>JAULJL010000013.1:22766563-28504328 GCA_030761205.1 Fremontodendron californicum
TGTAATTGTCTTGATTTCCTATTCATAAGTGGCAATCTGTGATTAATGATTATGGTCAAGTTTTCAATAATTGCAAAGTGGAACATAACCTAAGTTGAACAATCCGAGCTTATGTGTTTGTTGCTTAGATCAACCTATCTTTCTCATCATAAAGCTGCCATTAAATTGAATTTAGAGAGCTTATTCTAGGTATTAATGGTTAGAGATTAAATAGAGAGCTTGTTCTATTTAACGACAAACTAAGGAAAGATTGGGGTAACAAAGCTTGTTGTTATCTACGGTTGTTAACTTTGATAGTTGGTTGATATTGATAGATCTGAAATTGATTCTTAATGATGTCTAGTGGTGGAGAATGAAACCTTAACCATATTTTTCATATTTGATTCTTCTTACTTACTTGTTTTCTTACTTTTTAGTTTGCTTAATTTTAAAAGTATATTTATTTTTATTGGCTGGTTATACCGCCTAATTTGTATAATTAACTTTGTTTATTTTTATTGGCTGGTTTATACCGCCTAATTTAGTATATATATTTTTATTGGCTGGTTATACCGCCTAATTTAGTATATATATTTTTATTGGCCGGTTATACCGCCTGGCTATCTTATTCTTATTATTTACTTTAGTTTAAATCTGGCTTCAAAACCCCCTTTTCTTTTATTGTTCTTGAATTTAAGTTTTAAACTATTAACTTATAACTAAAACCCAATCCCTGAGGACTCGACCCTTGCTAACTACTATACTTACAATTTATCTTTTTAGTGCAAGGTTAAATAAGATACACTCTTTTGGGTGCATCAAGTTTTTGGCGCGTTGCCGGGGATTGTTTTCTTTAGTTTATTTGTTTACTTGGTTTATTCTTATTTTTAGTTCTAATGAGTTTTGTTTTCTTGTACATACGGGTTTTTCTTATCAAATTTTGAAAAAAAAAATAAAAAATAAAAATAAAAAAATGATGGAATTGAGCAATCTATCACTTGAAGAGTTGGTGGCATACATGAACATGGAGAATTCAACAAGCCAATCTCACCTTCCCAGTTCAACAATTTGCCATGGGAGGATGTCAAGGCCATCAAGTGTTCCAAGACCAACAGTATGATCATTACTCAAAAACTTACCATGAGGGATGGTGGGATCATACTAATTATGGCTACTCGAAAAATTACCAAGAAGTAGATCCTTATGCAATTACACTCATCCATCTAGCTTCAATCAATCATGGTCTCAAGAACCAGATCTTTTTCAACCACCACATATGACTCAAAACTCAGGTACTTCTTTAGAAGGATCTTGTCTATTCTCTTGTTACTGATTCTTTGCAATTTCAACAGGAAACAGGGCAAGCATCCAGAGTTTGGAGAAAGCAAATGAGCCAATTGGCCTAGTAGTATTGGTGGGATGGGTAGCACAAAGATCTGAGAACTCTCAGCCCAAACGAATGGTTAACCCAAAGGAGAATGCTACTATTGTGACCTTGAAGAATGAGGAACAAGATGAGGATGAAACAAAATTAGAGATGGATTCTATCTTGAGGATAATGAAGCCAAAGATCCAAATAAGAGTATTTCGGCACCTGAGTTAACGTTTAAGGTTTCACCTTTTACTAATGTTTCTTCTCCACCTTTTCCTAGTAGATTTGCAAAGTTCAAGGAGGAAGAACATGAACAATACATGCCGGAAACCTTAAACAACTTGTTTGTGGAGGTCATTCAACAAGTATCAAAATATGCTCCATTCC
Source organism: Fremontodendron californicum (assembly GCA_030761205.1). Lineage (NCBI taxonomy): Eukaryota > Viridiplantae > Streptophyta > Magnoliopsida > Malvales > Malvaceae > Fremontodendron > Fremontodendron californicum. The sequence continues at coordinate 22,768,302 of JAULJL010000013.1, forward strand.
TCGATGACATATGCACCACAAAGGATGATGGAATAATACTTGTAATGGAGAATGCATCCACTGTTGTGCAAAGAAAGCTTCCTCTCAAACGCATAAATTTGGGAAATTTCATGTATGAGCCTGACAAGCCTAAAATGCCAAGAAGGGGTGTTGGTTAGGTTCAAAACAATCAATCAAGTGCTAATTGGGGGAGGCAGCCTAATTAGTGAAAGCATTGCCAAACTGCCATCTCAGATTTACTCTCTCTTTCTTTATCTTTTTCTTATGTTTCTCTGCTAATTGTGTTTAGTGTTTCTAAGTTCATTTAGGCTGCATAAGTTTATTTTGTTTATTAGTTCTTTTCACTTACACATGATTCTTTCATTTGGGATTAATAGCATTACATTAATGACAATGTAAGAATTATGTGTGGGGGGAAGAATTTAGGATTTTATTTAGAGTGTTTTGTTTTTGAGTCTTTTTATGTTGTTTTTCTTTCTGATCCTTGTTTTGAAAATAACTAGATGTAAATATAATTTTTTAACCCCGGTTAAACGGCGGATAACGGTACTCCGTGATTATTTAAGTCGGTTCCATCAGCTACCCACAAAACTGATATTGTATATACATTTCTCTTTCAATTTCTCTTTCATTTTTTTTTTCAGGATGGATGATATTCTCACAAGATTGCAGAAACGATTTCCTCCTTTTCCTCGAAATATTTTACTGAAGCTTTACCAAGTTCGACTTGAAAGATTAAGAATGCTTATGCACAAAGGGATTCCTGACGACATACGTTGGATAATTGAAGCCAAGGTACGTGAAGATGAATATCTTCCTGTTTTGCATTTACCAGGTACAGGTAGAAGCACTTTTGCAAAGAAGCGACGAGCAAAGCGCATGAGTTCAAATTGCCACAAATGTGCACGATGGACGTGTAACGGTAAATGTCGTTCTATTGGGATTCCGTCCTCTAATCGAGATGATAAAATTGAATTCATTAAGGATGGACTGAGTAAGGAGAATTTGGGTAATATCCAACTTTCTCTTGAGAAGCATCCTAGTGAAGACGTACAAAGAGAAATTCTTGATTTATGGCCGCAATTCCAAAGGGAATGGCAACATCTTGGGAATCTGATGTTAAAAGACCCCTGTTTGCCAGCTTGTAAGAAAACTGGATGGGAAGCATATCCTCGACTCATAGAAGGCGTTTAAGCCGTTTCTGGACGTAAAACCAGAGGAAGATGTGAGCCACAATCACAACTACAATAAATGACTTCTCAGCTTTTGGTTTGATTTGCAATAACTTTATTTTGTTTTAATTTACGTGTTGTTCGATTTGTGTAATTATTCTCGTTTTTTTTTTTTTTTTTTTGTCTTTTACGGTTGATTTTTTCTTCTCTTTTTGATTTTCTTCCTGAAATCACGCAAAAATCTTTTGTTAGGTTAACATTTTCTTCTGACAGGTCAGATACACTTTCGGCGACATTATTACTCTTGTCTGATTCACTACTCAGTCCTCTATATATTACACCATGTACTCATTCTCTTTCAGGCACTCGAAAAAAAAAAAATGGAAAGTACTTCATCCCCAGCGCATTAAAAAAATTTGTGTCTTTGGAGGAGCTTATCCAGGGAAAAATAACATATTCGCTGATGAAGCCATAAGAGTTGGAGTAATACTTGCCCAACAAAAGATCCACTTGATTTATGGAGGCGGTAGTACGGGTTTAATGGGAGCAGTCGCTACAGCAGCACACGCCGGAGGAAGTCCAGTTCTAGGAATCGTGCCAAAACTATTCACAAGTTTTTGTGGACCTACCGTGGGCAAGGAAATACAAGTCTGGAGTATCCCTGAACGGATAACAATCATGTACCATTCTGCCGATGCATTCATTGCTTTACCAGGAGGTCTGGGTACATTGGAAGAAATAGCTTGCGTGGCTTCTTGGTCATCTTTGGTCACAAATAAGAAACCCATTGGTTTGCTTAATATTAATGGTTATTTTAGTAATTTGCTTTCATATTTAGATAATGCTGTGGATAATGGATTCATGTTTTCAGAGGCAAGGAGAACCATAATTTCTGCTACAACCATTGAAGATTTACTCAAAAAGCTCCAAGCTTATGAGTATTTATCTGCTACGGTTGTTTCGCAAACGCTCGGAAAAAGAAAAAGAGATATGGACGAGCAAGGAGTGGATTGCACTTTGTCTTTGTGACATTATCTAACATTTTGTTTGTTGTGTCTCAGTTATAATAAGTGGTTAGCAACCTCTGCAGGTAATATCTCCTAAATCCTACCTTTAAAATTTGACATTGGAGACAATGTCATATTTTAGTATGGGGTAAGGGACATATTTTGCTAATTTAAAAAAAAAAAAAATTGTTGTGTTTTAAGCCATTTAGAAGTATTCATTCTGAACAAGGTCTGAGTAAGGGAGACTTGAGACATACCTTGTCAGTTTGATTTCTTCTTTTCAAAAAAAAAAAAAAGTTTGTTGTGTTTTAAGCAATTTAGAAGTATTCATTCTGAACAAGGTCTGAGTAAGGGAGACTTGAGACATACCTTGTCAGTTTGATTTTAATCTTTTTATGTTTACTTGTTAAGTTTTCTTTAGTATTTTAGGATTATTTAGGTTGCATGAGTTTGTTTTGTTTTGTTTTGAGTCTAGTTGTTCCTATTCTTATGTTATTAGTTCTTTTCTCTTACACATGATTCTTTCATTTGGGTTAATAGACTTACATTGAGGACAATGTAAGAATTAAGTGTGGGGGGAATGATTTAGGATTTCTTTTATTTTCGTCTACTATTTTTTTTTTTTTATGAGTCTTTATTATTATTATTTTTAGTGTGTTTTAGTTCCTTTTTAATACAATGATGAGATATGAATTGCATAGGTCTAAACTGGTTACTAGTGAGAAGATTTTCATGAGAATTAAGCTTGATACTAATTTTTATGAGCCAATGTTAATATGATATGTTGATTGAGAAAGAAGCATGTTTAGACTTAAAACTGACTTGTATAATCATCATTGTGAGTTTTTGAGCCTAAAATGATTGATGCATTATACAAATCAATCTAATTTCTTTCTTGAGTGCTGTTATGATTACATGATTCTCTAGAACTTGCTTTAAACCGTTTGAGACTATATTGATACATGTGACAACATGAATATGATAGAGGCATTAGGATTATAACCAGATCCAAACAGCCATCCCTTATTGATGTTCCAAGAGAACACACCCTTAGTGAACCAATTTGAGCCTACATTGAATAAGCTATCTCTTTGGTAACCATAACTTGTCCCTAACCTAAATATACTTATATCTTTACCTTTGTTCCAAAGATGAATTAGCATGATTTGAGACAAGTTGCAAAGACAAGGGATATTTTTTGGTTAGAAACAAGAAATAAGTGTGGGGGGAAAAGAAAAGAAAAGTCAAGAGAAAAAGAAATGGAATACTGAAAAATACATTCCTATGTAAAAAAAAAATTATATGAATCATCTCTTGAATTTGCGGAAAAAGAAAAAGATGTTACAAAGTTGTTTAGAATGAAGAAAAGGCCCAACATGAATATCCGACCTAGGTGACTATGTACTTGTAAAGAGTTTTGAGAGGTTTCTTTGTATAATTTTTTTATGTCTCTAAACTTTATGAACTCTTTGGAACCTTTGTGATATCTTTATCCTTTTGTTCTTCAACCACATTACAAACCCCTTGGCCCCATTACAACCTTGATTAAAGACCTCTTGATTTATGAAGTTGCATGATCTTTTAGTGGAGAATAGGTGGACAAGCAAGCATATGGTAGAAGTGTTTTCATGAGATTGATTGAGTGTAAACACTTTACCACTACTTTAAAGAGTGAAAATCAAGAGAGTATCCCATGTGAAAAGTTGAGATTAAGTTTGAATATGCACTATTTTGATTGAAATATGTTATGTTAATATTGGCTTAACTCAAACTATTTACATTCAAGCAAGATTTTTGTGAATTTCTTTAAGCTATTGATTAGTTTTTAAGACTTGTCCAATGATTATCTCAAATTTATATTGGAAGGATTAGTTATAATTATTATTTTTAGTTTTTCTTATGTTTTCAATGTTTGTGGGTATCGTCCTAGTAAACCCTCACGAGACTAAACTCGTCCACTAGGGACACCTAGGGGTTTAAAGGCTTGTGTCACATGCTAAGTGCCACCGTGATTTCCTACGAAAATGGATTAGATTAGATTTTCTTATTTTATTTTTATTGAGTCGTTGCTAGGGACTAGCAACAATCTAAGTGTGGGGGTGTGATAATTCGTATAATTATATAGTTTTTAGTTATGTTTTATTAATGTTTTGTGTCAAATACGAGTTATTATTGTTTAGTCTAATTGTGTTTATGATCTTTTATATTTTTATGTATTTTGGTGTTTTTCACAAGTTTCTTTGAGTGATTTCAGATTACTAGAATTAAGGGCAAATCCAGTTCAGTTTCAGTTCCGACACCTTTTGCCATATCAGCTATATCTCGAGTTTCACTGAAGCAATAAGGCTGAAATTTGTAGCCATGCAAAGCTAAGAGGCATATCTATCTTTTTCATGTTTTACACTTCTTAAAACGGAGTCTTTTTCCCTAGCGAAATCGACCATCAAGTTGGCTGATGTGCAATGACGTCTGTGCTGACATGTTTTCGTATTATACCCATATCTTCTTATCCACACCAGCAAATGAGCTGATTTAAACGGCTATGGTTCCGTAACTGATAGGGGAACCTTTGTCTAGAAGACCATGTGATCAGATCAGGCCTCCAATATTGAAGAAATCGACCATCAAGGTGGCTGATGTGCAATGACGTCTGTGCTGACATGTTTTCGTATTTTGCCCTTATCTGCTTAACCACATCAGCAAATGAGCTGATTCCAACGGCTATGGTTCCGTAACTGATAGGGGAACCTTTTTCTAGAAGACCATGTGATCAGATCAGGCCTCCAATATTGACGAAATCGACCATCAAGTTGGCTGATCAAAATCATCATATACCTACCTTTGAAATTTGTAAAGCTTGTCTCTTGTCATTTAGCCCTCCAAAATGTGTATAAATAGAGGGCCTTGGATGATTGTAAGGGATCATATTGTACATAGGTAGGATATTAGCCATTTTAATAAAATTCTCTAAGTTTTCTTCTTCTTTCTTTTCTCTAGTTTTCTTTCTTTTCTCTAGTTTTCTTTTTCTTTAGAGAGAGCAAGAGGTTGGATAATTAATATTCTTCCTCTTCTTCTTTCTTTCTTTTATTTTCTTCTTAGATTTTCTTTAATTTTATGTTTATGTTTACAATGCCTATGCTAGGCTAAACTTCTATTTGGTTAAGGGTGATTTCAAAGCCCTAGACATGTTTTGTGATTGATTTTCAGATTCTATCTATCATTAATTTTCTATCAAAGTTGCTTATGTTCTTCTACAAGAATTGTTCATGATGTTGTCTTGATTTATTTAGGTGTACAACTAGATAGATCTTGATAATTATCTATTGCTAGTTTAGGAGTCTTGATCCGTGTAATTGTCTTGATTTCCTATTCATAAGTGGCAATCTGTGATTAATGATTATGGTCAAGTTTTCAATAATTGCAAAGTGGAACATAACCTAAGTTGAACAATCCGAGCTTATGTGTTTGTTGCTTAGATCAACCTATCTTTCTCATCATAAAGCTGCCATTAAATTGAATTTAGAGAGCTTATTCTAGGTTATTTAATGGTTAGAGATTAAATAGAGAGCTTGTTCTATTTAACGACAAACTAAGGAAAGATTGGGGTAACAAAGCTTGTTGTTATCTACGGTTGTTAACTTTGATAGTTGGTTGATATTGATAGATCTGAAATTGATTCTTAATGATGTCTAGTGGTGGAGAATGAAACCTTAACCATATTTTTCATATTTGATTCTTCTTACTTACTTGTTTTCTTACTTTTAGTTTGCTTAATTTTAAAAGTATATTTATTTTTATTGGCTGATTATACCGCCTAATTTGTATATTAACTTTGTTTTATTTTTATTGGCTGGTTATACCGCCTAATTTAGTATATATATTTTTATTGGCTGGTTATACCGCCTAATTTAGTATATATATTTTTATTGGCCGGTTATACCGCCTGGCATCTTATTCTTATTATTTACTTTAGTTTAAATCTGGCTTCAAAACCCCCTTTTCTTTTATTGTTCTTGAATTTAAGTTTTAAACTATTAACTTATAAACTAAAACCCAATCCCTGAGGACTCGACCCTTGCTAACTACTATACTTACAATTTATCTTTTTAGTGCAAGGTTAAATAAGATACACTCTTTTGGGTGCATCACCTGGTAAATGCAAAACAGGAAGATATTCATCTTCACGTACCTTGGCTTCAATTATCCAACGTATGTCTTCATGAATCCCTTTGTGCATAAGCATTCTTAATCTTTCAAATCGAACTTGGTAAAGCTTCAGTAAAATATTTCGAGGAAAAGGAGGAAATCGTTTCTGCAATCTTGTGAGAATATCATCCATCCTGAAAAAAAATGAAAAAAATTGAAAGAGAAATTGGAAGAGAAATTTATATACAATATCAGTTTTGTGGGTAGCTGATGGAACCGATTTAAATAATCACGGAGTACCGTTATCCGCCATTTAACCGGGGTAAAAAAAAAATTATATTTACATCTAGTTATTTTCAAAACAAGGATCAGAAAGAAAAACAACATAAAAAAAACTCAAAAACAAAACACTCTAAATAGAATCCTAAATTCTTCCCCCCACACATAAATTTTACATTGTCATTAATGTAATGCTATTATCCCCCAATGCAAGAATTATATGTAAGAGAAAAGAACTATTAAACAAAAGAAAAGAAAAACAATAAAAGATAGAATGATGGAGAGTAAGGAATATGCAAATCTGATATAATAGATGCTCTCCATCCTTTTGGGTTGCCTCTCAAGAAGCGCTTGGTTTAAGTTGTCCAACCTAACCAACACCCCTTCTTGGCTGTTTAGGATTTGCAAGATCATACAAGAAACTTCCCGAATTTGTGCGTTTTGTAGGGCGGTTTCTTTGCACAATAGTGGATGCATTCTCCATTACAAGTATTATTCCATCATCCTTTGTGGTGCATAGCTCATCGAGGAATGGAGCATATTTTGATACTTGTTGAATGGCATCCACAAACAAGTTGTTTAAGGTTTCCGGCATGTGTTGTTCATGTTCTTCCTCCTTGAACTTTGCAAATCTACTAGGAAAAGGTGGAGAAGAAACATTAGCAAAATATGGAACCTTAAACGTTACCTCAGGTGCCGAAGTACTCTCTTTCGGAATTGAAGCTTCATTATTTTCAAGAATAGAATTCATCTCTAATTTTGTCTCATCCTCATCTTGTTCCTCATTCCTCAAGGTCACAATAGTAGCATTCTCCTTTGGGTTAATCATCGTTTGGGCTGGGAGTTCTTCAGATCTTTGTGCTACCCATCCCACCATACTACGAGCCAATAGGCTCATTTGCCTTTCCAAACTCTGGATGCTTGCCCTTGTTTCCTGTTGAAATTGCAAAGTATCAGTAACAAGAGAATATACAAGATCTTCTAAAGAAGTACCTGAGTTTTGAGTCATATGTGGTGGTTGAAAAAGATCTGGTTCTTGAGACGATGATTGATTGAAACTAGATGGATGAGTGTAATTGGCATAAGGATCTACTTCTTGGTAATTTTTCGAGTAGCCATAATTAGTATGATCCCACCATCCCTCATGGTAAGTGTTGGAGTAATGATCATGCGGTTGGTCTTGGAACCATTGATGGCCTTGACATCCTCCCATGGCCAATTGTTGAACTGAGGAAGTGAGATTGGCTTGTTGATTCTCCATGTTCATGTATGCCACCAACTCTTCAAGTGTTAGATTGCTCAATTCCATCGTTTTTTTTTTTTTTTTTCAAAATTTGATAAGAAAAACCCGTATGTACAAGAAAATAAAACTCATTAGAACTGAAAATAAGAATAAACCAAGTAACAAATAAACTAAAGAAAACAATCCCCGGCAGCGGCGCCAAAAACTTGATGCACCCAAAAGAGTGTATCTTATTTAACCTTGCACTAAAAAGATCAATTGTAAGTATAGTAGTTAGCAAGGGTCGAGTCCTCAGGGATTGGGTTTTAGTTTATAAGTTGATAGTTAAAAACTTAAATTCAAGAACAATAAAAGAAAAGGGGTTTTTGAAATCAGATTTAAACTAAAGTAAATAATAAGAATAAGATGCAAGGCGGTATAACCAGCCAATAAAAATATATATACTAAATTAGGCGGTATAACCAGCCAATAAAAATATATATACTAAATTAGGCGGTATAACCAGCCAATAAAAATAAAACAAAGTTAATATACAAATTAGGCGGTATAACCAGCCAATAAAAATAAATATACTTTTAAAAATAAGCAAACTAGAAAAGTAAGAAAACAAGTAAGTAAGAAGAATCAAGTATGAAAAATATGGTTAAGGTTTCATTCTCCACCACTAGACATCATTAAGAATCAATTTCAGATCTATCAATATCAACCAACTATCAAAGTTAACAACCGTAGATAACAACAAGCTCTGTTACCCCAATCTTTCCTTAGTTTGTCGTTAAATAGAACAAGCTCTCTATTTAATCTCTAACCATTAAACAACCTAGAATAAGCTCTCTAAATTCAATTTAATGGCAGCTTTATGATGAGAAAGATAGGTTGATCTAAGCAACAAACAATAAGCTCGGATTGTTCAACTTAGGTTATGTTCCACTTTGCAATTATTGAAAACTTGACCATAATCATTAATCACAAATTGCCACTTATGAATAGGAAATCAAGACAATTACACGGATCAAGACTCCTAAACTAGCAATAGATAATTATCAAGATCTATCTAGTTGTACACCTAAATAAATCTAGACAACATCATGAACAATTCTTGTAGAAGAACATAAGCAACTTTGATAGAAAATTAATGATAGATAGAATCTGAAAATCAATCACAAAACATGTCTAGGGCTTTGAAATCACCCTTAACCAAATAGAAGTTTAGCCTAGCATAGGCATTATAAACATAAAATTAAATAGAATCTAAGAAGAAAATAAAAGAAAGAAAGAAGAAGAAGAAGAATATTAATTATCCAACCTCTTGCTCTTTCTAAAGAAAAAGAAAACTAGAGAAAAGAAAGAAGAAGAAAACTTAGAGAATTTTATTACAATGGCTAATATCCTACCAATGTACAATATGATCTCTTACAATCATCCAAGGCCCTCTATTTATACACATTTTGAAGGGATAAATGACAAGAGACAAGCTTTACAAATTTCAAAGGTAGGTATAATAGGTGGGTGCATTTTTCTAACAATTTTCGTCATATTGTATGACAATTTTGATCAGCCAACTTGATGGTCGATGTTGTCAATATTGGAGGCCTGATCTGATCACATGGTCTTCTAGAAAAATGTTCCCCTATCAGTTACGGATCCATAGCCGTTGGAATCAGCTTATTTGCTGATGTGGATAAGCAGATATGGGCAAAATACGAAAACAGGTCAGCACAGACGTCATTGCACATCAGCCAACTTGATGGTCGATTTCGCTAGGGAAAACGACTCCGTTTCAAGAAGTGTAAAACATGAAAAAGATAGATATGCCTCTTATCTTTGCACGGCTATAAATTTCAGCCTTATTGCTTTAGTGAAACTCCAGATATAGCTGATATGGCAAAAGGTGTCGGAACTGGAACTGAACTAGATTTGCCCTTAATTCTAGTAATCTGAAATCACTCAAAGAAACTTGTGAAAAATACCAAATTACATAAAAATATAAAAGATCATAAACACAATTAGACTAAACAATAATAACTCGTATTTGACACAAAACAATAAGAAAACATAACTAAAAACTATATAATTATACGAGTTATCAATAAGATTCACACAAAAAAACTTCTCTAAACTCTTTACAAGTACATAATCACATAGGCTGAATATTCATGTTGGGCCTTTTCTCCATTCTAAACAACTTTGTAACATCTTTTTCTTTTTCCACAAGTTCAAGAGATGATTCATATTTTTTTTTTCGTTTTTTTTTCACATAGGAATGTATTTGCCAGTATTCCCTTTCTTTTTCTCTTGAATTTTCTTTTCTTTTCCTCCACACTTATTTCTTGTTTCTAACCAAATTTTCAATAGATCTTTGCAACATGTCTCAAAACATGCTAATTCATTTTTGGAACAAGGGTAAAGATATAAATAAGTATATTTAGGTTAGGGAAAGTTATGGTTACCAAAGAAATAGCTTATTCAATGTAGGCTCAAATTGGTTCACTAAGGGGGATGTTCTCTTGGAACATCAATAATGGATGGCTGTTTGGCTCTGGTTAAAAATCCTAATGCCTCTATCATATTCATGTTCTCACATGCATCAATATAGTCTCAACAAGGTTTAAAGCAAGCTCTAGAGAATCATGTAATCATAAGAGCACTCAAGAAAGAAATTAGATTGATATGTATAATGCATCAATCATATAGGCTCGAAAACACACAAAGATGATTATACAAGTCAGATTTAAGTCTAAACTTGCTTCTTTCTCAACCAACATATCATATTAATATTGGCTCATAAAGAAAATGATATCAAGCTCAATTCTCATGAAAATCTTCTCACTAATAAATCTGTTTTAGACTTATGCAATTCATAACTCATCATAATATTGAAAGTAACTAAAACACACTAAAAACAACATAAAAAGACTCAAAAACAAAACACTCTAAATAAAATCCTAAATTCTTCCCCCCACACATAATTTTTACATTGTCCTCAATGTAATGCTATTATTCCCCAATGCAAGAATTATATGTAAGAGAAAAGAACTACTAAACAAAACAAAAGAAATGATAACTCGTATAATTATATAGTTTTTAGTTATGTTTTATTATTGTTTTGTGTCAAATACGAGTTATTATTGTTTAGTCTAATTGTGTTTATGATCTTTTATATTTTTATGTAATTTGGTGTTTTTCACAAGTTTCTTTGAGTGATTTCAGATTACTAGAATTAAGGGCAAATCCAGTTCAGTTCCAGTTCCGACACCTTTTGCCATATCAGCTATATCTCGAGTTTCACTGAAGCAATAAGGCTGAAATTTTAACCATGCAAAGTTAAGAGGCATATCTATCGTTTTCATGTTTTACACTTCTTGAAACGGAGTCGTTTTCCCTAGCGAAATCGACCATCAAGTTGGCTGATGTGCAATGACGTCTGTGCTGACCTGTTTTCGTATTTTTCCCATATCTTCTTATCCACATCAGCAAATGAGCTGATTCCAACGGCTATGGATCAGTAACTGATAGGGGAACATTTTTCTAGAAGACCGTGTGATCAGATCAGGCCTCCAAAATTGACAAAATCGACCATCAAGTTGGCTGATCAAAATTGTCATACAATATGACGAAAATTGTTAGAAAAATGCACCCACCTATTATACCTACCTTTGAAATTTGTAAAGCTTGTCTCTTGTCATTTAGTCCTCCAAAATGTGTATAAATAGAGGGCCTTGGATGATTGTAGGCGATATGGTAGATTGGTAGGATATTAGCCATTATAATAAAATTCTCTAATTTTTCTTCTACTTTCCTTTCTCTAGTTTTCTTTTTCTTTATTTTCTTCTTCTTCTTTCTTTCTTTTACTTCCTTCTTAGATTCTCTTTAATTTTATGTTTATGTTTACAATACCTATTGATAACTCGTATAATTATATAGTTTTTAGTTATGTTTTATTATTGTTTTGTGTCAAATACGAGTTATTATTGTTTAGTCTAATTGTGTTTATGATCTTTTATATTTTTATGTAATTTGGTGTTTTTCACAAGTTTCTTTGAGTGATTTCAGATTACTAGAATTAAGGGCAAATCCAGTTCAGTTCCAGTTCCAACACCTTTTTCCATATCAGCTATATCTCGAGTTTCACTGAAGCAATAAGGCTGAACTTTTAACCGTGCAAAGCTAAGAGGCATATCTATCTTTTTCATGTTTTACACTTCTTGAAACGGAGTCGTTTTCCCTAGCGAAATCGACCATCAAGTTGGCTGATGTGCAATGACGTCTGTGCTGACCTGTTTTCGTATTATGCCCATATCTTCTTATCCACATCAGCAAATGAGCTGATTCCAACGGCTATGCATCAGTCACTGATAGGGTAACATTTTTCTAGAAGACCATGTGATCAGATAAGGCCTCCAAAATTGCAAAATCGACCATCAAGTTGGCTGATCAAAATCATCATATATGACGAAAATTGTTAGAAAATGCACCCACCTATTATACCTACCTTTGAAATTTGTAAAGCTTGTCTCTTGTCATTTAGCCTTCCAAAATGTGTATAAATAGAGGGCCTTGGATGATTGTAAGGGATCATATTGTACATAGGTAGGATATTAGCCATTGTAATAAAATTCTCTAAGTTTTCTTCTTCTTTCTTTTCTCTAGTTTTCTTTTTCTTTAGAAAGAGCAAGAGGTTGGATAATTAATATTCTTCTTCTTCTTCTTTCTTTCTTTTATTTCCTTCTTAGATTCTCTTTAATTTTATGTTTATGTTTACAATGTCTATGCTAGGCTAAACTTCTATTTGGTTAAGGGTGATTTCAAAGCCCTAGACATGTTTTGTGATTGATTTTTAGATTCTATCTATCATTAATTCTCTATCAAAGTTGCTTATGTTCTTCTACAAGAATTGTTCATGATGTTGTCTTGATTTATTTAGGTGTACAACTAGATAGATCTTGATAATTATCTATTGCTAGTTTAGGAGTCTTGATCCGTGTAATTGTCTTGATTTCCTATTCATAAGTGGCAATTTGTGATTAATGATTATGGTCAAGTTTTCAATAATTGCAAAGTGGAACATAACCTAAGTTGAACAATCCGAGCTTATGTGTTTGTTGCTTAGATCAACCTATCTTTCTCATCATAAAGCTGCCATTAAATTGAATTTAGAGAGCTTATTCTAGGTTGTTTAATGGTTAGAGATTAAATAGAGAGCTTGTTCTATTTAACGACAAACTAAGGAAAGATTGGGATAACAGAGCTTGTTGTTATCTACGGTTGTTAACTTTGATAGTTGGTTGATATTGATAGATCTGAAATTGATTCTTAATGATGTCTAGTGGTGAAGAATGAAACCTTAACCATATTTTTCATATTTGATTCTTCTTACTTACTTGTTTTCTTACTTTTCTAGTTTGCTTATTTTTAAAAGTATATTTATTTTTATTGGCTGGTTATACCGCCTAATTTGTATATTAACTTTGTTTTATTTTTATTGGCTGGTTATACCGCCTAATTTAGTATATATATTTTTATTGGCTGGTTATACCGCCTTGCATCTTATTCTTATTATTTACTTTAGTTTAAATCTAGCTTCAAAAACCCCTTTTCTTTTATTGTTCTTGAATTTAAGTTTTAAACTATTAACTTATAAACTAAAACCCAATCCCTGAGGACTCGACCCTTGCTAACTACTATACTTACAATTTATCTTTTTAGTGCAAGGTTAAATAAGATACACTCTTTTGGGTGCATCAAATTTTTGGCGCCGTTGCCGGGGATTGCTTTCTTTAGTTTATTTGTTACTTGGTTTATTCTTATTTTCAGTTCTAATTAGTTTTATTTTCTTGTACATACAATTTTTCTTTTCAAATTTAAAAAAAAAAAAAAAAAAAACAATGGAATTCAGCAATCTAACACTTGAAGAGTTGGTGGCATACATGAACATGGAGATTCAACAAGCCAATCTCACCTCCCCAGTTCAACAATTGGCCATGGGAGGATGTCAAGGCCATCAAGTGTTCCAAGACCAACAGTATGATCATTACTCAAACACTTACCATGAGGGATGATGGGATCATACTAATTATGGCTACACGAAAAATTACCAAGAAGTAGATCCTTATGCCAATTACACTCATCCATCTAGCTTCAATCAATCATGGTCTCAAGAACCAGATCTTTTTCAACCACCACATATGACTCAAAACTCAGGTACTTCTTTAGAAGATCTTGTAATTCTCTTGTTACTGATACTTTGCAATTTCAACAGGAAACAAGGGCAAGCATCCAGAGTTTGGAAAAGCAAATGAGCCAATTGGCTAGTAGTATGGTGGGATGGGTAGCACAAAGATCTGAAGAACTCCCAGCCCAAACGATGGTTAACCCAAAGGAGAATGCTACTATTGTGACCTTGAAGAATGAGAAACAAGATGAGGATGAAACAAAATTAGAGATGGATTCTATTCTTGAGGATAATGAAGCCAAAGATCCAAATAAGAGTATTTCGGCACCTGAGGTAACGTTTAAGGTTTCACTTTTTACTAATGTTTCTTCTCCACCTTTTCCTAGTAGATTTGCAAAGTTCAAGGAGGAAGAACATGAACAACACATGCCGGAAACCTTAAACAACTTGTTTGTGGAGGTCATTCAACAAGTATCAAAATATGCTCCATTCCTCGATGACATATGCACCACAAAGGATGATGGAATAATACTTGTAATGGAGAATGCATCCACTGTTGTGCAAAGAAAGCTTCCTCTCAAACGCATAAATTTGGGAAATTTCATGTATGAGCCTCACAAGCCTAAAATGCCAAGAAGGGGTGTTGGTTAGGTTCAAAACACTAAATCAAGTGCTAATTGTGGGAGGCAGCCTAATTAGTGAAAGCATTGCCAAACTGCCATCCTCAGATTTGCTCTCTTTTTCTTTATCTTTTTCTTATGTTTCTTTGCTAATTGTGTTTAGTGTTTCTAAGTTCATTTAGGCTGCATAAGTTTATTTTGTTTATTAGTTCTTTTCACTTACACATGATTCTTTCATTTGGGATTAATAGCATTACATTAATGACAATGTAAGAATTATGTGTGGGGGGGGAAGAATTTAGGATTTTATTTAGAGTGTTTTGTTTTTGAGTTTTTTTTTATGTTGTTTTTCTTTCTGATCCTTGTTTTGAAAATAACTAGATGTAAATATAATTTTTTAACCCCGGTTAAACGGCGGATAACGGTACTCCGTGATTATTTAAGTCGGTTCCATCAGCTACCCACAAAACTGATATTGTATATAAATTTCTCTTTCAATTTCTCTTTCATTTTTTTTTTAGGTTGGATGATATTCTCACAAGATTGCAAAAACGATTTCCTCCTTTTCCTCGAAATATTTTACTGAAGCTTTACCAAGTTCGATTTGAAAGATTAAGAACGCTTATGCACAAAGGGATTCCTGGAGACATACGTTGGATAATTAAAGCCAAGGTACGTGAAGATGAATATCTTCCTGTTTTGCATTTACCAAGTACAGGTAGAAGCACTTTTGCAAAGAAGCGACGAGCAAAGCGCATGAGTTCAAATTGCCACAAATGTGCACGATGGACGTGTAACGGTAAATGTCGTTCAATTGGGATTCCGTCCTCTAATCGAGATGATAAAATTGAATTCATTAAGGATGGACTGAGTAAGGAGAATTTGGGTAATATTCCAACTTTCTCTTGAGACGCATCCTAGTGGAGACGTACAAAGAGAAATTCTTGATTTATGGCCGCAATTCCAAAGGGAATGGCAACATCTTGGGAGTCTGATGTTAAAAGACCCTGTTTGCCAGCTTGTAAGAAAACTGGATGGGAAGCATATCCTCGACTCATAGAAGGCGTTTAAGCCGTTTCTGGACGTAAAACCAGAGGAAGATGCACTCGAAAAAAAAATGGAAAGTACTTCGTCCCAACGCATTAAAAAAATTTATGTCTTTGGAGGTGCTTATCCAGGGAAAAATAACATATTTGCTGATGCAGCCATAAGAGTTGGAGTAATACTTGCCCAACAAAAGATCCAGTTGATTTATGGAGGTGGTAGTACGGGTTTAATGGGAGCAGTCGCTACAGCAGCACACGCCGGAGGAAGTCCAGTTCTAGGAATCGTGCCAAAACTATTCACAAGTTTTTGTGGACCTACCGTGGGTAAGGAAATACAAGTCTGGAGTATCCCTGAACAGATGACAATCATGTACCATTCTGCCGATGCATTCATTGCTTTACCAGGAGGTCTGGGTACATTGGAAGAAATAGCTTGCGTGGCTTCTTCGTCATCTTTGGTCACAAATAAGAAACCCATTGGTTTGCTTAATATTAATGGTTATTTTAGTAATTTGCTTTCATATTTAGATAATGCTGTGGATAATGGATTCATGTTTTCAGAGGTAAGGAGAACCATAATTTCTGCTACAACCATTGAAGATTTACTTAAAAAGCTCCAAGCTTATGAGTATTTATCTGTTACGGTTGTTTCGCAAACGCTCGGAAAAAGAAAAAGAGATATGGACGAGCAAGGAGTGGATTGCACTTTGTTGTGTTTTAAGCAATTTAGAAGTATTCATTCTGAACAAGGTCTGAGTAAGGGAGACTTGAGACATACCTTGTCAGTTTGATTTCTTCTTTTCAAAAAAAAAAAAAAGTTTGTTGTGTTTTAAGCAATTTAGAAGTATTCATTCTGAACAAGGTCTGAGTATGGGAGACTTGAGACATATCTTGTCAGTTTGATTTTAATCTTTTTATGTTTACTTGTTAATTTTTGTTTAGTATTTTAGGATTATTTAGGTTGCATGAGTTTGTTTTGTTTTGAGTCTTAGTTGTTCCTATTTAGGTTGCATGAGTTTTGTTTATTTAGGTTGCATGAATTTATTTTGTTTTGAGTCTTAGTTATTTATATTCTTATGTTATTAGTTCTTTTCTCTTACACATGATTCTTTCATTTGGGTTAATAGACTTACATTGAGGACAATGTAAGAATTAAGTGTGGGGGGAATGATTTAGGATTTCTTTTATTTTTGTCTACTATTTTTTTATGAGTCTTTATTATTATTATTATTATTTTTTTGTGTGTTTTAGTTCCTTTTTAATACAATGATGAGATATGAATTGCATAAGTCTAAAACAGATTTATTAGTGAGAAGATTTTCATGAGAATTGAGCTTGATGTCAACCTTTTTATGAGCCAATGTTAATATGATATGTTGATTGAGAAAGAAGCATGTTTAGACTTAATCTGACTTATATAATCATCCTTGTGAGTTTTTGAGCCTATAATGATTGATGCATTATACAAATCAATCTAATTTCTTTCTTGAGTGCTCTTATGATTACATGATTCTCTAGAACTTGCTTTAAACCGTTTGAGACTATATTGATACATGTGACAACATGAATATGATAGAGGCATTAGGATTATAACCAGAGCCAAACAGCCACCCATTATTAATGTTCCAAGAGAACACACCCTTAGTGAACCAATTTGAGCCTACATTGAATAAGCTATCTCTTTGGTAACAATAACTTGTCCCTAACCTAAATATACTTATATCTTTACCTTTGTTCCAAAGATGAATTAGCATGTTTTGAGACAAGATGCAAAGACAAGGAAGATTTATTGAAAATTTGGGTTAGAAACAAGAAATAAGTGTGGGGGGAAAAGAAAGAAAAAAGTCAAGAGAAAAAGAAAGGGATCATTGTCAAATACATTCCCATATTAAAAAAAAATCTTCTCTTGACCTTCTAGTTAAAGTAAAGAAAAAGATGTTACAAAGTTGGTTAGAATGATGCAATGGCTCAACATGAATATTTAGCCTATGTTATTATGTGCTTTATAAGAGTTTTGAGAAGTTTTATTTGTATGATCTTATTATGTCTCTAAACTCTATGAACTCTTTGGAACCTTTGTGATATCTTTATCCTTTTGTTCTTTAACCACATTATAACCCTTTGGCCCCATTACAACCTTGAATAAAGACCTCTTGATTTATGAAGTTGTATGATCTAAATAGTGGATAATAGGTGGACAAGCAAGCATATGGTAGAAGTGTTTTCATGAGATTGATTGAGTGTAAACACTTTACCACTACTTTAAAAAGTGAAAATCAAGAGAGTATCCCATGTGAGAAGTTGAGATTAAGTTTGAATATGCACTATTTTGATTGAAATATGTTATGTTAATATTGGCTTAACTCAAACAATTTACATTCAAGCAAGATTTTTTGTGAATTTCTTTAAGCTATTGATTAGTTTTTAAGACTTGTCCAATGATTATCTCTAATTTATATTGGAAGGATTAGTTATAATTATTATTTTTAGTTTTTCTTATGTCTTCAATGTTTGTGGGTATCGTCCTAGTAAACCCTCACGAGACTAAACTCGTCCACTAGGGACACCTAGGGGTTTAAAGGCTTGTGTCACATGCTAAGTGCCACCGTGATTTCCTACGAAAGTGGATTAGATTAGATTTTCTTATTTTATTTTTATTGAGTCGTTGCTAGGGACTAGCAACAATCTAAGTGTGGGGGTGTGATAACTCGTATAATTATATAGTTTTTAGTTATGTTTTATTATTGTTTTGTGTCAAATACGAGTTATTATTGTTTAGTCTAATTGTGTTTATGATCTTTTATATTTTTATGTAATTTGGTGTTTTTCACAAGTTTCTTTGAGTGATTTCAGATTACTAGAATTAAGGGCCAATCCAGTTCAGTTCCAGTTCCGACACCTTTTGCCATATCAGCTATATCTGGAGTTTCACTGAAGCAATAAGGCTGAACTTTTAACCGTGCAAAGCTAAGAGGCATATCTATCTTTTTCATGTTTTACACTTCTTGAAACGGAGTCGTTTTCCCTAGCGAAATCGACCATCACGTTGGCTGATGTGCAATGACGTCTGTGCTGACCTGTTTTCATATTTTGCCCATATCTTCTTATCCACATCAGAAAATGTGCTGATTCTAACGGCTATGGATCAGTAACTGACAGGGGAACATTTTTCTAGAAGACCATGTGATCAGATCAGGCCTCCAATATTGACAAAATCGACCATCAAGTTGGCTGATCAAAATTGTCATACAATATGACGAAAATTGTTAGAAAAATGCACACACCTATTATACCTACCTTTGAAATTTGTAAAGCTTGTCTTTGTCATTTAGCCCTCCAAAATGTGTATAAATAGAGGGCCTTGGATGATTGTAGAGGATCATATGGTAGATTGGTAGGAAATTAGCCATTGTAATAAAATTCTCTAAGTTTTCTTCTTCTTTCTTTTCTCTAGTTTTCTTTTTCTTTAGAAAGAGCAAGAGGTTGGATAATTAATATTCTTCTTCTTCTTCTTTCTTTCTTTTATTTCCTTCTTAGATTCTCTTTAATTTTATGTTTATGTTTACAATGCCTATGCTAGGCTAAACTTCTATTTGGTTAAGGGTGATTTCAAAGCCCTAGACATGTTTTGTGATTGATTTTTAGATTCTATCTATCATTAATTCTCTATCAAAGTTGCTTATGTTCTTCTACAAGAATTGTTCATGATGTTGTCTTGATTTATTTAGGTGTACAACTAGATAGATCTTGATAATTATCTATTGCTAGTTTAGGAGTCTTGATCCGTGTAATTGTCTTGATTTCCTATTCATAAGTGGCAATTTGTGATTAATGATTATAGTCAAGTTTTCAATAATTGCAAAGTGGAACATAACCTAAGTTGAACAATCCGAGCTTATGTGTTTGTTGCTTAGATCAACCTATCTTTCTCATCATAAAGCTGCCATTAAATTGAATTTAGAGAGCTTATTCTAGGTTGTTTAATGGTTAGAGATTAAATAGAGAGCTTGTTCTATTTAACGACAAACTAAGGAAAGATTGGGATAACAGAGCTTGTTGTTATCTACGGTTGTTAACTTTGATAGTTGGTTGATATTGATAGATCTGAAATTGATTCTTAATGATGTCTAGTGGTGGAGAATGAAACCTTAACCATATTTTTCATATTTGATTCTTCTTACTTACTTGTTTTCTTACTTTTCTAGTTTGCTTATTTTTAAAAGTATATTTATTTTTATTGGCTGGTTATACCGCCTAATTTGTATATTAACTTTGTTTTATTTTTATTGGCTGGTTATACCGCCTAATTTAGTATATATATTTTTATTGGCTGGTTATACCGCCTTGCATCTTATTCTTATTATTTACTTTAGTTTAAATCTGGCTTCAAAAACCCCTTTTCTTTTATTGTTCTTGAATTTAAGTTTTAAACTATTTAACTTATAAACTAAAACCCAATCCCTGAGGACTCGACCCTTGCTAACTACTATACTTACAATTTATCTTTTTAGTGCAAGGTTAAATAAGATACACTCTTTTGGGTGCATCACCTATGCTAGGTTAAACTTCTATTTGGTTAAGGGTGATTTCAAAGCCCTAGACATGTTTTGTGATTGATTTTCAGATTCTATCTATCATTAATTTTCTATCAAAGTTGCTTATGTTCTTCTACAAGAATTGTTCATGATGTTGTCAAGATCTATCTAGTTGTACACCTAAATAAACAATAAAAGATAGAATGATGGAGAAGAAGGAATATGCAAATTTGATATAATAGATGCTCTAAATCCTTTTGGGTTGCCTCCCAAGAAGCGCTTGGTTTATTGTTCTCAGCCTGACGTAGACCCATGCCATTATTATTCAACATAATTAGGCTCAAAGAGTGGTAACTCCTCCACATCTTGTATTGGAAAGTTCTCATAGTATGGCTTCAATCGATGACCATTCACTTTGAATGCCTTATCTTTTTTTGGGCTTTGGATTTCAACAGCACCATGAGTAAACACATTAGTAATAACAAAAGGTCCAACCCAACGATAACGTAACTTACCTGGAAAAAACTTAAGGCGTGAATGGAAGAGAAGAACTTTTTGTCCAACAACAAAGTCCTTTCTTGATATCATTGATGCACCCAAAAGAGTGTATCTTATTTAACCTTGCACTAAAAAGATAAATTGTAAGTATAGTAGTTAGCAAGGGTCGAGTCCTCAGGGATTGGGTTTTAGTTTATAAGTTAATAGTTTAAAACTTAAATTCAAGAACAATAAAAGAAAAGGGGTTTTTGAAGCCAGATTTAAACTAAAGTAAATAATAAGAATAAGATGCAAGGCGGTATAACCAGCCAATAAAAATATATATACTAAATTAGGCGGTATAACCAGCCAATAAAAATATATATACTAAATTAGGCGGTATAACCAGCCAATAAAAATAAAACAAAGTTAATATACAAATTAGGCGGTATAACCAGCCAATAAAAATAAATATAAAAAATAAGCAAACTAAAAGTAAGAAAACAAATAAGTAAGAAGAATCAAATATGAAAAATATGGTTAAGGTTTCATTCTCCACCACTAGACATCATTAAGAATCAATTTCAGATCTATCAATATCAACCAACTATCAAAGTTAACAACCGTAGATAACAACAAGCTCTGTTACCCCAATCTTTCCTTAGTTTGTCGTTAAATAGAACAAGCTCTCTATTTAATCTCTAACCATTAAACAACCTAGAATAAGCTCTCTAAATTCAATTTAATGGCAGCTTTATGATGAGAAAGATAGGTTGATCTAAGCAACAAACACATAAGCTCGGATTGTTCAACTTAGGTTATGTTCCACTTTGCAATTATTGAAAACTTGACCATAATCATTAATCACAAATTGCCACTTATGAATAGGAAATCAAGACAATTACACGGATCAAGACTCCTAAACTAGCAATAGATAATTATCAAGATCTATCTAGTTGTACACCTAAATAAATCAAGACAACATCATGAACAATTTTTGTAGAAGAACATAAGCAACTTTGATAGAAAATTAATGATAGATAGAATCTGAAAATCAATCACAAAACATGTCTAGGGCTTTGAAATCACCCTTAACCAAATAGAAGTTTAGCCTAGCATAGGCATTGTAAACATAAACATAAAATTAAAGAAAATCTAAGAAGGAAATAAAAGAAAGAAAGAAGAAGAGGAAGAATATTAATTATCCAACCTCTTGCTCTCTCTAAAGAAAAAGAAAACTAGAGAAAAGAAAGAAAACTAGAGAAAAGAAAGAAAAAGAAAACTTAGAGAATTTTATTAAAATGGCTAATATCCTACCTATGTACAATATGATCCCTTACAATCATCCAAGGCCCTCTATTTATACACATTTTGGAGGGCTAAATGACAAGAGACAAGCTTTACAAATTTCAAAGGTAGGTATATGACGATTTTGATCAGCCAACTTGATGGTCGATTTCGTCAATATTGGAGGCCTAATCTGATCACATGGTCTTCTAGAAAAAGGTTCCCCTATCAGTTACGGAACCATAGCCGTTGGAATCAGCTCATTTGCTGATGTGGTTAAGCAGATATGGGCAAAATACGAAACCATGTCAGCACAGACGTCATTGCACATCAGCCACCTTGATGGTCGATTTCTTCAATATTGGAGGCCTGATCTGATCACATGGTCTTCTAGACAAAGGTTCCCCTATCAGTTACGGAACCATAGCCGTTGGAATCAGCTCATTTGCTGATGTGGATAAGAAGATATGGGCATAATATGAAAACATGTCAGCACAGACGTCATTGCACATCAGCCAACTTGATGGTCGATTTCGCTAGGGAAAACGACTCCGTTTTAAGAAGTGTAAAACATGAAAAAGATAGATATGCCACTTAGCTTTGCATGGCTACAAATTTCAGCCTTATTGCTTCAGTGAAACTCGAGATATAGCTGATATGGCAAAAGGTGTCGGAACTGAAACTGAACTGGATTTGCCCTTAATTCTAGTAATCTGAAATCACTCAAAGAAACTTGTGAAAAACACCAAAATACATAAAAATATAAAAGATCATAAACACAATTAGACTAAACAATAATAACTCGTATTTGACACAAAACAATAATAAAACATAACTAAAAACTATATAATTATACGAGTTATCACACCCCCACACTTAGATTGTTGCTAGTCCCTAGCAACGACTCAATAAAAATAAAATAAGAAAATCTAATCTAATCCACTTTCGTAGGAAATCACGGTGACACTTAGCATGTGACACAAGCCTTTAAACCCCTAGGTGTCCCTAGTGGACGAGTTTAGTCTCGTGAGGGTTTACTAGAACGATACCCACAAACATTGAAAAATTAAAATATAAATAAACTACATATACTAAAAATATTTACTCCTAATCCTTTCAATACAAATTAGAGACAATATTTGAACAAGTCTTATAAACTAATCAATAGCTTAAAAAATTTCACAAAAAATCATGCTTGAATGTAAATTGTTTGAGTTAAGCCAATATTAGCATAACATATCTCAATCAAAATAGTGCATGTTCAAATTTAATCTCAACTTCTCACATGGGATACTCTCTTGATTTTCACTTTTTAAAGTAGTGGTAAAGTGTTTACACTCAATCAATCTCATGAAAACACTTCTACCATATGCTTGCTTGTCCACCTATTCTCCACTAAAAGATCATGCAACTTCATAAATCAAGAGGTCTTTAATCAAGGTTGTAATGGGGCCAAGGGGTTTGTAATGTGGTTGAAGAACAAAAGGATAAAGATATCACAATGGTTCCAAAGAGTTCATAAAGTTTAGAGACATAAAAAGATTATACAAAGAAACTTCTCAAAACTCTTTACAAGTACATAGTCACCTAGGCCGGATATTCATGTTGGGCCTTTTCTTCATTCTAAACAACTTTGTAACATCTTTTTCTTTTTCCACAAATTCAAGAGATGATTCATTTTTTTTTATATAGGAATGTATTTGCCAGTATTCCATTTCTTTTTCTCTTGACTTTTCTTTTCTTTTCCCCCCACACTTATTTCTTGTTTCTAACCAAAAAATATCCCTTGTCTTTGCAACTTGTCTCAAATCATGCTAATTCATCTTTGGAACAAAGGTAAAGATATAAGTATATTTAGGTTAGGGACAAGTTATGGTTACCAAAGAGATAGCTTATTCAATGTAGGCTCAAATTGGTTCACTAAGGGTGTGTTCTCTTGGAACATCAATAAGGGATGGTTGTTTGGCCCTGGCTAAAAATCCTAATGCCTCTATCATATTCATGTTGTCACATGCATCAATATAGTCTCAAACGGTTTAAAGCAAGTTCTAGAGAATCATGTAATCATAAGAGCACTCAAGAAAGAAATTAGATTGATTTGTATAATGCATCAATCATTATAGGCTCAAAAACTCACAAGGATGATTATACAAGTCAGATTAAGTCTAAACATGCTTCTTTCTCAATCAACATATCATATTAACATTGGCTCATAAAAAGGTTGACATCAAGCTCAATTCTCATGAAAATCTTCTCATTAATAAATCTGTTTTAGACTTATGCAATTCATATCTCATCATTGTATTAAAAAGGAACTAAAACACACTAAAAATAATAATAATAAAGACTCATAAAAAAAAAATAGTAGACGAAAATAAAAGAAATCCTAAATCATTCCCCCCACACTTAATTCTTACATTGTCCTCAATGTAAGTCTATTAACACAAATGAAAGAATCATGTGTAAGAGAAAAGAACTAATAACATAAGAATAGGAACAACTAGACTCAAAACAAAACAAAACAAACTCATGCAACTTAAATAATCCTAAAATACTAAACAAAAATTAACAAGTAAACATAAAAAATAAAAATAAAAACAATAAAAATAAAAATAATAAAAGAAAAAGGAAAAGAAAGAGAAAGCAAATCTGAATATGGAAGGTTGGCAATTTCTTCTTTAATTGGGTTGCCTTCCCAATTAACACTTGAGTTAGTGTTTTGAACCTAACCAACACCCCTTCTTGGCTTTTTAGGCTTGTCAGGCTCATACATGAAATTTTCCAAATTTATGCGTTTGAGAGGAAGCTTTCTTTGCACAACAGTGGATGCATTCTCCATTACAAGTATTATTCCATCATCCTTTGTGGTGCATATCTCATCGAGGAATGGAGCATATGTTGGTACTTGTTGAATGGCATCCACAAACAAACTGTTTAAGGTTTCCAGCATGTTTTGTTCATGTTCTTCCTCCTTGAACTTTGCAAATCTACTAGGAAAAGGTGGAGAAGAAACATTAGTAAAAATTGGAATCTTAAACGTTACCTCAGGTGCTGAAATACTCTTATTTGGATTTGTGGCTTCATTATCCTCAAGAATAGAATCCATCTCTAATTTTGTCTCATCCTCATCTTGTTCATCATTCTTCAAGGTCACAATAGTAGCATTCTCCTTTGGGTTAATCATCGTTTGGGCAGAGAATTCTTCAGATCTTTGTGCTACCCATACCACCATACTACTAGCCAATAGGCTCATTTGCTTTTCCAAACTCTGGATGCTTGCCCTTGTTTCCTGTTGAAATTGCAAAGAATCAGTAACAAGAGAATAGACAAGATCTTCTAAAGAAGTACCTGAGTTTTGAGTCATATGTGGTGGTTGAAAAAGATCTGGTTCTTGAGACCATGATTGATTGAAGCTAGATGGATGAGTGTAATTGGCATAAGGATCTACTTCTTGGTAATTTTTCGAGTAGCCATAATTAGTATGATCCCACCATCCCTCATGGTAAGTGTTTGAGTAATGATCATACTGTTGGTCTTGGAACACTTGATGGCCTTGACATCCTCCCATGGCCAATGGTTGAACTGGGGAGGTGAGATTGGCTTGTTGATTCTCCATGTTCATGTATGCCACCAACTCTTCAAGTGTTAGATTGCTCAATTCCATTGTTTTTTTTTTTTTTTTTTTTTTTTTAAATTTGAAAAGAAAAAACTTGTATGTACAATAAAATAAAACTAATTAGAACTGAAAATAAGAATAAACCAAGTAACAAATAAACTAAAGAAAGCAATCCCCGGCAACGGCGCCAAAAATTTGATGCACCCAAAAGAGTGTATCTTATTTAACCTTGCACTAAAAAGATAAATTGTAAGTATAGTAGTTAGCAAGGGTCGAGTCCTCAGGGATTGGGTTTTAGTTTATAAGTTAATAGTTTAAAACTTAAATTCAAGAACAATAAAAGAAAAGGGGTTTTTGAAGCCAGATTTAAACTAAAGTAAATAATAAGAATAAGATGCAAGGCGGTATAACCAGCCAATAAAAATATATATACTAAATTAGGCGGTATAACCAGCCAATAAAAATATATATACTAAATTAGGCGGTATAACCAGCCAATAAAAATAAAACAAAGTTAATATACAAATTAGGCGGTATAACCAGCCAATAAAAATAAATATAAAAAATAAGCAAACTAAAAGTAAGAAAACAAATAAGTAAGAAGAATCAAATATGAAAAATATGGTTAAGGTTTCATTCTCCACCACTAGACATCATTAAGAATCAATTTCAGATCTATCAATATCAACCAACTATCAAAGTTAACAACCGTAGATAACAACAAGCTCTGTTACCCCAATCTTTCCTTAGTTTGTCGTTAAATAGAACAAGCTCTCTATTTAATCTCTAACCATTAAACAACCTAGAATAAGCTCTCTAAATTCAATTTAATGGCAGCTTTATGATGAGAAAGATAGGTTGATCTAAGCAACAAACACATAAGCTCGGATTGTTCAACTTAGGTTATGTTCCACTTTGCAATTATTGAAAACTTGACCATAATCATTAATCACAAATTGCCACTTATGAATAGGAAATCAAGACAATTACACGGATCAAGACTCCTAAACTAGCAATAGATAATTATCAAGATCTATCTAGTTGTACACCTAAATAAATCAAGACAACATCATGAACAATTTTTGTAGAAGAACATAAGCAACTTTGATAGAAAATTAATGATAGATAGAATCTGAAAATCAATCACAAAACATGTCTAGGGCTTTGAAATCACCCTTAACCAAATAGAAGTTTAGCCTAGCATAGGCATTGTAAACATAAACATAAAATTAAAGAAAATCTAAGAAGGAAATAAAAGAAAGAAAGAAGAAGAGGAAGAATATTAATTATCCAACCTCTTGCTCTCTCTAAAGAAAAAGAAAACTAGAGAAAAGAAAGAAAACTAGAGAAAAGAAAGAAAAAGAAAACTTAGAGAATTTTATTAAAATGGCTAATATCCTACCTATGTACAATATGATCCCTTACAATCATCCAAGGCCCTCTATTTATACACATTTTGGAGGGCTAAATGACAAGAGACAAGCTTTACAAATTTCAAAGGTAGGTATATGACGATTTTGATCAGCCAACTTGATGGTCGATTTCGTCAATATTGGAGGCCTAATCTGATCACATGGTCTTCTAGAAAAAGGTTCCCCTATCAGTTACGGAACCATAGCCGTTGGAATCAGCTCATTTGCTGATGTGGTTAAGCAGATATGGGCAAAATACGAAACCATGTCAGCACAGACGTCATTGCACATCAGCCACCTTGATGGTCGATTTCTTCAATATTGGAGGCCTGATCTGATCACATGGTCTTCTAGACAAAGGTTCCCCTATCAGTTACGGAACCATAGCCGTTGGAATCAGCTCATTTGCTGATGTGGATAAGAAGATATGGGCATAATATGAAAACATGTCAGCACAGACGTCATTGCACATCAGCCAACTTGATGGTCGATTTCGCTAGGGAAAACGACTCCGTTTTAAGAAGTGTAAAACATGAAAAAGATAGATATGCCACTTAGCTTTGCATGGCTACAAATTTCAGCCTTATTGCTTCAGTGAAACTCGAGATATAGCTGATATGGCAAAAGGTGTCGGAACTGAAACTGAACTGGATTTGCCCTTAATTCTAGTAATCTGAAATCACTCAAAGAAACTTGTGAAAAACACCAAAATACATAAAAATATAAAAGATCATAAACACAATTAGACTAAACAATAATAACTCGTATTTGACACAAAACAATAATAAAACATAACTAAAAACTATATAATTATACGAGTTATCAATCATCTTGTCATGGAATGCCTTAGTCTTTTTCTTGTAAATCCTAGAATTCTCATAGGCATCATTTCTTATCTCCACTAATTCTTGTAGGTCTAGTTTTCTTTGCTTACCTGCCTCATCCATCTCCATGTTGCATTGTTTGATAGCCCAATTTGCCTTATGTTCTAATTCAACCGGAAGATGACAAGACTTACCATAAACAAGTCGATAAGGAGACATACCAATGGGTGTCTTATATGCTGTCCTATAAGCCCAAAGTGCATCATCAAGTCGTGAACTCCAATCCTTCCTATTTGGATTAACTGTCTTTTCAAGGATGGACTTAACTTCTCGGTTTGACACTTCAGCTTGCCCACTAGTTTGAGGATGATATGAGGTGGAGACCTTGTGTGTGATGTTATACTTCCTCAAAAGTGCTTCCATAGTCCTAGAGCAAAAGTGAGTACCTCTATCGCTGATTAGGGCCTTTAGTGTTCCAAACCTAGCAAAGATGTTAGTCTTGACACAATCTGAAACAACTTTAGAGTCATTAGTCCTAGTGGATTTTGCTTCCACCCACTTTGAAACATAATCAACGGCAAGTAAAATATAAAGATTACCAAAAGAAGAAGGAAAAGGTCCCATGAAATCCATGCCCCATACATCAAAAATTTTAACAATAAGTATTGGAGTTTGAGGCATTTGATTTCTAGCACCTAAGTTACCTGTTCTTTGGCAACGATCGCATGACTTGCAGAAGAGGTATGCATCTTTGAACATAGTAGGCCAATAAAATCCAGAATCAAGAACTTTCATGGCTGTCCTTTTGGATCCAAAGTGTCCTCCACATGCATAAGAGTGACAAAAGTTGACAATAGATTGAAATTCAGGTTCGAGTACACACCTTCTTATAATCTGATTGGAGCAATGCTTCCAAAGGTAAGGATCATCCCATATGTAGTATTTGGCATCACTCTTGATCTTATTTCTTTGAGCTTGTGTCAACTGTTGGGGCAACTTCTTGGTAACTAAGTAATTGATAAGCTCATAAGATATACATTTTATGCCTTTCTACTTTTAGTTTTTGTTATGTTTTCGATCTTTATCTTGTTTACTTATAATATGTTTTTGAATTTTAGGTACAATAAAGAGAATGAAGTCAAAAGATGTCAATAATGATGGAAAAGAGCTTACAAAATCATAATCACAAGATGGAAGAAGACTTGGGAGTCAAAAATATCTATTTCTGGTTGAAAAGCAATCAGGCAGATTTGACCTCCGGAGCTTGTTGTAAGGAAAACGTGATGTTAGATTCTTTATTTGAAGAAACTTCCTTCTTGACTTTTGAATTTGACTTGATTATCTTTCCAACGATATATTATGGGCCCAAATCGGATAAGAAATGAGTATTCAAAATGGCGCTAGAAGATCTCCCTAAAGAATCCTGCGGCTAGAAAAACCCTAATCGCAAATCTGAAAAAAAGGCAAAAACGTGATTTTTCTGCCTCCAGGCTTACTTGTGCGGCAAGGACTTATTCTCAGGGTTTTAAAGCTCTATAAATATCATCTTTTGAGTTTTGTGGAGACTCAAGGATCATTATTATTATTCTTCTTCTTCTCCATTCTTTTATTTTCTTTTTAGTTTTATGTATATATTATCTATGCTTATGCTAGCTTAAACTTTTATTTGGTTAAGGGTGACTTCAAAGCCCTAGACATGTTATGTAATTAATTTTCAGAATCTATCTATCATTAATTTTCTATCATAGTTGCTTATGTTCTTCCATTAAAATTGTTCATGATAATGTTTTGATTTGTTTAGGTGGCCAACTAGATAAATCTTGATAATTATCTAATGCTAGTTTAGGAGTCTTGATCCGTGTAATTGTCTTGATTTCCTATTCATAAGTAGCAATTTGTGATTAATGATTATGGTCAAGTTTTCAATAATTGCAAAGTGGAACATAATCTAAGTTGAACAATCTGAGCTTATGTGTTTGCTGCTTAGATCAACCTATCTTTCTCATCATAAAGCTGCTATTAAATTGAACTTAGAGAGCTTATTCTAGGTTGTTTGATAGTTAGAGATTAAATAGAGAGCTT
This sequence comes from Fremontodendron californicum, assembly GCA_030761205.1. NCBI lineage: Eukaryota > Viridiplantae > Streptophyta > Magnoliopsida > Malvales > Malvaceae > Fremontodendron > Fremontodendron californicum. The sequence continues at coordinate 22,798,220 of JAULJL010000013.1, forward strand.
GTTCTATTTAACGATGAACTAAGGAAAAATTGGGGTAACAGAGCTTGTTGTTATCTATAGTTGTTAACTTTGATAGCTAATTAATGTTGATAGGTATGAAATTGATTCTTAATGATGTCTAGTGGTGGAGAATGAAACCTTAAGCATATTTTTCATATTTGATTCTTCTTAATTACTTGTTTTTTCATTCTTATTGTTAACTTTAGTTTAAATCTGATTTCAAAATCTCCTTTACTTTTGTTTACTTGTTTTTAAGTTTTAAACTATTAACTTATAAACTAAAACCTAATCCCTGAGGACTCGACCCTTGCTAATCACTATACTTTACAATTGATTCTTTTTAAGTGCAAGGTTAAATAAGATACACTAATTTGAGTGCATCAGTAATTAACAATATCGGCATGCCAAGGAGTTGTTGTACTTATAAAAAGAAGTTGCTCATCCGAAAAGTTCTCATTCAAGGGTAGTGCATCCTCTTCATGAACTAAACGGCTAAGATGGTCCGCAACCAAGTTGTCACTACCTCTCTTATCTTTTATCTCCAAATCAAACTCTTGTAAGAGAAGTATCCATCTAATCAACCTTGGTTTGGCCTCATTCTTAGTGAGTAAGTACCTAAGGGCTGCATGGTCAGAAAATACAATTACTTTAGTACCAATTAAATAAGATAGAAATTTTTCTAAAGCAAATACAACAGCCAAAAGTTCTTTTTCAGTAGTGGAATAGTTTAATTGAGCATCATTAAGAGTTCGAGAGGCATAATAAATGGCATGTGAGGCTTTGCCAACCCGTTGGCCCAAAACAGCTCCAATGGCATAGTCACTAGCATCACACATGATTTCAAAGGGTACATTCCAATCTGGTGGTTGCATGATAGGAGCTGATGTCAAGAGTCCCTTCAATGTTTCCAACGCCTCTTTGCATTTATCATCAAAGTGGAAAACACATCTTTTTGTAGTAGCTTGCAAAGTGGTAATGTGATCTTTGAGAAGTCTTTGATAAATCTCCTATAGAAACCTGCATGTCCAAGAAAAGAACGAACCTCTCTCACATTTGTGGGAGGTGGTAAAGAATGCATAATATCTATTTTAGATTTATCAACCTCTATCCCTCTAGAAGAAAGAACATGGCCCAAATCTATTCCTTGTTCTACCATAAAGTGACATTTTTCCCAATTCAAAACAAGGTTAGTTTCAATGCATCTTTCAAGTACAAGTGTAAGGTTCTATAGACATCTATCAAAAGAATCACCATAGACACTAAAATCATTCATAAACACTTCTATGATGTTCTCTACATAATCTAAAAATATGCTAACCATACAAACCTTTGGAATGTAGCTGGTGCATTACAAAGACCAAATGGCATACGACAGTAGGCAAAAGTACCAAATGGACATTTGTTTTCTCTTGGTCCTCCGGTGCAATGCCAATCTGATTATAACCTGAAAAACCATCAAGAAAACAATAATGAGAATGACCAGCTAATCATTCAAGCATTTGATCAATAAAAGGTAAAGGAAAGTGGTCTTTGCGAGTTGTGGAATTAAGTTTACGATAATCAATACAAACTCGCCACCCTGTTTGAATCCTAGTAGGAACAAGTTCATTCTCATTATTTGTTACCACCGTTACACCTGATTTCTTTGGAACCACTTGGATCGGGCTCACCCATTTGCTATCCGAGATAGGATATATCACTCCAACATCTACGAGCTTCAGTATCTCCTTTTTCACAACCTCCATCATAGGAGGGTTCAATCTTCTTTGTGCTTCTCTTGTTGGTTTGGACGCCTCCTCTAACAAAATCCGGTGCATGCACACGGATGGGCTTATTCCCTTGATATCGGCAATTGTCCAAGCAATTGCTGTTTTTTGCTCTCTAAGCACCCGGATAAGTCGCTCTTCTTGCAAAGGTGTGAGCTCTTTGGCAATGATGACCGGTAGTGTGTCCTTTTCACCTAAGAACACATATTTTAAGTGGTTCGGAAGTGGTTTCAACTCTAAAGTTGGTGCCTACAAAATGGAAGGTAGAAGTTTCTCATTAGATAAAGGCAAATCAATAAATGAAACATCAAACCTTGCATCTTTAGGTGGCAGCGAGTGTAAATATTCTAGTGCCCTTCCACATGGTCACTCAAGGCTAGTTTCCCTTTAGCATTCCCCATTCCGAGATGTTTGCTCAGGACTATCTCTACACCATCTTCACCATCTAGCTCATAAGCTTGCTGCACTAGTGAGTCAATTATATCAATATTTAAAACAGAATGCACATCACCAGGATATCTCATGGCCTCAAAAATGTTAAAGCGAATTATTTCACCATCAAATTCTATAGTTAAAGAGCCATCATGTACATCTATTTTTGTTCTTGCTGTTTTCAAGAATGGTCTCCCTAATAGAATAGGTGTGGGATTAGAAGACATCTCATCTTCCAACTCAATAACATAAAAGTCAGCGCGAAAAACCAATTCATTTACTTGTACAAGAACGTCTTCTACAACTCCTCTTGGATAAGTATTAGAACGGTCAACAAGTTGTATTATAACACCGGTTTCCTCTAATGGTCCTAGATTCAATGAAGCATAAATTGAATATGGCATGACATTAGTAGATGCCCCTAGATCTAGCATAGCACGCTCAAACCTGGTGTTGCCTATCTTACAAGGAATGGTAAACATACCTGGATCCTTGCATTTAGGTGGGAGTTTCTTTTGAAGAACAGCTAACACATTCTCCCCCACACTTACCTTTTCATTCCATTTCAACTTCCGTTTACATGTGCACAACTCTTTTAGGAACTTGGCATATCTTGGCACTTGCTTGATAGCATCTAGTAAAGGAATGTTCACCTCTACTTTCCGGAAGGTTTCCAAAATTTCCTTCTCTTGCTCCTCCTTCTTGGACTTTGCTAACCTGCTAGGAAAAGGTGGAGGAGTTATATAAGAAGGAAAGGATGGTTTAGGAATTACCTTTTTTAGTGGCTCGTTGGGATGTGAAGAGGATGCCATGGTGTTCTCTCTTGGATTCACTATGGTTTGGGAAGGTAATTTCCCGGAATCCCTTGCTTGCATTTGACTCATGGTTGTTGCCAATTGCCCCATCTGAGCCTCTAAGTTTCGAATACTTACCTTTGTCACCCTTGATTCCTGTTGAAGTTGAATTGTATTAGTAGTAAGGGTTTTGACAAGATCTTCAAGAGTCTCACTTGAATTTTTTTGTAGTGGCACTTGTTGTCGGGTTTGATATGGTTGTTGCGCTCTTTGTTGAAAACCCGGTGCCCTGTTGTCAAATGGTGGAGGAACAGCTTGTGATTGGTTCCCTCCATAATTGAAGTTTGGATGATCCCTCCATCTTGGATTGTATGTGTTTGAGTAGGGATCATATTTCCTTGGTTGGTTCTGAAATCCACCCATGGCTTTCACATGTTCATTGGTGTCTTCTTGAAGTGTTGGACACATATCAGTTTGGTGCCCCATGTTTGAACATATGCCACAAGCCTTTATTTGCTTTATATTACCTACAGCTAATTATTGAACAAGAGAAGTCAGTTTATCCAATTTTTGTTCAAGGGATGATATACTTACCTCATTAACTCTCTTGGGTTGTGGTGGTGGATCTTGTCTCATTGAGAATTGTTGAGAATTGGCTGCCATGTTGGAGATTAGAGTTCTAGCAGCCCCGGGAGTCTTAGCAACTAGAGCTCCCCCAATAGCGGCATCTATCATACTTCTCTCCATGGGCATGAGACCTTCATAGAAGTATTGGATGAGCAGTTGTTCACTTATCTGATGGTGTGGACATGATGCACAAAGTTTCTTGAACCTCTCCCAATATTCATATAAGGACTCTCCATTGTATTGCCTAATCCCACATATCTCTTTTCTAATGTTGGCAGCCTTAGATGCTGGGAAATACCTTTCTAAGAATGCTTTCTTCATATCATTCCATGTAGTGATGGTCCCGGATGGTAGATAGTAGATACATTCCTTTGCTGAATCAGCTAGAGAGAACGGGAAGGCTCTCAATTTAACTTGCTCTTCCGTGACTCCTGTTGGTCTCATTCTTGAGCAAACAACATGAAATTCCTTGAGGTGCTTATTTGGATCCTCTCCTGCAAAACCATGAAAAGTTGGGAGAAGATGAATCAAACCAGATTTTAATTCAAAAGCTACCTCAAGATTAGCATATTCAATGCATAATGGTTGTTGACCGAAGTCGGGAGCGGCTAGCTCCATGAGAGTTCGGTTGTCAGCTGCTGCCATCTGTCCTTGCTCCTCTTGTATGTATTGGATAAACTCCTCGATTGGTTGTTGGTGAGAAGTTATAAATTCCCGAATTCTCCTAAGTCTTAAGTCTTCTTCGGGAGCTTGAAACATTCAATAATAATAATAAAAAAAGTAAATAATTAGAACAGAAAATAAGAATAAACCAATAAACTAATAAACTAAAGAAATCAATCCCCGGCAACGGCGCCAAAAACTTGATGCACCCAAAAGTGTGTATCTTATTTAACCTTGCACTTAAAAAAATCAATTGCAGAGTATAGTGATTAGCAAGGGTCGAGTCCTTTGGGATTGGGTTTTAGTTTATAAGTTAATAGTTTATCACTTAAAAACAAGTAAACAAAAGTAAAGGGGATTTTGAAATCAGATTTAAACTAAAGTTAACAATAAGAATGAAAAAACAAGTAATTAAGAAGAATCAAATATGAAAAATATGGTTAGGGTTTCATTCTCCACCACTAGACATCATTAAGAATCAATTTCATATCATTAAGAATCAAGTGGAACATAACCTAAGTTGAACAATCCGAGCTTATGTGTTTGTTGCTTAGATCAGCCTATCTTTCTCATCATAAAGCTGCTATTAAATTGAACTTAGAGAGCTTATTCTAGGTTGTTTGATAGTTAGAGATTAAATAGAGAGCTTGTTCTATTTAACGACGAACTAAGGAAAGATTGGGGTAACAGAGCTTGTTGTTATCTACGGTTGTTAACTTTGATAGCTAATTAATGCTGATAGATATGAAATTGATTCTTAATGATGTCTAGTGGTGGAGAATGAAACCTTAACCATATTTTTAATATTTGATTCTTCTTAATTACTTGTTTTCTCATTTTTATTATTTACTTTATTTTAAATCTGATTTCAAAAACCCCTTTTCTTTTATTGTTCTTGAATTTAAGTTTTAAACTGTTAACTTATAAACTAAAACCCAATCCCTGAGGACTCGACCCTTGCTAACTACTATACTTACAATTGATCTTTTTAGTGCAAGGTTAAATAAGATATACTCTTTTGAGTGCATCAAAGATGAACTTTGAAGTTTGAAAGAAGCTCTTGAAAGTCTAGATTGTGATAAATGGATAGTTGCAATGAAAATGAATTAGAATCTATGCATGTGAATAAAGTATGGGACTTAGTTGATCTTCCTAAAGATAGAAAGGCCGTTGGGAACAAATGGGTTCTCAAGATCAAGAGAAACGTGGATGGTACAATTGAAAGGTACAAGGCACGTTTGGTTGCCAAGGGGTATACACAAGTAGAAGGTATTGATTATAAAGATACTTTCTCACCTGTTGTGAGATTCAACTCCATGAGGTTGATACTAGCTATTGTTGCTAATCTTGACTTGGAATTAAATCAAATGGATGTTAAGACTGCCTTCCTCAATGGTGATTTGAGTGAAGAAATCTACATGAAACAACCAAAAGGTTTCATAGTAAAAGGTAAGGAACACATGGTATGTCGACTAAAGATGTCGATATATGTTTTTAAACAAGCTTCAAGACAATGGTATTTGAAGTTCCATGGTCTTGAACTTTGGTTTCAAGATGATGGATGAAGACCATTGTGTTTATGTCTTAAATTCCAAGAACAAGTTTATGATTATGTCATTATATGTTGATGATATACTGTTAGCTAGTAATGATTTGAGTTTTGTGCAAACCATTAAGACATGTGATGTGAACCCCCTAGGGGTTAAACCCTTTAAACCCACTAACAAATTGAAATAGCCTAACCCAAAGAAAGCCAAGATTCAGGAAAAGAAAACTTTAACCCTTAGAAAGCCTGTTTCAAAGAACCTTGATTAAGCATGTAAGCTAGACCCTAAGAACTCTCGTTTCAAGAACCTAAGTTTGATAGGTTGAATGCCACAACAAAAGAATTCTTTGATAAGTTCCTAAGTTCTGTCAAGAACTAAAAAGAGTGAAACACTCACTTTGAATAAATTCAAACTCAAAAGATTAATAATTGTTGCTGAAGTAGATGGCTAAACAAGGGTATTTATAGCCTCCCTGCTAACCCTAATTCAACTAGTCTAAGAACTCCTAGTACTAATGAAACTCCTTGGCAGCCAAGGACTTCTAACCTAATAATAATAGGATTCAGCCAAACCTACTTACATAATTAAAAGAAAGCTTAACTATGGGTTGAACATGCTCAAGCCCAATCCTAATTAAATTTAAAAGATGCCCAATAGTTTAATGAGGGTAGTCCTGATAACTCGTATAATTATATAGTTTTTAGTTATGTTTTATTATTGTTTTGTGTCAAATATGAGTTATTATTGTTTAGTCTAATTGTGTTTATGATCTTTTATATTTTTATGTAATTTGGTGTTTTTCACAAGTTTCTTTGAGTGATTTCAGATTACTAGAATTAAGGGCAAATCCAGTTCAGTTCCAGTTCTGACACCTTTTGCCATATCAGCTATATCTCGAGTTTCACTAAAGAAATAAGGCTGAAATTTTTACCGTGCAAAGCTAAGAGGCATATCTATCTTTTTTATGTTTTACACTTCTTGAAACGGAGTCGTTTTCCCTAGCGAAATCGACCATCAAGTTGGCTGATGTGCAATGACGTCTGTGCTGACCTGTTTTCGTATTTTGCCCATATCTTCTTATCCACATCAGCAAATGAGCTGATTCCAACGGCTATGGATCAGTAACTGATAGGGGAACATTTTTCTAGAAGACCATGTGAGATTTATTTTCTTGTACATACGGGTTTTTCTTATCAAATTTTGAAAAAAAAAAAAAAAAAGAAAAAAACGATGGAATTGAGCAATCTAACACTTGAAGAGTTGGTGGCATACATGAACATGGAGAATCAACAAGCCAAGCTCACCTCCCCAGTTCAACAATTGGCCATGGGAGGATGTCAAGGCCATCAAGTGTTCGAAGACCAACAGTATGATCATTACTCAAACACTTACCATGAGGGATGGTGGGATCATACTAATTATGGCTACTCGAAAAATTACCAAGAAGTAAATCCTTATGCGAATTACACTCATCCATCTAGCTTCAATCAATCATGGTCTCAAGAACCAGATCTTCTTCAACCACCACATATGACTCAAAACTCAGGTACTTCTTTAGAAGATCTTGTCGATTCTCTTGTTACTAATACTTTGCAATTTCAACAGGAAAAAAGGGCAAGCATCCAGAGTTTGGAAAAGCAAATGAGCCTATTGGCTAGTAGTATGGTGGAATTAGTAGCAGAAATATCTCTAGCACTCCCTTCCCAAACGGTGATTAACCCAAAGGAGAATGCTACTATTGTGACCTTGAGAAATGAGGAACAAGATGAGGATGAGACAAAACCAAAGATGGATTCACTTCTTGAGGATAATGAAGCCACCATTCAAATTGAGAGTACTTTGACACCTCAGGTAGCTTTTAAGGTTCTTATTTCTACTAATGTTCCTTCTCCACTTTTTCCTAGCAGATTTGCAAAGTCCAAGAAGGAGGAACATGAACAACAATTTTTGGAAACCTTAAACAGCTTGCTTGTGGATGCCATTAGACAAGTACCAAGATATGCACAATTCCTCAAAGAGCTATACCCCACCAAGAATGATGAAATAATACGTGTGGGGGAGAATGCATTGGCTGTTTTGCAAAGAAAACTTCCTCCAAAACGCAAAAATCCGAGAAGTTTCATGTCTAAGCCAAAAGATCCTAAAAAGCCAAGAAGGGGAATTGGCTAGACTGGAAACAATCAATCAAGTGCTAATTGTGGGAGGCAGCCTAATTAGTGAAAGCATTGCCAAACTGCCATCCTCAGATTTGCTCTCTTTTTCTTTATCTTTTTCTTATGTTTCTTTGCTAATTGTGTTTAGTGTTTCTAAGTTCATTTAGGCTGCATAAGTTTATTTTGTTTATTAGTTCTTTTCACTTACACATGATTCTTTCATTTGGGATTAATAGCATTACATTAATGACAATGTAAGAATTATGTGTGGGGGGAAGAATTTAGGATTTTATTTAGAGTGTTTTGTTTTTGAGTCTTTTTATGTTGTTTTTCTTTCTAATCCTTGTTTTGAAAAAATCTAGATGTAAATATAATTTTTTAACCCCGGTTAAACGGCGGATAACGGTACTCCGTGATTATTTAAGTCGGTTCTATCAGCTACCCACAAAACTGATATTGTATATAAATTTCTCTTTCATTTTTTTTTCAGGATGGATGATATTCTCACACGATTGCAGAAACGATTTCCTCCTTTTCCTCGAAATATTTTACTGAAGCTTTACCAAGTTCGATTTGAAAGATTAAGAATGCTTATGCACAAAGGGATTCCTGAAGACATACGTTGGATAATTGAAGCCAAGGTACGTGAAGATGAATATCTTCCTATTTTGCATTTACCAGGTACAGGTAGAAGCACTTTTGCAAAGAAGCGACGAGCAAAGCGCATGAGTTCAAATTGCCACAAATGTGCACGATGGACGTGTAACGGTAAATGTCGTTCTATTGGGATTCCGTCCTCTAATCGAGATGATAAAATTGAATTCATTAAGGATGGACTGAGTAAGGAGAATTTGGGTAATATCCAACTTTCTCTTGAGACGCATCCTAGTGGAGACGTACAAAGAGAAATTCTTGATTTATGGCTGCAATTCCAAAGGGAATGGCAACATCTTGGGAATCTGATGTTAAAAGACCCTGTTTGCCAGCTTGTAAGAAAACTGGATGGGAAGCATATCCTCGACTCATAGAAGGCGTTTAAGCCGTTTCTGGACGTAAAACCAGAGGAAGATGCCAAATACACTTTCGGCGACATTATTACTCTTGACTTTTACGGTTGATTTTTCTTCTCTTTTTGATTTTCTTCCTGAAATCACGCAAAAATCTTTTGTTAGGTTAACATTTTCTTCTGACAGGTCAGATACACTTTCGGCGACATTATTACTCTTGTCTGATTCACTACTCAGTCCTCTATATATTACACCATGTACTCATTCTCTTTCAGGCACTCGAAAAAAAAATGGAAAGTACTTCGTCCCAGCGCATTAAAAAAATTTGTGTCTTTGGAGGTGCTTATCCAGGGAAAAATAACATATTTGCTGATAAAGCCATAAGAGTTGGAGTAATACTTGCCCAACAAAAGATCCAGTTGATTTATAGAGGCGGTAGTACGGGTTTAATGGGAGCAGTCGCTACAGCAGCACACACCGGAGGAAGTCCAGTTCTAGGAATCATGCCAAAACTATTCACAGGTTTTTGTGGACCTATCGTGGGTAAGGAAATACAAGTCTGCAGTATCCCTGAACGGATGACAATCATGTACCATTCTGCCGATGCATTCATTGCTCTACCAGGAGGTCTGGGTACACTGGAAGAAATAGCTTGCGTGGCTTCTTGGTCATCTTTGGTCACAAATAAGAAACCCATTGGTTTGCTTAATATTAATGGTTATTTTAGTAATTTGCTTTCATATTTAGATAATGCTGTGGATAATGGATTCATGTTTTCAGAGGCAAGGAGAACCATAATTTCTGCTACAACCATTGAAGATTTACTCAAAAAGCTCCAAGCTTATGAGTGTTTATCTGCTACGGTTGTTTCGCAAACGCTCGGAAAAAGAAAAAGAGATATGGACGAGCAAGGAGTGGATTGCACTTTGTCTTTGTGACATTATCTAACATTTTGTTTGTTGTGTCTCAGTTATAATAAGTGGTTAGCAACCTCTACAGGTAATATATCCTAAATTTTACCTTCAAAAAAAAAAAAAAAAAAAAGAAATTTGTGTTTTAAGCCATTTAAAAGTATTCATTCTGAACAAGGTCTGAGTAAGGGAGACTTGAGACATACCTTGTCAGTTTGATTTTAATCTTTTTATGTTTACTTGTTAATTTTTGTTTAGTATTTTAGGATTATTTAGGTTGCATGGTTTTGTTTTTTTTTTGAGTCTTAGTTCTTCCTATTCTTATGTTATTAGTTCTTTTCTCTTACACATGATTCTTTCATTTGGGTTAATAGACTTACATTGAGGACAATGTAAGAATTAAGTGTGGGGGGAATGATTTAGGATTTCTTTTATTTTTGTCTACTGATAACTCGTATAATTATATAGTTTTTAGTTATGTTTTATTAATGTTTTGTGTCAAATACGAGTTATTATTGTTTAGTCTAATTGTGTTTATGATCTTTTATATTTTTATGTATTTTGGTGTTTTTCACAAGTTTCTTTGAGTGATTTCAGATTACTAGAATTAAGGGCAAATCCAGTTCAGTTTCAGTTCCGACACCTTTTTCCATATCAGCTATATCTCGAGTTTCACTGAAGCAATAAGGCTGAAATTTGTAGCCATGCAAAGCTAAGAGGCATATCTATCTTTTTCATGTTTTACACTTCTTAAAACGGAGTCGTTTTCCCTAGCGAAATCGACCATCAAGTTGGCTGATGTGCAATGACGTCTGTGCTGACATGTTTTCGTATTATGCCCATATCTTCTTATCCACATCAGCAAATGAGCTGATTCCAACGGCTATGGTTCCGTAACTGATAGGGGAACCTTTGTCTATAATACCATGTGATCAGATCAGGCCTCCAATATTGAAGAAATCGACCATCAAGGTGGCTGATGTGCAATGACGTCTATGCTGACATGTTTTCGTATTTTGCCCATATCTGCTTAACCACATCAGCAAATGAGCTGATTCCAACGGCTATGGTTCCGTAACTGATAGGGGAACCTTTGTCTAGAAGACCATGTGATCATATCAGGCCTCCAATATTGACGAAATCGACCATCAAGTTGGCTGATCAAAATCGTCATATACCTACCTTTGAAATTTGTAAAGCTTGTCTCTTGTCATTTAGCCCTCCAAAATGTGTATAAATAGAGGGCCTTGGATGATTGTAAGGGATCATATTGGAGATTGGTAGGATATTAGCCATTTTAACAAAATTCTCTAAGTTTTCTTCTTCTTTCTTTTCTCTAGTTTTCTTTTTCTTTAGAAAGAGCAAGAGGTTGGATAATTAATATTCTTCTTCTTCTTCTTTCTTTCTTTTATTTTCTTCTTAGATTCTATTTAATTTTATGTTTATAATGCCTATTCTAGGCTAAACTTCTATTTGGTTAAGGGTGATTTCAAAGCCCTAGACATGTTTTGTGATTGATTTTCAGATTCTATCTATCATTAATTTTCTATCAAAGTTTCTTATGTTCTTCTACAAGAATTGTTCATGATGTTGTCTTGATTTATTTAGGTGTACAACTAGATAGATCTTGATAATTATCTATTGCTAGTTTAGGAGTCTTGATCCGTGTAATTGTCTTGATTTCCTATTCATAAGTGGCAATTTGTGATTAATGATTATGGTCAAGTTTTCAATAATTGCAAAGTGGAACATAACCTAAGTTGAACAATCCGAGCTTATGTGTTTGTTGCTTAGATCAACCTATCTTTCTCATCATAAAGCTGCCATTAAATTGAATTTAGAGAGCTTATTCTAGGTTGTTTAATGGTTAGAGATTAAATAGAGAGCTTGTTCTATTTAACGACAAACTAAGGAAAGATTGGGGTAACAGAGCTTGTTGTTATCTACGGTTGTTAACTTTGATAGTTGGTTGATAATGATAGATCTGAAATTGATTCTTAATGATGTCTAGTGGTGGAGAATGAAACCTTAACCATATTTTTCATATTTGATTCTTCTTACTTACTTGTTTTCTTACTTTTAGTTTGCTTATTTTTAAAAGTATATTTATTTTTATTGGCTGGTTATACCGCCTAATTTAGTATATATATTTTCATTGGCTGGTTATACCGCCTAATTTAGTTTATATATTTTTATTGGCTGGTTATACCGCCTTGCATCTTATTCTTATTATTTACTTTAGTTTAAATCTGGCTTCAAAAACCCCTTTTCTTTTATTGTTCTTGAATTTAAGTTTTAAACTATTAACTTATAAACTAAAACCCAATCCCTGAGGACTCGACCCTTGCTAACTACTATACTTACAATTTATCTTTTTAGTGCAAGGTTAAATAAGCTACACTCTTTTGGGTGCATCAAGTTTTTGGCGCCGTTGCCGGGGATTGCTTTCTTTAGTTTATTAGTTTATTGGTTTATTCTTATTTTCTGTTCTAATTATTTACTTTCTTATTTTTTTTATTAGTGAATGTTCCAAGCTCCCGAAAAAGACTTACGACTTAGAAAAATTCGGGAATTTATAACTTCTCACCAACAACCAATCGAGGAGTTGATCCAAAACATCCAAGAGAAGCAAGGAGAGATGGCAGCAGCTGACAACCGAACTCTCAAGGAGCTAGCCGCTCCGGACTTGGGTCAACAACCATTATGCATTGAATATGCTAATCTTGAGGTAGCTTTTGAATTAAAATCTGGTTTGATTCACCTTCTCCCAACTTTTCATGGTTTTGCAGGAGAGGATCCAAATAAGCACCTCAAGGAATTCCATGTAGTTTGCTCAAGCATGAGACCAACAGGGGTCACGGAAGAGCAAGTTAAGTTGAGAGCCTTCCCATTCTCTCTAGCTGATTCAGCAAAGGAATGGCTCTACTATCTACCATTCGGGACCATCACTACATGGAATGATTTGAAGAAAGCATTCTTGGAAAGGTATTTCCCAGCATCTAAGGCTGCCAACATTAGGAAAGAGATATGTGGGATTCGGCAATACAACGGAGAGTCCTTATATGAATATTGGGAGAGGTTCAAGAAACTTTGTGCATCATGTCCACACCATCAGATAAGTGAACAACTTCTCATCCAATACTTCTATGAAGGTCTCATGCCCATGGAGAGAAGTATGATAGATGCCGCTAGTGGGGGAGCTCTAGTTGATAAGACTCCCAGGGCTGCTAGAACATTAATCTCCAACATGGCAGCCAATTCTCAACAGTTCTCAATGAGACAAGATCCACCACCACAACCCAAGAGAGTTAATGAGGTAAGTATATCATCCCTTGAACAAAAATTTGATAAACTGACTTCTCTTGTTCAACAATTGGCTGTAGGTAAAATACAACAAATAAAGGCTTGTGGCATATGTTCAAACATAGGGCACCAAACTGATATGTGTCCAACACTTCAAGAGGATACCAATGAACATGTGAATGCCATGGGTGGATTTCAGAACCAATCAAGGAAATATGATCCCTACTCAAACACTTACAATCCAGGATGGAGGGATCATCCAAACTTCAATTATGGAGGGAACCAATCACAAACTATTCCTCCACCATTTGACCACAGGCCACCGGGTTTTCAGCAAAGAGTGCAACAACCATACCAAACCCGACAACAACTACCACCCACCCAAAATTCAGGTACTTCTCTTGAAGATCTTGTTAAAGCTCTTTCTACTAATACAATTCAATTTCAACAGGAAACAAAGACAAGTATTCGAAATTTGGAGACTCAAATAGGGCAATTGGCAACAACCATGAGTCAAATGCAAGCAAGGGATTCTGGGAAATTACCTTCCCAAACCATAGTGAATCCAAGAGAGAATGCCAATGCTATAAATTTAAGAAGTGGGAAACAGCTAGAGAAACCACAAAATGATAGTGCTCAAGGGGAGAACAATACCATGGCATCCTCTTCACATCCCAACGAGCCACTAAAAAAGGTAATTCCTAAACCATCATTTCCTTCTTATATAACTCCTCCACCTTTTCCTAGCAGGTTAGCAAAGTCCAAGAAGGAGGAGCAAGAGAAGGAAATTTTGGAAACCTTCCGGAAAGTAGAGGTGAACATTCCTTTACTAGATGCTATCAAGCAAGTGCCAAGATATGCCAAGTTCCTAAAAGAGTTGTGCACATCTAAACGGAAGTTGAAATGGAATGAAAAGGTAAGTGTAGGGGAGAATGTGTCAGCTGTTCTTCAAAAGAAACTCCCACCTAAATGCAAGGATCCAGGTATGTTTACCATTCCTTGTAAGATAGGCAACACCAGGTTTGAGCGTGCTATGCTAGATCTAGGGGCATCTATTAATGTCATGCCATATTCAATTTATGCTTCATTGAATCTAGGACCATTAGAGGAAACCGGTGTTATAATACAACTTGCTGACCGTTCTAACACTTATCCAAGAGGAGTTGTAGAAGACGTTCTTGTACAGGTTAATGAATTGGTTTTTCCCGCTGACTTTTATGTTATTGAGATGGAAGATGAGATGTCTTCTAATCCCACACCTATTCTATTAGGGAGACCATTCTTGAAAACAGCAAGAACTAAAATAGATGTACATGATGGCACTTTAACTATGGAATTTGATGGTGAAATAATTCGCTTTAACATTTTTGAGGCCATGAGATATCCTAGTGATGTGCATTCTGTTTTTAATATTGATATAATTGACTCACTAGTGCAGCAAGCTTATGAGCTAGATGGTGAAGATAGTGTAGAAATAGTCCTTAGCAACCATCTCGGAATGGGGAATGCTAAACTAGCCTTGAGTGACCAGGTGGAAGGGGCACTAGAATCTTTACACTCGCTGCAACCTAAAGATGCAAGGTTTGATGTTTCATTTATTGATTTGCCTTTATCTAATGAGAAACTTCTACCTTCCATTTTGCAGGCACCAACTTTAGAGTTGAAACCACTACCGAACCACTTGAAATATTTGTTCTTAGGGGAAAAGGACACACTACCTGTCATCATTGCCAAAGAGCTCACACCTTTGCAAGAAGAGCGACTTATCCGGGTGCTTAGAGAGCATAAAACAGCAATTGGTTGGACAATTGCCGATATCAAGGGAATAAGCCCATCCATGTGCATGCACAGGATTTTGTTAGAGGAAGGGTCTAAACCAACAAGAGAAGCACAAAGGAGATTGAACCCTCCTATGATGGAGGTTGTGAAAAAGGAGATACTGAAGCTCCTAGATGTTGGAGTGATCTATCCTATCTCGGATAGCAAATGGGTGAGCCCAGTCCAAGTGGTTCCAAAGAAATCAGGTGTAACGGTGGTAACAAATAATGAGAATGAACTTGTTCCTACTAGGATTCAAACAGGATGGCGAGTTTGTATTGATTATCGTAAACTTAATTCCACAACTCGCAAAGACCACTTTCCTTTACCTTTTATTGATCAAATGCTTGAAAGGTTAGCTGGCCATTCTCATTATTGTTTTCTTGATGGTTTTTCAGGTTATAATCAGATAGCCATTGCTCCGGAGGACCAAGAGAAAACAACATTCACATGTCCATTTGGTACTTTTGCATACCGGCGTATGCCATTTGGTCTTTGTAATGCACCAGCTACATTCCAAAGGTGTATGGTTAGCATATTTTCAGATTATGTAGAGAACATCATAGAAGTGTTTATGGATGATTTTAGTGTCTATGGTGATTCTTTTGATAGATGTCTAGAGAACCTTACACTTGTACTTGAAAGATGCATGGAAACTAACCTTGTTTTGAATTGGGAAAAATGTCACTTTATGGTAGAACAAGGAATAGTTTTGGGTCATGTTATTTCTTCTAGAGGGATGGAGGTTGCTAAATCTAAAATAGATATTATGCATTCTTTACCACCTCCCACAAATGTGAGAGAGGTTCGTTCTTTTCTTGGACATGCAGGTTTCTATAGGAGATTTATCAAAGACTTCTCAAAGATCACATTACCTCTTTGCAAGCTACTACAAAAAGATGTGGTTTTCCACTTTGATGATAAATGCAAAGAGGCGTTTGAAACATTGAAGGGACTCTTGACATCAGCTCCTATCATGCAACCACCAGATTGGAATATACCTTTTGAAATCATGTGTGATGCTAGTGACTATGCCATTGGAGCTGTTTTGGGCCAACGGGTTGGCAAAGCCTCACATGCCATTTATTATGCCTCACGAACTCTTAATGATGCTCAATTGAACTATTCCACTACTGAAAAAGAACTTTTGGCTGTTGTATTTGCTTTAGAAAAATTTCGATCTTATTTAATTGGTACTAAAGTAATTGTATTTTCTGACCATGCAGCCCTTAGGTACTTACTCACTAAGAAGGAGGCCAAACCAAGGTTGATCAGATGGATACTTCTCTTACAAGAGTTTGATTTGGAGATAAAAGATAAGAGAGGTAGTGACAACTTGGTTGCGGACCATCTTAGCCGTTTAGTTCATGAAGATGATGCACTACCCTTGAATGAGAACTTTTCGGATGAGCAACTTCTTTTTATAAGAACAACAACTCCTTGGTATGCTGATATTGTTAATTACTTAGTTACCAAGAAGTTGCCACAAGAGTTGACACAAGCTCAAAGAAATAAGATCAAGAGTGATGCCAAATACTACATATGGGATGATCCTTACCTTTGGAAGCATTGCTCCGATCAGATTATAAGAAGGTGTGTACTCGAAACTGAATTTCAATCTATTCTCACCTTTTGTCACTCTTATGCATGTGGAGGACACTTTGGATCCAAAAGAACAGCCATGAAAGTTCTTGATTCTGGATTTTATTGGCCTACCATATTCAAAGATGCATACCTCTTTTGCAAGTCATGTGATCGTTGCCAAAGAACTGGTAACTTAGGTGCTAGAAATCAAATGCCTCAAACTCCAATACTTATTGTTGAAATTTTTGATGTATGGGGCATGGATTTCATGGGACCTTTTCCTCCTTCTTTTGGTAATCTTTATATTTTACTTGCCGTTGATTATGTTTCAAAGTGGGTGGAAGCAAAATCCACTAGGACTAATGACTCTAAAGTTGTTTCAGATTTTGTCAAGACTAACATCTTTGCTAGGTTTGGAACGCCAAAGGCTATAATCAGCGATAGAGGTACTCACTTTTGCAATAGGACTATGGAAGCACTTTTGAGGAAGTATAACATCACACACAAGGTCTCCACCTCATATCATCCTCAAACTAGTGGGCAAGCTGAAGTGTCAAACCGAGAAGTTAAGTCCATCCTTGAAAAGACAGTTAATCCAAATAGGAAGGATTGGAGTTCACGACTTGATGATGCACTTTGGGCTTATAGGACAGCATATAAGACACCCATTGGTATGTCTCCTTATCGACTTGTTTATGGTAAGCCTTGTCATCTTCCGGTTGAATTGGAACATAAATCATATTGGGCTATCAAACAATGCAACATGGAGATGGATGAGATAGGAAAGAAAAGAAAACTTGACCTACAAGAATTAGAGGAGATAAGGAATGATGCCTATCAGAATTCTAGGATTTACAAGGAAAAAACTAAGGCATTCCATGACAAGATGATATCAAGAAAAGAATTTGTTGTTGGACAAAAAGTTCTTCTCTTCCATTCACGCCTTAAGTTATATCCAGGTAAGTTACGTTCTCGTTGGGTTGGACCTTTTGTTATTACTAATGTATTTACTCATGGTGCAGTTGAAATCCAAAGCCCGAAAACAGATAAGGCATTCAAAGTGAATGGTCATAGATTGAAGCCTTACTATGAGAACTTTCCAATACAAGATGTGGAGGAGTTTCCACTTTTTGAGCCAAAGTATGTTGAATAATAATGGCATGGGTCTAAGTCAAGCTGAGGACAATAAACCAAGCGCTTCTTGGAGAGGCAACCCAAAAGGATGGAGAGCATCTATTATATCAGATTTGCATATTCCTTACTCTCCATCATTCTATCTTTTATTGTTTTTCTTTTCTTTTGTTTAATAGTTCTTTTCTCTTACATATAATTCTTGCATTGGGGGATAATAGCATTACATTGAGGACAATGTAAAAATTATGTGTGGGGGGAAGAATTTAGGATTTTATTTAGAGTGTTTTGTTTTTGAGTCTTTTTATGTTGTTTTTCTTTTTGATCCTTTTGAGTCTTTTTATGTTGTTTTTCTTTTTGATCCTTGTTTTGAAAATAACTAGATGTAAATATAATTTTTTTTTAACCCCGGTTAAATGGCGGATAACGGTACTCCGTGATTATTTAAATCGGTTCCATCAGCTACCCACAAAACTGATATTGTATATAAATTTCTCTTCCAATTTCTCTTTCAATTTTTTTTTCATTCTTTTTTTTCAGGATGGATGATATTCTCACAAGATTGCAGAAACGATTTCCTCCTTTTCCTCGAAATATTTTACTGAAGCTTTACCAAGTTCGACTTGAAAGATTAAGAATGCTTATGCACAAAGGGATTCCTGACGACATACGTTGGATAATTGAAGCCAAGGTACGTGAAGATGAATATCTTCCTGTTTTGCATTTACCAGGTACAGGTAGAAGCACTTTTGCAAAGAAGCGACGAGCAAAGCGCATGAGTTCAAATTGCCACAAATGTGCACGATGGACGTGTAACGGTAAATGTCGTTCTATTGGAGGTGCTTATCCAGGGAAAAATAACATATTTGCTGATAAAGCCATAAGAGTTGGAGTAATACTTGCCCAACAAAAGATCTAGTTGATTTATAGAGGCGGTAGTACGGGTTTAATGGGAGCAGTCGCTACAGCAGCACACGCCGGAGGAAGTCCAGTTCTAGGAATCGTGCCAAAACTATTCACAGGTTTTTGTGGACCTACCGTGGGTAAGGAAATACAAGTCTGCAGTATCCCTGAACGGATGACAATCATGTACCATTCTGCCGATGCATTCATTGCTCTACCAGGAGGTCTGGGTACACTGGAAGAAATAGCTTGCGTGGCTTCTTGGTCATCTTTGGTCACAAATAAGAAACCCATTGGTTTGCTTAATATTAATGGTTATTTTAGTAATTTGCTTTCATATTTAGATAATGCTGTGGATAATGGATTCATGTTTTCAGAGGCAAGGAGAACCATAATTTCTGCTACAACCATTGAAGATTTACTCAAAAAGCTCCAAGCTTATGAGTGTTTATCTGCTACGGTTGTTTCGCAAACGCTCGGAAAAAGAAAAAGAGATATGGACGAGCAAGGAGTGGATTGCACTTTGTCTTTGTGACATTATCTAACATTTTGTTTGTTGTGTCTCAGTTATAATAAGTGGTTAGCAACCTCTACAGGTAATATATCCTAAATTTTACCTTCAAAAAAAAAAAAAAAAAAAAGAAATTTGTGTTTTAAGCCATTTAAAAGTATTCATTCTGAACAAGGTCTGAGTAAGGGAGACTTGAGACATACCTTGTCAGTTTGATTTTAATCTTTTTATGTTTACTTGTTAATTTTTGTTTAGTATTTTAGGATTATTTAGGTTGCATGGTTTTGTTTTTTTTTTGAGTCTTAGTTCTTCCTATTCTTATGTTATTAGTTCTTTTCTCTTACACATGATTCTTTCATTTGGGTTAATAGACTTACATTGAGGACAATGTAAGAATTAAGTGTGGGGGGGAATGATTTAGGATTTCTTTTATTTTTGTCTACTGATAACTCGTATAATTATATAGTTTTTAGTTATGTTTTATTAATGTTTTGTGTCAAATACGAGTTATTATTGTTTAGTCTAATTGTGTTTATGATCTTTTATATTTTTATGTATTTTGGTGTTTTTCACAAGTTTCTTTGAGTGATTTCAGATTACTAGAATTAAGGGCAAATCCAGTTCAGTTTCAATTCCGACACCTTTTGCCATATCAGCTATATCTCGAATTTCACTGAAGCAATAAGGCTGAAATTTGTAGCCATGCAAATCTAAGAGGCATATCTATCTTTTTCATGTTTTACACTTCTTAAAACGGAGTCGTTTTCCCTAGCGAAATCGACCATCAAGTTGGCTGATGTGCAATGACGTCTGTGCTGACATGTTTTCGTATTATGCCCATATCTTCTTATCCACATCAGCAAATGAGCTGATTCCAACGGCTATGGTTCCGTAACTGATAGGGGAACCTTTGTCTAGAAGACCATGTGATCAGATCAGGCCTCCAATATTGAAGAAATCGACCATCAAGGTGGCTGATGTGCAATGACGTCTATGCTGACATGTTTTCGTATTTTGCCCATATCTGCTTAACCACATCAGCAAATGAGCTGATTCCAACGTCTATGGTTCCGTAACTGATAGGGAAACCTTTGTCTAGAAGACCATGTGATCATATCAGGCCTCCAATATTGACGAAATCGACCATCAAGTTGGCTGATCAAAATCGTCATATACCTACCTTTGAAATTTGTAAAGCTTGTCTCTTGTCATTTAGCCCTCCAAAATGTGTATAAATAGAGGGCCTTGGATGATTGTAAGGGATCATATTGGAGATTGGTAGGATATTAGCCATTTTAACAAAATTCTCTAAGTTTTCTTCTTCTTTCTTTTCTCTAGTTTTCTTTTTCTTTAGAAAGAGCAAGAGGTTGGATAATTAATATTCTTCTTCTTTCTTTCTTTTATTTTCTTCTTAGATTCTATTTAATTTTATGTTTATAATGCCTATTCTAGGCTAAACTTCTATTTGGTTAAGGGTGATTTCAAAGCCCTAGACATGTTTTGTGATTGATTTTCAGATTCTATCTATCATTAATTTTCTATCAAAGTTGCTTATGTTCTTCTACAAGAATTGTTCATGATGTTGTCTTGATTTATTTAGGTGTACAACTAGATAGATCTTGATAATTATCTATTGCTAGTTTAGGAGTCTTGATCCGTGTAATTGTCTTGATTTCCTATTCATAAGTGGCAATTTGTGATTAATGATTATGGTCAAGTTTTCAATAATTGCAAAGTGGAACATAACCTAAGTTGAACAATCCGAGCTTATGTGTTTGTTGCTTAGATCAACCTATCTTTCTCATCATAAAGCTGCCATTAAATTGAATTTAGAGAGCTTATTCTAGGTTGTTTAATGGTTAGAGATTAAATAGAGAGCTTGTTCTATTTAACGACAAACTAAGGAAAGATTGGGGTAACAGAGCTTGTTGTTATCTACGGTTGTTAACTTTGATAGTTGGTTGATAATGATAGATCTGAAATTGATTCTTAATGATGTCTAGTGGTGGAGAATGAAACCTTAACCATATTTTTCATATTTGATTCTTCTTACTTACTTGTTTTCTTACTTTTAGTTTGCTTATTTTTAAAAGTATATTTATTTTTATTGGCTGGTTATACCGCCTAATTTGTATATTAACTTTGTTTTATTTTTATTGGCTGGTTATACCGCCTAATTTAGTATATATATTTTCATTGGCTGGTTATACCGCCTAATTTAGTTTATATATTTTTATTGGCTGGTTATACCGCCTTGCATCTTATTCTTATTATTTACTTTAGTTTAAATCTGGCTTCAAAAACCCCTTTTCTTTTATTGTTCTTGAATTTAAGTTTTAAACTATTAACTTATAAACTAAAACCCAATCCCTGAGGACTCGACCCTTGCTAACTACTATACTTACAATTTATCTTTTTAGTGCAAGGTTAAATAAGATACACTCTTTTGGGTGCATCAAGTTTTTGGCGCCGTTGCCGGGGATTGCTTTCTTTAGTTTATTAGTTTATTGGTTTATTCTTATTTTCTGTTCTAATTATTTACTTTCTTATTTTTTTTATTAGTGAATGTTCCAAGCTCCCGAAAAAGACTTACGACTTAGAAAAATTCGGGAATTTATAACTTCTCACCAACAACCATTCGAGGAGTTGATCCAAAACATCCAAGAGAAGCAAGGAGAGATGGCAGCAGCTGACAACCGAACTCTCAAGGAGCTAGCCGCTCCGGACTTGGGTCAACAACCATTATGCATTGAATATGCTAATCTTGAGGTAGCTTTTGAATTAAAATCTGGTTTGATTCACCTTCTCCCAACTTTTCATGGTTTTGCAGGAGAGGATCCAAATAAGCACCTCAAGGAATTCCATGTAGTTTGCTCAAGCATGAGACCAACAGGGGTCACGGAAGAGCAAGTTAAGTTGAGAGCCTTCCCATTCTCTCTAGCTGATTCAGCAAAGGAATGGCTCTACTATCTACCATCCGGGACCATCACTACATGGAATGATTTGAAGAAAGCATTCTTGGAAAGGTATTTCCCAGCATCTAAGGCTGCCAACATTAGGAAAGAGATATGTGGGATTCGGCAATACAACGGAGAGTCCTTATATGAATATTGGGAGAGGTTCAAGAAACTTTGTGCATCATGTCCACACCATCAGATAAGTGAACAACTTCTCATCCAATACTTCTATGAAGGTCTCATGCCCATGGAGAGAAGTATGATAGATGCCGCTAGTGGGGGAGCTCTAGTTGATAAGACTCCCAGGGCTGCTAGAACATTAATCTCCAACATGGCAGCCAATTCTCAACAGTTCTCAATGAGACAAGATCCACCACCACAACCCAAGAGAGTTAATGAGGTAAGTATATCATCCCTTGAACAAAAATTTGATAAACTGACTTCTCTTGTTCAACAATTGGCTGTAGGTAAAATACAACAAATAAAGGCTTGTGGCATATGTTCAAACATAGGGCACCAAACTGATATGTGTCCAACACTTCAAGAGGATACCAATGAACATGTGAATGCCATGGGTGGATTTCAGAACCAATCAAGGAAATATGATCCCTACTCAAACACTTACAATCCAGGATGGAGGGATCATCCAAACTTCAATTATGGAGGGAACCAATCACAAACTATTCATCCACCATTTGACCACAGGCCACCGGGTTTTCAGCAAAGAGTGCAACAACCATACCAAACCCGACAACAACTACCACCCACCCAAAATTCAGGTACTTCTCTTGAAGATCTTGTTAAAGCTCTTTCTACTAATACAATTCAATTTCAACAGGAAACAAAGACAAGTATTCGAAATTTGGAGACTCAAATAGGGCAATTGGCAACAACCATGAGTCAAATGCAAGCAAGGGATTCTGGGAAATTACCTTCCCAAACCATAGTGAATCCAAGAGAGAATGCCAATGCTATAAATTTAAGAAGTGGGAAACAGCTAGAGAAACCACAAAATGATAGTGCTCAAGGGGAGAACAATACCATGGCATCCTCTTCACATCCCAACGAGCCACTAAAAAAGGTAATTCCTAAACCATCCTTTCCTTCTTATATAACTCCTCCACCTTTTCCTAGCAGGTTAGCAAAGTCCAAGAAGGAGGAGCAAGAGAAGGAAATTTTGGAAACCTTCCGGAAAGTAGAGGTGAACATTCCTTTACTAGATGCTATCAAGCAAGTGCCAAGATATGCCAAGTTCCTAAAAGAGTTGTGCACATCTAAACGGAAGTTGAAATGGAATGAAAAGGTAAGTGTAGGGGAGAATGTGTCAGCTGTTCTTCAAAAGAAACTCCCACCTAAATGCAAGGATCCAGGTATGTTTACCATTCCTTGTAAGATAGGCAACACCAGGTTTGAGCGTGCTATGCTAGATCTAGGGGCATCTATTAATGTCATGCCATATTCAATTTATGCTTCATTGAATCTAGGACCATTAGAGGAAACCGGTGTTATAATACAACTTGCTGACCGTTCTAACACTTATCCAAGAGGAGTTGTAGAAGACGTTCTTGTACAGGTTAATGAATTGGTTTTTCCCGCTGACTTTTATGTTATTGAGATGGAAGATGAGATGTCTTCTAATCCCACACCTATTCTATTAGGGAGACCATTCTTGAAAACAGCAAGAACTAAAATAGATGTACATGATGGCACTTTAACTATGGAATTTGATGGTGAAATAATTCGCTTTAACATTTTTGAGGCCATGAGATATCCTAGTGATGTGCATTCTGTTTTTAATATTGATATAATTGACTCACTAGTGCAGCAAGCTTATGAGCTAGATGGTGAAGATAGTGTAGAAATAGTCCTTAGCAACCATCTCGGAATGGGGAATGCTAAACTAGCCTTGAGTGACCAGGTGGAAGGGGCACTAGAATCTTTACACTCGCTGCAACCTAAAGATGCAAGGTTTGATGTTTCATTTATTGATTTGCCTTTATCTAATGAGAAACTTCTACCTTCCATTTTGCAGGCACCAACTTTAGAGTTGAAACCACTACCGAACCACTTGAAATATTTGTTCTTAGGGGAAAAGGACACACTACCTGTCATCATTGCCAAAGAGCTCACACCTTTGCAAGAAGAGCGACTTATCCGGGTGCTTAGAGAGCATAAAACAGCAATTGGTTGGACAATTGCCGATATCAAGGGAATAAGCCCATCCATGTGCATGCACAGGATTTTGTTAGAGGAAGGGTCTAAACCAACAAGAGAAGCACAAAGGAGATTGAACCCTCCTATGATGGAGGTTGTGAAAAAGGAGATACTGAAGCTCCTAGATGTTGGAGTGATCTATCCTATCTCGGATAGCAAATGGGTGAGCCCAGTCCAAGTGGTTCCAAAGAAATCAGGTGTAACGGTGGTAACAAATAATGAGAATGAACTTGTTCCTACTAGGATTCAAACAGGATGGCGAGTTTGTATTGATTATCGTAAACTTAATTCCACAACTCGCAAAGACCACTTTCCTTTACCTTTTATTGATCAAATGCTTGAAAGGTTAGCTGGCCATTCTCATTATTGTTTTCTTGATGGTTTTTCAGGTTATAATCAGATAGCCATTGCTCCGGAGGACCAAGAGAAAACAACATTCACATGTCCATTTGGTACTTTTGCATACCGGTGTATGCCATTTGGTCTTTGTAATGCACCAGCTACATTCCAAAGGTGTATGGTTAGCATATTTTCAGATTATGTAGAGAACATCATAGAAGTGTTTATGGATGATTTTAGTGTCTATGGTGATTCTTTTGATAGATGTCTAGAGAACCTTACACTTGTACTTGAAAGATGCATGGAAACTAACCTTGTTTTGAATTGGGAAAAATGTCACTTTATGGTAGAACAAGGAATAGTTTTGGGTCATGTTATTTCTTCTAGAGGGATGGAGGTTGATAAATCTAAAATAGATATTATGCATTCTTTACCACCTCCCACAAATGTGAGAGAGGTTCGTTCTTTTCTTGGACATGCAGGTTTCTATAGGAGATTTATCAAAGACTTCTCAAAGATCACATTACCTCTTTGCAAGCTACTACAAAAAGATGTGGTTTTCCACTTTGATGATAAATGCAAAGAGGCGTTTGAAACATTGAAGGGACTCTTGACATCAGCTCCTATCATGCAACCACCAGATTGGAATATACCTTTTGAAATCATGTGTGATGCTAGTGACTATGCCATTGGAGCTGTTTTGGGCCAACGGGTTGGCAAAGCCTCACATGCCATTTATTATGCCTCACGAACTCTTAATGATGCTCAATTGAACTATTCCACTACTGAAAAAGAACTTTTGGCTGTTGTATTTGCTTTAGAAAAATTTCGATCTTATTTAATTGGTACTAAAGTAATTGTATTTTCTGACCATGCAGCCCTTAGGTACTTACTCACTAAGAAGGAGGCCAAACCAAGGTTGATCAGATGGATACTTCTCTTACAAGAGTTTGATTTGGAGATAAAAGATAAGAGAGGTAGTGACAACTTGGTTGCGGACCATCTTAGCCGTTTAGTTCATGAAGATGATGCACTACCCTTGAATGAGAACTTTTCGGATGAGCAACTTCTTTTTATAAGAACAACAACTCCTTGGTATGCTGATATTGTTAATTACTTAGTTACCAAGAAGTTGCCACAAGAGTTGACACAAGCTCAAAGAAATAAGATCAAGAGTGATGCCAAATACTACATATGGGATGATCCTTACCTTTGGAAGCATTGCTCCGATCAGATTATAAGAAGGTGTGTACTCGAAACTGAATTTCAATCTATTCTCACCTTTTGTCACTCTTATGCATGTGGAGGACACTTTGGATCCAAAAGAACAGCCATGAAAGTTCTTGATTCTGGATTTTATTGGCCTACCATATTCAAAGATGCATACCTCTTTTGCAAGTCATGTGATCGTTGCCAAAGAACTGGTAACTTAGGTGCTAGAAATCAAATGCCTCAAACTCCAATACTTATTGTTGAAATTTTTGATGTATGGGGCATGGATTTCATGGGACCTTTTCCTCCTTCTTTTGGTAATCTTTATATTTTACTTGCCGTTGATTATGTTTCAAAGTGGGTGGAAGCAAAATCCACTAGGACTAATGACTCTAAAGTTGTTTCAGATTTTGTCAAGACTAACATCTTTGCTAGGTTTGGAACGCCAAAGGCTATAATCAGCGATAGAGGTACTCACTTTTGCAATAGGACTATGGAAGCACTTTTGAGGAAGTATAACATCACACACAAGGTCTCCACCTCATATCATCCTCAAACTAGTGGGCAAGCTGAAGTGTCAAACCGAGAAGTTAAGTCCATCCTTGAAAAGACAGTTAATCCAAATAGGAAGGATTGGAGTTCACGACTTGATGATGCACTTTGGGCTTATAGGACAGCATATAAGACACCCATTGGTATGTCTCCTTATCGACTTGTTTATGGTAAGCCTTGTCATCTTCCGGTTGAATTGGAACATAAATCATATTGGGCTATCAAACAATGCAACATGGAGATGGATGAGATAGGAAAGAAAAGAAAACTTGACCTACAAGAATTAGAGGAGATAAGGAATGATGCCTATCAGAATTCTAGGATTTACAAGGAAAAAACTAAGGCATTCCATGACAAGATGATATCAAGAAAAGAATTTGTTGTTGGACAAAAAGTTCTTCTCTTCCATTCACGCCTTAAGTTATATCCAGGTAAGTTACGTTCTCGTTGGGTTGGACCTTTTGTTATTACTAATGTATTTACTCATGGTGCAGTTGAAATCCAAAGCCCGAAAACAGATAAGGCATTCAAAGTGAATGGTCATAGATTGAAGCCTTACTATGAGAACTTTCCAATACAAGATGTGGAGGAGTTTCCACTTTTTGAGCCAAAGTATGTTGAATAATAATGGCATGGGTCTAAGTCAAGCTGAGGACAATAAACCAAGCGCTTCTTGGAGAGGCAACCCAAAAGGATGGAGAGCATCTATTATATCAGATTTGCATATTCCTTACTCTCCATCATTCTATCTTTTATTGTTTTTCTTTTCTTTTGTTTAATAGTTCTTTTCTCTTACATATAATTCTTGCATTGGGGGATAATAGCATTACATTGAGGACAATGTAAAAATTATGTGTGGGGGGAAGAATTTAGGATTTTATTTAGAGTGTTTTGTTTTTGAGTCTTTTTATGTTGTTTTTCTTTTTGATCCTTTTGAGTCTTTTTATGTTGTTTTTCTTTTTGATCCTTGTTTTGAAAATAACTAGATGTAAATATAATTTTTTTTTAACCCCGGTTAAATGGCGGATAACGGTACTCCGTGATTATTTAAATCGGTTCCATCAGCTACCCACAAAACTGATATTGTATATAAATTTCTCTTCCAATTTCTCTTTCAATTTTTTTTTCATTCTTTTTTTTCAGGATGGATGATATTCTCACAAGATTGCAGAAACGATTTCCTCCTTTTCCTCGAAATATTTTACTGAAGCTTTACCAAGTTCGACTTGAAAGATTAAGAATGCTTATGCACAAAGGGATTCCTGACGACATACGTTGGATAATTGAAGCCAAGGTACGTGAAGATGAATATCTTCCTGTTTTGCATTTACCAGGTACAGGTAGAAGCACTTTTGCAAAGAAGCGACGAGCAAAGCGCATGAGTTCAAATTGCCACAAATGTGCACGATGGACGTGTAACGGTAAATGTCGTTCTATTGGAGGTGCTTATCCAGGGAAAAATAACATATTTGCTGATAAAGCCATAAGAGTTGGAGTAATACTTGCCCAACAAAAGATCTAGTTGATTTATAGAGGCGGTAGTACGGGTTTAATGGGAGCAGTCGCTACAGCAGCACACGCCGGAGGAAGTCCAGTTCTAGGAATCGTGCCAAAACTATTCACAGGTTTTTGTGGACCTACCGTGGGTAAGGAAATACAAGTCTGCAGTATCCCTGAACGGATGACAATCATGTACCATTCTGCCGATGCATTCATTGCTCTACCAGGAGGTCTGGGTACACTGGAAGAAATAGCTTGCGTGGCTTCTTGGTCATCTTTGGTCACAAATAAGAAACCCATTGGTTTGCTTAATATTAATGGTTATTTTAGTAATTTGCTTTCATATTTAGATAATGCTGTGGATAATGGATTCATGTTTTCAGAGGCAAGGAGAACCATAATTTCTGCTACAACCATTGAAGATTTACTCAAAAAGCTCCAAGCTTATGAGTGTTTATCTGCTACGGTTGTTTCGCAAACGCTCGGAAAAAGAAAAGGAGATATGGACGAGCAAGGAGTGGATTGCACTTTGTCTTTGTGACATTATCTAACATTTTGTTTGTTGTGTCTCAGTTATAATAAGTGGTTAGCAACCTCTACATGTAATATATCCTAAATTTTACCTTCAAAAAAAAAAAAAAAAAAAGAAATTTGTGTTTTAAGCCATTTAAAAGTATTCATTCTGAACAAGGTATGAGTAAGGGAGACTTGAGACATACCTTGTCAGTTTGATTTTAATCTTTTTATGTTTACTTGTTAATTTTTGTTTAGTATTTTAGGATTATTTAGGTTGCATGGTTTTGTTTTTTTTTTGAGTCTTAGTTCTTCCTATTCTTATGTTATTAGTTCTTTTCTCTTACACATGATTCTTTCATTTGGGTTAATAGACTTACATTGAGGACAATGTAAGAATTAAGTGTGGGGGGAATGATTTAGGATTTCTTTTATTTTTGTCTACTGATAACTCGTATAATTATATAGTTTTTAGTTATGTTTTATTAATGTTTTGTGTCAAATACGAGTTATTATTGTTTAGTCTAATTGTGTTTATGATCTTTTATATTTTTATGTATTTTGGTGTTTTTCACAAGTTTCTTTGAGTGATTTCAGATTACTAGAATTAAGGGCAAATCCAGTTCAGTTTCAATTCCGACACCTTTTGCCATATCAGCTATATCTCGAGTTTCACTGAAGCAATTGATAACTCGTATAATTATATAGTTTTTAGTTATGTTTTATTATTGTTTTGTGTCAAATATGAGTTATTATTGTTTAGTCTAATTGTGTTTATGATCTTTTATATTTTTATGTATTTTGGTGTTTTTCACAAGTTTCTTTGAGTGATTTCAGATTACTAGAATTAAGGGCAAATCCAGTTCAGTTTCAGTTCCGACACCTTTTGCCATATCAGCTATATCTCGAGTTTCACTGAAGCAATAAGGCTGAAATTTGTAGCCATGCAAATCTAAGAGGCATATCTATCTTTTTCATGTTTTATACTTCTTGAAACGGAGTCGTTTTCCCTAGCGAAATCGACCATCAAGTTGGCTGATGTGCAATGACGTCTGTGCTGACATGTTTTCGTATTTGGCTCATATCTGCTTAACCACATCAGCAAATGAGCTGATTCCAACGGCTATGGATCCGTAACTGATAGGGGAACCTTTGTCTAGAAGACCATGTGATCAGATCAGGCCTCCAATATTGAAGAAATCGACCATCAAGGTGGCTGATGTGCAATGACGTCTGTGCTGACATGTTTTCGTATTTTGCCCATATCTGCTTAACCACATCAGCAAATGAGCTGATTCCAACGGCTATGGTTCCGTAACTGATAGGGGAACCTTTTTCTAGAAGACCATGTGATCAGATCAGGCCTCCAATATTGACGAAATCGACCATCAAGTTGGCTGATCAAAATCGTCATATACCTACCTTTGAAATTTGTAAAGCTTGTCTCTTGTCATTTAGCCCTCCAAAATGTGTATAAATAGAGGGCCTTGGATGATTGTAAGGGATCATATTGTACATAGGTAGGATATTAGCCATTTTAATAAAATTCTCTAAGTTTTCTTCTTCTTTCTTTTCTCTAGTTTTCTTTCTTTTCTCTAGTTTTCTTTTTCTTTAGAGAGAACAAGAGGTTGGATAATTAATATCTTCCTCTTCTTCTTTCTTTCTTTTATTTTCTTCTTAGATTTTCTTTAATTTTATGTTTATGTTTATAATGCCTATGCTAGGCTAAACTTCTATTTGGTTAAGGGTGATTTCAAAGCCCTAGACATGTTTTGTGATTGATTTTTAGATTCTATCTATCATTAATTTTCTATCAAAGTTGCTTATGTTCTTCTACAAGAATTGTTCATGATGTTGTCTTGATTTATTTAGGTGTACAACTAGATAGATCTTGATAATTATCTATTGCTAGTTTAGGAGTCTTGATCCGTGTAATTGTCTTGATTTCCTATTCATAAGTGGCAATTTGTGATTAATGATTATGATCAAGTTTTCAATAATTGCAAAGTGGAACATAACCTAAGTTGAACAATCCGAGCTTATGTGTTTGTTGCTTAGATCAACCTATCTTTCTCATCATAAAGCTGCCATTAAATTGAATTTAGAGAGCTTATTCTAGGTTGTTTAATGGTTAGAGATTAAATAGAGAGCTTGTTCTATTTAACGACAAACTAAGGAAAGATTGGGGTAACAGAGCTTGTTGTTATCTACGGTTGTTAACTTTGATAGTTGGTTGATATTGATAGATCTGAAATTGATTCTTAATGATGTCTAGTGGTGGAGAATGAAACCTTAACCATATTTTTCATATTTGATTCTTCTTACTTATTTGTTTTCTTACTTTTAGTTTGCTTATTTTTTATATTTATTTTTATTGGCTGGTTATACCGCCTAATTTGTATATTAACTTTGTTTTATTTTTATTGGCTGGTTATACCGCCTAATTTAGTATATATATTTTTATTGGCTGGTTATACCGCCTTGCATCTTATTCTTATTATTTACTTTAGTTTAAATCTGGCTTCAAAAACCCCTTTTCTTTTATTGTTCTTGAATTTAAGTTTTAAACTATTAACTTATAAACTAAAACCCAATCCCTGAGGACTCGACCCTTGCTAACTACTATACTTACAATTTATCTTTTTAGTGCAAGGTTAAATAAGATACACTCTTTTGGGTGCATCAAATTTTTGGCGCCGTTGCCGGGGATTGTTTTCTTTAGTTTATTTGTTACTTGGTTTATTCTTATTTTCAGTTCTAATGAGTTTTATTTTCTTGTACATACGGGTTTTTCAGATCAAATTTTGAAAAAAAAAAAAAAAAAAAAACGATGGAATTGAGCAATCTAACACTTGAAGAGTTGGTGGCATACATGAACATGGAAAATCAACAAGCCAATCTCACCTTCCCAGTTCAACAATTTGCCATGGGAGGATGTCAAGGCCATCAAGTGTTCCAAGACCAACAGTATGATCATTACTCAAACACTTACCATGAGGGATGGTGGGATCATACTAATTATGGCTACTCGAAAAATTACCAAGAAGTAGATCCTTATGCCGATTACACTCATCCATCTAGCTTCAATCAATCATGGTCCCAAGAACCAGATCTTTTTCAACCACCACATATGACTCAAAACTCAGGTACTTCTTTAGAAGATCTTGTCTATTCTCTTGTTACTGATACTTTGCAATTTCAACAGGAAACAAGGGCAAGCATCCAGAGTTTGGAAAAGCAAATGATCCAATTGACTAGTAGTATGGTGGGATGGGTAGCACAAAGATCTGAAGAACTCCCTGCCCAAACGATGATTAACCTAAAGGAGAATGCTACTATTGTGACCTTGAGGAATGAGGAACAAGATGAGGATGAGACAAAATTAGAGATGAATTCTATTCTTGAGGATAATGAAGCCAATGATCCAAATAAGAGTATTTCGGCACCTGAGGTAACGTTTGAGATTCCAATTTTTACTAATGTTTCTTCTCCACCTTTTCCTAGTAGATTCGCAAAGTTCAAGGAGGATGAACATGAACAAGACACGCTGGAAACCTTAAACAGTTTGTTTGTGGATGTCATTCAACAAGTACCAAAAGATGCACCATTCCTCGATGAGATATGCACCACCAAGGATGATGGAATAATACTTGTAATGGAGAATGCATCCACTGTTGTGCAAAGAAAGCTACCTCTCAAACGCATAAATTTGGGAAATTTCATGTATGAGCCTGACAAGCCTAAAAAGCCAAGAAGGGGTGTTGGTTAGATTCAAAACACTAACTCAAGTGTTAATTGGGAAGGCAGCCCAATTAAAGATGAAATTGCCAACCTTCCATATTCAGATTTGCTTTCTCTTTCTTTTCCTTTTTCTTTTATTATTTTTATTTTTATTGTTTTTATTTTTATTTCTTATGTTTCTTTGTTAATTGTGTTTACTATTTTTAAGTTCATTTAGGCTGCATAAGTTTCTTTTGTTTAATAGTTCTTTTCTCTTACATATAATTCTTGCATTGGGGGATAATAGCATTACATTAATGATAATGTAAGAGTTATGTGTGGGGGGAAGAATTTAGGATTTTATTTAGAGTGTTTTGTTTTTGAGTCTTTTTATGTTGTTTTTTTTTCTGATCCTGGTTTTGAAAATAACTAGATGTAAATATAATTTTTAATTTTTTTAACCCCGGTTAAATGGCGGATAACGGTACTCCGTGATTATTTAAATCGGTTCCATCAGCTACCCACAAAACTGATATTCTATATAAATTTCTCTTTCAATTTCTCTTTCATTTTTTTTTCAATTTTTTTTCAGGATGGATGATATTCTCACAAGATTGCAGAAACGATTTCCTCCTTTTCCTCGAAATATTTTACTGAAGCTTTACCAAGTTCGATTTGAAAGATTAAGAATGCTTATGCACAAAGGGATTCCTGACGACATACGTTGGATAATTGAAGCCAAGGTACGTGAAGATGAATATCTTCCTGTTTTGCATTTACCAGGTACAGGTAGAAGCACTTTTGCAAAGAAGCGACGAGCAAAGCGCATGAGTTCAAATTGCCACAAATGTGCACGATGGACGTGTAACGGTAAATGTCGTTCTATTGGGATTCCGTCCTCTAATCGAGATGATAAAATTGAATTCATTAAGGATGGACTGAGTAAGGAGAATTTGGGTAATATCCAACTTTCTCTTGAGACGCATCCTAGTGGAGACGTACAAAGAGAAATTCTTGATTTATGGCCGCAATTCCAAAGGGAATGGCAACATCTTGGGAATCTGATGTTAAAAGACCCTGTTTGCCAGCTTGTAAGAAAACTGGATGGGAAGCATATCCTCGACTCATAGAAGGCGTTTAAGCCGTTTCTGGACGTAAAACCAGAGGAAGATGTGAGCCACAATCACAACTACAATAAATGACTTCTCAGCTTTTGGTTTGATTTGCAATAACTTTATTTTGGTTTAATTTACGTGTTGTTCGATTTGTGTAACTATTCTCGTTTTTTTTTTTATTTGTCTTTTACGGTTGATTTTTTTTTCTCTTTTTGATTTTCTTCCTGAAATCACGCAAAAATCTTTTGTTAGGTTAACATTTTCTTCTGACAGGTCAGATACACTTTCGGCGACATTATTACTCTTGTCTGATTCACTACTGAGTCCTCTATATATTACACCATGTACTCATTCTCTTTCAGGCACTCGAAAAAAAAAAAAATTGGCAAGTACTTCATCCCAGCGCATTAAAAAAATTTGTGTCTTTGGAGGTGCTTATCCAGGAAAAAATAACATATTCGCTGATGAAGCCATAAGAGTTGGAGTAATACTTGCCCAACAAAAGATCCACTTGATTTATGGAGGCGGTAGTACGGGTTTAATGGGAGCAGTCGCTACAGCAGCACACGCCGGAGGAAGTCCAGTTCTAGGAATCGTGCCAAAACTATTCACAAGTTTTTGTGGACCTACCGTGGGTAAGGAAATACAAGTCTGAAGTGTCCCTGAACGGATAACAATCATGTACCATTCTGCCGATGCATTCATTGCTTTACCAGGAGGTCTGGGTACATTGGAAGAAATAGCTTGCGTGGCTTCTTGGTCATCTTTGGTCACAAATAAGAAACCCATTGGTTTGCTTAATATTAATGGTTATTTTAGTAATTTGCTTTTATATTTAGATAATGCTGTGGATAATGGATTCATGTTTTCAGAGGCAAGGAGAACTATAATTTCTGCTACAACCATTGAAGATTTACTTAAAAAGCTCCAAGCTTATGAGTGTTTATCTGCTACGGTTGTTTCGCAAACGCTCGGAAAAAGAAAAAGAGATATGGACGAGCAAGGAGTGGATTGCACTTTGTCTTTGTGACATTATCTAACATTTTGCTTGTTGTGTCTCAGTTATAATAAGTGGTTAGCAACCTCTGTAGGTAATATCTCCTAAATTCTACCTTTAAAATTTGACATTGGGGACAATGTCATATTTTAGTAGGGGGTAAGGGACATATTTTGCTAATTTAATAAAAAAAAAAAAAATTTAAGAAGTATTCATTCTGAACAAGGTCTGAGTAAGGGAGACTTGAGACATACCTTGTCAGTTTGATTTCTTCTTTTCAAAAAAAAAAAAAAAAGGGTTTGTTATATTTTAAGCAATTTAGAAGTATTCATTCTGAACAAGGTCTGAGTAAGGGAGACTTGAGACATACCTTGTCAGTTTGATTTTAATCTTTTTATGTTTACTTGTTAATTTTTGTTTAGTATTTTAGGATTATTTAGGTTGCATGAGTTTGTTTTGTTTTGAGTCTTAGTTGTTCCTATTCTTATGTTATTAGTTCTTTTCTCTTACACATGATTCTTTCATTTGAGTTAATAGACTTACATTGAGGACAATGTAAGAATTAAGTGTGGGGGGGAATGATTTAGGATTTCTTTTATTTTTGTCTACTATTTTTTTTCTTTATTATTATTATTATTTTTTTTTGTGAGTTTTAGTTCCTTTTTAATACAATGATGAGATATGAATTGCATAAGTCTAAAACAGATTTATTAGTGAGAAGATTTTCATGAGAATTGAGCTTGATGTCAACCTTTTTATGAGCCAATGTTAATATGATATGTTGATTGAGAAAGAAGCATGTTTAGACTTAATCTGACTTGTATAATCATCCTTCTGAGTTTTTGAGCCTATAATGATTGATGCATTATACAAATCAATCTAATTTCTTTCTTGAGTGCTCTTATGATTACATGATTCTCTAGAACTTGCTTTAAACCGTTTGAGACTATATTGATACATGTGACAACATGAATATGATAGAGGCATTAGGATTATAACCAGAGCCAAACAGCCATCCATTATTAATGTTCCAAGAGAACACACCCTTAGTGAACCAATTTGAGCCTACATTGAATAAGCTATCTCTTTGGTAACCATAACTTGTCCCTAACCTAAATATACTTATATCCTTACCCTTGTTATAAAGATGGATTATATATTTTGAGACATATTGCAAAAAAAAAAACAAGGGATATTTTTAGTTAAAAATTTGGGTTAGAAACAAGAAATAAGTGTGGGGGGAAAAGAAGAGAAAAAGAAATGGAATACTGGCAAATACATTCCTATGTAAAAAAAAAAAAAATATGAATCAACTCTTGAATTTGTGGAAAAAGAAAAAGATGTTACAAAGTTGTTTAGAATGAAGAAAAGGCCCAACATGAATATTCGGCCTAGGTGATTATGTGCTTTATAAGAGTTTTGAGAAGTTTTATTTGTATGATCTTTTTATGTCTCTAAACTTTATGAACTCTTTGGAACCTTTGTGATATCTTTATCCTTTTGTTCTTCAACCACATTACAAACCCCTTGGCCCCATTACAACCTTGATTAAAGACCTCTTGATTCATGAAGTTGTATGATCTAAATAGTGAAGAATAGGTGGACAAGCAAGAATATGGTAGAAATTTTTTCATGAGACTGATTGAGTGTAAACTCTTCACCACTACTTTAAAGAGTGAAAATCATGAGGGTATCCCATGTGAGTAGTTGATATTAAGTTTGAATATGCACTATTTTGATTGAAATATGTTATGTTAATATTGGCTTAACTCAAACAATTTACATTCAAGCATGATTTTTTGTGAAATTCTTTAAGCTATTGATTAGTTTATAAGACTTGTTCAAAGATTGTCTCTAATTTGTATAGAAAGGATTAGGAGTAAATATTTTTAGTATATGTAGTTTATTTATATTTTAGTTTTTCAATGTTTGTGGGTATCGTTCTAGTAAACCCTCACGAGACTAAACTCGTCCACTAGGGACACCTAGGGGTTTAAAGGCTTGTGTCACATGCTAAGTGCCACCGTGATTTCCTACGAAAATGGATTAGATTAGATTTTCTTATTTTATTTTTATTGAGTCGTTGCTAGGGACTAGCAACAATCTAAGTGTGGGGGTGTGATAACTCGTATAATTATATAGTTTTTAGTTATGTTTTATTATTGTTTTGTGTCAAATATGAGTTATTATTGTTTAGTCTAATTGTGTTTATGATCTTTTATATTTTTATGTATTTTGGTGTTTTTCACAAGTTTCTTTGAGTGATTTCAGATTACTAGAATTAAGGGCAAATCCAGTTCAGTTTCAGTTCCGACACCTTTTGCCATATCAGCTATATCTCGAGTTTCACTGAAGCAATAAGGCTGAAATTTGTAGCCATGCAAATCTAAGAGGCATATCTATCTTTTTCATGTTTTATACTTCTTGAAACGGAGTCGTTTTCCCTAGCGAAATCGACCATCAAGTTGGCTGATGTGCAATGACGTCTGTGCTGACATGTTTTCGTATTTGGCCCATATCTGCTTAACCACATCAGCAAATGAGCTGATTCCAACGGCTATGGATCCGTAACTGATAGGGGAACCTTTGTCTAGAAGACCATGTGATCAGATCAGGCCTCCAATATTGAAGAAATCGACCATCAAGGTGGCTGATGTGCAATGACGTCTGTGCTGACATGTTTTCGTATTTTGCCCATATCT
The DNA here is from genome assembly GCA_030761205.1 of Fremontodendron californicum. Lineage (NCBI taxonomy): Eukaryota > Viridiplantae > Streptophyta > Magnoliopsida > Malvales > Malvaceae > Fremontodendron > Fremontodendron californicum. The sequence goes on from JAULJL010000013.1 coordinate 22,835,191, forward strand.
GCTTAACCACATCAGCAAATGAGCTGATTCCAACGGCTATGGTTCCGTAACTGATAGGGGAACCTTTTTCTAGAAGACCATGTGATCAGATCAGGCCTCCAATATTGACGAAATCGACCATCAAGTTGGCTGATCAAAATCGTCATATACCTACCTTTGAAATTTGTAAAGCTTGTCTCTTGTCATTTAGCCCTCCAAAATGTGTATAAATAGAGGGCCTTGGATGATTGTAAGGGATCATATTGTACATAGGTAGGATATTAGCCATTTTAATAAAATTCTCTAAGTTTTCTTCTTCTTTCTTTTCTCTAGTTTTCTTTCTTTTCTCTAGTTTTCTTTTTCTTTAGAGAGAGCAAGAGGTTGGATAATTAATATCTTCCTCTTCTTCTTTCTTTCTTTTATTTTCTTCTTAGATTTTCTTTAATTTTATGTTTATGTTTATAATGCCTATGCTAGGCTAAACTTCTATTTGGTTAAGGGTGATTTCAAAGCCCTAGACATGTTTTGTGATTGATTTTTAGATTCTATCTATCATTAATTTTCTATCAAAGTTGCTTATGTTCTTCTACAAGAATTGTTCATGATGTTGTCTTGATTTATTTAGGTGTACAACTAGATAGATCTTGATAATTATCTATTGCTAGTTTAGGAGTCTTGATCCGTGTAATTGTCTTGATTTCCTATTCATAAGTGGCAATTTGTGATTAATGATTATGATCAAGTTTTCAATAATTGCAAAGTGGAACATAACCTAAGTTGAACAATCCGAGCTTATGTGTTTGTTGCTTAGATCAACCTATCTTTCTCATCATAAAGCTGCCATTAAATTGAATTTAGAGAGCTTATTCTAGGTTGTTTAATGGTTAGAGATTAAATAGAGAGCTTGTTCTATTTAACGACAAACTAAGGAAAGATTGGGGTAACAGAGCTTGTTGTTATCTACGGTTGTTAACTTTGATAGTTGGTTGATATTGATAGATCTGAAATTGATTCTTAATGATGTCTAGTGGTGGAGAATGAAACCTTAACCATATTTTTCATATTTGATTCTTCTTACTTATTTGTTTTCTTACTTTTAGTTTGCTTATTTTTTATATTTATTTTTATTGGCTGGTTATACCGCCTAATTTGTATATTAACTTTGTTTTATTTTTATTGGCTGGTTATACCGCCTAATTTAGTATATATATTTTTATTGGCTGGTTATACCGCCTTGCATCTTATTCTTATTATTTACTTTAGTTTAAATCTGGCTTCAAAAACCCCTTTTCTTTTATTGTTCTTGAATTTAAGTTTTAAACTATTAACTTATAAACTAAAACCCAATCCCTGAGGACTCGACCCTTGCTAACTACTATACTTACAATTTATCTTTTTAGTGCAAGGTTAAATAAGATACACTCTTTTGGGTGCATCAGCAATAAGGCTGAAATTTGTAGCCATGCAAATCTAAGAGGCATATCTATCTTTTTCATGTTTTACACTTCTTAAAACGGAGTCGTTTTCCCTAGCGAAATCGACCATCAAGTTGGCTGATGTGCAATGACGTCTGTGCTGACATGTTTTCGTATTATGCCCATATCTTCTTATCCACATCAGCAAATGAGCTGATTCCAACGGCTATGGTTCCGTAACTGATAGGGGAACCTTTGTCTAGAAGACCATGTGATCAGATCAGGCCTCCAATATTGAAGAAATCGACCATCAAGGTGGCTGATGTGCAATGACGTCTATGCTGACATGTTTTCGTATTTTGCCCATATCTGCTTAACCACATCAGCAAATGAGCTGATTCCAACGTCTATGGTTCCGTAACTGATAGGCAAACCTTTGTCTAGAAGACCATGTGATCATATCACGCCTCCAATATTGACGAAATCGACCATCACGTTGGCTGATCAAAATCGTCATATACCTACCTTTGAAATTTGTAAAGCTTGTCTCTTGTCATTTAGCCCTCCAAAATGTGTATAAATAGAGGGCCTTGGATGATTGTAAGGGATCATATTGGAGATTGGTAGGATATTAGCCATTTTAACAAAATTCTCTAAGTTTTCTTCTTCTTTCTTTTCTCTAGTTTTCTTTTTCTTTAGAAAGAGCAAGAGGTTGGATAATTAATATTCTTCTTCTTTCTTTCTTTTATTTTCTTCTTAGATTCTATTTAATTTTATGTTTATAATGCCTATTCTAGGCTAAACTTCTATTTGGTTAAGGGTGATTTCAAAGCCCTAGACATGTTTTGTGATTGATTTTCAGATTCTATCTATCATTAATTTTCTATCAAAGTTGCTTATGTTCTTCTACAAGAATTGTTCATGATGTTGTCTTGATTTATTTAGGTGTACAACTAGATAGATCTTGATAATTATCTATTGCTAGTTTAGGAGTCTTGATCCGTGTAATTGTCTTGATTTCCTATTCATAAGTGGCAATTTGTGATTAATGATTATGGTCAAGTTTTCAATAATTGCAAAGTGGAACATAACCTAAGTTGAACAATCCGAGCTTATGTGTTTGTTGCTTAGATCAACCTATCTTTCTCATCATAAAGCTGCCATTAAATTGAATTTAGAGAGCTTATTCTAGGTTGTTTAATGGTTAGAGATTAAATAGAGAGCTTGTTCTATTTAACGACAAACTAAGGAAAGATTGGGGTAACAGAGCTTGTTGTTATCTACGGTTGTTAACTTTGATAGTTGGTTGATAATGATAGATCTGAAATTGATTCTTAATGATGTCTAGTGGTGGAGAATGAAACCTTAACCATATTTTTCATATTTGATTCTTCTTACTTACTTGTTTTCTTACTTTTAGTTTGCTTATTTTTAAAAGTATATTTATTTTTATTGGCTGGTTATACCGCCTAATTTGTATATTAACTTTGTTTTATTTTTATTGGCTGGTTATACCGCCTAATTTAGTATATATATTTTCATTGGCTGGTTATACCGCCTAATTTAGTTTATATATTTTTATTGGCTGGTTATACCGCCTTGCATCTTATTCTTATTATTTACTTTAGTTTAAATCTGGCTTCAAAAACCCCTTTTCTTTTATTGTTCTTGAATTTAAGTTTTAAACTATTAACTTATAAACTAAAACCCAATCCCTGAGGACTCGACCCTTGCTAACTACTATACTTACAATTTATCTTTTTAGTGCAAGGTTAAATAAGATACACTCTTTTGGGTGCATCAAGTTTTTGGCGCCGTTGCCGGGGATTGCTTTCTTTAGTTTATTAGTTTATTGGTTTATTCTTATTTTCTGTTCTAATTATTTACTTTCTTATTTTTTTTATTAGTGAATGTTCCAAGCTCCCGAAAAAGACTTACGACTTAGAAAAATTCGGGAATTTAAACTTCTCACCAACAACCATTCGAGGAGTTGATCCAAAACATCCAAGAGAAGCAAGGAGAGATGGCAGCAGCTGACAACCGAACTCTCAAGGAGCTAGCCGCTCCGGACTTGGGTCAACAACCATTATGCATTGAATATGCTAATCTTGAGGTAGCTTTTGAATTAAAATCTGGTTTGATTCACCTTCTCCCAACTTTTCATGGTTTTGCAGGAGAGGATCCAAATAAGCACCTCAAGGAATTCCATGTAGTTTGCTCAAGCATGAGACCAACAGGGGTCACGGAAGAGCAAGTTAAGTTGAGAGCCTTCCCATTCTCTCTAGCTGATTCAGCAAAGGAATGGCTCTACTATCTACCATCCGGGACCATCACTACATGGAATGATTTGAAGAAAGCATTCTTGGAAAGGTATTTCCCAGCATCTAAGGCTGCCAACATTAGGAAAGAGATATGTGGGATTCGGCAATACAACGGAGAGTCCTTATATGAATATTGGGAGAGGTTCAAGAAACTTTGTGCATCATGTCCACACCATCAGATAAGTGAACAACTTCTCATCCAATACTTCTATGAAGGTCTCATGCCCATGGAGAGAAGTATGATAGATGCCGCTAGTGGGGGAGCTCTAGTTGATAAGACTCCCAGGGCTGCTAGAACATTAATCTCCAACATGGCAGCCAATTCTCAACAGTTCTCAATGAGACAAGATCCACCACCACAACCCAAGAGAGTTAATGAGGTAAGTATATCATCCCTTGAACAAAAATTTGATAAACTGACTTCTCTTGTTCAACAATTGGCTGTAGGTAAAATACAACAAATAAAGGCTTGTGGCATATGTTCAAACATAGGGCACCAAACTGATATGTGTCCAACACTTCAAGAGGATACCAATGAACATGTGAATGCCATGGGTGGATTTCAGAACCAATCAAGGAAATATGATCCCTACTCAAACACTTACAATCCAGGATGGAGGGATCATCCAAACTTCAATTATGGAGGGAACCAATCACAAACTATTCCTCCACCATTTGACCACAGGCCACCGGGTTTTCAGCAAAGAGTGCAACAACCATACCAAACCCGACAACAACTACCACCCACCCAAAATTCAGGTACTTCTCTTGAAGATCTTGTTAAAGCTCTTTCTACTAATACAATTCAATTTCAACAGGAAACAAAGACAAGTATTCGAAATTTGGAGACTCAAATAGGGCAATTGGCAACAACCATGAGTCAAATGCAAGCAAGGGATTCTGGGAAATTACCTTCCCAAACCATAGTGAATCCAAGAGAGAATGCCAATGCTATAAATTTAAGAAGTGGGAAACAGCTAGAGAAACCACAAAATGATAGTGCTCAAGGGGAGAACAATACCATGGCATCCTCTTCACATCCCAACGAGCCACTAAAAAAGGTAATTCCTAAACCATCCTTTCCTTCTTATATAACTCCTCCACCTTTTCCTAGCAGGTTAGCAAAGTCCAAGAAGGAGGAGCAAGAGAAGGAAATTTTGGAAACCTTCCGGAAAGTAGAGGTGAACATTCCTTTACTAGATGCTATCAAGCAAGTGCCAAGATATGCCAAGTTCCTAAAAGAGTTGTGCACATCTAAACGGAAGTTGAAATGGAATGAAAAGGTAAGTGTAGGGGAGAATGTGTCAGCTGTTCTTCAAAAGAAACTCCCACCTAAATGCAAGGATCCAGGTATGTTTACCATTCCTTGTAAGATAGGCAACACCAGGTTTGAGCGTGCTATGCTAGATCTAGGGGCATCTATTAATGTCATGCCATATTCAATTTATGCTTCATTGAATCTAGGACCATTAGAGGAAACCGGTGTTATAATACAACTTGCTGACCGTTCTAACACTTATCCAAGAGGAGTTGTAGAAGACGTTCTTGTACAGGTTAATGAATTGGTTTTTCCCGCTGACTTTTATGTTATTGAGATGGAAGATGAGATGTCTTCTAATCCCACACCTATTCTATTAGGGAGACCATTCTTGAAAACAGCAAGAACTAAAATAGATGTACATGATGGCACTTTAACTATGGAATTTGATGGTGAAATAATTCGCTTTAACATTTTTGAGGCCATGAGATATCCTAGTGATGTGCATTCTGTTTTTAATATTGATATAATTGACTCACTAGTGCAGCAAGCTTATGAGCTAGATGGTGAAGATAGTGTAGAAATAGTCCTTAGCAACCATCTCGGAATGGGGAATGCTAAACTAGCCTTGAGTGACCAGGTGGAAGGGGCACTAGAATCTTTACACTCGCTGCAACCTAAAGATGCAAGGTTTGATGTTTCATTTATTGATTTGCCTTTATCTAATGAGAAACTTCTACCTTCCATTTTGCAGGCACCAACTTTAGAGTTGAAACCACTACCGAACCACTTGAAATATTTGTTCTTAGGGGAAAAGGACACACTACCTGTCATCATTGCCAAAGAGCTCACACCTTTGCAAGAAGAGCGACTTATCCGGGTGCTTAGAGAGCATAAAACAGCAATTGGTTGGACAATTGCCGATATCAAGGGAATAAGCCCATCCATGTGCATGCACAGGATTTTGTTAGAGGAAGGGTCTAAACCAACAAGAGAAGCACAAAGGAGATTGAACCCTCCTATGATGGAGGTTGTGAAAAAGGAGATACTGAAGCTCCTAGATGTTGGAGTGATCTATCCTATCTCGGATAGCAAATGGGTGAGCCCAGTCCAAGTGGTTCCAAAGAAATCAGGTGTAACGGTGGTAACAAATAATGAGAATGAACTTGTTCCTACTAGGATTCAAACAGGATGGCGAGTTTGTATTGATTATCGTAAACTTAATTCCACAACTCGCAAAGACCACTTTCCTTTACCTTTTATTGATCAAATGCTTGAAAGGTTAGCTGGCCATTCTCATTATTGTTTTCTTGATGGTTTTTCAGGTTATAATCAGATAGCTGATAACTCATATAATTATATAGTTTTTAGTTATGTTTTATTATTGTTTTGTGTCAAATACGAGTTATTATTGTTTAGTCTAATTGTGTTTATGATCTTTTATATTTTTATGTATTTTGGTGTTTTTCACAAGTTTGTTTGAGTGATTTCAGATTACTAGAATTAAGGGCAAATCCAGTTCAGTTTCATTCCGACACCTTTTGCCATATCAGCTATATCTCGAGTTTCACTGAAGCAATAAGGCTGAGATTTGTAGCCATGCAAAGCTAAGAGGCATATCTATCTTTTTCATGTTTTACACTTCTTAAAACGGAGTCGTTTTCCCTAGCGAAATCGACCATCAAGTTGGCTGATGTGCAATGACGTCTGTGCTGACATGTTTTCGTATTATGCCCGTATCTTCTTATCCACATCAGCAAATGAGCTGATTCCAACGGCTATGGTTCCGTAACTGATAGGGGAACCTTTGTCTAGAAGACCATGTGATCAGATCAGGCCTCCAATATTGAATAAATCGACCATCAAGTTGGCTGATCAAAATCGTCATATACCTACCTTTGAAATTTGTAAAGCTTGTCTCTTGTCATTTAGCCCTCCAAAATGTGTATAAATAGAGGGCCTTGGATGATTGTAAGGGATCAGATTGGAGATTGGTAGGATATTAGCCATTTTAACAAAATTCTCTAAGTTTTCTTCCTCTTTCTTTTCTCTAGTTTTCTTTTTATTTAGAAAGAGCAAGAGGTTGGATAATTAATATTCTTCTTCTTCTTCTTTCTTTCTTTTATTTTCTTCTTATATTCTATTTAATTTTATGTTTATAATGCCTATGCTAGGCTAAACTTCTATTTGGTTAAGGGTGATTTCAAAGCCCTAGACATGTTTTGTGATTGATTTTCAGATTCTATCTATCATTAATTTTCTATCAAAGTTGCTTATGTTCTTCTACAAGAATTGTTCATGATGTTGTCTTGATTTATTTAGGTGTACAACTAGATAGATCTTGATAATTATCTATTGCTAGTTTAGGAGTCTTGATCCGTGTAATTGTCTTGATTTCCTATTCATAAGTGGCAATTTGTGATTAATGATTATGGTCAAGTTTTCAATAATTGCAAAGTGGAACATAACCTAAGTTGAACAATCCGAGCTTATGTGTTTGTTGCTTAGATCAACCTATCTTTCTCATCATAAAGCTGCCATTAAATTGAATTTAGAGAGCTTATTCTAGGTTGTTTAATGGTTAGAGATTAAATAGAGAGCTTGTTCTATTTAACGACAAACTAAGGAAAGATTGGGGTAACAGAGCTTGTTGTTATCTACGGTTGTTAACTTTGATAGTTGGTTGATATTGATAGATCTGAAATTGATTCTTAATGATGTCTAGTGGTGGAGAATGAAACCTTAACCATATTTTTCATATTTGATTCTTCTTACTTACTTGTTTTCTTACTTTTCTAGTTTGCTTATTTTTAAAAGTATATTTATTTTTATTGGCTGGTTATACCGCCTAATTTGTATATTAACTTTGTTTTATTTTTATTGGCTGGTTATACCGCCTAATTTGTATATTAACTTTGTTTTATTTTTATTGGCTGGTTATACCGCCTAATTTAGTATATATATTTTTATTGGCTGGTTATACCGCCTAATTTAGTATATATATTTTTATTGGCTGGTTATACCGCCTTGCATCTTATTCTTATTATTTACTTTAGTTTAAATCTGATTTCAAAAACCCCTTTTCTTTTATTGTTCTTGAATTTAAGTTTTAAACTATCAACTTATAAACTAAAACCCAATCCCTGAGGACTCGACCCTTGCTAACTACTATACTTACAATTGATCTTTTTAGTGCAAGGTTAAATAAGATACACTCTTTTGGGTGCATCAAATTTTTGGCGCCGTTGCCGGGGATTGCTTTCTTTAGTTTATTAGTTTATTGGTTTATTCTTATTTTCTGTTCTAATTATTTACTTTCTTATATTTTTTTATTAGTGAATGTTCCGAGCTCCCGAAAAAGACTTACGACTTAGAAAAATTCGGGAATTTATAACTTCTCACCAACAACCAATCGAGGAGTTGATCCAAAACATCCAAGAGAAGCAAGGAGAGATGGCAGCAGCTGACAACCGAACTCTCAAGGAGCTAGCCGCTCCGGACTTGGGTCAACAACCATTATGCATTGAATATGCTAATCTTGAGGTAGCTTTTGAATTAAAATCTGGTTTGATTCACCTTCTCCCAACTTTTCATGGTTTTGCAGGAGAGGATCCAAATAAGCACCTCAAGGAATTCCATGTAGTTTGCTCAAGCATGAGACCAACAGGGGTCACGGAAGAGCAAGTTAAGTTGAGAGCCTTCCCATTCTCTCTAGCTGATTCAGCAAAGGAATGGCTCTACTATCTACCATCCGGGACCATCACTACATGGAATGATTTGAAGAAAGCATTCTTGGAAAGGTATTTCCCAGCATCTAAGGCTGCCAACATTAGGAAAGAGATATGTGGGATTCGGCAATACAACGGAGAGTCCTTATATGAATATTGGGAGAGGTTCAAGAAACTTTGTGCATCATGTCCACACCATCAAATAAGTGAACAACTTCTCATCCAATACTTCTATGAAGGTCTCATGCCCATGGAGAGAAGTATGATAGATGCCGCTAGTGGGGGAGCTCTAGTTGATAAGACTCCCAGGGCTGCTAGAACATTAATCTCCAACATGGCAGCTGATAACTCGTATAATTATATAGTTTTTAGTTATGTTTTATTAATGTTTTGTGTCAAATACGAGTTATTATTGTTTAGTCTAATTGTGTTTATGATCTTTTATATTTTTATGTATTTTGGTGTTTTTCACAAGTTTCTTTGAGTGATTTCAGATTACTAGAATTAAGGGCAAATCCAGTTCAGTTTCAGTTCCGACACCTTTTGCCATATCAGCTATATCTCGAGTTTCACTGAAGCAATAAGGCTGAAATTTGTAGCCATGCAAAGCTAAGAGGCATATCTATCTTTTTCATGTTTTACAATTCTTAAAACGGAGTCGTTTTCCCTAGCGAAATCGACCATCAAGTTGGCTGATGTGCAATGACGTCTGTGCTGACATGTTTTCGTATTATGCCCATATCTTCTTATCCACATCAGCAAATGAGCTGATTCCAACGGCTATAGTTCCGTAACTGATAGGGGAACCTTTGTCTAGAAGACCATGTGATCAGATCAGGCCTCCAATATTGAAGAAATCGACCATCAAGGTTGTTGATGTGCAATGACGTCTGTGCTGACATGTTTTCGTATTTTGCCCATATCTGCTTAACCAAATCAGCAAATGAGCTGATTCCAACGGCTATGGTTCCGTAACTGATAGGGGAACCTTTGTCTAGAAGACCATGTGATCAGATCAGGCCTCCAATATTGACGAAATCGACCATCAAGTTGGCTGATCAAAATCGTCATATACCTACCTTTGAAATTTGTAAAGCTTGTCTCTTGTCATTTAGCCCTCCAAAATGTGTATAAATAGAGGGCCTTGGATGATTGTAAGGGATCATATTGTACATAGGTAGGATATTAGCCATTTTAATAAAATTCTCTAAGTTTTCTTCTTCTTTCTTTTCTCTAGTTTTCTTTCTTTTCTCTAGTTTTCTTTTTCTTTAGAGAGAGCAAGAGGTTGGATAATTAATATTCTTCCTCTTCTTCTTTCTTTCTTTTATTTTCTTCTTAGATTTTCTTTAATTTTATGTTTATGTTTATAATGCCTATGCTAGGCTAAACTTCTATTTGGTTAAGGGTGATTTCAAAGCCCTAGACATGTTTTGTGATTGATTTTCAGATTCTATCTATCATTAATTTTCTATCAAAGTTGCTTATGTTCTTCTACAAGAATTGTTCATGATGTTGTCTAGATTTATTTAGGTGTACAACTAGATAGATCTTGATAATTATCTATTGCTAGTTTAGGAGTCTTGATCCGTGTAATTGTCTTGATTTCCTATTCATAAGTGGCAATTTGTGATTAATGATTATGGTCAAGTTTTCAATAATTGCAAAGTGGAACATAACCTAAGTTGAACAATCCGAGCTTATGTGTTTGTTGCTTAGATCAACCTATCTTTCTCATCATAAAGCTGCCATTAAATTGAATTTAGAGAGCTTATTCTAGGTTGTTTAATGGTTAGAGATTAAATAGAGAGCTTGTTCTATTTAACGACAAACTAAGGAAAGATTGGGGTAACAGAGCTTGTTGTTATCTACGGTTGTTAACTTTGATAGTTGGTTGATATTGATAGATCTGAAATTGATTCTTAATGATGTCTAGTGGTGGAGAATGAAACCTTAACCATATTTTTCATATTTGATTCTTCTTACTTATTTGTTTTCTTACTTTTAGTTTGCTTATTTTTTATATTTATTTTTATTGGCTGGTTATACCGCCTAATTTGTATATTAACTTTGTTTTATTTTTATTGGCTGGTTATACCGCCTAATTTAGTATATATATTTTTATTGGCTGGTTATACCGCCTAATTTAGTATATATATTTTTATTGGCTGGTTATACCGCCTTGCATCTTATTCTTATTATTTACTTTAGTTTAAATCTGGCTTCAAAAACCCCTTTTCTTTTATTGTTCTTGAATTTAAGTTTTAAACTATTAACTTATAAACTAAAACCCAATCCCTGAGGACTCGACCCTTGCTAACTACTATACTTACAATTGATCTTTTTAGTGCAAGGTTAAATAAGATACACTCTTTTGGGTGCATCAAAATTTTTGGCGCCGTTGCCGGGGATTGTTTTCTTTAGTTTATTTGTTACTTGGTTTATTCTTATTTTCAGTTCTAATGAGTTTTATTTTCTTGTACATACGGGTTTTTCTGATCAAATTTTGAAAAAAAAAATAAAAAAATAAAAAAAAAAACGATGGAATTGAGCAATCTAACACTTGAAGAGTTGGTGGCATACATGAACATGGAGAATCAACAAGCCAATCTCACCTTCCCAGTTCAACAATTGGCCATGGGAGGATGTCAAGGCCATCAAGTGTTCCAAGACCAACAGTATGATCATTACTCAAACACTTACCATGAGGGATGGTGGGATCATACTAATTATGGCTACTCGAAAAATTACCAAGAAGTAGATCCTTATGCCAATTACACTCATCCATCTAGCTTCAATCAATCATGGTCTCAAGAACCAGATCTTTTTCAACCACCACATATGACTCAAAACTCAGGTACTTCTTTAGAAGATCTTGTCTATTCTCTTGTTACTGATTCTTTGCAATTTCAACAGGAAACAAGGGCAAGCATCCAGAGTTTGGAAAAGCAAATGAGCCAATTGGCTAGTAGTATGGTGGGATGGGTAGCACAAAGATCTGAAGAACTCCCAGCCCAAACGATGGTTAACCCAAAGGAGAATGCTACTATTGTGACCTTGAAGAATGAGGAACAAGATGGGGATGAAACAAAATTAGAGATGGATTCTATTCTTGAGGATAATGAAGCCAAAGATCCAAATAAGAGTATTTCGGCACCTGAGGTAACGTTTAAGGTTTCACTTTTTACTAATGTTTCTTCTCCACCTTTTCCTAGTAGATTTGCAAAGTTCAAGGAGGAAGAACATGAACAACACATGCCGGAAACCTTAAACAACTTGTTTGTGGAGGTCATTCAACAAGTATCAAAATATGCTCCATTCCTCGATGACATATGCACCACAAAGGATGATGGAATAATACTTGTAATGGAGAATGCATCCACTGTTGTGCAAAGAAAGTTTCCTCTCAAACGCATAAATTTGGGAAATTTCATGTATGAGCCTGACAAGCCTAAAATGCCAAGAAGGGGTGTTGGTTAGGTTCAAAACACTAAATCAAGTGCTAATTGGGGGAGGCAGCCTAATTAGTGAAAGCATTGCCAAACTACCATCCTCAGATTTGCTCTCTTTTTCTTTATCTTTTTCTTATGTTTCTTTGCTAATTGTGTTTAGTGTTTCTAAGTTCATTTAGGCTGCATAAGTTTATTTTGTTTATTAGTTCTTTTCACTTACACGTGATTCTTTCATTTGGGATTAATAGCATTACATTAATGACAATGTAAGAATTATGTGTGGGGGGGAGAATTTAGGATTTTATTTAGAGTGTTTTGTTTTTGAGTCTTTTTATGTTGTTTTTCTTTCTGATCCTTGTTTTGAAAATAACTAGATGTAAATATAATTTTTTTTTTTAACCCCGGTTAAATGGCGGATAACGGTACTCCGTGATTATTTAAATCGGTTCCATCAGCTACCCACAAAACTGATATTGTATATAAATTTCTCTTCCAATTTCTCTTTCATTTTTTTCATTTTTTTTTCAGGATGGATGATATTCTCACAAGATTGCAGAAACGATTTCCTCCTTTTCCTCGAAATATTTTACTGAAGCTTTACCAAGTTCGACTTGAAAGATTAAGAATGCTTATGCACAAAGGGATTCCTGACGACATACGTTGGATAATTGAAGCCAAGGTACGTGAAGATGAATATCTTCCTGTTTTGCATTTACCAGGTACAGGTAGAAGCACTTTTGCAAAGAAGCGACGAGCAAAGCGCATGAGTTCAAATTGCCACAAATGTGCACGATGGACGTGTAACGGTAAATGTCGTTCTATTGGGATTCCGTCCTCTAATCGAGATGATAAAATTGAATTCATTAAGGATGGACTGAGTAAGGAGAATTTGGGTAATATCCAACTTTCTCTTGAGACGCATCCTAGTGGAGACGTACAAAGAGAAATTCTTGATTTATGGCCGCAATTCCAAAGGGAATGGCAACATCTTGGGAATCTGATGTTAAAAGACCCTGTTTGCCAGCTTGTAAGAAAACTGGATGGGAAGCATATCCTCGACTCATAGAAGGCGTTTAAGCCGTTTCTGGACGTAAAACCAGAGGAAGATGTGAGCCACAATCACAACTACAATAAATGACTTCTCAGCTTTTGGTTTGATTTGCAATAACTTTATTTTGTTTTAATTTACGTGTTGTTCGATTTGTGTAATTATTCTCGTTTTTTTTTATTTTTTTTTTTTGTCTTTTACGGTTGATTTTTTCTTCTCTTTTTGATTTTCTTCCTGAAATCACGCAAAAATCTTTTGTTAGGTTAACATTTTCTTCTGACAGGTCAGATACACTTTCGGCGACATTATTACTCTTGTCTGATTCACTACTCAGTCCTCTATATATTACACCATGTACTCATTCTCTTTCAGGCACTCGAAAAAAAAAAAAAAAATGGAAAGTACTTCATCCCAGCGCATTAAAAAAATTTGTGTCTTTGGAGGTGCTTATCCAGGGAAAAATAACATATTCGCTGATGAAGCCATAAGAGTTGGAGTAATACTTGCCCAACAAAAGATCCACTTGATTTATGGAGGCGGTAGTACGGGTTTAATGGGAGCAGTCGCTACAGCAGCACACGCCGGAGGAAGTCCAGTTCTAGGAATCGTGCCAAAACTATTCACAGATTTTTGTGGACCTACCTTGGGTAAGGAAATACAAGTCTGGAGTATCCCTGAACGGATAACAATCATGTACCATTCTGCCGATGCATTCATTGCTTTACCAGGAGGTCTGGGTACATTGGAAGAAATAGCTTGCGTGGCTTCTTGGTCATCTTTGGTCACAAATAAGAAACCCATTGGTTTGCTTAATATTAATGGTTATTTTAGTAATTTGCTTTTATATTTAGATAATGCTGTGGATAATGGATTCATGTTTTCAGAGGCAAGGAGAACCATAATTTCTGCTACAACCATTGAAGATTTACTTAAAAAGCTCCAAGCTTATGAGTGTTTATCTGCTACGGTTGTTTCGCAAACGCTCGGAAAAAGAAAAAGAGATATGGACGAGCAAGGAGTGGATTGCACTTTGTCTTTGTGACATTATCTAACATTTTGCTTGTTGTGTCTCAGTTATAATAAGTGGTTAGCAACCTCTGCAGGTAATATCTCCTAAATTCTACCTTTAAAATTTGACATTGGGGACAATGTCATATTTTAGTAGGGGGTAAGGGACATATTTTGCTAATAAAAAAAAAAAAAAAAAAAAAAAATTTAAGAAGTATTCATTCTGAACAAGGTCTGAGTAAGGGAGACTTGAGACATACCTTGTCAGTTTGATTTCTTCTTTTCAAAAAAAAAAAAAAAAAAAAAAAAAGAGTTTGTTGTGTTTTAAGCAATTTAGAAGTATTCATTCTGAACAAGGTCTGAGTAAGGGAGACTTGAGACATACCTTGTCAGTTTGATTTTAATCTTTTTATGTTTACTTGTTAATTTTTGTTTAGTATTTTAGGATTATTTAGGTTGCATGAGTTTGTTTTGTTTTGAGTCTTAGTTGTTCCTATTCTTATGTTATTAGTTTCTTTTCTCTTACACATGATTCTTTCATTTGAGTTAATAGACTTACATTGAGGACAATGTAAGAATTAAGTGTGGGGGGAATGATTTAGGATTTCTTTTATTTTTGTCTACTTTTTTTTTTTATGAGTCTTTATTATTATTTTTTTTTTTGTGAGTTTTAGTTCCTTTTTAATACAATGATGAGATATGAATTGCATAGGTCTAAACTGGTTATTAGTGAGAAGATTTTCATGAGAATTGAGCTTGATATCAACCTTTTTATGAGCCAATGTTAATATGATATGTTGAGAAAGAAGCATGTTTAGACTTAATCTGACTTGTATAATCATCCTTGTGAGTTTTTGAGCCTATATGATTGATGCATTATACAAATCATTCTAATTTCTTTCTTGAGTGCTCTTATGATTACATGATTCTCTAGAACTTGCTTTAGACCTTGTTGAGACTATATTGATGCATGTGACAACATGAATATGATAGAGGCATTAGGATTTTTAGCCAGGGCCAAACAGCCATCCCTTATTGATGTTCCAAGAGAACACACCCTTAGTGAACCAATTTGAGCCTACATTAAATATGATGTTTTATTGGTAACCACAACTTACACCTAGCCTAAATATACTTATATCCTTACCCTTGTTCTAAAGATGGATTATATATTTTGAGACATATTGCAAAAAAACAAGGGATATTTTTAGTTAAAAATTTGGGTTAGAAACAAGAAATAAGTGTGGGGGGAAAAGAAAAGAAAAGTCAAAAAAAAAAAGAAATGGAATACTGGCAAATACATTCCTATGTAAAAAAAAATATATATATATGAATCATCTCTTGAATTTGTGGAAAAAGAAAAAGATGTTACAAAGTTGGTTAGAATGATGCAAAGGCTCAACATGAATATTTAGCCTATGTTATTATGTGCTTTATAAGAGTTTTGAGAAGTTTTATTTGTATGATCTTTTTATGTCTCTACACTTTATGAACTCTTTGGAACCTTTGTGATATCTTTATCCTTTTGTTCTTCAACCACATTACAAACCCCTTGGCCCCATTACAACCTAGATTAAAGACCTCTTGATTCATGAAGTTGTATGATCTAAATAGTGGAGAATAGGTGGACAAGCAAGAATATGGTAGAACTGTTTTCATGAGATTGATTGAGTGTAAACACTTCACCACTACTTTAAAGAGTGAAAATCATGAGGGTATCCCATGTGAGAAGTTGAGATTAAATTTGAACATGCAATATTTTGATTGAGATATGTTATGCTAATATTGGCTTAACTCAAACAATTTACATTCAAGCATGATTTTTTGTGAAATTCTTTAAGCTATTGATTAGTTTATAAGACTTGTTCAAATATTGTCTCTAATTTGTATTGAAAGGATTAGGAGTAAATATTTTTAGTATATGCAGTTTATTTATATTTTAGTTTTTCAATGTTTGTGGGTATCGTTCTAGTAAACCCTCACGAGACTAAACTCGTCCACTAGGGACACCTAGGGGTTTAAAGGCTTGTGTCACATGCTAAGTGCCACCGTGATTTCCTACGAAAATGGATTAGATTAGATTTTCTTATTTTATTTTTATTGAGTCGTTGCTAGGGACTAGCAACAATCTAAGTGTGGGGGTGTGATAACTCGTATAATTATATAGTTTTTAGTTATGTTTTATTAATGTTTTGTGTCAAATACGAGTTATTATTGTTTAGTCTAATTGTGTTTATGATCTTTTATATTTTTATGTATTTTGGTGTTTTTCACAAGTTTCTTTGAGTGATTTCAGATTACTAGAATTAAGGGCAAATCCAGTTCAGTTTCAGTTCCGACACCTTTTGCCATATCAGCTATATCTCGAGTTTCACTGAAGCAATAAGGCTGAAATTTGTAGCCATGCAAAGCTAAGAGGCATATCTATCTTTTTCATGTTTTACAATTCTTAAAACGGAGTCGTTTTCCCTAGCGAAATCGACCATCAAGTTGGCTGATGTGCAATGACGTCTGTGCTGACATGTTTTCGTATTATGCCCATATCTTCTTATCCACATCAGCAAATGAGCTGATTCCAACGGCTATAGTTCCGTAACTGATAGGGGAACCTTTGTCTAGAAGACCATGTGATCAGATCAGGCCTCCAATATTGAAGAAATCGACCATCAAGGTTGTTGATGTGCAATGACGTCTGTGCTGACATGTTTTCGTATTTTGCCCATATCTGCTTAACCAAATCAGCAAATGAGCTGATTCCAACGGCTATGGTTCCGTAACTGATAGGGGAACCTTTGTCTAGAAGACCATGTGATCAGATCAGGCCTCCAATATTGACGAAATCGACCATCAAGTTGGCTGATCAAAATCGTCATATACCTACCTTTGAAATTTGTAAAGCTTGTCTCTTGTCATTTAGCCCTCCAAAATGTGTATAAATAGAGGGCCTTGGATGATTGTAAGGGATCATATTGTACATAGGTAGGATATTAGCCATTTTAATAAAATTCTCTAAGTTTTCTTCTTCTTTCTTTTCTCTAGTTTTCTTTCTTTTCTCTAGTTTTCTTTTTCTTTAGAGAGAGCAAGAGGTTGGATAATTAATATTCTTCCTCTTCTTCTTTCTTTCTTTTATTTTCTTCTTAGATTTTCTTTAATTTTATGTTTATGTTTATAATGCCTATGCTAGGCTAAACTTCTATTTGGTTAAGGGTGATTTCAAAGCCCTAGACATGTTTTGTGATTGATTTTCAGATTCTATCTATCATTAATTTTCTATCAAAGTTGCTTATGTTCTTCTACAAGAATTGTTCATGATGTTGTCTAGATTTATTTAGGTGTACAACTAGATAGATCTTGATAATTATCTATTGCTAGTTTAGGAGTCTTGATCCGTGTAATTGTCTTGATTTCCTATTCATAAGTGGCAATTTGTGATTAATGATTATGGTCAAGTTTTCAATAATTGCAAAGTGGAACATAACCTAAGTTGAACAATCCGAGCTTATGTGTTTGTTGCTTAGATCAACCTATCTTTCTCATCATAAAGCTGCCATTAAATTGAATTTAGAGAGCTTATTCTAGGTTGTTTAATGGTTAGAGATTAAATAGAGAGCTTGTTCTATTTAACGACAAACTAAGGAAAGATTGGGGTAACAGAGCTTGTTGTTATCTACGGTTGTTAACTTTGATAGTTGGTTGATATTGATAGATCTGAAATTGATTCTTAATGATGTCTAGTGGTGGAGAATGAAACCTTAACCATATTTTTCATATTTGATTCTTCTTACTTATTTGTTTTCTTACTTTTAGTTTGCTTATTTTTTATATTTATTTTTATTGGCTGGTTATACCGCCTAATTTGTATATTAACTTTGTTTTATTTTTATTGGCTGGTTATACCGCCTAATTTAGTATATATATTTTTATTGGCTGGTTATACCGCCTAATTTAGTATATATATTTTTATTGGCTGGTTATACCGCCTTGCATCTTATTCTTATTATTTACTTTAGTTTAAATCTGGCTTCAAAAACCCCTTTTCTTTTATTGTTCTTGAATTTAAGTTTTAAACTATTAACTTATAAACTAAAACCCAATCCCTGAGGACTCGACCCTTGCTAACTACTATACTTACAATTGATCTTTTTAGTGCAAGGTTAAATAAGATACACTCTTTTGGGTGCATCAGCAGCCAATTCTCAACAGTTCTCAATGAGACAAGATCCACCACCACAATCCAAGAGAGTTAATGAGGTAAGTATATCATCCCTTGAACAAAAATTTGATAAACTGACTTCTCTTGTTCAACAATTGGCTGTAGGTAAAATACAACAAATAAAGGCTTGTGGCATATGTTCAAACATAGGGCACCAAACTGATATGTGTCCAACACTTCAAGAGGATACCGATGAACATGTGAATGCCATGGGTGGATTTCAGAACCAATCAAGGAAATATGATCCCTACTCAAACACATACAATCCAGGATGGAGGGATCATCCAAACTTCAATTATGGAGGGAACCAATCACAAACTATTCCTCCACCATTTGACCACAGGCCACCGGGTTTTCAGCAAAGAGTGCAACAACCATACCAAACCCGACAACAACTACCACCCACCCAAAATTCAGGTACTTCTCTTGAAGATCTTGTTAAAGCTCTTTCTACTAATACAATTCAATTTCAACAGGAAACAAAGACAAGTATTCGAAATTTGGAGACTCAAATAGGGCAATTGGCAACAACCATGAGTCAAATGCAAGCAAGGGATTCTGGGAAATTACCTTCCCAAACCATAGTGAATCCAAGAGAGAATGCCAATGCTATAAATTTAAGAAGTGGGAAACAGCTAGAGACACCACAAAATGATAGTGCTCAAGGGGAGAACAATACCATGGCATCCTCTTCACATCCCAACGAGCCACTAAAAAAGGTAATTCCTAAACCATCCTTTCCTTCTTATATAACTCCTCCACCTTTTCCTAGCAGGTTAGCAAAGTCCAAGAAGGAGGAGCAAGAGAAGGAAATTTTGGAAACCTTCCGGAAAGTAGAGGTGAACATTCCTTTACTAGATGCTATCAAGCAAGTGCCAAGATATGCCAAGTTCCTAAAAGAGTTGTGCACATCTAAACGGAAGTTGAAATGGAATGAAAAGGTAAGTGTGGGGGAGAATGTGTCAGCTGTTCTTCAAAAGAAACTCCCACCTAAATGCAAGGATCCAGGTATGTTTACCATTCCTTGTAAGATAGGCAACACCAGGTTTGAGCGTGCTATGCTAGATCTAGGGGCATCTATTAATGTCATGCCATATTCAATTTATGCTTCATTGAATCTAGGACCATTAGAGGAAACCGGTGTTATAATACAACTTGCTGACCGTTCTAACACTTATCCAAGAGGAGTTGTAGAAGACGTTCTTGTACAGGTTAATGAATTGGTTTTTCCCGCTGACTTTTATGTTATTGAGATGGAAGATGAGATGTCTTCTAATCCCACACCTATTCTATTAGGGAGACCATTCTTGAAAACAGCAAGAACTAAAATAGATGTACATGATGGCACTTTAACTATGGAATTTGATGGTGAAATAATTCGCTTTAACATTTTTGAGGCCATGAGATATCCTAGTGATGTGCATTCTGTTTTTAATATTGATATAATTGACTCACTAGTGCAGCAAGCTTATGAGCTAGATGGTGAAGATAGTGTGGAAATAGTCCTTAGCAACCATCTCGGAATGGGGAATGCTAAACTAGCCTTGAGTGACCATGTGGAAGGGGCACTAGAATCTTTACACTCGCTGCAACCTAAAGATGCAAGGTTTGATGTTTCATTTATTGATTTGCCTTTATCTAATGAGAAACTTCTACCTTCCATTTTGCAGGCACCAACTTTAGAATTGAAACCACTACCGAACCACTTGAAATATTTGTTCTTAGGGGAAAAGGACACACTACCTGTCATCATTGCCAAAGAGCTCACACCTTTGCAAGAAGAGCGACTTATCCGGGTGCTTAGAGAGCATAAAACAGCAATTGGTTGGACAATTGCCGATATCAAGGGAATAAGCCCATCCATGTGCATGCACCGGATTTTGTTAGAGGAAGGGTCTAAACCAACAAGAGAAGCACAAAGAAGATTGAACCCTCCTATGATGGAGGTTGTGAAAAAAGAGATACTGAAGCTCCTAGATGTTGGAGTGATCTATCCTATCTCGGATAGCAAATGGGTGAGCCCAGTCCAAGTGGTTCCAAAGAAATCAGGTGTAACGGTGGTAACAAATAATGAGAATGAACTTATTCCTACTAGGATTCAAACAGGATGGCGAGTTTGTATTGATTATCGTAAACTTAATTCCACAACTCGCAAAGACCACTTTCCTTTACCTTTTATTGATCAAATGCTTGAAAGGTTAGCTGGACATTCTCATTATTGTTTTCTTGATGGTTTTTCAGGTTATAATCAGATAGCCATTGCTCCGGAGGACCAAGAGAAAACAACATTCACATGTCCATTTGGTACTTTTGCATACCGGCGTATGCCATTTGGTCTTTGTAATGCACCAGCTACATTCCAAAGGTGTATGGTTAGCATATTTTCAGATTATGTAGAGAATATCATAGAAGTGTTTATGGATGATTTTAGTGTCTATGGTGATTCTTTTGATAGATGTCTAGAGAACCTTACACTTGTACTTGAAAGATGCATGGAAACTAACCTTGTTTTGAATTGGGAAAAATGTCACTTTATGGTAGAACAAGGAATAGTTTTGGGCCATGTTATTTCTTCTAGAGGGATAGAGGTTGATAAGTCTAAAATAGATATTATGCATTCTTTACCACCTCCCACAAATGTGAGAGAGGTTCGTTCTTTTCTTGGACATGCAGGTTTCTATAGGAGATTTATCAAAGACTTCTCAAAGATCACATTACCTCTTTGCAAGCTACTACAAAAAGATGTGGTTTTCCACTTTGATGATAAATGCAAAGAGGCGTTTGAAACATTGAAGGGACTCTTGACATCAGCTCCTATCATCCAACCACCAGATTGGAATGTACCTTTTGAAATCATGTGTGATGCTAGTGACTATGCCATTGGAGCTGTTTTGGGCCAACGGGTTGGGAAAGCCTCACATGCCATTTATTATGCCTCAAGAACTCTTAATGATGCTCAATTGAACTATTCCACTACTGAAAAAGAACTTTTGGCTGTTGTATTTGCTTTAGAAAATTTTCGATCTTATTTAATTGGTACTAAAGTAATTGTATTTTCTGACCATGCAGCCCTTAAGTACTTACTCACTAAAAATGAGGCCAAACCAAGGTTGATTAGATGGATACTTCTCTTACAAGAGTTTGATTTGGAGATAAAAGATAAGAGAGGTAGTGACAACCTGGTTGCGGACCATCTTAGCCGTTTAGTTCATGAAGATGATGCACTACCCTTGAATGAGAACTTTCCGGATGAGCAACTTCTTTTTATAAGAACAACAACTCCTTGGTATGCTGATATTGTTAATTACTTAGTTACCAAGAAGTTGCCACAAGAGTTGACACAAGCTCAAAGAAATAAGATCAAGAGTGATGCCAAATACTACATATGGGATGATCCTTACCTTTGGAAGCATTGCTCCGATCAGATTATAAGAAGGTGTGTACTCGAAACTGAATTTCAATCTATTCTCACCTTTTGTCACTCTTATGCATGTGGAGGACACTTTGGATCCAAAAGAACAGCCATGAAAGTTCTTGATTCTGGATTTTATTGGCCTACCATATTCAAAGATGCATACCTCTTTTGCAAGTCATGTGATCGTTGCCAAAGAACTGGTAACTTAGGTGCTAGAAATCAAATGCCTCAAACTCCAATACTTATTGTTGAAATTTTTGATGTATGGGGCATGGATTTCATGGGACCTTTTCCTCCTTCTTTTGGTAATCTTTATATTTTACTTGCCGTTGATTATGTTTCAAAGTGGGTGGAAGCAAAATCCACTAGGACTAATGACTCTAAAGTTGTTTCAGATTTTGTCAAGACTAACATCTTGGCTAGGTTTGGAACGCCAAAGGCCATAATCAGCGATAGAGGTACTCACTTTTGCAATAGGACTATGGAAGCACTTTTGAGGAAGTATAACATCACACACAAGGTCTCCACCTCATATCATCCTCAAACTAGTGGGCAAGCTGAAGTGTCAAACCGAGAAGTTAAGTCCATCCTTGAAAAGACAGTTAATCCAAATAGGAAGGATTGGAGTTCACGACTTGATGATGCACTTTGGGCTTATAGGACAGCATATAAGACACCCATTGGTATGTCTCCTTATCGACTTGTTTATGGTAAGCCTTGTCATCTTCCGGTTGAATTGGAACATAAATCATATTGGGCTATCAAACAATGCAACATGGAGATGGATGAGATAGGAAAGAAAAGAAAACTTGACCTACAAGAATTAGAGGAGATAAGGAATGATGCCTATCAGAATTCTAGGATTTACAAGGAAAAGACTAAGGCATTCCATGACAAGATGATATCAAGAAAAGAATTTGTTGTTGGACAAAAAGTTCTTCTCTTCCATTCACGCCTTAAGTTATATCCAGGTAAGTTACGTTCTCGTTGGGTTGGACCTTTTGTTATTACTAATGTATTTACTCATGGTGCAGTTGAAATCCAAAGCCCAAAAACAGATAAGGCATTCAAAGTGAATGGTCATAGATTGAAGCCTTACTATGAGAACTTTCCAATACAAGATGTGGAGGAGTTTCCACTTTTTGAGCCAAAGTATGTTGAATAATAATGGCATGGGTCTAAGTTAGGCTGAGGACAATAAATGATAACTCGTATAATTATAGAGTTTTTAGTTATGTTTTATTAATGTTTTGTGTCAAATACGAGTTATTATTGTTTAGTCTAATTGTGTTTATGATCTTTTATATTTTTATGTATTTTGGTGTTTTTCACAAGTTTCTTTGAGTGATTTCAGATTACTAGAATTAAGGGCAAATCCAGTTCAGTTTCAGTTCCGACACCTTTTTGCCATATCAGCTATATCTCGAGTTTCACTGAAGCAATAAGGCTGAAATTTGTAGCCATGCAAAGCTAAGAGGCATATCTATCTTTTTCATGTTTTACACTTCTTAAAACGGAGTCGTTTTCCCTAGAGAAATCGACCATCAAGTTGGCTGATGTGCAATGATGTCTGTGCTGACATGTTTTCGTATTATGCCCGTATCTTCTTATCCACATCAGCAAATGAGCTGATTCCAACGGCTATGGTTCCGTAACTGATAGGGGAACCTTTGTCTAGAAGACCATGTGATCAGATCAGGCCTCCAATATTGAATAAATCGACCATCAAGGTGGCTGATGTGTAATGACATCTGTGCTGACATGTTTTCGTATTTTGCCCATATCTGCTTAACCACATCAGCAAATGAGCTGATTCCAACGGCTATGGTTCCGTAACTGATAGGGGAACCTTTTTCTAGAAGACCATGTGATCAGATCAGGCCTCCAATATTGACGAAATCGACCATCAAGTTGGCTGATCAAAATCGTCATATACCTACCTTTGAAATTTGTAAAGCTTGTCTCTTGTCATTTAGCCCTCCAAAATGTGTATAAATAGAGGGCCTTGGACTATTGTAAGGGATCATATTGTACATAGGTAGGATATAAGCCATTTTAATAAAATTCTCTAAGTTTTCTTCTTCTTTCTTTTCTCTAGTTTTCTTTCTTTTCTCTAGTTTTCTTTTTCTTTAGATAGAGCAAGAGGTTGGATAATTAATATTCTTCCTCTTCTTCTTTCTTTCTTTTATTTTCTTCTTAGATTTTCTTTAATTTTATGTTTATGTTTACAATGCCTATGCTAGGCTAAACTTCTATTTGGTTAAGGGTGATTTCAAAGCCCTAGACATGTTTTGTGATTGATTTTCAGATTCTATCTATCATTAATTTTCTATCAAAGTTGCTTATGTTCTTCTACAAGAATTGTTCATGATGTTGTCTTGATTTATTTAGGTGTACAACTAGATAGATCTTGATAATTATCTATTGCTAGTTTAGGAGTCTTGATCCGTGTAATTGTCTTGATTTCCTATTCATAAGTGGCAATTTGTGATTAATGATTATGGTCAAGTTTTCAATAATTGCAAAGTGGAACATAACCTAAGTTGAACAATCCGAGCTTATGTGTTTGTTGCTTAGATCAACCTATCTTTCTCATCATAAAGCTGCCATTAAATTGAATTTAGAGAGCTTATTCTAGGTTGTTTAATGGTTAGAGATTAAATAGAGAGCTTGTTCTATTTAACGACAAACTAAGGAAAGATTGGGGTAACAGAGCTTGTTGTTATCTACGGTTGTTAACTTTGATAGTTGGTTGACATTGATAGATCTGAAATTGATTCTTAATGATGTCTAGTGGTGGAGAATGAAACCTTAACCAGATTTTTCATATTTGATTCTTCTTACTTACTTGTTTTCTTACTTTTAGTTTGCTTATTTTTTATATTTATTTTTATTGGCTGGTTATACCGCCTAATTTGTATATTAACTTTGTTTTATTTTTATTGGCTGGTTATACCGCCTAATTTAGTATATATATTTTTATTGGCTGGTTATACCGCCTAATTTAGTATATATATTTTTATTGGCTGGTTATACCGCCTTACATCTTATTCTTATTATTTACTTTAGTTTAAATCTGGCTTCAAAAACCCCTTTTCTTTTATTGTTTTCTTTGAACGTAAGTTATAAACTATTAACTTATAAACTAAAACCCAATCCCTGAGGACTCGACCCTTGCTAACTACTATACTTACAATTTATCTTTTTAGTGCAAGGTTAAATAAGATACACTCTTTTGGGTGCATCAATAAACCAAGCGCTTCTTGGGAGGCAACCCAAAAGGATGGAGAGCATCTATTATATCAGATTTGCATATTCCTTACTCTCCATCATTCTATCTTTTATTGTTTTTCTTTTCTTTTGTTTAATAGTTCTTTTCTCTTACAAGATGTAAATATAATTTTTAATTTATTTTTTTTAACCCCGGTTAAATGGCGGATAACGGTACTCCGTGATTATTTAAATCGGTTCCATCAGCTACCCACAAAACTGATATTGTATATAAATTTCTCTTCCAATTTCTCTTTCAATTTTTTTTCATTCTTTTTTTTCAGGATGGATGATATTCTCACAAGATTGCAGAAACGATTTCCTCCTTTTCCTCGAAATATTTTACTGAAGCTTTACCAAGTTCGACTTGAGAGATTAAGAATGCTTATGCACAAAGGGATTCCTGACGACATACGTTGGCTAATTGAAGCCAAGGTACGTGAAGATGAATATCTTCCTGTTTTGCATTTACCAGGTACAGGTAGAAGCACTTTTGCAAAGAAGCGACGAGCAAAGCGCATGAGTTCAAATTGCCACAAATGTGCACGATGGACGTGTAACGGTAAATGTCGTTCTATTGGGATTCCGTCCTCTAATCGAGATGATAAAATTGAATTCATTAAGGATGGACTGAGTAAGGAGAATTTGGGTAATATCCAACTTTCTCTTGAGACGCATCCTAGTGGAGACGTACAAAGAGAAATTCTTGATTTATGGCCGCAATTCCAAAGGGAATGGCAACATCTTGGGAATCTGATGTTAAAAGACCCTGTTTGCCAGCTTGTAAGAAAACTGGATGGGAAGCATATCCTCGACTCATAGAAGGCGTTTAAGCCGTTTCTAGACGTAAAACCAGAGGAAGATGTGAGCCACAATCACAACTACAATAAATGACTTCTCAGCTTTTGGTTTGATTTGCAATAACTTTATTGTTTTAATTTACGTGTTGTTCGATTTGTGTAATTATTCTCGTTTTTTTTATTTGTCTTTTACGGTTGATTTTTTCTTCTCTTTTTGATTTTCTTCCTGAAATCACGCAAAAATCTTTTGTTAGGTTAACATTTTCTTCTGACAGGTCAGATACACTTTCGGCGACATTATTACTCTTGTCTGATTCACTACTCAGTCCTCTATATATTACACCATGTACTCATTCTCTTTCAGGCACTCGAAAAAAAAAAATGGAAAGTACTTCATCCCAGCGCATTAAAAAAATTTGTGTCTTTGGAGGTGCTTATCCAGGGAAAAATAACATATTCGCTGATGAAGCCATAAGAGTTGGAGTAATACTTGCCCAACAAAAGATCCACTTGATTTATGGAGGCGGTAGTACGGGTTTAATGGGAGCAGTCGCTACAGCAGCACACACCGGAGGAAGTCCAGTTCTAGGAATCGTGCCAAAACTATTCACAAGTTTTTGTGGACCTACCGTGGGTAAGGAAATACAAGTCTGGAGTGTCCCTGAACGGATAACAATCATGTACCATTCTGCCGATGCATTCATTGCTTTACCAGGAGGTCTGGGTACATTGGAAGAAATAGCTTGCGTGGCTTCTTGGTCATCTTTGGTCACAAATAAGAAACCCATTGGTTTGCTTAATATTAATGGTTATTTTAGTAATTTGCTTTTATATTTAGATAATGCTGTGGATAATGGATTCATGTTTTCAGAGGCAAGGAGAACCATAATTTCTGCTACAACCATTGAAGATTTACTTAAAAAGCTCCAAGCTTATGAGTGTTTATCTGCTACGGTTGTTTCGCAAACGCTCGGAAAAAGAAAAAGAGATATGGACGAGCAAGGAGTGGATTGCACTTTGTCTTTGTGACATTATCTAACATTTTGCTTGTTGTGTCTCAGTTATAATAAGTGGTTAGCAACCTCTGCAGGTAATATCTCCTAAATTCTACCTTTAAAATTTGACATTGGGGACAATGTCATATTTTAGTAGGGGGTAAGGGACATATTTTGCTAATTTAAAAAAAAAAAAAAAAAAAAAAAAAAAATTTAAGAAGTATTCATTCTGAACAAGGTCTGAGTAAGGGAGACTTGAGACATACCTTGTCAGTTTGATTTCTTCTTTTCAAAAAAAAAAAAAAAAAAAAAAAAAAGTTTGTTGTGTTTTAAGCAATTTAGAAGTATTCATTCTGAACAAGGTCTGAGTAAGGGAGACTTGAGACACACCTTGTCAGTTTGATTTTAATCTTTTTATGTTTACTTGTTAATTTTTGTTTAGTATTTTAAGATTATTTAGGTTGCATGAGTTTGTTTTGTTTTGAGTCTTAGCTGTTCCTATTCTTATGTTATTAGTTCTTTTCTCTTACACATGATTCTTTCATTTGGGTTAATAGACTTACATTGAGGACAATGTAAGAATTAAGTGTGGGGGGAATGATTTAGGATTTCTTTTATTTTTGTCTACTATTTTTTTTTTATGAGTCTTTATTATAATTTTTAGTGTGTTTTAGTTCCTTTTTAATACAATGATGAGATATGAATTGCATAAGTCTAAAACAAAGTTATTAGTGAGAAAATTTTCATGAGAATTGAGCTTGATATCATTTTTTTTTATGAGCCAACGTTAATATGATATGTTGATTGAGAAAGAAGCATGTTTAGACTTAATCTGACTTGTATAATCATCCTTGTGAGTTTTTGTGCCTATAATGATTGATGCATTATACAAATCAATCTAATTTCTTTCTTGAGTGCTCTTATGATTACAGGATTCTCTAGAACTTGCTTTAAACCGTTTGAGACTATATTGATACATGTGACAACATGAATATGATAGAGGCATTAGGATTTTTAGCCAGAGCCAAACAGCCATCCCTTATTGATGTTCCAAGAGAACACACCCTTAGTGAACCAATTTGAGCCTACATTGAATAAGCTATCTCTTTGGTAACCATAACTTGTCCCTAACCTAAATATACTTATATCTTTACCTTTGTTCCAAAGATGAATTAGCATGTTTTGAGACAAGTCGCAAAGACAAGGGATATTTTTAGTTAAAAATTTGGGTTAGAAACAAGAAATAAGTGTGGGGGGGAAAGAAAAGAAAAGTCAAAAAAAAAAAAAAAAAGAAATGGAATACTGGCAAATACATTCAAAAAAAAAAAATATATGAATCATCTCTTGAATTTTGGGAAAAAGAAAAAGATGTTACAAAGTTGTTCAGAATGAAGAAAAGGCCCAACATAAATATCCGGCCTAGGTGACTATGTACTTGTAAAGAGTTTTGAGAAGTTTCTTTGTATGATCTTTTTATGTCTCTAAACTTTATGAACTCTTTGGAACCTTTGTGATATCTTTATCCTTTTGTTCTTCAACCACATTACAAACCCCTTGGCCCCATTACAACCTTGATTAAAGACCTCTTGATTCATGAAGTTGTATGATCTAAATAGTGGAGAATAGGTGGACAAGCAAGAATATGGTAGAACTGTTTTCATGAGATTGATTGAGTGTAAACACTTCACCACTACTTTAAAGAGTGAAAATCATGAGGGTATCCCATGTGAGAAGTTGAGATTAAATTTGAACATGCAATATTTTGATTGAGATATGTTATGCTAATATTGGCTTAACTCAAACAATTTACATTCAAGCATGATTTTTTGTGAAATTCTTTAAGCTATTGATTAGTTTATAAGACTTGTTCAAATATTGTATCTAATTTGTATTGAAAGGATTAGGAGTAAATATTTTTAGTATATGCAGTTTATTTATATTTTAGTTTTTCAATGTTTGTGGGTATCGTTCTAGTAAACCCTCACGAGACTAAACTCGTCCACTAGGGACACCTAGGGGTTTAAAGGCTTGTGTCACATGCTAAGTGCCACCGTGATTTCCTACGAAAGTGGATTAGATTAGATTTTCTTATTTTATTTTTATTGAGTCGTTGCTAGGGACTAGCAACAATCTAAGTGTGGGGGTGTGATAACTCATATAATTATATAGTTTTTAGTTATGTTTTATTATTGTTTTGTGTCAAATACGAGTTATTATTGTTTAGTCTAATTGTGTTTATGATCTTTTATATTTTTATGTATTTTGGTGTTTTTCACAAGTTTGTTTGAGTGATTTCAGATTACTAGAATTAAGGGCAAATCCAGTTCAGTTTCAGTTCCGACACCTTTTGCCATATCAGCTATATCTCGAGTTTCACTGAAGCAATAAGGCTGAGATTTGTAGCCATGCAAAGCTAAGAGGCATATCTATCTTTTTCATGTTTTACACTTCTTAAAACGGAGTCGTTTTCCCTAGCGAAATCGACCATCAAGTTGGCTGATGTGCAATGACGTCTGTGCTGACATGTTTTCGTATTATGCCCGTATCTTCTTATCCACATCAGCAAATGAGCTGATTCCAACGGCTATGGTTCCGTAACTGATAGGGGAACCTTTGTCTAGAAGACCATGTGATCAGATCAGGCCTCCAATATT
The DNA here is from genome assembly GCA_030761205.1 of Fremontodendron californicum. Classification (NCBI taxonomy): domain Eukaryota; kingdom Viridiplantae; phylum Streptophyta; class Magnoliopsida; order Malvales; family Malvaceae; genus Fremontodendron; species Fremontodendron californicum. The sequence goes on from JAULJL010000013.1 coordinate 22,864,744, forward strand.
GAATAAATCGACCATCAAGTTGGCTGATCAAAATCGTCATATACCTACCTTTGAAATTTGTAAAGCTTGTCTCTTGTCATTTAGCCCTCCAAAATGTGTATAAATAGAGGGCCTTGGATGATTGTAAGGGATCAGATTGGAGATTGGTAGGATATTAGCCATTTTAACAAAATTCTCTAAGTTTTCTTCCTCTTTCTTTTCTCTAGTTTTCTTTTTATTTAGAAAGAGCAAGAGGTTGGATAATTAATATTCTTCTTCTTCTTCTTTCTTTCTTTTATTTTCTTCTTATATTCTATTTAATTTTATGTTTATAATGCCTATGCTAGGCTAAACTTCTATTTGGTTAAGGGTGATTTCAAAGCCCTAGACATGTTTTGTGATTGATTTTCAGATTCTATCTATCATTAATTTTCTATCAAAGTTGCTTATGTTCTTCTACAAGAATTGTTCATGATGTTGTCTTGATTTATTTAGGTGTACAACTAGATAGATCTTGATAATTATCTATTGCTAGTTTAGGAGTCTTGATCCGTGTAATTGTCTTGATTTCCTATTCATAAGTGGCAATTTGTGATTAATGATTATGGTCAAGTTTTCAATAATTGCAAAGTGGAACATAACCTAAGTTGAACAATCCGAGCTTATGTGTTTGTTGCTTAGATCAACCTATCTTTCTCATCATAAAGCTGCCATTAAATTGAATTTAGAGAGCTTATTCTAGGTTGTTTAATGGTTAGAGATTAAATAGAGAGCTTGTTCTATTTAACGACAAACTAAGGAAAGATTGGGGTAACAGAGCTTGTTGTTATCTACGGTTGTTAACTTTGATAGTTGGTTGATATTGATAGATCTGAAATTGATTCTTAATGATGTCTAGTGGTGGAGAATGAAACCTTAACCATATTTTTCATATTTGATTCTTCTTACTTACTTGTTTTCTTACTTTTCTAGTTTGCTTATTTTTAAAAGTATATTTATTTTTATTGGCTGGTTATACCGCCTAATTTGTATATTAACTTTGTTTTATTTTTATTGGCTGGTTATACCGCCTAATTTGTATATTAACTTTGTTTTATTTTTATTGGCTGGTTATACCGCCTAATTTAGTATATATATTTTTATTGGCTGGTTATACCGCCTAATTTAGTATATATATTTTTATTGGCTGGTTATACCGCCTTGCATCTTATTCTTATTATTTACTTTAGTTTAAATCTGATTTCAAAAACCCCTTTTCTTTTATTGTTCTTGAATTTAAGTTTTAAACTATCAACTTATAAACTAAAACCCAATCCCTGAGGACTCGACCCTTGCTAACTACTATACTTACAATTGATCTTTTTAGTGCAAGGTTAAATAAGATACACTCTTTTGGGTGCATCAATAGCCATTGCTCCGGAGGACCAAGAGAAAACAACATTCACATGTCCATTTGGTACTTTTGCATACCGGCGTATGCCATTTGGTCTTTGTAATGCACCAGCTACATTCCAAAGGTGTATGGTTAGCATATTTTCAGATTATGTAGAGAACATCATAGAAGTGTTTATGGATGATTTTAGTGTCTATGGTGATTCTTTTGATAGATGTCTAGAGAACCTTACACTTGTACTTGAAAGATGCATGGAAACTAACCTTGTTTTGAATTGGGAAAAATGTCACTTTATGGTAGAACAAGGAATAGTTTTGGGTCATGTTATTTCTTCTAGAGGGATGGAGGTTGATAAATCTAAAATAGATATTATGCATTATTTACCACCTCCCACAAATGTGAGAGAGGTTCGTTCTTTTCTTGGACATGCAGGTTTCTATAGGAGATTTATCAAAGACTTCTCAAAGATCACATTACCTCTTTGCAAGCTACTACAAAAAGATGTGGTTTTCCACTTTGATGATAAATGCAAAGAGGCGTTTGAAACATTGAAGGGACTCTTGACATCAGCTCCTATCATGCAACCACCAGATTGGAATATACCTTTTGAAATCATGTGTGATGGTAGTGACTATGCCATTGGAGCTGTTTTGGGCCAACGGGTTGGCAAAGCCTCACATGCCATTTATTATGCCTCACGAACTCTTAATGATGCTCAATTGAACTATTCCACTACTGAAAAAGAACTTTTGGCTGTTGTATTTGCTTTAGAAAAATTTCGATCTTATTTAATTGGTACTAAAGTAATTGTATTTTCTGACCATGCAGCCTGATAACTCGTATAATTATATAGTTTTTAGTTATGTTTTATTAATGTTTTGTGTCAAATACGAGTTATTATTGTTTAGTCTAATTGTGTTTATGATCTTTTATATTTTTATGTATTTTGGTGTTTTTCACAAGTTTCTTTGAGTGATTTCAGATTACTAAAATTAAGGGCAAATCCAGTTCAGTTTCAGTTCCGACACCTTTTGCCATATCAGCTATATCTCGAGTTTCACTGAAGCAATAAGGCTGAAATTTGTAGCCATGCAAAGCTAAGAGGCATATCTATCTTTTTCATGTTTTACACTTCTTAAAACGGAGTCGTTTTCCCTAGCGAAATCGACCATCAAGTTGGCTGATGTGCAATGACGTCTGTGCTAACATGTTTTCATATTATGCCCATATCTTCTTATCCACATCAGCAAATGAGCTGATTCCAACGGCTATGGTTCCGTAACTGATAGGGGAATCTTTGTCTAGAAGACCATGTGATCAGATCAGGCCTCCAATATTGAAGAAATCGACCATCAAGGTGGCTGATGTGCAATGACGTCTGTGCTGACATGTTTTCGTATTTTGCCCATATCTGCTTAACCACATCAGCAAATGAGCTGATTCCAACGGCTATGGTTCCGTAACTGATTGGGGAACCTTTTTCTAGAAGACCATATGATCAGATCAGGCCTCCAATATTGACGAAATCGACCATCAAGTTGGCTGATCAAAATCGTCATATACCTACCTTTGAAATTTGTAAAGCTTGTCTCTTGTCATTTAGCCCTCCAAAATGTGTATAAATAGAGGGCGTTGGATGATTGTAAGGGATCATATTGTACATAGGTAGGATATTAGCCATTTTAATAAAATTCTCTAAGTTTTCTTCTTCTTTCTTTTCTCTAGTTTTCTTTCTTTTCTCTAGTTTTCTTTTTCTTTAGAGAGAGCAAGAGGTTGGATAATTAATATTCTTCCTCTTCTTCTTTCTTTCTTTTATTTTCTTCTTAGATTCTATTTAATTTTATGTTTATAATGCCTATGCCTATGCTAGGCTAAACTTCTATTTGGTTAAGGGTGATTTCAAAGCCCTAGACATGTTTTGTGATTGATTTTCAGATTCTATCTATCATTAATTTTCTATCAAAGTTGCTTATGTTCTTCTACAAGAATTGTTCATGATGTTGTCTAGATTTATTTAGGTGTACAACTAGATAGATCTTGATAATTATCTATTGCTAGTTTAGGAGTCTTGATCCGTGTAATTGTCTTGATTTCCTATTCATAAGTGGCAATTTGTGATTAATGATTATGGTCAAGTTTTCAATAATTGCAAAGTGGAACATAACCTAAGTTGAACAATCCGAGCTTATGTGTTTGTTGCTTAGATCAACCTATCTTTCTCATCATAAAGCTGCCATTAAATTGAATTTAGAGAGCTTATTCTAGGTTGTTTAATGGTTAGAGATTAAATAGAGAGCTTGTTCTATTTAACGACAAACTAAGGAAAGATTGGGGTAACAGAGCTTGTTGTTATCTACGGTTGTTAACTTTGATAGTTGGTTGATATTGATAGATCTGAAATTGATTCTTAATGATGTCTAGTGGTGGAGAATGAAACCTTAATCATATTTTTCATATTTGATTCTTCTTACTTATTTGTTTTCTTACTTTTAGTTTGCTTATTTTTTATATTTATTTTTATTGGCTGGTTATACCGCCTAATTTGTATATTAACTTTGTTTTATTTTTATTGGCTGGTTATACCGCCTAATTTAGTATATATATTTTTATTGGCTGGTTATACCGCCTAATTTAGTATATATATTTTTATTGGCTGGTTATACCGCCTTGCATCTTATTCTTATTATTTACTTTAGTTTAAATCTGGCTTCAAAAACCCATTTTCTTTTATTGTTCTTGAATTTAAGTTTTAAACTATTAACTTATAAACTAAAACCCAATCCCTGAGGACTCGACCCTTGCTAACTACTATACTTACAATTTATCTTTTTAGTGCAAGGTTAAATAAGATACACTCTTTTGGGTGCATCAAATTTTTGGCGCCGTTGCCGGGGATTGTTTTCTTTAGTTTATTTGTTTACTTGGTTTATTCTTATTTTCAGTTCTAATGAGTTTTGTTTTCTTGTACATACGGGTTTTTCTTATCAAATTTTGAAAAAAAAAATAATAAAAAAAAAAAAAACGATGGAATTGAGCAATCTAACACTTGAAGAGTTGGTGGCATACATGAACATGGAGAATCAACAAGCCAATCTCACCTTCCCAGTTCAACAATTTGCCATGGGAGGATGTCAAGGCCATCAAGTGTTCCAAGACCAACAGTATGATCATTACTCAAACACTTACCATGAGGGATGGTGGGATCATACTAATTATGGCTACTCGAAAAATTACCAAGAAGTAGATCCTTATGCCAATTACACTCATCCATCTAGCTTCAATCAATCATGGTCCCAAGAACCAGATCTTTTTCAACCACCACATATGACTCAAAACTCAGGTACTTCTTTAGAAGATCTTGTCTATTCTCTTGTTACTGATACATTGCAATTTCAACAGGAAACAAGGGCAAGCATCCAGAGTTTGGAAAAGCAAATGATCCTTGTTTTGAAAATAACTAGATGTAAATATAATTTTTATTTTTTTTAACCCCGGTTAAATGGCGGATAACGGTACTCCGTGATTATTTAAGTCGGTTCCATCAGCTACCCACAAAACTGATATTGTATATAAATTTCTCTTCCAATTTCTCTTTCAATTTTTTTTTTCAGGATGGATGATATTCTCACAAGATTGCAGAAACGATTTCCTCCTTTTCCTCGAAATATTTTACTGAAGCTTTACCAAGTTCGATTTGAAAGATTAAGAATGCTTATGCACAAAGGGATTCCTGGAGACATACGTTGGATAATTGAAGCCAAGGTACGTGAAGATGAATATCTTCCTGTTTTGCATTTACCAGGTACAGGTAGAAGCACTTTTGCAAAGAAACGACGAGCAAAGCGCATGAGTTCAAATTGCCACAAATGTGCACGATGGACGTGTAACGGTAAATGTCGTTCTATTGGGATTCCGTCCTCTAATCGAGATGATAAAATTGAATTCATTAAGGATGGACTGAGTAAGGAGAATTTGGGTAATATCCAACTTTCTCTTGAGACGCATCCTAGTGGAGACGTACAAAGAGAAATTCTTGATTTATGGCCGCAAATCCAAAGGGAATGGCAACATCTTGGGAATCTGATGTTAAAAGACCCTGTTTGCCAGCTTGTAAGAAAACTGGATGGGAAGCATATCCTCGACTCATAGAAGGCGTTTAAGCCGTTTCTGGACGTAAAACCAGAGGAAGATGTGAGCCACAATCACAACTACAATAAATGACTTCTCAGCTTTTGGTTTGATTTGCAATAACTTCATTTTGGTTTAATTTACGTGTTGTTCGATTTGTGTAATTATTCTCTTTTTTTTTATTTGTCTTTTACGGTTGATTTTTCTTCTCTTTTTGATTTTCTTCCTGAAATCACGCAAAAATCTTTTGTTAGGTTAACATTTTCTTCTGACAGGTCAAATACACTTTCGGCGACATTATTACTCTTGACTTTTACGGTTGATTTTTCTTCTCTTTTTGATTTTCTTCCTGAAATCACGCAAAAATCTTTTGTTAGGTTAACATTTTCTTCTGACAGGTCAGATACACTTTTGGCGACATTATTACTCTTGTCTGATTCACTACTCAGTCCTCTATATATTACACCATGTACTCATTCTCTTTCAGGCACTCGAGAAAAAAAAAATGGAAAGTACTTCATCCCAGCGCATTAAAAAAATTTGTGTCTTTGGAGGTGCTTATCCAGGAAAAAATAACATATTCGCTGATGAAGCCATAAGAGTTGGAGTAATACTTGCCCAACAAAAGATCCACTTGATTTATGGAGGCGGTAGTACGGGTTTAATGGGAGCAGTCGCTACAGCAGCACACGCCGGAGGAAGTCCAGTTCTAGGAATCGTGCCAAAACTATTCACAAGTTTTTGTGGACCTACCGTGGGTAAGGAAATACAAGTCTGGAGTGTCCCTGAACGGATAACTATCATGTACCATTCTGCCGATGCATTCATTGCTTTACCAGGAGGTCTGGGTACATTGGAAGAAATAGCTTGCGTGGCTTCTTGGTCATCTTTGGTCACAAATAAGAAACCCATTGGTTTGCTTAATATTAATGGTTATTTTAGTAATTTGCTTTTATATTTAGATAATGCTGTGGATAATGGATTCATGTTTTCAGAGGCAAGGAGAACCATAATTTCTGCTACAACCATTGAAGATTTACTTAAAAAGCTCCAAGCTTATGAGTGTTTATCTGCTACGGTTGTTTCGCAAACGCTCGGAAAAAGAAAAAGAGATATGGACGAGCAAGGAGTGGATTGCACTTTGTCTTTGTGACATTATCTAACATTTTGCTTGTTGTGTCTCAGTTATAATAAGTGGTTAGCAACCTCTGCAGGTAATATCTCCTAAATTCTACCTTTAAAATTTGACATTGGGGACAATGTCATATTTTAGTAGGGGGTAAGGGACATATTTTGCTAATTAAAAAAAAAAAAAAAAAAAAAAAAAAAAAAAACTTAAGAAGTATTCATTCTGAACAAGGTCTGAGTAAGGGAGACTTGAGACATACCTTGTCAGTTTGATTTCTTCTTTTAAAAAAAAAAAAGAAAAAAAAAAAAGAAAAAAAAAAGAGTTTGTTGTGTTTTAAGCAATTTAGAAGTATTCATTCTGAACAAGGTCTGAGTAAGGGAGACTTGAGACATACCTTGTCAGTTTGATTTTAATCTTTTTATGTTTACTTGTTAATTTTTGTTTAGTATTTTAGGATTATTTAGGTTGCATGGTTTTGTTTTGTTTTGAGTCTTAGTTGTTCCTATTCTTATGTTATTAGTTCTTTTCTCTTACACATGATTCTTTCATTTGAGTTAATAGACTTACATTGAGGACAATGTAAGAATTAAGTGTGTGGGGGAATGATTTAGGATTTCTTTTATTTTTGTCTACTTTTTTTTTTCTTTATTATTATTATTATTATTTTTTTGTGAGTTTTAGTTCCTTTTTAATACAATGATGAGATATGAATTGCATAAGTCTAAAACAGATTTATTAGTGAGAAGATTTTCATGAGAATTGAGCTTGATGTCAACCTTTTTATGAGCCAATGTTAATATGATATGTTGATTGAGAAAGAAGCATGTTTAGACTTAATCTGACTTGTATAATCATCATTGTGAGTTTTTGAGCCTATAATGATTGATGCATTATACAAATCAATCTAATTTCTTTCTTGAGTGCTCTTATGATTACATGATTCTCTAGAACTTGCTTTAAACCGTTTGAGACTATATTGATACATGTGACAACATGAATATGATAGAGGCATTAGGATTTTTAGCCAGGGCCAAACAGCCATCCCTTATTGATGTTCCAAGAGAACACACCCTTAGTGAACCAATTTGAGCCTACATTGAATAAGCTATCTCTTTGGTAACCATAACTTGTCCCTAACCTAAATATACTTATATCTTTACCTTTGTTCCAAAGATGAATTAGCATGTTTTGAGACAAGTTGCAAAGACAAGGGATATTTTTAGTTAAAAATTTGGGTTAGAAACAAGAAATAAGTGTGGGGGGGAAAGAAAAGAAAAGTCAAGAGAAAAAGAAATGAAATACTGGCAAATACATTCCTATGTAAAAAAAAAAAAAAAAAATATATGAATCATCTCTTGAATTTGTGGAAAAAGAAAAAGATGTTACAAAGTCGTTTAGAATGAAGAAAAGGCCCAACATAAATATCCGGCCTAGGTGACTATGTACTTGTAAAGAGTTTTGAGAAGTTTCTTTGTATAATCTTTTTATGTCTCTAAACTTTATGAACTCTTTGGAACCTTTGTGATATCTTTATCCTTTTGTTCTTCAACCACATTACAAACCCCTTGGCCCCATTACAACCTTGATTAAAGACCTCTTGATTCATGAAGTTGTATGATCTAAATAGTGGAGAATAGGTGGACAAGCAAGAATATGGTAGAACTGTTTTCATAAGATTGATTGAGTGTAAACACTTCACCACTACTTTAAAGAGTGAAAATCATGAGGGTATCCCATGTGAGAAGTTGAGATTAAATTTGAACATGCAATATTTTGATTGAGATATGTTATGCTAATATTGGCTTAACTCAAACAATTTACATTCAAGCATAATTTTTTGTGAAATTCTTTAAGCTATTGATTAGTTTATAAGACTTGTTCAAATATTGTATCTAATTTGTATTGAAAGGATTAGGAGTAAATATTTTTAGTATATGCAGTTTATTTATATTTTAGTTTTTCAATGTTTGTGGGTATCGTTCTAGTAAACCCTCACGAGACTAAACTTGTCCACTAGGGACACCTAGGGGTTTAAAGGCTTGTGTCACATGCTAAGTGCCACCGTGATTTCCTACGAAAATGGATTAGATTAGATTTTCTTATTTTATTTTTATTGAGTCGTTGCTAGGGACTAGCAACAATCTAAGTGTGGGGGTGTGATAACTCGTATAATTATATAGTTTTTAGTTATGTTTTATTAATGTTTTGTGTCAAATACGAGTTATTATTGTTTAGTCTAATTGTGTTTATGATCTTTTATATTTTTATGTATTTTGGTGTTTTTCACAAGTTTCTTTGAGTGATTTCAGATTACTAAAATTAAGGGCAAATCCAGTTCAGTTTCAGTTCCGACACCTTTTGCCATATCAGCTATATCTCGAGTTTCACTGAAGCAATAAGGCTGAAATTTGTAGCCATGCAAAGCTAAGAGGCATATCTATCTTTTTCATGTTTTACACTTCTTAAAACGGAGTCGTTTTCCCTAGCGAAATCGACCATCAAGTTGGCTGATGTGCAATGACGTCTGTGCTGACATGTTTTCGTATTATGCCCATATCTTCTTATCCACATCAGCAAATGAGCTGATTCCAACGGCTATGGTTCCGTAACTGATAGGGGAACCTTTGTCTAGAAGACCATGTGATCAGATCAGGCCTCCAATATTGAAGAAATCGACCATCAAGGTGGCTGATGTGCAATGACGTCTGTGCTGACATGTTTTCGTATTTTGCCCATATCTGCTTAACCACATCAGCAAATGAGCTGATTCCAACGGCTATGGTTCCGTAACTGATTGGGGAACCTTTTTCTAGAAGACCATATGATCAGATCAGGCCTCAAATATTGACGAAATCGACCATCAAGTTGGCTGATCAAAATCGTCATATACCTACCTTTGAAATTTGTAAAGCTTGTCTCTTGTCATTTAGCCCTCCAAAATGTGTATAAATAGAGGGCGTTGGATGATTGTAAGGGATCATATTGTACATAGGTAGGATATTAGCCATTTTAATAAAATTCTCTAAGTTTTCTTCTTCTTTCTTTTCTCTAGTTTTCTTTCTTTTCTCTAGTTTTCTTTTTCTTTAGAGAGAGCAAGAGGTTGGATAATTAATATTCTTCCTCTTCTTCTTTCTTTCTTTTATTTTCTTCTTAGATTCTATTTAATTTTATGTTTATAATGCCTATGCCTATGCTAGGCTAAACTTCTATTTGGTTAAGGGTGATTTCAAAGCCCTAGACATGTTTTGTGATTGATTTTCAGATTCTATCTATCATTAATTTTCTATCAAAGTTGCTTATGTTCTTCTACAAGAATTGTTCATGATGTTGTCTAGATTTATTTAGGTGTACAACTAGATAGATCTTGATAATTATCTATTGCTAGTTTAGGAGTCTTGATCCGTGTAATTGTCTTGATTTCCTATTCATAAGTGGCAATTTGTGATTAATGATTATGGTCAAGTTTTCAATAATTGCAAAGTGGAACATAACCTAAGTTGAACAATCCGAGCTTATGTGTTTGTTGCTTAGATCAACCTATCTTTCTCATCATAAAGCTGCCATTAAATTGAATTTAGAGAGCTTATTCTAGGTTGTTTAATGGTTAGAGATTAAATAGAGAGCTTGTTCTATTTAACGACAAACTAAGGAAAGATTGGGGTAACAGAGCTTGTTGTTATCTACGGTTGTTAACTTTGATAGTTGGTTGATATTGATAGATCTGAAATTGATTCTTAATGATGTCTAGTGGTGGAGAATGAAACCTTAATCATATTTTTCATATTTGATTCTTCTTACTTATTTGTTTTCTTACTTTTAGTTTGCTTATTTTTTATATTTATTTTTATTGGCTGGTTATACCGCCTAATTTGTATATTAACTTTGTTTTATTTTTATTGGCTGGTTATACCGCCTAATTTAGTATATATATTTTTATTGGCTGGTTATACCGCCTAATTTAGTATATATATTTTTATTGGCTGGTTATACCGCCTTGCATCTTATTCTTATTATTTACTTTAGTTTAAATCTGGCTTCAAAAACCCATTTTCTTTTATTGTTCTTGAATTTAAGTTTTAAACTATTAACTTATAAACTAAAACCCAATCCCTGAGGACTCGACCCTTGCTAACTACTATACTTACATTTTATCTTTTTAGTGCAAGGTTAAATAAGATACACTCTTTTGGGTGCATCACAGCCCTTAGGTACTTACTCACTAAGAAGGAGGCCAAACCAAGGTTGATCAGATGGATACTTCTCTTACAAGAGTTTGATTTGGAGATAAAAGATAAGAGAGGTAGTGACAACTTGGTTGCGGACCATCTTAGCCGTTTAGTTCATGAAGATGATGCACTACCCTTGAATGAGAACTTTCCGGATGAGCAACTTCTTTTTATAAGAACAACAACTCCTTGGTATGCTGATATTGTTAATTACTTAGTTACCAAGAAGTTGCCACAAGAGTTGACACAAGCTCAAAGAAATAAGATCAAGAGTGATGCCAAATACTACATATGGGATGATCCTTACCTTTGGAAGCATTGCTCCGATCAGATTATAAGAAGGTGTGTACTCGAAACTGAATTTCAATCTATTCTCACCTTTTGTCACTCTTATGCATGTGGAGGACACTTTGGATCCAAAAGAACAGCCATGAAAGTTCTTGATTCTGGATTTTATTGGCCTACCATATTCAAAGATGCATACCTCTTTTGCAAGTCATGTGATCGTTGCCAAAGAACTGGTAACTTAGGTGCTAGAAATCAAATGTCTCAAACTCCAATACTTATTGTTGAAATTTTTGATGTATGGGGCATGGATTTCATGGGACCTTTTCCTCCTTCTTTTGGTAATCTTTATATTTTACTTGCCGTTGATTATGTTTCAAAGTGGGTGGAAGCAAAATCCACTAGGACTAATGACTCTAAAGTTGTTTCAGATTTTGTCAAGACTAACATCTTTGCTAGGTTTGGAACGCCAAAGGCTATAATCAGCGATAGAGGTACTCACTTTTGCAATAGGACTATGGAAGCACTTTTGAGGAAGTATAACATCACACACAAGGTCTCCACCTCATATCATCCTCAAACTAGTGGGCAAGCTGAAGTGTCAAACCGAGAAGTTAAGTCCATCCTTGAAAAGACAGTTAATCCAAATAGGAAGGATTGGAGTTCACGACTTGATGATGCACTTTGGGCTTATAGGACAGCATATAAGACACCCATTGGTATGTCTCCTTATCGACTTGTTTATGGTAAGCCTTGTCATCTTCCGGTTGAATTGGAACATAAATCATATTGGGCTATCAAACAATGCAACATGGAGATGGATGAGATAGGAAAGAAAAGAAAACTTGACCTACAAGAATTAGAGGAGATAAGGAATGATGCCTATCAGAATTCTAGGATTTACAAGGAAAAAACTAAGGCATTCCATGACAAGATGATATCAAGAAAAGAATTTGTTGTTGGACAAAAAGTTCTTCTCTTCCATTCACGCCTTAAGTTATATCCAGGTAAGTTACGTTCTCGTTGGGTTGGACCTTTTGTTATTACTAATGTATTTACTCATGGTGCAGTTGAAATCCAAAGCCCGAAAACAGATAAGGCATTCAAAGTGAATGGTCATAGATTGAAGCCTTACTATGAGAACTTTCCAATACAAGATGTGGAGGAGTTTCCACTTTTTGAGCCAAAGTATGTTGAATAATAATGGCATGGGTCTAAGTCAAGCTGAGGACAATAAACCAAGCGCTTCTTGGAGAGGCAACCCAAAAGGATGGAGAGCATCTATTATATCAGATTTGCATATTCCTTACTCTCCATCATTCTATCTTTTATTGTTTTTCTTTTCTTTTGTTTAATAGTTCTTTTCTCTTACATATAATTCTTGCATTGGGGGATAATAGCATTACATTGAGGACAATGTAAAAATTATGTGTGGGGGGAAGAATTTAGGATTTTATTTAGAGTGTTTTGTTTTTGAGTCTTTTTATGTTGTTTTTCTTTTTGATCCTTTTGAGTCTTTTTATGTTGTTTTTCTTTTTGATCCTTGTTTTGAAAATAACTAGATGTAAATATAATTTTTTTTAACCCCGGTTAAATGGCGGATAACGGTACTCCGTGATTATTTAAATCGGTTCCATCAGCTACCCACAAAACTGATATTGTATATAAATTTCTCTTCCAATTTCTCTTTCAATTTTTTTTTCATTCTTTTTTTTCAGGATGGATGATATTCTCACAAGATTGCAGAAACGATTTCCTCCTTTTCCTCGAAATATTTTACTGAAGCTTTACCAAGTTCGACTTGAAAGATTAAGAATGCTTATGCACAAAGGGATTCCTGACGACATACGTTGGATAATTGAAGCCAAGGTACGTGAAGATGAATATCTTCCTGTTTTGCATTTACCAGGTACAGGTAGAAGCACTTTTGCAAAGAAGCGACGAGCAAAGCGCATGAGTTCAAATTGCCACAAATGTGCACGATGGACGTGTAACGGTAAATGTCGTTCTATTGGGATTCCGTCCTCTAATCGAGATGATAAAATTGAATTCATTAAGGATGGACTGAGTAAGGAGAATTTGGGTAATATCCAACTTTCTCTTGAGACGCATCCTAGTGGAGACGTACAAAGAGAAATTCTTGATTTATGGCCGCAATTCCAAAGGGAATGGCAACATCTTGGGAATCTGATGTTAAAAGACCCTGTTTGCCAGCTTGTAAGAAAACTGGATGGGAAGCATATCCTCGACTCATAGAAGGCGTTTAAGCCGTTTCTGGACGTAAAACCAGAGGAAGATGTGAGCCACAATCACAACTACAATAAATGACTTCTCAGCTTTTGGTTTGATTTGCAATAACTTTATTTTGGTTTAATTTACGTGTTGTTCGATTTGTGTAACTATTCTCGTTTTTTTATTTATTTGTCTTTTACGGTTGATTTTTTTTTCTCTTTTTGATTTTCTTCCTGAAATCACGCAAAAATCTTTTGTTAGGTTAACATTTTCTTCTGACAGGTCAGATACACTTTCGGCGACATTATTACTCTTGTCTGATTCACTACTGAGTCCTCTATATATTACACCATGTACTCATTCTCTTTCAGGCACTCGAAGAAAAAAAAAATGGCAAGTACTTCATCCCAGCGCATTAAAAAAATTTGTGTCTTTGGAGGTGCTTATCCAGGAAAAAATAACATATTCGCTGATGAAGCCATAAGAGTTGGAGTAATACTTGCCCAACAAAAGATCCACTTGATTTATGGAGGCGGTAGTACGGGTTTAATGGGAGCAGTCGCTACAGCAGCACACGCCGGAGGAAGTCCAGTTCTAGGAATCGTGCCAAAACTATTCACAAGTTTTTGTGGACCTACCGTGGGTAAGGAAATACAAGTCTGGAGTGTCCCTGAACGGATAACAATCATGTACCATTCTGCCGATGCATTCATTGCTTTACCAGGAGGTCTGGGTACATTGGAAGAAATAGCTTGCGTGGCTTCTTGGTCATCTTTGGTCACAAATAAGAAACCCATTGGTTTGCTTAATATTAATGGTTATTTTAGTAATTTGCTTTTATATTTAGATAATGCTGTGGATAATGGATTCATGTTTTCAGAGGCAAGGAGAACCATAATTTCTGCTACAACCATTGAAGATTTACTTAAAAAGCTCCAAGCTTATGAGTGTTTATCTGCTACGGTTGTTTCGCAAACGCTCGGAAAAAGAAAAAGAGATATGGACGAGCAAGGAGTGGATTGCACTTTGTCTTTGTGACATTATCTAACATTTTGCTTGTTGTGTCTCAGTTATAATAAGTGGTTAGCAACCTCTGCAGGTAATATCTCCTAAATTCTACCTTTAAAATTTGACATTGGGGACAATGTCATATTTTAGTAGGGGGTAAGGGACATATTTTGCTAATTTAATAAAAAAAAAAAAAAAAATTTAAGAAGTATTCATTCTGAACAAGGTCTGAGTAAGGGAGACTTGAGACATACCTTGTCAGTTTGATTTCTTCTTTTCAAAAAAAAAAAAAAAAAAAAAAAATGAAAAACAAAAGAGTTTGTTGTGTTTTAAGCAATTTAGAAGTATTCATTCTGAACAAGGTCTGAGTAAGGGAGACTTGAGACATACCTTGTCAGTTTGATTTTAATCTTTTTATGTTTACTTGTTATTTTTTGTTTAGTATTTTAGGATTATTTAGGTTGCATGAGTTTGTTTTGTTTTGAGTCTTAGTTGTTCCTATTCTTATGTTATTAGTTCTTTTCTCTTACACATGATTCTTTCACTTGTGTTAATAGACTTACATTGAGGACAATGTAAGAATTAAGTGTGGGGGGAATGATTTAGGATTTCTTTTATTTTTGTCTACTATTTTTTTTTATGAGTCTTTATTATTATTATTATTTTTAGTGTGTTTTAGTTCCTTTTTAATACAATGATGAGATATGAATTGCATAGGTCTAAACTGGTTATTAGTGAGAAGATTTTCATGAGAATTGAGCTTGATGTCAACCTTTTTATGAGCCAATGTTAATATAATATGTTGATTGAGAAAGAAGCATGTTTAGACTTAATCTGACTTGTATAATCATCCTTGTGAGTTTTTGAGCCTATAATGATTGATGCTTTATACAAATCAATCTAATTTCTTTCTTGAGTGCTCTTATGATTACAGGATTCTCTAGAACTTGCTTTAAACCGTTTGAGACTATATTGATACATGTGACAACATGAATATGATAGAGGCATTAGGATTTTTAGCCAGAGCCAAACAGCCATCCCTTATTGATGTTCCAAGAGAACACACCCTTAGTGAACCAATTTGAGCCTACATTGAATAAGCTATCTCTTTGGTAACCATAACTTGTCCCTAACCTAAATATACTTATATCTTTACCTTTGTTCCAAAGATGAATTAGCATGTTTTGAGACAAGTTGCAAAGACAAGGGATATTTTTAGTTAAAAATTTGGGTTAGAAACAAGAAATAAGTGTGGGGGGGAAAGAAAAGAAAAGTCAAGAAAAAAAAAATGAAATACTGGCAAATACATTCCTATGTAAAAAAAAATATATATGAATCATCTCTTGAATTTGTGGAAAAAGAAAAAGATGTTACAAAGTCGTTTAGAATGAAGAAAAGGCCCAACATAAATATCCGGCCTAGGTGACTATGTACTTGTAAAGAGTTTTGAGAAGTTTCTTTGTATGATCTTTTTATGTCTCTAAACTTTATGAACTCTTTGGAACCTTTGTGATATCTTTATCCTTTTGTTCTTCAACCACATTACAAACCCCTTGGCCCCATTACAACCTTGATTAAAGACCTCTTGATTCATGAAGTTGTATGATCTAAATAGTGGAGAATAGGTGGACAAGCAAGAATATGGTAGAACTGTTTTCATGAGATTGATTGAGTGTAAACACTTCACCACTACTTTAAAGAGTGAAAATCATGAGGGTATCCCATGTGAGAAGTTGAGATTAAATTTGAACATGCAATATTTTGATTGAGATATGTTATGCTAATATTGGCTTAACTCAAACAATTTACATTCAAGCATGATTTTTTGTGAAATTCTTTAAGCTATTGATTAGTTTATAAGACTTGTTCAAATATTGTATCTAATTTGTATTGAAAGGATTAGGAGTAAATATTTTTAGTATATGCAGTTTATTTATATTTTAGTTTTTCAATGTTTGTGGGTATCGTTCTAGTAAACCCTCACGAGACTAAACTCGTCCACTAGGGACACCTAGGGGTTTAAAGGCTTGTGTCACATGCTAAGTGCCACCGTGATTTCCTACGAAAATGGATTAGATTAGATTTTCTTATTTTATTTTTATTGAGTCGTTGCTAGGGACTAGCAACAATCTAAGTGTAGGGGTGTGATAACTCGTATAATTATATAGTTTTTAGTTATGTTTTATTAATGTTTTGTGTCAAATACGAGTTATTATTGTTTAGTCTAATTGTGTTTATGATCTTTTATATTTTTATGTATTTTGGTGTTTTTCACAAGTTTCTTTGAGTGATTTCAGATTACTAGAATTAAGGGCAAATCCAGTTCAGTTTCAGTTCCGACACCTTTTTCCATATCAGCTATATCTCGAGTTTCACTGAAGCAATAAGGCTGAAATTTGTAGCCATGCAAAGCTAAGAGGCATATCTATCTTTTTCATGTTTTACACTTCTTAAAACGGAGTCGTTTTCCCTAGCGAAATCGACCATCAAGTTGGCTGATGTGCAATGACGTCTGTGCTGACATGTTTTCGTATTATGCCCATATCTTCTTATCCACATCAGCAAATGAGCTGATTTCAACGGCTATGGTTCCGTAACTGATAGGGGAACCTTTGTCTAGAAGACCATGTGATCAGATCAGGCCTCCAATATTGAAGAAATCGACCATCAAGGTGGCTGATGTGCAATGACGTCTATGCTGACATGTTTTCGTATTTTGCCCATATCTGCTTAACCACATCAGCAAATGAGCTGATTCCAACGGCTATGGTTCCGTAACTGATTGGGGAACCTTTTTCTAGAAGACCATGTGATCATATCAGGCCTCCAATATTGACGAAATCGACCATCAAGTTGGCTGATCAAAATCGTCATATACCTACCTTTGAAATTTGTAAAGCTTGTCTCTTGTCATTTAGCCCTCCAAAATGTGTATAAATAGAGGGCCTTGGATGATTGTAAGGGATCATATTGGAGATTGGTAGGATATTAGCCATTTTAACAAAATTCTCTAAGTTTTCTTCTTCTTTCTTTTCTCTAGTTTTCTTTTTCTTTAGAAAGAGCAAGAGGTTGGATAATTAATATTCTTCTTCTTCTTCTTTCTTTCTTTTATTTTCTTCTTAGATTCTATTTAATTTTATGTTTATAATGCCTATTCTAGGCTAAACTTCTATTTGGTTAAGGGTGATTTCAAAGCCCTAGACATGTTTTGTGATTGATTTTCAGATTCTATCTATCATTAATTTTCTATCAAAGTTGCTTATGTTCTTCTACAAGAATTGTTCATGATGTTGTCTTGATTTATTTAGGTGTACAACTAGATAGATCTTGATAATTATCTATTGCTAGTTTAGGAGTCTTAATCCGTGTAATTGTCTTGATTTCCTATTCATAAGTGGCAATTTGTGATTAATGATTATGGTCAAGTTTTCAATAATTGCAAAGTGGAACATAACCTAAGTTGAACAATCCGAGCTTATGTGTTTGTTGCTTAGATCAACCTATCTTTCTCATCATAAAGCTGCCATTAAATTGAATTTAGAGAGCTTATTCTAGGTTGTTTAATGGTTAGAGATTAAATAGAGAGCTTGTTATATTTAACGACAAACTAAGGAAAGATTGGGGTAACAGAGCTTGTTGTTATCTACGGTTGTTAACTTTGATAGTTGGTTGATAATGATAGATCTGAAATTGATTCTTAATGATGTCTAGTGGTGGAGAATGAAACCTTAACCATATTTTTCATATTTGATTCTTCTTACTTACTTGTTTTCTTACTTTTAGTTTGCTTATTTTTAAAAGTATATTTATTTTTATTGGCTGGTTATACCGCCTAATTTGTATATTAACTTTGTTTTATTTTTATTGGCTGGTTATACCGCCTAATTTAGTATATATATTTTCATTGGCTGGTTATACCGCCTAATTTAGTTTATATATTTTTATTGGCTGGTTATACCGCCTTGCATCTTATTCTTATTATTTACTTTAGTTTAAATCTGGCTTCAAAAACCCCTTTTCTTTTATTGTTCTTGAATTTAAGTTTTAAACTATTAACTTATAAACTAAAACCCAATCCCTGAGGACTCGACCCTTGCTAACTACTATACTTACAATTTATCTTTTTAGTGCAAGGTTAAATAAGATACACTCTTTTGGGTGCATCATCTACTATTTTTTGTTTTTATGAGTCTTTATTATTATTATTATTATTTTTTTTAGTGTGTTTTAGTTCCTTTTTAATACAATGATGAGATATGAATTGCATAAGTCTAAAACAGATTTATTAGTGAGAAGATTTTCATGAGAATTGAGCTTGATGTCAACCTTTTTATGAGCCAATGTTAATATGATATGTTGATTGAGAAAGAAGCATGTTTAGACTTAATCTGACTTGTATAATCATCCTTGTGAGTTTTTGAGCCTATAATGATTGATGCATTATACAAATCAATCTAATTTCTTTCTTGAGTGCTCTTATGATTACATGATTCTCTAGAACTTGCTTTAAACCGTTTGAGACTATATTGATACATGTGACAACATGAATATGATAGAGGCATTAGGATTATAACCAGAGCCAAACAGCCATCCATTATTAATGTTCTAAGAGAACATCCCCACTAGTGAGCCAATTTGAGCCTACATTAAATATGCTGTTTTATTGGTAACCACAACTTACACCTAGCCTAAATATACTTATATCCTTACCCTTGTTCTAAAGATGGATTATATATTTTGAGACATATTGCAAAAAAACAAGGGATATTTTTAGTTAAAAATTTGGGTTAGAAACAAGAAATAAGTGTGGGGGGAGACGAAAAGAAAAGTCAAGAGAAAAAGAAATGGAATACTGGCAAATATATTCCTATGTAAAAAAAAAAAAAATATGAATCATCTCTTGAATTTGTGGAAAAAGAAAAATATGTTACAAAGTTGTTTAGAATGAAGAAAAGGCCCAACATGAATATCCGGCCTAGGTGACTATGTACTTGTAAAGAGTTTTGAGATGTTTCTTTGTATGATCTTTTTATGTCTCTAAACTTTATGAACTCTTTGGAACCTTTGTGATATCTTTATCCTTTTGTTCTTCAACCACATTACAAACCCCTTGGCCCCATTACAACCTTGATTAAAGACCTCTTGATTTATGAAGTTGCATGATCTTTTAGTGGAGAATAGGTGGACAAGCAAGCATATGGTAGAACTATTTTGATGAGATTGATTGAGTGTAAACACTTTACCACTACTTTAAAGAGTGAAAATCATGAGAGTATCCCATGTGAGAGGTTGAGATTAAGTTTGAATATGCACTATTTTGATTGAAATATGTTATGTTAATATTGGCTTAACTCAAACTATTTACATTCAAGCAAGAATTTTTGTGAATTTCTTTAAGCTATTGATTAGTTTTTAAGACTTGTCCAATGATTATCTCTAATTTATATTGGAAGGATTAGTTATAATTATTATTTTTAGTTTTTCTTATGTCTTCAATGTTTGTGGGTATCGTTCTAGTAAACCCTCACGAGACTAAACTCGTCCACTAGGGACACCTAGGGGTTTAAAGGCTTGTGTCACATGCTAAGTGACACCGTGATTTCCTACGAAAATGGATTAGATTAGATTTTCTTATTTTATTGAGTCGTTGCTAGGGACTAGCAACAATCTAAGTGTGGGGGTGTGATAACTCGTATAATTATATAGTTTTTAGTTATGTTTTATTATTGTTTTGTGTCAAATATGAGTTATTATTGTTTAGTCTAATTGTGTTTATGATCTTTTATATTTTTATGTAATTTGGTGTTTTTCACAAGTTTCTTTGAGTGATTTCAGATTACTAGAATTAAGGGCAAATCCAGTTCAGTTCCAGTTCCGACACCTTTTTCCATATCAGCTATATCTCGAGTTTCACTAAAGCAATAAGGCTGAAATTTTAACCGTGCAAAGCTAAGAGGCATATCTATCTTTTTTATGTTTTACACTTCTTCAAACGGAGTCGTTTTCCCTAGCGAAATCGACCATCAAGTTGGCTGATGTGCAATGACGTCTGTGCTGACCTGTTTTGGTATTTTGCCCATATCTTCTTATCCACATCAGCAAATGCGCTGATTCCAACGGCTATGGATCAGTAACTGATAGGGGAAGATGTTTCTAGAAGACCATGTGATCAGATCAGGCCTCCAAAATTGACAAAATCGACCATCAAGTTGGCTGATCAAAATTGTCATACAATATGACGAAAATTGTTAGAAAAATGCACCCACCTATTATACCTACCTTTGAAATTTGTAAAGCTTGTCTCTTGTCATTTAGCCTTCCAAAATGTGTATAAATAGAGGGCCTTGGATGATTGTAAGAGATTGTAGATTGGTAGGAAATTAGCCATTGTAATAAAATTCTCTAAGTTTTCTTCTTCTTTCTTTTCTCTAGTTTTCTTTTTCTTTATTTTCTTCTTCTTCTTCTTTCTTTTATTTCCTTCTTAGATTCTCTTTAATTTTATGTTTATGTTTACAATGCCTATGCTAGGCTAAACTTCTATTTGGTTAAGGGTGATATCAAAGCCCTAGACATGTTTTGTGATTGATTTTCAGATTCTATCTATCATTAATTTTCTATCAAAGTTGCTTATGTTCTTCTACAATAATTGTTCATGATGTTGTCTTGATTTATTTAGGTGTACAACTAGATAGATCTTGATAATTATCTATTGCTAGTTTAGGAGTCTTGATCCGTGTAATTGTCTTGATTTCCTATTCATAAGTGGCAATTTGTGATTAATGATTATGGTCAAGTTTTCAATAATTGCAAAGTGGAACATAACCTAAGTTGAACAATCCGAGCTTTAGTGTAATTGTCTTGCATCTTATTCTTATTATTTACTTTAGTTTAAATCTGGCTTCAAAAACCCCTTTTCTTTTATTGTTTTCTTTAAATGTAAGTTATAAACTAATAACTCATAGATTAAAACCCAATCCCTGAGGACTCGACCCTTGCTAATCATTATACTTACAATTGATCTTTTTAGTGCAAGGTTAAATAAGATACACTCTTTTGGGTGCATCAAGTCCCCACAAGCTTATTGGACATGTTACACAAGTCAGGCCCAAAAGCCTAAACTAAATAAAAACTTAACACAAGTCCAAATACTCATTTAATAGGCAACATAGTTTAATGAATTGGTCCCCACCCTTGCCATGTCATTTAATGAACAAGTCCACTTCATTAAGCCTTATGCCGCCACTTGTAAAACTTGGATCACATGGACCAAAGCTGGTTCCTCTTCATTCAAGCCCATCTTGAATGTCTTGACCTTGCTTAAAAGACTTGTAGATTCTGCCCAAGTCCTTTCCTTGCATTGCTTCCTTGATTCGGCCCAAGTGGAATCCTTGTATTGCTTCTTGAAATTTTGGTCCATCTTGGATCCCATCATTCCCTCTTTCCTCGAAATGATTCGACCTTAAATCATAGCCTGCATTATAAGGAGAAAGATCAGAAACAATAAAAGTAGTAGAAATATTAGACTCACCTTGAAGATCCACTTTAGAAGCATTAGCATTAATGTTCTCAAGGATTTGGACAGCTTCTCTTTAAAGAAAGCTATGGAACGTCTATCTTGCAACAAAACCATCCTTATCCCTGTCGTATCACATTCAATTTTAAAAGTCTTATTAAAGTTAGATAATGCTAACACAAGTGTAGAACATAACCTTTCTCTAATAGTAGCAATTGCACATAGTTCCCTAAAACATAAATCAGATTTATCATATGCCATGTATAAATAAGAAAAATCTGTATTATTGACATACAAACCTTGCATGTATTCAAAACTAAGTATTTGAGCACTCTTAAAAGCATGAAATACATACCTCATTGGTAAAACATCAGAATCAATGTTCCCCTTACCTTGCTTGTAACAAGTAGCATAGGAAGTACATACCTTGCTTGTATCAATGTTAGGTAGTACACAATCAAGTGAATGCTCAATCTCAATTGGATGCCCAATACCTTGAATGGAAGGCAACCCATTCAGCTTCCCCTTCAGAAATACATGCTTGAACACGTGCAATAAAGAAAAAGACAAACTAGGAAGAGGGTTGTTAGTTTGATCATTAGTAAAAACCTCACTCTCATTTGCATATAAACTCTTCTTTGTCTTTTCATTTCTCTCTTGTGGCATCATTCTCTTTTTTTTCAGCCACTTCTATTTTTTCTCATGTGTTTCGGTCACACTCTCTCCTTTCTTTTCTCTCATGTTTCTTTCTTGTGTTTCAGCCTCACTCTTTCTTTTTTGCTCACTCTCATTTTTCAGCTTCAATTTCAATTGGTCCTCATAGACCTATTTTGGAGTTAAAGGAACAAGCTTGATTGTTTTTCCATCCTTTACAAAGCTATACCTATTCCTAAACTCCTCATGAATTACCCTCCTATTATACTGCCACGGCCTCCCCAACAAAATATAGCTAGTATGCATAGGTACTACATCACAAAGCACCTCATCACTATACCTCCCAATGGTAAAAGCTACCAAAACCTGCTTATTAACCTCTACCTCCCCACATTCATTCAACCATTGCAACTTATAAGGTTTGGGATGTTCTATTAAAGGTAATCTCAACTTCTCAACTAGGATGGTTGATAAGCTCATAAAATATACATTTTATGCCTTTTCTACCTTTAGTTTTTGTTATTTTTTCGATCTTTATCTTGTTTACTTATATTATGTTTTTAAATTTATGGTACAATAAGGAGAATGAAGTCAAAAGATGTCAATAATGATGGTAAAGAGCTTACAAAATCGTAATCACAAGATGGAAGAAGACTTGGGAGTCAAAAATATCAATTTCTGGTTCAAAAGCAATCATGCAGATTTGACCTTCAGAGCTTGTTATAAGGAAAACATGATGATAGACTCTTTATTTGAAGAAACTTCCTTCTTGACTTTTGAAGTTGACTTGATTATCTTTCTAGCAATATATTATGGGTCCAAATCGGATAAGAAATGGGCATTCAAAATGGCGCTAGAAGATCTCCCTAAAGAACCCTGCGGCCAGAAAAACCCTAATCGCAAATCTGAAAAAAAGGCAAAAACGTGATTTTTGCACCTCCAGGCTTACTTGTGCGGCAAGGACTTATTCTCAGGGTTTGAAAGCTCTATAAATACCATCTTTTGAGCCACAAATTAGACATCTTTTGAGGAGACTCAAGGGATCATCATTATTATTCTTCTTCTTCTCCATTCTTTTATTTTTCTTTTTAGTTTTATGTATATATTTCTATGCCTATGCTAGGCTAAACTTTTATTTGGTTAAGGGTGATTTCAAAGCCCTAGATATGTTATGTAATTAATTTTCAGAATCTATCTATCATTGTTTTCTATCAAAGTTGCTTATGTTCTTCCATAAAAATTGTTCATGGTGATGTTTTGATTTGTTTAGGTGGCCAACTAGATAAATCTTGATAATTGTCTAATGCTAGTTTAGGAGTCTTGATCCGTGTAATTGTCTTGATTTCCTATTCATAAGTAGCAATTTGTGATTAATGATTATGGTCAAGTTTTCAATAATTACAAAGTGGAACATAACCTAAGTTGAACAATCCGAGCTTATGTGTTTGTTGCTTAGATCAACCTATCTTTCTCATCATAAAGCTGCCATTAAATTGAATTTAGAGAGCTTATTCTAGGTTGTTTGATGGTTAGAGATTAAATAGAAAGCTTGTTCTATTTAACGACGAACTAAGGAAAGATTGGGGTAAACAGAGCTTGTTGTTATCTACGGTTGTTAACTTTGATAGCTAATTAATGTTGATAAATATGAAATTGATTCTTAATGATGTCTAGTGGTGGAGAATGAAACCTTAACCATATTTTTCATATTTGATTCATCTTAATTACTTGTTTTCTCATTCTTATTGTTAACTTTAGTTTAAATCTGATTTCAAAATCCCTTTACTTTTGTTTACTTGTTTTTAAGTGATAAACTATTAACTTTTAAACTAAAACCCAATCCCTGAGGACTCGACCCTTGCTAATCACTATACTCTACAATTGATTTTTTTAAGTGCAAGGTTAAATAAGATACACTCTTTTGGGTGCATCAAGTTTTTGGCGCCGTTGCCGGGGATTGCTTTATTTAGTTTATTGGTTTATTCTTATTTTCAGTTGTAATTAATTTTATTTTTCTTGTACATATAGGTTTTTGTTTTCAAATTTCAAGCAAGAAGAGATGGCAGGTGCTACATCAAAACTTCAGAACCTTCAGTACCAACTAGACAATCTCATCTCCATAGTTCAACAAAGTGCCATAAGTAAGATTCAACAATCAAGGCAGTGTGGAGTGTGCTTCATGATGGATCATCCAACCAATTGGTGCCCATACTACCAAAAAGATAATTTTGAAGCAAACTGATGTGAACCCTAGGGGTTAAACCCTTTGAACCCACTATCAAATTGAAATACCTAACCCAGAAAAGCCAAGATTCAGGTAAAGAAAACTTAAACCCTTAAAAGCTTGTTTCAAAGAACCTAGATTAAGCATGTAAACTAGACCCTAAGAACTCTCGTTTCAAGAACCTAAGTTTGATAGGTTGAACGCCACAAAGAAAGAATTCTTTGATAAGTTCCTAAGTTCTTTCAAGAACTAAAAAGAGTGAAACACTCACTTTGAATAAATTCAAACTCAATTGATCAAAAGATAATTGAAGTAGGCGGCTAAGACATATATTTATAGCCTCCCTACAATAACCCTAATATACTAAGTAATAATATGTAAAATATGGGCTGAACATGCTCAAGCCTAAACCTAAATAATTAAAAGATGTCCATGTTACATAATATAGGCCCAAATGCCTAAGTAATTATAAGAATTAAAATAAGCCCAAATAAGCCCTCTTAATGTGCCACCTTGTGTTCTTGAATCACATGGACCAAACTTGGATGCAAGCCCATCTTGCATGTTGAAGCCTTTCCTGAATAACTTGCAACATGGCCCAAGTGAATTCCACCCATTCTTGCCATGTTTCCTAGATCTTCTTGGATCTTGGCCCATATAGAAATTGTCATGGGATTGGGCCATCTTGGATCCTATCACAACCTATGATGTGGGAGAATACCAAAGCCATCAAGGGTTCCAAGGACAACAGTATGATGCTTTTCCAAACACTTACAATGAGCGATGGTGGAATCATACTCATTATGGCTACTTGAGAGATTATCAAGAAGTAGATCCTTATGCTAATTACACTAATCAATTTGTCTTCATTCAACCATGGGATCAACAACAAGATCTTTTTGAGCCACCACCTCAAAACTCAGGTAATTCTTTAGAAGAACTTGTCAATTTTCTTGTTATTAATACTCTGAAACTTCAACAGGAAACAAGGGAAACAAAGGCAAGTATCCAGAGTTTGGAAAGGCAAATGAGCCTATTGGCTAGTAGTACGGTGGAATTAGTAGCATAAAGATCTCAAGCACTCCCTTCCCAATCGATGATTGATCTAAAGGAGAGTGTTAGTGCCAGACAACTTGAGGATGAATCAGAAAATCCAAGGGAACCCGAGGATGAGAAAGAAATAAAGATGGATTCATCTATTGAAGATAATGAAGCTTCAATTCCGAAAGAGAGTACTTCGGCACCTGAGGTAACGTTTAAGGTTCCACTTTTTACTAATGTTTCTTCTCCACCTTTTCCTAGTAGATTTGCAAAGTTTAAGGAGGAAGAACATGAACAACACATGCCGGAAACCTTAAACAACTTGTTTATGGATGCCATTCAACAAGTATCAAAATATGCTCCATTCCTCGATGAGATATGCACCACAAAGGATGATGGAATAATACTTGTAATGGAGAATGCATCCACTGTTGTGCAAAGAAAGCTTCCTCTCAAACGCATAAATTTGGGAAATTTCATGTATGAGGCTGACAAGCCTAAAATTCCAAGAATGGGTGTTGGTTAGATTCAAAACACTAACTCAAGTGTTAATTGGGAAGGCAGCCCAATTAAAGAAGAAATTGCCAACCTGCCATATTCAGATTTGCTTTCTCTTTCTCTTTCTTTTCTTTTTTCTTTTATTATTTTTATTGTTTTTCTTTATTTATTTTTATGTTTATTTGTTAATTATTTGTTTAGTATTTTAGGATTATTTAGGTTGCATGAATTTATTTTGTTTTGAGTCTTAGTTATTTATATTCTTATGTTATTAGTTCTTTTCTCTTACACATGATTCTTTCATTTGGGTTAATAGACTTACATTGTGGACAATGTAAGAATTAAGTATGGGGGGAATGATTTAGGATTTCTTTTATTTTTGTCTACTATTTTTTTTATGAGTCTTTATTATTATTATTATTATTTTTAGTGTGTTTTAGTTCCTTTTTAATACAATGATGAGATATGAATTGCATAGGTCTAAATGGTTATTAGTGAGAAGATTTTCATGAGAATTATGCTTGATACTATTTTTATGAGCCAATGTTGATATGATATGTTGATTGAGAAAGAAGCATGTTTAGACTTAAAATTGACTTGTATAATCATCCTTGTGAGTTTTGAGCCTATATGATTGATGCATTATACATATCAATCTAATTTATTTCTTGAGTGCTCTTATGATTACATGATTCTCTAGAACTTGCTTTAAACCGTTTGAGACTATATTGATACATGTGATAACATGAATATGACAGAGGCATTAGGATTATAACCAAAGCCAAACAGCCATCCATTATTAATGTTCAAAGAGAACTTCCCCACTAGTGAGCCAATTTGAGCCTACATTAAATAAGCTATTTTATTGGTAACCACAACTTACACCTAGCCTAAATATACTTATATCCTTACCCTTGTTCTAAAGATGGATTATATATTTTGAGACATATTGCAAAAAACAAGGGATATTTTTAGTTGAAAATTTGGGTTGGAAACAAAAGATAAGTGTGGGGGAAGAAAAGAAAAGAAAAAGTCAACAGAAAAAGAAAGGATTCATTGTCAAATACATTCCCATATTAAAAAAAAAAAAATCTTCTCTTGAACTTCTAGTTAAAGTAAAGAAAAAGATGTTACAAAGTTGGTTAGAATGAAGCAAAGGCTCAACATGAATATTTAGCCTATGTTATTATGTGCTTTATAAGATTTTTGAGAAGTTTTATTTCTATGATCTTATTATGTCTCTAAACTCTATGAACTCTTTGGAACCTTTGTGATATCTTTATCCTTTTGTTCTTTAACCACATTATAACCCTTTGGCCCCATTACAACCTTGATTAAAGACCTCTTGATTTATGAAGTTGCATGATCTAAATAGTGGAGAATAGGTGGACAAGCAAGCATATGGTAGAACTGTTTTCATGAGATTGATTGAGTGTAAACACTTTACCACTACTTTAAAGAGTGAAAATCATGAGAGTATCCCATGTGAGAAGTTGAGATTAAGTTTGAATATGCACTATTTTGATTGAAATATGTTATGTTAATATTGGCTTAACTCAAACAATTTACATTCAAGCATGATTTTTTGTGAAATTCTTTGAGCTACTGATTAATTTATAGACTTGTTCAAAGATTGTCTCTAATTTATATTGAAAAGATTAGGAGTAAATTTTTTTAGTATATATAGTTTATTTATATTTTAGTTTTTCAATGTTTGTGGGTATCGTTCTAGTAAACCCTCACGAGACTAAACTCGTCCACTAGGGACACCTAGGGGTTTAAAGGCTTGTGTCACATGCTAAGTGCCACCGTAATTTCCTACGAAAGTGGATTAGATTAGATTTTCTTATTTTATTTTTATTTTGTTTTGCTCGAGGACTAGCAAAAAGCTAAGTGTGGGGGTATTTGATAAGCTCATAAAATATACATTTTATGTCTTTCTACCTTTAGTTTTTGTTATGTTTTCGATCTTTATCTTGTTTACTTATATTATGTTTTTGAATTTTAGGTACAATAAGGAGAATGAAGTCAAAAGATGTCAATAATGATGGTAAAGAGCTTACAAAATCGTAATCACAAGATGGAAGAAGACTTGGGAGTCAAAAATATCAATTTCTGGTTGAAAAGCAATCAGACAGATTTGACCTCCAGAGCTTGTTATAAGGAAAACATGATGATAGACTCTTTATTTGAAGAAACATCCTACTTGACTTTTGAAGTTGACTTGATTATCTTTCCAACGATATATTATGGGCCTAAATCGGATAAGAAATGAGCATTCAAAATGGCGCTAGAATATCTCCCTAAAGAACCCTGCGGCCAGAAAAACCCTAACCGCAAATCTGAAAAAAAGGCAAAAACATGATTTTTTTTACCTCCAGGCTTACTTGTGCGGCAAGGACTTATTCTCAAGGTTTGAAAGCTCTATAAATACCATCTTTTGAGCCACAAATTAGACATCTTTTGAGGAGACTCAAGGGATCATCATTATTATTCTTCTTCTTCTCCATTCTTTTATTTTTCTTTTTAGTTTTATGTATATATTTCTATGCCTATGCTAGGCTAAACTTTTATTTGGTTAAGGGTGATTTCAAAGCCCTAGATTTGTTATGTAATTAATTTTCAGAATCTATCTATCATTGTTTTCTATCAAAGTTGCTTATGTTCTTCCATAAAAATTGTTCATGGTGATGTTTTGATTTGTTTAGGTGGCCAACTAGATAAATCTTGATAATTGTCTAATGCTAGTTTAGGAGTCTTGATCCGTGTAATTGTCTTGATTTCCTATTCATAAATAGCAATTTGTGATTAATGATTATGGTCAAGTTTTCAATAATTGCAAAGTGGAACATAACCTAAGTTGAACAATCCGAGCTTATGTGTTTGTTGCTTAGATCAACCTCTTTCTCATCATAAAGCTGCCATTAAATTGAATTTAGAGAGCTTATTCTAGGTTGTTTGATGGTTAGAGATTAAATAGAGAGCTTGTTCTATTTAACGACGAACTAAGGAAAGATTGGGGTAAACAGAGCTTGTTGTTATCTACGGTTGTTAACTTTGATAGCTAATTAATGTTGATAGATATGAAATTGATTCTTAATGATGTCTAGTGGTGGAGAATGAAACCTTAACCATATTTTTCATATTTGATTCTTCTTAATTACTTGTTTTCTCATTCTTATTGTTAACTTTAGTTTAAATCTGATTTCAAAATCCCTTTACTTTTGTTTACTTGTTTTTAAGTGATAAACTATTAACTTTTAAACTAAAACCCAATCCCTGAGGACTCGACCCTTGCTAATCACTATACTCTACAATTGATTTTTTTAAGTGCAAGGTTAAATAAGATACACTCTTTTGGGTGCATCAATGGTACTAGCTATATTATTGCAACTTTTCCCATCAATAATCATACTACATACCCAGTCATTTACAAAACATCTAGTACGAAATATGTTCTCTTTCCGCTACTCCATATCATCTATATTAATTTGCGTATTGAGATAATACCTTGCAACAAGACACTCACCTACCACGGGATCTTCTAGATTTCTATTCACTACCTCTTGTTAACCCATCCTATCTCTCATCTCATCCAACACCAATTTTAAGCGTTCAGATTCTTGTTGCATAGCATGCACCATAGAGTATATGCTATTCACGTTCTTCTTAGGTGTTGAGTCACTCTCGTGATACTTCTTTGAAGTTGCTACAAAACAAATTGTTAGTGATAAAAAAAAATAAACTCACACACTCGCTTAGTGTTTACACTCAATTATTGATAAGCTCATAAAATATACATTTTATGCCTTTCTACCTTTAGTTTTTGTTATGTTTTCGATCTTTATCATGTTTACTTATATTATGTTTTTGAATTTTAGGTACAATAAGGAGAATGAAGTCAAAAGATGTCAATAATGATGGTAAAGAGTGATGCACCCAAAAGAGTGTATGATGCACCCAAAAGAGTGTATCTTATTTAACCTTGCACTAAAAAGATAAATTGTAAGTATAGTAGTTAGCAAGGGTCGAGTCCTCAGGGATTGGGTTTTAGTTTATAAGTTAATAGTTTAAAACTTAAATTCAAGAACAATAAAAAGAAAAGGGGTTTTTGAAGCCAGATTTAAACTAAAGTAAATAATAAGAATAAGATGCAAGGCGGTATAACCAGCCAATAAAAATATATATACTAAATTAGGCGGTATAACCAGCCAATAAAAATATATATACTAAATTAGGCGGTATAACCAGCCAATAAAAATAAAACAAAGTTAATATACAAATTAGGCGGTATAACCAGCCAATAAAAATAAATATAAAAAATAAGCAAACTAAAAGTAAGAAAACAAATAAGTAAGAAGAATCAAATATGAAAAATATGGTTAAGGTTTCATTCTCCACCACTAGACATCATTAAGAATCAATTTCAGATCTATCAATATCAACCAACTATCAAAGTTAACAACCGTAGATAACAACAAGCTCTGTTACCCCAATCTTTCCTTAGTTTGTCGTTAAATAGAACAAGCTCTCTATTTAATCTCTAACCATTAAACAACCTAGAATAAGCTCTCTAAATTCAATTTAATGGCAGCTTTATGATGAGAAAGATAGGTTGATCTAAGCAACAAACACATAAGCTCGGATTGTTCAACTTAGGTTATGTTCCACTTTGCAATTATTGAAAACTTGACCATAATCATTAATCACAATTGCCACTTATGAATAGGAAATCAAGACAATTACACGGATCAAGACTCCTAAACTAGCAATAGATAATTATCAAGATCTATCTAGTTGTACACCTAAATAAATCTAGACAACATCATGAACAATTCTTGTAGAAGAAAATAAGCAACTTTGATAGAAAATTAATGATAGATAGAATCTGAAAATCAATCACAAAACATGTCTAGGGCTTTGAAATCACCCTTAACCAAATAGAAGTTTAGCCTAGCATAGGCATTATAAACATAAAATTAAATAGAATCTAAGAAGAAAATAAAAGAAAGAAAGAAGAAGAAGAAGAATATTAATTATCCAACCTCTTGCTCTTTCTAAAGAAAAAGAAAACTAGAGAAAAGAAAGAAGAAGAAAACTTAGAGAATTTTATTACAATGGCTAATATCCTACCTATGTACCATATGATCCCTTACAATCATCCAAGGCCCTCTATTTATACACATTTTGGAGGGCTAAATGACAAGAGACAAGCTTTACAAATTTCAAAGGTAGGTATAATAGGTGGGTGAATTTTTCTAACAATTTTCGTCATATTGTATGACAATTTTGATCAGCCAACTTGATGGTCGATTTCGTCAATGTTGGAGGCCTGATCTGATCACATGGTCTTCTAGAAAAAGGTTCCCCTATCAGTTACGGATCCATAGCCGTTGGAATCAGCTCATTTTCTGATGTGGATAAGCAGATATGGGCAAAATACGAAAACATGTCAGCACAGACGTCATTGCACATCAGCCAACTTGATGGTCGATTTCGTCAGTATTAGAGGCCTGATTTGATCATATGGTCTTTTAGACAAAGGTTCCCGTATCAGTTACGGATCCATAGCCATTGGAATCAGCTCATTTTCTGATGTGGATAAGCAGATATGGGCAAAATACGAAAACAGGTCAGCACAGACGTCATTGCACATCAGCCAACTTGATGGTCGATTTCGCTAGGGAAAACGACTCCGTTTCAAGAAGTATAAAACATGAAAAAGATAGATATGCCTCTTAGCTTTGCACGGCTACAAATTTCAGCCTTATTGCTTCAGTGAAACGCCAGATATAGCTGATATGGCAAAAGGTGTCGGAACTGGAACTGAACTCGATTTGCCCTTAATTCTATTAATCTGAAATCACTCAAAGAAACTTGTGAAAAACACCAAATTACATAAAAATATAAAAGATCATAAACACAATTAGACTAAACAATAATAACTCGTATTTGACACAAAACAATAATAAAACATAACTAAAAATTATATAATTATACGAGTTATCACACCCCCACACTTAGATTGTTGCTAGTCCCTAGCAATGACTCAATAAAAATAAAATAAGAAAATCTAATCTAATCCACTTTCGTAGGAAATCACGGTGGCACTTAGCATGTGACACAAGCCTTTAAACCCCTAGGTGTCCCTAGTGGACGAGTTTAGTCTCGTGAGGGTTTACTAGAACGATACCCACAAACATTGAAAAATTAAAATATAAATAAACTTCATATAAATAAACTACATATACTAAAAATATTTACTCCTAATCCTTTCAATACAAATTAGAGACAATATTTGAACAAGTCTTATAAACTAATCAATAGCTTAAAAAATTTCACAAAAAATCATGCTTGAATGTAAATTGTTTGAGTTAAGCCAATATTAGCATAACATATCTCAATCAAAATAGTGCATGTTCAAATTTAATCTCAACTTCTCACATGGGATACTCTCTTGATTTTCACTTTTTAAAGTAGTGGTAAAGTGTTTACACTCAATCAATCTCATGAAAACACATCTACCATATGCTTGCTTGTCCACCTATTCTCCACTAAAAGATCATGCAACTTCATAAATCAAGAGGTCTTTAATCAAGGTTGTAATGGGGCCAAGGGGTTTGTAATGTGGTTGAAGAACAAAAGGATAAAGATATCCCAAAGGTTCCAAAGAGTTCATAAAGTTTAGAGACATAAAAAGATTATACAAAGAAACTTCTCAAAACTCTTTACAAGTACATAGTCACCTAGGCCGGATATTCATGTTGGGCCTTTTCTTCATTCTAAACAACTTTGTAACATTTTTTTCTTTTTCCACAAATTCAAGAGATGATTCATTTTTTTTTATATAGGAATGTATTTGCCAGTATTCCATTTCTTTTTCTCTTGACTTTTCTTTTCTTTTCCCCCCACACTTATTTCTTGTTTCTAACCAAAAAATATCCCTTGTGTTTGCAACTTGTCTCAAATCATGCTAATTCATCTTTGGAACAAAGGTAAAGATATAAGTATATTTAGGTTAGGGACAAGTTATGGTTACCAAAGAGATAGCTTATTCAATGTAGGCTCAAATTGGTTCACTAAGGGTGTGTTCTCTTGGAACATCAATAAGGGATGGTTGTTTGGCCCTGGCTAAAAATCCTAATGCCTCTATCATATTCATGTTGTCACATGCATCAATATAGTCTCAAACGGTTTAAAGCAAGTTCTAGAGAATCATGTAATCATAAGAGCACTCAAGAAAGAAATTAGATTGATTTGTATAATGCATCAATAATTTTAGGCTCAAAAACTCACAAGAATGATTATACAAGTCAGATTAAGTCTAAACATGCTTCTTTCTCAATCAACATATCATATTAACATTGGCTCATAAAAAGGTTGACATCAAGCTCAATTCTCATGAAAATCTTCTCACTAATAAATATGTTTTAGACTTATGCAATTCATATCTCATCATTGTATTAAAAAGGAACTAAAACACACTAAAAAATAATAATAATAATAAAGACTCATAAAAAAAAATAGTAGACAAAAATAAAAGAAATCCTAAATCATTCCCCCCACACTTAATTCTTACATTGTCCTCAATGTAAGTCTATTAACCCAAATGAAAGAATCATGTGTAAGAGAAAAGAACTAATAACATAAGAATAGGAATAACTAGACTCAAAACAAAACAAACTCATGCAACCTAAATAATCCTAAAATACTAAACAAAAATTAACAAGTAAAAGTAAAAAGATTAAAATCAAACTGACAAGGTATGTCTCAAGTCTCCCTTACTCAGACCTTGTTCAGAATGAATACTTCTAAATTGCTTAAAACACAACAAACTCTTTTTTTTTTTTTTTTTTTGAAAAGAAGAAATCAAACTGACAAGGTATGTCTCAAGTCTCCCTTACTCAGACCTTGTTCAGAATGAATACTTCTAAATTGCTTAAAACACAACAAACTTTTTTTTTTTTTAAGAAGGTAAAATTTAGGAGATATTACCTGTAGAGGTTGCTAACCACTTATTATAACTGAGACACAACAAACAAAATGTTAGATAATGTCACAAAGACAAAGTGCAATCCACTCCTTGCTCGTCCATATCTCTTTTTCTTTTTCCGAGCGTTTGCGAAACAACCGTAGCAGATAAACACTCATAAGCTTGGAGCTTTTTGAGTAAATCTTCAATGGTTGTAGCAGAAATTATGGTTCTCCTTGCCTCTGAAAACATGAATCCATTATCCACAACATTATCTAAATATGAAAGCAAATTACTAAAATAACCATTAATATTAAGCAAACCAATGGGTTTCTTATTTGTGACCAAAGATGACCAAGAAGCCACGCAAGCTATTTCTTCCAATGTACCCAGACCTCCTGGTAAAGCAATGAATGCATCGGCAGAATGGTACATGATTGTTATCCGTTCAGGGATACTCCAGACTTGTATTTCCTTACCCACGGTAGGTCCACAAAAACCTGTGAATAGTTTTGGCACGATTCCTAGAACTGAACTTCCTCCGGCGTGTGCTGCTGTAGCGACTGCTCCCATTAAACCCGTACTACCGCCTCCATAAATCAAGTGGATCTTTTGTTGGGCAAGTATTACTCCAACTCTTATGGCTTCATCAGCGAATATGTTATTTTTCCCTGGATAAGCACCTCCAAAGACACAAATTTTTTTAATGCGCTGGGATGAAGTACTTTCCATTTTTTTTTTCTTCGAGTGCCTGAAAGAGAATGAGTACATGGTGTAATATATAGAGGACTGAGTAGTGAATCAGACAAGAGTAATAATGTCGCCGAAAGTGTATCTGACCTGTCAGAAGAAAATGTTAACCTAACAAAAGATTTTTGCGTGATTTCAGGAAGAAAATCAAAAAGAGAAGAAAAAATCAACCGTAAAAGACAAATAAAAAAAAACGAGAATAATTACACAAATCGAACTACACGTAAATTAAACCAAAATAAAGTTATTGCAAATCAAACCAAAAGCTGAGAAGTCATTTATTGTAGTTGTGATTGTGGCTCACATCTTCCTCTGGTTTTACGTCCAGAAACGACTTAAACACCTTCTATGAGTCGAGGATATGCTTCCCATCCAGTTTTCTTACAAGCTGGCAAACAGGGTCTTTTAACATCAGATTCCCAAGATGTTGCCATTCCCTTTGGAATTGCGGCCATAAATCAAGAATTTCTCTTTGTACGTCTCCACTAGGATGCGTCTCAAGAGAAAGTTGGATATTACCCAAATTCTCCTTACTCAGTCCATCCTTAATGAATTCAATTTTATCATCTCGATTAGAGGACGGAATCCCAATAGAACGACATTTACCGTTACACGTCCATCGTGCACATTTGTGGCAATTTGAACACATGCGCTTTGCTCGTCGCTTCTTTGCAAAAGTGCTTCTACCTGTACCTGGTAAATGCAAAACAGGAAGGTATTCATCTTCACGTACCTTGGCTTCAATTATCCAACGTATGTCTTCAAGAATCCCTTTGTGCATAAGCATTCTTAATCTTTCAAATCGAACTTGGTAAAGCTTCAGTAAAATATTTCGAGGAAAAGGAGGAAATCGTTTTGCAATCTTGTGAGAATATCATCCATCCTGAAAAAAATGAAAAAAAATGAAAGAGAAATTGGAAGAGAAATTTATATACAATATCAGTTTTGTGGGTAGCTGATAGAACCGATTTAAATAATCACGGAGTACCGTTATCCGCCATTTAACCGGGGTTAAAAAAAATTATATTTACATCTAGTGTTTTTCAAAACAAGGATCAGAAAGAAAAACAACATAAAAAGACTCAAAAACAAAACACTCTAAATAAAATCCTAAATTCTCCCCCCCACACATAATTCTTACATTGTCATTAATGTAATGCTATTATCCCCCAATGCAAAAATTATATGTAAGAGAAAAGAACTATTAAACAAAAGAAACTTATGCAGCCTAAATGAACTTAAAAGCAGTAAACACAATTAACAAAGAAACATAAGAAATAAAATAAAAACAATAAAAATAATAAAAGAAAAAGGAAAAGAAAGATAAAGCAAATCTGAATATGGAAGGTTGGCAATTTCATCTTTAATTGGGCTGCCTTCCCAATTAACACTTGAGTTAGTGTTTTGAATCTAACCAACACCCTTCTTGGCTTTTTAGGCTTGTCAGGCTCATACATGAAATTTCCCAAATTTATGCGTTTGAGAGGAAGCTTTCTTTGCACAACAGTGGATGCATTCTCCATTACAAGTATTATTCCATCATCCTTGGTGGTGCATATCTCATCGAGGAATGGTGCATCTTTTGGTACTTGTTGAATGGCATCCACAAATAAACTGTTTAAGGTTTCCACGATGTCTTGTTCATGTTCCTCCTCCTTAAACTTTGCGAATCTACTAGGAAAAGGTGGAGAAGAAACATTAGCAAAAATTGGAATCTTAAACGTTACCTCCGGTGTCGAAATACTCTTATTTGGATCTGTGGCTTTATTATCCTCAAGAATAGAATCCATCTCTAATTTTGTCTCATCCTCATCTTGTTCCTCATTCCTGAAGGTCACAATAGTAGCATTCTCCTTTGGGTTAATCATCGTTTGGGCAGGGAGTTCTTCAGATCTTTGTGCTACCCATCCCACCATACTACTAGCCAATTGGCTCATTTGCTTTTCCAAACTCTGGATGCTTGCCCTTGTTTCCTGTTGAAATTGCAAAGTATTAGTAACAAGAGAATAGACAAGATCTTCTAAAGAAGTACCTGAGTTTTGAGTCATATGTGATGGCTGAAAAAGATCTGATTCTTGAGACCATGATTGATTGAAGATAGATGGATGAGTGTAACTGGCATAAGGATCTACTTCTTGGAAATTTTTTGAGTAGCCATAATTAGTATGATCCCACCATCCCTCATGGTAAGTGTTTGAGTAATGATCATGCAGTTGGTCTTGGAACACTTGATGGCCTTGACATCCTCCCATGGCAAATTGTTGAACTGGGAAGGTGAGATTGGCTTGTTGATTCTCCATGTTCATGTATGCCACCAACTCTTCAAGTGTTAGATTGCTCAATTCCATCGTTTTTTTTTTTTTTATATTTTTTTTTTCAAAATTTGATCAGAAAAACCCGTATGTACAAGAAAATAAAACTCATTAGAACTGAAAATAAGAATAAACCAAGTAACAAATAAACTAAAGAAAACAATCCCCGGCAACGGCGCCAAAAATTTGATTCACCCAAAAGAGTGTATCTTATTTAACCTTGCACTAAAAAGATAAATTGTAAGTATAGTAGTTAGCAAGGGTCGAGTCCTCAGGGATTGGGTTTTAGTTTATAAGTTAATAGTTTAAAACTTAAATTCAAGAACAATAAAAAGAAAAGGGGTTTTTGAAGCCAGATTTAAACTAAAGTAAATAATAAGAATAAGATGCAAGGCGGTATAACCAGCCAATAAAAATATATATACTAAATTAGGCGGTATAACCAGCCAATAAAAATATATATACTAAATTAGGCGGTATAACCAGCCAATAAAAATAAAACAAAGTTAATATACAAATTAGGCGGTATAACCAGCCAATAAAAATAAATATAAAAAATAAGCAAACTAAAAGTAAGAAAACAAATAAGTAAGAAGAATCAAATATGAAAAATATGGTTAAGGTTTCATTCTCCACCACTAGACATCATTAAGAATCAATTTCAGATCTATCAATATCAACCAACTATCAAAGTTAACAACCGTAGATAACAACAAGCTCTGTTACCCCAATCTTTCCTTAGTTTGTCGTTAAATAGAACAAGCTCTCTATTTAATCTCTAACCATTAAACAACCTAGAATAAGCTCTCTAAATTCAATTTAATGGCAGCTTTATGATGAGAAAGATAGGTTGATCTAAGCAACAAACACATAAGCTCGGATTGTTCAACTTAGGTTATGTTCCACTTTGCAATTATTGAAAACTTGACCATAATCATTAATCACAATTGCCACTTATGAATAGGAAATCAAGACAATTACACGGATCAAGACTCCTAAACTAGCAATAGATAATTATCAAGATCTATCTAGTTGTACACCTAAATAAATCTAGACAACATCATGAACAATTCTTGTAGAAGAAAATAAGCAACTTTGATAGAAAATTAATGATAGATAGAATCTGAAAATCAATCACAAAACATGTCTAGGGCTTTGAAATCACCCTTAACCAAATAGAAGTTTAGCCTAGCATAGGCATTATAAACATAAAATTAAATAGAATCTAAGAAGAAAATAAAAGAAAGAAAGAAGAAGAAGAAGAATATTAATTATCCAACCTCTTGCTCTTTCTAAAGAGAAAGAAAACTAGAGAAAAGAAAGAAGAAGAAAACTTAGAGAATTTTATTACAATGGCTAATATCCTACCTATGTACCATATGATCCCTTACAATCATCCAAGGCCCTCTATTTATACACATTTTGGAGGGCTAAATGACAAGAGACAAGCTTTACAAATTTCAAAGGTAGGTATAATAGGTGGGTGAATTTTTCTAACAATTTTCGTCATATTGTATGACAATTTTGATCAGCCAACTTGATGGTCGATTTCGTCAATGTTGGAGGCCTGATCTGATCACATGGTCTTCTAGAAAAAGGTTCCCCTATCAGTTACGGATCCATAGCCGTTGGAATCAGCTCATTTTCTGATGTGGATAAGCAGATATGGGCAAAATACGAAAACATGTCAGCACAGACGTCATTGCACATCAGCCAACTTGATGGTCGATTTCGTCAATATTAGAGGCCTGATCTGATCATATAGTCTTTTAGACAAAGGTTCCCGTATCAGTTACGGATCCATAGCCATTAGAATCAGCTCATTTGCTGATGTGGATAAGCAGATATGGGCAAAATACGAAAACAGGTCAGCACAGACGTCATTGCACATCAGCCAACTTGATGGTCGATTTCGCTAGGGAAAACGACTCCGTTTCAAGAAGTATAAAACATGAAAAAGATAGATATGCCTCTTAGCTTTGCACGGCTACAAATTTCAGCCTTATTGCTTCAGTGAAACGCCAGATATAGCTGATATGGCAAAAGGTGTCGGAACTGGAACTGAACTCGATTTGCCCTTAATTCTATTAATCTGAAATCACTCAAAGAAACTTGTGAAAAACACCAAATTACATAAAAATATAAAAGATCATAAACACAATTAGACTAAACAATAATAACTCGTATTTGACACAAAACAATAATAAAACATAACTAAAAACTATATAATTATACGAGTTATCAGTGTATCTTATTTAACCTTGCACTAAAAAGATCAATTGTAAGTATAATGATTAGCAAGGGTCGAGTCCTCAGGGATTGGGTTTTAATCTATGAGTTATTAGTTTATAACTTACTTTCAAAGAAAACAATAAAAGAAAAGGGGTTTTTGAAGCCAGATTTAAACTAAAGTAAATAATAAGAATAAGATGCAAGGCGGTATAACCAGCCAATAAAAATATATATACTAAATTAGGCGGTAT
This sequence comes from Fremontodendron californicum, assembly GCA_030761205.1. NCBI lineage: Eukaryota > Viridiplantae > Streptophyta > Magnoliopsida > Malvales > Malvaceae > Fremontodendron > Fremontodendron californicum. The sequence goes on from JAULJL010000013.1 coordinate 22,904,571, forward strand.
AACCAGCCAATAAAAATATATATACTAAATTAGGCGGTATAACCAGCCAATAAAAATATATATACTAAATTAGGCGGTACAACCAGCCAATAAAAATAAAACAAAGTTAATATACAAATTAGGCGGTATAACCAGCCAATAAAAATAAATATACTTTTAAAAATAAGCAAACTAGAAAAGTAAGAAAACAAGTAAGTAAGAAGAATCAAATATGAAAAATATGGTTAAGGTTTTATTCTCCACCACTAGACATCATTAAGAATCAATTTCAGATCTATCAATATCAACCAACTATCAAAGTTAACAACCGTAGATAACAACAAGCTCTGTTATCCCAATCTTTCCTTAGTTTGTCGTTAAATAGAACAAGCTCTCTATTTAATCTCTAACCATTAAACAACCTAGAATAAGCTCTCTAAATTCAATTTAATGGCAGCTTTATGATGAGAAAGATAGGTTGATCTAAGCAACAAACACATAAGCTGGGATTGTTCAACTTAGGTTATGTTCCACTTTGCAATTATTGAAAACTTGACCATAATCATTAATCACAAATTGCCACTTATGAATAGGAAATCAAGACAATTACACGGATCAAGACTCCTAGACTAGCAATAGATAGTTATCAAGATCTATCTAGTTGTACACCTAAATAAATCAAGACAACATCATGAACAATTATTGTAGAAGAACATAAGCAACTTTGATAGAAAATTAATGATAGATAGAATCTGAAAATCAATCACAAAACATGTCTAGGGCTTTGAAATCACCCTTAACCAAATAGAAGTTTAGCCTAGCATAGGCATTGTAAACATAAACATAAAATTAAAGAGAATCTAAGAAGGAAATAAAAGAAAGAAAGAAGAAGAAGAAAATAAAGAAGAAGAAAACTAGAGAAAAGAAAGAAGAAGAAAACTTAGAGAATTTTATTACAATGGCTAATATCCTACCAATGTACAATATCATTTACAATCATCTAAGGCCCTCTATTTATACACATTTTGGAGGGCTAAATGACAAGAGACAAGCTTTACAAATTTCAAAGGTAGGTATAATAGGTGGGTGCATTTTTCTAACAATTTTCGTCATTTTGTATGACAATTTTGATCAGCCAGCTTGATGGTCGATTTTGTCAATATTGGAGGCTTGATCTGATCACATGGTCTTCTAGTAAAATGTTCCCCTATCAGTTAGTGATCCATAGCCGTTGGAATCAGCTCATTTTCTGATGTGGATCAGAAGATATGGGCAAAATACCAAAACTGGTCAGCACAGACGTCATTGCACATCAGCCAACTTGATGGTCGATTTCGCTACGGAAAACGACTCCGTTTCAAGAAGCGTAAAACATGAAAAAGTTAGATATGCCTCTTAACTTTGCACGGTTAAAATTTCAGCCTTATTGCTTCAGTGAAACTCCAGATATAGCTCATATGGAAAAAGGTGTCGGAACTGGAACTGAACTGAATTTGCCCTTAATTGTTGATTTAACCTAGTAATCTGAAATCACTCAAAGAAACTCGTAAAAAAAACACCAAATTACATAAAAATATAAAAGATCATAAACACAATTAGACTAAGCAATAATAACTCGTATTTGACACAAAACAATAATAAAACATAACTAAAAACTATATAATTATACGAGTTATCACACCCCCACACTTAGATTGTTGCTAGTCCCTAGCAACGACTCAATAAAAATAAAATAAGAAAATCTAATCTAATCCATTTTCGTAGGAAATCACGGTGGCATTTAGCATGTGACACAAGCCTTTAAACCCCTAGGTGTCCCTAGTGGACGAGTTTAGTCTCGTGAGGGTTTACTAGGACGATACCCACAAACATTGAAGACATAAGAAAAACTAAAAATAATAATTATAACTAATCCTTCCAATATAAATTAGAGATAATCATTGGACAAGTCTTAAAAACTAATCAATAGCTTAAAGAAATTCTCAAAAAATCTTGCTTGAATGTAAATAGTTTGAGTTAAGCCAATATTAACATAACATATTTCAATCAAAATAGTGCATATTCAAACTTAATCTCAACTTCTCACATGGGATACTCTCTTGATTTTCACTCTTTAAAGTAGTGGTAAAGTGTTTACACTCAATCAATCTCATGAAAACACTTCTACCATATGCTTGCTTGTCCACCTATTCTCCACTATTTAGATCATACAACTTCATAAATCAAGAGGTCTTTACTCAAGGTTGTAATGGGGCCAAAGGGTTATAATGTGGTTAAAGAACAAAAGGATAAAGATATCACAAAGGTTCCAAAGAGTTCATAGAGTTTAGAGACATAATAAGATCATACAAATAAAACTTCTCAAAACTCTTATAAAGCACATAATAACATAGGCTAAATATTCATGTTGAGCCTTTGCATCATTCTAACCAACTTTGTAACATCTTTTCCTTTACTTTAACTAGAAGTTCAAGAGAAGATTTTTTTTTTTTTTAATATGGGAATGTATTTGACAATGATCCCTTTCTTTTTCTCTTGACTTTTTCTTTTCTTTTCTTCCCCCACACTTATCTTTTGTTTCCAACCCAAATTTTCATGATCCTATTATACCACCTATACTACCTTAGAAAAATGCACCCACCTATTATACCTACCTTTGAAATTTGTAAAGCTTGTCTCTTGTCATTTAGCCCTCCAAAATGTGTATAAATAGAGGGCCTTGGATGATTGTAGAGGATCATATTGTACATTGGTAGGATATTAGCCATTGTAATAAAATTCTCTAAGTTTTCTTCTTCTTTCTTTTCTCTAGTTTTCTTTTTCTTTATTTTCTTCTTCTTCTTTCTTTCTTTTATTTCCTTCTTAGATTCTCTTTAATTTTAAGTTTATGTTTACAATGCCTATGCTAGGCTAAACTTCTATTTGGTTAAGGGTGATTTCAAAGCCCTAGACATGTTTTGTGATTGATTTTCAGATTCTATCTATCATTAATTTTCTATCAAAGTTGCTTATGTTCTTCTACAAGAATTGTTCATGATGTTGTCTTGATTTATTTAGGTGTACAACTAGATAGATCTTGATAATTATCTATTGCTAGTCTAGGAGTTTTGATCTGTGTAATTGTCTTGATTTCCTATTCATAAGTGGCAATTTGTGATTAATGATTATGGTCAAGTTTTCAATAATTGCAAAGTGGAACATAACCTAACTTGAACAATCCGAGCTTATGTGTTTGTTGCTTAGATCAACCTATCTTTCTCATCATAAAGCTGCCATTAAATTGAATTTAGAGAGCTTATTCTAGGTTGTTTAATGGTTAGAGATTAAATAGAGAGCTTGTTCTATTTAACGACAAACTAAGGAAAGATTGGGATAACAGAGCTTGTTGTTATCTACGGTTGTTAACTTTGATAGTTGGTTGATATTGATAGATCTGAAATTGATTCTTAATGATGTCTAGTGGTGGAGAATGAAACCTTAACCATATTTTTCATATTTGATTCTTCTTACTTACTTGTTTTCTTACTTTTCTAGTTTGCTTATTTTTAAAAGTATATTTATTTTTATTGGCTGGTTATACCGCCTAATTTGTATATTAACTTTGTTTTATTTTTATTGGCTGGTTATATCGCCTAATTTAGTATATATATTTTTATTGGCTGGTTATACCGCCTAATTTAGTATATATATTTTTATTGGCTGGTTATACCGCCTTGCATCTTATTCTTATTATTTACTTTAGTTTAAATCTGGCTTCAAAAACCCCTTTTCTTTTATTGTTTTCTTTGAACGTAAGTTATAAACTAATAACTCATAGATTAAAACCCAATCCCTGAGGACTCGACCCTTGCTAATCATTATACTTACAATTGATCTTTTTAGTGCAAGGTTAAATAAGATACACTCTTTTGGGTGCATCAGTAGGATATTAGCCATTGTAATAAAATTCTCTAAGTTTTCTTCTTCTTTCTTTTCTCTAGTTTTATTCTTCTTTATTTTCTTCTTCTTCTTTCTTTCTTTTATTTCCTTCTTAGATTCTCTTCAATTTTATGTTTATGTTTACAATGCCTATGCTGGGCTAAACTTCTATTTGGTTAAGGGTGATTTCAAAGCCCTAGACATGTTTTGTGATTGATTTTCAGATTCTATCTATCATTAATTTTCTATCAAAGTTGCTTATGTTCTTCTACAAGAATTGTTCATGATGTTGTCTTGATTTATTTAGGTGTACAACTAGATAGATCTTGATAATTATCTATTGCTAGTCTAGGAGTCTTGATCCGTGTAATTGTCTTGATTTCCTATTCATAAGTGGCAATTTGTGATTAATGATTATGGTCAAGTTTTCAATAATTGCAAAGTGGAACATAACCTAAGTTGAACAATCCCAGATTATGTGTTTGTTGCTTAGATCAACCTATCTTCCTCATCATAAAGCTGCCATTAAATTGAATTTAGAGAGCTTATTCTAGGTTGTTTAATGGTTAGAGATTAAATAAAGAGCTTGTTCTATTTAACGACAAACTAAGGAAAGATTGGGATAACAGAGCTTGTTGTTATCTACGGTTGTTAACTTTGATAGTGGGTTGATATTGATAGATCTGAAATTGATTCTTAATGATGTCTAGTGGTGGAGAATGAAACCTTAACCATATTTTTCATATTTGATTCTTCTTACTTACTTGTTTTCTTACTTTTCTAGTTTGCTTATTTTTAAAAGTATATTTATTTTTATTGGCTGGTTATACCGCCTAATTTGTATATTAACTTTGTTTTATTTTTATTGGCTGGTTATACCGCCTAATTTAGTATATATATTTTTATTGGCTGGTTATACAGCCTAATTTAGTATATATATTTTTATTGGCTGGTTATACCGCCTTGCATCTTATTCTTATTATTTACTTTAGTTTAAATATGGCTTCAAAAACCCCTTTTCTTTTATTGTTCTTGAATTTAAGTTTTAAACTATTAACTTATAAACTAAAACCCAATCCCTAAGGACTCGACCCTTGCTAATCATTATTCTTACAATTGATCTTTTTAGTGCAAGGTTAAATAAGATACACTCTTTTGGGTGCATCATTGGCTCATAAAACGATTGATATCAAGTTCAATTCTCATGAAAATCTTCTCACTAATAAATCTGTTTTAGACTTATGCAATTCATATCTCATCATAGTATTGAAAGTAACTAAAACACACTAAAAACACACTAAGTCTAAACATGTTTTTTTTTTTTTGAAGAAGATTAAATCAAACTGACAAGGTATGTCTCAAATCTCCCTTACTCAGACCTTGTTCAGAATGAATACTTCTAAATGTCTTAAAACACAACAAATTTTTTTTTTTTTTTTTAAATTAGCAAAATATGTCCCTTACCCCCTACTAAAATATGACATTGTCCCCAATGTCAAATTTTAAAGGTAGAATTTAGGAGATATTACCTGCAGAGGTTGCTAACCACCTATTATAACATCAGATTCCCAAGATGTTGCCATTCCCTTTGGAATTGCGGCCATAAATCAAGAATTTCTCTTTGTACGTATCCACTAGGATGCGTCTCAAGAGAAAGTTGGATATTACCCAAATTCTCCTTACTCAGTCCATCCTTAATGAATTCAATTTTATCATCTCGATTAGAGGACGGAATCCCAATAGAACGACATTTACCGTTACACGTCCATCGTGCACATTTGTGGCAATTTGAACTCATGCGCTTTGCTCGTCGCTTCTTTGCAAAAGTGCTTCTACCTGTACCTGGTAAATGCAAAACAGGAAGATATTCATCTTCACGTACCTTGGCTTCAATTATCCAACGTATGTCTTCAGGAATCTCTTTGTGCATAAGCATTCTTAATCTTTCAAATCGAACTTGGTAAAGCTTCAGTAAAATATTTCGAGGAAAAGGAGGAAATCGTTTTTGCAATCTTGTGAGAATATCATCCATCCTGAAAAAAAAATGAAAAAAATTGAAAGAGAAATTGGAAGAGAAATTTATATATAATATCAGTTTTGTGGGTAGCTGATGGAACCGATTTAAATAATCACGGAGTACCGTTATCCGCCATTTAACCAGGGTTAAAAAAAATAAAAATTATATTTACATCTAGTTATTTTCAAAACAAGGATCAGAAAGAAAAACAACATAAAAAAAAAAACTCAAAAACAAAACACTCTAAATAAAATCCTAAATTCTTCCCCCTACACATATTTTTTACATTGTCCTCAATGTAATGCTATTATCCCCCAATGCAAGAATTATATGTAAGAGAAAAAAAAACTATTAAACAAAAGAAAAGAAAAACAATAAAAGATAGAATGATGGAGAGTAAGGAATATGCAAATCTGATATAATAGATGCTCTCCATCCTTTTGGGTTGCCTCCCAAGAAGCGCTTGGTTTATTGTCCTCAGCCTGACTTAGACCCATGCCATTATTATTCAACATACTTTGGCTCAAAAAGTGGAAACTCCTCCACATCTTGTATTGGAAAGTTCTCATAGTAAGGCTTCAATCTATGACCATTTACTTTGAATGCCTTATCTGTTTTTGGGCTTTGGATTTCAACTGCACCATGAGTAAATACATTAGTAATAACAAAAGGTCCAACCCAACGAGAACGTAACTTACCTGGATATAACTTAAGGCGTGAATGGAAGAGAATAACTTTTTGTCCAACAAGAAATTCCTTTCTTGATATCATCTTGTCATGGAATGCCTTAGTCTTTTCCTTATAAATCCTAGAATTCTGATAGGCATCATTCCTTATCTCCTCTAATTCTTGTAGGTCAAGTTTTCTTTTCTTTCCTGTCTCATCCATCTCCATGTTGCATTGTTTGATAGCCCAATATGATTTATGTTCCAATTCAACCGGAAGATGACAAGGCTTACCATAAACAAGTCGATAAGGAGACATACCAATGGGTGTCTTATATGCTGTCCTATAAGCCCAAAGTGCATCATCAAGTCGTGAACTCCAATCCTTCCTATTTGGATTAACTGTCTTTTCAAGGATGGACTTAACTTCTCGGTTTGACACTTCAGCTTGCCCACTAGTTTGAGGATGATATGAGGTGGAGACCTTGTGTGTGATGTTATACTTCCTCAAAAGTGCTTCCATAGTCCTATTGCAAAAGTGAGTACCTCTATCGCTGATTATGGCCTTTGGCGTTCCAAACCTAGCAAAGATGTTAGTCTTGACAAAATCTGAAACAACTTTAGAGTCATTAGTCCTAGTGGATTTTGCTTCCACCCACTTTGAAACATAATCAACGGCAAGTAAAATGTAAAGATTACCAAAAGAAGAAGGAAAAGGTCCCATGAAATCCATGCCCCATACATCAAAAATTTCAACAATAAGTATTGGAGTTTGAGGCATTTGATTTCTAGCACCTAAGTTACCTGTTCTTTGGCAACGATCACATGACTTGCAAAAGGGGTATGCATCTTTGAATATGGTAGGCCAATAAAATCCAGAATCAAGAACTTTCATGGCTGTTCTTTTCGATCCAAAGTGTCCTCTACATGCATAAGAGTGGCAAAAGGTGAGAATAGATTGAAATTCAGTTTCGAGTACACACCTTCTTATAATCTGATCGGAGCAATGCTTCCAAAGGTAAGGATCATCCCATATGTAGTATTTGGCATCACTCTTGATCTTATTTCTTTGGGCTTGTGTCAACTCTTGTGGCAACTTCTTGGTAACTAAGTAATTAACAATATCAGCATACTAAGGAGTTGTTGTACTTATAAAAGAAGTTGCTCATCCGGAAAGTTCTCATTCAAGGGTAGTGCATCCTCTTCATGAACTAAACGGCTAAGATGGTCCGCAACCAAGTTGTCACTACCTCTCTTATCTTTTATCCCCAAATCAAACTCTTGTAAGAGAAGTATCCATCTGATCAACCTTGGTTTGGCATCCTTCTTAGTGAGTAAGTACCTAAGGGCTGCATGGTCAGAATATACAATTACTTTAGTACCAATTAAATAAGATCGAAATTTTTCTAAAGCAAATACAACAGCCAAAAGTTCTTTTTCAGTAGTGGAATAGTTCAATTGAGCATCATTAAGAGTTCGGGAGGCATAATAAATGGCATGTGAGGCTTTGCCAACCCGTTGGCCCAAAACAGCTCCAATGGCATAGTCACTAGCATCACACATGATTTCAAAAGGTACATTCCAATCTGGTGGTTGGATGATAGGAGCTGATGTCAAGAGTCCCTTCAATGTTTCAAACGCCTCTTTGCATTTATCATCAAAGTGGAAAACCACATCTTTTTGTAGTAGCTTGCAAAGAGGTAATGTGATCTTTGAGAAGTCTTTGATAAATCTCCTATAGAAACCTGCATGTCCAAGAAAAGAACGAACCTCTCTCACATTTGTGGGAGGTGGTAAAGAATGCATAATATCTATTTTAGACTTATCAACCTCTATCCCTCTAGAAGAAATAACATTGCCCAAAACTATTCCTTGTTCTACCATAAAGTGACATTTTTCCCAATTCAAAACAAGGTTAGTTTCCATGCATCTTTCAAGTACAAGTGTAAGGTTCTGTAGACATCTATCAAAAGAATCACCATAGACACTAAAATCATCCATAAACACTTCTATGATGTTCTCTACATAATCTGAAAATATGCTAACCATACACCTTTGGAATGTAGCTGGTGCATTACAAAGACCAAATGGCATACGCCGGTATGCAAAAGTACCAAATGGACATGTGAATGTTGTTTTCTCTTGGTCCTCCGGAGCAATGGCTATCTGATTATAACCTGAAAAACCATCAAGAAAACAATAATGAGAATGGCCAGCTAACCTTTCAAGCATTTGATCAATAAAAGGTAAAGGAAAGTGGTCTTTGCGAGTTGTGGAATTAAGTTTACGATAATCAATACAAACTCGCCATCCTGTTTGAATCCTAGTAGGAACAAGTTCATTCTCATTATTTGTTACCACCGTTACACCTGATTTCTTTGGAACCACTTGGACTGGGCTCACCCATTTGCTATCCGAGATAGGATAGATCACTCCAACATCTAGGAGCTTCAGTATCTCCTTTTTCACAACCTCCATCATAGGAGGGTTCAATCTTCTTTGTGCTTCTCTTGTTGGTTTGGACCCTTCCTCTAACAAAATCCAGTGCATGCACATGGATGGGCTTATTCCCTTGATATCGGCAATTGTCCAACCAATTGCTGTTTTATGCTCTCTAAGCACCCGGATAAGTCGCTCTTCTTGCAAAGGTGTGAGCTCTTTGGCAATGATGATCGGTAGTGTGTCCTTTTTACCTAAGAATACATATTTCAAGTGGTTCGGTAGTGGTTTCAACTCTAAAGTTGGTGCCTGCAAAATGGAAGGTAGAAGTTTCTCATTAGATAAAGGCAAATCAATAAATGAAACATCAAACCTTGTATCTTTAGGTTGCAGCGAATGTAAAGATTCTAGTGCCCCTTCCACCTGGTCACTCAAGGCTAGTTTAGCATTCCCCATTCCGAGATGGTTGCTAAGGACTATTTCTACACTATCTTCACCATCTAGCTCATAAGCTTGCTGCACTAGTGAGTCAATTATATCAATATTAAAAACAGAATGTGATGCACCCAAAAGAGTGTATCTTATTTAACCTTGCACTAAAAAGATAAATTGTAAGTATAGTAGTTAGCAAGGGTCGAGTCCTCAGGGATTGGGTTTTAGTTTATAAGTTAATAGTTTAAAACTTAAATTCAAGAACAATAAAAGAAAAGGGGTTTTTGAAGCCAGATTTAAACTAAAGTAAATAATAAGAATAAGATGCAAGGCGGTATAACCAGCCAATAAAAATATATATACTAAATTAGGCGGTATAACCAGCCAATAAAAATATATATACTAAATTAGGCGGTATAACCAGCCAATAAAAATAAAACAAAGTTAATATACAAATTAGGCGGTATAACCAGCCAATAAAAATAAATATAAAAAATAAGCAAACTAAAAGTAAGAAAACAAATAAGTAAGAAGAATCAAATATGAAAAATATGGTTAAGGTTTCATTCTCCACCACTAGACATCATTAAGAATCAATTTCAGATCTATCAATATCAACCAACTATCAAAGTTAACAACCGTAGATAACAACAAGCTCTGTTACCCCAATCTTTCCTTAGTTTGTCGTTAAATAGAACAAGCTCTCTATTTAATCTCTAACCATTAAACAACCTAGAATAAGCTCTCTAAATTCAATTTAATGGCAGCTTTATGATGAGAAAGATAGGTTGATCTAAGCAACAAACACATAAGCTCGGATTGTTCAACTTAGGTTATGTTCCACTTTGCAATTATTAAAAACTTGACCATAATCATTAATCACAAATTGCCACTTATGAATAGGAAATCAAGACAATTACACGGATCAAGACTCCTAAACTAGCAATAGATAATTAGCAAGATCTATCTAGTTGTACACCTAAATAAATCTAGACAACATCATGAACAATTCTTGTAGAAGAACATAAGCAACTTTGATAGAAAATTAATGATAGATAGAATCTGAAAATCAATCACAAAACATGTCTAGGGCTTTGAAATCACCCTTAACCAAATAGAAGTTTAGCCTAGCATAGGCATTGTAAACATAAACATAAAATTAAAGAAAATCTAAGAAGAAAATAAAAGAAAGAAAGAAGAAGAGGAAGAATATTAATTATCCAACCTCTTGCTCTCTCTAAAGAAAAAGAAAACTAGAGAAAAGAAAGAAAGCTAGAGAAAAGAAAAAAGAAGAAAACTTAGAGAATTTTATTAAAATGGCTAATATCCTACCTATGTACAATATGATCCCTTACAATCATCCAAGGCCCTCTATTTATACACATTTTGGAGGGCTAAATGACAAGAGACAAGCTTTACAAATTTCAAAGGTAGGTATAATAGGTGGGTGCATTTTCTAACAATTTTCGTCATACATGACGATTTTGATCAGCCAACTTGATGGTCGATTTTGTCAATTTTGTAGGCCTTATCTGATCACATGGTCTTCTAGACATATGTTACCCTATCAGTTACTGATCCATAGCCGTTGGAATCAGCTCATTTGCTGATGTGGAGAAGAAGATATGGGCAAAATACGAAAACAGGTCAGCACAGACGTCATTGCACATCAGCCAACTTGATGGTCGATTTCTTCAATATTGGAGGCTTTATCTGATCACATGGTCTTCTAGAAAAATGTTCCACTATCAGTTAGTGATCCATAGCCGTTGGAATCAGCTCATTTGCTGATTTGTATCGGACGATATGGTCAAAATGCGAAAACTGCTCAGGACAGATGTCATTGCACATCAGCCAACTTGATGGTTGATTTCGCTAGGGAAAACGACTCCGTTTCAAGAAGTGTAAAACATGAAAAGGATAGATATGCCTCTTAACTTTGCACGGTTAAAATTTCAGCCTTATTGCTTCAGTGAAACTCCAGATATAGCTGATATGGCAAAAGGTGTCGGAATTGGAACTGAACTGGATTTGCCCTTAATTCTAGTAATCTGAAATGACTCAAAGAAACTTGTGAAAAACACCAAATTACATAAAAATATAAAAGATCATAAACACAATTAGACTAAACAATAATAACTCGTATTTGACACAAAACAATAATAAAACATAACTAAAAACTATATAATTATACGAGTTATCACACCCCCACACTTAGATTGTTGCTAGTCCCTAGCAACGACTCAATAAAAATAAAATAAGAAAATCTAATCTAATCCATTTTCGTAGGAAATCACGGTGGCACTTAGCATGTGACACAAGCCTTTAAACCCCTAGGTGTCCCTAGTGGACGAGTTTAGTCTCGTGAGGGTTTACTAGGACGATACCCGCAAACATTAAAAACATAAGAAAAACTAAAAATAATAATTATAACTAATCCTTCCAATATAAATTTGAGATAATCATTGGACAAGTCTTAAAAACTAATCAATAGCTTAAAGAAATTCACAAAAAATCTTGCTTGAATGTAAATAGTTTGAGTTAAGCCAATATTAACATAACATATTTCAATCAAAATAGTGCATATTCAAACTTAATCTCAACTTCTCACATGGGATACTCTCTTGATTTTCACTCTTTAAAGTAGTGGTAAAGTGTTTACACTCAATCAATCTCATGAAAACACTTCTACCATATGCTTGCTTGTCCACCTATTCTCCACTAAAAGATCATGCAACTTCATAAATCAAGAGGTCTTTAATCAAGGTTGTAATGGGGCCAAGGGGTTTGTAATGTGGTTGAAGAACAAAAGGATAAAGATATCACAAAGGTTCCAAAGAGTTCATAAAGTTTAGAGACATAAAAAAATTATACAAAGAAATTTCTCAAAACTCTTTACAAGTACATAGTCACCTAGGCCGGATATTCATGTTGGGCCTTTTCTTCATTCTAAACAACTTTGTAACATCTTTTTCTTTTTCCACAAATTCAAGAGATGATTCATATATATATATATTTTTTACATAGGAATGTATTTTCCAGTATTCCATTTCTTTTTCTCTTGACTTTTCTTTTCTTTTCCCCCCACACTTATTTCTTGTTTCTAACCAAAAAATATCCCTTGTCTTTGCAACTTGTCTCAAATCATGCTAATTCATCTTTGGAACAAAGGTAAAGATATAAGTATATTTAGGTTAGGGACAAGTTATGGTTACCAAAGAGATAGCTTATTCAATGTAGGCTCAAATTGGTTCACTAAGGGTGTGTTCTCTTGGAACATCAATAAGGGATGGTTGTTTGGCCCTGGCTAAAAATCCTAATGCCTCTATCATATTCATGTTGTCACATGCATCAATATAGTCTCAAACGGTTTAAAGCAAGTTCTAGAGAATCATGTAATCATAAGAGCACTCAAGAAAGAAATTAGATTGATTTGTATAATGCATCAATCATTTTAGGCTCAAAAACTCACAAGAATGATTATACAAGTCAGATTAAGTCTAAACATGCTTCTTTCTCAATCAACATATCATATTAACATTGGCTCATAAAAAGGTTGACATCAAGCTCAATTCTCATGAAAATCTTCTCACTAATAAATATGTTTTAGACTTATGCAATTCATATCTCATCATTGTATTAAAAAGGAACTAAAACACACTAAAAAATAATAATAATAATAAAGACTCATAAAAAAAAAATAGTAGACAAAAATAAAAGAAATCCTAAATCATTCCCCCCACACTTAATTCTTACATTGTCCTCAATGTAAGTCTATTAACCCAAATGAAAGAATCATGTGTAAGAGAAAAGAACTAATAACATAAGAATAGGAATAACTAGACTCAAAACAAAACAAACTCATGCAACCTAAATAATCCTAAAATACTAAAGAAAAATTAACAAGTAAACATAAAAAGATTAAAATCAAACTGACAAGGTATGTCTCAAGTCTCCCTTACTCAGACCTTGTTCAGAATGAATACTTCTAAATTGCTTAAAACACAACAAACTTTTTTTTTTTTTTTGAAAAGAAGAAATCAAACTGACAAGGTATGTCTCAAGTCTCCCTTACTCAGACCTTGTTCAGAATGAATACTTCTAAATTGCTTAAAACACAACAATTTTTTTTTTTTTTTTTAAATTAGCAAAATATGTCCCTTACCCCATACTAAAATATGACATTGTCCCCAATGTCAAATTTTAAAGGTAGGATTTAGGAGATATTACCTGCAGAGGTTGCTAACCACTTATTATAACTGAGACACAACAAACAAAATGTTAGATAATGTCACAAAGACAAAGTGCAATCCACTCCTTGCTCGTCCATATCTCTTTTTCTTTTTCCGAGCGTTTGCGAAACAATCGTAGCAGATAAATACTCATAAGCTTGGAGCTTTTTGAGTAAATCTTCAATGGTTGTAGCAGAAATTATGGTTCTCCTTGCCTCTGAAAACATGAATCTATTATCCACAGCATTATCTAAATATGAAAGCAAATTACTAAAATAACCATTAATATTAAGCAAACCAATGGGTTTCTTATTTGTGACCAAAGATGACCAAGAAGCCACGCAAGCTATTTCTTCCAATGTACCCAGACCTCCTGGTAAAGCAATGAATGCATCGGCAGAATGGTACATGATTGTTATCCGTTCAGGGATACTCCAGACTTGTATTTCCTTACCCACGGTAGGTCCACAAAAACTTGTGAATAGTTTTGGCACGATTCCTAGAACTGGACTTCCTCCGGCGTGTGCTGCTGTAGCGACTGCTCCCATTAAACCCGTACTACCGCCTCCATAAATCAACTGGATCTTTTGTTGGGCAAGTATTACTCCAACTCTTATGGCTTCATCAGCGAATATGTTATTTTTCCCTGGATAAGCACCTCCAAAGACACAAATTTTTTTAATGCGTTGGGACGAAGTACTTTCCATTTTTTTTTCTTTTTTTTTTTCGAGTGCCTGAAAGAGAATGAGTACATGGTGTAATATATAGAGGACTGAGTAGTGAATCAGACAAGAGTAATAATGTCGCCGAAAGTGTATCTGACCTGTCAGAAGAAAATGTTAACCTAACAAAAGATTTTTGCGTGATTTCAGGAAGAAAATCAAAAAGAGAAGAAAAATCAACCGTAAAAGTCAAGAGTAATAATGTCGCCGAAAGTGTATTTGACCTGTCAGAAGAAAATGTTAACCTAACAAAAGATTTTTGCGTGATTTCAGGAAGAAAATCAAAAAGAGAAGAAAAATCAACCGTAAAAGACAAATAAAAAAAAAGAATAATTACACAAATCGAACAACACGTAAATTAAACCAAAATGAAGTTATTGCAAATCAAACCAAAAGCTGAGAAGTCATTTATTGTAGTTGTGATTGTGGCTCACATCTTCCTCTGGTTTTACGTCCAGAAACGGCTTAAACGCCTTCTATGAGTCGAGGATATGCTTCCCATCCAGTTTTCTTACAAGCTGGCAAACAGGGTCTTTTAACATCAGATTCCCAAGATGTTGCCATTCCCTTTGGAATTGCGGCCATAAATCAAGAATTTCTCTTTGTACGTCTCCACTAGGATGCGTCTCAAGAGAAAGTTGGATATTACCCAAATTCTCCTTACTCAGTCCATCCTTAATGAATTCAATTTTATCATCTCGATTAGAGGACGGAATCCCAATAGAACGACATTTACCGTTACACGTCCATCGTGCACATTTGTGGCAATTTGAACTCATGCGCTTTGCTCGTCGCTTCTTTGCAAAAGTGCTTCTACCTGTACCTGGTAAATGCAAAACAGGAAGATATTCATCTTCACGTACCTTGGCTTCAATTATCCAACGTATGTCTCCAGGAATCCCTTTGTGCATAAGCATTCTTAATCTTTCAAATCGAACTTGGTAAAGCTTCAGTAAAATATTTCGAGGAAAAGGAGGAAATCGTTTCTGCAATCTTGTGAGAATATCATCCATCCTAAAAAAAAAAAAATGAAAGAGAAATTGGAAGAGAAATTTATATACAATATCAGTTTTGTGGGTAGCTGATGGAACCGATTTAAGTAATCACGGAGTACCGTTATCCGCCATTTAACCGGGGTTAAAAAAAATAAAAATTATATTTACATCTAGTTATTTTCAAAACAAGGATCAGAAAGAAAAACAGCATAAAAAAAACTCAAAAACAAAACACTCTAAATAAAATCCTAAATTCTTCCCCCCAAACATAATTCTTACATTGTCATTAATGTAATGCTATTATCCCCCAATGCAAGAATTATATGTAAGAGAAAAGAACTATTATACAAAAGAAACTTATGCAGCCTAAATGAACTTAAAAACAGTAAACACAATTAACAAAGAAACATAAGAAATAAAAGTAAAAACAATAAAAATAATAAAAGAAAAAGGAAAAGAAAGAGAAAGCAAATCTGAATATGGAAGGTTGGCAATTTCATCTTTAACTGGGCTGCCTTCCCAATTAACACTTGAGTTAGTGTTTTGAATCTAACCAACACCCCTTCTTGGCTTTTTAGGCTTGTCAGGCTCATGCATGAAATTTCCCAACTTTATGCGTTTGAGAGGAAGCTTTCTTTGCACAACAGTGGATGCATTCTCCATTACAAGTATTATTCCATCATCCTTGGTGGTGCATATCTCATCGAGGAATGGTGCATCTTTTGGTACTTGTTGAATGACATCCACAAACAAACTGTTTAAGGTTTCCAGCATGTCTTGTTCATGTTCATCCTCTTTGAACTTTGCGAATCTACTAGGAAAAGGTGGAGAAGAAACATTAGTAAAAATTGGAATCTCAAACGTTACCTCAGGTGCCGAAATACTCTTATTTGGATCATTGGCTTCATTATCCTCAAGAATAGAATTCATCTCTAATTTTGTCTCATCCTCATCTTGTTCCTCATTCCTCAAGGTCACAATAGTAGTATTCTCCTTTGGGTTAATCATTGTTTGGGCAGGGAGTTCTTCAGATCTTTGTGCTACCCATCCCACCATACTACTAGTCAATTGGATCATTTGCTTTTCCAAACTCTGGATGCTTGCCCTTGTTTCCTGTTGAAATTGCAATGTATCAGTAACAAGAGAATAGACAAGATCTTCTAAAGAAGTACCTGAGTTTTGAGTCATATGTGGTGGTTGAAAAAGATCTGGTTCTTGGGACCATGATTGATTGAAGCTAGATGGATGAGTGTAATTGGCATAAGGATCTACTTCTTGGTAATTTTTCGAGTAGCCATAATTAGTATGATCCCACCATCCCTCATGGTAAGTGTTTGAGTAATGATCATACTGTTGGTCTTGGAACACTTGATGGCCTTGACATCCTCCCATGGCCAATTGTTGAACTGGGAAGGTGAGATTGGCTTGTTGATTCTCCATGTTCATGTATGCCACCAACTCTTCAAGTGTTAGATTGCTCAATTCCATCATTTTTTTTTTTTTATTAATTTTTTTATTTTTTTTTTCAAAATTTGATCAGAAAAACCCGTATGTACACGAAAATAAAACTCATTAGAACTGAAAATAAGAATAAACCAAGTAACAAATAAACTAAAGAAAACAATCCCCGGCAACGGCGCCAAAAACTTGATGCACCCAAAAGAGTGTATCTTATTTAACCTTGCACTAAAAAGATAAATTGTAAGTATAGTAGTTAGCAAGGGTCGAGTCCTCAGGGATTGGGTTTTAGTTTATAAGTTAATAGTTTAAAACTTAAATTCAAGAACAATAAAAGAAAAGGGGTTTTTGAAGCCAGATTTAAACTAAAGTAAATAATAAGAATAAGATGCAAGGCGGTATAACCAGCCAATAAAAATATATATACTAAATTAGGCGGTATAACCAGCCAATAAAAATATATATACTAAATTAGGCGGTATAACCAGCCAATAAAAATAAAACAAAGTTAATATACAAATTAGGCGGTATAACCAGCCAATAAAAATAAATATAAAAAATAAGCAAACTAAAAGTAAGAAAACAAATAAGTAAGAAGAATCAAATATGAAAAATATGGTTAAGGTTTCATTCTCCACCACTAGACATCATTAAGAATCAATTTCAGATCTATCAATATCAACCAACTATCAAAGTTAACAACCGTAGATAACAACAAGCTCTGTTACCCCAATCTTTCCTTAGTTTGTCGTTAAATAGAACAAGCTCTCTATTTAATCTCTAACCATTAAACAACCTAGAATAAGCTCTCTAAATTCAATTTAATGGCAGCTTTATGATGAGAAAGATAGGTTGATCTAAGCAACAAACACATAAGCTCGGATTGTTCAACTTAGGTTATGTTCCACTTTGCAATTATTAAAAACTTGACCATAATCATTAATCACAAATTGCCACTTATGAATAGGAAATCAAGACAATTACACGGATCAAGACTCCTAAACTAGCAATAGATAATTAGCAAGATCTATCTAGTTGTACACCTAAATAAATCTAGACAACATCATGAACAATTCTTGTAGAAGAACATAAGCAACTTTGATAGAAAATTAATGATAGATAGAATCTGAAAATCAATCACAAAACATGTCTAGGGCTTTGAAATCACCCTTAACCAAATAGAAGTTTAGCCTAGCATAGGCATTGTAAACATAAACATAAAATTAAAGAAAATCTAAGAAGAAAATAAAAGAAAGAAAGAAGAAGAGGAAGAATATTAATTATCCAACCTCTTGCTCTCTCTAAAGAAAAAGAAAACTAGAGAAAAGAAAGAAAGCTAGAGAAAAGAAAAAAGAAGAAAACTTAGAGAATTTTATTAAAATGGCTAATATCCTACCTATGTACAATATGATCCCTTACAATCATCCAAGGCCCTCTATTTATACACATTTTGGAGGGCTAAATGACAAGAGACAAGCTTTACAAATTTCAAAGGTAGGTATAATAGGTGGGTGCATTTTCTAACAATTTTCGTCATACATGACGATTTTGATCAGCCAACTTGATGGTCGATTTTGTCAATTTTGTAGGCCTTATCTGATCACATGGTCTTCTAGAAATATGTTACCCTATCAGTTACTGATCCATAGCCGTTGGAATCAGCTCATTTGCTGATGTGGAGAAGACGATATGGTCAAAATGCGAAAACTGCTCAGGACAGATGTCATTGCACATCAGCCAACTTGATGGTTGATTTCGCTAGGGAAAACGACTCCGTTTCAAGAAGTGTAAAACATAAAAAAGATAGATATGCCTCTTATCTTTGCACGGTTAAAATTTCAGCCTTATTGCTTCAGTGAAACTCCAGATATAGCTGATATGGCAAAAGGTGTCGGAATTGGAACTGAACTGGATTTGCCCTAAATTCTAGTAATCTGAAATGACTCAAAGAAACTTGTGAAAAACACCAAATTACATAAAAATATAAAAGATCATAAACACAATTAGACTAAACAATAATAACTCGTATTTGACACAAAACAATAATAAAACATAACTAAAAACTATATAATTATACGAGTTATCAGAATGCACATCACTAGGATATCTCATGGCCTTAAAAATGTTAAAGCGAATTATTTCACCATCAAATTCCATAGTTAGAGTGCCATCATGTACATCTATTTTAGTTCTTGCTGTTTTCAAGAATGGTCTCCCTAATAGAATAGGTGTGGGATTAGAAGACATCTCATCTTCCATCTCAATAACATAAAAGTCAGCGGGAAAAACCAATTCATTAACCTGTACAAGAACGTCTTCTACAACTCCTCTTGGATAAGTGTTAGAACGGTCAGCAAGTTGTATTATAACACCGGTTTCCTCTAATGGTCCTAGATTCAATAAAGCATAAATTGAATATGGCATGACATTAATAGATGCCCCTAGATCTAGCATAGCACGCTCAAACCTGGTGTTGCCTATCTTACAAGGAATGGTAAACATACCTGGATCCTTGCATTTAGGTGGGAGTTTCTTTTGAAGAACAGCTGACACATTCTCCCCCACACTTACCTTTTCATTCCATTTCAACTTCCGTTTAGATGTGCACAACTCTTTTAGGAACTTGGCATATCTTGGCACATGCTTGATAGCATCTAGTAAAGGAATGTTCACCTCTGATAACTCGTATAATTATATAGTTTTTAGTTATATTTTATTATTGTTTTGTGTCAAATACGAGTTATTATTGTTTAGTCTAATTGTGTTTATGATCTTTTATATTTTTATGTAATTTGGTGTTTTTCACAAGTTTCTTTGAGTGATTTCAGATTACTAGAATTAAGGGCAAATCCAGTTCAGTTCCAGTTCCGACACCTTTT
Organism: Fremontodendron californicum; assembly: GCA_030761205.1. Taxonomy (NCBI): domain Eukaryota; kingdom Viridiplantae; phylum Streptophyta; class Magnoliopsida; order Malvales; family Malvaceae; genus Fremontodendron; species Fremontodendron californicum. The sequence goes on from JAULJL010000013.1 coordinate 22,924,307, forward strand.
TTCATATCAGCTATATCTCGAGTTTCACTGAAGCAATAAGGCTAAAATTTTAACCGTGCAAAGTTAAGAGGCATATCTATCTTTTTCATGTTTTACACTTCTTGAAACGGAGTCGTGTTCCCTAGCGAAATCGACCATCAAGTTGGCTGATGTGCAATGACATCTGTGCTGACCTGTTTTCGTATTTTGCCCATATCTTCTTATCCACATCAGAAAATGAGCTGATTCCAACGGCTATGGATCAGTAACTGATAGGGGAACATTTTTCTAGAAGACCATGTGATCAAATCAGGCCTCCAAAATTGACAAAATCGACCATCAAGTTGGCTGATCAAAATTGTCATAAAATATGACGAAAATTGTTAGAAAAATGCACCCACCTATTATACCTACCTTTGAAATTTGTAAAGCTTGTCTCTTGTCATTTAGCCCTCCAAAATGTGTATAAATAGAGGGCCTTGGATGATTGTAGAGGATCATATTGTACATTGGTAGGATATTAGCCATTGTAATAAAATTCTCTAAGTTTTCTTCTTCTTTCTTTTCTCTAGTTTTCTTTTTCTTTATTTTCTTCTTCTTCTTTCTTTCTTTTATTTCCTTCTTAGATTCTCTTTAATTTTTTGTTTATGTTTACAATGCCTATGCTAGGCTAAACTTCTATTTGGTTAAGGGTGATTTCAAAGCCCTAGACATGTTTTGTGATTGATTTTCAGATTCTATCTATCATTAATTTTCTATCAAAGTTGCTTATGTTCTTCTACAAGAATTGTTCATGATGTTGTCTTGATTTATTTAGGTGTACAACTAGATAGATCTTGATAATTATCTATTGCTAGTCTAGGAATCTTGATCCGTGTAATTGTCTTGATTTCCTATTCATAAGTGGCAATTTGTGATTAATGATTATGGTCAAGTTTTCAATAATTGCAAAGTGGAACATAACCTAAGTTGAACAATCCGAGCTTATGTGTTTGTTGCTTAGATCAACCTATCTTTCTCATCATAAAGCTGCATTAAATTGAATTTAGAGAGCTTATTCTAGGTTGTTTAATGGTTAGAGATTAAATAGAGAGCTTGTTCTATTTAACGACAAACTAAGGAAAGATTGGGATAACAGAGCTTGTTGTTATCCACGGTTGTTAACTTTGATAGTTAGTTGATATTGATAGATCTGAAATTGATTCTTAATGATGTCTAGTGGTGGAGAATGAAACCTTAACCATATTTTTCATATTTGATTCTTCTTACTTACTTGTTTTCTTACTTTTCTAGTTTGCTTATTTTTAAAAGTATATTTATTTTTATTGGCTGGTTATACCGCCTAATTTGTATATTAACTTTGTTTTATTTTTATTGGCTGGTTATACCGCCTAATTTAGTACATATATTTTTATTGGCTGGTTATACCGCCTTGCATCTTATTCTTATTATTTACTTTAGTTTAAATCTGGCTTCAAAAACCCCTTTTCTTTTATTGTTTTCTTTGAACGTAAGTTATAAACCAATAACTCATAGATTAAAACCCAATCCCTGAGGACTCGACCCTTGCTAATCATTATACTTACAATTGATCTTTTTAGTGCAAGGTTAAATAAGATACACTCTTTTGGGTGCATCAAATTTTTGGCGCCGTTGCCGGGGATTGTTTTCTTTAGTTTATTTGTGTTTATTCTTATTTTCAGTTCTAATTAGTTTTATTTTCTTGTACATACAAGTTTTTCTTTTCAAATTTAAAAAAAGAAAAAAAAAACAATGGAATTGAGCAATCTAACACTTGAAGAGTTGGTGGCATACATGAACATGGAGAATCAACAAGCCAATCTCACCTCCCCAGTTCAACAATTGGCCATGGGAGGATGTCAAGGCGATCAAGTGTTCCAAGACCAACAGTATGATCATTACTCAAACACTTACCATGAGGGATGGTGGGATCATACTAATTATGGCTACTCGAAAAATTACCAAGAAGTAGATCCTTATGCCAATTACACTCATCCATCTAGCTTCAATCAATCATGGTCTCAAGAACCAGATCTTTTTCAACCACCACATATGACTCAAAACTCAGGTACTTCTTTAGAAGATCTTGTCCATTCTCTTGTTACTGATTCTTTACAATTTCAACAGGAAACAAGGGCAAGCATTCAGAGTTTGGAAAAGCAAATGAGCCAATTGGCTAGTAGTATGGTGGGATGGGTAGCACAAAGATCTGAAGAACTCCCAGCCCAAACGATGGTTAACCCAAAGGAGAATGCTACTATTGTGACCTTGAAGAATGAGGAACAAGATGAGGATGAAACAAAATTAGAGATGGATTCTATTCTTGAGGATAATGAAGCCAAAGATCCAAATAAGAGTATTTCGGCACCTGAGGTAACGTTTAAGGTTTCACTTTTTACTAATGTTTCTTCTCCACCTTTTCCTAGTAGATTTGCAAAGTTCAAGGAGGAAGAACATGAACAACACATGCCGGAAACCTTAAACAACTTGTTTGTGGAGGTCATTCAACAAGTATCAAAATATGCTCCATTCCTCGATGACATATGCACCACAAAGAATGATGGAATAATACTTGTAATGGAGAATGCATCCACTGTTGTGCAAAGAAAGCTTCCTCTCAAACGCATAAATTTTGGAAATTTCATGTATGAGCCTGACAAGCCTAAAATGCCAAGAAGGGGTGTTGGTTAGGTTCAAAACACTAAATCAAGTGCTAATTGGGGGAGGCAGCCTAATTAGTGAAAGCATTGCCAAACTGCCATCCTCATATTTGCTCTCTTTTTCTTCTTTATCTTTTTCTTATGTTTCTTTGCTAATTGTGTTTAGTGTTTCTAAGTTCATTTAGGCTGCATAAGCTTATTTTGTTTATTAGTTCTTTTCACTTACACATGATTCTTTCATTTGGGATTAATAGCATTACATTAATGACAATGTAAGAATTATGTGTGGGGGGAAGAATTTAGGATTTTATTTAGAGTGTTTCGTTTTTGAGTCTTTTTATGTTGTTTTTCTTTCTGATCCTTGTTTTGAAAATAACTAGATGTAAATATAATTTTTTAACCCCGGTTAAACGGCGGATAACGGTACTCCGTGATTATTTAAGTCGGTTCCATCAGCTACCCACAAAACTGATATTGTATATAAATTTCTCTTTCAATTTTTTTCATTTTTTTTTCAGGATGGATGATATTCTCACAAGATTGCAGAAACGATTTCCTCCTTTTCCTCGAAATATTTTACTGAAGCTTTACCAAGTTCGATTTGAAAGATTAAGAATGCTTATGCACAAAGGGATTCCTGAAGACATACGTTGGATAATTGAAGCCAAGGTACGTGAAGATGAATATCTTCCTGTTTTGCATTTACCAGGTACAGGTAGAAGCACTTTTGCAAAGAAGCGACGAGCAAAGCGCATGAGTTCAAACTGCCACAAATGTGCACGATGGACGTGTAACGGTAAATGTCGTTCTATTGGGATTCCGTCCTCTAATCGAGATGATAAAATTGAATTCATTAAGGATGGACTAACTAAGGAGAATTTGGGTAATATCCAACTTTCTCTTGAGACGCATCCTAGTGGAGACGTACAAAGAGAAATTCTTGATTTATGGCCGCAATTCCAAAGGGAATGGCAACATCTTGGGAATCTGATGTTAAAAGACCCTGTTTGCCAGCTTGTAAGAAAACTGGATGGGAAGCATATCCTCGACTCATAGAAGGCGTTTAAGCCGTTTCTGGACGTAAAACCAAAGGAAGATGTGAGCCACAATCACAACTACAATAAATGACTTCTCAGCTTTTGGTTTGATTTGCAATAACTTTATTTCGGTTTAATTTACGTGTTATTCGGTTTGTGTAATTATTCTCATTTTTTTTATTTGTCTTTTACGGTTGATTTTTCTTCTCTTTTTGATTTTCTTCTTGAAATCACGCAAAAATATTTTGTTAGGTTAACATTTTCTTCTGACAGGTCAGATACACTTTCGGCGACATTATTACTCTTGTCTGATTCACTACTCAGTCCTCTATATATTACACCATGGAAAAATAACATATTCGCTGATGAAGCCATAAGAGTTGGAGTAATACTTGCCCAACAAAAGATCCAGTTGATTTATGGAGGCGGTAGTACGGGTTTAATGGGAGCAGTCGCTACAGCAGCACACGCCGGAGGAAGTCCAGTTCTAGGAGTCGTGCCAAAACTATTCACAGATTTTTGTGGACCTACCGTGGGTAAGGAAATACAAGTCTGGAGTATCCCTGAACGGATAACAATCATGTACCATTCTGCCGATGCATTCATTGCTTTACCAGGAGGTCTGGGTACATTGGAAGAAATAGCTTGCGTGGCCTCTTGGTCATCTTTGGTCACAAATAAGAAACCCATTGGTTTGCTTAATATTAATGGTTATTTTAGTAATTTGCTTTCATATTTAGATAATGCTGTGGATAATGGATTCATGTTTTCAGAGGCAAGGAGAACCATAATTTCTGCTACAACCATTGAAGATTTACTCAAAAAGCTCCAAGCTTATGAGTGTTTATCTGCTACGGTTGTTTCGCAAACGCTCGGAAAAAGAAAAAGAGATATGGACGAGCAAGGAGTGGATTGCACTTTATCTTTGTGACATTATCTAACATTTTGTTTGTTGTGTCTCAGTTATAATAAGTGGTTAGCAACCTCTACAGGTAATATCTCCTAAATTTTACCTTCCAAAAAAAAAAAAGAAAGAAATTTGTGTTTTAAGACATTTAGAAGTATTCATTCTGGACAAGGTCTGAGTAAGGGAGACTTGAGACATACCTTGTCAGTTTGATTTAATCTTCTTCTTCTTAAAAAAAAAAAAAGCATGTTTAGACTTAGTGTGTTTTTAGTGTGTTTTAGTTACTTTCAATACTATGATGAGATATGAATTGCATAAGTCTAAAACAGATTTATTAGTGAGAAGATTTTCATGAGAATTGAGCTTGATATCAACCTTTTTATGAGCCAATGTTAATATGATATGTTGATTGAGAAAGAAGCATGTTTAGACTTAATCTGACTTGTATAATCATCCTTGTGAGTTTTGGAGCCTATAATGATTGATGCATTATATAAATCAATCTAATTTCTTTCTTGAGTGCTCTTATGATTACATGATTCTCTAGAACTTGCTTTAGACCTTGTTGAGACTATATTGATGCATGTGACAACATGAATATGATAGAGGCATTAGGATTTTTAGCCAGGGCCAAACAGCCATCCATTATTAATGTTCCAAGAGAACACACCCTTAGTGAACCAATTTGAGCCTACATTGAATAAGCTATCTCTTTGGTAACCATAACTTGTCCCTAACCTAAATATACTTATATCTTTACCTTTGTTCCAAAGATGAATTAGCATGTTTTGAGACAAGTTGCAAAGACAAGGAAGATTTATTGAAAATTTGGGATAGAAACAAGAAATAAGTGTGGGGGGAAAAGAAAGAAAAAAGTCAAGAGAAAAAGAAAGGGATCATTGTCAAATACATTCCCATATTAAAAAAAAAAAAAAAAATCTTCTCTTGAACTTCTAGTTAAAGTAAAGAAAAAGATGTTACAAAGTTGGTTAGAATGATGCAAAGGCTCAACATGAATATTTAGCCTATGTTATTATGTGCTTTATAAGAGTTTTGAGAAGTTTTATTTGTATGATCTTTTTATGTCTCTAAACTTTATGAACTCTTTGGAACCTTTGTGATATCTTTATCCTTTTGTTCTTCAACCACATTACAAACCCCTTGGCCCCATTACAACCTTGATTAAAGACCTCTTGATTCATGAAGTTGTATGATCTAAATAGTGGAGAATAGGTGGACAAGCAAGAATATGGTAGAACTGTTTTCATGAGATTGATTGAGTGTAAACACTTTACCACTACTTTATAGAATGAAAATCATGAGAGTATCCCATGTGAGTATTTGAGATTAAGTTTGAATATGCACTATTTTGATTGAAATATGTTATGTTAATATTGGCTTAACTCAAACAATTTACATTCAAGCATGATTTTTTGTGAAATTCTTTAAGCTATTGATTAGTTTATAAGACTTGTTCAAAGATTGTCTCTAATTTGTATTGAAAGGATTAGGAGTAAATATTTTTAGTATATGTAGTTTATTTATATTTTAGTTTTTCAATGTTTGTGGGTATCGTTCTAGTAAACCCTCACGAGACTAAACTCGTCCACTAGGGACACCTAGGGGTTTAAAGGCTTGTGTCACATGCTAAGTGCCACCGTGATTTCCTACGAAAGTGGATTAGATTAGATTTTCTTATTTTATTTTTATTGAGTCGTTGCTAGGGACTAGCAACAATCAAAGTGTGGGGGTGTGATATTTTATTATTGTTTTGTGTCAAATACGAGTTATTATTGTTTAGTCTAATTGTGTTTATGATCTTTTATATTTTTATGTAATTTGGTGTTTTTCACAAGTTTCTTTGAGTGATTTCAGATTACTAGAATTAAGGGCAAATCCAGTTCAGTTCCAGTTCCGACACCTTTTGCCATATCAGCTATATCTCGCGTTTCACTAAAGCAATAAGGCTGAACTTTTAACCGTGCAAAGCTAAGAGGCATATCTATCTTTTTCATGTTTTACACTTCTTGAAACGGAGTCGTTTTCCCTAGCGAAATCGACCATCAAGTTGGCTGATGTGCAATGACGTCTGTGCTGACCTGTTTTCGTATTTTGCCCATATCTTCTTATCCACATCAGAAAATGAGTTGATTTCAACGGATATGGATCAGTAACTGATAGTAGAACATTTTTCTAGAATACCATGTGATCAGATCAGGCTTCCAAAATTGACAAAATCGACCATCAAGTTGGCTGATCAAAATTGTCATACAATATGACGAAAATTGTTAGAAAAATGCACCCACCTATTATACCTACCTTTGAAATTTGTAAAGCTTGTCTCTTGTCATTTAGCCCTCCAAAATGTGTATAAATAGAGGGCCTTGGATGATTGTAGAGGATCATATTGTACATTGGTAGGATATTAGCCATTGTAATAAAATTCTCTAAGTTTTCTTCTTCTTTCTTTTCTCTAGTTTTCTTTTTCTTTATTTTCTTCTTCTTCTTTCTTTCTTTTATTTCCTTCTTAGATTCTCTTTAATTTTATGTTTATGTTTACAATGCCTATGCTAGGCTAAACTTCTATTTGGTTAAGGGTGATGATGCACCCAAAAGAGTGTATCTTATTTAACCTTGCACTAAAAAGATAAATTGTAAGTATAGTAGTTAGCAAGGGTCGAGTCCTCAGGGATTGGGTTTTAGTTTATAAGTTAATAGTTTAAAACTTAAATTCAAGAACAATAAAAGAAAATGGGTTTTTTTGAAGCCAGATTTAAACTAAAGTAAGTAATAAGAATAAGATGCAAGGCGGTATAACCAGCCAATAAAAATATATATACTAAATTAGGCGGTATAACCAGCCAATAAAAATATATATACTAAATTAGGCGGTATAACCAGCCAATAAAAATAAAACAAAGTTAATATACAAATTAGGCGGTATAACCAGCCAATAAAAATAAATATAAAAAATAAGCAAACTAAAAGTAAGAAAACAAATAAGTAAGAAGAATCAAATATGAAAAATATGGTTAAGGTTTCATTCTCCACCACTAGACATCATTAAGAATCAATTTCAGATCTATCAATATCAACCAACTATCAAAGTTAACAACCGTAGATAACAACAAGCTCTGTTACCCCAATCTTTCCTTAGTTGTCGTTAAATAGAACAAGCTCTCTATTTAATCTCTAACCATTAAACAACCTAGAATAAGCTCTCTAAATTCAATTTAATGGCAGCTTTATGATGAGAAAGATAGGTTGATCTAAGCAACAAACACATAAGCTCGGATTGTTCAACTTAGGTTATGTTCCACTTTGCAATTATTGAAAACTTGACCATAATCATTAATCACAAATTGCCACTTATGAATAGGAAATCAAGACAATTACACGGATCAAGACTCCTAAACTAGCAATAGATAATTATCAAGATCTATCTAGTTGTACACCTAAATAAATCAAGACAACATCATGAACAATTCTTGTAGAAGAACATAAGCAACTTTGATAGAAAATTAATGATAGATAGAATCTGAAAATCAATCACAAAACATGTCTAGGGCTTTGAAATCACCCTTAACCAAATAGAAGTTTAGCCTAGCATAGGCATTGTAAACATAAACATAAAATTAAAGAGAATCTAAGAAGAAAATAAAAGAAAGAAAGAAGAAGAAGAAGAATATTAATTATCCAACCTCTTGCTCTTTCTAAAGAAAAAGAAAACTAGAGAAAAGAAAGAAGAAGAAAACTTAGAGAATTTTATTAAAATGGCTAATATCCTACCTATGTACAATATGATCCCTTACAATCATCCAAGGCCCTCTATTTATACACATTTTGGAGGGCTAAATGACAAGAGACAAGCTTTACAAATTTCAAAGGTAGGTATATGACGATTTTGATCAGCCAACTTGATGGTCGATTTCGTCAATATTGGAGGCCTGATCTGATCACATGGTCTTCTAGAAAAAGGTTCCCCTATCAGTTACGGAACCATAGCCGTTGGAATCAGCTCATTTTCTGATGTGGTTAAGCAGATATGGGCAAAATACGAAAACATGTCAGCACAGACGTCATTGCACATCAGCCACCTTGATGGTCGATTTCTTCAATATTTGAGGCCTGATCTGATCACATGGTCTTCTAGGCAAAGGTTCCCCTATCAGTTACGGAACCATAGCCGTTGGAATCAGCTCATTTTCTGATGTGGTTAAGCAGATATGGGTAAAATACGAAAACATGTCAGCACAGACGTCATTGCACATCAGCCACCTTGATGGTCGATTTCTTCAATATTGGAGGCCTGATCTGATCACATGGTCTTCTAGAAAAATGTTCCCCTATCAGTTAGTGATCCATAGCCGTTTGAATCAGCTCATTTGCTGATGTGTATCGGACGAGATGGTCAAAATGCGAAAACTGCTTAGGACAGACGTCATTGCACATCAGCCAACTTGATGGTTGATTTCGCTAGGGAAAACGACTCCGTTTCAAGAAGTGTAAAACATGAAAAAGATAGATATGCCTCTTAGCTTTGCATGGCTACAAATTTCAGCCTTATTGCTTCAGTGAAACTCAAGATATAGCTGATATGGAAAAAGGTGTCGGAACTGGAACTGAACTGGATTTGCCCTTAATTCTAGTAATCTGAAATCACTCAAAGAAACTTGTGAAAAACACCAAAATACATAAAAATATAAAAGATCATAAACACAATTAGACTAAACAATAATAACTCGTATTTCACACAAAACAATAATAAAACATAACTAAAAACTATATAATTATACGAGTTATCACACCCCCACACTTAGATTGTTGCTAGTCCCTAGCAACGACTCAATAAAAATAAAATAAGAAAATCTAATCTAATCCATTTTCGTAGGAAATCACGGTGGCACTTAGCATGTGACACAAGCCTTTAAACCCCTAGGTGTCCCTAGTGGACGAGTTTAGTCTCGTGAGGGTTTACTAGAACGATACCCACAAACATTGAAAAATTAAAATATAAATAAACTACATATACTAAAAATATTTACTCCTAATCCTTTCAATACAAATTAGAGACAATCTTTGAACAAGTCTTATAAACTAATCAATAGCTTAAAGAATTTCACAAAAAATCATGCTTGAATGTAAATTGTTTGAGTTAAGCCAATATTAACATAACATATTTCAATCAAAATAGTGCATATTCAAACTTAATCTCAACTACTCACATGGGATACCCTCATGATTTTCACTCTTTAAAGTAGTGGTGAAGTGTTTACACTCAATCAATCTCATGAAAACAGTTCTACCATATTCTTGCTTGTCCACCTATTCTCCACTATTTAGATCATACAACTTCATGAATCAAGAGGTCTTTAATCAAGGTTGTAATGGGGCCAAGGGGTTTGTAATGTGGTTGAAGAACAAAAGGATAAAGATATCACAAAGGTTCCAAAGAGTTCATAAAGTTTAGAGACATAAAAAGATCATACAAATAAAACTTCTCAAAACTCTTATAAAGCACATAATAACATAGTCACCTAGGCCGGATATTTATGTTGGGCCTTTTCTTCATTCTAAACAACTTTGTAACATCTTTTTCTTTTTCCACAAATTCAAGAGATGATTCATATTTTTTTTCATAGGAATGTATTTGCCAGTATTCCATTTCTTTTTCTCTTGACTTTTCTTTTCTTTTCCCCCCACACTTATTTCTTGTTTCTAACCCAAATTTTCAACTAAAAATATCCCTTGTTTTTTGCAATATGTCTCAAAATATATAATCCATCTTTAGAACAAGGGTAAGGATATAAGTATATTTAGGCTAGGTGTAAGTTGTGGTTACCAATAAAACAGCATATTTAATGTAGGCTCAAATTGGCTCACTAGTGGGGATGTTCTCTTAGAACATTAATAATGGATGGCTGTTTGGCTCTGGTTATAATCCTAATGCCTCTATCATATTCATGTTGTCACATGTATCAATATAGTCTCAAACGGTTTAAAGCAAGTTCTAGAGAATCCTGTAATCATAAGAGCACTCAAGAAAGAAATTAGATTGATTTGTATAATGCATCAATCATTATAGGCTCAAAAACTCACAAGGATGATTATACAAGTCAGATTAAGTCTAAACATGCTTCTTTCTCAATCAACATATTATATTAACATTGGCTCATAAAAAGGTTGACATCAAGCTCAATTCTCATGAAAATCTTCTCACTAATAAATCTGTTTTAGACTTATGCAATTCATATCTCATCATTGTATTAAAAAGGAACTAAAACACACTAAAAATAATAATAATAAAGACTCATAAAAAAAATAGTAGACAAAAATAAAAGAAATCCTAAATCATTCCCCCCACACTTAATTCTTACATTGTCCTCAATGTAAGTCTATTAACCCAAATGAAAGAATCATGTGTAAGAGAAAAGAACTAATAACATAAGAATAGGAACAACTAAGACTCAAAACAAAACAAACTCATGCAACCTAAATAATCCTAAAATACTAAACAAAAATTAACAAGTAAACATAAAAAATAAAAATAAAAACAATAAAAATAAAAATAATAAAAGAAAAGAAAAAGGAAAAGAAAGAGAAAGAGAAAGCAAATCTGAATATGGAAGGTTGGCAATTTCTTCTTTAATTGGGTTGCCTTCCCAATTAACACTTGAGTTAATGTTTTGAACCTAACCAACACCCCTTCTTGGCTTTTTAGGCTTGTCAGGCTCATACATGAAATTTTCCAAATTAATGCGTTTGAGAGGAAGCTTTCTTTGCACAACAGTGGATGCATTCTCCATTACAAGTATTATTCCATCATCCTTTGTGGTGCATATCTCATCGAGGAATGGAGCATATTTTGATACTTGTTGAATGGCATCCACAAACAAACTGTTTAAGGTTTCCAGCGTGTCTTGTTCATGTTCATCCTCCTTGAACTTTGCGAATCTACTAGGAAAAGGTGGAGAAGAAACATTAGTAAAAATTGGAATCTCAAACGTTACCTCAGGTGCCGAAATACTCTTATTTGGATCATTGGCTTCATTATCCTCAAGAATAGAATTCATCTCTAATTTTGTCTCATCCTCATCTTGTTCCTCATTCCTCAAGGTCACAATAGTAGTATTCTCCTTTGGGTTAATCATTGTTTGGGCAGGGAGTTCTTCAGATCTTTGTGCTACCCATCCTACCATACTACTAGTCAATTGGATCATTTGCTTTTCCAAACTCTGGATGCTTGCCCTTGTTTCCTGTTGAAATTGCAATGTATCAGTAATAAGAGAATAGACAAGATCTTCTAAAGAAGTACCTGAGTTTTGAGTCATATGTGGTGGTTGAAAAAGATCTGGTTCTTGGGACCATGATTGATTGAAGCTAGATGGATGAGTGTAATTGGCATAAGGATCTACTTCTTGGTAATTTTTCGAGTAGCCATAATTAGTATGATCCCACCATCCCTCATGGTAAGTGTTTGAGTAATGATCATACTGTTGGTCTTGGAACACTTGATGGCCTTGACATCCTCCCATGGCCAATTGTTGAACTGGGAAGGTGAGATTGGCTTGTTGATTCTCCATGTTCATGTATGCCACCAACTCTTCAAGTGTTAGATTGCTCAATTCCATCGTTTTTTTTTTTTTTTTTTTTTTTTCAAAATTTGATAAGAAAAACCCGTATGTACAAGAAAACAAAACTCATTAGAACTGAAAATAAGAATAAACCAAGTAACAAATAAACTAAAGAAAACAATCCCCGACAACGGCGCCAAAAATTTGATGCACCCAAAAGAGTGTATCTTATTTAACCTTGCACTAAAAAGATAAATTGTAAGTATAGTAGTTAGCAAGGGTCGAGTCCTCAGGGATTGGGTTTTAGTTTATAAGTTAATAGTTTAAAACTTAAATTCAAGAACAATAAAAGAAAATGGGTTTTTTTGAAGCCAGATTTAAACTAAAGTAAGTAATAAGAATAAGATGCAAGGCGGTATAACCAGCCAATAAAAATATATATACTAAATTAGGCGGTATAACCAGCCAATAAAAATATATATACTAAATTAGGCGGTATAACCAGCCAATAAAAATAAAACAAAGTTAATATACAAATTAGGCGGTATAACCAGCCAATAAAAATAAATATAAAAAATAAGCAAACTAAAAGTAAGAAAACAAATAAGTAAGAAGAATCAAATATGAAAAATATGGTTAAGGTTTCATTCTCCACCACTAGACATCATTAAGAATCAATTTCAGATCTATCAATATCAACCAACTATCAAAGTTAACAACCGTAGATAACAACAAGCTCTGTTACCCCAATCTTTCCTTAGTTGTCGTTAAATAGAACAAGCTCTCTATTTAATCTCTAACCATTAAACAACCTAGAATAAGCTCTCTAAATTCAATTTAATGGCAGCTTTATGATGAGAAAGATAGGTTGATCTAAGCAACAAACACATAAGCTCGGATTGTTCAACTTAGGTTATGTTCCACTTTGCAATTATTGAAAACTTGACCATAATCATTAATCACAAATTGCCACTTATGAATAGGAAATCAAGACAATTACACGGATCAAGACTCCTAAACTAGCAATAGATAATTATCAAGATCTATCTAGTTGTACACCTAAATAAATCAAGACAACATCATGAACAATTCTTGTAGAAGAACATAAGCAACTTTGATAGAAAATTAATGATAGATAGAATCTGAAAATCAATCACAAAACATGTCTAGGGCTTTGAAATCACCCTTAACCAAATAGAAGTTTAGCCTAGCATAGGCATTGTAAACATAAACATAAAATTAAAGAGAATCTAAGAAGAAAATAAAAGAAAGAAAGAAGAAGAAGAAGAATATTAATTATCCAACCTCTTGCTCTTTCTAAAGAAAAAGAAAACTAGAGAAAAGAAAGAAGAAGAAAACTTAGAGAATTTTATTAAAATGGCTAATATCCTACCTATGTACAATATGATCCCTTACAATCATCCAAGGCCCTCTATTTATACACATTTTGGAGGGCTAAATGACAAGAGACAAGCTTTACAAATTTCAAAGGTAGGTATATGACGATTTTGATCAGCCAACTTGATGGTCGATTTCGTCAATATTGGAGGCCTGATCTGATCACATGGTCTTCTAGAAAAAGGTTCCCCTATCAGTTACGGAACCATAGCCGTTGGAATCAGCTCATTTTCTGATGTGGTTAAGCAGATATGGGCAAAATACGAAAACATGTCAGCACAGACGTCATTGCACATCAGCCACCTTGATGGTCGATTTCTTCAATATTGGAGGCCTGATCTGATCACATGGTCTTCTAGGCAAAGGTTCCCCTATCAGTTACGGAACCATAGCCGTTGGAATCAGCTCATTTTCTGATGTGGTTAAGCAGATATGGGTAAAATACGAAAACATGTCAGCACAGACGTCATTGCACATCAGCCACCTTGATGGTCGATTTCTTCAATATTGGAGGCCTGATCTGATCACATGGTCTTCTAGCCAAATGTTCCCCTATCAGTTAGTGATCCATAGCCGTTTGAATCAGCTCATTTGCTGATGTGTATCGGACGAGATGGTCAAAATGCGAAAACTGCTCAGGACAGACGTCATTGCACATCAGCCAACTTGATGGTTGATTTCGCTAGGGAAAACGACTCCGTTTCAAGAAGTGTAAAACATGAAAAAGATAGATATGCCTCTTAGCTTTGCATGGCTACAAATTTCAGCCTTATTGCTTCAGTGAAACTCAAGATATAGCTGATATGGAAAAAGGTGTCGGAACTGGAACTGAACTGGATTTGCCCTTAATTCTAGTAATCTGAAATCACTCAAAGAAACTTGTGAAAAACACCAAAATACATAAAAATATAAAAGATCATAAACACAATTAGACTAAACAATAATAACTCGTATTTCACACAAAACAATAATAAAACATAACTAAAAACTATATAATTATACGAGTTATCAGGTGATTTCAAAGCCCTAGACATGTTTTGTGATTGATTTTCAGATTCTATCTATCATTAATTTTCTATCAAAGTTGCTTATGTTCTTCTACAAGAATTGTTCATGATGTTGTCTTGATTTATTTAGGTGTACAACTAGATAGATCTTGATAATTATCTATTGCTAGTCTAGGAATCTTGATCCGTGTAATTGTCTTGATTTCCTATTCATAAGTGGCAATTTGTGATTAATGATTATGGTCAAGTTTTCAATAATTGCAAAGTGGAACATAACCTAAGTTGAACAATCCGAGCTTATGTGTTTGTTGCTTAGATCAACCTATCTTTCTCATCATAAAGCTGCCATTAAATTGAATTTAGAGAGCTTATTCTAGGTTGTTTAATGGTTAGAGATTAAATAGAGAGCTTGTTCTATTTAACGACAAACTAAGGAAAGATTGGGATAACAGAGCTTGTTGTTATCCACGGTTGTTAACTTTGATAGTTGGTTGATATTGATAGATCTGAAATTGATTCTTAATGATGTCTAGTGGTGGAGAATGAAACCTTAACCATATTTTTCATATTTGATTCTTCTTACTTACTTGTTTTATTACTTTTCTAGTTTGCTTATTTTTAAAAGTATATTTATTTTTATTGGCTGGTTATACCGCCTAATTTGTATATTAACTTTGTTTTATTTTTATTGGCTGGTTATACCGCCTAATTTAGTATATATATTTTTATTGGCTGGTTATACCGCCTAATTTAGTATATATATTTTTATTGGCTGGTTATACCGCCTTGCATCTTATTCTTATTATTTACTTTAGTTTAAATCTGGCTTCAAAAACCCCTTTTCTTTTATTGTTTTCTTTGAATGTAAGTTATAAACTATTAACTTATAAACTAAAACCCAATCCCTGAGGACTCGACCCTTGCTAACTACTATACTTACAATTTATCTTTTTAGTGCAAGGTTAAATAAGATACACTCTTTTGGGTGCATCAAATTTTTGGCGCCGTTGCCGGGGATTGCTTTCTTTAGTTTATTTTTTACTTGGTTTATTCTTATTTTCAGTTCTAATTAGTTTTATTTTCTTGTACATACAAGTTTTTCTTTTCAAATTTAAAAAAAAAAAAAAAACAATGGAATTGAGCAATCTAACACTTGAAGAGTTGGTGGCATACATGAACATGGAGAATCAACAAGCCAATCTCACCTCCCCAGTTCAACAATTTGCCATGGGAGGATGTCAAGGCCATCAAGTGTTCCAAGACCAACTGCATGATCATTACTCAAACACTTACCATGAGGGATGGTGGGATCATACTAATTATGGCTACTCAAAAAATTTCAAAAAAGTAGATGCTTATGCCAGTTACACTCATCCATCTATCTTCAATCAATCATGGTCTCAAGAATCAGATCTTTTTCAGCCATCACATATGACTCAAAACTCAGGTACTTCTTTAGAAGATCTTGTCTATTCTCTTGTTACTAATACTTTGCAATTTCAACAGGAAACAAGGGCAAGCATCCAGAGTTTGGAAAAGCAAATGAGCCAATTGGCTAGTAGTATGGTGGGATGGGTAGCACAAAGATCTGAAGAACTCCCTGCCCAAACGATGATTAACCCAAAGGAGAATGCTACTATTGTGACCTTCAGGAATGAGGAACAAGATGAGGATGTGACAAAATTAGAGATGGATTCTATTCTTGAGGATAATAAAGCCACAGATCCAAATAAGAGTATTTCCACACCGGAGGTAACGTTTAAGATTCCAATTTTTGCTAATGTTTCTTCTCCACCTTTTCCTAGTAGATTCGCAAAGTTCAAGGAGGAGGAACATGAACAAGACATCCTGGAAACCTTAAACAGTTTATTTGTGGATGCCATTCAACAAGTACCAAAAGATGCACCATTCCTCGATGAGATATGCACCACCAAGGATGATGGAATAATACTTGTAATGGAGAATGCATCCACTGTTGTGCAAAGAAAGCTTCCTCTCAAACGCATAAATTTGGGAAATTTCATGTATGAGCCTGACAAGCCTAAAAAGCCAAGAAGGGGTGTTGGTTAGATTCAAAACACTAACTCAAGTGTTAATTGGGAAGGCAGCCCAATTAAAGATGAAATTGCCAACCTTCCATATTCAGATTTGCTTTCTCTTTCTCTTTCTTTTCCTTTTTCTTTTATTATTTTTATTGTTTTTATTTTATTTCTTATGTTTCTTTGTTAATTGTGTTTACTGCTTTTAAGTTCATTTAGGCTGCATAAGTTTCTTTTGTTTAATAGTTCTTTTCTCTTACATATAATTCTTGCATTGGGGGATAATAGCATTACATTAATGACAATGTAAGAATTATGTGTGGGGGGGAGAATTTAGGATTTTATTTAGAGTGTTTTGTTTTTGAGTCTTTTTATGTTGTTTTTCTTTCTGATCCTTGTTTTGAAAAACACTAGATGTAAATATAATTTTTTTTTTAACCCCGGTTAAATGGCGGATAACGGTACTCCGTGATTATTTAAATCGGTTCTATCAGCTACCCACAAAACTGATATTGTATATAAATTTCTCTTTCAATTTCTCTTTCATTTTTTTTTTCAGGATGGATGATATTCTCACAAGATTGCAGAAACGATTTCCTCCTTTTCCTCGAAATATTTTACTGAAGCTTTACCAAGTTCGATTTGAAAGATTAAGAATGCTTATGCACAAAGGGATTCCTGGAGACATACGTTGGATAATTGAAGCCAAGGTACGTGAAGATGAATATCTTCCTATTTTGCATTTACCAGGTACAGGTAGAAGCACTTTTGCAAAGAAGCGACGAGCAAAGCGCATGAGTTCAAATTGCCACAAATGTGCACGATGGACGTGTAACGGTAAATGTCGTTCTATTGGGATTCCGTCCTCTAATCGAGATGATAAAATTGAATTCATTAAGGATGGACTGAGTAAGGAGAATTTGGGTAATATCCAACTTTCTCTTGAGACGCATCCTAGTGGAGACGTACAAAGAGAAATTCTTGATTTATGGCCGCAATTCCAAAGGGAATGGCAACATCTTGGGAATCTGATGTTAAAAGACCCTGTTTGCCAGCTTGTAAGAAAACTGGATGGGAAGCATATCCTCGACTCATAGAAGGCGTTTAAGCCGTTTCTGGACGTAAAACCAGAGGAAGATGTGAGCCACAATCACAACTACAATAAATGACTTCTCAGCTTTTGGTTTGATTTGCAATAACTTCATTTCGGTTTAATTTACGTGTTGTTCGATTTGTGTAATTATTCTCATTTTTTTTTATTGGTCTTTTACGGTTGATTTTTCTTCTCTTTTTGATTTTCTTCCTGAAAGCACGCAAAAATCTTTTGTTAGGTAGGTTAACATTTTCTTCTGACAGGTCAAATACACTTTCGGCGACATTATTACTCTTGTCTGATTCACTACTCAGTCCTCTATATATTACACCATGTACTCATTCTCTTTCAGGCACTCGAAAAAAAAAATGGAAAGTACTTCATCCCAGCGCATTGAAACAATTTGTGTCTTTGGAGGTGCTTATCCAAGGAAAAATAAAATATTAGCTGATGAAGCCATAAGAGTTGGAGTAATACTTGCCCAACAAAAGATCCAGTTGATTTATGGAGGCGGTAGTACGGGTTTAATGGGAGCAGTCGCTACAGCAGCACACGCCGGAGGAAGTCCAGTTCTAGGAGTCGTGCCAAAACTATTCACAAGTTTTTGTGGACCTACCGTGGGTAAGGAAATACAAGTCTGGAGTGTCCCTGAACGGATAACAATCATGTACCATTCTGCCGATGCATTCATTGCTTTACCAGGAGGTCTGGGTACATTGGAAGAAATAGCTTGCGTGGCTTCTTGGTCATCTTTGGTCACAAATAAGAAACCCATTGGTTTGCTTAATATTAATGGTTATTTTAATAATTTGCTTTCATATTTAGATAATGCTGTGGATAATGGATTCATGTTTTCAGAGGCAAGGAGAACCATAATTTCTGCTACAACCATTGAAGATTTACTCAAAAAGCTCCAAGCTTATGAGTGTTTTTCTGCTACGGTTGTTTCGCAAACGCTCGAAAAAAGAAAAAGAGATATGGACGAGCAAGGAGTGGATTGCACTTTGTCTTTGTGACATTATCTAACATTTTGCTTGTTGTGTCTCAGTTATAATAAGTGGTTAGCAACCTCTGCAGGTAATATCTCCTAAATTCTACCTTTAAAATTTGACATTGGGGACAATGTCATATTTTAGTAGGGGGTAAGGGACATATTTTGCTAATTTAAAAAAAAATAAAATTAAGAAGTATTCATTCTGAACAAGGTCTGAGTAAGGGAGACTTGAGACATACCTTGTCAGTTTGATTTCTTCTTTTCAAAAAAAAAAAGAGTTTGTTGTGTTTTAAGCAATTTAGAAGTATTCATTCTGAACAAGGTCTGAGTAAGGGAGACTTGAGACATACCTTGTCAGTTTGATTTTAATCTTTTTATGTTTACTTGTTAATCTTTGTTTAGTATTTTAGGATTATTTAGGTTGCATGGTTTTGTTTTGTTTTGAGTCTTAGTTGTTCCTATTCTTATGTTATTAGTTCTTTTCTCTTACACATGATTCTTTCATTTGAGTTAATAGACTTACATTGAGGACAATGTAAGAATTAAGTGTGGGGGGGAATGATTTAGGATTTCTTTTATTTTTGTCTACTATTTTTTTTCTTTATTATTATTATTATTTTTTTTTGTGAGTTTTAGTTCCTTTTTAATACAATGATGAGATATGAATTGCATAAGTCTAAAACAGATTTATTAGTAAGAAGATTTTCATGAGAATTGAGCTTGATGTCAACCTTTTTATGAGCCGATGTTAATATGATATGTTGATTGAGAAAGAAGCATGTTTAGACTTAATCTGACTTGTATAATCATCCTTGTGAGTTTTTCAGCCTATAATGATTGATGCATTATACAAATCAATCTAATTTCTTTCTTGAGTGCTCTTATGATTACATGATTCTCTAGAACTTGCTTTAAACCGTTTGAGGCTATATTGATACATGTGACAACATGAATATGATAGAGGCATTAGGATTTTTAGCCAGGGCCAAACAGCCATCCCTTATTGATGTTCCAAGAGAACACACCCTTAGTGAACCAATTTGAGCCTACATTGAATAAGCTATCTCTTTGGTAACCATAACTTGTCCCTAACCTAAATATGAATCATCTCTTGAATTTGTGGAAAAAGAAAAAGATGTTACAAAGTCGTTTAGAATGAAGAAAAGGCCCAACATGAATATCCGGCCTAGGTGACTATGTACTTGTAAAGAGTTTTGAGAAGTTTCTTTGTATGATCTTTTTATGTCTCTAAACTCTATGAACTCTTTGGAACCTTTGTGATATCTTTATCCTTTTGTTCTTCAACCACATTACAAACCCCTTGGCCCCATTACAACCTTGATTAAAGACCTCTTGATTCATGAAGTTGTATGATCTAAATAGTGGAGAATAGGTGGACAAGCAAGAATATGGTAGAACTGTTTTCATGAGATTGATTGAGTGTAAACACTTCACCACTACTTTAAAGAGTGAAAATCATGAGGGTATCCCATGTGAGAAGTTGAGATTAAATTTGAACATGCAATATTTTGATTGAGATATGTTATGCTAATATTGGCTTAACTCAAACAATTTACATTCAAGCATGATTTTTTGTGAAATTCTTTAAGCTATTGATTAGTTTATAAGACTTGTTCAAATATTGTCTCTAATTTGTATTGAAAGGATTAGGAGTAAATATTTTTAGTATATGCAGTTTATTTATATTTTAGTTTTTCAATGTTTGTGGGTATCGTTCTAGTAAACCCTCACGAGACTAAACTCGTCCACTAGGGACACCTAGGGGTTTAAAGCCTTGTGTCACATGCTAAGTGCCACCGTGATTTCCTACGAAAATGGATTAGATTAGATTTTCTTATTTTATTTTTATTGAGTCGTCGCTAGGGACTAGCAACAATCTAAGTGTGGGGGTGTGATAACTCGTATAATTATATAGTTTTTAGTTATGTTTTATTATTGTTTTGTGTCAAATACGAGTTATTATTGTTTAGTCTAATTGTGTTTATGATCTTTTATATTTTTATGTATTTTGGTGTTTTTCACAAGTTTCTTTGAGTGATTTCAGATTACTAGAATTAAGGGCAAATCCAGTTCAGTTTCAGTTCCGACACCTTTTGCCATATCAGCTATATCTCGAGTTTCACTGAAGCAATAAGGCTGAAATTTGTAGCCATGCAAAGCTAAGAGGAATATCTATCTTTTTCATGTTTTACACTTCTTCAAACGGAGTCGTTTTCCCTAGCGAAATCGACCATCAAGTTGGCTGATGTGCAATGACGTCTGTGCTGACCTGTTTTCGTATTCTGCCCATATCTTCTTATCCACATCAGCAAATGAGCTGATTCCAACGGCTATGGATCAGAAACTGATAGGGTAACATTTTTCTAGAAGACCATGTGATCAGATAAGGCCTCCAAAATTGACAAAATCGACCATCAAGTTGGCTGATCAAAATCGTCATATATGACGAAAATTGTTAGAAAATGCACCCACCTATTATACCTACCTTTGAAATTTGTAAAGCTTGTCTCTTGTCATTTAGCCTTCCAAAATGTGTATAAATAGAGGGCCTTGGATGATTGTAAGGGATCATATTGTACATAGGTAGGATATTAGCCATTGTAATAAAATTCTCTAAGTTTTCTTCTTCTTTCTTTTCTCTAGTTTTCTTTTTCTTTAGAAAGAGCAAGAGGTTGGATAATTAATATTCTTCTTCTTCTTCTTTCTTTCTTTTATTTCCTTCTTAGATTCTCTTTAATTTTATGTTTATGTTTACAATGCCTATGCTAGGCTAAACTTCTATTTGGTTAAGGGTGATTTCAAAGCCCTAGACATGTTTTGTGATTGATTTTCAGATTCTATCTATCATTAATTTTCTATCAAAGTTGCTTATGTTCTTCTACAAGAATTGTTCATGATGTTGTCTTGATTTATTTAGGTGTACAACTAGATAGATCTTGATAATTATCTATTTCTAGTTTAGGAGTCTTGATCCGTGTAATTGTCTTGATTTCCTATTCATAAGTGGCAATTTGTGATTAATGATTATGGTCAAGTTTTCAATAATTGCAAAGTGGAACATAACCTAAGTTGAACAATCCAAGCTTATGTGTTTGTTGCTTAGATCAACCTATCTTTCTCATCATAAAGCTGCCATTAAATTGAATTTAGAGAGCTTATTCTAGGTTGTTTAATGGTTAGAGATTAAATAGAGAGCTTGTTCTATTTAACGACAAACTAAGGAAAGATTGGGATAACAGAGCTTGTTGTTATCTACGGTTGTTAACTTTGATAGTTGGTTGATATTGATAGATCTGAAATTGATTCTTAATGATGTCTAGTGGTGGAGAATGAAACCTTAACCATATTTTTCATATTTGATTCTTCTTACTTACTTGTTTTCTTACTTTTCTAGTTTGCTTATTTTTAAAAGTATATTTATTTTTATTGGCTGGTTATACCGCCTAATTTGTATATTAACTTTGTTTTATTTTTATTGGCTGGTTATACCGCCTAATTTAGTATATATATTTTTATTGGCTGGTTATACCGCCTAATTTAGTATA
The DNA here is from genome assembly GCA_030761205.1 of Fremontodendron californicum. Classification (NCBI taxonomy): domain Eukaryota; kingdom Viridiplantae; phylum Streptophyta; class Magnoliopsida; order Malvales; family Malvaceae; genus Fremontodendron; species Fremontodendron californicum. The sequence continues at coordinate 22,946,582 of JAULJL010000013.1, forward strand.
TATATTTTTATTGGCTGGTTATACCGCCTTGCATCTTATTCTTATTATTTACTTTAGTTTAAATCTGGCTTCAAAAACCCCTTTTCTTTTATTGTTTTCTTTGAATGTAAGTTATAAACTATTAACTTATAAACTAAAACCCAATCCCTGAGGACTCGACCCTTGCTAACTACTATACTTACAATTTATCTTTTTAGTGCAAGGTTAAATAAGATACACTCTTTTGGGTGCATCAGTGATTTCCTACGAAAGTGGATTAGATTAGATTTTCTTATTTTATTTTTATTGAGTCGTTGCTAGGGACTAGCAACAATCTAAGTGTGGGGGTGCGATAACTCGTATAATTATATAGTTTTTAGTTATGTTTTATTATTGTTTTGTGTCAAATACGAGTTATTATTGTTTAGTCTAATTGTGTTTATGATCTTTTATATTTTTATGTAATTTGGTGTTTTTCACAAGTTTCTTTGAGTGATTTCAGATTACTAGAATTAAGGGCAAATCCGGTTCAGTTCTAGTTCCGACACCTTTTGCCATATCAGCTATATCTCGAGTTTCACTGAAGCAATAAGGCTGAAATTTTAACCGTGCAAAGTTAAGAGGCATATCTATCTTTTTCATGTTTTACACTTCTTGAAACGGAGTCGTTTTCCCTAGCGAAATCGACCATCAATTTGGCTGATGTGCAATGACGTCTGTGCTGACCTGTTTTCGTATTTTGCCCATATCTTCTCATCCACATCAGCAAATGAGCTGATTCCAACGGCTATGGATCAGTAACTGATAGGGGAACATTTTTCTAGAAGACCATGTGATCAGATCAGGCCTCCAAAATTGACAAAATCGACCATCAAGTTGGCTGATCAAAATTGTCATACAATATGACGAAAATTGTTAGAAAAATGCACCCACCTATTATACCTACCTTTGAAATTTGTAAAGCTTGTCTCTTGTCATTTAGCCCTCCAAAATGTGTATAAATAGAGGGCCTTGGATGATTGTAGAGGATCATATTGTACATTGGTAGGATATTAGCCATTGTAATAAAATTCTCTAAGTTTTCTTCTTCTTTCTTTTCTCTAGTTTTCTTTTTCTTTATTTTCTTCTTCTTCTTTCTTTCTTTTATTTCCTTCTTAGATTCTCTTTAATTTTATGTTTATGTTTACAATGCCTATGCTAGGCTAAACTTCTATTTGGTTAAGGGTGATTTCAAAGCCCTAGACATGTTTTGTGATTGATTTTCAGATTCTATCTATCATTAATTTTCTATCAAAGTTGCTTATGTTCTTCTACAAGAATTGTTCATGATGTTGTCTTGATTTATTTAGGTGTACAACTAGATAGATCTTGATAATTATCTATTGCTAGTCTAGGAGTCTTGATCCGTGTAATTGTCTTGATTTCCTATTCATAAGTGGCAATTTGTGATTAATGATTATGGTCAAGTTTTCAATAATTGCAAAGTGGAACATAACCTAAGTTGAACAATCCGAGCTTATGTGTTTGTTGCTTAGATCAACCTATCTTTCTCATCATAAAGCTGCCATTAAATTGAATTTAGAGAGCTTATTCTAGGTTGTTTAATGGTTAGAGATTAAATAGAGAGCTTGTTCTATTTAACGACAAACTAAGGAAAGATTGGGATAACAGAGCTTGTTGTTATCTACGGTTGTTAACTTTGATAGTTGGTTGATATTGATAGATCTGAAATTGATTCTTAATGATGTCTAGTGGTGGAGAATGAAACCTTAACCATATTTTTCATATTTGATTCTTCTTACTTACTTGTTTTCTTACTTTTCTAGTTTGCTTATTTTTAAAAGTATATTTATTTTTATTGGCTGGTTATACCGCCTAATTTGTATATTAACTTTGTTTTATTTTTATTGGCTGGTTATACCGCCTAATTTAGTATATATATTTTTATTGGCTGGTTATACCGCCTAATTTAGTATACATATTTTTATTGGCTGGTTATACCGCCTTGCATCTTATTCTTATTATTTACTTTAGTTTAAATCTGGCTTCAAAAACCCCTTTTCTTTTATTGTTCTCTTTGAACGTAAGTTATAAACTAATAACTCATAGATTAAAACCCAATCCCTGAGGACTCGACCCTTGCTAATCATTATACTTACAATTGATCTTTTTAGTGCAAGGTTAAATAAGATACACTCTTTTGGGTGCATCACCTAGCATAGGCATTGTAAACATAAACATAAAATTAAAGAGAATCTAAGAAGGAAATAAAAGAAAGAAAGAAAAAGAAGAAAATAAAGAAAAAGAAAACTAGAGAAAAGAAAGAAGAAGAAAACTTAGAGAATTTTATTACAATGGCTAATATCCTACCAATGTACAATGCCTCCTACAATCATCCAAGGCCCTCTATTTATACACATTTTGGAGGACTAAATGACAAGAGACAAGCTTTACAAATTTCAAAGGTAGGTATAATAGGTGGGTGCATTTTTCTAACAATTTTCGTCATATTGTATGACAATTTTGATCAGCCAACTTGATGGTCGATTTTGTCAATATTGGAAGCTTGATCTGATCACATGGTCTTCTAGAAAAATGTTTCCCTATCAGTTAGTGATCCATAGCCGTTGGAATCAGCTCATTTGCTGATGTGGATCAGAAGATATGGGCAAAATACCAAAACAGGTCAGCACAGACGTCATTGCACATCAGCCAACTTGATGGTCGATTTCGCTAGGGAAAACGACTCCGTTTCCAGAAGTGTAAAACATGACAAAGTTAGATATGCCTCTTAACTTAACACGGTTAAAATTTTAGCCTTATTGCTTTAGTGAAACTCCAGATATAGCTGATATGGAAAAAGGTGTCGGAACTGGAACTGAACTGAATTTGCCCTTAATTGTTGATTTAACCTAGTAATCTGAAATCACTCAAAGAAACTCGTAAAAAAACACCAAATTACATAAAAATATAAAAGATCATAAACACAATTAGACTAAGCAATAATAACTCGTATTTGACACAAAACAATAATAAAACATAACTAAAAACTATATAATTATACGAGTTATCAAAGAGCTTACAAAATCGTAATCACAAGATGGAAGAAGACTTGGGAGTCAAAAATATCAATTTCTGGTTGAAAAGCAATTAGGCAGATTTGACCTCTGGAGCTTGTTGCAAGGCAAACATGATGTTACATTCTTTATTTGAAGAAACTTCCTTCTTCACTTTTGAAGTTAACTTGATTATCTTTCCAACGATATATTATGGGCCCAAATCGGATAAGAAATGGGCATTCAAAATGGCGCTAGAAGATCTCCCTAAAGAACCCTGCAGCCAGAAAAACCCTAATCGCAAATCTGAAAAAAAGGCAAAAACGTGATTTTTGCACCTCCAGGCTTACTCGTGGGGCAAGGACTTATTCTCAGGGTTTGAAAGCTCTATAAATACCATCTTTTGAGCCACAAATTAGACATCTTTTGAGGATACTCAAAGGATCATCATTCTTCTTCTTCTTCTCCATTCTTTTTATTTTCTTTTTAGTTTTATGTATATATTATCTATGTCTATGCTAGGCTAAACTTTTATTTGGTTAAGGGTGATTTCAAAGCCCTAGACATGTTTTGCAATTGATTTTCAGAATCTATCTATCATTGTTTTCTATCAAAGTTGCTTATGTTCTTCCATTAAAATTGTTCATGATGATGTTTTGATTTGTTTAGGTGGCCAATTAGATAAATCTTGATAATTGTCTAATGCTAGTTTAGGAGTCTTGATCCGTGTAATTGTCTTGATTTCCTATTCATAAGTGGCAATTTGTGATTAATGATTATGGTCAAGTTTTCGATAATTGCAAAGTGGAACATAACCTAAGTTGAACAATCCGAGCTTATGTGTTTGTTGCTTAGATCAGCCTATCTTTCTCATCATAAAGCTGCTATTAAATTGAACTTAGAGAGCTTATTCTAGGTTGTTTGATAGTTAGAGATTAAATAGAGAGCTTGTTCTATTTAACGACGAACTAAGGAAAGATTGGGGTAACAGAGCTTGTTGTTATCTACGGTTGTTAACTTTGATAGCTAATTAATGCTGATAGATATGAAATTGATTCTTAATGATGTCTAGTGGTGGAGAACGAAACCTTAACCATATTTTTAATATTTGATTATTCTTAATTACTTGTTTTCTCATTCTTATTATTTACTTTAGTTTAAATCTGATTTCAAAAACCCCTTTTCTTTTATTGTTCTTGAATTTAAGTTTTAAACTATTAACTTATAAACTAAAACCCAATCCCTGAGGACTCGACCCTTGCTAACTACTATACTTACAATTGATCTTTTTAGTGCAAGGTTAAATAAGATACACTCTTTTGGGTGCATCAAGTTTTTGGCGCCGTTGCCGGGGATTGTTTTCTTTAGTTTATTTGTTACTTGGTTTATTCTTATTTTTAGTTATAATTACTTTTATTTTCTTGTACATACAGGTTTTTCTTTTCAAATTTAAAAAAAAAAAAAAATAGAGCGATGGAATTGAGCAATCTAACACTTGAAGAGTTGGTGGCATACATGAACATGGAGAATCAACAAGCCAATCTCACCTCCCCAGTTCAACAATTGGCCATGGGAGGATGTCAAGGCCATCAAGGGTTCCAAGACCAACCGCATGATAATTACTCAAACACTTACCATGAGGGATGGTGGGATCATACTAATTATGGCTACTCGAAAAATTTCCAAGAAGTAGATCCTTATGCCAATTACACTCATCCATCTAGCTTCAATCAATCATGGTCTCAAGAACCAGATCTTTTTCAGCCATCACATATGACTCAAAACTCAGGTACTTCTTTAGAAGATCTTGTCTATTCTTTTATTACTGATACTTTGCAATGTCAACAGGAAACAATGGAAAGCATCCAGAGTTTGGAAAAGCAAATGAGCCAATTGGCTAGTTGTATGGTGGGATGGGTAGCACAAAGATCTGAAGAACTCCTACCCCAAACGATGATTAACCCAAAGGAGAATGCTACTATTGTGACCTTGAAGAATGAGGAACAAGATGAGGATGAGACAAAATTAGAGATGGATTCTATTCTTGAGGATAATGAAGCCACAGATCCAAATAAGAGTATTTCGGCACCTCAGGTAACGTTTAAGATTCCAATTTTTACTAATGTTTCTTCTCCACCTTTTCCTAGTAGATTCGCAAAGTTCAAGGAGGAGGAACATGAACAAGACATGCTGGAAACCTTAAACAGTTTGTTTGTGGATGCCATTCAACAAGTACCAAAAGATGCACCATTCCTCAATGAGCAATGCACTACAAACGATGATGGAATAATACTTGTAATGGAGAATGCATCCACTTTTGTGCAAAGAAAGCTTCCTATAAAACGCTCAAATTTGAGAAGTTTCATGTATGAGCCTAACAAGCCTAAAAAGCCAAGAAGGGGTGTTAGTTAGGTTGGACAACTTAAATCAAGTACTAATTGGGAAGGCAGCCCAATTAATGAAGAAATTACCAACCTGCCATAATCAGATTTGCTTTCTTTTCCTTTTCCTTTTATTATTTTTATTGTTTTTATTTTTATTTTTTATGTTTATTTGTTAATTTTTTGTTAAGTATTTTAGGATTATTTAGGTTGCATGAGTTAGTTTTGTTTTGAGTCTTAGTTGTTCCTATTCTTATGTTATTAGTTCTTTTCTCTTACACATGATTCTTTCATTTGGGTTAATAGCATTACATTGAGGACAATGTAAGAATTAAGTGTGGGGGGAAGGATTTAGGATTTCTTTTATTTTTGTCTATTATTTTTTTTATGAGTCTTTAATTTTATTATTATTATTTTTAGTGTGTTTTAGTTCCTTTTTAATACAATGATGAGATATGAATTGCATAGGTCTAAACTGGTTATTAGTGAGAAGATTTTCATGAGAATTAAGCTTGATACTAATTTTTATGAGCCAATGTTTATATGATATGTTGATTGAGAAAGAAGCATGTTTAGACTTGATATTGACTTGTATAATCATCCTTGTGAGTTTTTGAGCCTATATGATTGATGCATTATACGTATCAATCTAATTTCTTTCTTGAGTGCTCTTATGATTACATGATTCTCTAGAACTTGCTTTAAACCGTTTGAGACTATATTGATACATGTGATAACATGAATATGATAGAGGCATTAGGATTATAACCAAAGAGAAACAGCCATCCATTATTAATGTTCCAAGAGAACATCCCCCTAGTGAGCCAAATTGAGCCAACATTAAATATGCTATTTTATTGGTAACCACAACTTACACCTAGCCTAAAAATAGTTGTATCCTTACCCTTGTTCTAAAGATGGATTATATATTTTGAGACATATTGCAAAAAACAAGGGATATTTTTAGTTGAAAATTTGGGTTGGAAACAAAAGATAAGTGTGGGGGAAGAAAAGAAAAGAAAAAGTCAAGAGAAAAAGAAAGGGATCATTGTCAAATACATTCCCATATTAAAAAAAAAAAATCTTCTCTTGAACTTCTAGTTAAAGTAAAGAAAAAGATGTTACAAAGTTGGTTAGAATGAAGCAAAGGCTCAACATGAATATTTAGCCTATGTTATTATGTGCTGTATAAGAGTTTTGAGAAGTTTTATTTGTATGATCTTATTATGTCTCTAAACTCTATGAACTCTTTGGAACCTTTGTGATTTCTTTATCTTTTTGTTCTTTAACCACATTATAACCCTTTGGCCCCATTACAACCTTGATTAAAGACCTCTTAATTTATGAAGTTGCATGATCTAAATAGTGGAGAATAGGTGGACAAGAAAGCATATGGTAGAACTGTTTTCATGAGATTGATTGAGTGTAAACACGTTACCACTACTTTAAAGAGTGAAAATCATGAGAGTATCCCATGTGAGAAGTTGAGATTAAGTTTGAATATGCACTATTTTGATTGAAATATGTTATGTTAATATTGGCCTAACTCAAACAATTTACATTCAAGCATGATTTTTTGTGAAATTCTTTGAGCTATTGATTAGTTTATAGACTTGTTCAAAGATTGTCTCTAATTTATATTGAAAAAATTAGGGGTAAATTTTTTTAGTATATGTAGTTTATTTATATTTTAGTTTTTCAATGTTTGTGGGTATCGTTCTAGTAAACCCTCACGAGACTAAACTCGTCCACTAGGGACACCTAGGGGTTTAAAGGCTTGTGTCACATGCTAAGTGCCACCGTGATTTCCTACGAAAGTGGATTAGATTAGATTTTCTTATTTTATTTTTATTTTGTTTTGCTCGAGGACTAGCAAAAAGCTAAGTGTGGGGGTATTTGATAAGCTCATAAAATATACATTTTATGCCTTTCTACCTTTAGTTTTTGTTATATTTTCGATCTTTATCATGTTTACTTATATTATGTTTTTGAATTTTAGGTACAATAAGGAGAATGAAGTCAAAATATGTCAATAATGATGGTAAAGAGCTTACAAAATCGAAATCACAAGATGGAAGAAGACTTGGGAGTCAAAAATATCAATTTCTGGTTGAAAAGCAATTAGGCAGATTTGACCTCTGGAGCTTGTTGCAAGGAAAACATGATGTTACATTCTTTATTTGAAGAAACTTCCTTCTTCACTTTTGAAGTTTACTTGATTATCTTTCCAACGATATATTATGGGTCCAAATCGGATAAGAAATGGGCATTAAATGTCGCTAGAAGATCTCCCTAAAGAACCCTACAGCCAGAAAAACCCTAATCGCAAATCTGAAAAAAAGGCAAAAACGTGATTTTTGCACCTCCAGGCATACTTGTGCGGCAAGGACTTATTCTCAGGGTTTGAAAGCTCGATAAATACCATCTTTTGAGCCACAAATTAGACATCTTTTGAGGAGACTCAAAGGATCATCATTCTTCTTCTTCTCCATTCTTTTTTATTTTCTTTTTAGTTTTATGTATATATTATCTATGTCTATGCTAGGCTAAACTTTTATTTGGTTAAGGGTGATTTCAAAGCCCTAGACATGTTTTGCAATTGATTTTCAGAATCTATCTATCATTGTTTTCTATCAAAGTTGCTTATGTTCTTCCATTAAAATTGTTCATGATGATGTTTTGATTTGTTTAGGTGGCCAACTAGATAAATCTTGATAATTGTCTAATGCTAGTTTAGGAGTCTTGATCCGTGTAATTGTCTTGATTTCCTATTCATAAGTGGCAATTTGTGATTAATGATTATGGTCAAGTTTTCGATAATTGCAAAGTGGAACATAACCTAAGTTGAACAATCCGAGCTTATGTGTTTGTTGCTTAGATCAGCCTATCTTTCTCATCATAAAGCTGCTATTAAATTGAACTTAGAGAGCTTATTCTAGGTTGTTTGATAGTTAGAGATTAAATAGAGAGCTTGTTCTATTTAACGACGAACTAAGGAAAGATTGGGGTAACAGAGCTTGTTGTTATCTACGGTTGTTAACTTTTTGATAGCTAATTAATGCTGATAGATATGAAATTGATTCTTAATGATGTCTAGTGGTGGAGAATGAAACCTTAACCATATTTTTAATATTTGATTATTCTTAATTACTTGTTTTCTCATTCTTATTATTTACTTTTGTTTAAATCTGATTTCAAAAACCCCTTTTCTTTTATTGTTTTGAATTTAAGTTTTAAACTATTAACTTATAAACTAAAACCCAATCCCTGAGGACTCGACCCTTGCTAACTACTATACTTACAATTGATCTTTTTAGTGCAAGGTTAAATAAGATACACTCTTTTGGGTGCATCAATTATGATATCACTCCAACTCTTGTTTGCACTCTTTTAGGCTTTTTCTTTAATAAACTTACTTACTCTTGCCTTTTACCACTCTATTTCCTCTTTCAGGTTCTTTAGGAACTAGAATAACTCTTTAAGAACTCCCCTTGCTTAATTCTACCTAGCAAAAGACTCAAGAAACAATAAATATTTAGTGAGAAGGTAAAACAAGTAAAAAAAACAATAACAATATTTCCAAGAATTCAAATCTTTCCTATTTCCTTGATCTTTTTCGAATCTTTCTTTCTTTTTCTTGCTGTTCGAACACTTTTATTATTTTCTTTTTTCTTTATTTTTTTTTAAGAACGAGACTTCTTGATTTTCTTGAAATCTCGGATGAACTTCTTTTTTCTTTCTTGGGATTGTACGAATGCCTCTCTGAATTCTTGAATTTTTTTTTTCAAGATTTAGATCAAGAATCAACTAGAAGAAATTTTAATTGATCAAGAATTTAAGAAACGAAATCTTGATTTAAATCACTTTTCAATACTGAAATCCCAAACTTAGACAGCCTAAAAACTATAAACCTAAGGCAAAATAACGCCTAAAGCTATAACCCCAAGACAAGAATATCTGAAACTCCAAAATCTTGTTATTAATTTTGTTATGATAGTATCTAAACCAACTTTCAAGAATGAAACCCCAAAAGAAAACTACCCTAAAAACTATAACTATAGGCAAAAAAATGCCTAAAGCTATAACCCCTATGACAAGTATGTCTGAAACCCCAAAACAAAAAGTTGAGAGAAACTCCAATACCCTATGGTAAAGAAGATAAAAAGAGTTGACCTGATTGGTTCCTAAGCTTTGATACCAACTGATGTGAATCCTAAGTGTTAAACCCTTTGAACCCACTAACAAATTCAAATAGCCTAACCCCAAGAAAGCTAAGATTCAGTCAAAAAAAAACTTAAACCTTAGAAAGCCTGTTTCAAATAACCTAGATTAAGCATGTAAGCTAGACCCTAAGAACTCTCGTTTCAAGAACCTAAGTTTGATAGGTTGAACGCCACAAAAAAAGAATTCTTTGATAAGTTCCTAAGTTCTGTTAAGAACTAAAAAGAGTGAAACACTCACTTTGAATAAATTCAAACTCAAAAGATTAATAATTGTTGCTGAAGTAGATGGCTAAACAAGGGTATTTATAGCCTCCCTACTAACCCTAATTCAACTAGTCTAAGAACTCCTAGTACAAATGAAACTCCTTGGCAGCCAAGGACTTCTAACCTAATAATAATAGGATTCAGCCAAACCTACTTACATAATTAAAAGAAAGTGATAACTCGTATAATTATATAGTTTTTAGTTATGTTTTATTATTGTTTTGTGTCAAATACGAGTTATTATTGTTTAGTCTAATTGTGTTTATGATCTTTTATATTTTTATGTAATTTGGTGTTTTTCACAAGTTTCTTTGAGTGATTTCAGATTACTAGAATTAAGGGCAAATCCAGTTCAGTTCCAATTCCGACACATTTTGCCATATCAGCTATATCTGGAGTTTCACTGAAGCAATAAGGCTTAAACTTGTAGCCATGCAACGCTAAGAGGCATATCTATCTTTTTCATGTTTTACACTTCTTAAAACGGAGTCGTTTTCCCAAGCGAAATCGACCATCAAGTTGGCTGATGTGCAATGACGTCTGTGCTGACATGTTTTCGTATTATGCCCATATCTCCTTATCCACATCAGCAAATGAGCTGATTCTAACGGCTATGGTTCCGTAACTGATAGGGGAACCTTTGTCTAGAAGACCATGTGATCAGATCAGGCCTCCAATATTGAAGAAATCGACCATCAAGGTGGCTGATGTGCAATGACGTCTGTGCTGACATGTTTTCGTATTTTGCCCATATCTGCTTAACCACATCAGCAAATGAGCTGATTCCAACGGCTATGGTTCCGTAACTGATAGGGGAACCTTTGTCTAGAAGACCATGTGATCAGATCAGGCCTCCAATATTGAAGAAATCGACCATCAAGGTGGCTGATGTGCAATGACGTCTGTGCTGACATGTTTTCGTATTTTGCCCATATCTGCTTAACCACATCAGCAAATGAGCTGATTCCAACGGCTATGGTTCCGTAACTGATAGGGGAACCTTTGTCTAGAAGACCATGTGATCAGATCAGGCCTCCAATATTGACGAAATCGACCATCAAGTTGGCTGATCAAAATCGTCATATACCTACCTTTGAAATTTGTAAAGCTTGTCTCTTGTCATTTAGCCCTCCAAAATGTGTATAAATAGAGGGCCTTGGATGATTGTAAGGGATCATATTGTACATAGGTAGGATATTAGCCATTTTAATAAAATTCTCTAAGTTTTCTTCTTCTTTCTTTTCTCTAGTTTTCTTTCTTTTCTCTAGTTTTCTTTTTCTTTAGAGAGAGCAAGAGGTTGGATAATTAATATTCTTCCTCTTCTTCTTTCTTTCTTTTATTTTCTTCTTAGATTTTCTTTAATTTTATGTTTATGTTTACAATGCCTATGCTAGGCTAAACTTCTATTTGGTTAAGGGTGATTTCAAAGCCCTAGACATGTTTTATAATTGATTTTCAGATTCTATCTATCATTAATTTTCTATCAAAGTTGCTTATGTTCTTCTACAAGAATTGTTCATGATGTTGTCTTGATTTGTTTAGGTGTACAACTAGATATATCTTGATAATTATCTATTGCTAGTCTAGGAGTCTTGATCCGTGTAATTGTCTTGATTTCCTATTCATAAGTGGCAATTTGTGATTAATGATTATGGTCAAGTTTTCAATAATTGCAAAGTGGAACATAACCTAAGTTGAACAATCCGAGCTTATGTGTTTGTTGCTTAGATCAACCTATCTTTCTCATCATAAAGCTGCCATTAAATTGAATCTAGAGAGCTTATTCTAGGTTGTTTGATGGTTAGAGATTAAATAGAGAGCTTGTTCTATTTAACGACAAACTAAGGAAAGATTGGGATAACAGAGCTTGTTGTTATCTACGGTTGTTAACTTTGATAGTTGGTTGATAATGATAGATCTGAAATTGATTCTTAATGATGTCTAGTGGTGGAGAATGAAACCTTAACCATATTTTTCATAATTGATTCTTCTTACTTACTTGTTTTCTTACTTTTAGTTTGCTTATTTTTAAAAGTATATTTATTTTTATTGGCTGGTTATACCGCCTAATTTGTATATTAACTTTGTTTTATTTTTATTGGCTGGTTATACCGCCTAATTTAGTATATATATTTTCATTGGCTGGTTATACCGCCTAATTTAGTTTATATATTTTTATTGGCTGGTTATACCGCCTAATTTAGTTTATATATTTTTATTGGCTGGTTATACCGCCTTGCATCTTATTCTTATTATTTACTTTAGTTTAAATCTGGCTTCAAAAACCCCTTTTCTTTTATTGTTCTTGAATTTAAGTTTTAAACTATTAACTTATAAACTAAAACCCAATCCCTGAGGATTCGACCCTTGCTAACTACTATCCTTACAATTTATCTTTTTAGTGCAAGGTTAAATAAGATACACTCTTTTGGGTGCATCAAGTTTTTGGCGCCGTTGCCGGGGATTGCTTTCTTTAGTTTATTTGTTACTTGGTTTATTCTTATTTTCAGTTCTAATTAGTTTTATTTTCTTGTACATACAAGTTTTTCTTTTCAAATTTAAAAAAAAAAAAATGGAATTGAGCAATCTAACACTTGAAGAGTTGGTCGCATACATGAACATGGAGAATCAACAAGCCAATCTCACCTCCCCAGTTCAACAATTGCCCATGGGAGGATGTCAAAGCCATCAAGTGTTCCAAGACCAACAGTATGATCATTACTCAAACACTTACCATGAGGGATGGTGGGATCATACTAATTATGGCTACTCGAAAAATTACCAAGAAGTAGATCCTTATGCCAATTACACTCATCCATCTAGCTTCAATCAATCATGGTCTCAAGAACCAGATCTTTTTCAACCACCACATATGACTCAAAACTCAGGTACTTCTTTAGAAGATCTTGTCTATTCTCTTGTTACTGATACATTGCAATTTCAACAGGAAACAAGGGCAAGCATCCAGAGTTTGGAAAAGCAAATGATCCAATTGACTAGTAGTATGGTGGGATGGGTAGCACAAAGATCTGAAGAACTCCCTGCCCAAACGATGATTAACCCAAAGGAGAATGCTACGATTGTGACCTTGAGGAATGAGGAACAAGATGAGGATGAGACAAAACCAAAGATGGATTCACTTCTTGAGGATAATGATGCCACCATTCAAATTGAGAGTATTTCGGCACCTGAGGTAACGTTTAAGATTCCAATTTTTACTAATGTTTCTTCTCCACCTTTCCCTAGTAGATTCGCAAAGTTCAAGGAGGAAGAACATGAACAAAACATGCTGGAAACCTTAAACAGTTTGTTTGTGGATGCCATTCAACAAGTACCAACATATGCTCCATTCCTCGATGAGATATGCACCACAAAGGATGATGGAATAATACTTGTAATGGAGAATGCATCCAGTTTTGTGCAAAGAAAGCTTCCTATCAAACGCTCAAATTTGGGAAGTTTCATGTATGAGCCTAACAAGCCTAAAAAGCCAAGAAGGGGAATTGGCTAGGCTGAAAACAATCAATCAAGTGCTAATTGGGGGAGGCAGCCTAATTAGTGAAAGCATTGCCAAACTGCCATCCTCAGATTTGCTCTCTTTTTCTTTTTCTTTTTCTTATGTTTCTTTGTTAATTGTGTTTAGTGTTTTTAAGTTCATTTAGGCTGCATATGTTTATTTTGTTTATTAGTTCTTTTCACTTACACATGATTCTTTCATTTGGGTTAACAGCATTACATTAATGACAATGTAAGAATTATGTGTGGGGGGAGAATTTAGGATTTTATTTAGAGTGTTTTGTTTTTGAGTCTTTTTATGTTGTTTTTCTTTCTGATCCTTGTTTTGAAAAACACTAGATGTAAATATAATTTTTTTTTAACCCCGGTTAAATGGCGGATAACGGTACTCCGTGATTATTTAAATCGGTTCTATCAGCTACCCACAAAACTGATATTGTATATAAATTTCTCTTTCATTTTTTTTTCAGGATGGATGATATTCTCACAAGATTGCAGAAACGATTTCCTCCTTTTCCTCAAAATATTTTACTGAAGCTTTACCAAGTTCGACTTGAAAGATTAAGAATGCTTATGCACAAAGGGATTCCCGACGACATACGTTGGATAATTGAAGCCAAGGTACGTGAAGATGAATATCTTCCTGTTTTGCATTTACCAGGTACAGGTAGAAGCACTTTTGCAAAGAAGCGACGAGCAAAGCGCATGAGTTCAAATTGCCACAAATGTGCACGATGGACGTGTAACGGTAAATGTCGTTCTATTGGGATTCCGTCCTCTAATCGAGATGATAAAATTGAATTCATTAAGGATGGACTGAGTAAGGAGAATTTGGGTAATATCCAACTTTCTCTTGAGACGCATCCTAGTGGAGACGTACAAAGAGAAATTCTTGATTTATGGCCGCAATTCCAAAGGGAATGGCAACATCTTGGGAATCTGATGTTAAAAGACCCTGTTTGCCAGCTTGTAAGAAAACTGGATGGGAAGCATATCCTCGACTCATAGAAGGCGTTTAAGCCGTTTCTGGACGTAAAACCAGAGGAAGATGTGAGCCACAATCACAACTACAATAAATGACTTCTCAGCTTTTGGTTTGATTTGCAATAACTTTATTTTGGTTTAATTTCCGTGTTGGTCGATTTGTGTAATTATTCTCGTTTTTTTTTTATTTGTCTTTTACGGTTGATTTTTTCTTCTCTTTTTGATTTTCTTCCTGAAATCACGCAAAAATCTTTTGTTAGGTTAACATTTTCTTCTGACAGGTCAGATACACTTTCGGTGACATTATTACTCTTGTCTGATTCACTACTCAGTCCTCTATATATTACACCATGTACTCATTCTCTTTCAGGCACTCGAAAAAAAAAAATGGAAAGTACTTCGTCCCAGCGTATTAAAAAAATTTGTGTCTTTGGAGGTGCTTATCCAGGGAAAAATAACATATTCACTGATGAAGTCATAAGAGTTGGAGTAATACTTGCCCAACAAAAGATCCACTTGATTTATGGAGGCGGTAGTACGGGTTTAATGGGAGTAGTCGCTACAGCAGCACACGCCGGAGGAAGTCCAGTTCTAGGAATCGTGCCAAAACTATTCACAAGTTTTTGTGGACCTACCGTGGGTAAGGAAATACAAGTCTGGAGTATCCCTGAACGGATAACAATCATGTACCATTCTGCCGATGCATTCATTGCTTTACCAGGAGGTCTGGGTACATTGGAAGAAATAGCTTGCGTGACTTCTTGGTCATCTTTGGTCACAAATAAGAAACCCATTGGTTTGCTTAATATTAATGGTTATTTTAGTAATTTGCTTTCATATTTAGATAATGCTGTGGATAATGGATTCATGTTTTCAGAGGCAAGGAGAACCATAATTTCTGCTACAACCATTGAAGATTTACTCAAAAAGCTCCAAGCTTATGAGTGTTTATCTGCTACGGTTGTTTCGCAAACGCTCGGAAAAAGAAAAAGAGATATGGACGAGCAAGGAGTGGATTGCACTTTGTCTTTGTGACATTATCTAACATTTTGTTTGTTGTGTCTCAGTTATAATAAGTGGTTAGCAACCTCTGCAGGTAATATCTCCTAAATCCTACCTTTAAAATTTGACATTGGGGACAATGTCATATTTTAGTATGGGGTAAGGGACATATTTTGCTAATTTTAAAAAAAAAAAAAAAAGTTAGTTTGTTGTGTTTTAAGCAATTTAGAAGTATTCATTCTGAACAAGGTCTGAGTAAGGGAGACTTGAGACACACCTTGTCAGTTTGATTTTAATCTTTTTATGTTTACTTGTTAATTTTTGTTTAGTATTTTAAGATTATTTAGGTTGCATGAGTTTGTTTTGTTTTGAGTCTTAGCTGTTCCTATTCTTATGTTATTAGTTCTTTTCTCTTACACATGATTCTTTCATTTGGGTTAATAGACTTACATTGAGGACAATGTAAGAATTAAGTGTGGGGGGAATGATTTAGGATTTCTTTTATTTTTGTCTACTTTTTTTTTTTTTTATGAGTCTTTATTATAATTTTTAGTGTGTTTTAGTTCCTTTTTAATACAATGATGAGATATGAATTGCATAAGTCTAAAACAGAGTTATTAGTGAGAAGATTTTCATGAGAATTGAGCTTGATATCATTTTTTTTGAGCCAATGTTAATATGATATGTTGATTGAGAAAGAAGCATGTTTAGACTTAATCTGACTTGTATAATCATCCTTGTGAGTTTTTGAGCCTATAATGATTGATGCATTATACAAATCAATCTAATTTCTTTCTTGAGTGCTCTTATGATTACATGATTCTCTAGAACTTGCTTTAAACCGTTTGAGACTATATTGATACATGTGACAACATGAATATGATAGAGGCATTAGGATTTTTAGCCAGGGCCAAACAGCCATCCCTTATTGATGTTCCAAGAGAACACACCCTTAGTGAACCAATTTGAGCCTACATTGAATAAGCTATCTCTTTGGTAACCATAACTTGTCCCTATCCTAAATATACTTATATCTTTACCTTTGTTCCAAAGATGAATTAGCATGTTTTGAGACAAGTTGCAAAGACAAGGGATATTTTTAGTTAAAAATTTGGGTTAGAAACAAGAAATAAGTGTGGGGGGAAAAGAAAGAAAAAAGTCAACAGAAAAAGAAAGGGATCATTGTCAAATACATTCTCATATAAAAAAATAAAAAAATAAATAGAAATAAAAAATAAAAAATCTTCTCTTGAACTTCTAGTTAAAGTAAAGAAAAAGATGTTACAAAGTTGGTTAGAATGATGCAAAGGCTCAACATGAATATTTAGCCTATGTTATTATGTGCTTTATAAGAGTTTTGAGAAGTTTTATTTGTATGATCTTTTTATGTCTCGAAACTTTATGAACTCTTTGGAACCTTTGTGATATCTTTATCCTTTTGTTCTTCAACCACATTACAAACCCCTTGGCCCCATTACAACCTTGATTAAAGACCTCTTGATTCATGAAGTTGTATGATCTAAATAGTGGAGAATAGGTGGACAAGCAAGAATATGGTAGAACTGTTTTCATGAGATTGATTGAGTGTAAACACTTCACCACTACTTTAAAGAGTGAAAATCATGAGGGTATCCCATGTGAGTAGTTGAGATTAAGTTTGAATATGCACTATTTTGATTGAAATATGTTATGTTAATATTGGCTTAACTCAAACAATTTACATTCAAGCATGATTTTTTGTGAAATTCTTTAAGCTATTGATTAGTTTATAAGACTTGTTCAAAGATTGTCTCTAATTTATATTGAAAGGAATAGGAGTAAATATTTTTAGTATATGTAGTTTATTTATATTTTAGTTTTTCAATGTTTGTGGGTATCGTTCTACTAAACCCTCACGAGACTAAACTCGTCCACTAGGGACACCTAGGGGTTTAAAGGCTTGTGTCACATGCTAAGTGCCACCGTGATTTCCTACGAAAGTGGATTAGATTAGATTTTCTTATTTTATTTTTATTGAGTCGTTGCTAGGGACTAGCAACAATCTAAGTGTGGGGGTGTGATAACTCGTATAATTATATAGTTTTTAGTTATGTTTTATTATTGTTTTGTGTCAAATACGAGTTATTATTGTTTAGTCTAATTGTGTTTATGATCTTTTATATTTTTATGTAATTTGGTGTTTTTCACAAGTTTCTTTGAGTGATTTCAGATTACTAGAATTAAGGGCAAATCCAGTTCAGTTCCAGTTCCGACACATTTTGCCATATCAGCTATATCTGGAGTTTCACTGAAGCAATAAGGCTGAAACTTGTAGCCATGCAAAGCTAAGAGGCATATCTATCTTTTTCATGTTTTACACTTCTTAAAACGGAGTCGTTTTCCCTAGCGAAATCGACCATCAAGTTGGCTGATGTGCAATGACGTCTGTGCTGACATGTTTTCGTATTATGCCCATATCTCCTTATCCACATCAGCAAATGAGCTGATTCTAACGGCTATGGTTCCGTAACTGATAGGGGAACCTTTGTCTAGAAGACCATGTGATCAGATCAGGCCTCCAATATTGAAGAAATCGACCATCAAGGTGGCTGATGTGCAATGACGTCTGTGCTGACATGTTTTCGTATTTTGCCCATATCTGCTTAACCACATCAGCAAATGAGCTGATTCCAACGGCTATGGTTCCGTAACTGATAGGGGAACCTTTGTCTAGAAGACCATGTGATCAGATCAGGCCTCCAATATTGACGAAATCGACCATCAAGTTGGCTGATCAAAATCGTCATATACCTACCTTTGAAATTTGTAAAGCTTGTCTCTTGTCATTTAGCCCTCCAAAATGTGTATAAATAGAGGGCCTTGGATGATTGTAAGGGATCATATTGTACATAGGTAGGATATTAGCCATTTTAATAAAATTCTCTAAGTTTTCTTCTTCTTTCTTTTCTCTAGTTTTCTTTCTTTTCTCTAGTTTTCTTTTTCTTTAGAGAGAGCAAGAGGTTGGATAATTAATATTCTTCCTCTTCTTCTTTCTTTCTTTTATTTTCTTCTTAGATTTTCTTTAATTTTATGTTTATGTTTACAATGCCTATGCTAGGCTAAACTTCTATTTGGTTAAGGGTGATTTCAAAGCCCTAGACATGTTTTATAATTGATTTTCAGATTCTATCTATCATTAATTTTCTATCAAAGTTGCTTATGTTCTTCTACAAGAATTGTTCATGATGTTGTCTTGATTTGTTTAGGTGTACAACTAGATATATCTTGATAATTATCTATTGCTAGTCTAGGAGTCTTGATCCGTGTAATTGTCTTGATTTCCTATTCATAAGTGGCAATTTGTGATTAATGATTATGGTCAAGTTTTCAATAATTGCAAAGTGGAACATAACCTAAGTTGAACAATCCGAGCTTATGTGTTTGTTGCTTAGATCAACCTATCTTTCTCATCATAAAGCTGCCATTAAATTGAATCTAGAGAGCTTATTCTAGGTTGTTTGATGGTTAGAGATTAAATAGAGAGCTTGTTCTATTTAACGACAAACTAAGGAAAGATTGGGATAACAGAGCTTGTTGTTATCTACGGTTGTTAACTTTGATAGTTGGTTGATAATGATAGATCTGAAATTGATTCTTAATGATGTCTAGTGGTGGAGAATGAAACCTTAACCATATTTTTCATAATTGATTCTTCTTACTTACTTGTTTTCTTACTTTTAGTTTGCTTATTTTTAAAAGTATATTTATTTTTATTGGCTGGTTATACCGCCTAATTTGTATATTAACTTTGTTTTATTTTTATTGGCTGGTTATACCGCCTAATTTAGTATATATATTTTCATTGGCTGGTTATACCGCCTAATTTAGTTTATATATTTTTATTGGCTGGTTATACCGCCTAATTTAGTTTATATATTTTTATTGGCTGGTTATACCGCCTTGCATCTTATTCTTATTATTTACTTTAGTTTAAATCTGGCTTCAAAAACCCCTTTTCTTTTATTGTTCTTGAATTTAAGTTTTAAACTATTAACTTATAAACTAAAACCCAATCCCTGAGGATTCGACCCTTGCTAACTACTATCCTTACAATTTATCTTTTTAGTGCAAGGTTAAATAAGATACACTCTTTTGGGTGCATCAGAAAGCTTAACTATGGGCTGAACATGCTCAAGCCTAATCCTAATTAAATTTAAAAGATGCCCAATAGTTTAATGAGGGTAGTTGATAAGCTCATAAAATATACATTTTATGTCTTTCTACCTTTAGTTTTTGTTATGTTTTCGATCTTTATCTTGTTTACTTATAATATGTTTTTTAATTTAGGTAAAATAAGGAGAATGAAGTCAAAAGATGTCAATAATGATGGTAAATAGCTTACAAAATCATAATCACAAGATGGAAGAAGACTTGGGAGTCAAAAATATCAATTTCTGGTTGAAAAGCAATGAGGCAGATTTGACCTCTGGAGCTTGTTGCAAGGAAAACATGATGTTAGATTCTTTATTTGAAGAAACTTTCTTCTTCACTTTTGAAGCTGACTTGATTATCTTTCCAACGATATATTAGGGGCCCAAATAGGATAAGAAATGGGCATTCAAAATGGCACTAGAAGATCTCCCTAAAGAATCATATGGTCAGAAAAACCCTAATCGCAAATCTGAAAAAAAAAAAAAAAGAAAACAAAAAGGCAAAAACGTGATTTTTGCACCTCCAGGCTTACATGTGCGGCAAGGACTCATTCTCAGGGTTTTAAAGCTCTATAAATACCATCTTTTGAGCCACAAACTAGACATCTTTTGAGGAGACTCAGGGATCATCATTATTCTTCTTCTCCATTCTTTTATTTTCTTTTTAGTTTTATGTATATATTATCTATGCCTATTCTAGGCTAAACTTTTATTTGGTTAAGGGTGATTTCAAAGCCCTAGACATGTTTTGTAATTGATATTCAGATTCTATCTATCATTAATTTTCTATCAAAGTTGCTTATGTTCTTCTACAAGAATTGTTTATGATGTTGTCTTGATTTTTTTAGGTGTACAATTAGATAGATCTTGATAATCATCTATTGCTAGTTTAGGAGTCTTGATCCGTGTAATTGTCTTGATTTCCTATTCATAAGTGGCAATTTGTGATTAATGATTATGGTCAAGTTTTCGATAATTGCAAAGTGGAACATAACCTAAGTTGAACAATCCGAGCTTATGTGTTTGTTGCTTAGATCAACCTATCTTTCTCATCATAAAGCTGCTATTAAATTGAACTTGGAGAGCTTATTCTATGTTGTTTGATAGTTAGAGATTAAATAGAGAGCTTGTTCTATTTAACGACAAACTAAGGAAAGATTGGGGTAACAGAACTTTTTGTTATCTACAGTTGTTAACTTTGATAGCTAATTAATGTTGATAGATATGAAATTGATTCTTAATGATGTCTAGTGGTGGAGAATGAAACCTTAATCATATTTTTCTCATATTTGATTATTCTTATTTACTTGCTTTCTTCTTTGATTATAAGTCTTTAGTTTAAATTGATTTTAAAAACCTCCTCTTTTATTTTGTTTTCTTTGAAATTAGGTTTTAGACTAATAATTCTTATACTAAAACTCAATCCCTGAGGACTCGACCCATGCTAACTACTATACTTACAATTGAGGTTGATAAATCTAAAATAGATATTATGCATTCTTTAACACCTCCCACAAATGTGAGAGAGGTTCGTTCTTTTCTTGGACATGCAGGTTTCTATAGGAGATTTATCAAAGACTTCTCAAAGATCACATTACCTCTTTGCAAGCTACTACAAAAAGATGTGGTTTTCCACTTTGATGACAAATGCAAAGAAGCGTTCGAAACATTGAAGGGACTCTTGACATCAGCTCCTATCATCCAACCACCAGATTGGAATGTACCTTTTGAAATCATGTGTGATGCTAGTGACTATGCCATTGGAGCTGTTTTTGGCCAAAGGGTTGGCAAAGCCTCACATGCCATTTATTATGCCTCACAAACTCTTAATGATGCTCAATTGAACTATTCCACTACTGAAAAAGAACTTTTGGCTATTGTATTTGCTTTAGAAAAATTTTGATCTTATTTAATTGGTACTAAAGTAATTGTATTTTCTGACCATGCAGCCCTTAGGTACTTACTCACTAAGAAGGATGCCAAACCAAGGTTGATCAGATGGATACTTCTCTTACAAGAGTTTGATTTGGAGATAAAAGATAAGAGAGATAGTGACAACTTGGTTGTGGACCATCTTAGCCGTTTAGTTCATGAAGAGGATGCACTACCCTTGAATGAGAACTTTCCGGATGAGCAACTTCTTTTTATAAGTACAACAACTCCTTGGTATGCTGATATTGTTAATTACTTAGTTACCAAGAAGTTGCCACAAGAGTTGACACAAGCCCAAAGAAATAAGATCAAGAGTGATGCCAAATACTACATATGGGATGATCCTTACCTTTGGAAGCATTGCTCCAATCAGATTATAAGAAGGTGTGTACTCGAAACTGAATTTCAATCTATTCTCACCTTTTGTCACTCTTATGCATGTGGAGGACACTTTGGATCGAAAAGAACAGCCATGAAAGTTCTTGATTCTGGATTTTATTGGCCTACCATATTCAAAGATGCATACCTCTTTTGCAAGTCATGTGATCGTTGCCAAAGAACAGGTAACTTAGGTGCTAGAAATCAAATACCTCAAACTCCAATACTTATTGTTGAAATTTTTTATGTATGGGGCATGGATTTCATGGGACCTTTTCCTTCTTCTTTTGGTAATCTTTATATTTTACTTGCCGTTGATTATGTTTCAAAGTGGGTGGAAGCAAAATCCACTAGGACTAATGACTCTAAAGTTGTTTCAGATTTTGTCAAGACTAACATCTTTGCTAGGTTTGGAACGCCAAAGGCCATAATCAGCGATAGAGGTACTCACTTTTGCAATAGGACTATGGAAGCACTTTTGAGGAAGTATAACATCACACACAAGGTCTCCACCTCATATCATCCTCAAACTAGTGGGCAAGCTGAAGTGTCAAACTGAGAAGTTAAGTCCATCCTTGAAAAGACAGTTAATCCAAATAGGAAGGATTGGAGTTCACGACTTGATGATGCACTTTGGGCTTATAGGACAGCATATAAGACACCCATTGGTATGTCTCCTTATCGACTTGTTTATGGTAAGCCTTGTCATCTTCCGGTTGAATTGGAACATAAATTACGTTCTTCTCTTCCATTCACGCCTTAAGTTATATCAAGAAAGGAATTTGTTGTTGGACAAAAAGTTCTTCTCTTCCATTCACGCCTTAAGTTATATCCAGGTAAGTTACGTTCTCGTTGGGTTGGACCTTTTGTTATTACTAATGTATTTACTCATGGTGCAGTTGAAATCCAAAGCCCAAAAACAGATAAGGCGTTCAAAGTGAATGGTCATAGATTGAAGCCTTACTATGAGAACTTTCCCATACAAGATGTGGAGGAGTTACCACTTTTTGAGCCAAATTATGTTGAATAATAATGGCATGGGTCGAAGTCAGGCTGAGGACAATAAACCAAGCGCTTCTTGGGAGGCAACCCAAAAGGATGGAGAGCATCTATTATATCAGATTTGCATATTCCTTACTCTCCATCATTCTATCTTTTATTGTTTGTCTTTTCTTTTGTTTAATAGTTCTTTTCTCTTACATATAATTCTTGCATTGGGGGATAATAGCATTACATTGAGGACAATGTAAAAATTATGTGTGGGGGGAAGAATTTAGGATTTTATTTAGAGTGTTTTGTTTTTGTGTCTTTTTATGTTGTTTTTCTTTCTGATCCTTGTTTTGAAAATAACTAGATGTAAATATAATTTTTAATTTTTTTAACCCCGGTTAAATGGCGGATAACGGTACTCCGTGATTATTTAAATCGGTTCCATCAGCTACCCACAAAACTGATATTGTATATAAATTTCTCTTCCAATTTCTCTTTCAATTTTTTTCATTTTTTTTTCAAGATGGATGATATTCTCACAAGATTGCAGAAACGATTTCCTCCTTTTCCTCGAAATATTTTACTGAAGCTTTACCAAGTTCGATTTGAAAGATTAAGAATGCTTATGCACAAAGGGATTCCTGAAGACATACGTTGGATAATTGAAGCCAAGGTACGTGAAGATGAATATCTGCCTGTTTTGCATTTACCAGGTACAGGTAGAAGCACTTTTGCAAAGAAGCGACGAGCAAAGCGCATGAGTTCAAACTGCCACAAATGTGCACGATGGATGTGTAACGGTAAATGTCGTTCTATTGGGATTCCGTCCTCTAATCGAGATGATAAAATTGAATTCATTAAGGATGGACTGAGTAAGGAGAATTTGGGTAATATCCAACTTTCTCTTGAGACGCATCCTAGTGGAGACGTACAAAGAGAAATTCTTGATTTATGGCCGCAATTCCAAAGGGAATGGCAACATCTTGGGAATCTGATGTTAAAAGACCCTGTTTGCCAGCTTGTAAGAAAACTGGATGGGAAGCATATCCTCGACTCATAGAAGGCGTTTAAGCCGTTTCTGGACGTAAAACCAGAGGAAGATGTGAGCCACAATCACAACTACAATAAATAACTTCTCAGCTTTTGGTTTGATTTGCAATAACTTCATTTCGGTTTAATTTACGTGTTGTTCAATTTGTGTAATTATTCTCGTTTTTTTTTTGCTCTTTTACGGTTGATTTTTCTTCTCTTTTTGATTTTCTTCCTGAAATCACGCAAAAATATTTTGTTAGGTTAACATTTTCTTCTGACAGGTCAAATACACTTTCGGCGACATTATTACTCTTGTCTGATTCACTACTCAGTCCTCTATATATTACACCATGTACTCATTCTCCTTCAGGCACTCGAAAAAAAAAAATTGAAAGTACTTCGTCCCAGCGCATTAAAAAAATTTGTGTCTTTGGAGGTGCTTATCCAGGGAAAAATAACATATTTGCTGATGAAGCCATAAGAGTTGGAGTAATACTTGCCCAACAAAAGATCCAGTTGATTTATGGAGGTGGTAGTACGGGTTTAATGGGAGCAGTCGCTACAGCAGCACACGCCGGAGGAAGTCCAGTTCTAGGAATCGTGCCAAAACTATTCACAGATTTTTGTGGACCTACCTTGGGTAAGAAAATACAAGTCTGGAGTATCCCTGAACGGATAACAATCATGTACCATTCTGCCGATGCATTCATTGCTTTACCAGGAGGTCTGGGTACATTGGAAGAAATAGCTTGCGTGGCTTCTTGGTCATCTTTGGTCACAAATAAGAAACCCATTGGTTTGCTTAATATTAATGGTTATTTTAGTAATTTGCTTTCATATTTAGATAATGCTGTGGAAAATGGATTCATGTTTTCAGAGGCAAAGAGAACCATAATTTCTGCTACAACCATTGAAGATTTACTCAAAAAGCTTCAAGCTTATGAGTGTTTATCTGCTACGGTTGTTTCGCAAACGCTCGGAAAAAGAAAAAGAGATATGGATGAGCAAGGAGTGGATTGCACTTTGTCTTTGTGACATTATCTAACATTTTGCTTGTTGTGTCTCAGTTATAATAAGTGGTTAGCAACCTCTGCAGGTAATATCTCCTAAATTCTACCTTTAAAATTTGACATTGGGGACAATGTCATATTTTAGTAGGGGGTAAGGGACATATTTTGCTAATTTAAAAAAAAAAAAAATTGTTGTGTTTTAAGACATTTAGAAGTATTCATTCTGAACAAGGTCTGAGTAAGGGAGACTTGAGACATACCTTGTCAGTTTGATTTAATCTTCTTTAAAAAAAAAAAAGAATGTTTAGACTTATTGTGTTTTTAGTGTGTTTTAGTTACTTTCAATACTATGATGAGATATGAATTGCATAAGTCTAAAACAGATTTATTAGTGAGAAGATTTTCATGAGAATTGAGCTTGATATCAACCTTTTTATGAGCCAATGTTAATATGATATGTTGATTGAGAAAGAAGCATGTTTAGACTTAATCTGACTTGTATAATCATCCTTGTGAGTTTTTGAGCCTATAATGATTGATGCATTATATAAATCAATCTAATTTCTTTCTTGAGTGCTCTTATGATTACATGATTCTCTAGAACTTGCTTTAGACCTTGTTGAGACTATATTGATACATGTGACAACATGAATATGATAGAGGCATTAGGATTTTTAGCCAGGGCCAAACAGCCATCCCTTATTGATGTTCCAAGAGAACACACCCTTAGTGAACCAATTTGAGCCTACATTGAATAAGCTATCTCTTTGGTAACCATAACTTGTCCCTAACCTAAATATACTTATATCCTTACCTTTGTTCCAAAGATGAATTAGCATGTTTTGAGACAAGTTGCAAAGACAAGGAAGATCTATTGAAAATTTGGGCTAGAAACAAGAAATAAGTGTGAGGGGGAAAGAAAATAAAAGTCAAGAGAAAAAAAAAGAAATGGAATACTGGCAAATACATTCCTATGTAAAAAAAAAAAATATATATGAATCATCTCTTGAATTTGGGATAAAAAGAAAAAGATGTTACAAAGTTGTTTAGAATGAAGAAAAGGCCCAACATGAATATCCGGCCTAGGTGACTATGTACTTGTAAAGAGTTTTGAGAAGTTTCTTTGTATGATCTTATTATGTCTCTAAACTTTATGAACTCTTTGGAACCTTTGTGATATCTTTATCCTTTTGTTCTTCAACCACATTGATAACTCGTATAATTATATAGTTTTTAGTTATGTTTTATTATTGTTTTGTGTCAAATACGAGTTATTATTGTTTAGTCTAATTGTGTTTATGATCTTTTATATTTTTATGTAATTTGGTGTTTTTCACAAGTTTCTTTGAGTGATTTCAGATTACTAGAATTAAGGGCAAATCCAGTTCAGTTCCAGTTCCGACAGCTTTTGCCATATCAGCTATATCTCGAGTTTCACTGAAGCAATAAGGCTGAAATTTTAACCGTGCAAAGTTAAGAGGCATATCTATCTTTTTCATGTTTTACACTTCCTGAAACGGAGTCGTTTTGCCTAGCGAAATCAACCATCAAGTTGGCTGATGTGCAATGACGTCTGTCCTGAGCAGGTTTCGCATTTTTACCATATAGTCCGATACACATCAGCAAATGAGCTGATTTCAACGGCTATGAATCAGTAACTCATAGGGGAACATTTTTCTAGAAGACCATGTGATCAGATCAGGCCTCCAAGATTGACAAAATCGACCATCAAGTTGGCTGATCAAAATTGTCATACAATATGACGAAAATTGTTAGAAAAATGCACTCACCTATTATACCTACCTTTGAAATTTGTAAAGCTTGTCTCTTGTCATTTAGCCCTCCAAAATGTGTATAAATAGAGGCCCTTGGATGATTGTAGAGGATCATATTGTACATTGGTAGGATATTAGCCATTATAATCAAATTCTCTAAGTTTTCTTCTTCTTTCTTTTCTCTAGTTTTCTTTTTCTTTATTTTCTTCTTCTTCTTCTTTCTTTCTTTTATTTCCTTCTTAGATTCTCTTTAATTTTATGTTTATGTTTACAATGCTTATGCTAGGCTAAACTTCTATTTGGTTAAGGGTGATTTCAAAGCCCTAGACATGTTTTGTGATTGATTTTCAGATTCTATCTATCATTAATTTTCTATCAAAGTTGCTTATGTTCTTCTACAAGAATTGTTCATGATGTTGTCTTGATTTATTTAGGTGTACAACTAGATAGATCTTGATAATTATCTATTGCTAGTTTAGGAGTCTTGATCCGTGTAATTGTCTTGATTTCCTATTCATAAGTGGCAATTTGTGATTAATGATTATGGTCAAGCTTTCAATATTTGCAAAGTGGAACATAACCTAAGTTGAACAATCCGAGCTTATGTGTTTGTTGCTTAGATCAACCTATCTTTCTCATCATAAAGCTGCCATTAAATTGAATTTAGAGAGCTTATTCTAGGTTGTTTAATGGTTAGAGATTAAATAGAGAGCTTGTTCTATTTAACGACAAACTAAGGAAAGATTGGGATAACAGAGCTTGTTGTTATCTACGGTTGTTAACTTTGATAGTTGGTTTATATTGATAGATCTGAAATTGATTCTTAATGATGTCTAGTGGTGGAGAATGAAACCTTAACCATATTTTTCATATTTGATTCTTCTTACTTACTTGTTTTCTTACTTTTCTAGTTTGCTTATTTTTAAAAGTATGTTTATTTTTATTGGCTGGTTATACCGCCTAATTTGTATATTAACTTTGTTTTATTTTTATTGGCTGGTTATACCGCCTAATTTAGTATATATATTTTTATTGGCTGGTTATACCGCCTAATTTAGTATATATATTTTTATTGGCTGGTTATACCGCCTTGCATCTTATTCTTATTATTTACTTTAGTTTAAATCTGTCTTCAAAAACCCCTTTTCTTTTATTGTTCTTGAATTTAAGTTTTAAACTATTAACTTATAAACTAAAACCCAATCCCTGAGGACTCGACCCTTGCTAACTACTATACTTACAATTTATCTTTTTAGTGCAAGGTTAAATAAGATACACTCTTTTGGGTGCATCAAATTTTTGGCGCCGTTGCCGGGGATTGCTTTCTTTAGTTTATTAGTTTATTGGTTTATTCTTATTTTCTGTTCTAATTATTTACTTTCTTAATTTTTTTTTTTAGTGAATGTTCCAAGCTCCCGAAGAAGACTTACGACTTAGGAAAATTCGGGAATTTATAACTTCTCACCAACAACCAATCGAGGAGTTGATCCAAAACATCCAAGAGAAGCAAGGAGAGATGGCAGCAGCTGACAATCGAACTCTCAAGGAGCTAGCCGCTCCGGACTTGGGTCAACAACCATTATGCATTGAATATGCTAATCTTGAGGTAGCTTTTGAATTAAAATCTGGTTTGATTCATCTTCTCCCAACTTTTCATGGTTTTGCAGGAGAGGATCCAAATAAGCACCTCAAGGAATTCCATGTAGTTTGCTCAAGCATGAGACCAACAGGGGTCACGGAAGAGCAAGTTAAATTGAGAGCCTTCCCATTCTCTCTAGCTGATTCAGCAAAGGAATGGCTCTACTATCTGCCATCCGGGACCATCACTACATGGAATGATTTGAAGAAAGCATTCTTGGAAAGGTATTTCCCAGCATCTAAGGCTGCCAACATTAGGAAAGAGATATGTGGGATTCGGCAATACAACGGAGAATCCTTATATGAATATTGGGAGAGGTTCAAGAAACTTTGTGCATCATGTCCACACCATCAAATAAGTGAACAACTTCTCATCCAATACTTCTATGAAGGTCTCATGCCCATGGAGAGAAGTATGATAGATGCCGCTAGTGGGGGAGCTCTAGTTGATAAGACTCCCAGGGCTGCTAGAACATTAATCTCCAACATGGCAGCCAATTCTCAACAGTTCTCAATGAGACAAGATCCATCACCACAACCCAAGAGAGTTAATGAGGTAAGTATATCATCCCTTGAACAAAAATTTGATAAACTGACTTCTCTTGTTCAACAATTGGCTGTAGGTAAAATACAACAAATAAAGGCTTGTGGCATATGTTCAAACATAGGGCACCAAACTGATATGTGTCCAACACTTCAAGAGGATACCAATGAACATGTGAATGCTATGGGTGGATTTCAGAACCAATCAAGGAAATATGATCCCTACTCAAACACTTACAATCCAGGATGGAGGGATCATCCAAACTTCAATTATGGAGGGAACCAATCACAAACTATTCCTCCACCATTTGACCACAGGCCACCGGGTTTTCAGCAAAGAGTGCAACAACCATACCAAACCCGACAACAACTACCACCCACCCAAAATTCAGGTACTTCTCTTGAAGATCTTGTTAAAGCTCTTTCTACTAATACAATTCAATTTCAACAGGAAACAAAGACAAGTATTCGAAATTTGGAGACTCAAATAGGGAAATTGGCAACAACCATGAGTCAAATGCAAGCAAGGGATTCTGGGAAATTACCTTCCCAAACCATAGTGAATCCAAGAGAGAATGCCAATGCTATAAATTTAAGAAGTGGGAAACAGCTAGAGACACCACAAAATGATAGTGCTCAAGGGGAGAACAATACCATGGCATCCTCTTCACATCCCAACGAGCCACTAAAAAAGGTAATTCCTAAACCATCCTTTCCTTCTTATATAACTCCTCCACCTTTTCCTGGCAGGTTAGCAAAGTCCAAGAAGGAGGAGCAAGAGAAGGAAATTTTGGAAACTTTCCGGAAAGTAGAGGTGAACATTCCTTTACTAGATGCTATCAAGCAAGTGCCAAGATATGCCAAGTTCCTAAAAGAGTTGTGCACATCTAAACGGAAGTTGAAATGGAATGAAAAGGTAAGTGTGGGGGAGAATGTGTCAGCTGTTCTTCAAAAGAAACTCCCACCTAAATGCAAGGATCCAGGTATGTTTACCATTCCTTGTAAGATAGGCAACACCAGGTTTGAGCGTGCTATGCTAGATCTAGGGGCATCTATTAATGTCATGCCATATTCAATTTATGCTTCATTGAATCTAGGACCATTAGAGGAAACCGGTGTTATAATACAACTTGCTGACCGTTCTAACACTTATCCAAGAGGAGTTGTAGAAGACGTTCTTGTACAGGTTAATGAATTGGTTTTTCCCGCTGACTTTTATGTTATTGAGATGGAAGATGAGATGTCTTCTAATCCCACACCTATTCTATTAGGGAGACCATTCTTGAAAACAGCAAGAACTAAAATAGATGTACATGATGGCACTTTAACTATGGAATTTGATGGTGAAATAATTCGCTTTAACATTTTTGAGGCCATGATATATCCTAGTGATGTGCATTCTGTTTTTAATATTGATATAATTGACTCACTAGTGCAGCAAGCTTATGAGCTAGATGGTGAAGATAGTGTGGAAATAGTCCTTAGCAACCATCTCGGAATGGGGAATGCTAAACTAGCCTTGAGTGACCATGTGGAAGGGGCACTAGAATCTTTACACTCGCTGCCACCTAAAGATGCAAGGTTTGATGTTTCATTTATTGATTTGCCTTTATCTAATGAGAAACTTCTACCTTCCATTTTGCAGGCACCAACTTTAGAGTTGAAACCACTACCGAACCACTTGAAATATGTGTTCCTAGGTAAAAAGGACACACTACCGATCATCATTGCCAAAGAGCTCACACCTTTGCAAGAAGAGCGACTTATCCGGGTGCTTAGAGAGCATAAAACAGCAATTGGTTGGACAATTGCTGATATCAAGGGAATAAGCCCATCCATGTGCATGCACCGGATTTTGTTAGAGGAAGGGTCCAAACCAACAAGAGAAGCACAAAGAAGATTGAACCCTCCTATGATGGAGGTTGTGAAAAAGGAGATACTGAAGCTCCTAGATGTTGGAGTGATCTATCCTATCTCGGATAGCAAATGGGTGAGCCCGGTCCAAGTGGTTCCAAAGAAATCAGGTGTAACAGTGGTAACAAATTATGAGAATGAACTTGTTCCTACTAGGATTCAAACAGGATAGCGAGTTTGTATTGATTATCGTAAACTTAATTCCACAACTCGCAAAGACCACTTTCCTTTACCTTTTATTGATCAAATGCTTGGAAGGTTAGCGGGCCATTCTCATTATTGTTTTCTTGATGGTTTTTCAGGTTATAATCAGATAGCCATTGCTCCGGAGGACCAAGAGAAAACAACATTCACATGTCCATTTGGTACTTTTGCATACCGGCGTATGCCATTTGGTCTTTGTAATGCACCAGCTACATTCCAAAGGTGTATGGTTAGCATATTTTCAGATTATGTAGAGAACATCATAGAAGTGTTTATGGATGATTTTAGTGTCTATGGTGATTCTTTTGATAGATGTCTAGAGAACCTTACACTTGTACTTGAAAGATGCATGGAAACTAACCTTGTTTTGAATTGGGAAAAATGTCACTTTATGGTAGAACAAGGAATAGTTTTGGGCCATGTTATTTCTTCTAGAGGGATAGAGGTTGATAAGTCTAAAATAGATATTATGCATTCTTTACCACCTCCCACAAATGTGAGAGAGGTTCGTTCTTTTCTTGGACATGCAGGTTTCTATAGGAGATTTATCAAAGACTTCTCAAAGATCACATTACCTCTTTGCAAGCTACTACAAAAAGATGTGGTTTTCCACTTTGATGATAAATGCAAAGAGGCGTTTGAAACATTGAAGGGACTCTTGACATCAGCTCCTATCATCCAACCACCAGATTGGAATGTACCTTTTGAAATCATGTGTGATGCTAGTGACTATGCCATTGGAGCTGTTTTGGGCCAACGGGTTGGCAAAGCCTCACATGCCATTTATTATGCCTCCCGAACTCTTAATGATGCTCAATTGAACTATTCCACTACTGAAAAAGAACTTTTGGCTGTTGTATTTGCTTTAGAAAAATTTCGATCTTATTTAATTGGTACTAAAGTAATTGTATATTCTGACCATGCAGCCCTTAAGTACTTACTCACTAAAAAGGAGGCCAAACCAAGGTTGATTAGATGGATACTTCTCTTACAAGAGTTTGATTTGGAGATAAAAGATAAGAGAGGTAGTGACAACCTGGTTGCGGACCATCTTAGCCGTTTAGTTCATGAAGAGGATGCACTACCCTTGAATGAGAACTTTCCGGATGAGCAACTTCTTTTTATAAGTACAACAACTCCTTGGTATGCTGATATTGTTAATTACTTAGTTACCAAGAAGTTGCCACAAGAGTTGACACAAGCTCAAAGAAATAAGATCAAGAGTGATGCCAAATACTACATATGGGATGATCCTTACCTTTGGAAGCATTGCTCCGATCAGATTATAAGAAGGTGTGTACTCAAAACTGAATTTCAATCTATTCTCACCTTTTGTCACTCTTATGCATGTGGAGGACACTTTGGATCCAAAAGAACAGCCATGAAAGTTCTTGATTCTGGATTTTATTGGCCTACCATATTCAAAGATGCATACCTCTTTTGCAAGTCATGTGATCGTTGCCAAAGAACAGGTAACTTAGGTGCTAGAAATCAAATGCCTCAAACTCCAATACTTATTGTTGAAATTTTTGATGTATGGGGCATGGATTTCATGGGACCTTTTCTTCCTTCTTTTGGTAATCTTTATATTTTACTTGCCGTTGATTATGTTTCAAAGTGGGTGGAAGCAAAATCCACTAGGACTAATGACTCTAAAGTTGTTTCAGATTTTGTCAAGACTAACATCTTTGCTAGGTTTGGAACGCCAAAGGCCATAATCAGCAATAGAGGTACTCACTTTTGCAATAGGACTATGGAAGCACTTTTGAGGAAGTATAACATCACACACAAGGTCTCCACCTCATATCATCCTCAAACTAGTGGGCAAGCTGAAGTGTCAAACCGAGAAGTTAAGTCCATCCTTGAAAAGACAGTTAATCCAAATAGGAAGGATTGGAGTTCACGACTTGATGATGCTATTTGGGCTTATAGGACAGCATATAAGACACCCATTGGTATGTCTCCTTATCGACTTGTTTATGGTAAGCCTTGTCATCTTCCGGTTGAATTGGAACATAAATCATATTGGGCTATCAAACAATGCAACATGGAGATGGATGAGACAGGAAAGAAAAGAAAACTTGACCTACAAGAATTAGAGGAGATAAGGAATGATGCCTATCAGAATTCTAGGATTTACAAGGAAAAGACTAAGGCATTCCATGACAAGATGATATCAAGAAAGGAATTTGTTGTTGGACAAAAAGTTCTTCTCTTCCATTCACGCCTTAAGTTATATCCAGGTAAGTTACGTTCTCGTTGGGTTGGACCTTTTGTTATTACTAATGTATTTACTCATGGTGCAGTTGAAATCCAAAGCCCAAAAACAGATAAGGCATTCAAAGTGAATGGTCATAGATTAAAGCCTTACTATGAGAACTTTCCAATACAAGATGTGGAGGAGTTTCCACTTTTTGAGCCAAAGTATGTTGAATAATAATGGCATGGGTCTAAGTCAAGCTGAGGACAATAAACCAAGCGCTTCTTGGGAGGCAACCCAAAAGGATGGAGAGCATCTATTATATCAGATTTGCATATTCCTTACTCTCCATCATTCTATCTTTTATTGTTTCTCTTTTGTTTTGTTTAATAGTTCTTTTCTCTTACATATAATTCTTGCATTGGGGGATAATAGCATTACATTGAGGACAATGTAAAAATTATGTGTGGGGGGAAGAATTTAGGATTTTATTTAGAGTGTTTTGTTTTTGAGTCTTTTTATGTTGTTTTTTTTTCTGATCCTGGTTTTGAAAATAACTAGATGAAATATAATTTTTAATTTTTTTACCCCGGTGATGCACCCAAAAGAGTGTATCTTATTTAACCTTGCACTAAAAAGATCAATTGTAAGTATAGTAGTTAGCAAGGGTCGAGTCCTCAGGGATTGGGTTTTAGTTTATAAGTTGATAGTTTAAAATTAAATTCAAGAACAATAAAAGAAAAGGGGTTTTTGAAATCAGATTTAAACTAAAGTAAATAATAAGAATAATATGCAAGGCGGTATAACCAGCCAATAAAAATATATATACTAAATTAGGCGGTATAACCAGCCAATAAAAATAAAACAAAGTTAATATACAAATTAGGCGGTGTAACCAGCCAATAAAAATAAATATACTTTTAAAAATAAGCAAACTAGAAAAGTAAGAAAACAAGTAAGTAAGAAGAATCAAATATGAAAAATATGGTTAAGGTTTCATTTTCCACCACTAGACATCATTAAGAATCAATTTCAGATCTATCAATATCAACCAACTATCAAAGTTAACAACCGTAGATAACAACAAGCTCTGTTACCCCAATCTTTCCTTAGTTTGTCGTTAAATAGAACAAGCTCTCTATTTAATCTCTAACCATTAAACAACCTAGAATAAGCTCTCTAAATTCAATTTAATGGCAGCTTTATGATGAGAAAGATAGGTTGATCTAAGCAACAAACACATAAGCTCGGATTGTTCAACTTAGGTTATGTTCCACTTTGCAATTATTGAAAACTTGACCATAATCATTAATCACAAATTGCCACTTATGAATAGGAAATCAAGACAATTACACGGATCAAGACTCCTAAACTAGCAATAGATAATTATCAAGATCTATCTAGTTGTACACCTAAATAAATCAAGACAACATCATGAACAATTCTTGTAGAAGAACATAAGCAACTTTGATAGAAAATTAATGATAGATAGAATCTGAAAATCAATCACAAAACATGTCTAGGGCTTTGAAATCACCCTTAACCAAATAGAAGTTTAGCCTAGCATAGGCATTATAAACATAAAATTAAATAGAATCTAAGAAGAAAATAAAAGAAAGAAAGAAGAAGAAGAAGAATATTAATTATCCAACCTCTTGCTCTTTCTAAAGAAAAAGAAAACTAGAGAAAATAAAGAAGAAGAAAACTTAGAGAATTTTATTACAATGGCTAATATCCTACCTATGTACAATATGATCCTCTACAATCATCCAAGGCCCTCTATTTATACACATTTTAGAGGGCTAAATGACAAGAGACAAGCTTTACAAATTTCAAAGGTAGGTATAATAGGTGGGTGCATTTTTCTAACAATTTTCGTCATATTGTATGACCATTTTGATCAGCCAACTTGATGGTCGATTTTGTCAATCTTGGAGGCCTGATCTGATCACATGGTCTTCTAGAAAAATGTTCCCCTATGAGTTATTGATTCATATCCGTTAGAATCAGCTCATTTGATGATGTGGAGAAGAAGATATGGGCAAAATACGAAAATAGGTCAGCACAGACGTCATTGCACATCAGCCAACTTGATGGTCGATTTCTTCAAAATTGGAGGCTTTATCTGATCACATGGTCTTCTCGACAAATGTTCCCCTATCAGTTATTGATCCATAGCCGTTGAAATCAGCTCATTTTCTGATGTGTATCGGACGATATGGTCAAAATGCGCAAACTGCTCAGGACAGACGTCATTGCACATCAGCCAATTTGATGGTTGATTTCGCTAGGGAAAACGACTCCGTTTCAAGAAGTGTAAAACATGAAAAAGATAGATATGCCTCTTTACTTTGCACGGTAAAAATTTCAGCCTTATCGCTTCAGTGAAACTCCAGATATAGCTGATATGGGAAAAGGTGTCGGAACTGGAACTGAACTGGATTTGCCCTTAATTCTAGTAATCTGAAATCACTCAAAGAAACTTGTGAAAAACACCAAATTACATAAAAATATAAAAGATCATAAACACAATTAGACTAAACAATAATAAATCGTATTTGACACAAAACAATAATAAAACATAACTAAAAACTATATAATTATACGAGTTATCACACCCCCACACTTAGATTGTTGCTAGTCCCTAGCAACGACTCAATAAAAATAAAATAAGAAAATCTAATCTAATCCATTTTCGTAGGAAATCACGGTGGCACTTAGCATGTGACACAAGCCTTTAAACCCCTAGGTGTCCCTAGTGGACGAGTTTAGTCTCGTGAGGGTTTACTAGAACGATACCCACAAACATTGAAAAACTAAAATATAAATAAACTACATATACTAAAAATATTTATTCCTAATCCTTTCAATACAAATTAGAGACAATCTTTGAACAAGTCTTATAAACTAATCAATAGCTTAAAAAAATTTCACAAAAAATCATGCTTGAATGTAAATTGTTTGAGTTAAGCCAATATTAGCATAACATATCTTAATCAAAATAGTGCATGTTCAAATTTAATCTCAAGTTCTCACATGGGATACCCTCATGATTTTCACTCTTTAAAGTAGTGGTGAAGTGTTTACACTCAATCAATCTCATGAAAACAGTTCTACCATATTCTTGCTTGTCCACCTATTCTCCACTATTTAGATCATACAACTTCATGAATCAAGAGGTCTTTAATCAAGGTTGTAATGGGGCCAAGGGGTTTGTAATGTGGTTGAAGAACAAAAGAATAAAGATATCACAAAGGTTCCAAAGAGTTCATAAAGTTTAGAGACATAAAAAGATCATACAAAGAAACTTCTCAAAACTCTTTATAAGTACATAGTCACCTAGGCCGGATATTCATGTTGGGCCTTTTCTTCATTCTAAACAACTTTGTAACATCTTTTTCTTTTTCCACAAATTCAAGAGATGATTCATATATATTTTTTTTTACATAGGAATGTATTTGCCAGTATTTCTTTTTCTCTTGACTTTTCTTTTCTTTTCCCCCCACACTTATTTCTTGTTTCTAACCCAAATTTTTAACTAAAAATATCCCTTGTCTTTGCAACTTGTCTCAAATCATGCTAATTCATCTTTGGAACAAAGGTAAAGATATAAGTATATTTAGGTTAGGGACAAGTTATGGTTACCAAAGAGATAGCTTATTCAATGTAGGCTCAAATTGGTTCACTAAGGGTGTGTTCTCTTCGAACATCAATAAGGGATGGCTGTTTGGCCCTGACTAAAAATCCTAATGCTTCTATCATATTCATGTTGTCACATGCATCAATATAGTCTCAAACGGTTTAAAGCAAGTTCTAGAGAATCATGTAAGCATAAGAGCACTCAAGAAAGAAATTAGATTGATTTGTATAATGCATCAATCATTTTAGGCTCAAAAACTCACAATGATGATTATACAAGTCAGTTTTAAGTCTAAACATGCTTCTTTCTCAATCAACATATCATATTAACATTGGCTCATAAAAATTAGTATCAAGCTTAATTCTCATGAAAATCTTCTCACTAGTAACCAGTTTAGACCTATGCAATTCATATCTCATCATTGTATTAAAAAGGAACTAAAACACACTAAAAATAATAATAATAAAGACTCATAAAAAAAATAGTAGACAAAAATAAAAGAAATCCTAAATCATTCCCCCCACACTTAATTCTTACATTGTCCTCAATGTAAGTCTATTAACCCAAATGAAAGAATCATGTGTAAGAGAAAAGAACTAATAACATAAGAATAGGAACAACTAAGACTCAAAACAAAACAAACTCATGCAACCTAAATAATCCTAAAATACTAAACAAAAATTAACAAGTAAACATAAAAAATAAAAATAAAAGCAATAAAAATAAAAATAAAAATAATAAAAGAAAAGAAAAAGTAAAAGAAAGAGAAAGAGAAAGCAAATCTGAATATGGAAGGTTGGCAATTTCTTCTTTAATTGGGTTGCCTTCCCAATTAACACTTGAGTTAGTGTTTTGAACCTAACCAACACCCCTTCTTGGCTTTTTAGGCTTGTCAGGCTCATACATGAAATTTTCCAAATTTATGCGTTTGAGAGGAAGCTTTCTTTGCACAACAGTGGATGCATTCTCCATTACAAGTATTATTCCATCATCCTTTGTGGTGCATATCTCATCGAGGAATGGAGCATATTTTGATACTTGTTGAATGGCATCCACAAACAAGTTGTTTAAGGTTTCTGGCATGTGTTGTTCATGTTCTTCCTCCTTGAACTTTGCAAATCTACTAGGAAAAGGTGGAGAAGAAACATTAGTAAAAAGTAGAACCTTAAACGTTACCTCAGGTGCCGAAATACACTTATTTGGATTTGTGGCTTCATTATCCTCAAGAATAGAATCCATCTCTAATTTTGTCTCATCCTCATCTTGTTCCTCATTCCTCAAGGTCACAATAGTAGCATTCTCCTTTGGGTTAATCATCGTTTGGGCAGGGAGTTCTTCAGATCTTTGTGCTACCCATCCCACCATACTACTAGTCAATTGGCTCATTTGCCTTTCCAAACTCTGGATACTTGCCCTTGTTTCCTGTTGAAATTGCAAAGTATTAGTAACAAGAGAATCGACAAGATCTTCTAAAGAAGTACCTGAGTTTTGAGTCATATGTAGTGGCTGAAAAAGATCTGGTTCTTGAGACCATGATTGATTAAATCTAGATGGATGAGTGTAATTGGCATAAGGATCTACTTCTTGGTAATTTTTCGAGTAGCCATAATTAGTATGATCCCACCATCCCTCATGGTAAGTGTTTGAGTAATGATCATACTGCCGGTCTTGGAACACTTGATGGCCTTGACATCCTCCCATGGCCAATTGTTGAACTGGGTAGGTGAGATTGGCTTGTTGATTCTCCATGTTCATGTATGCCACCAACTCTTCAAGTGTTAGATTGCTCAATTCCATCGTTCTTTTTTTTTTTTTTTTTTTTCAAAATTTGATAAGAAAAACCCGTATATACAAGAAAATAAAACTCATTAGAATTGAAAATAAGAATAAACCAAGTAACAAATAAACTAAAGAAAACAATCCCCGGCAACGGCGCCAAAAGTTTGATGCACCCAAAAGAGTGTATCTTATTTAACCTTGCACTAAAAAGATCAATTGTAAGTATAGTAGTTAGCAAGGGTCGAGTCCTCAGGGATTGGGTTTTAGTTTATAAGTTGATAGTTTAAAACTTAAATTCAAGAACAATAAAAGAAAAGGGGTTTTTGAAATCAGATTTAAACTAAAGTAAATAATAAGAATAATATGCAAGGCGGTATAACCAGCCAATAAAAATATATATACTAAATTAGGCGGTATAACCAGCCAATAAAAATAAAACAAAGTTAATATACAAATTAGGCGGTGTAACCAGCCAATAAAAATAAATATACTTTTAAAAATAAGCAAACTAGAAAAGTAAGAAAACAAGTAAGTAAGAAGAATCAAATATGAAAAATATGGTTAAGGTTTCATTTTCCACCACTAGACATCATTAAGAATCAATTTCAGATCTATCAATATCAACCAACTATCAAAGTTAACAACCGTAGATAACAACAAGCTCTGTTACCCCAATCTTTCCTTAGTTTGTCTTTAAATAGAACAAGCTCTCTATTTGATCTCTAACCATTAAACAACCTAGAATAAGCTCTCTAAATTCAATTTAATGGCAGCTTTATGATGAGAAAGATAGGTTGATCTAAGCAACAAACACATAAGCTCGGATTGTTCAACTTAGGTTATGTTCCACTTTGCAATTATTGAAAACTTGACCATAATCATTAATCACAAATTGCCACTTATGAATAGGAAATCAAGACAATTACACGGATCAAGACTCCTAAACTAGCAATAGATAATTATCAAGATCTATCTAGTTCTACACCTAAATAAATCAAGACAACATCATGAACAATTCTTGTAGAAGAACATAAGCAACTTTGATAGAAAATTAATGATAGATAGAATCTGAAAATCAATCACAAAACATGTCTAGGGCTTTGAAATCACCCTTAACCAAATAGAAGTTTAGCCTAGCATAGGCATTATAAACATAAAATTAAATAGAATCTAAGAAGAAAATAAAAGAAAGAAAGAAGAAGAAGAAGAATATTAATTATCCAACCTCTTGCTCTTTCTAAAGAAAAAGAAAACTAGAGAAAAGAAAGAAGAAGAAAACTTAGAGAATTTTATTACAATGGCTAATATCCTACCTATGTACAATATGATCCTCTACAATCATCCAAGGCCCTCTATTTATACACATTTTGGAGGGCTAAATGACAAGAGACAAGCTTTACAAATTTCAAAGGTAGGTATAATAGGTGGGTGCATTTTTCTAACAATTTTCGTCATATTGTATGACCATTTTGATCAGCCAACTTGATGGTCGATTTTGTCAATCTTGGAAGCCTGATCTGATCACATGGTCTTCTAGAAAAATGTTCCCCTATGAGTTATTGATTCATATCCGTTGGAATCAGCTCATTTGCGGATGTGGAGAAGAAGATATGGGCAAAATATGAAAACAGGTCAGCACAGACGTCATTGCACATCAGCCAACTTGATGGTCGATTTCTTCAATATTGGAGGCTTTATCTGATCACATGGTCTTCTATACAAATGTTCCCCTATCAGTTATTGATCCATAGCCGTTGGAATCAGCTGATTTGCTGATGTGTATCGGACGATATGGTCAAAATGCGAAAACTGCTCAGGACAGACGTCATTGCACATCAGCCAATTTGATGGTTGATTTCGCTAGGGAAAACGACTCCGTTTCAAGAAGTGTAAAACATGAAAAAGATAGATATGCCTCTTTACTTTGCACGGTTAAAATTTCAGCCTTATTGCTTCAGTGAAACTCCAGATATAGCTGATATGGCAAAAGGTGTCGGAACTGGAACTGAACTGGATTTGCCCTTAATTCTAGTAATCTGAAATCACTCAAAGAAACTTGTGAAAAACACCAAATTACATAAAAATATAAAAGATCATAAACACAATTAGACTAAACAATAATAACTCGTATTTGACACAAAACAATAATAAAACATAACTAAAAACTATATAATTATACGAGTTATCACCCGGTTAAATGGCGGATAACGGTACTCACAAGATTGCAGAAACGATTTCCTCCTTTTCCTCGAAATATTTTACTGAAGCTTTACCAAGTTCGTTTCGAAAGATTAAGAATGCTTATGCAGAAAGGGATTCCTGGAGACATACGTTGGATAATTGAAGCCAAGGTACGTGAAGATGAATATCTTCCTGTTTTGCATTTACCAGGTACAGGTAGAAGCACTTTTGCAAAGAAGCGACGAGCAAAGCGCATGAGTTCAAATTGCCACAAATGTGCACGATGGACGTGTAACGGTAAATGTCGTTCAATTGGGATTCCGTCCTCTAATCGAGATGATAAAATTGAATTCATTAAGGATGGACTGAGTAAGGAGAATTTGGGTAATATCCAACTTTCTCTTGAGACGCATCCTAGTGGAGACGTACAAAGAGAAATTCTTGATTTATGGCCGCAATTCCAAAGGGAATGGCAACATCTTGGGAATCTGATGTTAAAAGACCCTGTTTGCCAGCTTGTAAAAAAACTGGATGGGAAGCATATCCTCGACTCATAGAAGGCGTTTAAGCCGTTTCTGGACGTAAAACCAGAGGAAGATGTGAGCCACAATCACAACTACAATAAATGACTTCTCAGCTTTTGGTTTGATTTGCAATAACTTCATTTCGGTTTAATTTACGTGTTGTTCGATTTGTGTAATTATTCTCATTTTTTTTATTTGTCTTTTACGGTTGATTTTTCTTCTCTTTTTGATTTTCTTCCTGAAATCACGCAAAAATCTTTTGTTAGGTTAATATTTTCTTCTGACAGGTCAGATACACTTTCGGCGACATTATTACTCTTGTCTGATTCACTACTGAGTCCTCTATATATTACACCATGTACTCATTCTCTTTCAGGCACTCGAAGAAAAAAAAATGGAAAGTACTTCATCCCAGCGCATTAAAAAAATTTGTGTCTTTGGAGGTGCTTATCCAGGGAAAAATAACATATTCGCTGATGAAGCCATAAGAGTTGGAGTAATACTTGCCCAACAAAAGATCCACAGTAGCACACGCCGGAGGAAGTCCAGTTCTAGGAATCGTGCCAAAACTATTCACAAGTTTTTGTGGACCTACCGTGGGTAAGGAAATACAAGTCTGGAGTATCCCTGAACGGATGACAATCATGTACCATTCTGCCGATGCATTCATTGCTCTACCAGGAGGTCTGGGTACATTGGAAGAAATAGCTTGCGTGGCTTCTTGGTCATCTTTGGTCACAAATAAGAAACCCATTGGTTTGCTTAATATTAATGGTTATTTTAGTAATTTGCTTTCATATTTAGGTAATGCTGTGGATAATGGATTCATGTTTTCAGAGGCAAGGAGAACCATAATTTCTGCTACAACCATTGAAGATTTACTCAAAAAGCTCCAAGCTTATGAGTGTTTATCTGCTACGGTTGTTTCGCAAATGCTCGGAAAAAGAAAAAGAGATATGGACGAGCAAGGAGTGGATTGCACTTTGTCTTTGTGACATTATCTAACATTTTGCTTGTTGTGTCTCAGTTATAATAAGTGGTTAGCAACCTCTGCAGGTAATATCTCCTAAATTCTACCTTTAAAATTTGACATTGGGGACAATGTCATATTTTAGTAGGGGGTAAGGGACATATTTTTCTAATATAAAAAAAAAATAAAAAATTGTTGTGTTTTAAGACATTTAGAAGTATTCATTCTGAACAAGGTCTGAGTAAGGGAGACTTGAGACATAACTTGTCAGTTTGATTTAATCTTCTAAAAAAAAAAAAAAAAAAAGCATGTTTAGACTTAGTGTGTTTTTAGTGTGTTTTAGTTACTTTCAATACTATGATGAGATATGAATTGCATAAGTCTAAAACAGATTTATTAGTGAGAAGATTTTCATGAGAATTGAGCTTGATGTCAATCTTTTATGAGCCAATGTTAATATGATATGTTGATTGAGAAAGAAGCATGTTTAGACTTAATCTGACTTGTATAATCATCCTTGTGAGTTTTTGAGCCTATAATGATTGATGCATTATACAAATCAATCTAATTTCTTTCTTGAGTGCTCTTATGATTACATGATTCTCTAGAACTTGCTTTAAACCGTTTGAGACTATATTGATACATGTGACAACATGAATATGATAGAGGCATTAGGATTATAACCAGAGCCAAACAGCCATCCATTATTAATGTTCCAAGAGAACACACCCTTAGTGAACCAATTTGAGCCTACATTGAATAAGCTATATCTTTGGTAACCATAACTTGTCCCTAACCTAAATATACTTATATCTTTACCTTTGTTCCAAAAGATGAATTAGCATGTTTTGAGACAAGTTGCAAAGACAAAGAAGATTTATTGAAAATTTGGGTTAGAAATAAGAAATAAGTGTGGGGGGAAAAGAAAGAAAAAAGTCAAGAGAAAAAGAAAGGGATCATTGTCAAATACATTCTCATATAAAAAAAAAAAAAAAAAATTCTTCTCTTGAACTTCTAGTTAAAGTAAAGAAAAAGATGTTACAAAGTTGGTTAGAATGATGCAAAGGCTCAACATGAATATTTAGCCTATGTTATTATGTGCTTTATAAGAGTTTTGAGAAGTTTTATTTGTATGATCTTTTTATGTCTCGAAACTTTATGAACTCTTTGGAACCTTTGTGATATCTTTATCCTTTTGTTCTTCAACCACATTACAAACCCCTTTGCCCCATTACAACCTTGATTAAAGACCTCTTGATTCATGAAGTTGTATGATCTAAATAGTGGAGAATAGGTGGACAAGCAAGAATATGGTAGAACTGTTTTCATGAGATTGATTGAGTGTAAATACTTCACCACTACTTTAAAGAGTGAAAATCATGAGGGTATCCCATGTGAGTAGTTGAGATTAAGTTTGAATATGCACTATTTTGATTGAAATATGTTATGTTAATATTGGCTTAACTCAAACAATTTACATTCAAGTATGATTTTTTGTGAAATTCTTTAAGCTATTGATTAGTTTATAAGATTTGTTCAAAGATTGTCTCTAATTTGTATTGAAAGGATTAGGAGTAAATATTTTTAGTATATGTAGTTTATTTATATTTTAGTTTTTCAATGTTTGTGGGTATCGTTCTAGTAAACCCTCACGAGACTAAACTCGTCCACTAGGGACACCTAGGGGTTTAAAGGCTTGTGTCACATGCTAAGTGCCACCGTGATTTCCTACGAAAGTGGATTAGATTAGATTTTCTTATTTTATTTTTATTGAGTCGTTGCTAGGGACTAGCAACAATCTAAGTGTGGGGGTGTGATAACTCGTATAATTATATAGTTTTTAGTTATGTTTTATTATTGTTTTGTGTCAAATACGAGTTATTATTGTTTAGTCTAATTGTGTTTATGATCTTTTATATTTTTATGTAATTTGGTGTTTTTCACAAGTTTCTTTGAGTGATTTCAGATTACTAGAATTAAGGGCAAATCCAGTTCAGTTCCAGTTCCGACAGCTTTTGCCATATCAGCTATATCTCGAGTTTCACTGAAGCAATAAGGCTGAAATTTTAACCGTGCAAAGTTAAGAGGCATATCTATCTTTTTCATGTTTTACACTTCTTGAAACGGAGTCGTTTTGCCTAGCGAAATCAACC
Source organism: Fremontodendron californicum (assembly GCA_030761205.1). NCBI lineage: Eukaryota > Viridiplantae > Streptophyta > Magnoliopsida > Malvales > Malvaceae > Fremontodendron > Fremontodendron californicum. The sequence continues at coordinate 22,991,040 of JAULJL010000013.1, forward strand.
ATCAAGTTGGCTGATGTGCAATGACGTCTGTCCTGAGCAGGTTTCGCATTTTCACCATATCGTCCGATACACATCAGCAAATGAGCTGATTCCAACGGCTATGAATCAGTACCTCATAGGGGAACGTTTTTCTAGAAGACCATGTGATCAGATCAGGCCTCCAAGATTGACAAAATCGACCATCAAGTTGGCTGATCAAAATTGTCATACAATATGACGAAAATTGTTAGAAAAATGCACCCACCTATTATACCTACCTTTGAAATTTGTAAAGCTTGTCTCTTGTCATTTAGCCCTCCAAAATGTGTATAAATAGAGGGCCTTGGATGATTGTACAGGATCATATTGTACATTGGTAGGATATTAGCCATTATAATCAAATTCTCTAAGTTTTCTTCTTCTTTCTTTTCTCTAGTTTTCTTTTTCTTTATTTTCTTCTTCTTCTTCTTTCTTTCTTTTATTTCCTTCTTAGATTCTCTTTAATTTTATGTTTATGTTTACAATGCTTATGCTAGGCTAAACTTCTATTTGGTTAAGGGTGATTTCAAAGCCCTAGACATGTTTTGTGATTGATTTTCAGATTCTATCTATCATTAATTTTCTATCAAAGTTGCTTATGTTCTTCTACAAGAATTGTTCATGATGTTGTCTTGATTTATTTAGGTGTACAACTAGATAGATCTTGATAATTATCTATTGCTAGTTTAGGAGTCTTGATCCGTGTAATTGTCTTGATTTCCTATTCATAAGTGGCAATTTGTGATTAATGATTATGGTCAAGTTTTCAATATTTGCAAAGTGGAACATAACCTAAGTTGAACAATCCGAGCTTATGTGTTTGTTGCTTAGATCAACCTATCTTTCTCATCATAAAGCTGCCATTAAATTGAATTTAGAGAGCTTATTCTAGGTTGTTTAATGGTTAGAGATTAAATAGAGAGCTTGTTCTATTTAACGACAAACTAAGGAAAGATTGGGATAACAGAGCTTGTTGTTATCTACGGTTGTTAACTTTGATAGTTGGTTGATATTGATAGATCTGAAATTGATTTTTAATGATGTCTAGTGGTGGAGAATGAAACCTTAACCATATTTTTCATATTTGATTCTTCTTACTTACTTGTTTTCTTACTTTTCTAGTTTGCTTATTTTTAAAAGTATATTTATTTTTATTGGCTGGTTATACCGCCTAATTTGTATATTAACTTTGTTTTATTTTTATTGGCTGGTTATACCGCCTAATTTAGTATATATATTGGCTGGTTATACCGCCTAATTTAGTATATATATTTTTATTGGCTGGTTATACCGCCTTGCATCTTATTCTTATTATTTACTTTAGTTTAAATCTGGCTTCAAAAACCCCTTTTCTTTTATTGTTCTTGAATTTAAGTTTTAAACTATTAACTTATAAACTAAAACCCAATCCCTGAGGACTCGACCCTTGCTAACTACTATACTTACAATTTATCTTTTTAGTGCAAGGTTAAATAAGATACACTCTTTTGGGTGCATCACACATTACAAACCCCTTGGCCCCTTTACAACCTTGATTAAAGACCTCTTGATTCATGAAGTTGTATGATCTAAATAGTGGAGAATAGGTGGACAAGCAAGAATATGGTAGAACTGTTTTCATGAGATTGATTGAGTGTAAACACTTTACCACTACTTTAAAGAATGAAAATCATGAGAGTATCCCATGTGAGTAGTTGAGATTAAGTTTGAATATGCACTATTTTGATTGAAATATGTTATGTTAATATTGGCTTAACTCAAACAATTTACATTCAAGCATGATTTTTTGTGAAATTCTTTAAGCTATTGATTAGTTTATAAGACTTGTTCAAAGATTGTCTCTAATGTGTATTGAAAGGATTAGGAGTAAATATTTTTAGTATATGTAGTTTATTTATATTTTAGTTTTTCAATGTTTGTGGGTATCGTTCTAGTAAACCCTCACGAGACTAAACTCGTCCACTAGGGACACCTAGGGGTTTAAAGGCTTGTGTCACATGCTAAGTGCCACCGTGATTTCCTACGAAAGTAGATTAGATTAGATTTTCTTATTTTATTTTTATTTGTTTTTGCTCGAGGACTAGCAACAATCTAAGTGTGGGGGTGTGATAACTCGTATAATTATATAGTTTTTAGTTATGTTTTATTATTGTTTTGTGTCAAATACGAGTTATTATTGCTTAGTCTAATTGTGTTTATGATCTTTTATATTTTTATGTAATTTGGTGTTTTTTTACGAGTTTCTTTGAGTGATTTCAGATTACTAGGTTAAATCAACAATTAAGGGCAAATTCAGTTCAGTTCCAGTTCCGACACCTTTTGCCATATCAGCTATATCTGGAGTTTCACTGAAGCAATAAGGATGAAATTTTATTGCCATATCAGCTATATTTTTATTGGCTGGTTATACCGCCTTGCATCTTATTCTTATTATTTACTTTAGTTTAAATCTGGCTTCAAAAACCCCTTTTCTTTTATTGTTTTCTTTGAACGTAAGTTATAAACTAATAACTCATAGATTAAAACCCAATCCCTGAGGACTCAACCCGTGCTAATCATTATACTTACAATTGATCTTTTTAGTGCAAGGTTAAATAAGATACACTCTTTTGGGTGCATCAAATTTTTGGCGACGTTGCCGGGGATTGTTTTCTTTAGTTTATTTGTTACTTGGTTTATTCTTATTTTCAGTTCTAATTAGTATTATTTTCTTGTACATACATGTTTTTCTTTTCAAATTTTGAAAAAAAAAAAAAGATGGAATTAAGCAATCTAACACTTGAAGAGTTGGTGGCATACATGAACATGGAGAATCAACAAGCCAATCTCACTTATTCAGTTCAACAATTGGCCATGGGAGGATGTCAAGGCCATCAATGGTTCCAAGACCAACCGCATGATCATTACTCCAACACTTACCATGAGGGATGGTGGGATCATACTAATTATGGCTACTCGAAAAATTACCAAGAAGTAGATCCTTATGCCAATTACACTCATCCATCTAGCTTCAATCAATCATGGTCTCAAGAACCAGATCTTTTTCAACCACCACATATGACTCCAAACTCAGGTACATTCTTTAGAAGATCTTGTATATTCTCTTGTTACTGATACTTTGCAATTTCAACAGGAAACAAGGGCAGGCATCCAGAGTTTGGAAAGGCAGATGAGCCTATTGGCTAGTAGTACGGTGGAATTAGTAGCAGAAAGATCTCTAGCACTCCCTTCCCAAACGGTGATTAACCCAAAGGAGAATGCTACTATTGTGACCTTGAGAAATGAGGAACAAGATGAGGATGAGACAAAACCAAAGATGGATTCACTTCTTGAGGATAATGAAGCCACCATTCAAATTGAGAGTACTTTGACACCTCAGGTAGCTTTTAAGGTTCTTATTTCTACTAATGTTCCTTCTCCACTTTTTCCTAGCAGATTTGCAAAGTCCAAAAAGGTGGAACATGAACAACAATTTTTGGAAACCTTAAACAGCTTGCTTGTGGATGCCATTAGACAAGTACCAAGATATGCACAATTCCTCAAAGAGCTATACCCCACCAAGAATGATGAAATAATACGTGTGGGGGAGAAGGCATTGGCTGTTTTGCAAAGAAAACTTTCTCCAAAACGCAAAAATCCGAGAAGTTTGATGTCTAAGCCAAAAGATCCTAAAAAGCCAAGAAGGGGAATTGGCTAGGCTAAAAACAATCAATCAAGTGCTAATTGGGGGAGGCAGCCTAATTAGTGAAAGCATTGCCAAACTGCCATCCTCAGATTTGCTCTTTTTTTCTTTATCTTTTTCTTATGTTTTTTTTTGCTAATTGTGTTTAGTGTTTCTAAGTTCATTTAGGCTGCATAAGTTTATTTTGTTTATTAGTTCTTTTCACTTACACATGATTCTTTCATTTGGGATTAATAGCATTACATTAATCACAATGTAAGAATTATGTGTGGGGGGAAGAATTTAGGATTTTATTTAGAGTGTTTTGTTTTTGTGTCTTTTTATGTTGTTTTTCTTTCTGATCCTTGTTTTGAAAATAACTAGATGTAAATATAATTTTTAATTTTTTTAACCCCGGTTAAATGGCGGATAACGGTACTCCGTGATTATTTAAGTCGGTTCCATCAGCTACCCACAAAACTGATATTGTATATAAATTTCTCTTCCAATTTCTCTTTCAATTTTTTTCATTTTTTTTTTTCAGGATGGATGATATTCTCACAAGATTGCAGAAACGATTTCCTCCTTTTCCTCGAAATATTTTACTAAAGCTTTACCAAGTTCGATTTGAAAGATTAAGAATGCTTATGCACAAAGGGATTCCTGAAGACATACGTTGGATAATTGAAGCCAAGGTACGTGAAGATGAATATCTTCCTGTTTTGCATTTACCAGGTAAAAGTAGAAGCACTTTTGCAAAGAAGCGACGAGCAAAGCGCATGAGTTCAAACTGCCACAAATGTGCACGATGGACGTGTAACGGTAAATGTCGTTCTATTGGGATTCCGTCCTCTAATCGAGATGATAAAATTGAATTCATTAAGGATGGACTGAGTAAGGAGAATTTGGGTAATATCCAACTTTCTCTTGAGACGCATCCTAGTGGAGACGTACAAAGAGAAATTCTTGATTTATGGCCGCAATTCCAAAGGAAATGGCAACATCTTGGGAATCTGATGTTAAAAGACCCTGTTTTCCAGCTTGTAAGAAAACTGGATGGGAAGCATATCCTCGACTCATAGAAGGCGTTTAAGCCGTTTTTGGACGTAAAACCAGAGGAAGATGTGAGCCACAATCACAACTACAATAAATAACTTCTCAGCTTTTGGTTTGATTTGCAATAACTTCATTTCGGTTTAATTTACGTGTTGTTCGATTTGTGTAATTATTCTCATTTTTTTATTGGTCTTTAACGGTTGATTTTTCTTCTCTTTTTGATTTTCTTCCTGAAATCACGCAAAAATCTTTTGTTAGGTTAACATTTTCTTCTGACAGGTCAAATACACTTTCGGCGACATTATTACTCTTATCTGATTCACTACTCAGTCCTCTATATATTACACCATGTACTCATTCTCTTTGAGGCACTCGAAAAAAAAATGCAAAGTACTTCGTCCCAGCGCATTAAAAAAATTTGTGTCTTTGGAGGTGCTTATCCAGGGAAAAATAACATATTTGCTAATGAAGCCATAAGAGTTGGAGTAATACTTGCCCAACAAAAGATCCAGTTGATTTATGGAGGTGGTAGTACGGGTTTAATGGGAGCAGTCGCTACAGCAGCACACGCCGGAGGAAGTCCAGTTCTAGGAATCGTGCCAAAACTATTCACAGATTTTTGTGGACCTACCTTGGGTAAGGAAATACAAGTCCGGAGTATCCCTGAACGGATAACAATCATGTGCCATTCTGCCGATGCATTCATTGCTTTACCAGGAGGTCTGGGTACATTGGAAGAAATAGCTTGCGTGGCTTCTTGGTCATCTTTGGTCACAAATAAGAAACCCATTGGTTTGCTTAATATTAATGGTTATTTTAGTAATTTGCTTTCATATTTAGATAATGCTGTGGAAAATGGATTCATGTTTTCAGAGGCAAGGAGAACCATAATTTCTGCTACAACCATTGAAGATTTACTCAAAAAGCTCCAAGCTTATGAGTGTTTATCTGCTACGGTTGTTTCGCAAACTCTCGGAAAAAGAAAAAGAGATATGGACGAGCAAGGAGTGGATTGCACTTTGTCTTTGTGACATTATCTAACATTTTGCTTGTTGTGTCTCAGTTATAATAAGTGGTTTGCAACCTCTGCAGGTAATATCTCCTAAATTCTACCTTTAAAATTTGACATTAGGGACAATGTCATATTTTAGTAGGGGATAAGGGACATATTTTGCTAATTTAAAAAAAAAAATTGTTGTGTTTTAAGACATTTAGAAGTATTCATTCTGAACAAGGTCTGAGTAAGGGAGACTTGAGACATACCTTGTCAGTTTGATTTAAATCTTTTTATGTTTACTTGTTAATTTTTGTTTAGTATTTTAGGATTATTTAGGTTGCATGAGTTTGTTTTGTTTTGAGTCTTAGTTGTTCATATTCTTATGTTATTAGTTCTTTTCTCTTACACATGATTCTTTCATTTGGTTTAATAGACTTACATTGAGGACAATGTAAGAATTAAGTGTGGGGGGAATGATTTAGGATTTCTTTTATTTTTGTCTACTATTTTTTTTTATGAGTCTTTATTATTATTATTATTATTATTTTTAGTGTGTTTTAGTTCCTTTTTAATACAATGATGAGATATGAATTGCATAGGTCTAAACTGGTTATTTGTGAGAAGATTTTCATGAGAATTGAGCTTGATGTCAACCTTTTTATGAGCCAATGTTAATATGATTAAAACCCAATCCCTGAGGACTCGACCCTTGCTAATCATTATACTTACAATTATCTTTTTAGTGCAAGGTTAAATAAGATACACTCTTTTGGGTGCATCATGCATCAATCATTATAGGCTCAAAAACTCACAAGGATGATTATACAAGTCAGATTAAGTGTAAACATGCTTCTTTCTCAATCATATTAACATTGGCTCATAAAAAGGTTGACATCAAGCTCAATTCTCATGAAAATCTTCTCACTAATAAATCTGTTTTAGACTTATGCAATTCATATCTCATCATTGTATTAAAAAGGAACTAAAACTCACAAAAAAATAATAATAATAATAATAAAGAGTCATAAAAAAAAAATTAGTAGACAAAATAAAAGAAATCCTAAATCATTCCCCCCACACTTAATTCTTACATTGTCCTCAATGTAAGTCTATTAACTCAAATGAAAGAATCATGTGTAAGAGAAAAGAACTAATAACATAAGAATAGGAACAACTAAGACTCAAAACAAAACAAAACCATGCAACCTAAATAATCCTAAAATACTAAACAAAAATTAACAAGTAAACATAAAAAGATTAAAATCAAACTGACAAGGTATGTCTCAAGTCTCCCTTACTCAGACCTTGTTCAGAATGAATACTTTTAAATGGCTTAAAACACAAATTTCTTTCTTTTTTTTTTTTTTTTTTTGAAGGTAAAATTTAGGAGATATTACCTGTAGATGTTGCTAACCACTTATTATAACTGAGACACAACAAACAAAATGTTAGATAATGTCACAAAGACAAAGTGCAATCCACTCCTTGCTCGTCCATATCTCTTTTTCTTTTTCCGAGCGTTTGCGAAACAACCGTAGCAGATAAACACTCATAAGCTTGGAGCTTTTTGAGTAAATCTTCAATGGTTGTAGCAGAAATTATGGTTCTCCTTGCCTCTGAAAACATGAATCCATTATCCACAGCATTATCTAAATATGAAAGCAAATTATTAAAATAACCATTAATATTAAGCAAACCAATGGGTTTCTTATTTGTGACCAAAGATGACCAAGAAGCCACGCAAGCTATTTCTTCCAATGTACCCAGACCTCCTGGTAAAGCAATGAATGCATCGGCAGAATGGAACATGATTGTTATCCGTTCAGGGATACTCCAGACTTGTATTTCCTTACCCACGGTAGGTCCACAAAAATCTGTGAATAGTTTTGGCACGACTCCTAGAACTGGACTTCCTCCGGCGTGTGCTGCTGTAGCGACTGCTCCCATTAAACCCGTACTACCGCCTCCATAAATCAACTGGATCTTTTGTTGGGCAAGTATTACTCCAACTCTTATGGCTTCATCAGCAAATATGTTATTTTTCCCTGGGTAAGCACCTCCAAAGACACAAATTTTTTTAATGCGCTGGGACGAAGTACTTTCCATTTTTTTTTCGAGTGCCTGAAAGAGAATGAGTACATGGTGTAATATATAGAGGACTGAGTAGTGAATCAGACAAGAGTAATAATGTCGCCGAAAGTGTATCTGACCTGTCAGAAGAAAATATTAACCTAACAAAAGATTTTTGCGTGATTTCAGGAAGAAAATCAAAAAGAGAAGAAAAATCAACCGTAAAAGTCAAGAGTAATAATGTCGCCGAAAGTGTATTTGACCTGTTAGAAGAAAATGTTAACCTAACAAAAGATTTTTGCGTGATTTCAGGAAGAAAATCAAAAAGAGAAGAAAAATCAACCTTAAAAGACAAATAAAAAAATGAGAATAATTACACAAATCGAATAACACGTAAATTAAACTGAAATAAAGTTATTGCAAATCAAACCAAAAGCTGAGAAGTCATTTATTGTAGTTGTGATTGTGGCTCACATCTTCCTCTGGTTTTACGTCCAGAAACGGCTTAAACGCCTTCTATGAGTCGAGGATATGCTTCCCATCCAGTTTTCTTACAAGCTGGCAAACAGGGTCTTTTAACATCAGATTCCCAAGATGTTTCCATTCCCTTTGGAATTGCTGCCATAAATCAAGAATTTCTCTTTGTACGTCTCCACTAGGATGCGTCTCAAGAGAAAGTTGGATATTACCCAAATTCTCCTTACTCAGTCCATCCTTAATGAATTCAATTTTATCATCTCGATTAGAGGACGGAATCCCAATTGAACGACATTTACCGTTACACGTCCATCGTGCACATTTGTGGCAATTTGAACTCATGCGCTTTGCTCGTCGCTTCTTTGCAAAAGTGCTTCTACCTGTACCTGGTAAATGCAAAACACGAAGATATTCATCTTCACGTACCTTGGCTTCAATTATCCAACGTATGTCTCCAGGAATCCCTTTGTGCATAAGCATTCTTAATCTTTCAAATCGAACTTGGTAAAGCTTCAGTAAAATATTTCGAGGAAAAGGAGGAAATCGTTTCTGCAATCTTGTGAGAATATCATCCATCCTGAAAAAAAAAATGAAAAAAATTGAAAGAGAAATTGGAAGAGAAATTTATATACAATATCAGTTTTGTGGGTAGCTGATGGAACCGATTTAAATAATCACGGAGTACCGTTATCCGCCATTTAACCGGGGTTAAAAAAAAATTATATTTACATCTAGTTATTTTCAAAACAAGGACCAGAAAGAAAAACAACATAAAAAAAAAACTCAAAAACAAAACACTCTAAATAAAATCCTAAATTCTTCCCCCCAAACATAATTCTTACATTGTCATTAATGTAATGCTATTATCCCCCAATGCAAGAATTATATGTAAGAGAAAAGAACTATTAAACAAAAGAAACTTATGCAGCCTAAATGAACTTAAAAACAGTAAACACAATTAACAAAGAAACATAAGAAATAAAAATAAAAACAATAAAAATAATAAAAGAAAAAGGAAAAGAAAGAGAAAGCAAATCTGAATATGGAAGGTTGGCAATTTCATCTTTAACTGGGCTGCCTTCCCAATTAACACTTGAGTTAGTGTTTTGAATCTAACCAACACCCCTTCTTGGCTTTTTAGGCTTGTCAGGCTCATACATGAAATTTCCCAAATTTATGCGTTTGAGAGGAAGCTTTCTTTGCACAACAGTGGATGCATTCTCCATTACAAGTATTATTCCATCATCATTGGTGGTGCATATCTCATCGAGGAATGGTGCATCTTTTGGTACTTGTTGAATGACATCCACAAACAAACTGTTTAAGGTTTCCAGCATGTTTTGTTCATGTTCCTCCTCTTTGAACTTTGCGAATCTACTAGGGAAAGGTGGAGAAAAAACATTAGTAAAAATTGGAATCTTAAACGTTACCTCAGGTGCCGAAATACTCTTATTTGGATCATTGGCTTCATTATCCTCAAGAATAGAATCCATCTCTAATTTTGTCTCATCCTCATCTTGTTCCTCATTCTTCAAGGTCACAATAATAGCATTCTCCTTTGGGTTAATCATCGTTTGGGCTGGGAGTTCTTCAGATCTTTGTGCTACCCATCCCACCATACTACTAGCCAATAAGCTCATTTGCCTTTCCAAACTCTGGATGCTTGCCCTTGTTTCCTGTTGAAATTGCAAAGTATCAGTAACAAGAGAATGTACAAGATCTTCTAAAGAAGTACCTGAGTTTTGAGTCATATGTGGTGGTTGAAAAAGATCTGGTTCTTGAGACCATGATTGATTGAAGCTAGATGGATGAGTGTAATTGGCATAAGGATCTACTTCTTGGTAATTTTTCGAGTAGCCATAATTAGTATGATCCCACCATCCCTCATGGTAAGTGTTGGAGTAATGATCATGCGGTTGGTCTTGGAACCATTGATGGCCTTGACATCCTCCCATGGCCAATTGTTGAACTGGGGAGGTGAGATTGGCTTGTTGATTCTCCATGTTCATGTATGCCACCAACTCTTCAAGTGTTAGATTGCTCAATTCCATTGTTTTTTTTTTTTTTTTTAAATTTGAAAAGAAAAACTTGTATGTACAAGAAAATAAAACTAATTAGAACTGAAAATAAGAATAAACCAAGTAACAAATAAACTAAAGAAAGCAATCCCCGGCAACGGCGCCAAAAATTTGATGCACCCAAAAGAGTATATCTTATTTAACCTTGCACTAAAAAGATCAATTGTAAGTATAATGATTAGCAAGGGTCGAGTCCTCAGGGATTGGGTTTTAATCTATGAGTTATTAGTTTATAACTTACGTTCAAAGAAAACAATAAAAGAAAAGGGGTTTTTGAAGCCAGATTTAAACTAAAGTAAATAATAAGAATAAGATGCAAGGCGGTATAACCAGCCAATAAAAATATACATACTAAATTAGGCGGTATAACCAGCCAATAAAAATATATATACTAAATTAGGCGGTATAACCAGCCAATAAAAATAAATATACTTTTAAAAATAAGCAAACTAGAAAAGTAAGAAAACAAGTAAGTAAGAAGAATCAAATATGAAAAATATGGTTAAGGTTTCATTCTCCACCACTAGACATCATTAAGAATCAATTTCAGATCTATCAATATCAACCAACTATCAAAGTTAACAACCGTAGATAACAACAAGCTCTGTTATCCCAATCTTTCCTTAGTTTGTCGTTAAATAGAACAAGCTCTCTATTTAATCTCTAACCATTAAACAACCTAGAATAAGCTCTCTAAATTCAATTTAATGGCAGCTTTATGATGAGAAAGATAGGTTGATCTAAGCAACAAACACATAAGCTCGGATTGTTCAACTTAGGTTATGTTCCACTTTGCAATTATTGAAAACTTGACCATAATCATTAATCACAAATTGCCACTTATGAATAGGAAATCAAGACAATTACACGGATCAGGATTCCTAAACTAGCAATAGATAATTATCAAGATCTATCTAGTTGTACACCTAAATAAATCAAGACAACATCATGAACAATTCTTGTAGAAGAACATAAGCAACCAATAAAAATATATATACTAAATTAGGCGGTATAACCAGCCAATAAAAATATATATACTAAATTAGGCGGTATAACCAGCCAATAAAAATAAATATACTTTTAAAAATAAGCAAACTAGAAAAGTAAGAAAACAAGTAAGTAAGAAGAATCAAATATGAAAAATATGGTTAAGGTTTCATTCTCCACCACTAGACATCATTAAGAATCAATTTCAGATCTATCAATATCAACCAACTATCAAAGTTAACAACCGTAGATAACAACAAGCTCTGTTATCCCAATCTTTCCTTAGTTTGTCGTTAAATAGAACAAGCTCTCTATTTAATCTCTAACCATTAAACAACCTAGAATAAGCTCTCTAAATTCAATTTAATGGCAGCTTTATGATGAGAAAGATAGGTTGATCTAAGCAACAAACACATAAGCTCGGATTGTTCAACTTAGGTTATGTTCCACCTTGCAATTATTGAAAACTTGACCATAATCATTAATCACAAATTGCCACTTATGAATAGGAAATCAAGACAATTACACGGATCAAGACTCCTAAACTAGCAATAGATAATTATCAAGATCTATCTAGTTGTACACCTAAATAAATCAAGACAACATCATGAACAATTCTTGTAGAAGAACATAAGCAACTTTTTAACATAAGCACAGACAACATCATTAATTTTCTATCAAAGTTGCTTATGTTCTTCTACAAGAATTGTTCATGATGTTGTCTTGATTTATTTAGGTGTACAACTAGATAGATCTTGATAATTATCTATTGCTAGTTTAGGAATCCTGATCCGTGTAATTGTCTTGATTTCCTATTCATAAGTGGCAATTTGTGATTAATGATTATGGTCAAGTTTTCAATAATTGCAAAGTGGAACATAACCTAAGTTGAACAATCCGAGCTTATGTGTTTGTTGCTTAGATCAACCTATCTTTCTCATCATAAAGCTGCCATTAAATTGAATTTAGAGAGCTTATTCTAGGTTGTTTAATGGTTAGAGATTAAATAGAGAGCTTGTTCTATTTAACGACAAACTAAGGAAAGATTGGGGTAACAGAGCTTGTTGTTATCTACGGTTGTTAACTTTGATAGTTGGTTGATATTGATAGATCTGAAATTGATTCTTAATGATGTCTAGTGGTGGAGAATGAAACCTTAACCATATTTTTCATATTTGATTCTTCTTACTTACTTGTTTTCTTACTTTTAGTTTGCTTATTTTTTATATTTATTTTTATTGGCTGGTTATACCGCCTAATTTGTATATTAACTTTGTTTTATTTTTATTGGCTGGTTATACCGCCTAATTTAGTATATATATTTTTATTGGCTGGTTATACCGCCTAATTTAGTATATATATTTTTATTGATTCTTCAAAAACCCCTTTTCTTTTATTGTTTTCTTTGAACGTAAGTTATAAACTAATAACTCATAGATTAAAACCCAATCCCTGAGGACTCGACCCTTGCTAATCATTATACTTACAATTGATCTTTTTAGTGCAAGGTTAAATAAGATACACTCTTTTGGGTGCATCAAATTTTTGGCGCCGTTGCCGGGGATTGCTTTCTTTAGTTTATTTGTTACTTGGTTTATTCTTATTTTCAGTTCTAATTAGTTTTATTTTCTTGTACATACAAGTTTTTCTTTTCAAATTTAAAAAAAAAAAAAAAAAAACAATGGAATTGAGCAATCTAACACTTGAAGAGTTGGTGGAATACATGAACATGGTGAATCAACAAGCCAATCTGACCTCCCCAATTCAACAATTGGCCATGGGAGGATGTCAAGGCCATCAAGTGTTCCAAGACCAACAGTATGATCATTACTCAAACACTTACCATGAGGGATGGTGGGATCATACTAATTATGGCTACTCGAAAAATTACCAAGAAGTAGATCCTTATGCCAATTACACTCATCCATCTAGCTTCAATCAATCATGGTCTCAAGAACCAGATCTTTTTCAACCACCACATATGACTCAAAACTCAGGTATTTCTTTAGAAGATCTTGTCTATTCTCTTGTTACCGATTCTTTGCAATTTCAACAGGAAACAAGGGCAAGCATCCAGAGTTTGGAAAAGCAAATGAGCCAATTGGCTAGTAGTATGGTGGGATGGGTAGCACAAAGATCTGAAGAACTCCCAGCCCAAACGATGGTTAACCCAAAGGAGAATGCTACTATTGTGACCTTGAAGAATGAGGAACAAGATGAGGATGAAACAAAATTAGAGATGGATTCTATTCTTGAGGATAATGAAGCCAAAGATCCAAATAAGAGTATTTCGGCACCTGAGGTAACGTTTAAGGTTTCACTTTTTACTAATGTTTCTTCTCCACCTTTTCCTAGTAGATTTGCAAAGTTCAAGGAGGAAGAACATGAACAACACATGCCGGAAACCTTAAACAACTTGTTTGTGGAGGTCATTCAACAAGTATCAAAATATGCTCCATTCCTCGATGACATATGCACCACAAAGGATGATGGAATAATACTTGTAATGGAGAATGCATCCACTGTTGTGCAAAGAAAGCTTCCTCTCAAACGCATAAATTTGGGAAATTTCATGTATGAGCCTGACAAGCCTAAAATGCCAAGAAGGGGTGTTGGTTTGGTTCAAAACACTAATCAAGTGCTAATTGGGGGAGGCAGCCTAATTAGTGAAAGCATTGCCAAACTGCCATCCTCAGATTTGCTCTCTTTTTCTTTATCTTTTTCTTATGTTTATTTGCTAATTGTGTTTAGTGTTTCTAAGTTCATTTAGGCTGCATAAGTTTATTTTGTTTATTAGTTCTTTTCACTTACACATGATTCTTTCATTTAGGATTAATAGCATTACATTAATGACAATGTAAGAATTATGTGTAGGGGGAAGAATTTAGGATTTTATTTAGAGTGTTTTGTTTTTGTGTCTTTTTATGTTGTTTTTCTTTCTGATCCTTGTTTTGAAAATAACTAGATGTAAATATAATTTTTAATTTTTTTAACCCCGGTTAAATGGCGGATAACGGTACTCCGTGATTATTTAAATCGGTTCCATCAGCTACCCACAAAACTGATATTGTATATAAATTTCTCTTCCAGTTTCTTTTTCAATTTTTTTCATTTTTTTTTTCAGGATGGATGATATTCTCACAAGATTGCAGAAACGATTTCCTCCTTTTCCTCGAAATATTTTACTGAAGCTTTACCAAGTTCGATTTGAAAGATTAAGAATGCTTATGCACAAAGGGATTCCTGAAGACATATGTTGGATAATTGAAGCCAAGGTACGTGAAGATGAATATCTTCCTGTTTTGCATTTACCAGGTACAGGTAGAAGCACTTTTGCAAAGAAGTGACGAGCAAAGCGCATGAGTTCAAATTGCCACAAATGTGCACGATGGACGTGTAACGGTAAATGTCGTTCTATTGGGATTCCGTCCTCTAATCGAGATGATAAAATTGAATTCATTAAGGATGGACTGAGTAAGGAGAATTTGGGTAATATCCAACTTTCTCTTGAGACGCATCCTAGTGGAGACGTACAAAGAGAAATTCTTGATTTATGGCCGCAATTCCAAAGGGAATGGCAACATCTTGGGAATCTGATGTTAAAAGACCCTGTTTGCCAGCTTGTAAGAAAACTGGATGGGAAGCATATCCTCGACTCATAGAAGGCGTTTAAGCCGTTTCTGGACGTAAAACCAGAGGAAGATGTGAGCCACAATCACAACTACAATAAATGACTTCTCAGCTTTTGGTTTGATTTGCAATAACTTTATTTTGGTTTAATTTACGATTTGTGTAATTATTCTCGTTTTTTTTTATTTTTTTATTTGTCTTTTACGGTTGATTTTTTCTTCTCTTTTTGATTTTCTTCCTGAAATCACGCAAAAATCTTTTGTTAGGTTAACATTTTCTTCTGACAGGTCAGATACACTTTCGGCGACATTATTACTCTTGTCTGATTCACTACTCAGTCCTCTATATATTACACCATGTACTCATTCTCTTTCAGGCACTCGAAAAAAAAAAAAAAAAAAAATGGAAAGTACTTCGTCCCAACGCATTAAAAAAATTTGTGTCTTTGGAGGTGCTTATCCAGGGAAAAATAACATATTCGCTGATGAAGCCATAAGAGTTGGAGTAATACTTGCCCAACAAAAGATCCAGTTGATTTATGGAGGCGGTAGTACGGGTTTAATGGGAGCAGTCGCTACAGCAGCACACGCCGGAGGAAGTCCAGTTCTAGGAGTCGTACCAAAACTATTCACAGATTTTTGTGGACCTACCGTGGGTAAGGAAATACAAGTCTGGAGTATCCCTGAACGGATAACAATCATGTACCATTCTGCCGATGCATTCATTGCTTTACCAGGAGGTTTGGGTACATTGGAAGAAATAGCTTGCGTGGCTTCTTGGTCATCTTTGGTCACAAATAAGAAACCCATTGGTTTGCTTAATATTAATGGTTATTTTAGTAATTTGCTTTCATATTTAGATAATGCTGTGGAAAATGGATTCATGTTTTCAGAGGCAAGGAGAACCATAATTTCTCTACAACCATTGAAGATTTACTCAAAAAGCTCCAAGCTTATGAGTGTTTATCTGCTACGGTTGTTTCGCAAACGCTCGGAAAAAGAAAAAGAGATATGGACGAGCAAGGAGTGGATTGCACTTTGTCTTTGTGACATTATCTAACATTTTGTTTGTTGTGTCTCAGTTATAATAAGTGGTTAGCAACCTCTGCAGGTAATATCTCCTAAATTCTACCTTTAAAATTTGACATTGGGGACAATGTCATATTTTAGTAGGGGGTAAGGGACATATTTTGCTAATTTAAAAAAAAAAAAAATTTGTTGTGTATTAAGCCATTTAGAAGTATTCATTCTAAACAAGGTCTGAGTAAGGGAGACTTGAGACATACCTTGTCAGTTTCATTTCTTCTTTTCAAAAAAAAAAAAAAAAAAAACAAAAAAAAAAAAATTGTTGTGTTTTAAGCAATTTAGAAGTATTCATTCTGAACAAGGTCTGAGTAAGGGAGACTTGAGACATACCTTGTCAGTTTGATTTAATCTTTTAAAAAAAAAACAAAAAAAAAACTATCTGGTCCGTTTATTAGCTGCATGTATTTTTCTTTTCTTTTATTATTTTTATTTGTTAATTATTTGTTTAGTATTTTAGGATTATTTAGGTTGCATGAGTTTGTTTTGTTTTGAGTCTTAGTTGTTCCTATTCTTATGTTATTAGTTCTTTTCCCTTACACATGATTCTTTCATTTGGGTTAATAGACTTACATTGAGGACAATGTAAGAATTAAGTGTGGGGGGAAGCATTTAGGATTTCTTTTATTTTTGTCTACTATTTTTTTTATGAGTCTTTATTATTATTTTTAGTGTGTTTTAGTTCCTTTTCAATACTATGATGAGATATGAATTGCATAAGTCTAAAACAGATTTATTAGTGAGAAAATTTTCATGAGAATTAAGCTTGATACTAATTTTTATGAGCCAATGTTAATATGATATGTTGATTGAGAAAGAAACATGTTTAGACTTAATCTGACTTGTATAATCATCCTTGTGAGTTTTTGAGCCTATAATGATTGATGCATTATATAAATCAATCTAATTTCTTTCTTGAGTGCTCTTATAATTACATGATTCTCTAGAACTTGCTTTAGACCTTGTTGAGACTATATTGATGCATGTGACAACATGAATATGATAGAGGCATTAGGATTTTTAGCCAGGGCCAAACAGCCATCCCTTATTGATGTTCCAAGAGAACACACCCCTAGTGAGCCAATTTGAGCCTACATTGAATAAGCTATCTCTTTGGTAACCATAACTTGTCCCTAACCTAAATATACTTATATCCTTACCTTTGTTCCAAAGATGAATTAGCATGTTTTGAGACAAGTTGCAAAGACAAGGAAGATCTATTGAAAATTTGGGTTAGAAACAAGAACTAAGTGTGGGGGGGGGGGGGGAAAGAAAAGAAAAGTCAAGAGAAAAAAAATGGAATATTGGCAAATACATTCCTATGTAAAAAAAAATATATGAATCATCTCTTGCATTTGGGGAAAAAGAAAAAGATGTTACAAAGTTGTTTAGAATGAAGAAAAGGCCCAACATGAATATCCGGCCTAGGTGACTATGTTCTTGTAAAGAGTTTTGAGAAGATTCTTTGTATGATCTTATTATGTCTCTAAACTTTATGAACTCTTTGGAACCTTTGTGATATCTTTATCCTTTTGTTCTTCAACCACATTACAAACCCCTTGGCCCCATTACAACCTTGATTAAAGACCTCTTGATTCATGAAGTTGTATGATCTAAATAGTGGAGAATAGGTGGACAAGCAAGAATATGGTAGAACTGTTTTCATGAGATTGATTGAGTGTAAACACTTCACCACTACTTTAAAGAGTGAAAATCATGAGGGTATCCCATGTGAGATGTTGAGATTAAATTTGAACATGCACTATTTTGATTGAGATATGTTATGTTAATATTGGCTTAACTCAAACAATTTACATTCAAGCATGAATTTTTGTGAAATTCTTTAAGCTATTGATTAGTTTATAAGACTTGTTCAAAGATTGTCTCTAATTTGTATTGAAAGGATTAGGAGTAAATATTTTTAGTATATGTAGTTTATTTATATTTTAGTTTTTCAATGTTTGTGGGTATCGTTCTAGTAAACCCTCACGAGACTAAACTCGTCCACTAGGGACACCTAGGGGTTTAAAGGCTTGTGTCACATGCTAAGTGCCACCGTGATTTCCTACGAAAGTGGATTAGATTAGATTTTCTTATTTTATTTTTATTGAGTCGTTGCTAGGGACTAGCAACAATCTAAGTGTGGGGGTGTGATAACTCGTATAATTATATAGTTTTTAGTTATGTTTTATTATTGTTTTGTGTCAAATACGAGTTATTATTGTTTAGTCTAATTGTGTTTATGATCTTTTATATTTTTATGTAATTTGGTGTTTTTCACAAGTTTCTTTGAGTGATTTCAGATTACTAGAATTAAGGGCAAATCCAGTTCAGTTCCAGTTCCGACACCTTTTTCCATATCAGCTATATCTCGAGTTTCACTGAAGCAATAAGGCTGAAATTTTAACCGTGCAAAGTTAAGAGGCATATCTATCTTTTTCATGTTTTACACTTCTTGAAACGGAGTTGTTTTCCCTAGCGAAATCGACCATCAAGTTGGCTGATGTGCAATGACGTCTGTGCTGACCTGTTTTCGTATTTTGCCCATATCTTCTTATCCACATCAGCAAATGAGCTGATTCCAATGGCTATGGATCAGTAACTGATAGGGGAACATTTTTCTCGAAGACCATGTGATCAGATAAGGCCTCCAATATTGACAAAATCGACCATCAAGTTGGCTGATCAAAATTGTCATACAATATGACGAAAATTGTTAGAAAAATGCACCCACCTATTATACCTACCTTTGAAATTTGTAAAGCTTGTCTCTTGTCATTTAGCCCTCCAAAATGTGTATAAATAGAGGGCCTTGGATGATTGTAGAGGATCATATTGTACATAGGTAGGATATTAGCCATTGTAATAAAATTCTCTAAGTTTTCTTCTTCTTTCTTTTCTCTAGTTTTCTTTTTCTTTAGAGAGAGCAAGAAGTTGGATAATTAATATTCTTCTTCTTCTTCTTTCTTTCTTTTATTTTCTTCTTAGATTCTCTTTAATTTTATGTTTATGTTTACAATGCCTATGCTAGGCTAAACTTCTATTTGGTTAAGGGTGATTTCAAAGCCCTAGACATGTTTTGTGATTGATTTTCAGATTCTATCTATCATTAATTTTCTATCAAAGTTGCTTATGTTCTTCTACAAGAATTGTTCATGATGTTGTCTTGATTTATTTAGGTGTACAACTAGATAGATCTTGATAATTATCTATTGCTAGTTTAGGAGTCTTGATCCGTGTAATTGTCTTGATTTCCTATTCATAAGTGGCAATTTGTGATTAATGATTATGGTCAAGTTTTCAATAATTGCAAAGTGGAACATAACCTAAGTTGAACAATCCGAGCTTATGTGTTTGTTGCTTAGATCAACCTATCTTTCTCATCATAAAGCTGCCATTAAATTGAATTTAGAGAGCTTATTCTAGGTTGTTTAATGGTTAGAGATTAAATAGAGAGCTTGTTCTATTTAACGACAAACTAAGGAAAGATTGGGGTAACAGAGCTTGTTGTTATCTACGGTTGTTAACTTTGATAGTTGGTTGATATTGATAGATCTGAAATTGATTCTTAATGATGTCTAGTGGTGGAGAATTGATAACTCGTATAATTATATAGTTTTTAGTTATGTTTTATTATTGTTTTGTGTCAAATACGAGTTATTATCGTTTAGTCTAATTGTGTTTATGATCTTTTATATTTTTATGTAATTTGGTGTTTTTCACAAGTTTCTTTGAGTGATTTCAGATTACTAGAATTAAGGGCAAATCGAGTTCAGTTCCAGTTCCGACACCTTTTTCCATATCAGCTATATCTGGAGTTTCACTGAAGAAATAAAGCTGAAATTTGTAGTCGTGCAAAGCTAAGAGGCATATCTATCTTTTTCATGTTTTACACTTCTTGAAACGGAGTCGTTTTCCCTAGCGAAATCGACCATCAAAGTAGCTGATGTGCAATGACGTCTGTGCTGACCTGTTTTCGTATTTTGCCCATATCTGCTTATCCACATCAGCAAATGAGCTGATTCCAATGGCTATGGATCCGTAACTGATACGGGAACCTTTGTCTAGAAGACCATATGATCAGATCAGGCCTCTAATATTGACGAAATCGACCATCAAGTTGGCTGATGTGCAATGACGTCTGTGCTGACATGTTTTCGTATTTTGCCCATATCTGCTTATCCACATCAGCAAATGAGCTGATTCCAATGGCTATGGATCCGTAACTGATAGGGGAACCTTTTTCTAGAAGACCATGTGATCAGATCAGGCCTCCAACATTGACGAAATCGACCATCAAGTTGGCTGATCAAAATTGTCATACAATATGACGAAAATTGTTAGAAAAATTCACCCACCTATTATACCTACCTTTGAAATTTGTAAAGCTTGTCTCTTGTCATTTAGCCTTCCAAAATGTGTATAAATAGAGGGCCTTGGATGATTGTAGAGGATCATATTGTACATAGGTAGGATATTAGCCATTTTAATAAAATTCTCTAAGTTTTCTTCTTCTTTCTTTTCTCTAGTTTTCTTTCTTTTCTCTAGTTTTCTTTTTCTTTAGAGAGAGCAGGAGGTTGGATAATTAATATTCTTCCTCTTCTTCTTTCTTTCTTTTATTTTCTTCTTAGATTTTCTTTAATTTTATGTTTATGTTTATAATGCCTATGCTAGGCTAAACTTCTATTTGGTTAAGGGTGATTTCAAAGCCCTAGACATGTTTTATGATTGATTTTCAGATTCTATCTATCATTAATTTTCTATCAAAGTTGCTTATGTTCTTCTACAAGAATTGTTCATGATGTTGTCTTGATTTATTTAGGTGTACAACTAGATAGATCTTGATAATTATCTATTGCTAGTTTAGGAATCTTGATCCGTGTAATTGTCATGATTTCCTATTCATAAGTGGCAATTTGTGATTAATGATTATGGTCAAGTTTTCAATAATTGCAAAGTGGAACATAACCTAAGTTGAACAATCCGAGCTTATGTGTTTGTTGCTTAGATCAACCTATCTTTCTCATCATAAAGCTGCCATTAAATTGAATTTAGAGAGCTTATTCTAGGTTATTTAATGGTTAGAGATTAAATAGAGAGCTTGTTCTATTTAACGACAAACTAAGGAAAGATTGGGATAACAGAGCTTGTTGTTATCTACGGTTGTTAACTTTGATAGTTGGTTGATATGGATAGATCTGAAATTGATTCTTAATGATGTCTAGTGGTGGAGAATGAAACCTTAACCATATTTTTCATATTTGATTCTTCTTACTTACTTGTTTTCTTAATTTTCTAGTTTGCTTATTTTTAAAAGTATATTTATTTTTATTGGCTGGTTATACCGCCTAATTTGTATATTAACTTTGTTTTATTTTTATTGGCTGGTTATACCGCCTAATTTAGTATATATATTTTTATTGGCTGGTTATACCGCCTAATTTAGTATATATATTTTTATTGGCTGGTTATACCGCCTTGTTTGTATATTAACTTTGTTTTATTGGCTGGTTATACCGCCTAATTTAGTATATATATTTTTATTGGCTGGTTATACCGCCTTGCATCTTATTCTTATTATTTACTTTAGTTTAAATCTGGCTTCAAAAACCCCTTTTCTTTTATTGTTTTCTTTGAACGTAAGTTATAAACTAATAACTCATAGACTAAAACCCAATCCCTGAGGACTCGACCCTTGCTAACTACTATACTTACAATTTATCTTTTTAGTGCAAGGTTAAATAAGATACACTCTTTTGGGTGCATCAAATTTTTGGCGCCGTTGCCGGGGATTGTTTTCTTTAGTTTATTTGTTACTTGGTTTATTCTTATTTTCAGTTCTAATTAGTTCTATTTTCTTGTACATACAAGTTTTTCTTATCAAATTAAAAAAAAAAAAAAAACGATGGAATTAAGCAATCTAACACTTGAAGAGTTGGTGGCATACATGAACATGGAAAATCAACAAGCCAATCTCACCTACCCAGTTCAACAATTGGCCATGGGAGGATGTCAAGGCCATCAAGTGTTCCAAGACCAACAGTATGATCATTACTCAAACACTTACCATGAGGGATGGTGGGATCATACTAATTATGGCTACTCAGAAAATTACCAAGAAGTAGATCCTTATGCCAATTACACTCATCCATCTAGCTTCAATCAATCATGGTCTCAAGAACCAGATCTTCTTCAACCACCACATATGACTCAAAACTCAGGTACTTCTTTAGAAGATCTTGTCGATTCTCTTGTTACTAATACTTTGCAATTTCAACAGGAAACAAGGGCAAGTATCCAGAGTTTGGAAAGGCAAATGAGCCTATTGGCTAGTAGTATGGTGGTATGGGTAGCACAAAGATCTGAAGAACTCTCTGCCCAAACGATGATTAACCCAAAGGAGAATGCTACTATTGTGACCTTGAGGAATGAGGAACAAGATGAGGATGAGACAAAATTAGAGATGAATTCTATTCTTGAGGATAATGAAGCCAATGATCCAAATAAGAGTATTTCGGCACCTGAGGTAACGTTTGAGATTCCAATTTTTACTAATGTTTCTTCTCCAGCTTTTCCTAGTAGATTCGCAAAGTTCAAGGAGGATGAACATGAACAAGAAACGCTGGAAACCTTAAACAGTTTGTTTGTGGATGTCATTCAACAAGTACCAAAAGATGCACCATTCCTCGATGAGATATGCACCACCAAGGATTATGGAATAATACTTGTAATGGAGAATGCATCCACTGTTGTGCAAAGAAAGCTTCCTCTCAAACGCATAAATTTGGGAAATTTCATGTATGAGCCTGACAAGCCTAAAAAGCCAAGAAAGGGTGTTGGTTAGATTCAAAACACTAACTCAAGTGTTAATTGGGAAGGCAGCCCAATTAAAGATGAAATTACCAACCTTCCATATTCAGATTTGCTTTCTCTTTCTCTTTCTCTTTCTTTTCCTTTTTCTTTTATTATTTTTATTTCTTATGTTTCTTTGTTAATTGTGTTTACTGCTTTTAAATTCAATTAGGCTGCATAAGTTTCTTTTGTTTAATAGTTCTTTTCTCTTACATATAATTCTTGCATTGGGGGATAATAGCATTACATTAATGACAATGTAAGAATTATGTGTGGGGGGAAGAATTTAGGATTTTATTTAGAGTGTTTTGTTTTTGAGTCTTTTTATGTTGTTTTTCTTTCTGATCCTTGTTTTGAAAATAACTAGATGTAAATATAATTTTTAATTTTTTAACCCCGGTTAAATGGCGGATAACGGTACTCCGTGATTATTTAAATCGGTTCCATCAGCTACCCACAAAACTGATATTGTATATAAATTTCTCTTCCAATTTCTCTTTCAATTTCTCTTTCATTTTTTTTCAGGATGGATGATATTCTCACAAGATTGCAGAAACGATTTCCTCATTTTCGTCGAAATATTTTACTGAAGCTTTACCAAGTTCGATTTGAAAGATTAAGAATGCTTATGCACAAAGGGATTCCTGGAGACATACGTTGGATAATTGAAGCCAAGGTACGTGAAGATGAATATCTTCCTATTTTGCATTTACCAGGTACAGGTAGAAGCACTTTTGCAAAGAAGCGACGAGCAAAGCGCATGAGTTCAAATTGCCACAAATGTGCACGATGGACGTGTAACGGTAAATGTCGTTCTATTGGGATTCCGTCCTCTAATCGAGATGATAAAATTGAATTCATTAAGGATGGACTGAGTAAGGAGAATTTGGGTAATATCCAACTTTCTCTTGAGACGCATCCTAGTGGAGACGTACAAAGAGAAATTCTTGATTTATGGCCGCAATTCCAAAGGGAATGGCAACATCTTGGGAATCTGATGTTAAAAGACCCTGTTTGCCAGCTTGTAAGAAAACTGGATGGGAAGCATATCCTCGACTCATAGAAGGCGTTTAAGCCATTTCTGGACGTAAAACCAGAGGAAGATGTGAGCCACAATCACAACTACAATAAACGACTTCTCAGCTTTTGGTTTGATTTGCAATAACTTTATTTTGGTTTAATTTACGTGTTGTTCGATTTGTGTAATTATTCTCGTTTTTTTTATTTGTCTTTTACGGTTGATTTTTTCTTCACTTTTTGATTTTCTTCCTGAAATCACGCAAAAATCTTTTGTTAGGTTAACATTTTCTTCTGACAGGTCAGATACACTTTCGGCGACATTATTACTCTTGTCTGATTCACTACTCAGTCCTCTATATATTACACCATGTACTCATTCTCTTTCAGGCACTCGAAAAAAAAGAAAAAAATGGAAAGTACTTCGTCCCAGCGTATTAAAAAAATTTGTGTCTTTGGAGGTGCTTATCCAGGGAAAAATAACATATTCGCTGATGAAGCCATAAGAGTTGGAGTAATACTTGCCCAACAAAAGATCCACTTGATTTATGGAGGCGGTAGTACGGGTTTAATGGGAGCAGTCGCTACAGCAGCACACGCCGGAGGAAGTCCAGTTCTAGGAATCGTGCCAAAACTATTCACAAGTTTTTGTGGACCTACCGTGGGTAAGGAAATACAAGTCTGGAGTGTCCCTGAACGGATAACAATCATGTACCATTCTGCCGATGCATTCATTGCTTTACCAGGAGCTCTGGGTACATTGGAAGAAATAGCTTGCGTGGCTTCTTGGTCATCTTTGGTCACAAATAAGAAACCCATTGGTTTGCTTAATATTAATGGTTATTCTAGTAATTTGCTTTCATATTTAGATAATGCTGTGGATAATGGATTCATGTTTTCAGAGGCAAGGAGAACCATAATTTCTGCTACAACCATTGAAGATTTACTCAAAAAGCTCCAAGCTTATGAGTGTTTATCTGCTACGGTTGTTTCGCAAACGCTCGGAAAAAGAAAAAGAGATATGGACGAGCAAGGAGTGGATTGCACTTTGTCTTTGTGACATTATCTAACATTTTGTTTGTTGTGTCTCAGTTATAATAATTGGTTAGCAACCTCTGCAGGTAATATCTCCTAAATTCTACCTTTAAAATTTGACATTGGGGACAATGTCATATTTTAGTAGGGGGTAAGGGACATATTTTGCTAATTTAAAAAAAAAAAAAAAAAATTTGTTGTGTTTTAAGCAATTTAGAAGTATTCATTCTGAACAAGGTCTGAGTAAGGGAGACTTGAGACATACCTTGTCAGTTTGATTTTAATCTTTTTATGTTTACTTGTTAATTTTTGTTTAGTATTTTAGGATTATTTAGGTTGCATGGTTTTGTTTTGTTTTGAGTCTTAGTTGTTCCTATTCTTATGTTATTAGTTCTTTTCTCTTACACATGATTCTTTCATTTGAGTTAATAGACTTACATTGAGGACAATGTAAGAATTAAGTGTGGGGGGGAATGATTTAGGATTTCTTTTATTTTTGTCTACTATTTTTTTTTCTTTATTATTATTATTATTATTATTTTGTGAGTTTTAGTTCCTTTTTAATACAATGATGAGATATGAATTGCATAAGTCTAAAACAGATTTATTAGTGAGAAGATTTTCATGAGAATTGAGCTTGATGTCAACCTTTTTATGAGCCAATGTTAATATGATATGTTGATTGAGAAAGAAGCATGTTTAGACTTAATCTGACTTGTATAATCATCCTTGTGAGTTTTTGAGCCTATAATGATTGATGCATTATACAAATCAATCTAATTTCTTTCTTGAGTGCTCTTATGATTACATGATTCTCTAGAACTTGCTTTAAACCGTTTGAGACTATATTGATACATGTGACAACATGAATATGATAGAGGCATTAGGATTATAACTAGAGCCAAACAGCCATCCATTATTAATGTTCCAAGAGAACACACCCTTAGTGAACTAATTTGAGCCTACATTGAATAAGCTATCTCTTTGGTAACCATAACTTGTCCCTAACCTAAATATACTTATATCTTTACCTTTGTTCCAAAGATGAATTAGCATGTTTTGAGACAAGTTGCAAAGACAAAGAAGATTTATTGAAAATTTGGGTTAGAAACAAGAAATAAGTGTGGGGGGGAAAGAAAGAAAAAAGTCAAGAGAAAAAGAAAGGGATCATTGTCAAATACATTCCCATATTAAAAAAAAAAAAAAAAAAATCTTCTCTTGAACTTCTAGTTAAAGAAAAGGAAAAAGATGTTACAAAGTTGTTTAGAATGAAGAAAAGGCCCAACATGAATATCCGGCCTAGGTGACTATGTACTTGTAAAAAGTTTTGAGAAGTTTCTTTGTATGATCTTTTTATGTCTCTAAACTTTATGAACTCTTTGGAACCTTTGTGATATCTTTATCCTTTTGTTCTTCAACCACATTACAAACCCCTTGGCCCCATTACAACCTTGATTAAAGACCTCTTGATTTATGAAGTTGCATGATCTTTTAGTGGAGAATAGGTGGACAAGCAAGCATATGGTAGAAGTGTTTTCATGAGATTGATTGAGTGTAAACACTTCACCACTACTTTAAAGAGTGAAAATCATGAGGGTATCCCATGTGAGAAGTTGAGATTAAATTTGAACATGCACTATTTTGATTGAGATATGTTATGCTAATATTGGCTTAACTCAAACAATTTACATTCAAGCATGATTTTTTGTGAAATTTTTTAAGCTATTGATTAGTTTATAAGACTTGTTCAAAGATTGTCTCTAATTTGTATTGAAAGGATTAGGAGTAAATATTTTTAGTATATGTAGTTTATTTATATTTTAGTTTTTCAATGTTTGTGGGTATCGTTCTAGTAAACCCTCACGAGACTAAACTCGTCCACTAGGGACACCTAGGGGTTTAAAGGCTTGTGTCACATGCTAAGTGCCACCGTGATTTCCTACGAAAATGGATTAGATTAGATTTTCTTATTTTATTTTTATTGAGTCGTTGCTAGGGACTAGCAACAATCTAAGTGTGGGGGTGTGATAACTCGTATAATTATATAGTTTTTAGTTATGTTTTATTATTGTTTTGTGTCAAATACGAGTTATTATCGTTTAGTCTAATTGTGTTTATGATCTTTTATATTTTTATGTAATTTGGTGTTTTTCACAAGTTTCTTTGAGTGATTTCAGATTACTAGAATTAAGGGCAAATCGAGTTCAGTTCCAGTTCCGACACCTTTTGCCATATCAGCTATATCTGGAGTTTCACTGAAGAAATAAAGCTGAAATTTGTAGTCGTGCAAAGCTAAGAGGCATA
This sequence comes from Fremontodendron californicum, assembly GCA_030761205.1. Lineage (NCBI taxonomy): Eukaryota > Viridiplantae > Streptophyta > Magnoliopsida > Malvales > Malvaceae > Fremontodendron > Fremontodendron californicum. The sequence goes on from JAULJL010000013.1 coordinate 23,018,304, forward strand.
TCTATCTTTTTCATGTTTTACACTTCTTGAAACGGAGTCGTTTTCCCTAGCGAAATCGACCATCAAAGTAGCTGATGTGCAATGACGTCTGTGCTGACCTGTTTTCGTATTTTGCCCATATCTGCTTATCCACATCAGCAAATGAGCTGATTCCAATGGCTATGGATCCGTAACTGATACGGGAACCTTTGTCTAGAAGACCATATGATCAGATCAGGCCTCTAATATTGACGAAATCGACCATCAAGTTGGCTGATGTGCAATGACGTCTGTGCTGACATGTTTTCGTATTTTGCCCATATCTGCTTATCCACATCAGCAAATGAGCTGATTCCAATGGCTATGGATCCGTAACTGATAGGGGAACCTTTTTCTAGAAGACCATGTGATCAGATCAGGCCTCCAACATTGACGAAATCGACCATCAAGTTGGCTGATCAAAATTGTCATACAATATGACGAAAATTGTTAGAAAAATTCACCCACCTATTATACCTACCTTTGAAATTTGTAAAGCTTGTCTCTTGTCATTTAGCCTTCCAAAATGTGTATAATAGAGGGCCTTGGATGATTGTGGAGGATCATATTGTACATAGGTAGGATATTAGCCATTTTAATAAAATTCTCTAAGTTTTCTTCTTCTTTCTTTTCTCTAGTTTTCTTTCTTTTCTCTAGTTTTCTTTTTCTTTAGAGAGAGCAAGAGGTTGGATAATTAATATTCTTCCTCTTCTTCTTTCTTTCTTTTATTTTCTTCTTAGATTTTCTTTAATTTTATGTTTATGTTTATAATGCCTATGCTAGGCTAAACTTCTATTTGGTTAAGGGTGATTTCAAAGCCCTAGACATGTTTTATGATTGATTTTCAGATTCTATCTATCATTAATTTTCTATCAAAGTTGCTTATGTTCTTCTACAAGAATTGTTCATGATGTTGTCTTGATTTATTTAGGTGTACAACTAGATAGATCTTGATAATTATCTATTGCTAGTTTAGGAATCTTGATCCGTGTAATTGTCTTGATTTCCTATTCATAAGTGGCAATTTGTGATTAATGATTATGGTCAAGTTTTCAATAATTGCAAAGTGGAACATAACCTAAGTTGAACAATCCGAGCTTATGTGTTTGTTGCTTAGATCAACCTATCTTTCTCATCATAAAGCTGCCATTAAATTGAATTTAGAGAGCTTATTCTAGGTTATTTAATGGTTAGAGATTAAATAGAGAGCTTGTTCTATTTAACGACAAACTAAGGAAAGATTGGGATAACAGAGCTTGTTGTTATCTACGGTTGTTAACTTTGATAGTTGGTTGATATGGATAGATCTGAAATTGATTCTTAATGATGTCTTGTGGTGGAGAATGAAACCTTAACCATATTTTTCATATTTGATTCTTCTTACTTACTTGTTTTCTTAATTTTCTAGTTTGCTTATTTTTAAAAGTATATTTATTTTTATTGGCTGGTTATACCGCCTAATTTGTATATTAACTTTGTTTTATTTTTATTGGCTGGTTATACCGCCTAATTTAGTATATATATTTTTATTGGCTGGTTATACCGCCTTGTTTGTATATTAACTTTGTTTTATTGGCTGGTTATACCGCCTAATTTAGTATATATATTTTTATTGGCTGGTTATACCGCCTTGCATCTTATTCTTATTATTTACTTTAGTTTAAATCTGGCTTCAAAAACCCCTTTTCTTTTATTGTTTTCTTTGAACGTAAGTTATAAACTAATAACTCATAGACTAAAACCCAATCCCTGAGGACTCGACCCTTGCTAACTACTATACTTACAATTTATCTTTTTAGTGCAAGGTTAAATAAGATACACTCTTTTGGGTGCATCAAGAATGAAACCTTAACCATATTTTTCATATTTGATTCTTCTTACTTACTTGTTTTCTTACTTTTAGTTTGCTTATTTTTTATATTTATTTTTATTGGCTGGTTATACCGCCTAATTTGTATATTAACTTTGTTTTATTTTTATTGGCTGGTTATACCGCCTAATTTAGTATATATATTTTTATTGGCTGGTTATACTGCCTAATTTAGTATATATATTTTTATTGGCTGGTTATACCGACTTGCATCTTATTCTTATTATTTACTTTAGTTTAAATCTGGCTTCAAAAACCCCTTTTCTTTTATTGTTTTCTTTGAACGTAAGTTATAAACTATTAACTTATAAACTAAAACCCAATCCCTGAGGACTCGACCCTTGCTAACTACTATACTTACAATTGATCTTTTTAGTGCAAGGTTAAATAAGATACACTCTTTTGGGTGCATCAGATGTTAAAAGACCCTGTTTGCCAGCTTGTAAGAAAACTGGATGGGAAGCATATCCTCGACTCATAGAAGGCGGTTAAGCCGTTTCTGGACGTAAAACGAGAGGAAGATGTGAGCCACAATCACAACTACAATAAATGACTTCTCAGCTTTTGGTTTGATTTGCAATAACTTTATTTTGGTTTAATTTACGTGTTGTTCGATTTGTGTAATTATTGTCGTTTTTTTTATTTGTCTTTTACGGTTGATTTTTTCTTCTCTTTTTGATTTTCTTCCTGAAATCACGCAAAAATCTTTTGTTAGGTTAACATTTTCTTCTGACAGGTCAGATACACTTTCGGCGACATTATTACTTTTGTCTGATTCACTACTCAGTCCTCTATATATTACACTATGTACTCATTCTCTTTCAGGCACTCGAAAAAGAAAAAAAATGGAAAGTACTTCGTCCCAGCGAATTGAAAAAATTTGTGTCTTTGGAGGTGCTTATCCAGGGAAAAATAACATATTCGCTGATGAAGCCATAAGAGTTGGAGTAATACTTGCCCAACAAAAGATCCAGTTGATTTATGGAGGCGGTAGTACGGGTTTAATGGGAGCAGTCGCTACAGCAGCACACGCCGGAGGAAGTCCAGTTCTAGGAGTCGTGCCAAAACTATTCACAGGTTTTTGTGGACCTACCGTGGGTAAGGAAATACAAGTCTGGAGTATCCCTGAACGGATGACAATCATGTACCATTGTGCCGATGCATTCATTGCTTTACCAGGAGGTCTGGGTACATTGGAAGAAATAGCTTGCGTGGCTTCTTGGTCATCAAACCCATTGGTTTGCTTAATATTAATGGTTATTTTAGTAATTTGCTTTCATATTTAGATAATGCTGTGGAAAATGGATTCATGTTTTCAGAGGCAAGGAGAACCATAATTTCTGCTACAACCATTGAAGATTTACTCAAAAAGCTCCAAGCTTATGAGTATTTACCTGCTACGGTTGTTTCGCAAACGCTCGGAAAAAGAAAAAGAGATATGGACGAGCAAGGAGTGGATTGCACTTTGTCTTTGTGACATTATCTAACATTTTGTTTGTTGTGTCTCAGTTATAATAAGTGGTTAGCAACCTCTGCAGGTAATATCTCCTAAATTCTACCTTTAAAATTTGACATTGGGGACAATGTCATATTTTAGTAGGGGGTAAGGGACATATTTTGCTAATTTAAAAAAAAAAAAAAATTTGTGTTTTAAGCCATTTAGAAGTATTCATTCTGAACAAGGTCTGAGTAAGGGAGACTTGAGACATACCTTGTCAGTTTGATTTCTTCTTTTCAAAAAAAAAAAAAAGTTTGTTGTGTTTTAAGCAATTTAGAAGTATTCATTCTGAACAAGGTCTCAGTAAGGGAGACTTGAGACATACCTTGTCAGTTTGATTTTAATTTTTTTTATGTTTACTTGTTAATTTTTGTTTAGTATTTTAGGATTATTTAGGTTGCATGGGTTTGTTTTGTTTTAAGTCTTAGTTGTTCCTATTCTTATGTTATTAGTTCTTTTCTCTTACACATGATTCTTTCATTTGGGTTAATAGACTTACATTGAGGACAATGTAAGAATTAAGTGTGGGGGGAATGATTTAGGATTTCTTTTATTTTTGTCTACTATATATTTTTTTTTATGAGTTTTTATTATTATTTTTAGTGTGTTTTAGTTCCTTTTCAATACTATGATGAGATATGAATTGCATAAGTCTAAAACAGATTTTTTAGTGAGAAGATTTTCATGAGAATTGAACTTGATATCAATCGTTTTATGAGCCAATGTTAATATGATATGTTGATTGAGAAAGAAGCATGTTTAGACTTAATCTGACTTGTATAATCATCCTTGTGAGTTTTTGAGCCTATAATGATTGACGCATTATACAAATCAATCTAATTTCTTTCTTGAGTGCTCTTATGATTACATGATTCTCTAGAACTTGCTTTAGACCTTGTTGAGACTATATTGATGCATGTGACAACATGAATATGATAGAGGCATTAGGATTTTTAGCCAGGGCCAAACAGCCATCCCTTATTGATGTTCCAAGAGAACACACCCCTAGTGAGCCAATTTGAGCCTACATTCTATTTATTTGGTAACCACAACTTACACCTAGCCTAAATATAACCCTTGTTCTAAAGATGGATTATATATTTTGAGACATATTGCAAAAAAACAAGTGATATTTTTAGTTTAAAATTTGGGTTGGAAACAAAAGATAAGTGTGGGGGAAGAAAAGAAAAGAAAAAGTCAAGAGAAAAAGAAAGGGATCATTGTCAAATACATTCCCATATTAAAAAAAAAAAAAAAATCTTCTCTTCAACTTCTAGTTAAAGTAAAGAAAAAGATGTTACAAAGTTGGTTAGAATGATGCAAAGGCTCAACATGAATATTTAGCCTATGTTATTATGTGCTTTATAAGAGTTTTGAGAAGTTTTATTTGTATGATCTTATTATGTCTCTAAACTCTATGAACTCTTTGGAACCTTTGTGATATCTTTATCCTTTTGTTCTTTAACCACATTATAACCCTTTGGCCCCATTACAACCTTGAATAAAGACCTCTTGATTTATGAAGTTGTATGATCTAAATAGTGGAGAATAGGTGGACAAGCAAGCATATGGTAGAAGTGTTTTCATGAGATTGATTGAGTGTAAACACTTTTCCACTACTTTAAAGAGTGAAAATCAAGAGAGTATCCCATGTGAGAAGTTGAGATTAAGTTTGAATATGCACTATTTTGATTGAAATATGTTATGTTAATATTGGCTTAACTCAAACTATTTACATTCAAGCAAGATTTTTTGTGAATTTCTTTAAGCTATTGATTAGTTTTTAAGACTTGTCCAATGATTATCTCTAATTTATATTGGAAGGATTAGTTATAATTATTATTTTTAGTTTTTCTTATGTCTTCAATGTTTGTGGGTATCGTCCTAGTAAACCCTCACGAGACTAAACTCGTCCACTAGGGACACCTAGGGGTTTAAAGGCTTGTGTCACATGCTAAGTGCCACCGTGATTTCCTACGAAAATGGATTAGATTAGATTTTCTTATTTTATTTTTATTGAGTCGTTGCTAGGGACTAGCAACAATCTAAGTGTGGGGGTGTGATAACTCGTATAATTATATAGTTTTTAGTTATGTTTTATTATTGTTTTGTGTCAAATACGAGTTATTATTGTTTAGTCTAATTGTGTTTATGATCTTTTATATTTTTATGTAATTTGGTGTTTTTTTACGAGTTTCTTTGAGTGATTTCAGATTACTAGGTTAAATCAACAATTAAGGGCAAATTCAGTTCAGTTCCAGTTCCGACACTTTTTTCCATATCAGCTATATCTGGAGTTTCACTGAAGCAATAAGGCTGAAAATTTAACCGTGCAAATTTAAGAGGCATATCTAACTTTTTCATGTTTTACACTTCTTGAAACGGAGTCGTTTTCCCTAGCGAAATCGACCATCAAGTTGGCTGATGTGCAATGACGTCTATGCTGACCTGTTTTGGTATTTTGCCCATATCTTCTTATCCACATCAGCAAATGAGCTGATTCTAACGGCTATGGATCAGTAACTGACAGGGGAACATTTTTCTAGAAGATCATTTGATCAGATCAGGCCTCCAATATTGACAAAATCGACCATCAAGTTGGCTGATCAAAATTGTCATACAATATGACGAAAATTGTTAGAAAAATGCACCCACCTATTATACCTACCATTGAAATTTGTAAAGCTTGTCTCTTGTCATTTAGCCCTCCAAAATGTGTATAAATAGAGGGCCTTGGATGATTGTAGAGGATCATATTGTACATTGGTAGGATATTAGCCATTGTAATAAAATTCTCTAAGTTTTCTTCTTCTTTCTTTTCTCTAGTTTTCTTTTTCTTTATTTTCTTCTTCTTCTTTCTTTCTTTTATTTCCTTCTTAGATTCTCTTTAATTTTATGTTTATGTTTACAATGCCTATGCTAGGCTAAACTTCTATTTGGTTAAGGGTGATTTCAAAGCCCTAGACATGTTTTGTGATTGATTTTCAGATTCTATCTATCATTAATTTTCTATCAAAGTTGCTTATGTTCTTCTACAAGAATTGTTCATGATGTTGTCTTGATTTATTTAGGTGTACAACTAGATAGATCTTGATAATTATCTGTTGCTAGTTTAGGAATCTTGATCCGTGTAATTGTCTTGATTTCCTATTCATAAGTGGCAATTTGTGATTAATGATTATGGTCAAGTTTTCAATAATTGCAAAGTGGAACATAACCTAAGTTGAACAATCCGAGCTTATGTGTTTGTTTCTTAGATCAACCTATCTTTCTCATCATAAAGCTGCCATTAAATTGAATTTAGAGAGCTTATTCTAGGTTGTTTAATGGTTAGAGATTAAATAGAGAGCTTGTTCTATTTAACGACAAACTAAGGAAAGATTGGGATAACAGAGCTTGTTGTTATCTACGGTTGTTAACTTTGATAGTTGGTTGATATTGATAGATCTGAAATTGATTCTTAATGATGTCTAGTGGTGGAGAATGAAACCTTAACCATATTTTTCATATTTGATTCTTCTTACTTACTTGTTTTCTTACTTTTCTAGTTTGCTTATTTTTAAAAGTATATTTATTTTTATTGGCTGGTTATACCGCCTAATTTGTATATTAACTTTGTTTTATTTTTATTGGCTGGTTATACCGCCTAATTTAGTATATATATTTTTATTGGCTGGTTATACCGCCTTGCATCTTATTCTTATTATTTACTTTAGTTTAAATCTGGCTTCAAAAACCCCTTTTCTTTTATTGTTCTTGAATTTAAGTTTTAAACTATTAACTTATAAACTAAAACCCAATCCCTGAGGACTCGACCCTTGCTAACTACTATACTTACAATTTATCTTTTTAGTGCAAGGTTAAATAAGATACACTCTTTTGGGTGCATCATGTGTATAAATAGAGGGCCTTGGATGATTGTAAGGGATCATATTGTACATTGGTAGGATATTAGCCATTGTAATAAAATTCTCTAAGTTTTCTTCTTCTTTCTTTTCTCTAGTTTTCTTTTTCTTTAGAAAGAGCAAGAGGTTGGATAGTTAATATTCTTCTTCTTCTTCTTTCTTTCTTTCTTTTATTTTATTCTTAGATTCTATTTAATTTTATGTTTATAATGCCTATGCTAGGCTAAACTTCTATTTGGTTAAGGGTGATTTCAAAGCCCTAGACATGTTTTATAATTGATTTTCAGATTCTATCTATCATTAATTTTCTATCAAAGTTGCTTATGTTCTTCTACAAGAATTGTTCATGATGTTGTCTTGATTTATTTAGGTGTACAACTAGATAGATCTTGATAATTATCTATTGCTAGTTTAGGAGTCTTGATCCGTGTAGTTGTCTTGATTTCCTATTCATAAGTGGCAATTTGTGATTAATGATTATGGTCAAGTTTTCAATAATTGCAAAGTGGAACATAACCTAAGTTGAACAATCCGAGCTTATGTGTTTGTTGCTTAGATCAACCTATCTTTCTCATCATAAAGCTGCCATTAAATTGAACTTAGAGAGCTTATTTTAGGTTGTTTGATGGTTAGAGATTAAATAGAGAGCTTGTTCTATTTAACGACAAACTAAGGAAAGATTGGGATAACAGAGCTTGTTGTTATCTACGGTTGTTAACTTTGATAGTTGGTTAATGTTGATAGATATGAAATTGATTCTTAATGATGTCTAGTGGTGGAGAATGAAACCTTAACCATATTTTTCATATTTGATTCGTCTTACTTACTTGTTTTCTTACTTTTCTCGTTTGCTTATTTTTAAGACTATATTTATTTTTATTGGCTGGTTATACCGCCTAATTTGTATATTAACTTTGTTTTATTTGTATTGGCTGGTTATACCGCCTAATTTGTATATTAACTTTGTTTTATTTTTATTGGCTGGTTATACCGCCTAATTTAGTATATATATTTTTATTGGCTGGTTATACCGCCTAATTTAGTATATATATTTTTATTGGCTGGTTATACCGCCTTGCATCTTATTCTTATTATTTACTTTAGTTTAAATCTGGCTTCAAAAACCCCTTTTTTTTTATTGTTCTTGAATTTAAGTTTTAAACTATTAACTTATAAACTAAAACCCAATCCCTGAGGACTCGACCCTTGCTAACTACTATACTTACAATTGATCTTTTTAGTGCAAGGTTAAATAAGATACACTCTTTTGGGAGCATCAATCAACAATTAAGGGCAAATTCAGTTCAGTTCCAGTTCCGACACCTTTTTCCATATCAGCTATATCTGGAGTTTCACAGAAGCAATAAGGCTGAAATTTTAACCGTGAAAAGTTAAGAGGCATATCTAACTTTTTTATGTTTTACACTTCTTGAAACGGAGTCGTTTGCCCTAGCGAAATCGACCATCAAGTTGGCTGATGAGCAATGACGTCTGTGCTGACCTGTTTTGGCTGATGATCAGATCAAGCCTCCAATATTGACAAAATCGATCATCAAGCTGGCTGATCAGAATTGTCATACAATATGACGAAAATTGTTAGAAAAATGCACCCACCTATTATACCTACCCTTGAAATTTATAAAGCTTGTCTCTTGTCATTTAGCTCTCCAAAATGTGTATAAATAGAGGGCCTTGGATGATTGTAAGAGGCATTGTACATTGGTAGGATATTAGCCATTGTAATAAAATTCTCTAAGTTTTCTTCTTCTTTCTTTTCTCTAGTTTTCTTTTTCTTTATTTTCTTCTTCTTCTTTCTTTCTTTTATTTCCTTCTTAGATTCTCTTTAATTTTATGTTTATGTTTACAATGCCTATGCTAGGCTAAACTTCTATTTGGTTAAGGGTGATTTCAAAGCCCTAGACATGTTTTGTGATTGATTTTCAGATTCTATCTATCATTAATTTTCTATCAAAGTTGCTTATGTTCTTCTACAAGAATTGTTCATGATGTTGTCTAGATTTATTTAGGTGTACAACTAGATAGATCTTGATAATTATCTATTGCTAGTCTAGGAGTCTTGATCCGTGTAATTGTCTTGATTTCCTATTAATAAGTGGCAATTTGTGATTAATGATTATGGTCAAGTTTTCAATAATTGCAAAGTGGAACATAACCTAAGTTGAACAATTCGAGCTTATGTGTTTGTTGCTTAGATCAACCTATCTTTCTCATCATAAAGCTGCCATTAAATTGAATTTAGAGAGCTTATTCTAGGTTGTTTAATGGTTAGAGATTAAATAGAGAGCTTGTTCTATTTAACGACAAAGTAAGGAAAGATTGGGATAACAGAGCTTGTTGTTATCTACGGTTGTTAACTTTGATAGTTGGTTGATATTGATAGATCTGAAATTGATTCTTAATGATGTCTAGTGGTGGAGAATGAAACCTTAACCATATTTTTAATATTTGATTCTTCTTAATTACTTGTTTTCTCATTCTTATTATTTACTTTAGTTTAAATCTGATTTCAAAAACCCCTTTTCTTTTATTGTTCTTGAATTTATGTTTTAAACTATTAACTTATAAACTAAAACCCAATCCTTGAGGACTCGACCCTTGCTAACTACTATACTCTACAATTGATTCTTTTTATGTACAAGGTTAAATAAGATACACTCTTTTGGGTGCATCAACTAGATAAATCTTGATAATTGTCTAATGCTAATTTAGGAGTCTTGATCCGTGTAATTGTCTTGATTTTCTATTCATAAGTGGCAATTTGTGATTAATGATTATGGTCAAGTTTTCGATAATTGCAAAGTGGAACATAACCTAAGTTGAACAATCCGAGCTTATGTGTTTGATGCTTAGATCAACCTATCTTTCTCATCATAAAGCTGCCATTAAGTTGAATTTAGAGAGCTTATTCTAGGTTGTTTGATGGTTAGAGATTAAATAGAGAGCTTGTTCTATTTAACGACAAACTAAGGAAAGATTGGGATAACAGAGCTTGTTGTTATCTACGGTTGTTAACTTTGATAGTTGGTTGATATTGATAGATTTGAAATTGATTCTTAATGATGTCTAGTGGTGGAGAATGAAACCTTAACCATATTTCTCTCATATTTGATTTCTTATTTCTTTCTTGCATCTTACTTTTATTGTTAACTTTAGTTTAAATCTGATTTCAAAATCCCCTTTCCTTTTATTGTTCTTGAATTTAAGTTTTAAACTATTAACTTATAAACTAATTGATTTTCAGATTCTATCTATCATTAATTTTCTATCAAAGTTGCTTATGTTCTTCTACAAGAATTGTTCATGATGTTGTCTTGATTTATTTAGGTGTACAACTAGATAGATCTTGATAATTATCTATTGCTAGTTTAGGAGTCTTGATCCGTGTAGTTGTCTTGATTTCCTATTCATAAGTGGCAATTTGTGATTAATGATTATGGTCAAGTTTTCAATAATTGCAAAGTGGAACATAACCTAAGTTGAACAATCCGAGCTTATGTGTTTGTTGCTTAGATCAACCTATCTTTCTCATCATAAAGCTGCCATTAAATTGAACTTAGAGAGCTTATTTTAGGTTGTTTGATGGTTAGAGATTAAATAGAGAGCTTGTTCTATTTAACGACAAACTAAGGAAAGATTGGGATAACAGAGCTTGTTGTTATCTACGGTTGTTAACTTTGATAGTTGGTTAATGTTGATAGATATGAAATTGATTCTTAATGATGTCTAGTGGTGGAGAATGAAACCTTAACCATATTTTTCATATTTGATTCGTCTTACTTACTTGTTTTCTTACTTTTCTCGTTTGCTTATTTTTAAGACTATATTTATTTTTATTGGCTGGTTATACCGCCTAATTTGTATATTAACTTTGTTTTATTTGTATTGGTTGGTTATACCGCCTAATTTGTATATTAACTTTGTTTTATTTTTATTGGCTGGTTATACCGCCTAATTTAGTATATATATTTTTATTGGCTGGTTATACCGCCTTGCATCTTATTCTTATTATTTACTTTAGTTTAAATCTGGCTTCAAAAACCCCTTTTTTTTTTATTGTTCTTGAATTTAAGTTTTAAACTATTAACTTATAAACTAAAACCCAATCCCTGAGGACTCGACCCTTGCTAACTACTATACTTACAATTGATCTTTTTAGTGCAAGGTTAAATAAGATACACTCTTTTGGGAGCATCAATCAACAATTAAGGGCAAATTCAGTTCAGTTCCAATTCCGACACCTTTTGCCATATCAGCTATATCTGGAGTTTCACAGAAGCAATAAGGCTGAAATTTTAACCGTGAAAAGTTAAGAGGCATATCTAACTTTTTTATGTTTTACACTTCTTGAAACGGAGTCGTTTGCCCTAGCGAAATCGACCATCAAGTTGGCTGATGAGCAATGACGTCTGTGCTGACCTGTTTTGGCTGATGATCAGATCAAGCCTCCAATATTGACAAAATCGATCATCAAGCTGGCTGATCAGAATTGTCATACAATATGACGAAAATTGTTAGAAAAATGCACCCACCTATTATACCTACCCTTGAAATTTATAAAGCTTGTCTCTTGTCATTTAGCTCTCCAAAATGTGTATAAATAGAGGGCCTTGGATGATTGTAAGAGGCATTGTACATTGGTAGGATATTAGCCATTGTAATAAAATTCTCTAAGTTTTCTTCTTCTTTCTTTTCTCTAGTTTTCTTTTTCTTTATTTTCTTCTTCTTCTTTCTTTCTTTTATTTCCTTCTTAGATTCTCTTTAATTTTATGTTTATGTTTACAATGCCTATGCTAGGCTAAACTTCTATTTGGTTAAGGGTGATTTCAAAGCCCTAGACATGTTTTGTGATTGATTTTCAGATTCTATCTATCATTAATTTTCTATCAAAGTTGCTTATGTTCTTCTACAAGAATTGTTCATGATGTTGTCTTGATTTATTTAGGTGTACAACTAGATAGATCTTGATAATTATCTATTGCTAGTCTAGGAGTCTTGATCCGTGTAATTGTCTTGATTTCCTATTCATAAGTGGCAATTTGTGATTAATGATTATGGTCAAGTTTTCAATAATTGCAAAGTGGAACATAACCTAAGTTGAACAATCCGAGCTTATGTGTTTGTTGCTTAGATCAACCTATCTTTCTCATCATAAAGCTGCCATTAAATTGAATTTAGAGAGCTTATTCTAGGTTGTTTAATGGTTAGAGATTAAATAGAGAGCTTGTTCTATTTAACGACAAAGTAAGGAAAGATTGGGATAACAGAGCTTGTTGTTATCTACGGTTGTTAACTTTGATAGTTGGTTGATATTGATAGATCTGAAATTGATTCTTAATGATGTCTAGTGGTGGAGAATGAAACCTTAACCATATTTTTAATATTTGATTCTTCTTAATTACCTGTTTTCTCATTCTTATTATTTACTTTAGTTTAAATCTGATTTCAAAAACCCATTTTCTTTTATTGTTCTTGAATTTAAGTTTTAAACTATTAACTTATAAACTAAAACCCAATCCTTGAGGACTCGACCCTTGCTAACTACTATACTCTACAATTGATTCTTTTTAAGTACAAGGTTAAATAAGATACACTCTTTTGGGTGCATCAACTAGATAAATCTTGATAATTGTCTAATGCTAGTTTAGGAGTCTTGATCCGTGTAATTGTCTTGATTTTCTATTCATAAGTGGCAATTTATGATTAATGATTATGGTCAAGTTTTCGATAATTGCAAAGTGGAACATAACCTAAGTTGAACAATCCGAGCTTATGTGTTTGTTGCTTAGATCAACCTATCTTTCTCATCATAAAGCTGCCATTAAGTTGAATTTAGAGAGCTTATTCTAGGTTGTTTGATGGTTAGAGATTAAATAGAGAGCTTGTTCTATTTAACGACAAACTAAGGAAAGATTGGGATAACAGAGCTTGTTGTTATCTACGGTTGTTAACTTTGATAGTTGGTTGATATTGATAGATTTGAAATTGATTCTTAATGATGTCTAGTGGTGGAGAATGAAACCTTAACCATATTTCTCTCATATTTGATTTCTTATTTCTTACTTGCATCTTACTTTTATTGTTAACTTTAGTTTAAATCTGATTTCAAAATCCCCTTTCCTTTTATTGTTCTTGAATTTAAGTTTTAAACTATTAACTTATAAACTAAAACCCAATCCCTGAGGACTCGACCCTTGCTAACTATTATACTTACAATTGATCTTTTTAGTGCAAGGTTAAATAAGATATACTCTTTTGAGTGCATCACACATAAGCTCGGATTGTTCAACTTAGGTTATGTTCTACTTTGCAATTATCGAAAACTTGACCATAATTATTAATCACAAATTGCCACTTATGAATAGGAAATCAAGACAATTACACAGATCAAGACTCCTAAACTAGCAATAGATAATTATCAAGATCTATCTAGTTGTACACCTAAATAAATCAAGACAACATCATAAACAATTCTTGTAGAAGAACATAAGCAACTTTGATAGAAAATTAATGATAGATAGAATCTGAAAATCAATTACAAAACATGTCTAGGGCTTTGAAATCACCCTTAACCAAATAAAAGTTTAGCCTAGAATAGGCATATATAATATATACATAAAACAAAAAAGAAAAATAAAAGAATGGAGAAGAAGAAGAAGAATGATGATCCCTTGAGTCTCCTCAAAAGATGTCTAGTTTGTGGCTCAAAAGATGGTATTTATAGAGCTATACTAAGAATAAGTCATTGCCGCACAAGTAAGCCTGGAGGTGCAAAAATCACGTTTTTGCCTTTTTTTCAGATTTGCGATTAGGGTTTTTCTAGCCGTAGGGTTCTTTAGGGAGATCTTCTAGCGCCATTTTGAATGCCCATTTCTTATCCGATTTGAGCCCATAATATATCGTTGGAAAGATAATCAAGTCAACTTCAAAAGTGAAGAAGGAACTTTCTTCAAATAAAGAATATAACATCGTGTTTTCCTTGCAACAAGCTCCGGAGGTCAAATCTCCCTGATTGCTTTTCAATCAGAAATTGATATTTTTTACTCCCAAGTCTTCTTCCATCTTGTGATTACGATTTTGTAAGCTCTTTACAATCATTATTGACATCTTTTGACTTCATTCTCCTTATTGTACCTAAAATTCAAAAACATAATATAAGTAAACTAGATAAAGATCGAAAACATAACAAAAACTAAAGGTAGAAAGGCATAAAATGTATATTTTATGAGCTTATCAAATACCCCCACACTTAGCTTTTTGCTAGTCCTCGAGCAAAACAAAATAAAAAAAAATAAGAAAATCTAATCTAATCTAATCTAATCCACTTTCATAGGAAATCCCGGTGGCACTTAGCATGTGACACAAGCCTTTAAACCCCTAGGTGTCCCTAGTGGACGAGTTTAGTCTCGTGAGGGTTTACTAGGACGATACCCACAAACATTGAAGACATAAGAAAAGCTAAAAAAATAAAAAAAATAATAACAATAATTACAACTAATCCTTCCAATATAAATTAGAGATAATCATTGGACAAGTCTTATAAACTAATCAATAGCTCAAAGAATTTCACAAAAAATCATGCTTGAATGTAAATAAATGAGTTAAGCCAATATTAACATAACATATTTCAATCAAAATAGTGCATATTCAAACTTAATCTCAACTTCTCACATGGGATACTCTCATGATTTTCACTCTTTAAAGTAGTGGTAAAGTGTTTACACTCAATCAATCTCATGAAAACAGTTATACCATATGCTTGCTTGTCCACCTATTCTCCACTATTTAGATCATGCAACTTCATAAATCAAGAGGTCTTTAATCAAAGTTATAATGGGGCCAAGGGGTAATAATGTGGTTAAAGAATAAAAAGGAAAAGATATCACAAACGTTCCAAAGACTTCATAGAATTTAGAGACAAAATAAGATTTTGCAAATAAAACTTTCTCAATATTCTTTAGAAGTACATAATCACATAGGCTGAATATTTCATGTTGAGCCTTTACTTTATTCTAACCAACCTTGTAACATCTTTTTCTTTACTTTAACTAGAAGTTCAAGAGATTATTTTTTTTTCAATATGAGAATGTATTTGACAATGATCCCTTTCTTTTTCTCTTGACTTTTTTTTTTTCTTTTCTTCCCCCACACTTATCTTTTGTTTCCAACCCAAATTTTCAACTAAAAATATCCCTTGTTTTTTTGCAATATGTCTCAAAATATATAATCCATCTTTAGAACAAGGGTAAGGATATAAGTATATTTAGGCTAGGTGTAAGTTGTGGTTACCAATAAAATAACATATTTAATGTAGGCTCAAATTGGCTCACTAGTGGGGATGTTCTCTTGGAACATTAATTATGGATGGTTGTTTGGCCCTGGTTATAATCCTAATGCCTCTATCATATTCATGTTATCACATATATCAATATAGTCTCAAACGGTTTAAAGCAAGTTCTAGAGAATCATGTAATCATAAGAGCACTCAAGAAAAAAATTAGATTGATATGTATAATGCATCAATCATATAGGCTTAAAAACTCCCAAGGATGATTATACAAGTCAATATCAAGTCTAAACATGCTTCTTTCTCAATTAACATATCATATCAACATTGGCTCTTAAAAATTAGTATCAAGCTTAATTCTCATGAAAATCTTCTCAGTAATAACCAGTTTAGACCTATGCAATTCATATCTCATCATTGTATTAAAAAGGAACTAAAACACACTAAAAAAAATAATAATAATATTAAAGACTGATAACAAAAATAATAGACAAAAATAAAAGAAATCCTAAATCATTCCCCCCACACTTAATTCTTACATTGTCCTCAATGTAAGTCTATTAATCTGATGCACCCAAAAGAGTGTATCTTATTTAACCTTGCACTAAAAAGATCAATTGTAAGTATAGTAGTTAGCAAGGGTCGAGTCCTCAGGGATTGGGTTTTAGTTTATAAGTTAATAGTTTAAAACTTAAATTCAAGGAAAACAAAAGAAAAGGGGGTTTTGAAATAGTTTTAAAAATAAGCAAACAATAAAAGTAAGATGCAAGTAAGAAATAAGAAATCAAATATGAGAGAAATATGGTTAAGGTTTCATTCTCCACCACTAGACATCATTAAGAATCAATTTCAGATCTATCAATATCAACCAACTATCAAAGTTAACAACCGTAGATAACAACAAGCTCTGTTATCCCAATCTTTCCTTAGTTTGTCGTTAAATAGAACAAGCTCTCTATTTAATCTCTAACCATCAAACAACCTAGAATAAGCTCTCTAAATTCAATTTAATGGCAGCTTTATGATGAGAAAGATAGGTTGATCTAAGCAACAAACACATAAGCTCGGATTGTTCAACTTAGGTTATGTTTCACTTTGCAATTATCGAAAACTTTACCATAATCATTAATCACAAATTGCCACTTATGAATAGGAAATCAAGACAATTACACGGATCAAGACTCCTAAACTAGCAATAGATAATTATCAAGATCTATCTAGTTGTACACCTAAACAAATCAAGACAACATCATGAACAATTCTTGTAGAAGAACATAAGCAACATTGATAGAAAATTAATGACAGATAGAATCTGAAAATCAATTATAAAACATGTCTAGGGCTTTGAAATCACCCTTAACCAAATAAAAGTTTAACCTAGTGATAACTCGTATAATTATATAGTTTTTAGTTATGTTTTATTATTGTTTTGTGTCAAATACGAGTTATTATTGTTTAGTCTAATTGTGTTTATGATCTTTATGTATTTTGGTGTTTTTCACAAGTTTCTTTGAGTGATTTCAGATTACTAGAATTAAGGGTAAATCCAGTTCAGTTCCAGTTCCGACACCTTTTGCCATATCAGCTATATCTCGAGTTTCACTGAAGCAATAAGGCTGCAATTTGTAGCCGTGCAAAGCTAAGAGGCATATTTATCGTTTTCATGTTTTACACTTCTTGAAACGAAGTCGTTTTCCCTAGCGAAATCGACCATGAAGTTGGCTGATGTGCAATGACGTCTGTGCTGACCTGTTTTCGTATTTTGCCCATATCGTCTTATCCACATCAGCAAATGAGCTGATTCCAACGGCTATGGATCAGTAACTGATAGGGTAACATTTGTCTAGAAGACCATGTGATCAGATAAGGCCTGCAAAATTGACAAAATCGACCATCAAGTTGGCTGATCAAAATCGTCATGTATGACGAAAATTGTTAGAAAATGCACCCACCTATTATACCTACCTTTGAAATTTGTAAAGCTTGTCTCTTGTCATTTAGCCCTCCAAAATGTGTATAAATAGAGGGCCTTGGATGATTGTAAGGGATCATATTGTACATAGGTAGGATATTAGCCATTTTAATAAAATTCTCTAAGTTTTCTTCTTCTTTTTTTTCTCTAGTTTTCTTTCTTTTCTCTAGTTTTCTTTTTCTTTAGAGAGAGCAAGAGGTTGGATAATTAATATTCTTCCTCTTCTTCTTTCTTTCTTTTATTTTCTTCTTAGATTTTCTTTAATTTCATGTTTATGTTGATAATGCCTATGCTAGGCTAAACTTCTATTTGGTTAAGGGTGATTTCAAAGCCCTAGACATGTTTTGTGATTGATTTTCAGATTCTATCTATCATTAATTTTCTATCAAAGTTGCTTATGTTCTTCTACAAGAATTGTTCATGATGTTGTCTAGATTTATTTAGGTGTACAACTAGATAGATCTTGATAATTATCTATTGCTAGTTTAGGAGTCTTGATCCGTGTAATTGTCTTGATTTCCTATTCATAAGTGGCAATTTGTGATTAATGATTATGGTCAAGTTTTCAATAATTGCAAAGTGGAACATAACCTAAGTTGAACAATCCGAGCTTATGTGTTTGTTGCTTAGATCAACCTATCTTTCTCATCATAAAGCTGCCATTAAATTGAATTTAGAGAGCTTATTCTAGGTTGTTTAATGGTTAGAGATTAAATAGAGAGCTTGTTCTATTTAACGACAAACTAAGGAAAGATTGGGGTAACAGAGCTTGTTGTTATCTACGGTTGTTAACTTTGATAGTTGGTTGATATTGATAGATCTGAAATTGATTCTTAATGATGTCTAGTGGTGGAGAATGAAACCTTAACCATATTTTTCATATTTGATTCTTCTTACTTACTTGTTTTCTTACTTTTCTAGTTTGCTTATTTTTAAAAGTATATTTATTTTTGTTGGCTGGTTATACCGCCTAATTTGTATATTAACTTTGTTTTACTTTTATTGGCTGGTTATACCGCCTAATTTAGTATATATATTTTTATTGGCTGGTTATACCGCCTAATTTAGTATATATATTTTTATTGGCTGGTTATACCGCCTTGCATCTTCTTCTTATTATTTACTTTAGTTTAAATCTGGCTTCAAAAACCCCTTTTCTTTTATTGTTCTTGAATTTAAGTTTTAAACTATTAACTTATAAACTAAAACCCAATCCCTGAGGACTCGACCCTTGCTAACTACTATACTTACAATTTATCTTTTTAGTGCAAGGTTAAATAAGATACATGATAACTCGTATAATTATATAGTTTTTAGTTATGTTTTATTATTGTTTTGTGTCAAATACGAGTTATTATTGTTTAGTCTAATTGTGTTTATGATCTTTTATATTTTTATGTATTTTGGTGTTTTTCACAAGTTTCTTTGAGTGATTTCAGATTACTAGAATTAAGGGCAAATCCAGTTCAGTTCCAGTTCCGACACCTTTTTCCATATCAGCTATATCTCGAGTTTCACTGAAGCAATAAGGCTGAAATTTGTGGCCATGCAAAGCTAAGAGGCATATCTATCTTTTTCATGTTTTACACTTCTTGAAACGGAGTCGTTTTCCCTAGCGAAATCGACCATCAAGTTGGCTGATGTGCAATGACGTCTGTGCTGACATGTTTTCGTATTATGCCCATATCTTCTTATCCACATCAGCAAATGAGCTGATTCCAACGGCTATGGTTCCGTAACTGATAGGGGAACCTTTGTCTAGAAGACCATGTGATCAGATCAGGCCTCCAATATTGAAGAAATCGACCATCAAGGTGGCTGATGTGCAATGACGTCTGTGCTGACATGTTTTTGTATTTTGCCCATATCTACTTAACCACATCAGCAAAGGAGCTGATTCCAACGGCTATGGTTCCGTAACTGATAGGGGAACCTTTGTCTAGAAGACCATGTGATCAGATCAGGCCTCCAATATTGACGAAATCGACCATCAAGTTGGCTGATCAAAATCGTCATATACCTACCTTTGAAATTTGTAAAGCTTGTCTCTTGTCATTTAGCCCTCCAAAATGTGTATAAATAGAGGGCCTTGGATGATTGTAAGGGATCATATTGTACATAGGTAGGATATTAGCCATTTTAATAAAATTCTCTAAGTTTTCTTCTTAAAAAAAAATATATATATATATATATAAAAAAATAAAAAAAAAATAAAAAAAAAATAAAATTTTTTTTTTTTTTTTTTAAGAAGAAAACTTAGAGAATTTTATTAAAATGGCTAATATCCTACCTATGTACAATATGATCCCTTACAATCATCCAAGGCCCTCTATTTATACACATTTTGGAGGGCTAAATGACAAGAGACAAGCTTTACAAATTTCAAAGGTAGGTATATGACGATTTTGATCAGCCAACTTGATGGTCGATTTCGTCAATATTGGAGGCCTGATCTGATCACATGGTCTTCTAGACAAAGGTTCCCCTATCAGTTACGGAACCATAGCCGTTGGAATCAGCTCCTTTGCTGATGTGGTTAAGTAGATATGGGCAAAATACAAAAACATGTCAGCACAGACGTCATTGCACATCAGCCACCTTGATGGTCGATTTCTTCAATATTGGAGGCCTGATCTGATCACATGGTCTTCTAGACAAAGGTTCCCCTATCAGTTACGGAACCATAGCCGTTGGAATCAGCTCATTTGCTGATGTGGATAAGAAGATATGGGCATAATACGAAAACATGTCAGCACAGACGTCATTGCACATCAGCCAACTTGATGGTCGATTTCGCTAGGGAAAACGACTCCGTTTCAAGAAGTGTAAAACATGAAAAAGATAGATATGCCTCTTAGCTTTGCATGGCCACAAATTTCAGCCTTATTGCTTCAGTGAAACTCGAGATATAGCTGATATGGCAAAAGGTGTCGGAACTGGAACTGAACTGGATTTGCCCTTAATTCTAGTAATCTGAAATCACTCAAAGAAACTTGTGAAAAACACCAAAATACATAAAAATATAAAAGATCATAAACACAATTAGACTAAACAATAATAACTCGTATTTGACACAAAACAATAATAAAACATAACTAAAAACTATATAATTATACGAGTTATCACACCCCCACACTTAGATTGTTGCTAGTCCTTAGCAACTACTCAATAAAACTAAAATAAGAAAATCTAATCTAATCCATTTTCGTAGGAAATCACGGTGGCACTTAGCATGTGACACAAGCCTTTAAACCCCTAGGTGTCCCTAGTGGACGAGTTTAGTCTCGTGAGGGTTTACTAGAACGATACCCACAAACATTGAAAAACTAAAATATAAATAAACTGCATATACTAAAAATATTTACTCCTAATCCTTTCAATACAAATTAGAGACAATATTTGAACAAGTCTTATAAACTAATCAATAGCTTAAAGAATTTCACAAAAAATCATGCTTGAATGTAAATTGTTTGAGTTAAGCCAATATTAGCATAACATATCTCAATCAAAATATTGCATGTTCAAATTTAATCTCAACTTCTCACATGGGATACCCTCATGATTTTCACTCTTTAAAGTAGTGGTGAAGTGTTTACACTCAATCAATCTCATGAAAACAGTTCTACCATATTCTTGCTTGTCCACCTATTCTCCACTATTTAGATCATACAACTTCATGAATCAAGAGGTCTTTAATCAAGGTTGTAATGGGGCCAAGGGGTTTGTAATGTGGTTGAAGAACAAAAGGATAAAGATATCACAAAGGTTCCAAAGAGTTCATAAAGTTTAGAGACATAAAAAGATCATACAAAGAAACTTCTCAAAACTCTTTACAAGTACATAGTCACCTAGGCCGGATATTCATGTTGGGCCTTTTCTTCATTCTAAACGACTTTGTAACATCTTTTTCTTTTTCCACAAATTCAAGAGATGATTCATATATATATTTTTTTTTTTTTTTTTACATAGGAATGTATTTGCCAGTATTTCATTTCTTTTTCTCTTGACTTTTCTTTTCTTTCCCCCCCACACTTATTTCTTGTTTCTAACCCAAATTTTTAACTAAAAATATCCCTTGTCTTTGCAACTTGTCTCAAAACATGCTAATTCATCTTTGGAACAAAGGTAAAGATATAAGTATATTTAGGTTAGGGACAAGTTATGGTTACCAAAGAGATAGCTTATTCAATGTAGGCTCAAATTGGTTCACTAAGGGTGTGTTCTCTTGGAACATCAATAAGGGATGGCTGTTTGGCTCTGGCTAAAAATCCTAATGCCTCTATCATATTCATGTTGTCACATGCATCAATATAGTTTCAACAAGGTCTAAAGCAAGTTCTAGAGAATCATGTAATCATAAGAGCACTCAAGAAAGAAATTAGATTGATTTATATAATGCATCAATCATTATAGGCTCAAAAACTCACAAGGATGATTATACAAGTCAGATTAAGTCTAAACATGCTTCTTTCTCAATCAACATATCATATTAACATTGGCTCATAAAAATTAGTATCAAGCTTAATTCTCATGAAAATCTTCTCACTAATAAATCTGTTTTAGACTTATGCAATTCATATCTCATCATAGTATTGAAAAGGAACTAAAACACACTAAAAATAATAATAAAGACTCATAAAAAAAAAATAGTAGACAAAAATAAAAGAAATCTTAAATCAATACACTCTTTTGGGTGCATCAAGTTTTTGGCGCCGTTGCCGGGGATTGCTTTCTTTAGTTTATTTGTTACTTGGTTTATTCTTATTTTCAGTTCTAATTAATTTTATTTTCTTGTACATACGGGTTTTTCCTATCAAATTTTGAAAAAAAAAAAAACGATGGAATTGAGCAATCTAACACTTGAAGAGTTGGTGGCATACATGAACATGGAGAATCAACATGCCAATCTCACCTTCCCAGTGCAACAATTTGCCATGGGAGGATGTCAAGGCCATCAAGTGTTCCAAGACCAGCAGTATGATCATTACTCAAACACTTACCATGAGGGATGGTGGGATCATACTAATTATGGCTACTCGAAAAATTACCAAGAAGTAGATCCTTATGCCAATTACACTCATCCATCTAGCTTCAATCAATCATGGTCCCAAGAACCAGATCTTTTTCAACCACCACATATGACTCAAAACTCAGGTACTTCCTTAGAAGATCTTGTCGATTCTCTTGTTACTAATACTTTGCAATTTCAACAGGAAACAAGGGCAAGCATCCAGAGTTTGGAAAAGCAAATGAGCCAATTGGCTAGTAGTATGGTGGGATGGGTAGCACAAAGATCTGAAGAGCTCCCTGCCCAAACGATGATTAACCCAAAGGAGAATGCTACTATTGTGACCTTGAGGAATGAGGAACAAGATGAGGATGAGACAAAATTAGAGATGAATTCTATTCTTGAGGATAATGAAGCCAATGATCCAAATAAGAGTATTTCGGCACCTGAGGTAACGTTTGAGATTCCAATTTTTACTAATGTTTCTTCTCCACCTTTTCCTAGTAGATTCACAAAGTCCAAGGAGGATGAACATGAACAAGACACGCTGGAAACCTTAAACAGTTTGTTTGTGGATGTCATTCAACAAGTACCAAAAGATGCACCATTCCTCGATGAGATATGCACCACCAAGGATGATGGAATAATACTTGTAATGGAGAATGCATCCACTGTTGTGCAAAGAAAGCTTCCTCTCAAACGCATAAATTTGGGAAATTTCATGTATGAGCCTGACAAGCCTAAAAAGCCAAGAAAGGGTGTTGGTTAGATTCAAAACACTAACTCAAGTGTTAATTGGGAAGGCAACCCAATTAAAGAAGAAATTGCCAACCTTCCATATTCAGATTTGCTTTCTCTTTCTTTTCCTTTTCCTTTTTCTTTTCTTTTATTATTTTTATTTTTATTGTTTTTATTTTTATTTTTTATGTTTACTTGTTAATTTTTGTTTAGTATTTTAGGATTATTTAGGTTGCATGAGTTTGTTTTGTTTTGAGTCTTAGTTGTTCCTATTCTTATGTTATTAGTTCTTTTCTCTTACACATGATTCTTTCATTTGGGTTAATAGACTTACATTGAGGACAATGTAAGAATTAAGTGTGGGGGGAATGATTTAGGATATCTTTTATTTTTGTCTACTATTTTTTTTATGAGTCTTTATTATTATTATTTTTAGTGTGTTTTAGTTCCTTTTTAATACAATGATGAGATATGAATTGCATAAGTCTAAAACAGATTTATTAGTGAGAACATTTTCATGAGAATTGAACTTGATATCAATCTTTTTATGAGCCAATGTTAATATGATATGTTGATTGAGAAAGAAGCATGTTTAGACTTAATCTGACTTGTATAATCATCCGTGTGAGTTTTTGAGCCTATAATGATTGATGCATTATACAAATCAATCTAATTTCTTTCTTGAGTGCTCTTATGATTACATGATTCTCTAGAACTTGCTTTAAACCATTTGAGACTATATTGATGCATGTAACAACATGAATATGATAGAGGCATTAGGACTTTTTAACTAGGGCCAAACAGCCATCCCTTATTGATGTTCCAAGAGAACATCCCTCTAGTGAACCAATTTGAGCCTACATTGAATAAGCTATTTATTTGGTAACCACATCTTACACCTAGCCTAAACACATTTATATCTTTACCCTTGTTCTAAAGATGGACTAGAATGTTTGAGACATATTGCAAAAACAAGGGATATTTTTTGAAAATTTGGGTTAGAACAAAAGATAAGTGTGGGGGAGGAGAAAGGCAAAAGTCAAGAGAAAAATAGAGGGAATATTGCCAAATACATTCCCATGTGAAAAAAAAAATTTTTTTTTGAATAATCTCTTGAACTTCTAGTTAAAGAAAAGAAAAAGATGTTCGAAAGTTGGTTAGAATGAAGTAAAGGCTCAACATGAAATATTCAGCCTATGTGATTATGTACTTCTAAAGAATATTGAGAAAGTTTTATCTGCAAAATCTTATTTTGTCTCTAAATTCTATGAAGTCTTTGGAATGTTTGTGATATCTTTTCCTTTTTATTCTTTAACCACATTATTACCTCTTGGCCCCATTACAACCTTGATTAAAGACCTCTTGATTTATGAAGTTGCATGATCTTTTAGTGGAGAATAGGTAGACAAGCAAGCATATGGTAGAACTATTTTCATGAGATTGATTGAGTGTAAACACTTTACCACTACTTTAAAGAGTGAAAATCATGAGGGTATCCCATGTGAGTAGTTGAGATTAAGTTTGAATATGCACTATTTTGATTGAAATATGTTATGTTAATATTGGCTTAACTCAAACAATTTACATTCAAGCATGATTTTTTGTGAAATTCTTTAAGCTATTGATTAGTTTATACGACTTGTTCAAAGATTGTCTCTAATTTGTATTGAAAGGATTAGGAGTAAATAGTTTTAGTATATGTAGTTTATTTATATTTTAGTTTTTCAATGTTTGTGGGTATCATTCTAGTAAACCCTCACGAGACTAAACTCGTCCACTAGGGACACCTAGGGGTTTAAAGGCTTGTGTCACATGCTAAGTGCCACCGTGATTTCCTACGAAAGTGGATTAGATTAGATTTTCTTATTTTATTTTTATTGAGTCGTTGCTAGGGACTAGCAACAATCTAAGTGTGGGGGTGTGATAACTCGTATAATTATATAGTTTTTAGTTATGTTTTATTATTGTTTTGTGTCAAATACGAGTTATTATTGTTTAGTCTAATTGTGTTTATGATCTTTATGTATTTTGGTGTTTTTCACAAGTTTCTTTGAGTGATTTCAGATTACTAGAATTAAGGGTAAATCCAGTTCAGTTCCAGTTCCGACACCTTTTGCCATATCAGCTATATCTCGAGTTTCACTGAAGCAATAAGGCTGCAATTTGTAGCCGTGCAAAGCTAAGAGGCATATTTATCGTTTTCATGTTTTACACTTCTTGAAACGGAGTCGTTTTCCCTAGCGAAATCGACCATGAAGTTGGCTGATGTGCAATGACGTCTGTGCTGACCTGTTTTCGTGTTTTGCCCATATCGTCTTATCCACATCAGCAAATGAGCTGATTCCAACGGCTATGGATCAGTAACTGATAGGGTAACATTTTTCTAGAAGACCATGTGATCAGATAAGGCCTGCAAAATTGACAAAATCGACCATCAAGTTGGCTGATCAAAATCGTCATGTATGACGAAAATTGTTATAAAATGCACCCACCTATTATACCTACCTTTGAAATTTGTAAAGCTTGTCTCTTGTCATTTAGCCCTCCAAAATGTGTATAAATAGAGGGCCTTGGATGATTGTAAGGGATCATATTGTACATAGGTAGGATATTAGCCATTTTAATAAAATTCTCTAAGTTTTCTTCTTCTTTCTTTTCTCTAGTTTTCTTTCTTTTCTCTAGTTTTCTTTTTCTTTAGAGAGAGCAAGAGGTTGGATAATTAATATTCTTCCTCTTCTTCTTTCTTTCTTTTATTTTCTTCTTAGATTTTCTTTAATTTTATGTTTATGTTTACAATGCCTATGCTAGGCTAAACTTCTATTTGGTTAAGGGTGATTTCAAAGCCCTAGACATGTTTTATAATTGATTTTCAGATTCTATCTATCATTAATTTTCTATCAAAGTTGCTTATGTTCTTCTACAAGAATTGTTCATGATGTTGTCTTGATTTGTTTAGGTGTACAACTAGATAGATCTTGATAATTATCTATTGCTGGTTTAGGAATCTTGATCCGTGTAATTGTCTTGATTTCCTATTCATAAGTGGCAATTTGTGATTAATGATTATGGTCAAGTTTTCAATAATTGCAAAGTGGAACATAACCTAAGTTGAACAATCCGAGCTTATGTGTTTGTTGCTTAGATCAACCTATCTTTCTCATCATAAAGCTGCCATTAAATTGAACTTAGAGAGCTTATTCTAGGTTGTTTGATGGTTAGAGATTAAATAGAGAGCTTGTTCTATTTAACGACAAACTAAGGAAAGATTGGGATAACAGAGCTTGTTGTTATCTACGGTTGTTAACTTTGATAGTTGTTTAATGTTGATAGATATGAAATTGATTCTTAATGATGTCTAGTGGTGGAGAATGAAACCTTAACCATATTTTTCATATTTGATTCTTCTTACTTACTTGTTTTCTTATTTTTCTAGTTTGCTTATTTTTAAAAGTATTTTTATTGGCTGGTTATACCGCCTAATTTGTATATCAACTTTGTTTTATTTTTATTGGCTGGTTATACCGCCTAATTTAGTATATATATTTTTATTGGCTGGTTATACCGCCTAATTTAATATATATATTTTTATTGGCTGGTTATACCGCCTTGCATCTTATAATTATTATTTACTTTAGTTTAAATCTGGCTTCAAAACCCCCTTTTCTTTTATTGTTCTTGAATTTAAGTTTTAAACTATCAACCTATAAACTAAAACCCAATCCCTGAGGACTCGACCCTTGCTAATAATTATACTTACAATTGATCTTTTTAGTGCAAGGTTAAATAAGATACACTTGATGGTGACTCAATTAAGAGTTGTAAACCCAAGTGCAGGTTATGTTCAAGTAATAAATTCTCGGGTGTCCGAGGTCGAACCACAGGGAAGCGTACTAGTAAGTATAAGTTTATAAATATATAAGAAAAAGAAAGTAAACAATATATTAGGAGATCAACAACAAAATAAGATAAACAAGATATTAGAGAACAAAATAAACAAAATATAAAAGAAATTAAACAAGATATAAAAAACAATAAGAAAAGATGTTGAGGTTAGAGAATCCACTCTTGGTGTTATGCTAAGATTAATCTTGTTTTATTACACAATTGAAATCCACACATAAGGGAGGTTCCAATCGGAAGGTTTAGCAATTCAGTCCAAATTGTCCAACGTCCATAGCATATGATATTATGTTCATTTGGTGTCCTCAAAACTCATAAAAAGAGTCCAAGCATTCCTTATGCCAAGTTATATGTCTACAACAAATCAAGGTTATGAAACCAAGCATTTACTGTGCCATTTTCATTGTCAATAATGAATCAAGATCTCTACTTTGCAAGTATGATTTTAAACCAAAAGAAAATATTATCTATACTAGTGCTTATAAATGATGATTCATTTTAGCTCATGTTTAAGAGACTAACCTTAGCATTTACCAAGAGCTTCACCTCATCACCTCAACAATATGATTAGAAACACATACTAGATATGAATAAAATGAAAAGAAATGTAAGAAGAAAAAGAAGACTAGAGAAAGGAAAGAAAAAGAAAACTTAGAGAATTTTATTACAATGGCTATCCTACCAATGTATCAATGTATCCCAATACTCATCCAAGGCCCTCTATTTATACACATTTTGGAGGGCTAAATGACAAGAGACAAGCTTTACAAATTTCAAAGGTAGGTATAATAGGTGGGTGCATTTTTCTAACAATTTTCGTCATATTGTATGACAATTCTGATCAGCCAGCTTGATGGTCGATTTTGTCAATGTTGGAGGCTCGATCTGATAAAATGGTCTTCTAGAAAAATATACCCCTATCAGTTACGGATCCATAGCCGTTGGAATCAGATCATTTGCGCACGTGGATCGGAAGATATGGTCAAAATACCAAAACGGTGCAGAACAGACGTCATTGCACATCAGCCAACTTGATGGTCGATTTCGCTAGGGAAAACGACTCCGTTTCAAGAAGTGTAAAACATGAAAAAGATAGATATGCCTCTTAGCTTTGCAGGGATACAAAGTTCAGCCTTATTGCTTCAGTGAAACTCGAGATATAGCTGATATGGCAAAAGGTGTCGGAACTGGAACTGAACTGGATTTGCCCTTAATTCTAGTAATCTGAAATCACTCAAAGAAACTTGTGAAAAACACCAAATTACATAAAAATATAAAAGATCATAAACACAATTAGACTAAACAATAATAACTCGTATTTGACACAAAACAATAATAAAACATAACTAAAAACTATATAATTATACGAGTTATCACACCCCCACACTTAGATTGTTGCTAGTCCCTAGCAACGACTCAATAAAAATAAAATAAGAAAATCTAATCTAATCCATTTTCGTAGGAAATCACGGTGGCACTTAGCATGTGACACAAGCCTTTAAACCCCTAGGTGTCCCTAGTGGACGAGTTTAGTCTCGTGAGGGTTTACTAGGACGATACCCACAAACATTGAAGACATAAGAAAAACTAAAAATAATAATTATAACTAATCCTTCCAATATAAATTAGAGATAATCATTGGAAAAGTCTTAAAAACTAATCAATAGCTTAAAGAAATTCACAAAAAATCTTGCTTGAATGTAAATAAATGAGTTAAGCCAATATTAACATAACATATTTCAATCAAAATAGTGCATATTCAAACTTAATCTCAACTTCTCACATGGGATACTCTCTTGATTTTCACTCTTTAAAGTAGTGGTAAAGTGTTTACACTCAATCAATCTCATGAAAACACTTCTACCATATGCTTGCTTGTCCACCTATTCTCCACTATTTAGATCATACAACTTCATAAATCAAGAGGTCTTTATTCAAGGTTGTAATGGGGCCAAAGGGTTATAATGTGGTTAAAGAACAAAAGGATAAAGATATCACAAAGGTTCCAAAGAGTTCATAGATTTTAGAGACATAATAAGATCATACAAATAAAACTTCTCAAAACTCTTATAAAGCACATAATAACATAGGCTAAATATTCATGTTGAGCCTTTGCATCATTCTAACCAACTTTGTAACATCTTTTTCTAGAAGTTCAAGAGAAGATTCTTTTTTTTTTTAATATGGGAATGTATTTGACAATGATCCCTTTCTTTTTCTCTTGACTTTTTCTTTTCTTTTCTTCCCCCACACTTATCTTTTGTTTCTAACCCAAATTTTCAACTAAAAATATCCCTTATTTTTTATTTTTTTATTTTTTATTTTTAATATGTCTCAAAATATAAAAATCCATCTTTAGAACAAGGGTAAGGATATAAGTATATTTAGGCTAGGTGTAAGTTGTGGTTACCAATAAAACAGCATATTTAATGTAGGCTCAAATTGGCTCACTAGTGGGGATGTTCTCTTAGAACATTAATAAGGGATGGCTGTTTGGCTCTGGTTATAATCCTAATGCCTCTATCATATTCATGTTGTCACATGTATCAATATAGTATC
The DNA here is from genome assembly GCA_030761205.1 of Fremontodendron californicum. Classification (NCBI taxonomy): domain Eukaryota; kingdom Viridiplantae; phylum Streptophyta; class Magnoliopsida; order Malvales; family Malvaceae; genus Fremontodendron; species Fremontodendron californicum. The sequence goes on from JAULJL010000013.1 coordinate 23,048,077, forward strand.
AAACGGTTTAAAGCAAGTTCTAGAGAATCATGTAATCATAAGAGAACTCAAGAAAGAAATTAGATTGATTTGTATAATGCATCAATCATTATAGGCTCAAAAACTCACAAGGATGATTATACAAGTCAGATTAAGTCTAAACATGCTTCTTTCTCAATCAACATATCATATTAACATTGGCTCATAAAAAGGTTGATATCAAGCTCAATTCTCATGAAAATCTTCTCACTAATAAATCTGCTTTAGACTTATGCAATTCATATCTCATTATAGTATTGAAAGTAACTAAAAAACACACTAAGTCTAAACATGCTTTTTTTTTTGTTTTTTTTTTTTTTTTTTTTTTTGTTTTTTTTTTTTTTTGTTTTTTTGAAGAAGAAGATTAAATCAAACTGACAAGGTATGTCTCAAGTCTCCCTTACTCAGACCTTGTTCAGAATGAATACTTCTAAATGTCTTAAAACACAAATTTTTTTTTTTTTTTTTTTTTTTTTAGCAAAATATGTCCCTTACCCCCTACTAAAATATGACATTGTCCCCAATGTCAAATTTTAAAGGTAGAATTTAGGAGATATTACCTGCAGAGGTTGCTAACCACTTATTATAACTGAGACACAACAAACAAAATGTTAGATAATGTCACAAAGACAAAGTGCAATCCACTCCTTGCTCGTCCATATCTCTTTTTCTTTTTCCGAGCGTTTGCGAAAAAACAGTAGCAGATAAACACTCATAAGCTTGTAGCTTTTTGAGTAAATCTTCAATGGTTGTAGCAGAAATTATGGTTCTCCTTGCCTCTGAAAACATGAATCCATTATCCACAGCATTATCTAAATATGAAAGTAAATTACTAAAATAACCATTAATATTAAGCAAACCAATGGGTTTCTTATTTGTGACCAAAGATGACCAAGAAGCCACGCAAGCTATTTCTTCCAATGTACCCAGACCTCCTGGTAAGGCAATGAATGCATCGGCAGAATGGTACATGATTGTTATCCGTTCAGGGATACTCCAGACTTGTATTTCCTTACCCACGGTAGGTCCACAAAAATCTGTGAATAGTTTTGGCACGATTCCTAGAACTGGACTTCCTCCGGCGTGTGCTGCTGTAGCGACTGCTCCCATTAAACCCGTACTACCGCCTCCATAAATCAAGTGGATCTTTTGTTGGGCAAGTATTACTCCAACTCTTATGGCTTCATCAGCGAATATGTTATTTTTCCCTGGATAAGCACCTCCAAAGACACAAATTTTTTTAATGCGCTGGGACGAAGTGCTTTCCATTTTTTTTCTTTTTCGAGTGCCTGAAAGAGAATGAGTACATGGTGTAATATATAGAGGACTGAGTAGTGAATCAGACAAGAGTAATAATGTCGCCGAAAGTGTATTTGACCTGTCAGAAGAAAATGTTAACCTACAAAAGATTTTTGCGTGATTTCAGGAAGAAAATCAAAAAGAGAAGAAAAATCAACCGTAAAAGACCAATGCAAAAAAAAAAAAAAAACAAAAATAATTACACAAATCGAACAACACGTAAATTAAACCGAAATAAAGTTATTGCAAATCAAACCAAAAGCTGAGAAGTCATTTATTGTAGTTGTGATTGTGGCTCACATCTTCCTCTGGTTTTACGTCCAGAAACGGCTTAAACGCCTTCTATGAGTCGAGGATATGCTTCCCATCCAGTTTTCTTACAAGCTGGCAAACAGGGTCTTTTAACATCAGATTCCCAAGATGTTGCCATTCCCTTTGGAATTGCGGCCATAAATCAAGAATTTCTCTTTGTACGTCTCCACTAGGATGCGTCTCAAGAGAAAGTTGGATATTACCCAAATTCTCCTTACTCAGTCCATCCTTAATGAATTCAATTTTATCATCTCGATTAGAGGACGGAATCCCAATAGAACGACATTTACCGTTACACGTCCATCGTGCACACTTGTGGCAATTTGAACTCATGCGCTTTGCTCGTCGCTTCTTTGCATAAGTGCTTCTACCTGTACCTGGTAAATGCAAAACAGGAAGATATTCATCTTCACGTACCTTGGCTTCAATTATCCAACGTATGTCTTCAGGAATCCCTTTGTTCATAAGCATTCTTAATCTTTCTAATCGAACTTGGTAAAGCTTCAGTAAAATATTCTGAGGAAAAGGAGGAAATCGTTTCTGCAATCTTTTGAGAATATCATCCATCCTGAAAAAAAAAATGAAATAAAATAAAATGAAAGAGAAATTTATATACAATATCAGTTTTGTGGGTAGCTGATGGAACCGACTTAAATAATCACGGAGTACCGTTATCCGCCATTTAACCGGGGTAAAAAAAAAAATTATATTTACATCTAGTTATTTTCAAAACAAGGATCAGAAAGAAAAACAACCTCTTCTTGAGTAACATGATTTTCCAAAAAGAGTTTGAGTCTTTGTCCATTTACCTTGAATACGTTACCATTTTGAGGATTCTCAATGTCAACTGCTCCATAATGATACACATGCTTAACCACAAATGGGCCAGTCCATCTTGATCTCAACTTACCAGGAAATATGTGAAGTCTAGAATTATAAAGTAGAACTTTTTGCCCAACATTAAATGTTTTTCTTGAAATTAACTTGTCATGAAAGGCTTTAGTTCTTTCTTTATGAATTTTAGAATTCTCATATGCATCATTTCTGAGTTCCTCAAGTTCATTTATTTGTAATTTTCGTAAATTAGAAGCGTCATCAAGGTTTGAGTTGAACATTTTAATGGCCCAATATGCTTTATGCTCAAGTTCCACAGGTAAATGACAAGGTTTTCCATAAACTAGCCTATAAGGAGACATGCCCAATGCTGTTTTAAAAGCTGTTCGATAGGCCCATAATGCATCGTTAAGTCTAAGAGACCAATCTTTGCGATTTGGATTAACTGTCTTTTCCAAAATTTGTTTAATCTCCCTATTTGCTAATTCTACCTGTCCATTTGTCTGCGGGTGATAAGGGGTTGCAACTTTGTGTGTAATGGCATATTTCTTCATTAATGTTTCAAAAACCTTGTTGCAAAAATGTGTTCCCCCATCGCTTATGATAGATCGAGGAATTCCAAATCGACTCAAAATATTTTCTTTTAAAAATTTAATCACTGTTTTGTGATCATTATTTCGACATGGAATTGCCTCTATCCACTTTGAAACATAATCTATTGCAACTAAAATGTATAAGAAACCAAAAGATGGTGGAAATGGTCCCATGAAATCAATACCCCAACAGTCAAAAATTTCAATTACAAGAATTGGGTTCAAAGGCATCATGTTTCTTTTCGAAATGGAACCTAATTTTTGACAACTTTCACATGACTTGCAAAAATTATGTGCATCTTTGAACAAAGTTGGCCAGTAAAATCCACACTGTAAAATTTTTGCAGCAGTTTTCTTTGATGAAAAATGACCACCACATGCCTCGGAATGACAAAACTTAATTACACTACTTACCTCATTGTCGGGAATGCATCTTCGAAAAATCTGATCAGGACAATATTTGAACAAGTAAGGGTCATCCCAATAGAACTTCTTTACCTCATTCAGAAACTTCCTTTTATCTTGTGTGCTCCATTGAGAAGGAATTTTTCCTTCTTGTAGTTCATCAAGATGTGAAGAAATTATGACTGGAAAAGTTTCACTCTCACCCAAAAAGGAATATTTTAGCTCGGATGGCAATGGTTTTAACTCCAGCTTGGGTGGTTCAATAGTTGATGGTACAGTGACATTTGTAAGTGATGGTAGTTCCTCAAACTTTTGTTTCCAACAATGCTTATCCTGAAAAGATTTTAACAAAGAATCAGTGTGTGAAATTTCTGAAGCATTATCAAACTCATATTCAATTAAATAAGCTTCTAAAGGATCATGGAATGTGGTAGTGGTGAGATGTTCATGAACAAGTTCTTCAATGAAATCCACTTCATGTACTTCTGAATTATCACCAGGTTGCTTGCAAATGTTGAACACATTTAATTCTAAAGTCATATTTCCAAAAGAAATGTTCAACATACCATTCCTGCAATTTATCAGAGCATTAGAAGTTGCAAGAAATGGACGGCCTAATATAACAGGAATTTGAACATTTGGATTTGAAACAGGATGTGTGTCCAAAACAATAAAATCAACAGGGAAGTAAAAATTATCAATTTGAACCAAAACATCTTCAACTATCCCTCGAGGAATTTTTACAGAACGATCAGCTAGTTGAAGTGTAACAGGTGTTTCCTTGAGTTCACCTAAACCTAACTGTTGATAAACAGAAAAAGGCAAAAGATTAACACTAGCACCAAGATCAAGCAATGCACGTTCTATTCTAGTGTTTCCAATGATGCATGAGATTGTTGGACATCCAGGATCTTTGAATTTTGGTGGAGTAAGGTGCTGAATGATTGAGCTCACACTTTCCGTCAAAAATGCTTTCTTTTGTACATTATGTTTCCTTTTAACTGTGCACATGTCCTTCAAAAATTTAGCATAAGATGGAACTTGTTTGATTGCATCCAATAAAGGAATGTTAATCTTAACTTGTTTGAAAAGTTCATAAATTTCTGCATTTTGATTCAAATTCTTTATTGTTTGCAACCTTTGAGGAAAAGGAGCAGGATGCATACCTTTTTCTTTGTCCAAATTTTCAAGAAGTTCAGACTTACCATCATCCTTACCATTACTTTTCGGAGGGGAAGGAGGATCTTGGTCTTTTGATGGAATGTTTTTGTCAATTGCCTTTCCACTTCGAAGAGTTGTGATAGAACTGACATTTTCCTGTTGAGTTTCATTGGAGCAAGAAACAAGACATTGAGTAGAAGGGTTAGGCTGAGGTTGAGCAGGAAACTTACCTTTTTCTTGAGTGCGTAATGAAGCTGTCAATGTGGACAAGGTGTTTTTGATCTCATTGATGTCCTGTGAAGTCCGGTTATTCACATTTGCTTGTGTTTGCATGAATGCTTGCAATGTCTCTTCCAAGGTTTGTACACGTGAAGGTTGATAGGAAAAAGTGTTGCCCGGCTTTTGAGATTGTGGTACCTGAACATGATTATTATTCCGCCAACTAAAGTTGGGATGATTTCTCCATTCAGGGTTATACGTTTCAGAGTAAGGAGAAGGAAAAGGCTTTTTAAATGTGTTTATGGAATTTACTTGATCATGCAACGCTTCTTTAAGAATGGGAATGTTTGGACATTTAGAAGTGGGGTGTCCCATGATTTCACAAATTCCACAACTTTCTTCATTTTTAACCGTTTTGACTTCTTTTACTTCTCTAAGTTCCATGACTTCAATCTTTCTAGCCAAATTAGCTACTTTAGCTTTTATCTCATCTTCTTGACTAAAATGATATTTACCTCTGTTAGAAACAAGATTAGATCTATTGGAACTTTCAGAGGAATTATCTGTGTGCCAGGCTTGAGAGTTATCTGCCAAATGGTCTAGGTAGTCAAAGGCTTCTTCAGGTTCTTTTTCTAGAAACTCACCGTTACACATTGTTTCAACAAATTGTTTAGTTTCGGGAGTTAAACTTTCATAAAAGAAACTAATAAGACGCCATTTTTCAAAACCATGATGTGGACAAGAACTTAACAAATCTTTAAAACGCTCCCAGCACTGAAAAAATGCTTCATTTTGATTTTGATTGAAATTTTGAATCTGTCTTTTCAAAGCAGTAGTTTTATGTGCTGGGAAAAATTTCTTTAGAAACTCAGTTTGTAATTCTTGCCATGTGCCAATTGACCTTGGTTTTAAATTATGAAGCCAAATTTTTGCTTTATCTTTTAAAGAAAAAGGAAATAATTTTAGCTTGACAATTTCATTTGTACATTGTTGGTCATTAAAGGTGACACATACATCTTCGAAGTCTTTTAGAAACGAGTAAGCACTTTCCGATTCCAACCCATAGAAATTTGGAAGCAAAGCTATCATACCTGGTTTAAAACGAAAGTTGTTTGCATTGAGAGGAAAAATAAAACAAGAGGGTGATGAGCTTCGAGTTGGTTGCAAGTAGTCACGCATGGTGCGTACTTGTCTGTTCTCATCTTCAGCATGAACACTTTCATTGTCAGCCATGGTAGGAGTTGTATTAGAAAGATTACCTGAAAAAGTTTCACAATAAAATCTAACTAAACGACGAGATCTAAAATCACGTCGCCAAACAAGCATAAAACAAAGTTAATATACAAAATTAGGCGGTATAACCAGCCAATAAAAATAAATATAAACAAATTAGGCGGTATAACCAGCCAATAAAAATAAATATAAACAAATTAGGCGGTATAACCAGCCAAAAAAAAAATAAATATACTTATAAACTTATATACTTAGTATTGCTTCCCCGGCAACGGCGCCAAAAACTTGATGGTGACTCAATTAAGAGTTGTAAACCCAAGTGCAGGTTATGTTCAAGTAATAAATTCTCGGGTGTCCGAGGTCGAACCACAGGGAAGCGTACTAGTAAGTATAAGTTTATAAATATATAAGAAAAAGAAAGTAAACAATATATTAGGAGATCAACAACAAAATAAGATAAACAAGATATTAGAGAACAAAATAAACAAAATATAAAAGAAATTAAACAAGATATAAAAAACAATAAGAAAAGATGTTGAGGTTAGAGAATCCACTCTTGGTGTTATGCTAAGATTAATCTTGTTTTATTACACAATTGAAATCCACACATAAGGGAGGTTCCAATCGGAAGGTTTAGCAATTCAGTCCAAATTGTCCAACGTCCATAGCATATGATATTATGTTCATTTGGTGTCCTCAAAACTCATAAAAAGAGTCCAAGCATTCCTTATGCCAAGTTATATGTCTACAACAAATCAAGGTTATGAAACCAAGCATTTACTGTGCCATTTTCATTGTCAATAATGAATCAAGATCTCTACTTTGCAAGTATGATTTTAAACCAAAAGAAAATATTATCTATACTAGTGCTTATAAATGATGATTCATTTTAGCTCATGTTTAAGAGACTAACCTTAGCATTTACCAAGAGCTTCACCTCATCACCTCAACAATATGATTAGAAACACATACTAGATATGAATAAAATGAAAAGAAATGTAAGAAGAAAAAGAAGACTAGAGAAAGGAAAGAAAAAGAAAACTTAGAGAATTTTATTACAATGGCTATCCTACCAATGTATCAATGTATCCCAATACTCATCCAAGGCCCTCTATTTATACACATTTTGGAGGGCTAAATGACAAGAGACAAGCTTTACAAATTTCAAAGGTAGGTATAATAGGTGGGTGCATTTTTCTAACAATTTTCGTCATATTGTATGACAATTCTGATCAGCCAGCTTGATGGTCGATTTTGTCAATGTTGGAGGCTCGATCTGATAAAATGGTCTTCTAGAAAAATATACCCCTATCAGTTACGGATCCATAGCCGTTGGAATCAGATCATTTGCGCACGTGGATCGGAAGATATGGTCAAAATACCAAAACGGTGCAGAACAGACGTCATTGCACATCAGCCAACTTGATGGTCGATTTCGCTAGGGAAAACGACTCCGTTTCAAGAAGTGTAAAACATGAAAAAGATAGATATGCCTCTTAGCTTTGCAGGGATACAAAGTTCAGCCTTATTGCTTCAGTGAAACTCGAGATATAGCTGATATGGAAAAAGGTGTCGGAACTGGAACTGAACTGGATTTGCCCTTAATTCTAGTAATCTGAAATCACTCAAAGAAACTTGTGAAAAACACCAAATTACATAAAAATATAAAAGATCATAAACACAATTAGACTAAACAATAATAACTCGTATTTGACACAAAACAATAATAAAACATAACTAAAAACTATATAATTATACGAGTTATCAACACTCTTTTGGGTGCATCAAATTTTTGGCGCCGTTGCCGGGGATTGTTTTCTTTAGTTTATTTGTTACTTGGTTTATTCTTATTTTCAGTTCTAATGAGTTTTATTTTCTTGTACATACGGGTTTTTCTGATCAAATTTTGAAAAAAAAAAAAAAAAAAAAACGATGGAATTGAGCAATCTAACACTTGAAGAGTTGGTGGCATACATGAACATGGAGAATCAACAAGCCAATCTCACCTTCCCAGTTCAACAATTGGCCATGGGAGGATGTCAAGGCCATCAAGTGTTCCAAGACCAACAGTATGATCATTACTCAAACACTTACCATGAGGGATGGTGGGATCATACTAATTATGGCTACTCGAAAAATTACCAAGAAGTAGATCCTTATGCCAATTACACTCATCCATCTAGCTTCAATCAATCATGGTCCCAAGAACCAGATCTTTTTCAACCACCACATATGACTCAAAACTCAGGTACTTCTTTAGAAGATCTTGTCTATTCTCTTGTTACTGATACATTGCAATTTCAACAGGAAACAAGGGCAAGCATCCGGAGTTTGGAAAGGCAAATGAGCCTATTGGCTAGTAGTATGGTGGTATGGGTAGCACAAAGATCTGAAGAACTCTCTGCCCAAACAATGATTAACCCAAAGGAGAATACTACTATTGTGACCTTGAGGAATGAGGAACAAGATGAGGATGAGACAGAATTAGAGATGGATTCTATTCTTGAGGATAATGAAGCCACAAATACAAATAAAAGTATTTCGGCACCTGAGGTAACGTTTGAGATTCCAATTTTTACTAATGTTTCTTCTCCACCTTTTCCTAGTAGATTCGCAAAGTTCAAGGAGGATGAACATGAACAAGACACGCTGGAAACCTTAAACAGTTTGTTTGTGGATGTCATTCAACAAGTACCAAAAGATGCACCATTCCTCGATGAGATATGCACCACCAAGGATGATGGAATAATACTTGTAATGGAGAATGCATCCACTGTTGTGCAAAGAAAGCTTCCTCTCAAACGCATAAATTTGGGAAATTTCATGTATGAGCCTGACAAGCCTAAAAAGCCAAGAAAGGGTGTTGGTTAGATTCAAAACACTAACTCAAGTGTTAATTGGGAAGGCAGCCCAATTAAAGATGAAATTACCAACCTTCCATATTCAGATTTGCTTTCTCTTTCTTTTCCTTTTTCTTTTATTATTTTTATTATTTTTATTTTATTTCTTATGTTTCTTTGTTAATTGTGTTTACTGCTTTTAAGTTCATTTAGGATGCATAAGTTTCTTTTGTTTAATAGTTCTTTTCTCTTACATATAATTCTTGCATTGGGGGATAATAGCATTACATTAATGACAATGTAAAAATTATGTGTGGGGGGAAGAATTTAGGATTTTATTTAGAGTGTTTTGTTTTTGAGTCTTCTTATGCTGTTTTTCTTTCTGATCCTTGTTTTGAAAATAACTAGATGTAAATATAATTTTTATTTTTTTTACCCCTGTTAAATGGCGGATAACGGTACTCCGTGATTATTTAAATCGGTTCCATCAGCTACCCACAAAACTGATATTGTATATAAATTTCTCTTTCAATTTCTCTTTCATTTTTTTTTTTTATTTTTTTTTCAAGATGGATGATATTCTCACAAGATTGCAGAAACGATTTCCTCCTTTTCCTCGAAATATTTTACTGAAGCTTTACCAAGTTCGGTTTGAAAGATTAAGAATGCTTATGCACAAAGGGATTCCTGCAGACATACGTTGGATAATTGAAGCCAAGGTACGTGAAGATGAATATCTTCCTGTTTTGCATTTACCAGGTACAGGTAGAAGCACTTTTGCAAAGAAGCGACGAGCAAAGCGCATGAGTTCAAATTGTCACAAATGTGCACGATGGACGTGTAACGGTAAATGTTGTTCTATTGGGATTCCGTCCTCTAATCGAGATGATAAAATTGAATTCATTAAGGATGGACTGAGTAAGGAGAATTTGGGTAATATCAAACTTTCTCTTGAGACGCATCCTAGTGGAGACGTACAAAGAGAAATTCTTGATTTATGGCCGCAATTCCAAAGGGAATGGCAACATCTTGGGAATCTGATGTTAAAAGACCCTGTTTGCCAGCTTGTAAGAAAACTGGATGGGAAGCATATCCTCGACTCATAGAAGGCGTTTAAGCCGTTTCTGGACGTAAAACCAGAGGAAGATGTGAGCCACAATCACAACTACAATAAATGACTTCTCAGCTTTTGGTTTGATTTGCAATAACTTTATTTCGGTTTAATTTACGTGTTATTCGATTTGTGTAATTATTCTCATTTTTTTTATTTGTCTTTTACGATTGATTTTTCTTCTCTTTTTTGATTTTCTTCCTGAAATCACGCAAAAATCTTTTGTTAGGTTAACATTTTCTTCTGACAGGTCAGATACACTTTCGGCGACATTATTACTCTTGTCTGATTCACTACTCAGTCCTCTATATATTACACCATGTACTCATTCTCTTTCAGGCACTCGAAAAAAAAATGGAAAGTACTTCGTCCCAGCGCATTAAAAAAATTTGTGTCTTTGGAGGTGCTTATCCAGGGAAAAATAACATATTTGCTGATGAAGCCATAAGAGTTGGAGTAATACTTGCCCAACAAAAGATCCAGTTGATTTATGGAGGCGGTAGTACGGGTTTAATGGGAGCAGTCGCTACAGCAGCACACGCCGGAGGAAGTCCAGTTCTAGGAATCGTGCCAAAACTATTCACAGATTTTTGAGGACCTACCTTGGGTAAGGAAATACAAGTCTGGAGTATCCCTGAACGGATAACAATCATGTACCATTCTGCCGATGCATTCATTGCTTTACCAGGAGGTCTGGGTACATTGGAAGAAATAGCTTGCGTGGCTTCTTGGTCATCTTTGGTCACAAATAAGAAACCCATTGGTTTGCTTAATATTAATGGTTATTTTAGTAATTTGCTTTCATATTTAGATAATGCTGTGGATAATGGATTCATGTTTTCAGAGGCAAGGAGAACCATAATTTCTGCTACAACCATTGAAGATTTACTCAAAAAGCTCCAAGCTTATGAGTATTTATCTGCTACGGTTGTTTCGCAAACGCTCGGAAAAAGAAAAAGAGATATGGACGAGCAAGGAGTGGATTGCACGTTGTCTTTGTGACATTATCTAACATTTTGTTTGTTGTGTCTCAGTTATAATAAGTGGTTAGCAACCTCTACAGGTAATATCTCCTAAATTTTACCTTCTTAAAAAAAAAAAAAAGTTTGTTGTGTTTTAAGCAATTTAGAAGTATTCATTCTGAACAAGGTCTGAGTAAGGGAGACTTGAGACATACCTTGTCAGTTTGATTTCTTCTTTTCAAAAAAAAAAAAAAGAGTTTGTTGTGTTTTAAGCAATTTAGAAGTATTCATTCTGAACAAGGTCTGAGTAAGGGAGACTTGAGACATACCTTGTCAGTTTGATTTTAATCTTTTTACGTTTACTTGTTAATTTTTGTTTAGTATTTTAGGATTATTTAGGTTGCATGAGTTTGTTTTGTTTTGAGTCTAGTTATTCCTATTCTTATGTTATTAGTTCTTTTCTCTTACACATGATTCTTTCATTTGGGTTAATAGACTTACATTGAGGACAATGTAAGAATTAAGTGTGGGGGGAATGATTTAGGATTTCTTTTATTTTTGTCTACTATTTTTTTTTATGAGTCTTTATTATTATTATTATTTTTTAGTGTGTTTTAGTTCCTTTTTAATACAATGATGAGATATGAATTGCATAAGTCTAAAACATATTTATTAGTGAGAAGATTTTCATGAGAATTGAGCTTGATGTCAACCTTTTTATGAGCCAATGTTAATATGATATGTTGATTGAGAAAGAAGCATGTTTAGACTTAATCTGACTTGTATAATCATTCTTGTGAGTTTTTGAGCCTAAAATGATTGATGCATTATACAAATCAATCTAATTTCTTTCTTGAGTGCTCTTATGATTACATGATTCTCTAGAACTTGCTTTAAACCGTTTGAGACTATATTGATGCATGTGACAACATGAATATGATAGAGGCATTAGGATTTTTAGCCAGGGCCAAACAACCATCCCTTATTGATGTTCCAAGAGAACACACCCTTAGTGAACCAATTTGAGCCTACATTGAATAAGCTATCTCTTTGGTAACCATAACTTGTCCCTAACCTAAATATACTTATATCTTTACCTTTGTTCCAAAGATGAATTAGCATGATTTGAGACAAGTTGCAAAGACAAGGGATATTTTTTGGTTAGAAACAAGAAATAAGTGTGGGGGGAAAAGAAAAGAAAAGTCAAGAGAAAAAGAAATGGAATACTGGCAAATACATTCCTATATAAAAAAAAAAATGAATCATCTCTTGAATTTGTGGAAAAAGAAAAAGATGTTACAAAGTTGTTTAGAATGAAGAAAAGGCCCAACATGAATATCCGGCCTAGGTGACTATGTACTTGTAAAGAGTTTTGAGAAGTTTCTTTGTATAATCTTTTTATGTCTCTAAACTTTATGAACTCTTTGGAACCTTTGTGATATCTTTATCCTTTTGTTCTTCAACCACATTACAAACCCCTTGGCCCCATTACAACCTTGATTAAAGACCTCTTGATTTATGAAGTTGCATGATCTTTTAGTGGAGAATAGGTGGACAAGCAAGCATATGGTAGAAGTGTTTTCATGAGATTGATTGAGTGTAAACACTTTACCACTACTTTAAAGAGTGAAAATCAAGAGAGTATCCCATGTGAGAAGTTGAGATTAAATTTGAACATGCACTATTTTGATTGAGATATGTTATGCTAATATTGGCTTAACTCAAACAATTTACATTCAAGCATGATTTTTTGTGAAATTTTTTAAGCTATTGATTAGTTTATAAGACTTGTTCAAATATTGTCTCTAATTTGTATTGAAAGGATTAGGAGTAAATATTTTTAGTATATGTAGTTTATTTATATGAAGTTTATTTATATTTTAATTTTTCAATGTTTGTGGGTATCGTTCTAGTAAACCCTCACGAGACTAAACTCGTCCACTAGGGACACCTAGGGGTTTAAAGGCTTGTGTCACATGCTAAGTGCCACCGTGATTTCCTACGAAAGTGGATTAGATTAGATTTTCTTATTTTATTTTTATTGAGTCGTTGCTAGGGACTAGCAACAATCTAAGTGTGGGGGTGTGATAACTCGTATAATTATATAGTTTTTAGTTATGTTTTATTATTGTTTTGTGTCAAATACGAGTTATTATTGTTTAGTCTAATTGTGTTTATGATCTTTATGTATTTTGGTGTTTTTCACAAGTTTCTTTGAGTGATTTCAGATTACTAGAATTAAGGGTAAATCCAGTTCAGTTCCAATTCCGACACCTTTTGCTATATCAGCTATATCTCGAGTTTCACTGAAGCAATAAGGCTGAAATTTATAGCCGTGCAAAGCTAAGAGGCATATCTATCTTTTTCATGTTTTACACTGCATGAAACGGAGTCGTTTTCCCTAGCGAAATCGACCATCAAGTTGGCTGATGTGCAATGACGTCTGTGCTGACCTGTTTTCGTATTTTGCCCATATCTTCTTATCCACATCAGCAAATGAGCTGATTCCAACGGCTATAGATCAGTAACGGATAGGGTAACATTTTTCTAGAAGACCATGTGATCAGATAAGGCCTGCAAAATTGACAAAATCGACCATCAATTTGGCTGATCAAAATCGTCATGTATGACGAAAATTGTTAGAAAATGCACCCACCTATTATACCTACCTTTGAAATTTGTAAAGCTTGTCTCTTGTCATTTAGCCCTCCAAAATGTGTATAAATAGAGGGCCTTGGATGATTGTAAGGGATCATATTGTACATGGGTAGGATATTAGCCATTTTAATAAAATTCTCTAAGTTTTCTTCTTCTTTCTTTTCTCTAGTTTTCTTTCTTTTCTCTAGTTTTCTTTTTCTTTAGAGAGAGCAAGAGGTTGGATAATTAATATTCTTCCTCTTCTTCTTTCTTTCTTTTATTTTCTTCTTAGATTTTCTTTAATTTTATGTTTATGTTTACAATGCCTATGCTAGGCTAAACTTCTATTTGGTTAAGGGTGATTTCAAAGCCCTAGACATGTTTTATAATTGATTTTCAGATTCTATCTATCATTAATTTTCTATCAAAGTTGCTTATGTTCTTCTACAAGAATTGTTCATGATGTTGTCTTGATTTGTTTAGGTGTACAACTAGATAGATCTTGATAATTATCTATTGCTAGTTTAGGAATCTTGATCCGTGTAATTGTCTTGTTTTCCTATTCATAAGTGGCAATTTGTGATTAATGATTATGGTCAAGTTTTCAATAATTGCAAAGTGGAACATAACCTAAGTTGAACAATCCGAGCTTATGTGTTTGTTGCTTAGATCAACCTATCTTTCTCATCATAAAGCTGCCATTAAATTGAACTTAGAGAGCTTATTCTAGGTTGTTTGATGGTTAGAGATTAAATAGAGAGCTTGTTCTATTTAACGACAAACTAAGGAAAGATTGGGATAACAGAGCTTGTTGTTATCTACGGTTGTTAACTTTGATAGTTGTTTAATGTTGATAGATATGAAATTGATTCTTAATGATGTCTAGTGGTGGAGAATGAAACCTTAACCATATTTTTCATATTTGATTCTTCTTACTTACTTGTTTTCTTATTTTTCTAGTTTGCTTATTTTTAAAAGTATTTTTATTGGCTGGTTATACCGCCTAATTTGTATATCAACTTTGTTTTATTTTTATTGGCTGGTTATACCGCCTAATTTAGTATATATATTTTTATTGGCTGGTTATACCGCCTAATTTAATATATATATTTGTATTGGCTGGTTATACCGCCTTGCATCTTATAATTATTATTTACTTTAGTTCAAATCTGGCTTCAAAACCCCCTTTTCTTTTATTGTTCTTGAATTTAAGTTTTAAACTATCAACCTATAAACTAAAACCCAATCCCTGAGGACTCGACCCTTGCTAATCATTATACTTACAATTGATCTTTTTAGTGCAAGGTTAAATAAGATACACTCTTTTGGGTGCATCAATAGGTAGGATATTAGCCATTTTAATAAAATTCTCTAAGTTTTCTTCTTCTTTTTTTTCTCTAGTTTTCTTTCTTTTCTCTAGTTTTCTTTTTCTTTAGAGAGAGCAAGAGGTTGGATAATTAATATTCTTCCTCTTCTTCTTTCTTTCTTTTATTTTCTTCTTAGATTTTCTTTAATTTTATGTTTATGTTTATAATGCCTATGCTAGGCTAAACTTCTATTTGGTTAAGGGTGATTTCAAAGCCCTAGACATGTTTTGTGATTGATTTTCAGATTCTATCTATCATTAATTTTCTATCAAAGTTGCTTATGTTCTTCTACAAGAATTGTTCATGATGTTGTCTAGATTTATTTAGGTGTACAACTAGATAGATCTTGATAATTATCTATTGCTAGTTTAGGAGTCTTGATCCGTGTAATTGTCTTGATTTCCTATTCATAAGTGGCAATTTGTGATTAATGATTATGGTCAAGTTTTCAATAATTGCAAAGTGGAACATAACCTAAGTTGAACAATCCGAGCTTATGTGTTTGTTGCTTAGATCAACCTATCTTTCTCATCATAAAGCTGCCATTAAATTGAATTTAGAGAGCTTATTCTAGGTTGTTTAATGGTTAGAGATTAAATAGAGAGCTTGTTCTATTTAACGACAAACTAAGGAAAGATTGGGGTAACAGAGCTTGTTGTTATCTACGGTTGTTAACTTTGATAGTTGGTTGATATTGATAGATCTGAAATTGATTCTTAATGATGTCTAGTGGTGGAGAATGAAACCTTAACCATATTTTTCATATTTGATTCTTCTTACTTACTTGTTTTCTTACTTTTCTAGTTTGCTTATTTTTAAAAGTATATTTATTTTTGTTGGCTGGTTATACCGCCTAATTTGTATATTAACTTTGTTTTACTTTTATTGGCTGGTTATACCGCCTAATTTAGTATATATATTTTTATTGGCTGGTTATACCGCCTAATTTAGTATATATATTTTTATTGGCTGGTTATACCGCCTTGCATCTTCTTCTTATTATTTACTTTAGTTTAAATCTGGCTTCAAAAACCCCTTTTCTTTTATTGTTCTTGAATTTAAGTTTTAAACTATTAACTTATAAACTAAAACCCAATCCCTGAGGACTCGACCCTTGCTAACTACTATACTTACAATTTATCTTTTTAGTGCAAGGTTAAATAAGATACACTCTTTTGGGTGCATCACCTAGCATAGGTATTGTAAACATAAACATAAAATTAAAGAGAATCTAAGAAGGAAATAAAAGAAAGAAAGAAGAAGAAGAAAATAAAGAAAAAGAAAACTAGAGAAAGGAAAGTAGAAGAAAACTTAGAGAATTTTATTATAATGGCTAATATCCTACCAATCTACAATGTCTCTTACAATCATCCAAGGCCCTCTATTTATACACATTTTGGAGAGCTAAATGACAAGAGACAAGCTTTATAAATTTCAAAGGTAGGTATAATAGGTGGGTGCATTTTTCTAACAATTTTCGTCATTGCATATGACAATTCTGATCAGCTAGCTTGATGGTTGATTTTGTCAATGTTGGAGGCTTGATATGATCAAATGGTCTTCTAGAAAAATATTCCCCTATCTGTTTGTTATCCATAGCCATTGGAATCAGCTCATTTGCTGATGTGGATCAGAAGATATGGTCAAAATACCAAAATTGGTCAGCACAGACGTCATTGCACATCAGCCAACTTGATGGTTGATTTCGCTAGGGAAAACGACTCCGTTTCAAGAAGTGTAAAGCATGAAAAAGATAGATATGCCTCTTAACTTTGCACTGTAAAAATGTCAGCCTTAATGCTTCAGTGAAACTCCAGATATAGCTGATATGGCAAAAGGTGTCGGAACTGGAACTGAACTGGATTTGCCCTTAATTCTTAATTTAACCTAGTAATCTGAAATCACTCAAAGAAACTCGTGAAAAACACCAAATTACATAAAAATATAAAAGATCATAAACACAATTAGACTAAGCAATAATAACTCGTATTTGACACAAAACAATAATAAAACATAACTAAAAACTATATAATTATACGAGTTATCACACCCCCACACTTAGATTGTTGCTAGTCCCTAGCAACGACTCAATCCTAGAAAAAAATAAAAATAAACAGGAAAACAAGTTAAAGGGATTTCAAACAAACAAGCAAGATCAAGCGTAAGAATTGGCAAGGCATCTAATTAAGTATCATTGGCATATTAAGTTCGAGTAAAGGGTCAATGAGATTAAAATTGAAGGCATTACCGTACGATTGAGGAACT
The DNA here is from genome assembly GCA_030761205.1 of Fremontodendron californicum. Lineage (NCBI taxonomy): Eukaryota > Viridiplantae > Streptophyta > Magnoliopsida > Malvales > Malvaceae > Fremontodendron > Fremontodendron californicum. Next base: position 23,065,333 of record JAULJL010000013.1, read on the forward strand.
TCCTTCTTGGCGATACTTTAGCTAGCCATGGAGGACTAGGCAAACTATAGCTTCATAAGTACACATGCTAAGATCCTTGTCACCGCAGTTCACAAGTGAACTCGACAAACCTGATCGGTACAGAGATGAATCTGAGGCTTATGGACAAGTGAGGGGTGGAATGTTCAAACATAATCTGAGGTTTATCACAAGTTAGGCTCAAGAAATATAATAATAATGTGATCAATCCTCTCAAAATATTTCCATTCTCACTCATCCTTAGTCCTATGTTCAACATTAATATTTTGAAAAGAAAACAAAAAGCAAGAAAAGACTCGATCCAAAGAAAATAGAAAAGTAAAAACCTCTCTATAATGAAGAACCTCGAATCTTGAATTCTTTTTTTTTTTTAAGCACAAGTGATTTTCTTTTGATTTGTGCCCTCATTGGGACATCTTTTATGCACAATCACATTTATTCATAATCATCATTCTTGTTTTTTTTTTTTTTTTTTTTTCAGAAATCACATTGGATTCCATACTTTCTTTTTCTTTCTTTTCATTCAATTGATCAAACAAGACAGATTTTCATCAACTCTTTTTTCAGCATCTTTTTCTCAACTCATCACAACATTGTTTTGGCATCAATAAGTTCGAAGTTCACGACTCTAAAAACAGTCACTCATTCTAACTACCCTCTTTTGCATTATTTCCCAATTTTTTTTTCTTTTTTTTTTTCAGATTTCAAAAGATAACAAAATAAACAAGAAGGAAACACACAATCCCAAACCCAATGATCACAAATATTATCATAAAAGTATAAAGAGGGAATGGGGGTCGGAATCGTATCCGTTCACTTTGGCATAATTTATGGAGTTCATATCTAGGGATCCAACCCGAAGGTTTACAACCTATGGGCTCCTAATGTAAGGGGGGCAAAGATAAGGGGCTTTCTGGATAATGACTTTGTTCTAAGATCAGATCATAGATGCAAGCATCTATGTGATGACCTAAATCTGCATGTGGAATGAAGAGAAAAAGTAAACTTACTATGTCTTCCCAGTTTTCCGTGGCTTTCCAAAGGCTCACCATGAATTCACATTCCAACAAAAATCGAACCGATCTGCCAAAAACAATCTCAAAGACATTTGATCATCAAAAATATTCAATTTTCAGAAAACCAAATTGAAAATAACCTAGATAACTTAATCAAAGCCTTTGTAACTCTATTGCTTTATCCTCATGCTTGCCAAGATTACACTAATACTCAAAAAAAAATACATACACGAAAGTAGTAAAACACATGCAGATAATAAACGGACCAGATAGTGTGTTTTTTTTTTTTTTTTTGAAAAGATTAAATCAAACTGACAAGGTATGTCTCAAGTCTCCCTTACTCAGACCTTGTTCAGAATGAATACTTCTAAATGGCTTAAAACACAACAAATTTTTTTTTTTTTTTTTTTTTTTTTTTTTACAAATTAGCAAAATATGTCCCTTACCCCCTACTAAAATATGACATTGTCCCCAATGTCAAATTTTAAAGGTAGAATTTAGGAGATATTACCTGCAGAGGTTGCTAACCACTTATTATAACTGAGACACAACAAACAAAATGTTAGATAATGTCACAAAGACAAAGTGCAATCCACTCCTTGCTTGTCTATATCTCTTTTTCTTTTTCCGAGCGTTTGCGAAACAACCGTAGCAGGTAAATACTCATAAGCTTGGAGCTTTTTGAGTAAATCTTCAATGGTTGTAGCAGAAATTATGGTTCTCCTTGCCTCTGAAAACATGAATCCATTTTCCACAGCATTATCTAAATATGAAAGCAAATTACTAAAATAACCATTAATATTAAGCAAACCAATCGGTTTCTTTTTTGTGACCAAAGATGACCAAGAAGCCACGCAAGCTATTTCTTCCAATGTACCCAGACCTCCGGGTAAAGCAATGAATGCATCGGCACAATGGTACATGATTGTCATCCGTTCAGGGATACTCCAGACTTGTATTTCCTTACCCACGGTAGGTCCACAAAAAACTGTGAATAGTTTTGGCACGATTCCTAGAACTGGACTTCCTCCAGCGTGTGCTGCTGTAGCGACTGCTCCCATTAAACCCGTACTACCGCCTCCATAAATCAACTGGATCTTTTGTTGGGCAAGTATTACTCCAACTCTTATGGCTTCATCAGCTAATATTTTATTTTTCCCTGGATAAGCACCTCCAAAGACACAAATTTTTTCAATGCGCTGGGACGAAGTACTTTCCATTTTTTTTTCGAGTGCCTAAAAGAGAATGAGTACATGGTGTAATATATAGAGGACTGAGTAGTGAATCAGACAAGAGTAATAATGTCGCCGAAAGTGTGTTTGACCTGTCAGAAGAAAATGTTAACCTAATAAAAGATTTCTGCGTGATTTCAAGAAGAAACTCAAAAAGAGAAGAAAAATCAACCGTAAAAGACCAATGCAAAAAAAAAAACGAGAATAATTACACAAATCGAACAACACGTAAATTAAACCGAAATGAAGTTATTGCAAATCAAACCAAAACTGAGAAGTCATTTATTGTAGTTGTGATTGTGGCTCACATCTTCCTCTGGTTTTACGTCCAAAAACGGCTTAAACGCCTTCTATGAGTCGAGGATATGCTTCCTATCCAGTTTTCTTACAAGCTGGCAAACAGGGTCTTTTAACATCAGATTCCCAAGATGTTGCCATTCCCTTTGGAATTGCGGCCATAAATCAAGAATTTCTCTTTGTACGTCTCCACTAGGATGCGTCTCAAGAGAAAGTTGGATATTACCCAAATTCTCCTTACTCAGTCCATCCTTAATTAATTCAATTTTATCATCTCGATTAGAGGACGGAATCCCAATAGAACGACATTTACCGTTACACGTCCATCGTGCACATTTGTGGCAATTTGAACTCATGCGCTTTGCTCGTCGCTTCTTTGCAAAAGTGCTTCTACCTGTACCTGGTAAATGCAAAACAGGAAGATATTCATCTTCACGTACCTTGGCTTCAATTATCCAACGTATGTCTTCAGGAATCCCTTTGTGCATAAGCATTCTTAATCTTTCAAATCGAACTTGGTAAAGCTTCAGTAAAATATTTCGAGGAAAAGGAGGAAATCGTTTCTGCAATCTTGTGAGAATATCATCCATCCTGAAAAAAAAAATAAAAATGAAAGAGAAATTTATATACAATATCAGTTTTGTGGGTAGCTGATGGAACCGACTTAAATAATCACGGAGTACCGTTATCCGCTATTTAACCGGGGTTAAAAAAAATAAAATAAAAAAATAAAAATTATCTTTAAACTAATCAAATAGCGACAAAATAATAAAACCTAATCTAATCCTCTTTCAATACAAATTAGAGACAATCATTGAACAAGTCTTATAAACTAATCAATAGTTTAAAGAGTTTCACAAAAAATCATGCTTGATAGTAAATGGTTTGAGTTAAGCTAAAATTAACATAACATATCTCAATCAAAATAGTGCATGTTCAAACTTAATCTCAACTTCTCACATGGGATACCCTCATGATTTTCACTCTTTAAAGTAGTGGTGAAGTGTTTACACTCAATATCTCATGAAAACAATTCTACCATATTCTTGCTTGTCCACCTATTCTCTACTATTTAGATCATACAACTTCATGAATCAAGAGGCTTTAATTAAGGTTGTAATGGGGCCAAGGGGTTTGTAATGTGGTTGAAGAACAAAAGGATAAAGATATCACAAAAGTTCCAAAGAGTTCATAAAGTTTAGAGACATAATAAGATCATACAAAGAAACTTCCCAAAACACTTTACAAGTACATAGTCACCTAGGCCGAATATTCATGTTGGGCCTTTTCTTCATTCTAAACAACTTTGTAACATCTTTTTCTTTTTCCACAAATTCAAGAGATGATTCATATTTTTTTTTTTTACATAGGAATGTATTTGCCAGTATTCCATTTCTTTTTCTCTTGACTTTTCTTTTTTTTCCTTCCCCCACACTTATTTCTTGTTTCTAACCCAAATTTTCAATAGATCTTCCTTGTCTTTGCAACTTGTCTCAAAACATGCTAATTCATCTTTGGAACAAAGGTAAAGATATAAATAAGTATATTTAGGTTAGGGACAAGTTATGGATACCAAAGAGATAGCATATTCAATGTAGGCTCAAATTGGTTCACTAAGGGTGTGTTCTCTTGGAACATCAATAAAGGATGGCTGTTTGGCCCTGGCTAAAAATCCTAATGCCTCTATAATATTCATGTTGTCACATGCATCAATATAGTCGCAACAAGGTCTAAAGCAAGTTCTAGAGAATCATGTAATCATAAGAGCACTCAAGAAAGAAATTAGATTGATTTGTATAATGCATCAATCATTATAGGCTCAAAAACTCACAAGGATGATTATACAAGTCAGATTAAGTCTAAACATGCTTATTTCTCAATCAACATATCATATTAACATTGGCTCATAAAAAGGTTGATATCAAGTTCAATTCTCATGAAAATCTTCTCACTAATAAATCTGTTTTAGACTTATGCAATTCATATCTCATCATAGTATTGAAAGTAACTAAAACACACTAAAAACAATAATAATTATTATATTAAAGACTCATAAAAAAAATAATAGGCAAAAATAAAAGAAATCCTAAATCCTTCCCCCCACACTTAATTCTTACATTGTCATCAATGTAATGCTATTAACCCAAATGAAAGAATCATGTGTAAGAGAAAATAACTAATAACATAAGAATAGGAATAACTAAGACTCAAAACAAAACAAAACAAAACAAAAAAAACTCATGCAACCTAAATAATCCTAAAATACTAAACAAACGATTAACAAATAAATATAAAAACAATAAACATAATAGAAGGAAAAGGAAAAGAAAGCAAATCTGAGTATGGCAGGTTGGCAATTTCTTCTTTAATTGGGTTGCCTTCCCAATTAACACTTGAGTTAGTTTTTTGAACTAACCAACACCCCTTCTTGGCATTTTAGGCTTGTCAGGCTCATACATGAAATTTCCCAAATTTATGCGTTTGAGAGGAAGCTTTCTTTGCACAACAGTGTATGCATTCTCCATTACAAGTATTATTCCATCATCCTTTGTGGTGCATATGTCATCGAGGAATTGAGCATATTTTGATACTTGTTGAATGACATCCACAAACAAGTTGTTTAAGGTTTCCGGCATGTGTTGTTCATGTTCTTCCTCCTTGAACTTTGCAAATCTACTAGGAAAAGGTGGAGAAGAAACATTAATAAAAAGTGAAACCTTAAACGTTACCTCAGGTGCCGAAGTACTCTCTTTCGGAATTGAAGCTTCATTATCTTCAATAGTTGAATCCATCTTTAGTTCTTTCTCATCCTCGGGTTCCCTTGGATTTTCTGATTCATCCTCAAGTTGTGTGGCGCTAACACTCTCCTTTGGATCAATCATCGAATGGGAAGGGAGTGCTTGAGATCTTTGTGCTACTAATTCCACCGTACTACTAGCCAATAGGCTCATTTGCCTTTCCAAACTCTGGATACTTGCCTTTGTTTCCTATTGAAATTGCAAAGTATCAGTAACAAGAGAATACACAAGATCTTCTAAAGAAGTACCTGAGTTTTGAGTCATATGTGGTGGTTGAAAAAGATCTGGTTCCTGAGATCATGATTGATTCAAGCTAGATGGATAAGTGTAATTGGCATAAGGATCTACTTCTTGGTAATTTTTCGAGTAGTGATGCACCCAAAAGAGTGTATCTTATTTAACCTTGCACTAAAAAGATCAATTGTAAGTATAATGATTAGCAAGGGTCGAGTCCTCAGGGATTGGGTTTTAATCTATGAGTTATTAGTTTATAACTTACGTTCAAAGAAAACAATAAAAGAAAAGGGGTTTTTGAAACCAGATTTAAACTAAAGTAAATAATAAGAATAAGATGCAAGGCGGTATAACCAGCCAATAAAAATATATATACTAAATTAGGCGGTATAACCAGCCAATAAAAATAAAACAAAGTTAATATACAAATTAGGCGGTATAACCAGCCAATAAAAATAAATATACTTTTAAAAATAAGCAAACTAGAAAAGTAAGAAAACAAGTAAGTAAGAAGAATCAAATATGAAAAATATGGTTAAGGTTTCATTCTCCACCACTAGACATCATTAAGAATCAATTTCAGATCTATCAATATCAACCAACTATCAAAGTTAACAACCGTGGATAACAACAAGCTCTGTTATCCCAATCTTTCCTTAGTTTGTCGTTAAATAAACAAGCTCTCTATTTAATCTCTAACCATTAAACAACCTAGAATAAGCTCTCTAAATTCAATTTAATGGCAGCTTTATGATGAGAAAGATAGGTTGATCTAAGCAACAAACACATAAGCTCGGATTGTTCAACTTAGGTTATGTTCCACTTTGCAATTATTGAAAACTTGACCATAATCATTAATCACAAATTGCCACTTATGAATAGGAAATCAAGACAATTACACGGATCAAGACTCCTAGACTAGCAATAGATAATTATCAAGATCTATCTAGTTGTACACCTAAATAAATCAAGACAACATCATGAACAATTCTTGTAGAAGAACATAAGCAACTTTGATAGAAAATTAATGATAGATAGAATCTGAAAATCAATCACAAAACATGTCTAGGGCTTTGAAATCACCCTTAACCAAATAGAAATTTAGCCTAGCATAGGCATTGTAAACATAAACATAAAATTAAAGAGAATCTAAAAAGGAAATAAAAGAAAGAAAGAAGAAGAAGAAAATAAAGAAAAAGAAAACTAGAGAAAAGAAAGAAGAAGAAAACTTAGAGAATTTTATTACAATGGCTAATATCCTACCAATGTACAATGTCTCATACAATCATCCAAGGCCCTCTATTTATACACATTTTGGAGGACTAAATGACAAGAGACAAGCTTTAAAAATTTCAAAGGTAGGTATAATAGGTGGGTGCATTTTTCTAACAATTTTCGTCATATTGTATGACAATTTGATCAGTCAAATTGATGGTCGATTTTGTCAATATTGGAAGCTTGTCTGATCTCATGGTCTTCTAGAAAAATGTTCCCCTATCAGTTAGTGATCCATAGCCGTTGGAATCAGCTCATTTGCTAATGTGGATCAGAAGATATGGGCAAAATACCAAAACAGGTCAGCAGAGACGTGATTGCACATCAGCCAACTTGATGGTCGATTTCGCTAGGGAAAACGACTCCGTTTCAAGAAGTGTAAAACATGAAAAGGTTAGATATGCCTCTTAACTTTGCACGGTTAAAATTTCAGCCTTATTGCTTTAGTGAAACTCCAGATATAGCTGATATCGCAAAAGGTGTCGGAACTGGAACTGAACTGAATTTGCCCTTAATTGTTGATTTAACCTAGTAATCTGAAATCACTCAAAGAAACTCGTAAAAAAACACCAAATTACATAAAAATATAAAAGATCATAAACACAATTAGACTAAGCAATAATAACTCGTATTTGACACAAAACAATAATAAAACATAACTAAAAACTATATAATTATACGAGTTATCACACCCCCACACTTAGATTGTTGCTAGTCCTCGAGCAAAAACAAATAAAAATAAAATAAGAAAATCTAATCTAATCCACTTTCGTAGGAAATCACGGTGGCACTTAGCATGTGACACAAGCCTTTAAACCCCTAGGTGTCCCTAGTGGACGAGTTTAGTCTCGTGAGGGTTTACTTGAACGATACCCACAAACATTGAAAAACTAAAATATAAATAAACTACATATACTAAAAATATTTACTCCTAATCCTTTCAATACACATTAGAGACAATCTTTGAACAAGTCTTATAAACTAATCAATAGCTTAAAGAATTTCACAAAAAATCATGCTTGAATGTAAATTGTTTGAGTTAAGCCAATATTAACATAACATATTTCAATCAAAATAGTGCATATTCAAACTTAATCTCAACTACTCACATGGGATACTCTCATGATTTTCATTCTTTAAAGTAGTGGTAAAGTGTTTACACTCAATCAATCTCATGAAAACAGTTCTACCATATTCTTGCTTGTCCACCTATTCTCCACTATTTAGATCATACAACTTCATGAATCAAGAGGTCTTTAATCAAGGTTGTAATGGGGCCAAGGGGTTTGTAATGTGGTTGAAGAACAAAAGGATAAAGATATCACAAAGGTTCCAAAGAGTTCATAAAGTTTAGAGACATAATAAGATCATACAAAGAAACTTCTCAAAACTCTTTACAAGTACATAGTCACCTAGGCCGGATATTCATGTTGGGCCTTTTCTTCATTCTAAACAACTTTGTAACATCTTTTTCTTTTTCCCCAAATTCAAGAGATGATTCATATTTTTTTTTTTACATAGGAATGTATTTGCCAGTATTCCATTTCTTTTTTTTTTCTTGACTTTTCTTTTCTTTCCCCCCACACTTATTTCTTGTTTCTAACCCAAATTTTCAATAGATCTTCCTTGTCTTTGCAACATGTCTCAAAACATGCTAATTCATCTTTGGAACAAAGGTAAAGATATAAGTATATTTAGGTTAGGGACAAGTTATGGTTACCAAAGAGATAGCTTATTCAATGTAGGCTCAAATTGGTTCACTAAGGGTGTGTTCTCTTGGAACATCAATAAGGGATGGCTGTTTGGCCCTGTCTAAAAATCCTAATGCCTCTATCATATTCATGTTGTCACATGCATCAATATAGTCTCAACAAGGTCTAAAGCAAGTTCTAGAGAATCATGTAATCATAAGAGCACTCAAGAAAGAAATTAGATTGATTTGTATAATGCATCAATCATATAGGCTCAAAACTCACAAGGATGTTTATACAAGTCAATTTTAAGTCTAAACATGCTTCTTTCTCAATCAACATATCATATTAACATTGGCTCCATGAAAAATGATATCAAGCTTAATTCTCATGAAAAATCTTCTCACTACTAGACTAGTTTTAGACCTATGCAATTCATATCTCATCATAGTATAGAAAAGAACTAAAACACACTAAAATTTTTAATAATAATAATAATATTAAAGACTCATAAAAAAATAATAGGCAAAAATAAAAGAAATCCTAAATCCTTCCCCCCACACTTAATTCTTACATTGTCCTCAATGTAATGCTATTAACCCAAATGAAAGAATCATGTGTAAGAGAAAAGAACTAATAACATAAGAATAGAAATAACTAAGACTCAGAACAAAACAAATTCATGCAACCTAAATATTCCTAAAATACTAAACAAATAATTAATAAATAAGCATAAAAATAAAAATAATAAAAGAAAAGAAAAGAAAAACACATGCAGGTAATAAACGGACCAGATAGTTTTTTTTTTTTGAAAAGATTAAATCAAACTGACAAGGTATGTCTCAAGTCTCCCTTACTCAGACCTTGTTCAGAATGAATGCTTCTAAATAGCTTAAAACACAACAATTATATATATATATATATATATATATATTTTTTGAAAAGATTAAATCAAACTGACAAGGTATGTCTCAAGTCTCCCTTACTCAGACCTTGTTCAGAATGAATGCTTCTAAATAGCTTAAAACACAACAATAATTTTGTTTTTTTTTTAACAAATTAGCAAAATATGTCCCTTACCCCTACTAAAATATGACATTGTCCCCAATGTCAAATTTTAAAGGTAGAATTTAGGAGATATTACCTGCAGAGGTTGCTAACCACTTATTATAACTGAGACACAACAAGCAAAATGTTAGATAATGTCACAAAGACAAAGTGCAATCCACTCCTTGCTCGTCCATATCACTTTTTCTTTTTCCGAGCGTTTGCGAAACAACCGTAGCAGATAAATACTCATAAGCTTGGAGCTTTTTGAGTAAATCTTCAATGGTTGTAGCAGAAATTATGGTTCTCCTTGCCTCTGAAAACATGAATCCATTTTCCACAGCATTATCTAAATATGAAAGCAAATTACTAAAATAACCATTAATATTAAGCAAACCAATGGGTTTCTTTTTTGTGACCAAAGATGACCAAGAAGCCACGCAAGCTATTTCTTCCAATGTACCCAGACCTCCTGGTAAAGCAATGAATGCATCGGCAGAATGGTACATGATTGTTATTGATAACTCGTATAATTATATAGTTTTTAGTTATGTTTTATTATTGTTTTGTGTCTGATAACTCGTATAATTATATAATTTTTAGTTATGTTTTATTAATGTTTTGTGTCAAATACGAGTTATTATTGTTTAGTCTAATTGTGTTTATGATCTTTTATATTTTTATGTATTTTGGTGTTTTTCACAAGTTTCTTTGAGTGATTTCAGATTACTAGAATTAAGGGCAAATCCAGTTCAGTTTCAGTTCCGACACCTTTTGCCATATCAGCTATATCTCGAGTTTCACTGAAGCAATAAGGCTGAAATTTGTAGCCATGCAAAGCTAAGAGGCATATCTATCTTTTTCATGTTTTACACTTCTTAAAACGGAGTCGTTTTCCCTAGCGAAATCGACCATCAAGTTGGCTGATGTGTAATGACATCTGTGCTGACATGTTTTCGTATTATGCCCGTATCTTCTTATCCACATCAGCAAATGAGCTGATTCCAACGGCTATGGTTCCGTAACTGATAGGGTAACCTTTGTCTAGAAGACCATGTGATCAGATCAGGCCTCCAATATTGAATAAATCGACCATCAAGGTGGCTGATGTGTAATGACATCTGTGCTGACATGTTTTCGTATTTTGCCCATATCTGCTTAACCACATCAGCAAATGAGCTGATTCCAACGGCTATGGTTCCGTAACTGATAGGGGAACCTTTTTCTAGAAGACCATGTGATCAGATCAGGCCTCCAATATTGACGAAATCGACCATCAAGTTGGCTGATCAAAATCGTCATATACCTACCTTTGAAATTTGTAAAGCTTGTCTCTTGTCATTTAGCCCTCCAAAATGTGTATAAATAGAGGGCCTTGGATGATTGTAAGGGATCATATTGGAGATTGGTAGGATATTAGCCATTTTAACAAAATTCTCTAAGTTTTCTTCTTCTTTCTTTTCTCTAGTTTTCTTTTTCTTTAGAAAGAGCAAGAGGTTGGATAATTAATATTCTTCTTCTTCTTCTTTCTTTCTTTTATTTCCTTCTTAGATTCTCTTTAATTTTATGTTTATGTTTATGATGCCTATGCTAGGCTAAACTTCTATTTGGTTAAGGATGATTTCAAAGCCCTAGACACGTTTTGTGATTGATTTTCAGATTCTATCTATCATTAATTTTCTATCAAAGTTGCTTATGTTCTTCTACAAGAATTGTTCATGATGTTGTCTTGATTTATTTAGGTGTACAACTAGATAGATCTTGATAATTATCTATTGCTAGTTTAGGAGTCTTGATCCGTGTAATTGTCTTGATTTCCTATTCATAAGTGGCAATTTGTGATTAATGATTATGGTCAAGTTTTCAATAATTGCAAAGTGGAACATAACCTAAGTTGAACAATCCGAGCTTATGTGTTTGTTGCTTAGATCAACCTATCTTTCTCATCATAAAGCTGCCATTAAATTGAATTTAGAGAGCTTATTCTAGGTTGTTTAATGGTTAGAGATTAAATAGAGAGCTTGTTCTATTTAACGACAAATTAAGGAAAGATTGGGATAACAGAGCTTGTTGTTATCTACGGTTGTTAACTTTGATAGTTGGTTGGTATTGATAGATCTGAAATTGATTCTTAATGATGTCTAGTGGTGGAGAATGAAACCTTAACCATATTTTTCATATTTGATTCTTCTTACTTACTTGTTTTCTTACTTTTCTAGTTTGCTTATTTTTTATATATATTTTTATTGGCTGGTTATACCGCCTAATTTGTATATTAACTTTGTTTTATTTTTATTGGCTGGTTATACCGCCTAATTTAGTATATATATTGGCTGGTTATACCGCCTAATTTAGTATATATATTTTTATTGGCTGGTTATACCGCCTTGCATCTTATTCTTATTATTTACTTTAGTTTAAATCTGGCTTCAAAAACCCCTTTTCTTTTATTGTTTTCTTTGAACGTAAGTTATAAACTAATAACTCATAGATTAAAACCCAATCCCTGAGGACTCGACCCTTGCTAATCATTATACTTACAATTGATCTTTTTAGTGCAAGGTTAAATAAGATACACTCTTTTGGGTGCATCAAGTTTTTGGCGCCGTTGCCGGGGATTGCTTTCTTTAGTTTATTAGTTTATTGGTTTATTCTTATTTTCTGTTCTAATTATTTACTTTCTTATTATTATTTTTTTTTTTATTAGTGAATGTTCCAAGCCCCCGAAGAAGACTTACGACTTAGGAAAATTCGGGAATTTATAACTTCTCACCAACAACCAATTGAGGAGTTGATCCAAAACATCCAAGAGAAGCAAGGAGAGATGGCAGCAGCTGACAACCGAACTCTCAAGGAGCTAGCCGCTCCGGACTTGGGTCAACAACCATTATGCATTGAATATGCTAATCTTGAGGTAGCTTTTGAATTAAAATCTGGTTTGATTCATCTTCTCCCAACTTTTCATGGTTTTGCAGGAGAGGATCCAAATAAGCACCTCAAGGAATTCCATGTAGTTTGCTCAAGCATGAGACCAACAGGGGTCACGGAAGAGCAAGTTAAGTTGAGAGCCTTCCCATTCTCTCTAGCTGATTCAGCAAAGGAATGGCTCTACTATCTACCATCCGGGACCATCACTACATGGAATGATTTGAAGAAAGCATTCTTGGAAAGGTATTTCCCAGCATCTAAGGCTGCCAACATTAGGAAAGAGATATGTGGGATTCGGCAATACAACGGAGAGTCCTTATATGAATATTGGGAGAGGTTCAAGAAACTTTGTGCATCATGTCCACACCATCAGATAAGTGAACAACTTCTCATCCAATACTTCTATGAAGGTCTCATGCCCATGGAGAGAAGTATGATAGATGCCGCTAGTGGGGGAGCTCTAGTTGATAAGACTCCCAGGGCTGCTAGAACATTAATCTCCAATATGGCAGCCAATTCTCAACAGTTCTCAATGAGACAAGATCCACCACCACAACCCAAGAGAGTTAATGAGGTAAGTATATCATCCCTTGAACAAAAATTTGATAAACTGACTTCTCTTGTTCAACAATTGGCTGTAGGTAAAATACAACAAATAAAGGCTTGTGGTATATGTTCAAACATAGGGCACCAAACTGATATGTGTCCAACACTTCAAGAGGATACCAATGAACATGTGAATGCCATGGGTGGATTTCAGAACCAATCAAGGAAATATGATCCCTACTCAAACACTTACAATCCAGGATGGAGGGATCATCCAAACTTCAATTATGGAGGGAACCAATCACAAACTATTCCTCCACCATTTGACCACAGGCCACCGGGTTTTCAGCAAAGAGTGCAACAACCATACCAAACCCGACAACAACTACCACCCACCCAAAATTCAGGTACTTCTCTTGAAGATCTTGTTAAAGCTCTTTCTACTAATACAATTCAATTTCAACAGGAAACAAAGACAAGTATTCGAAATTTGGAGACTCAAATAGGGCAATTGGCAACAACCATGAGTCAAATGCAAGCAAGGGATTCTGGGAAATTACCTTCCCAAACCATAGTGAATCCAAGAGAGAATGCCAATGCTATAAATTTAAGAAGTGGGAAACAGCTAGAGAAACCACAAAATGATAGTGCTCAAGGGGAGAACAATACCATGGCATCCTCTTCACATCCCAACGAGCCACTAAAAAAGGTAATTCCTAAACCATCATTTCCTTCTTATATAACTCCTCCACCTTTTCCTAGCAGGTTAGCAAAGTCCAAGAAGGAGGAGCAAGAGAAGGAAATTTTGGAAACCTTCCGGAAAGTAGAGGTGAACATTCCTTTACTAGATGCTATCAAGCAAGTGCCAAGATATGCCAAGTTCCTAAAAGAGTTGTGCACATCTAAACGGAAGTTGAAATGGAATGAAAAGGTAAGTGTAGGGGAGAATGTGTCAGCTGTTCTTCAAAAGAAACTCCCACCTAAATGCAAGGATCCAGGTATGTTTACCATTCCTTGTAAGATAGGCAACACCAGGTTTGAGCGTGCTATGCTAGATCTAGGGGCATCTATTAATGTCATGCCATATTCAATTTATGCTTCATTGAATCTAGGACCATTAGAGGAAACCGGTGTTATAATACAACTTGCTGACCGTTCTAACACTTATCCAAGAGGAGTTGTAGAAGACGTTCTTGTACAGGTTAATGAATTGGTTTTTCCCGCTGACTTTTATGTTATTGAGATGGAAGATGAGATGTCTTCTAATCCCACACCTATTCTATTAGGGAGACCATTCTTGAAAACAGCAAGAACTAAAATAGATGTACATGATGGCACTTTAACTATGGAATTTGATGGTGAAATAATTCGCTTTAACATTTTTGAGGCCATGAGATATCCTAGTGATGTGCATTCTGTTTTTAATATTGATATAATTGACTCACTAGTGCAGCAAGCTTATGAGCTAGATGGTGAAGATAGTGTAGAAATAGTCTTTAGCAACCATCTCGGAATGGGGAATGCTAAACTAGCCTTGAGTGACCAGGTGGAAGGGGCACTAGAATCTTTACACTCGCTGCAACCTAAAGATGCAAGGTTTGATGTTTCATTTATTGATTTGCCTTTATCTAATGAGAAACTTCTACCTTCCATTTTGCAGGCACCAACTTTAGAGTTGAAACCACTACCGAACCACTTGAAATATTTGTTCTTAGGGGAAAAGGACACACTACCTGTCATCATTGCCAAAGAGCTCACACCTTTGCAAGAAGAGCGACTTATCCGGGTGCTTAGAGAGCATAAAACAGCAATTGGTTGGACAATTGCCGATATCAAGGGAATAAGCCCATCCATGTGCATGCACAGGATTTTGTTAGAGGAAGGGTCTAAACCAACAAGAGAAGCACAAAGGAGATTGAACCCTCCTATGATGGAGGTTGTGAAAAAGGAGATACTGAAGCTCCTAGATGTTGGAGTGATCTATCCTATCTCGGATAGCAAATGGGTGAGCCCAGTCCAAGTGGTTCCAAAGAAATCAGGTGTAACGGTGGTAACAAATAATGAGAATGAACTTGTTCCTACTAGGATTCAAACAGGATGGCGAGTTTGTATTGATTATCGTAAACTTAATTCCACAACTCGCAAAGACCACTTTCCTTTACCTTTTATTGATCAAATGCTTGAAAGGTTAGCTGGCCATTCTCATTATTGTTTTCTTGATGGTTTTTCAGGTTATAATCAAATAGCCATTGCTCCGGAGGACCAAGAGAAAACAACATTCACATGTCCATTTGGTACTTTTGCATACCGGCGTATGCCATTTGGTCTTTGTAATGCACCAGCTACATTCCAAAGGTGTATGGTTAGCATATTTTCAGATTATGTAGAGAACATCATAGAAGTGTTTATGGATGATTTTAGTGTCTATGGTGATTCTTTTGATAGATGTCTAGAGAACCTTACACTTGTACTTGAAAGATGCATGGAAACTAACCTTGTTTTGAATTGGGAAAAATGTCACTTTATGGTAGAACAAGGAATAGTTTTGGGTCATGTTATTTCTTCTAGAGGGATGGAGGTTGATAAATCTAAAATAGATATTATGCATTCTTTACCACCTCCCACAAATGTGAGAGAGGTTCGTTCTTTTCTTGGACATGCAGGTTTCTATAGGAGATTTATCAAAGACTTCTCAAAGATCACATTACCTCTTTGCAAGCTACTACAAAAAGATGTGGTTTTCCACTTTGATGATAAATGCAAAGAGGCGTTTGAAACATTGAAGGGACTCTTGACATCAGCTCCTATCATGCAACCACCAGATTGGAATATACCTTTTGAAATCATGTGTGATGCTAGTGACTATGCCATTGGAGCTGTTTTGGGCCAACGGGTTGGCAAAGCCTCACATGCCATTTATTATGCCTCACGAACTCTTAATGATGCTCAATTGAACTATTCCACTACTGAAAAAGAACTTTTGGCTGTTGTATTTGCTTTAGAAAAATTTCGATCTTATTTAATTGGTACTAAAGTAATTGTATTTTCTGACCATGCAGCCCTTAGGTACTTACTCACTAAGAAGGAGGCCAAACCAAGGTTGATCAGATGGATACTTCTCTTACAAGAGTTTGATTTGGAGATAAAAGATAAGAGAGGTAGTGACAACTTGGTTGCGGACCATCTTAGCCGTTTAGTTCATGAAGATGATGCACTACCCTTGAATGAGAACTTTCCGGATGAGCAACTTCTTTTTATAAGAACAACAACTCCTTGGTATGCTGATATTGTTAATTACTTAGTTACCAAGAAGTTGCCACAAGAGTTGACACAAGCTCAAAGAAATAAGATCAAGAGTAATGCCAAATACTACATATGGGATGATCCTTACCTTTGGAAGCATTGCTCCGATCAGATTATAAGAAGGTGTGTACTCGAAACTGAATTTCAATCTATTCTCACCTTTTGTCACTCTTATGCATGTGGAGGACACTTTGGATCCAAAAGAACAGCCATGAAAGTTCTTGATTCTGGATTTTATTGGCCTACCATATTCAAAGATGCATACCTATTTTGCAAGTCATGTGATCGTTGCCAAAGAACTGGTAACTTAGGTGCTAGAAATCAAATGCCTCAAACTCCAATACTTATTGTTGAAATTTTTGATGTATGGGGCATGGATTTCATGGGACCTTTTCATCCTTCTTTTGGTAATCTTTATATTTTACTTGCCGTTGATTATGTTTCAAAGTGGGTGGAAGCAAAATCCACTAGGACTAATGACTCTAAAGTTGTTTCAGATTTTGTCAAGACTAACATCTTTGCTAGGTTTGGAACGCCAAAGGCTATAATCAGCGATAGAGGTACTCACTTTTGCAATAGGACTATGGAAGCACTTTTGAGGAAGTATAACATCACACACAAGGTCTCCACCTCATATCATCCTCAAACTAGTGGGCAAGCTGAAGTGTCAAACCGAGAAGTTAAGTCCATCCTTGAAAAGACAGTTAATCCAAATAGGAAGGATTGGAGTTCACGACTTGATGATGCACTTTGGGCTTATAGGACAGCATATAAGACACCCATTGGTATGTCTCCTTATCGACTTGTTTATGGTAAGCCTTGTCATCTTCCGGTTGAATTGGAACATAAATCATATTGGGCTATCAAACAATGCAACATGGAGATGGATGAGATAGGAAAGAAAAGAAAACTTGACCTACAAGAATTAGAGGAGATAAGGAATGATGCCTATCAGAATTCTAGGATTTACAAGGAAAAAACTAAGGCATTCCATGACAAGATGATATCAAGAAAAGAATTTGTTGTTGGACAAAAAGTTCTTCTCTTCCATTCACGCCTTAAGTTATATCCAGGTAAGTTACGTTCTCGTTGGGTTGGACCTTTTGTTATTACTAATGTATTTACTCATGGTGCAGTTGAAATCCAAAGCCCGAAAACAGATAAGGCATTCAAAGTGAATGGTCATAGATTGAAGCCGTACTATGAGAACTTTCCAATACAAGATGTGGAGGAGTTTCCACTTTTTGAGCCAAAGTATGTTGAATAATAATGGCATGGGTCTAAGTCAAGCTGAGGACAATAAACCAAGCGCTTCTTGGAGAGGCAACCCAAAAGGATGGAGAGCATCTATTATATCAGATTTGCATATTCCTTACTCTCCATCATTCTATCTTTTATTGTTTTTCTTTTCTTTTGTTTAATAGTTCTTTTCTCTTACATATAATTCTTGCATTGGGGGATAATAGCATTACATTGAGGACAATGTAAAAATTATGTGTGGGGGGAAGAATTTAGGATTTTATTTACAGTGTTTTGTTTTTGAGTCTTTTTATGTTGTTTTTCTTTCTGATCCTTGTTTTGAAAATAACTAGATGTAAATATAAATTTTTTTTTTTTTTAACCCCGGTTAAATGGCGGATAACGGTACTCCGTGATTATTTAAATCGGTTCCATCAGCTACCCACAAAACTGATATTGTATATAAATTTCTCTTCCAATTTCTCTTTCAATTTTTTTTCATTCTTTTTTTTTCAGGATGGATGATATTCTCACAAGATTGCAGAAACGATTTCCTCCTTTTCCTCGAAATATTTTACTGAAGCTTTACCAAGTTCGACTTGAAAGATTAAGAATGCTTATGCAAAAAGGGATTCCTGACGACATACGTTGGATAATTGAAGCCAAGGTACGTGAAGATGAATATCTTCCTGTTTTGCATTTACCAGGTACAGGTAGAAGCACTTTTGCAAAGAAGCGACGAGCAAAGCGCATGAGTTCAAATTGCCACAAATGTGCACGATGGACGTGTAACGGTAAATGTCGTTCTATTGGGATTCCGTCCTCTAATCGAGATGATAAAATTGAATTCATTAAGGATGGACTGAGTAAGGAGAATTTGGGTAATATCCAACTTTCTCTTGAGACGCATCCTAGTGGAGACGTACAAAGAGAAATTCTTGATTTATGGCCGCAATTCCAAAGGGAATGGCAACATCTTGGGAATCTGATGTTAAAAGACCCTGTTTGCCAGCTTGTAAGAAAACTGGATGGGAAGCATATCCTCGACTCATAGAAGGCGTTTAAGCCGTTTCTGGACGTAAAACCAGAGGAAGATGTGAGCCACAATCACAACTACAATAAATGACTTCTCAGCTTTTGGTTTGATTTGCAATAACTTTATTTTGTTTTAATTTACGTGTTGTTCGATTTGTGTAATTATTCTCGTTTTTTTTATTTGTCTTTTACGGTTGATTTTTTCTTCTCTTTTTGATTTTCTTCCTGAAATCACGCAAAAATCTTTTGTTAGGTTAACATTTTCTTCTGACAGGTCAGATACACTTTCGGCGACATTATTACTCTTGTCTGATTCACTACTCAGTCCTCTATATATTACACCATGTACTCATTCTCTTTCAGGCACTCGAAAAAAAAAATGGAAAGTACTTCATCCCAGCGCATTAAAAAAATTTGTGTCTTTGGAGGTGCTTATCCAGGGAAAAATAACATATTCGCTGATGAAGCCATAAGAGTTGGAGTAATACTTGCCCAACAAAAGATCCACTTGATTTATGGAGGCGGTAGTACGGGTTTAATGGGAGCAGTCGCTACAGCAGCACACACCGGAGGAAGTCCAGTTCTAGGAATCGTGCCAAAACTATTCACAAGTTTTTGTGGACCTACCGTGGGTAAGGAAATACAAGTCTGGAGTGTCCCTGAACGGATAACAATCATGTACCATTCTGCCGATGCATTCATTGCTTTACCAGGAGGTCTGGGTACATTGGAAGAAATAGCTTGCGTGGCTTCTTGGTCATCTTTGGTCACAAATAAGAAACCCATTGGTTTGCTTAATATTAATGGTTATTTTAGTAATTTGCTTTTATATTTAGATAATGCTGTGGATAATGGATTCATGTTTTCAGAGGCAAGGAGAACCATAATTTCTGCTACAACCATTGAAGATTTACTTAAAAAGCTCCAAGCTTATGAGTGTTTATCTGCTACGGTTGTTTCGCAAACGCTCGGAAAAAGAAAAAGAGATATGGACGAGCAAGGAGTGGATTGCACTTTGTCTTTGTGACATTATCTAACATTTTGCTTGTTGTGTCTCAGTTATAATAAGTGGTTAGCAACCTCTGCAGGTAATATCTCCAAAATTCTACCTTTAAAATTTGACATTGGGGACAATGTCATATTTTAGTAGGGGGTAAGGGACATATTTTGCTAATTTAAAAAAAAAAAAAAAAAAAAAAAAAAAAATTTAAGAAGTATTCATTCTGAACAAGGTCTGAGTAAGGGAGACTTGAGACATACCTTGTCAGTTTGATTTCTTCTTTTCAAAAAAAAAAAAAAAAAAAAAAAAAAAAAAAGTTTGTTGTGTTTTAAGCAATTTAGAAGTATTCATTCTGAACAAGGTCTGAGTAAGGGAGACTTGAGACACACCTTGTCAGTTTGATTTTAATTTTTTTATGTTTACTTGTTAATTTTTGTTTAGTATTTTAAGATTATTTAGGTTGCATGAGTTTGTTTTGTTTTAAGTCTTAGCTGTTCCTATTCTTATGTTATTAGTTCTTTTCTCTTACACATGATTCTTTCATTTGGGTTAATAGACTTACATTGAGGACAATGTAAGAATTAAGTGTGGGGGGGAATGATTTAGGATTTCTTTTATTTTTGTCTACTATTTTTTTTTTTTTTATGAGTCTTTATTATAATTTTTAGTGTGTTTTAGTTCCTTTTTAATACAATGATGAGATATGAATTGCATAAGTCTAAAACAGAGTTATTAGTGAGAAGATTTTCATGAGAATTGAGCTTGATATCATTTTTTTTTTATGAGCCAATGTTAATATGATATGTTGATTGAGAAAGAAGCATGTTTAGACTTAATCTGACTTGTATAATCATCCTTGTGAGTTTTTGAGCCTATAATGATTGATGCATTATACAAATCAATCTAATTTCTTTCTTGAGTGCTCTTATGATTACAGGATTCTCTAGAACTTGCTTTAAACCGTTTGAGACTATATTGATACATGTGACAACATGAATATGATAGAGGCATTAGGATTTTTAGCCAGAGCCAAACAGCCATCCCTTATTGATGTTCCAAGAGAACACACCCTTAGTGAACCAATTTGAGCCTACATTGAATAAGCTATCTCTTTGGTAACCATAACTTGTCCTTAACCTAAATATACTTATATCTTTACCTTTGTTCCAAAGATGAATTAGCATGTTTTGAGACAAGTTGCAAAGACAAGGGATATTTTTAGTTAAAAATTTGGGTTAGAAACAAGAAATAAGTGTGGGGGGGAAAGAAAAGAAAAGTCAAAAAAAAAAAAAAAAAAAAAAAAAAAAAAAAAAAAATGGAATACTGGCAAATACATTCAAAAAAAAAATATATGAATCATCTCTTGAATTTTGGGAAAAAGAAAAAGATGTTACAAAGTTGTTCAGAATGAAGAAAAGGCCCAACATAAATATCCGGCCTAGGTGACTATGTACTTGTAAAGAGTTTTGAGAAGTTTCTTTGTATGATCTTTTTATGTCTCTAAACTTTATGAACTCTTTGGAACCTTTGTGATATCTTTATCCTTTTGTTCTTCAACCACATTACAAACCCCTTGGCCCCATTACAACCTTGATTAAAGACCTCTTGATTCATGAAGTTGTATGATCTAAATAGTGGAGAATAGGTGGACAAGCAAGAATATGGTAGAACTGTTTTCATGAGATTGATTGAGTGTAAACACTTCACCACTACTTTAAAGAGTGAAAATCATGAGGGTATCCCATGTGAGAAGTTGAGATTAAATTTGAACATGCAATATTTTGATTGAGATATGTTATGCTAATATTGGCTTAACTCAAACAATTTACATTCAAGCATGATTTTTTGTGAAATTCTTTAAGCTATTGATTAGTTTATAAGACTTGTTCAAATATTGTATCTAATTTGTATTGAAAGGATTAGGAGTAAATATTTTTAGTATATGCAGTTTATTTATATTTTAGTTTTTCAATGTTTGTGGGTATCGTTCTAGTAAACCCTCACGAGACTAAACTCGTCCACTAGGGACACCTAGGGGTTTAAAGGCTTGTGTCACATGCTAAGTGCCACCGTGATTTCCTACGAAAATGGATTAGATTAGATTTTCTTATTTTATTTTTATTGAGTCGTTGCTAGGGACTAGCAACAATCTAAGTGTGGGGGTGTGATAACTCGTATAATTATATAATTTTTAGTTATGTTTTATTAATGTTTTGTGTCAAATACGAGTTATTATTGTTTAGTCTAATTGTGTTTATGATCTTTTATATTTTTATGTATTTTGGTGTTTTTCACAAGTTTCTTTGAGTGATTTCAGATTACTAGAATTAAGGGCAAATCCAGTTCAGTTTCAGTTCCGACAGCTTTTGCCATATCAGCTATATCTCGAGTTTCACTGAAGCAATAAGGCTGAAATTTGTAGCCATGCAAAGCTAAGAGGCATATCTATCTTTTTCATGTTTTACACTTCTTAAAACGGAGTCGTTTTCCCTAGCGAAATCGACCATCAAGTTGGCTGATGTGTAATGACATCTGTGCTGACATGTTTTCGTATTATGCCCGTATCTTCTTATCCACATCAGCAAATGAGCTGATTCCAACGGCTATGGTTCCGTAACTGATAGGGTAACCTTTGTCTAGAAGACCATGTGATCAGATCAGGCCTCCAATATTGAATAAATCGACCATCAAGGTGGCTGATGTGTAATGACATCTGTGCTGACATGTTTTCGTATTTTGCCCATATCTGCTTAACCACATCAGCAAATGAGCTGATTCCAACGGCTATGGTTCCGTAACTGATAGGGGAACCTTTTTCTAGAAGACCATGTGATCAGATCAGGCCTCCAATATTGACGAAATCGACCATCAAGTTGGCTGATCAAAATCGTCATATACCTACCTTTGAAATTTGTAAAGCTTGTCTCTTGTCATTTAGCCCTCCAAAATGTGTATAAATAGAGGGCCTTGGATGATTGTAAGGGATCATATTGGAGATTGGTAGGATATTAGCCATTTTAACAAAATTCTCTAAGTTTTCTTCTTCTTTCTTTTCTCTAGTTTTCTTTTTCTTTAGAAAGAGCAAGAGGTTGGATAATTAATATTCTTCTTCTTCTTCTTTCTTTCTTTTATTTCCTTCTTAGATTCTCTTTAATTTTATGTTTATGTTTATGATGCCTATGCTAGGCTAAACTTCTATTTGGTTAAGGATGATTTCAAAGCCCTAGACACGTTTTGTGATTGATTTTCAGATTCTATCTATCATTAATTTTCTATCAAAGTTGCTTATGTTCTTCTACAAGAATTGTTCATGATGTTGTCTTGATTTATTTAGGTGTACAACTAGATAGATCTTGATAATTACCTATTGCTAGTTTAGGAGTCTTGATCCGTGTAATTGTCTTGATTTCCTATTCATAAGTGGCAATTTGTGATTAATGATTATGGTCAAGTTTTCAATAATTGCAAAGTGGAACATAACCTAAGTTGAACAATCCGAGCTTATGTGTTTGTTGCTTAGATCAACCTATCTTTCTCATCATAAAGCTGCCATTAAATTGAATTTAGAGAGCTTATTCTAGGTTGTTTAATGGTTAGAGATTAAATAGAGAGCTTGTTCTATTTAACGACAAATTAAGGAAAGATTGGGATAACAGAGCTTGTTGTTATCTACGGTTGTTAACTTTGATAGTTGGTTGGTATTGATAGATCTGAAATTGATTCTTAATGATGTCTAGTGGTGGAGAATGAAACCTTAACCATATTTTTCATATTTGATTCTTCTTACTTACTTGTTTTCTTACTTTTCTAGTTTGCTTATTTTTTATATATATTTTTATTGGCTGGTTATACCGCCTAATTTGTATATTAACTTTGTTTTATTTTTATTGGCTGGTTATACCGCCTAATTTAGTATATATATTGGCTGGTTATACCGCCTAATTTAGTATATATATTTTTATTGGCTGGTTATACCGCCTTGCATCTTATTCTTATTATTTACTTTAGTTTAAATCTGGCTTCAAAAACCCCTTTTCTTTTATTGTTTTCTTTGAACGTAAGTTATAAACTAATAACTCATAGATTAAAACCCAATCCCTGAGGACTCGACCCTTGCTAATCATTATACTTACAATTGATCTTTTTAGTGCAAGGTTAAATAAGATACACTCTTTTGGGTGCATCAGTGTCAAATACGAGTTATTATTGTTTAGTCTAATTGTGTTTATGATCTTTTATATTTTTATGTAATTTGGTGTTTTTCACAAGTTTCTTTGAGTGATTTCAGATTACTAGAATTAAGGGCAAATCCAGTTCAGTTCCAGTTCCGACACATTTTGCCATATCAGCTATATCTCGAGTTTCGCTGAAGCAATAAGGCTGAAATTTGTAGCCATGCAAAGCTAAGAGGCATATCTATCTTTTTCATGTTTTACACTTCTTAAAACGGAGTCGTTTTCCCTAGCGAAATCGACCATCAAGTTGGCTGATGTGCAATGACGTCTGTGCTGACATGTTTTCGTATTATGCCCATATCTTCTTATCCACATCAGCAAATGAGCGGATTCCAACGGCTATGGTTCCGTAACTGATAGGGGAACCTTTTTCTAGAAGACCATGTGATCAGATCAGGCCTCCAATATTGAAGAAATCGACCATCAAGGTGGCTGATGTGCAATGACGTCTGTGCTGACATGTTTTCGTATTTTGCCCATATCTGCTTAACCACATCAGCAAATGAGCTGATTCCAATGGCTATGGTTCCGTAACTGATAGGGGAACCTTTGTTTAGAAGACCATGTGATCAGATCAGGCCTCCAATATTGACGAAATCGACCATCAATTTGGCTGATCAAAATCGTCATATACCTACCTTTGAAATTTGTAAAGCTTATCTCTTGTCATTTAGCCCTCCAAAATGTGTATAAATAGAGGGCCTTGGATGATTGTAAGGGATCATATTGTACATAGGTAGGATATTAGCCATTTTAATAAAATTCTCTAAGTTTTCTTCTTCTTTCTTTTCTCTAGTTTTCTTTTTCTTTAGAAAGAGCAAGAGGTTGGATAATTAATATTCTTCTTCTTCTTCTTTCTTTCTTTTATTTTCTTCTTAGATTCTATTTAGTTTTATGTTTATAATGCCTATGCTAGGCTAAACTTCTATTTGGTTAAGGGTGATTTCAAAGCCCTAGACATGTTTTATAATTGATTTTCAGATTCTATCTATCATTAATTTTCTATCAAAGTTGCTTATGTTCTTCTACAAGAATTGTTCATGATGTTGTCTAGATTTATTTAGGTGTACAACTAGATAGATCTTGATAATTATCTATTGCTAGTTTAGGAGTCTTGATCCGTGTAATTGTCTTGATTTCCTATTCATGAGTGGCAATTTGTGATTAATGATTATGGTCAAGTTTTCAATAATTGCAAAGTGGAACATAACCTAAGTTGAACAATCCGAGCTTATATGTTTGTTGCTTAGATCAACCTATCTTTCTCATCATAAAGCTGCCATTAAATTGAATTTAGAGAGCTTATTCTAGGTTGTTTAATGGTTAGAGATTAAATAGAGAGCTTGTTCTATTTAACGACAAACTAAGGAAATATTGGGGTAACAGAGCTTGTTGTTATCTACGGTTGTTAACTTTGATAGTTGGTTGATATTGATAGATCTGAAATTGATTCTTAATGATGTCTAGTGGTGGAGAATGAAACCTTAACCATATTTTTCATATTTGATTCTTCTTACTTATTTGTTTTCTTACTTTTAGTTTGCTTATTTTTTATATTTATTTTTATTGGCTGGTTATACCGCCTAATTTGTATATTAACTTTGTTTTATTTTTATTGGCTGGTTATACCGCCTAATTTAGTATATATATTTTTATTGGCTGGTTATACCGCCTAATTTAGTATATATATTTTTATTGGCTGGTTATACCGCCTTGCATCTTATTCTTATTGATGCACCCAAAAGAGTGTATCTTATTTAACCTTGCACTAAAAAGATCAATTGTAAGTATAGTAGTTAGCAAGGGTCGAGTCCTCAGGGATTGGGTTTTAGTTTATAAGTTAATAGTTTAAAACTTAAATTCAAGAACAATAAAAGAAAAGGGGTTTTTGAAGCCAGATTTAAACTAAAGTAAATAATAAGAATAAGATGCAAGGCGGTATAACCAGCCAATAAAAATATATATACTAAATTAGGCGGTATAACCAGCCAATAAAAACAAAACAAAGTTAATATACAAATTAGGCGGTATAACCAGCCAATAAAAATAAATATACTAAGAAGAATCAAATATGAAACATATGGTTAAGGTTTCATTCTCCACCACTAGACATCATTAAGAATCGATTTCAGATCTATCAATATCAACCAACTATCAAAGTTAACAACCGTAGATAACAACAAGCTCTGTTATCCCAATCTTTTCTTAGTTTGTCGTTAAATAGAACAAGCTCTCTATTTAATCTCTAACCATTAAACATCCTAGAATAAGCTCTCTAAATTCAATTTAATGGCAGCTTTATGATGAGAAAGATAGGTTGATCTAAGCAACAAACACATAAGCTCGGATTGTTCAACTTAGGTTATGTTCCACTTTGCAATTATTGAAAACTTGACCATAATCATTAATCACAAATTGCCACTTATGAATAGGAAATCAAGACAATTACACGGATCAAGACTCCTAGACTAGCAATAGATAATTATCAAGATCTATCTAGTTGTACACCTAAATAAATCAAGACAACATCATGAACAATTCTTGTAGAAGAACATAAGCAACTTTGATAGAAAATTAATGATAGATAGAATCTGAAAATCAATCACAAAACATGTCTAGGGCTTTGAAATCACCCTTAACCAAATAGAAGTTTAGCCTAGCATAGGCATTGTAAACATAAACATAAAATTAAAGAAAATCTAAGAAGAAAATAAAAGAAAGAAAGAAGAAGAGGAAGAATATTAATTATCCAACCTCTTGCTCTCTCTAAAGAAAAAGAAAACTAGAGAAAAGAAAGAAGAAGAAAACTTAGAGAATTTTATTAAAATGGCTAATATCCTACCTATGTACAATATGATCCCTTACAATCATCCAAGGCCCTCTATTTATACACATTTTGGAGGGCTAAATGACAAGAGACAAGCTTTACAAATTTCAAAGGTAGGTATATGACGATTTTGATCAGCCAACTTGATGGTCGATTTCGTCAATATTGGAGGCCTGATCTGATCACATGGTCTTCTAGAAAAAGGTTCCCCTATCAGTTACGGAACCATATCCGTTGGAATCAGCTCATTTGCTGATGTGGTTAAGTAGATATGGGCAAAATACGAAAACATATCAGCACAGACGTCATTGCACATCAGCCACCTTGATGGTCGATTTCTTCAATATTGGAGGCCTGATCTGATCACATGGTCTTCTAGACAAAGGTTCCCCTATCCGTTACGGAACCATAGCCGTTGGAATCAGCTCATTTGCTGATGTGTTTAAGCAGATATGGGCAAAATACGAAAACATGTAAGCACAGACGTCATTGCACATCAGCCACCTTGATGGTCGATTTCTTCAATATTGGAGGCCTGATCTGATCACATGGTCTTCTAGACAAAGGTTCCCCTATCCGTTACGGAACCATATCCGTTAGAATCAGCTCATTTGCTGATGTGGATAAGAAGATATGGGCATAATACGAAAACATGTCAGCACAGACGTCATTGCACATCAGCCAACTTGATGGTCGATTTCGCTAGGGAAAACGACTCCGTTTTAAGAAGTGTAAAACATGAAAAAGATAGATATGCCTCTTAGCTTTGCATGGCTACAAATTTCAGCCTTATTGCTTCAGTGAAACTCGAGATATAGCTGATATGGAAAAAGGTGTCGGAACTGAAACTGAACTGGATTTGCCCTTAATTCTAGTAATCTGAAATCACTCAAAGAAACTTGTGAAAAACACCAAATTACATAAAAATATAAAAGATCATAAACACAATTAGACTAAACAATAATAACTCGTATTTGACACAAAACAATAATAAAACATAACTAAAAACTATATAATTATACGAGAATAATTACACAAATTGAACAACACGTAAATTAAACCGAAATGAAGTTATTGCAAATCAAACCAAAAGCTGAGAAGTTATTTATTGTAGTTGTGATTGTGGCTCACATCTTCCTCTGGTTTTACGTCCAGAAACGGCTTAAACGCCTTCTATGAGTCGAGGATATGCTTCCCATCCAGTTTTCTTACAAGCTGGCGAACAGGGTCTTTTAACATCAGATTCCCAAGATGTTGCCATTCCCTTTGGAATTGCGGCCATAAATCAAGAATTTCTCTTTATACGTCTCCACTAGGATGCGTCTCAAGAGAAAGTTGGATATTACCCAAATTCTCCTTACTCAGTCCATCCTTAATGAATTCAATTTTATCATCTCGATTAGAGGACGGAATCCCAATAGAACGACATTTACCGTTACACGTCCATCGTGCACATTTGTGGCAGTTTGAACTCATGCGCTTTGCTCGTCGCTTCTTTGCAAAAGTGCTTCTACCTGTACCTGGTAAATGCAAAACAGGCAGATATTCATCTTCACGTACCTTGGCTTCAATTATCCAACGTATGTCTTCAGGAATCCCTTTGTGCATAAGCATTCTTAATCTTTCAAATCGAACTTGGTAAAGCTTCAGTAAAATATTTCGAGGAAAAGGAGGAAATCGTTTCTGCAATCTTGTGAGAATATCATCCATCTTGAAAAAAAATGAAAAAAATTGAAAGAGAAATTGGAAGAGAAATTTATATACAATATCAGTTTTGTGGGTAGCTAATGGAACCGACTTAAATAATCACGGAGTACCGTTATCCGCCGTTTAACCGGGGTTAAAAAATTATATTTACATAAAAAGACTCAAAAATAAAACACTCTAAATAAAATCCTAAATTCTTCCCCCCCACACATAATTCTTACATTGTCATTAATGTAATGCTATTAATCCCAAATGAAAGAATCATGTGTAAGTGAAAAGAACTAATAAACAAAATAAACTTATGCAGCCTAAATGAACTTAGAAACACTAAACACAATTAGCAAAGAAACATAAGAAAAAGATAAAGAAAAAGAGAGCAAATCTGAGGATGGCAGTTTGGCAATGCTTTCACTAATTAGGCTGCCTCCCCCAATGATTTAGTGTTTTGAACCTAACCAACACCCCTTCTTGGCATTTTAGGCTTGTCAGGCTCATACATGAAATTTCCCAAATTTATGCGTTTGAGAGGAAGCTTTCTTTGCACAACAGTGGATGCATTCTCCATTACAAGTATTATTCCATCATCCTTTGTGGTGCATATGTCATCGAGGAATGGAGCATATTTTGATACTTGTTGAATGACCTCCACAAACAAGTTGTTTAAGGTTTCCGGCATGTGTTGTTCATGTTCTTCCTCCTTGAACTTTGCAAATCTACTAGGAAAAGGTGGAGAAGAAACATTAGTAAAAAGTGAAACCTTAAACGTTACCTCAGGTGCCGAAATACTCTTATTTGGATCTTTGGCTTCATTATCCTCAAGAATAGAATCCATCTCTAATTTTGTTTCATCCTCATCTTGTTCCTCATTCTTCAAGGTCACAATAGTAGCATTCTCCTTTGGGTTAACCATCGTTTGGGCTGGGAGTTCTTCTGATCTTTGTGCTACCCATCCCACCATACTACTAGCCAATTGGCTCATTTGCTTTTCCAAACTCTAGATGCTTGCCCTTGTTTCCTGTTGAAATTGCAAAGAATCAGTAACAAGAGAATAGACAAGATCTTCTAAAGAAGTACCTGAGTTTTGAGTTATATGTGGTGGTTGAAAAAGATCTGGTTCTTGAGACCATGATTGATTGAAGCTAGATGGATGAGTGTAATTGGCATAAGGATCTACTTCTTGGTAATTTTTCGAGTAGCCATAATTAGTATGATCCCACCATCCCTCATGGTAAGTGTTTGAGTAATGATCATACTGTTGGTCTTGGAACACTTGATGGCCTTGACATCCTCCCATGGCCAATTGTTGAACTGGGGAGGTGAGATTGGCTTGTTGATTCTCCATGTTCATGTATGCCACCAACTCTTCAAGTGTTAGATTGCTGAATTCCATTGTTTTTTTTTTTTTAAATTTGAAAAGAAAAACTTGTATGTACAAGAAAATAAAACTAATTAGAACTGAAAATAAGAATAAACCAAGTAACAAATAAACTAAAGAAAGCAATCCCCGGCAACGGCGCCAAAAATTTGATGCACCCAAAAGAGTGTATCTTATTTAACCTTGCACTAAAAAGATCAATTGTAAGTATAATGATTAGCAAGGTGATGCACCCAAAAGAGTGTATCTTATTTAACCTTGCACTAAAAAGATAAATTGTAAGTATAGTAGTTAGCAAGGGTCGAGTCCTCAGGGATTGGGTTTTAGTTTATAAGTTAATAGTTTAAAACTTAAATTCAAGAACAATAAAAGAAAAGGGGTTTTTGAAGCCAGATTTAAACTAAAGTAAATAATAAGAATAAGATGCAAGGCGGTATAACCAGCCAATAAAAATATATATACTAAATTAGGCGGTATAACCAGCCAATAAAAATATATATACTAAATTAGGCGGTATAACCAGCCAATAAAAATAAAACAAAGTTAATATACAAATTAGGCGGTATAACCAGCCAATAAAAATAAATATACTTTTAAAAATAAGCAAACTAGAAAAGTAAGAAAACAAGTAAGTAAGAAGAATCAAATATGAAAAATATGGTTAAGGTTTCATTCTCCACCACTAGACATCATTAAGAATCAATTTCAGATCTATCAATATCAACCAACTATCAAAGTTAACAACCGTAGATAACAACAAGTTCTGTTATCCCAATCTTTCCTTAGTTTGTCGTTAAATAGAACAAGCTCTCTATTTAATCTCTAACCATTAAACAACCTAGAATAAGCTCTCTAAATTCAATTTAATGGCAGCTTTATGATGAGAAAGATAGGTTGATCTAAGCAACAAACACATAAGCTCGGATTGTTCAACTTAGGTGATGCACCCAAAAGAGTGTATCTTATTTAACCTTGCACTAAAAAGATAAATTGTAAGTATAGTAGTTAGCAAGGGTCGAGTCCTCAGGGATTGGGTTTTAGTTTATAAGTTAATAGTTTAAAACTTAAATTCAAGAACAATAAAAGAAAAGGGGTTTTTGAAGCCAGATTTAAACTAAAGTAAATAATAAGAATAAGATGCAAGGCGGTATAACCAGCCAATAAAAATATATATACTAAATTAGGCGGTATAACCAGCCAATAAAAATATATATACTAAATTAGGCGGTATAACCAGCCAATAAAAATAAAACAAAGTTAATATACAAATTAGGCGGTATAACCAGCCAATAAAAATAAATATAAAAAATAAGCAAACTAAAAGTAAGAAAACAAATAAGTAAGAAGAATCAAATATGAAAAATATGGTTAAGGTTTCATTCTCCACCACTAGACATCATTAAGAATCAATTTCAGATCTATCAATATCAACCAACTATCAAAGTTAACAACCGTAGATAACAACAAGCTCTGTTACCCCAATCTTTCCTTAGTTTGTCGTTAAATAGAACAAGCTCTCTATTTAATCTCTAACCATTAAACAACCTAGAATAAGCTCTCTAAATTCAATTTAATGGCAGCTTTATGATGAGAAAGATAGGTTGATCTAAGCAACAAACACATAAGCTCGGATTGTTCAACTTAGGTTATGTTCCACTTTGCAATTATTGAAAACTTGACCATAATCATTAATCACAAATTGCCACTTATGAATAGGAAATCAAGACAATTACACGGATCAAGACTCCTAAACTAGCAATAGATAATTATCAAGATCTATCTAGTTGTACACCTAAATAAATCTAGACAACATCATGAACAATTCTTGTAGAAGAACATAAGCAACTTTGATAGAAAATTAATGATAGATAGAATCTGAAAATCAATCACAAAACATGTCTAGGGCTTTGAAATTACCCTTAACCAAATAGAAGTTTAGCCTAGCATAGGCATTATAAACATAAACATAAAATTAAAGAAAATCTAAGAAGAAAATAAAAGAAAGAAAGAAGAAGAGGAAGAATATTAATTATCCAACCTCTTGCTCTCTCTAAAGAAAAAGAAAACTAGAGAAAAGAAAGAAAACTAGAGAAAAGAAAGAAGAAGAAAACTTAGAGAATTTTATTAAAATGGCTAATATCCTACCTATGTACAATATGATCCTCTACAATCATCCAAGGCCCTCTATTTATACACATTTTGGAAGGCTAAATGACAAGAGACAAGCTTTACAAATTTCAAAGGTAGGTATAATAGGTGGGTGAATTTTTCTAACAATTTTCGTCATATTGTATGACAATTTTGATCAGCCAACTTGATGGTCGATTTCGTCAATGTTGGAGGCCTGATCTGATCACATGGTCTTCTAGAAAAAGGTTCCCCTATCCGTTACGGATCCATAGCCGTTGGAATCAGCTCATTTGCTGATGTGGATAAGCAGATATGGGCAAAATACGAAAACATGTCAGCACAGACGTCATTGCACATCAGCCAACTTGATGGTCGATTTCGTCAATATTAGAGGCCTGATCTGATCATATGGTCTTCTAGACAAAGGTTCCCGTATCAGTTACGGATCCATAGCCATTGGAATCAGCTCATTTGCTGATGTGGATAAGCAGATATGGGCAAAATACGAAAACAGGTCAGCACAGACGTCATTGCACATCAGCCAACTTGATGGTCGATTTCGCTAGGGAAAACGACTCCGTTTCAAGAAGTATAAAACATAAAAAAGTTAGATATGCCTCTTAGCTTTGCACGGCTACAAATTTCAGCCTTATTGCTTCAGTGAAACTCCAGATATAGATGATATAGCAAAATGTGTCGGAACTGGAACTGAACTGGATTTGCCCTTAATTCTAGTAATCTGAAATCACTTAAAGAAACTTGTGAAAAACACCAAATTACATAAAAATATAAAATATCATAAACACAATTAGACTAAACAATAATAACTCGTATTTGACACAAAACAATAATAAAACATAACTAAAAACTATATAAATATACGAGTTATCATTAGGTTATGTTCCACTTTGCAATTATTGAAAACTTGACCATAATCATTAATCACAAATTGCCACTTATGAATAGGAAATCAAGACAATTACACGGATCAAGACTCCTAAACTAGCAATAGATAATTATCAAGATCTATCTAGTTGTACACCTAAATAAATCAAGACAACATCATGAACAATTTTTGTAGAAGAACATAAGCAACTTTGATAGAAAATTAATGATAGATAGAATCTGAAAATCAATCACAAAACATGTCTAGGGCTTTGAAATCACCCTTAACCAAATAGAAGTTTAGCCTAGCATAGGCATTATAAACATAAAATTAAATAGAATCTAAGAAGAAAATAAAAGAAAGAAGAAGAAGAAGAAAATAAAGAAAAAGAAAACTAGAGAAAAGAAAGAAGAAGAAAACTTAGAGAATTTTATTACAATGGCTAATTTCCTACCAATCTACAATATGATCCTCTACAATCATCCAAGGCCCTCTATTTATACACATTTTGGAGGGCTAAATGACAAGAGACAAGCTTTACAAATTTCAAAGGTAGGTATAATAGGTGGGTGCATTTTTCTAACAATTTTCGTCATATTGTATGACCATTTTGATCAGCCAACTTGATGGTCGATTTTGTCAATCTTGGAGGCCTGATCGGATCACATGGTCTTCTAGAAAAATGTTCCCCTATGAGTTACTGATTCATAGCCGTTGGAATTAGCTCTTTTTCTGATGTGGAGAAGAAGATATGGGCAAAATACGAAAACAGGTCAGCACAGACGTCATTGCACATCAGCCAACTTGATGGTCGATTTCTTCAATATTGGAGGCTTTATCTGATCACATGGTCTTCTAGACAAATGTTCCCCTATCAGTTAGTGATCCACAGCCGTTGGAATCAGCTCATTTTCTGATGTGTATCGGACGATATGGTCAAAATTCGAAAACTGCTCAGGACAGACGTCATTGCACATCAGCCAACTTGATGGTTGATTTCGCTAGGGAAAACGACTCTGTTTCAAGAAGTGTAAAACATGAAAAAGATAGATATGCCTCTTAACTTTGCACGGTTAAAATTTCAGCCTTATTTCTTCAGTGAAACTCCAGATATAGCTGATATGGCAAAAGGTGTCGGAACTGGAACTGAACTGGATTTGCCCTTAATTCTAGTAATCTGAAATCACTCAAAGAAACTTGTGAAAAACACCAAATTACATAAAAATATAAAAGATCATAAACACAATTAGACTAAACAATAATAACTCGTATTTGACACAAAACAATAATAAAACATAACTAAAAACTATATAATTATACGAGTTATCACAAGGGTCGAGTTCTCAGGGATTGGGTTTTAATCTATGAGTTATGATTGTTAGTTATGATAACTATATAATTATACGAGTTATGATTCTTTCATTTGACTTCCTCCGGCGTGTGCTGCTGTAGCGACTGCTCCCATTAAACCCGTACTACCGCCTCCATAAATCAACTGGATCTTTTGTTGGGCAAGTATTACTCCAACTCTTATGGCTTCATCAGCGAATATGTTATTTTTCCCTGGATAAGCACCTCCAAAGACACAAATTTTTTTAATGCGTTGGGACGAAGTACTTTCCATTTTTTTTTCTTTTTTTTTCGAGTGCCTGAAAGAGAATGAGTACATGGTGTAATATATAGAGGACTGAGTAGTGAATCAGACAAGAGTAATAATGTCGCCGAAAGTGTATCTGACCTGTCAGAAGAAAATGTTAACCTAACAAAAGATTTTTGCGTGATTTCAGGAAGAAAATCAAAAAGAGAAGAAAAATCAACCGTAAAAGTCAAGAGTAATAATGTCGCCGAAAGTGTATTTGACCTGTCAGAAGAAAATGTTAACCTAACAAAAGATTTTTGCGTGATTTCAGGAAGAAAATCAAAAAGAGAAGAAAAATAAACCGTAAAAGACAAATAAAAAAATGAGAATAATTACACAAATCGAACAACACGTAAATTAAACCAAAATGAAGTTATTGCAAATCAAACCAAAAGCTGAGAAGTCATTTATTGTAGTTGTGATTGTGGCTCACATCTTCCTCTGGTTTTACGTCCAGAAACGGCTTAAACGCCTTCTATGAGTCGAGGATATGCTTCCCATCCAGTTTTCTTACAAGCTGGCAAACAGGGTCTTTTAACATCAGATTCCCAAGATGTTGCCATTCCCTTTGGAATTGCGGCCATAAATCAAGAATTTCTCTTTGTACGTCTCCACTAGGATGCGTCTCAAAAGAAAGTTGGATATTACCCAAATTCTCCTTACTCAGTCCATCCTTAATGAATTCAATTTTATCATCTCGATTAGAGGACGGAATCCCAATAGAACGACATTTACCGTTACACGTCCATCGTGCACATTTGTGGCAATTTGAACTCATGCGCTTTGCTCGTCGCTTCTTTGCAAAAGTGCTTCTACCTGTACCTGGTAAATGCAAAACAGGAAGATATTCATCTTCACGTACCTTGGCTTCAATTATCCAACGTATGTCTCCAGGAATCCCTTTGTGCATAAGCATTCTTAATCTTTCGAATCGAACTTGGTAAAGCTTCAGTAAAATATTTCGAGGAAAAGGAGGAAATCGTTTCTGCAATCTTGTGAGAATATCATCCATCCTGAAAAAAAAAATGAAAAAAATTGAAAGAGAAATTGGAAGAGAAATTTATATACAATATCAGTTTTGTGGGTAGCTGATAGAACCGATTTAAATAATCACGGAGTACCGTTATCCGCCATTTAATCGGGGTTAAAAAAAATAAAAATTATATTTACATCTAGTTATTTTCAAAACATGGATCAGAAAGAAAAACAACATAAAAAGACTCAAAAATAAAATCCTAAATTCTTCCCCCCACACATAATTCTTACGTTGTCATTAATGTAATGCTATTAACCCAAATGAAAGAATCATGTGTAAGTGAAAAGAACTATTAAACAAAATAAACTTATGCAGCCTAAATGAACTTATATACACTAAACACAATTAACAAAGAAACATAAGAAAAAGATAAAGAAAAAGAGAGCAAATCTGAGGATGGCAGTTTGGCAATGCTTTCACTAATTAGGCTGTGATGCACCCAAAAGAGTGTATCTTATTTAACCTTGCACTAAAAAGATAAATTGTAAGTATAGTAGTTAGCAAGGGTCGAGTCCTCAGGGATTGGGTTTTAGTTTATAAGTTAATAGTTTAAAACTTAAATTCAAGAACAATAAAAGAAAAGGGGTTTTTGAAGCCAGATTTAAACTAAAGTAAATAATAAGAATAAGATGCAAGGCGGTATAACCAGCCAATAAAAATATATATACTAAATTAGGCGGTATAACCAGCCAATAAAAATATATATACTAAATTAGGCGGTATAACCAGCCAATAAAAATAAAACAAAGTTAATATACAAATTAGGCGGTATAACCAGCCAATAAAAATAAATATAAAAAATAAGCAAACTAAAAGTAAGAAAACAAATAAGTAAGAAGAATCAAATATGAAAAATATGGTTAAGGTTTCATTCTCCACCACTAGACATCATTAAGAATCAATTTCAGATCTATCAATATCAACCAACTATCAAAGTTAACAACCGTAGATAACAACAAGCTCTGTTACCCCAATCTTTCCTTAGTTTGTCGTTAAATAGAACAAGCTCTCTATTTAATCTCTAACCATTAAACAATCTAGAATAAGCTCTCTAAATTCAATTTAATGGCAGCTTTATGATGAGAAAGATAGGTTGATCTAAGCAACAAACACATAAGCTCGGATTGTTCAACTTAGGTTATGTTCCACTTTGCAATTATTGAAAACTTGACCATAATCATTAATCACAAATTGCCACTTATGAATAGGAAATCAAGACAATTACACGGATCAAGACTCCTAAACTAGCAATAGATAATTATCAAGATTTATCTAGTTGTACACCTAAATAAATCTAGACAACATCATGAACAATTCTTGTAGAAGAACATAAGCAACTTTGATAGAAAATTAATGATAGATAGAATCTGAAAATCAATCACAAAACATGTCTAGGGCTTTGAAATCACCCTTAACCAAATAGAAGTTTAGCCTAGCATAGGCATTATAAACATAAACATAAAATTAAAGAAAATCTAAGAAGAAAATAAAAGAAAGAAAGAAGAAGAGGAAGAATATTAATTATCCAACCTCTTGCTCTCTCTAAAGAAAAAGAAAACTAGAGAAAAGAAAGAAAACTAGAGAAAAGAAAGAAGAAGAAAACTTAGAGAATTTTATTAAAATGGCTAATATCCTACCTATGTACAATATGATCCCTTACAATCATCCAAGGCCCTCTATTTATACACATTTTGGAGGGCTAAATGACAAGAGACAAGCTTTACAAATTTCAAAGGTAGGTATATGACGATTTTGATCAGCCAACTTGATGGTCGATTTCGTCAATATTGGAGGCCTGATCTGATCACATGGTCTTCTAGAAAAAGGTTCCCCTATCAGTTACGGAACCATATCCGTTGGAATCAGCTCATTTGCTGATGTGGTTAAGCAGATATGGGCAAAATACTAAAACATGTCAGCACAGACGTCATTGCACATCAGCCACGTTGATGGTCGATTTCTTCAATATTGGAGGCCTGATCTGATCACATGGTCTTCTAGACAAAGGTTCCCCTATCAGTTACGGAACCATAGCCGTTAGAATCAGCTCATTTGCTGATGTGGATAAGAAGATATGGGCATAATACGAAAACATGTCAGCACAGACGTCATTGCACATCAGCCAACTTGATGGTCGATTTCGCTAGGGAAAACGACTCCGTTTTAAGAAGTGTAAAACATGAAAAAGATAGATATGCCTCTTAGCTTTGCATGGCCACAAATTTCAGCCTTATTGCTTCAGTGAAACTCGAGATATAGCTGATATGGCAAAAGGTGTCGGAACTGGAACTGAACTGGATTTGCCCTTAATTCTAGTAATCTGAAATCACTCAAAGAAACTTGTGAAAAACACCAAAATACATAAAAATATAAAAGATCATAAACACAATTAGACTAAACAATAATAACTCGTATTTGACACAAAACAATAATAAAACATAACTAAAAACTATATAATTATACGAGTTATCACACCCCCACACTTAGATTGTTGCTAGTCCCTAGCAACGACTCAATAAAAATAAAATAAGAAAATCTAATCTAATCCATTTTCGTAGGAAATCACGGTGGCACTTAGCATGTGACACAAGCCTTTAAACCCCTAGGTGTCCCTAGTGGACGAGTTTAGTCTCGTGAGGGTTTACTAGGACGATACCCACAAACATTGAAAACATAAGAAAAACTAAAAATAATAATTATAACTAATCCTTCCAATATAAATTTGAGATAATCATTGGACAAGTCTTAAAAACTAATCAATAGCTTAAAGAAATTCACAAAAAATCTTGCTTGAATGTAAATAGTTTGAGTTAAGCCAATATTAACATAACATATTTCAATCAAAATAGTGCATATTCAAACTTAATCTCAACTTCTCACATGGGATACTCTCTTGATTTTCACTCTTTAAAGTAGTGGTAAAGTGTTTACCCTCAATCAATCTCATACTAACACTTCTACCATATGCTTGCTTGTCCACCTATTCTCCACTAAAAGATCATGCAACTTCATAAATCAAGAGGTCTTTAATCAAGGTTGTAATGGGGCCAAGGGGTTTGTAATGTGGTTGAAGAACAAAAGGATAAAGATATCACAAAGGTTCCAAAGAGTTCATAAAGTTTAGAGACATAAAAAAATTATACAAAGAAACTTCTCAAAACTCTTTACAAGTACATAGTCACCTAGGCCGGATATTCATGTTGGGCCTTTTCTTCATTCTAAACAACTTTGTAACATCTTTTTCTTTTTCCACAAATTCAAGAGATGATTCATATATATATATTTTTTTACATAGGAATGTATTTTCCAGTATTCCATTTCTTTTTCTCTTGACTTGACTTTTCTTTTCTTTTCCCCCCACACTTATTTCTTGTTTCTAACCAAAAAATATCCCTTGTCTTTGCAACTTGTCTCAAATCATGCTAATTCATCTTTGGAACAAAGGTAAAGATATAAGTATATTTAGGTTAGGGACAAGTTATGGTTACCAAAGAGATAGCTTATTCAATGTAGGCTCAAATTGGTTCACTAAGGGTGTGTTCTCTTGGAACATCAATAAGGGATGGTTGTTTGGCTCTGGTTATAATCCTAATGCCTCTATCATATTCATGTTGTCACATGTATCAATATAGTCTCAAACGGTTTAAAGCAAGTTCTAGAGAATCATGTAATCATAAGAGCACTCAAGAAAGAAATTAGATTGATTTGTATAATGCATCAATCATTTTAGGCTCAAAAACTCACAATGATGATTATACAAGTCAGTTTTAAGTCTAAACATGCTTCTTTCTCAATCAACATATCATATTAACATTGGCTCATAAAAATTAGTATCAAGCTTAATTCTCATGAAAATCTTCTCACTAGTAACCAGTTTAGACCTATGCAATTCATATCTCATCATTGTATTAAAAAGGAACTAAAACACACTAAAAATAATAATAATAAAGACTCATATAAAAAAAATAGTAGACGAAAATAAAAGAAATCCTAAATCATTCTCCCCACACTTAATTCTTACATTGTCCTCAATGTAAGTCTATTAACCCAAATGAAAGAATCGTGTGTAAGAGAAAAGAACTAATAACATAAGTATAGGAACAACTAGACTCAAAACAAAACAAACTCATGCAACCTAAATAATCCTAAAATACTAAACAAAAATTAACAAGTAAACATAAAAAGATTAAAGTCAAACTGATAAGGTATGTCTCAAGTCTCCCTTACTCAGACCTTGTTCAGAATGAATACTTCTAAATTGCTTAAAACACAACAAACTTTTTTTTGTTTTTTTTTTATTTTTTTTTTATTTTTTTTTTGAAAAGAAGAAATCAAGCTGACAAGGTATGTCTCAAGTCTCCCTTACTCAGACCTTGTTCAAAATGAATACTTCTAAATGGCTTAAAACACATCAATTTTTTTTTTTTTTTTAGCAAAATATGTCCCTTACCCCCTACTAAAGGTAGAATTTAGGAGATATTACCTGCAGAGGTTGCTAACCACTTATTATAACTGAGACACAACAAACAAAATGTTAGATAATGTCACAAAGACAAAGTGCAATCCACTCCTTGCTCGTCCATATCTCTTTTTCTTTTTCCGAGCGTTTGCGAAACAACCGTAGCAGATAAACACTCATAAGCTTGGAGCTTTTTGAGTAAATCTTCAATGGTTGTAGCAGAAATTATGGTTCTCCTTGCCTCTGAAAACATGAATCCATTATCCACAGCATTATCTAAATATGAAAGCAAATTACTAAAATAACCATTAATATTAAGCAAACCAATGGGTTTCTTATTTGTGACCAAAGATGACCAAGAAGCCACGCAAGCTATTTCTTCCAATGTACCCAGACCTCCTGGTAAAGCAATGAATGCATCGGCAGAATGGTACATGATTGTTATCCGTTCAGGGATACTCCAGACTTGTATTTCCTTACCCACGGTAGGTCCACAAAAATCTGTGAATAGTTTTGGCACGACTCCTAGAACTGGACTTCCTCCGGCGTGTGCTGCTGTAGCGACTGCTCCCATTAAACCCGTACTACTGCCTCCATAAATCAAGTGGATCTTTTGTTGGGCAAGTATTACTCCAACTCTTATGGCTTCATCAGCGAATATGTTATTTTTCCCTGGATAAGCACCTCCAAAAACACAAATTTTTTTAATGCGTTGGGACGAAGTACTTTCCATTTTTTTTTTCTTTTTTTTTTCTTTTTTTCGAGTGCCTGAAAGAGAATGAGTACATGGTGTAATATATAGAGGACTGAGTAGTGAATCAGACAAGAGTAATGATGTCGCCGAAAGTGTATCTGACCTGTCAGAAGAAAATGTTAACCTAACAAAAGATTTTTGCGTGATTTCAGGAAGAAAATCAAAAAGAGAAGAAAAATCAACCGTAAAAGTCAAGAGTAATAATGTCGCCGAAAGTGTATTTGACCTGTCAGAAGAAAATGTTAACCTAACAAAAGATTTTTGCGTGATTTCAGGAAGAAAATCAAAAAGAGAAGAAAAATCAACCGTAAAAGACAAAAAAAAATGAGAATAATTACACAAATCGAATAACACGTAAATTAAACCGAGATAAAGTTATTGCAAATCAAACCAAAAGCTGAGAAGTCATTTATTGTAGTTGTGATTGTGGCTCACATCTTCCTCTGGTTTTACGTCCAGAAACGGCTTAAACGCCTTCTATGAGTCGAGGATATGCTTCCCATCCAGTTTTCTTACAAGCTGGCAAACAGGGTCTTTTAACATCAGATTCCCAAGATGTTGCCATTCCCTTTGGAATTGCGGCCATAAATCAAGAATTTCTCTTTGTACGTCTCCACTAGGATGCGTCTCAAGAGAAAGTTGGATATTACCCAAATTCTCCTTACTCAGTCCATTCTTAATGAATTCAATTTTATCATCTCGATTAGAGGACGGAATCCCAATAGAACGACATTTACCGTTACACGTCCATCGTGCACATTTGTGGCAATTTGAACTCATGCGCTTTGCTCGTCGCTTCTTTGCAAAAGTGCTTCTACCTGTACCTGGTAAATGCAAAATAGGAAGATATTCATCTTCACGTACCTTGGCTTCAACTATCCAACGTATGTCGTCAGGAATCCCTTTGTGCATAAGCATTCTTAATCTTTCAAATCGAACTTGGTAAAGCTTCAGTAAAATATTTCGAGGAAAAGGGGGAAATCGTTTCTGCAATCTTGTGAGAATATCATCCATCCTGAAAAAAAGAAAAAAATGAAAGAGAAATTGAAAGAGAAATTTATATACAATATCAGTTTTATGGGTAGCTGATGGAACCGACTTAAATAATCACGGAGTACCGTTATCCGCCATTTAACCGGGGTTAAAAAAAATAAAATAAAAATTATATTTACATCTAGTTATTTTAAAAATAAGAATCAGAAAGAAAAACAACCTAAAAAGACTCAAAAACAAAAAACTCTAAATAAAATCCTAAATTACTAAAGAAATAAACATAAAAATAAATAAATAAAAACAATAAAAAATAATAAAAGGAAAAGGAAAAGAAAGCAAATCTGAGTATGGCAGGTTGGTAATTTCTTCATTAATTGGACTGCCTTCCCAATTATTACTGATTTAAGTTGTCCAACCTAACCAACACCCCTTCTTGGCTTTTTAGGCTTGTTAGGCTCATACATGAAACTTCCCAAATTTGAACGTTTGATAGGAAGCTTTCTTTGCACAAAACTGGATGCATTCTCCATTACAAGTATTATTCCATCATCCTTTGTGGTGCATATCTCATCGAGGAATGGAGCATATGTTGGTACTTGTTGAATGGCATCCACAAACAAACTGTTTAAGGTTTCCAGCATGTTTTGTTCATGTTCTTCCTCCTTGAACTTTGCAAATCTACTAGGAAAAGGTGGAGAAGAAACATTAGTAAAAATTGGAATCTTAAACGTTACCTCAGGTGCTGAAATACTCTTATTTGCATTTGTGGCTTCATTATCCTCAAGAATAGAATCCATCTCTAATTTTGTCTCATCCTCATCTTGTTCCTCATTCCTCAAGGTCACAATAGTAGCATTCTCCTTTGGGTTAATCATCGTTTGGGCAGGGAGTTCTTCAGATCTTTGTGCTACCCATACCACCATACTACTAGCCAATAGGCTCATTTGCCTTTCCAAACTCTGGATACTTGCCCTTGTTTCCTGTTGAAATTGCAAAGTATCAGTAACAAGAGAATAGACAATATCTTCTAAAGAAGTACCTGAGTTTTGAGTCATATGTGGTGGTTGAAAAAGATCTGGTTCTTGGGACCATGATTGATTGAAGCTAGATGGATGAGTGTAATTGGCATAGGGATCTACTTCTTGGTAATTTTTCGAGTAGCCATAATTAGTATGATCCCACCATCCCTCATGGTAAGTGTTGGAGTAATGATCATGCGGTTGGTCTTGGAACCATTGATGGCCTTGACATCCTCCCATGGCCAATTGTTGAACTGGGTAGGTGAGATTGGCTTGTTGATTTTCCATGTTCATGTATGCCACCAACTCTTCAAGTGTTAGATTGCTCAATTCCATTTTTTTTTTTTTTTCAAAATTTGATAAGAAAAACTTGTATGTACAAGAAAATAGAACTAATTAGAACTGAAAATAAGAATAAACCAAGTAACAAATAAACTAAAGAAAACAATCCCCGGCAACGGCGCCAAAAACTTGATGCACCCAAAAGAGTGTATCTTATTTAACCTTGCACTAAAAAGATAAATTGTAAGTATAGTAGTTAGCAAGGGTCGAGTCCTCAGGGATTGGGTTTTAGTTTATAAGTTAATAGTTTAAAACTTAAATTCAAGAACAATAAAAGAAAAGGGGTTTTTGAAGCCAGATTTAAACTAAAGTAAATAATAAGAATAAGATGCAAGGCGGTATAACCAGCCAATAAAAATATATATACTAAATTAGGCGGTATAACCAGCCAATAAAAATATATATACTAAATTAGGCGGTATAACCAGCCAATAAAAATAAAACAAAGTTAATATACAAATTAGGCGGTATAACCAGCCAATAAAAATAAATATAAAAAATAAGCAAACTAAAAGTAAGAAAACAAATAAGTAAGAAGAATCAAATATGAAAAATATGGTTAAGGTTTCATTCTCCACCACTAGACATCATTAAGAATCAATTTCAGATCTATCAATATCAACCAACTATCAAAGTTAACAACCGTAGATAACAACAAGCTCTGTTACCCCAATCTTTCCTTAGTTTGTCGTTAAATAGAACAAGCTCTCTATTTAATCTCTAACCATTAAACAATCTAGAATAAGCTCTCTAAATTCAATTTAATGGCAGCTTTATGATGAGAAAGATAGGTTGATCTAAGCAACAAACACATAAGCTCGGATTGTTCAACTTAGGTTATGTACCACTTTGCAATTATTGAAAACTTGACCATAATCATTAATCACAAATTGCCACTTATGAATAGGAAATCAAGACAATTACACGGATCAAGACTCCTAAACTAGCAATAGATAATTATCAAGATCTATCTAGTTGTACACCTAAATAAATCTAGACAACATCATGAACAATTCTTGTAGAAGAACATAAGCAACTTTGATAGAAAATTAATGATAGATAGAATCTGAAAATCAATCACAAAACATGTCTAGGGCTTTGAAATCACCCTTAACCAAATAGAAGTTTAGCCTAGCATAGGCATTATAAACATAAACATAAAATTAAAGAAAATCTAAGAAGAAAATAAAAGAAAGAAAGAAGAAGAGGAAGAATA
Source organism: Fremontodendron californicum (assembly GCA_030761205.1). Lineage (NCBI taxonomy): Eukaryota > Viridiplantae > Streptophyta > Magnoliopsida > Malvales > Malvaceae > Fremontodendron > Fremontodendron californicum. The sequence goes on from JAULJL010000013.1 coordinate 23,109,610, forward strand.
TTAATTATCCAACCTCTTGCTCTCTCTAAAGAAAAAGAAAACTAGAGAAAAGAAAGAAAACTAGAGAAAAGAAAGAAGAAGAAAACTTAGAGAATTTTATTAAAATGGCTAATATCCTACCTATGTACAATATGATCCCTTACAATCATCCAAGGCCCTCTATTTATACACATTTTGGAGGGCTAAATGACAAGAGACAAGCTTTACAAATTTCAAAGGTAGGTATATGACGATTTTGATCAGCCAACTTGATGGTCGATTTCGTCAATATTGGAGGCCTGATCTGATCACATGGTCTTCTAGAAAAAGGTTCCCCTATCAGTTACGGAACCATATCCGTTGGAATCAGCTCATTTGCTGATGTGGTTAAGCAGATATGGGCAAAATACTAAAACATGTCAGCACAGACGTCATTGCACATCAGCCACGTTGATGGTCGATTTCTTCAATATTGGAGGCCTGATCTGATCACATGGTCTTCTAGACAAAGGTTCCCCTATCAGTTACGGAACCATAGCCGTTAGAATCAGCTCATTTGCTGATGTGGATAAGAAGATATGGGCATAATACGAAAACATGTCAGCACAGACGTCATTGCATATCAGCCAACTTGATGGTCGATTTCGCTAGGGAAAACGACTCCGTTTTAAGAAGTGTAAAACATGAAAAAGATAGATATGCCTCTTAGCTTTGCATGGCCACAAATTTCAGCCTTATTGCTTCAGCGAAACTCGAGATATAGCGGATATGGCAAAAGGTGTCGGAACTGGAACTGAACTGGATTTGCCCTTAATTCTAGTAATCTGAAATCACTCAAAGAAACTTGTGAAAAACACCAAAATACATAAAAATATAAAAGATCATAAACACAATTAGACTAAACAATAATAACTCGTATTTGACACAAAACAATAATAAAACATAACTAAAAACTATATAATTATACGAGTTATCAGGCTGCCTCCCCCAATTAGCACTTGATTTAGTGTTTTGAACCTAACCAACACCCCTTCTTGGCATTTTAGGATTGTCAGGCTCATACATGAAATTTCCCAAATTTATGCGTTTGAGAGGAAGCTTTCTTTGCACAACAGTGGATACATTCTGATGCACCCAAAAGAGTGTATCTTATTTAACCTTGCACTAAAAAGATAAATTGTAAGTATAGTAGTTAGCAAGGGTCGAGTCCTCAGGGATTGGGTTTTAGTTTATAAGTTAATAGTTTAAAACTTAAATTCAAGAACAATAAAAGAAAAGGGGTTTTTGAAGCCAGATTTAAACTAAAGTAAATAATAAGAAGAAGATGCAAGGCGGTATAACCAGCCAATAAAAATATATATACTAAATTAGGCGGTATAACCAGCCAATAAAAATATATATACTAAATTAGGCGGTATAACCAGCCAATAAAAGTAAAACAAAGTTAATATACAAATTAGGCGGTATAACCAGCCAATAAAAATAAATATACTTTTTAAAAATAAGCAAACTAGAAAAGTAAGAAAACAAGTAAGTAAGAAGAATCAAATATGAAAAATATGGTTAAGGTTTCATTCTCCACCACTAGACATCATTAAGAATCAATTTCAGATCTATCAATATCAACCAACTATCAAAGTTAACAACCGTAGATAACAACAAGCTCTGTTATCCCAATCTTTCCTTAGTTTGTCGTTAAATAGAACAAGCTCTCTATTTAATCTCTAACCATCAAACAACCTAGAATAAGCTCTCTAGATTCAATTTAATGGCAGCTTTATGATGAGAAAGATAGGTTGATCTAAGCAACAAACACATAAGCTCGGATTGTTCAACTTAGGTTATGTTCCACTTTGCAATTATTGAAAACTTGACCATAATCATTAATCACAAATTGCCACTTATGTATAGGAAATCAAGACAATTACACGGATCAAGACTCCTAAACTAGCAATAGATAATTATCAAGATCTATCTAGTTGTACACCTAAACAAATCAAGACAACATCATGAACAATTCTTGTAGAAGAACATAAGCAACTTTGATAGAAAATTAATGATAGATAGAATCTGAAAATCAATTATAAAACATGTCTAGGGCTTTGAAATCACCCTTAACCAAATAGAAGTTTAGCCTAGCATAGGCATTATAAACATAAAATTAAATAGAATCTAAGAAGAAAATAAAAGAAAGAAAGAAAGAAGAAGAAGAATATTAACTATCCAACCTCTTGCTCTTTGTAAAGAAAAAGAAAACTAGAGAAAAGAAAGAAGAAGAAAACTTAGAGAATTTTATTACAATGGCTAATATCCTACCTATGTACAATATGATCCTCTACAATCATCCAAGGCCCTCTATTTATACACATTTTGGAGGGCTAAATGACAAGAGACAAGCTTTACAAATTTCAAAGGTAGGTATAATAGGTGGGTGAATTTTTCTAACAATTTTCGTCATATTGTATGACAATTTTGATCAGCCAACTTGATGGTCGATTTCGTCAATGTTGGAGGCCTGATCTGATCACATGGTCTTCTAGAAAAAGGTTCCCCTATCAGTTACAGATCCATAGCCGTTGGAATCAGCTCATTTTCTGATGTGGATAAGCAGATATGGGCAAAATACGAAAACAGGTCAGCACAGACGTCATTGCACATCAGCCAACTTGATGGTCTATTTCGTCAATATTAGAGGCCTGATCTGATCATATGGTCTTCTAGACAAAGGTTCCCGTATCAGTTACGGATCCATAGCCATTGGAATCAGATCATTTGCTGATGTGGATAAGAAGATATGGGCAAAATACGAAAATAGGTCAGCACAGACGTCATTGCACATCAGCCAACTTGATGGTCGATTTCGCTAGGGAAAACGACTCCGTTTCAAGAAGTGTAAAACATGAAAAAGATAGATATGCCTCTTAGTTTGCACGGCTACAAATTTCAGCCTTATTGCTTCAGTGAAACTCCAGATATAGCTGATATGGCAAAAGGTGTCGGAACTGGAACTGAACTGGATTTGCCCTTAATTCTAGTAATCTGAAATCACTCAAAGAAACTTGTGAAAAACACCAAATTACATAAAAATATAAAATATCATAAATACAATTAGACTAAACAATAATAACTCGTATTTGACACAAAACAATAATAAAACATAACTAAAAACTATATAATTATACGAGTTATCACATTCTCCATTACAAGTATTATTCCATCATCCTTTGTGGTGCATATGTCATCGAGGAATGGAGCATATTTTGATACTTGTTGAATGACCTCCACAAACAAGTTGTTTAAGGTTTTCGGCATGTGTTGTTCATGTTCTTCCTCCTTGAACTTAGCAAATCTACTAGGAAAAGGTGGAGAAGAAACATTAGTAAAAAGTGAAACCTTAAACGTTACCTCAGGTGCCGAAATACTCTTATTTGGATCTTTGGCTTCATTATCCTCAAGAATAGAATCCATCTCTAATTTTGTTTCATCCTCATCTTGTTCCTCATTCTTCAAGGTCACAATAGTAGCATTCTCCTTTGGGTTAACCATCGTTTGGGCTGGGAGTTCTTCAGATCTTTGTGCTACCCATCCCACCATACTACTAGCCAATTGGCTCATTTGCTTTTCCAAACTCTGGATGCTTGCCCTTGTTTCCTGTTGAAATTGCAAAGAATCAGTAAAAAGAGAATAGAAAAGATCTTCTAAAGAAGTACCTGAGTTTTGAGTCATATGTGGTGGTTGAAAAAGATCTAGATCTTGAGACCATGATTGATTGAAGCTAGATGGATGAGTGTAATTGGCATAAGGATCTACTTCTTGGTAATTTTTCGAGTAGCCATAATTAGTATGATCCCACCATCCCTCATGGTAAGTGTTTGAGTAATGATCATACTGTTGGTCTTGGAACACTTGATGGCCTTGACATCCTCCCATGGCCAATTGTTGAACTGGGAGGTGAGATTGGCTTGTTGATTCTCCATGTTCATGTATGCCACCAACTCTTCAAGTGTTAGATTGCTCAATTCCATTGTTTTTTTTTTTTTTTTTTCAAAATTTGAAAAGAAAAACATGTATGTACAAGAAAATAATACTAATTAGAACTGAAAATAAGAATAAACCAAGTAACAAATAAACTAAAGAAAACAATCCCCGGCAACGGCGCCAAAAATTTGATGCACCCAAAAGAGTGTATCTTATTTAACCTTGCACTAAAAAGATAAATTGTAAGTATAGTAGTTAGCAAGGGTCGAGTCCTCAGGGATTGGGTTTTAGTTTATGAGTTATTAGTTTATAACTTACGTTCAAAGAAAACAATAAAAGAAAATGGGTTTTTGAAGCCAGATTTAAACTAAAGTAAATAATAAGAATAAGATGCAAGGCGGTATAACCAGCCAATAAAAATATATATACTAAATTAGGCGGTATAACCAGCCAATAAAAATAAAACAAAGTTAATATACAAATTAGGCGGTATAACCAGCCAATAAAAATAAATATACTTTTAAAAATAAGCAAACTAGAAAATTAAGAAAACAAGTAAGTAAGAAGAATCAAATATGAAAAATATGGTTAAGGTTTCATTCTCCACCACTAGACATCATTAAGAATCAATTTCAGATCTATCAATATCAACCAACTATCAAAGTTAACAACCGTAGATAACAACAAGCTCTGTTATCCCAATCTTTCCTTAGTTTGTCGTTAAATAGAACAAGCTCTCTATTTAATCTCTAACCATTAAACAACCTAGAATAAGCTCTCTAAATTCAATTTAATGGCAGCTTTATGATGAGAAAGATAGGTTGATCTAAGCAACAAACACATAAGCTCGGATTGTTCAACTTAGGTTATGTTCCACTTTGCAATTATTGAAAACTTGACCATAATCATTAATCACAAATTGCCACTTATGAATAGGAAATGAAGACAATTACACGGATCAAGACTCCTAGACTAGCAATAGATAATTATCAAGATCTATCTAGTTGTACACCTAAATAAATCAAGACAACATCATGAACAATTCTTGTAGAAGAACATAAGCAACTTTGATAGAAAATTAATGATAGATAGAATCTGAAAATCAATCACAAAACATGTCTAGGGCTTTGAAATCACCCTTAACCAAATAGAAGTTTAGCCTAGCATAGGCATTGTAAACATAAACATAAAATTAAAGAGAATCTAAGAAGGAAATAAAAGAAAGAAAGAAGAAGAAGAAAATAAAGAAAAAGAAAACTAGAGAAAAGAAAGAAGAAGAAAACTTAGAGAATTTTATTACAATGGCTAATATCCTACCAATGTACAATATGATCCTCTACAATCATCCAAGGCCCTCTATTTATACACATTTTGGAGGGCTAAATGACAAGAGACAAGCTTTACAAATTTCAAAGGTAGGTATAATAGGTGGGTGCATTTTTCTAACAATTTTCGTCATATTGTATGACAATTTTGATCATCCAACTTGATGGTCGATTTTTTCAATCTTGGAGGCCTGATCTGATCACATGGTCTTCTAGACAATTGTTCCCCTGTCAGTTACTGATCCATAGCCGTTGGAATCAGCTCATTTGCTGATGTGGATAAGACGATACAGGCAAAATACGAAAACAGGTCAGCACAGACGTCATTGGACATCAGCCAACTTGATGGTCGATTTCGCTAGGGAAAACGACTCCGTTTCAAGAAGTGTAAAACATGAAAAAGATAGATATGCCTCTTAGCTTTGCACGGTTAAAATTTCAGCCGTATTGCTTCAGTGAAACTCCAGATATAGCTGATATGGCAAAAGGTGTCGGAACTGGAACTGAACTGGATTTGCCCTTAATTCTAGTAATCTGAAATCACTCAAAGAAACTTGTGAAAAACACCAAATTACATAAAAATATAAAAGATCATAAAGACAATTAGACTAAACAATAATAACTCGTATTTGACACAAAACAATAATAAAACATAACTAAAAACTATATAATTATACGAGTTATCATATATTTATTTTTATTGGCTGGTTATACCGCCTAATTTGTATATTAACTTTGTTTTATTTTTATTGGCTGGTTATACCGCCTAATTTAGTATATATATTTTTATTGGCTGGTTATACCGCCTAATTTAGTATATATATTTTTATTGGCTGGTTATACCGCCTTGCATCTTATTCTTATTATTTACTTTAGTTTAAATCTGGCTTCAAAAACCCCTTTTCTTTTATTGTTTTCTTTGAACGTAAGTTATAAACTAATAACTCATAGATTAAAACCCAATCCCTGAGGACTCGACCCTTGCTAATCATTATACTTACAATTGATCTTTTTAGTGCAAGGTTAAATAAGATACACTCTTTTGGGTGCATCAAAAAGAAAGAGAAAGAGAAAGCAAATCTGAATATGGCAGGTTGGCAATTTCTTCTTTAATTGGGCTGCCTTCCCAATTAACACTTGAGTTAGTGTTTTGAACCTAACCAACAGCCCTTCTTGGCTTTTTAGGCTTGTCAGGCTCATACATGAAATTTTCAAAATTTATGCGTTTGATAGGAAGCTTTCTTTGCACAACAGTGGATGCATTCTCCATTACAAGTATTATTCCATCATCCTTTGTGGTGCATATCTCATCGAGGAATGGAGCATATTTTGATACTTGTTGAATGGCATCCACAAACAAGTTGTTTAAGGTTTCCGGCATGTGTTGTTCATGTTCTTCCTCCTTCAACTTTGCAAATCTACTAGGAAAAGGTGGAGAAGAAACATTAGTAAAAAGTGGAACCTTAAACGTTACCTCAGGTGCCGAAGTACTCTCTTTCGGAATTGAAGCTTCATTATCTTCAATAGTTGAATCCATCTTTAGTTCTTTCTCATCCTCGGATCCCTTGGATTTTCTGATTCATCCTCAAGTTGTGTGGCACTAACACTCTCCTTTGGATCAATCATCGATTGAGAAGGGAGTGCTTGAGATCTTTGTGCTACTAATTCCACCGTACTACTAGCCAATAGGCTCATTTGATTTTCCAAACTCTGGATAGTTGCCTTTGTTTCCCTTATTTCTTGTTGAAGTTGCAGAGTATTAATAACAAGAAAATTGACAAGTTCTTCTAAAGAATTACCTGAGTTTTGAGGTGGTGGCTCAAAAAGATCTTGTTGTTGATCCCATGGTTGATTGAAGACAAATTGATTAGTGTAATTAGCATAAGGATCTACCTCTTGATAATCTCCCGAGTAGCCATAATGAGTATGATTCCACCATCCCTCATTGTAAGTGTTTGAGAAAGCATCACACTGTTGTCCTTGGACCCCATGATGGATTTGGTATTCTCCCACATCATAGGCTGGTTCAAAATTATCTTTTTGGTAGTATGGGCACCAATTGGTTGGATGATCCATCATGAAGCACACTCCACACTGCCTTGATTGTTGAATCTTACTTATGGCCACTTGTTGATCTATGGAGATGAGATTGTCTAGTTGGTTCTGATGGTTCTGAAGTTTTGATGTAGCACCTGCCATCTTTTCTTGCTTGAAATTTGAAAACAAAAACCTGTATGTACAAAAAAAAAATTAATTACAACTGAAAATAAGAATAAACCAATAAACTAATAAACTAAATAAAGCAATCCCCGGCAACGGTGCCAAAAACTTGATGCACTCAAAAGAGTGTATCTTTATTTAACCTTGCACTAAAAAGATCAATTGTAAGTATAGTAGTTAGCATGGGTCGAGTCCTCAGGGATTGAGTTTTAGTTTAAGAATTATTAGTCTAAAACCTAAATTCAAAGAAAACAAAATAAAAGAGGAGGTTTTTAAAATCAATTTAAACTAAAGACCTATAATCAAAGAAGAAAGCAAGTAAATAAGAATAATCAAATATGAGAAAAATATGATTAAGGTTTCATTCTCCACCACTAGACATCATTAAGAATCAATTTCATATCTATCAACATTAATTAGCTATCAAAGTTAACAACTGTAGATAACAACAAGTTCTGTTACCCCATTCTTTCCTTAGTTTGTCGTTAAATAGAACAAGCTCTCTATTTAATCTCTAACTATCAAACAACCTATAATAAGCTCTCCAAGTTCAATTTAATAGCAGCTTTATGATGAGAAAGATAGGTTGATCTAAGCAACAAACACATAAGCTCGGATTGTTCAACTTAGGTTATGTTCCACTTTGCAATTATCGAAAACTTGACCATAATCATTAATCACAAATTGCCACTTATGAATAGGAAATCAAGACAATTACACGGATCAAGACTCCTAAACTAGCAATAGATGATTATCAAGATCTATCTAATTGTACACCTAAAAAAATCAAGACAACATCATAAACAATTATTGTAGAAGAACATAAGCAACTTTGATAGAAAATTAATGATAGATAGAATCTGAATATCTATTACAAAACATGTCTAGGGCTTTGAAATCACCCTTAACCAAATAAAAGTTTAGCCTAGCATACGCATAGATAATATATACAAAAAACTAAAAAGAAAATAAAATAATGGAGAAGAAGAATAATGATGATCCCTGAGTCTCATCAAAAGATGTCTAGTTTGTGGCTCAAAAGATGGTATTTATAGAGCTTTAAAACCCTGAGAATGAGTCCTTGCCGCACATGTAAGCCTGGAGGTGCAAAAATCACGTTTTTGCCTCTTTTTTTTTTCAGGTTTGTGATTAGGGTTTTTCTGACCGTAGGATTCTTTAGGGAGATCTTCTAGTGCCATTTTGAATGCCCATTTCTTATCCTATTTGGGCCCCTAATATATCGTTGGAAAGATAATCAAGTCAGCTTCAAAAGTGAAGAAGGAAGTTTCTTCAAATAAAGAATCTAACATCATGTTTTCCTTGCAACAAGCTCCAGAGGTCAAATCTGCCTCATTGCTTTTCAACCAGAAATTGATATTTTTGACTCCCAAGTCTTCTTCCATCTTGTGATTATGATTTTGTAAGCTATTTACCATCATTATTGACATCTTTTGACTTCATTCTCCTTATTTTACCTAAATTAAAAAACATATTATAAGTAAACAAGATAAAGATCGAAAACATAACAAAAACTAAAGGTAGAAAGACATAAAATGTATATTTTATGAGCTTATCAACTACCCTCATTAAACTATTGGGCATCTTTTAAATTTAATTAGGATTGGGCTTGAGCATGTTCAGCCCATAGTTAAGCTTTCTTTTAATTATGTAAGTAGGTTTGGCTGAATCCTATTATTATTAGGTTAGAAGTCCTTGGCTGCCAAGGAGTTTCATTTGTACTAGGAGTTCTTAGACTAGTTGAATTAGGGTTAGTAGGGAGGCTATAAATACCCTTGTTTAGCCATCTACTTCAGCAACAATTATTAATCTTTTGAGTTTGAATTTATTCAAAGTGAGTGTTTTACTCTTTTTAGTTCTTGACAGAACTTAGGAACTTATCAAAGAATTCTTTTTTTGTGGCGTTCAACCTATCAACTTAGGTTCTTGAAACGAGAGTTCTTAGGGTCTAGCTTACATGCTTAATCTAGGTTCTTTGAAACAGGCTTTCTAAGGTTTAAGTTTTTTTTTGACTGAATCGAGGGGTTCTTGATTGCTTGAATTATCAAGAAACAAGGCAGTAAGCATTCTGGTTTGGACGAGCAAGATAGGTTGTGGAAAGGTTCTTGTAGTTGCCTTAACCAGTTGATTACAAGAGTGCCTTAGGCATTCTTTTGAGTTCATTACTAATATCCACAACAAGCGAGCATTGCATAGGCAGACAAGTAAGTGACTTGAACTCTTTCTCTTTATTCTTGGATTTTGATAAGTGGAAATCTTACATAAACAAAGGTATTTATAGCCTCCCTACTAACCCTAATTCAACTAGCCTAAGAACTCTTAGTACAAATGAAACTCCTTGGCAGCCAAGGACTTATAACCTAATAAAAATAGGATTCAATTAGACCTACTTACATGATTAAAAGAAAGCTTAACTATGGGCTGAACATACTCAAGCCCAATCATAATAAATTAAAATATGTCCACATAGTTTAATGAAGATAGACCCCACAAGCCTAATGGACATAATACATAAATCAAGCCCAAAAGCCTGAGTAATTATAAGACCCAAGTAAAGCTTCTAATTTAGGCGCCACATCATTAACGAATTGGTCCCCACTTCATATTAAACAATGAACTAAAAACTGGCCCGCTAATTCATTAATATTGCCGCCCCCTTGAATTCCACTATGGCCCATCATGTGAAGCTTGGATCACATGGACCAATTCTTGGTCTTCCTCATTCAAGCAGCCCAACCTAAATGGGTTGACATTGCTTAAAAGATTTTTAGATTCTTCCCAAGTCCTTTGCACCAATCCTTGCATAGCTTCCTTGAGCTTATTGGGTCTTGACCTTGCAATAGGCCCAATTGGAACATGTAATGGATCTTGAAGTCCAATACCAGCTTAGTTCTCATCACAAATACTAGAGAGTCAAGTTAGTCTCGACATAACCTTTCGTGTTTAGTCTATCAGAGTAATTCGGTCCTTTCACCAAATATCCCGGAAAGACCATGAGCATGGTGTAGTGTCTACTCATGTTCAATCCATATTAGTTCTTACAACTATTGGTTAACTGATGTGAACCCTAGGGGTAAACCCTTTGAACCCACTAACAAATTCAAATACCCTAACCCCAAGAAAGCCAAGATTCAGGAAAAGAAAACTTAAACCCTTAGAAAGCCTGTTTCAAAGAACCTAGATTAAGCATGTAAGCTAGACCCTAAGAACTCTCGTTTCAAGAACTGATACACTCAAAAGAGTATATCTTATTTAACCTTGCACTAAAAAGATCAATTGTAAGTATAGTAGTTAGCAAGGGTCGAGTCCTCAGGGATTGGGTTTTAGTTTATAAGTTAATAGTTTAAAACTTAAATTCAAGAACAATAAAAGAAAAGGGGATTTTGAAATCAGATTTAAACTAAAGTTAACAATAAAAGTAAGATGCAAGTAAGAAATAAGAAATCAAATATGAGAGAAATATGGTTAAGGTTTCATTCTCCACCACTAGACATCATTAAGAACCAATTTCAGATCTATCAATATCAACCAACTATCAAAGTTAACAACCGTAGATAACAACAAGCTCTGTTATCCCAATCTTTCCTTAGTTTGTCGTTAAATAGAACAAGCTCTCTATTTAATCTCTAACCATCAAACAACCTAGAATAAGCTCTCTAAATTCAATTTAATGGCAGCTTTATGATGAGAAAGATAGGTTGATCTAAGCAACAAACACATTGATAAGCTCATAAAATATACATTTTATGCTTTTCTACCTTTAGTTTTTGTTCTGTTTTCGATCTTTATCTTGTTTACTTATAATATGTTTTTGAATGTTAGGAACAATAAGGAGAATGAAGTCAAAAGATGTCAATAATGATGGTAAAGAGCTTACAAAATGATAATCACAAGATGGAAGAAGACTTGGGAGTCAAAAATATCAATTTATGGTTGAAAAGCAATCAAGCAGATTTGACCTCTGGAGCTTGTTGTAAGGACAACATGATGTTAGAATCTTTATTTGAAGAAACTTCCTTCTTGACTATTGAATTTGACTTGATTATCTTTCCAACGATATATTATGGGTCCAAATCGGATAAGAAATGGGCATTCAAAATGGCGCTAGAAGATCTCCCTAAAGAACCCTGCGGCCAGAAAAACCCTAATCGCAAATCTGAAAAAAAGGCAAAAACGTGATTTTTGCACCTCCAGGCTTACTTGTACGGCAAGGACTTATTCTCAGGGTTTTAAAGCTCTATAAATATCATCTTTTGAGCTACAAACTAGACATCTTTTGAGGAGACTCAAGGATCATTATTATTCTACTTCTTCTTCTCCATTCTTTTATTTTTCTTTTTAGTTTTATGTATATATTATCTATGCCTATGTTATGCTAATCTTCTTTTGTTAAGGGTGATTTCAAAGCCCTAGACATGTTATGTAATTAATTTTCAGAATCTATCTATCATTGTTTTCTATCAAAGTTGCTTATGTTCTTCCATTAAAATTGTTCATGATGATGTTTTGATTTGTTTAGGTGGCCAACTAGTGATAAGCTCATAAAATATACATTTTATGCCTTTCTACCTTTAGTTTTTGTTATGTTTTCGATCTTTATCTTGTTTACTTATAATATGTTTTTGAATTTTAGGTACAAAAAGGAGAATGAAGTCAAAAGATGTCAATAATGATGGTAAAGAGCTTACAAAATCATAATCACAAGATGGAAGAAAACTTGGGAGTCAAAAATATCAATTTCTGGTTGAAAAGCAATCAGGCAGATTTGACCTCTGGAGCTTGTTGTAAGGAAAACATGAAGTTACAATATTTATTTGAAGAAACTTCCTTCTTTACTTTTGAAGTTAACTTGATTATCTTTCCAACGATATATTATGGGCCCAAATCGGATAAGCAATGGGCATTCAAACTGGCGCTAGAAGATCTCCCTAAAGAACCCTGCGGCCAGAAAAACCCTAATCGCAAATTTGAAAAAAAGGCAAAAACGTGATTTTTCTGCCTCTAGGCTTACTTGTGCGGCAATGACTTATTCTCAGGGTTTTAAAGCTCTATAAATACCATATTTTGAGCCACAAACTAGACATCTTTTGAGGAGACTCAAGGGATCATCATTATTCTTCTTCTTCTTCTTCTTCTCCATTCTTTTATTTTTATTTTTCTTTTTAGTTTTAAAGTATATATTATCTATGCCTATGCTAGGCTAAACTTTTATTTGGTTAAGGGTGATTTCAAAGCCCTAGACATGTTTTGTAATTGATTTTCAAATTCTATCTATCATTAATTTTCTATCAAAGTTGCTTATGTTCTTCCATTAAAATTGTTCAATATGATGTTTTGATTTGTTTAGGTGGCCAACTAGATAAATCTTGATAATTGTCTAATGCTAGTTTAGGAGTCTTGATCCGTGTAATTATCTTGATTTCCTATTCATAAGTAGCAATTTGTGATTAATGATTATGGTCAAGTTTTCAATAATTGCAAAGTGGAACATAACCTAAGTTGAACAATCCGAGCTTATGTGTTTGTTGCTTAGATCAACCTATCTTTCTCATCATAAAGCTGCTATCAAATTGAACTTAGAGAGCTTATTCTAGGTTGTTTGATAGTTAGAGATTAAATAGAGAGCTTGTTCTATTTAACGACGAACTAAGGAAAAATTGGGGTAACAGAGCTTATTGTTATCTACGGTTGTTAACTTTGATAGCTAATTAATGCTGATAGATATGAAATTGATTCTTAATGATGTCTAGTGGTGGAGAATGAAACCTCAACCATATTTTTAATATTTGATTCTTCTTAATTACTTGTTTTCTCATTCTTATTATTTACTTTAGTTTAAATCTGATTTCAAAAACCCCTTTTCTTTTATTGTTCTTGAATTTAAGTTTTAAACTATTAACTTATAAACTAAAACCCAATCCTTGAGGACTCGACCCTTGCTAACTACTATACTCTACAATTGATTCTTTTTAAGTGCAAGGTTAAATAAGATACACTCTTTTGGGTGCATCAACTAGATAAATCTTGATAATTGTCTAATGCTAGTTTAGGAGTCTTGATCCGTGTAATTGTCTTGATTTCCTATTCATAAGTGGCAATTTGTGATTAATGATTATGGTCAAGTTTTCGATAATTGCAAAGTGGAACATAACCTAAGTTGAACAATCCGAGCTTATGTGTTTGTTGCTTAGATCAACCTATCTTTCTCATCATAAAGCTGCCATTAAGTTGAATTTAGAGAGCTTATTCTAGGTTGTTTGATGGTTAGAGATTAAATAGAGAGCTTGTTCTATTTAACGACAAACTAAGGAAAGATTGGGATAACAGAGCTTGTTGTTATCTACGGTTGTTAACTTTGATAGTTGGTTGATATTGATAGATTTGAAATTGATTCTTAATGATGTCTAGTGGTGGAGAATGAAACCTTAACCATATTTCTCTCATATTTGATTTCTTATTTCTTACTTGCATCTTACTTTTATTGTTAACTTTAGTTTAAATCTGATTTCAAAATCCCCTTTCCTTTTATTGTTCTTGAATTTAAGTTTTAAACTATTAACTTATAAACTAAAACCCAATCCCTGAGGACTCGACCCTTGCTAACTATTATACTTACAATTGATCTTTTTAGTGCAAGGTTAAATAAGATATACTCTTTTGAGTGCATCACACATAAGCTCGGATTGTTCAACTTAGGTTATGTTCTACTTTGCAATTATCGAAAACTTGACCATAATTATTAATCACAAATTGCCACTTATGAATAGGAAATCAAGACAATTACACAGATCAAGACTCCTAAACTAGCAATAGATAATTATCAAGATCTATCTAGTTGTACACCTAAATAAATCAAGACAACATCATAAACAATTCTTGTAGAAGAACATAAGCAACTTTGATAGAAAATTAATGATAGATAGAATCTGAAAATCAATTACAAAACATGTCTAGGGCTTTGAAATCACCCTTAACCAAATAAAAGTTTAGCCTAGAATAGGCATAGATAATATATACATAAAACAAAAAAGAAAAATAAAAGAATGGAGAAGAAGAAGAAGAAGAAGAATAATGATGATCCCTTGAGTCTCCTCAAAAGATGTCTAGTTTGTGGCTCAAAAGATGGTATTTATAGAGCTATACTAAGAATAAGTCATTGCCGCACAAGTAAGCCTGGAGGTGCAAAAATCACGTTTTTGCCTTTTTTTTTCAGATTTGCGATTAGGGTTTTTCTAGCCACAGGGTTCTTTAGGGAGATCTTCTAGCGCCATTTTGAATGCCCATTTCTTATCCGATTTGAGCCCATAATATATCGTTGGAAAGATAATCAAGTCAACTTCAAAAGTGAAGAAGGAACTTTCTTCAAATAAAGAATATAACATCGTGTTTTTCTTTGCAACAAGCTCCGGAGGTCAAATCTGCCTGATTGCTTTTCAATCAGAAATTGATAGTTTTTACTCGCAAGTCTTCTTCCATCTTGTGATTACGATTTTGTAAGCTCTTTACCATCATTATTGACATCTTTTGACTTCATTCTCCTTATTGTACCTAAAATTCAAAAACATAATATAAGTAAACTAGATAAAGATCGAAAACATAACAAAAACTAAAGGTAGAAAGGCATAAAATGTATATTTTATGAGCTTATCAAATACCCCCACACTTAGCTTTTTGCTAGTCCTCGAGCAAAACAAAATAAAAATAAAATAAGAAAATCTAATCTAATCTAATCCACATTCATAGGAAATCCCGGTGGCACTTAGCATGTGACACAAGCCTTTAAACCCCTAGGTCTCCCTAGTGGACGAGTTTAGTCTCGTGAGGGTTTACTAGGACGATACCCACAAACATTGAAGACATAAGAAAAGCTAAAAAAATAATAACAATAATTACAACTAATCCTTCCAATATAAATTAGAGATAATCATTGGACAAGTCTTATAAACTAATCAATAGCTCAAAGAATTTCACAAAAAATCATGCTTGAATGTAAATAAATGAGTTAAGCCAATATTAGCATAACATATTTCAATCAAAATAGTGCATATTCAAACTTAATATCAACTTCTCACATGGGATACTCTCATGATTTTCACTCTTTAAAGTAGTGGTAAAGTGTTTACACTCAATCAATCTCATGAAAACAGTTATACCATATGCTTGCTTGTCCACCTATTCTCCACTATTTAGATCATGCAACTTCATAAATCAAGAGGTCTTTAATCAAGGTTATAATGGGGCCAAGGGGTAATAATGTGGTTAAAGAATAAAAAGGAAAAGATATCACAAACGTTCCAAAGACTTCATAGAATTTAGAGACAAAATAAGATTTTGCAAATAAAACTTTCTCAATATTCTTTAGAAGTACATAATCACATAGGCTGAATATTTCATGTTGAGCCTTTACTTTATTCTAACTAACCTTGTAACATCTTTTTCTTTACTTTAACTAGAAGTTCAAGAGATGATTTTTTTTTTCAATATGAGAATGTATTTGACAATGATCCCTTTCTTTTTCTCTTGACTTTTTTTTTCTTTTCTTCCCCCACACTTATCTTTTGTTTCCAACCCAAATTTTCAACTAAAAATATCCCTTGTTTTTTTGCAATATGTCTCAAAATATATAATCCATCTTTAGAACAAGGGTAAGGATATAAGTATATTTAGGCTAGGTGTAAGTTGTGGTTACCAATAAAATAACATATTTAATGTAGGCTCAAATTGGCTCACTAGTGGGGATGTTCTCTTGGAACATTAATTATGGATGGTTGTTTGGCCCTGCTTATAATCCTAATGCCTGTATCATATTCATGTTATCACATATATCAATATAGTCTCAAACGGTTTAAAGCAAGTTCTAGAGAATCATGTAATCATAAGAGCACTCAAGAAAAAAATTAGATTGATATGTATAATGCATCAATCATATAGGCTTAAAAACTCCCAAGGATGATTATACAAGTCAATATCAAGTCTAAACATGCTTCTTTCTCAATTAACATATCATATCAACATTGGCTCTTAAAAATTAGTATCAAGCTTAATTCTCATGAAAATCTTCTCAGAAATAACCAGTTTAGACCTATGCAATTCATATCTCATCATTGTATTAAAAAGGAACTAAAACACACTAAAAATAATAATAATAATATTAAAGACTGATAACAAAAATAATAGACAAAAATAAAAGAAATCCTAAATCATTCCCCCCACACTTAATTCTTACATTGTCCTCAATGTAAGTCTATTAATCCAAATGAAAAAATCATGTGTAAGAGAAAAGAACTAATAACATAAGAATAGGAACAACTAAGACTCAAAACAAAACAAACTCATGCAACCTAAATAATCCTAAAATACTAAACATAAAATTAACAAATAAACATAAAAAAAAATAAAAGAAAAAGGAAAAGAAAGAGAAAGCAAATCTGAATATGGCAGGTTGGCAATTTCTTCTTTAATTGGGCTGCCTTCCCAATTAACACTTGAGTTAGTGTTTTGAACCTAACCAACAGCCCTTCTTGGCTTTTTAGGCTTTTTAGGCTTGTCATGAGAAAAATATGATTAAGGTTTCATTCTCCAACACTAGACATCATTAAGAATCAATTTCATATCTATCAACATTAATTAGCTATCAAAGTTAACAACTGTAGATAACAACAAGCTCTGTTACCCCAATCTTTCCCTAGTTTGTCGTTAAATAGAACAAGCTCTCTATTTAATCTCTAACTATCAAACAACCTAGAATAAGCTCTCCAAGTTCAATTTAATAGCAGCTTTATGATGAGAAAGATAGGTTGATCTAAGCAACAAACACATAAGCTCGGATTGTTCAACTTAGGTTATGTTCCACTTTGCAATTATCGAAAACTTGACCATAATCATTAATCACAAATTGCCACTTATGAATAGGAAATCAAGACAATTACACGGATCAAGACTCCTAAACTAACAATAGATGATTATCAAGATCTATCTAATTGTACACCTAAAAAAATCAAGACAATATCATAAACAATTCTTGTTGAAGAACATAAGCAACTTTGATAGAAAATTAATGATAGATAGAATCTGAATATCAATTACAAAACATGTCTAGGGCTTTGAAATCACCCTTAACCAAATAAAAGTTTATCCTAGCATAGGAATAGATAATATATACATAAAACTAAAAAAAAATAAAAGAATGGAGAAGAAGAATAATGATGATCCCTAAGTCTCCTCAAAAGATGTCTAGTTTGTGGCTCAAAAGATGGTATTTATAGAGCTTTAAAACCCTGAGAATGAGTCCTTGCCGCACATGTAAGCCTGGAGGTGCAAAAATCACGTTTTTGCCTCTTTTTTTTTTTTAGATTTGCGATTAGGGTTTTTCTGACCGTAGGATTCTTTAGGGAGATCTTCTAGTGCCATTTTGAATGCCCATTTCTTATCCTATTTGGGCCCCTAATATATCGTTGGAAAGATAATCAAGTCAGCTTCAAAAGTGAAGAAGGAAGTTTCTTCAAATAAAGAATCTAACATCATGTTTTCCTTGCAACAAGCTCCAGAGGTCAAATCTGCCTCATTGCTTTTCAACCAGAAATTGATATTTTTGACTCCCAAGTCTTCTTCCATCTTGTGATTATGATTTTGTAAGCTATTTACCATCATTATTGACATCTTTTGACTTCATTCTCCTTATTTTACCTAAATTAAAAAACATATTATAAGTAAACAAGATAAAGATCGAAAACATAACAAAAACTAAAGGTAGAAAGACATAAAATGTATATTTTATGAGCTTATCAACTACCCTCATTAAACTATTTGGCATCTTTTAAATTTAATTAGGATTAGGCTTGAGCATGTTCAGCCCATAGTTAAGCTTTCTTTTAATTATGTAAGTAGGTTTGGCTGAATCTTATTATTATTAGGTTAGAAGTCCTTGGCTGCCAAGGAGTTTCATTTGTACTAGGAGTTCTTAGACTAGTTGAATTAGGGTTAGTAGGGAGGCTATAAATACCCTTGTTTAGCCATCTACTTCAGCAACAATTATTAATCTTTTGAGTTTGAATTTATTCAAAGTGAGTGTTTTACTCTTTTTAGTTCTTGACAGAACTTAGGAACTTATCAAAGAATTCTTTTTTTGTGGCGTTCAACCTATCAAACTTAGGTTCTTGAAACGAGAGTTCTTAGGGTCTAGCTTACATGCTTAATCTAGGTTCTTTGAAACAGGCTTTCTAAGGTTTAAGTTTTTTTTTTTACTGAATCTTTGTTTTCTTGGGGTTAGGCTATTTCAATTTGTTAGTGGGTTCAAAGGGTTTAACACTTAGGATTCACATCAGTTGGTATCAAAGCTTAGGAACCAATCAGGTCAACTCTTTTTATCTTCTTTACCATAGGGTATTGGAGTTTCTCTCAACTTTTTTGTTTTGGGGTTTCAGACATACTTGTCATAGGGGTTATAGCTTTAGGCATTTTTTTGTCTAATAGTTATAGTTTTTAGGGCAGTTTTCTTTTGGGGTTTCATTCTGGAAAGTTGGTTTAGATACTATCATAACAAAATCAATAACAAGATTTTGGGGTTTCAGATAATCTTGTCTTGGGGTTATAGCTTTAGGCGTTATTTTGCCTTAGGTTTATAGTTTTTAGGCAGTCTAAGTTTGGGATTTCAGTATTGAAAAGTGATTTAAATCAAGATTTCGATTCTTGAATTCTTGATCAATTAAAATTTCTTCTAGTTGATTCTTGATCTAAATCTTGAAAAAAAAATTCAAGAATTCAGAGAGGCATTCGTACAGTCCCAAGAAAGAAAAAAGAAGTTCATCCGAGATTTCAAGAAAACCAAGAAGACTCGTTCTTGAAAAAAAAAATAAAGAAAAAAGAAAATAATAAAAGTGTTCGAACAGCAAGAAAAAGAAAGAAAGATTCGAAAAAGATCAAGGGAAATAGGAAAGTGATGCACTCAAAAGAGTGTATCTTATTTAACCTTGCACTTAAAAAAATCAATTGTAGAGTATAGTGATTAGCAAGGGTCGAGTCCTCAGGGATTGGGTTTTAATCTATGAGTTCTTAGTTTATAACTTACGTTCAAAGAAAACAAAATAAAAGGAGGTTTTGAAATAGTGTTAAAAATTAGCAAACAAGAAAAGTAAGAAAACAAGTAAGAAATAAGAAATCAAATATGATAGAAATATGGTTAAGGTTTCATTCTCCACCACTAGACATCATTAAGAACCAATTTAAGATCAATCAATATCAACCAACTATCAAAGTTAACAACCGTAGATAACAACAAGCTCTGTTATCCCAATCTTTCCTTAGTTTGTCGTTAAATAGAACAAGCTCTCTATTTAATCTCTAACCATCAAACAACCTAGAATAAGCTCTCTATTTAATCTCTAACCATCAAACAACCTAGAATAAGCTATCTAAATTCAATTTAATGGCAGCTTTATGATGAGAAAGATAGGTTGATCTAAGCAACAAACACATAAGCTCGGATTGTTCAACTTAGGTTATGTTCCACTTTGCAATTATTGAAAACTTGACCATAATCATTAATCACAAATTGCCACTTATGAACAGAAAATCAAGACAATTACACGGATCAAGACTCCTAAACTACCATTAGACAACTATCAAGATTTATCTAGTTGGCCACCTAAACAAATCAAAACATCATCATGAACAATTTTAATGGAAGAACATAAGCAACTTTGATAGAAAACAATGATAGATAGATTCTGAAAATTAATTACATAACATGTCTAGGGCTTTGAAATCACCCTTAACCAAATTAGTTTAGCATAACATAAGCATGAATAATATATACATAAAACTAAAAAGAAAAATAAAAATAAAAGAATGGAGAAGAAGAAGAATAATGATGATCCTTGAGTCTACTCAAAAGATCTCTAGTTTGTGGCTCAAAAGATGGTATTTATAGAGCTTTAAAACCCTGAGAATAAGTCATTGCCGCACAGGAAAGCCTGGAGGCAGAAAAATCACGTTTTTGCCTTTTTTTAAGATTTGCGGTTAGGTTTTTTCTGGTCGCAGGATTCTTTAGGGAGATCTTCTAGCGCCATTTGGAATGACCATTTCTTATCCGATTCGGACCCATAATATATCGTTGGAAAGATAATCAAGTCAGCTTCAAAAGTTAAGAAGGAAGTTTCTTCAAATAAAGAGTCTATCATCATGTTTTCCTTACAACAAGCTCCGGAGGTCAAATCTGCCTGATTGCTTTTCAACCAGAAATTGATATTTTTGACTACCAAGTCTTCTTCCATCTTGTGATTATGATTTTGTAAGCTCTTTACCATCATTATTGACATATTTTGACTTCATTCTCCTTATTGTACCTAAAATTCAAAAATATATTATAAGTAAACAAGATAAAAATCGAAAACATAACAAAAACTAAAGGTAGAAAGGCATAAAATGTATATTTTATGAGCTTATCAAATACCCCCACACTTAGCTTTTTGCTAGTCCTCGAGCAAAACAAAATAAAAATAAAATAAGAAAATCTAATCTAATCCACTTTCGTAGGAAATCACGGTGGCACTTAGCATGTGACACAAGCCTTTAAACCCCTAGGTGTCCCTAGTGGACGAGTTTAGTCTCGTGAGGGTTTGCTAGAACGATACCCACAAACATTGAAGACATAAGAAAAACTAAAAAATAATAATAATAATAATAATAATAGTTACAACAAATCCTTCCAATATAAATTAGAGATAATCATTGGACAAGTCTTATAAACTAATAAATAGCTTAAAGAAATTTCCAAAAAATCTTGCTTGAATATAAATAGTTTGAGTTAAGCCAATATTAACATAACATATTTCAATCAAAATAGTGCATATTCAAACTTAATCTCAACTTCTCACTATACTCTCATGATTTTCACTCTTTAAAGTAGTGGTAAAGTGTTTACACTCAATCAATCTTATGAAAACAGTTCTACCATATGCTTGCTTGTCCACCTATTCTCCACTATTTAGATCATACAACTTCATAAATCAAGAGGTCTTTAATCAAGGTTGTAATGGGGCCAAGGAGTTGTAATGTGGTTAAAGAATAAAAAGGAAAAGATATCACAAACGTTCCAAAGACTTCATAGAATTTAGAGACAGAATAAGATCTTGCAAATAAAACTTTCTCAATATTCCTTAGAAGTACATAATCACATAGGCTGAATATTTCATGTTGAGCCTTTACTTCATTCTAACCAACCTTGTAACATTCTTTTTCTTTTCTTTAACCAAAAGTCCAAGAGATGATTCAATTTTTTTTTTCATTTTTTTTTCATGGGAATGTATTTTTACAATGTTCCCTTTTCTTTTTCTCTTGACTGTTGCCTCTCTCCTCCCCCACACTTATCTTTTGTTCTAACCCAAATTTTCAAAAAGTATCCCTTGTTTTTGCAATATGTCTCAAACATTCTAGTCCATCTTTAGAACAAGAGTAAAGATATAAATGTATTTAGGCTAGGTGTAAGATATGGTTACCAAAGAAATAGCTTATTCATTGTAGGCTCAAATTGGCTCACTAGTGGGATGTTCTCTTGGAACATCAATAAGGAATGGCTGTTTGGCCCTGGTTATAATTCTAATGCCTCTATCATATTCATGTTGTTACATGCATCAATATAGTCTCAAAAAGGTTTAAAGCAAGTTCTAGAGAAACATGTAATCATAAGAACACTCAAGAAAGAAATTAGATTGATATGTATAATGCATCAATCATATAGGCTCAAAACTCACAAGGATGATTATACAAGTCAATTTTATGTCTAAACATGCTTCTTTCTCAATCAACATATCATATCAACATTGGCTCATAAAAATTAGTATCAAGCTTAATTCTCATGAAAATCTTCTCACTAATAACTAGTTTAGACCTATGCACTTCATATCTCACCATTGTAATAAAAAGGAACTAAAACACACTAAAGTTAATAATAATAATAATAAAGACTCATAAAAAAAATATTTGACAAAAATAAAAGAAATCCTAAATCCTTCCCCCCCACACTTAATTTTTACATTGTCCTCAATGTAATGATATTAACCCAAATGAATGAATCATGTGTAAGAGAAAAGAACTAATAACATAAGAATAGAAATAACTAAGACTCAAAACAAAACAAATTCATGCAACCTAAATAATCCTAAACTACTAAACAAATAATTAACCAATAAACATAAAAAATAAAAAAAAAATAATAAAAGAAAAGGGAAAAGAAAGAGAAAGAGAAAGCAAATCTGAATATGGCAGGTTGGCAATTTCTTCTTTAATTGGGCTGCCTTCCCAATTAACACTTGAGTTAGTGTTTTGAACCTAACCAACACCCCTTCTTGGCTGTTTAGGATTTGCAAGATCATACAAGAAACTTCCAAAATTTGAGCGTTTGATAGGAAGCTTTCTTTGCACAAAAATGGATGCATTCTCCATTACAAGTATTATTCCATCATCCTTTGTAGTGCATTGCTCAACGAGGAATAGTGCATCTTTTGGTACTTGTTGAATGGCATCCACAAACAAACTGTTTAAGATTTCCGGCATGTGTTGTTCATGTTCCTCCTCCTTGAACTTTGCAAATCTACTAGGAAAAAGTGTAAAAGAAACATTAGTAAAAATTGGAACCTTAAACGTTACCTCAGGTGCCGAAGTACTCTTATTTGGATTTGTGGCTTCATTATCCTCAAGAATAGAATCCATCTCTAATTTTGTCTCATCCTCATCATGTTTCTCATTCCTCAAGGTCACAATAGTAGCATTCTCCTTTGGGTTAATCATCTTTTGGGCAGGGAGTTCTTCAGATCTTTGTGCTACCCATCCCACCATACTACTAGCCAATTGGCTCATTTGCTTTTCCAAACTCTCGATTAATTTTCTATCAAAGTTGCTTATGTTCTTCTACAAGAATTGTTCATGATGTTGTCTTGATTTATTTAGGTGTTGATGCACCCAAAAGAGTGTATCTTATTTAACCTTGCACTAAAAAGATCAATTGTAAGTATAATGATTAGCAAGGGTCGAGTCCTCAGGGATTGGGTTTTAATCTATGAGTTATTAGTTTATAACTTACGTTCAAAGAAAACAATAAAAGAAAAGGGGTTTTTGAAGCCAGATTTAAACTAAAGTAAATAATAAGAATAAGATGCAAGGCGGTATAACCAGCCAATAAAAATATATATACTAAATTAGGCGGTATAACCAGCCAATATATATACTAAATTAGGCGGTATAACCAGCCAATAAAAATAAAACAAAGTTAATATACAAATTAGGCGGTATAATCAGCCAATAAAAATATATATAAAAAATAAGCAAACTAGAAAAGTAAGAAAACAAGTAAGTAAGAAGAATCAAATATGAAAAATATGGTTAAGGTTTCATTCTCCACCACTAGACATCATTAAGAATCAATTTCAGATCTATCAATACCAACCAACTATCAAAGTTAACAACCGTAGATAACAACAAGCTCTGTTATCCCAATCTTTCCTTAATTTGTCGTTAAATAGAACAAGCTCTCTATTTAATCTCTAACCATTAAACAACCTAGAATAAGCTCTCTAAATTCAATTTAATGGCAGCTTTATGATGAGAAAGATAGGTTGATCTAAGCAACAAACACATAAGCTCGGATTGTTCAACTTAGGTTATGTTCCACTTTGCAATTATTGAAAACTTGACCATAATCATTAATCACAAATTGCCACTTATGAATAGGAAATCAAGACAATTACACGGATCAAGACTCCTAAACTAGCAATAGATAATTATCAAGATCTATCTAGTTGTACACCTAAATAAATCAAGACAACATCATGAACAATTCTTGTAGAAGAACATAAGCAACTTTGATAGAAAATTAATGATAGATAGAATCTGAAAATCAATCACAAAACGTGTCTAGGGCTTTGAAATCATCCTTAACCAAATAGAAGTTTAGCCTAGCATAGGCATCATAAACATAAACATAAAATTAAAGAGAATCTAAGAAGGAAATAAAAGAAAGAAAGAAGAAGAAGAAGAATATTAATTATCCAACCTCTTGCTCTTTCTAAAGAAAAAGAAAACTAGAGAAAAGAAAGAAGAAGAAAACTTAGAGAATTTTGTTAAAATGGCTAATATCCTACCAATCTCCAATATGATCCCTTACAATCATCCAAGGCCCTCTATTTATACACATTTTGGAGGGCTAAATGACAAGAGACAAGCTTTACAAATTTCAAAGGTAGGTATATGACGATTTTGATCAGCCAACTTGATGGTCGATTTCGTCAATATTGGAGGCCTGATCTGATCACATGGTCTTCTAGAAAAAGGTTCCCCTATCAGTTACAGAACCATAGCCGTTGGAATCAGCTCATTTGCTGATGTGGTTAAGCAGATATGGGCAAAATACGAAAACATGTCAGCACAGATGTCATTACACATCAGCCACCTTGATGGTCGATTTATTCAATATTGGAGGCCTGATCTGATCACATGGTCTTCTAGACAAAGGTTACCCTATCAGTTACGGAACCATAGCCGTTGGAATCAGCTCATTTGCTGATGTGGATAAGAAGATACGGGCATAATACGAAAACATGTCAGCACAGATGTCATTACACATCAGCCAACTTGATGGTCGATTTCGCTAGGGAAAACGACTCCGTTTTAAGAAGTGTAAAACATGAAAAAGATAGATATGCCTCTTAGCTTTGCATGGCTACAAATTTCAGCCTTATTGCTTCAGTGAAACTCGAGATATAGCTGATATGGCAAAAGGTGTCGGAACTGAAACTGAACTGGATTTGCCCTTAATTCTAGTAATCTGAAATCACTCAAAGAAACTTGTGAAAAACACCAAAATACATAAAAATATAAAAGATCATAAACACAATTAGACTAAACAATAATAACTCGTATTTGACACAAAACATTAATAAAACATAACTAAAAATTATATAATTATACGAGTTATCACACCCCCACACTTAGATTGTTGCTAGTCCCTAGCAACGACTCAATAAAAATAAAATAAGAAAATCTAATCTAATCCATTTTCGTAGGAAATCACGGTGGCACTTAGCATGTGACACAAGCCTTTAAACCCCTAGGTGTCCCTAGTGGACGAGTTTAGTCTCGTGAGGGTTTACTAGAACGATACCCACAAACATTGAAAAACTAAAATATAAATAAACTGCATATACTAAAAATATTTACTCCTAATCCTTTCAATACAAATTAGATACAATATTTGAACAAGTCTTATAAACTAATCAATAGCTTAAAGAATTTCACAAAAAATCATGCTTGAATGTAAATTGTTTGAGTTAAGCCAATATTAGCATAACATATCTCAATCAAAATATTGCATGTTCAAATTTAATCTCAACTTCTCACATGGGATACCCTCATGATTTTCACTCTTTAAAGTAGTGGTGAAGTGTTTACACTCAATCAATCTCATGAAAACAGTTCTACCATATTCTTGCTTGTCCACCTATTCTCCACTATTTAGATCATACAACTTCATGAATCAAGAGGTCTTTAATCAAGGTTGTAATGGGGCCAAGGGGTTTGTAATGTGGTTGAAGAACAAAAGGATAAAGATATCACAAAGGTTCCAAAGAGTTCATAAAGTTTAGAGACATAAAAAGATCATACAAAGAAACTTCTCAAAACTCTTTACAAGTACATAGTCACCTAGGCCGGATATTTATGTTGGGCCTTTTCTTCATTCTGAACAACTTTGTAACATCTTTTTCTTTTTCCCAAAATTCAAGAGATGATTCATATATTTTTTTTTTGAATGTATTTGCCAGTATTCCATTTTTTTTTTTTTTTTTTTTTTTTTTTTTTTTGACTTTTCTTTTCTTTCCCCCCCACACTTATTTCTTGTTTCTAACCCAAATTTTTAACTAAAAATATCCCTTGTCTTTGCAACTTGTCTCAAAACATGCTAATTCATCTTTGGAACAAAGGTAAAGATATAAGTATATTTAGGTTAGGGACAAGTTATGGTTACCAAAGAGATAGCTTATTCAATGTAGGCTCAAATTGGTTCACTAAGGGTGTGTTCTCTTGGAACATCAATAAGGGATGGCTGTTTGGCTCTGGCTAAAAATCCTAATGCCTCTATCATATTCATGTTGTCACATGTATCAATATAGTCTCAAACGGTTTAAAGCAAGTTCTAGAGAATCCTGTAATCATAAGAGCACTCAAGAAAGAAATTAGATTGATTTGTATAATGCATCAATCATTATAGGCTCAAAAACTCACAAGGATGATTATACAAGTCAGATTAAGTCTAAACATGCTTCTTTCTCAATCAACATATCATATTAACATTGGCTCATAAAAAAAAAATGATATCAAGCTCAATTCTCATGAAAATCTTCTCACTAATAACTCTGTTTTAGACTTATGCAATTCATATCTCATCATTGTATTAAAAAGGAACTAAAACACACTAAAAATTATAATAAAGACTCATAAAAAAAAAAAAAATAGTAGACAAAAATAAAAGAAATCCTAAATCATTCCCCCCACACTTAATTCTTACATTGTCCTCAATGTAAGTCTATTAACCCAAATGAAAGAATCATGTGTAAGAGAAAAGAACTAATAACATAAGAATAGGAACAGCTAAGACTTAAAACAAAACAAACTCATGCAACCTAAATAATCTTAAAATACTAAACAAAAATTAACAAGTAAACATAAAAAAATTAAAATCAAACTGACAAGGTGTGTCTCAAGTCTCCCTTACTCAGACCTTGTTCAGAATGAATACTTCTAAATTGCTTAAAACACAACAAACTTTTTTTTTTTTTTTTTTTTTTTTTTTTTTTTGAATTAGCAAAATATGTCCCTTACCCCCTACTAAAATATGACATTGTCCCCAATGTCAAATTTTAAAGGTAGAATTTTGGAGATATTACCTGCAGAGGTTGCTAACCACTTATTATAACTGAGACACAACAAGCAAAATGTTAGATAATGTCACAAAGACAAAGTGCAATCCACTCCTTGCTCGTCCATATCTCTT
Organism: Fremontodendron californicum; assembly: GCA_030761205.1. Classification (NCBI taxonomy): domain Eukaryota; kingdom Viridiplantae; phylum Streptophyta; class Magnoliopsida; order Malvales; family Malvaceae; genus Fremontodendron; species Fremontodendron californicum. The sequence goes on from JAULJL010000013.1 coordinate 23,137,171, forward strand.
TTTCTTTTTCCGAGCGTTTGCGAAACAACCGTAGCAGATAAACACTCATAAGCTTGGAGCTTTTTAAGTAAATCTTCAATGGTTGTAGCAGAAATTATGGTTCTCCTTGCCTCTGAAAACATGAATCCATTATCCACAGCATTATCTAAATATAAAAGCAAATTACTAAAATAACCATTAATATTAAGCAAACCAATGGGTTTCTTATTTGTGACCAAAGATGACCAAGAAGCCACGCAAGCTATTTCTTCCAATGTACCCAGACCTCCTGGTAAAGCAATGAATGCATCGGCAGAATGGTACATGATTGTTATCCGTTCAGGGACACTCCAGACTTGTATTTCCTTACCCACGGTAGGTCCACAAAAACTTGTGAATAGTTTTGGCACGATTCCTAGAACTGGACTTCCTCCGGTGTGTGCTGCTGTAGCGACTGCTCCCATTAAACCCGTACTACCGTCTCCATAAATCAAGTGGATCTTTTGTTGGGCAAGTATTACTCCAACTCTTATGGCTTCATCAGCGAATATGTTATTTTTCCCTGGATAAGCACCTCCAAAGACACAAATTTTTTTAATGCGCTGGGATGAAGTACTTTCCATTTTTTTTTTTCGAGTGCCTGAAAGAGAATGAGTACATGGTGTAATATATAGAGGACTGAGTAGTGAATCAGACAAGAGTAATAATGTCGCCGAAAGTGTATCTGACCTGTCAGAAGAAAATGTTAACCTAACAAAAGATTTTTGCGTGATTTCAGGAAGAAAATCAAAAAGAGAAGAAAAAATCAACCGTAAAAGACAAATAAAAAAAACGAGAATAATTACACAAATCGAACAACACGTAAATTAAAACAAAATAAAGTTATTGCAAATCAAACCAAAAGCTGAGAAGTCATTTATTGTAGTTGTGATTGTGGCTCACATCTTCCTCTGGTTTTACGTCCAGAAACGGCTTAAACGCCTTCTATGAGTCGAGGATATGCTTCCCATCCAGTTTTCTTACAAGCTGGCAAACAGGGTCTTTTAACATCAGATTCCCAAGATGTTGCCATTCCCTTTGGAATTGCGGCCATAAATCAAGAATTTCTCTTTGTACGTCTCCACTAGGATGCGTCTCAAGAGAAAGTTGGATATTACCCAAATTCTCCTTACTCAGTCCATCCTTAATGAATTCAATTTTATCATCTCGATTAGAGGACGGAATCCCAATAGAACGACATTTACCGTTACACGTCCATCGTGCACATTTGTGGCAATTTGAACTCATGCGCTTTGCTCGTCGCTTCTTTGCAAAAGTGCTTCTACCTGTACCTGGTAAATGCAAAACAGGAAGATATTCATCTTCACGTACCTTGGCTTCAATTATCCAACGTATGTCGTCAGGAATCCCTTTTTGCATAAGCATTCTTAATCTTTCAAGTCGAACTTGGTAAAGCTTCAGTAAAATATTTCGAGGAAAAGGAGGAAATCGTTTCTGCAATCTTGTGAGAATATCATCCATCCTGAAAAAAAAAGAATGAAAAAAAATTGAAAGAGAAATTGGAAGAGAAATTTATATACAATATCAGTTTTGTGGGTAGCTGATGGAACCGATTTAAATAATCACGGAGTACCGTTATCCGCCATTTAACCGGGGTTAAAAAAAAAAAAAATTTATATTTACATCTAGTTACTTTCAAAACAAGGATCAGAAAGAAAAACAACATAAAAAGACTCAAAAACAAAACACTGTAAATAAAATCCTAAATTCTTCCCCCCACACATAATTTTTACATTGTCCTCAATGTAATGCTATTATCCCCCAATGCAAGAATTATATGTAAGAGAAAAGAACTATTAAACAAAAGAAAAGAAAAACAATAAAAGATAGAATGATGGAGAGTAAGGAATATGCAAATCTGATATAATAGATGCTCTCCATCCTTTTGGGTTGCCTCTCCAAGAAGCGCTTGGTTTATTGTCCTCAGCTTGACTTAGACCCATGCCATTATTATTCAACATACTTTGGCTCAAAAAGTGGAAACTCCTCCACATCTTGTATTGGAAAGTTCTCATAGTACGGCTTCAATCTATGACCATTCACTTTGAATGCCTTATCTGTTTTCGGGCTTTGGATTTCAACTGCACCATGAGTAAATACATTAGTAATAACAAAAGGTCCAACCCAACGAGAACGTAACTTACCTGGATATAACTTAAGGCGTGAATGGAAGAGAAGAACTTTTTGTCCAACAACAAATTCTTTTCTTGATATCATCTTGTCATGGAATGCCTTAGTTTTTTCCTTGTAAATCCTAGAATTCTGATAGGCATCATTCCTTATCTCCTCTAATTCTTGTAGGTCAAGTTTTCTTTTCTTTCCTATCTCATCCATCTCCATGTTGCATTGTTTGATAGCCCAATATGATTTATGTTCCAATTCAACCGGAAGATGACAAGGCTTACCATAAACAAGTCGATAAGGAGACATACCAATGGGTGTCTTATATGCTGTCCTATAAGCCCAAAGTGCATCATCAAGTCGTGAACTCCAATCCTTCCTATTTGGATTAACTGTCTTTTCAAGGATGGACTTAACTTCTCGGTTTGACACTTCAGCTTGCCCACTAGTTTGAGGATGATATGAGGTGGAGACCTTGTGTGTGATGTTATACTTCCTCAAAAGTGCTTCCATAGTCCTATTGCAAAAGTGAGTACCTCTATCGCTGATTATAGCCTTTGGCGTTCCAAACCTAGCAAAGATGTTAGTCTTGACAAAATCTGAAACAACTTTAGAGTCATTAGTCCTAGTGGATTTTGCTTCCACCCACTTTGAAACATAATCAACGGCAAGTAAAATATAAAGATTACCAAAAGAAGGAGGAAAAGGTCCCATGAAATCCATGCCCCATACATCAAAAATTTCAACAATAAGTATTGGAGTTTGAGGCATTTGATTTCTAGCACCTAAGTTACCAGTTCTTTGGCAACGATCACATGACTTGCAAAATAGGTATGCATCTTTGAATATGGTAGGCCAATAAAATCCAGAATCAAGAACTTTCATGGCTGTTCTTTTGGATCCAAAGTGTCCTCCACATTCATAAGAGTGACAAAAGGTGAGAATAGATTGAAATTCAGTTTCGAGTACACACCTTCTTATAATCTGATCGGAGCAATGCTTCCAAAGGTAAGGATCATCCCATATGTAGTATTTGGCATTACTCTTGATCTTATTTCTTTGAGCTTGTGTCAACTCTTGTGGCAACTTCTTGGTAACTAAGTAATTAACAATATCAGCATACCAAGGAGTTGTTGTTCTTATAAAAAGAAGTTGCTCATCCGGAAAGTTCTCATTCAAGGGTAGTGCATCATCTTCATGAACTAAACGGCTAAGATGGTCCGCAACCAAGTTGTCACTACCTCTCTTATCTTTTATCTCCAAATCAAACTCTTGTAAGAGAAGTATCCATCTGATCAACCTTGGTTTGGCCTCCTTCTTAGTGAGTAAGTACCTAAGGGCTGCATGGTCAGAAAATACAATTACTTTAGTACCAATTAAATAAGATCGAAATTTTTCTAAAGCAAATACAACAGCCAAAAGTTCTTTTTCAGTAGTGGAATAGTTCAATTGAGCATCATTAAGAGTTCGTGAGGCATAATAAATGGCATGTGAGGCTTTGCCAACCCGTTGGCCCAAAACAGCTCCAATGGCATAGTCACTAGCATCACACATGATTTCAAAAGGTATATTCCAATCTGGTGGTTGCATGATAGGAGCTGATGTCAAGAGTCCCTTCAATGTTTCAAACGCCTCTTTGCATTTATCATCAAAGTGGAAAACCACATCTTTTTGTAGTAGCTTGCAAAGAGGTAATGTGATCTTTGAGAAGTCTTTGATAAATCTCCTATAGAAACCTGCATGTCCAAGAAAAGAACGAACCTCTCTCACATTTGTGGGAGGTGGTAAAGAATGCATAATATCTATTTTAGATTTATCAACCTCCATCCCTCTAGAAGAAATAACATGACCCAAAACTATTCCTTGTTCTACCATAAAGTGACATTTTTCCCAATTCAAAACAAGGTTAGTTTCCATGCATCTTTCAAGTACAAGTGTAAGGTTCTCTAGACATCTATCAAAAGAATCACCATAGACACTAAAATCATCCATAAACACTTCTATGATGTTCTCTACATAATCTGAAAATATGCTAACCATACACCTTTGGAATGTAGCTGGTGCATTACAAAGACCAAATGGCATACGCCGGTATGCAAAAGTACCAAATGGACATGTGAATGTTGTTTTCTCTTGGTCCTCCGGAGCAATGGCTATTTGATTATAACCTGAAAAACCATCAAGAAAACAATAATGAGAATGGCCAGCTAACCTTTCAAGCATTTGATCAATAAAAGGTAAAGGAAAGTGGTCTTTGCGAGTTGTGGAATTAAGTTTACGATAATCAATACAAACTCGCCATCCTGTTTGAATCCTAGTAGGAACAAGTTCATTCTCATTATTTGTTACCACCGTTACACCTGATTTCTTTGGAACCACTTGGACTGGGCTCACCCATTTGCTATCCGAGATAGGATAGATCACTCCAACATCTAGGAGCTTCAGTATCTCCTTTTTCACAACCTCCATCATAGGAGGGTTCAATCTCCTTTGTGCTTCTCTTGTTGGTTTAGACCCTTCCTCTAACAAAATCCTGTGCATGCACATGGATGGGCTTATTCCCTTGATATCGGCAATTGTCCAACCAATTGCTGTTTTATGCTCTCTAAGCACCCGGATAAGTCGCTCTTCTTGCAAAGGTGTGAGCTCTTTGGCAATGATGACAGGTAGTGTGTCCTTTTCCCCTAAGAACAAATATTTCAAGTGGTTCGGTAGTGGTTTCAACTCTAAAGTTGGTGCCTGCAAAATGGAAGGTAGAAGTTTCTCATTAGATAAAGGCAAATCAATAAATGAAACATCAAACCTTGCATCTTTAGGTTGCAGCGAGTGTAAAGATTCTAGTGCCCCTTCCACCTGGTCACTCAAGGCTAGTTTAGCATTCCCCATTCCGAGATGGTTGCTAAAGACTATTTCTACACTATCTTCACCATCTAGCTCATAAGCTTGCTGCACTAGTGAGTCAATTATATCAATATTAAAAACAGAATGCACATCACTAGGATATCTCATGGCCTCAAAAATGTTAAAGCGAATTATTTCACCATCAAATTCCATAGTTAAAGTGCCATCATGTACATCTATTTTAGTTCTTGCTGTTTTCAAGAATGGTCTCCCTAATAGAATAGGTGTGGGATTAGAAGACATCTCATCTTCCATCTCAATAACATAAAAGTCAGCGGGAAAAACCAATTCATTAACCTGTACAAGAACGTCTTCTACAACTCCTCTTGGATAAGTGTTAGAACGGTCAGCAAGTTGTATTATAACACCGGTTTCCTCTAATGGTCCTAGATTCAATGAAGCATAAATTGAATATGGCATGACATTAATAGATGCCCCTAGATCTAGCATAGCACGCTCAAACCTGGTGTTGCCTATCTTACAAGGAATGGTAACATACCTGGATCCTTGCATTTAGGTGGGAGTTTCTTTTGAAGAACAGCTGACACATTCTCCCCTACACTTACCTTTTCATTCCATTTCAACTTCCGTTTAGATGTGCACAACTCTTTTAGGAACTTGGCATATCTTGGCACTTGCTTGATAGCATCTAGTAAAGGAATGTTCACCTCTACTTTCCGGAAGGTTTCCAAAATTTCCTTCTCTTGCTCCTCCTTCTTGGACTTTGCTAACCTGCTAGGAAAAGGTGGAGGAGTTATATAAGAAGGAAATGATGGTTTAGGAATTACCTTTTTTAGTGGCTCGTTGGGATGTGAAGAGGATGCCATGGTATTGTTCTCCCCTTGAGCACTATCATTTTGTGGTTTCTCTAGCTGTTTCCCACTTCTTAAATTTATAGCATTGGCATTCTCTCTTGGATTCACTATGGTTTGGGAAGGTAATTTCCCAGAATCCCTTGCTTGCATTTGACTCATGGTTGTTGCCAATTGCCCTATTTGAGTCTCCAAATTTCGAATACTTGTCTTTGTTTCCTGTTGAAATTGAATTGTATTAGTAGAAAGAGCTTTAACAAGATCTTCAAGAGAAGTACCTGAATTTTGGGTGGGTGGTAGTTGTTGTCGGGTTTGGTATGGTTGTTGCACTCTTTGCTGAAAACCCGGTGGCCTGTGGTCAAATGGTGGAGGAATAGTTTGTGATTGGTTCCCTCCATAATTGAAGTTTGGATGATCCCTCCATCCTGGATTGTAAGTGTTTGAGTAGGGATCATATTTCCTTGATTGGTTCTGAAATCCACCCATGGCATTCACATGTTCATTGGTATCCTCTTGAAGTGTTGGACACATATCAGTTTGGTGCCCTATGTTTGAACATATACCACAAGCCTTTATTTGTTGTATTTTACCTACAGCCAATTGTTGAACAAGAGAAGTCAGTTTATCAAATTTTTGTTCAAGGGATGATATACTTACCTCATTAACTCTCTTGGGTTGTGGTGGTGGATCTTGTCTCATTGAGAACTGTTGAGAATTGGCTGCCATATTGGAGATTAATGTTCTAGCAGCCCTGGGAGTCTTATCAACTAGAGCTCCCCCACTAGCGGCATCTATCATACTTCTCTCCATGGGCATGAGACCTTCATAGAAGTATTGGATGAGAAGTTGTTCACTTATCTGATGGTGTGGACATGATGCACAAAGTTTCTTGAACCTCTCCCAATATTCATATAAGGACTCTCCGTTGTATTGCCGAATCCCACATATCTCTTTCCTAATGTTGGCAGCCTTAGATGCTGGGAAATACCTTTCCAAGAATGCTTTCTTCAAATCATTCCATGTAGTGATGGTCCCGGATGGTAGATAGTAGAGCCATTCCTTTGCTGAATCAGCTAGAGAGAATGGGAAGGCTCTCAACTTAACTTGCTCTTCCGTGACCCCTGTTGGTCTCATGCTTGAGCAAACTACATGGAATTCCTTGAGGTGCTTATTTGGATCCTCTCCTGCAAAACCATGAAAAGTTGGGAGAAGATGAATCAAACCAGATTTTAATTCAAAAGCTACCTCAAGATTAGCATATTCAATGCATAATGGTTGTTGACCCAAGTCCGGAGCGGCTAGCTCCTTGAGAGTTCGGTTGTCAGCTGCTGCCATCTCTCCTTGCTTCTCTTGGATGTTTTGGATCAACTCCTCAATTGGTTGTTGGTGAGAAGTTATAAATTCCCGAATTTTCCTAAGTCGTAAGTCTTCTTCGGGGGCTTGGAACATTCACTAAATAAAAAAAAAATAATAATAAGAAAGTAAATAATTAGAACAGAAAATAAGAATAAACCAATAAACTAATAAACTAAAGAAAGCAATCCCCGGCAACGGCGCCAAAAACTTGATGCACCCAAAAGAGTGTATCTTATTTAACCTTGCACTAAAAAGATCAATTGTAAGTATAATGATTAGCAAGGGTCGAGTCCTCAGGGATTGGGTTTTAATCTATGAGTTATTAGTTTATAACTTACGTTCAAAAAAAACAATAAAAGAAAAGGGGTTTTTGAAGCCAGATTTAAACTAAAGTAAATAATAAGAATAAGATGCAAGGCGGTATAACCAGCCAATAAAAATATATATACTAAATTAGGCGGTATAACCAGCCAATATATATACTAAATTAGGCGGTATAACCAGCCAATAAAAATAAAACAAAGTTAATATACAAATTAGGCGGTATAATCAGCCAATAAAAATATATATAAAAAATAAGCAAACTAGAAAAGTAAGAAAACAAGTAAGTAAGAAGAATCAAATATGAAAAATATGGTTAAGGTTTCATTCTCCACCACTAGACATCATTAAGAATCAATTTCAGATCTATCAATACCAACCAACTATCAAAGTTAACAACCGTAGATAACAACAAGTTCTGTTATCCCAATCTTTCCTTAATTTGTCGTTAAATAGAACAAGCTCTCTATTTAATCTCTAACCATTAAACAACCTAGAATAAGCTCTCTAAATTCAATTTAATGGCAGCTTTATGATGAGAAAGATACGTTGATCTAAGCAACAAACACATAAGCTCGGATTGTTCAACTTAGGTTATGTTCCACTTTGCAATTATTGAAAACTTGACCATAATCATTAATCACAAATTGCCACTTATGAATAGGAAATCAAGACAATTACACGGATCAAGACTCCTAAACTAGCAATAGATAATTATCAAGATCTATCTAGTTGTACACCTAAATAAATCAAGACAACATCATGAACAATTCTTGTAGAAGAACATAAGCAACTTTGATAGAAAATTAATGATAGATAGAATCTGAAAATCAATCACAAAACGTGTCTAGGGCTTTGAAATCATCCTTAACCAAATAGAAGTTTAGCCTAGCATAGGCATCATAAACATAAACATAAAATTAAAGAGAATCTAAGAAGGAAATAAAAGAAAGAAAGAAGAAGAAGAAGAATATTAATTATCCAACCTCTTGCTCTTTCTAAAGAAAAAGAAAACTAGAGAAAAGAAAGAAGAAGAAAACTTAGAGAATTTTGTTAAAATGGCTAATATCCTACCAATCTCCAATATGATCCCTTACAATCATCCAAGGCCCTCTATTTATACACATTTTGGAGGGCTAAATGACAAGAGACAAGCTTTACAAATTTCAAAGGTAGGTATATGACGATTTTGATCAGCCAACTTGATGGTCGATTTCGTCAATATTGGAGGCCTGATCTGATCACATGGTCTTCTAGAAAAAGGTTCCCCTATCAGTTACGGAACCATAGCCGTTGGAATCAGCTCATTTGCTGATGTGGTTAAGCAGATATGGGCAAAATACGAAAACATGTCAGCACAGATGTCATTACACATCAGCCACCTTGATGGTCGATTTATTCAATATTGGAGGCCTGATCTGATCACATGGTCTTCTAGACAAAGGTTACCCTATCAGTTACGGAACCATAGCCGTTGGAATCAGCTCATTTGCTGATGTGGATAAGAAGATACGGGCATAATACGAAAACATGTCAGCACAGATGTCATTACACATCAGCCAACTTGATGGTCGATTTCGCTAGGGAAAACGACTCCGTTTTAAGAAGTGTAAAACATGAAAAAGATAGATATGCCTCTTAGCTTTGCATGGCTACAAATTTCAGCCTTATTGCTTCAGTGAAACTCGAGATATAGCTGATATGGCAAAAGGTGTCGGAACTGAAACTGAACTGGATTTGCCCTTAATTCTAGTAATCTGAAATCACTCAAAGAAACTTGTGAAAAACACCAAAATACATAAAAATATAAAAGATCATAAACACAATTAGACTAAACAATAATAACTCGTATTTGACACAAAACATTAATAAAACATAACTAAAAATTATATAATTATACGAGTTATCAGGTGTACAACTAGATAGATCTTGATAAGTATCTATTGCTAGTCTAGGAGTCTTGATCCGTGTAATTGTCTTGATTTCCTATTCATAAGTGGCAATTTGTGATTAATGATTATGGTCAAGTTTTCAATAATTGCAAAGTGGAACATAACCTAAGTTGAACAATCCGAGCTTATGTGTTTGTTGCTTAGATCAACCTATCTTTCTCATCATAAAGCTGCCATTAAATTGAATTTAGAGAGCTTATTCTAGGTTGTTTAATGGTTAGAGATTAAATAGAGAGCTTGTTCTATTTAACGACAAACTAAGGAAAGATTGGGATAACAGAGCTTGTTGTTATCTACGGTTGTTAACTTTGATAGTTGGTTGATATTGATAGATCTGAAATTGATTCTTAATGATGTCTAGTGGTGGAGAATGAAACCTTAACCATATGTTTCATATTTGATTCTTCTTACTTACTTGTTTTCTTACTTTTCTAGTTTGCTTATTTTTAAAAGTATATTTATTTTTATTGGCTGGTGGAGAAAGAAGTATGTTTTGAGCCTATAATGATTGACGCATTATACAAATCAATCTAATTTCTTTCTTGAGTGCTCTTATGATTACATGATTCTCTAGAACTTGCTTTAGACCTTGTTGAGACTATATTGATGCATGTGACAACATGAATATGATAGAGGCATTAGGATTTTTAGCCAGGGCCAAACAGCCATCCCTTATTGATGTTCCAAGAGAACACACCCCTAGTGAGCCAATTTGAGCCTACATTGAATAAGCTATTTATTTGGTAACCACAACTTACACCTAGCCTAAATATAACCCTTGTTCTAAAGATGGATTATATATTTTGAGACATATTGCAAAAAAAAAAAAACAAGGGATACTTTTAGTTAAAAATTTGGGTTGGAAACAAAAGATAAGTGTGGGGGAAGAAAAGAAAAGAAAAAGTCAAGAGAAAAAGAAAGGGATCATTGTCAAATACATTCCCATATAAAAATAAAATAAAAAAAACTTCTCTTGAACTTCTAGTTAAAGTAAAGAAAAAGATGTTACAAAGTTGGTTAGAATGATGCAAAGGCTCAACATGAATAATTAGCCTATGTTATTATGTGCTTTATAAGAGTTTTGAGAAGTTTTATTTGTATGTGATAACTCGTATAATTATATAGTTTTTAGTTATGTTTTGTTATTGTTTTGTGTCAAATACGAGTTATTATTGTTTAGTCTAATTGTGTTTATGATCTTTTATATTTTTATGTATTTTGGTGTTTTTCACAAGTTTCTTTGAGTGATTTCAGATTACTAGAATTAAGGGCAAATCCAGTTCAGTTCCAGTTCCGACACCTTTTGCCATATCAGCTATATCTCGAGTTTCACTGAAGCAATAAGGCTGAAATTTGTAGCCGTGCAAAGCTAAGAGGCATATTTATCTTTTTCATGTTTTACACTTCTTGAAACGGAGTCGTTTTCCCTAGCGAAATCGACCATGAAGTTGGCTGATGTGCAATGACGTCTGTGCTGACCTGTTTTCGTATTTTGCCCATATCTTCTTATCCACATCAGCAAATGAGCTGATTCCAACGGCTATGGATCAGTAACGGATAGGGTAACATTTTTCTAGAAGACCATGTGATCAGATAAGGCCTCCAAAATTGACAAAATCGACCATCAAGTTGGCTGATCAAAATCGTCATGTATGACGAAAATTGTTAGAAAATGCACCCACCTATTATACCTACCTTTGAAATTTGTAAAGCTTGTCTCTTGTCATTTAGCCCTCCAAAATGTGTATAAATAGAGGGCCTTGGATGATTGTAAGGGATCATATTGTACATTGTAATAAAATTCTCTAAGTTTTCTTCTTCTTTCTTTTCTCTAGTTTTCTTTTTCTTTAGAAAGAGCAAGAGGTTGGATAATTAATATTCTTCTTCTTCTTCTTTCTTTCTTTTATTTTCTTCTTAGATTCTATTTAATTTTATGTTTATAATGCCTATGCTAGGCTAAACTTCTATTTGGTTAAGGGTGATTTCAAAGCCCTAGACATGTTTTGTGATTGATTTTCAGATTCTATCTATCATTAATTTTCTATCAAAGTTGCTTATGTTCTTCTACAAGAATTGTTCATGATGTTGTCTAGATTTATTTAGGTGTACAACTAGATAGATCTTGATAATTATCTATTGCTAGTTTAGGAGTCTTGATCCGTGTAATTGTCTTGAATTCCTATTCATAAGTGGCAATTTGTGATTAATGATTATGGTCAAGTTTTCAATAATTGCAAAGTGGAACATAACCTAAGTTGAACAATCCGAGCTTATGTGTTTGTTGCTTAGATCAACCTATCTTTCTCATCATAAAGCTGCCATTAAATTGAATTTAGAGAGCTTATTCTAGGTTGTTTAATGGTTAGAGATTAAATAGAGAGCTTGTTCTATTTAACGACAAACTAAGGAAAGATTGGGGTAACAGAGCTTGTTGTTATCTACGGTTGTTAACTTTGATAGTTGGTTGATATTGATAGATCTGAAATTGATTCTTAATGATGTCTAGTGGTGGAGAATGAAACCTTAACCATATTTTTCATACTTGATTCTTCTTACTTACTTGTTTTCTTACTTTTCTAGTTTGCTTATTTTTAAAAGTATATTTATTTTTATTGGCTGGTTATACCGCCTAATTTGTATATTAACTTTGTTTTATTTTTATTGGCTGGTTATACCGCCTAATTTAGTATATATATTTTTATTGGCTGGTTATACCGCCTAATTTAGTATATATATTTTTATTGGCTGGTTATACCGCCTTGCATCTTATTCTTATTATTTACTTTAGTTTAAATCTGATTTCAAAAACCCCTTTTCTTTTATTGTTCTTGAATTTAAGTTTTAAACTATCAACTTATAAACTAAAACCCAATCCCTGAGGACTCGACCCTTGCTAACTACTATACTTACAATTGATCTTTTTAGTGCAAGGTTAAATAAGATACACTCTTTTGGGTGCATCAGTATGATCTTATTATGTCTCTAAACTCTATGAACTCTTTGGAACCTTTGTGATATCTTTATCCTTTTGTTCTTTAACCACATTATAACCCTTTGGCCCCATTACAACCTTGAATAAAGACCTCTTGATTTATGAAGTTGTATGATCTAAATAGTGGAGAATAGGTGGACAAGCAAGCATATGGTAGAAGTGTTTTCATGAGATTGATTGAGTGTAAACACTTTACCACTACTTTAAAGAGTGAAAATCAAGAGAGTATCCCATGTGAGAAGTTGAGATTAAGTTTGAATATGCACTATTTTGATTGAAATATGTTATGTTAATATTGGCTTAACTCAAACTATTTACATTCAAGCAAGATTTTTTTGTGAATTTCTTTAAGCTATTGATTAATTTTTAAGACTTGTCCAATGATTATCTCTAATTTATATTGGAAGGATTAGTTATAATTATTATTTTTAGTTTTTCTTATGTCTTCAATGTTTGTGGGTATCGTCCTAGTAAACCCTCACGAGACTAAACTCGTCCACTAGGGACACCTAGGGGTTTAAAGGCTTGTGTCACATGCTAAGTGCCACCGTGATTTCCTACGAAAATGGATTGGATTAGATTTTCTTATTTTATTTTTATTGAGTCGTTGCTAGGGACTAGCAACAATCTAAGTGTGGGGGTGTGATAACTCGTATAATTATATAGTTTTTAGTTATGTTTTATTATTGTTTTGTGTCAAATACGAGTTCTTATTGCTTAGTCTAATTGTGTTTATGATTTTTTATATTTTTATGTAATTTGGTGTTTTTCACGAGTTTTTTTGAGTGATTTCAGATTACTTGGTTAAATCAAGAATTAAGGGCAAATCCAGTACAGTTCCAGTTCCGACACCTTTTTCCATATCAGCTATATCTGGAGTTTCACTGAAGCAATAAGGCTGAATTTTTTATAGTGCAAAGTTGAGAGGCATATCTATCTTTTTCATGCTTTACACTTCTTGAAACGGAGTTGTTTTCCCTAGCGAAATCAACCATCAAGTTGGCTGATGTGCAGACGTCTGTGCTGACAAGTTTTGGTATTTTGACCATATCTTCTGATCCACATCAGCAAATGAGCTGATTCTAACGGCTATGGATCACCGGCTGATAGGGGAACATTTTTCTAGAAGACCATTTGATCAGATCAAGCCTCCAATATTGACAAAATCGACCATCAAGCTGGCTGATCAGAATTGTCATACAATATGACGAAAATTGTTAGAAAAATGCACCCACCTATTATACCTACCTTTGAAATTTATAAAGCTTGTCTCTTGTCTTTTAGCTCTCCAAAATGTGTATAAATAGAGGGCCTTGGTTGATTGTAAGAGACATGGTAGATTGGTAGGATATTAGCCCTTATAATAAAATTCTCTAAGTTTTCTTCTACTTTCCTTTCTCTAGTTTTCTTTTTCTTTATTTTCTTCTTCTTCTTTCTTTCTTTTATTTCCTTGTTAGATTCTCTTTAATTTTATGTTTATGTTTACAATACCTATGCTAGGTTAAACTTTTATTTGATTAAGGGTGATTTCAAAGCCCTAGACATGTTTTATAATTGATTTTCAGATTCTATCTATCATTAATTTTCTATCAAAGTTGCTTATGTTCTTCTACAAGAATTGTTCATGATGTTGTCTTGATTTTTTTAGGTGTACAACTAGATAGATCTTGATAATTATCTATTGCTAGTTTAGGAGTCTTGATCCGTGTAATTGTCTTGATTTCCTATTCATAAGTGGCAATTTGTGATTAATGATTATGGTCAAGTTTTCGATAATTGCAAAGTGGAACATAACCTAAGTTGAACAATCCGAGCTTATGTGTTTGTTGCTTAGATCAACCTATCTTTCTCATCATAAAGCTGCCATTAAATTGAATTTAGAGAGCTTATTCTAGGTTGTTTGATGGTTAGAGATTAAATAGAGAGCTTGTTCTATTTAACGACAAACTAAGGAAAGATTGGGATAACAGAGCTTATTGTTATCTACGGTTGTTAACTTTGATAGTTGGTTGATATTGATAGATCTGAAATTGATTCTTAATGATGTCTAGTGGTGGAAAATGAAACCTTAACCATATTTCTCTCATATTTGATTTCTTATTTCTTACTTGCATCTTACTTTTATTGTTTGCTTATTTTTAAAACTATTTCAAAACCCCCTTTTCTTTTGTTTTTCCTTGAATTTAAGTTTTAAACTATTAACTTATAAACTAAAACCCAATCCCTGAGGACTCGACCCTTGCTAACTACTATACTTACAATTGATCTTTTTAGTGCAAGGTTAAATAAGATACACTCTTTTGGGTGCATCAATTCAAGAGATGATTCATATTTTTTTTTTGTACATAGGAATGTATTTGCCAGTATTCCATTTCTTTTTCTCTTGACTTTTTTTTTTCTTCCCCCCCACACTTATTTCTTGTTTCTAACCCAAATTTTCAATAGATCTTCCTTGTCTTTGCAACTTGTCTCAAAACATGCTAATTCATCTTTAGAACAAAGGTAAAGATATAAATAAGTATATTTAGGTTAGGGACAAGTTATGGTTACCAAAGAGATAGCATATTCAATGTAGGCTCAAATTGGTTCACTAAGGGTGTGTTCTCTTGGAACATCAATAAGAGATGGCTGTTTGGCCCTGGCTAAAAATCCTAATGCCTCTATCATATTCATGTTGTCACATGCATCAATATAGTCTCAACAAGGTCTAAAGCAAGTTCTAGAGAATCATGTAATCATAAGAGCATTCAAGAAAGAAATTAGATTGATTTGTATAATGCATCAATCATTTTAGGCTCAAAAACTCACAAGGATGATTATACAAGTCAGATTAAGTCTAAACATACTTCTTTCTCAATCAACATATCATGTTAACATTGGCTCATAAAAAGGTTGATATCAAGCTCAATTCTCATGAAAATCTTCTCACTAATAAATCTGTTTTAGACTTATACAATTCATATCTCATCATTGTATTAAAAAGAACTAAAACATACTAAAAATAATAATAATTAGTATATTAAAGACTCATAAAAAAAATAATAGGCAAAAATAAAAGAAATCCTAAATCCTTCCCCCCACACTTAATTCTTACATTGTCATCAATGTAATGCTATTAACCCAAATGAAAGAATCATGTGTAAGAGAAAATAACTAATAGCATAAGAATAGGAATAACTAAGACTCGAAACAAAACAAAACAAAACAAACTCATGCAACCTAAATAATCCTAAAATACTAAACAAACAATTAACAAATAAACATAAAAACAATAAAAATAATAAAAGGAAAAGGAAAAGGAAAAGGAAAAGGAAAAGAAAGCAAATCTGAGTATGGCAGGTGGTAATTTCTTCATTAATTGGGCTGCCTTCCCAATTAGTACTTGATTTAAGTTTTCCAACCTAAACACCCCTTCTTGGCTGTTTAGGATTTGCAAGATCATACAAGAAACTTCCCGAATTTGTGCGTTTTGTAGGGTGGTTTCTTTGCACAAAAGTGGATGCATTCTCCATTACAAGTATTATTCCATCCTTTGTAGTGCATTGCTCATCGAGGAATGGTGCATCTTTTGGTACTTGTTGAATGACATCCACAAACAAACTGTTTAAGGTTTCCAGCATGTTTTGTTCATGTTCCTCCTCCTTGAACTTTGCGAATCTACTAGGGAAAGGTGGAGAAGAAACATTAGTAAAAATTGGAATCTTAAACGTTACCTCAGGTGTCGAAATTCTCTTATTTGGATTTGCGGCTTCATTCTCCTCAAGAATAGAATCCATTTCTAATTTTGTCTCATCCTCATCTTGTTCCTCATTCTTCAAGGTCACAATAGTAGCATTCTCCTTTGGGTTAACCATCGTTTGGGCTGGGAGTTCTTCAGATCTTTGTGCTACCCATCCCACCATACTACTAGCCAATTGGCTCATTTGCTTTTCCAAACTCTGGATGCTTGCCCTTGTTTCCTGTTGAAATTGCAAAGTATCAGTAACAAGAGAATAGACAAGATCTTTTAAAGAAGTACCTGAGTTTTGAGTCATATGTGGTGGTTGAAGAAGATCTGGTTTCTTGAGACCATGATAGATTGAAGCTAGATGGATGAGTGTAATTGGCATAAGGATCTACTTCTTGGTAATTTTTCGAGTTGCCATAATTAGTATGATCCCACCATCCCTCATGGTAAGTGTTTGAGTAATGATCATACTGTTGGTCTTGGAACACTTGATGGCCTTGACAAATTCCCATGGCCAATTGTTGAACTGGGGAGGTGAGATTGGCTTGTTGATTCTCCATGTTCATGTATGCCACCAACTCTTCAAGTGTTAGATTGCTCAATTCCATCGTTTTCTTTTTCTTTTTTTTTTCAAAATTTGATAAGAAAAACTTGTATATACAAGAAAAATAAAATTAATTAGAACTGAAAATAAGAATAAACCAATAAACTAATAAACTAAATAAAGCAATCCCCGGCAACGGCGCCAAAAATTTGATGCACCCAAAAGAGTGTATCTTATTTAACCTTGCACTTAAAAAGAATCAATTGTAGAGTATAATGATTAGCAAGGGTCGACTCCTCAGGGATTGGGTTTTAGTTTATAAGTTGATAGTTTAAAACTTAAATTCAAGAACAATTAAAAGAAAAGGGGGTTTTGAAATAGTTTTAAAAATAAGCAAACAAGAAAAGTAAGATGCAAGTAAGAAATAAGAAATCAAATATGAGAGAAATATGGTTAAGGTTTCATTCTCCACCACTAGACATCATTAAGAATCAATTTCAATTCTATCAATATCAACCAACTATCAAAGTTAACAACCGTAGATAACAATAAGCTCTGTTATCCCAATCTTTCCTTAGTTTGTCGTTAAATAGAACAAGCTCTCTATTTAATCTCTAACCATCAAACAACCTAGAATAAGCTCTCTAAATTCAATTTAATGGCAGCTTTATGATGAGAAAGATAGGTTGATCTAAGCAACAAACACATAAGCTCGGATTGTTCAACATAGGTTATGTTCCACTTTGCAATTATTGAAAACTTGACCATAATCATTAATCACAAATTGCCACTTATGAATAGGAAATCAAGACAATTACACGGATCAAGACTCCTAAACTAGCAATAGATAATTATCAAGATCTATCTAGTTGTACACCTAAACAAATCAAGACAACATCATGAACAATTCTTGTAGAAGAACATAAGCAACTTTGATAGAAAATTAATGATAGATAGAATCTGAAAATCAATTATAAAGCATGTCTAGGGCTTTGAAATCACCCTTAACCAAATAGAAGTTTAGCCCAGCATAGGCATTGTAAACATAAACATAAAATTAAAGAGAATCTAAGAAGAAAATGAAAAGAAATGTAAGAAGCATAAGTAAATAAAGAAAAAGAAAACTAGAGAAAGGAAAGAAGAAGAAAACTTAGAGAATTTTATTACAATGGCTAATATCCTACCAATGTACCATGTCTCTTACAATCATCCAAGGCCCTCTATATTTATACACATTTTGGAGAGCTAAAAGACAAGAGACAAGCTTTATAAATTTCAAAGGTAGGTATAATAGGTGGGTGCATTTTTCTAACAATTTTCGTCATATTGTATGACAATTCGGATCAGCCAGCTTGATGGTTGATTTTGTCAATGTTGGAGGCTTGATCTGATCAAATGGTCTTCTAGAAAAATATTCCCCTATCAGTTTGTGATCCATAGCCGTTGGAATCAGCTCATTTTCTAATGTGGATCAGAAGATATGGTCAAAATACCAAAACTGGTCAGAACAGACGGTATTGCACATCAGCCAACTTGATACCACATTTCGCTAGGGAAAACGACTCCGTTTCAAGAAGTGTAAAGCATGAAAAAGATAGATATGCCTCTTAACTTTGCACTGTAAAAATTTCAGCCTTAATACTTTAGTGAAACTCAAGATATAGCTGATATGGCAAAAGGTGTCGGAACTGGAACTGAACTGGATTTGCTCTTAATTCTTGATTTAACCTAGTAATCTGAAATCACTCAAAGAAACTCGTGAAAAACACCAAATTACATAAAAATATAAAAGATCATAAACACAATTAGACTAAGCAATAATAACTCGTATTTGACAGAAAACAATAATAAAACATAACTAAAAACTATATAATTATACAAGTTATCACAAAACAAAATAAAAATAAAATAAGAAAATCTAATCTAATCCACTTTCGTAGGAAATTAGGGTGGCACTTAGCATGTGACACAAGCCTTTAAACCCCTAGGTGTCCCTAGTGGACGAGTTTAGTCTCGTGAGGGTTTACTAGAACGATACCCACAAACATTGAAAAACTAAAATATAAATAAACTACATATACTAAAAAAATTTACTTCTAATCTTTTCAATATAAATTAGAGACAAGCTTTGAACAAGTCTATAAACTAATCAATAGCTCAAAGAATTTCACAAAAAATCATGCTTGAATGTAAATTGTTTGAGTTAAGCCAATATTAACATAACATATTTTAATCAAAATAGTGCATATTCAAACTTAATCTCAAATTCTCACATGGGATACTCTCATGATTTTCACTCTTTAAAGTAGTGGTAAAGTGTTTACACTCAATCAATCTCATGAAAACAGTTCTACCATATGCTTGCTTGTCCACCTATTCTTCACTATTTAGATCATGCAACTTAATAAATCAAGAGGTCTTTAATCAAGGTTGTAATGGGGCCAAAGGGTTATAATGTGGTTAAAGAACAAAAGGATAAAGATATCACAAAGGTTCCAAAGAGTTCATAGAGTTTAGAGACATAATAAGATCATAGAAATAAAACTTCTCAAAAATCTTATAAAGCACATAATAACATAGGCTAAATATTCATGTTGAGCCTTTGCTTCATTCTAACCAACTTTGTAACATCTTTTTCTTTACTTTAACTAGAAGTTCAAGAGAAGATTTTTTTTTTTATTTTTTAATATGGGAATGTATTTGACAATGAATCCTTTCTTTTTCTGTTGACTTTTTCTTTTCTTTTCTTCCCCCACACTTATCTTTTGTTTCCAACCCAAATTTTCAACTAAAAATATCCCTTGTTTTTTGCAATATGTCTCAAAATATATAATCCATCTTTAGAACAAGGGTAAGGATATAAGTATATTTAGGCTAGGTGTAAGTTGTGGTTACGGAGAAGTGCTTAATTTCATACATTTTCCTATTTAATTTCTTTATATTTTGTGCTTTGATTCTTACTTCCTTGATATTTTACTAGGTTTTTATGCTTTGTAGGTATTTTGGAGGAGATGAAGTCAAAACATGTCAATTAGGATGTTAAAGAGCTTACAAAATCACAATCACAAGATGGAAAAAGAGTTGTGAGTCAAAAAGATCAAATTCTTGGTGCAAAGCAAGAAGACAGATTTGACCTCCGGAGCTTGTTGCAAAGAAAACATGATGTTAGACTCTTTATTCGAAGAAACTTCCTTCTTGACTTTTCAAGATCACTTCATTACCTCTCCAACGGTTGGTTATGGCCCTAAATCGGATAAGAAATGGTCATCCAAATCGGCATTGGAATATCTCCCTAAAAACCCTAATGGCAGAAAAAACCCTAGCCGCAAATCACATTTTTTCTTAATACCTTGGCTGACATTTATGTTTATCCTTGTCAAAGAAGTATTAGTGGCTGTCAACTTGCATTAATTGCATTAATTGCAAGTATCTTTCCTTAAAGCTAATCCTAGTCAAAGTAGGAGAATTAAATCAGCAAAGACTTTCCTTCCTTACACTTACTTTGGCTGCAAGAATATAATCTCTCTTCATTAAAGAGTGCTTTGACTAAAACTTTCCTACTTTATTCAAACTTAGCTGCCAAGGCTTATATCTTTCCTTAAAACACAAAAGTCAGCCACTTTTCCTTAACTTTAGCCACAAGTCAGCATTTATTGAAGGGAGAGAGCTGAAATTCACTTGTTTGATGCCCTAGCTATTGCCTATAAATAGAGACCAAGGGGGCATACGAAATTGACACTTCCCCAAGCATCAAGTTCTGATTTCTTCTTTATTTCTTTGCTTTTGAGAGAGCAAGAGGCTGCATAATTAATATTCTTCTTCTTCTTCTTTCTTTCTTTTATTTTCTTCTTAGATTCTCTTTAATTTTATGTTTATGTTTACAATGCCTATGCTAGGCTAAACTTTTATTTGGTTAAAGGTGATTTCAAAGCCCTAGACATGTTATGTAATTAATTTTCAGAATCTATCTATCATTGTTTTCTATCAAAGTTGCTTATGTTCTTCTATTAAAGTTGTTCATGATGATGTTTTGATTTGTTTAGGTGGCCAACTAGATAAATCTTGATAATTGTCTAATGCTAGTTTAGGAGTCTTGATCCGTGTAATTGTCTTGATTTCCTATTCATAAGTAGCAATTTGTAATTAATGATTATGGTCAAGTTTTCAATAATTGCAAAGTGGAACATAACCTAAGTTGAATAATCCGAGCTTATGTGTTTGTTGCTTAGATCAACCTATCTTTCTCATCATAAAGCTGCTATTAAATTGAACTTAGAGAGCTTATTCTTGGTTGTTTGATAGTTAGAGATTAAATAGAGAGCTTGTTCTATTTAACGACGAACTAAGGAAAGATTGGGGTAACAGAGCTTGTTGTTATCTACGGTTGTTAACTTTGATAGCTAATTAATGTTGATAGATATGAAATTGATTCTTAATGATGTCTAGTGGTGGAGAATGAAACCTTAACCATATTTCTATCATATTTGATTTCTTATTTCTTACTTGTTTTCTTACTTTTCTTGTTTGCTAATTTTTAACACTATTTCAAAACCCCCTTTTATTTTGTTTTCTTTGAACGTAAGTTATAAACTAATAACTCATAGATTAAAACCCAATCCCTGAGGACTCGACCCTTGCTAATCATTATACTTACAATTGATCTTTTTAGTGCAAGGTTAAATAAGATACACTCTTTTGGGTGCATCAAATTTTTGGCGCCGTTGCCGGGGATTGCTTTCTTTAGTTTATTAGTTTATTGGTTTATTCTTATTTTCTGTTCTAATTATTTACTTTCTTATTATTTTTTTTTTATTAGTGAATGTTCCAAGCTCCTGAAGAAGACTTACGACTTAGGAGAATTCGAGAATTTATAACTTCTCACCAACAACCAATTGAGGAGTTGATCCAAAACATCCAAGAGGAGAAAGGAGAGATGGCAGCAGCTGACAACCGAACTCTCAAGAAGCTAGCCGCTCCGGACTTGGGTCAACAACCATTATGCATTGAATATGCTAATCTTGAGGTAGCTTTTGAATTAAAATCTGGTTTGATTCATCTTCTCCCAACTTTTCATGGTTTTGCAGGAGAGGATCCAAATAAGCATCTCAAGGAATTCCATGTAGTTTGCTCAAGCATGAGACCAACAGGGGTCACGGAAGAGCAAGTTAAGTTGAGAGCCTTCTCATTCTCTCTAGCTGATTCAGCAAAGGAATGGCTCTACTATCTACCATCCGGAACCATCACTACATGGAATGATATGAAGAAAGCATTCTTGGAAAGGTATTTCCCAGCATCTAAGGCTGCCAACATTAGGAAAGAGATATGTGGGATTCGGCAATACAACGGAGAGTCCTTATATGAATATTGGGAGAGGTTCAAGAAACATTGTGCATCATGTCCACACCATCAGATAAGTGAACAACTTCTCATCCAATACTTCTATGAAGGTCTCATGCCCATGGAGAGAAGTATGATAGATGCCGCTAGTGGGGGAGCTCTAGTTGACAAGACTCCCGAGGCTGCTAGAACATTAATCTCCAACATGGCAGCCAATTCTCAACAGTTCTCAATGAGACAAGATCCACCACCACAACCCAAGAGAGTTAATGAGGTAAGTATATCATCCTTGAACAAAAATTTGATAAACTGACTTCTCTTGTTCAACAATTAGCTGTAGGTAATATACAACAAATAAAGGCTTGTGGCATATGTTCAAACATAGGGCACCAAACTGATATGTGTCCAACACTTCAAGAGGACACCAATGAACATGTGAATGCCATGGGTGGATTTCAGAACCAATCAAGGAAATATGATCCCTACTCAAACACTTACAATCCAGGATGGAGGGATCATCCAAACTTCAATTATGGAGGGAACCAATCACAAACTATTCCTCCACCATTTGACAACAAGCCACCGGGTTTTCAGCAAAGAGTGCAACAACCATACCAAACCCGACAACAACTGCCACCCACCCAAAATTCAGGTACTTCTCTTGAAGATCTTGTTAAAGCTCTTTCTACTAATACAATTCAATTTCAACAGGAAACAAAGACAAGTATTCGAAATTTGGAGACTCAAATAGGGCAATTGGCAACAACCATGAGTCAAATGCAAGCAAGGGATTCTGGGAAATTACCTTCCCAAACCATAGTGAATCCAAGAGAGAATGCCAACGCTATAACTTTAAGAAGTGGGAAACAGCTAGAGACACCACAAAATGATAGTGCTCAAGGGGAAAACAACACCATGGCATCCTCTTCACATCCCAACGAGCCACTAAAAAAGGTAATTCCTAAACCATCCTTTCCTTCTTATATAACTCCTCCACCTTTTCCTAGCAGGTTAGCAAAGTCCAAGAAGGAGGAGTGATAACTCGTATAATTATATAGTTTTTAGTTATGTTTTATTATTTGATGCACCCAAAAGAGTGTATCTTATTTAACCTTGCACTAAAAAGATCAATTGTAAGTATAATGATTAGCAAGGGTCGAGTCCTCAGGGATTGGGTTTTAATCTATGAGTTATTAGTTTATAACTTACGTTCAAAGAAAACAATAAAAGAAAAGGGGTTTTTGAAGCCAGATTTAAACTAAAGTAAATAATAAGAATAAGATGCAAGGCGGTATAACCAGCCAATAAAAATATATATACTAAATTAGGCGGTATAACCAGCCAATAAAAATAAAACAAAGTTAATATACAAATTAGGCGGTATAACCAGCCAATAAAAATAAATATACTTTTAAAAATAAGCAAACTAGAAAAGTAAGAAAACAAGTAAGTAAGAAGAATCAAATATGAAAAATATGGTTAAGGTTTCATTCTCCACCACTAGACATCATTAAGAATCAATTTCAGATCTATCAATATCAACCAACTATCAAAGTTAACAACCGTAGATAACAACAAGCTCTGTTATCCCAATCTTTCCTTAGTTTGTTGTTAAATAGAACAAGCTCTCTATTTAATCTCTAACCATTAAACAACCTAGAATAAGCTCTCTAAATTCAATTTAATGGCAGCTTTATGATGAGGAAGATAGGTTGATCTAAGCAACAAACACATAAGCTCGGATTGTTCAACTTAGGTTATGTTCCACTTTGCAATTATTGAAAACTTGACCATAATCATTAATCACAAATTGCTACTTATGAATAGGAAATCAAGACAATTACACGGATCAAGACTCCTAGACTAGCAATAGATAATTATCAAGATCTATCTAGTTGTACACCTAAATAAATCAAGACAACATCATGAACAATTCTTGTAGAAGAACATAAGCAACTTTGATAGAAAATTAATGATAGATAGAATCTGAAAATCAATCACAAAACATGTCTAGGGCTTTGAAATCACCCTTAACCAAATAGAAGTTTAGCCTTGCATAGGCATTGTAAACATAAACATAAAATTAAAGAGAATCTAAGAAGGAAATAAAAGAAATAAAGAAGAAGAAGAAAATAAAGAAAAAGAAAACTAGAGAAAAGAAAGAAGAAGAAAACTTAGAGAATTTTATTACAATGGCTAATATCCTACCAATGTACAATGCCTCTTACAATCATCCAAGGCCCTCTATTTATACACATTTTGGAGGGCTAAATGACAAGAGACAAGCTTTACAAATTTCAAAGGTAGGTATAATAGGTGGGTGCATTTTTCTAACAATTTTCGTCATATTGTATGACAATTTTGATCAGCCAACTTGATGGTCGATTTTGTCAATATTAGAAGCTTGATCTGATCACATTGTCTTCTAGAAAAATGTTCCCCTATCAGTTAGTGATCCATAGCCGTTGGAATCAGCTCATTTGCTGATGTGGATCAGAAGATATGGTCAAAATACCAAAACTGGTCAGCAGAGACGTCATTGCACATCAGCCAACTTGATGGTCGATTTCGCTAGGGAAAACGACTCCGTTTCAAGAAGTGTAAAACATGAAAAAGATAGATATGCCTCTTAACTTTGCACGGTTAAAATGTCAGCCTTATTGCTTCAGTGAAACTTCAGATATAGCTGATATGGCAAAAGGTGTCGGAACTGGAACTGAACTGGATTTGCCCTTAATTCTAGTAATCTGAAATCACTCAAATAAACTGGTGAAAAACACCAAATTACATAAAAATATAAAAGATCATAAACACAATTAGACTAAACAATAATAACTCGTATTTGACACAAAACAATAATAAAACATAACTAAAAACTATATAATTATACGAGTTATCACACCCCCACACTTAGAAAAACTAAAATATAAATAAACTACATATACTAAAAATATTTATTCCTAATCCTTTCAATACACATTAGAGACAATCTTTGAACAAGTCTTATAAACTAATCAACAGCTTAAAGAATTTCACAAAAAATCATGCTTGAATGTAAATTGTTTGAGTTAAGCCAATATTAACATAACATATTTCAATCAAAATAGTGCATATTCAAACTTAATCTCAACTACTCACATGGGATACTCTCATGATTTTCATTCTTTAAAGTAGTGGTAAAGTGTTTACACTCAATCAATCTCATGAAAACAGTTCTACCATATTCTTGCTTGTCCACCTATTCTCCACTATTTAGATCATACAACTTCATGAATCAAGAGGTCTTTAATCAAGGTTGTAATGGGGCCAAGGGGTTTGTAATGTGGTTGAAGAACAAAAGGATAAAGATATCACAAAGGTTCCAAAGAGTTCATAAAGTTTAGAGACATAATAAGATCATACAAAGAATCTTGTCAAAACTCTTTACAAGTACATAGTCACCTAGATGAAAAATATGGTTAAGGTTTCATTCTCCACCACTAGACATCATTAAGAATCAATTTCAGATCTATCAATATCAACCAACTATCAAAGTTAACAACCGTAGATAACAACAAGCTCTGTTATCCCAATCTTTCCTTAGTTTGTCGTTAAATAGAACAAGCTCTCTATTTAATCTCTAACCATTAAACAACCTAGAATAAGCTCTCTAAATTCAATTTAATGGCAGCTTTATGATGAGAAAGATAGGTTGATCTAAGCAACAAACACATAAGCTCGGATTGTTCAACTTAGGTTATGTTCCACTTTGCAATTATTGAAAACTTGACCATAATCATTAATCACAAATTGCCACTTATGAATAGGAAATCAAGACAATTACACGGATCAAGACTCCTAGACTAGCAATAGATAATTATCAAGATCTATCTAGTTGTACACCTAAATAAATCAAGACAACATCATGAACAATTCTTGTAGAAGAACATAAGCAACTTTGATAGAAAATTAATGATAGATAGAATCTGAAAATCAATCACAAAACATGTCTAGGGCTTTGAAATCACCCTTAACCAAATAGAAGTTTAGCCTTGCATAGGCATTGTAAACATAAACATAAAATTAAAGAGAATCTAAGAAGGAAATAAAAGAAAGAAAGAAGAAGAAGAAAATAAAGAAAAAGAAAACTAGAGAAAAGAAAGAAGAAGAAAACTTAGAGAATTTTATTACAATGGCTAATATCCTACCAATGTACAATGCCTCTTACAATCATCCAAGGCCCTCTATTTATACACATTTTGGAGGGCTAAATGACAAGAGACAAGCTTTACAAATTTCAAAGGTAGGTATAATAGGTGGGTGCATTTTTCTGACCATTTTCGTCATATTGTATGACAATTTTGATCAGCCAACTTGATGGTCGATTTTGTCAATATTAGAAGCTTGATCTGATCACATGGTCTTCTAGAAACATGTTCCCCTATCAGTTAGTGATTTATAGCCGTTGGAATCAGCTCATTTGCTGATGTGGATCAGAAGATATGGTCAAAATACCAAAACTGGTCAGCAGAGACGTTATTGCACATCAGCCAACTTGATGGTCGATTTCGCTAGGGAAAACGACTCCGTTTCAAGAAGTGTAAAACATGAAAAAGATAGATATGCCTCTTAACTTTGCACGGTTAAAATGTCAGCCTTATTGCTTCAGTGAAACTCCAGATATAGCTGATATGGCAAAAGGTGTCGGAACTGGAACTGAACTGGATTTGCCCTTAATTCTAGTAATCTGAAATCACTCAAATAAACTGGTGAAAAACACCAAATTACATAAAAATATAAAAGATCATAAACACAATTAGACTAAACAATAATAACTCGTATTTGACACAAAACAATAATAAAACATAACTAAAAACTATATAATTATACGAGTTATCATTATTGTTTTGTGTCAAATACGAGTTATTATTGCTTAGTCTAATTGTGTTTATGATCTTTTCTATTTTTATGTAATTTGGTGTTTTTCACGAGTTTCTTTGAGTGATTTCAGATTACTAGGTTAAATCAAGAATTAAGGGCAAATCCAGTTCAGTTCCAGTTCCGACACCTTTTGTCATATCAGCTATATCTGGAGTTTCACTGAAGCATTAAGGCTGAAATTTTTACAGTGCAAAGTTAAGAGGCATATCTATCTTTTTCATGCTTTACACTTCTTGAAACGGAGTTGTTTTCCCTAGCGAAATCAACCATCAAGTTGGTTGATGTGCAATGACGTCTGTGCTGACCAGTTTTGGTATTTTGACCATATCTTCTGATCCACATCAGCAAATGAGCTGATTTCAACGGCTATGGATCACAAACTGATAGGGGAACCTTTTTCTAGAAGACCATTTGATCAGATCAAGCCTCCAACATTGACAAAATCAAACATCAAGCTGGCTGATCAGAATTGTCATACAATATGACGAAAATTGTTAGAAAAATGCACCCACCTATTATACCTACCTTTGAAATTTATAAAGCTTGTCTCTTGTCATTTTGCTCTCCAAATTGTGTATAAATAGAGAGCCTTCGATGATTGTAAGAGACATTGTAGATTGGTAGGATATTAGTCATTATAATAAAATTCTCTAAGTTTTCTTCTACTTTCCTTTCTCTAGTTTTCTTTTTCTTTATTTTCTTCTTCTTCTTTCTTTCTTTTATTTCCTTCTTAGATTCTCTTTAATTTTATGTTTATGTTTACAATGCCTATGCTAGGTTAAACTTTTATTTGGTTAAGGGTGATTTCAAAGCCCTAGACATGTTTTATAATTGATTTTCAGATTCTATCTATCATTAATTTTCTATCAAAGTTGCTTATGTTCTTCTACAAGAATTGTTCATGATGTTGTCTTGATTTGTTTAGGTGTACAACTAGATAGATCTTGATAATTATCTATTGCTAGTTTAGGAGTCTTGATCCGTGTAATTGTCTTGATTTCCTATTCATAAGTGGCAATTTGTGATTAATGATTATGGTCAAGTTTTCGATAATTGCAAAGTGGAACATAACCTAAGTTGAACAATCCGAGCTTATGTGTTTGTTGCTTAGATCAACCTATCTTTCTCATCATAAAGCTGCCATTAAATTGAATTTAGAGAGCTTATTCTAGGTTGTTTGATGGTTAGAGATTAAATAGAGAGCTTGTTCTATTTAACGACAAACTAAGGAAAGATTGGGATAACAGAGCTTGTTGTTATCTACGGTTGTTAACTTTGATAGTTGGTTGATATTGATAGATCTGAAATTGGTTCTTAATGATGTCTAGTGGTGGAGAATGAAACCTTAACCATATTTCTCTCATATTTGATTTATTCTTAATTACTTGTTTTCTCATTCTTATTATTTACTTTAGTTTAAATCTGATTTCAAAAACCCTTTTTTCTTTTATTGTTCTTGAATTTAAGTTTTAAACTATCAACTTGTAAACTAAAACCCAATCCCTGGGGACTCGACCCTTGCTAACTGCTATACTTACAATTGATCTTTTTAGTGCAAGGTTAAATAAGATACACTCTTTTGGGTGTACCAAATTTTTGGTGCCGTTGCCGGGGATTGTTTTCTTTAGTTTATTTGTTACTTGGTTTATTCTTATTTTCAGTTCTAATTAGTTTTATTTTCTTGTACATACAGGTTTTTATTACCAAATTTTGAAAAGAAAAAAAAAAGAAAAAGAAAAAGAAAACGATGGAATTGAGCAATCTAACACTTGAAGAGTTGGTGTCATACATGAACATGGAGAATCAACAAGCCAATCTCACCTCCCCAGTTCAACAATTGGCCATGGGAGGATGTCAAGGCCATCAAGGGTTCCAAGACCAACAGTATGATCATTACTCAAAAACTTACCATGAGGGATGGTGGGATCATACTGATGCACCCAAAAGAGTGTATCTTATTTAACCTTGCACTAAAAAGATAAATTGTAAGTATAGTAGTTAGCAAGGGTCGAGTCCTCAGGGATTGGGTTTTAGTTTATAAGTTAATAGTTTAAAACTTAAATTCAAGAACAATAAAAGAAAAGGGGTTTTTGAAGCCAGATTTAAACTAAAGTAAATAATAAGAATAAGATGCAAGGCGGTATAACCAGCCAATAAAAATATATATACTAAATTAGGCGGTATAACCAGCCAATAAAAATATATATACTAAATTAGGCGGTATAACCAGCCAATAAAAATAAAACAAAGTTAATATACAAATTAGGCGGTATAACCAGCCAATAAAAATAAATATAAAAAAAATAAGCAAACTAAAAAAGTAAGAAAACAAGTAAGTAAGAAGAATCAAATATGAAAAATATGGTTAAGGTTTCATTCTCCACCACTAGACATCATTAAGAATCAATTTCAGATCTATCAATATCAACCAACTATCAAAGTTAACAACCGTAGATAACAACAAGCTCTGTTATCCCAATCTTTCCTTAGTTTGTCGTTAAATAGAACAAGCTCTCTATTTAATCTCTAACCATCAAACAACCTAGAATAAGCTCTCTAGATTCAATTTGATGGCAGCTTTATGATGAGAAAGATAGGTTGATCTAAGCAACAAACACATAAGCTCGGATTGTTCAACTTAGGTTATGTTCCACTTTGCAATTATTGAAAACTTGACCATAATCATTAATCACAAATTGCCACTTATGAATAGGAAATCAAGACAATTACACGGATCAAGACTCCTAAACTAGCAATAGATAATTATCAAGATCTATCTAGTTGTACACCTAAATAAATCAAGACAACATCATGAACAATTCTTGTAGAAGAACATAAGCAACTTTGATAGAAAATTAATGATAGATAGAATCTGAAAATCAATCACAAAACATGTCTAGGGCTTTGAAATCACCCTTAACCAAATAGAAGTTTAGCCTAGCATAGGCATTGTAAACATAAACATAAAATTAAAGAAAATCTAAGAAGAAAATAAAAGAAAGAAAGAAGAAGAGGAAGAATATTAATTATCCAACCTCTTGCTCTCTCTAAAGAAAAAGAAAACTAGAGAAAAGAAAGAAAACTAGAGAAAAGAAAGAAGAAGAAAACTTAGAGAATTTTATTAAAATGGCTAATATCCTACCTATGTACAATATGATCCCTTACAATCATCCAAGGCCCTCTATTTATACACATTTTGGAGGGCTAAATGACAAGAGACAAGCTTTACAAATTTCAAAGGTAGGTATATGACGATTTTGATCAGCCAACTTGATGGTCGATTTCGTCAATCTTGGAGGCCTGATCTGATCACATGGTCTTCTAGAAAAAGGTTCCCCTATCCGTTACGGAACCATAGCCGTTGGAATCAGCTCATTTTCTGATGTGGTTAAGCAGATATGGGCAAAATACGTAAACATGTCAGCACAGACGTCATTGCACATCAGCCACCTTGATGGTCGATTTCTTCAATATTGGAGGCCTGATCTGATCACATGGTCTTCTAGACAAAGGTTCCCCTATCAGTTACGGAACCATAGCCGTTGGAATCAGCTCATTTGCTGATGTGGATAAGAAGATATGGGCATAATACGAAAACATGTCAGCACAGACGTCATTGCACATCAGCCAACTTGATGGTCGATTTCGCTAGGGAAAACGACTCCGTTTTAAGAAGTGTAAAACATGAAAAAGATAGATATGCCTCTTATCTTTGCATGGCTACAAATTTCAGCCTTATTGCTTCAGTGAAACTCGAGATATTGCTGATATGGCAAAAGGTGTCGGAACTGAAACTGAACTGGATTTGCCCTTAATTCTAGTAATCTGAAATCACTCAAAGAAACTTGTGAAAAACACCAAAATACATAAAAATATAAAAGATCATAAACACAATTAGACTAAACAATAATAACTCGTATTTGACACAAAACATTAATTAAACATAACTAAAAACTATATAATTATACGAGTTATCACACCCCCACACTTAGATTGTTGCTAGTCCCTAGCAACGACTCAATAAAAATAAAATAAGAAAATCTAATCTAATCCATTTTCGTAGGAAATCACGGTGGCACTTAGCATGTGACACAAGCCTTTAAACCCCTAGGTGTCCCTAGTGGACGAGTTTAGTCTCGTGAGGGTTTACTAGAACGATACCCACAAACATTGAAAAACTAAAATATAAATAAACTGCATATACTAAAAATATTTACTCCTAATCCTTTCAATACAAATTAGATACAATATTTGAACAAGTCTTATAAACTAATCAATAGCTTAAAGAATTTCACAAAGAATTATGCTTGAATGTAAATTGTTTGAGTTAAGCCAATATTAGCATAACATATCTCAATCAAAATATTGCATGTTCAAATTTAATCTCAACTTCTCACATGGGATACCCTCATGATTTTCACTCTTTAAAGTAGTGGTGAAGTGTTTACACTGAATCAATCTCATGAAAACAGTTCTACCATATTCTTGCTTGTCCACCTATTCTCCACTATTTAGATCATACAACTTCATGAATCAAGAGGTCTTTAATCAAGGTTGTAATGGGGCCAAGGGGTTTGTAATGTGGTTGAAGAACAAAAGGATAAAGATATCACAAAGGTTCCAAAGAGTTCATAAAGTTTAGAGATATAAAAAGATCATACAAAGAAACTTCTCAAAACTCTTTACAAGTACATAGTCACCTAGGCCGGATATTCATATTGGGCCTTTTCTTCATTCTAAACGACTTTGTAACATCTTTTTCTTTTTCCACAAATTCAAGAGATGATTCATATTTTTTTTTTTTTTTTACATAGGAATGTATTTGCCAGTATTCCATTTCTTTTTCTCTTGACTTTTCTTTTCTTTTCCCCCCACACTTATTTCTTGTTTATAACCCAAATTTTCAATAAATCTTCTTTGTCTTTGCAACTTGTCTTAAAACATGCTAATTCATCTTTGGAACAAAGGTAAAGATATAAGTATATTTAGGTTAGGGACAAGTTATGGTTACCAAAGAGATAGCTTATTCAATGTAGGCTCAAATTGGTTCACTAAGGGTGTGTTCTCTTGGAACATCAATAAGGGATGGCTGTTTGGCCCTGGCTAAAAATCCTAATGCCTCTATCATATTCATGTTGTCACATGCATCAATATAGTCTCAAACGGTTTAAAGCAAGTTCTAGAGAATCATGTAATCATAAGAGCACTCAAGAAAGAAATTAGATTGATTTGTATAATGCATCAATCATTTTAGGCTCAAAAACTCACAAGAATGATTATACAAGTCAGATTAAGTCTAAACATGCTTCTTTCTCAATCAACATATCATATTAACATTGGCTCATAAAAAGGTTGACATCAAGCTCAATTCTCATGAAAATCTTCTCACAAATAAATATGTTTTAGACTTATGCAATTCATATCTCATCATTGTATTAAAAAGGAACTAAAACACACTAAAAAATAATAATAATAATAAAGACTCATAAAAAAAAATAGTAGACAAAATAAAAGAAATCCTAAATCATTCCCCCCACACTTAATTCTTACATTGTCCTCAATGTAAGTCTATTAACTCAAATGAAAGAATCATGTGTAAGAGAAAAGAACTAATATCATAAGAATAGGAAAAGCTAAGACTCAAAACAAAACAAACTCATGCAACCTAAATAATCCTAAAATACTAAACAAAAATTAACAAGTAAACGTAAAAAGATTAAAATCAAACTGACAAGGTATGTCTCAAGTCTCCCTTACTCAGACCTTGTTCAGAATGAATACTTCTAAATTGCTTAAAACACAACAAACTCTTTTTTTTTTTTTTGAAAAGAAGAAATCAAACTGACAAGGTATGTCTCAAGTCTCCCTTACTCAGACCTTGTTCAGAATGAATACTTCTAAATTGCTTAAAACACAACAAACTTTTTTTTTTTTTTTTAAGAAGGTAAAATTTAGGAGATATTACCTGTAGAGGTTGCTAACCACTTATTATAACTGAGACACAACAAACAAAATGTTAGATAATGTCACAAAGACAAAGTGCAATCCACTCCTTGCTCGTCCATATCTCTTTTTCTTTTTCCGAGCGTTTGCGAAACAACCGTAGCAGATAAATACTCATAAGCTTGGAGCTTTTTGAGTAAATCTTCAATGGTTGTAGCAGAAATTATGGTTCTCCTTGCCTCTGAAAACATGAATCCATTATCCACAGCATTATCTAAATATGAAAGCAAATTACTAAAATAACCATTAATATTAAGCAAACCAATGGGTTTCTTATTTGTGACCAAAGATGACCAAGAAGCCACGCAAGCTATTTCTTCCAATGTACCCAGACCTCCTGGTAAAGCAATGAATGCATCGGCAGAATGGTACATGATTGTTATCCGTTCAGGGATACTCCAGACTTGTATTTCCTTACCCAAGGTAGGTCCACAAAAATCTGTGAATAGTTTTGGCACGATTCCTAGAACTGGACTTCCTCCGGCGTGTGCTGCTGTAGCGACTGCTCCCATTAAACCCGTACTACCGCCTCCATAAATCAATTGGATCTTTTGTTGGGCAAGTATTACTCCAACTCTTATGGCTTCATCAGCAAATATGTTATTTTTTCCTGGATAAGCACCTCCAAAGACACAAATTTTTTTAATGCGTTGGGACGAAGTACTTTCCATTTTTTTTTCTTTTTCGAGTGCCTGAAAGAGAATGAGTACATGGTGTAATATATAGAGGACTGAGTAGTGAATCAGACAAGAGTAATAATGTCGCCGAAAGTGTATCTGACCTGTCAGAAGAAAATGTTAACCTAACAAAAGATTTTTGCGTGATTTCAGGAAGAAAATCAAAAAGAGAAGAAAAATCAACCGTAAAAGTCAAGAGTAATAATGTCGCCGAAAGTGTATTTGACCTGTCAGAAGAAAATGTTAACCTAACAAAAGATTTTTGCGTGATTTCAGGAAGAAAATAAAAAAGAGAAGAAAAATCAATCGTAAAAGACAAATAAAAAAATGAGAATAATTACACAAATCGAATAACACGTAAATTAAACCGAAATAAAGTTATTGCAAATCAAACCAAAAGCTGAGAAGTCATTTATTGTAGTTGTGATTGTGGCTCACATCTTCCTCTGGTTTTACGTCCAGAAACGGCTTAAACGCCTTCTATGAGTCGAGGATATGCTTCCCATCCAGTTTTCTTACAAGCTGGCAAACAGGGTCTTTTAACATCAGATTCCCAAGATGTTGCCATTCCCTTTGGAATTGCGGCCATAAATCAAGAATTTCTCTTTGTACGTCTCCACTAGGATGCGTCTCAAGAGAAAGTTGGATATTACCCAAATTCTCCTTACTCAGTCCATCCTTAATGAATTCAATTTTATCATCTCGATTAGAGGACGGAATCCCAATAGAACGACATTTACCGTTACACGTCCATCGTGCACATTTGTGGCAATTTGAACTCATGCGCTTTGCTCGTCGCTTCTTTGCAAAAGTGCTTCTACCTGTACCTGGTAAATGCAAAACAGGAAGATATTCATCTTCACGTACCTTGGCTTCAATTATCCAACGTATGTCGTCAGGAATCCCTTTGTGCATAAGCATTCTTAATCTTTCAAGTCGAACTTGGTAAAGCTTCAGTAAAATATTTCGAGGAAAAGGAGGAAATCGTTTCTGCAATCTTGTGAGAATATCATCCATCCTGAAAAAAAATAATGAAAAAAATTGAAAGAGAAATTGGAAGAGAAATTTATATACAATATCAGTTTTGTGGGTAGCTGATGGAACCGATTTAAATAATCACGGAGTACCGTTATCCGCCATTTAACCGGGGTGAAAAAAATTATATTTACATCTAGTTATTTTCAAAACAAGGATCAGAAAGAAAAACAACATAAAAAGACTCAAAAACAAAACACTCTAAATAAAATCCTAAATTCTTCCCCCCACACATAATTCTTACATTATCATTAATGTAATGCTATTATCCCCCAATGCAAGAATTATATTAAGAGAAAAGAATTATTAAACAAAAGAAACTTATGCAGCCTAAATGAACTTAAAAACAATAAACACAATTAACAAAGAAACATAAGAAATAAAAATAAAAACAATAAAAATAATAAAAGAAAAAGGAAAAGAAAGAGAAAGCAAATCTGAATATGGAAGGTTGGCAATTTCATCTTTAATTGGGTTGCCTTCCCAATTAACACTTGAGTTAGTGTTTTGAATCTAACCAACACCCCTTCTTGGCTTTTTAGGCTTGTCAGGCTCATACATGAAATTTCCCAAATTTATGCGTTTGAGAGGAAGCTTTCTTTGCACAACAGTGGATGCATTCTCTATTACAAGTATTATTCCATCATCCTTGGTGGTGCATATCTCATCGAGGAATGGTGCATCTTTTGGTACTTGTTGAATGACATCCACAAACAAACTGTTTAAGGTTTCCAGCGTGTCTTGTTCATGTTCATCCTCCTTGAACTTTGCAAATCTACTAGGAAAAGGTGGAGAAGAAACATTAGTAAAAAGTGAAACCTTAAACGTTACCTCAGGTGCCGAAATACTCTTATTTGGATCTTTGGCTTCATTATCCTCAAGAATAGAATCCATCTCTAATTTTGTTTCATCCTCATCTTGTTCCTCATTCTTCAAGGTCACAATAGTAGCATTCTCCTTCGGGTTAACCATCGTTTGGGCTGGGAGTTCTTCAGATCTTTGTGCTACCCATCCCACCATACTACTAGCCAATTGGCTCATTTGCTTTTCCAAACTCTGGATGCTTGCCCTTGTTTCCTGTTGAAATTGCAAAGAATCAGTAACAAGAGAATAGACAAGATCTTCTAAAGAAGCACCTGAGTTTTGAGTCATATGTGGTGGTTGAAAAAGATCTGGTTCTTGAGACCATGATTGATTGAAGCTAGATGGATGAGTGTAATTGGCATAAGGATCTACTTCTTGGTAATTTTTCGAGTAGCCATAATTAGTATGATCCCACCATCCCTCATGGTAAGTGTTTGAGTAATGATCATACTGTTGGTCTTGGAACACTTGATGGCCTTGACATCCTCGCATGGCCAATTGTTGAACTGGGGAGGTGAGATTGGCTTGTTGATTCTCCATGTTCATGTATGCCACCAACTCTTCAAGTGTTAGATTGCTCAATTCCATTGTTCTTTTTTTTTTTTTTTTAAATTTGAAAAGAAAAACTTGTATGTACAAGAAAATAAAACTAATTAGAACTGAAAATAAGAATAAACCAAGTAACAAATAAACTAAAGAAAACAATCCCCGGCAACGGCGCCAAAAATTTGATGCACCCAAAAGAGTGTATCTTATTTAACCTTGCACTAAAAAGATAAATTGTAAGTATAGTAGTTAGCAAGGGTCGAGTCCTCAGGGATTGGGTTTTAGTTTATAAGTTAATAGTTTAAAACTTAAATTCAAGAACAATAAAAGAAAAGGGGTTTTTGAAGCCAGATTTAAACTAAAGTAAATAATAAGAATAAGATGCAAGGCGGTATAACCAGCCAATAAAAATATATATACTAAATTAGGCGGTATAACCAGCCAATAAAAATATATATACTAAATTAGGCGGTATAACCAGCCAATAAAAATAAAACAAAGTTAATATACAAATTAGGCGGTATAACCAGCCAATAAAAATAAATATAAAAAAAATAAGCAAACTAAAAAAGTAAGAAAACAAGTAAGTAAGAAGAATCAAATATGAAAAATATGGTTAAGGTTTCATTCTCCACCACTAGACATCATTAAGAATCAATTTCAGATCTATCAATATCAACCAACTATCAAAGTTAACAACCGTAGATAACAACAAGCTCTGTTATCCCAATCTTTCCTTAGTTTGTCGTTAAATAGAACAAGCTCTCTATTTAATCTCTAACCATCAAACAACCTAGAATAAGCTCTCTAGATTCAATTTGATGGCAGCTTTATGATGAGAAAGATAGGTTGATCTAAGCAACAAACACATAAGCTCGGATTGTTCAACTTAGGTTATGTTCCACTTTGCAATTATTGAAAACTTGACCATAATCATTAATCACAAATTGCCACTTATGAATAGGAAATCAAGACAATTACACGGATCAAGACTCCTAAACTAGCAAGAGATAATTATCAAGATCTATCTAGTTGTACACCTAAATAAATCAAGACAACATCATGAACAATTCTTGTAGAAGAACATAAGCAACTTTGATAGAAAATTAATGATAGATAGAATCTGAAAATCAATCACAAAACATGTCTAGGGCTTTGAAATCACCCTTAACCAAATAGAAGTTTAGCCTAGCATAGGCATTGTAAACATAAACATAAAATTAAAGAAAATCTAAGAAGAAAATAAAAGAAAGAAAGAAGAAGAGGAAGAATATTAATTATCCAACCTCTTGCTCTCTCTAAAGAAAAAGAAAACTAGAGAAAAGAAAGAAAACTAGAGAAAAGAAAGAAGAAGAAAACTTAGAGAATTTTATTAAAATGGCTAATATCCTACCTATGTACAATATGATCCCTTACAATCATCCAAGGCCCTCTATTTATACACATTTTGGAGGGCTAAATGACAAGAGACAAGCTTTACAAATTTCAAAGGTAGGTATATGACGATTTTGATCAGCCAACTTGATGGTCGATTTCGTCAATCTTGGAGGCCTGATCTGATCACATGGTCTTCTAGAAAACGGTTCCCCTATCCGTTACGGAACCATAGCCGTTGGAATCAGCTCATTTGCTGATGTGGTTAAGCAGATATGGGCAAAATACGTAAACATGTCAGCACAGACGTCATTGCACATCAGCCACCTTGATGGTCGATTTCTTCAATATTGGAGGCCTGATCTGATCACATGGTCTTCTAGACAAAGGTTCCCCTATCAGTTACGGAACCATAGCCGTTGGAATCAGCTCATTTGCTGATGTGGATAAGAAGATATGGGCATAATATGAAAACATGTCAGCACAGACGTCATTGCACATCAGCCAACTTGATGGTCGATTTCGCTAGGGAAAACGACTCCGTTTTAAGAAGTGTAAAACATGAAAAAGATAGATATGCCTCTTATCTTTGCATGGCTACAAATTTCAGCCTTATTGTTTCAGTGAAACTCGAGATATTGCTGATATGGCAAAAGGTGTCGGAACTGAAACTGAACTGGATTTGCCCTTAATTCTAGTAATCTGAAATCACTCAAAGAAACTTGTGAAAAACACCAAAATACATAAAAATATAAAAGATCATAAACACAATTAGACTAAACAATAATAACTCGTATTTGACACAAAACATTAATTAAACATAACTAAAAACTATATAATTATACGAGTTATCACATACTAATTATGGCTACTCGAAAAATTACCAAGAAGTAGATCCTTATGCCAATTACACTTATCCATCTAGCTTCAATCAATCATGGTCTCAAGAACCAGATCTTTTTCAACCACCACATATGACTCAAAACTCAGGTACTTCTTTAGAAGATCTTGTGTATTCTCTTATTACTGATACTTTGCAATTTCAACAGGAAACAAAGGCAAGTATCCAGAGTTTGGAAAGGCAAATGAGCCTATTGGCTAGTAGTACGGTGGAATTAGTAGCACAAAGATCTCAAGCACTCCCTTCCCAATCGATGATTGATCCAAAGGAGAGTGTTAGCGCCACACAACTTGAGGATGAATCAGAAAATCCAAGGGAACCCGAGGATGAGAAAGAACTAAAGATGGATTCAACTATTGAAGATAATGAAGCTTCAATTCCGAAAGAGAGTACTTCGGCACCTGAGGTAACGTTTAAGGTTTCACTTTTTACTAATGTTTTTTCTCCACCTTTTCCTAGTAGATTTGCAAAGTTCAAGGAGGAAGAACATGAACAACACATGCCGGAAACCTTAAACAACTTGTTTGTGGATGTCATTCAACAAGTATCAAAATATGCACCATTCCTTGACAAGCTATGCACCACAAAGGATGATGGAATAATACTTGTAATGGAGAATGCATCCACTATTGTGCAAAGAAACCGCCCTACGATTCGTACAAATTCGGAAAGTTTCTTGTATGATCTTGCAAATCCTAAACAGCCAAGAAGGGGTGTTGGTTAGGTTCAAAACACTAACTCAAGTGTTAATTGGGAAGGCAACCCAATTAAAGAAGAAATTGCCAACCTGCCATACTCAGATTTGCTTTCTTTTCCTTTTCCTTTTCCTTTTCCTTTTTCTTTTATTATGTTTATTGTTTTTATGTTTATTTGTTAATTGTTTGTTTAGTATTTTAGGATTATTTAGGTTGCATGAGTTTGTTTTGTTTTGTTTTGAGTCTTAGTTATTCCTATTCTTATGTTATTAGTTCTTTTCTCTTACACATGATTCTTTCATTTGGGTTAATAGCATTACATTGATGACAATGTAAGAATTAAGTGTGGGGGGAAGGATTTAGGATTTCTTTTATTTTTGCCTATTATTTTTTTTATGAGTCTTTAATATAATAATTATTATTATTTTTAGTGTGTTTTAGTTCTTTTTAATACAATGATGAGATATGAATTGTATAAGTCTAAAACAGATTTATTAGTGAGAAGATTTTCATGAGAATTGAGCTTGATATCAACCTTTTTATGAGCCAATGTTAATATAATATGTTGATCGAGAAAGAAGCATGTTTAGACTTAATCTGACTTGTATAATCATCCTTGTGAGTTTTTGAGCCTATAATGATTGATGCATTATACAAATCAATCTAATTTCTTTCTTGAGTGCTCTTATGATTACATGATTCTCTAGAACTTGCTTTAGACCTTGTTGAGACTATATTGATGCATG
The DNA here is from genome assembly GCA_030761205.1 of Fremontodendron californicum. Classification (NCBI taxonomy): domain Eukaryota; kingdom Viridiplantae; phylum Streptophyta; class Magnoliopsida; order Malvales; family Malvaceae; genus Fremontodendron; species Fremontodendron californicum. Next base: position 23,177,034 of record JAULJL010000013.1, read on the forward strand.
TGACAACATGAATATGATAGAGGCATTAGGATTTTTAGCCAGGGCCAAACAGCCAGCCCTTATTGATGTTCCAAAAGAACACACCCTTAGTGAACCAATTTGAGCCTACATTGAATATGCTATCTCTTTGGTAACCATAACTTGTCCCTAACCTAAATATACTTATATCTTTACCTTTGTTCCAAAGATGAATTAGCATGTTTTGAGACAAGTTGCAAAGACAAGGAAGATCTATTGAAAATTTGGGTTAGAAACAAGAAATAAGTGTGGGGGGGAAAGAAAAGAAAAGTCAAGAGAAAAAGAAATGGAATACTGGCAAATACATTCCTATGTAAGAAAAAAAAATATGAATCATCTCTTGAATTTGTGGAAAAAGAAAAAGATGTTACAAAGTTGTTTAGAATGAAGAAAAGGCCCAACATGAATATTCGGCCTAGGTGACTATGTACTTGTAAAGTGTTTTGAGAAGTTTCTTTGTATGATCTTATTATGTCTCTAAACTTTATGAACTCTTTGGAACCCTTGTGATATCTTTATCCTTTTGTTCTTCAACCACATTACAAACCCCTTGGCCCCATTACAACCTTGATTAAAGACCTCTTGATTCATGAAGTTGTATGATCTAAATAGTGGAGAATAGGTGAACAAGCAAGAATATGGTAGAACTGTTTTCATGAGATTGATTGAGTGTAAACACTTCACCACTACTTTAAAGAGTGAAAATCATGAGGGTATCCCATGTGAGAAGTTGAGATTAAATTTGAACATGCACTATTTTGATTGAGATATGTTATGTTAATTTTAGCTTAACTCAAACCATTTACTATCAAGCATGATTTTTTGTGAAACTCTTTAAGCTATTGATTAGTTTATAAGACTTGTTCAATGATTGTCTCTAGTTTGTATTGAAAGAGGATTAGATTAGGTTTTATTATTTTGTCGCTATTTGATTTTGCTCGAGGACTAGCAAAAGATTACATGTTATTCAAGAAGAGGTTGTTTTTCTTTCTGATCCTTGTTTTGAAAATAACTAGATGTAAATATAATTTTTATTTTTTTTACCCCGGTTAAATGGCGGATAACGGTACTCCGTGATTATTTAAGTCGGTTCCATCAGCTACCCACAAAACTGATATTGTATATAAATTTCTCTTTCAATTTCTCTTTCATTTTTTTTCAGGATGGATGATATTCTCACAAGATTGCAGAAACGATTTCCTCCTTTTCCTCGAAATATTTTACTGAAGCTTTACCAAGTTTGATTTCAAAGATTAAGAATGCTTATGCACAAAGGGATTCCTGAAGACATACGTTGGATAATTGAAGCCAAGGTACGTGAAGATGAATATCTTCCTGTTTTGCATTTACCAGGTACAGGTAGAAGCACTTTTGCAAAGAAGCGACGAGCAAAGCGCATGAGTTCAAATTGCCACAAATGTGCACGATGGACGTGTAACGGTAAATGTCGTTCTATTGGGATTCCGTCCTCTAATCGAGATGATAAAATTGAATTCATTAAGGATGGACTGAGTAAGGAGAATTTGGGTAATATCCAACTTTCTCTTGAGACGCATCCTAGTGGAGACGTACAAAGAGAAATTCTTGATTTATGGCCGCAATTCCAAAGGGAATGGCAACATCTTGGGAATCTGATGTTAAAAGACCCTGTTTGCCAGCTTGTAAGAAAACTGGATGGGAAGCATATCCTCGACTCATAGAAGGCGTTTAAGCCGTTTCTGGACGTAAAACCAGAGGAAGATGTGAGCCACAATCACAACTACAATAAATGACTTCTCAGCTTTTAGTTTGATTTGCAATAACTTCATTTCGGTTTAATTTACGTGTTGTTCGATTTGTGTAATTGATAACTCGTATAATTATATAGTTTTTAGTTATGTTTTATTATTGTTTTCTGTCAAATACGAGTTATTATTGCTTAGTCTAATTGTGTTTATGATCTTTTATATTTTTATGTAATTTGGTGTTTTTTTACGAGTTTCTTTGAGTGATTTCAGATTACTAGGTTAAATCAACAATTAAGGGCAAATTCAGTTCAGTTCCAGTTCCGGCACCTTTTCCCATATCAGCTATATCTGGAGTTTCACTAAAGCAATAAGGCCGAAATTTTAACCGTGCAAATTTAAGAGGCATATCTAACTTTTTCATGTTTTACACTTCTTGAAACGGAGTCGTTTTCCCTAGAGAAATCGACCATCAAGTTGGCTGATGAGCAATGACGTCTGTGCTGACCTGTTTTGGTATTTTGCCCATATCTTCTGATCCACATCAGCAAATGAGCTGATTCCAACGGCAATGGATCACCGACTGATAGGGGAACATTTTTCTAGAAGACCATTTGATCATATCAAGCCTCCAATATTGACAAAATCGATCATCAAGCTGGCTGATCAGAATTGTCATACAATATGACGAAAATTGTTAGAAAAATGCACCCACCTATTATACCTACCTTTGAAATTTATAAAGCTTGTCTCTTGTCATTTAGCTCTCCAAAATGTGTATAAATAGAGGGTCTTGGATGATTGTAAGAGACATTGTACATTGGTAGGATATTAGCCATTGTAATAAAATTCTCTAAGTTTTCTTCTTCTTTCTTTTCTTTAGTTTTCTTTTTCTTTATTTTCTTCTTCTTCTTTCTTTCTTTTATTTCCTTCTTAGATTCTCTTTAATTTTATGTTTATGTTTACAATGCCTATGCTAGGCTAAACTTCTATTTGGTTAAGGGTGATTTCAAAGCCCTAGACATGTTTTGTGATTGATTTTCAGATTCTATCTATCATTAATTTTCTATCAAAGTTGCTTATGTTCTTCTACAAGAATTGTTCATGGTGTTGTCTTCATTTATTTAGGTGTACAACTAGATAGATCTTGATAATTATCTATTGCTAGTTTAGGAGTCTTGATCCGTGTAATTGTCTTGATTTCCTATTCATAAGTGGCAATTTGTGATTAATGATTATGGTCAAGTTTTCAATAATTGCAAAGTGGAACATAACCTAAGTTGAACAATCCGAGCTTATGTGTTTGGTGCTTAGATCAACCTATCTTTCTCATCATAAAGCTGCCATTAAATTGAATTTAGAGAGCTTATTCTAGGTTGTTTAATGGTTAGAGATTAAATAGAGAGCTTGTTCTATTTAACGACAAACTAAGGAAAGATTGGGATAACAGAGCTTGTTGTTATCTACGGTTGTTAACTTTGATAGTTGGTTGATATTGATAGATCTGAAATTGATTCTTAATGATGTCTAGTGGTGGAGAATGAAACCTTAACCATATTTTACATATTTGATTCTTCTTACTTACTTGTTTTCTTACTTTTCTAGTTTGCTTATTTTTAAAAGTATATTATTTTTATTGGCTGGTTATACCGCCTAATTTAGTATATATATGTTTATTGGCTGGTTATACCGCCTAATTTAGTATATATATTTTTATTGGCTGGTTATACCGCCTTGCATCTTATTCTTATTATTTACTTTAGTTTAAATCTGGCTTCAAAACCCCCTTTTCTTTTGTGTTCCTTGAATTTAAGTTTTAAACTATTAACTTATAAACTAAAACCCAATCCCTGAGGACTCGACCCTTGCTAACTACTATACTTACAATTGATCTTTTTAGTGCAAGGTTAAATAAGATACACTCTTTTGAGTGCATCAAAATTTTGGCGCCATTGCCGGGGATTGTTTTCTTTAGTTTATTTGTTAGTTGGTTTATTCTTATTTTCAGTTCTAATTAGTATTATTTTCTTGTACATACATGTTTTTCTTTTCAAATTTTGAAAAAAAAAAAAAAAAGATTGAATTAAGCAATCTAACGCTTGAAGAGTTGGTGGCATACATGAACATGGAGAATCAACAAGCCAATCTCACTTCCTCAGTTCAACAATTGGCCATGGGAGGATGTCAAGGCCATCAATGGTTCCAAGACCAACCGCATGATCATTACTCCAACACTTACCATGAGGGATGGTGGGATCATACTAATTATGGCTACTCGAAAAATTACCAAGAAGTAGATCCTTATGCCAATTACACTCATCCATCTAGCTTCAATCAATCATGGTCTCAAGAACCAGATCTTTTTCAACCACCACATATGACTCAAAACTCAGGTACTTCTTTAGAAGATCTTGTATATTCTCTTGTTACTGATACTTTGCAATTTCAACAGGAAACAAGGGCAAGCATCCAGAGTTTGGAAAGGCAAATAAGCCTATTGGCTAGTAGTATGGTGGAATTAGTAGCAGAAAGATCTCTAGCACTCCCTTCCCAAACGGTGATTAACCCAAAGGAGAATGCTACTATTGTGACCTTGAGAAATGAGGAACAAAATGAGGATGAGACAAAACCAAAGATGGATTCACTTCTTGAGGATAATGAAGCCACCATTCAAATTGAGAGTACTTGGACACCTCAAGTAGCCTTTAAGGTTCTTATTTCTACTAATGTTCCTTCTCCACTTTTTCCTAGCAGATTTGCAAAGTCCAAAAAGGAGGAACATGCACAACAATTTTTGGAAACCTTAAACAGCTTGCTTGTGAATGCCATTAGACAAGTACCAAGATATGCACAATTCCTCAAAGAGCTATACCCCACCAAGAATGATGAAATAATACGTGTGGGGGAGAAGGCATTGGCTGTTTTGCAAAGAAAACTTTCTCCAAAATGCAAAAATCCGAGAAGTTTGATGTCTAAGCCAAAAGATCCTAAAAAGCCAAGAAGGGGAATTGGCTAGGCTGAAAACAATCAATCAAGTGCTAATTGGGGGAGGCAGCCTAATTAGTGAAAGCATTGCCAAACTGCCATCCTCAGATTTGCTTTCTTTTTCTTTATCTTTTTCTTATGTTTCTTTGCTAATTGTGTTTAGTGTTTCTAAGTTCATTTAGGCTGCATAAGTTTATTTTGTTTATTAGTTCTTTTCACTTACACATGATTATTTCATTTGGGATTAATAGTATTACATTAATGACAATGTAAGAATTATGTGTGGGGGGAAGAATTTAGGATTTTATTTAGAGTGTTTTGTTTTTGTGTCTTTTTATGTTGTTTTTCTTTCTGATCCTTGTTTTGAAAATAACTAGATGTAAATATAATTTTTAATTTTTTTAACCCCGGTTAAATGGCGGATAACGGTACTGCGTGATTATTTAAATCGGTTCCATCAGCTACCCACAAAACTGATATTGTATATAAATTTCTCTTCCAATTTCTCTTTCAATTTTTTTCATTTTTTTTTCAGGATGGATGATATTCTCACAAGATTGCAGAAACGATTTCCTCCTTTTCCTCGAAATATTTTACTGAAGCTTTACCAAGTTCGATTTGAAAGATTAAGAATGCTTATGCACAAAGGGATTCCTGAAGACATACGTTGGATAATTGAAGCCAAGGTACGTGAAGATGAATATCTTCCTGTTTTGCATTTACCAGGTACAGGTAGAAGCACTTTTGCAAAGAAGCGACGAGCAAAGCGCATGAGTTCAAACTGCCACAAATGTGCACGATGGACGTGTAACGGTAAATGTCGTTCTATTGGGATTCCGTCCTCTAATCGAGATGATAAAATTGAATTTATTAAGGATGGACTGAGTAAGGAGAATTTGGGTAATATCCAACTTTCTCTTGAGACGCATCCTAGTGGAGACGTACAAAGAGAAATTCTTGATTTATGGCCGCAATTCCAAAGGGAATGGCAACATCTTGGGAATCTGATGTTAGAAGACCCTGTTTGCCAGCTTGTAAGAAAACTGGATGGGGAGCATATCCTCGACTCATAGAAGGCGTTTAAGCCGTTTCTGGACGTAAAACCAGAGGAAGATGTGAGCCACAATCACAACTACAATAAATGACTTCTCAGCTTTTGGTTTGATTTGCAATAACTTCATTTCGGTTTAATTTACGTATTGTTCGATTTGTGTAATTATTCTCATTTTTTTTTATTGGTCTTTTACGGTTGATTTTTCTTCTCTTTTTGATTTTCTTCCTGAAATCACGCAAAAATCTTTTGTTAGGTTAACATTTTCTTCTGACAGGTCAAATACACTTTCGGCGACATTATTACTCTTGTCTGATTCACTACTCAGTCCTCTATATATTACACCATGTACTCATTCTCTTTCAGGCACTCGAAAAAAAAAGGAAAGTACTTCGTCCCAGCGCATTAAAAAAATTTGTGTCTTTGGAGGTGCTTATCCAGGGAAAAATAACATATTTGCTGATGAAGCCATAAGAGTTGGAGTAATACTTGCCCAACAAAAGATCCAGTTGATTTATGGAGGTGGTAGTACGGGTTTAATGGGAGCAGTCGCTACAGCAGCACACGCCGGAGGAAGTCCAGTTCTAGGAATCGTGCCAAAACTATTTGTGGACCTACCTTGGGTAAGTGATGCACCCAAAAGACTGTATCTTATTTAACCTTGCACTAAAAAGATCAATTGTAAGTATAATGATTAGCAAGGGTCGAGTCCTCAGGGATTGGGTTTTAATCTATGAGTTATTAGTTTATAACTTACGTTCAAAGAAAACAATAAAAGAAAATGGGTTTTTGAAGCCAGATTTAAACTAAAGTAAATAATAAGAATAAGATGCAAGGCGGTATAACCAGCCAATAAAAATATATATACTAAATTAGGCGGTATAACCAGCCAATAAAAATATATATACTAAATTAGGCGGTATAACTAGCCAATAAAAATAAAACAAAGTTAATATACAAATTAGGCGGTATAACCAGCCAATAAAAATAAATATACTTTTAAAAATAAGCAAACTAGAAAAGTAAGAAAACAAGTAAGTAAGAAGAATCAAATATGAAAAATATGGTTAAGGTTTAATTCTCCACCACTAGACATCATTAAGAATCAATTTCAGATCTATCAATATCAACAAACTATCAAAGTTAACAACCGTAGATAACAACAACCTCTGTTATCCCAATCTTTTCTTAGTTTATCGTTAAATAGAACAAGCTCTCTATTTAATCTCTAACCATTAAACAACCTAGAATAAGCTCTCTAAATTCAATTTAATGGCAGCTTTATGATGAGAAAGATAGGTTGATCTAAGCAACAAACACATAAGCTCGGATTGTTCAACTTAGGTTATGTTCCACTTTGCAATTATTGAAAACTTGACCATAATCATTAATCACAAATTGTCACTTATGAATAGGAAATCAAGACAATTACACGGATCAAGACTCCTAGACTAGCAATAGATAATTATCAAGATCTATCTAGTTGTACAACTAAATAAATCAAGACAACATCATGAACAATTCTTGTAGAAGAACATAAGCAACTTTGATAGAAAATTAATGATAGATAGAATCTGAAAATCAATCACAAAACATGTCTAGGGCTTTGAAATCACCCATAACCAAATAGAAGTTTAGCCTAGCATAGGCATTGTAAACATAAACATAAAATTAAAGAGAATCTAAGAAGGAAATAAAAGAAAGAAAGAAGAAGAAGAAAATAAAGAAAAAGAAAACTAGAGAAAAGAAAGAAGAAGAAAACTTAGAGAATTTTATTACAATGGCTAATATCCTACCAATGTACAATGCCTCATACAATCATCCAAGGCCCTCTATTTATACACATTTTGGAGGGCTAAATGACAAGAGACAAGCTTTACAAATTTCAAAGGTAGGTATAATAGGTGGGTGCATTTTTCTAACAATTTTTGTCATATTGTATGACAATTTTGATCAGCCAACTTGATGGTCGATTTTGTCAATTTTGGAGGCCTGATCTGATATGTGGTCTTCTAGAAAAATGTTCCCCTATCAGTTACTGATCCATAGCCGTTGGAATCAGCTCATTTGCTGATGTGGATAAGAAGATATGGGCAAAATACGAAAAGAGGTCAGCACAGACGTCATTGCACATCAGCCAACTTGATGGTCGATTTCGCTAGGGAAAACGACTCCGTTTCAAGAAGTGTAAAACATGAAAAAGATAGATATGCCTCTTAACTTTGCACGGTTAAAATTTCAGCCTTATTTCTTCAGTGAAACTCGAGATATAGCTGATATGGCAAAAAGTGTCGGAACTGGAACTGAACTGGATTTGCCCTTAATTCTAGTAATCTGAAATCACTCAAAGAAACTTGTGAAAAACACCAAATTACTTAAAAATATAAAAGATCATAAACACAATTAGACTAAACAATAATAACTCGTATTTGACACAAAACAATAATAAAACATAACTAAAAACTATATAATTATACGAGTTATCACACCCCCACACTTAGATTGTTGCTAGTCCCTAGCAACGACTCAATAAAAATAAAATAAGAAAATATAATCTAATCCACTTTCGTAGGAAATCACGGTGGCACTTAGCATGTGACACAAGCCTTTAAACCCCTAGGTGTCCCTAGTGGACGAGTTTAGTCTCGTGAGGGTTTACTAGAACGATACCCACAAACATTGAAAAACTAAAATATAAATAAACTACATATACTAAAAATATTTACTCCTAATCCTTTCAATACAAATTAGAGACAATCTTTGAACAAGTCTTATAAACTATTCAATAGCTTAAAGAATTTCACAAAAAATCATGCTTCAATGTAAATTGTTTGAGTTAAGCCAATATTAACATAACATATTTCAATCAAAATAGTGCATATTCAAACTTAATCTCAACTACTCACATGGGATACTCTCATGATTTTCATTCTTTAAAGTAGTGGTAAAGTGTTTACACTCAATCAATCTCATGAAAACAGTTCTATCATATTCTTGCTTGTCCACCTATTCTCCACTATTTAGATCATACAACTTCATGAATCAAGAGGTCTTTAATCAAGGTTGTAATGGGGCCAAGGGGTTTGTAATGTGGTTGAAGAACAAAAGGATAAAGATATCACAAAGGTTCCAAAGAGTTCATAAAGTTTAGAGACATAATAAGATCATACAAATAAACTTCTCAAAACTCTTTACAAGTACATAGTCACCTAGGCCGGATGTTGGGCCTTTTCTTCATTCTAAACAACTTTGTAACATCTTTTTCTTTTTCCCCAAATTCAAGAGATGATTCATATTTTTTTTTTTTACATAGAAATGTATTTGCCAGTATTCCATTTCTTTTTTTTTTCTTTTGACTTTTCTTTTCTTCCCCCGCCCCCCACACTTATTTCTTGTTTCTAACCCAAATTTTCAATAGATCTTCCTTGTCTTTGCAACTTGTCTCAAAACATGCTAATTCATCTTTGGAACAAAGGTAAGGATATAAGTATATTTAGGTTAGGGACAAGTTATGGTTACCAAAGAGATAGCTTATTCAATGTAGGCTCAAATTGGTTCACTAAGGGTGTGTTCTCTTGGAACATCAATAAGGGATGGCTGTTTGGCCCTGGCTAAAAATCCTAATGCCTCTATCATATTCATGTTGTCACATGCATGAATATAGTCTCAACAAGGTCTAAGGCAAGTTCTAGAGAATCATGTAATCATAAGAGAACTCAAGAAAGAAATTAGATTGATTTATATAATGCATCAATCATTATAGGCTCAAAAACTCACAAGGATGATTATACAAGTCAGATTAAGTCTAAACATGCTTCTTTCTCAATCAACATATCATATTAACATTGGCTCATAAAAAGGTTTATATCAAGCTCAATTCACATGAAAATCTTCTCACTAATAAATCTGTTTTAGACTTATGCAATTCATATCTCATCATAGTATTGAAAGTAACTAAAACACACTAAAAACACACTAAGTCTAAACATGCTTTTTTTTTTTGTTGAAGAAGATTAAATCAAACTGACAAGGTATGTCTCAAGTCTCCCTTACTCAGACCTTGTTCAGAATGAATACTTCTAAATGTCTTAAAACACAACAATTTTTTTTTTTTTAATTAGCAAAATATGTCCCTTACCCCCTACTAAAATATGACATTGTCCCCAATGTCAAATTTTAAAGGTAGAATTTAGGAGATATTACCTGCAGAGGTTGCTAACCACTTATTATAACTGAGACACAACAAGCAAAATGTTAGATAATGTCACAAAGACAAAGTGCAATCCACTCCTTGCTCGTCCATATCTCTTTTTCTTTTTCCGAGCGTTTGCGAAACAACCGTAGCAGATAAACACTCGTAAGCTTGGAGCTTTTTGAGTAAATCTTCAATGGTTGTTGCAGAAATTATGGTTCTCCTTGCCTCTGAAAACATGAATCCATTATCCACAGCATTATCTAAATATGAAAGCAAATTACTAAAATAACCATTAATATTAAGCAAACCAATGGGTTTCTTATTTGTGACCAAAGATGACCAAGAAGCCACGCAAGCTATTTCTTCCAATGTACCCAGACCTCCTGGTAAAGCAATGAATGCATCGGCAGAATGGTACATGATTGTTATCCGTTCAGGGATACTCCAGACTTGTATTTCCTTACCCACGGTAGGTCCAAAAAAATATGTGAATAGTTTTGGCACGACTCCTAGAACTGGACTTCCTCCGGCGTGTGCTGCTGTAGCGACTGCTCCCATTAAACCCGTACTACCGCCTCCATAAATCAACTGGATCTTTTGTTGGGCAAGTATTACTCCAACTCTTATGGCTTCATCAGCGAATATGTTATTTTTCCCTGGATAAGCACCTCCAAAGACACAAAAAAATTTTAATGCGTTGGGACGAAGTACTTTCCATTTTTTTTTTCTTTTTTTTTTTTCGAGTGCCTGAAAGAGAATGAGTACATGGTGTAATATATAGAGGACTGAGTAGTGAATCAGACAAGAGTAATAATGTCGCCGAAAGTGTATCTGACCTGTCAGAAGAAAATGTTAACCTAACAAAAGATTTTTGCGTGATTTCAGGAAGAAAATCAAAAAGAGAAGAAAAATGAACCGTAAAAGTCAAGAGTAATAATGTCGCCGAAAGTGTATTTGACCTGTCAGATGAAAATGTTAACCTAACAAAAGATTTTTGCGTGATTTCAGGAAGAAAATCAAAAAGAGAAGAAAAATCAACCGTAAAGACAAATAACAAAAAGAGAATAATTACACAAATCGAACAACACGTAAATTAAACCAAAATGAAGTTATTGCAAATCAAACCAAAAGCTGAGAAGTCATTTATTGTAGTTGTGATTGTGGCTCACATCTTCCTCTGGTTTTACGTCCAGAAACGGCTTAAACGCCTTCTATGAGTCGAGGACATGCTTCCCATCCAGTTTTCTTACAAGCTGGCAAACAGGGTCATTTAACATCAGATTCCCAAGATGTTGCCATTCCCTTTGGAATTGCGGCCATAAATCAAGAATTTCTCTTTGTACGTGATGCACCCAAAAGAGTGTATCTTATTTAACCTTGCACTAAAAAGATCAATTGTAAGTATAGTAGTTAGCAAGGGTCGAGTCCTCAGGGATTGGGTTTTAGTTTATAAGTTGATAGTTTAAAACTTAAATTCAAGAACAATAAAAGAAAAGGGGTTTTTGAAGCCAGATTTAAACTAAAGTAAATAATAAGAATAAGATGCAAGGCAGTATAACCAGCCAATAAAAATATATATACTAAGCAAGGCGGTATAACCAGCCAATAAAAATATATATACTAAATTAGGCGGTATAACCAGCCAATAAAAATAAAACAAAATTAATATACAAATTAGGCGGTATAACCAGCCAATAAAAATAAATATACTTTTAAAAATAAGCAAACTAGAAAAGTAAGAAAACAAGTAAGAAGAATCAAAAATGAAAAATATGGTTAAGGTTTCATTCTCCACCACTAGACATCATTAAGAATCAATTTCAGATCTATCAATATCAACCAACTATCAAAGTTAACAACCGTAGATAACAACAAGCTCTGTTATCCCAATCTTTCCTTAGTTTGTCGTTAAATAGAACAAGCTCTCTATTTAATCTCTAACCATCAAACAACCTAGAATAAGCTCTCTAGATTCAATTTAATGGCAGCTTTATGATGAGAAAGATAGGTTGATCTAAGCAACAAACACATAAGCTCGGATTGTTCAACTTAGGTTATGTTCCACTTTGCAATTATTGAAAACTTGACCATAATCATTAATCACAAATTGCCACTTATGAATAGGAAATCAAGACAATTACACGGATCAAGACTCCTAAACTAGCAATAGATAATTATCAAGATCTATCTAGTTGTACACCTAAACAAATCAAGACAACATCATGAACAATTCTTGTAGAAGAACATAAGCAACTTTGATAGAAAATTAATGATAGATAGAATCTGAAAATCAATCACAAAACATGTCTAGGGCTTTGAAATCACCCTTAACCAAATAGAAGTTTAGCCTAGCATAGGCATTATAAACATAAAATTAAATAGAATCTAAGAAGAAAATAAAAGAAAGAAAGAAGAAGAAGAAGAATATTAATTATCCAACCTCTTGCTCTTTCTAAAGAAAAAGAAAACTAGAGAAAAGAAAGAAGAAGAAAACTTAGAGAATTTTGTTAAAATGGCTAATATCCTACCAATCTCCAATATGATCCCTTACAATCATCCAAGGCCCTCTATTTATACACATTTTGGAGGGCTAAATGATAAGAGACAAGCTTTACAAATTTCAAAGGTAGGTATAATAGGTGGGTGCATTTTCTAACAATTTTCGTCATGTATGACGATTTTGATCAGCCAACTTGATGGTCGATTTTGTCAATTGTGGAGGCCTTATCTGATCACATGGTCTTCTAGACAAATGTTACCCTATCAGTTACTGATCCATAGCCGTTGGAATCAGCTCATTTGCTGATGTGGATAAGAAGATATGGGCATAATACGAAAACATGTCAGCACAGACGTCATTGCACATCAGCCAACTTGATGGTCGATTTCGCTAGGGAAAACGACTCCGTTTCAAGAAGTGTAAAACATCAAAAAGATAGATATGCCTCTTAGCTTTGCATGGCCACAAATTTCAGCCTTATTGCTTCAGTGAAACTCGAGATATAGCTGATATGGCAAAAGGTGTCGGAACTGGAACTGAACTGGATTTGCCCTTAATTCTAGTAATCTGAAATCACTCAAAGAAACTTGTGAAAAACACCAAAATACATAAAAATATAAAAGATCATAAACACAATTAGACTAAACAATAATAACTCGTATTTGACACAAAACAATAATAAAATATAACTAAAAACTATATAATTATACGAGTTATCACACCCCCACACTTAGATTGTTGCTAGTCCCTAGCAACGACTCAATAAAAATAAAATAAGAAAATCTAATCTAATCCATTTTCGTAGGAAATCACGGTGGCACTTAGCATGTGACACAAGCCTTTAAACCCCTAGGTGTCCCTAGTGGACGAGTTTAGTCTCGTGAGGGTTTACTAGAACGATACCCACAAACATTGAAAAACTAAAATATAAATAAACTACATATACTAAAAATATTTACTCCTAATCCTTTCAATACAAATTAGATACAATATTTGAACAAGTCTTATAAACTAATCAATAGCTTAAAGAATTTCACAAAAAATCATGCTTGAATGTAAATTGTTTGAGTTAAGCCAATATTAGCATAACATATCTCAATCAAAATATTGCATGTTCAAATTTAATCTCAACTTCTCACATGGGATAACCTCATGATTTTCACTCTTTAAAGTAGTGGTGAAGTGTTTACACTCAATCAATCTCATGAAAACAGTTCTACCATATTCTTGCTTGTCCACCTATTCTCCACTATTTAGATCATACAACTTCATGAATCAAGAGGTCTTTAATCAAGGTTGTAATGGGGCCAAGGGGTTTGTAATGTGGTTGAAGAACAAAAGGATAAAGATATCACAAAGGTTCCAAAGAGTTCATAAAGTTTAGAGACATAAAAAGATCATACAAAGAAACTTCTCAAAACTCTTTACAAGTACATAGTCACCTAGGCCGGATATTTATGTTGGGCCTTTTCTTCATTCTGAACAACTTTGTAACATCTTTTTCTTTTTCCCAAAATTCAAGAGATGATTCATATTTTTTTTTTTTGAATGTATTTGCCAGTATTCCATTTCTTCTTTTTTTTTTTTTTTTTTTTTTTTTGACTTTTCTTTTCTTTCCCCCCCACACTTATTTCTTGTTTCTAACCCGAATTTTTAACTAAAAATATCCCTTGTCTTTGCAACTTGTCTCAAAACATGCTAATTCATCTTTGGAACAAAGGTAAAGATATAAGTATATTTAGGTTAGGGACAAGTTATGGTTACCAAATAGATAGCTTATTCAATGTAGGCTCAAATTGGTTCACTAAGGGTGTGTTCTCTTGGAACATCAATAAGGGATGGTTGTTTGGCTCTGGCTAAAAATCCTAATGCCTCTATCATATTCATGTTGTCACATGTATCAATATAGTCTCAAACGGTTTAAAGCAAGTTCTAGAGAATCCTGTAATCATAAGAGCACTCAAGAAAGAAATTAGATTGATTTGTATAATGCATCAATCATTATAGGCTCAAAAACTCACAAGGATGATTATACAAGTCAGATTAAGTCTAAACATGCTTCTTTCTCAATCAACATATCATATTAACATTGGCTCATAAAAAAAAAATGATATCAAGCTCAATTCTCATGAAAATCTTCTCACTAATAACTCTGTTTTAGACTTATGCAATTCATATCTCATCATTGTATTAAAAAGGAACTAAAACACACTAAAAATTATAATAAAGACTCATAAAAAAAAATAGTAGACAAAAATAAAAGAAATCCTAAATCATTCCCCCCACACTTAATTCTTACATTGTCCTCAATGTAAGTCTATTAACCCAAATGAAAGAATCATGTGTAAGAGAAAAGAACTAATAACATAAGAATAGGAACAGCTAAGACTCAAAACAAAACAAACTCATGCAACCTAAATAATCTTAAAATACTAAACAAAAATTAACAAGTAAACATAAAAAGATTAAAATCAAACTGACAAGGTGTGTCTCAAGTCTCCCTTACTCAGACCTTGTTCAGAAAGAATACTTCTAAATTGCTTAAAACACAACAAACTTTTTTTTTTTTTTTTTTTTGAAAAGAAGAAATCAAACTGACAAGGTATGTCTCAAGTCTCCCTTACTCAGACCTTGTTCAGAATGAATACTTCTTAAAATTTTTTTTTTTTTTTTTAAATTAGCAAAATATGTCCCTTACCCCCTACTAAAATATGACATTGTCCCCAATGTCAAATGTTAAAGGTAGAATTTAGGAGATATTACCTGCAGAGGTTGCTAACCACTTATTATAACTGAGACACAACAAGCAAAATGTTAGATAATGTCACAAAGACAAAGTGCAATCCACTCCTTGCTCGTCCATATCTCTTTTTCTTTTTCCGAGCGTTTGCGAAACAACCGTAGCAGATAAACACTCATAAGCTTGGACCTTTTTAAGTAAATCTTCAATGGTTGTAGCAGAAATTATGGTTCTCCTTGCCTCTGAAAACATGAATCCATTATCCACAGCATTATCTAAATATAAAAGCAAATTACTAAAATAACCATTAATATTAAGCAAACCAATGGGTTTCTTATTTGTGACCAAAGATGACCAAGAAGCCACGCAAGCTATTTCTTCCAATGTACCCAGACCTCCTGGTAAAGCAATGAATGCATCGGCAGAATGGTACATGATTGTTATCCGTTCAGGGACACTCCAGACTTGTATTTCCTTACCCACGGTAGGTCCACAAAAACTTGTGAATAGTTTTGGCACGATTCCTAGAACTGGACTTCCTCCGGTGTGTGCTGCTGTAGCGACTGCTCCCATTAAACCCGTACTACCGCCTCCATAAATCAAGTGGATCTTTTGTTGGCCAAGTATTACTCCAACTCTTATGGCTTCATCAGCGAATATGTTATTTCTCCCTGGATAAGCACCTCCAAAGACACAAATTTTTTTAATGCGCTGGGATGAAGTACTTTCCATTTTTTTTTTTCGAGTGCCTGAAAGAGAATGAGTACATGGTGTAATATATAGAGGACTGAGTAGTGAATCAGACAAGAGTAATAATGTCGCCGAAAGTGTATCTGACCTGTCAGAAGAAAATGTTAACCTAACAAAAGATTTTTGCGTGATTTCAGGAAGAAAATCAAAAAGAGAAGAAAAAATCAACCGTAAAAGACAAATAAAAAAAACGAGAATAATTACACAAATCGAACAACACGTAAATTAAAACAAAATAAAGTTATTGCAAATCAAACCAAAAGCTGAGAAGTCATTTATTGTAGTTGTGATTGTGGCTCACATCTTCCTCTGGTTTTACGTCCAGAAACGGCTTAAACGCCTTCTATGAGTCGAGGATATGCTTCCCATCCAGTTTTCTTACAAGCTGGCAAACAGGGTCTTTTAACATCAGATTCCCAAGATGTTGCCATTCCCTTTGGAATTGCGGCCATAAATCAAGAATTTCTCTTTGTACGTCTCCACTAGGATGCGTCTCAAGAGAAAGTTGGATATTACCCAAATTCTCCTTACTCAGTCCATCCTTAATGAATTCAATTTTATCATCTCGATTAGAGGACGGAATCCCAATAGAACGACATTTACCGTTACACGTCCATCGTGCACATTTGTGGCAATTTGAACTCATGCGCTTTGCTCGTCGCTTCTTTGCAAAAGTGCTTCTACCTGTACCTGGTAAATGCAAAACAGGAAGATATTCATCTTCACGTACCTTGGCTTCAATTATCCAACGTATGTCGTCAGGAATCCCTTTGTGCATAAGCATTCTTAATCTCTCAAGTCGAACTTGGTAAAGCTTCAGTAAAATATTTCGAGGAAAAGGAGGAAATCGTTTCTGCAATCTTGTGAGAATATCATCCATCCTGAAAAAAAAAGAATGAAAAAAAAATTGAAAGAGAAATTGGAAGAGAAATTTATATACAATATCAGTCTTGTGGGTAGCTGATGGAACCGATTTAAATAATCACGGAGTACCGTTATCCGCCATTTAACCGGGGTTAAAAAAAATAAATTAAAAATTATATTTACATCTTGTAAGAGAAAAGAACTATTAAACAAAAGAAAAGAAAAACAATAAAAGATAGAATGATGGAGAGTAAGGAATATGCAAATCTGATATAATAGATGCTCTCCATCCTTTTGGGTTGCCTCCCAAGAAGCGCTTGGTTTATTGTCCTCAGCCTAACTTAGACCCATGCCATTATTATTCAACATACTTTGGCTCAAAAAGTGGAAACTCCTCCACATCTTGTATTGGAAAGTTCTCATAGTAAGGCTTCAATCTATGACCATTCACTTTGAATGCCTTATCTGTTTTTGGGCTTTGGATTTCAACTGCACCATGAGTAAATACATTAGTAATAACAAAAGGTCCAACCCAACGAGAACGTAACTTACCTGGATATAACTTAAGGCGTGAATGGAAGAGAAGAACTTTTTGTCCAACAACAAATTCTTTTCTTGATATCATCTTGTCATGGAATGCCTTAGTCTTTTCCTTGTAAATCCTAGAATTCTGATAGGCATCATTCCTTATCTCCTCTAATTCTTGTAGGTCAAGTTTTCTTTTCTTTCCTATCTCATCCATCTCCATGTTGCATTGTTTGATAGCCCAATATGATTTATGTTCCAATTCAACCGGAAGATGACAAGGCTTACCATAAACAAGTCGATAAGGAGACATACCAATGGGTGTCTTATATGCTGTCCTATAAGCCCAAAGTGCATCATCAAGTCGTGAACTCCAATCCTTCCTATTTGGATTAACTGTCTTTTCAAGGATGGACTTAACTTCTCGGTTTGACACTTCAGCTTGCCCACTAGTTTGAGGATGATATGAGGTGGAGACCTTGTGTGTGATGTTATACTTCCTCAAAAGTGCTTCCATAGTCCTATTGCAAAAGTGAGTACCTCTATCGCTGATTATGGCCTTTGGCGTTCCAAACCTAGCCAAGATGTTAGTCTTGACAAAATCTTCTTATAATCTGATCGGAGCAATGCTTCCAAAGGTAAGGATCATCCCATATGTAGTATTTGGCATCACTCTTGATCTTATTTCTTTGAGCTTGTGTCAACTCTTATGGCAACTTCTTCGTAACTAAGTAATTAACAATATCAGCATACCAAGGAGTTGTTGTACTTATAAAAAGAAGTTGCTCATCCGGAAAGTTCTCATTCAAGGGTAGTGCATCCTCTTCATGAACTAAACGGCTAAGATGGTCCGCAACCAGGTTGTCACTACCTCTCTTATCTTTTATCTCCAAATCAAACTCTTGTAAGAGAAGTATCCATCTAATCAACCTTGGTTTGGCCTCCTTTTTAGTGAGTAAGTACTTAAGGGCTGCATGGTCAGAATATACAATTACTTTAGTACCAATTAAATAAGATCGAAATTTTTCTAAAGCAAATACAACAGCCAAAAGTTCTTTTTCAGTAGTGGAATAGTTCAATTGAGCATCATTAAGAGTTCGGGAGGCATAATAAATGGCATGTGAGGCTTTGCCAACCCGTTGGCCCAAAACAGCTCCAATGGCATAGTCACTAGCATCACACATGATTTCAAAAGGTACATTCCAATCTGGTGGTTGGATGATAGGAGCTGATGTCAAGAGTCCCTTCAATGTTTCAAACGCCTCTTTGCATTTATCATCAAAGTGGAAAACCACATCTTTTTGTAGTAGCTTGCAAAGAGGTAATGTGATCTTTGAGAAGTCTTTGATAAATCTCCTATAGAAACCTGCATGTCCAAGAAAAGAACGAACCTCTCTCACATTTATGGGAGGTGGTAAAGAATGCATAATATCTATTTTAGACTTATCAACCTCTATCCCTCTAGAAGAAATAACATGGCCCAAAACTATTCCTTGTTCTACCATAAAGTGACATTTTTCCCAATTCAAAACAAGGTTAGTTTCCATGCATCTTTCAAGTACAAGTGTAAGGTTCTCTAGACATCTATCAAAAGAATCACCATAGACACTAAAATCATCCATAAACACTTCTATGATATTCTCTACATAATCTGAAAATATGCTAACCATACACCTTTGGAATGTAGCTGGTGCATTACAAAGACCAAATGGCATACGCCGGTATGCAAAAGTACCAAATGGACATGTGAATGTTGTTTTCTCTTGGTCCTCCGGAGCAATGGCTATCTGATTATAACCTGAAAAACCATCAAGAAAACAATAATGAGAATGGCCAGCTAACCTTTCAAGCATTTGATCAATAAAAGGTAAAGGAAAGTGGTCTTTGCGAGTTGTGGAATTAAGTTTACGATAATCAATACAAACTCGCCATCCTGTTTGAATCCTAGTAGGAACAAGTTCATTCTCATTATTTGTTACCACCGTTACACCTGATTTCTTTGGAACCACTTGGACTGGGCTCACCCATTTGCTATCCGAGATAGGATAGATCACTCCAACATCTAGGAGCTTCAGTATCTCCTTTTTCACAACCTCCATCATAGGAGGGTTCAATCTTCTTTGTGCTTCTCTTGTTGGTTTAGACCCTTCCTCTAACAAAATCCGGTGCATGCACATGGATGGGCTTATTCCCTTGATATCGGCAATTGTCCAACCAATTGCTGTTTTATGCTCTCTAAGCACCCGGATAAGTCGCTCTTCTTGCAAAGGTGTGAGCTCTTTGGCAATGATGACAGGTAGTGTGTCCTTTTCCCCTAAGAACAAATATTTCAAGTGGTTCGGTAGTGGTTTCAATTCTAAAGTTGGTGCCTGCAAAATGGAAGGTAGAAGTTTCTCATTAGATAAAGGCAAATCAATAAATGAAACATCAAACCTTGCATCTTTAGGTTGCAGCGAGTGTAAAGATTCTAGTGCCCCTTCCACATGGTCACTCAAGGCTAGTTTAGCATTCCCCATTCCGAGATGGTTGCTAAGGACTATTTCCACACTATCTTCACCATCTAGCTCATAAGCTTGCTGCACTAGTGAGTCAATTATATCAATATTAAAAACAGAATGCACATCACTAGGATATCTCATGGCCTCAAAAATGTTAAAGCGAATTATTTCACCATCAAATTCCATAGTTAAAGTGCCATCATGTACATCTATTTTAGTTCTTGCTGTTTTCAAGAATGGTCTCCCTAATAGAATAGGTGTGGGATTAGAAGACATCTCATCTTCCATCTCAATAACATAAAAGTCAGCGGGAAAAACCAATTCATTAACCTGTACAAGAACGTCTTCTACAACTCCTCTTGGATAAGTGTTAGAACGGTCAGCAAGTTGTATTATAACACCGGTTTCCTCTAATGGTCCTAGATTCAATGAAGCATAAATTGAATATGGCATGACATTAATAGATGCCCCTAGATCTAGCATAGCACGCTCAAACCTGGTGTTGCCTATCTTACAAGGAATGGTAAACATACCTGGATCCTTGCATTTAGGTGGGAGTTTCTTTTGAAGAACAGCTGACACATTCTCCCCCACACTTACCTTTTCATTCCATTTCAACTTCCGTTTAGATGTGCACAACTCTTTTAGGAACTTGGCATATCTTGGCACTTGCTTGATAGCATCTAGTAAAGGAATGTTCACCTCTACTTTCCGGAAGGTTTCCAAAATTTCCTTCTCTTGCTCCTCCTTCTTGGACTTTGCTAACCTGCTAGGAAAAGGTGGAGGAGTTATATAAGAAGGAAAGGATGGTTTAGGAATTACCTTTTTTAGTGGCTCGTTGGGATGTGAAGAGGATGCCATGGTATTGTTCTCCCCTTGAGCACTATCATTTTGTGGTGTCTCTAGCTGTTTCCCACTTCTTAAATTTATAGCATTGGCATTCTCTCTTGGATTCACTATGGTTTGGGAAGGTAATTTCCCAGAATCCCTTGCTTGCATTTGACTCATGGTTGTTGCCAATTGCCCTATTTGAGTCTCCAAATTTCGAATACTTGTCTTTGTTTCCTGTTGAAATTGAATTGTATTAGTAGAAAGAGCTTTAACAAGATCTTCAAGAGAAGTACCTGAATTTTGGGTGGGTGGTAGTTGTTGTCGGGTTTGGTATGGTTGTTGCACTCTTTGCTGAAAACCCGGTGGCCTGTGGTCAAATGGTGGAGGAATAGTTTGTGATTGGTTCCCTCCATAATTGAAGTTTGGATGATCCCTCCATCCTGGATTGTATGTGTTTGAGTAGGGATCATATTTCCTTGATTGGTTCTGAAATCCACCCATGGCATTCACATGTTCATTGGTATCCTCTTGAAGTGTTGGACACATATCAGTTTGGTGCCCTATGTTTGAACATATGCCACAAGCCTTTATTTGTTGTATTTTACCTACAGCCAATTGTTGAACAAGAGAAGTCAGTTTATCAAATTTTTGTTCAAGGGATGATATACTTACCTCATTAACTCTTTTGGATTGTGGTGGTGGATCTTGTCTCATTGAGAACTGTTGAGAATTGGCTGCCATGTTGGAGATTAATGTTCTAGCAGCCCTGGGAGTCTTATCAACTAGAGCTCCCCCACTAGCGGCATCTATCATACTTCTCTCCATGGGCATGAGACCTTCATAGAAGTATTGGATGAGAAGTTGTTCACTTATTTGATGGTGTGGACATGATGCACAAAGTTTCTTGAACCTCTCCCAATATTCATATAAGGACTCTCCGTTGTATTGCCGAATCCCACATATCTCTTTCCTAATGTTGGCAGCCTTAGATGCTGGGAAATACCTTTCCAAGAATGCTTTCTTCAAATCATTCCATGTAGTGATGGTCCCGGATGGTAGATAGTAGAGCCATTCCTTTGCTGAATCAGCTAGAGAGAATGGGAAGGCTCTCAACTTAACTTGCTCTTCCGTGACCCCTGTTGGTCTCATGCTTGAGCAAACTACATGGAATTCCTTGAGGTGCTTATTTGGATCCTCTCCTGCAAAACCATGAAAAGTTGGGAGAAGGTGAATCAAACCAGATTTTAATTCAAAAGCTACCTCAAGATTAGCATATTCAATACATAATGGTTGTTGACCCAAGTCCGGAGCGGCTAGCTCCTTGAGAGTTCGGTTGTCAGCTGCTGCCATCTCTCCTTGCTTCTCTTGGATGTTTTGGATCAACTCCTCGATTGGTTGTTGGTGAGAAGTTATAAATTCCCGAATTTTTCTAAGTCGTAAGTCTTTTTCGGGAGCTTGGAACATTCACTAATAAAAAAAATATAAGAAAGTAAATAATTAGAACAGAAAATAAGAATAAACCAATAAACTAATAAACTAAAGAAAGCAATCCCCGGCAACGGCGCCAAAAATTTGATGCACCCAAAAGAGTGTATCTTATTTAACCTTGCACTAAAAAGATCAATTGTAAGTATAGTAGTTAGCAAGGGTCGAGTCCTCAGGGATTGGGTTTTAGTTTATAAGTTGATAGTTTAAAACTTAAATTCAAGAACAATAAAAGAAAAGGGGTTTTTGAAGCCAGATTTAAACTAAAGTAAATAATAAGAATAAGATGCAAGGCGGTATAACCAGCCAATAAAAATATATATACTAAGCAAGGCGGTATAACCAGCCAATAAAAATATATATACTAAATTAGGCGGTATAACCAGCCAATAAAAATAAAACAAAATTAATATACAAATTAGGCGGTATAACCAGCCAATAAAAATAAATATACTTTTAAAAATAAGCAAACTAGAAAAGTAAGAAAACAAGTAAGAAGAATCAAAAATGAAAAATATGGTTAAGGTTTCATTCTCCACCACTAGACATCATTAAGAATCAATTTCAGATCTATCAATATCAACCAACTATCAAAGTTAACAACCGTAGATAACAACAAGCTCTGTTATCCCAATCTTTCCTTAGTTTGTCGTTAAATAGAACAAGCTCTCTATTTAATCTCTAACCATCAAACAACCTAGAATAAGCTCTCTAGATTCAATTTAATGGCAGCTTTATGATGAGAAAGATAGGTTGATCTAAGCAACAAACACATAAGCTCGGATTGTTCAACTTAGGTTATGTTCCACTTTGCAATTATTGAAAACTTGACCATAATCATTAATCACAAATTGCCACTTATGAATAGGAAATCAAGACAATTACACGGATCAAGACTCCTAAACTAGCAATAGATAATTATCAAGATCTATCTAGTTGTACACCTAAACAAATCAAGACAACATCATGAACAATTCTTGTAGAAGAACATAAGCAACTTTGATAGAAAATTAATGATAGATAGAATCTGAAAATCAATCACAAAACATGTCTAGGGCTTTGAAATCACCCTTAACCAAATAGAAGTTTAGCCTAGCATAGGCATTATAAACATAAAATTAAATAGAATCTAAGAAGAAAATAAAAGAAAGAAAGAAGAAGAAGAAGAATATTAATTATCCAACCTCTTGCTCTTTCTAAAGAAAAAGAAAACTAGAGAAAAGAAAGAAGAAGAAAACTTAGAGAATTTTGTTAAAATGGCTAATATCCTACCAATCTCCAATATGATCCCTTACAATCATCCAAGGCCCTCTATTTATACACATTTTGGAGGGCTAAATGATAAGAGACAAGCTTTACAAATTTCAAAGGTAGGTATAATAGGTGGGTGCATTTTCTAACAATTTTCGTCATGTATGACGATTTTGATCAGCCAACTTGATGGTCGATTTTGTCAATTGTGGAGGCCTTATCTGATCACATGGTCTTCTAGACAAATGTTACCCTATCAGTTACTGATCCATAGCCGTTGGAATCAGCTCATTTCTGATGTGGATAAGAAGATATGGGCATAATACGAAAACATGTCAGCACAGACGTCATTGCACATCAGCCAACTTGATGGTCGATTTCGCTAGGGAAAACGACTCCGTTTCAAGAAGTGTAAAACATCAAAAAGATAGATATGCCTCTTAGCTTTGCATGGCCACAAATTTCAGCCTTATTGCTTCAGTGAAACTCGAGATATAGCTGATATGGCAAAAGGTGTCGGAACTGGAACTGAACTGGATTTGCCCTTAATTCTAGTAATCTGAAATCACTCAAAGAAACTTGTGAAAAACACCAAAATACATAAAAATATAAAAGATCATAAACACAATTAGACTAAACAATAATAACTCGTATTTGACACAAAACAATAATAAAATATAACTAAAAACTATATAATTATACGAGTTATCAGTACGTCTCCACTAGGATGCGTCTCAAGAGAAAGTTGGATATTACCCAAATTCTCCTTACTCAGTCCATCCTTAATGAATTCAATTTTATCATCTCGATTAGAGGACGGAATCCCAATTGAACGACATTTACCGTTACACGTCCATCGTGCACATTTGTGGCAATTTGAACTCATGCGCTTTGCTCGTCGCTTCTTTGCAAAAGTGCTTCTACCTGTACCTGGTAAATGCAAAACAGGAAGATATTCATCTTCACGTACCTTGGCTTCAATTATCCAACGTATGTCTTCAGGAATCCCTTTGTGCATAAGCATTCTTAATCTTTCAAATCGAACTTGGTAAAGCTTCAGTAAAATATTTCGAGGAAAAGGAGGAAATCGTTTCTGCAATCGTGTGAGAATATCATCCATCCTGAAAAAAAATGAAAGAGAAATTGAAAGAGAAATTTATATACAATATCAGTTTTGTGGGTAGCTGATAGAACTGACTTAAATAATCACGGAGTACCGTTATCCGCCGTTTAACCGGGGTTAAAAAATTATATTTACATCTAGATTTTTTCAAAACAAGGATCAGAAAGAAAAACAACATAAAAAGACTCAAAAACAAAACACTCTAAATAAAATCCTAAATTCTTCCCCCCACACATAATTCTTACATTGTCATTAATGTAATGCTATTAATCCCAAATGAAAGAATCATGTGTAAGTGAAAAGAACTAATAAACAAAATAAACTTATGCAGCCTAAATGAACTTAGAAACACTAAACACAATTAGCAAAGAAACATAAGAAAAAGATAAAGAAAAAGAGAGCAAATCTGAGGATGGCAGTTTGGCAATGCTTTCACTAATTAGGCTGCCTCCCCCAATTAGCACTTGATTGATTGTTTCCAGTCTAGCCAATTCCCCTTCTTGGCTTTTTAGGATCTTTTGGCTTAGACATGAAACTTCTCGGATTTTTGCGTTTTGGAGGAAGTTTTCTTTGCAAAATAGCCAATGCATTCTCCCCCACACGTATTATTTCATCATTCTTGGTGGGGTATAGCTCTTTGAGGAATTGTGCATATCTTGGTACTTGTCTAATGGCATCCACAAGCAAGCTGTTTAAGGTTTCCAAAAATTGTTGTTCATGTTCCTCCTTCTTGGACTTTGCAAATCTGCTAGGAAAAAGTGGAGAAGGAACATTAGTAGAAATAAGAACCTTAAAAGCTCCTGAGGTGTCAAAGTTCTCTCAATTTGAATGGTGGCTTCATTATCCTCAAGAAGTGAATCCATCTTTGGTTTTGTCTCATCCTCATCTTGTTCCTCATTTCTCAAGGTCACAATAGTAGCATTCTCCTTTGGGTTAATCACCGTTTGGGAAGGGAGTGCTAGAGATCTTTCTGCTACTAATTCCACCATACTACTAGCCAATAGGCTCATTTGTTTTTCCAAACTCTGGATGCTTGCCCATGTTTCCTGTTGAAATTGCAAAGTATTAGTAACAAGAGAATCGACAAGATCTTCTAAAGAAGTACCTGAGTTTTGAGTCATATGTGGTGGTTGAAGAAGATCTGGTTCTTGAGACCATGATTGATTGAAGCTAGATGGATGAGTGTAATTCGCATAAGGATTTACTTCTTGGTAATTTTTCGAGTAGCCATAATTAGTATGATCCCACCATCCCTCATGGTAAGTGTTTGAGTAATGATCATACTGTTGGTCTTCGAACACTTGATGGCCTTGACATCCTCCCATGGCCAATTGTTGAACTGGGGAGGTGAACTTGGCTTGTTGATTCTCCATGTTCATGTATGCCACCAACTCTTCAAGTGTTAGATTGCTCAATTCCATCGTTTTTTTTTTTTTTTTTTTTTCAAAATTTGATAAGAAAAACCCGTATGTACAAGAAAATAAAACTCATTAGAACTGAAAATAATAATAAACTAAGTAACAAATAAACTAAAAAAAAAATCCCCGGCAACGGCGCCAAAAATTTGATGCACCCAAAAGAGTGTATCTTATTTAACCTTGCACTAAAAAGATCAATTGTAAGTATAATGATTAGCAAGGGTCGAGTCCTCAGGGATTGGGTTTTAATCTATGAGTTATTAGTTTATAACTTACGTTCAAAGAAAACAATAAAAGAAAAGGGGTTTTTGAAGCCAGATTTAAACTAAAGTAAATAATAAGAATAAGATGCAAGGCGGTATAACCAGCCAATAAAAATATATATACTAAATTAGGCGGTATAACCAGCCAATAAAAATATATATACTAAATTAGGCGGTATAACCAGCCAATAAAAATAAAACAAAGTTAATATACAAATTAGGCGGTATAACCAGCCAATAAAAATAAATATACTTTTAAAAATAAGCAAACTAGAAAAGTAAGAAAACAAGTAAGTAAGAAGAATCAAATATGAAAAATATGGTTAAGGTTTCATTCTCCACCACTAGACATCATTAAGAATCAATTTCAGATCTATCAATATCAACCAACTATCAAAGTTAACAACCGTAGATAACAACAAGCTCTATTATCCCAATCTTTCCTTAGTTTATCGTTAAATAGAACAAGCTCTCTATTTAATCTCTAACCATTAAACAACCTAGAATAAGCTCTCTAAATTCAATTTAATGGCAGCTTTATGATGAGAAAGATAGGTTGATCTAAGCAACAAACACATAAGCTCGGATTGTTCAACTTAGGTTATGTTCCACTTTGCAATTATTGAAAACTTGACCATAATCATTAATCACAAATTGCCACTTATGAATAGGAAATCAAGACAATTACACGGATCAAGACTCCTAGACTAGCAATAGATAATTATCAAGATCTATCTAGTTGTACAACTAAATAAATCAAGACAACATCATGAACAATTCTTGTAGAAGAACATAAGCAACTTTGATAGAAAATTAATGATAGATAGAATATGAAAATCAATCACAAAACATGTCTAGGGCTTTGAAATCACCCTTAACCAAATAGAAGTTTAGCCTAGCATAGGCATTGTAAACATAAACATAAAATTAAAGAGAATCTAAGAAGGAAATAAAAGAAAGAAAGAAGAAGAAGAAATTAAAGAAAAAGAAAACTAGAGAAAAGAAAGAAGAAGAAAACTTAGAGAATTTTATACCAATGGCTAATATCCTACCAATGTACAATATGATCCTCTACAATCATCCAAGGCCCTCTATTTATACACATTTTGGAGGGCTAAATGACAAGAGACAAGCTTTACAAATTTCAAAGGTAGGT
Source organism: Fremontodendron californicum (assembly GCA_030761205.1). NCBI lineage: Eukaryota > Viridiplantae > Streptophyta > Magnoliopsida > Malvales > Malvaceae > Fremontodendron > Fremontodendron californicum. Next base: position 23,204,411 of record JAULJL010000013.1, read on the forward strand.
ATAATAGGTGGGTGCATTTTTCTAACAATTTTCGTCATATTGTATGACAATTTTGATCAGCCAACTTGATGGTCGATTTTGTCAATTTTGGAGGACTGATCTGATCACATGGTCTTCTAGAAAAATGTTCCCCTATCAGTTACTGATCCATAGCCGTTGGAATCAGCTCATTTGCTGATGTGGATAAGAAGATATGGGCAAAATACGAAAACAGGTCAGCACAGACGTCATTGCACATCAGCCAACTTGATAGATATGCCTCTTAACTCCAGATATAGCTGATATGGCAAAAGGTGTCGGAACTGGAACTGAACTGGATTTGCCCTTAATTCTAGTAATCTGAAATCACTCAAATAAACTTGTGAAAAACACCAAATTACATAAAAATATAAAAGATCATAAGCACAATTAGACTAAACAATAATAACTCGTATTTGACACAAAACAATAATAAAACATAACTAAAAACTATATAATTATACGAGTTATCAGTAAGGAAATACAAGTCTGGAGTATCCCTGAACGGATAACAATCATGTACCATTTTGCCGATGCATTCATTGCTTTACCAGGAGGTCTGGGTACATTGGAAGAAATAGCTTGCGTGGCTTCTTGGTCATCTTTGGTCACAAATAAAAAACCCATTGGTTTGCTTAATATTAATGGTTATTTTAGTAATTTGCTTTCATATTTAGATAATGCTGTGGAAAATGGATTCATGTTTTCAGAGGCAAGGAGAACCATAATTTCTGCTACAACCATTGAATATTTACTCAAAAAGCTCCAAGCTTATGAGTGTTTATCTGCTACGGTTGTTTCGCAAACGCTCGGAAAAAGAAAAAGAGATATGGACGAGCAAGGAGTGGATTGCACTTTGTCTTTGTGACATTATCTAACATTTTGCTTGTTGTGTCTCAGTTATAATAAGTGGTTAGCAACCTCTGTAGGTAATATCTCCTAAATTCTACCTTTAAAATTTGACATTGGGGATAATGTCATATTTTAGTAGGGGGTAAGGGACATATTTTGCTAATTTAAGAAAAAAAAAATTGTTGTGTTTTAAGACATTTAGAAGTATTCATTCTGAACAAGGTCTGAGTAAGGGAGACTTGAGACATACCTTGTCAGTTTGATTTAATCTTCTTCAAAAAAAAAAAAAAAAGCATGTTTAGACTTAGTGTGTTTTTAGTGTGTTTTAGTTACTTTCAATACTATGATGAGATATGAATTGCCTAAGTCTAAAACAGATTTATTAGTGAGAAGATTTTCATGAGAATTGAGCTTGATATCAACCTTTTTATGAGCCAATGTTAATATGATATGCTGATTGAGAAAGAAGCATGTTTAGACTTAATCTGACTTGTATAATCATCCTTGTGAGTTTTTGAGCCTATAATGATTGATGCATTATACAAATCAATCTAATTTCTTTCTTGAGTGCTCTTATGATTACATGATTCTCTAGAACTTGCTTTAGACCTTGTTGAGACTATATTGATGCATGTGACAACATGAATATGATAGAGGCATTAGGATTTTTAGCCAGGGCCAAACAGCCATCCCTTATTGATGTTCCAAGAGAACACACCCTTAGTGAACCAATTTGAGCCTACATTGAATATGCTATCTCTTTGGTAACCATAACTTGTCCCTAACCTAAATATACTTATTTATATCTTTACCTTTGTTCCAAAGATGAATTAGCATGTTTTGAGACAAGTTGCAAAGACAAGGAAGATCTATTGAAAATTTGGGTTAGAAACAAGAAATAAGTGTGGGGGGAAAAGAAAAGAAAAGTCAAGAGAAAAAGAAATGGAATACTGGCAAATACATTCCTATGTAAAAAAAAATATGAATCATCTCTTGAATTTGTGGAAAAAGAAAAAGATGTTACAAAGTTGTTTAGAATGGAGAAAAGGCCCAACATGAATATTCGGCCTAGGTGACTATGTACTTGTAAAGTGTTTTGAGAAGTTTCTTTGTATGATCTTATTATGTCTCTAAACTTTATGAACTCTTTGGAACCTTTGTGATATCTTTATCCTTTTGTTCTTCAACCACATTACAAACCCCTTGGCCCCATTACAACCTTGATTAAAGACCTCTTGATTCATGAAGATGTATGATCTAAATAGTGGAGAATAGGTGGACAAGCAAGAATATGGTAGAACTGTTTTCATGAGATTGATTGAGTGTAAACACTTTACCACTACTTTAAAGAATGAAAATCATGAGAGTATCCCATGTGAGTAGTTGAGATTAAGTTTGAATATGCACTATTTTGATTGAAATATGTTATGTTAATATTGGCTTAACTCAAACAATTTACATTCAAGCATGATTTTTTGTGAAATTCTTTAAGCTATTGATAACTCGTATAATTATATAGTTTTTAGTTATGTTTTATTATTGTTTTGTGTCAAATACGAGTTACTATTGTTTAGTCTAATTGTGTTTATGATCTTTTATATTTTTATGTAATTTGGTGTTTTTCACAAGTTTCTTTGAGTGATTTCAGATTACTAGAATTAAGGGCAAATCGAATTCAGTTCCAGTTCCGACACCTTTTGCCATATCAGCTATATCTGGAGTTTCACTGAAGCAATAAGGATGAAATTTGTAGTCGTGCAAAGCTAAGAGGCATATCTATCTTTTTCATGTTTTACATTTCTTGAAACGGAGTCGTGCAAAGTGGAACATAACCTAAGTTGAACAATCCGAGCTTATGTGTTTGTTGCTTAGATCAACCTATCTTTCTCATCATAAAGCTGCCATTAAATTGAATTTAGAGAGCTTATTCTAGGTTGTTTAATGGTTAGAGATTAAATAGAGAGCTTGTTCTATTTAACGATAAACTAAGGAAAGATTGGGATAATAGAGCTTGTTGTTATCTACGGTTGTTAACTTTGATAGTTGGTTGATATTGATAGATCTGAAATTGATTCTTAATGATGTCTAGTGGTGGAGAATGAAACCTTAACCATATTTTTCATATTTGATTCTTCTTACTTACTTGTTTTCTTACTTTTCTAGTTTGCTTATTTTTAAAAGTATATTTATTTTTATTGGCTGGTTATACCGCCTAATTTGTATATTAACTTTGTTTTATTTTTATTGGCTGGTTATACCGCCTAATTTAGTATATATATTTTTATTGGCTGGTTATACCGCCTAATTTAGTATATATATTTTTATTGGCTGGTTATACCGCCTTGCATCTTATTCTTATTATTTACTTTAGTTTAAATCTGGCTTCAAAAACCCCTTTTCTTTTATTGTTCTTGAATTTAAGTTTTAAACTATTAACTTATAAACTAAAACCCAATCCCTGAGGACTCGACCCTTGCTAATCATTATACTTACAATTGATCTTTTTAATGCAAGGTTAAATAAGATACACTCTTTTGGGTGCATCAAGTTTTTGGCGCCGTTGCCGGGGATTGTTTTCTTTAGTTTATTTGTTACTTGGTTTATTCTTATTTTCAGTTCGAATGAGTTTTATTTTCTTGTACATACGGGTTTTTCTGATCAAATTTTGAAAAAAAAAATAATAAAAAAAAAAAAACGATGGAATTGAGCAATCTAACACTTGAAGAGTTGGTGGCATACATGAACATGGAGAATCAACAAGCCAATCTCACCTTCCCAGTTCAACAATTGGCCATGGGAGGATGTCAAGGCCATCAAGTGTTCCAAGACCAACAGTATGATCATTACTCAAACACTTACCATGAGGGATGGTGGGATCATACTAATTATGGCTACTCGAAAAATTACCAAGAAGTAGATCCTTATGCCAATTACACTCATCCGTCTAGCTTCAATCAATCATGGTCCCAAGAACCAGATCTTTTTCAACCACCACATATGACTCAAAACTCAGGTACTTCTTTAGAAGATCTTGTCTATTCTCTTGTTACTGATACATTGCAATTTCAACAGGAAACAAGGGCAAGCATCCAGAGTTTGGAAAAGCAAATGATCCAATTGACTAGTAGTATGGTGGGATGGGTAGCACAAAGATCTGAAGAACTCCCTGCCCAAACAATGATTAACCCAAAGGAGAATACTACTATTGTGACCTTGAGGAATGAGGAACAAGATGAGGATGAGACAAAATTAGAGATGAATTCTATTCTTGAGGATAATGAAGCCAATGATCCAAATAAGAGTATTTCCGCACCTGAGGTAACGTTTGAGATTCCAATTTTTACTAATGTTTGAGATTCGCAAAGTTCAAGGAGGATGAACATGAACAAGACACGTTGGAAACCTTAAACAGTTTGTTTGTGGATGTCATTCAACAAGTACCAAAAGATGCATCATTCCTCGATGAGATATGCACCACCAAGGATGATGGAATAATACTTGTAATGGAGAATACATCCACTGTTGTGCAAAGAAAGCTACCTCTCAAACGCATAAATTTGGAAAATTTCATGTATGAGCCTGACAAGCGTAAAAAGCCAAGAAGGGGTGTTGGTTAGATTCAAAACACTAACTCAAGTGTTAATTGGGAAGGCAGCCCAATTAAAGATGAAATTGCCAACCTTCCATATTCAGATTTGCTTTCTCTTTCTCTTTCTCTTTCTTTTCCTTTTTCTTTTATTATTTTTATTGTTTTTATTTTTATTTCTTATGTTTCTTTGTTAATTGTGTTTACTGTTTTTAAGTTCATTTAGGCTGCATAAGTTTCTTTTGTTTAATAGTTCTTTTCTCTTACATATAATTCTTGCATTGGGGGATAATAGCATTACATTAATGACAATGTAAGAATTATGTGTGGGGGAAGAATTTAGGATTTTATTTAGAGTGTTTTATTTTTGAGTCTTTTTATGTTGTTTTTTTTTTTTTGATCCTTGTTTTGAAAATAACTAGATGTAAATATAATTTTTATTTTTTTTAACCCCGGTTAAATGGCGGATAACGGTACTCCGTGATTATTTAAATCGGTTCCATCAGCTACCCACAAAACTGATATTGTATATAAATTTCTCTTCCAATTTCTCTTTCAATTTTTTTTCATTTTTTTTCAGGATGGATGATATTCTCACAAGATTGCAGAAAAGATTGCAGAAGATGTGAGCCACAATCACAACTACAATAAATGACTTCTCAGCTTTTGGTTTGATTTGCAATAACTTTATTTCGGTTTAATTTACGTGTTATTCGATTTGTGTAATTATTCTCATTTTTTTTATTTGCTTTTACGATTGATTTTTCTTCTCTTTTTTATTTTCTTCCTGAAATCACGCAAAAATCTTTTGTTAGGTTAATATTTTCTTCTGACAGGTCAAATACACTTTCGGCGACATTATTACTCTTGACTTTTACGGTTGATTTTTCTTCTCTTTTTGATTTTCTTCCTGAAATCACGCAAAAATCTTTTGTTAGGTTAACATTTTCTTCTGACAGGTCAGATACACTTTCGGCGACATTATTACTCTTGTCTGATTCACTACTCAGTCCTCTATATATTACACCATGTACTCATTCTCTTTCAGGCACTCGAAAAAAAGAAAAAAAATGGAAAGTACTTCGTCCCAACGCATTAAAAAAATTTGTGTTTTTGGAGGTGCTTATCCAGGGAAAAATAACATATTCGCTGATGAAGCCATAAGAGTTGGAGTAATACTTGCCCAACAAAAGATCCAGTTGATTTATGGAGGCGGTAGTACGGGTTTAATGGGAGCAGTCGCTACAGCAGCACAAGCCGGAGGAAGTCCAGTTCTAGGAATCGTGCCAAAACTATTCACAGATTTTTGTGGACCTACCTTGGGTAAGGAAATACAAGTCTGGCGTATCCCTGAACGGATAACAATCATGTACCATTCTGCCGATGCATTCATTGCTTTACCAGGAGGTCTGGGTACATTGGAAGAAATAGCTTGCGTGGCTTCTTGGTCATCTTTGGTCACAAATAAGAAACCCATTGGTTTGCTTAATATTAATGGTTATTTTAGTAATTTGCTTTCATATTTAGATAATGCTGTGGATAATGGATTCATGTTTTCAGAGGCAAGGAGAACCATAATTTCTGCTACAACCATTGAAGATTTACTCAAAAAGCTCCAAGCTTATGAGTATTTATCTGCTACGGTTGTTTCGCAAACGCTCGGAAAAAGAAAAAGAGATATGGACGAGCAAGGAGTGGATTGCACTTTGTCTTTGTGACATTATCTAACATTTTGTTTGTTGTGTCTCAGTTATAATAAGTGGTTAGCAACCTCTACAGGTAATATCTCCTAAATTTTACCTTCTTAAAAAAAAAAAAAAAGTTTGTTGTGTTTTAAGCAATTTAGAAGTATTCATTCTGAACAAGGTCTGAGTAAGGGAGACTTGAGACATACCTTGTCAGTTTGATTTCTTCTTTTCAAAAAAAAAAAGAGTTTGTTGTGTTTTAAGCAATTTAGAAGTATTCATTCTGAACAAGGTCTGAGTAAGGGAGACTTGAGACATACCTTGTCAGTTTGATTTTAATCTTTTTACGTTTACTTGTTAATTTTTGTTTAGTATTTTAGGATTATTTAGGTTGCATGAGTTTGTTTTGTTTTGAGTCTAGTTATTCCTATTCTTATGTTATTAGTTCTTTTCTCTTACACATGATTCTTTCATTTGGGTTAATAGACTTACATTGAGGACAATGTAAGAATTAAGTGTGGGGGGAATGATTTAGGATTTCTTTTATTTTTGTCTACTATCTTTTTTTTATGAGTCTTTATTATTATTATTATTATTTTTTAGTGTGTTTTAGTTCCTTTTTAATACAATGATGAGATATGAATTGCATAAGTCTAAAACATATTTATCAGTGAGAAGATTTTCATGAGAATTGAGCTTGATGTCAACCTTTTTATGAGCCAATGTTAATATGATATGTTGATTGAGAAAGAAGCATGTTTAGACTTAATCTGACTTGTATAATCATTCTTGTGAGTTTTTGAGCCTAAAATGATTGATGCATTATACAAATCAATCTAATTTCTTTCTTGAGTGCTCTTATGATTACATGATTCTCTAGAACTTGCTTTAAACCGTTTGAGACTATATTGATGCATGTGACAACATGAATATGATAGAGGCATTAGGATTTTTAGCCAGGGCCAAACAACCATCCCTTATTGATGTTCCAAGAGAACACACCCTTAGTGAACCAATTTGAGCCTACATTGAATAAGCTATCTCTTTGGTAACCATAACTTGTCCCTAACCTAAATATACTTATATCTTTACCTTTGTTCCAAAGATGAATTAGCATGATTTGAGACAAGTTGCAAAGACAAGGGATATTTTTTGGTTAGAAACAAGAAATAAGTTTGGGGGGAAAAGAAAAGAAAAGTCAAGAGAAAAAGAAATGGAATACTGGCAAATACATTCCTATATAAAAAAAAAATGAATCATCTCTTGAATTTGTGGAAAAAGAAAAAGATGTTACAAAGTTGTTTAGAATGAAGAAAAGGCCCAACATGAATATCCGGCCTAGGTGACTATGTACTTGTAAAGAGTTTTGAGAAGTTTCTTTGTATAATCTTTTTATGTCTCTAAACTTTATAAACTCTTTGGAACCTTTGTGATATCTTTATCCTTTTGTTCTTCAACCACATTACAAACCCCTTGGCCCCATTACAACCTTGATTAAAGACCTCTTGATTTATGAAGTTGCATGATCTTTTAGTGGAGAATAGGTGGACAAGCAAGCATATGGTAGAAGTGTTTTCATGAGATTGATTGAGTGTAAACACTTTACCACTACTTTAAAGAGTGAAAATCAAGAGAGTATCCCATGTGAGAAGTTGAGATTAAATTTGAACATGCACTATTTTGATTGAGATATGTTATGCTAATATTGGCTTAACTCAAACAATTTACATTCAAGCATGATTTTTTGTGAAATTTTTTTAAGCTATTGATTAGTTTATAAGACTTGTTCAAATATTGTCTCTAATTTGTATTGAAAGGATTAGGAGTAAATATTTTTAGTATATGTAGTTTATTTATATGAAGTTTATTTATATTTTAATTTTTCAATGTTTGTGGGTATCGTTCTAGTAAACCCTCACGAGACTAAACTCGTCCACTAGGGACACCTAGGGGTTTAAAGGCTTGTGTCACATGCTAAGTGCCACCGTGATTTCCTACGAAAGTGGATTAGATTAGATTTTCTTATTTTATTTTTATTGAGTCGTTGCTAGGGACTAGCAACAATCTAAGTGTGGGGGTGTGATAACTCGTATAATTATATAGTTTTTAGTTATGTTTTATTATTGTTTTGTGTCAAATACGAGTTATTATTGTTTAGTCTAATTGTGTTTATGATCTTTTATATTTTTATGTAATTTGGTGTTTTTCACAAGTTTCTTTGAGTGATTTCAGATTACTAGAATTAAGGGCAAATCCAGTTCAGTTCCAGTTCCGACACATTTTGCCATATCAGCTATATCTGGAGTTTCACTGAAGCAATAAGGCTGAAATTTGTAGCCGTGCAAAGCTAAGAGGCATATCTATCTTTTTCATGTTTTATACTTCTTGAAACGGAGTCGTTTTCCCTAGCGAAATCGACCATCAAGTTGGCTGATGTGCAATGACGTCTGTGCTGACCTGTTTTCGTATTTTGCCCATATCTGCTTATCCACATCAGCAAATGAGCTGATTCCAATGGCTATGGATCCGTAACTGATACGGGAACCTTTGTCTAGAAGACCATATGATCAGATCAGGCCTCTAATATTGACGAAATCGACCATCAAGTTGGCTGATGTGCAATGACGTCTGTGCTGACATGTTTTCGTATTTTGCCCATATCTGCTTATCCACATCAGCAAATGAGCTGATTCCAACGGCTATGGATCCATAACTGATAGGGGAACCTTTTTCTAGAAGACCATGTGATCAGATCAGGCCTCCAACATTGACGAAATCGACCATCAAGTTGGCTGATCAAAATTGTCATACAATATGACGAAAATTGTTAGAAAAATTCACCCACCTATTATACCTACCTTTGAAATTTGTAAAGCTTGTCTCTTGTCATTTAGCCTTCCAAAATGTGTATAAATAGAGGGCCTTGGATGATTGTAGAGGATCATATTGTACATAGGTAGGATATTAGCCATTGTAATAAAATTCTCTAAGTTTTCTTCTTCTTTCTTTTCTCTAGTTTTCTTTTTCTTTAGAAAGAGCAAGAGGTTGGATAATTAATATTCTTCTTCTTCTTCTTTTTTTTATTTTCTTCTTAGATTCTATTTAATTTTATGTTTATAATGCCTATGCTAAACTTCTATTTGGTTAAGGGTGATTTCAAAGCCCTAGACATGTTTTGTGATTGATTTTCAGATTCTATCTATCATTAATTTTCTATCAAAGTTGCTTATGTTCTTCTACAAGAATTGTTCATGATGTTGTCTTGATTTATTTAGGTGTACAACTAGATAGATCTTGATAATTATCTATTGCTAGTTTAGGAGTCTTGACCCGTGTAATTGTCTTGATATCCTATTCATAAGTGGCAATTTGTGATTAATGATTATGCTCAAGTTTTCAATAATTGCAAAGTGGAACATAACCTAAGTTGAACAATCCGAGCTTATGTGTTTGTTGCTTAGATCAACCTATCTTTCTCATCATAAAGCTGCCATTAAATTGAATTTAGAGAGCTTATTCTAGGTTGTTTAATGGTTAGAGATTAAATAGAGAGCTTGTTCTATTTAACGACAAACTAAGGAAAGATTGGGATAACAGAGCTTGTTGTTATCTACGGTTGTTAACTTTGATAGTTGGTTGATATTGATAGATCTGAAATTGATTCTTAATGATGTCTAGTGGTGGAGAATGAAACCTTAACCATATTTTTCATATTTGATTCTTCTTAGTATATTTATTTTTATTGGCTGGTTATACCGCCTAATTTGTATATTAACTTTGTTTTATTTTTATTGGCTGGTTATACCGCCTAATTTAGTATATATATTTTTATTGGCTGGTTATACCGCCTAATTTAGTATATATATTTTTATTGGCTGGTTATACCGCCTTGCATCTTATTCTTATTATTTACTTTAGTTTAAATCTGGCTTCAAAAACCCCTTTTCTTTTATTGTTCTTGAATTTAAGTTTTAAACTATTAACTTATAAACTAAAACCCAATCCCTGAGGACTCGACCCTTACTAATCATTATACTTACAATTGATCTTTTTAATGCAAGGTTAAATAAGATACACTCTTTTGGGTGCATCAAGGTTAAATCAACAATTAAGGGCAAATTCAGTTCAGTTCCAGTTCCGACACCTTTTGCCATATCAGCTATATCTGGAGTTTCACTGAAATAATAAGGCTGAAATTTTAACTGTGCAAAGTTAAGAGGCATATCTAACTTTTTCATGTTTTACACTTCTTGAAACGGAGTCGTTTTCTCTAGCGAAATCGACCATCAAGTTGGCTGATGAGCAATGACGTCTGTGCTGACCTGTTTTGGTATTTTGCCCATATCTTCTGATCCACATCAGCAAATGAGCTGATTCCAACGGATATGGATCACCGACTGATAGGGGAACATTTTTCTAGAAGACCGTTTGATCAGATCAAGCCTCGAATATTGACAAAATCGATCATCAAGCTGGCTGATCAGAATTGTCATACAATATGACGAAAATTGTTAGAAAAATGCACCCACCTATTATACCTACCTTTGAAATTTATAAAGCTTGTCTCTTGTCATTTAGCTCTCCAAAATGTGTATAAATAGAGGGCCTTGGATGATTGTAAGAGACATTGTACATTGGTAGGATATTAGCCATTGTAATAAAATTCTCTAAGTTTTCTTCTTCTTTCTTTTCTCTAGTTTTCTTTTTCTTTATTTTCTTCTTCTTCTTTCTTTCTTTTATTTCCTTCTTAGATTCTCTTTAATTTTATGTTTATGTTTACAATGCCTATGCTAGGCTAAACTTCTATTTGGTTAAGGGTGATTTCAAAGCCCTAGACATGTTTTGTGATTGATTTTCAGATTCTATCTATCATTAATTTTCTATCAAAGTTGCTTATGTTCTTCTACAAGAATTGTTCATGGTGTTGTCTTGATTTATTTAGGTGTACAACTAGATAGATCTTGATAATTATCTATTGCTAGTTTAGGAGTCTTGATCCGTGTAATTGTCTTGATTTCCTATTCATAAGTGGCAATTTGTGATTAATGATTATGGTCAAGTTTTCAATAATTGCAAAGTGGAACATAACCTAAGTTGAACAATCCGAGCTTATGTGTTTGTTGCTTAGATCAACCTATCTTTCTCATCATAAAGCTGCCATTAAATTGAATTTAGAGAGCTTATTCTAGGTTGTTTAATGGTTAGAGATTAAATAGAGAGCTTGTTCTATTTAACGACAAACTAAGGAAAGATTGGGATAACAGAGCTTCTTGTTATCTACGGTTGTTAACCTTGATAGTTGGTTGATATTGATAGATCAGAAATTGATTCTTAATGATGTCTAGTGGTGGAGAATGAAACCTTAACCATATTTTACATATTTGATTCTTCTTACTTACTTGTTTTCTTACTTTTCTAGTTTGCTTACTTTTAAAAGTATATTATTTTTATTGGCTGGTTATACCGCCTAATTTGTATATTAACTTTGTTTTATTTTTATTGGCTGGTTATACCGCCTAATTTAGTATATATATTTTTATTGGCTGGTTATACCGCCTAATTTAGTATATATATTTTTATTGGCTGGTTATACCGCCTTGCATCTTATTCTTATTATTTACTTTAGTTTAAATCTGGCTTCAAAAACCCCTTTTCTTTTGTGTTCCTTGAATTTAAGTTTTAAACTATTAACTTATAAACTAAAACCCAATCCCTGAGGACTCGACCCTTGCTAACTACTATACTTACAATTGATCTTTTTAGTGCAAGGTTAAATAAGATACACTCTTTTGAGTGCATCAGTAATTATTCTCGTTTTTTTTTGCATTGGTCTTTTACGGTTGATTTTTCTTCTCTTTTTGATTTTCTTCCGGAAATCACGCAAAAATCTTTTGTTAGGTTAACATTTTATTCTGACAGGTCAAATACACTTTCGGCGACATTATTACTCTTGTCTGATTCACTACTCAGTCCTCTATATATTACACCATGTACTCATTCTCTTTCAGGCACTCGAAAAAAAAAATGGAAAGTACTTCGTCCCAGCGCATTGAAAAAATTTGTGTCTTTGGAGGTGCTTATCCAGGGGAAAATAAAATATTAGCTGATGAAGCCATAAGAGTTGGAGTAATACTTGCCCAACAAAAGATCCAGTTGATTTATGGAGGCGGTAGTACGGGTTTAATGGGAGCAGTCTGATGCACCCAAAAGAGTGTATCTTATTTAACCTTGCACTAAAAAGATAAATTGTAAGTATAATGATTAGCAAGGGTCGAGTCCTCAGGGATTGGGTTTTAATTTATGAGTTATTAGTTTATAACTTACGTTCAAAGAAAACAATAAAAGAAAAGGGGTTTTTGAAGCCAGATTTAAACTAAGTAAATAATAAGAATAAGATGCAAGGCGGTATAACCAGCCAATAAAAATATATATACTAAATTAGGCGGTATAACCAGCCAATAAAAATATATATACTAAATTAGGCGGTATAACCAGCCAATAAAAATAAAACAAAGTTAATATACAAATTAGGCGGTATAACCAGCCAATAAAAATAAATATAAAAAATAAGCAAACTAAAAGTAAGAAAACAAGTAAGAAGAATTAAATATGAAAAATATGGTTAAGGTTTCATTCTCCACCACTAGACATCATTAAGAATCAATTTCAGATCTATCAATATCAACCAACTATCAAAGTTAACAACCGTAGATAACAACAAGCTCTGTTACCCCAATCTTTCCTTAGTTTGTCGTTAAATAGAACAAGCTCTCTATTTAATCTCTAACCATTAAACAACCTAGAATAAGCTCTCTAAATTCAATTTAATGGCAGCTTTATGATGAGAAAGATAGGTTGATCTAAGCAACAAACACATAAGCTCGGATTGTTCAACTTAGGTTATGTTCCACTTTGCAATTATTGAAAACTTGACCATAATCATTAATCACAAATTGCCACTTATGAATAGGAAATCAAGACAATTACACGGATCAAGACTCCTAAACTAGCAATAGATAATTATCAAGATCTATCTAGTTGTACACCTAAATAAATCTAGACAACATCATGAACAATTCTTGTAGAAGAACATAAGCAACTTTGATAGAAAATTAATGATAGATAGAATCTGAAAATCAATCACAAAACATGTCTAGGGCTTTGAAATCACCCTTAACCAAATAGAAGTTTAGCCTAGCATAGGCATTGTAAACATAAACATAAAATTAAAGAAAATCTAAGAAGAAAATAAAAGAAAGAATGAAGAAGAGGAAGAATATTAATTATCCAACCTCTTGCTCTCTCTAAAGAAAAAGAAAACTAGAGAAAAGAAAGAAAACTAGAGAAAAGAAAGAAGAAGAAAACTTAGAGAATTTTATTAAAATGGCTAATATCCTACCTATGTACAATATGATCCTCTACAATCATCCAAGGCCCTCTATTTATACACATTTTGGAAGGCTAAATGACAAGAGACAAGCTTTACAAATTTCAAAGGTAGGTATAATAGGTGGGTGAATTTTTCTAACAATTTTCGTCATATTGTATGACAATTTTGATCAGCCAACTTGATGGTCGATTTCGTCAATGTTGGAGGCCTGATCTGATCACATGGTCTTCTAGAAAAAGGTTCCCCTATCAGTTACGGATCCATAGCCGTTGGAATCAGCTCATTTGCTGATGTGGATAAGCAGATATGGGTAAAATACGAAAACATGTCAGCACAGACGTCATTGCACATCAGCCAACTTGATGGTCGATTTCGTCAATATTAGAGGCCTGATCTGATCATATGGTCTTCTAGACAAAGGTTCCCGTATCAGTTACGGATCCATAGCCATTGGAATCAGCTCATTTGCTGATGTGGATAAGCCGATATGGTCAAAATGCGAAAACTGCTCAGGACAGACGTCATTGCACATCAGCCAACTTGATGGTTGATTTCGCTAGGGAAAACGACTCCGTTTCAAGAAGTGTAAAACATGAAAAAGATAGATATGCCTCTTAACTTTGCACGGTTAAAATTTCAGCCTTATTGCTTCAGTGAAACTCCAGATATAGCTGATATGGCAAAAGGTGTCGGAACTGGAACTGAACTGGATTTGCCCTTAATTCTAGTAATCTGAAATCACTCAAAGAAACTTGTGAAAAACACCAAATTACATAAAAATATAAAAGATCATAAACACAATTAGACTAAACAATAATAACTCGTATTTGACACAAAACAATAATAAAACATAACTAAAAACTATATAATTATACGAGTTATCACACCCCCACACTTAGATTGTTGCTAGTCCCTAGCAACGACTCAATAAAAATAAAATAAGAAAATCTAATCTAATCCACTTTCGTAGGAAATCACGGTGGCACTTAGCATGTGACACAAGCCTTTAAACCCCTAGGTGTCCCTAGTGGACGAGTTTAGTCTCGTGAGGGTTTACTAGAACGATACCCACAAACATTGAAAAATTAAAATATAAATAAACTTCATATAAATAAACTACATATACTAAAAATATTTACTCCTAATCCTTTCAATACAAATTAGAGACAATATTTGAACAAGTCTTATAAACTAATCAATAGCTTAAAAAATTTCACAAAAAATCATGCTTGAATGTAAATTGTTTGAGTTAAGCCAATATTAGCATAACATATCTCAATCAAAATAGTGCATGTTCAAATTTAATCTCAACTTCTCACATGGGATACTCTCTTGATTTTCACTCTTTAAAGTAGTGGTAAAGTGTTTACACTCAATCAATCTCATGAAAACACTTCTACCATATGCTTGCTTGTCCACCTATTCTCCACTAAAAGATCATGCAACTTCATAAATCAAGAGGTCTTTAATCAAGGTTGTAATGGGGCCAAGGGGTTTGTAATGTGGTTGAAGAAGAAAAGGATAAAGATATCACAAAGGTTCCAAAGAGTTCATAAAGTTTAGAGACATAAAAAGATTATACAAAGAAACTTCTCAAAACTCTTTACAAGTACATAGTCACCTAGGCCGGATATTCATGTTGGGCCTTTTTTTCATTCTAAACAACTTTGTAACATCTTTTTCTTTTTCCACAAATTCAAGAGATGATTCATTTTTTTTTTATATAGGAATGTATTTGCCAGTATTCCATTTCTTTTTCTCTTGACTTTTCTTTTCTTTTCCCCCCACACTTATTTCTTGTTTCTAACCAAAAAATATCCCTTGTCTTTGCAACTTGTCTCAAATCATCCTAATTCATCTTTGGAACAAAGGTAAAGATATAAGTATATTTAGGTTAGGGACAAGTTATGGTTACCAAAGAGATAGCTTATTCAATGTAGGCTCAAATTGGTTCACTAAGGGTGTGTTCTCTTGGAACATCAATAAGGGATGGTTGTTTGGCCCTGGCTAAAAATCCTAATGCCTCTATCATATTCATGTTGTCACATGCATCAATATAGTCTCAAACGGTTTAAAGCAAGTTCTAGAGAATCATGTAATCATAAGAGCACTCAAGAAAGAAATTAGATTGATTTGTATAATGCATCAATCATTTTAGGCTCAAAAACTCACAAGAATGATTATACAAGTCAGATTAAGTCTAAACATGCTTCTTTCTCAATCAACATATCATATTAACATTGGCTCATAAAAAGGTTGACATCAAGCTCAATTCTCATGAAAATCTTCTCACTAATAAATATGTTTTAGACTTATGCAATTCATATCTCATCATTGTATTAAAAAGGAACTAAAACACACTAAATAATAATAATAATAATAATAATAAAGACTCATAAAAAAAATAGTAGACAAAAATAAAAGAAATCCTAAATCATTCCCCCCACACTTAATTCTTACATTGTCCTCAATGTAAGTCTATTAACCCAAATGAAAGAATCATGTGTAAGAGAAAAGAACTAATAACATAAGAATAGGAATAACTAGACTCAAAACAAAACAAACTCATGCAACCTAAATAATCCTAAAATACTAAACAAAAATTAACAAGTAAACGTAAAAAGATTAAAATCAAACTGACAAGGTATGTCTCAAGTCTCCCTTACTCAGACCTTGTTCAGAATGAATACTTCTAAATTGCTTAAAACACAACAAACTCTTTTTTTTTTTTTTTTGAAAAGAAGAAATCAAACTGACAAGGTATGTCTCAAGTCTCCCTTACTCAGACCTTGTTCAGAATGAATACTTCTAAATTGCTTAAAACACAACAAACTTTTTTTTTTTTTAAGAAGGTAAAATTTAGGAGATATTACCTGTAGAGGTTGCTAACCACTTATTATAACTGAGACACAACAAACAAAATGTTAGATAATGTCACAAAGACAAAGTGCAATCCACTCCTTGCTCGTCCATATCTCTTTTTCTTTTTCCGAGCGTTTGCGAAACAACCGTAGCAGATAAATACTCATAAGCTTGGAGCTTTTTGAGTAAATCTTCAATGGTTGTAGCAGAAATTATGGTTCTCCTTGCCTCTGAAAACATGAATCCATTATCCACAGCATTATCTAAATATGAAAGCAAATTACTAAAATAACCATTAATATTAAGCAAACCAATGGGTTTCTTATTTGTGACCAAAGATGACCAAGAAGCCACGCAAGCTATTTCTTCCAATGTACCCAGACCTCCTGGTAAAGCAATGAATGCATCGGCAGAATGGTACATGATTGTTATCCGTTCAGGGATACTCCAGACTTGTATTTCCTTACCCAAGGTAGGTCCACAAAAATCTGTGAATAGTTTTGGCACGATTCCTAGAACTGGACTTCCTCCGGCGTGTGCTGCTGTAGCGACTGCTCCCATTAAACCCGTACTACCGCCTCCATAAATCAACTGGATCTTTTGTTGGGCAAGTATTACTCCAACTCTTATGGCTTCATCAGCGAATATGTTATTTTTCCCTGGATAAGCACCTCCAAAAACATAAAATTTTTTAAAGCGTTGGGACGAAGTACTTTCCATTTTTTTTTTCTTTTTTTTTTCTTTTTTTCGAGTGCCTGAAAGAGAATGAGTACATGGTGTAATATATAGAGGACTGCGTAGTGAATCAGACAAGAGTAATAATGTCGCCGGAAGTGTATCTGACCTGTCAGAAGAAAATGTTAACCTAACAAAAGATTTTTGCGTGATTTCAGGAAGAAAATCAAAAAGAGAAGAAAAATCAACCGTAAAAGTCAAGAGTAATAATGTCGCCGAAAGTGTATTTGACCTGTCAGAAGAAAATGTTAACCTAACAAAAGATTTTTGCGTGATTTCAGGAAGAAAATAAAAAAGAGAAGAAAAATCAACCGTAAAAGACAAATAAAAAAATGAGAATAATTACACAAATCGAATAACACGTAAATTAAACCGAAATAAAGTTATTGCAAATCAAACCAAAAGCTGAGAAGTCATTTATTGTAGTTGTGATTGTGGCTCACATCTTCCTCTGGTTTTACGTCCAGAAACGGCTTAAACGCCTTCTATGAGTCGAGGATATGCTTCCCATCCAGTTTTCTTACAAGCTGGCAAACAGGGTCTTTTAACATCAGATTCCCAAGATGTTGCCATTCCCTTTGGAATTGCAGCCATAAATCAAGAATTTCTCTTTGTACGTCTCCACTAGGATGCGTCTCAAGAGAAAGTTGGATATTACCCAAATTCTCCTTACTCAGTCCATCCTTAATGAATTCAATTTTATCATCTCGATTAGAGGACGGAATCCCAATAGAACGACATTTACCATTACACGTCCATCGTGCACATTTGTGGCAATTTGAACTCATGCGCTTTGCTCGTCGCTTCTTTGCAAAAGTGCTTCTACCTGTACCTGGTAAATGCAAAATAGGAAGATATTCATCTTCACGTACCTTGGCTTCAATTATCCAACGTATGTCTCCAGGAATCCCTTTGTGCATAAGCATTCTTAATCTTTCAAATCGAACTTGGTAAAGCTTTAGTAAAATATTTCGAGGAAAAGGAGGAAATCGTTTCTGCAATCTTGTGAGAATATCATCCATCCTGAAAAAAGAAAAAAAATGAAAGTGAAATTGAAATTGAAAGAGAAAGAGAAATTTATATACAATATCAGTTTTGTGGGTAGCTGATGGAACCGATTTAAATAATCACGGAGTACCGTTATCCGCCATTTAACCGGGGTAAAAAAATAAAAATTATATTTACATCTAGTTATTTTCAAAACAAGGATCAGAAAGAAAAACAACATAAAAAAAACTCAAAAACAAAACACTCTAAATAAAATCCTAAATTCTTCCCCCCACACATAATTTTTACATTGTCATTAATGTAATGCTATTGTCCCCCAATGCAAGAATTATATGTAAGAGAAAAGAACTATTAAACAAAAGAAACTTATGCAGCCTAAATGAACTTAAAAACAGTAAACACAATTAACAAAGAAACATAAGAAATAAAAATAAAAACAATAAAAATAATAAAAGAAAAAGGAAAAGAAAGAGAAAGCAAATCTGAATATGGAAGGTTGGCAATTTCATCTTTAATTGGGCTGCCTTCCCAATTAACACTTGAGTTAGTGTTTTGAATCTAACCAACACCCCTTCTTGGCTTTTTAGGCTTGTCAGGCTCATACATGAAATTTCCCAAATTTATGCGTTTGAGAGGAAGCTTTCTTTGCACAACAGTGGATGCATTCTCCATTACAAGTATTATTCCATCATCCTTGGTGGTGCATATCTCATCGAGGATTGGTGCATCTTTTGGTACTTGTTGAATGACATCCACAAACAAACTGTTCAAGGTTTCCAGCGTGTCTTGTTCATGTTCATCCTCCTTAAACTTTGCGAATCTACTAGGAAAAGGTGGAGAAGAAACATTAGTACAAATTGGAATCTCAAATGTTACCTCAGGTGCCGAAATACTCTTATTTGGATCATTGGCTTCATTATCCTCAAGAATAGAATTCATCTCTAATTTTGTCTCATCCTCATCTTGTTCCTCATTCCTCAAGGTCACAATAGTAGCATTCTCCTTTGGGTTAATCATCGTTTGGGCAGAGAGTTCTTCAGATCTTTGTGCTACCCATCCCACCATACTACTAGTCAATTGGATCATTTGCTTTTCCAAACTCTGGATGCTTGCCCTTGTTTCCTGTTGAAATTGCAATGTATCAGTAACAAGAGAATAGACAAGATCTTCTAAAGAAGTACCTGAGTTTTGAGTCATATGTGGTGGTTGAAAAAGATCTGGTTCTTGAGACCATGATTGATTGAAGCTAGATGGATGAGTGTAATTGGCATAAGGATCTACTTCTTGGTAATTTTCTGAGTAGCCATAATTAGTATGATCCCACCATCCCTCATGGTAAGTGTTTGAGTAATGATCATACAGTTGGTCTTGGAACACTTGATGGCCTTGACATCCTCCCATGGCTGATGCACCCAAAAGAGTGTATCTTATTTAACCTTGCACTAAAAAGATAAATTGTAAGTATAGTAGTTAGCAAGGGTCGAGTCCTCAGGGATTGGGTTTTAGTTTATAAGTTAATAGTTTAAAACTTAAATTCAAGAACAATAAAAGAAAAGGGGTTTTTGAAATCAGATTTAAACTAAGAATAAGATGCAAGGTGGTATAACCAGCCAATAAAAATATATATACTAAATTAGGCGGTATAACCAGCCAATAAAAATATATATACTAAATTAGGCGGTATAACCAGCCAATAAAAATAAAACAAAGTTAATATACAAATTAGGCGGTATAACCAGCCAATAAAAATAAATATACTTTTAAAAATAAGCAAACTAGAAAAGTAAGAAAACAAGTAAGTAAGAAGAATCAAATATGAAAAATATGGTTAAGGTTTCATTCTCCACCACTAGACATCATTAAGAATCAATTTCAGATCTATCAATATCAACCAACTATCAAAGTTAACAACCGTAGATAACAACAAGCTCTGTTACCCCAATCTTTCCTTAGTTTGTCGTTAAATAGAACAAGCTCTCTATTTAATCTCTAACCATTAAACAACCTAGAATAAGCTCTCTAAATTCAATTTAATGGCAGCTTTATGATGAGAAAGATAGGTTGATCTAAGCAACAAACACATAAGCTCGGATTGTTCAACTTAGGTTATATTCCACTTTGCAATTATTGAAAACTTGACCATAATCATTAATCACAAATTGCCACTTATGAATAGGAAATCAAGACAATTACACGGATCAAGACTCCTAAACTAGCAATAGATAATTATCAAGATCTATCTAGTTGTACACCTAAATAAATCTAGACAACATCATGAACAATTCTTGTAGAAGAACATAAGCAACTTTGATAGAAAATTAATGATAGATAGAATCTGAAAATCAATCACAAAACATGTCTAGGGCTTTGAAATCACCCTTAACCAAATAGAAGTTTAGCCTAGCATAGGCATTATAAACATAAACATAAAATTAAAGAAAATCTAAGAAGAAAATAAAAGAAAGAAAGAAGAAGAGGAAGAATATTAATTATCCAACCTCTTGCTCTCTCTAAAGAAAAAGAAAACTAGAGAAAAGAAAGAAAACTAGAGAAAAGAAAGAAGAAGAAAACTTAGAGAATTTTATTAAAATGGCTAATATCCTACCTATGTACAATATGATCCTCTACAATCATCCAAGGCCCTCTATTTATACACATTTTGGAAGGCTAAATGACAAGAGACAAGCTTTACAAATTTCAAAGGTAGGTATAATAGGTGGGTGAATTTTTCTAACAATTTTCGTCATATTGTATGACAATTTTGATCAGCCAACTTGATGGTCGATTTCGTCAATATTAGAGGCCTGATCTGATCACATGGTCTTCTAGAAAAAGGTTCCCCTATCAGTTACGGATCCATAGCCGTTGGAATCAGCTCATTTGCTGATGTGGATAAGCAGATATGGGCAAAATACGAAAACATGTCAGCACAGACGTCATTGCACATCAGCCAACTTGATGGTCGATTTCGTCAATATTAGAGGCCTGATCTGATCATATGGTCTTCTAGACAAAGGTTCCCGTATCAGTTACGAATCCATAGCCATTGGAATCAGCTCATTTTCTGATGTGGATAAGCAGATATGGGCACAATACGAAAACAGGTCAGGACAGACGTCATTGCACATCAGCCAACTTGATGGTCGATTTCGCTAGAGAAAACGACTCCGTTTCAAGAAGTATAAAACATGAAAAAGATAGATATGCCTCTTAGCTTTGCACGGATACAAAGTTCAGCCTTATTGCTTCAGTGAAAATCCAGATATAGCTGATATGGCAAAATGTGTCGGAACTGGAACTGAACTGGATTTGCCCTTAATTCTAGTAATCTGAAATCACTCAAAGAAACTTGTGAAAAACACCAAATTACATAAAAATATAAAAGATCATAAACACAATTAGACTAAACAATAATAACTCGTATTTGACACAAAACAATAATAAAACATAACTAAAAACTATATAATTATACGAGTTATCACACCCCCACACTTAGATTGTTGCTAGTCCCTAGCAACGACTCAATAAAAATAAAATAAGAAAATCTAATCTAATCCATTTTCATAGGAAATCACGGTGGCACTTAGCATGTGACACAAGCCTTTAAACCCCTAGGTGTCCCTAGTGGACGAGTTTAGTCTCGTGAGGGTTTACTAGAACGATACCCACAAACATTGAAAAATTAAAATATAAATAAACTACATATAAATAAACTACATATACTAAAAATATTTACTCCTAATCCTTTCAATACAAATTAGAGACAATCTTTGAACAAGTCTTATAAACTAATCAATAGCTTAAAGAATTTCACAAAAAATCATGCTTGAATGTAAATTGTTTGAGTTAAGCCAATATTAACATAACATATTTCAATCAAAATAGTGCATATTCAAACATAATCTCAACTATTCACATGGGATACCCTCATGATTTTCACCCTTTAAAGTAGTGGTGAAGTGTTTACACTCAATCAATCTCATGAAAACAGTTCTACCATATTCTTTCTTGTCCACCTATTCTCCACTATTTAGATCATACAAATTCATGAATCAAGAGGTCTTTAATCAAGGTTGTAATGGGGCCAAGGGGTTTGTAATGTGGTTTAAGAACAAAAGGATAAAGATATCACAAAGGTTCCAAAGAGTTCATAAAGTTTAGAGACATAAAAAGATCATACAAATAAAACTTCTCAAAACTCTTATAAAGCACATAATAACATTGGCTAAATATTCATGTTGAGCCTTTGCATCATTCTAACCAACTTTGTAACATCTTTTTCTTTACTTTAACTAGAAGTTCAAGAGAAGATTTTTTTTTTTAATATGGGAATGTATTTGACAATGATCCCTTTCTTTTTCTCTTGACTTTTTTCTTTCTTTTCCCCCCACACTTATTTCTTGTTTCTAACCCAAATTTTCAATAAATCTTCCTTGTCTTTGCAACTTGTCTCAAAACATGCTAATTCATCTTTGGAACAAAGGTAAAGATATAAGTATATTTAGATTAGGGACAAGTTATGGTTACCAAAGAGATAGCTTATTCAATGTAGGCTCAAATTGGTTCACTAAGGGTGTGTTCTCTTGGAACATTAATAATGGATGGCTGTTTGGCTCTGGTTATAATCCTAATGCCTCTATCATATTCATGTTGTCACATGTATCAATATAGTCTCAAACGGTTTAAAGCAAGTTCTAGAGAATCATGTAATCATAAGAGCACTCAAGAAAGAAATTAGATTGATTTGTATAATGCATCAATCATTATAGGCTCAAAAACTCACAAGGATGATTATACAAGTCAGATTAAGTCTAAACATGCTTCTTTCTCAATCAACATATCATATTAACATTGGCTCATAAAAAGGTTGACATCAAGCTCAATTCTCATGAAAATTTTCTCACTAATAAATCTGTTTTAGACTTATGCAATTCATATCTCATCATTGTATTAAAAAGGAACTAAAACACACTAAAAAATAATAATAATAATAAAGACTCATAAAAAAAAAACTAGTAGACAAAAATAAAAGAAATCCTAAATCATTCCCCCCACACTTAATTCTTACATTGTCCTCAATGTAAGTCTATTAACTCAAATGAAAGAATCATGTGTAAGAGAAAAGAACTAATAACATAAGAATAGGAAAAGCTAAGACTCAAAACAAAACAAACTCATGCAACCTGAATAATCTTAAAATACTAAACAAAAATTAACAAGTAAACATAAAAAGATTAAAATCAAACTGACAAGGTGTGTCTCAAGTCTCCCTTACTCAGACCTTGTTCAGAATGAATACTTCTAAATGGCTTAAAACACAACAAATTTTTTATTTTTTTTTATTAGCAAAATATGTCCCTTACCCCCTACTAAAATATGACATTGTCCCCAATGTCAAATTTTAAAGGTAGAATTTAGGAGATATTACCTGCAGAGGTTGCTAACCACTTATTATAACTGAGACACAACAAGCAAAATGTTAGATAATGTCACAAAGACAAAGTGCAATCCACTCCTTGCTCGTCCATATCTCTTTTTCTTTTTCCGAGCGTTTGCGAAACAACCGTAGCAGATAAACACTCATAAGCTTGGAGCTTTTTGAGTAAATCTTCAATGGTTGTAGCAGAAATTATGGTTCTCCTTGCCTCTGAAAACATGAATCCATTATGCACAGCATTATCTAAATATGAAAGCAAATTACTAAAATAACCATTAATATTAAGCAAACCAATGGGTTTCTTATTTGTGACCAAAGATGACCAAGAAGCCACGCAAGCTATTTCTTCCAATGTACCCAGACCTCCTGGTAAAGCAATGAATGCATCGGCAGAATGGTACATGATTGTTATCCGTTCAGGGACACTCCAGACTTGTATTTCCTTACCCACGGTAGGTCCACAAAAACTTGTGAATAGTTTTGGCACGATTCCTAGAACTGGACTTCCTCCGGCGTGTGCTGCTGTAGCGACTGCTCCCATTAAACCCGTACTACCGCCTCCATAAATCAAGTGGATCTTTTGTTGGGCAAGTATTACTCCAACTCTTATGGCTTCATCAGCGAATATGTTATTTTTCCCTGGATAAGCACCTCCAAAGACACAAATTTTTTTAATGCGCTGGGATGAAGTACTTTCCATTTTTTTTTTCTTCGAGTGCCTGAAAGAGAATGAGTACATGGTGTAATATATAGAGGACTGAGTAGTGAATCAGACAAGAGTAATAATGTCGCCGAAAGTGTATCTGACCTGTCAGAAGAAAATGTTAACCTAACAAAAGATTTTTGCGTGATTTCAGGAAGAAAATCAAAAAGAGAAGAAAAAATCAATCGTAAAAGACAAATAAAAAAAAAAAACGAGAATAATTACACAAATCGAACTACACGTAAATTAAACCAAAATAAAGTTATTGCAAATCAAACCAAAAGCTGAGAAGTCATTTATTGTAGTTGTGATTGTGGCTCACATCTTCCTCTGGTTTTACGTCCAGAAACGGCTTAAACGCCTTCTATGAGTCGAGGATATGCTTCCCATCCAGTTTTCTTACAAGCTGGCAAACAGGGTCTTTTAACATCAGATTCCCAAGATGTTGCCATTCCCTTTGGAATTGCGGCCATAAATCAAGAATTTCTCTTTGTACGTCTCCACTAGGATGCGTCTCAAGAGAAAGTTGGATATTACCCAAATTCTCCTTACTCAGTCCATCCTTAATGAATTCAATTTTATCATCTCGATTAGAGGACGGAATCCCAATAGAACGATATTTACCGTTACACGTCCATCGTGCACATTTGTGGCAATTTGAACTCATGCGCTTTGCTCGTCGCTTCTTTGCAAAAGTGCTTCTACCTGTACCTGGTAAATGCAAAACAGGAAGATATTCATCTTCACGTACCTTGGCTTCAATTATCCAACGTATGTCTGCAGGAATCCCTTTGTGCATAAGCATTCTTAATCTTTCAAATCGAACTTGGTAAAGCTTCAGTAAAATATTTTGAGGAAAAGGAGGAAATCGTTTCTGCAATCTTGTTAGAATATCATCCATCCTGGAAAAAAAAATAAAAGAGAAATTGAAAGAGAAATTTATATACAATATCAGCTTTTTTTGGGTAGCTGATGGAACCGACTTAAATAATCACGGAGTACCGTTATCCGCCATTTAACCGGGGTAAAAAATTAAAAATTATATTTACATCTAGTTATTTTCAAAACCAGGATCAGAAAGAAAAACAACATAAAAAAAACTCAAAAACAAAACACTCTAAATAAAATCCTAAATTCTTCCCCCCACACATAATTCTTACATTGTCATTAATGTAATGCTATTATCCCCCAATGCAAGAATTATATGTAAGAGAAAAGAACTATTAAACAAAAGAAACTTATGCAGCCTAAATGAACTTAAAAGCAGTAAACACAATTAACAAAGAAATATTAGAAATAAAATAAAAATAATAAAAATAATAAAAGAAAAAGGAAAAGAAAGAGAAAGCAAATCTGAATATGGAAGGTTGGCAATTTCATCTTTAATTGGGCTGCCTTCCCAATTAACACTTGAGTTAGTGTTTTGAATCTAACCAACACCCTTTCTTGGCTTTTTAGGCTTGTCAGGCTCATACATGAAATTTCCCAAATTTATGCGTTTAAGAGGAAGCTTTCTTTGCACAACAGTGGATGCATTCTCCATTACAAGTATTATTCCATCATCCTTGGTGGTGCATATCTCATCGAGGAATGGTGCATCTTTTGGTACTTGTTGAATGACATCCACAAACAAACTGTTTAAGGTTTCCAGCGTGTCTTGTTCATGTTCATCCTCCTTGAACTTTGCAAATCTACTAGGAAAAGGTGGAGAAGAAACATTAGTAAAAAGTGGAACTTTAAACGTTACCTCAGGTGCCGAAATACTCTTATTTGTATTTATGGCTTCATTATCCTCAAGAATAGAATCCATCTCTAATTCTGTCTCATCCTCATCTTGTTCATCATTCCTCAAGGTCACAATAGTAGTATTCTCCTTTGGGTTAATCATTGTTTGGGTAGAGAGTTCTTCAGATCTTTGTGCTACCCATACCACCATACTACTAGCCAATTGGCTCATTTGCTTTTCCAAACTCTTGATGCTTGCCCTTGTTTCCTGTTGAAATTGCAAAGTATTAGTAACAAGAGAATCGACAAGATCTTCTAAAGAAGTACCTGAGTTTTGAGTCATATGTGGTGGTTGAAGAAGATCTGGTTCTTGAGACCATGATTGATTGAAGCTAGATGGATGAGTGTAATTGGCATAAAGATCTACTTCTTGGTAATTTTCTGAGTAGCCATAATTAGTATGATCCCACCATCCATCATGGTAAGTGTTTGAGTAATGATCATACTGTTGGTCTTGGAACACTTGATGGCCTTGACATCCTCCCATGGCCAATTGTTGAACTGGGTAGGTGAGATTGGCTTGTTGATTTTCCATGTTCATGTATGCCACCAACTCTTCAAGTGTTAGATTGCTCAATTCCATCGTTTTTTTTTTTTTTTTTTTTTTTTTCAAAATTTGATAAGAAAAACTTGTATGTACAAGAAAATAGAACTAATTAGAACTGAAAATAAGAATAAACCAAGTAACAAATAAACTAAAGAAAACAATCCCCGGCAACGGCGCCAAAAATTTGATGCACCCAAAAGAGTGTATCTTATTTAACCTTGCACTAAAAAGATAAATTGTAAGTATAGTAGTTAGCAAGGGTCGAGTCCTCAGGGATTGGGTTTTAGTTTATAAGTTAATAGTTTAAAACTTAAATTCAAGAACAATAAAAGAAAAAGGGTTTTTGAAATCAGATTTAAACTAAGAATAAGATGCAAGGCGGTATAACCAGCCAATAAAAATATATATACTAAATTAGGCGGTATAACCAGCCAATAAAAATATATATACTAAATTAGGCGGTATAACCAGCCAATAAAAATAAAACAAAGTTAATATACAAATTAGGCGGTATAACCAGCCAATAAAAATAAATATACTTTTAAAAATAAGCAAACTAGAAAAGTAAGAAAACAAGTAAGTAAGAAGAATCAAATATGAAAAATATGGTTAAGGTTTCATTCTCCACCACTAGACATCATTAAGAATCAATTTCAGATCTATCAATATCAACCAACTATCAAAGTTAACAACCGTAGATAACAACAAGCTCTGTTACCCCAATCTTTCCTTAGTTTGTCGTTAAATAGAACAAGCTCTCTATTTAATCTCTAACCATTAAACAACCTAGAATAAGCTCTCTAAATTCAATTTAATGGCAGCTTTATGATGAGAAAGATAGGTTGATCTAAGCAACAAACACATAAGCTCGGATTGTTCAACTTAGGTTATATTCCACTTTGCAATTATTGAAAACTTGACCATAATCATTAATCACAAATTGCCACTTATGAATAGGAAATCAAGACAATTACACGGATCAAGACTCCTAAACTAGCAATAGATAATTATCAAGATCTATCTAGTTGTACACCTAAATAAATCTAGACAACATCATGAACAATTCTTGTAGAAGAACATAAGCAACTTTGATAGAAAATTAATGATAGATAGAATCTGAAAATCAATCACAAAACATGTCTAGGGCTTTGAAATCACCCTTAACCAAATAGAAGTTTAGCCTAGCATAGGCATTATAAACATAAACATAAAATTAAAGAAAATCTAAGAAGAAAATAAAAGAAAGAAAGAAGAAGAGGAAGAATATTAATTATCCAACCTCTTGCTCTCTCTAAAGAAAAAGAAAACTAGAGAAAAGAAAGAAAACTAGAGAAAAGAAAGAAGAAGAAAACTTAGAGAATTTTATTAAAATGGCTAATATCCTACCTATGTACAATATGATCCTCTACAATCATCCAAGGCCCTCTATTTATACACATTTTGGAAGGCTAAATGACAAGAGACAAGCTTTACAAATTTCAAAGGTAGGTATAATAGGTGGGTGAATTTTTCTAACAATTTTCGTCATATTGTATGACAATTTTGATCAGCCAACTTGATGGTCGATTTCGTCAATGTTGGAGGCCTGATCTGATCACATGGTCTTCTAGAAAAAGGTTCCCCTATCAGTTACGGATCCATAGCCGTTGGAATCAGCTCATTTTCTGATGTGGATAAGCAGATATGGGCAAAATACGAAAACATGTCAGCACAGACGTCATTGCACATCAGCCAACTTGATGGTCGATTTCGTCAATATTAGAGGCCTGATCTGATCATATGGTCTTCTAGACAAAGGTTCCCGTATCAGTTACGAATCCATAGCCATTGGAATCAGCTCATTTTCTGATGTGGATAAGCAGATATGGGCACAATACGAAAATAGGTCAGCACAGACGTCATTGCACATCAGCCAACTTGATGGTCGATTTCGCTAGGGAAAACGACTCCGTTTCAAGAAGTATAAAACATGAAAACGATAGATATGCCTCTTAGCTTTGCACGGATACAAATTTCAGCCTTATTGCTTCAGTGAAACTCCAGATATAGCTGATATGGCAAAATGTGTCGGAACTGGAACTGAACTGGATTTGCCCTTAATTCTAGTAATCTGAAATCACTCAAAGAAACTTGTGAAAAACACCAAATTACATAAAAATATAAAAGATCATAAACACAATTAGACTAAACAATAATAACTCGTATTTGACACAAAACAATAATAAAACAGAACTAAAAACTATATAATTATACGAGTTATCAATGGCCAATTGTTGAACTGGGTAGGTGAGATTGGCTTGTTGATTTTCCATGTTCATGTATGCCACCAACTCTTCAAGTGTTAGATTGCTCAATTCCATCGTTTTTTTTTTTCTTTTTTTTTTTTTTTCAAAATTTGATAAGAAAAACCCGTATGTATAAGAAAATAAAACTCATTAGAACTGAAAATAAGAATAAACCAAGTAACAAATAAACTAAAGAAAACAATCCCCGGCAACGGCGCCAAAAATTTGATGCACCCAAAAGAGTGTATCTTATTTAACCTTGCACTAAAAAGATAAATTGTAAGTATAATGATTAGCAAGGGTCGAGTCCTCAGGGATTGGGTTTTAATTTATGAGTTAATAGTTTAAAACTTAAATTCAAGAACAATAAAAGAAAAGGGGTTTTTGAAGCCAGATTTAAACTAAAGTAAATAATAAGAATAAGATGCAAGGCGGTATAACCAGCCAATAAAAATATATATACTAAATTAGGCGGTATAACCAGCCAATAAAAATATATATACTAAATTAGGCGGTATAACCAGCCAATAAAAATAAAACAAAGTTAATATACAAATTAGGCGGTATAACCAGCCAATAAAAATAAATATAAAAAATAAGCAAACTAAAAGTAAGAAAACAAGTAAGAAGAATTAAATATGAAAAATATGGTTAAGGTTTCATTCTCCACCACTAGACATCATTAAGAATCAATTTCAGATCTATCAATATCAACCAACTATCAAAGTTAACAACCGTAGATAACAACAAGCTCTGTTACCCCAATCTTTCCTTAGTTTGTCGTTAAATGGAACAAGCTCTCTATTTAATCTCTAACCATTAAACAACCTAGAATAAGCTCTCTAAATTCAATTTAATGGCAGCTTTATGATGAGAAAGATAGGTTGATCTAAGCAACAAACACATAAGCTCGGATTGTTCAACTTAGGTTATGTTCCACTTTGCAATTATTGAAAACTTGACCATAATCATTAATCACAAATTGCCACTTATGAATAGGAAATCAAGACAATTACACGGATCAAGACTCCTAAACTAGCAATAGATAATTATCAAGATCTATCTAGTTGTACACCTAAATAAATCAAGACAACATCATGAACAATTCTTGTAGAAGAACATAAGCAACTTTGATAGAAAATTAATGATAGATAGAATCTGAAAATCAATCACAAAACATGTCTAGGGCTTTGAAATCACCCTTAACCAAATAGAAGTTTAGCCTAGCATAGGCATTGTAAACATAAACATAAAATTAAAGAAAATCTAAGAAGAAAATAAAAGAAAGAAAGAAGAAGAGGAAGAATATTAATTATCCAACCTCTTGCTCTCTCTAAAGAAAAAGAAAACTAGAGAAAAGAAAGAAAACTAGAGAAAAGAAAGAAGAAGAAAACTTAGAGAATTTTATTAAAATGGCTAATATCCTACCTATGTACAATATGATCCTCTACAATCATCCAAGGCCCTCTATTTATACACATTTTGGAAGGCTAAATGACAAGAGACAAGCTTTACAAATTTCAAAGGTAGGTATAATAGGTGGGTGAATTTTTCTAACAATTTTCGTCATATTGTATGACAATTTTGATCAGCCAACTTGATGGCCGATTTCGTCAATGTTGGAGGCCTGATCTGATCACATGGTCTTCTAGAAAAAGGTTCCCCTATCAGTTACGGATCCATAGCCGTTGGAATCAGCTCATTTGCTGATGTGGATAAGCAGATATGGGCAAAATACGAAAACATGTCAGCACAGACGTCATTGCACATCAGCCAACTTGATGGTCGATTTCGTCAATATTAGAGGCCTGATCTGATCATATGGTCTTCTAGACAAAGGTTCCCGTATCAGTTACGGATCCATAGCCATTGGAATCAGCTCATTTGCTGATGTGGATAAGCCGATATGGTCAAAATGCGAAAAGTGCTCAGGACAGACGTCATTGCACATCAGCCAACTTGATGGTTGATTTCGCTAGGGAAAACGACTCCGTTTCAAGAAGTGTAAAACATGAAAAAAATAGATATGCCTCTTAACTTTGAACGGTTAAAATTTCAGCCTTATTGCTTCAGTGAAACTCCAGATATAGCTGATATGGCAAAAGGTGTCGGAACTGGAACTGAACTGGATTTGCCCTTAATTCTAGTAATCTGAAATCACTCAAAGAAACTTGTGAAAAACACCAAATTACATAAAAATATAAAAGATCATAAACACAATTAGACTAAACAATAATAACTCGTATTTGACACAAAACAATAATAAAACATAACTAAAAACTATATAATTATACGAGTTATCACAGTCGCTACAGCAGCACACGCCGGAGGAAGTCCAGTTCTAGGAATCGTGCCAAAACTATTCACAGGTTTTTGTGGACCTACCGTGGGTAAGGAAATACAAGTCTGGAGTATCCCTGAACGGATGACAATCATGTACCATTGTGCCGATGCATTCATTGCTTTACGAGGAGGTCTGGGTACATTGGAAGAAATAGCTTGCGTGGCTTCTTGGTCATCTTTGGTCACAAAAAAAGAAACTCATTGGTTTGCTTAATATTAATGGTTATTTTAGTAATTTACTTTCATATTTAGATAATGCTATGGAAAATGGATTCATGTTTTCAGAGGCAAGGAGAACCATAATTTCTGCTACAACCATTGAAGATTTACTCAAAAAGCTCCAAGCTTATGAGTATTTACCTGCTACGGTTGTTTCGCAAACGCTCGGAAAAAGAAAAAGAGATATAGACAAGCAAGGAGTGGATTGCACTTTGTCTTTGTGACATTATCTACATTTTGTTTGTGGTGTCTCAGTTATAATAAGTGGTTAGCAACCTCTGCAGGTAATATCTCCTAAATTCTACCTTTAAAATTTGACATTGGGGACAATGTCATATTTTAGTAGGGGGTAAGTGACATATTTTGCTAATTTGTAAAAAAAAAAAAAAAAAAAAAAAAAAAAAAAAACAAATAAAAATTTGTTGTGTTTTAAGCCATTTAGAAGTATTCATTCTGAACAAGGTCTGAGTAAGGGAGACTTGAGACATACCTTGTCAGTTTGATTTAATCTTTTCAAAAAAAAAAAAAAAAACACACTATCTGGTCCGTTTATTATCTGCATGTGTTTTACTACTTTCGTGTATGTATTTTTTTTTTGAGTATTAGTATAATCTTGGCAAGCATGAGGATAAAGCAATAGAGTTACAAAGGCTTTGATTAAGTTATCTAGGTTATTTTCAATTTGGTTTTCTGAAAATTGAATATTTTTGATGATCAAATGTCTTTGAGATTGTTTTTGGCAGATCGGTTCGATTTTTGTTGGAATGTGAATTCATGGTGAGCCTTTGGAAAGCCACGGAAAACTGGGAAGACATAGTAAGTTTACTTTTTCTCTTCATTCCACATGCAGATTTAGGTCATCACATAGATGCTTGCATCTATGATCTGATCTTAGAACAAAGTCATTATCCAGAAAGCCCCTTATCTTTGCCCCCCTTACATTAGGAGCCCATAGGTTGTAAACCTTCGGGTTGGATCCCTAGATATGAACTCCATAAATTATGCCAAAGTGAACGGATACGATTCCGACCCCCATTCCCTCTTTATACTTTTATGATAATATTTGTGATCATTGGGTTTGGGATTGTGTGTTTCCTTCTTGTTTATTTTGTTATCTTTTGAAATCTGAAAAAAAAAAAAAGAAAAAAAAAATTGGGAAATAATGCAAAAGAGGGTAGTTAGAATGAGTGACTGTTTTTAGAGTCGTGAACTTCGAACTTATTGATGCCAAAACAATGTTGTGATGAGTTGAGAAAAAGATGCTGAAAAAAAAAAGAGTTGATGAAAATCTGTCTTGTTTGATCAATTGAATGAAAAGAAAGTATGGAATCCAATGTGATTTCTGAAGAAAAAAAAGAATGATGATTATGAATAGATGTGATTGTGCATAAAAGATGTCCCAATGAGAGCACAAATCAAAAGAAAATCACTTGTGCTTTGATAACTCGTATAATTATATAGTTTTTAGTTATGTTTTATTATTGTTTTGTGTCAAATACGAGTTATTATTGTTTAGTCTAATTGTGTTTATGATCTTTTATATTTTTATGTATTTTGGTGTTTTTCACAAGTTTCTTTGAGTGATTTCAGATTACTAGAATTAAGGGCAAATCCAGTTCAGTTCCAGTTCCGACACCTTTTGCCATATCAGCTATATCTCGAGTTTCACTGAAGCAATAAGGCTGAAATTTGTATCCATGCAAAGCTAAGAGGCATATCTATCTTTTTCATGTTTTACACTTCTTGAAACGGAGTCGTTTTCCCTAGAGAAATTGACCATCAAGTTGGCTGATGTGCAATGACGTCTGTGCTGACCTGTTTTCGTATTATGCCCATATCTTCTTATCCACATCAGCAAATGAGCTGATTCTAACGGCTATGGATCAGTAACTGATAGGGTAACATTTGTCTAGAAGACCATGTGATCAGATAAGGCCTCCAAAATTGACAAAATCGACCATCAAGTTGGCTGATCAAAATCGTCATACATGACGAAAATTGTTAGAAAATGCACCCACCTATTATACCTACCTTTGAAATTTGTAAAGCTTGTCTCTTGTCATTTAGCCCTCCAAAATGTGTATAAATAGAGGGCCTTGGATGATTGTAAGGGATCATATTGTACATAGGTAGGATATTAGCCATTTTAATAAAATTCTCTAAGTTTTCTTCTTCTTTCTTTTCTCTAGTTTTCTTTCTTTTCTCTAGTTTTCTTTTTCTTTAGAGAGAGCAAGAGGTTGGATAATTAATATTCTTCCTCTTCTTCTTTCTTTCTTTTATTTTCTTCTTAGATTTTCTTTAATTTTATGTTTATGTTTATAATGCCTATGCTAGGCTAAACTTCTATTTGGTTAAGGGTGATTTCAAAGCCCTAGACATGTTTTGTGATTGATTTTCAGATTCTATCTATCATTAATTTTCTATCAAAGTTGCTTATGTTCTTCTACAAGAATTGTTCATGATGTTGTCTTGATTTGTTTAGGTGTACAACTAGATAGATCTTGATAATTATCTATTGCTAGTTTAGGAGTCTTGATCCGTGTAATTGTCTTGATTTCCTATTCATAAGTGGCAATTTGTGATTAATGATTATGGTCAAGTTTTCAATAATTGCAAAGTGGAACATAACCTAAGTTGAACAATCCGAGCTTATGTGTTTGTTGCTTAGATCAACCTATCTTTCTCATCATAAAGCTGCCATTAAATTGAATTTAGAGAGCTTATTCTAGGTTGTTTAATGGTTAGAGATTAAATAGAGAGCTTGTTCTATTTAACGACAAACTAAGGAAAGATTGGGATAACAGAGCTTGTTGTTATCTACGGTTGTTAACTTTGATAGTTGGTTGATATTGATAGATCTGAAATTGATTCTTAATGATGTCTAGTGGTGGAGAATGAAACCTTAACCATATTTTTCATATTTAATTCTTCTTACTTACTTGTTTTCTTACTTTTAGTTTGCTTATTTTTTATATTTATTTTTATTGGCTGGTTATACCGCCTAATTTATATATTAACTTTGTTTTATTTTTATTTGCTGGTTATACCGCCTAATTTAGTATATATATTTTTATTGGCTGGTTATACCGCCTAATTTAGTATATATATTTTTATTGGCTGGTTATACCGCCTTGCATCTTATTCTTATTATTTACTTTAGTTTAAATCTGGCTTCAAAAACCCCTTTTCTTTTATTGTTCTTGAATTTAAGTTTTAAACTATCAACTTATAAACTAAAACCCAATCCCTGAGGACTCGACCCTTGCTAACTACTATACTTACAATTGATCTTTTTAGTGCAAGGTTAAATAAGATACACTCTTTTGGGTGCATCAAATTTTTGGCGCCGTTGCCGGGGATTGCTTTCTTTAGTTTATTTGTTACTTGGTTTATTCTTATTTTCAGTTCTAATTAGTTTTATTTTCTTGTACATACAAGTTTTTCTTTTCAAATAAAAAAAAAAAAAAACAATGGAATTGAGCAATCTAACACTTGAAGAGTTGGTGGCATACATGAACATGGAGAATCAACAAGCCAATCTCACCTCCCCAGTTCAACAATTGGCCATGGGAGGATGTCAAGGCCATCAAGTGTTCCAAGACCAACAGTATGATCATTACTCAAACACTTACCATGAGGGATGGTGGGATCATACTAATTATGGCTACTCGAAAAATTACCAAGAAGTAGATCCTTATGCCAATTACACTCATCCATCTAGCTTCAATCAATCATGGTCTCAAGAACCAGATCTTTTTCAACCACCACATATGACTCAAAACTCAGGTACTTCTTTAGAAGATCTTGTCTATTCTCTTGTTACTGATTCTTTGCAATTTCAACAGGAAACAAGGGCAAGCATCCAGAGTTTGGAAAAGCAAATGAGCCAATTGGCTAGTAGTATGGTGGGATGGGTAGCACAAAGATCTGAAGAACTCCCAGCCCAAACGATGGTTAACCCAAAGGAGAATGCTACTATTGTGACCTTGAAGAACGAGGAACAAGATGAGGATGAAACAAAATTAGAGATGGATTCTATTCTTGAGGATAATGAAGCCAAAGATCCAAATAAGAGTATTTTGGCACCTGAGGTAACGTTTAAGGTTTCACTTTTTACTAATGTTTCTTCTCCACCTTTTCCTAGTAGATTTGCAAAGTTCAAGGAGGAAAAACATGAACAACACATGCCGGAAACCTTAAACAACTTGTTTGTGGAGGTCATTCAACAAGTATCAAAATATGCTCCATTCCTTGATGACATATGCACCACAAAGGATGATGGAATAATACTTGTAATGGAGAATGCATCCACTGTTGTGCAAAGAAAGCTTCCTCTCAAACGCATAAATCCGAGAAGTTTCATGTCTAAGCCAAAAGATCCTAAAAAGCCAAGAAGGGGAATTGGCTAGGCTGAAAACAATCAATCAAGTGCTAATTGGGGGAGGCAGCCTAATTAGTGAAAGCATTGCCAAACTGCCATCCTCAGATTTGCTCTCTTTTTCTTTATCTTTTTCTTATGTTTCTTTGCTAATTGTGTTTAGTGTTTCTAAGTTCATTTAGGCTGCATAAGTTTATTTTGTTTATTAGTTCTTTTCACTTACACATGATTCTTTCATTTGGGATTAATAGCATTACATTAATGACAATGTAAGAATTATGTGTGGGGGGAAGCATTTAGGATTTTGTTTTTGAGTTTTTTTTTATGCTGTTTTTCTTTCTGATCCTTGTTTTGAAAATAACTAGATGTAAATATAATTTTTATTTTTTTTAACCCCGGTTAAATGGCGGATAACGGTACTCCGTGATTATTTAAATCGGTTCCATCAGCTACCCACAAAACTGATATTGTATATAAATTTCTCTTTCAATTTCTCTTTCATTTTTTTTCAGGATGGATGATATTCTCACAAGATTGCAGAAACGATTTCCTCCTTTTCCTCGAAATATTTTACTGAAGCTTTACCAAGTTCGATTTGAAAGATTAAGAATGCTTATGCACAAAGGGATTCATGAAGACATACGTTGGATAATTGAAGCCAAGGTACGTGAAGATGAATATCTTCCTGTTTTGCATTTACCAGGTACAGGTAGAAGCACTTTTGCAAAGAAGCGACGAGCAAAGCGCATGAGTTCAAATTGCCACAAATGTGCACGATGGACGTGTAACGGTAAATGTCGTTCTATTGGGATTCCGTCCTCTAATCGAGATGATAAAATTGAATTCATTAAGGATGGACTGAGTAAAGAGAATTTGGGTAATATCCAACTTTCTCTTGAGACTCATCCTAGTGGAGACGTACAAAGAGAAATTCTTGATTTATGGCCGCAATTCCAAAGGGAATGGCAACATCTTGGGAATCTGATGTTAAAAGACCCTGTTTGCCAGCTTGTAAGAAAACTGGATGGGAAGCATATCCTCGACTCATAGAAGGCGTTTAAGCCGTTTCTGGACGTAAAACCAGAGGAAGATGTGAGCCACAATCACAACTACAATAAATGACTTCTCAGCTTTTGGTTTGATTTGCAATAACTTTATTTTGGTTTAATTTACGTGTTGTTCGATTTGTGTAACTATTCTCGTTTTTTTTTTATTTGTCTTTTACGGTTGATTTTTTTTTTCTCTTTTTGATTTTCTTCCTGAAATCACGCAAAAATCTTTTGTTAGGTTAACATTTTCTTCTGACAGGTCAGATACACTTTCGGCGACATTATTACTCTTGTCTGATTCACTACTGAGTCCTCTATATATTACACCATGTACTCATTCTCTTTCAGGCACTCGAAGAAAAAAAAATGGCAAGTACTTCATCCCAGCGCATTAAAAAAATTTGTGTCTTTGGAGGTGCTTATCCAGGAAAAAATAACATATTCGCTGATGAAGCCATAAGAGTTGGAGTAATACTTGCCCAACAAAAGATCCACTTGATTTATGGAGGCGGTAGTACGGGTTTAATGGGAGCAGTCGCTACAGCAGCACACGCCGAAGGAAGTTCAGTTCTAGGAATCGTGCCAAAACTATTCACAAGTTTTTGTGGACCTACCGTGGGTAAGGAAATACAAGTCTGGAGTGTCCCTGAACGGATAACAATCATGTACCATTCTGCCGATGCATTCATTGCTTTACCAGGAGGTCTGGGTACATTGGAAGAAATAGCTTGCGTGGCTTCTTAGTCATCTTTGGTCACAAATAAGAAACCCATTGGTTTGCTTAATATTAATGGTT
This sequence comes from Fremontodendron californicum, assembly GCA_030761205.1. Lineage (NCBI taxonomy): Eukaryota > Viridiplantae > Streptophyta > Magnoliopsida > Malvales > Malvaceae > Fremontodendron > Fremontodendron californicum. The sequence continues at coordinate 23,242,089 of JAULJL010000013.1, forward strand.
ATTTTAGTAATTTGCTTTTATATTTAGATAATGCTGTGGATAATGGATTCATGTTTTCAGAGGCAAGGATAACCATAATTTCTGCTACAACCATTGAAGATTTACTTAAAAAGCTCCAAGCTTATGAGTGTTTATCTGCTACGGTTGTTTCGCAAACGCTCGAAAAAAGAAAAAGAGATATGGACGAGCAAGGAGTGGATTGCACTTTGTCTTTGTGACATTATCTAACATTTTGCTTGTTGTGTCTCAGTTATAATAAGTGGTTAGCAACCTCTGCAGGTAATATCTCCTAAATTCTACCTTTAAAATTTGACATTGGGGACAATGCCATATTTTAGTAGGGGGTAAGGGACATATTTTGCTAATTTTTAAAAAAAAAAAAAAAAAAAAAAATTAAGAAGTATTCATTCTGAACAAGGTCTGAGTAAGGGAGACTTGAGACATACCTTGTCAGTTTGATTTCTTCTTTTCAAAAAAAAAAAAAAAAGTTTGTTGTGTTTTAAGCAATTTAGAAGTATTCATTCTGAACAAGGTCTGAGTAAGGGAGACTTGAGACATACCTTGTCAGTTTGATTTTAATCTTTTTATGTTTACTTGTTAATTTTTGTTTAGTATTTTAGGATTATTTAGGTTGCATGGTTTTGTTTTGTTTTGAGTCTTAGTTGTTCCTATTCTTATGTTATTAGTTCTTTTCTCTTACACATGATTCTTTCATTTGAGTTAATAGACTTACATTGAGGACAATGTAAGAATTAAGTGTGGGGGGGAATGATTTAGGAATTCTTTTATTTTTGTCTACTATTTTTTTTCTTTATTATTATTATTATTTTTTTTTGTGAGTTTTAGTTCCTTTTTAATACAATGATGAGATATGAATTGCATAAGTCCAAAACAGATTTATTAGTGAGAAGATTTTCATGAGAATTGAGCTTGATGTCAACCTTTTTATGAGCCAATGTTAATATAATATGTTGATTGAGAAATAAGCATGTTTAGACTTAATCTGACTTGTATAATCATCCTTGTGAGTTTTTGAGCCTATAATGATTGATGCATTATACAAATCAATCTAATTTCTTTCTTGAGTGCTCTTATGATTACATGATTCTCTAGAACTTGCTTTAAACCGTTTGAGACTATATTGATACATGTGACAACATGAATATGATAGAGGCATTAGGATTTTTAGCTAGGGCCAAACAGCCATCCCTTATTGATGTTCCAAGAGAACACACCCTTAGTGAACCAATTTGAGCCTACATTGAATAAGCTATCTCTTTGGTAACCATAACTTGTCCCTAACCTAAATATACTTATATCTTTACCTTTGTTCCAAAGATGAATTAGGATGTTTTGAGACAAGTTGCAAAGACAAGGGATATTTTTAGTTAAAAATTTGGGTTAGAAACAAGAAATAAGTGTGGGGGGAAAAGAAAAGAAAAGTCAAGAGAAAAAGAAATGGAATACAGGCAAATACATTCCTATGTAAAAAAAAAAAAAAATATGAATCATCTCTTGAATTTGTGGAAAAAGAAAAAGATGTTACAAAGTCGTTTAGAATGAAGAAAAGGCCCAACATGAATATCCGGCCTAGGTGACTATGTACTTGTAAAGAGTTTTGAGAAGTTTCTTTGTATGATCTTTTTATATCTCTAAACTTTATGAACTCTTTGGAACCTTTGTGATATCTTTATCCTTTTGTTCTTCAACCACATTACAAACCCCTTGGCCCCATTACAACCTTGATTAAAGACCTCTTGATTCATGAAGTTGTATGATCTAAATAGTGGAGAATAGGTGGACAAGCAAGAATATGGTAGAACTGTTTTCATGAGATTGATTGAGTGTAAACACTTCACCACTACTTTAAAGAGTGAAAATCATGAGGGTATCCCATGTGAGAAGTTGAGATTAAATTTGAACATGCAATATTTTGATTGAGATATGTTATGCTAATATTGGCTTAACTCAAACAATTTACATTCAAGCATGATTTTTTGTGAAATTCTTTAAGCTATTGATTAGTTTATAAGACTTGTTCAAATATTGTCTCTAATTTGTATTGAAAGGATTAGGAGTAAATATTTTTAGTATATGCAGTTTATTTAGTGAAAATCATGAGGGTATCCCATGTGAGAAGTTGAGATTAAATTTGAACATGCAATATTTTGATTGAGATATGTTATGCTAATATTGGCTTAACTCAAACAATTTACATTCAAGCATGATTTTTTGTGAAATTCTTTAAGCTATTGATTAGTTTATAAGACTTGTTCAAATATTGTCTCTAATTTGTATTGAAAGGATTAGGAGTAAATATTTTTAGTATATGCAGTTTATTTATATTTTAGTTTTTCAATGTTTGTGGGTATCGTTCTAGTAAACCCTCACGAGACTAAACTCGTCCACTAGGGACACCTAGGGGTTTAAAGGCTTGTGTCACATGCTAAGTGCCACCGTGATTTCCTACGAAAATGGATTAGATTAGATTTTCTTATTTTATTTTTATTGAGTCATTGCTAGGGACTAGCAACAATCTAAGTGTGGGGGTGTGATAACTCGTATAATTATATAGTTTTTAGTTATGTTTTATTATTGTTTTGTGTCAAATACGAGTTATTATTGTTTAGTCTAATTGTGTTTATGATCTTTTATATTTTTATGTATTTTGGTGTTTTTCACAAGTTTCTTTGAGTGATTTCAGATTACTAGAATTAAGGGCAAATCCAGTTCAGTTCCAGTTCCGACACCTTTTGCCATATCAGCTATATCTCGAGTTTCACTGAAGCAATAAGGCTGAAATTTGTATCCATGCAAAGCTAAGAGGCATATCTATCTTTTTCATGTTTTACACTTCTTGAAACGGAGTCGTTTTCCCTAGCGAAATTGACCATCAAGTTGGCTGATGTGCAATGACGTCTGTGCTGACCTGTTTTCGTATTATGCCCATATCTTCTTATCCACATCAGCAAATGAGCTGATTCCAACGGCTATGGATCAGTAACTGATAGGGTAACATTTGTCTAGAAGACCATGTGATCAGATAAGGCCTCCAAAATTGACAAAATCGACCATCAAGTTGGCTGATCAAAATCGTCATACATGACGAAAATTGTTAGAAAATGCACCCACCTATTATACCTACCTTTGAAATTTGTAAAGCTTGTCTCTTGTCATTTAGCCCTCCAAAATGTGTATAAATAGAGGGCCTTGGATGATTGTAAGGGATCATATTGTACATAGGTAGGATATTAGCCATTTTAATAAAATTCTCTAAGTTTTCTTCTTCTTTCTTTTCTCTAGTTTTCTTTCTTTTCTCTAGTTTTCTTTTTCTTTAGAGAGAGCAAGAGGTTGGATAATTAATATTCTTCCTCTTCTTCTTTCTTTCTTTTATTTTCTTCTTAGATTTTCTTTAATTTTATGTTTATGTTTATAATGCCTATGCTAGGCTAAACTTCTATTTGGTTAAGGGTGATTTCAAAGCCCTAGACATGTTTTGTGATTGATTTTCAGATTCTATCTATCATTAATTTTCTATCAAAGTTGCTTATGTTCTTCTACAAGAATTGTTCATGATGTTGTCTTGATTTGTTTAGGTGTACAACTAGATAGATCTTGATAATTATCTATTGCTAGTTTAGGAGTCTTGATCCGTGTAATTGTCTTGATTTCCTATTCATAAGTGGCAATTTGTGATTAATGATTATGGTCAAGTTTTCAATAATTGCAAAGTGGAACATAACCTAAGTTGAACAATCCGAGCTTATGTGTTTGTTGCTTAGATCAACCTATCTTTCTCATCATAAAGCTGCCATTAAATTGAATTTAGAGAGCTTATTCTAGGTTGTTTAATGGTTAGAGATTAAATAGAGAGCTTGTTCTATTTAACGACAAACTAAGGAAAGATTGGGATAACAGAGCTTGTTGTTATCTACGGTTGTTAACTTTGATAGTTGGTTGATATTGATAGATCTGAAATTGATTCTTAATGATGTCTAGTGGTGGAGAATGAAACCTTAACCATATTTTTCATATTTAATTCTTCTTACTTACTTGTTTTCTTACTTTTAGTTTGCTTATTTTTTATATTTATTTTTATTGGCTGGTTATACCGCCTAATTTATATATTAACTTTGTTTTATTTTTATTTGCTGGTTATACCGCCTAATTTAGTATATATATTTTTATTGGCTGGTTATACCGCCTAATTTAGTATATATATTTTTATTGGCTGGTTATACCGCCTTGCATCTTATTCTTATTATTTACTTTAGTTTAAATCTGGCTTCAAAAACCCCTTTTCTTTTATTGTTCTTGAATTTAAGTTTTAAACTATCAACTTATAAACTAAAACCCAATCCCTGAGGACTCGACCCTTGCTAACTACTATACTTACAATTGATCTTTTTAGTGCAAGGTTAAATAAGATACACTCTTTTGGGTGCATCATGCTTAAAAAAAAAAAAAAAATCAGAATTCAAGATTCGAGGTTCTTCATTATAGAGAGGTTTTTACTTTTCTATTTTCTTTGGATCGAGTCTTTTCTTGCTTTTTGTTTTCTTTTCAAAATATTAATGTTGAACATAGGACTAAGGATGAGTGAGAATGGAAATATTTTGAGAGGATTGATCACATTATTATTATATTTCTTGAGCCTAACTTGTGATAAACCTCAGATTATGTTTGAACATTCCACCCCTCACTTGTCCATAAGCCTCAGATTCATCTCTGTACCGATCAGATTTGTCAAGTTCACTTGTGAACTGCGGTGACAAGGATCTTAGCATGTGTACTTATGAAGCTATAGTTTGCCTAGTTCTCCATGGCTAGCTAAAGTCTCGCCAAGAAGGAAGTTCCTCAATCGTACGGTAGTGCCTTCAATTTTAATCTCATTGACCCTTTACTCAAACTTAATATGCCAATGATACTTAATTAGATGCCTTGCCAATTCTTACGCTTGATCTTGCTTGTTTGTTTGAGATCCCTTTAACTTGTTTTCCTGTTTATTTATTTATTTTTATTTTTTCTAGGATTGAGTCGTTGCTAGGGACTAGCAACAATCTAAGTGTGGGGGTGTGATAACTCGTATAATTATATAGTTTTTAGTTATGTTTTATTATTGTTTTGTGTCAAATACGAGTTATTATTGCTTAGTCTAATTGTGTTTATGATCTTTTATATTTTTATGTAATTTGGTGTTTTTCACGAGTTTCTTTGAGTGATTTCAGATTACTAGGTTAAATCAAGAATTAAGGGCAAATCCAGTTCAGTTCCAGTTCCGACACCTTTTGCCATATCAGCTATATCTGGAGTTTCACTAAAGCATTAAGGCTGAAATTTTTACAGTACAAAGTTAAGAGGCATATCTATCTTTTTCATGCTTTACACTTCTTGAAACGGAGTCGTTTTCCCTAGCGAAATCAACCATCAAGTTGGCTGATGTGCAATGACGTCTATGCTGACCAGTTTTGGTATTTTGACCATATATTCTTATCCACATCAGCAAATGAGCTGATTTCAACGGCTATGGATCACAAACTGATAGGGGAACATTTTTCTAGAAGACCATTTGATCAGATCAAGCCTCCAACATTGACAAAATCAACCATCAAGCTGGCTGATCAGAATTGTCATACAATATGACGAAAATTGTTAGAAAAATGCACCCACCTATTATACCTACCTTTGAAATTTATAAAGCTTGTCTCTTGTCATTTAGCTCTCCAAAATGTGTATAAATAGAGGGCCTTGGATGATTGTAAGAGACATTGTAGATTGGTAGGATATTAGTCATTATAATAAAATTCTCTAAATTTTCTTCTACTTTCCTTTCTCTAGTTTTCTTTTTCTTTATTTTCTTCTTCTTCTTTCTTTCTTTTATTTCCTTCTTAGATTCTCTTTCATTTTATGTTTATGTTTACAATGCCTATGCTAGGTTAAACTTTTATTTGGTTAAGGGTGATTTCAAAGCCCTATACATGTTTTATAATTGATTTTCAGATTCTATCTATCATTAATTTTCTATCAAAGTTGCTTATGTTCTTCTACAAGAATTGTTCATGATGTTGTCTTGATTTGTTTAGGTGTACAACTAGATAGATCTTGATAATTATCTATTGCTAGTTTAGGAGTCTTGATCCGTGTAATTGTCTTGATTTCCTATTCATAAGTGGCAATTTGTGATTAATGATTATGGTCAAGTTTTCGATAATTGAAAAGTGGAACATAACCTAAGTTGAACAATCCGAGCTTATGTGTTTGTTGCTTAGATCAACTGATGCACCCAAAAGAGTGTATCTTATTTAACCTTGCACTAAAAAGATCAATTGTAAGTATAGTAGTTAGCAAGGGTCGAGTCCTCAGGGATTGGGTTTTAGTTTATAAGTTAATAGTTTATAACTTACATTCAAAGAAAACAAGAAAAGAAAAGGGGTTTTTGAAGCCAGATTTAAACTAAAGTAAATAATAAGAATAAGATGCAAGGCGGTATAACCAGCCAATAAAGATATATATACTAAATTAGGCGGTATAACCAGCCAATAAAAATATATATACTAAATTAGGCGGTATAACCAGCCAATAAAAATATATATACTAAATTAGGCGGTATAACCAGCCAATAAAAATAAAACAAAGTTAATATACAAATTAGGCGGTATAACCAGCCAATAAAAATAAATATAAAAATAAGCAAACTAAAAGTAAGAAAACAAGTAAGTACGAAGAATCAAATATGAAAAATATGGTTAAGGTTTCATTCTCCACCACTAGACATCATTAAGAATCAATTTCAGATCTATCAATATCAACCAACTATCAAAGTTAACAACCGTAGATAACAACAAGCTCTGTTATCCCAATCTTTCCTTAGTTTGTCGTTGAATAGAACAAGCTCTCTATTTAATCTCTAACCATTAAACAACCTAGAATAAGCTCTCTAAATTCAATTTAATGGCAGCTTTATGATGAGAAAGATAGGTTGATCTAAGCAACAAACACATAAGCTCGGATTGTTCAACTTAGGTTATGTTCCACTTTGCAATTATTGAAAACTTGACCATAATCATTAATCACAAATTGCCACTTATGAATAGGAAATCAAGACAATTACACGGATCAAGACTCCTAAACTAGCAATAGATAATTATCAAGATCTATCTAGTTGTACACCTAAATAAATCAAGACAACATCATGAACAATTCTTGTAGAAAATTAATGATAGATAGAATTTGAAAATCAATCACAAAACATGTCTAGGGCTTTGAAATCACCCTTAACCAAATAGAAGTTTAGCCTAGCATAGGCATTATAAACATAAACATAAAATTAAAGAAAATCTAAGAAGAAAATAAAAGAAAGAAAGAAGAAGAGGAAGAATATTAATTATCCAACCTCTTGCTCTCTCTAAAGAAAAAGAAAACTAGAGAAAAGAAAGAAGAAGAAAACTTAGAGAATTTTATTAAAATGGCTAATAACCTACCTATGTACAATATGATCCCTTACAATCATCCAAGGCCCTCTATTTATACACATTTTGGAGGGCTAAATGACAAGAGACAAGCTTTACAAATTTCAAAGGTAGGTATATGACGATTTTGATCAGCCAACTTGATGGTCGATTTCGTCAATATTGGAGGCCTGATCTGATCACATGGTCTTCTAGACAAAGGTTCCCCTATCAGTTACGGAACCATAGCCGTTAGAATCAGCTCATTTGCTGATGTGGTTAAGCAGATATGGGCAAAATACGAAAACATGTCAGCACAGACGTCATTGCACATCAGCCACCTTGATGGTCGATTTCTTCAATATTGGAGGCCTGATCTGATCACATGGTCTTCTAGACAAAGGTTCCCCTATCAGTTACGGAACCATAGCCGTTGGAATCAGCTCATTTGCTGATGTGGATAAGAAGATATGGGCATAATACGAAAACATGTCAGCACAGACGTCATTGCACATCAGCCAACTTGATGGTCGATTTCGCTAGAGAAAACGACTCCGTTTTAAGAAGTGCAAAACATGAAAAAGATAGATATGCCTGTTAGCTTTGCATGGCTACAAATTTCAGCCTTATTGCTTCAGTGAAACTCGAGATATAGCTGATATGGCAAAAGGTGTCGGAACTGAAACTAAACTGGATTTGCCCTTAATTCTAGTAATCTGAAATCACTCAAAGAAACTTGTGAAAAACACCAAAATACATAAAAATATAAAAGATCATAAACACAATTAGACTAAACAATAATAACTCGTATTTGACACAAAACATTAATAAAACATAACTAAAAACTATATAATTATACGAGTTATCATCAACCTATCTTTCTCATCATAAAGCTGCCATTAAATTGAATTTAGAGAGCTTATTCTAGGTTGTTTGATGGTTAGAGATTAAATAGAGAGCTTGTTCTATTTAACGACTGATAACTCGTATAATTATATAGTTTTTAGTTATGTTTTATTATTGTTTTGTGTCAAATACGAGTTATTATTGTTTAGTCTAATTGTGTTTATGATCTTTTATATTTTTATGTATTTTGGTCTTTTTCACAAGTTTATTTGAGTGATTTCAGATTACTAGAATTAAGGGCAAATCCAGTTCAGTTCCAATTCCGACACCTTTTGCCATATCAGCTATATCTCGAGTTTCACTGAAGCAATAAGGCTGAAAGTTGTAGCCGTGCAAAGCTAAGAGGCATATCTATATTTTTCATGTTTTACACTTCTTGAAACGGAGTCGTTTTCCCTAGCGAAATCGACCATGAAGTTGGCTGATGTGCAATGACGTCTGTGCTGACCTGTTTTCGTATTTTGCCCATATCTTCTTATCCACATCAGCAAATGAGCTGATTCCAACGGCTATGGATCAGTAACTGATAGGGTAACATTTTTCTAGAAGACCATGTGATCAGATAAGGCCTGCAAAATTGACAAAATCGACCATCAAGTTGGCTGATCAAAATCGTCATGTATGACGAAAATTGTTAGAAAATGCACCCACCTATTATACCTACCTTTGAAATTTGTAAAGCTTGTCTCTTGTCATTTAGCCCGCCAAAGTGTGTATAAATAGAGGGCCTTGGATGATTGTAAGGGATCATATTGTACATAGGTAGGATATTAGCCATTGTAATAAAATTCTCTAAGTTTTCTTCTTCTTTCTTTTCTCTAGTTTTGTTTTTCTTTAGAAAGAGCAAGAGGTTGGATAATTAATATTCTTCTTCTTCTTCTTTCTTTCTTTTATTTTCTTCTTAGATTCTCTTTAATTTTATGTTTATGTTTACAATGCCTATGCTAGGTTAAACTTTTATTTGGTTAAGGGTGATTTCAAAGCCCTAGACATGTTTTATAATTGATTTTCAGATTCTATCTATCATTAATTTTCTATCAAAGTTGCTTATGTTCTTCTACAAGAATTGTTCATGATGTTGTCTTGATTTGTTTAGGTGTACAACTAGATAGATCTTGATAATTATCTATTGCTAGTTTAGGAGTCTTGATCCGTGTAATTGTCTTGATTTCCTATTCATAAGTGGCAATTTGTGATTAATGATTATGGTCAAGTTTTCAATAATTGAAAAGTGGAACATAACCTAAGTTGAACAATCCGAGCTTATGTGTTTGTTGCTTAGATCAACCTATCTTTCTCATCATAAAGCTGCCATTAAATTGAATTTAGAGAGCTTATTCTAGGTTGTTTGATGGTTAGAGATTAAATAGAGAGCTTGTTCTATTTAACGACTGATAACTCGTATAATTATATAGTTTTTAGTTATGTTTTATTATTGTTTTGTGTCAAATACGAGTTATTATTGTTTAGTCTAATTGTCTTTATGATCTTTTATATTTTTATGTATTTTGGTCTTTTTCACAAGTTTATTTGAGTGATTTCAGATTACTAGAATTAAGGGCAAATCCAGTTCAGTTCCAGTTCCGACACCTTTTTCCATATCAGCTATATCTCGAGTTTCACTAAAGCAATAAGGCTGAAAGTTGTAGCAGTGCAAAGCTAAGAGGCTTATCTATCTTTTTCATCTTTTACACTTCTTGAAACGGAGTCGTTTTCCCTAGCGAAATCGACCATGAAGTTGGCTGATGTGCAATGACGTCTGTGCTGACCTGTTTTCGTATTTTGCCCATATCGTCTTATCCACATCAGCAAATGAGCTGATTCCAACGGCTATGGATCAGTAACTGATAGGGTAACATTTTTCTAGAAGACCATGTGATCAGATAAGGCCTGCAAAATTGACAAAATCGACCATCAAGTTGGCTGATCAAAATCGTCATGTATGACGAAAATTGTTAGAAAATGCACCCACCTATTATACCTACCTTTGAAATTTGTAAAGCTTGTCTCTTGTCATTTAGCCCTCCAAAGTGTGTATAAATAGAGGGCCTTGGATGATTGTAAGGGATCATATTGTACATAGGTAGGATATTAGCCATTGTAATAAAATTCTCTAAGTTTTCTTCTTCTTTCTTTTCTCTAGTTTTGTTTTTCTTTAGAAAGAGCAAGAGGTTGGATAATTAATATTCTTCTTCTTCTTCTTTCTTTCTTTTATTTTCTTCTTAGATTCTATTTAATTTTATGTTTATAATGCCTATGCTAGGCTAAACTTCTATTTGGTTAAGGGTGATTTCAAAGCCCTAGACATGTTTTGTGATTGATTTTCAGATTCTATCTATCATTAATTTTCTATCAAAGTTGCTTATGTTCTTCTACAAGAATTGTTCATGATGTTGTCTAGATTTATTTAGGTGTACAACTAGATAGATCTTGATAATTATCTATTGCTAGTTTAGGAGTCTTGATCCGTGTAATTGTCTTGATTTCCTATTCATAAGTGGCAATTTGTGATTAATGATTATGGTCAAGTTTTCAATAATTGCAAAGTGGAACATAACCTAAGTTGAACAATCCGAGCTTATGTGTTTGTTGCTTAGATCAACCTATCTTTCTCATCATAAAGCTGCCATTAAATTGAATTTAGAGAGCTTATTCTAGGTTGTTTAATGGTTAGAGATTAAATAGAGAGCTTGTTCTATTTAACGACAAACTAAGGAAAGATTGGGGTAACAGAGCTTGTTGTTATCTACGGTTGTTAACTTTGATAGTTGGTTGATATTGATAGATCTGAAATTGATTCTTAATGATGTCTAGTGGTGGAGAATGAAACCTTAACCATATTTTTCATATTTGATTCTTCTTACTTTTAGTTTGCTTATTTTTTATATTTATTTTTACTGGCTGGTTATACCGCCTAATTTGTATATTAACTTTGTTTTATTTTTATTGGCTGGTTATACCGCCTAATTTAGTATATATATTTTTATTGGCTGGTTATACCGCCTTGCATCTTATTCTTATTATTTACTTTAGTTTAAATCTGGCTTCAAAAACCTTTTTTCTTTTACGGTTCTTGAATTTAAGTTTTAAACTAATAACTCATAAATTAAAACCCAATCCCTGAGGACTCGACCCTTGCTAATCCTTATACTTACAATTTGTCTTTTTAGTGCAAGGTTAAATAAGATACACTCTTTTGGGTGCATCAACGACAAACTAAGGAAATATTGGGATAACAGAGCTTGTTGTTATCTACGGTTGTTAACTTTGATAGTTGGTTGATATTGATAGATCTGAAATTGGTTCTTAATGATGTCTGGTGGTGGAGAATGAAACCTTAACCATATTTCTCTCATATTTGATTTATTCTTAATTACTTGTTTTCTCATTCTTATTATTTACTTTAGTATAAATCTGATTTCAAAAACCCCTTTTTCTTTTATTGTTCTTGAATTTAAGTTTTAAACTATCAACTTGTAAACTAAAACCCAATCCCTGAGGACTCGACCCTTGCTAACTACTATACTTACAATTGATCTTTTTAGTGCAAGGTTAAATAAGATACACTCTTTTGGGTGTACCAAGGAGCAAGAGAAGGAAATTTTGGAAACCTTCCGGAAAGTAGAGGTGAACATTCCTTTACTAGATGCTATCAAGCAAGTGCCAAGATATGCCAAGTTCCTAAAAGAGTTGTGCACATCTAAACGGAAGTTGAAATGGAATGAAAAGGTAAGTGTAGGGGAGAATGTGTCAGTTGTTCTTCAAAAGAAACTCCCACCTAAATGCAAGGATCCAGGTATTTTACCATTCCTTGTAAGATAGGCAACACCAGGTTTAAGCGTGCTATGCCATATTCAATTTATGCTTCATTGAATCTAGGACCATTAGAGGAAACCGGTGTTATAATACAACTTGCTGATCGTTCTAACACTTACCCAAGAGGAGTTGTAGAAGACGTTCTTGTACAGGTTAATGAATTGGTTTTTCCCGCTGACTTTTATGTTATTGAGATGGAAGATGAGATGTCTTCTAATCCCACACCTATTCTATTAGGGAGACCATTCTTGAAAACAGCAAGAACTAAAATAGATGTACATGATGGCACTTTAACTATGGAATTTGATGGTGAAATAATTCGCTTTAACATTTTCGAGGCCATGAGATATCCTAGTGATGTGCATTCTGTTTTTAATATTGATATAATTGACTCACTAGTGCAGCAAGCTTATGAGCTAGAAGGTGAAGATAGTGTGGAAATAGTCCTTAGCAAACATCTCGGAATGGGGGATGCTAAAGGGGAACTAGCCTTGATTGACCATGTGGAAGGGGCACTAGAATCTTTACACTCGCTGCCACCTAAAGATGCAAGGTTTGATGTTTCATTTATTGATTTGCCTTTATCTAATGAGAAACTTCTACCTTCCATTTTGCAGGCACCAACTTTAGAGTTGAAACCACTACCGAACCACTTGAAATATGTGTTCTTAGGTGAAAAGGACACACTACCGGTCATCATTGCCAAAGAGCTCACACCTTTGCAAGAAGAGCGACTTATCCGGGTGCTTAGAGAGCATAAAACAGCAATTGGTTGGACAATTGCCGATATCAAGGGAATAAGCCCATCTATGTGCATGCACCGGATTTTGTTAGAGGAGGCGTCCAAACCAACAAGGGAAGCACAAAGAAGATTGAACCCTCCTATGATGGAGGTTGTGAAAAAGGAGATACTGAAGCACCTAGATGTTGGAGTGATCTATCCTATCTCGGATAGCAAATGGGTGAGCTCGGTCCAAGTGGTTCCAAAGAAATCAGGTGTAACGGTGGTAACTGATGCACCCAAAAGAGTGTATCTTATTTAACCTTGCACTAAAAAGATCAATTGTAAGTATAATGATTAGCAAGGGTCGAGTCCTCAGGGATTGGGTTTTAATTTATGAGTTATTAGTTTATAACTTACGTTCAAAGAAAACAATAAAAGAAAAGGGGTTTTTGAAGCCAGATTTAAACTAAGTAAATAATAAGAATAAGATGCAAGGCGGTATAACCAGCCAATAAAAATATATATACTAAATTAGGCGGTATAACCAGCCAATAAAAATATATATACTAAATTAGGCGGTATAACCAGCCAATAAAAATAAAACAAAGTTAATATACAAATTAGGCGGTATAACCAGCCAATAAAAATAAATATAAAAAATAAGCAAACTAAAAGTAAGAAAACAAATAAGTAAGAAGAATCAAATATGAAAAATATGGTTAAGGTTTCATTCTCCACAACTAGACATCATTAAGAATCAATTTCAGATCTATCAATATCAACCAACTATCAAAGTTAACAACCGTAGATAACAACAAGCTCTGTTACCCCAATCTTTCCTTAGTTTGTCGTTAAATAGAACAAGCTCTCTATTTAATCTCTAACCATTAAACAACCTAGAATAAGCTCTCTAAATTCAATTTAATGGCAGCTTTATGATGAGAAAGATAGGTTGATCTAAGCAACAAACACATAAGCTCGGATTGTTCAACTTAGGTTATGTTCCACTTTGCAATTATTGAAAACTTGACCATAATCATTAATCACAAATTGCCACTTATGAATAGGAAATCAAGACAATTACACGGATCAAGACTCCTAAACTAGCAATAGATAATTATCAAGATCTATCTAGTTGTACACCTAAATAAATCAAGACAACATCATGAACAATTCTTGTAGAAGAACATAAGCAACTTTGATAGAAAATTAATGATAGATAGAATCTGAAAATCAATCACAAAACATGTCTACGGCTTTGAAATCACCCTTAACCAAATAGAAGTTTAGCCTAGCATAGGCATTGTAAACATAAACATAAAATTAAAGAAAATCTAAGAAGAAAATAAAAGAAAGAAAGAAAGAAGAAGAAGAATATTAATTATCCAACCTCTTGCTCTTTCTAAAGAAAAAGAAAACTAGAGAAAAGAAAGAAGAAGAAAACTTAGAGAATTTTGTTAAAATGGCTAATATCCTACCAATCTCCAATATGATCCCTTACAATCATCCAAGGCCCTCTATTTATACACATTTTGGAGGGCTAAATGACAAGAGACAAGCTTTACAAATTTCAAAGGTAGGTATAATAGGTGGGTGCATTTTCTAACAATTTTCGTCATATATGACGATTTTGATCAGCCAACTTGATGGTCGATTTTGTCAATGTTGGAGGCCTTATCTGATCACATGGTCTTCTAGAAAAATGTTACCCTATCAGTTACTGATCCATAGCCGTTGGAATCAGCTCATTTGCTGATGTGGATAAGAAGATATGGGCATAATACGAAAACAGGTCAGCACAGACGTCATTGCACATCAGCCAACTTGATGGTCGATTTCGCTAGGGAAAACGACTCCGTTTCAAGAAGTATAAAACATGAAAAAGATAGATATGCCTCTTAGCTTTGCACGGCTACAAATTTCAGCCTTATTGCTTCAGTGAAACTCCAGATATAGCTGATATGGCAAAATGTGTCGGAACTGGAACTGAACTGGATTTGCCCTTAATTCTAGTAATCTGAAATCACTCAAAGAAACTTGTGAAAAACACCAAATTACATAAAAATATAAAAGATCATAAACACAATTAGACTAAACAATAATAACTCGTATTTGACACAAAACAATAATAAAACATAACTAAAAACTATATAATTATACGAGTTATCACACCCCCACACTTAGATTGTTGCTAGTCCCTAGCAACGACTCAATAAAAATAAAATAAGAAAATCTAATCTAATCCACTTTCGTAGGAAATCACGGTGGCACTTAGCATGTGACACAAGCCTTTAAACCCCTAGGTGTCCCTAGTGGACGAGTTTAGTCTCGTGAGGGTTTACTAGGACGATACCCACAAACATTGAAAAACTAAAATATAAATAAATTACATATACTAAAAATATTTATTCCTATTCCTTTCAATACAAATTAGAGACAATATTTGAACAAGTCTTATAAACTAATCAATAGCTTAAAAAATTTCACAAAAAATCATGCTTGAATGTAAATTGTTTGAGTTAAGCCAATATTAGCATAACATATCTCAATCAAAATAGTGCATGTTCAAATTTAATCTCAACTTCTCACATGGGATACTCTCTTGATTTTCACTCTTTAAAGTAGTGGTAAAGTGTTTACACTCAATCAATCTCATGAAAACACTTCTACCATATGCTTGCTTGTCCACCTATTCTCAACTAAAAAATCATGCAACTTCATAAATCAAGAGGTCTTTAATCAAGGTTGTAATGGGGCCAAGGGGTTTGTAATGTGGTTGAAGAACAAAAGGATAAAGATATCACAAAGGTTCCAAAGAGTTCATAAAGTTTAGAGATATAAAAAGATTATACAAAGAAACTTCTCAAAACTCTTTACAAGTACATAGTCACCTAGGCTAAATATTCATGTTGAGCCTTTGCATCATTCTAACCAACTTTGTAACATCTTTTTTTTTTTTTTACTTTAACTAGAAGTTCAAGAGAATTTTTTTTTTTTTTTTTTTTTTTTTTTTAATATGGGAATGTATTTGACAATGATCCCTTTCTTTTTCTCTTGACTTTTTTTTCTTTCTTTTCCCCCCACACTTATTTCTTGTTTCTAACCCAAATTTTCAATAAATCTTCCTTGTCTTTGCAACTTGTCTCAAAACATGCTAATTCATCTTTGGAACAAAGGTAAAGATATAAGTATATTTAGGTTAGGGACAAGTTATGGTTACCAAAGAGATAGCTTATTCAATGTAGGCTCAAATTGGTTCACTAAGGGTGTGTTCTCTTGGAACATTAATAATGGATGGCTGTTTGGCTCTGGTTATAATCCTAATGCCTCTATCATATTCATGTTGTCACATGTATCAATATAGTCTCAAACGGTTTAAAGCAAGTTCTAGAGAATCATGTAATCATAAGAGCACTCAAGAAAGAAATTAGATTGATTTGTATAATGCATCAATCATTATAGGCTCAGAAACTCACAAGGATGATTATACAAGTCAGATTAAGTCTAAACATGCTTCTTTCTCAATCAACATATCATATTAACATTGGCTCATAAAAAGGTTGACATCAAGCTCAATTCTCATGAAAATCTTCTCACTAATAAATCTGTTTTAGACTTATGCAATTCATATCTCATCATTGTATTAAAAAGGAACTAAAACACACTAAAAATAATAATAATAATAATAATAATAAAGACTCATAAAAAAAAATAGTAGACAAAAATAAAAGAAATCTTAAATCATTCCCCCCACACTTAATTCTTACATTGTCCTCAATGTAAGTCTATTAACCCAAATGAAAGAATCATGTGTAAGAGAAAAGAACTAATAACATAAGAATAGGAATAACTAGACTCAAAACAAAACAAACTCATGCAACCTAAATAATCCTAAAATACTAAACAAAAATTAACAAGTAAACATAAAAAGATTAAAATCAAACTGACAAGATATGTCTCAAGTCTCCCTTACTCAGACCTTGTTCAGAATGAATACTTCTAAATTGCTTAAAACACAACAAACTTTTTTTTTTTTTTTGAAAAGAAGAAATCAAACTGACAAGGTATGTCTCAAGTCTCCCTTACTCAGACCTTGTTCAGAATGAATACTTCTAAATTGCTTAAAACACAACAAACTTTTTTTTTTTTTTTAAGAAGGTAAAATTTAGGAGATATTACCTGTAGAGGTTGCTAACCACTTATTATAACTGAGACACAACAAACAAAATGTTAGATAATGTCACAAAGACAAAGTGCAATCCACTCCTTGCTCGTCCATATCTCTTTTTCTTTTTCCGAGCGTTTGCGAAACAACCGTAGTAGATAAATACTCATAAGCTTGGAGCTTTTTGAGTAAATCTTCAATGGTTGTAGCAGAAATTATGGTTCTCCTTGCCTCTGAAAACATGAATCCATTATCCACAGCATTATCTAAATATGAAAGCAAATTACTAAAATAACCATTAATATTAAGCAAACCAATGGGTTTCTTATTTGTGACCAAAGATGACCAAGAAGCCACGCAAGCTATTTCTTCCAATGTACCCAGACCTCCTGGTAAAGCAATGAATGCATCGGCAGAATGGTACATGATTGTTATCCGTTCAGGGATACTCCAGACTTGTATTTTCTTACCCAAGGTAGGTCCACAAAAATCTGTGAATAGTTTTGGCACGATTCCTAGAACTGGACTTCCTCCGGCGTGTGCTGCTGTAGCGACTGCTCCCATTAAACCCGTACTACCGCCTCCATAAATCAACTGGATCTTTTGTTGGGCAAGTATTACTCCAACTCTTATGGCTTCATCAGCGAATATGTTATTTTTCCCTGGATAAGCACCTCCAAAAACACAAATTTTTTTAATGCGCTGGGATGAAGTACTTTCCATTTTTTTTTTCGAGTGCCTGAAAGAGAATGAGTACATGGTGTAATATATAGAGGACTGAGTAGTGAATCAGACAAGAGTAATAATGTCGCCGAAAGTGTATCTGACCTGTCAGAAGAAAATGTTAACCTAACAAAAGATTTTTGCGTGATTTCAGGAAGAAAATCAAAAAGAGAAGAAAAAATCAACCGTAAAAGACAAATAAAAAAAAACGAGAATAATTACACAATTCGAACTACACGTAAATTAAACCAAAATAAAGTTATTGCAAATCAAACCAAAAGCTGAGAAGTCATTTATTGTAGTTGTGATTGTGGCTCACATCTTCCTCTGGTTTTACGTCCAGAAACGGCTTAAACGCCTTCTATGAGTCGAGGATATGCTTCCCATCCAGTTTTCTTACAAGCTGGCAAACAGGGTCTTTTAACATCAGATTCCCAAGATGTTGCCATTCCCTTTGGAATTGCGGCCATAAATCAAGAATTTCTCTTTGTACGTCTCCACTAGGATGCGTCTCAAGAGAAAGTTGGATATTACCCAAATTCTCCTTACTCAGTCCATCCTTAATGAATTCAATTTTATCATCTCGATTAGAGGACGGAATCCCAATAGAACGACATTTACCGTTACACGTCCATCGTGCACATTTGTGGCAATTTGAACTCATGCGCTTTGCTCGTCGCTTCTTTGCAAAAGTGCTTCTACCTGTACCTGGTAAATGCAAAACAGGAAGATATTCATCTTCACGTACCTTGGCTTCAATTATCCAACGTATGTCTCCAGGAATCCCTTTGTGCATAAGCATTCTTAATCTTTCAAATCGAACTTGGTAAAGCTTCAGTAAAATATTTCGAGGAAAAGGAGGAAATCGTTTCTGCAATCTTGTGAGAATATCATCCATCCTGAAAAAAAAATGAAAAAAAATGAAAGAGAAATTGGAAGAGAAATTTATATACAATATCAGTTTTGTGGGTAGCTGATGGAACCGATTTAAATAATCACGGAGTACCGTTATCCGCCATTTAACCGGGGTAAAAAAATTAAAAATTATATTTACATCTAGTTATTTTCAAAACCAGGATCAGAAAGAAAAACAACATAAAAAGACTCAAAAACAAAACACTCTAAATAAAATCCTAAATTCTTCCCCCCACACATAATTCTTACATTGTCATTAATGTAATGCTATTATCCCCCAATGCAAGAATTATATGTAAGAGAAAAGAACTATTAAACAAAAGAAACTTATGCAGCCTAAATGAACTTAGAAACACTAAACACAATTAGCAAAGTAACATAAGAAAAAGATAAAGAGCAAATCTGAGGATGGCAGTTTGGCAATGCTTTCACTAATTAGGCTGCCTCCCCCAATTAGCACTTGATTTAGTGTTTTGAACCTAACCAACACCCCTTCTCGGCATTTTAGGCTTGTCAGGCTCATACATGAAATTTCCCAAATTTATGCGTTTGAGAGGAAGCTTTCTTTGCACAACCGTGGATGCATTCTCCATTACAAGTATTATTCCATCATCCTTTGTGGTGCATATGCCATCGAGGAATGGAGCATATTTTGATACTTGTTGAATGACCTCCATAAACAAGTTGTTTAAGGTTTCCGGCATGTGTTGTTCATGTTCTTCCTCCTTGAACTTTGCAAATCTACTAGGAAAAGGTGGAGAAGAAACATTAGTAAAAAGTGAAACCTTAAACGTTACCTCAGGTGCCGAAATACTCTTATTTGGATCTTTGGCTTCATTATCCTCAAGAATAGAATCAATCTCTAATTTTGTTTCATCCTCATCTTGTTCCTCATTCTTCAAGGTCACAATAGTAGCATTCTCCTTTGGGTTAACCATCGTTTGGGCTGGGAGTTCTTCAAATCTTTGTGCTACCCATCCCACCATACTACTAGCCAATTGGCTTATTTCCTTTTCCAAACTCTGGATGCTTGCCCTTGTTTCCTGTTGAAATTGCAAAGAATCAGTAACAAGAGAATAGACAAGATCTTCTAAAGAAGTACCTGAGTTTTGAGTCATATGTGGTGGTTGAAAAAGATCTGGTTCTTGAGACCATGATTGATTGAAGCTAGATGGATGAGTGTAATTGGCATAAGGATCTACTTCTTGGTAATTTTTCGAGTAGCCATAATTAGTATGATCCCACCATCCCTCATGGTAAGTGTTTGAGTAATGATCATACTGTTGGTCTTGGAACACTTGATGGCCTTGACATCCTCCCATGGCCAATTGTTGAACTGGGGAGGTGAGATTGGCTTGTTGATTCTCCATGTTCATGTATGCCACCAACTCTTCAAGTGTTAGATTGCTCAATTCCATTGTTTTTTTTTTTTTTTAAATTTGAAAAGAAAAACTTGTATGTACAAGAAAATAAAACTAATTAGAACTGAAAATAAGAATAAACCAAGTAACAAATAAACTAAAGAAAGCAATCCCCGGCAACGGCGCCAAAAATTTGATGCACCCAAAAGAGTGTATCTTATTTAACCTTGCACTAAAAAGATAAATTGTAAGTATAATGATTAGCAAGGGTCGAGTCCTCAGGGATTGGGTTTTAATTTATGAGTTATTAGTTTATAACTTACGTTCAAAGAAAACAATAAAAGAAAAGGGGTTTTTGAAGCCAGATTTAAACTAAGTAAATAATAAGAATAAGATGCAAGGCGGTATAACCAGCCAATAAAAATATATATACTAAATTAGGCGGTATAACCAGCCAATAAAAATATATATACTAAATTAGGCGGTATAACCAGCCAATAAAAATAAAACAAAGTTAATATACAAATTAGGCGGTATAACCAGCCAATAAAAATAAATATAAAAAATAAGCAAACTAAAAGTAAGAAAACAAATAAGTAAGAAGAATCAAATATGAAAAATATGGTTAAGGTTTCATTCTCCACCACTAGACATCATTAAGAATCAATTTCAGATCTATCAATATCAACCAACTATCAAAGTTAACAACCGTAGATAACAACAAGCTCTGTTACCCCAATCTTTCCTTAGTTTGTCGTTAAATAGAACAAGCTCTCTATTTAATCTCTAACCATTAAACAACCTAGAATAAGCTCTCTAAATTCAATTTAATGGCAGCTTTATGATGAGAAAGATAGGTTGATCTAAGCAACAAACACATAAGCTCGGATTGTTCAACTTAGGTTATGTTCCACTTTGCAATTATTGAAAACTTGACCATAATCATTAATCACAAATTGCCACTTATGAATAGGAAATCAAGACAATTACACGGATCAAGACTCCTAAACTAGCAATAGATAATTATCAAGATCTATCTAGTTGTACACCTAAATAAATCAAGACAACATCATGAACAATTCTTGTAGAAGAACATAAGCAACTTTGATAGAAAATTAATGATAGATAGAATCTGAAAATCAATCACAAAACATGTCTAGGGCTTTGAAATCACCCTTAACCAAATAGAAGTTTAGCCTAGCATAGGCATTGTAAACATAAACATAAAAGTAAAGAAAATCTAAGAAGAAAATAAAAGAAAGAAAGAAGAAGAGGAAGAATATTAATTATCCAACCTCTTGCTCTTTCTAAAGAAAAAGAAAACTAGAGAAAAGAAAGAAGAAGAAAACTTAGAGAATTTTATTACAATGGCTAATATCCTACCAATGTACAATATGATCCTCTACAATCATCCAAGGCCCTCTATTTATACACATTTTGGAAGGCTAAATGACAAGAGACAAGCTTTACAAATTTCAAAGGTAGGTATAATAGGTGGGTGAATTTTTCTAACAATTTTCGTCATATTGTATGACAATTTTGATCAGCCAACTTGATGGTCGATTTCGTCAATGTTGGAGGCCTGATCTGATCACATGGTCTTCTAGAAAAAGGTTCCCCTATCAGTTACGGATCCATAGCCGTTGGACTCAGATCATTTGCTGATGTGGATAAGCAGATATGGGCAAAATACGAAAACATGTCAGCACAGACGTCATTGCACATCAGCCAACTTGATGGTCGATTTCGCTAGGGAAAACGACTCCGTTTCAAGAAGTATAAAACATGAAAAAGATAGATATGCCTCTTAGCTTTGCACAGCAACAAATGTCAGCCTTATTGCTTCAGTGAAACTCCAGATATAGCTGATATGGCAAAATGTGTCGGAACTGGAACTGAACTGGATTTGCCCTTAATTCTAGTAATCTGAAATCACTCAAAGAAACTTGTGAAAAACACCAAATTACATAAAAATATAAAAGATCATAAACACAATTAGACTAAACAATAATAACTCGTATTTGACACAAAACAATAATAAAACATAACTAAAAACTATATAATTATACGAGTTATCAGTAACAAATAATGAGAATGAACTTGTTCCTACTAGGATTCAAACAGGGTGGCGAGTTTGTATTGATTATCGAAAACTTAATTCCACAACTCGCAAAGACCACTTTCCTTTACCTTTTATTGATCAAATGCTTGATTAGCTGGCCATTCTCATTATTGTTTTCTTGATGGTTTTTCAGGTTATAATCAAATTGCCATTGCTCCGGAGGACCAAGAGAAAACAACATTCACATGTCCATTTGGTACTTTTGCATACCGGCGTATGCCATTTGGTCTTTGTAATGCACCAGCTACATTCCAAAGGTGTATGGTTAGCATATTTTCAGATTATGTAGAGAACATCATAGAAGTGTTTATGGATGATTTTAGTGTCTATGGTGATTCTTTTGATAGATGTCTAGAGAACCTTACACTTGTACTTGAAAGATGCATGGAAACTAACCTTGTTTTGAATTGGGAAAAATGTCACTTTATGGTAGAACAAGGAATAGTTTTGGGCCATGTTATTTCTTCTAGAGGGATAGAGGTTGATAAATCTAAAATAGATATTATGTATTCTTTACCACCTCCCACAAATGTGAGAGAGGTTCGTTTTTTCTTGGACATGCAGGTTTCTATAGGAGATTTATCAAAGACTTCTCAAAGATCACATTACCTCTTTGCAAGCGACTACAAAAAGATGTGGTTTTCCACTTTGATGACAAATGCAAAGAGGCGTTTGAAACATTGAAGGGACTCTTGACATCAGCTCCTATCATGCAACCACCAGATTGGAATGTACCTTTTGAAATCATGTGTGATGCTAGTGACTATGCCATTGGAGCTGTTTTGGGCCAACGGGTTGGCAAAGCCTCACATGCCATTTATTATGCCTCCCGAACTCTTAATGATGCTCAATTGAACTATTCCACTACTGAAAAAGAACTTTTGGCTGTTGTATTTGCTTTAGAAAAATTTCGATCTTATTTAATTGGTACTAAAGTAATTGTATTTTCTGACCATGCAGCCCTTAAGTACTTACTCACTAAGAAGGAGGCCAAACCAAGGTTGATTAGATGGATACTTCTCTTACAAGAGTTTGATTTGGAGATAAAAGATATGGGAGGTAGTGACAACTTGGTTGCGGACCATCTTAGCCGTTTAGTTCATGAAGAGGATGCACTACCCTTGAATGAGAACTTTCCGGATGAGCAACTTCTTTTTATAAGTACAACAACTCCTTGGTATGCCGATATTGTTAATTACTTAGTTACCAAGAAGTTGCCACAAGAGTTGACACAAGCTCAAAGAAATAAGATCAAGAGTGATGCCAAATACTACATATGGGATGATCCTTACCTTTGGAAGCATTGCTCCGATCAGATTATAAGAAGGTGTGTACTCGAAACTGAATTTCAATCTATTCTCACCTTTTGTCACTCTTATGCATGTGGAGGACACTTTGGATCCAAAAGAACAGCCATGAAAGTTCTTGATTCTGGATTTTATTGGCCTACTATATTCAAAGATGCATACCTGATAACTCGTATAATTATATAGTTTTTAGTTATGTTTTATTATTGTTTTGTGTCAAATACGAGTTATTATTGTTTAGTCTAATTGTGTTTATAATCTTTTATATTTTTATGTATTTTGGTGTTTTTCACAAGTTTCTTTGAGTGATTTCAGATTACTAGAATTAAGGGCAAATCCAGTTCAGTTCCAGTTCCGACACCTTTTGCCATATCAGCTATATCTCGAGTTTCACTGAAGCAATAAGGCTGAAATTCGTAGCCATGCAAAGCTAAGAGGCATATCTATCTTTTTCATGTTTTACACTTCTTGAAACGGAGTCGTTTTCCCTAGCGAAATCGACCATCAAGTTGGCTGATGTGCAATGACGTCTGTGCTGACCTGTTTTCGTATTATGCCCATATCTTCTTATCCACATCAGCAAATAAGCTGATTCCAACGGCTATGGATCAGTAACGGATAGGGTAACATTTTTCTAGAAGACCATGTGATCAGATAAGGCCTCCAAAATTGACAAAATCGACCATCAAGTTGGCTGATCAAAATCTTCATATATGACGAAAATTGTTAGAAAATGCACCCACCTATTATACCTACCTTTGAAATTTGTAAAGCTTGTCTCTTGTCATTTAGCCCTCCAAAATGTGTATAAATAGAGGGCCTTGGATGATTGTAAGGGATGATATTGTACATAGGTAGGATATTAGCCATTTTAATAAAATTCTCTAAGTTTTCTTCTTCTTTCTTTTCTCTAGTTTTCTTTCTTTTCTCTAGTTTTCTTTTTCTTTAGAGAGAGCAAGAGGTTGGATAATTAATATTCTTCCTCTTCTTCTTTCTTTCTTTTATTTTCTTCTTAGATTTTCTTAGATTTTCTTTAATTTTATGTTTATGTTTATAATGCCTATGCTAGGCTAAACTTCTATTTGGTTAAGGGTGATTTCAAAGCCCTAGACATGTTTTGTGATTGATTTTCAGATTCTATCTATCATTAATTTTCTATCAAAGTTGCTTATGTTCTTCTACAAGAATTGTTCATGATGTTGTCTAGATTTATTTAGGTGTACAACTAGATAGATCTTGATAATTATCTATTGCTAGTTTAGGAGTCTTGATCCGTGTAATTGTCTTGATTTCCTATTCATAAGTGGCAATTTGTGATTAATGATTATGGTTAAGTTTTCAATAATTGCAAAGTGGAACATAACCTAAGTTGAACAATCCGAGCTTATGTGTTTGTTGCTTAGATCAACCTATCTTTCTCATCATAAAGCTGCCATTAAATTGAATTTAGAGAGCTTATTCTAGGTTGTTTAATGGTTAGAGATTAAATAGAGAGCTTGTTCTATTTAACGACAAACTAAGGAAAGATTGGGGTAACAGAGCTTGTTGTTATCTACGGTTGTTAACTTTGATAGTTGGTTGATATTGATAGATCTGAAATTGATTCTTAATGATGTCTAGTGGTGGAGAATGAAACCTTAACCATATTTTTCATATTTGATTCTTCTTACTTATTTGTTTTCTTACTTTTAGTTTGCTTATTTTTTATATTTATTTTTATTGGCTGGTTATACCGCCTAATTTGTATATTAACTTTGTTTTATTTTTATTGGCTGGTTATACCGCCTAATTTAGTATATATATTTTTATTGGCTGGTTATACCGTCTTGCATCTTATTCTTATTATTTACTTTAGTTTAAATCTGGCTTCAAAAACCCCTTTTCTTTTATTGTTCTTGAATTTAAGTTTTAAACTATTAACTTATAAACTAAAACCCAATCCCTGAGGACTCGACCCTTGCTAACTACTATACTTACAATTTATCTTTTTAGTGCAAGGTTAAATAAGATACACTCTTTTGGGTGCATCAATACCTCTTTTGCAAGTCATGTGATCGTTGCCAAAGAACAGGTAACTTAGGTGCTAGAAATCAAATGCCTCAAACTCCAATACTTATTGTTGAAATTTTTGATGTATGGGGCATGGATTTCATGGGACCTTTTCCTTCTTCTTTTGGTAATCTTTATATTTTACTTGCCGTTGATTATGTTTCGAAGTGGGTGGAAGCAAAATCCACTAGGACTAATGACTCTAAAGTTGTTTCAGATTTTGTCAAGACTAACATCATTGCTAGGTTTGGAACGCCAAAGGCCATAATCAGCGATAGAGGTACTCACTTTTGCAATAGGACTATGGAAGCACTTTTGAGGAAGTATAACATCACACACAAGGTCTCCACCTCATATCATCCTCAAACTAGTGGGCAAGCTGAAGTGTCAAACCGAGAAGTTAAGTCCATCCTTGAAAAGACAGTTAATCCAAATAGGAAGGATTGGAGTTCACGACTTGATGATGCACTTTGGGCTTATAGGACAGCATATAAGACACCCATTGGTATGTCTCCTTATCGACTTGTTTATGGTAAGCCTTGTCATCTTCCGGTTGAGTTGGAACATATATCATATTGGGCTATCAAACAATGCAACATGGAGATGGATGAGACAGGTAAGCAAAGAAAACTTGACCTACAAGAATTAGAGAAGATAAGGAATGATGCCTATGAGAATTCTAGGATTTACAAGGAAAAGACTAAGGCATTCCATGACAAGATGATATCAAGAAAGGACTTTGTTGTTGGACAGAAAGTTCTTCTCTTCCATTCACGCCTTAAGTTATTTCCAGGTAAGTTACGTTCTCGTTGGGTTGGACCTTTTGTTATTACTAATGTATTTACTCATGGTGCAGTTGAAATCCAAAGCCCAAAAACAGATAAGGCATTCAAAGTGAATGGTCATAGATTGAAGCCTTACTATGAGAACTTTCTAATACAAGATGTGGAGGAGTTACCACTTTTTGAGCCGAATTATGTTGAATAATAATGGCATGGGTCTAAGTCAGGCTGAGGACAATAAACCAAGCGCTTCTTGGGAGGCAACCCAAAAGGATGGAGAGCATTTATTATATCAGATTTGCATATTCCTTACTCTCCATCATTCTATCTTTTATTGTTTTTCTTTTGTTTTGTTTAGTAGTTCTTTTCTCTTACATATAATTATTGCAATGGGGATTATAGCATTACATTGAGGACAATGTAAAAATTAAGTGTGGGGGGGGGGAATTTAGGATTTTCTTTAGTGTGTTTTGTTTTTTATTCTTTTTATGTTGTTTTTAGTGTGTTTTAGTTACTTTCAATACTATGATGAGATATGAATTGCATAAGTCTAAAACAGATTTATTTGTGAGAAGATTTTCATGAGAATTGAGCTTGATATCAACTTTTTTATGAGCCAATGTTAATATTATATGTTGATTGAGAATGAAGCATGTTTAGACTTAAATCTGACTTGTATAATCATCCTTGTGAGTTTTCGAGCCTATATGATTGATGCATTATACATATCAATCTAATTTCTTTCTTGAGTGCTCTTATGATTACAAGATTCTCTAGAACTTGCTTTAAACCTTGTTGAGACTATATTGATGCATGTGACAACATGAATATGATAGAGGCATTAGGATTTTTAACCAGGGCCAAACAACCATCCCTTATTGATGTTCCAAGAGAACATCCCCCTTAGTGAACCAATTTGAGCCTACAATGAATAAGCTATTTCTTTGGTAACCATAACTTGTCCCTAACCTAAATATACTTATTTATATCCTTACCCTTGTTCTAAAGATGAATTAGCATGTTTTGAGACATATTGCAAAGACAAGGAAGATCTATTCAAATTTTGGGTTAGAAACAAGAAATAAGTGTGGGGGAGGAGAAAGGCAAAAGTCAAGAGAAAAATAGAGGGAACATTGCCAAATACATTCCCTTGTGAAAAAAAAAAAGAAAATTGAATAATCTTTTGAACTTCTAGTTAAAGAAAAGAAAAAGATGTTCGAAAGTTGTTTAGAATGAAGAAAAGGCCAACATGAATATTCGGCCTATGTGATTATGTACTTGTAAAGAGTTTTGAGAAGTTTCTTTGTATGAATCTTATTATGT
This sequence comes from Fremontodendron californicum, assembly GCA_030761205.1. Taxonomy (NCBI): domain Eukaryota; kingdom Viridiplantae; phylum Streptophyta; class Magnoliopsida; order Malvales; family Malvaceae; genus Fremontodendron; species Fremontodendron californicum. Next base: position 23,269,730 of record JAULJL010000013.1, read on the forward strand.
CTCTAAACTCTATAAAATCTTTGGAACTTTTGTAATATCCTTTATCTTTTATTCTTTAGCCACATTATTACCCCTTGGCCCCATTATAACCTTGCATAAAGACCTCTTGATTCATGAAGTTGCATGATCTAAGTAGTGGAGAATAGGTGGACAAGCAAGCATATGGTAGAAACTGTTTTCATGAGATTGATTGAGTGTAAACACTTCACCACTACTTTAAGATTGAAAATCATGAGGGTATCCCATTTGAGAAGTTGAGATTAAGTTTGAACATGCACTATTTTGATTGAGATATGTTATGTTAATTTTATCTTAACTTAAACCATTTACTATCAAGCATGATTTTTTGTGAAACTCTTTAAGCTATTGATTAGTTTATAAGACTTGTTCAATGATTATCTATAAGTTGTATTGAAAGAGAACTAGATTCGGTTTTCTTACCTTGTGTCTATTTGATTTTGCTCGAGGACTAGCAAAAGATTAAGTGTGGGGGAATTTGATAAGTGCTTAATTTCATACATTTTCCTAATTAATTTCCTTATATTTTGTGCTTTGATTCTTACTTCCTTGACATTTTACTAGGTTTTTATGCTTTGTAGGTATTTTGGAGGAGATGAAGTCAAAACATGTCAATTAGGATGTTAAAGAGCTTACAAAATCACAATCACAAGACGGAAAAAGAGTTGTGAGTCAAAAAGATCAAATTCTTGGTGCAAAGCAAGAAGACAGATTTGACCTCCGTAGCTTATTGCAAAGAAAACATGATGTTAGACTCTTTATTCGAAGAAACTTCCTTCTTGACTTTTCAAGATCACTTGATTACCTTTCCAACGGTTGGTCATGGGGTTAAATCGGATAAGAAATGGTCATCCAAATCGGCATTGGAATATCTCCCTAAAAACACTAGTGGCAGAAAAAACCCTAGCCGCAAATCACATCTTTTTCTTAATACCTTAGCTGACATTTATGTTGATCCTTGTCAAAGAAGTATTAGTGGCTGTCAACTTGCATTAATTGCATTAATTGCAAGTATCTTTCCTTAAAGCTAATCCTAGTCAAAGTAGGAGAATTAAATCAGCCAAGACTTTCCTTTCTTACACTTACTTTGGCTGCAAGAATATAATCTCTCTTCATTAAAGAGTGCTTTGACTAAAACTTTCCTACTTTATTCAAACTTGGCTGCCAAGGCTTATATCTTTCCTTAAAACACAAAAGTCAGCTACTTTTCCTTAACTTTAGCCACAAGTCAGCATTTATTGAAGGGAGAGAGCTGAAATTCACTTGTTTGATGCCCTAGCTATTGCCTATAAATAGAGACCAAGGGGGCATACGAAATTGACACTTCCCCAAGCATCAAGTTCTGATTTCTTCTTTATTTCTTTGTTTTTGAGAGAGCAAGAGGCTGGATAATTAATATTCTTCTTCTTCTTCTTCTTCTTTCTTTCTTTTATTTTCTTCTTATATTCTCTTTAATTTTACGTTTATGTTTACAATGCCTATGCTAGGCTAAACTTTTATTTGGTTAAGGGTGATTTCAAAGCCCTAGACATGTTATGTAATTAATTTTCAGAATCTATCTATCATTGTTTTCTATCAAAGTTGCTTATGTTCTTCTATTAAAATTGTTCATGATGATGTTTTGATTTGTTTAGGTGGCCAACTAGATAAATCTTGATAATTGTCTAATGCTAGTTTAGGAGTCTTGATCCGTGTAATTGTCTTGATTTCCTATTCATAAGTAGCAATTTGTAATTAATGATTATGGTCAAGTTTTCAATAATTGCAAAGTGGAACATAACCTAAGTTGAACAATCCGAGCTTATGTGTTTGTTGCTTAGATCAACCTATCTTTCTCATCATAAAGCTGCTATTAAATTGAACTTAGAGAGCTTATTCTAGGTTGTTTGATAGTTAGAGATTAAATAGAGAGCTTGTTCTATTTAACGACGAACTAAGGAAAGATTGGGGTAACAGAGCTTGTTGTTATCTACGGTTGTTAACTTTGATAGCTAATTAATGTTGATAGATATGAAATTGATTCTTAATGATGTCTAGTGGTGGAGAATGAAACCTTAACCATATTTCTATCATATTTGATTTCTTATTTCTTACTTGTTTTCTTACTTTTCTTGTTTGCTAATTTTTAACACTATTTCAAAACCCCTTTTATTTTGTTTTCTTTGAACGTAAGTTATAAACTAATAACTCATAGATTAAAACCCAATCCCTGAGGACTCGACCCTTGCTAATCACTATACTCTACAATTGATTCTTTTTAAGTGCAAGGTTAAATAAGATACACTCTTTTGGGTGCATCAGTTACCAATAAAATAGCATATTTAATATAGGCTCAAATTGGCTCACTAGTGGGGATGTTCTCTTAGAACATTAATAATGGATGGCTGTTTGGCTCTGGTTATAATCCTAATGCCTCTGTCATATTCATGTTATCACATGTATCAATATAGTCTCAAACGGTTTAAAGCAAGTTCTAGAGAATCATGTAATCATAAGAGCACTCAAGAAATAAATTAGATTGATATGTATAATGCACCAATCATATAGGCTCAAAGCTCGCAAGGATGATTATACAAGTCAATTTTAAGTCTAAACATGCTTCTTTCTCCATCAACATATCATATCAACATTGGCTCATAAAAATAGTATCAAGCATAATTCTCATGAAAATCTTCTCACTAATAACCAGTTTAGACCTATGCAATTCATATCTCATCATTGTATTAAAAATGAACTAAAACACACTAAAAATAATAATAATAATAATAAAGACTCATAAAAAAAATAGTAGACAAAAATAAAAGAAATCCTAAATCATTCCCCCCACACTTAATTTTTACATTGTCCTCAATGTAAGTCTATTAACCCAAATGAAAGAATCATGTGTAAGAGAAAAGAACTAATAACATAAGAATATAAATAACTAAGACTCAAAACAAAATAAATTCATGCAACCTAAATAATCCTAAAATACTAAACAAATAATTAACAAATAAACATAAAAATAAATAAAGAAAAATAATAAAAATAATAAAAGAAAAAAGAAAAGAAAGAGAAAGCAAATCTGAATATGGCAGGTTGGCAATTTCTTCTTTAATTGGGCTGCTTTCCCAATTAACACTTGAGTTAGTGTTTTGAATCTAACCAACACCCATTCTTGGAATTTTAGGCTTGTCAGGCTCATACATGAAATTTCCCAAATTTATGCGTTTGAGAGGAAGCTTTCTTTGCACAACAGTGGATGCATTCTCCATTACAAGTATTATTCCATCATCCTTTGTGGTGCATATCTCATCGAGGAATGGAGCATATTTTGATACTTGTTGAATGGCATCCATAAACAAGTTGTTTAAGGTTTCCGGCATGTGTTGTTCATGTTCTTCCTCCTTGAACTTTGCAAATCTACTAGGAAAAGGTGGAGAAGAAACATTAGTAAAAAGTGGAACCTTAAACGTTACCTCAGGTGCCGAAGTACTCTCTTTCGGAATTGAAGCTTCATTATCTTCAATAGTTGAATCCATCTTTAGTTCTTTCTCATCCTCGGGTTCCCTTGGATTTTCTGATTCATCCTCAAGTTGTCTGGCACTAACACTCTTCTTTAGATCAATCATCAATTGGGAAGGGAGTGCTTGAGATCTTTATGCTACTAATTCCACCGTACTACTAGCCAATAGGCTCATTTGCCTTTCCAAACTCTGGATACTTGCCTTTGTTTCCCTTGTTTCCTGTTGAAGTTTCAGAGTATTAATAACAAGAAAATTGACAAGTTCTTCTAAAGAATTACCTGAGTTTTGAGGTGGTGGCTCAAAAAGATCTTGTTTTTGATCCCATGGTTGATTGAAGACAAATTGATTAGTGTAATTAGCATAAGGATCTACTTCTTGATAATCTCTCGAGTAGCCATAATGAGTATGATTCCACCATCGCTCATTGTAAGTGTTTGGGAAAGCATCATACTGTTGTCCTTGGAACCCTTGATGGCTTTGGTATTCTCCCACATCATAGGTTGCTTCAAAATTATCTTTTTGGTAGTATGGGCACCAATTGGTTGGATGATCCATCATGAAGCACACTCCACACTGCCTTGATTGTTGAATCTTACTTATGGCACTTTGTTGAACTATGGAGATGAGATTGTCTAGTTGGTTCTGAAGTTTTGATGTAGCACCTGCCATCTCTTCTTGCTTGAAATTTGAAAACAAAAACCTGTATGTACAAGAAAAATAAAATTAATTACAACTGAAAATAAGAATAAACCAATAAACTAATAAACTAAATAAAGCAATCCCCGGCAACGGCGCCAAAAACTTGATGCACCCAAAAGAGTGTACCTTATTTAACCTTGCACTTAAAAAAATCAATTGTAGAGTATAGTGATTAGCAAGGGTCGTGATAGGATCCAAGATGGCCCAATCCCATGGCAATTTCTATATGGGCCAAGATCCAAGAAGATCTAGGAAACATGGCAAGAATGGGTGGAATTCACTTGGGCCATGTTGCAAGTTATTCAGGAAAGGCTTCAACATGCAAGATGGGCTTGCATCCAAGTTTGGTCCATGTGATTCAAGAACACAAGGTGGCACATTAAGAGGGCTTATTTTAATTCTTATAATTGCTTAGGCATTTGGGCCTATATTATGTAACATGGACATCTTTTAATTATTTAGTTTTTGGGCTTGAGCATGTTCAGCCCGTATTTTATATATTATTACTTAGTAGATTAGGGTTTTTGTAGGGAGGCTATAAATATATGTCTTAGCCGCCTACTTCAATTATCTTTTGATCAATTAAGTCTGATTTTATTCAGTGAGAGTTTTCTCTTTTTAGTTCTTGACAGAACTTAGGAACTTATCAAAGAATTCTTTCTTTTTGGCGTTCAACCTATCAAACTTAGGTTCTTGAAACGAGAGTTCTTAGGGTCTAGCTTACATGCTTAATCAAGGTTCTTTGAAACAGGCTTTCTAAGGGTTAAAGTTTTCTTTGCCTGAATCTTGGCTTTCTTTGGGTTAGGCTATTTCAATTTGTTAGTGGGTTTAAAGGGTTTAACCCCTAGGGGGTTCACATCACATGTCTTAATGGTTTGCACAAAACTCAAATCATTACTAGCTAACAGTATATCATCAACATATAATGACATAATCATAAACTTGTTCTTGGAATTTAAGACATAAACACAATGGTCTTCATCCATCATCTTGAAACCAAAGTTCAAGACCATGGAACTTCAAATACCATTGTCTTGAAGCTTGTTTAAGAACATATATTGACATCTTTAGTCGACATACCTTGTGTTCCTTACCTTTTACTATGAAACCTTTTGGTTGTTTCATGTAGATTTCTTCACTCAAATCACAATTGAGGAAGGCAGTCTTAACATCCATTTGATTTAATTCCAAGTCAAGATTAGCAACAATAGCTAGTATCAACCTCATGGAGTTGAATCTCACAACAGGTGAGAAAGTATCATTATAATCAATACCTTCTACTTGTGTATACCCCTTGGCAACCAAACGTGCCTTGTACCTTTCAATTGTACCATCCACGTTTCTCTTGATCTTGAGAACCCATTTGTTCCCAACGGCCTTTCTATCTTTAGGAAGATCAACTAAGTCCCATACTTTATTCACATGCATAGATTCTAATTCATTTTCATTGCAACTATCCATTTATCACAATCTAGACTTTCAAGAGCTTCTTTCAAACTTCAAGGTTCATCATTGATGCACTCAAAAGAGTATATCTTATTTAACCTTGCACTAAAAAGATCAATTGTAAATATAGTAGTTAGCAAGGGTCGAGTCCTCAGGGATTGGGTTTTAGTTTATAAGTTAACAGTTTAAAACTTAAATTCAAGAACAATAAAAGAAAAGGGGTTTTTGAAATCAGATTTAAACTAAAGTAAATAATAAGAATGAGAAAACAAGTAATTAAGAAGAATCAAATATGAAAAATATGGTTAAGGTTTCATTCTCCACCACTAGACATCATTAAGAATCAATTTCATATCTATCAGCATTAATTAGCTATCAAAGTTAACAACCGTAGATAACAACAAGCTCTGTTACCCCAATCTTTCCTTAGTTCGTCGTTAAATAGAACAAGCTCTCTATTTAATCTCTAACTATCAAACAACCTAGAATAAGCTCTCTAAGTTCAATTTAATAGCAGCTTTATGATGAGAAAGATAGGCTGATCTAAGCAACAAACACATAAGCTCAGATTGTTCAACTTAGGTTATGTTCCACTTTGCAATTATTGAAAACTTGACCATAATCATTAATTATAAATTGCCACTTATGAATAGGAAATCAAGACAATTACATGGATCAAGACTCATATACTAGCATTAGACAATTATCAAGATTTATCTAGTTGGCCACCTAAACAAATCAAAACATCATCATGAACAATTTTAATGGAAGAACATAAGCAACTTTGATAGAAAACAAGGATAGATAGATTCTGAAAATCAATTGCAAAACATGTCTAGGGCTTTGAAATCACCCTTAACCAAACAAAAGTTTAGCCTAGCATAGACATAGATAATATATACATAAAACTAAAAAGAAAATAAAAGAATGGAGAAGAAGAAGAATGATGATCCTTTGAGTCTCCTCAAAAGATGTCTAGTTTGTGGCTCAAAAGATGGTATTTAGAGAGCTTTCAAACCCTGACAATAAGTCCTTGCCGCACAAGTAAGCTAGAGGTGCAAAAATCACGTTTTTGCCTTTTTTTTTTTTTTTTTTTTTCAGATTTGCGATTAGGGTTTTTCTGGCCGCAGGGTTCTTTAGGGAGATCTTCTAGCGCCATTTTGAATGCCCATTTCTTATCCGATTTGGGCCCATAATATATCGTTGGAAAGATAATCAAGTCAACCTCAAAAGTCAAGAAGGAAGTTTCTTCAAATAAAGCGTCTATCATCATGTGTTCCTTATAACAAGCTCTGGAGGTCAAATCTGCCTGATTGTTTTTCAACCAAAAATTGATATTTTTGACTCCCAAGTCTTCTTCCATCTTGTGATTATGATTTTGTAAGCTCTTTACCATCATTATTGACATCTTTTGACTTCATTCTCCTTATTGTACCTAAAATTCAAAAACATATTATAAGTAAACAAGACAAAGATCGAAAACATAACAAAAACTAAAGGTAGAAAGGCATAAAATTTATATTTTATGAGCTTATCAATCATCCATAGATGACACCAAATGAGCCTCACTTTCATCCAAAACCCACCACTTACTTGGAGGTTTGAATTTTCTTGAAGAACGTCTAAGAACAGTAGGAGCAATATGTTCTTCTTGCTCATGCACATTTCATTCTCATCAAGTTCTTCATGAGGTAACACACCCTCATTAGGCTCTTCAAGAGGTAACTGATCCTCATGATGCTCTTCTTGAGGTAACTCATCCTCATGTTGATGGACCATCTCTTGATCAATGTTTTGATCACATATTTCATCCATAGGTTTATCTTGGTCATTGTTGCCACTATGACCAACAACTTGTGGAGGCACTAAGCTCCCACTTAGTCCAATACCCATATCACTTTCATTAAGTAATATTAGCACATCATTTGTGCTTGTTAGTCCAGATCCATCAATTTCATATAATGGATAACTCTTATCAACATTCCCTTTCTTAGGAAACTCATTCTCTAAGAAAGTTGCATCCCTTGATTCTAATTCAACTTGTCTATTCTTATATTCCAAATCCATGAACACATATCCTTTAGAGTGTTCAGAATAACCAAGAAGAATACATTTTTTCCCTCTTGGTCCTAATTTACCAAGAATATGATTTGGATTATGGACATAGGTCGCACAGCCCCAAGGCCTTAGATTACTTAAATTTGGCTTTCTTTTAGTCCATAACTCATAAGGAGTAGACAAAACAGATTTGGATGGCACTCAATTCAATATATAGACAGTCGTGAGTAATGCATCTCCCTAAAAGGAAATGTCCATGTTGGCTTGAGCCATCGTGCATCTCACCATGTCTAGGAGAGTTCTATTCTTTCTCTCCGCCACTCCATTCTGTTGGGGTGTTCTAGGAATAGTTAATTGCCTTGATATTCCTTTCTCATCACATAACCCCTTGAATTCATTTGACAAATACTCTCCACCCCGATCAATCCTTAATGACTTAATCTTCCTTTCTATTTGATTCTCAACTAAAGTCACATAAGTTTTGAAACACCTTAATGCTTCACTTTTGTGCTTTATCAAATAAACATGGGTGAATCGAGTATAGTCATCCGTGAATGTGATAATGTATCTAAAATCTTTTCTAGATGTCACATTCAAGGGACCACAAACATCAGAATGTATAATTTGCAATGGATATTCACTTCTATGAGCATTTCCAAATTGTTTTCTTGTTGCCTTGCCCGCAAGACATATCTCACAAGTTGGGAGGGATACATTAGATAAAGAATCAAGTAAGCCACTTTTAGCTAACTTCTTCATCCTTTCTTGCCCAATATGTCCTAATTTTGCATGCCAAATGAACTCATCATTTGCATTGGCCATAAGACAACTACTATTACTTATAACAGTATCTAATATAAAGAAATCACCATTTAGGATACAAGAACTTATTCTTACATTAATTAGATAAATATCTAACTACATTGTCATGAAAATTCAATTGGAATCCAAAACACACAAGTAACGGAGACTAAATTTCTCCGAATATTTGGTACATATAAGACATCAATTAAAATCAGATTGTGTCCACTTTTCAAAGGTATTACACAAGTTCTTTTGCTTTCTACTTCAAGTCTTCAATTGTAACCAACATAGACCCATTTAGTCTGAGCTGGTATCTTTCAATAATTGACAAACAAGCCACCATCCCTTATAATGTGGTTGGTGGCACCTGAATCAATAACCCACGAAGAGTCAGATTTTGTAGTAAGTGTACATGACATAACATGGACAAAAGAAGTATAAGAAGAGATATGTACCTTAGGCTCTTTGCACTCTTTTGCAAAATGCCCCTTCTTATTGCAACTGAAGCACTTAACTTTGCTTTTGTTTCTTGGTTTCCACACTTTCTTGAATTTCCCTTTAGAGGTAACATCCCTTATGTTGAACGCCTTTTTCTTGAACCCTTTCTTCTTTCTCCCAATAGAAAAGAAAGTCTGATAAGTGCTTAATTTCACGCATTTTCCTATTGAATTTCCTTATACTTTGTGTTTTGATTCTTAAGTTCCTTGACATTTTACTAGGTTTTTATGCTTTGTAGGTATTTTGGAAAAGATGAAGTCAAAACATGTCAATTAGGATATTAAAGAGCTTACAAAATCAAAATCACAAGATAGAAAAAACACTTTCTGAGTCAAAAAGATCAAATTCTTGGTGCAAAGCAAGAAGACAGATTTGACCTCCGGAACTTGTTGCTAAGAAAACATAATGTTAGACTCTAGTTCACTTGATTACCTTTCCAACGGTTGGTCATGGGCCTAAATCGGATAAGAAATGGTCATCCAAATCGGCATTGGAATATCTCCCTAAACAACCCTAGTGGCAGAAAAAACCATAGCCGCAAATCACATCTTTTTCTTAATACCCTAGCTTACATTTATGTTTATCTTTGTCAAAGAAGGATTAGTGGCTGTCAGCTTGCATTAATTGTAAGTATCTTTCCTTAAAGCTAATCCTAGTCAAAGTAGGAGAATTAAATCAGCCAATACTTTTCTTCCTTACACTTACTTTGGCTACAAGTTTGTAATCTCTCTTCATTAAAACTTGGCTGCCAAGGCTTATATATCTTTCCTTAAAACACAAAAGTCAGCCATTTTTCCTTAACTTTAGCCACAAGTCAGCATTTATTGAAGGGAGAGGGCTGAAATTCACTTGTTTGATGCCCTAGCTATAGCCTATAAATAGAGATCAAGGGTGCAAACGAAATTTACACTTCTCCAAGCATCAAAGTTCTGATTTCTTCTTTGTTTTAGAGTTTTTGAGAGAACAAGAGGCTGGATAAATAATGATAACTCGTATAATTATATAGTTTTTAGCTATGTTTTATTATTGTTTTGTGTCAAATACGAGTTATTATTGTTTAGTCTAATTGTGTTTATGATCTTTTATATTTTTATGTATTTTGGTGTTTTTCACAAGTTTCTTTGAGTGATTTCAGATTACTAGAATTAAGGGCAAATCCAGTTCAGTTCCAGTTCCGACACCTTTTGCCATATCAGCTATATCTCGAGTTTCACTGAAGCAATAAGGCTGAAATTTGTAGCCATGCAAAGCTAAGAGGCATATCTATCTTTTTCATGTTTTACACTTCTTGAAACGGAGTCGTTTTCCCTAGCGAAATCGACCATCAAGTTGGCTGATGTGCAATGACGTCTGTGCTGACCTGTTTTCGTATTATGCCCATATCTTCTTATCCACATCAGCAAATGAGCTGATTCCAACGGCTATGGATCCGTAACTGATAGGGTAACATTTGTCTAGAAGACCATGTGATCAGATAAGGCCTCCAAAATTGACAAAATCGACCATCAAGTTGGCTGATCAAAATCGTCATATATGACGAAAATTGTTAGAAAATGCACCCACCTATTATACCTACCTTTGAAATTTGTAAAGCTTGTCTCTTGTCATTTAGCCCTCCAAAATGTGTATAAATAGAGGGCCTTGGATGATTGTAAGGGATCATATTGGAGATTGGTAGGATATTAGCCATTTTAACAAAATTCTCTAAGTTTTCTTCTTCTTTCTTTTCTCTAGTTTTCTTTTTCTTTAGAAAGAGCAAGAGGTTGGATAATTAATATTCTTCTTCTTCTTCTTTCTTTCTTTTATTTTCCTCTTAGATTCTATTTAATTTTATGTTTATAATGCCTATGCTAGGCTAAACTTCTATTTGGTTAAGGGTGATTTCAAAGCCCTAGACATGTTTTGTGATTGATTTTCAGATTCTATCTATCATTAATTTTCTATCAAAGTTGCTTATGTTCTTCTACAAGAATTGTTCATGATGTTGTCTTGATTTATTTAGGTGTACAACTAGATAGATCTTGATAATTATCTATTGCTAGTTTAGGAGTCTTGATCCGTGTAATTGTCTTGATTTCCTATTCATAAGTGGCAATTTGTGATTAATGATTATGGTCAAGTTTTCAATAATTGCAAAGTGGAACATAACCTAAGTTGAACAATCCGAGCTTATGTGTTTGTTGCTTAGATCAACCTATCTTTCTCATCATAAAGCTGCCATTAAATTGAATTTAGAGAGCTTATTCTAGGTTGTTTAATGGTTAGAGATTAAATAGAGAGCTTGTTCTATTTAACGACAAACTAAGGAAAGATTGGGGTAACAGAGCTTGTTGTTATCTACGGTTGTTAACTTTGATAGTTGGTTGATATTGATAGATCTGAAATTGATTCTTAATGATGTCTAGTGGTGGAGAATGAAACCTTAACCATATTTTTCATATTTGATTCTTCTTACTTACTTGTTTTCTTACTTTTCTAGTTTGCTTATTTTTAAAAAGTATATTTATTTTTATTGGCTGGTTATACCGCCTAATTTGTATATTAACTTTGTTTTATTTTTATTGGCTGGTTATACCGCCTAATTTAGTATATATATTTTTATTGGCTGGTTATACCGCCTAATTTAGTATATATATTTTTATTGGCTGGTTATACCGCCTAATTTTGTATATATATTTTTATTGGCTGGTTATACCGCCTTGCATCTTATTCTTATTATTTACTTTAGTTTAAATCTGGCTTCAAAAACCCCTTTTCTTTTATTGTTCTTGAATTTAAGTTTTAAACTATTAACTTATAAACTAAAACCCAATCCCTGAGGACTCGACCCTTGCTAACTACTATACTTACAATTTATCTTTTTAGTGCAAGGTTAAATAAGATACACTCTTTTGGGTGCATCAAGTTTTTGGCGCCGTTGCCGGGGATTGCTTTCTTTAGTTTATTAGTTTATTGGTTTATTCTTATTTTCTGTTCTAATTATTTACTTTCTTATTTTTTTTTATTAGTGAATGTTCCAAGCTCCCGAAGAAGACTTACGACTTAGGAAAATTCGGGAATTTATAACTTCTCACCAACAACCAATCGAGGAGTTGATCCAAAACATCCAAGAGAAGCAAGGAGAGATGGCAGCAGCTGACAACCGAACTCTCAAGGAGCTAGCCGCTCCGGACTTGGGTCAACAACCTTTATGCATTGAATATGCTAATCTTGAGGTAGCTTTTGAATTAAAATCTGGTTTGATTCATCTTCTCCCAACTTTTCATGGTTTTGCAGGAGAGGATCCAAATAAGCACCTCAAGGAATTCCATGTAGTTTGCTCAAGCATGAGACCAACAGGGGTCACGGAAGAGCAAGTTAAGTTGAGAGCCTTCCCATTCTCTCTAGCTGATTCAGCAAAGGAATGGCTCTACTATCTACCATCCGGGACCATCACTACATGGAATGATTTGAAGAAAGCATTCTTGGAAAGGTATTTCCCAGCATCTAAGGCTGCCAACATTAGGAATGAGATATGTGGGATTCGGCAATACAACGGAGAGTCCTTATATGAATATTGGGAGAGGTTCAAGAAACTTTGTGCATCATGTCCACATCATCAGATAAGTGAACAACTTCTCATCCAATACTTCTATGAAGGTCTCATGCCCATGGAGAGAAGTATGATAGATGCCGCTAGTGGGGGAGCTCTAGTTGATAAGACTCCCAGGGCTGCTAGAACATTAATCTCCAACATGGCAGCCAATTCTCAACAGTTCTCAATGAGACAAGATCCACCACCACAACCCAAGAGAGTTAATGAGGTAAGTATATCATCCCTTGAACAAAAATTTGATAAACTGACTTCTCTTGTTCAACAATTGGCTGTAGGTAAAATACAACAAATAAAGGCTTGTGGCATATGTTCAAACATAGGGCACCAAACTGATATGTGTCCAACACTTCAAGAGGATACCAATGAACATGTGAATGCCATGGGTGGATTTCAGAACCAATCAAGGAAATATGATCCCTACTCAAACACTTACAATCCATGATGGAGGGATCATCCAAACTTCAATTATGGAGGGAACCAATCACAAACTATTCCTCCACCATTTGACCACAGGCCACCGGGTTTTCAGCAAAGAGTGCAACAACCATACCAAACCCGACAACAACTACCACCCACCCAAAATTCAGGTACTTCTCTTGAAGATCTTGTTAAAGCTCTTTCTACTAATACAATTCAATTTCAACAGGAAACAAAGACAAGTATTCGAAATTTGGAGACTCAAATAGGGCAATTGGCAACAACCATGAGTCAAATGCAAGCAAGGGATTCTGGGAAATTACCTTCCCAAACCATAGTGAATCCAAGAGAGAATGCCAATGCTATAAATTTAAGAAGTGGGAAACAGCTAGAGACACCACAAAATGATAGTGCTCAAGGGGAGAACAATACCATGGCATCCTCTTCACATCCCAACGAGCCACTAAAAAAGGTAATTCCTAAACCATCCTTTCCTTCTTATATAACTCCTCCACCTTTTCCTAGCAGGTTAGCAAAGTCCAAGAAGGAGGAGCAAGAGAAGGAAATTTTGGAAACCTTCCGGAAAGTAGAGGTGAACATTCCTTTACTAGATGCTATCAAGCAAGTGCCAAGATATGCCAAGTTCCTAAAAGAGTTGTGCACATCTAAACGGAAGTTGAAATGGAATGAAAAGGTAAGTGTGGGGGAGAATGTGTCAGCTGTTCTTCAAAAGAAACTCCCACCTAAATGCAAGGATCCAGGTATGTTTACCATTCCTTGTAAGATAGGCAACACCAGGTTTGAGCGTGCTATGCTAGATCTAGGGGCATCTATTAATGTCATGCCATATTCAATTTATGCTTCATTGAATCTAGGACCATTAGAGGAAACCGGTGTTATAATACAACTTGCTGACCGTTCTAACACTTATCCAAGAGGAGTTGTAGAAGACGTTCTTGTACAGGTTAATGAATTGGTTTTTCCCGCTGACTTTTATGTTATTGAGATGGAAGATGAGATGTCTTCTAATCCCACACCTATTCTATTAGGGAGACCATTCTTGAAAACAGCAAGAACTAAAATAGATGTACATGATGGCACTTTAACTATGGAATTTGATGGTGAAATAATTCGCTTTAACATTTTTGAGGCCATGAGATATCCTAGTGATGTGCATTCTGTTTTTAATATTGATATAATTGACTCACTAGTGCAGCAAGCTTATGAGCTAGATGGTGAAGATAGTGTAGAAATAGTCATTAGCAACCATCTCGGAATGGGGAATGCTAAACTAGCCTTGAGTGACCAGGTGGAAGGGGCACTAGAATCTTTACACTCGCTGCAACCTAAAGATGCAAGGTTTGATGTTTCATTTATTGATTTGCCTTTATCTAATGAGAAACTTCTACCTTCCATTTTGCAGGCACCAACTTTAGAATTGAAACCACTACCGAACCACTTGAAATATGTGTTCTTAGGTAAAAAGGACACACTACCGATCATCATTGCCAAAGAGCTCACACCTTTGCAAGAAGAGCGACTTATCCAGGTGCTTAGAGAGCATAAAACAGCAATTGGTTGGACAATTGCCGATATCAAGGGAATAAGCCCATCCATGTGCATGCACCGGATTTTGTTAGAGGAAGGGTCTAAACCAACAAGAGAAGCACAAAGAAGATTGAACCCTCCTATGATGGAGGTTGTGAAAAAGGAGATACTGAAACTCCTAGATGTTGGAGTGATCTATCCTATCTCGGATAGCAAATGGGTGAGCCCAGTCCAAGTGGTTCCAAAGAAATCAGGTGTAACGGTGGTAACAAATAATGAGAATGAACTTGTTCCTACTAGGATTCAAACAGGATGGCGAGTTTGTATTGATTATCGTAAACTTAATTCCACAACTCGCAAAGACCACTTTCCTTTACCTTTTATTGATCAAATGCTTGAAAGGTTAGCTGGCCATTCTCATTATTGTTTTCTTGATGGTTTTTCAGGTTATAATCAGATAGCCATTGCTCCGGAGGACCAAGAGAAAACAACATTCACATGTCCATTTGGTACTTTTGCATACCGGCGTATGCCATTTGGTCTTTGTAATGCACCATCTACATTCCAAAGGTGTATGGTTAGCATATTTTCAGATTATGTAGAGAACATCATAGAAGTATTTATGGATGATTTTAGTGTCTATGGTGATTCTTTTGATAGATGTCTAGAGAACCTTACACTTGTACTTGAAAGATGCATGGAAACTAACCTTGTTTTGAATTGGGAAAAATGCCACTTTATGGTAGAACAAGGAATAGTTTTGGGCCATGTTATTTCTTCTAGAGGGATAGAGGTTGATAAGTCTAAAATAGATATTATGCATTCTTTACCACCTCCCACAAATGTGAGAGAGGTTCGTTCTTTTCTTGGACATGCAGGTTTCTATAGGAGATTTATCAAAGACTTCTCAAAGATCACATTACCTCTTTGCAAGCTACTACAAAAAGATGTGGTTTTCCACTTTGATGATAAATGCAAAGAGGCGTTTGAAACATTGAAGGGACTCTTGACATCAGCTCCTATCATCCAACCACTAGATTGGAATGTACCTTTTGAAATCATGTGTGATGCTAGTGACTATGCCATTGGAGCTGTTTTGGGCCAACGGGTTGGCAAAGCCTCACATGCCATTTATTATGCCTCCCGAACTCTTAATGATGCTCAATTGAACTATTCCACTACTGAAAAAGAACTTTTGGCTGTTGTATTTGCTTTAGAAAAATTTCGATCTTATTTAATTGGTACTAAAGTAATTGTATATTCTGACCATGCAACCCTTAAGTACTTGCTCACTAAAAAGGAGGCCAAACCAAGGTTGATTAGATGGATACTTCTCTTACAAGAGTTTGATTTGGAGATAAAAGATAAGAGAGGTAGTGACAACCTGGTTGCGGACCATCTTAGCCGTTTAGTTCATGAAGAGGATGCACTACCCTTGAATGAGAACTTTCCGGATGAGCAACTTCTTTTTATAAGTACAACAACTCCTTGGTATGCTGATATTGTTAATTACCTAGTTACCAAGAAGTTGCCACAAGAGTTGACACAAGCTCAAAGAAATAAGATCAAGAGTGATGCCAAATACTACATATGGGATGATCCTTACCTTTGGAAGCATTGCTCCGATCAGATTATAAGAATGTGTGTACTCGAAACTGAATTTCAATCTATTCTCACCTTTTGTCACTCTTATGCATGTGGAGGACACTTTGGATCCAAAAGAACAGCCATGAAAGTTCTTTATTCTGGATTTTATTGGCCTACCATATTCAAAGATGCATACCTCTTTTGCAAGTCATGTGATCGTTGCCAAAGAACAGGTAACTTAGGTCCTAGAAATCAAATGATTCAAACTCCAATACTTATTGTTGAAATTTTTGATGTATGGGGCATGGATTTCATGGGACCTTTTCCTCCTTCTTTTGGTAATCTTTATATTTTACTTGCCGTTGATTATGTTTCAAAGTGGGTGGAAGCAAAATCCACTAGGACTAATGACTCTAAAGTTGTTTCAGATTTTGTCAAGACTAACATCTTGGCTAGGTTTCGAACGCCAAAGGCCATAATCAGCGATAGAGGTACTCACTTTTGCAATAGGACTATGGAAGCACTTTTGAGGAAGTATAACATCACACACAAGGTCTCCACCTCATATCATCCTCAAACTAGTGGGCAAGCTGAAGTGTCAAACCGAGAAGTTAAGTCCATCCTTGAAAAGACAGTTAATCCAAATAGGAAGGATTGGAGTTCACGACTTGATGATGCACTTTGGGCTTATAGGACAGCATATAAGACACCCATTGGTATGTCTCCTTATCGACTTGTTTATGGTAAGCCTTGTCATCTTCCGGTTGAATTGGAACATAAATCATATTGGGCTATCAAACAATGCAACATGGAGATGGATGAGATAGGAAAGAAAAGAAAACTTGACCTACAAGAATTAGAGGAGATAAGGAATGATGCCTATCAGAATTCTAGGATTTACAAGGAAAAGACTAAGGCATTCCATGACAAGATGATATCAAGAAAAGAATTTGTTGTTGGACAAAAAGTTGTTCTCTTCCATTCACGCCTTAAGTTATATCCAGGTAAGTTACGTTCTCGTTGGGTTGGACCTTTTGTTATTACTAATGTATTTACTCATGGTGCAGTTGAAATCCAAAGCCCGAAAACAGATAAGGCATTCAAAGTGAATGGTCATAGATTGAAGCCTTACTATGAGAACTTTCCAATACAAGATGTGGAGGAGTTTCCACTTTTTGAGCCAAAGTATGTTGAATAATAATGGCATGGGTCTAAGTCAAGCTGAGGACAATAAACCAAGCGCTTCTTGGAGAGGCAACCCAAAAGGATGGAGAGCATCTATTATATCAGATTTGCATATTCCTTACTCTCCATCATTCTATCTTTTATTGTTTTTCTTTTCTTTTGTTTAATAGTTCTTTTCTCTTACATATAATTCTTGCATTGGGGGATAATAGCATTACATTGAGGACAATGTAAAAATTATGTGTGGGGGGAAGAATTTAGGATTTTATTTAGAGTGTTTTGTTTTTGAGTCTTTTTATGTTGTTTTTCTTTCTGATCCTTGTTTTGAAAATAACTAGATGTAAATATAAATTTTTTTTTAACCCCGGTTAAATGGCGGATAACGGTACTCCGTGATTATTTAAATCGGTTCCATCAGCTACCCACAAAACTGATATTGTATATAAATTTCTCTTCCAATTTCTCTTTCAATTTTTTTTTTCATTCTTTTTTTCAGGATGGATGATATTCTCACAAGATTGCAGAAACGATTTCCTCCTTTTCCTCGAAATATTTTACTGAAGCTTTACCAAGTTCGACTTGAAAGATTAAGAATGCTTATGCACAAAGGGATTCCTGACGACATACGTTGGATAATTGAAGCCAAGGTACGTGAAGATGAATATCTTCCTGTTTTGCATTTACCAGGTACAGGTAGAAGCACTTTTGCAAAGAAGCGACGAGCAAAGCGCATGAGTTCAAATTGCCACAAATGTGCACGATGGACGTGTAACGGTAAATGTCGTTCTATTGGGATTCCGTCCTCTAATCGAGATGATAAAATTGAATTCATTAAGGATGGACTGAGTAAGGAGAATTTGGGTAATATCCAACTTTCTCTTGAGACGCATCCTAGTGGAGACGTACAAAGAGAAATTCTTGATTTATGGCCGCAATTCCAAAGGGAATGGCAACATCTTGGGAATCTGATGTTAAAAGACCCTGTTTGCCAGCTTGTAAGAAAACTGGATGGGAAGCATATCCTCGACTCATAGAAGGCGTTTAAGCCGTTTCTGGACGTAAAACCAGAGAAAGATGTGAGCCACAATCACAACTACAATAAATGACTTCTCAGCTTTTGGTTTGATTTGCAATAACTTTATTTTGGTTTAATTTACGTGTTGTTCGATTTGTGTAACTATTCTCGTTTTTTTTTTATTTGTCTTTTACGGTTGATTTTTTCTTCTCTTTTTGATTTTCTTCCTGAAATCACTCAAAAATCTTTTGTTAGGTTAACATTTTCTTCTGACAGGTCAGATACACTTTCGGCGACATTATTACTCTTGTCTGATTCACTACTGAGTCCTCTATATATTACACCATGTACTCATTCTCTTTCAGGCACTCGAAGAAAAAAAAAATGGAAAGTACTTCATCCCAGCGCATTAAAAAAATTTGTGTCTTTGGAGGTGCTTATCCAGGAAAAAATAACATATTCGCTGATGAAGCCATAAGAGTTGGAGTAATACTTGCCCAACAAAAGATCCACTTGATTTATGGAGGCGGTAGTACGGGTTTAATGGGAGCAGTCGCTACAGCAGCACACGCCGGAGGAAGTCCAGTTCTAGGAATCGTGCCAAAACTATTCACAAGTTTTTGTGGACCTACCGTGGGTAAGGAAATACAAGTCTGGAGTGTCCCTGAACGGATAACAATCATGTACCATTCTGCCGATGCATTCATTGCTTTACCAGGAGGTCTGGGTACATTGGAAGAAATAGCTTGCGTGGCTTCTTGGTCATCTTTGGTCACAAATAAGAAACCCATTGGTTTGCTTAATATTAATGGTTATTTTAGTAATTTGCTTTTATATTTAGATAATGCTGTGGATAATGGATTCATGTTTTCAAAGGCAAGGAGAACCATAATTTCTACTACAACCATTGAAGATTTACTTAAAAAGCTCCAAGCTTATGAGTGTTTATCTGCTACGGTTGTTTCGCAAACGCTCGGAAAAAGAAAAAGAGATATGGACGAGCAAGGAGTGGATTGTACTTTGTCTTTGTGACATTATCTAACATTTTGTTTGTTGTGTCTCAGTTATAATAAGTCGTTAGCAACCTCTGCAGGTAATATCTCCTAAATTCTACCTTTAGTAGGGGGTAAGGGACATATTTTGCTAATTTAAAAAAAAAAAAAAAAAAATTTTGATGTGTTTTAAGCCATTTAGAAGTATTCATTCTGAACAAGGTCTGAGTAAGGGAGACTTGAGACATACCTTGTCAGTTTGATTTCTTCTTTTCAAAAAAAAAAAAAAGTTTGTTGTGTTTTAAGCAATTTATGGACAAGGTCTGAGTAAGGGAGACTTGAGACATACCTTGTCAGTTTGATTTTAATCTTTTTATGTTTACTTGTTAATTTTTGTTTAGTATTTTAGGATTATTTAGGTTGCATGGTTTTATTTTGTTTTGAGTCTTAGTTGTTCCTATTCTTATGTTATTAGTTCTTTTCTCTTACACATGATTCTTTCATTTGAGTTAATAGACTTACATTGAGGACAATGTAAGAATTAAGTGTGGGGGGAATGATTTAGGATTTCTTTTATTTTTGTCTACTATTTTTTTTTTCTTTATTATTATTATTTTTTTTTGTGAGTTTTAGTTCCTTTTTAATACAATGATGAGATATGAATTGCATAAGTCTAAAACAGATTTATTAGTGAGAAGATTTTCATGAGAATTGAGCTTGATGTCAACCTTTTTATGAGCCAATGTTAATATGATATGTTGATTGAGAAAGAAGCATGTTTAGACTTAATCTGACTTGTATAATCATCCTTGTGAGTTTTTGAGCCTATAATGATTGATGCATTATACAAATCAATCTAATTTCTTTCTTGAGTGCTCTTATGATTACATGATTCTCTAGAACTTGCTTTAAACCGTTTGAGACTATATTGATACATGTGACAACATGAATATGATAGAGGCATTAGGATTTTTAGCCAGGGCCAAACAGCCATCTGATGCACCCAAAAGAGTGTATCTTATTTAACCTTGCACTAAAAAGATCAATTGTAAGTATAGTAGTTAGCAAGGGTCGAGTCCTCAGGGATTGGGTTTTAGTTTATAAGTTAATAGTTTATAACTTACGTTCAAAGAAAACAATAAAAGAAAAGGGGTTTTTGAAGCCAGATTTAAACTAAAGTAAATAATAAGAATAAGATGCAAGGCGGTATAACCAGCCAATAAAAATATATATACTAAATTAGGCGGTATAACCAGCCAATAAAAATATATATACTAAATTAGGCGGTATAACCAGCCAATAAAAATAAAACAAAGTTAATATACAAATTAGGCGGTATAACCAGCCAATAAAAATAAATATAAAAAATAAGCAAACTAAAAGTAAGAAAACAAGTAAGTAAGAAGAATCAAATATGAAAAATATGGTTAAGGTTTCATTCTCCACCACTAGACATCATTAAGAATCAATTTCATATCTATCAACATTAACCAACTATCAAAGTTAACAACCGTAGATAACAACAAGCTCTGTTATCCCAATCTTTCCTTAGTTTGTTGTTAAATAGAACAAGCTCTCTATTTAATCTCTAACCATCAAACAACCTAGAATAAGCTCTCTAAGTTCAATTTAATGGCAGCTTTATGATGAGAAAGATAGGTTGATCTAAGCAACAAACACATAAGCTCGGATTGTTCAACTTAGGTTATGTTCCACTTTGCAATTATTGAAAACTTGACCATAATCATTAATCACAAATTGCCACTTATGAATAGGAAATCAAGACAATTACACGGATCAAGACTCCTAAACTAGCAATAGATAATTATCAAGATCTATCTAGTTGTACACCTAAACAAATCAAGACAACATCATGAACAATTCTTGTAGAAGAACATAAGCAACTTTGATAGAAAATTAATGATAGATAGAATCTGAAAATCAATTATAAAACATGTCTAGGGCTTTGAAATCACCCTTAACCAAATAGAAGTTTAGCCTAGCATAGGCATTGTAAACATAAACATAAAATTAAAGAAAATCTAAGAAGAAAATAAAAAAAAGAAAGAAGAAGAGGAAGAATATTAATTATCCAACCTCTTGCTCTCTCTAAAGAAAAAGAAAACTAGAGAAAAGAAAGAAAACTAGAGAAAAGAAAGAAGAAGAAAACTTAGAGAATTTTATTAAAATGGCTAATATCCTACCTATGTACAATATGATCCTCTACAATCATCCAAGGCCCTCTATTTATACACATTTTGGAAGGCTAAATGACAAGAGACAAGCTTTACAAATTTCAAAGGTAGGTATAATAGGTGGGTGAATTTTTCTAACAATTTTCGTCATATTGTATGACAATTTTGATCAGCCAACTTGATGGTCGATTTCGTCAATGTTGGAGGCCTGATCTGATCACATGGTCTTCTAGAAAAAGGTTCCCCTATCTGTTACGGATCCATAGCCGTTGGAATCAGCTCATTTTCTGATGTGGATAAGCAGATATGGGCAAAATACGAAAACATGTCAGCACAGACGTCATTGCACATCAGCCAACTTCATGGTCGATTTCGTCAATATTAGAGGCCTGATCTGATCATATGGTCTTCTAGACAAAGGTTCCCGTATCAGTTACGGATCCATAGCCATTGGAATCAACGCATTTGCTGATGTGGATAAGCAGATATGGGCAAAATACGAAAACAGGTCAGCACAGATGTCATTGCACATCAGCCAACTTGATGGTCGATTTCGCTAGGGAAAACGACTCCGTTTCAAGAAGTATAAAACATGAAAAAGATAGATATGCCTCTTAGCTTTGCACGGCTACAAATTTCAGCCTTATTTCTTCAGTGAAACTCCAGATATAGCTGATATGGCAAAATGTGTCGGAACTGGAACTGAACTGGATTTGCCCTTAATTCTAGTAATCTGAAATTACTCAAAGAAACTTGTGAAAAACACCAAATTACATAAAAATATAAAAGATCATAAACACAATTAGACTAAACAATAATAACTCGTATTTGACACAAAACAATAATAAAACATAACTAAAAACTATATAATTATACGAGTTATCACACCCCCACACTTAGATTGTTGCTAGTCCCTAGCAACGACTCAATAAAAATAAAATAAGAAAATCTAATCTAATCCACTTTCGTAGGAAATCACGGTGGCACTTAGCATGTGACACAAGCCTTTAAACCGCTAGGTGTCCCTAGTGGACGAGTTTAGTCTCGTGAGGGTTTACTAGAACGATACCCACAAACATTGAAAAATTAAAATATAAATAAACTTCATATAAATAAACTACATATACTAAAAATATTTACTCCTAATCCTTTCAATACAAATTAGAGACAATATTTGAACAAGTCTTATAAACTAATCAATAGCTTAAAAAATTTCACAAAAAATCATGCTTGAATGTAAATTGTTTGAGTTAAGCCAATATTAGCATAACATATCTCAATCAAAATAGTGCATGTTCAAATTTAATCTCAACTTCTCACATGGGATACTCTTTTGATTTTCACTCTTTAAAGTAGTGGTAAAGTGTTTACACTCAATCAATCTCATGAAAACACTTCTACCATATGCTTGCTTGTCCACCTATTCTCCACTAAAAGATCATGCAACTTCATAAATCAAGAGGTCTTTAATCAAGGTTGTAATGGGGCCAAGGGGTTTGTAATGTGGTTGAAGAACAAAAGGATAAAGATATCACAAAGGTTCCAAAGAGTTCATAAAGTTTAGAGACATAAAAAGATCATACAAATAAAACTTCTCAAAACTCTTATAAAGCACATAATAACATAGGCTAAATATTCATGTTGAGCCTTTGCATCATTCTAACCAACTTTGTAACATCTTTTTCTTTACTTTAACTAGAAGTTCAAGAGAAGATTTTTTTTTTGTTTTGTTTTTTTTTATTTATATGAGAATGTATTTGACAATGATCCCTTTCTTTTTCTCTTGACGTTTTTCTTTCTTTTCCCCCCACACTTATTTCTTGTTTCTAACCCAAATTTTCAATAAATCTTCTTTGTCTTTGCAACTTGTCTCAAAACATGCTAATTAATCTTTGGAACAAAGGTAAAGATATAAGTATATTTAGGTTAGGGACAAGTTATGGTTACCAAAGAGATAGCTTATTCAATGTAGGCTCAAATTGGTTCACTAAGGGTGTGTTCTCTTGGAACATTAATAATGGATGGCTGTTTGGCTCTGGTTATAATCCTAATGCCTCTATCATATTCATGTTGTCACATGTATCAATATAGTCTCAAACGGTTTAAAGCAAGTTCTAGAGAATCATGTAATCATAAGAGCACTCAAGAAAGAAATTAGATTGATTTGTATAATGCATCAATCATTATAGGCTCAAAAACTCACAAGGATGATTATACAAGTCAGATTAAGTCTAAACATGCTTCTTTCTCAATCAACATATCATATTAACATTGGCTCATAAAAAGGTTGACATCAAGCTCAATTCTCATGAAAATCGTCTCACTAATAAATCTGTTTTAGACTTATGCAATTCATATCTCATCATTGTATTAAAAAGGAACTAAAACTCACAAAATAATAATAATAATAATAATAAAGAAAAAAAAAATAGTAGACAAAAATAAAAGAAATCCTAAATCATTCCCCCCACACTTAATTCTTACATTGTCCTCAATGTAAGTCTATTAACTCAAATGAAAGAATCATGTGTAAGAGAAAAGAACTAATAACATAAGAATAGGAACAACTAAGACTCAAAACAAAACAAAACCATGCAACCTAAATAATCCTAAAATACTAAACAAAAATTAACAAGTAAACATAAAAAGATTAAAATCAAATTGACAAGGTATGTCTCAAGTCTCCCTTACTCAGACCTTGTTCAGAATGAATACTTCTAAATGGCTTAAAACACAATTTTCTTTTTTCTTTTTTTTTTTGAAGGTAAAATTTAGGAGATATTACCTGTAGAGGTTGCTAACCACTTATTATAACTGAGACACAACAAACAAAATGTTTGATAATGTCACAAAGACAAAGTGCAATCCACTCCTTGCTCGTCCATATCTCTTTTTCTTTTTCCGAGCGTTTGCGAAACAACCGTAGCAGATAAATACTCATAAGCTTGGAGCTTTTTGAGTAAATCTTCAATGGTTGTAGCAGAAATTATGGTTCTCCTTGCCTCTGAAAACATGAATCCATTATCCACAGCATTATCTAAATATGAAAGCAAATTACTAAAATAACCATTAATATTAAGCAAACCAATGGGTTTCTTATTTGTGACCAAAGATGACCAAGAAGCCACGCAAGCTATTTCTTCCAATGTACCCAGACCTCTTGGTAAAGCAATGAATGCATCGGCAGAATGGTACATGATTGTTATCCGTTCAGGGATACGCCAGACTTGTATTTCCTTACCCAAGGTAGGTCCACAAAAATCTGTGAATAGTTTTGGCACGATTCCTAGAACTGGACTTCCTCCGGCGTGTGCTGCTGTAGCGACTGCTCCCATTAAACCTGTACTACCGCCTCCATAAATCAACTTGATCTTTTGTTGGGCAAGTATTACTCCAACTCTTATGGCTTCATCAGCGAATATGTTATTTTTCCCTGGATAAGCACCTCCAAAAACACAAATTTTTTTAATGCGTTGGGACGAAGTACTTTCCATTTTTTTTTCTTTTTTTTTTTTCGAGTGCCTGAAAGAGAATGAGTACATGGTGTAATATATAGAGGACTGAGTAGTGAATCAGACAAGAGTAATAATGTCGCCGAAAGTGTATCTGACCTGTCAGAAGAAAATGTTAACCTAACAAAAGATTTTTGCGTGATTTCAGGAAGAAAATAAAAAAGAGAAGAAAAATCAACCGTAAAAGTCAAGAGTAATAATGTCACCGAAAGTGTATTTGACCTGTCAGAAGAAAATGTTAACCTAACAAAAGATTTTTGCGTGATTTCAGGAAGAAAATAAAAAAGAGAAGAAAAATCAACCGTAAAAGACAAATAAAAAAAATGAGAATAATTACACAAATCGAATAACACGTAAATTAAACCGAAATAAAGTTATTGCAAATCAAACCAAAAGCTGAGAAGTCATTTATTGTAGTTGTGATTGTGGCTCACATCTTCCTCTGGTTTTACGTCCAGAAACGGCTTAAACGCCTTCTATGAGTCGAGGATATGCTTCCCATCCAGTTTTCTTACAAACTGGCAAACAGGGTCTTTTAACATCAGATTCCCAAGATGTTGCCATTCCCTTTGGAATTGCGGCCATAAATCAAGAATTTCTCTTTGTACGTCTCCACTAGGATGCGTCTCAAGAGAAAGTTGGATATTACCCAAATTCTCCTTACTCAGTCCATCCTTAATGAATTCAATTTTATCATCTCGATTAGAGGACGGAATCCCAATAGAACGACATTTACCGTTACACGTCCATCGTGCACATTTGTGGCAATTTGAACTCATGCGCTTTGCTCGTCGCTTCTTTGCAAAAGTGCTTCTACCTGTACCTGGTAAATGCAAAACAGGAAGATATTCATCTTCACGTACCTTGGCTTCAATTATCCAACGTATGTCTCCAGGAATCCCTTTGTGCATAAGCATTCTTAATCTTTCAAATCGAACTTGGTAAAGCTTCAGTAAAATATTTCGAGGAAAAGGAGGAAATCGTTTCTGCAATCTTGTGAGAATATCATCCATCCTGAAGAAAAAAAATAAAAGAGAAATTGAAAGAGAAATTTATATACAATATCAGTTTTTTGGGTAGCTGATGGAACCGATTTAAATAATCACGGAGTACCGTTATCCGCCATTTAACCGGGGTTAAAAAAAATAAAAATTATATTTATATCTAGTTATTTTCAAAACAAGGATCAGAAAGAAAAACAGCATAAAAAAAAACTTAAAAACAAAACAAACTCATAAATAAAATCCTAAATTCTTCCCCCCACACATACTTTTTACATTGTCATTAATGTAATGCTATTGTCCCCCAATGCAAGAATTATATGTAAGAGAAAAGAACTATTAAACAAAAGAAACTTATGCAGCCTAAATGAACTTAAAAACAGTAAACACAATTAATAAAGAGAAATAAAAATAAAAACAATAAAAATAATAAAAGAAAGAGGAAAAGAAAGAGAAAGCAAATCTGAATATGGAAGGTTGGCAATTTCATCTTTAATTGGGCTGCCTTCCCAATTAACACTTGAGTTAGTGTTTTGAATCTAACCAACACCCTTTCTTGGCTTTTTAGGCTTGTCAGGCTCATACATGAAATTTCCCAAATTTATGCGTTTGAGAGGAAGCTTTCTTTGCACAATAGTGGATGCATTCTCCATTACAAGTATTATTCCATCATCCTTGGTGGTGCATATCTCATCGAGGAATGGTGCATCTTTTGGTACTTGTTGAATGACATCCACAAACAAACTGTTTAAGGTTTCCAGCGTGTCTTGTTCATGTTCATCCTCCTTGAACTTTGCGAATCTACTAGGAAAAGGTGGAGAAGAAACATTAGTAAAAATTGGAATCTCAAACGTTACCTCAGGTGCCGAAATACTCTTATTTATATTTGTGGCTTCTTTATCCTCAAGAATAGAATCCATCTCTAATTTTGTCTCATCCTCATCTTGTTCCTCATTCCTCAAGGTCACAATAGTAGCATTCTCCTTTGGGTTAATCATCGTTTGGGCAGGGAGTTCTTCAGATCTTTGTGCTACCCATACCACCATACTACTAGCCAATAGGCTCATTTGCCTTTCCAAACTCTGGATACTTGCCCTTGTTTCCTGTTGAAATTGCAAAGTATTAGTAACAAGAGAATCGACAAGATCTTCTAAAGAAGTACCTGAGTTTTGAGTCATATGTAGTGGCTGAAAAAGATCTGGTTCTTGAGACCATGATTGATTAAATCTAGATGGATGAGTGTAATTGGCATAAGGATCTACTTCTTGGAAATTTTTCGAGTAGCCATAATTAGTATGATCCCACCATCCCTCATGGTAAGTGTTTGAGTAATGATCATACTGTTGGTCTTGGAACACTTGATGGCCTTGACATCCTCCCATGGCCAATTTTTGAACTGGGTAGGTGAGATTGGCTTGTTGATTTTCCATGTTCATGTATGCCACCAACTCTTCAAGCGTTAGATTGCTCAATTCCATCGTTTTTTTTTTTTTTTTTTTTTGATAAGAAAAACTTGTATGTACAAGAAAATAGAACTAATTAGAATTGAAAATAAGAATAAACCAAGTAACAAATAAACTAAAGAAAACAATCCCCGGCAACGGCGCCAAAAATTTGATGCACCCAAAAGAGTGTATCTTATTTAACCTTGCACTAAAAAGATCAATTGTAAGTATAGTAGTTAGCAAGGGTCGAGTCCTCAGGGATTGGGTTTTAGTTTATAAGTTAATAGTTTATAACTTACGTTCAAAGAAAACAATAAAAGAAAAGGGGTTTTTGAAGCCAGATTTAAACTAAAGTAAATAATAAGAATAAGATGCAAGGCGGTATAACCAGCCAATAAAAATATATATACTAAATTAGGCGGTATAACCAGCCAATAAAAATAAAACAAAGTTAATATACAAATTAGGCGGTATAACCAGCCAATAAAAATAAATATAAAAAATAAGCAAACTAAAAGTAAGAAAACAAGTAAGTAAGAAGAATCAAATATGAAAAATATGGTTAAGGTTTCATTCTCCACCACTAGACATCATTAAGAATCAATTTCATATCTATCAACATTAACCAACTATCAAAGTTAACAACCGTAGATAACAACAAGCTCTGTTATCCCAATCTTTCCTTAGTTTGTTGTTAAATAGAACAAGCTCTCTATTTAATCTCTAACCATCAAACAACCTAGAATAAGCTCTCTAAGTTCAATTTAATGGCAGCTTTATGATGAGAAAGATAGGTTGATCTAAGCAACAAACACATAAGCTCGGATTGTTCAACTTAGGTTATGTTCCACTTTGCAATTATTGAAAACTTGACCATAATCATTAATCACAAATTGCCACTTATGAATAGGAAATCAAGACAATTACACGGATCAAGACTCCTAAACTAGCAATAGATAATTATCAAGATCTATCTAGTTGTACACCTAAACAAATCAAGACAACATCATGAACAATTCTTGTAGAAGAACATAAGCAACTTTGATAGAAAATTAATGATAGATAGAATCTGAAAATCAATTATAAAACATGTCTAGGGCTTTGAAATCACCCTTAACCAAATAGAAGTTTAGCCTAGCATAGGCATTGTAAACATAAACATAAAATTAAAGAAAATCTAAGAAGAAAATAAAAGAAAGAAAGAAGAAGAGGAAGAATATTAATTATCCAACCTCTTGCTCTCTCTAAAGAAAAAGAAAACTAGAGAAAAGAAAGAAAACTAGAGAAAAGAAAGAAGAAGAAAACTTAGAGAATTTTATTAAAATGGCTAATATCCTACCTATGTACAATATGATCCTCTACAATCATCCAAGGCCCTCTATTTATACACATTTTGGAAGGCTAAATGACAAGAGACAAGCTTTACAAATTTCAAAGGTAGGTATAATAGGTGGGTGAATTTTTCTAACAATTTTCGTCATATTGTATGACAATTTTGATCAGCCAACTTGATGGTCGATTTCGTCAATGTTGGAGGCCTGATCTGATCACATGGTCTTCTAGAAAAAGGTTCCCCTATCAGTTACGGATCCATAGCCGTTGGAATCAGCTCATTTGCTGATGTGGATAAGCAGATATGGGCAAACTACGAAAACATGTCAGCACAGACGTCATTGCACATCAGCCAACTTGATGGTCGATTTCGTCAATATTAGAGGCCTGATCTGATCATATGGTCTTCTAGACAAAGGTTCCCGTATCAGTTACGGATCCATAGCCATTGGAATCAACGCATTTGCTGATGTGGATAAGCAGATATGGGCAAAATACGAAAACAGGTCAGCACAGACGTCATTGCACATCAGCCAACTTGATGGTCGATTTCGCTAGGGAAAACGACTCCGTTTCAAGAAGTATAAAACATGAAAAAGATAGATATGCCTCTTAGCTTTGCACGGCTACAAATTTCAGCCTTATTGCTTCAGTGAAACTCCAGATATAGCTGATATGGCAAAATGTGTCGGAACTGGAACTGAACTGGATTTGCCCCTAATTCTAGTAATCTGAAATTACTCAAAGAAACTTGTGAAAAACACCAAATTACATAAAAATATAAAAGATCATAAACACAATTAGACTAAACAATAATAACTCGTATTTGACACAAAACAATAATAAAACATAACTAAAAACTATATAATTATACGAGTTATCACCATCCCTTATTGATGTTCCAAGAGAACACACCCTTCCTTAGTGAACCAATTTGAGCCTACATTGAATAAGCTATCTCTTTGGTAACCATAACTTGTCCCTAACCTAAATATACTTATATCTTTACCTTTGTTCCAAAGATGAATTAGCATGTTTTGAGACAAGTTGCAAAGACAAGGAAGATCTATTGAAAATTTGGGTTAGAAACAAGAAATAAGTGTGGGGGAAAAGAAAAGAAAAGTCAAGAGAAAAAGAAATGGAATACTGGAAAATACATTCCTATGTAAAAATATATATATATATGAATCATCTCTTGAATTTGTGGAAAAAGAAAAAGATGTTACAAAGTTGTTTAGAATGAAGAAAAGGCCCAACATGAATATCCGGCCTAGGTGACTATGTACTTGTAAAGAGTTTTGAGAAGTTTCTTTGTATAATCTTTTTATGTCTCTAAACTTTATGAACTCTTTGGAACCTTTGTGATATCTTTATCCTTTTGTTCTTCAACCACATTACAAACCCCTTGGCTCCATTACAACCTTGATTAAAGACCTCTTGATTCATGATGTTGTATGATCTAAATAGGGGAGAATAGGTGGACAAGCAAGAATATGGTAGAACAGTTTTCATGAGATTGATTGAGTGTAAACACTTCACCACTACTTTAAAGAGTGAAAATCATGAGGGTATCCCATGTGAGAAGTTGAGATTAAATTTGAACATGCAATATTTTGATTGAGATATGTTATGCTAATATTGGCTTAACTCAAACAATTTACATTCAAGCATGATTTTTTGTGAAATTCTTTAAGCTATTGATTAGTTTATAAGACTTGTTCAAATATTGTCTCTAATTTGTATTGAAAGGATTAGGAGTAAATATTTTTAGTATATGCAGTTTATTTATATTTTAGTTTTTCAATGTTTGTGGGTATCGTTCTAGTAAACCCTCACGAGACTAAACTCGTCCACTAGGGACACCTAGGGGTTTAAAGGCTTGTGTCACATGCTAAGTGCCACCGTGATTTCCTAGGAAAATGGATTAGATTAGATTTTCTTATTTTATTTTTATTGAGTCGTTGCTAGGGACTAGCAACAATCTAAGTGTGGGGGTGTGATAACTCGTATAATTATATAGTTTTTAGCTATGTTTTATTATTGTTTTGTGTCAAATACGAGTTATTATTGTTTAGTCTAATTGTGTTTATGATCTTTTATATTTTTATGTATTTTGGTGTTTTTCACAAGTTTCTTTGAGTGATTTCAGATTACTAGAATTAAGGGCAAATCCAGTTCAGTTCCAGTTCCGACACCTTTTGCCATATCAGCTATATCTCGAGTTTCACTGAAGCAATAAGGCTGAAATTTGTAGCCATGCAAAGCTAAGAGGCATATCTATCTTTTTCATGTTTTACACTTCTTGAAACGGAGTCGTTTTCCCTAGCGAAATCGACCATCAAGTTGGCTGATGTGCAATGACGTCTGTGCTGACCTGTTTTCGTATTATGCCCATATCTTCTTATCAACATCAGCAAATGAGCTGATTCCAACGGCTATGGATCAGTAACTGATAGGGTAACATTTGTCTAGAAGACCATGTGATCAGATAAGGCCTCCAAAATTGACAAAATCGACCATCAAGTTGGCTGATCAAAATCGTCATATATGACGAAAATTGTTAGAAAATGCACCCACCTATTATACCTACCTTTGAAATTTGTAAAGCTTGTCTCTTGTCATTTAGCCCTCCAAAATGTGTATAAATAGAGGGCCTTGGATGATTGTAAGGGATCATATTG
Organism: Fremontodendron californicum; assembly: GCA_030761205.1. Classification (NCBI taxonomy): domain Eukaryota; kingdom Viridiplantae; phylum Streptophyta; class Magnoliopsida; order Malvales; family Malvaceae; genus Fremontodendron; species Fremontodendron californicum. The sequence continues at coordinate 23,301,264 of JAULJL010000013.1, forward strand.
GAGATTGGTAGGATATTAGCCATTTTAACAAAATTCTCTAAGTTTTCTTCTTCTTTCTTTTCTCTAGTTTTCTTTTTCTTTAGAAAGAGCAAGAGGTTGGATAATTAATATTCTTCTTCTTCTTCTTTCTTTCTTTTATTTTCCTCTTAGATTCTATTTAATTTTATGTTTATAATGCCTATGCTAGGCTAAACTTCTATTTGGTTAAGGGTGATTTCAAGGCCCTAGACATGTTTTGTGATTGATTTTCAGATTCTATCTATCATTAATTTTCTATCAAAGTTGCTTATGTTCTTCTACAAGAATTGTTCATGATGTTGTCTTGATTTATTTAGGTGTACAACTAGATAGATCTTGATAATTATCTATTGCTAGTTTAGGAGTCTTGATCCGTGTAATTGTCTTGATTTCCTATTCATAAATGGCAATTTGTGATTAATGATTATGGTCAAGTTTTCAATAATTGCAAAGTGGAACATAACCTAAGTTGAACAATCCGAGCTTATGTGTTTGTTGCTTAGATCAACCTATCTTTCTCATCATAAAGCTGCCATTAAATTGAATTTAGAGAGCTTATTCTAGGTTGTTTAATGGTTAGAGATTAAATAGAGAGCTTGTTCTATTTAACGACAAACTAAGGAAAGATTGGGGTAACAGAGCTTGTTGTTATCTACGGTTGTTAACTTTGATAGTTGGTTGATATTGATAGATCTGAAATTGATTCTTAATGATGTCTAGTGGTGGAGAATGAAACCTTAACCATATTTTTCATATTTGATTCTTCTTACTTACTTGTTTTCTTACTTTTCTAGTTTGCTTATTTTTAAAAAGTATATTTATTTTTATTGGCTGGTTATACCGCCTAATTTGTATATTAACTTTGTTTTATTTTTATTGGCTGGTTATACCGCCTAATTTAGTATATATATTTTTATTGGCTGGTTATACCGCCTAATTTAGTATATATATTTTTATTGGCTGGTTATACCGCCTTGCATCTTATTCTTATTATTTACTTTAGTTTAAATCTGGCTTCAAAAACCCCTTTTCTTTTATTGTTCTTGAATTTAAGTTTTAAACTATTAACTTATAAACTAAAACCCAATCCCTGAGGACTCGACCCTTGCTAACTACTATACTTACAATTTATCTTTTTAGTGCAAGGTTAAATAAGATACACTCTTTTGGGTGCATCAAATAATATTCTTCTTCTTCTTCTTTCTTTCTTTTATTTTCTTCTTAGATTCTCTTTAATTTTATGTTTATGTTTACAATGCCTATGCTAGGCTAAACTTTTATTTGGTTAAGGGTGATTTCAAAACTCTAGACATGTTATGTAATTAATTTTCAGAATCTATTTATCATTGTTTTCTATCAAAGTTACTTATGTTCTTCCATTAAAATTGTTCATGATGATGTTTTGATTTGTTTAGGTGGCCAACTAGGTAAATCTTGATAATTGCCTAATGCTAGTTTAGTTGTCTTGATCCGTAATTGTCTTGATTTCCTATTCATAAGTAGCAATTTGTGATTAATGATTATGGTCAAGTTTTCAATAATTGTAAAGTGGAACATAACCTAAGTTGAACAATCCGAGCTTATGTGTTTGTTGCTTAGATCAACCTATCTTTCTCATCATAAAGCTGCTATTAAATTGAACATAGAGAGCTTATTCTAGGTTGTTTGATAGTTAGAGATTAAATAGAGAGCTTGTTCTATTTAACGACGAACTAAGGAAAGATTGGGGTAACAGAGCTTGTTGTTATCTACGGTTGTTAACTTTGATAGCTAATTAATGTTGATAGATATGAAATTGATTCTTAATGATGTCTAGTGGTGGAGAATGAAACCCTAACCATATTTTTCATATTTGATTCTTCTTAATTACTTGTTTTTTCATTCTTATTGTTAACTTTAGTTTAAATCTGATTTCAAAATCCCCTTTACTTTTGTTTACTTGTTTTTAAGTGATAAACTATTAACTTATAATTTAAAACCCAATCCCTAAGGACTCGACCCTTGCTAATCACTATACTCTGCAATTGATTTTTTTAAGTGCAAGGTTAAATAAGATACACTCTTTTGGGTGCATCAAGTTTTTGGTGCCGTTGTCGGGGATTGCTTTCTTTAGTTTATTAGTTTATTGGTTTATTCTTATTTTCTGTTCTAATTATTTACTTCTTTTTTTTATTATTATTGAATGTTTCAAGCTCCCGAAGAAGACTTAAGACTTAGGAGAATTCGGGAATTTATAACTTCTCACCAGCAACCAATCGAGGAGTTTATCCAAAACATACAAGAGGAGCAAGGACAGATGGCAGCAGCTGACAACCGAACTCTCATGGAGCTAGCCGCTCCCGACTTCGGTCAACAACCATTATGCATTGAATATGCTAATCTTGAGGTAGCTTTTGAATTAAAATCTGGTTTGATTCATCTTCTCCCAACTTTTCATGGTTTTGCAGGAGAGGATCCAAATAAGCACCTCAAGGAATTTCATGTTGTTTGCTCAGGAATAAGACCAACAGGAGTCACGGAAGAGCAAGTTAAATTGAGAGCCTTCCCATTCTCTCTAGCTGATTCAGCAAAGGAATGTATCTACTATCTACCATCCGGGACCATCACTACATGGAATGATATGAAGAAAGCATTCTTAGAAAGGTATTTCCCAGCATCTAAGGCTGCCAACATTAGAAAAGATATATGTGGGATTAGGCAATACAATGGAGAGTCCTTATATGAATATTGGGAGAGGTTCAAGAAACTTTGTGCATCATGTCCACACCATCAGATAAGTGAACAACTGCTCATCCAATACTTCTATGAAGGTCTCATGCCCATGGAGAGAAGTATGATAGATGCCGCTATCGGGGGAGCTCTAGTTGCTAAGACTCCCGGGGCTGCTAGAACTCTAATCTCCAACATGGCAGCCAATTCTCAACAATTCTCAATGAGACAAGATCCACCACCACAACCCAAGAGAGTTAATGAGGTAAGTATATCATCCCTTGAACAAAAATTTGATAAACTGACTTCTCTTGTTCAATAATTAGCTGTAGGTAATATAAAGCAAATAAAGGCTTGTGGCATATGTTCAAACATGGGGCACCAAACTGATATGTGTCCAACACTTCAAGAAGACACCAATGAACATGTGAAAGCCATGGGTGGATTTCAGAACCAACCAAGGAAATATGATCCCTACTCAAACACATACAATCCAAGATGGAGGGATCATCCAAACTTCAATTATGGAGGGAACCAATCACAAGCTGTTCCTCCACCATTTGACAACAGGGCACCGGGTTTTCAACAAAGAGTGCAACAACCATATCAAACCCGACAACAAGTGCCACTACAAAAAAATTCAGGTGAGACTCTTGAAGATCTTGTCAAAACCCTTACTACTAATACAATTCAACTTCAACAGGAATCAAGGGTGACAAAGGTAAGTATTCGAAACTTAGAGGCTCAGATGGGGCAATTGGCAACAACCATGAGTCAAATGCAAGCAAGGGATTCCGGGAAATTACCTTCCCAAACCATAGTGAATCCAAGAGAGAATGCCAATGCTATAACTTTAAGAAGTGGGAAACAGCTAGAGACACCACAAAATGATAGTACTCAAGGGGAGAACAACACCATGGCATCCTCTTCACATCCCAACGAGCCACTAAAAAAGGTAATTCCTAAACCATCATTTCCTTCTTATATAACTCCTCCACCTTTTCCTAGCAGGTTAGCAAAGTCCAAGAAGGAGGAGCAAGAGAAGGAAATTTTGGAAACCTTCCGGAAAGTAGAGGTGAACATTCCTTTACTAGATGCTATCAAGCAAGTGCCAAGATATGCCAAGTTCCTAAAAGAGTTGTGCACATGTAAACGGAAGTTGAAATGGAATGAAAAGGTAAGTGTGGGGCAGAATGTGTCAGCTGTTCTTCAAAAGATACTCCCACCTAAATGCAAGGATCCAGGTATGTTTACCATTCCTTGTAAGATAGGCAACACCAGGTTTGAGCGTGCTATGCTAGATCTAGGGGCATCTACTAATGTCATGCCATATTCAATTTATGTTTCATTGAATCTAGGACCATTAGAGGAAACCGGTGTTATAATACAACTTGTTAACCGTTCTAACACTTATCCAAGAGGAGTTGTAGAAGACGTTCTTGTACAAGTAAATGAATTGGTTTTTCCCGCTGACTTTTATGTTATTGAGTTGGAAGATGAGATGTCTTCTAATCCCACACCTATTCTATTAGGGAGACCATTCTTGAAAACAGCAAGAACAAAAATAGATGTACATGATGGCTCTTTAACTATAGAATTTGATGGTGAAATAATTCGCTTTAACATTTTTGAGGCCATGAGATATCCTAGTGATGTGCATTCTGTTTTAAATATTGATATAATTGACTCACTAGTGCAGCAAGCTTATGAGCTAGATGGTGAAGATGGTGTGGAGATAGTCCTTAGCAAACATCTCGGAATGGGGAATGCTAAAGGGAAACTAGCCTTGAGTGACCATGTGGAAGGGGCACTAGAATCTTTACACTCGCTGCCACCTAAAGATGCAAGGTTTGATGTTTCATTTATTGATTTGCCTTTATCTAATGAGAAACTTCTACCTTCCATTTTGCAGGCACCAACTTTAGAGTTGAAACCACTTCCGAACCACTTAAAATATGTGTTCTTAGGTGAAAAGGACACACTACCGGTCATCATTGCCAAAGAGCTCACACCTTTGCAAGAAGAGCGACTTATCCGGGTGCTTAGAGAGCAAAAAACAGCAATTGCTTGGACAATTGCCGATATCAAGGGAATAAGCCCATCCGTGTGCATGCACCGGATTTTGTTAGAGGAGGCGTCCAAACCAACAAGAGAAGCACAAAGAAGATTGAACCCTCCTATGATGGAGGTTGTGAAAAAGGAGATACTGAAGCTCGTAGATGTTGGAGTGATCTATCCTATCTCGGATAGCAAATGGGTGAGCCCGATCCAAGTGGTTCCAAAGAAATAAGGTGTAACGGTGGTAACAAATAATGAGAATGAACCTGTTCCTACTAGGATTCAAATAGGGTGGCGAGTTTGTATTGATTATCGTAAACTTAATTCCACAACTCGCAAAGACCACTTTCCTTTACCTTTTATTGATCAAATGCTTGAAAGATTAGCTGGTCATTCTCATTATTGTTTTCTTGATGGTTTTTCAGGTTATAATCAGATTGCCATTGCTCCGGTGGACCAAGAGAAAACAAATGTCCATTTGGTACTTTTGCATACTGTCGTATGCCATTTGGTCTTTGTAATGCACCAGCTACATTCCAAAGGTGTGTACGGTTAGCATATTTTCAGATTATGTAGAGAACATCATAGAAGTGTTTATGAATGATTTTAGTGTCTATGGTGATTATTTTGATAGATGTCTATAGAACCTTACACTTGTACTTGAAAGATGCATTGAAACTAACCTTGTTTTGAAGTGGGAAAAATGTCACTTTATGGTAGAACAAGGAATAGTTTTGGGCCATGTTCTTTCTTCTAGAGGGATAGAGGTTGATAAATCTAAAATAGATATTATGCATTCTTTACCACCTCCCACAAATGTGAGAGAGGTTCGTTCTTTTCTTGGACATGCAGGTTTCTATAGGAGATTTATCAAAGACTTCTCAAAGATCACATTACCTCTTTGCAAGCTACTACAAAAAGATGTGTTTTCCACTTTGATGATAAATGCAAAGAGGCGTTGGAAACATTGAAGGGACTCTTGACATCAGCTCCTATCATGCAACCACCAGATTGGAATGTACCTTTTGAAATCATGTGTGATGCTAGTGACTATGCCATTGGAGCTGTTTTGGGCCAACGGGTTGGCAAAGCCTCACATGCCATTTATTATGCCTCTCGAACTCTTAATGATGCTCAATTAAACTATTCCACTACTGAAAAAGAACTTTTGGCTGTTGTATTTGCTTTAGAAAAATTTCTATCTTATTTAATTGGTACTAAAGTAATTGTATTTTCTGACCATGCAGCCCTTAGGTACTTACTCACTAAGAAGGAGGCCAAACCAAGGTTGATTAGATGGATACTTCTCTTACAAGAGTTTGATTTGGAGATAAAAGATAAGAGAGGTAGTGACAACTTGGTTGCAGACCATCTTAGCCGTTTAGTTCATGAAGAGGATGCACTACCCTTGAATGAGAACTTTTCGGATGAGCAACTTCTTTTTATAAGTACAACAACTCCTTGGCATGCCGATATTGTTAATTACTGATGCACTCAAATTAGTGTATCTTATTTAACCTTGCACTTAAAAAGAATCAATTGTAAAGTATAGTGATTAGCAAGGGTCGATTCCTCAGGGATTGGGTTTTAGTTTATAAGTTAATAGTTTAAAACTTAAAAACAAGTAAACAAAAGTAAAGGAGATTTTGAAATCAGATTTAAACTAAAGTTAACAATAAGAATGAAAAAACAAGTAATTAAGAAGAATCAAATAAGAAAAATATGGTTAAGGTTTCATTCTCCACCACTAGACATCATTAAGAATCAATTTCATACCTATCAACATTAATTAGCTATCAAAGTTAACAACCATAGATAACAACAAGCTCTGTTACCTCAATTTTTCCTTAGTTCGTCGTTAAATAGAACAAGCTCTCTATTTAATTTCTAACTATCAAACAACCTAGAATAAGCTCTCTAAGTTCAATTTAATAGCAGCTTTATGATGAGAAAGATAGGTTGATCAGCAAACACATAAGCTCGGATTGTTCAACTTAGATTATGTTCCACTTTGCAATTATTGAAAACTTGACCATAATCATTAATCACAAATTGCTACTTATGAATAGGAAATCGAGACAATTACATGGATCAAGACTCCTAAACTAGCATTAGATAATTATCAAGATTTATCTAGTTGGCCACCTAAACAAATCAAAACATTATCATGAACAATTTTAATGGAAGAACATAAGCAACTATGATAGAAAATTAATGATAGATAGATTCTGAAAATTAATTACATAACATGTCTAGGGCTTTGAAATCACCCTTAACCAAATAAAAGTTTAAGCTAGCATAAGCATAGATAATATATACATAAAACTAAAAAGAAAATAAAAGAATGGAGAAGAAGAAGAATAATAATAATGATCCTTGAGTCTCCTCAAAAGATGTATAGTGTGTGGCTCAAAAGATGGTATTTATAGAGCTTTAAAACCCTGAGAATAAGTCCTTGCCACACAAGTAAGCCTGGAGGCAGAAAAATCACGTTTTTGCCTTTTTTTTCAGATTTGCGATTAGGTTTTTCTGGCCGCAGGATTCTTTAGGGAGATCTTCTAGCGCCATTTTGAATACTCATTTCTTATCCGATTTGGGCCCATAATATATCGTTGGAAAGATAATCAAGTCAACTTCAAAAGTCAAGAAGGAAGTTTCTTCAAATAAAGAATCTAACATCACGTTTTCCTTACAAAAAGCTCCGGAGGTCAAATCTGCCTGATTGCTTTTCAACCAGAAATTGATATTTTTGACTCCCAAGTCTTCTTCCATCTTGTGATTATGATTTTGTAAGCTCTTTTCCATCATTATTGACATCTTTTGACTTCATTCTCTTTATTGTACCTAAAATTCAAAAACATATTATAAGTAAACAAGATAAAGATCGAAAACATAACAAAAACTAAAAGTAGAAAGGCATAAAATGTATATCTTATGAGCTTATCAATTACTTAGTTACCAAGAAGTTGCCACAACAGTTGACACAAGCTCAAAGAAATAAGATCAAGAGTGATGCCAAATACTACATATGGGATGATCCTTACCTTTGGAAGCATTGCTCCAATCAGATTATAAGAAGATGTGTACTCGAACCTGAATTTCAATCTATTGTCAACTTTTGTCACTCTTATGCATGTGGAGGACACTTTGGATCCAAAAGGACAGCCATGAAAGTTCTTGATTCTGGATTTTATTGGCCTACTATGTTCAAAGATGCATACCTCTTCTGCAAGTCATGCGATCGTTGCCAAAGAACAGGTAACTTAGGTGCTAGAAATCAAATGCCTCAAACTCCAATACTTATTGTTAAAATTTTTGATGTATGGGGCATGGATTTCATGGGACCTTTTCCTTCTTCTTTTGGTAATCTTTATATTTTACTTGCCGTTGATTATGTTTCAAAGTGGGTGGAAGCAAAATCCACTAGGACTAATGACTCTAAAGTTGTTTCAGATTTTGTCAAGACTAACATCTTTGCTAGGTTTGGAACACTAAAGGCCCTAATCAGCGATAGAGGTACTCACTTTTGCTCTAGGACTATGGAAGCACTTTTGAGGAAGTATAACATCACACACAAGGTCTCCACCTCATATCATCCTCAAACTAGTGGGCAAGCTGAAGTGTCAAACCGAGAAGTTAAGTCCATCCTTGAAAAGACAGTTAATCCAAATAGGAAGGATTGGAGTTCACGACTTGATGATGCACTTTGGGCTTATAGGACAGCATAGAAGAACATAAGCAACTTTGATAGAAAATTAATGATAGATAGAATCTAAAAATCAATCACAAAACATGTCTAGGGCTTTGAAATCACCCTTAACCAAATAGAAGTTTAGCCTAGCATAGGCATTGTAAACATAAACATAAAATTAAAGAGAATCTAAGAAGGAAATAAAAGAAAGAAAGAAGAAGAAGAAAATAAAGAAAAAGAAAACTAGAGAAAAGAAAGAAGAAGAAAACTTAGAGAATTTTATTACAATGGCTAATATCCTACCAATGTACAATCTCTTACAATCATCCAAGGCCCTCTATTTATACACATTTTGGAGGGCTAAATGACAAGAGACAAGCTTTACAAATTTCAAAGGTAGGTATAATAGGTGGGTGCATTTTTCTAACAATTTTCGTCATATTGTATGACAATTTTGATCAGCCAATTTGATGGTCGATTTTGTCAATTTTGGAGGCCTGATCTGATCACATGGTCTTCTATAAAAATCTTCCCCTGTCAGTTACTGATCCATAGCCGTTGGAATCAGCTCATTTGCTGATGTGGATAAGAAGATATTGGCAAAATACGAAAACAGGTCAGCACAGACGTCATTGCACATCAGCCAACTTGATGGTCGATTTCGCTAGGGAAAACGACTCCGTTTCAAGAAGTGTAAAACATGAAAAAGATAGATATGCCTCTTAACTTTGCACGGTTAAAATTTCAGCCTTATTGCTTCAGTGAAACTCGAGATATAGCTGATATGGCAAAAGGTGTCGGAACTGGAACTGAACTGGATTTGCCCTTAATTCTAGTAATCTGAAATCACTCAAATAAACTTGTGAAAAACACCAAATTACATAAAAATATATAAGATCATAAACACAATTAGACTAAGCAATAATAACTCGTATTTGACACAAAACAATAATAAAACATAACTAAAAACTATATAATTATACGAGTTATCACACCCCCACACTTAGATTGTTGCTAGTCCCTAGCAACGACTCAATAAAAATAAAATAAGAAAATCTAATCTAATCCACTTTCGTAGGAAATCACGGTGGCACTTAGCATGTGACACAAGCCTTTAAACCCCTAGGTGTCCCTAGTGGACGAGTTTAGTCTCGTGAGGGTTTACTAGGACGATACCCACAAACATTGAAGACATAAGAAAAACTAAAAATAATAATTATAACTAATCCTTCCAATATAAATTAGAGATAATCATTGGACAAGTCTTAAAAACTAATCAATAGCTTAAAGAATTTCACAAAAAATCATGCTTGAATGTAAATTGTTTGAGTTAAGCCAATATTAACATAACATATTTCAATCAAAATAGTGCATATTCAAACTTAATCTCAACTACTCACATGGGATACTCTCATGATTTTCATTCTTTAAAGTAGTGGTAAAGTGTTTACACTCAATCAATCTCATGAAAACAGTTCTACCATATTCTTGCTTGTCCACCTATTCTCCACTATTTAGATCATACAACTTCATGAATCAAGAGGTCTTTAATCAAGGTTGTAATGGGGCCAAGGGGTTTGTAATGTGGTTGAAGAACAAAAGGATAAAGATATCACAAAGGTTCCAAAGAGTTCATAAAGTTTAGAGACATAATAAGATCATACAAAGAAACTTCTCAAAACTCTTTACAAGTACATAGTCACCTAGGCAAAATATTCATGTTGAGCCTTTGCATCATTCTAACCAACTTTGTAACATCTTTTTCTTTACTTTAACTAGAAGTTCAAGAGAAGATATTTTTTTAATATGGGAATGTATTTGACAATGATCCCTTTCTTTTTCTCTTGACTTTTTTCTTTCTTTTCCCCCCACACTTATTTCTTGTTTCTAACCCAAATTTTCTATAAATCTTCCTTGTCTTTGCAACTTGTCTCAAAACATAGGTAAAGATATAAGTATATTTAGGTTAGGGACAAGTTATGGTTACCAAAGAGATAGCTTATTCAATGTAGGCTCAAATTGGTTCACTAAGGGTGTGTTCTCTTGGAACATCAATAAGGGATGGCTGTTTGGCCCTGGCTAAAAATCCTAATGCCTCTATCATATTCATGTTCTCACATGCATCAATATAGTCTCAACAAGGTCTAAAGCAAGTTCTAGAGAATCATGTAATCATAAGAACACTCAAGAAAGAAATTAGATTGATTTATATAATGCATCAATCATTATAGGCTCAAAAACTCACAAGGATAATTATACAAGTCAGATTAAGTCTAAACATGCTTCTTTCTCAATCAACATATCATATTAACATTGGCTCATAAAAAGGTTGACATCAAGCTCAATTCTCATGAAAATCTTCTCACTAATAAATCTGTTTTAGACTTATGCAATTCATATCTCATCATTGTATTAAAAAGGAACTAAAACACACAAAATAATAATAATAATAAAGACTCATAAAAAAAAAATAGACAAAAATAAAAGAAATCCTAAATCATTCCCCCCACACTTAATTCTTACATTGTCCTCAATGTAAGTCTATTAACCCAAATGAAAGAATCATGTGTAAGAGAAAAGAACTAATAACATAAGAATAGGAACAACTAAGACTCAAAACAAAACAAACTCATGCAACCTAAATAATCCTAAAATACTAAACAAAAATTAACAAGTAAACATAAAAAGATTAAAATCAAACTGACAAGATATGTCTCAAGTCTCCCTTACTCAGACCTTGTTCAGAATGAATACTTCTAAATTGCTTAAAACACAACAAACTTTTTTTTTTTTTTGAAAAGAAGAAATCAAACAGACAAGGTATGTCTCAAGTCTCCCTTACTCAGACCTTGTTCAGAATGAATACTTCTAAATTGCTTAAAACACAACAAACTTTTTTTTTTTTTAAGAAGGTAAAATTTAGGAGATATTACCTGTAGAGGTTGCTAACCACTTATTATAACTGAGACACAACAAACAAAATGTTAGATAATGTCACAAAGACAAAGTGCAATCCACTCCTTGCTCGTCCATATCTCTTTTTCTTTTTCCGAGCGTTTGCGAAACAACCGTAGCAGATAAATACTCATAAGCTTGGAGCTTTTTGAGTAAATCTTCAATGGTTGTAGCAGAAATTATGGTTCTCCTTGCCTCTGAAAACATGAATCCATTATCCACAGCATTATCTAAATATGAAAGCAAATTACTAAAATAACCATTAATATTAAGCAAACCAATGGGTTTCTTATTTGTGACCAAAGATGACCAAGAAGCCACGCAAGCTATTTCTTCCAATGTACCCAGACCTCCTGGTAAAGCAATGAATGCATCGGCAGAATGGTACATGATTGTCATCCGTTCAGGGATACTTCAGACTTGTATTTCCTTACCCAAGGTAGGTCCACAAAAATCTGTGAATAGTTTTGGCACGATTCCTAGAACTGGACTTCCTCCGGCGTGTGCTGCTGTAGCAACTGCTCCCATTAAACCCGTACTACCGCCTCCATAAATCAACTCGATCTTTTGTTGGGCAAGTATTACTCCAACTCTTATGGCTTCATCAGCGAATATGTTATTTTTCCCTGGATAAGCACCTCCAAAGACACAAATTTTTTTAATGCGTTGGGACGAAGTTCTTTCCATTTTTTTTTCTTTTTTTTTTTCGAGTGCCTGAAAGAGAATGAGTACATGGTGTAATATATAGAGGACTGAGTAGTGAATCAGACAAGAGTAATAATGTCACCGAAAGTGTATCTGACCTGTCAGAAGAAAATGTTAACCTAACAAAAGATTTTTGCGTGATTCAGGAAGAAAATCAAAAAGAGAAGAAAAATCAACCGTAAAAGACAAATAAAAAAATGAGAATAATTACACAAATCGAATAACACGTAAATTAAACCGAAATAAAGTTATTGCAAATCAAACCAAAAGCTGAGAAGTCATTTATTGTAGTTGTGATTGTGGCTCACATCTTCCTCTGGTTTTACGTCCAGAAACGGCTTAAACGCCTTCTATGAGTCGAGGATATGCTTCCCATCCAGTTTTCTTACAAGCTGGCAATACAGGGTCTTTTAACATCAGATTCCCAAGATGTTGCCATTCCCTTTGGAATTGCGGCCATAAATCAAGAATTTCTCTTTCTACGTCTCCACTAGGATGCGTCTCAAGAGAAAGTTGGATATTACCCAAATTCTCCTTACTCAGTCCATCCTTAATGAATTCAATTTTATCATCTCGATTAGAGGACGGAATCCCAATAGAACGACATTTACCGTTACACGTCCATCGTGCACATTTGTGGCAATTTGAACTCATGCGCTTTGCTCGTCGCTTCTTTGCAAAAGTGCTTCTACCTGTACCTGGTAAATGCAAAACAGGAAGATATTCATCTTCACGTACCTTGGCTTCAATTATCCAACGTATGTCTCCAGGAATCCCTTTGTGCATCAGCATTCTTAATCTTTCAAATCGAACTTGGTAAAGCTTCAGTAAAATATTTCGAGGAAAAGGAGGAAATCGTTTCTGCAATCTTGTGAGAATATCATCCATCCTAAAAAAAATGAAAAAAAATTGAAAGAGAAATTGGAAGAGAAATTTATATACAATATCAGTTTTGTGGGTAGCTGATGGAACCGATTTAAATAATCACGGAGTACCGTTATCCGCCATTTAACCGGGGTAAAAAAAATAAAAATTATATTTACATCTAGTTATTTTAAAAACAAGGATCAGAAAGAAAAACAGCATAAGAAGACTCAAAAACAAAACACTCTAAATAAAATCCTAAATTCTTCCCCCACACATAATTCTTACATTGTCATTAATGTAATGCTATTAATCCCTAAATGAAAGAATCATGTGTAAGTGAAAAGAACTAATAAACAAAATAAACTTATGCAGCCTAAACTTAGAAACACTAAACACAATTAGCAAAGAAACATAAGAAAAAGATAAAGAAAAATAGAGCAAATCTGAGGATTGGCAGTTTGGCAATGCTTTCACTAATTAGGCTGCCTCCCCCAATTAGCACTTGATTTAGTGTTTTGAACCTAACCAACACCCCTTCTTGGCATTTTAGGCTTGTCAGGCTCATACATGAAATTTCCCAAATTTATGCGTTTGAGAGGAAGCTTTCTTTGCACAACAGTGGATGCATTCTCTATTACAAGTATTATTCCATCATCCTTTGTGGTGCATATGTCATCGAGGAATGGAGCATATTTTGATACTTGTTGAATGACCTCCACAAACAAGTTGTTTAAGGTTTCCGGCATGTGTTGTTCATGTTCTTCCTCCTTGAATTTTGCAAATCTACTAGGAAAAGGTGGAGAAGAAACATTAGTAAAAAGTGAAACCTTAAACGTTACCTCAGGTGCCAAAATACTCTTATTTGCATCTTTGGCTTCATTATCCTCAAGAATAGAATCCATCTCTAATTTTGTTTCATCCTCATCTTGTTCCTCATTCTTCAAGGTCACAATAGTAGCATTCTCCTTTGGGTTAACCATCGTTTGGGCTGGGAGTTCTTCAGATCTTTGTGCTACCCATCCCACCGTACTACTAGTGATAACTCGTATAATTATATAGTTTTTAGTTATGTTTTATTAATGTTTTGTGTCAAATACGAGTTATTATTGTTTAATCTAATTGTGTTTATGATCTTTTATATTTTTATGTATTTTGGTGTTTTTCACAAGTTTCTTTGAGTGATTTCAGATTACTAGAATTAAGGGCAAATCCAGTTCAGTTTCAGTTCCGACACCTTTTGCCATATCAGCTATATCTCGAGTTTCACTGAAGCAATAAGGCTGAAATTTGTAGCCATGCAAAGCTAAGAGGCATATCTATCTTTTTCATGTTTTACACTTCTTAAAACGGAGTCGTTTTCCCTAGCGAAATCGACCATCAAGATGGCTGATGTGCAATGACGTCTGTGCTGACATGTTTTCGTATTATGCCCATATCTTCTTATACACATCAGCAAATGAGCTGATCCCAACGGCTATGGTTCCGTAACTGATAGGGGAACCTTTGTCTAGAAGACCATGTGATCAGATAAGGCCTCCAAGATTGAAGAAATCGACCATCAAGGTGGCTGATGTGCAATGATGTCTGTGCTGAGATGTTTTCGTATTTTGCCCATATCTGCTTAACCACATCAGCAAATGAGCTGATTCCAACGGCTATGGTTCCGTAACTAATTGGGGAACCTTTTTCTAGAAGACCATGTGATCAGATCAGGCCTCCAATATTGACGAAATCGACCATCAAGTTGGCTGATCAAAATCGTCATATACCTACCTTTGAAATTTGTAAAGCTTGTCTCTTGTCATTTAGCCCTCCAAAATGTGTATAAATAGAAGGCCTTGGATGATTGTAAGGGATCATATTGTACATAGGTAGGATATTAGCCATTTTTAATAAAATTCTCTAAGTTTTCTTCTTCTTTCTTTTCTCTAGTTTTCTTTCTTTTCTCTAGTTTTCTTTTTCTTTAGAGAGAGCAAGAGGTTGGATAATTAATATTCTTCCTCTTCTTCTTTCTTTTATTTTCTTCTTAGATTTTCTTTAATTTTATGTTTATGTTTACAATGCCTATGCTAGGCTAAACTTCTATTTGGTTAAGGGTGATTTCAAAGCCCTAGACATGTTTTATAATTGATTTTCAGATTCTATCTATCATTAATTTTCTATCAAAGTTGCTTATGTTCTTCTACAAGAATTGTTCATGATGTTGTCTTGATTTGTTTAGGTGTACAACTAGATAGATCTTGATAATTATCTATTGCTAGTTTAGGAGTCTTGATCCGTGTAATTGTCTTGATTTCCTATTCATAAGTGGCAATTTGTGATTAATGATTATGGTCAAGTTTTCAATAATTGCAAAGTGGAACATAACCTAAGTTGAACAATCCGAGCTTATGTGTTTGTTGCTTAGATCAACCTATCTTTCTCATCATAAAGCTGCCATTAAATTGAATCTAGAGAGCTTGTTCTATTTAACGACAAACTAAGGAAAGATTGGGGTAACAGAGCTTGTTGTTATCTACGGTTGTTAACTTTGATAGTTGGTTGATATTGATAGATCTGAAATTGATTCTTAATGATGTCTAGTGGTGGAGAATGAAACCTTAACCATATTTTTCATATTTGATTCTTCTTACTTACTTGTTTTCTTACTTTTCTAGTTTGCTTATTTTTAAAAGTATATTTATTTTTATTGGCTGGTTATACCGCCTAATTTGTATATTAATTTTGTTTTACTTTTATTGGCTGGTTATACCGCCTAATTTAGTATATATATTTTTATTGGCTGGTTATACCGCCTAATTTAGTATATATATTTTTATTGGCTGGTTATACCGCCTTGCATCTTATTCTTATTATTTACTTTAGTTTAAATCTGATTTCAAAAACCCCTTTTCTTTTATTGTTCTTGAATTTAAGTTTTAAACTATCAACTTATAAACTAAAACCCAATCCCTGAGGACTCGACCCTTGCTAACTACTATACTTACAATTGATCTTTTTAGTGCAAGGTTAAATAAGATACACTCTTTTGGGTGCATCAAATTTTTGGCGCCGTTGCCGGGGATTGCTTTCTTTAGTTTATTTGTTACTTGGTTTATTCTTATTTTCAGTTCTAATTAGTTTTATTTTCTTGTACATACAAGTTTTTCTTTTCAAATTTAAAAAAAAAAAAAAACAGTGGAATTGAGCAATCTAACACTTGAAGAGTTGGTGGCATACATAAACATGGAGAATCAACAAGCCAATCTCACCTCCCCAGTTCAACAATTGGCCATGGGAGGATGTCAAGGCCATCAAGTGTTCCAAGACCAACAGTATGATCATTACTCAAACACTTACCATGAGGGATGGTGGGATCATAGTAATTATGGCTACTCGAAAAATTACCAAGAAGTAGATCCTTATGCCAATTACACTCATCCATCTAGCTTCAATCAATCATGGTCTCAAGAACCAGATCTTTTTCAACCACCACATATGACGCAAAACTCAGGTACTTCTTTAGAAGATCTTGTACATTCTCTTGTTACTGATACTTTGCAATTTCAACAGGAAACAAGGGCAAGCATCCAGAGTTTGGAAAGGCAAATGAGCCTATTGGCTAGTAGTATGGTGGTATGGGTAGCACAAAGATCTGAAGAACTCTCTGCCCAAACAATGATTAACCCAAAGGAGAATACTACTATTGTGACCTTGAGGAATGAGGAACAAGATGAGGATGAGACAGAATTAGAGATGGATTCTATTCTTGAGGATAATGAAGCCACAAATACAAATAAGAGTATTTCGGCACCTGAGGTAACGTTTGAGATTCCAATTTTTACTAATGTTTCTTCTCCACCTTTTCCTAGTAGATTCGCAAAGTTCAAGGAGGATGAACATGAACAAGACACGCTGGAAACCTTAAACAGTTTGTTTGTGGATGTCATTCAACAAGTACCAAAAGATGCACCATTCCTCGATGAGATATGCACCACCAAGGATGATGGAATAATACTTGTAATGGAGAATGCATCCACTGTTGTGCAAAGAAAGCTTCCTCTCAAACGCATAAATTTGGGAAATTTCATGTATGAGCCTGACAAGCCTAAAAAGCCAATAAAGGGTGTTGGTTAGATTCAAAACACTAACTCAAGTGTTAATTGGGAAGGCAGCCCAATTAAAGATGAAATTACCAACCTTCCATATTCAGATTTGCTTTCTCTTTCTCTTTCTTTTCCTTTTTCTTTTATTATTTTTATTGTTTTTATTTTATTTCTTATGTTTCTTTGTTAATTGTGTTTACTACTTTTAAGTTCATTTAGGCTGCATAAGTTTCTTTTGTTTAATAGTTCTTTTCTCTTACATATAATTCTTGCATTGGGGGATAATAGCATTACATTAATGACAATGTAAGAGTTATGTGTAGGGGGAAGAATTTAGGATTTTATTTAGAGTGTTTTGTTTTTGAGTCTTTTTATGTTGTTTTTCTTTCTGATCCTGGTTTTGAAAATAACTAGATGTAAATATAATTTTTAATTTTTTTACCCCGGTTAAATGGCGGATAACGGTACTCCGTGATTATTTAAATCGGTTCCATCAGCTACCCACAAAACTGAAATTGTATATAAATTTCTCTTCCAATTTCTCTTTCAATTTTTTTTCATTTTTTTTTCAGGATGGATGATATTCTCACAAGATTGCAGAAACGATTTCCTCCTTTTCCTCGAAATATTTTACTGAAGCTTTACCAAGTTCGACTTGAAAGATTAAGAATGCTTATGCACAAAGGGATTCCTGACGACATACGTTGGATAATTGAAGCCAAGGTACGTGAAGATGAATATCTTCATGTTTTGCATTTACCAGGTACAGGTAGAAGCACTTTTGCAAAGAAGCGACGAGCAAAGCGCATGAGTTCAAATTGCCACAAATGTGCACGATGGACGTGTAACGGTAAATGTCGTTCTATTGGGATTCCGTCCTCTAATCGAGATGATAAAATTGAATTCATTAAGGATGGACTGAGTAAGGAGAATTTGGGTAATATCCAACTTTCTCTTGAGACGCATCCTAGTGGAGACGTACAAAGAGAAATTCTTGATTTATGGCCGCAATTCCAAAGGGAATGGCAACATCTTGGGAATCTGATGTTAAAAGACCCTGTTTGCCAGCTTGTAAGAAAACTGGATGGGAAGCATATCCTCGACTCATAGAAGGCGTTTAAGCCGTTTCTGGACGTAAAACCAGAGGAAGATGTGAGCCACAATCACAACTACAATAAATGACTTCTCAGTTTTTGGTTTGATTTGCAATAACTTTATTTTGGTTTAATTTACGTGTTGTTCGATTTGGGTAATTATTCTCGTTTTTTTTTATTTGTCTTTTACGGTTGATTTTTTCTTCTCCTTTTGATTTTCTTCCTGAAATCACGCAAAAATCTTTTGTTAGGTTAACATTTTCTTCTGACAGGTCAGATACACTTTCGGCGACATTATTACTCTTGTCTGATTCACTACTGAGTCCTCTATATATTACACCATGTACTCATTCTCTTTCAGGCACTCGAAGAAAAAAAAAATGGCAAGTACTTCATCCCAGCGCATTAAAAAAATTTGTGTCTTTGGAGGTGCTTATCCAGGAAAAAATAACATATTCGCTGATGAAGCCATAAGAGTTGGAGTAATACTTGCCCAACAAAAGATCCACTTGATTTATGGAGGCCGTAGTACGGGTTTAATGGGAGCAGTCGCTACAGCAGCACACGCCGGAGGAAGTCCAGTTCTAGGAGTCGTGCCAAAACTATTCACAAGTTTTTGTGGACCTACCGTGGGTAAGGAAATACAAGTCTGGAGTATCCCTGAACGGATAACAATCATGTACCATTCTGCCGATGCATTCATTGCTTTACCAGGAGGTCTGGGTACATTGGAAGAAATAGCTTGCGTGGCTTCTTGGTCATCTTTGGTCACAAATAAGAAACCCATTGGTTTGCTTAATATTAATGGTTATTTTAGTAATTTGCTTTCATATTTAGATAATGCTGTGGATAATGGATTCATGTTTTCAGAGGCAAGGAGAACCATAATTTCTGCTACAACCATTGAAGATTTACTCAAAAAGCTCCAAGCTTATGAGTATTTATCTGCTACGGTTGTTTCGCAAACGCTCGGAAAAAGAAAAAGAGATATGGACGAGCAAGGAGTGGATTGCACTTTGTCTTTGTGACATTATCTAACATTTTTTTTGTTGTGTCTCAGTTATAATAAGTGGTTAGCAACCTCTACAGGTAATATCTCCTAAATTTTACCTTCTTAAAAAAAAAAAAAAAGTTTGTTGTGTTTTAAGCAATTTAGAAGTATTCATTCTGAACAAGGTCTGAGTAAGGGAGACTTGAGACATACCTTGTCAGTTTGATTTCTTCTTTTCAAAAAAAAAAGTTTGTTGTGTTTTAAGCAATTTAGAAGTATTCATTCTGAACAAGGTCTGAGTAAGGGAGACTTGAGACATACCTTGTCAGTTTGATTTCTTCTTTTCAAAAAAAAAAAAAAGTTTGTTGTGTTTTAAGCAATTTAGAAGTATTCATTCTGAACAAGGTCTGAGTAAGGGAGACTTGAGACATACCTTGTCAGTTTGATTTTAATCTTTTTATGTTTACTTGTTAATTTTTGTTTAGTATTTTAGGATTATTTAGGTTGCATGAGTTTGTTTTGTTTTGAGTCTTAGTTGTTCCTATTCTTATGTTATTAGTTCTTTTCTCTTACACATGATTCTTTCATTTGGGTTAATAGACTTACATTGAGGACAATGTAAGAATTAAGTGTGGGGGGAATGATTTAGGATTTCTTTTATTTTTGTCTACTATTTTTTTTTTATGAGTCTTTATTATTATTATTATTTTTAGTGTGTTTTAGTTCCTTTTTAATACAATGATGAGATATGAATTGCATAGGTCTAAACTGGTTATTAGTGAGAAGACTTTCATGAGAATTGAGCTTGATGTCAACCTTTTTATGAGCCAATGTTAATATAATATGTTGATTGAGAAAGAAGCATGTTTAGACTTAATCTGACTTGTATAATCATCCTTGTGAGTTTTTGAGCCTATAATGATTGATGCATTATACAAATCAATCTAATTTCTTTCTTGAGTGCTCTTATGATTACATGATTCTCTAGAACTTGCTTTAAACCATTTGAGACTATATTGATACATGTGACAACATGAATATGATAGAGGCATTAGGATTTTTAGCCAGAGCCAAACAGCCATCCCTTATTGATGTTCCAAGAGAACACACCCTTAGTGAACCAATTTGAGCCTACATTGAATAAGCTATCTCTTTGGTAACCATAACTTGTCCCTAACCTAAATATACTTATATCTTTACCTTTGTTCCAAAGATGAATTAGCATGTTTTGAGACAAGTTGCAAAGACAAGGGATATTTTTAGTTAAAAATTTGGGTTAGAAACAAGAAATAAGTGTGGGGGGGAAAGAAAAGAAAAGTCAAGAGAAAAAGAAATGAAATACTGGCAAATACATTCCTATGTAAAAAAAAAATATATGAATCATCTCTTGAATTTGTGGAAAAAGAAAAAGATGTTACAAAGTCGTTTAGAATGAAGAAAAGGCCCAACATAAATATCCGGCCTAGGTGACTATGTACTTGTAAAGAGTTTTGAGAAGTTTCTTTGTATGATCTTTTTATGTCTCTAAACTTTATGAACTCTTTGGAACCTTTGTGATATCTTTATCCTTTTGTTCTTCAACCACATTACAAACCCCTTGGCCCCATTACAACCTTGATTAAAGACCTCTTGATTCATGAAGTTGTATGATCTAAATAGTGGAGAATAGGTGGACAAGCAAGAATATGGTAGAACTGTTTTCATGAGATTGATTGAGTGTAAACACTTCACCACTACTTTAAAGAGTGAAAATCATGAGGGTATCCCATGTGAGAAGTTGAGATTAAATTTGAACATGCAATATTTTGATTGAGATATGTTATGCTAATATTGGCTTAACTCAAACAATTTACATTCAAGCATGATTTTTTGTGAAATTCTTTAAGCTATTGATTAGTTTATAAGACTTGTTCAAATATTGTATCTAATTTGTATTGAAAGGATTAGGAGTAAATATTTTTAGTATATGCAGTTTATTTATATTTTAGTTTTTCAATGTTTGTGGGTATCGTTCTAGTAAACCCTCACGAGACTAAACTCGTCCACTAGGGACACCTAGGGGTTTAAAGGCTTGTGTCACATGCTAAGTGCCACCGTGATTTCCTACGAAAATGGATTAGATTAGATTTTCTTATTTTATTTTTATTGAGTCGTTGCTAGGGACTAGCAACAATCTAAGTGTGGGGGTGTGATAACTCGTATAATTATATAGTTTTAGTTATGTTTTATTAATGTTTTGTGTCAAATACGAGTTATTATTGTTTAATCTAATTGTGTTTATGATCTTTTATATTTTTATGTATTTTGGTGTTTTTCACAAGTTTCTTTGAGTGATTTCAGATTACTAGAATTAAGGGCAAATCCAGTTCAGTTTCAGTTCCGACACCTTTTGCCATATCAGCTATATCTCGAGTTTCACTGAAGCAATAAGGCTGAAATTTGTAGCCATGCAAAGCTAAGAGGCATATCTATCTTTTTCATGTTTTACACTTCTTAAAACGGAGTCGTTTTCCCTAGCGAAATCGACCATCAAGATGGCTGATGTGCAATGACGTCTGTGCTGACATGTTTTCGTATTATGCCCATATCTTCTTATCCACATCAGAAAATGAGCTGATTCCAACGGCTATGGTTCCGTAACTGATAGGGGAACCTTTGTCTAGAAGACCATGTGATCAGATAAGGCCTCCAATATTGAAGAAATCGACCATCAAGGTGGCTGATGTGCAATGATGTCTGTGCTGACATGTTTTCGTATTTTGCCCATATCTGCTTAACCACATCAGCAAATGAGCTGATTCCAACGGCTATGGTTCCGTAACTAATTGGGGAACCTTTTTCTGGAAGACCATGTGATCAGATCAGGCCTCCAATATTGACGAAATCGACCATCAAGTTGGCTGATCAAAATCGTCATATACCTACCTTTGAAATTTGTAAAGCTTGTCTCTTGTCATTTAGCCCTCCAAAATGTGTATAAATAGAGGGCCTTGGATGATTGTAAGGGATCATATTGTACATAGGTAGGATATTAGCCATTTTTAATAAAATTCTCTAAGTTTTCTTCTTCTTTCTTTTCTCTAGTTTTCTTTCTTTTCTCTAGTTTTCTTTTTCTTTAGAGAGAGCAAGAGGTTGGATAATTAATATTCTTCCTCTTCTTCTTTCTTTTATTTTCTTCTTAGATTTTCTTTAATTTTATGTTTATGTTTACAATGCCTATGCTAGGCTAAACTTCTATTTGGTTAAGGGTGATTTCAAAGCCCTAGACATGTTTTATAATTGATTTTCAGATTCTATCTATCATTAATTTTCTATCAAAGTTGCTTATGTTCTTCTACAAGAATTGTTCATGATGTTGTCTTGATTTGTTTAGGTGTACAACTAGATAGATCTTGATAATTATCTATTGCTAGTTTAGGAGTCTTGATCCGTGTAATTGTCTTGATTTCCTATTCATAAGTGGCAATTTGTGATTAATGATTATGGTCAAGTTTTCAATAATTGCAAAGTGGAACATAACCTAAGTTGAACAATCCGAGCTTATGTGTTTGTTGCTTAGATCAACCTATCTTTCTCATCATAAAGCTGCCATTAAATTGAATCTAGAGAGCTTATTCTAGGTTGTTTGATGGTTAGAGATTAAATAGAGAGCTTGTTCTATTTAACGACAAACTAAGGAAAGATTGGGGTAACAGAGCTTGTTGTTATCTACGGTTGTTAACTTTGATAGTTGGTTGATATTGATAGATCTGAAATTGATTCTTAATGATGTCTAGTGGTGGAGAATGAAACCTTAACCATATTTTTCATATTTGATTCTTCTTACTTACTTGTTTTCTTACTTTTCTAGTTTGCTTATTTTTAAAAGTATATTTATTTTTATTGGCTGGTTATACCGCCTAATTTGTATATTAATTTTGTTTTACTTTTATTGGCTGGTTATACCGCCTAATTTAGTATATATATTTTTATTGGCTGGTTATACCGCCTAATTTAGTATATATATTTTTATTGGCTGGTTATACCGCCTTGCATCTTATTCTTATTATTTACTTTAGTTTAAATCTGATTTCAAAAACCCCTTTTCTTTTATTGTTCTTGAATTTAAGTTTTAAACTATCAACTTATAAACTAAAACCCAATCCCTGAGGACTCGACCCTTGCTAACTACTATACTTACAATTGATCTTTTTAGTGCAAGGTTAAATAAGATACACTCTTTTGGGTGCATCAACTAGCCAATTGGCTCATTTGCTTTTCCAAACTCTGGATGCTTGCCCTTGTTTCCTGTTGAAATTGCAAAGTATCAGTAACAAGAGAATAGACAAGATCTTCTAAAGAAGTACCTGAGTTTTGAGTCATATGTGGTGGTTGAAAAAGATCTGGTTCTTGAGACCATGATTCATTGAAGCTAGATGGATGAGTGTAATTGGCATAAGGATCTACTTCTTGGTAATATTTCGAGTAGCCATAATTAGTATGATCCCACCATCCCTCATGGTAAGTGTTTGAGTAATGATCATACTGTTGGTCTTAGAACACTTGATGGCCTTGACATCCTCCCATGGCCAATTGTTGAACTGGGGAGGTGAGATTGGCTTGTTGATTCTCCATGTTCATGTATGCCACCAACTCTTCAAGTGTTAGATTGCTCAATTCCATTGTTTTTTTTTTTTTTTTTAAATTTGAAAAGAAAAACTTGTATGTACAAGAAAATAAAACTAATTAGAACTGAAAATAAGAATAAACCAAGTAACAAATAAACTAAAGAAAGCAATCCCCGGCAACGGCGCCAAAAATTTGATGCACCCAAAAGAGTGTATCTTATTTAACCTTGCACTAAAAAGATAAATTGTAAGTATAGTAGTTAGCAAGGGTCGAGTCCTCAGGGATTGGGTTTTAGTTTATAAGTTAATAGTTTAAAACTTAAATTCAAGAACAATAAAAGAAAAGGGGTTTTTGAAGCCAGATTTAAACTAAAGTAAATAATAAGAATAAGATGCAAGGCGGTATAACCAGCCAATAAAAATATATATACTAAATTAGGCGGTATAACCAGCCAATAAAAATATATATACTAAATTAGGCGGTATAACCAGCCAATAAAAATAAAACAAAGTTAATATACAAATTAGGCGGTATAACCAGCCAATAAAAATAAATATACTTTTAAAAATAAGCAAACTAGAAAAGTAAGAAAACAAGTAAGTAAGAAGAATCAAATATGAAAAATATGGTTAAGGTTTCATTCTCCACCACTAGACAACATTAAGAATCAATTTCAGATCTATCAATATCAACCAACTATCAAAGTTAACAACCGTAGATAACAACAAGCTCTGTTATCCCAATCTTTCCTTAGTTTGTCGTTAAATAGAACAAGCTCTCTATTTAATCTCTAACCATTAAACAACCTAGAATAAGCTCTCTAAATTCAATTTAATGGCAGCTTTATGATGAGAAAGATAGGTTGATCTAAGCAACAAACACATAAGCTCGGATTGTTCAACTTAGGTTATGTTCCACTTTGCAATTATTGAAAACTTGACCATAATCATTAATCACAAATTGCCACTTATGAATAGGAAATCAAGAAAATTACACGGATCAAGATTCCTAAACTAGCAATAGATAATTACCAAGATCTATCTAGTTGTACACCTAAATAAATCAAGACAACATCATGAACAATTCTTGTAGAAGAACATAAGCAACTTTGATAGAAAATTAATGATAGATAGAATCTAAAAATCAATCACAAAACATGTCTAGGGCTTTGAAATCACCCTTAACCAAATAGAAGTTTAGCCTAGCATAGGCATTGTAAACATAAACATAAAATTAAAGAGAATCTAAGAAGGAAATAAAAGAAAGAAAGAAAGAAGAAGAAGAAAATAAAGAAAAAGAAAACTAGAGAAAAGAAAGAAGAAGAAAACTTAGAGAATTTTATTACAATGGCTAATATCCTACCAATGTACAATTTCTTACAATCATCCAAGGCCCTCTATTTATACACATTTTGGAGGGCTAAATGACAAGAGACAAGCTTTACAAATTTCAAAGGTAGGTATAATAGGTGGGTGCATTTTTCTAACAATTTTCGTCATATTGTATTACAATTTTGATCAGCCAATTTGATGGTCGATTTTGTCAATTTTGGAGGCCTGATCTGATCACATGGTCTTCTAGAAAAATGTTCCCCTATCAGTTACTGATCCATAGCCGTTGGAATCAGCTCATTTGCTGATGTGGATAAGAAGATATGGGCAAAATACGAAAACAGGTCAGCACAGACGTCATTGCACATCAGCCAACTTGATGGTCGATTTCGTTAGGGAAAACGACTCCGTTTCAAGAAGTGTAAAACATGAAAACGATAGATATGCCTCTTAACTTTGCACGGTTAAAATTTCAGCCTTATTGCTTCAGTGAAACTCGAGATATAGCTGATATGGCAAAAGGTGTCGGAACTGGAACTGATCTGGATTTGCCCTTAATTCTAGTAATCTGAAATCACTCAAAGAAACTTGTGAAAAACACCAAATTACATAAAAATATATAAGATCATAAACACAATTAGACTAAACAATAATAACTCGTATTTGACACAAAACAATAATAAAACATAACTAAAAACTATATAATTATACGAGTTATCAAATCCAAAGCCCAAAAAAAGATAAGGCATTCAAAGTGAATGGTAATCGATTGAAGCCATACTATGAGAACTTTCCAATACAAGATGTGGAGGAGTTACCACTCTTTGAGCCTAATTATGTTGAATAATAATGGCATGGGTCTAAGTCAGGCTGAGAACAATAAACCAAGCGCTTCTTGGGAGGCAACCCAAAAGGATGTAGAGCATATATTATATCAAATTTGCATATTCCTTACTCTCCATCATTCTATCTTTTATTGTTTTTCTTTTGTTTTGTTTAGTAGTTCTTTTCTCTTACATATAATTCTTGCATTGGGGAATAATAGCATTACATTGAGGACAATGTAAAAATTATGTGTGGGGGGAAGAATTTAGGATTTTATTTAGAGTGTTTTGTTTTTGAGTCTTTTTATGTTGTTTTTAGTGTGTTTTAGTTACTTTCAATATTATGATGAGTTATGAATTGCATAAGTCTAAAACAGATTTATTAGTGAGAAGATTTTCATGAGAATTGAGCTTGATATCATTTTCTTTATGAGCCAATATTAATATGATATGTTGGTTGAGAAAGAAGCAAGTTTAGACTTAAATCTGACTTGTATAATCATCCTTGTGTGTTTTCGAGCCTATATGATTGATGCATTATACATATCAATCTAATTTCTTTCTTGAGTGCTCTTATGATTACATGATTCTCTAGAACTTGCTTTAAACCTTGTTGAGACTATATTGATGCATGTGAGAACATGAATATGATAGAGGCATTAGGATTTTTAACCAGAGCCAAACAGCCATCCATTATTGATGTTCCAAGAGAACATCCCCCTTAGTGAACCAATTTGAGCCTACATTGAATAAGCTATTTCTTTGGTAACCATAACTTTCCCTAACCTAAATATACTTATTTATATTTTTACCCTTGTTCCAAAAATGAATTAGCATGTTTTGGGTTAGAAACAAGAAATAAGTGTGGAGGAAAAGAAAAGAAAATTCAAGAGAAAAAGAAAGGGAATACTGGCAAATACATTCCTATGTGAAAAAAAAAACGAAAAAAAAAATATGAATCATCTCTTGAACTTGTGGAAAAAGAAAAAGATGTTACAAAGTTGTTTAGAATGGAGAAAAGGCCCAACATGAATATTCAGCCTATGTGATTATGTACTTGTAAAGAGTTTAGAGAAGTTTTTTTGTGTGAATCTTATTATGTCTCTAAACTCTATAAAATCTTTGGAACTTTTGTAATATCCTTTATCTTTTATTCTATAGCCACATTATTACCCCTCGGCCCCATTATAACCTTGCATAAAGACCTCTTGATTCATGAAGTTGCATGATCTAAGTAGTGGAGAATAGGTGGACAAGCAAGCATATGGTAGAAACTGTTTTTATGAGATTGATTGAGTGTAAACACTTCACCACTACTTTAAAGAGTGAAAATCATGAGGGTATCCCATGTGAGAAGTTGAATTAAGTTTGAACATGCACTATTTTGATTGAGATATGTTATGTTAATTTTAGCTTAACTCAAACTATTTACTATCAAGTATGATTTTTTGTGAAACTCTTTAAGCTATTGATTAGTTTATAAGACTTGTTCAATGATTGTCTCTAATTTGCATTGAAAAGAGGATTAGATTAGGTTTTATTACTTTGTCTATATTTGATTTTGCTTGAGGACTAGCAAAAGATTAAGTTTGGGGGAGTTTGATAAGTGCTTAATTTCATGCATTTTCCTATTGAAGTTCCTTGACATTTTACTAGGTTTTTATGCTTTGTTGGTATTTTGGAAGAGATGAAGTCAAAACATGTCAATTAGGATATTAAAGAGCTTACAAAATCACAATCACAAGATAGAAAAAGACTTGGGAGTCTAAAAGATCAAATTCTTGGTGCAAAGCAAGAAGATAGATTTGACCTCTGAAAATTGTTGCTAAGAAAACATAATGTTAGACTCTTTATTCGAAGAAAGTTCCTTCTTGACTTTTGAAGATCACTTGATTATCTTTCCAACGGTTGGTCATGGGCCTAAATCGGATAAGAAAAGGTCATTCAAATCGGCATTGGAATATCTCCCTAAACAACCCTAGTGGCAAAAAAACCCCTATCCGCAAATCTCATCTTTTTCTTAATACCCTAGCTAACATTTATGTTTATCCTTGTCAAAGAAGGATTAGTGTCTGTCAACTTTCAATAATTGAATTAATTGCAAGTATGTTTCCTTAAAGCTAATCCTATTCAAAGTAGGAGAATTAAATCAGCCAAGACTTTCCTTCCTTACACTTACTTTGGCTGCAAGTTAGTAATCTGTATTCATTAAAGAGTGCTTTGACTAAAACTTTCCTACATTATTCAAACTTGGCTGCCAAGGCTTATATCTTTCCTTAAAACACAAAAGTCAGCCACTTTTTCTTAACTTTAGCCACAAGTCAGCATTTATTGAAGGGAGAGAGCTGAAATTTACTTGTTTGATGCCCTAGCTATTGCCTATAAATAGAGATCAAGGGGGCAAACGAAATTTACACTTCTCCAAGCATCAAAGTTCTGATTTCTTCTTTGTTTTAGAGTTTTTGAGAGAACAAGAGGTCGGATAATTAATATTCTTCTTCTTCTTCTTTCTTTCTTTTATTTTCTTCTTAGATTCTCTTTAATTTTATGTTTATGTTTACAATGCCTATGCTAGGCTAAACTTTTATTTGGTTAAGGGTGATTTCAAAGCCCTAGACATGTTATGTAATTAATTTTCAGAATTTATCTATCATTGTTTTATATCAAAGTTGCTTATGTTCTTCCATTAAAATCGTTCATGATGATGTTTTGATTTGTTGAGGTGGCCGACTAGGTATAATGCATCAATCATATAGGCTCAAAAACTCACACGGATAATTATACAAGTCAATATCAAGTCTAAACATGCTTCTTTCTCAATCAACATATCATATCAACATTGGCTCATAAAAATTAGTATCAAGCTTAATTCTCATGAAAATATTCTCACTAGTAACCAGTTTAGACCTATGCAATTCATATCTCATCATTGGATTAAAAAGGAACTAAAACATACTAATAATAATAATAATATTAAAGACTCATATAAAAATAATAGACAAAAATAAAAGAAATCCTAAATCCTTCCCCCCACACTTAATTCTTACATTGTCCTCAATGTAATGCTATTAATCCAAATGAAAGAATCATGTGTAAGAGAAAAGAACTAATAACATAAGAATATGAACAACTAAGACTCAAAACAAAACAAAACAAACTCATGCAACCTAAATAATCCTAAAATACTAAACAAACAATTACAAATAAACATAAAAACAATAAAAATAATTAAGCAATAAAAATAATAA
This sequence comes from Fremontodendron californicum, assembly GCA_030761205.1. NCBI lineage: Eukaryota > Viridiplantae > Streptophyta > Magnoliopsida > Malvales > Malvaceae > Fremontodendron > Fremontodendron californicum. The sequence continues at coordinate 23,330,448 of JAULJL010000013.1, forward strand.
AAGAAAAAGAAAGCAAATCTGCGTATGGCAGGTTCATAATTTCTTTATTAATAGGTCTGCATTCCCAATTAGTACTTGAGTTAAGTTGTCGAACCTAACCAACACCCCTTCTTGGCTGTTTAGGATTTGCAAGATCATACAAGAAACTTTCTGAATTTGTGCGTTTTGTAGGGCGATTTCTTTGCACAATAGTGGATGCATTCTCCATTACAAGTATTATTCCATCATCCTTTGTGGTGCATAGCTTGTCAAGGAATGGTACATATTTTGGTATTTGTTGAATGGCATCCACAAACAAGCTGTTTAAGGTTTCCGGCATGTGTTGTTCATGTTCTTCCTCCTTGATCTTTGCAAATCTACTAGGAAAACGTGGAGAAGAAACATTAGTAAAAAGTGGAACCTTAAACGTTACCTCAAGTGCCGAAGTACTCTCTTTCGGAATCGAAGCTTCATTATCTCCAATTGTTGAATCCATCTTTAGTTCTTGCTCATCCTCGGGTTCCCTTGGATTTTCTAATTCATCCTCAAGTTGTGTGGCACTAACACTCTCCTTTGGATCAATCATCGATTGGGAAGGGAGTGCTTGAGATCTTTGTGCTACTAATTCCACCGTACTACTAGCCAATAGGCTCATTTGCCTTTCCAAACTCTGGATACTTGCCTTTGTTTCCCTTGTTTCCTGTTGAAGTGGCAGAGTATTAATAACAAGAAAATTGACAAGTTCTTTTAAAGAATTACCTGAGTTTTGAGGTGGTGGCTCAAAAAGATCTTGTTGTTGATCCCATGGTTGATTGAAGACAAATTGGTTAGTGTAATTAGCATAAGGATCTACTTCTTGATAATCTCCCGAGTAGCCATAATGAGTATGATTCCACCATCCCTCATTGTATGTGTTTGGGAAAGCATCATACTGTTTTCCTTGGAACCCTTGATGGCTTTGGTATTCTCCCACATCATAGGCTGGTTCAAAATTATGTTTTTGGTAGTATGGGCACCAATTGGTTGGATGATCCATCATGAAGCACACTCGACACTGCCTTGATTTTTGAATCTTACTTATGGCCACTTGTTGAACTATGGAGATGAGATTGTCTAGTTGGTTCTGAAGGTTCCGAAGTTTTGATGTAGCACCTGCCATCTCTTCTTGCTTGAAATTTGAAAACAAAAGCCTATATGTACAAGAAAAATAAAATTAATTATAACTGAAAATAAGAATAAACCAATAAACTAATAAACTAAATAAAGCAATCCCCGCCAGCGGCGCCAAAAACTTGATGTACTCAAAAGAGTATATCTTGTTTAACCTTGCACTAAAAAGATAAATCGTAAGTATTGTAGTTAGCAAGGGTCAAGTCCTCAGGGATTGGGTTTTAGTTTATAAGTTAATAGTTTAAAACTTAAATTCAAGGAAAACAAAAGAAAAGGGGGTTTTGAAATAGTTTTAAAAATAAGCAAACAAGAAAAGTAAGATGCAAGTAAGAAATAAGAACTCAAATATGAGAGAAATATGATTAAGGTTTCATTTTCCACCACTAGACATCATTAAGAATCAATTTCAAATCTATCAATATCAACCAACTATCAAAGTTAACAACCGTAGATAACAACAAGCTCTGTTACCCCAATCTTTCCTTAGTTTGTCGTTAAATAGAACAAGCTTTCTGATGCACTCAAAATAGTATATCTTATTTAACCTTGCACTAAAAAGATCAATTGTAAGTATAGTAGTTAGCAAGGGTCGAGTCCTCAGGGATTGGGTTTTAGTTTATAAGTTAATAGTTTAAAACTTAAATTCAAGAACAATAAAAGAAAAGGGGTTTTTGAAATCAGATTTAAACTTAAGTAAATAATAAGAATGAGAAAACAAGTAATTAAGAAGAATCAAATATTAAAAATATGGTTAAGGTTTCATTCTCCACCACTAGACATCATTAAGAATCAATTTCATATCTATCAGCATTAATTAGCTATCAAAGTTAACAACCGTAGATAACAACAAGCTCTGTTACCCCAATCTTTCCTTAGTTCGTCGTTAAATAGAACAAGCTCTCTATTTAATTTCTTACTATCAAACAACCTAGAATAAGCTCTCTAAGTTCAATTTAATAGCAGCTTTATGATGAGAAAGATAGGTTGATCTAAGCAACAAACACATAAGCTCGGATTGTTCAACTTAGGTTATGTTCCACTTTGCAATTACTGAAAACTTGACCATAATCATTAATCACAAATTGCCACTTATGAATAAGAAATCAAGACAATTACACGGATCAAGACTCCTAAACTAGCATTAGACAATTATCAAGATTTATCTAGTTGGCCACCTAAACAAATCAAAATATCATCATGAACAATTTTAATGGAAGAACATAAGCAACTTTGATAGAAAACAATGATAGATAGATTCTGAAAATTAATTACATAACATGTCTAGCGCTTTGAAATCACCCTTAACCAAATAAAAGTTTAGCCTAGCATAGGCATAGATAATATATACATAAAACTAAAAAGAAAAATAAAAATAAAATAATTGAGAAGAAGAAGAAGAATAATGATGATCCTTGAGTCTCCTCAAAAGATGTCTAGTTTGTGGCTCAAATGATGGTATTTATAGAGCTTTAAGACCCTGAAATAAGTCCTTTCCGCACAAGTAAGCCTGGAGGCAGAAAAATCACGTTTTTACCTTTTTCTAGATTTGCGGTTAGGGTTTTTTTGGCCGTAGGGTTCTTTAGGGAGATCTTCTAGCGCCATTTTGAATGCCCTTTTCTTATCCGATTTGGGCCTATGATATATCGTTGGAAAGATAATCAAGTCAACTTCAAAAGTGAAGAAGGAAGTTTCTTCAAATAAAGAGTCTATCACCATGTTTTCCTTATAACAAGCTCTGGAGGTCAAATTTGCCTGATTGCTTTTCAACCAAAAATTGATATTTTTGACTCCCAAGTCTTCTTCCATCTTGTGATTATGATTTTGTAAGCTCTTTACCATCATTATTGACATCTTTTGACTTCATTCTCCTCATTGTACCTATAATTCAAAAACATATTATAAGTAAACAAGATAAAGATCGAAAACATAAAAAAAAAGTAAAAGTAAAAAGGCATAAAATGTATATCTTATGAGCTTATCAAATACCCCCACACTTAGCTTTCTGCTAGTCCTGGAGCAAAACAAAATAAAAATAAAATAAGAAAATCTAATCTAATCCACTTTCGTAAGAAATCACGGTGGCACTTAGCATGTGACACAATCCTTTAAACACATAGATAATATCCCTAGTGGACGAGTTTGCTCTCGTGAGGGTTTGTTAGAACGATACCCACAAATATTGAAAAACTAAAATATAAATAAACTACATATCCTAAAAATTTACTCCTAATCTTTTCAATATAAATTAGAGACAATCTTTGAACAAGTCTATAAACTAATCAATAGCTCAAAGAATTTCACAAAAAATCATGCTTGAATGTAAATTGTTTGAGTTAAGCCAATATTAACATAACATATTTCAATCAAAATAGTGCATATTCAAACGTAATCTCAACTTCTCACATGGGATACTCTCATGATTTTCACTCTTTAAAGTAGTGGTAAAGTGTTTACACTCAATCAATCTCATGAAAACAGTTCTACCATATGCTTGCTTGTCCACCTATTCTCTACTATTTAGATCATGCCACTTCATAAATCAAGAGGTCTTTAATCAAGGTTGTAATGGGGCCAAAGGGTTATAATGTGGTTAAAGAACAAAAGGATAAAGATATCACAAAGGTTCCAAAGACTTTATAGAATTTAGAGACATAATAAGATCATACAAATAAAACTTCTCAAAACTCTTATAAAGCACATAATAACATTGGCTAAATATTCATGTTGAGCCTTTGCTTCATTTTAACCAACTTTGTAACATCTTTTTCTTTACTTTAACTAGAAGTTCAAGAGATGAATTTTTTTTTTTCAATATGGGAATATATTTGACAATGATCCCTTTCTTTTTCTCTTGACTTTTTCTTTTCTTTTCTTCCCCCACACTTATCTTTTGTTTCCAACCCAAATTTTCAACTAAAAATATCACTTGTTTTTTGCAATATGTCTCAAAATATATAATCCATCTTTAGAACAAGGGTAAGGATATAAGTATATTTAGGCTAGGTGTAAGTTGTGGTTACCAATAGAATAGCATATTTAATGTAGGCTCAAATTGGCTCACTAGTGGGGATGTTCTCTTAGAACAATAATAATGGATGGCTGTTGGGCTCTGGTTATAATCCTAATGCCTCTATCATATTCATATTATCACATGTATCAATATAGTCTCAAACGGTTTAAAGCAAGTTCTAGAGAATCATGTAATCATAAGAGCACTCAAGAAAGAAATTAGATTGATATGTATAATGCATCAATCATATAGGCTCAAAAACTCACAAGGATAATTAACAAGTCAATATCAAGTCTAAACATGCTTCTTTCTCAATCAACATATCATATCAACATTGGCTCATAAAAATTAGTATCAAGCTTAATTCTCATGAAAATCTTCTCACTAATAACCAGTTTAGACCTATCCAATTCATATCTCATCATAGTATAGAAAAGAACTAAAACACACTAAAAATAATAATATTAATATTAAAGACTCATAAAAAAATAGACAAAAATAAAAGAAATCCTAAATCCTTCCCCCCACACTTAATTCTTACATTGTCCTCAATGTAATGCTATTAACCCAAATGAAAGAATCATGTTTAAGAGAAAAGAACTAATAACATAAGAATAGGAACAACTAAGACTCAAAACAAAACAAACTCATGCAACCTAAATAATCCTAAAATACTAAACAAAAAATTAACAAATAAACATAAAAAATAAAAAGAAAAACAATAAAAATAATAAAAGAACAAGGAAAAGAAAGAGAAAGAGAAAGCAAATCTGAATATAGCAGGTTGGCAATTTCTTCTTTAATTGGGCTGCCTTCCCAATTAACACTTGAGTTAGTGTTTTGAACCTAACCAACACCCCTTCTTGGCTTTTTAGGCTTGTCAGGCTCATACATGAAATTTCTCAAATTTATGCGTTTGATAGGAATCTTTCTTTGCACAACAGTGGATGCATTCTCCATTACAAGTATTATTTCATCATCCTTTGTGGTGCATATCTCATCGAGGAATGGAGCATATTTTGATACTTGTTGAATAGCATCCACAAACAAATTGTTTAAGATTTTCGGCATGTGTTGTTCATGTTCCTCCTCCTTGAACTTTGCAAATCTACTAGGAAAAGGTGGAGAAGAAACATTAGTAAAAATTGGAATCTTAAACATTACCTCAGGTGCCGAAATACTCTTATTTGGATTTGTGGCTTCATTATCCTCAAGAATAGAATCCATCTCTAATTTTGTCTCATCCTCATCTTGTTTCTCATTCCTCAAGGTCACAATAGTAGCATTCTCCTTTGGGTTAATCATCGTTTGGGCAGGGAGTTCTTCAGATCTTTGTGCTACCCATCCCACCATACTACTAGCCAATTGGCTCATTTGCTTTTCAAACTCTGGATGCTTGCCTTTGTTTCCTGTTGAAATTGCAAAGTATCAGTAACAAGAGAATAGACAAGATCTTCTAAAGAAGTACCTGAGTTTTGAGTCATATGTGATGGCTGAAAAAGATCTGGTTCTTGAGACCATGATTGATTGAAGCTAGATGGATGAGTGTAATTGGCATAAGGATCTACTTCTTGGAAATTTTTCGACTAGCCATAATTAGTATGATCCCACCATCCCGCATGGTAAGTGTTTGAGTACTGATCATGCGGTTGGTCTTGGAACGATTGAATGCCTTGACATCCTCCCATGGCCAATTGTTGAACTGGGGAGGTGAGATTGGCTTGTTGATTCTCCATGATCATGTATGCCACCAACTCTTCAAGTGTTAGATTGCTCAATTCCATCGTTTTTTTTTTTCAAAACTTGAAAAGAAAAACCTGTATATACAAGAAAATAAAACTAATTAGAACTGAAAATAAGAATAAACCAAGTACCAAATAAACTAAAGAAAGCAATCCCCGGCAACGGCGCCAAAAATTTGATGCACTCAAAAGAGTATATCTTATTTAACCTTGCACTAAAAAGATCAATTGTAAGTATAGTAGTTAGCAAGGGTCGAGTCCTCAGGGATTGGGTTTTAGTTTATAAGTTAATAGTTTAAAACTTAAATTCAAGAACAATAAAAGAAAAGGGGTTTTTGAAATCAGATTTAAACTTAAGTAAATAATAAGAATGAGAAAACAAGTAATTTAAGAAGAATCAAATATTAAAAATATGGTTAAGGTTTCATTCTCCACCACTAGACATCATTAAGAATCAATTTCATATCTATCAGCATTAATTAGCTATCAAAGTTAACAACCGTAGATAACAACAAGCTCTCTTACCCCAATCTTTCCTTAGTTCGTCGTTAAATAGAACAAGCTCACTATTTAATCTCTAACTATCAAACAACCTAGAATAAGCTCTTTAAGTTCAATTTAATAGCAGCTTTATGATGAGAAAGATAGGTTGATCTAAGCAACAAACACATAAGCTCGGATTGTTCAACTTAGGTTATGTTCCACTTTGCAATTACTGAAAACTTGACCATAATCCTTAATCACAAATTGCCACTTATGAATAAGAAATCAAGACAATTACACGGATCAAGACTCCTAAACTAGCATTAGACAATTATCAAGATTTATCTAGTTGGCCACCTAAACAAATCAAAACATCATCATGAACAATTTTAATGGAAGAACATAAGCAACTTTGATAGAAACCAATGATAGATAGATTCTGAAAATTAATTACATAACATGTCTAGGGCTTTGAAATCACCCTTAACCAAATAAAAGTTTAGCCTAGCATAGGCATAGATAATATATACATAAAACTAAAAAGAAAAATAAAATAATGGAGAAGAAGAAGAATAATGATGATCCTTGAGTCTCCTCAAAAGATGTCTAGTTTGTGGCTCAAAAGATGGTATTTATAGAGCTTTAAAACGCTGAGAATAAGTCCTTTCCGCACAAGTAAGCCTGGAGGCAGAAAAATCACGTTTTTGCCTTTTTTGAGATTTGCAGTTAGGGTTTTTTTTGGTCGTAGGGTTCTTTAGTGAGATCTTCTAGCGCCATTTTGAATGCATATTTCTTATCCGATTTGGGCCCATGATATATCGTTGGAAAGATAATCAAGTCAACTTCAAAAGTGAAGAAGGAAGTTTCTTCAAATAAAGAGTCTATCACCATGTTTTCCTTATAACAAGCTCTCGAGGTCAAATTTGCCTGATTGCTTTTCAACCAAAAATTGATATTTTTGACTCCCAAGTCTTCTTCCATCTTGTGATTATGATTTTGTATGCTCTTTACCATCATTATTGACATCTTTTGACTTCATTCTCCTCATTGTACCTATAATTCAAAAACATATTATAAGTAAACAAGATAAAGATCGAAAACATAAAAAAAAAAACTAAAAGTAGAAAGGCATAAAATGTATATCTTATGAGCTTATCACTTTCTATTTAATCTCTAACCATCAAACAACCTAGAATAAGCTCTCTAAATTCAATTTAATGATAGCTTTATGATGAGAAAGATAGGTTGATCTAAGCAACAAATACATAAGCTCGGATTGTTCAACTTAGGTTATGTTCCACTTTGCAATTATTGAAAACTTGACCATAATCATTAATCACAAATTGCCACTTATGAATAGGAAATCAAGACAATTACACGGATCAAGACTCCTAAACTAGCAATATATAATTATCAAGATCTATCTAGTTGTACACCTAAAAAAATCAAGACAACATCATACACAATTCTTGTAGAAGAACATAAGCAACTTTGATAGAAAATTAATGATAGATAGAATCTGAAAATCAATTACAAAACATATCTAGGGCTTTGAAATCACCCTTAACCAAATATAAGTTTAACCTACCATAGGCATAAATAATATATACATAAAACTAAAAAGAAAAATAAAAGAATGGAGAAGAAGAAGAATAATGATGATCTTTGAGTCTCCTCAAAAGATGTCTATTTTGTGGCTCAAAAGATGGTATTTTTAGAGCTTTGAAACCCTGAGAATAAGTCCTTGCCGCACAAGTAAGCCTGGAGGTGCAAAAATCACGTTTTTGCCTTTTTTTTCAGATTTGCGATTAGGGTTTTTCTGGCCACAGGGTTCTTTAGGGAGATCTTCTAGCGCTATTTTGAGTGCCTATTTCTTATCCGATTTGGGCCCATAATATATCGTTGGAAAGATAATCATGTCAACTTAAAAAGTCAAGTAGGAAGTTTCTTCAAATAAAGAATCTAACATCATGTTTTCCTTACAACAAGCTCTATAGGTCAAATCTGTCTGGTTGCTTTTCAACCAGAAATTGATATTTTTGACTCCCAAGTCTTCTTCAATCTTATAATTATGATTTTGTAATCTCTTTACCATCATTATTGACATCTTTGGACTTCATTCTCCTTATTGTACCTAAAATTCAAAAACATAATATAAGTAAACAAGATAAAGATCGAAAACATAACAAAAACTAAAGGTAGAAAGGCACAAAATGTATATTTTATGAGCTTATCATTCTGATCATAAAGCTGCTATTAAATTGAACTTAGAGAGCTTATTCTAGGTTGTTTGATAGTTAGATATTAAATAGAGAGTTTGTTCTATTTAAAGACGAACTAAGGAAAGATTGGGGTAACAGAGCTTGTTGTTATCTACAGTTTTTAACTTTGATAGCTAATTAATGTTGATAGATATGAGATTGATTCTTAATGATGTCTAGTGATGGAGAATGAAACCATATTTAAATCATATTTGATTTAAATATTGAAACAAGTAACCATATTTTTCATATTTGATTCTTCTTAATTACTTGTTTTCTCATTCTTATTGTTAACTTTAATTTAAATCTGATTTCAAAATCCCTTTACTTTTGTTTACTTGTTTTTAAGTGATAAACTATTAACTTATAAACTAAAACTCAATCCTTGAGGACTCGACCCTTTCTAATCACTATACTCTACAATTGATTTTTTTTAAGTGCAAGGTTGAATAAGATACACTCTTTTGGGTGCATCAAAGTCTCGGCAACATATGCCTTGGATGGATTCTTGATATCCATAACTTCTGCCTCAAGAAGCAAATGTCGTGTGATATCATCAAAGGTCTTAATTTCAATATTATGGCGTAAATTGACCTTCATCAATTGCCATTCATCATCAGGTACGGTATTACGGATTGCACTTGTTGCTCATCCGTGAGAGTATGATCAGCTGATTTCAAACAAGAGATCATGCGAGACATTTCTCGCAAGTGTCTACTCATGTTATGATCAACCTTCTTTGTATAATTCTCAAATTTGAGAATTAAATCCCTTTGTTTCTCCAAGGAAACAGTACCAAACTTATCCTTTGCCTTGTCCCATATGGCCTTGGCAGTTTCAAGCATGGCAAAGTCTACCATAAAGTCATTGGTCATTGCACTTAACAATGTAATTCGAGCCATGGTATCTTTCTTTCTAAAGGCATCATACTCGTCTTTTACCTCATGTGTAGATTCTGAAGTTGGTTCAACAACTTCTCTCGATATTATATCTAACAAGTCTTGCTCGGTGAGAATGAATTGAACCTTTTGCTGCCATATGGTGTAATTATCTCCATCAAGCTTAAGGTTTATGTTTAATTCGACTACTGATGCACCCAAAAGAGTGTATCTTATTTAACCTTGCACTAAAAAGATCAATTGTAAGTATAATGATTAGCAAGGGTCGAGTCCTCAGGGATTGGGTTTTAATCTATGAGTTATTAGTTTATAACTTACGTTCAAGAACAATAAAAGAAAAGGGGTTTTTGAAGCCAGATTTAAACTAAAGTAAATAATAAGAATAAGATGCAAGGCGGTATAACCAGCCAATAAAAATATATATACTAAATTAGGCGGTATAACCAGCCAATAAAAATATATATACTAAATTAGGCGGTATAACCAGCCAATAAAAATAAAACAAAGTTAATATACAAATTAGGCGGTATAACCAGCCAATAAAAATAAATATAAAAAATAAGCAAACTAAAAGTAAGAAAACAAGTAAGTAAGAAGAATCAAATATGAAAAATATGGTTAAGGTTTCATTCTCCACCACTAGACATCATTAAGAATCAATTTCAGATCTATCAATATCAACCAACTATCAAAGTTAACAACCGTAGATAACAACAAGCTCTGTTATCCCAATCTTTCCTTAGTTTGTCGTTAAATAGAACAAGCTCTCTATTTAATCTCTAACCATCAAACAACCTAGAATAAGCTCTCTAGATTCAATTTAATGGCAGCTTTATGATGAGAAAGATAGGTTGATCTAAGCAACAAACACATAAGCTCGGATTGTTCAACTTAGGTTATGTTCCACTTTGCAATTATTGAAAACTTGACCATAATCATTAATCACAAATTGCCACTTATGAATAGGAAATCAAGACAATTACACGGATCAAGACTCCTAAACTAGCAATAGATAATTATCAAGATCTATCTAGTTGTACACCTAAACAAATCAAGACAACATCATGAACAATTCTTGTAGAAGAACATAAGCAACTTTGATAGAAAATTAATGATAGATAGAATCTGAAAATCAATTATAAAACATGTCTAGAGCTTTGAAATCACCCTTAACCAAATAGAAGTTTAGCCTAGCATAGGCATTGTAAACATAAACATAAAATTAAATAGAATCTAAGAAGAAAATAAAAGAAAGAAAGAAGAAGAGGAAGAATATTAATTATCCAACCTCTTGCTCTCTCTAAAGAAAAAGAAAACTAGAGAAAAGAAAGAAAACTAGAGAAAAGAAAGAAGAAGAAAACTTAGAGAATTTTATTAAAATGGCTAATATCCTACCTATGTACAATATGATCCCTTACAATCATCCAAGGCCCTCTATTTATACACATTTTGGAGGGCTAAATGACAAGAGACAAGCTTTACAAATTTCAAAGGTAGGTATAATAGGTGGGTGCATTTTCTAACAATTTTCGTCATGTATGACGATTTTGATCAGCCAACTTGATGGTCGATTTTGTCAATTTTGGAGGCCTTATCTGATCACATGGTCTTCTAGACAAATGTTACCCTATAAGTTACTGATCCATAGCCGTTGGAATCAGCTCATTTTCTGATGTGGATAAGAAGATATGGGCATAATACGAAAACAGGTCAGCACAGACGTCATTGCACATCAGCCAACTTGATGGTCGATTTCGCTAGGGAAAACGACTCCGTTTCAAGAAGTGTAAAACATGAAAAAGATAGATATGCCTCTTAGCTTTGCATGGATACAAATTTCAGCCTTATTGCTTCAGTGAAACTCGAGATATAGCTGATATGGCAAAAGGTGTCGGAACTGGAACTGAACTGGATTTGCCCTTAATTCTAGTAATCTGAAATCACTCAAAGAAACTTGTGAAAAACACCAAAATACATAAAAATATAAAAGATCATAAACACAATTAGACTAAACAATAATAACTCGTATTTGACACAAAACAATAATAAAACATAACTAAAAACTATATAATTATACGAGTTATCACACCCCCACACTTAGATTGTTGCTAGTCCCTAGCAATGACTCAATAAAAATAAAATAAGAAAATCTAATCTAATCCATTTTCGTAGGAAATCACGGTGGCACTTAGCATGTGACACAAGCCTTTAAACCCCTAGGTGTCCCTAGTGGATGAGTTTAGTCTCGTGAGGGTTTACTAGAACGATACCCACAAAAATTGAAAAACTAAAATATAAATAAACTGCATATACTAAAAATATTTACTCCTAATCCTTTCAATACAAATTAGAGACAATATTTGAACAAGTCTTATAAACTAATCAATAGCTTAAAGAATTTCACAAAAAATCATGCTTGAATGTAAATTGTTTGAGTTAAGCCAATATTAGCATAACATATCTCAATCAAAATATTGCATGTTCAAATTTAATCTCAACTTCTCACATGGGATACCCTCATGATTTTCACTCTTTAAAGTAGTGGTGAAGTGTTTACACTCAATCAATCTCATGAAAACAGTTCTACCATATTCTTGCTTGTCCACCTATTCTCCACTATTTAGATCATACAACTTCATGAATCAAGAGGTCTTTAATCAAGGTTGTAATGGGGCCAAGGGGTTTGTAATGTGGTTGAAAAACAAAAGGATAAAGATATCACAAAGGTTCCAAAGAGTTCATAAAGTTTAGAGATATAAAAAGATCATACAAAGAAACTTCTCAAAACTCTTTACAAGTACATAGTCACCTAGGCCGGATATTCATGTTGGGCCTTTTCTTCATTCTAAACGACTTTGTAACATCTTTTTCTTTTTCCACAAATTCAAGAGATGATTCATATTTTTTTTTTTACATAGGAATGTATTTGCCAGTATTCCATTTCTTTTTCTCTTGACTTTTCTTTTCTTTTCCCCCCACACTTATTTCTTGTTTCTAACCCAAATTTTTAACTAAAAATATCCCTTGTCTTTGCAACTTGTCTCAAAACATCCTAATTCATCTTTGGAACAAAGGTAAAGATATAAGTATATTTAGGTTAGGGACAAGTTATGGTTACCAAAGAGATAGCTTATTCAATGTAGGCTCAAATTGGTTCACTAAGGGTGTGTTCTCTTGGAACATCAATAAGGGATGGCTGTTTGGCTCTGGTTATAAATCCTAATGCCTCTATCATATTCATGTTGTCACATGTATCAATATAGTCTCAAACGGTTTAAAGCAAGTTCTAGAGAATCATGTAATCATAAGAGCACTCAAGAAAGAAATTAGATTGATTTGTATAATGCATCAATCATTATAGGCTCAAAAACTCACAAGGATGATTATACAAGTCAGATTAAGTCTAAACATGCTTCTTTCTCAATCAACATATCATTCTAACATTGGCTCATAAAAAGGTTGACATCAAGCTCAATTCTCATGAAAATCTTCTCACTAATAAATATGTTTTAGACTTATGCAATTCATATCTCATCATTGTATTAAAAAGGAACTAAAACACACTAAAAAATAATAATAATAATAAAGACTCATAAAAAAAAATAGTAGACAAAAATAAAAGAAATCCTAAATCATTCCCCCCACACTTAATTCTTACATTGTCCTCAATGTAAGTCTATTAACCCAAATGAAAGAATCATGTGTAAGAGAAAAGAACTAATAACATAAGAATAGGAATAACTAGACTCAAAACAAAACAAACTCATGCAACCTAAATAATCCTAAAATACTAAACAAAAATTAACAAGTAAACGTAAAAAGATTAAAATCAAACTAACAAGGTATGTCTCAAGTCTCCCTTACTCAGACCTTGTTCAGAATGAATACTTCTAAATTGCTTAAAACACAACAAACTCTTTTTTTTTTTTTTTTTTGAAAAGAAGAAATCAAACTGACAAGGTATGTCTCAAGTCTCCCTTACTCAGACCTTGTTCAGAATGAATACTTCTAAATTGCTTAAAACACATTAAACTTTTTTTTTTTTTTAAGAAGGTAAAATTTAGGAGATATTACCTGTAGAGGTTGCTAACCACTTATTATAACTGAGACACAACAAACAAAATGTTAGATAATGTCACAAAGACAAAGTGCAATCCACTCCTTGCTCGTCCATATCTCTTTTTCTTTTTCCGAGCGTTTGCGAAACAACCGTAGCAGATAAATACTCATAAGCTTGGAGCTTTTTGAGTAAATCTTCAATGGTTGTAGCAGAAATTATGGTTCTCCTTGCCTCTGAAAACATGAATCCATTATCCACAGCATTATCTAAATATGAAAGCAAATTACTAAAATAACCATTAATATTAAGCAAACCAATGGGTTTCTTATTTGTGACCAAAGATGACCAAGAAGCCACGCAAGCTATTTCTTCCAATGTACCCAGACCTCCTGGTAAAGCAATGAATGCATCGGCAGAATGGTACATGATTGTTATCCGTTCAGGGACACTCCAGACTTGTATTTCCTTACCCACGGTAGGTCCACAAAAACTTGTGAATAGTTTTGGCACGATTCCTAGAACTGGACTTCCTCCGGCGTGTGCTGCTGTAGCGACTGCTCCCATTAAACCCGTACTACCGCCTCCATAAATCAAGTGGATCTTTTGTTGGGCAAGTATTACTCCAACTCTTATGGCTTCATCAGCGAATATGTTATTTTTCCCTGGATAAGCACCTCCAAAGACACAAATTTTTTTAATGCGCTGGGATGAAGTACTTTCCATTTTTTTTTTCTTCGAGTGCCTGAAAGAGAATGAGTACATGGTGTAATATATAGAGGACTGAGTAGTGAATCAGACAAGAGTAATAATGTCGCCGAAAGTGTATCTGACCTGTCAGAAGAAAATGTTAACCTAACAAAAGATTTTTGCGTGATTTCAGGAAGAAAATCAAAAAGAGAAGAAAAAATCAACCGTAAAAGACAAATAAAAAAAAACGAGAATAATTACAGAAATCGAACTACACGTAAATTAAACCAAAATAAAGTTATTGCAAATCAAACCAAAAGCTGAGAAGTCATTTATTGTAGTTGTGATTGTGGCTCACATCTTCCTCTGGTTTTACGTCCAGAAACGGCTTAAACGCCTTCTATGAGTCGAGGATATGCTTCCCATCCAGTTTTCTTACAAGCTGGCAAACAGGGTCTTTTAACATCAGATTCCCAAGATGTTGCCATTCCCTTTGGAATTGCGACCATAAATCAAGAATTTCTCTTTGTACGTCTCCACTAGGATGCGTCTCAAGAGAAAGTTGGATATTACCCAAATTCTCCTTACTCAGTCCATCCTTAATGAATTCAATTTTATCATCTCGATTAGAGGACGGAATCCCAATAGAACGACATTTACCGTTACACGTCCATCGTGCACATTTGTGGCAATTTGAACTCATGCGCTTTGCTCGTCGCTTCTTTGCAAAAGTGCTTCTACCTGTACCTGGTAAATGCAAAACAGGAAGATATTCATCTTCACGTACCTTGGCTTCAATTATCCAACGTATGTCTGCAGGAATCCCTTTGTGCATAAGCATTCTTAATCTTTCAAATCGAACTTGGTAAAGCTTCAGTAAAATATTTCGAGGAAAAGGAGGAAATCGTTTCTGCAATCTTGTGAGAATATCATCCATCCTGAAAAAAATGAAAAAAAAAAAAATTGAAAGAGAAATTGGAAGAGAAATTTATATACAATATCAGTTTTGTGGGTAGCTGATGGAACCGATTTAAATAATCACGGAGTACCGTTATCCGCCATTTAACCGGGGTTAAAAAATTATATTTACATCTAGTTATTTTCAAAACAAGGATCAGAAAGAAAAACAGCATAAAAAAAACACAAAAACAAAACACTCTAAATAAAATCCTAAATTCTTCCCCCCAAACATAATTCTTACATTGTCATTAATGTAATGCTATTATCCCCCAATGCAAGAATTATATGTAAGAGAAAAGAACTATTAAACAAAAGAAACTTATGCAGCCTAAATGAACTTAAAAGCAGTAAACACAATTAACAAAGAAACATAAGAAATAAAATAAAAATAATAAAAATAATAAAAGAAAAAGGAAAAGAAAGAGAAAGAGAAAGCAAATCTGAATATGGAAGGTTGGCAATTTCATCTTTAATTGGGCTGCCTTCCCAATTAACACTTGAGTTAGTGTTTTGAATCTAACCAACACCCCTTCTTGGCTTTTTAGGCTTGTCAGGCTCATACATGAAATTTCCCAAATTTATGCGTTTGAGAGGAAGCTTTCTTTGCACAACAGTGGATGCATTCTCCATTACAAGTATTATTCCATCATCCTTGGTGGTGCATATCTCATCGAGGAATGGTGCATCTTTTGGTACTTGTTGAATGACATCCACAAACAAACTGTTTAAGGTTTCCAGCGTGTCTTGTTCATGTTCATCCTCCTTGAACTTTGCGAATCTACTAGGAAAAGGTGGAGAAGAAACATTAGTAAAAATTGGAATCTCAAACGTTACCTCAGGTGCCGAAATACTCTTATTTGTATTTGTGGCTTCATTATCCTCAAGAATAGAATCCATCTCTAATTCTGTCTCATCCTCATCTTGTTCCTCATTCCTCAAGGTCACAATAGTAGTATTCTCCTTTGGGTTAATCATTGTTTGGGCAGAGAGTTCTTCAGATCTTTGTGCTACCCATACCACCATACTACTAGCCAATAGGCTCATTTGCCTTTCCAAACTCCGGATGCTTGCCCTTGTTTCCTGTTGAAATTGCAAAGTATTAGTAACAAGAGAATCGACAAGATCTTCTAAAGAAGTACCTGAGTTTTGAGTCATATGTAGTGGTTGAAGAAGATCTGGTTCTTGAGACCATGATTGATTGAAGCTAGATGGATGAGTGTAATTGGCATAAGGATCTACTTCTTGGTAATTTTCTGAGTAGCCATAATTAGTATGATCCCACCATCCCTCATGGTAAGTGTTTGAGTAATGATCATACAGTTGGTCTTGGAACACTTGATAGCCTTGACATCCTCCCATGGCCAATTGTTGAACTGGGTAGGTGAGATTGGCTTGTTGATTTTCCATGTTCATGTATGCCACCAACTCTTCAAGTGTTAGATTGCTCAATTCCATCGTTTTTCTTTTTTTTTTTTTTTTTCAAAATTTGATAAGAAAAACTTGTATGTACAAGAAAAATAAAATTAATTACAACTGAAAATAAGAATAAACCAATGAACTAATAAACTAAAGAAAGCAATCCCCGGCAACGGCGCCAAAAATTTGATGCACCCAAAAGAGTGTATCTTATTTAACCTTGCACTAAAAAGATCAATTGTAAGTATAATGATTAGCAAGGGTCGAGTCCTCAGGGATTGGGTTTTAATCTATGAGTTATTAGTTTATAACTTACGTTCAAGAACAATAAAAGAAAAGGGGTTTTTGAAGCCAGATTTAAACTAAAGTAAATAATAAGAATAAGATGCAAGGCGGTATAACCAGCCAATAAAAATATATATACTAAATTAGGCGGTATAACCAGCCAATAAAAATATATATACTAAATTAGGCGGTATAACCAGCCAATAAAAATAAAACAAAGTTAATATACAAATTAGGCGGTATAACCAGCCAATAAAAATAAATATAAAAAATAAGCAAACTAAAAGTAAGAAAACAAGTAAGTAAGAAGAATCAAATATGAAAAATATGGTTAAGGTTTCATTCTCCACCACTAGACATCATTAAGAATCAATTTCAGATCTATCAATATCAACCAACTATCAAAGTTAACAACCGTAGATAACAACAAGCTCTGTTATCCCAATCTTTCCTTAGTTTGTCGTTAAATAGAACAAGCTCTCTATTTAATCTCTAACCATCAAACAACCTAGAATAAGCTCTCTAGATTCAATTTAATGGCAGCTTTATGATGAGAAAGATAGGTTGATCTAAGCAACAAACACATAAGCTCGGATTGTTCAACTTAGGTTATGTTCCACTTTGCAATTATTGAAAACTTGACCATAATCATTAATCACAAATTGCCACTTATGAATAGGAAATCAAGACAATTACACGGATCAAGACTCCTAAACTAGCAATAGATAATTATCAAGATCTATCTAGTTGTACACCTAAACAAATCAAGACAACATCATGA
This sequence comes from Fremontodendron californicum, assembly GCA_030761205.1. Taxonomy (NCBI): domain Eukaryota; kingdom Viridiplantae; phylum Streptophyta; class Magnoliopsida; order Malvales; family Malvaceae; genus Fremontodendron; species Fremontodendron californicum. The sequence continues at coordinate 23,348,181 of JAULJL010000013.1, forward strand.
ACAATTCTTGTAGAAGAACATAAGCAACTTTGATAGAAAATTAATGATAGATAGAATCTGAAAATCAATTATAAAACATGTCTAGAGCTTTGAAATCACCCTTAACCAAATAGAAGTTTAGCCTAGCATAGGCATTGTAAAGATAAACATAAAATTAAATAGAATCTAAGAAGAAAATAAAAGAAAGAAAGAAGAAGAGGAAGAATATTAATTATCCAACCTCTTGCTCTCTCTAAAGAAAAAGAAAACTAGAGAAAAGAAAGAAAACTAGAGAAAAGAAAGAAGAAGAAAACTTAGAGAATTTTATTAAAATGGCTAATATCCTACCTATGTACAATATGATCCCTTACAATCATCCAAGGCCCTCTATTTATACACATTTTGGAGGGCTAAATGACAAGAGACAAGCTTTACAAATTTCAAAGGTAGGTATAATAGGTGGGTGCATTTTCTAACAATTTTCGTCATGTATGACGATTTTGATCAGCCAACTTGATGGTCGATTTTGTCAATTTTGGAGGCCTTATCTGATCACATGGTCTTCTAGACAAATGTTACCCTATCAGTTACTGATCCATAGCCGTTGGAATCAGCTCATTTGCTGATGTGGATAAGAAGATATGGGCATAATACGAAAACAGGTCAGCACAGACGTCATTGCACATCAGCCAACTTGATGGTCGATTTCGCTAGGGAAAACGACTCCGTTTCAAGAAGTGTAAAACATGAAAAAGATAGATATGCCTCTTAGCTTTGCATGGCTACAAATTTCAGCCTTATTGCTTCAGTGAAACTCGAGATATAGCTGATATGGCAAAAGGTGTCGGAACTGGAACTGAACTGGATTTGCCCTTAATTCTAGTAATCTGAAATCACTCAAAGAAACTTGTGAAAAACACCAAAATACATAAAAATATAAAAGATCATAAACACAATTAGACTAAACAATAATAACTCGTATTTGACACAAAACAATAATAAAACATAACTAAAAACTATATAATTATACGAGTTATCAACTACTATGCCCTTTGTGGCACTAGTCATCTATATCATGCAATTGTGTACCCAAATTAGCATATTCATCACAATAAGATATTTCCAAACACAAAATAAAATAAGACAATATCATTATGTCAAAATGTACCAAAAACAAACTTATAGAATGCAATCAAATCTATTCGGACATAAGAGTGACTATCTTGTTCAATTTGCTTTGAAATACCTTACAAGGTTGCAAGTATAATCAAGACATGCATTCGGTATATAAACATGTCAAAAACAGGTAGAATAACATATTATTCATACAAGCAAGGGCTGAAAAATCAAAGAACATAAACATGCATTTCAAAAAAGCTGAATAGGGGAAAGGCTAAGAACCCTAATAAACATGCATTTATATGTTCATTCAGCCAAAGAGCATGCATATCAAACAACCTATAGGCTCTGATACCATTGCTGGATTTTGACTTATCAAAATCCGAGAATAAGGAGGAAGAGTTCAAGTCACTTACTTGCTGCCTATGCAATGCTCGCTTATTGCGGATATGACTAATGAACTCAACCGAATGCCTAAGGCACTCTTGTAATCAACCGGTTAAGGCAACTACAAGAACCTTCCACAACCTATCTTGCTCATCCAAACCAGAATGCTTACTGCCTTGTTTCTTGATAATTCAAGCAATCAAGAACCCCTCACTCACTTAGCAATTGCACTTAGCAATCTGCCTCTCAATTGTGTCTTTCACAATTGTCTGATTGTTGGTGTTACACACTTGTGTGTGTCTTGGTTGAATTCTCTCCTATTTATAGCCACTCAAGGGTTGCTTCATGAAAAGATTAAAGGACACAACCCTTTCAAGGTCACCACCCTTCATTTGGACATAATGGTTCGCTCAATAGAACCAATCTCTTCCAAATGATTACAACCATTTGGCTATTAGGAGACAACATCTCTTACCCGAAACACCATGTTGTTTCGGTCCATGTGGCAGCCACATAATGTATGATGTCACATGTGATAACTCGTATAATTATATAGTTTTTAGTTATGTTTTATTATTGTTTTGTGTCAAATACGAGTTATTATTGTTTAGTCTAATTGTGTTTATGATCTTTTATATTTTTATGTATTTTGGTGTTTTTCACAAGTTTCTTTGAGTGATTTCAGATTACTAGAATTAAGGGCAAATCCAGTTCAGTTCCAGTTCCGACACCTTTTGCCATATCAGCTATATCTCGAGTTTCACTGAAGAAATAAGGCTGAAATTTGTAGCCATGCAAAGCTAAGAGGCATATCTATCTTTTTCATGTTTTACACTTCTTGAAACGGAGTCGTTTTCCCTAGCGAAATCGACCATCAAGTTGGCTGATGTGCAATGACGTCTGTGCTGACCTGTTTTCGTATTATGCCCATATCTTCTTATCCACATCAGCAAATGAGCTGATTCCAACGGCTATGGATCAGTAACTGATAGGGTAACATTTTTCTAGAAGACCATGTGATCAGATAAGGCCTCCAAAATTGACAAAATCGACCATCAAGTTGGCTGATCAAAATCATCATATATGACGAAAATTGTTAGAAAATGCACCCACCTATTATACCTACCTTTGAAATTTGTAAAGCTTGTCTCTTGTCATTTAGCCCTCCAAAATGTGTATAAATAGAGGGCCTTGGATGATTGTAAGGGATCATATTGGAGATTGGTAGGATATTAGCCATTTTAACAAAATTCTCTAAGTTTTCTTCTTCTTTCTTTTCTCTAGTTTTCTTTTTCTTTAGAAAGAGCAAGAGGTTGGATAATTAATATTCTTCTTCTTCTTCTCTCTTTCTTTTATTTTCTTCTTAGATTCTATTTAATTTTATGTTTATAATGCCTATGCTAGGCTAAACTTCTATTTGGTTAAGGGTGATTTCAAAGCCCTAGACATGTTTTGTGATTGATTTTCAGATTCTATCTATCATTAATTTTCTATCAAAGTTGCTTATGTTCTTCTACAAGAATTGTTCATGATGTTGTCTTGATTTATTTAGGTGTACAACTAGATAGATCTTGATAATTATCTATTGCTAGTTTAGGAGTCTTGATCCGTGTAATTGTCTTGATTTCCTATTCATAAGTGGCAATTTGTGATTAATGATTATGGTCAAGTTTTCAATAATTGCAAAGTGGAACATAACCTAAGTTGAACAATCCGAGCTTATGTGTTTGTTGCTTAGATCAACCTATCTTTCTCATCATAAAGCTGCCATTAAATTGAATTTAGAGAGCTTATTCTAGGTTGTTTAATGGTTAGAGATTAAATAGAGAGCTTGTTCTATTTAACGACAAACTAAGGAAAGATTGGGGTAACAGAGCTTGTTGTTATCTACGGTTGTTAACTTTGATAGTTGGTTGATATTGATAGATCTGAAATTGATTCTTAATGATGTCTAGTGGTGGAGAATGAAACCTTAACCATAATTTTCATATTTGATTCTTCTTACTTACTTGTTTTCTTACTTTTCTAGTTTGCTTATTTTTAAAAGTATATTTATTTTTATTGGCTGGTTATACCGCCTAATTTGTATATTAACTTTGTTTTATTTTTATTGGCTGGTTATACCGCCTAATTTAGTATATATATTTTTATTGGCTGGTTATACCGCCTTGCATCTTATTCTTATTATTTACTTTAGTTTAAATCTGATTTCAAAAACCCCTTTTCTTTTATTGTTCTTGAATTTAAGTTTTAAACTATCAACTTATAAACTAAAACCCAATCCCTGAGGACTCGACCCTTGCTAACTACTATACTTACAATTGATCTTTTTAGTGCAAGGTTAAATAAGATACACTCTTTTGGGTGCATCAAATTTTTGGCGCCGTTGCCGGGGATTGCTTTCTTTAGTTTATTAGTTTATTGGTTTATTCTTATTCTCTGTTCTAATTATTTACTTTCTTATTTTTTTTTATTAGTGAATGTTCCAAGCTCCCGAAGAAGACTTACGACTTAGGAAAATTCGGGAATTTATAACTTCTCACCAACAACCAATCGAGGAGTTGATCCAAAACATCCAAGAGAAGCAAGGAGAGATGGCAGCAGCTGACAACCGAACTCTCAAGGAGCTAGCCGCTCCGGACTTGGGTCAACAACCATTATGCATTGAATATGCTAATCTTGAGGTAGCTTTTGAATTAAAATCTGGTTTGATTCATCTTCTCCCAACTTTTCATGGTTTTGCAGGAGAGGATCCAAATAAGCACCTCAAGGAATTCCATGTAGTTTGCTCAAGCATGAGACCAACAGGGGTCACGGAAGAGCAAGTTAAGTTGAGAGCCTTCCCATTCTCTCTAGCTGATTCAGCAAAGGAATGGCTCTACTATCTACCATCCGGGACCATCACTACATGGAATGATTTGAAGAAAGCATTCTTGGAAAGGTATTTCCCAGCATCTAAGGCTGCCAACATTAGGAAAGAGATATGTGGGATTCGGCAATACAACGGAGAGTCCTTATATGAATATTGGGAGAGGTTCAAGAAACTTTGTGCATCATGTCCACATCATCAGATAAGTGAACAACTTCTCATCCAATACTTCTATGAAGGTCTCATGCCCATGGAGAGAAGTATGATAGATGCCGCTAGTGGGGGAGCTCTAGTTGATAAGACTCACAGGGCTGCTAGAACATTAATCTCCAACATGGCAGCCAATTCTCAACAGTTCTCAATGAGACAAGATCCACCACCACAACCCAAGAGAGTTAATGAGGTAAGTATATCATCCCTTGAACAAAAATTTGATAAACTGACTTCTCTTGTTCAACAATTGGCTGTAGGTAAAATACAACAAATAAAGGCTTGTGGCATATGTTCAAACATAGGGCACCAAACTGATATGTGTCCAACACTTCAAGAGGATACCAATGAACATGTGAATGCCATGGGTGGATTTCAGAACCAATCAAGGAAATATGATCCCTACTCAAACACTTACAATCCAGGATGGAGGGATCATCCAAACTTCAATTATGGAGGGAACTAATCACAAACTATTCCTCCACCATTTGACCACAGGCCACCGGGTTTTCAGCAAAGAGTGCAACAACCATACCAAACCCGACAACAACTACCACCCACCCAAAATTCAGGTACTTCTCTTGAAGATCTTGTTAAAGCTCTTTCTACTAATACAATTCAATTTCAACAGGAAACAAAGACAAGTATTCGAAATTTGGAGACTCAAATAGGGCAATTGGCAACAACCATGAGTCAAATGCAAGCAAGGGATTCTGGGAAATTACCTTCCCAAACCATAGTGAATCCAAGAGAGAATGCCAATGCTATAACTTTAAGAAGTGGGAAACATCTAGAGACACCACAAAATGATAGTGCTCAAGGGGAGAACAATACCATGGCATCCTCTTCACATCCCAACGAGCCACTAAAAAAGGTAATTCCTAAACCATCCTTTCCTTCTTATATAACTCCTCCACCTTTTCCTAGCAGGTTAGCAAAGTCCAAGAGGGAGGAGCAAGAGAAGAAAATTTTGGAAACCTTCCGGAAAGTAGAGGTGAACATTCCTTTACTAGATGCTATCAAGCAAGTGCCAAGATATGCCAAGTTCCTAAAAGAGTTGTGCACATCTAAACGGAAGTTGAAATGGAATGAAAAGGTAAGTGTGGGGGAGAATGTGTCAGCTGTTCTTCAAAAGAAACTACCACCTAAATGCAAGGATCCAGGTATGTTTACCATTCCTTGTAAGATAGGCAACACCAGGTTTGAGCGTGCTATGCTAGATCTAGGGGCATCTATTAATGTCATGCCATATTCAATTTATGCTTCATTGAATCTAGGACCATTAGAGGAAACCGGTGTTATAATACAACTTGCTGACCGTTCTAACACTTATCCAAGAGGAGTTGTAGAAGACGTTCTTGTACAGGTTAATGAATTGGTTTTTCCCGCTGACTTTTATGTTATTGAGATGGAAGATGAGATGTCTTCTAGTCCCACGCCTATTCTATTAGGGAGACCATTCTTGAAAACAGCAAGAACTAAAATAGATGTACATGATGGCACTTTAACTATGGAATTTGATGGTGAAATAATTTGCTTTAACATTTTTGAGGCCATGAGATATCCTAGTGATGTGCATTCTGTTTTTAATATTGATATAATTGACTCACTAGTGCAGCAAGCTTATGAGCTAGATGGTGAAGATAGTGTGGAAATAGTCCTTAGCAACCATCTCGGAATGGGGAATGCTAAACTAGCCTTGAGTGGCCAGGTGGAAGGGGCACTAGAATCTTTACACTCGCTGCCACCTAAAGATGCAAGGTTTGATGTTTCATTTATTGATTTGCCTTTATCTAATGAGAAACTTCTACCTTCCATTTTGCAGGCACCAACTTTAGAGTTGAAACCACTACCGAACTACTTGAAATATGTGTTCTTAGGTAAAAAGGACACACTACCGATCATCATTGCCAAAGAGCTCACACCTTTGCAAGAAGAGCGACTTATCCAGGTGTTTAGAGAGCATAAAACAGCAATTGGTTGGACAATTGCCGATATCAAGGGAATAAGCCCATCCATGTGCATGCACCGGATTTTGTTAGAGGAAGGGTCTAAACCAACAAGAGAAGCACAAAGAAGATTGAACCCTCCTATGATGGAGGTTGTGAAAAAGGAGATACTGAAACTCCTAGATGTTGGAGTGATCTATCCTATCTCGGATAGCAAATGGGTGAGCCCAGTCCAAGTGGTTCCAAAGAAATCAGGTGTAACGGTGGTAACAAATAATGAGAATGAACTTGTTCCTACTAGGATTCAAACAGGATGGCGAGTTTGTATTGATTATCGTAAACTTAAATGATGCACCCAAAAGAGTGTATCTTATTTAACCTTGCACTAAAAAGATAAATTGTAAGTATAGTAGTTAGCAAGGGTCGAGTCCTCAGGGATTGGGTTTTAGTTTATAAGTTAATAGTTTAAAACTTAAATTCAAGAACAATAAAAGAAAAGGGGTTTTTGAAGCCAGATTTAAACTAAAGTAAATAATAAGAATAAGATGCAAGGCGGTATAACCAGCCAATAAAAATATATATACTAAATTAGGCGGTATAACCAGCCAATAAAAATATATATACTAAATTAGGCGGTATAACCAGCCAATAAAAATAAAACAAAGTTAATATACAAATTAGGCGGTATAACCAGCCAGTAAAAATAAATATAAAAAATAAGCAAACTAAAAGTAAGAAAACAAGTAAGTAAGAAGAATCAAATATGAAAAATATGGTTAAGGTTTCATTCTCCACCACTAGACATCATTAAGAATCAATTTCAGATCTATCAATATCAACCAACTATCAAAGTTAACAACCGTAGATAACAACAAGCTCTGTTATCCCAATCTTTCCTTAGTTTGTCGTTAAATAGAACAAGCTCTCTATTTAATCTCTAACCATTAAACAACCTAGAATAAGCTCTCTAAATTCAATTTAATGGCAGCTTTATGATGAGAAAGATAGGTTGATCTAAGCAACAAACACATAAGCTCGGATTGTTCAACTTAGGTTATGTTCCACTTTGCAATTATTGAAAACTTGACCATAATCATTAATCACAAATTGCCACTTATGAATAGGAAATCAAGACAATTACACGGATCAAGACTCCTAAACTAGCAATAGATAATTATCAAGATCTATCTAGTTGTACACCTAAATAAATCAAGACAACATCATGAACAATTCTTGTAGAAGAACATAAGCAACTTTGATAGAAAATTAATGATAGATAGAATCTGAAAATCAATCACAAAACATGTCTAGGGCTTTGAAATCACCCTTAACCAAATAGAAGTTTAGCCTAGCATAGGCATTATAAACATAAAATTAAATAGAATCTAAGAAGAAAATAAAAGAAAGAAAGAAGAAGAAGAAGAATATTAATTATCCAACCTCTTGCTCTTTCTAAAGAAAAAGAAAACTAGAGAAAAGAAAGAAGAAGAAAACTTAGAGAATTTTATTACAATGGCTAATATCCTACCTATGTACAATATGATTCTCTACAATCATCCAAGGCCCTCTATTTATACACATTTTGGAGGGCTAAATGACAAGAGACAAGCTTTACAAATTTCAAAGGTAGGTATAATAGGTGGGTGCATTTTTCTAACAATTTTCGTCATATTGTATGACCATTTTGATCAACCAAATTGATGGTCGATTTTGTCAATCTTGGAGGCCTGATCTGATCACATGGTCTTCTAGAAAAATGTTCCCCTATGAGTTACTGATTCATAGCCGTTGGAATCAGCTCATTTGCTGATGTGGAGAAGAAGATATGGGCAAAATACGAAAACAGGTCAGCACAAACGTCATTGCACATCAGCCAACTTGATGGTCGATTTCTTCAATATTGGAGGCTTTATCTGATCACATGGTCTTCTAGACAAATGTTCCCCTATCAGTTGCTGATGTGTATCGGACGATATGGTCAAAATGCGAAAACGGCTCAGGACAGACGTCATTGCACATCAGCCAACTTGATGGTTGATTTCTCTAGGGAAAACGACTCCGTTTCAAGAAGTATAAAACATGAAAAAGATAGATATGCCTCTTAACTTTGCACGGTTAAAATTTCAGCCTTATTGCTTCAGGGAAACTCCAGATATAGCTGATATGGCAAAAGGTGTCGGAACTGGAACTGAACTGGATTTGCCCTTAATTCTAGTAATCTGAAATCACTCAAAGAAACTTGTGAAAAACACCAAATTACATAAAAATATAAAAGATCATAAACACAATTAGACTAAACAATAATAACTCGTATTTGACACAAAACAATAATAAAACATAACTAAAAACTATATAATTATACGAGTTATCACACCCCCACACTTAGATTGTTGCTAGTCCCTAGCAACGACTCAATAAAAATAAAATAAGAAAATCTAATCTAATCCATTTTCGTAGGAAATCACGGTGGCACTTAGCATGTGACACAAGCCTTTAAACCCCTAGGTGTCCCTAGTGGACGAGTTTAGTCTCGTGAGGGTTTACTAGGACGATACCCACAAACATTGAAAACATAAGAAAAACTAAAAATAATAATTATAACTAATCCTTCCAATATAAATTTGAGATAATCATTGGACAAGTCTTAAAAACTAATCAATAGCTTAAAGAAATTCACAAAAAATCTTGCTTGAATGTAAATAGTTTGAGTTAAGCCAATATTAACATAACATATTTCAATCAAAATAATGCATATTCAAACTTAATCTCAACTTCTCACATGGGATACTCTCTTGATTTTCACTCTTTAAAGTATTGGTAAAGTGTTTACACTCAATCAATCTCATGAAAACACTTCTACCATATGCTTGCTTGTCCACCTATTCTCCACTAAAAGATAATGCAACTTCATAAATCAAGAGGTCTTTAATCAAGGTTGTAATGGGGCCAAGGGGTTTGTAATGTGGTTGAAGAACAAAAGGATAAAGATATCACAAAGGTTCCAAAGAGTTCATAAAGTTTAGAGACATAAAAAAAATTATACAAAGAAACTTCTCAAAACTCTTTACAAGTACATAGTCACCTAGGCCGGATATTCATGTTGGGCCTTTTCTTCATTCTAAACAACTTTGTAACATCTTTTTCTTTTTCCACAAATTCAAGAGATGATTCATATATATATTTTTTTTACATAGGAATGTATTTTCCAGTATTCCATTTCTTTTTCTCTTGACTTTTCTTTTCTTTTCCCCCCACACTTATTTCTTGTTTCTAACCAAAAAAATATCCCTTGTCTTTGCAACTGGTCTCAAATCATGCTAATTCATCTTTGGAACAAAGGTAAAGATATAAGTATATTTAGGTTAGGGACAAGTTATGGTTACCAAAGAGATAGCTTATTCAATGTAGGCTCAAACTGGTTCACTAAGGGTGTGTTCTCTTGGAACATCAATAAGGGATGGCTGTTTGGCTCTGGTTATAATCCTAATGCCTCTATCATATTCATGTTGTCACATGTATCAATATAGTCTCAAACGGTTTAAAGCAAGTTCTAGAGAATCATGTAATCATAAGAGCACTCAAGAAAGAAATTAGATTGATTTGTATAATGCATCAATCATTTTAGGCTCAAAAACTCACAATGATGATTATACAAGTCAGTTTTAAGTCTAAACATGCTTCTTTCTCAATCAACATATCATATTAACATTGGCTCATAAAAATTAGTATCAAGCTTAATTCTCATGAAAATCTTCTCACTAGTAACCAGTTTAGACCTATGCAATTCATATCTCATCATTGTATTAAAAAGGAACTAAAACACACTAAAAATAATAATAATAAAGACTCATAAAAAAAAATAGACGAAAATAAAAGAAATCCTAAATCATTCCCCCACACTTAATTCTTACATTGTCCTCAATGTAAGTCTATTAACCCAAATGAAAGAATCATGTGTAAGAGAAAAGAACTAATAACATAAGAATAGGAACAACAAGACTCAAAACAAAACAAACTCATGCAACCTAAATAATCCTAAAATACTAAACAAAAATTAACAAGTAAACATAAAAAGATTAAAATCAAACTGACAAGATATGTCTCAAGTCTCCCTTACTCAGACCTTGTTCAGAATGAATACTTCTAAATTGCTTAAAACACAACAAACTTTTTTTTTTTTTTTGAAAAGAAGAAATCAAACTGACAAGGTATGTCTCAAGTCTCCCTTACTCAGACCTTGTTCAGAATGAATACTTCTAAATTGCTTAAAACACAACAAACTTTTTTTTTTTTTTTTAAGAAGGTAAAATTTTGGAGATATTACCTGTAGAGGTTGCTAACCACTTATTATAACTGAGACACAACAAACAAAATGTTAGATAATGTCACAAAGACAAAGTGCAATCCACTCCTTGCTCGTCCATATCTCTTTTTCTTTTTCCGAGGGTTTGCGAAACAACCGTAGCAGATAAATACTCATAAGCTTGGAGCTTTTTGAGTAAATCTTCAATGGTTGTAGCAGAAATTATGGTTCTCCTTGCCTCTGAAAACATGAATCCATTATCCACAGCATTATCTAAATATGAAAGCAAATTACTAAAATAACCATTAATATTAAGCAAACCAATGGGTTTCTTATTTGTGACCAAAGATGACCAAGAAGCCACGCAAGCTATTTCTTCCAATGTACCCAGACCTCCTGGTAAAGCAATGAATGCATCGGCAGAATGGTACATGATTGTTATCCGTTCAGGGATACTCCAGACTTGTATTTCCTTACCCAAGGTAGGTCCACAAAAATCTGTGAATAGTTTTGGCACGATTCCTAGAACTGGACTTCCTCCGGCGTGTGCTGCTGTAGCGACTGCTCCCATTAAACCCGTACTACCACCTCCATAAATCAACTGGATCTTTTGTTGGGCAAGTATTACTCCAACTCTTATGGCTTCATCAGCGAATATGTTATTTTTCCCTGGATAAGCACCTCCAAAGACACAAATTTTTTTAATGCGCTGGGACGAAGTACTTTCCATTTTTTTTTTTTTTTTCGAGTGCCTGAAAGAGAATGAGTACATGGTGTAATATATAGAGGACTGAGTAGTGAATCAGACAAGAGTAATAATGTCGCCGAAAGTGTATCTGACCTGTCAGAAGAAAATGTTAACCTAACAAAAGATTTTTGCGTGATTTCAGGAAGAAAATCAAAAAGAGAAGAAAAATCAACCGTAAAAGATAAATAAAAAAATGAGAATAATTACACAAATCGAACAACACGTAAATTAAACCAAAATAAAGTTATTGCAAATCAAACCAAAAGCTGAGAAGTTATTTATTGTAGTTGTGATTGTGGCTCACATCTTCCTCTGGTTTTACGTCCAGAAACGGCTTAAACGCCTTCTATGAGTCGAGGATATGCTTCCCATCCAGTTTTCTTACAAGCTGGCAAACAGGGTCTTTTAACATCAGATTCCCAAGATGTTGCCATTCCCTTTGGAATTGCGGCCATAAATCAAGAATTTCTCTTTGTACGTCTCCACTAGGATGCGTCTCAAGAGAAAGTTGGATATTACCCAAATTCTCCTTACTCAGTCCATCCTTAATGAATTCAATTTTATCATCTCGATTAGAGGACGGAATCCCAATAGAACGACATTTACCGTTACACGTCCATCGTGCACATTTGTGGCAATTTGAACTCATGCGCTTTGCTCGTCGCTTCTTTGCAAAAGTGCTTCTACCTGTACCTGGTAAATGCAAAATAGGAAGATATTCATCTTCACGTACCTTGGCTTCAATTATCCAACGTATGTCTCCAGGAATCCCTTTGTGCATAAGCATTCTTAATCTTTCAAATCGAACTTGGTAAAGCTTCAGTAAAATATTTCGAGGAAAAGGAGGAAATCGTTTCTGCAATCTTGTGAGAATATCATCCATCCTGAAAAAAAAATGAAAAAAAAATTGAAAGAGAAATTGGAAGAGAAATTTATATACAATATCAGTTTTGTGGGTAGCTGATGGAACCGATTTAAATAATCACGGAGTACCGTTATCCGCCATTTAACCGGGGTTAAAAAAAATAAAAATTATATTTACATCTAGTTATTTTCAAAACAAGGATCAGAAAGAAAAACAGCATAAAAAAAACTCAAAAACAAAACACTCTAAATAAAATCCTAAATTCTTCCCCCCAAACATAATTCTTACATTGTCATTAATGTAATGCTATTATCCCCCAATGCAAGAATTATATGTAAGAGAAAAGAACTATTAAACAAAAGAAACTTATGCAGCCTAAATGAACTTAAAAACAGTAAACACAATTAACAAAGAAACATAAGAAATAAAAATAAAAATAATAAAAATAATAAAAGAAAAAGGAAAAGAAAGAGAAAGAGAAAGCAAATATGAATATGGAAGGTTGGCAATTTCATCTTTAACTGGGCTGCCTTCCCAATTAACACTTGAGTTAGTGTTTTGAATCTAACCAACACCCCTTCTTGGCTTTTTAGGCTTGTCAGGCTCATACATGAAATTTCCCAAATTTATGCGTTTGAGAGGAAGCTTTCTTTGCACAACAGTGGATGCATTCTCCATTACAAGTATTATTCCATCATCCTTTGTGGTGCATATGTCATCGAGGAATGGAGCATATTTTGATACTTGTTGAATGACCTCCACAAACAAGTTGTTTAAGGTTTCCGGCATGTGTTGTTCATGTTCTTCCTCCTTGAACTTTGCAAATCTACTAGGAAAAGGTGGAGAAGAAACATTAGTAAAAAGTGAAACCTTAAACGTTACCTCAGGTGCCGAAATACTCTTATTTGGATCTTTGGCTTCATTATCCTCAAGAATAGAATCCATCTCTAATTTTGTTTCATCCTCATCTTGTTCCTCATTCTTCAAGGTCACAATAGTAGCATTCTCCTTTGGGTTAACCATCGTTTGGGCTGGGAGTTCTTCAGATCTTTGTGCTACCCATCCCACCATACTACTAGCCAATTGGCTCATTTGCTTTTCCAAACTCTGGATGCTTGCCCTTGTTTCCTGTTGAAATTGCAAAGAATCAGTAACAAGAGAATAGACAAGATCTTCTAAAGAAGTACCTGAGTTTTGAGTCATATGTGGTGGTTGAAAAAGATCTGGTTCTTGAGACCATGATTGATTGAAGCTAGATGGATGAGTGTAATTGGCATAAGGATCTACTTCTTGGTAATTTTTCGAGTAGCCATAATTAGTATGATCCCACCATCCCTCATGGTAAGTGTTTGAGTAATGATCATACTGTTGGTCTTGGAACACTTGATGGCCTTGACATCCTCCCATGGCCAATTGTTGAACTGGGGAGGTGAGATTGGCTTGTTGATTCTCCATGTTCATGTATGCCACCAACTCTTCAAGTGTTAGATTGCTCAATTCCATTGTTTTTTTTTTTTTTTTAAATTTGAAAAGAAAAACTTGTATGTACAAGAAAATAAAACTAATTAGCACTGAAAATAAGAATAAACCAAGTAACAAATAAACTAAAGAAAGCAATCCCCGGCAACGGCGCCAAAAACTTGATGCACCCAAAAGAGTGTATCTTATTTAACCTTGCACTAAAAAGATAAATTGTAAGTATAGTAGTTAGCAAGGGTCGAGTCCTCAGGGATTGGGTTTTAGTTTATAAGTTAATAGTTTAAAACTTAAATTCAAGAACAATAAAAGAAAAGGGGTTTTTGAAGCCAGATTTAAACTAAAGTAAATAATAAGAATAAGATGCAAGGCGGTATAACCAGCCAATAAAAATATATATACTAAATTAGGCGGTATAACCAGCCAATAAAAACATATATACTAAATTAGGCGGTATAACCAGCCAATAAAAATAAAACAAAGTTAATATACAAATTAGGCGGTATAACCAGCCAATAAAAATAAATATACTTTTAAAAATAAGCAAACTAGAAAAGTAAGAAAACAAGTAAGTAAGAAGAATCAAATATGAAAAATATGGTTAAGGTTTCATTCTCCACCACTAGACATCATTAAGAATCAATTTCAGATCTATCAATATCAACCAACTATCAAAGTTAACAACCGTAGATAACAACAAGCTCTGTTACCCCAATCTTTCCTTAGTTTGTCGTTAAATAGAACAAGCTCTCTATTTAATCTCTAACCATTAAACAACCTAGAATAAGCTCTCTAAATTCAATTTAATGGCAGCTTTATGATGAGAAAGATAGGTTGATCTAAGCAACAAACACATAAGCTCGGATTGTTCAACTTAGGTTATGTTCCACTTTGCAATTATTGAAAACTTGACCATAATCATTAATCACAAATTGCCACTTATGAATAGGAAATCAAGACAATTACACGGATCAAGACTCCTAAACTAGCAATAGATAATTATCAAGATCTATCTAGTTGTACACCTAAATAAATCAAGACAACATCATGAACAATTCTTGTAGAAGAACATAAGCAACTTTGATAGAAAATTAATGATAGATAGAATCTGAAAATCAATCACAAAACATGTCTAGGGCTTTGAAATCACCCTTAACCAAATAGAAGTTTAGCCTAGCATAGGCATTATAAACATAAAATTAAATAGAATCTAAGAAGAAAATCAAAGAAAGAAAGAAGAAGAAGAAGAATATTAATTATCCAACCTCTTGCTCTTTCTAAAGAAAAAGAAAACTAGAGAAAAGAAAGAAGAAGAAAACTTAGAGAATTTTATTACAATGGCTAAATATCCTACCAATGTACAATATGATCCTCTACAATCATCCAAGGCCCTCTATTTGTACACATTTTGGAGGGCTAAATGACAAGAGACAAGCTTTACAAATTTCAAAGGTAGGTATAATAGGTGGGTGAATTTTTCTAACAATTTTCGTCATATTGTATGACAATTTTGATCAGCCAACTTGATGGTCGATTTCGTCAATGTTGGAGGCCTGATCTGATCACATGGTCTTCTAGAAAAAGGTTCCCCTATCAGTTACGGATCCATAGCCGTTGAAATCAGCTCATTTGCTGATGTGGATAAGCAGATATGGGCAAAATACGAAAACATGTCAGCATAGACGTCATTGCACATCAGCCAACTTGATGGTCGATTTCGCTAGGGAAAACGACTCCGTTTCAAGAAGTATAAAACATGAAAAAGATAGATATGCCTCTTAGCTTTGCACGGCTACAAATTTCAGCCTTATTGCTTCAGTGAAACTCCAGATATAGCTGATATGGCAAAATGTGTCGGAACTGGAACTGAACTGGATTTGCCCTTAATTCTAGTAATCTGAAATCACTCAAAGAAACTTGTGAAAAACACCAAATTACATAAAAATATAAAAGATCATAAACACAATTAGACTAAACAATAATAACTCGTATTTGACACAAAACAATAATAAAACATAACTAAAAACTATATAATTATACGAGTTATCATCCAGCTACCTTGAGCTGAATAAGCTTTCAATTTGAGCTCCTTATGAGCTTCCATAAGCTTATCTCATCCCCTTGCTAGTTTACCATCATCATACAAATTTCAAAGGTAGGTATAATAGGTGGGTGCATTTTTCTAACAATTTTCGTCATATTGTATGACCATTTTGATCAACCAAATTGATGGTCGATTTTGTCAATCTTGGAGGCCTGATCTGATCACATGGTCTTCTAGAAAAATTTTCCCCTATGAGTTACTGATTCATAGCCGTTGGAATCAGCTCATTTGCTGATGTGGAGAAGAAGATATGGGCAAAATACGAAAACAGGTCAGCACAAACGTCATTGCACATCAGCCAACTTGATGGTCGATTTCTTCAATATTGGAGGCTTTATCTGATCACATGGTCTTCTAGACAAATGTTCCCCTATCAGTTAGTGATCCATAGCCGTTGGAATCAGCTCATTTGCTGATGTGTATCGGACGATATGGTCAAATTGCGAAAACGGCTCAGGACAGACGTCATTGCACATCAGCCAACTTGATGGTTGATTTCTCTAGGGAAAACGACTCCGTTTCAAGAAGTATAAAACATGAAAAAGATAGATATGCCTCTTAACTTTGCACGGTTAAAATTTCAGCCTTATTGCTTCAGTGAAACTCCAGATATAGCTGATATGGCAAAAGGTGTCGGAACTGGAACTGAACTGGATTTGCCCTTAATTCTAGTAATCTGAAATCACTCAAAGAAACTTGTGAAAAACACCAAATTACGTAAAAATATAAAAGATCATAAACACAATTAGACTAAACAATAATAACTCGTATTTGACACAAAACAATAATAAAACATAACTAAAAACTATATAATTATACGAGTTATCATTAATTCCACAACTCGCAAAGACCACTTTCCTTTACCTTTTATTGATCAAATGCTTGAAAGGTTAGCTGGCCATTCTCATTATTGTTTTCTTGATGGTTTTTCAGGTTATAATCAGATAGCCATTGCTCCGGAGGACCAAGAGAAAACAACATTCACATGTCCATTTGGTACTTTTGCATACCGGCGTATGCCATTTGGTCTTTGTAATGCACCAGCTACATTCCAAAGGTGTATGGTTAGCATATTTTCAGATTATGTAGAGAACATCATAGAAGTATTTATGGATGATTTTAGTGTCTATGGTGATTCTTTTGATAGATGTCTAGAGAACCTTACACTTGTACTTGAAAGATGCATGGAAACTAACCTTGTTTTGAATTGGGAAAAATGCCACTTTATGGTAGAACAAGGAATAGTTTTGGGCCATGTTATTTCTTCTAGAGGGATAGAGGTTGATAAGTCTAAAATAGATATTATGCATTCTTTACCACCTCCCACAAATGTGAGAGAGGTTCGTTCTTTTCTTGGACATGCAGGTTTCTATAGGAGATTTATCAAAGACTTCTCAAAGATCACATTACCTCTTTGCAAGCTACTACAAAAAGATGTGGTTTTCCACTTTGATGATAAATGCAAAGAGGCGTTTGAAACATTGAAGGGACTCTTGACATCAGCTCCTATCATCCAACCACCAGATTGGAATGTACCTTTTGAAATCATGTGTGATGCTAGTGACTATGCCATTGGAGCTGTTTTGGGCCAACGGGTTGGCAAAGCCTCACATGCCATTTATTATGCCTCCCGAACTCTTAATGATGCTCAATTGAACTATTCCACTACTGAAAAAGAACTTTTGGCTGTTGTATTTGCTTTAGAAAAATTTCGATCTTATTTAATTGGTACTAAAGTAATTGTATATTCTGACCATGCAGCCCTTAAGTACTTACTCACTAAAAAGGAGGCCAAACCAAGGTTGATTAGATGGATACTTCTCTTACAAGAGTTTGATTTGGAGATAAAAGATAAGAGAGGTAGTGACAACCTGGTTGCGGACCATCTTAGCCGTTTAGTTCATGAAGAGGATGCACTACCCTTGAATGAGAACTTTCCGGATGAGCAACTTCTTTTTATAAGTACAACAACTCCTTGGTATGCTGATATTGTTAATTACTTAGTTACCAAGAAGTTGCCACAAGAGTTGACACAAGCTCAAAGAAATAAGATCAAGAGTGATGCCAAATACTACATATGGGATGATCCTTACCTTTGGAAGCATTGCTCCGATCAGATTATAAGAAGGTGTGTACTCGAAACTGAATTTCAATCTATTCTCACCTTTTGTCACTCTTATGCATGTGGAGGACACTTTGGATCCAAAAGAACAGCCATGAAAGTTCTTGATTCTGGATTTTATTGGCCTACCATATTCAAAGATGCATACCTGATAACTCGTATAATTATATAGTTTTTAGTTATGTTTTATTATTGTTTTGTGTCAAATACGAGTTATTATTGTTTAGTCTAATTGTGTTTATAATCTTTTATATTTTTATGTATTTTGGTGTTTTTCACAAGTTTCTTTGAGTGATTTCAGATTACTAGAATTAAGGGCAAATCCAGTTCAGTTCCAGTTCCGACACCTTTTGCCATATCAGCTATATCTCGAGTTTCACTGAAGCAATAAGGCTGAAATTTGTAGCCATGCAAAGCTAAGAGGCATATCTATCTTTTTCATGTTTTGCACTTCTTGAAACGGAGTCGTTTTCCCTAGCGAAATCGACCATCAAGTTGGCTGATGTGCAATGACGTCTGTGCTGACCTGTTTTCGTATTATGCCCATATCTTCTTATCCACATTAAAAAAGGAGCTGATTCCAACGGCTATGGATCAGTAACTGATAGGGTAACATTTGTCTAGAAGACCATGTGATCAGATAAGGCCTCCAAAATTGACAAAATCGACCATCAAGTTGGCTGATCAAAATCGTCATACATGACGAAAATTGTTAGAAAATGCACCCACCTATTATACCTACCTTTGAAATTTGTAAAGCTTGTCTCTTGTCATTTTGCCCTCCAAAATGTGTATAAATAGAGGGCCTTGGATGATTGTAAGGGATCATATTGTACATAGGTAGGATATTAGCCATTTTAATAAAATTCTCTAAGTTTTCTTCTTCTTTCTTTTCTCTAGTTTTCTTTCTTTTCTCTAGTTTTCTTTTTCTTTAGAGAGAGCAAGAGGTTGGATAATTAATATTCTTCCTCTTCTTCTTTCTTTCTTTTATTTTCTTCTTAGATTTTCTTTAATTTTATGTTTATATTTACAATGCCTATGCTAGGCTAAACTTCTATTTGGTTAAGGGTGATTTCAAAGCCCTAGACATGTTTTATGATTGATTTTCAGATTCTATCTATCATTAATTTTCTATCAAAGTTGCTTATGTTCTTCTACAAGAATTGTTCATGATGTTGTCTTGATTTGTTTAGGTGTACAACTAGATAGATCTTGATAATTATCTATTGCTAGTTTAGGAGTCTTGATCCGTGTAATTGTCTTGATTTCCTATTCATAAGTGGCAATTTGTGATTAATGATTATGGTCAAGTTTTCAATAATTGCAAAGTGGAACATAACCTAAGTTGAACAATCCGAGCTTATGTGTTTGTTGCTTAGATCAACCTATCTTTCTCATCATAAAGCTGCCATTAAATTGAACTTAGAGAGCTTATTCTAGGTTGTTTGATGGTTAGAGATTAAATAGAGAGCTTGTTCTATTTAACAACAAACTAAGGAAAGATTGGGATAACAGAGCTTGTTGTTATCTACGGTTGTTAACTTTGATAGTTGGTTAATGTTGATAGATATGAAATTGATTCTTAATGATGTCTAGTGGTGGAGAATGAAACCTTAACCATATTTTTCATATTTGATTCGTCTTACTTACTTGTTTTCTTACTTTTCTCGTTTGCTTATTTTTAAGACTATATTTATTTTTATTGGCTGGTTATACCGCCTAATTTGTATATTAACTTTGTTTTATTTTTATTGGCTGGTTATACCGCCTAATTTGTATATTAACTTTGTTTTATTTTTATTGGCTGGTTATACCGCCTAATTTAGTATATATATTTTTATTGGCTGGTTATACCGCCTTGCATCTGATTCTTATTATTTACTTTAGTTTAAATCTGGCTTCAAAAACCCCTTTTCTTTTATTGTTCTTGAATTTAAGTTTTAAACTATTAACTTATAAACTAAAACCCAATCCCTGAGGACTCGACCCTTGCTAACTACTATACTTACAATTGATCTTTTTAGTGCAAGGTTAAATAAGATACACTCTTTTGGGTGCATCAAATTTTTGGCGCCGTTGCCGGGGATTGTTTTCTTTAGTCTATTTGTTACTTGGTTTATTCTTATTTTCAGTTCTAATTAGTTTTATTTTCTTGTACATACAAGTTTTTCTTATCAAATTTTGAAAAAAAAAAAAAAAAAAAAAAAACGATGGAGTTGAGCAATCTAACACTTGAAGAGTTGGTGGCATACATGAACATGGAGAATCAACAAGCCAATCTCACTTCCCTAGTTCAACAATTGGCCATGGGAGGATGTCAAGGCCATCAAGTGTTCCAAGACCAACAGTATGATCATTACTCAAACACTTACCATGAGGGATGGTGGGATCATACTACTTATGGCTATTCGGAAAATTACCAAGAAGTAGATCCTTATGCCAATTACACTCATCCATCTAGCTTCAATCAATCATGGTCCCAAGAACCAGATCTTTTTCAACCACCACATATGACTCAAAACTCAGGTACTTCTTTAGAAGATCTTGTCTATTCTCTTGTTACTGATACATTGCAATTTCAACAGGAAACAAGGGCAAGCATCCAGAGTTTGGAAAAGCAAATGATCCAATTGACTAGTAGTATGGTGGGATGGGTAGCACAAAGATCTGAAGAACTCCCTGCCCAAACGATGATTAACCCAAAGGAGAATGCTACGATTGTGACCTTGAGGAATGAGGAACAAGATGAGGATGAGACAAAATTAGAGATGGATTCTATTCTTGAGGATAATGAAGCCACAAATCCAAATAAGAGTATTTCGGCACCTGAGGTAACGTTTAAGGTTCCACTTTTTACTAATGTTTCTTCTCCACCTTTTCCTAGTAGATTTGCAAAGTTCATGGAGGAAGAACATGAACAACACATGCCAGAAACCTTAAACAACTTGTTTGTGGATGCCATTCAACAAGTATCAAAATATGCTCCATTCCTCGATGAGATATGCACCACAAAGGATGATGGAATAATACTTGTAATGGAGAATGCATCCACTGTTGTGCAAAGAAAGCTTCCTCTCAAACGCATTAATTTGGAAAATTTCATGTATGAGCCTGACAAGCCTAAAAAGCCAAGAAGGGGTGTTGGTTAGGTTCAAAACATTAACTCAAGTGTTAATTGGGAAGGCAACCCAATTAAAGAAGAAATTGCCAACCTTCCATATTCAGATTTGCTTTCTCTTTCTTTTCCTTTTCCTTTTCCTTTTTCTTTTCTTTTATTATTTTTATTTTTATTGTTTTTATTTTTATTTTTTATGTTTACTTGTTAATTTTTGTTTAGTATTTTAGGATTATTTAGGTTGCATGAGTTTGTTTTGTTTTGAGTCTTAGTTGTTCCTATTCTTATGTTATTAGTTCTTTTCTCTTACACATGATTCTTTCATTTGGGTTAATAGACTTACATTGAGGACAATGTAAGAATTAAGTGTGGGGGGAATGATTTAGGATTTCTTTTATTTTTGTCTACTATTTTTTTTTATGAGTCTTTATTATTATTATTTTTAGTGTGTTTTAATTCCTTTTTAATACAATGATGAGATATGAATTGCATAAGTCTAAAACAGATTTATTAGTGAGAAGATTTTCATGAGAATTGAACTTGATATCAATCTTTTTATGAGCCAATGTTAATATGATATGTTGATTGAGAAAGAAGCATGTTTAGACTTAATCTGACTTGTATAATCATCCTTGTGAGTTTTTGAGCCTATAATGATTGATGCATTATACAAATCAATCTAATTTCTTTCTTGAGTGCTCTTATGATTACATGATTCTCTAGAACTTGCTTTAAACCATTTGAGACTATATTGATGCATGTAACAACATGAATATGATAGAGGCATTAGGACTTTTTAACTAGGGCCAAACAGCCATCCCTTATTGATGTTCCAAGAGAACATCCCTCTAGTGAACCAATTTGAGCCTACATTGAATAAGCTATTTATTTGGTAACCACATCTTACACCTAGCCTAAACACATTTATATCTTTACCTTTGTTCCAAAGAAGAATTAGCATGATTTGAGACAAGTAGCAAAAACAAGGGATTTGGTTAGAAACAAGAAATAAGTGTGGGGGGAAAAGAAAAGAAAAGTCAAGAGAAAAAGAAATGGAATACTGGCAAATACATTCCTATTTAAAAAAAAAAATATGAATCATCTCTTGAATTTGTGGAAAAAGAAAAAGATATTACAAAGTTGTTTAGAATGAAGAAAAGGCCCAACATGAATATCCGGCCTTGGTGACTATGTACTTGTAAAGAGTTTTGAGAAGTTTCTTTGTATGATCTTTTTATATCTCTAAACTTTATGAACTCTTTGGAACCTTTGTGATATCTTTATCCTTTTGTTCTTCAACCACATTACAAACCCCTTGGCCCCATTACAACCTTGATTAAAGACCTCTTGATTCATGAAGTTGTATGATCTAAATAGTGGAGAATAGGTAGACAAGCAAGAATATGGTAGAACTGTTTTCATGAGATTGATTGAGTGTAAACACTTCACCACTACTTTAAAGAGTGAAAATCATGAGGGTATCCCATGTGAGAAGTTGAGATTAAATTTGAATGTGCACTATTTTGATTGAAATATGTTATGTTAATATTGGCTTAACTCAAACAATTTACATTCAAGCATGATTTTTTGTGAAATTCTTTAAGCTATTGATTAGTTTATAAGACTTGTTCAAAGATTGTCTCTAATTTATACTGAAAGGAATAGGAGTAAATATTTTTAGTATATGTAGTTTATTAATATTTTAGTTTTTCAATGTTTGTGGGTATCGTTCTAGTAAACCCTCACGAGACTAAACTCGTCCACTAGGGACACCTAGGGGTTTAAAGGCTTGTGTCACATGCTAAGTGCCACCGTGATTTCCTACGAAAATGGATTAGATTAGATTTTCTTATTTTATTTTTATTGAGTCGTTGCTAGGGACTAGCAACAATCTAAGTGTGGGGGTGTGATAACTCGTATAATTATATAGTTTTTAGTTATGTTTTATTATTGTTTTGTGTCAAATACGAGTTATTATTGTTTAGTCTAATTGTGTTTATAATCTTTTATATTTTTATGTATTTTGGTGTTTTTCACAAGTTTCTTTGAGTGATTTCAGATTACTAGAATTAAGGGCAAATCCAGTTCAGTTCCAGTTCCGACACCTTTTTCCATATCAGCTATATCTCGAGTTTCACTGAAGCAATAAGGCTGAAATTTGTAGCCATGCAAAGCTAAGAGGCATATCTATCTTTTTCATGTTTTGCACTTCTTGAAACGGAGTCGTTTTCCCTAGCGAAATCGACCATCAAGTTGGCTGATGTGCAATGACGTCTGTGCTGACCTGTTTTCGTATTATGCCCATATCTTCTTATCCACATTAAAAAAGGAGCTGATTCCAACGGCTATGGATCAGTAACTGATAGGGTAACATTTGTCTAGAAGACCATGTGATCAGATAAGGCCTCCAAAATTGACAAAATCGACCATCAAGTTGGCTGATCAAAATCGTCATACATGACGAAAATTGTTAGAAAATGCACCCACCTATTATACCTACCTTTGAAATTTGTAAAGCTTGTCTCTTGTCATTTTGCCCTCCAAAATGTGTATAAATAGAGGGCCTTGGATGATTGTAAGGGATCATATTGTACATAGGTAGGATATTAGCCATTTTAATAAAATTCTCTAAGTTTTCTTCTTCTTTCTTTTCTCTAGTTTTCTTTCTTTTCTCTAGTTTTCTTTTTCTTTAGAGAGAGCAAGAGGTTGGATAATTAATATTCTTCCTCTTCTTCTTTCTTTCTTTTATTTTCTTCTTAGATTTTCTTTAATTTTATGTTTATGTTTACAATGCCTATGCTAGGCTAAACTTCTATTTGGTTAAGGGTGATTTCAAAGCCCTAGACATGTTTTATGATTGATTTTCAGATTCTATCTATCATTAATTTTCTATCAAAGTTGCTTATGTTCTTCTACAAGAATTGTTCATGATGTTGTCTTGATTTGTTTAGGTGTACAACTAGATAGATCTTGATAATTATCTATTGCTAGTTTAGGAGTCTTGATCCGTGTAATTGTCTTGATTTCCTATTCATAAGTGGCAATTTGTGATTAATGATTATGGTCAAGTTTTCAATAATTGCAAAGTGGAACATAACCTAAGTTGAACAATCCGAGCTTATGTGTTTGTTGCTTAGATCAACCTATCTTTCTCATCATAAAGCTGCCATTAAATTGAACTTAGAGAGCTTATTCTAGGTTGTTTGATGGTTAGAGATTAAATAGAGAGCTTGTTCTATTTAACAACAAACTAAGGAAAGATTGGGATAACAGAGCTTGTTGTTATCTACGGTTGTTAACTTTGATAGTTGGTTAATGTTGATAGATATGAAATTGATTCTTAATGATGTCTAGTGGTGGAGAATGAAACCTTAACCATATTTTTCATATTTGATTCGTCTTACTTACTTGTTTTCTTACTTTTCTCGTTTGCTTATTTTTAAGACTATATTTATTTTTATTGGCTGGTTATACCGCCTAATTTGTATATTAACTTTGTTTTATTTTTATTGGCTGGTTATACCGCCTAATTTGTATATTAACTTTGTTTTATTTTTATTGGCTGGTTATACCGCCTAATTTAGTATATATATTTTTATTGGCTGGTTATACCGCCTTGCATCTGATTCTTATTATTTACTTTAGTTTAAATCTGGCTTCAAAAACCCCTTTTCTTTTATTGTTCTTGAATTTAAGTTTTAAACTATTAACTTATAAACTAAAACCCAATCCCTGAGGACTCGACCCTTGCTAACTACTATACTTACAATTGATCTTTTTAGTGCAAGGTTAAATAAGATACACTCTTTTGGGTGCATCAATACCTCTTTTGCAAGTCATGTGATCGTTGCCAAAGAACAGGTAACTTAGGTCCTAGAAATCAAATGCCTCAAACTCCAATACTTATTGTTGAAATTTTTGATGTATGGGGCATGGATTTCATGGGACCTTTTCCTCCTTCTTTTGGTAATCTTTATATTTTACTTGCCGTTGATTATGTTTCAAAGTGGGTGGAAGCAAAATCCACTAGGACTAATGACTCTAAAGTTGTTTCAGATTTTGTCAAGACTAACATCTTTGCTAGGTTTGGAACGCCAAAGGCCATAATCAGCGATAGAGGTACTCACTTTTGCAATAGGACTATGGAAGCACTTTTGAGGAAGTATAACATCACACACAAGGTCTCCACCTCATATCATCCTCAAACTAGTGGGCAAGCTGAAGTGTCAAACCGAGAAGTTAAGTCCATCCTTGAAAAGACAGTTAATCCAAATAGGAAGGATTGGAGTTCACGACTTGATGATGCACTTTGGGCTTATAGGACAGCATATAAGACACCCATTGGTATGTCTCCTTATCGACTTGTTTATGGTAAGCCTTGTCATCTTCCGGTTGAATTGGAACATAAATCATATTGGGCTATCAAACAATGCAACATGGAGATGGATGAGACAGGAAAGAAAAGAAAACTTGACCTACAAGAATTAGAGGAGATAAGGAATGATGCCTATCAGAATTCTAGGATTTACAAGGAAAAGACTAAGGCATTCCTTGACAAGATGATATCAAGAAAGGAATTTGTTGTTGGACAAAAAGTTCTTCTCTTCCATTCACGCCTTAAGTTATATCCAGGTAAGTTACGTTCTCGTTGGGTTGGACCTTTTGTTATTACTAATGTATTTACTCATGGTGCAGTTGAAATCCAAAGCCCGAAAACAGATAAGGCATTCAAAGTGAATGGTCATAAATTGAAGCCTTACTATGAGAACTTTCCAATACAAGATGTGGAGGAGTTTCCACTTTTTGAGCCAAAAGTATGTTGAATAATAATGGCATGGGTCTAAGTCAAGCTGAGGACAATAAACCAAGCGCTTCTTGGAGAGGCAACCCAAAAGGATGGAGAGCATCTATTATATCAGATTTGCATATTCCTTACTCTCCATCATTCTATCTTTTATTGTTTTTCTTTTCTTTTGTTTAATAGTTCTTTTCTCTTACATATAATTCTTGCATTGGGGGATAATAGCATTACATTGAGGACAATGTAAAAATTATGTGTGGGGGGAAGAATTTAGGATTTTATTTAGAGTGTTTTGTTTTTGAGTCTTTTTATGTTGTTTTTCTTTCTGATCCTTGTTTTGAAAATAACTAGATGTAAATATAATTTTTTTTTAACCCCGGTTAAATGGCGGATAACGGTACTCCGTGATTATTTAAATCGGTTCCATCAGCTACCCACAAAACTGATATTGTATATAAATTTCTCTTCCAATTTCTCTTTCAATTTTTTTTCATTCTTTTTTTCTCCTTTTCCTCGAAATATTTTACTGAAGCTTTACCAAGTTCGACTTGAAAGATTAAGAATGCTTATGCACAAAGGGATTCCTGACGACATACGTTGGATAATTGAAGCCAAGGTACGTGAAGATGAATATCTTCCTGTTTTGCATTTACCAGGTACAGGTAGAAGCACTTTTGCAAAGAAGCGACGAGCAAAGCGCATGAGTTCAAATTGCCACAAATGTGCACGATGGACGTGTAACGGTAAATGTCGTTCTATTGGGATTCCGTCCTCTAATCGAGATGATAAAATTTAATTCATTAAGGATGGACTGAGTAAGGAGAATTTGGGTAATATCCAACTTTCTCTTGAGACACATCCTAGTGGAGACGTACAAAGAGAAATTCTTGATTTATGGCCGCAATTCCAAAGGGAATGGCAACATCTTGGGAATCTGATGTTAAAAGACCCTGTTTGCCAGCTTGTAAGAAAACTGGATGGGAAGCATATCCTCGACTCATAGAAGGCGTTTAAGCCGTTTCTGGACGTTAAACCAGAGGAAGATGTGAGCCACAATCACAACTACAATAAATGACTTCTCAGCTTTTGGTTTGATTTGCAATAACTTTATTTTGGTTTAATTTACGTGTTGTTCGATTTGTGTAACTATTCTCGTTTTTTTTTTTTTTTATTTGTCTTTTATGGTTGATTTTTTCTTCTCCTTTTGATTTTCTTCCTGAAATCACGCAAAAATCTTTTGTTAGGTTAACATTTTCTTCTGACAGGTCAGATACACTTTCGGCGACATTATTACTCTTGTCTGATTCACTACTGAGTCCTCTATATATTACACCATGTACTCATTCTCTTTCAGGCACTCGAAAAAAAAAATGGAAAGTACTTCATCCCAGCGCATTAAAAAAATTTGTGTCTTTGGAGGTGCTTATCCAGGAAAAAATAACATATTCGCTGATGAAGCCATAAGAGTTGGAGTAATACTTGCCCAACAAAAGATCCACTTGATTTATGGAGGCGGTAGTACGGGTTTAATGGGAGCAGTCGCTACAGCAGCACACGCCGGAGGAAGTCCAGTTCTAGGAATCGTGCCAAAACTATTCACAAGTTTTTGTGGACCTACCGTGGGTAAGGAAATACAAGTCTGGAGTGTCCCTGAACGGATAACAATCATGTACCATTCTGCCGATGCATTCATTGCTTTACCAGGAGGTCTGGGTACATTGGAAGAAATAGCTTGCGTGGCTTCTTGGTCATCTTTGGTCACAAATAAGAAACCCATTGGTTTGCTTAATATTAATGGTTATTTTAGTAATTTGCTTTTATATTTAGATAATGCTGTGGATAATGGATTCATGTTTTCAGAGGCAAGGAGAACCATAATTTCTGCTACAACCATTGAAGATTTACTTAAAAAGCTCCAAGCTTATGAGTGTTTATCTGCTACGGTTGTTTCGCAAACGCTCGAAAAAAAAAAAAGAGATATGGACGAGCAAGGAGTGGATTGCACTTTGTCTTTGTGACATTATCTAACATTTTGCTTGTTGTGTCTCAGTTATAATAAGTGGTTAGCAACCCCTGCAGGTAATATCTCCTAAATTCTACCTTTAAAATTTGACATTGGGGACAATGTCATATTTTAGTAGGGGGTAAGGGACATATTTTGCTAAAAAAAAAAAAAAAAATTAAGAAGTATTCATTCTGAACAAGGTCTGAGTAAGGGAGACTTGAGACATACCTTGTCAGTTTGATTTCTTCTTTTAAAAAAAAAAAAAAAAAAAAAGAGTTTGTTGTGTTTTAAGCAATTTAGAAGTATTCATTCTGAACAAGGTCTGAGTAAGGGAGACTTGAGACATACCTTGTCAGTTTGATTTTAATCTTTTTATGTTTACTTGTTAATTTTTGTTTAGTATTTTAGGATTATTTAGGTTGCATGGTTTTGTTTTGTTTTGAGTCTTAGTTGTTCCTATTCTTATGTTATTAGTTCTTTTCTCTTACACATGATTCTTTCATTTGAGTTAATAGACTTACATTGAGGACAATGTAAGAATTAAGTGTGGGGGGGAATGATTTAGGATTTCTTTTATTTTTGTCTACTATTTTTTTTTCTTTATTATTATTATTATTTTTTTTTGTGAGTTTTAGTTCCTTTTTAATACAATGATGAGATATGAATTGCATAAGTCTAAAACAGATTTATTAGTGAGAAGATTTTCATGAGAATTGAGCTTGATGTCAACCTTTTTATGAGCCAATGTTAATATAATATGTTGATTGAGAAAGAAGCATGTTTAGACTTAATCTGACTTGTATAATCATCCTTGTGAGTTTTTGAGCCTATAATGATTGATGCATTATACAAATCAATCTAATTTCTTTCTTGAGTGCTCTTATGATTACATGATTCTCTAGAACTTGCTTTAAACCGTTTGAGACTATATTGATACATGTGACAACATGAATATGATAGAGGCATTAGGATTTTTAGCCAGGGCCAAACAGCCATCCCTTATTGATGTTCCAAGAGAACACACCCTTAGTGAACCAA
Source organism: Fremontodendron californicum (assembly GCA_030761205.1). Taxonomy (NCBI): domain Eukaryota; kingdom Viridiplantae; phylum Streptophyta; class Magnoliopsida; order Malvales; family Malvaceae; genus Fremontodendron; species Fremontodendron californicum. The sequence continues at coordinate 23,377,271 of JAULJL010000013.1, forward strand.
TTTGAGCCTACATTGAATAAGCTATCTCTTTGGTAACCATAACTTGTCCCTAACCTAAATATACTTATATCTTTACCTTTGTTCCAAAGATGAATTAGCATGTTTTGAGACAAGTTGCAAAGACAAGGGATATTTTTAGTTAAAAATTTGGGTTAGAAACAAGAAATAAGTGTGGGGGGAAAAGAAAAGAAAAGTCAAGAGAAAAAGAAATGGAATACTGGCAAATACATTCCTATGTAAAAAAAAAATATATGAATCATCTCTTGAATTTGTGGAAAAAGAAAAAGATGTTACAAAGTCGTTTAGAATGAAGAAAAGGCCCAACATGAATATCCGGCCTAGGTGACTATGTACTTGTAAAGAGTTTTGAGAAGTTTCTTTGTATGATCTTTTTATGTCTCTAAACTTTATGAACTCTTTGGAACCTTTGTGATATCTTTATCCTTTTGTTCTTCAACCACATTACAAACCCCTTGGCCCCATTACAACCTTGATTAAAGACCTCTTGATTCATGAAGTTGTATGATCTAAATAGTGGAGAATAGGTGGACAAGCAAGAATATGGTAGAACTGTTTTCATGAGATTGATTGAGTGTAAACACTTCACCACTACTTTAAAGAGTGAAAATCATGAGGGTATCCCATGTGAGAAGTTGAGATTAAATTTGAACATGCAATATTTTGATTGAGATATGTTATGCTAATATTGGCTTAACTCAAACAATTTACATTCAAGCATGATTTTTTGTGAAATTCCTTAAGCTATTGATTAGTTTATAAGACTTGTTCAAATATTGTCTCTAATTTGTATTGAAAGGATTAGGAATAAATATTTTTAGTATATGCAGTTTATTTATATTTTAGTTTTTCAATGTTTGTGGGTATCGTTCTAGTAAACCCTCACGAGACTAAACTCGTCCACTAGGGACACCTAGGGGTTTAAAGGCTTGTGTCACATGCTAAGTGCCACCGTGATTTCCTACGAAAATGGATTAGATTAGATTTTCTTATTTTATTTTTATTGAGTCGTTGCTAGGGACTAGCAACAATCTAAGTGTGGGGGTGTGATAACTCGTATAATTATATAGTTTTTAGTTATGTTTTATTATTGTTTTTGTGTCAAATACGAGTTATTATTGTTTAGTCTAATTGTGTTTATGATCTTTTATATTTTTATGTATTTTGGTGTTTTTCACAAGTTTCTTTGAGTGATTTCAGATTACTAGAATTAAGGGCAAATCCAGTTCAGTTCCAGTTCCGACACCTTTTTCCATATCAGCTATATCTCGAGTTTCACTGAAGCAATAATGCTGAAATTTGTAGCCATGCAAAGCTAAGAGGCATATCTATCTTTTTCGTGTTTTACACTTCTTGAAACGGAGTCGTTTTCCCTAGCGAAATCGACCATCAAGTTGGCTGATGTGCAATGACGTCTGTGCTGACCTGTTTTCGTATTATGCCCATATCTTCTTATCCACATCAGCAAATGAGCTGATTCCAACGGCTATGGATCAGTAACGGATAGGGTAACATTTTTCTAGAAGACCATGTGATCAGATAAGGCCTCAAAAATTGACAAAATCGACCATCAAGTTGGCTTTGGTTATACCAGCCAATAAAAATATATATACTAAATTAGGCGGTATAACCAGCCAATAAAAATAAAACAAAGTTAATATACAAATTAGGCGGTATAACCAGCCAATAAAAATAAATATACTTTTAAAAATAAGCAAACTAGAAAAGTAAGAAAACAAGTAAGTAAGAAGAATCAAATATGAAAAATATGGTTAAGGTTTCATTCTCCACCACTAGACATCATTAAGAATCAATTTCAGATCTATCAATATCAACCAACTATCAAAGTTAACAACCGTAGATAACAACAAGCTCTGTTACCCCAATCTTTCCTTAGTTTGTCGTTAAATAGAACAAGCTCTCTATTTAATCTCTAACCATTAAACAACCTAGAATAAGCTCTCTAAATTCAATTTAATGGCAGCTTTATGATGAGAAAGATAGGTTGATCTAAGCAACAAACACATAAGCTCGGATTGTTCAACTTAGGTTATGTTCCACTTTGCAATTATTGAAAACTTGACCATAATCATTAATCACAAATTGCCACTTATGAATAGGAAATCAAGACAATTACACGGATCAAGACTCCTAAACTAGCAATAGATAATTATCAAGATCTATCTAGTTGTACACCTAAATAAATCAAGACAACATCATGAACAATTCTTGTAGAAGAACATAAGCAACTTTGATAGAAAATTAATGATAGATAGAATCTGAAAATCAATCACAAAACATGTCTAGGGCTTTGAAATCACCCTTAACCAAATAGAAGTTTAGCCTAGCATAGGCATTATAAACATAAAATTAAATAGAATCTAAGAAGAAAATCAAAGAAAGAAAGAAGAAGAAGAAGAATATTAATTATCCAACCTCTTGCTCTTTCTAAAGAAAAAGAAAACTAGAGAAAAGAAAGAAGAAGAAAACTTAGAGAATTTTATTACAATGGCTAAATATCCTACCAATGTACAATATGATCCTCTACAATCATCCAAGGCCCTCTATTTATACACATTTTGGAGGGCTAAATGACAAGAGACAAGCTTTACAAATTTCAAAGGTAGGTATAATAGGTGGGTGAATTTTTCTAACAATTTTCGTCATATTGTATGACAATTTTGATCAGCCAACTTGATGGTCGATTTCGTCAATGTTGGAGGCCTGATCTGATCACATGGTCTTCTAGAAAAAGGTTCCCCTATCAGTTACGGATCCATAGCCGTTGGAATCAGCTCATTTGCTGATGTGGATAAGCAGATATGGGCAAAATACGAAAACATGTCAGCATAGACGTCATTGCACATCAGCCAACTTGATGGTCGATTTCGCTAGGGAAAACGACTCCGTTTCAAGAAGTATAAAACATGAAAAAGATAGATATGCCTCTTAGCTTTGCACGGCTACAAATTTCAGCCTTATTGCTTCAGTGAAACTCCAGATATAGCTGATATGGCAAAATGTGTCGGAACTGGAACTGAACTGGATTTGCCCTTAATTCTAGTAATCTGAAATCACTCAAAGAAACTTGTGAAAAACACCAAATTACATAAAAATATAAAAGATCATAAACACAATTAGACTAAACAATAATAACTCGTATTTGACACAAAACAATAATAAAACATAACTAAAAACTATATAATTATACGAGTTATCATCCAGCTACCTTGAGCTGAATAAGCTTTCAATTTGAGCTCCTTATGAGCTTCCATAAGCTTATCTCATCCCCTTGCTAGTTTACCATCATCATACATGATTCATATCAAGTTAATCTTGTGCATACTTGGTGTATTTGTTCACTTTTGTCCAAATACATCCAACAGTTTAGCCATCTACTTCAGAAACCATTATTAATCTATTGAGTTAATTTTATTCAAGTGAATGTTTCACTCTTTTTAGTTCTTGACAGAACTAGTGAACTTATCAAACAATTCCTTTCTTTGTGGCGCTCTTCCTATTGATGCACCCAAAAGAGTGTATCTTATTTAACCTTGCACTAAAAAGATAAATTGTAAGTATAGTAGTTAGCAAGGGTCGAGTCCTCAGGGATTGGGTTTTAGTTTATAAGTTAATAGTTTAAAACTTACGTTCAAAGAAAACAATAAAAGAAAAGGGGTTTTTGAAGCCAGATTTAAACTAAAGTAAATAATAAGAATAAAATGCAAGGCGGTATAACCAGCCAATAAAAATATATATACTAAATTAGGCGGTATAACCAGCCAATCAAAATATATATACTAAATTAGGCGGTATAACCAGCCAATAAAAATATATATACTAAATTAGGCGGTATAACCAGCCAATAAAAATAAAACAAAGTTAATATACAAATTAGGCGGTATAACCAGCCAATAAAAATAAATATACTTTTAAAAATAAGCAAACTAGAAAAGTAAGAAAACAAGTAAGTAAGAAGAATCAAATATGAAAAATATGGTTAAGGTTTCATTCTCCACCACTAGACATCATTAAGAATCAATTTCAGATCTATCAATATCAACCAACTATCAAAGTTAACAACCGTAGATAACAACAAGCTCTGTTACCCCAATCTTTCCTTAGTTTGTCGTTAAATAGAACAAGCTCTCTATTTAATCTCTAACCATTAAACAACCTAGAATAAGCTCTCTAAATTCAATTTAATGGCAGCTTTATGATGAGAAAGATAGGTTGATCTAAGCAACAAACACATAAGCTCGGATTGTTCAACTTAGGTTATGTTCCACTTTGCAATTATTGAAAACTTGACCATAATCATTAATCACAAATTGCCACTTATGAATAGGAAATCAAGACAATTACACGGATCAAGACTCCTAAACTAGCAATAGATAATTATCAAGATCTATCTAGTTGTACACCTAAATAAATCAAGACAACATCATGAACAATTCTTGTAGAAGAACATAAGCAACTTTGATAGAAAATTAATGATAGATAGAATCTGAAAATCAATCACAAAACATGTCTAGGGCTTTGAAATCACCCTTAACCAAATAGAAGTTTAGCCTAGCATAGGCATTGTAAACATAAACATAAAATTAAAGAAAATCTAAGAAGAAAATAAAAGAAAGAAAGAAGAAGAGGAAGAATATTAATTATCCAACCTCTTGCTCTCTCTAAAGAAAAAGAAAACTAGAGAAAAGAAAGAAAACTAGAGAAAAGAAAGAAGAAGAAAACTTAGAGAATTTTATTAAAATGGCTAATATCCTACCTATGTACAATATGATCCTCTAAAATCATCCAAGGCCCTCTATTTATACACATTTTGGAGGGCTAAATGACAAGAGACAAGCTTTACAAATTTCAAAGGTAGGTATAATAGGTGGGTGAATTTTTCTAACAATTTTCGTCATATTGTATGACAATTTTGATCAGCCAATTTGATGGTCGATTTCGTCAATGTTGGAGGCCTTATCTGATCACATGGTCTTCTAGAAACATGTTACCCTGTCAGTTACTGATCCATAGCCGTTGGAATCAGCTCATTTGCTGATGTGGATAAGACGATATGGGCAAAATACGAAAACAGGTCAGCACAGACGTCATTGCACATCAGCCAACTTGATGGTCGATTTCGCTAGGGAAAACGACTCCGTTTCAAGAAGTGTAAAACATGAAAAAGATAGATATGCCTCTTAGCTTTGCACGGCTACAAATTTCAGCCTTATTGCTTCAGTGAAACTCGAGATATAGCTGATATGGCAAAAGGTGTCGGAACTGGAACTGAACTGGATTTGCCCTTAATTGTAGTAATCTGAAATCACTCAAAGAAACTTGTGAAAAAGACCAAAATACATAAAAATATAAAAGATCATAAACACAATTAGACTAAACAATAATAACTCGTATTTGACACAAAACAATAATAAAACATAACTAAAAACTATATAATTATACGAGTTATCACACCCCCACACTTAGATTGTTGCTAGTCCCTAGCAACGACTCAATAAAAATAAAATAAGAAAATCTAATCTAATCCATTTTCGTAGGAAATCACGGTGGCACTTAGCATGTGACACAAGCCTTTAAACCCCTAGGTGTCCCTAGTGGACGAGTTTAGTCTCGTGAGGGTTTACTAGAACGATACCCACAAACATTGAAAAACTAAAATATAAATAAACTACATATACTAAAAATATTTACTCCTAATCCTTTCAATACAAATTAGAGACAATCTTTGAACAAGTCTTATAAACTAATCAATAGCTAAAAAAATTTCACAAAAAATCATGCTTGAATGTAAATTGTTTGAGTTAAGCCAATATTAGCATAACATATCTCAATCAAAATAGTGCATGTTCAAATTTAATCTCAACTTCTCACATGGGATACCCTCATGATTTTCACTCTTTAAAGTAGTGGTGAAGTGTTTACACTCAATCAATCTCATGAAAACAGTTCTACCATATTCTTACTTGTCCACCTATTCTCCACTATTTAGATCATACAACTTCATGAATCAAAAGGTCTTTAATGAAGGTTGTAATGGGGCCAAGGGGTTTGTAATGTGGTTGAAGAACAAAAGGATAAAGATATCACAAAGGTTCCAAAGAGTTCATAAAGTTTAGAGACATAAAAAGATCATACAAAGAAACTTCTCAAAACTTTTTACAAGTACATAGTCACCTAGGCCGGATATTCATGTTGGGCCTTTTCTTCATTCTAAACAACTTTGTAACATCTTTTTCCTTTTCCACAAATTCAAGAGATGATTCATATATTATTTTTTATTTTATTTTTTTACATAGGAATGTATTTGCCAGTATTCCATTTCTTTTTCTCTTGACTTTTCTTTTCTTTCCCCCCCACACTTATTTCTTGTTTCTAACCCAAATTTTCAATAGATCTTCCTTGTCTTTGCAACTTGTCTCAAAACATGCTAATTCATCTTTGGAACAAAGGTAAAGATATAAGTATATTTAGGTTAGGGACAAGTTATGGTTACCAAAGAGATAGCTTATTCAATGTAGGCTCAAATTGGTTCACTAAGGGTGTGTTCTCTTGGAACATCAATAAGGGATGGCTGTTTGGCCCTGGCTAAAAATCCTAATGCCTCTATCATATTCATGTTGTCACATGCATCAATATAGTCTCAAATGGTTTAAAGCAAGTTCTAGAGAATCATGTAATCATAAGAGAACTCAAGAAATAAATTAGATTGATTTGTATAATGCATCAATCATTATAGGCTCAAAAACTCACAAGGATGATTATACAAGTCAGATTAAGTCTAAACATGCTTCTTTCTCAATCAACATATCATATTAACATTGGCTCAAAAAAATGACATCAAGCTCAATTCTCATGAAAATCTTCTCACTAATAAATCAGTTTTAGACTTATGCTATTCATATCTCATCATTGCATTAAAAAGGAACTAAAACACACTAAAAATAATAATAATATTAAAGACTCATAAAAAAAAATAGACAAAAATAAAAGAAATCCTAAATCCTTCCCCCCACACTTAATTCTTACATTGTCCTCAATGTAAGTCTATTAACCCAAATGAAAGAATCATGTGTAAGAGAAAAGAACTAATAACATAAGAATAGGAACAACTAAGACTCAAAACGAAACAAAACCATGCAACCTAAATAATCCTAAAATACTAAACAAAAATTAACAAGTAAACATAAAAAGATTAAAATCAAACTGACAAGGTATGTCTCAAGTCTCCCTTACTCAGACCTTGTTCAGAATGAATACTTCTAAATTGCTTAAAACACAACAAACTTTTTTTTTTTTTTTTTTTTGTAAAGAAGAAATCAAACTGACAAGGTATGTCTCAAGTCTCCCTTACTCAGACCTTGTTCAGAATGAATACTTCTTAATTTTTTTTTTTTTTTTTAAATTAGCAAAATATGTCCCTTACCCCCTACTAAAATAAGACATTGTCCCCAATGTCAAATTTTAAAGGTAGAATTTAGGAGATATTACCTGCAGAGGTTGCTAACCACTTATTATAACTGAGACACAACAAACAAAATGTTAGATAATGTCACAAAGACAAAGTGCAATCCACTCCTTGCTCGTCCATATCTCTTTTTCTTTTTCCGAGCGTTTGCGAAACAACCGTAGCAGATAAATACTCATAAGCTTGGAGCTTTTTGAGTAAATCTTCAATGGTTGTAGCAGAAATTATGGTTCTCCTTGCCTCTGAAAACATGAATCCATTATCCACAGCATTATCTAAATATGAAAGCAAATTACTAAAATAACCATTAATATTAAGCAAACCAATGGGTTTCTTATTTCTGACCAAAGATGACCAAGAAGTCACGCAAGCTATTTCTTCCAATGTACCCAGACCTCCTGGTAAAGCAATGAATGCATCGGCAGAATGGTACATGATTGTTATCCGTTCAGGGATACTCCAGACTTGTATTTCCTTACCCACGGTAGGTCCACAAAAACTTGTGAATAGTTTTGGCACGATTCCTAGAACTGGACTTCCTCCGGCGTGTGCTGCTGTAGCGACTGCTCCCATTAAACCCGTACTACCGCCTCCATAAATCAAGTGGATCTTTTGTTGGGCAAGTATTACTCCAACTCTTATGGCTTCATCAGCGAATATGTTATTTTTCCCTGGATAAGCACCTCCAAAGACACAAATTTTTTTAATGCGCTGGGACGAAGTACTTTCCATTTTTTTTTCGAGTGCCTGAAAGAGAATAAGTATATGGTGTAATATATAGAGGACTGAGTAGTGAATCAGACAAGAGTAATAATGTCGCCGAAAGTGTATCTGACCTGTCAGAAGAAAATGTTAATCAAAAGATTTTTGCGTGATTTCAGGAAGAAAATCAAAAAGAGAAGAAAAAATCAACCGTAAAAGACAAATAAAAAAAACGAGAATAATTACACAAATCGAACAACACCTAAATTAAACCGAAATGAAGTTATTGCAAATCAAACCAAAAGTTGAGAAGTCATTTATTGTAGTTGTGATTGTGGCTCACATCTTCCTCTGGTTTTACGTCCAGAAACGGCTTAAACGCCTTCTATGAGTCGAGGATATGCTTCCCATCCAGTTTTCTTACAAGCTGGCAAACAGGGTCTTTTAACATCAGATTCCCAAGATGTTGCCATTCCCTTTGGAATTGCGGCCATAAATCATGAATTTCTCTTTGTACGTCTCCACTAGGATGCATCTCAAGAGAAAGTTGGATATTACCCAAATTCTCCTTACTTAGTCCATCCTTAATGAATTCAATTTTATCATCTCGATTAGAGGACGGAATCCCAATAGAACGACATTTACCGTTACACGTCCATCGTGCACATTTGTGGCAATTTGAACTCATGCGCTTTGCTAGTCGCTTCTTTGCAAAAGTGCTTCTACCTGTACCTGGTAAATGCAAAACAGGAAGATATTCATCTTCACGTACCTTGGCTTCAATTATCCAACGTATGTCTTCATGAATCCCTTTGTGCATAAGCATTCTTAATCTTTCAAATCGAACTTGGTAAAGCTTCAGTAAAATATTTCGAGGAAAAGGAGGAAATCGTTTCTGCAATCTTGTGAGAATATCATCCATCCTGAAAAAAAAATAAAAGAGAAATTGAAAGAGAAATTTTATACAATATCAGTTTTTTAGGTAGCTGATGGAACCGATTTAAATAATCACGGAGTACCGTTATCCGCCATTTAACCGGGGTTAAAAAAATAAAAATTATATTTACATCTAGTCATTTTCAAAACAAGGATAAAAAAAAAAAAAAAAAACATAAAAAGACTCAAAAATAAAACACTCTAAATAAAATCCTAAATTCTTCCCCCCACACATAATTCTTACATTGTCATTAATGTAATGCTATTATCCCCCAATGCAAGAATTATATGTAAGAGAAAAGAACTATTAAACAAAAGAAACTTATGCAGCCTAAATGAACTTAAAAACACTAAACACAATTAACAAAGAAACATAAGAAAAAGATAAAGAAAAAGAGAGCAAATCTGAGGATGGCAGTTTGGCAATGCTTTCACTAATTAGGCTGCCTCCCCCAATTAGCACTTGATTGATTGTTTCCAGTCTAGCCAATTCCCCTTCTTGGCTTTTTAGGATCTTTTGGCTTAGACATGAAACTTCTCGGATTTTTGCGTTTTGGAGGAAGTTTTCTTTGCAAAACAGCCAATGCATTCTCCCCCACACGTATTATTTCATCATTCTTGGTGGGGTACAGCTCTTTGAGGAATTGTGCATATCTTGGTACTTGTCTAATGGCATCCACAAGCAAGCTGTTTAAGGTTTCCAAAAATTGTTGTTCATGTTCCTCCTTCTTGGACTTTGCAAATCTGCTAGGAAAAAGTGGAGAAGGAACATTAGTAGAAATAAGAACCTTAAAAGCTACCTTAGGTGTCAAAGTACTCTCAATTTGAATGGTGGCTTCATTATCCTCAAGAAGTGAATCCATCTTTGGTTTTGTCTCATCCTCATCTTGTTCCTCATTTCTCAAGGTCACAATAGTAGCATTCTCCTTTGGGTTAATCACCGTTTGGGAAGGGAGTGCTAGAGATCTTTCTGCTACTAATTCCACCATACTACTAGCCAATAGGCTCATTTGCTTTTCCAAACTCTGGATGCTTGCCCTTGTTTCCTGTTCAAATTGCAAAGTATTAGTAACAAGAGAATCGACAAGATCTTCTAAAGAAGTACCTGAGTTTTGAGTCATATGTGGTGGTTGAAGAAGATCTGGTTCTTGTGACCATGATTGATTGAAGCTAGATGGATGAGTGTAATTGGCATAAGGATCTATTTCTTGGTAATTTTTCGAGTAGCCATAATTAGTATGATCCCACCATCCCTCATGGTAAGTGTTTGAGTAATGATCATACTGTTGGTCTTGGAACACTTGATGGCCTTGACATCCTCCCATGGCCAATTGTTGAACTGAGGAAGTGAGATTGGCTTGTTGATTCTCCATGTTCATGTATGCCACCAACTCTTCAAGTGTTAGATTGCTTAATTCCATCTTTTTTTTTTTTTCAAAATTTAAAAAGAAAAACATGTATGTACAAGAAAATAATACTAATTAGAACTGAAAATAAGAATAAACCAAGTAACAAATAAACTAAAGAAAACAATCCCCGGCAACGGCGCCAAAAATTTTGATGCACCCAAAAGAGTGTATCTTATTTAACCTTGCACTAAAAAGATAAATTGTAAGTATAGTAGTTAGCAAGGGTCGAGTCCTCAGGGATTGGGTTTTAGTTTATAAGTTAATAGTTTAAAACTTACGTTCAAAGAAAACAATAAAAGAAAAGGGGTTTTTGAAGCCAGATTTAAACTAAAGTAAATAATAAGAATAAAATGCAAGGCGGTATAACCAGCCAATAAAAATATATATACTAAATTAGGCGGTATAACCAGCCAATCAAAATATATATACTAAATTAGGCGGTATAACCAGCCAATAAAAATATATATACTAAATTAGGCGGTATAACCAGCCAATAAAAATAAAACAAAGTTAATATACAAATTAGGCGGTATAACCAGCCAATAAAAATAAATATACTTTTAAAAATAAGCAAACTAGAAAAGTAAGGAAACAAGTAAGTAAGAAGAATCAAATATGAAAAATATGGTTAAGGTTTCATTCTCCACCACTAGACATCATTAAGAATCAATTTCAGATCTATCAATATCAACCAACTATCAAAGTTAACAACCGTAGATAACAACAAGCTCTGTTACCCCAATCTTTCCTTAGTTTGTCGTTAAATAGAACAAGCTCTCTATTTAATCTCTAACCATTAAACAACCTAGAATAAGCTCTCTAAATTCAATTTAATGGCAGCTTTATGATGAGAAAGATAGGTTGATCTAAGCAACAAACACATAAGCTCGGATTGTTCAACTTAGGTTATGTTCCACTTTGCAATTATTGAAGACTTGACCATAATCATTAATCACAAATTGCCACTTATGAATAGGAAATCAAGACAATTACACGGATCAAGACTCCTAAACTAGCAATAGATAATTATCAAGATCTATCTAGTTGTACACCTAAATAAATCAAGACAACATCATGAACAATTCTTGTAGAAGAACATAAGCAACTTTGATAGAAAATTAATGATAGATAGAATCTGAAAATCAATCACAAAATATGTCTAGGGCTTTGAAATCACCCTTAACCAAATAGAAGTTTAGCCTAGCATAGGCATTGTAAACATAAACATAAAATTAAAGAAAATCTAAGAAGAAAATAAAAGAAAGAAAGAAGAAGAGGAAGAATATTAATTATCCAACCTCTTGCTCTCTCTAAAGAAAAAGAAAACTAGAGAAAAGAAAGAAAACTAGAGAAAAGAAAGAAGAAGAAAACTTAGAGAATTTTATTAAAATGGCTAATATCCTACCTATGTACAATATGATCCTCTAAAATCATCCAAGACCCTCTATTTATACACATTTTGGAGGGCTAAATGACAAGAGACAAGCTTTACAAATTTCAAAGGTAGGTATAATAGGTGGGTGAATTTTTCTAACAATTTTCGTCATATTGTATGACAATTTTGATCAGCCAACTTGATGGTCGATTTCGTCAATGTTGGAGGCCTTATCTGATCACATGGTCTTCTAGAAACATGTTACCCTGTCAGTTACTGATCCATAGCCGTTGGAATCAGCTCATTTGCTGATGTGGATAAGAAGATATGGGCAAAATACGAAAACAGGTCAGCACAGACGTCATTGCACATCAGCCAACTTGATGGTCGATTTCGCTAGGGAAAACGACTCCGTTTCAAGAAGTGTAAAACATGAAAAAGATAGATATGCCTCTTAGCTTTGCACGGCTACAAATTTTAGCCTTATTGCTTCAGTGAAACTCGAGATATAGCTGATATGGCAAAAGGTGTTGGAACTGGAACTGAACTGGATTTGCCCTTAATTCTAGTAATCTGAAATCACTCAAAGAAACTTGTGAAAAAGACCAAAATACATAAAAATATAAAAGATCATAAACACAATTAGACTAAACAATAATAACTCGTATTTGACACAAAACAATAATAAAACATAACTAAAAACTATATAATTATACGAGTTATCACCTATCAAACTTAGGTTCTAGAAACAAGTGTTCTTGGTGTTTAGTTAGCTTAGCTAATCTAGGTTCTTTGATCCAAGATTTCTACGGGTTTAAGTTTCATTGCCTGAATCATGGCTTTCTTGGGGTTAGGGTATTTTGTTAGTAGGTTCAAAGGGTTTAATCGCACTGGTTCCCATCAGTTCGTATCAGAGCTCAGGTTCCAATCATGCTTTTTGTTTGGATTATCACTGACAAGATTTTGAGGTTTCAAACAAACTTGTCTTGTGGCTATAGATTTAGGCATTTTTTCTAGGGTTATAGTTTTTAGGCATTTTAGTTTTGGGGTTTCAGTCTTAAAAAGTAATTTTTCCAAGCAGGCTTTTTCTCTGAACTATCACCGACAACGTTTTGGGGTTTCAAACAAACTTGTCTTGGGGTTATAGCTTTAGGCAATTTTCCTAGGGTTATAGTTTTTATCCAGTCTAAGTTAGGGTATTTCAATTTGTTAGTGGGTTCAATGGGTTTAACCCCACGGGTTCACATTATTAGGCAGTCTAAGTTAGGGTATTTCAATTTGTTAGTGGGTTCAAAGGGTTTACCCAATGGGATCACATTATTAGGCATTCTTGATCTATTATAATTTCTTCTTATTGATTCTTAATCTTACAAAAAAATAAAAAATTTAGAGGGGCATTCGAATAGTCCCAAGAAAGAAAAAAGAAGTTCATCCGAGATTTCAAGAAAATCAAGAAGTCTCGTTCTTGAAAAAAAAATGTGTTCGAACAGTAAGAAAAACAAATAAAGATTCGAAAAAGATCAAGGAAAATTGGAAAGATTTTAATTCTTGGTAATCTTGTTCTTGTTTTTAATTGTTTTACCTTCTTACTAATTGTTTCTTGTTTCTTGAGTCTTTTGCTAGGTAGAACTAAGCAAGGGGAGTTCTTGAAGAGTTATTCTAGTTCCTAAAGAACCTGAAAGAGGAAATAGAGTGGTAAAAAGCAAGAGTAAGTAAGATTATTAAAGAAAAAGCTTAAAAGAGTGCAAACAAGAGTTGGAGTGATATCATATTTGAGTGTAAACACTAAGGGAGTGTGTGAGTTTAAAATTTTATTATCACTAAAATTTGTTTTGCAGTAATCTTAAGATGTCTCAAAAGAGTAGTTCATCACACCAGGGGGATGAAAATCCATTCTTTACGTGGAAAGCCATGCAACAATCGTTTGAGCGTATGAATCTTGTGATGGCGGATATGTCAGATAAGTTAGAGAGACGATCGGTAGCCATTAAAAACCTACAAGATGGGCAACATAAGGGAGCTAGGCATGAGTCTAGTGTGGTTGATGACCATGAATTTGTTGAGGAGGACGATGAGGAGGTGGTACGGGTAGGCCTAGAGGAGTTAGGCATGGAGTAGCACCTAGGAGAAACACTGAGGGTCATGATTGGGAAAATAGAGAAGATAGGAACCTTGGGAATATTAAAATGAAAATTCCACCATTCCAAGGTAGAACTGATCCTGAGGTGTATTTGGAGTGGGAGAAGAAAATAGCGTTGGTGGTAAGTGCTTAATTTCACGTATATTCCAATTGAATTTTGATGCACCCAAAAGAGTATATCTTTATTTAACCTTGCACTAAAAAGATCAATTGTAAGTATAGTAGTTAGCAAGGGTCGAGTCCTCAGGGATTGGGTTTTAGTTTAAGAATTATTAGTCTAAAACCTAAATTCAAAGAAAACTAAATAAAATGGGAGGTTTTTAAAATCAATTTAAACTAAAGACTCATAATCAAAGAAGAAAGCAAGTAAATAAGAAGTAATCAAATATGAGAAAAATATGGTTAAGGTTTAATTCTCCACCACTAGACATCATTGAGAATCGATAATCAGATCTATCAACATCAATTAGCTATCAAAATTATCAACCGTAGATAACAACAAGTTTTGTTACCCCAATCTTTCCTCAGTTCGTCGTTAAATAGAACAAGCTCTCTATTTAAGCTCTAACTATCAAACAACCTAGAATAAGCTCTCTAAGTTCAATTTAATAGCAGCTTTATGATGAGAAAGATAGGTTGATCTAAGCAACAAACACATAAGCTCGGCTTGTTCAACTTAGGTTATGTTCCACTTTGCATTTATTGAAAACTTGACCATAATCATTAATCACAAATTGCTACTTATGAATAGGAAATCAAGACAATTACACGGATCGATATCCTAAACTAGCATTAGACAATTATCAAGATTTATCTAGTTGGCCACCTAAACAAATCAAAACATCATCATGAACAATTTTAATGGAAGAACATAAGCAACTTCGATAGAAAACAATAATAGATAGATTCTAAAAATTAATTACATAACATGTCTAGGGCTTTGAAATCACCCTTAACCAAATAAAAGTTTAGCCTAGCATACGCATAGATAATATATATATAAAACTAAAAAGAAAATAAAAGAATGGAGAAGAAGAAGAATAATGATGATCCTTGAGTCTCCTCAAAAGATGTCTAGTTTGTGGCTCAAAAGACGGTATTTATAGAGCTTTAAAACCCTGAGAATAAGTCCTTGCCGCACAAGTAAGCCTGGAGATGCAAAAATCACGTTTTTGCCTTTTTTTTTTTTTTTTTTTTTTCAGATTTGTGATTAGGGTTTTTTCTGGCCGCGGGGTTCTTTAGAGAGATCTTATAGCGCCTTTTTGAATGCCCATTTCTTATCCTATTTGGGCCCATAATATATTGTTGGAAAGATAATCAAGTCAACTTCAAAAGTCAAGAAGGAAGTTTCGAAAAATAAAGAATCTAACGTCATGTTTCCTTACAACAAGCTCCGGAGGTCAAATCTGCCTGATTGCTTTTCAACCAGAAATTGATATTTTTGACTCCCAAGTCTTCTTCCATCTTGTGATTATGATTTTGTAAGCTCTTTACCATCATTATTGACATCTTTTGACTTCATTCTTCTTATTGTACCTAAAATTCAAAAATATATTATAAGTAAACAAGATAAAGATCAAAAACATAACAAAAACTAAAGGTAGAAAGGCATAAAATAAAATAACTAAAGTAATTAAGAAGAATCAAATATGAAAAATATAGTTAAGGTTTCATTCTCCACCACTAGACATCATTAAGAATCAATTTCATATCTATCAACATCAATTACCTATCAAAATTATCAACCGTAGTTAACAACAAGTTCTGTTACCCCAATCTTTCCTTAGTTAGTCGTTAAATAGAACAAGCTCACTATTTAATCTCTAACTATCAAACAACCTAGAATAAGCTCTCTAAGTTCAATTTAATAGCAGCTTTATGATAAGAAAGATAGGTTGATCTAAGCAACAAACACATAAGCTCAGATTGTTCAACTTAGGTTATGTTCCACTTTGCAATTATTGAAAACTTGACCATAATCATTAATCACAAATTGCCACTTATGAATAGGAAATCAAGACAATTACACGGATCAAGACTCCTAAACTAGCAATAGATAATTATCAAGATCTATCTAGTTGTACACCTAAATAAATCAAAACATCATCATGAACAATTTTAATGGAAGAACATAAGCAACTTTGATAGAAAACAATGATAGATAGATTCTGAAAATTAATTACATAACATGTCTAGGGCTTTGAAATCACCCTTAACCAAATAGAAGTTTAGCCGAGCATAGGCATAGATAATATATACATAAAACTAAAAAGAAAAATAAAAGAATGGAGAAGAAGAAGAAGAAGAAGAAGAAGAAGAAGAAGAAGAATGATGATGATCCTTTGAGTCTCCTCAAAAGATGTCTAGTTTGTGGCTCAAAAGATGGTATTTTTAGAGCTTTAAAACCCTGAGAATAAGTCCTTGCCGCATAAGTAAGCCTGGAGGTGCAAAAATCACGTTTTTGTCTTTTTTTTAGATTTGCGATTAGGGTTTTTCTGGCCTCAGGGTTCTTTAGGGAGATCTTCTAGCGCCATTTTGAATGCACATTTCTTATCCGATTTGGGCCCATAATATATTGTTGGATAGATAATCAAGTTAACTTCAAAAGTCAAGAAGGAAGTTTCTTCAAATAAAAAGTCTATCATCATGTTTTCCTTATAACAAGCTCTGGAGGTCAAATCTGCCTGATTGCTTTTCGACCAGAAATTGATATTTTTGACTCCAAAGTCTTCTTCCATCTTGTGATTACGATTTTGTAAGCTCTTTACTATCATTATTGACATCTTTTGACTTCATTCTCCTAATTGTACCTAAAATTCAAAAATATATTATAATTAAACAAGATAAAGATCGAAAACATAACAAAAACTAAAGGTAGAAAGGCATAAAATGTATATTTTATGAGCTTATCAAATACCCCCACACTTAGCTTTTTGCTAGTCCTCGAGCAAAACAAAATAAAAATAAAATAAGCTCAATATTTCCTTAGTTTGTCGTTAAATAGAATAAGCTCTTTATTTAATCTCTAACTACCAAACAACCTGGAATAAGCTCTCTAAGTTCAATTTAATAGCAGCTTTATGATGAGAAAGATAGGTTGATCTAAGCAACAAACACATAAGCTCGGATTGTTCAACTTAGGTTATGGAAACTTTGCAATTATTGAAAACTTGACAATAATCATTAATCGCAAATTGCCACTTATGAATAGGAAATGAAGACAATTACACGGATCAAGACTCCTAAACTAGCATTAGACAATTATCAAGATTTATCTAGTTGGCCACCTAAACAAATCAAAACATCATCATGAACAATTTTAATGGAAGACCATAATCAACTTTGATAGAAAACAATGATAGATAGATTCTGAAAATTAATTACATAAAATGTCTAGGGCTTTGAAATCACCCTTAACCATATAAAAGTTTAGTCTAACACAGCCATAGATAATATATACATAAAACTAAGAAGAAGAAGAATGATGATCCTTGAGTCTCCTCAAAAGATGTCTAGTTTGTGGGTCAAAAGATGGTATTTATAGAGCTTTAAAACCCTGAGAATAAGTCATTGCCGCACAAGTAAGCCTGGAGGTGCAAAAATCACGTTTTTGCCTTTTTTTCAGATTTGCGATTAGGGTTTTTCTGGACGCAGGGTTCTTTAGGGAGATCTTCTAGTGCCATTTTGAATGCCCATTTCTTATCCGATTTGAGCTCATAATATATTGTTGGAAAGATAATCAAGTCAACTTCAAAAGTGAAGAAGGAAGTTTTTTCAAATAAAGAATCTAACATCATGTTTCCCTTGCAACAAGCTTTGGAGGTCAAATCTGCCTGATTGCTTTTCAACCAGAAATTGATATTTTTGACTCCCAAGTCTTCTTCCATCTTGTGATTATGATTTTGTAAGCTCTTTACCATCATTATTGACATCTTTTGACTTCATTCTCCTTATTATACCTAAAATTCAAAAACATAATATAAGTAAACAAGATAAAGATCTAAAACATAACAAAAACTAAAGGTAGAAAGGCATAAAATGTATTTTTTATGAGCTTATCAACTAGACATCATTGAGATTCAATAATCAGATCTATCAACATCAATTAGCTATCAAAGTTAACAACGATAGATAACAACAAGTTTTGTTACCCCAATCTTTCCTTAGTTCATCGTTAAATGGAACAAGCTCTCTATTTAATCTCTAACTATCAAACAACCTAGAATAAGCTCTCTAAGTTCAATTTTATAGCAGCTTTATGATGAGAAAGATAGGTTGATCTAAGCAACAAGCACATAAGCTCGGATTGTTCAACTTAGGTTATGTTTGCACTTTGCAATTAGCGAAAACTTGACCATAATCATTAATCACAAATTGCCACTTATGAATAGGAAATCAAGACAATTACAAGGATCAAGACTCCTAAACTAGCAATAGATAATTATCAAGATCTATCTAGTTGATCACCATAATTAAATCAAAACATCATCATGAACAATTTTTATGGAAGAACACAATTAACTTTGATAGAAAACTAAGGATAGATAAGTATGAAAATTAATTACAAAACTTGTCTAGGGCTTTGAAATCATCCTTAACCAAAGAAGTTTAGCCTAACATAAGCATGGATAATATATACATAAAACTAAAAAGAAAAAATAAAAATAAAAGAATGGAGAAGAAGGAGAACAATAATGATGATCCCTTGAGTCTCCTCAAAAGATGTCTAGTTTGTGGCTCAAAAGATGATATTTATAGAGCTTTAAAACCCTGAGAATAAGTCCTTGCAGCACAAGTAAGCCTGGAGGTGCAAAAATCACGTTTTTACCTTCTTTTTTTCAGATTTGAGATTAGGGTTATTCTGGCCATAGGGTTCTTTAAGGAGATCTTCTATTGCCATTTTGAATGTCCATTTCTTATCCGATTTGGACCCATAATATATCGTTGGAAAGATAATCAAGTGAACTTCAAAAGTCAAGAAGGAAGTTTCTTCAAATAAGGAATCTAACATCATGTTTTCCTTACAACAAGCTCCGGAGGTCAAATCTGCCTGATTGCTTTTCAACCAGAAATTGATATTTTTGACTCCCAAGTCTTTTTCCATCTTGTGATTATGATTTTGTAAGCTCTTTACCATCATTATTGACATCTTTTGACTTCATTATCCTTATTTACCTAAAATGCAAAAATATATTATAAGTAAACAAGATAAAGATCGAAAACATAACAAAAACTAAAGGTAGAAAGGCATAAAATGTATATTTTATGAGCTTATCACTAACACTTACTCAAGAGGAGTTGTAGAAGACGTTCTTGTACAGGTTAATGAATTGGTTTTTCCCGCTGACTTTTATGTTATTAAGATGGAAGATCGGACGTCTTCTAATCCCACAACTACTTGAAAACAGCAAGAACTAAAATAGATGTACATGATGGCACTTTAACTATGGAGTTTGATGGTGAAATAATTCGCTTTAACATTTTTGAGGCCACGAGATATCCTAGTGATGTGCATTCTGTTTTTAATATTGATAAAATTGACTCACTAGTGCAGCAAGCTTATGAGCTAGATGGTGAAGATAGTGTGGAGATAGTCTTTAGCAAACATCTCAGAATGGGGATTGCTAAGGGGGAACTAGCCTTGAGTGACCATGTAAAAGGTGCAATAGAATCTTTACATCCATTACCACCTAAAGATGCAAGGTTTGACATTTCATATATTGATTTGCCTTTATCTAATGAGAAACATCTACCTTCCATTTTGCAGGCACCAATTTTGGAATTGAAACAACTACCGGAGCACCTGAAATATGTGTTCTTAGGTGAAAAGAACACACTACCGGTCATCATTGCCAAAGAGCTCACACCTTTGCAAGAAGAGCGACTTACCCGGGTGCTTAGAGAGCATAAGACATCAATTGGTTGGACAATTGCTGATATCGAGGGAATAAGCCCATCCATGTGCATGCACCGGATTTTGTCAGAGGAAGGGTCAAAACCAACAAGCGAGGCACAAAGAAGATTGAACCATCCTATGATGGAGGTTGTGAAAAAGGAGATACTGAAGCTCCTAGATGTTGGAGTGATCTATCCTATCTCGGATAGCAAATGGGTGAGCTCGATCCAAGTGGTTCCAAAGAAATTAGGTGTAACGGTGGTAACAAATAATGAGAATGAACTTGTTCCTACTAGGATTCAGATTGGGTGGTGAGTTTGTATTGATTATCGAAAACTTAATTCCACAACTTGCAAAGACCAATTTCCTTTACCTTTTATTGTTCAAATGCTTGAAAGGTTAGCTGGCCATTCTCATTATTGTTTTCTTGATGGTTTTTCAGGTTATAATCAGATTGCCATTGCTCCGGAGGACCAAGAGAAAACAACATTCACACGTCCATTTGGTATTTTTGCATATCGGCTTATGCCATTTGGTCTTTGTAATGCACCAGCTACATTCCAAAGGTGTATGGTTAGCATATTTTCAGACTATGTAGAGAACATCATAGAAGTGTTTATGGATTATTTTAGTGTCTATGGTGATTCTTTGGATAGATGTCTAGAGAACCTTACACTTGTACTTGAAAGATGCATGGAAACTAACCTTGTTCTGAATTGGGAAAAATGTCACTTTATGGTAGAATAAGGAATAGTTTTAGGCCATGTTATTTCTTCTAAGGGAATAGAAGTGGATAAATCTAAAATAGATATTATGCATTTTTTACCACCTCCCACAAATGTGAGAGAGGTTCGATCTTTTCTTGGACATGTAGGTTTCTATAGGAAATTTATCAAAGACTTCTGAAAGAATATTACCTCTTTGCAAGCTACTACAAAAAGATGTGGTTTTGCACTTTGATGATAAATGCAAAGAGGCGTTTGGAACTTTGAAGGGACTCTTGACATCAGCTCTTATCATGCAACCACCAGATTGGAATGTACCTTTTGAAATCATGTATGATGCTAGTGACTATGCCATTAGAGCTGTTTTGGGCCAACGGGTTGGCAAAGCCTCACATGCCATTCAATATGCCTCCTGAACACTTAATGATGCTCAATTAAACTATTCCACTACTGAAAAAGAACTTTTGGCGGTTGTATTTGCTTTAGAAAAATTTCGATCTCATTTAATTGGTACTAAAGTAATTGTATTTTCTGACCATGCAGCACTCAGGTACTTACTCACTAAGAAAGAGGGCAAACCAAGGTTGATTAGATGGATACTTCTCTTATAAGAGTTTGATTTGGAGATAAAAGATAATATAGGTAGGGACAACCTGGTTGCGGACCATCTTAGTAATTTAATTCATGAAGAGGATGCACTACCCTTGAATGAGAACTTTTCGGATCAGCAACTTCTTTTTATAAGTACAACAACTCCTTGGTATGCCGATATTGTTAATTACTTAGTTACCAAGAAGTTGCCACAAGAGTTGACACAAGGTCAATGAAATAAGATCAAGAGTGATACCAAATACTACATATGGGATGATCCTTACCTTTGGAAGCATTGCTCCTATCAAATTATAAGATGGTGTGTACTCGAATCAGAATTTCAATCTATTCTCACCTTTTGTCACTCTTATGCATGTGGAGGACACTTTGGATCCAAAAGAACAGCCACGAAAGTTCTTGATTATAAATTTTATTGGCCCACGATGTTCTACGATGCATGTACCTCTTTTGCAAGTCATGTGATCGGTTGATAACTCGTATAATTATATAGTTTTTAGTTATGTTTTATTATTGTTTTGTGTCAAATACGAGTTATTATTGCTTAGTCTAATTGTGTTTATGATCTTTTATATTTTTATGTAATTTGGTGTTTTTTTACGAGTTTCTTTGAGTGATTTCAGATTACTAGGTTAAATCAACAATTAAGGGCAAATTCAGTTCAGTTCCAGTTCCGACACCTTTTGCCATATCAGCTATATCTGGATTTTCACTGAAGCAATAAGGCTGAAATTTTAACCGTGCAAAGTTAAGAGGCATATCTAACTTTTTCATGTTTTACACTTCTTGAAACGGAGTCGTTTTCCCTAGCGAAATCGACCATCAAGTTGGCTGATGTGCAATGACGTCTATGCTGACCTGTTTTGGTATTTTGCCCATATCTTCTGATTCACATCAGCAAATGAGCTGATTCCAACGGCTATGGATCACTAACTGATAGAGGAATATTTTTCTAGAAGACCATGTGATCAGATCAAGCTTCCAATACTGACAAAATCGACCATCAAGTTGGCTGATCAAAATTGTCATACAATATGACGAAAATTGTTAGAAAAATGCACCCACCTATTATACCTACCTTTGAAATTTGTAAAGCTTGTCTCTTGTCATTTAGTCCTCCAAAATGTGTATAAATAGAGGGCCTTGGATGATTGTATGAGGCATTGTACATTGGTAGGATATTAGCCATTGTAATAAAATTCTCTAAGTTTTCTTCTTCTTTCTTTTCTCTAGTTTTCTTTTTCTTTATTTTCTTCTTCTTCTTTCTTTCTTTTATTTCCTTCTTAGATTCTCTTTAATTTTATGTTTATGTTTACAATGCCTATGCTAGGCTAAACTTCTATTTGGTTAAGGGTGATTTCAAAGCCCTAGACATGTTTTGTGATTGATTTTCAGATTCTATCTATCATTAATTTTCTATCAAAGTTGCTTATGTTCTTCTACAAGAATTGTTCATGATGTTGTCTTGATTTATTTAGGTGTACAACTAGATAGATCTTGATAATTATCTATTGCTAGTCTAGGAGTCTTGATCCGTGTAATTGTCTTGATTTCCTATTCATAAGTGGCAATTTGTGATTAATGATTATGGTCAAGTTTTCAATAATTGTAAAGTGGAACATAACCTAAGTTGAACAATCCGAGCTTATGTGTTTGTTGCTTAGATCAACCTATCTTTCTCATCATAAAGCTGCCATTAAATTGAATTTAGAGAGCTTATTCTAGGTTGTTTAATGGTTAGAGATTAAATAGAGAGCTTGTTCTATTTAACGACAAACTAAGGAAAGATTGGGATAACAGAGCTTGTTGTTATCTACGGTTGTTAACTTTGATAGTTGGTTGATATTGATAGATCTGAAATTGATTCTTAATGATGTCTAGTGGTGGAGAATGAAACCTTAACCATATTTTTCATATTTGATTCTTCTTACTTACTTGTTTTCTTACTTTTCTAGTTTGCTTATTTTTAAAAGTATATTTATTTTTATTGGCTGGTTATACCGCCTAATTTGTATATTAACTTTGTTTTATTTTTATTGGCTGGTTATACCGCCTAATTTAGTATATATATTTTTATTGGCTGGGTATACCACCTATTTTAGTATATATATTTTTATTGGCTGGTTATACCGCCTAATTTGTATATTAACTTTGTTTTATTTTTATTGGCTGGTTATACCGCCTAATTTAGTATATATATTTTTATTGGCTGGTTATACCGCCTAATTTAGTATATATATTTTTATTGGCTGGTTATACCGCCTTGCATCTTATTCTTATTATTTACTTTAGTTTAAATCTGGCTTCAAAAACCCCTTTTCTTTTATTGTTTTCTTTGAACGTAAGTTATAAACTAATAACTCATAGATTAAAACCCAATCCCTGAGGACTCGACCCTTGCTAATCATTATACTTACAATTGATCTTTTTAGTGCAAGGTTAAATAAGATACACTCTTTTGGGTGCATCAAGTTTTTGGCGCCGTTGCCGGGGATTGTTTTCTTTAGTTTATTTGTTACTTGGTTTATTCTTATTTTCAGTTCTAATTAGTTTTATTTTCTTGTACATACAAGTTTTTCTTATCAAATTTTGAAAAAAAAAAAAAAAAAAAAGAACGATGGAGTTGAGCAATCTAACACTTGAAGAGTTGGTGGCATACATGAATATGGAGAATCAACAAGCCAATCTCACTTCTCTAGTTCAACAATTGGCCATGGGAGGGTGTCAAGGCCATCAAGTATTCCAAGACCAACAGTATGATCATTACTCAAACACTTACCATGAGGGATGGTGGGATCATACTAATTATGGCTATTCGGAAAATTACCAAGAAGTAGATCCTTATGCCAATTACTCTCATCCATCTAGCTTCAATCAATCATGGTCTCAAGAACCAGATCTTTTTCAGCCACCACATATAACTCAAAACTCAGGTACTTCTTTAGAAGATCTTGTACATTCTCTTGTTACTGATACTTTGCAATTTCAACAGGAAACAAGGGCAAGCATCCAGAGTTTGGAAAATCAAATGAGCTTATTGGCTAGTAATATGGTGGGATGGGTAGCACAAAGATCTGAAGAACTCCCAGCCCAAACGATGATTAACCCAAAGGAGAATGCTACTATTGTGACCTTGGAGAATGAGGAACAAGATGAGGATGAGACAAAATTAGAGATGGATTCTATTCTTGAGGATAATGAAGCCACAAATCCAAATAAGAGTATTTCGGCACCTGAGGTAACGTTTAAGATTCCAATTTTTACTAATGTTTCTTCTCCACCTTTCCCTAGTAGATTCGCAAAGTTCAAGGAGGAGGAACATGAACAAAACATGCTGGAAACCTTAAACAGTTTGTTTGTGGATGCCATTCAACAAGTACCAACATATGCTCCATTCCTCGATGAGATATGCACCACAAAGGATGATGGAATAATACTTGTAATGGAGAATGCATCCAGTTTTGTGCAAAGAAAGCTTCCTATCAAACGCTCAAATTTGGGAAGTTTCATGTATGAGCCTAACAAGCCTAAAAAGCCAAGAAGGGGAATTGGCTAGGCTGAAAACAATCAATCAAGTGCTAATTGGGGGAGGCAGCCTAATTAGTGAAAGCATTGCCAAACTGCCATCCTCAGATTTGCTCTCTTCTTCTTTATCTTTTTCTTATGTTTCTTTGTTAATTGTGTTTAGTGTTTTTAAGTTCATTTAGGCTGCATAAGTTTATTTTGTTTATTAGTTCTTTTCACTTACACATGATTCTTTCATTTGGGTTAATAGCATTACATTAATGACAATGTAAGAATTATGTGTGGGGGGAAGAATTTAGGATTTTATTTTTGAGTCTTTTTATGTTGTTTTTCTTTCTGATCCTTGTTTTGAAAATAACTAGATCTAAATATAATTTTTATTTTTTTTAACCCCGGTTAAATGGCGGATAAAGGTACTCCGTGATTATTTAAATCGGTTCCATCAGCTACCCACAAAACTGATATTGTATATAAATTTCTCTTCCAATTTCTCTTTCAATTTTTCATTTTTTTTTCAGGATGGATGATATTCTCACAAGATTGCAGAAACGATTTCCTCCTTTTCCTTGAAATATTTTACTGAAGCTTTACCAAGTTCAATTTGAAAGATTAAGAATGCTTATGCACAAAGGGATTCCTGAAGACATACGTTGGATAATTGAAGCCAATGTACGTGAAGATGAATATCTTCCTGTTTTGCATTTACCAGGTACAGGTAGAAGCACTTTTGCAAAGAAGCGACGAGCAAAGCGCATGAGTTCAAACTGCCACAAATGTGCACGATGGGCGTGTAACGGTAAATGTCGTTCTATTGGGATTTCGTCCTCTAATCGAGATGATAAAATTGAATTCATTACGGATGGACTGAGTAAGGAGAATTTGGGTAATATCCAACTTTCTCTTGAGACGCATCTTAGTGGAGACGTACAAAGAGAAATTCTTGATTTATGGCCGCAATTCTAAAGGGAATGGCAACATCTTGGGAATCTGATGTTAAAAGACCCTGTTTTCCAGCTTGTAAGAAAACTGGATGGGAAGCATATCCTCGACTCATAGAAGGCGTTTAAGCCGTTTCTGGACGTAAAACCAGAGGAAGATGCCAAATACACTTTCGACGACATTATTACTCTTGACTTTTACGGTTGATTTTTCTTCTCTTTTTGATTTTCTTCCTGAAATCACGCAAAAATCTTTTGTTAGGTTAACATTTTCTTCTGACAGGTCAGATACACTTTCGGTGACATTATTACTCTTGTCTGATTCACTACTCAGTCCTCTATATATTACACCATGTACTAATTCTCTTTCAGGCACTCGAAAAAAAAATGGAAAGTACTTCGTCCCAGCGCATTAGAAAAATTTGTGTCTTTGGAGGTGCTTATCCAGGAAAAAATAACATATTTGCTGATGAAGCCATAAGAGTTGGAGTAATACTTGCCCAACAAAAGATCCAGTTGATTTATGGAGGTGGTAGTACGGGTTTAATGGGAGCAGTCGCTACAGCAGCACACGCCGGAGGAAGTCCAGTTCTAGGAATCGTGCCAAAACTATTCACAGATTTTTGTGGACCTACCTTGGGTAAGGAAATACAAGTCTGGAGTATCCCTAAACGGATAACAATCATGTACCATTCTGCCGATGCATTCATTGCTTTACCAGGAGGTCTGGGTACATTGGAAGAAATAGCTTGCGTGGCTTCTTGGTCATCTTTGGTCACAAATAAGAAACCCATTGGTTTGCTTAATATTAATGGTTATTTTAGTAATTTGCTTTCATATTTAGATAATGCTGTGGAAAATGGATTCATGTTTTCAGAGGCAAGGAGAACCATAATTTCTGCTACAACCATTGATGATTTACTCAAAAAGCTCCAAGCTTATGAGTGTTTATCTGCTACGGTTGTTTCGCAAACGCTCGGAAAAAGAAAAAGAGATATGGACGAGCAAGGAGTGGATTGCACTTTGTCTTTGTGACATTATCTAACATTTTGCTTGTTGTGTCTCAGTTATAATAAGTGGTTAGCAACCTCTACAGGTAATATCTCCTAAATTCTACCTTTAAAATTTGACATTGGGGACAATGTCATATTTTAGTAGGGGGTAAGGGACATATTTTGCTAATTTTTAAAAAAAAAAAAAAAAACAAATTTGTTGTGTTTTAAGACATTTAGAAGTATTCATTCTGAACAAGGTCTGAGTAAGGGAGACTTGAGACATACCTTGTCAGTTTGATTTAATCTTCTTCTTCTTCAAAAAAAAAAAAAAAAAAAAAAAAAAGAGCATGTTTAGACTTAGTGTGTTTTTAGTGTGTTTTAGTTACTTTCAATACTATGATGAGATATGAATTGCATAAGTCTAAAACAGATTTATTAGTGAGAAGATTTTCATGAGAATTGAGCTTGATATCAACCTTTTTATGAGCCAATGTTAATATGATATGTTGATTGAGAAAGAAGCATGTTTAGACTTAATCTGACTTGTATAATCATCCTTGTAAGTTTTTGAGCCTATAATGATTGATGCATTATATAAATCAATCTAATTTCTTTCTTGAGTGCTCTTATGATTACATGATTCTCTAGAACTTGCTTTAGACCTTGTTGAGACTATATTGATGCATGTGACAACATGAATATGATAGAGGCATTAGGATTTTTAGCCAAGGCCAAACAGCCATCCCTTATTGATGTTCCAAGAGAACACACCCTTAGTGAACCAATTTGAGCCTACATTGAATAAGCTATCTCTTTGGTAACCATAACTTGTCCCTAACCTAAATATACTTATATCCTTACCTTTGTTCCAAAGAAGAATTAGCATGTTTTGAGACAAGTTGCAAAGACAAGAAAGATCTATTGAAAATTTGGGTTAGAAACAAGAAATAAGTGTGGGGGGGGGGGAAAGAAAAGAAAAGTCAAGAAAAAAAAAAGAAATGGAATACTGGCAAATACATTCCTATGTAAAAAAAAAAATATGAATCATCTCTTGAATTTGGGGAAAAAGAAAAAGATGTTACAAAGTTGTTTAGAATGAAGAAAAGGCCCAACATGAATATCCGGCCTAGGTGACTATGTACTTGTAAAGAGTTTTGAGAAGTTTCTTTGTATGATCTTATTATGTCTCTAAACTTTATGAACTCTTTGGAACCTTTGTGATATCTTTATCCTTTTGTTCTTCAATCACATTACAAACCCCTTGGCCCCATTACAACCTTGATTAAAGACCTCTTGATTCATGAAGTTGTATGATCTAAATAGTGGAGAATAGGTGGACAAGCAAGAATATGGTAGAACTGTTTTCATGAGATTGATTGAGTGTAAACACTTTACCACTACTTTAAAGAATGAAAATCATGAGAGTATCCCATGTGAGTAGTTGAGATTAAGTTTGAATATGCACTATTTTGATTGAAATATGTTATGTTAATATTGGCTTAACTCAAACAATTTACATTCAAGCATGATTTTTTGTGAAATTCTTTAAGCTATTGATTAGTTTATAAGACTTGTTCAAAGATTGTCTCTAATGTGTATTGAAAGGATTAGGAGTAAATATTTTTAGTATATGTAGTTTATTTATATTTTAGTTTTTCAATGTTTGTGGGTATCGTTCTAGTAAACCCTCACGAGACTAAACTCGTCCACTAGGGACACCTAGGGGTTTAAAGGCTTGTGTCACATGCTAAGTGCCACCGTGATTTCCTACGAAAGTGGATTAGATTAGATTTTCTTATTTTATTTTTATTTGTTTTTGCTCGAGGACTAGCAACAATCTAAGTGTGGGGGTGTGATAACTCGTATAATTATATAGTTTTTAGTTATGTTTTATTATTGTTTTGTGTCAAATACGAGTTATTATTTCTTAGTCTAATTGTGTTTGTTGCTTAGATCAACCTATCTTTCTCATCATAAAGCTGCCATTAAATTGAATTTAGAGAGCTTATTCTAGGTTGTTTGATGGTTAGAGATTAAATAGAGAGCTTGTTTTATTTAACGACAAACTAAGGAAAGATTGAGATAACAGAGCTTGTTGTTATCTACGGTTGTTAACTTTGATAGTTGGTTGATATTGATAGAATTGAAATTGATTCTTAATGATGTCTAGTGGTGGAGAATGAAACCTTAACCATATTTCTCTCATATTTGATTTCTTATTTCTTACTTGCATCTTACTTTTCTTGTTTGCTTATTTTTAAAACTATTTCAAAACCCCCTTTTCTTTTATTGTTCTTGAATTTAAGTTTTAAACTATCAACTTATAAACTAAAACCCAATCCCTGAGGACTCGACCCTTGCTAATCATTATACTCTACAATTGATTCTTTTTAAGTGCAAGGTTAATTAAGATACACTCTTTTGGGTGCATCAAATTTTTGGCGCCGTTGCCGGGGATTGCTTTATTTAGTTTATTAGTTTATTGGTTTATTCTTATTTTCAGTTGTAATTAATTTTATTTTTCTTGTACATACAGGTTTTTGTTTTCAAATTTCCAGCAGGAAGAGATGGTAGGTGCTACATCGAAACTTCATAACCTTCAGAACCAATTAGACAATCTCATCTCCATAGTTCAACAAGTGGCCGTAAGTAAGATTCAACAATCAAGGCAGTGTGGAGTGTGCTTCATGATGGATCATCCAACCAATTGGTGCCCATACTACCAAAAAGATAATTTTGATGCAGCCTATGATGTGGGAGAATACCAAAGCCATCAAGGGTTCCAAGGACAACAGTATGATGCTTTCCCAAAAACTTACAATGAGGGATGGTGGAATCATACTCATTATGACTACTCGGGAGATTATCAAGAAGTAGATCCTTATGCTAATTACACTAATCAATTTGTCTTCAATCAACCATGGGATCAACAACAAGATCTTTTTGAGCCACCACCTCAAAACTCAGGTAATTCTTTAGAAGAACTTGTCAATTTTCTTGTTATTAATACTCTGCAACTTCAACAGGAAACAAGGGAAACAAAGGCAAGTATCCAGAGTTTGGAAAGGCAAATGAGCTTATTGGCTAGTAGTACGGTGGAATTAGTAGCACAAAGATCTCAAGCACTCCCTTCCCAATCGATGATTGATCCAAAGGAGAGTGTTAGTGCCCCACAACTTGAGGATGAATCAGAAAATCCAAGGGAACCGGAGGATGAGAAAGAACTAAAGATGGATTCAACTATTGAAGATAATGAAGCTTCAATTCCGAAAGAGAGTACTTCGACACCTAAGGTATCAAAATATGCTCTATTCATCGATGAGATATGCACCACAAAGGATGATGGAATAATACTTGTAA
Source organism: Fremontodendron californicum (assembly GCA_030761205.1). Lineage (NCBI taxonomy): Eukaryota > Viridiplantae > Streptophyta > Magnoliopsida > Malvales > Malvaceae > Fremontodendron > Fremontodendron californicum. The sequence goes on from JAULJL010000013.1 coordinate 23,407,385, forward strand.
TGGAGAATGCATCCACTGTTGTGCAAAGAAAGCTTCCTCTCAAACGCATAAATTTGGAAATTTCATGTATGAGCCTGACAAGCCTAAAATGCCAAGAAGGGGTGTTGGTTAGATTCAAAACAATAACTCATGTGTTAATTGGGAAGGCAGCCCAATTAAAAAAGAAATTGCCAACCTCCTATATTCAGATTTGCTTTCTCTTTCTCTTTCTTTTCCTTTTTCTTTTTCTTTTCCTTTTTCTTTTCTTTTCTTTTATTATTTTTATTATTATTTTTATTGTTTTTCTTTTTCTTTTTTATGTTTATTTGTTAATTTTTTGTTTAGTATTTTAGGATTATTTAGGTTGCATGAGTTTGTTTTGTTTTGAGTCTTAGTTGTTCCAATTCTTATGTTATTAGTTCTTTTCTCTTACACATGATTCTTTCATGAGAATTGAGCTTGATATCAACCTTTTTATGAGCCAATGTTAATATGATATGTTGATTGAGAAAGAAGCATGTTTAGACTTAATCTGACTTGTATAATCATCCGTGTGAGTTTTTGAGCCTATAATGATTGATGCATTATACATATCAATCTAATTTCTTTCTTGAGTGCTCTTTATGATTACATGATTCTCTAGAACTTGCTTTAAACCTTGTTGAAACTATATTGATGCATGTGACAACATAAATATGATAGAGGCATTAGGATTTTTAGCCAGGGCCAAACAGCCATCCCTTATTGATGTTCCAAGAGAATACACCCTTAGTGAACCAATTTGAGCCTACATTGAATAAGCTATCTCTTTGGTAACCATAACTTGTCCCTAACCTAAATATACTTATTTATATCTTTACTTTTGTTCCAAAGATGAATTAGCATGTTTTGAGACAAGTTGCAAAGACAAGGAAGATCTATTGAAAATTTGGGTTAGAAACAAGAAATAAGTGTGGGGGGGGGAAAGAAAAGAAAAGTCAAGAGAAAAAGAAATGGAATACTGGCAAATACATTCCTATGTAAAAAAAAAAATATGAATCATCTCTTGAATTTGTGGAAAAAGAAAAAGATGTTACAAAGTTGTTTAGAATGAAGAAAAGGCCCAACATGAATATCCGGCCTATGTGACTATGTACTTGTAATGAGTTTTGAGAAGTTTCTTTGTATGATCTTATTATGTCTCTAAACTTTATGAACTCTTTGGAACCTTTGTGATATCTTTATCCTTTTGTTCTTCAACCACATTACAAACCCCTTGGCCCCATTACAACCTTGATTAAAGACCTCTTGATTCATGAAGTTGTATGATCTAAATAGTAGAGAATAGGTGGACAAGCAAGAATATGGTAGAATTGTTTTCATGAGATTGATTGAGTGTAAACACTTCACCACTACTTTAAAGAGTGAAAATCATGAGGGTATCCCATGTGAGAAGTTGAGATTAAAGTTTGAACATGCACTATTTTGATATGTTATGTTAATTTTAGATTAACTCAAACCATTTACTAGATGTAAATATAATTTTTTTTAACCCCGGTTAAATGGCGGATAACGGTACTCCGTGATTATTTAAGTCGGTTCCATCAGCTACCCACAAAACTGATATTGTATATAAATTTCTCTTTCAATTTCTCTTTCATTTTTTTTTTCAAGATGGATGATATTCTCACAAGATTGCAGAAACGATTTCCTTCTTTTCCTCGAAATATTTTACTGAAGCTTTACCAAGTTCGATTTGAAAGATTAAGAATGCTTATGCACAAAGGGATTCCTGAAGACATACGTTGGATAATTGAAGCCGAGGTACGTGAAGATGAATATCTTCCTGTTTTGCATTTACCAGGTACAGGTAGAAGCACTTTTGCAAAGAAGCTACGAGCAAAGCGCATGAGTTCAAATTGTCACAAATGTGCACGATGGACGTGTAACGGTAAATGTCGTTCTATTGGGATTCCGTCCTCTAATCGAGATGATAAAATTGAATTCATTAAGGATGGACTGAGTAAGGAGAATTTGGGTAATATCCAACTTTCTCTTGAGACGCATCCTAGTGGAGACGTACAAAGAGAAATTCTTGATTTATGGCCGCAATTCCAAAGGGAATGGCAACATCTTGGGAATCTGATGTTAAAAGACCCTGTTTGCCAGCTTGTAAGAAAACTGGATGGGAAGCATATCCTCGACTCATAGAAGGCGTTTAAGCCGTTTCTGGACGTAAAACCAGAGGAAGATGTGAGCCACAATCACAACTACAATAAATGACTTCTCAGCTTTTGGTTTGATTTGCAATAACTTCATTTCGGTTTAATTTACGTGTTGTTCGATTTGTGTAATTATTCTCGTTTTTTTTTTTGCATTGGTCTTTTACGGTTGATTTTTCTTCTCTTTTTTATTTTCTTCCTGAAATCACGCAAAAATCTTTTGTTAGGTTAACATTTTCTTCTGACAGGTCAAATACACTTTCGGCGACATTATTACTCTTGTCTGATTCACTACTCAGTCCTCTATATATTACACCATGTACTCATTCTCTTTCAGGCACTCAAAAAAAAATGGAAAGTACTTCGTCCCAGCGCATTGAAAAAATTTGTGTCTTTGGAGGTGCTTATCTAGGGAAAAATAAAATATTAGCTGATGAAGCCATAAGAGTTGGAGTAATACTTGCCCAACAAAAGATCCAGTTGATTTATGGAGGCGGTAGTACGGGTTTAATGGGAGCAGTCGCTACAGCAGCACACGCCGGAGGAAGTCCAGTTCTAGGAATCGTGCCAAAACTATTCACAGGTTTTTGTGGACCTACCGTGGGTAAGGAAATACAAGTCTGGAGTATCCCTGAACGGATGACAATCATGTACCATTCTGCCGATGCATTCATTGCTTTACCAGGAGGTCTGGGTACATTGTAAGAAATAGCTTGCGTGGCTTCTTGGTCATCTTTGGTCACAAAAAAGAAACCCATTGGTTTGCTTAATATTAATGGTTATTTTAGTAATTTGCTTTCATATTTAGATAATGCTGTGGAAAATGGATTCATGTTTTCAGAGGCAAGGAGAACCATAATTTCTGCTACAACCATTGAAGATTTACTCAAAAAGCTCCAAGCTTATGAGTATTTACCTGCTACGGTTGTTTCGCAAACGCTCGGAAAAAGAAAAAGAGATATAGACAAGCAAGGAGTGGATTGCACTTTGTCTTTGTGACATTATTTAACATTTTGTTTGTTGTGTCTCAGTTATAATAAGTGGTTCGCAACCTCTGCAGGTAATATCTCCTAAATTCTACCTTTAAAATTTGACATTGGGGACAATGTCATATTTTAGTAGGGGGTAAGGGACATTTAGAAGTATTCATTCTGAACAAGGTCTGAGTAAGGGAGACTTGAGACATACCTTGTCAGTTTGATTTAATCTTTTCAAAAAAAAAAATTGTGTTTTAAGCCATTTAGAAGTATTCATTCTGAACAAGGTCTGAGTAAGGGAGACTTGAGACATACCTTGTCAGTTTGATTTAATCTTTTCAAAAAAAAAAAAAAAACTATCTGGTCCGTTTATTATCTGCATGTGTTTTACTACTTTTATGTATGTATTTTTCTTTTTTGAGTATTAGTATAATCTTGGCAAGCATGTGGATAAAGCAATAGAGTTACAAAGGCTTTGATTAAGTTATCTAGGTTATTTTCAATTTGGTTTTCTGAAAATTGAATATTTTTGATGATCAAATGTCTTTGAGATTGTTTTTGGCAGATCGGTTCGATTTTTTTTGGAATGTCAAATCATGGTGAGCCTTTGGAAAGCCACGAAAAACTGGGAAGACATAGTAAGTTTACTTTTTCTCTTCATTCCACATGCAGATTTAGGTCATCACATAGATGCTTGCATCTATACATGATCTGATCTTAGAACAAAGTCACTATCCAGAAAGCCCCTTATCTTTGCCCCCCTTACATTAGGAGCCCATAGGTTGTAAACCTTCGGGTTGGATCTCTAGATATGAACTCCAGAAATTATGCCAAAGTGAACAGATACGATTCCGACCCCCATTCCCTCTTTATACTTTTATGATAATATTTGTGATCATTGGGTTTGGGATTGTGTGTTTCCTTCTTGTTTATTTTGTTATCTTTTGAAATCTGAAAAAAAAAAGGAATAATGCAAAAGAGGGTAGTTAGAATGAGTGACTGTTTTTAGAGTCGTGAACTTCGAACTTATTGATGCCAAAACAATGTTGTGATGAGTTGAGAAAAAGATGCTGAAAAAAAAAAAGTTGATGAAAATCTGTCTTGTTTGATCAATTGAATGAAAAGAAAGAAAAAGAAAGTACGGAATCCAATGTGATTTCTGAAAAAAAAAAAAAAAAAAAAAAAAAAGATAAAGAATGATGATTATGAATAGATGTGATTGTGCATAAAAGATGTCCCAATGAGGGCACAAATCAAAAGAAAATCACTTGTGCTTAAAAAAATAAAAAAAATAAAATCATAATTCAAGATTCGAGGTTCTTCATTATAGAGAGGTTTTTACTTTTCTATTTTCTTTGGATCGAGTCTTTTCTTGCTTTTTGTTTTCTTTTCAAAATTTTAATGTTGAACATTGGACTAAGGATGAGTGAGAATGGAAATATTTTGAGAGGATTGATCACATTATTATTATATTTCTTGAGCCTAACTTGTGATAAACCTCAGATTATGTTTGAACATTCCACCCCTCACTTGTCCATAAGCCTCAGATTCATCTCTGTACCGATCAGATTTGTCGAGTTCACTTGTGAACTGCGGTGACAAGGATCTTAGCATGTGTACTTATGAAGCTATAGTTTGCCTAGTCCTCCATGGCTAGCTAAAGTCTCGCCAAGAAGGAAGTTCCTCAATCGTACGGTAATGCCTTCAATTTTAATCTCATTGACCCTTTACTCGAACTTAATATGCCAATGATACTTAATTAGATGCCTTGCCAATTCTTACGCTTGATCTTGCTTGTTTGTTTGAGATCCCTTTAACTTGTTTTCCTGTCTATTTTTTTTCTAGGATTGAGTCGTTGCTAGGGACTAGCAACAATCTAAGTGTGGGGGTGTGATAACTTGTATAATTATATAGTTTTTAGTTATGTTTTATTATTGTTTTGTGTCAAATACGAGTTATTATTGCTTAGTCTAATTGTGTTTATGATCTTTTATATTTTTATGTAATTTGGTGTTTTTCACGAGTTTCTTTGAGTGATTTCAGATTACTAGGTTAAATCAAGAATTAAGGGCAAATCCAGTTCAGTTCCAGTTCCGACACATTTTGCCATATCAGCTATATCTGGAGTTTCACTGAAGCATTAAGGCTGAAAATTTTACAGTGCAAATTTAAGAGGCATATCTATCTTTTTCATGCTTTACACTTCTTGAAACGGAGTCGTTTTCCCTAGCGAAATGTGGTATCATGTTGGCTGATGTGCAATACCGTTTGTTCTGACCAGTTTTGGTATTTTGACCATATCTTCTGATCCACATGAGAAAATGAGCTGATTCCAACGGCTATGGATCACAAACTGATAGGGGAATATTTTTCTAGAAGACCATTTGATCAGATCAAGCCTCCAACATTGACAAAATCAACCATCAAGCTGGCTGATCAGAATTGTCATACAATATGACGAAAATTGTTAGAAAAATGCACCCACCTATTATACCTACCTTTGAAATTTATAAAGCTTGTCTCTTGTCATTTAGCTCTCCAAAATGTGTATAAATAGAGGGCCTTGGATGATTGTAAGAGACATGGTACATTGGTAGGATATTAGCCATTGTAATAAAATTATCTAAGTTTTCTTCTTCTTTCTTTTCTCTAGTTTTCTTTTTCTTTAGAGAGAGCAAGAGGCTGGATAATTAATATTCTTCTTCTTCTTCTTTCTTTCTTTTATTTTCTTCTTAGATTCTCTTTAATTTTATGTTTATGTTTACAATGCCTATGCTAGGCTAAACTTCTATTTGGTTAAGGGTGATTTCAAAGCCCTAGACATGTTTTATAATTGATTTTCAGATTCTATCTATCATTAATTTTCTATCAAAGTTGCTTATGTTCTTCTACAAGAATTGTTCATGATGTTGTCTTGATTTGTTTAGGTGTACAACTAGATAGATCTTGATAATTATCTATTGCTAGTTTAGGACTCTTGATCCGTGTAATTGTCTTGATTTCCTATTCATAAGTGGCAATTTGTGATTAATGATTATGGTCAAGTTTTCAATAATTGCAAAGTGGAACATAACCTAAGTTGAACAATCCGAGCTTATGTGTTTGTTGCTTAGATCAACCTATCTTTCTCATCATAAAGCTGCCATTAAATTGAATTTAGAGAGCTTATTCTAGGTTGTTTGATGGTTAGAGATTAAATAGAGAGCTTGTTCTATTTAACGACAAACTAAGGAAAGATTGGGATAACAGAGCTTATTGTTATCTACGGTTGTTAACTTTGATAGTTGGTTGATATTGATAGAATTGAAATTGATTCTTAATGATGTCTAGTGGTGGAGAATGAAACCTTAACCATATTTCTCTCATATTTGATTTCTTATTTCTTACTTGCATCTTACTTTTCTTGTTTGCTTATTTTTAAAACTATTTCCCGCTCATGATCTATGAATACAAGTTAATAAGGTTAACTTATATTCACTGCCAACATATCGGGAACCTAGAGGGTTACACACATAAGAACAGATATGTATGGATTAAACATGATATTCTATTTAAGGTAAAACTTAATGGAATTAATGATCTATATTGAGGACTTAATTGAAAAAGTTCAATTGAGAGAGATTAAGACAAAATTGAGATTTGAGAAATCCAAGGACAATGTATTAATGAGATAAGAGCAATCAAGAAGTCTTATCTAGTATAGTCGACTTTCATAGTAATGTACAAGGTGAATTTCGAATGACTAAGCTATATTTGAATAGTGTCATGAGATGATATTAATAGATTAATGACATGAATTGTTCATGAGGAGAGATAAATTTAATTGAGAATTAAATTACTTTCGTTTGGAAATTAATCTATCCAATAAATAAGCATGATAAATTAGAATGGGTCCAAAGTGACTATTCTAATTTAGGACTGTCCACTAAGGATGTTTGGTTCAACTTAAGGCATTAAGATTGATGGACCATTATTATTATTAGATAATATATTGGGCCTATTGATCCATCTTAGATTTAAATAGTTTTAGTCCAAGTGGATTAATGAAAATCTTGTGCAACAAGCTACAAAGGTCGGCCAAGCTTAGAGAGAGGGGGTCAGGGTTTGCGCCTACTTATATATCAGATATAGAGGCTGTAGCCGTAACCTAAGCTTGTAATTCTATTTGAGATATTCTGATTTTTGCTTGAGAGAAAGTTGGTTTCAAGAAGAGAACCCTAGTCTAGCAAAAATAGCATATCGCCACCTCCCTGAAGAATTTGTGCTTGCCGCAATTCCTCTTGTTCTTGGTGTTTTCTTTTCGCAACTTCACCTTGTTGATGAGACTGATTTAGGAAGATAAACACAATAGATAGATCTTTTGATTGTGATCTTAGGATCAACTTTCTAGCACAAGTGAATCACCATACCTTAGAGAAGGTGATGCACCCAAAAGAGTGTATCTTATTTAACCTTGCACTAAAAAGATCAATTGTAAGTATAGTAGTTAGCAAGGGTCGAGTCCTCAGGGATTGGGTTTTAGTTTATAAGTTAATAGTTTAAAACTTAAATTCAAGAACAATAAAAGAAAAGGGGTTTTTGAAGCCAGATTTAAACTAAAGTAAATAATAAGAAGAAGATGCAAGGCGGTATAACCAGCCAATAAAAATATATATACTAAATTAGGCGGTATAACCAGCCAATAAAAATATATATACTAAATTAGGCGGTATAACCAGCCAATAAAAATAAAACAAAGTTAATATACAAATTAGGCGGTATAACCAGCCAATAAAAATAAATATACTTTTAAAAATAAGCAAACTAGAAAAGTAAGAAAACAAGTAAGAAGAATCAAAAATGAAAAATATGGTTAAGGTTTCATTCTCCACCACTAGACATCATTAAGAATCAATTTCAGATCTATCAATATCAACCAACTATCAAAGTTAACAACCGTAGATAACAACAAGCTCTGTTATCCCAATCTTTCCTTAGTTTGTCGTTAAATAGAACAAGCTCTCTATTTAATCTCTAACCATCAAACAACCTAGAATAAGCTCTCTAGATTCAATTTAATGGCAGCTTTATGATGAGAAAGATAGGTTGATCTAAGCAACAAACACATAAGCTCGGATTGTTCAACTTTGGTTATGTTCCACTTTGCAATTATTGAAAACTTGACCATAATCATTAATCACAAATTGCCACTTATGAATAGGAAATCAAGACAATTACACGGATCAAGACTCCTAAACTAGCAATAGATAATTATCAAGATCTATCTAGTTGTACACCTAAACAAATCAAGACAACATCATGAACAATTCTTGTAGAAGAACATAAGCAACTTTGATAGAAAATTAATGATAGATAGAATCTGAAAATCAATCACAAAACATGTCTAGGGCTTTGAAATCACCCTTAACCAAATAGAAGTTTAGCCTAGCATAGGCATTATAAACATAAAATTAAATAGAATCTAAGAAGAAAATAAAAGAAAGAAAGAAGAAGAAGAAGAATATTAATTATCCAACCTCTTGCTCTTTCTAAAGAAAAAGAAAACTAGAGAAAAGAAAGAAGAAGAAAACTTAGAGAATTTTGTTAAAATGGCTAATATCCTACCAATCTCCAATATGCTCCCTTACAATCATCCAAGGCCCTCTATTTATACACATTTTGGAGGGCTAAATGACAAGAGACAAGCTTTACAAATTTCAAAGGTAGGTATATGACGATTTTGATCAGCCAACTTGATGGTCGATTTCGTCAATATTGGAGGCCTGATCTGATCACATGGTCTTCTAGAAAAAGGTTACCCAATCAGTTACGGAACCATAGCCGTTGGAATCAGCTCATTTTCTGATGTGGTTAAGCAGATATGGGCAAAATACGAAAACATGTCAGCACAGACGTCATTGCACATCAGCCACCTTGATGGTCGATTTCTTCAATATTGGAGGCCTGATCTGATCACATGGTCTTCTAGACAAAGGTTCCCCTATCAGTTACGGAACCATAGCCGTTGGAATCAGCTCATTTGCTGATGTGGATAAGAAGATATGGGCATAATACGAAAACATGTCAGCACAGACGTCATTGCACATCAGCCAAATTGATGGTCGATTTCGCTAGGGAAAACGACTCCGTTTTAAGAAGTGTGAAACATGAAAAAGATAGATATGCCTCTTAGCTTTGCATGGCTACAAATTGCAGCCTTATTGCTTCAGTGAAACTCGAGATATAGCTGATATGGAAAAAGGTGTCGGAACTGAAACTGAACTGGATTTTCCCTTAATTCTAGTAATCTGAAATCACTCAAAGAAACTTGTGAAAAACACCAAAATACATAAAAATATAAAAGATCATAAACACAATTAGACTAAACAATAATAACTCGTATTTGACACAAAACATTAATAAAACATAACTAAAAACTATATAATTATACGAGTTATCACACCCCCACACTTAGATTGTTGCTAGTCCCTAGCAACGACTCAATAAAAATAAAATAAGAAAATCTAATCTAATCCATTTTCGTAGGAAATCACGGTGGCACTTAGCATGTGACACAAGCCTTTAAACCCCTAGGTGTCCCTAGTGGACGAGTTTAGTCTCGTGAGGGTTTACTAGAATGATACCCACAAACATTGAAAAACTAAAATATAAATAAACTACATATACTAAAAATATTTATTCCTAATCCTTTCAATACAAATTAGAGACAATCTTTGAACAAGTCTTATAAACTAATCAATAGCTTAAAGAATTTCACAAAAATTCATGCTTGAATGTAAATTGTTTGAGTTAAGCCAATATTAGCATAACATATCTCAATCAAAATAGTGCATGTTCAAATTTAATCTCAACTTCTCACATGGGATACTCTCTTGATTTTCACTCTTTAAAGTAGTGGTAAAGTGTTTACACTCAATCAATCTCATGAAAACAGTTCTACCATATTCTTGCTTGTCCACCTATTCTCCACTATTTAGATCATACAACTTCATGAATCAAGAGGTCTTTAATCAAGGTTGTAATGGGGCCAAGGGGTTTGTAATGTGGTTGAATAACAAAAGGATAAAGATATCACAAAGGCTCCAAAGAGTTCATAAAGTTTAGAGACATAATAAGATCATACAAAGAAACTTCTCAAAACTCTTTACAAGTACATAGTCACCTAGGCCGAATATTCATGTTGGGCCTTTTCTTCATTCTAAACAACTTTGTAACATCTTTTTCTTTTTCCACAAATTCAAGAGATGATTCATATTTTTTACATAGGAATGTATTTGCCAGTATTCCATTTCTTTTTCTCTTGACTTTTCTTTTCTTTTCCCCCACACTTATCTTTTGTTCTAACCCAAATTTTCAAAAAGTATCCCTTGTTTTTGCAATATGTCTCAAACATTCTAGTCCATCTTTAGAACAAGGGTAAGGATATAAGTATATTTAGGCTAGGTGTAAGTTGTGGTTACCAATAAAACATCATATTTAATGTAGGCTCAAATTGGCTCACTAGTGGGGATGTTCTCTTAGAACATTAATAATGGATGGCAGTTTGGCTCTGGTTATAATCCTAATGCCTCTATCATATTCATGTTGTCACATGTATCAATATAGTCTCAAACGGTTTAAAGCAAGTTCTAGAGAATCATGTAATCATAAAAGCACTCAAGAAAGAAATTAGATTGCTTTGTATAATGCATCAATCATTATAGGCTCAAAAACTCACAAGAATGATTATACAAGTCAGATTAAGTCTAAACATGCTTCTTTCTCAATCAACATATCATATTAACATTGGCTCATAAAAAGGTTGACATCAAGCTCAATTCTCATGAAAATCTTCTCACTAATAAATCTGTTTTAGACTTATGCAATTCATATCTCATCATAGTATTGAAAGTAACTAAAACACACTAAAATTTTTAATAATAATAATAATATTAAAGAATTTTATAAAAAAAATAATAGGCAAAAATAAAAGAAATCCTAAATCCTTCCCCCCACACTTAATTCTTACATTGTCCTCAATGTAATGCTATTAACCCAAATGAAAGAATCATGTGTAAGAGAAAAGAACTAATAACATAAGAATAGAAATAACTAAGACTCAGAACAAAACAAATTCATGCAACCTAAATATTCCTAAAATACTAAACAAACAATTAACAAATAAACATAAAAACAATAAACATAATAAAAGAAAAAGGAAAAGGAAAAGGAAAAGGAAAAGGAAAAGAAAGCAAATCTGAGTATGGCAGGTTGGCAATTTCTTCTTTAATTGGGTTGCCTTCCCAATTAACACTTGAGTTAGTGTTTTGAACCTAACCAACACCCCTTCTTGGCATTTTAGGCTTGTCAGGCTCATACATGAAATTTCCCAAATTTATGCGTTTGAGAGGAAGCTTTCTTTGCACAACAGTGGATGCATTCTCCATTACAAGTAATATTCCATCATCCTTTGTGGTGCATATGTCATCGAGGAATGGAGCATATTTTGATACTTGTTGAATGACCTCCACAAACAAGTTGTTTAAGGTTTCCGGCATGTGTTGTTCATGTTCTTCCTCCTTGAACTTTGCAAATCTACTAGAAAAAGGTGGAGAAGAAACATTAGTAAAAAGTGAAACCTTAAACGTTACCTCAGGTGCCGAAATACTCTTATTTGGATCTTTGGCTTCATTATCCTCAAGAATAGAATCCATCTCTAATTTTGTTTCATCCTCATCTTGTTCCTCATTCTTCAAGGTCACAATAGTAGCATTTTCCTTTGGGTTAACCATCGTTTGGGCTGGGAGTTCTTCAGATCTTTGTGCTACCCATCTCACCATACTACTAGCCAATTGGCTCATTTGCTTTTCCAAACTCTGGATGCTTGCCCTTGTTTCCTGTTGAAATTGCAAAGAATCAGTAACAAGAGAATAGACAAGATCTTCTAAAGAAGTACCTGAGTTTTGAGTCATATGTGGTGGTTGAAAAAGATCTGGTTCTTGAGACCATGATTGATTGAAGCTAGATGGATGAGTGTAATTGGCATAAGGATCTACTTCTTGGTAATTTTTCGAGTAGCCATAATTATTATGATCCCACCATCCCTCATGGTAAGTGTTGGAGTAATGATCATGCGGTTGGTCTTGGAACCATTGATGGCCTTGACATCCTCCCATGGCCAATTGTTGAACTGAGGAAGTGAGATTGGCTTGTTGATTCTCCATGTTCATGTATGCCACCAACTCTTCAAGTGTTAGATTGCTCAATTCCATCATTTTTTTTTATTTTTTTATTTTTTATTTTTTTTATTTTTAAAAATTGATAAGAAAAACTTGTATGTACAAGAAAATAAAACCAATTAGAACTGAAAATAAGAATAAACCAAGTAACAAATAAACTAAAAAAAAAAAATCCCCGGCAACGGCGCCAAAAATTTGATGCACCCAAAAGAGTGTATCTTATTTTTGGCCTTGCACTAAAAAGATCAATTGTAAGTATAGTAGTTAGCAAGGGTCGAGTCCTCAGGGATTGGGTTTTAGTTTATAAGTTAATAGTTTAAAACTTAAATTCAAGAACAATAAAAGAAAAGGGGTTTTTGAAGCCAGATTTAAACTAAAGTAAATAATAAGAAGAAGATGCAAGGCGGTATAACCAGCCAATAAAAATATATATACTAAATTAGGCGGTATAACCAGCCAATAAAAATATATATACTAAATTAGGCGGTATAACCAGCCAATAAAAATAAAACAAAGTTAATATACAAATTAGGCGGTATAACCAGCCAATAAAAATAAATATACTTTTAAAAATAAGCAAACTAGAAAAGTAAGAAAACAAGTAAGAAGAATCAAAAATGAAAAATATGGTTAAGGTTTCATTCTCCACCACTAGACATCATTAAGAATCAATTTCAGATCTATCAATATCAACCAACTATCAAAGTTAACAACCGTAGATAACAACAAGCTCTGTTATCCCAATCTTTCCTTAGTTTGTCGTTAAATAGAACAAGCTCTCTATTTAATCTCTAACCATCAAACAACCTAGAATAAGCTCTCTAGATTCAATTTAATGGCAGCTTTATGATGAGAAAGATAGGTTGATCTAAGCAACAAACACATAAGCTCGGATTGTTCAACTTAGGTTATGTTCCACTTTGCAATTATTGAAAACTTGACCATAATCATTAATCACAAATTGCCACTTATGAATAGGAAATCAAGACAATTACACGGATCAAGACTCCTAAACTAGCAATAGATAATTATCAAGATCTATCTAGTTGTACACCTAAACAAATCAAGACAACATCATGAACAATTCTTGTAGAAGAACATAAGCAACTTTGATAGAAAATTAATGATAGATAGAATCTGAAAATCAATCACAAAACATGTCTAGGGCTTTGAAATCACCCTTAACCAAATAGAAGTTTAGCCTAGCATAGGCATTATAAACATAAAATTAAATAGAATCTAAGAAGAAAATAAAAGAAAGAAAGAAGAAGAAGAAGAATATTAATTATCCAACCTCTTGCTCTTTCTAAAGAAAAAGAAAACTAGAGAAAAGAAAGAAGAAGAAAACTTAGAGAATTTTGTTAAAATGGCTAATATCCTACCAATCTCCAATATGCTCCCTTACAATCATCCAAGGCCCTCTATTTATACACATTTTGGAGGGCTAAATGACAAGAGACAAGCTTTACAAATTTCAAAGGTAGGTATATGACGATTTTGATCAGCCAACTTGATGGTCGATTTCGTCAATATTGGAGGCCTGATCTGATCACATGGTCTTCTAGAAAAAGGTTACCCAATCAGTTACGGAACCATAGCCGTTGGAATCAGCTCATTTTCTGATGTGGTTAAGCAGATATGGGCAAAATACGAAAACATGTCAGCACAGACGTCATTGCACATCAGCCACCTTGATGGTCGATTTCTTCAATATTGGAGGCCTGATCTGATCACATGGTCTTCTAGACAAAGGTTCCCCTATCAGTTACGGAACCATAGCCGTTGGAATCAGCTCATTTGCTGATGTGGATAAGAAGATATGGGCATAATACGAAAACATGTCAGCACAGACGTCATTGCACATCAGCCAAATTGATGGTCGATTTCGCTAGGGAAAACGACTCCGTTTTAAGAAGTGTGAAACATGAAAAAGATAGATATGCCTCTTAGCTTTGCATGGCTACAAATTGCAGCCTTATTGCTTCAGTGAAACTCGAGATATAGCTGATATGGAAAAAGGTGTCGGAACTGAAACTGAACTGGATTTTCCCTTAATTCTAGTAATCTGAAATCACTCAAAGAAACTTGTGAAAAACACCAAAATACATAAAAATATAAAAGATCATAAACACAATTAGACTAAACAATAATAACTCGTATTTGACACAAAACATTAATAAAACATAACTAAAAACTATATAATTATACGAGTTATCACACCCCCACACTTAGATTGTTGCTAGTCCCTAGCAACGACTCAATAAAAATAAAATAAGAAAATCTAATCTAATCCATTTTCGTAGGAAATCACGGTGGCACTTAGCATGTGACACAAGCCTTTAAACCCCTAGGTGTCCCTAGTGGACGAGTTTAGTCTCGTGAGGGTTTACTAGAATGATACCCACAAACATTGAAAAACTAAAATATAAATAAACTACATATACTAAAAATATTTATTCCTAATCCTTTCAATACAAATTAGAGACAATCTTTGAACAAGTCTTATAAACTAATCAATAGCTTAAAGAATTTCACAAAAATTCATGCTTGAATGTAAATTGTTTGAGTTAAGCCAATATTAGCATAACATATCTCAATCAAAATAGTGCATGTTCAAATTTAATCTCAACTTCTCACATGGGATACTCTCTTGATTTTCACTCTTTAAAGTAGTGGTAAAGTGTTTACACTCAATCAATCTCATGAAAACAGTTCTACCATATTCTTGCTTGTCCACCTATTCTCCACTATTTAGATCATACAACTTCATGAATCAAGAGGTCTTTAATCAAGGTTGTAATGGGGCCAAGGGGTTTGTAATGTGGTTGAATAACAAAAGGATAAAGATATCACAAAGGCTCCAAAGAGTTCATAAAGTTTAGAGACATAATAAGATCATACAAAGAAACTTCTCAAAACTCTTTACAAGTACATAGTCACCTAGGCCGAATATTCATGTTGGGCCTTTTCTTCATTCTAAACAACTTTGTAACATCTTTTTCTTTTTCCACAAATTCAAGAGATGATTCATATTTTTTACATAGGAATGTATTTGCCAGTATTCCATTTCTTTTTCTCTTGACTTTTCTTTTCTTTTCCCCCACACTTATCTTTTGTTCTAACCCAAATTTTCAAAAAGTATCCCTTGTTTTTGCAATATGTCTCAAACATTCTAGTCCATCTTTAGAACAAGGGTAAGGATATAAGTATATTTAGGCTAGGTGTAAGTTGTGGTTACCAATAAAACATCATATTTAATGTAGGCTCAAATTGGCTCACTAGTGGGGATGTTCTCTTAGAACATTAATAATGGATGGCAGTTTGGCTCTGGTTATAATCCTAATGCCTCTATCATATTCATGTTGTCACATGTATCAATATAGTCTCAAACGGTTTAAAGCAAGTTCTAGAGAATCATGTAATCATAAAAGCACTCAAGAAAGAAATTAGATTGCTTTGTATAATGCATCAATCATTATAGGCTCAAAAACTCACAAGAATGATTATACAAGTCAGATTAAGTCTAAACATGCTTCTTTCTCAATCAACATATCATATTAACATTGGCTCATAAAAAGGTTGACATCAAGCTCAATTCTCATGAAAATCTTCTCACTAATAAATCTGTTTTAGACTTATGCAATTCATATCTCATCATAGTATTGAAAGTAACTAAAACACACTAAAATTTTTAATAATAATAATAATATTAAAGAATTTTATAAAAAAAATAATAGGCAAAAATAAAAGAAATCCTAAATCCTTCCCCCCACACTTAATTCTTACATTGTCCTCAATGTAATGCTATTAACCCAAATGAAAGAATCATGTGTAAGAGAAAAGAACTAATAACATAAGAATAGAAATAACTAAGACTCAGAACAAAACAAATTCATGCAACCTAAATATTCCTAAAATACTAAACAAACAATTAACAAATAAACATAAAAACAATAAACATAATAAAAGAAAAAGGAAAAGGAAAAGGAAAAGGAAAAGAAAGCAAATCTGAGTATGGCAGGTTGGCAATTTCTTCTTTAATTGGGTTGCCTTCCCAATTAACACTTGAGTTAGTGTTTTGAACCTAACCAACACCCCTTCTTGGCATTTTAGGCTTGTCAGGCTCATACATGAAATTTCCCAAATTTATGCGTTTGAGAGGAAGCTTTCTTTGCACAACAGTGGATGCATTCTCCATTACAAGTAATATTCCATCATCCTTTGTGGTGCATATGTCATCGAGGAATGGAGCATATTTTGATACTTGTTGAATGACCTCCACAAACAAGTTGTTTAAGGTTTCCGGCATGTGTTGTTCATGTTCTTCCTCCTTGAACTTTGCAAATCTACTAGAAAAAGGTGGAGAAGAAACATTAGTAAAAAGTGAAACCTTAAACGTTACCTCAGGTGCCGAAATACTCTTATTTGGATCTTTGGCTTCATTATCCTCAAGAATAGAATCCATCTCTAATTTTGTTTCATCCTCATCTTGTTCCTCATTCTTCAAGGTCACAATAGTAGCATTTTCCTTTGGGTTAACCATCGTTTGGGCTGGGAGTTCTTCAGATCTTTGTGCTACCCATCTCACCATACTACTAGCCAATTGGCTCATTTGCTTTTCCAAACTCTGGATGCTTGCCCTTGTTTCCTGTTGAAATTGCAAAGAATCAGTAACAAGAGAATAGACAAGATCTTCTAAAGAAGTACCTGAGTTTTGAGTCATATGTGGTGGTTGAAAAAGATCTGGTTCTTGAGACCATGATTGATTGAAGCTAGATGGATGAGTGTAATTGGCATAAGGATCTACTTCTTGGTAATTTTTCGAGTAGCCATAATTATTATGATCCCACCATCCCTCATGGTAAGTGTTGGAGTAATGATCATGCGGTTGGTCTTGGAACCATTGATGGCCTTGACATCCTCCCATGGCCAATTGTTGAACTGAGGAAGTGAGATTGGCTTGTTGATTCTCCATGTTCATGTATGCCACCAACTCTTCAAGTGTTAGATTGCTCAATTCCATCATTTTTTTTTATTTTTTTATTTTTTATTTTTTTTATTTTTAAAAATTGATAAGAAAAACTTGTATGTACAAGAAAATAAAACCAATTAGAACTGAAAATAAGAATAAACCAAGTAACAAATAAACTAAAAAAAAAAAATCCCCGGCAACGGCGCCAAAAATTTGATGCACCCAAAAGAGTGTATCTTATTTTTGGCCTTGCACTAAAAAGATCAATTGTAAGTATAGTAGTTAGCAAGGGTCGAGTCCTCAGGGATTGGGTTTTAGTTTATAAGTTAATAGTTTAAAACTTAAATTCAAGAACAATAAAAGAAAAGGGGTTTTTGAAGCCAGATTTAAACTAAAGTAAATAATAAGAAGAAGATGCAAGGCGGTATAACCAGCCAATAAAAATATATATACTAAATTAGGCGGTATAACCAGCCAATAAAAATATATATACTAAATTAGGCGGTATAACCAGCCAATAAAAATAAAACAAAGTTAATATACAAATTAGGCGGTATAACCAGCCAATAAAAATAAATATACTTTTAAAAATAAGCAAACTAGAAAAGTAAGAAAACAAGTAAGAAGAATCAAAAATGAAAAATATGGTTAAGGTTTCATTCTCCACCACTAGACATCATTAAGAATCAATTTCAGATCTATCAATATCAACCAACTATCAAAGTTAACAACCGTAGATAACAACAAGCTCTGTTATCCCAATCTTTCCTTAGTTTGTCGTTAAATAGAACAAGCTCTCTATTTAATCTCTAACCATCAAACAACCTAGAATAAGCTCTCTAGATTCAATTTAATGGCAGCTTTATGATGAGAAAGATAGGTTGATCTAAGCAACAAACACATAAGCTCGGATTGTTCAACTTAGGTTATGTTCCACTTTGCAATTATTGAAAACTTGACCATAATCATTAATCACAAATTGCCACTTATGAATAGGAAATCAAGACAATTACACGGATCAAGACTCCTAAACTAGCAATAGATAATTATCAAGATCTATCTAGTTGTACACCTAAACAAATCAAGACAACATCATGAACAATTCTTGTAGAAGAACATAAGCAACTTTGATAGAAAATTAATGATAGATAGAATCTGAAAATCAATCACAAAACATGTCTAGGGCTTTGAAATCACCCTTAACCAAATAGAAGTTTAGCCTAGCATAGGCATTATAAACATAAAATTAAATAGAATCTAAGAAGAAAATAAAAGAAAGAAAGAAGAAGAAGAAGAATATTAATTATCCAACCTCTTGCTCTTTCTAAAGAAAAAGAAAACTAGAGAAAAGAAAGAAGAAGAAAACTTAGAGAATTTTGTTAAAATGGCTAATATCCTACCAATCTCCAATATGCTCCCTTACAATCATCCAAGGCCCTCTATTTATACACATTTTGGAGGGCTAAATGACAAGAGACAAGCTTTACAAATTTCAAAGGTAGGTATATGACGATTTTGATCAGCCAACTTGATGGTCGATTTCGTCAATATTGGAGGCCTGATCTGATCACATGGTCTTCTAGAAAAAGGTTACCCAATCAGTTACGGAACCATAGCCGTTGGAATCAGCTCATTTTCTGATGTGGTTAAGCAGATATGGGCAAAATACGAAAACATGTCAGCACAGACGTCATTGCACATCAGCCACCTTGATGGTCGATTTCTTCAATATTGGAGGCCTGATCTGATCACATGGTCTTCTAGACAAAGGTTCCCCTATCAGTTACGGAACCATAGCCATTGGAATCAGCTCATTTTCTGATGTGGATAAGAAGATATGGGCATAATACGAAAACATGTCAGCACAGACGTCATTGCACATCAGCCAACTTGATGGTCGATTTCGCTAGGGAAAACGACTCCGTTTTAAGAAGTGTGAAACATGAAAAAGATAGATATGCCTCTTAGCTTTGCATGGCTACAAATTTCAGCCTTATTGCTTCAGTGAAACTCGAGATATAGCTGATATGGCAAAAGGTGTCGGAACTGAAACTGAACTGGATTTGCCCTTAATTCTAGTAATCTGAAATCACTCAAAGAAACTTGTGAAAAACACCAAAATACATAAAAATATAAAAATCATAAACACAATTAGACTAAACAATAATAACTCGTATTTGACACAAAACATTAATAAAACATAACTAAAAACTATATAATTATACGAGTTATCAGAAGGATACATCAACTGCTCGTGTGGACTATCTCTAGAGGAAGAACAATTGTGCTTCTTTGTGATCTTGTTCGAATTGGATTTTGGACTTGAGAGCAACTTGGGATTTGGATCTGCAACTTAAGGTTATGGTATCTTAAGTAGATAACTTCTAAATCATATGGGTGATTTAATTTGTTTCGAATGCTATAAACCTATGTTAAACACTAGCCTAAGATCCTGTTGTACTTCAGGTGTTTTTTTTTTTGTTTACTTTCGCTGCACTTTGACTATTATATTTAAGCATGAGCCCGAGGTAGAGTAAACCCAACAGTGGTATCAGAACTAGGTTCTGTTGTTTACATGAGGTTTGTGCATGTCAATTCTTGGTGATGTACAAGTTATTGTGTTGTGTACTGATTTTGACATGTTTCGGTTCCCTAGGATTTAAAAGAAAAGTTGTTTTCTTTAATTTTGTCAAATCTGGAAAATAGCTGTATAATGATTTTAATCATGTTTAAAATTGTTTAAATGGTAGATTAAAAATGTTTTAATCAACAAGGAATAAAGCCACGACATGTCTTAGTAAACTCGACAAGTTTTGATGTCAAAAACATAGTTTTGAGTCAAGTTTTTTAAGATGATTTGGGTATGATATAAAATTGATTTTTTAGATGTTTTAGATCTGGAAATTTTATATTACATGCTTCCATTGAAGTTACAAAATTTATTTGAGCATAGAACATTTAAGCGAAGTTGTTTTCGGATATGAAACATTTAAGTTACTACAATGTTGAAATTTTCTGGATTGTTTTGTAGGTGTTTGCATGCCATAAAATTCGAGCATGAGTGTGGAAACTGATAACTCGTATAATTATATAGTTTTTAGTTATGTTTTATTAATGTTTTGTGTCAAATACGAGTTATTATTGTTTAGTCTAATTGTGTTTATGATCTTTTATATTTTTATGTATTTTGGTGTTTTTCACAAGTTTCTTTGAGTGATTTCAGATTACTAGAATTAAGGGCAAATCCAGTTCAGTTTCAGTTCCGACACCTTTTTCCATATCAGCTATATCTCGAGTTTCACTGAAGCAATAAGGCTGAAATTTGTAGCCATGCAAAGCTAAGAGGCATATCTATCTTTTTCATGTTTTACACTTCTTAAAACGGAGTCGTTTTCCCTAGCGAAATCGACCATCAAGTTGGCTGATGTGCAATGACGTCTGTGCTGACATGTTTTCGTATTATGCCCATATCTTCTTATCCACATCAGCAAATGAGCTGATTCCAACGGCTATGGTTCCGTAACTGATAGGGGAACCTTTGTCTAGAAGACCATGTGATCAGATCAGGCCTCCAATATTGAAGAAATCGACCATCAAGGTGGCTGATGTGCAATGACGTCTGTGCTGACATGTTTTCGTATTTTGCCCATATCTGCTTAACCACATCAGCAAATGAGCTGATTTCAACGGCTATGGTTCCGTAACTGATAGGGGAACATTTTTCCAGAAGACCATGTGATCAGATCAGGCCTCCAATATTGACGAAATCGACCATCAAGTTGGCTGATCAAAATCGTCATATACCTACCTTTGAAATTTGTAAAGCTTGTCTCTTGTCATTTAGCCCTCCAAAATGTGTATAAATAGAGGGCCTTGGATGATTGTAAGGGATCATATTGTACATAGGTAGGATATTAGCCATTTTAATAAAATTCTCTAAGTTTTCTTCTTCTTTCTTTT
This sequence comes from Fremontodendron californicum, assembly GCA_030761205.1. Lineage (NCBI taxonomy): Eukaryota > Viridiplantae > Streptophyta > Magnoliopsida > Malvales > Malvaceae > Fremontodendron > Fremontodendron californicum. The sequence continues at coordinate 23,428,692 of JAULJL010000013.1, forward strand.
CTCTAGTTTTCTTTCTTTTCTCTAGTTTTCTTTTTCTTTAGAGAGAGCAAGAGGTTGGATAATTAATATTCTTCCTCTTCTTCTTTCTTTCTTTTATTTTCTTCTTAGATTTTCTTTAATTTTATGTTTATGTTTACAATGCCTATGCTAGGCTAAACTTCTATTTGGTTAAGGGTGATTTCAAAGCCCTAGACATGTTTTGTGATTGATTTTCAGATTCTATCTATCATTAATTTTCTATCAAAGTTGCTTATGTTCTTCTACAAGAATTGTTCATAATGTTGTCTTGATTTATTTAGGTGTACAACTAGATAGATCTTGATAATTATCTATTGCTAGTTTAGGAGTCTTGATCCGTGTAATTGTCTTGATTTCCTATTCATAAGTGGCAATTTGTGATTAATGATTATGGTCAAGTTTTCAATAATTGCAAAGTGGAACATAACCTAAGTTGAACAATCCGAGCTTATGTGTTTGTTGCTTAGATCAACCTATCTTTCTCATCATAAAGCTGCCATTAAATTGAATTTAGAGAGCTTATTCTAGGTTGTTTAATGGTTAGAGATTAAATAGAGAGCTTGTTCTATTTAACGACAAACTAAGGAAAGATTGGGGTAACAGAGCTTGTTGTTATCTACGGTTGTTAACTTTGATAGTTGGTTGATATTGATAGATCTGAAATTGATTCTTAATGATGTCTAGTGGTGGAGAATGAAACCTTAACCATATTTTTCATATTTGATTCTTCTTACTTATTTGTTTTCTTACTTTTAGTTTACTTATTTTTTATATTTATTTTTATTGGCTGGTTATACCGCCTAATTTGTATATTAACTTTGTTTTATTTTTATTGGCTGGTTATACCGCCTAATTTAGTATATATATTTTTATTGGCTGGTTATACCGCCTAATTTAGTATATATATTTTTATTGGCTGGTTATACCGCCTTGCATCTTATTCTTATTATTTACTTTAGTTTAAATCTGGCTTCAAAAACCCCTTTTCTTTTATTGTTCTTGAATTTAAGTTTTAAACTATTAACTTATAAACTAAAACCCAATCCCTGAGGACTCGACCCTTGCTAACTACTATACTTACAATTTATCTTTTTAGTGCAAGGTTAAATAAGATACACTCTTTTGGGTGCATCAAGTTTTTGGCGCCGTTGCCGGGGATTGTTTTCTTTAGTTTATTTGTTACTTGGTTTATTCTTATTTTCAGTTCTAATTAGTTTTATTTTCTTGTACATACAAGTTTTTCTTTTCAAATTAAAAAAAAAAAAAAACAATGGAATTGAGCAATCTAACACTTGAAGAGTTGGTGGCATACATAAACATGGAGAATCAACAAGCCAATCTCACCTCCCCAGTTCAACAATTGGCCATGGGAGGATGTCAAGGCCATCAATGGTTCCAAGACCAACCACATGATCATTACTCCAACACTTACCATGAGGGATGGTGGGATCATACTAATTATGGCTACTCGAAAAATTACCAAGAAGTAGATCCTTATGCCAATTACACTCATTCATCTAGCTTCAATCAATCATGGTCCCAAGAACCAGATCTTTTTCAACCACCACATATGACTCAAAACTCAGGTACTTCTTTAGAAGATCTTGTCTATTCTCTTGTTACTGATACATTGCAATTTCAACAGGAAACAAGGGCAAGCATCCAGAGTTTGGAAAAGCAAATGATCCAATTGACTAGTAGTATGGTGGGATGGGTAGCACAAAGATCTGAAGAACTCCCTGCCCAAACAATGATTAACCCAAAGGAGAATACTACTATTGTGACCTTGAGGAATGAGGAACAAGATGAGGATGAGACAAAATTAGAGATGAATTCTATTCTTGAGGATAATGAAGCCAATGATCCAAATAAGAGTATTTCAGCACCTGAGGTAACGTTTGAGATTCCAATTTTTACTAATGTTTCTTCTCCACCTTTTCCTAGTAGATTCGCAAAGTTAAAGGAGGATGAACATGAACAAGACACGCTGGAAACCTTAAACAGTTTGTTTGTGGATGTCATTCAACAAGTACCAAAAGATGCACCATTCCTCGATGAGATATGCACCACCAAGGATGATGGAATAATACTTGTAATGGAGAATGCATCCACTGTTGTGCAAAGAAAGCTTCCTCTCAAACGCATAAATTTGGGAAATTTCATGTATGAGCCTGACAAGCCTAAAAAGCCAAGAAGGGGTGTTGGTTAGATTCAAAACACTAACTCAAGTGTTAATTGGGAAGGCAGCCCAATTAAAGATGAAATTGCCAACCTTCCATATTCAGATTTGCTTTCTCTTTCTTTTCCTTTTCCTTTTATTATTTTTATTGTTTTTATTTTATTTCTTATGTTTCTTTGTTAATTGTGTTTACTGCTTTTAAGTTCATTTAGGCTGCATAAGTTTCTTTTGTTTAATAGTTCTTTTCTCTTACATATAATTCTTGCATTGGGGGATAATAGCATTACATTAATGACAATGTAAGAATTATGTGTGGGGGGAAGAATTTAGGATTTTATTTAGAGTGTTTTGTTTTTTAGTCTTTTTATGTTGTTTTTCTTTCTGATCCTTGTTTTGAAAATAACTAGATGTAAATATAATTTTTTAACCCCGGTTAAATGGCGGATAACGGTACTCCGTGATTATTTAAATCGGTTCCATCAGCTACCCACAAAACTGATATTGTATATAAATTTCTCTTCCAATTTCTCTTTCAATTTTTTTTTCATTCTTTTTTTTCAGGATGGATGATATTCTCACAAGATTGCAGAAACGATTTCCTCCTTTTCCTCGAAATATTTTACTGAAGCTTTACCAAGTTCGACTTGAAAGATTAAGAATGCTTATGCACAAAGGGATTCCTGACGACATACGTTGGATAATTGAAGCCAAGGTACGTGAAGATGAATATCTTCCTGTTTTGCATTTACCAGGTACAGGTAGAAGCACTTTTGCAAAGAAGCGACGAGCAAAGCGCATGAGTTCAAATTGCCACAAATGTGCACGATGGACGTGTAACGGTAAATGTCGTTCTATTGGGATTCCGTCCTCTAATCGAGATGATAAAATTGAATTCATTAAGGATGGACTGAGTAAGGAGAATTTGGGTAATATCCAACTTTCTCTTGAGACGCATCCTAGTGGAGACGTACAAAGAGAAATTCTTGATTTATGGCCGCAATTCCAAAGGGAATGGCAACATCTTGGGAATCTGATGTTAAAAGACCCTGTTTGCCAGCTTGTAAGAAAACTGGATGGGAAGCATATCCTCGACTCATAGAAGGCGTTTAAGCCGTTTCTGGACGTAAAACCAGAGGAAGATGTGAGCCACAATCACAACTACAATAAATGACTTCTCAGCTTTTGGTTTGATTTGCAATAACTTTATTTCGGTTTAATTTACGTGTTATTCGATTTGTGTAATTATTCTCATTTTTTTTATTTGTCTTTTACGGTTGATTTTTCTTCCCTTTTTTATTTTCTTCCTGAAATCACGCAAAAATCTTTTGTTAGGTTAACATTTTCTTCTGACAGGTCAAATACACTTTCGGCGACATTATTACTCTTGACTTTTACGGTTGATTTTTCTTCTCTTTTTGATTTTCTTCCTGAAATCACGCAAAAATCTTTTGTTAGGTTAACATTTTCTTCTGACAGGTCAGATACACTTTCGGCGACATTATTACTCTTGTCTGATTCACTACTCAGTCCTCTATATATTACACCATGTACTCATTCTCTTTCAGGCACTCGAAAAAAAAAAAATGGAAAGTACTTCGTCCCAACGCATTAAAAAAATTTGTGTTTTTGGAGGTGCTTATCCAGGGAAAAATAACATATTCGCTGATGAAGCCATAAGAGTTGGAGTAATACTTGCCCAACAAAAGATCCAGTTGATTTATGGAGGCGGTAGTACGGGTTTAATGGGAGCAGTCGCTACAGCAGCACACGCCGGAGGAAGTCCAGTTCTAGGAATCGTGCCAAAACTATTCACAAGTTTTTGTGGACCTACCGTGGGTAAGGAAATACAAGTCTGGAGTGTCCCTGAACGGATAACAATCATGTACCATTCTGCCGATGCATTCATTGCTTTACCAGGAGGTCTGGGTACATTGGAAGAAATAGCTTGCGTGGCTTCTTGGTCATCTTTGGTCACAAATAAGAAACCCATTGGTTTGCTTAATATTAATGGTTATTTTAGTAATTTGCTTTTATATTTAGATAATGCTGTGGATAATGGATTCATGTTTTCAGAGGCAAGGAGAACCATAATTTCTGCTACAACCATTGAAGATTTACTTAAAAAGCTCCAAGCTTATGAGTGTTTATCTGCTACGGTTGTTTCGCAAACGCTCGGAAAAAGAAAAAGAGATATGGACGAGCAAGGAGTGGATTGCACTTTGTCTTTGTGACATTATCTAACATTTTGCTTGTTGTGTCTCAGTTATAATAAGTGGTTAGCAACCTCTGCAGGTAATATCTCCTAAATTCTACCTTTAAAATTTGACATTGGGGACAATGTCATATTTTAGTAGGGGGTAAGGGACATATTTTGCTAATTTAAAAAAAAAAAAAAAAAAAAAATTTAAGAAGTATTCATTCTGAACAAGGTCTGAGTAAGGGAGACTTGAGACATACCTTGTCAGTTTGATTTCTTCTTTTCAAAAAAAAAAAAAAAAAAAAAAAAAAGAGTTTGTTGTGTTTTAAGCAATTTAGAAGTATTCATTCTGAACAAGGTCTGAGTAAGGGAGACTTGAGACATACCTTGTCAGTTTGATTTTAATCTTTTTATGTTTACTTGTTAATTTTTGTTTAGTATTTTAGGATTATTTAGGTTGCATGAGTTTGTTTTGTTTTGAGTCTTAGTTGTTCCTATTCTTATGTTATTAGTTCTTTTCTCTTACACATGATTCTTTCATTTGGGTTAATAGACTTACATTGAGGACAATGTAAGAATTAAGTGTGGGGGGAATGATTTAGGATTTCTTTTATTTTTGTCTACTATTTTTTTTATGAGTCTTTATTATTATTATTATTTTTTAGTGTGTTTTAGTTCCTTTTTAATACAATGATGAGATATGAATTGCATAAGTCTAAAACATATTTATTAGTGAGAAGATTTTCATGAGAATTGAGCTTGATGTCAACCTTTTTATGAGCCAATGTTAATATGATATGTTGATTGAGAAAGAAGCATGTTTAGACTTAATCTGACTTGTATAATCATTCTTGTGAGTTTTTGAGCCTAAAATGATTGATGCATTATACAAATCAATCTAATTTCTTTCTTGAGTGCTCTTATGATTACATGATTCTCTAGAACTTGCTTTAAACCGTTTGAGACTATATTGATGCATGTGACAACATGAATATGATAGAGGCATTAGGATTTTTAGCCAGGGCCAAACAACCATCCCTTATTGATGTTCCAAGAGAACACACCCTTAGTGAACCAATTTGAGCCTACATTGAATAAGCTATCTCTTTGGTAACCATAACTTGTCCCCAACTATACTTATATCTTTACCTTTGTTCCAAAGATGAATTAGCATGATTTGAAACAAGTTGCAAAGACAAGGGATATTTTTAGTTAAAAATTTGGGTTAGAAACAAGAAATAAGAGTGGGGGGGAAAGAAAAGAAAAGTCAAGAGAAAAAGAAATGAAATACTGGCAAATACATTCCTATGTAAAAAAAATATATATATATATGAATCATCTCCTGAATTTGTGGAAAAAGAAAAAGATGTTACAAAGTCGTTTAGAATGAAGAAAAGGCCCAACATAAATATCCGGCCTAGGTGACTATGTACTTGTAAAGAGTTTTGAGAAGTTTCTTTGTATGATCTTTTTATGTCTCTAAACTTTATGAACTCTTTGGAACCTTTGTGATATCTTTATCCTTTTGTTCTTCAACCACATTACAAACCCCTTGGCCCCATTACAACCTTGATTAAAGACCTCTTGATTCATGAAGTTGTATGATCTAAATAGTGGAGAATAGGTGGACAAGCAAGAATATGGTAGAACTGTTTTCATGAGATTGATTGAGTGTAAACACTTCACCACTACTTTAAAGAGTGAAAATCATGAGGGTATCCCATATGAGAAGTTGAGATTAAATTTGAACATGCAATATTTTGATTGAGATATGTTATGCTAATATTGGCTTAACTCAAACAATTTACATTCAAGCATGATTTTTTGTGAAATTCTTTAAGCTATTGATTAGTTTATAAGACTTGTTCAAATATTGTATCTAATTTGTATTGAAAGGATTAGGAGTAAATATTTTTAGTATATGCAGTTTATTTATATTTTAGTTTTTCAATGTTTGTGGGTATCGTTCTAGTAAACCCTCACGAGACTAAACTCGTCCACTAGGGACACCTAGGGGTTTAAAGGCTTGTGTTACATGCTAAGTGCCACCGTGATTTCCTACGAAAATGGATTAGATTAGATTTTCTTATTTTATTTTTATTGAGTCGTTGCTAGGGACTAGCAACAATCTAAGTGTGGGGGTGTGATAACTCGTATAATTATATAGTTTTTAGTTATGTTTTATTAATGTTTTGTGTCAAATACGAGTTATTATTGTTTAGTCTAATTGTGTTTATGATCTTTTATATTTTTATGTATTTTGGTGTTTTTCACAAGTTTCTTTGAGTGATTTCAGATTACTAGAATTAAGGGCAAATCCAGTTCAGTTTCAGTTCCGACACCTTTTTCCATATCAGCTATATCTCGAGTTTCACTGAAGCAATAAAGCTGAAATTTGTAGCCATGCAAAGCTAAGAGGCATATCTATCTTTTTCATGTTTTACACTTCTTAAAACGGAGTCGTTTTCCCTAGCGAAATCGACCATCAAGTTGGCTGATGTGCAATGACGTCTGTGCTGACATGTTTTCGTATTATGCCCATATCTTCTTATCCACATCAGCAAATGAGTTGATTCCAACGGCTATGGTTCCGTAACTGATAGGGGAACCTTTGTCTAGAAGACCATGTGATCCGATCAGGCCTCCAATATTGAAGAAATCGACCATCAAGGTGGCTGATGTGCAATGACGTCTGTGCTGACATGTTTTCGTATTTTGCCCATATCTGCTTAACCACATCAGCAAATGAGCTGATTCCAACGGCTATGGTTCCGTAACTGATAGGGGAACATTTTTCTAGAAGACCATGTGATCAGATCAGGCCTCCAATAATGACGAAATCGACCATCAAGTTGGCTGATCAAAATCGTCATATACCTACCTTTGAAATTTGTAAAGCTTGTCTCTTGTCATTTAGCCCTCCAAAATGTGTATAAATAGAGGGCCTTGGATGATTGTAAGGGATCATATTGTACATAGGTAGGATATTAGCCATTTTAATAAAATTCTCTAAGTTTTCTTCTTCTTTCTTTTCTCTAGTTTTCTTTCTTTTCTCTAGTTTTCTTTTTCTTTAGAGAGAGCAAGAGGTTGGATAATTAATATTCTTCCTCTTCTTCTTTCTTTCTTTTATTTTCTTCTTAGATTTTCTTTAATTTTATGTTTATGTTTACAATGCCTATGCTAGGCTAAACTTCTATTTGGTTAAGGGTGATTTCAAAGCCCTAGACATGTTTTGTGATTGATTTTCAGATTCTATCTATCATTAATTTTCTATCAAAGTTGCTTATGTTCTTCTACAAGAATTGTTCATAATGTTGTCTTGATTTATTTAGGTGTACAACTAGATAGATCTTGATAATTATCTATTGCTAGTTTAGGAGTCTTGATCCGTGTAATTGTCTTGATTTCCTATTCATAAGTGGCAATTTGTGATTAATGATTATGGTCAAGTTTTCAATAATTGCAAAGTGGAACATAACCTAAGTTGAACAATCCGAGCTTATGTGTTTGTTGCTTAGATCAACCTATCTTTCTCATCATAAAGCTGCCATTAAATTGAATTTAGAGAGCTTATTCTAGGTTGTTTAATGGTTAGAGATTAAATAGAGAGCTTGTTCTATTTAACGACAAACTAAGGAAAGATTGGGGTAACAGAGCTTGTTGTTATCTACGGTTGTTAACTTTGATAGTTGGTTGATATTGATAGATCTGAAATTGATTCTTAATGATGTCTAGTGGTGGAGAATGAAACCTTAACCATATTTTTCATATTTGATTCTTCTTACTTATTTGTTTTCTTACTTTTAGTTTACTTATTTTTTATATTTATTTTTATTGGCTGGTTATACCGCCTAATTTGTATATTAACTTTGTTTTATTTTTATTGGCTGGTTATACCGCCTAATTTAGTATATATATTTTTATTGGCTGGTTATACCGCCTAATTTAGTATATATATTTTTATTGGCTGGTTATACCGCCTTGCATCTTATTCTTATTATTTACTTTAGTTTAAATCTGGCTTCAAAAACCCCTTTTCTTTTATTGTTCTTGAATTTAAGTTTTAAACTATTAACTTATAAACTAAAACCCAATCCCTGAGGACTCGACCCTTGCTAACTACTATACTTACAATTTATCTTTTTAGTGCAAGGTTAAATAAGATACACTCTTTTGGGTGCATCAGAAACGTTCCACATGTTTGCTAGGAATTTTGGACAGCATCCAAGGTGAATATGATTCATCTATGATGACTGGTTTGGGCATGGAACATGACTGGATAAAGCGGTAATTATTGCTGCGCACGCTTGTAGACCGAACCGTGACACCAAGGAGGCAATTGTTGTCGAATTGAGTGCCGCTGTAAGGGGCGGCCAGCAAGCTCTTTTTGGGCATCCAGTAGCCACTGTAGATGGCATACAATAGTTTGATCACGGGCTGGTAGCGGCCAATTGATGGCCAAAGAGATTGCCTGCGCCTAGGACACTAAGAGTTAGAGTCCTACTTCAACAAGGAAACCGTTTCCTAATGGGTGTGTGAATCCTAAATGTTAGGAGAGACTTGTAGTATGATGAGGCAAGAGTTACCTAATGAGATTTTAAGTTCCTAAAGAGTTAGGATGGATTGCAAACTTAAAGACTCGGTATAAGACAATGAGATGTCCTAAAATGTTTAGCATGTTTGAGCATGCTAGAATGTTTTATCCTAATTAAGACAAGTAACCTAAAAGTTAGGTAAAGTCCGATTTCATGATAGCTTTCTTAATTGTTAAGCTATTAAAAGTGTTTTAATAGGTGGAACCGAAATTGCTAGAATGATTTGATAAATTGTCTCAAATTCATTTGGTGATATTTTATGCAAATAGTACACAAGATCACCAAGTGATATTGACAATGCATGTTTTTAATTCATGCTTATAATTTATTATGTATGCATGAAGGATGGTTATGGAATTGACCTTAGTATGACTAGGGAATGTATGGTTGAATTTTCTTATTGGTATTTTTATAAATAGGTCTGCGCACCCTGCCTTCTCTTTTTCATTATGGAGTTGTAAATTCTTTTCTCATCTAACTCCCCTCAAATGTAACTCGAGGTTTCTGATAAAGCAATGTAATTGTTATATTCTTTATAGATTTAGATTTAGGATAGGAAGTTGAATTTATGTAAATTCCAAATTTGTAAGGAGATATGGCACCAAGAAGAAGTGACCAAGGAGATCACCAACAAAGCTTTCGAAGACTATGTATGGTATCCCCTAGGAATTCGACCAACTAGTTTCCTAATGGCTCAAGGAAACTAGATTAGAAATAAGTCCATAATCATCCTAGTAGATTGCATGTGATAGATTTATTTTGAATCATATATATACATATATATATTTATATATATATATATGTGATGTACGTATGTAATTAATTGAATACTATGCATGTCAATCAAGTATAAAATCAAAGAGACCTTTATAAGAGTTAAATGAAATCCCTCATTAAATTATATTGAGTCCATGTTACGTATGATAAGATGCCTTCCACCATCATAACAAGATAACCATAGTTCTTCCATTTGGAGGCTTGTTGAGTCACTCAAGGTCAAACTTATGTTCGAACATGTTTGAGTTATTGAAGGTGGGTCTTACTCAGTTAGGTGTTATTTTATCCGGATGCTTTAAAACTTGATTGCATGACATTTAGAGGCAAAGTTAGGCGAAATGCATATGATGTATTTAGGCAAAGAGTTGTCACCAAACTGGATCTAGGAGTTGCATAGAGATGTAATTGGTAAATTAAGTTACCTACTCAATTAGTTTCAACATAGCTTGTTGAGTCACTCAAGGTTATGCTGTAATGAAAGGGGTCCTAACTCATTAAGAAGTTTAAGAGTTACATTTCTCGAAATAGAAGTTGAGGGCTAATATTTTGTTAAAATAATGAGAATAATCATTTAAGTACTAAAGCCTAAATGATTACACTTGCTATTAATTGACTATTAAATGTTTTGATTCATATAGGATATAAACGCTAAAACAGCAAATGCATTATCACTGAGAAGCATACTTGATGCTAATAAATTAAATGGGTCGAACTTCGTTGACTGGTTTCGCAATGTCAAGATTGTCTTGACACAGGAAAATAAGGCTTATGTTCTTGAAGAGCCATTCCAGATGAGCCTGCTATTGATGCAACTGAGGAGATGGTGGCCTATAGAGTTCATAGAGATGATCTCATACAAGCAACATGTGTGATGTTGGCTAGTATGGCACCCGATCTCCAAAAGTAGCATGAGGCCATGAATGCTCAGGATATCATCCTTAACCTTAGAGAATTGTTAGCTAAGGAGAATCGCACTAAGAGATTTGACATCTCAAAGGAATTGTTCCAAACAAAAATGTTAGAGGAAAGCTAGTGAGGCCTCATGTGCTTAAGATGATAGGGTATATTACCCGTTTGGAGCAGATTGGATGGGTCATGGATCATGATCTAAGCATTGATCAAATCCTTACTTCACTACCTGAGAGCTATTTGCAGTTTGTGTTCAACTTCAACATGAACTTGGAGGCTACCCTTTCAGGGTTGTTGAATATGCTCACACAGACCGAACAAACCATTGTTAAGGACAAGTCATTGTCCATTTAGTCTCTTCCTTTAAATCGAAAGGTAAGAAGAAAAGATGGGATGTACCTCCTGCTCAAAGAGTTTGAAGCCCGATGATGGTGTTGTAAAGGAAGCTAACAAAGCTTACTTTCATTGTGAGAAAACTTGTCATTGTAGGCGCAATTGTCAAGGAGTACCTTGAGTCTAACAAGGGAAAGAAGCTGAAAGGAGTTTCAACTTCAGGTATAATATGATTCACTCCTCTTGGTATATGATACCTATCATTTGGTACTAAATATGTATGACGCATTGTAGGGACCAAAGGAAAGAAGTAGTGAAGTTGGACCATGAAGATGGCAACCGAGTTTGGTGCTACATCAGAGCTTGCCGATTGATGCACCCAAAAGAGTGTATCTTATTTAACCTTGCACTAAAAAGATAAATTGTAAGTATAGTAGTTAGCAAGGGTCGAGTCCTCAGGGATTGGGTTTTAGTTTATAAGTTAATAGTTTAAAACTTAAATTCAAGAACAATAAAAGAAAAGGGGTTTTTGAAGCCAGATTTAAAATAAAGTAAATAATAAGAATAAGATGCAAGGCGGTATAACCAGCCAATAAAAATATATATACTAAATTAGGCGGTATAACCAGCCAATATATATACTAAATTAGGCGGTATAACCAGCCAATAAAAATAAAACAAAGTTAATATACAAATTAGGCGGTATAACCAGCCAATAAAAATAAAACAAAGTTAATATACAAATTAGGCGGTAAGCAAACTAGAAAAGTAAGAAAACAAGTAAGTAAGAATAATCAAATATGAAAAATATGGTTAAGGTTTCATTCTCCACCACTAGACATCATTAAGAATCAATTTCAGATCTATCAATATCAACCAACTATCAAAGTTAACAACCGTAGATAACAACAAGCTCTGTTATCCCAATCTTTCCTTAGTTTGTCGTTAAATAGAACAAGCTCTCTATTTAATCTCTAACTGATGCACCCAAAAGAGTGTATCTTATTTAACCTTGCACTAAAAAGATAAATTGTAAGTATAGTAGTTAGCAAGGGTCGAGTCCTCAGGAATTGGGTTTTAGTTTATAAGTTAATAGTTTAAAACTTAAATTCAAGAACAATAAAAGAAAAGGGGTTTTTGAAGCCAGATTTAAACTAAAGTAAATAATAAGAATAAGATGCAAGGCGGTATAACCAGCCAATAAAAATATATATACTAAATTAGGCGGTATAACCAGCCAATATATATACTAAATTAGGCGGTATAACCAGCCAATAAAAATAAAACAAAGTTAATATACAAATTAGGCGGTATAACCAGCCAATAAAAATAAATATACTTTTAAAAATAAGCAAACTAGAAAAGTAAGAAAACAAGTAAGTAAGAAGAATCAAATATGAAAAATATGGTTAAGGTTTCATTCTCCACCACTAGACATCATTAAGAATCAATTTCAGATCTATCAATATCAACCAACTATCAAAGTTAACAACCGTAGATAACAACAAGCTCTGTTATCCCAATCTTTCCTTAGTTTGTCGTTAAATAGAACAAGCTCTCTATTTAATCTCTAACCATTAAACAACCTAGAATAAGCTCTCTAAATTCAATTTAATGGCAGCTTTATGATGAGAAAGATAGGTTGATCTAAGCAACAAACACATAAGCTCGGATTGTTCAACTTAGGTTATGTTCCACTTTGCAATTATTGAAAACTTGACCATAATCATTAATCACAAATTGCCACTTATGAATAGGAAATCAAGACAATTACACGGATCAAGACTCCTAAACTAGCAATAGATAATTATCAAGATCTATCTAGTTGTACACCTAAATAAATCAAGACAACATCATGAACAATTCTTGTAGAAGAACATAAGCAACTTTGATAGAAAATTAATGATAGATAGAATCTAAAAATCAATCACAAAACATGTCTAGGGCTTTGAAATCACCCTTAACCAAATAGAAGTTTAGCCTAGCATAGGCATTGTAAACATAAACATAAAATTAAAGAGAATCTAAGAAGGAAATAAAAGAAAGAAAGAAGAAGAAGAAAATAAAGAAAAAGAAAACTAGAGAAAAGAAAGAAGAAGAAAACTTAGAGAATTTTATTATAATGGCTAATTTCCAACCAATCTACCATATATCCCTTACAATCATCCAAGGCCCTCTATTTATACACATTTTGGAGGGCTAAATGACAAGAGACAAGCTTTACAAATTTCAAAGGTAGGTATAATAGGTGGGTGCATTTTCTAACAATTTTCGTCATACATGACGATTTTGATCAGCCAACTTGATGGTCGATTTTGTCAATTTTCCAGGCCTTATCTGATCACATGGTCTTATAGAAAAATGTTACCCTATCAGTTACTGATCCATAGCCGTTGGAATCAGCTCATTTGCTGATGTGGATAAGAAGATATGGGCAAAATACGAAACCAGGTCAGCACAGACGTCATTGCACATCAGCCAACTTCATGGTCGATTTCGCTAGGGAAAACGACTCCGTTTCAAGAAGTGTAAAACATGAAAAAGATAAATATGCCTCTTAGCTTTGCACGGCTACTAATTACAGCCTTATTGCTTCAGTGAAACTCGAGATATAGCTGATATGGCAAAAGGTGTCGGAACTGGAACTGAACTGGATTTACCCTTAATTCTAGTAATCTGAAATCACTCAAAGAAACTTGTGAAAAACACCAAAATACATAAAGATCATAAACACAATTAGACTAAACAATAATAACTGATGGAGACTCAATTAAGAGTTGTAAACCCAAGTGCAGGTTATGTTCAAGTAATAAATTCTCGGGTGTCCGAGGTCGAACCACAGGGAAGCGTATTAGTAAGTATAAGTTTATAAATATATAAGACAAAGAAAGTAAACAAGATATTAGGGAATCAACAACAAAATAAGATGAACAAGATATTAGAGAACAAAATAAACAAAATATAAAAGAAATTAAACAAGATATAAAAAACAATAAGAAAAGATGTTGAGGTTAGAGAATCCACTCTTGGTGTTATGCTAAGATTAATCTTGTTTTATTACACAATTGAAATCCACACATAAAGGAGGTTCCAACCGGAAGGTTTAGCAATTCAGTCCAAATTGTCCAACGTCCATAGCATATGATATTATGTTCATTTGGTGTCCTCAAAACTCACAAAAAGAGTCCAAGCATTCCTTATGCCAAGGTATATGTCTACAACAAATCAAGGTTATGAAACCAAGCATTTACTGTGCCATTTTCATTGTCAATAATGAATCAAGATCTCTACTTTGCAAGTATGATTTTAAACCAAAAGAAAATATTATCTATACTAGTGTTTATAAATGATGATTCATTTTAGCTCATGTTGAAGAGACTAACCTTAGCATTTACCAAGAGCTTCACCTCATCACCTCAACAATATGATTAGCAACACATACTAGATATGAATAAAATGAAAAGAAATGTAAGAAACATAAGTAAAGAAAAAGAAAACTAGAGAAAGGAAAGAAGAAGAAAACTTAGAGAATTTTACTACAAAGGCTAATATCCTACCAATGTATAATGTATCCCAATACTCATCCAAGGCCCTCTATTTATACACATTTTGGAGGGCTAAATGACAAGAGACAAGCTTTACAAATTTCAAAGGTAGGTATAATAGGTGGGTGCATTTTTCTAACAATTTTCGTCATATTGTATGACAATTCTGATCAGCCAGCTTGATGGTCGATTTTGTCAATGTTGGAGGCTCGATCTGATAAAATGGTCTTCTAGAAAAATATACCCCTATCAGTTACGGATCCATAGCCGTTGGAATCAGATCATTTGCGCACGTGGATCGGAAGATATGGTCAAAATACCAAAACGGTGCAGAACAGACGTCATTGCACATCAGCCAACTTGATGGTCGATTTCGCTAGGGAAAACGACTCCGTTTCAAGAAGTGTAAAACATGAAAAAGATAGATATGCCTCTTAGCTTTACAGGGATACAAAGTTCAGCCTTATTGCTTCAGTGAAACTCGAGATATAGCTGATATGGCAAAAGGTGTCGGAACTGGAACTGAACTGGATTTGCCCTTAATTCTAGTAATCTGAAATCACTCAAAGAAACTTGTGAAAAACACCAAATTACATAAAAATATAAAAGATCATAAACACAATTAGACTAAACAATAATAACTCGTATTTGACACAAAACAATAATAAAACATAACTAAAAACTATATAATTATACGAGTTATCACACCCCCATACTTAGATTGTTGCTAGTCCCTAGCAACGACTCAATAAAAATAAAATAAGAAAATCTAATCTAATCCATTTTCGTAGGAAATCACGGTGGCACTTAGCATGTGACACAAGCCTTTAAACCCCTAGGTGTCCCTAGTGGACGAGTTTAGTCTCGTGAGGGTTTACTAGGACGATACCCACAAACATTGAAGACATAAGAAAAACTAAAAATAATAATTATAACTAATACTTCCAATATAAATTAGAGATAATCATTGGACAAGTCTTAAAAACTAATTAATAGCTTAAAGAAATTCACAAAAAATCTTGCTTGAGTGTAAATAGTTTGAGTTAAGCCAATATTAACATAACATATTTCAATCAAAATAATGTATATTCAAACTTAATCTCAACTTCTCACATGGGATACTCTCTTGATTTTCACTCTTTAAAGTAGTGGTAAAGTGTTTACACTCAATCAATCTCATGAAAACACTTCTACCATATGCTTGCTTGTCCACCTATTCTCCACTATTTAGATCATACAACTTCATAAATCAAGAGGTCTTTATTCAAGGTTGTAATGGGGCCAAAGGGTTATAATGTGGTTAAAGAACAAAAGGATAAAGATATCACAAAGGTTCCAAAGAGTTCATAGATTTTAGAGACATAATAAGATCATACAAATAAAACTTCTCAAAACTCTTATAAAGCACATAATAACATAGGCTAAATATTCATGTTGAGCCTTTGCATCATTCTAACCAACTTTGTAACATCTTTTTCTAGAAGTTCAAGAGAAGATTTTTTTTTTTTTTTTTTTTTAATATGGGAATGTATTTGACAATGATCCCTTTCTTTTTCTCTTGACTTTTTCTTTTCTTTTCTTCCCCCCACACTTATCTTTTGTTTCTAACCCAAATTTTCAAATAAAAATATCCCTTGTTTTTTTTGCAATATGTCTCAAAATATAAAATTCATCTTTAGAACAAGGGTAAGGATATAAGCATATTTAGGCTAGGTGTAAGTTGTGGTTACCAATAAAACATCATATTTAATATAGGCTCAAATTGGCTCACTAGTGGGGATGTTCTCTTAGAACATTAATAAGGGATGGCTGTTTGGCTCTGGTTATAATCCTAATGCCTCTATCATATTCATGTTGTCACATGTATCAATATAGTATCAAACGGTTTAAAGCAAGTTCTAGAGAATCATGTAATCATAAGAGCACTCAAGAAAGAAATTAGATTGATTTGTATAATGCATCAATCATTATAGGCTCAAAAACTCACAAAGATGATTATACAAGTCAGATTAAGTCTAAACATGCTTCTTTCTCAATCAACATATCATATTAACATTGGCTCATAAAAAGGTTGACATCAAGCTCAATTCTCATGAAAATCTTCTCACTAATAAATCTGTTTTAGACTTATGCAATTCATATCTCATCATTGTATTGAAAGTAACTAAAAAAAAAACACACTAAGTCTAAACATGCTTTTTTTTTTTTTTTTTTTTTTTGCTTTTTTGTTTTGTTTTTTTTTTTTTTTTTTTGTTTTTTTTGTTTTTTTTTTTGTTTTTTTGAAGAAGAAGATTAAATCAAACTGACAAGGTATGTCTCAAGTCTCCCTTACTCAGACCTTGTTCAGAATGAATACTTCTAAATGTCTTAAAACACAACAAAATTTTTTTTTTTTTTTTAGCAAAATATGTCCCTTACCCCCTACTAAAATATGACATTGTCCCCAATGTCAAATTTTAAAGGTAGAATTTAGGAGATATTACCTGCAGAGGTTGCTAACCAGTTATTATAACTGAGACACAACAAGCAAAATGTTAGATAATGTCACAAAGACAAAGTGCAATCCACTCCTTGCTCGTCCATATCTCTTTTTCTTTTTCCGAGCGTTTGCGAAACAACCGTAGCAGATAAACACTCATAAGCTTGTAGCTTTTTGAGTAAATCTTCAATGGTTGTAGCAGAAATTATGGTTCTCCTTGCCTCTGAAAACATGAATCCATTATCCACAGCATTATCTAAATATGAAAGTAAATTACTAAAATAACCATTAATATTAAGCAAACCAATGGGTTTCTTATTTGTGACCAAAGATGACCAAGAAGCCACGCAAGCTATTTCTTCCAATGTACCCAGACCTCCTGGTAAGGCAATGAATGCATCGGCAGAATGGTACATGATTGTCATCCGTTCAGGGATACTCCAGACTTGTATTTCTTTACCCACGGTAGGTCCACAAAAATTTGTGAATAGTTTTGGCACGATTCCTAGAACTGGACTTCCTCCGGCGTGTGCTGCTGTAGCGACTGCTCCCATTAAACCCGTACTACCGCCTCCATAAATCAACTGGATCTTTTGTTGGGCAAGTATTACTCCAACTCTTATGGCTTCATCAGCGAATATGTTATTTTTCCCTGGATAAGCACCTCCAAAGACACAAATTTTTTTAATGCGCTGGGACGAAGTGCTTTCCATTTTTTTTTCTTTTTCGAGTGCCTGAAAGAGAATGAGTACATGGTGTAATATATAGAGGACTGAGTAGTGAATCAGACAAGAGTAATAATGTCGCCGAAAGTGTATTTGACCTGTCAAAAGAAAATGTTAACCTAACAAAAGATTTTTGCGTGATTTCAGGAAGAAAATCAAAAAGAGAAGAAAAATCAACCGTAAAAGACCAATGCAAAAAATACGAGAATAATTACACAAATCGAACAACACGTAAATTAAACCGAAATGAAATTATTGCAAATCAAACCAAAAGCTGAGAAGTCATTTATTGTAGTTGTGATTGTGGCTCACATCTTCCTCTGGTTTTACGTCCAGAAACGGCTTAAACGCCTTCTATGAGTCGAGGATATGCTTCCCATCCAGTTTTCTTACAAGCTGGCAAACAGGGTCTTTTAACATCAGATTCCCAAGATGTTGCCATTCCTTTTGGAATTGCGACCATAAATCAAGAATTTCTCTTTGTACGTCTCCACTAGGATGCGTCTCAAGAGAAAGTTGGATATTACCCAAATTCTCCTTACTCAGTCCATCCTTAATGAATTCAATTTTATCATCTCGATTAGAGGACGAAATCCCAATAGAACGACATTTACCGTTACACGTCCATCGTGCACACTTGTGGCAATTTGAACTCATGCGCTTTGCTCGTCGCTTCTTTGCATAAGTGCTTCTACCTGTACCTGGTAAATGCAAAACAGGAAGATATTCATCTTCACGTACCTTGGCTTCAATTATCCAACGTATGTCTTCAGGAATCCTTTTATTCATAAGCATTCTTAATCTTTCTAATCGAACTTGGTAAAGCTTCAGTAAAATATTCCGAGGAAAAGGAGGAAATCGTTTCTGCAATCTTTTGAGAATATCATCCATCCTGAAAAAAAATGAAATAAAATAAAATGAAAGAGAAATTTATATACAATATCAGTTTTGTGGGTAGCTGATGGAACCGACTTAAATAATCACGGAGTACCGTTATCCGCCATTTAACCGGGGTTAAAAAAAAAAATTATATTTACATCTAGTTATTTTCAAAACAAGGATCAGAAAGAAAAACAACCTCTTCTTGAGTAACATGATTTTCCAAAAAAAGTTTGAGTCTTTGTCCATTTACCTTGAATACGTTACCATTTTGAGGATTCTCAATGTCAACTGCTCCATAATGATACACATGCTTAACCACAAATGGGCCAGTCCATCTTGATCTCAACTTACCAGGAAATATGTGAAGTCTAGAATTATAAAGTAGAACTTTTTGCCCAACATCAAATGTTTTTCTTGAAATTAACTTGTCATGAAAGGCTTTAGTTCTTTCTTTATGAATTTTAGGATTCTCATATGCATCATTTCTGAGTTCCTCAAGTTTTTGTTTCCAACAATGCTTAACCTGAAAAGAATTTAACAAAGAATCAGTGTGTGAAATTTCTGAAGCATTATCAAACTCACATTCAATTAAATAAGCTTCTAAAGGATCATGGAATGTGGTAGTGGTGAGATGTTCATGAACAAGTTCTTCAATGAAATCCACTTCATGTACTTCTGAATCATCACCAGGTTGCTTGCAAGTGTTGAACACATTTAATTCTAAAGTCATATTTCCAAAAGAAATGTTCAACATACCATTCCTGCAATTTATCAGAGCATTAGAAGTTGCAAGAAATGGACGGCCTAATATAACAGGAATTTGAACATTTGGATTTGAAACAGGATGTGTGTCCAAAACAATAAAATCAACAGGGAAGTAAAAATTATCAATTTGAACCAAAACATCTTCAACTATCCCTCGAGGAATTTTTACAGAACGATCAGCTAGTTGAAGTGTAACAGGTGTTTCCTTGAGTTCACCTAAACCTAACTGTTGATAAACAGAAAAAGGCAAAAGATTAACACTAGCACCAAGATCAAGCAATGCACGTTCTATTCTAGTGTTTCCAATGATGCATGAGATTGTTGGACATCCAGGATCTTTGAATTTTGGTGGAGTAAGGTGCTGAATGATTGAGCTCACACTTTCCGTCAAAAATGCTTTCTTTTGTACATTATGTTTCCTTTTAACTGTGCACATGTCCTTCAAAAATTTAGCATAAGATGGAACTTGTTTGATTGCATCCAATAAAGGAATGTTAATCTTAACTTGTTTGAAAAGTTCATAAATTTCTGCATTTTGATTCAAATTCTTTATTGTTTGCAACCTTTGAGGAAAAGGAGCAGGATGCATACCTTTTTCTTTGTCCAAATTTTCAAGAAGTTCAGACTTACCATCATCCTTACCATTACTTTTCGGAGGGGAAAGAGGATCTTGGTCTTTTGATGGAATGTTTTTGTCAATTGCCTTTCCACTTCGAAGAGTTGTGATAGAACTGGCATTTTCCTGTTGAGTTTCATTGGAGCAAGAAACAAGACATTGAGTAGAAGGGTTAGGCTGAGGTTGAGCAGGAAACTTACCTTTTTCTTGAGTGCGTAATGAAGCTGTCAATGTGGACAAGGTGTTTTTGATCTCATTGATGTCCTGTGAAGTCCGGCTATTCACATTTGCTTGTGTTTGCATGAATGCTTGCAATGTCTCTTCCAAGGTTTGTACACGTGAAGGTTGATAGGAAAAAGTGTTGCCCGGCTTTTGAGATTGTGGTACCTGAACATGATTATTATTCTGCCAACTGAAGTTGGGATGATTTCTCCATTCAGGGTTATACGTTTCAGAGTAAGGAGAAGGAAAAGGCTTTTTAAATGTGTTTATGGAATTTACTTGATCATGCAACGCTTCTTTAAGAATGGGAATGTTTGGACATTCAGAAGTGGGGTGTCCCATGATTTCACAAATTCCACAACTTTCTTCATTTTTAACCGTTTTGACTTCTTTTACTTCTCTAAGTTCCATGGCTTCAATCTTTCTAGCCAAATTAGCTACTTTAGCTTTTATCTCATCTTCTTGACTAAAATGATATTTACCTCTGTTAGAAACAAGATTAGATCTATTGAAACTTTCAGAGGAATTATCTGTGTGCCAGGCTTGAGAGTTATCTGCCAAATGGTCTAAGTAGTCAAAGGCTTCTTCAGGTTCTTTTTCTAGAAACTCACCGTTACACATTGTTTCAACAAATTGTTTAGTTTCGGGAGTTAAACTTTCATAAAAGAAACTAATAAGACGCCATTTTTCAAAACCATGATGTGGACAAGAACTTAACAAATCTTTAAAACGCTCCCAGCACTGAAAAAATGCTTCATTTTGATTTTGATTGAAATTTTGAATCTGTCTTTTCAAAGCAGTAGTTTTATGTGCTGGGAAAAATTTCTTTAGAAACTCAGTTTGTAATTCTTGCCATGTGCCAATTGACCTTGGTTTTAAATTATGAAGCCAAATTTTTGCTTTATCTTTTAAAGAAAAAGGAAATAATTTTAGCTTGACAATTTCATTTGTACATTGTTGGTCATTAAAGGTGACACATACATCTTCGAAGTCTTTTAGAAACGAGTAAGCACTTTCCGATTCCAACCCATAGAAATTTGGAAGCAAAGCTATCATACCTGGTTTAAAACGAAAGTTGTTTGCATTGAGAGGAAAAATAAAACAAGAGGGTGATGAGCTTCGAGTTGGTTGCAAGTAGTCACGCATGGTGCGTACTTGTCTGTTCTCATCTTCAGCATGAACACTTTCATTGTCAGCCATGGTAGGAGTTGTATTAGAAAGATTACCTGAAAAAGTTTCACAATAAAATCTAACTAAACGACGAGATCTAAAATCATGTCGCCAAACAAGCATAAAACAAAGTTAATATACAAATTAGGCGGTATAACCAGCCAATAAAAATAAAACAAAGTTAATATACAATAGAAATATAAATATATAGAAAATTAGGCGGTATAACCAGCCAATAAAAATAAAACAAAGTTAATATACAAATTAGGCGGTATAACCAGCCAATAAAACTAAATATACTTATAAACTTATATACTTAGTATTGCTTCCCCGGCAACGGCGCCAAAAACTTGATGGAGACTCAATTAAGAGTTGTAAACCCAAGTGCAGGTTATGTTCAAGTAATAAATTCTCGGGTGTCCGAGGTCGAACCACAGGGAAGCGTATTAGTAAGTATAAGTTTATAAATATATAAGACAAAGAAAGTAAACAAGATATTAGGGAATCAACAACAAAATAAGATGAACAAGATATTAGAGAACAAAATAAACAAAATATAAAAGAAATTAAACAAGATATAAAAAACAATAAGAAAAGATGTTGAGGTTAGAGAATCCACTCTTGGTGTTATGCTAAGATTAATCTTGTTTTATTACACAATTGAAATCCACACATAAAGGAGGTTCCAACCGGAAGGTTTAGCAATTCAGTCCAAATTGTCCAACGTCCATAGCATATGATATTATGTTCATTTGGTGTCCTCAAAACTCACAAAAAGAGTCCAAGCATTCCTTATGCCAAGGTATATGTCTACAACAAATCAAGGTTATGAAACCAAGCATTTACTGTGCCATTTTCATTGTCAATAATGAATCAAGATCTCTACTTTGCAAGTATGATTTTAAACCAAAAGAAAATATTATCTATACTAGTGTTTATAAATGATGATTCATTTTAGCTCATGTTGAAGAGACTAACCTTAGCATTTACCAAGAGCTTCACCTCATCACCTCAACAATATGATTAGCAACACATACTAGATATGAATAAAATGAAAAGAAATGTAAGAAACATAAGTAAAGAAAAAGAAAACTAGAGAAAGGAAAGAAGAAGAAAACTTAGAGAATTTTACTACAAAGGCTAATATCCTACCAATGTATAATGTATCCCAATACTCATCCAAGGCCCTCTATTTATACACATTTTGGAGGGCTAAATGACAAGAGACAAGCTTTACAAATTTCAAAGGTAGGTATAATAGGTGGGTGCATTTTTCTAACAATTTTCGTCATATTGTATGACAATTCTGATCAGCCAGCTTGATGGTCGCTTTTGTCAATGTTGGAGGCTCGATCTGATAAAATGGTCTTCTAGAAAAATATACCCCTATCAGTTACGGATCCATAGCCGTTGGAATCAGATCATTTGCGCACGTGGATCGGAAGATATGGTCAAAATACCAAAACGGTGCAGAACAGACGTCATTGCACATCAGCCAACTTGATGGTCGATTTCGCTAGGGAAAACGACTCCGTTTCAAGAAGTGTAAAACATGAAAAAGATAGATATGCCTCTTAGCTTTACAGGGATACAAAGTTCAGCCTTATTGCTTCAGTGAAACTCGAGATATAGCTGATATGGCAAAAGGTGTCGGAACTGGAACTGAACTGGATTTGCCCTTAATTCTAGTAATCTGAAATCACTCAAAGAAACTTGTGAAAAACACCAAATTACATAAAAATATAAAAGATCATAAACACAATTAGACTAAACAATAATAACTCGTATTTGACACAAAACAATAATAAAACATAACTAAAAACTATATAATTATACGAGTTATCAATAACTTGTATTTGACACAAAACAATAATAAAGCATAACTAAAAACTATATAATTATACGAGTTATCACACCCCCACACTTAGATTGTTGCAAGTCCCTAGCAACGACTCAATAAAAATAAAATAAGAAAATCTAATCTAATCCACTTTCGTAGGAAATCACGGTGGCACTTAGCATGTGACACAAGCCTTTAAACCCCTAGGTGTCCCTAGTGGACGAGTTTAGTCTCGTGAGGGTTTACTAGAACGATACCCACAAACATTGAAAAACTAAAATATAAATAAACTACATATACTAAAAATATTTACTCCTAATCCTTTCAATACAAATTAGAGACAATCTTTGAACAAGTCTTATAAACTAATCAATAGCTTAAAGAATTTCACAAAAAATCATGCTTGAATGTAAATTGTTTGAGTTAAGCCAATATTAACATAACATATTTCAATCAAAATAGTGCATATTCAAACTTAATATCAACTACTCACATGGGATACCCTCATGATTTTCACTCTTTAAAGTAATGGTGAAGAGTTTACACTCAATCAATCTCATGAAAACAGTTCTACCATATTCTTGCTTGTCCACCTATTCTCCACTATTTAGATCATACAACTTCATGAATCAAGAGGTCTTTAATCAAGGTTGTAATGGGGCCAAGGGGTTTGTAATGTGGTTGAAGAACAAAAGGATAAAGATATCACAAAGGTTCCAAAGAGTTCATAAAGTTTAGAGACATAAAAAGACCATACAAATAAAACTTCTCAAAACTCTTATAAAGCACATAATAACATAGGCTAAATATTCATGTTGAGCCTTTGCATCATTCTAACCAACTTTGTAACATCTTTTTTTTTTTACTTTAACTAGAAGTTCAAGAGAAGTTTTTTTTTTTTTTTTTTTTAATATGGGAATGTATTTGACAATGATCCCTTTCTTTTTCTCTTGACTTTTTTCTTTCTTTTCCCCCCACACTTATTTCTTGTTTCTAACCCAAATTTTCAATAAATCTTCCTTGTCTTTGCAACTTGTCTCAAAACATGCTAATTCATCTTTGGAACAAAGGTAAAGATATAAGTATATTTAGGTTAGGGACAAGTTATGGTTACCAAAGAGATAGCTTATTCAATGTAGGCTCAAATTGGTTCACTAAGGGTGTGTTCTCTTGGAACATTAATAATGGATGGCTGTTTGGCTCTGGTTATAATCCTAATGCCTCTATCATATTCATGTTGTCACATGTATCAATATAGTCTCAAACGGTTTAAAGCAAGTTCTAGAGAATCATGTAATCATAAGAGCACTCAAGAAAGAAATTAGATTGATTTGTATAATGCATCAATCATTATAGGCTCAAAAACTCACAAGGATGATTATACAAGTCAGATTAAGTCTAAACATGCTTCTTTCTCAATCAACATATCATATTAACATTGGCTCATAAAAAGGTTGACATCAAGCTCAATTCTCATGAAAATCTTCTCACTAATAAATCTGTTTTAGACTTATGCAATTCATATCTCATCATTGTATTAAAAAGGAACTAAAACTCAAAAAAAAAATAATAATAATAATAATAAAGACTCATAAAAAAAAAATAGTAGACAAAATAAAAGAAATCCTAAATCATTCCCCCCACACTTAATTCTTACATTGTCCTCAATGTAAGTCTATTAACTCAAATGAAAGAATCATGTGTAAGAGAAAAGAACTAATAACATAAGAATAGGAAAAGCTAAGACTCAAAATAAAACAAATTCATGCAACCTGAATAATCTTAAAATACTAAACAAAAATTAACAAGTAAACATAAAAAGATTAAAATCAAACTGACAAGGTGTGTCTCAAGTCTCCCTTACTCAGACCTTGTTCAGAATGAATACTTCTAAATTGCTTAAAATATAACAAACCCTTTTTTTTTTTTTTTGAAAAGAAGAATTCAAACTGACAAGGTATGTCTCAAGTCTCCCTTACTCAGACCTTGTTCAGAATGAATACTTCTAAATTGCTTAAAACACAACAAACTTTTTTTTTTTTTTAATTAGCAAAATATGTCTCTTACCCCCTACTAAAATATGACATTGTCCCCAATGTCAAATTTTAAAGGTAGAATTTAGGAGATATTACCTGCAGAGGTTGCTAACCACTTATTATAACTGAGACACAACAAACAAAATGTTAGATAATGTCACAAAGACAAAGTGCAGTCCACTCCTTGCTCGTCCATATCTCTTTTTCTTTTTCCGAGCGTTTGCGAAACAACCGTAGCAGATAAATACTCATAAGCTTGGAGCTTTTTGAGTAAATCTTCAATGGTTGTAGCAGAAATTATGGTTCTCCTTGCCTCTGAAAACATGAATCCATTATCCACAGCATTATCTAAATATGAAAGCAAATTACTAAAATAACCATTAATATTAAGCAAACCAATGGGTTTCTTATTTGTGACCAAAGATGACCAAGAAGCCACGCAAGCTATTTCTTCCAATATACCCAGACCTCCTGGTAAAGCAATGAATGCATCGGCAGAATGGTACATGATTGTTATCCGTTCAGGGACACTCCAGACTTGTATTTCCTTACCCACGGTAGGTCCACAAAAACTTGTGAATAGTTTTGGCACGATTCCTAGAACTGGACTTCCTCCGGCGTGTGCTGCTGTAGCGACTGCTCCCATTAAACCCGTACTACCGCCTCCATAAATCAACTGGATCTTTTGTTGGGCAAGTATTACTCCAACTCTTATGGCTTCATCAGCGAATATGTTATTTTTCCCTGGATAAGCACCTCCAAAGACACAAATTTTTTTAATGCGCTGGGATGAAGTACTTTCCATTTTTTTTTTCTTCGAGTGCCTGAAAGAGAATGAGTACATGGTGTAATATATAGAGGACTGAGTAGTGAATCAGACAAGAGTAATAATGTCGCCGAAAGTGTATCTGACCTGTCAGAAGAAAATGTTAACCTAACAAAGGATTTTTGCGTGATTTCAGGAAGAAAATCAAAAAGAGAAGAAAAAATCAACCGTAAAAGACAAATAAAAAAAACGAGAATAATTACACAAATCGAACAACACGTAAATTAAAACAAAATAAAGTTATTGCAAATCAAACCAAAAGCTGAGAAGTCATTTATTGTAGTTGTGATTGTGGCTCACATCTTCCTCTGGTTTTACGTCCAGTAACGGCTTAAACGCCTTCTATGAGTCGAGGATATGCTTCCCATCCAGTTTTCTTACAAGCTGGCAAACAGGGTCTTTTAACATCAGATTCCCAAGATGTTGCCATTCCCTTTGGAATTGCGGCCATAAATCAAGAATTTCTCTTTGTACGTCTCCACTAGGATGCGTCTCAAGAGAAAGTTGGATATTACCCAAATTCTCCTTACTCAGTCCATCCTTAATGAATTCAATTTTATCATCTCGATTAGAGGACGGAATCCCAATAGAACGACATTTACCGTTACACGTCCATCGTGCACATTTGTGGCAATTTGAACTCATGCGCTTTGCTCGTCGCTTCTTTGCAAAAGTGCTTCTACCTGTACCTGGTAAATGCAAAACAGGAAGATATTCATCTTCACGTACCTTGGCTTCAATTATCCAACGTATGTCGTCAGGAATCCCTTTGTGCATAAGCATTCTTAATCTTTCAAGTCGAACTTGGTAAAGCTTCAGTAAAATATTTTGAGGAAAAGGAGGAAATCGTTTCTGCAATCTTGTGAGAATATCATCCATCCTGAAAAAAAAATGAAAAAAATTGAAAGAGAAATTGGAAGAGAAATTTATATACAATATCAGTTTTGTGGGTAGCTGATGGAACCGATTTAAATAATCACGGAGTACCGTTATCCGCCATTTAACCGGGGTTAAAAAAAAATTATATTTACATCTAGTTATTTTCAAAACAAGGATCAGAAAGAAAAACAACATAAAAAGACTCAAAAACAAAACACTCTAAATAAAATCCTAAATTCTTCCCCCCACACATAATTTTTACATTATCCTCAATGTAATGCTATTATCCCCCAATGCAAGAATTATATGTAAGAGAAAAGAACTATTAAACAAAAGAAAAGAAAAACAAATAAAAGATAGAATGATGGAGAGTAAGGAATATGCAAATCTGATATAATAGATGCTCTCCATCCTTTTGGGTTGCCTCCCAAGAAGCGCTTGGTTTATTGTCCTCAGCCTAACTTAGACCCATGCCATTATTATTCAACATACTTTGGCTCAAAAAGTGGAAACTCCTCCACATCTTGTATTGGAAAGTTCTCATAGTAAGGCTTCAATCTATGACCATTCACTTTGAATGCCTTATCTGTTTTTGGGCTTTGGATTTCAACTGCACCATGAGTAAATACATTAGTAATAACAAAAGGTCCAACCCAACGAGAACGTAACTTACCTGGATATAACTTAAGGCGTGAATGGAAGAGAAGAACTTTTTGTCCAACAACAAATTCCTTTCTTGATATCATCTTGTCATGGAATGCCTTAGTCTTTTCCTTGTAAATCCTAGAATTCTGATAGGCATCATTCCTTATCTCCTCTAATTCTTGTAGGTCAAGTTTTCTTTTCTTTCCTGTTTCATCCATCTCCATGTTGCATTGTTTGATAGCCCAATATGATTTATGTTCCAATTCAACCGGAAGATGACAAGGCTTACCATAAACAAGTCGATAAGGAGACTGATAACTCGTATAATTATATAGTTTTTAGTTATGTTTTATTAATGTTTTGTGTCAAATACGAGTTATTATAGTTTAGTCTAATTGTGTTTATGATCTTTTATATTTTTATGTATTTTGGTGTTTTTCACAAGTTTCTTTGAGTGATTTCAGATTACTAGAATTAAGGGCAAATCCAGTTCAGTTTCAGTTCCGACACCTTTTTCCATATCAGCTATATCTCGAGTTTCACTGAAGCAATAAGGCTGAAATTTGTAGCCATGCAAAGCTAAGAGGCATATCTATCTTTTTCATGTTTTACACTTCTTAAAACGGAGTCGTTTTCCCTAGCGAAATCGACCATCAAGTTGGCTGATGTGCAATGACGTCTGTGCTGACATGTTTTCGTATTATGCCCATATCTTCTTATCCACATCAGCAAATGAGCTGATTCCAACGGCTATGGTTCCGAAACTGATAGGGGAACCTTTGTCTAGAAGACCATGTGATCAGATCAGGCCTCCAATATTGAAGAAATCGACCATCAAGGTGGCTGATGTGCAATGACGTCTGTGCTGACATGTTTTCGTATTTTGCCCATATCTGCTTAACCACATCAGAAAATGAGCTGATTCGAACGGCTATGGTTTCGTAACTGATAGGGGAACCTTTTTTTAGAAGACCATGTGATCAGATCAGGCCTCCAATATTGACGAAATCGACCATCAAGTTGGCTGATCAAAATCGTCATATACCTACCTTTGAAATTTGTAAAGCTTGTCTCTTGTCATTTAGCCCTCCAAAATGTGTATAAATAGAGGGCCTTGGATGATTGTAAGGGATCATATTGGAGATTGGTAGGATATTAGCCATTTTAACAAAATTCTCTAAGTTTTCTTTTTCTTTCTTTTCTCTAGTTTTCTTTTTCTTTAGAAAGAGCAAGAGGTTGGATAATTAATATTCTTCTTCTTCTTCTTTCTTTCTTTTATTTTCTTCTTAGATTCTATTTAATTTTATGTTTATAATGCCTATTCTAGGCTAAACTTCTATTTGGTTAAGGGTGATTTCAAAGCCCTAGACATGTTTTGTGATTGATTTTCAGATTCTATCTATCATTAATTTTCTATCAAAGTTGCTTATGTTCTTCTACAAGAATTGTTCATGATGTTGTCTTGATTTATTTAGGTGTACAACTAGATAGATCTTGATAATTATCTATTGCTAGTTTAGGAGTCTTGATCCGTGTAATTGTCTTGATTTCCTATTCATAAGTGGCAATTTGTGATTAATGATTATGGTCAAGTTTTCAATAATTGCAAAGTGGAACATAACCTAAGTTGAACAATCCGAGCTTATGTGTTTGTTGCTTAGATCAACCTATCTTTCTCATCATAAAGCTGCCATTAAATTGAATTTAGAGAGCTTATTCTAGGTTGTTTAAGGGTTAGAGATTAAATAGAGAGCTTGTTCTATTTAACGACAAACTAAGGAAAGATTGGGGTAACAGAGCTTGTTGTTATCTACGGTTGTTAACTTTGATAGTTGATTGATAATGATAGATCTGAAATTGATTCTTAATGATGTCTAGTGGTGGAGAATGAAACCTTAACCATATTTTTCATATTTGATTCTTCTTACTTACTTGTTTTCTTACTTTTAGTTTGCTTATTTTTAAAAGTATATTTATTTTTATTGGCTGGTTATACCGCCTAATTTGTATATTAACTTTGTTTTATTTTTATTGGCTGGTTATACCGCCTAATTTAGTATATATATTTTCATTGGCTGGTTATACCGCCTAATTTAGTTTATATATTTTTATTGGCTGGTTATACCGCCTTGCATCTTATTCTTATTATTTACTTTAGTTTAAATCTGGCTTCAAAAACCCCTTTTCTTTTATTGTTCTTGAATTTAAGTTTTAAACTATTAACTTATAAACTAAAACCCAATCCCTGAGGACTCGACCCTTGCTAACTACTATACTTACAATTTATCTTTTTAGTGCAAGGTTAAATAAGATACACTCGTTTGGGTGCATCAAATTTTTGGCGCCGTTGCCGGGGATTGTTTTCATTAGTTTATTTGTTACTTGGTTTATTCTTATTTTCAGTTCTAATTAGTTCTATTTTCTTGTACATATAAGTTTTTCTTATCAAATTTTGAAAAAAAAAAAAAAAAAACGATGGAATTGAGCAATCTAACACTTGAAGAGTTGGTGGCATACATGAACATGGAAAATCAACAAGCCAATCTCACCTACCCAGTTCAACAATTGGCCATGGGAGGATGTCAAGGCCATCAAGTGTTCCAAGACCAACAGTATGATCATTACTCAAACACTTACCATGAGGGATGGTGGGATCATACTAATTATGGCTACTCAGAAAATTACCAAGAAGTAGATCCTTATGCCAATTACACTCATCCATCTAGCTTCAATCAATCATGGTCTCAAGAACCAGATCTTCTTCAACCACCACACATGACTCAAAACTCAGGTACTTCTTTAGAAGATCTTGTCGATTCTCTTGTTACTAATACTTTGCAATTTCAACAGGAAACAAGGGCAAGTATCCAGAGTTTGGAAAGGCAAATGAGCCTATTGGCTAGTAGTATGGTGGGATGGGTAGCACAAAGATCTGAAGAACTCCCTGCCCAAATGATGATTAACCCAAAGGAGAATGCTACTATTGTGACCTTGAGGAATGAGGAACAAGATGAGGATGAGACAAAATTAGAGATGAATTCTATTCTTGAGGATAATGAAGCCAATGATCCAAATAAGAGTATTTCGGCACCTGAGGTAACGTTTGAGATTCCAATTTTTACTAATGTTTCTTATCCACCTTTTCCTAGTAGATTCGCAAAGTTCAAGGAGGATGAACATGAACAAGACACGCTGGAAACCTTAAACAGTTTGTTTGTGGATGTCATTCAACAAGTACCAAAAGATGCACCATTCCTCGATGAGATATGCACCACCAAGGATGATGGAATAATACTTGTAATGGAGAATGCATCCACTGTTGTGCAAAGAAAGCTTCCTCTCAAACGCATATATTTGGGAAATTTCATGTATGAGCCTGACAAGCCTAAAAAGCCAAGAAAGGGTGTTGGTTAGATTCAAAACACTAACTCAAGTGTTAATTGGGAAGGCAGCTCAATTAAAGATGAAATTGCCAACCTTCCATATTCAGATTTGCTTTCTCTTTCTTTTCCTTTTTCTTTTATTATTTTTATTGTTTTTATTTTATTTCTTATGTTTCTTTGTTAATTGTGTTTACTGCTTTTAAGTTCATTTAGGCTGCATAAGTTTCTTTTGTTTAATAGTTCTTTTCTCTTACATATAATTCTTGCATTGGGGGATAATAGCATTACATTAATGACAATGTAAGAATTATGTGTGGGGGGAAGAATTTAGGATTTTATTTAGAGTGTTTTGTTTTTGAGTCTTTTTTTATGCTGTTTTTCTTTCTGATCCTTGTTTTGAAAATAACTTATGTAAATATAATTTTTTTTAACCCCGGTTAAATGGCGGATAACGGTACCCCGTGATTATTTAAATCGGTTCCATCAGCTACCCATAAAACTGATATTGTATATAAATTTCTCTTCCAATTTCTCTTTCAATTTTTTTTTTTTTTTTTCATTTTTTTTTCAGGATGGATGATATTCTCACAAGATTGCAGAAACGATTTCCTCCTTTTCCTCGAAATATTTTACTGAAGCTTTACCAAGTTCGATTTGAAAGATTAAGAATGCTTATGCACAAAGGGATTCCTGCAGACATACGTTGGATAATTGAAGCCAAGGTACGTGAAGATGAATATCTTCCTGTTTTGCATTTACCAGGTACAGGTAGAAGCACTTTTGCAAAGAAGCGACGAGCAAAGCGCATGGGTTCAAACTGCCACAAATGTGCACGATGGACGTGTAACGGTAAATGTCGTTCTATTGGGATTCCGTCCTCTAATCGAGATGATAAAATTGAATTCATTAAGGATGGACTGAGTAAGGAGAATTTGGGTAATATCCAACTTTCTCTTGAGACGCATCCTAGTGGAGACGTACAAAGAGAAATTCTTGATTTATGGCCGCAATTCCAAAGGGAATGGCAACATCTTGGGAATCTGATGTTAAAAGACCCTGTTTGCCAGCTTGTAAGAAAACTGGATGGGAAGCATATCCTCGACTCATAGAAGGCGTTTAAGCCGTTTCTGGACGTAAAACCAGAGGAAGATGTGAGCCACAATCACAACTACAATAAATGACTTCTCAACTTTTGGTTTGATTTGCAATAACTTTATTTTGGTTTAATTTACGTGTTGTTCGATTTGTGTAACTATTCTCGTTTTTTTTTATTTGTCTTTTACGGTTGATTTTTTTTCTCTTTTTGATTTTCTTCCTGAAATCACGCAAAAATCTTTTGTTAGGTTAACATTTTCTTCTGACAGGTCAGATACACTTTCGGCGACATTATTACTCTTGTCTGATTCACTACTGAGTCCTCTATATATTACACCATGTACTCATTCTCTTTCAGGCACTCGAAGAAAAAAAAAATGGCAAGTACTTCATCCCAGCGCATTAAAATTTTTTTTGTGTCTTTGGAGGTGCTTATCCAGGAAAAAATAACATATTCGCTGATGAAGCCATAAGAGTTGGAGTAATACTTGCCCAACAAAAGATCCACTTGATTTATGGAGGCGGTAGTACGGGTTTAATGGGAGCAGTCGCTACAGCAGCACACGCCGGAGGAAGTCCAGTTCTAGGAATCGTGCCAAAACTATTCACAAGTTTTTGTGGACCTACCGTGGGTAAGGAAATACAAGTCTGGAGTGTCCCTGAACGGATAACAATCATGTACCATTCTGCCGATGCATTCATTGCTTTACCAGGAGGTCTGGGTACATTGGAAGAAATAGCTTGCGTGGCTTCTTGGTCATCTTTGGTCACAAATAAGAAACCCATTGGTTTGCTTAATATTAATGGTTATTTTAGTAATTTGCTTTTATATTTAGATAATGCTGTGGATAATGGATTCATGTTTTCAGAGGCAAGGAGAACCATAATTTCTGCTACAACCATTGAAGATTTACTTAAAAAGCTCCAAGCTTATGAGTGTTTATCTGCTACGGTTGTTTCGCAAACGCTCGGAAAAAGAAAAAGAGATATGGACGAGCAAGGAGTGGATTGCACTTTGTCTTTGTGACATTATCTAACATTTTGCTTGTTGTGTCTCAGTTATAATAAGTGGTTAGCAACCTCTGCAGGTAATATCTCCTAAATTCTACCTTTAAAATTTGACATTGGGGACAATGTCATATTTTAGTAGGGGGTAAGGGACATATTTTGCTAATTTAATAAAAAAAAAAAAAAAAATTTAAGAAGTATTCATTCTGAACAAGGTCTGAGTAAGGGAGACTTGAGACATACCTTGTCAGTTTGATTTTAATCTTTTTATGTTTACTTGTTAATTTTTGTTTAGTATTTTAGGATTATTTAGGTTGCATGAGTTTGTTTTGTTTTGAGTCTTAGTTGTTCCTATTCTTATGTTATTAGTTCTTTTCTCTTACACATGATTCTTTCATTTGTGTTAATAGACTTACATTGAGGACAATGTAAGAATTAAGTGTGGGGGGAATGATTTAGGATTTCTTTTATTTTTGTCTACTATTTTTTTTTTTTTATGAGTCTTTATTATTATTATTATTTTTAGTGTGTTTTAGTTCCTTTTTAATACAATGATGAGATATGAATTGCATAGGTCTAAACTGGTTATTAGTGAGAAGATTTTCATGAGAATTGAGCTTGATGTCAACCTTTTTATGAGCCAATGTTAATATAATATGTTGATTGAGAAAGAAGCATGTTTAGACTTAATCTGACTTGTATAATCATCCTTGTGAGTTTTTGAGCCTATAATGATTGATGCTTTATACAAATCAATCTAATTTCTTTCTTGAGTGCTCTTATGATTACAGGATTCTCTAGAACTTGCTTTAAACTGTTTGAGACTATATTGATACATGTGACAACATGAATATGATAGAGGCATTAGGATTTTTAGCCAGAGCCAAACAGCCATCCCTTATTGATGTTCCAAGAGAACACACCCTTAGTGAACCAATTTGAGCCTACATTGAATAAGCTATCTCTTTGGTAACCATAACTTGTCCCTAACCTAAATATACTTATATCTTTACCTTTGTTCCAAAGATGAATTAGCATGTTTTGAGACAAGTTGCAAAGACAAGGGATATTTTTAGTTAAAAATTTGGGTTAGAAACAAGAAATAAGTGTGGGGGGGAAAGAAAAGAAAAGTCAAGAAAAAAAAATGAAATACTGGCAAATACATTCCTATAAAAAAAAAATATATATGAATCATCTCTTGAATTTGTGGAAAAAGAAAAAGATGTTACAAAGTCGTTTAGAATGAAGAAAAGGCCCAACATAAATATCCGGCCTAGGTGACTATGTACTTGTAAAGAGTTTTGAGAAGTTTCTTTGTATGATCTTTTTATGTCTCTAAACTTTATGAACTCTTTGGAACCTTTGTGATATCTTTATCCTTTTGTTCTTCAACCACATTACAAACCCCTTGGCCCCATTACAACCTTGATTAAAGACCTCTTGATTCATGAAGTTGTATGATCTAAATAGTGGAGAATAGGTGGACAAGCAAGAATATGGTAGAACTGTTTTCATGAGATTGATTGAGTGTAAACACTTCACCACTACTTTAAAGAGT
The DNA here is from genome assembly GCA_030761205.1 of Fremontodendron californicum. Taxonomy (NCBI): domain Eukaryota; kingdom Viridiplantae; phylum Streptophyta; class Magnoliopsida; order Malvales; family Malvaceae; genus Fremontodendron; species Fremontodendron californicum. The sequence continues at coordinate 23,463,374 of JAULJL010000013.1, forward strand.
GAAAATCATGAGGGTATCCCATGTGAGAAGTTGAGATTAAATTTGAACATGCAATATTTTGATTGAGATATGTTATGCTAATATTGGCTTAACTCAAACAATTTACATTCAAGCATGATTTTTTGTGAAATTCTTTAAGCTATTGATTAGTTTATAAGACTTGTTCAAATATTGTATCTAATTTGTATTGAAAGGATTAGGAGTAAATATTTTTAGTATATGCAGTTTATTTATATTTTAGTTTTTCAATGTTTGTGGGTATCGTTCTAGTAAACCCTCACGAGACTAAACTCGTCCACTAGGGACACCTAGGGCTTTAAAGGCTTGTGTCACATGCTAAGTGCCACCGTGATTTCCTACGAAAATGGATTAGATTAGATTTTCTTATTTTATTTTTATTGAGTCGTTGCTAGGGACTAGCAACAATCTAAGTGTAGGGGTGTGATAACTCGTATAATTATATAGTTTTTAGTTATGTTTTATTAATGTTTTGTGTCAAATACGAGTTATTATTGTTTAGTCTAATTGTGTTTATGATCTTTTATATTTTTATGTATTTTGGTGTTTTTCACAAGTTTCTTTGAGTGATTTCAGATTACTAGAATTAAGGGCAAATCCAGTTCAGTTTCAGTTCCGACACCTTTTTCCATATCAGCTATATCTCGAGTTTCACTGAAGCAATAAGGCTGAAATTTGTAGCCATGCAAAGCTAAGAGGCATATCTATCTTTTTCATGTTTTACACTTCTTAAAACGGAGTCGTTTTCCCTAGCGAAATCGACCATCAAGTTGGCTGATGTGCAATGACGTCTGTGCTGACATGTTTTCGTATTATGCCCATATCTTCTTATCCACATCAGAAAATGAGCTGATTCCAATGGCTATGGTTCCGTAACTGATAGGGGAACCTTTGTCAAGAAGACCTTGTGATCAGATCAGGCCTCCAATATTGAAGAAATCGACCATCAAGGTGGCTGATGTGCAATGACGTCTGTGCTGACATGTTTTCGTATTTTGCCCATATCTGCTTAACCACATCAGCAAATGAGCTGATTCCAACGGCTATGGTTCCGTAACTGATAGGGGAACCTTTTTCTAGAAGACCATGTGATCAGATCAGGCCTCCAATATTGACGAAATCGACCATCAAGTTGGCTGATCAAAATCGTCATATACCTACCTTTGAAATTTGTAAAGCTTGTCTCTTGTCATTTAGCCCTCCAAAATGTGTATAAATAGAGGGCCTTGGATGATTGTAAGGGATCATATTGGAGATTGGTAGGATATTAGCCATTTTAACAAAATTCTCTAAGTTTTCTTCTTCTTTCTTTTCTCTAGTTTTCTTTTTCTTTAGAAAGAGCAAGAGGTTGGATAATTAATATTCTTCTTCTTCTTCTTTCTTTCTTTTATTTTCTTCTTAGATTCTATTTAATTTTATGTTTATAATGCCTATTCTAGGCTAAACTTCTATTTGGTTAAGGGTGATTTCAAAGCCCTAGACATGTTTTGTGATTGATTTTCAGATTCTATCTATCATTAATTTTCTATCAAAGTTGCTTATGTTCTTCTACAAGAATTGTTCATGATGTTGTCTTGATTTATTTAGGTGTACAACTAGATAGATCTTGATAATTATCTATTGCTAGTTTAGGAGTCTTGATCCGTGTAATTGTCTTGATTTCCTATTCATAAGTGGCAATTTGTGATTAATGATTATGGTCAAGTTTTCAATAATTGCAAAGTGGAACATAACCTAAGTTGAACAATCCGAGCTTATGTGTTTGTTGCTTAGATCAACCTATCTTTCTCATCATAAAGCTGCCATTAAATTGAATTTAGAGAGCTTATTCTAGGTTGTTTAATGGTTAGAGATTAAATAGAGAGCTTGTTCTATTTAACGACAAACTAAGGAAAGATTGGGGTAACAGAGCTTGTTGTTATCTACGGTTGTTAACTTTGATAGTTGGTTGATAATGATAGATCTGAAATTGATTCTTAATGATGTCTAGTGGTGGAGAATGAAACCTTAACCATATTTTTCATATTTGATTCTTCTTACTTACTTGTTTTCTTACTTTTAGTTTGCTTATTTTTAAAAGTATATTTATTTTTATTGGCTGGTTATACCGCCTAATTTGTATATTAACTTTGTTTTATTTTTATTGGCTGGTTATACCGCCTAATTTAGTATATATATTTTCATTGGCTGGTTATACCGCCTAATTTAGTTTATATATTTTTATTGGCTGGTTATACCGCCTTGCATCTTATTCTTATTATTTACTTTAGTTTAAATCTGGCTTCAAAAACCCCTTTTCTTTTATTGTTCTTGAATTTAAGTTTTAAACTATTAACTTATAAACTAAAACCCAATCCCTGAGGACTCGACCCTTGCTAACTACTATACTTACAATTTATCTTTTTAGTGCAAGGTTAAATAAGATACACTCTTTTGGGTGCATCAGAGACATACCAATGGGTGTCTTATATGCTGTCCTATAAGCCCAAAGTGCATCATCAAGTCGTGAACTCCAATCCTTCCTATTTGGATTAACTGTCTTTTCAAGGATGGACTTAACTTCTCGGTTTGACACTTCAGCTTGCCCACTAGTTTGAGGATGATATGAGGTGGAGACCTTGTGTGTGATGTTATACTTCCTCAAAAGTGCTTCCATAGTCCTATTGCAAAAGTGAGTACCTCTATCGCTGATTATGGCCTTTGGCGTTCCAAACCTAGCAAAGATGTTAGTCTTGACAAAATCTGAAACAACTTTAGAGTCATTAGTCCTAGTGGATTTTGCTTCCACCCACTTTGAAACATAATCAACGGCAAGTAAAATATAAAGATTACCAAAAGAAGGAGGAAAAGGTCCCATGAAATCCATGCCCCATACATCAAAAATTTCAACAATAAGTATTGGAGTTTGAGGCATTTGATTTCTAGCACCTAAGTTACCTGTTCTTTGGCAACGATCACATGACTTGCAAAAGAGGTATGCATCTTTGAATATGGTAGGCCAATAAAATCCAGAATCAAGAACTTTCATGGCTGTTCTTTTGGATCCAAAGTGTCCTCCACATGCATAAGAGTGACAAAAGGTGAGAATAGATTGAAATTCAGTTTTGAGTACACACCTTCTTATAATCTGATCGGAGCAATGCTTCCAAAGGTAAGGATCATCCCATATGTAGTATTTGGCATCACTCTTGATCTTATTTCTTTGAGCTTGTGTCAACTCTTGTGGCAACTTCTTGGTAACTAAGTAATTAACAATATCAGCATACCAAGGAGTTGTTGTACTTATAAAAAGAAGTTGCTCATCCGGAAAGTTCTCATTCAAGGGTAGTGCATCCTCTTCATGAACTAAACGGCTAAGATGGTCCGCAACCAAGTTGTCACTACCTCTCTTATCTTTTATCTCCAAATCAAACTCTTGTAAGAGAAGTATCCATCTGATCAACCTTGGTTTGGCCTCCTTCTTAGTGAGTAAGTACCTAAGGGCTGCATGGTCAGAAAATACAATTACTTTAGTACCAATTAAATAAGATCGAAATTTTTCTAAAGCAAATACAACAGCCAAAAGTTCTTTTTCAGTAGTGGAATAGTTCAATTGAGCATCATTAAGAGTTCGTGAGGCATAATAAATGGCATGTGAGGCTTTGCCAACCCGTTGGCCCAAAACAGCTCCAATAGCATAGTCACTAGCGTCACACATGATTTCAAAAGGTACATTCCAATCTGGTGGTTGGATGATAGGAGCTGATGTCAAGAGTCCCTTCAATGTTTCAAACGCCTCTTTGCATTTATCATCAAAGTGGAAAACCACATCTTTTTGTAGTAGCTTGCAAAGAGGTAATGTGATCTTTGAGAAGTCTTTGATAAATCTCCTATAGAAACCTGCATGTCCAAGAAAAGAACGAACCTCTCTCACATTTGTGGGAGGTGGTAAAGAATGCATAATATCTATTTTAGATTTATCAACCTCCATCCCTCTAGAAGAAATAACATGGCCCAAAACTATTCCTTGTTCTACCATAAAGTGACATTTTTCCCAATTCAAAACAAGGTTACTTTCCATGCATCTTTCAAGTACAAGTGTAAGGTTCTCTAGACATCTATCAAAAGAATCACCATAGACACTAAAATCATCCATAAACACTTCTATGATGTTCTCTACATAATCTGAAAATATGCTAACCATACACCTTTGGAATGTAGCGGGTGCATTACAAAGACCAAATGGCATACGCCGGTATGCAAAAGTACCAAATGGACATGTGAATGTTTTTTTCTCTTGGTCCTCCGGAGCAATGGCTATCTGATTATAACCTGAAAAACCATCAAGAAAACAATAATGAGAATGGCCAGCTAACCTTTCAAGCATTTGATCAATAAAAGGTAAAGGAAAGTGGTCTTTGCGAGTTGTGGAATTAAGTTTACGATAATCAATACAAACTCGCCATCCTGTTTGAATCCTAGTAGGAACAAGTTCATTCTCATTATTTGTTACCACCGTTACACCTGATTTCTTTGGAACCACTTGGACCGGGCTCACCCATTTGCTATCCGAGATAGGATAGATCACTCCAACATCTAGGAGCTTCAGTATCTCCTTTTTCACAACCTCCATCATAGGAGGGTTCAATCTTCTTTGTACTTCTCTTGTTGGTTTGGACCCTTCCTCTAACAAAATCCGGTGCATGCACATGGATGGGCTTATTCCCTTGATATCGGCAATTGTCCAACCAATTGCTGTTTTATGCTCTCTAAGCACCCGGATAAGTCGCTCTTCTTGCAAAAGTGTGAGCTCTTTGGCAATGATGATCGGTAGTGTGTCCTTTTTACCTAGGAACACATATTTCAAGTGGTTCGGTAGTGGTTTCAACTCTAAAGTTGGTGCCTGCAAAATGGAAGGTAGAAGTTTCTCATTAGATAAAGGCAAATCAATAAATGAAACATCAAACCTTGCATCTTTAGGTGGCAGCGAGTGTAAAGATTCTAGTGCCCCTTCCACATGGTCACTCAAGGCTAGTTTAGCATTCCCCATTCCGAGATGGTTGCTAAGGACTATTTCCACACTATCTTCACCATCTAGCTCATAAGCTTGCTGCACTAGTGAGTCAATTATATCAATATTAAAAACAGAATGCACATCACTAGGATATCTCATGGCCTCAAAAATGTTAAAGCGAATTATTTCACCATCAAATTCCATAGTTAAAGTGCCATCATGTACATCTATTTTAGTTCTTGCTGTTTTCAAGAATGGTCTCCCTAATAGAATAGGTGTGGGATTAGAAGACATCTCATCTTCCATCTCAATAACATAAAAGTCAGCGGGAAAAACCAATTCATTAACCTGTACAAGAACGTCTTCTATAACTCCTCTTGGATAAGTGTTAGAACGGTCAGCAAGTTGTATTATAACACCGGTTTCCTCTAATGGTCCTAGATTCAATGAAGCATAAATTGAATATGGCATGACATTAATAGATGCCCCTAGATCTAGCATAGCACGCTCAAACCTGGTGTTGCCTATCTTACAAGGAATGGTAAATATACCTGGATCCTTGCATTTAGGTGGGAGTTTCTTTTGAAGAACAACTGACACATTCTCCCCCACACTTACCTTTTCATTCCATTTCAACTTCCGTTTAGATGTGCACAACTCTTTTAGGAACTTGGCATATCTTGGCACTTGCTTGATAGCATCTAGTAAAGGAATGTTCACCTCTACTTTCCGGAAGGTTTCCAAAATTTCCTTCTCTTGCTCTTCCTTCTTGGACTTTGCTAACCTGCTAGGAAAAGGTGGAGGAGTTATATAAGAAGGAAAGGATGGTTTAGGAATTACCTTTTTTAGTGGCTCGTTGGGATGTGAAGAGGATGCCATGGTATTGTTCTCCCCTTGAGCACTATCATTTTGTGGTGTCTCTAGCTGTTTCCCACTTCTTAAATTTATAGCATTGGCATTCTCTCTTGGATTCACTATGGTTTGGGAAGGTAATTTCCCAGAATCCCTTGCTTGCATTTGACTCATGGTTGTTGCCAATTGCCCTAGTTGAGTCTCCAAATTTCGAATACTTGTCTTTGTTTCCTGTTGAAATTGAATTGTATTAGTGGAAAGAGCTTTAACAAGATCTTCAAGAGAAGTACCTGAATTTTGGGTGGGTGGCAGTTGTTGTCGGGTTTGGTATGGTTGTTGCACTCTTTGCTGAAAACCCGGTGGCCTGTGGTCAAATGGTGGAGGAATAGTTTGTGATTGGTTCCCTCCATAATTGAAGTTTGGATGATCCCTCCATCCTGGATTGTAAGTGTTTGAGTAGGGATCATATTTCCTTGATTGGTTCTGAAATCCACCCATGGCATTCACATGTTCATTGGTATCCTCTTGAAGTGTTGGACACATATCAGTTTGGTGCCCTATGTTTGAACATATGCCATAAGCCTTTATTTGTTGTATTTTACCTACAGCCAATTGTTGAACAAGAGAAGTCAGTTTATCAAATTTTTGTTCAAGGGATGATATACTTACCTCATTAACTCTCTTGGGTTGTGGTGGTGGATCTTGTCTCATTGAGAACTGTTGAGAATTGGCTGCCATGTTGGAGATTAATGTTCTAGCAGCCCTGGGAGTCTTATCAACTAGAGCTCCCCCACTAGCGGCATCTATCATACTTCTCTCCATGGGCATGAGACCTTCATAGAAGTATTGGATGAGAAGTTGTTCACTTATTTGATGGTGTGGACATGATGAACAAAGTTTCTTGAACCTCTCCCAATATTCATATAAGGACTCTCCGTTGTATTGCCGAATCCCACATATCTCTTTCCTAATGTTGGCAGCCTTAGATGCTGGGAAATACCTTTCCAAGAATGCTTTCTTCAAATCATTCCATGTAGTGATGGTCCCGGATGGTAGATAGTAGAGCCATTCCTTTGCTGAATCAGCTAGAGAGAATGGGAAGGCTCTCAACTTAACTTGCTCTTCCGTGACCCCTGTTGGTCTCATGCTTGAGCAAACTACATGGAATTCCTTGAGGTGCTTATTTGGATCCTCTCCTGCAAAACCATGAAAAGTTGGGAGAAGATGAATCAAACCAGATTTTAATTCAAAAGCTACCTCAAGATTAGCATATTCAATGCATAATGGTTGTTGACCCAAGTCCGGAGCGGCTAGCTCCTTGAGAGTTCGGTTGTCAGCTGCTGCCATCTCTCCTTGCTCCTCTTGGATGTTTTGGATCAACTCCTCGATTGGTTGTTGGTGAGAAGTTATAAATTCCCGAATTTTCCTAAGTCGTAAGTCTTCTTCGGGAGCTTGGAACATTCACTAATAAAAAAAAAAAATAAGAAAGTAAATAATTAGAACAGAAAATAAGAATAAACCAATAAACTAATAAACTAAAGAAAGCAATCCCCGGCAACGGCGCCAAAAACTTGATGCACCCAAAAGAGTGTATCTTATTTAACCTTGCACTAAAAAGATAAATTGTAAGTATAGTAGTTAGCAAGGGTCGAGTCCTCAGGCATTGGGTTTTAGTTTATAAGTTAATAGTTTAAAACTTAAATTCAAGAACAATAAAAGAAAAGGGGTTTTTGAAGCCAGATTTAAACTAAAGTAAATAATAAGAATAAGATGCAAGGCGGTATAACTAGCCAATAAAAATATATATACTAAATTAGGCGGTATAACCAGCCAATATATATACTAAATTAGGCGGTATAACCAGCCAATAAAAATAAAACAAAGTTAATATACAAATTAGGCGGTATAACCAGCCAATAAAAATAAATATACTTTTAAAAATAAGCAAACTAGAAAAGTAAGAAAACAAGTAAGTAAGAAGAATCAAATATGAAAAATATGGTTAAGGTTTCATTCTCCACCACTAGACATCATTAAGAATCAATTTCAGATCTATCAATATCAACCAACTATCAAAGTTAACAACCGTAGATAACAACAAGCTCTGTTATCCCAATCTTTCCTTAGTTTGTCGTTAAATAGAACAAGCTCTCTATTTAATCTCTAACCATTAAACAACCTAGAATAAGCTCTCTAAATTCAATTTAATGGCAGCTTTATGATGAGAAAGATAGGTTGATCTAAGCAACAAACACATAAGCTCGGATTGTTCAACTTAGGTTATGTTCCACTTTGCAATTATTGAAAACTTGACCATAATCATTAATCACAAATTGCCACTTATGAATAGGAAATCAAGACAATTACACGGATCAAGACTCCTAAACTAGCAATAGATAATTATCAAGATCTATCTAGTTGTACACCTAAATAAATCAAGACAACATCATGAACAATTCTTGTAGAAGAACATAAGCAACTTTGATAGAAAATTAATGATAGATAGAATCTAAAAATCAATCACAAAACATGTTTAGGGCTTTGAAATCACCCTTAACCAAATAGAAGTTTAGCCTAGCATAGGCATTGTAAACATAAACATAAAATTAAAGAGAATCTAAGAAGGAAATAAAAGAAAGAAAGAAGAAGAAGAAAATAAAGAAAAAGAAAACTAGAGAAAAGAAAGAAGAAGAAAACTTAGAGAATTTTATTATAATGGCTAATTTCCTACCAATCTACCATATATCCCTTACAATCATCCAAGGCCCTCTATTTATACACATTTTGGAGGGCTAAATGACAAGAGACAAGCTTTACAAATTTCAAAGGTAGGTATAATAGGTGGGTGCATTTTCTAACAATTTTCGTCATACATGACGATTTTGATCAGCCAACTTGATGGTCGATTTTGTCAATTTTGCAGGCCTTATCTGATCACATGGTCTTATAGAAAAATGTTACCCTATCAGTTACTGATCCATAGCCGTTGGAATCAGCTCATTTTCTGATGTGGATAAGAAGATATGGGCAAAATACGAAAACAGGTCAGCATAGACGTCATTGCACATCAGCCAACTTCATGGTCGATTTCGCTAGGGAAAACGACTCCGTTTCAAGAAGTGTAAAACATGAAAAGGATAAATATGCCTCTTAGCTTTGCACGGCTACAAATTGCAGCCTTATTGCTTCAGTGAAACTCGAGATATAGCTGATATGGCAAAAGGTGTCGGAACTGGAACTGAACTGGATTTACCCTTAATTCTAGTAATCTGAAATCACTCAAAGAAACTTGTGAAAAACACCAAAATACATAAAGATCATAAACACAATTAGACTAAACAATAATAACTTGTATTTGACACAAAACAATAATAAAGCATAACTAAAAACTATATAATTATACGAGTTATCACTAACCATTAAACAACCTAGAATAAGCTCTCTAAATTCAATTTAATGGCAGCTTTATGATGAGAAAGATAGGTTGATCTAAGCAACAAACACATAAGCTCGGATTGTTCAACTTAGGTTATGTTCCACTTTGCAATTATTGAAAACTTGACCATAATCATTAATCACAAATTGCCACTTATGAATAGGAAATCAAGACAATTACACGGATCAAGACTCCTAAACTAGCAATAGATAATTATCAAGATCTATCTAGTTGTACACCTAAATAAATCAAGACAACATCATGAACAATTCTTGTAGAAGAACATAAGCAACTTTGATAGAAAATTAATGATAGATAGAATCTGAAAATCAATCACAAAACATGTCTAGGGCTTTGAAATCACCCTTAACCAAATAGAAGTTTAGCCTAGCATAAGCATTGTAAACATAAACATAAAATTAAAGAGAATCTAAGGAAATAAAAGAAAGAAAGAAGAAGAAGAAGAAAATAAAGAAAAAGAAAACTAGAGAAAAGAAAGAAGAAGAAAACTTAGAGAATTTTATTATAATGGCTAATTTCCTACCAATCTACCATATATCCCTTACAATCATCCAAGGCCCTCTATTTATACACATTTTGGAGGGCTAAATGACAAGAGACAAGCTTTACAAATTTCAAAGGTAGGTATAATAGGTGGGTGCATTTTCTAACAATTTTCGTCATACATGACGATTTTGATCAGCCAACTTGATGGTCGATTTTGTCAATTTTGCAGGCCTTATCTGATCACATGGTCTTATAGAAAAATGTTACCCTATCAGTTACTGATCCATAGCCGTTGGAATCAGCTCATTTTCTGATGTGGATAAGAAGATATGGGCAAAATACGAAAACAGGTCAGCACAGACGTCATTGCACATCAGCCAACTTCATGGTCGATTTCGCTAGGGAAAACGACTCCGTTTCAAGAAGTGTAAAACATGAAAAGGATAAATATGCCTCTTAGCTTTGCACGGCTACAAATTGCAGCCTTATTGCTTCAGTGAAACTCGAGATATAGCTGATATGGCAAAAGGTGTCGGAACTGGAACTGAACTGGATTTACCCTTAATTCTAGTAATCTGAAATCACTCAAAGAAACTTGTGAAAAACACCAAAATACATAAAGATCATAAACACAATTAGACTAAACAATAATAACTTGTATTTGACACAAAACAATAATAAAGCATAACTAAAAACTATATAATTATACGAGTTATCACTAACCATTAAACAACCTAGAATAAGCTCTCTAAATTCAATTTAATGGCAGCTTTATGATGAGAAAGATAGGTTGATCTAAGCAACAAACACATAAGCTCGGATTGTTCAACTTAGGTTATGTTCCACTTTGCAATTATTGAAAACTTGACCATAATCATTAATCACAAATTGCCACTTATGAATAGGAAATCAAGACAATTACACGGATCAAGACTCCTAAACTAGCAATAGATAATTATCAAGATCTATCTAGTTGTACACCTAAATAAATCAAGACAACATCATGAACAATTCTTGTAGAAGAACATAAGCAACTTTGATAGAAAATTAATGATAGATAGAATCTGAAAATCAATCACAAAACATGTCTAGGGCTTTGAAATCACCCTTAACCAAATAGAAGTTTAGCCTAGCATAAGCATTGTAAACATAAACATAAAATTAAAGAGAATCTAAGAAGGAAATAAAAGAAAGAAAGAAGAAGAAGAAGAAAATAAAGAAAAAGAAAACTAGAGAAAAGAAAGAAGAAGAAAACTTAGAGAATTTGATTATAATGGCTAATATCCTACCAATGTACAATATGATCCCTTACAATCATCCAAGGCCCTCTATTTATACACATTTTGGAGGGCTAAATGACAAGAGACAAGCTTTACAAATTTCAAAGGTAGGTATAATAGGTGGGTGCATTTTTCTAACAATTTTCGTCATACATGACAATTTTGATCAGCCAACTTGATGGTCGATTTTGTCAATTTTGGAGGCCTTATCTGATCACATGGTCTTCTAGAAAAATGTTACCCTATCAGTTACGGATCCATAGCCGTTGGAATCAGCTCATTTTCTGATGTGGATAAGTAGATATGGGCAAAATACGAAAACAGGTCAGCACAGACATCATTGCACATCAGCCAAATTGATGGTCGATTTCGCTAGGGAAAACGACTCCGTTTCAAGAAGTGTAAAACATGAAAAAGATAGATATGCCTCTTATCTTTGCACGGCTACAAATTTCAGCCTTATTGCTTCAGTGAAACTCGAGATATAGCTGATATGGCAAAAGGTGTCGGAATTGGAACTGAACTGGATTTGCCCTTAATTCTAGTAATCTGAAATCACTCAAAGAAACTTGTGAAAAACACCAAAATACATAAAGATCATAAACACAATTAGACTAAACAATAATAACTCGTATTTGACACAAAACAATAATAAAACATAACTAAAAACTATATAATTATACGAGTTATCACACCCCCACACTTAGATTGTTGCTAGTCCCTAGCAACGACTCAATAAAAATAAAATAAGAAAATCTAATCTAATCCATTTTCGTAGGAAATCACGGTGGCACTTAGCATGTGACACAAGCCTTTAAATCCCTAGGTGTCCCTAGTGGACGAGTTTAGTCTCGTGAGGGTTTACTAGAACGATACCCACAAACATTGAAAAACTAAAATATAAATAAACTACATATACTAAAAATATTTACTCCTAATCCTTTCAATACAAATTAGAGACAATCTTTGAACAAGTCTTATAAACTAATCAATAGCTTATAGAATTTCACAAAAAATCAAGCTTGAATGTAAATTGTTTGAGTTAAGCCAATATTAGCATAACATATCTCAATCAAAATAGTGCATGTTCAAATTTAATCTCAAGTTCTCACATGGGATACCCTCATGATTTTCACTCTTTAAAGTAGTGGTGAAATGTTTACACTCAATCAATCTCATGAAAACAGTTCTACCATATTCTTGCTTGTCCACCTATTCTCCACTATTTAGATCATACAACTTCATGAATCAAGAGGTCTTTAATCGAGGTTGTAATGGGGCCAAGGGGTTTGTAATGTGGTTGAAGAACAAAAGGATAAAGATATCACAAAGGTTCCAAAGAGTTCATAAAGTTTAGAGACATAAAAAGATCATACAAAGAAACTTCTCAAAACTCTTTACAAGTACATAGTCACCTAGGCCGGATATTCATGTTGGGCCTTTTCTTCATTCTGAACAACTTTGTAACATCTTTTTCTTTTTCCCAAAATTCAAGAGATGATTCATATTTTTTTTTTGAATGTATTTGCCAGTATTCCATTTCTTTTTTTTTTTTTTTTTGACTTTTCTTTTCTTTCCCCCCCACACTTATTTCTTGTTTCTAACCCAAATTTTCAATAGATCTTCCTTGTCTTTGCAACTTGTCTCAAAACATGCTAATTCATCTTTGGAACAAAGGTAAGGATATAAGTATATTTAGGTTAGGGACAAGTTATGGTTACCAAAGAGATAGCTTATTCAATGTAGGCTCAAATTGGCTCACTAGGGGTGTGTTCTCTTGGAACATCAATAAGGGATGGCTGTTTGGCCCTGGCTAAAAATCCTAATGCCTCTATCATATTCATGTTGTCACATGCATCAATATAGTCTCAACAAGGTCTAAAGCAAGTTCTAGAGAATCATGTAATCATAAGAGCACTCAAGAAAGAAATTAGATTGATTTATATAATGCATCAATCATTATAGGCTCAAAAACTCACAAGGATGATTATACAAGTCAGATTAAGTCTAAACATGCTTCTTTCTCAATCAACATATCATATTAACATTGGCTCATAAAAATTAGTATCAAGCTTAATTCTCATGAAAATTTTCTCACTAATAAATCTGTTTTAGACTTATGCAATTCATATCTCATCATAGTATTGAAAAGGAACTAAAACACACTGAAAATAATAATAAAGACTCATAAAAAAAAATAGTAGACAAAAATAAAAGAAATCCTAAATCCTTCCCCCCACACTTAATTCTTACATTGTCCTCAATGTAAGTCTATTAACTCAAATGAAAGAATCATGTGTAAGAGAAAAGAACTAATAACATAAGAATAGGAACAACTAAGACTCAAAACAAAACAAAACCATGCAACCTAAATAATCCTAAAATACTAAAGAAAAATTAACAAGTAAACATAAAAATTTTAAAATCAAACTGACAAGGTATATCTCAAGTCTCCCTTACTCAGACCTTGTTCAGAATGAATACTTCTAAATTGCATAAAACACAACAAACTTTCTTTTTTTTTGTTTTTTTTTTTTTTTTGAAAAGAAGAAATCAAACTGACAAGGTATGTCTCAAGTCTCCCTTACTCAGACCTTGTTCAGAATGAATACTTCTAAATGGCTTAAAACACAACAATTTTTTTTTTTTAAATTAGCAAAATATGTCCCTTACCCCCTACTAAAATATGACATTGTCCCCAATGTCAAATTTTAAAGGTAGAATTTAGGAGATATTACCTGCAGAGGTTGCTAACCACTTATTATAACTGAGACACAACAAGCAAAATGTTAGATAATGTCACAAAGACAAAGTGCAATCCACTCCTTGCTCGTCCATATCTCTTTTTCTTTTTCCGAGCGTTTGCGAAACAACCGTAGCAGATAAACACTCATAAGCTTGGAGCTTTTTGAGTAAATCTTCAATGGTTGTAGCAGAAATTATGGTTCTCCTTGCCTCTGAAAACATGAATCCATTTTCCACAGCATTATCTAAATATGAAAGCAATTTACTAAAATAACCATTAATATTAAGCAAACCAATGGGTTTCTTATTTGTGACCAAAGATGACCAAGAAGCCACGCAAGCTATTTCTTCCAATGTACCCAGACCTCCTGGTAAAGCAATGAATGCATCGGCAGAATGGTACATGATTGTCATCCGTTCAGGGATACTCCAGACTTGTATTTCCTTACCCACGGTAGGTCCACAAAAACTTGTGAATAGTTTTGGCACGATTCCTAGAACTGGACTTCCTCCGGCGTGTGCTGCTGTAGCGACTGCTCCCATTAAACCCGTACTACCGCCTCCATAAATCAAGTGGATCTTTTGTTGGGCAAGTATTACTCCAACTCTTATGGCTTCATCAGCGAATATGTTATTTTTCCCTGGATAAGCACCTCCAAAGACACAAATTTTTTTAATGCGCTGGGATGAAGTACTTTCCATTTTTTTTTTTCGAGTGCCTGAAAGAGAATGAGTACATGGTGTAATATATAGAGGACTGAGTAGTGAATCAGACAAGAGTAATAATGTCGCCGAAAGTGTATCTGACCTGTCAGAAGAAAATGTTAACCTAACAAAAGATTTTTGCATGATTTCAGGAAGAAAATCAAAAAGAGAAGAAAAAATCAACCGTAAAAGATAAATAAAAAAAACGAGAATAATTACACAAATCGAACAACACGTAAATTAAAACAAAATAAAGTTATTGCAAATCAAACCAAAAGCTGAGAAGTCATTTATTGTAGTTGTGATTGTGGCTCACATCTTCCTCTGGTTTTACGTCCAGAAACGGCTTAAACGCCTTCTATGAGTCGAGGATATGCTTCCCATCCAGTTTTCTTACAAGCTGGCAAACAGGGTCTTTTAACATCAGATTCCCAAGATGTTGCCATTCCCTTTGGAATTGCGGCCATAAATCAAGAATTTCTCTTTGTACGTCTCCACTAGGATGCGTCTCAAGAGAAAGTTGGATATTACCCAAATTCTCCTTACTCAGTCCATCCTTAATGAATTCAATTTTATCATCTCGATTAGAGGACGGAATCCCAATAGAACGACATTTACCGTTACACGTCCATCGTGCACATTTGTGGCAATTTGAACTCATGCGCTTTGCTCGTCGCTTCTTTGCAAAAGTGCTTCTACCTGTACCTGGTAAATGCAAAACAGGAAGATATTCATCGTCACGTACCTTGGCTTCAATTATCCAACGTATGTCGTCAGGAATCCCTTTGTGCATAAGCATTCTTAATCTTTCAAGTCGAACTTGGTAAAGCTTCAGTAAAATATTTCGAGGAAAAGGAGGAAATCGTTTCTGCAATCTTGTGAGAATATCATCCATCCTGAAAAAAAATGAAAAAAATTGAAAGAGAAATTGGAAGAGAAATTTATATACAATATCAGTTTTGTGGGTAGCTGATGGAACCGATTTAAATAATCACGGAGTACCGTTATCCGCCATTTAACCGGGGTTAAAAAAAATTATATTTACATCTAGTTATTTTCAAAACAAGGATCAGAAAGAAAAACAACATAAAAAGACTCAAAAACAAAATACTCTAAATAAAATCCTAAATTCTTCCCCCCACACATAATTTTTACATTGTCCTCAATGTAATGCTATTATCCCAAATGAAAGAATCATGTGTAAGTGAAAAGAACTAATAAACAAAATAAACTTATGCAGCCTAAATGAACTTAGAAACACTAAACACAATTAGCAAAGAAACATAAGAAAAAGATAAAGAAAAAGAGAGCAAATCTGAGGATGGCAGTTTGGCAATGCTTTCACTAATTAGGCTGCCTCCCCCAATTAGCACTTGATTTAAGTTGTCCAACCTAACCAACACCCCTTCTTGGCTTTTTAGGCTTGTTAGGCTCATACATGAAACTTCCCAAATTTGAGCGTTTGATAGGAAGCTTTCTTTGCACAAAAGTAGATGCATTCTCCATTACAAGTATTATTCCATCATCCTTTGTAGTGCATTGCTCATTGAGGAATAAAGCATATTTTGATACTTGTTGAATGGCATCCACAAACAAGTTGTTTAAGGTTTCCGGCATGTGTTGTTCATGTTCTTCCTCCTTGAACGTTGCAAATATACTAGGAAAAGGTGGAGAAGAAACATTAGTAAAAAGTGGAACTTTAAACGTTACCTCAGGTGCCGAAATACTCTTATTTGTATTTGTGGCTTCATTATCCTCAAGAATAGAATCCATCTCTAATTCTGTCTCATCCTCATCTTGTTCCTCATTCCTCAAGGTCACAATAGTAGTATTCTCCTTTGGGTTAATCATTGTTTGGCCAGAGAGTTCTTCAGATCTTTGTGCTACCCATACCACCATACTACTAGCCAATAGGCTCATTTGCCTTTCCAAACTCTGGATACTTGCCCTTGTTTCTTGTTGAAATTGCAAAGTATTAGTAACAAGAGAATCGACAAGATCTTCTAAAGAAGTACCTGAGTTTTGAGTCATATGTAGTGGCTGAAAAAGATCTGGTTCTTGAGACCATGATTGATTAAATCTAGATGGATGAGTGTAATTGGCATAAGGATCTACTTCTTGGTAATTTTCTGAGTAGCCATAATTAGTATGATCCCACCATCCCTCATGGTAAGTGTTTGAGTAATGATCATACTGTTGGTCTTGGAACACTTGATGGCCTTGACATCCTCCCATGGCCAATTGTTGAACTGGGTAGGTGAGATTGGCTTGTTGATTTTCCATGTTCATGTATGCCACCAACTCTTCAAGTGTTAGATTGCTCAATTCCATCGTTTTTTTTTTTCAAAATTTGATAAGAAAAACTTGTATGTACAAGAAAATAAAACTAATTAGAACTGAAAATAAGAATAAACCAAGTAACAAATAAACTAAAGAAAACAATCCCCGGCAACGGCGCCAAAAATTTGCTGCACCCAAAAGAGTGTATCTTATTTAACCTTGCACTAAAAAGATAAATTGTAAGTATAGTAGTTAGCAAGGGTCGAGTCCTCAGGGATTGGGTTTTAGTTTATAAGTTAATAGTTTAAAACTTAAATTCAAGAACAATAAAAGAAAAGGGGTTTTTGAAGCCAGATTTAAAATAAAATAAATAATAAGAATAAGATGCAAGGCGGTATAACCAGCCAATAAAAATATATATAGTAAATTAGGCGGTATAACCAGCCAATATATATACTAAATTAGGCGGTATAACCAGCCAATAAAAATAAAACAAAGTTAATATACAAATTAGGCGGTATAACCAGCCAATAAAAATAAATATACTTTTAAAAATAAGCAAACTAGAAAAGTAAGAAAACAAGTAAGTAAGAAGAATCAAATATGAAAATATGGTTAAGGTTTCATTCTCCACCACTAGACATCATTAAGAATCAATTTCAGATCTATCAATATCAACCAACTATCAAAGTTAACAACCGTAGATAACAACAAGCTCTGTTATCCCAATCTTTCCTTAGTTTGTCCTTAAATAGAACAAGCTCTCTATTTAATCTCTAACCATTAAACAACCTAGAATAAGCTCTCTAAATTCAATTTAATGGCAGCTTTATGATGAGAAAGATAGGTTGATCTAAGCAACAAACACATAAGCTCGGATTGTTCAACTTAGGTTATGTTCCACTTTGCAATTATTGAAAACTTGACCATAATCATTAATCACAAATTGCCACTTATGAATAGGAAATCAAGACAATTACACGGATCAAGACTCCTAAACTAGCAATAGATAATTATCAAGATCTATCTAGTTGTACACCTAAATAAATCAAGACAACATCATGAACAATTCTTGTAGAAGAACATAAGCAACTTTGATAGAAAATTAATGACAGATAGAATCTGAAAATCAATCACAAAACATGTCTAGGGCTTTGAAATCACCCTTAACCAAATAGAAGTTTAGCCTAGAATAAGCATTGTAAACATAAACATAAAATTAAAGAGAATCTAAGAAGGAAATAAAAGAAAGAAAGAAGAAGAAGAAGAAAATAAAGAAAAAGAAAACTAGAGAAAAGAAAGAAGAAGAAAACTTAGAGAATTTGATTATAATGGCTAATATCCTACCAATGTACAATATGATCCCTTACAATCATCCAAGGCCCTCTATTTATACACATTTTGGAGGGCTAAATGACAAGAGACAAGCTTTACAAATTTCAAAGGTAGGTATAATAGGTGGGTGCATTTTTCTAACAATTTTCGTCATACATGACAATTTTGATCAGCCAACTTGATGGTCGATTTTGTCAATTTTGGAGGCCTTATCTGATCACATGGTCTTCTAGAAAAATGTTACCCTATCAGTTACGGATCCATAGCCGTTGGAATCAGCTCATTGTCTGATGTGGATAAGTAGATATGGGCAAAATACGAAAACAGGTCAGCACAGACGTCATTGCACATCAGCCAAATTGATGGTCGATTTCGCTAGGGAAAACGACTCCGTTTCAAGAAGTGTAAAACATGAAAAAGATAGATATGCCTCTTAGCTTTGCACGGCTACAAATTTCAGCCTTATTGCTTCAGTGAAACTCGAGATATAGCTGATATGGCAAAAGGTGTCGGAACTGGAACTGAACTGGATTTGCCCTTAATTCTAGTAATCTGAAATCACTCAAAGAAACTTGTGAAAAACACCAAAATACATAAAAATATAAAAGATCATAAACACAATTAGACTAAACAATAATAACTCGTATTTGACACAAAACAATAATAAAACATAACTAAAAACTATATAATTATACGAGTTATCACCGATCTTATGGATTTTTAATAAGACATTTATTTATGATTTATTTAGAAACATTTGATGATTTATTGGCATTATGGGCCAATGTTGAGGATATTTAATTTATGTTTTCGAAACATATTGCTTTGCTGGCATAGGATGCCATGCTTATTTAATTTCCTGTTAAATAAATCAGTTATAGAATTGTTCTATAACATAGTCTTATATATTATACAACTTGCAAAGTATTATGAATACTATTTAGCCTAGTGTTATGTAGTTCGAATTGTTATTGAATTAATCCCTTAACATCTACATATGTAGGATTTAGTAGGAGCTACTAATAACTCTTTGAATGATAAAAGGTTATGATAAATTGCAATTTTTGAAAAATGCAATTAGTTGCAGACGTTCCAAACTTGAAAGGATTGCAATATTAAAGGTTTTTAAAATTAACTCTTTTGTTTTGGATTGCAAAAGGAGTTATATTTGAATCATTAGCTACTTGCTAATAAGTAGATTCCAATAGTTGTTATAGAAACAACTGAGCCATTTGAATGGAATCTAGGTCTCGTTGTGAGAATTATTAACCTTGATAATGAGATTATCATGAATATGAAAAAGCATATTCTTGATGCACTTAATCAATGTCCTTGTAGAGACACAATTGCTAATCGAAAGAGTTTGACATTGGATGCGTTAGTGATTGGCTTAGTGATGCACCCTAAAGAGTGTATCTTTATTTAACCTTGCACTAAAAAGATAAATTGTAAGTATAGTAGTTAGCAAGGGTCGAGTCCTCAGGGATTGGGTTTTAGTTTATAAGTTAATAGTTTAAAACTTAAATTCAAGAACAATAAAAGAAAAGGGGTTTTTGAAGCCAGATTTAAACTAAAGTAAATAATAAGAATCAGATGCAAGGCGGTATAACCAGCCAATAAAAATATATATACTAAATTAGGCGGTATGACCAGCCAATAAAAATAAAACAAAGTTAATATACAAATTAGGCGGTATAAGCAGCCAATAAAAATAAAACAAAGTTAATATACAAATTAGGCGGTATAACCAGCCAATAAAAATAAATATAGTCTTAAAAATAAGCAAACGAGAAAAGTAAGAAAACAAGTAAGTAAGACGAATCAAATATGAAAAATATGGTTAAGGTTTCATTCTCCACCACTAGACATCATTAAGAATCAATTTCATATCTATCAACATTAACCAACTATCAAAGTTAACAACCGTAGATAACAACAAGCTCTGCTATCCCAATCTTTCCTTAGTTTGTTGTTAAATAGAACAAGCTCTCTATTTAATCTCTAACCATCAAACAACCTAGAATAAGCTCTCTAAGTTCAATTTAATGGCAGCTTTATGATGAGAAAGATAGGTTGATCTAAGCAACAAACACATAAGCTCGGATTGTTCAACTTGGTTATGTTCCACTTTGCAATTATTGAAAACTTGACCATAATCATTAATCACAAATTGCCACTTATGAATAGGAAATCAAGACAATTACACGGATCAAGACTCCTAAACTAGCAATAGATAATTATCAAGATCTATCTAGTTGTACACCTAAACAAATCAAGACAACATCATGAAAAATTCTTGTAGAAGAACATAAGCAACTTTGATAGAAAATTAATCATAGATAGAATCTGAAAATCAATTATAAAACATGTCTAGGGCTTTGAAATCACCCTTAACCAAATAGAAGTTTAGCCTAGCATAGGCATTGTAAACATAAACATAAAATTAAAGAAAATCTAAGAAGAAAATAAAAGAAAGAAAGAAGAAGAGGAAGAATATTAATTATCCAACCTCTTGCTCTCTCTAAAGAAAAAGAAAACTAGAGAAAAGAAAGAAAACTAGAGAAAAGAAAGAAGAAGAAAACTTAGAGAATTTTATTAAAATGGCTAATATCCTACCTATGTACAATATGATCCTCTACAATCATCCAAGGCCCTCTATTTATACACATTTTGGAAGGCTAAATGACAAGAGACAAGCTTTACAAATTTCAAAGGTAGGTATAATAGGTGGGTGAATTTTTCTAACAATTTTCGTCATATTGTATGACAATTTTGATCAGCCAACTTGATGGTCGATTTCGTCAATATTGGAGGCCTGATCTGATCACATGGTCTTCTAGAAAAAGGTTCCCCTATCAGTTACGGATCCATAGCCGTTGGAATCAGCTCATTTGCTGATGTGGATAAGCAGATATGGGCAAAATACGAAAACATGTCAGCACAGACGTCATTGCACATCAGCCAAATTGATGGTCGATTTCGTCAATATTAGAGGCCTGATCTGATCATTTGGTCTTCCAGACAAAGGTTCCCGTATCAGTTACGAATCCATAGCCATTGGAATCAGCTCATTTGCTGATGTGGATAAGCAGATATGGGCAAAATACGAAAACAGGTCAGCACAGACGTCATTGCACATCAGCCAACTTGATGGTCGATTTCGCTAGGGAAAACGACTCCGTTTCAAGAAGTATAAAACATGAAAAAGATAGATATGCCTCTTAGCTTTGCACGGCTACAAATTTCAGCCTTATTGCTTCAGTGAAACTCCAGATATAGCTGATATGGAAAAATGTGTCGGAACTGGAACTGAACTGGATTTGCCCTTAATTCTAGTAATCTGAAATCACTCAAAGAAACTTGTGAAAAACACCAAATTACATAAAAATATAAAAAATCATAAACACAATTAGACTAAACAATAATAACTCGTATTTGACACAAAACAATAATAAAACATAACTAAAAACTAGATAATTATACGAGTTATCACACCCCCACACTTAGATTGTTGCTAGTCCCTAGCAACGACTCAATAAAAATAAAATAAGAAAATCTAATCTAATCCATTTTCGTAGGAAATCACGGTGGCACTTAGCATGTGACACAAGCCTTTAAACCCCTAGGTGTCCCTAGTGGACGAGTTTAGTCTCGTGAGGGTTTACTAGAACGATACCCACAAACATTGAAAAATTAAAATATAAATAAACTACATATAAATAAACTACATATACTAAAAATATTTACTCATAATCCTTTCAATACAAATTAGAGGCAATATTTGAACAAGTCTTATAAACTAATCAATAGCTTAAAAAATTTCACAAAAAATCATGCTTGAATGTAAATTGTTTGAGTTAAGCCAATATTAGCATAACATATCTCAATCAAAATAGTGCATGTTCAAATTTAATCTCAACTTCTCACATGGGATATTCTCTTGATTTTCACTCTTTAAAGTAGTGGTAAAGTGTTTACACTCAATCAATCTCATGAAAACACTTCTACCATATGCTTGCTTGTCCACCTATTCTCCACTAAAAGATCATGCAACTTCATAAATCAAGAGGTCTTTAATCAAGGTTGTAATGGGGCCAAGGGGTTTGTAATGTGGTTGAAGAACAAAAGGATAAAGATATCACAAAGGTTCCAAAGAGTTCATAAAGTTTAGAGACATAAAAAGATTATACAAAGAAACTTCTCAAAACTCTTTACAAGTACATAGTCACCTAGGCCGGATATTCATGTTGGGCCTTTTCTTCATTCTAAACAACTTTGTAACATCTTTTTCTTTTTCCACAAATTCAAGAGATGATTCATTTTTTTTATATAGGAATGTATTTGCCAGTATTCCATTTCTTTTTCTCTTGACTTTTCTTTTCTTTTCCCCCCACACTTATTTCTTGTTTCTAACCAAAAAATATCCCTTGTCTTTGCAACTTGTCTCAAATCATGCTAATTCATCTTTGGAACAAAGGTAAAGATATAAGTATATTTAGGTTAGGGACAAGTTATGGTTACCAAAGAGATAGCTTATTCAATGTAGGCTCAAATTGGTTCACTAAGGGTGTGTTCTCTTGGAACATCAATAAGGGATGGCTGTTTGGCCCTGGCTAAAAATCCTAATGCCTCTATCATATTCATGTTGTCACATGCATCAATATAGTCTCAACAAGGTCTAAAGCAAGTTCTAGAGAATCATGTAATCATAAGAGCACTCAAGAAAGAAATTAGATTGATTTGTATAATGCATCAATCATTATAGGCTCAAAAACTCACAAGGATGATTATACAAGTCAGATTAAGTCTAAACATGCTTCTTTCTCAATCAACATATCATATTAACATTGGCTCATAAAAAGGTTGACATCAAGCTCAATTCTCATGAAAATCTTCTCACTAATAAATATGTTTTAGACTTATGCAATTCATATCTCATCATTGTATTAAAAAGGAACTAAAACACACTAAAAAATAATAATAATAATAAAGACTCATAAAAAAAATAGTAGACAAAAATAAAAGAAATCCTAAATCATTCCCCCCACACTTAATTCTTACATTGTCCTCAATGTAAGTCTATTAACCCAAATGAAAGAATCATGTGTAAGAGAAAAGAACTAATAACATAAGAATAGGAATAACTAGACTCAAAACAAAACAAACTCATGCAACCTAAATAATCCTAAAATACTAAACAAAAATTAACAAGTAAACGTAAAAAGATTAAAATCAAACTGACAAGGTATGTCTCAAGTCTCCCTTACTCAGACCTTGTTCAGAATGAATACTTCTAAATTGCTTAAAACACAACAAACTCTTTTTTTTTTTTTTTGAAAAGAAGAAATCAAACTGACAAGGTATGTCTCAAGTCTCCCTTACTCAGACCTTGTTCAGAATGAATACTTCTAAATTGCTTAAAACACAACAAACTTTTTTTTTTTTAAGAAGGTAAAATTTAGGAGATATTACCTGTAGAGGTTGCTAACCACTTATTATAACTGAGACACAACAAACAAAATGTTAGATAATGTCACAAAGACAAAGTGCAATCCACTCCTTGCTCGTCCATATCTCTTTTTCTTTTTCCGAGCGTTTGCGAAACAACCATAGCAGATAAATACTCATAAGCTTGGAGCTTTTTGAGTAAATCTTCAATGGTTGTAGCAGAAATTATGGTTCTCCTTGCCTCTGAAAACATGAATCCATTATCCACAGCATTATCTAAATATGAAAGCAAATTACTAAAATAACCATTAATATTAAGCAAACCAATGGGTTTCTTATTTGTGACCAAAGATGACCAAGAAGCCACGCAAGCTATTTCTTCCAATGTACCCAGAACTCCTGGTAAAGCAATGAATGCATCGGCACAATGGTACATGATTGTCATCCGTTCAGGGATACTCCAGACTTGTACTTCCTTACCCACGGTAGGTCCACAAAAACCTGTGAATAGTTTTGGAACGATTCCTAGAACTGGACTTCCTCCGGCGTGTGCTGCTGTCGCGACTGCTACCATTAAACCCGTACTACCGCCTCCATAAATCAAGTGGATCTTTTGTTGGGCAAGTATTACTCCAACTCTTATGGCTTCATCAGCGAATATGTTATTTTTCCCTGGATAAGCACCTCCAAAGACACAAATTTTTTTAATGTGCTGGGATGAAGTACTTTCCATTTTTTTTTTCTTCGAGTGCCTGAAAGAGAATGAGTACATGGTGTAATATATAGAGGACTGAGTAGTGAATCAGACAAGAGTAATAATGTCGCCGAAAGTGTATCTGACCTGTCAGAAGAAAATGTTAACCTAACAAAAGATTTTTGCGTGATTTCAGGAAGAAAATCAAAAAGAGAAGAAAAATCAACCGTAGAAGTCAA
This sequence comes from Fremontodendron californicum, assembly GCA_030761205.1. Lineage (NCBI taxonomy): Eukaryota > Viridiplantae > Streptophyta > Magnoliopsida > Malvales > Malvaceae > Fremontodendron > Fremontodendron californicum. The sequence goes on from JAULJL010000013.1 coordinate 23,487,906, forward strand.
GAGTAATAATGTCGCCGAAAGTGTATTTGACCTGTCAGAAGAAAATGTTAACCTAACAAAAGATTTTTGCGTGATTTCAGGAAGAAAATAAAAAAGGGAAGAAAAATCAACCGTAAAAGACAAATAAAAAAAATGAGAATAATTACACAAATCGAATAACACGTAAATTAAACCGAAATAAAGTTATTGCAAATCAAACCAAAAGCTGAGAAATCATTTATTGTAGTTGTGATTGTGGCTCACATCTTCCTCTGGTTTTACGTCCAGAAACGGCTTAAACGCCTTCTATGAGTCGAGGATATGCTTCCCATCCAGTTTTCTTACAAGCTGGCAAACAGGGTCTTTTAACATCAGATTCCCAAGATGTTGCCATTCCCTTTGGAATTGCGGCCATAAATCAAGAATTTCTCTTTGTACGTCTCCACTAGGATGCGTCTCAAGAGAAAGTTGGATATTACCCAAATTCTCCTTACTCAGTCCATCCTTAATGAATTCAATTTTATCATCTCGATTAGAGGACGGAATCCCAATAGAACGACATTTACCGTTACACGTCCATCGTGCACATTTGTGGCAATTTGAACTCATGCGCTTTGCTCGTCGCTTCTTTGCAAAAATGCTTCTACCTGTACCTGGTAAATGCAAAACAGGAAGATATTCATCTTCACGTACCTTGGCTTCAATTATCCAACGTATGTCGTCAGGAATCCCTTTGTGCATAAGCATTCTTAATCTTTCAATTCGAACTTGGTAAAGCTTCAGTAAAATATTTCGAGGAAAAGGAGGAAATCGTTTCTGCAATCTTGTGTCCTGAAAAAAAAAAAATAAAAGAGAAATTGAAAGAGAAATTTATATACAATATCAGTTTTTTTTTGGGTAGCTGATGGAACCGACTTAAATAATCACGGAGTACCGTTATCCGCCATTTAACCGGGGTAAAAAATTAAAAATTATATTTACATCTAGTTATTTTCAAAACCAGGATCAGAAAGAAAAAAACAACATAAAAAAACTCAAAAACAAAACACTCTAAATAAAATCCTAAATTCTTCCCCCCACACATAATTCTTACATTGTCATTAATGTAATGCTATTATCCCCCAATGCAAGAATTATATGTAAGAGAAAAGAACTATTAAACAAAAGAAACTTATGCAGCCTAAATGAACTTAAAAGCAGTAAACACAATTAACAAAGAAACATAAGAAATAAAATAAAAATAATAAAAATAATAAAAGAAAAAGGAAAAGAAAGAGAAAGCAAATCTGAATATGGAAGGTTGGCAATTTCATCTTTAATTGGGCTGCCTTCCCAATTAACACTTGAGTTAGTGTTTTGAATCTAACCAACACCCTTTCTTGGCTTTTTAGGCTTGTCAGGCTCATACATGAAATTTCCCAAATTTATGCGTTTAAGAGGAAGCTTTCTTTGCACAACAGTGGATGCATTCTCCATTACAAGTATTATTCCCTCATCCTTGGTGGTGCATATCTCATCGAGGAATGGAGCATATTTTGATACTTGTTGAATGGCATCCACAAACAAGTTGTTTAAGGTTTCTGGCATGTGTTGTTCATGTTCTTCCTCCTTGAACTTTGCAAATCTACTAGGAAAAGGTGGAGAAGAAACATTAGTAAAAAGTGGAACCTTAAACGTTACCTCAGGTGCCGAAATACTCTTATTTGGATTTGTGGCTTCATTATCCTCAAGAATAGAATCCATCTCTAATTTTGTCTCATCCTCATCTTGTTCCTCATTCCTCAAGGTCACAATAGTAGCATTCTGCTTTGGGTTAATCATCGTTTGGGCAGAGAGTTCTTCAGATCTTTGTGCTACCCATACCACCATACTACTAGCCAATAGGCTCATTTGCCTTTCCAAACTCTGGATACTTGCCCTTGTTTCCTGTTGAAATTGCAAAGTATTAGTAACAAGAGAATCGACAAGATCTTCTAAAGAAGTACCTGAGTTTTGAGTCATATGTAGTGGCTGAAAAAGATCTGGTTCTTGAGACCATGATTGATTAAATCTAGATGGATGAGTGTAATTGGCATAAGGATCTACTTCTTGGTAATTTTTCGAGTAGCCATAATTAGTATGATCCCACCATCCCTCATGGTAAGTGTTTGAGTAATGATCATACTGTTGGTCTTGGAACACTTGATGGCCTTGACATCCTCCCATGGCCAATTGTTGAACTGGGGAGGTGAGATTGGCTTGTTGATTCTCCATGTTCATGTATGCCACCAACTCTTCAAGTGTTAGATTGCTCAATTCCATCGTTTTCTTTTTCTTTTCTTTTCTTTTTTTTTTTCAAAATTTGATAAGAAAAACTTGTATGTACAAGAAAATAGAACTAATTAGAACTGAAAATAAGAATAAACTAAGTAACAAATAAACTAAAGAAAACAATCCCCGGCAACGGCGCCAAAAATTTGATGCACCCTAAAGAGTGTATCTTTATTTAACCTTGCACTAAAAAGATAAATTGTAAGTATAGTAGTTAGCAAGGGTCGAGTCCTCAGGGATTGGGTTTTAGTTTATAAGTTAATAGTTTAAAACTTAAATTCAAGAACAATAAAAGAAAAGGGGTTTTTGAAGCCAGATTTAAACTAAAGTAAATAATAAGAATCAGATGCAAGGCGGTATAACCAGCCAATAAAAATATATATACTAAATTAGGCGGTATGACCAGCCAATAAAAATAAAACAAAGTTAATATACAAATTAGGCGGTATAAGCAGCCAATAAAAATAAAACAAAGTTAATATACAAATTAGGCGGTATAACCAGCCAATAAAAATAAATATAGTCTTAAAAATAAGCAAACGAGAAAAGTAAGAAAACAAGTAAGTAAGACGAATCAAATATGAAAAATATGGTTAAGGTTTCATTCTCCACCACTAGACATCATTAAGAATCAATTTCATATCTATCAACATTAACCAACTATCAAAGTTAACAACCGTAGATAACAACAAGCTCTGCTATCCCAATCTTTCCTTAGTTTGTTGTTAAATAGAACAAGCTCTCTATTTAATCTCTAACCATCAAACAACCTAGAATAAGCTCTCTAAGTTCAATTTAATGGCAGCTTTATGATGAGAAAGATAGGTTGATCTAAGCAACAAACACATAAGCTCGGATTGTTCAACTTAGGTTATGTTCCACTTTGCAATTATTGAAAACTTGACCATAATCATTAATCACAAATTGCCACTTATGAATAGGAAATCAAGACAATTACACGGATCAAGACTCCTAAACTAGCAATAGATAATTATCAAGATCTATCTAGTTGTACACCTAAACAAATCAAGACAACATCATGAAAAATTCTTGTAGAAGAACATAAGCAACTTTGATAGAAAATTAATGATAGATAGAATCTGAAAATCAATTATAAAACATGTCTAGGGCTTTGAAATCACCCTTAACCAAATAGAAGTTTAGCCTAGCATAGGCATTGTAAACATAAACATAAAATTAAAGAAAATCTAAGAAGAAAATAAAAGAAAGAAAGAAGAAGAGGAAGAATATTAATTATCCAACCTCTTGCTCTCTCTAAAGAAAAAGAAAACTAGAGAAAAGAAAGAAAACTAGAGAAAAGAAAGAAGAAGAAAACTTAGAGAATTTTATTAAAATGGCTAATATCCTACCTATGTACAATATGATCCTCTACAATCATCCAAGGCCCTCTATTTATACACATTTTGGAAGGCTAAATGACAAGAGACAAGCTTTACAAATTTCAAAGGTAGGTATAATAGGTGGGTGAATTTTTCTAACAATTTTCGTCATATTGTATGACAATTTTGATCAGCCAACTTGATGGTCGATTTCGTCAATATTGGAGGCCTGATCTGATCACATGGTCTTCTAGAAAAAGGTTCCCCTATCAGTTACGGATCCATAGCCGTTGGAATCAGCTCATTTGCTGATGTGGATAAGCAGATATGGGCAAAATACGAAAACATGTCAGCACAGACGTCATTGCACATCAGCCAACTTGATGGTCGATTTCGTCAATATTAGAGGCCTGATCGGATCATATGGTCTTCCAGACAAAGGTTCCCGTATCAGTTACGAATCCATAGCCATTGAAATCAGCTCATTTGCTGATGTGGATAAGCAGATATGGGCAAAATACGAAAACAGGTCAGCACAGACGTCATTGCACATCAGCCAACTTGATGGTCGATTTCGCTAGGGAAAACGACTCCGTTTCAAGAAGTATAAAACATGAAAAAGATAGATATGCCTCTTAGCTTTGCACGGCTACAAATTTCAGCCTTATTGCTTCAGTGAAACTCCAGATATAGCTGATATGGAAAAATGTGTCGGAACTGGAACTGAACTGGATTTGCCCTTAATTCTAGTAATCTGAAATCACTCAAAGAAACTTGTGAAAAACACCAAATTACATAAAAATATAAAAAATCATAAACACAATTAGACTAAACAATAATAACTCGTATTTGACACAGAACAATAATAAAACATAACTAAAAACTAGATAATTATACGAGTTATCACTTAGTGCAAGTGGAAGATTGTTGGTGTATGCCTTAGAGCCAATCACATAGAGCTTGGGATACACAGTTAACAAAGCATACCCTTCACTATGAAGATAGTTATACAAGGTTTTCCTTCATGTTAGTAAAATAATGAGTTGTTAAGTACCAATCGGATGAAGCCCATAAAACATAATGGCCTTGCAAAGAAATTATAAAGAGTTATAATTATGAGATCCTTATGCATCAAAGCCTTGTTCCTCAAACTATTCCTGGTCATCGTATTGCCAAGACGGGGCATTGGCAATGCTCAAAGACTAGTATATGTTAAGCATTCTTACATATGAAGTAAGCAACTGATCTCATACAAGTTGAAGTATAGGATACTTGGGATAACATATAGGTGCTTGTCTATTGAACAAGTTCACTGAACATGGCCCGCCAAGAGAACTTCATTTGGTAATATTACTCTAGTGTCTATGATAATGTTCTCTTAGTACCAGTCGTGTAAATTAGTCCTAAGACTTGTGATTCCAGGTCATCTTGTTTGGAGAGTGTCATACTTAGATTCTATCACGAACGGGTACCAAACACGAGGATGCTTATAGTAGGGTGTTATTGGATATGACATGAACCATACGAAGATGAATGAGTGATCCAGACAGGATTCACCACTCCCTGTGATATTGGAGACATATCTAATTTTTTCATAACTACCATTGACTTGATTAAGTCTTTGGCCAAAGCATGATGGATTTAGGAGAAAGTTGTTTCTCTAAACTCATAAGGTTAATCATAAGTTGCGAAGAACTAATATGGATTGAACATCAGTAGACACTGCACCATGCTCATGCGATATCCCGGATATATGGTGAAAGGACCGTATTACACTGACAGGCTGGTTGCTGAAAGGTTCTAAAAGGTCACACTGACTTCACAATATTTGGGTGGTCATGATGGGTTGCTAGATCCCGCTCATGATCTATGGATACTAACTTCACTATATTTGGGTGGTCATGATGGGTTGCTAGATCTCGCTCATGATCTATGAATACTAACTTCACAATATTTGGGTGGTCATGATGGGTTGCTAGATCCCGCTCATGATCTATGAATACAAGTTAATAAGATTAACTTATATTCATTGCCAACATATTGGGAACCTAGAGGGTCACACACATAAGAACAGATATGTATGGATTAAACATGGTATCCTATTTAAGGTAAAACTTAATGGAATAAAAGTTCTATATTGAGGACTTAATTGAAGAAGTCAATTGAGATAGATTAAGACATAATTGAGATTTGAGAAATCCAAGGACAATGTCTTAATGAGATAAGAGGAATCAAGAAGTCTTATCTAGTATAGTCAACTTTGACATAGTAATGTACAAGGTGAATTTCAAATGGCTATGCTATATTGGAATAATGTCACGAGATGATATTAATAGATTAATGACATGAATTGTTCATGAGGAGAAAGATATTTAATTGAGAATTAAATTACTTTTTTTTTTATAAATTAATCTATCCAATAATTAAGCATGATAAATTAGAATGGGTCCAAAGTGACTATTCTAATTTAGGACTGTCCATTAAGGATAGTTGGCCCAACTTAAGGCATTAAGTATTATGGACCATTATTATTATTAGATAATATATTGGGCCTATTGATCCATCTTAGATTTAAATAGTTTAAGTCCAAGTTGAATAATGAAAATCTTGTGCAACAAGCTGCAAGGGCTGGCCAAGCTTAGGGAGAGGGGGTCAAGGTTTGCGCCTACTTTTATATCAGATATAGAGGCTATAGCTGTAACCTAAGCTTGTAATTCTACTTGAGATATTCTAATTATTGCTTGAGAGAAAGTTGGTTTCAAGAAGAGAACCCTAGTCTAGCAAAAATAGCATATCGCCACCTCCCTGCAGAATTTGTGCTTGTTGTAATTCCTCTTATTCTTGGTGTTTTCTTGCCACAACATCACCTTATTGAGTGAGATTGATTTAGGAAGATAAACACAATAGATAGATCTTTTCATTGTGATCTTAGGATCAACTTGCTAGCACAAGTGAATCACCATACCTTAGAGAAGGATCCATCAGCTGTTCGTGTGGACTAGCTCTAGAGGAAGGACAAATGTGCTTCTTGTGATCTTGTTCGAATTGGATCTTGGACTTGAGAGCAACTTGGAATTTGGATCTGCTACTTATGGTTACGATATCTTAAGTAGGTAACTTCTAAATCATATGGGTGATTTAATTTGTTTTGAATGCTAGAAACCTACGCTAAACGCAAGCCTAAGATCCTATTGTACTTCGGGTGCTTTTTTTGTTTACTTCCGCTGCACTTTGACTATTATGTTTAAGCATGAGCCCGAGGTAGAGTAAACCCAACATAATCCTCTCTGGATTACTCATCCATCTTTGTATGGTTCATGTCATACCCAAAATGATGCACCCAAAAAAGTATATCTTTATTTAACCTTGCACTAAAAATATCAATTGTAAGTATAGTAGTTAGCAAGGGTCGAGTCCTCAGGGATTGGGTTTTAGTTTATAAGTTAATAGTTTAAAACTTAAATTCAAGGAAAACAAAAGAAAAAGGGGTTTTGAAATAGTTTTAAAAATAAGCAAACAAGAAAAGTAAGATGCAAGTAAGAAATAAGAAATCAAATATGAGAGAAATATGATTAAGGTTTCATTCTCCACCACTAGACATCATTAAGAACCAATTTCAGATATATCAATATCAACCAACTATCAAAGTTAACAACCGTAGATAACAACAAGCTCTGTTACCCCAATCTTTCCTTAGTTTGTCGTTAAATAGAACAAGCTCTCTATTTAACCTCTAACTATCAAACAACCTAGAATAAGCTCTCTAAGTTCAATTTAATAGCAGCTTTATGATGATAAAGATAGGTTGATCTAAGCAACAAACACATAAGCTCGGATTGTTCAACTTAGGTTATGTTCCACTTTGCAATTATTGAAAACTTGACCATAATCATTAATCACAAATTGCCACTTATGAATAGGAAATCAAGACAATTACACGGATCAAGACTCCTAAACTAGCAATAGATAATTATCAAGATCTATCTAGTTGTACACCTAAATAAATCAAGACAACATCATAAACAATTCTTGTAGAAGAACATAAGCAACTTTGATAGAAAATTAATGATAGATAGAATCTGAAAATCAATTACATAACATGTCTAAGGCTTTGAAATCACCCTTAACCAAATAAAAGTTTAGCCTAGCATAGGCATAGATAATATATACATAAAACTAAAAAGAAAAATAAAAGAATGGAGAAGAAGAAGAAGAATAATGATGATCCTTGAGTCTCCTCAAAAGATGTCTAGTTTGTGGCTCAAAAGATGGTATTTATAGAGCTTTCAAACCCTGACAATAAGTCCTAGCCGCACAAGTAAAGCCTGGAGGTGCAAAAATCACGTTTTTGCCTTTTTTTTTCAGATTTGGGATTAGGGTTTTTCTGGCCGCAGGGTTCTTTAGGGAGATCTTCTAGCGCCATTTTGAAGGCCCATTTCTTATCCGATTTGGGCCCATAATATATCGTTGGAAAGATAATCAAGTCCACTTCAAAAGTCAAGAAGGGAGTTTCTTCAAATAAGGGGTATATCATCATGTTTTCCTTATAACAAGCTCTGGAGGTCAAATCTGCCTGATTGCTTTTCAACCAGAAATTGATATTTTTGACTCCCAAGTCTTCTTCCATCTTGTGATTACGATTTTGTAAGCTCTTTACCATCATTATTGACATCTTTTGACTTCATTCTCCTTATTGTACCTAAAATTCAAAAATATATTATAAGTAAACAAGATAAAGATCGAAAACATAACAAAAACTAAAGGTAGAAAGGCATAAAATTTATATTTTATGAGCTTATCAAATACCCCCACACTTAGATTTTTGCTAGTCCTCGAGCAAAACAAAATAAAAATAAAATAAGAAAATCTAATCTAATCCACTTTCGTAGGAAATCACGGTGGCACTTAGCATGTGACACAAGCCTTTAAACCCCTAGGTGTCCCTAGTGGACGAGTTTAGTCTCGTAAGGGTTTACTAGAACGATACCCACAAACATTGAAAAACTAAAATATAAATAAACTACATATACTAAAAAAATTTACTCCTAATCTTTTCAATATAAATTAGAGACAATCTTTGAACAAGTCTATAAACTAATCAGTAGCTCAAAGAATTTCACAAAAAATCATGCTTGAATCCAAATTGTTTGAGTTAAGCCAATATTAAAATAACATATTTCAATCAAAATAGTGCATATTCAAACTTAATCTCAACTTCTCACATGGGATACTCTCATGATTTTCACTCTTTAAAGTAGTGGTAAAGTGTTTACACTCAATCAATCTCATGAAAACAGTTCTACCATATGCTTGCTTGTCCACCTATTCTCCACTATTTAGATCATGCAACTTCATAAATCAAGAGGTCTTTAATCAAGGTTGTAATGGGGCCAAACGGTTATAATGTGGTTAAAGAACAAAAGGATAAAGATATCACAAAGGTTCCAAAGAGTTCATAGAGTTTAGAGACATAATAAGATCATACAAATAAAACTTCTCAAAACTCTTATAAAGCACATAATAACATAGGCTAAATATTCATGTTGAGCCTTTGCTTCATTCTAACCAACTTTGTAACATCTTTTTCTTTACTTTAACTAGAAGTTCAAGAGAAGATTTTTTTTTTTTTTTAATATGGGAATGTATTAGACAATGATGCCTTTCTTTTTCTCTTGACTTTTTCTTTTCTTTTCGTCCCCCACACTTATCTTTTGTTTCCAACCCAAATTTTCAACTAAAAATATCCCTTGTTTTTTGCAATATGTCTCAAAATATATAATCCATCTTTAGAACAAGGGTAAGGTTATAAGTATATTTAGGCTAGGTGTAAGTTGTGGTTACCAATAAAATAGCATATTTAATGTAGGCTAAAATTGGTTCACTAGTTGGGATGTTCTCTTAGAACATTTATAATGAATGGCTGTTTGGCTCTGGTTATAATCCTAATGCCTCTGTCATATTCATGTTATCACATGTATCAATATAGTCTCAAACGGTTTAAAGCAAGTTCTAGAGAATCATGTAATCATAAGAGCACTCAAGAAATAAATTAGATTGATATGTATAATGCATCAATCATATAGGCTCAAAACTCACAAGGATGATTATACAAGTCAATTTTAAGTCTAAACATGCTTCTTTCTCAATCAACATATCATATCAACATTGGCTCATAAAAATTAGTATCAAGCTTAATTCTCATGAAAATCTTCTCACTAGTAACCAGTTTAGACCTATGCAATTCATATCTCATCATTGTATTAAAAAAGGAACTAAAACACACTAAAAAATAATAATAATAATAATAATAATAATAATAAAGACTCATAAAAAAATAGTAGACAAAAATAAAAGAAATCCTAAATCCTTCCCACCACACTTAATTCTTACATTGTCCTCAATGTAAGTCTATTAACCCAAATGAAAGAATTATGTGTAAGAGAAAAGAACTAATACCATAAGAATAGGAACAACTAAGACTCAAAACAAAACAAACTCATGCAACCTAAATAATCCTAAAATACTAAACAAAAAATTAACCAATAAACATAAAAAATAAAAATAAAATCAATGAAAATAAAAATAAAAATAATAAAAGAAAAAGGAAAAGAAAGAGAAAGAGAAAGCAAATCTGAATATGGCAGGTTGGCAATTTCTTCTTTAAATGGGCTATGATGCACCCAAAAGAGTGTATCTTGTTTAACCTTGCACTAAAAAGATCAATTGTAAGTATAATGATTAGCAAGGGTCGAGTCCTCAGGGATTGGGTTTTAATCTATGAGTTATTAGTTTATAACTTACGTTCAAGAAAACAATAAAAGAAAAGGGGTTTTTGAAGCCAGATTTAAACTAAAGTAAATAATAAGAATAAGATGCAAGGCGGTATAACCAGCCAATAAAAATATATATACTAAATTAGGCGGTATAACCAGCCAATAAAAATAAAACAAAGTTAATATACAAATTAGGCGGTATAACCAGCCAATAAAAATAAATATACTTTTAAAAATAAGCAAACTAGAAAAGTAAGAAAACAAGTAAGTAAGAAGAATCAAATATGAAAAATATGGTTAAGGTTTCATTCTCCACCACTAGACATCATTAAGAATCAATTTCAGATCTATCAATATCAACCAACTATCAAAGTTAACAACCGTAGATAACAACAAGCTCTGTTATCCCAATCTTTCCTTAGTTTGTCGTTAAATAGAACAAGCTCTCTATTTAATCTCTAACCATTAAACAACCTAGAATAAGCTCTCTAAATTCAATTTAATGGCAGCTTTATGATGAGAAAGATAGGTTGATCTAAGCAACAAACACATAAGCTCGGATTGTTCAACTTAGGTTATGTTCCACTTTGCAATTATTGAAAACTTGACCATAATCATTAATCACAAATTGCCACTTATGAATAGGAAATCAAGACAATTACACGGATCAAGACTCCTAGACTAGCAATAGATAATTATCAAGATCTATCTAGTTGTACACCTAAATAAATCAAGACAACATCATGAACAATTCTTGTAGAAGAACATAAGCAACTTTGATAGAAAATTAATGATAGATAGAATATGAAAATCAATCACAAAACATGTCTAGGGCTTTGAAATCACCCTTAACCAAATAGAAGTTTAGCCTAGCATAGGCATTGTAAACATAAACATAAAATTAAAGAGAATCTAAGAAGGAAATAAAAGAAAGAAAGAAGAAGAAGAAAATAAAGAAAAAGAAAACTAGAGAAAAGAAAGAAGAAGAAAACTTAGAGAATTTTATTACAATGGCTAATATCCTACCAATGCACAATATGATCCTCTCAATCATCCAAGGCCCTCTATTTATACACATTTTGGAGGGCTAAATGACAAGAGACAAGCTTTACAAATTTCAAAGGTAGGTATAATAGGTGGGTGCATTTTTCTAACAATTTTCGTCATATTGTATGACAATTTTGATCAGCCAACTTGATGGTCGATTTTGTCAATTTTGGAGGCCTGATCTGATCACATGGTCTTCTAGAAAAATGTTTCCCTATCAGTTACTGATCCATAGCCGTTGGAATCAGCTCATTTGCTGATGTGGATAAGAAGATATGGGCAAAATACGAAAACAGGTCAGCATAGACGTCATTGCACATCAGCCAACTTGATGGTCGATTTCGCTAGGGAAAACGACTCCGTTTCAAGAAGTGTAAAACATGAAAAAGATAGATATGCCTCTTAGCTTTGCACGGTTAAAATTTCAGCCTTATTGCTTCAGTGAAACTCGAGATATAGCTGATATGGGAAAAGGTGTCGGAACTGGAACTGAACTGGATTTGCCCTTAATTCTAGTAATCTGAAATCACTCAAAGAAACTTGTGAAAAACACCAAATTACATAAAAATATAAAAGATCATAAACACAATTAGACTAAACAATAATAACTCATATTTGACACAAAACAATAATAAAACATAACTAAAAACTATATAATTATACGAGTTATCACACCCCCACACTTAGATTGTTGCTAGTCCCTAGCAACGACTCAATAAAAATAAAATAAGAAAATCTAATCTAATCCACTTTCGTAAGAAATCACGGTGGCACTTAGCATGTGACACAAGCCTTTAAACCCCTAGGTGTCCCTAGTGGACGAGTTTAGTCTCGTGAGGGTTTACTAGAACGATACCCACAAACATTGAAAAACTAAAATATAAATAAACTACATATACTAAAAATATTTACTCCTAATCCTTTCAATACAAATTAGAGACAATCTTTGAACAAGTCTTATAAACTAATCAATAGCTTAAAGAATTTCACAAAAAATCATGCTTGAATGTAAATTGTTTGAGTTAAGCCAATATTAACATAACATATTTCAATCAAAATAGTGCATATTCAAACTTAATCTCAACTACTCACATGGGATACCCTCATGATTTTCACTCTTTAAAGTAGTGGTGAAGTGTTTACACTCAATCAATCTCATGAAAACAGTTCTACCATATTCTTTCTTGTCCACCTATTCTCCACTATTTAGATCATACAACTTCATGAATCAAGAGGTCTTTAATCAAGGTTGTAATGGGGCCAAGGGGTTTGTAATGTGGTTGAAGAACAAAAGGATAAAGATATCACAAAGGTTCCAAAGAGTTCATAAAGTTTAGAGACATAAAAAGATCATACAAATAAAACTTCTCAAAACTCTTATAAAGCACATAATAACATAGGCTAAATATTCATGTTGAGCCTTTGCATCATTCTATCCAACTTTGTAACATCTTTTTCTTTACTTTAACTAGAAGTTCAAGAGAAGATTTTTTTTTTTTTTTAATATGGGAATGTATTTGACAATGATCCATTTCTTTTTCTCTTGACTTTTTTCTTTCTTTTCCCCCCACACTTATTTCTTGTTTCTAACCCAAATTTTCAATAAATCTTCCTTGTCTTTGCAACTTGTCTCAAAACATGCTAATTCATCTTTGGAACAAAGGTAAAGATATAAGTATATTTAGGTTAGGGACAAGTTATGGTTACCAAAGAGATAGCTTATTCAATGTAGGCTCAAATTGGTTCACTAAGGGTGTGTTCTCTTGGAACATTAATAATGGATGGCTGTTTGGCTCTGGTTATAATCCTAATGCCTCTATCATATTCATGTTGTCACATGTATCAATATAGTCTCAAACGGTTTAAAGCAAGTTCTAGAGAATCATGTAATCATAAGAGCACTCAAGAAAGAAATTAGATTGATTTGTATAATGCATCAATCATTATAGGCTCAAAAACTCACAAGAATGATTATACAAGTCAGATTAAGTCTAAACATGCTTCTTTCCCAATCAACATATCATATTAACATTGGCTCATAAAAAGGTTGACATCAAGCTCAATTCTCATGAAAATCTTCTCACTAATAAATCTGTTTTAGACTTATGCAATTCATATCTCATCATTGTATTAAAAAGGAACTAAAACTCACAAAAAAAAAATAATAATAATAAAGACTCAAAAAAAAAATAGTAGACAAAAATAAAAGAAATCCTAAATCATTCCCCCCACACTTAATTCTTACATTGTCCTCAATGTAAGTCTATTAACTCAAATGAAAGAATCATGTGTAAGAGAAAAGAACTAATAACATAAGAATAGGAACAACTAAGACTCAAAAAAAAACAAAACCATGCAACCTAAATAATCCTAAAATACTAAACAAAAATTAACAAGTAAACATAAAAAGATTAAAATCAAACTGACAAGGTATGTCTCAAGTCTCCCTTACTCAGACCTTGTTCAGAATGAATACTTTTAAATGGCTTAAAACACAAATTTCTTTCTTTTTTTTTTTTTTTTTTTTGAAGGTAAAATTTAGGAGATATTACCTGTAGAGGTTGCTAACCACTTATTATAACTGAGACACAACAAACAAAATGTTAGATAATGTCACAAAGACAAAGTGCAATCCACTCCTTGCTCGTCCATATCTCTTTTTCTTTTTCCGAGCGTTTGCGAAACAACCGTAGCAGATAAACACTCATAAGCTTGGAGCTTTTTGAGTAAATCTTCAATGGTTGTAGCAGAAATTATGGTTCTCCTTGCCTCTGAAAACATGAATCCATTATCCACAGCATTATCTAAATATGAAAGCAAATTATTAAAATAACCATTAATATTAAGCAAACCAATGGGTTTCTAATTTGTGACCAAAGATGACCAAGAAGCCACGCAAGCTATTTCTTCCAATGTACCCAGACCTCCTGGTAAAGCAATGAATGCATCGGCAGAATAGTACATGATTGTTATCCGTTCAGGGATACTCCAGACTTGTATTTCCTTACCGAAGGTAGGTCCACAAAAATCTGTGAATAGTTTTGGCACGATTCCTAGAACTGGACTTCCTCCGGCGTGTGCTGCTGTAGCGACTGCTCCCATTAAACCCGTACTACCGCCTCCATAAATCAACTGGATCTTTTGTTGGGCAAGTATTACTCCAACTCTTATGGCTTCATCAGCGAATATGTTATTTTTCCCTGGATAAGCACCTCCAAAAACACAAATTTTTTTAATGCGTTGGGACGAAGTACTTTCCATTTTTTTTTTCTTTTTTTTTTTCTTTTTTTCGAGTGCCTGAAAGAGAATGAGTACATGGTGTAATATATAGAGGACTGAGTAGTGAATCAGACAAGAGTAATAATGTCGCCGAAAGTGTATCTGACCTGTCAGAAGAAATGTTAACCTAACAAAAGATTTTTGCGTTATTTCAGGAAGAAAATCAAAAAGAGAAGAAAAATCAACCGTAAAAGTCAAGAGTAATAATGTCGTCGAAAGTGTATTTGACCTGTCAGAAGAAAATGTTAACCTAACAAAAGATTTTTGCGTGATTTCAGGAAGAAAATCAAAAAGATAAGAAAAATCAACCGTAAAAGACAAATAAAAAAAATGAGAATAATTACACAAATCGAATAACACGTAAATTAAACCGAAATAAAGTTATTGCAAATCAAACCAAAAGCTGAGAAGTCATTTATTGTAGTTGTGATTGTGGCTCACATCTTCCTCTGGTTTTACGTCCAGAAACGGCTTAAACGCCTTCTATGAGTTGAGGATATGCTTCCCATCCAGTTTTCTTACAAGCTGGCAAACAGGGTCTTTTAACATCAGATTCCCAAGATGTTGCCATTCCCTTTGGAATTGCGGCCATAAATCAAGAATTTCTCTTTGTACGTCTCCACTAGGATGCGTCTCAAGAGAAAGTTGGATATTACGCAAATTCTCCTTACTCAGTCCATCCTTAATGAATTCAATTTTATCATCTCGATTAGAGGACGGAATCCCAATAGAACGACATTTACCGTTACACGTCCATCGTGCACATTTGTGGCAATTTGAACTCATGCGCTTTGCTCGTCGCTTCTTTGCAAAAGTGCTTCTACCTGTACCTGGTAAATGCAAAACAGGCAGATATTCATCTTCACGTACCTTGGCTTCAATTATCCAACGTATGTCTTCAGGAATCCCTTTGTGCATAAGCATTCTTAATCTTTCAAATCGAACTTGGTAAAGCTTCAGTAAAATATTTCGAGGAAAAGGAGGAAATCGTTTCTGCAATCTCGTGAGAATATCATCCATCCTGAAAAAAAAATGAAAAAAATTGGAAGAGAAATTTATATACAATATCAGTTTTGTGGGAAGCTGATGGAACCGACTTAAATAATCACGGAGTACCGTTATCCGCCGTTTAACCGGGGTTAAAAAATTATATTTACATCTAGTTATTTTCAAAACAAGGATCAGAAAGAAAAACAACATAAAAAGACTCAAAAACAAAACACTCTAAATAAAATCCTAAATTCTTCCCCCCACACATAATTCTTACATTGTCATTAATGTAATGCTATTAATCCCAAATGAAAGAATCATGTGTAAGTGAAAAGAACTAATAAACAAAATAAACTTATGCAGCCTAAATGAACTTAGAAACACTAAACACAATTAGCAAAGAAACATAAGAAAAAGATAAAGAAAAAGAGAGCAAATCTGAGGATGGCAGTTTGGCAATGCTTTCACTAATTAGGCTGCCTCCCCCAATTAGCACTTGATTTAGTGTTTTGAACCTAACCAACACCCCTTCTTGGCATTTTAGGCTTGTCAGGCTCATACATGAAATTTCCCAAATTTATGCGTTTGAGAGGAAGCTTTCTTTGCACAACAGTGGATGCATTCTCCATTACAAGTATTATTCCATCATCCTTTGTGGTGCATATGTCATCGAGGAATGGAGCATATTTTGATACTTGTTGAATGACCTCCACAAACAAGTTGTTTAAGGTTTCCGGCATGTGTTGTTCATGTTCTTCCTCCTTGAACTTTGCAAATCTACTAGGAAAAGGTGGAGAAGAAACATTAGTAAAAAGTGAAACCTTAAACGTTACCTCAGGTGCCGAAATACTCTTATTTGGATCTTTGGCTTCATTATCCTCAAGAATAGAATCCATCTCTAATTTTGTTTCATCCTCATATTGTTCCTCATTATTCAAGGTCACAATAGTAGCATTCTCCTTTGGGTTAACCATCGTTTGGGCTGGGAGTTCTTCAGATCTTTGTGCTACCCATCCCACCATACTACTAGCCAATTGGCTCATTTGCTTTTCCAAACTCTGGATGCTTGCCCTTGTTTCCTGTTGAAATTGCAAAGAATCAGTAACAAGAGAATAGACAAGATCTTCTAAAGAAGTACCTGAGTTTTGAGTCATATGTGGTGGTTGAAAAAGATCTGGTTCTTGAGACCATGATTGATTGAAGCTAGATGGATGAGTGTAATTGGCATAAGGATCTACTTCTTGGTAATTTTTCGAGTAGCCATAATTAGTATGATCCCACCATCCCTCATGGTAAGTGTTTGAGTAATGATCATACTGTTGGTCTTGGAACACTTGATGGCCTTGACATCCTCCCATGGCCAATTGTTGAACTGGGGAGGTGAGATTGGCTTGTTGATTCTCCATGTTCATGTATGCCACCAACTCTTCAAGTGTTAGATTGCTGAATTCCATTGTTTTTTTTTTTTTTAAATTTGAAAAGAAAAACTTGTATGTACAAGAAAATAAAACTAATTAGAACTGAAAATAAGAATAAACCAAGTAACAAATAAACTAAAGAAAGCAATCCCCGGCAACGGCGCCAAAAATTTGATGCACCCAAAAGAGTGTATCTTGTTTAACCTTGCACTAAAAAGATCAATTGTAAGTATAATGATTAGCAAGGGTCGAGTCCTCAGGGATTGGGTTTTAATCTATGAGTTATTAGTTTATAACTTACGTTCAAGAAAACAATAAAAGAAAAGGGGTTTTTGAAGCCAGATTTAAACTAAAGTAAATAATAAGAATAAGATGCAAGGCGGTATAACCAGCCAATAAAAATATATATACTAAATTAGGCGGTATAACCAGCCAATAAAAATAAAACAAAGTTAATATACAAATTAGGCGGTATAACCAGCCAATAAAAATAAATATACTTTTAAAAATAAGCAAACTAGAAAAGTAAGAAAACAAGTAAGTAAGAAGAATCAAATATGAAAAATATGGTTAAGGTTTCATTCTCCACCACTAGACATCATTAAGAATCAATTTCAGATCTATCAATATCAACCAACTATCAAAGTTAACAACCGTAGATAACAACAAGCTCTGTTATCCCAATCTTTCCTTAGTTTGTCGTTAAATAGAACAAGCTCTCTATTTAATATCTAACCATTAAACAACCTAGAATAAGCTCTCTAAATTCAATTTAATGGCAGCTTTATGATGAGAAAGATAGGTTGATCTAAGCAACAAACACATAAGCTCGGATTGTTCAACTTAGGTTATGTTCCACTTTGCAATTATTGAAAACTTGACCATAATCATTAATCACAAATTGCCACTTATGAATAGGAAATCAAGACAATTACACAGATCAAGACTCCTAGACTAGCAATAGATAATTATCAAGATCTATCTAGTTGTACACCTAAATAAATCAAGACAACATCATGAACAATTCTTGTAGAAGAACATAAGCAACTTTGATAGAAAATTAATGATAGATAGAATATGAAAATCAATCACAAAACATGTCTAGGGCTTTGAAATCACCCTTAACCAAATAGAAATTTAGCCTAGCATAGGCATTGTAAACATAAACATAAAATTAAAGAGAATCTAAGAAGGAAATAAAAGAAAGAAAGAAGAAGAAGAAAATAAAGAAAAAGAAAACTAGAGAAAAGAAAGAAGAAGAAAACTTAGAGAATTTTTTTACAATGGCTAATATCCTACCAATGTACAATATGATCCTCTCAATCATCCAAGGCCCTCTATTTATACACATTTTGGAGGGCTAAATGACAAGAGACAAGCTTTACAAATTTCAAAGGTAGGTATAATAGGTGGGTGCATTTTTCTAACAATTTTCGTCATATTGTATGACAATTTTGATCAGCCAACTTGATGATCGATTTTGTCAATTTTGGAGGCCTGATCCGATCCCATGGTCTTCTAGAAAAATGTTTCCCTATCAGTTACTGATCCATAGCCGTTGGAATCAGCTCATTTTCTGATGTGGATAAGAAGATATGGGCAAAATACGAAAACAGGTCAGCATAGACGTCATTGCACATCAGCCAACTTGATGGTCGATTTCGCTAGGGAAAACGACTCCGTTTCAAGAAGTGTAAAACATGAAAAAGATAGATATGCCTCTTAGCTTTGCACGGTTAAAATTTCAGCCTTATTGCTTCAGTGAAACTCGAGATATAGCTGATATGGGAAAAGGTGTCGGAATTGGAACTGAACTGGATTTGCCCTTAATTCTAGTAATCTGAAATCACTCAAAGAAACTTGTGAAAAACACCAAATTACATAAAAATATAAAAGATCATAAACACAATTAGACTAAACAATAATAACTCGTATTTGACACAAAACAATAATATAACATAACTAAAAACTATATAATTATACGAGTTATCAGGCTACCTTCCCAATTAAAACTTGAGTTAGTGTTTTGAACCTAACCAACACCCCTTCTTGGCTTTTTAGGCTTGTCAGGCTCATACATGAAATTTCCCAAATTTATGCGTTTGAAAAGAAGCTTTCTTTGCACAACAGTGGATGCATTCTCCATTACAAGTATTATTCCATCATCCTTTGTGGTGCATATCTCATCGAGGAATGGAGCATATTTTGATACTTGTTGAATGGCATCCACAAACAAGTTGTTTAAGGTTTCCGGCATGTGTTGTTCATGTTCCTCCTCCTTGAACTTTATGAATCTACTAGGAAAAGGTGGAGAAGAAACATTAGTAAAAATTGGAATCTTAAACGTTACCTCAGGTGTCAAAATACTCTTATTTGGATATATGGCTTCATTATCCTCAAGAATAGAATCCATCTCTAATTTTGTCTCATCCTCATCTTGTTCCTCATTCCTCAAGGTCACAATAGTAGCATTCTCCTTTGGGTTAATCATCGTTTGGGCAGGGAGTTCTTCAGATCTTTGTGCTACCCATCCCACCATACTACTAGCCAATTGGCTCATTTGCTTTTCCAAACTCTGGATGCTTGCCCTTGTTTCCTGTTGAAATTGCAAAGTATCAGTAACAAGAGAATAGACAAGATCTTCTAAAGAAGTACCTGAGTTTTGAGTCATATGTGATGGCTGAAAAAGATCTGGTTCTTGAGACCATGATTGATTGAAGCTAGATGGATGAGTGTAATTGGCATAAGGATCTACTTCTTGGAAATTTTTTGAGTAGCCATAATTAGTATGATCCCACCATCCCTCATGGTAAGTGTTTGAGTAATGATCATGCGGCTGGTCTTGGTACCCTTGATGGCCTTGACATCCTCCCATGGCCAATTGTTGAACTGGAGATGTGAGATT
Organism: Fremontodendron californicum; assembly: GCA_030761205.1. Lineage (NCBI taxonomy): Eukaryota > Viridiplantae > Streptophyta > Magnoliopsida > Malvales > Malvaceae > Fremontodendron > Fremontodendron californicum. The sequence continues at coordinate 23,507,947 of JAULJL010000013.1, forward strand.
GGCTTGTTGATTCTCCATGTTCATGTATGCCACCAACTCTTCAAGTGTTAGATTGCTCAATTCCATCGTTTTTTTTTTCAAAATTTGAAAAGAAAAACCTGTATGTACAAGAAGATAAAACTAATTAGAACTGAAAATAAGAATAAACCAAGTACCAAATAAACTAAAGAAAGCAATCCCCGGCAACGGCGCCAAAAACTTGATGCACCCAAAAGAGTATATCTTTATTTAACCTTGCACTAAAAAGATCAATTGTAAGTATAGTAGTTAGCAAGGGTCGAGTCCTCAGGGATTGGGTTTTAGTTTATAAGTTAATAGTTTAAAACTTAAATTCAAGGAAAACAAAAGAAAAAGGGGTTTTGAAATAGTTTTAAAAATAAGCAAACAAGAAAAGTAAGATGCAAGTAAGAAATAAGAAATCAAATATGAGAGAAATATGGTTAAGGTTTCATTCTCCACCACTAGACATCATTAAGAACCAATTTCAGATCTATCAATATCAACCAACTATCAAAGTTAACAACCGTAGATAACAACAAGCTCTGTTACCCCAATTTTTCCTTAGTTTGTCATTAAATAGAACAAGCTCTCTATTTAACCTCTAACTATCAAACAACCTAGAATAAGCTCTCTAAGTTCAATTTAATAGCAGCTTTGTGATGAGAAAGATAGGTTGATCTAAGCAACAAACACATAAGCTCGGATTGTTCAACTTAGGTTATGTTCCACTTTGCAATTATTAAAAACTTGACCATAATCATTAATCACAAATTGCCACTTATGAATAGGAAATCAAGACAATTACACGGATCAAGACTCCTAAACTAGCAATAGATAATTATCAAGATCTATCTAGTTGTACACCTAAATAAATCAAGACAACATCATAAACAATTCTTGTAGAAGAACATAAGCAACTTTGATAGAAAATTAATGATAGATAGAATCTGAAAATCAATTACATAACATGTCTAGGGCTTTGAAATCACCCTTAACCAAATAAAAGTTTAGCCTAGCATAGGCATAGATAATATATACATAAAACTAAAAAGAAAAATAAAAGAATGGAGAAGAAGAAGAAGAAGAATGATGATCCTTGAGTCTCCTCAAAAGATGTCTAGTTTGTGGCTCAAAAGATGGTATTTATAGAGCTTTCAAACCCTGACAATAAGTCCTTGCCGCACAAGTATGCCTGGAGGTGCAAAAATCACGTTTTTGCATTTTTTTTTCAGATTTGCGATTAGGGTTTTTCTGGCCGCAGGGTTCTTTAGGGAGATCTTCTAGCGCCATTTTGAAGGCCCATTTCTTATCCGATTTGGGCCCATAATATATCGTTGGAAAGATAATCAAGTCGACTTCAAAAGTCAAGAAGGAAGTTTCTTCATATAAGGGGTATATCATCATGTTTTCCTTATAACAAGCTCTGGAGGTCAAATCTGCCTGATTGCTTTTCAACCAGAAATTGATATTTTTGACTCCCAAGTCTTCTTCCATCTTGTGATTACGATTTTGTAAGCTCTTTACCATCATTATTGACATCTTTTGACTTCATTCTCCTTATTGTACCTAAAATTCAAAAATATATTATAAGTAAACAAGATAAAGATCGAAAACATAACAAAAACTAAAGGTAGAAAGGCATAAAATGTATATTTTATGAGGTTATCACAAAACCACCCTACCATAAGCATCACTCTTGTTTGGGACCCGTTCGTGATGGAATCAAAGTATGACTCCCCGTACAAGATGACCTGGTATCACATGTCAGAGGACTACTTACACGACTGACACGTGAGAATGTTTCCATAAACACTTGAGTGATAATACCAAATGGAGTTCTCACAGCGGGCCATGTTCAGTGAACTTGTTCAACAGACAAGCACCTACATGTTGTCCTAAAGTATTTCATATACTTCAACACGTGAGATTAGTTGCTTACTAAGTAAGTACGCTTAACATCTACCAGTTTTTGAGCATTGCCAATGCCCCGTCATGGCAATACGATGACTAGGAACCATTTTAGAAACATGGCTTTGATGCATACGGATCTCACAATTATATATAATTCCATTGCAAGGCAATGATATTCCATGGGCTTCATCCGATTAGTACTTAATAACTCCTTATCATCGTACTAACATGAAGGAAAACCTTGTATCACTAAGATATAGTGATGGGTTTGCATTATTGGTAGTTTATGCCTAACAAAACCGATTGGCTCTAGGGCATATACCAACAATTACTAGCTAACTATATGCCATCAACATATAATGACAATTATAAACTTGTTCTTGGAACTTAAAACATAAACACAATGGTCTTCATCCATCATCTTGAAACCAAAGTTCAAGACTAATCTATGAAACTTCAAATACCATTGTCTTGAAGCTTGTTTAAGACCATATATCGACTTCTTTAGTCGACATACCTTATGTTCCTTACCTTCTACAATGAAACCTTCTGGTTGTTTCATGTAAATCTCTTCACTCAAATCATCATTGAGGAAGGCAGTCTTAACATCCATTTGATGTAATTCCAAGTCAAGATTAGCAACAATAGTCAACCTGATGGAGTTGAATCTCACAACAGGTGAGAAGGTGTCTTTATAATCAATACCTTCTACTTGTGTATACCCCTTGGCAACCAAACGTGCCTTTCCTTTCAATGGTACCATCCATATTCCTCTTGATCTTGAGAACCCATTTGTTTCCAATGGCCTTCCTATCTTTAAAAAGATCAACTAAGTCCTATATTCCTCTTTCACATGCATAGATTCCAATTCGTTTTCCATAGCAACTATCCATTTATCACAATTTGGACTTTCAAGAGATTCTTTCAAACTTTGAGGTTTCATCATCCATAGATGACACCAAATGAGTCTCACTTTCATCCAGAATCCACCACTTACTTGGAGGTTTGAATTTTCGAGAATAACATCTAAGAACATTAGGAGCAACATGTTCTTCTTGATCATGCACATTTGCATTCTCATTAAGTTCTTCATGAGGTAACTCATCCTCATTTTGTTGTACCATCACTTGATCAATGTTTTGATCATTTTGATCACCTATTTCTTCTATAGGCTGATCTTGGTCATTGTTGCCACTATGACCAACAACTTGTAGAGACATGATGCAGTCAAAAAATTATATCTTATTTAACCTTGCATTAAAAAGATCAATTGTAAGTATAGTAGTTAGCAAGGGCCGAGTCCATAGGGATTGGGTTTTAATTTATAAGTTATTAGTTTATCACTTAAGTTCAAAGACAAGAAAAGAAAAAGGGGTTTTAAGATGTTTTAAAACTAAAGGAAACAATAAAAGTTAGAAGTAAATAAGTAAAAGAATATCAAATATGAGAAATATGGTTAAGGCTTCATTCTCCACTACTAGACATCATTGAGAATCAATAATCAGATCTATCCACATCAATTAACTATCAAAAGTATCAACCATAAATAACAACAAGCTCTGTTACCCAATCTTTCCTTAGTTCGTCGTTAAATAGAACAAGCTCTCTATTTAATCTCTAATTATTAGACAACCTAGAATAAACTCTCTAGATTTAATGTAATAGCAACCTTATAATGAGAAAGATAGGTTGATCTAAGCAACAAACACATAAGCTAGGATTGTTTAACCTATGTTATGTTCCCGAAAACCCAACATAATCATGAATTACAAATTGCCACTTATGAATAAGAAATCAAGACAATTACACTGATCAAGACTCCTAAGCTAGCATTAGATAATTATCAAGATCTATCTAGTTTGCAACCTAAACAAATCAAGACAAATATCATAAACAATTCTTATTGAAGAACATAAGCAATTTTGACAGAAAACTAATGATAGATCAAATTTAAATATCAATTACAAAACATGTCTAGGGCTTTGAAATCACCCTTAACAAAAAAGAAGTTTAGCCTAGCATAGGCATAGATAATATATACATAAAACTAAAAAGAAAATAAAAGAATAGAGAAGAAGAAGAAGAAGAAGAAATTAATGATGATCTTTGAGTCTCCTTAAAAGATGTCTAGTTTGTGGCTCAAAATACGGTATTTATAGAGCTTTAAAACCATGGGAAGAAGTCCTTGCCGGTCAAGTAAGTTAGGTGGTAGAAAATTGGGTTTTTGCAAGTTTTCATGATTTTTCCTCAATTATGGGCGTCGTGGCGCAGAGCTTTTGCCAGCCATTTTTCTGAAGCGTCTCCTTGCACTTCCTCGGCTGATTTGGAAGACCATTTCTTGTCCGATTTGGGCATATAAACTATCGTTGGAAGGGTATTCAAGTCAGCTTCAAAAGTCAAGGAAGTTTCTTCAAAAAAGGTGATGAGATCCAAGATCCATCAAGATTTCAAGAGGCTAAGCAAGGAGTCTACTGATAAGCTCATAAAATATACATTTTATGCCTTTCTACCTTTAGTTTTTTTTATGTTTTCGATCTTTATCTTGTTTACTTATAATATGTTTTTGAATTTTAGGTACAATAAAGAGAATGAAGTCAAAAGATGTCAATAATGATGGTAAAGAGCTTACAAAATCATAATCACAAGATGGAAGAAGACTTGGGAGTCAAAAATATCAATTTCTAGTTGAAAAGCAATCAGGCAAATTTGACCTCCGGAGTTTTTTGTAAGGAAAACATGATGTTAGATTCTTTATTTGAAGAAACTTCCTTCTTGACTTTTGAAGTTGACTTGATTATCTTTCCAACGGAATATTATGGGCCCAAATCGGATAAGAAATGGGCATTCAAAATGGCGCTAGAAGATCTCACTAAAGAACCCTGCGGCCAGAAAAACCCAAATCGCAAATCTAAAAAAAAGGTAAAAACGTGATTTTTGCACCTCCAGGCTTACTTGTGCGGCATGGACTTATTCTCAGGGTTTTAAATCTCTATAAATACCATCTTTTGAGCCACAAACCAGACATCTTTTGAGGAGACTCAAGGGATCATCATTATTCTTCTTCTTCTTCTTCTTCTTCTTCTTCTCCGTTCTTTTATTTTTATTTTTCTTTTTAGTTTTATGTATATATTATCTATGCCTATGCTAGGCTAAACTTTTATTTGGTTAAGGGTGATTTCAAAGCCCTAGACATGTTTTGTAATTGATTTTCAGATTCTATCTATCATTAATTTTCTATCAAAGTTGCTGATAACTCGTATAATTATATACTTTTTAGTTATGTTTTATTATTGTTTTGTGTCAAATACGAGTTATTATTGTTTAGTCTAATTGTGTTTATGATCTTTTATATTTTTATGTAATTTGGTGTTTTTCACAAGTTTCTTTGAGTGATTTCAGATTACTAGAATTAAGGGCAAATCCAGTTCAGTTCCAGTTCCGACACATTTTGCCATATCAGCTATATCTGGAGTTTCAATGAAGCAATAAGGCTGAAATTTGTAGCCGTGCAAAGCTAAGAGGCATATCTATCTTTTTCATGTTTTATACTTATTGAAACGGAGTCGTTTTCCCTAGCTAAATCGACCATCCAGTTGGCTGATGTGCAATGACGTCTGTGCTGACCTGTTTTCGTATTTTGCCCATATCTGCTTATCCACATCAGAAAATGAGCTGATTCCAACGGCTATGGATCCGTAACTGATAGGGGAACCTTTTTCTAGAAGACCATGTGATCAGATCAGCCCTCCAACATTGACGAAATCGACCATCAAGTTGGCTGATCAAAATTGTCATACAATATGACGAAAATTGTTAGAAAAATTCACCCACCTATTATACCTACCTTTGAAATTTGTAAAGCTTGTCTCTTGTCATTTAGCCTTCCAAAATGTGTATAAATAGAGGGCCTTGGATGATTGTAGAGGATCATATTGTACATAGGTAGGATATTAGCCATTTTAATAAAATTCTCTAAGTTTTCTTCTTCTTTCTTTTCTCTAGTTTTGTTTTTCTTTAGAAAGAGCAAGAGGTTGGATAATTAATATTCTTCTTCTTCTTCTTTCTTTCTTTTATTTTCTTCTTAGATTCTATTTAATTTTATGTTTATAATGCCTATGCTAGGCTAAACTTCTATTTGGTTAAGGGTGATTTCAAAGCCCTAGACATGTTTTGTGATTGATTTTCAGATTCTATCTATCATTAATTTTCTATCAAAGTTGCTTATGTTCTTCTACAAGAATTGTTCATGATGTTGTCTTGATTTATGTAGGTGTACAACTAGATAGATCTTGATAATTATCTATTGCTAGTTTAGGAGTCTTGATCCGTGTAATTGTCTTGATTTCCTATTCATAAGTGGCAATTTGTGATTAATGATTATGGTCAAGTTTTCAATAATTGCAAAGTGGAACATAACCTAAGTTGAACAATCCGAGCTTATGTGTTTGTTGCTTAGATCAACCTATCTTTCTCATCATAAAGCTGCCATTAAATTGAATTTAGAGAGCTTATTCTAGGTTGTTTAATGGTTAGAGATTAAATAGAGAGCTTGTTCTATTTAACGACAAACTAAGGAAAGATTGGGGTAACAGAGCTTGTTGTTATCTACGGTTGTTAACTTTGATAGTTGGTTGATATTGATAGATCTGAAATTGATTCTTAATGATGTCTAGTGGTGGAGAATGAAACCTTAACCATATTTTTCATATTTAATTCTTCTTACTTACTTGTTTTCTTACTTTTAGTTTGCTTATTTTTTATATTTATTTTTATTGGCTGGTTATACCGCCTAATTTGTATATTAACTTTGTTTTATTTTTATTGGCTGGTTATACCGCCTAATTTAGTATATATATTTTTATTGGCTGGTTATACCGCCTAATTTAGTATATATATTTTTATTGGCTGGTTATACCGCCTTGCATCTTATTTTTATTATTTACTTAGTTTAAATCTGGCTTCAAAAACCCCTTTTCTTTTATTGTTTTCTTTGAACGTAAGTTATAAACTAATAACTCATAAATTAAAACCCAATCCCTGAGGACTCGACCCTTGCTAATCATTATACTTACAATTGATCTTTTTAGTGCAAGGTTAAATAAGATACACTCTTTTGGGTGCATCAAGTTTTTGGCGCCGTTGCCGGGGATTGTTTTCTTTAGTTTATTTGTTACTTGGTTTATTCTTATTTTCAGTTCTAATTAGTTCTATTTTCTTGTACATACAAGTTTTTCTTATCAAATTTTGAAAAAGAAAAAAAAAATGATGGAATTGAGCAATCTAACACTTGAAGAGTTGGTGGCATACATGAACATGGAGAATCAACAAGCCAATCTCACCTTCCCAGTTCAACAATTTGCCATGGGAGGATGTCAAGGCCATCAAGTGTTTCAAGACCAACAGTATGATCATTACTCAAACACTTACCATGAGGGATGGTGGGATCATACTAATTATGGCTACTCGAAAAATTACCAAGAAGTAGATCCTTATGCCAATTACACTCATCCATCTAGATTTAATCAATCATGGTCCCAAGAACCAGATCTTTTTCATCCACAACATATGACTCAAAACTCAGGTACTTCTTTAGAAGATCTTGTCTATTCTCTTGTTACTAATACTTTGCAATTTCAACAGGAAACAAGGGCAAGCATCCAGAGTTTGGAAAAACAAATGATCCAATTGACTAGTAGTATGGTGGGATGGGTAGCACAAAGATCTGAAGAACTCCCAGCCCAAACGATGATTAACCCAAAGGAGAATGCTACTATTGTGACCTTGAGAAATGAGGAACAAGATGAGGATGAGACAAAATTAGAGATGAATTCTATTCTTGAGGATAATGAAGCCAATGATCCAAATAAGAGTATTTCGGCACCTGAGGTAACGTTTGAGATTCTAATTTTTACTAATGTTTCTTCTCCACCTTTTCCTAGTAGATTCGCAAAGTTCAAGGAGGATGAACATGAACAAGACACGCTGGAAACCTTAAACAGTTTGTTTGTGGATGTCATTCAACAAGTACCAAAAGATGCACCATTCCTCGATGAGATATGCACCACCAAGGATGATGGAATAATACTTGTAATGGAGAATACATCCACTGTTGTGCAAAGAAAGCTACCTCTCAAACGCATAAATTTGGAAAATTTCATGTATGAGCCTGACAAGCGTAAAAAGCCAAGAAGGGGTGTTGGTTAGATTCAAAACACTAACTCAAGTGTTAATTGGGAAGGCAGCCCAATTAAAGATGAAATTGCCAACCTTCCATATTCAGATTTGCTTTCTCTTTCTTTTCCTTTTTCTTTTATTATTTTTATTGTTTTTATTTTTATTTCTTATGTTTCTTTGTTAATTGTGTTTACTGTTTTTAAGTTCATTTAGGCCGCATAAGTTTCTTTTGTTTAATAGTTCTTTTCTCTTACATATAATTCTTGCATTGGGGGATAATAGCATTACATTAATGACAATGTAAGAATTATGTGTGGGGGGAAGAATTTAGGATTTTATTTAGAGTGTTCTATTTTTGAGTCTTTTTATGTTGTTTTTTTTTTTTTTTTTTTTTTTGATCCTTGTTTTGAAAATAACTAGATGTAAATATAATTTTTATTTTTTTTAACCCCGGTTAAATGGCGGATAACGGTACTCCGTGATTATTTAAATCGGTTCCATCAGCTACCCACAAAACTGATATTGTATATAAATTTCTCTTCCAATTTCTCTTTCATTTTTTTCATTTTTTTTCAGGATGGATGATATTCTCACAAGATTGCAGAAACGATTTCCTCCTTTTCCTCGAAATATTTTACTGAAGCTTTACCAAGTTCGATTTGAAAGATTAAGAATGCTTATGCACAAAGGGATTCCTGCAGACATACGTTGGATAATTGAAGCCAAGGTACGTGAAGATGAATATCTTCCTGTTTTGCATTTACCAGGTACAGGTAGAAGCACTTTTGCAAAGAAGCGACGAGCAAAGCGCATGAGTTCAAATTGCCACAAATGTGCACGATGGACGTGTAACGGTAAATGTCGTTCTATTGGGATTCCGTCCTCTAATCGAGATGATAAAATTGAATTCATTAAGGATGGACTGAGTAAGGAGAATTTGGGTAATATCCAACTTTCTCTTGAGACGCATCCTAGTGGAGACGTACAAAAAGAAATTCTTGATTTATGGCCGCAATTCCAAAGGGAATGGCAACATCTTGGGAATCTGATGTTAAAAGACCCTGTTTGCCAGCTTGTAAGAAAACTGGATGGGAAGCATATCCTCGACTCATAGAAGGCATTTAAGCCGTTTCTGGACGTAAAACCAGAGGAAGATGTGAGCCACAATCACAACTACAATAAATGACTTCTCAGCTTTTGGTTTGATTTGCAATAACTTTATTTCGGTTTAATTTACGTGTTATTCGATTTGTGTAATTATTCTCATTTTTTTATTTGTCTTTTACGATTGATTTTTCTTCTCTTTTTTATTTTCTTCCTGAAATCACGCAAAAATCTTTTGTTAGGTTAACATTTTCTTCTGACAGGTCAGATACACTTTCGGCGACATTATTACTCTTGTCTGATTCACTACTCAGTCCTCTATATATTACACCATGTACTCATTCTCTTTCAGGCACTCGAAAAAAAAAATAAAAAAAAAGAAAAAAAAAATGGAAAGTACTTCGTCCCAACGCATTAAAAAAATTTGTGTTTTTGGAGGTGCTTATCCAGGGAAAAATAACATATTCGCTGATGAAGCCATAAGAGTTGGAGTAATACTTGCCCAACAAAAGATCCACTTGATTTATGGAGGCGGTAGTACGGGTTTAATGGGAGCAGTCGCTACAGCAGCACACGCCGGAGGAAGTCCAGTTCTAGGAATCGTGCCAAAACTATTCACAAGTTTTTGTGGACCTACCGTGGGTAAGGAAATACAAGTCTGGAGTGTCCCTGAACGGATAACAATCATGTACCATTCTGCCGATGCATTCATTGCTTTACCAGGAGGTCTGGGTACATTGGAAGAAATAGCTTGCGTGGCTTCTTGGTCATCTTTGGTCACAAATAAGAAACCTATTGGTTTGCTTAATATTAATGGTTATTTTAGTAATTTGCTTTCATATTTAGATAATGCTGTGGATAATGGATTCATGTTTTCAGAGGCAAGGAGAACCATAATTTCTGCTACAACCATTGAAGATTTACTCAAAAAGCTCCAAGCTTATGAGTATTTATCTGCTACGGTTGTTTCGCAAACGCTCGGAAAAAGAAAAAGAGATATGGACGAGCAAGGAGTGGATTGCACTTTGTCTTTGTGACATTATCTAACATTTTGTTTGTTGTGTCTCAGTTATAATAAGTGGTTAGCAACCTCTACAGGTAATATCTCCTAAATTTTACCTTCTTAAAAAAAAAAAAAAAAAAAAGTTTGTTGTGTTTTAAGCAATTTAGAAGTATTCATTCTGAACAAGGTCTGAGTAAGGGAGACTTGAGACATACCTTGTCAGTTTGATTTCTTCTTTTCAAAAAAAAAAAAAAAAGAGTTTGTTGTGTTTTAAGCAATTTAGAAGTATTCATTCTGAACAAGGTCTGAGTAAGGGAGACTTGAGACATACCTTGTCAGTTTGATTTTAATCTTTTTACGTTTACTTGTTAATTTTTGTTTAGTATTTTAGGATTATTTAGGTTGCATGAGTTTGTTTTGTTTTGAGTCTAGTTATTCCTATTCTTATGTTATTAGTTCTTTTCTCTTACACATGATTCTTTCATTTGGGTTAATAGACTTACATTGAGGACAATGTAAGAATTAAGTGTGGGGGGAATGATTTAGGATTTCTTTTCTTTTTGTCTACTATTTTTTTTTATGAGTCTTTATTATTATTATTATTTTTTTAGTGTGTTTTAGTTCCTTTTTAATACAATGATGAGATATGAATTGCATAAGTCTAAAACATATTTATTAGTGAGAAGATTTTCATGAGAATTGAGCTTGATGTCAACCTTTTTATGAGCCAATGTTAATATGATATGTTGATTGAGAAAGAAGCATGTTTAGACTTAATCTGACTTGTATAATCATTCTTGTGAGTTTTTGAGCCTAAAATGATTGATGCATTATACAAATCAATCTAATTTCTTTCTTGAGTGCTCTTATGATTACATGATTTTCTAGAACTTGCTTTAAACTATTTGAGACTATATTGATGCATGTGACAACATGAATATGATAGAGGCATTAGGATTTTTTGCCAGGGCCAAACAACCATCCCTTATTGATGTTCCAAGAGAACACACCCTTAGTGAACCAATTTGAGCCTACATTGAATAAGCTATCTCTTTGGTAACCATAACTTGTCCCTAACCTAAATATACTTATATCTTTACCTTTGTTCCAAAGATGAATTAGCATGATTTGAGACAAGTTGCAAAGACAAGGGATATTTTTTGGTTAGAAACAAGAAGTAAGTGTGGGGGGAAAAGAAAAGAAAAGTCAAGAGAAAAAGAAATGGAATACTGGCAAATACATTCCTATATAAAAAAAAATGAATCATCTCTTGAATTTGTGGAAAAAGAAAAAGATGTTACAAAGTTGTTTAGAATGAAGAAAAGGCCCAACATGAATATCCGGCCTAGGTGACTATGTACTTGTAAAGAGTTTTGAGAAGTTTCTTTATATAATTTTTTTATGTCTCTAAACTTTATGAACTCTTTGGAACCTTTGTGATATCTTTATCCTTTTGTTCTTCAACCACATTACAAACCCCTTGGCCCCATTACAACCTTGATTAAAGACCTCTTGATTAATGAAGTTGCATGATCTTTTAGTGGAGAATAGGTGGACAAGCAAGCATATGGTAGAAGTGTTTTCATGAGATTGATTGAGTGTAAACACTTTACCACTACTTTAAAGAGTGAAAATCAAGAGAGTATCCCATGTGAGAAGTTGAGATTAAGTTTGAATGTGCACTATTTTGATTGAAATATGTTATGTTAATATTGGCTTAACTCAAACAATTTACATTCAAGCATGATTTTTTATGAAATTCTTTAAGCTATTGATTAATTTATAAGACTTGTTCAAAGATTGTCTCTAATTTATATTGAAAGGAATAGGAGTAAATATTTTTAGTATATGTAGTTTATTTATATTTTAGTTTTTCAATGTTTGTGGGTATCGTTCTAGTAAACCCTCACGAGACTAAACTCGTCCACTAGGGACACCTAGGGGTTTAAAGGCTTGTGTCACATGCTAAGTGCCACCGTGATTTCCTACGAAAGTGGATTAGATTAGATTTTCTTATTTTATTTTTATTGAGTCGTTGCTAGGGACTAGCAACAATCTAAGTGTGGGGGTGTGATAACTCGTATAATTATATAGTTTTTAGTTATGTTTTATTATTGTTTTGTGTCAAATACGAGTTATTATTGTTTAGTCTAATTGTGTTTATGATCTTTTATATTTTTATGTAATTTGGTGTTTTTCACAAGTTTCTTTGAGTGATTTCAGATTACTAGAATTAAGGGCAAATCCAGTTCAGTTCCAGTTCCGACACATTTTGCCATATCAGCTATATCTGGAGTTTCAATGAAGCAATAAGGCTGAAATTTGTAGCCGTGCAAAGCTAAGAGGCATATCTATCTTTTTCATGTTTTATACTTATTGAAACGGAGTCGTTTTCCCTAGCTAAATCGACCATCCAGTTGGCTGATGTGCAATGACGTCTGTGCTGACCTGTTTTCGTATTTTGCCCATATCTGCTTATCCACATCAGAAAATGAGCTGATTCCAATGGCTATGGATCCGTAACTGATACGGGAACCTTTGTCTAAAAGACCATATGATCAGATCAGGCCTCTAATATTGACGAAATCGACCATCAAGTTGGCTGATGTGCAATGACGTCTGTGCTGACATGTTTTCGTATTTTGCCCATATCTGCTTATCCACATCAGTTGCTTATGTTCTTCCATTAAAATTGTTCATGATGATGTTTTGATTTGTTTAGGTGGCTAACTAGATAAATCTTGATAATTGTCTAATGTTAGTTTAGGAGTCTTGATCCATGTAATTATCTTGATTTCCTATTCATAAGTGGCAATTTGTGATTAATGATTATGGTCAAGTTTTCAATAATTGCAAAGTGGAACATAACCTAAGTTGAACAATCCGAGCCTATGTGTTTGTTGCTTAGATCAGCTATCTTTCTCATCATAAAGCTGCTATTAAATTGAACTTAGAGAGCTTATTCTAGGTTGTTTGATAGTTAGAGATTAAATAGAGAGCTTGTTCTATTTAACGACGAACTAAGGAAAGATTGGGGTAACAGTGCTTGTTGTTATCTACGGTTGTTAACTTTGATAGCTAATTAATGTTGATAGATATGAAATTGATTTTAATGATGTCTAGTGGTGGAGAATGAAACCTTAACCATATTTCTCATATTTGATTCTTCTTAATTACTTGTTTTCTCATTCTTATTGTTAACTTTAGTTTAAATCTGATTTCAAAATCCCCTTTACTTTTGTTTACTTGTTTTTAAGTTTTAAACTATAAACTTATAAACTAAAACCCAATCCCTGAGGACTCGACTCTTGCTAATCATTATACTCTACAATTGATTCTTTTTAAGTGCAAGGTTAAATAAGATACACACTTTTGAGTGCATCAAGTTTTGGCGCCGTTGCCGGGGATTGTTTTCTTTAGTTTATTTGTTACTTGGTTTATTCTTATTTTTAGTTCTAATTAGTTTTATTTTCTTGTACATACAGGTTTTTCTTATCAAATTTTGAAGAAAAAAAAAAGAAAAAGAAAACGATGGAATTGAGCAATCTAACACTAGAAGAGTTGGCGGCATACATGAAAATGGAGAATCAACAAGCCAATTTCACCTCCCCAGTTCAACAATTGGCCATGGGAGGATGTCAAGGCCATCAAGGGTTCCAAGACCAACAGTATGATCATTACTCAAACACTTACCATGAGGGATGGTGGGATCATACTAATTATGGCTACTCGAAAAATTACCAAGATGTAGATCTTTATGCCAATTACACTCATCCATCTAGCTTCAATTAGTCATGGTCTCAAGAACCATATCTTTTTCAACCACTACATATGACTCAAAACTCAGGTACTTCTTTAGAAGATCTTGTGTATTCTCTTGTTACTGATACTTTGCAATTTCAACTGGAAACAAGGGCAAGCATTTAGAGTTTGGAAAAGCAAATGAGCCAATTGGCTAGTAGTATGGTGGGATGGGTAGCACAAAGATCTGAAGAACTCCCAGCCCAAACGATGATTAACCCAAAGGAGAATGCTACTATTGTGACCTTGAAGAATGAGGAACAACATGAGGATGAGACAAAATTAGAGATGGATTCTATTCTTGAGGATAATGAAGCCACAAATCCAAATAAGAGTATTTCGGCACCTGAGGTAACGTTTAAGATTCCAATTTTTACTAATGTTTCTTCTCCACCTTTCCCTAGTAGATTCGCAAAGTTCAAGGAGGAGGAACATGAACAAAACTTGCTCGAAACCTTAAACAGTTTGTTTGTGGATGCCATTCAACAAGTACCAAAAGATGCACCATTCCTCGATGAGCAATGCACTACAAAGGATGGAATAATACTTGTAATGGAGAATGCATCCACTTTTGTGCAAAGAAAGCTTCCTATCAAATGCTCAAATTTGGGAAGTTTCATGTATGAGCCTAACAAGCCTAAAAAGCCAAGAAGGGGTGTTGGTTAGGTTGGACAACTTAACTCAAGTACTAATTGGGCAGCAGCCCAATTAATAAAGAAATTACCAACCTGCCATACTCAGATTTTCTTTCTTTTCCTTTTCCTTTTATTATTTTTATTGTTTTTATTGTTTTTATTTATTTTTATGTTTATTTGTTAATTATTTGTTTTGTATTTTAAGATTATTTAGGTTGCATGAATTTGTTTTGTTTTGAGTCTTAGTTATTTCTATTCTTATGTTATTAGTTCTTTTCTTTTACACATGATTCTTTCATTTGGGTTAATAGCATTACATTGAGGACAATGTAAGAATTAAGTGTGGGGGGAAGGATTTAGGATTTCTTTTATTTTTGTCTATTATTTTTTTATCAGTCTTTAATATTATTATTATTATTTTTAATGTGTTTTAATTCCTTTTTAATACAATGATGAGATATGAATTGCATAGGTGTAAACTGGTTATTAGTGAGAAGATTTTCATGAGAATTAAGCATGATACTAATTTTTATGAGCCAATGTTGATATGATATAATGATTGAGAAAGAGGCATGTTTAGACTTGATATTGACTTGTATAATCAACCTTGTGAGTTTTTGAGCCTATATGATTGATGCATTATACATATCAATCTAATTTCTTTCTTGAGTGCTCTTATGATTACATGATTCTCTAGAACTTGCTTTAAACCGTTTGAGACTATATTGATACATGTGATAACTGATGCACCCAAAAAAAGTGTATCTTATTTAACCTTGCACTTAAAAAGAATCAATTGTAGAGTATAGTGATTAGCAAGGGTCAAGTCCTCAGGGATTGTGTTTTAGTTTATAAGTTAATAGTTTAAAACTTAAATTCAAGGAAAACAAAAGAAAAGGGGGTTTTGAAATAGTTTTAAAAATAAGCAAACGAGAAAAGTAAGATGCAAGTAAGAAATAAGAAATCAAATATGAGAGAAATATGGTAAAGGTTTCATTCTCCACCACTAGACATCATTAAGAATCAATTTCAAATCTATTCAATATCAACCAACTATCAAAGTTAACAACCGTAGATAACAACAAGCTCTGTTACCCCAATCTTTCCTTAGTTTGTCGTTAAATAGAATAGGCTCTCTATTTAATCTCTAACCATCAAACAACCTAGAATAAGCTCTTGAAATTCAATTTAATGGAAGCTTTATGATGAGAAAGATAGGTTGATCTAAGCAACAAACACATAAGCTCGGATTGTTCAACTTAGGTTATGTTCCACTTTGCAATTATTGAAAACTTGACCATAATCATTAATCACAGATTGCCACTTATGAATAGGAAATCAAGACAATTACACGGATCAAGACTCCTAAACTAGCAATAGATAATTATCAAGATCTATCTAGTTGTACACCTAAATAAATCAAAACAACATCATAAACAATTCTTGTAGAAGAAAATAAGCAACTTTGATAGAAAATTAATGATAGATAGAAACTAAAAATCAATTACAAAACATGTCTAGGGCTTTGAAATCACCCTTAACCAAATAGAAGTTTAGCCTAATGATAACTCGTATAATTATATAGTTTTTAGTTATGTTTTATTATTGTTTTGTGTCAAATACGAGTTATTATTGTTTAGTCTAATTGTGTTTATGATCTTTTATATTTTTATGTAATTTGGTGTTTTTCACAAGTTTCTTTGAGTGATTTCAGATTACTAGAATTAAGGACAAATCCAGTTCAGTTCCAGTTCCGACACCTTTTGCCATATCAGCTATATCTGGAGTTTCACTGAAGCAATAAGGCTGAAATTTGTAGCCGTGCAAAGCTAAGACGAATATCTATCTTTTTTATGTTTTACACTTCTTGAAACGGAGTCGTTTTCCCTAGCGAAATCGACCATCAAGTTGGCTGATGTGCAATGACGTCTGTGCTGACCTGTTTTCGTATTTTGCCCATATCTGCTTATCCACATCAGCAAATGAGCTGATTTGAATGGCAATGGATCCGTAACTGATAGAGGAACCTTTTTCTAGAAGACCATATGATCAGATCAGGCCTCTAATATTGAAGAAATCGACCATCAAGTTGGCTGATGTGCAATGACGTCTGTGCTGACCTGTTTTCGTATTTTGCCCATATCTGCTTATCCACATCAGCAAATGAGCTGATTCCAACGGCTATGGATCCGTAACTGATAGGGGAACCTTTTTCTAGAAGACCATGTGATCAGATCAGGCCTCCAACATTGACGAAATCGACCATCAAGTTGGCTGATCAAAATTGTCATACAATATGACGAAAATTGTTAGAAAAATTCACCCACCTATTATACCTACCTTTGAAATTTGTAAAGCTTGTCTCTTGTCATTTAGCCCTCCAAAATGTGTATAAATAGAGGGCCTTGGATGATTGTAAGGGATGATATTGTACATAGGTAGGATATTAGCCATTTTAATAAAATTCTCTAAGTTTTCTTCTTCTTTCTTTTCTCTAGTTTTCTTTCTTTTCTCTAGTTTTCTTTTTCTTTAGAAAGAGCAAGAGGTTGGATAATTAATATTCTTCTTCTTCTTCTTTCTTTCTTTTATTTCCTTCTTAGATTCTCTTTAATTTTATGTTTATGTTTATGATGCCTATGCTAGGCTAAACTTCTATTTGGTTAAGGGTGATTTCAAAGCCCTAGACACGTTTTGTGATTGATTTTCAGATTCTATCTATCATTAATTTTCTATCAAAGTTGCTTATGTTCTTCTACAAGAATTGTTCATGATGTTGTCTTGATTTATTTAGGTGTACAACTAGATAGATCTTGATAATTATCTATTGCTAGTTTAGGAGTCTTGATCCGTGTAATTGTCTTGATTTCCTATTCATAAGTGGCAATTTGTGATTAATGATTATGGTCAAGTTTTCAATAATTGCAAAGTGGAACATAACCTAAGTTGAACAATCCGAGCTTATGTGTTTGTTGCTTAGATCAACCTATCTTTCTCATCATAAAGCTGCCATTAAATTGAATTTAGAGAGCTTATTCTAGGTTGTTTAATGGTTAGAGATTAAATAGAGAGCTTGTTCTATTTAACGACAAACTAAGGAAAGATTGGGATAACAGAGCTTGTTGTTATCTACGGTTGTTAACTTTGATAGTTGGTTGATATTGATAGATCTGAAATTGATTCTTAATGATGTCTAGTGGTGGAGAATGAAACCTTAACCATATTTTTCATTTTTGATTCTTCTTACTTGTTTTCTTACTTTTCTAGTTTGCTTATTTTTAAAAGTATATTTATTTTTATTGGCTGGTTATACCGCCTAATTTGTATATTAATTTTGTTTTATTTTTATTGGCTGGTTATACCGCCTAATTTAGTATATATATTTTTATTGGCTGGTTATACCGCCTAATTTAGTATATATATTTTTATTGGCTGGTTATACCGCCTTGCATCTTATTCTTATTATTTACTTTAGTTTAAATCTGGCTTCAAAAACCCCTTTTCTTTTATTGTTCTTGAATTTAAGTTTTAAACTAATAACTTATAAACTAAAACCCAATCCCTGAGGACTCGACCCTTGCTAACTACTATACTTACAATTTATCTTTTTAGTGCAAGGTTAAATAAGATACACTCTTTTGGGTGCATCAAATTTTTGGCGCCGTTGCCGGGGATTGCTTTCTTTAGTTTATTAGTTTATTGGTTTATTCTTATTTTCAGTTCTAATGAGTTTTCTTTCTTATTTTTTTTAGTGAATGTTCCAAGCTCCCGAAGAAGACTTACGACTTAGGAAAATTCGGGAATTTATAACTTCTCACCAACAACCAATCGAGGAGTTGATCCAAAACATCCAAGAGAAGCAAGGAGAGATGGCAGCAGCTGACAACCGAACTCTCAAGGAGCTAGCCGCTCCGGACTTGGGTCAACAACCATTATGCATTGAATATGCTAATCTTGAGGTAGCTTTTGAATTAAAATCTGGTTTGATTCATCTTCTCCCAACTTTTCATGGTTTTGCAGGAGAGGATCCAAATAAGCACCTCAAGGAATTCCATGTAGTTTGCTCAAGCATGAGACCAACAGGGGTCACGGAAGAGCAAGTTAAGTTGAGAGCCTTCCCATTCTCTCTAGCTGATTCAGCAAAGGAATGGCTCTACTATCTACCATCCGGGACCATCACTACATGGAATGATTTGAAGAAAGCATTCTTGGAAAGGTATTTCCCAGCATCTAAGGCTGCCAACATTAGGAAAGAGATATGTGGGATTCGACAATACAACGGAGAGTCCTTATATGAATATTGGGAGAGGTTCAAGAAACTTTGTGCATCATGTCCACATCATCAGATAAGTGAACAACTTCTCATCCAATACTTCTATGAAGGTCTCATGCCCATGGAGAGAAGTATGATAGATGCCGCTAGTGGGGGAGCTCTAGTTGATAAGACTCCCAGGGCTGCTAGAACATTAATCTCCAACATGGCAGCCAATTCTCAACAGTTCTCAATGAGACAAGATCCACCACCACAACCCAAGAGAGTTAATAAGGTAAGTATATCATCCCTTGAACAAAAATTTGATAAACTGACTTCTCTTGTTCAACAATTGGCTGTAGGTAAAATACAACAAATAAAGGCTTGTGGCATATGTTCAAACATAGGGCACCAAACTGATATGTGTCCAACACTTCAAGAGGATACCAATGAACATGTGAATGCCATGGGTGGATTTCAGAACCAATCAAGGAAATATGATCCCTACTCAAACACTTACAATCCAGGATGGAGGGATCATCCAAACTTCAATTATGGAGGGAACCAATCACAAACTATTCCTCCACCATTTGACCACAGGCCACCGGGTTTTCAGCAAAGAGTGCAACAACCATACCAAACCCGACAACAACTACCACCCACCCAAAATTCAGGTACTTCTCTTGAAGATCTTGTTAAAGCTCTTTCTACTAATACAATTCAATTTCAACAGGAAACAAAGACAAGTATTCGAAATTTGGAGACTCAAATAGGGCAATTGGCAACAACCATGAGTCAAATGCAAGCAAGGGATTCTGGGAAATTACCTTCCCAAACCATAGTGAATCCAAGAGAGAATGCCAATGCTATAAATTTAAGAAGTGGGAAACAGCTAGAGACACCACAAAATGATAGTGCTCAAGGGGAGAACAATACCATGGCATCCTCTTCACATCCCAACGAGCCACTAAAAAAGGTAATTCCTAAACCATCCTTTCCTTCTTATATAACTCCTCCACCTTTTCCTAGCAGGTTAGCAAAGTCCAAGAAGGAGGAGCAAGAGAAGGAAATTTTGGAAACCTTCCGGAAAGTAGAGGTGAACATTCCTTTACTAGATGCTATCAAGCAAGTGCCAAGATATGCCAAGTTCCTAAAAGAGTTGTGCACATCTAAACGGAAGTTGAAATGGAATGAAAAGGTAAGTGTGGGGGAGAATGTGTCAGCTGTTCTTCAAAAGAAACTCCCACCTAAATGCAAGGATCCAGGTATGTTTACCATTCCTTGTAAGATAGGCAACACCAGGTTTGAGCGTGCTATGCTAGATCTAGGGGCATCTATTAATGTCATGCCATATTCAATTTATGCTTCATTGAATCTAGGACCATTAGAGGAAACCGGTGTTATAATACAACTTGCTGACCGTTCTAACACTTATCCAAGAGGAGTTGTAGAAGACGTTCTTGTACAGGTTAATGAATTGGTTTTTCCCGCTGACTTTTATGTTATTGAGATGGAAGATGAGATGTCTTCTAATCCCACACCTATTCTATTAGGGAGACCATTCTTGAAAACAGCAAGAACTAAAATAGATGTACATGATGGCACTTTAACTATGGAATTTGATGGTGAAATAATTCGCTTTAACATTTTTGAGGCCATGAGATATCCTAGTGATGTGCATTCTGTTTTTAATATTGATATAATTGACTCACTAGTGCAGCAAGCTTATGAGCTAGATGGTGAAGATAGTGTAGAAATAGTCCTTAGCAACCATCTCGGAATGGGGAATGCTAAACTAGCCTTGAGTGACCAGGTGGAAGGGGCACTAGAATCTTTACACTCGCTGCAACCTAAAGATGCAAGGTTTGATGTTTCATTTATTTATTTGCCTTTATCTAATGAGAAACTTCTACCTTCCATTTTGCAGGCACCAACTTTAGAGTTGAAACCACTACCGAACCACTTGAAATATTTGTTCTTAGGGGAAAAGGACACACTACCTGTCATCATTGCCAAAGAGCTCACACCTTTGCAAGAAGAGCGACTTATCCGGGTGCTTAGAGAGCATAAAACAGCAATTGGTTGGACAATTGCCGATATCAAGGGAATAAGCCCATCCATGTGCATGCACCGGATTTTGTTAGAGGAAGGGTCTAAACCAACAAGAGAAGCACAAAGAAGATTGAACCCTCCTATGATGGAGGTTGTGAAAAAGGAGATACTGAAGCTCCTAGATGTTGGAGTGATCTATCCTATCTCGGATAGCAAATGGGTGAGCCCAGTCCAAGTGGTTCCAAAGAAATCAGGTGTAACGGTGGTAACAAATAATGAGAATGAACTTGTTCCTACTAGGATTCAAACAGGATGGCGAGTTTGTATTGATTATCGTAAACTTAATTCCACAACTCGCAAAGACCACTTTCCTTTACCTTTTATTGATCAAATGCTTGAAAGGTTAGCTGGCCATTCTCATTATTGTTTTCTTGATGGTTTTTCAGGTTATAATCAGATAGCCATTGCTCCGGAGGACCAAGAGAAAACAACATTCACATGTCCATTTGGTACTTTTGCATACCGACGTATGCCATTTGGTCTTTGTAATGCACCAGCTACATTCCAAAGGTGTATGGTTAGCATATTTTCAGATTATGTAGAGAATATCATAGAAGTGTTTATGGATGATTTTAGTGTCTATGGTGATTCTTTTGATAGATGTCTAGAGAACCTTACACTTGTACTTGAAAGATGCATGGAAACTAACCTTGTTTTGAATTGGGAAAAATGTCACTTTATGGTAGAACAAGGAATAGTTTTGGGCCATGTTATTTCTTCTAGAGGGATAGAGGTTGATAAGTCTAAAATAGATATTATGCATTCTTTACCACCTCCCACAAATGTGAGAGAGGTTCGTTCTTTTCTTGGACATGCAGGTTTCTATAGGAGATTTATCAAAGACTTCTCAAAGATCACATTACCTCTTTGCAAGCTACTACAAAAAGATGTGGTTTTCCACTTTGATGATAAATGCAAAGAGGCGTTTGAAACATTGAAGGGACTCTTGACATCAGCTCCTATCATCCAACCACCAGATTGGAATGTACCTTTTGAAATCATGTGTGATGCTAGTGACTATGCCATTGGAGCTGTTTTGGGCCAACGGGTTGGGAAAGCCTCACATGCCATTTATTATGCCTCAAGAACTCTTAATGATGCTCAATTGAACTATTCCACTACTGAAAAAGAACTTTTGGCTGTTGTATTTGCTTTAGAAAAATTTAGATCTTATTTAATTGGTACTAAAGTAATTGTATTTTCTGACCATGCAGCCCTTAAGTACTTACTCACTAAAAAGGAGGCCAAACCAAGGTTGATTAGATGGATACTTCTCTTACAAGAGTTTGATTTGGAGATAAAAGATAAGAGAGGTAGTGACAACCTGGTTGCAGACCATCTTAGCCGTTTAGTTCATGAAGATGATGCACTACCCTTAAATGAGAACTTTCCGGATGAGCAACTTCTTTTTATAAGAACAACAACTCCTTGGTATGCTGATATTGTTAATTACTTAGTTACCAAGAAGTTGCCACAAGAGTTGACACAAGCTCAAAGAAATAAGATCAAGAGTGATGCCAAATACTACATATGGGATGATCCTTACCTTTGGAAGCATTGCTCCGATCAGATTATAAGAAGGTGTGTACTCGAAACTGAATTTCAATCTATTCTCACCTTTTGTCACTCTTATGCATGTGGAGGACACTTTGGATCCAAAAGAACAGCCATGAAAGTTCTTGATTCTGGATTTTATTGGCCTACCATATTCAAAGATGCATACCTCTTTTGCAAGTCATGTGATCGTTGCCAAAGAACTGGTAACTTAGGTGCTAGAAATCAAATGCCTCAAACTCCAATACTTATTGTTGAAATTTTTGATGTATGGGGCATGGATTTCATGGGACCTTTTCCTCCTTCTTTTGGTAATCTTTATATTTTACTTGCCGTTGATTATGTTTCAAAGTGGGTGGAAGCAAAATCCACTAGGACTAATGACTCTAAAGTTGTTTCAGATTTTGTCAAGACTAACATCTTGGCTAGGTTTGGAACGCCAAAGGCCATAATCAGCGATAGAGGTACTCACTTTTGCAATAGGACTATGGAAGCACTTTTGAGGAAGTATAACATCACACACAAGGTCTCCACCTCATATCATCCTCAAACTAGTGGGCAAGCTGAAGTGTCAAACAGAGAAGTTAAGTCCATCCTTGAAAAGACAGTTAATCCAAATAGGAAGGATTGGAGTTCACGACTTGATGATGCACTTTGGGCTTATAGGACAGCATATAAGACACCCATTGGTATGTCTCCTTATCGACTTGTTTATGGTAAGCCTTGTCATCTTCCGGTTGAATTGGAACATAAATCATATTGGGCTATCAAACAATGCAACATGGAGATGGATGAGATAGGAAAGAAAAGAAAACTTGACCTACAAGAATTAGAGGAGATAAGGAATGATGCCTATCAGAATTCTAGGATTTACAAGGAAAAGACTAAGGCATTCCATGACAAGATGATATCAAGAAAAGAATTTGTTGTTGGACAAAAAGTTCTTCTCTTCCATTCACGCCTTAAGTTATATCCAGGTAAGTTACGTTCTCGTTGGGTTGGACCTTTTGTTATTACTAATGTATTTACTCATGGTGCAGTTGAAATCCAAAGCCCAAAAACAGATAAGGCATTCAAAGTGAATGGTCATAGATTGAAGCCTTACTATGAGAACTTTCCAATACAAGATGTGGAGGAGTTTCCACTTTTTGAGCCAAAGTATGTTGAATAATAATGGCATGGGTCTAAGTTAGGCTGAGGACAATAAACCAAGCGCTTCTTGGGAGGCAACCCAAAAGGATGGAGAGCATCTATTATATCAGATTTGCATATTCCTTACTCTCCATCATTCTATCTTTTATTGTTTTTCTTTTCTTTTGTTTAATAGTTCTTTTCTCTTACAAGATGTAAATATAATTTTTAATTTATTTTTTTTAACCCCGGTTAAATGGCGGATAACGGTACTCCGTGATTATTTAAATCGGTTCCATCAGCTACCCACAAAACTGATATTGTATATAAATTTCTCTTCCAATTTCTCTTTCAATTTTTTTTTCATTTTTTTTTTTCAGGATGGATGATATTCTCACAAGATTGCAGAAACGATTTCCTCCTTTTCCTCGAAATATTTTACTGAAGCTTTACCAAGTTCGATTTGAAAGATTAAGAATGCTTATGCACAAAGGGATTCCTGACGACATACGTTGGATAATTGAAGCCAAGGTACGTGAAGATGAATATCTTCCTGTTTTGCATTTACCAGGTACAGGTAGAAGCACTTTTGCAAAGAAGCGACGAGCAAAGCGCATGAGTTCAAATTGCCACAAATGTGCACGATGGACGTGTAACGGTAAATGTCGTTCTATTGGGATTCCGTCCTCTAATCGAGATGAAAAAATTGAATTCATTAAGGATGGACTGAGTAAGGAGAATTTGAGTAATATCCAACTTTCTCTTGAGACGCATCCTAGTGGAGACGTACAAAGAGAAATTCTTGATTTATGGCCGCAATTCCAAAGGGAATGGCAACATCTTGGGAATCTGATGTTAAAAGACCCTGTTTGCCAGCTTGTAAGAAAACTGGATGGGAAGCATATCCTCGACTCATAGAAGACGTTTAAGCCGTTTCTGGACGTAAAACCAGAGGAAGATGTGAGCCACAATCACAACTACAATAAATGACTTCTCTGTTTTTGGTTTGATTTGCAATAACTTTATTTTGGTTTAATTTACGTGTTGTTCGATTTGTGTAATTATTCTCGTTTTTTTTTTTTATTTGTCTTTTACGGTTGATTTTTTCTTCTCTTTTTGATTTTCTTCCTGAAATCACGCAAAAATCTTTTGTTAGGTTAACATTTTCTTCTGACAGGTCAAATACACTTTCGGCGACATTATTACTCTTGACTTTTACGGTTGATTTTTCTTCTCTTTTTTGATTTTCTTCCTGAAATCACGCAAAAATCTTTTGTTAGGTTAATATTTTCTTCTGACAGGTCAGATACACTTTCGGCGACATTATTACTCTTGTCTGATTCACTACTCAGTCCTTTATATATTACACCATGTACTCATTCTCTTTCAGGCACTTGAAGAAAAAAAAATTGGAAAGTACTTCGTCCCAGCGCATTAAAAAAATTTGTGTCTTTGGAGGTGCTTATCCAGGGAAAAATAACATATTCGCTGATGAAGCCATAAGAGTTGGAGTAATACTTGCCCAACAAAAGATCCAGTTGATTTATGGAGGCGGTAGTACGGGTTTAATGGGAGCAGTCGCTACAGCAGCACACGCCGGAGGAAGTTCAGTTCTAGGAGTCGTGCCAAAACTATTCACAAATTTTTGTGGACCCACCGTGGGTAAGGAAATACAAGTCTGGAGTATCCCTGAACGGATGACAATCATGTACCATTCTGCCGATGCATTCATTGCTTTACCAGGAGGTCTGGGTACATTGGAAGAAATAGCTTGCGTGGCTTCTTGGTCATCTTTGGTCACAAATAAGAAACCCATTGGTTTGCTTAATATTAATGGTTATTTTAGTAATTTGCTTTTATATTTAGATAATGCTGTGGATAATGGATTCATGTTTTCAGAGGCAAGGAGAACCATAATTTCTGCTACAACCATTGAAGATTTACTTAAAAAGCTCCAAGCTTATGAGTGTTTATCTGCTACGGTTGTTTCGCAAACGCTCGGAAAAAGAAAAAGAGATATGGACGAGCAAGGAGTGGATTGCACTTTGTCTTTGTGACATTATCTAACATTTTGCTTGTTGTGTCTCAGTTATAATAAGTGGTTAGCAACCTCTGCAGGTAATATCTCCTAAATTCTACCTTTAAAATTTGACATTGGGGACAATGTCATATTTTAGTAGGGGGTAAGGGACATATTTTGCTAATAAAAAAAAAAAAAGAAAAAAAAAATTATTAAGAAGTATTCATTCTGAACAAGGTCTGAGTAAGGGAGACTTGAGACATACCTTGTCAGTTTGATTTCTTTTTTCAAAAAAAAAAAAAAAAAAATTTGTTTGTTGTGTTTTAAGCAATTTAGAAGTATTCATTCTGCACAAGGTCTGAGTAAGGGAGACTTGAGACATACCTTGTCAGTTTGATTTTAATCTTTTTATGTTTACTTGTTAATTTTTGTTTAGTATTTTAGGATTATTTAGGTTGCATGGTTTTGTTTTGTTTTGAGTCTTAGTTGTTCCTATTCTTATGTTATTAGTTCTTTTCTCTTACACATGATTCTTTCATTTGAGTTAATAGACTTACATTGAGGACAATGTAAGAATTAAGTGTGGGGGGGAATGATTTAGGATTTCTTTTATTTTTGTCTACTATTTTTTTTTTCTTCTTTATTATTATTATTTTTTTTTTGTGAGTTTTAGTTCCTTTTTAATACAATGATGAGATATGAATTGCATAAGTCTAAAACAGATTTATTAGTGAGAAGATTTTCATGAGAATTGAGCTTGATGTCAACCTTTTTATGAGCCAATGTTAATATAATATGTTGATTGAGAAAGAAGCATGTTTAGACTTAATCTGACTTGTATAATCATCCTTGTGAGTTTTTGAGCCTATAATGATTGATGCATTATACAAATCAATCTAATTTCTTTCTTGAGTGCTCTTATGATTACATGATTCTCTAGAACTTGCTTTAAACCGTTTGAGACTATATTGATACATGTGACAACATGAATATGATAGAGGCATTAGGATTTTTAGCCAGGGCCAAACAGCCATCCCTTATTGATGTTCCAAGAGAACACACCCTTAGTGAACCAATTTGAGCCTACATTGAATAAGCTATCTCTTTGGTAACCATAACTTGTCCCTAACCTAAATATACTTATATCTTTACCTTTGTTCCAAAGATGAATTAGCATGTTTTGAGACAAGTTGCAAAGACAAGGAAGATCTATTGAAAATTTGGGTTAGAAACAAGAAATAAGTGTAGGGGGGAAAGAAAAGAAAAGTCAAGAGAAAAAGAAATGGAATACTGGCAAATACATTCCTATGTAAAAAAAAAAAAATATATGAATCATCTCTTGAATTTGTGGAAAAGGAAAAAGATGTTACAAAGTTGTTTAGAATGAAGAAAAGGCCCAACATGAATATCCGGCCTAGGTGACTATGTACTTGTAAAAAGTTTTGAGAAGTTTCTTTGTATGATCTTTTTATGTCTCTAAACTTTATGAACTCTTTGGAACCTTTGTGATATCTTTATCCTTTTGTTCTTCAACCACATTACAAACCCCTTGGCCCCATTACAACCTTGATTAAAGACCTCTTGATTCATGAAGTTGTATGATCTAAATAGTGGAGAATAGGTGGACAAGCAAGAATATGGTAGAACTGTTTTCATGAGATTGATTGAGTGTAAACACTTCACCACTACTTTAAAGAGTGAAAATCATGAGGGTATCCCATGTGAGAAGTTGAGATTAAATTTGAACATGCACTATTTTGATTGAGATATGTTATGTTAATATTGGCTTAACTCAAACAATTTACATTCAAGCATGATTTTTTGTGAAATTCTTTAAGCTATTGATTAGTTTATAAGACTTGTTCAAAGATTGTCTCTAATTTGTATTGAAAGGATTAGGAATAAATATTTTTAGTATATGTAGTTTATTTATATTTTAGTTTTTCAATGTTTGTGGGTATCGTTCTAGTAAACCCTCACGAGACTAAACTCGTCCACTAGGGACACCTAGGGGTTTAAAGGCTTGTGTCACATGCTAAGTGCCACCATGATTTCCTACGAAAGTGGATTAGATTAGATTTTCTTATTTTATTTTTATTTGATTTTGCTCGAGGACTAGCAAAAAGCTAAGTGTGGGGGTGTGATAACTCGTATAATTATATAGTTTTTAGTTATGTTTTATTATTGTTTTGTGTCAAATACGAGTTATTATTGTTTAGTCTAATTGTGTTTATGATCTTTTATATTTTTATGTAATTTGGTGTTTTTCACAAGTTTCTTTGAGTGATTTCAGATTACTAGAATTAAGGACAAATCCAGTTCAGTTCCAGTTTCGACACCTTTTGCCATATCAGCTATATCTGGAGTTTCACTGAAGCAATAAGGCTAAAATTTGTAGCCGTGCAAAGCTAAGACGAATATCTATCGTTTTTATGTTTTACACTTCTTGAAACGGAGTCGTTTTCCCTAGCGAAATCGACCATCAAGTTGGCTGATGTGCAATGACGTCTGTGCTGACCTGTTTTCGTATTTTGCCCATATCTGCTTATCCACATCAGCAAATGAGCTGATTTGAATGGAAATGGATCCGTAACTGATAGAGGAACCTTTTTCTAGAAGACCATATGATCAGATCAGGCCTCTAATATTGACGAAATCGACCATCAAGTTGGCTGATGTGCAATGACGTCTGTGCTGACCTGTTTTCGTATTTTGCCCATATCTGCTTATCCACATCAGCAAATGAGCTGATTCCAACGGCTATGGATCCGTAACTGATAGGGGAACCTTTTTCTAGAAGACCATGTGATCAGATCAGGCCTCCAACATTGACGAAATCGACCATCAAGTTGGCTGATCAAAATTGTCATACAATATGACGAAAATTGTTAGAAAAATTCACCCACCTATTATACCTACCTTTGAAATTTGTAAAGCTTGTCTCTTGTCATTTAGCCCTCCAAAATGTGTATAAATAGAGGGCCTTGGATGATTGTAAGGGATGATATTGTACATAGGTAGGATATTAGCCATTTTAATAAAATTCTCTAAGTTTTCTTCTTCTTTCTTTTCTCTAGTTTTCTTTCTTTTCTCTAGTTTTCTTTTTCTTTAGAAAGAGCAAGAGGTTGGATAATTAATATTCTTCTTCTTCTTCTTTCTTTCTTTCTTTTATTTCCTTCTTAGATTCTCTTTAATTTTATGTTTATGTTTATGATGCCTATGCTAGGCTAAACTTCTATTTGGTTAAGGGTGATTTCAAAGCCCTAGACACGTTTTGTGATTGATTTTCAGATTCTATCTATCATTAATTTTCTATCAAAGTTGCTTATGTTCTTCTACAAGAATTGTTCATGATGTTGTCTTGATTTATTTAGGTGTACAACTAGATAGATCTTGATAATTATCTATTGCTAGTTTAGGAGTCTTGATCCGTGTAATTGTCTTGATTTCCTATTCATAAGTGGCAATTTGTGATTAATGATTATGGTCAAGTTTTCAATAATTGCAAAGTGGAACATAACCTAAGTTGAACAATCCGAGCTTATGTGTTTGTTGCTTAGATCAACCTATCTTTCTCATCATAAAGCTGCCATTAAATTGAATTTAGAGAGCTTATTCTAGGTTGTTTAATGGTTAGAGATTAAATAGAGAGCTTGTTCTATTTAACGACAAACTAAGGAAAGATTGGGATAACAGAGCTTGTTGTTATCTACGGTTGTTAACTTTGATAGTTGGTTGATATTGATAGATCTGAAATTGATTCTTAATGATGTCTAGTGGTGGAGAATGAAACCTTAACCATATTTTTCATTTTTGATTCTTCTTACTTGTTTTCTTACTTTTCTAGTTTGCTTATTTTTAAAAGTATATTTATTTTTATTGGCTGGTTATACCGCCTAATTTGTATATTAATTTTGTTTTATTTTTATTGGCTGGTTATACCGCCTAATTTAGTATATATATTTTTATTGGCTGGTTATACCGCCTAATTTAGTATATATATTTTTATTGGCTGGTTATACCGCCTTGCATCTTATTCTTATTATTTACTTTAGTTTAAATCTGGCTTCAAAAACCCCTTTTCTTTTATTGTTCTTGAATTTAAGTTTTAAACTAATAACTTATAAACTAAAACCCAATCCCTGAGGACTCGACCCTTGCTAACTACTATACTTACAATTTATCTTTTTAGTGCAAGGTTAAATAAGATACACTCTTTTGGGTGCATCACCTAACATAGGCATAGATAATATATACATAAAACTAAAAAGAAAAATAAAAGAATGGAGAAGAAGAAGAATAATAGTAATGATCCTTGAGTCTCCTCAAAAGATGTCTAGTTTGTGGCTCAAAAGATGGTATTTATAGAGCTTTCAAACCCTAACAATAAGTCCTTGCCGCACAAGTAAGCCTGGAGGTGCAAAAATCACGTTTTTGCCTTCTTTTTTTTTTTTCAGATTTGCGATTAGGGTTTTAATGGCCGCAGGGTTCTTTAGGGAGATCTTCTAGCACCATTTTGAATGCCCATTTCTTATCCGATTTGGGCCCATAATATATCGTTGGAAAGATAATCAAGTCAAATTCAAAAGTCAAGAAGGAAGTTTCTTCAAATGAAGACTCTAACATCATGTTTTCCTTACAACAAGCTCCAGAGGTCAAATCTGCCTGATTGCTTTTCAACCAAAAATTGATATTTTTGACTTCCAAGTCTTCTTCCATCTTGTGATTATGATTTTGTAAGCTCTTTACCATCATTATTGACATCTTTTGACTTCATTCTCCTTATTGTACCTAAAATTCAAAAACATATTATACGTAAACAAGATAAAGATCGAAAACATAACAAAAACTAAAGGTAGAAAGGCATAAAATGTATATTTTATGAGCTTATCAATAACATGAATATGATAGGGGCATTAGGATTATAACCAGGGCCAAACAACCATCCAGTATTAATGTTCCAAGAGAACATCCCCACTAATGAGCCAATTTGAGCCTACATTAAATATGTTATTTTATTGGTAACCACAACTTACACCTAGCCTAAATATACTTATATCCTTACCCTTGTTCTAAAGATGGATTTATATTTTGAGACATATTGCAAAAAACAAGGGATATTTTTAGTTGAAAATTTGGGTTGGAAACAAAAGATAAGTGTGGAGGAAGAAAAGAAAAGAAAAAGTCAAGAGAAAAAGAAAGGGATCATTGTCAAATACATTCCCATATTGGAAAAAAAATCATCTCTTGAACTTCTAGTTAAAGTAAAGAAAAAGGATGTTAAAAAGTTGGATAGAATGAAGCAAAGGCTCAACATGAATATTTAGCCCATGTTATTATGTGCTTTATAAGAGTTTTGAGAAGTTTTATTTGTATGATCTTATTATGTCTCTAAACTCTATGAAGTCTTTGGAACCTTTGTAATATATTTTATCTTTTATTCTTTAACCACATTATTACCCCTTGGCCCCATTACAACCTTGAATAAAGACCTCTTGATTTATGAAGTTGTATGATCTAAATAGTGGAGAATAGGTGGACAAGCAAGCATATGGTAGAAGTGTTTTCATTAGATTGATTGAGTGTAAACACTTTACCACTACTTTAAAGAGTGAAAATCAGGAGAGTACCCCATGTGAGAAGTTGAGATTAAGTTTGCATGTGCACTATTTTGATTGAAAATATGTTAAGTTAATATTGGCTTAACTCAAACTATTTACATTCAAGCAAGATTTTTTGTGAGTTTGTTTAAGCTATTGATTAGTTTATAAGACTTGTCCAATGATTATCTCTAATTTATATTGGAAGGATTAGTTGTAATTATTATTATTATTATTATTATTATTTTTTTAGTTTTTCTTATGTCTTCAATGTTTGTGGGTATCGTCCTAGTAAACCCTCACGAGACTAAACTCGTCCACTAGGGACACCTAAGGGTTTAAAGGCTTGTGTCACATGCTAAGTGCCACCGTGATTTCCTACGAAAGTGGATTAGATTATATTTTTGTTATTTTAGTTTTATTTTGTTTTGCTCGAGGACTAGCAAAAAGCTAAGTGGGGGTATTTGATAAGCTCATAAAATATACATTTTATGCCTTTCTACCTTTAGTCTTTGTTATGTTTTCGATCTTTATCTTGTTTACTTATAATATGTTTTTGAATTTTAGGTACAATAAGGAGAATGAAGTCAAAAGATGTTAATAATGATGGTACAGAGCTTACAAAATCATAATCACAAGATGGAAGAAGACTTGGGAGTCAAAAATATCAATTTCTGGTTGAAAAGCAATCAGGCAAATTTGACCTCCGGAGCTTTTTGTAAGGAAAACATAATGTTAGACTCTTTATTTGAAGAAACTTCCTCTTGACTTTTGAAGTTGACTTGATTATCTTTCCAACGATATATTATGGGCCCAAATCGGATAAGAAATGGGCATTCAAAATGGCGCTAGAAGATCTCACTAAAGAACCCTGCGGCCAGAAAAACCCTAATCGCAAATCTAAAAAAAAGGCAAAAACGTGATTTTTGCACCTCCAGGCTTACTTGTGCGGCAAGGCCTTATTCTCAGGGTTTTAAAGCTCTATAAATACCATCTTTTGAGCCACAAATCAGACATCTTTTGAGGAGACTCAAGGGATCATCATTATTCTTCTTCTTCTTCTTCTTCTCCATTCTTTTATTTTTATTTTTCTTTTTAGTTTTATGTATATATTATCTATGCCTACGCTAGGCTAAACTTTTATTTGCTTAAGGGTGATTTCAAAGCTCTAGACATGTTTTGTAATTGATTTTCAGATTCTATCTATCATTAATTTTCTATCAAAGTTGCTTATGTTCTTCCATTAAAATTGTTCATGATGATGTTTTGATTTGTTTAGGTGGCCAACTAGATAAATCTTGATAATTGTCTAATGCTAGTTTAGGAGTCTTGATCCGTGTAATTGTCTTGATTTCCTATTCATAAGTGGCAATTTGTGATTAATGATTATGGTCAAGTTTTCAATAATTGCAAAGTGGAACATAACCTAAGTTGAACAATCCGAGTTTATGTGTTTGTTGCTTAGATCAACCTATCTTTCTCATCATAAAGCTGCTATTAAATTGAACTTAGAGAGCTTATTCTAGGTTGTTTGATAGTTAGAGATTAAATAGAGAGCTTGTTCTATTTAACGACGAACTAAGGAAAGATTGGGGTAACAGAGCTTGTTGTTATCTACGGTTGTTAACTTTGATAGCTAATTAATGTTGATAGATATGAAATTGATTCTTAATGATGTCTAGTGGTGGAGAATGAAACCTTAACCATATTTCTCATATTTGATTCTTCTTAATTACTTTTTTTCTCATTCTTATTGTTAACTTTAGTTTAAATCTGATTTCAAAATCCCCTTTACTTTTGTTTACTTGTTTTTAAGTTTTAAACTATAAACTTATAAACTAAAACCCAATCCCTGAGGACTCGACCTTTGCTAATCATTATACTCTACAATTGATTCTTTTTAAGTGCAAGGTTAAATAAGATACACACTTTTGAGTGCATCATCTACTTGGGCCGAACCAAGGAAGAAAGGCAAGGAGAGGACTACTTGGGCCGAATCCATAAAGAGAAGCAAGGAAAGGACTTGGGCAGATTCTCCAAGATCCATCAAGATTTCAAGAGGCTTGATGCACCCAAAAGAGTGTATCTTATTTAACCTTGCACTAAAAAGATCAATTGTAAGTATAGTAGTTAGCAAGGGTCGAGTCCTCAGGGATTGGGTTTTAGTTTATAAGTTAATAGTTTAAAACTTAAATTCAATAACAATAAAAGAAAAGGGGTTTTTGAAGCCAGATTTAAACTAAAGTAAATAATAAGAATAAGATGCAAGGCGGTATAACCAGCCAATAAAAATATATATACTAAATTAGGCGGTATAACCAGCCAATAAAAATAAAACAAAGTTAATATACAAATTAGGCGGTATAACCAGCCAATAAAAATAAATATAAAAAATAAGCAAACTAAAAGTAAGAAAACAAGTAAGTAAGAAGAATCAAATATGAAAAATATGGTTAAGGTTTCATTCTCCACCACTAGACATCATTAAGAATCAATTTCAGATCTATCAATATCAACCAACTATTAAAGTTAACAACCGTAGATAACAACAAGCTCTGTTATCCCAATCTTTCCTTAGTTTGTCGTTAAATAGAACAAGCTCTCTATTTAATCTCTAACCATTAAACAACCTAGAATAAGCTCTCTAAATTCAATTTAATGGCAGCTTTATGATGAGAAAGATAGGTTGATCTAAGCAACAAACACATAAGCTCGGATTGTTCAACTTAGGTTATGTTCCACTTTGCAATTATTGAAAACTTGACCATAATCATTAATCACAAATTGCCACTTATGAATAGGAAATCAAGACAATTACACGGATCAAGACTCCTAAACTAGCAATAGATAATTATCAAGATCTATCTAGTTGTACACCTAAATAAATCAAGACAACATCATGAACAGTTCTTGTAGAAGAACATAAGCAACTTTGATAGAAAATTAATGATAGATAGAATCTGAAAATCAATCACAAAACATGTCTAGGGCTTTGAAATCACCCTTAACCAAATAGAAGTTTAGCCTAGCATAGGCATTATAAACATAAAATTAAATAGAATCTAAGAAGAAAATAAAAGAAAGAAAGACGAAGAAGAAGAATATTAATTATCCAACCTCTTGCTCTTTCTAAAGAAAAAGAAAACTAGAGAAAAGAAAGAAGAAGAAAACTTAGAGAATTTTATTACAATGGCTAATATCCTACCTATCTACAATATGATCCCTTACAATCATCCAAGGCCCTCTATTTATACACATTTTGGAGGGCTAAATGACAAGAGAGAAGCTTTACAAATTTCAAAGGTAGGTATAATAGGTGGGTGCATTTTCTAACAATTTTCGTCATACATGACGATTTTGATCAGCCAACGTGATGGTCGATTTTGTCAATTTTGCAGGCCTTATCTGATCACATGGTCTTCTAGAAAAATGTTACCCTATCAGTTACTGATCCATAGCCGTTGGAATCAGCTCATTTGCTGATGTGGATAAGAAGATATGGGCAAAATAAGAAAACAGGTCAGCACAGACGTCATTGCACATCAGCCAACTTCATGGTCGATTTCGCTAAGGAAAACGACTCCGTTTCAAGAAGTGTAAAACATGAAAAAGATAGATATGCCTTTTAGCTTTGCACGGCTACAAATTTCAGCCTTATTGCTTCAGTGAATCTCGAGATATAGCTGATATGGAAAAAGGTGTCGGAACTGGAACTGAACTGGATTTGCCCTTAATTCTAGTAATCTGAAATCACTCAAAGAAACTTGTGAAAAACACCAAAATACATAAAAATATAAAAGATCATAAACACAATTAGACTAAACAATAATAACTCGTATTTGACACAAAACAATAATAAAACATAACTAAAAACTATATAATTATACGAGTTATCACACCCCCACACTTAGATTGTTGCTAGTCCCTAGCAACGACTCAATAAAAATAAAATAAGAAAATCTAATCTAATCCATTTTCGTAGGAAATCACGGTGGCACTTAGCATGTGACACAAGCCTTTAAACCCCTAGGTGTCCCTAGTGGACGAGTTTAGTCTCGTGAGGGTTTACTAGAACGATACCCACAAACATTGAAAAACTAAAATATAAATAAACTACATATACTAAAAATATTTATTCCTAATCCTTTCAATACAAATTAGAGACAATCTTTGAACAAGTCTTATAAACTAATCAATAGCTTAAAGAATTTCACAAAAAATCATGCTTGAATGTAAATTGTTTGAGTTAAGCCAATATTAACATAACATATCTCAATCAAAATAGTGCATGTTCAAATTTAATCTCAACTTCTCACATGGGATACCCTCATGATTTTCACTCTTTAAAGTAGTGGTGAAGTGTTTACACTCAATCAATCTCATGAAAACAGTTCTACCATATTCTTGCTTGTCCACCTATTCTCCACTATTTAGATCATACAACTTCATGAATCAAGAGGTCTTTAATCAAGGTTGTAATGGGGCCAAGAGGTTTGTAATGTGGTTGAAGAACAAAAGGATAACGATATCACAAAGGTTCCAAAGAGTTCATAAAGTTTAGAGACATAATAAGATCATACAAACAAACTTATCAAAACTCTTTACAAGTACATAGTCACCTAGGCCGGATATTTATGTTGGGCCTTTTCTTCATTCTAAACAACTTTGTAACATCTTTTTTCTTTTTCCACAAATTCAAGAGATGATTCATATTTTTTTTTTACATAGGAATGTATTTGCCAGTATTCCAT
This sequence comes from Fremontodendron californicum, assembly GCA_030761205.1. Lineage (NCBI taxonomy): Eukaryota > Viridiplantae > Streptophyta > Magnoliopsida > Malvales > Malvaceae > Fremontodendron > Fremontodendron californicum. The sequence continues at coordinate 23,543,992 of JAULJL010000013.1, forward strand.
TTCTTTTTCTCTTGACTTTTCTTTTCTTTTCCCCCCACACTTATTTCTTGTTTCTAACCAAAAAATATCCCTTGTCTTTGCAACTTGTCTCAAATCATGCTAATTCATCTTTGGAACAAAGGTAAAGATATAAGTATATTTAGGTTAGGGACAAGTTATGGTTACCAAAGAGATAGCTTATTCAATGTAGGCTCAAATTGGTTCACTAAGGGTGTGTTCTCTTGGAACATCAATAAGGGATGGCTGTTTGGCTCTGGTTATAATCCTAATGCCTCTATCATATTCATGTTGTCACATGTATCAATATAGTCTCAAATGGTTTAAAGCAAGTTCTAGAGAATCATGTAATCATAAGAGCACTCAAGAAAGAAATTAGATTGATTTGTATAATGCATCAATCATTTTAGGCTCAAAAACTCACAATGATGATTATACAAGTCAGTTTTAAGTCTAAACATGCTTCTTTCTCAATCAACATATCATATTAACATTGGCTCATAAAAATTAGTATCAAGCTTAATTCTCATGAAAATCTTCTCACTAGTAACCAGTTTAGACCTATGCAATTCATATCTCATCATTGTATTAAAAAGGAACTAAAACACACTAAAATAATAATAATAATAAAGACTCATAAAAAAAATAGTAGACAAAAATAAAAGAAATCCTAAATCATTCCCCCCACACTTAATTCTTACATTGTCCTCAATGTAAGTCTATTAACCCAAATGAAAGAATCATGTGTAAGAGAAAAGAACTAATAACATAAGAATAGGAACAACTAAGACTCAAAACAAAACAAACTCGTGCAACCTAAATAATCCTAAAATACTAAACAAAAATTAACAAGTAAACATAAAAAGATTAAAATCAAACTGACAAGATATGTCTCAAGTCTCCCTTACTCAGACCTTGTTCAGAATGAATACTTCTAAATTGCTTAAAACACAACAAACTTTTTTTTTTTTTGAAAAGAAGAAATCAAACTGACAAGGTATGTCTCAAGTCTCCCTTACTCAGACCTTGTTCAGAATGAATACTTCTAAATTGCTTAAAACACAACAAACTTTTTTTTTTGAAAATAAGAAATCAAACTGACAAGGTATGTCTCAAGTCTCCCTTACTCAGACCTTGTTCAGAATGAATACTTCTAAATTGCTTAAAACACAACAAACTTTTTTTTTTTTTTTAAGAAGGTAAAATTTAGGAGATATTACCTGTAGAGGTTGCTAACCACTTATTATAACTGAGACACAACAAACAAAATGTTAGATAATGTCACAAAGACAAAGTGCAGTCCACTCCTTGCTCGTCCATATCTCTTTTTCTTTTTCCGAGCATTTGCGAAACAACCGTAGCAGATAAATACTCATAAGCTTGGAGCTTTTTGAGTAAATCTTCAATGGTTGTAGCAGAAATTATGGTTCTCCTTGCCTCTGAAAACATGAATCCATTATCCACAGCATTATCTAAATATGAAAGCAAATTACTAAAATAACCATTAATATTAAGCAAACCAATGGGTTTCTTATTTGTGACCAAAGATGACCAAGAAGCCACGCAAGCTATTTCTTCCAATGTACCCAGACCTCCTGGTAAAGCAATGAATGCATCGGCAGAATGGTACATGATTGTCATCCGTTCAGGGATACTCCAGACTTGTATTTCCTTACCCAAGGTAGGTCCACAAAAATCTGTGAATAGTTTTGGCACGATTCCTAGAACTGGACTTCCTCCGGCGTGTGCTGCTGCAGCGACTGCTCCCATTAAACCCGTACTACCGCCTCCATAAATCAAGTGGATCTTTTGTTGGGCAAGTATTACTCCAACTCTTATGGCTTCATCAGCGAATATGTTATTTTTCCCTGGATAAACACCTCCAAAGACACAAATTTTTTTAATGCGCTGGGATGAAGTACTTTCCATTTTTTTTTTTTCGAGTGCCTGAAAGAGAATGAGTACATGGTGTAATATATAGAGGACTGAGTAGTGAATCAGACAAGAGTAATAATGTCGCCGAAAGTGTATCTGACCTGTCAGAAGAAAATGTTAACCTAACAAAAGATTTTTTTTTGCGTGATTTCAGGAAGAAAATCAAAAAGAGAAGAAAAAATCAGCCGTAAAAGTCAAGACTAATAATGTCGCCGAAAGTGTATTTGACCTGTCAGAAGAAAATGTTAACCTAACAAAAGATTTTTGCGTGATTTCAGGAAGAAAATCAAAAAGAGAAGAAAAATCAACCGTAAAAGACAAATAAAAAAAAGAGAATAATTACACAAATCGAACAACACGTAAATTAAACCAAAATTAAGTTATTGCAAATCAAACCAAAAGCTGAGAAGTCATTTATTGTAGTTGTGATTGTGGCTCACATCTTCCTCTGGTTTTACGTCCAGAAACGGCTTAAACACCTTCTATGAGTCGAGGATATGCTTCCCATCCAGTTTTCTTACAAGCTGGCAAACAGGGTCTTTTAACATCAGATTCCCAAGATGTTGCCATTCCCTTTGGAATTGCGGCCATAAATCAAGAATTTCTCTTTGTACGTCTCCACTAGGATGCGTCTCAAGAGAAAGTTGGATATTACCCAAATTCTCCTTACTCAGTCCATCCTTAATGAATTCAATTTTATCATCTCGATTAGAGGACGGAATCCCAATAGAACGACATTTACCGTTACACATCCATCGTGCACATTTGTGGCAATTTGAACTCATGCGCTTTGCTCGTCGCTTCTTTGCAAAAGTGCTTCTACCTGTACCTGGTAAATGTAAAACAGGAAGATATTCATCTTCACGTACCTTGGCTTCAATTATCCAACGTATGTCGTCAGGAATCCCTTTGTGCATAAGCATTCTTAATCTTTCAAGTCGAACTTGGTAAAGCTTCAGTAAAATATTTCGAGGAAAAGGAGGAAATCGTTTCTGCAATCTTGTGAGAATATCATCCATCCTGAAAAAAAATGAAAAAAATTGAAAGAGAAATTGGAAGAGAAATTTATATACAATATCAGTTTTGTGGGTAGCTGATGGAACCGATTTAAATAATCACGGAGTACCGTTATCCGCCATTTAACCGGGGTAAAAAAAATAAAAATTATATTTTCATCTAGTTATTTTCAAAACAAGGATCAGAAAGAAAAACAGCATAAGAAGACTCAAAAACAAAACACTCTAAATAAAATCCTAAATTCTTCCCCCGCCACATAATTCTTACATTGTCATTAATGTAATGCTATTATCCCCCAATGCAAGAATTATATGTAAGAGAAAAGAACTATTAAACAAAAGAAACTTATGCAGCCTAAATGAACTTAAAAACAGTAAACACAATTAACAAAGAAACATAAAAAATAAAAATAAAAACAATAAAAATAATAAAAATAATAAAAATAATAAAAGAAAAAGGAAAAGAAAGAAAAAGAAAAAGCAAATCTGAATATGGAAGGTTGGCAATTTCATCTTTAATTGGGCTGCCTTCCCAATTAACACTTGAGTTAGTGTTTTGAATCTAACCAACACCCCTTCTTGGCTTTTTAGGCTTGTCAGGCTCATACATGAAATTTTCCAAATTTATGCGTTTGAGAGGAAGCTTTCTTTGCACAACAGTGGATGCATTCTCCATTACAAGTATTATTCCATCATCCTTTGTGGTGCATATCTCATCGAGGAATGGAGCATATTTTGATACTTGTTGAATGGCATCCACAAACAAGTTGTTTAAGGTTTCTGGCATGTGTTGTTCATGTTCTTCCTCCTTGAACTTTGCAAATCTACTAGGAAAAGGTGGAGAAGAAACATTAGTAAAAAGTGGAACCTTAAACGTTACCTCAGGTGCCGAAATACTCTTATTTGGATTTGTGGCTTCATTATCCTCAAGAATAGAATCCATCTCTAATTTTGTCTCATCCTCATCTTGTTCCTCATTCCTCAAGGTCACAATAGTAGCATTCTCCTTTGGGTTAATCATCGTTTGGGTTGGGAGTTCTTCAGATCTTTGTGCTACCCATCCCACCATACTACTAGTCAATTGGATCATTTGCTTTTCCAAACTCTGGATGCTTGCCCTTGTTTCCTGTTGAAATTGCAAAGTATCAGTAACAAGACAATAGACAAGATCTTCTAAAGAAGTACCTGAGTTTTGAGTCATATGTGGTGGTTGAAAAAGATCTGGTTCTTGGGACCATGATTGATTGAAGCTAGATGGATGAGTGTAATTGGCAAAAGGATCTACTTCTTGGTAATTTTTCGAGTAGCCATAATTAGTATGATCCCACCATCCCTCATGGTAAGTGTTTGAGTAATGATCATACTGTTGGTCTTGGAACACTTGATGGCCTTGACATTCTCCCATGGCCAATTGTTGAACTGGGGAGGTGAGCTTGGATTGTTGATTTTCCATGTTCATGTATGCCACCAACTCTTCAAGTGTTAGATTGCTCAATTCCATCGTTTTTTTTTTTTTTTTTCAAAATTTGATAAGAAAAACCCGTATGTACAAGAAAATAAAACTCATTAGAACTGAAAATAAGAATAAACCAAGTAACAAATAAACTAAAGAAAGCAATCCCCGGCAACGGCGCCAAAAATTTGATGCACCCAAAAGAGTGTATCTTATTTAACCTTGCACTAAAAAGATCAATTGTAAGTATAGTAGTTAGCAAGGGTCGAGTCCTCAGGGATTGGGTTTTAGTTTATAAGTTAATAGTTTAAAACTTAAATTCAAGAACAATAAAAGAAAAGGGGTTTTTGAAGCCAGATTTAAACTAAAGTAAATAATAAGAATAAGATGCAAGGCGGTATAACCAGCCAATAAAAATATATATACTAAATTAGGCGGTATAACCAGCCAATAGAAATAAAACAAAGTTAATATACAAATTAGGCGGTATAACCAGCCAATAAAAATAAATATAAAAAATAAGCAAACTAAAAGTAAGAAAACAAGTAAGTAAGAAGAATCAAATATGAAAAATATGGTTAAGGTTTCATTCTCCACCACTAGACATCATTAAGAATCAATTTCAGATCTATCAATATCAACCAACTATTAAAGTTAACAACCGTAGATAACAACAAGCTCTGTTATCCCAATCTTTCCTTAGTTTGTCGTTAAATAGAAGAAGCTCTCTATTTAATCTCTAACCATTAAACAACCTAGAATAAGCTCTCTAAATTCAATTTAATGGCAGCTTTATGATGAGAAAGATAGGTTGATCTAAGCAACAAACACATAAGCTCGGATTGTTCAACTTAGGTTATGTTCCACTTTGCAATTATTGAAAACTTGACCATAATCATTAATCACAAATTGCCACTTATGAATAGAAATCAAGACAATTACACGGATCAAGACTCCTAAACTAGCAATAGATAATTATCAAGATCTATCTAGTTGTACACCTAAATAAATCAAGACAACATCATGAACAATTCTTGTAGAAGAACATAAGCAACTTTGATAGAAAATTAATGATAGATAGAATCTGAAAATCAATCACAAAACATGTCTAGGGCTTTGAAATCACCCTTAACCAAATAGAAGTTTAGCCTAGCATAGGCATTATAAACATAAAATTAAATAGAATCTAAGAAGAAAATAAAAGAAAGAAAGACGAAGAAGAAGAATATTAATTATCCAACCTCTTGCTCTTTCTAAAGAAAAAGAAAACTAGAGAAAAGAAAGAAGAAGAAAACTTAGAGAATTTTATTACAATGGCTAATATCCTACCTATCTACAATATGATCCCTTACAATCATCCAAGGCCCTCTATTTATACACATTTTGGAGGGCTAAATGACAAGAGACAAGCTTTACAAATTTCAAAGGTAGGTATAATAGGTGGGTGCATTTTCTGACAATTTTCGTCATACATGACGATTTTGATCAGCCAACTTGATGGTCGATTTTGTCAATTTTGCAGGCCTTATCTGATCACATGGTCTTCTAGAAAAATGTTACCCTATCAGTTACTGATCCGTAGCCGTTGGAATCAGCTCATTTGCTGATGTGGATAAGAAGATATGGGCAAAATACGAAAACAGGTCAGCACAGACGTCATTGCACATCAGCCAACTTCATGGTCGATTTCGCTAGGGACAACGACTCCGTTTCAAGAAGTGTAAAACATGAAAAAGATAGATATGCCTCTTAGCTTTGCACGGCTACAAATTTCAGCCTTATTGCTTCAGTGAATCTCGAGATATAGCTGATATGGAAAAAGGTGTCGGAACTGGAACTGAACTGGATTTGCCCTTAATTCTAGTAATCTGAAATCACTCAAAGAAACTTGTGAAAAACACCAAAATACATAAAAATATAAAAGATCATAAACACAATTAGACTAAACAATAATAACTCGTATTTGACACAAAACAATAATAAAACATAACTAAAAACTATATAATTATACGAGTTATCAAGGCTAAACAAGTAGTCTACTTGGGCTGAACCAAGGAAGAAAGGCAATGAGAGGAGTACTTGGGCTGAATCCATGAAGGGAAGCAAGGAAAGGACTTGGGCAGATTCTACAAGTCCCTTAAGCAATCTTAAGACATTGAAGTTGGGCTGCTTGAATAAGGAAGAACAATACTTGGTCCATGTGATCCAAGCTCCACATGGGCTGCCTTAGAAGAATACAAGTCGCGCCTATATAACATGAAGTGCGGACTAATTCATTAATAAGGTGGCGCCTACTTAGAAGGGTTATTTGGGTCTTGTAATTTCTTAGGCATTTGGGCCAAATTTATGTAACATGTCCAATAAGCTTGTAGGGACTACCTTCATTAAAACTATTGGACATCTTTTAAATTTATTAGGATTGGGCTTGAGCATGTTCAGCCCATAGTTAAGCTTTCTTTTAATTACGTAAGTAGGTCTGGCTGAATTCTGTTCTAGTTAGATTAGTAAGCCTTAGCTGCCAAGGAATAGTATTTGTACTAGAAGTCTTAGGGCTAGTCAAATTAGGGTTGTAGGGAGGCTATAAATACACTGTTTTAGCCGCCTATTTCATACACAACAAGGAATTGATTAAATCTGATTTTATTCAGTGAGTATTTACTCTTTTTAGTTCTTGACAGAACTTAGGAACTTATCAAAGATTTCTTTCTTTGTGGCGTTCAACTTATCAAACTTAGTGAAATCCTGTTTCAAAGAACCTAGATAAGCTAAGCTAGCTAGACCCCAAGAACGCTTGTTTCAAGAACCTAAGTTTGAAGGTGTTGAACTCCACAAAGAAGAATTCTTTGATAAGTTATAAGTTCTTTGAAGAACTAAAAGAGAAAACTCTCACTAAATAAAATCAAACTTAATTGATCAAAATATAATGATAATAGGCTGCTACACAAGGTATTTATAGCGTCCCTACATAACCTAAACCTAATACTAGTTACATTGGAATTCGGCCAAGCACTACTTCTCCCCTTGGAAGTCCTAAAGTCGGCTAGACCTAATAAACTTAATAAAGAATGCTTAAATATGGGCTGAACATGCTCCATCCCAAACCTAAATGATTAAAAGATGTCCAACTAGTTTAATGAAGGTAGACCCCACTAGCCTATTGAACATGTTACATAATATAGGCCCAAATGCCTAAGTAATTAAAAGACTTAAAATAAACCCAATCTTCCTTGCCACATCATTAAATGAATTGGTCCCCACAAGTGCCATGTCAATTAATGAACCAAAGAATAGGCCCACTTCTAATCTTCCAATGCCACCACTTGCAAGCCCTCTAATGCCGCCACCTTCTATTCTTCAATCACATGGACTAAACTTGGATGCAAGCCCATCTTGCATGTTGAAGCCTTTCTTGAATAACTTGCAACATGGCTCAAGTGAATTCTCGGATCCTATTAGTTTTGTTGTTGAATGATGCGACGTTAGAGATTATCAGGTTTATAAAGGGGGAGCTAAACATTTTATTAGAGCTGGAGGAAACTTATTAGAGGCAAAGGTCACGGGTTGACTAGTTAAGGGAGGGTGATAAGAATACTACTTTTTTTCACAGTCAAGCATTGCAGAGGAAACGAAAGAACTTCATCCGTGGGCTAATGAATGAAGATGGGAATTGGTGTGAGGAAGAGGAGGCCATTCATAGCATTTCACTAATTTCTTTAAGCAAATTTTCCAATCCCAAAAAACTAACCACTTTGAAGACATTATTGAGGCAATTGAACCTTGTATAACTAACAAGATTAATTGAGCACTTCTTGCAAAGTTTAAAGCCGAGGAAATCCTTCTTGCTATTAAACAAATGCATCCCACAAAAGCTCCGATATCCAATGTTATGTCTACCCATTCTTCCAAAAAATTTAGCACATAATTGGTTATGATTTTATTAAATTTTGTTTAGCTTGTTTAAATGGTGAGGCAAACCTAGGCGAGATCAACCATACATATATGGTCCTAATCCCGAAAACCAAAGCTCCAACATACATCTCTCAATTTTGGCCTATTAGCCTCTGCAATGTCATCTATAAGATTGTTTCAAAAGTCCTTGCAAATAGGCTTAAGCATATCCTTCCGACCTGTATTAGTGAGTCTCAAAGTGCTCTTGTGCCTGGGAGGTTAATTTTTGATAATGTCTTAGTTGCCTATGAATTGTTACTTACACTGAAAAACAAAAGGAGAGGAGAGGATAGTTTCTTTGCCCTAAAACTAGATATGAATAAGCCCTAAAACTAAGCTAGGTTTTCACTCTAGATGGATTAATATCATTATGAGCTATGTTATGTTTGTTTTTACTCAATCATGATCAATGGCAGCATTACTAACTTCTTTCATCCAAAGAGAGGTCTCCGTCAAGGTGACCCTCTCTTCCCTTATCTTTTCTTTATATGTACTGAAGGTTTTTTAGCTCTACTTTCCAAACAAAAATGAGATGGATTGATTCAAGGAACTCAAGCAAGCCGATATGGACCTAGAGGTACTCACCTATTTTTTGTTGATGACAGCTTGTTATTTGCCAAAGCAAATAAGAGTGAAAGTGAAAGGGTGAAGCACGTGCTAAGGAGATACGAGGAAACCTCTAGTTCGAAAATCAATTGTGAGAAATCGTTTGCGTTTTTTAAAAGAAATGTGGGAGCTCAACAAAAGTCAGAGATTAAGGATATGTTAAGTATTCAAATTATCACTAATCTAGAGAAGTACCTTGGACTGCCTTTTATGGTGGGGAGAGATAAAACTCAAGCTTTTATAGAGCTGAAAGATAGAGTTTGTTCAAGGTTGAGTGGATGGAGTAGGAGGATGCTATCATAAGGTGGAAATGAAGATTTTCTCAAAGCAGTCATCCAAGCAATTCCAACTTATACAATGAGCTGTTTCTTACTACCAAAAACACTATGTAGTGACATAAATAGCTTGATTAGCAATTACTGGTGGCAACATGATAAGAACAAGAGGGGCATTCAATAGATCAAATGGTCAAAGATGTGCTAGTCTAAGTTTGTAGGGGGAATGAGATTTAAAGACATGTAGCGGTTTAATAAAGCTTTATTGTCGAAGCAAGGGTGGAGTGTACTTAGAAGCAGTAACACGCTGGCACATGTAATCTTTAAAGCAAAATATTTTTCAGGGACATCTTTACTTGAATCCAAACTTGGTAACAATCCTTCCTTCACATGGAGAAACATATGGGGGTTGAAAGATATCCTACAGCATGGGATAAGTTGGAGGATTGGTAATGGACAAAAGGTGCGGATTTGGAAAGATAAGTGGATACCGTCTTCCCCTATCTTCCTATCACAGTTCTTGAGAGATGACTGAGATGAAAATAGTCTTGTTCAGGATCCTATCGATGGAGAGAGAAAACAATGGAATTTAGACTTGCTACAGAACATGTTCTCGGAGAATAAAGTGACTACTATAAGTTCATTGCCAATAGGAAACTTAGGATCTCCAGACGTACTAGTTTGGCATTTTGACAAAGCAGTGAAATATACTGTTAAGAGTGGCTACAATCTAATTAGTGGAGAAGAGGCAGCGATGAGGGAACAAGAAGATACAAACACTATATTTTTGTAGAGGAAAATCTGGACAACTAAAGTCCCTTTTAAAGTCAAAGTCTTTATGTGGAAAGTAAGCCATGATATATTACCAGTCATGATAAATTTGGCAAAAAGGAAACTACCAGTGGAGGTAACCTGCTCTCGTTGTGGTCACATTGAGGAATCGATGGTCCATGCTTTGAGACCCTGTTGCGAAAGAAGTCTGGCAAACTCCTTAATTTTACTTGGGATATTGACAAAGTTGATGTTGTAGAGATGCTCACATTGCTGCTGGAGCTTCCTGAAAGTTTAGATCAATCGTAGCTCCAACAATTTGCGATTACATTGTGGACAATTTTGAATAACATGAATGAAGAACTCATGGGGAACGACGGAGGGATTTTACTATCACAGCAGATTTTGCAAGGCAACACATCATGGAGTTCAATAATGCTCAACTGGTAAATAGAGGAGATACTACTCTGCAAGTCCAGAAACCACCTGTTACTGGAGTGTACCTAATGAAGTTTGATGGTGCTTTGGCCAAGAAGGATAGCATGAGAATGATTTGTGTGATAATCAGCAATTCAATGGGGAGGTTATATGGGTGCATTTTCTGCAAAGGTGGCCAAGTTAACTGATCCTTTATGGCTGCGGCAAAAACAGCTATATGTGTGATGCACCCAAAAGAGTGTATCTTATTTAACCTTGCACTTAAAAAAAAAGAATCAATTGTAGAGTATAGTGATTAGCAAGGGTCGAGTCCTCAGGGATTGGGTTTTAGTTTATAAGTTAATAGTTTATCACTTAAAAACAAGTAAACAAAAGTAAAGGGGATTTTGAAATCAGATTTAAACTAAAGTTAACAATAAGAATGAGAAAACAAGTAATTAAGAAGAATCAAATATGAAAAAGATAGGTTGATCTAAGCAGCAAACACATAAGCTCGGATTGTTCAACTTAGGTTATGTTCCACTTTGCAATTATTGAAAACTTGACCATAATCATTAATCACAAATTGCCACTTATGAATAGGAAATCAAGACAATTACACGGATCAAGACTCCTAAACTAGCAATAGATAATTATCAAGATCTATCTAGTTGTACACCAAATAAATCAAGACAACATCATGAACAATTCTTGTAGAAGAACATAAGCAACTTTGATAGAAAATTAATGATAGATAGAATCTGAAAATCAATCACAAAACATGTCTAGGGCTTTGAAATCACCCTTAACCAAATAGAAGTTTAGCCTAGCGTAGGCATTATAAACATAAAATTAAATAGAATCTAAGAAGAAAATAAAAGAAAGAAAGAAGAAGAAGAAGGATATTAATTATCCAACCTCTTGCTCTCTCTAAGGAAAAAGAAAACTAGAGAAAAGAAAGAAGAAGAAAACTTAGAGAATTTTATTATAATGGCTAATATCCTACCTATGTACAATGTGATCCTCTACAATCATCCAAGGCCCTCTATTTATACACATTTTGGAGGGCTAAATGACAAGAGACAAGCTTTACAAATTTCAAAGGTAGGTATAATAGGTGGGTGCATTTTTCTAACAATTTTCGTCATATTGTATGACAATTTTGATCAGCCAACTTGATGGTCGATTTTGTCAATATTGGAGGCCTGATCTGATCACATGGTCTTCTAGAAAAATGTTACCCTATCAGTTACTGATCCATAGCCGTTGGAATCAGCTCATTTGCTAATGTGGATAAGACGATATGGGCAAAATACGAAAACAGGTCAGCACAGACGTCATTGCACATCAGCCAACTTGATGGTCGATTTCGCTAGGGAAAACGACTCCGTTTCAAGAAGTGTAAAACATGAAAAAGATAGATATGGCTCTTAACTTTGCATGGTTAAAATTTCAGCCTTATTGCTTTAGTGAAACTCGAGATATAGCTGATATGGCAAAAGGTGTCGGAACTGGAACTGAACTGGATTTGCCCTTAATTCTAATAATCTGAAATCACTCAAAGAAACTTGTGAAAAACACCAAATTACATAAAAATATAAAAGATCATAAACACAATTAGACTAAACAATAATAACTCGTATTTGACACAAAACAATAATAAAACATAACTAAAAACTATATAATTATACGAGTTATCACACCCCCACACTTAGATTGCTGCTAGTCCCTAGCAACGACTCAATAAAAATAAAATAAGAAAATCTAATCTAATCCACTTTCGTAGGAAATCACGGTGGCACTTAGCATGTGACACAAGCCTTTAAACCCCTAGGTGTCCCTAGTGGACGAGTTTAGTCTCGTGAGGGTTTACTAGGACGATACCCACAAACATTGAAGACATAAGAAAAACTAAAAATAATAATTATAACTAATCCTTCCAATATAAATTAGAGATAATCATTGGACAAGTCTTAAAAACTAATCAATAGCTTAAAGAAATTCACAAAAAATCTTGCTTGAATGTAAATTGTTTGAGTTAAGCCAATATTAACATAACATATTTCAATCAAAATAGTGCATATTCAAACTTAATCTCAACTTCTCACATGGGATACTCTCTTGATTTTCACTTTTTAAAGTAGTGGTAAAGTGTTTACACTCAATCAATCTCATGAAAACAGTTCTACCATATTCTTGCTTGTCCACCTATTCTCCACTATTTAGATCATACAACTTCATGAATCAAGAGGTCTTTAATCAAGGTTGTAATGGGGCCAAGGGGTTTGTAATGTGGTTGAAGAACAAAAGGATAAAGATATCACAAAGGTTCCAAAGAGTTCGTAGAGTTTAGAGACATAATAAGATCATACAAATAAAACTTCTCAAAACTCTTATAAAGCACATAATAACATAGGCTAAATATTCATGTTGAGCCTTTGCATCATTCTAACCAACTTTGTAACATCTTTTTCTTTACTTTAACTAGAAGTTCAAGAGAAGATTTTTTTTTTTTAATATGTGAATGTATTTGACAATGATCCCTTTCTTTTTCTCTTGACTTTTTTTCTTTCTTTTTCCCCCACACTTATTTCTTGTTTCTAACCCAAATTTTCAATAAATCTTCCTTGTCTTTGCAACTTGTCTCAAAACATGCTAATTTATCTTTGGAACAAAGGTAAAGATATAAGTATATTTAGGTTAGGGACAAGTTATGGTTACCAAAGAGATAGCTTATTCAATGTAGGCTCAAATTGGTTCACTAAGGGTGTGTTCTCTTGGAACATTAATAATGGATGGCTGTTTGGCTCTGGTTATAATCCTAATGCCTCTATCATATTCATGTTGTCACATGTATCAATATAGTCTCAAACGGTTTAAAGCAAGTTCTAGAGAATCATGTAATCATAAGAGCACTCAAGAAAGAAATTAGATTGATTTGTATAATGCATCAATCATTATAGGCTCAAAAACTCACAAGGATGATTATACAAGTCAGATTAAGTCTAAACATGCTTCTTTCTCAATCAACATATCATATTAACATTGGCTCATAAAAAGGTTGACATCAAGCTCAATTCTCATGAAAATCTTCTCACTAATAAATCTGTTTTAGACTTATGCAATTCATATCTCATCATTGTATTAAAAATGAACTAAAACACACTAAAAAAAATAATAATAATAAAGACTCATAAAAAAAAATAGTAGACAAAAATAAAAGAAATCCTAAATCATTCCCCCCACACTTAATTCTTACATTGTCCTCAATGTAAGTCTATTAACCCAAATGAAAGAATCATGTGTAAGAGAAAAGAACTAATAACATAAGAATAGGAACAACTAAGACTCAAAACAAAACAAACTCATGCAACCTAAATAATCCTAAAATACTAAACAAAAATTAACAAGTAAACACAAATGAAAGAATCATGAGTGATTTTTTTTTTTTTTGAAAAGATTAAATCAAACTGACAAGGTATGTCTCAAGTCTCCCTTACTCAGACCTTGTTCAGAATGAATGCTTCTAAATAGCTTAAAACACAACAATATATATATATATATTTTTTTAACAAATTAGCAAAATATGTCCCTTACCCCTACTAAAATATGACATTGTCCCCAATGTCAAATTTTAAAGGTAGAATTTAGGAGATATTACCTGCAGAGGTTGCTAACCACTTATTATAATTGAGACACAACAAACAAAATGTTAGATAATGTCACAAAGACAAAGTGCAATCCACTCCTTGCTCGTCCATATCTCTTTTTCTTTTTCCGAGCGTTTGCGAAACAACCGTAGCAGATAAATACTCATAAGCTTGGAGCTTTTTGAGTAAATCTTCAATGGTTGTAGCAGAAATTATGGTTCTCCTTGCCTCTGAAAACATGAATCCATTTTCCACAGCATTATCTAAATATGAAAGCAAATTACTAAAATAACCATTAATATTAAGCAAACCAATGGGTTTCTTTTTTGTGACCAAAGATGACCAAGAAACCACGCAAGCTATTTCTTCCAATGTACCCAGACCTCCTGGTAAAGCAATGAATGCATCGGCACAATGGTACATGATTGTCATCCGTTCAGGGATACTCCAGACTTGTATTTCCTTACCCACGGTAGGTCCACAAAAATCTGTGAATAGTTTTGGCACGACTCCTAGAACTGGACTTCCTCCGGCGTGTGCTGCTGTAGCGACTGCTCCCATTAAACCCGTACTACCGCCTCCATAAATCAACTGGATCTTTTGTTGGGCAAGTATTACTCCAACTCTTATGGCTTCATCAGCGAATATGTTATTTTTCCCTGGATAAGCACCTCCAAAAACACAAATTTTTTTAATGCGTTGGGACGAAGTACTTTCCATTTTTTTTTTCTTTTTTTTTCGAGTGCCTGAAAGAGAATGAGTACATGGTGTAATATATAGAGGACTGAGTAGTGAATCAGACAAGAGTAATAATGTCGCCGAAAGTGTATTTGACCTGTCAGAAGAAAATGTTAACCTAACAAAAGATTTTTGCGTGATTTCAGGAAGAAAATCAAAAAGAGAAGAAAAATCAACCGTAAAAGACAAATAAAAAAAATGAGAATAATTACACAAATCGAATAACACGTAAATTAAACCGAAATAAAGTTATTGCAAATCAAACCAAAAGCTGAGAAGTCATTTATTGTAGTTGTGATTGTGGCTCACATCTTCCTCTGGTTTTACGTCCAGAAACGGCTTAAACGCCTTCTATGAGTCGAGGATATGCTTCCCATCCAGTTTTCTTACAAGCTGACAAACAGGGTCTTTTAACATCAGATTCCCAAGATGTTGCCATTCCCTTTGGAATTGCGGCCATAAATCAAGAATTTCTCTTTGTACGTCTCCACTAGGATGCGTCTCAAGAGAAAGTTGGATATTACCCAAATTCTCCTTACTCAGTCCATCCTTAATGAATTCAATTTTATCATCTCGATTAGAGGACGGAATCCCAATTGAACGACATTTACCGTTACACGTCCATCGTGCACATTTGTGGCAATTTGAACTCATGCGCTTTGCTCGTCGCTTCTTTGCAAAAGTGCTTCTACCTGTACCTGGTAAATGCAAAACAGGAAGATATTCATCTTCACGTACCTTGGCTTCAATTATCCAACGTATGTCTCCAGGAATCCCTTTGTGCATAAGCATTCTTAATCTTTCAAACCGAACTTGGTAAAGCTTCAGTAAAATATTTCGAGGAAAAGGAGGAAATCGTTTCTGCAATCTTGTGAGAATATCATCCATCCTGAAAAAAAAAAATAAAAAAAATTGAAAGAGAAATTGGAAGAGAAATTTATATACAATATCAGTTTTGTGGGTAGCTGATGGAACCGACTTAAATAATCACGGAGTACCGTTATCCGCCATTTAACCGGGGTTAAAAAAAATTATATTTACATCTAGTTATTTTCAAAACAAGGATCAGAAAGAAAAACAACATAAAAAGACTCAAAAACAAAACACTCTAAATAAAATCCTAAATTCTTCCCCCCACACATAATTCTTACATTGTCATTAATGTAATGCTATTAATCCCAAATGAAAGAATCATGTGTAAGTGAAAAGAACTAATAAACAAAATAAACTTATGCAGCCTAAATGAACTTAGAAACACTAAACACAATTAGCAAAGAAACATAAGAAAAAGATAAAGAAAAAGAGAGCAAATCTGAGGATGGCAGTTTGGCAATGCTTTCACTAATTAGGCTGCCTCCCCCAATTAGCACTTGATTTAGTGTTTTGAACCTAACCAACACCCCTTCTTGGCATTTTAGGCTTGTCAGGCTCATACATGAAATTTCCCAAATTTATGCGTTTGAGAGGAAGCTTTCTTTGCACAACAGTGGATGCATTCTCCATTACAAGTATTATTCCATCATCCTTTGTGGTGCATATCTCATCGAGGAATGGAGCATATTTTGATACTTGTTGAATGACCTCCACAAACAAGTTGTTTAAGGTTTCCGGCATGTGTTGTTCATGTTCTTCCTCCTTGAACTTTGCAAATCTACTAGGAAAAGGTGGAGAAGAAACATTAGTAAAAAGTGAAACCTTAAACGTTACCTCAGGTGCCAAAATACTCTTATTTGGATCTTTGGCTTCATTATCCTCAAGAATAGAATCCATCTCTAATTTTGTTTCATCCTCATCTTGTTCCTCATTCTTCAAGGTCACAATAGTAGCATTCTCCTTTGGGTTAACCATCGTTTGGGCTGGGAGTTCTTCAGATCTTTGTGCTACCCATCCCACCATACTACTAGCCAATTGGCTCATTTGCTTTTCCAAACTCTGGATGCTTGCCCTTGTTTCCTGTTGAAATTGCAAAGAATCAGTAACAAGAGAATAGACAAGATCTTCTAAAGAAGTACCTGAGTTTTGAGTCATATGTGGTGGTTGAAAAAGATCTGGTTCTTGAGACCATGATTGATTGAAGCTAGATGGATGAGTGTAATTGGCATAAGGATCTACTTCTTGGTAATTTTTCGAGTAGCCATAATTAGTATGATCCCACCATCCCTCATGGTAAGTGTTTGAGTAATGATCATACTGTTGGTCTTGGAACACTTGATGGCCTTGACATCCTCCCATGGCCAATTGTTGAACTGGGGAGGTGAGATTGGCTTGTTGATTCTCCATGTTCATGTATGCCACCAACTCTTCAAGTGTTAGATTGCTCAATTCCATTGTTTTTTTTTTCTTTTTTTTTTAAATTTGAAAAGAAAAACTTGTATGTACAAGAAAATAAAACTAATTAGAACTGAAAATAAGAATAAACCAAGTAACAAATAAACTAAAGAAAGCAATCCCCGGCAACGGCGCCAAAAATTTGATGCACCCAAAAGAGTGTATCTTATTTAACCTTGCACTAAAAAGATCAATTGTAAGTATAATGATTAGCAAGGGTCGAGTCCTCAGGGATTGGGTTTTAATCTATGAGTTATTAGTTTATAACTTACGTTCAAAGAAAACAATAAAAGAAAAGGGGTTTTTGAAGCCAGATTTAAACTAAAGTAAATAATAAGAATAAGATGCAAGGCGGTATAACCAGCCAATAAAAATATATATACTAAATTAGGCGGTATAACCAGCCAATATATATACTAAATTAGGCGGTATAACCAGCCAATAAAAATAAAACAAAGTTAATATACAAATTAGGCGGTATAACCAGCCAATAAAAATAAATATACTTTTAAAAATAAGCAAACTAGAAAAGTAAGAAAACAAGTAAGTAAGAAGAATCAAATATGAAAAATATGGTTAAGGTTTCATTCTCCACCACTAGACATCATTAAGAATCAATTTCAGATCTATCAATATCAACCAACTATCAAAGTTAACAACCGTGGATAACAACAAGCTCTGTTATCCCAATCTTTCCTTAGTTTGTCGTTAAATAGAACAAGCTCTCTATTTAATCTCTAACCATTAAACAACCTAGAATAAGCTCCCTAAATTCAATTTAATGGCAGCTTTATGATGAGAAAGATAGGTTGATCTAAGCAGCAAACACATAAGCTCGGATTGTTCAACTTAGGTTATGTTCCACTTTGCAATTATTGAAAACTTGACCATAATCATTAATCACAAATTGCCACTTATGAATAGGAAATCAAGACAATTACACGGATCAAGACTCCTAAACTAGCAATAGATAATTATCAAGATCTATCTAGTTGTACACCAAATAAATCAAGACAACATCATGAACAATTCTTGTAGAAGAACATAAGCAACTTTGATAGAAAATTAATGATAGATAGAATCTGAAAATCAATCACAAAACATGTCTAGGGCTTTGAAATCACCCTTAACCAAATAGAAGTTTAGCCTAGCGTAGGCATTATAAACATAAAATTAAATAGAATCTAAGAAGAAAATAAAAGAAAGAAAGAAGAAGAAGAAGGATATTAATTATCCAACCTCTTGCTCTCTCTAAGGAAAAAGAAAACTAGAGAAAAGAAAGAAGAAGAAAACTTAGAGAATTTTATTATAATGGCTAATATCCTACCTATGTACAATGTGATCCTCTACAATCATCCAAGGCCCTCTATTTATACACATTTTGGAGGGCTAAATGACAAGAGACAAGCTTTACAAATTTCAAAGGTAGGTATAATAGGTGGGTGCATTTTTCTAACAATTTTCGTCATATTGTATGACAATTTTGATCAGCCAACTTGATGGTCGATTTTGTCAATATTGGAGGCCTGATCTGATCACATGGTCTTCTAGAAAAATGTTCCCCTATCAGTTACTGATCCATAGCCGTTGGAATCAGCTCATTTTCTGATGTGGATAAGAAGATATGGGCAAAATACGAAAACAGGTCAGCACAGACGTCATTGCACATCAGCCAACTTGATGGTCGATTTCGCTAGGGAAAACGACTCCGTTTCAAGAAGTGTAAAACATGAAAAAGATAGATATGCCTCTTAACTTTGCATGGTTAAAATTTCAGCCTTATTGCTTTAGTGAAACTCGAGATATAGCTGATATGGAAAAAGGTGTCGGAACTGGAACTGAACTGGATTTGCCCTTAATTCTAATAATCTGAAATCACTCAAAGAAACTTGTGAAAAACACCAAATTACATAAAAATATAAAAGATCATAAACACAATTAGACTAAACAATAATAACTCGTATTTGACACAAAACAATAATAAAACATAACTAAAAACTATATAATTATACGAGTTATCAATAAGCATGGATAATATATACATAAGACTAAAAAGAAAAATAAAAGAATGGAGAAGAAGAAAAAGAATAATGATGATCCCTTGAGTTCCTCAAAAGATGTCTAGTTTGGTGATAACTCGTATAATTATATAGTTTTTAGTTATGTTTTATTATTGTTTTGTGTCAAATACGAGTTATTATTGTTTAGTCTAATTGTGTTTATGATCTTTTATATTTTTATGTATTTTGGTGTTTTTCACAAGTTTCTTTGAGTGATTTCAGATTACTAGAATTAAGGGCAAATCCAGTTCAGTTCCAGTTCCGACACCTTTTGCCATATCAGCTATATCTCGAGTTTCACTGAAGCAATAAGGCTGAAATTTGTAGCCATGCAAAGCTAAGAGGCATATCTATCTTTTTCATGTTTTACACTTCTTGAAACGGAGTCGTTTTCCCTAGCGAAATCGACCATCAAGTTGGCTGATGTGCAATGACGTCTGTGCTGACCTGTTTTCGTATTATGCCCATATCTTCTTATCCACAACAGCAAATGAGCTGATTACAACGGCTATGGATCAGTAACTGATAGGGTAACATTTTTCTAGAAGACCATGTGATCAGATAAGGCCTCCAATATTGACAAAATCGACCATCAAGTTGGCTGATCAAAATTGTCATACAATATGACGAAAATTGTTAGAAAAATGCACCCACCTATTATACCTACCTTTGAAATTTGTAAAGCTTGTCTCTTGTCATTTAGCCCTCCAAAATGTGTATAAATAGAGGGCCTTGGATGATTGTAGAGGATCATATTGTACATTGGTAGGATATTAGCCATTGTAATAAAATTCTCTAAGTTTTCTTCTTCTTTCTTTTCTCTAGTTTTCTTTTTCTTTATTTTCTTCTTCTTTCTTTCTTTTATTTCCTTCTTAGATTCTCTTTAATTTTATGTTTATGTTTACAATGCCTATGCTAGGCTAAACTTCTATTTGGTTAAGGGTGATTTCAAAGCCCTAGACATGTTTTGTGATTGATTTTCAGATTCTATCTATCATTAATTTTCTATCAAAGTTGCTTATGTTCTTCTACAAGAATTGTTCATGATGTTGTCTTGATTTATTTAGGTGTACAACTAGATAGATCTTGATAATTATCTATTGATAGGGATTCATAAGTGGCAATTTGTGATTAATGATTATGGTCAAGTTTTCAATAATTGCAAAGTGGAACATAACCTAAGTTGAACAATCCGAGCTTATGTGTTTGTTGCTTAGATCAACCTATCTTTCTCATCATAAAGCTGCCATTAAATTGAATTTAGAGAGCTTATTCTAGGTTGTTTAATGGTTAGAGATTAAATAGAGAGCTTGTTCTATTTAACGACAAACTAAGGAAAGATTGGGATAACAGAGCTTGTTGTTATCTACGGTTGTTAACTTTGATAGTTGGTTGATATTGATAGATCTGAAATTGATTCTTAATGATGTCTAGTGGTGGAGAATGAAACCTTAACCATATTTTTCATATTTGATTCTTCTTACTTACTTGTTTTCTTACTTTTCTAGTTTGCTTATTTTTAAAAGTATATTTATTTTTATTGGCTGGTTATACCGCCTAATTTGTATATTAACTTTGTTTTATTTTTATTGGCTGGTTATACCGCCTAATTTAGTATATATATTTTTATTGGCTGGTTATACCGCCTAATTTAGTATATATATTTTTATTGGCTGGTTATACCGCCTTACATCTTATTCTTATTATTTACTTAGTTTAAATCTGGCTTCAAAAACCCCTTTTCTTTTATTGTTTTCTTTGAACGTAAGTTATAAACTAATAACTCATACATTAAAACCCAATCTCTGAGGACTCGACCCTTGCTAATCATTATACTTACAATTGATCTTTTTAGTGCAAGGTTAAATAAGATACACTCTTTTGGGTGCATCAAATTTTTGGCGCCGTTGCCGGGGATTGCTTTCTTTAGTTTATTTGTTACTTGGTTTATTCTTATTTTCAGTTCTAATTAGTTTTATTTTCTTGTACATACAAGTTTTGCTTTTCAAATTTAAAAAAAAAAATGGAATTGAGCAATCTAACACTTGAAGAGTTGGTGGCATACATGAACATGGAGAATCAACAAGCCAATCTCACCTCCCCAGTTCAACAATTGGCCATGGGAGGATGTCAAGGCCATCAAGTGTTCCAAGACCAACAGTATGATCATTACTCAAACACTTACCATGAGGGATGGTGGGATCATACTAATTATGGCTACTCGAAATATTACCAAGAAGTAGATCCTTATGCCAATTACACTCATCCATCTAGCTTCAATCAATCATGGTCTCAAGAACCAGATCTTTTTCAACCACCACATATGACTCAAAACTCAGGTACTTCTTTAGAAGATCTTGTCTATTCTCTTGTTACTGATACTTTGCAATTTCAACAGGAAACAAGGGCAAGCATCCAGAGTTTGGAAAAGCAAATGAGCCAATTGGCTAGTAGTACGGTGGGATGGGTAGCACAAAGATCTGAAGAACTCCCAGCCCAAACGATGGTTAACCCAAAGGAGAATGCTACTATTGTGACCTTGAAGAATGAGGAACAAGATGAGGATGAAACAAAATTAGAGATGGATTCTATTCTTGAGGATAATGAAGCCAAAGATCCAAATAAGAGTATTTTGGCACCTGAGGTAACGTTTAAGGTTTCACTTTTTACTAATGTTTCTTCTCCACCTTTTCCTAGTAGATTTGCAAAGTTCAAGGAGGAAGAACATGAACAACACATGCCGGAAACCTTAAACAACTTGTTTGTGGAGGTCATTCAACAAGTATCAAAATATGCTCCATTCCTCGATGACATATGCACCACAAAGGATGATGGAATAATACTTGTAATGGAGAATGCATCCACTGTTGTGCAAAGAAAGCTTCCTCTCAAACGCATAAATTTGGGAAATTTCATGTATGAGCCTGACAAGCCTAAAATGCCAAGAAGGGGTGTTGGTTAGGTTCAAAACACTAAATCAAGTGCTAATTGGGGGAGGCAGCCTAATTGGTGAAAGCATTGCCAAACTGCCATCCTCAGATTTGCTCTATTTTTCTTTATCTTTTTCTTATGTTTCTTTGCTAATTGTGTTTAGTGTTTCTAAGTTTAGGCTGCATAAGTTTATTTTGTTTATTAGTTCTTTTCACTTACACATGATTCTTTCATTTGGGATTAATAGCATTACATTAATGACAATGTAAGAATTATGTGTGGGGGGAAGAATTTAGGATTTTATTTAGAGTGTTTTGTTTTTGAGTCTTCTTATGCTGTTTTTCTTTCTGATCCTTGTTTTGAAAATAACTAGATGTAAATATAATTTTTATTTTTTTTACCCCGGTTAAATGGCGGATAACGGTACTCCGTGATTATTTAAATCGGTTCCATCAGCTACCCAAAAAAAACTGATATTGTATATAAATTTCTCTTCCAATTTCTCTTTCATTTTTTTTCATTTTTTTTCAGGATGGATGATATTCTCACAAGATTGCAGAAACGATTTCCTCCTTTTCCTCGAAATATTTTACTGAAGCTTTACCAAGTTCGATTTGAAAGATTAAGAATGCTTATGCACAAAGGGATTCCTGGAGACATACGTTGGATAATTGAAGCCAAGGTACGTGAAGATGAATATCTTCCTGTTTTGCATTTACCAGGTACAGGTAGAAGCACTTTTGCAAAGAAGCGACGAGCAAAGCGCATGAGTTCAAATTGCCACAAATGTGCACGATGGACGTGTAACGGTAAATGTCGTTCTATTGGGATTCCGTCCTCTAATCGAGATGATAAAATTGAATTCATTAAGGATGGACTAAGTAAGGAGAATTTGTGAAATATCCAACTTTCTCTTGAGACGCATCCTAGTGGAGACGTACAAAGAGAAATTATTGATTTATGGCCGCAATTCCAAAGGGAATGGCAACATCTTCTGATGTTAAAAGACCCTGTTTGCCAGCTTGTAAGAAAACTGGATGGGAAGCATATCCTCGACTCATAGAAGGCGTTTAAGCCGTTTCTGGACGTAAAACCAGAAGAAGATGTGAGCCACAATCACAACTACAATAAATGACTTCTCAGCTTTTGGTTTGATTTGCAATAACTTTATTTTGGTTTAATTTACGTGTTGTTCGATTTGTGTAATTATTCTCGTTTTTTTTTATTTGTCTTTTACGGTTGATTTTTTCTTCTCTTTTTGATTTTCTTCCTGAAATCACGCAAAAATCTTTTGTTAGGTTAACATTTTCTTCTGACAGGTCAGATACACTTTCGGCGACATTATTACTCTTGTCTGATTCACTACTCAGTCCTCTATATATTACACCATGTACTCATTCTCTTTGAGGCACTCGAAAAAAAAAATGGAAAGTACTTCGTCCCAACGCATTAAAAAAATTTGTGTCTTTGGAGGTGCTTATCCAGGGAAAAATAACATATTCGCAGATGAAGCCATAAGAGTTGGAGTAATACTTGCCCAACAAAAGATCCAGTTGATTTATGGAGGCGGTAGTACGGGTTTAATAGGAGCAGTCGCTACAGCAGCACACGCCGGAGGAAGTCCAGTTCTAGGAATCGTGCCAAAACTATTCACAAGTTTTTGTGGACCTACCGTGGGTAAGGAAATACAAGTCTGGAGTATCCCTGAACGGATAACAATCATGTACCATTCTGCCGATGCATTCATTGCTTTACCAGGAGGTCTGGGTACATTGGAAAAAATAGCTTGCGTGGCTTCTTGGTCTTCTTTGGTCACAAATAAGAAACCCATTGGTTTGCTTAATATTAATGGTTATTTTAGTAATTTGCTTTCATATTTAGATAATGCTGTGGATAATGGATTCATGTTTTCAGAGGCAAGGAGAACCATAATTTCTGCTACAACCATTGAAGATTTACTCAAAAAGCTCAAAGCTTATGAGTGTTTATCTGCTACGGTTGTTTCGCAAACGCTCGGAAAAAGAAAAAGAGATATGGACGAGCAAGGAGTGGATTGCACTTTGTCTTTGTGACATTATCTAGCATTTTGCTTGTTGTGTCTCAGTTATAATAAGTGGTTAGCAACCTCTGCAGGTAATATCTCCTAAATTCTACCTTTAAAATTTGACATTGGGGACAATGTCATATTTTAGTAGGGGGTAAGGGACATATTTTGCTAATTTAAAAAAAAAAAAAAAAAAAAAAATTAAGAAGTATTCATTCTGAACAAGGTCTGAGTAAGGGAGACTTGAGACATACCTTGTCAGTTTGATTTCTTCTTTTCAAAAAAAAAAAAAGTTTGTTGTGTTTTAAGCAATTTAGAAGTATTCATTCTGAACAAGGTCTGAGTAAGGGAGACTTGAGACATACCTTGTCAGTTTGATTTTAATCTTTTTATGTTTACTTGTTAATTTTTGTTTAGTATTTTAGGATTATTTAGGTTGCATGGTTTTGTTTTGTTTTGAGTCTTAGTTGTTCCTATTCTTATGTTATTAGTTCTTTTCTCTTACACATGATTCTTTCATTTGAGTTAATAGACTTACATTGAGGACAATGTAAGAATTAAGTGTGGGGGGGAATGATTTAGGATTTCTTTTATTTTTGTCTACTATTTTTTTTTCTTTATTATTATTTTTATTTTTTTTTTGTGAGTTTTAGTTCCTTTTTAATACAATGATGAGATATGAATTGCATAAGTCTAAAACAGATTTATTAGTGAGAAGATTTTCATGAGAATTGAGCTTGATGTCAACCTTTTTATGAGCCAATGTTAATATGATATGTTGATTGAGAAAGAAGCATGTTTAGACTTAATCTGACTTGTATAATCATCCTTGTGAGTTTTTGAGCCTATAATGATTGATGCATTATACAAATCAATCTAATTTCTTTCTTGAGTGCTCTTATGATTACATGATTCTCTAGAACTTGCTTTAAACCGTTTGAGACTATATTGATACATGTGACAACATGAATATGATAGAGGCATTAGGATTTTTAGCCAGGGCCAAACAGCCATCCCTTATTGATGTTCCAAGAGAACACACCCTTAGTGAACCAATTTGAGCCTACATTGAATAAGCTATCTCTTTGGTAACCATAACTTGTCCCTAACCTAAATATACTTATATCTTTACCTTTGTTCCAAAGATGAATTAGCATGTTTTGAGACAAGTTGCAAAGACAAGAAAGATCTATTGAAAATTTGGGTTAGAAACAAGAAATAAGTGTGGGGGGAAAAGAAAAGAAAAGTCAAGAGAAAAAGAAATGGAATACTGGAAAATACATTCCTATGTAAAAAAATATATATATATGAATCATCTCTTGAATTTGTGGAAAAAGAAAAAGATGTTACAAAGTTGTTTAGAATGAAGAAAAAGGCCCAACATGAATATCCGGCCTAGGTGACTATGTACTTGTAAAGAGTTTTGAGAAGTTTCTTTGTATAATCTTTTTATGTCTCTAAACTTTATGAACTCTTTGGAACCTTTGTGATATCTTTATCCTTTTGTTCTTCAACCACATTACAAACCCCTTGGCCCCATTACAACCTTGATTAAAGACCTCTTGATTCATGATGTTGTATGATCTAAATAGGGGAGAATAGGTGGACAAGCAAGAATATGGTAGAACTGTTTTCATGAGATTGATTGAGTGTAAACACTTTACCACTACTTTAAAGAGTGAAAATCATGAGAGTATCCCATGTGAGAAGTTGAGATTAAATTTGAACATGCAATATTTTGATTGAGATATGTTATGCTAATATTGGCTTAACTCAAACAATTTACATTCAAGCATGATTTTTTGTGAAATTCTTTAAGCTATTGATTAGTTTATAAGACTTGTTCAAATATTGTCTCTAATTTGTATTGAAAGGATTAGGAGTAAATATTTTTAGTATATGCAGTTTATTTATATTTTAGTTTTTCAATGTTTGTGGGTATCGTTCTAGTAAACCCTCACGAGACTAAACTCGTCCACTAGGGACACCTAGGGGTTTAAAGGCTTGTGTCACATGCTAAGTGCCACCGTGATTTCCTACGAAAATGGATTAGATTAGATTTTCTTATTTTATTTTTATTGAGTCGTTGCTAGGGACTAGCAACAATCTAAGTGTGGGGGTGTGATAACTCGTATAATTATATAGTTTTTAGTTATGTTTTATTATTGTTTTGTGTCAAATACGAGTTATTATTGTTTAGTCTAATTGTGTTTATGATCTTTTATATTTTTATGTATTTTGGTGTTTTTCACAAGTTTCTTTGAGTGATTTCAGATTACTAGAATTAAGGGCAAATCCAGTTCAGTTCCAGTTCCGACACCTTTTGCCATATCAGCTATATCTCGAGTTTCACTGAAGCAATAAGGCTGAAATTTGTAGCCATGCAAAGCTAAGAGGCATATCTATCTTTTTCATGTTTTACACTTCTTGAAACAGAGTCGTTTTCCCTAGCGAAATCGACCATCAAGTTGGCTGATATGCAATGACGTCTGTGCTGACCTGTTTTCGTATTATGCCCATATCTTCTTATCCACATCCGCAAATGAGCTGATTCCAACGGCTATGGATCAGTAACTGATAGGGTAACATTTTTCTAGAAGACCATGTGATCAGATAAGGCCTACAATATTGACAAAATCGACCATCAAGTTGGCTGATCAAAATTGTCATACAATATGACGAAAATTGTTAGAAAAATGCACCCACCTATTATACCTACCTTTGAAATTTGTAAAGCTTGTCTCTTGTCATTTAGCCCTCCAAAATGTGTATAAATAGAGGGCCTTGGATGATTGTAGAGGATCATATTGTACATTGGTAGGATATTAGCCATTGTAATAAAATTCTCTAAGTTTTCTTCTTCTTTCTTTTCTCTAGTTTTCTTTTTCTTTATTTTCTTCTTCTTCTTTCTTTCTTTTATTTCCTTCTTAGATTCTCTTTAATTTTATGTTTATGTTTACAATGCCTATGCTAGGCTAAACTTCTATTTGGTTAAGGGTGATTTCAAAGCCCTAGACATGTTTTGTGATTGATTTTCAGATTCTATCTATCATTAATTTTCTATCAAAGTTGCTTATGTTCTTCTACAAGAATTGTTCATGATGTTGTCTTGATTTATTTAGGTGTACAACTAGATAGATCTTTATAATTATCTATTGCTAGTTTAGGAGTCTTGATCCGTGTAATTGTCTTGATTCCCTATTCATAAGTGGCAATTTGTGATTAATGATTATGGTCAAGTTTTCAATAATTGCAAAGTGGAACATAACCTAAGTTGAACAATCCGAGCTTATGTGTTTGTTGCTTAGATCAACCTATCTTTCTCATCATAAAGCTGCCATTAAATTGAATTTAGAGAGCTTATTCTAGGTTGTTTAATGGTTAGAGATTAAATAGAGAGCTTGTTCTATTTAACGACAAACTAAGGAAAGATTGGGATAACAGAGCTTGTTGTTATCTACGGTTGTTAACTTTGATAGTTGGTTGATATTGATAGATCTGAAATTGATTCTTAACGATGTCTAGTGGTGGAGAATGAAACCTTAACCATATTTTTCATATTTGATTCTTCTTACTTACTTGTTTTCTTACTTTTCTAGTTTGCTTATTTTTAAAAGTATATTTATTTTTATTGGCTGGTTATACCGCCTAATTTGTATATTAACTTTGTTTTATTTTTATTGGCTGGTTATACCGCCTAATTTAGTATATATATTTTTATTGGCTGGTTATACCGCCTAATTTAGTATATATATTTTTATTGGCTGGTTATACCGCCTTGCATCTTATTCTTATTATTTACTTTAGTTTAAATCTGGCTTCAAAAACTCCTTTTCTTTTATTGTTTTCTTTGAACGTAAGTTATAAACTAATAACTCATAGATTAAAACCCAATCCCTGAGGACTCGACCCTTGCTAATCATTATACTTACAATTGATCTTTTTAGTGCAAGGTTAAATAAGATACACTCTTTTGGGTGCATCATTTGGGGCTCAAAAGATGGTATTTATAGAGCTTTAAAACCCTGAGAATAAGTCATTGCCACACAAGTAAGCCTGGAGGCAGAAAAAATCACGTTTTTTCCTTTTTTTTCAGATTTACGATTAGGGTTTTTCTGGCCGCAGGGTTCTTTAGGGAGATCTTCTAGCGCCATTTTGATTGCCCATTTCTTATCCGATTTGGGCTCATAATATATTGTTGGAAAGATAATCAAGTCAAATTCAAAAGTAAAGAAGGAAGTTTCTTCAAATAAAGAATCTAACATCATGTTTTCCTTGCAACAAGCTCCGGAGGTCAAATCTGCCTTATTGCTTTTCAACCAGAAATTGATATTTTTGACTCCCAAGTCTTCTTTCATCTTGTGATTATGATTTTGTAAGCTCTTTACCATCATTATTGACATCTTTTGACTTCATTCTCCTTATTGTACCTAAAATTCAAAAACATATTATAAGTAAACAAGATAAAGATCGAAAACATAACAAAAACTAAAGGTAGAAAGGCATAAAATGTATATTTTATGAGCTTATCAATGTGCACTTGGATTTGCCTTTTAGAAATGGGATTCAGGGAGGTAGTACTTGAGGGTGATTCTTTGGGAGTCATCAGGAGGAAGCATACAGTGGATGTTGATCTTTCCCCATTGGACTTTGATAACTCGTATAATTATATAGTTTTTAGTTATGTTTTATTATTGTTTTGTGTCAAATACGAGTTATTATTGTTTAGTCTAATTGTGTTTATGATCTTTTATATTTTTATGTATTTTGGTGTTTTTCACAAGTTTCTTTGAGTGATTTCAGATTACTAGAATTAAGGACAAATCCAGTTCAGTTCCAGTTCCGACACCTTTTGCCATATCAGCTATA
Source organism: Fremontodendron californicum (assembly GCA_030761205.1). Lineage (NCBI taxonomy): Eukaryota > Viridiplantae > Streptophyta > Magnoliopsida > Malvales > Malvaceae > Fremontodendron > Fremontodendron californicum. Next base: position 23,573,030 of record JAULJL010000013.1, read on the forward strand.
TCTCGAGTTTCACTGAAGCAATAAGGCTGAAATTTGTAGCCATGCAAAGCTAAGAGGCATATCTATCTTTTTCATGTTTTACACTTCTTGAAACGGAGTCGTTTTCCCTAGCGAAATCGACCATCAATTTGGCTGATGTGCAATGACGTCTGTGCTGACCTGTTTTCGTATTATGCCCATATCGTCTTATCCACATCAGCAAATGAGCTGATTCCAACGGCTATGGATCAGTAACTGATAGGGTAACATTTTTCTAGAAGACCATGTGATCCGATAAGGCCTCCAACATTGACAAAATTGACCCTCAAGTTGGCTGATCAAAATCGTCATATATGACGAAAATTGTTAGAAAATGCACCCACCTATTATACCTACCTTTGAAATTTGTAAAGCTTGTCTCTTATCATTTAGCCCTCTAAAATGTGCATAAATAGAGGGCCTTGGATGATTGTAAGGGATCATATTGTAGATTGGTAGGAAATTAGCCATTGTAATAAAATTCTCTAAGTTTTCTTCTTCTTTCTTTTCTCTAGTTTTCTTTTTCTTTATTTTCTTCTTCTTTCTTTCTTTTATTTCCTTCTTAGATTCTCTTTAATTTTATGTTTATGTTTACAATGCTTATGCTAGGCTAAACTTCTATTTGGTTAAGGGTGATTTCAAAGCCCTAGACATGTTTTGTGATTGATTTTCAGATTCTATCTATCATTAATTTTCTATCAAAGTTGCTTATGTTCTTCTACAAGAATTGTTCATGATGTTGTCTTGATTTATTTAGGTGTACAACTAGATAGATCTTGATAATTATCTATTGCTAGTTTAGGAGTCTTGATCCGTGTAATTGTCTTGATTTCCTATTCATAAGTGTCAATTTGTGATTAATGATTATGGTCAAGTTTTCAATAATTGCAAAGTGGAACATAACCTAAGTTGAACAATCCGAGCTTATGTGTTTGTTGCTTAGATCAACCTATCTTTCTCATCATAAAGCTGCCATTAAATTGAATTTAGAGAGCTTATTCTAGGTTGTTTAATGGTTAGAGATTAAATAGAGAGCTTGTTCTATTTAAGGACAAACTAAGGAAAGATTGGGATAACAGAGCTTGTTGTTATCTACGGTTGTTAACTTTGATAGTTGGTTGATATTGATAGATCTGAAATTGATTCTTAATGATGTCTAGTGGTGGAGAATGAAACCTTAACCATATTTTTCATATTTGGTTCTTCTTACTTACTTGTTTTCTTACTTTTCTAGTTTGCTTATTTTTAAAAGTATATTTATTTTTATTGGCTGGTTATACCGCCTAATTTGTATATTAACTTTGTTTTATTTTTATTGGCTGGTTATACCGCCTAATTTAGTATATATATTGGCTGGTTATACCGCCTAATTTAGTATATATATTTTTATTGGCTGGTTATACCGCCTTGCATCTTATTCTTATTATTTACTTTAGTTTAAATCTGGCTTCAAAAACCCCTTTTCTTTTATTGTTCTTGAATTTAAGTTTTAAACTATTAACTTATAAACTAAAACCCAATCCCTGAGGACTCGACCCTTGCTAACTACTATACTTACAATTTATCTTTTTAGTGCAAGGTTAAATAAGATACACTCTTTTGGGTGCATCAAATTTTTGGCGCCGTTGCCGGGGATTGCTTTCTTTAGTTTATTTGTTACTTGGTTTATTCTTATTTTCAGTTCTAATTAGTTTTATTTTCTTGTGCATACAAGTTTTTCTTTTCAAATTTAAAAAAAAAAAAAAAAAAAACAATGGAATTGAGCAATCTAACACTTGAAGAGTTGGTGGCATACATGAACATGGAGAATCAACAAGCCAATCTCACCTCCCCAGTTCAACAATTGGCCATGGGAGGATGTCAAGGCCATCAAGTGTTCCAAGACCAACAGTATGATCATTACTCAAACACTTACCATGAGGGATGGTGGGATCATACTAATTATGGCTACTCGAAAAATTACCTAGAAGTAGATCCTTATGCCAATTACACTCATCCATCTAGCTTCAATCAATCATGGTCTCAAGAACCAGATCTTTTTCAACCACCACATATGACTCAAAACTCAGGTACTTCTTTAGAAGATCTTGTCTATTTTCTTGTTACTGATTCTTTGCAATTTCAACAGGAAACAAGGGCAAGCATCCAGAGTTTGGAAAAGCAAATGAGCCAATTGGCTAGTAGTATGGTGGGATGGGTAGCACAAAGATCTGAAGAACTCCCAGCCCAAACGATGGTTAACCCAAAGGAGAATGCTACTATTGTGACCTTGAGGAATGAGGAACAAGATGAGGATGAGACAGAATTAGAGATGGATTCTATTCTTGAGGATAATGAAGCCACAAATACAAATAAGAGTATTTCGGCACCTGAGGTAACGTTTAAAGTTCCACTTTTTACTAATGTTTCTTCTCCACCTTTTCCTAGTATATTTGCAACGTTCAAGGAGGAAGAACATGAACAACACATGCCGGAAACCTTAAACAACTTGTTTGTGGATGCCATTCAACAGGTATCAAAATATGCTTTATTCCTCAATGAGCAATGCACTACAAAGGATGATGGAATAATACTTGTAATGGAGAATGCATCTACTTTTGTGCAAAGAAAGCTTCCTATCAAACGCTCAAATTTGGGAAGTTTCATGTATGAGCCTAACAAGCCTAAAAAGCCAAGAAGGGGTGTTGGTTAGGTTGGACAACTTAAATCAAGTGCTAATTGGGGGAGGCAGCCTAATTAGTGAAAGCATTGTCAAACTGCCATCCTCAGATTTGCTCTCTTTTTCTTTATCTTTTTCTTATGTTTCTTTGCTAATTGTGTTTAGTGTTTCTAAGTTCATTTAGGCTGCATAAGTTTATTTTGTTTATTAGTTCTTTTCACTTACACATGATTCTTTCATTTGGGATTAATAGCATTACATTAAGGACAATGTAAAAATTATGTGTGGGGGAAAGAATTTAGGATTTTATTTAGAGTGTTTTGTTTTTGAGTCTTTTTATGTTGTTTTTCTTTCTGATCCTTGTTTTGAAAATAACTAGATGTAAATATAATTTTTATTTTATTTTTTAACCCCGGTTAAATGGCGGATGAAGGTACTCCGTGATTATTTAAATCGGTTCCATCAGCTACCCAAAAAACTAATATTGTATATAAATTTCTCTTCCAATTTCTCTTTCATTTTTTTTCATTTTTTTTTTCAGGATGGATGATATTCTCACAAGATTGCAGAAACGATTTCCTCCTTTTCCTCGAAATATTTTACTGAAGCTTTACCAAGTTCGATTTGAAAGATTAAGAATGCTTATGCACAAAGGGATTCCTGGAGACATACGTTGGATAATTGAAGCCAAGGTACGTGAAGATGAATATCTTCCTGTTTTGCATTTACCAGGTACAGGTAGAAGCACTTTTGCAAAGAAGCGACGAGCAAAGCGCATGAGTTCAAACTGCCACAAATGTGCACGATGGACGTGTAACGGTAAATGTCGTTCTATTGGGATTCCGTCCTCTAATCGAGATGATAAAATTGAATTCATTAAGGATGGACTGAGTAAGGAGAATTTGGGTAATATCCAACTTCCTCTTGAGACGCATCCTAGTGGAGACGTACAAAGAGAAATTCTTGATTTATGGCTGCAATTCCAAAGGGAATGGCAACATCTTGGGAATCTGATGTTAAAAGACCCTGTTTGCCAGCTTGTAAGAAAACTGGATGGGAAGCATATCCTCGACTCATAGAAGGCGTTTAAGCCGTTTCTGGACGTAAAACCAGAGGAAGATGTGAGCCACAATCACAACTACAATAAATGACTTCTCAGCTTTTGGTTTGATTTGCAATAACTTCATTTCGGTTTAATTTACGTGTTGTTCGATTTGTGTAATTATTCTCATTTTTTTTATTTGTCTTTTACGGTTGATTTTTCTTCTCTTTTTGATTTTCTTCCTGAAATCACGCAAAAATCTTTTGTTAGGTTAACATTTTCTTCTGACAGGTCAGATACACTTTCGGCGACATTATTACTCTTGTCTGATTCACTACTGAGTCCTCTATATATTACACCATGTACTCATTCTCTTTCAGGCACTCGAAGAAAAAAAATGGAAAGTACTTCATCCCAGCGCATTAAAAAAATTTGTGTCTTTGGAGGTGCTTATCCAGGGAAAAATAACATATTCGCTGATGAAGCCATAAGAGTTGGAGTAATACTTTCCCAACAAAAGATCCACTTGATTTATGGAGGCGGTAGTACGGGTTTAATGGGAGCAGTCGCTACAGCAGCACACGCCGGAGGAAGTCCAGTTCTAGGAATCGTGCCAAAACTATTCACAGATTTTTGTGGACCTACCTTGGGTAAGGAAATACAAGTCTGGAGTATCCCTGAACGGATAACAATCATGTACCATTCTGCCGATGCATTCATTGCTTTACCAGGAGGTCTGGGTACATTGGAAGAAATAGCTTGCGTGGTGGCTTCTTGGTCTTCTTTGGTCACAAATAAGAAACCCATTGGTTTGCTTAATATTAATGGTTATTTTGGTATTTTGCTTTCATATTTAGATAATGCTGTGGATAATGGATTCATGTTTTCAGAGGCAAGGAGAACCATAATTTCTGCTACAACCATTGAAGATTTACTCAAAAAGCTCAAAGCTTATGAGTGTTTATCTGCTACGGTTGTTTCGCAAACGCTCGGAAAAAGAAAAAGAGATATGGACGAGCAAGGAGTGGATTGCACTTTGTCTTTGTGACATTATCTAGCATTTTGCTTGTTGTGTCTCAGTTATAATAAGTGGTTAGCAACCTCTGCAGGTAATATCTCCTAAATTCTACCTTTAAAATTTGACATTGGGGACAATGTCATATTTTAGTAGGGGGTAAGGGACATATTTTGCTAATTTAAAAAAAAAAAAAAAAAAAAAAATTAAGAAGTATTCATTCTGAACAAGGTCTGAGTAAGAGAGACTTGAGACATACCTTGTCAGTTTGATTTTAATCTTTTTATGTTTACTTGTTAATTTTTGTTTAGTATTTTAGGATTATTTAGGTTGCATGGTTTTGTTTTGTTTTGAGTCTTAGTTGTTCCTATTCTTATGTTATTAGTTCTTTTCTCTTACACATGATTCTTTCATTTGAGTTAATAGACTTACATTGAGGACAATGTAAGAATTAAGTGTGGGGGGGAATGATTTAGGATTTCTTTTATTTTTGTCTACTATTTTTTTTTTCTTTATTATTATTTTTTTTTTTTTTGTGAGTTTTAGTTCCTTTTTAATACAATGATGAGATATGAATTGCATAAGTCTAAAACAGATTTATTAGTGAGAAGATTTTCATGAGAATTGAGCTTGATGTCAACCTTTTTATGAGCCAATGTTAATATGATATGTTGATTGAGAAAGAAGCATGTTTAGACTTAATCTGACTTGTATAATCATCCTTGTGAGTTTTTGAGCCTATAATGATTGATGCATTATACAAATCAATCTAATTTCTTTCTTGAGTGCTCTTATGATTACATGATTCTCTAGAACTTGCTTTAAACCGTTTGAGACTATATTGATACATGTGACAACATGAATATGATAGAGGCATTAGGATTTTTAGCCAGGGCCAAACAGCCATCCCTTATTGATGTTCCAAGAGAACACACCCTTAGTGAACCAATTTGAGCCTACATTGAATAAGCTATCTCTTTGGTAACCATAACTTGTCCCTAGCCTAAATATACTTATATCTTTACCTTTGTTCCAAAGATGAATTAGCATGTTTTGAGACAAGTTGCAAAGACAAGGAAGATCTATTGAAAATTTGGGTTAGAAACAAGAAATAAGTGTGGGGGGAAAAGAAAAGAAAAGTCAAGAGAAAAAGAAATGGAATACTGGAAAATACATTCCTATGTAAAAAATATATATATATATGAATCATCTCTTGAATTTGTAGAAAAATAAAAAGATGTTACAAAGTTGTTTAGAATGAAGAAAAGGCCAATATGAATATCCGGCCTAGGTGACTATGTACTTGTAAAGAGTTTTGAGAAGTTTCTTTGTATGATCTTATTATGTCTCTAAACTTTATGAACTCTTTGGAGCCTTTGTGATATCTTTATCCTTTTGTTATTCAACCACATTACAAACCCCTTGGCCCCATTACAACCTTGATTAAAGACCTCTTGATTCATGAAGTTGTATGATCTAAATAGTGGAGAATAGGTGGACAAGCAAGAATATGGTAGAACTGTTTTCATGAGATTGATTGAGTGTAAACAATTCACCACTACTTTAAAGAGTGAAAATCATGAGGGTATCCCATGTGAGTAGTTGAGATTAAGTTTGAATATGCACTATTTTGATTGAAATATGTTATGTTAATATTGGCTTAACTCAAACAATTTACATTCAAGCATGATTTTTTGTGAAATTCTTTAAGCTATTGATTAGTTTATAAGACTTGTTCAAAGATTGTCTCTAATTTGTATTGAAAGGATTAGGAGTAAATATTTTTAGTATATGTAGTTTATTTATATTTTAGTTTTTCAATGTTTGTGGGTATCGTTCTAGTAAACCCTCACGAGACTAAACTCGTCCACTAGGGACACCTAGGGGTTTAAAGGCTTGTGTCACATGCTAAGTGCCACCGTGATTTCCTACGAAAGTGGATTAGATTAGATTTTCTTATTTTATTTTTATTGACTCGTTGCTAGGGACTAGCAACAATCTAAGTGTGGGGGTGTGATAACTCGTATAATTATATAGTTTTTAGTTATGTCTTATTATTGTTTTGTGTCAAATACGAGTTATTATTGTTTAGTCTATTTGTGTTTATGATCTTTTATATTTTTATGTATTTTGGTGTTTTTCACAAGTTTCTTTGAGTGATTTCAGATTACTAGAATTAAGGACAAATCCAGTTCAGTTCCAGTTCCGATACCTTTTGCCATATTAGCTATATCTCGAGTTTCACTGAAGCAATAAGACTGAAATTTGTAGCCATGCAAAGCTAAGAGGCATATCTATCTTTTTCATGTTTTACACTTCTTGAAACGGAGTCGTTTTCCCTAGCGAAATCGACCATCAATTTGGCTGATGTGCAATGACGTCTGTGCTGACCTGTTTTCGTATTATGCCCATATCGTCTTATCCACATCCGCAAATGAGCTGATTCCAACGGCTATGGATCAGTAACTGATAGGGTAACAGTTTTCTAGAAGACCATGTGATCAGATAAGGCCTCCAACATTGACAAAATCGACCATCAAGTTGGCTGATCAAAATCGTCATATATGACGAAAATTGTTAGAAAATGCACCCACCTATTATACCTACCTTTGAAATTTGTAAAGCTTGTCTCTTGTCATTTAGCCCTCTAAAATGTGTATAAATAGAGGGCCTTGGATGATTGTAAGGGATCATATTGTAGATTGGTAGGAAATTAGCCATTGTAATAAAATTCTCTAAGTTTTCTTCTTCTTTCTTTTCTCTAGTTTTCTTTTTCTTTATTTTCTTCTTCTTCTTCTTTCTTTCTTTTATTTCCTTCTTAGATTCTCTTTAATTTTATGTTTATGTTTACAATGCTTATGCTAGGCTAAACTTCTATTTGGTTAAGGGTGATTTCAAAGCCCTAGACATGTTTTGTGATTGATTTTCAGATTCTATCTATCATTAATTTTCTATCAAAGTTGCTTATGTTCTTCTACAAGAATTGTTCATGATGTTGTCTTGATTTATTTAGGTGTACAACTAGATAGATCTTGATAATTATCTATTGCTAGTTTAGGAGTCTTGATCCGTGTAATTGTCTTGATTTCCTATTCATAAGTGGCAATTTGTGATTAATGATTATGGTCAAGTTTTCAATAATTGCAAAGTGAAACATAACCTAAGTTGAACAATCCGAGCTTATGTGTTTGTTGCTTAGATCAACCTATCTTTCTCATCATAAAGCTGCCATTAAATTGAATTTAGAGAGCTTATTCTAGGTTGTTTAATGGTTAGAGATTAAATAGAGAGCTTGTTCTATTTAACGACAAACTAAGGAAAGATTGGGATAACAGAGCTTGTTGTTATCTACGGTTGTTAACTTTGATAGTTGGTTGATATTGATAGATCTGAAATTGATTCTTAATGATGTCTAGTGGTGGAGAATGAAACCTTAACCATATTTTTCATATTTGATTCTTCTTACTTACTTGTTTTCTTACTTTTCTAGTTTGCTTATTTTTAAAAGTATATTTATTTTTATTGGCTGGTTATACCGCCTAATTTGTATATTAACTTTGTTTTATTTTTATTGGCTGGTTATACCGCCTAATTTAGTATATATATTGGCTGGTTATGCCGCCTAATTTAGTATATATATTTTTATTGGCTGGTTATACCGCCTTGCATCTTATTCTTATTATTTACTTTAGTTTAAATCTGGCTTCAAAAACCCCTTTTCTTTTATTGTTCTTGAATTTAAGTTTTAAACTATTAACTTATAAACTAAAACCCAATCCCTGAGGACTCGACCCTTGCTAACTACTATACTTACAATTTATCTTTTTAGTGCAAGGTTAAATAAGATACACTCTTTTGGGTGCATCAGACTTCTTATTGAGGAACACATTGTAAAGAAAGGGAATTCTCTAGCTGTTTGTTCTCACATGCTCTACGTTCTACAAATGAAGCTACACATGCTTTAGCTAAGTATGGGCTTGGGATAAATGAGGATATGTACTGGGTAGAGGATGTTCCTACTTTTCTCATTGAAATTGTTTCTGCAGATGCTATAATTGAATGAAACTATTATTGATTCAAAAAAAACTAGAGGCATAATACATTACTCATTAAAACTTAAAATCATGGCAATCTTAAAAACATATTAGTAGCTATAGAGTCCTCTAAAATATCAATTCTCGTGGGTCAATTAAGAATAACGCTTAAAAGAATCTTTATAACGCTTTGACAGAATTGCATGTTTAAATTCGAAGAATCTAGCTTATATCATAACACATATTTCATATGGAACCTTACCATATATCCACTTAAAATATTCTTTGTCAATATAATTATAGTCAATTATTTCAATGTTCAACTTTGATTTTAAAAACTTAATTGCAACCGGTGCATCACTATTCTCAAAGTCGTCTCTCTTACATTTTGTTGTATTATCCCAAACCTTAAAAACATCGTTTCCAATCCCAAGCTCTAGTAAGTCAACGTTAAGAAAACATTTAAAATTGTTATCATAATCAAATTCAAAGCTATACATAGCGGTGGTAATAAGTGAAGTTTTTTAAGTATATCCTCTAAATTATTTTTTACTGTAGTCATGGAATGCAAGGAAAAAAAATTGCCATCATATTCAAATGTTGAGATATATAACATTTAGAGTAAATAAGGGAAAAAAAAAAAAATGAACTAACACTTTGCTTTGATAATAGTTTAGTTAGGTAGCTAAGCATGTGAAAGACATGAAATCCAAATAACGAACAATGTAAATAAGGAAAATGAAGAAGCAAATATATGGGTACCATATTAAAGGTGAAGGCATAAGAGGGAAAAAGCCATGAATTATGAATAGAGAGAAAAAGGAAAAACATAGATCCCATAGAAAGGAAATGTAAGGATAATACATACAAAATAAGTAAAAGGGAAAGGAAGGGAAGGGAAGAATTTGGCAAGAGTATGTAGAGAAAATGTAATTGAAACTTACCAATTATCAAGTCCTAGAGTTTGTGGCAAGTAAGGCACACTCTACGGTTTATAAAGTAAAAAAACCAAATGCTAATGTCAAAAGCTTCGACACCAAGACAATGCATTGAATGCATCAATGATTTTCTCAATAAGATGTAGATATTCCCAAATAAATTAGGATCTTCTGTCATAAGCCGTGACTTTAAGAAACCAAAATACATGGTCGAACAACATCCTTTAGAAGCAACAATAAGAACTATGTTCATGGCTTCTATGATAAACCTTATTAAATGTTAGAATCACTTCTATTATAAGGAAAATCAAAAGTTAAGCTTGGCATCACTTGTTATATACGTTAAAAAAAATGTTGCCAAAACATGCAAGGACATTTATAGCAAAAGTCAAGCTAGACACCACTTATTCTTTACGTTAAAATAAATATTGGAATCACTTTTATGATAAGAAAAAAAAAATCAAAACCATTGTAATTCCATCTAACGGCTAAATACAAATTGACTAACATGATAACAATCCAAACCGTTAATCCGCTATGCGCTAAGGAAATATAGAGTTTATATTTGATGCACTGTTAGTGTATAAATTTTATACACTGTCAGTGCACTAAAATACGACATCTCATTAATGAGCAAAGAAAAAAAGTAGTAAAAGACCTATAAATAAATAAATTACAGTCACATGCACTGCAAACTGCCCTTAAAAAAGTAGTTTATATTTATTTATAGGTCATTCACTATTTTTTTCTTTACTCATTAATGAAATATCGTATTTTAGTGCACTGACAGTGTATAAAACTTATACACTGTCAGTACATCAAATATAAACTCGAAAATATATGCGAACACAATTCACCATCCAATAACTCTCCCACAACACTGTCAATCCTTTTGTTCAAAATGAAGTACATGGCAGGTGTGCCTCGTGGCATCCAAAGGGAAGATAAACTTTCCTTTACTATAGAAAGAATTAATAGATAAATGTATTCCCTTTGTCTATTTTGCAAGGGTGATATTAGTTCGATTCAACTCGAATTTGGATGAAAATTTCGATAATGTGTAGTGCTATGATTTTTTTAAAACTGAACTAAAATCGAATCTAATATTTAATTGAACCAATTCAAATTGAGTTTCATCGGTTTAGATTGATTCGGTTCATAATTTTTTTGAAAATTCAAAAAATTATCTTTTTTATAGTTTTTAATAGTTTTTTGCACTAATTTAAAAAGAAAATATTTATTTTTATATTATAAAAAAATAAAAAATTAATAAAAAAATACAATTAAGCTCGGTTTGGATAATTACGAATTTTTAACCTTTGAATCAAAAACTGAATCGAATAAGTTTACTTACTACTTGTACCGAATTTAATAAAAACCGATCTGAACACTTGCTGTTTGAATCGATTTTTGATTTTTTAAATTTTCTCTGAGCCCTACCATTTTATTTGTCCATGTTTGATTTATTGGTCAAACGAGTTTAACTTTGACCGTTAATTTTTAAAGTATCATATATTGAATTAAAATTTTAAAAAACATGTTTTGAATTTTTTATATTCAAAATTAGCAATCCTTATTTTAATTTCATCATTTTATAAAAATAATGATAAAAATTGAGTTTGTTTGATAAAAAAAAGTCAACAAAAAACAAATATAATACGACAGAGGAAGTGTTATGTTTGGGAATTGGGAAATTGTGATTTTTTTTTGCCTTTTTTCTTATGTTCTTCTTAGTTGGGGCCTTGGTCCATTGCCTGACTTTTGTGCTTGGGCCTGTCTTCGGACTCCTTTTATTGTTGCTATCCGCAGTTCCGCACAGTCCAGTTGCTCAATTTTCATTTTCCCTTTCATTCTTTACCCCGTAAAACGTTATAAATTTTTTTTTTTATTTTTTTTTTATAAAGGAGGTTGTAATTTAAAAATAGAAACAAAAATTGTAGATACTGAAGATTCGAATCTTAGATTTATTGAATGTCATCTCTTAAAGGTGACTAAATGAACCAACTGAGTTAAGTTCTGGGATCATCATTTTTCAATTTTAAATTACCATTTTTGTAGAAGTAAAAATGAAAAAAAAAAAAAAAGGGGTCAGATCAGTTTTATACTTTTATATGCTATGCGAAATGAGAAAGAATTGACACTTGACAGCAAGCATGGGACATTGGATGCCCTTGTCTGGTCGAAGCATTTCTTCATCCAGATTTCTATGCGCTTTTCTTTTAAGCTAGGGAAGACTAGTCGATGCAAGGAATTAAATTTTTGGTAGAGAGTAGATGATTGAGACAGAAAGTTGCTAAGATGTTAGGCCGTAGCCAACGGAACATTAAATTATGGTTTTCATTTATGTTATCATTATTGGAGATGAATATTGAATATTGGTATGTGTTTGATATGAGTGTATTTAAATTTTTTTTTTTTTTAAATTCATATACTTGAAAGATTATATTCTCGTACTCATATCCGAATATGTGTCCGACACGGATGTTGAAGACGAATATTTTAAAAAAATAAAAAATCTGGATAACATAAATAATATATAATAGTTCGTTGAAGTATCATGTTTGAGAAAAGATTTTGAGAGGCTCAACAGCTAAATGGGGTCCCTTGGTCATACTTTGGTTTCTTTCTTGTCTTCAATGTGGTATAGAGAATTTTGAATATGATCGGTTCTTCTTTCTGTCCTCACTCCTTGCCCTTTTCCTTTCGGCCACATGAAAAGCTAGAATTTGGTACCAACTTCTAAACAGTAATCCTTGCTCAAGAATTCAACAGCCATTATCCTTTAACTAAAGTTGAAATTGGCTTTAGTGAAATTAAAAATAACGGTGAGTTTAAAATCAATGATGAGATATGTGTTTGGATTCAAAATCAGTAGTAACGGTGAAATAAATTATAATAAGTAAAGAAAATGATCATTAAGGACATTAGATAAAAATGTGTATATAATGAACATTTTAAATTATTTGACATTTATAAATTATTAATTTTATATTTATATCAAATAATAATTTTATTAATAAATATTAAAAATTAATAAAAATGATAATAATATATCAAATTATATTTTTGCATTATTTATGTAATTATTATTTTTAATTAATTCATATTAATTATATAATAAATATATTTATATTTATTATATTAAATTAAATTAAAAAAAATATTTTACATTTTAAGATAGAAATCATAAAATAAAAAAAAAAAGGCAGGGACAATTTTTTTCCCTGCATTATTCCCAATTTCCCATGACAAAAAATAAAAATAAAATAAGGGTATGATGGGGAAATGCCCTTCCACTAGAGGACATTATTTTCCATTGGAGCATAATGCTCCAGTCGAAAAATTAGAGGTCAGCAGGTCTTGTCTGCCAAACGGCCTGATTGAGGTTAAAAGTGCCTCAATTGGGCTGCATCGAAACTCCGTTTAATTCCAAACGGAACCTAAATAAAATAATTTATAACAATAAGAGATGTGTCAATTTTTATTTTTGATTTTTGAAAAAAAGGAGATTCGAATTTTATTTTTTTGGTGTATAATCCAATGTGTTCTTTCATCTCCATTTTATAATTTGATGTAAGACTTAATCCCTGTCGGACCGGGAGTGTAATGGTAAAACTCTTCCAACATTAGAGACTTCCAAGATTCAAACCTTAGTTCTCATATAGGGATTGTAGCTATTTTATCACTCCAACAAACCAAATGTTGGTGACAGCCTAAAGCTTGCTTATAAAAGATAAAAGTCTATTAAATTAATGAAACACCTTCCTACCTCCTAATGTCTATAGTTGCGTAGTTTGGTCTTAAAACCGGCAAATTTGCGGTTTGGATTAAATATCTTGCAAGAATGCTATCTTTTAAGTGTTTTGTCAACAATATCTTTATGGTATCTTTTAAAATTAGTTAATATATTATATAATAATAATAATATTATTATATTAAATATAATAATTAATAATATTATTCGTCATTTTTAATATATTAGATGGAGATATTATTATATCTAGTATTCTAAAAATTGTCATTAGACACTTATAAACAAAATCCATCTTTCGAATACTACCAAATACCAATCTCTGATTTGCTATTTATGGATAAGATGATAGCGATTGGGGATAGGTGGTGTCATTTATGGCAACTGGAATTGTCGGAGACAGTAGCTTTAATAATAGACGCCTTAATTACTTGCTCGTGAATTGGTGTCGGTCGAAATGGAAGATAGTATGAAGCATTACTAATTTCCTACACAAACTTTATATTTAAACGGAAAAAAAAAAAAAAAAAAAACCAAGATCAAGGCCCCCAAGCTTGCAACTTTGTCAAGGGAACCAACAGGCAGTCGCAATCAATGAGTAAAAATTGGTCCTAATTATTCAAGGAAAACAAAGGTTATTTTTTTTTCCTAGGTTCCATTCACACCCCACTGCCTACTGTATAACTGTACCACCCAATGTGAGAAAAACTACATTAATTAAATACATGAAAAAAGGGAGGAAATTTTGATGTATAATGAAGACCCATTTCATTGATTGAATTGAACATTCAATTTATCAACATTTTTCAGCTCTTGTTTCTGTTAGCTGATGGGCCTTTACAGAAACAGGCTGATCATCCAAAATTACAAAACTTACCAATGTACAGAAACATGAATCCTGATTCTGTTAATTACAAATTCACCTTATTATTATACTTCCATCTTTTTCATGTTTCAATTTTTTTCTTTAGTTGTTTTCTTTCTTATTACTATTAGCCGACCATTAGTCTCCCAATGCCTAGCAGCTAGCAACGCGACCCCTTCTTGCAAACGAGTGCACCCGATCCTGCAGTGAGTGAGCTCACCAGTGAGGATGGTCTCGCACCCAAGCTCGACGCCTTGGCATAACTAGAAGAGGTTACTGTGCCTGATGCAGTGAAGAATGCTCCATTCAACATCAAATCCCCTTCTGACCTCCAATTCCAATGCTTCCATTTACTTTGCGGCGCATCCTCGTGTTTAGTCACCTGAATTAATTTGTAACATATAACTTTAGTTTAAAGCTTACTAATTATTTTCTAATTTCTATATTTTATATGCTACCTATGGTTATTTCGAATTCGGGAGTAAGTGTCGGATAAGGGTATGTATCCGACACGGGCATGCTTAAATTTTTTTTAAATTTTTTCATATATTTGAAGAATCGTACTTTTATACCCATGTTCGAATATGTATCGGATACGTGTATCGGACACGAATACTTTAAAAAAAATAAAAAACCGAAATAATATAGTATGTTACTACAAATTACGGGGTGAGGGGATCAGCGAGTTGTTCTGACTGAGTTCTGACCTCTTTGTTGTTTACATTATCTGGTGCAAGAAATCTATTGCCCTGGCTGTTGATTGTAGGATCAGCACTGCCACCGATTGCATACATTTCCCAATGCGTGTAATCATTGTTCACCACGTGAAAATATCCATGCCTGCATCTGTATACAAGTTGAAAACTCAAAACAATTAATCACCTAAAGGCAAAAATAGTTCTTTTTTTGTTCGACTATAATTCTTTCTTTTTTACCTAGGCATTCTTTGCACAAGCCTTTCTCCAAAGTGGTTGAAGGCAATGGTGACTTGCATGTTTTTGTCTTGTTTGTAAGAGTCGCTGTGGCCCAAGAGCATGACCTTATTATGATGGGTCATGTAATTGTTAGAGATGGTTATGGCGGTGGATCCATGAATGGCATCGATCAGCCCATCGTTGCAATTAGACAAAGAGCAATGGTCAACCCAAACGTGGCTGCCTCCAAATATAGACACCCCATCACCGTCTGATATAGTCCTCCAACCATAATGGCTAGGCGAGTCCCTCACGTAAGCATTCCCTCCTCTCTTGCAATCATGTATGTTAATCCCATGAATTATAACGTTGGTCACGTACTGTATCGTAATGCATGGCCCGCCGGCAATGTGAACGTTGGCGCCTCGGCCGTCGATGGTCTTAAAGGAGTTCATCAGCAATTCTTCCTTCAACTTGATCACCATGTCACGAGCAAAAACGATCCATAAAGGTTCATCTTGGATAACAGCGTGCCTAAGGGTGCCAGGTTTGGGGTTGACAGGGTCACGGTCATTGGGGTCCGTCACTACGTATATTTTCCCATCCCTGCCACCAATGGCATGCTTACCGAACCCAATGGCACAATCGGCTAGCCTCTGACGGTTCTTTTCCCAATTAGGGTCGCACCGCCAGCAGTCATCAATAGGGTTGCCGGTTCCACAGGAGAGAAATCCCAGGTTCCTCCTAGCTATAGTAGCATTCCTGATGCTCCTGTATAAATCAAACATATGTAGAAGGAAAAATATGTGACACGTTATTAATTATTAATATCATTGTTTAGTTTCATAATTTAGGGTTTAATTCAGTTAGTTCATAAGTAATTATTAAGAGATGACATTGAATAAATTTAGGGTTCGATCTTAACATCTACAATCATTTTTTCTATTATCAAATTACGACTTCTTTTATAAAATTTAAAAAAAATACTTACTCATTAACTTGTTGGACTACTTGCTCGGGGTCTTGAACCGGAGAGGAGAAAATGAAGGTGGGAGCCAGGAGAGGCAACATCAGGAGAAAGAGGGATAATGAAATTGCCATTTTTAGGCCTTCTTTTTCACCTTTCTTAAGTAGGTAGGTAAATTGAAGAGAGAAAATTCTGAGAAACTGAGAGAAAGGGAGGGGGGGTTTTATAAAGGGGATAGAGTAGGTTAGATTGAATAAAGAATTAAATGGGTGCCCCTCAGCCTGCCCATTCTATCCCTTGAAAGGGTCCCAACAGTCGGTAGTTTGAGTCGTTAGCTGCTCAATCTCCCCCCATTTTGGTTTATATGTTATTAACATATTCCACGTCTCTCAATTTCTCTTTTTATTTAAAAAAAAATAATAATAAATAAAGAAAAGGAAAAAGAACAACGCCTCAATGTCACATGAACTCTTAAATCTTATTTTCACCTCATTTGTTATAAATGTTTTATAATAAGTTTATCTTAATTAGTACTAGCTAATTGGGATCTTTTAAGCATATCTACTATTGACTTACAAGCCAATTACTGATAATTTATTCATTTTTGGTACTAAAAATTTAAATGGAGAGAGATTATTCCATTTTAGAGTCAGGACATATCACAACAAAAATTTATATTAAAAATTTTAGGTCGTTCACAAAATAAAAATAAAAAAATTGCTGACAGCAAAATCGAATCTAAACCTTACCAACAAAGTATTAAAAATCTTGAATACATTATCCAAAACTTAGAATATTCTTGAACCATTCTTTTATTTTTTTTATTTTGTATTTAAATAAATGAAGGCTATGAATCTTAAGACCAGAATTGTAATTGTTGAGTCAAATATATTCTAGAGCTTCTTTTAAACACTCACTCGTATAAAATATAAATAATATATCACTTTTTTAAATATTTGAGAAATGAGATCTTAGTTAATTGTTGAATTAACTACTTTTGGCGACTCAATACTCAATATTAAAGTAAAAAAGTAGTAATAATTTCATTAAAGATTCCAACATTAGTTAGACCAAAGTAATGAACAAAGCATTCCATAAACTTACATCAAAATAATGTTATTGAAGTAAAAAACTTAGTAATTAATTTAGATTTGGAATTGTTCTAAATCCGTGAGAGCGATCACGAAATCTTGATATAGCTTAAATATAATTACAAAATCTTAACTCACAATAAACAGATAAATTTTATTTTAAATATTTAATTAAATAAATTTAAACTGTTATTAATGAATATGATTTTATAATTATAATTAAACAACGTCAAAATTTCGTAATAATTCTGATGGAACCGAAATTCATGAACGAATCAAAGCCAGTTGTTGGAATTATCTTCTTCCAATAAATGAAATTAAAGCTAATAGTCAAACTAATAGCCTGAAATACATGTTTTGTGATAAATTGACAGATAATTTTGGCATAAGCATTCTTAATTCTTAGACAAAATAATCAGATTTTGTATGCACTATATTTGTGGAATAGTCGGGTTACTCGTCCAAAATGATAAATTTAATTTATATTGAATTGAACTTGAACATAGATTTTTTTTTTTAATTTAAGCCGATTCAGTTCAATCTGAATTACTGTTTATTAATAAATATAATATTTTTGAATTATAAAAATATTAATATAAAAATATTTTTTTAAAAATTAAACGAATTTTCAAATCGGTCCAAATTCAACCCGAACCATGAACCACCGACACTGAATTGACATTCTTGTCGTTCATGTTTTCTAATTTCAAAAGTGAAAGACAAATTTCCCCTCTTTCTTTCTCCATCACACGTTACTTTATGTCGCAATTTTCCATCACAAATCTATTTCTTTTCTTGCATTTATTTAACGACCGTCCAATCAGATTTAATCTTGATCATTTTTCATTCCGTAAATTAATCTAATTTTGAATCACATGAAATATTTCTATTATTTCAACCGTTGATGATAGAGTATTATACTTTTAAATTTTAATTTAAATGATCACGATTTAATTTTTAATAATTTCAAATGTATAAAATATTTCTATTATAGAACAATGATATGTCAGTAGTGAATTTACTAAAGATTAAATTAACATTCTTGTTTCAATTTCAATGTTATACCCATGAAATCAGAGCCATGGCTGATATACTAATATTGTGCTTTGAAAAAGCTTTCAATTATATATAGTTAGACCACTCCAAATCCTCTCAAAATTTTAGTATCTAAATGAGAAAAAAAATAATTTTAAATAACGATAGCGAATTTCATCACAAACGCTGCGGTCGCAATCGAAGTATCACAATTGTAAGCATTGCAAATATTATGTAATCCATCGCAATCGTAATTTTTTTTTAAAACCTCACAACTTCTTCGAAAATAATTTATTTATGTTTTAATGTGATTTACTGATACAAATAAATTGCGTGAATGTTTTTTTTTTTTTGTTATTGGATTAAAATTCATGAAACTCCGAGATATGTTCCTTTCTTTCTCCCACTTTGCCAAAGGGTAAAGCAGCTCCATTTTCTGGTCTTCACGCCTAAATACATGGTTTCACCCAAGGATTTAAATAACGGTCGTAACGCGATATTACGGTCGCTATTTAGCGATTTTGGCATTTTCTGTCATCGATATTCACGATCGATTTTTATCGCGATTGACCGCGATAGCATTCATTACGTCCGCAACTACGATAAATACGACATAACAAAAAAATGTCCGCAACCTTAATTTAAATCGTTCCACCTAATTCTCTTAAAACTATTCGCAAAAGTTTCCAAAAAAATTTTCTAAACTCAAAAGAAAGAAACTCAGATACAATCTTAGGCTTTTTTTTTTCTTTCCTATTTTGCTCTTCATTTTTGTTCAAATTAGATGCAAGATTAGATTCAATTGTTGTCATTTTGGCTGAATTGCAAAGTACTGTAACATTGTTGCGGTCCTTTTTATGCACTATAGTGATCGTTCCGTTGCGGATAACAGCCGTTATAAGTGTGATGCGGTTTCACAATTACGTAGTGCAGAATTGCGGACGCGGTCATCCCAAAATCCATTACGAATTGGCTGTCGCGTATTTTAGAACTAAGGCAAACATTCATAAATTCATTTGGTAGACTTTTTTTTTTTTAACCAATGCTGCAGCTTTCATTTTTCTCTTTTTATGTTCATCAGAAATTTAAATAGCAACCATGACGCGATGTAGCAATTGCTATTTTGCGGTTTTAATTTTTTTTTTGTCATTGAAATTCATCGTAATTAGAACGTCAATAGTTAGCGATCCGTAACGATTAAGTTCGCGATCGTGAATTAAATGTATATAAATTTAATTTACAACTTGTAAATAATTTTTTTTTATTAATAAAAAAACATAAAGTGTCAAACTATTTTAAAAATCATTAAAAATAATTTTTATAATTATAATTATTATGGTTTACAATAAATTGTGCAAAATGAAAAAAAAAATTCATGACCGCAATGACTGTAATGGCCGCAATAACATTCATTATATCCACAACTACAATAAACACGAGTTGACAAAAACACATCCGCACACACTATTTAAATTCCTAATCTCATGAAGAAAATCCTCTCTAGTTTCAACTTCTGATATATATACTTGCACAGTCATTAATATTTATGGCTCTGAATTTAATTTTCTATCTGTTATTTAGTGTTAGATCTTTCCATGCAGATATATAGATGATGGGTTTGATGATAGCTGCTCAACCATATGCTATAGCATGTGCTTTCTTTGCATATTAAATATATATACATTATTTAGTGTTAGATCTTTCCACGCAGATATATAGATGATGGGTTTGATGATAGCTGCTCAACCATATGCTATAGCATGTGCTTTCTTTGCATATTATATATATATATATATATATATATATATATTGGAATAAAATGATATATATATATATATATATATATATATCTCGAAAGGCAATTCCAACAATGTGAAAGCATTCCAATGTCGGCGCTTTCCTTTTCTTAATCCTTGCAATTAATTAAAACATAACTGTTTGATGTGGACAACATATGTATGTATAATCAGAACGACAAAGTGGTTATAAATAATGTTTTAGGTATACCAGCATTGTTAATTGTTGTTCAATTAAGGATTTTATTAACAAATGATTTAAAGCATTTTTGAAAGTTATCCTATTAAATAATATTCTTTTTTATGAATGCATTGTAATATACATCATATGAATCGTCAACTATATATTAACCTAAAAATTTAAGTTGTAATTATAAGATGAAGTATATTATACAAAGTAACTTCCAACTTTTATCTAATTTTAGGTTTGATACTTTGATAAGAACTCATCTTTTTTTTTTTTTTTATTCAAAAAAAAAAAAGTTGCAATGGCAAAGGAAATGCTACATTGAAATTATCAATGTTGAAAAATCAAATTGGTTATTCAAATCAATTGAATTGAAAATTGGAAGACAGTTCAATCCAGTATATGTCGAAAAGTAAAAAATTTAGAAAACTGTTGAAAAACTGATTAAATAGATAAAAAACTAAAAACTGATTTTAAGTTTTTTTTTTTTAATTTTTTTATTGTATATGATGAAATTTGAATCTTTAACTTTTTAAATCTATATTAAAGATTATAACATTTAATCAAATATATATTTTCATTAAATATTATTAATATTAAAATTATTTATTTAAGTTTTAATTTTTTTAAATTAAATTGTCTGATTCAATCGATCAGATCAATTGAATCACATAACCAAAAATTTCAACGATTTGATCTCTTATCCGATTTTGTAAACATTAAAGTTATATTCTCTATCAAATTATATTATACTTCAGGCTTATTATTATCAAACAAATTCTTTACGTTATTATTTTTGGGTAGTGTTTGTTTTGGATCTTCGAGTTTGGAGGTTGAAAGGGGGGGGGGCACATAAAGAAGTCCGTACCGTCCGTGAAACTGGTAGGATGTTAGCATTTTTCTTGTGAAAAGGCACGTTCTCCCATGTGAGTTTTGTGCCCTTAAAATTCCTTCCTAACCTCCCCATGTGGACCCTTCTTTTTCGACCTCAAAATCTAAGCCTTTCATTTATAATACTCTCAGCTCAGGGTATCTAAAGCCGTTTGATGGTTGGGAGCTGATCCAACTTTCTCCAAGTTTCAGCTACACAATGTGTTACAGGGTCACCAAATGGTGAGTTGGTGGCTACAAAAGGCAAAGTCTAATCTTTTCTATCACCAATTCACCAATATTCTAATCCACTCAGCAGGGAATAGAAATCCTCTTCTCCCGATTCCCTCCTCTATCCGTGCTCTCACTCACGTAATGAGTAATGAGTTTATTTTTTCGGTATCGTTTTTTTTTTAGTTTATTTTTAATTGTTTAACGAGAGTTACGAAATACAAATACGATCAATCGGTATTTTATCGGTGATCGAATAAATGAATTCCACAACACAATCTCTTTTATTTGCATTGTCTTTGTATCCATTTTTTTCACGCGAAATCGGTTTTTTTATTAGATAAAAAATCGGGTCAAATATTAAAAACGAACAGCTATGAAAAAAACAAAAAAAACGAACGCGCGACTCGTTACGAGAATGAGGTACGAATAAGGATAAAGAAATGAAAACAGATGATTTGGATTCTGAAAGCACGTGGCAACTCATTATCATCAGCCATTTATTTTCCTTCTTTTTTTCATTTTCGTTTTGTTAGGTATATAGGCATATAACTAGCTAGCTCTTAATTTTTTTATAATCGCGGTCAAAGAATAATTTTTTTTTTTTTGTAAATATTGAAATTTAAATATCAAATCTATTAAATATTATATTTTAAAAATAATTGCATAAATTAATTTGATTAAACCGTTAGTCCACCCCTTAATTTGCTTCCTCATAAACTACAAATAGTTTTTCCAAATTCGCTAGAGTATATAATAATAATAGTCATGAAAACAAATGATAGCCACCAGAATGCATGATCCCACCTTTGTGCAATATTGTTATATGGATAAGACCACTTTATACTACAATTATTGCCTTCTTGAATCTTGCTTATCTAAAAATGTTATATATTAAATTACAATTATAACAGGTAATCCTTTTTATTCATAAATTTTACATTACTCATCCATCAAATTTAAACTCGTAACCTCTAAAATAATATTTAAAATCTTAATACTTGAGAATATAACATTTGAAAACAATTTTAATGTACGATTGATTCCAAATAAGAACTCTTAAGATTATCAACAAAAATCAGACATAATTTTCGTCGACATCTCACTCAATTAATTCCGTTTAACTTATATTAATATGTATGCAAAAATGACAAAAATAAAACCTGACTAGTGGAAGCAACTACTTTGGGGGTAACGAGAAAGACGAAAACAAGGCTCAAACATTAACAAGTTAAATTGTTTGCTTGCATGTCTTGTTAAACATCTTTGACAGTTGCTGCGCTTTCTTGTTCACTTTAAAGCAAAGGCTTTAAAATCTGTCTCATTCTTTAATAATTAGTTAGTAATTAATGATTTAATTATGGATCGTTTAATTGGTGTTTATAGGTACGGGTTAAGGATTACTTTTTTTACCATTTTAGAAAAATATTTTGTATTTAATACATTATTTTTACTGAATTAAGAAAAAATAATATATTAATTGCACTTTATATATATATATTACTTTAACCAGTGCCACTAAACACTAATTAACATTTTTCTCTAATTATATCCAAATAATCAATCCCTTGTTTATTAAACCATGTTAGTTTTTTTTTTTTTTTCTCTGATTTAATGATAGAAATAAGTCTATAGAGTCTTTATACGCATCATATATTAAAAGTGTAGGGTATGATTTGTGGATCCAAAGGTCAAAAACATCACATGGCCTGAGCAGACCATGTGCCCCGCCAATCCATAGCCATTTAGTCATGAAAATGACACATTCTACATTTTCCTGTTTGCTTTTCAAGTAGCTGAGGCCTGAGGCCAAATCCCATTTATTATAGTACTATTTCGTCCGAGGCAAAAATATTTGTCTAAAGAAGTTTTTAAAAGGAAAGTTTTCTCCATAATTATACTTAAATTTTTAATATAAAGAGATCAAGATTTAATCGGAATTGGAGAATTTATAAATACTGAAAATCAAATTCCAGCCTTACTGAAAATCTATTAACCATTTAGGTTAGGTTTATACTTCATGTTACTCCACCGATCTTATAAATAGTGTCTTGTTTGTATGCCTTTAATTGTTTTTTAAAAAAATGTTTCGTTTGAGAAGTTAAAGAAAAATCATTTTTAGTTTTCCATATTATCTAACTATAATTACTCTCACTTTCTTCTCATTTTTCAAAGTAAAATTAATTTTTTAAAAAACTTTATAATCAATAAAAATCAAAATTCAACTCAAAATTTTTAAAACTTTGTGCAAAATCAAAATATGACACAATATATGAGATGGAGGGAGTATTTCTTATAGCTAAAGGAAAGGATTATACCAATTCAGTTTTGATCTAGCATTGTCACTTTTTTAGATGGATTTAGATTTAACATTCAAATTAAAAGTTTAACTTATATTAAGATCCGAATTAAGAGTTTAACTTATAGTGAATTTGAAACACCCACTAAAGCAATGTCATCTCATTTATATATATATTAAACAGATTTAGTTAGTATAATATAATGATTTTCATCAAAATTTTCAAGAGTTTTTTTTTTTTGTCAATTTTGCATGCAGATTACGAGTTATAGGGAGCTTTGAGTGAATGTAGATGAAAATTATGTTTGATTTTTGTTGATAATCTAAGGGTTACTATTTGTAATGAATGGTACATTAATTTTTAATGATAAACCATTGATCCCTAATAATAACACTTAGATATTATTAATGATACATTTTAATCTTAAAATTAAACATATACATCAATGATACATTAACAACCCCAAGACCAAACAATCCGGCCCGCTGTTCCCTTATATCTCTTAAATATATATGTACTTAAAAAAAGTAAACAAAGATAAAAACCTACCATTAATAAAAGTTTCGTTTAATAATTTCAACATGATAAAGGAAATGATGAATTGCTTTTCATGAAAACCTTTCCTCTTACACAAGAAATTATTACATAGGCTCTTAATTTCCACCACGTCAATCATAAGTCCAATTAATAAAATTAATTCACATAACTCTTTATTTCAAGTCATACTTAATTACACTTGAAAATAAGTCACATCCTTTAACAACAGTTACCTTGGATTAAAAAAGAAGAAGTTAGGGTTTAATTTATGAAAAGCAAAAAGGATGTATCCAATAAACCAAAATCTCTCTCCCTTTGTTTTTTAGCAAGAATCTTCTTTCTATGTTCTGGGTCATGGTTTTAGCACGGAGTTTCTAAGATTTAAAAACAATGCAAAAAAATTGAGAGATTTTGAAGAAATTTTGTAGAGAAATCAATAGCCATGGTAGCCTATGATAGTAATAATCTACAATTTGAATTATATTTTTAGTCGAAACAGGATAGAGATATAAGATTCTTTTTGGCTTTCATAAATTAAACCCTAACCTTTTGTTGCAAAAATTAATATGAGGTTGAAGTAACTTGATTGGGGGCCGATGAAAGTGGAAATTATGGGAAGAACATGGGGGCTTATAGACAATCTATGCATCTGATTTCTTGTAATGGTGAAATCAGAATAGAATCTGCAACAAAAAAAAGAAAAAGATGATGGTGGCTTATGCAAACAGATGCAGAACGGTAATATGCACACTCCATCTTGTCAATGAATAATTTGAATTATTTTTAGCCGTGAAGTTAAACAGAAATAAGGTTTATGGTAAATATGACATGAAACAAAAAAAAAAAAAAAATGGATGTGAATTATTTTATTGATCGGATCTGCTACTCACCTGATGAAAAGAGACCGTTTATGTAATAATTTTCTCCTTTATAACAGTAAACAGTGTAATAAAATTCTCTTTTTTACTTTAATGATATGCAGAATCTAAGTGGATATCGTTAATGATGATGAAAAGTAACGATGGAACGTGCACCATCATCACTTTATTAAGCATAATCATGAATGCAAATCTCTCAATACAAAAGTATAATTTCCACCTTTACAGAAAAAGTCCAAAAAAAAAAACAAAAAAGAGTGAAATGTGACAACCAATTTTGCATCAAATTCTTTTCTCATGAAAGTGTTACAATTTATCATTTTAATTTATATATAATTACAAATGAAAGTTATTTATTATTTATATTCATTATATATCTTATTTTTTAATTTTGATTCATGTATTTAATCATTTTTATTGATTTTTATTTATGTATTATATATTTTTAGTATAATTGAATATTGGGTTATCAATATCTTTGCTAGTTTAAATTTTAATTACATTTATGAATTATAATCAATATATATGTATCACCTCTGATCTCACAATATCTACATCTAAAAGATCTTCATCGCTATTCCCACACTCAATAAGCAAAAAGACGTGCAGTTTCCTTTTTATACTTCTAAATTATTTATCGAATAGCAAAAATCAAACGTCCAAATGAAATCTTTTATTAGACAATGTTAAAAGAAAATAATTTTAAGCTATTGTGAAATTAAAGTTTGGAAAAGAATTGTTTTTCATTTTTTTTTCACATTTGTTTTTTAATTTTTTTTTGAAACTTTCTTATTTTCTGAACATTTTTTTACTATATATCTTGGTTTTTTCTTTTGATACAAAAATCAAACTACTTTTGGTCTCTTTTAAACCAACTCCAAAAGAAAGTCCAGATGTAATGTATCAAAATAGTCAAGTTTCTAGATCCAATGTATCAAAATAGTCCAAGTATATAACAAAATTAATTTCAAAATTAAATTTTTATTTGCTCTATCTATTTCCTTTTAAACATTATATCTTCCCTATATTTTACTCTCTTAATTTTTTTTTTCTTTCTAAAATTAATAAAACTAATATGTTCCGTAGAGCATATATTTCTAACAATTTGAACATAAACCATCTTTATGTATCCCTAACATTAAAAGTTTAAATGTTCATTCGAAAAAAATTACACTACAAAATTTAGAGATTTAGGGGATGACTTAAAATCGTCCTTAAAAGCTTGAAAATCTTCCCTGAAAGTTTCAAAGAGACGACTTAAGCCATCCCCAACAGTCATCCTCTAAAACTGTCTCTGAAAAGTTTTGGAGACGATTGTGAACAATCGTCCCCATAATTAAGGATGACTTTCGTCCCCAAAGCTTTGGGGACGAAAAAAAATGTCAAAATATTTAAGGATGTTTGTCATCTTTAAATGAACATTCTTTGGAGACGATAAAAAAATGTATTGGGAGACATAATCTTTCAAATGAATTAGTTTTTAAGGACGAATATCGTCCTCAATGAATGACGTCCCTAAAATTTTGTTTCAAATTTCTTTTTTAGGACATTTGATATCCTCAATATCTATTGGGGACGACTGACGTCCTTAACATCCTAATCCTAATCCTAATCTTAATTTTTATTTTTATTTAGCAATGTATTATTATAAATTTAAGTCTAATAATACAAATCCATAAAAAAATTAATTATCTTCATTTAAAATAATAAGATAATAAATATGAATTAAAATCCATAAAAACTACAATATTAAATTCTATTAAAATTTAAAATATTTTTACAACTATTCATAATAGTGTCTATAAAATCATTTTCTATTTATAACAAAATAAAGTTTTCGAAGATGTCCACTTGATCAAGTATCGCCCGTATCCTACAAATTCAAATAAAAAATTGAAATTAAGGAAAATACTATTATGAAAGTCAAATATAACAACACTATAAAGGAAGCGAAGTTATATGAAGAGAAATATACAAATATACAAAGGCTGAAAGCCTGAATAACAAATCCCTAAAGAAGTTCAGTTCTATCTCAAGAATCACATATGTTTCACAAAGTTCCATCTGCCATGAACATTAACCATGTAAAGCTTAATATTTAATTTTTTTTTCCTTAGAAAAAATTTATACACGAATAATAAAATGCCCCACTCAATGCTTTACATTTTATATATTTTCCAATAATATTGCTTTTATGGATTCAACAGTTAAAAAACAATTTGGGTTATATCATGTGACACGTCTTACACACTTCCTTTTACATAAACATAGACGAATTGAACAGCTATAAGATATTATCATAAATCCCCTTCCAGAAATTGATCATTCATGACTATAAAACAAAATCATCAACCACAACAAAAATATACAATTCAGATTTCAACAAAATTTACAACAAAAAAAAACATCATAACTATAATTCGTACAATGTCATTAGCACTCAATCCTACTTATAATTGATTCATAGAATGTCAACCCTATATATCCGCAAAACAACAAACTACTGTATAATATACGAGATGAAACTACCGTATTTGAGAACACAATTATCAATATTCATGGCATGTAACTAACATAAATTGGAGAATTAGAAGAGGAAGAGTAACCTGAATCAACTGAGACCATGTTGATGTCTGTAGTGCATCCCCACCAATCTTCATTGATGTCTCGGGAGAATAACCATACTAACATCACCAAGTAAATTACAGTTAGCATGATTAGTCCCAAGAACCTCATGGAAATAAAAGATAAATCACTACAACCAAATTGGTTTTCAGTGGCGCTAACATAGCGGCGTTTGACTTAAAAACGCCGCGGAGTACCGTGTTTTTGAATACCCGACGGCGTTTCTATAAGAAACGCCGGGAAGTTGTAAAGTAGCGGCGTTTTATATATACAAACGCCGCTAAATCTATACTAATTGCGGCGTTTGCATTATATAAACGCCGCTAAACTAAAATCAATTTTTATCACTTTAGTAAAATTTGGGCGCCAAAATTTGGAGGCGAGACGCTGCGTTTAGGCTTTTGTTTTAGCGGCGTTTGTATCCACAAACGCCACTAACTAATATAATATAGCGGCGTTTTTATATATAAACGCCGCTAAAAACTTAGATAAAGCGGCGTTTGTAAATATAAACGCCGCTAAATATTTCGACATAGCGGCATTTGGTAATAAAAACGCCGCTATATTGATTCATTTATGGCTTTAGGCAAAACGATGTGTTTTACCTTGTCAATTTGCGGCGTTTGTTGATACAAACGCCGCTATGTTTGTTAATATGATTCAGCCCCGAAAACAAAAACCTAAACCTGTTCTCTCTCTCTCTCTCTCTCTCTCTCTCACAGATCTCTAACCCCAAAAACTCATCTCCAAGCCGATTTTTCGCATTTCATCTCCAAATCATCATCTCCAAGCCGATTTGTCTCTCTTCACCGGCAATTCTCTTCTCCAAAACGCACCAGTTTTCCCTTCAATTCCTTCAAATGCGGACGCAAAACAACGTTAGAGCTCCAGACGCCGGTGACTGTTACCAGCCCCAACGGTAATCTTTCTCCTTCAATTCTCACTTAGAAAGTCACCGTCCACGACAGAAAACAAGGTGTCGTTCACGAATTTCTTGTTCCTGAGGTACGGCGTTCCTCTCTGTTTCTTTTCTGAGGACATAACTTTCTCATTTGAGCTTCATACTTGCTTCTAGTGTAAATTTTTTCTCAATGACTGATCAAACTTGTTTGCTTTATGCTTGTGCCTTGTAGACTTTTGAGTACTTTTATTTTTTAGATTCTTAATCTACCTTTAATCCTTCAATTTTTATCTATTTAATTCATCTGATGATAAATTCTCTCAAACCTATAACTTTCATAAATATGTCCAACATACATGTCATTTGAACTAATACTCGGTTGACCAAGTCCGAAGAATGAAAAGTCTATATATATATATATTGATTTATTGATGCACAATACATGTAGTGGATAATACATTTGTATAATATCTCGCAATCAAATAATGTGCTTTAACAAACAAGACAGTCCTGACTCCAGTATTAGACTACATGCCTGTATAATCTGAGTCACACACGGTGGGAACTTTGAACTGGTGTAATCCCATCAAAGAAGAATGCCTATAAACTAGGATGACGTCTAAATAAATACAATCTATGACTATAACTAATAAAGGAATAGATTGGTGTGTGAAAGGGGTCAGAAAACCATGCCGACCACACAAGCAAATACACCATAAATTAAATTACCTAGACTAAGCTCAGCACACATCATGATCGGATTGGACTCTGTTATTTGACGGCTTGCCAATCTGTAAACAACCGATTGGAGGGACAGTAGGGGTGGTCAACTCACCAAAAGTTTGCCAACAGAATGGAGCATATAGGTGGTAGCGTTCCTGCAGTGGCTCCAGCTTAATGGCGGATAAAGTTACACCTATACAGGTAAGGCTGTCGCTGCATGCTAAGTGCACAGGTTTAACTGTGTATGTTCCTCTTATTTTTTCGTAGGTGATTCCTGATAGAGCGACTGCAGCTGTTTCGTTCTTACATGTCCTTTTGTCACAGTAGAATTGGTCGATCACAATTGGAAGTTGGACCTCAGACACTTGTATGTTTGAGAACAGAACCCCCTGAACAGAGCCCCATCCACCCTGCAAATGTGATTTCAGATTTTTTATATGTAAGAAAAGTTACTAGGCGACCTTGAGTTGTAAAAGAACTAAGAATGTTAGGAACCAGCACTAAAGGCTTAATTTGTGTCCAAAATTATTAGATTTGATTAAAAGCCAGATTGGCACATTTACTCAAACAGTGTTGTGATTGCTATATAAGCTTGTTGAGTTTTTAATCATGTGGGAGTGAAGATTGTATAGTTACCTGCCATGTCTTTTATGCCGATGATATTATTGAGGTACTCAAACAGTGTTGTGTTTCTGAGTTATGGAATATGATTTCATTTGCTTGTTTTGCTTATTAGTTGTCATTTGAGTTTCAACTCGAACCTTCACTGCTATTTAATCGTATTTTCATCATCTAGTTATCAAGCTATATGAAGTCAGAGCAACTTTAAGAATTGTAGTGTTGGGTTGAATATAGCTTTAGGTGGATGCATATTATGCAATGGTAGGGCCCTTGATCTGGCTCCTATTTGGTGTAAAGTAGTTATAATCTGCTCTCTGCTACCATCACCATCTGTCTGTCCTACTTGCATACATCTAGCAATGCCCACCAACCGGTTCAACCCCACCACAGATATATATATATATATATATATATATATCTATAGTAGCAAAGATAGCAACTATAGAGAGATGGTACATGTAAATCAACAGTCGATCAATTTGCACAAAAGTCATCAGGAGCCACAAATAGATAAGTCAGATAGACTGTAGTATAGTGGAAGGAAGGTAAAGGAGAATGAATGCATAGCCTATTCGATTTAATGAAAATTGACCCATTAAGATTATAGTGAAGTGAAACTGTGTCTAAGGTAGCTACAACAGTAAACTTAATAAAAGAACCATCTGACTTTTCCAAAGAGAAGAAAGTGAGGAAAGTTTATGAGTGGTGTTAGTGAAAGAGCTAGATAATATCTGAATTAACCGACTTTCTTCCAAGGTACTCTCACCATCCTAAGCATGAACAAATGCTCCAATTAGGATAAGTAAAGCAAACCAACAAATTAGATCTCATAAATTTAGCCCTTAGAAGGGAATGGCTTGAGCGAGAACTCAGAAATTGTTAGAATTGAGGCATTTAGCAGCTCATTTTATAAGACAACAGGATGGTAGATGTGGTACGAAAATTTCCTAAACAGTCTTCGATTTCTTGGAGAATTGAGATAGATGATATTTGTATTCTCTGCCATTCAAAGTAAGAAACACGAGAACAATTTTTTTAAAATATGATTAAAGACTATATGGCAAGAGATTTTACATCTCTATCAATTGCCATGTTATTAGTCTTTTGTATATATATATATATATACAAAAGAAAGACAATATGAGTTTAGTGAGAGTCTTTTGTATATATATATATATATATATATTTCTATACAATTAGCATTAGGTGGTTTATCAGCGAATATGCAAGATGTCGAGAATCAAATATTCACTGAAGTAGCTGGAAAAGAACGATATGGACGGGTTCGAGGTGTCGGAATGGGTCCGACACCATCTAGCTACTATGGACTTGGTTCTCAGCGGTTTACTGCTTCTTCTTCACAAAACTCCAGTGCATATGAAGTTCAGATGCTGAGAGAAGAAATGAAAAAAAATGAATAAACGTTTTGAGGAGAGGGAAGCAGAGAGACAAGTTCAGAAAGAAGAACAGGATAGACGATATCAGGAGCTGCAGACACAGTTTCAGTCGTTGATGAATTTAGTGCAGCAAAAGAATTTAGGAGGCTCATCCACTTCAGATTAAAGAATTTGTTAGTGGTTTTGATGTGTTGAATAATACATTCCTTGTATAGTTGATATTAAATATATTTTTATATTATATATATTTTTTTATAATTTGTGTTGTTTGTGTATTATTCGACATTTTTGTAATTAGTAATTTTATCAAATAATATTTTTGTATTTATATCAACTTTTTAAAGGAAATAAATATTATTTTTTTAAAAAATATTCTGCATTTATAGCGGCGTTTGAGGAAAAAACGCCGCTAAATACATAAATTTCTGCAAATATAGCGGCGTTTTCTGATAAGGAAACGCCGCTATATACATAAATTTCTACAAATATAGCGGCGTTTTCTGATCAGAAAACGCCGCTGCAAGCCAAAATTTAGCGGCGTTTGTGATCAGAAAATGCCGCTAAAAGGCAGCACGTAGCGGCGTTTTTTATTCCAAAACGCCGCTAAGAGCGAACACTTAGTGGCGTTTGAGAACAGAAAACGCCGCTAAAGTTTCAAGTATTACCATTTCAGACGTTCAATTGTGGCATTTATAAACGCCGCTAATGTACCTAAAACACCACTAATTTAACGGCGTTTATGGTGAAAACGCCACTAAATTTCCCGTCTCTGTTTTTACCGGCGTTTGTAACGGCGTTTTTTAAAACGCCTCTAATTTTTCTCGCGGGGTTTATAAACGCCGCTATTCCTGAAAAAAAACGCCGCTGAAAGATCAATTTGCTGTAGTGAATATATGAATACCTCAAGGAACTCCAAAACATCCTTAAACAAGTTCCTCTGGTTATTAATATCTTTCCAGTGCTGTGAAAGGGCGCAAGGCGCACTCTAGGCGCTAGAACCCTTATATTGCCTTAGGCGCAAGACGCAAAAAAATCATCGACCGAGTGAAGTAAGGCGCAATATGCATATATGTGTTTTTATATATATATATATATATAATAAGCTTAAAATATATAATTATGATAATAAACTCTAAATAGTGGTCTAGTTTATCTACAAAATAGGTAAATTTTGTTGTTGTTGCCCAATATACATGATTTCCTTATGGTCCTATCACCTATGTCTGTTGTTGAATACTCAAATATTGAGAAGTAGAGAGTTTGATAATATCCCCTTTCTTACTAGTAAAGGTACATCTAATGAAAAAGTTAAAATTAAAGAAATTAAAGAGAATTTCAATCAAACGGGCTTTTTTTTTACGCCTATCGTCTTACAAAAAAGCACGCTTGATCAAATGCGCCTTACTCGAAAAGGTCTAAGACACTTTTGTTATCTAACATTAAGATGCAAGGTGTAGTTGCGCCTAAGCGCATGCCTTGACAACACTAGATCTTTCTTGGCATAACCTTTACCCCTATCTTCCACAGAGAGGTCCCAAGAACCATTTTTTTTTTTATGGATTCATTCAATATAAATGCTACATATGAGGATTAGAATCGTCCTTAAAGATTTTGTAGAAATCAAGAGGAGGGTTACAAAAACAAGAATCAGAACAATTATCAAGCTTAGCAGAAGATCTGGCAATTAATATCAATTGGTTTATGTTAGAGCAATGGCACCAACATTTCTCGTATCATCACTGGTCTCACTCTTCTCCATGAAGAATTTGTGCATAATCTGAATCATGCTGCATAAAAGCTTTTTAACCATGTTTAGTGGTCATGGAAACAACTGTCATGGAGCATTACAACTAGGAAAATATTATCAACATTAAGATATCAGTTTCAGTCATACAAGATTTTGAAATATTCTAAATCCAACAACAAATCTATTCGTACTTCATACTAGCCCTAGATGTGTGCTACACACATTTTTCTAGCTTCCCTCATGTTTCTCCTCACAGCTTTTAGTTGTCACTATTTTGCACCTAACAAATTTTTAGTTGATATAGTTAGAAGGTTATTTTTATTATTTCCATTAGATTATTCCAGAGAGACCCATTTCAAGAGAACAAACTAGAACTGAATTTCAGTAACAAATACGCTAATGAGCTCACCAGCAACAAAGCAATGCTAATCAGTTATATTACATCATGTAGAATTCCAAAGTTAATCCCTAAATTTTAGGGATTAGTTTTGAGATTAGTTTTTATTTTAGATTTCCTTCTTTAGTTAGTTTCCGTAATTAAATAAAGAGATTCCTAAAATCTCTCTAGTCTTATTTAATTAAATAAAGAATTCCTAAAATCTCTCTAGTTTTATTTTTTTCTTAATTTAAGGGATTTGTTTATTGCTAGAATTAAGGAGGATTAATGGCAGACCTGTTGTCATATTTTCTCCTATATATAGTCAAGCAGTTTATGTTTATGAAAATAAGACAAACAGAGTTTTCCTCTTTGAAATGCTCCATCTCTTCTCTAAAATTCTACATGGTATAAGAGCTAGAAAACTGACTCTTTTCTTATGACAAAATACAGCCCAGCCGGAATGGCTACCGAAAAACCAACCTTAAACT
Organism: Fremontodendron californicum; assembly: GCA_030761205.1. Lineage (NCBI taxonomy): Eukaryota > Viridiplantae > Streptophyta > Magnoliopsida > Malvales > Malvaceae > Fremontodendron > Fremontodendron californicum. The sequence goes on from JAULJL010000013.1 coordinate 23,607,039, forward strand.
ATGAAGTCACAACTCTAAATCATCATGGAGTAACAGACAACTCTCATCTCCCCATTACAGGTCATAAACTGAATGGGAAAAAATTTCTCCAATGGTCTCAATCCGTCATGATGTTCATATGCGGCAAAGGCAAGGATGACTACCTCACTGGAGTTGTATCTCCTCCTGCTAAAGAAGATCCTAAGTTCAAAGGATGGAAGGCAGAAAACAATATGGTCATGTCATAGCTGATTAATTCCATGAACGACATAGGGGAGAATTTTCTTCTCTATGAAACTGCAAAGTAAATCTGGGACGCTGCAAGAGAGACGTATTCAGCCCCCGAGAATACAGTAGAGCTATTTGAAATCGAAGGCATTCTCCATGATTTGCATCAAGGTGATCTCTCAGTTACTCAATATTTCAATCTTCTCTCTCGATATTGGCAGCAATTAGATATGTTTGAAATACATGTTTGGGCATGCTCGACTGATGGCTAGATACAAAACGATTGTTGAAACGAAGTGGATTTACAAGTTCTTATTAGGACTAAATCAGAACCTTGATGATGTTTGGGGGAGAATCATGGGAACGAAACCTCTTCCCACACTCCGAGAAGTTTTCTCTGAAGTTCATCGTGAGGAGAGTAGAAAGAGGTTTATGATGGGGTCACCAAATCCCCAAACCGTTGCCAAGAATTCTACCCTTGTTGCATATGGATCTCAATATCCGTCCCAAGACAATCGACAAAAGAAGCAAGGAAGACCTTGGTGTGATCATTGTCACAAACCTGGATACTTCAAGGACACATGTTGGAAGATACACGACAAACCAGCAAACTCGAAGCCTAGACCACCATATGAAGGTAGAGGTTTCATGACCAACAGTGAGGAAAAGACACCAATTGAAGCCACATCTGTTAGCAAAGAGCAGATTGAATTTCTTCAAAAGATTATCAGCCATAAAACATCATCCTCCACTCCAATTCCTACCGACAACACTATAAGAACAGGTTCTGTTGCTCAAAAAGGTAATTTTCCTATGACTTTGAGCACCAACATGCAGAAAAACAGCACTTGGATAGTAGACTCCGGCGCATCAGATCATATGACTGGTAATGCTACACTATTCAATACTTACAGACCAAGCTTCGGAAATTTCATGGTTCAAATTGCTAATGGATCATTGTCCAAAGAGGTAGGAATAGGATCGGTGACTATCACCGATAAGCTGATTTTAAAATCTGTGCTCTTGGTTCCAATTTGACTTGTAACTTGTTGTCCATTAGTGATGTGAACCCTAGGGGTTAAACCCTTTAAACCCACTAACAAATTGAATTACCCTAACCTAGAAAAGTCAAGATTCATGCAATGGAAACTTAAACCCTTAGAAATCTTGTTTCTAAGAACCTAGATAAGCTAAGCTAGCTAGACCCCAAGAACGCTTGTTTCTAGAACCTAAGTTTGATAGGTTGAACACCACAAAGAAAGAATTTTTCGATAAGTTCCTAAGTTCTGTCAAGAACTAAAAAAAAGAGTAAATACTCACTGAATAAAATCAGATTTAATTGATCAAAAGATAATTAATCATAGGTGGCCACACAAGGTATTTATAGCCTCCCTACATAACCTAAACCTAATACTAGTTACATTGGAATTCGACCAAGCACTACTACTCCCCTTGGAAGTCCTAACGTCAGCCAGACCTAATAAACTTAATAAAGAATGCTTAAATATGGGCTGAACATGCTCTAGTCCAAACCTAAATGCTTAAAAGATGTTCAACTAGTTTAATGAAGGTAGACCCCACTAGCCTATTGGACATATTACATAATATAGGCCTAAATGCCTAAGTAATTAAAAGACTAATTAAAACACTTAAAGTAAACCCAATCATCCTTACCACATCATTAAATGAATTGGTCCCCACAAGTGCCATGTCAATTAATGAATTAAAGAATATGCCCACTTCTAATCTTCCAATGCCGCCACTTGCAAGCCCTCTAGTGCCGCCACCTTGTGTTCTTGAATCACATGGACTAAACTTGGATGCAAGCCCATCTTGCATGTTGAAACCTTTCTTGAATTACTTGCAACATGGCCCAAGTGAATTCCACCCATTCTTACAATATTTCCTAGATCTTTTTGGATCTTGGCCCATATAGGAATTGCCATGGGATTGGGCCATCTTGGATCCTATCAATCCCCAGTTACAATAATATTGATAACTCGTATAATTATATAGTTTTTAGTTATGTTTTATTATTGTTTTGTGTCAAATACGAGTTATTATTGTTTAGTCTAATTGTGTTTATGATCTTTTATATTTTTATGTATTTTGGTGTTTTTCACAAGTTTCTTTGAGTGATTTCAGATTACTAGAATTAAGGGCAAATCCAGTTCAGTTCCAGTTCCGACACCTTTTGCCATATCAGCTATATCTGGAGTTTCACTGAAGCAATAAGGCTGAAATTTGTAGCCGTGCAAAGCTAAGATGTATATCTATCTTTTTCATGTTTTACACGTCTTGAAACGGAGTCGTTTTCCCTAGCGAAATCGACCATCAAGTTGGCTGATGTGCAATGACGTCTGTGCTGACCTGTTTTCGTATTTTGCCCATATCTGCTTATCCACATCAGCAAATGAGCTGATTCCAATGGCTATGGATCCGTAACTGATACGGGAACCTTTGTCTAGAAGACCATATGATCAGATCAGGCCTCTAATATTGACGAAATCGACCATCAAGTTGGCTGATGTGCAATGACGTCTGTGCTGACATGTTTTCGTATTTTGCCCATATCTGCTTATCCACATCAGCAAATGAGCTGTTTCCAACGGCTATGGATCCGTAACTGATAGGGGAACCTTTTTCTAGAAGACCATGTGATCAGATCAGGCCTCCAACATTGACGAAATCGACCATCAAGTTGGCTGATCAAAATTGTCATACAATATGACGAAAATTGTTAGAAAAATTCTCCCACCTATTATACCTACCTTTGAAATTTGTAAAGCTTGTCTCTTGTCATTTAGCCTTCCAAAATGTGTATAAATAGAGGGCCTTGGATGATTGTAGAGGATCATATTGTACATAGGTAGGATATTAGCCATTTTAATAAAATTCTCTAAGTTTTCTTCTTCTTTCTTTTCTCTAGTTTTCTTTCTTTTCTCTAGTTTTCTTTTTCTTTAGAGAGAGCAAGAGGTTGGATAATTAATATTCTTCCTCTTCTTCTTTCTTTCTTTTATTTTCTTCTTAGATTTTCTTTAATTTTATGTTTATGTTTACAATGCCTATGCTAGGCTAAACTTCTATTTGGTTAAGGGTGATTTCAAAGCCCTAGACATGTTTTGTGATTGATTTTCAGATTCTATCTATCATTAATTTTCTATCAAAGTTGCTTATGTTCTTCTACAAGAATTGTTCATGATGTTGTCTTGATTTATTTAGGTGTACAACTAGATAGATCTTGATAATTATCTATTGCTAGTTTAGGAGTCTTGATCCGTGTAATTGTCTTGATTTCCTATTCATAAGTGGCAATTTGTGATTAATGATTATGGTCAAGTTTTCAATAATTGCAAAGTGGAACATAACCTAAGTTGAACAATCCGAGCTTATGTGTTTGTTGCTTAGATCAACCTATCTTTCTCATCATAAAGCTGCCATTAAATTGAATTTAGAGAGCTTATTCTAGGTTGTTTAATGGTTAGAGATTAAATAGAGAGCTTGTTCTATTTAACGACAAACTAAGGAAAGATTGGGGTAACAGAGCTTGTTGTTATCTACGGTTGTTAACTTTGATAGTTGGTTGATATTGATAGATCTGAAATTGATTCTTAATGATGTCTAGTGGTGGAGAATGAAACCTTAACCATATTTTTCATATTTGATTCTTCTTACTTATTTGTTTTCTTACTTTTAGTTTGCTTATTTTTTTATATTTATTTTTATTGGCTGGTTATACCGCCTAATTTGTATATTAACTTTGTTTTATTTTTATTGGCTGGTTATACCGCCTAATTTAGTATATATATTTTTATTGGCTGGTTATACCGCCTAATTTAGTATATATATTTTTATTGGCTGGTTATACCGCCTTGCATCTTATTCTTATTATTTACTTTAGTTTAAATCTGGCTTCAAAAACCCCTTTTCTTTTATTGTTCTTGAATTTAAGTTTTAAACTATTAACTTATAAACTAAAACCCAATCCCTGAGGACTCGACCCTTGCTAACTACTATACTTACAATTTATCTTTTTAGTGCAAGGTTAAATAAGATACACTCTTTTGGGTGCATCAAATTTTTGGCGCCGTTGCCGGGGATTGTTTTCTTTAGTTTATTTGTTACTTGGTTTATTCTTATTTTCAGTTCTAATTTGTTTTATTTTCTTGTACATACAAGTTTTTCTTTCAAATTTAAAACAAAAAAAAAAAAAAAAAAAACAATGGAATTGAGCAATCTAACACTTGAAGAGTTGGTGGCATACATGAACATGGAGAATCAACAAGCCAATCTCACCTCCCCAGTTCAACAATTGGCCATGGGAGGATGTCAAGGCCATCAAGTGTTCCAAGACCAACAGTATGATCATTACTCAAACACTTACCATGAGGGATGGTGGGATCATACTAATTATGGCTACTCGAAAAATTACCAAGAAGTAGATCCTTATGCCAATTACACTCATCCATCTAGCTTCAATCAATCATGGTCTCAAGAACCAGATCTTTTTCAACCACCACATATGACTCAAAACTCAGGTACTTCTTTAGAAGATCTTGTCTATTCTCTTGTTACTGATTCTTTGCAATTTCAACAGGAAACAAGGGCAAGCATCCAGAGTTTGGAAAAGCAAATGAGCCAATTGGCTAGTAGTATGGTGGGATGGGTAGCACAAAGATCTGAAGAACTCCCAGCCCAAACGATGGTTAACCCAAAGGAGAATGCTACTATTGTGACCTTGAAGAATGAGGAACAAGATGAGGATGAAACAAAATTAGAGATGGATTCTATTCTTGAGGATAATGAAGCCAAAGATCCAAATAAGAGTATTTCGGCACCTGAGATAACGTTTAAGGTTTCACTTTTTACTAATGTTTCTTCTCTACCTTTTCCTAGTAGATTTGCAAAGTTCAAGGAGGAAGAACATGAACAACACATGCCGGAAACCTTAAACAACTTGTTTGTGGAGGTCATTCAACAAGTATCGAAATATGCTTCATTCATCGATGACATATGCACCACAAAGGATGATGGAATAATACTTGTAATGGAGAATGCATCCACTGTTGTGCAAAGAAAGCTTCCTCTCAAACGCATAAATTTGGGAAATTTCATGTATGAGCCTGACAAGCCTAAAATGCCAAGAAGGGGTGTTGGTTAGGTTCAAAACACTAAATCAAGTGCTAATTGGGGGAGGCAGCCTAATTAGTGAAAGCATTGCCAAACTGCCATCCTCAGATTTGCTCTCTTTTTCTTTATCTTTTTCTTATGTTTTTTTTGCTAATTGTGTTTAGTGTTTCTAAGTTCATTTAGGCTCAATAAGTTTATTTTGTTTATTAGTTCTTTTCACTTACACATGATTCTTTCATTTGGGATTAATAGCATTACATTAATGACAATGTAAGAATTATGTGTGGGGGGAAGAATTTAGGATTTTATTTAGAGTGTTTTGTTTTTGAGTCTTTTTATGTTGTTTTTCTTTCTGATCCTTGTTTTGAAAATAACTAGATGTAAATATAATTTTTAATTTTTTACCCCGGTTAAATGGCGGATAACGGTACTCCGTGATTATTTAAATCGGTTCCATCAGCTACCCACAAAACTGATATTGTATATAAATTTCTCTTCCAATTTCTCTTTCATTTTTTTTTCATTTTTTTCAGGATGGATGATATTCTCACAAGATTGCAGAAACGATTTCCTCCTTTTCCTCGAAATATTTTACTAAAGCTTTACCAAGTTCGATTTGAAAGATTAAGAATGCTTATGCACAAAGGGATTCCTGGAGACATGCGTTGGATAATTGAAGCCAAGGTACGTGAAGATGAATATCTTCCTATTTTGCATTTACCAGGTACAGGTAGAAGCACTTTTGCAAAGAAGCGACGAGCAAAGCGCATGAGTTCAAATTGCCACAAATGTGCACGATGGACGTGTAACGGTAAATGTCGTTCTATTGGGATTCCGTCCTCTAATCGAGATGATAAAATTGAATTCATTAAGGATGGACTGAGTAAGGAGAATTTGGGTAATATCCAACTTTCTCTTGAGACGCATCCTAGTGGAGACGTACAAAGAGAAATTCTTGATTTATGGCCGCAATTCCAAAGGGAATGGCAACATCTTGGGAATCTGATGTTAAAAGACCCTGTTTGCCAGCTTGTAAGAAAACTGGATGGGAAGCATATCCTCGACTCATAGAAGGCGTTTAAGCCGTTTCTGGACGTAAAACCAGAGGAAGATGTGAGCCACAATCACAACTACAATAAATGACTTCTCAGCTTTTGGTTTGATTTGCAATAACTTTATTTCGGTTTAATTTACGTGTTATTCGGTTTGTGTAATTATTCTCATTTTTTTTATTTTTCTTTTACGGTTGATTTTTCTTCTCTTTTTGATTTTCTTCCTGAAATCACGCAAAAATCTTTTGTTAGGTTAACATTTTCTTCTGACAGGTCAGATACACTTTCGGCGACATTATTACTCTTGACTTTTACGGTTGATTTTTCTTCTCTTTTTGATTTTCTTCCTGAAATCACGCAAAAATCTTTTGTTAGGTTAACATTTTCTTCTGACAGGTCAGATACACTTTCGGCGACATTATTACTCTTGTCTGATTCACTACTCAGTCCTCTATATATTACACCATGTACTCATTCTCTTTCAGGCACTCGAACAAAAAAAAATGGAAAGTACTTCATCCCAGTGCATAAAAAAAATTTGTGTCTTTGGAGGTGCTTATCCAGGGAAAAATAACATATTCGCTGATGAAGCCATAAGAGTTGGAGTAATACTTGCCCAACAAAAGATCCACTTGATTTATGGAGGCGGTAGTACGGGTTTAATGGGAGCAGTCGCTACAGCAGCACACGCCGGAGGAAGTCCAGTTCTAGGAATCGTGCCAAAACTATTCACAAGTTTTTGTGGACCTACCGTGGATAAGGAAATACAAGTCTGGAGTATCCCTGAACGGATAACAATCATGTACCATTCTGCCGATGCATTCATTGCTTTACCAGGAGGTCTGGGTACATTGGAAGAAATAGCTTGCGTGGCTTCTTGGTCATCTTTGGTCACAAATAAGAAACCCATTGGTTTGCTTAATATTAATGGTTATTTTAGTAATTTGCTTTCATATTTAGATAATGCTGTGGATAATGGATTCATGTTTTCAGAGGCAAGGAGAACCATAATTTCTGCTACAACCATTGAAGATTTACTCAAAAAGCTCCAAGCTTATGAGTATTTATCTGCTACGGTTGTTTCGCAAACGCTCGGAAAAAGAAAAAGAGATATGGACGAGCAAGGAGTGGATTGCAATTTGTCTTTGTGACATTATCTAACATTTTGTTTGTTGTGTCTCAGTTATAATAAGTGGTTAGCAACCTCTACAGGTAATATCTCCTAAATTTTACCTTCTTAAAAAAAAAAAAAAAGTTTGTTGTGTTTTAAGCAATTTAGAAGTATTCATTCTGAACAAGGTCTGAGTAAGGGAGACTTGAGACATACCTTGTCAGTTTGATTTTAATCTTTTTACGTTTACTTGTTAATTTTTGTTTAGTATTTTAGGATTATTTAGGTTGCATGAGTTTGTTTTGTTTTGAGTCTAGTTATTCCTATTCTTATGTTATTAGTTCTTTTCTCTTACACATGATTCTTTCATTTGGGTTAATAGACTTACATTGAGGACAATGTAAGAATTAAGTGTGGGGGGAATGATTTAGGATTTCTTTTATTTTTGTCTACTATTTTTTTTTTATGAGTCTTTATTATTATTATTATTTTTTAGTGTGTTTTAGTTCCTTTTTAATACAATGATGAGATATGAATTGCATAAGTCTAAAACATATTTATTAGTGAGAAGATTTTCATGAGAATTGAGCTTGATGTCAACCTTTTTATGAGCCAATGTTAATATGATATGTTGATTGAGAAAGAAGCATGTTTAGACTTAATCTGACTTGTATAATCATCCTTGTGAGTTTTTGAGCCTATAATGATTGATGCATTATACAAATCAATCTAATTTCTTTCTTGAGTGCTCTTATGATTACATGATTCTCTAGAACTTGCTTTAAACCGTTTGAGACTATATTGATACATGTGACAACATGAATATGATAGAGGCATTAGGATTTTTAGCCAGGGCCAAACAACCATCCCTTATTGATGTTCCAAGAGAACACACCCTTAGTGAACCAATTTGAGCCTACATTGAATAAGCTATCTCTTTGGTAACCATAACTTGTCCCTAACCTAAATATACTTATATCTTTACCTTTGTTCCAAAGATGAATTAGCATGATTTGAGACAAGTTGCAAAGACAAGGGATATTTTTTGGTTAGAAACAAGAAATAAGTGTGGGGGAAAAAGAAAAGAAAAGTCAAGAGAAAAAGAAATGGAATACTGGCAAATACATTCCTATGTAAAAAAAAATATATATATATGAATCATCTCTTGAATTTGTGGAAAAAGAAAAAGATGTTACAAAGTTGTTTAGAATGAAGAAAAGGCCCAACATGAATATCCGGCCTAGGTGACTATGTAATTGTAAAGAGTTTTGAGAAGTTTCTTTGTATAATTTTTTTATGTCTCTAAACTTTATGAACTCTTTGGAACCTTTGTGATATCTTTATCCTTTTGTTCATCAACCACATTACAAACCCCTTGGCCCCATTACAACCTTGATTAAAGACCTCTTGATTTATGAAGTTGCATGATCTTTTAGTGGAGAATAGGTGGACAAGCAAGCATATGGTAGAAGTGTTTTCATGAGATTGATTGAGGGTAAACACTTTACCACTACTTTAAAGAGTGAAAATCAAGAGAGTATCCCATGTGAGAAGTTGAGATTAAGTTTGAATATGCACTATTTTGATTGAAATATGTTATGTTAATATTGGCTTAACTCAAACTATTTACATTCAAGCAAGATTTTTTGTGAATTTCTTTAAGCTATTGATTAGTTTTTAAGACTTGTCCAATGATTATCTCAAATTTATATTGGAAGGATTAGTTATAATTATTATTTTTAGTTTTTCTTATGTTTTCAATGTTTGTGGGTATCGTCCTAGTAAACCCTCACGAGACTAAACTCGTCCACTAGGGACACCTAGGGGTTTAAAGGCTTGTGTCACATGCTAAGTGCCACCGTGATTTCCTACGAAAATGGATTAGATTAGATTTTCTTATTTTATTTTTATTGAGTCGTTGCTAGGGACTAGCAACAATCTAAGTGTGGGGGTGTGATAACTCGTATAATTATATAGTTTTTAGTTATGTTTTATTATTGTTTTGTGTCAAATACGAGTTATTATTGTTTAGTCTAATTGTGTTTATGATCTTTTATATTTTTATGTATTTTGGTGTTTTTCACAAGTTTCTTTGAGTGATTTCAGATTACTAGAATTAAGGGCAAATCCAGTTCAGTTCCAGTTCCGACACCTTTTGCCATATCAGCTATATCTGGAGTTTCACTAAAGCAATAAGGCTGAAATTTGTAGCCGTGCAAAGCTAAGATGTATATCTATCTTTTTCATGTTTTACACGTCTTGAAACGGAGTCGTTTTCCCTAGCGAAATCGACCATCAAGTTGGCTGATGTGCAATGACGTCTGTGCTGACCTGTTTTCGTATTTTGCCCATATCTGCTTATCCACATCAGCAAATGAGCTGATTCCAATGGCTATGGATCCGTAACTGATACGGGAACCTTTGTCTAGAAGACCATATGATCAGATCAGGCCTCTAATATTGACGAAATCGACCATCAAGTTGGCTGATGTGCAATGACGTCTGTGCTGACATGTTTTCGTATTTTGCCCATATCTGCTTATCCACATCAGCAAATGAGCTGTTTCCAACGGCTATGGATCCGTAACTGATAGGGGAACCTTTTTCTAGAAGACCATGTGATCAGATCAGGCCTCCAACATTGACGAAATCGACCATCAAGTTGGCTGATCAAAATTGTCATACAATATGACGAAAATTGTTAGAAAAATTCTCCCACCTATTATACCTACCTTTGAAATTTGTAAAGCTTGTCTCTTGTCATTTAGCCTTCCAAAATGTGTATAAATAGAGGGCCTTGGATGATTGTAGAGGATCATATTGTACATAGGTAGGATATTAGCCATTTTAATAAAATTCTCTAAGTTTTCTTCTTCTTTCTTTTCTCTAGTTTTCTTTCTTTTCTCTAGTTTTCTTTTTCTTTAGAGAGAGCAAGAGGTTGGATAATTAATATTCTTCCTCTTCTTCTTTCTTTCTTTTATTTTCTTCTTAGATTTTCTTTAATTTTATGTTTATGTTTACAATGCCTATGCTAGGCTAAACTTCTATTTGGTTAAGGGTGATTTCAAAGCCCTAGACATGTTTTGTGATTGATTTTCAGATTCTATCTATCATTAATTTTCTATCAAAGTTGCTTATGTTCTTCTACAAGAATTGTTCATGATGTTGTCTTGATTTATTTAGGTGTACAACTAGATAGATCTTGATAATTATCTATTGCTAGTTTAGGAGTCTTGATCCGTGTAATTGTCTTGATTTCCTATTCATAAGTGGCAATTTGTGATTAATGATTATGGTCAAGTTTTCAATAATTGCAAAGTGGAACATAACCTAAGTTGAACAATCCGAGCTTATGTGTTTGTTGCTTAGATCAACCTATCTTTCTCATCATAAAGCTGCCATTAAATTGAATTTAGAGAGCTTATTCTAGGTTGTTTAATGGTTAGAGATTAAATAGAGAGCTTGTTCTATTTAACGACAAACTAAGAAAAGATTGGGGTAACAGAGCTTGTTGTTATCTACGGTTGTTAACTTTGATAGTTGGTTGATATTGATAGATCTGAAATTGATTCTTAATGATGTCTAGTGGTGGAGAATGAAACCTTAACCATATTTTTCATATTTGATTCTTCTTACTTATTTGTTTTCTTACTTTTAGTTTGCTTATTTTTTTATATTTATTTTTATTGGCTGGTTATACCGCCTAATTTGTATATTAACTTTGTTTTATTTTTATTGGCTGGTTATACCGCCTAATTTAGTATATATATTTTTATTGGCTGGTTATACCGCCTAATTTAGTATATATATTTTTATTGGCTGGTTATACCGCCTTGCATCTTATTCTTATTATTTACTTTAGTTTAAATCTGGCTTCAAAAACCCCTTTTCTTTTATTGTTCTTGAATTTAAGTTTTAAACTATTAACTTATAAACTAAAACCCAATCCCTGAGGACTCGACCCTTGCTAACTACTATACTTACAATTTATCTTTTTAGTGCAAGGTTAAATAAGATACACTCTTTTGGGTGCATCAAATATCATCAACATAAACAATAAGAATAGCAACTTTCCCATTATGAGAAAATTTTGTGAATAGGGTATGATCAGCTTGACCTTGGGAATACCCATGTTTCTTGATTGCCTTTGTAAACCTGTCAAACCATGCTCTAGGAGATTGCTTAAGACCATACAGGGAGTTTCGGAGCTTACTGACTTTGTTTTCATTGCCTCCTATCTCAAATCCGGGTGGAATTTCCATGTACACATCCTCTTCCAAGTCACCATTGAGGAAAACAATTTTCACATCTAATTGATGAAGAGGCCAGTCTAGACTGGCTGCTAAAGATAGGAAAACCCTAATAATTTAAGCTTAGCAACAAGAACAAAAGTTTCTTGATAGTCGATGCCATAGATTTGAGTGAATCCTTTAGCAACAAGTCTCGCTTTGTAGTGATTTACACTTCCATCTGAATTATGTTTGACAATAAAAATCCACTTACATCCCACTAGTCGCTTTCCTTATGGAAAATCTGAGAGTTTCCAAGTACCATTCCTTTTGAGAGCATTCATCTCTTCTTGGATAGCAACCCTGCATTTTGATTTTCCTAGAGCATCTTGAATATTTTACGAAATTTCTACATTGGATAGATTAGTAGCAAATGCTCGATATTCTGATGAGAGACCATCATAGGAAACAAAGTTGTAGATTGGATGCTTGGTATAGGATCTTACTCCTTTTCTCAAAGTAATAGGAATATTAAGATCATCAACTGTAATATTAGTTTGAGATGTGTTACCTGGACTATTTGGACTTGGATTGGGTTCATGGTTCTATTCAGGAAGTGCGCGATCCTCTAGTTCCTCTTGGGCCATTCTCCTTTTTGAATAAACAACTAGCTCTTTGTCAACTGCAGGTTGTGTTTGGACAGAAACAGGGGTGTTAGTGTTTGGCTCGATTTCTGAAGGTGTTTCTGGAGGGATGGTTGACCCGATTTTAGGTGGGATGGAATTGTTAGGTTCGGATACTAGAAGAATTGAGGAGTCAGGCCAAAAATTACATTCTTGTAAGAATGAATTCTCCCCATGAATGGGAGTTTTTGGGTAATATGATTAATTTTAAAAAAAAAGTGACATCCATAGAAGTGTAAAATTTCCTAATGACAGGCGAGTAACACTTGTAACCCTTTTGAGTAGGAGAATAGCCAAGAAAGAGACATTTTATGGCCTTTGGATCAAGCTTGCTTTGATGTTGTTGATGTATATGAACAAATGCCATACACCCAAATACTTTCAATGGTAAGGATGAGATTATTCGGGTATCTAGGTAGGAGAGAAGAAGAGATTGGCAAGGTGTTTGGAATTTTAAAACTCTTGATGGCATCCTATTAATGAGATATCTGGCCACTTCAAGAAGGTGTCTGTTTTTCCTTTTTGCCACCTCGTTTTGCTGAGGTGTGCCAGCACATGATCTTTGATGCATGATAACTCGTATAATTATATAGTTTTTAGTTATGTTTTATTATTGTTTTGTGTCAAATACGAGTTATTATTGTTTAGTCTAATTGTGTTTATGATCTTTTATATTTTTATGTAATTTGGTGTTTTTCACAAGTTTCTTTGAGTGATTTCAGATTACTAGAATTAAGGGCAAATCCAGTTCAGTTCCAGTTCCGACACCTTTTGCCATATCAGCTATATCTCGAGTTTCACTGAAGCAATAAGGCTGAACTTTGTATCCCTGCAAAGCTAAGAGGCATATCTATCTTTTTCATGTTTTACACTTCTTGAAACGGAGTCGTTTTCCCTAGCGTAATCGACCATCAAGTTGGCTGATGTGCAATGACGTCTGTTCTGCACCGTTTTGGTATTTTGACCATATCTTCCGATCCACGTGCGCAAATGATCTGATTCCAACGGCTATGGATCCGTAACTGATAGGGGTATATTTTTCTAGAAGACCATTTTATCAGATCGAGCATCCAACATTGACAAAATCGACCATCAAGCTGGCTGATCAGAATTGTCATACAATATGACGAAAATTGTTAGAAAAATGCACCCACCTATTATACCTACCTTTGAAATTTGTAAAGCTTGTCTCTTGTCATTTAGCCCTCCAAAATGTGTATAAATAGAGGGCCTTGGATGAGTATTGGGATACATTATACATTGGTAGGATATTAGCCATTTATGTGTTGCTAATCATATTGTTGAGGTGATGAGGTGAAGCTCTTGGTAAATGCTAAGGTTAGTCTCTTAAACATGAGCTAAAATTTATAAACACTAGTATAGATAATATTTTCTTTTGGTTTAAAATCATACTTGCAAAGTAGGGATCTTGATTCATTATTGACAATGAAAATGGCACAGTAAATGCTTGGTTTCATAACCTTGATTTGTTGTAGACATATACCTTGGCATAAGGAATGCTTGGACTCTTTTTGTGAGTTTTGAGGACACCAAATGAACATAATATCATATGCTATGGACGTTGGACAATTTGGACTGAATTGCTAAACCTTCCGATTGGAACCTCCCTTATGTGTGGATTTCAATTGTGTAATAAAACAAGATTAATCTTAGCATAACACCAAGAGTGGATTCTCTAACCTCAACATCTTTTCTTATTGTTGTTTATATCTTGTTTAATTTCTTTTATATTTTGTTTATTTTGTTCTCTAATATCTTGTTTATCTTATTTTGTTGTTGATTCCCTAATATCTTGTTTACTTTCTTTTTCTTATATATTTATAAACTTATACTTACTAATACGCTTCCTTGTGGTTCGACCTCGGACACCCGAGAATTTATTACTTGAACATAACCTGCACTTGGGTTTACGACTCTTAATTGAGTCTCCATCAAGTTTTTGGCGCCGTTGCCGGGGAAGCAATACTAAGTATATAAGTTTATAAGTATATTTATTTTTATTGGCTGGTTATACCGCCTAATTTTGTATATATTTATTTTGTTTGGCTGGTTATACCGCCTAATTTAGTATATTTATTTTGTTTGGCTGGTTATACCGCCTAATTTATATATTAACTTTGTTTTATGCTTGTTTGGCGACGTGATTTTAGATCTCGTCGTTTAGTTAGATTTTATTGTGAAACTTTTTCAGGTAATCTTTCTAATACAACTCCTACCATGGCTGACAATGAAAGTGTTCATGCTGAAGATGAGAACAGACAAGTACGCACCATGCGTGACTACTTGCAACCAACTCGAAGCTCATCACCCTCTTGTTTTATTTATCCTCTCAATGCAAACAACTTTCGTTTTAAACCAGGTATGATAGCTTTGCTTCCAAATTTCTATGGGTTGGAATCGGAAAGTGCTTACTCGTTTCTAAAAGACTTCGAAGATGTATGTGTCACCTTTAATGACCAACAATGTACAAATGAAATTGTCAAGCTAAAATTATTTCCTTTTTCTTTAAAAGATAAAGCAAAAATTTGGCTTCATAATTTAAAACCAAGGTCAATTGGCACATGGCAAGAATTACAAACTGAGTTTCTAAAGAAATTTTTCCCAGCACATAAAACTACTGCTTTGAAAAGACAGATTCAAAATTTCAATCAAAATCAAAATGAAGCATTTTTTTAGTGCTGGGATCGTTTTAAAGATTTGTTAAGTTCTTGTCCACATCATGGTTTTGAAAAATGGCGTCTTATTAGTTTCTTTTATGAAAGTTTAACTCCCGAAACTAAACAATTTGTTGAAACAATGTGTAACGGTGAGTTTCTAGAAAAAGAACCTGAAGAAGCCTTTGACTACTTAGACCATTTGGCAGATAACTCTCAAGCCTGGCACACAGATAATTCCTCTGAAAGTTCCAATAGATCTAATGTTGTTTCTAACAGAGGAAAATATCATTTTAGTCAAGAAGATGAGATAAAAGCTAAAGTAGCTAATTTGGCTAGAAAGATTGAAGCCATGGAACTTAGAGAAGTAAAAGAAGTCAAAACGGTTAAAAATGAAGAAAGTTGTGGAATTTGTGAAATCATGGGACACCCCACTTCTGAATGTCCAAACATTCCCATTCTTAAAGAAGCGTTGCATGATCAAGTAAATTCCATAAACACATTTAAAAAACCTTTTCCTTCTCCTTACTCTGAAACGTATAACCCTGAATGGAGAAATCATCCCAACTTCAGTTGGCGGAATAATAATCATGTTCAGGTACCACAATCTCAAAAGTCGGGCAACACTTTTTCCTATCAACCTTCACGTGTACAAACCTTGGAAGAGACATTGCAAGCATTCATGCAAACACAAGCAAATGTGAATAGCCGGACTTCACAGGACATCAATGAGATCAAAAACACCTTGTCCACATTGACAGCTTCATTACGCACTCAAGAAAAAGGTAAGTTTCCTGCTCAACCTCAGCCTAACCCTTCTACTCAATGTCTTGTTTCTTGCTCCAATGAAACTCAACAGGAAAATGCCAGTTCTATCACAACTCTTCGAAGTGGAAAGGCAATTGACAAAAAGATTCCATCAAAAGACCAAGATCCTCTTTCCCCTCCGAAAAGTAATGGTAAGGATGATGGTAAGTCTGAACTTCTTGAAAATTTGGACAAAGAAAAAGGTATGCATCCTGCTCCTTTTCCTCAAAGGTTGCAAACAATAAAGAATTTGAATCAAAATGCAAAAATTTATGAACTTTTCAAACAAGTTAAGATTAACATTCCTTTATTGGATGCAATCAAACAAGTTCCATCTTATGCTAAATTTTTGAAGGACATGTGCACAGTTAAAAGGAAACATAATGTACAAAAGAAAGCATTTTTGACGGAAAGTGTGAGCTCAATCATTCAGCACCTTACTCCACCAAAATTCAAAGATCCTGGATGTCCAACAATCTCATGCATCATTGGAAACACTAGAATAGAACGTGCATTGCTTGATCTTGGTGCTAGTGTTAATCTTTTGCCTTTTTCTGTTTATCAACAGTTAGGTTTAGGTGAACTCAAGGAAACACCTGTTACACTTCAACTAGCTGATCGTTCTGTAAAAATTCCTCGAGGGATAGTTGAAGATGTTTTGGTTCAAATTGATAATTTTTACTTCCCTGTTGATTTTATTGTTTTGGACACACATCCTGTTTCAAATCCAAATGTTCAAATTCCTGTTATATTAGGCCGTCCATTTCTTGCAACTTCTAATGCTCTGATAAATTGCAGGAATGGTATGTTGAACATTTCTTTTGGAAATATGACTTTAGAATTAAATGTGTTCAACATTTGCAAGCAACCTGGTGATAATTCAGAAGTACATGAAGTGGATTTCATTGAAGAACTTGTTCATGAACATCTCACCACTACCACATTCCATGATCCTTTAGAAGCTTATTTAATTGAATATGAGTTTGATAATGCTTCAGAAATTTCACACACTGATTCTTTGTTAAAATCTTTTCAGGATAAGCATTGTTGGAAACAAAAGTTTGAGGAACTACCATCACTTACAAATGTCACTGTACCATCAACTATTGAACCACCCAAGCTGGAGTTAAAACCATTGCCATCCGAGCTAAAATATTCCTTTTTGGGTGAGAGTGAAACTTTTCCAGTCATAATTTCTTCACATCTTGATGAACTACAAGAAGGTAAGTTGTTACAACTTTTGAAGATGCACAAAAATGCATTAGGATGGACCTTAGCTGACATAAAGGGAATAAGCCCATTAATCTGCACACATAATATTTATTTAGAGGAAAATGCTAAACCCTCTAGACAAATGCAACGAAGGCTTAATCCTAATATGAAAGAAGTAGTGAGAAATGAAGTCATTAAACTTCTAGATAATGGAATCATTTATCCTATCTCTGACAGCAAATGGGTAAGTCCTACTCAAGTCGTACCTAAGAAATCTGGAGTTACTGTAGTTAAAAATGAAAACAATGAATTAATTCCAGCTAGGACTGTTACTGGTTGGCGCATGTGCATTGACTATAGGAAACTTAACTCAGTGACGAGGAAAGATCATTTCCCTTTGCCTTTCATGGATCAAATCTTAGAAAGAGTTGCAGGGCATGAGTTTTATTGTTTTCTAGATGGATATTCTGGGTATAATCAAATTGCCATTGCACTTGAGGACCAAGAGAAAACCACTTTTACATGTCCTTTTGGTACTTTTGCATATCGTAGAATGCCATTTGGATTATGTAACGCCCCTGCCACATTTCAAAGATGCATGCTTAGCATTTTTAGTGACATGATTGAACGTAATCTTGAGATTTTCATGGATGATTTTTCTGTTTCTGGTGATTCATTTGATGATTGCTTAGCCAATTTGAAAAATGTATTGATTAGGTGTGAAGAAAAAAAATCTTGTTCTTAATTGGGAAAAATGTCATTTCATGGTCACTAAAGGTATTGTACTAGGTCACATTGTTTCTGCAAAAGGGATTGAGGTAGACAAGTCAAAACTTGAATTGATTGCTAATCTACCCACACCAAAGACAGTAAAGGACATTAGGTCATTCTTGGGACATGCAGGTTTTTATAGAAGATTCATAAAAGATTTTAGCACGATATCTAAACCTCTATGTAATCTTTTAATGAAAGACACTGCATTTGAATGGACTAAAGATTGTGAAGATGCTTTTGAAAAACTCAAAAATATGCTCACTACTGCTCCTATTATGAGATCTCCTGATTGGTCTTTACCATTTGAAATAATGTGTGATGCTAGTGACTATGCTGTTGGTGCTGTGTTAGGACAAAGGAAAGATAATAAACCACATGTAATTTACTATGCAAGTAAAACTTTAAATAGAGCCCAAATGAATTATTCCACTACAGAAAAGGAATTACTTGCAGTTGTTTTTGCATTGGATAAATTCAGATCTTACCTTGTTGGATCATCAATTGTTGTCTTTAGTGATCATGCAGCTTTAAAATATCTTCTCTCTAAGAAGGATGCAAAACCTAGGTTGCTGAGGTGGATCCTTTTGCTGCAAGAATTTGACATCACCATTCGAGATAAAAAAGGAGTAGAAAATGTGGTGGCTGATCATTTATCAAGACTTGTTTGTGATGAATCTTTTGGAACCTCACCAATAAATGATACTTTTCCTGATGAACAACTTCTAATTGTCTCCACGACACCTTGGTTTGCTGACATTGCTAATTTTCTTGCTACAGGAAAAATTCCTTCTCAATGGAGCACACAAGATAAAAGGAAGTTTCTGAATGAGGTAAAGAAGTTCTATTGGGATGACCCTTACTTGTTCAAATATTGTCCTGATCAGATTTTTCGAAGATGCATTCCCGACAATGAGGTAAGTAGTGTAATTAAGTTTTGTCATTCCGAGGCATGTGGTGGTCATTTTTCATCAAAGAAAACTGCTGCAAAAATTTTACAGTGTGGATTTTACTGGCCAACTTTGTTCAAAGATGCACATAATTTTTGCAAGTCATGTGAAAGTTGTCAAAAATTAGGTTCCATTTCGAAAAGAAACATGATGCCTTTGAACCCAATTCTTGTAATTGAAATTTTTGACTGTTGGGGTATTGATTTCATGGGACCATTTCCACCATCTTTTGGTTTCTTATACATTTTAGTTGCAATAGATTATGTTTCAAAGTGGATAGAGGCAATTCCATGTCGAAATAATGATCACAAAACAGTGATTAAATTTTTAAAAGAAAATATTTTGAGTCGATTTGGAATTCCTCGATCTATCATAAGCGATGGGGGAACACATTTTTGCAACAAGGTTTTTGAAACATTAATGAAGAAATATGCCATTACACACAAAGTTGCAACCCCTTATCACCCGCAGACAAATGGACAGGTAGAATTAGCAAATAGGGAGATTAAACAAATTTTGGAAAAGACAGTTAATCCAAATCGCAAAGATTGGTCTCTTAGACTTAACGATGCATTATGGGCCTATCGAACAGCTTTTAAAACAGCATTGGGCATGTCTCCTTATAGGCTAGTTTATGGAAAACCTTGTCATTTACCTGTGGAACTTGAGCATAAAGCATATTGGGCCATTAAAATGTTCAACTCAAACCTTGATGACGCTTCTAATTTACGAAAATTACAAATAAATGAACTTGAGGAACTCAGAAATGATGCATATGAGAATTCTAAAATTCATAAAGAAAGAACTAAAGCCTTTCATGACAAGTTAATTTCAAGAAAAACATTTAATGTTGGGCAAAAAGTTCTACTTTATAATTCTAGACTTCACATATTTCCTGGTAAGTTGAGATCAAGATGGACTGGCCCATTTGTGGTTAAGCATGTGTATCATTATGGAGCAGTTGACATTGAGAATCCTCAAAATGGTAACGTATTCAAGGTAAATGGACAAAGACTCAAACTCTTTTTGGAAAATCATGTTACTCAAGAAGAGGTTGTTTTTCTTTCTGATCCTTGTTTTGAAAATAACTAGATGTAAATATAATTTTTTTTTACCCCGGTTAAATGGCGGATAACGGTACTCCGTGATTATTTAAGTCGGTTCCATCAGCTACCCACAAAACTGATATTGTATATAAATTTCTCTTTCATTTTATTTTATTTCATTTTTTTTTCAGGATGGATGATATTCTCAAAAGATTGCAGAAACGATTTCCTCCTTTTCCTCGGAATATTTTACTGAAGCTTTACCAAGTTCGATTAGAAAGATTAAGAATGCTTATGAACAAAGGGATTCCTGAAGACATACGTTGGATAATTGAAGCCAAGGTACGTGAAGATGAATATCTTCCTGTTTTGCATTTACCAGGTACAGGTAGAAGCACTTATGCAAAGAAGCGACGAGCAAAGCGCATGAGTTCAAATTGCCACAAGTGTGCACGATGGACGTGTAACGGTAAATGTCGTTCTATTGGGATTCCGTCCTCTAATCGAGATGATAAAATTGAATTCATTAAGGATGGACTGAGTAAGGAGAATTTGGGTAATATCCAACTTTCTCTTGAGACGTATCCTAGTGGAGACGTACAAAGAGAAATTCTTGATTTATGGCCGCAATTCCAAAGGGAATGGCAACATCTTGGGAATCTGATGATAAAAGACCCTGTTTGCCAGCTTGTAAGAAAACTGGATGGGAAGCATATCCTCGACTCATAGAAGGCGTTTAAGCCGTTTCTGGACGTAAAACCAGAGGAAGATGCCAAATACACTTTCGGCGACATTATTACTTTTGACTTTTACGGTTGATTTTTCTTCTCTTTTTGATTTTCTTCCTGAAATCACGCAAAAATCTTTTGTTAGGTTAACATTTTCTTCTGATAGGTCAAATACACTTTCGGCGACATTATTACTCTTGTCTGATTCACTACTCAGTCCTCTATATATTACACCATGTACTCATTCTCTTTCAGGCACTCGAAAAAGAAAAAAAAAATGGAAAGCACTTCGTCCCAGCGCATTAAAAAAATTTGCGTCTTTGGAGGTGCTTATCCAGGGAAAAATAACATATTCGCTGATGAAGCCATAAGAGTTGGAGTAATACTTGCCCAACAAAAGATCCACTTGATTTATGGAGGCGGTAGTACGGGTTTAATGGGAGCAGTCGCTACAGCAGCACACGCCGGAGGAAGTCCAGTTCTAGGAATCGTGCCAAAACTATTCACAGATTTTTGTGGACCTACCGTGGGTAAGGAAATACAAGTCTGGAGTATCCCTGAACGGATAACAAGCATGTACCATTCTGTCGATGCATTCATTGCCTTACCAGGAGGTCTGGGTACATTGGAAGAAATAGCTTGCGTGGCTTCTTGGTCATCTTTGGTCACAAATAAGAAACCCATTGGTTTGCTTAATATTAATGGTTATTTTAGTAATTTACTTTCATATTTAGATAATGCTGTGGATAATGGATTCATGTTTTCAGAGGCAAGGAGAACCATAATTTCTGCTACAACCATTGAAGATTTACTCAAAAAGCTACAAGCTTATGAGTGTTTATCTGCTACGGCTGTTTCGCAAACGCTCGGAAAAAGAAAAAGAGATATGGACGAGCAAGGAGTGGATTGCACTTTGTCTTTGTGACATTATCTAACATTTTGCTTGTTGTGTCTCAGTTATAATAAGTGGTTAGCAAACTCTGCAGGTAATATCTCCTAAATTCTACCTTTAAAATTTGACATTGGGGACAATGTCATATTTTAGTAGGGGGTAAGGGACATATTTTGCTAAAAAAAAAAAAAAAAAAAAAAAAAATTTGTTGTGTTTTAAGACATTTAGAAGTATTCATTCTGAACAAGGTCTGAGTAAGGGAGACTTGAGACATACCTTGTCAGTTTGATTTAATCTTCTTCTTCAAAAAAAACAAAAAAACAAAAAAACAAAAAAAACAAAAAAAAAACAAAAAAAACAAAAAAAAAAGCATGTTTAGACTTAGTGTTTTTTTTTTTTTTAGTTACTTTCAATACAATGATGAGATATGAATTGCATAAGTCTAAAACAGATTTATTAGTGAGAAGATTTTCATGAGAATTGAGCTTGATGTCAACCTTTTTATGAGCCAATGTTAATATGATATGTTGATTGAGAAAGAAGCATGTTTAGACTTAATCTGACTTGTATAATCATCTTTGTGAGTTTTTGAGCCTATAATGATTGATGCATTATACAAATCAATCTAATTTCTTTCTTGAGTGCTCTTATGATTACATGATTCTCTAGAACTTGCTTTAAACCGTTTGAGACTATATTGATACATGTGACAACATGAATATGATAGAGGCATTAGGATTATAACCAGAGCCAAACAGCCATCCATTATTAATGTTCTACGAGAACATCCCCACTAGTGAGCCAATTTGAGCCTACATTAAATATGATGTTTTATTGGTAACCACAACTTACACCTAGCCTAAATATGCTTATATCCTTACCCTTGTTCTAAAGATGAATTTTATATTTTGAGACATATTGCAAAAAAACAAGGGATATTTTTATTTGAAAATTTGGGTTAGAAACAAAAGATAAGTGTGGGGGAAGAAAAGAAAAAGTCAAGAGAAAAAGAAAGGGATCATTGTCAAATACATTCCCATATTAAAAAAAAAAAAAAAAAAAATCTTCTCTTGAACTTCTAGAAAAAGATGTTACAAAGTTGGTTAGAATGATGCAAAGGCTCAACATGAATATTTAGCCTATGTTATTATGTGCTTTATAAGAGTTTTGAGAAGTTTTATTTGTATGATCTTATTATGTCTCTAAAATCTATGAACTCTTTGGAACCTTTGTGATATCTTTATCCTTTTGTTCTTTAACCACATTATAACCCTTTGGCCCCATTACAACCTTGAATAAAGACCTCTTGATTTATGAAGTTGTATGATCTAAATAGTGGAGAATAGGTGGACAAGCAAGCATATGGTAGAAGTGTTTTCATGAGATTGATTGAGTGTAAACACTTTACCACTACTTTAAAGAGTGAAAATCAAAAGAGTATCCCATGTGAGAAGTTGAGATTAAGTTTGAATATACACTATTTTGATTGAAATATGTTATGTTATTATTGGCTTAACTCAAACTATTTACATTCAAGCAAGATTTTTTGTGAATTTCTTTAAGCTATTGATTAGTTTTTAAGACTTGTCCAATGATTATCTCTAATTTATATTGGAAGGATTAGTTATAATTATTATTTTTAGTTTTTCTTATGTCTTCAATGTTTGTGGGTATCGTCCTAGTAAACCCTCACGAGACTAAACTCGTCCACTAGGGACACCTAGGGGTTTAAAGGCTTGTGTCACATGCTAAGTGCCACCGTGATTTCCTACGAAAATGGATTAGATTAGATTTTCTTATTTTATTTTTATTGAGTCGTTGCTAGGGACTAGCAACAATCTAAGTATGGGGGTGTGATAACTCGTATAATTATATAGTTTTTAGTTATGTTTTATTATTGTTTTGTGTCAAATACGAGTTATTATTGTTTAGTCTAATTGTGTTTATGATCTTTTATATTTTTATGTAATTTGGTGTTTTTCACAAGTTTCTTTGAGTGATTTCAGATTACTAGAATTAAGGGCAAATCCAGTTCAGTTCCAGTTCCGACACCTTTTGCCATATCAGCTATATCTCGAGTTTCACTGAAGCAATAAGGCTGAACTTTGTATCCCTGCAAAGCTAAGAGGCATATCTATCTTTTTCATGTTTTACACTTCTTGAAACGGAGTCGTTTTCCCTAGCGTAATCGACCATCAAGTTGGCTGATGTGCAATGACGTCTGTTCTGCACCGTTTTGGTATTTTGACCATATCTTCCGATCCACGTGCGCAAATGATCTGATTCCAACGGCTATGGATCCGTAACTGATGGGGGTATATTTTTCTAGAAGACCATTTTATCAGATCGAGCCTCCAACATTGACAAAATCGACCGTCAAGCTGGCTGATCAGAATTGTCATACAATATGACGAAAATTGTTAGAAAAATGCACCCACCTATTATACCTACCTTTGAAATTTGTAAAGCTTGTCTCTTGTCATTTAGCCCTCCAAAATGTGTATAAATAGAGGGCCTTGGATGAGTATTGGGATACATTATACATTGGTAGGATATTAGCCATTTATGTGTTGCTAATCATATTGTTGAGGTGATGAGGTGAAGCTCTTGGTAAATGCTAAGGTTAGTCTCTTAAACATGAGCTAAAATTTATAAACACTAGTATAGATAATATTTTCTTTTGGTTTAAAATCATACTTGCAAAGTAGGGATCTTGATTCATTATTGACAATGAAAATGGCACAGTAAATGCTTGGTTTCATAACCTTGATTTGTTGTAGACATATACCTTGGCATAAGGAATGCTTGGACTCTTTTTGTGAGTTTTGAGGACACCAAATGAACATAATATCATATGCTATGGACGTTGGACAATTTGGACTGAATTGCTAAACCTTCCGATTGGAACCTCCCTTATGTGTGGATTTCAATTGTGTAATAAAACAAGATTAATCTTAGCATAACACCAAGAGTGGATTCTCTAACCTCAACATCTTTTCTTATTGTTGTTTATATCTTGTTTAATTTCTTTAATATTTTGTTTATTTTGTTCTCTAATATCTTGTTTATCTTATTTTGTTGTTGATTCCCTAATATCTTGTTTACTTTCTTTTTCTTATATATTTATAAACTTATACTTACTAATACGCTTCCTTGTGGTTCGACCTCGGACACCCGAGAATTTATTACTTGAACATAACCTGCACTTGGGTTTACGACTCTTAATTGAGTCTCCATCAATGCACTATTTCCTGATCCATCAAACATTCGCCAAGTATAGAATTGAAGTAATCTTTGGCATTATCTAATCGAAACACCTTTATTTTTGTCTGGAATTGTGTTTGGATCATGTTGTTGAAATTTTTGAAGATGGTACCCATGTCAGATTTTTCTTTCATCAAATATACCCAAGTTATTCGAGTGTGACCATCAACAAATGAAACAAACCACCTAGCTCTCGAGATGTTATTAACTCTAGAAGGTCCCCATATATCACTGTGAATCATTGCAAAAGGATGAGATGTTTTGTATCCTTGGATTGAATAATTGTTTCTCGCATGTTTAGATAATTGACACACTTCACATTGAAAAAACTCGGGATTGATAACATTGAATAGTGTTGGGAACAGTCTTTTTAAATACTGGAAATTGGGATAACCTAACCTATAGTGCCACAACATGATTGCACTAGTGTTATTGGATGAAACTGAAAAAAGTAGAAACAACACACTTCTTGCAGCTTGAGCTTGTTCTCCAGGATTATTAGGATCGTTAAGAAAATAGAGCCTCGCATATTCCTTAGCATTGCCAATCATCCTCCCTGATTTCAAGTCCTGAAATTTACAACGATTTGGGAAAAAGTTAGTAACATAATTCAAATCTTTGGTGAGTTTACTAATTGATAGGATGGCCCAATCCCATGGCAATTTCTATATGGGCCAAGATCCAAGAAGATCTAGGAAATATGCCAAGAATGGGTGGATTTCACTTGGGCCATGTTGCAAGTTATTCAAGAATGGCTTCAACATGCAAGATGGGCTTGCATCCAAGTTTAGTCCATGTGATTCAAGAACACAAGCTGGCCACATTAGAGGGCTTGCAAGGTATTTATAGCCTCCCTACATAACCTAAACCTAATACTAGTTACATTGGAATTCGACCAAGCACTACTACTCCCCCTTGGAAGTCCTAAAGTCGGCCAAACCTAATAAACTTAATAAATGATAAGTGCTTAATTTCATACATTTTCCTATTTAATTTCTTTATACTTTGTGCTTTGATTCTTACTTCCTTGACATTTTACTAGGTTTTTATGCTTTGTAGGTATTTTGGAGGAGATGAAGTCAAAACATGTCAATTAGGATTGTAAAGACCTTACAAAATCACAATCACAAGATGGAAAAAGACTTGGGAGTCAAAAAGATCAAATTCTTGGTGCAAAGCAAGAAGACAGATTTGACCTCCGGAGCTTGTTGCTAAGAAAACATGAAGTTAGACTATTTATTCGAAGAAACTTCCTTCTTGACTTTTGAATATCACTTGAATACCTTTCCAACGGCTGGTCATGGGCCTAAATCGGATAAGAAATGGTCATCCAAATCGGCATTGGACTATCTCCCTAAAAACCCTAGTGGCAGAAAAAACCCTAGCCGTAAATGACAACTTTTTCTTAATACCCTAGTTGACATTTATGTTTATCCTTGCCAAAGAAGGATTAGTGGCTGTCAACTTGCATTAATTGCATTAATTGCAAGTATCTTTCCTTAAAGCTAATCCTAGTCAAAGTAGGAGAATTAAATCAGCCTAGACTTTCCTTCCTTACACTTACTTTGGCTGCAAGAATATAATTCTCTCTTCATTAAAGAGTGCTTTGACTAAAACTTTCCTACTTTATTCAAACTTGGCTGCCAAGGCTTATATCTTTCCTTAAAACACAAAAGTCAGCCACTTTTCCTTAACTTTAGCCACAAGTCAGCATTTATTGAAGGGAGAGAGCTGAAATTCACTTGTTTGATGCCCTAGCTATTGCCTATAAATAGAGACCAAGGGGGCATACGAAATTGACACTTCCCCAAGCATCAAATTCTGATTTCTTCTTTGTTTCTTTGTTTTTGAAAGAGCAAGAGGCTGGATAATTAATATTCTTCTTCTTCTTCTTCTTCTTTCTTTCTTTTATTTTCTTCTTAGATTCTCTTTAATTTTATGTTTATGTTTACAATGCCTATGCTAGGCTAAACTTTTATTTGGTTAAGGGTGATTTCAAAGCCCTAGACATGTTATGTAATTAATTTTTAGAATCTATCTATCATTCTTTTCTATCAAAGTTGCTTATGTTCTTCCATAAAAATTGTTCATGGTGATGTTTTGATTTGTTTAGGTGGCCAACTAGATAAATCTTGATAATTGTCTAATGCTAGTTTAGGAGTCTTGATCCGTGTAATTGTCTTGATTTCCTATTCATAAGTAGCAATTTGTGATTAATGATTATGGTCAAGTTTTCAATAATTACAAAGTGGAATATAACCTAAGTTGAGAAATCCGAGCTTATGTGTTTGTTGCTTTGATAACTCGTATAATTATATAGTTTTTAGTTATGTTTTATTATTGTTTTGTGTCAAATATGAGTTATTATTGTTTAGTCTAATTGTGTTTATGATCTTTTATATTTTTATGTAATTTGGTGTTTTTCACAAGTTTCTTTGAGTGATTTCAGATTACTAGAATTAAGGGCAAATCCAGTTCAGTTCCAGTTCCGACACCTTTTGCCATATCAGCTATATCTCGAGTTTCACTGAAGCAATAAGGCTGCAATTTTTACCGTGCAAATTTAAGAGGCATATCTATCTTTTTCATGTTTTACACTTCTTGAAACGGAGTCGTTTTCCCTAGCGAAATCGACCATCAAGTTGGCTGATGTGCAATGACGTCTGTGCTGACCTGTTTTCGTATTTTGCCCATATCTTCTTATCCACATCAGCAAATGAGCTGATTTCAACGGCTATGGATCAGTAACTGATAGAGGAACATTTTTCTAGAAGACCATGTGATCAGATCAGGCCTCCAAAATTGACAAAATCGACCATCAAGTGGGATGATCAAAATTGTCATACAATATGACGAAAATTGTTAGAAAAATGCACCCACCTATTATACCTACCTTTGAAATTTGTAAAGCTTGTCTCTTGTCATTTAGCCTTCCAAAATGTGTATAAATAGAGGGCCTTGGATGATTGTAAGATATTGTACATAGGTAGGATATTAGCCATTGTAATAAAATTCTCTAAGTTTTCTTCTTCTTTCTTTTCTCTAGTTTTCTTTTTCTTTAGAAAGAGCAAGAGGTTGGATAATTAATAGTCTTCTTCTTCTTCTTTCTTTCTTTTATTTTCTTCTTAGATTCTATTTAATTTTATGTTTATAATGCCTATGCTAGGCTAAACTTCTATTTGGTTAAGGGTGATTTCAAAGCCCAAGACATGTTTTGTGATTGATTTTCAGATTCTATCTATCATTAATTTTCTATCAAAGTTGCTTATGTTCTTCTACAAGAATTGTTCATGATGTTGTCTTGATTTATTTAGGTGTACAACTAGATAGATCTTGATAATTATCTATTGCTAGTTTAGGAGTCTTGACCCGTGTAATTGTCTTGATATCCTATTCATAAGTGGCAATTTGTGATTAATGATTATGCTCAAGTTTTCAATAATTGCAAAGTGGAACATAACCTAAGTTGAACAATCCGAGCTTATGTGTTTGTTGCTTAGATCAACCTATCTTTCTCATCATAAAGCTGCCATTAAATTGAATTTAGAGAGCTTATTCTAGGTTGTTTAATGGTTAGAGATTAAATAGAGAGCTTGTTCTATTTAACGACAAACTAAGGAAAGATTGGGATAACAGAGCTTGTTGTTATCTACGGTTGTTAACTTTGATAGTTGGTTGATAATGATAGATCTGAAATTGATTCTTAATGATGTCTAGTGGTGGAGAATGAAACCTTAACCATATTTTTCATATTTGATTCTTCTTACTTACTTGTTTTCTTACTTTTAGTTTGCTTATTTTTAAAAGTATATTTATTTTTATTGGCTGGTTATACCGCCTAATTTGTATATTAACTTTGTCTTATTTTCATTGGCTGGTTATACCGCCTAATTTAGTATATATATTTTCATTGGCTGGTTATACCGCCTAATTTAGTTTATATATTTTTATTGGCTGGTTATACCGCCTAATTTAGTTTATATATTTTTATTGGCTGGTTATACCGCCTTGCATCTTATTCTTATTATTTACTTTAGTTTAAATCTGGCTTCAAAAACCCCTTTTCTTTTATTGTTCTTGAATTTAAGTTTTAAACTATTAACTTATAAACTAAAACCCAATCCCTGAGGACTCGACCCTTGCTAACTACTATACTTACAATTGATCTTTTTAGTGCAAGGTTAAATAAGATACACTATTTTGGGTGCATCAAAATTTTTGGCGCCGTTGCCGGGGATTGCTTTCTTTAGTTTATTTGTTACTTGGTTTATTCTTATTTTCAGTTCTAATTAGTTTTATTTTCTTGTACATACAAGTTTTTCTTTTCAAATTTAAAAAAAAAAAAAAACAATGGAATTGAGCAATCTAACACTTGAAGAGTTGGTGGCATACATGAACATGGAGAATCAACAAGCCAATCTCACCTCCCCAGTTCAACAATTGGCCATGGGAGGATGTCAAGGCCATCAAGTGTTCCAAGACCAACAGTATGATCATTACTCAAACACTTACCATGAGGGATGGTGGGATCATACTAATTATGGCTACTCGAAAAATTACCAAGAAGTAGATCCTTATGCCAATTACACTCATCCATCTAGCTTCAATCAATCATGGTCTCAAGAACCAGATCTTTTTCAACCACCACATATGACTCAAAACTCAGGTACTTCTTTAGAAGATCTTGTCTATTCTCTTGTTACTGATTCTTTGCAATTTCAACAGGAAACAGGGGCAAGCATCCAGAGTTTGGAAAAGAAAATGAGCCAATTGGCTAGTAGTATGGTGGGATGGGTAGCACAAAGATCTGAAGAACTCCCAGCCCAAACGATGGTTAACCCAAAGGAGAATGCTACTATTGTGACCTTGAAGAATGAGGAACAAGATGAGGATGAAACAAAATTAGAGATGGATTCTATTCTTGAGGATAATGAAGCCAAAGATCCAAATAAGAGTATTTCGGCACCTGAGGTAACGTTGAAGGTTTCACTTTTTACTAATGTTTCTTCTCCACCTTTTCCTAGTAGATTTGCAAAGTTCAAGGAGGAAGAACATGAACAACACATGCTGGAAACCTTAAACAACTTGTTTGTGGAGGTCATTCAACAAGTATCAAAATATGCTCCATTCCTCGATGACATATGCACCACAAAGGATGATGGAATAATACTTGTAATGGAGAATGCATCCACTGTTGTGCAAAGAAAGCTTCCTCTCAAACGCATAAATTTGGGAAATTTCATGTATGAGCCTGACAAGCCTAAAATGCCAAGAAGGGGTGTTGGTTAGGTTCAAAACACTAAATCAAGTGCTAATTGGGGGAGGCAGCCTAATTAGTGAAAGCATTGCCAAACTGCCATCCTCAGATTTGCTCTCTTTTTCTTATGTTTCTTTGCTAATTGTGTTTAGTGTTTCTAAGTTCATTTAGGCTGCATAAGTTTATTTTGTTTATTAGTTCTTTTCACTTACACATGATTCTTTCATTTGGGATTAATAGCATTACATTAATGACAATGTAAGAATTATGTGTGGGGGGAAGAATTTAGGATTTTATTTAGAGTGTTTTGTTTTTGAGTCTTTTTATGTTGTTTTTCTTTCTGATCCTTGTTTTGAAAATAACTAGATGTAAATATAATTTTTTAACCCCGGTTAAATGGCGGATAACGGTACTCCGTGATTATTTAAGACGGTTCCATCAGCTACCCATAAAACTGATATTGTATATAAATTTCTCTTCCAATTTCTCTTTTAATTTTTTTTATTTTTTTTCAGGATGGATGATATTCTCACAAGATTGCAGAAACGATTTCCTCCTTTTCCTCGAAATATTTTACTGAAGCTTTACCAAGTTCGATTTGAAAGATTAAGAATGCTTATGCACAAAGGGATTCCTGAAGACATACGTTGGATAATTGAAACCAAGGTACGTGAAGATGAATATCTTCCTGTTTTGCATTTACCAGGTACAGGTAGAAGCACTTTTGCAAAGAAGCGACGAGCAAAGCGCATGAGTTCAAATTGCCACAAATGTGCACGATGGACGTGTAACGGTAAATGTCGTTCTATTGGGATTCCGTCCTCTAATCGAGATGATAAAATTGAATTCATTAAGGATGGACTGAGTAAGGAGAATTTGGGTAATATCCAACTTTCTCTTGAGACGCATCCTAGTGGAGACGTACAAAGAGAAATTCTTGATTTATGACTGCAATTCCAAAGGGAATGGCAACATCTTGGGAATCTGATGTTAAAAGACCCTGTTTGCCAGCTTGTAAGAAAACTGGATGGGAAGCATATCCTCGACTCATAGAAGGCGTTTAAGCCGTTTCTGGACGTAAAACCAGAGGAAGATGTGAGCCACAATCACAACTACAATAAATGACTTATCAGCTTTTGGTTTGATTTGCAATAACTTTATTTTGGTTTAATTTACGTGTTGTTCGATTTGTGTAATTATTCTCGTTTTTTATTTATTTATTTGTCTTTTACTGTTGATTTTTTCTTCTCTTTTTGATTTTCTTCCTGAAATCACGCAAAAATCTTTTGTTAGGTTAACATTTTCTTCTGATAGGTCAAATACACTTTCGGCGACATTATTACTCTTGTCTGATTCACTACTCAGTCCTCTATATATTACACCATGTACTCATTCTCTTTCAGGCACTCGAAAAAGAAAAAAAAATGGAAAGTACTTCGTCCCAACGCATTAAAAAAATGTGTCTTTGGAGGTGCTTATCCAGGGAAAAATAACATATTCGCTGATGAAGCCATAAGAGTTGGAGTAATACTTGCCCAACAAAAGATCCAGTTGATTTATGGAGGCGGTAGTACGGGTTTAATGGGAGCAGTCGCTACAGCAGCACAAGCCGGAGGAAGTCCAGTTCTAGGAATCGTGCCAAAACTATTCACAGATTTTTGTGGACCTACCTTGGGTAAGGAAATACAAGTCTGGAGTATCCCTGAACGGATGACAATCATGTACCATTCTGCCGATGCATTCATTGCTTTACCAGGAGGTCTGGGTACATTGGAAGAAATAGCTTGCGTGGCTTCTTGGTCATCTTTGGTCACAAATAAGAAACCCATTGGTTTGCTTAATATTAATGGTTATTTTAGTAATTTGCTTTCATATTTAGATAATGCTGTGGATAATGGATTCATGTTTTCAGAGGCAAGGAGAACCATAATTTCTGCTACAACCATTGAAGATTTACTCAAAAAGCTCCAAGCTTATGAGTGTTTATCTGCTACGGTTGTTTCGCAAACGCTCGGAAAAAGAAAAAGAGATATGGACGAGCAAGGAGTGGATTGCACTTTGTCTTTGTGACATTATCTAACATTTTGTTTGTTGTGTCTCAGTTATAATAAGTGGTTAGCAACCTCTGCAGGTAATATCTCCTAAATTCTACCTTTAAAATTTGACATTGGAGACAATGTCATATTTTAATAGGGGGTAAGGGACATATTTTGCTAATTTGTAAAAAAAAAAAAAACAAAAAAAAAAACAAAAAAAAAAAAAATTTTAAGCCATTTAGAAGTATTCATTCTGAACAAGGTCTGAGTAAGGGAGACTTGAGACATACCTTGTCAGTTTGATTTCTTCTTTTCAAAAAAAAAAAAAAAAGTTTGTTGTGTTTTAAGCAATTTAGAAGTATTCAGTCTGAATAAGGTCTGAGTAAGGGAGACTTGAGACATACCTTGTCAGTTTGATTTTAATCTTTTTATGTTTACTTGTTAATTTTTGTTTAGTATTTTAGGATTATTTAGGTTGCATGAGTTTGTTTTGTTTTGTTTTGAGTCTTAGTTGTTCCTATTCTTATGTTATTAGTTCTTTTCTCTTACACATGATTCTTTCATTTGGGTTAATAGACTTACATTGAGGACAATGTAAGAATTAAGTGTGGGGGGAATGATTTAGGATTTCTTTTATTTTTGTCTACTATTTTTTTTTTTGAGTCTTTATTATTATTATTTTTTTTAGTGTGTTTTAGTTACTTTTAATACAATGATGAGATATGAATTGCATAAGTCTAAAACAGATTTATTAGTGAGAAGATTTTCATGAGAATTGAGCTTGATATCAACCTTTTTATGAGCCAATGTTAATATGATATGTTGATTGAGAAAGAAGCATGTTTAGACTTAATCTGACTTGTATAATCATCCTTGTGAGTTTTTGAGCCTATAATGATTGACGCATTATACAAATCAATCTAATTTCTTTCTTGAGTGCTCTTATGATTACATGATTCTCTAGAACTTGCTTTAGACCTTGTTGAGACTATATTGATGCATGTGACAACATGAATATGATAGAGGCATTAGGATTTTTAGCCAGGGCCAAACAGCCATCCCTTATTGATGTTCCAAGAGAACACACCCCTAGTGAGCCAATTTGAGCCTACATTGAATAAGCTATTTATTTGGTAACCACAACTTACACCTAGCCTAAATATAACCCTTGTTCTAAAGATGGATTATATATTTTGAGACATATTGCAAAAAAAAACAAGGGATATTTTTAGTTAAAAATTTGGGTTGGAAACAAAAGATAAGTGTGGGGGAAGAAAAGAAAAGAAAAAGTCAAGAGAAAAAGAAAGGGATCATTGTCAAATACATTCCCATATATAAAAAAAAAAAAATCTTCTCTTGAACTTCTAGTTAAAGTAAAGAAAAAGATGTTACAAAGTTGGTTAGAATGATGCAAAGGCTCAACATGAATATTCAGCCTATGTTATTATGTGCTTTATAAGAGTTTTGAGAAGTTTTATTTGTATGATCTTATTATGTCTCTAAACTCTATGAACTCTTTGGGACCTTTGTGATATCTTTATCCTTTTGTTCTTTAACCACATTATAACCCTTTGGCCCCATTACAACCTTGAATAAAGACCTCTTGATTTATGAAGTTGTATGATCTAAATAGTGGAGAATAGGTGGACAAGCAAGCATATGGTAGAAGTGTTTTCATGAGATTGATTGAGTGTAAACACTTTACCACTACTTTAAAGAGTGAAAATCAAGAGAGTATCCCATGTGAGAAGTTGAGATTAAGTTTGAATATGCACTATTTTGATTGAAATATGTTATGTTAATATTGGCTTAACTCAAACTATTTACATTCAAGTAAGATTTTTTGTGAATTTCTTTAAGCTATTGATTAGTTTTTAAGACTTGTCCAATGATTATCTCTAATTTATATTGGAAGGATTAGTTATAATTATTATTTTTAGTTTTTCTTATGTCTTCAATGTTTGTGGGTATCGTTCTAGCAAACCCTCACGAGACTAAACTCGTCCACTAGGGACACCTAGGGGTTTAAAGGCTTGTGTCACATGCTAAGTGCCACCGTGATTTCCTACGAAAATGGATTAGATTAGATTTTCTTATTTTATTGAGTCGTTGCTAGGGACTAGCAACAATCTAAGTGTGGGGGTGTGATAACTCGTATAATTATATAGTTTTTAGTTATGTTTTATTATTGTTTTGTGTCAAATATGAGTTATTATTGTTTAGTCTAATTGTGTTTATGATCTTTTATATTTTTATGTAATTTGGTGTTTTTCACAAGTTTCTTTGAGTGATTTCAGATTACTAGAATTAAGGGCAAATCCAGTTCAGTTCCAGTTCCGACACCTTTTTCCATATCAGCTATATCTCGAGTTTCACTGAAGCAATAAGGCTGCAATTTTAACCGTGCAAAGTTAAGAGGCATATCTATCTTTTTCATGTTTTACACTTCTTGAAACGGAGTCGTTTTCCCTAGCGAAATCGACCATCAAGTTGGCTGATGTGCAATGACGTCTGTGCTGACCTGTTTTCGTATTTTGCCCATATCTTCTTATCCACATCAGCAAATGAGCTGATTTCAACGGCTATGGATCAGTAACTGATAGAGGAACATTTTTCTAGAAGACTATGTGATCAGATCAGGCCTCCAAAATTGACAAAATCGACCATCAAGTGGGCTGATCAAAATTGTCATACAATATGACGAAAATTGTTAGAAAAATGCACCCACCTATTATACCTACCTTTGAAATTTGTAAAGCTTGTCTCTTGTCATTTAGCCTTCCAAAATGTGTATAAATAGAGGGCCTTGGATGATTGTAAGATATTGTACATAGGTAGGATATTAGCCATTGTAATAAAATTCTCTAAGTTTTCTTCTTCTTTCTTTTCTCTAGTTTTCTTTTTCTTTAGAAAGAGCAAGAGGTTGGATAATTAATATTCTTCTTCTTCTTCTTTCTTTCTTTTATTTTCTTCTTAGATTCTATTTAATTTTATGTTTATAATGCCTATGCTAGGCTAAACTTCTATTTGGTTAAGGGTGATTTCAAAGCCCTAGACATGTTTTGTGATTGATTTTCAGATTCTATCTATCATTAATTTTCTATCAAAGTTGCTTATGTTCTTCTACAAGAATTGTTCATGATGTTTTCTTGATTTATTTAGGTGTACAACTAGATAGATCTTGATAATTATCTATTGCTAGTTTAGGAGTCTTGACCCGTGTAATTGTCTTGATATCCTATTCATAAGTGGCAATTTGTGATTAATGATTATGCTCAAGTTTTCAATAATTGCAAAGTGGAACATAACCTAAGTTGAACAATCCGAGCTTATGTGTTTGTTGCTTAGATCAACCTATCTTTCTCATCATAAAGCTGCCATTAAATTGAATTTAGAGAGCTTATTCTAGGTTGTTTAATGGTTAGAGATTAAATAGAGAGCTTGTTCTATTTAACGACAAACTAAGGAAAGATTGGGATAACAGAGCTTGTTGTTATCTACGGTTGTTAACTTTGATAGTTGGTTGATAATGATAGATCTGAAATTGATTCTTAATGATGTCTAGTGGTGGAGAATGAAACCTTAACCATATTTTTCATATTTGATTCTTCTTACTTACTTGTTTTCTTACTTTTAGTTTGCTTATTTTTAAAAGTATATTTATTTTTATTGGCTGGTTATACCGCCTAATTTGTATATTAACTTTGTTTTATTTTCATTGGCTGGTTATACCGCCTAATTTAGTATATATATTTTCATTGGCTGGTTATACCGCCTAATTTAGTTTATATATTTTTATTGGCTGGTTATACCGCCTAATTTAGTTTATATATTTTTATTGGCTGGTTATACCGCCTTGCATCTTATTCTTATTATTTACTTTAGTTTAAATCTGGCTTCAAAAACCCCTTTTCTTTTATTGTTCTTGAATTTAAGTTTTAAACTATTAACTTATAAACTAAAACCCAATCCCTGAGGACTCGACCCTTGCTAACTACTATACTTACAATTGATCTTTTTAGTGCAAGGTTAAATAAGATACACTATTTTGGGTGCATCATGCTTAGATCAACCTATCTTTCTCATCATAAAGCTGCCATTAAATTGAATTTAGAGAGCTTATTCTAGGTTGTTTGATGGTTAGAGATTAAATAGAGAGCTTGTTCTATTTAACGACGAACTAAGGAAAGATTGGGGTAACAGAGCTTGTTGTTATCTACGGTTGTTAACTTTGATAGCTAATTAATGGTGATAGATATGAAATTGATTCTTAATGATGTCTAGTGGTGGAGAATGAAACCTTAACCATATTTTTCATATTTGATTCTTCTTAATTACTTGTTTTCTCATTCTTATTGTTAACTTTAGTTTAAATCTGATTTCAAAATCCCCTTTACTTTTGTTTACTTGTTTTTAAGTTTTAAACTATTAACTTATAAACTAAAACCCAATCCCTGTGGACTCGACCCTTGCTAATCACTATACTCTACAATTGATTTTTTTTAGTGCAAGGTTAAATAAGATACACTCTTTTGGGTGCATCAATAAAGAATATTTAAATATGGACTGAACATGCTCCAGCCCAAACCTAAATGATTAAAAGATGTTCAACTAGTTTAATGAAGGTAGACCCCTCTAGCCTATTGGACATGTTACATAATATAGGCCTAAATGCCTAAGTAATTAAAAGACTAATTAAAAGACTTAAAGTAAACCCAATCTTCCTTACCATATCATTAATTTAATTTGTGCATTCAAGGTACGCCTAGCAACAAGATATTTACCTTCAACGGGGTAGTCCAACTCAGCATCATCTCCAACACAATCACTAGCACCCTCCAATTCTGGTATGTCATCATAATCATCCTCATTTTCGGTTAAGACTTCACCATTATCATGCATGGTCATCACCCTTTTGTTTGGACATTGAGATGCAATATGGCCTGAACCCAAACATTTAAAGCATTTAATATCTCTATTCCTTGAAGAATTGGAATTTTGAAATACCTTGGTTTTGTCTTTGCTAGTGCTCTTTTCTTTCCCTTTTGGTGGTTCGTTTTTTCCCTTGACAACAGCCCGATCTATGTCCCACTTTGGTTTCCAAGGAGTGTTAGAAACCGAAGAATACCTTGCTGCCCCCTTTCTTTTCAATTGCCTCTCCACCTTCATGGCCATGTGCACCATGTCTTCTACCTCCAGATAATGCTGCAACTCCACAACATTGGCTATGTCTCTATGTAAGCCACTCAAAAATCTAGCCATGGTGGCTTCCTGATCCTCCTCTACATTGGCTCTAATCATAGCCACCTCCATCTCCTTATAGTAATCCTCTACACTCCTAGACCCTTGGGTAAGATTTTGAAGTTTTTGGTAAAGGTCCCTATATTAGTGGTTAGGTACAAACCTCCTTTTCATGAGAGCTTTCAATTCCCCCCATGTCTTTATAGGTCTCTCATGGTTTCTCCTCCTACTGGTTACTAGTTGATCCCACCAAATTATGGCATAATCAGTAAATTCAATGCCTGCCAACTTCACATTCTTCTCTTCCGAATAGTTGTGACAATCAAAGATCAACTCTATCTTCTACTCCCACTCCAAATACACCTCAGGATCAGTTCTACCTTGGAATGGTGGAATTTTCATTTTAATATTCCCAAGGTTCCTATATTCTCTATTTTCCCAATCATGATCCCTAGTGTTTCTCCTAGGCCTTCCTCCATGCCTAACTCCTCTAGGTCTACCCATATCAACTTCCTCATCATCTGCCTCCTCTATATCATGTTCATCAACAACACTAGGCTCTCGCTAGCCCCTCTATCTCGCCCACCTTGTAGGTTTTGAATGGCTCTCGATTGCCTCTCTATCTTGTCTGACATCTGTGCCATCTCAAAATTCATCCTCTCAAACTATTGTTGCATAGCTCTCCATGTAAAGAATGGATTTTCATCCCCTTTGTGTGATGAATCACTATGGTGAGACATTTGAAGTTGCTGCAAAACAAAATGTTAGTGATAAAAATAAACTCATACACACCCTTAGTGTTTACACTCAATTATGATATCACTCCAACTCTTGTTTGCACTCTTTTAGGATTTTTCTTTAATAAACTTACTTACTCTTACCTTTTACCACTCTATTTCCTCTTTCAGGTTCTTTAGAAACTAGAAGAACTCTTCAAGAACTCTACTTGCTTAATTCTACCTAGCAAAAGACTCAAGAAACAAGAAACAATTAGTAAGAAGGTAAAACAAGTAAAAATCAAGAACAAGATTACTAAGAATTCAAATCTTTCATATTTCCCTTGATCTTTTTCGAATCTTTCTTTCTTTTTCTTGCTGTTCGAACACTTTTCTTTCTTTCTTTCTTTCTTTTATGCCTTTCTACCTTTAGTTTTTGTTATGTTTTCGATCTTTATCTTGTTTACTTATAATATATTTTTGAATTTTAGGTACAATAAGGAGAATGAAGTCAAAAGATGTCAATAATGATGGTAAAGAGCTTACAAAATCGTAATCACAAGATGGAAGAAGACTTGGGAGTCAAAAATATCAATTTCTGGTTGAAAAGCAATTAGGCAGATTGACCTCTGGAGCTTGTTGTAAGGAAAACATGATGTTAGACTCTTTATTTGAAGAAACTTCCTTCTTCACTTTTGAAGTTGACTTGATTATCTTTCCAACGATATATTATGGTCCCAAATCGGATAAGAAATGGGCATTCAAAATGGCGCTAGAAGATCTCCCTAAAGAACCCTACGGCTAGAAAAACCCTAATCGCAAATCTGAAAAAAAGGCAAAAACGTGATTTTTGCACCTCCAGGTTTACTTGTGCGGCAAGGACTTATTCTCAGGGTTTGAAAGCTCTATAAATACCATCTTTTGAGCCACAAATTAGACATCTTTTGAGGAGACTCAAGGATCATCATTATTATTCTTCTTCTTCTTCTCCATTCTTTTATTTTCTTTTTAGTTTTATGTATATATTTCTATGCCTATGCTAGGCTAAACTTTTATTTGGTTAAGGGTGATTTCAAAGCCCTAGACATGTTATGTAATTAATTTTCAAAATCTATCTATCATTGTTTTCTATCAAAGTTGCTTATGTTCTTCCATTAAAATTGTTCATGATGATGTTTTGATTTGTTTAGGTGGCCAACTAGATAAATCTTGATAATTGTCTAATGCTAGTTTAGGAGTCTTGATCCGTGTAATTGTTTTGATTTCCTATTCATAAGTGGCAATTTGTGATTAATGATTATGGTCAAGTTTTCGATAATTGCAAAGTGGAACATAACCTAAGTTGAATAATCCGAGCTTATGTGTTTGTTGCTTAGATCAACCTATCTTTCTCATCATAAAGCTGCTATTAAATTGAACTTAGAGAGCTTATTCTAGGTTGTTTGATAGTTAGAGATTAAATAGAGAGCTTGTTCTATTTAACGACGAACTAAGGAAAGATTGGGGTAACAGAGCTTGTTGTTATCTACGGTTGTTCACTTTGATAGCTAATTAATGTTGATAGGTATGAAATTGATTCTTAATGATGTCTAGTGGTGGAGAATGAAACCTTAACCATATTTTTCTTATTTGATTCTTCTTAATTACTTGTTTTCTCATTCTTATTGTTAACTTTAGTTTAAGTCTGATTTCAAAATCCCCTATACTTTTGTTTACTTGTTTTTTAGTTTTAAACTATTAACTTATAAACTAAAACCCAATCCCTGAGGACTCGACCCTTGCTAATCACTATACTTTACAATTGATTCTTTTTAGTGCAAGGTTAAATAAGATACACTCTTTTGAGTGCATCACTTGAATTCTTGATCTATTAAAAAAAAATTCTTGTTGATTCTTGATTCAAATCTTGAAAAAAAATTCAAGAATTTAGAGGGGCATTCGAACTGTCTC
The DNA here is from genome assembly GCA_030761205.1 of Fremontodendron californicum. Lineage (NCBI taxonomy): Eukaryota > Viridiplantae > Streptophyta > Magnoliopsida > Malvales > Malvaceae > Fremontodendron > Fremontodendron californicum. The sequence goes on from JAULJL010000013.1 coordinate 23,646,996, forward strand.
AAGAAAAAAAAAGAAGTTCATCCGAGATTTCAAGAAAATCAAGAAGTCTCGTTCTTTAAAAAAAAAGAAGAGAAGTGTTCGAATAGAAAAAAGAAGAAAGAAAGATTGGAAAAAGATCAAAAGAAAGAGGAAAGAATCGACATTCATCATTTTTTTACTAACCAAATTTGTTTTACAGCAATTTAAGATGTCTCTCACATGTGGCGATGAAGTAAAGCATGCTCTGCAAGAGATGAAAGAGTTCACCTTATTGTTTGGGAGGTTTGTACAACAAGAGGAAGAAAGATGGAGAAAAAAATAAAAAAGAAAAAGAGAGAAAAAAGAAAGTGAGGTGACTGCAAATAAAGAAAAACAAGAGAAAACGAAGAGTAAAAAAGAAAGTGAAAAAGAAATATTGGTGGCAGAAAATAAAGACAAAAGAGAGGAGCCACTAGTGGAAAAAGAGACAATTCATGCCGAGGGAAACAGAGAATTTGAGAATTTTTTTTATGCAAAGGAGAGTGAGGTTCTTATTCTTGATGCTCCTAACCAATCTCTTCCTATTTTACTTATTTCTTTGTTGAAGGATTGGGAGGATTTATTTTCGGAGGAGTTGCAGGATGGGTTGCCACCCATAAGCGGCTTGTGCATCACCTTGATTTAGTACCTAACGTCGTCATTCTCACACACCAGGCTAAGATTCGAGGGCGAATCTTTTCGAGGAAATGGGGAATGATAGGATCCAAGATGGCTCAATCCCATGGCAATTTCTATATGGGCCAAGATCCAAGAAGATCTAGAAAATATGGCAAGAATGGGTGGAATTCACTTGGGCTATGTTGCAAGTTTTTCAAGAAAGGCTTCAACATGCAAGATGGGCTTGCATCCAAGTTTAGTCCATGTGATTCAAGAACACAAGGTGGCAGCATTAGAGGGATTACAAGTGGCGGCATTGCAAGATTAGAAGTGGGCATATTCTTTAATTCATTAATTGACATGGCACTTGTGGAGACCAATCCATTTAATGATGTGGTAAGGAAGATTGGGTTTACTTTAAGTCTTTTAATTAGTATTTTAATTACTTATATTATGTAACATATCCAATAGGCTAGTGGGGTCTACCTTCATTAAACAAGTTGAACATTTTTTAATAATTTAGGTTTGGAGAGCCCATATTTAAGCATTATTTATTAAGTTTATTAAGTCTGGTCGACTTTTGGACTTCCAAGGGGAGTAGTAGTGCTTGGTCGAATTCCAATGTAACTAGTATTAGGTTTAGGTTATGTAGGGAGGCTATAAATACCTTGTGTAGCCACGTACGATTAATTATCTTTTGATCAATTAAATCTGATTTTATTTAGTGAGTATTTACTCCTTTTTTAGTTCTTGACAGAACTTAGGCACTTATCAAAGAATTCTTTCTTTGTGGCGTTCAACCTATCAAACATAGGTTCTAGAAACAAGCGTTCTTAGGGTCTAGCTAGCTTAGCTTATCTAGGTTCTTAGAAACAAGATTTCTAAGGGTTTAAGTTTCCATTGCATGAATCTTGGCTTTTCTGGGTTAGGGTATTTCAATTTGTTAGTGGGTTCAAAGGGTATAACCCCTAGGGTTCACATCAGTTCTAAGTAATTATAAGAATTAAAATAGGCCCTCTCTTAGGCGCAACATCATTAAATGAATTGGTCCCCACAATTGCCATGTCAATTAATTAATGAAAAAATAGGCCCACTTCTTTAAACATGATGGCGCCACTTGTAAGCCATCTTAATGTGCCACCTTGTGTTCTTGAATCACATGGACCAAACTTGGATGCAAGCCCATCTTCCACATGTTGAAGCCTGATAACTCGTATAATTATATAGTTTTTAGTTATGTTTTATTATTGTTTTGTGTCAAATACGAGTTATTATTGTTTAGTCTAATTGTGTTTATGATCTTTTATATTTTTATGTATTTTGGTGTTTTTCACAAGTTTCTTTGAGTGATTTCAGATTACTAGAATTAAGGGCAAATCCAGTTCAGTTCCAGTTCCGACACCTTTTGCCATATCAGCTATATCTCGAGTTTCACTGAAGAAATAAGGCTGAAATTTGTAGCCATGCAAAGCTAAGAGGCATATCTATCTTTTTCATGTTTTACACTTCTTGAAACGGAGTCGTTTTCCCTAGCGAAATCGACCATCAAGTTGGCTGATGTGCAATGACGTCTGTGCTGACCTGTTTTCGTATTATGCCCATATCTTCTTATCCACATCAGCAAATGAGCTGATTCCAACGGCTATGGATCAGTAACTGATAGGGTAACATTTTTCTAGAAGACCATGTGATCAGATAAGGCCTCCAACATTGACAAAATCGACCATCAAGTTGGCTGATCAAAATCGTCATATATGACGAAAATTGTTAGAAAATGCACCCACCTATTATACCTACCTTTGAAATTTGTAAAGCTTGTCTCTTGTCATTTAGCCCTCCAAAATGTGTATAAATAGAGGGCCTTGGATGATTGTAAGGGATCATATTGTACATTGGTAGGATATTAGCCATTGTAATAAAATTCTCTAAGTTTTCTTCTTCTTTCTTTTCTCTAGTTTTCTTTATTTTCTTCTTCTTCTTTCTTTCTTTTATTTCCTTATTAGATTCTCTTTAATTTTATGTTTATGTTTACAATGCCTATGCTAGGCTAAACTTCTATTTGGTTAAGGGTGATTTCAAAGCCCTAGACATGTTTTGTGATTGATTTTCAGATTCTATCTATCATTAATTTTCTATCAAAGTTGCTTATGTTCTTCTACAAGAATTGTTCATGATGTTGTCTTGATTTATTTAGGTGTACAACTAGATAAATCTTGATAATTATCTATTGCTAGTCTAGGAGTCTTGATCCGTGTAATTGTCTTGATTTCCTATTCATAAGTGGCAATTTGTGATTAATGATTATGGTCAAGTTTTCAATAATTGCAAAGTGGAACATAACCTAAGTTGAACAATCCGAGCTTATGTGTTTGTTGCTTAGATCAACCTATCTTTCTCATCATAAAGCTGCCATTAAATTGAATTTAGAGAGCTTATTCTAGGTTGTTTAATGGTTAGAGATTAAATAGAGAGCTTGTTCTATTTAACGACAAACTAAGGAAAGATTGGGATAACAGAGCTTGTTGTTATCTACGGTTGTTAACTTTGATAGTTGGTTGATATTGATAGATCTGAAATTGATTCTTAATGATGTCTAGTGGTGGAGAATGAAACCTTAACCATATTTTTCATATTTGATTCTTCTTACTTGTTTTCTTACTTTTCTAGTTTGCTTATTTTTAAAAGTATATTTATTTTTATTGGCTGGTTATACCGCCTAATTTGTATATTAACTTTGTTTTATTTTTATTGGCTGGTTATACCGCCTAATTTGTATATTAACTTTGTTATATTTTTATTGGCTGGTTATACCGCCTAATTTAGTATATATATTTTTATTGGCTGGTTATACCGCCTTGCATCTTATTTTTATTATTTACTTTAGTTTAAATCTGGTTTCAAAAACCCCTTTTCTTTTATTGTTCTTGAATTTAAGTTTTAAACTATTAACTTATAAACTAAAACCCAATCCCTGAGGACTCGACCCTTGCTAACTACTATACTTACAATTTATCTTTTTAGTGAAAGGTTAAATAAGATACACTCTTTTGGGTGCATCAAATTTTTGGCGTCGTTGCCGGGGATTGCTTTCTTTAGTTTATTTGTTACTTGGTTTATTCTTATTTTAAGTTCTAATTAGTTTTATTTTCTTGTACATACAAGTTTTTCTTTTCAAATTTAAAAAAAAAAAACAAAAAAAAACAAAAAACAATGGAATTGAGCAATCTAACACTTGAAGAGTTGGTGGCATACATGAACATAGAGAATCAACAAGCCAATCTCACCTCCCCAGTTCAACAATTGGCCATGGGAGGATGTCAAGGCCATCAAGTGTTCCAAGACCAACAGTATGATCATTACTCAAACACTTACCATGAGGGATGGTGGGATCATACTAATTATGGCTACTCAGAAAATTACCAAGAAGTAGATCCTTATGCCAATTACACTCATCCATCTAGCTTCAATCAATCATGGTCTCAAGAACCAGATCTTCTTCAACCACCACATATGACTCAAAACTCAGGTACTTCTTTAGAAGATCTTGTCGATTCTCTTGTTACTAATACTTTGCAATTTCAACAGGAAACAAGGGCAAGCATCCGGAGTTTGGAAAGGCAAATGAGCCTATTGGCTAGTAGTATGGTGGTATGGGTAGCACAAAGATCTGAAGAACTCTCTGCCCAAACAATGATTAACCCAAAGGAGAATACTACTATTGTGACCTTGAGGAATGAGGAACAAGATGAGGATGAGACAGAATTAGAGATGGATTCTATTCTTGAGGATAATGAAGCCACAAATACAAATAAGAGTATTTCGGCACCTGAGGTAACGTTTGAGATTCCAATTTTTACTAATGTTTCTTCTCCACCTTTTCCTAGTAGATTCGCAAAGTTCAAGGAGGACGAACATGAACAAGACACGCTGGAAACCTTAAACAGTTTGTTTGTGGATGTCATTCAACAAGTACCAAAAGATGCACCATTCCTCGATGAGATATGCACCACCAAGGATGATGGAATAATACTTGTAATGGAGAATGCATCCACTGTTGTGCAAAGAAAGCTTCCTCTCAAACGCATAAATTTGGGAAATTTCATGTATGAGCCTGACAAGCCTAAAAAGCCAAGAAAGGGTGTTGGTTAGATTCAAAACACTAACTCAAGTGTTAATTGGGAAGGCAGCCCAATTAAAGATGAAATTGCCAACCTTCCATATTCAGATTTGCTTTCTCTTTCTTTTCCTTTTTCTTTTATTATTTTTATTGTTTTTATTTTTATTTCTTATGTTTCTTTGTTAATTGTGTTTACTGTTTTTAAGTTCATTTAGGCTGCATAAGTTTCTTTTGTTTAATAGTTCTTTTCTCTTACATATAATTCTTGCATTGGGGGATAATAGCATTACATTAATGACAATGTAAGAATTATGTGTGGGGGGAAGAATTTAGGATTTTATTTAGAGTGTTTTATTTTTGAGTCTTTTTATGTTGTTTTTTTCTTTTTGATCCTTGTTTTGAAAATAACTAGATGTAAATATAATTTTTATTTTTTTTAACCCCGGTTAAATGGCGGATAACGGTACTCCGTGATTATTTAAGTCAGTTCCATCAGCTACCCACAAAACTGATATTGTATATAAATTTCTCTTCCAATTTCTCTTTCAATTTTTTTCATTTTTTTCTTCAGGATGGATGATATTCTCACAAGATTGCAGAAACGATTTCCTCCTTTTCCTCGAAATATTTTACTGAAGCTTTACCAAGTTCAATTTGAAAGATTAAGAATGCTTATGCACAAAGGGATTCCTGGAGACATACGTTGGATAATTGAAGCCAAGGTACGTGAAGATGAATATCTTCCTGTTTTGCATTTACCAGGTACAGGTAGAAGCACTTTTGCAAAGAAGCGACGAGCAAAGCGCATGAGTTCAAATTGCCACAAATGTGCACGATGGACGTGTAATGGTAAATGTCGTTCTATTGGGATTCCGTCCTCTAATCGAGATGATAAAATTGAATTCATTAAGGATGGACTGAGTAAGGAGAATTTGGGTAATATCCAACTTTCTCTTGAGACGCATCCTAGTGGAGACGTACAAAGAGAAATTCTTGATTTATGGCCGCAATTCCAAAGGGAATGGCAACATCTTGGGAATCTGATGTTAAAAGACCCTGTTTGCCAGCTTGTAAGAAAACTGGATGGGAAGCATATCCTCGACTCATAGAAGGCGTTTAAGCCGTTTCTGGACGTAAAACCAGAGGAAGATGTGAGCCATAATCACAACTACAATAAATGACTTCTCAGCTTTTGGTTTGATTTGCAATAACTTTATTTTGGTTTAATTTACGTGTTGTTCGATTTGTGTAACTATTCTCGTTTTTTTTTTTTTTATTTGTCTTTTACGGTTGATTTTTTCTTCTCTTTTTGATTTTCTTCCTGAAATCACGCAAAAATCTTTTGTTAGGTTAACATTTTCTTCTGACAGGTCAGATACACTTTCGGCGACATTATTACTCTTGTCTGATTCACTACTGAGTCCTCTATATATTTACACCATGTACTCATTCTCTTTCAGGCAGTCGAAGAAAAAAAAAATGGAAAGTACTTCATCCCAGCGCATTAAAAAAATTTGTGTCTTTGGAGGTGCTTATCCAGGGAAAAATAACATATTCGCTGATGAAGCCATAAGAGTTGGAGTAATACTTGCCCAACAAAAGATCCAGTTGATTTATGGAGGCGGTAGTACGGGTTTAATGGGAGCAGTCGCTACAGCAGCACACGCCGGAGGAAGTCCAGTTCTAGGAATCGTGCCAAAACTATTCACAGATTTTTGTGGACCTACCTTGGGTAAGGAAATACAAGTCTGGAGTATCCCTGAACGGATAACAATCATGTACCATTCTGCCGATGCATTCATTGCTTTACCAGGAGGTCTGGGTACATTGGAAGAAATAGCTTGCGTGGCTTCTTGGTCTTCTTTGGTCACAAATAAGAAACCCATTGGTTTGCTTAATATTAATGGTTATTTTAGTAATTTGCTTTCATATTTAGATAATGCTATGGAAAATGGATTCATGTTTTCAGAGGCAAGGAGAACCATAATTTCTGCTACAACCATTGAAGATTTACTCAAAAAGCTCCAAGCTTATGAGTATTTATCAGCTACGGTTGTTTCGCAAACGCTCGGAAAAAGAAAAAGAGATATGGACGAGCAAGGAGTGGATTGCACTTTGTCTTTGTGACATTATCTAGCATTTTGCTTGTTGTGTCTCAGTTATAATAAGTGGTTAGCAACCTCTGCAGGTAATATCTCCTAAATTCTACCTTTAAAATTTGACATTGGGGACAATGTCATATTTTAGTAGGGGGTAAGGGACATATTTTGCTAATTTAAAAAAAAAAAAAAATTTGTTGTGTTTTAAGACATTTAGAAGTATTCATTCTGAACAAGGTCTGAGTAAGGGAGACTTGAGACATACCTTGTCAGTTTGATTTTAATCTTTTTATGTTTACTTGTTAATTTTTGTTTAGTATTTTAGGATTATTTAGGTTGCATGAGTTTGTTTTGTTTTGAGTCTAGTTGTTCCTATTCTTATGTTATTAGTTCTTTTCTCTTACACATGATTCTTTCATTTGGGTTAATAGACTTACGTTGAGGACAATGTAAGAATTAAGTGTGGGGGGAATGATTTAGGATTTCTTTTATTTTTGTCTACTATTTTTTTTATTTATTTATGAGTCTTTATTATTATTTTTAGTGTGTTTTAGTTCCTTTTTAATACAATGATGAGATATGAATTGCATAAGTCTAAAACAGATTTATTAGTGAGAAGATTTTCATGAGAATTGAGCTTGATGTCAACCTTTTTTATGAGCCAATGTTAATATGATATGTTGATTGAGAAAGAAGCATGTTTAGACTTAAAACTGACTTGTATAATCATCATTGTGAGTTTTTGAGCCTAAAATGATTGATGCATTATACAAATCAATCTAATTTCTTTCTTGAGTGCTCTTATGATTACATGATTCTCTAGAACTTGCTTTAAACCGTTTGAGACTATATTGATACATGTGACAACATGAATATGATAGAGGCATTAGGATTATAACCAGAGCCAAACAGCCATCCATTATTAATGTTCCAAGAGAACACACCCTTAGTGAACCAATTTGAGCCTACATTGAATAAGCTATCTATTTGGTAACCATAACTTGTCCCTAACCTAAATATACTTATATCTTTACCTTTGTTCCAAAGATAAATTAGCATGTTTTGAGACAAGTTGCAAAGACAAGGAAGATTTATTGAAAATTTGGGTTAGAAACAAGAAATAAGTGTGGGGGGAAAAGAAAGAAAAAAGTCAAGAGAAAAAGAAAGAGATCATTGTCAAATACATTCCCATACTAAAAAAAAAAAAAAAAAAAAATCTTCTCTTGAACTTCTAGTTAAAGTAAAGAAAAAGATGTTACAAAGTTGGTTAGAATGATGCAAAGGCTCAACATGAATATTTAGCCTATGTTATTATGTGCTTTATAAGAGTTTTGAGAAGTTTTATTTGTATGATCTTATTATGTCTCTAAACTCTATGAACTCTTTGGAACCTTTGTGATATCTTTATCCTTTTGTTCTTCAACCACATTACAAACCCCTTGGCCCCATTACAACCTTGATTAAAGACCTCTTGATTCATGAAGTTGTATGATCTAAATAGTGGAGAATAGGTGGACAAGCAAGAATATGGTAGAACTGTTTTCATGAGATTGATTGAGTGTAAACACTTTACCACTACTTTAAAAAGTGAAAATCAAGAGAGTATCCCATGTGAGAAGTTGAGATTAAGTTTGAATATGCACTATTTTGATTGAAATATGTTATGTTAATATTGGCTTAACTCAAACAATTTACATTCAAGCAAGATTTTTTGTGAATTTCTTTAAGCTATTGATTAGTTTTTAAGACTTGTCCAATGATTATCTCTAATTTATATTGGAAGGATTAGTTATAATTATTATTTTTAGTTTTTCTTATGTTTTCAATGTTTGTGGGTATCGTCCTAGTAAACCCTCACGAGACTAAACTCGTCCACTAGGGACACCTAGGGGTTTAAAGGCTTGTGTCACATGCTAAGTGCCACCGTGATTTCCTACGAAAATGGATTAGATTAGATTAGATTTTCTTATTTTATTTTTATTGAGTCGTTGCTAGGGACTAGCAACAATCTAAGTGTGGGGGTGTGATAACTCGTATAATTATATAGTTTTTAGTTATGTTTTATTATTGTTTTGTGTCAAATACGAGTTATTATTGTTTAGTCTAATTGTGTTTATGATCTTTTATATTTTTATGTACTTTGGTGTTTTTCACAAGTTTCTTTGAGTGATTTCAGATTACTAGAATTAAGGGCAAATCCAGTTCAGTTCCAGTTCCGACACCTTTTGCCATATCAGCTATATCTCGAGTTTCACTGAAGCAATAAGGCTGAAATTTGTAGCCATGCAAAGCTAAGAGGCATATCTACCTTTTTCATGTTTTACACTTCTTGAAACGGAGTCGTTTTCCCTAGCGCAATCGACCATCAAGTTGGTTGATGTGCAATGACGTCTGTGCTGACCTGTTTTCGTATTATGCCCATATCTTCTTATCCACATCAGCAAATGAGCTGATTCCAACGGCTATGGATCAGTAACTGATAGGGTAACATTTTTTTAGAAGACCATGTGATCAGATAAGGCCTCCAACATTGACAAAATCGACCATCAAGTTGGCTGATCAAAATCGTCATATATGACGAAAATTGTTAGAAAATGCACCCACCTATTATACCTACCTTTGAAATTTGTAAAGCTTGTCTCTTGTCATTTAGCCCTCCAAAATGTGTATAAATAGAGGGCCTTGGATGATTGTAAGGGATCATATTGTACATTGGTAGGATATTAGCCATTGTAATAAAATTCTCTAAGTTTTCTTCTTCTTTCTTTTCTCTAGTTTTCTTTATTTTCTTCTTCTTCTTTCTTTCTTTTATTTCCTTCTTAGATTCTCTTTAATTTTATGTTTATGTTTACAATGCCTATGCTAGGCTAAACTTCTATTTGGTTAAGGGTGATTTCAAAGCCCTAGACATGTTTTGTGATTGATTTTCAGATTCTATCTATCATTAATTTTCTATCAAAGTTGCTTATGTTCTTCTACAAGAATTGTTCATGATGTTGTCTTGATTTATTTAGGTGTACAACTAGATAAATCTTGATAATTATCTATTGCTAGTCTAGGAGTCTTGATCCGTGTAATTGTCTTGATTTCCTATTCATAAGTGGCAATTTGTGATTAATGATTATGGTCAAGTTTTCAATAATTGCAAAGTGGAACATAACCTAAGTTGAACAATCCGAGCTTATGTGTTTGTTGCTTAGATCAACCTATCTTTCTCATCATAAAGCTGCCATTAAATTGAATTTAGAGAGCTTATTGTAGGTTGTTTAATGGTTAGAGATTAAATAGAGAGCTTATTCTATTTAACGACAAACTAAGGAAAGATTGGGATAACAGAGCTTGTTGTTATCTACGGTTGTTAACTTTGATAGTTGGTTGATATTGATAGATCTGAAATTGATTCTTAATGATGTCTAGTGGTGGAGAATGAAACCTTAACCATATTTTTCATATTTGATTCTTCTTACTTGTTTTCTTACTTTTCTAGTTTGCTTATTTTTAAAAGTATATTTATTTTTATTGGCTGGTTATACCGCCTAATTTGTATATTAACTTTGTTTTATTTTTATTGGCTGGTTATACCGCCTAATTTGTATATTAACTTTGTTATATTTTTATTGGCTGGTTATACCGCCTAATTTAGTATATATATTTTTATTGGCTGGTTATACCGCCTTGCATCTTATTCTTATTATTTACTTTAGTTTAAATCTGGCTTCAAAAACCCCTTTTCTTTTATTGTTCTTGAATTTAAGTTTTAAACTATTAACTTATAAACTAAAACCCAATCCCTGAGGACTTGACCCTTGCTAACTACTATACTTACAATTTATCTTTTTAGTGCAAGGTTAAATAAGATACACTCTTTTGGGTGCATCAAAGCCTTTCTTGAATAACTTGCAACATGGCCCAAGTGAATTTCACCCATTCTTGCCATGTTTCCTAGATCTTCTTGGATCTTGGCTCATATAAAAATTTCCATGGGATTGGGCCATCTTGGATCCTATCATTCCCCATTTCTTCGAAAAGAGTTGCCCTCGAATCTTAGCCTTGTGTGTGAGAATGACGGCACTAGGTACTAAATCAAGGTGATGCACAATGCCGCTTATGGGTGGCAACCCATCCTGCAACTCCTCCGAAAATAAATTCTCACAATCTTTCAACAAAGAAATAGGAAAAATAGGAAGAGATTGGTTAGGAGCATCAAGAATAAGAACTTCACTCTCCTTTGCTTCAGAAAAATTCTCATAATTAAAAGATGTCCATGTTACATAATATAGGCCCAAATGCCTAAGTAATTATAAGAATTAAAATAGGCCCTCTCTTAGGCGCAACATCATTAAATGAATTGGTCCCCACAATTTCCATGTCAATTAATGAATGAAAGAATAGGCCCACTTTTTTAAACATGATGCCGCCACTTGTAAGCCCTCTTAATGTGCCACCTTGTGTTCTTGAATCACATGGACCAAACTTGGATGCAAGCCCATCTTGCATGTTGAAGTCTTTCTTGAATAACTTGCAACATGGCCCAAGTGAATTCCACACATTCTTGCCATGTTTCCTAGATCTTCTTGGATCTTGGCTCATATAGAAATTGCCATGGGATTGGGCTTGGTTAGTAAAAAAAAAAAAAATTAAGGGCAATTCTTTCCTCTTCCTTTTGATTTTTCAAATCTTTCTTTCTTTTTCTTGTTGTTCGAACGCTTTTTTTTTTCAAGAACGAGACTTCTTGATTTTCATGAAATCTAGGATGAACAACCTCTATGACAAGTATGTCTGAAACCCCAAGACAAAAAAGTTGAGAAAAAATCCAATACCCTATGGTAAAGAAGATAAAAAGATTTAACCTGATTGACCCTAAGCTTTGATACCAACTGATGTGAACCCTAGGGGTTAAACTCTTTGAACCCACTAACAAATTGAAATACCCTAACCCCAACAAAGCCAAGATTCAGGCAATGGAACTTAAACTCGTAGAAATCTTGGATAAAAGAACCTAGATTAGCTAAGCTAACTAAACCTCAAGAACACTTGTTTCTAGAATCTCAGTTTGATAGGAAGAACGCCACAAAGAATGGAATTCTTTGATAAGTTTGCTAGTTCTGTCAAGAACTAAAAAGAGTGAAACACTCACTTTGAATAAATTCAAACTCAATTGATCAAAAGATAATTGAAGTAGGTGGCTAAGACATATATTTATAGCCTCCCTATAATAACCCTAATCTACTAAGCAATAATGCAAAATATGGGCTGAACATGCTCAAGCCCAAACCTAAATAATTAAAAGATGTTCATGTTACATAATATAGGCCCAAATGCCTAAGTAATTATAAGAATTAAAATAGGCCCTCTCTTAGGCGCAATATCATTAAATGAATTGGTCCCCGCAATTGCCATGTCAATTAATGAATGAAAGAATAGGCCCACTTCTTTAAATATGATGCCGCCACTTGTAAGCCCTCTTAATGTGCCACCTTGTGTTCTTGAATCACATTGACCAAACTTGGATGCAAGCCCTTCTTTGATAAGTTCGCTAGTTTTGTTAAGAACTAAAAATAGAAAACTCTCACTGAATAAAATCAGATTTAATTGATCAAAAGATAATTGAAGTAGGCAGCTAATACATATATTAATAGCCTCCCTACAATAACCCTAATCTACTAAGCAATAATATGTAAAATATGGGCTGCACATGCTGAAGCCCAAACCTAAATAATTAAAAGATGTCCATGTTACATAATATAGGCCCAAATGCCTAAGTAATTATAAGAATTAAAATAAGCCCTCTCTTAGGCGCCACATCATTAAATGAATTGGTCCCCACAATTCCATGTCAATTAATGAATGAAAGAATAAGCCCACTTCTTTAACATGATGCCGCCACTTGTAAGACTTCTTAATGTGCCTCCTTGTGTTCTTGAATCACATGGACCAAACTTGGATGCAAGCCCATCTTGCATGTTGAAGCCTTTCTTGAATAACTTGCAACATGGCCCAAGTGAATTCCACCAATTCTTGCCATGTTTCCTAGATCTTCTTGGATCTTGGCCCATATAGAAATTGCCATGGGATTGGGCTATCTTGGATCCTATCATTCCCCCTTTCCTCAAAAAGATTCGCCCTCAAATCTTAGCCTTGTGTGTGAGAATGACAGCATTAGGTACTAAATCAAGGTATGCACAATGCCGCTTATGGGTGGCAACCCATCCTGCAACTCCTCCAAAAATAAATCCTCACAATCTTTCAACAAAGAAACATGCAAAATAGGAAGAGATTGGTTAGAAGCATCAAGAATAAGAACCTTACTCTCATTTGCATCAGAAAAATTCTCAAATTCTTTGTTTCCCTCGGTAGGAATTGTCTCATTTTCGACTAGTGGCTCCTCTCTTGTGTCTTTATTTTCAGCCATCTCTATTTTCTTTTCACTTTCTTTTTTACTCTCTGTTTCCTCTTGCTTTTCTTTATTTGTAGCCACCTCACTTTCTTTTTCTTTCTTTTTTCTCTCTTTTTTGTTCCCCATCTTTCTTCCTCTTGTTGCACAAACCTCCCATACAATAAGGTGAGCTCTTTCATCTCTTGTAGAGCCTGCTTTACTTCGTCACATAATGTGAGAGACATTTTAAAGTTGCTGCAAAACAACTTTGGTTAGTAAAAAAAAAAAAAAATCCTTCTTTATAATATTTCCTTTTTCTTTTGATCTTTTTTGAATCTTTCTTTCTTTTTCTGCCTAGTCGAACACTCTTCTTATTTTCTTTATTTTTTTTTCAAGAACGAGACTTCTTGATTTTCTTGAAATCTCGGATGAACTTCTTTTTTTCTTTCTTGGGACTGTTCGAATGCCCCTCTGAATTCTTGAATTTTTTTTTTCAAGATTCGGATTAAGAATCAACAAGAAGAAATTTTAATAGATAAAGAATTTAAGAAACGAAATCTTGATCTAAACCACTTTTCAAGATTGAAACCCCAAACTTAGACTACCTAAAAAGTATAACCCTAGGAAAAATGCCTAAAGCTATAACCCCAAGACAAGTTTGTTTGAAACCCCAAAACCTTGTCAGTGATAGTTCAGAGAAAAGCCCTGCTTGGAAAAATTACTTTTCGAGACTGAAACCCCAAAACTAAACTGGCTAAAAACTATAACCCTAGGAAAAATGCCTAAAGCTATAACCCCAAGACAAGTTTGTTTGAAACCCCAAAATCTTGTCAGTGACAATCCAAACAAAAAATCTGATTGGAACCTGAGCTCTGAATACCAAAAGATAATTAATCGTAGGTATTTATAGCCTCCCTACATAACCTAAACCTAATACTAATTACATTGGAATTCGACCAAGCACTAATACTCCCCTTGGAAGTCCTAAAGTCGGCCAGACCTAATAAACTTAATAAAGAATGCTTAAATATGGGCTGAACATGCTCCAGCCCAAACCTAAATGATTAAAAGATGTTCAACTAGTTTGATGAAGGTAGACCCCACTAGCCTATTGGACATGTTACATAATATAGGCCTAAATGCCTAAGTAATTAAAAGACTAATTAAAAGACTTAAAATAAAACCAATCTTCCTTACCACATCATTAAATGAATTGGTCCCAACAAGTGCCATGTCAATTAATGATTTAAAGAATATGCCCACTTCTAATCTTCCAAGGTCGCTACTTGCAAGCCCTCTAATACCGCCACCTTGTGTTCTTGAATCACATGGACTAAACTTGGATGCAAGCCCATCTTGCATGTTGAACCCTTTCTTGAATAACTTGCAACATGGCCAAAGTGAATTCCACCCATTCTTGCCATATTTCCTAGATCTTCTTGGATCTTGGCCCATATAGTACACATGTTAAGGGCTGGATTTAATCTACAAGATGTCATTTTTATGCTGTCCTCATCCAATGACTAAGAATGGAAGAGCACAACTCATCAAAGGGTAGGCACTCAAAGGGCCAAGCAAGGGAGTGCATGGGATTGGTCCTCTTTTTCATCTAAGGGCTGAGGTTATTACGAGGGTTGAGTACATATTTAAGGGCTGCTATCAATTGGAAAGATGATATTTTTATGTTGTCAGGAAAATATCTTAATCTAAGGGACAATATTGGAGGAGAAAAAGTGCAAAAATCCATCCTATGGTGGAGGGGCTCATGGGATTGGGCTATCTTGGATCCTATCAGGGATTACACTGAAGAAATGGGCTACTTGAAAGAGGTACTTGCTAAAGAATTTGAGATCAAAAATCTAGGATTGCTGAAATATTTCCTAGGCATAGAGGTTGCTCATTCAAAGAAAGGTATTGTAGTTTCTCAATGCTACATCTTGGACTTACTATAAGAAACAAGAATGTTAGGATGCAAGCTTGCAAACACTCTAATGGAATCAAATTATAAAATTGGTTTCTGATAACTCGTATAATTATATAGTTTTTAGTTATGTTTTATTATTGTTTTGTGTCAAATACGAGTTATTATTGTTTAGTCTAATTGTGTTTATGATCTTTTATATTTTTATGTAATTTGGTGTTTTTCACAAGTTTCTTTGAGTGATTTCAGATTACTAGAATTAAGGGCAAATCCAGTTCAGTTCCAGTTCCGACACCTTTTGCCATATCAGCTATATCTCGAGTTTCACTGAAGCAATAAGGCTGAAATTTTAACCGTGCAAAGTTAAGAGGCATATCTATCTTTTTCATGTTTTACACTTCTTGAAACGGAGTCGTTTTCCCTAGCGAAATCGACCATCAAGTTGGCTGATGTGCAATGACGTCTATGCTGACCTGTTTTCGTATTTTGCCCATATCTTCTTATCCACATCAGAAAATGAGCTCATTCCAACGGCTATGGATCAGTAGCTGATAGGGGAACATTTTTCTAGAAGACCATGTGATCAGATCAGGCCTCCAAAATTGACAAAATCGACCATCAAGTTGGCTGATCAAAATTGTCATACAATATGACGAAAATTGTTAGAAAAATGCACCCACCTATTATACCTACCTTTGAAATTTGTAAAGCTTGTCTCTTGTCATTTAGCCCTCCAAAATGTGTATAAATAGAGGGCCTTGGATGATTGTAAGAGCATCATATTGTACATTGGTAGGATATTAGCCATTGTAATAAAATTCTCTAAGTTTTCTTCTTCTTTCTTTTCTCTAGTTTTCTTTTTCTTTATTTTCTTCTTCTTCTTTCTTTCTTTTATTTTCTTCTTAGATTCTCTTTAATTTTATGTTTATGTTTACAATGCCTATGCTAGGCTAAACTTCTATTTGGTTAAGGGTGATTTCAAAGCCCTAGACATGTTTTGTGATTGATTTTCAAATTCTATCTATCATTAATTTTCTATCAAAGTTGCTTATGTTCTTCTACAAGAATTGTTCATGATGTTGTCTTGATTTATTTAGGTGTACAACTAGATAGATCTTGATAATTATCTATTGCTAGTTTAGGAGTCTTGATCCGTGTAATTGTCTTGATTTCCTATTCATAAGTGGCAATTTGTGATTAATGATTATGGTCAAGTTTTCAATAATTGCAAAGTGGAACATAACCTAAGTTGAACAATCCGAGCTTATGTGTTTGTTGCTTAGATCAACCTATCTTTCTCATCATAAAGCTGCCATTAAATTGAATTTAGAGAGCTTATTCTAGGTTGTTTAATGGTTAGAGATTAAATAGAGAGCTTGTTCTATTTAACGACAAACTAAGGAAAGATTGGGATAACAGAGCTTGTTGTCATCTACGGTTGTTAACTTTGATAGTTGGTTGATATTGATAGATCTGAAATTGATTCTTAATGATGTCTAGTGGTGGAGAATGAAACCTTAACCATATTTTTCATATTTGATTCTTCTTACTTACTTGTTTTCTTACTTTTCTAGTTTGCTTATTTTTAAAAGTATATTTATTTTTATTGGCTGGTTATACCGCCTAATTTGTATATTAACTTTGTTTTATTTTTATTGGCTGGTTATACCGCCTAATTTAGTATATATATTTTTATTGGCTGGTTATACCGCCTTGCATCTTATTCTTATTATTTACTTTAGTTTAAATCTGGCTTCAAAAACCCCTTTTCTTTTATTGTTTTCTTTGAATTTAAGTTTTAAACTATTAACTTATAAACTAAAACCCAATCCCTGGGGACTCGACCCTTGCTAACTACTATACTTACAATTTATCTTTTTAGTGAAAGGTTAAATAAGATACACTCTTTTGGGTGCATCAAATTTTTGGCGCCGTAAAATTTGAAAATCAATCATAGATAGAATCTGAAAATCAATCACAAAACATGTCTAGGGCTTTGAAATCACCCTTAACCAAATAGAAGTTTAGCCTAGCATAGGCATTGTAAACATAAACATAAAATTAAAGAGAATCTAAGTAGGAAATAAAAGAAAGAAAGAAGAAGAAGAAAATAAAGAAAAAGAAAACTAGAGAAAAGAAAGAAGAAGAAAACTTAGAGAATTTTATTACAATGGCTAATATCCTACCAATGTACAATATCTTACAATCATCCAAGGCCCTCTATTTATACACATTTTGGAAGGCTAAATGACAAGAGACAAGCTTTACAAATTTCAAAGGTAGGTATAATAGGTGGGTGCATTTTTCTAACAATTTTCGTCATATTGTATGACAATTTTGATCAGCCAACTTGATGATCGATTTTGTCAATTTTGGAGGCCTGATCTGATCACATGGGCTTCTAGAAACATGTTCCCCTATCAGTTACTGATCCATAGCCGTTGGAATCAGCTCATTTGCTGATGTGGATAAGAAGATATGGGCAAAATACGAACATAGGTCAGCACAGACGTCATTGCACATCAGCCAACTTGATGGTCGATTTCACTAGGGAAAACGACTCCGTTTCAAGAAGTGTAAAACATGAAAAAGATAGATATGCCTCTTAACTTTGTACCGTTAAAATTTCAGCCTTATTGCTTCAGTGAAACTCGAGATATAGCTGATATGGCAAAAGGTGTCGGAACTGGAACTGAACTGGATTTGCCCTTAATTCTAGTAATCTGAAATCACTCAAAGAAACTTGTGAAAAACACCAAATTACATAAAAATATAAAAGATCATAAACACAATTAGACTAAACAATAATAACTCATATTTGACACAAAACAATAATAAAACATAACTAAAAACTATATAATTATACAAGTTATCACACCCCCACACTTAGATTGTTGCTAGTCCCTAGCAACGACTCAATAAAATAAGAAAATCTAATCTAATCCATTTTCATAGGAAATCACGGTGGCACTTAGCATGTGACACAAGCCTTTAAACCCCTAGGTGTCCCTAGTGGACGAGTTTAGTCTCGTGAGGGTTTACTAGAACGATACCCACAAACATTGAAGACATAAGAAAAACTAAAAATAATAATTATAACTAATCCTTCCAATATAAATTAGAGATAATCATTGGACAAGTCTTAAAAACTAATCAATAGCTTAAAGAAATTCACAAAAATTCTTGCTTGAATGTAAATAGTTTGAGTTAAGCCAATATTAACATAACATATTTCAATCAAAATAGTGCATATTCAAACTTAATCTCAACCTCTCACATGGGATACTCTCATGATTTTCACTCTTTAAAGTAGTGGTAAAGTGTTTACACTCAATCAATCTCATGAAAATAGTTCTACCATATGCTTGCTTGTCCACCTATTCTCCACTAAAAGATCATGCAACTTCATAAATCAAGAGGTCTTTAATCAAGGTTGTAATGGGGCCAAGGGGTTTGTAATGTGGTTGAAGAACAAAAGGATAAAGATATCACAAAGGTTCCAAAGAGTTCATAAAGTTTAGAGACATAAAAAGATCATACAAAGAAACTTCTCAAAACTCTTTAAAAGTACATAGTCACCTAGGCCGGATATTCATGTTGGGCCTTTTCTTCATTCTAAACAACTTTGTAACATCTTTTTCTTTTTCCACAAATTCAAGAGATGATTCATATATATATATTTTTTTACATAGGAATATATTTGCCAGTATTCCGTTTCTTTTTCTCTTGACTTTTCTTTTCTTTCCCCCCCACACTTATATCTTGTTTCTAACCCAAATTTTTAACTAAAAATATCCCTTGTTTTTTTGCAATATGTCTCAAAATATATAATCCATCTTTAGAACAAGGGTAAGGATATAAGTATATTTAGGCTAGGTGTAAGTTGTGGTTACCAATAAAACAGCATATTTAATGTAGGCTCAAATTGGCTCACTAGTGGGGATGTTCTCTTAGAACATTAATAATGGATGGCTGTTTGGCTCTGGTTATAATCCTAATGCCTCTATCATATTCATGTTGTCACATGTATCAATATAGTCTCAAACGGTTTAAAGCAAGTTCTAGAGAATCATGTAATCATAAGAGCACTCAAGAAAGAAATTAGATTGATTTGTATAATGCATCAATCATTATAGGCTCAAAAACTCACAAGGATGATTATACAAGTCAGATTAAGTCTAAACATGCTTCTTTATCAATCAACATATCATATTAACATTGGCTCATAAAAAGGTTGACATCAAGCTCAATTCTCATGAAAATCTTCTCACTAATAAATCTGTTTTAGACTTATGCAATTCATATCTCATCATTGTATTAAAAAGGAACTAAAACACACTAAAAAAAATATAATAATAATAATAAAGACTCATAAAAAAAAAATAGTAGACAAAAATAAAAGAAATCCTAAATCATTCCCCCCACACTTAATTCTTACATTGTCCTCAATGTAAGTCTATTAACCCAAATGAAAGAATCATGTGTAAGAGAAAAGAACTAATAACATAAGAATAGGAACAACTAAGACTCAAAACAAAACAAAACCATGCAACCTAAATAATCCTAAAATACTAAACAAAAATTAACAAGTAAACATAAAAAGATTAAAATCAAACTGACAAGGTATGTCTCAAGTCTCCCTTACTCAGACCTTGTTCAAAATGAATACTTTTAAATGGCTTAAAACACAATTTTTGTTTTTTTTTTTTTGAAGGTAAAATTTAGGATATATTACCTGTAGAGGTTGCTAACCACTTATTATAACTGAGACACAACAAACAAAATGTTAGATAATGTCACAAAGACAAAGTGCAATCCACTCCTTGCTCGTCCATATCTCTTTTTCTTTTTTCGAGCGTTTGCGAAACAACCGTAGCAGATAAACACTCATAAGCTTGGAGCTTTTTGAGTAAATCTTCAATGGTTGTAGCAGAAATTATGGTTCTCCTTGCCTCTGAAAACATGAATCCATTATCCACAGCATTATCTAAATATGAAAGCAAATTACTAAAATAACCATTAATATTAAGCAAACCAATGGTTTTCTTATTTGTGACCAAAGATGACCAAGAAGCCACGCAAGCTATTTCTTCCAATGTACCCAGACCTCCTGGTAGAGCAATGAATGCATCGGCAGAATGGTACATGATTGTCATCCGTTCAGGGATACTCCAGACTTGTATTTCCTTACCCACGGTAGGTCCACAAAAACCTGTGAATAGTTTTGGCACGAGTCCTAGAACTGGACTTCCTCCGGCGTGTGCTGCTGTAGCGACTGCTCCCATTAAACCCGTACTACCGCCTCCATAAATCTAGTGGATCTTTTGTTGGGCAAGTATTACTCCAACTCTTATGGCTTCATCAGCGAATATGTTATTTTTCCCTGGATAAGCACCTCCAAAGACACAAAAAAATTTTAATGCGCTGGGACGAAGTATTTTCCATTTTTTTTAATTGTCGAGTGCCTGAAAGAGAATGAGTACATGGTGTAATATATAGAGGACTGAGTAGTGAATCAGACAAGAGTAATAATGTCGCCGAAAGTGTATCTGACCTGTCAGAAGAAAATGTTAACCTAACAAAAGATTTTTGCGTGATTTCAGGAAGAAAAAATCAACCGTAAAAGACAAATAAAAAAAAAACGAGAATAATTACACAAATCGAACAACACGTAAATTAAACCAAAATAAAGTTATTACAAATCAAACCAAAAGCTGAGAAGTCATTTATTGTAGTTGTGATTGTGGCTCACATCTTCCTCTGGTTTTACGTCCAGAAACGGCTTAAACGCCTTCTATGAGTCGAGGATATGCTTCCCATCCAGTTTTCTTACAAGCTGGCAAACAGGGTCTTTTAACATCAGATTCCCAAGATGTTGCCATTCCCTTTGGAATTGCGGCCATAAATCAAGAATTTCTCTTTGTACCTCTCCACTAGGATGCGTCTCAAGAAAAAGTTGGATATTACCCAAATTCTCCTTACTCAGTCCATCCTTAATGAATTCAATTTTATCATCTCGATTAGAGGACGAAATCCCAATAGAACGACATTTATCGTTACACGTCCATCGTGCACATTTGTGGCAATTTGAACTCATGCGCTTTGCTCGTCGCTTCTTTGCAAAAGTGCTTCTACCTGTACCTGGTAAATGTAAAACAGGAAGATATTCATCTTCACGTACCTTGGCTTCAATTATCCAACGTATGTCTCCAGGAATCCCTTTGTGCATAAGCATTCTTAATCTTTCAAATCGAACTTGGTAAAGCTTCAGTAAAATATTTCGAGGAAAAGGAGGAAATCGTTTCTGCAATCTTGTGAGAATATCATCCATCCTGAAAAAAGAAAAAAAAATGAAAGAGAAATTTATATACAATATCAGTTTTGTGGGTAGCTGATGGAACCGACTTAAATAATCACGGAGTACCGTTATCCGCCATTTAACCGGGGTTAAAAAATTATATTTACATCTAGTTATTTTCAAAACAAGGATCAGAAAGAAAAACAACATAAAAAAAACTCAAAAACAAAACACTCTAAATAAAATCCTAAATTCTTCCCCCCACACATAATTTTTACATTGTCCTCAATGTAATGCTATTATCCCCCAATGCAAGAATTATATGTAAGAGAAAAAAAAACTATTAAACAAAAGAAAAGAAAAACAATAAAAGATAGAATGATGGAGAGTAAGGAATATGCAAATCTGATATAATAGATGCTCTCCATCCTTTCGGGTTGCCTCCCAAGAAGCGCTTGGTTTATTGTCCTCAGCCTGACTTAGACCCATGCCATTATTATTCAACATAATTTGGCTCAAAAAGTGGTAACTCCTCCACATCTTGTATGGGAAAGTTCTCATAGTAATGCTTCAATCTATGACCATTCACTTTGAACGCCTTATCTGTTTTTGGGCTTTGGATTTCAACTGCACCATGAGTAAATACATTAGTAATAACAAAAGGTCCAACCCAACGAGAACGTAACTTACCTGGATATAACTTAAGGCGTGAATGGAAGAGAAGAACTTTTTGTCCAACAACAAATTCCTTTCTTGATATGATCTTGTCATGGAATGCCTTAGTCTTTTCCTTGTAAATCCTAGAATTCTGATAGGCATCATTCCTTATCTCCTCTAATTCTTGTAGGTCAAGTTTTCTTTTCTTTCCTGCCTCATCCATCTCCATGTTGCATTGTTTGATAGCCCAATATGATTTATGTTCCAATTCAACCGGAAGATGACAAGGCTTACCATAAACAAGTCGATAATGAGACATACCAATGGGTGTCTTATATGCTGTCCTATAAGCCCAAAGTGCATCATCAAGTCATGAACTCCAATCCTTCCTATTTGGATTAACTGTCTTTTCAAGGATGGACTTAACTTCTCGGTTTGACACTTCAGCTTGCCCACTAGTTTGAGGATGATATGAGGTGGAGACCTTGTGTGTGATGTTATACTTCCTCAAAAGTGCTTCCATAGTCCTATTGCAAAAGTGAGTACCTCTATCGCTGATTATGGCCTTTGGCGTTCCAAACCTTCAAAGATGTTAGTCTTGACAAAATCTGAAACAACTTTAGAGTCATTAGTCCTAGTGGATTTGGCTTCCACCCACTTTGAAACATAATCAACGGCAAGTAAAATATAAAGATTACCAAAAGAAGAAGGAAAAGGTCCCATGAAATCCATGCCCCATACATCAAAAATTTCAACAATAAGTATTGGAGTTTGAGGCATTTGATTTTTAGCACCTAAGTTACCTGTTCTTTGGCAACGATCACATGACTTGCAAAAGAGGTATGCATCTTTGAATATGGTAGGCCAATAAAATTCAGAATCAAGAATTTTCATGGCTGTTCTTTTGGATCCAAAGTGTCCTCCACATGCATAAGAGTGACAAAAGGTGAGAATAGATTGAAATTCAGTTTCGAGTACACACCTTCTTATAATCTGATCGGAGCAATGCTTCCAAAGGTAAGGATCATCCCATATGTAGTATTTGGCATCACTCTTGATCTTATTTCTTTGAGCTTGTGTCAACTCTTGTGGCAACTTCTTGGTAACTAAGTAATTAACAATATCAGCATACCAAGGAGTTGTTGTACTTATAAAAAGAAGTTGCTCATCCGGAAAGTTCTCATTCAAGGGTAGTGCATCCTCTTCATGAACTAAACTGCTAAGATGGTCCGCAACCAGGTTGTCACTACCTCTCTTATCTTTTATCTCCAAATCAAACTCTTGTAAGAGAAGTATCCATCTAATCAACCTTGGTTTGGCCTCCTTTTTAGTGAGTAAGTACTTAAAGGCTGCATGGTCAGAATATACAATTACTTTAGTACCAATTAAATAAGATCGAAATTTGTCTAAAGCAAATACAACAGCTAAAAGTTCTTTTTCAGTAGTGAAATAGTTCAATTGAGCATCATTAAGAGTTCGGGAGGCATAATAAATGGCATGTGAGGCTTTGCCAACCCGTTGGCCCAAAACAGCTCCAATGGCATAGTCACTAGCATCACACATGATTTCAAAAGGTACATTCCAATCTGGTGGTTGGATGATAGGAGCTGATGTCAAGAGTCCCTTCAATGTTTCAAACGCCTCTTTGCATTTATCATCAAAGTGGAAAACCACATCTTTTTGTAGTAGCTTGCAAAGAGGTAATGTGATCTTTGAGAAGTCTTTGATAAATCTCCTATAGAAACCTGCATGTCCAAGAAAAGAACGAACCTCTCTCACATTTGTGGGAGGTGGTAAAGAATGCATAATATCTATTTTAGACTTATCAACCTCTATCCCTCTAGAAGAAATAACATGGCCCAAAACTATTCCTTGTTATACCATAAAGTGACATTTTTCCCAATTCAAAACAAGGTTAGTTTCCATGCATCTTTCAAGTACAAGTGTAAGGTTCTCTAGACATCTATCAAAAGAATCACCATAGACACTAAAATCATCCATAAACACTTCTATGATGTTCTCTACATAATCTGAAAATATGCTAACCATACACCTTTGGAATGTAGCTGGTGCATTACAAAGACCAAATGGCATACGCCGGTATGCAAAAGTATCAAATGGACATGTGAATGTTGTTTTCTCTTGGTCCTCCGGAGCAATGGCTATCTGATTATAACCTGAAAAACCATCAAGAAAACAATAATGAGAATGGCCAGCTAACCTTTCAAGCATTTGATCAATAAAAGGTAAAGGAAAGTGGTCTTTGCGAGTTGTGGAATTAAGTTTACGATAATCAATACAAACTCGCCATCCTGTTTGAATCCTAGTAGGAACAAGTTCATTCTCATTATTTGTTACCACCGTTACACCTGATTTCTTTAGAACCACTTGGACCGGGCTCACCCATTTGCTATCCGAGATAGGATAGATCACTCCAACATCTAGGAGCTTCAGTATCTCCTTTTTCACAACCTCCATCATAGGAGGGTTCAATCTTCTTTGTGCTTCTCTTGTTGGTTTGGACGCCTCCTCTAACAAAATCCGGTGCATGCACATGGATGGGCTTATTCCCTTGATATCGGCAATTGTCCAACCAATTGCTGTTTTATGCTCTCTAAGCACCCGGATAAGTCGCTCTTCTTGCAAAGGTGTGAGCTCTTTGGCAATGATGATCGGTAGTGTGTCCTTTTTACCTAAGAATACATATTTCAAGTGGTTCGGTAGTGGTTTCAACTCTAAAGTTGGTGCCTGCAAAATGGAAGGTAGAAGTTTCTCATTAGATAAAGGCAAATCAATAAATGAAACATCAAACCTTGTATCTTTAGGTTGCAGCGAGTGTAAAGATTCAAGTGCCCCTTCCACCTGGTCACTCAAGGCTAGTTTAGCATTCCCCATTCCGAGATGGTTGCTAAGGACTATTTCTACACTATCTTCACCATCTAGCTCATAAGCTTGCTGCACTAGTGAGTCAATTATATCAATATTAAAAACAGAATGCACATCACTAGGATATCTCATGGCCTCAAAAATGTTAAAGCGAATTATTTCACCATCAAATTCCATAGTTAGAGTGCCATCATGTACATCTATTTTAGTTCTTGCTGTTTTCAAGAATGGTCTCCCTAATAGAATAGGTGTGGGATTAGAAGACATCTCATCTTCCATCTTGAGACATACCTTGTCAGTTTGATTTCTTCTTTTCAAAAAAAAAAAGTTTGTTGTGTTTTAAGCAATTTAGAAGTATTCATTCTGAACAAGGTCTGAGTAAGGGAGACTTGAGACATACCTTGTCAGTTTGATTTTAATCTTTTTATGTTTACTTGTTAATTTTTGTTTAGTATTTTAGGATTATTTAGGTTGCATGAGTTTGTTTTGTTTTGAGTCTTAGTTGTTCCTATTCTTATGTTATTAGTTCTTTTCTCTTACACATGATTCTTTCATTTGGGTTAATAGACTTACATTGAGGACAATGTAAGAATTAAGTGTGGGGGGAATGATTTAGGATTTCTTTTATTTTTGTCTACTATTTTTTTTTATGAGTCTTTATTATTATTTTTAGTGTGTTTTAGTTCCTTTTCAATACTATGATGAGATATGAATTGCATAAGTCTAAAACAGATTTATTAGTGAGAAGATTTTCATGAGAATTGAACTTGATATCAATCGTTTTATGAGCCAATGTTAATATGATATGTTGATTGAGAAAGAAGCATGTTTAGACTTAATCTGACTTGTATAATCATCCTTGTGAGTTTTTGAGCCTATAATGATTGACGCATTATACAAATCAATCTAATTTCTTTCTTGAGTGCTCTTATGATTACATGATTCTCTAGAACTTGCTTTAGACCTTGTTGAGACTATATTGATGCATGTGACAACATGAATATGATAGAGGCATTAGGATTTTTAGCCAGGGCCAAACAGCCATCCCTTATTGATGTTCCAAGAAAACACACCCTTAGTGAACCAATTTGAGCCTACATTGAATAAGCTATCTCTTTGGTAACCATAACTTGTCCCTAACCTAAATATACTTATATCCTTACCTTTGTTCCAAAGATGAATTAGCATGTTTTGAGACAAGTTAAAGAAAAGAATGAAATAAGTTAAAGAAATAAGTGTGGGGGAAAATAAAAGAAAAGTCAAGAGAAAAAGAAAGGGAATATTATGAAATATATATATATAATGAATCATCTCTTCAACTTCTAGTTAAAGAAAAGAAAAAGAATGTTACAAGGTTCGTTAGAATAAAGTAAAGGCTCAACATGAAATATTCAGCCTAGGTGACTATGTACTTGTAAAGAGTTTTGAGAAGTTTCTTTGTATGATCTTATTATGTCTCTAAACTTTATGAACTCTTTGGAACCTTTGTGATATCTTTATCCTTTTGTTCTTTAACCACATTACAAACCCCTTGGCCCCATTACAACCTTGATTAAAGACCTCTTGATTCATGAAGTTGTATGATCTAAATAGTGGAGAATAGGTGGACAAGCAAGAATATGGTAGAACTATTTTCATGAGATTGATTGAGTGTAAACACTTTACCACTACTTTAAAGAATGAAAATCATGAGAGTATCCCATGTGAGTAGTTGAGATTAAGTTTGAATATGCACTATTTTGATTGAAATATGTTATGTTAATATTGGCTTAACTCAAACGATTTACATTCAAGCATGATTTTTTGTGAAATTCTTTAAGCTATTGATTAGTTTATAAGACTTGTTCAAAGATTGTCTCTAATGTGTATTGAAAGGATTAGGAGTAAATATTTTTAGTATATGTAGTTTATTTATATTTTAGTTTTTCAATGTTTGTGGGTATCGTTCTAGTAAACCCTCACGAGACTAAACTCGTCCACTAGGGACACCTAGGGGTTTAAAGGCTTGTGTCACATGCTAAGTGCCACCGTGATTTCCTACGAAAATGGATTAGATTAGATTTTCTTATTTTATTTTTATTGAGTCGTTGCTAGGGACTAGCAACAATCTAAGTGTGGGGGTGTGATAACTCGTATAATTATATAGTTTTTAGTTATGTTTTATTATTGTTTTGTGTCAAATACGAGTTATTATTGTTTAGTCTAATTGTGTTTATGATCTTTTATATTTTTATGTAATTTGGTGTTCTTCACAAGTTTCTTTGAGTGATTTCAGATTACTAGAATTAAGGGCAAATCCAGTTCAGTTCCAGTTCCGACACCTTTTGCCATATCAGCTATATCTGGAGTTTCACTGAAGCAATAAAGCTGAAAATTTAACCGTGCAAAGCTAAGAGGCATATCTATCTTTTTCATGTTTTACACTTCTTGAAACGGAGTCGTTTGCCCTAGCGAAAGCGACCATCAAGTTGGCTGATGTGCAATGACGTCTGTGCTGACCTGTTTTTATATTTTGCCCATATCGTCTTATCCACATCAGCCAATGAGCTGATTCCAACGGCTATGGATCAGTAGCTGACAGGGGAACATTTTTCTAGAAGACCATGTGATCAGATCAGGCCTCCAATATTGACAAAATCGACCATCAAGTTGGCTGATCAAAATTGTCATACAATATGACGAAAATTGTTAGAAAAATGCACCCACCTATTATACCTACCTTTGAAATTTGTAAAGCTTGTCTCTTGTCATTTAGTCCTCCAAAATGTGTATAAATAGAGGGCCTTGGATGATTGTAAGAGATATTGTACATTGGTAGGATATTAGCCATTGTAATAAAATTCTCTAAGTTTTCTTCTTCTTTCTTTTCTCTAGTTTTCTTTTTCTTTATTTTCTTCTTCTTCTTTCTTTCTTTTATTTCCTTCTTAGATTCTCTTTAATTTTATGTTTATGTTTACAATGCCTATGCTAGGCTAAACTTCTATTTGGTTAAGGGTGATTTCAAAGCCCTAGACATGTTTTGTGATTGATTTTCAGATTCTATCTATCATTAATTTTCTATCAAAGTTGCTTATGTTCTTCTACAAGAATTGTTCATGATATTGTCTTGATTAATTTAGGTGTACAACTAGATAGATCTTGATAATTATCTATTGCTAGTCTAGGAGTCTTGATCCGTGTAATTGTCTTGATTTCCTATTCATAAGTGGCAATTTGTGATTAATGATTATGGTCAAGTTTTCAATAATTGCAAAGTGGAACATAACCTAAGTTGAACAATCCGAGCTTATGTTTTTGTTGCTTAGATCAACCTATCTTTCTGATAACTCGTATAATTATATAGTTTTTAGTTATGTTTTATTATTGTTTTGTGTCAAATACGAGTTATTATTGTTTAGTCTAATTGTGTTTATGATCTTTTATATTTTTATGTAATTTGGTGTTTTTCACAAGTTTCTTTGAGTGATTTCAGATTACTAGAATTAAGGGCAAATCCAGTTCAGTTACAGTTCCGACACCTTTTGGCATATCAGCTATATCTCGAGTTTCACTGAAGCAATAAGGCTGAAATTTTAACCGTGCAAAGTTAAGAGGCATATCTATCTTTTTCATGTTTTACACTTCTTGAAACGGAGTCGTTTTCCCTAGCGAAATCGACCATCAAGTTGGCTGATGTGCAATGACGTCTGTGCTGACCTATTTTCGTATTTTGCCCATATCTTCTTATCCACATCAGCAAATGAGCTGATTCCAACGGCTATGGATCAGTAACTAGTAGGGGAACATTTTTCTAGAAGACCATGTGATCAGATCAGGCCTCCAAAATTGACAAAATCGACCATCAAGTTGGCTGATCAAAATTGTCATACAATATGACGAAAATTGTTAGAAAAATGCATCCACCTATTATACCTACCTTTGAAATTTGTAAAGCTTGTCTCTTGTCATTTAGCCCTCCAAAATGTGTATAAATAGAGGGCCTTGGATGATTGTAAGATATTGTACATAGGTAGGATATTAGCCATTGTAATAAAATTCTCTAAGTTTTCTTCTTCTTTCTTTTCTCTAGTTTTCTTTCTTTTCTCTAGTTTTCTTTTTCTTTAGAGAGAGCAAGAGGTTGGATAATTAATATTCTTCCTCTTCTTCTTTCTTTCTTTTATTTTCTTCTTAGATTTTCTTTAATTTTATGTTTATGTTTACAATGCCTATGCTAGGCTAAACTTCTATTTGGTTAAGGGTGATTTCAAAGCCCTAGACATGTTTTGTGATTGATTTTCAGATTCTATCTATCATGAATTTTCTATCAAAGTTGCTTATGTTCTTCTACAAGAATTGTTCATGATGTTGTCTTGATTTATTTAGGTGTACAACTAGATAGATCTTGATAATTATCTATTGCTAGTTTAGGAGTCTTGATCCGTGTAATTGTCTTGATTTCCTATTCATAAGTGGCAATTTGTGATTAATGATTATGGTCAAGTTTTCAATAATTGCAAAGTGGAACATAACCTAAGTTGAACAATCCGAGCTTATGTGTTTGTTGCTTAGATCAACCTATCTTTCTCATCATAAAGCTGCCATTAAATTGAATTTAGAGAGCTTATTCTAGGTTGTTTAATGGTTAGAGATTAAATAGAGAGCTTGTTCTATTTAACGACAAACTAAGGAAAGATTGGGGTAACAGAGCTTGTTGTTATCTACGGTTGTTAACTTTGAGAGTTGGTTGATATTGATAGATCTGAAATTGATTCTTAATGATGTCTAGTGGTGGAGAATGAAACCTTAACCATATTTTTCATATTTGATTCTTCTTACTTACTTGTTTTCTTACTTTTAGTTTGCTTATTTTTTATATTTATTTTTATTGGCTGGTTATACCGCCTAATTTGTATATTAACTTTGTTTTATTTTTATTGGCTGGTTATACCGCCTAATTTAGTATATATATTTTTATTGGCTGGTTATACCGCCTTGCATCTTATTCTTATTATTTACTTAGTTTAAATCTGGCTTCATAAACCCCTTTTCTTTTATTGTTCTTGAATTTAAGTTTTAAACTATTAACTTATAAACTAAAACCCAATCCCTGAGGACTCGACCCTTGCTAACTACTATACTTACAATTTATCTTTTTAGTGCAAGGTTAAATAAGATACACTCTTTTGGGTGCATCACTTTCTCATCATAAAGCTGCCATTAAATTGAATTTAGAGAGCTTATTCTAGGTTGTTTAATGGTTAGAGATTAAATAGAGAGCTTGTTCTATTTAACGACAAACTAAGGAAAGATTGGGATAACAGAGCTTGTTGTTATCTACGGTTGTTAACTTTGATAGTTGGTTGATATTGATAGATCTGAAATTGATTCTTAATGATGTCTAGTGGTGGAGAATGAAACCTTAACCATATTTTCCATATTTGATTCTTCTTACTTACTTGTTTTCTTACTTTTCTAGTTTGCTTATTTTTAAAAGTATATTTATTTTTATTGGCTGGTTATACCGCCTAATTTGTATATTAACTTTGTTTTATTTTTATTGGCTGGTTATACCGCCTAATTTGTATATTAACTTTGTTTTATTTTTATTGGCTGGTTATACCGCCTAATTTAGTATATATATTTTTATTGGCTGGTTATACCGCCTTGCATCTTATTCTTATTATTTACTTTAGTTTAAATCTGGCTTTAAAAACCCCTTTTCTTTTATTGTTTTCTTTGAACGTAAGTTATAAACTAATAACTCATAGATTAAAACCCAATCCCTGAGGACTCGACCCTTGCTAATCATTATACCTACAATTGATCTTTTTAGTGCAAGGTTAAATAAGATACACCAATTTGATGCACCCAAAAGAGTGTATCTTATTTAACCTTGCACTAAAAAGATAAATTGTAAGTATAGTAGTTAGCAAGGGTCGAGTCCTCAGGGATTGGGTTTTAGTTTATAAGTTAATAGTTTAAAACTTAAATTCAAGAACAATAAAAGAAAAGGGGTTTTTGAAGCCAGATTTAAACTAAAGTAAATAATAAGAATAAGATGCAAGGCGGTATAACCAGCCAATAAAAATATATATACTAAATTAGGCGGTATAACAAGCCAATAAAAATAAAACAAAGTTAATATACAAATTAGGCGGTATAACCAGCCAATAAAAATAAATATACTTTTAAAAATAAGCAAACTAGAAAAGTAAGAAAACAAGTAAGTAAGAAGAATCAAATATGAAAAATATGGTTAAGGTTTCATTCTCCACCACTAGAGATCATTAAGAGTCAATTTCAGATCTATCAATATCAACCAACTATCAAAGTTAACAACCGTAGATAACAACAAGCTCTGTTATCCCAATCTTTCCTTAGTTTGTCGTTAAATAGAACAAGCTCTCTATTTAATCTCTAACCATTAAACAACCTAGAATAAGCTCTCTAAATTCAAGTTAATGACAGCTTTATGATGAGAAAGATAGGTTGATCTAAGCAACAAACACATAAGCTCGGATTGTTCAACTTAGGTTATGTTCCACTTTGCAATTATTGAAAACTTGACCATAATCATTAATCACAAATTGCCACTTATGAATAGGAAATCAAGACAATTACACGGATCAAGACTCCTAAACTAGAAATAGATAATTATCAAGATCTATCTAGTTGTACATCTAAATAAATCAAGACAACATCATGAACAATTCTTGTAGAAGAACATAAGCAACTTTGATAGAGAATTAATGATAGATAGAATCTAAAAATCAATCACAAAACATGTCTAGGGCTTTGAAATCACCCTTAACCAAATAGAAGTTTAGCCTAGCATAGGCATTGTAAACATAAACATAAAATTAAAGAGAATCTAAGAAGGAAATAAAAGAAAGAAAGAAGAAGAAGAAAATAAAGAAAAAGAAAACTAGAGAAAAGAAAGAAGAAGAAAACTTAGAGAATTTTATTACAATGGCTAATTTCCTACCAATCTACCATATGATCCTCTACAATCATCCAAGGCCCTCTATTTATACACATTTTGGAGGGCTAAATGACAAGAGACAAGCTTTACAAATTTCAAAGGTAGGTATAATAGGTGGGTGCATTTTTCTAACAATTTTCGTCATATTGTATGACAATTTTGATCAGCCAACTTGATGGTCATTTTTGTCAATATTGGAGGCTTGATCTGATCACATGGTCTTCTAGAAAAATGTTCCCCTGTCAGTTACTGATCCATAGCCGTTGGAATAAGCTCATTTGCTGATGTGGATAAGAAGATATGGGCAAAATAAGAAAACAGGTCAGCACAGACGTCATTGCACATCATCTAACTTGATGGTCGATTTCGCTAGGGAAAACGACTCCGTTTCAAGAAGTGTAAAACATGAAAAAGATAGATATGCCTCTTATCTTTGCACGGTTAAATTTGCAGCCTTATTGCTTCAGTGGAACTCTAGATATAGCTGATATGGCAAAAGGGGTCGGAACTGGAACTGAACTGGATTTGCCCTTAATTCTAGTAATCTGAAATCACTCAAAGAAACTTGTGAAAAACACCAAATTACATAAAAATATAAAAGATCATAAACACAATTAGACTAAACAATAATAACTCGTATTTGACACAAAACAATAATAAAACATAACTAAAAACTATATAATTATACGAGTTATCACACCCCCACACTTAGATTGTTGCTAGTCCCTAGCAACGACTCAATAAAAATAAAATAAGAAAATCTAATCTAATCCACTTTCGTAGGAAATCACGGTGGCACTTAGCATGTGACACAAGCCTTTAAACCCCTAGGTGTCCCTAGTGGACGAGTTTAGTCTCGTGAGGGTTTACTAGAACGATACCCACAAACATTGAAAAACTAAAATATAAATAAACTACATATACTAAAAATATTTATTACTAATCCTTTCAATACAAATTAGAGACAATCTTTGAACAATTCTTATAAACTAATCAATAGCTTAAAGAATTTCACAAAAATTCATGCTTGAATGTAAATTGTTTGAGTTAAGCCAATATTAACATAACATATCTCAATCAAAATAGTGCATGTTCAAATTTAATCTCAACTTCTCACATGATATACCCTCATGATTTTCACTCTTTAAAGTAGTGGTGAAGTGTTTACACTCAATCAATCTCATGAAAACAGTTCTACCATATTCTTGCTTGTCCACCTATTCTTCACTATTTAGATCATACAACTTCATGAATCAAGAGGTCTTTAATCAAGGTTGTAATGGGGCCAAGGGGTTTGTAATGTGGTTGAATAACAAAAGGATAAAGATATCACAAAGGCTCCAAAGAGTTCATAAAGTTTAGAGACATAATAAGATCATACAAAGAAACTTCTCAAAACTCTTTACAAGTACATAGTCACCTAGGCCGAATATTCATGTTGGGCCTTTTCTTCATTCTAAACAACTTTGTTATCTACGGTTGTTAACTTTGATAGTTGGTTGATATTGATAGATCTGAAATTGATTCTTAATGATGTCTAGTGGTGGAGAATGAAACCTTAACCATATTTTCCATATTTGATTCTTCTTACTTACTTGTTTTCTTACTTTTCTAGTTTGCTTATTTTTAAAAGTATATTTATTTTTATTGGCTGGTTATACCGCCTAATTTGTATATTAACTTTGTTTTATTTTTATTGGCTGGTTATACCGCCTAATTTGTATATTAACTTTGTTTTATTTTTATTGGCTGGTTATACCGCCTAATTTAGTATATATATTTTTATTGGCTGGTTATACCGCCTTGCATCTTATTCTTATTATTTACTTTAGTTTAAATCTGATTTCGAAAACCCCTTTTCTTTTATTGTTCTTGAATTTAAGTTTTAAACTATCAACTTATAAACTAAAACCCAATCCCTGAGGACTCGACCCTTGCTAACTACTATACTTACAATTGATCTTTTTAGTGCAAGGTTAAATAAGATACACTCTTTTGGGTGCATCAAATTTTTTGCGCCGTTGCCGGGGATTGCTTTCTTTAGTTTATTAGTTTATTGGTTTATTCTTATTTTCAGTTCTAATGAGTTTTATTTTCTTGTACATACGGGTTTTTCTTATCAAATTTTGAAAAAAAAAATAAAAAATAAATAAATAAAAAATGATGGAATTGAGCAATCTAACACTTGAAGAGTTGGTGGCATACATGAACATGGAAAATCAACAAGCCAATCTCACCTACCCAGTTCAACAATTGGCCATGGGAGGATGTCAAGGCCATCAAGT
Organism: Fremontodendron californicum; assembly: GCA_030761205.1. NCBI lineage: Eukaryota > Viridiplantae > Streptophyta > Magnoliopsida > Malvales > Malvaceae > Fremontodendron > Fremontodendron californicum. The sequence goes on from JAULJL010000013.1 coordinate 23,681,211, forward strand.
GTTCCAAGACCAACTGTATGATCATTACTCAAACACTTACCATGAGGGATGGTGGGATCATACTAATTATGGCTACTCAGAAAATTACCAAGAAGTAGATCCTTATGCCAATTACACTCATCCATCTAGCTTCAATCAATCATGGTCTCAAGAACCAGATCTTCTTCAACCACCACATATGACTCAAAACTCAGGTACTTCTTTAGAAGATCTTGTCGATTCTCTTGTTACTAATACTTTGCAATTTCAAGAGGAAACAAGGGCAAGCATCCGGAGTTTGGAAAGGCAAATGAGCCTATTGGCTAGTAGTATGGTGGTATGGGTAGCACAAAGATCTGAAGAACTCTCTGCCCAAACAATGATTAACCCAAAGGAGAATACTACTATTGTGACCTTGAGGAATGAGGAACAAGATGAGGATGAGACAGAATTAGAGATGGATTCTATTCTTGAGGATAATGAAGCCACAAATACAAATAAGAGTATTTCGGCACCTGAGGTAACGTTTGAGATTCCAATTTTTACTAATGTTTCTTCTCCACCTTTTCCTAGTAGATTCGCAAAGTTCAAGGAGGTTGAACATGAACAAGACACGCTGGAAACCTTAAACAGTTTGTTTGTGGATGTCATTCAACAAGTACCAAAAGATGCACCATTCCTCGATGAGATATGCACCACCAAGGATGATGGAATAATACTTGTAATGGAGAATGCATCCACTGTTGTGCAAAGAAAGCTTCCTCTCAAACGCATAAATTTGGGAAATTTCATGTATGAGCCTGACAAACCTAAAAAGCCAAGAAAGGGTGTTGGTTAGATTCAAAACACTAACTCAAGTGTTAATTGGGAAGGCAGCCCAATTAAAGATGAAATTACCAACCTTCCATATTCAGATTTGCTTTCTCTTTCTTTTCCTTTTTCTTTTATTATTTTTATTGTTTTTATTTTATTTCTTATGTTTCTTTGTTAATTGTGTTTACTGCTTTTAAGTTCATTTAGGCTGCATAAGTTTCTTTTGTTTAATAGTTCTTTTCTCTTACATATAATTCTTGCATTGGGGGATAATAGCATTACATTAATGACAATGTAAGAGTTATGTGTGGGGGGGAAGAATTTAGGATTTTATTTAGAGTGTTTTGTTTTTGAGTCTTTTTATGTTGTTTTTCTTTCTGATCCTGGTTTTGAAAATAACTAGATGTAAATATAATTTTTAATTTTTTACCCCGGTTAAATGGCGGATAACGGTACTCCGTGATTATTTAAATCGGTTCCATCAGCTACCCACAAAACTGATATTGTATATAAATTTCTCTTCCAATTTCTCTTTCATTTTTTTTCATTTTTTTTTTCAGGATGGATGATATTCTCACAAGATTGCAGAAACGATTTCCTCCTTTTCCTCGAAATATTTTACTGAAGCTTTACCAAGTTCGACTTGAAAGATTAAGAATGCTTATGCACAAGGGGATTCCTGACGACATACGTTGGATAATTGAAGCCAAGGTACGTGAAGATGAATATCTTCCTGTTTTGCATTTACCAGGTACAGGTAGAAGCACTTTTGCAAAGAAGCGACGAGCAAAGCGCATGAGTTCAAATTGCCACAAATGTGCACGATGGACGTGTAACGGTAAATGTCGTTCTATTGGGATTCCGTCCTCTAATCGAGATGATAAAATTGAATTCATTAAGGATGGACTGAGTAAGGAGAATTTGGGTAATATCCAACTTTCTCTTGAGACGCATCCTAGTGGAGACGTACAAAGAGAAATTCTTGATTTATGGCCGCAATTCCAAAGGGAATGGCAACATCTTGGGAATCTGATGTTAAAAGACCCTGTTTGCCAGCTTGTAAGAAAACTGGATGGGAAGCATATCCTCGACTCATAGAAGGCGTTTAAGCCGTTTCTGGACGTAAAACCAGAGGAAGATGTGAGCCACAATCACAACTACAATAAATGACTTCTCAGTTTTTGGTTTGATTTGCAATAACTTCATTTTGGTTTAATTTACGTGTTGTTCGATTTGTGTAATTATTCTCGTTTTTTTTATTTGTCTTTTACGGTTGATTTTTTTCTTCTCTTTTTGATTTTCTTCCTGAAATCACGCAAAAATCTTTTGTTAGGTTAACATTTTCTTCTGACAGGTCAGATACACTTTCGGCGACATTATTACTCTTGTCTGATTCACTACTCAGTCCTCTATATATTACACCATGTACTCATTCTCTTTCAGGCACTCGAAAAAGAAAAAAAATGGAAAGTACTTCGTCCCAGCGCATTAAAAAAATTTGTGTCTTTGGAGGTGCTTATCCAGGGAAAAATAACATATTTGCTGATGAAGCCATAAGAGTTGGAGTAATACTTGCCCAACAAAAGATCCAGTTGATTTATGGAGGCGGTAGTACGGGTTTAATGGGAGCAGTCGCTACAGCAGCACACGCCGGAGGAAGTCCAGTTCTAGGAATCGTGCCAAAACTATTCACAGATTTTTGTGGACCTACCTTGGGTAAGGAAATACAAGTTTGGAGTATCCCTGAACGGATGACAATCATGTACCATTCTGCCGATGCATTCATTGCTTTACCAGGAGGTCTGGGTACATTGGAAGAAATAGCTTGCGTGGCTTCTTGGTCATCTTTGGTCACAAATAAGAAACCCATTGGTTTGCTTAATATTAATGGTTATTTTAGTAATTTGCTTTCATATTTAGATAATGCTGTGGATAATGGATTCATGTTTTCAGAGGCAAGGAGAACCATAATTTCTGCTACAACCATTGAAGATTTACTCGAAAAGCTCCAAGCTTATGAGTGTTTATCTGCTACGGTTGTTTCGCAAACGCTCGGAAAAAGAAAAAGAGATATGGACGAGCAAGGAGTGGATTGCACTTTGTCTTTGTGACATTATCTAACATTTTGTTTGTTGTGTCTCAGTTATAATAAGTGGTTAGCAACCTCTGCAGGTAATATCTCCTAAATCCTACCTTTAAAATTTGACATTGGGGACAATGTCATATTTTAGTATGGGGTAAGGGACATATTTTGCTAATTTAAAAAAAAAAAAATTGTTGTGTTCTAAGCCATTTAGAAGTATTCATTCTGAACAAGGTCTGAGTAAGGGAGACTTGAGACATACCTTGTCAGTTTGATTTCTTCTTTTCAAAAAAAAAAAAAAAAAAGTTTGTTGTGTTTTAAGCAATTTAGAAGTATTCATTCTGAACAAGGTCTGAGTAAGGGAGACTTGAGACATACCTTGTCAGTTTGATTTTAATCTTTTTATGTTTACTTGTTAATTTTTGTTTAGTATTTTAGGATTATTTAAGTTGCATGGTTTTGTTTTGTTTTGAGTCTTAGTTATTCCTATTCTTATGTTATTAGTTCTTTTCTCTTACACATGATTCTTTCATTTGTGTTAATAGACTTACATTGAGGACAATGTAAGAATTAAGTGTGGGGGGAATGATTTAGGATTTCTTTTATTTTTGTCTACTATTTTTTTTTTTTTGAGTCTTTATTATTATTATTTTTAGTGTGTTTTTGTTCCTTTTTAATACAATGATGAGATATGAATTGCATAGGTCTAAACTGGTTACTAGTGAGAAGATTTTCATGAGAATTAAGCTTGATACTAATTTTTATGAGCCAATGTTAATATGATATGTTGATTGAGAAAGAAGCATGTTTAGACTTAAAACTGACTTGTATAATCATCATTGTGAGTTTTTGAGCCTAAAATGATTGATGCATTATACAAATCAATCTAATTTCTTTCTTGAGTGCTCTTATGATTACATGATTCTCTAGAACTTGCTTTAAACCGTTTGAGACTATATTGATGCATGTGACAACATGAATATGATAGAGGCATTAGGATTTTTAGCCAGGGCCAAACAGCCATCCCTTATTGATGTTCGAAGAGAACACACCCTTAGTGAACCAATTTGAGCCTACATTGAATAAGCTATCTCTTTGGTAACCATAACTTGTCCCTAACCTAAATAATCTTATATCTTTACCTTTGTTCCAAAGATGAATTAGCATGATTTGAGACAAGTTGCAAAGACAAGGGATATTTTTAGTTAAAAATTTGGGTTAGAAACAAGAAATAAGTGTGGGGGGAAAAGAAAAGAAAAGTCAAGAGAAAAAGAAATACTGGCAAATACATTCCTATGTAAAAAAAAAATATGAATCATCTCTTGAATTTGTGGAAAAAGAAAAAGATGTTACAAAGTTGTTTAGAATGAAGAAAAGGCCCAACATGAATATCCGGCCTATGTGACTATGTACTTGTAAAGAGTTTTGAGAAGTTTCTTTGTATGATCTTATTATGTCTCTAAACTTTATAAACTCTTTGGAACCTTTGTGATATCTTTATCCTTTTGTTCTTCAACCACATTACAAACCCCTTGGCCCCATTACAACCTTGATTAAAGACCTCTTGATTCATGAAGTTTTATGATCTAAATAGTGGAGAATAGGTGGACAAGCAAGCATATGGTAGAAGTGTTTTCATGAGATTGATTGAGTGTAAACACTTTACCACTACTTTAAAGAGTGAAAATCAAGAGAGTATCCCATGTGAGAAGTTGAGATTAAGTTTGAATATGCACTATTTTGATTGAAATATGTTATGTTAATATTGGCTTAACTCAAACTATTTACATTCAAGCAAGATTTTTTGTGAATTTCTTTAAGCTATTGATTAGTTTTTAAGACTTGTCCAATGATTATCTCAAATTTATATTGGAAGGATTAGTTATAATTATTATTTTTAGTTTTTCTTATGTTTTCAATGTTTGTGGGTATCGTCCTAGTAAACCCTCACGAGACTAAACTCGTCCACTAGGGACACCTAGGGGTTTAAAGGCTTGTGTCACATGCTAAGTGCCACCGTGATTTCCTACGAAAATGGATTAGATTAGATTTTCTTATTTTATTTTTATTGAGTCGTTGCTAGGGACTAGCAACAATCTAAGTGTGGGGGTGTGATAACTTGTATAATTATATAGTTTTTAGTTATGTTTTATTATTGTTTTGTGTCAAATACGAGTTATTATTGTTTAGTCTAATTGTGTTTATGATCTTTAATATTTTTATGTAATTTGGTGTTTTTCACAAGTTTATTTGAGTGATTTCAGATTACTAGAATTAAGGGCAAATCCAGTTCAGTTCCAGTTCCGACACCTTTTGCCATATCAGCTATATCTGGAGTTTCACTGAAGCAATAAGCCTGAAATTTTAACCGTGCAAAGTTAAGAGGCATATCTATCTTTTTCATGTTTTACACTTCTTGAAACGGAGTCTTTTTCCCTAGCGAAATCAACCATCAAGTTGGCTGATGTGCAATGACGTCTGTCCTGAGCAGTTTTCGCATTTTGACCATATCGTCCAATACACATCAGCAAATGAGCTGATTCCAACGGTTATGGATCAATAACTGATAGGGGAACATTTGTCTAGAAGACCAGGTGATCAGATAAAGCTTCCAATATTGAAGAAATCGACCATCAAGTTGGCTGATGTGCAATGACGTCTGTGCTGACCTGTTTTCGTATTTTGCCTATATCTTCTTCTCCACATCAGAAAATGAGCTGATTCCAACGGCTATGAATCAGTAACTCATAGAGGAACATTTTTCTAGAAGACCATGTGATCAGATCAGGCCTCCAAGATTGACAAAATCGACCATCAAGTTGGCTGATCAAAATGGTCATACAATATGACGAAAATTGTTAGAAAAATGCACCCACCTATTATACCTACCTTTGAAATTTGTAAAGCTTGTCTCTTGTCACTTAGCCCTCCAAAATGTGTATAAATAGAGGGCCTTGGATGATTGTAGAGGATCATATTGTACATAGGTAGGATATTAGCCATTTTAATAAAATTCTCTAAGTTTTCTTCTTCTTTCTTTTCTCTAGTTTTCTTTCTTTTCTCTAGTTTTCTTTTTCTTTAGAGAGAGCAAGAGGTTGGATAATTAATATTCTTCCTCTTCTTCTTTCTTTCTTTTATTTTCTTCTTAGATTTTCTTTAATTTTATGTTTATGTTTACAATGCCTATGCTAGGCTAAACTTCTATTTGGTTAAGGGTGATTTCAAAGCCCTAGACATGTTTTGTGATTGATTTTCAGATTCTATCTATCATTAATTCTCTATCAAAGTTGCTTATGTTCTTCTACAAGAATTGTTCATGATGTTGTCTAGATTTATTTAGGTGTACAACTAGATAGATCTTGATAATTATCTATTGCTAGTTTAGGAGTCTTGATCCGTGTAATTGTCTTGATTTCCTATTCATAAGTGGCAATTTGTGATTAATGATTATGGTCAAGTTTTCAATAATTGCAAAGTGGAACATAACCTAAGTTGAACAATCCGAGCTTATGTGTTTGTTGCTTAGATCAACCTATCTTTCTCATCATAAAGCTGCCATTAAATTGAATTTAGAGAGCTTATTCTAGGTTGTTTAATGGTTAGAGATTAAATAGAGAGCTTGTTCTATTTAACGACAAACTAAGGAAAGATTGGGGTAACAGAGCTTGTTGTTATCTACGGTTGTTAACTTTGATAGTTGGTTGATATTGATAGATCTGAAATTGATTCTTAATGATGTCTAGTGGTGGAGAATGAAACCTTAACCATATTTTTCATATTTGATTCTTCTTACTTACTTGTTTTCTTACTTTTCTAGTTTGCTTATTTTTAAAAGTATATTTATTTTTATTGGCTGGTTATACCGCCTAATTTGTATATTAACTTTGTTTTATTTTTATTGGCTGGTTATACCGCCTAATTTAGTATATATATTTTTATTGGCTGGTTATACCGCCTTGCATCTTATTCTTATTATTTACTTTAGTTTAAATCTGATTTCGAAAACCCCTTTTCTTTTATTGTTCTTGAATTTAAGTTTTAAACTATCAACTTATAAACTAAAACCCAATCCCTGAGGACTCGACCCTTGCTAACTACTATACTTACAATTGATCTTTTTAGTGCAAGGTTAAATAAGATACACTCTTTTGGGTGCATCACCAAGAAGCCACGCAAGCTATTTCTTCGAATGTACCCAGACCTCCTGGTAAAGCAATGAATGCATCGGCAGAATGGTACATGATTGTCATCCGTTCAGGGATACTCCAGACTTGTATTTCCTTACCCACGGTAGGTCCACAAAAACTTGTGAATAGTTTTGGCACGATTCCTAGAACTGGACTTCCTCCGGCGTGTGCTGCTGTAGCGACTGCTCCCATTAAACCCGTACTACCGCCTCCATAAATCAACTAGATCTTTTGTTGGGCAAGTATTACTCCAACTCTTATGGCTTCATCAGCGAATATGTTATTTTTCCCTGGATAAGCACCTCCAAAGACACAAATTTTTTTAATGCGCTGGGATGAAGTACTTTCCATTTTTTTTTTTCGAGTGCCTGAAAGAGAATGAGTACATGGTGTAATATATAGTGGACTGAGTAGTGAATCAGACAAGAGTAATAATGTCGCCGAAAGTGTATCTGACCTGTCAGAAGAAAATGTTAACCTAACAAAAGATTTTTGCGTGATTTCAGGAAGAAAATCAAAAAGAGAAGAAAAAATCAACCGTAAAAGACAAATAAAAAAAATGAGAATAATTACACAAATCGAACAACACGTAAATTAAACCAAAATAAAGTTATTGCAAATCAAACCAAAAGCTGAGAAGTCATTTATTGTAGTTGTGATTGTGGCTCACATCTTCCTCTGGTTTTACGTCCAGAAACGGCTTAAACGCCTTCTATGAGTCGAGGATATACTTCCCATCCAGTTTTCTTACAAGCTGGCAAACAGGGTCTTTTAACATCAGATTCCCAAGATGTTGCCATTCCCTTTGGAATTGCGGCCATAAATCAAGAATTTCTCTTTGTACGTCTCCACTAGGATGCGTCTCAAGAGAAAGTTGGATATTACCCAAATTCTCCTTACTCAGTCCATCCTTAATGAATTCAATTTTATCATCTCGATTAGAGGACGGAATCCCAATAGAACGACATTTACCGTTACACGTCCATCGTGCACATTTGTGGCAATTTGAACTCATGCGCTTTGCTCGTCGCTTCTTTGCAAAAGTGCTTCTACCTGTACCTGGTAAATGCAAAACATGAAGATATTCATCTTCACGTACCTTGGCTTCAATTATCCAACGTATGTCTTCAGGAATCCCTTTGTGCATAAGCATTCTTAATCTTTCAAATCGAACTTGGTAAAGCTTCAGTAAAATATTTCGAGGAAAAGGAGGAAATCGTTTCTGCAATCTTGTGAGAATATCATCCATCCTGAAAAAAATGAAAAAAAAAATTGAAAGAGAAATTGGAAGAGAAATTTATATACAATATCGGTTTTGTGGGTAGCTGATGGAACCGATTTAAATAATCACGGAGTACCGTTATCCGCCATTTAATCGGGGTAAAAAAATAAAAATTATATTTACATCTAGTTATTTTCAAAACAAGGATCAGAAAGAAAAACAACATAAAAAAAACTCAAAAACAAAACACTCTAAATAAAATCCTAAATTCTTCCCCCCACACATAATTTTTACATTGTCCTCAATGTAATGCTATTATCCCCCAATGCAAGAATTATATGTAAGAGAAAAGAACTATTAAACAAAAGAAAAGAAAAACAATAAAAGATAGAATGATGGAGAGTAAGGAATATGCAAATCTGATATAATAGATGCTCTCCATCCTTTTGGGTTGCGTCCCAAGAAGCGCTTGGTTTATTGTCCTCAGCCTAACTTAGACCCATGCCATTATTATTCAACATACTTTGGCTCAAAAAGTAGAAACTCCTCCACATCTTGTATTGGAAAGTTCTCATAGTAAGGCTTCAATCTATGACCATTCACTTTGAATGCCTTATCTGTTTTTGGGCTTTGGATTTCAACTGCACCATGAGTAAATACATTAGTAATAACAAAAGGTCCAACCCAACGAGAACGTAACTTACCTGGATATAACTTAAGGCGTGAATGGAAGAGAAGAACTTTTTGTCCAACAACAAATTCCTTTCTTGATATCATCTTGTCATGGAATGCCTTAGTCTTTTCCTTGTAAATCCTAGAATTCTGATAGGCATCATTCCTTATCTCCTCTAATTCTTGTAGGTCAAGTTTTCTTTTCTTTCCTGTCTCATCCATCTCCATGTTGCATTTTTTGATAGCCCAATATGATTTATGTTCCAATTCAACCGGAAGATGACAAGGCTTACCATAAACAAGTCGATAAGGAGACATACCAATGGGTGTCTTATATGCTGTCCTATAAGCCCAAAGTGCATCATCAAGTCGTGAACTCCAATCCTTCCTATTTGGATTAACTGTCTTTTCAAGGATGGACTTAACTTCTCGGTTTGACACTTCAGCTTGCCCACTAGTTTGAGGATGATATGAGGTGGAGACCTTGTGTGTGATGTTATACTTCCTCAAAAGTGCTTCCATAGTCCTATTGCAAAAGTGAGTACCTCTATCGCTGATTATGGCCTTTGGCGTTCCAAACCTAGCAAAGATGTTAGTCTTGACAAAATCTGAAACAACTTTAGAGTCATTAGTCCTAGTGGATTTTGCTTCCACCCACTTTGAAACATAATCAACGGCAAGTAAAATATAAAGATTACCAAAAGAAGGAGGAAAAGGTCCCATGAAATCCATGCCCCATACATCAAAAATTTCAACAATAAGTATTGGAGTTTGAGGCATTTGATTTCTAGCACCTAAGTTACCTGTTCTTTGGCAACGATCACATGACTTGCAAAAGAGGTATGCATCTTTGAATATGGTAGGCCAATAAAATCCAGAATCAAGAACTTTCATGGCTGTTCTTTTGGATCCAAAGTGTCCTCCACATGCATAAGAGTGACAAAAGGTAAGAATAGATTGAAATTCAGTTTCGAGTACACACCTTCTTATAATCTGATCGGAGCAATGCTTCCAAAGGTAAAGATCATCCCATATGTAGTATTTGGCATCACTCTTGATCTTATTTCTTTGAGCTTGTGTCAACTCTTGTGGCAACTTCTTGGTAACTAAGTAATTAACAATATCAGCATACCAAGGAGTTGTTGTACTTATAAAAAGAAGTTGCTCATCCGGAAAGTTCTCATTCAAGGGTAGTGCATCCTCTTCATGAACTAAACGGCTAAGATGGTCCGCAACCAGGTTGTCACTACCTCTCTTATCTTTTATCTCCAAATCAAACTCTTGTAAGAGAAGTATCCATCTAATCAACCTTGGTTTGGCCTCCTTTTTAGTGAGTAAGTACTTAAGGGCTGCATGGTCAGAATATACAATTACTTTAGTACCAATTAAATAAGATCGAAATTTTTCTAAAGCAAATACAACAGCCAAAAGTTCTTTTTCTGTAGTGGAATAGTTCAATTGAGCATCATTAAGAGTTCGGGAGGCATAATAAATGGCATGTGAGGCTTTGCCAACCCGTTGGCCCAAAACAGCTCCAATGGCATAGTCACTAGCATCACACATGATTTCAAAAGGTACATTCCAATCTGGTGGTTGGATGATAGGAGCTGATGTCAAGAGTCCCTTCAATGTTTCAAACGCCTCTTTGCATTTATCATCAAAGTGGAAAACCACATCTTTTTGTAGTAGCTTGCAAAGAGGTAATGTGATCTTTGAGAAGTCTTTGATAAATCTCCTATAGAAACCTGCATGTCCAAGAAAAGAACGAACCTCTCTCACATTTGTGGGAGGTGGTAAAGAATGCATAATATCTATTTTAGACTTATCAACCTCTATCCCTCTAGAAGAAATAACATGGCACAAAACTATTCCTTGTTCTACCATAAAGTGACATTTTTCCCAATTCAAAACAAGGTTAGTTTCCATGCATCTTTCAAGTACAAGTGTAAGGTTCTTTAGACATCTATCAAAAGAATCACCATAGACACTAAAATCATCCATAAACACTTCTATGATGTTCTCTACATAATCTGAAAATATGCTAACCATACACCTTTGGAATGTAGCTGGTGCATTACAAAGACCAAATGGCATACGCCGGTATGCAAAAGTACCAAATGGACATGTGAATGTTGTTTTCTCTTGGTCCTCCGGAGCAATGGCTATCTGATTATAACCTGAAAAACCATCAAGAAAACAATAATGAGAATGGCCAGCTAACCTTTCAAGCATTTGATCAATAAAAGGTAAAGGAAAGTGGTCTTTGCGAGTTGTGAAATTAAGTTTACGATAATCAATACAAACTCGCCATCCTGTTTGAATCCTAGTAGGAACAAGTTCATTCTCATTATTTGTTACCACCGTTACACCTGATTTCTTTGGTAGATTGGTAGGAAATTAGCCATTGTAATAAAATTCTCTAAGTTTTCTTCTTCTTTCTTTTCTCTAGTTTTCTTTTTCTTTATTTTCTTCTTCTTCTTTCTTTCTTTTATTTCCTTCTTAGATTCTCTTTAATTTTATGTTTATGTTTACAATGCCTATGCTAGGCTAAACTTCTATTTGGTTAAGGGTGATTTCAAAGCCCTAGACATGTTTTGTGATTGATTTTTAGATTCTATCTATCATTAATTCTCTATCAAAGTTGCTTATGTTCTTCTACAAGAATTGTTCATGATGTTGTCTTGATTTATTTAGGTGTACAACTAGATAGATCTTGATAATTATCTATTGCTAGTTTAGGAGTCTTGATCCGTGTAATTGTCTTGATTTCCTATTCATAAGTGGCAATTTGTGATTAATGATTATGGTCAAGTTTTCAATAATTGCAAAGTGGAACATAACCTAAGTTGAACAATCCGAGCTTATGTGTTTGTTGCTTAGATCAACCTATCTTTCTCATCATAAAGCTGCCATTAAATTGAATTTAGAGAGCTTATTCTAGGTTATTTAATGGTTAGAGATTAAATAGAGAGCTTGTTCTATTTAACGACAAACTAAGGAAAGATTGGGATAACAGAGCTTGTTGTTATCTACGGTTGTTAACTTTGATAGTTGGTTGATATTGATAGATCTGAAATTGATTCTTAATGATGTCTAGTGGTGGAGAATGAAACCTTAACCATATTTTTCATATTTGATTCTTCTTACTTACTTGTTTTCTTACTTTTCTAGTTTGCTTATTTTTAAAAGTATATTTATTTTTATTGGCTGGTTATACCGCCTAATTTGTATATTAACTTTGTTTTATTTTTATTGGCTGGTTATACCGCCTAATTTAGTATATATATTTTTATTGGCTGGTTATACCTCCTTGCATCTTATTCTTATTATTTACTTTAGTTTAAATCTGGCTTCAAAAACTCCTTTTCTTTTATTGTTCTTGAATTTAAGTTTTAAACTATTAACTTATAAACTAAAACCCAATCCCTGAGGACTCGACCCTTGCTAACTACTATACTTACAATTTATCTTTTTAGTGCAAGGTTAAATAAGATACACTCTTTTGGGTGCATCAAATTTTTGGTAGGATATTAGCCATTGTAATAAAATTCTCTAAGTTTTCTTCTTCTTTCTTTTCTCTAGTTTTCTTTTTCTTTATTTTCTTAGATTCTCTTTAATTTTAGGATATTAGCCTAGCATAGGCATTGTAAACATAAACATAAAAATTTGATGCACCCAAAAGAGTGTATCTTATTTAACCTGTCACTAAAAAGATAAATTGTAAGTATAGTAGTTAGCAAGGGTCGAGTCCTCAGGGATTGGGTTTTAGTTTATAAGTTAATAGTTTAAAACTTAAATTCAAAGAAAACAATAAAAGAAAAGGGGTTTTTGAAGCCAGATTTAAACTAAAGTAAATAATAAGAATAAGATGCAAGGCGGTATAACCAGCCAATAAAAATATATATACTAAATTAGGCGGTATAACCAGCCAATAAAAATAAAACAAAGTTAATATACAAATTAGGCGGTATAACCAGCCAATAAAAATAAATATACTTTTAAAAATAAGCAAACTAGAAAAGTAAGAAAACAAGTAAGTAAGAAGAATCAAATATGAAAAATATGGTTAAGGTTTCATTCTCCACCACTAGACATCATTAAGAATCAATTTCAGATCTATCAATATCAACCAACTATCAAAGTTAACAACCGTAGATAACAGCAAGCTCTGTTATCCCAATCTTTCCTTAGTTTGTCGTTAAATAGAACAAGCTCTCTATTTAATCTCTAACCATTAAACAACCTAGAATAAGCTCTCTAAATTCAATTTAATGGCAGCTTTATGATGAGAAAGATAGGTTGATCTAAGCAACAAACACATAAGCTCGGATTGTTCAACTTAGGTTATGTTCCACTTTGCAATTATTGAAAACTTGACCATAATCATTAATCACAAATTGCCACTTATGAATAGGAAATCAAGACAATTACACGGATCAAGATTCCTAAACTAGCAATAGATAATTATCAAGATCTATCTAGTTGTACACCTAAATAAATCAAGACAACATCATGAACAATTCTTGTAGAAGAACATAAGCAACTTTGATAGAAAATTAATGATAGATAGAATTTGAAAATCAATCACAAAACATGTATAGGGCTTTGAAATCACCCTTAACCAAATAGAAGTTTAGCCTAGCATAGGCATTGTAAACATAAACATAAAATTAAAGAGAATCTAAGAAGAAAATAAAAGAAAGAAAGAAGAAGAAGAAAATAAAGAAAAAGAAAACTAGAGAAAAGAAAGAAGAAGAAAACTTAGAGAATTTTATTACAATGGCTAATATCCTACCAATGTACAATATGATGCTCTTACAATCATCCAAGGCCCTCTTTTTATACACATTTTGGAGGGCTAAATGAAAAGAGACAAGCTTTACAAATTTCAAAGGTAGGTATAATAGGTGGGTGCATTTTTCTAACAATTTTCGTCATATTGTATGACAATTTTGATCAGCCAACTTGATGGTCGATTTTGTCAATTTTGGAGGCCTGATCTGATCACATGGTCTTCTAGAAAAATGTTCCCCTATCAGTTACTGATCCATAGCCGTTGGAATCAGCTCATTTGCTGATGTGGATAAGAAGATATGGGCAAAATACGAAAACAGGTCAGCACAGACGTCATTGCACATCAGCCAACTTGATGGTCGATTTCGCTAGGGAAAACGACTCCGTTTCAAGAAGTGTAAAACATGAAAAAGATAGATATGCCTCTTAACTTTGCACGGTTAAAATTTCAGCCTTATTGCTTCAGTGAAACTCGAGATATAGCTGATATGGAAAAAGGTGACGGAACTGGAACTGAACTGGATTTGCCCTTAATTCTAGTAATCTGAAATCACTCAAAGAAACTTGTGAAAAACACCAAATTACATAAAAATATAAAAGATCATAAACACAATTAGACTAAACAATAATAACTCGTATTTGACACAAAACAATAATAAAACATAACTAAAAACTATATAATTATACGAGTTATCACACCCCCATACTTAGATTGTTGCTAGTCCCTAGCAACGACTCAATAAAAATAAAATAAGAAAATCTAATCTAATCCACTTTCGTAGGAAATCACGGTGGCACTTAGCATGTGACACAAGCCTTTAAACCCCTAGGTGTCCCTAGTGGACGAGTTTAGTCTCGTGAGGGTTTACTAGGACGATACCCACAAACATTGAAGACATAAAAAAAAAATAAAAATAATAATTATACTAACCCTTCCAATATAAATTAGAGATAATCATTGGACAAGTCTTAAAAACTAATCAATAGCTTAAACAAATTCACAAAAAATCTTGCTTGAATGTAAATTGTTTGAGTTAAGCCAATATTAACATAACATATTTCAATCAAAATAGTGCATATTCAAACTTAATCTCAACTACTCACATGGGATACTCTCATGATTTTCATTCTTTAAAGTAGTGGTAAAGTGTTTACACTCAATCAATCTCATGAAAACAGTTCTACCATATTCTTGCTTGTCCACCTATTCTCCACTATTTAGATCATACAACTTCATGAATCAAGAGGTCTTTAATCAAGGTTGTAATGGGGCCAAGGGGTTTGTAATGTGGTTGAAGAACAAAAGGATAAAGATATCACAAAGGTTCCAAAGAGTTCATAAAGTTTAGAGACATAATAAGATCATACAAAGAAACTTCTCAAAACTCTTTACAAGTACATAGTCACCTAGGCCGGATATTCATGTTGGGCCTTTTCTTCATTCTAAACAACTTTGTAACATCTTTTTCTTTTTCCCCAAATTCAAGAGATGATTCATATTTTTTTTTTTTACATAGGAATGTATTTGCCAGTATTCCATTTCTTTTTTTCTTTTTTTCTTGACTTTTCTTTTCTTTCCCCCCCCCCCCACACTTATTTCTTGTTTCTAACCCAAATTTTCAATAGATCTTCCCTGTCTTTGCAACTTGTCTCAAAACATGCTAATTCATCTTTGGAACAAAGGTAAGGATATAAGTATATTTAGGTTAGGGACAAGTTATGGTTACCAAAGAGATAGCTTATTCAATGTAGGCTCAAATTGGTTCACTAAGGGTGTGTTCTCTTGGAACATCAATAAGGGATGGCTGTTTGGCCCTGGCTAAAAATCCTAATGCCTCTATCATATTCATGTTGTCACATGCATCAATATAGTCTCAACAAGGTCTAAAGCAAGTTCTAGAGAATCATGTAATCATAAGAGCACTCAAGAAAGAAATTAGATTGATTTATATAATGCATCAATCATTATAGGCTCAAAAACTCACAAGGATGATTATACAAGTCAGATTAAGTCTAAACATGCTTCTTTCTCAATCAACATATCCTATTAACATTGGCTCATAAAAAGGTTGATATCAAGCTCAATTCTCATGAAAATCTTCTCACTAATAAATCTGTTTTAGACTTATGCAATTCATATCTCATCATAGTATTGAAAGTAACTAAAACACACTAAAAAAAAAAATAATAATAATAAAGACTCATATAAAAAAAAAATAGTAGACAAAAATAAAAGAAATCCTAAATCATTCCCCCCACACTTAATTCTTACATTGTCCTCAATGTAAGTCAATTAACTCAAATGAAAGAATCATGTGTAAGAGAAAAGAACTAATAACATAAGAATAGGAACAACTAAGACTCAAAACAAAACAAAACCATGCAACCTAAATAATCCTAAAATACTAAACAAAAATTAACAAGTAAACATAAAAAGATTAAAATCAAACTGACAAGGTATGTCTCAAGTCTCCCTTACTCAGACCTTGTTCAGAATGAATACTTTTAAATGGCTTAAAACACAAATTTCTTTCTTTTTTTTTTTTTTTTTTTTGAAGGTAAAATTTAGGAGATATTACCTGTAGAGGTTGCTAACCACTTATTATAACTGAGACACAACAAACAAAATGTTAGATAATGTCACAAAGACAAAGTGCAATCCACTCCTTGCTCGTCCATATCTCTTTTTCTTTTTCCGAGCGTTTGCGAAACAACCGTAGCAGATAAACACTCATAAGCTTGGAGCTTTTTGAGTAAATCTTCAATGGTTGTAGCAGAAATTATGGTTCTCCTTGCCTCTGAAAACATGAATCCATTATTCACAGCATTATCTAAATATGAAAGCAAATTATTAAAATAACCATTAATATTAAGCAAACCAATGGGTTTCTTATTTGTGACCAAAGATGACCAAGAAGCCACGCAAGCTATTTCTTCCAATGTACCCAGACCTCCTGGTAAAGCAATGAATGCATCGGCAGAATGGTACATGATTGTTATCCGTTCAGGGATACTCCAGACTTGTATTTCCTTACCCACGGTAGGTCCACAAAAATCTATGAATAGTTTTGGCACGACTCCTAGAACTGGACTTCCTCCGGCGTGTGCTGCTGTAGTGACTGCTCCCATTAAACGCGTACTACCGCCTCTATAAATCAACTGGATCTTTTGTTGGGCAAGTATTACTCCAACTCTTATGGCTTCATCAGCAAATATGTTATTTTTCCCTGGATAAGCACCTCCAAAGACACAAATTTTTTTAATGCGCTGGGAGGAAGTACTTTCCATTTTTTTTTCGAGTGCCTGAAAGAGAATGAGTACATGGTGTAATATATAGTGGACTGAGTAGTGAATCAGACAAGAGTAATAATGTCGCCGAAAGTGTATCTGACCTGTTAGAAGAAAATGTTAACCTAACAAAAGATTTTTGCGTGATTTCAGGAAGAAAATCAAAAAGAGAAGAAAAATCAACCGTAAAAGTCAAGAGTAATAATGTCGCCGAAAGTGTATTTGGCATCTTCCTCTGGTTTTACATCCAGAAACGGCTTAAACGCCTTCTATGAGTCGAGGATATGCTTCCCATCCAGTTTTCTTACAAGCTGGCAAACAGGGTCTTTTAACATCAGATTCCCAAGATGTTGCCATTCCCTTTGGAATTGCGGCCATAAATCAAGAATTTCTCTTTGTACGTCTCCACTAGGATGCGTCTCAAGAGAAAGTTGGATATTACCCAAATTCTCCTTACTCAGTCCATCCTTAATGAATTCAATTTTATCATCTCGATTAGAGGACGGAATCCGAATAGAACGACATTTACCGTTACACGTCCATCGTGCACATTTGTGGCAATTTGAACTCATGCACTTTGCTCATCGCTTCTTTGCAAAAGTGCTTCTACCTGTACCTGGTAAATGCAAAACAGGAAGATATTCATCTTCACGTACCTTGGCTTCAATTATCCAACGTATGTCTTCAGGAATCCCTTTGTGCATAAGCATTCTTAATCTTTCAAATCGAACTTGGTAAAGCTTCAGTAAAATATTTCGAGGAAAAGGAGGAAATCGTTTCTGCAATCTTGTGAGAATATCATCCATCCTGAAAAAAAAAATGAAAAAAATTGAAAGAGAAATTGGAAGAGAAATTTATATACAATATCAGTTTTGTGGGTAGCTGATGGAACCGATTTAAATAATCACGGAGTACCGTTATCCGCCATTTAATCGGGGTTAAAAAAAATTATATTTACATCTAGTTATTTTCAAAACAAGGATCAGAAAGAAAAACAGCATAAAAAGACTCAAAAATAAAATCCTAAATTCTTCCCCCCACACATAATTCTTACATTGTCATTAATGTAATGCTATTAACCCAAATGAAAGAATCATGTGTAAGTGAAAAGAACTAATAAACAAAATAAACTTATGCAGCCTAAATGAACTTAAAAACACTAAACACAATTAACAAAGAAACATAAGAAAAAGATAAAGAAAAAGAGAGCAAATCAGAGGATGGCAGTTTGGCAATGCTTTCACTAATTAGGCTGCCTCTCCCAATTAGCACTTGATTGATTGTTTTCAGCCTAGCCAATTCCCCTTCTTTGCTTTTTAGGCTTGTTAGGCTCATACATGAAACTTCCCAAATTTGAGCGTTTGATAGGAAGCTTTCTTTGCACAAAACTGGATGCATTCTCCATTACAAGTATTATTCCATCATCCTTTGTGGTGCATATCTCATCGAGGAATGGAGCATATGTTGGTACTTGTTGAATGGCATCCACAAACAAACTGTTTAAGGTTTCCAGCATGTTTTGTTCATGTTCCTCCTCCTTGAACTTTGCGAATCTACTAGGGAAAGGTGGAGAAGAAACATTAGTAAAAATTGGAATCTTAAACGTTACCTCAGGTGCCGAAATACTCTTATTTGGATTTGTGTCTTCATTATCCTCAAGAATAGAATCCATCTCTAATTTTGTCTCATCCTCATCTTGTTCCTCATTCTTCAAGGTCACAATAGTAGCATTCTCCTTTGGGTTAATCATCGTTTGGGCTGGGAGTTCTTCAGATCTTTGTGCTACCCATCCCACCATATTACTAGCCAATAGGCTCATTTGATTTTCCAAACTCTGGATGCTTGCCCTTGTTTCCTGTTGAAATTGCAAAGTATCAGTAACAAGAGAATGTACAAGATCTTCTAAAGAAGTACCTGAGTTTTGAGTTATATGTGGTGGCTGAAAAAGATCTGGTTCTTGAGACCATGATTGATTGAAGCTAGATGGATGAGAGTAATTGGCATAAGGATCTACTTCTTGGTAATTTTCCGAATAGCCATAATTAGTATGATCCCACCATCCCTCATGGTAAGTGTTTGAGTAATGATCATACTGTTGGTCTTGGAATACTTGATGGCCTTGACATCCTCCCATGGCCAATTGTTGAACTAGGGAAGTGAGATTGGCTTGTTGATTCTCCATGTTCATGTATGCCACCAACTCTTCAAGTGTTAGATTGCTCAACTCCATCGTTTTTTTTTTTTCAAAATTTGATAAGAAAAACTTGTATGTACAAGAAAATAAAACTAATTAGAACTGAAAATAAGAATAAACCAAGTAACAAATAAACTAAAGAAAACAATCCCCGGCAACGGCGCCAAAAATTTGATGCACCCAAAAGAGTGTATCTTATTTAACCTTTCACTAAAAAGATAAATTGTAAGTATAGTAGTTAGCAAGGGTCGAGTCCTCAGGGATTGGGTTTTAGTTTATAAGTTAATAGTTTAAAACTTAAATTCAAAGAAAACAATAAAAGAAAAGGGGTTTTTGAAGCCAGATTTAAACTAAAGTAAATAATAAGAATAAGATGCAAGGCGGTATAACCAGCCAATAAAAATATATATACTAAATTAGGCGGTATAACCAGCCAATAAAAATAAAACAAAGTTAATAAACAAATTAGGCGGTATAACCAGCCAATAAAAATAAATATACTTTTAAAAATAAGCAAACTAGAAAAGTAAGAAAACAAGTAAGTAAGAAGAATCAAATATGAAAAATATGGTTAAGGTTTCATTCTCCACCACTAGACATCATTAAGAATCAATTTCAGATCTATCAATATCAACCAACTATCAAAGTTAACAACCGTAGATAACAACAAGCTCTGTTATCCCAATCTTTCCTTAGTTTGTCGTTAAATAGAACAAGCTCTCTATTTAATCTCTAACCATTAAACAACCTAGAATAAGCTCTCTAAATTCAATTTAATGGCAGCTTTATGATGAGAAAGATAGGTTGATCTAAGCAACAAACACATAAGCTCGGATTGTTCAACTTAGGTTATGTTCCACTTTGCAATTATTGAAAACTTGACCATAATCATTAATCACAAATTGCCACTTATGAATAGGAAATCAAGACAATTACACGGATCAAGATTCCTAAACTAGCAATAGATAATTATCAAGATCTATCTAGTTGTACACCTAAATAAATCAAGACAACATCATGAACAATTCTTGTAGAAGAACATAAGCAACTTTGATAGAAAATTAATGATAGATAGAATTTGAAAATCAATCACAAAACATGTCTAGGGCTTTGAAATCACCCTTAACCAAATAGAAGTTTAGCCTAGCATAGGCATTGTAAACATAAACATAAAATTAAAGAGAATCTAAGAAGAAAATAAAAGAAAGAAAGAAGAAGAAGAAAATAAAGAAAAAGAAAACTAGAGAAAAGAAAGAAGAAGAAAACTTAGAGAATTTTATTACAATGGCTAATATCCTACCAATGTACAATATGATGCTCTTACAATCATCCAAGGCCCTCTATTTATACACATTTTGGAGGGCTAAATGACAAGAGACAAGCTTTACAAATTTCAAAGGTAGGTATAATAGGTGGGTGCATTTTTCTAACAATTTTCGTCAAATTGTATGACAATTTTGATCAGCCAACTTGATGGTCTATTTTGTCAATTTTGGAGGCCTGATCTGATCACATGGTCTTCTAGAAAAATGTTCCCCTATCAGTTACTGATCCATAGCCGTTGGTATCAGCTCATTGGCTGATGTGGATAAGAAGATATGGGCAAAATACGAAAACAGGTCAGCACAGACGTCATTGCACATCAGCCAACTTGATGGTCGATTTCGCTAGGGAAAACGACTCCGTTTCAAGAAGTGTAAAACATGAAAAAGATAGATATGCCTCTTAACTTTGCACGGTTAAGATTTCAGCCTTATTGCTTCAGTGAAACTCGAGATATAGCTGATATGGCAAAAGGTGTCGGAACTGGAACTGAACTGGATTTGCCCTTAATTCTAGTAATCTGAAATCACTCAAAGAAACTTGTGAAAAACACCAAATTACATAAAAATATAAAAGATCATAAACACAATTAGACTAAACAATAATAACTCGTATTTGACACAAAACAATAATAAAACATAACTAAAAACTATATAATTATACGAGTTATCAGTTTCAAAGAAGTCAATCCACCGGTTGGCACTGGAAGATATCAACGGCTAGTAGGAAAGCTTATTTATCTGTCCCACACAAGGCCAGACATAGGTTTTTCGGTTAGTGTTGTAAGTCAATTCATGAACAAGACAAATGAAGAACACATTAAGGCAATTTACCAGATTCTTAGATACTTGAAGATGACCCTTGGTAAAGGAATATTCTTTCAAAAAAGAACAACTAAGGGAGTTGAAGTCTACTCAGATGCTGATTGGGCAGGATCCATTACAAATCAAAGATCGACTAGAGGCTATTGCACCTATGTATGGGGAAACTTGGTAACTTGACGTAGCAAGAAACAGTCTGTTGTTGCCAGGAGCAGTGCCAAGACAAAGTATAGAGCTTTAGCTCATAGTATATATGAAGGATTATGGCTGAAAAGATTACTTCAAGAGTTAAGGATTTCAACAAGAAAGCCAATGAAGGTGTTTTGTGATAATTTGGCTGCAATAAGTATTGCTAAAAATCCTGTTCGTCATGATAGAACCAAGCATGTGGAACTAGATCGTCATTTTATCAAAGAAAAGGTTGAAGCAGGAATGCTGAACTTGATTCACACACCTTCCCACCTCCAAGTGGCAGATGTTCTAACAAAAGCTCTTCCAAGAATAAAGTTTGAGGAATTGAATTCCAAGCTGGGAATGATAAACATCCGTTCTCCAACTTGAGGGGGAGTGTAGAATTCCAAAGTTAATCCCTAAACTTTAGGGATTAGTTTTTATTTTAGATTTCCTTGTTTAGTTAGTTTTCATAATTAAATAAAGAGATTCCTAAAATCTCTCTAGTCTTATTTAATTAAATAAAGAGATTCCTAAAATCTCTCTAGTTTTATTATTTCCTTAATTTAAGGGATTTGTTTATTGCTAGAATTAACGAGGATTAATGGCAGATATGTTTTCATATTTTCTCCTATATATAGGCAAGCAATTTATGTTTATGAAAATAAGACAAACAAAGTTTTCCTCTCTAAAATTCTTCATCTCTTCTCTAAAATTCTACACATCATATTAAAGCCAGTGACCATCCTCATCAAGCATTTATTAAGGAGAATGAGAAAAAAAGAAGAAGGAGAAAGCATGCTCACCTAGAAAGCAATATGCAAAGGCCAACACAGTTGACAATGATCTTGCAAAATTTAAAAGCCTTTGCTTAACAACTTGGCTAGCTTCTGTAGGGAGAACTAATGGATGCAGTGTTCTGCAAGAAGTACACCAATAACATGCATGTGAGTTGAACAGCTGGAAACTAGATTTAGAATTTTGTAACAGCAAAATATAGAGCTCTTTTTGCATTTAAAAAAAACGTCATGCTATTAAATTGAAAGAATATCTCGAGGCCACCTTTCAAAAAGCTAAAAAGCAGTTTATAGCTCAAAGTACAATTGCAATTGAATTATCACTAATACAGACAAAAGAATGAGCCATTGCAGCTTATAAGAGTCTATGGGTATCACCATGTAATATTTACATAAAAATTTAAAAAGAGAACATAAATCTAGCCTTTAGATCTAAAATATTCTGACAACATGGTACAATCACTAAAATTATAAATGTTGAGTGATTGAGAGATTGAAATAGACACATTAATGACAACGTGCTTGAAGACATTAATAAGTGCTTAATTTCATACATTTTCATATATAATTTCCTTATACTTTTTGCTTTAATTCTTAAGATTCCTTGACATTTTTCTACGGTTTTGTGAATTATAGGTATTTTGAAAGAGATGAAGTCAAAACATGTCAAATATGATGTTAAAGAGCCTATAAAGTCACAATCATAAGATGGAAGAAGACTTGGGAGTCAAAAAGATCAAATTCTTAGTGCAAAGCAATCAGGAAGATTTGACCTCCGGAGCTTGTTGCTAAGAAATCATGATGTTAAAGTTCTTATTTGAAGAAACTTCTTCTTGACTTTTGAAGCTGACTTGAATACCTTTCGAATGGTAGTTTACACGCCCAAATCAGACAAGAAATGGTCATCCAAATCAACGGATGAAGTGCGAGAAGATGCAGCTGCCAAAAAATCGAAGACAGAGAGCTCGGTGACACAGCGACCCACAAGTCAGTGAACTCGGCGCCGCGACGCCGACCATTCTGCCCTAAATTCAAAAAAAATCGTAAAAATTCAAAAACTTGCCAAATTTGCACTATTCTGCCTTCTAGCTTCTTTGATCAGCAAGAAAGGGTTTCCAAGGTCTTGAAGCTCTATAAATACCATCTTTTGAGCCACAAACTAGGACATGTTTTTTATTATTATAAATATTCTTCTTCTTCTTCTCTAATCTCTTAGTTTTATTTTCTTTTTCTTCTTAGTTTCTTTTTAATATTCATGTTTATGTTAACTATGCCTATGCAAAGTTAAACTTCATTTTGGTTAAGGATGATTTCAAAGCACTAAACATGTTTTGTAATTGATTTTTAGATTTTATCTATCATTAATTTTCTATCAAAGTTGCTTATGTTCTTCCATAAAAATTATTCATGATGTTGTCTTGATTTATTTAGGGTGATCAACTAGATAGATCTTGATAATTATCTAATGCTGGCTTGGGAGTCTTGATCCATGTAATTGTCTTAATTTTCTATTCATAAGTGGCAATTCATAATTCATGATTATGTTGGGTTTTTGAGAATTGCAATATGGAACATAACCTAAATCGAACAATCCGAGCTTACGTGTTTGTTGCTTAGATCAACCTATCTTTCTCATCATAAAGCTGTTATCAAATTGAATTTAGAGAGCTTATTCTAGGTTGTTTGATAATTAGAGATTAAATAGAGAGCTTATTTTATTTAACGACAAACTAAGGAAAGATTGGGATAGCAAAGCTTATTGTTATCTACGGTTGATAGTTTTGATAGTTAATTGATGTTGATAGATTTGAAATTGATTCTCAATGATGTCTAGTTGTGGAGAATGAAACCTTAACCATACCTTTCTCATATTTGATTACTTCTTATTTACTTGCTTTCGTATTTTTATTGTTTTCTTAAACTGATTTCAAAACCCCCTTTAACTTTTGTTTTCTTTGAATTTAAGTTTTAAACTAGTGATTGATAAACTAAAACCCAATCCATGTGGACTCGACCCTTGCTAATCACTATACTCTACAATTGATTCTTTTTAGTGCAAGGTTAAATTAGATACACTCTTTTGTGTGCATCAAGTTTTTTGGCGCTGTTGCTGGGGATTGCTTCTTTTAGTTTATTTGTTATTTGGTTTATTCCTATTTTCAGTTGTAATTAATTTTATTTTTCTTATACATACAGTTTTTTCTTTTCAAATTTTTAGCAAAACACGATGGAATTGAGCAATTTTATCACTTGAGGAGTTGGTGGCATACATGAACATTGAGAACGAACGAGCCAATCTCACCTCCCCAGTTCAACAATTGGCCATAGTTAATGTGCAACAATCAAGGCAGTGTGGAGTGTGCTTCATGATGGATCATCTAACCAATTGGTGACTATATGTCACACCCCAAATTCAGGGCATGTGATTGGCCAGAGACAAGGTATGCCCCTGCCTCCAAAGACTGAGTATACTCATTAAACCAAACCAAAGAAAATTTTTGCATAATCTCGCCCTACATGGGGGTTTGCCGCTCAATCATCAACATTCACAATGTAATAATTCATCAACACATAACATCTCGGTTTGGACACCTCCGATAGGGAGTAACCGAAATGCCCCGCAGCAGACTCAACCTTTATGACATCTTATATACAAACATACATTTATAATATATCATAACAAAATGAACATCACCATGTCATACCAGGCCTCTAAGACTGATATACGTCATACATCACTTAATTACATCCGCTTACAAAATATACAGTACATATTCAACATACACAAAAACAGAGGACCCATGATACCCTAATGACTGCAAAATGTACCCTACCATCGCCACTGCTTACCACGTCTTGGGTCAATCCGCTCACCACAAGTATGTGAGCAGCTAGCTATCCGGAATCTGGGAAGAGCTGGGTCTATTAGAATCTGAAAAAAAAATGAAAATAAACAAAATGAGTCGAAAAACTCAGTGAGCATAAGGTAACTAGGAAGAGTACTTGGAAATTTCGTACTTCCTTTCTTGACCATTAAAGTATAAACATGACATATCAAGTATGACTAATTAACCGAAAAGTAATATTTAAAAATTGTTCCGGGACTTATAAAAATTATTTGTCCCATATGAAATCTTCTATACTGAGTGCTGAATATAAATAAGCCATTGGCCAGCCTAAATTGATAGCCAAAAATAT
Organism: Fremontodendron californicum; assembly: GCA_030761205.1. Lineage (NCBI taxonomy): Eukaryota > Viridiplantae > Streptophyta > Magnoliopsida > Malvales > Malvaceae > Fremontodendron > Fremontodendron californicum. The sequence goes on from JAULJL010000013.1 coordinate 23,706,753, forward strand.
TTAACAATCGATTTTACGTGTATACCTCCACAATTATTAATTAAGAATTTCTCATGTCTATATCATCAAAACATCCCGGACTTATACCAGTCCGTAATATTTGTCATTCTGGACTATCTTGTCCATATCATCCCAGACTCATCTTTCCCGTACAACAATAGCATCCCGGACTTCACCTTGTCCGTACAATATTAGCATCCCGGACATCACCCTGTCCGTATAATAATAGCATCCCGGACATCACCTTGTCCGTATAATAATAGCATCCCAGACATCACCTTGTCCGTACAATAATAGCATGATATATTATTTCTCTAATATCATTGAGTAATATATATATATATATATATATATATATATATACTATGCTGGAAAACAATCTCTACACCTCAAAGCATTACAGTTTCACTTAGATTTTTTTATCAAACAACTTATATGCATAACCTTTTAATCTACAATATCTAACTACCCTTAAATACTCAACCATCCTATACAATATCATTCATTAATATTCAACTCCACACTTACGCCTTTGATCCGCATAAGGTTCGAAACTTACCATTTTTGTAATCCGAGCAATCTTTCATGTTTCAATATCCATATCAGTCAACAATGCATATAAAACAACAACTACCTCCTAGTTAACCTAAATACTCACTGTGTTAGTCCGAGTGTTAAAACGGCACTTTCGTGGCTTTGTCACGATTTCAGGCGAACTCTGCAATATGAGTACCTATGGCATCATCAAGATATTCTGTGAATATTTCACAACTACGGGACATTCAAATTCTAACTATTTATTCTAGTTAGCTGCTATTCAAAGTTTTCCAACTTAAGAATTTTTACAAATAAATTTCTACACTTAGCTCGACTCAAAATTCGGAGCAACAATCAACTGAAAAGTTGCTCACACAATAACAACGAAGCTAACGGTGGCCTCGGACAACCAAGGAAGGTGGCGGCACCACTTCATGGGCAAGCTAGGGTTTTAGCCAAGCTTGTTTTATGCCTCTAAATTTGATTCAAAGCTATCCGATACTAATTTACGGTTTAAGGAGGTGGAGGAACACCTCCCGTAACGAAAAAAGTGGCGGCAACATGGTGATTCATCACCACCAATTTTCAGCCAAAATGATTTTTCATAAATAGAGACATATTCTTCAAAATCTAATATCAAAATCAAGCTTAGAACATGAAATTACCTATAGGTTAGTGAAATCCTTGCAAAATTTGGTGATTTCCCTTGAAATTTGGAGGAGAGAGAAAGCTTTAGTAAGCTTTAATAGAGTTTTTGGTGAGAAAATGCCTAAAGGCATCAAGAGTAAGAAGAAGACGTTGTGTTGTGTCTTCTTATTTGGGCTGAAAACTTATGGGAAATTATCCCATGTTCCTTATCTTGCCTAAGCTTGGTCAAAAGAGTTGACCAACTTTGACTTTTTGCACATGCCCTACAGAACGTGATGTTCGGGATTTCTTTTTTCATTTTTCTCAACATATTCATGTTTCTTGGGTGCTAAAACATCTATCCATGTGTTCGGATCGATAACAAGAATTTTTGAACCACGTTTTTCGGGAAAAGTACGACAATGTCGCAATTTTCCAATTTTACCGATTCTAGTCTCGTTTTTTTTTTTTAATGCCAAATATTAGATCCAAATGTCATATTAACATATTATATAGTCAAAAAGCACATTTATACCATTTCTCGGACTAAAAATGAAAAGGGGTGTAAAATGACCAAAATACCCCTAATGCATATTTTTTTGAATTTGATGCCGATTGTTGCTCTGATAATAGGTATGGGTTCTATATCGTATATTCTCATCATATCCACTCAATTTATCATATTTTATTGAATTTTCCCCTTCCCGATTTTAGTCTGAATTTTAAACTATTTTAGGGTCAGATCGCTTAACCACTTGATTTAACCTCCAAGTCTATAATCTATACATGTATACCACATGATAGCCCGTCCTTCCTAGTGGCTTTTACATGTTTAGTTCCGAGCCATCAGAATGTTATAGGAGACCCGAGTCATCTCTGGCTTACGAGGGTCTCACATTTCTCCCCCCTTAATAAAATTCGTCCTCGAATTTTACATAAAATAACCTATAAAGTATTACCTTATGTTTGAAATAACTAGGGGTACTGCTGTCTCATCTCATCCTCAAGCTCCCATGTAGCCTCCTGCGTATTGTGATACTACCACAAAACTTTAACTGTAGGAACTTCCTTGGACTGCATCTTTCGCACTTGACGATCTACTATGGCTACGGGTTCTTCAATATATGTTAACTGGGAGACTATCTGTGTTGCCTGTGGCTGTAAAACATGTGAATCATCTGAAATGTATTTTCGCAACATAGACACATGGAATACAGGGTGTACATAGCTCAAGTCTTGAGGCAACGCTAACTCATATGCTACCGCACCTTTACGGCTCAATATCTGGAATGGTCCAATGTACCTTGGACTCAACTTACCTCGTCTCCCAAATCTCATAACCTCCTTGAAAGGTGAAACTTTTAGGAACACATAATCTCCAACATCAAACTCTAACTCACGTCTCCGGTTATCAGCATAGGCCTTTTGCCGATTTTGGGCAGCCATCAACTTCTCTCCTATTATTCCAACCTTTTGCTCTGCATCTTGCACAATATCTGGGCCAAGCAGCCGATACTCGCCTGCCTCAAACCAACCGACAGGTGATCTACACTTCCGACCATATAGTGTCTCAAATGGTGCCATCTATATACTGCTGTGATAACTGTTGTTATAAGCGAACTCAATCAAAGGTAAATGATCATCCCAAGTCCCTTCAAAATCTAATACACAGGCCCGCAGCATATCCTCAAGGGTCTCTATAGTCCTCTCAGATTGTCCATCTGTCTGGGGGTGAAAAGCAGTGCTAAACCGCAATTGCATACCAAGGGCCTCCTCGAATGATCTCCAAAATCTCGCTGTAAACTGCAAACCTCTATCTGATATAATCGATAATGGTACACCATGTAAAGGCACAATTCGACCCAAATAAAGCTTAGCATACTTATTAGCAGGATAAATAGTTTTCACTGGAATAAAATGTGCCGACTTAGTCAATCTGTCGAAAATCACCCAAATAGAATCGTGTTGATAAGCTCAAAAAATATACATTTTATGCCTTTCTACCTTTAGTTTTTGTTATGTTTTCGATCTTTATCTTGTTTACTTATAATATGTTTTTGAATTTTAGGTAAAATAAGGAGAATGAAATAATATGTTTTTGAATTTTAGGTAAAATAAGGAGAATGAAGTCAAAATATGTCAATAATGATGGTAAAGAGCTTACAAAATCATAATCACAAGATGGAAGAAGACTAAGGAGTCAAAAATATCAATTTCTGGTTGAAAAGCAATTAGGCAGATTTGACTTCCGGAGCTTGTTGTAAGGAAAACATGATGTTAGAGTCTTTATTTGAAGAAACTTCCTTCTTCACTTTTGAATTTGACTTGATTATCTTTCCAACGATATATTATGGGCCCAAATCGGATAAGAAATAGGCATTCAAAATGGCGCTAGAAGATCTCCCTAAAGAACCCTGCGGCCAGAAAAACCCTAATCGCAAATTTGAAAAAAAGGTAAAAACGTGATTTTTCAGCCTCCAAGCTTACTTGTGCGGCAATGACTTATTCTCAGGGTTTTAAAGCTCTATAAATACCATCTTTTGAGCCACAAACTAGACATCTTTTGAGGAGACTCAAGGGATCATCATTATACTTCTTCTTCTTCTCCATTCTTTTATTTTTCTTTTTAGTTTTATGTATATATTATCCATGCTTATGTTATGCTAAACTTCTTTGGTTAAGGGTGATTTCAAAGCCCTAGACATGTTATGTAATTAATTTTCATAATCTATCTATCATTGTTTTCTATGAAAGTTGCTTATGTTCTTCCATTAAAATTGTTCATGATGATGTTTTGATTTGTTTAGGTGGCCAACTAGATAAATCTTGATAATTGTCTAATGCTAGTTTAGGAGTCTTGATCCGTGTAATTGTCTTGATTTCCTATTCATAAGTGGCAATTTGTGATTAATGATTATGGTCAAGTTTTCGATAATTGCAAAGTGGAACATAACCTAAGTTGAACAATCCGAGCTTATGTGTTTGTTGCTTAGATCAACCTATCTTTCTCATCATAAAGCTGCTATTAAATTGAATTTAGAGAGCTTATTCTAGGTTGTTTGGTAGTTAGAGATTAAATAGAGAGCTTGTTCTATTTAACAACAAACTAAGGAAAGATTGGGGTAACAGAGCTTGTTGTTATCTACGGTTGTTAACTTTGATAGCTAATTAATGTTGATAGATATGAAATTGATTCTTAATGATGTCTAGTGGTGGAGAATGAAACCTTAACCATATTTTTCATATTTGATTCATCTTAATTACTTGTTTTCTCATTCTTGTTGTTAACTTTAGTTTAAATCTGATTTCAAAATCCCCTTTACTTTTGTTTACTTGTTTTTAAGTAAACTATTAACTTATAAACTAAAACCCAATCCCTGAGGACTCGGCCCTTGCTAATCACTATACTTTACAATTGATTCTTTTTAAGTGCAAGGTAAAATAAGATACACAGTTTTGAGTGCATCAAATTTTTGGCGCCGTTACCGGGGATTGCTTTCTTTAGTTTATTTGTTACTTGGTTTATTCTTATTTTCAGTTCTAATTAGTTTTATTTTCTTGTACATACAGGTTTTTCTTTTCAAATTTTTTAAAAAAAAAAACAATGAAATTGAGCAATCTAACACTTGAAGAGTTGGTGGCATACATGAACATGGAGAATCAACAAGCCAATCTCACCTCCCCAGTTCAACAATTGGCCATGGGAGGATGTCAAGGCCATCAAGGGTTCCAAGACCAATCGCATGATCATTACTCAAACACTTACCATGAGAGATGGTGGAATCATACTAATTATGGCTACTCAAAAAATTACCAAGAAGTAGATCCTTATGCCAATCACACTCATCCTTCTAGCTTCAATCAATCATGGTCTCAAGAACCAGATCTTTTTCAGCCATCACATATGACTCAAAACTCAGGTACTTCTTTAGAACATCTTGTCTATTCTCTTGTTACTGATACTTTGCAATTTCAACAGGAAACAAGGGCAAGCATTCAGAGTTTGGAAAAGCAAATGAGCCAATTGGCTAGTAGTATGGTGGGATGGGTAGCACAAAGATCTGAAGAACTCCCTGCCCAAACGATGATTAACCCAAAGGAGAATGCTACTATTGTGACCTTGAGGAATGAAGAACAAGATGAGGATGAGACAAAATTTGAGATGGATTCTATTCTTGAGGATAATGAAGCCACAGATTCAAATAAGAGTATTTCGGAACCTGAGGTATCGTTTAAGATTCCAATTTTTACTAATGTTTCTTCTCCACCTTTTTCTAGTAGATTGACAAAGTTCAAGGAGGAGGAACATGAACAAGACATGCTGGAAACCTTAAACAGTTTGTTTGTGGATGCCATTCAACAAGTACCAAAAGATGCACTATTCATCGATGAGCAATGCACTACAAAGGATGATGGAATAATACTTGTAATGGAGAATGCATCCATTTTGGTGCAAAGAAAGCTTCCTATCAAACGCTCAAATTTGGGAAGTTTCTTGTATGATCTTGCAAATCCTAAACAGCCAAGAAGGGGTAATGGTTAGGTTCAAAACACTAACTCAAGTGTTAATTGGGAAGGCAGCCTAATTAAAGAAGAAATTGCCAACCTGCCATATTCAGATTTGCTTTCTCTTTCTCTTTCTCTTTCTTTTCCTTTTTCTTTTATTATTTTTATTTTTTTGATTTTATTTTTATTTTTTATGTTTATTGGTTAATTTTTTGTTTAGTATTTTAGGATTATTTAGGTTGCATGAGTTTGTTTTGTTTTGAGTCTTAGTTGTTCCTATTCTTATGTTATTAGTTCTTTTCTCTTGCACATAATTCTTTCATTTGGGTTAATAGACTTACATTGAGGACAATGTAAGAATTAAGTGTGGGGGGAAGGATTTAGGATTTCTTTTATTTTTGTCTATTATTTTTTTTATGAGTCTTTATTATTATTATTATTTTTAGTGTGTTTTAGTTCCTTTTTATTACAATTGTGAGATATGAATTGCATAGGTCTAAACTAGTTTTTAGTGAGAAGATTTTCATGAGAATTAAGCTTGATACTAATTTTTATGAGCCAATGTTGATATGATACGTTGATTGAGAAAGAAGCATGTTTAGACTTGATATTGACTTGTCTAATCATCCTTGTGAGATTTTGAGCCTATATGATTGATGCATTATACATATCAATCTAATTTCTTTCTTGAGTGCTCTTATGATTACATGATTCTCTAGAACTTGCTTGAAACCGTTTGAGACTATATTGATACATGTGATAACATGAATATATAGAGGCATTAGAATTATAACCAGAGCCAAACAGCCATCCATTATTAATGTTCCAAGAGAACATCCCCACTAGTGAGCCAATTTGAGCCTACATTAAATATGCTATTTTATTGGTAACCACAACTTACACCTAGCGTAAATATACTTATATCCTTACCCTTGTTCTAAAGATGGATTATATATTTTGAGACATATTGCAAAAAACAAGGGATATTTTTAGTTGAAAATTTAAGTTGGAAGTAAAAGATAAGTGTGGGGGAAGAAAAGGAAAAAAAAAAAGTCAAGAGAAAAAGAAAGGGATCATTGTCAAATACATTCCCATATTGAAAAAAAAAATCATCTCTTGAACTTCTAGTTAAAGTAAAGAAAAAGATGTTACAAAGTTGATTAGAATGAAGCAAAGGCTCAACATGAATATTTAGCCTATGTTATTATGTGCTTTATAAGAGTTTTGAGAAGTTTTATTTGTATGATCTTATTATGTCTCTAAACTCTATGAACTTTTTGGAACCTTTGTGATATCTTTATCCTTTTGTTCTTTAACCACATTACAAACCCTTTGGCCCCATTACAACCTTGATTAAAGACCTCTTGATTTATGAAGTTGCATGATTTAAATAGTGGAGAATAGGTGGACAAGCAAGCATATGGTAGAACTATTTTCATGAGATTGATTGAGTGTAAACACTTTACCACTACTTTAAAGAGTGAAAATCATGAGAGTATCCCATGTGAGAAGTTGAGATTAAGTTGAATATGCACTATTTTGATTGAAATATGTTATGTTAATATTGGCTTAACTCATTTATTTACATTCAAGCAAGATTTTTTTGTGAATTTCTTTAAGCTATTGATTAGTTTAGAAGACTTGTCCAATGATTATCTCTAATTTATATTGGAAGGATTAGTTGTAATTATTATTATTATTTTTAATTTTTTTAGTTTTTCTTATGTTTTCAATGTTTGTGGGTATCGTTCTAGTAAACCCTCACGAGACTAAACTCGTCCACTAGGGACACCTAGGGGTTTAAAGGTTTGTGTCATATGCTAAGTGCCACAGTGATTTCCTACGAATGTGGATTAGATTAGATTTTCTTATTTTATTTTTATTTTGTTTTGCTTGAGGACTAGCAAAAAGCTATGTGTGGGGGTATTTGATAAGCTCATGAAATATACATTTTATGCCTTTCTACCTTTAGTTTTTGTTATGTTTTCGATCTTTATCATGTTTACTTATAATATGTTTTTGAATTTTAGGTACAATAAGGAGAATGAAGTCAAAAGATGTCAATAATGATGGTAAAGAGCTTACAAAATCATAATCACAAGATGGAAGAAGACTTGGGAGTCAAAAATATCAATTTCTGGTTGAAAAACAATCAGGCAGATTTGACCTCCGGAGCTTGTTGTAAGGAAAACATTTTTTTAGAGTCTTTATTTGAAGAAACTTCCTTCTTGACTTTTGAATTTGACTTGATTATCTTTCCAACGATATATTATGAGCCCAAATCGGATAAGAAATGTACATTCAAAATGGCGCTAGAAGATCTCCCTAAAGAACCCTGCGGCCAGAAAAACCCTAATCGCAAATTTGAAAAAAAGGTAAAAACGTGATTTTTCAGCCTCCAAGCCTACTTGTGCGGCAATGACTTATTCTCAGGGTTTTAAAGCTCTATAAATACCATCTTTTGAGCAACAAACTAGATATCTTTTGACGAGACTCAAGGGATCATCATTATACTTCTTCTTCTTCTCCATTCTTTTATTTTTCTTTTTAGTTTTATGTATATATTATCCATGCTTATGTTATGCTAAACTTCTTTGGTTAAGGGTGATTTCAAAGCCCTAGACATGTTATGTAATTAATTTTCATAATCTATCTATCATTGTTTTCTATCAAAGTTGCTTATGTTCTTCCATTAAAATTGTTCATGATGATGTTTTAATTTGTTTAGGTGGCCAACTAGATAAATCTTGATAATTGTCTAATGCTAGTTTAGGAGTCTTGATCCGTGTAATTGTCTTGATTTCCTATTCATAAGTGGCAATTTGTGATTAATGATTATGGTCAAGTTTTCGATAATTGCAAAGTGGAACATATTCTAAGTTGAACAATCCGAGCTTATGTGTTTGTTGCTTAGATCAACCTATCTTTCTCATCATAAATCTGCTATTAAATTGAATTTAGAGAGCTTATTCTAGGTTGTTTGGTAGTTAGAGATTAAATAGAGAGCTTGTTCTATTTAACAACAAACTAAGGAAAGATTGGGGTAACAGAACTTGTTGTTATCTACGGTTGTTAACTTTGATAGCTAATTACTGTTTATAGATATGAAATTGATTCTTAATGATGTCTAGTGGTGGAGAATGAAACCTTAACCATATTTTTCATATTTGATTCATCTTAATTACTTGTTTTCTCATTCTTGTTGTTAACTTTAGTTTAAATCTGATTTCAAAATCCCCTTTACTTTTGTTTACTTGTTTTTAAGTTTTAAACTATTAACTTATAAACTAAAATCCAATCCCTGAGGACTCGACCCTTGCTAATCACTATACTTTACAATTGATTCATTTTAAGTGCAAGGTTAAATAAGATACACACTTTTGAGTGCATCAAATTTTTGGCGCCGTTGCCGGGGATTGCTTTCTTTAGTTTATTTGTTACTTGGTTTATTCTTATTTTCAGTTCTAATTAGTTTTATTTTCTTGTACATACAGGTTTTTCTTTTCAATTTTTTTTTTTTAAAAAAAAACAATGGAATTGAGCAATCTAACACTTGAAGAGTTGGTGGCATACATGAACATAGAGAATCAACAAGCCAATCTCACCTCCCCAGTTCAACAATTGGCCATGGGAGGATGTCAAGGCCATCAAGGGTTCCAAGACCAATCGCATGATCATTACTCAAACACTTACCATGAGAGATGGTGGAATCATACTAATTATGGCTACTCGAAAAATTACCAAGAAGTAGATCCTTATGCCAATTACACTCATCCTTCTAGCTTCAATCAATCATGGTCTCAAGAACCAGATCTTTTTCAACCATCACATATGACTCAAAACTCAGGTACTTCTTTAGAACATCTTGTCTATTCTCTTGTTACTGATACTTTGCAATTTCAACAGGAAACAAGGGCAAGCATTCAGAGTTTGGAAAAGCAAATGAGCCAATTGGCTAGTAGTATGGTGGGATGGGTAGCACAAAGATCTGAAGAACTCCCTGCCCAAACGATGATTAACCCAAAGGAGAATGCTACTATTGTGACCTTGAGGAATGAAGAACAAGATGAGGATGAGACAAAATTTGAGATGGATTCTATTCTTGAGGATAATGAAGCCACAAATTCAAATAAGAGTATTTCGGAACCTGAGGTATCGTTTAAGATTCCAATTTTTACTAATGTTTCTTCTCCACCTTTTTTTAGTAGATTCACAAAGTTCAAGGAGGAGGAACATGAACAAGACATGCTGGAAACCTTAAACAGTTTGTTTGTGGATGCCATTCAACAAGTACCAAAAGATGCACTATTCTTCGATGAGCAATGCACTACAAAGGATGATGGAATAATACTTGTAATGGAGAATGCATCCATTTTTGTGCAAAGAAAGCTTCCTATTAAACGCTCAAATTTGGGAAGTTTCTTGTATGATCTTGCAAATCCTAAACAGCCAAGAAGGGGTTTGGTTAGGTTCAAAACACTAACTCAAGTGTTAATTGGGAAGGCAGCCTAATTAAAGAAAAAATTGCCAACCTGCCATATTCAGATTTGCTTTCTCTTTCTCTTTCTCTTCCTTTTTCTTTTATTATTTTTATTTTTTTGATTTTGATTTTATTTTTATTTTTTATGTTTATTGGTTAATTTTTTGTTTAGTATTTTAGGATTATTTAGGTTGCATGAGTTTGTTTTGTTTTGAGTCTTAGTTGTTCCTATTCTTATGTTATTAGTTCTTTTCTCTTGTACATAATTCTTTCATTTGGGTTAATAGACTTACATTGAGGACAATGTAAGAATTAAGTGTGGGGGGAAGGATTTAGGATTTCTTTTATTTTTGTCTATTATTTTTTTATGAGTCTTTATTATTATTATTTTTAGTGTGTTTTAGTTCCTTTTTATTACAATGGTGAGATATGAATTGCATAGGTCTAAACTAGTTATTAGTGAGAAGATTTTCATGAGAATTAAGCTTGATACTAATTTTTATGAGCCAATGTTGATATGATACGTTGATTGAGAAAGAAGCATGTTTAGACTTGATATTGACTTGTATAATCATCCTTGTGAGTTTTTGAGCCTATATGATTGATGCATTATACATATCAATCTAATTTCTTTCTTGAGTGCTCTTATGTACATGATTCTCTAGAACTTGCTTGAAACCGTTTGAGACTATATTGATACATGTGATAACATGAATATATAGAGGCATTAGAATTATAACCAGAGCCAAACAGCCATCCATTATTAATGTTCCAAGAGAACATCCCCACTAGTGAGCCAATTTGAGCCTACATTAAATATGCTATTTTATTGGTAACCACAACTTACACCTAGCGTAAATATACTTATATCCTTACCCTTGTTCTAAAGATGGATTATATATTTTGAGACATATTGCAAAAAACAAGGGATATTTTTAGTTGAAAATTTAAGTTGGAAGTAAAAGATAAGTGTGGGGGAAGAAAAGGAAAAAAAAAAAAGTCAAGAGAAAAAGAAAGGGATCATTGTCAAATACATTCCCATATTGAAAAAAAAATCATCTCTTGAACTTCTAGTTAAAGTAAAGAAAAAGATGTTACAAAGTTGATTAGAATGAAGCAAAGGCTCAACATGAATATTTAGCCTATGTTATTATGTGCTTTATAAGAGTTTTGAGAAGTTTTATTTGTATGATCTTATTATGTCTCTAAACTCTATGAACTTTTTGGAACCTTTGTGATATCTTTATCCTTTTGTTCTTTAACCACATTACAAACCCTTTGGCCCCATTACAACCTTGATTAAAGACCTTGATGCACCCAAAAGAGTGTATCTTATTTAACCTTGCACTAAAAAGATAAATTGTAAGTATAGTAGTTAGCAAGGGTCGAGTCCTCAGGGATTGGGTTTTAGTTTATAAGTTAATAGTTTATAACTTACGTTCAAAGAAAACAATAAAAGAAAAGGGGTTTTTGAAGCCAGATTTAAACTAAAGTAAATAATAAGAAGAAGATGCAAGGCGGTATAACCAGCCAATAAAAATATATATACTAAATTAGGCGGTATAACCAGCCAATAAAAGTAAAACAAAGTTAATATACAAATTAGGCGGTATAACCAGCCAATAAAAATAAATATACTTTTAAAAATAAGCAAACTAGAAAAGTAAGAAAACAAGTAAGTAAGAAGAATCAAATATGAAAAAAATATGGTTAAGGTTTCATTCTCCACCACTAGACATCATTAAGAATCAATTTCAGATCTATCAATATCAACCAACTATCAAAGTTAACAACCGTAGATAACAACAAGCTCTGTTATCCCAATCTTTCCTTAGTTTGTCGTTAAATAGAACAAGCTCTCTATTTAATCTCTAACCATTAAACAACCTAGAATAAGCTCTCTAAATTCAATTTAATGGCAGCTTTATGATGAGAAAGATAGGTTGATCTAAGCAACAAACACATAAGCTCGGATTGTTCAACTTAGGTTATGTTCCACTTTGCAATTATTGAAAACTTGACCATAATCATTAATCACAAATTGCCACTTATAAATAGGAAATCAAGACAATTACACGGATCAAGACTCCTAAACTAGCAATAGATAATTATCAAGATCTATCTAGTTGTACACCTAAACAAATCAAGACAACATCATGAACAATTCTTGTAGAAGAACATAAGCAACTTTGATAGAAAATTAATGATAGATAGAATCTGAAAATCAATCATAAAACATGTCTAGGGCTTTGAAATCACCCTTAACCAAATAGAAGTTTAGCCTAGCATAGGCATTATAAACATAAACATAAAATTAAAGAAAATCTAAGAAGAAAATAAAAGAAAGAAAGAAGAAGAGGAAGAATATTAATTATCCAACCTCTTGCTCTCTCTAAAGAAAAAGAAAACTAGAGAAAAGAAAGAAAACTAGAGAAAAGAAAGAAGAAGAAAACTTAGAGAATTTTATTAAAATGGCTAATATCCTACCTATGTACAATATGATCCCTTACAATCATCCAAGGCCCTCTATTTATACACATTTTGGAGGGCTAAATGACAAGAGACAAGCTTTACAAATTTCAAAGGTAGGTATAATAGGTGGGTGCATTTTCTAACAATTTTCGTCATATATGACGATTTTGATCAGCCAACTTGATGGTCGATTTTGTCAATGTTGGAGGCCTTATCTGATCACATGATCTTCTAGAAAAATGTTACCCTATCAGTTACTGATCCATAGCCGTTGGAATCAGCTCATTTGCTGATGTGGATAAGAAGATATGGGCATAATACGAAAACAGGTCAGCACAGACGTCATTGCACATCAGCCAACTTGATGGTCGATTTCGCTAGGGAAAACGACTCCGTTTCAAGAAGTGTAAAACATGAAAATGATAGATATGCCTCTTAGCTTTGCATGGCTACAAATTTCAGCCTTATTTCTTCAGTGAAACGCGAGATATAGCTGATATGGCAAACGGTGTCGGAACTGGAACTGAACTGGATTTGCCCTTAATTCTAGTAATCTGAAATCACTCAAAGAAACTTGTGAAAAACACCAAAATACATAAAAATATAAAAGATTATAAACACAATTAGACTAAACAATAATAACTCGTATTTGACACAAAACAATAATAAAACATAACTAAAAACTATATAATTATACGAGTTATCACACCCCCACACTTAGATTGTTGCTAGTCCCTAGCAACGACTCAATAAAAATAAAATAAGAAAATCTAATCTAATCCATTTTCGTAGGAAATCACGGTGGCACTTAGCATGTGACACAAGCCTTTAAACCCCTAGGTGTCCCTAGTGGACGAGTTTAGTCTCGTGAGGGTTTACTAGAACGATACCCACAAACATTGAAAAACTAAAATATAAATAAACTGCATATACTAAAAATATTTACTCCTAATCCTTTCAATACAAATTAGAGACAATATTTGAACAAGTCTTATAAACTAATCAATAGCTTAAAGAATTTCACAAAAAATCATGCTTGAATGTAAATTGTTTGAGTTAAGCCAATATTAGCATAACATATCTCAATCAAAATATTGCATGTTCAAATGTAATCTCAACTTCTCACATGGGATACCCTCATGATTTTCACTCTTTAAAGTAGTGGTGAAGTGTTTACACTCAATCAATCTCATGAAAATAGTTCTACCATATTCTTGCTTGTCCACCTATTCTCCCCTATTTAGATCATACAACATCATGAATCTAGAGGTCTTTAATCAAGGTTGTAATGGGGCCAAGGGGTTTGTAATGTGGTTGAAGAACAAAAGGATAAAGATATCACAAAGGTTCCAAAGAGTTCATAAAGTTTAGAGACATAAAAAGATTATACAAAGAAACTTCTCAAAACTCTTTACAAGTACATAGTCACCTAGGCCGGATATTCATGTTGGGCCTTTTCTTCATTCTAAACAACTTTGTAACATCTTTTTCTTTTTCCACAAATTCAAGAGATGATTCATATATATATTTTTTTTTACATAGGAATGTATTTTCCAGTATTCCATTTCTTTTTCTCTTGACTTTTCTTTTCTTTTCCCCCCACACTTATTTCTTGTTTCTAACCCAAATTTTCAATAGATCTTCCTTGTCTTTGCAACTTGTCTCAAAACATGCTAATTCATCTTTGGAACAAAGGTAAAGATATAAGTATATTTAGGTTAGGGACAAGTTATGGTTACCAAAGAGATAGCTTATTCAATGTAGGCTCAAATTGGTTCACTAAGGGTGTGTTCTCTTGGAACATCAATAAGGGATGGCTGTTTGGCCCTGGCTAAAAATCCTAATGCCTCTATCATATTCATGTTGTCACATGTATCAATATAGTCTGAAACGGTTTAAAGCAAGTTCTAGAGAATCATGTAATCATAAGAGCACTCAAGAAAGAAATTAGATTGATTTGTATAATGCATCAATCATTATAGGCTCAAAAACTCACAAGGATGATTATACAAGTCAGATTAAGTCTAAACATGCTTCTTTCTCAATCAACATATCATATTAACATTGGCTCATAAAAAGGTTGACATCAAGCTCAATTCTCATGAAAATCTTCTCACTAATAAATCTGTTTTAGACTTATGCAATTCATATCTCATCATTGTATTAAAAAGGAACTAAAACTCACAAAAAAAATAAAAATAAAGAAAAAAAAATAGTAGACAAAAATAAAAGAAATCCTAAATCATTCCCCCCCACACTTAATTCTTACATTGTCCTCAATGTAAGTCTATTAACTCAAATGAAAGAATCATGTGTAAGAGAAAAGAACTAATAACATAAGAATAGGAACAACTAAGACTCAAAACAAAACAAAACCATGCAACCTAAATAATCCTAAAATACTAAACAAAAATTAACAAGTAAACATAAAAAGATTAAAATCAAACTGACAAGGTATGTCTCAAGTCTCCCTTACTCAGACCTTGTTCAGAATGAATACTTCTAAATTGCTTAAAACACAACAAACTTTTTTTTTGTTTTTTGAAAAGAAGAAATCAAACTGACAAGGTATGTCTCAAGTCTCCCTTACTCAGACCTTGTTCAGAATGAATACTTCTAAATGGCTTAAAACACAACAAATTTTTTTTTTTTTTAAATTAGCAAAATATGTCCCTTACCCCATACTAAAATATGACATTGTCCCCAATGTCAAATTTTAAAGGTAGGATTTAGGAGATATTACCTGCAGAGGTTGCTAACCACTTATTATAACTGAGACACAACAAACAAAATGTTAGATAATGTCACAAAGACAAAGTGCAATCCACTCCTTGCTCGTCCATATCTCTTTTTCTTTTTCCGAGCGTTTGCGAAACAACCGTAGCAGATAAATACTCATAAGCTTGGAGCTTTTTGAGTAAATCTTCAATGGTTGTAGCAGAAATTATGGTTCTCCTTGCCTCTGAAAACATGAATCCATTATCCACAGCATTATCTAAATATGAAAGCAAATTACTAAAATAACCATTAATATTAAGCAAACCAATGGGTTTCTTATTTGTGACCAAAGATGACCAAGAAGCCACGCAAGCTATTTCTTCCAATGTACCCAGACCTCCTGGTAAAGCAATGAATGCATCGACAGAATGGTACATGATTGTTATCCGTTCAGGGATACTCCAGACTTGTATTTCCTTACCCACGGTAGGTCCAAAAAAACTTGTGAATAGTTTTGGCACGATTCCTAGAACTGGACTTCCTCCGGCGTGTGCTGCTGTAGCGACTGCTCCCATTAAACCCATACTACCGCCTCCATAAATCAACTGGATCTTTTGTTGGGCAAGTATTACTCCAACTCTTATGGCTTCATCAGCGAATATGTTATTTTTTTCTGGATAAGCACCTCCAAAAATTTTTTTAATGCGCTGGGATGAAGTACTTTCCATTTTTTTTTTCTTCGAGTGCCTGAAAGAGAATGAGTACATGGTGTAATATATAGAGGACTCAGTAGTGAATCAGACAAGAGTAATAATGTCGCCGAAAGTGTATCTGACCTGTCAGAAGAAAATGTTAACCTAACAAAAGATTTTTGCGTGATTTCAGGAAGAAAATCAAAAAGAGAAGAAAAATCAACCGTAAAAGACAAATAAAAAAAAAACGAGAATAATTACACAAATCGAACAACACATAAATTAAACCAAAATAAAGTTATTGCAAATCAAACCAAAAGCTGAGAAGTCATTTATTGTAGTTGTGATTGTGGCTCACATCTTCCTCTGGTTTTACGTCCAGAAACGGCTTAAACGCCTTCTATGAGTCGAGGATATGCTTCCCATCCAGTTTTCTTACAAGCTGGCAAACAGGGTCTTTTAACATCAGATTCCCAAGATGTTGCCATTCCCTTTGGAATTGCGGCCATAAATCAAGAATTTCTCTTTGTACGTCTCCACTAGGATGCGTCTCAAGAGAAAGTTGGATATTACCCAAATTCTCCTTACTCAGTCCATCCTTAATGAATTCAATTTTATCATCTCGGTTAGAGGACATAATCCCAATAGAACGACATTTACCGTTACACGTCCATCGTGCACATTTGTGGCAATTTGAACTCATGCGCTTTGCTCGTCGCTTCTTTGCAAAAGTGCTTCTACCTGTACCTGGTAAATGCAAAACAGGAAGATATTCATCTTCACGTACCTTGGCTTCAATTATCCAACGTATGTCTGCAGGAATCCCTTTGTGCATAAGCATTCTTAATCTTTCAAATCGAACTTGGTAAAGCTTCAGTAAAATATTTCGAGGAAAAGGAGGAAATCGTTTCTGCAATCTTGTGAGAATATCATCCATCCTGAAAAAAAATGAAAAAAAAATGAAAGAGATATACAATATCAGTTTTGTGGGTAGCTGATGGAACCGATTTAAATAATCACGGAGTACCGTTATCCGCCATTTAACCGGGGTAAAAAATTAAAAATTATATTTACATCTAGTTATTTTCAAAACAAGGATCAGAAAGAAAAACAACATAAAAAGACTCAAAAACAAAACACTCTAAATAAAATCCTAAATTCTTCCCCCCACACATAATTCTTACATTGTCATTAATGTAATGCTATTATCCCCCAATGCAAGAATTATATGTAAGAGAAAAGAACTATTAAACAAAAGAAACTTATGCAGCCTAAATGAATTTAAAAGCAGTAAACACAATTAACAAAGAAACATAAGAAATAAAAATAATAAAAATAATAAAAGAAAAAGGAAAAGAAAGAGAAAGAGAAAGAGAAAGAGAAAGCAAATCTGAATATGGAAAGTTGGCAATTTCATCTTTAATTGGGCTGCCTTCCCAATTAACACTTGAGTTAGTGTTTTGAATCTAACCAACACCCCTTCTTGGCTTTTTAGGCTTGTCAGGCTCATACATGAAATTTCCCAAATTTATGCGTTTGAGAGGTAGCTTTCTTTGCACAACAGTGGATGCATTCTCCATTACAAGTATTATTCCATCATCCTTGGTGGTGCATATCTCATCGAGGAATGGTGCATCTTTTGGTACTTGTTGAATGACATCCAGAAACAAACTGTTTAAGGTTTCCAGCGTGTCTTGTTCATGTTCATCCTCCTTGAACTTTGCGAATCTACTAGGAAAAGGTGGAGAAGAAACATTAGTAAAAATTGGAATCTCAAACGTTACCTCAGGTGCCGAAATACTCTTATTTGGATCATTGGCTTCATTATCCTCAAGAATAGAATTCATCTCTAATTTTGTCTCATCCTCATCTTGTTCCTCATTCCTCAAGGTCACAATAGTAGCATTCTCCTTTGGGTTAATCATCGTTTGGGCAGGGAGTTCTTCAGATCTTTGTGCTACCCATCCCACCATACTACTAGTCAATTGGATCATTTGCTTTTCCAAACTCTGGATGCTTGCCCTTGTTTCCTGTTGAAATTGCAAAGAATCAGTAACAAGAGAATAGACAAGATCTTCTAAAGAAGTACCTGAGTTTTGAGTCATATGTGGTGGTTGAAAAAGATCTGATTCTTGAGACCATGATTGATTGAAGCTAGATGGATGAGTGTAATTGGAATAAGGATCTACTTCTTGGTAATTTTTCGAGTAGCCATAATTAGTATGATCCCACCATCCCTCATGGTAAGTGTTTGAGTAATGATCATACTGTTGGTCTTGGAACACTTGATGGCCTTGACATCCTCCCATGGCAAATTGTTGAACTGGGAATGTGAGATTGGCTTGTTGATTCTCCATGTTCATGTATGCCACCAACTCTTCAAGTGTTAGATTGCTCAATTCCATCGTTTTTTATTTTTTATTTTTTTATTTTTCAAAATTTGATCAGAAAAACCCGTATGTACAAGAAAATAAAACTCATTAGAACTGAAAATAAGAATAAACCAAGTAACAAATAAACTAAAGAAAACAATCCCCGGCAACGGCGCCAAAAATTTGATGCACCCAAAAGAGTGTATCTTATTTAACCTTGCACTAAAAAGATAAATTGTAAGTATAGTAGTTAGCAAGGGTCGAGTCCTCAGGGATTGGGTTTTAGTTTATAAGTTAATAGTTTATAACTTACGTTCAAAGAAAACAATAAAAGAAAAGGGGTTTTTGAAGCCAGATTTAAACTAAAGTAAATAATAAGAAGAAGATGCAAGGCGGTATAACCAGCCAATAAAAATATATATACTAAATTAGGCGGTATAACCAGCCAATAAAAGTAAAACAAAGTTAATATACAAATTAGGCGGTATAACCAGCCAATAAAAATAAATATACTTTTAAAAATAAGCAAACTAGAAAAGTAAGAAAACAAGTAAGTAAGAAGAATCAAATATGAAAAAAATATGGTTAAGGTTTCATTCTCCACCACTAGACATCATTAAGAATCAATTTCAGATCTATCAATATCAACCAACTATCAAAGTTAACAACCGTAGATAACAACAAGCTCTGTTATCCCAATCTTTCCTTAGTTTGTCGTTAAATAGAACAAGCTCTCTATTTAATCTCTAACCATTAAACAACCTAGAATAAGCTCTCTAAATTCAATTTAATGGCAGCTTTATGATGAGAAAGATAGGTTGATCTAAGCAACAAACACATAAGCTCGGATTGTTCAACTTAGGTTATGTTCCACTTTGCAATTATTGAAAACTTGACCATAATCATTAATCACAAATTGCCACTTATGAATAGGAAATCAAGACAATTACACGGATCAAGACTCCTAAACTAGCAATAGATAATTATCAAGATCTATCTAGTTGTACACCTAAACAAATCAAGACAACATCATGAACAATTCTTGTAGAAGAACATAAGCAACTTTGATAGAAAATTAATGATAGATAGAATCTGAAAATCAATCATAAAACATGTCTAGGGCTTTGAAATCACCCTTAACCAAATAGAAGTTTAGCCTAGCATAGGCATTATAAACATAAACATAAAATTAAAGAAAATCTAAGAAGAAAATAAAAGAAAGAAAGAAGAAGAGGAAGAATATTAATTATCCAACCTCTTGCTCTCTCTAAAGAAAAAGAAAACTAGAGAAAAGAAAGAAAACTAGAGAAAAGAAAGAAGAAGAAAACTTAGAGAATTTTATTAAAATGGCTAATATCCTACCTATGTACAATATGATCCCTTACAATCATCCAAGGCCCTCTATTTATACACATTTTGGAGGGCTAAATGACAAGAGACAAGCTTTACAAATTTCAAAGGTAGGTATAATAGGTGGGTGCATTTTCTAACAATTTTCGTCATATATGACGATTTTGATCAGCCAACTTGATGGTCGATTTTGTCAATGTTGGAGGCCTTATCTGATCACATGGTCTTCTAGAAAAATGTTACCCTATCAGTTACTGATCCATAGCCGTTGGAATCAGCTCATTTGCTGATGTGGATAAGAAGATATGGGCATAATACGAAAACAGGTCAGCACAGACGTCATTGCACATCAGCCAACTTGATGGTCGATTTCGCTAGGGAAAAAGACTCCGTTTCAAGAAGTGTAAAACATGAAAAAGATAGATATGCCTCTTAGCTTTGCATGGCTACAAATTTCAGCCTTATTGCTTTAGTGAAACTCGAGATATAGCTGATATGGCAAAAGGTGTCGGAACTGGAACTGAACTGGATTTGCCCTTAATTCTAGTAATCTGAAATCACTCAAAGAAACTTGTGAAAAACACCAAAATACATAAAAATATAAAAGATCATAAACAAAATTAGACTAAACAATAATAACTCGTATTTGACACAAAACAATAATAAAACATAACTAAAAACTATATAATTATACGAGTTATCAGACCTCTTGATTTATGAAGTTGCATGATTTAAATAGTGGAGAATAGGTGGACAAGCAAGCATATGGTAGAACTATTTTCATGAGATTGATTGAGTGTAGACACTTTACCACTACTTTAAAGAGTGAAAATCATGAGAGTATCCCATGTGAGAAATTGAGATTAAGTTGAATATGCACTATTTTTATTGAAATATGTTATGTTAATATTGGCTTAACTCATTTATTTACATTCAAGCAAGATTTGTTTTGTGAATTCTTTAAGCTATTGATTAGTTTAGAAGACTTGTCCAATGATTATCTCTAATTTATATTGGAAGGATTAGTTGTAACTATTATTATTATTATTTTTAATTTTTTTAGTTTTTCTTATGTTTTCAATGTTTGTGGGTGTCGTTCTAGTAAACCCTCACGAGACTAAACTCGTCCACTAGGGACACCTAGGGGTTTAAAGGCTTGTGTCATATGCTAAGTGCCACAGTGATTTCCTACGAAAGTGGTGTAATAACCAATTTTCGTCCGGGTCGGATTCGAACCCGACCCGGACCAAGTGCGAACTGGGCTTGCTATTCAGCAGGCCCAATCTATAAACCCTGGCCCATTTCCCCAAGCCCAAAACCAAACCAGGCCCACTGGCCCATTTCCCCAAACCCTACCCCTGAAACCCTAAACCAAACCCTAATCCCCTAACCAGCCCTCTGCCACCAGCCTCCCTGCCACCACTGCCCTACCTCTGCCACCCTAACAGCCCTCCCCTGCAACACGCCACCCAACCTACACGCCACCCCTACCAACACGCCAACCACCCCAGCAGAAACCCAAACACGCAACCCCTCCATAAAAAGCCCCCAATCGGCCAGCAAAAAAGGGGGGGAAGACCCCCACCGATTCGGATTCCCCTCAGATTCGAACCCACCAAAGAACCCCAGATCTGAGCCCCCCAATCGGAGGGCCACCAGATCGACCCCTCCGTTCACCAAAAAACCCCGATCGGGGTCCGAAATCCCGATTCGGACCCCCTTCCTCCACCACCGACCCCCCACCAGATCGACCCCCCACCTCCTCAAAAACCGAAACCTGCAAAAAAAAAAAAAAAAAAAAAACCCAAGCAGGAAGCCAAAAAAAAAGAAGTTTTTTTTTTAAACCTAGATCTACGAAAATCGGTGAGGATCCGGGCTAAACGGAGCCCGGATCCGTGACGAGGGGGTCGAAACCCCCTCGGGTCTGAAATTTGGAAGAAGTAGGCCGCCGGCAAGCGGCGGCCGATGGTAGCACGGCGACCGGCGCTATGGTCGGCCGCCGGATTCTGGGTTTCTGGTGGGCTGAGCAGAGGGAGGGTGAGAGAGAAAAGAGAAGAGAGAGAAAGGAAAAAAAAAAGAAAGAAAATGAAAAAGAATGGGGATTGGGGGGGTATTTATACGGTGCAAAAACGGCACCGTTTAGGGGAGGGGGTCGAGGTGACCCGCGCGTCGACCCGGGGTTCGCGCGGGTCACCCGAGTTTTTTAAAAAAAATTTCGGCGTCAAAACGACGCCGTTTTGCCCCAGGGTCCGCGCGTGGACCCGCGGGTCGACCCGGGTTCCGCGCGCCCGACTCGGTCCGAAAAAAAAAGGAAAGCCGTCAAAACGACGCCGTTTTGGTCCCAGGAAGCGGGTCCACAGGACCCGCGCGCGGACCCGCGGGTCGACTCGGGGTCCGCGCACCCGACCCGTTTCGGGCCACCAAATAAAAAAAAGAAAAATGAAGGCCTGGACCGGATCCGGCCCCCGCCGAACCAGGCCCAAAAGGCCTGGCCCCAGCAGCCCAAAACCAGGTGTTTTGGGCCAAAAAAAAAATGAAAAAGAAAGAAAAAGAAAGAAAAAAAGGAAAAGAAAAAAATTAAAAAAAAATAAAAAAAATAATAATAATAGTAATTTAAAAAAATAATAATAATATAAAAAAAAAGGAAAATTAAAAATTAAAAAAAAATCAAAAACTAAAAAAAGAAAAAAAAAGATAAAACAAAAAAAAATTCACGATTATCGATTTTGATTTTGTTATTTTTGATTTTTTTTAGGTGATTTTGCGAAGATCAAGTACGGCATTTTAATTTTCGGATCCTCGATATTTTTCAGGTATGATTTTAATTTTTTTTTATTTATTTTCATTACTATTTGTATTTATTTATTTTTGTCCGGCATTCGATATATTTTTGCTGTTCGGTTTCCATTTTAAAATTATAAAAATAATTTTTTTTCTAATTAATACATGTCTTTTAAAATTATTTTCGGTAAATAAAATTTTCTAAAAACGGATTTCTTTCTCGGGATGGTCGGAGTAACAATCGTTCTTTGAAATGGTCCGAGTAAGAATAATAATCGAAACATTATCGAAAGTATCGGAATGGTTTGAGAATTATTCTTACATAGATAATTTTCTTTATTTCGAAATTAATCATTAAAAGCATTTTAATTTATTTTAAAAAAAAAGAAAAAAAAAAGAGATTTTAATAAATACGGATTAACCGATGACAGAATTCGAAGGACGTCACGGTAGTGATTCCTAAGATATCTTGAGGTGCGAGAATTTCGTTAAATATCACCACGAGTGGTGGGAGTATTTAGCGACATGCTCGATAGAAAAATTCGTTTTCGTTTAAAAAAAAAATTGGAAATAATCAAAATAAAAAATGAATAAAGAGCGAATGTTTATTGCGCTCTATATTTTGCCATGCTCGTGTTTTTAATATTACGATTCGCATGTTTAATTTTATAGTTATATGTTAAGCCGTATGCATCCGATATTTAAATATTCGCATCATACGCATTTGAATAAAAAATGGATGTAAATTGCCGACGACGGAATTCGAAGGATATCACGGTTGTGATTCCTAAGATGTCTTAAGGTGAGAAGATCTCGTTAAATACCACCGAGAGTATCGGGAATATTTAATGAGTATTTTCGATAATAAATTTGTGTCCACTTTCGTTTTCAATAAAATAATAACAATTCAAAAGAAAGAATTCAAAAAAATAATAAATATGTTTTTTAATAAAATAAAATAAAAGGAAAAGAGAATTAGTTTTAAATACCGATGTTAAATCCATTAAACCGAGATTTAAGATAACACATGATTAAATGGTACCATTTTCTAAACGGGCGTTGCGGGGGTGCTAATCCTTCCCCGTACGTAACCGACTCTCGAACCCAATTTTGTTTTTACTCTGGTTCAAAGCGCGGACTTCGAAATTGGTTTTACAAAAATGTTTTAATTAATTTTAAGATATTTTACTGAAACCGGTTTTAATAGGTGGCCAATCACACCTAGCAAAAATGATTGGTGGCGACTCCATTATTTTGTTTTTTTATCAAATTCGTTTTAGCGGTCCGAAAAAACCGTTATGACAGCTTGGCGACTCTGCTGGTGATGCCTTGAGAGTCGAGCCACAAATTGATCATGTGTTGTTTTAAAATCTCGAGTTAATGAATTTAATCGGTATTTAATTTTAATTCTCTTTACTTTCTTTCTTTCTTTATTTTTATTTTGCTTGCAATTACACTTTGATATTTGTTAATTATTGATTCATTTTTTTATGTCGTTTATTTTTTAAATCGTGGAATGTTTAGAATAAAGAGTCGTAGACAAATAGTCGAAGGTTTGCTTGTTCCTTCTCACACAAGCTCGTGCATTTCATACATAAGCTCTATACCCGAGCTTTATCCCTTTAGGTGAAAGTAAAGTACCTACGCTCTCGTGAGGCAATAACCTCCGCATGGGCTAGCGAAACACTTTCGGAGTAATAAAGTACCTACGCTTTAGTGTGGCAATAACCTCCGCATAAGCCTGGAAAATATACTCCAACAAATTGAACCCGTTTTAAATCGGGATGCCTTACTAGCCTTCACGGGCGACAGTAAGGAGCAATTTGGAGCCTTTTAGAACCTAACTCAACCTCATGTAGTGAACTTGAGTAGAGCCATATCAAATTTCCGATCGGATATCCTCGAAATTAGGAAGGAACATTGTGATCTTTCGCTATTGTTTACACTCCGAACAAAAACTGTAAATCGGGTAATGATGAACGTACATCGTGCTACCCGCAATAAGTTTCATTTTTCGCTCCGAAGGCACCGTGATGCTTAAATAAGTTGGTACTGTCGGAGCAAATGTTCGTTAACTTTTTGAGTTTGTAAATATGAAAATTTTTCTTTTCCTGCATCTCGTACATTTCATGCATTGATGCACTTGTAAATAAAACATGTATTATAGTTGTATTTTTGATTTCACGGTGATAATAATCTCATTTGATAAATCGCATAAACAATTGTTGTCGATTAAATGAGAATTGCAAACCGGTAGTGTTGAATAAATACTCGGACATTTGTGCCATAATAAGACCCACTACCACAAAAGTTTTTGATAGAAATTGGTTTGTGAAAATAATATTTTGATCTTTTTACGAAAAAAAGAAAACATTTTTCAAAAAAAAAAAACAACAAACAAAAAACAAAAAAAATTTGCGGATTGAATTTGGAGATCAAAGTTTGTGCAATAAAATTGTTGAATGATCAAGTTCAGTCCAAATCATGAATAGTTTTCTTTATATATTTGTGCATTAATTTGTTTATTATTTAGACAAATCAAAATTAGCATCATATTGCACTCATCACATGCATGGTCATTCATTCTTAGAATGCATTAGTGACATACATGATCATTCTCTGTATATACCAGTATATCATTTTATTTATTCTTTACATGCATCATATGGGCATCGTGTTACATTCGCGGCATTCATAGCTCATGCATCATGAAGCACACTTGAGGAATAAAAAAAAGAAGTCGGTTTAGTTTTGAAAACTAAAAGATGCAGACAACTGAAGCATGCAGACAACTGAAGGAAAAGATTGAAGGTTTTTTCCATGACGGCATTTTGACTCCAGAGCTAGTCGAACAGTGGAAATCCGCATTTCCATAAATCGGTTTCTTCGCCACGGGTTTGGAGGATGAGAATGGTTACCTCTAAAAGCATGTCAACAAGCATCGAGGAATATGCATGTAGTTCTATGCCTCATCATGAAAGCACTTGTCTTATGTTGGCATCCACATGAAATGAATAAATTTTGAATTTCAAAGGCTTTGTGTTTGTTGTGTTTTAATTTGAATTTGCAAAAATAAACATTAAAGAAATTCTTGATTTTTGAAGAGCGCGTTCTTAAAAGAAAAAAATCTTTCTTCACATTAAGAAATGATGGGGAGTCTCGAGATTATTGATGATCATTGTTAGAAATGACCCAACATCCTTCCATCTCTCTTTCGGACTTGCCTATGCTTGAATCCTTTGAGTTTGAAACAGTCAATGCTTCCAGGAACATATTGTTGAATTTCAGAAACCATAGTCAGTGCAATAAGAAAAATGCAGATCCTAGTTTAGGTTATGAGCAATGGAACAAACTTTTTGAAAAATTCGAGCTTTTTGGTGTCTCAAACAAGTGAAACCTTTTCAAGAATCTGGATCATGGTAAATTGATGTGTGTCAAGGTTATGCCAAAACCATTCACATCCCTTTCCGTAACCACAAAACAAGAGTTGCCCAGACGTCACTTCATGATTAACGTCTCGGGTAACAATGATTAAACCTGATTTTCTCGTGTTCCTAGAAAAAGCTGTTTTCGAGCCATATTCTTTCTTGTCCCTTCGGAGAGCAAAAAAGACTCGAGGTGTTCCTCGTTATGATACGAATTCTCATTTGTATGACCAATCAAATGGTGCATCATTTGTAGATACGGAAAACGCGTGGTTGATAAAGATGAAGTAATTTTCAGAGCATGCATCAAAAAAAAAGAAAAAATGAAAAAAAGAAAAGAAAAAATGAAAAATGAGTGTGACATCATGCATTTATTAAATTCAAGATGGTTTCAAAAAAAAAAAAAAAAAACCTTTTCCTCTAAGGAATGACTCTTCGATTTACGTGCTTGTGTTCGAGATGAAAAATGGCCATCTTTCATCATCCTTTCACAAATTATAAAATATCCTTTTGCTACCCTTTTTGAGCCTAGTGAAATACTTTTGTTCTTTCAACCTCGATCAAGGATCACCCTCCACACTGGGGGCAAATGCGAGGAAGGATCTTTTCAAAGGTCACAAATAGTGAAGTCTTGGTTCAAAGACAAAAGAAGAATGCCTTGAATCAAAGAGAAATTTGAGCTTCCAAATAACGACGGGCTCACCTTGTCAAAATAGAAATGCAAAAAAAAAAGGGAGATAAAAAGAAAAATGAAAGCAAAAAATAGAAAAGGAAGAAAAAGAACGAATGAAAATCATCGAATAAAGAGAAGGCTCAGAAAAGACGAATGTTTCGAAAAGAATCCTCCTCATGAAATGATCCTTGATTTGATCACCTTAAACACATGTTTGGGCCTATTTATCTTTTCTTTCAATACCTCGAACCTCGGCCTACATTACGTACCTGGAAAAGACCATTTTGATCGAGCATGGTCATTTAAATTGATGAGTCTATCCTTAGAGAAATGCATGAGACTTCGGTCTCCTTTCTGGTTAAAAATCCTTTTTGGATAAGTCTTGATTTCTTGAATGCATGGTGAAACATTTAATGAAAAAATGAAAAATGGAAAGAAGGAGACTCTAGGGTGAAAACCCGACATGGGCAGTCTAGAGTAAAATGGGAGAATTTCGGTGCCGCTTATGGTATTGTCGAGGCCATAACAAGAGAAGAGGTCATTTTGAAGAAGTTAAGGAACATCTGGGAATTCCAAAATATTCCAAAACTGTCAACTCTCGTTTGGAGGTTTGACTCTAAAAAACTGAGACCATTTTTCTTCCCAGAATTAATCCTCCAGTTTGAACACCCCAGCTAGCCTTGACGTATGTCAAAACGCCATGAGTTGGAAACTAAAATAAGGTTGAATTTGTTTGACTCCAAAAAAAATCATGTTCTACAAAATCTGTTCCATTTGTGAGTCTAGAAAGGATATACATTTTCCCTGTTGCGAAGCCTCCTTGGATCAATCAAAATCTTGTTGTACCAAACTTTTCGACTCAATTTGAAAAATCCGAATTGACATTCAGAAAAACTTCTAACAAGTGATCATCAATCTTCAAGAGATTGGGATATCACAACATGAGGATGATATTTCAGCTCGAAATTTTTCAGTAAATAAGCAAACATTTTTCAAAAAAAAAAAAGAAGCAATCAAAAGCAGATAAATGAAAATATTTTTGGAAGAAACCATTTCCGATGTTGGCATAAGACGAAGGTTCTTCTGGCCCAGAGGTATGGAACTATTGAGGTAAAAGAAATGAACATTTGGCTCGGACTCCAGTTGATAAAATTTTGAAAAACTATCGGGGCAAAGGGATAGTTCCAAAGTGAAGAAAAAGGTTGATCTCTTACGAGGCACGAGCGTTGCAGGATACACTCTGTTTCGAAGAGGAAAAACGATTTGGAAAAGCTAAACCGAGATCAAGAAAAAACAATCGGGAACATTCGCATCATTCATGAACATTTGCATATTTATTAAGTTTTGCATCTACATCGTGTCGTAAAATGTGTACAGTATTCATGGGTACTTGTACATACATCATCAGGAGCATATGCATTGACATCGCATGACATTCATTTCAGGCATGACATTAACTATTTGAAATTTTGACATTTGAATTCGAACATCCAGTGAGATTTTCTTCCAAGATATGATCTTCAGGTATGATCACCAAGACCTCCGGGCACCTGTTCTAAGACCTCCGGGCATTCCTTTTTAAGACATCCGGGCACAGCAAAAGAAAAAAGAAATTAGAAAAAAGAAGTCCTGATGAGAGGAGCAATTTAAATTTCTGATGAGAGGAGCAATTTAAATTTCAAAGTTGTGGAGCCTCTGATGAGAGGAGCAATTTATTTTCAAAGTTGTGGAGCCTCTGATTAGAGGAGCAATTTGTTTTTCAAATTGATAGAAAATTAAAAAAAGAAGACCTCCGGGCATCTGTTTTAAAACCTCCGAGTTACATTTTCAAGACCTCCGGGCACAGCAAAAGAGAAGGAAAGTTAGGAAGAAAGAAGACCTCCGGGCACCTATTCTAAGACCTCCGGGCACCTCTTTTAAGACCTCAGGGCACCTTTTTTTTCAAAGACCTCCGGGCATCGTTTTTAAAACCTCCGGGTTACGATCTTCAAGACCTCCGGGCACTATTCTCAAAAATTCATGGATAAGACCTCCGGGCACCATTTTCAAAGAAAAGACGTTTTTAAAGACCTCCGGGCACCTGTTTCAAGATCTCTGAGCATTATTCTCAAAAGTTATGTTTTCAAGACCTCCGGGCACCTTTCTAAAAAAAATCATTGATAAAGACCTCCGGGCATCATTCTCAAAGTCAAGAATAAGACCTCCGGGCACCACTTTCAAAGAAGTAACATTTTTAGACCTCCAAGTATCTGCTCTCAAAAACCTCCGGGTAACATCTTTCAAAATGACATTTTTCAAAACCTCCGGGTACCATTTTCAATTCTTGCGAAGTCAAATTTGTTACTTTAAGAAAGGTCGAGCCTCAGTATGATATCCGAAGAATCTGACAAGGAATTCCAAAACTAAACGAGAAAGAGATGGGGATATCCAGAATGAGTCTTCGCTTTCGTAAGACTAAGGTAGTAAGTGAGGTGATGATCTAAGTTGTGTTCAAACTCATTGTCAAAAATTCGAAGTTCGTTTTTAAATTTCAAAGTTGTGGAGCCTCTGATGAGAGGAGCAATTTATTTTCAAAGTTGTAGAGCCTCTGATGAGAGGAGTAATTTATTTCCAAAGTTGTGGAGCCTCTGATGAGAGGAGCAATTTATTTCCAAAGTTGTGGAGCCTCTGATGAGAGGAGCAATTTATATTCAAAGTCGTGGAGCCTCTGATGAGAGGAGCAATTTAATTTCAAAGTTGTGGAGCCTCTGATGAGAGGAGCAATTTAATTTCAAAGTCGTGGAGCCTCTAATGAGAGGAGCAATTTATTTTCAAAGTCGTGGAGCCTCTGATGAGAGGAGCAATTTACTTTCAAAGTGGTGGAGCCTCTGATTAGAGGAGCAATTTATTTTTCCAAGTGATAGAGCCTCTGATGAGAGGAGCAATTTATCTTTCAAAGTGGTGGACCTCTAATTAGAGGAGCAATTTATTTTTCCAAGTGATAGAGCCTCTGATGAGAGGAGCAATTTATCTTTCAAAGTGGTGGAGCCTCTGATTAGAGGAGCAATTTATTTTTCCAAGTGATAGAGCCTCTGATGAGAGGAGCAATTTATCTTTCAAAGTGGTGGAGCCTCTGATTAGAGGAGCAATTTATTTTTCCAAGTGATAGAGCCTCTGATGAGAGGAGCAATTTATTTTTCCAAGTGATAGAGCCTCTAATTAGAAGAACAATTTATTTTCCAAGTGATAGAGCCTCTGATTAGAGGAGCAATTTATTTTTCCAAGTGATAGAGCCTCTGATGAGAGGATCAATTTATTCAAATGATAGAGCCTCGCTAAAAATGGATCTCAATAACCGGACAAAATTGGTTATACTGTCTTTGCCCTATTCCTGATTCTCAGCAATGTGCAAAGAGGGGCAGCTGTAATAACCAATTTTCATCCGGGTCGGATTCGAACCCGACCCGGACCAAGTGCGAACCGGGCTTGCTATTCAGCAGGCCCAGTCTACAAACCCTGGCCCATTTCCCCAAGCCCAAAACCCAAATCAGGCCTAGGGCCCAGGCCCACTGGCCCATTTCCCCAAACCCTAACCCTGAAACCCTAAACCAAACCCTAATCCCCTAACCAGCCCTCTGCCACCAGCCTCCCTGCCACCACTGCCCTACCTCTGCCACCCTGACAGCCCTCCCCTGCAACACGCCACCCAACCTACACGCCACCCCTACCAACACGCCAACCACCCCAGCAGAAACCCAAACACGCAACCCCTCCATAAAAAGCCCCCAATCGGCCAGCAAAAAAGGGGGAAGACCCCCACCGATTCGGATTCCCCTCAGATTCGAACCCACCAAAGAACCCCAGATCTGAGCCCCCCAATCGGAGGGCCACCAGATCGACCCCCCCCGTTCACCAAAAAACCCAGATCGGGGTCCGAAATCCCGATTCGGACCCCCTTCCTCCACCACTGACCCCCCACCAGATCGACCCCCCACCTTCTCAGAAACCGAAACCTGCAAAAAATAAAAACAAAAAAACCCAAGCAGCAAGCCAAAAAAAAAGAAGTTTTTTTTTAAACCTAGATCTACGAAAATCGGTGAGGATCCGGGCTAAACGGAGCCCGGATCCGTGACGAGGGGGTCGAAACCCTCTCGGGTCTGAAATTTGGAAGAAGTCGGCCGCCGGCAAGCGGCGGCAGACGGCAGCACGGCGACCGGCGCGGTGGCCGGCCGCCGGATTCTGGGTTTCTGGTGTGCTGAGCAGAGGGAGGGTGAGAGAGAAAAGAGAAGAGAGAGAAAGGAAAAAAAAAGAAAGAAAATGAAAAAGAATGGGGATGGGGGGTATTTATACGGTGCCGAAACGGCACCGTTTAGGGGAGCGGGTCGAGGTGACCCGCGGGTCGACCAGGGGTCCGCGCGGGTCACCCGAGTTTTTAAAAAAAAATTAATAATATTAAAAAAAAGGAAAATTAAAAATTAAAAAAAAAAACTAAAAAAAGAAAAAAAATATAAAACAAAAAAAATTTCACGATTATCGATTTTGATTTTGTTATTTTTGATTTTTTTTAGGTGATTTTGCGAAGATCAAGTACGGCATTTTAATTTTCGGATCCTCGATATTTTTCAGGTATGATTTATATATTTTTTTATTTATTTTCATTACTATTTGTATTTATTTATTTTTGTCCGGCATTCGATATATTTTTGTTGTTCGGTTTCGATTTTAAAATTATAAAAATAATTTTTTCTAATTAATACATGTCTTTTAAAATTATTTTCGGTAAATAAAATTTTCTAAAAACGGATTTCTTTCTCGGGATGGTCGGAGTATCAATCGTTCTTTGAAATGGTCCGAGTAAGAATAATAATCGAAACATTATCGAAAGTATCGAAATGGTTCGAGAATTATTCTTACATAGATAATTTTCTTTATTTCGAAATTAATCATTAAAAGCATTTTAATTTATTTAAAAAAAAAAAGAAAAAAAAAAGATTTTAATAAATACGGATTAACCGACGACAGAATTCGAAGGACGTCACGGGAGTGATTCCTAAGATATCTTGAGGTGCAAGAATTTCGTTAAATATCACCACGAGTGGTGGGAGTATTTAGCGACATGCTCGATACAAAAATTCATTTTCGTTTAAAAAAAAAATTGGAAATAATCAAAATAAAAAATGAATAAAGAGCGAATGTTTATTGCGCTCTATATTTTGCCATGCTCGTGTTTTTAATATTACGATTCGCATGTTTAATTTTATAGTTATATGTTAAGCCGTATGCATCCGATATTTAAATATTCGCATCATACGCATTTGAATAAAAAATGGATGTAAATTGCCGACGACGGAATTCGAAGGATATCACGGTTGTGATTCCTAAGATGTCTTGAGGTGAGAAGATCTCGTTAAATACCACCGAGAGTATCGGGAATATTTAATGAGTATTTTCGATAATAAATTTGTGTCCACTTTCGTTTTCAAAAAAATAATAACAATTCAAAAAAAAGAATTCAAAAAAATAATAAATATGTTTTTTAATAAAATAAAATAAAAGAAAAAGAGAATTAGTTTTAAATACCGATGTTAAATCCATTAAACCGAGATTTAAGATAACACATGATTAAATGGTACCATTTTCTAAACGGGCGTTGCGGGGGTGCTAATCCTTCCCCGTACGTAACCGACTCCCGAACCCAATTTTGTTTTTACTCTGGTTCAAAGCGCGGACTTCGAAATTGGTTTTACAAAAATGTTTTAATTAATTTTAAGATATTTTACTAAAACCGGTTTTAATAGGTGGCCAATCAGACCTAGCAAAAAAGATTGGTGGCGACTCCATTATTTTGTGTTTTCATCAAATTCGTCTTAGCGGTCCGAAAAAACCGTTATGACAAGTGGATTAGATTAGATTTTCTTATTTTATTTTTATTTTGTTTTGCTTGAGGACTAGCAAAAAGCTATGTGTGGGGGTATTTGATAAGCTCATGAAATATATATTTTATGCCTTTCTACCTTTAGTTTTTGTTATGTTTTCGATCTTTATCCTGTTTACTTATAATATGTTTTTGAAGTTTAGGTACAATAAGGAGAATGAAGTCAAAAGATGTCAATAATGATGGTAAAGAGCTTACAAAATCATAATCACAAGATGGAAGAAGACTTGGGAGTCAAAAATATCAATTTCTGGTTGAAAAGCAATCAGGCAGATTTGACCTCCGGAGGTTGTTGTAAGGAAAACATGATGTTAGATTCTTTATTTGAAGAAACTTCCTTCTTGACTTTTGAATTTGACTTGATTATCTTTCCAACGATATATTATGGGCTCAAATCGGATAAGCAATGGGCATTCAAAATGGCGCTAGAAGATCTCCCTAAAGAACCCTGCGGCCAGAAAAACCCTAATCGCAAATTTGAAAAAAAGGTAAAAACGTGATTTTTCAGCCTCCAAGCTTACTTGTGCGGCAATGACTTATTCTCAGGGTTTTAAAGCTCTATAAATACCATCTTTAGAACCACAAACTAGACATCTTTTGAGGAGACTCAAGGGATCATCATTATACTTCTTCTTCTTCTTCTCCATTCTTTTATTTTTCTTTTTAGTTTTATGTATATATTATCCATGCTTATGTTATGCTAAACTTCTTTGGTTAAGGGTGATTTCAAAGCCCTAGACATGTTATGTCATTAATTTTCATAATCTATCTATCATTGTTTTCTATCAAAGTTGCTTATGTTCTTCCATTAAAATTGTTCATGATGATGTTTTGATTTGTTTAGGTGGCCAACTAGATAAATCTTGATAATTGTCTAATCCGTGTAATTGTCTTGATTTCCTATTCATAAGTGGCAATTTGTGATTAATGATTATGGTCAAGTTTTCGATAATTGCAAAGTGGAACATAACCTAAGTTGAACAATCCGAGCTTATGTGTTTGTTGCTTAGATCAACCTATCTTTCTCATCATAAAGCTGCTATTAAATTGAATTTAGAGAGCTTAGTCTAGGTTGTTTGGTAGTTAGAGATTAAATAGAGAGCTTGTTCTATTTAACAACAAACTAAGGAAAGATTGGGGCAACAGAGCTTGTTGTTATCTACGGTTGTTAACTTTGATAGCTAATTAATGTTGATAGATATGAAATTGATTCTTAATGATGTCTAGTGGTGGAGAATGAAACCTTAACCATATTTTTCATATTTGATTCATCTTAATTACTTGTTTTCTCATTCTTGTTGTTAACTTAGTTTAAATCTGATTTCAAAATCCCCTTTACTTTTGTTTACTTGTTTTTAAGTTTTAAACTATTAACTTATAAACTAAAACCCAATCCCTGAGGACTCGACCCTTGCTAATCACTATACTCTACAATCGATTCTTTTTAAGTGCAAGGTTAAATAAGATACACACTTTTGAGTGCATCACATATCCTGTCTTAGTTCTAGGCAAAGCAGTTACTAAATCCATGGTAACATGATCCCATTTCCACTCTGGCACTTCAAGGCTCTGTAATAGACCAGCTGGTCTCAAATGCTCAGCCTTTACTTGCTGACATATTAGGCATTTAGCCACATAATCTGCTACATCACGTTTCATGCCTTGCCACCAGTAGAATTGCTTAAGATCACGGTGCATCTTGGTAGCACCAGGATGCATCGTATATGATGAATTATGTGCTGCATCAAGGATCTTACCTCGAATTCCCTCTATCTCAGGAACTACCAATCGACTACGGAAACGGAGACTTCCCTCTTCATCTACCTGAAATCCATCATCTTTACCCTGTTTCACACTAGTTATAGTCTCAGTACAAAAAGCATCGACATGTTGCCTTGCTTTAACTTCCTCTACTAAGGAGGATCTAACCTGTACATGTACAATAAGTGCACCAGTCTCGATAAAACTCAAGGTAACACCTCTTCTCAAACAATCCTGAATAGCCTTAGCCAACGGTCTCTTCTTTAGGGACAAGTGAGCCATGCTTCCCATAGATTTACGGCTCAAAGCGTCAGCAACCACGTTGGCTTTACCTGGATGATAAAGGATAGTGCAATCGTAATCCTTGAGTAATTCCAACCACCGCCTCTGTCTTAAATTTAACTCTCGTTGATCAAAAATATATTTTAAACTCTTGTGATCAGTGTATATCTCACATGACTGGCCATATAAGTAATGTCGCCATATCTTTAATGCAAAGATAATGGCTGCTAACTCCAAATCATGTGTAGGATAATTCTGCTCATGCTTTTTCAACTGCCTTGAGGCGTATGCTATAACCTTTCTACCCTGCATTAACACACATCCCAATCCAACCCTGGATGCATCACAATATACAACATATCCACCGGATCCCGTGGGTAATGTCAAAACTAGAGCAGTAGTCAAACGTTCCTTGAGCTCTAGAAAGCTCCTCTCACATTCATTTGACCACTCAAACTTGACATCCTTCTGGGTAAGTCTAGTCAATGGAACTGCCAATCTCGAAAAATTCTCAACAAACTTCCTGTAATACCCTGCCAGCCCCAAGAAACTCCGAATCTCAGTAACGGTGGTAGGCCTTTTCCAGTCACGCACTGCCTCCACCTTCTTAGGGTCCACACTAATACCTTCCTTGGATACAATATGTCCAAGGAATCCTACACAACTCAACCATAACTCGCACTTTGAAAACTTAGCATATAACTGGTGTGTTCTCAAGGTCTCAAGCACCACCCTAAGATGCTGGCTATGATCATCCTCAGTCCGTGAATACACCAAGATATCATCAATAAACACTATCACGAAGTGATCTAAATAGGGTTTAAACACCATGTTCATTAGATCTATAAAAGCTGCAGGGGCGTTAGTCAGTCCAAAAGACATTAAAAGAAACTCATAGTGCCCATAACGCATACGGAAAGCAGTCTTAGGCACATCTTCCCTCCGAATACGGAGCTGATGATAACCTGATCGAAGATCAATCTTAGAAAAACAACTAGCTCCCTGCAACTGATCAAACAAATCATCAATCCTCGGCAGTGGGTACTTATTTTTAATAGTCACCTTATTAAGTTGCCTATAGTCAATACATAGCCGCAGGGATCCATCCTTTTTCTTAACAAACAATACTGGAGCACCCCAAGGTGAAGTACTCGGGCGTATGAATCCCTTGTCCAACAAATTCTGAAGTTGTACCTTCAATTCCCTCAGTTCAAGGGGAGCCATACGGTAAGGGGAAATTGAAATAGGCTGGGTTCCTGGAAACACATCAATACAGAACTCAATCTCTCGCTCAGGAGGGAGTCCAGGTAACTCCTCTAGAAATACATCTGGAAACTCAGATACTACTGGTATCTTATCCAAATCTGGAACCTTGCCTTCAATATCACACACATAGGCTAAATAGCCCTGACAGCCACTGTCTAACAACTTCTCAACTTTTAAGACCGATATCATTCTTGTTGTATTCATACTTCGATTTCCCTGATATTTTAAAACTAATTTCCCTGGTATCTGGATGGTAATAGCCTTCTCGAAACAATCTAACACAACATAATTGGCAGCTAGCCAATCCATGCCCAATATCACATCAAATTCTAGTATATCTAGTATCACTAGATCGGCTATGAACACCTCCCTGCCAATCTCAATGTCACACCCTTTCAAAACTCGACTAACTACATACTCTACCTCGATAGGTGTTGAAACTAGCAAAGGTTCATTTAACTCACTAATATCTCTGAGCAAAATATCCACAAGCTGAGGGCAAATAAATGAATGGGTGGCACCCGGATCAAATAAAGCATATGCAGGATGTAAACGAACCATAATAATACCTGTCACAACTGCATTGGATTCTTGGGCATCCCTAGGTGTCAGTACGAAAACTCGAGCCTGCCCCCTGTCGCCTGACGTCTGTCCCCTACTAGCAGATTGCTATCCCCGACCCTGAGTACCTCTACCAGCCTGTTGTGCGACTGATCCTACTGACTGCTGGGAGTGGAGCTACTACTGATAGGAATGAGCCAGAACCCAATGGGCAGTCTCTCCTCAGGTGCCCCGATTTACCGCATCTAAAACATAAATCTGATCTCCAACATACGCCTCTATATCGGCGTCCACAAATCTGACATAATGGGGTAGAAGCTCCCCCAGTAGTAGTAGCAGCTGATATACTCTGAGGGCGACCACCCGGTCTATACTGACAGTTCTGACCCTTGTCCCTCTGTACACCACTAGTAGATGCCTCTCTTCTAGACACGATACCACCAACCGGCCCCGATCCCTATCGCCCTAGAACCCTGTCCACCAAATTTGGGCCTTTTTTGTGGGCCCCTATCACTCTGCCTATCTCCAGCTCGCTGCTCAAACCTCAGAGCAGAATTTAGTACCTCAGCATATGTAGATGTCTCTGTCAACTGAACTGACCTAAACAAATACTCCCGAAGACCATCCACAAGCCTCTTAGCTCTATCATACTCGGTGGATACCAACTGTGGTGCATATACAGAAAGATCAGAAAATCGAATATCATAATCAGTCACAGTCATGGTCTCTGTCTGCTTTAGCTGCTCGAATTCGCGAGCCCTAGCCTCGCGAACACTCTGTGGTAAAAACCTACGAAGAAACTCAGTACAAAATTCTGGCCATGCTAATGGAGGATCAGTAGCTCGTCGTCTCTTAAGCAAGGTCGTATACCACGTCTCAGCTATACTCCTAAGCTGGAAACTAATTAACTCCACAGATCGAACCGGAGAACATCCCAATGATATGAACAATCTACTGCATTGATCCAAAAAGTCATTGGGATCTGCATTAGCATCCTTCCCTATAAACAAAGGTGGTTGATTCTTCTTAAACTCAGATAACGAAACCTGAAGGTATCCCTCTGGTCGGCCCTGCTCTGACTCTACCGGTGCAGCTGCCGGCTGTGGCTGTGCCTGCTGGGCCTGATCTAGTTTCCTCTGTTGCTTTGCCACAACCTGCGTCAGAGCCTCTACCTGGTGTAATACCTCATCCATTTTAGCATCCATCCTGTCAAATCTCATCTCAGTCTCTGTAGTATCCCTAGTAGCAGTCCTACTACTTTCCCCACTCTGGCCTCTAATCTCAGGGCCAGTAGAAATCTGATCCGGGATCTCAAGCTCTCGGTCCCCTGATTTATCTCTAGGTCTACGAGTTCTTGTTTGGGGAGGCATCGTATCTAGAAAATAAACATATGTCAGTAACTCCATAATATTATTTATAAAGTTCAATATGTGCTAGCTAGCTTAAAAATCACCGGACGTATCAGCATGTGACGATGCACATCCGCAGGGGTAGTACACAACTTACTGATATCCCGGGATTACTTGTAAGCAATGCACTACTACCCTACCCCTTTTTTGCAGTCACTGACCTCTAGACCATGCTCTGATACCACCTTTGTCACACCCCAAATTCAGGGCATGTGACTGGCCAGAGACAAGGTATGCCCCTGCCTCCGAAGCCTGAGTATACTCATTAAACTAAATCAAAGAAAATTTTGGCATAATCTCGCCCTACATGGGGGTTTGCCGCTCAATCATCAACATTCACAATGTAATAATTCATCAACACATGACATCTCGGTTTGGACACCTCCGATAGGGAGTAACCGAAATGCCCCACAGCAGACTCAACCTTTATGACATCTTATATACAAACATACATTTATAATATATCATAACAAAATGAACATCACCATGTCATACCAGGCCTCTAAGATTGATATATGTCATACATCACTTAATTACATCCGCTTACAAAATATACAGTACATATTCAACATACACAAAATACAGAGGACCCATGATACCCTAATGACTGCAAAATGTACCCTACCATCGCCACTGCTTACCACGTCTTGGGTCAATCCGCTCACCACAAGTATGTGAGCAGCTAGCTATCCGGAATCCGGGAAGAGCTGGGTCTATTAGAATCTGAAAAAAAATGAAAATAAACAAAGTGAGTCGAAAAAATCAGTGAGCATAAGGTAACTAGGAAGAGTACTTGGAAATTTCGTACTTCCTTTCTTGACCATTAAAGTATACACATGGCATATCAAGTATGACTAATTAACCAAAAAGTAATATTTAAAAATTGTTCCGGGACTTATAAAAATTATTTGTCCCATATGAAATCTTCTATACTGAGTGCTGAATATAAATAAGCATTGGCCAGCCTAAATCGATAGCCAAAAATATTTAACAATCGATTTTACGTGTATACCTCCACAATTATTAATTAAGAATTTCTCATGTCTATATCATCAAAACATCCCGGACTTATACCAGTCCGTAATATTTGTCATTCTGGACTATCTTGTCCATATCATCTCAGACTTATCTTGTCCGTACAACAATAGCATCCCGGACTTCACCTTGTCCGTACAATATTAGCATCCCGAACATCACCCTATCCGTATAATAATAGCATTCTGGACATCACCCTGTCCGTACAATAATAGCATCCCGGACATCACCTTGTCTGTACAATAATAGCATCCCGGACATCACCTTGTTCGTACAATAATAGCATGATATATTATTTCTCTAATATCATGGAGTAATATATATATATACTATGCTGGAAAACAATCTCTACACCTCAAAGCATTACAGTTTCACTTAGATTTTTTTATCAAACAACTTATATGCATAACCTTTTAATCTACAATATCTAACTACCCTTAAATACTCAACCATTCTATACAATATCATTCATTAATATTCAACTCCACACTTACGCCTTTGATCCGCATAAGGTTCGAAACTTACCATTTTTGTAATTCGAGCAATATTTCGTGTTTCCATATCCATATCAGTCAACAATGCATATAAAACAACAACTACCTCCTAGATTAACCTAAATACTCACTGTGTTAGTCCGAGTGTTAAAGCGGCACTTTCGTGGCTTTGTCGCGATTTCAGGCGAACTCTGCAATATGAGCACCTGTGGCATTATCAAGATATTCTGTGAATATTTCACAACTACGGGACATTCAAATTCTAACTATTTATTCTAGTTAGCTGCTATTCAAAATTTTCCAGCTTAAGAATTTTTCCAAATAAATTCCTAGACTTAGCTCGAGTCAAAATTCGGAGCCACAATCAACTGAAAAGTTGCTCACACAATAACAACGAAGCTAACAGTGGCCTCGGACAACCAAGGAAGATGGCGGCACCACCTCATGGGCAAGCTAGGGTTTTAGCCAAGCTTGTTTTATGCCTCTAAATTTGATTCAAAGCTATCCGATACTAATTTACGGTTTAAGGAGGTGGAGGAACACCTCCCGTAACGAAAAAAGTGGCAGCAACATGGTGATTCATCACCACCAATTTTCAGCCAAAATGATTTCTCATAGATAGAGACAAATTCTTCAAAATCTAATATCAAAATCAAGCTTAGAACATGAAATTACCTATAGGTTAGTGAAATCCTTGCAAA
The DNA here is from genome assembly GCA_030761205.1 of Fremontodendron californicum. Lineage (NCBI taxonomy): Eukaryota > Viridiplantae > Streptophyta > Magnoliopsida > Malvales > Malvaceae > Fremontodendron > Fremontodendron californicum. Next base: position 23,746,809 of record JAULJL010000013.1, read on the forward strand.
ATTTGGTGAGTTCCCTTGAAATTTGGAGGAGAGAGAAAGCTTTAGTAAGCTTTAATGGAGTTTTTGGTGAGAAAATGCCTAAAGGCATCAAGAGCAAGAAGAAGACGTTGTGTCTTCTTATTTGGGCTGAAAACTTATGGGAAATTATCCCATGTTCCTTATCTTGCCTAAGCTTGGTCAAAAAAGTTGACCAACTTTGACTTTTTGCACATGCCCTACAAAACGTGATGTTCGGGATTTCGTTTTTCATTTTTCTCAACATATTCATGTTTCTTGGGTGTTAAAACATCTATCTATGTGTTAAGATCGATAACAAGAATTTTTGAACCACGTTTTTCGAGAAAAGTACGACAATGTCACAATTTTCCAATTTTACCGATTCTAGTCTCGTTTTTTTTTAATGCCAAATATTAGATCCAAATGTCATATTAACATATTATATAGTGAAAAAGCCCATTTATACCATTTCTCGAACTAAAAATGAAAAGGGGTGTAAAATGACCAAAATACCCCTAACGCATATTTTTTTGAATTTGATGCTGATTGTTGCTCTGATAATAGGTATGGGTTCTATATCGTATATTCTCATCATATCCACTCAATTTATCATATTTTATGGAATTTTCCCCTTCCCGATTTTAGTCTGAATTTTAAACTATTTTAGGGTCAGATCGCTTAACCACCTGATTTAACCTCCAATTCTATAATCTATCATACAACATGTATACCACATGATAGCCCGTCCTTCCTAGTGGCTTTTACATGTTTAGTTCCAAGCCATCAGAATGTTATAGGAGACCCGAGTCATCTCTGGCTTACGAGGGTCTCACACTATACTACCGAGAAGATAATTTTGAACCAGCCTATGATATGGAAGGGTACCAAAGCCAACAAGGGTTCCACCAACAACAGTGTGATCCTTTCCCAAACACTTACAATGAGGGATGGTGGGATCATTCTAATTATGGCTACTCAGAAAATTGTCAAGAAATAGATCCTTATGCCAACTACAATCATCCATCGAGCTTCAATCAATCATGGTCTCATGAACCAGATATTTTTCAGCCCTACCTCAAAACTCAAGTATTTCTTTAGAAGACCTTGTCAATTCTCTTGTTGCTAATACTTTGGAATTTCAACAGGAAAGGAGGGCTTAATCTGTCTGCACTCAACCATGGACACAAAAACAAGATCTTTTTCAACCCCCACCGCAAAACTCAAGTACTTTTTTGGAAGATCTTGTCAATTCTCTTGTTGCTAATACTTTGGAATTTCAACAGGAAACAAGGGCAAATCAATAGGAAACAAGGGAAAGTATCTTGAGTTTGGAAACCCAATTGAGCCAATTGGCTAATGGTATGGAGCGATGGGTAGAACAAAGATCTGAAGAACTACATGAACATGATCCAAGAGAGAATACTAGTCCAAAACAACCTGAGGATTAATCAGAAAGTCTAAGGGAACCCGAGGATGAGACAAAATTAGAGATGGATTCTATTCTTGAGGAGAATGAAAGCCACAATTTTTACTAATGTCTCTTCTCCACCTTTTCCTAGTAGATTCGCAAAGTTCAAGGAGGAAGAACATGAACAAGACATGCTGGAAACCTTAAACAGTTTGTTTGTGGATGCCATTCAACAAGTACCAAAAGATATGCACCATAAAGTATGATGGAATAATACTTGCAATGGAGAATGCATCCATTATTGTGCAAAGAAATCGCCCTACAAAACGCATAAATCTGAGAAGTTTCTTGTATGAGCCTGAAAATCCCAAAAAGCCAAGAAGTGGTGTTGGTTAGGTTCAAAACACTAACTCAAGTGCTAATTGGGAAGGCAACCCAATTAATGAAGAAATTGCCAACTGCCATATTCAGATTTGCTTTCTTTTCCTTTTATTATTTTTATTGTTTTTATTGTTTATGTAGTGTTTTAGGTTTGTTTAGGTTTTATTAGTTTGTTTTGAGTTGTTAATATATTTTTTATTTTTATTTTTTTTGTTCTTTTCTCTTACACATGATTCTTTCATTTGGGATAATAGTCTTACATTGAGGACAATGTAAGAATTAAGTGTAGGGGGCAGAATTTAGGATTTTTTTATTTTTTGTGTGTTTTAGTTCCTTTCAATACAATGATGAGATATGAATTGTATAGGTCTAAAACTGGTTTATTAGTAAAAATATTTTTATGAAAGTTGAGCTTGATATCATTTTTCATGAGCCAATGCTAATATGATATGTTGATTGAGAAATAAGCATGTTTAGACTTGATATTGACTTGTATAATCATCCTTGTGAGTTTTTGAGCCTATATGATTGATGCATTATACATATCAATCTAATTTCTTTCTTGAGTGCTCTTATGATTACATGATTCTCTAGAACTTGCTTTTAACCTTTTTGAGACTATATTGATGTATGTGGCAACATGAATATGATAGAGACATTAGGATTATAACCAGGGCCAAACAACTATCCATTATTGATGTTCCAAGAGAACATCCCCCTAGTGAGCCAATTTGAGCCTATATAAAGTTTTACTATTTTATTGGTAACCACATCTTTTCCCTAGCCTAAATGTACTTATATCCTTACCCTTGTTCTAAAGATAGATTACATAGTCTGAGACATATTGCAAAACAAGAGATAGTTATTGAAAATTTGGGTTGGAAACAAAAAATAAGTGTGGGGGAAGAAAAGAAAAAAAAAAGTCAAGAGAAAAAGAAAAGGATCATTGTAAAAAGACATTCCCATAAAAAAGAAAATTGAATCATCTCTTGAACTTTTGGTAAAAGTAAAAGATGTTACAAAGTTGGTTAGAATGAAGCAAAGGCTCAACATGAATATTTAGCCTATGTTATTATGTGTTTTATAAGAGTTTTGGGAAGTTTTATTTGTATGATCTTTTTCTATCTCTAAACTCTATGAAATCTTTGGAACCTTTGTGATATCTTTATCCTTTTATTCTTTAACCACATTACAACCCCTTGGCCCCATTACAACCTTGAATAAAGACCTCTTGATTTATGAAGTTGCTTGATCTAAATAGTGAGAATAGGTGGACAAGCAAGCATATGGTAGAACTATTTTCATGAGATTGATTGAGTGTAAACACTTTACCACTACTTTAAAGAGTGAAAATATGAGAGTATCCCATGTGAGAAGTTGAGATTAAGTTTGAATATACAGTATTTTGATCGAAATATGTTATGTTAATGATGCACTCAAAAGAGTGTATCATATTTAACCTTGCACTTAAAAAGAATCAATTGTAGAGTATAGTGATTAGCAAAAATCAAGTCCTCAGGGATTGGGTTTTAGTTTATAAGTTAATAGTTTAAAACTTAAATTCAAGGAAAACAAAAGAAAAGGGGGTTTTGAAATAGTTTTAAAAATAAGCGAACAAGAAAAGTAAGATGCAAGTAAGAAATAAGAAATCAAATATGAGAGAAATATGGTTAAGGTTTCATTCTCCACCACTAGACATCGTTAAGAATCAATTTCAGATCTATCAGTATCAACCAACTATCAAAGTTAACAACCGTAGATAACAACAAGCTCTGTTACCCCAATCTTTCCTTAGTTTGTCGTTAAATAGAACAAGCTCTCTATTTAATCTCTAACCATCAAACAACCTAGAATAAGCTCTCTAAATTCAATTTAATGGCAGCTTTATGATGAGAAAGATAGGTTGATCTAAGCAAGAAACACATAAGCTCGGATTGTTCAACTTAGGTTATGTTCCACTTTGCAATTATCGAAAACTTGACCATAATCATTAATCCCAAATTGCCACTTATGAATAGGAAATAAAGACAATTACACGGATCAAGACTCCTAAACTAGCATTAGACAATTATCAAGATTTATCTAGTTGGCCACCTAAACAAATCAAAACAACATCATGAACAATTTTAATGGAAAACATAAGCAACTTTGATAAAAAATAATGATAGATAGATTCTGAAAATTAATTACATAACATGTCTAGGGCTTTGAAATCACCCTTAACCAAATAAAAGTTCAGCTTATCATAGGCATAGATAATATATACATAAAACTAAAAAGAAAATAAAAGAATGGAGAAGAAGAAGAATAATAATGATGATCCTTGAGTCTCCTCAAAAGATGTCTAGTTTGTGGCTCAAAAGATGGTATTTATAGAGCTTTAAAACCCTGAGAATAAGTCTTTGCCGCACAAGTAAGCCTGGAGGCAGAAAAATCACGTTTTTGCCTTTTTTTTAGATTTGCGGTTAGGGTTTTTTTTGGCCGCAGGGTTCTTTAGGGAGATCTTGTAGCGCCAATTTGGGTGCCCATTTCTTATCCAATCAAGATGATCAAGTCAACTTCAAAAGTCAAGAAGGAAGTTTCTTCAAATAAAGAATCTAACATCATGTTTTCCTTGCAACAAACTCCGGAGGTCAGATCTGCCTGATCACTTAGCACTAAGAATTTGATCTTTTTGACTCCCAAGTCTTCTTCCGTCTTGTGATTATGATTTTGTAAGCTCTTTACCATCATTATTGACATCTTTTGACTTCATTCTCCTTATTGTACCTAAAATTCAAAAACATAATATAAGTGAACAAGATAAAGATCGAAAACATAACAAAAACTAAAGGTAGAAAGGCATAAAATGTATATTTTATGAGCTTATCAGTTAATATTGGCTTAACTCAACGATTGAATCTCATTTTTATTGAAAGTGGATTAGATTAGGTTTTCTTATTTTGTTTTTATTTTATTTTGCTCGAGGACTAGCAAAAGACTAAGTGTGGGGGAATTTGATAAGTGCTTAATTTCATACATTTCATATATTATTTCCTTATACTTTGTGCTTTAATTCTTAAGATTCCTTGACATTTTACTATGGTTTTGTGAATTATAGGTATTTTGGATGAGATGAAGTCAAAACATGTCAAATATGATGTTAAAGAGCTTATAAAGTCCCAATCATAAGATGGAAGAAGACTTAGGAGTCAAAATGATCAAATTCTCAGTGCAAAGCAATCAAGCAAATTTGACCTCCGGAGCTTGCTGCTAAGAAATCATGATGTTAAAGTTCTTATTTAAAAAAACTTCCTATTTGATTTTTGAAGCTAACTTGAATACCTTTCCAACTGTAGTTTACACGCCCAAATCGGATGAGAAATGGTCATCCAAATCAGCCAACGAAGTGCAAGAAGATGCAATAGCCAAGAACCGAAGATAGGGAGCCCGACGACGCAGCGGCCCACAAGTCAGTGAACTAGTGCCACGACGTCGATCATTCTACCCTAAATCCGAAAAAATCGCAAAAATCCGAAAACTTGCCAAATTTGCACTATTCTGCCTCCTAGCTTCCTTGATCAGCAAGAAAGGGTTTCCAAGGTCTTGAAGCTCTATAAATACCATCTTTTGAGCCACAAACTAGGATATATTTTTTATTATTATCAATATTCTTCTTCTTTTTCTCTAATCTCTTTGTTTTATTTTCTTTTTCTTCTTAGTTTCTTTTTAATATTCATGTTTATGTTAACTATGCCTATGCAAGACTAAACTTCTCTTTGGTTAAGGGTGATTTCAAAAGCCCAAGACATGTTTTGTAATTGACTTTTAGATTTTGTCTATCATTAATTTTCTATCAAAGTTGCTTATGTTCTTCCATAAAAATTATTCATGATGTTGTCTTGCCTTATTTAGGGTGATCAACTTGATAGATCTTGATAATTATCTAATGCTAGTTTAGGAGTCTTGATTCGTGCAATTGTCTTGATTTCCTATTCATAAGTGGCAATTTGTAATTCATGATTATGTTGGCTTTTTGGGAATTGCAGTGTAGAACATAACCTAAGTCGAACAATCCGAGCTTACGTGTTTGTTGCTTAGATCAACCTATTTTTCTCATCATAAAGCTGTTATCAAATTGAATTTGGAGAGCTTATTCTAGGTTGTTTGATAATTAGAGATTAAATAGAGAGCTTATTCTATTTAACGACAAACTAAGAAAAGTGATAAGTGCTTAATTTCAAACATTTTCCTATTTAATTTCCTTATACTTTGTGCTTTGATTCTTACTTCCTTGACATTTTACTAGGTTTTTATGCTTTGTAGGTATTTTGGAGGAGATGAAGTCAAAACATGTCAATTAGGATGTTAAAGAGCTTACAAAATCACAATCACAAGATGGAAAAAGAGTTGGGAGTCAAAAAGATCAAATTCTTGGTGCAAAGCAAGAAGACAGATTTGACCTCCGGAGCTTGTTGCTAAGAAAACATGATGTTATACTCTTTATTCGAAGAAACTTCCTCTTGACTTTTGAAGATCACTTGATATCCTTTCCAACGGTTGGTCATGGGTCTAAATCGGATCAGAAATGGTCATCCAAATTGGCGTTGGAATATCTCCCTAAAAACCCTAGTGGCAGAAAAAACCATATCCGCAAATCACATCTTTTTCTTAATACCCTAGCTGACATTTATGTTTATCCTTGCCAAAGAAGGATTAGTGGCTGTCAACTTGCATTAATTGCAAGTATCTTTCGTTAAAGCTAATCCTAGTCAAAGTTGGAGAATTAAATCAGCCAAGACTTTCCTTCCTTACACTTACTTTGCCTGTAAGTTTGTAATCTCTCTTCATTAAAGAGTGCTTTGACTAAAACTTTCCTACTTTATTCAAACTTGGCTGCCAAGGCTTATATCTTTCCTTAAAACACAAAAGTCAGCCACTTTTCCTTAACTTTAGCCACAAGTCAGCATTTATTGAAGGGAGAGAGCTGAAATTCACTTGTTTGATGCCCTAGCTATTGCCTATAAATAGAGATCAAAGGGGCATACGAAATTTTCACATCTCCAAGCATTTTCTATGCAAAGAGGAGAAAGAAACTCGTGATCATCTCTATCTGGGATGCCCTTACTCTGCATCTATATGGCAGCAAGTGCTTCTGAGCTCCAAGGTCAGGAGGAGAGTGAAAGGATGGGAAGAGGAAGTGAAATGGGCTACTAGGAAGCTGAAAGGGAAAGCATTGATCACTATAATTCTAAGAATGGCATGGAATGCATTTGTATATGAAGTGTGGAGAGAAAGAAACAACAGAATCTTCAAGAAGATTGAAAAACCCTCATCAAAGGTGCTGGAAAGAATGAAGGATTCGGTCTCTATAAGATTAAAGGGACTACGTTATATTGCAGCTGATTCAATCAATGTCGAGCTATGCAATGGCTGGAACTTGAATCCTGATATGTTTGTTAGATAGAATTGGTTGTTATGGTTTGTTTCCTGCTATGTTGTAAATGATTCTTTTGTAGCAGCTATGCTGCTATGTTGTAATCAGTTTGTAGCAGCTATGCTGCTTCTTGGACAATAAAACTTACAAATTATCCACAAAAAAAAAAGTTCTCATTTCTTCTTTGTTTCTTTGTTTTTCAGAGAGCAAGAGGCTGGATAATTAATATTGTTCTTCTTTCTTTCTTTTATTTTCTTCTTAAATTCTCTTTAATTTTATGTTTATGTTTAAAATGCCTATGCTAGGCTAAACTTTTATTTAGTTATGGGTGATTTCAAAGCCCTAGACATGTTATGTAATTAATTTTCAGAATCTATCCATCATAGTTTTCTATCAAAGTTGCTTATGTTCTTCCATTAAAATTGTTCATGATGATGTTTTGATTTGTTTAGGTGGCCAACTAGATAAATCTTGATAATTGTCTAATGCTAGTTTAAGAGTCTTGATCCATATAATTGTCTTGATTTCCTATTCACAAGTAGCAATTTGTGATTAATGATTATGGTCAAGTTTTCAATAATTGCAAAGTGGAACATAACCTAAGTTGAACAATCCGAGCTTATGTGTTTGTTGCTTAGATCAACCTATCTTTCTCATCATAAAGCTGCTATTAAATTGAATTTAGAAAGCCTATTCTAGGTTGTTTGGTAGTTAGAGATTAAATAGAGAGCTTGTTCTATTTAACGACAAACTAAGGAAAGATTGGGGTAACGGAGCTTGTTGTTATCTACGGTTGTAAACTTTGATAGTTGGTTGATATTGATAGATCTGAAATTGATTCTTAATGATGTCTAGTGGTAAAGAATGAAACCTTAACCATATTTCTCTCATATTTGATTTCTTATTTCTTACTTGCATCTTACTTTTCTTGTTTGCTTATTTTTAAAACTATTTCAAAACCCCCTTTTTCTTTTCTTTTCCTTGAATTTAGGTTTTAAACTATTAACTTATAAACTAAAACCCAATCCTTGAGGACTTGACCCTTGCTAACTACTATACTTACAATTGATCTTTTTAGTGCAAGGTTAAATAAGATATACTCTTTTGAGTGCATCAAGTTTTTGGCGCCGTTGCCAGGGATTGCTTTCTTTAGTTTATTCGTTTATTGGTTTTTTCTTATTTTCTATTCTAATTATTTACTTTTTTTTTATTAGTGAATGTTCCAAGATCCCGAAGAAGACTTAAGACTTAGGAGAATTCAGGAATTTATAACTTCTCACCAACAACCAATCGAGGAGTTGATCCAAAACATCCAATAAGAGAAAGGAGAGATGGCAGTAGCTGACAACCGAACTCTCATGGAGCTAGCCGCTCCGGACTTGGGTCAACAACCATTATGCATTGAATATGCTAATCTTGAGGTAGCTTTTGAACTAATATCTGGTTTGATTCATCTTCTCCCAACTTTTCATGGTTTTGCAGGAGAGGATCCAAATAAGCACCTCAAGGAATTTCATGTAGTTTGCTCAAGCATGAGACCAACAGGGGTTACGGAAGAGCAAGTTAAGTTGAGAGCCTTCCCATTCTCTCTAGCTGATTCAGCAAAGGAATGGCTCTACTATCTACCATCCGGGACCATGACTACATGGAATGATATGAAGAAATCATTCTTCGAAAGGTATTTCCCAGCATCTAAGGCTGCCAACATTAGATAAGAGATGTATGGAATTCGGCAATACAACGGAGAGTCCTAATATGAATATTGGGAGAGGTTCAAGAAACTTTGTGCATCATGTCCACACCATCAGATAAGTGAACAACTTCTCATCCAATACTTCTATGAAGGTCTCATGCCCATGGAGAGAAGTATGATAGATGCCGCTAGTGGGAGAGCTCTAGTTGATAAGACTCCCGGGGCTGCGAGAACAATAATCTCCAACATGGCAGCCAATTCTCTACAATTCTCAATGAGACATGATCCACCACCACAACCCAAGAAAAAAAATAAGGTAAGTATATCATCCCTTGAACAAAAATTTGATAAACTGACTTCTCTTGTTCAATAATTGGCTGTAGGTAATATACAGCAAATAAAGGCTTGTGGCATATGTTCAAACATGGGGCACCAAACTGAAATGTGTCCAACACTTCAAGAGGACACCAATGAACATGTGAATGCCATGGGTGGATTTCAGAACCAATCAAGGAAATATGATCCCTACTCAAACACTTACAATCCAGGATGGAGGGATCATCCAAACTTCAATTATGGAGGGAACCAATCACAAACTATTCCTCCACCATTTGACAACAGGCCACCGAGTTTTCAGCAAAGAGTGCAACAACCATACCAAACCCGACAACAAGTGCCACCCACCCAAAATTCAGGTACTTCTCTTGAAGATCTTGTTAAAGCTCTTTCTACTAATACAATTCAATTTCAACAGAAAGCAAAGACAAGTATCCGAAATTTAGAGACTCAAATTGGGCAATTGGCAACAACCATGAGCCAAATGCAAGCAAGGGATTTCGGAAAATTACCTTCCCAAACCATAGTGAATCCAAGAGAGAATGCCAATGCTATAACTATAAGAAGTGGGATACAGCTTGAGACACCACAAAAGGATAGTGCTCAAGGGGAGGACAACACCATGGCATTATCTTCACATCCCAATGAGCCATTACAAAAGGTAGCTCCTAAACCATCATTTCCTTCTTATATAACTCCTCCACCTTTTCCTAGCAGGTTAGCAAAGTCCAAGAAGGAGGAGCAAGAGAAGGAAATTTTGGAATCCTTCCGGAAAGTAGAGGTGAACATTCCTTTGCTAGATGCTATCAAGCAAGTGCCAAGATATGCCAAGTTCCTAAAAGAGTTGTGCACATCTAAACGGAAGTTGAAATGGAATGAAAAGGTAAGTGTGGGGGAGCATGTGTCAGCTGTTCTTCAAAAGAAACTCCCACCTAAATGCAAAGATCCAGGTATGTTTACCATTCCTTGTAAGATAGGCAACACCAGGTTTGAGCATGCTATGCTAGATCTAGGGGCATGTATTAATGTCATGCCATATTCAATTTATGCTTCATTGAATCTAGGACCATTAGAGGAAACCGGTGTTATAATACAACTTGCTGATCGTTCTAACACTTATCCAAGAGGAGTTGTAGAAGACGTTCTTGTACAGGTTAATGAATTGGTTTTTCCTGCTGACTTTTATGTTATTGAGATGGAAGATTAGATGTCTTCTAATCCCACACCTATTCTATTAGGGAGACCATTCTTGAAAACAGCAAGAACTAAAATAGATGTACATGATGGCTCTTTAACTATGGAATTTGATGGTGAAATAATTCGCTTTAACATTTTTGAGGCCATGAGATATCCTAGTGATGTGCATTCTGTTTTTAATATTGATATAATTGACTCACTAGTGCAGCAAGCTTATGAGCTAAATGGTGAAGATAGTGTGCAGATAGTCCTTAGCAAACATCTCGGAATGGGGAATGCTAAAGGGGAACTAGCCTTGAGTGACCATGTGGAAGGGGCACTAGAATCTTTACACTCGGTACCACCTAAAGATGCAAGGTTTGATGTTTCATTTATTGATTTGCCTTTATCTAATGAGAAACTTCTACCTTCCATTTTGCAGGCACCAACTTTAGAGTTGAAACCACTACCGAACCACTTGAAATATGTGTTCTTAGGTGAAAAGGACACTCTACCGATCATCATTGCCAAAGAGCTCACACCTTTGCAAGAAGAGCGACTTATCCGAGTGCTTAGAGAGCACAAAACAGCAATTGGTTGGACAATTGCCGATATCAAGGGAATAAGCCCATCCATGTGCATGCACCGAATTTTGTTAGAGGAGGTGTCCAAACCAACAAGAGAAGCACAAACAAGATTGTACCCTCCTATGATGGAGGTTGTGAAAAAGGAGATACTGAAGCTCCTAGATGTTGGAGTGATCTATCCTATCTCGGATAGCAAATGGGTGAGCCCGGTCCAAGTGGTTCCAAAGAAATCAGGTGTAACGGTGGTAACAAATAATGAGAATGAACTTGTTCCTACTAGGATTCAAACAGGGTGGCGAGTTTGTATTGATTATCGTAAACTTAATTCCACAACTCGCAAAGACCACTTTCCTTTACCTTTTATTGATCAAATGCTTGAAAGGTTAGCTGGCCATTCTTATTATTGTTTTCTTGATGGTTTTTCAGGTTATAATCAGATTGCCATTGCTCCGGAGGACCAAAAGAAAACAACATTCACATGTCCATTTGGTACTTTTGCATACAGACGTATGCCATTTGGTATTTGTAATGCACTTGCTACATTCCAAAGGTGTATGGTTAGCATATTTTCAGATTATGTAGAGAACATCATAGAAGTGTTTATGGATGATTTTAGTGTCTATGGTGATTCTTTTGATAGATGTCTAGAGAACCTTACACTTGTACTTGAAAGATGCATGGAAACTAACCTTATTTTGAATTGGGAAAAATGTCACTTTATGGTAGAACAAGGAATAGTTTTGGGCCATGTTATTTCTTCTAAAGGAATAGAGGTTGATAAATCTAAAATAGATATTATGCATTCTTTACCACCTCCTAAAATGTGAGAGAGGTTCGTTCTTTTCTTGGACATGCAGGTTTCTATAGGAGATTTATCAAAGACTTCTCAAAGATCACACTACCTCTTTGCAAGCTACTACAAAAAGATGTGGTTTTCCACTTTGATGATAAATGCAAAGAGGCGTTTGAAACATTGAAGGGACTCTTGACATCAGCTCCTATCATGCAACCACCAGATTGGAATGTAACTTCTGAAATCATGTGTGATGCTAGTGACTATGCCATTGGAGCTGTTTTGGGCCAATGGGTTGGCAAAGCCTCACATGCCATTTATTATGCCTCCCGAACTCTTAATGATGCTCAATTAAACTATTCCACTACTGAAAAAGAACTTTTGGCTATTGTATTTGCTCTAGAAAAATTTTGATCTTATTTAATTGCTAATAAAGTAATTGTATTTTCTGACCATGCAGCCCTTAGGTACTTACTCACTAAGAAGGAGGCCAAACCAAGGTTGATTAGATGGACACTTCTCTTACAAGAGTTTGATTTGGAGATAAAAGATAAGAAAGGTAGTGACAACCTGGTTGCGGACCATCTTAGCCGTTTAGTTCATGAAGAAGAAGCGTTACCCTTGAATGAGAACTTTTCGGATGAGCAACTTCTTTTTATAAGTACAACAACTCCTTGGTATGCCGATATTGTTAATTACTTAGTTACCAAGAAGTTGCCACAAGAGTTGACACAAGCTCAAAGAAATAAGATCAAGAGTGATGCCAAATACTACATATGGGATGATCCTTACCTTTGGAAGCATTGCTCCGATCAAATTATAAGAAGGTGCGTACTCGAAACTGAATTTCAATCTATTCTCACATTTTGTCACTCTTATGCATGTGGAGGACACTTTGGATCCAAAAGAATAGCCATGAAAGTTCTTGATTCTGGATTTTATTGGCATACTATGTGATAACTCGTATAATTATATAGTTTTTAGTTATGTTTTATTATTGTTTTGTGTCAAATACGAGTTATTATTGTTTAGTCTAATTGTGTTTATGATCTTTATGTATTTTGGTGTTTTTCACAAGTTTCTTTGAGTGATTTCAGATTACTAGAATTAAGGGTAAATCCAGTTCAGTTCCAGTTCCGACACCTTTTGCCATATCAGCTATATCTCGAGTTTCACTGAAGCAATAAGGCTGCAATTTGTAGCCGTGCAAAGCTAAGAGGCATATTTATCTTTTTCATGTTTTACACTTCTTGAAACGGAGTCGTTTTCCCTAGCGAAATCGACCATGAAGTTGGCTGATGTGCAATGACGTCTGTGCTGACCTGTTTTCGTATTTTGCCCATATCTTCTTATCCACATCAGCAAATGAGCTGATTCCAACGGCTATGGATCAGTAACTGATAGGGTAACATTTTTCTAGAAGACCATGTGATCAGATCAGGCCTGCAAAATTGACAAAATCGACCATCAAGTTGGCTGATCAAAATCGTCATGTATGACGAAAATTGTTAGAAAATGCACCCATCTATTATACCTACCTTTGAAAATTGTAAAGCTTGTCTCTTGTCATTTAGCCCTCCAAAATGTGTATAAATAGAGGGCCTTGGATGATTGTAAGGGATCATATTGTACATTGGTAGGATATTAGCCATTGTAATAAAATTCTCTAAGTTTTCTTCTTCTTTCTTTTCTCTAGTTTTCTTTTTCTTTAGAAAGATCAAGAGGTTGGATAATTAATATTCTTCTTCTTCTTCTTCTTTCTTTCTTTTATTTTCTTCTTAGATTCTATTTAATTTTATGTTTATAATGCCTATGCTAGGCTAAACTTCTATTTGGTTAAGGGTGATTTCAAAGCCCTAGACATGTTTTGTGATTGATTTTCAGATTCTATCTATCATTAATTTTCTATCAAAGTTGCTTATGTTCTTCTACAAGAATTGTTCATGATGTTGTCTAGATTTATTTAGGTGTACAACTAGATAGATCTTGATAATTATCTATTGCTAGTTTAGGAGTCTTGATCCGTGTAATTGTCTTGATTTCCTATTCATAAGTGGCAATTTGTGATTAATGATTATGGTCAAGTTTTCAATAATTGCAAAGTGGAACATAACCTAAGTTGAACAATCCGAGCTTATGTGTTTGTTGCTTAGATCAACCTATCTTTCTCATCATAAAGCTGCCATTAAATTGAATTTAGAGAGCTTATTCTAGGTTGTTTAATGGTTAGAGATTAAATAGAGAGCTTGTTCTATTTAACGACAAACTAAGGAAAGATTGGGGTAACAGAGCTTGTTGTTATCTACGGTTGTTAACTTTGATAGTTGGTTGATATTGATAGATCTGAAATTTATTCTTAATGATGTCTAGTGGTGGAGAATGAAACCTTAACCATATTTTTCATATTTGATTCTTCTTACTTATTTGTTTTCTTACTTTTAGTTTGCTTATTTTTTATATTTATTTTTATTGGCTGGTTATACCGCCTAATTTGTATATTAACTTTGTTTTATTTTTATTGGCTGGTTATACCGCCTAATTTAGTATATATATTTTTATTGGCTGGTTATACCGCCTAATTTAGTATATATATTTTTATTGGCTGGTTATACCGCCTTGCATCTTATTCTTATTATTTACTTTAGTTTAAATCTGGCTTCAAAAACGCCTTTTCTTTTATTGTTCTTGAATTTAAGTTATAAACTAATAACTCATAGACTAAAACCCAATCCCTGAGGACTCGACCCTTGCTAACTACTATACTTACAATTGATCTTTTTAGTGCAAGGTTGCCGGGGATTGTTTTCTTTAGTTTATTTGTTACTTGGTTTATTCTTATTTTCAGTTGTAATGAGTTTTATTTTCTTGTACATACGGGTTTTTCTGATCAAATTTTGAAAAAAAAAAAAAAAAAAAATAGAACGATGGAATTGAGCAATCTAACACTTGAAGAGTTGGTGGCATACATGAACATGGAGAATCAACAAGCCAATCTCACCTTCCCAGTTCAACAATTGGCCATGGGAGGATGTCAAGGCCATCAAGTGTTCCAAGACCAACAGTATGATCATTACTCAAACACTTACCATGAGGGATGGTGGGATCATACTAATTACGGCTACTCGAAAAATTACCAAGAAGTAGATCCTTATGCCAATTACACTCATCCATCTAGCTTCAATCAATCATGGTCCCAAGAACCAGATCTTTTTCAACCACCACATATGACTCAAAACTCAGGTACTTCTTTAGAAGATCTTGTCTATTCTCTTGTTACTGATACATTGCAATTTCAACAGGAAACAAGGGCAAGCATCCAGAGTTTGGAAAAGCAAATGATCCAATTGACTAGTAGTATGGTGGGATGGGTAGCACAAAGATCTGAAGAACTCCCTGCCCAAACAATGATTAACCCAAAGGAGAATGCTACTATTGTGACCTTGAGGAATGAGGAACAAGATGAGGATGAGACAAAATTAGAGATGAATTCTATTCTTGAGGATAATGAAGCCAATGATCCAAATAAGAGTATTTCGGCACCTGAGGTAACGTTTGAGATTCCAATTTTTACTAATGTTTCTTCTCCACCTTTTCCTAGTAGATTCGCAAAGTTCAAGGAGGATGAACATGAACAAGACACGTTGGAAACCTTAAACAGTTTGTTTGTGGATGTCATTCAACAAGTACCAAAAGATGCACCATTCCTCGATGAGATATGCACCACCAAGGATGATGGAATAATACTTGTAATGGAGAATGCATCCACTGTTGTGCAAAGAAAGCTACCTCTCAAACGCATAAATTTGGGAAATTTCATGTATGAGCTTGACAAGCCTAAAAAGCCAAGAAGGGGTGTTGGTTAGATTCAAAACACTAACTCAAGTGTTAATTGGGAAGGCAGCCCAATTAAAGATGAAATTGCCAACCTTCCATATTCAGATTTGCTTTCTCCTTCTTTTCCTTTTTCTTTTATTATTTTTATTGTTTTTATTTTTATTTCTTATGTTTCTTTGTTAATTGTGTTTACTGTTTTTAAGTTCATTTAGGCTGCATAAGTTTCTTTTGTTTAATAGTTCTTTTCTCTTACATATAATTCTTGCATTGGGGGATAATAGCATTACATTAATGACAATGTAAAAATTATGTGTGGGGGGAAGAATTTAGGATTTTATCTAGAGTGTTTTGTTTTTTAGTCTTTTTATGTTATTTTTCTTTCTGATCCTTGTTTTGAAAATAACTAGATGTAAATATAAATTTTTTTTTAACCCCGGTTAAATGGCGGATAACGGTACTCCGTGATTATTTAAATCGGTTCCATCAGCTACCCACAAAACTGATATTGTATATAAATTTCTCTTCCAATTTCTCTTTCAATTTTTTTCATTTTTTTTTCAGGATGGATGATATTCTCACAAGATTGCAGAAACGATTTCCTCCTTTTCCTCGAAATATTTTACTGAAGCTTTACCAAGTTCGACTTGAAAGATTAAGAATGCTTATGCACAAAGGGATTCCTGACGACATACGTTGGATAATTGAAGCCAAGGTACGTGAAGATGAATATCTTCCTGTTTTGCATTTACCAGGTACAGGTAGAAGCACTTTTGCAAAGAAGCGACGAGCAAAGCGCATGAGTTCAAATTGCCACAAATGTGCACGATGGACGTGTAACGGTAAATGTCGTTCTATTGGGATTTCGTCCTCTAATCGAGATGATAAAATTGAATTCATTAAGGATGGACTGAGTAAGGAGAATTTGGGTAATATCCAACTTTCTCTTGAGACGCATCCTAGTGGAGACGTACAAAGAGAAATTCTTGATTTATGGCCGCAATTCCAAAGGGAATGGCAACATCTTGGGAATCTGATGTTAAAAGACCCTGTTTGCCAGCTTGTAAGAAAACTGGATGGGAAGCATATCCTCGACTCATAGAAGGCGTTTAAGCCGTTTCTGGACGTAAAACCAGAGGAAGATGTGAGCCACAATCACAACTACAATAAATGACTTCTCAGTTTTTGGTTTGATTTGCAATAACTTTATTTTGGTTTAATTTACGTGTTGTTCGATTTGTGTAATTATTCTCGTTTTTTTTTATTTGTCTTTTACGGTTGATTTTTTCTTCTCTTTTTGATTTTCTTCCTGAAATCACGCAAAAATCTTTTGTTAGGTTAACATTTTCTTCTGACAGGTCAGATACACTTTCGGCGACATTATTACTCTTGTCTGATTCACTACTCAGTCCTCTATATATTACACCATGTACTCATTCTCTTTCAGGCACTCGAAAAAGAAAAAAAAATGGAAAGTACTTCGTCCCAACGCATTAAAAAAATTTGTGTCTTTGGAGGTGCTTATCCAGGGAAAAATAACATATTCGCTGATGAAGCCATAAGAGTTGGAGTAATACTTGCCCAACAAAAGATCCAGTTGATTTATGGAGGCGGTAGTACGGGTTTAATGGGAGCAGTCGCTACAGCAGCACACGCCGGAGGAAGTCCAGTTCTAGGAGTCGTGCCAAAACTATTCACAAGTTTTTGTGGACCTACCATGGGTAAGGAAATACAAGTCTGGAGTATCCCTGAACGGATAACAATCATGTACCATTCTGCCGATGCATTCATTGCTTTACCAGGAGGTCTGGGTACATTGGAAGAAATAGCTTGCGTGGCTTCTTGGTCATCTTTGGTCACAAATAAGAAACCCATTGGTTTGCTTAATATTAATGGTTATTTTAGTAATTTGCTTTCATATTTAGATAATGCTGTGGATAATGGATTCATGTTTTCAGAGGCAAGGAGAACCATAATTTCTGCCACAACCATTGAAGATTTACTCAAAAAGCTCCAAGCTTATGAGTGTTTATCTGCTACGGTTGTTTCGCAAACGCTCGGAAAAAGAAAAAGAGATATAGACGAGCAAGGAGTGGATTGCACTTTGTCTTTGTGACATTATCTAACATTTTGTTTGTTGTGTCTCAGTTATAATAAGTGGTTAGCAACCTCTGCAGGTAATATCTCTTAAATCCTACCTTTAAAATTTGACATTGGGGACAATGTCATATTTTAGTATGGGGTAAGGGACATATTTTGCTAATTTAAAAAAAAAAAAAAAGTTTGTTGTGTTTTAAGCAATTTAGAAGTATTCATTCTGAACAAGGTCTGAGTAAGGGAGACTTGAGACATACCTTGTCAGTTTGATTTTAATCTTTTTATGTTTACTTGTTAATTTTTCTTTAGTATTTTAGGATTATTTAGGTTGCATGAGTTTGTTTTGTTTTGTTTTGAGTCTAGTTGTTCCTATTCTTATGTTATTAGTTCTTTTCTCTTACACATGATTCTTTCATTTGAGTTAATAGACTTACATTGAGGACAATGTAAGAATTAAGTGTGGGGGGAATGATTTAGGATTTCTTTTATTTTTGTCTACTATTTTTTTTTATGAGTCTTTATTATTATTATTTTTAGTGTGTTTTAGTTCCTTTTTAATACAATGATGAGATATGAATTGCATAAGTCTAAAACAGATTTATTAGTGAGAAGATTTTCATGAGAATTGAGCTTGATGTCAACCTTTTTATGAGCCAATGTTAATATGATATGTTGATTGAGAAAGAAGCATGTTTAGACTTAATCTGACTTGTATAATTATCCTTGTGAGTTTTTGAGCCTAAAATGATTGATGCATTATACAAATCAATCTAATTTCTTTCTTGAGTGCTCTTATGATTACATGATTCTCTAGAACTTGCTTTAAACCGTTTGAGACTATATTGATACATGTGACAACATGAATATGATAGAGGCATTAGGATTATAACCAGAGCCAAACAGCCATCCCTTATTGATGTTCCAAGAGAACACACCCTTAGTGAACCAATTTGAGCCTACATTGAATAAGCTATCTCTTTGGTAACCATAACTTGTCCCTAACCTAAATATACTTATATCCTTACCCTTGTTCTAAAGATGGATTATATATTTTGAGACATATTGCAAAAAAAAAACAAGGGATATTTTTAGTTAAAAATTTGGGTTAGAAACAAGAAATAAGTGTGGGGGGAAAAGAAAAGAAAAGTCAAGAGAAAAAGAAATGGAATACTGGCAAATACATTCCTATGTAAAAAAAAAATATATGAATCATCTCTTGAATTTGTGGAAAAAGAAAAAGATGTTACAAAGTCATTTAGAATGAAGAAAAGGCCCAACATGAATATCCGGCCTAGGTGACTATGTACTTGTAAAGAGTTTTGAGAAGTTTCTTTGTACGATCTTTTTATGTCTCTAAACTTTATGAACTCTTTGGAACCTTTGTGATATCTTTATCCTTTTGTTCTTCAACCACATTACAAACCCCTTGGCCCCATTACAACCTTGATTAAAGACCTCTTGATTCATGAAGTTGTATGATCTAAATAGTGGAGAATAGGTGGACAAGCAAGAATATGGTAGAACTGTTTTCATGAGATTGATTGAGTGTAAATACTTCACCACTACTTTAAAGAGTGAAAATCATGAGGGTATCCCATGTGAGAAGTTGAGATTAAATTTGAACATGCAATATTTTGAATGAGATATGTTATGCTAATATTGGCTTAACTCAAACAATTTACATTCAAGCATGATTTTTTGTGAAATTCTTTAAGCTATTGATTAGTTTATAAGACTTGTTCAAAGATTATCTCTAAGTTGTATTGAAAGGATTCGGAGTAAATATTTTTAGTATATGTAGTTTATTTATATTTTAGTTTTTCAATGTTTGTGGGTATCGTTCTAGTAAACCCTCACGAGACTAAACTCGTCCACTAGGGACACCTAGGGGTTTAAAGGCTTGTGTCACATGCTAAGTGCCACCGTGATTTCCTACGAAAGTGGATTAGATTAGATTTTCTTATTTTATTTTTATTGAGTCGTTGCTAGGGACTAGCAACAATCTAAGTGTGGGAGTGTGATAACTCGTATAATTATATAGTTTTTAGTTATGTTTTATTATTGTTTTGTGTCAAATACGAGTTATTATTGTTTAGTCTAATTGTGTTTATGATCTTTATGTATTTTGGTGTTTTTCACAAGTTTCTTTGAGTGATTTCAGATTACTAGAATTAAGGGTAAATCCAGTTCAGTTCCAGTTCCGACACCTTTTGCCATATCAGCTATATCTCGAGTTTCACTGAAGCAATAAGGCTGCAATTTGTAGCCGTGCAAAGCTAAGAGGCATATTTATCTTTTTCATGTTTTACACTTCTTGAAACGGAGTCGTTTTCCCTAGCGAAATCGACCATGAAGTTGGCTGATGTGCAATGACGTCTGTGCTGACCTGTTTTCGTATTTTGCCCATATCTTCTTATCCACATCAGCAAATGAGCTGATTCCAACGGCTATGGATCAGTAACTGATAGGGTAACATTTTTATAGAAGACCATGTGATCAGATAAGGCCTGTAAAATTGACAAAATCGACCATCAAGTTGGCTGATCAAAATCGTCATGTATGACGAAAATTGTTAGAAAATGCACCCATCTATTATACCTACCTTTGAAAATTGTAAAGCTTGTCTCTTGTCATTTAGCCCTCCAAAATGTGTATAAATAGAGGGCCTTGGATGATTGTAAGGGATCATATTGTACATTGGTAGGATATTAGCCATTGTAATAAAATTCTCTAAGTTTTCTTCTTCTTTCTTTTCTCTAGTTTTCTTTTTCTTTAGAAAGATCAAGAGGTTGGATAATTAATATTCTTCTTCTTCTTCTTCTTTCTTTCTTTTATTTTCTTCTTAGATTCTATTTAATTTTATGTTTATAATGCCTATGCTAGGCTAAACTTCTATTTGGTTAAGGGTGATTTCAAAGCCCTAGACATGTTTTGTGATTGATTTTCAGATTCTATCTATCATTAATTTTCTATCAAAGTTGCTTATGTTCTTCTACAAGAATTGTTCATGATGTTGTCTAGATTTATTTAGGTGTACAACTAGATAGATCTTGATAATTATCTATTGCTAGTTTAGGAGTCTTGATCCGTGTAATTGTCTTGATTTCCTATTCATAAGTGGCAATTTGTGATTAATGATTATGGTCAAGTTTTCAATAATTGCAAAGTGGAACATAACCTAAGTTGAACAATCCGAGCTTATGTGTTTGTTGCTTAGATCAACCTATCTTTCTCATCATAAAGCTGCCATTAAATTGAATTTAGAGAGCTTATTCTAGGTTGTTTAATGGTTAGAGATTAAATAGAGAGCTTGTTCTATTTAACGACAAACTAAGGAAAGATTGGGGTAACAGAGCTTGTTGTTATCTACGGTTGTTAACTTTGATAGTTGGTTGATATTGATAGATCTGAAATTTATTCTTAATGATGTCTAGTGGTGGAGAATGAAACCTTAACCATATTTTTCATATTTGATTCTTCTTACTTATTTGTTTTCTTACTTTTAGTTTGCTTATTTTTTATATTTATTTTTATTGGCTGGTTATACCGCCTAATTTGTATATTAACTTTGTTTTATTTTTATTGGCTGGTTATACCGCCTAATTTAGTATATATATTTTTATTGGCTGGTTATACCGCCTAATTTAGTATATATATTTTTATTGGCTGGTTATACCGCCTTGCATCTTATTCTTATTATTTACTTTAGTTTAAATCTGGCTTCAAAAACCCCTTTTCTTTTATTGTTCTTGAATTTAAGTTATAAACTAATAACTCATAGACTAAAACCCAATCCCTGAGGACTCGACCCTTGCTAACTACTATACTTACAATTGATCTTTTTAGTGCAAGGTTAAATAAGATACACTCTTTTGGGTGCATCACTATGTTCAAAGATGCATACCTCTTTTGCAAGTCATGCAATCGTTGCCAAAGAACATGTAACTTAGGTGCTAGAAATCAAATGCCTCAAACTCCAATACTTATTGTTGAAATTTTTGATGTATGGGGCATGGATTTCATGGGACCTTTTCCTTCTTCTTTTGGTAATCTTTATATTTTACTTGCCGTTGATTATGTTTCAAAGTAGGTGGAAGCAAAAGCCACTAGGACTAATGACTCTAAAGTTGTTTCAGATTTTGTCAAGACTAACATCTTTGCTAGGTTTGGAACACCAAAGGCCATAATCAGCGATAGAGGTACTCACTTTTGCAGTAGGACAATGGATGCACTTTTGAGGAAGTATAACATCACACACAAGGTCTCCACCTCATACCATCCTCAAACTAGTGGGCAAGCTGAAGTGTCAAATCGAGAAGTAAAGTCCATCCATGAAAAGACGGTTAACCCAAATAGGAAGGATTGGGGTTCACGACTTGACGACGCTTTGGGCTTATCGGACAGCATATAAGACACCCATTGGTATGTCTCCTTATTGACTTGTTTATGGTAAGCCTTGTCATCTTCCGGTTGAATTGAAACATAAATCATATTGGGCTATCAAACAATGCAACATGAAGATGGATGAGACAGGTCAGCAAAGAAAACTTGAGCTACAAGAATTATAGGAGATAAGGAAAGATGCCTATGAGAATTCTAGGATTTACAAGGAAAAGACTAAGGCATTCCATGACAAGATGATATCAAGAAAGGACTTTGTTGTTGGACAAAAAGTTCTTCTCTTCCATTCACGCCTTAAGTTATTTCCAGGTAAGTTACGTTCTCGTTGGGTTGGACCTTTTGTTATTACTAATGGATTTACTCATGGTGCATTTGAAATCCAAAGCCCAAAAACAGATAAGGCATTGAAAGTGAATGGTCATAGATTGAAGCCTTACTATGAGAACTTTTACTATGAGAACTTTCCAATACAAGATGTGGAAGAGTTACCGCTTTTTGAGCCAAATTATGTTGAATAATAATGGCAAGGGTCTAAGTCAGGCTGAGGACAATAAATCAAACGCTTCTTGGGAAGCAACCCAAATGATGGAGAGCATCCATTATAATCAGATTTGCATATTCCATACTCTCCATCATTCTATCTTTTGTTGTTTTTCTTTAGTTTGTTTTGTTTAGTAGTTCTTTTCTCTTACATATAGTTCTTGCATTGGGGATAATAGCATTACATTGAGGACAATGTAAAAATTAAGTGTGGGGGGAAGAATTTAGAATTTTCTTTAGTGTGTTTTGTTTTTGATTCTTTTTATGTTGTTTTTAGTGTGCCTTAGTTACTTTCAACACTATGATGAGATATGAATTGCATAAGTCTAAAACTGATTTATCAGTGAGAAGATTTTCATGAGAATTGAGCTTGATGTTAATTTTTTTTTGAGCCAATGTTAATATGATATGTTGATTGAGAAAAAAGCATGTTTAGACTTAAATCTGACTTGTATAATCATCCTTGTGAGTTTTTGAGCCTATATGATTGATGCATTATACATATCAATCTAATTTCTTTCTTGAGTGCTCTTATGATTACATGATTCTCTAGAACTTGCTTTAAACCTTGTTGAGACTATATTGATGCATGTGACAACATGAAAATGATAGAGGCATTAGGATTTTTAACGAGGGCCAAACATCCATCCCTTATTGATGTTCCAAGAGAACATCCCCCTTAGTGAACCAATTTGAGCCTACATTGAATAAGCTATTTCTTTGGTAACCATAACTTGTCCCTAACCTAAATATACTTATTTATATCTTTACCCTTGTTCCAAAGATGAATTAGCATGTTTTGAGACATGTTGAAAAGATAAGGAAGATCTATTGAAAATTTGGGTTAGAAACAAGAAATAAGTGCGGGGGAAAAAAAAAAGTTAAGAGAAAAAGAAAGGGAATATTGGTAAATACATTCCTATGAAAAAAATATATATATATATATGAATCATCTCTTGAACTTGTGGAAAAAGAAAAAGATGTTACAAAGTTGTTTAGAATGAAGAAAACGCCCAACATGAATATACGGCTGATAACTCGTATAATTATATAGTTCTTAGTTATGTTTTATTATTGTTTTGTGTCAAATACGAGTTATTATTGCTTAGTCTAATTGTGTTTATGATATTTTATATTTTTATGTAATTTGGTGTTTTTCACGAGTTTCTTTGAGTGATTTCAGATTACTAGGTTAAATCAAGAATTAAGGGCAAATCCAATTCAGTTCCAGTTCCGACACCTTTTTCCATATCAGCTATATCTGGATTTTCACTGAAGCATTAAGGCTGAAAATTTTACAGTGCATAGTTAAGAGGCATATCTATCTTTTTCATGTTTTACACTTCTTGAAACGGAGTCGTTTTCCCTACCGAAATCAACCATCAAGTTGGCTGATGTGCAATGACGTCTGTTCTGCACCGTTTTGGTATTTTGACCATATCTTCCGATCCACATGAGCAAATGATCTGATTCCAACGAATATGGATCCGTAACTGATAGGGGCATATTTTTCTAGAAGACCATTTGATCAGATCGAGCCTCCAACATTGACAAAATCGACCATCAAGCTGGCTAATCAGAATTGTCATACAACATGACGAAAATTGTTAGAAAAATGCACCCACCTATTATACCTACCTTTGAAATTTATAAAGCTTGTCTCTTGTCATTTAGCTCTCCAAAATGTGTATAAATAGAGGGCCTTGGATGAGTATTAGGATACATTATACATTGGTAGGATATTAGCCATTGTAATAAAATTCTCTAAGTTTTCTTCTTCTTTCCTTTCTCTAGTTTTCTTTTTTTATTTACTTATGCTTCTTACATTTCTTTTCATTTTATTCATATCTAGTATGTGTTGCTAATCATATTGTTGAGGCGATGAGGTGAAGCTTTTGGTAAATGCTAAGGTTAGTCTCTTAAACATGAGCTAAAATGAATCATCATTTATAAACACTAGTATAGATAATATTTTCTTTTGGTTTAAAATCATACTTGCAAAGTAGGGATCTTGATTCATTATTGACAATGAAAATGGCACAGTAAATGCTTGGTTTCATAACCTTGATTTGTTGTAGACATATACCTTGGCATAAGGAATGCTTGGACTCTTTTTGTGAGTTTTGAGGACACCAAATGAACATAATATCATATGCTATGGACGTTGGACAATTTGGACTGAATTGCTAAACCTTCCGATTGGAATCTCCCTTATGTGTGAATTTCAATTGTGTAATAAAACAAGATTAATCTTAGCATAACACCAAGAGTGGATTCTCTAACCTCAACATCTTTTCTTATTGTTTTTATATCTTGTTTAATTTCTTTTATTTTATTTTGTTTATTTTGTTCTCTAATATCTTGTTTATCTTGTTTTGTTGTTGATTCCCTAATATCTTGTTTACTTTATTTTTCTTATATATTTATAAACTTATACTTACTAATACGCTTCCCTGTGGTTCGACATCGGACACCCGAGAATTTATTACTTGAACATAACCTGCACTTGGGTTTACAACTCTTAATTGAGTCTCCATCAAGTTTTTGGCGCCGTTTCCGGGGAGGCAATACTAAGTATATAAGTTTATAAGTATATTTATTTTTATTGGCTGGTTATACCGCCTAATTTTCTATATATTTATATTTATATTGTATATTAACTTTGTTTTATTTTTATTGGCTGGTTATAACGCCTAATCTGTATATTAACTTTGTTTTATGCTTGTTTGGCGACGTGATTTTAGATCTCGTCGTTTAGTTAGATTTTATTGTGAAACTTTTTCAGGTAATCTTTCTAATACAACTCCTACCATGGCTGACAATGAAAGTGTTCATGCTGAAGATGAGAACAGACAAGTACGCACCATGCGTGACTACTTGCAACCAACTCGAAGCTCATCACCCTCTTGTTTTATTTTTCCTCTCAATGCAAACAACTTTCGTTTTAAACCAGGTATGATAGCTTTGCTTCCAAATTTCCATGGGTTAGAATCGGAAAGTGCTTACTCGTTTCTAAAAGACTTCGAAGATGTATGTGTCACCTTTAATGACCAACAATGTACAAATGAAATTGTCAAGCTAAAATTATTTCCTTTTTCTTTAAAAGATAAAGCAAAAATTTGGCTTCATAATTTAAAACCAAGGTCAATTGGCACATGGCAAGAATTACAAACTGAGTTTCTAAAGAAATTTTTCCCAGCACATAAAACTACTGCTTTGAAAAGACAGATTCAAAATTTCAATCAAAATCAAAATGAAGCATTTTTTCAGTGCTGGGAGCGTTTTAAAGATTTGTTAAGTTCTTGTCCACATCATGGTTTTGAAAAATGGCGTCTTATTAGTTTCTTTTATGAAAGTTTAACTCCCGAAACTAAACAATTTGTTGAAACAATGTGTAACGGTGAGTTTCTAGAAAAAGAACCTGAAGAAGCCTTTGACTACCAAGACCATTTGGCAGATAACTCTCAAGCCTGGCACACAGATAATTCCTCTGAAAGTTCTAATAGATCTAATCTTGTTTCTAATAGAGATAAATATCATTTTAGTCAAGAAGATGAGATAAAAGCTAAAGTAGCTAATTTGGCTAGAAAGATTGAAGCCATGGAACTTAGAGAAGTAAAAGAAGTCAAAACGGTTAAAAATGAAGAAAGTTGTGGAATTTGTGAAATCATGGGACACCCCACTTCTGAATGTCCAAACATTCCCATTCTTAAAGAAGCGTTGCATGATCAAGTAAATTCCATAAACACATTTAAAAAGCCTTTTCCTTCTCCTTACTCTGAAACGTATAACCCTGAATGGAGAAATCATCCCAACTTCAGTTGGCGGAATAATAATCATGTTCAGGTACCACAATCTCAAAAGCCGGGCAACACTTTTTCCTATCAACCTTCACGTGTACAAACCTTGGAAGAGACATTGCAAGCATTCATGCAAACACAAGCAAATGTGAATAACCAAACTTCACAGGACATCAATGAGATCAAAAACACCTTGTCCACATTGACAGCTTCATTACGCACTCAAGAAAAAGGTAAGTTTCCTGCTCAACCTCAGCCTAACCCTTCTACTCAATGTTTTGTTTCTTGCTCCAATGAAACTCAACAGGAAAATGCCTGTTCTATCACAACTCTTCGAAGTGGAAAGGCAATTGACAAAAACATTCCATCAAAAGACCAAGATCCTCCTTCCCCTCCGAAAAGTAATGGTAAGGATGATGGTAAGTTTGAACTTCTTGAAAATTTGGACAAAGAAAAAGGTATGCATCCTGCTCCTTTTCCTCAAAGGTTGCAAACAATAAAGAATTTGAATCAAAATGCAGAAATTTATGAACTTTTCAAACAAGTTAAGATTAACATTCCTTTATTGGATGCAATCAAACAAGTTCCATCTTATGCTAAATTTTTGAAGGACATGTGCACATTTAAAAGGAAACATAATGTACAAAAGAAAGCATTTCTGACGGAAAGTGTGAGCTCAATCATTCAGCACCTTACTCTACCAAAATTCAAAGATCCTGGATGTCCAACAATCTCATGCATCATTGGAAACACTAGAATAGAACGTGCATTGCTTGATCTTGGTGCTAGTGTTAATCTTTTGCCTTTTTCTGTTTATCAACAGTTAGGTTTAGGTGAACTCAAGGAAACACCTGTTACACTTCAACTAGCTGATCGTTCTGTAAAAATTCCTCGAGGGATAGT
The DNA here is from genome assembly GCA_030761205.1 of Fremontodendron californicum. Lineage (NCBI taxonomy): Eukaryota > Viridiplantae > Streptophyta > Magnoliopsida > Malvales > Malvaceae > Fremontodendron > Fremontodendron californicum. Next base: position 23,774,168 of record JAULJL010000013.1, read on the forward strand.
TGAAGATGTTTTGGTTCAAATTGATAATTTTTACTTCCCTGTTGATTTTATTGTTTTGGACACACATCCTGTTTCAAATCCAAATGTTCAAATTCCTGTTATATTAGGCCGTCCATTTCTTGCAACTTCTAATGCTCTGATAAATTGCAGGAATGGTATTTTGAAGATTTCTTTTGGAAATATGACTTTAGAATTAAATGTGTTCAACATTTGCAAGCAACCTGGTGATGATTCAGAAGTACATGAAGTGGATTTCATTGAAGAACTTGTTCATGAACATCTCACCACTACCACATTCCATGATCCTTTAGAAGCTTATTTAATTGAATGTGAGTTTGATAATGCTTCAGAAATTTCACACACTGATTCTTTGTTAAATTCTTTTCAGGATAAGCATTGTTGGAAACAAAAGTTTGAGGAACTTCCATCACTCACAAATGTCACTGTACCATCAACTATTGAACCACCCAAGCTGGATTTAAAACCATTGCCATCTGAGCTAAAATATTCCTTTTTGGCTTTAAAATATCTTCTCTCTAAGAAGGATGCAAAACCTAGGTTGCTGAGGTGGATCCTTTTGCTGCAAGAATTTGACATCACCATTCGAGATAAAAAAGGAGTAGAAAATGTGGTGGCTGATCATTTATCAAGACTTGTTTGTGATGAATCTTTTGGAACCTCACCAATAAATGATATTTTTCCTGATGAACAACTTCTAATTGTCTCCACGACACCTTGGTTTGCTGACATTGCTAATTTTCTTGCTACAGGAAAAATTCCTTCTCAATGGAGCCCCCAAGATAAAAGGAAGTTTCTGAATGAGGTAAAGAAGTTCTACTGGGATGACCCTTACTTGTTCAAATATTATCCTGATCAGATTTTTCGAAGATGCATTCCCGACAATGAGGTAAGTAGTGTAATTAAGTTTTGTCATTCCGAGGCATGTGGTGGTCATTTTTCATCAAAGAAAACTACTGCAAAAATTTTACAGTGTGGATTTTACTGGCCAATTTTATTCAAAGATGCATATGAGAATTCTAAAATTCATAAAGAAAGAACTAAAGCCTTTCATGACAAGTTAATTTCAAGAAAAATATTTGATGTTGGGCAAAAAGTTCTACTTTATAATTCTAGACTTCACATATTTCCTGGTAAGTTGAGATCAAGATGGACTGGCCCATTTGTGGTTAAACATGTGTATCATTATGGAGCAGTTGACATTGAGAATCCTCAAAATGGTAACGTATTCAAGGTAAATGGACAAAGACTCAAACTATTTTTGGAAAACCATGTTACTCAAGAAGAGGTTGTTTTTCTTTCTGATCCTTGTTTTGAAAATAACTAGATGTAAATATAATTTTTTTTTTAACCCCGGTTAAATGGCGGATAACGGTACTCCGTGATTATTTAAGTCGGTTCCATCAGCTACCCACAAAACTGATATTGTATATAAATTTCTCTTTCAATTTCTTTTTCATTTTTTTTCAAGATGGATGATATTCTCACAAGATTGCAGAAACGATTTCCTCCTTTTCCTCGGAATATTTTACTGAAGCTTTACCAAGTTCGATTTGAAAGATTAAGAATGCTTATGCACAAAGGGATTCCTGAAGACATACGTTGGATAATTGAAGCCAAGGTACTTGAAGATGAATATCTTCCTGTTTTGCATTTACCAGGTACAGGTAGAAGCACTTTTGCAAAGAAGCGACGAGCAAAGCGCATGAGTTCAAATTGCCACAAATGTGCACGATGGACGTGTAACGGTAAATGTCGTTCTATTGGGATTCCGTCCTCTAATCGAGATGATAAAATTGAATTCATTAAGGATGGACTGAGTAAGGAGAATTTGGGTAATATCCAACTTTCTCTTGAGACGCATCCTAGTGGAGACGTACAAAGAGAAATTCTTGATTTATGGCCGTAATTCCAATGGGAATGGCAACATCTTGGGAATCTGATGTTAAAAGACCCTGTTTGCCAGCTTGTAAGAAAACTGGATGGGAAGCATATCCTCGACTCATAGAAGGCGTTTAAGCCGTTTCTGGACGTAAAACCAGAGGAATATGTGAGCCACAATCACAACTACAATAAATGACTTCTCAACTTTTGGTTTGATTTGCAATAACTTCATTTCGGTTTAATTTACGTGTTGTTAGATTTGTGTAATTATTCTCGTTTTTTTTTTGCATTGGTCTTTTACGGTTGATTTTTCTTCTCTTTTTGATTTTCTTCCTGAAATCACGCAAAAATCTTTTGTTAGCTTAACATTTTCTTCTGACAGGTCAAATACACTTTCGGCGACATTATTACTCTTGTCTGATTCATTACTCAGTCCTCTATATATTACACCATGTACTCATTCTCTTTCAGGCACTTGAAAAAAAAATGGAAAGTACTTCGTCCCAGCACATTAAAAAAATTTGTGTCTTTGGAGGTGCTTATCCAGGGAAAAATAACATATTCGCTGATGAAGCCATAAGAGTTGGAGTAATACTTGCCCAACAAAAGATCCAGTTGATTTGTGGAGGCGGTAGTACGGGTTTAATGGGAGCAGTCGCTACAGCAGCACACGCCGGAGGAAGTCCAGTTCTAGGAATAGTGCCAAAACTATTCACAAGTTTTTGTGGACCTACCGTGGGTAAGGAAATACAAGTCTGGAGTATCCCTGAACGGATGACAATCATGTACCATTATGCTGATGCATTCATTGCTTTACCAGGAGGTCTGGGTACATTGGAAGAAATAGCTTGCGTGACTTCTTGGTCATCTTTGGTCACAAATAAGAAACCCATTGGTTTGCTTAATATTAATGGTTATTTCAGTAATTTGCTTTCATATTTAGATAATGCTGTGGAAAATGGATTCATGTTTTCAGAGGCAAGGAGAACCATAATTTCTGCTACAACCATTGAAGATTTACTCAAAAAGCTCCAAGCTTATGAGTATTTATCTGCTACGGTTGTTTCGCAAACGCTCGGAAAAAGAAAAATAGATATGGACGAGCAAAGAGTGGATTGTACTCTGTCTTTGTGACATTATCTAACATTTTGTTTGTTGTGTCTCAGTTATAATAAGTGGTTAGCAACCTCTGCAGGTAATATCTCCTAAATTCTACCTTTAGTAGGGGGTAAGAGACATATTTTGCTAATTTAAAAAAAAAAAAAATTTGATGTGTTTTAAGCCATTTAGAAGTATTCATTCTGAACAAGGTCTGAGTAAGGGAGACTTGAGACATACCTTGTCAGTTTGATTTCTTCTTTAAAAAAAAAAAAAAGTTTGTTGTTTTTAAGCAATTTAGAAGTATTCATTCTGAACAAGGTCTGAGTAAGGGAGACTTGAGACATACCTTGTCAGTTTGATTTTAATCTTTTTATGTTTACTTGTTAATTTTTGTTTAGTATTTTAGGATTAATTAGGTTGCATGAGTTTGTTTTGTTTTGAGTCTTAGTTATTCCTATTCTTATGTTATTAGTTCTTTTCTCTTACACATGATTCTTTCATTTGGGTTAATAGACTTACATTGAGGACAATGTAAGAATTAAGTGTGGGGGGAACGATTTAGGATTTCTTTTATTTTTGTCTACTATTTTTTTTTATGAGTCTTTATTATTATTATTATTATTATTTTAATATGTTCTAGTTCCTTTTTAATACAATGATGAGATATGAATTGCATAAGTCTTGATAACTCGTATAATTATATAGTTTTTAGTTATGTTTTATTATTGTTTTGTGTCAAATACGAGTTATTATTGTTTAGTCTAATTGTGTTTATGATCTTTTATATTTTTATGTATTTTGGTGTTTTTCACAAGTTTCTTTGAGTGATTTCAGATTACTAGAATTAAGGGCAAATCCAGTTCAGTTCCAGTTCCGACACCTTTTGCCATATCAGCTATATCTCGAGTTTCACTGAAGCAATAAGGCTGAAATTTGTAGCCATGCAAAGCTAAGAGGCATATCTATCTTTTTCATGTTTTACACTTCTTGAAACCGAGTCGTTTTCCCTAGCGAAATCGACCATCAAGTTGGCTGATGTGCAATGACGTCTGTGCTGACCTGTTTTCGTATTATGCCCATATCTTCTTATCCACATCAGCAAATGAGCTGATTCCAACGGCTATGGATCAGTAACTGATAGGGTAACATTTTTCTAGAAGACCATGTGATCAGATAAGGCCTCCAAAACTGACAAAATCGACCATCAAGTTGGTTGATCAAAATCGTCATATATGACGAAAATTGTTAGAAAATGCACCCACCTATTATACCTACCTTTGAAATTTGTAAAGCTTGTCTCTTGTCATTTAGCCCTCCAAAATGTGTATCAATAGAGGGCCTTGGATGATTGTAAGGGATCATATTGGAGATTGGTAGGATATTAGCCATTTTAACAAAATTCTCTAAGTTTTCTTCTTATTTCTTTTCTCTAGTTTTCTTTTTCTTTAGAAAGAGCAAGAGGTTGGATAATTAATATTCTTCTTCTTCTTCTTTCTTTCTTTTATTTTCTTCTTAGATTCTATTTAATTTTATGTTTATAATGCCTATGCTAGGCTAAACTTCTATTTGGTTAAGGGTGATTTCAAAGCCCTAGACATGTTTTGTGATTGATTTTCAGATTCTATCTATCATTAATTTTCTATCAAAGTTGCTTATGTTCTTCTACAAGAATTGTTCATGATGTTGTCTTGATTTATTTTGGTGTACAACTAGATAGATCTTGATAATTATCTATTGCTAGTTTAGGAGTCTTGATCCGTGTAATTGTCTTGATTTCCTATTCATAAGTGGCAATTTGTGATTAATGATTATGGTCAAGTTTTCAATAATTGCAAAGTGGAACATAACCTAAGTTGAACAATCCGAGCTTATGTGTTTGTTGCTTAGATCAACCTATCTTTCTCATCATAAAGCTGCCATTAAATTGAATTTAGAGAGCTTATTCTAGGTTGTTTAATGGTTAGAGATTAAATAGAGAGCTTGTTCTATTTAACGACAAACTAAGGAAAGATTGGGGTAACAGAGCTTGTTGTTATCTACGGTTGTTAACTTTGATAGTTGGTTGATATTGATAGATCTGAAATTGATTCTTAATGATGTCTAGTGGTGGAGAATGAAACCTTAACCATATTTTTCATATTTGATTCTTCTTACTTACTTGTTTTCTTACTTTTCTAGTTTGCTTATTTTTAAAAGTATATTTATTTTTATTGGCTGGTTATACCGCCTAATTTGTATATTAACTTTGTTTTATTTTTATTGGCTGGTTATACCGCCTAATTTAGTATATATATTTTTATTGGCTGGTTATACCGCCTTGCATCTTATTCTTATTATTTACTTTAGTTTAAATCTGATTTCAAAAACCCCTTTTCTTTTATTGTTCTTGAATTTAAGTTTTAAACTATCAACTTATAAACTAAAACCCAATCCCTGAGGACTCGAACCTTGTTAACTACTATACTTACAATTGATCTTTTTAGTGCAAGGTTAAATAAGATACACTCTTTTGGGTGAATCAAATTTTTGGCGCCGTTGCCGGGGATTGCTTTCTTTAGTTTATTAGTTTATTGGTTTATTCTTATTTTCTGTTCTAATTATTTACTTTCTTATTTTTTTTTATTAGTGAATGTTCCAAGCTCCCGAAGAAGACTTACGACTTAGGAAAATTCGGGAATTTATAACTTCTCACCAACAACCAATCGAGGAGTTGATCCAAAACATCCAAGAGAAGCAAGGAGAGATGGCAGCAGCTGACAACCGAACTCTCAAGGAGCTAGCCGCTCCGGACTTGGGTCAACAACCATTATGCATTGAATATGCTAATCTTGAGGTAGCTTTTGAATTAAAATCTGGTTTGATTCATCTTCTCCCAACTTTTCATGGTTTTGCAGGAGAGGATCCAAATAAGCACCTCAAGGAATTCCATGTAGTTTGCTCAAGCATGAGACCAACAGGGGTCACGGAAGAGCAAGTTAAGTTGAGAGCCTTCCCATTCTCTCTAGCTGATTCAGCAAAGGAATGGCTCTACTATCTACCATCCGGGACCATCACTACATGGAATGATTTGAAGAAAGCATTCTTGGAAAGGTGTTTCCCAGCATCTAAGGCTGCCAACATTAGGAAAGAGATATGTGGGATTCGGCAATACAACGGAGAGTCCTTATATGAATATTGGGAGAGGTTCAAGAAACTTTGTGCATCATGTCCACATCATCAGATAAGTGAACAACTTCTCATCCAATACTTCTATGAAGGTCTCATGCCCATGGAGAGAAGTATGATAGATGCCGCTAGTGGGGGAGCTCTAGTTGATAAGACTCCCAGGGCTGCTAGAACATTAATCTCCAACATGGCAGCCAATTCTCAACAGTTCTCAATGAGACAAGATCCACCACCACAACCCAAGAGAGTTAATGAGGTAAGTATATCATCCCTTGAACAAAAATTTGATAAACTGACTTCTCTTGTTCAACAATTGGCTGTAGGTAAAATACAACAAATAAAGGCTTGTGGCATATGTTCAAACATAGGGCACCAAACTGATATGTGTCCAACACTTCAAGAGGATACCAATGAACATGTGAATGCCATGGGTGGATTTCAGAACCAATCAAGGAAATATGATCCCTACTCAAACACTTACAATCCAGGATGGAGGGATCATCCAAACTTCAATTATGGAGGGAACCAATCACAAACTATTCCTCCACCATTTGACCACAGGCCACCGGGTTTTCAGCAAAGAGTGCAACAACCATACCAAACCCGACAACAACTACCACCCACCCAAAATTCAGGTACTTCTCTTGAAGATCTTGTTAAAGCTCTTTCTACTAATACAATTCAATTTCAACAGGAAACAAAGACAAGTATTCGAAATTTGGAGACTCAAATAGGGCAATTGGCAACAACCATGAGTCAAATGCAAGCAAGGGATTCTGGGAAATTACCTTCCCAAACCATAGTGAATCCAAGAGAGAATGCCAATGCTATAAATTTAAGAAGTGGGAAACAGCTAGAGACACCACAAAATGATAGTGCTCAAAGGGAGAACAATACCATGGCATCCTTTTCACATCCCAACGAGCCACTAAAAAAGGTAATTCCTAAACCATCCTTTCCTTCTTATATAACTCCTCCACCTTTTCCTAGCAGGTTAGCAAAGTCCAAGAAGGAGGAGCAAGAGAAGGAAATTTTGGAAACCTTCCGGAAAGTAGAGGTGAACATTCCTTTACTAGATGCTATCAAGCAAGTGCCAAGATATGCCAAGTTCCTAAAAGAGTTGTGCACATCTAAACGGAAGTTGAAATGGAATGAAAAGGTAAATGTGGGGGAGAATGTGTCAGCTGTTCTTCAAAAGAAACTCCCACCTAAATGCAAGGATCCAGGTATGTTTACCATTCCTTGTAAGATAGGCAACACCAGGTTTGAGCGTGCTATGCTAGATCTAGGGGCATCTATTAATGTCATGCCATATTCAATTTATGCTTCATTGAATCTAGGACCATTAGAGGAAACCGGTGTTATAATACAACTTGCTGACCGTTCTAACACTTATCCAAGAGGAGTTGTAGAAGACGTTCTTGTACAGGTTAATGAATTGGTTTTTCCCGCTGACTTTTATGTTATTGAGATGGAAGATGAGATGTCTTCAAATCCCACACCTATTCTATTAGGGAGACCATTCTTGAAAACAGCAAGAACTAAAATAGATGTACATGATGGCACTTTAACTATGGAATTTGATGGTGAAATAATTCGCTTTAACATTTTTGAGGCCATGAGATATCCTAGTGATGTGCATTCTGTTTTTAATATTGATATAATTGACTCACTAGTGCAGCAAGCTTATGAGCTAGATGGTGAAGATAGTGTATAAATAGTCATTAGCAACCATCTCGGAATGGGGAATGCTAAACTAGCCTTGAGTGACCAGGTGGAAGGGGCACTAGAATCTTTACACTCGCTGCAACCTAAAGATGCAAGGTTTGATGTTTCATTTATTGATTTGCCTTTATCTAATGAGAAACTTCTACCTTCCATTTTGCAGGCACCAACTTTAGAATTGAAACCACTACCGAACCACTTGAAATATGTGTTCTTAGGTAAAAAGGACACACTACCGATCATCATTGCCAAAGAGCTCACACCTTTGCAAGAAGAGCGACTTATCCAGGTGCTTAGAGAGCATAAAACAGCAATTGGTTGGACAATTACCGATATCAAGGGAATAAGCCCATCTATGTGCATGCACCGGATTTTGTTAGAGGAAGGGTCTAAACCAACAAGAGAAGCACAAAGAAGATTGAACCCTCCTATGATGGAGGTTGTGAAAAAGGAGATACTGAAACTCCTAGATGTTGGAGTGATCTATCCTATCTCGAATAGCAAATGGGTGAGCCCAGTCCAAGTGGTTCCAAAGAAATCAGGTGTAACGGTGGTAACAAATAATGAGAATAAACTTGTTCCTACTAGGATTCAAACAGGATGGCGAGTTTGTATTGATTATCGTAAACTTAATTCCACAACTCGCAAAGACCACTTTTCTTTACCTTTTATTGATCAAATGCTTGAAAGGTTAGCTGGCCATTCTCATTATTGTTTTCTTGATGGTTTTTCAGGTTATAATCAGATAGCCATTGCTCCGGAGGACCAAGAGAAAACAACATTCACATGTCCATTTGGTACTTTTGCATACCGGCGTATGCCATTTGGTCTTTGTAATGCACCAGCTACATTCCAAAGGTGTATGGTTAGCATATTTTCAGATTATGTAGAGAACATCATAGAAGTATTTATGGATGATTTTAGTGTCTATGGTGATTCTTTTGATAGATGTCTAGAGAACCTTACACTTGTACTTGAAAGATGCATGGAAACTAACCTTGTTTTGAATTGGGAAAAATGCCACTTTATGGTAGAACAAGGAATAGTTTTGGGCCATGTTATTTCTTCTAGAGGGATAGAGGTTGATAAGTCTAAAATAGATATTATGCATTCTTTACCACCTCCCACAAATGTGAGAGAGGTTCGTTCTTTTCTTGGACATGCAGGTTTCTATAGGAGATTTATCAAAGACTTCTCAAAGATCACATTACCTCTTTGCAAGCTACTACAAAAAGATGTGGTTTTCCACTTTGATGATAAATGCAAAGAGGCGTTTGAAACATTGAAGGGACTCTTGACATCAGCTCCTATCATCCAACCACCAGATTGGAATGTACCTTTTGAAATCATGTGTGATGCTAGTGACTATGCCATTGGAGCTGTTTTGGGCCAACGGGTTGGCAAAGCCTCACATGCCATTTATTATGCCTCCCGAACTCTTAATGATGCTCAATTGAACTATTCCACTACTGAAAAAGAACTTTTGGCTGTTGTATTTGCTTTAGAAAAATTTCGATCTTATTTAATTGGTACTAAAGTAATTGTATATTCTGACCATGCAGCCCTTAAGTACTTGCTCACTAAAAAGGAGGCCAAACCAAGGTTGATTAGATGGATACTTCTCTTACAAGAGTTTGATTTGGAGATAAAAGATAAGAGAGGTAGTGACAACCTGGTTGCGGACCATCTTAGCCGTTTAGTTCATGAAGAGGATGCACTACCCTTGAATGAGAACTTTCCGGATGAGCAACTTCTTTTTATAAGTACAACAACTCCTTGGTATGCTGATATTGTTAATTACTTAGTTACCAAGAAGTTGCCACAAGAGTTGACACAAGCTCAAAGAAATAAGATCAAGAGTGATGCCAAATACTACATATGGGATGATCCTTACCTTTGGAAGCATTGCTCCGATCAGATTATAAGAAGGTGTGTACTCGAAACTGAATTTCAATCTATTCTCACCTTTTGTCACTCTTATGCATGTGGAGGACACTTTGGATCCAAAAGAACAGCCATGAAAGTTCTTGATTCTGGATTTTATGGGCCTACCATATTCAAAGATGCATACCTCTTTTGCAAGTCATGTGATCGTTGCCAAAGAACAGGTAACTTAGGTCCTAGAAATCAAATGCCTCAAACTCCAATACTTATTGTTGAAATTTTTGATGTATGGGGCATGGATTTCATGGGACCTTTTCCTCCTTCTTTTGGTAATCTTTATATTTTACTTGCCGTTGATTATGTTTCAAAGTGGGTGGAAGCAAAATCCACTAGGACTAATGACTCTAAAGTTGTTTCAGATTTTGTCAAGACTAACATCTTGGCTAGGTTTGGAACGCCAAAGGCCATAATCAGCGATAGAGGTACTCACTTTTGCAATAGGACTATGGAAGCACTTTTGAGGAAGTATAACATCACACACAAGGTCTCCACCTCATATCATCCTCAAACTAGTGGGCAAGCTGAAGTGTCAAACCGAGAAGTTAAGTCCATCCTTGAAAAGACAGTTAATCCAAATAGGAAGGATTGGAGTTCACGACTTGATGATGCACTTTGGGCTTATAGGACAGCATATAAGACACCCATTGGTATGTCTCCTTATCGACTTGTTTATGGTAAGCCTTGTCATCTTCCGGTTGAATTGGAACATAAATCATATTGGGCTATCAAACAATGCAACATGGAGATGGATGAGATAGGAAAGAAAAGAAAACTTGACCTACAAGAATTAGAGGAGATAAGGAATGATGCCTATCAGAATTCTAGGATTTACAAGGAAAAGACTAAGGCATTCCATGACAAGATGATATCAAGAAAAGAATTTGTTGTTGGACAAAAAGTTCTTCTCTTCCATTCACGCCTTAAGTTATATCCAGGTAAGTTACGTTCTCGTTGGGTTGGACCTTTTGTTATTACTAATGTATTTACTCATGGTGCAGTTGAAATCCAAAGCCCGAAAACAGATAAGGCATTCAAAGTGAATGGTCATAGATTGAAGCCTTACTATGAGAACTTTCCAATACAAGATGTGGAGGAGTTTCCACTTTTTGAGCCAAAGTATGTTGAATAATAATGGCATTGGTCTAAGTCAAGCTGAGGACAATAAACCAAGCGCTTCTTGGAGAGGCAACCCAAAAGGATGGAGAGCTTCTATTATATCAGATTTGCATATTCCTTACTCTCCATCATTCTATCTTTTATTGTTTTTCTTTTCTTTTGTTTAATAGTTCTTTTCTCTTACATATAATTCTTGCATTGGGGGATAATAGCATTACATTGAGGACAATGTAAAAATTATGTGTGGGGGGAAGAATTTAGGATTTTATTTAGAGTGTTTTGTTTTTGAGTCTTTTTATGTTGTTTTTCTTTCTGATCCTTGTTTTGAAAATAACTAGATGTAAATATAATTTTTTTTTTAACCCCGGTTAAATGGCGGATAACGGTACTCCGTGATTATTTAAATCGGTTCCATCAGCTACCCACAAAACTGATATTGTATATAAATTTCTCTTCCAATTTCTCTTTCAATTTTTTTTCATTCTTTTTTTTTCAGGATGGATGATATTCTCACAAGATTGCAGAAACGATTTCCTCCTTTTCCTCGAAATATTTTACTGAAGCTTTACCAAGTTCGACTTGAAAGATTAAGAATGCTTATGCACAAATGGATTCCTGACGACATACGTTGGATAATTGAAGCCAAGGTACGTGAAGATGAATATCTTCCTGTTTTGCATTTATCAGGTACAGGTAGAAGCACTTTTGCAAAGAAGCGACGAGCAAAGCGCATGAGTTCAAATTGCCACAAATGTGCACGATGGACGTGTAACGGTAAATGTCGTTCTATTGGGATTCCGTCCTCTAATCGAGATGATAAAATTGAATTCATTAAGGATGGACTGAGTAAGGAGAATTTGGGTAATATCCAACTTTCTCTTGAGACGCATCCTAGTGGAGACGTACAAAGAGAAATTCTTGATTTATGGCCGCAATTCCAAAGGGAATGGCAACATCTTGGGAATCTGATGTTAAAAGACCCTGTTTGCCAGCTTGTAAGAAAACTGGATGGGAAGCATATCCTCGACTCATAGAAGGCGTTTAAGCCGTTTCTGGACGTAAAACCAGAGGAAGATGTGAGCCACAATCACAACTACAATAAATGACTTCTCAGCTTTTGGTTTGATTTGCAATAACTTTATTTTGGTTTAATTTACGTGTTGTTCGATTTGTGTAACTATTCTCGTTTTTTTTTTTATTTGTCTTTTACGGTTGATTTTTTCTTCTCTTTTTGATTTTCTTCCTGAAATCACGCAAAAATCTTTTGTTAGGTTAACATTTTCTTCTGACAGGTCAGATACACTTTCGGCGACATTATTACTCTTGTCTGATTCACTACTGAGTCCTCTATATATTACACCATGTACTCATTCTCTTTCAGGCACTCGAAAAAAAAAAATGGAAAGTACTTCATCCCAGCGCATTAAAAAAATTTGTGTCTTTGGAGGTGCTTATCCAGGAAAAAATAACATATTCGCTGATGAAGCCGTAAGAGTTGGAGTAATACTTGCCCAACAAAAGATCCACTTGATTTATGGAGGCGGTAGTACGGGTTTAATGGGAGCAGTCGCTACAGCAGCACACGCCGGAGGAAGTCCAGTTCTAGGAATCGTGCCAAAACTATTCACAAGTTTTTGTGGACCTACCGTGGGTAAGGAAATACAAGTCTGGAGTGTCCCTGAACGGATAACAATCATGTACCATTCTGCCGATGCATTCATTGCTTTACCAGGAGGTCTGGGTACATTGGAAGAAATAGCTTGCGTGGCTTCTTGGTCATCTTTGGTCACAAATAAGAAACCCATTGGTTTGCTTAATATTAATGGTTATTTTAGTAATTTGCTTTTATATTTAGATAATGCTGTGGATAATGGATTCATGTTTTCAGAGGCAAGGAGAACCATAATTTCTGCTACAACCATTGAAGATTTACTTAAAAAGCTCCAAGCTTATGAGTGTTTATCTGCTACGGTTGTTTCGCAAACGCTCGGAAAAAGAAAAAGAGATATGGACGAGCAAGGAGTGGATTGCACTTTGTCTTTGTGACATTATCTAACATTTTGCTTGTTGTGTCTCAGTTATAATAAGTGGTTAGCAACCTCTGCAGGTAATATCTCCTAAATTCTACCTTTAAAATTTGACATTGGGGACAATGTCATATTTTAGTATGGGGTAAGGGACATATTTTGCTAATTAAAAAAAAAAAAAGTTAAGAAGTATTCATTCTGAACAAGGTCTGAGTAAGGGAGACTTGAGACATACCTTGTCAGTTTGATTTCTTCTTTTCAAAAAAAAAAAAAAAAAAGAGTTTGTTGTGTTTTAAGCAATTTAGAAATATTCATTCTGAACAAGGTCTGAGTAAGGGAGACTTGAGACATACCTTGTCAGTTTGATTTTAATCTTTTTATGTTTACTTGTTAATTTTTGTTTAGTATTTTAGGATTATTTAGGTTGCATGGTTTTGTTTTGTTTTGAGTCTTAGTTGTTCCTATTCTTATGTTATTAGTTCTTTTCTCTTACACATGATTCTTTCATTTGAGTTAATAGACTTACATTGAGGACAATGTAAGAATTAAGTGTGGGGGGGAATGATTTAGGATTTCTTTTATTTTTGTCTACTATTTTTTTTCTTTATTATTATTATTATTTTTTTTTTGTGAGTTTTAGTTCCTTTTTAATACAATGATGAGATATGAATTGCATAAGTCTAAAACAGATTTATTAGTGAGAAGATTTTCATGAGAATTGAGCTTGATGTCAACCTTTTTATGAGCCAATGTTAATATAATATGTTGATTGAGAAAGAAGCATGTTTAGACTTAATCTGACTTGTATAATCATCCTTGTGAGTTTTTGAGCCTATAATGATTGATGCATTATACAAATCAATCTAATTTCTTTCTTGAGTGCTCTTATGATTACATGATTCTCTAGAACTTGCTTTAAACCGTTTGAGACTATATTGATACATGTGACAACATGAATATGATAGAGGCATTAGGATTTTTAGCCAGGGCCAAACAGCCATCCCTTATTGATGTTCCAAGAGAACACACCCTTAGTGAACCAATTTGAGCCTACATTGAATAAGCTATCTCTTTGGTAACCATAACTTGTCCCTAACCTAAATATACTTATATCTTTACCTTTGTTCCAAAGATGAATTAGCATGTTTTGAGACAAGTTGCAAAGACAAGGGATATTTTTAGTTAAAAATTTGGGTTAGAAACAAGAAATAAGTGTGGGGGGAAAAGAAAAGAAAAGTCAAGAGAAAAAGAAATGGAATACTGACAAATACATTCCTATGTAAAAAAAAAAAATATATGAATCATCTCTTGAATTTGTGGAAAAAGAAAAAGATGTTACAAAGTCGTTTAGAATGAAGAAAAGGCCCAACATGAATATCCGGCCTAGGTGACTATGTACTTGTAAAGAGTTTTGAGAAGTTTCTTTGTATGATCTTTTTATGTCTCTAAACTTTATGAACTCTTTGGAACCTTTGTGATATCTTTATCCTTTTGTTCTTCAACCACATTACAAACCCCTTGGCCCCATTACAACCTTGATTAAAGACCTCTTGATTCATGAAGTTGTATGATCTAAATAGTGGAGAATAGGTGGACAAGCAAGAATATGGTAGAACTGTTTTCATGAGATTGATTGAGTGTAAACACTTCACCACTACTTTAAAGAGTGAAAATCATGAGGGTATCCCATGTGAGAAGTTAAGATTAAATTTGAACATGCAATATTTTGATTGAGATATGTTATGCTAATATTGGCTTAACTCAAACAATTTACATTCAAGCATGATTTTTTGTGAAATTCTTTAAGCTATTGATTAGTTTATAAGACTTGTTCAAATATTGTCTCTAATTTGTATTGAAAGGATTAGGAGTAAATATTTTTAGTATATGCAGTTTATTTATATTTTAGTTTTTCAATGTTTGTGGGTATCGTTCTAGTAAACCCTCACGAGACTAAACTCGTCCACTAGGGACACCTAGGGGTTTAAAGGCTTGTGTCACATGCTAAGTGCCACCGTGATTTCCTACGAAAATGGATTAGATTAGATTTTCTTATTTTATTTTTATTGAGTCGTTGCTAGGGACTAGCAACAATCTAAGTGTGGGGGTGTGATAACTCGTATAATTATATAGTTTTTAGTTATGTTTTATTATTGTTTTGTGTCAAATACGAGTTATTATTGTTTAGTCTAATTGTGTTTATGATCTTTTATATTTTTATGTATTTTGGTGTTTTTCACAAGTTTCTTTGAGTGATTTCAGATTACTAGAATTAAGGGCAAATCCAGTTCAGTTCCAGTTCCGACACCTTTTGCCATATCAGCTATATCTCGAGTTTCACTGAAGCAATAAGGCTGAAATTTGTAGCCATGCACAGCTAAGAGGCATATCTATCTTTTTCATGTTTTACACTTCTTGAAACGGAGTCGTTTTCCCTAGCGAAATCGACCATCAAGTTGGCTGATGTGCAATGACGTCTGTGCTGACCTGTTTTCGTATTATGCCCATATCTTCTTATCCACATCAGCAAATGAGCTGATTCCAACGGCTATGGATCAGTAACTGATAGGGTAACATTTTTCTAGAAGACCATGTGATCAGATAAGGCCTCCAACATTGACAAAATCGACCATCAATTTGGCTGATCAAAATCGTCATATATGACGAAAATTGTTAGAAAATGCACCCACCTATTATACCTACCTTTGAAATTTGTAAAGCTTGTCTCTTGTCATTTAGCCCTCAAAAATGTGTATAAATAGAGGGCCTTGGATGATTGTAAGGGATCATATTGGAGATTGGTAGGATATTAGCCATTTTAACAAAATTCTCTAAGTTTTCTTCTTCTTTCTTTTCTCTAGTTTTCTTTTTCTTTAGAAAGAGCAAGAGGTTGGATAATTAATATTCTTCTTCTTCTTCTTTCTTTCTTTTATTTTCTTCTTAGATTCTATTTAATTTTATGTTTATAATGCCTATGCTAGGTGATAACTCGTATAATTATATAGTTTTTAGTTATGTTTTATTATTGTTTTGTGTCAAATACGAGTTATTATTGTTTAGTCTAATTGTGTTTATGATCTTTTATATTTTTATGTAATTTGGTGTTTTTCACAAGTTTCTTTGAGTGATTTCAGATTACTAGAATTAAGGGCAAATCCAGTTCAGTTCTAGTTCCGACACATTTTGCCATATCAGCTATATCTGGAGTTTCACTGAAGCAATAAGGCTGAACTTTGTAGCCGTGCAAAGCTAAGAGGCATATCTATCTTTTTCATGTTTTATACTTCTTGAAACGGAGTCTTTTTCCCTAGCGAAATCGACCATCAAGTTGGCTGATGTGCAATGACGTCTGTGCTGACCTGTTTTCGTATTTTGCCCATATCTGCTTATACACATCAGTAAATGAGCTGATTCCAATGGCTATGGATCCGTAACTGATACGGGAACCTTTGTCTAGAAGACCATATGATCAGATCAGGCCTCTAATATTGACGAAATCGACCATCAAGTTGGCTGATGTGCAATGACGTCTGTGCTGACATGTTTTCGTATTTTGCCCATATCTGCTTATCCACGTCAGCAAATGAGCTGATTCCAACGGCTATGGATCCGTAACTGATAGGGTAACCTTTTTCTAGAAGACCATGTGATCAGATCAGGCCTCCAACATTGACGAAATCGACCATCAAGTTGGCTGATCAAAATTGTCATACAATATGACGAAAATTGTTAGAAAAATTCACCCACCTATTATACCTACCTTTGAAATTTGTAAAGCTTGTCTCTTGTCATTTAGCCTTCCAAAATGTGTATAAATAGAGGGCCTTGGATGATTGTAGAGGATCATATTGTACATAGGTAGGATATTAGCCATTTTAATAAAATTCTCTAAGTTTTCTTCTTCTTTCTTTTCTCTAGTTTTCTTTCTTTTCTCTAGTTTTCTTTTTCTTTAGAGAGAGCAAGAGGTTGGATAATTAATATTCTTCCTCTTCTTCCTTCTTTCTTTTATTTTCTTCTTAGATTTTCTTTAATTTTATGTTTATGTTTACAATGCCTATGCTAGGCTAAACTTCTATTTGGTTAAGGGTGATTTCAAAGCCCTAGACATGTTTTGTGATTGATTTTCAGATTCTATCTATCATTAATTTTCTATCAAAGTTGCTTATGTTCTTCTACAAGAATTGTTCATGATGTTGTCTTGATTTATTTAGGTGTACAACTAGATAGATCTTGACAATTATCTATTGCTAGTCTAGGAGTCTTGATCCGTGTAATTGTCTTGATTTCCTATTCATAAGTGGCAATTTGTGATTAATGATTATGGTCAAGTTTTCAATAATTGCAAAGTGGAACATAACCTAAGTTGAACAATCCGAGCTTATGTGTTTGTTGCTTAGATCAACCTATCTTTCTCATCATAAAGCTGCCATTAAATTGAATTTAGAGAGCTTATTCTAGGTTGTTTAATGGTTAGAGATTAAATAGAGAGCTTGTTCTATTTAACGACAAACTAAGGAAAGATTGGGATAACAGAGCTTGTTGTTATCTACGGTTGTTAACTTTGATAGTTGGTTGATATTGATAGATCTGAAATTGATTCTTAATGATGTCTAGTGGTGGAGAATGAAACCTTAACCATATTTTTCATATTTGATTCTTCTTACTTACTTGTTTTCTTACTTTTCTAGTTTGCTTATTTTTAAAAGTATATTTATTTTTATTGGCTGGTTATACCGCCTAATTTGTATATTAACTTTGTTTTACTTTTATTGGCTGGTTATACCGCCTTGCATCTTCTTCTTATTATTTACTTTAGTTTAAATCTGACTTCAAAAACCCCTTTTCTTTTATTGTTCTTGAATTTAAGTTTTAAACTATTAACTTATAAACTAAAACCCAATCCCTGAGGACTCGACCCTTGCTAACTACTATACTTACAATTGATCTTTTTAGTGCAAGGTTAAATAAGATACACTCTTTTGGGTGCATCAAATTTTTGGCGCCGTTGCCGGGGATTGTTTTCTTTAGTTTATTTGTTACTTGGTTTATTCTTATTTTCAGTTCTAATTAGTTCTATTTTCTTGTACATACAAGTTTTTCTTATCAAATTTTGGAAAAAAAAAACGATGGAATTGAGCAATCTAACACTTGAAGAGTTGGTGGCATACATGAACATGGAAAATCAACAAGCCAATCTCACCTACCCAGTTCAACAATTGGCCATGGGAGGATGTCAAGGCCATCAAGTGTTCCAAGACCAACAGTATGATCATTACTCAAACACTTACCATGAGGGATGGTGGGATCATACTAATTATGGCTACTCAGAAAATTACCAAGAAGTAGATCCTTATGCCAATTACACTCATCCATCTAGATTTAATCAATCATGGTCTCAAGAACCAGATCTTTTTCAGCCACTACATATGACTCAAAACTCAGGTACTTCTTTAGAAGATCTTGTCGATTCTCTTGTTACTAATACTTTGCAATTTCAACAGGAAACAAGGGCAAGTATCCAGAGTTTGGAAAGGCAAATGAGCCTATTGGCTAGTAGTATGGTGGTATGGGTAGCACAAAGATCTGAAGAACTCTCTGCCCAAACGATGATTAACCCAAAGGAGAATGCTACTATTGTGACCTTGAAGAATGATGAACAAGATAAGGATGAAAAAAAATTAGAGATGGATTCTATTCTGGAGGATAATGAAGCCATAAATCCAAATAAGAGTATTTCAGCACCTGAGGTAACGTTTAAGATTCCAATTTTTACTAATGTTTCTTCTCCACCTTTTCCTAGTAGATTTGCAAAGTTCAAGGAGGAAGAACATGAACAAAACATGCTGGAAACCTTAAACAGTTTGTTTGTGGATGCCATTCAACAAGTACCAACATATGCTCCATTCCTCGATGAGATATGCACCACAAAGGATGATGGAATAATACTTGTAATGGAGAATGCATCCAGTTTTGTGCAAAGAAAGCTTCCTATCAAACGTTCAAATTTGGGAAATTTCATGTATGAGCCTGACAAGCCTAAAAAGCCAAGAAAGGGTGTTGGTTAGATTCAAAACACTAACTCAAGTGTTAATTGGGAAGGCAGCCCAATTAAAGATGAAATTGCCAACCTGCCATACTCAGATTTGCTTTCTTTTCCTTTTCCTTTTTTTTTTTGTTTTTATTTGTTTTTATTTATTTTTTTTATGTTTATTTGTTTAGTATTTTAGGATTTTATTTAGAGTGTTTTGTTTTTGAGTCTTTTTATGTTGTTTTTCTTTCTGATCCTTGTTTTGAAAATAACTAGATGTAAATATAATTTTTATTTTATTTTTTTAACCCCGGTTAAATGGCAGATAACGGTACTCCGTGATTATTTAAGTCGGTTCCATCAGCTACCCACAAAACTGATATTGTATATAAATTTCTCTTTCAATTTCTCTTTCATTTTTTTTTTTCTTTTTTCAGGATGGATGATATTCTCACAAGATTGCAGAAACGATTTCCTCCCTTTCCTCGAAATATTTTACTGAAGCTTTACCAAGTTCGATTTGAAAGATTAAGAATGCTTATGCACAAAGGGATTCCTGGAGACATACGTTGGATAATTGAAGCCAAGGTACGTGAAGATGAATATCTTCCTGTTTTACATTTACCAGGTACAGGTAGAAGCACTTTTGCAAAGAAGCGACGAGCAAAGCGCATGAGTTCAAATTGCCACAAATGTGCACGATGGACGTGTAACGGTAAATGTCGTTCTATTGGGATTCCGTCCTCTAATCGAGATGATAAAATTGAATTCATTAAGGATGGACTGAGTAAGGAGAATTTGGGTAATATCCAACTTTCTCTTGAGACGCATCCTAGTGGAGACGTACAAAGAGAAATTCTTGATTTATGGCCGCAATTCCAAAGGGAATGGCAACATCTTGGGAATCTGATGTTAAAAGACCCTGTTTGCCAGCTTGTAAGAAAACTGGATGGGAAGCATATCCTCGACTCATAGAAGGCGTTTAAGCCGTTTCTGGACGTAAAACCAGAGGAAGATGTGAGCCACAATCACAACTACAATAAATGACTTCTCAGCTTTTGGTTTGATTTGCAATAACTTCATTTCGGTTTAATTTACGTGTTGTTCGATTTGTGTAATTATTCTCGTTTTTTTTTTTTTTCTTTTGTCTTTTACGGTTGATTTTTCTTCTCTTTTTGATTTTCTTCCTGAAATCACGCAAAAATCTTTTGTTAGGTTAACATTTTCTTCTGACAGGTCAGATACACTTTCGGCGACATTATTACTCTTGTCTGATTCACTACTCAGTCCTCTATATATTACACCATGTACTCATTCTCTTTCAGGCACTCGAAAAAAAGAAAAAAAAAAAGAAAAAAAAAATGGAAAGTACTTCGTCCCAACGCATTAAAAAAATTTGTGTTTTTGGAGGTGCTTATCCAGGGAAAAATAACATATTCGCTGATGAAGCCATAAGAGTTGGAGTAATACTTGCCCAACAAAAGATCCAGTTGATTTATGGAGGCGGTAGTACGGGTTTAATGGGAGCAGTCGCTACAGCAGCACACGCCGGAGGAAGTCCAGTTCTAGGAATCGTGCCAAAGCTATTCACAGATTTTTGTGGACCTACCTTGGGTAAGGAAATACAAGTCTGGAGTATCCCTGAACGGATAACAATCATTCACCATTCTGCCGATGCATTCATTGCTTTACCAGGAGGTCTGGGTACATTGGAAGAAATAGCTTGCGTGGCTTCTTGGTCATCTTTGGTCACAAAAAAGAAACCCATTGGTTTGCTTAATATTAATGGTTATTTTAGTAATTTGCTTTCATATTTAGATAATGCTGTGGATAATGGATTCATGTTTTCAGAGGCAAGGAGAACCATAATTTCTGCTACAACCATTGAAGATTTACTCAAAAAGCTCCAAGCTTATGAGTATTTATCTGCTACGGTTGTTTCGCAAACGCTCGGAAAAAGAAAAAGAGATATGGACGAGCAAGGAGTGGATTGCACTTTGTCTTTGTGACATTATCTAACATTTTGTTTGTTGTGTCTCAGTTATAATAGGTGGTTAGCAACCTTTACAGGTAATATCTCCTAAATTTTACCTTCTTAAAAAAAAAAAAAAAAAGTTTGTTGTGTTTTAAGCAATTTAGAAGTATTCATTCTGAACAAGGTCTGAGTAAGGGAGACTTGAGACATACCTTGTGAGTTTGATTTCTTCTTTTCAAAAAAAAAAAAAAAGAGTTTGTTGTGTTTTAAGCAATTTAGAAGTATTCATTCTGAACAAGGTCTGAGTAAGGGAGACTTGAGACATACCTTGTCAGTTTGATTTTAATCTTTTTACGTTTACTTGTTAATTTTTGTTTAGTATTTTAGGATTATTTAGGTTGCATGAGTTTGTTTTGTTTTGAGTCTAGTTATTCCTATTCTTATGTTATTAGTTCTTTTCTCTTACACATGATTCTTTTATTTGGGTTAATAGACTTACATTGAGGACAATGTAAGAATTAAGTGTGGGGGGAATGATTTAGGATTTCTTTTATTTTTGTCTACTATTTTTTTTATGAGTCTTTATTATTATTATTATTTTTTAGTGTGTTTTAGTTCCTTTTTAATACAATGATGAGATATGAATTGCATAAGTCTAAAACATATTTATTAGTGAGAAGATTTTCATGAGAATTGAGCTTGATGTCAACCTTTTTATGAGCCAATGTTAATATGATATGTTGATTGAGAAAGAAGCATGTTTAGACTTAATCTGACTTGTATAATCATTCTTGTGAGTTTTTGAGCCTAAAATGATTGATGCATTATATAAATCAATCTAATTTCTTTCTTGAGTGCTCTTATGATTACATGATTCTCTAGAACTTGCTTTAAACCGTTTGAGACTATATTGATGCATGTGACAACATGAATATGATAGAGGCATTAGGATTTTTAGCCAGGGCCAAACAACCATCCCTTATTGATGTTCCAAGAGAACACACCCTTAGTGAACCAATTTGAGCCTACATTGAATAAGCTATCTCTTTGGTAACCATAACTTGTCCCTAACCTAAATATACTTATATCTTTACCTTTGTTCCAAAGATGAATTAGCATGATTTGAGACAAGTTGCAAAGACAAGGGATATTTTTTGGTTAGAAACAAGAAATAAGTGTGGGGGGAAAAGAAAAGAAAAGTCAAGAGAAAAAGAAATGGAATACTGGCAAATACATTCCTATATATAAAAAAAAAAAAATGAATCATCTCTTGAATTTGTGGAAAAAGAAAAAGATGTTACAAAGTTGTTTAGAATGAAGAAAAGGCCCAACATGAATATCCGGCCTAGGTGACTATGTACTTGTAAAGAGTTTTGAGAAGTTTCTTTGTATAATCTTTTTATGTCTCTAAACTTTATGAACTCTTTGGAACCTTTGTGATATCTTTATCCTTTTGTTCTTCAACCACATTACAAACCCCTTGGCCCCATTACAACCTTGATTAAAGACCTCTTGATTTATGAAGTTGCATGATCTTTTAGTGGAGAATAGGTGGACAAGCAAGCATATGGTAGAAGTGTTTTCATGAGATTGATTGAGTGTAAACACTTTACCACTACTTTAAAGAGTGAAAATCAAGAGAGTATCCCATGTGAGAAGTTGAGATTAAATTTGAACATGCACTATTTTGATTGAGATATGTTATGCTAATATTGGCTTAACTCAAACAATTTACATTCAAGCATGATTTTTTGTGAAATTTTTTAAGCTATTGATTAGTTTATAAGACTTGTTCAAATATTGTCTCTAATTTGTATTGAAAGGATTAGGAGTAAATATTTTTAGTATATGTAGTTTATTTATATGTAGTTTATTTATATTTTAATTTTTCAATGTTTGTGGGTATCGTTCTAGTAAACCCTCACGAGACTAAACTCGTCCACTAGGGACACCTAGGGGTTTGAAGGCTTGTGTCACATGCTAAGTGCCACCGTGATTTCCTACGAAAGTGGATTAGATTAGATTTTCTTATTTTATTTTTATTGAGTCGTTGCTAGGGACTAGCAACAATCTAAGTGTGGGGGTGTGATAACTCGTATAATTATATAGTTTTTAGTTATGTTTTATTATTGTTTTGTGTCAAATACGAGTTATTATTGTTTAGTCTAATTGTGTTTATGATCTTTTATATTTTTATGTAATTTGGTGTTTTTCACAAGTTTCTTTGAGTGATTTCAGATTACTAGAATTAAGGGCAAATCCAGTTCAGTTCTAGTTCCGACACATTTTACCATATCAGCTATATCTGGAGTTTCACTGAAGCAATAAGGCTGAACTTTGTAGCCGTGCAAATCTAAGAGGCATATCTATCTTTTTCATGTTTTATACTTCTTGAAACGGAGTCGTTTTCCCTAGCGAAATCGACCATCAAGTTGGCTGATGTGCAATGACGTCTGTGCTGACATGTTTTCGTATTTTGCCCATATCTGCTTATCCACATCAGCAAATGAGCTGATTCCAACGGCTATGGATCCGTAACTGATAGGGGAACCTTTTGCTAGAAGACCATGTGATCCGATCAGGCCTCCAACATTGACGAAATCGACCATCAAGTTGGCTGATTAAAATTGTCATACAATATGACGAAAATTGTTAGAAAAATTCACCCACCTATTATACCTACCTTTGAAATTTGTAAAGCTTGTCTCTTGTCATTTAGCCTTCCAAAATGTGTATAAATAGAGGGCCTTGGATGATTGTAGAGGATCATATTGTACATAGGTAGGATATTAGCCATTTTAATAAAATTCTCTAAGTTTTCTTCTTCTTTCTTTTCTCTAGTTTTCTTTCTTTTCTCTAGTTTTCTTTTTCTTTAGAGAGAGCAAGAGGTTGGATAATTAATATTCTTCCTCTTCTTCTTTCTTTCTTTTATTTTCTTCTTAGATTTTCTTTAATTTTATGTTTATGTTTACAATGCCTATGCTAGGCTAAACTTCTATTTGGTTAAGGGTGATTTCAAAGCCCTAGACATGTTTTGTGATTGATTTTCAGATTCTATCTATCATTAATTTTCTATCAAAGTTGCTTATGTTCTTCTACAAGAATTGTTCATGATGTTGTCTTGATTTATTTAGGTGTACAACTAGATAGATCTTGATAATTATCTATTGCTAGTCTAGGAGTCTTGATCCGTGAAATTGTCTTGATTTCCTATTCATAAGTGGCAATTTGTGATTAATGATTATGGTCAAGTTTTCAATAATTGCAAAGTGGAACATAACCTAAGTTGAACAATCCGAGCTTATGTGTTTGTTGCTTAGATCAACCTATCTTTCTCATCATAAAGCTGCCATTAAATTGAATTTAGAGAGCTTATTCTAGGTTGTTTAATGGTTAGAGATTAAATAGAGAGCTTGTTCTATTTAACGACAAACTAAGGAAATATTGGGATAACAGAGCTTGTTGTTATCTACGGTTGTTAACTTTGATAGTTGGTTGATATTGATAGATCTGAAATTGATTCTTAATGATGTCTAGTGGTGGAGAATGAAACCTTAACCATATTTTTCATATTTGATTCTTCTTACTTACTTGTTTTCTTACTTTTCTAGTTTGCTTATTTTTAAAAGTATATTTATTTTTATTGGCTGGTTATACCGCCTAATTTGTATATTAACTTTGTTTTACTTTTATTGGCTGGTTATACCGCCTTGCATCTTCTTCTTATTATTTACTTTAGTTTAAATCTGACTTCAAAAACCCCTTTTCTTTTATTGTTCTTGAATTTAAGTTTTAAACTATTAACTTATAAACTAAAACCCAATCCCTGAGGACTCGACCCTTGCTAACTACTATACTTACAATTGATCTTTTTAGTGCAAGGTTAAATAAGATACACTCTTTTGGGTGCATCACTAGGCTAAACTTCTATTTGGTTAAGGGTGATTTCAAAGCCCTAGACATGTTTTGTGATTGATTTTCAGATTCTATCTATCATTAATTTTCTATCAAAGTTGCTTATGTTCTTCTACAAGAATTGTTCATGATGTTGTCTTGATTTATTTAGGTGTACAACTAGATAGATCTTGATAATTATCTATTGCTAGTTTAGAAGTCTTGATCCGTGTAATTGTCTTGATTTCCTATTCATAAGTGGCAATTTGTGATTAATGATTATGGTCAAGTTTTCAATAATTGCAAAGTGGAACATAACCTAAGTTGAACAATCCGAGCTTATGTGTTTGTTGCTTAGATCAACCTATCTTTCTCATCATAAAGCTGCCATTAAATTGAATTTAGAGAGCTTATTCTAGGTTGTTTAATGGTTAGAGATTAAATAGAGAGCTTGTTATATTTAACGACAAACTAAGGAAAGATTGGGGTAACAGAGCTTGTTGTTATCTACGGTTGTTAACTTTGATAGTTGGTTGATATTGATAGATCTGAATTTGATTCTTAATGATGTCTAGTGGTGGAGAATGAAATCTTAACCATATTTTTCATATTTGATTCTTCTTACTTACTTGTTTTCTTACTTTTCTAGTTTGCTTATTTTTAAAAGTATATTTATTTTTATTGGCTGGTTATACCGCCTAATTTGTATATTAACTTTGTTTTATTTTTATTGGCTGGTTATACCGCCTAATTTAGTATATATATTTTTATTGGCTGGTTATACCGCCTAATTTAGTATATATATTTTTATTGGCTGGTTATACCGCCTTGCATCTTATTCTTATTATTTACTTTAGTTTAAATCTGATTTCAAAAACCCCTTTTCTTTTATTGTTCTTGAATTTAAGTTTTAAACTATCAACTTATAAACTAAAACCCAATCCCTGAGGACTCGACCCTTGCTAACTACTATACTTACAATTGATCTTTTTAGTGCAAGGTTAAATAAGATACACTCTTTTGGGTGCATCAAGTCTAAAACAGATTTATTAGTGAGAAGATTTTCATGAGAATTGAGCTTGATGTCAACGTTTTTATGAGCCAATGTTAATATGATATGTTGATTGAGAAAGAAGCATGTTTAGACTTAATCTGACTTGTATAATCATCCTTGTGAGTTTTTGAGCCTATAATGATTGATGCATTATACAGATCAATCTAATTTCTTTCTTGAGTGCTCTTATGATTACATGATTCTCTAGAACTTGCTTTAAACCGTTTGGGACTATATTGATACATGTAACAACATGAATATGATAGAGGCATTAGGATTATAACCAGAGCCAAACAGCCATCCCTTATTAATGTTCTAAGAGAACATCCCCACTAGTGAGCCAATTTGAGCCTACATTAAATATGCTGTTTTATTGGTAACCACAACTTACACCTAGCCTAAATATACTTATATCCTTACCCTTGTTCTAAAGATGGATTTTATATTTTGAGACATATTGCAAAAAAACAAGGGATATTTTTAGTTGAAAATTTGGGTTAGAAACAAAAGATAAGTGTGGGGGAAGAAAAGAAAAGAAAAAGTCAAGAGAAAAAGAAAGGGATCATTGTCAAATACATTCCCATATTAAAAAAAAAAAAAAAAATCTTCTCTTGAACTTCTAGTTAAAGTAAAGAAAAAGATGTTACAAAGTTGGTTAGAATGAAGCAAAGGCTCAACATGAATATTTAGCCTATGTTATTATGTGCTTTATAAGAGTTTTGAGAAGTTTTATTCGTATGATCTTATTATGTCTCTAAACTCTATGAACTCTTTGGAACCTTTGTGATATCTTTATCCTTTTGTTCTTTAACCACATTATAACCCTTTGGCCCCATTACAACCTTGAAAAAAGACCTCTTGATTTATGAAGTTGTATGATCTAAATAGTGGAGAATAGGTGGACAAGCAAGAATATGGTAGAACTGTTTTCATGAGATTGATTGAGTGTAAACACTTTACCACTACTTTAAAGAGTGAAAATCATGAGAGTATCCCATGTGAGAGGTTGAGATTAAGTTGAATATGCACTATTTTGATTGAAATATGTTATGTTAATATTGGCTTAACTCATTTATTTACATTCAAGCATGAATTTTTGTGAAATTCTTTGAGCTATTGATTAGTTTATAAGACTTGTTCAAAGATTGTCTCTAATTTATATTGAAAGGATTAGGAGTAAATATTTTTAGTGTATATAGTTTACTTATATTTTAGTTTTTCAATGTTTGTGGGTATCGTTCTAGCAAACCCTCACGAGACTAAACTCGTCCACTAGGGACACCTAGGGGTTTAAAGGCTTGTGTCACATGCTAAGTGCCACCGTGATTTCCTACGAAATTAGATTAGATTAGATTTTCTTATTTTATTTTTATTGAGTCGTTGCTAGGGACTAGCAACAATCTAAGTGTGGGGGTGTGATAACTCGTATAATTATATAGTTCTTAGTTATGTTTTATTATTGTTTTGTGTCAAATATGAGTTATTATTGCTTAGTCTAATTGTGTTTATGATATTTTATATTTTTATGTAATTTGGTGTTTTTCACGAGTTTCTTTGAGTGATTTCAGATTACTAGGTTAAATCAAGAATTAAGGGCAAATCCAATTCAGTTCCAGTTCCGACACCTTTTGCCATATCAGCTATATCTGGAGTTTCACTGAAGCATTAAGGCTTAAAATTTTACAGTGCATATTTAAGAGGCATATCTATCTTTTTCATGTTTTACACTTCTTGAAACGGAGTCGTTTTCCCTACCGAAATCAACCATCAAGTTGGCTGTTGTGCAATGACGTCTGTTCTGCACCGTTTTGGTATTTTGACCATATCTTCCGATCCACATGAGCAAATGATCTGATTCCAACGGATATGGATCAGTAACTGATAGGGGCATATTTTTCTAGAAGACCATTTGATCAGATCGAGCCTCCAACATTGACAAAATCGACCATCAAGCTGGCTGATCAGAATTGTCATACAACATGACGAAAATTGTTAGAAAAATGCACCCACCTATTATACCTACCTTTGAAATTTATAAAGCTTGTCTCTTGTCATTTAGCTCTCCAAAATGTGTATAAATAGAGGGCCTTGGATGAGTATTAGGATACATTATACATTGGTAGGATATTAGCCATTGTAATAAAATTCTCTAAGTTTTCTTCTTCTTTCCTTTCTCTAGTTTTCTTTTTTTATTTACTTATGCTTCTTACATTTCTTTTCATTTTATTCATATCTAGTATGTGTTGCTAATCATATTGTTGAGACGATGAGGTGAAGCTTTTGGTAAATGCTAAGGTTAGTCTCTTAAACATGAGCTAAAATGAATCATCATTTATAAACACTAGTATAGATAATATTTTCTTTTGGTTTAAAATCATACTTGCAAAGTAGGGATCTTGATTCATTATTGACAATGAAAATGGCATAGTAAATGCTTGGTTTCATAACCTTGATTTGTTGTAGACATATACCTTGGCATAAGGAATGCTTGGACTCTTTTTGTGAGTTTTGAGGACACTAAATGAACATAATATCATATGCTATGGACGTTGGACAATTTGGACTGAATTGCTAAACCTTCCGATTGGAATCTCCCTTATGTGTGAATTTCAATTGTGTAATAAAACAAGATTAATCTTAGCATAACACCAAGAGTGGATTCTCTAACCTCAACATCTTTTCTTATTGTTTTTATATCTTGTTTAATTTCTTTTCTTTTATTTTGTTTATTTTGTTCTCTAATATCTTGTTTATCTTGTTTTGTTGTTGATTCCCTAATATCTTGTTTACTTTATTTTTCTTATATATTTATAAACTTATACTTACTAATACGCTTCCCTGTGGTTCGACCTCGGACACCCGAGAATTTATTACTTGAACATAACCTGCACTTGGGTTTACAACTCTTAATTGAGTCTCCATCAACGGCCTATGTATTATGTGCTTTGTAAAGAGTTTTGAGAAGTTTTCTTTGTATGAATCTTATTATGTCTCTAAACTATATGAAATCTTTGGAACCTTTGTAATATCCTTTTCCTTTTATTCTTTAACCACATTTATTACCCCTTGGCCCCAATATAACCTTAAATAAAGACCTCTTGATTTATGAAGTTGCATGATCTA
The DNA here is from genome assembly GCA_030761205.1 of Fremontodendron californicum. Classification (NCBI taxonomy): domain Eukaryota; kingdom Viridiplantae; phylum Streptophyta; class Magnoliopsida; order Malvales; family Malvaceae; genus Fremontodendron; species Fremontodendron californicum. Next base: position 23,803,222 of record JAULJL010000013.1, read on the forward strand.
AATAGTGGATAATAGGTGGACAAGCAAGCATATGGTAGAACTGTTTCCATGAAATTGATTGAGTGTAAACACTTTACCACTACTTTAAAAAGTGAAAATCATGAGAGTATCCCATGTGAGAAGTTGAGATTAAGTTTGAACATGCACTATTTTGATTGAGATATGTTATGTTAACTTAACTCAAACCCTTTACTATCAAGTATGATTCTTTGTGAAACTCTTTAAGCTATTGATTAGTTTGTAAGACATGTTCAATGATTATCTATAAGTTGTATTGAAAGTGAACTAGATTCGGTTTTCTTACCTTGTGTCTATTTGATTTTGCTCGAGGACTAGCAAAAGATTAAGTGTGGGGGAATTTGATAAGTGCTTAATTTCATACATTTTCCTATTTAATTTCCTTATACTTTGTGCTTTGATTCTTACTTCCTTGACACTTTACTAGGTTTTTATGCTTTGTAGGTATTTTGGAGGAGATGAAGTCAAAACATGTCAATTAGGATGTTAACGAGTGATGCACCCAAAAGAGTGTATCTTTATTTAACCTTGCACTAAAAAGATCAATTGTAAGTATAGTAGTTAGCAAGGGTCGAGTTCTCAGGGATTGTGTTTTAGTTTAAGAATTATTAGTCTAAAACCTAAATTCAAGGAAAACAAAATAAAAGGGGAGGTTTTTAAAATCAATTTAAACTAAAGACTTATAATCAAAGAAGAAATCAAGTAAATAAGAAGTAATCAAATATGAGAAAAATACGGTTAAGGTTTCATTCTCCACCACTAGACATCATTAAGAATCAATTTCATATCTATCAACATTAATTAGCTATCAAAGTTAACAACCGTAGATAACAACAAGCTCTGTTACCCCAATCTTTCCTTAGTCTGTCGTTAAATAGAACAAGCTCTCTATTTAATCTCTAACTATCAAACAACCTAGAATAAGCTCCCAAGTTCAATTTAATAGCAGCTTTATATGAGAAAGATAGGTTGATCTAAGCAACAAACACATAAGCTCGGATTGTTCAACTTAGGTTATGTTCCACTTTGCAATTATTGAAAACTTAACCATAATCATTAATCACAAATTTCCACTTATGAATAGGAAATCAAGACAATTACACGGATCAAGACTCCTAAACTAGCATTAGACAATTATCAAGATTTATCTAGTTGGCCACCTAAACAAATCAAAACATCATCATGAACAATTTTAATAGAAGAACATAAGCAACTTTGATAGAAAACAATGATAGATAGATTCTGAAAATTAATTACATAACATGTCTAGGGCTTTGAAATCACCCTTAACCAAATAAAAGTTTAGCCTAGCATAGGCATTGTAAATATAAACATAAAATTAAAGAGAATCTAAGAAGAAAATAAAAGAAAGAAAGAAAGAAGAAGAAGAATATTAATTATCCAGCCTCTTACTCTCTAAAAAACAAAGAAACAAAGAAGAAATCATAACTTTTATGCTTGGAGAAGTGTAAATTTCGTATGCCCCCTTGATCTCTATTTATAGGCAATAGCTAGGGCATCAAATAAGTGAATTTCAGCTCTCTCCCTTCAATAAATGCTGACTTGTGGCTAAAGTTAAGGAAAAGTGGCTGACTTTTATGTTTTAAGGAAAGATATAAGCCTTGGCAGCCAAGTTTGAATAAAGTAGGAAAGTTTTAGTCAAAGCACTCTTTAATGTGGAGAGATTACAAACTTGCAGCCAAAGTAAGTGTACGGAAGGAAAGTCTTGGCTGATTTAATTCTCCTACTTTGACTAGGATTAGCTTTAAGGAAAGATACTTGCAATTAATGCAATTAATGCAAGTTGACAGCCACTAATCCTTCTTTGGCTAGGATAAACATAAATGTCAGCTAGGGTATTAAGAAAAATATGTGATTTGCGGCTAGGGTTTTTTCTGCCACTAGGGTTTTTAGAGAGATATTCCAATGCCGATATGGATGACCATTTTTTATCCGATTTAGGCCTATGACCACCGTTGGAAAGGTAATCAAGTGATCTTAAAAAGTCAAGAAGGAAGTTTCTTCGAATAAAGAGTCTAACATCATGTTTTCTTAGCAACAAGCTCTGAAGGTCAAATCTGTCTTCTTGCTTTGCACCAAGAATTTGATCTTTTTGACTCCCGGTTCTTTTTCCATCTTGTGATTGTGATTTTGTAAGCTCTTTAACATCCTAATTGACATGTTTTGACTTCATCTCCTCCAAAATACCTACAAAGCATAAAAACCTAGTAAAATGTCGAGGAAGTAAGAATCAAAGCACAAAGTATAAGGAAATTAAATAGGAAAATGTATGAAATTAAGCACTTATCAAATTCCCCACACTTAATCTTTTGCTAGTCCTCGAGCAAAATCAAATAGACACAAGGTAAGAAAACCAAATCTAGTTCACTTTCAATACAACTTATAGATAATCATTGAACATGTCTTACAAACTAATCAATAGCTTAAAGAGTTTCACAAAGAATCATGCTTGATATTAAAGGGTTTAAGTTAAGTTAACATAACATATCTCAATCAAAATAGTGCATCTTCAAACTTAATCTCAACTTCTCACATGGGATACTCTCATGATTTTCACGTTTTAAAGTAGTGATAAAGTGTTTACACTCAATCAATCTCATGAAAACAGTTCTACCATATGCTTGCTTGTCCACCTATTATCCACTTTTTAGATCATGCAACTTCATAAAAAAAGAGGTTTTTATTCAAGGTTATAATGGGGCCAAGGGGTAATAAATGTGGTTAAAGAATAAAAGGAAAAGGATATTACAAAGGTTCCAAAGGTTTCATAGAGTTTAGAGACATAATAAGATTCATACAAAGAAAACTTCTCAAAACTCTTTACAAAGCACATAATACATAGGCTGAATATTCATGTTGGGCGTTTTCTTCATTCTAAACAACTTTGTAACATCTTTTTCTTTTTCCACAAGTTCAAGAGATGATTCATATATATATATATATATATTTCATAGGAATGTATTTGCCAATATTCCCTTTCTTTTTCACTTGACTTTTCTTTTCTTTTCCCTCACACTTATTTCTTGTTTCTAACCCAAATTTTCAATAGATCTTCCTTATCTTTGCAACATGTCTCAAAACATGCTAATTCATCTTTGGAACAAGGGTAAAGATATAAATAAGTATATTTAGGTTAGGGACAAGTTATGGTTACCAAAGAAATAGCTTATTCAATGTAGGCTCAAATTGGATCAGTAAGGGGCATGTTCTCTTGGAACATCAATAAGGGATGGCTGTTTGGCCCTCGTTAAAAATCCTAATGCCTCTATCATATTCATGTTGTCACATGCATCAATATAGTCTCAACAAGGTTTAAAGCAAGTTCTAGAGAATCATGTAATCATAAGAGCACTCAAGAAAGAAATTAGATTGATATGTATAATGCATCAATCATATAGGCTCAAAAACTCACAAGGATGATTATACAAGTCAGATTTAAGTCTAAACATGCTTCTTTCTCAATCAACATATCATATTAACATTGGCTCAAAAACAAAAATAACATCAAGCTCAATTCTCATGAAAATCTTCTCACTAATAAATCAGTTTTAGACTTATGCAATTCATATATCATCATAGTATTGAAAGTAACTATGGCACACTAAAAACAACATAAAAAGAATAAAAAACAAAACACACTAAAGAAAATTCTAAATTCTTCCCCCCACACTTAATTTTTACATTGTCCTCAATGTAATGCTATTATCCCTAATGCAAGAACTATATGTAAGAGAAAAGAACTACTAAACAAAACAAACTAAAGAAAAACAATAAAAGATAGAATGATGGAGAGTATGGAATATGCAAATTTGATTATAATGGATGCTCTCCATCCTTTGGGTTGCCTCCCAAGAAGCGCTTGGTTTATTGTCCTCAGCCTGACTTAGACCCTTGCACCCTTGCCATTATTATTCAACATAATTTGGCTCAAAAAGTGGTAACTCCTCCACATCTTGTATTGGCAAGTTCTCATAGTAAGGCTTCAATCTATGACCATTCACTTTCAATGCCTTATATATTTTTGGGCTTTGGATTTCAAATGCAACATGAGTAAATACATTAGTAATAACAAAAGGTCCTACCCAACGAGAACATAACTTACCTGGAAATAACTTAAGGTGTGAATGGAAGAGAAGAACTTTTTGTCCAACAACAAAGTCCTTTCTTGATATCATCTTGTCATGGAATGCCTTAGTCTTTTCCTTGTAAATCCTAGAATTCTCATAAGCATCTTTCCTTATCTCCTATAATTCTTGTAGGTCAAGTTTTCTTTGCTGACCTGTCTCATCCATCTTCATGTTGCATTGTTTGATAGCCCAATATGATTTATGTTTCAATTCAACCGGAAGATGACAAGGCTTACCATAAACAAGTCGATAAGGAGACATACCAATGAATGTCTTATATGCTGATAAGTGCTTAATTTCATACTTTTTCCTATTTAATTTCTTTATACTTTGTGCTTTGATTCTTACTTCCTTGACATTTTACTAGGTTTTTATGCTTTGTAGGTATTTTGGAGGAGATGAAGTCAAAACATATCAATTAGGATGTTAAAGAGCTTACAAAATCACAATCACAAGATGGAAAAAGAGTTGGGAGTCAAAAAGATCAAATTCTTGGTGCAAAGCAAGAAGACAGATTTGACCTCCGAAGATTGTTGCTAAGAAAACATGATGTTAGACTCTTTATTCGAAGAATCTTACTTCTTTACTTTTAAAGATCACTTGATTACCTTTCCAACGGCTTGTCATGGGCCTAAATCGGATAAGAAATGGTCATCCAAATTGGCATTGGAATATCTCCCTAAAAACCCTAGTGGCAGAAAAAAACCTTAGCCGTAAATGACAACTTTTTCTTAATACCCTAGTTGACATTTAAGTTTATCCTTGCCAAAGAAGGTTTAGTGGCTGACAACTTGCATTATTTGCAAGTATCTTTCCTTAAAGTTAATCCTAGTCAAAGTAGGAGAATTAAATCAGCCAAGACTTTCCTTCCTTACACTTACTTTGGCTGCAAGAATATAATCTCTCTTCATTAAAGAGTGCTTTGACTAAAACTTTCCTACTTTATTCAAACTTGGCTGCCAAGGTTTATATCTTTCCTTGAAACACAAAAGTCAGCATTTATTGAAGGGAGAGAGCTGAAATACACTTGTTTGAAGCCCTAGCTATTGCCTTGAGACCAAGGAAAGACCAACTAGACCCATTGGTATGTCTCCTTATCGACTTGTTTATGGTAAGCCTTGTCATCTTCCGGTTGAGTTGGAACATAAATCATATTGGGCTATCAAACAATGCAACATGGAGATGGATGAGACAGGTAAGCAAAGAAAACTTGACCTACAAGAATTAGAGGAGATAAGGAATGATGCCTATGAGAATTCTAGGATTTACAAGGAAAATACTAAGGCATTCCATGACAAGATGATATCAAGAAAGGACTTTGTTGTTGGACAAAAAGTTCTTCTCTTCCATTCACGCCTTAAGTTATTTCCAGGTAAGTTATGTTCTCGTTGGGTTGGACCTTTTGTTGTTACTAATGTATTTACTCATGGTGCAGTTGAAATCCAAAGCCCAAAAACAGATAAGGCATTCAAAGTGAATGGTCATAGATTGAAGCCTTACTATGAGAACTTTCTAATACAAGATGTGGAGGAGTTACCACTTTTTGAGCCGAATTATGTTGAATAATAATGGCATGGGTCTAAGTCAGGCTGAGGACAATAAACCAAGCGTTTCTTGGGAGGCAACCCAAAAGGATGGAGAGCATTTATTATATCAGATTTGCATATTCCTTACTCTCCATCATTCTATCTTTTATTGTTTTTCTTTTGTTTTGTTTAGTAGTTCTTTTCTCTTACATATAATTCTTGCATTGGGGATAATAGCATTACATTGAGGACAATGTAAAAATTAAGTGTGGGGGGAAAAATTTAGGATTTTCTTTAGTGTGTTTTGTTTTTTATTCTTTTTATGTTGTTTTTAGTGTGTTTTAGTTACTTTCAATACTATGATGAGATATGAATTGCATAAGTCTAAAACAGATTTATTAGTGAGAAGATTTTCATGAGAATTGAGCTTGATATCAACTTTTTTATGAGCCAATGTTAATATGATATGTTGATTGAGAAAGAAGCATGTTTAGACTTAAATCTGACTTGTATAATCATCCTTGTGAGTTTTCGAGCCTATATGATTGATGCATTATACATATCAATCTAATTTCTTTCTTGAGTGCTCTTATGATTACAAGATTCTCTAGAACTTGCTTTAAACCTTGTTGAGACTATATTGATGCATGTGACAACATGAATATGATAGAGGCATTAGGATTTTTAACCAGGGCCAAACAGCCATCCCTTATTGATGTTCCAAGAGAACATCCCCCTTAGTGAACCAATTTGAGCCTACAATGAATAAGCTATTTCTTTGGAACCATAACTTGTTCCTAACCTAAATATACTTATTTATATCCTTACCCTTGTTCTAAAGATGAATTAGCATGTTTTGAGACATATTGCAAAGACAAGGAAGATCTATTCAAATTTTGGGTTAGAAACAAGAAATAAGTGTGGGGGAGGAGAAAGGCAAAACTCAAGAGAAAAATAGAGGGAATATTGCCAAATACATTCCCATGTGAAAATAAAAAATTTGAATAATCTCTTGAACTTCTAGTTAAAGAAAAGAAAAAGATGTTCGAAAGTTGTTTAGAATGAAGAAAAGGCCCAACATGAATATTCGGCCTACGTGATTATGTACTTGTAAAGAGTTTTGAGAAGTTTCTTTGTATGAATCTTATTATGTCTCTAAACTCTATAGAATCTTTGGAACTTTTGTAATATCCTTTATCTTTTATTTTTTAGCCACATTATTACCCCTTGGCCCCATTATAACCTTGCATAAAGACCTCTTGATTCATGAAGTTGCATGATCTAAGTAGTGGAGAATAGGTGGACAAGCAAGCATATGGTAGAAACTGTTTTCATGAGATTGATTGAATGTAAACACTTCACCACTACTTTAAAGAGTGAAAATCATGAGGGTATCCCATTTGAGAAGTTGAGATTAAGTTTGAACATGCAATATTTTGATTGAGATATGTTATGTTAATTATAGCTTAACTTAAACCATTTACTATCAAGCATGATTTTTTGTGAAACTCTTTAAGCTATTGATTAGTTTATAAGACTTGTTCAATGATTATCTATAAGTTGTATTGAAATTGAACTAGATTCGGTTTTCTTACCTTGTGTCTATTTGATTTTGCTCGAGGACTAGCAAAAGATTAAGTGTGGGGGAATTTGATAAGTGCTTAATTTCATACATTTTCCTATTTAATTTCTTTATACTTTGTGCTTTGATTCTTACTTCCTTGACATTTTACTAGGTTTTTATGCTTTGTAGGTATTTTGGAGGAGATGAAGTCAAAACATGTCAATTAGGATGTTAAAGAGCTTACAAAATCACAATCACAAGATGGAAAAAGAGTTGGGAGTCAAAAAGATCAAATTCTTGGTGCAAAGCAAGAAGACAGATTTGACCTCTGGAGCTTGTTGCTAAGAAAACATGATTTTAGACTCTTTATTCGAAGAAACTTCCTTCTTGACTATTGAAGATAACTTGATTACCTTTCCAACGGCTGGTCATGGGCCTAAATAAGATAAGAAATGGTCATCCAAATCGGCATTGGAATATCTCCCTAAAAACCCTAGTGGCAGAAAAAAAAAACCTTAGCCGTAAATGACAACTTTTTCTTAATACCCTAGTTGACATTTAAGTTTATCCTTGCCAAAGAAGGATTAGTGGCTGAAAACTTGCATTAATTGCATTAATTGCAAGTATCTTTCCTTAAAGCTAATCCTAGTCAAAGTAGGAGAATTAAATCAGCCAAGACTTTCCTTCCTTACACTTACTTTGGCTGCAAGAATATAATCTCTCTTCATTAAAGAGTGCTTTGACTAAAACTTTCCTACTTTATTCAAACTTGGCTGCCAAGGTTTATATCTTTCCTTAAAACACAAAAGTCAGCCACTTTTCCTTAACTTTAGCCACAAGTCAGCATTTATTGAAGGGAGAGAGCTGAAATTCACTTGTTTGATGCCCTAGCTATTGCCTATAAATAGAGACCAAGGGGGCATACGAAATTGACACTTCCCCAAGCATCAAATTCTGATTTCTTCTTTGTTTCTTTGTTTTTGAGAGAGCAAGAGGCTGGATAATTAATATTCTTCTTCTTCTTCTTTCTCTCTTTTATTTTCTTCTTAGATTCTCTTTATTTTATGTTTATGTTTACAATGCCTATGCTAGGCTAAACTTTTATTTGGTTAAGGGTGATTTCAAAGCCCTAAACATGTTATGTAATTAATTTTCAGAATCTATCTATCATTGTTTTCTATCAAAGTTGCTTATGTTCTTCTATTAAAATTATTCATGATGATGTTTTGATTTGTTTAGGTGGCCAAGTAGATAAATCTTGATAATTGTCTAATGCTAGTTTAGGAGTCTTGATCCGTGTAATTGTCTTGATTTCCTATTCATAAGTAGCAATTTGTGATTAATGATTATGGTCAAGTTTTCAATAATTGCAAAGTGGACCATAACCTAAGTTGAACAATCCGAGCTTATGTGTTTGTTGCTTAGATCAACCTATCTTTCTCATCATAAAGCTGCCATTAAATTGAATTCAGAGAGCTTATTCTAGGTTGTTTGATGGTTAGAGATTAAATAGAGAGCTTGTTCTATTTAACGACGAACTAAGGAAAGATTGGGGTAACAGAGCTTGTTGTTATCTACGGTTGTTAACTATGATAGCTAATTAATGTTGATAGATATGAAATTGATTCTTAATGATGTCTAGTGGTGGAGAATGAAACCTTAACCATATTTTTCATATTTGATTCTTATTAATTACTTGTTTTCTCATTCTTATTGTTAACTTTAGTTTAAATCTGATTTCAAAATCCCCTTTACTTTTGTTTACTTGTTTTTAAGTTTTAAACTATTAACTTATAAACTAAAACCCAATCCCTGTGGACTCGACCCTTGCTAATCACTATACTTTACAATTGATTCTTTTTAAGTGCAAGGTTAAATGAGATACACTCTTTTGGGTGCATCATATGCTGTCCTATAAGCCCAAAGTGCGTCATCAAGTCGTGAACTCCAATCCTTCCTATTTGGGTTAACTGCCTTTTCAAGGATGGACTTTACTTCTCGATTTGACACTTCAGCTTGCCCACTAGTTTGAGGATGGTATGAGGTGGAGACCTTGTGTGTGATGTTATACTTCCTCAAAAGTGCTTCCATTGTCCTACTGCAAAAGTGAGTACCTCTATCGCTGATTATGGCCTTTGGTGTTCCAAACCTAGCAAAGATGTTAGTCTTGACAAAATCTGAAACAACTTTAGAGTCATTAGTCCTAGTGGCTTTTGCTTCCACCCACTTTGAAACATAATCAACGGCTAGTAAAATATAAAGATTACCAAAAGAAGAAGGAAAAGGTCCCATGAAATCCATGCCCCATACATCAAAAATTTCAACAATAAGTATTGGAGTTTGAGGCATTTGATTTCTAGCACCTAAGTTACCTGTTCTTTGGCAACGATTGCATGACTTGCAAAAGAGGTATGCATCTTTGAACATAGTAGGCCAATAAAATCCAGAATCAAGAACTTTCATGGCTGTTCTTTTGGATCCAAAGTGTCCTCCACATGCATAAGAGTGACAAAATGTGAGAATAGATTGAAATTCAGTTTCGAGTACGCACCTTCTTATAATTTGATCGGAGCAATGCTTCCAAAGGTAAGGATCATCCCATATGTAGTATTTGGCATCACTCTTGATCTTATTTCTTTGAGCTTGTGTCAACTCTTGTGGCAACTTCTTGGTAACTAAGTAATTAACAATATCGGCATACCAAGGAGTTGTTGTACTTATAAAAAGAAGTTGCTCATCCGGAAAGTTCTCATTCAAGGATAACGCTTCCTCTTCATGAACTAAACGGCTAAGATGTTTCGCAACCAGGTTGTCACTACTTCTCTTATCTTTTATCTCCAAATCAAACTCTTGTAAGAGAAGTATCCATCTAATCAACCTTGGTTTGGCCTCCTTCTTAGTGAGTAAGTACCTAAGGGCTGCATGGTCAGAAAATACAATTACTTTAGTACCAATTAAATAAGATCGAAATTTTTCTAGAGCAAATACAACAGTCAAAAGTTCTTTTTCAGTAGTGGAATAGTTTAATTGAGCATCATTAAGAGTTCAGGAGGCATAATAAATGGCATGTGAGGCTTTGCCAACCCGTTGGCCCAAAACAGCTCCAATGGAATAGTCACTAGCATCACACATGATTTCAAAAGGTACACTCCAATCTGGTGGTTGCATGATAGGAGCTGATGTCAAGAGTCCCTTCAATGTTTCAAACGCCTCTTTGTATTTATCATCAAAGTGGAAAACCACATCTTTTTGTAGTAGCTTGCAAAGAGGTAGTGTGATCTTTGAGAAGTCTTTGATAAATCTCCTATAGAAACCTGCATGTCCAAGAAAAGAACGAACCTCTCTCACATTTGTAAGAGGTGGTAAAGAATGCATAATATCTGTTTTAGATTTATCAACCTCTATTCCTTTAGAAGAAATAACATGGCCCAAAACTATTCCTTGTTCTACCATAAAGTGACATTTTTCCCAATTCAAAACAAGGTTAGTTTCCATGCATCTTTCAAGTACAAGTGTAAGGTTCTCTAGACATCTATCAAAAGAATCACCATAGACACTAAAATCATCCATAAACACTTCTATAATGTTCTCTACATAATCTGAAAATATGCTAACCATACACCTTTGGAATGTAGCAAGTGCATTACAAAGACCAAATGGCATATGCCTGTATGCAAAAGTACCAAATGGACATGTGAATGTTGTTTTCTCTTAGTCCTCCGGAGCAATGGCAATCTGATTATAACCTGAAAAACCATCAAGAAAACAATAATGAGAATGGCCAGCTAACCTTTCAAGCATTTGATCAATAAAAGGTAAAGGAAAGTGGTCTTTGCGAGTTGTGGAATTAAGTTTACGATAATCAATACAAACTCGCCACCCTGTTTGAATTCTAGTAGGAACAAGTTCATTCTCATTATTTGTTACCACCGTTACACCTGATTTCTTTGGAACCACTTGGACCGGGCTCACCCATTTGCTATCCGAGATAGGATAGATCACTCCAACATCTAGGAGCTTCAGTAACTCCTTTTTCACAACCTCCATCATAGGAGGGTTCAATCTTCTTTGTGCTTCTCTTGTTGGTTTGGGCGCCTCCTCCAACAAAATCCGGTGCATGCACATGGATGGGCTTATTCCCTTGATATCGACAATTGTCCAACCAATTGCTGTTTTATGCTCTCTAAGCACCCGGATAAGTCACTCTTCTTGCAAAGGTGTGAGCTCTTTGGCAATGATGACCGGTAGTGTGTCTTTTTCACCTAAGAACAAATATTTCAAGTGGTTCGGTAGTGGTTTCAACTCTAAAGTTGGTGCCTGCAAAATGGAAGGTAGAAGTTTCTCATTAGATAAAGGCAAATCAATAAATGAAACATCAAACCTTGCATCTTTAGGTGGTAGCGAGTGTAAAGATTCTAGTGCCCCTTCCACATGGTCACTCAAGGCTAGTTCCCCTTTAGCATTCCTCATTCCGAGATGTTTGCTAAGGACTATCTCCACACTATCTTCACCATTTAGCTCATAAGCTTGCTGCACTAGTGAGTCAATTATATCAATATTAAAAACATAATGCACATCACTAGGATATCTCATGGCCTCAAAAATGTTGAAGCGAATTATTTCACCATCAAATTCCATAGTTAAAGTGCCATCATGTACATCTATTTTAGTTCTTGCTGTTTTCAAGAATGGTCTCCCTAATAGAATAGGTGTGGGATTAGAAGACATCTCATCTTCCATCTCAATAACGTAAAAGTCAGCGGGAAAAACAAATTCATTAACCTGTACAAGAACGTCTTCTACAACTCCTCTTGGATAAGTGTTAGAACGGTCAGCAAGTTGTATTATAAAACCGGTTTCCTCTAATGGTCCTAGATTCAATGATTGAATATGGCATGACATTGATAGATGCCCCTAGATCTAGCATAGCACGCTCAAACCTGGTGTTGCCTATCTTACAAGGAATGGTAAACATACCTGGATCTTTGCATTTAGGTGGGAGTTTCTTTTGAAGAACAGCTGACACATTCTCCCCCACACTTACCTTTTCATTCCATTTCAACTTCCGTTTAGATGTGCACAACTCTTTTAGGAACTTGGCATATCTTGGCACTTGCTTGATAGCATCTAGCAAAGGAATGTTCACCTCTATTTTTCGGAAGGTTTCCAAAATTTCCTTCTCTTGCTCCTCCTTCTTGGACTTTGCTAACCTGCAAGGAAAAGGTGGAGGAGTTATATAAGAAGGAAATGATGGTTTAGGAGCTACCTTTTGTAATGGCTCATTGGGATGTGAAGATAATGCCATGGTGTTGTCCTCCCCTTGAGCACTATCCTTTTGTGGTGTCTCAAGCTGTTTCCACTTCTTAGAGTTATAGCATTGGAATTCTCTCTTGGATTCACTATGGTTTGGGAAGGTAATTTCCCGGAATCCCTTGCTTCCATTTGACTCATGGTTTTTGCCAATTGCCCAATTTGAGTCTCCAAATTTCGGATACTTGTATTTGTTTCCTGTTGAAATTGAATTGTATTTGTCACAACCTAAAAAAATAACGAGTCTCATCGCAAGACTTTATTATTTGTTAAGCGTGACATTAAAAAAAAACCGAGGAAAAGTCGACTTAATTCCTCTAGAAAAATGAAGGTTTTGAAAATGACCTTGAAAAAGACATGGAGTCGCCACCAATCTTTTTTAGCTAGGTGTGATCGACCACCTATTAAAACTGGTTTTATAAAATATTTTAAAAATTAATTAAAATATTTTAAAAACCAATTTCAAGTCTGCGTTTTAAACCAGAGAAATCAAAGAAGCGGGTTCGGGAGTCGGTTACGTGCGGGGAAGGATTAGCACCCCCACAACGCCCGTATAAATCGGTACCTTATTAATCGTGTGTTATCTCAAGTCTCAGTAAAAAATGGTTTTAAATTTAGTATTTCAAGTTAATTCCCAATTTAAAGAAAAATAATTCCCTTTTTTTTATTGAAAATGATCCGGAATTTATAAATTCAAAATTTTCCTATATTCCCCAACAAACGTGGCAAAATATAGAAATTTTTATTAGTTTTTGAAAACTTTTCGAATCATTCTCTTTTTTGAAAGAAAGGTATTCCTTTATTAACGATAATTGATGATATTCCCTCCAGCAAACCCGGTAGAGAACTCATTAATTATTTTAACTCGGGAATATCTTTATTTTTTATTGAAAAATCATTATCCTTTTGAAAACATTTTAAAAGATATGAATATGTATATACATGACATAAATAAAATGGCATAGCAAAATCTAAATAATATAATGCTTCCTAAATGACATGACATGATTTGAATGCCTTAGCATATTCTAAATGAAATGAAATATCCTAAGTTATATGATATATTCTAAATGAAATTAAATGACCTATGTAACATAATACATTCTATATGAAATGCAATATCCTAAGTCATATGATATAATCTAAATGAAATAAAATATTCTAGATGACATAATATTATCCTAAATGAAATGAAATGAAATGACCTAGGTAATATAATATATTCTACATGAAATGCAATACCCTAAGTCATATGATATAATCTAAATGAAATAAAATATTCTAGATGACATAATATATCCTAAATGAAATGAAATGATTTAAATGACATAACAAATATGAATGATATGGCATATAATTTAAATGACATGGAATAAAATAATGCTATCATATAATATGCATGAAAATAAAAATAATAATGCATGAACATGGTATATGCTAAATAAAAATAACTAAATAAAAGCATAGGATATCATGAAATATTCAAAACCATATAATAAACCATATAACATCAAAAAAAATAAATCAAAATAATAACAATATCATAGAAATTATTATAACAAGAATCACATATTATATAAAATGCATGAATATGAAAAATGCAATGCATGAAATGTATTTTTTCCTTTTATTAAGGAAATCCGTATATCTAAAAATATATCCGGCTACCTTAGGAAAATATGTCAAATTAAATATTCTAAAACCAAAATACTTTGTGATTGTTTGAAAACAATTTTGAAAAGCTTGAATTAAAAAATAAAAACTGGGCTAAACCTTTTTTAAATGGCTCTAATTTTCTAAGTTTAAAAATCTGGACTTGACTACCCTTAACCCGAGACTTGAAAAAATCAGTTTTAGAGTTTAAAAAGGCTTAGAAACTACCCTAAGTCAGTAGCTAACCCTCCTAATCAGCCCACTCTAAGTAACTTAACCAAAACAGAAAAATGATTTTTCGTTAAATTCAATTCTGACTCCACTGTCCAGTTTTAAGACATGATTTTTTATCCTATTTTTAAACATTCAAAAAATTCTGAAAAACATACTGGAGACTCAGGACATGTAAAACTACACGATAAAAAATCAGCTTAATTTTCTGATCAAAGATGAATTCCCAGAAAAATCAGAGATGTACGAGTTTTGGGTGAAAAAAAAAACTGCTTTGCCAACACACATTTTTGCCTTTGATAAAATCATTTAAAAATCAAAGTAAAAATAATTGAAACTCCTAAAATGACTTACAAACAGTAGCTAGGACTTTTTGAAAGTTAGATAAAAATTGGCTAAGTAAAAAAAATCACAAAGGTAGAATAATCAATTTGACAAACTTAATTTTCCACAAGTGTGCTCAAGAGAGCATGACTTTGAACCATTAATTGGCTCAAGTCATTATTCAAGTGGCATGAACATGAAATGCATGAAACAACACAACATACATAATGCATGAAACGCATGGATTTAAACCTAAATGTCATGAAAAAATGCATGGCATTCATAAAGTGACCTAGACCTACATGAACTTGCATGGCATTTAATGCAACCTAGACCTAAAATGCATGAACATGCATGGCAAATAAACCTAACTTAATAACTAAAATATGCATGGAATTTTTACAAACACAAAGCATGCTTAAACCAAAAACTCAATTAAATATCATGCAAATGCTAACCTATCAACTAACATGGCAAGAATGCACATAAAATGCAAAAATTCCAAGGATGGCCGAATAGCATAATGTAACTCAAGCATGGCATTTTTACAAACACTTGGTATACTAGCATGCAAAACTAAATCAAATGTCATGCAAATGCAAAAACCTACCAACTAACATGGCAAAAAAAGCAACACACAATGCAAAACACATGGAGTAGCCAAATGGCCTCAAGCTCCAACAAGCATGGCATTTTCACAAACACTTGGTATACTAACATGCTCAACTAAAATATAACACTTAAATCATGCAAAAACCACACAAGCATTTTCACAAACACTTAATATACTAAATCTAAAACATGCTCAACTAAGATATAAAACTCAAATCATGCAAAGACCACACAAGCATTTTCACAAACACTTGATATACTAAATCTAAAACATGCTCAAATTTAAACATCATGAAAATAGAAAATTAAAAATGCAAAAACATGATATTTAAAACATAAATGGCAACAAACAAAGCAACCAAATTAAAATATAACTCAAGAATATGAAGTAACATAACATTTAAAACATCAAAATCAAAGAAAACAACATAAACAATATGGTAAAATAAACCAAAACAACAACTTAAAATAAATAATGTAGGCCATTTGGCCATGGTGAGTTTATTGTAAAAAAAATGTAAAAAAAATATATTCAAGAAGAAGATGAAGGAAGAACTTGAAAAGAACAATATAAAATATTTATTTAAAATGGAAACTCACCAAATAGAAATCAAAATAGCAAAAACAAGAATAGAAAATCAAGAAAGTGCAAGAGTTGGTGCTCAAGAGCAACCTCAAGAAGCTATCTTTCAAGCTTTATCTCTTCAAACTTTCTTTTTTTTTTCTAAACTTTTCCTTTTTGCTCTCAACCAAGAAGAGAAAAACTAAGTAAAAACTCTAAGAACTCAGCTAAATGAAGATGAAAAAATGAAATTCTCCCCCCCCCAACAAGGCTGGTGATGCACCCAAAAGAGTGTATCTTATTTAACCTTGCACTAAAAAGATAAATTGTAAGTATAGTAGTTAGCAAGGGTCGAGTCCTCAGGGATTGGGTTTTAGTTTATAAGTTAATAGTTTAAAACTTAAATTCAAGAACAATAAAAGAAAAGGGGTTTTGAAGCCAGATTTAAACTAAAGTAAATAATAAGAATAAGATGCAAGGCGGTATAACCAGCCAATAAAAATATATATACTAAATTAGGCGGTATAACCAGCCAATAAAAATATATATACTAAATTAGGCGGTATAACCAGCCAATAAAAATAAAACAAAGTTAATATACAAATGAGGCGGTATAACCAGCCAAAAAAAATAAATATAAAAAATAAGCAAACTAAAAGTAAGAAAACAAGTAAGTAAGAAGAATCAAATATGAAAAATATGGTTAAGGTTTCATTCTCCACCACTAGACATCATTAAGAATCAATTTCAGATCTATCAATATCAACCAACTATCAAAGTTAACAACCGTAGATAACAACAAGCTCTGTTATCCCAATCTTTCCTTAGTTTGTCGTTAAATAGAACAAGCTCTCTATTTAATCTCTAACCATCAAACAACCTAGAATAAGCTCTCTAGATTCAATTTAATGGCAGCTTTATGATGAGAAAGATAGGTTGATCTAAGCAACAAACACATAAGCTCGGATTGTTCAACTTAGGTTATGTTCCACTTTGCAATTATTGAAAACTTGACCATAATCATTAATCACAAATTGCCACTTATGAATAGGAAATCAAGACAATTACACGGATCAAGACTCCTAAACTAGCAATAGATAATTATCAAGATCTATCTAGTTGTACACCTAAACAAATCAAGACAACATCATGAACAATTCTTGTAGAAGAACATAAGCAACTTTGATAGAAAATTAATGATAGATAGAATCTGAAAATCAATTATAAAACATGTCTAGGGCTTTGAAATCACCCTTAACCAAATAGAAGTTTAGCCTAGCATAGGCATTGTAAACATAAACATAAAATTAAAGAGAATCTAAGAAGAAAATAAAAGAAAGAAAGAAGAAGAAGAAGGATATTAATTATCCAACCTCTTGCTCTCTCTAAGGAAAAAGAAAACTAGAGAAAAGAAAGAAGAAGAAAACTTAGAGAATTTTATTATAATGGCTAATATCCTACCTATGTACAATCTGATCCCTTACAATCATCCAAGGCCCTCTATTTATACACATTTTGGAGGGCTAAATGACAAGAGACAAGCTTTACAAATTTCAAAGGTAGGTATAATAGGTGGGTGAATTTTTCTAACAATTTTCGTCATATTGTATGACAATTTTGATCAGCCAACTTGATGGTCGATTTCGTCAATGTTGGAGGCCTGATCTGATCACATGGTCTTCTAGAAAAAGGTTCCCCTGTCAGTTACGGATCCATAGCCGTTGGAATCAGCTCATTTGCTGATGTGGATAAGCAGATATGGGCAAAATACGAAAACATGTCAGCACAGACGTCATTGCACATCAGCCAACTTGATGGTCGATTTCGTCAATATTAGAGGCCTGATCTGATCATATGGTCTTCTATACAAAGGTTCCCGTATCAGTTACGGATCCATATCCATTGGAATCAGCTCATTTGCTGATGTGGATAAGCCGATATGGGCAAAATACGAAAACAGGTCAGCACAAATGTCATTGCACATCAGCCAACTTGATGGTCGATTTCGCTAGGGAAAACGACTCCGTTTCAAGAAGTATAAAACATGAAAAAGATAGATATGCCTCTTAGCTTTGCACGGCTACAAATTTCAGCCTTATTGCTTCAGTGAAACTCCAGATATAGCTGATATGGCAAAATGTGTCGGAACTGGAACTGAACTGGATTTGCCCTTAATTCTAGTAATCTGAAATCACTCAAAGAAACTTGTGAAAAACACCAAATTACATAAAAATATAAAAGATCATAAACACAATTAGACTAAACAATAATAACTCGTATTTGACACAAAACAATAATAAAACATAACTAAAAACTATATAATTATACGAGTTATCACACCCCCAAACTTAGATTGTTGCTAGTCCCTAGCAACGACTCAATAAAAATAAAATAAGAAAATCTAATCTAATCCACTTTCATAGGAAATCACGGTGGCACTTAGCATGTGACACAAGCCGTTAAACCCCTAGGTGTCCCTAGTGGACGAGTTTAGTCTCGTGAGGGTTTACTAGAACGATACCCACAAACATTGAAAAATTAAAATATAAATAAACTTCATATAAATAAACTACATATACTAAAAATATTTACTCCTAATCCTTTCAATACAAATTAGAGACAATATTTGAACAAGTCTTATAAACTAATCAATAGCTTAAAAAATTTCACAAAAAATCATGCTTGAATGTAAATTGTTTGAGTTAAGCCAATATTAGCATAACATATCTCAATCAAAATAGTGCATGTTCAAATTTAATCTCAACTTCTCACATGGGATACTCTCTTGATTTTCACTCTTTAAAGTAGTGGTAAAGTGTTTACACTCAATCAATCTCATGAAAACACTTCTACCATATGCTTGCTTGTCCACCTATTCTCCACTAAAAGATCATGCAACTTCATAAATCAAGAGGTCTTTAATCAAGGTTGTAATGGGGCCAAGGGGTTTGTAATGTGGTTGAAGAACAAAAGGATAAAGATATCACAAAGGTTCCAAAGAGTTCATAAAGTTTAGAGACATAAAAAGATTATACAAAGAAACTTCTCAAAACTCTTTACAAGTACATAGTCACCTAGGCCGGATATTCATGTTGGGCCTTTTCTTCA
This sequence comes from Fremontodendron californicum, assembly GCA_030761205.1. NCBI lineage: Eukaryota > Viridiplantae > Streptophyta > Magnoliopsida > Malvales > Malvaceae > Fremontodendron > Fremontodendron californicum. The sequence continues at coordinate 23,822,278 of JAULJL010000013.1, forward strand.
TTCTAAACAACTTTGTAACATCTTTTTCTTTTTCCACAAATTCAAGAGATGATTCATTTTTTTTTATATAGGAATGTATTTGCCAGTATTCCATTTCTTTTTCTCTTGACTTTTCTTTTCTTTTCCCCCCACACTTATTTCTTGTTTCTAACCAAAAAATATCCCTTGTCTTTGCAACTTGTCTCAAATCATGCTAATTCATCTTTGGAACAAAGGTAAAGATATAAGTATATTTAGGTTAGGGACAAGTTATGGTTACCAAAGAGATAGCTTATTCAATGTAGGCTCAAATTGGTTCACTAAGGGTGTGTTCTCTTGGAACATCAATAAGGGATGGTTGTTTGGCCCTGGCTAAAAATCCTAATGCCTCTATCATATTCATGTTGTCACATGCATCAATATAGTCTCAAACGGTTTAAAGCAAGTTCTAGAGAATCATGTAATCATAAGAGCACTCAAGAAAGAAATTAGATTGATTTGTATAATGCATCAATCATTTTAGGCTCAAAAACTCACAAGAATGATTATACAAGTCAGATTAAGTCTAAACATGCTTCTTTCTCAATCAACATATCATATTAACATTGGCTCATAAAAAGGTTGACATCAAGCTCAATTCTCATGAAAATCTTCTCACTAGTAAATATGTTTTAGACTTATGCAATTCATATCTCATCATTGTATTAAAAAGGAACTAAAACACACTAAAAAATAATAATAATAATAAAGACTCATAAAAAAAAAATAGTAGACAAAAATAAAAGAAATCCTAAATCATTCCCCCCACACTTAATTCTTACATTGTCCTCAATGTAAGTCTATTAACCCAAATGAAAGAATCATGTGTAAGAGAAAAGAACTAATAACATAAGAATAGGAATAACTAGACTCAAAACAAAACAAACTCATGCAACCTAAATAATCCTAAAATACTAAACAAAAATTAACAAGTAAACGTAAAAAGATTAAAATCAAACTGACAAGGTATGTCTCAAGTCTCCCTTACTCAGACCTTGTTCAGAATGAATACTTCTAAATTGCTTAAAACACAACAAACTCTTTTTTTTTTTTTTTTGAAAAGAAGAAATCAAACTGACAAGGTATGTCTCAAGTCTCCCTTACTCAGACCTTGTTCAGAATGAATACTTCTAAATTGCTTAAAACACAACAAACTTTTTTTTTTTTTAAGAAGGTAAAATTTAGGAGATATTACCTATAGAGGTTGCTAACCACTTATTATAACTGAGACACAACAAACAAAATGTTAGATAATGTCACAAAGACAAAGTGCAATCCACTCCTTGCTCGTCCATATCTCTTTTTCTTTTTTCGAGCGTTTGCGAAACAACCGTAGCAGATAAATACTCATAAGCTTGGAGCTTTTTGAGTAAATCTTCAATGGTTGTAGCAGAAATTATGGTTCTCCTTGCCTCTGAAAACATGAATCCATTATCCACAGCATTATCTAAATATGAAAGCAAATTACTAAAATAACTATTAATATTAAGCAAACCAATGGGTTTCTTATTTGTGACCAAAGATGACCAAGAAGCCACGCAAGCTATTTCTTCCAATGTACCCAGACCTCCTGGTAAAGCAATGAATGCATCGGCAGAATGGTACATGATTGTTATCCGTTCAGGGATACTCCAGACTTGTATTTCCTTACCCAAGGTAGGTCCACAAAAATCTGTGAATAGTTTTGGCACGATTCCTAGAACTGGACTTCCTCCGGCGTGTGCTGCTGTAGCGACTGCTCCCATTAAACCCGTACTACCGCCTCCATAAATCAACTGGATCTTTTGTTGGGCAAGTATTACTCCAACTCTTATGGCTTCATCAGCGAATATGTTATTTTTCCCTGGATAAGCACCTCCAAAAACACAAATTTTTTTAATGCGTTGGGACGAAGTACTTTCCATTTTTTTTTTCTTTTTTTTTTCTTTTTTTTCGAGTGCCTGAAAGAGAATGAGTACATGGTGTAATATATAGAGGACTGAGTAGTGAATCAGACAAGAGTAATAATGTCGCCGAAAGTGTATCTGACCTGTCAGAAGAAAATGTTAACCTAACAAAAGATTTTTGCGTGATTTCAGGAAGAAAATCAAAAAGAGAAGAAAAATCAACCGTAAAAGTCAAGAGTAATAATGTCGCCGAAAGTGTATTTGACCTGTCAGAAGAAAATGTTAACCTAACAAAAGATTTTTGCGTGATTTCAGGAAGAAAATAAAAAAGAGAAGAAAAATCAATCGTAAAAGACAAATAAAAAAAAATGAGAATAATTACACAAATCGAATAACACGTAAATTAAACCGAAATAAAGATATTGCAAATCAAACCAAAAGCTGAGAAGTCATTTATTGTAGTTGTGATTGTGGCTCACATCTTCCTCTGGTTTTACGTCCAGAAACGGCTTAAACGCCTTCTATGAGTCGAGGATATGCTTCCCATCCAGTTTTCTTACAAGCTGGCAAACAGGGTCTTTTAACATCAGATTCCCAAGATGTTGCCATTCCCTTTGGAATTGCGGCCATAAATCAAGAATTTCTCTTTGTACGTCTCCACTAGGATGCGTCTCAAGAGAAAGTTGGATATTACCCAAATTCTCCTTACTCAGTCCATCCTTAATGAATTCAATTTTATCATCTCGATTAGAGGACGGAATCCCAATAGAACGACATTTACCATTACACGTCCATCGTGCACATTTGTGGCAATTTGAACTCATGCGCTTTGCTCGTCGCTTCTTTGCAAAAGTGCTTCTACCTGTACCTGGTAAATGCAAAACAGGAAGATATTCATCTTCACGTACCTTGGCTTCAATTATCCAACGTATGTCTCCAAGAATCCCTTTGTGCATAAGCATTCTTAATCTTTCAAATCGAACTTGGTAAAGCTTCAGTAAAATATTTTGAGGAAAGGGAGGAAATCGTTTCTGCAATCTTGTGAGAATATCATCCATCCTGAAAAAAAAAATGAAAAAAAATTGAAAGAGAAATTGGAAGAGAAATTTATATACAATATCAGTTTTGTGGGTAGCTGATGGAACCGATTTAAATAATCACGGAGTACCGTTATCCGCCATTTAACCGGGGTTAAAAAAAAATAAAAATTATATTTACATCTAGTTATTTTCAAAACAAGGATCAAAAAAAAAAAAAAAAAAACATAAAAAGACTCAAAAATAAAACACTCTAAATAAAATCCTAAATTCTTCCCCCCACACATAATTCTTACATTGTCATTAATGTAATGCTATTATCCCCCAATGCAAGAATTATATGTAAGAGAAAAGAACTATTAAACAAAAGAAACTTATGCAGCCTAAATGAACTTAAAAACAGTAAACACAATTAACAAAGAAACATAAGAAATAAAAATAAAAACAATAAAAATAATAAAAGAAAAAGGAAAAGAAAGAGAAAGCAAATCTGAATATGGAAGGTTGGCAATTTCATCTTTAATTGGGCTGCCTTCCCAATTAACACTTGAGTTAGTGTTTTGAATCTAACCAACACCCCTTCTTGGCTTTTTACGCTTGTCAGGCTCATACATGAAATTTTCCAAATTTATGCGTTTGAGAGGTAGCTTTCTTTGCACAACAGTGGATGTATTCTCCATTACAAGTATTATTCCATCATCCTTGGTGGTGCATATCTCATCGAGGAATGATGCATCTTTTGGTACTTGTTGAATGACATCCACAAACAAACTGTTTAAGGTTTCCAGCGTGTCTTGTTCATGTTCATCCTCCTTGAACTTTGCGAATCTACTAGGAAAAGGTGGAGAAGAAACATTAGTAAAAATTGGAATCTCAAACGTTACCTCAGGTGCTGAAATACTCTTATTTGGATCATTGGCTTCATTATCCTCAAGAATAGAATTCATCTCTAATTTTGTCTCATCCTCATCTTGTTCCTCATTCCTCAAGGTCACAATAGTAGTATTCTCCTTTGGGTTAATCATTGTTTGGGCAGAGAGTTCTTCAGATCTTTGTGCTACCCATACCACCATACTACTAGCCAATACGCTCATTTGCCTTTCCAAACTCTGGATACTTGCCCTTGTTTCCTGTTGAAATTGCAAAGTATTAGTAACAAGAGAATCGACAAGATCTTCTAAAGAAGTACCTGAGTTTTGAGTCATATGTAGTGGCTGAAAAAGATCTGGTTCTTGAGACCATGATTGATTAAATCTAGATGGATGAGTGTAATTGGCATAAGGATCGACTTCTTGGTAATTTTCTGAGTAGCCATAATTAGTATGATCCCACCATCCCTCATGGTAAGTGTTTGAGTAATGATCATACTGTTGGTCTTGGAACACTTGATGGCCTTGACATCCTCCCATGGCCAATTGTTGAACTGGGTAGGTGAGATTGGCTTGTTGATTTTCCATGTTCATGTATGCCACCAACTCTTCAAGTGTTAGATTGCTCAATTCCATCGTTTTTTTTTTTCTTTCAAAATTTGATAAGAAAAACCCGTATGTACAAGAAAATAAAACTCATTAGAACTGAAAATAAGAATAAACCAAGTAACAAATAAACTAAAGAAAACAATCCCCGGCAACGGCGCCAAAAATTTGATGCACCCAAAAGAGTGTATCTTATTTAACCTTGCACTAAAAAGATAAATTGTAAGTATAGTAGTTAGCAAGGGTCGAGTCCTCAGGGATTGGGTTTTAGTTTATAAGTTAATAGTTTAAAACTTAAATTCAAGAACAATAAAAGAAAAGGGGTTTTGAAGCCAGATTTAAACTAAAGTAAATAATAAGAATAAGATGCAAGGCGGTATAACCAGCCAATAAAAATATATATACTAAATTAGGCGGTATAACCAGCCAATAAAAATATATATACTAAATTAGGCGGTATAACCAGCCAATAAAAATAAAACAAAGTTAATATACAAATGAGGCGGTATAACCAGCCAATAAAAATAAATATAAAAAATAAGCAAACTAAAAGTAAGAAAACAAGTAAGTAAGAAGAATCAAATATGAAAAATATGGTTAAGGTTTCATTCTCCACCACTAGACATCATTAAGAATCAATTTCAGATCTATCAATATCAACCAACTATCAAAGTTAACAACCGTAGATAACAACAAGCTCTGTTATCCCAATCTTTCCTTAGTTTGTCGTTAAATAGAACAAGCTCTCTATTTAATCTCTAACCATCAAACAACCTAGAATAAGCTCTCTAGATTCAATTTAATGGCAGCTTTATGATGAGAAAGATAGGTTGATCTAAGCAACAAACACATAAGCTCGGATTGTTCAACTTAGGTTATGTTCCACTTTGCAATTATTGAAAACTTGACCATAATCATTAATCACAAATTGCCACTTATGAATAGGAAATCAAGACAATTACACGGATCAAGACTCCTAAACTAGCAATAGATAATTATCAAGATCTATCTAGTTGTACACCTAAACAAATCAAGACAACATCATGAACAATTCTTGTAGAAGAACATAAGCAACTTTGATAGAAAATTAATGATAGATAGAATCTGAAAATCAATTATAAAACATGTCTAGGGCTTTGAAATCACCCTTAACCAAATAGAAGTTTAGCCTAGCATAGGCATTGTAAACATAAACATAAAATTAAAGAGAATCTAAGAAGAAAATAAAAGAAAGAAAGAAGAAGAAGAAGGATATTAATTATCCAACCTCTTGCTCTCTCTAAGGAAAAAGAAAACTAGAGAAAAGAAAGAAGAAGAAAACTTAGAGAATTTTATTATAATGGCTAATATCCTACCTATGTACAATCTGATCCCTTACAATCATCCAAGGCCCTCTATTTATACACATTTTGGAGGGCTAAATGACAAGAGACAAGCTTTACAAATTTCAAAGGTAGGTATAATAGGTGGGTGAATTTTTCTAACAATTTTCGTCATATTGTATGACAATTTTGATCAGCCAACTTGATGGTCGATTTCGTCAATGTTGGAGGCCTGATCTGATCACATGGTCTTCTAGAAAAAGGTTCCCCTGTCAGTTACGGATCCATAGCCGTTGGAATCAGCTCATTTGCTGATGTGGATAAGCCGATATGGGCAAAATACGAAAACATGTCAGCACAGACGTCATTGCACATCAGCCAACTTGATGGTCGATTTCGTCAATATTAGAGGCCTGATCTGATCATATGGTCTTCTATACAAAGGTTCCCGTATCAGTTACGGATCCATATCCATTGGAATCAGCTCATTTGCTGATGTGGATAAGCCGATATGGGCAAAATACGAAAACAGGTCAGCACAAACGTCATTGCACATCAGCCAACTTGATGGTCGATTTCGCTAGGGAAAACGACTCCGTTTCAAGAAGTATAAAACATGAAAAAGATAGATATGCCTCTTAGCTTTGCACGGCTACAAATTTCAGCCTTATTGCTTCAGTGAAACTCCAGATATAGCTGATATGGCAAAATGTGTCGGAACTGGAACTGAACTGGATTTGCCCTTAATTCTAGTAATCTGAAATCACTCAAAGAAACTTGTGAAAAACACCAAATTACATAAAAATATAAAAGATCATAAACACAATTAGACTAAACAATAATAACTCGTATTTGACACAAAACAATAATAAAACATAACTAAAAACTATATAATTATACGAGTTATCAGCTGGCCGAAACCCCCTATAATTGCCCAAGGTGTTGTCATTTTTTTGTAACCAATTTCCCATCAAATGGCTAATAATTCAAGGTGAAAAATCATGAAATTACCACCTTTAGATTAGCATCTCAGCTCTCTCAAATTACAGCTGTTAAAGAATAATGTTGACATCTCTCTTGGCCTATGTGGCTTAATCACCATGGCTTGATCAAGGAGAATCTCTAACTAACTCTTGATTTTTAGCCATTTGATTGAAAAATCAGAAGCTTCCTCCTTCCTTTGGGCTTGGGAAGGCCAACACTTCTCTTTTCCAGCCCAGCTCTGATTTTTTGAAAGGCCCAAAGAAGCCCTTTTCGGTTGCTTGGGTGAAATGACCATTTTGCCCCCCGGATGCAAATAAATATCAAACGGACTCCAAATTCAATTTTTCTTTTTTTAATACTTCCAAAATCATAAAATATTGAGTTCTAGAAGTTTTTGAAATTATCCGAGTCCGTTTGCTATTTATTTGGATTTTTTCTTCCAAAAATGCCCTTTTATGCCCCTACATTTTACCATTTTTTAAACGAGCTCCAAATCAAGATTTTTCTTCACCAATCTCTTCAAAATAATTAAAAAGTGTGATCTGGAAGTTTTCATAATTTTTGGAGCTCATTTGGTATTTTTTCGGGATTTATCGGCTTGAATTACTACATAGGAGGCCCGGGATTTGGCCATTTTGCAAACGAACTCCGAATCAAGATTTTCTTTCATCAATCTCTCCCAAATAATTTAAAAATGAGATTTTCAAAGTTTCAGAATTTTTGGAGTCCATTTGCTATTTTTTCGGGATTTATCTTTTTGAATTATTGCATAGGAGGCCCGGGATTTGGCCATTTTGCAAACAAACTCTGAATCAAGATTTTCTTTTACCAATCTCTTTAAAACGATTTAAGAATGAGATTGACAAATTTTCAGAATTTTTTAACTCCATTTGCTATTTTTCCCAAATTTTCCAATTTTGCCCTTTTGCCTCCAAAACCCGGTTTTGCTCAAAACAAGTTCGATTTTCAGATTTTCTTCAATCTGAGCCTTAGGCTATCCTTTTTTAATCATTCTGCATCCATTGGGGGCTTTGGTCTTACCCAGTCGGGCCATTTCTGTGATTCTTCCCGATTTCACCGAAATCCACTAAAAACCCTAATTCTCGGTTTTCTCCCGGATTGACTTTTCTTTCAGTTTTTCTTGCAAGTGACTTCTCCATTACCCGTAGTCAGTGCTTATCTTTCATTTGGAACCTTCAATTTTGACCAATTTGATCGTTTAAGCACTTTTCCCCATATTTCTCGGATTAGGGTTTCCTTTCTAACTGAATCTCCAAATCCCAACTTTCAAACTCCATATCTTTCAATTTAGACCTCGGATTATCAAAATTCTTTCGCCATTTTTCAATTGAACTTAAAATCTTGATTTTGAAAGTGGGTTGACTTTTTCAATAGTTGACTTTCTGGGGTTGACTTCTTTGAGGTTGACTTTTTTCGAGGTTGGCTTTTTCAAGTTTGACTTTTTATGCTCGCCCCTTTAAACTAAGTCTCGGAGTACCACCTGCAGGATGAAAAGGTCTTTTTACACTCGGAAACATCAATTTAGGAAGAAAACATACATGTTTTAGTGGTCCGGACAAAATTAGGTGTCTACAGTATTAGTAGAAAAAGCTTTAACAAGATCTTCAAGAAAAGTACCTGAATTTTGGATGGGTGGCACTTGTTGTCGGGTTTGGTATGGTTGTTGCACTCTTTGCTGAAAACCCGGTGGCCTGTTGTCAAATGGTGGAGGAATAGTTTGTGATTGGTTCCCTCCATAATTGAAGTTTGGATGATCCCTCCATCCTGGATTGTAAGTGTTTGAGTAGGGATCATATTTCCTTGATTGGTTCTGAAATCCACCCATGGCATTCACATATTCATTGGTGTCCTCTTGAAGTGTTGGACACATATCGGTTTGGTGCCCCATGTTTGAACATATGCCACAAGCCTTTATTTGCTGTATATTACCTACAGCCAATTGTTGAAAAAGAGAAGTCAGTTTATCAAATTTTTGCTCAAGGGATGATGTACTTACCTCATTGACTTTCTTGGGTTGTGGTGGTGGATCATGTCTCATTAAGAATTGTTGAGAATTGGCTGCCATGTTGGAGATTAATGTTCTAGCAACCCCGGGAGTCTTATCAACTAGAGCTCCCCCACTAGCGGCATCTATCATACTTCTCTCCATGGGCATGAGACCTTCATAGAAGTATTGGATGAGAAGTTGTTCACTTATCTGATGGTGTGGACATGATGCACAAAGTTTCTTGAACCTCTCCCAATATTCATATAAGGACTCTCCATTGTATTGCCGAATCCCACAAATCTCTTTTCTAATGTTGGCAGCCTTAGATGCTGGGAAATACCTTTCCAAGAATGCTTTCTTCATATCATTCCATGTAGTGATGGTCCAGGATGGTAGATAGTAGAGCCATTCCTTTGATGAATCAGTTAGAGAGAATGGGAAGGCTTTCAACTTAACTTGCTCTTCTGTGACCCCTGTTGGTCTCATGCTTGAGCAAACTACATGGAATTCCTTGAGATGCCTATTTGGATCCTCTCCTGCAAAACCATGAAAAGTTGGGAGAAGATGAATCAAACCAGATTTTAATTCAAAAGCTACCTCAAGATTAGCATATTCAATGCATAATGGTTGTTGACCCAAGTCTGGAGCGGCTAGCTCCTTGAGAGTTCGGTTGTCAGCTACTGCCATCTCTCCTTGCTCCTCTTGGATGTTTTGGATCAACTCCTCGATTGGTTGTTGGTGAGAAGTAATAAATTCCCGAATTCTCCTAAGTCTTAAGTCTTCTTCGAGAGCTTGGAACATTCACTAATGAACAAAAAAAAAGTAAATAATTAGAACAAAAAAATAAGAATAAACCAATAAACTAATAAACTAAAGAAAGCAATCCCCGACAACGTCGCCAAAAATTTGATGCACCCAAAAGAGTGTATCTTTATTTGACCTTGCACTAAAAAGATCAATTGTAAGCATAGTAGTTAGCAAGGGTCGAGTCCTCAGGGATTGTGTTTTAGTTTAAGAATTATTAGTCTAAAACCTAAATTCAAGGAAAACAAAATAAAAGGGGATGTTTTTAAAATCAATTTAAATTAAAGACTTATAATCAAAGAAGAAAGCAAGTAAATAAGAAGTAATCAAATATGAGAAAAATATGGTTAAGGTTTCATTCTCCACCACTAGACATCATTAAGAATCAATTTCATATCTATCAACATTAATTAGCTATCAAAGTTAACAACCGTAGATAACAACAAGCTCTGTTACCCCAATCTTTCCTTAGTTTGTCGTTAAATAGAACAAGCTCTCTATTTAATCTCTAACTATCAAACAACCTAGAATAAGCTCTCCAAGTTCAATTTAATAGCAGCTTTATGATGAGAAAGATAGGTTGATCTAAGCAACAAACACATAAGCTCGGATTGTTCAACTTAGGTTATGTTCCACTTTGCAATTATTGAAAACTTGACCATAATCATTAATCACAAATTGCCACTTATGAATAGAAAATCAAGACAATTACACGGATCAAGACTCCTAAACTAGCATTAGACAATTATCAAGATTTATCTAGTTGGCCACCTAAACAAATCAAAACATCATTATGAACAATTTTAATGGAAGAACATAAGCAACTTTGATAGAAAACAATGATCGATAGATTCTGAAAATTAAGTACATAACATGTCTAGGGCTTTGAAATCACCCTTAACCAAATAAAAGTTTAATTTTCGATTGAAGAAGATAACTCAACACACCTTCAAATTTTGAATATGAGATCTGGAGAGAAAAACAAAATAAATGATGTAGGTCAACTTTCAGGTTCGGTAGTTTAGTTAGTGATTTCATTGGAGAAGGCTTGGCCCAGGAGATGCTTAGCCCATTTACGACTTAGTCCATTAGTTTTATTAACCTGTTACTGTTTGTTTTCCCATTATTTTTCCTTTTGCATTTATCTGTTATGTTTTTGTTTCTGTTATGCTGATGAAGCATGATCTTTGTGCGTGATCTGAGAATCTCGGATAGTATTACATATAGTGGAATGATGAAATGAGAAGGGAATGAATACATTCTCATAACAGAATTCTCTCTCTGTGTCTATCTCTTTCTCTTTTTCTCTTAACCTTTTCTCTTTACTGTGGAACTTACAGCTTCCTTTCCCTTGTTCTAAAGACCTTTATTGGAGGTATGTTGCATTTACGTTTTGAGCCGCATCAATGGTATCAGAGCCTCAACCTGGCTTCATGGAAGATGGTGTAACTACTCAATTGTAAAAGGAGCTTAACCAAATCCAGCAAGACCTCTCTCAGATCCAAGCAGAGCTTCGCCAGTTGGACAAGAAGATTGATGAGAGGTTTGATGGTCTCAGGAACGAGATGCAAATGGAATTCAAGAAATTCTTTGAACTCATGACTAGCAAATGATTCCTTGGAGAAACCTCAGTACAGCCTGACTCTTTCTGCAGGGAATCAGGGAAGGACCCCATTGTTGAGGAAGACAAGTTGTTCAAACCAGCGCGACTTGTGTATCCTGAGCAATTGTGCGATCGTCCTTACAAGCTGAGTGCCTAAAGTTCAACGGAGACGATTTTAAGGGCTGATTGCAGAAGATCGAGAAGTATTTTGAGGCCGAGAAGATCTCGGACATCTCTAAAATTATAATAGTAATATTGAAATTGGAAGGGAGGGCTCTTTAATGGCACCGACACTACTCCAGATCACAAGGTGGAATTGACAAACTGTTATGGGACTCTTACCTAGCTAAGATGAAGGATATGTTTTCTTCTAAAGAGTTCAAAGACTCCATGGCAGAGTTGCTGGAGCTTAAGCAGTCTGGAACTATGGGTTTAATAGCAATAAAATTTTTTAAATCACTCATATCATTTAGATTTTAACCTACTCAAGAAATCGTAATCAAGAGTGTGCCGTTCCAATCACGAACGTAGCAACTGATTGATCTACTCATGATCTCACTGAAGCCACAAGCAACCCAAATGTGTTGCCTCTAACGTTGATCCACACGAACGGCTGTTAGAACCTTCACAATGCTCGAGGATTCGCCCGTGCTAGCAGGCAGATCTCTCGATATAAATCAAAAGGTTATCTCTTGTTCTTTCTCACTAGTCCGAAACTTAAGAAGAACTTTTCTCTCTTTTGCTATTCGGTGATGAAGAGAAAAACAAGAAAGAATGAAGGACGGTTTGGCTATGGAGAATAGCCTTGTTGATTCTCAAGATTTTCATAACTATAAAGAGAAACTTTTTCTTTCTTTTATAAAATCTTGCTAACCATAATCAAGAAGAATCCATAATTCTTCACTCCAAAAATTGTGAATTTAAAAGAATAATCATGTTCTCTCAAAAGCCATGACCCTTGAATAATCTTTGCTCCATTCTTTTTGGTGTTTCTTTTATCAAGCCATTAAAGAATTCCTTCATGGTTTTTGGTGTTTCTTTTACAAGCCTTTAAAGAATTCCTTTATCTTTTATTGGCATAAAAAAAACCATCAAATAGAGTTAAGGCTGCTAACTCCTTTTCTAGCCGAATTCTCTTAATAACAATTCCTTTTATTCTAGGCTTTAATAATCCATTAAGATGGTTAAAACAAAAGGCAATGTTCGGCTATTCCATATTTTACTATAACCGAACCATTTTGATTTACCCTAGGAAAGAATAAAAATTCTTTTCCTCATTAAATACACATTAAAACCATTTTAATTGCCAAAATTAAAATTCCATCTTCATGGATATTTTTCTTCTTTGGCTAGCCACGATTAATGGAATGAGATTAATTCTCAATTAATCTAATAACTCCAAATATTGTTTCCAAGTTCGATTTAGTAAAAGACGAGAAATTAGAATTTGATTCATAATCAAACTCCTCGAATACGAGAAATTTTTTCTCATTTCGGACAACCTCTAATTCTCAGTCAAGACAATTTATCTTAAGACATGTCTACCTTTAGACATTGTCAATTTAAAACAAGCTTATCCAAATATTCTTTTAAAGACATCTATATTTGGATTTCATAAATCCAAATTATGTCTTAACTTGCCTTAATTGAATCTTATTCAATTATTCCTCCATATTAACCTTTTATTTAATTAAGTCCAACTTAATTAAATCCCGAGTTTAATCCAACAATTTCGTCCTATTGTGTGTGACAAATTAGGTTTCCAACATGTTGGCAATATGTATAAGTTAATCTCATTAACATATACTCATAGATCAAGAGCGGGATCTAGGAACCTATCATAATCACCGAAATGTTGAAAAGTCAATGCAACCTCATTAAAACCTTTTAGTAACCAGCCTATCAGTGTAATACATCCTTTCACCAAATATCTCGGATAGTCCATAAGCATGGTGCACTGTCTACTCATGTTCAATCTATATTAGTTCTTGCAGCTTATGGTTAACCTTATGAATTTAGAGAAACGATTTCTCCCAAATCCATCATGCTTTGGCCAAAGACTTCATTTAGTTAAACCAAGCTAAGAACATATGAGATATGTCTCGGATATCACTTGGAGTGGTGAATCCTCTTTGGATCACTCATCCATCTTCGTATGGTTCATGTCATACCCAAAACCACCCTACCATAAGCATCCCTTATTGGAACCCGTTCAAATGGAATCAATGTATGACACTCTCCATACAAGATGACCTGGTATCTCAAGTCCGAGGACTAATTTACACGACTGGCACATGAGAACATTTTCATAGACACTGGAGTGACTTTACCAAATGGAGTTCTCACAACGGGCCATGTTCAGTGAATTGTTCAACAAACAAGCACCTATATGTTACCCAGGTATCCCTCATACTTCAACCTATGCGATTGGTTGCTTATTTCATAAGTAAGAAGGCTTAACATATACTAGTCTTTGAGCATTGCCAATGCCCCGTCTTGGCAATTCGATAACCAGGAACAGTTTGAGAAACAAGGCTTTGATGCATAAGGATCTCATAATTATAACACCTTATAATTCACAATTACAACACTTTATAATTCCTTTGCAAGGCCAGCTTGTTCCATAGGTTTAATCCGATTAGTTCTTAATAACTCTTTATTGTCATACTAACCTGAAGGAAACCTTGTATCACTATAGAATAGTGATGGGTTTGCTTTATTAATTGTATATCCCATCTTAATCTAATTGGCTCTAGGGCATATACCAACAGAGCAATACTATGAAGACTTCATAGGCATATTAAAATTCTTGCAGTTACGTGATACTATTGCTCATAGTGTGTTTACTAGTAAGCTTTTTCAACCCACAAGTTTAAACCAAGCCTTGCATTTTACCAAACACATTGAATTCGTGCTATACTCTACTGCCCATAAATTAGCTCAAACCGCTAAGCATAACTTACTCATTACAAATTCTACCTCAAGCAACAGATTCTACAAACCTCAATTACTACCTCCATTGCTACCCACTCCTAAAGCACCTCCTGATCCCAACTTACTAAACCTTCATCACCAAAAATTACTTCCCTAAAACAACTATCTAACCAGCAATTCTTCCCCACAACCCAACCATTCCAGAAATAATAAAAAAAACTACTAGCTCAACCGAAGTGAAGGAGAGAGGGGAAAAAAGACTATGTTACCAATGTTCTGTCAAATATACCTTTAGGTATAAGTGTATGAAATCTCAATTATGCCAACCCTTAATTGATAGTGGTAAAGATGAGGCAGAGTCAAAAGTATACTCCGACTGTTTGGATAATTGGGAGTTTCTAGTGACAGGTAATGAGGGAGGGGAAGTGCTTGCAATTTCATTTCATGAAACCTGTAGTACATCAGGATTCCAAACTATGAGAACATAGGGAATCATCATGTATCACAAGTTGATTACACTAGTAGATCTTAGCAGTAACCATAGTTTCGTTGATAGCTTGGTGGTAAAAATTCTGAGACTATTTATGAGGCCTGACTGCAATAATACGATAACTGTTATGATAAGTAATTAATTTCATGCATTTTCCTATTTAATTTCCTTATACTTTGTGCTTTGATTCTTACGTCCTTGACATTTTACTAGGTTTTTATGCTTTATAGGTATTTTGGAGGAGATGAAGTCAAAACATGTCAATTAGGATGTTAAAAAGCTTACAAAATCACAATCACAAGATGGAAAAGTTGGGAGTCAAAAAGATCAAATTCTTGGTGCAAAGCAAGAAGACAGATTTGATCTCCAGTGCTTGTTGCTAAGAAAACATGAAGTTAGACTCTTTATTCGAAGAAAATTCCTTCTTGACTTTTGAAGATCACTTGATATCCTTTCCAACGGTTGGTCATGGGTCTAAATCAGATAAGAAATGGTTATCCAAATTGGCGTTGGAATATCTCCTTAAAAACCCTAGTGGCAGAAAAAAACATAGCTGCAAATCACATCTATTTCTTAATACCCTAGCTGACATTTACTTTTACTTTTATCCTTGCCAAAGAAGGATTAGTGGCTGTCAACTTGCATTAATTGCAAGTATCTTTCGTTAAAGCTAATCCTAGTCAAAGTTGGAGAATTAAATCAACCAAGACTTTCCTTCCTTACACTTACTTTGCCTGCAAGTTTGTAATCTCTCTTCAATAAAGAGTGCTTTGACTAAAACTTTCCTACTTTATTCAAACTTGGCTGCCAAGGCTTACATTTTTCCTTAAAACACAAAAGTCAGCCACTTTTCCTTAACTTTACAACAAGTCAGCATTTATTGAAGGGAGAGAGCTGAAATTCACTTGTTTGATGCCCTAGCTATTTGATGCACCCCAAAAGAGTGTATCTTATTTAACCTTGCACTAAAAAGATAAATTGTAAGTATAGTAGTTAGCAAGGGTCGAGTCCTCAGGGATTGGGTTTTAGTTTATAAGTTAATAGTTTAAAACTTAAATTCAAGAACAATAAAAGAAAAGGGGTTTATGAAGCCAGATTTAAACTAAGTAAATAATAAGAATAAGATGCAAGGCGGTATAACCAGCCAACAAAAATATATATACTAAATTAGGCGGTATAACCAGCCAATAAAAATATATATACTAAATTAGGCGGTATAACCAGCCAATAAAAATAAAACAAAGTTAATATACAAATTAGGCGGTATAACCAGCCAATAAAAATAAATATAAAAAATAAGCAAACTAAAAGTAAGAAAACAAGTAAGTAAGAAGAATCAAATATGAAAAATATGGTTAAGGTTTCATTCTCCACCACTAGACATCATTAAGAATCAATTTCAGATCTATCAATATCAACCAACTCTCAAAGTTAACAACCGTAGATAACAACAAGCTCTGTTACCCCAATCTTTTCTTAGTTTGTCGTTAAATAGAACAAGCTCTCTATTTAATCTCTAACCATTAAACAACCTAGAATAAGCTCTCTAAATTCAATTTAATGGCAGCTTTATGATGAGAAAGATAGGTTGATCTAAGCAACAAACACATAAGCTCGGATTGTTCAACTTAGGTTATGTTCCACTTTGCAATTATTGAAAACTTGACCATAATCATTAATCACAAATTGCCACTTATGAATAGGAAATCAAGACAATTACACGGATCAAGACTCCTAAACTAGCAATAGATAATTATCAAGATCTATCTAGTTGTACACCTAAATAAATCAAGACAACATCATGAACAATTCTTGTAGAAGAACATAAGCAACTTTGATAGAAAATTAATGATAGATAGAATCTGAAAATCAATCACAAAACATGTCTAGGGCTTTGAAATCACCCTTAACCAAATAGAAGTTTAGCCTAGCATAGGCATTGTAAACATAAACATAAAATTAAAGAAAATCTAAGAAGAAAATAAAAGAAAGAAAGAAGAAGAGGAAGAATATTAATTATCCAACCTCTTGCTCTCTCTAAAGAAAAAGAAAACTAGAGAAAAGAAAGAAAACTAGAGAAAAGAAAGAAGAAGAAAACTTAGAGAATTTTATTACAATGGCTAATATCCTACCTATGTACAATATGATCCTCTACAATCATCCAAGGCCCTCTATTTATACACATTTTGGAGGGCTAAATGACAAGAGACAAGCTTTACAAATTTCAAAGGTAGGTATAATAGGTGGGTGCATTTTTCTAACAATTTTCGTCATATTGTATGACCATTTTGATCAGCCAACTTGATGGTCGATTTTGTCAATCTTGGAGGCCTGATCTGATCACATGGTCTTCTAGAAAAATGTTCCCCTATGAGTTACTGATTCATAGCCGTTGGAATAAGCTCATTTGCTGATGTGGAGAAGAAGATATGGGCAAAATACGAAAACAGGTCAGCACAGACGTCATTGCACATCAGCCAACTTGATGGTCGATTTCTTCAATATTGGAGGCTTTATCTGATCACATGCTCTTCTAGACAAATGTTCCCCTATCAGTTAGTGATCCATAGCCGTTGAAATCAGCTCATTTTCTGATGTGTATTGGACGATATGGTCAAAATACGAAAACTACTTAGGACAGACGTCATTGCACATCAGCCAACTTGATGGTTGATTTCGCTAGGGAAAACGACTCCGTTTCAAGAAGTGTAAAACATGAAAAAGATAGATATGCCTCTTAACTTTGCACGGTTAAAATTTCAGCCTTATTGCTTCAGTGAAACTCCAGATATAGCTGATATGGCAAAAGGTGTCGGAACTGGAACTGAACTGGATTTGCCCTTAATTCTAGTAATCTGAAATGACTCAAAGAAACTTGTGAAAAACACCAAATTACATAAAAATATAAAAGATCATAAACACAATTAGACTAAACAATAATAACTCGTATTTGACACAAAACAATAATAAAACATAACTAAAAACTATATAATTATACGAGTTATCACACCCCCACACTTAGATTGTTGCTAGTCCCTAGCAACGACTCAATAAAAATAAAATAAGAAAATCTAATCTAATCCATTTTCGTAGGAAATCACGGTGGCACTTAGCATGTGACACAAGCCTTTAAACCCCTAGGTGTCCCTAGTGGACGAGTTTAGTCTCGTGAGGGTTTACTAGAACGATACCCACAAACATTGAAAAACTAAAATATAAATAAACTACATATACTAAAAATATTTACTCATATTCCTTTCAATATAAATTAGAGACAATCTTTGAACAAGTCTTATAAACTAATCAATAGCTTCAAGAATTTCACAAAAAATCATGCTTGAATGTAAATTGTTTGAGTTAAGCCAATATTAACATAACATATTTCAATCAAAATAGTGCACATTCAAACTTAATCTCAACTTCTCATATGGGATACTCTCATGATTTTCACTCTTTAAAGTAGTGGTAAAGTGTTTACACTCAATCAATCTCATGAAAATAGTTCTACCATATGCTTGCTTGTCTACCTATTCTCCACTAAAAGATCATGCAACTTCATAAATCAAGAGGTCTTTAATCAAGGTTGTAATGGGGCCAAGAGGTAATAATGTGGTTAAAGAATAAAAAGGAAAAGATATCACAAACATTCCAAAGACTTCATAGAATTTAGAGACAAAATAAGATTTTGCAGATAAAACTTTCTCAATATTCTTTAGAAGTACATAATCACATAGGCTGAATATTTCATGTTGAGCCTTTACTTCATTCTAACCAACTTTCGAACATCTTTTTCTTTTCTTTAACTAGAAGTTCAAGAGATTATTCAAAAAAAATTTTTTTTTTTCACATAGGAATGTATTTGGCAATATTCCCTCTATTTTTCTCTTGACTTTTGCCTTTCTCCTCCCCCACACTTATCTTTTGTTCTAACCCAAATTTTCAAAAAATATCCCTTGTTTTTGCAATATGTCTCAAACATTCTAGTCCATCTTTAGAACAAGGGTAAAGATATAAATGTGTTTAGGCTAGGTGTAAGATGTGGTTACCAAATAAATAGCTTATTCAATGTAGGCTCAAATTGGTTCACTAGAGGGATGTTCTCTTGGAACATCAATAAGGGATGGCTGTTTGGCCCTAGTTAAAAAGTCCTAATGCCTCTATCATATTCATGTTGTTACATGCATCAATATAGTCTCAAATGGTTTAAAGCAAGTTCTAGAGAATCATGTAATCATAAGAGCACTCAAGAAAGAAATTAGATTGATTTGTATAATGCATCAATCATTATAGGCTCAAAAACTCACAAGGATGATTATACAAGTCAGATTAAGTCTAAACATGCTTCTTTCTCAATCAACATATCATATTAACATTGGCTCATAAAAAGATTGATATCAAGTTCAATTCTCATGAAAATCTTCTCACTAATAAATCTGTTTTAGACTTATGCAATTCATATCTCATCATTGTATTAAAAAGGAACTAAAACACACTAAAAATAATAATAATAAAGACTCATAAAAAAAATAGTAGACAAAAATAAAAGAAATCCTAAATCATTCCCCCCACACTTAATTCTTACATTGTCCTCAATGTAAGTCTATTAACCCAAATGAAAGAATCATGTGTAAGAGAAAAGAACTAATAACATAAGAATAGGAACAACTAAGACTCAAAACAAAACAAACTCATGCAACCTAAATAATCCTAAAATACTAAACAAAAATTAACAAGTAAACATAAAAAATAAAAATAAAAACAATAAAAATAAAAATAATAAAAGAAAAGAAAAAGGAAAAGAAAGAGAAAGAGAAAGCAAATCTGAATATGGAAGGTTGGCAATTTCTTCTTTAATTGGGTTGCTTTCCCAATTAACACTTGAGTTAATGTTTTGAACCTAACCAACACCCCTTCTTGGCTTTTTAGGCTTGTCAGGCTCATACATGAAATTTTCCAAATTAATGCGTTTGAGAGGAAGCTTTCTTTGCACAACAGTGGATGCATTCTCCATTACAAGTATTATTCCATCATCCTTTGTGGTGCATATCTCATCGAGGAATGGAGCATATTTTGATACTTGTTGAATGGCATCCACAAACAAGTTGTTTAAGGTTTCTGGCATGTGTTGTTCATGTTCTTCCTCCATGAACTTTGCAAATCTACTAGGAAAAGGTGGAGAAGAAACATTAGTAAAAAGTGGAACCTTAAACGTTACCTCAGGTGCCGAAATACTCTTATTTGGATTTGTGGCTTCATTATCCTCAAGAATAGAATCCATCTCTAATTTTGTCTCATCCTCATCTTGTTCCTCATTCCTCAAGGTCACAATCGTAGCATTCTCCTTTGGGTTAATCATCGTTTGGGCAGGGAGTTCTTCAGATCTTTGTGCTACCCATCCTACCATACTACTAGTCAATTGGATCATTTGCTTTTCCAAACTCTGGATGCTTGCCCTTGTTTCCTGTTGAAATTGCAATGTATCAGTAACAAGAGAATAGACAAGATCTTCTAAAGAAGTACCTGAGTTTTGAGTCATATGTGGTGTTTGAAAAAGATCTGGTTCTTGAGACCATGATTGATTGAAGCTAGATGGATGAGTGTAATTGGCATAAGGATCTACTTCTTGGTAATTTTTTGAGTAGCCATAATTAGTATGATCCCACCATCCCTCATGGTAAGTGTTTGAGTAATGATCATACTGTTGGTCTTGGAACACTTGATGGCCTTGACATCCTCCCATGGCCAATTGTTGAACTGGGGAGGTGAGATTGGCTTGTTGATTCTCCATGTTCATGTATGCGACCAACTCTTCAAGTGTTAGATTGCTCAATTCCATTGTTTTTTTTTTTTTTTTTTAAATTTGAAAAGAAAAACTTGTATGTACAAGAAAATAAAACTAATTAGAACTGAAAATAAGAATAAACCAAGTAACAAATAAACTAAAGAAAGCAATCCCCGGCAACGGCGCCAAAAATTTGATGCACCCCAAAAGAGTGTATCTTATTTAACCTTGCACTAAAAAGATAAATTGTAAGTATAGTAGTTAGCAAGGGTCGAGTCCTCAGGGATTGGGTTTTAGTTTATAAGTTAATAGTTTAAAACTTAAATTCAAGAACAATAAAAGAAAAGGGGTTTATGAAGCCAGATTTAAACTAAGTAAATAATAAGAATAAGATGCAAGGCGGTATAACCAGCCAATAAAAATATATATACTAAATTAGGCGGTATAACCAGCCAATAAAAATATATATACTAAATTAGGCGGTATAACCAGCCAATAAAAATAAAACAAAGTTAATATACAAATTAGGCGGTATAACCAGCCAATAAAAATAAATATAAAAAATAAGCAAACTAAAAGTAAGAAAACAAGTAAGTAAGAAGAATCAAATATGAAAAATATGGTTAAGGTTTCATTCTCCACCACTAGACATCATTAAGAATCAATTTCAGATCTATCAATATCAACCAACTCTCAAAGTTAACAACCGTAGATAACAACAAGCTCTGTTACCCCAATCTTTTCTTAGTTTGTCGTTAAATAGAACAAGCTCTCTATTTAATCTCTAACCATTAAACAACCTAGAATAAGCTCTCTAAATTCAATTTAATGGCAGCTTTATGATGAGAAAGATAGGTTGATCTAAGCAACAAACACATAAGCTCGGATTGTTCAACTTAGGTTATGTTCCACTTTGCAATTATTGAAAACTTGACCATAATCATTAATCACAAATTGCCACTTATGAATAGGAAATCAAGACAATTACACGGATCAAGACTCCTAAACTAGCAATAGATAATTATCAAGATCTATCTAGTTGTACACCTAAATAAATCAAGACAACATCATGAACAATTCTTGTAGAAGAACATAAGCAACTTTGATAGAAAATTAATGATAGATAGAATCTGAAAATCAATCACAAAACATGTCTAGGGCTTTGAAATCACCCTTAACCAAATAGAAGTTTAGCCTAGCATAGGCATTGTAAACATAAACATAAAATTAAAGAAAATCTAAGAAGAAAATAAAAGAAAGAAAGAAGAAGAGGAAGAATATTAATTATCCAACCTCTTGCTCTCTCTAAAGAAAAAGAAAACTAGAGAAAAGAAAGAAAACTAGAGAAAAGAAAGAAGAAGAAAACTTAGAGAATTTTATTACAATGGCTAATATCCTACCTATGTACAATATGATCCTCTACAATCATCCAAGGCCCTCTATTTATACACATTTTGGAGGGCTAAATGACAAGAGACAAGCTTTACAAATTTCAAAGGTAGGTATAATAGGTGGGTGCATTTTTCTAACAATTTTCGTCATATTGTATGACCATTTTGATCAGCCAACTTGATGGTCGATTTTGTCAATCTTGGAGGCCTGATCTGATCACATGGTCTTCTAGAAAAATGTTCCCCTATGAGTTACTGATTCATAGCCGTTGGAATAAGCTCATTTGCTGATGTGGAGAAGAAGATATGGGCAAAATACGAAAACAGGTCAGCACAGACGTCATTGCACATCAGCCAACTTGATGGTCGATTTCTTCAATATTGGAGGCTTTATCTGATCACATGGTCTTCTAGACAAATGTTCCCCTATCAGTTAGTGATCCATAGCCGTTGAAATCAGCTCATGTTCTGATGTGTATCGGACGATATGGTCAAAATGCGAAAACTACTTAGGACAGACGTCATTGCACATCAGCCAACTTGATGGTTGATTTCGCTAGGGAAAACGACTCCGTTTCAAGAAGTGTAAAACATGAAAAAGATAGATATGCCTCTTAACTTTGCACGGTTAAACTTTCAGCCTTATTGCTTCAGTGAAACTCCAGATATAGCTGATATGGCAAAAGGTGTCGGAACTGGAACTGAACTGGATTTGCCCTTAATTCTAGTAATCTGAAATGACTCAAAGAAACTTGTGAAAAACACCAAATTACATAAAAATATAAAAGATCATAAACACAATTAGACTAAACAATAATAACTCGTATTTGACACAAAACAATAATAAAACATAACTAAAAACTATATAATTATACGAGTTATCACTATTGCCTATAAATATAGATCAAGGGGGCATACAAAATATGCACTTCTCCAAGCATCAAAGTTCTGATTTCTTCTTTGTTTCTTTGTTTTTGAGAGAGCGAGAGGCTGGATAATTAATATTCTTCTTCTTTCTTTTTTTTTATTTTCTTCTTAGATTCTCTTTAATTTTATGTTTATATTTACAATGCCTATGCTAGGCTAAACTTTTATTTGGTTAAGGGTGATTTCAAAGCCCTAGACATGTTATGTAATTAATTTTCAGAATCTGTACATCATTGTTTTCTATCAAAGTTGCTTATGTTCATCCATTAAAATTGTTCATGATGATGTTTTGATTTGTTTAGGTGGGCAACTAGATAAATCTTGATAATTGTCTAATGCTAGTTTAGAAGTCTTAATCCATGTAATTGTCTTGATTTTATATTCATAAGTTGCATTTTATGATTAATGATTATGGTCAAGTTTTCAATAATTGCAAAGTGGATCATAACCTAAGTTGAACAATCCGAGCTTATGTGTTTGTTGCTTAGATCAACCTATCTTTCTCATCATAAAGCTGCTATTAAATTGAATTTAGAGAGCTTATTCTAGGTTGTTTGATAGTTAGAGATTAAATAGAGAGCTTGTTCTATTTAACAACAAACTAAGGAAAGATTGGGGTAACAGAGCTTGTTGTTATCTACGGTTGTTAACTTTGATAGTTGGTTGATATTGATAGATCTGAAATTGATTCTTAATGATGTCTAGTGGTGGAGAATGAAACCTTAACCATATTTCTCTCATATTTGATTTCTTATTTCTTACTTGCATCTTACTTTTCTTGTTTGCTTATTTTTAAAACTATTTCAAAACCCCCTTTTCTTTTGTTTTCCTTGAATTTAAGTTTTAAACTATTAACTTATAAACTAAAACCCAATCCCTGAGGACTTGACCCTTGCTAACTACTATACTTACAATTGATCTTTTTAATGCAAGGTTAAATAAAGATATACTCTTTTGAGTACATCAAATTTTTGGCGCCGTTGTTGGGGATTGCTTTCTTTAGTTTATTAGCTTATTGGTTTATTCTTATTTTTTTTGTTCTAATTATTTACTTTTTTTTTGTTTATTAGTGAATGTTCCAAGATCCCGAAGAAGACTTAAGACTTAGGAGAATTCGGGAATTTATAACTTCTCACCAATAACCAATCGAGGAGTTGATCCAAAACATCCAAGAGGAGAAATGAGAGATGGCAGCAGCTGACAACCGAACTCTCAAGGAGCTAGCCGCTCCGGACTTGGGTCAACAACCATTATGCATTGAATATGCTAATCTTGAGGTAGCTTTTGAATTAAAATCTGGTTTGATTCATCTTCTCCCAACTTTTCATGGTTTTGTAGGAGAGGATCCAAATAAGCATCTCAAGGAATTCCATGTAGTTTGCTCAAGCATGAGTACAACAGGGGTCACGGAAGAGCAAGTTAAGTTGAGAGCCTTCCCATTCTCTCTAGCTAATTCAGCAAAGGAATGGCTCTACTATCTACCATCCGGGACCATCATGGAATGATATGAAGAAAGCATTCTTGGAAAGGTATTTCCCAGCATCTAAGGCTGCCAACATTAGAAAAGAGATATGTGGGATTCGGCAATACAACGGAGAGTCCTTATATGAATATTGGGAGAGGTTCAAGAAACTTTGTGCATCATGTCCACACCATCAGATAAGTGAACAACTTCTCATCCAATGCTTCTATGAAGGTCTCGTGCCCATGGAGAGAAGTATGATAGATGCCGCTAGTGGGAGAGCTCTAGTTGATAAGACTCTCGGGGTTGCTAGAACATTAATCTCCAACATGGCAGTTGATAACTCGTATAATTATATAGTTTTTAGTTATGTTTTATTATTGTTTTGTGTCAAATACGAGTTATTATTGTTTAGTCTAATTGTGTTTATGATCTTTTATATTTTTATGTATTTTGGTGTTTTTCACAAGTTTCTTTGAGTGATTTCAGATTACTAGAATTAAGGGCAAATCCAGTTCAGTTCCAGTTCCGATACCTTTTGCCATATCAGCTATATCTCGAGTTTCACTGAAGCAATAAGGCTGAAATTTGTAGCCATGCAAAGCTAAGAGGCATATCTATCTTTTTCATGTTTTACACTTCTTAAAACGGAGTCGTTTTCCCTAGCGAAATCGACCATCAAGTTGGCTGATGTGCAATGACGTCTGTGCTGACCTATTTTCGTATTATGCCCATATCTTCTTATCCACATCAGCAAATGAGCTGATTCCAACGGCTATGGATCAGTAACTGATAGGGTAACCTTTTTCTAGAAGACCATGTGATCAGATAAGGCCTCCAACATTGACAAAATCGACCATCAAGTTGGCTGATCAAAATCGTCATATATGACGAAAATTGTTAGAAAATGCACCCACCTATTATACCTACCTTTGAAATTTCTAAAGCTTGTCTCTTGTCATTTAGCCCTCCAAAATGTGTATAAATAGAGGGCCTTGGATGATTGTAAGGGATCATATTGTACATAGGTAGGATATTAGCCATTGTAATAAAATTCTCTAAGTTTTCTTCTTCTTTCTTTTCTCTAGTTTTCTTTTTCTTTAGAGAGAGCAAGAGGTTGGATAATTAATATTCTTCCTCTTCTTCTTTCTTTCTTTTATTTTCTTCTTAGATTTTCTTTAATTTTATGTTTATGTTTACAATGCCTATGCTAGGCTAAACTTCTATTTGGTTAAGGGTGATTTCAAAGCCCTAGACATGTTTTGTGATTGATTTTCAGATTCTATCTATCATTAATTTTCTATCAAAGTTGCTTATGTTCTTCTACAAGAATTGTTCATGATGTTGTCTTGATTTGTTTAGGTGTACAACTAGATAGATCTTGATAATTATCTATTGCTAGTTTAGGAGTCTTGATCCGTGTAATTGTCTTGATTTCCTATTCATAAGTGGCAATTTGTGATTAATGATTATGGTCAAGTTTTCAATAATTGCAAAGTGGAACATAACCTAAGTTGAACAATCCGAGCTTATGTGTTTGTTGCTTAGATCAACCTATCTTTCTCATCATAAAGCTGCCATTAAATTGAATTTAGAGAGCTTATTCTAGGTTGTTTAATGGTTAGAGATTAAATAGAGAGCTTGTTCTATTTAACGACAAACTAAGGAAAGATTGGGATAACAGAGCTTGTTGTTATCTACGGTTGTTAACTTTGATAGTTGGTTGATATTGAAAGATCTGAAATTGATTCTTAATGATGTCTAGTGGTGGAGAATGAAACCTTAACCATATTTTTCATATTTGATTCTTCTTACTTACTTGTTTTCTTACTTTTCTAGTTTGCTTATTTTTAAAAGTATATTTATTTTTATTGGCTGGTTATACCGCCTAATTTGTATATTAACTTTGTTTTATTTTTATTGGCTGGTTATACCGCCTAATTTAGTATATATATTGGCTGGTTATACCGCCTAATTTATTATATATATTTTTATTGGCTGGTTATACCGCCTTGCATCTGATTCTTATTATTTACTTTAGTTTAAATCTGGCTTCAAAAACCCCTTTTCTTTTATTGTTCTTGAATTTAAGTTTTAAACTATTAACTTATAAACTAAAACCCAATCCCTGAGGACTCGACCCTTGCTAACTACTATACTTACAATTGATCTTTTTAGTGCAAGGTTAAATAAGATACACTCTTTTGGGTGCATCAAGTTTTTGGCGCCGTTGCCGGGGATTGTTTTCTTTAGTTTATTTGTTACTTGGTTTATTCTTATTTTCAGTTCTAATTAGTTTTATTTTCTTGTACATACAAGTTTTTCTTTTCAAATTTAAAAAAAAAAAAAAAAAAACAATGGAATTGAGCAATCTAACACTTGAAGAGTTGGTGGCATACATGAACATGGAGAATCAACAAGCCAATCTCACCTCCCCAGTTCAACAATTGGCCATGGGAGGATGTCAAGGCCATCAAGTGTTCCAAGACCAACAGTATGATCATTACTCAAACACTTACCATGAGGGATGGTGGGATCATACTAATTATGGCTACTCAAAAAATTACCAAGAAGTAGATCCTTATGCCAATTACACTCATCCATCTAGCTTCAATCAATCATGGTCTCAAGAACCAGATCTTTTTCAACCACCACATATGACTCAAAACTCAGGTACTTCTTTAGAAGATCTTGTCTATTCTCTTGTTACTGATTCTTTGCAATTTCAACAGGAAACAAGGGCAAGCATCCAGAGTTTGGAAAAGCAAATGAGCGAATTGGCTAGTAGTATGGTGGGATGGGTAGCACAAAGATCTGAAGAACTCCCAGCCCAAACGATGGTTAACCCAAAGGAGAATGCTACTATTGTGACCTTGAAGAATGAGGAACAAGATGAGGATGAAACAAAATTAGAGATGGATTCTATTCTTGAGGATAATGAAGCCAAAGATCCAAATAAGAGTATTTCGGCACCTGAGGTAACGTTTAAGGTTTCACTTTTTACTAATGTTTCTTCTCCACCTTTTCCTAGTAGATTTGCAAAGTTCAAGGAGGAAGAACATGAACAACACATGCCGGAAACCTTAAACAACTTGTTTGTGGAGGTCATTCAACAAGTATCAAAATATGCTCCATTCCTCGATGACATATGCACCACAAAGGATGATGGAATAATACTTGTAATGGAGAATGCATCCACTGTTGTGCAAAGAAAGCTTCCTCTCAAACGCATATATTTGGGAAATTTCATGTATGAGCCTGACAAGCCTAAAATGCCAAGAAGGGGTGTTGGTTAGGTTCAAAACACTAAATCAAGTGCTAATTGGGGAGGCAGCCTGATTAGTGAAAGCATTGCCAAACTGCCATCCTCAGATTTGCTCTCTTTTTCTTTATCTTTTTCTTATGTTTCTTTGCTAATTGTGTTTAGTGTTTCTAAGTTCATTTAGGCTGCATAAGTTTATTTTGTTTATTAGTTCTTTTCACTTACACATGATTCTTTCATTTGGGATTAATAGCATTACATTAATGACAATGTAAAAATTATGTGTGGGAGGAAGAATTTAGGATTTTATTTAGAGTGTTTTGTTTTTTAGTCTTTTTATGTTGTAATTCTTTCTGATCCTTGTTTTGAAAATAACTAGATGTAAATATAATTTTTAATTTTTTTAACCCCGGTTAAATGGCGGATAACGGTACTCCGTGATTATTTAAATCGATTCCATCAGCTACCCACAAAACTGATATTGTATATAAATTTCTCTTCCAATTTCTCTTTCAATTTTTTTCTTTTCAGGATGGATGATATTCTCACAAGATTGCAGAAACGATTTCCTCTTTTTCCTCGAAATATTTTACTGAAGCTTTACCAAGTTCGTTTCGAAAGATTAAGAATGCTTATGCAGAAAGGGATTCCTGGAGACATACGTTGGATAATTGAAGCCAAGGTACGTGAAGATGAATATCTTCCTGTTTTGCATTTACCAGGTACAGGTAGAAGCACTTTTGCAAAGAAGCGACGAGCAAAGCGCATGAGTTCAAATTGCCACAAATGTGCACGATGGACGTGTAATGGTAAATGTCGTTCTATTGGGATTCCGTCCTCTAATCGAGATGATAAAATTGAATTCATTAAGGATGGACTGAGTAAGGAGAATTTGGGTAATATCCAACTTTCTCTTGAGACGCATCCTAGTGGAGACGTACAAAGAGAAATTCTTGATTTATGGCCGCAATTCCAAAGGGAATGGCAACATCTTGGGAATCTGATGTTAAAAGACCCTGTTTGCCAGCTTGTAAGAAAACTGGATGGGAAGCATATCCTCGACTCATAGAAGGCGTTTAAGCCGTTTCTGGACGTAAAACCAGAGGAAGATGTGAGCCACAATCACAACTACAATAAATGACTTCTCAGCTTTTGGTTTGATTTGCAATAACTTTATTTCGGTTTAATTTACGTGTTATTCGATTTGTGTAATTATTCTCATTTTTTTTATTTGTCTTTTACGGTTGATTTTTCTTCTCTTTTTGATTTTCTTCCTGAAATCACGCAAAAATCTTTTGTTAGGTTAACATTTTCTTCTGACAGGTCAGATACACTTTCGGCGACATTATTACTCTTGTCTGATTCACTACTGAGTCCTCTATATATTACACCATGTACTCATTCTCTTTCAGGCACTCGAAAAAAAAAATGGAAAGTACTTCATCCCAGCGCATTAAAAAAATTTGTGTCTTTGGAGGTGCTTATCCAGGGAAAAATAACATATTCGCTGATGAAGCCATAAGAGTTGGAGTAATACTTGCCCAACAAAAGATCCACTTGATTTATGGAGGCGGTAGTACGGGTTTAATGGGAGCAGTCGCTACAGCAGCACACGCCGGAGGAAGTCCAGTTCTAGGAATCGTGCCAAAACTATTCACAAGTTTTTGTGGACCTACCGTGGGTAAGGAAATACAAGTCTGGAGTATCCCTGAACGGATAACAATCATGTACCATTCTGTCGATGCATTCATTGCTTTACCAGGAGGTCTGGGTACATTGGAAGAAATAGCTTGCGTGGCTTCTTGGTCATCTTTGGTCACAAATAAGAAACCCATTGGTTTGCTTAATATTAATGGTTATTTTAGTAATTTGCTTTCATATTTAGATAATGCTGTGGATAATGGATTCATGTTTTCAGAGGCAAGGAGAACCATAATTTCTGCTACAACCATTGAAGATTTACTCAAAAAGCTCCAAGCTTATGAGTATTTATCTGCTACGGTTGTTTCGCAAACGCTCGGAAAAAGAAAAAGAGATATGGACGAGCAAGGAGTGGATTGCACTTTGTCTTTGTGACATTATCTAACATTTTGTTTGTTGTGTCTCAGTTATAATAAGTGGTTAGCAACCTCTACAGGTAATATCTCCTAAATTTTACCTTCTTAAAAAAAAAAAAAAAAATTGTTGTGTTTTAAGCAATTTAGAAGTATTCATTCTGAACAAGGTCTGAGTAAGGGAGACTTGAGACATACCTTGTCAGTTTGATTTCTTCTTTTAAAAAAAAAAAAAAAAAAGTTTGTTGTGTTTTAAGCAATCTAGAAGTATTCATTCTGAACAAGGTCTGAGTAAGGGAGACTTGAGACATACCTTGTCAGTTTGATTTTAATCTTTTTATGTTTACTTGTTATTTTTTGTTTAGTATTTTAGGATTATTTAGGTTGCATGAGTTTGTTTTGTTTTGAGTCTTAGTTGTTCCTATTCTTATGTTATTAGTTCTTTTCTCTTACACATGATTCTTTCATTTGGGTTAATAGACTTACACTGAAGACAATGTAAGAATTAAGTGTGGGGGGAATGATTTAGGATTTCTTTTATTTTTGTCTACTATTTTTTTATGAATCTTTATTATTATTATTATTATTTTTTTGTGTGTTTTAGTTCCTTTTTAATACAATGATGAGATATGAATTGCATAAGTCTAAAACAGATTTATTAGTGAGAAGATTTTCATGAGAATTGAGTTTGATGTCAACCTTTTTATGAGCCAATGTTAATATGATATGTTGATTGAGAAAGAAGCATGTTTAGACTTAATCTGACTTGTATAATCATCCTTGTGAGTTTTTGAGGCTATAATGATTGATGCATTATACAAATCAATCTAATTTCTTTCTTGAGTGCTCTTATGATTACATGATTCTCTAGAACTTGCTTTAAACCGTTTGAGACTATATTGATACATGTGACAACATGAATATGATAGAGGCATTAGGATTATAACCAGAGCCAAACAGCCATCCATTATTAATGTTCTAAGAGAACATCCCCACTAGTGAGCCAATTTGAGCCTACATTAAATATGCTGTTTTATTGGTAACCACAACTTACACCTAGCCTAAATATACTTATATCCTTACCCTTGTTCTAAAGATGGATTATATATTTTGAGACATATTGCAAAAAAACAAGGGATATTTTTAGTTGAAAATTTGGGTTAGAAACAAGAAATAAGTGTGGGGGGAAAAGAAAAGAAAAGTCAAGAGAAAAAGAAATGGAATACTGGCAAATACATTCCTATGTAAAAAATATGAATCATCTCTTGAATTTGAGGAAAAAGAAAAAGATGTTACAAAGTTGTTTAGAATGAAGAAAAGGCCCAACATGAATATTCGGCCTAGGTGACTATGTACTTGTAAAGAGTTTTGAGAAGTTTCTTTGTATGATCTTATTATGTCTCTAAACTTTATGAACTCTTTGGAGCCTTTGTGATATCTTTATCCTTTTGTTATTCAACCACATTACAAACCCCTTGGCCCCATTACAACCTTGATTAAAGACCTCTTGATTCATGAAGTTGTATGATCTAAATAGTGGAGAATTGGTGGACAAGCAAGAATATGGTAGAACTGTTTTCATGAGATTGATTGAGTGTAAACACTTCACCACTACTTTAAAGAGTGAAAATCATGAGGGTATCCCATGTGAGAAGTTGAGATTAAATTTGAACATGCACTATTTTGATTGAGATATGTTATGTTAATATTGGCTTAACTCAAACAATTTACATTCAAGCATGATTTTTTGTGAAATTCTTTAAGCTATTGATTAGTTTATAAGACTTGTTCAAAGATTGTCTCTAATTTGTATTGAAAGGATTAGGAGTAAATATTTTTAGTATATGTAGTTTATTTATATTTTAGTTTTTCAATGTTTGTGGGTATCGTTCTAGTAAACCCTCACGAGACTAAACTCGTCCACTAGGGACACCTAGGGGTTTAAAGGCTTGTGTCACATGCTAAGTGCCACCGTGATTTCCTACGAAAATGGATTGGATTAGATTTTCTTATTTTATTTTTATTGAGTCGTTGCTAGGGACTAGCAACAATCTAAGTGTGGGGGTGTGATAACTCGTATAATTATATAGTTTTTAGTTATGTTTTATTATTGTTTTGTGTCAAATACGAGTTATTATTGTTTAGTCTAATTGTGTTTATGATCTTTTATATTTTTATGTATTTTGGTGTTTTTCACAAGTTTCTTTGAGTGATTTCAGATTACTAGAATTAAGGGCAAATCTAGTTCAGTTCCAGTTCCGATACCTTTTGCCATATCAGCTATATCTCGATTTTCACTGAAGCAATAACGCTGAAATTTGTAGCCATGCAAAGCTAAGAGGCATATCTATCTTTTTCATGTTTTACACTTCTTGAAACGGAGTCGTTTTCCCTAGAGAAATCGACCATCAAGTTGGCTGATGTGCAATGACGTCTGTGCTGACCTGTTTTCGTATTATGCCCATATATTCTTATCCACATCAGCAAATGAGCTGATTTCAACGGCTATGGATCAGTAACTGATAGGGTAACATTTTTCTAGAAGACCATGTGATCAGATAAGGCCTCCAACATTGACAAAATCGACCATCAAGTTGGCTGATCAAAATCGTCATATATGACGAAAATTGTTAGAAAATGCACCCACCTATTATACCTACCTTTGAAATTTGTAAAGCTTGTCTCTTGTCATTTAGCCCTCCAAAATGTGTATAAATAGAGGGCCTTGGATGATTGTAAGGGATCATATTGTACATAGGTAGGATATTAGCCATTGTAATAAAATTCTCTAAGTTTTCTTCTTCTTTCTTTTCTCTAGTTTTCTTTTTCTTTAGAGAGAGCAAGAGGTTGGATAATTAATATTTTTCCTCTTCTTCTTTCTTTCTTTTATTTTCTTCTTAGATTTTCTTTAATTTTATGTTTATGTTTACAATGCCTATGCTAGGCTAAACTTCTATTTGGTTAAGGGTGATTTCAAAGCCCTAGACATGTTTTGTGATTGATTTTCAGATTCTATCTATCATTAATTTTCTATCAAAGTTGCTTATGTTCTTCTACAAGAATTGTTCATGATGTTGTCTTGATTTGTTTAGGTGTACAACTAGATAGATCTTGATAATTATCTATTGCTAGTTTAGGAGTCTTGATCCGTGTAATTGTCTTGATTTCCTATTCATAAGTGGCAATTTGTGATTAATGATTATGGTCAAGTTTTCAATAATTGCAAAGTGGAACATAACCTAAGTTGAACAATCCGAGCTTATGTGTTTGTTGATTAGATCAACCTATCTTTCTCATCATAAAGCTGCCATTAAATTGAATTTAGAGAGCTTATTCTAGGTTGTTTAATGGTTAGAGATTAAATAGAGAGCTTGTTCTATTTAACGACAAACTAAGGAAAGATTGGGATAACAGAGCTTGTTGTTATCTACGGTTGTTAACTTTGATAGTTGGTTGATATTGATAGATCTGAAATTGATTCTTAATGATGTCTAGTGGTGGAGAATGAAACCTTAACCATATTTTTCATATTTGATTCTTCTTACTTACTTGTTTTCTTACTTTTCTAGTTTGCTTATTTTTAAAAGTATATTTATTTTTATTGGCTGGTTATACCGCCTAATTTGTATATTAACTTTGTTTTATTTTTATTGGCTGGCTATACCGCCTAATTTAGTATATATATTGGCTGGTTATACCGCCTAATTTAGTATATATATTTTTATTGGCTGGTTATACCGCCTTGCATCTGATTCTTATTATTTACTTTAGTTTAAATCTGGCTTCAAAAACCCCTTTTCTTTTATTGTTCTTGAATTTAAGTTTTAAACTATTAACTTATAAACTAAAACCCAATCCCTGAGGACTCGACCCTTGCTAACTACTATACTTACAATTGATCTTTTTAGTGCAAGGTTAAATAAGATACACTCTTTTGGGTGCATCAGCAGTCAATTCTCAACAATTCTTAATGAGACATGATCCACCACCACAACCCAAGAAAGTCAATGAGGTAAGTATATCATACCTTGAACAAAAATTTGATAAACTGACTTCTCTTGTTCAACAATTGGCTGTAGGTAATATACAGCAAATAAAGGCTTGTGGCATATGTTCAAACATGGGGCACCAAACTGATATGTGTCCAACACTTCCAAGAGGACACCAATGAACATGTGAATGCCATGGGTGGATTTCAAAACCAATCAAGGAAATATGATCCCTACTCAAACACTTACAATCCAGGATGGAGGGATCATCCAAACTTCAATTATGGAGGGAACCAATCACAAACTATTCCTCCACCATTTGACAACAGGCCACCGGGTTTTCAGCAAAGAGTGCAACAACCATACCAAACCCGACAACAAGTGCCATCCATCCAAAATTCAGGTACTTCTCTTGAAGATCTTGTTAAAGCTCTTTCTACTAATACAATTCAATTTCAATAGGAAATAAAGACAAGTATCCGAAATTTGGAGACTCAAATTGGGCAATTGGCAACAACCATGAGTCAATGCAAGCAAGGGATTCCAAAAATTTACCTTCCCAAACCATAGTGAATCCAAGAGAGAATGCCAATGCTATAACTCGAAGAAGTGGGAAACAACTTGAGACACCACAAAAGGATAGTGCTCAAGGGGAGGACAACACCATGGCATCATCTTCACATCCCAATGAGCCATTACAAAAGGTAGCTCCTAAACCATCATTTCCTTCTTATATAACTCCTCCACCTTTTCCTAGCAGGTTTGCAAAGTCCAAGAAGGAGGAGCAAAAGAAGGAAATTTTGGAAACCTTTCGGAAAGTAGAGGTGAACATTCCTTTACAAGATGCTATCAAGCAAGTGCCAAGATATGCCAAGTTCCTAAAAGAGTTTTGCACATCTAAACGGAAGTTGAAATGGAATTAAAAGGTAAGTGTGGGGGAGAATGTGTCAGCTGTTCTTCAAAAGAAACTCCCACATAAATGCAAGGATCCAGGTATGTTTACCATTCCTTGTAAGATAGGCAACCCCAGGTTTGAGCGTGTTATGCTAGATCTAGGGGCATCTATTAATGTCATGCCATATTCAATTTATGCTTCATTGAGTCTAGGACCATTAGAGAAAACCGGTGTTATAATACAACTTGCTGACCGTTCTAACACTTACCCAGGAGGAGTTGTAGAAGACGTTCTTGTACATGTTAAAGAATTTGTTTTTCCCGCTGACTTTTATGTTATTGAGATGGAAGATGAGATGTGTTCTAATCCCACACCTATTCTATTAGGGAGACCATTCTTGAAAACAACAATAACTAAAATAGATGTACATGATGGCTTTTTAACTATGGAGTTTGATGGTGAAATAATTTGCTTTAACATTTTTGAGGCCATGAGATATCCTAGTGATGTGCATTTTGTTTTTAATATTGATATAATTGACTCACTAGTGCAGCAAGCTTATGAGCTAGATGGTGAAGATAGTGTGGAGATAGTCCTTAGCAAACATCTCGGAATGGGGAATGCTAAAGGGGAATTAGCCTTGAGTGACCATGTGGAAGGGGCACTAGAATCTTTACACTCGCTACCACCTAAAGATGCAAGGTTTGATGTTTCATTTATTGATTTGCCTTTATCTAATGAGAAACTTCTACCTTCCATTTTGCAGGCACCAACTTTAGAGTTGAAACCACTACCAAACAACTTGAAATATGTGTTCTTAGGTGAAAAGGACACACTACCAGTCATCATTGCCAAAGAGCTCACACCTTTGCAGGAAAAGCGACTTATCCGGGTGCTTAGAAAGCATAAAACAGCAATTGGTTGGACAATTGCCGATATCAAGGGAATAAGCCCATCCATGTGCATGCACCGAATTTTGTTAGAGGAGGCGGCCAAACCAACAAGAGAAGCACAAAGAAGATTGAACCCTCCTATGATGGAGGTTGTGAAAAAAGAGATATTCAAGCTCCTAGATGTTGGAGTGATCTATCCTATCTCGGATAGCAAATGGGTGAGCCCGGTCCAAGTGGTTCCAAAGAAATCAGGTGTAACGGTGGTAACAAATAATGAGAATGAACTTGTTCCTACTAGGATTCAATCAGGGTGGCGAGTTTGTATTGATTATCGTAAACTTAATTCCACAACTCGCAAAGACCACTTTCCTTTACCTTTTATTAATCAAATGCTTGACAGGTTAGCTGGCCATTCTCATTATTGTTTTCTTGATGGTTTTTCAGGTTATAATCAGATTGCCATTGCTCCGGAGGACCAAGAGAAAACAACATTCACATGTCCATTTGGTACTTTTGCATACCGGCGTATGCCATTTGGTCTTTGTAATGCACCTGCTACATTCCAAAGGTGTAAGGTTAGCATATTTCAGATTATGTAGAGAAAATCATAGAAGTGTTTATGGATGATTTTAGTGTCTATGGTGATTCTTTTGATAGATGTCTAGAGAACCTTACACTTGTACTTGAAAGATGCATGGAAACTAACCTTGCTTTGAATTGGGAAAAATGTCACTTTATGGTAGAACAAGGAATAGTTTTGGGCCATGTTATTTCTTCTAGAGGGATAGAGGTTGATAAATCTAAAATAGATATTATGCATTCTTTACCACCTCCCACAAATGTGAGAGAAGTTCGTTCTTTTCTTGGACATGCAAGTTTCTTGATAAGCTCATAAAATATACATTTTATGTCTTTCTACCTTTAGTTTTTGTTATGTTTTCGATCTTTATCTTGTTTACTTATAATATGTTTTTGAATTCTAGGTACAATGAGGAGAATGAAGTCAAAAGATGTCAATAATGATGGTAAAGAGCATACGAAATCATAATCACAAGATGGAAGAAGACTTGGGAGTCAAAAATATCAATTTCTGGTTGAAAAGCAATCAGGTAGATTTGACCTCCGGAGCTTGTTTCAAGGAAAACATGATGTTAGAGTCTTTATTTGAAGAAACTTCCTTCTTCACTTTTGAAGCTGACGTGATTATCGTTCCAACGATATATTATGGGCCCAAATCGGATAAGAAATGGTCATTCAAAATGTCGTTAGAAGATCTCCCTAAAGAACCCTGCGGCCAGAAAAACCCTAACCGCAAATCTTAAAAAAAGGCAAAAACGTGATTTTTATGCCTCCAGGCTTACTTGTGCGGCAATGACTTATTCTCAGGGTTTTAAAGCTCTATAAATACCATCTTTTGAGCCACAAACTAGACATCTTCTAAGGAGACTCAAGGATCATTATTATTCTTCTTCTTCTGCATTCTTTTATTTTCTTTTTAGTTTTATGTATATATTATCTATGTCTATGCTAGGCTAAACTTTTCTTTGGTTAAGGGTGATTTCAAAGCCCTAGACATGTTATGTAATTAATTTTCAGAATCTATCTATCATTGTTTTCTATCAAAGTTGCTTATGTTCTTCCATTAAAATTGTTCATGATGATGTTTTGATTTGTTTAGGTGGCCAACTAGATAAATCTTGATAATTGTCTAATGCTAGTTTAGGAGTCTTGATCCGTGTAATTGTCTTGATTTCCTATTCATAAGTAGCAAATTGTGATTAATGATTATGGTCAAGTTTTCAATAATTGCAAAGTGGAACATAACCTAAGTTGAACAATCCGAGCTTATGTGTTTGTTGCTTAGATCAACCTATCTTTCTCATCATAAAGCTGCTATTAAATTGAACTTAGAGAGCTTATTCTAGGTTGTTTGATAGTTAGAGATTAAATAAAGAGCTTGTTCTATTTAACGACGAACTAAGGAAAGATTGGGGTAACAGAGCTTGTTGTTATCTACGGTTGTTAACTTTGATAGCTAATTAATGCTGATAGATATGAAATTGATTCTTAATGATGTCTAGTGGTGGAGAATGAAACCTTAACCTTATTTTTAATATTTGATTCTTCTTAATTACTTGTTTTCTCATTCTTATTATTTACTTTAGTTTAAATCTGATTTCAAAAACCCCTTTTCTTTTATTGTTCTTGAATTTAAGTTTTAAACTATTAACTTATAAACTAAAACCCAATCCCTGAGGACTCGACCCTTGCTAACTACTATACTTTACAATTGATCTTTTTAGTGCAAGGTTAAATAAGATACACTCTTTTGGATGCATCATTTCTATAGGAGATTTATCAAAGACTTCTCAAAGATCACATTACCTATTTGCAAGCTACTACAAAAAGATGTGGTTTTCCACTTTGATGATAAATTCAAAGAGGCGTTTGAAACATTGAAGGGACTCTTGACATCAGCTCCTATCATGCAACCACCAGATTGGAATGTACCTTTTGAAATCATGTGTGATGCTAGTGACTATGCCATTGGAGCTGTTTTGGGCCAACGGGTTGGCAAAGCCTCAAATGCCATTTATTATGCCTCCCGAACTCTTAATGATGCTCAATTAAACTATTCCACTATTGAAAAAGAACTTTTGGTTGTTGTATTTGCTTTAGAAAAATTTCAATCTTATTTAATTGGTACAAAGTAATCGTATTTTTTGACCATGCAACCCTTAGGTACTTACTCACTAAGAAGGAGGCCAAACCAAGGTTGATTAGATGGATACTTCTCTTACAAGAGTTTGATTTGGAGATAAAAGATAAGAGAGGTAGTGACCACCTGGTTGCAGACCATCTTAGCCGTTTAGTTCATGAAGAGGATGCACTACCCTTGAATGAGAACTTTTCGGATGAGCAACTTCTTTATAAGTACAACAACTCCTTGGTATGCCGATATTGTTAATTACTTAGTTACCAAGAAGTTGCCACAAGAGTTGACACAAGCTCAAAGAAATAAGATCAAAAGTGATGCCAAATACTACATATGGGATGATCCTTACCTTTGGAAGCATTGCTCCGATCAGATTATAAGAAGGTGTGTACTCGAATCTGAATTTCAATCTATTCTCACCTTTTGTCACTCTTATGCATGTGGAGGACACTTTGGATCCAAAAGAACAGCCATGAAAGTTATTGATTCTGGATTTTATTGGCCTACTATATTCAAAGATGCATACCTCTTTTGCAAGTCATGTGATCGTTGCCAAAAAACAGGTAACTTAGGTGCTAGAAATCAAATGCCTCAAACTCCAATACTTATTGTTGAAATTTTTGATGTATGGGGCATGGATTTCATGGGACCTTTTCCTTCTTCTTTTGGTAATCTTTATATTTTACTTGCCGTTGATTATGTTTCAAAGTGGGTGGAAGCAAAAGCCACTAGGACTAATGACTCTAAAGTTGTTTCAGATTTTGTCAAGACTAACATCTTTGCTAGGTTTGGAACACCAAAGGCCATAATCAGCGATAGAGATACTCACTTTTGCAATAGGACATGGAAGCACTTTTGAGGAAGTATAACATCACACACAAGGTCTCTACCTCATACCATCCTCAAACTAGTGGGCAAGCTGAAGTGTCAAATCGAGAAGTAAAGTTCATCCTTGCAAAGACAGTTAACCCAAAATAGGAAGGATTGGAGTTCACGACTTGGTGATGCACTTTGGGCTTATAGGACAGCATATAAGACACCCATTGGTATGTCTCCTTATCGACTTGTTTATGGTAAGCCTTGTCATCTTCCGGTTGAATTGGAACATAAATCATATTGGGCTAGCAAACAATGCAACATGGAGATAGATGAGACAGGTAAGCAAAGAAAACTTGACCTACAAGAATTAGAGGAGATAAGGAAATATGCCTATGAGAAGTCTAGGATTTACAAGGAAAAGACTAAGGCATTCCATGACAATATGATATCAAGAAAGGACTTTGTTGTTGGACAAAAAGTTCTTCTCTTCCATTCACACCTTAAGTTATTTCCAGGTAAGTTACGTTCTTGTTGGGTTGGACCTTTTGTTATTACTAATGTATTTACTTATGGTGCAGTTGAAATCCAAAGCCCAAAAATAGATAAGGCATTCAAAGTGAATGGTCATAGATTGAAGTCTTACTATGAGAACTTTCCAATACAAGATGTGGAGAAGTTACCACTTTTTGAGCCAAATTATGTTGAATAATAATGGCAAGGGTCTAAGTCAGGCTGAGGACAATAAACCAAGCGCTTCTTGGGAGGCAACCCAAAGGATGGAGAGCATCCATTATAATCATATTTGCATATTCCATACTCTCCATCATTCTATCTTTTATTGTTTTTCTTTAGTTTGTTTTGTTTAGTAGTTCTTTTCTCTTACATATAGTTCTTGCATTGGGGATAATAGCATTACATTGAGGACAATGTAAAAATTAAGTGTGGGGGGAAGAATTTAGGATTTTCTTTAGTGTGTTTTGTTTTTTATTCTTTTTATGTTGTTTTTAGTGTGCCTTAGTTACTTTCAATTCTATGATGAGATATGAATTGCATAAGTCTAAAACTGATTTATTAGTGAGAAGATTTTCATGAGAATTGAGCTTGATGTTATTTTTTTTTTTTGAGCCAATGTTAATATGATATGTTGATTGAGAAAGAAGCATGTTTAAACTTAAATTTGACTTGTATAATCATCCTTGTGAGTTTTTGAGCCTATATGATTGATACATTATACATATCAATCTAATTTCTTTTTTGAGTGCTCTTATGATTACATGATTCTCTAGAACTTGCTTTAAACCTTGTTGAGACTATATTGATGCATGTGACAACATGAATATGATAGAGGCATTAGGATTTTTAACGAGGGCCAAACAGCCATCCCTTATTGATGTTCCAAGAGAACATCCCCCTTAGTGAACCAATTTGAGCCTACATTGAATAAGTTATTTCTTTGGTAACCATAACTTGTCCCTAACCTAAATATACTTATTTATATCTTTACCCTTGTTCCAAAGATGAATTAGCATGTTTTGAGACATGTTGCAAAGACAAGGAAGATCAATTGAAAATTTGGGTTAGAAACAAGAAATAAGTGTGGGGGAAAAAGAAAAGAAAAGTCAAGAGAAAAAGAAAGGGAATATTGGCAAATACATTCCTATGAAAAATATATATATATATATGAATCATCTCTTGAACTTGTGGAAAAAGAAAAAGATGTTACAAAATTGTTTAGAATGAAGAAAACGCCCAACATGAATATTCGGCCTATGTATTATGTGCTTTGTAAAGAGTTTTGAGAAGTTTTGAGAAGTTCTCTATGAAATCTTTGAAACCTTTGTAATATCCTTTTCCTTTTATTCTTTAACCACATTTATTACCCCTTGGCCCCATTATAACCTTGAATAAAGACCTCTTGATTTATGAAGTTGCATGATCTAAATATTGGATAATAAGTGGACAAGCAAGCATATGGTAGAACTGTTTTCATGAGATTGATTGAGTGTAAACACTTTACCACTACTTTAAAACGTGAAAATCATGAGAGTATCCCATGTGAGAAGTTGAGATTAAGTTTGAACATGCACTATTTTGATTGAGATATGTTAACTTAACTCAAACCCTTTACTATCAAGCATGATTCTTTGTGAAACTCTTTAAGCTATTGATTAGTTTGTAGGACATGTTCAATGATTATCTATAAGTTGTATTGAAAGTGAACTAGATTCGGTTTTCTTACCTTGTGTTTATTTGATTTTGCTCGAGGACTAGCAAAAGATTAAGTCTGGGGGAATTTGATAAGTAATTAATTTCATACATTTTCCTATTTAATTTCCTTATACTTTGTGCTTTGATTCTTACTTCCTTGACATTTTACTAGGTTTTTATGCTCTGTAGGTATTTTGGAGGAGATGAAGTCAAAACATGTCAATTAGGATGTTAAAGAGCTAACAAAATCACAATCACAAGATGGAAAAAGAGTTGGGAGTCAAAAAGATCAAATTCTTGGTGCAAAGCAAGAAGACAGATTTGACCTCCAGAGATTGTTGCTAAGAAAACATGATGTTAGACTCTTTATTCGAAGAAACTTTCTTCTTTACTTTTGAAGATCACTTGATTACCTTTCCAACAATTGGTCATGGGCCTAAATCGGATAAGAAATGGTCATCCAAATCGGCATTGGAATATCTCCCTAAGAACCCTAGTGGCAGAAAAAACCCTAGCCGCAAATCACATATTTTTCTTAATACCCTAGCTGACATTTATGTTTATCCTTGCCAAAGAAGGATTAGTGGCTATCAACTTGCATTAATTGCATTAATTGCAAGTATCTTTCCTTAAAGCTAATCCTACTCAAAGTTGGAGAATTAAATCAGCCAAGACTTTCCTTCCTTACACTTACTTTGCCTGCAAGTTTGTAGTCTCTCTTCATTAAAGAGTGCTTTGACTAAAACTTTCCTACTTTATTCAAACTTGGCTGCCAAGGCTTATATCTTTCCTTAAAACACAAAAGTCAGCCACTTTTCCTTAACTTTAGCCAAAAGTCAGCATTTATTGAAGGGAGAGAGCTGAAATTCACTTGTTTGATGCCCTAGCTATTGCCTATAAATAGAGATCAAGGGGGCATACAAAATTTACACTACTCCAAGCATCAAATTCTGATTTCTTCTTTGTTTCTTTGTTTTTGAGAGAGCAAGAGGTTGGATAATTAATATTCTTCTTCTTTCTTTCTTTTATTTTCTTCTTAGATTCTCTTTAATTTTATGTTTATGTTTACAATATCTATGCTAGGCTAAACTTTTATTTGGTTAAGGGTGATTTCAAAGCCCTAGACATGTTATGTAATTAATTTTCAGAATCTATCCATCATTGTTTTCTATCAAAGTTGCTTATGTTCTTCCATTAAAATTGTTCATGATGATGTTTTGATTTGTTTAGGTGGCCAACTAGATAAATCTTGATAATTGTCTAATGCTATTTTAGGAGTCTTGATCCGTGTAATTGTCTTGATTTCCTATTCATAAGTAGCAATTTGTGATTAATATTATGGTCAAGTTTTCAATAATTGCAAAGTGGAACATAACCTAAGTTGAACAATCCGAGCTTATGTGTTTGTTGCTTAGATCAACCTATCTTTCTCATCATAAAGCTGCTATTAAATTGAATTTAGAGAGCTTATTCTAAGTTGTTTGATAGTTCGAGATTAAATAGAGAGCTTGTTCTATTTAACAACAAACTAAGGAAAGATTGGGGTAACAGAGCTTGTTGTTATCTATGGTTGTTAACTTTGATAGTTGGTTGATATTGATAGATCTGAAATTGATTCTTAATGATGTCTAGTGGTGGAGAATGAAACCTTAACCATATTTCTCTCATATTTGATTTCTTATTTCTTACTTGCATCTTACTTTTCTTGTTTGCTTATTTTTAAAACTATTTCAAAACCCCCCTTTCTTTTGTTTTCCTTGAATTTAAGTTTTAAACTATTAACTTATAAACTAAAACCCAATCCCTGAGGACTTGACCCTTGCTAACTACTATACTTACAATTGATCTTTTTAATACAAGGTTAAATAAAGATATACTTTTTTGAGTACATCATGTTACCATGGCAAATGGTGAGAAAATTTCTACCTTAAGCGACTGTCAAGGAGTGGACAGGACAGTTCATGAGAATGCTTACAAGACTAACTTCATGGTCTTACCTTTTAAGGGGTGTGATGTGGCATTAGGTGTTCAAAAGTTGGCAATACTTGGGCCAATTCCTTGGGGTTTCACTATCCTGACTATGCAATTCAAGTATGGAGGAATAAGGAATACTTTACAAGAAAATCAACCAGGGATAGTGCATATGGTGAGTGAAAAACAAATTTTGAAGCTGTTACAATCTTTATTGGTGCATCATAACTACAACCCTTGTACCTTATTAATCAGTGAGGGAGTCTGCATTCAACCAAATATGATTATTGGTAATCACCAAAAGCAAACTGATGAGAATGAAGAGTTACGTCAGTTGCGTACTAATTCCAAGTATGCATTGCATGGGAACCAATTGAAGAACAAAGGAAAGCTAGTAGTGGGAAATATGCTTGATTTAAGGTTGGAAATAATACAATACTTTCATGGGAGCACCATTGGTGGACTCTTTGGACTGCAAGCTACCATGGATAGAAATTTTCAAGCAAAGGAA
The DNA here is from genome assembly GCA_030761205.1 of Fremontodendron californicum. Taxonomy (NCBI): domain Eukaryota; kingdom Viridiplantae; phylum Streptophyta; class Magnoliopsida; order Malvales; family Malvaceae; genus Fremontodendron; species Fremontodendron californicum. The sequence goes on from JAULJL010000013.1 coordinate 23,865,719, forward strand.
GCTGCAATTACGACGCTTAAATTCTACTTACAGGAAGCTCAAGTAAGAATGAAAGGTATGGTATATAGAGAGAGAGAAGTCACCTGGGGTTTAGTGTGGGGAACTGGTTTTATGTGAAGCTTCAACTTTATAAACAACAGTTTGCGGTTCATAGAAGCTATCCTAAACTATTTGCAAAACATTTTGGACCTTTGTCATTTTGAAGCTAGAATTTGGAAAGTAGCATACAGGTTGATAGTATCTCTAAGGTCCAAGGTGCATTCCACATGCCATATTTCTCAGCTTAAGCAACATATTGGCAATCCACTTACACAAACACAATTACCCATGGTGGAACAATAGTGAAAATACTTCTGAAAATTCTGGAAATGGGGTTGGAAAAGAAAGGAAAACAAGGCAACCACTTTGGTGTTGGTTCATTGGAGCAACTCAATTCTTGGAGACGCAATAGGAGGTCTTATGTGAATTACAACAGAGATTCCCTGCTTTCCAATCCTTGAGGACAAGGATTGTTTCAATAGAAGGGGTATTGATGCAGGTCAACTTTCAAGTTCGGTAGTTTAGTTAGTGATTTAAATGGAGAAGGCTTGGCCCATTTACAACTTAGTCCATTAGTTTTATTAACCTATTACCGTTTGTTTTCCTGTTATTTTTCCTTTTGCATTTATCTGTTATGTTTTTGTTACTGTTATGTTGATGAGGCATGATCTTTGTGCGTGATCCGAGAATCTCGGATAGTATTACATATAGTGGAATGATAAAATGAGAAGGGAACGAATACATTCTCATAACAGAATCCTCTCTCTGTGTCTATCTCTCTCTCTCTCTTAACCTTTTCTCTTTTGTGGAACTTACAACTTCCTTTCCTCTGTTCTTAAGACATTCATTGGAGGTCTGTTGCATTTACGTTTTGAGCAGCATCCATAAACCGTAAACTGAAGAGAGAGAAAGTAATAGAAATTTATAACCCTGAATTATGTGAGAGAAATGATAGGGAGAGACTTGGTTAAATGAGAGAAGATGCAGGAGAAGGAAAAAGAGAAAGATGCCGCCAAAGATGAGAAAAACGAAGAATTGAAGGGTGGGGACTGGACAGTGGACAGTGATACAGTGGAGCCAAGAGAGAATATTTTGTTTAACTAGGAAAAAGAAAAAGATTAATGGGTTTGAAATTTTTTGGATAATGGGTTTGGGTAAAAAGTTTTGGACTTAAATTTACTACTCTTTCTATAATTTATAAATTGTTTTCATCCCTAAAACTTATTAGTATCAATAATTGGGACAATCCTTTAAGGCGTCCTTGCTTCTCTTATATTTATACTATCGGGGAAGTTTAGTTTAAATCATCCCCAAAGCCCGTCTCCAAAACTCTCTAGTTTTGTAGTGTTAAAAAAGATGGAATATAAAGAGACTGGTATTGTTTAGTTGGAAAGAGTCAAGTATATATTACATCCTTCGATTTGAAAATATCCTATTATGAAATTTGAAAAAAAAAAATCCAGACTCCATCCCTAGTTGAATCTATCTTCTTTTGCTAACGATTTTAAAGATATTTCTCATATTAATCTGGTATATTCAAAATTTTATTTCCGAAATTCTTTTCAAAGAATTAAATTTAATTGATAAAGAAAGTGAGTATCTCTTTACACAACTACAATTTTCAAGATAATGGTATTACATACAAAATCAATACTATCATGAGATTGGTGGTTTGGCAAGGAATTGCAAATTCCAAACATGTACATTAATGCTGCCATCTTGTAAAGAAACCAACAATACTCCATCCATCTTGTTTCATCTGTTTATTTGAATTTTTTTGTCAAATTAATTCAATTTCAATATATAATCAAGAATCTAGAGGGAGAAGTCAATCCAGTCCTAATGATTGGCTCATGTGGTATTTTGTGAAATTAATAATTGCACTAGCAAACGTCCTTATATTTTAGTGCATGCAAATTGCAAAAGTGATGGTTTTTGATTCTCTCAAAATCACAAATTAATAATTAAAGAGAGAAAAAAATTTGATTTTATTAGTCTAACTTGCATCATGATTATATGATATGGAGGAGAAAGATCTAACATGAATAAAGTTGGATGATAATGGACAGTCTAGACATTAGTCTTCAATATTGATAATGATGACGAGAATGAAATGGATGGAAATCGGAAAACACAAGGCAAGGGAACAGTGATTACCATTTCCAATTGGGGATGGAAGCTTATTGTTTTGTTTAAATATGAATTAGATTTGGTAATTCGTGTATTTATGTTGTGTTTGTATTATTTTTTGTGTCATAATTGTGTTTAAAATGTTATATATTTATATAAATTTTTTGACAATTTAATAATTCATATTATATAGATTTTGACACGTTCATATATTCATGTCGTGCTTGAATTTTGTATTTATTATATCTTGTTTTAATTATTTTTTTAGTGTCTTGTCTAAAATTATCGAATTTATATGAAAATGAAAGTTTTATTACAATTTACAACATTTTCTAGCAATCAATTAAATACTTAAGCTATCTGAGAAGAAGTCTAACATCTGGTGAGTTAGAGAGAGGTGTTGAGGTCAAAACTATTAGGAAAAATGAAGGCGCTACAAATAATTACAAGGTTTTTTCGTCGGATTATTGGACTGTTTTTATGGTCGAACTGGTGAGAGACTTGCAAAAATAGAGACATTGAAAGATTCTCGATGATTCTTTATTTCTCCGTTGCTTAAGGTCCCCTTTGGATGCCTGATTGGCATCGGTGGAGTGCGGTTGGGACAGCCAACCATCCATTTGGCTGCACTGCCATGGGTGTGGCGCGTGGAGAGCATTTCCACCTTGCTGCACTCCATTTTTGGTGAGCTTCAGCACAGCCTCCATTTCTCCATGCTTAATTTTTTTTAAAAATTTTAAAAAACTTTTGAATTATTTTATTTTTTAAAGTAAGTCTTTATATTTTTGTTGTACCTAAATATATTTTTATATTTGATTTGTACTTAAATAAACTCTTATTCCAAATGAAATATCAATTTATATTAAGGGTTTATTTTGATACAAATTAAAAATGAATGGTTTATGGTTTATTTGATTGCAAATTAAATATTAAGGGTTTATTTTGGAGTGATAAAAATATACAATTTATCTAAATAAAATGATAAAATTCAAGAATTTTTTTATTAATATTTTTTTATTTTGTTATTTATTTTATTTTAAGGTTTTTAACTTTGTACTTATTTAAAGTGATAAATAAGTTTTTATATATATATATATATATGCAAAATTATATTTAAATTATTATTTTATATTTTTATGATACAAAAGAGATAATGGTTTAGGAAAAAATTGGGAAAGAAAAATTTGCAAATATTGAAATTGAATTCCAAGCTCCAGTCATGCGGATCCATCTCCTAAGGGAGTTTGAATAAACTATTTGGATTAAACTCTATATTCAAACTATTGTTTTATATTTACCACATATAATTATTAAATTTTAAATTATTTTGAATAACTTTGAGATATTTTAAATGTTCAACACTTTTAAATTAATGTCCCTAATGTTTATTTTTTATTTTCACCTCACCGTCATTAGGATTGTAAATGAGACAGTTGTATTCGCAAGTTACTCGAGTTTGACTGAAAAAACTCGAATTTGATTCAGCAATTGGCAAGTTGAGCTCGAGTTATTGAGCAGGTCGAGTTCAAGTATTATAATGTCCGACTTGAGTGGCTCGGAAGCTTAATTAAGTTTATATATATATATATATATATATTTTATTAGTTATTTATAATTTTATCTTCATTATATCCATTTACATCACGAAAATAACTTTTAAAAAATAATTTTTAAAAATGAACTTATTTTTTGAAATTTTTGATAATTTTTGTTAGGATGACTAAAACTAATTTCTATAAATGACATTTGAATCCCTTTCTAAAATAAGATGGCATCCGATTGCCCAAAGCAAGACATCCGAATGCTAATCATCAAAATTTTGTATGAAATCTATGTTTATAAGTGATGAATCCCTATATAATTTTTATTGTGATTAAACAATTATATAAAACAATTGTAGGTGAAATGCTTATTTTGGACGTAATTGGATGCGGCCCACATTGAGTCCTACATCACCAAGCTCAATCTTTTTTCCCCTTTTGGGCCAGTTCAGAGTTCAGACTTGAAGAGCCGAACTAGTTACATTAGTGTTTATGTTGGGTTTTCTGTCTGGAACTCTGGATGAGTTTCCCCACCAACACATCAAACACGACGTTATTTCACCATGGACAATTAATTGAGAATAGAGGTATATATGAATTGGTCGAGTCGGATTAAATTTGAATGTACAAAAATTTTACTTACCTAGATTCAATCTAGATTCAGTCCAAAAATTCGTTTTACAGTTTTAAAATACTTTAAAAAATTATTTTTATATTTTATAATTAAATTTAAATAAAAAAATATTTTTTACTATTTAAATAACAATAGTTGAAAATTTTGAATTAGTATATAATGGTGGGGTAACACCTTTTTAACTCAAAATACTAATTTGTATTGAAAATTCAGTATCTGTTTTTACAAAAAAATATTATAATATTCATGGTAGAATGAACTCTTGAAAGATGAAGACTAATGCTAAATATATGGAGAACTTTGGTATGCAAAACACTATTACATCTTTTACTTCTGAAAAGGTGAAGAACTGAAGGTTAGCCTATCAAATCATAACTTAAAATCTGGGATAAATTCTGAATGATTTTTCTTTCCCAGTGGGTTTGGTTATTCAGTTTTAATATTTTTTTTTGGTTCAATCAAATACCAAAAAAAAAGTAAAAAAAAATCCCCAAAAGTTATTTTGCACAAATCACTCAGCCAAACAAAGAGAATTTGCTTAAGCTCATCAGATCACCAAGTTATGTTTTTTTTTTTTTTATCATTAGCTTTTATTATTTAACACTTTTTTAGTGTTATTATTAACACTTTTTAATAAGAAAAAGAAAATATATAGCAGCAGGCATTAGGCCAATTCTAAAACCTTTTGTTTTAGTAGTGAAAATTCACCATCCTTATTATTCTAAACTTAACATATAAAAGAGACCCTTCCAATGATTTTGCCACAAATCTAAAGGGAATAAGAGAGAAGTGGGGTAAACATTTCACTATCCCTGTCGAAGTTGGTCCCTTGACGGAGTCTGAGACTTGCTCCAATGTCCCTTGGCAATCCACTAAACAAGTTTTTTTTGTTATAAAGAAGGCCGTAGTCTGAAGATGGGGAAGGAGATGCAGATACTGAGATTCAAACCCCAGACCTACTGAATGTCATCTCATAGGTGATTGCATGAACCAACTAGGTTAAACTCCGGATTCTACTAAACAAGTTTAATATCATTGAATTTAAGAATGCAATTTAACATAAATAAGTAATCAATGAACCTTAGCAGATGTTTCAACTATTAACAACTTAAGGCCTATGTGCTAACCATTTTCTTAGGAAATTGACCTTGTAGCATTTGCTTGGGGCCTTGCTAGCTACCTAACTTAAATCTTCACAATTCTTTTGTTTGTTTCTATTTACAAAATGAACAAGGAAACCTAAACACCAAATGCAATATGTGATTTGATAAGCTAAAGGATGACACGGTGTAAGAAGAGATGGAGATGGGATACCATCGAATTCCTAATTGAGATCGATATCAACATGCTCGGGGTTTCCCCTTTCTGTCTGATTGTTAACTAGCTCTATGCCTAGCTGACCTTTGTCTCCTGCACCGAATGCGTAAAGCCTCCCCGACTCGGCCAATGCAAATGTATGAGCATTCCAGTATATTGAGTTTGTAAGGCTGATCTGTACCACCCGTTCATTCACTTGCTTCAATGAAGCTACCATTTCTGGGCTCAACGCATTAGCATGTCTGTTTCCCTGGCAGATAAGCAATAAACCAAAGTTATGAGAGTTAATGAAATTTTGTACTTTTGGCCACTCAGAGTGAATTTATATGCCCCTTCCTTTCTCATGTTCAAGGACTACATTGTAGTATCAGTGTTCAATTAAAACTAGGGTGTCGTCTTATGCATATCCTGACATGGGTATGGGGATATGATCCTCCATGGACCCTCCAAATACATGGAAATCTTGAAAAAAATTGAATATACCCACATCGGACACATACCAGTGTCCGACACTCACACCCGAGTCCAAGTAACATAAGTATGCATGACAAAGACATTGCCAGTTCTTCATAAACAACGGCTTAACTGATAAATACACATCAGATACTGTGGTTTCACTGCATTTACTTCTTTCTCAAAATCTATAACATTAAAAAACAAGGTTAAAAGGGAGTGAAATTGCATAGCATAATCGTGTGTTGATTTCAGTTTTTGGGAACAAAACAATTAACAATCGATGGCATCAATAAGAATAAGAAATGCTTCTCTAAAAGGTAAACCATAAATGCCCTCTATACAAGGAACAACAAAGAAAATTGCAACTTCGAAACTATTAAATGGTTGATATCCTTTTCCTACCAAAATTTATTTCAGAAATCATCCAGTGTGCATGCCATTGTTAGAAAAATAGTGAAATAGTATGAAATATTAATCAGGTTTGCAGCTTAATCTGAGGTCAAGCACCTGCAAATTCTTTATTTGATAACTAAGCAGGAAATTATTAAGAACCTTTTGTAAAACCAAACAAGAGCAAAGTTAATCTATGTTGCTCCGACTCTTCATTTTTCTTGAAGTATCCGTGTCCGACACCCGTGTCTAACGTATATCCTGACATGGGTATGAGGATATGATCCTCCAAGGACCCTCCAAATACATGGAAATCTTGGGAAAAAATGAATATATCCACACATACCAGTGTCCGACACTCACATCCGAGTCCGAGTAACATAGAAGTTAATCATCACACCACAAAGTTAAAAGGGAAGGAAAATTCAAACCTGTCCTTGAGCAGCAGTATTATGTCCTAGGCTAGCAGATTCCCCACAACCAAAAGAGTATACATCACCATCATCAGATACCACAAAGGTTGTATAGTCCCCTGTAGCAACATGAACTGCTTTGACCTTGCTTAATGCTTCTACCACCTTAGGAACTGATTCACACTCTTCATTAGCATGACCTAAGCACCCATAGCGTCCCCAACCCCATGTGCAAACCCTTCCATCCCGACCCGCAACGGCTGCATGCCAAGCACCAGCAGCAACCACCATTGGCTGAAGGTTCAAAAGTTGAAATTGTTCGATTAGTCGAGGGTACTTTTCATCAGTTCTTGAGCCATGTCCAAGCTTTCCACCCAAGCCACACCCGACAGAGTACACTGACCTAATGATTCCAAAAGAAGGGCACACCACTGAGTAATTATTTTCAATAACACATTCAAATAATCAAATAATGACATATATGCCTATACATGGAACAACAAGATGGATGAACATTGGGATCCTAGAAAAGTCGAATACTATTACAATTTCAGAATCCAGGATTGTCATTCCTTATTTCAAAGATATATGATGGTAAGTCATTAAACCTTTTTGAGAGTTAATTCAGATATGAGAGATTTTCTAAAAAGAAAGGAAACAGAATTATGCTTCTGCTAGATCAAGAATTTTTCAACATAGTTAGGGAATTTAATTACACGCCCTCTAATGTGAAGATGATTTTTAGAGTATGGTACTAAAAACTTGCATGCCAGTTTAAAAATAAATTTAAGGAGTCCTTTTAAAAGGTATTCAGATGAACTGACATGCCACTTGGTTGACAAGCTAGGCAAAGAAGGTAGCAGTATCCAGCTGCAATTTGCACTACTGGTATGTTCTCTAGTGCCCCCAATAAAGGCTGGGGCTCCAAATCATTTGGCTCAGTTTGGTGACCAAGCTTGCTATCCTTGCCCCAAGAGAATGTATAAACTCTGCCCTCTCTGGACAATACAGCTGTGAAAAAGTTTCCAATTGCAGCTTGCACCACAAATATGTCTTTCAAAGACTCAACAGGCTGTGGAGTTGTAACTAGTTTAGTTCCTTGAACCCCATATTCTGCTTCACCAAATGAATCCTTTCCAAAGGCATAAACTCTCCCAGCATCACTGATCAGAATTGTCCTGCCAGCCCCAGCAGCTGCTTGGATAATTCGAATGCCTTGCAGAGATCTACAACATAATGGAGTTCCATTAACTCTTTGCATTTACACTTTACAGTATCAGGCATACACAGTGATAAAAATATCGGCAACCTTATTTGCCGAGGCCGCCATTCTTCCTCAGTATTGCCATGTCCTAACTGTCCTGAGCTATTAGAGCCAAAAGAGTAAACTACTCCTTTTGATGTCACAGCAATGCTGTGACCAGGCCCTGCAATTGCCTGTGATTTTTCCCTCCTGCAACATGCTTCCCCAGCCAGCAGAAATCTCAGGACCAATTTCCACGATCCCCCACATCTTTGCTTCAAACTTTGACGTTCTTCGTCAGTCATTGGCTTAAATATAGCTCTTTTCTGGCACATGTCAAGAGCAGCAAGCTCCGATATAGACAATTCATAATCAGGGGCAAAATTTGCTGGCTGCCTAAAGAAGGAGCATGTTGCCTGCAACACATGTTTACAAAATCAAATCAGCCAGCATTATCAATTCTAACATTTAAGAGGAGCTTAATGTTCTAAAAGTTCAGAAAAAATAGACTTGCCTCTAGTTTTGCAAGATCTTGAGGGTCCAAATTACACGCGGTAAGGACATGAAGAACAATGGAAGGATTGGCAGCTAAGGGGAATTCTCCAGGAGAGGAGTCCCCAAAGCAATGTCGTACTTGTCGCTGAAATGAAGGTAAAGGAGCAGCAACAATAGCAGTAATAGGTTGATCAGGTATGTTATGGTATTGTATAGTAGGGGTTCCGCTTGTTGTGGCATCCATGGGCACTGCCCAAGTTTTTGCAGTGCCCAAACTTGGCAAATGAGATGATCTAAATTGCTGACAATTAGGAAACATGGGGTACAATAATCACTAAAAAACCCTCCAATGATCCAAACTACCTCCTAAATACTAAAACTTTGTTGACTTATTAGTTCAATCTACAAGTTCCAAAAGTATCTAACCTTAAATAATGGCTTGATCAGCAAACTTTAAGTCTCAAACCTACAAATAGAAAAATGAGAAAAGATTCTCATAAAAACTCCTTATTATATCATAACAAGAGAAAAGAAAAAACATTTTAACCACAAACTATGTGATCATTTCACAAATCACAAACCAAAGGGTATTTTTTAAACCACGTGAGCAACGTTATCCAATAGGAGAGGCTCAGATGATCAGAAGCAAATCTGTTTGCAGAGTCCGATCATTCAATGATTGGCCAAAGCCAACAAAAATAGACCAGGTTGGATGATACAAATTGTGACCGGAGAGCCAATATGGCCAAGCACAGAGACATCAAAACCGTAAAAACAGTGCCAGAAAAGCTTGTAGAGATGATCGGAAAAAAAAAATTGAAAGTTTAAACAACGAAATTTAAGGAGGAAGCACCGAAATAAGAGAACTTTGAAGAGAAGAATACTAGTCCTCCATGAAAAGCATATTCCACACCCAAAAGAAAACCCAGAAAAGCAAAGAATTCAGGAGACACTCCTGTTCACGTAAACTCACTAAAAAAAAAGTCAGATTTATCATTGACCTGATCAAAAATCAGCCAACCAAGCAAAATCAACATCCACCATTCAAAAAACGGGATTTAAAAATCCATCTTTTTTGAGAAACCCAGATTATCAAAACCATCAAATAATCAAAATTGACTCAATCACGTGACCGTCAGAAACAGAGAAAAGGAGAATCCAAAGAACAAAAAAGAACAGAGCAGAATTACATGTTTAATAGTTTTCTTTTCTTATAGTAATACTATAAAATGACCATTACAGATCACGGAAGAATAATAAAGATATGAAAATTACATATAAAAAAGACCAATGATTCCTCAAAACCTCTGTCAAGCGTCTGTCAATAATCGAATTACAATCCCAAAAATAAGAAAACTGCAAAATTTAGATCAAAATTGGAAGAACAGGTAAGTGGATATATCTGATCAGAGTTTATGATTGAGATTTGAGAGAAAGAGAAACATAAAAAAGGTAGAGAATTTATTTTTATTTTTTTCTTAGCTTTCTTGGTGTGTTATTTTTGTAAGAAAGAGGTGAGAGTTTCTCTTCTTCTCCATATCTATACGCTGATTTAAAGCCATGAGGTGTCTTTCTTGCTACATTACACCCCATAAAAATTTATACTTCCTGAGACAATTTTTACACGCCAGCTTACTCTAACTATGGTAATTGACTTACCAAATCTCTGGTTAAACAAAAATTGAGAGGTAAACTATTTTTTCTGTCAAAGATGAGGAGAGAGCAGAGAGGAGAGGCGGGTGAATAAAAAATAGGACTTTTTTTTTCTTTGTTAATGTGGAGTTACCATGAAGTTTACGAGGAGAAAATATAATTTAGTAAACCAAAGCTATGGAATTTTACAAAGTTTACAATACTAAGGACCGAAATATCCGTCCGGCCCCATAAACTTGATTTGTATTAAATCGAATTTTGATAAGTATTTTTTTAATTCAAATCGGTCCGACCTGAATTATTATTTATTATTAAAAATATATTTTTTTATTTAAATTTAATTATAAAATTATAATATTAATATAAAAATAATTTTTTAATATTTGTGAACAATAATTCGAGCCTACGGGGCCGAACTTGAGTAAAGAGTGTGAGAAAAATCAAGATGGTGGCTCGACCTGACCCATTAACACCTCTAACTACAAGGATATGAACTTTCATTCGAGTATTGGTAAGAGACGGAGCTAAGATTTTTATTCAAATAAATTATTATTATATTTTAAAATTTTAATACATATTTTTTTATTCGTAAATAAATTTTTTAAATTATTTTTATATAATTTATTTTAAATATTGTTGAATATTATCAAGATTATTATTTTTTTAGTTAAATTTAATTTTTCCAATATATATATATATATAAGTCTGTGATGGTTGAGGCAAATTTATCAATCGTCTTTTTTTTTTGTGCGAATAAGTAGTCAAGCTGCTTACAAACTACATGCCCTTGGCCTAGAGGCTCCTAGAAGATCTTCTTACATAAGATCAAGTAAACGCAATGGTGGTGACGTTACTTCAACATGACTTGCATCTTCATTAAAAGTCCAACTTGTCAAGAAGTTTGCACAGAAATTTGCTTCGCGAAAGACATGTTTTATCCTGCAATCGCCTTTTGGGGTGTGCATTGTTAGCAGTTACCTACATACTTAATCGAGTATCCTTTAAGTCATTTAAGTTCACTCCTTATGAATTATGGGCCGGTAACCTGATCTCAACAATTTAAAACCTTAGAATTGTGTTGCCTATGTTTACGAGTCTACTCATTAATATGACAAGTTAGGTCCTATAGGGAAAAATAGTATATTTATAAGATACTCTGAATATTCAAAGGGACATGTGTTCATTGGTGAACAAGCAAGTGGAACTGTAACTGAATTTCAATCTCTGCCACTTTTCTGAAAAATAATTTTTTAAATAGGAGTGAGATAGATCAAGAAATATCTTTTTATGAGATTGAAAATCCAAATGATTTTATTGTTGCAAATCGTTTAATACATATACTTGATCATGTACCAACAATATCTCATCCAAGTAGGAGCATGACAAAAGATGATGAATTTGTTTCACAAGAATCACTAGCCAGGTATAATAATCGTGAAAATATTCTCCAACATCGCTTTGATATAGAGGGACAAGAACTATTAAACATGTTTTTTTCTTGTGATGTAAAAGAAAATTGGATGAAAGTCATGGAAGAAGAGATGGAGTTTATGAGATTACAACAATATTTGGAATTTGTTGATCTTCCCGAAAGACATAAAGCATTGGGAAAAAATGGGTTCTCAAAACCAAACGTAAGTCCGATGAAACAATTGAAATTCATATTTGGAGGATAGTTACCTCATACATATTTGGAAGATCGTACCCTCATACATATATATCGGAGACGAGTAATTTAAAAAAATGAAAAGTCCAAGTAACATAGATTTGGTGTTCGAATGAAGAGAAAATCTTATTAATACCATTTTGCATCAAATTTTGCAGGAATAAGATCAGCATTGTGGAAGCAGGTGCCTTGGAACCTATTATTAGCTTCCTTCAAAATGAAAACTTAAACCTACAAGAGTATGCAACATCAGCTTTGCTCAGCAAAGCAAGCAACCCTTTTGTGAACCTAAGGAAGGAGTATAAGGGCATCTTCTGGCAGGAAGAGATCATCCAATTCTTCCAACAAGCTGTCCTTCCAAAAGACTGCACCACTGTTCAAAAATGCTACATTGAACTGGTCAAGGAAAAGCTGAGCAAAGTTGATCCCTACTTTGACAAGTTGGCTGAAGCAATGGTCACATGGATTGAAGCCTGGGATGAGCTCAACCCAACTGGAGCTTCTCTGCCAAATGGCAAAGCAGCTTAGAAAATTTTCAACACATGTAGATAGATGCCATGGTCTCATGTATTGAAAAGCTTGGAATGTGCTTAACACAGCTGGAACTCCTAGGCCCAATGGCAAAGAAAAGTAGAAAAAGGCACGTCTTATAGCTAAAAGGTATACTCAACAATAGGGAATTAATTATGAAGAAATTTTCTCTCCTATTGTATGATTTACCTCCATACGCTTAATTCTAGCCATAGTAGCAAGTTTAGGTTTGGAGCTGTATTAAATGGATGTAAAAACTACTTTTCTAAACGGAGAATTGAAAGAGAAAATCTATATGGAACAACTAATAAGTTTCATTAACGAACGTCAAGAGCACAAAGTGTGTAGATTATTAAGATCAATCTATGGTCTTAAACAATCTTTGCGATAATTTCATATGATTGATGGAGATTGCTGCATGTATGTTAAAAAATCCAAAAATAAATTTGTGATCTTATCACTTTATGTGGATGACATACCGTTAGCAGAAAACGATAAGAATCACAGTAAAAAATTGGTTGTTCTCAAATTTTGAAATGAAAGACATGGACGAAACAACTTATATACTTGGAGAAAAATCAAAAGGGACCATTTCAAGAAATTGTTAATTTTTTCTCAAGAGCCATATATTAAGAAAATTCTTGAACGATTCCATATGCAAGACTGCAAGCCAATTGATACTCTTATTGCTAAAGGAGAAGTCCTAAAACTCTACCAAAAAAGAAAAAGAACAAATGGTAAGAGTTCCTTACTCCAATGATGTTGAAAGCGCCTTATGTATGTTATGATATGCACAAAGCCAAATATATGTTATGCAGTTTGAACGATAAGCAGAAAACAATCTAATCCAGATCAATCCCATTAGAGAGTCATCAAAAAGATATTAAGGTATCTTAAAGGCGCTTCAGATTATTAATTATGCTATCAAAGAAATGAGTTGTATCTCATTGGCTATACAGATACCGATTGGGAGGAGATTTAGATGAAAGAAAATCTACCTCAGGATATGCTTTCTTACTAAATAATGGAACAATCTCATGGAATAGTAAGAAAACAAACTTGTATAGCTCTTTCTGTAATGAAAGCTAATTTGTAGCATTTCCAGTGGTAGTGTGAGAGGTTCTTTAGCTTAAGAGATTTTTGAATCATTTGGGGTTTAATAAAGATGCATTGAATTCAGTGTTGGTGAATTGCAATAGTCCAGCAACAATCATATTTACAAAAAATCCCAATTATCATTCAAAAACCAAAAACATAAGTACCAAATATAACTTTGTAAAAAATATAATTGCATAATAAAAATCAACATGCGATACATTTCTACGCATGCTTCCTTAAGAGGCAGAGAAAATGACTTAGATCTACTTGAATGCATGAAGTAAAATTTTGCATGTAAGAAAGACTTACAATGAGTAGTAATTCTTGCCAAGTTTTTACTATGCAGAAAAGGGAAATCATTATCTTCCCTTTTTCATTCCCACTTTAGCTTGCTTAAAGCACTAATATAATATTATCAAGACTAATAAATTCGTTTACTCTTAACCAAGCAAAATTAAGATGATTATATTTATTTAGCAAAAAATATTGTATAAATTAACCAAAATACCTTTAAGAGGAAACATATATGCTCAACTGAGATCATTAGTGCTTTAATCAATAAACTATTAGAGAGTTACGTATTGATTCTATAAACACTTCATCAAGCATCTTCTTCTTTTTGGCAAAAAAGTTTGAGATGAAGAGAGGTTATCCCGGTTCAAAGTCAGGACATATCACGGGTCTTAGATAAAGTTAAGAGTGGTATTTACAAATCACCCACCATGTAAGACTACTAATGAGACTCGAACTTTGGTACTTGTCAAAGAGCTAATAAGTACTCAATCACCTGAACTAATCACGTTAGCTTCATCAAGCATCTTCTGTTAACATTATCACATCATAAACTTGGTTGGTTGGGTGAGAATTTGAAGATTATTTGGTCTGAATTTTTTATAAAGTATTTGCTTATTGCTGCTATTTTGGAATACGAAAACAATGATGAGGGGTCGATGGGGTGAACGGGGTCAGCTTCATGATCCATTATTTGCAAGATATATATTTAACAATTTGATAAAAATAACCAAGTTTTGAAATAGATTGCAACAATGTCCACTTCTGGAAAACTTGCACCTTTGTCTCTGTACATGTTCGTGCAACAATTGTAAAGGAGATGAATAAATTACTAATCCTTACAAATCCCCTTTTAACATTCTTTTTCTAATAAACAAATTTTTTTCTTTAAAAAAGCAGTTAATTGGTGGTTAATCCATGAAGATAGAGGTGTTTATAAGGCGGGCTAGGTCCGAATAGAAAAAATTTTGTTTGCCCAAATCTAACAACTTGATTTGAAACCCGTTTTACTTTATAAAATATATTAAAAAATTATTTTTATATTAATATACATTTATATATAATTAAATTTAAATAATAATACAAGCAAGACTGGCTTCAATGATTAAAAACATATCTCAAATCCAACCTATGCGGAGATTTACATAAAAAGAAAGACAATGAATTTCATAATGAAGACAAAAATAATACCCTTGGCTGCAGCAATATCAATTTTTTTTAACATATGTAGAATGCATTATTAGGTTGCTACATTTCATGTGGAGGGATTGTGGATACAGGTGTTCATGGACTGGGCCAGGTCGAGCCGAGTTCGGATCGGATTCATATATGATATCAATATTATATTTGTTTATCCAAACTTGACCCAACCCGAAATATGAGTCTCAAATTTTGTCCAAATCCGTCCATATTTGTAAATGGATAGTCCAAACCCGTTTAGACTCACTCATATTTTTTTTTTCTAATTTTTAAAAAATATATATTTTTATTATTTAATCTTTAGTAATTTTATATTTTTTTCTTTTATTAAGTTCTTAAACATGGATAACTTAATATATTTTTTAATGTTTACACTATAATATTATATATACTATAATATTATATATATTTAATCTTTATATGACATAAATTACATAATATACATATATATATAATTAATATATTATTTAATTAAAAAATAGGTCGGGTCTAGCTCAGGCCTTGATTGTCGGAGTCAAGGCCCGACCCATTTTTTAAACGGTTTTTTATTTACCTAAACTTATTTTTTGGGCCTAATATTTTTGTTCAAACTTTTTCAAATATGAACGAACTTTCGAATTTGAATAAGTAGCTCGATCTTTGAACAGGTCTAGTCGTGGATTATCAAGGCTTGCAAATTAAGTTTGCATGAAATTGTAAAAGAAGCTTGAGGCAGACTTCATTAGCATGTGTGGCAGAGGTTGAGGATCAAAGGTTTAAACTCTGAAATCTTAGGAATAATTGTATATTAATTTGATGAGTGCTGTCGGCCTCCGCACCGTCATATATATATATATATATATATATATATATATATATATATTTATATATATATAAAATTGCGGACAAAGCACCCATTTGTAGTGGTGTCGGCAACTCAACTAGTAAAACAGCATTACAAGTAAAGCAATGATATGAATTTGTTTAAATGTTCATAACAGTTAAAGAGTTAAAGAAGACAATTCTGTATGTGAATGTGATGAAAAAGGAAAGCACAACAGCTAAAAGAAACATGATTCATGTGCTACCTACTTCATGCGAAAATTGAGTCTTCTCTTTTCACACTGCAATTTCGCCATTTCACTATTTGCCCTGCATGCAGACTTGGGCTTCGTTTAATATTATTATTAGCACAGTTTTTGATGTCAAAATTTATATTTTATTGCAAACGTAATATTAAACAAATAAATTTTTTTAGTTTTTTATAATTAAAATTATAATTTGAAAATTCAAATCTAAAAGCCAAAAAATTAAGTTTTTCTAGTTTGGAAGTTACTTTTGGATAAAATGAGTTTATTATCCTCATATCTTTAAATTTTAATATTTTAAACATATTTTTTTTTACATTTCAATTCTTCACAGTATTTTTTCACAGCAATACCAAACACTTAAAAGTTCTTAAACTATATTTTTTTAACACACTTTTTTTAACCCAAAATTTTTCCAACAGCAATGCTAAACCAACCCTTAAAAACCAGAATCTGCTAGGTTTGCCACAATCCCGAGGTGTGAGATTTAGTGACGGTTCCTTTATCTGGGAAAATCAACCATTTTTGTCATCTTAACAAACAAGAAAAAGTTAATCGCGTTTAATGATATCAATTGAGATAAAAATATTAATTCGGACTTAACACAATTGATTCGTACAATTATCTTTAAAAGATAACATCCAATAGATATGAATTCGAATCTCAGTATCTATAACTCATTTTCTATCCCAAATTACGACCTCCTTTGTAAAAAAATTATAAAAAATATATAATTAACAAATTATTTTTTTAATTCAATAAATATAATGAAAAAAATCTTAAAATAATAATTAAATAATTTTAACAAATGCTTATAGACACGATTAACTGGACCCAACAAATAAAGCATGAATAATTTCTAATGCAAAAAGGCATTACTTAATTTTCCAAGATAGTGATGTTTTATGCCAAAGTATTATTATGACTTGTCTAATGGTGATATCTAATTATAGCTTGCTCTAGCTATGCCGTTTCACCAAATAAATTATTGTCTAAGTTGGCATGAATTTTTTTTTATAAAAATAATTGTATTTGTAAATAGTTAATTTGTCATTTATATAGTAGGTTTTGAATATCCTTGAAAATCAAAATTTTCCCAATCTAATGTGGAGAAATGTTTATATTTAAGCATGTCCAATAATGCTAAAATTTGACTAAGATGGAATTTGTTCAAGCTTATAAAATTCATGCATATATGACTATCGGGCGGCTAGGATTAACTTTAGGGTTAATTACAAATCAGACCAATCGAACCACAATTATTATCATATAAAAAAGTATTTATTAGATAGGAAATTTAAACTTTAAAATTTGTTAAAAAATAAATAAATAAATCATTTCAACATCTTTAGTAAACATGGGTTTTCTCAAGAAAACAAAGGACCAGCCCCTATCCCACCATTTTGTAATGGAGTTACCAGCATACTTTTTCATGGAAGATAAAGACTTTAATCGATGAAATGTCCACGAAGTTGCTGATGAAGAACTAAATTGTCTGAAAATTTCTTTTTTGGGTACTAAAGACACCTCAACAATGGTAAAAAAAATAAGTAAAATTGAAAAGAAACTTTTAACAATAACACAAACATGAAAAACATAGAAGAAAGTGAAACTTTTTTCTTTTTTAAAACACAACTTTCATTAAAATTAAAAAATTATTCTCGTTTCCTTTTTATTAATTTTATAATTTCTTATTTTCTCTTTAATAATTTTTTTTTTGCATGCTATTAATTAATAAATTTTTATATTACATTAATTTTATCTATACAACCTGAATTATTGGGCACATAGGAATTGGGAACTTTCCCAATTTTTTATAAGACATAGTCAACTTGTCAATTGTGATACATGACTAACATAACGAAACTAACAAGTTACCATGTTTTTTATTATTATTATTTACACGAATTACTATATAAAAAGTTTGCAATTACGTTTAAATTCAATAATTTTGAATATAATATGAATACAAAACAAAAAAATATAATATAATATATAAAATATAAAAAAATAATATGAAGATTATATAATAAAAAAATATATCAAAATAAAATATTAATCTGTCAATATATATAAATATTTAACATTTTAAATAAAATTATAATAAAAAATAAGATGAAATTGTCAAATTTAGTTGCGACTGTCTTTATATAATTCCTGCAGTGAAAGAAGTGAGGTAATTGGTTCTGTGAGCTTTCTTATCATGCCTGTAACTGTAAAAACATGTGTAAGAATGTGCTCATCGTATACGCCAACCAAGGCACTCAATTTCTTTTAATTTTCTTAGCTACTTTTTGTCATCTTAAATAATGATAAAAAAAATCGGATCAAATTCATCAAAATCAATAAATTCGATGGTTCAATCACTTTCAAACAATCGGATTAAAGTTAAATCGGTTAAAAATCGAGAATCGAGAATTGAAAAAACCGAAAAAATCAAATAAAACTGAAAATAATAAATTTTTTTTAATCAATTGATTACAAATTAAAATACTCAAAAATTAAGCTAAAACCTAAAATAATAACTTGTATTATTTATTTGTTTTTTTTTTTAATTTTTTCTGATTTTAAAAAAAAATTTAAAATTATTTTTTAGTTTCTGTTTTTTATTATAATTGAACCGACCGATTTAAACGGTTGAATCGAAAATCAAAGATCCGATCAATTCGATCTTCAATCCGATTTTTTATTTTTTGGTCTTAAAAGTCTGTCTTCATGATTAGCCCTCTTTCCGTTTGAAGGTTAGTTAGGCCTTCCTACAAGTTTAAGAGAGTAGACTTAATAATACGTATGTCTTGTATTTTTTTTATTAATTATCTATACATATTTAAACAGAATGCTGAATCTTGGTGTCACTCCAACTCGGTGGATTCTATTAAATTTAATTGAATTTGCAAAACTCAACATGTTCTACAAAAACAGATTAATAAGTTTTTCTATACGGTTACCAAAAAAAATTGCACGTTCTTTCAAAACAGTTTTTATATTCTCATTAATTGTAATGTGTTTTTATAGATTTTAATTATTTATTACTCTGTTTTTATCGATTTTTTTCACTTGAGAAAATCTTTCACATGCATTTGCATGTGTCATGAAAACTAATATAAATAAAATATAAATTATTAAATATATTAAAATTTTAAATACGAATATGATATATATATATTAAACGTATCATCTTAAATCTTAATCGTATTTAAATAGGTTATGTCATTTATTATATTAATTTTGTATTTATTAAATTTATTGTGTTTGTCTCATATTTCATATTATATCCAAAATTACTAAATTTAAACAAATCATCATAACATCCAAACTGACAATGACACATATTCAAGTTCATTGTATTCATTGATATATTAAAATTTTTGAGTTAAATTCAGTCTAATACGTTCATCTAAAATTATATTAGTATTCAGTATATAAATATATATTAAAATATTTTTATATTAATTATTTTAAATATATCTTAATTTTAAAATTAAATAAAAATATATTATTTATTTATAGAATAATATTCTTGATTTGAATGGCATTGTTAGCGAAAACAACTTTGGGTTGGATTGGATCTTCAAGTCTGAACAAATAATTTGGCTCTTGGACACTTATAATTAGATAACATTAACAAGACTCCCACTTAAATGTTCTTTCTAGAAGTCTGGTCACAATGTCCTTTTTTCAGGATTTTTTTTTTTGTTGAGAAAAAGGTCATATGAATGAATTTATACAACACTTCCAAGTTATACGAATTTAGTTCGGAAAAAACTTGAATTTCAACTCGATCATTATTAAATCGAGTTTGAACAGCTTAGGTTATCGAGCAAATCGAATTTGAGTATCCTAATGCGCAGCTCGAGTAACTCGCGAGTCTAATCGAATTTTTTTATTTTTTATTAATTTTAATTAGTATTAAAAATCTCAATTCGAATTTAAACTCTTGCACAAATAATCGTGTTTGAAATAAAGTATGAGAATCAAACTCATTTTATTAAGTTAACAAACTTAATCAAACGAGCTCGATTAGTTTGATTTTTATCTTGAATCGAATTCAAACTTTAAAAAATAAAACTCGATCAAGCTTGAAGCGAATTTCAGACTATAAATTTCGAGTCGAACTTTTTATTACTTAAGCTCAGCTCGATTACACCTTACTCTTAACAATCTAGAGATACTCCTTTGGAGGTCTAGACCTCAATTACAAAATATGAACTTCAGGGCTTTACCAAGCATTTCCCGTTAGTGGCATAGATTTTTGAATACTAATATTCGAGTAATTCAAACATGTGTGTAGAAAATAGCATAAACAGAACTTTTATTTATTATTTTTGAACTTGTACGGAATAATAATTTGATCGAATCAGTCATGCTTGAGCTCTTCCAAGTTTACAACAGGGTATATGTGAAACCTACAAAATCTTACATTGTCCTGTAATTTTGCTTGTTGAGGCTGATTCTGCAAATGCGCCAGGTATGAACCAGATATCAGCAAAGGGCAATATGGTACCCTCCATCTACAGAAACGCCATCAAGCCCAAAGACACTCAATTTCCAACATATTAGCAATGGTTGATGATGAGCAGCATCGATGGAGCCAGGAGTATCATTCTGCCCCCTGTATCCAATTTAGCAGGTAAATCAACTGGTCCTCTCACTCTTGGCTGACTTGAGAAACAGTTATGCGAATTCGGATATTACAAAAAAAGGCAGATATCCGACCCGCTACCGTCCCTACTCCATCATGTCTTCCTGTGTGTCTTCTGAAGTGGCTGTGCTAGTGTATGCTTCGACTGTTTCCTATAATAAAGTGGATTTCGAAATAATTAGAAAATTTATAAAATAAAAAATAAAAAAACAATGAAAATTCATATCCAGCTCTTCCACTTAAGATTTGTAAAGGACGTGTGTAAACGCAAATCCTATGTTCAATTAATAAACAAAGGATGGGAGGATGGAAGCAATGTTACTCCGACTCTTTATGTTCCTTGAAATACCCGTGTCCGACATCCGTAACCGACACATATTCGGACATGGATATAGGGATATGATCCTCCAAATATATGAAAAAAAATTTTAAAAATTGAGCATACCCGTGTTAGACACATACCCGTATCCAACACTCACCCCCGAGTCCGAGTAGCATAGGATGGAAGGATAAGGCAGTTCACACCAATTACAAACAATGAAACGAAAAGAATAAAAAACTATTAGGGTGAGGAGGATATTATATGCAGTTGTGAACTCTGATCTGGATATAAAAGATCAAAGAAGAAGACATTATTGAAGGATGAAGATGAAAATGTTGTAAAATTATGATTCAAGTTGATTGAACATGCATTGATTGCAGACTACAAATCACATGCAAGTGTAGACCTAAACATTAGATTGCCCTATTAGCAGACTTCAACTGCATTTTTTTTTTCTTCTGAATAACTCAATTTTAAGGTTTCTCTATAACATAAGAAACAAAATTTGGTGACCACCTTGCAATTAAGCAGCCAAGAACTTTCAGTAATTTTCTTTCTATGAGAGGGAACAAACAAGATTCAAGATTTTTTGTGAGCCAACTAACAGTTATACCTTCTGTACATGTTCCAAAGATTCACTGTTCTTGCTAAATGAGGAAGCCTTCTTTTGATCTTCCTTCAAATCCTGACTGGAGAGGTCACCATTCACAACTCCTATATTGGAGGAACCTTGACCTGCCATAGATTGATATTTCTCATTCTTTTCAGTGCTTAAACCAGTTCCAGCACCGTTTTCCTTATCAATGATGCTACCCTCTATCTCATGTCTCTCACTTGTTAATTGATCAGCTTTAGTTGCTGGCTCTTGAGCTTTCCTCCTTTCTTCTTCTCTTTGCTGTCTTTTTCTCGCCTCTTGCTCCTTCAGCTGTTTAAATCTGGAAGATATAAAACATCAGATCTATGTGCAACTGCAAGTACAAGAAGACCATTCCACAGTTTAGCAAATTTAAAAGTACCGTTCACCAGGGCGCAGCCCCTCTGGTGTCGACTTTTCTTCTAGTTTGGCTTCCTTTCTGGTGGCATTCAATTCAGAGAGAGACTTCTGAAGGCGAGCTTGCTCTTCCTTGATGATATCATCATTAAGTTGCTTTGCTGGATTCTTTGCGCCCCCTAACTTTTGAAGCCACACTTGTTGTGCTGTACTTAATATGTTATTCGTGAACCTGCAAATACGTAATTAATGTTAAGAAACATAGGCACGGTTTTGATAGGGAAGGATACAAAAAGCAATGCAACATAATGTAATAAAGTGGTGTATCTTATAATACTTTAAAAAGGAAGGGCTTTGCATCTGCTCACCAATATAGACTTAGACCAGAAGGAACTGAAAGAGAAAAATAACCAATCATTAGAGGGAGGAACTTCATCAGGGCTTGAGAGCTCTTCATGTTTGGATCATTGCTCTAACAGAAGTTAAAAAAAAAAGTTAGATATAGTAAATCAGTTCTAGCCTCAATTTAAGTAGTTTATACATCATGAAGCTAAAAGCTCCCTAAGCCATCTAAAAGCTATAAAATAAGTAAGCAACGATTAGCAGCAGTATTTGTAAAAGAAATAATACTTGACATTTTGACAACTTCTCCAAACATAATGAGACAATCATTCAAGCAACATCATGATTAGAAAAAAATCAGAATCACCAAGATGAGGTGATAATTTTTCCACTTATAAAATATACAACAAAAAAGTCATAAAGATCAACCGGCTAGACATTGTTATGGCTGAGATTATAAATTTACTTAGATTTAAGATCACTTTCTTCTTAAAATTAGACATGGAGTGTATTGTATGTAACAGGGGTAATTCCTGAGATCCAAGTCAGATATAGATAACTTAATATGCAAAACTAGAAAAACATTATGCCTTTGCAAATTATCATGTTCCTCACACTCTAGTCAACATCTTTTTGAGATATGCCATACAGAAACAAAGTGGAGGGACATTAAAAATAACTATCTTTCACAATGTTAATAAATTGTATTTTAACAAAAGAAAGTCTTGAATTGGGAATTTTAGTAGTAAGTTCCGTCATTGCTAAAAGAACCGACATGCAACCGTGCTAGTTAATGATGGAATGACTGACCTGTGCTGATTGCATGATTTGAACAGAGACGTACTGTGAGACAACCAGCAAAACAGGCAACACAAGATATGCAAATGTATCTGACCATCCAAGTGGTGGGTGTCCATCCTAAGAAAACAACCATAACACCAAGAATCAGAATAAACACATCAGAATAAACACCAATGCTTTCAAATAAAAATTTCATAATCAGGCAAGAGATGTCAAACCACTAAATTTAACACAGTAAAATTATATATATATATATTAATTGCAATAATATAAGGCACTTACTACAAAAGGGAAAAGCCAAGAGATGCCACTGCCATTCTGTCGAGCAGCAATTGTAGTTGGACCGGCCAGCGAGGGTATCCAAAAGAAGCCTTCCGTGAGGAGTCCCTTAAATGCAAATATACGATTAGACATGAGAGATAGCTAAAGGCAACAGTTTAAAATTAGTAAACCAACATGAATAGCATGTTACCTCATCTGCCACATTGGACAGAGCTCTATAAAGTCCAATCCAAACTGGAATTGTGGCAAGAGTAGGCAGGCATCCTGTGGAGATAGAACAATAAAAGTAGCCGTAAATCAGTCACCAAAACTTACGAAATATAAAACGTGCTATAATGCAGGAAGATGACATAAACTTTTACAAAGAAAACAGATGAAAAGAAAAGTCTGATGCTGTGTCTTTCTCTTTCACATGAAGTAGAACTGCTTTGGACATGCCTCATCAGCAAAGGCCAAAAGGGCATTAAAACAGAAGATAGTAGCATTCCATTTACTATTATTAAGTTCCCTATTCCAAAATTTGAATTTCTGACACACACATACAAATGCAAGACTTTGTTAAATCCCTAGAATAGAGATAGAACATAAACGAAATAGAAAAGATACAACTGACAGTAATGCTGAAAATAACTAAAAGAATGTATGTGGAATTCAAAATCTTTAGGAATTCAAAACAGAAAGTGGATTATGTGGAATCTAATAAGTTACTGAAATTAATAAGGCGCTGTGATGTGAATAAGATGTATTATGAGTACCTGCTAATGGGTTTATCCCAGCTAGTTTATATAATCGAGCAGTTTCAAGTTGAATTCTCTCCTGCAAGTATAAAAGAAAAGTAGCTCAAAGATTAAAATGGCTTCAACATACCCAAAAAAATTCTACATCAAACAATCCAAAGATGTAAACATTCAATTGTACCCTCTCTTTTTTTCTTTCTTTCTTCTTTTGCCGCTAAAGCAATGAGCAATTTTGAGCATCTATTTAATTTATCATAACTAACAACTAGAAATATGCATCAGTTTCATTAGCCATATTAACCAAAATAATAAAGCCAACCCTGCTTAAACTAAATGCAAAATTTCACCTGATCTCCAGCATACCGCTGCTGAATAGCCTTTATTTGAGGCTGTAATGAACGCATGGCCATTGCAGATTCTACCTGTGTGCAAAAACCGAAATTGAGAATAAATTGACAGAACTCAAGCCATTTTTTCTCTATGAAATAAACTAACTTAAAATTTTTATTAAAAAAAATACATAATCCAAAAAATTAATAAAAAATATTAAGTGGAGAATTAGCTCTTCCTCTTTTCCTAATTTGTTTCTATTGTTTTGTTTGGTTTTATTTATCTGAAACAACGAACCTGTTTCCTAGTCAAAGGAAATGTAGCAGCCTTAACAAGCACAGTCAGAAGTATAATAGCAAAACCATAAGCGTAAGGAACATGCAAAGCCGATAACCCATCTTTTAAAACCTGAATGAATTCAATCCAAACAAACATTAATTCATTACCCAGAACTTCAAAAAGAAAAAAGGAAAAAAAAAAAAAAAAACAAAAAAAAAACAAGAGACAGAAGAACCCTTTTAATTACCTTCAAAATAGTTTCCATGGAATTGGTTATTCCCGAAAGCCAATCATTATTTTGTTTAGTAGTAGTGGTGGTCGTAGAAATAGTATCGGAAGACGAAACGGCAGCGTCGGCAATCGTATAGAGAAGGCTTTCGGCTCTAGTAAACAGCTCTCTGATAACACCCTCGGAAGCATCCGGGTCGGGCAAGAGTCCGGGTCTGAACCCGTACTTGGTCACGGATAGAGAGCCGCGAAGAAATGGTGTGCGAGCGGGAAAACCGGGAAATTTAGTTCGATTTAAAAGAGGATTGGGAGGTCCGGTTCGGTCAACGAAAGGAGATAGGACGAGGAGCATGTTCGGTCTGAACGAGAGAGAAGAGGCCATTTAAAAAAATCAGGAAACCCTAGATTTGTAGTTGCAGAGGTTTTTGTCAAAGGTTGGTCTCCTGGGATTGATGGGGGAGATGATGTGGATTGTGGAGATATGGAAGCGGAGTATATATATATATATATATATATATATATATATATATATATATATATATATATATATATATATATGAAATGAAAAAAATAAAAAATCCGGGGAAAGAGGAAGTCGATGGGATCCTATAAAAATAAGGAAAAATATGAAAAACATGTAGTGCACAGTAGAATTATTGTCAAATAGTATAATGAATAAAGGTTATTTGAAAAAAAGAAATGAATAATTAAAAGTTATTATAAAAGATATTGTAAAGACAAAATTACCCTTCATGAAAAAACTTACTTTTCCTTTTTCTTTCATTAAGAAAATATTATTTTTTAAAAATTTTAATTGAAAATAAATTTAAAAAATAAAATATTTAAATATATATTTTTTTTAAAATTTAAAAAAATTTAAAAAAATAAATAAAAATTAATTTTAGGCATATTATTTTTATTTTTTAAAATTTTTTAATTAAAAAAAGTAAATAAAAAATTTAAAAATTTATTTTTTAAAATTAAAAAGTTTTTATTTTCAGAATATTTATTTTTTAATTAAAAAATAAATTAAAAAATAAAAAAAAAAGAGAGGAGAAAGTTTTTTTATCAAGAATAATTTTGTCTTTACATTATCCTTTTTAAAAATTTCTATTTATTCATTTCTCTTTTTCAAATAACTTTTTTTAATTACACCATTTCACAATAATAATTTTACTGTGCATTGCATGTTTTTCATATTTTCCCTAAAAATAACTTTAAAAAGAGAAGATGGTCAGACACGGAAATGAAATGTTAAGGTTTTTTTCACGTGGCAATTACAAGAAGTCCGAATCGAACTCAATTTAATAAAAAAATATTTAAAATATTCAAATAGAGAAATAAATATTTTAAATTTTAAATTATTTAAATTCAAAAATTTTGAACTCAAACTAAAAAAAATACGTTAAAATGATTATGTATTAATAATAAAATGTTTGACTATGTCATGAGTCAAGTAAAATTTAAAAAATAAATATTAAAAAATAAATAAATTATAATTCAAAAATCAATACATTAAGAATATTTATATCTTTCATTTTTTTTAAAATAATTTACACACTTCTTTAAAAAATTATCATTTAAAAAAAAAAAATTTACCCATTATTCTTAAAAAACTGCCCACATATAATTTTTTTCTTTCAGATTATATATTTCACCCACATCAGTGGAGGTGACAAAATAAACCCGAACCCGAAAACCTGCCCAGTAAAACCCGAACCCGTCCAAATCCGATTTGATCAAAAAGTCAAAAACCCAAACTCGAAAAAATCCGAACCCGAAATGGCCCGAGCCCGAAAGAGCCCGAACCCGAAAATACCCGAGCCCGAGCCCGACCCAAACTCGAATTTAATATTAAAAATAAAAATTATCAAATTGTAATTAAATAATTTTTTTATAAAGCAAGAACTTTATTTATCAATTTTATTATAATATCTTTTTTAATAATTTAATTAAAATTTATTTTATTTTATATTATATATATATGATAAAATAATAATTTTATCAAAAATAAAATTATATTTTGTACTTATAACTTTAATGTCCCATATCTTCATGAATTCACTATCTAAAAATTCTAAACTCATGAAAATTTTAGAAATGTAAATTTTTTTGACATAAAATATTACTTGTCCTTTATTTATGTTATTTTAAAAGCACCCTTATAATAGTATTTTTTTATATATTAAAATTAATTAATAGCAATTTATTCATTTTAACTTATCTCTAGTATAATAGTATTTCTTATATTAAAAAATATATAAAAACTACTTTTAAAAAAATGTGTTGCTATTTGTAACATATATATAGTTTTCTTAGGCATATTATTAAATTAAGTCATTAACACCATATTCACTTGCCCAAGCACGGACTTATCCGAAATATAGGCCTCAAATTCTGTCCAAACCCGCCCATATTTGTAAATGAGTAGTCCAAACCCGTTTAGGCCTCAAAGTTGAATGTCAGGGTTCGTCTCTAAAAATCTCTTATTTTGTAGTGAATCTAATAATATATTTACATGTTGAAATTCGAGTTCATCAAATTAATTATTTTAAATATTAATATGATTAATTTATAATATATCATATTTTTTATAATAAATCATTTTAAAATTTTATTTTATATAAAAAATTAATTTTATATTCTTTTGGTGCTAACAAATATTGATTTTAATAAATCATATTCTAATAAAAGATTATTTTTAAAAATAATAATAAAATTATTTTTAAAAGTAAATATTTAAATTATGTAAAAATGATTACATCTAACATAAAATAAAAATGATGTAAAACAAACCAGAACCCGACTGGGCCGAACCCGAACGGACCCGAACCCGATTGAACCCGAACCCGAATGAGCCCGACCCGAACCCGCTCGAACCCGCCCAATTGCCACCTCTACATACCAGTCAGTGAAATCGCCATGATTGCTGCATGAAAACGATACGATTACACAAAAAAAAAATTAAAATACGATAAAAAAATAACACGAACATGACATAAATATACGAATTATTAATGCATCAAATTTTATATAAAATATACTAGATTATGACACACTCACTATGTGGGTGGATGAAAAAAAAAATGAGTAAAAATTAATGTTAAAAGAAAATTGATTAGTGGGTAGTTTGTATGTATATGGGTGATTTTTTTTAAAGAAGTAGGTAGTTTTTAAAAAAATTTGTTAAACTTTTTGAAAATAAAAATTATATTCAAAATTAAAAATACATTAATATCCTTAATATGTTATTTGATATAATCATTTATTTGACTTTTTTATATTTCACCAACTGAGTTGGTGTCACTTGACTCAATGACACCAACTCAGCCATTCATTTTAAAATAGTATAGATAAAAATTATATTCAAAATTGAAAATACATTAATACCCTTAATATGTTATTTGATATAATCATTTATTTGACTTTTTTGTATTTTCACCAACTGAGTTGGTGTCACTTGACTCAGTGACACCAACTCAGCCATTCATTTTATAATAGTATAGATAATATCTTAAACATGATTATGACACCTAAAAATACACAAACAAGATTAAACCGTTCTAATAGCAAATCCAAGTTGTCATAATTTAAGTTTTGCTGAATTAAACTTGGGAAAAGACTTGCCGATGGAGGACAAGAAAACACAAAGAAATTGACATGGGAATGTCCTCAAATGGTCTTAGTGATATTGGACTACTTGAGTTTGGGTTAGCAAGTCAAATGGGTGAAGTTCTGAACACTGTTTACTATCAGCCTATGGGCCAACTTTGAGCCCAAATTTCCATCTCTTCATTGCATGATTAAATAAGCATGTCATATGGGTTTTTCAAGTTTAGAACGTGATTTTTTCATATTATACAGTCTTGCATGCATTGGAATTATATCTGATAAATTATGACTGTTTTTAGTTTAACTATGCAGATTTTGTCTATTTGCAATCTCAATAAAGTCAAAGATGGTGTGCTACTTAATATATGCCTAGTTATCTGTCAAGGTCATTTATTATGGCCTAGATTTTGTCATTTTTATTAATTCCTAAACTTGGAGGGTTGTTTCAAGTATATATTGATCATTCAGCTATGTATTTGACAAATTTGAGAATTTGAATGAAAAAAAAAAAGTCTTTTAACTTGGTCTTTTGGCACCTTTTCAGTTTTGTATCTCATTGTGAGTGGCGAACTATCATCCTTAACTCTGTATCTCTAAAGTGGTGATCTGATCTATAGCTTTAGAGTGGTGGGTTATTAGCTTCTGCTCTTCGATTTTGTGCCTTAGAGTGGTGAACATAAACTATCTTTTGTGTGAGTGTGTTGTGTGTGGGTTGATACAATCTCATTTCTACTATCCCGGTATCAAGTTGGTATCAAAGCTCTTGATTACGAGAGCATATATCCTGGTGTATTCCGTCAAAGTGTTGATTGTTAATGGCGTTTCGTGCTCACCGTAATCCAGAATTTGAGAGGGATATCCATGCTCTTGAAATGGATGAAATGAGAAGGCAAATCCAATAGCTCCAGGATCGTCTTGACCGATATGAGAATCCTAACGATAATGATGAGAATGATTCTGAATGTGGTCCTTCTACTAATGATGATAAAGATGTTAATCCTTTCCACCGCAGACCAAACCATGACTCTAGTGATGGTTCGTCTTTTTATCGCCATAGAAGAAGGAATAGAAGGTCTTATCGAGATTCTGATGTGAAAGTTGATATTCCTGAATTTGAAGGAAAGATGCAACCTATTGAGTTCATTGGTTGGCTCCAAACTGTTGAGAGAGTTTTTGACTTCAAAGAGTATTCTAATGAAAGAAAAGTGAAGTTAGTGGCTCTTAAACTCAGAAAATATGCTTCCTTGTGGTGGGAGAATCTTAAAAAGTAAAGAGCTCGTGAGGGTAAAAATAAGATCAAGTCTTGGGAGAAAATAAAAAAGGAGCTTAGGAGGAGATTCTTGCCAGAACAGTATCGACAATTTCATAATTTGAAGCAATCTGGCTTAACCGTGGAAGAGTACACAAT
The DNA here is from genome assembly GCA_030761205.1 of Fremontodendron californicum. Taxonomy (NCBI): domain Eukaryota; kingdom Viridiplantae; phylum Streptophyta; class Magnoliopsida; order Malvales; family Malvaceae; genus Fremontodendron; species Fremontodendron californicum. The sequence continues at coordinate 23,895,857 of JAULJL010000013.1, forward strand.
GGAATTTGAATCGCTCATGCTAAAGTGTGATATTACTGAACCTGAAGAGCAAACCATAGCTCGTTACTTGGGTGGATTAGGGGAGGAGATTGCTAATGTTGTTCGATTGCAACCTTATTGGACTTCATGATGTTGTTCCTGAAGATATACCTCCTGGACTTCCTCCGATGAGGGACATTCAGCATTGCATTGATTTCATTCCAGGGGCTATGCTTCCTAACAAGGCAGCTTATAGAATGGGTCCAACCGAACATGCGGAGTTACAAAGGCAGGTTAATGATCTGATTTTAAAGGGCTTGGTTAAGGAAAGTAAGAGTCCTTGTGCTGTACCAGCTCTTCTTGTTCCAAAAAAGGATGGTTCATGGAGAATGTGTATTGACAACCGGGTGGTGAACAAGATTACAATTGGCTATCGTTTTCCTATTCCATGGCTTGATGATTTGTTAGATCAGCTTCATGTTGCTATCACTTTTTCAAAGATTGATCTTAGAAGTGGTTACCATCAGGTCAGAATGAGAACGGGTGATGAATGGAAGACAGCCTTCAAAACAAGGGATAGCTTTTATGAATGGATGGTTATGCCAGTTGGCCTTTCTAATGCTCTTAGTACTTTCATGAGATTGATGAATGATGTGTTTAAACCTTTCATTGGCAGATTTGTTGTGGTTTATTTTGATGATATTCTTGTATACAGTAAGGATAAAAAGAAGCATCTTAGTCACTTGCGCGAGGTGTTTCAGACTTTAAAGGGTCAGAAGTTGTATGCTAATTTGAAGAAGTGTGAATTCTTCACTAATAGCATCTTTTTCTTGGGCTATGTTGTTTCCAGCGGAGTGAAGATGGATCTAGCAAGATTGAAGCAATTCTCAGCTGGCCAATTCCTTAAACTCTTCATGAAATTCGGAGTTTTCATGGCCTAGCTTCTTTCTATCGCCGTTTCATCAAAAAATTCAGCACTATTATTGCTCCTATCACTGAATGTTTGAAGGGGGGCAGTTTTAGATGGACTAAAAAGGTTGAGAAGAGTTTTGAACTTGTAAAGCAAAAGGTGACCAATGCACCTATTCTTTCTCTAATTGATTTCAATCAAGTTTTTGAGGTTGAATGTGATGCTTTTAATGTTGGCATTGGTGATGTCCTCAGCCAAGAGGGCAAACCTATTGCTTTCTACAGCGAGAAACTCAGTGATTCTCGGAGGAAATATTCAATTTATGATAAGGAGTTCTATGCCATTGTTCATGCTTTGGAACATTGGTGCCAATACTTGCGTCCAAAACCTTTTGTGCTAAATTCGAATCATGAGGCTTTGAAGTTTCTTAACAACCATCAGAAACTTAGTCGAAGGCATGCTCCTTGGGTTGAATTTCTACAAACTTTCAGTTTCTCTATAAGCACAAATCCGGAGTTCAGAATGTTGTTGCTGATGCTTTGAGTCGTAGACATGTCTTGTTGACCAATATGCAAGTGGAAGTGTTAGGTTTTGAAATGTTGAAAGATCTCTACAAGCATGATGGAGATTTCAGCAAGATATAGGCAGAATGTGGAAGTGTTCTTTCTAAGCATTTTGTTGTGGTAGATGGTTATCTTTTCAAAGACAATTGCTTGTGTATTCCTCAAGGTTCTTTGAGGGAGGCTATTATCTTTGGAGCTCATAGCGGTGGACTTGGTGGACACTTTGGAAGAGACAAGACACTTGCTGTTATTCAGGATAATTTCTATTGGCCGAAGATGGAGAGAGATGTTTTGAGGTTCATATAGCGTTGCAGGACATGCCATATTGCTAAATCCCATTGTCAGAATACGAGTCTTTAACTTCTAGTACCTAAAGCTCATTGGGAAGATGTCAACATGAATTTTGTGCTTCGCTTGCCTAGAAGTTCAAGGAACAAAGATTCAGTTATGGTGCTGATTGATCGTTTCTCTAAAATGGCGCACTTTGTTCCATGTAGCAAAACTCTTGATGCTACTAATGTTGCTGATTTATATTTCAAGGAGATTGTTAGGCTTCATTGCATTTCGAAAACAATCACTTCAGATCGAGATTTCAAGTTCATGGGTCATTTTTGGCGTACACTTTGGAGAAAGCTTGGAACTCATCTTCAATTCAGTACTACTTGTCATCCTCAAACTGATGGGAAAACAGAAGTTGTCAATCGGAGTTTGGAAAGTCTTTTGAGAAGTTTGGTGAAGAAGAATATTTGAGATTGCGATCTGGTTTTGCCACAAGCTGAATTTGCTTACAATCATTCTACTAGCCAAAGTACTGGTCGTAGTCCCTTTCAAGTTATGTATGGTCAGAATCCATTGAGTCCATTGGACTTGATTCCTCTTACTACAAGTCATAATTTTAGTGGGGATGTTGAAGAAAGGGCTAAACAGCTGAAGAAGTTGCATGAACAAGCTTGTGACAAGATTGAGAGCCAAAACCAGAAGTATCAAGCTCAAGTTAACAAGCATCGTAAGTATGTTGAGTTCAAAAAAGGTGATCTGGTTTGGGAGCATCTTGGCAAGGGAAGGTTTCCACAGGGTAAGTTTGCTAAGCTCAAGCCTAGAGCTGAGGGTTCGTTTAAGGTTCTAAAGAGATTGATGAAAATGCCTACAAGATTGAGCTACCTATACACTTAGATATTTCAGACACTTTTATTGTGGCTGACTTGTCTCCTTTCCATGGTGATGATAGTACATATAACCCGAGGACGAGTCTTTTCAAACCAGGGGAGCATGACACAGGAGTGTCCTCAAATGGTCTTAGTGATATTAGGCTACTTGAGTTTGGATTAGCAAGTCAAATGGGTGAAGTTCTGGACACTGTTTACTATCAGCCTGTGGGCCAACTTTGAGCCCAAATTTCCATCTCTTCATTGCATGATTAAATAAGCATGTCATATGGGTTTTTCAAGTTTAGAACATTATCTTTTCAGATTATATAGCCTTGCATGCATTAGAATTATATCTGATAAGTTATGGCTACTTTTAGTTTAACTATAAAGATAGTCAAAGATGGTGTGCTACTTAATATATGCCTAGTTATTTGTCAAGGTCATTTATTATGGTCTAGATTTTGTCCTTTTTATTAATTCTTAAACTTGGAGGGTTGTTCCAAGTATATATTGATCATTCAGTTATGTATTTGACAGATCTAAGAATTTGAATGAAAAAAAAGTCTTTTGACTTGGCCTTTTGGCACCTTTTCAGTTCTGTATCTCATTGTGAGTGGTAACTATCATCCTTAACTCTGTATCTCTAAAGTGGTGATCTGATCTATAGCTTTAGAGTGATGGGTTATCAGCTTTTGTATCTCTTCAGTTTTGTGCCTTCGAGTGGTGAGCATAAACTATCTTTTGTATGAGTGTGTTATGTGTGGGTTGATACAATCCTATTTCTACTTTCCTGATATCAAAAATAATTAGCATGCAAATCCTAGTGAGGTCCTTGAGAATGATATTACCATTACCAACTCTCGACAATCTTTTTATTAAGTAAAATTAAGGCAAAGTAAGCAAATAAAGGAATACCTTAATAAGTTGGCCCAAAAAAAAGGAATACCTTAATAAAAGAAAACCCTAACAGAGAGGTAGAAGAAGAATGAAGTTGGTTACTACTTTAGGAAATAGAAGGAAATTCCACAATTTATTTTCATTCTATCATTTCATGGTTATTTATAAATTGAAATCCCATGATTTTTGTATAATTCTGAAAAAAATTGGATTGATCATACACATTTTCTTGGCACGGTCCAGAAAATAAATAGAAGGAGATTGACTTTGTGCCGATTGGACATTGCAATTGAAAACTAGCATGTTCTCTGTTGCTATCAGATTAAGAACAATTTCAATGAAATCCAAAAAATTTATCGTAATTTTATATTGTTTTACAGGGATCAAATTTACGATTATGATCAAACAAAACTCTTGTGGAAACCTCTATTGTGGGAACTCCTCTCACCGCCATCCAAATGCAGTGCTAGTCTACTTCCATAAGACGGCACAGCAAACCAACTTTGTCCTTTCCACTGTTCCAGTTCCAACCTATTCCAACTTCAAACTAAAAAAAAATGTCCCTTCTATTTCAATGAATAGAGAATGAAACTCAGTAAGTCAATACCTTGCCCTTCACAAGACAGGAGGGAATGAAGTTGGAGAGGAAGGTATCATGTTCCAAAGTACTAAATTCATCAACACACTTTAATTTAAAAGAAATCAGGGCGCAGATTACATTCACTTCCATTGTTTATCAAATTTCTTTGCATACCAATAATGTACTAATATACTATATAAAACTACAAAACAAAGGGGTGTGGGGGGTGACAACAATCCCTGACAAATGATATTGGAGAGCACAAGAATAAGCCTACTTCATGGTTAAGGATAACAAAAGTCCACCACATAACAGATGAAAGATAAACACAAGGGGAAAAAACCCATTTTGACTATGTTTGCCTGACTAATCTGGAACAAATTCGTCAGGCTGGCTATAGTCTTGAGAAGCTGTTAGTTTGGTTTTCTTGTACCTGCTCGAATTGCGAAGGATTGCATGCAAGGACATGCTCTTTGGGCTACAAGATCTGCTCAAGTAAAAAGCACAATTGAAAGACAAGAAATAATACGAGATTCGTACTATATAATATATATGCTATACAATGGAAAACTTTGAAATCAAACCTAGCCCTAGAGCTTTTTTTGAATGTGGGACTACTGTGTTCAGTTTTTCCATTCTCTGAGTAAGATAAAGTGCTAGACTTTTTTGGAGGTAAGAATTTGGAATAAATTCTAGCCCAGTGTTGTCAAGGCGTGCGCCTTAGCGCTAGATAACAAAAGCGTCTCAGACCCTTTCGGGAGCGCTAAGGCGCACGCCTAGTGTGTCTAGGCGCGCTTTTTTGTAAGGCGATAGGCGTAAAAAAAAATCCGCCTGATAGAAGTTCTCTTTAATTTCTTTTACTTTAACTTTTTTCATTAGATGTACCTTTACTAGTAAAAAAGGGATAGTATCAATCTCTCTACTTCTCAATATTTGATTATTCAACAACAGACATGGGACCATAAGGAACTCATGCATATTGGGCAACAAAAAAAATTGCATGTTTTGTAGATAAACTGAACCACTCTTTAAATATTATTATCATAATTATATATCTTAAGCTTATTATATATATATATAGAGAGAGAGAGAGACACACACACACACACATACATATACATATTACGCCTTACTTCACTTAGGCGAGCACTTTTTTTACGCCTTGCGCCCTTGACAACACTGTTCTAGCCTCAACCTATGTTACTCGAACTCGGGTGTGAGTGTCGGATACGGGTATGTGTCTGACACGGGTATGTTCAATTTTTTCTAAGTTTTTCTATATATTTGGAAGGTCCTTGGAGGGTCATATCCCCCCTACCCATGTCCGAATATGCGTCGAACATGGGTACTTCAAGAAAAATGAAGAGTCGGAGCAACATAGGCCTCAACCATGGATTTGGACGACTTTAGGTGAAAAACGGGGCAAGCGCAATATTACATAGCTAAATTATTGGATCAAAAAAGAATTTTCTTTACTTCCATTTTTTGTCAGTGTTATCAAATGTGCAAAGAACTGAAAAGCTGCCGAAACAAATTTGAAGAATTCTTTCTTGCAGTTGTGACATTTGGATATGCATTGCACAAGATCTTTGCCCTAGCTACCACCAGAATTTCAAGCCAATGCAAAATGAAAAGAGAATAACCTTTTAAATTAATAATTGCCCGCATCAATAATTTTCATTGTCAAGCTCAATTTTGAGAAGAAAAAGATTATATAAGACAGACTATCTTTCACCATGTGAAAGGCCAAAGTTCACTTAGCAAGTTTAAGTTGCATGAGAAAATTTTTGATGCGTAAATAGATTAACATCAAAGTGTATCAAATGTAGCATCAGACCTAGCAAGGAGTTTCTAAACCATACATATAATTTGCTAACAATAGCAGTATAATACAAATATGCAAAATCTATATCTCAAAACAAAGGAAAGTATTTATCAGTGTTAATCCAACTTACCCTGGTTTTTTTCTGTTCCTTCCACTACCTTCTTCCCCTTCTGAGTTATAAGATCCTACAGCAAAATTCAACATAAACAGAAGAACCCATCATCTATGCAATCTGGATTACAATTCACAATCATAAAAATGATGCAACAAAAGTATAAGAATAATGCTAATTATGTTATATCTTCAAATTTGGTTATACATCAAAAATATATGTAGAAAAAGGTCAATAACCCATACATAATGCATACCAACAATATCAGCTAGATACCAACAATATCAGCTAGACACTTCAAAATATTTAGAAAAAGAAATCACAACTTAACATGAACAAACTCATTCAAGGAAAAAAAAAAGGTGAAATTTGATTGGTGGCTGGGGGAAGGATTGGAGGTGGACCTCTCATGAAGAGACAGTGGAATTCTGAAAGATAAAGCTGAAATTTGATGCACTTGTTCATCTTATTCACAAATTATCAAGGCAAATGAAATAAAATGCATCTGGCAAACTAACAGTCATGATATAATTTTGTTCAGAACTAATAAATCTGTGATAAAGAATATGGATTACCATTTCGTGATGAACTAACATTCACATCACTGCCAGATGATGATGAACTATCTGATGGAGTTCTGGTGCTGGCATCTGAGTTGTCCACTCCATCTTCATCATCAGAACTCTCCTTATCATCATGCTTAAAAATTGTACCCGCTTTAGCAAGTAAGCTCTTATTATTTGCCAAGCTGTTCACCACTTTCCCGTTATTACTTCCAGTAGATTTTGCAATATCCAGATGAGATCGATGCTCTTTACCTCCCTTATTTAGATTAGTGGTGTTTTTAGACCTCTCTACAATAGAGCTTGATACAGCAAGAGCATTGTTTTTCTCCAAATGGGTGTGTGCGCTTGAAGAATTGATGTCAATGGGCCTTTGAGCTTCTTTAGGATTGGAATTGGTTTTGTCAAATTTATTAGTTTGCAGAGGTTCTTTCGCCGCATTTTCGGAAATGGCCAAAAGTGTCTTACTTGATTGAACGTTGGAGCTATATGGTTCAACCTTCGATGAAGATCTTTGAGATTGGATGGAGCTAGATTTGGCAGCTTGTGCTTTTTCTTCCTTATGTTGATTCTCATTTAACATTTGTGATGGTAAATCAGGTCTGGATCCACCAGACTGTACTTCAGGCTTCCTCTTCTTCTTCTTCTTCTTCTTCTTCTTCTTCTTCTTTCGTTTCACCTCAGTTTCCACTCCACTTTTTTCCGTCACCTTATCAATAAGTATCTCGCCAGAATCAACAATTCCATGCTGGTGTTGCCTTTTGATCCTTTCACTTTCAAAGGGAACTTTTAGCATGATCAACATGGGTGCTTTTAGGGTGATCTACATTGACAACATCTTGCATGGGCCTTCCATCATGATTGGTTTTAAGTGTATTTTGGGATGAGTCAAGTTGAGTTTGGACAGGACTAATTCCAACCCCTGTATTCTTAGATCCCAAATGCGATTCATTCAATTGTGCTGCTGAACTGGAATTCACCTTCACAGTCTTCCTTGTGGATTTAGATGAAGCACTCGCCTCACTCTGGTTAGCAGCCAGGACTGTTAGATCCCGGTGATCAACATCATCTTTTCCTTGCAATTCTGGGGGATCCACCACAGTAGAACTTTTCTTCTTAGTTTTCTTCCTTGATTTCTTGTCCATATTTTCCGCATTTGCTGGACTATTGTTGCATTGCTGCAAGGAATCCAACACATCTCGGATTACATCATCAGCTCTCACATCAGTAACTGAAGGCAAATTGTCGGATGTTTTCATTTTTGATTCCTCTTTTCCAGTTGTGCCATCTTGCTCAGGATTATCACTCAAATTGTCACCACTCACAGACGTAGGACCCTCTGCAGGAGATATATCACTTGCAGGACCTCTATCATGTAACTCATCTACAGCTTCTGTCCCTCTAACCGGATCCTTGGTCTTCTTGGACTTCTTCATTTTCTTGGAAGACTTCTTAGGTTCCACAATTTTATCTTCCAATGTATAACTTTGATATTCATGCCTTGAGACCCCAATGTCATTCTGGAGATTAGTTCCCTCTTGCGAAACAAGTGTAGGATGGCGGTCCACATGACTGGCATTCTGATCAATTGAATCTCGTCTTTATTATTGATATAACATCTGGTTCAGGTGCTTCATTTTCGCTTTCCATGTTTCTATCATTAGTATCCTCCAAATCATCATCACCTACTAAAGTCAGTATCAATATTAGAAAAAGTTAATTTCTTGCCTTAATTCTACTAATCCTGAAAGCGACAAAGAGAAGGGGAAGGTTGAATCATGAATGAAAGGGAAAAACATGTAAATAACCACATATTAAAGAAAAAAAAATGGAAACTTACCCTCTGACTGGGGCACTCTACTTGTAACTTCTTGCATCTCAGTCGAAGAGATCAGACATGGTTCAGGAATTGCTCCACCCATAGAAATTTTTCCAAGAACAAATCCTGGATCAGCTTCACTGCCCAAATCTTTGTGATTAATTGCTTCTATGGCCTGAAAAGAGTCCACATAAACATCTTTTGCAGAAGAGATTTCGCTACCTCCTTGACTAGGATTTGATTTTTGCTTTTTCCTTTTCTTCCTCCCACAACTTGCATTGGCAGTCAACAAACAGTTTTCTTTTACAGATTCCGTATTTAAATGGTCTAAGGTAGCACTTGTACTTTCCAGTTTTTGACCTAAGGAAGACTTAGAGGTCGTAGTATCAGGTCCGGTGCCTTGTTTATCGAAGTCAGAAATCAAAACTCCATGTTCAATTAAAGAATGTTCATTACCATCTTTCTTCTCACCCTTACGCTTCTTCTTTGATGCAGGCCCATATTGTGAGGAATTTTCTGTCGACTTATATTCTTGCTCACAGAGAGAAACATCTTTATGTTTATTAGTTTCACATTCAGAATGTTCTCCTGGAACTTTTGTGCCCTCATCAGCCATCATTTTTCTCGTGGCTGATCTCTTATTTCTATCAGAAGACAAACTCCTGCAGGTTTCATCAACACGAATTTGGTTTCCCAAATTCATATCATTCAAAACCGCACTTATTCCATTCTGAACTGAATTTTCCTTGAGTACATTGTCTGAATTAAATGCATCTTTACCAGATTCAACAAGTAAAGTACCATTTCCTTTCACATCATGATCATGGATGGCATCTTTGTTTCTCTTTTTAATTTTGTGTTTTTCCTTTAAAACAGATGCAGCTACAGAAGCTGGTAGATCTTCACATGTTTTGTTATCTCCAACATCTTTCTCCTGTACCTTTGGCCTCGGTTCCTTATTGATAGCAGGGAACAAAACCTTAGAATTACTATCAGCCATATGTTCAATTTCCATCTGCAAATCTTCGGGATTTTCTTGTGCGGAATTACTAAAACGAACCCGTTGAGATGCAGAATTCTGCTTTGCATGACAGTTGTTTCCATCTTGTGGCAATGACGCATCATTGATGTTGGACAACATTTTGGAAGGACCACAGGTAGAAGATCAACCACATCAGCTGAAGAATTATTGGTTGTGATACCGGAACAGGCTACAATGTTGGCAGTATCAGGTTTGCAGGAATTATGATTTTCTCTATGGTCTTCTGAACTTGAGGCATCAACAGAAAGAAACCAACTTTTGCTCACTCCATCAAAAGCACTTTTTACAAACATGGAATCCGAAAGGTAATAAAGATATCCTTTGCGCTTTACCTGCCATTGCAACATGAGATTTAGATCAATAGTAAGCATCCCTAACAACCTAGAAGTACAAGATATAGCACTATACCTTTAAGGCATTAATCTTTATCTCCCCAATCCTAGGAAAGCACAATGGGTGTTCATAAAGTATCTTTTCTGCACATCAGCAGCACAAAGATATTATCTAAAACAGAACTTTAAAATGCATCCAGTTAATGTTAAAACTGAAGTTGATATATCCGTCACTGAAAGTTTGAAAGAAAGAACTATGGTTTATGAGGATTTGCATTGGAACAAACCGTTCAGCCACAAAATAAGACACCATATGTTGAAAGAAGTTCTTTAAATTAAGATTAAAAAGAAGTTAAACAACTAGAAGCAGTAACTATTTTTCAGTACGATGAAGCATAAAGAGAACTAATCCATAACTTCCATTACATAACTAAATACTCATATCAAAACATTGCCACGTTACTTCCTGTTCAAACATTCTAGAGGAACTCTTGCTGACATCTACAACCCTTCCATCCATTTGAACAACTATAGCTATTTTCATAACCCGATTTTAGGTCCATTCCAGGGGAAATTCCAATAAATCTCGATTCAAGTTTTGATCTTCGCGGACTCAAAGGGATGAAAATAGTATACTGACAATAAACTCTAAACTGGCATTGGATAAATCATTGAAAAAGGGCTCAGATTGCTCAGCAATGGAACCGATTCCATATATCATTTATAACAAAACAAAAGCTAATACTTTAGAAATTTAAAGAAAATTCATTTTTAGCTTCCAAAGGCAAAGCAATAAACATTTCCCTAGACAACGGTAACCAAAAAAAAGTAGCCATAAAGCAAAATTGAGAGGGAAAAAGGAGAAAAGTAACTGACTTTTAAGATCAGAAACAGTGTCGGAGTCGGAGACGATCATGGCCAGGTGGGTGTCGAGGCTGGTATCAATGAAAACAGTACTGTAGACAGTGGAACCACCGGAACCGGAGGTAGAATCCGGCTTTTCCATTTCCGTTTAAACGCGGCGGCGACTCAGAACTCAAAAAGGGTTTCGAGTTTACCTAGAAAACAAAGTGTAGTTTTGTTGGGTCAGGGGTTTTGTTTCTGTAAAAAGTAGAAGAGGAACAGCCTTATGATTATATGGCGGCATATGGAAATAGAAGAATGTTGAAGCTTGTTTTGTCTTCTTTAATCACTTAAAGAGTAGTTCACCGCTTCTTTTTTATATGCCAGATGAATGAAAGCAATGGTGGCACTCAGCGACTTTAGGCTACTTGAATCTAACCCATATAAACTGGGAATTGGGTTACGATTATGAGCGAGGCTTGACCCAATTTCCGTATTTGTTTTCTTTTTTTCCCCTCCTTTTCCCCATTACATTTAGAAAGATTCTTATTATTATCCAATGCATCAGCCCGAAATTTTTTAACTCCACAGTTCCTTCGAAAATTGTAAGATCTTTCGCGCAAAAGGAAAAAGAAAAGGTTGATTCGTATCATTTTGACTTAGTTATGATTTCTTTACTTTTTTTAAGAATTCCGCTTCTCCTATTAGTATCGAATAGAACATGCTGACACAAACCTTCTTCATGTAAAACTTGCTTGATTTAAATCGAAAGAATCACACGTATTGACGGATTTAAACATTGAATGTGTATAAAGTACATTACTTAAATATTAAAGGAACATAAGACAATAGTATAAATCTGTTTATAGAGCAAGTTGTTGAGAATTGGAATGCTATTTTTTTTTATTGGCTTAGATTTTCCGCATCAGATGCTGTCATTGAGATCTTATAATGGGAGCTGGGTTGAAACTCAAGTCAGACATGCAGCGGAAATCAAGTTAATACAGCTTTTACAACGATGATAGACCATAAGGGCAAGTTTGGCCATAGTTTTATGTTCTCCAAAAGTGAGGTGCCAAAATTTGTTTGCAAGGAAATGATATGAAGGAAAGCAAAAAAAAAAAAAATTTGCAAGAAAAGGTTTCAGAGTTCTCTACTTTCATCCTTATCCTCCAAAGCATCCTAATACATATGTTTCATTTTTTCATTTTTCTTGAAATATTCGTGTCGAATACCCGTGTTCGACGCATATCCATACAGGAGTATGAGGATGATCCTCCAAGGATCCTCCAAAATACATGAAAAAACTTTTTTTTAAAATGAGCACACCCATGTCAGACGCATATCCGTATCCGATACTCACACTCGAGTTCGAGTAACATAGCAGACTGGAATGGTGACAATGCCATGTGTAGAAGGAAAAAAAATTGACTAATTACAAATTGCCACGTGTTAATTGAAATTTCTTTTAATTAAGAAATTTTTAATTGAATTATGCATTATCATATCATAATTAATTATTTTATAATTAATTAAATATGTACACATGGCTTGACCAATCAAATTGCAAGAATTCATGGATCATCCAATCAAATTTCACCCATGTGTCATAATTATTTTACCTCCAATTAAATTAAATTAATTAAGAGATAAATAATAAAGTATTATCTCTAATTAAATTAAATTAATTAAGAGATAAATAATAAGGTTTTATCTCTAATTAAATTAAATTAATTAAGAGATAAATAATGAAGTTTTATCTCTAATTAAATTAAATTAATTAAGAGATAAATAAGGAAGACAAGTTCTTTTAGAACTCTCTTTCACCTGGCTGGCTACCACTATAAATAGAGACATCCCCTTAACACAAAGAGAGAATTCAGAAGCCTGAAGAGAAGAAGAAGATTTTGAAGACCCAAATCTTCTCCAAAATCCCAAGAAGAATTCTCTGAAGAATTGAAGAAATTGAAGATATTCTGAAGAACGCTGTGTATGTTCTTAAGAAAGCTACTCTTTGATCTTGTTTCATCAAAAGAAAGGAGATCAATCCCGTTTTTCAAGATCAAGTCTAGAAGACCCTTGAAGCGGATCTCAAGATTTCTCAAAAAGCTGCTCTCTGATCTTGTTCCATAGAAAGAAAGGAGGTCAAACCCATTTTTTTCAAGATCAAGTCTAGAAGACCCTTGAAGCGGATCTCATCAGAATCTTGTTGAAGAAAAGAATCAAAGGATTTCTTTATTTTAAGAACTTCCAAAGATTGTAACCTCAAAGTTTGATTAATAAAATTCTTATTTGACTGCAAATTTTCCTTGTGATATTTTTGACGCGAAATTTGTGTGTACAAATTTTGGCACGCCTGATGGGACCATCTCTGCCTTTTATCTCTTTTCTTCAAAACTCAAGTTATCAAGTTGCAATGGCTCCCAAGAAGAACCTTGCTAACAAACCAACTCTCAAGCCTGCTCGAGCTAATCCTGCAGTCTACCCCACTTCATCATCAAGCGTTGATATCCCTGCTCATCCTTATGGCACTAGGAGGAAGACCAAAGCTCTTGCTGAATTGTATGAGCAAACTTTTCCGGTGCTCAATCAAAACCCTCTCTATGACACTTCTTCTCCAATTCAAGACTTAGAAGAAGTTTCTGCTGGACGAGTTGATTCTCCTCGAGGATCAAGTGCAAGTCGCCAGTTAACATACAAAGAACAAGATAGCTACTCAAGCAACAGCCCTATTCCATCATCTGCTCCCAAATCAAGTTCTAGAGTAATGGCTGTCATGACAACTGGCACCACATCATTGGAAGAACAAGTTGCACTTCTGGCAAAATCTGTTGAAATTCTTTCAGCAAGCATCAAAGAGAAGGATAACCAGATCGCTTCCATGATGGACAAGATCGCCAGTCTCACTGGAAAAAGAAACGAAGCTTCAAACTAAAATTGGCAATCAATCTTTCAAGATGATGGTGAGAACTCTGGCAAGGAAGTTGCTAAGGATTCTGAAGAAAAGATCAATGAACTCATCACTACCAGTCAGCTCAAGGAACTTATCAAGGAGGCTATCAAAGATCAAGTTGAAAGCGTCACTCAACCTTCATATACATATGCAAAGCCATATTCTCAAAAGATTGATCGCCTGAGGATGCCTGGGAACTATCAACCCCCAAAGTTTCAGCAGTTCGATGGAAAAGGAAATCCACGCCAACATATTGCACATTTCATGGAAACTTGCAATAATGCTGGCATCTATGGAGATTTCATGGTGAAGCAGTTCGTTCGCTCCTTAAAAAGCAATGCCTTTGATTGGTATACTGATCTTGAGCCTAGGACGATTGACAGCTGGGAACAACTTGAGCGTGAATTCCTTAATCGATTCTACAGCACTCGCCGCATAGTCAATATGATCGAACTCACAAGCTCACGTCAATGGAAGGATGAGCCAGTCATTGATTACATCCACAGATGGAGAAATCTGAGCCTTAACTGCAAAGAAAGACTATCTGAGTCTTCTGCCCTTGACATGTGCATCTAAGGCATGAATTGGGGCTTGCGTTACATTCTTCAAGGCATCAAGCCTAAGACCTTTGAAGAATTAGCCACTCGTGCTCATGATATGGAGTTGAGTATGACAACTGCTAGAAATCAAGAACCTTCGGTGCAAGAGCCAAAGAAAGGTAAGGAAAAACAAGATACCCGCAAAGGGGGCAAAACCCTTTTATCAACAAGGGAGAAAGCAAACAATCTATGGCCGTGACTACCAAACCTCTTAAGATATCTCCCAAGTCAAAACAATCTCAAGAGACGAAATCTTCTCCTATCCAAGACAAAGGTAAAGGCAAGATCACTTTGAAGGAGAGACAAGAAAAGAAGTATCCTTTTCCTGATTCTGATGTTTCAAACATTCTTGAAGAACTTTTAAAGACTAAGTTGATTCAGTTACCAGAAATGAAGCGACCTGAAGAAGATGATAAAGTAAAAGACTCCAATTATTGCAAGTACCATCGCTTGATTAGCCATCCTCTGGAGAAGTGCTTTTATTTTGAAGGATAAAATCATGCGACTCTATGAAGAGGGGAAAATCGAGTTTGAAGAAGAAACGGTGTCGTCAAATTTGGCATCAGTCAATATGGTTTCTCAATCCAATTTGCTGGATAGAACCATAAAATTTGGCTCTTTTGATCCTATCATACTGGCTCCAAGTACAAGTACGATGGTGGATCTTCAGGGAAGTGGGGGCAACTATTTGCTTCAAAGACAAAATCAAGATTACGATGGTTGGACTCTAGTCACACGCCGAAAAAGCAAAAAGAAGAATCTTCCAAAAGTTGTGAAAGTGCCTACAAGAGCTAAGATGATCAAACAACCATCTAAATCTCCAAAGCCCAATGTGCCTCAAGAAACAAAAATGCCATCTCAGGGTAAAAATTCAGTAGAGAGAAAGTCAAGGAGGCCAATCACTTTAAACGAATTCATGCCAGTTCAGCTTAGAGATGAAGATTTGGTTTTCATGACTTGTTACCATAACGGTGGCAATGAAGATAATGAAAACGACATTGACACAGTAGCATTTGAAGTTGATGATCATTCTTGTGCTACGAAAATTAACTTTTCTGATGAAGATCTGTTGCTGGGGTCAACCCCTCATAATCGGCCGTTGTTCGTCGTAGGATATGCTCTAGAACAGAAGATCAATAGAATCTTGATCAATGATGGTTCTGCTGTCAACATACTCCCGTTGATGACAATGAAGGAATTGGGAGTTCCTTTGGATGAATTGATGCAAAGCCGCTTGATGATCCAAGGATTCAACTAAGGGGGACAAAGAGCTCTTGGAAAACTTAGACTTCAACTTTTCATTGGAGATATGGAGTCAAGTCCACTTTTCCATGTGATCGATGCCAAAACGACGTACAACATGTTGTTAGGACGACCGTGGATACATCAAAATGGTGTAGTCTCCTCAACTCTGCACCAATGTCTCAAGTATTGTAGAAACGGTCAAGTCAAGACGATCTTTGCAGACGCTAAGCCATTTACTATAGCAGAAGCACATTTCGCAGATGCAAAGTTTTATCTAAAAGATACATTTATCGAAGAAGTAATGTCCAACCCGATGCAAGAATTAAAGCAAAAGGGAAAGAATTTGGCTTCCTCTACAGTTGGAGAAGATGAAATTGCTCAAGGTTTAAAGGATTTGACTCTTCCCCTCACTAACTTGGAAGAATCAAGAGGCCTTATACCTCCACTGAAAGGATTTGTTAGGCCAGTAGAAGAACCTCTTTGTGAACATCAGGATCTTCCTACTCATCGAGCCAAAGATTTTGATCCTAATGCTTATAGGTTGCTTGTCAAAGCTGGATATAAGTAAGAGGATGTTGCAAAATTGGCTCACGAGACAAAAGAGCCTAGCAAAGAAAAGCCGCAAAGTTCATTCAAGATCCGTCAGGTCTGGCAAAAGAAAATTGATCACGTCGGAACTTCTAGAGAGGGGCTTGGATATTCTCTATTAAAATTGAAAATTCATAAACAAACTTCGAGGTACATAAATGTGGAGGAAGTGCTCGAGGAGCAAGAAGATGTAGTGAAGCCACCAGGACTTTCAGTATTTGATCGCTTGGGAGCACGCTCAACACGATGTTCAGTGTTTGATCGTTTGAGCATTCAATCATCACGAAGGTCAGTTTTTGAACGAATGGGAGAAAAATGCAGTGAAGTTTCTGTAAGTAAACCAATTTCCATTCAGTCAAGGCTTGGAAGTTTGTACTCCGAAGAAGTTAACTGTGGCCGAAAAAAAAAATTCCACTTTAAAGGAATCAAGAGATTTTCACAGCAAAATTCCTTCTCGAATGAAAAGGCAAAGCGAATGGATAATAACTACTGGTGAAGTTTTAAAGGCTAGAAAGCACACAGTGGTTATAACCAAATCGGTTTCATCCTCAGAGGAAGAAGAACTTGAAGAAACAGAAATCCTTACTTCTAACCATGTATCTGTAAAAGAAACTGGTGAAAAATCTCAAGAAGAAGAAGCCCAAGAAGCCCCTTCATCTTTTGAAGAAGGAAATCAAGCTACTATTGATGAGCTAAATGAGGTTAACATCAGTACTAGTGAAGATCCACGACCGGTCTTTATTAATGCTTGCTTACCACCAGAAAAGGAAAAAGCCTATCTTGATCTTTTGATAGAGTATCGAGATATCTTTGCTTGGACTTACAAAGAGATGCCGGGACTTGATCCAAAAGTAGCTATGCATCATCTGGCTGTCAAGAAAAGTGTCCGACCTATCAAACAAGCTCAACGACGTTTCCATCCTAACTTGATTCCCCAAATTGAAATTGAGGTCAATAAGCTCATCAAAGCTGGCTTTATTAGAGAAGTCAAGTATCCCACTTGGATCTCAAATATTGTTCCAGTGAGAAAGAAAAATGGTCAACTTCGAGTTTGTGTAGATTTTTGAGATTTGAACAATGCTTGTCCAAAGGACGACTTTCCTCTCCCTTTAACAGAAATAATGGTTGATGCTACAACTGGCCATGAAGCTTTGTCATTTATGGATGGATCGTCTGGCTATAATCAAATTCGCATGGCTCTAAGAGATGAAGAACTTACCGCATTTCGAACTCCAAAAAGAATATACTGTTACAAAGTTATGCTGTTTGGGTTAAAGAATGCAGGTGCTACTTATCAAAGAGCAATGCAAAAGATCTTTGATGATATGCTTCACAAAAATATTGAATATTATGTTGATGACTTGGTAGTGAAGTCAAAAGAAAAATTTGATCATCTTGCTGATCTTCGCCAAGTGTTTGAGAGATTGGTAGATACCAATTGAAGATGAATCTGCTCAAGTGTGCGTTCGGAGTATCCTCGGGCAAGTTTTTGGGGTTCATCATACGACATCGTGGGATTGAGATCGATCAATCAAAAATAGATGCAATCATGAAAATGCCTGAACCGCGCAATCTGCATGAACTTAAAAGTCTGCAAGGAAGATTGGCATATATCCGATGCTTCATTTCAAACTTGGCTGGTCGATGTCAACCATTTAGTCGGCTAATGAAGAATGATGTCCCTATTGTCTGGGATGAGGCCTGCAGTAATGCTTTTAAGAGCATTAAGACCTTTTTGTTACGACCACCTATTTTGAAGGCACCTATACCAGGGGAGCCGTTGATCCTTTATATTGCTGCACAAGAACGTTCCTTAGGAGCATTGTTGGCACAAGAGAATGATGAAGGAAAAGAAACTGCACTCTACTATCTTAGTAGAACTCTTAATGGCGCTGAATTAAATTATTCTCCCATTGAAAAGACTTACTTGTCATTGATGTTTGTAGTTAAAAAGCTGAGGCATTATTTGCAAGCTCATTCTATTCGTTTGATTTCGCGAGCAGATCCCCTCAAATATCTCATGTCCAAGTCTGTGCTCAGTGGAAGATTGGCAAAATGGGCATTTTTGCTACAAGAGTTCGATATTACTTATATTCCACAAAAGGCTGTTAAAGGGCAAGCACTTGCCGATTTCCTTACAAACCATCCGATTCCAGATGATTGGGAATTCTCTGAAGATCTCCCAGATGAAGATGCTCTTTTCATCGAAATTCCCAGGCCATGGAAACTATTCTTCGATGGGGCTGCCCGTCAAGATGGAGCTGGAGCAGGTGTTGTCTTTGTCACTTCAGAAGGAGATGTATTGCCTTATGCATTTACTCTCACTGAAAATTGTTCCAACAACGTAGCAGAATACCATGCTCTGATCATTGGATTGGAAATGGCAGTGGATATGAAGATCACTCAACTTAAAGTGTTTGGGGATTCCAAATTAGTCATCAACCAACTTCTTTCACTTTATGAAGTTAAGAAGCCAAACCTCTTACCATATGTCAACTATGCGAAGAAGATTTTGGAATGGTTTGACAATGTAAGCTTGGAACATGTACCAAGAAGAGAGAACAAGCAAGCAGATTCTCTAGCTAATCTAGCATCAGCTCTTGCCATGCCAAGTGTAGAAGTAAAAGTCCCTCTTTGCAAACGATTGATTTTGCCTCCAGTTGATTTTAAAGATAACAATACAGAATCCAATGTTGTTTCAGTTTGCAAAGTTGAAAAAGAAGATTGGAGATAATCATTGATTGATTATTTAGAGCATGGGAGGCTACCCAATGATCCAAGGCATAAAACAAAAGTGAAACGTCGAGCTCCTCGATTTATTTAAACGTCGAGCTCTATCGCCGCTCTTTTGATGGGGTCTTCCTTCGATGTTTAGGAAAAGATGAAGTATCCAAAACCTTACAAGAAGCTCATTCAGGAATTTGTGGTGCACATCAGTCTGGAGCTAAATTGCACTTTCAAATTAAAAGAATGGGATACTACTGGCCAACAATGGTAAAGGATAGCATGGACTACTCCAAGAAATGTCAAGCTTGTCAGTTTCATGCAAACTTCATCCATCAACCTCCTGAACCATTACATCCGACAGTAACATCTTGGCCGTTCGATGCTTGGGGACTTGATTTGGTAGGACCATTACCTAAGAGTTCACTAGGGCAAACCTCTTACCATATGTCAACTATGCGAAGAAGATTTTGGAATGGTTTGACAATGTAAGCTTGGAACATGTACCAAGAAGAGAGAACAAGCAAGCAGATTCTCTAGCTAATCTAGCATCAGCTCTTGCCATGCCAAGTGTAGAAGTAAAAGTCCCTCTTTGCAAACGATTGATTTTGCCTCCAGTTGATTTTAAAGATAACAATACAGAATCCAATGTTGTTTCAGTTTGCAAAGTTGAAAAAGAAGATTGGAGACAATCATTGATTGATTATTTAGAGCATGGGAGGCTACCCAATGATCCAAGGCATAAAACAGAAGTGAAACGTCGAGCTCCTCGATTTATTTAAACGTCGAGCTCTATCGCCGCTCTTTTGATAGGGTCTTCCTTCGATGTTTAGGAAAAGATGAAGTATCCAAAACCTTACAAGAAGCTCATTCAGGAATTTGTGGTGCACATCAGTCTGGAGCTAAATTGCACTTTCAAATTAAAAGAATGGGATACTACTGGCCAACAATGGTAAAGGATAGCATGGACTACTCCAAGAAATGTCAAGCTTGTCAGTTTCATGCAAACTTCATCCATCAACCTCCTGAACCATTACATCCGACAGTAACATCTTGGCCGTTCGATGCTTGGGGACTTGATTTGGTAGGTCCATTACCTAAGAGTTCACTAGGGCATATGTATATACTTGCCGCTACAGATTACTTTTCAAAGTGGGCAGAAATGGCACCTTACAGGGAAGTAAAAAAGAAACTGTTGCAACTTTTACCAGGACAAACATCATTTATCTGTATGGTGTACCGCGTCACATCATAACTGATAATGGGAAGCAGTTTGACATGAGCAAATTATGTGCACAGTTTGACTTCAAGCAGTACAAGTCTTCAATGTACCATGCTCCAGCAAACGGATTAGCAGAAGCTTTTAACAAGACTTTGTGCAATCTTATCAAGAAAGTTGTTAACTATTCAAAGAAAGATTGGCATGAAAGGATGTGAGAAGCTCTGTGGGCTTATCGAACTACATATCGCACACCAACTCAAGCCACTCCGTATGCACTTGTTTATGGTGTAGAAGCTGTTCTACCACTTGAGCGACAAATTCCATCATTGAGGATTGCAATCCAGGAAGATCTTTCTAGTGAAGACAATGTACACTTATGTTTGGAAGAATTAGAAGCACTGGATGAGAAAATGTTGGAAGCCCAACAACGCTTGGAGTGCTATCAAGCTCAACTATCCAAAGCTTTTAATAAGAAAGTCAAGCAGCGATCTTTCCAAGTTGGAGATTTAGTCCTTGTTGTAAGAAGACCCATAAATACTTCACATCGTATTGGCAACAAGTTCCTTTCAAAATGGGATGGACCATACGTTGTTCGAAAAGTTTATACCAATGGTGCATACAAGATCGTTGATCAAGATGGTGTCAAAGTTGGACCGATCAATGGAAAGTTTTTGAAGCGTTACTATGCTTAAAGAAGATATTGCTCCTAAGCAAGAGCTTAAACTGTCATATTGCTCCTAAGCAAGAGCTTAAACTGTCGTATGTTGCTCCTAAGCAAGAGCTTAAACTGTCGTACTTTGCTCCTAAGCACGAGCTTAAACTGCACCTTCAAAAAAAAATTTGCTCGCTAGGTTGAATATCCTTTCGAGGAAAACTTAGGCAAAAGTTAGGGCACAAAAAAAAAATTGATGAACTACGTTAAGACTTGATCCTTCAAATTCGAGGGTACGTAGGCAGCTTGGTTTCATTGCCAAGTTCAGTCCAAACAAAAAAATATATATATTTGTTTGACTCAAATATTATCTTTTGTTTACTTGAAAGTATCACGAAAATCTCCAAGTCGTCTTCAGAAATTTCCAACATACTTCACAACAAATCTAAGCTTTTGGCTTCATTCTCATAGGTAGTAAAAGACTCAATGGAACTCATCTCTCCATGAAACTTGAAAGTGTTAACTTTCTAGCCTTTCAGTTCATCTCAGGTGAAGATTCAAGGTCATTAAACTTCTGGGCTTGTGCAAAGAAGTCTTCCACCATGCCTTTCAATGAAGATGAATCAACTGACTTGATTGTTTCTATTGAATCGGAGATCTTGAAAACATCTCCAACAAGTGAAGAAACTCGATCAAAAGAAGAGCAAACAATCATCATGTCGAGACAAACAGTTTCTTGGTGGCAATGGTACTTAAAACATTATCTTCAATCTCAACTACAAGTTTGTTGAATTAATGTAGATCAAAAACTGAAGCTTCACTCTTGGCAGGGATGTGTCATCATGGAATTCTTCTGGCTTGATTTGCTTCCAACGTCTTTCATGATCATTCCCATCAACTGAATCTTCAAGGATCATAGTATTCTTCCCTTGTGCTTCGTTGACTGATGAAATTGATCAAAAAAATATTTGGAAGTCTTCATATGCTTAACATTAAGTCTTAAGACAAAGCTTAAGCGCTTGAAGTTTTTCTAAGTTGATCCTTCATCTTGACACAACAACATCTTGGATGGATCTTCCTTAGCCATCAAGTCTGGTGCATGCTCTATCTGATCCTCCATCTGGATACAACAACATCTTGGATGAATCTTCTTTGGCCATCAAGGATCTTTCAAAGTGGTCTTCAGAAGGTTCCAATAGTCTTGAAGGAAGTTCGCCAATAAACTTGATCACTGTGGCCATCAAGGATGTCTCAAAGTGGTTCTTGAAGGGCTTCAATAATCTTGAAGGTCTTGAAGAAGGATTCTTCGAAAATCTTGATGAAAGATTCTCCAAAGGACTTCAATATTCTTGAATGTCTTGAACAAGATTCTCTAGGAATCTTCGAGAGTCTTGAAGAGAATTACGCAATCTCGAAGATTTTGATGAAAATTGTTCAATAATCTTCGAGAGTCTTGAAGAGAATTACGTAATCTCGAAGAGAATTACGCAATCTCGAGGATCTTAATGAAAATGCTCAATAATCTCTGATAGTCTTGAAAAGAATTACGTAATCTTGAAGAGAATTACATAATCTCAAAGAGAATTACCCAGTAATCTCGAAGAGAATTACCCAGTAATCTCAAAAGTCTTGAAGGAAGTTCTCCAATAATCTTGAAAATCTTGAAGGAATTTTCTTCAAAATGTCTTGAAAGAATATCCACAATATGCCTCTTCAAAAATAATGCGGCCTTGTCATAGAGATTAGATTGAAGACATCTTGCCTTTGGAGAAGATGGTGAAGCTTGAGAAAGTTCTGTCGACCAATCTTCCGAAGCTGCAGAAAAATCGAATGATTTCCAAGTGGATTTATATCTACCCAATATGGGCACGTAGGTGAAGAGATATAATCCTTTTCTAATGTCTTCGTCTTCCTTAGAAAGAAGAGGCAGAAAAATCGAATGATTTCCAAGTGGAGTTATATCTACCCGATATGGGCATGTCGGTGAAGAGATATAATCCTTTCCTAATGTATTCGTCTTCCTTGGAAAGGAGCGGTAGAAAATCGAATGATTTTCAAGTGGATTTATATCTACCCGATATGGGCATGTCGATGAAGAGATATAATCCTTTTCTAATGTCTTCATCTTCCTCGGAAAGAAACAAGATAATTGTTGAGATCTTTGAAGCACACCAGGACAAGAAATCTACAAGAGAAAAACAAGTCATGAAATCAAAATAAAGAATTTAAAAAAAAAATCTTTGTTCAAGTTGAATGTGGATCAAGAAGATTTACGCATGACAAGTCAAGGAATATTCATGCATGGCTTAAGAAAAAAAAATCATGGTGGCAATAAAAACAAGAAACCAAAGTATATTCATGATACGTGTCACCATGCATGGCTATTGCTAAGAGATCAAGATGCCACATGCATGGCAACATTAATATGACTTTGCCAATTAATCAAGATATCTTTCAAGGTAGTCTCGAGAGTTTATTTTCGATTCAATCAAATCTCTTATGGGACTGAAGGTTGGAAGCCGCAACGAGGGACCATATATTCCACCAAGAACCGAAAAGATCGGGAGCCTAGCTTCTCGGTCACACTCCACAGAGGTCACCATTCTATTTGTTCCATATTTATCTGAATGTTTCCCTTCATCTGGTACACGGCCATCCCAATAGCTAGCTCATAGGAAAGCTGTTTCCAAGAGAGAACGCCAACTTTCTTTAAAAAAAAAAAAGAAAAAGAAACAGGCCGATAATTGCAGTGGAAATTGCAACCGCATCTTCTAAAGCTGGGTTTATATTTCCAATTTGATTTGGTCTTTACGTAATCTGTCTCTTTAAAGAAGTCTGTAGCTTCCACCAACATTGAGGACATCCTGCAATCAGAGACTGAGAATGCAAAGCTAGATTGCTTTAAAAAAAAAAAAAAAAAAAAGAGATTGCAGCAAGAAGAACTTATCTGAAGGTTGCGGCTCCAAGTTGATGCTCTTTGAAGCATGAGAATTCGAAGACCTCGAGGGATGCATATATATAGTGGTTTGAGAGTTAAAATCCTGATTGGATTTAAATTATAGTCGGACCTGTGATTAACAGAGATTGAATCCTATTTGGATTATAGGACGAGAAATAAAGATCTAATCTTAAGCGATGAAAGGACATCCCAATTAGATAAAGAATTTGCTTATGACTATCTCTTTCTCCTCATTGGTTGGATTGATAAAGTTCAAGTTGGATTGAAGTATAAATGTGATAAGAATCAACTTTTAATTGGTATGGAATATACTCATGAAGGCAGTTGACCTCAAACTACAATTCTCATGTTATTCGGCTAGCTTATTCAATTTGAAGTATAATTATTGCAAAAAAAAAAAGTCGCAGGAGGAAGAACTTATCTGAAGGTTGCGGCTTCACGTGCTTTGAAGAATGAAAATTCGAAGACCTCGAGGTCCTTTATATATTGGTTTGAAGTTAAATCCCAAAAGGACTACAAATCTCAATTAGACTTTGAGTGGATAAGAGTTTAATTCTTAATTTATTAGGAGTTAAAAGAATTTATCTGAGGTTTGGTAGGGGTATAGTCCTAGTTGCGATTAACTTGAGCAAAGAAGCGATTAGTAGAATCAAAGTCAAATTCTTTGGAACCGACTCAATTTTTATTCTAGAAGGTTTGCAATTCTACGATATTTTGTTGAACATGAAGACTCTGAGCCATGTTTTGCATGGGCTTTTGGGGTTCTTTACTTTGAAGGATATTTCAAATTTGAAAGCAGACCTGTCTTATGTTGTCAATTTAGGTTTATAAATCTGACGTGGGTCGTTCTTCTATGGGGCCAATTTTTGATTCATTCATTAAATATTTTTATGTGACAGAAGATCAAATTAAGTTGCAAGCCTTGTTCACTTGTCACGTACAAAATCATGGGAGACAATTGAGCCACGCAAATCTTCTCAATATAATGCAAACAAATCAAAAGCAAATTAAATTTCAAGACTTGTCCACTTGCTACACTCAAAAAATCGTGTACGTAACCAAGTCTTGAGGGGGCATTTGTAGAAGAAAAAAATTGACCAATTACAAATTGCCACGTGTTAATTGAAATTTCTTTTAATTAAGAAATTTTTAATTGAATTATGCATTATCATATCATAATTAATTATTTTATAATTAATTAAATATGTACACATGGCTTGACTAATCAAATTGCAAGGATTCATGGGTCATCCAATCAAATTTCACCCATGTTTCATAATTATTTTACCTCTAATTAAATTAAATTAATTAAGAGATAAATAATAAAGTTTTATCTCTAACTAAATTAAATTAATTAAGAGATAAATAATGAAGTTTTATCTCTAATTAAATTAAATTAATTAAGAGATAAATAAGGAAGACAAGTTCTTTTAGAACTCTCTTTCACCTAGCTGGCTACCACTATAAATAGAGACCTCCCCTTAATACAAAGAGAGAATTCAGAAGCCTGAAGAGAAGAAGAAGATTTTGAAGACCCAAATCCTCTCCAAAATCCCAAGAAGAATTCTCTGAAGAATTGAAAGAATTAAAGATATTCTGGAGAACGCTGTGTCTGTTCTTAAGAAAGCTACTTTTTGATCTTGTTTTATCAAAAGAAAGGAGATCGAGTCTAGAAGACCCTTGAAGCGGATCTCAAGATTTCTCAAAAAGCTGCTCTCTGATCTTGTTTCATAGAAAGAAAGGAGGTCAAACCCGTTTTTTTCAAGATCAAGTCTAGAAGACCCTTGAAGCGGATCTCATCAGAATCTTGTTGAAGAAAAGAATCAAAGGATTTCTTTATTTTAAGAACTTCCAGAGATTGTAACCTCAAAGTTTGATTAATAAAATTCTTATTTGACTGCAAATTTTCCTTGTCATATTTTTGACGCGAAATTTGTGTGTACACCATGCTTAAGAACAAATTTATCAAGAAAGTAACAATTAAATTTGAAAAACAAATATGGGAAAAAAGAAAACAGAACTAGTACAATTCGAGAGGTAATACGAGCGAAAAACTCACCCTAGCCGACTTTCAACTCCATGAACAGAAAATAGAACAGACTCAGCATGGTGTTCTTCTATTCCTTCTTCCTAGAATCTTTGAGTTGCCCCCTCCTTCGAATGCCAAGACAAAAGCGAAAACGCCATGCATCAACCACACTCTCCGGCAGTGAACAAACGAAGCCCCAGAGGATGGAATGGGGCCAGTAGGGCGTCCAACGAGGTTCATAGCCTATCCAGCGCATTGCTGCTTGAGCATAACCATCTGTTGATGGAACAAAGAAAGACGATCTTTTGATTGACGCCATTTTGGTTGCCACATATAATGGAACCTGCATCAAGAAACCCCTTGCTTGCTCAGAGTATGTCAACAAAAACAAATGGTAGTCAATGCACAGAGTCTAGCAGCTCTCAATGTTTGTGACAATCAAGTTGCCCAAAATACTGGTTGATAAAGGTACAAAATTTTGTGACCCACAGTTTTTCATCATCCTTCCCAAATACTTGGAATTATTCGAAATTCAACTTTTCTCTATTGATTATAACTATGGATAGACTAAAATCCCACAATTGAACATTGACCCTCCCATCTATTTTGTAAATGGAACACAAAGTAACCTTAGATACCAAGGCTGAAAGTAATTTTGTCAAAATTTGCACCCGCAGCTGGTTCACATGATAACAAAATCACATCATCACAAATGTATACAGTTTTGGTGGCATGTTCTACTCTTGCTATTCATCCTTATCATATCCATCTTATCATAGAAACCTATGTTGCTCCGACGCTTCATTTTTCTTAAAGTATCCATGTCCGACGCAATATCCGAACATGGATATGGGGATATGATCCCTCAAGGACCTTCCAAATACATGGAAAAACTTAGAATAAATCAAGCATACCCGTGTCGGACAGATACCCGTGTCCGACACTCGCACCCAAGTCCAAGTAACATAGATAGAAACCATTCAACTCATCTAAAAGTATAATCATTAGAAGGAGGGGGAAAACGAGAGGGGGAGAGGAGGAAGTCAGCGAAAATTGGGTGGATAAAAAGAAAGGGAGATTAAGAATCACTTATAAAAGAAGGAAATTTCAAAAAGTTATGAGTTGGGAGGTACTAAGTATCCTAAAATCTAATGTGAAAATTGATGACAATATTGCATGTATGAGAATATTCCTATTCCTGGAATTAATTTAATATTATACAAAAAAAAACAGCATTAAGACGTTGGTGTATCAGCAATCTTATTCAATATATAGAGCCTTGGCAATTTGCTTGGTGCCAATAACTTTGATACACTTAAAAACACAAAAGCAAATGATAGAAAAAGTATAAAAACCAACCAATTGCCTCACATATGGTAACCATCTTGTTTCGTGAGCACAATTGCTTGATATACTGACACCCGATACAAAAAAATTGTTAGGGTCCAAAACAGTAAACCATTTTTTCTCCCCAAAGAAATTAGCTAATATGATTCTAAACAATATAATATTCCAGGTCTCTTAAATAACATCATATATTGATCATGGTAAGTTCAACAAGCAAATCAAACTTGTGGACATTTATGGTCAGGTAGATAAAATGACTTTTGAAAGAAGAAAACGAGAAAAATATCTTTACCTAATTTCTAATAACTTATCAGGACAAATAATTTGGATGGCCTACATTCATTATAAAATTTTACATTCCAGAACTAGAGTCTATTTTGACTATATATTAGCAAATCAAGTTGTTTCTGAGTAGAGTATCTAGCTGTAATTTGGTATTCAAGAGAAATATATTCAATATTGAATCATTGATTACACATGGCCAGCTGTTTCTAACAAATGACAAAGTGGTGACGATATACTTCTAGTAATCAAATTTTGAAAGAGAAAAAATGCATACTGATTTAGACTAATCCACATCTGGAGTCTCACCATTTACCTTTACTATCAACTAAGGCAGAAGGGTTAAAAAGGTTCACTTTTCATGCAGAAAGCCTTACTCTCTAGCTTTATAACTCCTACACTTACAAGCTATTTTTCTCTAATTCTTCATTTTTTTTTTTTAAGTATCCGTGTCCGACTTATATTCGGATATAAGTATGGGATATGACCCTCTAAATACATGAAAAAACTTAGAAAAAATTGAACATAACCGTGTTGGACACATACCCGTATCAGACACTTACCCGTATCAGACACTCACACTCGAGTCCGAGTATGCAAGTTATAACCACACCAATCAAGCACTAAAGTATAGCAGACATTACCTGACACTGGACATCAATTCCACTATTCTTGTATTCAACATAAAGGCACCTTGAGAATTGATCAATATACCTGAAACAATCCCAAAAAAAAAAAAAGGACCCCATTTAGTTGCTATAACCATAAATCAAACTCCAATTAACTTTGCAAAAGGCAAACACTTACGCCTTAGTAGCAGCATAAACAGCATAAAGTGGATCAGAAGGGATGACAATAGCAGCACCAGAACCAATATTCACAATTGCACCTTTCTTTCTCTTCACCATCCCAGACAAAACAGCCTGAGTAACCTTAGTAGTACCTTCAACATTAACCTTAATCAAATTCTTCAATAGCTCCTCATCAACCTCGTGGAAAAACCTTGCATAAGGATATGAAATCCCAACATTATTAATCAAAACCCCAACATCCAATCCTTCAATAGCTTCTTTAATCTTGTTCACACCTTCATCCAGATCACCAGTGAAGTCCACAACAACTGTCTTGATCTGAATCTTCCCATACTTAGCCAAGATTGAATCGGCAACATCTTTGAGTTTATCAGGATTACGACCCACCAAGACAAGATTAAGCCCTTTCCTAGCTAACTGAAAGGCAAAACCTTTACCTATACAATCAGTTGGTCCTGTTACAAGACCCCAGGAGCCATATTTCTTGAGATTCTTACCAGGTCTATAGAAATTGACCCAGACCCATTTGAGAAAAACAAATGAATAGTTCAAGAGTGAAAAAAGAACCCAAAGTGAAAAGAACAAGAACCCAGAAAGGTTGAGTCTTGAGAGTATCGAAGAAACAGGTTGCCATGAATTATGCAGAGGAAAAAGTTGAAACTTTTGTGAATATAACAAAAAGGAGAGAGATCTAAGGGGGATATAAATAGAGTGAACAAAAGGGAAATCTTTAGCAAACTTTTTAGTTCGTTTGGGGTTGATGGGATTGGGTATGGCTTTGACTGTGACTGTGACGAATAAAGAGAGCGAGAACAAAAAGGAAAAAAAAAAAAAAAAAAAACATAGTAGGAGGAGATGGGTAGGCAGAAACAGATGGGGGAAATGGAATTAAATGAAGGAAATAAAAAAGAAAGGAGAATGATTGATTTTTAAGAAGGAAAAATAAGAATTGGTTTGAAGTAGATGAGCTGAAAACCAGCTTAATTAACTACTTATTAATATCTATATCTATTTATATCTATACTATATATAAAAATACCAATTTCAAAATTATAAATAGTGAATAACATATATACCCTTATTAATTTTTAAAATTAACTATGTTATCCTTATGTAGAATGAAAAAATTTTGACAAATTATAAATTGACACATGTTAAATAAATTTTTTTTTAATTAAATTTTTTTTTTGTCTAATCAAAATTCAATTATGAGTCATTCAATTTATCTTTAAATTAAATAAAAATAATTTAAAGATAAATTCATATCATAATTTTGACCAATCAATCAAATTGTAAAGATTCATGAATCATCCAATTAAATTTCTTTTGAAACTCCTTTATAAAGAATTTAAATTTTTTTAGAACTTTATCTCACTAAGTCTGCGTTTAGCATTGCTTCTGGTTGTCGGAATGCTCGTTTTGACAGCCAAGCAATGCTAAACAAATAGTTTTTTTTTGTGAAAGCACTTTTTGAACGTTGATTTTGAACCAAACCTAAAAGCTAAAAAAATGGGGCTTTTGTGGTTTGCAAATCATGGTTTGGGGAGAAAATTACCAAATACCCTTTTTATTAAAAAATTATGACAAAATTATCCCCTAGTTAATTTTGTTCATTTTTTGAATAAAATTATTCTTTTATTTTTCTAATATATAAAATTCTATATTATTGATATTTTTTTAACTTAAAATAAAAATATGAAGAAAATATAATTGTTTATTTTTTAATTTTAAATAATTTAACTTTTTAATAAAATTTAAAAATTTTATTTTTGTATAAATTTGTATTATTAAGTCACACAATTATTTTGAAATTTTTATTTTGTATAAATTTGTATTATTAAGTCACACAATTATTTTTTATACATCTTAATAATTTACTAATATTAAAAATGATTTATTCTGTACTTTTAAATATTATGTCCTTTTTAGTCATTTTAATTACACACCACAGTTTTTCACAATAATGCCAAACACTACAAAATTTCAAACTACACTTTTTCACAGCAATCTTTCACAGCACTTTCAAACACACTTTTTCCAAACCGAGCTTTTTCAAACCACAACAGCAATGCTAAACTAGGTCTTAGTAGGCTAGCACATATATCCTAACAAATAGTTATCATTATTAAATTTTTATAATTAGACATATATTACTAGAAACCATGATTTAAATATTTATATATTAAAAACATGATTTAAAAGGTTCCGATCCATGTTTTAATGATGTCATATATAATAAATATTCATCAATTATATATGACTTGCATAATAATAACCAATAAAATTATAACAAATATATATAAAATAATAATTACATAAATGTAATTAATTCATGATAACAAATTATTATGCAAGTCATATATATAATTAAAGGAATCAATTGCTTAACCTATAAAGAAGAAATTACAATTAAAGGAATCAATTGATGTTGAATGTGAACCTATTTTCAATTAAATGAAACCTATATATTATTTAAAATTAACATAAGAATAAAGATTATTTTTTTATCAACGTACAATTATATTTTAATTCTAATCAAATTGAAAGGTTGGTCATTTTAGAAGTAAAACATACTTTAAATAAGTGTAATTCATATTTTATTAGGAAATATTATTTTGATAACTAATTAATTTCCATTTACTATTATATGTCTTAATTGTATAATTTATTGACGACATAAACAAAATAAATTATGTGTTTTATGAAAATTAAAATCACTTTAAACTACAAGATTATAATTATTTAATTATATACATATATTATATGAGTTTTAAAATCATATTATATATTCTATATATTTTATATATTATGATAATTAATATTCTATATGAGAGAATGATAACCTTTAAGAACTAAGTTGTCACATTGAATATGAATTTTAAATTGTAAAATAAACGGTACAGTAGGGAAATACATTTTTATTGGTTTGGTATTAATTCTTGGGAAATGATAACATATTGTATAATTTGTATGATGTAATTAATATACCTTCATTACAAATATTTAAAATGTTTATAACTATTTTTTAATTGAATGAGGATTAAAAAAACGTATAATAATTTTAAAGTTTGTTATGATTAATTAATAATTTTTAAAGTCTTTTAAGTTTCATAATAGTTAGACATTTATAATCAAAATAAATTTTAAACTTTCAAAAAAAAGTAATTTTGGATATTAAAATAGAGAAATGAACTGAATTGAAAATGGTAATATAATGACTGTTATTAAGTGTTAGAATAACATTAACTATGAATTGATGTATAATTAAATTTAGTATTTAAATTAACAATCTCATAATAATATTTTTTATATAATATTAATTTACGTTGCTTTGCTTTGAATCTTTTACTTTAAAAAAAAGTAATTACATGAAAAAAAATAGATTAAAGAGTTAAAACAGTAACTAAATGTATAGAAAGTTAAATAAAACAAATCTGTAGATTTTAAAGGAAAGTACTATATTAAATTAGGAAAATATACCATAGGATTAAATAGTATTAATTAAGAATATTTTCAATAATTTGAGGATAAAATTTAATATAAAAATACATATA
This sequence comes from Fremontodendron californicum, assembly GCA_030761205.1. Taxonomy (NCBI): domain Eukaryota; kingdom Viridiplantae; phylum Streptophyta; class Magnoliopsida; order Malvales; family Malvaceae; genus Fremontodendron; species Fremontodendron californicum. Next base: position 23,927,436 of record JAULJL010000013.1, read on the forward strand.
TTTAATATTGATTGAAAAACTCTATTGTGCATAGCAAAATATTTAGTAAAGCCTAATATAAATTAATAGTTTCGTTTAATATATAGTACTGAAATTTCCTTAATTATAGAAAAAATTAAGAAAAAAACTATAAAAATTAATAGTCTCTCAATTATCAATTATCCATGTTCCATTTTAAGAAATAAACATGGATTGTTTTATGAATCATGGGTTGACATCTTTTACAACTCCAAAATATTGGTGATCGTTGGGTTTTTAATCAATTCATTCACCCAAAAAAGAAAAAAAAAGAGTAATTTTTTTTAGCAATTAATCAAATGTTGTAGAATATTTTAGCCAAAAGTATAAACTTGCATTTGCATTGACTTTTGCCTTCAAAATGAAGTTTATTAATGATGGACTTTTGGGTTAGATTTTTGGAGTAATTCTATCAATGTGAGGAGTGATAAAAAAAATTATTATATATAAAAATGATCCTTAATAATGTGTTTGTTTCAAGGTATGTAATAATTGCTATAAGTTTTATTGTGCTTGAAGAAAAATATTTTGGTGTATAAATATCTTATTCTTTATGGTGTATAAAACAAAATGCATTATAGTATGGTGATTATTTTAAATTTTGATTACGACATTTTTAGAAGATTATAGATTATAGATTTAAATTTTAATTTGATTACTAATTTTTTTATAACTATTATTTTATTTTAACTCTTTTTATTAAATACTTTTAAAAAATTAGAATAAGGATTATATTATTTAACACATATATAAACTTAAAAATATTTATAAAATAAAATATTTCTATTTAATATAATATTATATTACTTATTTTATAGTAATGTTATAAAACTATTTGCTAAATATTTTTTAAAAATAAATTAATTTAAAATGATCAATTGTGAATATAGAATCTCATAATAATATGCACAATATCTATTATTTAACACATAATAAATTAAAAATATTAAAAATAAGTAAAAAATATATCTATATAAAATATTAAAAAATCAACCCCGCACCCGGGGACATATTCCTAGTAATAGTAGATAACTGTGTGTTGGAAAAGTACCCAAAAAAAAGTGTTAGAATCAATGTATATATATATATATATATATATATATATATATATATATATATATATATATATATATATATATATATATAAGCATTAGAATTATTTTTTTTTAATTCGGTCGGCCCAATTTGAATTAATACTTATTAATAAAAAATATTTTTTAATTATAAAAATATTAATATAAAAATATTTTTTTATTTTTTAATATTTTTTAAATAGTGAAACGAATTTACTAACCGACGCGAATCCGATTTAGGCCGAATTTGAATAAAAAATCTCAAAAAATTTGAGCCGTGATTTAGCCTGACCCGACCCATAATAAATCTACCAGAATATCACAAACAGAGATTTTACGATATTTTATGCATCTTTAATTATGCAAAAAAATCAAATGTGATAATGAATTACGCATAACAGTTTAGCGAATTTTTTAAAAAAAAATTTATATATTTGAAGGATCATATCATCGTACTCATATCCGAATATGTTTCAGATACAAATATTGAACACAAATAATTTAAAAAAAAAAAAAGAAAAATTCAAGTAATAAAGCCTTCACCCACATTATATAAAACTTTTCCTACCACCTTACTTGTAGGTTAAATTAAAAAAAACTAATCCATATCAATCTTTTATTTCATATCGTATTTACATTTTATGTTATTCGAATTCGAAAATATACGTATACAACACAAGAATATTTAATTTTTTATAAAATTTTCATATATTTGAAAGATTATATTCTCATATTCATATCCGAATATGTGTCAGATACATATATTAAATACAATTTTTTTTTTAAAAAAAAAAATCTCACTAACGATATATCATATAATTTATGTTATTATATATATACTGCTAAAAGTGGTTGGTGGGTGGATAAAATAAACCTGCTCACGGGTCGAGCAGTCCGTCCGGCCCGGAACAGTGTTTTAAGTATTAAAATAATATTATTTTATTTAATCATAAAATTTTAATAAAAAATATATTTTTTATTTTTTAAATAGGATGAACAGTGCTTACGGGCCGTCGGACTGGCCCGGACAAGGATCTTGAAAATTTTCGAACCTCGGCCCGGTCCGTGAGCACCTCTAGATATAATGTATCACATATTCACTCCATCTGATTAAGGAAAAAGATCATCACGACGGAGTTGAAGAAATTAAGAGAAGCATAATGGCAGGTTCGGGTGTAGACTATGAGTTAAGGTCCAGTCCATTATCTTTTTATTTATTATTTTTCAATACATTTATAATTATTATTGATATGTGTAAAATCCATTCATTAATTATAAAAATCTCATTTGTGAATAGTGATTAAAATATATTGAAAAGTAATGAAGTGAAAAAAGAATGAAGGACCGGATCCATAGACTATAGGGATTGCCGTACCTGACAAACTTTTAAGACATATCCATTCAGTTTCCTCGCCTTTCACAAATTTTAAAGCCTCTTTCTTTTCTTTCAGTTTTTCTTCTTCTGCTTGCACTTGACCATCCAAATAATTTTGCCAAGATTTTGGAAATGCCAGTCTCACCCACTTGACACGAGGTTGATAACTTGATATGCCAAGCCAAGGAGTGTTTTAGATGTTTTGGATGGTATAAGTGCAAAAAAGTAATTGATTAGAGCATATAGCTGAAACTTACGTTATTTGATCTCGGTGTGAATATTGAATGCGGATATGTGTCCAACACGGATATGTTTAATTTTTTTATAAGTTTTTTCATGTATTTGGAAGATCCTTGGAAGGTCATATCCTCATATCCATATCCGGCCGGATATGCATCAGATATGGATATCTAAAAAAAAAAAATGAACAGTCGGAGTAACATAGGCCGAAACAACAAAATCATACATTCATACCCATCTGTGATATGAATTTACAGTAAACCGAAAGGCAATTTACAAACCTTAGTTCATTGTGGGTATGAAGCATGAACATCTTGGCTAGATCCCCTTGACAAATGGTCCTGGTGAAAGGGATCATCAGTAGCATGAACAGAACTCAACCTAGGAGAGAAGTTATATCCTGTCATCTGTTCCATCTCATGGCCACAACATCTCATTCTGGCTTCTTCTTTCAATTTGATGAAGTACATGGATGACCAGTAATCTTTTGCCAAGTTCTATAGTAGAAAAAATATATCTTGTTTAGGCATGAATGAACATAATTCTGAAGTAATATATGAACGGAATCCACTGATATGAATTATGTACTTCAATTAAATAACCCACCATTTTCATCAACTGCATCAGTTCATTTAGTGCATTGGTAAAGAGATCAGGATGTGTTAGATCAGTGGTGGTCAAAATTTCTTGCCTGATTCTATGAGATATGTTAACTTCCATTGCTGCACCTGTATGACAAGTTGGGCAGGAAATTGTGTTAAGGCCAGGACTCACAAGGTAAATAAGATGGCAATCATTAAGCAACATGAATTCTCGCACGAAATAAAAAGCTCTGATAAAGGTCAAAATCAAGCTTCATGAACAAAATGATCAAGGGAGATTGATACCAGACTATTGATCCCTTGGTGAATGTTGATGTGTTTACCATTATGAAACAAAATTCTTGATTCAATTTCTTCAATTACAAATATATGCACTTCACAGATACATTTACCTAATTTATCCAACCAGAGGACAGACCTGCTCTAGAATCAAGTTTGGGTGCAGTAATTCGAAAATTTTGCAATTTGGAATGAAGGACTTTGAAGCAGATGACTGTCAGATAACAGTAAAAGAGGCAAGTTTGAAGGAGAAATTGAACATGTTAAATGTCTTACATCTTTCCTTTTCAATAACTATCAACTATAGGCTTATAGGTCATAAGATTGTTTCTGGATGGTAATGGTTTAATGGAGTGGAAGTATTCCACATAGGGAGGCAATGGAGCGGGACGGGAGCGGAGATTGCCATATCCACCTCCGCCTCACTCTTGCATGAATGTTGAAAACATCCGCCTCCATAGATGTTGGTTACATCCATAACTGTTCCGCGGTGCTCTACCCCACTTTTTTATTAATTATTTTTAATTTAATATTGTAAAAATATATATTATAATTTATTCATAAACATAATTTTAGTATATATAATTTTTTAGTATATATATAATAATATACATATATATAAAGTGTATATATATATATATATATATATGATTTTAGTATATATATCTTATATATATATATATATATACTAAAAATATAAAAGGGATATATAGAATATTTTAAGGAATAAAATAATAATTTTAAAAGGTGGGGTAGGCCGGAGCAAGCATTTACCAAAACTTCCCCGCTCCACCCCACCCCCACTTTTCAAAAAAAAAAAACTCCCCATTGATCGGTGCGAAATCCATGGAGCGGATCGGATTTTGCCATTCCTAATTCCACATGCGTTCTCTGTGTTGGGTAATCTTAGTTACTAATGTCTAATAGCTAGCAGAGCTCTCCTCATGCCAAAAATTGAAAACAGGGTAAACCAGTTTCTTCAGAGTTTCCACATCAAAATATCTCAATTACTCAACTTAGCAATATCAGCGCATAACATCACTCCTCAGTAAATAACCTTATAAAAGTCAGAACTCACAACTAACATTGAAATTTGAACCATCTATCAATTTATCCAGCTACTGAAAAATGCTCTTTTGAGAAGAGTCAATCTTCTATATTTGGAGGATAGAAAAGATATGTTTTCAGTTATATGAACTTCTTCATACCACAATACTTGAGACTGAAAATAATGAAGAGAAAAAACTGAAAAATTAAAATTTGAGCAGTGCTTCCTCAAAAATTAGAATAACAAACCTGCAATTATGTATTTATTAACGATATGTCGTGCCATGTAGATCCTTCTTACAGGGTCATCTATTGGAATTTTGCCAAGCTCATGCACCTCATCAAAGAAATGCACACTTTCCCCAGCCAAACAACTGTGATCAGGAAGAAACAAATTCAATTAAAATTTTCTTTTAACCTTTTAAGGTCATAAACAATGTGTTCTTTAGTTTACAATAGTCAAGAAATTTTGCTGGGAAAACCATTTTCCTCTTTTTTCCCTTAGATAATTGAAACTTTTTAATCCAACTATTTTTTTTTTTCTACACAAATTGAATCACTACAAAACACAAAATATTCTTTGGTTTCTTTGGCAAGCTGCAGAAAACAATTTATAAACAAAATGAAAAAACTGTTTTCACCATGAATTCTTTTCTTTTTCTTTTCAGATCCAATAAAAATACCACAAAAAAGTAATAAACCACCAAACAAAATCTAACTAATTGGAGCTTAGTGAAGTATGAAGTACCTGTCTGCAAATGCCATAAAAGACTGATGGAACTTTTTGTTTAGAAGAAGCTTATCCAATGGTTCATTAGGATCAATGACAACATCTTGTTCTCTTTGTAATAGCAGTCCACTATCTGGTATGCCCAGAGCTTGACCCATTGTTTTGAATTCTATAGGTTCCCTTTTTCTCAAACTGATTTGTGAGAGCAGAGGCTGTGAAATTGATATGGAAAAGAAAACCAGTACAAGAATGCTTGCCTGTGAAACATACCTGAACCATGTTAGCAAACACACAAAAACATAAGACTTAAATAACTTGTATGTCAACTGACTAATGATGCAGGCAAGCCCATCAAGAGGCAAAGGAGCAAATCAATGATAAAACATACCGAAATTAAAAGCATAAATCTGGAGGCCACTTGAAGCCATGAGATATCATCATGAACTTCATTCAAGGTGTAAGCAGAAACCCAAACTCCTGAGAAGTACAAAGGAGCACAAGTAAGAAAATGAAGGTCACATAAATACACAAAGGAGATATCATCAGAAACAATCACAATAAAACATTGTATCATTATTGGTTGCACCAAAGCCTGTTTGCTAAAAATTACAATTTTTAATGGTTCCTACAGTTTTCAACTCCATATTACTTTACACTTGGGGACTTAGGAAGGGGGAACATATAGTTGAATCATGAATGTTACAGCATGAGTGTATATAACATCAAAAGCACAAATTCTGTTTCCAATGAGATGTTAAGAAATGCTAAAGCATCTCAGTTGCGTGTAAGCAGTTTGCAACTAATCTTTTGAGTTTGACAAAATGAAAAATGTTTTCCAGAGTTTTCAACTCTAGAGAACGTATTAAATTCCTAGAGAAATACTTTTGAATCCATGAAAATCATGATATTATCATAGACTTTTTGTTCCACTGGACCACTTATAATCTTATAGAAGAGCACTAAATTTCTTGTCAGCCAAATTGAGCATAAAAACTGTGGATTCCTTTACCAATGATGATAATGTAATGTGCAACATACGCGGAACCAACTGAAGGAAATGTAAGCCTTGTATAGAACCTAGATAAAAATTTACCAATTAGTGATGCTGAGACGAGTATTCCCTGCCACAGGTCTCTGAGTTCATCAAACCTAAACTCTATATGCCGAATTGCCCCTGTGAACCCCATCAAAACAGCAACATACAACGCGTGAAGACATACAACTGGGATTATCCAATAAGTTCCCAAGTGACATCTGTAATTGAGAGGCTTCTTCTCGTGAATAACTACAACACAGTAACTTCTAGTTAAAAATAGGAATCACAGTGGAGTGAGAGCAGAAAAGAGTCAAAAGAATCATCATAAATAAGCTTGATGTATATCCACAGATTCCAAAGTGTCAATAGAAAAATATCTAGACACGTATTTAGGAAAAGCAGGAATGACTTGAGTGCAGCAGTGTTATTTGCAACTGTTACTTTCACATGGTAGTTTACAGGTTTCATGCATTTTGTTAAAAACATGAACCTAATAAATGACTAAAGGACAGTTGATCAGACAATAAGGATGAAGCAAGCAAATATATTTTTAAGCTCAGTGATATTTGTAGACGACAATTGCATATATTAATTCAAGATATCTGTTAACAATATGCTTAAGTTTAAATAAACAGATGAAACAACTCATTTGGAGAAAGTTTTGCTACAAGGGCAGCTTAACTTCATTGCAGTATGTTCAACTTGATAAAATAGGTAGGTTTCTGAGATTCTTACATGCAGCACCAGAAATCCATGGCAAGAGAATCAGTGGAAGAAAAATATGAGATCTAATTGGTGGTAAACGCCTCCTGAAAAAATCAACAGCATATAAATTAACCAAATTTTGCTAAACTGGCATGTTTAAACAGATAATAGCACCTCTACGACAACTAAACACTGCAATGTGATGCAAACTTGAGCGTTTGGCAGCATAATCTAATGAATTATCTGGTTAAGTGCGTAGCAATTCGCCCTGTAGCATGTAGCAAAGTTTCATAGTAAAAAAAATGCAGTTAAATTTATTGATTCAAACATTACAGGAGGGACCTATCACTGAACCATTTCACAGAAAATTAACAGAACCAAACAATTCTGAACAATTTAACCAACATGTTTCTGCCTGGTTTAAGAAAAGAGACAAAAGGTCCGTAAGTCAATTCTCTCTTCTGTCTGGCCAAAAAGAAAAGAAAAAAATCTCTCTTCTGTCATTCTCTATTTTCAGTCTTTACAATGTCTTAAAATTTCTCAAATTGAAGAATATCCACTTACTTGACAAATACATAATATAGTTGAAAGGCCTGTGCTATGCGGCAGCTCATCAACAAACCAAATCCAAGTGGACCTTCAAGCCATACTGAAAGCAAAATATACGTCAGACTATTTCATGGAAAAATATAAAGTAAACTGAAAAGTAATTAGAGATTTATAACCTGCCCAAACATAGCAAGACAACCACCAATGGCTCTTTTTGTATTTAAGAAAATTAACTGACATCTGTAAAAAGCATATGATTAAGAATTTAACACTAATGGTAACAATAAATAAAGTAATTTATTGTAAATATATAAGAAACAAGAAAATTGAAGTCTATATTGCCTTACCACGATTGATAACAGAAAGTTGAAGCTGGCAATAACTTGAATGACTGGAATCCAAAAGGCACTTCCTTTTGCACTGGGAACCTTGTGTATCAAAAAGGGAAAAGTTGACCTCACAATAAGTCTGCAAAAAAAAAGAAGGTAAAAGTCAGAAATATAAACAGATTGAAAAGAAAAATAATCCCATTGAGGCATAACATCAAATAGATGATGACCAAACAAAACTGCCCATCTAAAAAAAACTGAACTTTAACTTCAAAAAGGAAATTTATGAGCTATGTAAAATGGGTTTTTAGTAAAGATTTAAAAATAAAAAAAATAAAAAATAAAAAAGAAAGAAAGAAAGAAAAGGAACGTACAAAATCATGGAGAAGATGGCTATGGCAACAGCTACATAGTCGGAGGGGCAGCCGCCACGGACGGCACAGCTTGCCATAGTTCTTTTTTCTTTAACATATGATTGGAAGTAGATCAAATTAAGGAATTGATGTTGTAATTCTTCATTTTCATGATAAAAAAGAGAAAGGGAGGGAGAGAGTATATGGGATAAGTGTTTGGTTGGGAAAAACACGGCAGTCTCCTCGTTTTCCCCAATCAGTCAGTCTCCATGGTTTCCATTTCCACGAGATGGCTTTGTTTTTTTGACCAAAGGACTCCCCATTTTGTTTAGCGTGTCTGAGATATACACGCGGCTCTTTTTAGGAATCAAACATCATTCTTTGTTTTACTGTTAACCCGGTCGAAGTTTCTTACTCATTATTGTCCGGATTAGATTTAAATGATTAGGAGGATCCGCGCACGTGTCAATTGCTATGCGTTTTCGTTTCCCTTCAAATTACAAAATAAAAGAATAATAATAATCTTTGTCTATGTTATGTTATGTGAATTCGAAATTGAGTATGGGATATCATATGTTTCTCGAATGCAAATTTACTCAATTTTATTTTTAAGTTTTTCTTATATTACTGCTGCTCCTTTTGTGTTTGTTACAATGAAATATCAGATCTAACAGAATAAGAAGAAAATGTGCAAAATTGTAGCTTTACAATCGACTCCTTTCACAAGGACTGGAAAAACACACACAGCAAAATTCTCTAGACTCTAATTTAATTATAAAAAAAAAAAAGTGCATAGAAAAATTCCATGAAAAACATGGAGATACTAGGCACTAAAAAAGATAACTACTCCGAAGACAAAACAAAACAGGATGCCAATAAAAATGGCTATCAAGTACTCTCAATCTATGTAATCTAGACTAATATCTGATAAGTTTTTTTTTAAAAATAATACTCATATTCATATCTGAATATATATCGAATATTAATATTTAAGAAAAAACATAAAGACTTCGTATTGTAGAGTGATTTCAACTTTCAAGCACAGCAAAACCATTTTCTCTGCATTGGTTTGAAAGAAAAGGAAGTTAGTAATCAAGAGATTTATGTGAGAGTGAGATGAACACTGATTGAATCCCAAGAATCTGTGAATTTAAGGCCTGACCTTGATGGAATATTTATGTTTGTTTCTCTCCTTATATGCACCATGTTTTTGCTGTGATTTTACAGCCTCAGGGGAAACAACTGTAACATTCCCACCAGTCCTCTTCTCATCTCTAGCTATGTTAAAAATGGCAGTAAATCCTTCAGCTGAGCCTGGATCATTTACATCCCATTCACCAAATTTTGGTAAAGGCTGTCCCTTAGTATGCTGCAAACATGGAAGAATAACAAATTATTTATGAAAACAAAGCGATTTTTGAGACAATTATGACATTCCACTTTTATTACTCTTTCTGGGTTTCACTTCTTTCCAGAAAAGAATGTAGTAAAAAAGAAGAGAAAAGCTGACTATTGATGAAAAAAATTTGCTTCTTTTTCATAAGCTTTTCATTCAATATTTGAGTGAAGAAATACCCAGAAAGAAAATTAGATTCTTGGAGAAAAGAAACGAGTGGAAGAGAATCTTACAGATGACATGATTGAAGAGTAACCGTGGAAATGGAAGGAAATTAAACAGAGTTTTTTTTGTGTGTGTGTGTAACAATTGACTGATGATGATATGAAATATAATTCAAAGATGAGTGGATTTAAATGAGGGGTTTTGGGTTTGAAGGTGGACGGAGAAATAAAAAAGATTTGATTTTCCACACGGATTAAACTCGTCTGAGACGCGGGATCTTCCCATTTTACTTTCTTCTTTTCCTTTTTGTTTTTTGTTTTTAACTTTGTTTCAACAGAATGGTGGGAGACTCTGCCTTTGTCCTTCGATCCACGTTAAACGGTGGGCTTTGAAGGGGTTGTAGGATTTTAGACCTTAATTTAACCTAGGTTGACAATTTAAAATGCAGATTTCGATATATGTGGTTATTCGATTCATTTTTTACGGATTTGAATTTGTAAATTTGGATAAAAATCGGATTCGGATATTATAATTACTATCCGCAGCGAATTTAGAGCAGATGTGGATATGAAACCTCGAATATCCATTATCCGAATCCGCATTACTTCTGTAGATTCGGATAGCGGATTCGAATATCCGAATCCGCTTATTTATAAAACACATAAAATTTGTTTGATTTTATATTTTTACTTTTTAAAAAAATTGATTTATTGAATTCGGATTTTTAGCAGATTCGGATATCCGACGGATAATGTTATTTAATTAGGATTCATATAGTAATATGCGGATTAAATGCGGATACTTTGCGAATTCGAATTTTAAAATAATTTATGGATTCGAATTCGGATATTACAAAAAATACAGATATCCGATCCACTGCCATTAGGTTTAATATTTTAATATATTCTCGACCTTTAGTAAAAGAAATTTGAAATTAAGCTCTAAGTAATGTTTTTATTGCATGAAAACAAAAGCTCTAAACTTTTTTCTTTCTTTCTATAATTATAACTAAAAACTTTTAAATTCAATGAAAAAAGGTAAGTAATAATTAATTTTTCATTATTTCAATTAGCTTATAAAACAATTTAAGTTATAGAACAGGTTAAAAATTGTTCTAATTGATTTTAAAAATTTATGATTATAATTATAAAAAAATAAAAAATTATATCCTTATCTACATGCAATAAAAAGTCAAGACTTAATTTTATTTTTTGTTAAAGTTTAAGATATATTTGAGTATTAAGCCAAAAAATAATAAACATAAAATTGTTTCTCACAAAAAAGGTAAATCATAAATCCTTAATTGCACTTGCACCTTTTTATTTTTTCTTAAATATAAAAAAGTCCATAAATTAAAATTAAATAATTATTTAAGCCATATTATTTTATTGCAATCTATTGATCTCTCAAATATTTATTTTCATTCATTTGAGCCTTCAAATATTTATTTTCACCTAATTAAACTTTCGATTGAACAGAATTTAATGATGCAATTAATTGATTTTTGTCTAATTAAAGACTTAATTAGATGAAAATATATATTCGAATGTCTAATTAATTAGAATAAAACTATATGTGTTTGGATGATTATTTAGATTTAGTTTAAGGATTTTTGTTTATATTTAAGTTTTTTTTATTTGAGAAAGAATGTTTCAAAGTTTTTTTCTTTTTTTTTTTTTAAATTTGACAAAGGAGGATTTAAAATTTTTTTTTGGACAATGCAAAGTTTTTTTTTTTTTAACAAAAAAATCATGCACCAATATCAACTAAGTCAAATATTCGGTGCTTGCACTTTGTTTATATAAAAGGGAACTTGTAGTTGTTGTTGTCAATCTAAATCGACCGTAGCTTTGTAGATTTTGTTTGGTTATTTTTTCCTTAACATTTCCGATGAAACAAAAGGAATTCATGTTTATAAAATAAAATTGCTAAACAAACAATTGAAAGATTTTATATGTAATAATGAAAAAGGCATAGATATACAAACTTGACATGTTTCCATTCTTGCTTTTAATCAATTAATTATATACACGTTATGTGAGGATGATTGACACAAATAAATAATTAAAAACACACGAAAAAAATATAAATAAGACATAAATATATGAATGTATTAAATTTTATATAATATTAATTATCAATATATCAAAATTTATATGAATATATAACACATTAAATATGATTATCATACAAAAAATAATAGAATATAACACGAATATTTATTATCAAATTTAAGGGTATACCTACTGGAATCTAAGAAATTTCTAGTCTAGCAAGTAGCAACCACTTTACTACTTGAGCTAAACCCAAATGCCATCTAACTCTCACTCTAGCGCTAGAAAATCTCTCCAACTATGTTATTCGATGCATGAGAAGCCATGGGCACGAAGGCTTGACTCGGATTTTTTTTTTTACTCAAATCCGTTTCGGGTCAATGCAAAACAATATAAGAGGACGTTAAATTAGCAACGAAATCATTAGCGACGAAAATTTTTCGTCGGTAAATCAAATTTTCAGCAAAGGAAATTAAAACATTTACCGACGGAATTTCGTCAGTAATGTTTTTTCGTATTACGGACGGATTATTTGATAATTATTGACGAAAATATTATATTACCAACAGAATATTAGCAACGGGACAGTCCTGTCGATGATATCCGTCGGTAAAATTTTGGCGTTAACGGCCTAAATTCTCGCCGAAATATCACTACGAAATTACCATAATTACTGACGGAAATTACTTCGGTAATAAAAGAGCACGGATTTTTATATTTGGTAATAAATTTTTATTTATTATCAAATTAATTAAAATAATAATAATAAAATTGAACGGCCAAAAACTATTACCGACGGAGTATCCGTCGGTAATAGTCAAAATCGTGGGTGATAGATTTTTCGTCGGTAATACATTACCGACGGAACATTTATATCACCGACGAAATTTGTATATTACCGACCGAATATCCGTCGGTAATACTATTTCATGGAATCTTATGCGCAATAAATGCAAATTTCAAATCTGAACGTTCAAAAAGTTTTACTAATGGATATTTCGTCGGTAATAGTCAAAGTCCGTCGGTGAAATATTTTCAATCGGTGATAATTCACCGACGGATTAGGAATGTACCAATGAAATTTTCGTCGGTAATACATTATCACCAACGGATGTAATTTGAATTCCCGCCCAAAGTTTTACCGACGAAAATTTCGTCGGTGATAATCTGATTCCGTCGTTGATAGTCTCAGGCATAAATAAGCCCCCGAGACTTCTTCTTCCCCATTTTCTTTCTTTCTCTCATTCTCTCTTTCCCTCGTCTTTCGACCGTCCACTGTCCACCGGCCGTCCCCTGTCGTCCGTCCGACCATCCCCCGTCGTCCGACCGTGCTCGCCGTCCAACCATTCGCGCGCTCAGCTGTCCGACCAATAGAATTCAGGTTTGATTAAAATCTCTTAAATTGTTGTATATTTATTTAAATATTTTAATTAATAAAGTAATTGTTATATTGTTGATAATTGTGTTGATAATTTTAGATAATTGTGTTGATATTGTTGATAATTGTGTTGACAATTAATAAAATAATTGTTATATTGTTGATAATTGTGTTGATAATTTATTGACTGAATAAATAATTTGAAAACTTTTCAATTAAAAAAATTAAAAAGTAAACTAAAAAAATAAAAAACGAGAGAGCTAACAAAAATAAATAATAATAAAAGTTAAGTAAATAAAAAAATTAATAGAAAAGGAGTAAAAATGAAAAAAAAATGACAATTTCTTAACTGCATTAGGTGCTATAGAATTCAAAGTGAACCTTAGCATAAAAAACATTAGATATTACATTAACTTGTATAATGTGCTATTGTGATTATTATCATTATTGTTCATTTTGATTTTTTTTATTGTGTTATTTTGTTTATTTATTAATAAATTTAATATTAATTTAATTTTTTTTTATTTTACAGATAAAATGCAAGGAACAAGACGCAAAACTACTGGAAAGAAGAAACTAAGTTCTATGTGGGATGCATTTCGACCATCTGGAGGATCGTCCTCGGGGCATGGTACATTAGAGTTGCCACCTGCATCTTCTCCCTCCTTACGCCCTCCACCGAGACAGTTGCTGCCTTATTCGGCTCCATCGCCACATACTCCATCTGCAGTACCTCCATCGCCCCTGTATCCCTCTGCACTGCCTCCGACTATAGTAGATCTATCCAAATTGCCTCCCTCTATAGTGGCACCGTCCACATCGACTCTCGCTCCACTGTCAAGGCCGACACTTACTCCAACGACTCAGGTAGATCCCGCGTTACAGGCGTCTACGTCACCGCTGGATGAAATTTCACAGTTTTTACTTAATGAGTCAGCACGAACGTATTTCGCGGATGACGGCACGGGGCAACAGATTGAGGTACCTGCATTACATCCTACACCGTCTATCGATACTGCCACTGAGCAGAGGAAACGAGGTAGAGGTCGGACGAAAGGATTACCGACACCGAGTAATCTGGATGACAGGTTTCGACTGTCAATTCTTCAAAACACGTAAGTTAATAATATTTCGATAATTTAATTATTTGAGTAAAATAAATTATTGTCCACTAACACGTATCCTTGATTTTAGGACTTTCACGGAGAGTTGTGTAAAATCGACCATTGCCTCCATCATCAAACAACACTATAACAGACCATGGCCTACTTGGTCGAAGATACCTGTTGACGTGAAAATGTCTAGGTGGACTATATTTGAGGTATGATTTGGTTAAAAGTCAAATTATAATTTAATTATGTTTAATACTATATATTAATTCATAATGTCTTATTGTATAGAAAATGCCAGTGGCCTCCCGAGCAGACACCATTGGTTAGGAAATTATGGGAGGCCACTTGCAAGGATCGTGATGAATTTTGAGAGGGACAATGCCATGTCCTTCTTTCAAACGAATCGAATAGAAGAATGCAAGGGTTACAGGTGTGATTGGATAGCAATCGATATTTGGGATCAACTAATTGATAACGTCTAGAATACCAACGCTTGGAAAAATAGGTCCCAAAAGGCTTCGACTAATAGGAACACGGAGAAAGATGGCAGCATTACAAAGCACACTGGTGGATCAATTCCTTTTCTAGTTACCGGTGAAAGGATGGCAAGATTAAATTTTGTTTTGCAATTTATTGTTTCAAAGTTTTATCGACTTAACTCAAAATTTTTATTGGTTTAACATAATTTTCTTTTTTTTTTTTAATTTGTAGTCACAAGAGTTGAAGCGCAACGTGACTTTCCTAGAGCTGTTTAACAAAATCCATAAACGTGCAAAGAGTTAGGATGATTACTTAGAGAACAAATCTAAAGTTGTAACTGTAAGTATTTCACTTTATCAATATTTTATATATTACATTAATTGATTATACCATATTTTTGTGTTTATGTACGTGTTCATTACAATGTCACATATTAATTGTTTATATATTTAAATATTTGTGATTGTAGGAAAATTATACTGCTTCGTTGCAGCAAAAATATGGGGACGATAAGTCTTCATATCCTGATTTCGACCCTCAGTGCTGGTTTAATGCTATTGGGGGCATTGAGACTACGCGGACGTATGTTTATGGGTTTGGAACGAGACTGAAGATAGGGCAAATTTTTGATCCACCCGGCAGTCACTAAAGTTCAGATGCAACCAGTTACGCTCCATGTGGTCTTAGTACTACACAGCAGCTGACAGCAGCACCGTCTGAGGACTATCATGCATTGAGGTCCGATGTCTCGCAAATCCAGACCTCAATCGTGAGACTTGAGAATATCGTGACGAGCTGGAATACGATAATCACACCTTTACTGCTGATGGAGACTCAATTAAGAGTTGTAAACCCAAGTGCAGGTTATGTTCAAGTAATAAATTCTCGGGTGTCCGAGGTCGAACCACAGGGAAGCGTATTAGTAAGTATAAGTTTATAAATATATAAGACAAAGAAAGTAAACAAGATATTAGGGAATCAACAACAAAATAAGATAAACAAGATATTAGAGAACAAAATAAACAAAATATAAAAGAAATTAAACAAGATATAAAAAACAATAAGAAAAGATGTTGACGTTAGAGAATCCACTCTTGGTGTTATGCTAAGATTAATCTTGTTTTATTACACAATTGAAATCCACACATAAAGGAGGTTTCAATCGGAAGGTTTAGCAATTCAGTCCAAATTGTCCAACGTCCATAGCATATGATATTATGTTCATTTGGTGTCCTCAAAACTCATAAAAAGAGTCCAAGCATTCCTTATGCCAAGGTATATGTCTACAACAAATCAAGGTTATGAAACCAAGCATTTGCTGTGCCATTTTCCTTGTCAATAATGAATCAAGATCCCTACTTTGCAAGTATGATTTTAAACCAAAAGAAAATATTATCTATACTAGTGTTTATAAATGATGATTCATTTTAGCTCATGTTTAAGAGACTAACCTTAGAATTTACCAAAAGCTTCACCTCATCACCTCAACAATATGATTAGCAACACATACTAGATATTAATAAAATGAAAAGAAATGTAATAAACATAAGTAAATAAAGAAAAAGAAAACTAGAGAAAGGAAAGAAGAAGAAAACTTAGAGAATTTTATTACAATGGCTAATATCCTCCCAATGTCCAATAATACTCATCCAAGGCCCTCTATTTATACACATTTTGGAGAGCTAAATGACAAGAGACAAGCTTTATAAATTTCAAAGGTAGGTATAATAGGTGGGTGCATTTTTCTAACAATTTTCGTCATATTGTATGACAATTCTGATCAGCCAGCTTGATGGTTGATTTTGTCAATGTTGGAGGCTTGATCTGATCAAATGGTCTTCTAGAAAAATATTCCCCTATCAGTTACTGATCCATAGCCGTTAGAATCAGATCATTTTCTCATGTGGATCAGAAGATATGGTCAAAATACCAAAACTGGTCAGCCCAGACGTCATTGCACATCAGCCAACTTGATGGTTGATTTCGCTAGGGAAAACGACTCCGTTTCAAGAAGTGTAAAACATGAAAAAGATAGATATGCCTCTTAACTGTGCACTGTAAAAATTTCAGCCTTAATTCTTCAGTGAAACTCCAGATATAGCTGATATGGCAAAAGGTGTCGGAACTGGAACTGAATTGGATTTGCCCTTAATTCTTGATTTAACCTAGTAATCTGAAATCACTCAAAGAAACTCGTGAAAAACACCAAATTACATAAAAATATAAAAGATCATAAACACAATTAGACTAAGCAATAATAACTCGTATTTGACACAAAACAATAATAAAACATAACTAAAAACTATATAATTATACGAGTTATCACACCCCCACACTTAGATTGTTGCTAGTCCCTAGCAACGACTCAATCCTAGAAAAAAATAAACAGGAAACAAGTTAAAGGGATCTCAAACAAACAAGCAAGATCAAGCGTAAGAATTGGCAAGGCATCTAATTAAGTATCATTGGCATATTAAGTTCGAGTAAAGGGTCAATGAGATTAAAATTGAAGGCATTACCGTACGATTGAGGAACTTCCTTCTTGGCGAGACTTTAGCTAGCCATGGAGGACTAGGCAAACTATAGCTTCATAAGTACACATGCTAAGATCCTTGTCACCGCAGTTCACAAGTGAACTCGACAAATCTGATCGGTACAGAGATGAATCTGAGGCTTATGGACAAGTGAGGGGTGGGATGTTCAAACATAATCTGAGGTTTATCACAAGTTAGGCTCAAGAAATATAATAATAATGTGATCAATCCTCTCAAAATATTTCCATTCTCACTCATCCTTAGTCCTATGTTCAACATAAATATTTTGAAAAGAAAACAAAAAGCAAGAAAAGACTCGATCCACAGAAAATAGAAAAGTAAAAACCTCTCTATAATGAAGAACCTCGAATCTTGAATTCTGATTTTTTTTTTTAAGCACAAGTGATTTTCTTTTGATTTGTGCCCTCATTGGGACATCTTTTATGCATAATCACATCTATTCATAATCATCATTCTTTTTTTTTTTTTTTTTTTTTTGAGAAATCACATTGGATTCCATACTTTCTTTTTCTTTTTTTTCATTCAATTGATCAAACAAGACAGATTTTCATCAGCTGTTTTTTTTTTCCAGCATTTTTTTCTCAACTCATCACAACATTGTTTTGGCATCAATAAGTTCGAAGTTCACGACTCTAAAAACAGTCACTCATTCTAACTACCTTATTTTGCATTATTCCCATTTTTTTTTTCAGATTTCAAAAGATAACAAAATAAACAAAAAGGAAACACACAATCCCAAACCCAATGATCACAAATATTATCATAAAAGTATAAAGAGGGAATGGGGGTCGGAATCGTATCCGTTCACTTTGGCATAATTTCTGGAGTTCATATCTAGGGATCCAACCCGAAGGTTTACAACCTATGGGCTCCTAATGTAAGGGGGGCAAAGATAAGGGGCTTTCTGGATAGTGACTTTGTTCTAAGATCAGATCATGTATAGATGCAAGCATCTATGTGATGACTTAAATCTGCATGTGGAATGAAGAGAAAAAGTAAACTTACTATGTCTTCTCAGTTTTCCGTGGCTTTCCAAAGGTTCACCATGAATTCACATTCCAACAAAAATCAAACCGATCTGCCGAAAACAATCTCAAAGACATTTGATCATAAAAAATATTCAATTTTCAGAAAACCAAATTGAAAATAACCTAGATAACTTAATCAAAATCTTTGTAACTCTATTGCTTTATCCACATGCTTGCCAAGATTATACTAATACTAAAAAAAATACATACACGAAAGTAGTAAAACACATGCAGATAATAAACGGACCATATAATGTTTTTTTTTTTTGAAAAGATTAAATCAAACTGACAAGGTATGTCTCAAGTCTCCCTTACTCAGACCTTGTTCAGAATGAATACTTCTAAATGACTTAAAACACAATTTTTTTTTTTTTTACAAATTAGCAAAATATGTCCCTTACCCCCTACTAAAATATGACATTGTCCCCAATGTCAAATTTTAAAGGTAGAATTTAGGAGATATTACCTGCAGAGGTTGCTAACCACTTATTATAACTGAAATAAAATGTTAGATAATGTCATAAAGACAAAGTGCAATCCACTCCTTGCTTGTCCGTATCTCTTTTTCTTTTTCCGAGCGTTTGCGAAACAACCGTAGCAGGTAAATACTCATAAGCTTGGAGCTTTTTGAGTAAATCTTCAATGGTTGTAGCAGAAATTATGGTTCTCCTTGCCTCTGAAAACATGAATCCATTTTCCACAGCATTATCTAAATATGAAAGCAAATTACTAAAATAACCATTAATATTAAGCAAACCAATGGGTTTCTTATTTGTGACCAAAGATGACCAAGAAGCCACGCAAGCTATTTCTTCCAATGTACCCAGACCTCCTGGTAAAGCAATGAATGCATCGGCAGAATGGTACATGATTGTCATCCGTTCAGGGATACTCCAGACTTGTATTTCCTTACCCACGGTAGGTCCACAAAAACCTGTGAATAGTTTTGGCACGATTCCTAGAACTGGACTTCCTCCGGCGTGTGCTGATGTAGCGACTGCTCCCATTAAACCCGTACTACCGCCTCCATAAATCAAGTGGATCTTTTGTTGGGCAAGTATTACTCCAACTCTTATGGCTTCATCAGCGAATATGTTATTTTTCCCTGGATAAGCACCTCCAAAGACACAAATTTTTTTAATGCGCTGGGACGAAGTACTTTCCATTTTTTTTTCAAGTGCCTGAAGGAGAATGAGTACATGGTGTAATATATAGAGGACTGAGTAATGAATCAGACAAGAGTAATAATGTCGCCGAAAGTGTATTTGACCTGTCAGAAGAAAATGTTAACCTAACAAAAGATTTTTGCGTGATTTCATGAAGAAAATCAAAAAGAGAAGAAAAATCAACCGTAAAAGACCAATGCAAAAAAAAAAAACGAGAATAATTACACAAATCTAACAACACGTAAATTAAACCGGAATGAAGTTATTGCAAATCAAACCAAAAGTTGAGAAGTCATTTATTGTAGTTGTGATTGTGGCTCACATCTTCCTCTGGTTTTACGTCCAGAAACGGCTTAAACGCCTTCTATGAGTCGAGGATATGCTTCCCATCCAGTTTTCTTACAAGCTGGCAAACAGGGTCTTTTAACATCAGATTTCCAAGATGTTGCCATTCCCTTTGGAATTGCGGCCATAAATCAAGAATTTCTCTTTGTACGTCTCCACTAGGATGCGTCTCAAGAGAAAGTTGGATATTACCCAAATTCTCCTTACTCAGTCCATCCTTAATGAATTCAATTTTATCATCTCGATTAGAGGACGGAATCCCAATAGAACGACATTTACCGTTACACGTCCATCGTGCACATTTGTGGCAATTTGAACTCATGCGCTTTGCTCGTCGCTTCTTTGCAAAAGTGCTTCTACCTGTACCTGGTAAATGCAAAACAGGAAGATATTCATCTTCACGTACCTTGGCTTCAATTATCCAACGTATGTCTTCAGGAATCCCTTTGTGCATAAGCATTCTTAATCTTTCAAATCGAACTTGGTAAAGCTTCAGTAAAATATTCCGAGGAAAAGGAGGAAATCGTTTCTGCAATCTTGTGAGAATATCATCCATCTTGAAAAAAAATGAAAAAGAAATTGAAAGAGAAATTTATATACAATATCAGTTTTGTGGGTAGCTGATAACTCGTATAATTATATAGTTTTTAGTTATGTTTTATTATTGTTTTGTGTCAAATACGAGTTATTATTGTTTAGTCTAATTGTGTTTATGATCTTTTATATTTTTATGTAATTTGGTGTTTTTCACAAGTTTCTTTGAGTGATTTCAGATTACTAGAATTAAGGGCAAATCTAGTTCAGTTCCAGTTCCGACACCTTTTGCCATATCAGCTATATCTCGAGTTTCACTGAAGCAATAAGGCTGAACTTTGTATCCCTGCAAAGCTAAGAGGCATATCTATCTTTGTCATGTTTTACACTTCTTGAAACGGAGTCGTTTTCCCTAGCGAAATCGACCATCAAGTTGGCTGATGTGCAATGACGTCTGTTCTGCACCGTTTTGGTATTTTGACCATATCTTCCGATCCACGTGCGCAAATGATCTGATTCCAACGGCTATGGATCCGTAACTGATAGGGGTATATTTTTCTAGAAGACCATTTTATCAGATCGAGCCTCCAACATTGACAAAATCGACCATCAAGCTGGCTGATCAGAATTGTCATACAATATGACGAAAATTGTTAGAAAAATGCACCCACCTATTATACCTACCTTTGAAATTTGTAAAGCTTGTCTCTTGTCATTTAGCCCTCCAAAATGTGTATAAATAGAGGGCCTTGGATGAGTATTGGGATACATTATACATTGGTAGGATATTAGCCTTTGTAGTAAAATTCTCTAAGTTTTCTTCTTCTTTCCTTTCTCTAGTTTTCTTTTTTATTTACTTATGCTTCTTACATTTCTTTTCATTTTATTCATATCTAGTATGTGTTGCTAATCATATTGTTGAGGTGATGAGGTGAAGCTCTTGGTAAATGCTAAGGTTAGTCTCTTAAACATGAGCTAAAATGAATCATCATTTATAAACACTAGTATAGATAATATTTTCTTTTGGTTTAAAATCATACTTGCAAAGTAGAGATCTTGATTCATTATTGACAATGAAAATGGCACAGTAAATGCTTGGTTTCATAACCTTGATTTGTTGTAGACATATACCTTGGCATAAGGAATGCTTGGACTCTTTTTATGAGTTTTGAGGACACCAAATGAACATAATATCATATGCTATGGACGTTGGACTGAATTGCTAAACCTTCCGATTGGAACCTCCCTTATGTGTGGATTTCAATTGTGTAATAAAACAAGATTAATCTTAGCATAACACCAAGAGTGGAGTCTCTAACCTCAACATCCTTTCTTATTGTTTTTTTATATCTTGTTTAATTGTTTTTATGTTATTTTGTTTATTTTGTTCTCTAATATCTTGTTTATCTTATTTTGTTGTTGATTCCCTAATATCTTGTTTACTTTCTTTGTCTTATATATTTATAAACTTATACTTATTAATACGCTTCCCTGTGGTTCGACCTCGGACACCCGAGAATTTATTACTTGAACATAACCTGCACTTGGGTTTACAACTCTTAATTGAGTTACCATCAAGTTTTTGGCGCCGTTGCCGGGGAAGCAATACTAAGTATATAAGTTTATAAGTATATTTATTTTTTTTTGGCTGGTTATACCGCCTAATTTGTTTATATTTATTTTTATTGGCTGGTTATACCGCCTAATTTGTTTATATTTATTTTTATTGGCTGGTTATACCGCCTAATTTTCTATATATTTATATTTATATTGTATATTAACTTTGTTTTATTTCTATTGGCTGGTTATACCGCCTAATTTGTATATTAACTTTGTTTTATGCTTGTTTGGCGACGTGATTTTAGATCTCGTCGTTTAGTTAGATTTTATTGTGAAACTTTTTCAGGTAATCTTTCTAATACAACTCCTACCATGGCTGACAATGAAAGTGTTCATGCTGAAGATGAGAACAGACAAGTACGCACCATGCGTGACTACTTGCAACCAACTCGAAGCTCATCACCCTCTTGTTTTATTTTTCCTCTCAATGAAAACAACTTTCGTTTTAAACCAGGTATGATAGCTTTGCTTCCAAATTTCTATGGGTTGGAATCGGAAAGTGCTTACTCGTTTCTAAAAGACTTCGAAGATGTATGTGTCACCTTTAATGACCAACAATGTACAAATGAAATTGTCAAGCTAAAATTATTTCTTTTTTCTTTAAAAGATAAAGCAAAAATTTGGCTTCATAATTTAAAACCAAGGTCAATTGGCACATGGCAAGAATTACAAACTGAGTTTCTAAAGAAATTTTTCCCAGCACATAAAACTACTGCTTTGAAAAGACAGATTCAAAATTTCAATCAAAATCAAAATGAAGCATTTTTTCAGTGCTGGGAGCGTTTTAAAGATTTGTTAAGTTCTTGTCCACATCATGGTTTTGAAAAATGGCGTCTTATTAGTTTCTTTTATGAAAGTTTAACTCCCGAAACTAAACAATTTGTTGAAACAATGTGTAACGGTGAGTTTCTAGAAAAAGAACCTGAAGAAGCCTTTGACTACCTAGACCATTTGGCAGATAACTCTCAAGCCTGGCACACAGATAATTCCTCTGAAAGTTCCAATAGATCTAATCTTGTTTCTAACAGAGGAAAATATCATTTTAGTCAAGAAGATGAGATAAAAGCTAAAGTAGCTAATTTGGCTAGAAAGATTGAAGCCATGGAACTTAGAGAAGTAAAAGAAGTCAAAACGGTTAAAAATGAAGAAAGTTGTGGAATTTGTGAAATCATGGGACACCCCACTTCTGAATGTCCAAACATTCCCATTCTTAAAGAAGCGTTGCATGATCAAGTAAATTCCATAAACATATTTAAAAAACCTTTTCCTTCTCCTTACTCTGAAACGTATAACCCTGAATGGAGAAATCATCCCAACTTCAGTTGGCGGAATAATAATCATGTTCAGGTACCACAATCTCAAAAGCCGGGCAACACTTTTTCCTATCAACCTTCACGTGTACAAACCTTGGAAGAAACATTGCAAGCATTCATGCAAACACAAGCAAATGTGAATAACCGGACTTCACAGGATATCAATGAGATCAAAAACACCTTGTCCACATTGACAGCTTCATTACGCACTCAAGAAAAAGGTAAGTTTCCTGCTCAACCTCAGCCTAACCCTTCTACTCAATGTCTTGTTTCTTGCTCCAATGAAACTCAACAGGAAAATGTCAGTTCTATCACAACTCTTCGAAGTGGAAAGGCAATTGACAAAAAGATTCCATCAAAAGACCAAGATCCTCCTTCCCCTCTGAAAAGTAATGGTAAGGATGATGGTAAGTCTGAACTTCTTGAAAATTTGGACAAAGAAAAAGGTATGCATCCTGCTCCTTTTCCTCAAAGGTTGCAAACAATAAAGAATTTGAATCAAAATGCAGAAATTTATGAACTTTTCAAACAAGTTAAGATTAACATTCCTTTATTGGATGCAATCAAACAAGTTCCATCTTATGCTAAATTTTTGAAGGACATGTGCACAGTTAAAAGGAAACATAATGTACAAAAGAAAGCATTTTTGACGGAAAGTGTGAGCTCAATCATTCAGCACCTTACTCCACCAAAATTCAAAGATCCTGGATGTCCAACAATCTCATGCATCATTGGAAACACTAGAATAGAACGTGCATTGCTTGATCTTGGTGCTAGTGTTAATCTTTTGCCTTTTTCTGTTTATCAACAGTTAGGTTTAGGTGAACTCAAGGAAACACCTGTTACACTTCAACTAGCTGATCGTTCTGTAAAAATTCCTCGAGGGATAGTTGAAGATGTTTTGGTTCAAATTGATAATTTTTACTTCCCTGTTGATTTTATTGTTTTGGACACACATCCTGTTTCAAATCCAAATGTTCAAATTCCTGTTATATTAGGCCGTCCATTTCTTGCAACTTCTAATGCTCTGATAAATTGCAGGAATGGTATGTTGAACATTTCTTTTGGAAATATGACTTTAGAATTAAATGTGTTCAACACTTGCAAGCTACCTGGTGATGATTCAGAAGTACATGAAGTGGATTTCATTGAAGAACTTGTTCATGAACATCTCACCACTACCACATTCCATGATCCTTTAGAAGCTTATTTAATTGAATGTGAGTTTGATAATGCTTCAGAAATTTCACACACTGATTCTTTGTTAAATTCTTTTCAGGTTAAGCATTGTTGGAAACAAAAGTTTGAGGAACTTCCATCACTCACAAATGTCACTGTACCATCAACTATTGAACCACCCAAGCTGGATTTAAAACCATTGCCATCCGAGCTAAAATATTCCTTTTTGGGTGAGAATGAAACTTTTCCAGTCATAAATGAACTTGAGGAACTCAGAAATGATGCATATGAGCATTCTAAAATTCATAAAGAAAGAACTAAAGCCTTTCATGACAAGTTAATTTCAAGAAAAACATTTGATGTTGGGCAAAAAGTTCTACTTTATAATTCTAGACTTCACATATTTCCTGGTAAGTTGAGATCAAGATGGACTGGCCCATTTGTGGTTAAGCATGTGTATCATTATGGAGCAGTTGACATTGAGAATCCTCAAAATGGTAACGTATTCAAGGTAAATGGACAAAGACTCAAACTCTTTTTGGAAAATCATGTTACTCAAGAAGAGGTTGTTTTTCTTTCTGATCCTTGTTTTGAAAATAACTAGATGTAAATATAATTTTTTTTTACCCCGGTTAAATGGCGGATAACGGTACTCCGTGATTATTTAAGTCGGTTCCATCAGCTACCCACAAAACTGATATTGTATATAAATTTCTCTTTCAATTTCTTTTTCATTTTTTTTCAAGATGGATGATATTCTCACAAGATTGCAGAAACGATTTCCTCCTTTTCCTCGGAATATTTTACTGAAGCTTTACCAAGTTCGATTAGAAAGATTAAGAATGCTTATGAACAAAGGGATTCCTGAAGACATACGTTGGATAATTGAAGCCAAGGTACGTGAAGATGAATATCTTCCTGTTTTGCATTTACCAGGTACAGGTAGAAGCACTTATGCAAAGAAGCGACGAGCAAAGCGCATGAGTTCAAATTGCCACAAGTGTGCACGATGGACGTGTAACGGTAAATGTCGTTCTATTGGGATTCCGTCCTCTAATCGAGATGATAAAATTGAATTCATTAAGGATGGACTGAGTAAGGAGAATTTGGGTAATATCCAACTTTCTCTTGAGACGCATCCTAGTGGAGACGTACAAAGAGAAATTCTTGATTTATGGCCGCAATTCCAAAGGGAATGGCAACATCTTGGGAATCTGATGTTAAAAGACCCTGTTTGCCAGCTTGTAAGAAAACTGGATGGGAAGCATATCCTCGACTCATAGAAGGCGTTTAAGCCATTTCTGGACGTAAAACCAGAGGAAGATGTGAGCCACAATCACAACTACAATAAATGACTTCTCAGCTTTTGGTTTGATTTGCAATAATTTTATTTTGGTTTAGTTTACGTGTTGTTCGATTTGTGTAATTATTCTCTTTTTTTTTTGCATTGGTCTTTTACGGTTGATTTTTCTTCTCTTTTTGATTTTCTTCCTGAAATCACGCAAAAATCTTTTGTTAGGTTAACATTTTCTTCTGACAGGTCAAATACACTTTCGGCGACATTATTACTCTTGTCTGATTCACTACTCAGTCCTCTATATATTACACCATGTACTCATTCTCTTTCAGGCACTCGAAAAAGAAAAAAAATGGAAAGCACTTCGTCCCAGCGCATTAAAAAAATTTGTGTCTTTGGAGGTGCTTATCCAGGGAAAAATAACATATTCGCTGATGAAGCCATAAGAGTTGGAGTAATACTTGCCCAACAAAAGATCCACTTGATTTATGGAGGCGGTAGTACGGGTTTAATGGGAGCAGTCGCTACAGCAGCACACGCCGGAGGAAGTCCAGTTCTAGGAATCGTGCCAAAACTATTCACAAATTTTTGTGGACCTACCGTGGGTAAAGAAATACAAGTCTGGAGTATCCCTGAACGGATGACAATCATGTACCATTCTGCCGATGCATTCATTGCCTTACCAGGAGGTCTGGGTACATTGGAAGAAATAGCTTGCGTGGCTTCTTGGTCATCTTTGGTCACAAATAAGAAACCCATTGGTTTGCTTAATATTAATGGTTATTTTAGTAATTTACTTTCATATTTAGATAATGCTGTGGATAATGGATTCATGTTTTCAGAGGCAAGGAGAACCATAATTTCTGCTACAACCATTGAAGATTTACTCAAAAAGCTACAAGCTTATGAGTGTTTATCTGCTACGGTTGTTTCGCAAACGCTCGGAAAAAGAAAAAGAGATATGGACGAGCAAGGAGTGGATTGCACTTTGTCTTTGTGACATTATCTAACATTTTGTTTGTTGTGTCTCAGTTATAATAAGTGGTTAGCAACCTCTGCAGGTAATATCTCCTAAATTCTACCTTTAAAATTTGACATTGGGGACAATGTCATATTTTAGTAGGGGGTAAGGGACATATTTTGCTAAAAAAAAAAAAAAAAAATTTGTTGTGTTTTAAGACATTTAGAAGTATTCATTCTGAACAAGGTCTGAGTAAGGGAGACTTGAGACATACCTTGTCAGTTTGATTTAATCTTCTTCTTCTTCAAAAAAAAAAAAAAAAAAAAAAAACAAAAAAAAAAGCATGTTTAGACTTAGTGTGTTTTTTTTTAGTTACTTTCAATACAATGATGAGATATGAATTGCATAAGTCTAAAACAGATTTATTAGTGAGAAGATTTTCATGAGAATTGAGCTTGATGTCAACCTTTTTATGAGCCAATGTTAATATGATATGTTGATTGAGAAAGAAGCATGTTTAGACTTAATCTGACTTGTATAATCATCTTTGTGAGTTTTTGAGCCTATAATGATTGATGCATTATACAAATCAATCTAATTTCTTTCTTGAGTGCTCTTATGATTACATGATTCTCTAGAACTTGCTTTAAACCGTTTGAGACTATATTGATACATGTGACAACATGAATATGATAGAGGCATTAGGATTATAACCAGAGCCAAACAGCCATCCATTATTAATGTTCTACGAGAACATCCCCACTAGTGAGCCAATTTGAGCCTACATTAAATATGATGTTTTATTGGTAACCACAACTTACACCTAGCCTAAATATGCTTATATCCTTACCCTTGTTCTAAAGATGAATTTTATATTTTGAGACATATTGCAAAAAAAAACAAGGGATATTTTTATTTGAAAATTTGGGTTAGAAACAAAAGATAAGTGTGGGGGAAGAAAAGAAAAGAAAAAGTCAAGAGAAAAAGAAAGGGATCATTGTCAAATACATTCCCATATTAAAAAAAAAAAAAAAATTCTTCTCTTGAACTTCTAGAAAAAGATGTTACAAAGTTGGTTAGAATGATGCAAAGGCTCAACATGAATATTTAGCCTATGTTATTATGTGCTTTATAAGAGTTTTGAGAAGTTTTATTTGTATGATCTTATTATGTCTCTAAAATCTATGAACTCTTTGGAACCTTTGTGATATCTTTATCCTTTTGTTCTTTAACCACATTATAACCCTTTGGCCCCATTACAACCTTGAATAAAGACCTCTTGATTTATGAAGTTGTATGATCTAAATAGTGGAGAATAGGTGGACAAGCAAGCATATGGTAGAAGTGTTTTCATGAGATTGATTGAGTGTAAACACTTTACCACTACTTTAAAGAGTGAAAATCAAGAGAGTATCCCATGTGAGAAGTTGAGATTAAGTTTGAATATACACTATTTTGATTGAAATATGTTATGTTAATATTGGCTTAACTCATTTATTTACATTCAAGCATAAATTTTTGTGAAATTCTTTGAGCTATTGATTAGTTTATAAGACTTGTTCAAAGATTGTCTCTAATTTATATTGAAAGGATTAGGAGTAAATATTTTTAGTGTATGTAGTTTACTTATATTTTAGTTTTTCAATGTTTGTGGGTATCGTTCTAGCAAACCCTCACGAGACTAAACTCGTCCACTAGGGACACCTAGGGGTTTAAAGGCTTGTGTCACATGCTAAGTGCCACCGTGATTTCCTACGAAAATGGATTAGATTAGATTTTCTTATTTTATTGAGTCGTTGCTAGGGACTAGCAACAATCTAAGTATGGGGGTGTGATAACTCGTATAATTATATAGTTTTTAGTTATGTTTTATTATTGTTTTGTGTCAAATACGAGTTATTATTGTTTAGTCTAATTGTGTTTATGATCTTTTATATTTTTATGTAATTTGGTGTTTTTCACAAGTTTCTTTGAGTGATTTCAGATTACTAGAATTAAGGGCAAATCTAGTTCAGTTCCAGTTCCGACACCTTTTGCCATATCAGCTATATCTCGAGTTTCACTGAAGCAATAAGGCTGAACTTTGTATCCCTGCAAAGCTAAGAGGCATATCTATCTTTGTCATGTTTTACACTTCTTGAAACGGAGTCGTTTTCCCTAGCGAAATCGACCATCAAGTTGGCTGATGTGCAATGACGTCTGTTCTGCACCGTTTTGGTATTTTGACCATATCTTCCGATCCACGTGCGCAAATGATCTGATTCCAACGGCTATGGATCCGTAACTGATAGGGGTATATTTTTCTAGAAGACCATTTTATCAGATCGAGCCTCCAACATTGACAAAATCGACCATCAAGCTGGCTGATCAGAATTGTCATACAATATGACGAAAATTGTTAGAAAAATGCACCCACCTATTATACCTACCTTTGAAATTTGTAAAGCTTGTCTCTTGTCATTTAGCCCTCCAAAATGTGTATAAATAGAGGGCCTTGGATGAGTATTGGGATACATTATACATTGGTAGGATATTAGCCTTTGTAGTAAAATTCTCTAAGTTTTCTTCTTCTTTCCTTTCTCTAGTTTTCTTTTTTATTTACTTATGCTTCTTACATTTCTTTTCATTTTATTCATATCTAGTATGTGTTGCTAATCATATTGTTGAGGTGATGAGGTGAAGCTCTTGGTAAATGCTAAGGTTAGTCTCTTAAACATGAGCTAAAATGAATCATCATTTATAAACACTAGTATAGATAATATTTTCTTTTGGTTTAAAATCATACTTGCAAAGTAGAGATCTTGATTCATTATTGACAATGAAAATGGCACAGTAAATGCTTGGTTTCATAACCTTGATTTGTTGTAGACATATACCTTGGCATAAGGAATGCTTGGACTCTTTTTATGAGTTTTGAGGACACCAAATGAACATAATATCATATGCTATGGACGTTGGACTGAATTGCTAAACCTTCCGATTGGAACCTCCCTTATGTGTGGATTTCAATTGTGTAATAAAACAAGATTAATCTTAGCATAACACCAAGAGTGGAGTCTCTAACCTCAACATCCTTTCTTATTGTTTTTTTATATCTTGTTTAATTGTTTTTATGTTATTTTGTTTATTTTGTTCTCTAATATCTTGTTTATCTTATTTTGTTGTTGATTCCCTAATATCTTGTTTACTTTCTTTGTCTTATATATTTATAAACTTATACTTATTAATACGCTTCCCTGTGGTTCGACCTCGGACACCCGAGAATTTATTACTTGAACATAACCTGCACTTGGGTTTACAACTCTTAATTGAGTTACCATCAGTAGCTAATGGAACCGACTTAAATAATCACGGAGTACCGTTATCCGCCATTTAACCGGGGTTAAAAAAAATGTTTTTTTTTTTTTGAAGATTAGTAAAAATTATATTTACATCTAGTTATTTTCAAAACAAGGATCAGAAAGAAAAACAACCTCTTCTTGAGTAACATGATTTTCCAAAAAGAGTTTGAGTCTTTGTCCATTTATCTTGAATACGTTACCATTTTGAGGATTCTCAATGTCAACTGCTCCATAATGATACACATGCTTAACCAAAAATGGGCCAGTCCATCTTGATCTCAACTTACCAGGAAATATGTGAAGTCTAGAATTATAAAGTAGAACTTTTTGCCCAACATCAAATGTTTTTCTTGAAATTAACTTGTCATGAAAGGCTTTAGTTCTTTCTTTATGAATTTTAGAATTCTCATATGCATCATTTCTGAGTTCCTCAAGTTCATTTATTTGTAATTTCCGTAAATTAGAAGCGTCATCAAGGTTTGAGTTGAACATTTTAATGGCCCAATATGCTTTATGCTCAAGTTCCACAGGTAAATGACAAGGTTTTCCATAAACTAGCCTATAAGGAGACATGCCCAATGCTGTTTTAAAAGTTGTTCGATAGGCCCATAATGCATCGTTAAGTCTAAGAGACCAATCTTTGCGATTTGGATTAACCGTCTTTTCCAAAATTTGTTTAATCTCCCTATTTGCTAATTCTACCTGTCCATTTGTCTGCGGGTGATAAGGGGTTGCAACTTTGTGTGTAATGGCATATTTCTTCATTAATGTTTCAAAAATCTTGTTGCAAAAATGTGTTCCCCCATCACTTATGATAGATCGAGGAATTCCAAATCGACTCAAAATATTTTCTTTTAAAAATTTAATCACTGTTTTGTGATCATTATTTCGACATGGAATTGCCTCTATCCACTTTGAAACATAATCTATTGCAACTAAAATGTATAAGAAACCAAAAGATGGTGGAAATGGTCCCATGAAATCAATACCCCAACAGTCAAAAATTTCAATTACAAGAATTGGGTTCAAAGGCATCATGTTTCTTTTCGAAATGGAACCTAATTTTTGACAACTTTCACATGACTTGCAAAAATTATATGCATCTTTGAATAAAGTTGGCCAGTAAAATCCACACTGTAAAATTTTTGCAGCAGTTTTCTTTGATGAAAAATGACCACCACATGCCTCGGAATGACAAAACTTAATTACACTACTTACCTCATTGTCGGGAATGCATCTTCGAAAAATCTGATCAGGACAATATTTGAACAAGTAAGGGTCATCCTAGTAGAACTTCTTTACCTCATTCAGAAACTTCCTTTTATCTTGGGGGCTCCATTGAGAAGGAAATTTTCCTGTAGCAAGAAAATTAGCAATGTCAGCAAACCAAGGTGTCGTGGAGACAATTAGAAGTTGTTCATCAGGAAAAGTATCATTTATTGGTGAGGTTCCAAAAGATTCATCACAAACAAGTCTTGATAAATGATCAGCCACCACATTTTCTACTCTTTTTTTATCTCGAATGGTGATGTCAAATTCTTGCAGCAAAAGGATCCACCTCAGCAACCTAGGTTTTGCATCCTTCTTAGAGAGAAGATATTTTAAAGCTGCATGATCACTAAAGACAACAATTGATGATCCAACAAGGTAAGATCTGAATTTATCCAATGCAAAAACAACTGCAAGTAATTCATTTTCTGTAGTGGAATAATTCATTTGGGCTCTATTTAAAGTTTTACTTGCATAGTAAATTACATGTGGTTTCTTATCTTTCCTTTGTCCTAACACAGCACCAACAGCATAGTCACTAGCATCACACATTATTTCAAATGGTAAAGACCAATCAGGAGATCTCATAATAGGAGCAGTAATGAGCATATTTTTGAGTTTTTCAAAAGCATCTTCACAATCTTTAGTCCATTCAAATGCAGTGTCTTTCATTAAAAGATTACATAGAGGTTTAGATATCGTGCTAAAATCTTTTATGAATCTTCTATAAAAACCTGCATGTCCCAAGAATGATCTAATGTCCTTTACTGTCTTTGGTGTGGGTAGATTAGCAATCAATTCAATTTTTGACTTGTCTACCTCAATCCCTTTTGCAGAAACAATGTGACCTAGTACAATACCTTTAGTGACCATGAAATGACATTTTTCCCAATTAAGAACAAGATTTTTTTCTTCACACCTAATCAATACATTTTTCAAATTGGCTAAGCAATCATCAAATGAATCACCAGAAACAGAAAAATCATCCATGAAAATCTCAAGATTACGTTCAATCATGTCACTAAAAATACTAAGCATGCATCTTTGAAATGTGGCAGGGGCGTTACATAATCCAAATGGCATTCTACAATATGCAAAAGTACCAAAAGGACATGTAAAAGTGGTTTTCTCTTGGTCCTCAAGTGCAATGGCAATTTGATTATACCCAGAATATCCATCTAGAAAACAATAAAACTCATGCCCTGCAACTCTTTCTAAGATTTGATCCATGAAAGGCAAAGGGAAATGATCTTTCCTCGTCACTGAGTTAAGTTTCCTGTAGTCAATGCACATGCGCCAACCAGTAACAGTCCTAGTTGGAATTAATTCATTGTTTTCATTTTTAACTACAGTAACTCCAGATTTCTTAGGTACGACTTGAGTAGAACTTACCCATTTGCTATCAGAGATAGGATAAATGATTCCATTATCTAGAAGTTTAATGACTTCATTTCTCACTACTTCTTTCATATTAGGATTAAGCCTTCGTTGCATTTGTCTAGAGGGTTTAGCATTTTCCTCTAAATAAATATTATGTGTGCAGATTAATGGGCTTATTCCCTTTATGTCAGCTAAGGTCCATCCTAATGCATTTTTGTGCATTTTCAAAAGTTGTAACAACTTACCTTCTTGTAGTTCATCAAGATGTGAAGAAATTATGACTGGAAAAGTTTCATTCTCACCCAAAAAGGAATATTTTAGCTCGGATGGCAATGGTTTTAAATCCAGCTTGGGTGGTTCAATAGTTGATGGTACAGTGACATTTGTGAGTGATGGAAGTTCCTCAAACTTTTGTTTCCAACAATGCTTATCCTGAAAAGAATTTAACAAAGAATCAGTGTGTGAAATTTCTGAAGCATTATCAAACTCACATTCAATTAAATAAGCTTCTAAAGAATCATGGAATGTGGTAGTGGTGAGATGTTCATGAACAAGTTCTTCAATGAAATCCACTTCATGTACTTCTGAATCATCACCAGGTTGCTTGCAAATGTTGAACACATTTAATTCTAAAGTCATATTTCCAAAAGAAATGTTCAAAATACTATTCCTGCAATTTATCAGAGCATTAGAAGTTGCAAGAAATGGACGGCCTAATATAACAGGAATTTGAACATTTGGATTTGAAACAGGATGTGTGTCCAAAACAATAAAATCAACAGGGAAGTAAAAATTTTCAATTTGAACCAAAACATCTTCAACTATCCCTCGAGGAATTTTTACAGAACGATCAGCTAGTTAAAGTGTAACAGGTGTTTCCTTGAGTTCACCTAAACCTAACTGTTGATAAATAGAAAAAGGCAAAAGATTAACACTAGCACCAAGATCAAGCAATGCACGTTCTATTCTAGTGTTTCCAATGATGCATGAGATTGTTGGACATCCAGGATCTTTGAATTTTGGTGGAGTAAGGTGCTGAATGATTGAGCTCACACTTTCCGTCAGAAATGCTTTCTTTTGTACATTATGTTTCCTTTTAACTGTGCACATGTCCTTCAAAAATTTAGCATAAGATGGAACTTGTTTGATTGCATCCAATAAAGGAATGTTAATCTTAACTTGTTTGAAAAGTTCATATATTTCTGCATTTTGATTCAAATTCTTTATTGTTTGCAACCTTTGAGGAAAAGGAGCAGGATGCATACCTTTTTCTTTGTCCGAATTTTCAAGAAGTTCAGACTTACCATCATCCTTACCATTACTTTTCGGAGGGGAAGGAGGATCTTGGTCTTTTGATGGAATGTTTTTGTCAATTGCCTTTCCACTTCGAAGAGTTGTGATAGAACTGGCATTTTCCTGTTGAGTTTCATTGGAGCAAGAAACAAGACATTGAGTAGAAGGGTTAGGCTGAGGTTGAGCAGGAAACTTACCTTTTTCTTGAGTGCGTAATGAAGCTGTCAATGTGGACAAGGTGTTTTTGATCTCATTGATGTCCTGTGAAGTTTGGTTATTCACATTTGCTTGTGTTTGCATGAATGCTTGCAATGTCTCTTCCAAGGTTTGTACACGTGAAGGTTGATAGGAAAAAGTGTTGCCCGGCTTTTGAGATTGTGGTACCTGAACATGATTATTATTCCGCCAACTGAAGTTGGGATGATTTCTCCATTCAGGGTTATACGTTTTAGAGTAAGGAGAAGGAAAAGGCTTTTTAAATGTGTTTATGGAATTTACTTGATCATGCAACGCTTCTTTAAGAATGGGAATGTTTGGACATTCAGAAGTGGGGTGTCCCATGATTTCACAAATTCCACAACTTTCTTCATTTTTAACCGTTTTGACTTCTTTTACTTCTCTAAGTTCCATGGCTTCAATCTTTCTAGCCAAATTAGCTACTTTAGCTTTTATCTCATCTTCTTGACTAAAATGATATTTTCCTCTGTTAGAAACAAGATTAGATCTATTGGAACTTTCAGAGGAATTATCTGTGTGCCAGGCTTGAGAGTTATCTGCCAAATGGTCTAGGTAGTCAAAGGCTTCTTCAGGTTCTTTTTCTAGAAACTCACCGTTACACATTGTTTCAACAAATTATTTAGTTTCGGGAGTTAAACTTTCATAAAAGAAACTAATAAGACACCATTTTTCAAAACCATGATGTGGACAAGAACTTAACAAATCTTTAAAACGCTCCCAGCACTGAAAAAATGCTTCATTTTGATTTTGATTGAAATTTTGAATCTGTCTTTTCAAAGCAGTAGTTTTATGTGCTGGGAAAAGTTTCTTTAGAAACTCAGTTTGTAATTCTTGCCATGTGCCAATTGACCTTGGTTTTAAATTATGAAGCCAAATTTTTGCTTTATCTTTTAAAGAAAAAGGAAATAATTTTAGCTTGACAATTTCATTTGTACATTGTTGGTCATTAAAGGTGACACATACATCTTCGAAGTCTTTTAGAAACGAGTAAGCACTTTCCGATTCTAACCCATGGAAATTTGGAAGCAAAGCTATCATACCTGGTTTAAAACGAAAGTTGTTTGCATTGAGAGGAAAAATAAAACAAGAGGGTGATGAGCTTCGAGTTGGTTGCAAGTAGTCACGCATGGTGCGTACTTGTCTGTTCTCATCTTCAGCATGAACACTTTCATTGTCAGCCATGGTCGGAGTTGTATTAGAAAGATTACCTGAAAAAGTTTCACAATAAAATCTAACTAAACGACGAGATCTAAAATCACGTCGCCAAACAAGCATAAAACAAAGTTAATATACAGATTAGGCGGTATAACCAGCCAATAAAAATAAAACAAAGTTAATATACAATATAAATATAAATATATAGAAAATTAGGCGGTATAACCAGCCAGTAAAAATAAATATACTTATAAACTTATATACTTAGTATTGCTTCCCCGGCAACGGCGCCAAAAACTTGATGGTTGATTTCGCTAGGGAAAACGACTCCGTTTCAAGAAGTGTAAAACATGAAAAAGATAGATATGCCTCTTAACTGTGCACTGTAAAAATTTCAGCCTTAATGATTCAGTGAAACTCCAGATATAGCTGATATGGCAAAAGGTGTCGGAACTGGAACTGAATTGGATTTACCCTTAATTCTTGATTTAACCTAGTAATCTGAAATCACTCAAAGAAACTCGTGAAAAACACCAAATTACATAAAAATATAAAAGATCATAAACACAATTAGACTAAGCAATAATAACTCGTATTTGACACAAAACAATAATAAAACATAACTAAAAACTATATAATTATACGAGTTATCAACTGCAGTCACAGATAGCAGCTGCATTAGGAGGGATCGGAACTCAGGTTGCCGAACTCAGTGCTGCCTTAGGCATGGGTGTTGGATCGGGTGCTGCCGGAGTCGGTGCTGTTGGAGGCATGGCTGTTGGACTAGGATTGAGTGCTGCTGGTGCTGGAGTCGGTGTTGCCGGAGTCGGTGCTGTTGGAGGTGATGCCGGAGTCGGAGGCATGGGTGCTGTCAGAGGATTGAGTGCTACCGGAGGTGTGCCGGAGGCAATGCCGAGGTAGACAATGAAGCCGATGATAGCAGTACCTCGTGATGAGTTTTTTTTTTTTTTTTATTATTATTATATTCGAGAGATACATTTGAATATTTTTTTTTATTTATATTTTTACGGATTTCATTTTATTTTTTATGGTGTAATTATATAAAATTTTCATTTTATTTTAAATTTTTTAAATTTATTTTAAATTTATTTTAATTTTTTAAATTTATTTTAATTTTTTTGTTCTAAAAAATTAATTAACGATGGATAAATCTGTCGGTATTTCACATTTACCGACGGAACATTTCGTCGGTAATTAAACATTACCGACCAAATTCATTCGTCGGTAAATCAATAACCAACGGAACTATTCCGTCGGTGATAGAATAATACCGACGAAAACTTCCGTCGGTAAAATTCCGTTGGTAAAGTCAAACAATACCGACGGATTTTTCTTCACCGACTGAATTAGTATCACTGACTTAAGTATCACCGACGGATATTTTCGACAGAAGTTTCCTTCGGTAAAACGCATCACCTACGGAAAATAGATGTTTACCGACGGATTATTCCGTCGGTAAAAGTCCGTCCTCTTGTAGTGAAAATCCGTTTCATTGTTAAAAAAATATTAAAATATTAAAAAATAATTTTTATATTAATATTAATAAAAAAGTATTTTTAATTTAATAAATGATAATTTGGGTCGAACCGAATTATAATTTTTTTAATCTAAATCTGATCCAATTCAGATCAGGCTGAATAGATAACTCGACTCTTGCAAAAGTCTAAGCACGATAATGCTAGAAGATATTATTGTTGCATAACCATACACAATCCCAACAAAGGTTGCCCTGGAACAGGAATACACACCAAATTATGATCATACAAAGTAGTAGAAACTAAAGTTTCGAGATTATTATTCTAAAACACAGCCAAGAATGAGAAACTTCCACAAGCCTCCATTCTCAAAAATTTCTAGATACTTGCAGCAATTGTGGCAGAAATGTATAATGCTGCAATTACTTGTACTGTCTACTGACTTATGTGCGATAATTGTAAGATGTAAACCATGAAAATTTGATCAAATTCATGATGTTATTTGGAAGATATCTAGCATTAAATCAGTTGCAAAGAAACACTTTCTCCCATTGCCCAAGTGTAAAACACCAAAAAGGATGGCCACAACTAGGACACTCTTCCAATCAAATAATCAAATCCAAAAAAAAAAATGGGACCAGTGAACCAAGGGTTTAGTCCATTTGGTTTATACAGCCACCCTTAAAAAGTAGTATTCAGTAAATATAGGTTCGAATCTCAGTATCTGCAATCTCTTTTCCTATTCTCAGGCTGCGGTCTCCTTGACCAGTGCACCACGAAAAAGGAGTTCCTGGCCACCCCGCACATTCAGCTAGCAAGGTATATCACATATCTGGATTACAGAGAACAAAAGAGTCGACGGAAATTGAAAACAGCTTTTCTGCTACCTCACTCATCCCAGTAAGGTTGTAGTGAAGAAAGAAGCTGCAAAAGGAAGTAAGATGTTGCTGGAGTTTAGTAAAGCGGTCAAAGATCACAAAAGTATAGTGGATACAGGAACAGATTCAAATATTTTCATTAGATCATCTCAAGTTCTCGACAACATATGTAGTTTTAAGAGAAAATCCAATCCTAACAAATTCAGCAGACAAATACCCAAACCACTCCTTGGCTCGAAGTGATTCTAGTTATACCCAAATGCTAATAGGCTAATCTAAAACCTGAACCTCAACAGTGAACCTAGTAGAAGCCCGGGTTAAGACATTGGCACGAAATTAAGTAGCCTACCTACCTACCTGCTTGTTGGCTGCTTCACTTGACTCAGCAAAATTAGGCCATGTCTTCATTAGTATGTACCGGCATACTATGTTACTTGGACTCGGGTGAGGGTATCGAACACGGGTATGTTCAATTTTTTTTCAAGATTTCTATGTATTTGGAGGGTCTTTGGAAGATCATATCTTCATACCTATATTTGGATATACGTCGGACACGGGTACTTCAAGAAAAATGAAGAGTTGGAGCAAGAAATTAGCAACTGCAAACAATTGGAGAAGCAATGACTCTGGTTAGACCAGATTCTCCCCAATATGAACATTCTTGCATGCTCAAACGCATACATGAGAACCTTAAAAAGAGTATTTTCATATCAAAATAGAATCCTCCAGCTTCTTCATACAGCACTGGATCTACACTGTTTCTGGAAAGAATCAAATTTCATAATGTAAAAATGAATGCATCTCCATTAACTAGGGATGTTAGTAACGAGCCCTTGTTTCAAGTTCTATGCAGAAGTAATGGTTTCATTTCAAGAATGTCATAGATATGCTTATAAACTTAAATGAATCGAGTACTAAAATATATAAGCACAGATAAAAATGAGACAAACATTTGCAGCACTCAATTCAAACTTTTTCTTCTCCCCCTTCCCTTCCCTTCCCTTCCCTTCTCTCTTTCTCTCCATGGAAAGAAGAATTTGGTTGATCAATCAGAGTTACTTGTATGGTGAAACTCCTGTCATTGAAACCTTAATCAACAATAGTCGTTGTTCATATTTAAGCTGTATATCTAGTGCCATATTTTTCATTTGAAAAAGCACCTCGACCAGACTCACTACACCATTTAATGCTATTGTGGCAGCATTTTTGCCTTTCTTTATTCTATTTTCAATTTTCAGTTTTCAATTTTCATGGAGTTCAGTTTGTGTCAATAGTTGCATAGAAATAGAATCATTTTGCTCTCCCTCTGTAAAAACTATGTCCTGCAATAAAATTTGGGGGAAATAGCTCTTTCCTCAGCTCCAGCTCCAAGCAGCTGAAGCCCCAAGGCCCAAAGTCATTGTTTTGGTACCAAAATCAGCTGGAAAACAGATCGCATTAATTTTGCTGCAAATGAACTATGCAAAGACAATTTCATAGCACTGGTTTCAACTTTCAATCGACTGATTAGCTGCTTTTAACAACATGCTGGGAGTGAATGGCCATCAACTTTCAATAGACGAGTATATATCCGACACGAGTATGTTCAATTTTTTCTAAGATTTCCATGTATTTGGAAGATCCTTGGAGAATCATTCCCATACTCATGTCCGGATATGCATCGGACATGAGTGTCGAATATAGATACTTCAAAAAATGAAGAGTCGGAGCAACATAGGCCTGTAATCGTTTTAAAGACGGAATATCAAACTACTATGAATTATAAACCACCTGTTTTAGACATACTTTTTGAACCAGTCATTGAATTCTTCAAAAAAGAAGAGACAAAGTAGACGCAAGATGGCTTTGGCTTCCATTTCATGTGCTTCGCCTATCACTTGCAACAAAAAATACGAGGCAACACAAGTTTCAGAAATTACAACTTCCATTAATAATTAATGGGGGTTTCTTACACTGATGTTCATTAATTTTTTGAAAAGCATAAAAATGGGACTGATTCTTTTAGGTAAGAAGCAGAGAGAATTTCCTTACCAGACTCTATTTACATTTGATGGTCCGCATTTTCTATCTGTACACCATTTTCCCAACTACTTCAAATCAAATTAGGTACTCATAATATACCAAGAAAAGTGCAGCCGGATAATCTTTCGGAAGGCTGTTGATGTAGAGGTAGAACCGCGACAAGTCCTCCTTGGAAACAGTTTTATTGTCGACCACATCATCATTGCAAGTAAGCACCCATAAATCTTCAGAGTTAACTCTTTTCAAGCTACCACGGCAGAAAGGACAGGACACTGATTTTGTGTTCCTGTAATTTGGAAAGGAGAAGAACATTAAGGGTGAAACTTGAAAGCGTGGAAATATGAGAGGAATAACAAGAGATTTCTGGTTACCAATTGCGGTAGCATTTGATGCACATTGCATGACAACAATTAGGCAAGACCATTTTGGTGCAAGGCTCCAAGCAAATCCCACATTCATCTTCCCTCTCCAAATCAATATTCCCAAGTCTGTTATCTAATTCAACTCTTTTCTTGGCAGAACTCGCCATTGTAAAATGCGCTTCCTTATCATCATCCAACTCCCCCAAGTTACCATGGAGCCTTTGAAGAGATGGTAATATAACACCTACAATTTAGTTAATTAGAAGAAAGAGACAATGGTAAGGGGTCAATGAATCATTATAGAAGGAAATTTATGGTCATAAAACCAAGAAAAAAACACTTAAATTATGATTAAATGCATACCATAAAACTCTCTAACTGTTGCCTTCCTTCCATGTGTAGATATCTTTGATCTCCCATCCATATGGACCTATTGCAAACAAGATAGAAACGAACAAAGGGCACATATAAATAGTATGGAAAATTGGAAATAAATGTGAACCACCCTTTATGAATCAAAATAAGCCAGGCAAGACAAATGAACCTTGAATACAAGTATGTGAAAGAGGTTTAGATATCTAGGGAGTAGACATATGCAGGAACAATCCATCCATTGTAACAAAAATAGAAAGAGGGGGGCCAAATGATTGTACACCAATTTCATTTGAAGATGTGCACCACTCTTGGCCCTTGGAATTGCAGCAGCCCTAAAACCCCAAAAACACAAACACTCTAATTATTACAATTAAAATGGAGACATCTAAAATCTAAATTACATTCTAACCCAATCATTGAAGCATCACAATGAGCTGAAGTTAGACCAAAGAATAAAGGCCAAACTTCCCAACTTTTTTTTTTGAAGTAAAATTCTATCATAAACATGCAAATATTAATATACCATTACCATTAAATAAGTGAAATTTACTTAAGTTGCTATTAGCTAAAGAAACATCAAACTACCAACAAGTCCAGCAAGTAGGCAGAGAGAGATTTTAGTTGCTATAAGAATTGCTAGGCTGACAATTTACAATACTAAACCATGTGCAATTGGTTATACTAAAAATTCCCAGACAGAGGACAACAATATCATCAGGCCAACCAAAGTTAATCATAAAGAGTAAAGAACAACATAAACGTCATAACTGGGTAATTTTCCTTTTTTTTTTTTTTTTTTTCACAACTAGCAGAGCAGCTAAAAAATTAAGCTTTTTCATCATGATCGTCAAATGCACCCGAAGCAACTAATAAACAGAAACAACAAGAACAAGTGAACAACCCACTTCAGGGATGGTGAGGTCAAAAAAGAAAAGAAATCAAAATATTAAATTTTCTAGAAAATTAAACACCCAAGAAAGAAAACTTACAAAGCATTTGCATGTTGTATATCAGCCTTTAGTACTTTCAAAGAGTCCTGATAAGAAGACTTTGATAACTGATAATACACCATCCCCATATCTCTCTTTCTCAAAAAAAAAAAAAGAAAAAAGAAAAGAAGAGAAACAATGAAACCTTTACAGGATACAAATATCTTAAAAGATGAGCAACTGGGTCTCTTCCTTTTTTGAGAACCTAATCCCAAGGACAACAGAAAGTAAGAGAGAATTAGAAAGAAAAAAAATGTCCTTTTCTTCTCTGTTGCGACCTTCTCTTTTTATTTTTTTGATTATAAAGAAAATAATTTTTTTTTTCTTTTCTTTTTTTTGGGTTTGGATTTGGGTTTGCTTTGCTGTTGGATTTGGATTTGTTGTTTAAATTTTTATGATTAGACGAAGAAATTAGCAAAGAGAGAAATATATATATATATATTTGGATAATTAAAGAGAGAAAAATATTATACCTATAAGAAATGCGTTTATTTCTATGATGATATAATGTTTAGTTGGGGAATGCCCTCATTTATTTCTTTTGTTCTTATCTTAAATCTGTCCCAACTCTATTTTTTTATTCTTATTTAGTAATAATATTAATATAATCAGATTACAATTATTATGATGATCTGTACAACTGTTTTTTTAATGTAAGATCATAATTATAATCCTTGTGGCAATATCTTTTGTGGCTTTTTTTTTTTTTTTCTTTCATTATTTTAGAGTTTCGATAATAAAATAATAATCATTCATCTATTCACCAAAAAGCTATAATCAAAAGATTTGTTTGAGTCATTGATGAAAAAATGGAATCGGATTAGGATTAATTCAAATGAGAATAAGAGGTTTATTTGATTAGATATGAAATTTAAAATTGGAAATTTACTGAATCAGTAAAAAAAAAAAATTAAATCGATAAAAATCAATTTTAGGTTATTATATTTTTATTATATATTTTTTTATAAATAATAAAATTTGAATTTTTAACTTTTTAATTTTATATTAAAGATCATAATATTAAATCAAAAGCATATATTTTAATTATTTATTATATTTATTACTTAATATTAATATTAAAATTATTTATTTAATATTAAAATTTTTAATTAAATCGACATGTTTAACCTATTGAATCGATAATAAAAAATTTCATCGATTAGTCCACCATACCAAATTTGACAAATTTCTTATTTTATGCACCATACCAAATTTGAATGACCTCAAATATTTTTGTCAATTAGTCCACCGAATTCTATTTCTTTCAGATAACCAAATGTAACATAAATTTTTTAACTCTTCGTTAGGAAACCAACTATAATTATAACTTTTAAAATAAACTAATTTCATATAAATTTTTAATTTATTTAACAAAATTGTTATTGAAATTAAATTTTTTTTATTATAAATTAAATAAATATTGTTATTTATAATAACAATATAAAACTATAATAAATAATAATGATTATTTTTATCAATTCAATTTTTTTATATTCATGTTTTCATATATTAGTATTATTATTATTACAACAAATTATAAATAAAGCTAGACTAGAGGGCGGGGCCAACTGGCTCTGACTTTGAACTAAACATAAGGGGGCCATTGTATACCTAGACCAGAACAAAGGATGGGCCTGCCACCTGCATGATTGAGTTCGTTGAGCCTGCATTTTTTCTATATATTTTCACCTTGTATGAGCTATCTTAATGTTCTCATTAACTAATAATACTTATTTATTCTCTACCACCTTTATTTCCTTTTGGGTTAATTACTTATTTAGTCATGTACTTTACATCTTATGTTATTTTGATACTTGAAAGAAAAAAATATGTCAACTTATTTCAACTTTTCTTCCGTCTAACATTTTTCTAAAACATTAATTCTGTTAGGAAAAAAACAGATGTGATATAAACGACCCATAAGATTCGTGCATCTGTCCAAACAATTTCATATCAGTTTTTAATTGAAATGCCATGTTACATGTAAGCCCGTGTCCACATAAGCCTAACAATAAAACGAAAAAAGAAATCGAATTTGTAATATTAGAAATGAAATGGGGGAAAGGTTTTGATCTGTCTTCGAGGAATCAACGCAAGAACAAACAAGGGAAAGCAGGCTCTTCTTGCAGGCTCGATTGGAATGATTCTCGCAAATGATGAGAAAAGTGGGAATGAAGTTATAGCAGATCTTCACTTCACTTGCTCCCACCTACACATATAAATTTCACTTATGATGCTACTATTTTTGCCTACATAAACTCAACCAAGTAACTCGGTGTCTACTATGGTGCAAACTTTTATCATGCAGTTACGATGCGAAACTTCATTGGACATGTAGCAACCGTCTTTTAGCCCGGGTCAGATCCGAATTCGACTCGGGCCACCTGCAAGCCCAACCAACCAGGCCCAATGCCAGGCCCCTATCTAGGGCCCGTTTGGGCCTGCTGGCCTAGCAGGCCCACCCAAGCA
Organism: Fremontodendron californicum; assembly: GCA_030761205.1. Taxonomy (NCBI): domain Eukaryota; kingdom Viridiplantae; phylum Streptophyta; class Magnoliopsida; order Malvales; family Malvaceae; genus Fremontodendron; species Fremontodendron californicum. Next base: position 23,971,621 of record JAULJL010000013.1, read on the forward strand.
GCCAGGCCACCAGGCCTGCTGCCTGGCCCAATAGGGCTTGCTACCTAGCAGGCCCATCCCCAACCCCAGCTCAGCCTGCAACCCTAGCCCCCTGCTGCCCTAGCCTGCCACCACAGCCCCTCAACCCCCCACCTTTCCCCAGGCCACCAGCCAGCACGCCACCACCAAAACAAGATACCTACAGCCCCAACCCAAGGGACCTCAGCTACACACAATCCTCATCAGGACAGAGACATCCCTTGAAGCAACACCCAAATCCTCGAAATTCTGTGATTTCCTGGGAATTTAGATTCCTAATCTGTATAAAAGGACACACATACAGAACACAGGGGGAGCTTTTTTTCGGGTTTGGAAGGGGGACAAAAAAAAACAGAGTACAGCAAAAAAAAAAAACAGGAAGGTTTTTAGAGTTTGAGATTTCGGGAGTCAGGGAGAGGGGAAGAACGTCTTCGGTGGTGAAAAGGAAACGACGAACGAAAGGGGTATAGGGGTTTAGGCTAGAGACCGGTTTGGGTTCGATCGGAAGAACCTTTTTGGGAGATCGAAAGTTGGAGGGTCCGAATATTTGGGTTTAGATCTAGGAAAGTTGGGCTCAATTCACCAAAAACCAACCCCGATTTTGGAATGAAGAAGACGAGGATAAGGTTTTTGGCCCGATATCGACCGAAAAAGCCATCGGCGACGGTGGCAGGCGGTGACGCCAAAATCTAGGTTTTGGATGAAGCTTCCGATGACTTGAAGAACACCCTGGGGTTTAGAGAGAGAGGCTCTTGTTTGTAGAGAGAGAAGGAAAAGGCAGAAATAAAAAAAAATTGTTTATATGGACACCAAAAAACAGTGTCGTTTAAGGAGAGGCAGGGTTCGCGCGCGGACCCGAATCCGACCCGGGGTCCGCGCGCCTAACCCGGGCCAGAAGAGAAAAAAAAGAAAAAGAAAAGAAAAGAGGAAGATCCTAGCCCGACCCGTTCAGCCTTCAGCCCTCAACCCGACCCGTGACCCACCAGGCCTGATTCAGCCCACCAGCAATAGACTTGGATTTGGGCTTCCAGCGTTAGGCCTTGACACCTTGGCCTGTTTTGGTATATTTTTTAGCCCATTTTATTTAAGTGTTTATGAAATCCTTTTTATGAATGCCCACATTATATATATATATATTTATTTGTCATTTATTTATTTGTTTATTTGTATATATATATATTTTAATTTAAATATATATATATATATATATTAAGGATAATTCATTTAAAAGAGTGATGAAAAATAATGAAGCTTTCTTTATTTAAATTAATATGAAAATAAAGGCGATAAATAAATTTTGTTTTAGTTATATGGGTGAGAATTCCTATTCGGTTATGTGTAGTATGCAATATAAAAATTATAATTGTCACAACCTAAAAAATAACAAGTCTCATCGCAAGACTTTATTATTCGTTAAGCGTGACATTAAAAACCCGAGAAAAAATCGACTTAATTCCTCTAGAAAAATGAAGGTTTTGAAAATGACCTTGAAAAAGACATGGAGTCGCCACCAATCTTTTTTAGCTAGGTGTGATCGGCCACCTATTAAAACAGGTTTTATAAAATATTTTAAAAATTAATTAAAACATTTTAAAAACCAATTTCAAGTCTGCGTTTTAAACCAGAGAAATCAAAGAAACGGGTTCGGGACTCGATTACGTATGGGGAAGGATTAGCACCCCCAAAACGCCCGTATAAAACGGTACCTTATTAATCGTGTGTTATCTCAAATCTCGGTGTAAAGTTGGTTTTAAATTTAGTATTTCAAGTTAATTCCCAATTTAAAGAAAAATAATTCCATTTTTAATTAAAAATGATCCGGAATTTATAAATTCAAAATTTTCCTATATTCCCCAACAAACGTGGCAAAATATAGAAATTTAGTTTTGGAAAACTTTTCGAATCATTCTCTTTTTAAAGAAGATATTCTATTATTAATGATAATAGATGATATCCTCCCCAGCAAACCCGGCAGAGAACTCATGAATTATTTTAACTCGGGAATATCTTTATTTTATTAAAAATCATTACCTTTTTGAAAATATTTTAAAAGATATGAATATGTATATGCATGATATAAATAATGACATAAATAAAATGACATAGCAAAATCTAAATAATATAATGCATCCTAAATGATATGATATAATTTAAATGCCTTAACATATTCTAAATGAAATGAAATGTCTTAAGTTATATGACATATTCTAAATGAAATGAAATGACCTAGGTAACATAATATATTCTATATGAAATGTAATATCCTAAATCATATGATATATTTTAAATGAAATAAAATATCCTAAATGACATAATATATCCTAAATGAAATGAAATGACCTAGGTAACATAATATATTCAACATGAAATAAAATGACCTAAGTAACATAATATATTCTATATGAAATGAAATAATTTGAATGACATGGAAAATATGAATGATATGGCATATAATTTAAATGACATGGAATATAAAATAATGCTATCATATAATATGCATGGAAATAAAAATGAAAATAATAATGCATGAACATAGTATATGCTAAATAATATAACAAAAAAAAATTAAATAAAAAGCATAGGATATCATGAAATATTTCAAATCATATAATAAACAATATAACATAACTCAAAATCATAACAGTATCATAGAAATTATCATAGCAAAAACCACATATTATATAAAATGCATGAATATGGAAAATGCAATGCATAAAAATGTATTTTTTCCTTTAATTAAGGAAATCCGTATATCTAAAAAGATATCCAGCTACCTTAGGAAAATATGTCAAATTAAATATTCTAAAACCAAAATACTTTGTGATTGTTTGAAAATAATTTTGAAAAGCTTAGATTAAAAATAAAAACTGGGCTAAACTTTTTTTAAATGACTCTAATTTTCTAAGTTTAAAATCCCGGACTTGACCATCCTTAACCTGAGACTTAAAAAATCATTTTTAGAGTTTAAAAAGGCTTAGAAACTACCCTAAGTCAGTAGCTAACCTTCCTAATCAGCCCCCTCTAAGTAACTTAACCAAAACAGAAAAATGATTTTCTTCCAAATTAAATTCTGACTCCACTGTCCATTTTTAAGCCAAGATTTTTTACCCTATTTTTAAAATTTCAAAAAATTCTAAAACAAATATTGGAGACTCAAGACATGTAAAACTACACGGAAAAAAATTAGCTTAATTTTATGATTAAAGATGAATGCCAGAAAAATCGAGAAAGTACGAGTACAGGGTGAAAAAACTGTTTTGCCAAAATACCTTTTTGCCTTTGATAAAATCATTTAAAAATCAAAGTAAAAATATTTAAGACTCACAAAATGACTCACAAACAGTAGCTAGGACTTTTTGAAAGTTAATAAAAATTGGCTAAGTAAAAAAAATCACAAAGGTAGAATAATTAATTTGACAAACTTTAATTTTCCAAAAGTGTGCCCAAGAGAGCATGACTTTGAACCATTAATTGGCTCAAGTCATTAGTCAAGTGGCATGAACATGAAATGCATGAAAAATTACAGCAAATATGATGCATGAAATGTATGAGTTTAAACCTAAATGTTATGGAAAAATGCATGGCATCCATATAGTGACCTAGACCTAAATGAACTTGCATGGCATTTAATGCAACCTAGGTCTAAAATGCATGAACATGCATGGCAAATAAACCAAACCTAATAACTAAAGTATGCATGGCATTTTCACAAACACAAGGCATGCTTAAACTAAAAACTCAACCAAATATCATGCAAATACTAACCTATCAACTAACATAGCAAAAATACAACCATGATACTAGAATACAAGGAGTGGCCGAATGGCCTATAGTTCCTAACAAGCATGGCATTTTCACAAAAACTTGGTATGCTTAAACTAAATACTCAATCAAATGTCATGCAAATGCAAAAACCTACCAACTAACATGGCAAAAATGCAACACACAATACAAAACACATGGAGTACCCGAATGGCCTCAAGCTCCAACAAGCATGGCATTTTCACAAACACTTGATATACTGATAAGCTCATAAAATATACATTTTATGCCTTTCTACCTTTAGTTTTTGTTATGTTTTCGATCTTTATCTTGTTTACTTATATTATGTTTTTGAATTTTAGGTACTGATGCACCCAAAAGAGTGTATCTTATTTAACCTTGCACTAAAAAGATCAATTGTAAGTATAATGATTAGCAAGGGTCGAGTCCTCAGGGATTGGGTTTTAATCTATGAGTTATTAGTTTATAACTTACGTTCAAAGAAAACAATAAAAGAAAAGGGGTTTTTGAAGCCAGATTTAAACTAAAGTAAATAATAAGAATAAGATGCAAGGCGGTATAACCAGCCAATAAAAATATATATACTAAATTAGGCGGTATAACCAGCCAATAAAAATATATATACTAAATTAGGCGGTATAACCAGCCAATAAAAATAAAACAAAGTTAATATACAAATTAGGCGGTATAACCAGCCAATAAAAATAAATATACTTTTAAAAATAAGCAAACTAGAAAAGTAAGAAAACAAGTAAGTAAGAAGAATCAAATATGAAAAATATGGTTAAGGTTTCATTCTCCACCACTAGACATCATTAAGAATCAATTTCAGATCTATCAATATCAACCAACTATCAAAGTTAACAACCGTAGATAACAACAAGCTCTGTTATCCCAATCTTTCCTTAGTTTGTCGTTAAATAGAACAAGCTCTCTATTTAATCTCTAACCATTAAACAACCTAGAATAAGCTCTCTAAATTCAATTTAATGGCAGCTTTATGATGAGAAAGATAGGTTGATCTAAGCAACAAACACATAAGCTCGGATTGTTCAACTTAGGTTATGTTCCACTTTGCAATTATTGAAAACTTGACCATAATCATTAATCACAAATTGCCACTTATGAATAGGAAATCAAGACAATTACACGGATCATGACTCCTAGACTAGCAATAGATAATTATCAAGATCTATCTAGTTGTACACCTAAATAAATCAAGACAACATCATGAACAATTCTTGTAGAAGAACATAAGCAACTTTGATAGAAAATTAATGATAGATAGAATCTGAAAATCAATCACAAAACATGTCTAGGGCTTTGAAATCACCCTTAACCAAATAGAAGTTTAGCCTAGCATAGGCATTGAAAACATAAACATAAAATTAAAGAGAATCTAAGAAGGAAATAAAAGAAAGAAAGAAGAAGAAAATAAAGAAAAAGAAAACTAGAGAAAGGAAAGAAGAAGAAAACTTAGAGAATTTATTTATTATGGCTAATATCCTACCAATGTACAATATGATCCCTTACAATCACCCAAGGCCCTCTATTTATACACATTTTGGAGGGCTAAATTACAAGAGACAAGCTTTACAAATTTCAAAGGTAGGTATAATAGGTGGGTGCATTTTCTAACAATTTTCGTCATACATGACGATTTTGATTAGCCAACTTGATGGTCGATTTTGTCAATTTTGCAGGCCTTATCTGATCACATGGTCTTCTAGAAAAATGTTACCCTATCAGTTACTGATCCATAGCCGTTGGAATCAGCTCATTTTCTGATGTGGATAAGAAGATATGGGCAAAATACGAAAACAGGTCAGAACAGACGTCATTGCACATCAGCCAACTTCATGGTCGATTTCGCTAGGGAAAAAGACTCCGTTTCAAGAAGTGTAAAACATGAAAAAGATAAATATGCCTCTTAGCTTTGCACGGCTACAAATTGCAGCCTTATTGCTTCAGTGAAACTCGAGATATAGCTGATATGGCAAAAGGTGTCGGAACTGGAACTGAACTGGATTTACCCTTAATTCTAGTAATCTGAAATCACTCAAAGAAACTTGTGAAAAACACCAAAATACATAAAGATCATAAACACAATTAGACTAAACAATAATAACTCGTATTTGACACAAAACAATAATAAAACATAACTAAAAACTATATAATTATACGAGTTATCACACCCCCACACTTAGATTGTTGCTAGTCCCTAGCAACGACTCAATAAAAATAAAATAAGAAAATCTAATCTAATCCACTTTCGTAGGAAATCACGGTGGCACTTAGCATGTGACACAAGCCTTTAAACCCCTAGGTGTCCCTAGTGGACGAGTTTAGTCTCGTGAGGGTTTACTAGAACGATACCCACAAACATTGAAAAACTAAAATATAAATAAACTACATATACTAAAAATATTTACTCCTAATCCTTTCAATACAAATTAGAGACAATCTTTGAACAAGTCTTATAAACTAATCAATAGCTTAAAGAATTTCACAAAAAATCATGCTTGAATGTAAATTGTTTGAGTTAAGCCAATATTAACATAACATATTTCAATCAAAATAGTGCATATTCAAACTTAATCTCAACTACTCACATGGGATACCCTCATGATTTTCACTCTTTAAAGTAGTGGTGAAGTGTTTACACTCAATCAATCTCATGAAAACAGTTCTACCATATTCTTGCTTGTCCACCTATTCTCCACTATTTAGATCATACAACTTCATGAATCAAGAGGTCTTTAATCAAGGTTGTAATGGGGCCAAGGGGTTTGTAATGTGGTTGAAGAACAAAAGGATAAAGATATCACAAAGGTTCCAAAGAGTTCATAAAGTTTAGAGACATAAAAAGATCATACAAATAAAACTTCTCAAAACTCTTATAAAGCACATAATAACATAGGCTAAATATTCATGTTGAGCCTTTGCATCATTCTAAGCAACTTTGTAACATCTTTTTTTTTTTTACTTTAACTAGAAGTTCAAGAGAAGTTTTTTTTTTTTTTTTTAGTATGGGAATGTATTTGACAATGATCCCTTTCTTTTTCTCTTGACTTTTTTCTTTCTTTCCCCCCCACACTTATTTCTTGTTTCTAACCCAAATTTTCAATAAATCTTCCTTGTCTTTGCAACTTGTCTCAAAACATGCTAATTCATCTTTGGAACAAAGGTAAAGATATAAGTATATTTAGGTTAGGGACAAGTTATGGTTACCAAAGAGATAGCTTATACAATGTAGGCTCAAATTGGTTCACTAAGGGTGTGTTCTCTTGGAACATTAATAATGGATGGCTGTTTGGCTCTGGTTATAATCCTAATGCCTCTATCATATTCATGTTGTCACATGTATCAATATAGTCTTAAACGGTTTAAAGCAAGTTCTAGAGAATCATGTAATCATAAGAGCACTCAAGAAAGAAATTAGATTGATTTGTATAATGCATCAATCATTATAGGCTCAAAAACTCACAAGGATGATTATACAAGTCAGATTAAGTCTAAACATGCTTCTTTCTCAATCAACATATCATATTAACATTGGCTCATAAAAAAGTTGACATCAAGCTCAATTCTCATGAAAATCTTCTCACTAATAAATCTGTTTTAGACTTATGCAATTCATATCTCATCATTGTATTAAAAAGGAACTAAAACTCAAAAAAAAAAAAAAAAAAATAATAATAATAATAAAGACTCATAAAAAAAAATAATAGACAAAATAAAAGAAATCCTAAATCATTCCCCCCACACTTAATTCTTACATTGTCCTCAATGTAAGTCTATTAACTCAAATGAAAGAATCATGTGTAAGAGAAAAGAACTAATAACATAAGAATAGGAAAAGCTAAGACTCAAAGCAAAACAAACTCATGCAACCTGAATAATCTTAAAATACTAAACAAAAATTAACAAGTAAACATAAAAAGATTAAAATCAAACTGACAAGGTGTGTCTCAAGTCTCCCTTACTCAGACCTTGTTCAGAATGAATACTTCTAAATTGCTTAAAACACAACAAACTATTTTTTTTTTGAAAAGAAGAAATCAAACTGACAAGATATGTCTCAAGTCTCCCTTACTCAGACCTTGTTCAGAATGAATACTTCTAAATGGCTTAAAACACAACAATTATTATTATTTTTTATTTAAATTAGCAAAATATGTCCCTTACCCCCTACTAAAATATGACATTGTCCCCAATGCCAAATTTTAAAGGTAGAATTTAGGAGATATTACCTGCAGAGGTTGCTAACCACTTATTATAACTGAGACACAACAAGCAAAATGTTAGATAATGTCACAAAGACAAAGTGCAATCCACTCCTTGCTCGTCCATATCTCTTTTTCTTTTTCCGAGCGTTTGCGAAACAACCGTAGCAGATAAGCACTCATAAGCTTGGAGCTTTTTGAGTAAATCTTCAATGGTTGTAGCAGAAATTATGGTTCTCCTTGCCTCTGAAAACATGAATCCATTATGCACAGCATTATCTAAATATGAAAGCAAATTACTAAAATAACCATTAATATTAAGCAAACCAATGGGTTTCTTATTTGTGACCAAAGATGACCAAGAAGCCACGCAAGCTATTTCTTCCAATGTACCCAGACCTCCTGGTAAAGCAATGAATGCATCGGCAGAATGGTACATGATTGTTATCCGTTCAGGGACACTCCAGACTTGTATTTCCTTACCCACGGTAGGTCCACAAAAACTTGTGAATAGTTTTGGCACGATTCCTAGAACTGGACTTCCTCCGGTGTGTGCTGCTGTAGCGACTGCTCCCATTAAACCCGTACTACCGCCTCCATAAATCAAGTGGATCTTTTGTTGGGCAAGTATTACTCCAACTCTTATGGCTTCATCAGCGAATATGTTATTTTTCCCTGGATAAGCACCTCCAAAGACACAAATTTTTTTAATGCGCTGGGATGAAGTACTTTCCATTTTTTTTTCTTCGAGTGCCTGAAAGAGAATGAGTACATGGTGTAATATATAGAGGACTGAGTAGTGAATCAGACAAGAGTAATAATGTCGCCGAAAGTGTATCTGACCTGTCAGAAGAAAATGTTAACCTAACAAAAGATTTTTGCGTGATTTCAGGAAGAAAATCAAAAAGAGAAGAAAAAATCAACCGTAAAAGACAAATAAAAAAAAAAACGAGAATAATTACACAAATCGAACTACACGTAAATTAAACCAAAATAAAGTTATTGCAAATCAAACCAAAAGCTGAGAAGTCATTTATTGTAGTTGTGATTGTGGCTCACATCTTCCTCTGGTTTTACGTCCAGAAACGGCTTAAACGCCTTCTATGAGTCGAGGATATGCTTCCCATCCAGTTTTCTTACAAGCTGGCAAACAGGGTCTTTTAACATCAGATTCCCAAGATGTTGCCATTCCCTTTGGAATTGCGGCCATAAATCAAGAATTTCTCTTTGTACGTCTCCACTAGGATGCGTCTCAAGAGAAAGTTGGATATTACCCAAATTCTCCTTACTCAGTCCATCCTTAATGAATTCAATTTTATCATCTCGATTAGAGGACGGAATCCCAATAGAACGACATTTACCGTTACACGTCCATCGTGCACATTTGTGGCAATTTGAACTCATGCGCTTTGCTCGTCGCTTCTTTGCAAAAGTGCTTCTACCTGTACCTGGTAAATGCAAAACAGGAAGATATTCATCTTCACGTATCTTGGCTTCAATTATCCAACGTATGTCGTCAGGAATCCCTTTGTGCATAAGCATTCTTAATCTTTCAAGTCGAACTTGGTAAAGCTTCAGTAAAATATTTCGAGGAAAAGGAGGAAATCGTTTCTGCAATCTTGTGAGAATATCATCCATCCTGAAAAAAATGAAAAAAATTGAAAGAGAAATTGGAAGAGAAATTTATATACAATATCAGTTTTGTGGGTAGCTGATGGAACCGATTTAAATAATCACGGAGTACCGTTATCCGCCATTTAACCGGGGTTAAAAAAAATTATATTTACATCTAGTTATTTTCAAAACAAGGATCAGAAAGAAAAACAACATAAAAAGACTCAAAAACAAAACACTCTAAATAAAATCCTAAATTCTTCCCCCCACACATAATTTTTACATTGTCCTCAATGTAATGCTATTATCCCCCAATGCAAGAATTATATGTAAGAGAAAAGAACTATTAAACAAAAGAAAAGAAAAACAATAAAAGATAGAATGATGGAGAGTAAGGAATATGCAAATCTGATATAATAGATGCTCTCCATCCTTTTGGGTTGCCTCTCCAAGAAGCGCTTGGTTTATTGTCCTCAGCCTGACTTAGACCCATGCCATTATTATTCAACATACTTTGGCTCAAAAAGTGGAAACTCCTCCACATCTTGTATTGGAAAGTTCTCATAGTAAGGCTTCAATCTATGACCATTCACTTTGAATGCCTTATCTGTTTTCGGGCTTTGGATTTCAACTGCACCATGAGTAAATACATTAGTAATAACAAAAGGTCCAACCCAACGAGAACGTAATTTACCTGGATATAACTTAAGGCGTGAATGGAAAAGAAGAACTTTTTGTCCAACAACAAATTCTTTTCTTGATATCATCTTGTCATGGAATGCCTTAGTCTTTTCCTTGTAAATCCTAGAATTCTGATAGGCATCATTCCTTATCTCCTCTAATTCTTGTAGGTCAAGTTTTCTTTTCTTTCCTATCTCATCCATCTCCATGTTGCATTGTTTGATAGCCCAATATGATTTATGTTCCAATTCAACCGGAAGATGACAAGGCTTACCATAAACAAGTCGATAAGGAGACATACCAATGGGTGTCTTATATGCTGTCCTATAAGCCCAAAGTGCATCATCAAGTCGTGAACTCCAATCCTTCCTATTTGGATTAACTGTCTTTTCAAGGATGGACTTAACTTCTCGGTTTGACACTTCAGCTTGCCCACTAGTTTGAGGATGATATGAGGTGGAGACCTTGTGTGTGATGTTATACTTCCTCAAAAGTGCTTCCATAGTCCTATTGCAAAAGTGAGTACCTCTATCGCTGATTATGGCCTTTGGCGTTCCAAACCTAGCAAAGATGTTAGTCTTGACAAAATCTGAAACAACTTTAGAGTCATTAGTCCTAGTGGATTTTGCTTCCACCCACTTTGAAACATAATCAACGGCAAGTAAAATATAAAGATTACCAAAAGAAGGAGGAAAAGGTCCCATGAAATCCATGCCCCATACATCAAAAATTTCAACAATAAGTATTGGAGTTTGAGGCATTTGATTTCTAGCACCTAAGTTACCTGTTCTTTGGCAACGATCACATGACTTGCAAAAGAGGTATGCATCTTTGAATATGGTAGGCCAATAAAATCCAGAATCAAGAACTTTCATGGCTGTTCTTTTGGATCCAAAGTGTCTTCCACATGCATAAGAGTGACAAAAGGTGAGAATAGATTGAAATTCAGTTTCGAGTACACACCTTCTTATAATCTGATCGGAGCAATGCTTCCAAAGGTAAGGATCATCTCATATGTAGTATTTGGCATCACTCTTGATCTTATTTCTTTGAGCTTGTGTCAACTCTTGTGGCAACTTCTTGGTAACTAAGTAATTAACAATATCAGCATACCAAGGAGTTGTTGTACTTATAAAAAGAAGTTGCTCATCCGGAAAGTTCTCATTCAAGGGTAGTGCATCATCTTCATGAACTAAACGGCTAAGATGGTCCGCAACCAGGTTGTCACTACCTCTCTTATCTTTTATCTCCAAATCAAACTCTTGTAAGAGAAGTATCCATCTAATCAACCTTGGTTTGGCCTCCTTTTTAGTGAGTAAGTACTTAAGGGCTGCATGGTCAGAATATACAATTACTTTAGTACCAATTAAATAAGATCGAAATTTTTCTAAAGCAAATACAACAGCCAAAAGTTCTTTTTCAGTAGTGGAATAGTTCAATTGAGCATCATTAAGAGTTCGTGAGGCATAATAAATGGCATGTGAGGCTTTGCCAACCCGTTGGCCCAAAACAGCTCCAATAGCATAGTCACTAGCGTCACACATGATTTCAAAAGGTACATTCCAATCTGGTGGTTGGATGATAGGAGCTGATGTCAAGAGTCCCTTCAATGTTTCAAACGCCTCTTTGCATTTATCATCAAAGTGGAAAACCACATCTTTTTGTAGTAGCTTGCAAAGAGGTAATGTGATCTTTGAGAAGTCTTTGATAAATCTCCTATAGAAACCTGCATGTCCAAGAAAAGAACGAACCTCTCTCACATTTGTGGGAGGTGGTAAAGAATGCATAATATCTATTTTAGACTTATCAACCTCTATCCCTCTAGAAGAAATAACATGGCCCAAAACTATTCCTTGTTCTACCATAAAGTGACATTTTTCCCAATTCAAAACAAGGTTAGTTTCCATGCATCTTTCAAGTACAAGTGTAAGGTTCTCTAGACATCTATCAAAAGAATCACCATAGACACTAAAATCATCCATAAACACTTCTATGATATTCTCTACATAATCTGAAAATATGCTAACCATACACCTTTGGAATGTAGCTGGTGCATTACAAAGACCAAATGGCATACGCCGGTATGCAAAAGTACCAAATGGACATGTGAATGTTGTTTTCTCTTGGTCCTCCGGAGCAATGGCTATCTGATTATAACCTGAAAAACCATCAAGAAAACAATAATGAGAATGGCCAGCTAACCTTTCAAGCATTTGATCAATAAAAGGTAAAGGAAAGTGGTCTTTGCGAGTTGTGGAATTAAGTTTACGATAATCAATACAAACTCGCCATCCTGTTTGAATCCTAGTAGGAACAAGTTCATTCTCATTATTTGTTACCACCGTTACACCTGATTTCTTTGGAACCACTTGGACCGGGCTCACCCATTTGCTATCCGAGATAGGATAGATCACTCCAACATCTAGGAGCTTCAGTATCTCCTTTTTCACAACCTCCATCATAGGAGGGTTCAATCTTCTTTGTGCTTCTCTTGTTGGTTTGGACCCTTCCTCTAACAAAATCCGGTGCATGCACATGGATGGGCTTATTCCCTTGATATCGGCAATTGTCCAACCAATTGCTGTTTTATGCTCTCTAAGCACCCGGATAAGTCGCTCTTCTTGCAAAAGTGTGAGCTCTTTGGCAATGATGATCGGTAGTGTGTCCTTTTTACCTAGGAACACATATTTCAAGTGGTTCGGTAGTGGTTTCAACTCTAAAGTTGGTGCCTGCAAAATGGAAGGTAGAAGTTTCTCATTAGATAAAGGCAAATCAATAAATGAAACATCAAACCTTGCATCTTTAGGTGGCAGCGAGTGTAAAGATTCTAGTGCCCCTTCCACATGGTCACTCAAGGCTAGTTTAGCATTCCCCATTCCGAGATGGTTGCTAAGGACTATTTCCACACTATCTTCACCATCTAGCTCATAAGCTTGCTGCACTAGTGAGTCAATTATATCAATATTAAAAACAGAATGCACATCACTAGGATATCTCATGGCCTCAAAAATGTTAAAGCGAATTATTTCACCATCAAATTCCATAGTTAAAGTGCCATCATGTACATCTATTTTAGTTCTTGCTGTTTTCAAGAATGGTCTCCCTAATAGAATAGGTGTGGGATTAAAAGACAACTCATCTTCCATCTCAATAACATAAAAGTCAGCGGGAAAAACCAATTCATTAACCTGTACAAGAACGTCTTCTACAACTCCTCTTGGATAAGTGTTAGAACGGTCAGCAAGTTGTATTATAACACCGGTTTCCTCTAATGGTCCTAGATTCAATGAAGCATAAATTGAATATGGCATGACATTAATAGATGCCCCTAGATCTAGCATAGCACGCTCAAACCTGGTGTTGCCTATCTTACAAGGAATGGTAAAGATACCTGGATCCTTGCATTTAGGTGGGAGTTTCTTTTGAAGAACAGCTGACACATTCTCCCCCACACTTACCTTTTCATTCCATTTCAACTTCCGTTTAGATGTGCACAACTCTTTTAGGAACTTGGCATATCTTGGCACTTGCTTGATAGCATCTAGTAAAGGAATGTTCACCTCTACTTTCCGCAAAGTTTCCAAAATTTCCTTCTCTTGCTCCTCCTTCTTGGACTTTGCTAACCTGCCAGGAAAAGGTGGAGGAGTTATATAAGAAGGAAATGATGGTTTAGGAATTACCTTTTTTAGTGGCTCGTTGGGATGTGAAGAGGATGCCATGGTATTGTTCTCCCCTTGAGCACTATCATTTTGTGGTGTCTCTAGCTGTTTCCCACTTCTTAAAGTTATAGCATTGGCATTCTCTCTTGGATTCACTATGGTTTGGGAAGGTAATTTCCCAGAATCCCTTGCTTGCATTTGACTCATGGTTGTTGCCAATTGCCCTATTTGAGTCTCCAAATTTCGAATACTTGTCTTTGTTTCCTGTTGAAATTGAATTGTATTAGTAGAAAGAGCTTTAACAAGATCTTCAAGAGAAGTACCTGAATTTTGGGTGGGTGGTAGTTGTTGTCGGGTTTGGTATGGTTGTTGCACTCTTTGCTGAAAACCCGGTGGCCTGTGGTCAAATGGTGGAGGAATAGTTTGTGATTGGTTCCCTCCATAATTGAAGTTTGGATGATCCCTCCATCCTGGATTGTAAGTGTTTGAGTAGGGATCATATTTCCTTGATTGGTTCTGAAATCCACCCATGGCATTCACATGTTCATTGGTATCCTCTTGAAGTGTTGGACACATATCAGTTTGGTGCCCTATGTTTGAACATATGCCACAAGCCTTTATTTGTTGTATTTTACCTACAGCCAACTGTTGAACAAGAGAAGTCAGTTTATCAAATTTTTGTTCAAGGGATGATATACTTACCTCATTAATTCTCTTGGGTTGTGGTGGTGGATCTTGTCTCATTGAGAACTGTTGAGAATTGGCTGCCATGTTGGAGATTAATGTTCTAGCAGCCCTGGGAGTCTTATCAACTAGAGCTCCCCCACTAGCGGCATCTATCATACTTCTCTCCATGGGCATGAGACCTTCATAGAAGTATTGGATGAGAAGTTGTTCACTTATTTGATGGTGTGGACATGATGCACAAAGTTTCTTGAACCTCTCCCAATATTCATATAAGGACTCTCCGTTGTATTGCCGAATCCCACATATCTCTTTCCTAATGTTGGCAGCCTTAGATGCTGGGAAATACCTTTCCAAGAATGCTTTCTTCAAATCATTCCATGTAGTGATGGTCCCGGATGGTAGATAGTAGAGCCATTCCTTTGCTGAATCAGCTAGAGAGAATGGGAAGGCTCTCAACTTAACTTGCTCTTCCGTGACCCCTGTTGGTCTCATGCTTGAGCAAACTACATGGAATTCCTTGAGGTGCTTATTTGGATCCTCTCCTGCAAAACCATGAAAAGTTGGGAGAAGATGAATCAAACCAGATTTTAATTCAAAAGCTACCTCAAGATTAGCATATTCAATGCATAATGGTTGTTGACCCAAGTCCGGAGCGGCTAGCTCCTTGAGAGTTCGGTTGTCAGCTGCTGCCATCTCTCCTTGCTTCTCTTGGATGTTTTGGATCAACTCCTCGATTGGTTGTTGGTGAGAAGTTATAAATTCCCGAATTTTCCTAAGTCGTAAGTCTTCTTCGGGAGCTTGGAACATTCACTAATAAAAAAAAAATAAGAAAGTAAATAATTAGAACAGAAAATAAGAATAAACCAATAAACTAATAAACTAAAGAAAGCAATCCCCGGCAACGGCGCCAAAAATTTGATGCACCCAAAAGAGTATCTTATTTAACCTTGCACTAAAAAGATCAATTGTAAGTATAATGATTAGCAAGGGTCGAGTCCTCAGGGATTGGGTTTTAATCTATGAGTTATTAGTTTATAACTTACGTTCAAAGAAAACAATAAAAGAAAAGGGGTTTTTGAAGCCAGATTTAAACTAAAGTAAATAATAAGAATAAGATGCAAGGCGGTATAACCAGCCAATAAAAATATATATACTAAATTAGGCGGTATAACCAGCCAATAAAAATATATATACTAAATTAGGCGGTATAACCAGCCAATAAAAATAAAACAAAGTTAATATACAAATTAGGCGGTATAACCAGCCAATAAAAATAAATATACTTTTAAAAATAAGCAAACTAGAAAAGTAAGAAAACAAGTAAGTAAGAAGAATCAAATATGAAAAATATGGTTAAGGTTTCATTCTCCACCACTAGACATCATTAAGAATCAATTTCAGATCTATCAATATCAACCAACTATCAAAGTTAACAACCGTAGATAACAACAAGCTCTGTTATCCCAATCTTTCCTTAGTTTGTCGTTAAATAGAACAAGCTCTCTATTTAATCTCTAACCATTAAACAACCTAGAATAAGCTCTCTAAATTCAATTTAATGGCAGCTTTATGATGAGAAAGATAGGTTGATCTAAGCAACAAACACATAAGCTCGGATTGTTCAACTTAGGTTATGTTCCACTTTGCAATTATTGAAAACTTGACCATAATCATTAATCACAAATTGCCACTTATGAATAGGAAATCAAGACAATTACACGGATCATGACTCCTAGACTAGCAATAGATAATTATCAAGATCTATCTAGTTGTACACCTAAATAAATCAAGACAACATCATGAACAATTCTTGTAGAAGAACATAAGCAACTTTGATAGAAAATTAATGATAGATAGAATCAGAAAATCAATCACAAAACATGTCTAGGGCTTTGAAATCACCCTTAACCAAATAGAAGTTTAGCCTAGCATAGGCATTGTAAACATAAACATAAAATTAAAGAGAATCTAAGAAGGAAATAAAAGAAAGAAAGAAGAAGAAAATAAAGAAAAAGAAAACTAGAGAAAGGAAAGAAGAAGAAAACTTAGAGAATTTATTTATTATGGCTAATATCCTACCAATGTACAATATGATCCCTTACAATCACCCAAGGCCCTCTATTTATACACATTTTGGAGGGCTAAATTACAAGAGACAAGCTTTACAAATTTCAAAGGTAGGTATAATAGGTGGGTGCATTTTCTAACAATTTTCGTCATACATGACGATTTTGATCAGCCAACTTGATGGTCGATTTTGTCAATTTTGCAGGCCTTATCGGATCACATGGTCTTCTAGAAAAATGTTACCCTATCAGTTACTGATCCATAGCCGTTAAAATCAGCTCATTTTCTGATGTGGATAAGAAGATATGGGCAAAATACGAAAACAGGTCAGAACAGACGTCATTGCACATCAGCCAACTTCATGGTCGATTTCGCTAGGGAAAAAGACTCCGTTTCAAGAAGTGTAAAACATGAAAAAGATAAATATGCCTCTTAGCTTTGCACGGCTACAAATTGCAGCCTTATTGCTTCAGTGAAACTCGAGATATAGCTGATATGGCAAAAGGTGTCGGAACTGGAACTGAACTGGATTTACCCTTAATTCTAGTAATCTGAAATCACTCAAAGAAACTTGTGAAAAACACCAAAATACATAAAGATCATAAACACAATTAGACTAAACAATAATAACTCGTATTTGACACAAAACAATAATAAAACATAACTAAAAACTATATAATTATACGAGTTATCAGGTACAATAAGGAGAATGAAGTCAAAATATGTCAATAATGATGGTAAAAAGCTTACAAAATCATAATCACAAGATGGAAGAAGAATTGGGAGTCAAAAATATCAATTTCTGGTTGAAAAGCAATTAGGCAGATTTGACCTCTGGAGCTTGTTGTAAGGAAAACGTGATGTTAGACTCTTTATTTGAAGAAACTTCCTTATTTACTTTTGAATTTGACTTGATTATATTTCTAACGATATATTATGGGCCCAAATCGGATAAGAAATGGGCATTCAAAATGGCGCTAGAAAAGAACCCTGCGGCCAGAAAAACCCTAATCGCAAATCTGAAAAAAAAGGCAAAAACGTGATTTTTGCACCTCCAGGCTTACTTGTGCGGCAAGGACTTATTCTCAGGGTTTTAAAGCTCTATAAATACCATCTTTTGAGCCACAAACTAGACATCTTTTGAGGAGACTCAAGGGATCATCATTATTCTTCTTCTTCTTCTCCATTCTTTTATTTTTCTTTTTAGTTTTATGTATATATTATCTATGCCTATGCTAGGCTAAACTTTTATTTGGTTAAGGGTGATTTCAAAGCCCTAGACATGTTTTGTAATTGATTTTTAGATTCTATCTATCATTAATGTTCTATCAAAGTTGCTTATGTTCTTCTACAAGAATTGTTTATGATGTTGTCTTGATTTATTTAGGTGTACAACTAGATAGATCTTGATAATTATCTATTGCTAGTTTAGGAGTCTTGATCCGTGTAATTGTCTTGATTTCCTATTCATAAGTGGCAATTTGTGATTAATGATTATGGTCAAGTTTTCAATAATTGCAAAGTGGAACATAACCTAAGTTGAACAATCCGAGCTTATGTATTTGTTGCTTAGATCAACCTATCTTTCTCATCATAAAGCTGCCATTAAATTGAATTTAGAGAGCTTATTCTAGGTTGTTTGATGGTTAGAGATTAAATAGAGAGCTTGTTCTATTTAACGACAAACTAAGGAAAGATTGGGATAACAGAGCTTGTTGTTATCTACGGTTGTTAACTTTGATAGTTGGTTGATATTGATAGATTTGAAATTGATTCTTAATGATGTCTAGTGGTGGAGAATAAAACCTTAACCATATTTCTCTCATATTTGATTTCTTAATTCTTACTTGCATCTTACTTTTCTTGTTTGCTTATTTTTAAAACTATTTCAAAACCCCCTTTTCTTTTGTTTTCTTTGAACCTAAGTTATAAACTAATAACTCATAGATTAAAACTCAATCCCTGAGGATTCGACCCTTGCTAATCACTACACTCTACAATTGATTTTTTTTAAGTGCAAGGTTGAACAAGATACACTATTTTGGGTGCATCATATACTAACATGCTTAACTAAAATATAACACTCAAAACATGCAAAACAAAGTAGAAATACTAAAACCAAACAAGCATTTTCACAAACACTTGATATACTAACATGCTCAACTAAAATATAAAGCTCAAATCATGCAAACACAATACAAGCATTTTCACAAACACTTGATATACTAAATATAAAACATCAACAAATTTAAACATTATGAAAACAAAAAATTAAAAATGCAATAACATGATATTTAAATCATAAATGGCAACAAACAAAGCAACCAAATTAAAATATGACTCAAGTATATGAAGTAGAATAACACTTAAAACATCAAGATTAAAGAAAATAACATAAATAACATGATAAAATAAACAAAACAGCAACATTAATAAAAAATGTAGGCCATTCGGCCATGGTGAGAAAAATGTAAAAAAAAAAATTGTAAAAAGTATTTAAGAAAGAGATGAAGAAAGAACTTAAGAAGAACAATAAAAAAAAAACTCTTATTTAAAAAGGAAACTCACCAAATAATAATTAAAATAGCAAAAGCAAGAATGGAAAATCAAGAAAGTGCAAGAGTTGGTGCTCAAGAGCAATCTCAAGAAGCTATATTTCAAGCTTTATCTCTTCAAACTTTCCTTTCTTTTCTAAAATTTTTCTTTTTGCTTTCAACCAAGGAGAGAAAAAACCAAGAAAAACTAAGAGAAATCTGAAAAAAAAAGTGAATGAAATCAATTCTGCCCTTCCCTAGTAGTGCTGGCCGAATGCCCGTCTCTCTCATGCAAGGATGTTGTCATTTTTTCCCAACAAATTTTCCATCCAATGGCTAGTAATTCAAGGTGAAAAAATCATGAATTGTCACCTTTAGATTAACATATCAGCTGTCCATAATTATAGCTGTTCAAGAATAATGTTGACACTCTCCCTTGGCCTATGTAGCTTAATCACAATGGCTTGATCAAAAAGAATCTCTAACTAACTCTTAATTCTTGGCCATTTGATTGAAAAATCAGAAGCTTCCTCCTTCCTTTGGGCCTTGGCAAGTCAGCACTTCTCTTTTCCAGCCCAAGTCTAATTTTTTGAAAGGCCAAAAGAAGCCCTTTTCGGTTGCTTGGGTGAAATGACCGTTTTGCCCTCCGGATGGAAATAAATGTCAAACGGACTCCAAATTCAAATTTTATTTTTTTGATACTTTCAAAATAATAAAATATTGAATTCTAGAAGTTTTCAAAATTTTCTGAGTCCGTTTGCTATTTATTTGGATTTTTTCTTCCAAAAATGCCCTTTTATGCCCCTACATTTTACCATTTTTTAAACGAGCTCCAAATCAAGATTTTTCTTCACCAATCTCTTCAAAATAATTTAAAAGTGTGATCTGGAAGATTTCATAATTTTTGGAGCTCATTTGGTATTTTTTCGGGATTTATCTGCTTGAATTACTACATAGGGGCTTAGGATTTAGCCATTTTGCAAACGAACTCCGAATCAAGATTTTCGTTCGCCAATCTCTTCCAAATAATTTAAAAATGAGATTTGAAATTTTTTAAAATTTTTGGAGTCCATTTGCTATTTTTTCAGGATTTATCTTCTTCAATTAGAGGCCTGGGATTTGGCCATTTTGCAAACGAACTCCGAATCAAGTTTTTCTTTCGCCAATCTCTTCCAAATAATTTAAAAATGATATTTGCAAATTTTCAGACGATTCGGAGCTCATTTGCTATTTTTCCGGGATTTTCTTTCTTGAATTACTACATAAGAAGCCCGAGATTTGGCCATTTTGCAAACGAACTCCGAATCAAGATTTTCTTTCGCCAATCTCTTTCAAATGATTTAAGAATGAGATTTGAAAATTTTCAGAATTTTTGGAGTCCATTTGCTATTTTTCCCAAATTTTCCAATTTTGTCGGTTTTGCTCAAAATAAGTCCGATTTTCAGATTTTCTTCAAGCTGAGCCTTGGGCTATCCCTTTTTAATCATTCCTCATCCATTGGTGGCTTTGGTCTTACCAAGTCGGGGCATTTCTGTAATTCTTCCCGATTTCATCGAAATCAACCAAAAATCCTAATTCTCGATTTTCTCCTGGATTGACTTTTCTTTCAGTTTTTCTTCAAGTGGCTTCTCCATTACCCGTAGTCAGTGCTTATCTTTCATTTGGAACCTTCAATTTTGACCAATTCGATCGTTTAAGCATTTTTCCCCAAATTTCCCGGAGTAGGGTTTCGTTTCTATTGAATCTCCATAACCCAACTTCCAAATTCCATATCTTTCGATGTAGACCTCGGATTATCAAAATTCTTTCGCCATTTTTCAATTGAACTTCAAATCTTGATTTTGAAAGTGGGTTGACTTTTTAGTAGTTGACTTTTTGAGGTTGACTTTTTCGAGGTTGACTTTTTCTGAGCTTGACTTTTTTTGACTTTGACTTTTTTTGCTCACCCTCTTAAACTAAGTATTGGAGTACACCACCTGCAGGATGAAAAAAGTCGTTTTACATTCTGAAACCTCAATTTAGGAAGAAAACATACCTGTTTTAGTGGTCCGGACAAAATTAGGTGTCTACAATAATATTTTGATTCGGAAATAACAAAAACAATTAACAAATAAATGAAATTTTACAAGTAAAATTTCTAGAAAAAGATAAAAATGCAAAAATAGTAAATAATTTTCTCGAAATTTGTACAAAACAATACACTCAAAAAATAAAAAAATAATTATTTTTGGAATCTTGCCTAGATGTTGGAAGAATCTCGGTATTTTCAAAAATGGTCGTCTAACGTTTCGTCATAAGAACTCTCGAGTATAGAGAGCCTTTTCAAATTTCACCTAGACGTTGAAGAATTTGAAAAGGCTCTCATATACGGTGAGGGTTCATGTTTTATTAAAAATATATATTTAAATAATAATAATAAAAAATATAAAAATATAATAAGAAATATAATAAAAATGGTAATTATAATCTTTCATGGATTCTAACCTAGGTGTTGGAAAGACTCTAATATTGTTACAAAAAATATTTTCATTGTAAGGATCGCTACGAGAACGTCTAAGTATGGAGATTCTTTCCAAATTCCGCCTAAACGTTGAGGAATTTGGGAAGGCTCTCATATATGACGAGGGTTCGTGTTTTACTTCTAAAAGATAATAATAAATAACGATAATAACAATAATAAAATATAAATAAAAAATAAAAAATGCTAGTCAAAATAATAGTTAAAATAAGTAATGAAAAAAAGGATAATAATGCAAAAAAAAAAAAAAAATCAATTCATTGCGTCATCTACTTATTCGTGCTTACTTATTCGTTTGATCGCCATGTTAATATTTTATGTTTAGTCTATAATATGTTACATAGCTCAAACATTAAATAAAAATTTTCAACAAAAAATGGGAGAATTTTCTCGAATATAATAATACGCTTAAACAAGAATTTTCAAGTGTAGAGATCTTTTCCAAATTTCTCCTAGACGATGGGGAATTTGGGGAAGATCTTACATCGAGGGTTCTCGTATTATCTTTAAAAAATAAAAATATTCCATTTTACAATTGAATTAATTCATCATTTATGTTGTTGTATATGTCGGATAAAACATGGGAACACGTCGATTTCAAGGGCCGAGATTAGAATTTTCAAATGTAGAGATCTTCTCTAAATTCTGCCTAGACGATGGGGAATTTGGGAAAGCTCTCACACTGAAGATTCTTATCGTCACTCAAATAAAAAATTTATTTTCAAATTAAACAATTTGTTGTTTAAATTATTGTTCATTATTTTTATGCTTGCTCTTTTATTATAGTTGGTTATTCCCTTCGTCACATATTAAATCTTTTATAAAAAAGAAAAAACGAGAGTTTTAAGAAAGTCTTATAAAATAAAATAATATTTCGAGAAAAACAAATATTGATTATCCTGCCTAGACGTTGGAGGATCTTGAATAATTGTTGTTTACTAAAGAACATTATTTGATTTAGAGGAATATTATGCAAATTCGAAAGCGAAGAAACTCTTCTTAAATTCTGCCTAGACGTTGGAGAATTTGGTGAAAGTTTTCGATGCCAAAGATTTTCATTTTATTCCCAAATGAAATAATTTGTTTTTGTACAAATACAAAATTTTCAATAAAAAGAATTATGGGATTTATTTTTAAATATCAAAATTAAAATCGTTTTATCAAGATTAATGAATAATATATGATTAATTGGTATCGTTTTAAACGGGCGTCATGGGGGTGCTAATCTTTCCCTGCACGTAACCAATTCCCGAACCCGACTTTGCGTTCTCTCTTGTTTAAAGCGCGGACTTTGAAATTAATTCTTAAAAATGTTTTAATTAATTTAAAAATATTTTACTAAAATCGGTTTCAATTGGTGACCAATCACACCTAAATAAAAAGGATTGGTGGCTACTCCATTTGCGTTTTCAAATCTTCTATCAGTCTAAAAAAACCGTTATGACAGCTTGGCGACTCCACTGGGGACTTTGAGAGTCGAGCCATTAATTTAATCATGTGTTATCCAAAGTCTCGGTTTTTCAGTTTTAACCGGTATTTATTTATAATTCCCACACTTTTTAGATAAAGAAGATTTTTTTGCATACATTTATTGTTCTTTGGTTATCCTTGTATATTATCACCGTTCTCTGTTTATTTAACTTTATATATTGTTAATACTCTTTGTTTAAATAAGGTGTTACATCGTTTAATTTTGTTTTAATAAATTGTCGGGGTATTTTGAATAAAGGTTATAAAATAGGTGGTGAAAGGTTCGTTTATTCCTCCTCACACACTACACTTGCATTTGCATATCATGAGCTCTATACCCCGGCTCCGTCCTTTTAAGTGGAAGTAAAGTAACTACGCCTTCGTGATAATCCTCCGTATGGGCTAGTGAAACACTTTTGGAGTATAAAGTACCTAAAGCCTTCGTGATTGATCCTCCGTACGAGCTTAGGAAAATATACTTTAACAAATTGAACCCATTTTTGTCGGGGTGCCACACTAGCCTTCACCGACGACAGTGAGGAACAATTTGGGGCCTTTAAAACTAAATCTAACCTCTTATAGCAAACCTAGGTGAAGCCATGCTGAATTTTCGTTAGATACCCGAAGTTAGGAACACATGGAGGAACACCTCTAATCCTCCACCATATCTTTGTATTTTAAACCTCGCAAATCGGGTGATGATGAACGGACATCGTATTAACCGAAATAAGCTTGATATTTTGTCCCAAAGACGCCGTGACGCCAAAATTCCGTTAACATTTTTGGACAATTATTTAGTATACATTGTTATTTGCTTCATACTTGTGAATTCATCTCCTTACTAATTTCTCTTTTTTTCTCTATCATGCATCATATTGACATCATAACGAGAAGTATTGATCTCGGGATAATCATTAACAAAAAAGGCTTTTCATTATGGAGTGTCGGGTGTCTCTATCAGAATCCAGCATATGTCAGAAGTATCTAGAAGTTAAGGGTCAAGCTGAAAATTTGCAACGCAAAGAAGAAGACTGTTTGAAAGAAGGACATCTTTATGATCTTCATCAATGAGTTCATTTGGATTTATGCCAGAATGATTTGTTTGGATTAATAAACATATGGGAGCAATGGGGGGTAGAAGAGAAGAGAGTTTTTTCCCAAAAATACGAAGACATAGCCTTACTCATTTCGATAGAGGTGAATGAGCAACTCCTTCGAGCTATGGTGCATTTATGGGACCCGTCATATCGTTGTTTTACCTTCAACAAGGAGGATATGACTCCCACTATTGAAGAATATTCGACCTTGTTGCACATAGAGTTGCCGAACCCGGACAAGATTTATTGGAAGGAATAGAAAACGTCGGGGTATCGAAAGAAGCTCTCGAGAATAATGGGGATAGAGCCCGAGGATGTTGACAAGTATGTGGTAAAAAAGTGTGAGAGTGATTGCATTTTGCGGGATGTCCTGCATGCTCAGATTTTGAAGAATCAAGGGAAAGAACAAGCTCTAGATCTGTTCACCCTGTCAATTTATGGGTTGACAATCTTTTCGAAAATATTAGGGCACATCGAAGCCGCAATAGTAGATTTCTTCGAACAAGTTGATAAAAAAGTTTACCCTTCTCAACTATTGTAGCAGAAAAATCAGATTATTGAACTTTTGTCGGAGAAAGGGAAAGAGGAATTTCACGGGTTGCATCCAACTTCTTTACATTTGGATTCAGAGTCATTTTTGGCAGAAAGAGGAAGCCCCTCTGCGCCCATATCTTGCAACTCTGGTGCCAATCGGAGAATTCTGCAAAAGGGAATGGCCGAGAGGAGGAACCGGAGATCAGTGGATTGCGATGCTCCAGAGCCTTACAAAGGAAGATGTGTCATGGAAAGCCCCTTGGATGCCTCATATACCCATATTGTATAAATGCGGAGACAAGTCATGGATCCTACTACTAGGGATATAAAGAGCTGTCAGTTATGCACCGCTTCTAGTGCAAAGGCAGTATGGGTCGCGGCAGTTTGTCCCAATGACTCACGAGCTTGGTCAATTAAAATTCACCTATGGGGGGGCCAAATATATGAAACAAGTCCGAGAGGTCACTAAGGCGTGGAAACAAACCTTTCGGGTGGAGTTGGCTAGATACGCCGTTGATGTCACACCAGAATACCTTGCTTGGAGAGCGAAGCGAATCAATGATGTGGTGTCATCTTCGGAAAGTGCGATTGTCAGACCGGTTGATCTTCGCCTGAAGGTAACTTTGACAGAGGTTGATATTGCAAGACAATAGTTCGAGGTTGAAAGGGCAAGTGTGAACAAAAAAATTCTGAAACTTGAGGAAGAAGTTAATTAGAGAAAGTATGAAGAGATGATACAAGTGGCCAAGATAGAGAAGTTGAAAAAGAGCGGGATGTGACCAAAGATGATTTAAAGAATCTACACCAAGAAAACAAGAAGTTGAGGATCGAGATGAGGGTCGACGGAATCATGAAAATTTTCGAGGAATGAAAACGAGAAATTGAAGAGCTTAAAAGAGGAATGGAATATTGGAAATGCAAAGCGAAGGAAGATAAAGAAAATACCACTCGACTATTTCAAGAAAGGCAAAGGTGGGAGGATATGTATTCTGCAACCGTGGCAAAGCTTGTGGAGAGTCAAAAAAGGAATGAGAATTTAAAAGCCAAGTTGAAAATCGAAGAAGAAAGACATGGTGATACCGAAATGCTCTGGCAAAAGATCCAAGATTTGGAGTTGCAACTACAGAGCCATAAAAACCACATCCGTGACATTTTCCGAGCATGGGATGAGAAAGACAGTGAATGAAACACTCTGCAAAGTTTAAGCACAGCAGCATGCCTCGGTAGGCTGTACATAAAGCACTTGGCTTCACAGATTTCGAAGGCAGTATGAAAAGCAAGAGACATGGTTGAAAAGGCAAAAGCTCTAAGGAAAGAAGTTGTCCCAACTGGAAGAGGCGAACAGAAGCTGCTGAACTTTTTAGAGGAAGCGAATGAGCAATATGAACAGATCAAATGTTTTTATGGATATAATCCTAGGATGTTGGACGACATGTAATGAAGTTTATGATTAATGAAATGTCGCTTTTGTTAAGTTTATCCAAAAGGCCAATATCTCGCATTGCATTACATTCATGCATATCACGCATCTCATAAACCTCAATCATAAAGTTTCATCTAATTGTAGAAATATTTTTGCATATCATCATCATGATGACATCTTTCTAATCTACAATAATTAAAATATAAAAGGTACTCAAATAGATAAATCTACGATAAATCTGGAATTAACCACCCAACATCGCTACCATACTCGTTCACAAGCAAGAGCCATGGAAAACGAACAGTCAGCACGAATGGAAAGGATTTAAAGGTCTCAGCTGGAGATCCAAAGAGTTCAAAAGGAGTTACATGAACAGGTAGCAAAGTTCCAAGAAGATAACAGAACAAATAGCTAAGTTGATGGAACTAATGTCGCCACTGTCAAAGGAAAAGGGCATGTTGAGAATTCTGTTGTGAGAAAAAAAATCGTGGAAGACAAGTACTTAAATAGAGTTGAGAAATTGGAATGGGTTCAGCTAGAGATGAATGAAAAGGTGATTAGAACTCAGGAAAAGATCTAAGAGCAAATGACTAAGCTGATGGAATTGATGTCCGCCACTGTCAAAAGGAGAGAGCATGTTGAGAAATCTACTGCAAGAGGAAAATCGAAGGCCTTGGAAAATAGTACGAGGAATTACCTCCTTTGCCCATCGGCAATAACATTAATCAATGGGCAGAATTCTTAAGACACACAGCCACAAGTTGCACTACCAACTAGGTATCAGCTGTTTGAGGAGGAAGCTTTATGCACTGGAAGAAACAGATATATTTGGTAATGGGATCCGAAAGAATTTAGCTTGGTTCCTGATTTAGTCATTCCACCCGAATTCGAGGTTCCCAACTTTGAGATGTATGATGGAACAATTGATCCAATGACCCACCTCAAAATATACTGCCGAAAGATGGTGAGACATGTGGATAATGATAAGTTATTAGTCCATTGCTTTCAGGAAAGCCTTAGGGGATCCGCAATCAGATGGTATAGTCAGTTAAGTAGGGGTCAGATTTATTCTTGGAATGATTTGGCTAGAGCTTTCTTAGACCAATACAAACATGTGACCGAAATGGCACCGGATCGTCTCTTTTTGCAAAATATGGAGAAGAAAGACACTAAAAGCTTCAAAGAATATTCTCACAGGTGGAGAGATATAGCAGCCTAGGTACAACCGCCCTTAACTGAAAAGGAAGTTACTGTCCTTTTTGCAAATACAATGCAGGCCCTACGCTATGATAAACTCGTTGGTAATGCCAGAAGGAACTCCGCGCAGATGGTAATCCTAAAAGAGACGGTTGAGGAAGCTGAGAATGGGAAGCTCCAGGTGGGTGAGGCATCTAGTACCAAGGGAAGTGGGATACCAAGAAGAAAGTGAAGGATGTCAAATCCATGACCTATGAAGGGCAATGGAGGGGAAACTTTACCCCATATCCTCCATACCCCATGAACCAACCTTTCTACCCTTCCATGAACAATGTATATCGGGGTCCATACTTATATCCGATGGCCTCTCAAAGTAATTATCTGACAAATCTTCAACCTCAAATTAGCCAAGGAAAATTGAAGAACATTCAAATAGAGATCTGTTTGAGCCCCTCCCCATCTCTTACTCTGATTTGTTACCACGACTTGTTGAAGACCGACTTCTCACTAAAATCCTAGTGAAGCCCATTCGACCCTCATACCCAAGTTGGTATGACGAAAATGCATATTGTGATTATCATTGCGGGATCCGAGGTCATTCAACAGAAAATTGCCTATCTCTTAAACGAAAGGTACAAGCACTCATCTGCGAAGGTTTGAGAGGAAACAAAGGTCAAATGACAGGAAGAAATCGCTGTTGGTTCATGGGAAGACAAGCGAGATTGACATAATGGGAAATAAAAGTATACATGGTTTTAAGAAGCAAGAGAGCAATCAAGTTGACCTGATTCCTGTGTCATACAGTGAACTGCTACCTCAACTTATTCAGAGCCGTCTTCTAACACCCAAACAATTGGAGCCTCTAAAATCTCCATACCCAAGCTGGTATGATGCTGACAAGCATTGTAATTACCATTCTGGCAATCAGGGCCACTCAACAAAGGGTTGCCCCTCTTGGAAATACAAGACCAGGGATCTCATAAAAGCTGGTTTGCTAAGTTTCGAAGAAGGGAAAGCCAAGTGTCACAAGAGACATGGTGCCTGATCTTGACAAGGGAAATGAGTGATATTGTAATGAGAGGCATACAGGGAGTATTAAGGAGTAGTTGGCTTTGGATTGAGAGAAAGAATGCCAACAAAAGAATTTCAAAGGCATGTAGTTCTATGCATCATTATGAAGAAAATACTTGTCTTATGTTGACATCCAATGAAATAAATAAATTTTGAATTTCAAATGCTTTGTGTTCATTGTGTTTTAAAAATAATTTGAATGGAGAATATTGACGGTCATTGTTAGAAATAACCCAATACCTTTCCATATTTCTTTCGGGCTTTCCTATGCCTAAATCCTTTAAATCAAGAACACCCGAAAGACCCATTGCTTTCAGGGGTATAAGTGTTGAATTTCATAAACCATAGCCATCACGAAATAAAGAAAGGTGTAAATCCTAGCTTAGGCTATGAGCAATGTAACAAACTTTTGAAAAAAATTTTGAGCTCCTTAGAGTCTTAAACAAGTGAAACATTTTTCAAGAATCTAGATCATGGTAAATTGATGAGTGTCAGGTTATGCCAAAACCATTCACATCCCTCTCAATAACCATTAAACATGAGCTGCCCAAGCATTACTTCGTAATTGACATCTCGGGGCACAATGACTAAACCAGATTTTCCCACATCCCAAAAACAACCTACCCTGGGCCATATTCTTTCTTGTCACGTCAGACAACTCAGAAAAGATTCGAGAGGTTCCTCGTAATGATACAAAATCTCATTTGCATGGTTGATCAAATTGGGGTATCTTATGTAGATATGACGTATACGTGGTGAATAAAGATGGAGTAATGCATGAATTTTTGGACCATGCATGTAAAAAAGAAAAAATTAATGCAAAAAATATATGTGTGACATCATGCATTTATGAAATTCAAGATGGTTTCAAGAAAGGAAAAACCTTTTCATTATTTTCCTCTAGGGAATGACTTTTTAGTTTACGTGGTCGTGTTTGAGATGAGAAATGGCCTTTTTTCATCATACTTTCGCAAATTATAAAATTATTCCCTTTGATTCCCCTTTTTGAGCCTAATGAATATTTTTCTTGAACCCTGATCAAGGGTTACCCTCCACACTAGGGGGCAAATGCGAGAAAGGACCTTTTCAAAGATCAAAGATAAATGAGTCCTAGCTCAAAGAAAGATACAAGGCAATGAAGCTCCAAAATAAGTATGGGCTCACCCTGTTAAAGTGAAAATACTAAAAAACATTGAATAAAAAAAAATGAACAAAAAGGCTCAGGAAGGACGAATGTTTCGAGGATAATCCTCCTCATAAAATGATCCTTCATTTGATAACCCTTAAACACATGTTTGGGCCTATTTATTCTTTATTTTTGAACCCACAACCTTGGTCTAGATTACGTACCTAGAAAAGCCCATTTTGATCAAACATATCTATTTGAACTGATGAGTTTATTCCAGGAGACGAGGCTTTGGTCTCATTTTTC
The DNA here is from genome assembly GCA_030761205.1 of Fremontodendron californicum. Classification (NCBI taxonomy): domain Eukaryota; kingdom Viridiplantae; phylum Streptophyta; class Magnoliopsida; order Malvales; family Malvaceae; genus Fremontodendron; species Fremontodendron californicum. The sequence goes on from JAULJL010000013.1 coordinate 24,001,632, forward strand.
GGGTCAAATCTATTCTTTTTGGATAAGTTTTGAATTCTTAAATGCATGGTGAAACAATCAAGAAAAATCAAATGAAAAATAGAAAGAAGGAGATTCTAGGGTGAAAACCCAAAATGGGCAGTCTTGAGTAAAATGAGAAAATTTTCGATAATACCCATGGTATCACTAAGGCCATGATAAATGGAAAGTCACCTTGAAGAAATTAAGGAACATCTAGGAATTCCTGAACATCCCAAACTGTCAGCTCTCTTTTGGAAGATTGGCTTCAAAAACTAAACCTGTTTTTCTCCTCCGAATTGACCATCCCACCTTAAACATCCCGGCTAGTCTCGTCGCTTGTCAAAATACCATGGTCGGAAAACTAAAAGAATGCTAAGTTTGTTTGATCCTCGAGGAATTCATGTTTCATAAAACCTGTCTCATTTGTGAGCCTAGAAAGGGCATACATTTTTCTTGTTGTGAAGTCTATGGGATCAACCAAAATCCTACTGCACCAAGCCTTTCAACTCAAAAGCCAAATTTACACTCATAAAAATTTCTAACAGTAATCATCATTTCTTCAAGAGGCTTTGATAACATTTGTGGCTCAAAAGTTTTCAAAAATGAGCAATTTGTTTAAAAAAGAAAAAAAAGAAATAATTAACATTTTTTGAAGTCACCATTTTTAATAAAAATGATGTTGACATGAGATGAGGGTTTGTCTAACCCAAAGGTATGGGACTACTAAGGTTGATCTTGACTTTCGGACACGGGAAAAAGAAATAGAACTTGGCAAACAGATTTTCGTGGATAAGAGTTTGAGGAACTATCGGGGCATGGAGATAACCACTTATTAAAAGGGGAATGATAGCTTGGAGTACAAGAGGTCAAGATACACTCTAATTTGAAAGGAGGAACGAATTGAAGAGGTTAAGCCAAATTCAAGAAAATGAATCAAAGACATTTGCATTTTTGTTAATCTTTGCATTTGCACCATGAAACATTTGCATCATTTGAGGATCTCCATATCTGTATCATTATTGAGATATTTGCATTTATTCATTGGTACTTGCAAATGCATCATTAGGGGGGATATGCATCTGATTATATTGACATCGCATATGCGTATGCATTGTATTTCATGCATGACATGGGCTATTTGGAATTTTGACATGTGAATTTGAACCCTAAGTGAGATTTCTTCGAGGACATGATTGTGTAAAATTTTCAAGTATGATCACTAAAACCTCCGGGTGGACGTCTAGTCAACCCGAAGAAGGAAAAGAAAAGGAATTGGAAAAGATAGAAAGGGTTTATAAAGAATGGGATAAGAGGCTTAATCAGATCAAGCTTTGGAAAAGTCACTAGTTGATGAAATACACCCAGGGGCATCGAATCGTGATTCGAGCCTTAAGTTATGCATTCCATTATCATAAGCATGCATTGCATCATCATGACATTGCAAACAATTAAGAATTATCATTGTACAGAAAAAAAGATATGAATGACAGGCGAAAAAGGAAAAAATGAAGACCGACTGCAACAGGGAATTGGAAATCATCATGATGATCAGGAGAAAGGTATCAATTTATTTTTCAAGTGATAGAGCCTCTGATGAGAGGAGCAATTTATTTTCCAAGTGATAAAGCCTCTGTTGAGAGGAGCAATTTATTTTTCAAATGATAGAGCCTCTGATGAGATGAGCAATTTATTTTCCAAGTAATAGAGCCTCTGATAAAAGGAGCAGTTTATTTTCCAAGTGATAGAGCCTCTGATGAGAGGAGTAGTTTATTTGTCAAGTGGTAGAGCCTCTAATGAGAGGAGCAATTTATTTTCCAAGTGGTAGAGCCTCTGATGAGAGGCGCAATTTATTTTTCAAGTGATAGAGCCTCTGATGAGAGGAACAAATTATTTTTCAAGTGATAGAGTCTCTGATGAGAGGAGCAATTTATTTTTCAAGTGATAGAGCCTCTGATGAGAGGAGCAAATTATTTTTCAAGTTATAGAGCCTCTGACGAAAGGAGCAATTTATTTTTCAAGTGATAGGGCCTCTGATGAGAGGGGCAGTTTATTTTTCAAATGAAAAAACCTCCGAGGGAGAAAGAGTTTTAGAACGCAAGCATACATAATCCCAAACAAAAACGTTGGTCGTGTTTTTGCCCTATTCCTGATTCTCAGCAATGTGCAAAGAGGGGCAGCTGTAGCAACCGTTTTTAGCCCGGGTTGAATCCGAATTCGACCTGGGTCACCTGCAAGCCCAACCAACCAGGCTCAATGCCAGGCCCCCATCCAGGGCCCGTTTTGGCCTGCTGGCCAAGCAGGCCAATCGGGCATACTGGCCTAGCAGGCCAATCGGGCCTAGCAGGCCCACCCAGGCAGCCAGGCCACCAGGCTTGTTGCCTGGCCCAACAGGGCCTGCTACCTAGCAGACCCATCCCTAAACCCCAACTCAGCCTGCAACCCTAGCCCTCTGCTGCCCTAGCCCCAGCCCGCCACCGTAGCCCCTGCAATCCCCCCACCCTTCCCCAGGCCACCAGCCAGCACGCCACCACCAAAATAGGGTACCTACAGCCCCAACCCAAGGGACCTCAGCCACACATAATCCTCATCAGGACAAAGACATCCCTTGAAGCAACACCAAAATCCCCGAAATTCTGTGATTTCCTGGGAATTTGGATTCCCAATCTGTACAAAAGGCCACACAGACAGTACACAGGGGGAGCTTTTTTTCGGGTTTGGAAGGGGGACAAAAAAACAACAGAGTATAGCAACAAAAAAAAAGGAAGGTTTTTTAGAGTTTGAGATTTTGGGAGTTAGGGAGAGGGGGAGACCGTCTTCGGTGGTGAAAAGGAAACGGCGAACGAAAGGGGTATGGGGTTTTAGGCTAGAGATCGATTTGGGTTCGATCGGAAGACCCTTTTTGGGAGATCGAAAGTTGGAGGGTCCGAATATTTAAGTTTAGATCTAGGCAAGCCGGGCTCGATTCACCAAAAACCAACCCTAGTTTTGGAATGAGGAAGACGAGGAGAAGGTTTTTGGCCCGATATTGGTTGAAAAAGCCATCGGCAATGGCGACAGACGGCGACGAGAGAATCTAGGTTTTGGATGAAGTTTTCGGTGACTTGAAGAACACCCCGGGGTTTAGAGAGAGAGGCTCCTGTTTGTAGAGAGAGAAGGAAAAGGCAGGAAAAAAAAGAATTTGTTTATATAGACACCAAAAAACAGCGTCGTTTAAGGAGAGGCAGGGTCCGCGCGCGAACCCAGATCCAACCTGAGGTCCGCGTGCCTGACCCGAGCCAGAAGAGAAAAAAAAAGAAAAAAAAGGAAGATCCTAGCCCGACCCGTTCAGCCCTCAACCTAACCCGCGACCCACCAGGCCTGATTCGGCCCACCAGCAACAGACTTGGATTTGGGCTTCCAGCATTGGGCCTTGACACCTTGGCCTGTTTTGGTATATTTTTTAGCCCATTCTATTTAAGTGTTTATGAAATCCTTTTTATGAATGCCCACATTTTATATATATATTTATTTATTTGTCATTTATTTGTTTCTATATATGTTTTTTTAATTTAAAAATATATATATATATTAAGGATAATTCATTTAAAAGAGTGATAAAAAATAATGAAGCTTTCGTTATTTAAATTAAGATCAAAATAGAGGCGATAAATAAAATTTGTTTTAATTATATGGGTGAGAATTCCTATTCTGTTATGTGCAGTATGCAATATAAAAATTATAATATTTTGATTCGAAAATAACAAATGCAATTAACAATAAATAATTACTAGAAAAAGATAAAAATGCAAAAAATAGTAAATAATTTTCTCGAAATTTGTACAAAACAATACGCTAAAAAAATAATAATAATCATTTATGAATTCTTGCCTAGATGTTGGAAGAATTCCGGTATTTTCAAAAATGGTCGTCTAAGGTTTCGTTATAAGAACTCTCGAGTATGGAGAGCCTTTTCAAATTCCGCCTAGACGTTGTAGAATTTGGAAAGGCTCTCATATACGGCGAGGGTTCGTGTTTTATTTAAAATATATATATTTAAATAATAATAAATAATAAAAATAATAAATATAAAAATATAATAATAATGGTAATAATAATCTTTTATGGATTCTAACCTAGGTGTTGGAAAGACTCTAATATTGTTACAAAAAATATATTCATTGTAAGGATCGCTACGAGAACGTCCAAGTGTGGAGATCCTTTCCAAATTCCACCTAGACGTTAGAGAACTTGAGAAGACTCTCACATACGACGAGGGTTCGTGTTTTACTTTTAAGAGATAATAATAAATAACGATAATAACAATAATAAAATATAAAAAAAATAAAAAATAAAAAATGGTAGTCAAAATAATAGTTAGAATAAGTAATGAAAAAAAGGATAATAATGCAAAATATATATATATATAATTTTTAATCAATTCATTGCGCCATCTATTTATTCGTGCTTACTTATTCGTCTTTAATCGCCATGTTAATATTTTCTGTTTAGTTTATAATATGTTACATAGCTCAAATATTAAATAAAAAATTTCAACAAAAAATGGGAGAATTTTCTCGAATAATAACAATACGCTTAAACGAGAATTTTTAAGTGTAGAGATCTTCTCCAAATTTCGCCTAGACGATGGGGAATTTAGGGAAGATCTTACATCGAGGGTTCTCGTATTGCCTTTAAAAAATAAAATATTCCATTTTACAATTGAATTAATTCATCATTTACGTTGTTGTATATGTCGGATCAAAAATGGGAACACGTCGATTTCAAGGGCCGAGATTAGAATTTTCAAATGTAGAGATCTTCTCCAAATTCCTCCTAGACGATGGGGATTTTGGGAAAGCTCTCACACCAAAAATTCTTATCCTCACTCAAATAAAAATTTTATTTTCAAATTAAACAATTTGTTGTTTAAATTATTGTTCATTATTTTTATGCTTGCTCTTTCATTATAGTTGGTTATTCCTTTCTTCACATATCAAATCTTTTATAAAAAAGAAAAAACGAGAGTTTTAAGAAAGTCTTATAAAATAAAATAATATTTCGAGTAAAAAAAAATATTGATTAACCTGCCTAGACGTTGAAGGATCTTGAATAATTGTTGTTTATGAGGAACATTATTTGATTTAGAGGAATATTATGCAAATTCGAAAGCGAAGAAACTCTTCTTAAATTCTGCCTAGATGTTGGAGAATTTGGTGAAAGTTTCCGATGCCAAAGATTTTCGTTTTATTCCCAAATGAAATAATTTGTTTTTCTACAAATACAAAATTTGCAATAAAAAGAATTATGGGAATTATTTTTAAATATCAAAAGTAAAATCGTTTTATCAAGATTAAAGGATAACACATGATTAATTGGTATCGTTTTAAACGGGAGTCGTGGGAGTGCTAACCCTTCCCCGCACGTAACCAACTCCCGAACCCGACTTTGCGTTCTCTCTAGTTTAAAGTGCGAACTTTGAAATTGGTTCTTAAAATTGTTTTAATTAATTTTAAAATATTTTACTAAAATCGGTTTCAATTGGTAACCAATCACACCTAAACAAAAAAGATTGGCGGCCACTCCTTTTGCGTTTTAAAATCGTCTATCGGTCTAAAAAAACGGTTATGACAGGACACAAATTTCGAAATTTTCTTACATAAAAATGGTTTCCTTTTATCTTTTGCTTGGTTTCTTGTCGGTCTCCTGAATTCGAATAGCAATGGCAATTATCAAATAAGATGATGCACTCAAAGTATTTAGTGTTTGTAATAATAAAAAAAACTATTTAATAAAAAATAAAAAACTTGATAATTAGGCTGTAAATAGATCTAGTAATATTGGACACGACACAATTATACAATACAAAAAAATTAACTAAAACACGCAAAAAATACGACATGAAAAAATAATACGAACATGAAATGAATACATGAATGTCTCAAATTTTATATAATACAAATTATTAACATATCAAAATTTATATAAATATAAAATACCTTAAACACGATTATGACACGACAAAATACACGAACATGATACGTATACCCGAATTTTCAGATCTAGCTGTAAATGAATCGGGTTTGAACGAACAAATCTTTGCTCGTGTTCGTATTCGTTTGTTTATTTAAATTCATTATAAAATCCAACTCAAATACTGAAACTCAAAATAAAAAATCAATTTAAAATCTATTTTCGTACACATTATTAATGAAACTTAAATTAAAAAAATTAAACTTAACTCATAGAAAATATATTAAACTTAAAATAATATTTAGAATAATTAATAAATTAATTTTTTTGTCAAGAATTAATGAATTAATTTAGTAAGTATTACAATAATAATATATAAAATAAAATTTGAATATTAATATTATTATTTACAAATTGGGTTGAAATATTTTTTTTCTTCTTCCAGCAATCTGATAATCTTGTTGCTAAATTTAACAATATTAAAGCTATATGTGATTGTAGACCTAATCTACGGGCCATGCTACTTGTCCAGCTCGACAAGCTCGATCCGAATTAGTATGGGCATGGAATATGCTTTTAGTAATCTGGATTGACTTGGCCAGGATTACTATTTAAATAATAAAAATAATATTTTCATTTAAATTTAATTATAAAAAAATATTTTAAAATATTTTAAATAGTAAAATGAGCTTTTATACTTGAACTGGCCCAATTTGGACCTGAGCAAGTTAAAAAAAATTTGTTCGAGCTCGGGCCCATCCCGACTTGACTGGTGGGCACCTTTGTTGGCTATTTAAGGCCATTTTTCGTTTTCAAACGACTAGATTTGTGTTACTTGGATCTTAAATTAATATTAAACAATTAGATTTCACCATGGAAGAAAAAATTCCAAAACAAATCTAATAGTTTGAGACAAAAAACAATCTCAACATGTTGGATTTGGCTAAATGAGGTTATTTTCGATTAAAAATGAAGCAAAAAATAGTGTTGATGCGACTAATGTATTTTAGAAATATTAAAAATATATAAAGAAGCAAAAAAAAAAAAAAAAAAACCCCTCAAAATTCAAATCCATCAACTATTATGAAAATTGAGTCTCTATGGACTCATAGGGAATTTTTGAATTTTATTAAAGGGGTTTCTTTAATCCTATTTTGTCATTTTTATGGGTATTTTTGACTTGTCACAAAAAAATTTTAGGGACCCAAGAGGTATTTCTTTAAATGTCCAAAAAAAGTTAATAAATATATATTCCAAAAAAGTAATTTGTTTTCTTAGGTCGATTTAGGATCTATATTCGATCCGTTTGGAAAAAAAATAAAATATTATTTTTTATTTTAATTTTAAATGATGTATTTAAAGAGGTTAGTTCGCACGTTGACTCGCGAATCGATTTAAGATTCGTACTCGACCTGCTCGGAAAAAAGTTAAAAAATAAATTTATTTTACTAATTATTTTTATTTTAATTTTAAATGATGAATTTAGAGTGGCTGATCTGCACGTTGACTCGCGAATTGATTTAGAATCCGTACCTGATCCACTTAGAGAAATAGTTTTAAAAAATATTTTATTAATTATTTTTATTTTAAATGATGCTTTTAAAGGGATTGATCCGCACGTTGACTCGGTGGTCGGTTTAGGATCCGTACCCGACCGGCTACGGGAAGAAGTTAAAAAAATTATTATATTAATTATTTTTATTTAAATTTTAAATGATGTATTTAACGGCGTAGGTCTGCGCATTGAGTCGCGGATCGATTTAGGATTCGTACCCGATCTGTTTGGAAAAAAAGTCCTATAAATAAAAATACGCAGTATACAATAAAATTTAAATATTTTAAAATATATATAAATAACATTTGAAAATATATTTATATTACGTAATTTATAAATAAATAATTATTATAAATTTAATTTTCATAATTAATAAAATATAATTATATTAAGATTATTACAATTTTAAAATAAAAAATTAAATAAATAATTATTATTCAAAAAATATAATTTAAAATAAATTATAATTAATTAATTAAAAATTTATATAAAAAAATTAAAACTACCCCCAACGAAGCGGGGGCCTTTTTCTATTGTTTTATCAAATTGATTTCTCTGTTATAAGTTTATCAAATTTCATTTTTTTACATGGTTTACTTGTTATTATTTTTAATACAAATATTGTTATTAGTTACAACTTTTGCAATAACAAAATAGAATCCTGTTTTTATATTTGTAAAAGCTCATGTGCTAAATATTGTGTCAAAAACTCCAATGCACCAAAATATGTTTTTTCATGTTAAAACTTTTTTTTTTTTTATAAAATAATTTTCTTAAATGATTATTTTTTTGTATATGAAAATTATAAGAGCAATTAATAAATAAAATAACACAAAAATGTATACAAATTTTGAAAAACATTTATTTATTTTAAAATAAATATTGGATAATTAAAAATTTTTAACTTAAAAATGAATTTGGCCCCATAACATCGAAATAAAACATTTTTTCTCGTATTGTTCTTATTTATACTCATTTTATCATGAAAAAAATCAATTTAAAAGGAAGATCAAAAGAATTATTTTTAATTTCTTAATCTTTTAAAGTTTCAATTTTTAATAAATATTTTATTTTTAATTCTTTATCTTTATTTTTAATTCTCATGGTTATCACCGTTCCTATTCTAAATGTTCTCTTTAGTTGACACTCTAGTAACTCTTTTACTTTCTACTTCAAGTTTTATAACTTTTTCTCCGTAATATTATTATTATATAATGCGTTACTAGTAACTAATTCTGTTTATGAATATATACCAGGAACCCCACAGCATATATTACTCTAGTGAAGACAGAATTGGGTACTAAACCTGCTCCGTTTATGGCATCTGCTGATTTTACTCCAAAACGTGCTGAAGTTTATAAGGAATTGAAAGAAAATGGGGAGAGTTTTGAGATTATTGTGATATCACTTGATGAGGAAGAGGAATCTTTCAAGGAAAGCTTTGTGGCACCTTGGTTGCATTGCGTTTCAAAGACGAGAGCTGTGAGAAATTCACTAGGTACTTTGAGCTCTCGACTTTTCTAATATTGGGCCAGAAATCCAGATGGGAAAACTCTCCACTCTATTGTTGCTGCAACTATTGAAGAACATGGGATTCAGGCTTATCCCTTCATCCAAGAAAATTTTGCCAAGCTTGCAGAAAAAAAAGAGAAGAAGACCAATGTTGAAAAAACCGAATCATAGGTCAAATTGGTGTGATTGAAGATCATAGGTTCAATCGGTTGAACCGGTTAAATCAAATTGTTCAATTTAAAAATAAATTAAATATTAAATATATGATTTTAATATTAAATAAGTATTAAATATACTCATTAGTTAATAAAAAATTGTAGTTGGCTTAATGGTATAGTTTTTATTACATGATTATGAGGTTAAAGGTTCAAATCTCATCATTTAAAAATAATTTTTTACTAAAAAAAAATAATAAAATTAATAAAAAACCGATTTTTTATCGGTTCACTATATATCCGATTTTTTCATCATTGAAGAAGACCAAACAAATTTGTAGTAAAAATTGCTTCTTTAAACTTTTCTTATTTCGACAATTCTTATTTTTACTCTAAATCCAAGAAGACGACCAAAGAAATTTTGTGAATCTTTTTACCATTGTCTTTCGAATTTTTTTTAATTAAAAATCTTAACATTTCTTCCAATTTCATTTCCACTAATTTCTAATATTAAAGAATCGATTTATTTTTTATATTTTATTTTCCATCTTATGTGGACACAGGCTCACATGTGACATGACATTTAGATTATAAAATGATGTGAAATTATTGAACATATAGAAACATCTTATTGGTTATTTAAGCCACATTACAAAGTTAGATTTTGGAATGAAGTGTTGGAAGGAAGAAAAATTGAAGTATTAAGTTGACAATTTTTTAAGGACTAAATTGACAGAAGATATAAAGTATAAGAGTTAAATAAGTAATTAATTTTTTTTTTATTTCTCTTTTTCAATTTAAGTTTGTAATAATACCGATTTTAGGAACAAATTTCTTCTGTCCTTTTTTATGTCTCTTTTGGTACCCTTCCAATAATTTTTTAACATATATTTATAAACAGTTAATTAACTGAATATATTATAAAATTATAAAATTATAATATAAGGGCACCAAAAAGAACCAAGAAATAACGGCAGACGATATCTATTTCTGATTCTAGATAAGAAATAATTATTAGGAGCCAACTAGTAGGCAAAGTCAGACTTGAGGGGGACAAAGGCCAGTTCTTTTTATCATTCTCCTACCTTTTGTTTTTGTTTTTCCTCTACTTTTTATCTCATAAAACAAAAAAGAGAGAATCAATGTTGCAAAAACAGCCCAATGAATCTCCTTTTAGGAAATCACTCAAAGCCCTTGAAGCTGATATTCAGCATGCTAATGGCCTGTAAGTCTCTTTTTTTTTTTTTTTTTGTTGCAAATTGATGGAGTTGCATTTACAAATTCATATATCTTTTATCCACAATTGGCATATTGTGGATCATCAAGTCGATTTCTTTACAACCCATTTGCATTCTTGCTTTATCCTGAAATACTGAAAAATGTTTTTTCTTTCTGCCTAGTTCTGGTTCTGGGCATTCGATTGCCTGTTTATTTCTGTTTAGATATGATGCTTTGGTTGAATTTATCATTGATAGGCCAACTGTACTGAAGTTGGTTATCACTACTGGTTTGTGGTGATTGGTATCTTTTATAGATGTTTGTTCATGTAAAGTTTGATAATAGAGTATCAACCGATGTTATGATCGCTATTTTATAATTTTAATTTTTTTCGCTGTTAATATTCAATTGATCGCAATAGCATTTGATACGTTCACAATCTGTCATAAACACCGATACGACTAAAAATGCGTTCATAATCACAATTTAAATCGCCGATTGCAACTTTTTGGTGTAAAATTTGCTGGGCAGCCGCTCTCCCAAGAGATTATGGTGGGAATTGTTACCATATGAGATTATCTTATAACCCTTTTGCACCCTTCATCCTATTTTTGATTTAATGGATAGATTATAGTTTTACAGATACCCTTCCTAGTTATTTAGGCGGCCTTCTCCACATGCTTTTATAAAAGGTGAGTTAGTATGTAGTTTCAGTTTGTAACATAAGAAAAAAGGAATTAATTCAATGAGGTTTGATTTTTATTTTTCTCAATTTGATTTTTGAGTTTATTATTTAAACAAAGTTCAATAATATTGCCCAGGCATGTTGATGGAATCTCTGTTACATAGACTCGGCAGTTTCTACCATCGTACCCGTGTCGATACGACACGGATACGGACACGATATATGTGTCGGATGCCGTGATTGCAATAAGGACCCGTCTTCTTCTCCTCAGGCAAATCAAACATAAAATATATATAAAAAAAATCACAGGAAAAAGGGTAGATTATTGGTTTGATATTTGTCTGGTTTAAAGATGGAATTTTTTTTGTTTTCCTTGACACTGACAGTCTCAAAGTTGTTAATACAGGCTGGGTTTCAGCACTTAGCTAAAAAAAAAAAAATGATGAAAAATTTAATCGAGTTTATTTTTCAAAGACAGAAAGAGAGAGAAGCTGAGAAGGACTTGTATTTGTGCGGCTGGAGAAGTTTGAAGAAAAAGAAGAAAGAAGATGTTTAACAAAAACAACACGTTTTCTTTTTATTTAATTTGAGCTCAAAATCTTCAAACCTATTATTTATTTGAAAAGTATTTTTATACTTTCCATATTGGATTTAACAAGTAATTACTCCAGCCCAACAAAAGAAAAGGAAAAAGATAATGTTTTGGGCTTGTATATTTTTGGGCTCTTGCTTAATTTTATATTACCTATAAATGATGAGTGTATTTGAGCCTTAGGGTTATTAAAAGTAAAGAAAATAAAATGAAAATGTTTTTTTTATAAGGGTAAAATTTAAAAGAAATTTATTTAAGTAACAAAATTATCTTATTAAATTTTATAAGACGTATCTGCGTATTCGTATATTATTTTTGGATACTTTTTAGCAGATTTCGTGAGTCCAAAAGTTTAAGCAAATGACGAGTCTGACACTTAGACACATACCAGTATCAGATACCCGTACCCGAGTCTATGTAACATAGGATGGAATGCCAGCTCTATCCTCGAATAATAGAAAAGCCACTCTATGGAAATTTTATGGTATTAGAAAGCACGGACACTAACACGGACACGTAATATGAGTATGATACGAAGCGGACATGGTGACACGAAATTTTTTAAAAAATTAAGACATGAATACGACAAGACACGGTAATAAAAAATATTTTTATATAATAATATATAATAAAAATATAAAATTGATATTTTTGAATTAAATATTAACATGCAAATAGTTTTTTTTTTTTAATTTAAAAATTTGAACCTTAAAAAAAGATTAGAACGAAATTGTTCATTATTGATTCCATTTTTAGGAGAAATATACAAAAAAAAAAAAAAAAAATCATCGCGTGTTCAGCCGTGTTTTTATTATGCTTTGACTGTATCCGATTTTATTTTTATGACGTGTCCTCGCTTGTCCAACATGTATTCCGCCGTGTCAGACACGTGTCCGACACTTGGATACTCCCCCGACAAAAGTGTCCGTGCTTCATAGTTATGGTATGTTTTCTGATCTGGTGTTTCTTGGTAACAGGATCCCAATTTGGTTCTTCAGCTTTCATTTTTACTTCCTCATGTTCCACTGCACTTACTGGACACTATTTGCAGCTATTATTTACCCTTTGCTCACACAACTTGGGGATGAGTTTATTGAATTGGAAGATAATAAGAAAGGCTGATGTACAGAAGTTTCGAAGCTGAAAGAGAGTTGAAGACCGCAAGAGGGTCTCCGATAAATAAGATTTAGAGAGAGATGATGAATGTTGAATATGCATGGAGAATTGCACAAAGATGCATGATTCTGCCTAACTGTGAGCCTGCCTTATACATAAGCTGCTACCATGACTGATATTCCTGGTTTCTCCATTTTTGCTTTTCATGTTGTTTTTTTTTTTCTTACTATTTACGATTAAACATTTTACTTAATTACCTTGATAACTTAATTGCTGATACTAATATTCCTATTGCTCTGTACATTGATTTGGAATTGCAGGAAAGTCTGTTCTCACTCCTGCCCTTTCTGCCATGGTAGTTTAAAGAGAGTGAGTTTTTAAAGATCTGTGGGTTCTCATTTCTCACAAGTGGTAATGACATAATTGACATGGTTACTCTTGCAAAACCTGCCTTTTGTAATGCTAGAGACACATCCATATCTCGATTTAAATTACGGTTGCAGATGCAATTTTAATCGTGTGACGTAATAAATGCTATCGCGATCGTGATTTTTTTATTTTTTTTATTTTGCACAATATACTGTAAAATGCAGTAATTATAATTATAATTTTTAAAATGATTTATGATATTCTATGATCTTTTATTTATAAAAGTAAAAAAGTTATTCACAAGTTGTAAATTAAATCTATATACATATAATTCACAATCATGGGTTTAATCATTATAGACCACTAAACATTTACACCCAATCGAGGGTTTCGAAACTAGGAAGCAGGTTACTCTGAAGATTTGTGAAATTTGGTATAGAACAGCCTGGACAAAAGCAGAGAGGCAGGGATTGCAAAACTGAATATATATATATATATATATATATATATATATATATAGATGCATACTAAAAATAAAAAAAGTATTCTTGGCATTCGACTCAGCTTTTTTTGAACCTGACTGCTGGAATCTATGTTACTCATACTATTTTTATTTTATAAAATATTCGTGTTCGACATTTGTATTTGATATATATTTGAATATGAGTAAGAGAATATGATCTTCCAAATATATGTATTTTTAAAAAAAAAAAAAAATTGAATATACCTATATTAAATTACATACTTATATCCGAGACTCACTTCGAATCGGACCAACATAAAATTGGAATGAAAAATACAAAGAGATTTATTATCACATGGAATCTTCAGTTTCTGATTACTGTCATCTGATCTATGATGAATATCATGGATCAAATGAATCTTTCTTGGAACTTGCTCCTCATCAACGAATTCCAATCATAAAATAGCCTCTGACTGGATTACTCTATCATTACTTTTTTTTTTTTAACTTCAATACTGACTTGAATCCTTAAAAGTGGAAAATTCTAACGTACGTTTTTTACCGTAAGCTTCCCATCAGCTTAGATGAATTGTATCCGTCAGATTAAAAATGTAAGATCTGAACCGTTGAAAAAAAAAAAAAAAGGGGGAAACCGGTTTATCCCTTCACTTCGAAAAAACCCTTCCCCCTAAAACATCCTCCCCCCAGCTCTGTTTCGAAAATCCCTTCCCCCCCTCTGATACAAAAAAATACCTAGAACCCTAAAATTTCTTCTCCTTTTGTGTTTCGAAAATTTGCTTCTCCCTTTGTAATCTGATTCGAAAAATTGGTTCCCCCTTTGTAATCAGTTTGTTTTCCCTTTGTATGGTGTTTCGGAAACCCCTTCCCCCTCTGATACAAAAAATTCTGTAGAACCCTAAAATTTCTTCCCCTTTTGTGTTTCGAAAATTTGGTTCCCCCTTTCTAATCAGTTCGTTTTCCCTTTCTATGGTGTTTCGAAAATATTGTTAGAACCCTAAATTTTCTTCTCCCTTTTCTGTTTCGATATTTGCTTATCCCATTTTTTTTTTCGAAATTTGGCTTCTCCCATTGTAATCAGTTTCGAAATTTCCCTTGTGTTTCGAAAATTCCCTTGTGTTTAGAACCCTAAATCAGTTTCGAAAACCCTAACCCTTGTGTTTTTGCACAACCGAAACCCAGATTAAAAAACCCTAACCCTTGTGTTTTTGCACAACCGAAACCCCAAATATCAAACCCACACCCGACTCTCTTCCTCTGAAAATCATCGAACCCAGACATATTTTTGTTTGGTCATCTGGTATTTTGTTTCTTTGTTGGTATTTCAGCAATTTTTTTATATTTTTTGTGGATGATTCTAATTAATTTTGGTTTGGGGTTGTTTTTTTGTTTTTTTGGCAGAAATATCAGCATAAATTTTGGGTGGCTGCAAGAAGATAATTGGTAAGCATAAGTTCTTGAATCAGCTTGGAAACATGTTTGCTTTGTTTGGTTGTTGGACAGGAAAAAAAGGAAGGATAAGTGGATGCGTTTTGGTTTCTCTGCATGTTAATTGAGCCAGTGTCGGTTTCGCTATAATGTGTATCTGTTTCGTCCTAATTAGATGCATGGAAGTGGAAAACATGTCATGATGCTTAAAAATTATGCCTATTATGATTCTGCTATCGAGCATTTGATATGCCTATATTGTTTAAGCTTTTTTCGCTCTCATGGCTCCAAACCACAACCCTGACAATTAGTTTGATTGGCATGGCATCTATTACTGCATAATCTTTCATCTGATTTTTGTAATCTGTCGATTTGAAATGTACTTCTTTTACAATCTGGATTTAATTTTGGTAATTTGGGTATTTGGTAATTTGGTTTTTGTTTTGTTGAGAGACTGAGATATTTTGGAATTGGGTTTTGTTCCTTGAATGCATAAACTTGTGGTAAACTTGTCACTTTTTAGGGTGTTGTGCTCTCCCTGTTGGTTCGTAATATTGTCAAAATTCAATATTGATTGTCATCTGGATTTATATTTTGTGATTTTAGCATGCTTAGTTTTTGGAAATTCTTCACTTTGGCTCTGGTTTAGTAAGATTGTTCTTATAAAATAGTGTTAGTACATGATTTTCTGAATGGAACAGTGTTTGAGTCGTTGTGATTTTGTCTTGAACCGTTTTAAAAGTTATGATTTCACTTGTGGTTTTGTCTGGTATATATGTAACTTATGGTGTTGCTGCTGCATTCTTGTAATAACAGTGAGATAACATTTACTATAATCTTTTGTTGACAATTTTATCAAATTATATATATAAAATAGTATCTTGACTATGGGGTTTGGAATTTTATATATATCCAAAGGTTTAAAATTTAAATCATCCCACCGATAGTATAAAAAAAATAGAGAAAATGAATATACTGTAATTAACCTTATGTGCATAAGTAGAGTAGAAATTAAACAATTACAATAGAAAATGTTATTATTAATTGGTAGTTACCTTTTAGGCCAAATAAATGGTACTTTCCTTGAAAAATCAATGCAAAATTTGTAGTATATAGTTTTTACATACCTTAGGTTTAAACAAATTTATTTTATGTATATATATACTTTTTAAGATAATTGAATATGAACTTTTAATCAATAATATTGTCATACACATTCTTTAGAAAATTTTAATTTTTTTTTCCTAATGCAATCTTGATGTAGTAATAGTTTTAACTCCTTTCTTATTTTGGTTTTAAATAGTCATGTCATTTTTAAATTTTGTCTTTTTAAGATAATTGAATATGAACTTTTAATGAATATGAACTTTTAATACGGATAAGATTATGCCTCTAGGCAGAGAAAATTTTATTAACTTTTTATGCAGAATTAGTTATCCTGATGTACTTGTTTTGTATTATAAATTATAATTTATTGTATGTCTAAAGTTGAGAAATTTGCAAACGTTTGTTTGATTTTATTAAAGATTCAAAGAGATGGACAAAGTTGATGAAAATGTGCAGCTTCAGCAGACTGAATCCAGCATGAAGGTTGTAAAACCGAGGGGTGCATTTTTATATTTATATTTTATTTAGCACGTTTATATGTTAAGTGATAACTCGTATAATTACATAGTTTTTAGTTATGTTTTATTATTGTTTTGTGTCAAATATGAGTTATTATTGTTTAGTCTAATTGTGTTTATGATCTTTTATATTTTTATGTAATTTGGTGTTTTTCACAAGTTTCTTTGAGTGATTTCAGATTACTAGAATTAAGGGCAAATCCAGTTCAGTTCCAGTTCCGACACCTTTTTCCATATCAGCTATATCTCGAGTTTCACTGAAGCAATAAGACTGAAATTTTAACCGTGCAAATTTAAGAGGCATATCTATCTTTTTCATGTTTTACACTTCTTGAAACGGAGTCGTTTTCCCTAGCGAAATCGACCATCAAGTTGGCTGATGTGCAATGACGTCTGTGCTGACCTGTTTTTGTATTTTGCCCATATCTTCTTATCCACATCAGCAAATGAGCTGATTCCAACGGCTATGGATTAGTAACTGATAGGGGAACATTTTTCTAGAAGACCATGTGATCAGATCAGGCCTCCAAAATTGACAAACTCGACCATCAAGTTGGCTGATCAAAATTGTCATACAATATGACGAAAATTGTTAGAAAAATGCACCCACCTATTATACCTACCTTTGAAATTTGTAAAGCTTGTCTCTTGTCATTTAGCCTTCCAAAATGTGTATAAATAGAGGGCCTTGGATGATTGTAAGAGATTGTAGATTGGTAGGAAATTAGACATTGTAATAAAATTCTCTAAGTTTTCTTCTTCTTTCTTTTCTCTAGTTTTCTTTTTCTTTATTTTCTTCTTCTTCTTTCTTTCTTTTATTTCCTTCTTAGATTCTCTTTAATTTTATGTTTATGTTTACAATGCCTATGCTAAGCTAAACTTCTATTTGGTTAAGGGTGATTTCAAAGCCCTAGACATGTTTTGTGATTGATTTTCAGATTCTATCTATCATTAATTTTCTATCAAAGTTGCTTATGTTCTTCTACAAGAATTGTTCATGATGTTGTCTTGATTTATTTAGGTGTACAACTAGATAGATCTTGATAATTATCTATTGCTAGTCTAGGAGTCTTGATCCGTGTAATTGTCTTGATTTCCTATTCATAAGTGGCAATTTGCGATTAATGATTATGGTCAAGTTTTCAATAATTGCAAAGTGGAACATAACCTAAGTTGAACAATCCGAGCTTATGTGTTTGTTGCTTAGATCAACCTATCTTTCTCATCATAAAGCTGCCATTAAATTGAATATAGAGAGCTTATTCTAGGTTGTTTAATGGTTAGAGATTAAATAGAGAGCTTGTTCTATTTAATGACAAACTAAGGAAAGATTGGGATAACAGAGCTTGTTGTTATCTACGGTTGTTAACTTTGATAGTTGGTTGATATTGATAGATCTGAAATTGATTCTTAATGATGTCTAGTGGTGGAGAATGAAACCTTAACCATATTTTTCATATTTGATTCTTCTTACTTACTTGTTTTCTTACTTTTCTAGTTTGCTTATTTTTAAAAGTATATTTATTTTTATTGGCTGGTTATACCGCCTAATTTGTATATTAACTTTGTTTAATTTTTATTGGCTGGTTATACCGCCTTGCATCTTATTCTTATTATTTACTTTAGTTTAAATCTGGCTTCAAAAACCCCTTTTTCTTTTATTGTTTTCTTTGAACGTAAGTTATAAACTAATAACTCATAGATTAAAACCCAATCCCTGAGGACTCGACCCTTGCTAATCATTATACTTACAATTGATCTTTTTAGTGCAAGGTTAAATAAGATACACTCTTTTGGGTGCATCAAATTTTTGGCGCCGTTGCCGGGGATTGCTTTCTTTAGTTTATTTGTTACTTGGTTTATTCTTATTTTCAGTTCTAATTAGTTTTATTTTCTTGTACATACAGGTTTTTATTACCAAATTTTGAAAAAAAAAAAAATAATGAAATTGAGCAATCTAACACTTGAAGAGTTGGTGGCATACATGAACATGGAGAATCAACAAGCCAATCTCACCTCCCCAGTTCAACAATTGGCCATGGGAGGATGTCAAGGCCATCAAGGGTTCCAAGACCAACAGTATGATCATTACTCAAAAACTTACCATGAGGGATGGTGGGATCATACTAATTATGGCTACTAAAAAAATTACCAAGAAGTAGATCCTTATGCCAATTACACTCATCCATCTAGCTTCAATCAATCATGGTCTCAAGAACCAGATCTTTTTCAACCACCACATATGACTCAAAACTCAGGTACTTCTTTAGAAGATCTTGTGTATTCTCTTGTTACTGATTCTTTGCAATTTCAACAGGAAACAAGGGCAAGCATCCAGATTTTGGAAAAGCAAATGAGCCAATTGGCTAGTAGTATGGTGGGATGGGTAGCACAAAGATCTGAAGAACTCCCAGCCCAAACGATGGTTAACCCAAAGGAGAATGCTACTATTGTGACCTTGAAGAATGAGGAACAAGATGAGGATGAAACAAAATTAGAGATGGATTCTATTCTTGAGGATAATGAAGCCAAAGATCCAAATAAGAGTATTTCGGCACCTGAAGTAACGTTTAAGGTTTCACTTTTTACTAATGTTTCTTCTCCACCTTTTCCTAGTAGATTTGCAAAGTTCAAGGAGGCAGAACATGAACAACACATGCCGGAAACCTTAAACAACTTGTTTGTGGAGGTCATTCAACAAGTATCAAAATATGCTCCATTCCTCGATGACATATGCACCACAAAGGATGATGGAATAATACTTGTAATGGAGAATGCATCCACTGTTGTGCAAAGAAAGCTTCCTCTCAAACGCATAAATTTGGAAAATTTCATGTATGAGCCTGACAAGCCTAAAATGCCAAGAAGAGGTGTTGGTTAGGTTCAAAACACTAAATCAAGTGCTAATTGGGGGAGGCAGCCTAATTAGTGAAAGCATTGCCAAACTGCCATCCTCAGATTTGCTCTCTTTTTCTTTATCTTTTTCTTATGTTTCTTTGCTAATTGTGTTTAGTGTTTCTAAGTTCATTTAGGCTGCATAAGTTTATTTTGTTTATTAGTTCTTTTCACTTACACATGATTCTTTCATTTGGGATTAATAGCATTACATTAATGACAATGTAATAATTATGTGTGGGGGGAAGAATTTAGGATTTTATTTAGAGTGTTTTGTTTTTGAGTCTTTTTATGTTGTTTTTCTTTCTGATCCTTGTTTTGAAAATAACTAGATGTAAATATAATTTTTTAACCCCGGTTAAACGGCGGATAACGGTACTCCATGATTATTTAAGTCGGTTCCATCAGCTACCCACAAAACTGATATTGTATATAAATTTCTCTTTCAATTTCTCTTTCATTTTTTTTTTTGGATAGATGATATTCTCACACGATTGCAGAAAAGATTTCCTCATTTTCCTCGAAATATTTTACTGAAGCTTTACCAAGTTCGATTTGAAAGATTAAGAATGCTTATGCACAAAGGGATTCCTGAAGACATACGTTGGATAATTGAAGCCAAGGTACGTGAAGATGAATATCTTCCTGTTTTGCATTTACCAGGTACAGGTAGAAGCACTTTTGCAAAGAAGCGACGAGCAAAGCGCATGAGTTCAAATTGCCACAAATGTGCACGATGGACGTGTAACGGTAAATGTCGTTCTATTGGGATTCCGTCCTCTAATCAAGATGATAAAATTGAATTCATTAAGGATGGATTGAGTAAGGAGAATTTGGGTAATATCCAACTTTCTCTTGAGACGCATCCTAGTGGAGACGTACAAAGAGAAATTCTTGATTTATGGCCGCAATTCCAAAGGGAACGACAACATCTTGGGAATCTGATGTTAAAAGACCCTGTTTGCCAGCTTGTAAGAAAACTGGATGGGAAGCATATCCTCGACTCATAGAAGGCGTTTAAGCCGTTTCTGGACGTAAAACCAGAGGAAGATGTGAGCCACAATCACAACTACAATAAATGACTTCTCAGCTTTTGGTTTGATTTGCAATAACTTTATTTTGGTTTAATTTACGTGTTGTTCGATTTGTGTAATTATTCTCGTTTTTTTTTTATTTGTCTTTTACGGTTGATTTTTTCTTCCTGAAATCACGCAAAAATCTTTTGTTAGGTTAACATTTTCTTCTGACAGGTCAGATACACTTTCGGCGACATTATTACTCTTGTCTGATTCACTACTCAGTCCTCTATATATTACACCATGTACTCATTCTCTTTCAGGCACTCGACAATTAAAAAAAAAATGGAAAGTACTTCGTCCCAGCGCATTAAAAAAATTTGTGTCTTTGGAGGTGCTTATCCAGGGAAAAATAACATATTCGCTGATGAAGTCATAAGAGTTGGAGTAATACTTGCCCAACAAAAGATCCACTTGATTTATGGAGGCGGTAGTACGGGTTTAATGGGAGCAGTCGCTACAGCAGCACACGCCGGAGGAAGTCCAGTTCTAGGAATCGTGCCAAAACTATTCACAGATTTTTGTGGACCTACCTTGGGTAAGGAAATACAAGTCTGGAGTATCCCTGAACGGATAACAATCATGTATCATTCTGCCGATGCATTCATTGCTTTACCAGGAGGTCTGGGTACATTGGAAGAAATAGCTTGCGTGGCTTCTTGGTCATCTTTGGTCACAAATAAGAAACCCATTAGTTTGCTTAATATTAATGGTTATTTTAGTAATTTGCTTTCATATTTAGATAATGCTGTGGAAAATGGATTCATGTTTTCAGAGGCAAGGAGAACCATAATTTCTGCTACAACCATTGAAGATTTACTCAAAAAGCTCCAAGCTTATGAGTGTTTATCTGCTACGGTTGTTTCGCAAACGCTCGGAAAAAGAAAAAGAGATATGGACGAGCAAGGAGTGGATTGCACTTTGTCTTTGTGACATTATCTAACATTTTGTTTGTTGTGTCTCAGTTATAATAAGTGGTTAGCAACCTCTACAGGTAATATATCCTAAATTTTACCTTTAAAAAAAAAAAAGAAAGAAATTTGTGTTTTAAGCCATTTAAAAGTATTCATTCTGAACAAGGTCTGAGTAAGGGAGACTTGAGACATACCTTGTCAGTTTAATTTTAATCTTTTTATGTTTACTTGTTAATTTTTGTTTAGTATTTTAGGATTATTTAGGTTGCATGGTTTTGTTTTGTTTTGAGTCTTAGTTGTTCCTATTCTTATGTTATTAGTTCTTTTCTCTTACACATGATTCTTTCATTTGGGTTAATAGACTTACATTGAGGACAATGTAAGAATTAAGTGTGGGGGGAATGATTTAGGATTTCTTTTATTTTTGTCTACTATTTTTTTTATGAGTCTTTATTATTATTATTATTTTTTTTTAGTGTGTTTTAGTTCCTTTTTAATACAATGATGAGATATGAATTGCATAAGTCTAAAACAGATTTATTAGTGAGAAGATTTTCATGAGAATTGAGCTTGATGTCAACCTTTTTATGAGCCAATGTTAATATGATATGTTGATTGAGAAAGAAGCATGTTTAGACTTAATCTGACTTGTATAATCATCCTTGTGAGTTTTTGAGCCTATAATGATTGATGCATTATACAAATCAATCTAATTTCTTTCTTGAGTGCTCTTATGATTACATGATTCTCTAGAACTTGCTTTAAACCGTTTGAGACTATATTGATACATGTGACAACATGAATATGATAGAGGCATTAGGATTATAACCAGAGCCAAACAGCCATCCATTATTAATGTTCTAAGAGAACATCCCCACTAGTGAGCCAATTTGAGCCTACATTAAATATGCTGTTTTATTGGTAACCACAACTTACACCTAGCCTAAATATACTTATATCCTTACCCTTGTTCTAAAGATGGATTATATATTTTGAGACATATTGCAAAAAAACAAGGGATATTTTTAGTTAAAAATTTGGGTTAGAAACAAGAAATAAGTGTGGGGGAAAAAGAAAAGAAAAGTCAAGAGAAAAAGAAATGGAATACTGGCAAATATATTCCTATGTAAAAAAAAAAAATATGAATCATCTCTTGAATTTATGGAAAAAGAAAAAGATGTTACAAAGTTGTTTAGAATGAAGAAAAGGCCCAACATGAATATCCGGCCTAGGTGACTATGTACTTGTAAAGAGTTTTGAGAAGTTTCTTTGTATGATCTTTTTATGTCTCTAAACTTTATGAACTCTTTGGAACCTTTGTGATATATTTATCCTTTTGTTCTTCAACCACATTACAAACCCCTTGGCCCCATTACAACCTTGAATAAAGACCTCTTGATTTATGAAGTTGCATGATCTTTTAGTGGAGAATAGGTGGACAAGCAAGCATATGGTAGAACTATTTTCATGAGATTGATTGAGTGTAAACACTTTACCACTACTTTAAAGAGTGAAAATCATGAGAGTATCCCATGTGAGAGGTTGAGATTAAGTTTGAATATGCACTATTTTGATTGAAATATGTTATGTTTATATTGGCTTAACTCAAACTATTTACATTCAAGCAAGAATTTTTGTGAATTTCTTTAAGCTATTGATTAGTTTTAAGACTTGTCCAATGATTATCTCTAATTTATATTGGAAGGATTAGTTATAATTATTATTTTTAGTTTTTCTTATGTCTTCAATGTTTGTGGGTATCGTTCTAGTAAACCCTCACGAGACTAAACTCGTCCACTAGGGACACCTAGGGGTTTAAAGGCTTGTGTCACATGCTAAGTGCCACCGTGATTTCCTACGAAAATGGATTAGATTAGATTTTCTTATTTTATTGAGTCGTTGCTAGGGACTAGCAACAATCTAAGTGTGGGGGTGTGATAACTCGTATAATTACATAGTTTTTAGTTATGTTTTATTATTGTTTTGTGTCAAATATGAGTTATTATTGTTTAGTCTAATTGTGTTTATGATCTTTTATATTTTTATGTAATTTGGTGTTTTTCACAAGTTTCTTTGAGTGATTTCAGATTACTAGAATTAAGGGCAAATCCAGTTCAGTTCCACTTCCGACACCTTTTTCCATATCAGCTATATCTCGAGTTTCACTGAAGCAATAAGGCTGAAATTTTAACCGTGCAAAGTTAAGAGGCATATCTATCTTTTTCATGTTTTACACTTCTTGAAACGGAGTCGTTTTCCCTAGCGAAATCGACCATCAAGTTGGCTGATGTGCAATGACGTCTGTGCTGACCTGTTTTTGTATTTTGCCCATATCTTCTTATCCCCATCAGCAAATGAGCTGATTCCAACGGCTATGGATCATTAACTGATAGGGGAACATTTTTCTAGAAGACCATGTGATCAGATCAGGCCTCCAAAATTGACAAAATCGACCATCAAGTTGGCTGATCAAAATTGTCATACAATATGACGAAAATTGTTAGAAAAATGCACCCACCTATTATACCTACCTTTGAAATTTGTAAAGCTTGTCTCTTGTCATTTAGCCTTCCAAAATGTGTATAAATAGAGGGCCTTGGATGATTGTAAGAGATTGTAGATTGGTAGGAAATTAGACATTGTAATAAAATTCTCTAAGTTTTCTTCTTCTTTCTTTTCTCTAGTTTTCTTTTTCTTTATTTTCTTCTTCTTTCTTTCTTTTATTTCCTTCTTAGATTCTCTTTAATTTTATGTTTATGTTTACAATGCCTATGCTAGGCTAAACTTCTATTTGGTTAAGGGTGATTTCAAAGCCCTAGACATGTTTTGTGATTGATTTTCAGATTTTATCTATCATTAATTTTCTATCAAAGTTGCTTATGTTCTTCTACAAGAATTGTTCATGATGTTGTCTTGATTTATTTAGGTGTACAACTAGATAGATCTTGATAATTATCTATTGCTAGTCTAGGAGTCTTGATCCGTGTAATTGTCTTGATTTCCTATTCATAAGTGGCAATTTGCGATTAATGATTATGGTCAAGTTTTCAATAATTGCAAAGTGGAACATAACCTAAGTTGAACAATCCGAGCTTATGTGTTTGTTGCTTAGATCAACCTATCTTTCTCATCATAAAGCTGCCATTAAATTGAATATAGAGAGCTTATTCTAGGTTGTTTAATGGTTAGAGATTAAATAGAGAGCTTGTTCTATTTAACGACAAACTAAGGAAAGATTGGGATAACAGAGCTTGTTGTTATCTACGGTTGTTAACTTTGATAGTTGGTTGATATTGATAGATCTGAAATTGATTCTTAATGATGTCTAGTGGTGGAGAATGAAACCTTAACCATATTTTTCATATTTGATTCTTCTTACTTACTTGTTTTCTTACTTTTCTAGTTTGCTTATTTTTAAAAGTATATTTATTTTTATTGGCTGGTTATACCGCCTAATTTGTATATTAACTTTGTTTAATTTTTATTGGCTGGTTATACCGCCTTGCATCTTATTCTTATTATTTACTTTAGTTTAAATCTGGCTTCAAAAACCCCTTTTTCTTTTATTGTTTTCTTTGAACGTAAGTTATAAACTAATAACTCATAGATTAAAACCCAATCCCTGAGGACTCGACCCTTGCTAATCATTATACTTACAATTGATCTTTTTAGTGCAAGGTTAAATAAGATACACTCTTTTGGGTGCATCATTAAGTAATCAAATTTGTAATGATTTGTTATATTTAGATGTAATTTTTTATATTTATATGTAATACGGAAATTTTTCAAATTCATATGTAATTTATCAAGTCCATATGTAATTCTCCAAGTTCATATGTAATTTTCCATGTCCATATGTAATTCGGGAATTTTTCAAGTTCATATGTAATTTATCAAGTCCATATGTAACTCTCCAAGTTAATATGTAATTTTCCATATGTAATTCGGGAATTTTTCAAGTTCATATGTAATTTATCAAGTCCATATGTAATTCTCCACGTTCATATGTAATTTTCCATGTCCATATGTAATTCGGGAATTTTCCAAGTTCATATGTAATTTATCAAGTCCATATGTAATTCTCCAAGTTCATATGTAATTTTCCATGTCCATATGTAATTCGGGAATTGTCCAAGTTCATATGTAATTTATCAAGTCCATATGTAATTCTCCAAGTTCATATGTAATTTTCCATGTCCATATGTAATTCGGGAATTGTCCAAGTTCATATGTAATTTATCAAGTCCATATGTAATTCTCCCAGTTCATATGTAATTTTCCATGTCCATATGTAATTCGGGAATTTTCCAAGTTCATATGTAATTTATCAAGTCCATATGTAATTCTCCAAGTTCATATGTAATTTTCCATGTCCATATGTAATTCGGGAATTTTCCAAGTTCATATGTAATTTATCAAGTCCATATGTAATTATCCAAGTTCATATGTAATTTTCCATGTCCATATGTAATTCGGGAATTTTCCAAGTTCATATGTAATTTATCAAGTCCATATGTAATTCTCCAAGTTCATATGTAAGTTTCCATGTCCATATGTAATTCGGGAATTTTCCAAGTTCATATGTAATTTATCAAGTCCATATGTAATTCTCCAAGTTCATATGTAATTTTCCATGTCCATATGTAATTCGGGAATTTTCCAAGTTCATATGTAATTTATCAAGTCCATATGTAATTCTCCAAGTTCATATGTAATTTTCCATGTCCATATGTAATTCGGGAATTGTCCAAGTTCATATGTAATTTATCAAGTCCATATGTAATTCTCCAAGTTCATATGTAATTTTCCATGTCCATATGTAATTCAGGAATTTTCGAAGTTCATATGTAATTTATCAAGTCCATATGTAATTCTCCAAGTTCATATGTAATTTTCCATGTCCATATGTAATTCGGGAATTTTCTAAGTTCATATGTAATTTATCAAGTCCATATGTAATTCTCCAAGTTCATATGTAATTTTCCATGTCCATATGTAATTCGGGTATTTTCCAAGTTCATATGTAATTTATCAAGTCCATATGTAATTCTCCAAGTTCATATGTAATTTTCCATGTCCATATGTAATTCGGGAATTTTCCAAGTTCATACGTAATTTATCAAGTCCATATGTAATTCTCCAAGTTCATATGTAATTTTCCATGTTCATATGTAATTCGGGAATTTTCCAAGTTCATATGTAATTTATCAAGTCCATATGTAATTCTCAAAGTTCATATGTAATTTTCCATGTCCATATGTAATTCGGGAATTGTCCAAGTTCATATGTAATTTATCAAGTCCATATGTAATTCTCCAAGTTCATATGTAATTTTCCATGTCCATATGTAATTCGGGAATTGTATAAGTTCATATGTAATTTATCAAGTCCATATGTAATTCTCCAAGTTCATATGTAATTTTCCATGTCCATATGTAATTCGGGAATTTTCGAAGTTATATGTAATTTATCAAGTCCATATGTAATTCTCCAAGTTCATATGTAATTTTTCATGTCCATATGTAATTCGGGAATTTTCCAAGTTCATATGTAATTTATCAAGTCCATATGTAATTCTCCAAATTCATATGTAATTTTCCATGTCCATATGTAATTCGGGAATTTTCCAAGTTCATACGTAATTTATCAAGTCCATATGTAATTCTCCAAGTTCATATGTAATTTTCCATGTTCATATGTAATTCGGGAATTTTCCAAGTTCATATGTAATTTATCAAGTCCATATGTAATTCTCCAAGTTCATATGTAATTTTCCATGTCCATATGTAATTCGGGAATTGTCCAAGTTCATATGTAATTTATCAAGTCCATATGTAATTCTCCAAGTTCATATGTAATTTTCCATGTCCATATGTAATTCGGGAATTTTCCAAGTTCATATGTAATTTATCAAGTCCATATGTAATTCTCCAAGTTCATATGTAATTTTCCATGTCCATATGTAATTCGGGAATTGTCCAAGTTCATATGTAATTTATCAAGTCCATATGTAATTCTCCAAGTTCATATGTAATTTTCCATGTCCATATGTAATTCGGGAATTTTCCAAGTTCATATGTAATTTATCAAGTCCATATGTAATTCTCCAAGTTCATATGTAATTTTCCATGTCCATATGTAATTCGGGAATTTTCCAAGTTCATATGTAATTTATCAAGTCCATATGTAATTCTCCAAGTTCATATGTAATTTTCCATGTCCATATGTAATTCAGGAATTGTCCAAGTTCATATGTAATTTATCAAGTCCATATGTAATTCTCCAAATTCATATGTAATTTTCCATGTCCATATGTAATTCGGGAATTGTCCAAGTTCATATGTAATTTATCAAGTCCATATGTAATTCTCCAAGTTCATATGTAATTTTCCATGTCCATATGTAATTCGGGAATTGTCCAAGTTCATATGTAATTTATCAAGTCCATATGTAATTCTCCAAGTTCATATGTAATTTTCCATGTCCATATGTAATTCGGGAATTGTCCAAGTTCATATGTAATTTATCAAGTCCATATGTAATTCTCCAAGTTCATATGTAATTTTCCATGTCCATATGTAATTCGGGAATTTTCCAAGTTCATATGTAATTTATCAAGTCCATATGTAATTCTCCAAGTTCATATGTAATTTTCTATGTCCATATGTAATTCGGGAATTTTCCAAGTTCATATGTAATTTATCAAGTCCATATGTAATTCTCCAAGTTCATATGTAATTGTCCATGTCCATATGTAATTCTTCATATGTAATTTTTCAAGTTAATATGTAATTTATCAAGTCCATATGTAATTTTTCAACTTCTCAAGTTGATATGTAATTTTTCATGTTTGATATGTAATTCGTCCAAGTTGATATGTAATTTATCAAGTGCATATGTAAAAATTTGTGACCTGGTAACCTGCTACACAGATTTCTCAATTTGGAGCTTACCACAACCTTACCGTAAGAAACTTACGGTAGAACTCCCCCTTAAAAGTACTTTGTTATACTGAATTATGAATCGAGGGTTCCAAGTTAAAATTATTGGTGTCAATTTTGTTATACTGAATTAATCAACAGTTACCTACCCTTTAACAGCAAGTAAAAAATCATGCTTATATGGTAATCTCTTTTGTTCTACACTTCTTTTATACTGTCTTTTTATTATTATTATTATTATTATTATTATTATTATTATTATTATTATTATTTTATGTTACTTTGCCTGCATATCGCTGAGAACTGGATTACATACTTGCTTTGATTCTTTGTAACTCTTCCGGATGTAATAAATAAGTTTCCTCCCCGAGTCTAAATAGAGATTTAAATAGCATTCGCAACTTAATATTATGGTCGCTATTTTACAATTTTGATTCTTTCTGTTATCGATATTCATTATAATTGAGGTGTGAATGGTTAACGGTCTGTAACGGTTAAATTAACGATTGTAAATTACATTTATATAGATTCAATTTACAACTTTTGATTTTTTTTTTAATAAATAAAAAATCATAAAGTGTTACAAACTATTTAGAATTTATTTAAAAAATCATGAATAATTATAATTATTATATTTTATAGTAAATTTTGTAAGATGAAAAAAAAAATTAAGAATTGCAATGATCGCAATGACCGCGATAACATCTATTACGTCTACAATCGCGTTATACGTGATGCGATAAAAAACGCGGATCGCAATTTAAATCCTAATTCTAAAGACATCATAATAAACATAGTCTTATGGTAACTTATTTTACCTTTAAAAATTTACCAAGCTCCGACCTTGCTATTGTTTAGAAACAAGCCAAGCTCAAGCATGCAAATGCTCGACTTCAATGAATTCAACAAAGCCATATAATTTTCACCCATTTTGGAACAAATGTTTTTAAGTAACTAATAAGCTTTCTGATCAATATTTAGCACCTTTTTAGTTTTACAGTCATTAATTTTAATGAAAGGTAGAAACTGGAAATCAAAGCCTCATGAATACTATAATACCAGACTCAAACTCATTACTCAAAGCCTGATGTTCTTGAAGAAAAATTCAACCCGACCTTGGTTCAAATAAAACTTTAAAAAATCAAGCTAAAATATTGAAATATTCAATTAAACTTTTAGTTTGTTTACTAGGAGTGTTTGCAGTCCTGCTTTTTAGTAAAAATGACTGAATTTAGAGTCAAAATCCAACCTAAACGAGGATTGAATCAAGCTTAAGGCTACATTTGGTAGAGTGAAAAAGTGAAAGAATGGATAGAGTAGAAAAGTAGAAAAAAAAAATTTTGGGTGTGCTTATTAAGAAAGAAAAGTGAGAAGAAAAAAATAAGAAAAATTATCATTTTTCACACCTATTAACAAAACAAATCACTCCAAGTTAAAAAGAAAAGAGGAAAGAAAATAAGATGGGTGTGAGTTAAGTGTGTATATTTACAAGATTATTCATATTTTTAAATTTTTATTTTTTCATCTTAACTTACAATAAGTATAATGGTAAAACGTTATACTTTTCATTTTATTTCCTCATTTTTCAGTCATACTAAACAATGGGTCATCTTCATCTTTGCTACCAAGCACAGTAATAGAAAGAAAAAATATATTTTTTATCTTTTCACTTTTCTCTCTTCCAAAATATAATCCAATGAATGTAAGGAGCATTACCCATTGATGCAAATAGATGATCAATGGCTTTTATTTAGATTTCTATACAGATTTTTCATCTTTTCAATTTTCTTTTCACCCTAAACAAAGCCTAAAAGCTAAAGAGGTATTTAGAAGAGGGAGAGGACCAATCAATCATTTACTATTGTTTGAGTTCCAAAACTAGATTTAGTAATTTTGAATATGAAATGAAAACAAAATATGAATTCGATACATTTAATAAATGCAAAAGTAATATAATAAATACGATACAATACATTTAATACACATATCATATTTGTGTTTAAAATTTTGATTCATTTAAAATTCTTATCATGTTTATATTTAAATGATTAATATAAAAAATACAAAACACAACACGCATAATCAAATCTATCCAAAAGCTATAAAATGCTTTAGGCTCTTTTCCTCAAGATGACTCCTCTCTTTGTCTTTGCTTTGTAGACTTGTAGGTTTGCAGAATTCCTAAACTAAAGAAATCAAGAGAAAGGCAAATAATTAATCCAAAGATCGTTTCATGGGATTTTTTCATTACTAAAATTCATGCTAGACAGATACCTCCCCTCCTTTAACTGGTGCCAAAAATGAAGGCTTTGGTTTGGAATATTCCCAAGAACAAATTGCACCATTTCATAATTCAGCATCTCTTCAAGCTAGCTAGCTAGTTTGAAAGCTAAGAGTGAAAAATTCCAAAGAACATGAAACCAAAAAAAAAGTTAAAAAGAATAAAACAGGTAAGAACAAACACCTGAAGCACCATAGGATAATAAGGGTAGAGCTTTATTCTAACTTTTAATTAAATTAATGAAAAGCAACATCCCACTTAAGAGAAGTTGCATGGAGTTCATCTCCACAATTTGTTAATCACCAATCATGCCCACCCTCTCTTTCACTAAACAATTCTCTTGGAGATAAAGTACTTCCTTAGTGGACATTGGGGCATTTCCTTTTAGAACCATTTGGTTTTTTCTTTGAATGTCCTTTCCCTACCCCACTCTCTAAAAAACAAGCCTTTAAACTATATTGGATCATTCATGTATGTGTATCATATTTCGTGTATTTTTTTTTTTCATATCAATCGTGTAAATATAAATACAATATAAATTATTAAATATGTCAAAATCCTAAATAGAAATATGATATGTGTATTAAACATGTAATGTTAATCTTATTTAAATGTGTCGTGTCGTGTTTATTACACTGTTTGTATGTTTATTAAACGTGTTGATATCATATTTTTCGTATTATGTCCAAAATTAACAGATTTATTTTAAAACCTTTTATGGTTCAAAGATGAAAGAAAAAAAAAAAAGCCCTATATAAGCAAATACCACCAAACCTGCCAAAAAGCTAAAATAATCAATAAGACTACTCCTACTAGTTAGCAAATTAAACCCAACATTGTCAACGAGTTGATTCAATTAGTTGACTCATTAACGTTTTGGCAAATACCATGTTTCAAGTTTCACCAACAGTCTCACTTGGTGGGTGAATAGTAAGTACTACTATTAGCTTTTTCATAAGCATGTGACATGCTCTAACCCTATACTGAGATAATGTTCCCTCACCTAAACTTTTGCTTGACAAAAAAAAAAAAAAGACCAACATTATTCTAATGCTTAAAGGAAAATGGATTAATAAATCCACTAATAATGAGGTTCAAGATTGTCTTTAGTCTTTTCATCAAAAAATTGCTTTGTAATGTTCCATTACTAGCTAGGCCACGAAAAAACTCGAGTGATGGCTCATTCATTGGTGCTCCCCATGAAATTCACTGTTTAAAAGCTTGGGAGGAAGTTCATGAAAGGTAGATGCCAACTTATCAGCACACCAAAATGGAGCAAAATATAGCTATATTTTGTTTTTGGAAGGAGAATGAGCGTTATCGTGGCCTCAATCCACGATATCACATTGATTAGCTACCTCAAGATTTTGTTCTCATTTCCCAAAGTGATCACCATTCTTCCAATAATGTTTTTAATCTTAATTTTTTTATGTTTATTTTTTATAATACAATCAAAGATATTTTTTTATTTTATTTATATTTAGTTTTTTTTAAAGATATTAAAGACATTTTTTCATATTGATATCACATCGATATGGTACCGATGCATTTAAAATATTAAATTTAGAATGTTATGGTAAAAATCAAATCTTAATCATTAAGCAAAAAAAATTCTTTCTTTATTAACGAGACTAATCTTTGCAACTTTTATTTTGTGTTGGTTTCTTATATGAATTATATACTAATTAAATCCGAGATTTAATCAAGTTAGTTCATACAATCATTTTTAAAAAGTGATATCCAGTAAATTTGGGATTCAAATTTCAACATCTGCAATCCTTCATCTATTTTCAAATTACGACCTTCTTCTATTTTCAAATCACAACATCTTTTATACAAAAAAATAAAAATAATTTTCTATACTCATTTTTGATGCATGGATTCTAATGTCATTCCT
This sequence comes from Fremontodendron californicum, assembly GCA_030761205.1. Lineage (NCBI taxonomy): Eukaryota > Viridiplantae > Streptophyta > Magnoliopsida > Malvales > Malvaceae > Fremontodendron > Fremontodendron californicum. The sequence continues at coordinate 24,034,321 of JAULJL010000013.1, forward strand.
GTTCCATGTAATGGCTTTGAAGCTCCTGCAGCCTCAAAGACAAGTGATTAAAATACTTTTGTGGAAAGACTACACATTAATCAGTTAATTAGAAGCTTAATTAAAAATTAAATGTTCCTCCATGATAAGTGTTTAAGCTGTAATTAATCATCCTGAATTCCTGATCGTTGCCAGAAAGAACGAAAACTATCAATTTGAGAATCTCCCTATAAGCTTTTAGGCTGTAACCCTAGTAGTATTATACTATTCATTAATTATTTATTTATAAAAGGTTAGTAGTATTAAAGAAAAGACTGTCAAAAGCGTGGAAAACACGCTCCAATGACATGAACACAGTCACATGCTTAGGTTCCTAATTTGACTTGATAATGATATTTTATGTTCGATATTTATCCGTTTAAATTTTCAAATTTTGAATTAAATAATTTAATTTTTGCATTATTTAAATAAATATTTGATTAATAAAAATATTTTAAATTATTAAAAATAAATTATCTAAGTATTTTTTATTATATAAATTAAAAATTATGATATAAGACTATAAGAGTTAAAAATATTTATTCTTTTGAAAAATTATAAATTTAACTTATTAAGTCAAAATTTTCTTTTCTATTGTGGCCTTCATGTTCCATACACAGTTATATATAATTACAATTAACGTTGAAATCTTTGTTTTTATGTGATAAATAATAAGATTAAACTCAAGAATATATTAAATTTAATCTATTGGACAGTAAACAACAATATTACAATAGAGGAATTCAGAAAGCTTCCTTTTTGATAATTTTTCCCTATTTAGAATCTAAGTATGAAAGAAAAGAAAAAAAAGATGGAAAATTTAGAATGAAAATAAAAGTTGAAAAGCATACATTTCAAAAGACCAAAAAAGCTAAGAGTTAATGGAGTTGAGAATATTCAGATTGACACTTGCTTGCTGTAACTATATTTGATGCCAAAACCAATAAAAAATAGATTTTTGAAGCGGCTTGACAATGAGAAAGAAGGAGAAGATGAACAACAATAGAGTGGAATACGTTCTTTTCTTTTCTTTTTGACCTTTTGGGAATTGGGATTTTTTTAAAGAATTTCTTATTTTGTCATTTATTTTGATCGAATGTCAACATTAATCATGATTTGAATTGAAAAAACCAATTTAATCATGATTTTTAGGTAATTAATTATAACATATATATATATATACTCAATCCGTTCGAGTCAATTAAACAGTCTGAATCATCGGATTTATAAGGTTTTTTTATTCAAATATAGCAACAAAAAAAAAAATTTTCCTAAAATATCGTTCATTTCATATTATTTTCCAAAATCCGCTTGTTTTAACATTAGCTGGGAAATCGCCACCCCCATGACGATTTCCCAGCGTAAAAAAACACATTTTGGCTAAAAACACCAAGGGAAATCGCCATGGGGGGGTGGCGATTTCTCTTGGAGTTTTTTGCAAATTTTGCAAAATTTGCAAAAAAAAATGAAGGGAAATCGCCATGGGGGGTGGCGATTTCCCTTCATGTATAATTTTTTTTTTAAATTAATAAACAAATTTTAAATTTATTTTTTAATTTGTAAATTTTGTTTTTTAATTTTAAAAATTATAAATTAAATTAAAATATTTTTTAGGTTTGGTTATTTAATTTTTTTAAATATATATTAAAAATGTAATTTAATTTATTATTAAATTTTTATAAAAAATAAAAATATATTTCTTATTAAAATTTAAAAAAGAAGATTATATTGATTATTAAATATTTATATCAAAAATTGTATTTTTTATAATTTTGTAATATTATAAAAAGAAAATTTTAATTTATATCAAAAATATTTTAATGATGTAAAATGTAAACAAAATTTTTTTTTTCAAAGAGATTTATCGAGTTACTTTTTTAAATAAAGAAGTTATTTTTAAGTTGGTATCGTAAAATAATTTTTTTAATTTGATTTTTTTTATTGAGTTGGTATTCGATTAACTCGTGACATCAATTTAATCATTGTTTTTAATAATAGTATAGATTGTTACAGTTTAAAACTGGATATTTGATAAAATAATTTTAATTTAATTTATGATTAAAATTTTAAAAAAAATACAATTTTATTTCTTATTAAAATTTAAAAAAGAAAATTTTATTTCAGTCCATCAAATGCTGCAGAAAATATTGGAATTGGATTCCTTCTGCAATGGATAAGACTGATGACTTAGGGTTTTAGAGAGGTTTCAGCTATATTTCAGTCCATCAAATGCTGCAGAAAATATTGGAATTGGATTCCTTCTGCAATGGATAAGACTGATGATTTAGGGTTTTAGACAGGTTTCAGCTATATTTCAGTCCATCAAATGCTGCATAAAATATTGGAATTGGATTCCTTCTGCAATGGATAAGACTGATGATTTAGGGTTTTAGAGAGGTTTCAGCTATATTTCAGTCCATCAAATGCTGCAGAAAATATTGGAATTTGATTCTTTCTGCAATGGATAAGACTGATGATTTAGGGTTTTAGAGAGGTTTCAGCTATATTTCAGTCCATCAAATGTTGAAGAAAATATTGGAATTTGATTCTTTCTGCAATGGATAAGACTGATGATTTAGGGTTTTAGACAGGTTTCAGCTATTTTTCAGTCCATCAAATGCTGCAGAAAATATTGGAATTTGATTCTTTCTGCAATGGATAAGACTGATGATTTAGGGTTTTAGAGAGGTTTCAGCTATATTTCAGTCCATCAAATGCTGCAGAAAATATTGGAATTTGATTCTTTCTGCAATGGATAAGACTGATGATTTAGGGTTTTAGACAGGTTTCAGCTATTTTTCAGTCCATCAAATGCTGCAGAAAATATTGGAATTGGATTCTTTCTGCAATGGATAAGACTGATGATTTAGGGTTTTAGACAGGTTTCAGCTATTTTTTAGTCCATCAAATGCTGTAGAAAATATTGGAATTAGATTCTTTCTGCAATGGATGAGACAAATGATGGGATTTATCAATCACATTTTGCATTGAATAAGTTATAACTTTTTCAGTCAAATAGTCTTAGGTAGAATATCAGAATTAGATTCCATCCTATACAAAGGATGGGATTTGTCATCTGGTACAACATAATGAACCATTATAAATTCATAATACTTATGAAGGTTTACAATACCCCCTACAACAGTTTTTCAATCAGATTTTTCCTGAGTGCTAAAACCTCCTCATTCTCATCCTTCTATATTTCTTCTTTCTTTTGCGGAGTGATAATACTTACATTCTCATCTTTCTTAGTTTCATTACTACACAACATGAGCAATAGAGTGATTGCATTGGTCTACTATAATGGCCAAATTCATAATACTGACGAAGGTGCTACCTTTGATTGTGAACGTCCAAAAAGTTTTCGTGTTGAAGACGACGTCACATTAGAGGAACTGAAGCTGCAAATTCATACAAAAATTAAAGCTGGAAATAGAAAAAGAGTTTCAGAGGTTAAGTACAGGCATCCTCTTTCTATTGGTGAAGGATGTGTCCGATATAGAACATTTCCACTTGAAGATGATGATGATGTCAGATGCATGTTTTATGCTCATGAGACATTTGCAAATGTTGGTGTACTTGAGTTATATGCTGACATAGATGATGTTGACGATGATTGCGACCCTTCAAATGTTCGCACAACAGAAAACTTTCCCATAGAAGATTATGATTCTGGGTCGTTCTATGTTCACACTACATACGATGTTCCCACAGAAGAAGTCGTGCCCTTATTTCAAGCTACAACTTTTCAGACTTCATTAATCTCACAAACCCTAATTCCTACTACCCTCGAAGATGAGCCAGCTGGTGTTGATCCTGTTCGTCCACGTGGAGTCCATGGTGAAGATGTTGGTGAATTTAGTGAGCAGGAAGAGGATGCTGAATTCGCAAGTGATGACAATACTGATTCTGACCCAGACGTCGTCCCTGCTGAGATCAACACTCATGGAGATATCAACACTCATGGAGATATTCCCCCATATGAGGCTGCATCCCATATGCATACACTGGATCTGGAGGCAATGCATGTGCCGGAATTTCCAGAGTATGCTCATACATTAGCTACGCCTCTGACATTTGATCCATCTGTAGTTGATCTGTGTGTTGGGTTACAATTCCCAATGAAAGAGGTTGTGCTTTCAGCTATCAAGCACTATAACATCAAAAACTCTGTAGATTACAGAGTAATTGAATCTGAGCGGACAAAATATTATGCCAAGTGCGTAATGTATGGGAATGGGTGTAATTGGAGAATAAGGGCAACTTTTATGAAGAAGAAACAGCTATGGGAGATTAGAAAATATGAAGGGCCTCATACTTGCACGTCAGGGAGGATTTCACAAGATCATTGCAAGTTAGATTGTAACATGATCTGTTCATGCATTTTGTCATTGGTCCAAGCAAATCCGGAGATTTCCGTTTCAGTTTTGATCGCTGAGATGCGAATCCGGTATGGATACATCACCTCCTACAAGAAAACATGGCAAGCAAAGCAAAAGGCAATTGTTCGAGTATTTGGCGATTGGGAAAGATCGTACAATGAGCTACCTAAATGGTTAGGTGCAATGCAACATTTCGTGCCTGGTACAATTGTGGAATTGCAAACGGTACCTACATATCACGGTGATCGACTGGTCCAGGGTAAGAGAATATTCCATCGACTATTTTGGACATTTAAGTCGTGCATTGAAGGGTATCCGTATTGTAAACCTATTGTGCAAATAGACGGTACTTTCTTATATGAAAAATACAAAGGCACATTATTGTTAGCTATTGCACAAGATGGCAACCGAAACATACTGCCAATTGCCTTTGCCATTGTGGAGGGTGAGACAACAGAGGCTTGGTTATTCTTTCTCAGTAACTTGCACAGACACGTGACAAAACAGCCTGGCATTTGCTTGATCTCTGATCGACATGAAGCCATCAAAGCTGCGATTAGACGCGATGGTGGATGGAATCCTCCACATGCATATTCAGTGTACTGCATTCGACACATTGCAGCAAACTTTATGAAAAAGTTTAACAATAAGGAATTGCGTCGACCAATTGTTAACATGGGTATGGAATCAAATCATAGTTATTTTATCTCTTATATTTCGTTTAGCATATAAAATAATACTGAAATTCACAAGTTTTTTGTTTTAAAATTTATTAGGATACGAGTTGAGGCGACCGAATTTTCATTTCATGTATGACAATCTTCGTGGAGAAAATGCAGAGGCGGCTAATTGGCTTGATAGGATCCCCAAGGAGAAGTGGGCGCAGTCATATGATCAAGGAAGACGTTATGGCCATATGACAACCAACCTAGCTGAATCTATCAATTCGGTGTTGAAGGGAACGCGTCATCTTCCTATTACTGCTTTAGTGCAATCAACATATTATAGGTTGGCTGCACTTTTTGTTAAGATGGGGAACAAGCAAATTGCCATGATGGAGGGAGGGCACACATATTGTGAAACAGTCACACAGGCTATGCAAGAAAATCGCAGGAAAGCTAACTCCCACATTGTTCGTAATTTTACGCGAGCAAATCAATCTTTTCTGGTTGAAGAGTTAGTTGATCCACAAGAGGGTGTTTCTGCAATGAAGTAAAAAGTCAACCTTAGTGACATGTGGTGTGATTGTGGAAAGTTTCAAGCACAAAGGTTCCCTTGTTCACATGTAGTTGCTGCCTGTGCACATGTCCATGTAGATTGCATGCAATATGTGGACAAAGTCTATAGACTAGAAACTATATTGAATGTTTATAGACATCAGTTCGAAGCTGTTGGAAATGAAGGTTACTGGCCTCAATATGATGGTCCAGAAGTGTGTCCCAATCAAGAAATGCGGAGAAATCCACATGGTCGGCCAAAATCAAGTTGTATTCGTAATGAAATGGACCTCAGGGAGAAAGGCCAACCAAAACGTTGTGGATTATGCAGAAATGAAGGTCATAACCGTCGAAATTGTCCGCATCGATCTGGCACATTGGGGGAGACTTCGCATCAACAATAAATGAATTACATGTTTTTGTCAACTTATCATGTACTTTGGATTATTATTTTACATATAAGGGAAAATGTAATGCAAGTTTTTTTGTTTTTTGTTTTTATTTAATACAAATCAATTAACAAAATTTACAAAAATTTGTTCATAAATTTTAAATAATTAAATATACCTTACGAAATTTCTTTTTTTTTTAAATTATAAAAAAATTATTTTAATTTAATTTATAATTTTTAAAATTAAAAAACAAAACTTACAAATTTTTAAAATTAAAACAAAACTTACAAATAAAATTTTTGATATACAAATTTAAGAAGAAATATTATTTTGTTTTTTTAATTTTTATAAGAAATTTTTTTTTCCATATTTAAATTTAATAAGAAATTTAATTTAATTTATAATTTTTAAAATTAAAAAATAAAATTTACAAATTAAAAAATAAATTTAAAATCTGTTTATTAATTAAAAAAAAAATTATACACGAAGGGAAATCGCCACCCCCCATGGCGATTTCCCTTGGTATTTTTAGCCAAAATGTGTTTTTTTACGCTGGGAAATCGCCATGGGGGGTGGCGATTTCCCAGCTAGTGTTAAAACAAGCGGATTTTGGGAAATAATCTGAAATGAACGGTATTTTGGAAATTTTTTTTTTGATTATATTTTAATAAAAAAAACCGATTTATAACTGTTCAGCGAATCAGAACAGTTTTTATACGGATCAATGATATATATATATATATATATATATATATATATACACGATCTAAACAATGAACCGATTGGAACGATATTTCAAGTCATCGGATCAGCTAATCCAACCATCTATCTAGACCGATTCTAATAACACTGCTCCTAGTGAATGGGATAGGGAGTGTATGCTTCAATTTTTTTTTTTTTTTCCTTTTGCTGTGTCTGAATTCTGATCCAAAACTCTTGTCTGAAAAATAAAAAATTTGTAAGAAGAAAATCTATTGAGAATACGTGGAGGATCTAGATTTCCATGGCTTGGAATTTGGGGTCTCGTACATACTCCTTTTCTGTACCATTTGCAGTAAAATATTGAACAAAAACCCCTCTCTCTCTCTCTCTGTCTCTCTCAACTCTCAAAGTACAGAAAAATGGTTTAAATTAGAGGAATTATTGGGAATCAAAGGATTTTTTTTCCTTTCTATTCTTCTTCCATTACAAGTTAGTCTTGGTAATATTTTAGGGTTTTAATTTGTTTTTACAAGCTCATTGTCTAAATTTCCAAAGAGACCGAACATATGTCATACATTGTATTGGCTAGAAACAATAAAAGGTCAAAAGAGAAGAAAAGGGTACTTGAAAAAACTTTTTTGATTTTTTTTTTTTTCTGGGGTGTGATTTCAGATTAATCCTCAAGGTTTCATTCTTTTAAGCAACTTTCCCTTCATTCCCTCAATTAATGCAATTCATCTGCCTTTCCAATACATCACCAATTTCAGATTATCATTTTCTTGGCAAAGACATCAAAGTCTTTTTTCTTTTCCTTCTTTTTTATTTTTTTTATTTTTTATATATCTGTGATTTCTTTGTTTGTAATTTCATTGTTTACATAAGGAATCCAAGAGGTCTATAAATGATTTTGTGGAGAGAAACATGTGTTTTTTGGATAATTAAAATTTTATTCCAAAATTCAAAGGAAAATAAATAAGGGTAAAGCCTAACAAAATTTAACTATCATGACTAATACCCGATGTCTACATAGAGAAACATTTACATCATTACTAAGAAGATTAGGAACAACAAAAAAAGAGTTTGTGCAGTAGTAGCAACAAGTTGAAACAATTCTTCTAGAGTTCTTCTCTTTGATGAGTGTTTTCGAAAGTTTCTTTCCCATCAAATATAGTAAATAGTAGTTGTCCAAGCAAATCTTAGCATGATGGATATGAAAAATCTGCCCTTTAAGTTCTGTATTGTCTACTGAAGCTCATCATCCCAACTTACAAATCTCCTGTTAACAGAGGAAGCTGTAAGAGCCTTCAATTAAACCTATGAAATGAAAGCACAAACAAAAAATAAGTGGTCCCTACATAACTCATTGTTTTGACATAACAAACATGTAGTGGACTGGACATGAAGTCCCTAGGATTTCAGTTTTACCAACGTTTTAAGTTTATCCAAAATGGCTAACCAAGCAATGAAATAAACTTTTGGCACATTGATAACTCGTATAATTATATAGTTCTTAGTTATGTTTTATTATTGTTTTGTGTCAAATACGAGTTATTATTGCTTAGTCTAATTGTGTTTATGATATTTTATATTTTTATGTAATTTGGTGTTTTTCACGAGTTTCTTTGAGTGATTTCAGATTACTAGGTTAAATCAACAATTAAGGGCAAATCCAGTTCAGTTCCAGTTCCGATACCTTTTTCCATATCCGCTATATCTGGAGTTTCACTGAAGCAATAAGGCTGAATTTTTTACAGTGCAAATTTAAGAGGCATATCTATCTTTTTCATGTTTTACACTTCTTGAAACGGAGTCGTTTTCCCTAGCGAAATCGACCATCAAGTTGGCTGATGTGCAATGATGTCTGTGCTAACCTGTTTTGGTATTTTGACCATATCTTCCGATCCACATGAGCAAATGATCTGATTCCAACGGCTATGGATCCGTAACTGATAGGGGTATATTTTTCTAGAAGACCATTTGATCAGATCGAGCTTCCAACCTTGACAAAATCGACCATCAAGCTGGCTGATCAGAATTGTCATACAATATGACGAAAATTGTTAGAAAAATGCACCCACCTATTATACCTACCTTTGAAATTTATAAAGCTTGTCTCTTGTCATTTAGCTCTCCAAAATGTGTATAAATAGAGGGCCTTGGATGATTGTAAGAGTATCATTAGATTGGTAGGATATTAGCCATTGTAATAAAATTCTCTAAGTTTTCTTCTTCTTTCTTTTCTCTAGTTTTCTTTTTCTTTATTTACTTATGCTTCTTACATTTCTTTTCATTTCATTCATATCTAGTATGTGTTGCTAATCATATTGTTGAGGTGATGAGGTGAAGCTTTTGGTAAATGCTAAGGTTAGTCTCTTAAACATGAGCTAAAATGAATCATCATTTATAAACACTAGTATAGATAATATTTTCTTTTGGTTTAAAATCATACTTGCAAAGTAGGGATCTTGATTCATTATTGACAATGAAAATGGCACAGTAAATGCTTGGTTTCATAACCTTGATTTGTTGTAGACATATACCTTGGCATAAGGAATGCTTGGACTCTTTTTATGAGTTTTGAGGACACCAAATGGACATAATATCATATGCTATGGACGTTGGACAATTTGGACTGAATTGCTAAACCTTCCGATTGGAACCTCCTTTATGTGTGGATTTCAATTGTGTAATAAAACAAGATTAATCTTAGCATAACACCAAGAGTGGATTCTCTAATCTCAACATCTTTTCTTATTGTTTTTATATCTTGTTTAATTTCTTTTATGTTATTTTGTTTATTTTGTTCTCTAATATCTTGTTTATTTTGTTTTGTTGTTGATTCCCTAATATCTTGTTCACTTTCTTTTTCTTATATATTTATAAACTTATACTTACTAATACGCTTCCCTATGGTTCGACCTCGGACACCCGAGAATTTATTACTTGAACATAACCTGCACTTGGGTTTACAACTCTTAATTGAGTCTCCATCAAGTTTTTGGCGCCGTTGCCGGGGAGGCAATACTAAGTATATAAGTTTATAAGTATATTTATTTTTATTGGCTGGTTATACCACCTAATTTGTATATTAACTTTGTTTTATTTTTATTGGCTGGTTATACCGCCTAATTTTCTATATATTTATATTTATATTGTAAAGTTTATATTTATATAAATATATTATCTGTATATTAACTTTGTTTTATGCTTGTTTGGCGACGTGATTTTAGATCTCGTCGTTTAGTTAGATTTTATTGTGAAACTTTTTCAGGTAATCTTTCTAATACAACTCCTACCATGGCTGACAATGAAAGTGTTCATGCTGAAGATGAGAACAGACAAGTACGCACCATGCGTGACTACTTGCAACCAACTCGAAGCTCATCACCCTCTTGTTTTATTTTTCCTCTCAATGCAAACAACTTTCGTTTTAAACCAGGTATGATAGCTTTGCTTCCAAATTTCCATGGGTTAGAATCGGAAAGTGCTTACTCGTTTCTAAAAGACTTCGAAGATGTATGTGTCACCTTTAATGACCAACAATGTACAAATGAAATTGTCAAGCTAAAATTATTTCCTTTTTCTTTAAAAGATAAAGCAAAAATTTGGCTTCATAATTTAAAACCAAGGTCAATTGGCACATGGCAAGAATTACAAACTGAGTTTCTAAAGAAATTTTTCCCAGCACATAAAACTACTGCTTTGAAAAGACAGATTCAAAATTTCAATCAAAATCAAAATGAAGCATTTTTTCAGTGCTGGGAGCTTTTTAAAGATTTGTTAAGTTCTTGTCCACATCATGGTTTTGAAAAATGGCATCTTATTAGTTTCTTTTATGAAAGTTTAACTCCCGAAACTAAACAATTTGTTGAAACAATGTGTAACGGTGAGTTTCTAGAAAAAGAACCTGAAGAAGCCTTTGACTACCTAGACCATTTGGCAGATAACTCTCAAGCCTGGCACACAGATAATTCCTCTGAAAGTTCCAATAGATCTAATCTTGTTTCTAACAGAGGTAAATATCCTTTTAGTCAAGAAGATGAGATAAAAGCTAAAGTAGCTAATTTGGCTAGAAAGATTGAAGCCATGGAACTTAGAGAAGTAAAAGAAGTCAAAACGGTTAAAAATGAAGAAAGTTGTGGAATTTGTGAAATCATGGGACACCCCACTTCTGAATGTCCAAACATTCTCATTCTTAAAGAAGCGTTGCATGATCAAGTAAATTCCATAAACAAATTTAAAAAGCCTTTTCCTTCTCCTTACTCTGAAACGTATAACCCTGAATGGAGAAATCATCCCAACTTCAGTTGGCAGAATAATAATCATGTTCAGGTACCACAATCTCAAAAGCCGGGCAACATTTTTTCCTATCAACCTTCACGTGTACAAACCTTGGAAGAGACATTGCAAGCATTCATGCAAACACAAGAAAATGTGTATAACCAAACTTCACAGGACATCAATGAGATCAAAAACACCTTGTCCACATTGACAGCTTCATTACGCACTCAAGAAAAAGGTAAGTTTCCTGCTCAACCTCAGCCTAACCCTTCTACTCAATGTCTTGTTTCTTGCTCCAGTGAAACTCAACAGGAAAATGCCAGTTCTATCACAACTCTTCAAAGTGGAAAGGCAATTGACAAAAACATTCCGTCAAAAGACCAAGATCCTCTTTCCCCTCCGAAAAGTAATGGTAAGGATGATGGTAAGTCTGAACTTCTTGAAAATTTGGACAAAGAAAAAGGTATGCATCCTGCTCCTTTTCCTCAAAGGTTGCAAACAATAAAGAAATTGAATCAAAATGCAGAAATTTATGAACTTTTCAAACAAGTTAAGATTAACATTCCTTTATTGGATGCAATCAAACAAGTTCCATCTTATGCTAAATTTTTGAAGGACATGTGCACATTTAAAAGGAAACATAATGTACAAAAGAAAGCATTTCTGACGGAAAGTGTGAGCTCAATCATTCAGCACCTTACTCCACCAAAATTCAAAGATCCTGGATATCCAACAATCTCATGCATCATTGGAAACACTAGAATAGAACGTGCATTGCTTGATCTTGGTGCTAGTGTTAATCTTTTGCCTTTTTCTGTTTATCAACAGTTAGGTTTAGGTGAACTCAAGGAAACACCTGTTACACTTCAACTAGCTGATCATTCTGTAAAAATTCCTCGAGGGATAGTTGAAGATGTTTTGGTTCAAATTGATAATTTTTACTTCCCTGTTGATTTTATTGTTTTGGACACACATCATGTTTCAAATCCAAATGTCCAAATTCCTGTTATATTAGGCCGTCCATTTCTTGCAACTTCTAATGCTCTGATAAATTGCAGGAATGGTATTTTGAACATTTCTTTTGGAAATATGACTTTAGAATTAAATGTGTTCAACATTTGCAAGCAACCTGGTGATGATTCAGAAGTACATGAAGTGGATTTCATTGAAGAACTTGTTCATGGAGATCTCACCACTACCACATTCCATGATCCTTTAGAAGCTTATTTAATTGAATGTGAGTTTGATAATGCTTCAGAAATTTCACACACTGATTCTTTGTTAAATTCTTTTCAGGATAAGCATCGTTGGAAATAAAAGTTTGAGGAACTCCCATCACTCACAAATGTCACTATACCATCAACTATTGAACCGCCCAAGCTGGATTTAAAACCATTGCCATCCGAGCTAAAATATTCCTTTTTGGGAAAAATTCCTTCTCAATGGAGCCCCCAAGATAAAAGGAAGTTTCTGAATGAGGTAAAGAAGTTCTACTGGGATGACCCTTACTTGTTCAAATATTGTCCTGATCAAATTTTTCGAAGATGCATTCCCGACAATGAGGTAAGTAGTGTAATTAAGTTTTGTCATTCCGAGGCATGTGGTGGTCATTTTTCATCAAAGAAAACTGCTGCAAAAATTTTACAGTGCGGATTTTACTGGCCAACTTTATTCAAAGATGCATATGAGAATTCTAAAATTCATAAAGAAAGAACTAAAGCCTTTCATGACAAGTTAATTTCAAGAAAAACATTTGATGTTGGGCAAAAAGTTCTACTTTATAATTCTAGACTTCACATATTTCCTGGTAAGTTGAGATCAAGATGGACTGGCCCATTTGTGGTTAAGCATGTGTATCGTTATGGAGCAGTTGACATTGAGAATCCTCAAAATGGTAACGTATTCAAGGTAAATGGACAAAGACTCAAACTCTTTTTGGAAAATCATATTACTCAAGAAGAGGTTGTTTTTCTTTTTGATCCTTGTTTTGAAAATAACTAGATGTAAATATAATTTTTTTTAACCCCGGTTAAATGGCGGATAACGGTACTCCGTGATTATTTAAGTCGGTTCCATCAGCTACCCACAAAACTGATATTGTATATAAATTTCTCTTTCAATTTCTTTTTCATTTTTTTCAGGATGGATGATATTCTCAAAAGATTGCAGAAACGATTTCCTCCTTTTCCTCGAAATATTTTACTAAAGCTTTACCAAGTTCGATTTGAAAGATTAAGAATGCTTATGCACAAAAGGATTCCTGAAGACATACGTTGGATAATTGAAGCCAAGGTACGTGAAGATGAATATCTTCTTGTTTTGCATTTACCAGGTACAGGTAGAAGCACTTTTGCAAAGAAGCAACGAGCAAAGCGCATGAGTTCAAATTGCCACAAATGTGCACGATGGACGTGTAATGGTAAATGTCGTTCTATTGGGATTCCGTCCTCTAATCGAGATGATAAAATTGAATTCATTAAGGATGGACTGAGTAAGGAGAATTTGGGTAATATCCAACTTTCTCTTGAGACGCATCCTAGTGGAGACGTACAAAGAGAAATTCTTGATTTATGGCCGCAATTCCAAAGGGAATGGCAACATCTTGGGAATCTGATGTTAAAAGACCCTGTTTGCCAGCTTGTAAGAAAACTGGATGGGAAGCATATCCTCGACTCATAGAAGGCGTTTAAGCCGTTTCTGGACGTAAAACCAGAGGAAGATGTGAGCCACAATCACAACTACAATAAATGACTTCTCAGCTTTTGGTTTGATTTGCAATAATTTCATTTCGGTTTAATTTACGTGTTGTTCGATTTGTGTAATTATTCTCGTTTTTTTTTTTTTTGCATTGGTCTTTTACGGTTGATTTTTCTTCTCTTTTTGATTTTCTTCCTGAAATCACGTAAAAATCTTTTGTTAGGTTAACATTTTCTTCTGACAGGTCAAATACACTTTCGGCGACATTATTACTCTTGTCTGATTCACTACTCAGTCCTCTATATATTACACCATGTACTCATTCTCTTTCAGGCACTTGAAAAAAAAATGGAAAGTACTTCGTCCCAGGGCATTAAAAAAATTTGTGTCTTTGGAGGTGCTTATCCAGGGAAAAATAACATATTCGCTGATGAAGCCATAAGAGTTGGAGTAATACTTGCCCAACAAAAGATCCAGTTGATTTATGGAGGCGGTAGTACGGGTTTAATGGGAGCAGTCGCTACAGCAGCACACGCCGGAGGAAGTCCAGTTCTAGGAATCGTGCCAAAACTATTCACAGGTTTTTGTGGACCTACCGTGGGTAAGGAAATACAAGTCCGGAGTATCCCTGAACAGATAACAATCATGTACCATTCTGCCGATGCATTCATTGCTTTACCAGGAGGTCTGGGTACATTGGAAGAAATAGCTTGCGTGGCTTCTTGGTCATCTTTGGTCACAAATAAGAAACCCATTGGTTTGCTTAATATTAATGGTTATTTTAGTAATTTGCTTTCATATTTAGATAATGCTGTGGATAATGGATTCATGTTTTCAGAGGCAAGGAGAACCATTATTTCTGCTACAACCATTGAAGATTTACTCAAAAAGCTCCAAGCTTATGAGTATTTATCTGCTACGGTTGTTTCGCAAACGCTCGGAAAAAGAAAAAGAGATATGGACGAGCAAGGAGTGGATTGCACTCTATCTTTGTGACATTATCTAACATTTTGTTTGTTGTGTCTCAGTTACAATAAGTGGTTAGCAACCTCTGCAGGTAATATCTCCTAAATTCTACCTTTAGTAGGGGGTAAGGGACATATTTTGCTAATTTAAAAAAAAAAAAAAATTGATGTGTTTTAAGCCATTTAGAAGTATTCATTCTGAACAAGGTCTGAGTAAGGGAGACTTGAGACATACCTTGTCAGTTTGATTTCTTCTTTCAAAAAAAAAAAAAAAGTTTGTTGTGTTTTAAGCAATTTAGAAGTATTCATTCTGAACAAGGTCTGAGTAAGGGAGACTTGAGACATACCTTGTCAGTTTGATTTTAATCTTTTTATGTTTACTTGTTAATTTTTGTTTAGTATTTTAGGATTAATTAGGTTGCATGAGTTTGTTTTGTTTTGAGTCTTAGTTATTCCTATTCTTATGTTATTAGTTCTTTTCTCTTACACATGATTCTTTCATTTGGGTTAATAGACTTACATTGAGGACAATGTAAGAATTAAGTGTGGGGGGAACGATTTAGGATTTCTTTTATTTTTGTCTACTATTTTTTTTATGAGTCTTTATTATTATTATTATTATTTTAATGTGTTCTAGTTCCTTTTTAATATAATGATGAGATATGAATTGCATAAGTCTAAAACAGATTTATTAGTGAGAAGATTTTCATGAGAATTGAGCTTGATGTCAACCTTTTTATGAGCCAATGTTAATATGATATGTTGATTGAGAAAGAAGCATGTTTAGACTTAATCTGACTTGTATAATCATCCTTGTGAGTTTTTGAGCCTATAATGATTGATGCATTATACAAATCAATCTAATTTCTTTCTTGAGTGCTCTTATGATTACATGATTCTCTAGAACTTGCTTTAAACCGTTTGAGACTATATTGATACATGTGACAACATGAATATGATAGAGGCATTAGGATTATAACCAGAGCCAAACAGCCATCCATTATTAATGTTCTAAGAGAACATCCCCACTAGTGAGCCAATTTGAGCCTACATTAAATATGCTATTTTATTGGTAACCAGAACTTACACCTAGCCTAAATATACTTATATCCTTACCCTTGTTCTAAAGATGGATTATATATTTTGAGACATATTGCAAAAACAATGGATACTTTTTGAAAATTTGGGTTAGAACGAAAGATAAGTGTGGGGGAGGAGAGAGGCAAAAGTCAAGAGAAAAAGAAAGGGATCATTGTCAAATACATTCCCATATTAAAAAAAAAAATCTTCTCTTGAACTTCTAGTTAAAGTAAAGAAAAAGATGTTAAAAAGTTGGTTAGAATGAAGCAAAGGCTCAACATGAATATTTAGCCTATGTTATTATGTGCTTTATAAGAGTTTTGAGAAGTTTTATTCGTATGATCTTATTATGTCTCTAAACTCTATGAACTCTTTGGAACCTTTGTGATATCTTTATCCTTTTGTTCTTTAACCACATTATAACCCTTTGGCCCCATTACAATCTTGAAAAAAGACCTCTTGATTTATGAAGTTGTATGATCTAAATAGTGGAGAATAGGTGGACAAGCAAGCATATGGTAGAACTGTTTTCATGAGATTGATTGAGTGTAAACACTTTACCACTACTTTAAAGAGTGAAAATCATGAGAGTATAGTGAGAAGTTGAGATTAAGTTGAATATGCACTATTTTGATTGAAATATGTTATGTTAATATTGGCTTAACTCATTTATTTACATTCAAGCATGAATTTTTGTGAAATTCTTTGAGCTATTGATTAGTTTATAAGACTTGTTCAAAGATTGTCTCTAATTTATATTGAAAGGATTAGGAGTAAATATTTTTAGTGTATGTAGTTTACTTATATTTTAGTTTTTCAATGTTTGTAGGTATCGTTCTAGCAAACCCTCACGAGACTAAACTCGTCCACTAGGGACACCTAGGGGTTTAAAGGCTTGTGTCACATGCTAAGTGCCACCGTGATTTCCAACGAAAATGGATTAGATTAGATTTTCTTATTTTATTTTTATTGAGTCGTTGCTAGGGACTAGCAACAATCTAAGTGTGGGGGTGTGATAACTCGTATAATTATATAGTTCTTAGTTATGTTTTATTATTGTTTTGTGTCAAATACGAGTTATTATTGCTTAGTCTAATTGTGTTTATGATATTTTATATTTTTATGTAATTTGGTGTTTTTCACGAGTTTCTTTGAGTGATTTCAGATTACTAGGTTAAATCAACAATTAAGGGCAAATCCAGTTCAATTCCAGTTCCGACACCTTTTGCCATATCCACTATATCTGGAGTTTCACTGAAGCAATAAGGCTGAATTTTTACAGTACAAATTTAAGAGGCATATCTATCTTTTTCATGTTTTACACTTCTTGAAACGGAGTCGTTTTCCCTAGCGAAATCGACCATCAAGTTGGCTGATGTGCAATGACGTCTGTGCTGACCTATTTTGGTATTTTGACCATATCTTCCGATCCACATGAGCAAATGATCTGATTCCAACGGCTATGGATCCGTAACTGATAGGGGTATATTTTTCTAGAAGACCATTTGATCAGATCGAGCTTCCAACCTTGACAAAATCGACCATCAAGCTGGCTGATCAGAATTGTCATACAATATGACGAAAATTGTTAGAAAAATGCACCCACCTATTATACCTACCTTTGAAATTTATAAAGCTTGTCTCTTGTCATTTAGCTCTCCAAAATGTGTATAAATAGAGGGCCTTGGATGATTGTAAGAGTATCATTAGATTGGTAGGATATTAGCCATTGTAATAAAATTCTCTAAGTTTTCTTCTTCTTTCTTTTCTCTAGTTTTCTTTTCCTTTATTTACTTATGCTTCTTACATTTCTTTTCATTTCATTCATATCTAGTATGTGTTGCTAATCATATTGTTGAGGTGATGAGGTGAAGCTTTTGGTAAATGCTAAGGTTAGTCTCTTAAACATGAGCTAAAATGAATCATCATTTATAAACACTAGTATAGATAATATTTTCTTTTGGTTTAAAATCATACTTGCAAAGTAGGGATCTTGATTCATTATTGACAATGAAAATGGCACAGTAAATGCTTGGTTTCATAACCTTGATTTGTTGTAGACATATACCTTGGCATAAGGAATGCTTGGACTCTTTTTATGAGTTTTGAGGACACCAAATGAACATAATATCATATGCTATGGACGTTGGACAATTTGGACTGAATTGCTAAACCTTCCGATTGGAACCTCCTTTATGTGTGGATTTCAATTGTGTAATAAAACAAGATTAATCTTAGCATAACACCAAGAGTGGATTCTCTAACCTCAATATCTTTTCTTATTGTTTTTATATCTTGTTTAATTTCTTTTATGTTATTTTGTTTATTTTGTTCTCTAATATCTTGTTTATTTTGTTTTGTTGTTGATTCCCTAATATCTTGTTCACTTTCTTTTTCTTATATATTTATAAACTTATACTTACTAATACGCTTCCCTGTGGTTCGACCTCGGACACCCGAGAATTTATTACTTGAACATAACCTGCACTTGGGTTTACAACTCTTAATTGAGTCTCCATCACACATTATGGGGAAACCAGATCAGATGGTCTTAGGGCACTCTGGTGTGTTTTAACTTTTAACCTCAGATGCTTCCAAGTATTTGAGATAGTAAATGTACCAGATTTTGAAGCAGTCCACACAACATTAACATTGGAACTGCTGAAAGGAATAAACTAAGTCTGAGCAATGTCCCTTCGCTTTAGAATCCTTCTCTAGCCCAACTGCATAATTTTGGTACCTTAGCTTGCCAAAATCAAATTATTCTCAAAGGAAAGCTTTGATCCATGCTACCCAAATAGACCCAGAATTACTAAACATATATATGCTTCAAAATGCAAGCAGTATTCCATACCTTCAAATTCTTTAACCCTAGTATTTCTCCATTCTTTGGATTACAAACAAGCTCCCAACTGACCTTTACCCCTTTTGGCATTATATCATTTCCTTTCTAGAGGAAAGCAGATCACATTTGATCTATTTTATAAATGACTCTCCTTGGTAAGATGAAAATAGAACACCAAAAGTTTTGCAGACAGAACATCACTGATTGTATAAGTTACAGGCGACCAGCATAAGAAAGTCTTTGAGAAGACCAATTGTTGATCCCTATAATGGTATCAAGCCACAATACCTATAACCTACCATTTGCTACAAAATCATAATTGCTTAAGACCTTCTAGTGAGCAAATTTCTTGGATAATATTAGTTGTTGCTTATGCTACTTTACTCTAGTTTCAATTAAACATATTAATTTCATCTTATTAAGCCTAACTAACTTAGAAACCTCTTTTTGTTTCAGAGGATCATTAAAACCTTTGATATTCCAAACTAGCATCTTCATTGTAGGGGGGAAAGAGTTGAACCACCTGTCTCACCCTTGTCTGGAGGTACCCTTGGCTTGTTTCCTTTACCCTTCATTTTATTCGGAGCCAACTTTTGCATTATCTGAGCAACACCTATAGGAGCAGCTCGAGCTTTCCTTGGAGAATGCATCTCCATCTCATGTTCTTCATCAGAAGTGGCAGTCACCATATCTAATGTGTTTGGCATAACAAATTAAGAACCAGCAGGAAGAAGTTTTTTTTTCTCAGCTCCAAGTACCAATTGGACAGATTCAACTGGTTTCTTCCCAACACTCTTCAAACTTAACTGGGGAACAGTTTCAGGTGACTGAATAGGCTCAAAGATAACAACATGCTTTCCTACGCTTCCCATACTTACATTACTATGTTCAGCAATAGCTTGAAATTTGTTACCAGTAGGAATCCCACCTTGCAAATCCTCATTTACAGGTAAGTTCTTCTTAACACAATTCACAACCTACCATCCTTCCTCAGAACCTTGCTCCTGTTTCTTTTAAACCCAAGTAGCCTTTGGAGGAACATAGCTTGAGCAATTTTTCGTGGAGTGACCAAATACCTTAACAAATGTGGCATTTCTGAGGCCTCTAGGTGACTTTTACCTCAACAATAATTGGATGGCCATGCCTTATATCCACCTTTATTGTACCAGGAACCTCCTCATCATAGTTCAACTCCACACACACTTTGGCAAATCCAGATGTCTTACCGGGGCAATGGCTCTATCCATGTATAAGGGCTTACCCATAGCACTAGCCATATAGTTAATACCATACTGAGTAAAAAGCTCCAATGGATGTTCCTTAGAATCAACCAGATTGAAAATTTTGTAAGTTGTAAATCAGGAAAGTTCATTCTAGGAGTCCAACGCCTAATGATAATTGGTTTGTTCCCAATATGCCATGGGCCTGACCCTAAGATCTAGTCACAAGTCTCCTTTGCTGGAAATTTGAACAAGAAAATCCCAGAGGTCAGTGGTTTGATCTCAATGGATCCATACCTTCCCCAAATCAGAGTTGTTGTGGCTAACATTTGACTATAGTTTGGTGGTTTACACATGAACTGAATAACCAAACTATTACTCCAAGAATTGATACCTTCCTCAATAACGCTTATGGGTGGCTTAACAATTCTCTTAGCACCCTCTAACACTGGAGGAAAGAAATCCAGTATTGTAGGTTTCTCATCTTCCACAAATAGTTTCTTCCAACTATCATTGTTACCATCCTCTGTTTGACCAGATACATACTTGTTTCCATTACCTCTCTCCATAGACTTTTTCAAGCTCGAGCTGCCAATCTTTTTTTTTTTTTTTTTTTTTACTCTCAAGATCTACACCACCTACACCACTACAGAACCTTAAGGAACATTTTGAGATGATTGTGCAACCTCCTGAGCAAGTTTGCTGAACTTATCCATCAAACCATTAAGAGACCTAATCACCGAAGACTTAGCTGGAGGAAAACGTGATCCTCTTACCATGATAACCAAAGTGAAATAATAAAGCAAAAGAAAGAATCGCAAGAAAATTTGAAGAAGAATAAAAAAACGGACGAAAATGAAGTCTGACCATGAGACCTGCTAACATGAGCTGAAGAAAAGCTAACGTGCGCACCCCCAAACAATTTGCATAATGGACATTAAAATTTTTGTTTGAAGTATGGACTGATTATTTACTTAGAGTGCTATTATCTTTTTCTTTACTTTATATTCAGATCATTTAGTCTATGTTTACAGTAGAATAGTTGACGACTTTGAAGCATATTCGATGACAATATCTTTTAAAACTTAATTCAGTTGGTGAAGATTTTTTTTTTTTTTTTTTTATTGTATTTCAAAAATAAAATTTTAAATATATCAAATTGATTTTTTTTTTTTTACTATTTTTCGATGCTAGGAGACAAAGACTTCACATCATCATGTGATTTTGTTTACATGATAGAATCACTAGAATTTTTTACTAAAATTTCTTCAAGTTGAAACTTGAAAGTAAAATTTTTAAAAGCTTGTTGTGTTTTTGGATTGATGATAAAGAAAAGAGTTGACAAGATCCGTCAAGAATAAAATACAGTTAAAGAATTTACTTGAATATAAATTAAAAGATTAAATTATTAAAGTACAAGAAAAAATAGAATATTTAAAATATATAATAATTCAATTTTTTTTTAATAAATTAAATTTTAATAACTTGAAATTTCAATAATAATAATTTTATAAAATAAAAGAAAACAGCAAACCGAAAGGAAAAAAAAAGGCAAAGGTGCGGCACAGGGACCGGGAAGTAACCGGCGCCAAATATTCGATAGTTGAATGGTTTGGTTCCCCTCTTCCTTAAAAACCCACCCCATTCTCCTTTCTTCTTTTTAAAACCCAACTCTCCTTTCTCTAAAGACTAAAGAGTGTTAAGTTACTCTCTCTCTCTGAATCTTCTCTCTTCACTTCAAAGCAGCTAGTTTCACCCTTTTAACCGTTGGATCCTTACAACAAAACCTTACTTGTCAAAACAATAAGAAAAAAAAAAAGACATGGTGGTGGAAAGTGGCTTCTCTTCTCCTCGAAACGATGTCTTTCCTGCCGGCCTCCGGGTTCTCGTCGTCGATGACGATCCTACCTGGTTGAAGATCCTTGAAAAGATGCTCAAAAAGTGTTCTTACGAAGGTTATAAAATTTTAAATACTTCCAAACCAACTTTACTTTGTTACTGTTCTTCCTTAACTTCTTTGTGTTTATTTTAATGCACTGTTCTTTGGGTTTTGCTTTCTTTTGCTGTAAACTGCTCTGTTTTTTTTTTTTACTTTGGGTTTTTTGTTTTATGGTTAGAAGATTAAAGCTTGATAGCTTGTCGGCATGTTTCATTTTCTGTTTTTGGTTTTTTTTTTTTTTGTGAAAAGCTGACATATGGTTATCAACTGCATGTAAAGTTGAAAACGCATGCTTTAAGTTTAATTGAGAGATTGAGGCTATGAATATGTTTAAAAAAATGGAAGTATTTTTCAAGCTGCATAGGTTGAGTGCCATGGGGACGAGGTTGATCATCACTCTTGGGTCCTGACCATTATAAATGTCATAGAACTGTGAGAGAGTACGAATTTTTGGTTCATTTTGTGATATTGGATCATGAAATCGGACGGACTCAAATGAAAAAGTATGCCTTGTGCCACTTCTATTGCCATTATATATATATATAGTTCTCTTAGTGTTGTTTTGTTTAATTATCTTGCTAGTACGGAGGATATTGATGGGCTTATATGATTACTTGATTAGACTCAGCCAGACTTTTATTTGACAAAGCTTTCCTGGCATTAGGGATGAAAAGGATGTTTTCTTTTTTAAAAGCTAGTTGTTGTGGGTGTAAAATGTTGGTTCTGGCATCATTTTGGAAATATGTCCTAATTCTTTGAACATTGGATGCATAAAAGAAAATTTTTGTTTAAAACCTTTGTTTTGAAAGGTTACTAGCGTTGGTGTGTGTCCTTTGATGCATAGACTTTGTATCTAAATAAGCGCAAAATTTATTCTGCAAAGATCAATCAAACGGATTTGAAAGTATCTATTTGAGTTTTGAAGATAATAACAGAAATTGTGATTTTATTAAGTATATGTTTTCCTTCTCAGCAAAGCTTAAAACGTTTGAGAAATGAAATTCTGTCATATATCTTTACTACTGCTTAAGGAAATTTCAACAACTTTTTCATTGGCTGGGTTGCTAAAGTTATTAAGTAACTTAGCCGGTCAATTCGGGCATGGTGTAACCTAGCGCTGAGTCCCTCCCCCTACCCTTTGTCCCCTTTCACAAATTGAAGATGTACTTTGATCTTAGTTAAACTAGGAACATATACTAATGGTGGAGATTATGGCTTGGTCGATTCATCATGAATTTCAAGCTACTCCTGTCAACTTTTGCTCTGTAACTTGTGAGTTATGATCATGACTTTTAGTGAAAGCTGGGAATATCTTTGATAATTGGCTTTGCTGGTGGTAGAATTTGAACAAGATTAGCTGGATATATTAATGAGCTTGACTTCAGCCAAATCTACTGAAATCTACTTTAAACTTGAAGGGGAAAAAGAAAACCCTTGGCTGAAGCTTGATTTGAGGTAGATGCATCCAGGGTCTAACAGGCCAAATATTGGCTTGCCTAACTAGTTTACAGTGTTCCTGTTTTTGTATTGGCTATTCTTTTTCTCCAGATACTTCAGTGGTGCAACTTTTGATCTCTGCCACTTCAGTCAAATATGGTTTCCAAAACATCCTTGCAGTTAGACTAAAGATGCTTTTGACCCGGAGATGATTGGTCTCAAAGAATTGAAAACCTTTTTTTTTTCTGGGGGGGGGGGGGGGGGGGGTTGTTCTATCACTGAAAATTGAAAATCTGATATAGGGTTGGTGTAACTGTTTTCCATGCTTTGATGAGATGATTCTTTAGCCTTTTCTTTTGATAATAAATTAAGCATTCAAACATATTTTTATACGACCCTGACATTCTTTTTTGGTGCATTCCCATGTTTCAGTGACTACATGTTGTCTTGCACGAGAAGCTCTGAACTTTCTTCGTGAAAGGAAGGATGGTTATGACATTGTAATCAGTGATGTTAACATGCCTGACATGGATGGGTTTAAACTTCTAGAACATGTTGGACTGGAAATGGACTTACCAGTCATTAGTCAGTTCTCTACCGTAACATACGAACCTTTGTTTTAAATGTCATTATCTGCTCCATTTTTCTCTTCAAATTCAATAGAACCATCTTCTGACAAGCTCCATTTGTTAACATCACAGTGATGTCTGTTGATGGAGAAACAAGCAGAGTGATGAAAGGTGTTCAGCATGGCGCTTGCGATTACCTTCTTAAGCCTATAAGAATGAAAGAGCTTCGCATTATATGGCAGCATGTGTACAGAAAGAGGATACATGAGGTGAGAGACATTGAAAGTCTGGAAGGCTTTGAAAGTATTCAGATGACAAGAAGCGGCTCTGGTCTGTTTCATGATGGGCACGTGCTTGGTGGAGAAGATACAACCTCAGTAAGGAAAAGAAAAGATGCTGATAACAAGTTTGATGATAAAGACCTCAGTGATCCTTCTTCTACCAAGAAAGCAAGAGTTGTTTGGACAATAAACCTGCACCAAAAATTTGTCAAGGCCGTAAATCAGATTGGATTTGATAGTAAGTATAATTCAAGCTTTTGGTTTTAAAGGTTAAGCTCTTGATCATCATCACGAAGTAGCAATATATGTAATTTAGCATTACTCAACAGCTTTTCTGTCAATTATATGTCTTTCAGTGATATGGCTATAATTTTTAATCATGCTCGTAACACCTCGTGGTAATATCTGTTTGACAGAGGTTGGTCCTAAGAAAATACTTGACTTGATGAATGTACCGTGGATGACAAGAGAAAATGTTGCCAGCCACTTGCAGGTAAAGACCACCTCCCACTTAGATTTTCCTCTTGGTAGTGCCAAGTTTTTTTTTTTTAAAAGACAGCCTAACAACTGTTAATTAACATTTTTGTCATATATTTTTGGTAGAAAAGAGAGCTTTTTCGAGGAAAAACATGTGGTGTTTTTTACTTTTCTGGATTGTTCAAGAAATGGATGAATTAATTAAGCAAGATTGGGAAGCTCTATCTTTGATCACATTAATGTATTTTAGTTTTCATTTTTGTTGTAGAGACAGTAAGCAAGATTTAGCTAGCATCCTATCCCTTTTGAATTAATGAACTAATTAGAGCCATGGCTAATTTTGCTAGAGATTTATACGATGGATTTTTATGTTCTTAAGCTTTTGGAATCTATTTGATCCAAGAATTGTTTATAACTTGTAGATATGTTTCCAAAAAAATTGTTCAAAACAGGTGAAAGAAAGAGATGTTAATTGTCAATAATGTAAGACATTGTACAGATTCTCATCAAGATAAATTCTCTTGTGCAGAAGTACCGCCTCTATTTGAGTAGGTTGCAGAAGGAAAGTGATATAAAAGATTCATTTATTGGAATGAAGCATTCAGATCCATCTTCGAAAGATTCGCCTGCCAGTTTTGGTCTCCATAACTCGATGAATGTGATACTGGATGATGTGTCTAATGGCACCTATAGTTTTTCTGTTAATAACTCACTTGCTCAGAATGTGGATCTCAATGGTCATGAAGGTGATAGAAAAGGAATTACTTCAGTGCCTGTGGCAGAGCCTAAAGGAGCTTTGTCTATAGATATTCCTGATCCCCATAAAGCCAAGAGTTCACACTTAAGCTTTGATCATTCACTTGGATCAGTTGATTCAGGTGTAAACTTTGCCTCGTTCAATTCTACCGACCTGGTGCAGTACTCCTGGAGTGAAATTCCTGAGATTCAGTTCAAACCAGAGTGTGAACCACTGCAATTAGAGAATGGCTTCAGCCGACTACCACCGCCTGGTTCACAGCATCACATGCAGACAGAATATCTACAACCTGCCACATCCATTAGCTCTGGACCTTCCATAACCGAAAAAGAGGCTAGTAGTAGGAATCATGTCAAACATTCAAGTCCAATGGAAGCAGTTGACTTGTTTCCTGTTCAAAGAAAAAGCCATATGCTAAATAATCAAGTTTTTGAGCCCATTTCTGCTACTACATCAAGCATGAAAAGTCAGGACGTCAGTCTTAACTGCCTCACCGACTCGGAATTTGCACAGAGAAACCTTAATGGGGGAGTGGGAGTACCCTTTGCATCTTTGAGTGAGGACTTACAAGTCTATTGGCTTCAAGGTGGTTGTTATGCTATGAATTTTGGTCTCCAGGATTTTGAATTTACCGAGTATAACGATCCAGCACTGATTGCCGAAATTCCATTCCAGTTGTTTGATGCACTAAGGTTCGACAACGAGCATCTCTTTGACCCTACAGAATATACTGCAATAGATCAAGGATTGTTTGCATAGAATAAAGTCGTTCTTGCAACTGCATCTTCGGGGAAGAAAGGATCCTTCGCTATGTTAGGTAATATCTATAACTGGAGTACTTCATTTTTATGGATATGGATGCCATTTTTCCCAATCAGTTTGGACTTGGATGTTGAAACATGTATAATACGAGTGGTGATAAAGCGTTTAAACATAATAATTTTGCTGTTATAAGTTTTCTAACCTGGAATTTGCATCCGTTAGTGCTGTATTAATATGCAAGTGACATGTGAACTTGGGTGCAATCTAATCTCCTCTCTCTTACTTTCACCTTTTAATACTTATGCTCACAAGGATCCAGTCATAAAACGGCACTTCCAATACTGTGCGAGTGCCTTTGACTGGCGTGCCAAAAGGACCCTTAGTGATTGTTTTTCTTGTTGGGGGTTGGGGGGTATTTGGGGAAGCTTTTTCATGGCTGTTCTTTGGCTATGAGGTCACTGAACAAGTTATCCTGTTATTTTTCATTATTACATGCTTAGAGCTTGCCTTTCAGTATTAATGGAAGGCCTCCTTGGAGGTCTAGCGTTTGCATCCTGCACTACGCTGGGAGATGGCTTCCTTCCAAATTTTGGTGATTGAGGCCAAGTTGAAGGGATCTGCAAGGCATAATTTCAGTTTTTATTCAATAAATAATTTATAAAATAAGAATTTATTGAACTATAAAAAATTTTAAGGTATGAATTAGTAGTGATGAATATAATTCAAAGTTATTAACATATTCTTAACTAATGGTTAGATAAGTTGTCTTGTGTTGTATAAGCTGATTTTATTTTTTATTTTTCAACATTATGTCCGTTTTAAATATTTTAATTTCAAACACTTTAAAATTTCAAACCACAATTTTTCATGGTACTTTTCAAATACATTTTTTTCAAAAATTTTTTTTCAATCCAAATTTGTTTCAAACAGCAATCTGAAACTAGGCTTAAGTCGGCTTTTATGCACGGTACTTTATTACATCTTTATTTTCAAACGGTGCATTAGCAAGAACATTTTTCAAAGGTTTTTTTTTTTTTTTTCTTTTTAAACTTGAATCAAAGTCCTAGACTCCCAGTGGTTTCCCCAAGTGAGTTTCTCATTGCTCCATACCATCCACAACCCCCAGTTCCCCAAGCTAATTAATTACCATTTCATTTTCCTTTAGTACTCAAGCAAACATCATGCTTAGTCCAGACACGCAAACTAAGATGGCTGAAGTCATTGGATTAAGGTCATTTTCCAGCAAGAAGCTGAAATAATGGGCTTTGATTTCCAGCCGAGAACCAAGCACCCTTTATCTTCCACAATTGTGTAACCCTCACAAACCTTCACCTTTCCTAGCCACTGCTTCGCCTGCATTATCATCTTGATAGGCACTGGTTGGAAACCAGCCCGGCTCATCCTCCTACGCCATTGATCAACCCTTTCGTGCCTTTCGAATCTAGCTGGCCCTTCGCAGCTTACAATGTTCTTTATCTCTTCTGCGAAATAGAATTGCTCCATTTTGGCACGTCTAGTGTCGTACTTGGGCAGCATTGTGTCTAGTGAGTCAAATATAGCTGAGTAATAATGCAATGCCTCCATGAACCTGCCAAGAAAGAAAGGCCCGTTATGACCCGAGTCTTGCTCTACTAGAATCAGGAGCTTGGGAGACAATTTATGTAGCTTTTGGAGAACTGAGTTTAATGCTCCTCGGCTCTCTTTCACCACACAATGCAATTGAAGAATGCTATTGATGACTAAGGCCTCTTCATCCGATGTCTTGACATCTTCAGGTCTCAGGTTTTCTAAATTGCTTTCCACAACTGAAAACTCAAAATTCAATTTCAAGCTTTTTGCATAGCGTTCTAGATCATCTCCGATTGCTTGGAGGCGTTCAGGGCAGGTTCCTACTCCGGTTATTCGAAGACGTTTAGGTGGCTGACCTGCACGGTGGATTAGGCTCTGCATTAAGTTGCGCCACTGGTGGCTACGAGGCAGACCAAGTGTCATACCGAGGTCCACAACATGAACAAAACTCTCTTCCTCAAAGGCTTCCAATATCGATTCATTCGCTACAAAATGACCGAATTGAATTTGCGGGCATAATTCGTACACAAGGCTTAAGGCCTCATCTTTTTCGAGTGTAAAAGTACTCCTTGCTTTTGCTACTGATCCTACTACTCCAACCGCCCCTAGTGGTTGAACCAAAGCAGTTAGACGGTCAGCAAGTCCTTGGACAAAACAAGAAGCAACTCGCTGGAATGAAGTTCCAAAGACAAGGGCATTAGCCCTGAGCTCTGATAATAATGCTGAAGCATGTATTTTGTCACGACAAGCCACTGCCTCAGCGCAAGCAATGAGTTGTTGCACGAGTTTCATCCCTTCTCCACCTTCTTCTTCTTCTTCCTTGATTTCGTTTTCCTCACCTCCTAACATGGAAACAGCTGCTTCTTCCATAGCCTCAATTGCTAAATATCTCTGCTTGTAAGCCCGTACATGATCCCGGAATTGGAGTCTTGGCATACCATAATTGTAGTTACAATTGCTTCCAATGGCTTCATCCATAGGGTGTTCCAGCTTTAACCTCTTATGGTTTCTGGTTTCATCAAAAATAGGCCAATTCCGGTAAATTGGACCGTTAAAGGGATAAATTTGCATGCCTGGTAAATTGAGATCAAGACCCATTACTTCATTGCTTTTGTCATCATGATCACCATAGAGTTGAGGTCGCCATTGGAGACCAGGCTCCATAGCACTGATCCTCTGAAGAACTGTCTGCTTTGCAAGGGCTATTTATTTGTGCTTCCTAGTTGAGCGAATGTTTCGAGGTAATAAATTTAATCCAAAATCTATACAAAGTACTCAAGAAAATGATTTTTAAAAGTTGTCTTGCTTTCGCTAGGCATAGAGCAATGTGAACATAGAGCAATTGGAATATTTCCTCCCTGTAATTTTCGTGGAATCCCTAGTATTTCGGAGTTTACATCTTGTCTTTCTTGTGTCTCAGTTTTGTACGGCTTAGAAGCTGTTTCCCTACATGACCGACCGTCAGCTTATTGATATGCCTTTATACTCTCAAACAACCTTGGAACTTCATTCAAGTGTCGTTTCCTTGTGGCAACTCTTCATTTTTTTTGAAATATTCGTATTCGAGGCATATCTGAACATAAGTATGGGGATATAATCCTCCAAGAATTCTCCAAATACATGGAAATCTTGGAAATTTTGAACATAACCATGTCGGATACATACCTATGTCCGACACTCACATCCGAATCCGAATAACATAGCTCAGCTCTGTTGAAGGTGCTTAACAATGTTCAACCAAATCCAGGGGCTAGCTGCAGAACCCACAAGTCAAACAAAAAAACTGTCTTAATCCCTAATTTATCTCATTTAACCACAAATCAAACAAAAAAAAACCAAGTCTTCATCCTTAAATTATCTCATATAATTTTTGTTTGTTTTCAGCGTTTTGTCACAAAAATCGTTAAAAACTAGATTGTCCTGTTTATGTTAGAAGCATACAATGATAGGGATAGGGACGCGGTAGCCAACTTACCATGCTTTCTCTGCCACAAATTTCTGCCGTCCTGTGAAACTGTGGCATTTTTTTAGACATAAAATACTAGTAGTATTACTTTATCCAGAGGTTCGGCATTGATTTAGATGCTTATACAATGGAGTTCCAAGAAAACTTCAGAGGATATTCCTTTTAATGCATTGAGAGGAAAAAAAACCCATCAAGCAAGATGGTGTAAATACAAGCCTCATGCTTAGCACCGGCTGATTAGTTTATTCATTTTCATTGTTACAGGACCAAGTGACAGTTTTTGGCAAGGAGAGAAAGAGTTGACAAAGATAATTTTTAAATGTTGATGGGCGCATTTTTAAAACTTAAAACCAAAAAGAAAGGGATAACAATGCATCTCATCTAGTTTAAATATCAACAAAATGGAATCTCATGCTTAGGGCTACTTTAACATTTCTATTGGAACATGTTTGAATTAGAAAAAATTTGGTTGAAAAAAGTGTGATGAAAATTTGTGATTTAAGAACTTTTAGTTGTTTGGCATTCCTGTGAAAAAAATATCGTGATAAATTAAAATGTCAAAAAAATATATGTTTAAAATAATAAAAGTGTAAAGATGTGATAGTCATTTTATCCAAAAAATCAGTTTCTAAAACCCAAAAATTCTATTTTTTTGACTTTTCAGTTTGGGTTGTCAAATCATGGTTTAAACAGCAAAAGTCAATTTTTTTTTACCCATTTAGCATTGCGTTTGCGATGAAACGCAGTTTTTGATCTCAAAAGTTGTGCCAACAACAATGTTAAACCCCTTAATCTAGTTGGATCATATAGCCATGGCATCCAGCAAGTCTGAGATTCAAATCTCAGCATCTGTAACCTCTTTTTTTATCTTCAAGCTACGGCCTCTTTTATAATATATATATATATATATATATATATATATATATCAACAAATGAATATTCCTAGTGAACTATAAGAAGGAAGGAATTGCATCTGAAATCCAAACGGATTAGACAAACAGTTCATTTTTTACAGAAAGGGAGCAGGCACCTCACCCTGATAGGATTCGAATTAAATGAGTCCACAAAAGTAACCTGAAACTCTTCCTCATTATGCAAAATTGAGGATCCTGTTGCTGTCATACCGATTTTTCACCTTTTACTCGTTTATAATCTTATTTTTTTTCAATCTATTCAGTAAGAAAACTCATGGTGATGATATATATTTCTCGACCCATATAGCAATATCTTCAGCAGAGGCTTGTGCTTGTGGTCCGAAGTTCCTCAGAGTAAGCAATGGCTCGATCTCTCATCCAGTCTTGCTCTGCCACAAAATGTCAGTGTTGAGGGCATGAACTTCAATGGAGGCTCTCTCCCAGGGATTAAAGGGTTGGCAGTTGGATGATCCAGGTTGAAATTTTCCTCAAGCAGAATTAGTTTCCACGCAGCATGTACATAGGCTTGTCATAGAAGTAGGAGTTTGCCAGTTTAATTTCAAAATCTGTGGGATTGCTCGAGAAACAGGTGGAAGCAAGAAAAATGAAAGTGAACAGGTGAGTTAATAATCATGTTTCTAATTTCTAGGCAAAGTTGATTGCGTAGCCCAGCATGATTATACTGACAAACAAGGCAAAGATGTTATCTAAAAACCCTTTTAGTAATATGAAGTTATTGATTCTCAGCAACAAAGTTGGGAGAATTGTTTTCAAAACTTTCATTCAAGCTTCTTCAGTGTTTACTAGATCCAGAGGAACGAAATGGGAACCTTTTTCAGAGTGTTTTGAGCTATATATTAGACATTGCAGTCAAGAATTGGCATTTCCAGTCCAGAAATTAGCAGATCAAACAATGAAACTTTTTGTAATTCCAGACCTTCATCCCACCCGATCCCCAAGATTGAAAGCATCATCAACTCTTTTAAATCTATGCTTATTCTTTGTGAACTTGCGCCTGACATTGTTATCTTCATTTATGCACTTATATTAACCAACGGAAATGAAATGATGCTCCGACTTTTTTTTTTGGTTGAAAAATTTGTGTTTAAGATTCGTGTCGATGCATATCCAGATATAGGTACGAGAATATAAACTTCCAAAAATTCTCCAAATACATGAAAAAACTTTTAAAAAATTAAACATTATCATGTCGGATACATATCCATATCCGAGACTCACACTCGAATATGAGTAACATAGCTCCATGTATCCAAAACAGAGTATGGGTCTTGCGGGAAACAAAATTTCAATGTATCTTCAGTTTGATAGGAAATTTTCAACTAAATTCACTTATGCTATGTTTGGAAATATGATTTTGAAAATTTGAATTTGAATTTCATTTACTATATAAATTGCGAGAATGAAATGCATACATTATGTATAAATTAATTAAGATTCAATATGATTATATATTTGAAAGATATGAAAACATGAATTTCAAATTTACAAATAGTTATAGGTATTTCAAATTTACTACTAAATAGGCATCCAAGAAATCTATGGATTTGACAAATAATCATCAATGTTATATTTACATGTGTTTTATTATACAATTTACACTATTTTTGAAATCAAAATTCATCTTTTGAAATTCAAATTCCCAAACGCAACCTTATTGTTATTCTTGAAATACAAAGGAGTTGATACCTGCTCATAGGCCGGTCTGGGTCGCGGTTCAATTTTGTTTTCTTATCCAAGTCAAGTCTTGGATGGGTCCAGATCAGTTCGTCGACCCGTTTCACTGTTTAAATAATATTAAAAAGTAAAAAAAAATTTATTTTTATAATTAAATTTAAATAAAAAATAATTTTTTATTACATAAACAATAATCTGGATCAGGCTAGACAGAAATGAAAAATCTTTATTCAGGTCCAGTTCAATACGAGTCAGGCAGACTACCCGACCCTTAAGCAAGTCTAGTTGATACTCTTGAAATTCTCTTATTCTCATCATCCAGACAATCAAATTAAAACTTTCAATTGGACATGAAATTCTCAACAAAAGCAAAAAATTTCGAGTACTAATAAGAGTTAAATAAGTCAAAATTATTGATCTACATTATATTTTACTATGAAAATTATTTATTTATTTTTATTCTTACAAAATAAAAATTTGACTTCAAGTATTTAAAGATATTGGGATATTATATCAACATGTAAGAAAAACTAGTCGATTAAATAAATCTCAAAATCCAATTACAAAATTAAATATCGAAATCGATCAAATAAGTCGAATTAACCGAGCATGCTTTTGAAATTAATCGAATAACTGATCAATCAAATTATTTAAACTAATTTTTTTATTAAATTAGTTAATTCAGATTTTACCTAAAACGAGTTCTAAACCCATGTTATTCACGGACATATAATTCAATAAAAAATCCAGTTTATAAGGCATAAAAAATAAAAAAATAAAAAGAATTAGTATAATGTCATTTACTAACATTTTATAGTTTCCTTTTAAGTACAAAGTAATAACCAATTTTATAATATTATGATAAATCTTGCTTCTTTAAATTATTTAAATTCGGGAGAGATATATAATTTATTATTTAAGAAATGATATAATTAGACTCTCAAAACGAAAAAGAATGCAGAAAAAATTCCAATTAATTTATTTAAAATATTTGGAAAAAGATAATTAAACATTGATAAAAAAAATATTTGGAAAAAGGTAAATACATCAATAAATAAAATGAAACAAAATAATGTAAAAATTCTTTCAATGTAAATATTTAAGAATAAAATTAATTTATGAACATGAATTTATATCAAACTTTTTTCTATATGATATACATGAAATAATCAACCACTATTTTTATAAGATCAAACGTTGTAGATACCAAATTTTATCCGAGTTATGTTTTTTATTTTTAATTAATTAATTCTTTAATTCTATTTTTTCTTTATTTTTTGGAATTATTAAAAAAAGGAAAGAAAAAAAAAAGGAAAATCAGATAAAAAGATTAGTTTAGATTGAACTTGGTCTCTCCCTCGATCAAGATTGATTTTTGAAGATGAAAGGAACTCTTTATCAGATTAGATTTCAAAACCTAAATGAATTGAAACTTTATACTCGATTGAATTAGGACTCCTCTTTATTCTTTCTATAAATTCATAGCAAATAACACTAAAAAGGGGTGGGTCTGAGGTGAACAAAACAGAAGGCAATCATCAAAAGGTTTAGAACCCATTTTGTTCAACACCCACTTCTCCACCATGCTCAAAGTCCTTAACAAGAGAATCAAGCGCATTTTTTCCTGCCTCCGGTGGCCGGTTTGCCGCCGCTCCAAGTCCAAAATTATAATAAAAAGATTTGGAAAATCAAACTCCAAGGCTCATACTGATACTAAAGATCATACTATCGTCAATGGGATTTCAAGAGTTCACCAGGATGGTCAATTGGGTAGTCTAAATTCAGTGAGGCCCATACGTATAGCGACTTTCAATGCTGCCTTGTTTTCTATGGCTCCTGCAATGCCTGAAGTAGATAAGTCTTCAAGTTTTGACTATGACAATGAAGGCTTTATAGATGTTAGGCGCTCCACGGATCTTAGTTTACGCGCAAAGTCTACAAATTATCGGCCAAAGAGTATACTAAAGCAATCTCCCCTGTATCCGAATTCCATGAATGACCAGAAGAATCTCTCCAATCAGCAAAAATTTGTAAAATCTAAGTTAAGGGTGTCAATCAATTTACCAGATAATGAGATTTCTTTATTGCGTAATCGAAAACTGAGCTTTGCAGAGCATGAAAAGGAGGGTTCTTCAAGTGATGTTGTGAGTAGAACTTTGAGAGGAAAAGCTCCGTTGAAATCAACAGTAAGTTTTCCTACAAATATGGGAAATGGAGCTAAATGTTTGTGAGAGTTATAGAAGCAGAAAGATAGTGCTTGAAGTATTGAGAGAGTTAGATGCTGATATATTAGCTCTGCAAGATGTGAAAGCAGAGGAAGAGAAAGCCATGAATCCTTTGTCAGATTTAGCTGCTGCTTTGGGGATGAACTATGTACTTGCTGAGAGTTGGGCACCAAATACGGTAACGTCGTGCTTTCCAAGTGGCCGATTAAGCGGTGGGAAGTGCAGAAGATCTTTGATGACACAGATTTCAGAAATGAGACCTTTCTATCCGAGTCCGTAAACGAGGGTCACCCTGACAAGCTTTGTGACCAGATCTTGGATGCTGTGCTCGACGCCTGCCTTGCCCAGGACCCTGACAGCAAGGTTGCCTGTGAAACATGCACCAAGACTAGCATGGTCATGGTCTCTGCAGAGATTTCCACCAAAGCCAACGAAGACTATGAGAAGATTTTCCGTGACACATGCCGCTCCATTGGATTTGTTTCTGATGATGTAGGTCTTGATGCTACTACTGCAGCTAAAGGCCCATGAATTGAGAATACCATTCCTTGATGTAGAGGTGGTTTGCCCCTTACATTCATAAACTACCTCAGAGGACACCAAAAATAGATATGGCACCTGCAAAACAGAAAAACCCAAGTGCACTAGAGAATTAATGCCATATTACCAATAAGTGAAAATCATAATCCATAAACCAGCAGATCATAGTACTCACACAGCAACTCGATCAAGTGTAAACGTAACCTTTTTTTTTTTTTTGTGTGTTAGTCTTGTTATTTTATTTTAGTATTTCATATTTAATTTATTTATATTATTTTATTTGTTAATTATTCTGGACTAATTTGATTTTTAGTGATGTTTGATTGCAGGTAAACTGTTATTATTATTATATTACTATTTTTATTATACTATTATATTATTATTTTTATTTACTATTATATATATTTTTAACCATTATTATTTATTATTAATTATTTTTAACTATTATTTTAATCATATTTTATTATTATTTATTAATTATTAATTTGATTATTATTAGTAAGATATTTTTTTATTTATTAATAAGATAACTTTTTTTTTAATTAATGATTAGTTATTTTAAAATTAATAAATTGAGATCTTTTCCAATGATGAAATTCGAAGAGATCACGAATGATGGATTTCTGAGAAATTTCTAGGTGAGAAAGTTTTTTTAAAAATTCTCCAGAATGAATGGAAAGACTTTTTAAGGGATTATTTTCGACATTAATAAAGATCGAAATTTATTCTTTTGAAATAATTAATTTTCAATATCTCTTTTTCAAGATAATTTTCCATAATAAATGCCTAATTAAAATTGAAGGATAAATTAAGATTTTTTTCGATGATGAAATTCAAGAAAGTCGCGAATGGTTGACTTTTAAGAAATTTCTAGGTGAGAAAAAATCTCTTAAAAATTCCCCAGAACGAATGGAGGAATATTTTAAGAGATAATTTTCGATATTAAGATCAGAATTTATTTTTCGAACAAACATTAATAAAATATGGATTAATTTTGGAAGATTAATTTAAGACAAATAACTTTGTTAAATAATATAATTTTTTCCGATGACGGAGCCTCTTTAATAAAACGAATGGTTTCTTTTGAATACTCTCGAGGTGAGGAAATATTTTTTAGTAATTTCTCCAGAATGAGTGGAAGGAAGACCTAAAAAATGATTTCCAAGATTTCTAATTTTAACAATTAAAATGAAATAGGATAGACAAGACCATTTAATTAAGACTTTTAAGTATCACAAGACTAATTAGGTACTATCTCTTAGATAGGCGTTGTGAGGGTGCTAATCATTCCTCACACGTAACCGTACTCCCGGACCTAGTTCTGATAAGTAGACCATAACCTATTCTTTTTAAGGTGCCTTAGTCAAGCTTATGATTACTTTAAATAGGATAGATTTATAAACTAATCACATCTAGATTAGATGATTAGTGGCGACTCCATTGATTTGCGTCTAGCATGCTGAATTCGTATTTGGCACGTTATGACAGTTTAGTAACTCCACTGGGGACATTAGAGAGTCGAGCCATAGATTAGTCTTGTGATACTTTAGTTTTGAAATATTTGGTCTTAAATGTTTAATTTTTTTTCTTTATTTTATTTTGATTTTGTTATTTGTACTAACAATTTTTGTTTCTTATACATTTGTGGGTAAAAGAAGGTTTGAACATCCCTTCGCACATACGACACATGCATATCATAAAGCCCTATACCCAGGCTCGTCCCTTTTAGGAGGGGGTAAAGTACTTACGCCTTCGAGAGGTGAAAACCTCCGCAACTGCTAGCAAAACACCTTCAGATTGTAAAGTACCAAAGTTTTTGAGAGGTGATAACCTCCGCCATAACTTTGGAAAATACTCTCACCCGAATTGAACCCTTCCGGTTTGAGCCTATAATGGATGGGGAATGGGGTGCCTTACTCATTCTACATGGATGATGTTAAGGAGCAATTTGAAGACCTTTTTAGCTTGGTCAAGTATCCTAAACTCAGCATATAAATAAAATTTAAGTGGCCAAACTTTAAGATAGAGCCATGTCCACCCTTGTATAGAGGAGAACCCAAACTTAGGACACACGAAGGAACACTTCTTACCTTATGCTTTTTCATTTACATGATGTTAAATGTTTGTTTATCTTACACATTTGTCTTGCTGATATGCTCACCATGATGATGTAGTGCTTACACATGTTGTTGTATTTTTATCCTTTCATAAGTTTGCTGATATAATATCTAACTTCTTGTTTTCTTTCTTTCCTTCTCTTTCTCATTGCATTCCATCATGCATCATACTAGATATCTTGCCGCATAACAGTCTTTGATAAGAAGAATCTTTACTGTCATCCATGAAAATCCTATTAAAATCCGAGTATGCAAAGTTTGAATCCCCGAGTTGTTTGAAGTTGAGGTTCGAAAAGGTTCAGCGAAATAAAAGAGACTGTCTACCAGCGGGCTATGTGTCCATACTCCCTGATGAGGTTCATCTAGACCTTACACAGAATGATCTTGCCGATTTAGTTGACATCTGGGGATCTTGGAATAGGGAAAAACAAGAAATATTTCAGCAAAGGTATGGTGACCTCGCGTTACTCCTCCAAGTCACAGTAGACACCAACTTAATTCAGGCAATGATACATTTCTGGGACCCTTCTTATAGATGTTTCGTCTTCAATGAGGTAGACATGGTACCCACTATTGAAGAATACTCTGCAATGCTTCGTTTCGACTACCGAGACCCTGATAAAGTCTACTTGAATAATAAAATGGGCTATCACAGGAAAGTTGCTAGGATGTTGGGGATCAGTCTGTCTGAAGTGGATCATCACGTCGTGGAGAAAGGTGAATATAGTTATATCACATAGGAGTTTCTGCGAGATTTCATTAGGGAGCATCTGAACGACGAAGAAGGTATGAAAGCAATGGCGCTTGCCCTTTATGGGATGGTTGTCTTTCCCAAAATCTTGGGGCATGTCGAGATGGCCGTAGTAGACTTGGTTGATCAGATTGAGCACCGGCTGAACGTGGCACCAACCATATTGGCAGAAACTATCAGATCGTTAAATCACTGTCGACGATTGGGAAATGGACGCTTTACTGGATGCATACAATTATTGTACATATGGATGAAAAGCCATTTTGAATGCATTAAGTCATACTTCACCTCTGATGTTCACATTCAGGAATTCTGTAACAGTGTTTGGCCGAACCCAAAGATAAAACGCGTTTGGATGTCATTTTTTCGCAAGCTCAGAAATCGAGAAGTTGTATGGTTAGCTTATTGGATGAAATTTGATTCTATATTGTATAGTTGTGGAAATCAACATTAGGTACCTCTTCCAGGGCTATGGGGGGTTATTAGTTACGCACCTATTTTGGTCCTTAGGCAGGCTGGACATGAACAATTTATTTCTATGACGCAAAGGCTCAATCGTTTGGAATTCTCTTATGTGGACGATGGGGCTTCAGAGAAGAAAGAAGATCTCGCCAAAGTCTGGAAACAAACCATCCGGGTCGACCAAGGTTGCCTTTCGAGCGGTGTTACTGTTGAGTATCTTGTGTGGCAAGCTAGGCGAGACAAAGATGTGGTACTTCCTTGGAAAAGAAATTCAGATATCCCAGTTCAGCTCACTCAGTCAGACTCAGTGCTGGAATTTAAGTTAACTAAGAGGAAATCACGCGAAAAAGAAGATGAATTAGAGCAGGAAAACCAAAGATCACAAGTGAAGATAAAGAGAATAGAAGACAGTCAATCTAAGCAAAAAAATCGTGAATTGGATCATGAATGCAAGGTATGAAGACAGCCTTTGAGCGATTAGATGATTTGTTTTCGCAAAGGGTTTCGGAGCTTGAAGATATGGGAGTAGAAAATGAAGAGATATGTTTGGAATACATGAAAAAGAAAGAGAAGTGCCAAGAGTTAACCCAGAAGCTCGAGAAAATGGAAAGGGAATATGGACAAAAACAGGATTTCCTCAGGCATTTATTAGACCAGATTTGTAAAAGCACTAGCAAGGCAAAAGAAATTATGAACAGGATTGAAGGCAAATGTGCATCCAAAAGACATGAGAGGTCAACTAGAAGTACAAATTATTGCCTTAGAGGGAACTGTTGAAGAATTTGGACATGATATTCGAGAAATGAAAGAGCAGCTTTTTAAGATGGTTGAAAGTATTCCTCAAGAATATCCGTCACCTTTGGATCAACCATATGCGTTCGGTGGCTCGCATGATGAATCAAACCATCAAGTAGCTGAATTTAAAAACCTATTTCCCAGTACAAAGTCTTCTGATTGGATACCATTTCAGATACCGAAGGAAGAAACTCTTTGCTTCACATCATCACCGCAGATTGGTCCGCACGCAAACAGATATTGTGGTGTCACTTCTCAACTAGTTTTTGGGCTTGTTAATCAGAAAAAATGATGTAGTAATCGGGATAGAACTCCTATTGATCCCATTCCAATGACCTATACAGAGTTACTTCCCCACCTTTTCAAGCCAATTTTGTCGGACCAATTTATCCGAAAGATTTAAAGCCTCCTTATCCTAAAGGTCACGATGCCAATACTACCTGTGGTTATCATGTTGGAATTTCGGACCACTCTACGAAAAATTGTGGAGCTTTGAAGTGAAAAGTACAAAGTCTGATTAAAGCGGGGTTTTTGAGCTTCGAAAAGAAGACGAAGCCAAATGTTGAGGGGATCTCATCAAAGGCGGCACCTTAACTTTGGAGGTTTTGGAATGATTGGAATTTGAAGTCCGAAGATAAGGGATGTCACTCGAAATTCAATTTGGAGGAATTTTTGATGTTTTCATTTTTGGCATGACATTTTTAAGCATAGTTTAGGTGCTTTAGGAGATTTGCTTTTTGTTAGGAATAGCTTATATTTGCATGATTTATTTTTTCGATCTTAAATAAAATGGTGATTATTGTTAAGAATGAACTTGGCAATCCATTCCCTTGTCTAGTTTCAAATCAGACCACATAAAAGCTTGATTTCTTCGATGCCTAAATTAAAAAGGTCATGAACCTTACCTTTCTTTTGACCAGGAAATGAATCCCAAAAGGTCAATGATCTTCGTCTAAGCAATGAGCAATGAAATGATCATTTGATTTGCAAAACATTTTTTGAGAACTAATTCATGAGGCACTCTCTTGAAAAAATCTAGATTTTGGTAATTTGATAAGTGTCAAGGCTATCTAAGAGCTTTAAACATATCACTCATAAGTTTCTCAACCATGCCCGAACTTTTCTTTTCCTGAATGGTGTCTTTTATTCACATATTGGGGGCAAAATTACCTTAAAAGCCATATTTTTCCAATATCCTTGAATGCTTTGACTTGAGTAACACCCATTGTCACCCAGTTATATAATCCTTTTGCCACATCTTGGGGCAGGTTTACCTAAGAGCCAAATGACCTGATGTTTTTCTTTGCACACCATTACCGACTTGTGCAAACTTTGTTTTCCTCTATGATCGAATGAAATTGCATGGACACTTAGAGAAAACCAGAATAAGGAGAATTGTTTGGTTGGGCCTTCATTTGGATAGGCATATTGAGAGGATGCATGAGTTGCAAAAAAAAAAAAAATTGTGATATCATGCATATAATATTCAAATGATTTTAATGGCAATTCTTATTATCTACTCCATTTGGGGTTTTGCTCTTCAATGGAAATATTCATAATGGAATTGAGAAATGACCATCTTTCGTATTCTTTTCACAAAATGAGAAATTATCCTTTGCTACCCCCTTTGAGCCTATTGGATTCTTGTTTTTTGAATGAACCTTGACCAAGGATCACCCTCCACATCGGGCGGTAAGTGTGAAGAATTATCTTTCTATGGAGGGTCATACGTTTGGATCATATTTCTACACCACGAATGCTTTATGTCAGGGGGCAAATATTGAAATGGATTGAGTTTCAAATTTTCAAACTCACTTTATGATAGGAAAGTCTGTGAAAAAAAAAGAGAAAAAAGGGAGAAGAAAAAATGAAAAGAAAAGTTCGCAAGATGAAATCCTCATGAAGAGAAATGATCCATGGTTTGATGAAAAGTAGAAATGATGAAATCCTCATGAAGAGAAATGATCTGTGGTTTGATTACCTTCAAAATGAAAAGAAAGATATGAGATATTTTGAGATGAAGAAATGATCCTTGGTTTAATTACCTTTAAACACATTTTTGGACCTGATTATCCTTTTTTTCATAACCCCAAACCTTGGCCTACATTACAAGCTTGAAAAGTCCATTTTGATCAAGTATGAATGTTTAAGTTGAAGAGTTTTTCCTCATATTTTATCTCATCCTTTTGAATTGTCATTGAAGAAATTTGAATTCTCAAATGCATGGTAGAGCAAAAAAAAAAAAAGAAAAGGAAAGAAAAGAAAAGAAAAGAAAAGAAAAGAATGAAGCTCTAGGGTGAAAACCCAAAAACGGGTAGTCTAGAGCAAAAATTTGAAAGCAACTCTGCATAACTGTGCCAAGGCCTAACAAGAAGTACAAAAGAAGTGATATTTTGAACCCACCAGGAAACGCCGAACACTTTTGAGAGACTTAAGAAGGTCAACATCATTTGGATGATTTGGCCCGAAATTGGAAATCCTTTTCCTTTCTTGTCCAAATTTTGAACCCATCATAGATAGTCTTGATATTTGTTGAATTTCTATTTATCAAGAAACTTAAAAAGAGTGCCAAAATGGATTGTGTTTTCAAAATAAAATTTTTTGTGAAAACCTGATTGTTGAAGGAAATCCATTGTGAGTTTAGATGAAGAAACATTGATTTTTCCCTTATGTGAAGAAACTTTCCTTTGATAACCAAAACTTTGACAAATTGAAATAGTCAATGAGCCAAATTGTGATTCGCCTTGTCCATTCTTGCAGTAATTACCAGTTTTTTTAAAGATCTAAAGTTGCATTTTTGTTTAGTAAATGGGGATTTTTTAACATGAAAAATAGTGATGTTTCTGGGGGCAATTTTGATTTACCATTGGGGCATGATTTGAAAATGAGAAAAGTTTTTTTGATAAATTCTTTCTTTTTAAAGAATTTTCAAAAACATAACATGAGAACATTCAGGTTTAGGGGATGCCTATTTGAGTTTTGAACCAGTTTGATAAGAGTGACATTTCTGGGGCAAAGAATGAGAAGGCTTTTTACCATATGAGAAAATGGTTTTGAAAAATGGAATCTATTGAGTTGGTAAATGCAGCATCGGCATTGAAGACTTTTCACTTGGAATTTGAATATGCTGAAAGATGAGATTCTGGGAAGAAATGAGAATGAAATGAGAACAATGAAAGTTTGGAAATGTATCTGTTTAAATCCTTAGAACTAAAAGAAAGGGTGTTATGATCAACTGATGGAATTAGTGGAGGTCAGCCTGGTTCTAAGTCAGCGTTTGGAAGATTAAAAGATGATGACACGATGAGCTTGAGTATCCTTTTGTCATAGTTAAATATTCATGATATTAGTTTGCATTCCATCACATGACATTCATTTTATATAATTGCATTTCATGACATTCATGTCATTCATCGCATGGATTTAACATATAAGAAAGATTTTAGCTTTTGAAATTTGAAATTAAACTCTTTTTAAGGATGGTTCTTTTCAAGGTGAAGTATTGAATCTCGATTAAGGAAGATTTTCAAGGTAAGAGTTTTGAGCATTCAGTTGAGGAAAGCATAAAAAGTGGTATCTTTTCAAAACCTCAGGGTAATTTTTTAAAGCCTACGGGTATCTTTTCAAAACCTCCGGGTAATTTCTCAAAGCCTCCGGGTATCTTTTCAAAACCTTCAGTTAATTTTTCAAAGCCTCCGGGTATCTTTTCAAAACCTCCGGGTAATTTCTCAAAACCTCCGGGTAATTTCTCAAAGCTTCCGGGTATCTTTTCAAAACGTTCAGGTAATTTTTCAAAGTCTCCGGGTATCTTTTCAAAACCTCCGGGTAATTTTTCAAAGCCTCCGGGTATCTTTTCAAGCCTCCGGGTAATTTTTCAAAACCTCCGGGTAATTTTTCAAAACCTCCGTGTAATTTTTCAAAACCTTCGGGTAATTTTTCAAAACCTCCGGGTAATTTTTCAAAGCCTCCGGGTAATTTTTCAAAACCTCCGGGTAATTTTTCAACGCCTCTGGGTATTTTTTTTAAAGCCTCCGGGTATCTTTTCAAAACCACCGGTTAATTTTTCAAAACCTCTGGGTATTTTTTCAAAACCTTTGAGAATCATTTTACAAGAACCTCTGGGAATCAATTTAGAATTTTTGGATAAAATTTTTCAAAGATCTCTCTTTCCAGCTTATTTTGCCTTCCATTTGTTATTCTCAATTTTATACCTTTGCATTTAATAGAGGGAATGCATCATGCATTGCGTTTGCTATGAAATTAGAATAATGATTGACAAATTGGAATATAATCTTAAGAGATCCCTGCATTTATTTTTATGAGAAATCTATGGATAACTGAAAGGAAAAGTCGGGAGATGAGATGAGGTGTGATTTTTAAAAGTGAGAATTTTTGAAGATGAAAATTTCTATAATGAAATGTTAAGCCCAGTTGAGCTGGCATAAGATGAGATATAGAATGATTAGCGTTTTGAAACTTTCGAGGAAAGAAAGTTGTTCATATTCTGCAGATTTTGAAAAGAGGAAAGAGATAGTAAGATTCGTTCTACCAATTTGAAGCCAAGTGCAAACAGAGACGAATGATGAGCTTGAGAACCTTTTATTTTGATTAAGAAATTCAGGGAGTTGATATTGTTTAGAGCATTCATGACATCCATTGCACGATATGCATTGGCATTCATGTACTGCATTGCATTTATGTATTTGCATTCAAGAAAGATTATTTCAGGTATTCAGTATGATCTGGACATGAATTTGGGATGCTAATTTGCGAGGTTAGCGATTTCTTTTGGGATTCAAGGTAAGATTTTTGAGGTTTATATTTACGTTTGAGAATTTGCAAATTTCATTGTTTTCATTTAAAGTTGAAGCCTCGGTGGAGAAGTTTTGTTTTTTT
Source organism: Fremontodendron californicum (assembly GCA_030761205.1). Taxonomy (NCBI): domain Eukaryota; kingdom Viridiplantae; phylum Streptophyta; class Magnoliopsida; order Malvales; family Malvaceae; genus Fremontodendron; species Fremontodendron californicum. The sequence goes on from JAULJL010000013.1 coordinate 24,078,272, forward strand.
TTTAAAGTTGAAGCCTCGGTGGAGGAGTATTGTTTTCTTTTAAATTTGAAGCCTCGGTGGAGGAGTATTGTTTTCTTTTTAAAGTTGAAGCCTCGGTGGAGGAGTATCGTTTTCTTTTTAAAGTTGAAGCCTCGGTGGAGGAGTATCGTTTTCTTTTTAAAGTTGAAGCCTCGGTGGAGGAGTATTGTTTTTCTTTTAAAGTTGAAGCCTCGGTGGCGGAGTATTGCTTTCTTTTAAAGTTGAAGTCTCGGTGGAGGAGTATTGTTTTCCTTTAAAGTTAAAGCCTCAGTGGAGGAGTATGTTTTTACGTTGAGTTTATTTAAAGTTTACGCCTCGCTTAGAGGAGTTTTTCTACGATGGGATTTTCTTTAAGTACGTAGGTCTTAGTAGGGTGTCTACGTCTTTGCACATCCCCTGTTCTTCAAGGAATGCACAAAGAGGGGCAACTGTAGACACCGAATTTTATCCGGATTATGTTTTTTATTTTTAATTAATTAATTAATTCTATTTTTTCTTTATTTTTTGGAATTATTAAAAAAAAGGAAAAAAAAAAAAGGAAAATCAGATAAAAAGATTAGTTTGGATTGAACTTGGTCTCTCCCTCATATCAGGATTGGTTTTTGAAAATGAAAGAAACTCTTTATCATATTAGATTTCAAAACCTAAAAGAATTGAAACTCTATACCCGATTGAATTAGGACTCCTATTTGTTCTTTCTGTAAATTCATAGCAAATAACACTGAAAAGGGGTGGGCCTGAGGTGAACAAAACAGAAGGCAATCATCAAAAGGTTTAGAACCCATTTTGCTCAACACCCACTTCTCCACCATGCTCAAAGTCCTTAACAAGAGAATCAAGAGCCTTTTTTCCTGCCTCCGGTGGCCAGTTTGTCGCCGCTCCAAGTCCAAAATTGTAATAAAAAGATTTGGAAAATCAAACTCCAAGGCTCATACTGATACTAAAGATCATACTATCGTCAATGGGATTTCAAGAGTTCACCAGGATGGTCAATTGGGTAGTCTAAATTCAGTGAGGCCCATACGTATCGCGACTTTCAATGCTGCCCTGTTTTCTATGGCTCCTGCAATGCCTGAAGCAGATAAGTCTTCAAGTTTTGACTATGACAATGAAGGCTTTACAGATGTTAGGCGCTCCATGGATCTTAGTTTACACGCAAAGTCTACAAATGATCGGCCAAAGAGTATACTAAAGCAATCTCCCCTGTATCCGAATTCCATGAATGACCAGAAGAATCTCTCCAATCAGCAAAAATTTGTAAAATCTAAGTTAAGGGTGTCAATCAATTTACCAGATATTGAGATTTCTTTATTGCGTAATCAAAAACTGAGCTTTGCAGAGCATGAAAAGAAGGGTTCTTCAAGTGGTGTTGTGAGTAGAACTTTGAGAGGAAAAGCTCCGTTGAGATCAACAATAAGTTTTCCTACAAATATTGGAAATGGAGCTAATGTTTGTGAGAGTTATAGAAGCAGAAAGACAGTGCTTGAAGTGTTGAGAGAATTAGATGCTGATATATTAGCTCTGCAAGATGTGAAAGCAGAGGAAGAGAAAGCCATGAATCCTTTGTCTGATTTAGCTGCTGCTTTGGGGATGAACTATGTACTTGCTGAGAGTTGGGCACCGAAATACGGCAACGCTGTGCTTTCCAAGTGGCCGATTAAGCGGTGAGAAGTGCAGAAGATCTTTGATGACACAGATTTCAGAAATGAGACCTTTCTATCCGAGTCCGTAAACGAGGGTCACCCTGACAAGCTTTGTGACCAGATCTCGGATGCTGTGCTCGACGCTTGCCTTGCCCAGGACCCTGACAGCAAGGTTGCCTGTGAAACATGCACCAAGACTAGCATGGTCATGGTCTCTGCAGAGATTTCCACCAAAGCCAACGAAGACAATGAGAAGATTGTCCGTGACACATACCGCTCCATTGGATTTGTTTCTAATGATGTAGGTCTTGATGCTATTACTGCAGCTAAAGGCCCATGAACTGAGAATACCATTCCTTGATGTAGAGGTGGTTTGCCCCTTACATTCATAAACTACCTCAGAGGACACCAAAAATAGATATGGCACCTGCAAAACAGAAAAACCCAAGTGCACCAGAGAATCAATGCCATATTACCAATAAGTGAAAATCATAATCCACAAACCAACAGATCATAGTACTCACACAGCAACTCAATCAGGTGTAAACGTAACCTTTTTTTTTTTTTTTTTTGGTGTTATTCTTGTTATTTTATTTATGTTTTGATTATTTTATTTTAGTATTTCATATTTAATTTATTTATATTATTTTATTTGTTAATTATTCTGGACTAATTTGATTTTTAGTGTTGTTTGATTGCAGGTAAACTGTCATTATTATTATATTACTATTTTTATTATACTATTATATTATTATTTTTATTAACTATTATTTTTATTAACTATTATATATATTTTTAACCATTATTATTTATTATTAATTATTTTTAACTATTATTTTAATTATATTTTTTTATTAATTATTAATTTGATTATTGTTAGTATGATATTTTTTTATTAATAAAATAAGTTTTTTTTAATTAATGATTAGTTGTTTTAAAATTAATAAATTGAGATCTTTTCCAATAATGAAATTCGAAGAGATCACGAATGGTGGATTTTTGAGAAATTTCTAGGTAAGAAAGTTCTCTTAAAAATTTTCCAGAATGAATGGAAGGACTTTTTAAGGGATTATTTTCGACATTAATAAATATCAAAATTTATTCTTTTGAAATAATTAATTTTTAATATCTCTTTTTCAAGATAATTTTCCATAATGAATGCCTAATTAAAATTGAAGGATAAATTAAGATTTTTTTCGATGATGAAATTCAAGAAAATCGCGAATGGTTGACTTTTAAGAAATTTTTAGGTGAGAAAAATTCTCTTAAAAATTCTTCAGAACGAATGGAGGAATGTTTTAAGAGATAATTTTCGATATTAAGATCATAATTTATTTTTCGAACAAACATTAATAAAATATGGATTAATTTAAGAGAAATAACTTTGTTAAATTCTCTAATTTTTTCGACGACGGAGCCTCTTCAATAGAACGAATGGTTTCTTTTGAATACTCTCGAGGTGAGGAAACATTTTTTAGTAATTTCTCCATAATGAATGGAAGGAAGACCTAAAAAATAATTTTCAAGATTTCTAATTTTAACAATTAAAATGAAATAGGATAGACAAGACCATTTAATTAAGACTTTTAAGTATCACAAAACTAATTAGGTACTATCTCTTAGATAGACGTTGTGAGGATGCTAATCATTCCTCACACGTAACCGTACTCCCGAACCTAGTTCTGATAAGTAGACCATAACCTATTTTTTTTAAGGTGCCTTAGTCAAGCTTAGGATTACTTTAAATAGGATAGATTTATAAAGGTGACTAATCACACCTAGATTAGATGATTAGTGACGACTCCATTGATTTGCATCTAGCATTTTGAATTCGTATTTGGCACGTTATGACAAACGTATCTCTCTCTCTCTTTTGTATAGTTTTCAAGTATATGTTTTTCTTTAATGATCTTATATTGCTTCTCCTTCAATTTTTGCAAAATTAACCTACCTTTCCATATTACTTGCAAACAAAAGATTATTTTTTTTTTGTCAAACTATCATTTACATTTCTTAATTTCTTCAAAAGAACAATTATTGTTATATTTTCTTTGATTTTTTTATTCTTACATTTAAATTACTTTTTTGGGTACAAATTTAAATTACTTTTCAACACAATGTCGTATGTAAAATATTATTATTAATAATTAATTATAAATCTTTTGAGTTATCTATTTTTCTTTTTTGGCTATGCTCTCCAATTTTTTATTATCTTTTCTTATCTATATTCATTTTATTTACTCATAGAACAATTGTGTCATATTTTGTTTTTTCTTTTCCTTCTTCCATTTAATTGTTTTTTCTCTCTTTTATAATGTTTTGTTTCCTTATCACTTTTTTTAAAAATTTTAAATCTGACAATGCCTTTTCATTAATTATTTTTCCATTTTTAGATGAAATTTAATTATCAAAACTTGTATGTATTATTGTTTAAGAGATATAACTTTTTTATTGATTACTTATATTTTTAATAATAAATCATCACCTTTATTTATATATATATATTTTTTAAATAAATAAAGGCTAATTTATTGACGTTAAATGTGCCTATATAATTATATTAAATTGGAGTCAAGTCATTAACCATTCTATACCATTGATCATTTTAATTGTATCATGTATAATAATAACTTAATTACTTAATCAATCAAATTGGTCTTTGTTTTTTAAAAGAAAATTGAAATGGATAGAATTGATTATGCTACGCGTTAGAAGGATTTTATCTCTTTAAAATATTTTTTTGGTATTTATCTATTTTAAATATTACTCATTAAATCATAGTAAATTTAGTAAACTAAGTTTGGGTAGAATATTGTTGTTTCATTTTCAGGAGAAGATACAATATTCTCAAAAATAACAAAAAAATAAAATAAGTCAAGGTTTAAAATAAAATATGTAAATACTAGCTTACACCCAAAAAAATTAAAATTAGCTGCAAAAACTCATTTAATATTTTTTCAAAAACTCCTAAAAGCAATTAAAATTTTGATTGAGAGTTATGCTAAACAGATATTTTTATATATGGGTGACAATTTTCTTTTTGTATTTGAATTTCCATATATATTGTAGACACTTAATTTTGTCCGGACCACTAAACAGGTATGTTTTCTTCCTATATTGATGTTTCCGAGTGTAAAAAGACTATTTTCATCCTGCAGGTGGTACTCCGAGTCTTAGTTTAAGAGGGAGAGCACAAAAAGTCATACTTGAAAAAAAGTCAACCCCGAAAAAAGTCAACCTCGAAAAAGTCAACCCCAGAAAGTCAACTACTAAAAACTTCAACCCACTTTCAAAATCAAGATCTTAAGTTCAATTGAAAAATGGCGAAAGAATTTTGATAATCCGAGGTCTATATTGAAAGATATGGAGTTCGGAAGTTGGGATTTGGAGATTCAGTAGAAAGGAAACCCTAATCCGAGAAATTTGGGGAAAAGTGCTTAAAAGATAAAATTGATCAAAATTGAAGGTTCCAAATGAAAGATAAGCACTGACTATGGGTAATGGAGAAGTCACTTGCAAGAAAAATCGAAAGAAAAGTTAATCCGGGAGAAAACCGAGAATTAGGTTTTTTAGTGAATTTCGGTGAAATCGGGAAGAATCACAGAAATGGCCTGCCTTGGTGAGACCAAAGCCCCCAATGTATGAAGAATGATTAAAAAGGATAGCCCAAGGCTCAGATTGAAGAAAATCTGAAAATCGGACTTGTTTTGAGCAAAACCGGGTTTCGGAGGTAAAAGGGCAAAATTGGAAAATTTGGGAAAAATAGAAAATGGACTCCGAAAATTCTGAAAAATTTGTCAATATCATTCTTAAATCATTTGAAAGATATTGGTAAAAGAAAATCTTGATTCGGAGTTCGTTTGCAAAAAGGCCAAATCCCGGGCTTCTTATGCAGTAATTCAAAAAGGAAAATCCCGGAAAAATAGCAAATGAGCTCCAAATCTTTTGAAATTTTGCAGATCTCATTTTTAAATTATTTGGAAGATATTGACGAAATAAAATCTTGATTCCGAGTTCGTTTGCAAAATGGCCAAATCCCGGGCCTCCTATGCAGTAATTCAAAAAGGAAAATCCCGAAACATAGCAAACGAGCTCCAAATATTTTGAAATTTTTCAGATCTCATTTTTAAATTATTTGGAAGAGATTGGCGAAAGAAAATCTTGATTCCGAGTTCGTTTGCAAAATGGCCAAATCTCGGGCCTCCTATGCAATAATTCAAAAAGATAAATCCCGGAAAAATAGCAAATGGACTCCAAAAATTCTGAAATTTGGCAAATCTCATTTTTAAATTATTTGGAAGAGATTGGCAAAAGAAAATCTTGATTCGGAGTTCGTTTGCAAAATGGCCAAATCCCGGGCCTCCTATGTAGTAATTCAAGCCGATAAATCCCGAAAAATACCAAATGAGCTCCAAAAATTATGAAAACTTCCAGATCACAATTTTTAATTATTTTGAAGAGATTGGTGAAGAAAAATCTTGATTTGGAGCTCGTTTAAAAAATGGTAAAATGTAGGGGCATAAAAAGGCATTTTGGGAAGAAAAATTCCAAATAAATAGCAAACGGACTCGGATAATTTTGAAAACTTCCAGAACTCAATATTTTATTATTTTGGAACTATTAAAAAAATAAAAATTGAATTTGGAGTCCGTTTGATATTTATTTGCATCCGAGGGGCAAAATGGTCATTTCACCCAAGCAACCGAAAAGGGCTTCTTTGGGCCTTTCAAAAAAATCAGAGTTGGGCTGGAAAAGAGAAGTGCTGGCCTGCCCAAGCCCAAAGGAAGGAGGAAGCTTCTGATTTTTCAATCAAATGGCTAAAAATCAAGAGTTAGTTAGAGATTCTCTTTGATCAAGCCATGGTGATTAAGCCACATAAGCTAAGAAAGATGTCAACATTATTCTTTAACAGCTGTAATTTGAGAGAGCTGAGATGCTAATCTAAAGGTGGTAATTTCATGATTTTTCACCTTGAATTATTAGCCATTTGATGGAAAATTGGTTACACAAAAAATGACAACATCCTAGGGGAGGAGAGAGGTAAAATTCTGCCACCATTAAGGGGAGGGGCAGAATTTCGAATTTGGAGGTTCATTTTGGCTGATTTCTCTTAGTTTTTCTTAGTTTTTAGCTTCTTGGTTGAGAGCAAAAAAGAAAATTTTAGAAAAAAAAGGAAAGTTTGAAGAGAAAAGCTTGAAATATTAGCTTCTTGAGATTGCTCTTGAGCACCAACTCTTGCACTTTCTTCATTTTCTATTCTTGTTTTTGCTATTTTAATCTCTACTTGGTGAGTTTTCATTTTAAAATAATGTTTTTTGTTCTTCCTTCATCTCCTTTCTTAAGTATATTTTTTTTACATTTTGTTTTTACAATAAACTCACCATGGCCAAATGGCCTACATTATTTATTTTGAGTTGCTGTTTTGAGTTCATTTTACCATATTGTTTATGCTATTTTTTTTTTTGATTTTGATGTTTTAAATGTTATGTTACTTCATGTTCTTGAGTTATATTTTAATTTGGTTGCTTTGTTTGTTGCCATTTATGTCTTAGATATCATGTTTTTGCATTTTTAATTTTCTGTTTTCATGTTGTTTAAATTTGAGCATGTTTTAGAGTTAGCACATTAAGTGTTTGTGAAAATGCTTGTGTGATTCTTTGCATGATTCTTGTTTTATATCTTAGTTGAGCATGTTTTAGATTTAGTATATTAAGTGTTTGTGAAAATGCTTGTGTGATTTTTGCATGATTTAAGTGTTATGACTTAGTTTTTCATGCTAGTATGCCAAGTGTTTGTGAAAATGCCATGCTTGTTGGAGCTTGAGGCCATTTGGCTACTCCATGTGTTTTGCATTGTGTGTTGCATTTTTTGTCATGCTAGTTGTTAGGTTTTTGCATTTGCATGATATTTGGTTGGATTTTTTAATTAAGCATGCCTTGTGTTTGTGAAAATGCCATGCATATTTTAGGTCTAGGTTACATTAAATGCCATGCAAGTTCATTTAGGTCTAGGTTACTTTATGAATGCCATGCATTTTTTCATGACATTTAGGTTTAAATTCATGCATTTCATGCATTATGTTTGCTGCATTATTTCATGCATTTCATGTTCATGCCACTTGAATAATGGCTTGAGCCAATTAATGGTTCAAAGTCATGCTCTCTTGAGCACACTTGTGGAAAATTAAGTTTGTCAAGTTGATTATTCTACCTTTGTGATTTTTTTTACTTAGCCAATTTTTATCCAACTTTCAAAAAGTCCTAGCTACTGTTTGCAAATCATTTTATGAGTTTCAAATATTTTTACTTTGGTTTTTAAATGATTTTATCAAAGGCAAAAATGTGTTGGCAAAGCAGTTTTTTCTCCTCCAAAAACTCGTACATCTCTGATTTTTCTGGGAATTCATCTTTGATCAGAAAATTAAGAGGATTTTTTCTCGTGTAGTTTTACATGTCTTGAGTCTCCAGTATTTTTTTAGAATTTTTGGAATTTTTTAAAAATAGGGTAAAAAATCGTGGATTAAAACTGGACAGTGGAGTCAGAATTAAATTTAAAGAAAAACCATTTTTCTGTTTTGGTTAATTTACTTAGAGTGGGCTGATTAGGAGGGTTAGTTACTGACTTAGGGTAATTTCTAAACCTTTTTAAACTCTAAAAATGATTTTTCAAGTTCCGGGTTAAGGGTAGTCAAGTCCGGATTTTTTTTAAACTTAGGAAATTAGAGCCATTTAAAAATTTTTAGCCCAGTTTTTATTGTTAATTCAAGCTTTTCAAATTTGTTTTCAAACAATCACAAAGTATTTTGGTTTTAGAATATTTAATTTGACATATTTTCCTAAGGTAGCCGGATATCTTTTTAGATATACGGATTTCCTTAATTAAAGGAAAAAATACATTTCATGCATTGCATTTTTATATTCATGCATTTTATATAATATGTGATTCTTGCCATAATAATTTCTATGATATTGTTGTTATTTTGATTTATATTTTTTGATGTTAAATGGTTTATTATATGGTTTTGAATATTTCATGATATCCTATGCTTTTATTTAGTTATTTTTATTTAGCATATACTATGTTCATGCATTATTATTTTCATGCATATTATATGATAGCATTATTTTATTCCATGCCATTTAAATTATATGCCATACCATTCATATTTGTCATGTCATTTAGGTTGCATTATATTATTTAGACTTTACTATGTCATTTTATTTATATCATGCATATACATATTCATTTATTTTAAATATTTTTAAAAAGATAATGGTTTTTCAATAAAAAATAAAGATATTCCCGAGTTAAAATAATTCATGAGTTCTCTACCGGGTTTGCTGGAGAGAATATCATCAATTATCATTAATAAAGGAATATCTTTCTTTCAAAAAAAGAGAATGATTCGGAAAGTTTTCCAAAACTAATAAAAATTTCTATATTTTGCCACGTTTGTTGGGGAATATAGGAAAATTTTGAATTTATAAATTCCGAGTCATTTTCAATTAAAAATGGAATTATTTTTCTTTAAATTGGGAATTAACTTGAAATACTAAATTTAAAACCAATTTTTTTTACCGAGACTTGAGATAACACACGATTAATAAGGTACCGATTTATACGGGCGTTGTGGGGGTGCTAATCCTTCCCCACACGTAACCGACTCCCGAGCCCATTTCTTTGATTTCTCTGGTTTAAAACGCAAACTTGAAATTGGTTTTTAAAATGTTTTAATTAATTTTTAAAATATTTTATAAAACCGGTTTTAATAGGTGGCCGATCACACCTAGCTAAAAAAGATTGGTGGCGACTCCATGTCTTTTTTAAGGTCATTTTCAAAACCTTCATTTTTTAGAGGAATTAAGTCGACTTTTCCTCGGTTTTTTTAATGTCACGCTTAACGAATAATAAAGTCTTGCGATGAGACTTGTTATTTTTTAGGTTGCGACAGCTTGGCGACTCCATTGGGGACTATTAGAGAGTCAGGCCTAGAATTAGTCGTGTTTTATCAAGGTCTCGGTTTTGTTGGTTTAATTGGTATTTAATTTTAATTCCCGTATTTTTTTTAATAAGGAGAATTTTGAAAATAATAAAATGTTTTTAAATATGTTCATTCTCATGTGCATGCATTTTATTATTGTTCTCTAGTTATTTAAGGTTGTATATTATAATTGCTTGTTGGTTAATGCGTTACACTATTCTTGAATGTTTTAATTGCTAGGGCATTTAGAATAAGGTTTGTAGAATAGGTAGTGAAAGGTTTGTTATTCCTCCACACACACTACACGTGCATTTGCATAACATGAATCCTCTACCCGGGTTCCGTCCTTTTAAGTGGGAGTAAAGTAACTAAGCCTTCGTGATTGATCCTCCGTATGGGCTAGTGAAACACTTTCGGAGTATAAAGTACCTAATGCCTTCGTGATGATCCTCCGCATGGGCATAGGAAAATATACTCTAACGAATTGAACCCGCTTTTATCGGGGTGCCTTACTAGCCTTCACCGGCGACAGTGAGGAACAATTCGGGGCCTTAGAACCGATTCACCCTCATATAGTGAACCTAGGCGAAGCCATGCCGGATTTCCGTTAGATATACCGAAGATAGGAACACATGGAGGGACATTTCTAAACCTTTTGTTACCTATTTTACACTTTGAATAAGTGTGGTAGATCGGGCAACGATGTACGGCCCGTAATAAATGTGATACTCCGCCTCGAAGGCATTGTGATGCCTAAATAAGTAGATATTGTTGGGGCAGATGTTCATTAGCTATTAAAAAAAATCTTTTTCAAGCATTTTTGCATGTTGCACATTTCATGCATGTGTGAATAGAGCATGTACATTTATTGGTTGTATTATTGATCTCATTCTTTGCAATAAACAGTTGGTAATTTCATTTGATGATTTCATAAAACCGATAGTCTCACATGAACATTTGAACATTGTACAATAGTAGGGTCCACTATCCTTAAATTCTTTTGAAAATAATATGGTTGGTTTTTCATAGAAAAAAACATGTTTCAAAAAGTCATAAATTTGGAGGCAAATCTTGCATAATGAGATTTTTGAATAATCAAGATTTAGGTCCTACCAATTTCATGTAATCATTGATTTCTTTGTATATACCTTGGTGTTAATTCATTTATTCTTTATTTGTATCATTTTGACAGCATGTCACAGTCCTAACATGCATGGTTATTCATTGTAGAATACATTTGTGACATATATGGTCATTCTTTGTGTATACCTTTGTGATAATTCATTTAGTCTTAGCATGTATCATTTTGACATCATAGCATGCATGTTCATTCATTGTAGAATTCATACATGGTCATTATTTGTATATACCCATGCATCAATTTATTAAATCCATCATGTTGGCATTAGATTGCATCCATAGCATACATAGTCACCATAATTTCTCTGTATATGTTCATGAATTAATCATCAGTATATTCATGCACAAAGGAATAGAGTATGTACATTCGTAATTGTATTCTTAATCTCATGACATTTTTATTTGCATGGAAGGGGTTCGAGATATGAGGAATAAATCGGAGGAACGATTGGGTGCTTTGGAACGCAACCAAGAGGAATGTGGAAATGAAATCCGAGAGGTGAAGGAACAACTTGCCAAACTGCTGAAAATGGTTGAGGATATGGGTAAAAGTAAAAAGGAACTTTCTCAAGGCTCTGCATCGCCTTCAGATCAACCAAAACCATTAGGTCCAAAACATACAATCCTTGTTGGATCCTGCACTTGTCAATGCCACAAAGGTTGCAATCCTGATGAAATTGTGGACAAAATCATGAAATTTATTAAACCTAAGAGCCCGATACCAAAGATAGAAACCTCGGATCCAGTACCATACCTGCAAAATGTTCGAGGTCCAAGCCAGTATCCCCACCCTACCATGGTCCAATCGTCCATTGGGACGACCACTACGGGATTCCTGAATCCCACTCCATCATCACCAATTGCCAGTTCATACTATTTTCCTCATCAATCACCTTATCCAGCACCTGGGATAGGAACCTCGAGCTATGTACAACCTCCAAAGGCCCCGTGTCCAAAACCACACCCTTACCATGCTGTTCCGCCACATCTCCATGTAAACACACCGGTTCGGACCTTAGTGCCACCACCAAGTGCCCCAACTCCTAGGCCATGTGTGACTAAGAAACGATCCCAGAATAAGACCCAAATACATTTTGATCCCATTCCAATCAGTTACCAAGAGCTCCTCCCTATACTAATCCAAAATCACATGGTTGCCTGTCCCATTGAAACCCCTGTTACCACCATATCCAATGTGGTATAATCCAAATGAAAGATGTGATTATCACTGTGGAATTGTTGGCCATAGCATCGAAGATTGTATAGCAGTCAAAAGGAAAGTGCAAGCTCTTATAGATGCCAAGTGGTTGGATCCAACGACATTGATTGATAGAGGACTGGAAAAGCGTCATTAGGATTGGGAGATTTACAGCATTGAGGTGGAAAGACTTCGGTCTTATATGATGTAATAGGATTTCACTTTTTCAGTAGCCGGCTCTTATAGCCTTAGGATGCTAGGAAGAATAAAGTGCTTGTAAAGATAGTTTTAACTACTGCTCAAATTTTGTAAAACATGGTTTATACCATTGTGAACATTGATATGGGAATGAATTGAGTATGCTTCAAATTTATGAGATGTTGATGATTAAGTTCCTCCGATTCTTATTTCCTCTGTGATATCTTCCCCTTTGCATTTTGCATCCCATCAATTATTTGTCAGGTTGCATTCATGCATTCATAATCAACATGATTTTTCTGTATATATCCATGCAATAATTTGCTTATTCTTTACATGCATCATGTTGACTTTGGGTTGCATTCATAACAAACATAGTCAGTATGATTCCTTTGTATATACATCATGTTAGCATTAGGTCACATTCATGACACACATGGTTAGCATGATCTTCTTGGTATATACTATATCAATCATTCATTGTTTGCATAATTGACACCGTGTTGCATTCATAGTGTATGTGATCATTCATTGGGAAACATGCTAAAATACATGATCAGTCATTGCATATATTCATGTGTTGATTTGTTTATTCTTTGCTTGCAACATGTTGGCATCGTGATTGCATTTATTACATATATGGTCAGCATGTTTCCATTGTACATGTCCATACATCATATTGTTTAGGCTTCACATGCATCAAATTGCATTCATGGCTCATTCATCATGACATACATTTGGGGGAAATAAAACAGAAGTTGGCTTGGCTTTAAGAGTCTTTGAAAGAATTTCCATTTCAAATCAGTGGTATAAGAAGTACTGAGTACCCTTTTAATACAAGCTAGTGCTATGGAGGATGAACAAGTTGCCCGAATGGAAAAAATTGAAAGGGAACAGAAAGAATTACGAGAACAGCTAGCAAAATCTCAAGCAGAATCTAAGGATCAGATGACTAAATTGATGGAGCTGATGTCTGCCGTAATCAAGGGAAAATGATACACCGAAAACTTTGTTGCCAGAAAAGGGTTAGAGGCACAAAAGGGCCAGGATGATGTCATAATAAGTGATGCCCAGAACACTGTTAACCCCGTCAATGTCCTAAACTCAGATGATCCAGCTGAACAGGCAAAGTTGAAGAGGGTTGCAGTAAATGAGGTTGAGTTGGCAGATTCCCAAGGGAAATATCAGTTGTTAGATGAAAGGCTCCGGGCAGTAGAAAGAACATATGTATTTGGGAGTTTAGATGCGAAAGAACGATGTTTGGTCCTCGATTTAGTCATTCCTCCTAAGTTCAAGATCCCTGACTTTGTGAAATATGACGGGACGACCGATCCATCAGCCCACATCACTATGTTCTGTCGGAAGATGACAAGTCATATAGATAATGATAAGCTTTTGATTCACTGCTTTCAGGATAGCCTCAGCGGGTCCGCAATTAGGTGGTATAGTCAATTGAGCAAGGATCAGATTCGCTCTTGAAATGATTTGGCTAGGGCTTTTCTAAACCAGTACAAGCATATGACCGACTAACACTTGATCGTCTCACTTTGCAAAATATGGAGAAAAGAGCTACTGAGAGCTTCAAAGAATATGCACAACGGTGGATGAGCCTGGCTACCCAAGTACAACCGCCCTTGACACAAAAGGAAATCACTATCCTTTTTGTGAATACACTGCAGGCCCCATACTATGACAGACTCCTCGGCAATGCTTCGAAGAATTTTGCAGACATGATAATTTCAGGGGAGATGATTGAGAATGCTATCAAGAATGGGAAACTTGAAAGAGAAGGAACATCCAATGCCGAGAGAAATAAGGCACCAAGAAAGAAAGAGGAAGATGTCCAAACTATGGGAGATTTCATCCCATATTCCCAATTTCCCTCATACCAATCATGTTATCCTACTGAGGTATCTCCAAGCCTTTATCCTTATCTACCTACCCAAACACCTAATCCTATACCAGCCCTTGCAACAAGGCCTACTTCTAGAAAACGACCGCGGGAAAATCAAGAAAGAATTCCAATCCCCATCCCTAACCTACTACCATTACTAATAAAGAATCAGTACCTTACCCCGGTACCTTTGAAAATAGCTCCGAATCCATCAGCGAGGAGTTATGACCCTGACAGCAAGTGTGATTATCACCTAAGGGTAGTTGGGCATTCAACTGAAAAATGCAGACAACTGAAGGAAAGGATTGAAAGTCTTATCCGTGATGGTATTTTGACTCCGAAGCTTATCGATCAATGGAAGGACGCTTAGCCCTAAATCAGTTTCTTTCAGGGTTTTGGGGGGAGAATTACTACCTTTGAAGGATGTCAATAGGAGCATTTTGACGCATGTAGTTTTATACACTGTGATGATGAAAGCACTTGTCTCATGTTAACATCATGAATTAAATGAATTTTGAATTTTAGATGCTTTGTGTTTGTTGTGTTTTAACAATAACGTAAACAAGCATTAGGGAAGTTTTAATAATGGATAATCTCAAGAAGATTGATGATCAGTGTTCGAAATGACCCAACACCATCCCCCTCTTTTTTGGGCTTCTCTATACCTAAACCTTGAATCAAGAACACTTGAAAGACCTAATGCTTCAAGGAAAAATGAATTTGAAAAAAGAGAAACCATTGTCATCACAGAATAAGCAAGGATGTAAATCCTAGTCTAGGCTATGAACAAAGGAATGAACTTTTTGAAATTTTTCGAATTCCTTGAAATTCAAACAAATGAGACATTCTTTCAAGAATCTAGATTTTGATAATTTGGTGTGTGTCAGGATTGTGCTAAAACCATTCATGACCTTTCCAAATAACCACAAAACACTAATTGCCCAAACATCACTTCATGGTTGACATCCTTGGGCACAATGATTAAACTAGATTATCCCTTGTCCCAGAGAAAACCCGTTTTTGGGTCATATTTTCCTTGTCTCTTCAAAGAACTCAGATTGGAAACTCAGCCTTTTCAAAATAGACCTAGACTTGCTATGTTCCTCGTTGATACAGATTCTCATGGTTAATCAAATTGGGGCATCATATATGGAAATGATGGATACATGGTGAAGAAGGATGGGCTAACACATGAATCATTGGGGCATGCAATGAAAAAAGAAAAAGAAAATTTATGATATTATGCATATGAGAATTCAGATGATTCCAAAGTGCAAAATGAAATTTTGATTATCTATTTCCCCTGGGGATTGCTTTTCAAAGTGAATATTCATGCTTGACATGAGGAATGGCCATCTTTCATATTCCTTTCGCATAAAAAAAGAAATAATCCATAGTCACCCCTTTTGAGCCAAATTTTTTTTTTTCTTCTTTGAACCCTGATCAAGGATCACCCTCTACACTAGGCGGCAAATGTAAGGAAAGATCTTTTTAAAAGATCATTGAGAAACGAATCCTAGCTCAAAGACAGATGCAAAGCAAATGGAGCCCCGAATAAAGACGGGCTCACTCCGTTGAAAAAGAAGGGGGGCAAAATGAAAAAAGAAAAAAAATGAAAAAATGTGTGAAAGATATGGCAAATTGAAAGCCAAAAGCAAAGAAGAAAAAGAGCAAAGTCAAAAGGATAGAAATATCCAAGAAGGAACAAATGCTTCAAAGAGAATCCTCCTCAAGAAATGATCCTTGATCTGATTACCCTCAAACACATATTTTGGGCCTATTTATCCTTTCTTTCTGAACCCTGAGCCATGGCCTAATTACATGCTTTAAAAGTCCATTTTGATCAAGCATGAATATTTAATTTGAAGGGTTTTCCTCAGATTTTATCCCATCTCATCAAATTCTCATTTCACTAAGGAAGAATTTAGAATTCTCAAGTGTATAAAAAAATGGAAAGAATGGGGCTCTAGGGCGAAAACCCAAAAATGGGCGGTCTAGAGTAAAATGGAAATTTTTGATGCCATCTATGAAAGTGCCGATACCACAAAAGAGAAGATCATCATAAAGAAGTGGTCATCGAGGAACATCTAGGAATTCCTGAACCTCCCAAAGTGTCAACTCTCATTCGGATGATTGATTTCAAAAACTGAAACTTTTTTCCAACTTTCCAGTTTAAACATCCCAGCCAATCTTGACGCTTGTCAAAATACTTTGATATTGGAAACTACAAGAATGTTGAATTTGTTTGGTTCTCAATGAATTCATGATTTATAAAATCTGTTCCATTTGTGAGCCTAGAAGGGACATACATTTTTGTTGTGAAGTTTTCCTGGAAAAACCAAAATCTTGTTGTATCGAGCCTTGTCAATTCAAATTGAAAAACCCAAATTAATACTTAGGGAAGTTTCTAACAGTGATCATCAGTCATCAAAAGATTTGTACATCATACACTGTGGAGTTAAAATTTTTGGCTTAGAAGTTTTCCTTAAATAAGCAAAATTGTTTTTCAAAAAGGGAAAATAAAAATATTTTTGAAATACCCATTTTTGATGTTGACATAAGACAAGGGTTTTTCTAACCCAAAGGTATAGAACTGCCAGGGTAGGTCCTGACTTCCAGATATGAGAAGAAAAAATCGAACCCAGTGCAGATCTCTGTTGATGAAAGTTTGAAAACTGTTGGGGCAAAGAGAATAGCCAAAATGAATTGAAGATATACTCTGATTTGAAGAGGAAAAATGAATTTGAAAGGCTAAGCCAAAGTCTAGAAAAACAACTGGGGGCATTTGCATCACTCATGAGCACTCATCTCTTTATCGAGCTTTTGCATCTGCACAGTGTCATCAAGCATTTGCATCATTCATGGGTATTTGCATTGGCATTATTCCATAAGCATCTGCATTTTACCTTTACATTTACATTCTTCATGGAATTCGCATTTGTGTCATCTCAAGCAATTGCATCATTTCTAGAATCATTGCATTTTCATTATTGTGTGGTAATTGTAGTTATACCATTCATAAACCAGTTACATGAACACAATTAGTAGAGGCATCTGCATCATGAAACATGGGCATCAATCCAGGCCGTTTGCATTTGCACTAAGAAATATTTTACATTTGCACCACGAAGCATGAGCACCTTGTTAAAAGACATGTGCATCTGCATCATTTCTCAAAGCTTCTGGTGGGGATATCCAGAATTTTACAGTTTTTAAAATTGAACAAGTCTTCGGTGGTGATAGCTGAAGCCTCTGGTGGAGATATCCAGGGTTTTATGACTTTGAAACATAAGAAATCTTCTTCTGAAGGAGTTACCCAGAATTTTACAATGAGCAAGTCTTTGGTGGTGATAGCCAAAGCTTCTGGTGGGGATATCCAGAATTTTACAGTTTTAAAAGTGAACAAATCTTCGGTGGTGATAGCCGAAGCCTCTGGTGGAGATATCCAGGGTTTTATAATTTTGAAACATAAGAAATCTTCTTCTGAAGGAGTTACCCAGAATTTTACAATGAGCAAGTCTTTGGTGATGATAGCCGAAGCTTCTGGTGGGGATATCCAGAATTTTACAGTTTTAAAAGTGAACAAATCTTCGATGGTGATAGCCGAAGCATCTGGTGGAGATATCCAGGGTTTTATAATTTTGAAAAATGAGAAATCTTCTTCTGGAGGAGTTCCCAGAATTTTACAATGAGCAAGTCTTCGGTGGTGATAGCCAAAGCTTCTGGTGGGGATATCCAGAATTTTACAGTTTTAAAAGTGAACAAGTCTTCGGTGGTGATAGCTGAAGCCTCTGGTGGAAATATCCAAGGTTTTATAATTTTGAAAAATGAGAAATCTTCTTTTTGGAGGAGTTATCCAGAATTTTTTTTTCCAACATGTGCATCTACATCAAGAAGCATTTGCATCAATCTAAGTTATTTGAATCTACATCAAAAAAACATTTACATCAATCCAAGCATTTACATTTGCATCAAAGATATTTGCACCAGTTTAAGTCATTTTGTATCTTATTCAACACCTGCATCTGCATCAAAAAAGCATTCGCATCTTCTCAAAATCGTTAGGTTAATTTTCAACAATTCTTCAAAGACCATTTTTAAGACCTCCGGGCATAATTTTTCAAATCACAGGTAAGACCTCCGGGCAACATCTTTAAGACCTCTGGGCATAACTTTTTTTTTTCAGGGGTAAGGCCTATGGGCACCATTTTTAAGACCTCCGGGCATAATTTTTCAAATCACAGGTAAGACCTCCGGGCAACATCTTTAAGACCTTCGGGCATAACTTTTTTTTTCAGGGGTAAGGCCTATGGGCACCATTTTTAAGACCTCCGGGCATAATTTTTCAAATCACAGGTAAGACCTCCGGGCAACATCTTTAAGACCTCCGGGCATAACTTTTTTTTTTCAGGGGTAAGGCCTATGGGCACCATTTTTAAGACCTCCGGGCATAATTTTTCAAATCACATGTAAGACCTCCGGGCAACATCTTTAAGACCTCCGAGCATAACTATTTTTTTCAGGGGTAAGACCTATGGGTGCCATTTTTAAGACCTCCGGGCATAATTTTTTTTAAATCACGAGTAAAACCTCCGGGCACCAATTTTTAAGACCTCCGGGCACTATTTTAAAGACCTCCGGGCACAATTACCAATTTTTAAAACCTCCGGGCACTATTTTAAAGACCTCCGGGCACAATCACCAATTTTAAAGACCTTCGGGCACAATTTTTTCTTTTGAAAATCGAATTCGTTTCCTTAAGACGAATCGAGCCTTGATTAGCTAGGGAATTCAATTTAAGGACAAATCTTAAATTTACTGTTTTGTGAAAAAAAATGAAAAAAGAGAAAAAATAGAAAAAAAAAAGGAAAAAGGAAAATTTGAAAAAAAAAATGCAAAAATGAATGAAGGAATAAAAAAGAAAATCCCTTTCCCTTTCCTTCACATGTGATTTCACTGACCGTACAAAATTAGTGTCGGTTTATCTTTGCCTGATTCCTGATTCTCAGCAATAGCCAAAGAAGGGCAGCTGTAGACACCTAATTTTGTCCGGACCACTAAACAGGTATGTTTTCTTCCTATATTGATGTTTCCGAGTGTAAAAAGACTGTTTTCATCCTGCAGGTGGTACTCCGAGTCTTAGTTTAAGAGGGCGAGCACAAAAAGTCATACTTGAAAAAAAGTCAACCCCGAAAAAAGTCAACCTCGAAAAAGTCAACCCCAGAAAGTCAACTACTAAAAAAGTCAACCCACTTTCAAAATCAAGATCTTAAGTTCAATTGAAAAATGGCGAAAGAATTTTGATAATCCGAGGTCTATATTGAAAGATATGGAATTCGGAAGTTGGGATTTGGAGATTCAGTAGAAAGGAAACCCTAATCCGAGAAATTTGGGGAAAAGTGCTTAAACGATCAAATTGATCAAAATTGAAGGTTCCAAATGAAAGATAAGCACTGAATACGGGTAATGAGAAGTCACTTGCAAGAAAAATCGAAAGAAAAGTCAATCCGGGAGAAAACCGAGAATTAGGTTTTTTAGTGGATTTCGGTGAAATCGGGAAGAATCACAGAAATAGCCTGACTTGGTGAGACCAAAGCCCCCAATGGATGAAGAATGATTAAAAAGGATAGCCCAAGGCTCAGATTGAAGAAAATCTGAAAATCGGACTTGTTTTGAGCAAAACCGGGTTTCGGAGGTAAAAGGGCAAAATTGGAAAATTTGGGAAAAATAGCAAATGGACTCCGAAAATTCTGAAAAATTTGTCAATCTCATTCTTAAATCATTTGAAAGATATTGGTAAAATAAAATCTTGATTCGGAGTTCGTTTGCAAAATGGCCAAATCCCGGGCTTCTTATGCAGTAATTCAAAAAGGAAAATCCCGGAAAAATAGCAAATGAGCTCCAAATCTTTTGAAATTTTGCAGATCTCATTTTTAAATTATTTGGAAGAGATTGACGAAATAAAATCTTGCTTCCGAGTTCGTTTGCAAAATGGCCAAATCCCGGGCCTCCTATGCAGTAATTCAAAAAGGAAAATCCCGAAAAATAGCAAACGAGCTCCAAATCTTTTGAAATTTTTCAGATCTCATTTTTAAATTATTTGGAAGATATTGGCGAAATAAAATCTTGATTCCGAGTTCGTTTGCAAAATGGCCAAATCCCGGGCCTCCTATGCAATAATTCAAAAAGATAAATCCCAGAAAAATAGCAAATGGACTCCAAAAATTCTGAAATTTGGCATATCTCATTTTTAAATTATTTGGAAGAGATTGGAAAAAGAAAATCTTGATTCGGAGTTCGTTTGCAAAATGGCCAAATCCCGGGCCTCCTATACAGTAATTCAAGCCGATAAATCCCGAAAAATACCAAATGAGCTCCAAAAATTATGAAAACTTCCAGATCACACTTTTTAATTATTTTGAAGAGATTGGTGAAGAAAAATCTTGATTTGGAGCTCGTTTAAAAAATGGTAAAATGTTGGGGCATAAAAAGGCATTTTGGGAAGAAAAATTCCAAATAAATAGCAAACGGACTCGGATAATTTTGAAAACTTCCAGAACTCAATATTTTATTATTTTGGAAGTATTAAAAAAATAAAAATTGAATTTGGAGTCCGTTTGATATTTATTTGCATCCGAGGGGCAAAATGGTCATTTCACCCAAGCAACCGAAAAGGGCTTCTTTGGGCCTTTCAAAAAAAATCAGAGTTGGGCTGGAAAAGAGAAGTGCTGGCCTGCCCAAGCCCAAAGGAAGGAGGAAGCTTCTGATTTTTCAATCAAATGGCTAAAAATCAAGAGTTAGTTAGAGATTCTCTTTGATCAAGCCATGGTGATTAAGCCACATAAGCTAAGAAAGATGTCAACATTATTCTTTAACAGCTGTAATTTGAGAGAGCTGAGATGCTAATCTAAAGGTGGTAATTTCATGATTTTTCACCTTGAATTATTAGCCATTTGATGGAAAATTGGTTACACAAAAAATGACAACATCCTAGGGGAGGAGAGAGGTAAAATTCTGCCACCATTAAGGGGAGGGGCAGAATTTCGAATTTGGAGGTTCATTTTGGCTGATTTCTCTTAGTTTTTCTTAGTTTTTATCTTCTTGGTTGAGAGCAAAAAAGAAAATTTTAGAAAAAAAAGGAAAGTTTGAAGAGAAAAGCTTGAAATATTAGCTTCTTGAGATTGCTCTTGAGCACCAACTCTTGCACTTTCTTCATTTTCTATTCTTGTTTTTGCTATTTTAACCTCTACTTGGTGAGTTTTCATTTTAAAATAATGTTTTTTGTTCTTCCTTCATCTCCTTTCTTAAGTATATTTTTTTTTTACATTTTGTTTTTACAATAAACTCACCATGGCCAAATGGCCTACATTATTTATTTTGAGTTGCTGTTTTGAGTTCATTTTACCATATTGTTTATGCTATTTTTTTTTTTATTTTGATGTTTTAAATGTTATGTTACTTCATGTTCTTGAGTTATATTTTAATTTGGTTGCTTTGTTTGTTGCCATTTATGTCTTAGATATCATGTTTTTGCATTTTTAATTTTCTGTTTTCATGTTGTTTAAATTTGAGCATGTTTTAGAGTTAGCATATTAAGTGTTTGTGAAAATGCTTGTGTGATTCTTTGCATGATTCTTGTTTTATATCTTAGTTGAGCATGTTTTAGATTTAGTATATTAAGTGTTTGTGAAAATGCTTGTGTGTTTTTGCATGATTTAAGTGTTATGACTTAGTTTTTCATGCTAGTATGCCAAGTGTTTGTGAAAATGCCATGCTTGTTGGAGCTTGAGGCCATTTGGCTACTTCATGTGTTTTGCATTGTGTGTTGCATTTTTTGTCATGCTAGTTGTTAGGTTTTTGCATTTGCATGATATTTGGTTGGATTTTTTAATTAAGCATGCCTTGTGTTTGTGAAAATGCCATGCATATTTTAGGTCTAGGTTACATTAAATGCCATGCAAGTTCATTTAGGTCTAGGTTACTTTATGAATGCCATGCATTTTTTCATGACATTTAGGTTTAAATTCATGCATTTCATGCATTATGTTCGCTGCATTATTTCATGCATTTCATGTTCATGCCACTTGAATAATGACTTGAGCCAATTAATGGTTCAAAGTCATGCTCTCTTGAGCACACTTGTGGAAAATTAAGTTTGTCAAGTTGATTATTCTACCTTTGTGATTTTTTTTACTTAGCCAATTTTTATCTAACTTTCAAAAAGTCCTAGATACTGTTTGCAAATCATTTTATGAGTTTCAAATATTTTTACTTTGGTTTTTAAATGATTTTATCAAAGGCAAAAATGTGTTGGCAAAGCAGTTTTTTCTCCTCCAAAAACTCGTACATCTCTGATTTTTCTGGGAATTCATCTTTGATCAGAAAATTAAGAAGATTTTTTCTCGTGTATTTTTACATGTCTTGAGTCTCCAGTATTTTTTTAGAATTTTTGGAATTTTTTAAAAATAGGGTAAAAAATCGTGGATTAAAACTGGACAGTGGAGTCAGAATTAAATTTAAAGAAAAACCATTTTTCTGTTTTGGTTAATTTACTTAGAGTGGGCTGATTAGGAGGGTTAGTTACTGACTTAGGGTAATTTCTAAACCTTTTTAAACTCTAAAAATGATTTTTCAAGTTCCGGGTTAAGGGTAGTCAAGTTCGGATTTTTTTTAAACTTAGAAAATTAGAGCCATTTAAAAATTTTTAGCCCAGTTTTTATTGTTAATTCAAGCTTTTCAAAATTGTTTTCAAACAATCACAAAGTATTTTGGTTTTAGAATATTTAATTTGACATATTTTCCTAAGGTAGCCGGATATCTTTTTAGATATACGGATTTCCTTAATTAAAGGAAAAAATACATTTCATGCATTGCATTTTTATATTCATGCATTTTATATAATATGTGATTCTTGCCATAATAATTTCTATGATATTGTTGTTATTTTGATTTATATTTTTTGATGTTAAATGGTTTATTATATGGTTTTGAATATTTCATGATATCCTATGCTTTTATTTAGTTATTTTTATTTAGCATATACTATGTTCATGCATTATTATTTTCATGCATATTATATGATAGCATTATTTTATTCCATGTCATTTAAATTATATGCCATACCATTCATATTTGTCATGTCATTTAGGTTGCATTATATTATTTAGACTTTACTATGTCATTTTATTTATTTCATGCATATACATATTCATTTATTTTAAATGTTTTTAAAAAGATAATGGTTTTTCAATAAAAAATAAAGATATTCCCGAGTTAAAATAATTCATGAGTTCTCTACCGGGTTTGCTGGAGAGAATATCATCAATTATCATTAATAAAGGAATATCTTTCTTTCAAAAAAAGAGAATGATTCGGAAAGTTTTCCAAAACTAATAAAAATTTCTATATTTTGCCACGTTTGTTGGGGAATATAGGAAAATTTTGAATTTATAAATTCCGAGTAATTTTCAATTAAAAATGGAATTATTTTTCTTTAAATTGGGAATTAACTTGAAATACTAAATTTAAAACCAATTTTTTTTACCGAGACTTGAGATAACACACGATTAATAAGGTACCGATTTATACGGGCGTTGTGGGGGTTCTAATCCTTCCCCACACGTAATCGACTCCCGAGCCCGTTTCTTTGATTTCTCTGGTTTAAAACGCAGACTTGAAATTGGTTTTTAAAATGTTTTAATTAATTTTTAAAATATTTTATAAAACCGATTTTAATAGGTGGCCGATCACACCTAGCTAAAAAAGATTGGTGGCGACTCCATGTCTTTTTTAAGGTCATTTTCAAAACCTTCATTTTTTAGAGGAATTAAGTCGACTTTTCCTCGGTTTTTTTAATGTCACGCTTAACGAATAATAAAGTCTTGCGATGAGACTTGTTATTTTTTAGGTTGCGACAGCTTGGCGACTCCACTGGGGACTATTAGAGAGTCAGGCCTAGAATTAGTCGTGTTTTATCAAGGTCTCGATTTTGTTGGTTTAATTGGTATTTAATTTTAATTCCCGTATTTTTTTTTTAATAAGGAGAATTTTGAAAATAATAAAATGTTTTTAAATATGTTCATTCTCATGTGCATGCATTTTATTATTGTTCTCTAGTTATTTAAGGTTGTATATTATAATTGCTTGTTGGTTAATAAGGTACGAATAGGCCCTTTATTTATTTTTAAAAAATATTGTTGTTGCTTGGCACAATGCATCGAAAATTCGTATTACTGTTTAAAAAATATTAAAATATTATTTTAATATTTATATTTATTTTTTATAATTAAATTTAAATAATTTTTTTATTTAATGAATAATACTTCGAATCGAGCAGAATTATCAAAATCGTTACTCCAAATCCAATCCAATTTGGATGGGACCTACCGATTGGGCAAGTAACCCAACCCATAAGCATGTCTATGCACAAATATGTAAGCTCTTTCAAAAAGCTTGTTCTAGTATCAAATTAAAATCGGAAATTTGTTGAAAGCTTACAGGGAAAAGAACTTTCAGATATCTATTCTAGAAGTAGGAATTTCGACGTAGAGGTAGTATTACTGTAAATCTCTCTAATTAAGAAAGTGTAATTTAAGCCTAATTCAATCTTAAGAGCACCAAAATTTTCAAACCAATACTAAGGAAAGTATTAGAGAAGTACTCTGAATTTCTAGCAAACATTAATTAATTAAATCCAAAGGTTGCTTCCTTTATGTTGCTTGGCACCATATAAAACATTGTACTACTTAATTTGATTAATATATATAGGTTCGCTTAATCGGTGCCTATAGGAACCAGTAAATAATTATTTAATTATTAGTTTAGGATTTGCATTTAATATGTTATTTTTACTGAATATATATATATATATATATGAGTAGTGATCCACTTATACTATTGTAAAACTAAATTAGTTTTATATATTTTCATAACTTTTTATATGATTTATATTTTAACAAACCGACCGTTGAATTTAACAATATAATTGTACTCATCGTACATGTAAAGTTTCGAATCGATCCGTATCTCTATCATATAGATCAAGAATATTGTTTTTTTAATATATATTTAACAATTGAAACTTTTTTACATCGAATAAATAGTTAGACATTTTAAATTTACTCGAAACTCGATGTGCATGATTTAAGTGAATAGAACATGAAATACGACGGTCAGAATAAACAAATATAAATCGTGTAAAAATTTATAAAAATATGTAAAACTAATTTAATTTAATTTTATATTAATATTAATATTAATATTTTATTATTAAATTTAAATATTTTTATTTATTAAATATTAATTCATGCTGAATCGAATTGATCCGAATTTCAAATATCTTGTTTCAAACTTGGTCCGATATTTATCAAACCTGTCGAACTGAATGAATAATCCGATTTTTGAAAAAATCTAAACATATCCTACGGCAAGACATTGTATTTCCCCCCTTTTTAAAAAGATCTCGTGTATTTCTAACTCATCTATTCGGAAATATACTATCAGCTAAAAGAGAACAATAAGCAAAGGCAGTTGTTTGTATCGTTGGTAGTTTAAAATGTTATTTGGGATCTTTAATTTAAAATTGAAAAGAAAAAAAAAAGGATTTATAAAAGCTACAAAGAAAAGAAGACAACTTTTTTGGTTTTAGTAATTGGATAAGTGATGATATGGACTATGGAGTTAGACTTGTCCAAGGATATACCCTGGCCGATAGATTCGGATTTGAATAAAATATTTTTTTTTATTTTGGCTGATCCAATTTGAATTATTATTTATTTAATAAAAATTATTTAAAATTTAAATTTAATTTAATTATAAATATATATATAATATATTTTTTTAAATATTCTAATATTTATGAATAGTAAAACGAATTAAAAATCAACTCCAAACCGAACCAAACTTGGATAAAAAAAGAAAAAAATCGGACTACGAATAGGCCTGACTTCCCATGGACAAATCTATATGGAGTGAACCAAGTCTATTGAGTTTATACATAAAATTGTTTTAGTGGATCAAAGAATATTTAATATTTTAATATATTTTTTAATTTTGAAATTTAGGTAAAAATTTTGAACAGTTACATTTTAAAAAAATAATAACAGTTGAATATCAAAAGGTTATAATTGTTTAAACAATTGTTTATGTCTATTCATCAATTATAAAAGAGTCTTTAACATAACCATTTTTATTATTTCTGGTTTTTTTTTTCCCATCTTATTACTTTTGATTTAGAGAATTTTGAAATTTTTATTGTATTCTAAAGACATAATAATCTTTAAAAGGTATTCTTAATGAAAATCAAATTTCATATGTTTTTCTTATTTTTTATTTCTCAAAATTTACTAATATTGTCACAATACAAAAACAATAAAAGTTAATTGTGGACAAAGGCAACCACAGCAGTAGAGAGAAGAAAGAACCCGAAAGTAATAAATATAGACCGATAAAGTAGGCAGAAATCCAACCAAAATTGAAATCTTGTGGGCTTTGTTCATATATATATATATATATATATATATATATATATATATATATATATATATATATATTTATATATATAGGGATGACAAAATTCGATCCGATCGATGGATTTTGAATCGATCCGATCCGAATGGAGAGATTTTTTTTTTTTTTGAACAATGGAGGCGGAGCGGGACGGTGCGTTTTTTTTTTTGTTTGAAAGGCGAGGATGGAGCAGTTGTGGTAATTGCCTACTCCGTCTCGCCCCGAATACTGAAATTACAATTTTACCCTTAAATATTTAGCTTTTAAAAGAATAATAAAATAATATAATTAAACTTATTATTTTTCTTTTTAAAAACATAAACCTAATACTTTATTTTTTTCTCTTCCTAGATTAGAAACATGTTTATATTGAATTTATATTTAAATTTTTTTACAATGCTTTATTATTTGAAAAAAATAAAAATAATTAATAAATATCGAATGGGGCGGAGCGGGACGGGGCAGTTATGGATGTAACCCACATTCATGGAAGTGGTAGTGGTATTGAAATTTCAACATCTACGGCGGAGCGGGGTGCAGAGTAGAGCAGTGCTATGACGGAACAGAGGCGGATATTGCAAAATCTGCCCCCGCCCCTCTCCATTGCCATCCCTACATATATATATATATATATATATATATATATATGAATCAAATTATATAAGTATAAAATTTATACTTGTTGGTTACTTTACAATTTTTTTTTATAACTTTTAGTACGACTAACATTTTAAAAAAATCAATTCTTGGATTTAATAATATAAGGAATACGTATCGTGCACGTAAATTTTTAAATTAATCTGATATTTATATCATATCAATTTATAATACCATATTTTATAATATCAATACTATTATAAAGTGCATAGCTGAGTTAATGTCATTAAGTCAAATCACACCAATTCAGTTGGTGAAAAGACAAAAAAATCAAAAAAATTTATTATTTCAAAAAAACATACTAAGATTATTGATAACTTTTCAATTTTTATATCCTTTTTATTTTAAAAAAAAAAATATTAACTTTTTTTCTAAAACTACCAATTTCTTTTTAAAAAAAATTGTCCATACTTACAAGTTACAAACTAGTCACTAATAAAAGTTTTCAAACATAATTTTTTACTTACTTTTTTTTTCATTCACCGACGTAGTGGGTGTGCCATAATCTAATACATTTAACGATTGAAATTTTTATATTATCAAAAAATAATTATATATTTTTAATTAATTTAAAATTAAATATGCATGATATTTATATATATATATAAATAAAACATGAAACTCAATTGTTGAATTAACAAAATATAAATTATATAAAAATATGTAAAATTTAATTAATTTCATACTGTATAAGTACGTGGATCCTACTAGAATTAAGCCCCCATTTCACTGGGGTTCTGTAATTTTTTTTTTAATATTTTCAATTAATAATAAAAAATTAATATTTTAAATAAATTCTATTAAATAATAATTTTTTTATTAAATATTTTATTTTAAAATTGTAAAAATATTAATATAATTATATTTTTTTAATTATGAAAATTAAATTTATGAAAATAATTTATTTATAAATTACGTAATATAAATTCATTTTCAATTGTTATTTATATACATTTTTAAACATATTTAGATCTTATTATATAGTGTATATTTTTATATATAAGAGGTAAAAAATAAAAATATTAATAATAAAAAATAATATTAAATTAAATTTTATTCAATAATTATTATTTATTTAATTTTTTATTTTTAAAATTTAATAATATTAATACTAATATAATTATATTTTGTTAATTATGAAAATTAAATTTATAATAATTGTTTATTGATAAATTAGGTAATACAAATGCTTTTTTAATTGTTATTTATATGCATTTTTTAAACAATTTAAATCTTATTGTATAGTGTATATTTTTATTTATATGAGATAAAAAATAATAAATGAAAAATAACAAAATAAATTGTGGTTTGTATTTTATTTTATCATTAGGTCAACTTTTTCACATAGGTTAGCAGCAAGTTCATTTTTTTTTTCTTTTTGTTAAATTAATGAACTACTAACTCATTTTTATATTTTATTTTGCATATTTAACTATTCAAATAAAAAATAACTAAAATAAAATTATGGTTTATATTTAATTCTTTCGATTGGTCAGTTTTCTCAAATTGGTTAACAGCAATTTTTTTTTTTAAAACTTTTTTTGGAATGGGTCGGGTACGAATCCTAAATCGATCCGCGAGTCTACGTTTCGACCAATCCCTTTAAATGCATCATTTAAAAATAAAATAATATAAATTAAAAAACTAAAACTAAAAAAAAAAAAACCGTAAAATTATAAAAACTAAAACTAAAAATCTAGAAAAAAAAAAAAAAAAAAAAAAAAAAAAAACTTGTCACGTGTCTATTAGAAAATATTTTTGGCTTTCTCACACTGATTAGTAGCAAATTCATTTTTTTTTTTTTAATTTCTCGAGTGGGTCGGATACAGATCCTAAAATCGATCCATGAGTCAACGTGCGGACCGATCTATTTAAATACATCATTTAAAAAATTAAAAAAATTAAAACTAAAAAAAACAAAAAAAAACCTTAAAATATATATATATAAAAAAAAAAAAAGCTTAACACATGTCAAGCAAATGATGCTTGACACGTGTCAAGCATAGATCCATTAAGGAATTGTTTTTAATGGTTTAGTATTATGAATGGGCTTGGCTAACTGGTGCCCTTATGGCACTCTTTAAAATTAGTTAATATATTATTTATAGTAATAACATTGTATTAATTATAAAAGTTGATAACTTTATTTATCATTTTTAATGTATTGAGTGAAAATATTACTACATATAATAATCTTAAATAGTGCCCTTAGGATACTAATTAGCAAAATCCTTATGAAAATTAAATTTAAAATAATTAATTATTTATAAATTAGGTAATACAATGTATTTTTAATTGTTATTTATATGCATTTTTTAAACAATTTAAATCTTATTGTATAGTGTTTTGGAACGGATCAGGTACGGATATTAAATTAATTCGCGAGTCAACTTTCGGACCAATCTCTTTAAATACATCATTTAAAATAAAATAATATAAATAAAAAAAAACTAAAACTAAAACTAAAAAAAACTTAAAATTATAAAAACTTAAACAAAAAAATAAAAAATAAAAACTAAAAATCTAAAATAAAAAAAAGCTTGTCACGTGTCTATTAGGGAATTTTTCGGCTTTCTCACACTGGTTAGCAGTAAATTAGTTTTTTTTTTTTCCCGAGTGAGTCGGGTACTGATCTTAAATTGACTTGTAAGTCAACGTGCGAAACGATCCATTTAAATACATTATTTAAAATAAAATTAAAAATAAAAACTTAAAATATAAATAAAAAAGCTTGACATGTGTCAAGTAGAGGATGCTTGACACGTGTCAAGCATAGACGGATTGTTTTTAATGGTTTAACTAGAATTAAGCCCCGTTTCACCGGGGGTTCTGTAATTTATTTAAGTATTTGTAATTAATTAATAATAATAAATTAATATTTTAAATAATTTTTATTAAATAATAATTTTTTATTAAATATTTTATTTTAAAATTATAATAATATTTTTTAATTATGAAAATTAATTTATGAAAATTATTTATTTATAAATTACGTAATATAAATTCATTTTCAATTGTTATTTATATTTATTTTTAAACATATTTAGATCTTATTATATAGTGTATATTTTTATATATAAGAGGTAAAAAATAAAAAATATTAATAGAAAAAACATAATTTTAAATTTAATTTTATTAAATAATTATTATTTATTTAGTTTTTTATTATTTGTTTTTTAATTTTAAAAAATATTAATATAATTATATTTTGTTAATAATAAAAATTAAATTTATAATAATTGTTTATTTATAAATTAGGTAATATAAATGCATTTTTAATTGTTATTTATAGGCATATTTAAAACAATTTAAATCTAATTGTATAGCGTTCATTTTTATTTACATGAGATAAAAAATAATAAATGAAAAATAACAAAATAAATTACGGTTTGTATTTTATTTTATCGTTGAGTCAACTTTTTCACATAGGTTAGCAGCAAGTTCATTTTTTTCTTTTCTTTTTTGTTAAATTAATGAATTACTAACTCATTTTTATATTTTATTTTGCGTATTTAACTTGTAGACACCTAATTTTGTCCGGACCACTAAACAAGTATGTTTTCTTCCTATATTGATGTTTCCGAGTGTAAAAAGACTGTTTTCATCCTGCAGGTGGTACTCCGAGTCTTAGTTTAAGAGGGCGAGCACAAAAAGTCAAACTTGAAAAAAAGTCAACCCCTAAAAAAGTCAACCCCGAAAAAGTCAACCCCAGAAAGTCAACTATTGAAAAAGTCAACCCACTTTTAAAATCAAGATTTTAAGTTCAATTGAAAAATGGCGAAAGAATTTTGATAATCCGAGGTCTACATTGAAAGATATGGAGTTCGAAAGTTGGGATTTGGAGATTCAATAGAAAAGAAACCCTAATCCAAGAAATTTGGGGAAAAGTGCTTAAATGATCAAACTGGTCGAAATTGAAGGTTCCAAATGAAAGATAAGCACTGACTACGGGTAATGGAGAAGTCACTTGCAAGAAAAATCGAAAGAAAAGTCAATCCGGGAGAAAACCGAGAATTAGGGTTTTTAGTGGATTTCGGTGAAATCGGGAAGAATCACAGAAATGGCCTGACTTGGTGAGACCAAAGCCCCCAATGGATGAAGAATGATTAAAAAGGATAGCCCAAGGCTCAGATTGAAGAAAATTTGAAAATCGGACTTGTTTTGAGCAAAACCGGGTTTCGGAGGTAAAAGGGCAAAATTGGACAATGTGGGAAAAATAGCAAATGGACTCCAAAAATTCTGAAAAATTTGTCAATCTCATTCTTAAATCATTTGAAAGAGATTGGCGAAAGAAAATCTTGATTCCGAGTTCGTTTGGAAAATGGCTAAATCCCGAGCCTCCTATGCAGTAATTCAAGCCGATAAATCCCGAAAAAATACCAAATGAGCTCCAAAAATTATGAAAACTTCCATATCACACTTTTTAATTATTTTGAAGAGATTGGTGAAGAAAAATCTTGATTTGGAGCTCGTTTAAAAAATGGTAAAAAGTAGGGGCATAAAAGGACATTTTGGGAAGAAAAAATCCAAATAAATAGCAAACGGACTCGGATAATTTTGAAATCTTCCAGAACTCAATATTTTATTATTTTGGAAATATTAAAAAAAGAAAAATTGAATTTGGAGCCCGTTTGATATTTATTTTGCATCCGGGGGGCAAAATGGTCGTTTCACCCAAGCAACCGAAAAGGGCTTCTTTGGGCCTTTCAAAAATCAGAGCTGGGCTGGAAAAGAGAAGTGCTGGCCTGCCCAAGCCCAAAGGAAGGAGGAAGCTTAGGATTTTTTTCAATCAAGTGATTAAAAATCAAGAGTTAAGTTAGAGATTTTCATTTTTGAGCCTAAGTCCCAATCCCACATCCCTTTGTAATGTCAAGCCAAGGAGGTGCTCACCTTATAAATAAGGAGTCTTGGCCTTTGGTTGAGATCACCCACTACCCCTGGTGAGATAGTCTATACACTTGTATTAGGATTATCCGGGTGGTGAGTCATAGTGTTTTTGTTGAGAGGGTTTGTAGCTTAATCCGTTCAAAAGCTACTCTAAGGGTTTGTAGCTTAATCCGTTCAAAAGCTACTCTGAGGGTTTATATCTTAATCCGTTCAAAAGCTACTCTGAGGGTTTATAGCTTAATCCGTTCAAAAGCTACTTGGTGAGTTTTCATTTTAAAATAATGTTTCTTGTTCTTCCTTCATTTCCTTTCTTAAGTATATTTTTCTTACATTTTGTTTTTACAATAAACTCACAATGGCCAAATGGCCTACATTATTTATTTTAAGTTGTTGTTTTTGATTCATTTTACCATATTGTTTATGCTATTTTCTTTATTTTTGATGTTTTAAATATTATGTTATTTCATGTTCTTAAGTTATATTTAATTTAGTTGCTTTGTTTGTTGCCATTTATGTCTTAGATATCATGTTTTTACATTTTTAATTTTCTGTTTTCATGTTGTTTAAATTTGAGCATGTTTTAGAGTTAGCATATTAAGTGTTTGTGAAAATGCTTGTGTGATTCTTTGCATGATTCTTGTTTTATATCTTAGTAAGCATGTTTTAGATTTGGTATATTAGGTGTTTGTGAAAATGCTTGCATGATTTAAGTGTTATGACTTAGTTTTTCATGTTTGTATGCCAAGTGTTTGTGAAAATGCCATGCTTGTTGGAGCTTGAGGCCATTTGGCTACTCCATGTGTTTTGCATTGTGTGTTGTATTTTTGTCATGCTAGTTGTTAGGTTTTTGCATTTGCATGATATTTGGTTGGATTTTTTAATTAAGCATGCCTTATGTTTGTGAAAATGCCATGCATGTCTTAGGTCTAGGTTACATTAAATGTCATGCAAGTTCATGTTAGGTCTAGGCCATATTATTTGTGTCATGCATTTTCCTTACATTTAGGTTTAGATCCATGCATTTCATGCATTATGTTTGCTGCATTGTTTCATGCATTTCATGTTCATGCCACTTGAATAATGACTTGAGCCAATTAATGGTTCAAAGTCATGCTCTCTTGAGCACACTTGTGAAAAATTAAGTTTGTCAAGTTGATTATTCTACCTTTGTGATTTTTTTACTTAGCCATTGTTTTATCTAACTTTCAAAAAGTCTTAGCTACTGTTTGCAAATCATTTTATGAGTTTCAAAAATTTTTATTTTAATTTTTAAATGATTTTATCAAAGAAAAAAAAAATGTGTTGGCAAAGCAGTTTTTTTCCACCCAAAACTCGTACATCTCTGATTTTTCTGGGAATTCATCTTTGATCAGAAAATTAAGTCGATTTTTTTCCGTGTATTTTTACATGTCTTGAGTCTCCAACAATTTTTTCAAAATTTTTGGAATTTTTAAAAATAGGGTAAAAAATCGTGGATTAAAACTGGACAGTGGAGTCAGAATTGAATTTAAAGAAAAACAAAGCAGTTTTTTCTCCTCCAAAAACTCGTACATCTCTGGTTTTTCTGGGAATTCATCTTTGATCCGAAAATTAATTCGATTTTTTCCCGTGTATTTTTACATGTCCTGAGTCTCCAATAATTTTTTAAGAATTTTTGGAATTTTTAAAAATAGGGTAAAAAATCGTGGATTAAAACTGGACAGTGGAGTCAGAATTGAATTTAAAGAAAAACAAAGCAGTTTTTTCTCCTCCAAAAACTCGTACATCTCTGGTTTTTCTGGGAATTCATCTTTGATCAAAAAATTAAGACGATTTTTTCTCATGTAGTTTTACATGTCCTGAGTCTCCAGTATTTGTTTTCGAATTTTTGGAATTTTTAAAAATAGGATAAAAAATCGTGGATTAAAACTGGATAGTGGAGTCAGAATTTAAAAAAAAAAAACCATTTTTCTGTTTTGGTTAATTTACTTAGAGTGGGCTGATTAGGAGAGTTAGCTACTGACTTAGGGTGAATTCTAAGCCTTTTTAAACTCTAAAAATTGTTTTTCAAGTCCCGGGTTAAGGGTAGTCAAGTCCGGATTTTTAAACTTAGGAAATTAGAGCTATTTAAAAAAAAAGGATTTAGCCCAGTTTTTATTTTTAATCCAAGCTTTTTCAAAATTGTTTTCAAACAATCACAAAGTATTTTGGTTTTAGAGTATTTAATTTGACATATTTTCCTAAGGTAGCCGGATATCTTTTTTAGATATACGGATTTCCTTAATTAAAGGAAAAAATACATTTCATGCATTGCATTTTTATATTCATGCATTTTATATAATATGTGATTCTTGCCATAATAATTTCTATGTGTCATGACATTTAGGTTGCATTATATTATTTAGATTTTGCTATGTCATTTTATTTATGTCATGCCTATACATATTCATTTCTTTTAAATGTTTTCAAAAAAGATAATGGTTTTCAATAAAAATAAAGATATTCCCGAGTTAAAATAATTCATGAGTTCTCTACCGGGTTTGCTGGAGGGAATTTCATCAATTATCATTAATAAAGGAATATCTTTCTTTCAAAAAGAGAATGATTCGGAAAATTTTCTAAAAGTAATAAAAATTTCTATATTTTGCCACGTTTGTTGGGGAATATAGGAAAATTTTGAATTTATAAATTCCGGATCATTTTCAAATAAAAATGGAATTATTTTTCTTTAAATTGGGAATTAACTTGAAATACTAAATTTAAAACCAACTTTTACCGAGACTTGAGATAACACACGATTAATAAGGTACCGATTTATACGGGCGTTGTGGGGGTGCTAATCCTTCCCCACACGTAACCGACTCCCGAACCCGCTTCTTTGATTTCTCTGGTTTTAAACGCAGACTTGAAATTGGTTTTTAAAATGTTTTAATTAATTTTTAAAATATTTTATAAAATCGGTTTTAATAGGTGGCCGATCACACCTAGCTAAAAAAGATTGGTGGCGACTCCATGTCTTTTTTAAGGTCATTTTCAAAACCTTCATTTTTCTAGAGGAATTAAGTCGATTTTTCCTCGTTTTTTTAATGTCACGCTTAACGAATCATAAAGTCTTGCGATGAGACTCGTTGTTATTTTTTAGGTTGCGACATAACTATTCAAATAAAAAATAAAAAAAATAAAATTATGGGTTATATTTAATTTTCTCGATTGATCAGCTTTCTCACTCTGGTTAACAACTTTGTTTTTTTTTTTTTTAACCTTTTACGGAACGGGTCGGGTACGGATCCTAAATCAATCAACAAGTCAACGTTCGGACCAATCTTTTTAAATATATCATTTAAAAATAAAATAAAATAATATAAATTAAAAAGCTGAAATAAAATAAAAAACTTAAATTTATAAAATCTAAAACTAAAAATCTAAAAAAAAAAAAAGTTTGTCACGTGTCTATTAAGCAAATTTTTCGGCTTTCTCACACTGGTTAGCTGCAAATTCTTTTTTTTTTTAATTTTTTCTCGAGTGGGTCGGGTACAGATCTTAAATCGACCCATGAGTCAACGTGATGAGCGATCCATTTAAATACATCATTTAAAAATAAAATTTAAAAAATTAATATAAAAAATTTAAAACTAACAAAATTAAAACAACAAAAATAAATAAAATTTAAAATATATATAAAAAAGCTTGACATGTGTCAAGCATAGACCCCATTAGAGGATTGTTTTTAATGGTTTAGTATAGATATAAAAAGCAAAGGTGAATATAAAAAGCTAACTAAGGTGTTGAGAAAATCCCATAATTAATTTCTTGAATCTTTCATGTCTCTAGAAATACTTGAGATAGATGAGACCCCGTTGGTAGTGGTTGGCCTTACTATTAATTACTTAATTGCGTGTTTGAATGATGACTTGATGAGACCCTTTGCCATTATCTAATTTGCTTTCATGTCTGTCACACTTGTCTTTTCTAATTGCTCTTTGTCTTTGGTAATTTTCTCTTATAGTGATGGAATTATTTCTAAATTCACGTGATAAGATTAACATTGGTAGAAGAGATGATAAACTCATATGCGGTGGAGTTGAAGGGTAAGAGTTAGTAGATATATTTAATAAACATAAAAATGATTAATTTAATAAATATGATATATTTATATATGATTAATACGATACATTTAATATACATATCATATTTATATTTAAAATTTTACATTATTTTATATTTATAAAATTGACATAAAAATACGATCACGCATGTACGAATTACCTGATCATGAAGCTTAAAAAAAAAATTCGCTTCTCTTTACAAAATACAAGTACTGACAGAGAATCACCTGTCCAATGGCTTGATAGACCGGGTCTAAGTAAGGATTTGAGTAATTCGGATCGGTTTGACCTGAATTACTATTTATTAAATAAAAAATATTTTTTATTTAAATTTAATTATAAAATATATTAATATAAAAATAAAAATAAAAATATTTTTTTAATATTTTATAAACAGTGAAATGAATTTTTTTGGATCGAGTCGGACCCAATTTGAGCTTGAATAAGAAAATAAAAAAAATTTGAATCACGATTTGATCCTATCCGTGTCATGAACAAATTATGAGAGATGTAGACTTTTTCAGCATTTAAATTTCAATACACCAAGAAAGAAATGGACTTAAAGAAAAAAAAAAAAATGTCATCTTCAAATATATACGAAAAAAAAGAGGTTAACTAAACGTGGCGTGAAACGAATAACCAATTAATTTTTCTCTATTGCCTTTGAATTCAGCCGGCAAAACAAATATTAGTCGTGTTAAATTCCACGTAGAAGTCAAAGTAATATTTATTTATAATTTTTTTATTAATAAAGTATTTTATTTTTATTTATGGATAATGTATAAAATTTATACCCGACCAATAAATTATAATATTTTTATATTCACCTTTGCTTCTAATTAAAGCAAGCTCATCAGAAGTCAAAGTAATAGTTATATTATATATTTGCATGAACTATTAGTTACTTCACTTACTCGGCAATTGTCATCTTTAAATTCAAACCGAAATTAGAATTATTGCTTATTGTTGAACAAGAAAAACAATTTTTTTAGTATTTCAAATTAAAAAAAACAACAACAAATATATATAAATATTTTAATTAATTAGTTAACTACCATTGATTTTCTACGTTCCTAACAAATGGCTAGCATCAATTGTAACAGTAATTTCATATTTGATCAGGTTTATATCATAGATTTAAAAATAACGGTTGGTACATTTGTTATTTTGTGATTTTTATTTTTTCATCGTTAATATTCACTGCAATTGACCACAATAAACGTGGCGTGAAACCAATAACCAATTAATTTTTCTCTGTTGCCTTTGAATTCAACCGGCAAAACAAATATTAGTCATGTTAAATTCCACGTAGAAGTCAAAGTAATATTTATTTATAAATTTTTTATTATTTTTTATTTTATTTATTAATAAAGTATTTTATTATGATTTATTGACAATGTATAAAATTTATACACGACCAATAAATTAAATATAATTTTTTTTTATATTCACCTTTGCTTCTAATTAAAGCAAGCTCATCAGAAATCAAAGTAATAGTTATATATTTGCATGAACTATTAGTTACTTCACTTACTGGGCAATTGTCATCTTTAAATTCAAATAGAAATTAGAATTATTGCTCATTGTTGAATAAGAAAGACAACTTTTTTTAGTATTTCAAATAAAAAAAACAACAACAAAAAATATATATATTTTAATTAATTAGTTAACTACCATTGATTTTCTAAGTTCCTAGAAAATGGCTAGCATCAATTGTAACAATAATTACATATTTGATCAAGTTTATATCAGAGATTTAAAAATAACGGTCGTAATATGATGTTTATTATTTTGTAGTTTTGACTTTTTCATCGTTGATATCACTATGTCAAATTTGACTAATAACAGTATTTTAAAATGCTATGAAAACTAAAAAAATTATTACTGTAAGATAAGACAGTATTTATTTATGAACTGTAAATGTGGCCGCAGCCTTATGTCTTTAGTAGCATTTTTACACACATATATATATATAACAACATTTATCAAAATGCTGCTATTTCTACTTTATAACAGCTTTTCATGATCTTTTGTATGCATTATTCATTTGTTGCAAAAGATTTCAATGATAGCAATTATAAGTGCTACCAAAAGTATTTTTATATGATAAGATATATAACAGCACATGTCAAATACTTCTAAAAATTTTAAAAATGCTGTAATTATTGGTCATTATAATATATAACAGTAATATGCAAATGTTGTCAAACTATTGCCTTTGTTATTTTTAACAACATTTGAGAAATGCTATAAAAAAAATTATCTAAAATTAATTTTGGCATACTGTATTCACTGAAATTGACCACAATAATATTTGATAAACACAAACGATCGAAAATATGTTTACGACTCCAATTTAAATCCTTGATCAACATTGCTTCTTCTAGTCTTTACCAGCTCTATATATAAAGTGTGATGGCACTGGCCCTTTGGGTAACACAAAAACCTCATTCTTAATAAGAAGCTAGTCATTTACGTTTACAGGGTTAATAATTAGCTTTACGTACAGCATGAAGCTTGAGGTTGAAGTGATTTCCAAAGAGATTGTGAAGCCATCCTCTCCAACCCCCGACCGACTTCGCCGCTACCAACTGTCTTTCCTTGATCAATTAACTCCCCCGCTCTATAACCCTTGGATCGTTTTCTATCCGGAAATATGTGATTCCGAAGCCAACAAAATCAGGACTTCCGATCAGCTCAAGCAGTCCATTTCCGACGCCCTGACTTATTTCTACCCGCTAGCTGGACGGATTATGGAGAACCAGCTGTTTGTAGATTGCAACGATGAAGGGATACCCTTCGTGGAAGTCCGAGTCAAGTGCCAACTTTCAGATGTCGTAGAGAATCCTGTTCCTAGTGAACTTAACAAATTACTTCCATTTGAAATACTTGATGCCAAAGAAGTTCCCCTAGGAATCCAATTCAACGTTTTTGAGTGTGGGGGAATAGGGATTGGCGTTTGCATTTCTCACAAAATCGGAGATGCCCTTTCGTTTTTCTCGTTTTTGAAAATGTTGGCAGCCATTGCTCGTGGGGAAAAGAAGTTGGTTGCCCCTGAATTTGTTTCAGCCTCGCTTTTCCCACCACGGGACCTTTCAGGGTACACACCAAGCATCAGTCAAACGAAAGAACAAATTAGAACGAAGAGGTTTGTGTTTGCTGCCACCAAAATCGAGGAAATCAGAAGAAAATATGCTGACTTGGAAAACCAAACACGCCCAACTCGCGTTGAGGCCTTATCAGCTTTCATCTGGAGCCGTTTTATTACTGCCACTGATATAATAAGATCAAGACCTGATACACTTTGCGTAATTTCTCACTTGGTAAATCTGCGTACAAGAATTGAGCCGCCACAGCCAGAATATTCATTCGGAAATCTTTATAGCTTTACAATGACAATTCCATCCATGGACGACAGTACTGCTGGAGAAAGTAATTGTCATAACATCGTTACCCAAATGAGAGACTCCATAAAAAGACTGAACAAGGAGTATGTGAAGAAGATCCAAGATGGGTATAATCACTTGGACGATATGAAAGAGATGGCTACAAGTTATGCCAAAGGAGAGATGATTTCCTTTAATTTCACTAGTTTATGCAGGTTTCCTCTATACGAAGCTGATTTTGGTTGGGGGAAACCCATTTGGGCAGGCTCCGCAGATCGAGGTATCAAGAACGTTGTTACTTTCATGGACACCGTAGCTGGTAACGGAATAGAGGCTTGGGTTAGCCTAAATGAGGAAGACATGGCCAAATTTGATTCTGATGACGAATTGCTTGCTTATATTAATGCCCCAAAAAGCATGTAAAGATGATAACTTCCTGCATGTGTTTGTGTCCAAGCTTAAAATGTGTTCTGTTCTTTGTGTTTGCTGAAGCATTGGTTTCAATTTACGTTTGCCTCTAATTTTATCACCGGCCGGCGGCTGTTGCTAGATGTTGTCAATTTGGGCTAAGCTTGCTTTAGGATTAACAGAAAATTTTCATGGCATTGAAGATTCTGGTGTCTGTTTGCTGTTATGACATAGTAGAATCGGATGAAGTTAAACTTTGCTCTTGTTTTTTAGTATCGCTTTAATTTGATACTCAAAAGAAAGTCAAATTGCAGAAAACTATAGTATTTTTTTTTTTTTTTTTATTTCACTCGTCGACAGGAGCACTTGCGCTCTCCGTCTAAATTCTAGTCGCTTTTTTTTTATATATTTTTTTCTTTACCTCCAGGTGAGGATGAGAGCACCAACAGGACGCCATTTGGTGAGCTCTCTCGCTCTTTGGATACTTAATAGTTAATACCTAAACAAATTTTAGTCATTGGATACATGTAAGTAAACATGTCCAATAGTAAGGATATTTGTTCGATTAATTTGATGGTTCGGTTCAAATCAGATCAAACTTAAGATAAAATATTTTAAACTTGAATTAATTCGGTGTAGATTATTATTTAATAAATAAAAAATATTTTTATTTAAATTTAATTATAAATTTTTTTTTTTTTTTAATCGAATCAAACTTTAAACAAACATTCTGATCCATCCCATGCACATTTCTACAGACTCTACCCGTAAGGCTTCTACTAGTTCATGATTAAAGGTTCTTAATTTCACCTGTTATTCCACATTTCCACTACGTGCATGGTTGACCACACAAAGTTCACTCTCTAACAGCTTGGCTTAATTTATCTCAACTTTATTTTTCTTAGGCCTTATTATTTGTTTCTTGATTTTATGTTTTGTCATTTTCTAATGTGCTTATTACATTTAAGCAATTCTTATGATCTTAGTATTAGGGGATTTACGCTCCATTTGCATGGACTGTGCGATTGGTTTCGATGAGATTAAAAATAGTGGTGAATGTGAGATTGGGTACTGTTGTGGTGAGATTAAAATCAGCATTGTGATATGTGTTTGGATTCAAAAACAGCGGTGGCAATTAGGTGAATTGTAGTGAGAAAGAAAAATAGCCATTAAGGACATTATATTAAAATGTATATATATATATATAATAAATAATTACAAATTATTAAAATTATATTTATGTTAAAATATAATAATTAAAATTATATATATGTCAAAAAATTAAATTAATAAAATAATATTTTTTATTATTTATGTAATTACTTATTTTTAATTAATCATATTAATTATATAATAATAAAATATATATGTATTTTATTTTTAAATAAAAAATAAAAAAAGTTAAGTGCTAAGAACAAAAATATCCCTACATTGTTCACATAAAATAAAAAAAGTAAGGGCAAAATTTGAAAATGCCCTCCCACTCGAGGGCATTTTCATTCAGTGAAGCTTAAAGCTTCAGTAAAAAAAAAATGACACCAGCACAATGAGACATTGTTTACCCCGTTGATGTCATGTTATTCAAACATGGCAAATGGTGCGGTTAAGGCAAAAAGATGCTCTAATCACACCAAACAATGATACGTTTGAACCCAAACGGGCCTTAATTATTATATCCTAGGAAGCTATTAGTCAAGTCCTATAAAA
Source organism: Fremontodendron californicum (assembly GCA_030761205.1). NCBI lineage: Eukaryota > Viridiplantae > Streptophyta > Magnoliopsida > Malvales > Malvaceae > Fremontodendron > Fremontodendron californicum. The sequence goes on from JAULJL010000013.1 coordinate 24,119,981, forward strand.
ATTGGACTCAAGATTTGCGGTCTTAAATAAATATAATTTTTTTAAAAAATATATTATAACTGACAATCATCAAGATTACAAAAGGAAAGAAGAAGAGATCCCACCAAACCCTCTAACCCCAATTTCACATTCAATCTTAACAATGTTGTGAGCACACATATTGGTACCATTTTAACATGAAAAACTGACAATCACTACATTCCAGGATAAATCTAAGATGTCTAAAACTAAACTACCACATTTCCCCTAAGTAAGGTCCAACTTTAAAATCTCTTTGATGACTAAGTAAAGAGTCAAATTCAATAATCAAATTTCAAAATTTATTAACTCGAGTCAAAATAAGACCAAAGAGATTAACGGCCTTCATCTCGATATGATCCACATGGTCAATTTTTATTTCTATTTTTATAGTACTATAAAAATAAAAAAAATAAAAAATTGGAGGGTTTCTCATAAAGAACTCTGTTTTAATTTCTTTATGTCCAATAGTAAATCGTGGATGACGTTGTTGGTGTTTGTTTTTCCTATATACTTTTGGGATGTATGTTTACTTTAAGTATGTCTTGAACTTAATTACATCTCAACTCAATTGTTTTTTTTAATAAAAGAGATCGTAATTTGGAAATGGAAGAAGGATTATAGTTATTAAAATTCAAATTTAAACATGTTGAATTTTACTTCTTAATAGTAACTACATAATTCAACTAAATTAAACTTCAAATTCAATCCAATTGTTTTATTATACGAGCTTTTTCATGAAATGGAACCGATGAGCTTGGATTTGTCAGTAAAAACATAATATGATTACATATGTATATAATATAAGAAACAAACAGTTGAAACATGTAACAAAAAAAAAAAAAACAATTTGGTCATTTGTCATTTTTTCTCTGTTCTCTTTCAATCCCCTGCCGGCCGAACAAATTCCCTTTTTATATATCTCATAGATATCCTGTATCTATGTTGCTTACTAAGGCACTTATCTCATTCAATCAAAAGTTGTAGTGTACATAAAAATTTTGTGTATGAAATTAAGATAAAGAAAATTAAAGATATATAATAATAATTTTATTTATCAAACGTAAAAATTATAATTTTTAAAATTTTTTAAAATAAAGAAAATTTTTTAATTCTCTTTTTATACGGAAACTTTGTTTGAACAGTTTAAAATATTTGATCTTAAATAAAATTTGTTTCTAAGGTCTCGATCATTTGGTCTTGAATAAAAATTTATTTCAAGAGTATTGGTGGCTTGATCTTGAATAAAATTTACTTCAATTGTCTTGATGACTTTATTTTAAATAAAATTTGCTTCAAAGATCTTAAAAGATTTGAGTTTAGAGTCTTAAAAGAATTTATTTGAATAAATAGAATTTATTTTCTTTCTTTGAAATCTCTTTGATGACTACTAAACAGTCACACTCAATAATCAAGTTTCAAAGATTATTTCAAGATCTTAAATAAAATTTACTTTAAAAGTCTAGTCACACTCAATAACCAAATTTCAAATATTATTATTTCGAGCTAAAGTAAGATCAAAGAGAATAACCTTCGTCTTGACTTGAAAGACGTGATTCACATGATCAATTTTTATTTTTATTTATAGTACTATAAAATTTGTGGAGGGTCTCTGTTTCTTTGCATTTCTTTTTGTCCAATAGTAAATTATGGATGATGTCGTTGCTGTTTGTTTTTCCTCTATACTTAAGAAAGAGATGAGAAAGAAAAAACAAAAAAAATAATATCATAACAGATGCATGCATGTAGGAAACAAGAAGTTAAAGCAGTAAGAGAAAAACCAATTTGGCCATTTGTCATTTTTTCTATGTTCTCTTTCAATCCCCTATTAGATCTGTCGGTCACGTCGTGACTTGAATTTTTTTTTATCTAAACTCATTTCAAGTTGGATTTGAACCGATTCGAAAATCCGTTTCATTATTCAAAAATATTAAAAATATATATTTTTATATTAATATTATAATTAAATATAATATTTTTTATTTAATGAATAGTAATTCGAGTCGGACCGATCCGAATTACAAAAATTCTTACCCAAACCCGACCCAGTTCGGATCGGACGGATAGTCTGACCCTTGAACAAGTCTATCTCCTACCGACCGAATAATAATTTTATTTATTAGATTTAAAAATACGATTTTTCAAAATTCTTTAAAATAAAAAAAAAAAATGTTTCATTCTTTCTTCACATGGAAATTTTGCTTCAATGATCTGAAAGATTTGATCTTGAATAAAATTTACTTCAAGGTCTTGATAACTTGATCTTAAATTACTTCAAGGGTCTTGATGAATTGATTTTGAATAAAATTTGCTTCAAAAGTTTTGAAAGACTTATCTTGAATGAAATTTATTTCAAAAGTCTTGAAAGATTTGATATTGAATAAACATAATTTATCTTCTTTTTTGAAATAGCACATGAGTTCTTAATTCTTCTTCAATTCTTCAGATCTTGCTTCTTGAAACTTTGGGAGATTTTAGATTTTCAAAATCTTTTTGTTCACTTCAAAATTGTAAGTTGTGTTGAATGACTCAGTGGTGCTAATCTACTAGGTGCGAGACATTTAAAAGAATTCAATCTTTTTATTTTATTTTATTTTTAAATTAATTTAATTTAATTAGATATGAAATAATAATGACTCACAAGTGGAATTTAATTGGATGACTCATGAATCATTATAATTTGATTGGTCAAAATTTTAATTTAATTTAAAAATAAATTAGATAATTCATAGATGAATTCTGATTGATGAAACTACAAATTTTTTAATTTTAATTAATCAAACAATGTGTACATATTTTATTAATCATAGAATTAATTAATTATGATATCATTATAATAATGACTCACAAGTGGAATTTAATTGGACGACTCATGAATCATTATAATTTGATTGGTCAAAATTTTAATTTAATTTAAAAATAAATTAGATAATTCATAGATGAATTCTGATTGATGAAACTACAAATTTTTTAATTTTAATTAATCAAACAATGTGTACATATTTTATTAATCATAGAATTAATTAATTATGATATCATATGTCATCGAATCCATATGATAATACACAATTTATTTAATTGACAATTTCTTAATTAAATAATTAAAAGTTTAAATCAAGTGACAATTTATAATTAATCAAAAAAATCCCTCCCTCTACATTTTCAAACCCCGGACCGGCTTAATTAAATAATCAAAGGGTTTTGTGTGGGGGAATTCCTCCCACCGAACGCATCTCTAGTGGAAGTTCTACTGGACTGGAGTTTCAGGTAAGGATGACAAAATCAAATCCGACCGATAAATTTTGCACCGATCCGTTCCGAATGGAGTTTTTTTTTTTTTTTTTTGAAGAGCGGGGGCGGAGTGGAGCGGGATGGTCTTGATAAATGCTTGTTCCACTCCATCTTGCCCCGACTTTTGAAGTTACTATCTTATCCGTAAAATATTTTATATTTTTCCTTATATTTTTAATATATATTAGATATATACTAACATCATATATATAATAATATTTTATACATATATTTTTAGTATATATATGTATATTATATATATTAAAGCATTTTATATACTAAAATTATATTTATGAAAAATTATAATATAATTTTTTTATAATATTAAGTTAAAAATAATTAATAAAAATTGGAGTGTTGCGGAGTGGAGTACCGTGGAGCGGTTATGGATGTAACCAACATCCATGGAGGTGGATGTTTTCAACATCTATGCAAGAGTGGGACGGAGGTGGATAAGGCAATCCCCGTCCCCGCCTCGCTCCATTATCATCCCTAGTTCCAGAAGTCTAGTAATCAACTGGATCCCAGTAAAGGAGGGAAATCCCTTTTTTACCCCTTCCATTGTTTCTTTCTTTAATTTTTTAATTTATTTTTAATACAAATATAATTTTAATAATTTTTAATTTTTAATTTTTAATTATTAATTATTATTTAACATAAATAGAATTTTAATATATATTTTATTATTCAATATAAAAAAAATTTAATAATTTTTAATTATATTATATATATATATACACATTTTAATCTAATATTTTTAATGATTATTTTTTTTTCTTACTATAATACATCTCACCGCCATCGTTGTATTTGAATCCAAACACATATCCCGCCACTGATTTTAATCTCACTGCTATAATACCAAATTTCACCGCTACCACTGTTTTTAATCTTATTGAAATTAATTTCACTGTCCATCTGAGTGCCGCTACCAACTCTCTCTCTGATCCTGTTCTACCCGAAAAAAAATTCTACTCGTAAAAGTTGCTCAACTGCTGGTGGACGAGCTCCTATTTGGATGGAGCAGAGCCCAAATTCCCAAATTCAAGCCATGTTCATGTATGTTTAATTTAAGTTTGGAATGACAATGTCAATTCAATTTTAAACTGATGGTTTGTTCAATTTGATAGGAGATGTTAAACCAAATAGGGTTAATATGAAAAACATGCTCTCTATAAGAAGTATTTGTTAAATGGTCTAATGAATAAAAATCATTTGAAAAAGAGAAATGAATAATTAAAAATTGTTATAAAAGATATTGTAAAGATAAAATTATGCTTGATAAAAAAACTTTCTCCTCCTTTTTTTCTTTTATTTTTTAATTGATTTTTTAATTAAAAAATAAATATTCTGAAAATAAAAAAAATTTAATTTTAAAAAATAAATATTTAAATTTTTTATTTACTTTTTTAATTAAAAAAATAAAAATACTATTCCTAAAATTAATTTTTCTTTATTTTTTTAAATTTTAAAAAAAATAAATATTTTATTTTTTAAATTTATTTTCAATTAAATTTTTTAAAAATAATATTTCCTTAATGAAAGAGAAAGGAAAAGTAAGTTTTTTCATTAAGGGTAATTTTATCTTTACAATATCCGTTATAATAATTTCTAATTATTTATTTTTCTTTTTCAAATAACTTTTATTCATTAGACCATTTAAAGGCCATGTTTTCAATATTAATCCAACCAAATATTTGATAAGTTGATCCGAATGAACAACTTTTACTTCCGCATTAAAAATTATCATTAAATTAAATACATGATTAATATTTATTATTTTGATATTAAAATTATGCATTTATATTAAGTGTTAACATGTGCTTTCAATTGGAAGGTTCAACAAATTACTCAATCCTAAATAATAATACCGAACTCTATGAATCTGGTAATTGGAATGAATACAATGTAAATCTCTTAAAGAAGATTCATTGGAGGGCAAGTCTGGGATCAGTAGTTGTGATAATTCCAGTTCCAACAACATCAGTTAAAAAAAATTTGTAAATAGACTTAAGGTGAGTCGGCCAATCCGCATCGGTGAACACCAATCGGCTTGTCCTTAATGCTGACGATGCGCTCTTGATTTTAATTGCCCGGATCGTTCCTCAAAAACATTGTGTTGGGTTTGACGACTTAGTGCTCAGGGGCCCGAAGGCAAGTGATGTATACTAAAATTTGTGTAAAACTGACGCTATCAGGCTGAGGAATCAGTAACTCTCTTCCTACCATTTTTCAGTCCATACAGTACTTTGCAAAGAGTCATAAAAAAAAACCCCAGTTGCTTATCTGAATTCCCCGACAATGATGGAAAGGTTGTATGAAACTTTTTCATGTCAAAGATGGAGATGGCTGCTTTAATGATTTGCAATAATCCTAACCCTTTTGTGTGGTAGTAGCAGCAGTTGCAGCCTAAAGATGTAAAATAAAAATAAAAAACAATGCAGGAAGCAAAATGGAGCAGTTTACCATTCCAGTTCCCAGTATGGAGCCACCTTCTTCACCCGGCATGCTCTCTTCCCTGTTTTTGAATTATCAAGGGTAGTTGCCACCAGGATTTAAATTACAATTGTAGAAGCGTTTTAAAGTCGTTTCGTATTTATCGCAATGCAGACGTAATGAATGTTATCGCGGTCAATCGATAAACATCGATCGTGAATATCCGCGATGAGTCAGAATTGCAAAAAAACAATCATAACATCGTGTTACGATCGCTATTTAAATTCCTATTACCGCTATCCTGATGCCTGGTAGTAACCCCCGCTTTTCAGGATAGATGCCCGCCTTCTTCTTGTACTGACAGTTGGTTGAGCATAAACCTGTCAGTTGTCAATCGACCATGCAAAGCCGAACAAACAAGGCAGTACAAATACAATTAAGGGTTAACTAATCAATTTAAGACCCAAGTTATTAGTTAATAATCCTTTTTTAACCCCTCTTTTCTTACAGGCCAGTGATCAGTGGTCACACAGCTTTCTCTAAACTGAGCTCTTCGAACTTATACAAATACAATTAAGGTTAACATAATCAACCAAGTACAGTGGAAGGCAAAGTGCTAAACATACACTGTTTTTTTTTTTTTTTTCCCTTTTACTAAGCTTAAAACAATGTTCTTTAGCTATGTTACTCGGACTCGGGTGTGTCGGATACGGGTATGTGTCTGACACGGATATGTTCAATTTTTTCATGTATTTGGAGGGTCCTTGACGGGTCATATCCCCATATCTATGTCCAAATATACGTTGGACACGGATACTTCAAGAAAAATGAAGAGTCGAAGCAACATAGTAATCTTTAGTACATGGGAAACTCAGAAAGACAGCAACAAAAGTGATTAAGAAGACTATCACCATGACTTTTTTTTCTTCCTATTTTGCTCCCTTCACTATTGAGTGTTTATGGATATGTAATTTGATGCTAACCAAGAAGAAGTATATGCATAGGACAAGTTCAAGAATAAATAGCTTAATTTAACAAAAATGTTTATTAGGTTTCACTAATCGGCTGGAACCTACCATATAGCAATCTCGGATTCCCTTTTTATAGTAGGCAAGAAATTGACAATATTCCATTTCCACCACCCAGACAAGGCTAGCACTTCATCCCAATAGAACATCTGATACTCTTAAAGTTACCAACAAATCTGTATCTCTAACCTGATGAACCATTAGCGTTTGCTTTGAGGGGAACGAGCACTGCTTCACTACCCGAAGCTTTCTTTTCAGCAAGTTCTTCCAAGCGCTTCCATGTAGTTTCACGTCTCACTTCAATCTCATTTTCCTTTGATTCGTCTTCCTGAAACTTAAGCAAGCATTCCTTGAACAGCTCTGGATCAAGATCAGAGAAGATTTTGCGGGCATCTAGAGTCAAGCTATGAACAGCCTGATTCCAGTGATTCCTAGCATTTTTCTCCAAGGCAGGGAAAATAATGGGTAGTATAACCTTTCGGTTTTGAATAATTAAGTTCTCAATGTGATCATTATTCCACAAAAACAAAGCTCGATCAGCTACCTGAGAAGCAAAAAAAAAAAAAAAAAAAGAAAAGATCGAACAGTTGTATACGACATTCAAGAATCAAGGGAAAAATCATAAGTTCCATGAAAGACCACAATGATAGAACCTATCATCTGCCAAGACAATATCACCCCAAAATAAAAATAAAATTAAATAAAAATAAAAAGGAATTCAGACATGAAATGACAAAACCATACTATGTCATGATGGTCATACTTAATCACAAAAATATTTCCAGCTGAAAGTATGCTTAATTTCTGCGATCATTTAACAGAATAATGTCATTCAGACTTAACTGCCATCATTCTCTAAGCATTTTATCCTACTTAGTCTCACAGAGACTTTTCCAGCTGAAAGTACATTTAAAACACAGTCATGTGATCTATTGGTAGAGTGCCGGAATCTTAGTTTCACTGTCCAAGGTTCATTACCTGGCAGCCTCAAATATATATATATATATATATATATATATATATCATAATCTCCAAGGGTTTTATCACTTAACAGAAAGTAGAGTACAGAATTTGCTGGCATGATCTCCAAGAATTTCATCATAATTTCTTACATCCATTCCCATTCAATGTGAAAAGAACCTGTGTATCGCCATAGAGTTTGCTATTAGCAAGAAACTTGTTTGGTGTTTAGGAGATTGTTTCTCAACTGCCACATGGTATAATTTAGCTAGCTGTACCCATTTGTCATGAATACTACAGGATTTTATACACAATAGCAGCAACTCCTTAACAGTATGCCACCTATATTTGTTGTACAAAAGCACATATCGCATCTTCCAATATACGTTAAAGTTTGTTTTGTAGGCAATCTTTACTTCAACAAAATATATAGTAAATGAAATGAGGAATTCAGCACCAATTGACCTTATGTTGTGGAACTTTAGGGTTGTAGAGGATTCTTATAGGGAAGAAGATGCATGTAGCTAAAAGTCAAATAACAAAAATTTAGAGGGTAAAGCCATAAAAGCCAACTCTCTCCAACAAAATTGAACATCGCAATCTCCATTTCTAGACGTCTCAAAACAATGTCCTCTTTCCTTTTATTTGTGGGATTAATTTATTCCAAGCACACGTTGAAAGCATGATGAAAATTGTTTCAAGTTTAAGAAGACTAGAAATTTCCGAGATTAAAAATCTTTGATAGCAAACAAAATTCTGGATGTGGAATATTATAAAATTAAGTTGTTCAAAGCCTTGACTTCAACCATATAAAGGAATAATGCAGGTGATATAATATGGATACACTAGTACATTCCAGATTGCAAAAATCAGCATCACTAGAATTGCATATTTACGGAAGCTCAGCTTAAGGAGAGATGGAAAACATAAAAAATCTCCTATGGTCAAAAGCCATGATTAACTAAAGAGATGAGTTTAAAAAAAAGGAAGAAAAGATGCCATTAAATAACAATAATAAGCTATCAGTAGCTCTAATGCTGCATCCTCCCTTTATTGCAGCAATAAACATTAAAATAAGAGTAGGGCCAACAACTATGCCTAACTACAAAATAATTTTCAATCAATCATTGAAAGAAGGTGTTTTAGTTATAGATATTTGACCTTCCTGAGCTATTCTAACTTGTCAATACGACCATCGAACACAAAAGCACTAAAAAACAGAAACAGCAGATATGAAAATGATGCGAATTAGCCAAAAGATTTTGCTTTCGAAACCATTTTAAAGTCCATAAAACTTGTAATAGTGTTGTGCAACTCTTTAGATCCCAATCTACACTACCATTCCTGTTCACACCACTACACTTATTTGTTAATTTCATCAGTGGAACCTCATGAAAATACAGTTGAAAATAACATATCATAGGGCCTTGACATTAGCTAATCCCAAATTTCTGGAAATCACTCAACCATTTCTGAGTCTGCACTCAGGTACTCTGTCTAAAAGGTACATTCCTACAATAAAAATTTGACACCAATGGGAATGGCACTAAATGTACAAAATGGAGTGAAATTTAAATAATGCTTAACTTTGTAACCTATAACTCTATTATACATATTCAACTTTGAACTATTCTAACATCATTAGACAAATTTAAACCACCTATTGAACCGATCACAATCAATCACCGCATATTATCCTTTAACATTTACTTTACTTATCCTTGTGTTGCACATTCTAGGAAAATATGAGAGCATTTCAAGCAAATAGTAAAGAAACTAAGTTGATTGATATTAAATAGGCACTAGACTTGAATGTGGATCACCAATTGAAAAGAAGAGATTATGGTACCCTTCCCTTTCTCTTTAAATTATCGTTTTTTAACATTTATATTGCTTATATATCCATAGTTAGACTTGGTCCTTGTCCATTAAACACCTATCCTTATTTTTAAGTAGTGTAATGTAAAAAAGTAGCATTTTCTTTTTTGAGCCCAAGAAAGTAGTGTAAAAGTAGAAGAAAATTATATACAAACAGCCTTCCATGGTACAAATTGATGAGTTCAAATAATCCTAGAAACTTTGCAATATGGGATGACAGAAATGAGAGACATTGAGGAGGAGGGGGGTGTAAAATGAGTGGCATAAGGGATAAAATAATCAGAAAAAAGGTCTAATGAATCCTGCAAATTTACATTGAAAAATGAATCCACATTATGGCATATCTGATGCATTCAATATTAAGTAAAGACAATAAGGTCTCCAAGTCCAAGATATGAAATAAACAGACTTAAAATATCATCCACGTCAAATTGAAAGATGTTCAAAAAATGTGTCTTTTGCATCTAAACAGATTAAGAAATTAAGGCAAAGCAGAACACAACTTTCAAAAACTTCTCACCTGAAAGTGCAGACTGTTCAAACAACGAGCAATTTGGTGAAATAAGGGCCCCATGCAGTGCAGGAATTCTGGTGGCTGAGTTGCTTCTAAAACTTCCTCCAATTCGTTTAGGAACATGACTTCCTTTGAGCTATTTGTGATGGGCCAGTACTTTAATAACCCCCTAATGACAGTATCAGCAAGCTTGCAGTCTTTCTCCACAAACTGCGCAATGCAGAAAGATAACTGCTGATTATACATTGCTAAGCATTTTGGTTTATGCATGGGAATTAGCACCCGAACAAGGAACACTTTATGTTCTTCTTTCAGCGGCAGCGCAAACCCATTAATAATACTGCCCAAAATTTCTAGAAGTTCAGCAATCCCATTATGTTTTTCAGTCTCAAAAATAAATCGGAAAAAAATGTTGTTTATAGCTTTCCTAATGAATGGTCGATGCATCATAAATTTGCCATAGATTCGATGAAGAATTGTTTTCAAATATTCCCTTTCTCTAGGATCTTCAGAATCAAATAAGTCGAGCAACTTGATGATGAAGGATTGATCAACATATCTTTTGGCCAATTTTGCATCAGTCTCAGGTGATGCTACCAACCTCAAAAGAAACTCATATACAATTTGCAAGTGTGGCCAAGCTGGATCCATTGAAGGTTCCTCCTCTTCCAAATCAAGGCCTTCTACAACTTTATTCTCACGTGGTTGAGGATTAAGGCTCCTAAATAAGTTTGCTGATATCATTTTAACAATTTCTTGCAGAATAGCATCTGAAAATTTCCCATTTGTAGAAGTCACATACTCCACGAGCTCTAACAACATCTGTCGCTTGATCTCCTTTTCTTTGAGGTTCTTGGTGGGGTCAATGAAATCAAATACAACACAACACAAGTTAAGCTTTTTTATGAATAAGTTCTGCTTCTCTGAAGAATGAACATCTTTGAAAGCAGGCAATGCTTCATAAGCAGAGAATACATGATTCCCATTGGGCTTCAAATTTCCACCTTTCCATCCAACATCTGCCGTAGAATTAGGTACTGGAAGAGATGAAACACTGAAATTTCCTGACTTGCCCGTTCTTAAATCGCTGCTCCTCGAGCCACCAGAAATACTAGAAAAAGTAGCATGGTTTCCACCATGTTCACGACTATCAGCTGTCTTGGACGACTTCCGGGGAAGCTTACTTAGAATCTGTTTGAGCATGATTCACTCCCCCCAAAAACACAATGCTGATTCCCACAAATGACTCGGAACCCGTCAAAATTCTAATCACTAATCAGAATCCATCAAACAGCAAAACCCACATTCTATATCATCTACAAAGAAAACCCAAAATCATAAGGCTAACCTCAAATTAACTTGCTATAAAACCAAATAATTTGTGCCCAAAGGGGAACCAAAATCCCCTACCATAAGAAAAACCAAATCCAAAATGCTAAAATAAAAAGAACTAGTCAAAATTTCAGATTTCTCTAATCTCAAACATCCAAAACAGAAACCCTTCTTCAGCTTCAAGCCCCTTTGTCAGAAATTCAGCCCAACCCTTTTCTCTACAACAGTACCCAATTGCGAAAATTCAAACTTTCAGGCTTAAAAAAGCAAAACCCAGATGTACAAACTCACTCATAACAAAAGATCAACAACAAAGCTTCTTTGTTCTTCCATTCCACCACGGAAAGTACAAAAAAGGGGGGAAAAAGAAATTAACTAAATTTCAGCACATTCCAGATTCCAAGTTATCCAAAAGATGAATTGAAACAATCAAAGGCTCTCTAAACAGTTAAGAAAGTTTATTTTCTTCTCTTCTATTAATTAAAAAAAAAAAATGCAATAAAATCCAGAGTTAAAAATTGAGAATTAAAAAAAGGAGGGCTACTGCAACAACTTACAGAGTAAAGAATTTCAAAAAAATTCCATCTTGGTTTGCTCGTTGTTCTTTGTTGACTATGATTCATTTCTTTTTCCTTTATTAATTTTCTTGTGATTTCAGTTATTCTTCCTCCATGACTAGTCAATCTCTGTATTTAAAAAAAAAATCTACTCGTTTTGGAACTTCTTCTTTCGTAGTCAAAAGTCAAATCTCAAACAGGAACCAGAAAATCCAAAACTTGTTTCCTCTAACGACGTGGTTCTAGACAAGACGTCGCAAATAAAGAGGAGCTCTTTAACAACAAATGAATTTGTTATAAAATTTTAATAATTAGAAGAAATATAGGGAGCTTTAAGAAATATATAAGCTACCAAAAAGTAAGCCAAAAAAGCTATAAAAGACGTTATATTAAGAGTATTAAGATATTTATGATACATTACACTTAAAAATATGAAAGAGAAAAATATCTGTAGGGTTGTTTGTAAGTAAAGACGGTGGTAATTGGACGAGTTTGAATTTAATTATTTTGAGTTTCGATCATATTAAATTTAAATTTTTTGAGTTTGGATCGTATTATGTTTGAATCTTTTTAGGTTTCGGTCATTTAGACTCTAGCCATTTTTTGTTTAAGTTTTTTCAAATTCAAATAATTTGAGTTCAAGCTATTTCAAATTTGAATTTGAACAGATTTTAAATTATTTTTTTATTTTATGTTACAATGATAAAATCTGATTTTTTTTATTTGACTTTTAAAAGCAAGCAAGTTGCCTTTTTATTTTGTTTCCTATCTATATGTCTGTTTATCTACTTTTGAAGAAAATTGAAAATTAAGCTGAGATGATAATTTAATGTTACAATGAAAAAATTTTGATTTTTTTTTCTTTTGATTTGAATTTTAAAAGCAAGTAAGTTGCCTTTAATGTTGTTTCCTATCTATATGTATGTTTATCTACTTTTAAATAAAACTGAAGATAGAGCAGAGATGATGATTTAATGATTTATTATATATAAAATTTGCAAATATTTAATTAATTTTGAAATTTTATGCTGGACAAGAAAAATATAAAACATAAAAATTATGTCAAAATGAACTATTTGAATTTTATTTTGAGTATAAAGTTTTATATATAATGAAATTGAGATTAGATATACTAAAAATGATCATTGTAAAATCATGACAAAATTATTGATATTTTCTTGATCTCTTGTTGAGCCTTTTAACCAGTTGAATATTTTAGCTCGCATTTTCATATCATGTGATTTGTGAAATAGAATTCGAGTTTTTGTTGACTATTCACATTGGAAAATTCTATCTAAATTAGTAGAATGAAGTCAATTTCAACTTTGTCACGGTTTTGATTGTTCACTTTCCTTTTCATCTTATTTAATATTTATCTTGACATAAATTTAAGTTTTTAAAAATGATTTTAGTGATTTATTTATACAATTTAAATTGTTTTATACTCATATAGTTTCAATAGTACAAAATAGAATTGATTTTTGTTATAAAGTTATTATTTTACCTTTATATATATTAAAATTTAATTTTTGATTAAAAAAAGTAAAAAACATGTTAAAATAAAATTGATAATTAAAGTTTTGTTTTATAAAATTATTTACTTACAATTCAATCATTCTTATTATTAAATTCGTGCTATTACGAGTTAATGATCAGGTCGATCTCAGGTTCGAGTCGTTTCGAGTTTGGACCATTTCAGGTTTGGATCATTCTAGATTCAAGTTGTTTTAGTCTCGAGTCATTTTTAGCTCAGGACATTTCAAATTTGGATTTGAGTTTTAACTTTATTGTCAAATCGGTTTTAAGTGAGTTCAGGTTTTTTTGGGTGAATTTTCGGGTTGGGTTTCATTTTTCCATCTCTACTCGTATGAGTGAGAAGAAGACTAGAGATTTATGAATTGATAGATGTATTATGGATAACAATCATATGATCTGGTGAAAGGATGAGGAGATTAAAGAGAGATTAGGGGAATATTTTGATAAGCTCATTAATGTGAATTACTCTCCAGTTGTGGGTAACCTCAGGGGACCTAAATTGCTACTTTATGCTGAGGATGAGGACTTTTGAGATTAAAGACGCCTTGCACCGAATGAAGACTAGAAAAGCGATAGGTCCGGATGTAATTCCTATCGAAATTTGTAAATGTTTCGGTGAGGTTGGATTAGGTGGTTGACGAACTTATTTAAAAAATTTGGTAAAGTAATCAAATGCTTGATGATTGAAGGAAGAATACCTTGGTGTCTTTATAAAAAACTATGGCAACATTTAGGATTTCTCAATTTATAGAGGAATAAAACTTATAGTCATATTATGAAACTTTGGAAAATGATTATCGAGCAACGATTATGACAACATGCTAAGATTATGAAAAATCAGTTTGGTTTCATATTAGGACGATCCACCATGAAAACGATTCATCTCTTATAACAACTTATTGAGAGGTTTAGTGCATATATGGACAATTTTTTTAATAATAAAAAATATTAATGTATATGGATAGAATCAGATTTAGGCCTCGTTTAGCATTGCTTTTGGCACAGCTTTTGAGGTCAAAAGCTGCTTTTCACCGCAAACGCAATGCTAAACAGAAAAAAAAAATTTGGCTTCTGCTGTTGAAACCATGGTTTGAAAAGCCAAACCAAAAAGCCAAAAAAATAGCTTTTGGGTTTTAAAAGCTGGCTTTTGGATAAAATGACTTTATTATCCTCACATCTCTACACTTTTATTATTTTAAACATATATTTTTTTGACATTTCAATTTCTTACAACACTTTTTCACAACAATGCTAAACAACTAAAAGTTTTTAAATCACAGTTTTTCACCACACTTTTTTCAATTCAAGCTTTTTTCAACTCAAGCATTTTCCAACAGTAATGCTAAACTAACCCTTAGACTTCATTTGGATGTGTGGTGCCACCGCATCATGATGTAAGGATTCAATCATAAAACACAATTACTGATAATGGTGAGAATTCTCTCGCACCGTACATCCGAATGAAATATTAGCTATTTAGATGTCGTTATGGCCGTTGCTGACATAGAGCCTATTCCTAACAGATGGGCCTGATCGTCTCTGGTTGCTTCAGGCCCATATAGTTTTCCGTCTAAAGGCCGTTTACAACAGGCTTTTATTAGTGTTTCTTCTAAGGCTGTCCAGTTCTGCTTGAGGCCCATTTGAGAGGAGAATCCGTGCTTATTGTTCCAAGAGGAGAAAACCGAAGAGCAGGAAAGACTGTCAAAACCCTCAAAAATCTCATTTCATCCGTTTGGTATCCGGCAAAAAGAAAGAAAATCTGATTTCTCCGTTGGTGGAAATCCATGGCTCCGAAGCCTAAAGAAAAGCCAAAAGCGGCTCCGTCGCAGCCTCCTCCGCCTATCGAAGATCTTTTCACTTCACTCAACAGACACATCCAACGATCCGAATTTACACAAGCCGTCAAAGTTGCAAATCAAGGTCCATTTCATTCATAATTTTATGATTTTCGAAATTGATCAAATCTGATGAATTGAAATTTATTATTTATTTTTAAATTTACGCAGTTCTGTCAGTTGCACCGGGAGATGAGGACGCCATTCAATGCAAAGTTTTGGCGTTGATAAAGGGCGATAAGATTGAGGAGGCTCTATCAACAATTCAGTCTGCTCAGAAGGTTTCTTTTGATTTCAGTTTCTACAGGGTTGGTTAATTCCCGCATTTTTTATTTTATTTTTATTTTCCTTGTTTTTATTAATATGTTCTTAGTTTCAATTTTGTGCGATTAGTGAATGCTTGCTTTGACTGCTTTATGTAAATTGGTCGTATTAGTTTAATTGAATTTTGCCACCGATTCAAGCTTATTAAGGTACTGTATGGTTGTTGCTTTTATTTCTCAGGAAATGTAGGATTTTACTTTTATATAGAACAATTACGTTTTAATGTTTGTTATATTTTAGTTATTTGCACATTCTTAATTATAGTTAGCAATTCATGAGAAGGCAAAAGTTAAATAGCAAAAAACTATTAGTAAAAGCAACAATCAGATAGAGATGAAAAGTTGATTGTATTTACTTTGATTGATTTATCTTTAGTAGAATGGTTTGGGATGCTCACAAGTCATCATTATTCAGAGTTCAAGTTCTTGATTTATTGATCACACTTTTTCATAGTCTATAGAAAGGGTCTTTACCTTATGGAACTGATATATATATATATATATATATATATATATATATATTTCTGTGTTATCTTTTTCTTTCTTTGCCTCTTTTTTCTTTTTGATAATTTAGACATAGTGTATACAAGTATACAACTTGAGCCGTTTATTCATGTTTCACTTTTGCACCTCGTGTTTGCTTTCTTGATATTTAATTAGTTATCCGATCAATAATAGATTATTGCATCTTGGCTGCATTAATGTTCTAAAACTTGATTACTTACTTTTACTGGTATTCTCTTTTATCTTGTTATCTCTAAATAGGCATATTGCCTATACAGACAAAACAAGTTGGATGAAGCTTTAGATTTATTGGAGAAGCAAGATAAGACTCATCCAAGCATTTTGTTAGAATCTCAGATTCTATATCGTCTAGGAAAAATGGATGCTTGTGTCGATATCTGTCGGAATCTTCAAAGAGCGAAGATTGATTCCTTGGAAATAAATTTGGTTGCTGGTTTGATTTCGGCTGGGAAGGCTTCTGAAGTAGAAGGAACTTTGGACACACTTAAGGTTAAGGCAACTAGCAGTTTTGAGTTGGCATAGAATATTGCTTGTTCTTTAATTGAAGGAAATAAGCATAAGGATGCTGAACAACTCTTGCTCACTGCCCGAAGGTACTGCAGTATTTTTTTGTTTGGATACGTATTATCATGAGAATATTTTTATTGTTACTCAATAATTGTTGGTGGATTAATGTTCAATGTTGTTATTAGTAGATCCACATATTGCTTGTGTACTTTTGGGATAGTATTATACTATTATTGCAATAATATGAGCTAATGTTGGCGGGCCATCTGTATCTTGGAATTTACCATTATAAAAAATAGTTTAAACATGCTAACTGTCTGTATTTGTAGTTTGATATGTTTTTGAATAATTTCACTTATTTTATTATACACAGTTGAGATCTTTCTCTTTGCTAATTGATCTGTTTTTTTAAAAAAAGTTAGGGATAAGCAAAAAGGTTATTGGCATTAAGCCTTAAAAATAATTTTATAATTCTTTATCATTTTATTGTGCTCTAGATGTAGAAGAGTTTTATAAATAGGGTTATGCATTTTCATCTGGCATAATTTTGAAACAGGAACCTCTTTTCTTTTCTTGAGGCACTAAATAAAATGCTTGAGAAAATCAATGTCAAACAAAGGGTAGGTTTTAAATCAGCTTTCAGATGATTATGTTCTATCAATCCTTTTTCTGATGGAGAAAGGGGTAATTTTGAAAAGCCATGGTATAATTTTGAACTTAAGGTTATGCATTTTCATCTGGTATAATTTTGAAACAGGAACCTCTTTTATTTTCTTGAGGCACTAAATAAAATACTTGAGAAAATCAATGTCAAACGAAGCATAGGTTTTAAATCAGCTTTCAGATGATTATGTTCTATCAATCCCCCTTTTTTTTTTTTTTTTTTTTTTTTTTTTTTATGGAGAAAGGGATAATGTTGAAAAGCCAGGGTAGAAGTTTAATCTTATAATGACATTAGTGTTAGTTTCATCTCAGATTAAAGGTTTTCCAGTCTACTGCTCTGGCTTTTGAGGAAACTGATATAACCTGTTGCTTAGCTTATGTACTGGGATATTAAGATGTATCCAGATAGTTGTGGACCATAAATTTATTGACATCAAATGCTGATATGCGTGTTTTTTCTACTTTTCATCTGTTTTTTTTTGTCAGAATTGGTCAGGAATTGGTGATAGAAGAGAACCTTGCTGATGATGATATAGAGATTGAACTAGCTCCTATTGCTGTCCAATTAACTTATGTTCAGCAGGTAAAACAACAGCATCATGCAAGCATTTTCCTCTTTATTTCCCTTATTTTCTCTCCTTCCCATGAAGGGAGGTAACACAGCAGCACTAATGTGAATCAGCTTGCTTTATCAGCTCCTTGGTCACACACATGAGGCTGTTGGAACTTATACAGATATTGTAAACCGAAATCTGGCTGATGAACCATCACTTGCAGTGGCAGTGAACAACCTTATTGCAGTGAAAGGTCCAAAAGATATATCTGATAGCTTAAGGAAACTTGATCGGCTTAAAGAGAAAGACTCGCAAAAGTTTCAGCTTGCACATGCAATTGACTTGAAGCTTTCACCAAAACAAAAAGTGACAATATATGCAAATCGTGTTCTTCTACTTCTTCATGCAAATAAGATGGACCAGGTTTTGTATTTTGGGATTTTGCATTTCTCACTTTTGGTCTGTGTTCTTTTTCAGCTCTCTTCTTTTGAGAACAAAGACAGCCAGCTAATGAATTTGGCAGTTCTTATTTCTTCTATTTGTTGGTGAAATTGTACAGGCTCGGGAACTTGTTGCTGTTTTGCCAGAGCTGTTTCCTGACAGTGTGATGCCAGTACTGCTTCAAGCTGCTGTCTTGGTGAGAGAAAACAAGGCAGGAAAAGCTGAAGAAATTTTGGGTCAGTTTGCTGAGAAATTCCCTGAAAAGTCAAAGATCATTCTCTTAGTAAGGTCCCAGATTGCTGCTGCTGCTGGTCACCCTCAAATTGCGGCTGAATCCCTTTCTAAGGTGCCTGATATCCAGCACATGCCTGCCACTGTTGCCACTCTTGTTGCTCTCAAAGAGCGTGCTGGAGATATCAATGGCGCAGCTGATGTGCTTGACAACACAACCAAATGGTGGAAAACTGCCATGACTGAAGACGACCAGCTCAGTGTTATTATGCAAGAGGCTGCTTCCTTCAAGCTCAGGCATGGTAAGGAGGAGGATGCTGTCCATCTATACGAGGAGCTTGTAAAAAGTCATGGAAGCATGGAGGCATTAGTAGGGCTGATAACTACAGTTGCTCGTGTGAATGTTGACAAGGCCGAAGCTTATGAGAAGCAACTGAAACCATTACCAGGTTTGAAGGGGGTTGACGTGGATGGTTTGGAGAGAACTTCTGGGGCAAAACATGTTGAAGGAGCTCCTCATGGTGGGCTTGCTGAAGCTCAAGAGGAAGGTAAGATTAAGGAGAAATTGAAGAAAAAGAGGAAGAGAAAGCGAAGGTATCCCAAAGTGTTTGACCCGGCAAATCCAGGTCCTCGACCCGATCCAGAGAGATGGCTCCCCAAGAGAGAAAGGTCAAGTTACAGATCTAAAAGAAAGGATAAGAGAGCAGCTCAGGTTAGAGGTTCTCAAGGTGCAGTAGTTAGAGAAAAGAGTGAAGCCACTGCCTCAGCTTCCAATTCTAATAGTTCTAACTTGAAATCAAACCAAGCCAGTAGTTCCAAAGGAGTTTCAGAGAATGCTGAGCCATCCAGACCTCAATCGAAGTCGTCAAGAAAGAAGTCGAGAAAGTAATTAGGAGGAAACAACATTTTTTTCGGGTCAGAAAGTTACAAATTGTTTCACATTTAACATTATGTGTTCTTCATTGATCTTGATAGACGAGAGTTTAACTAATTTCTGATGTTGGCTTCATATAAAACCCTATCAAATATTGAGGATTTTTTGAAGGGAGAGAGTTGGTATTTCATAATTTCATTGGATTTTGCTGAACTTTATAGTACCTTTTGTCGCTGATCATTTTTGTGATAATGAGCTATGACCTCTGTTTACTCTTCACAAAGGCATTTCTAAGAAGCTTTGAGATAGTTAAGAAGATTATTCGTTTAGGTTAGTGTCTTTTCCTTTTAGAATTGCCAAATACTTGGTTTCATCCCGCGTTTGCCATTTTTCTCTAGGTGTAGACATTTCTTGTCAGTCAGCCAAAGGTTGTCCTTAGCTCTCCTAAAAGAACTAGAACATGTCCTTGGAGTCTGTCTGGGTTAGCTTCCACCTATCTGAAGCTACTGTATTATATATAGGCATCTGGTAACTTTGCAGGTGACATTCTCCCATCTCCGAGCAATCGGGTGCTTTGGCTCGGGAAAGTCAGTGTTGAAAATATCGGACCGGCCAGTTTGATCGGTTGAATCTGGAATTGAAGATTTCTCCGGTTCGATATGTATATTAAAACTGAATTTTTGCCGGACCAGAGAAAAACCGGCTCAATCGGTAAAAAATCAGTTTTATATGCAATTTTTTTTTTCATTTTTTGTTGTTGTAAATAATGAGAATTGAACTTTTAATCTTTTAATTTTATATTACCAAATATATATTTTTATTAAGTATTTACTATATTTATTATTTATTTAGCATTAAAATGATTTATTTTAATATTTAAATTTTTTTGTTGAACCGGTTGATCCAACCAATCTGATCGGTTGGATCGGGAACTGAAAATCTAATGAGTGTGACTTTTGATTTGATTTTTTAAACATGGGGGAAAACTGGTGGGGAACTAAGCTTGGAGCCTTGGATATTATATCAATGATGTTCTAAGCTTTGGGATCAAGAATGTTTTTGAGATTTCCTTCCTTGGACAGGGGGTTATTCATGGCTGCAAGTTACGGAGGATTCCTATTCCAGTCTTGGAAATCAATAAGCGAAAGCGGATGGAAGGTGGTTTTTGTTGAACCTTTTGCTTTGACATGGTTTTTGTTTTTTTCCTACCCCATTTTTTTTTTGGTAAACTTCCTTACCAAGGAGGAAGGAGGATGATAATTTGACATTTTCAATGATAGTGTTATTTTCATTTTACATCTTATAAATACTTTAGCTCCTACATTTATGATGATTGTATGTATTCTATTCACCTTATTTTCCACAAAGCATGATTTCAGTTTAAATGTAATGTAAAAGAATGTATTTTTTTTTTTCTCTAAACGAAAAATCTTTTAAGAAAGAAGTGGAGGTAGTTTTTTAGATCAATAACTGTGTTTTATTGCAATAATAATGTTAATTGATAAAAGAATATGATTTTTGCTGTTAAAATTATAGTTTGACAGTTCAAATTGAAATGTCAAAAAAATGACTTTTTACGATTTGAAAGTTGATTTTTAGCATAAAATAATTTTATCATCTTCAAATCTCTAAATTTTTATTATCTTATGCATATTTTTTTTTAACATTTCAATTCACTATAGTACATTTTCATAATAATATCAAACGTTTAAAAACCATTTAAATATATTTTTCATTATACTTTTTAAATACATTTTTTCAGACAACAATACAAAACTAAGCCTTAGCATTTTAAAGCATCTTTATGTTATAACTAATAAAGATTTTGATCTCTTTAAGGTTATTATATATAATAATATATTCATCTAATATATTAAAATAATTAATAAAATTGTCAATTACTATATTTAATATAATAATATTATTATAAAGAAAATATTAAATAATGCTACTAAACATTAATAAGGTGATAAATATAAAAAAATTTAATTAATGATTTTTTTTTTAAAATTTAATAAAAATAATATATTAAATACAAAAAAATTTAAATTAATAATTAAATAATTTTAACTGATACTTATAAATATCAATTAAATAAACGCTTATTATAAACAATATATTCATTAACTTTGAGAAATGTTAATCAGTGTCTATAGATACTGATTAAAATATTATATATTAAAAAATATATATAATTAATACATTATTTTTTTAAATTCAATAAAAATAATATATTAAATATAATTTTTTTCTGATAAATAAATAATCCGTCTATAAACATCAATTAAACAGACCCATTAACTTTGAAATAACGTAAGAAGATTAGTTAACAAAAACCTGTGTAATAAATTGGTTCCAAAAAACCAAATCCACGCGGCTGGGGTTGGGGAAGTGGGGTCCGGCCGGGTGCGGAAATCCCAAGCTCTGACCCTCGTCATACAAACTTCGAAGACACCTACCCTTCTCCACACCCCATCTTATCCCCTCTTAAGCTTTCTCCTCAACCGCCCGATTCAAAATCCAACGCTCAAAACACACTCACTCCCTTTTTATCCAAATACTAGTTTAGGAAATCGAGAAAGATAGAAGAAGAAGAAAACAGTAAATAAATAAATAATAAAACTCTCAATTTTTTACTACACCTGACACGTGTCCATTCACCGCTTCATGTTAAACTCTTCTAAAATAGAATCAACCCTCGGTCATTTACCCCATTTCCGCCGCTTCTACCCAAATTTTTTTTTTTTTTTTTTTTTCCTTTTCCTCTTTTTGATTTCTGTTTTCTCTCTCGCGTTTTCTCGCTCTCGACAGAAAAAAAAAAAACACACACATACCTCTTCCTCGTTGTCTGTATTGGATCGAGTTTCTCAACCACCAAGCAAGAAAGAAAAGAAGAAAAAATTGCCAAATTTGGCCCTAAATTGGAAGAGGCTTTTTTTTTTTCCTTTTAATTTCGAGGCCAAGAGAGAATTTTTGGTATAATCTCTGTCGATTACGATTCGCGGGACTGAAATTAGGGAATCTTTTTTTGGTGGTAATCGTAATCTTAATTTGGAATTTGATTATCGCTCAATCCAGGTTTTCTTCTTTGATCTATCTTTTTTCTTTTTTATTTAGTTTCTTTGACGTATTTGATTCGTAGCAAACCCTAGTTTAGGTTAGGTTCATTTTAAGGGAGTTAAAACTTAAAAAATAAAAAAGTTGATTAGCAAATTTTGATGATTCTTTTTTTGTGTATACAGAAGCTAGGTTAAGCCACCGGTTTTGTTTTACCCTTTTTTGTTATTGTAGTTGATGTTTATGTATCTTAACACAAGAAAACTCTGAAATTTTTGGTGCTTTGTTTTAGTTTGCCATCCAAAATCGAGGGTTTTTTCTTGTTAGATTAGATCCTCCACAAAATTCTCCCTTTTTTTTTTTCTTCTTTTTTCCCCCTTTAATTTTGCTTTCTTTTTAGCTCTTCTCATAGCCCTCCCAAACAACAAAAAATAAAAAAGAATAAAATAGTAAGAAGCGAACATTTTTAGGGTTTGCATTAAAAAGATCTTTACTGTTTTTGGTTAAAATTATTATATAATATATATTGAGGAAAGGAGATTGGAGAATTGGTTGTATATAGAACAATGGCGTTGAATTTTTCCCATCGGCCTATCTTCCATGCTCATTTGACTGAAGATAATCTGGTTTCTTCTATGAGAATCGCGAATGGGTACCTTGTTGAAGGTATCCCAGAGAAGAATGGAGATGGGTGTTCGAAATCTTGGCAATCGATTCATGAAATGGAAGATTGCTTTGATTATGGAAGGGATAGAAGCGGTGATCCATGTGGTTCTCAGGAGTCTGTTTCTAATGATATTATTGATCTTTTGCCATCGGATCCATTTGGAATGGATATCACCACTACCTTCACCGCAATTACTGGTTGGCTTGAGGATTTGGAAATTGATTATGGCCTCTATGTGAGAGATGACGTGGGGACTGGTGATGGGAGTTCTCAGTTGTTTGCTGGATTGAACTTTATTTGGAACAACGCCATGTGGTTCCAAACGTTCCCTGGAAGCATGGGGTTTGAATGTAAAAGTAGTGCTTCTGGTAGATTTGATGGGTGTTCTCAGGCAAAGGAAGGAGGGGATGTGTCTGGTCATGCTGGTTTTGGATCAGCTTGTAATGCAGAGGACATTTTGTGTTTTGGGAATGAAGATAGGGTTTCTGTTGATCAGGAAAATGAAGAATTTCAGGATTGTGAGGTTTGTTCTGAGGGACATGAAGGAGCTCCTCATGAAGCTCTGATTTTGGCCCTTGGTTATCTGGGTGTGCGGGATCTATTTGTCATTGAAAATGTATGCACATCACTGCGATCTATAGTTCAGAATGATCCCCTTTTATGGAGGAATATTCACATTGATCAGCCGCTAAGCGAGAAGATTACTGATGATGTTCTTTTACAAATAACTAGTAGGGCTCAAGGTAGCTTGCAATGCTTGAGCCTGGTAGATTGCCAAAGGATTACTGATGAGGGCCTTAAGCGCGTGGTTGAAGATAATCCAAAGCTAATCAAGGTTAGTTTTTTTTTTTTATAAAGAAAATCAAGATTAGTTTGTTGCTTTGGAATTTGATTCTCGTGTCAGTTTCTGAATCTTGGGTTGTATGGGTACCAAGTTGTAGGTGTATTTGCTCATGCCCATATGCTTGCATGTGTTTGTCTGCATATGAGTTAACCATATCATGTATAAAAATTATATAAACTGGAAAATGACTGAAGATGCTTTCATGGTGTAATATGACTTCAATATTTTTATATTTCAATAGAATGATATTGCTATCTACTCTCTGATTTTGTTATATTATACCGACACTGGTTGTTTACTGGAGATTGCACGGTTATTTTAAGTCTAAATCCTAACAATCTTTAGACCCATCCACTAGAAAATAAATGTGTATTCTCATGTTATGTAAATATATCGAACCAAGCAATAGTTTCTCCCCTAATAGAGGCATGTAAGAAAGGAGGATTGCTACAGATTAGTTTGCCTATGTTTTTCTGCTCGATCAACATATATGTGTAGGTCCAATGCATTTATTGAACTGGTCAAAGTTACTGTCAGCTTTCTTGGATTAAATGTTTTAACTTCTATTTGGCTAACATGCTTTGTTGCCCAACTCTAATTTAAAATCAGAGATTTGCATTTTAATGCAATGATATACTTAGGAAATTTATTCTGAGGGCTTTGTTTTAATGCATGGAAAACTGTAAGGCTTGGAAGAAACAAACAGATATCGGCTGGTGTTGTTGGAGTTAGCTTTCGAAGCATTTTTCAAACTTAAATGGCAATTTTATAATTGTCTCTGTTTTTTTTTGGGAGTGTGGTTTTTAATTTTGGTTGCTGTGATTATGAAATATTTTGGTTTAGTTCAATGTATTTTTTCTGCATCTTTATATTTAGATTACTATTCTTTTCTTTTCTATTATAAGCTACTAAATATCTTCGTCCTCCTTGTAGCTGAGTGTACCTGGATGTACAAGACTAAGTATTGAGGGTATTTTGAATAGCCTAAAGGCTTTGAAGTCTGTGGGCACACAAGGGGTGAAGCATTTGCGGATTGCTGGGCTTTATGGTGTGACTCAGAAGCATTTTGAAGAGCTGAAGTTCTTGTTGGGCATGGACAACCAGATTCGGCAGATTGTGCACAAGCCACATTTTTATAGCAGAAGAAATGTGTATATCTCTTGTGAAGATGATCGTGCCATTGATATTGAAATGTGCCCAAGATGCAAGAACATGAGGCTTGTTTATGATTGTCCCGTGGAGGGTTGTCAGCAGAAAGACCATGCTGCTCAGTTATGCAGGGCATGCACTCTTTGCATAGCACGGTGTGTTCAGTGTGGCCGGTTGATAACTCGTATAATTATATAGTTTTTAGTTATGTTTTATTATTGTTTTGTGTCAAATACGAGTTATTATTGTTTAGTCTAATTGTGTTTATGATCTTTTATATTTTTATGTAATTTGGTGTTTTTCACAAGTTTCTTTGAGTGATTTCAGATTACTAGAATTAAGGGCAAATCCAGTTCAGTTCCAGTTCCGACACATTTTGCCATATCAGCTATATCTGGAGTTTCACTGAAGCAATAAGGCTGAAATTTGTAGCCGTGCAAAGCTAAGAGGCATATCTATCTTTTTCATGTTTTATACTTCTTGAAACGGAGTCGTTTTCCCTAGCGAAATCGACCATCAAGTTGGCTGATTTGCAATGACGTCTGTGCTGACCTGTTTTCGTATTTTGCCCATATCTGCTTATCCACATCAGCAAATGAGCTGATTCCAATGGCTATGAATCCGTAACTGATACGGGAACCTTTGTCTAGAAGACCATATGATCAGATCAGGCCTCTAATATTGACGAAATCGACCATCAAGTTGGCTGATGTGCAATGACATCTGTGCTGACATGTTTTCGTATTTTGCCCATATCTGCTTATCCACATCAGCAAATGAGCTGATTCCAACGGCTATGGATCCATAACTGATAGGGGAACCTTTTTCTAGAAGACCATGTGATCAGATAAGGCCTGCAAAATTGACAAAATCGACCATCAAGTTGGCTGATCAAAATCGTCATGTATGACGAAAATTGTTAGAAAATGCACCCACCTATTATACCTACCTTTGAAATTTGTAAAGCTTGTCTCTTGTCATTTAGCCCTCCAAAATGTGTATAAATAGAGGGCCTTGGGTGATTGTAAGGGATCATATTGTACATAGGTAGGATATTAGCCATTTTAATAAAATTCTCTAAGTTTTCTTCTTCTTTCTTTTTTCTAGTTTTCTTTCTTTTCTCTAGTTTTCTTTTTCTTTAGAGAGAGCAAGAGGTTGGATAATTAATATTCTTCCTCTTCTTCTTTCTTTCTTTTATTTTCTTCTTAGATTTTCTTTAATTTTATGTTTATGTTTACAATGCCTATGCTAGGCTAAACTTCTATTTGGTTAAGGGTGATTTCAAAGCCCTAGACATGTTTTGTGATTGATTTTCAGATTCTATCTATCATTAATTTTCTATCAAAGTTGCTTATGTTCTTCTACAAGAATTGTTCATGATGTTGTCTTGATTTATTTAGGTGTACAACTAGATAGATCTTGATAATTATCTATTGCTAGTCTAGGAGTCTTGATCCGTGTAATTGTCTTGATTTCCTATTCATAAGTGGCAATTTGTGATTAATGATTATGGTCAAGTTTTCAATAATTGCAAAGTGAAACATAACCTAAGTTGAACAATCCGAGCTTATGTGTTTGTTGCTTAGATCAACCTATCTTTCTCATCATAAAGCTGCCATTAAATTGAATTTAGAGAGCTTATTCTAGGTTGTTTAATGGTTAGAGATTAAATAGAGAGCTTGTTCTATTTAACGACAAACTAAGGAAAGATTGGGATAACAGAACTTGTTGTTATCTACGGTTGTTAACTTTGATAGTTGGTTGATATTGATAGATCTGAAATTGATTCTTAATGATGTCTAGTGGTGGAGAATGAAACCTTAACCATATTTTTCATATTTGACTCTTCTTACTTACTTGTTTTCTTACTTTTCTAGTTTGCTTATTTTTAAAAGTATATTAATTTTTATTGGCTGGTTATACCGCCTAATTTGTATATTAATTTTGTTTTATTTTTATTGGCTGGTTATACCGCCTAATTTAATATATATATTTTTATTGGCTGGTTATACCGCCTAATTTAGTATATATATTTTTATTGGCTGGTTATACCGCCTTGCATCTCATTCTTATTATTTACTTTAGTTTAAATCTGATTTCAAAAACCCCTTTTATTTTATTGTTCTTGAATTTAAGTTTTAAACTATTAACTTATAAACTAAAACCCAATCCCTGAGGACTCGACCCTTGCTAACTACTATACTTACAATTGATCTTTTTAGTGCAAGGTTAAATAAGATACACTCTTTTGGGTGCATCAAAATTTTTGGCGCCGTTGCCGGGGATTGTTTTCTTTAGTTTATTTGTTACTTGGTTTATTCTTATTTTCAGTTCTAATGAGTTTTATTTTCTTGTACATACGGGTTTTTCTGATCAAATTTTGAAAAAAAAAAAAAAAAAAACGATGGAATTGAGCAATCTAACACTTGAAGAGTTGGTGGCATACATGAACATGGAGAATCAACAAGCCAATCTCACCTTCCCAGTTCAACAATTGGCCATGGGAGGATGTCAAGGCCATCAAGTGTTCCAAGACCAACAGTATGATCATTACTCAAACACTTACCATGAGGGATGGTGGGATCATACTAATTATGGCTACTCGAAAAATTACCAAGAAGTAGATCCTTATGCCAATTACACTCATCCATCTAGCTTCAATCAATCATGGTCCCAAGAACCAGATCTTTTTCAACCACCACATATGACTCAAAACTCAGGTACTTCTTTAGAAGATATTGTCTATTCTCTTGTTACTGATACTTTGCAATTTCAACAGGAAACAAGGGCAAGCATCCAGAGTTTGGAAAAGCAAATGATCCAATTGACTAGTAGTATGGTGGGATGGGTAGCACAAAGATCTGAAGAACTCCCTGCCCAAACGATGATTAACCCAAAGGAGAATGCTACGATTGTGACCTTGAGGAATGAGGAACAAGATGAGGATGAGACAAAATTAGAGATGGATTCTATTCTTGAGGATAATGAAGCCACAAATCCAAATAAGAGTATTTCGGCACCTGAGGTAACGTTTAAGGTTCCACTTTTTACTAATGTTTCTTCTCCACCTTTTCCTAGTAGATTTGCAAAGTTCATGGAGGAAGAACATGAACAACACATGCCAGAAACCTTAAACAACTTGTTTGTGGATGCCATTCAACAAGTATCAAAATATGCTCCATTCCTCGATGAGATATGCACCACAAAGGATGATGGAATAATACTTGTAATGGAGAATGCATCCACTGTTGTGCAAAGAAAGCTTCCTCTCAAACGCATTAATTTGGAAAATTTCATGTATGAGCCTGACAAGCCTAAAAAGCCAAGAAGGGGTGTTGGTTAGGTTCAAAACATTAACTCAAGTGTTAATTGGGAAGGCAACCCAATTAAAGAAGAAATTGCCAACCTTCCATATTCAGATTTGCTTTCTCTTTCTTTTCCTTTTTCTTTTCTTTTATTATTCTTATTTTTATTGTTTTTATTTTTATTTTTTATGTTTACTTGTTAATTTTTGTTTAGTATTTTAGGATTATTTAGGTTGCATGAGTTTGTTTTGTTTTGAGTCTTAGTTGTTCCTATTCTTATGTTATTAGTTCTTTTCTCTTACACATGATTCTTTCATTTGGGTTAATAGACTTACATTGAGGACAATGTAAGAATTAAGTGTGGGGGGAATGATTTAGGATTTCTTTTATTTTTGTCTACTATTTTTTTATGAGTCTTTATTATTATTATTTTTGGTGAGTTTTAGTTCCTTTTTAATACAATGATGAGATATGAATTGCATAAGTCTAAAACAGATTTATTAGTGAGAAGATTTTCATGAGAATTGAGCTTGATGTCAACCTTTTTATGAGCCAATGTTAATATGATATGTTGATTGAGAAAGAAGAATGTTTAGACTTAATCTGACTTGTATAATCATCCTTGTGAGTTTTTGAGCCTAAAATGATTGATGCCTTATACAAATCAATCTAATTTCTTTCTTGAGTGCTCTTATGATTACATGATTCTCTAGAACTTGCTTTAAACCGTTTGAGACTATATTGATGCATGTGACAACATGAATATGATAGAGGCATTATGATTTTTAGCCAGGGCCAAACAACCATCCCTTATTGATGTTCCAAGAGAACACACCCTTAGTGAACCAATTTGAGCCTACATTGAATAAGCTATCTCTTTGGTAACCATAACTTGTCCCTAACCTAAATATACTTATATCTTTACCTTTGTTCCAAAGATGAATTAGCATGATTTGAGACAAGTTGCAAAGACAAGGGATATTTTTTGGTTAGAAACAAGAAATAAGTGTGGGGGGAAAAGAAAAGAAAAGTCAAGAGAAAAAGAAATGGAATACTGGCAAATACATTCCTATATAAAAAAAAATGAATCATCTTTTGAATTTGTGGAAAAAGAAAAAGATGTTACAAAGTTGTTTAGAATGAAGAAAAGGCCCAACATGAATATCCGGCCTAGGTGACTATGTACTTGTAAAGAGTTTTGAGAAGTTTCTTTGTATAATCTTTTTATGTCTCTAAACTTTATGAACTCTTTGGAACCTTTGTGATATCTTTATCCTTTTGTTCTTCAACCACATTACAAACCCCTTGGCCCCATTACAACCTTGATTAAAGACCTCTTGATTTATGAAGTTGCATGATCTTTTAGTGGAGAATAGGTGGACAAGCAAGCATATGGTAGAAGTGTTTTCATGAGATTGATTGAGTGTAAACACTTTACCACTACTTTAAAGAGTGAAAATCAAGAGAGTATCCCATGTGAGAAGTTGAGATTAAATTTGAACATGCACTATTTTGATTGAGATATGTTATGCTAATATTGGCTTAACTCAAACAATTTACATTCAAGCATGATTTTTTGTGAAAATTTTTAAGCTATTGATTAGTTTATAAGACTTGTTCAAATATTGTCTCTAATTTGTATTGAAAGGATTAGGAGTAAATATTTTTAGTATATGTAGTTTATTTATATGTAGTTTATTTATATTTTAATTTTTCAATGTTTGTGGGTATCGTTCTAGTAAACCCTCACGAGACTAAACTCGTCCACTAGGGACACCTAGGGGTTTAAAGGCTTGTGTCACATGCTAAGTGCCACCGTGATTTCCTACGAAAGTGGATTAGATTAGATTTTCTTATTTTATTTTTATTGAGTCGTTGCTAGGGACTAGCAACAATCTAAGTGTGGGGGTGTGATAACTCGTATAATTATATAGTTTTTAGTTATGTTTTATTATTGTTTTGTGTCAAATACGAGTTATTATTGTTTAGTCTAATTGTGTTTATGATCTTTTATATTTTTATGTAATTTGGTGTTTTTCACAAGTTTCTTTGAGTGATTTCAGATTACTAGAATTAAGGGCAAATCCAGTTCAGTTCCAGTTCCGACACATTTTGCCATATCAGCTATATCTGGAGTTTCACTGAAGCAATAAGGCTGAAATTTGTAGCCGTGCAAAGCTAAGAGGCATATCTATCTTTTTCATGTTTTATACTTCTTGAAACGGAGTCGTTTTCCCTAGCGAAATCGACCATCAAGTTGGCTGATTTGCAATGACGTCTGTGCTGACCTGTTTTCGTATTTTGCCCATATCTGCTTATCCACATCAGCAAATGAGCTGATTCCAATGGCTATGAATCCGTAACTGATACGGGAACCTTTGTCTAGAAGACCATATGATCAGATCAGGCCTCTAATATTGACGAAATCGACCATCAAGTTGGCTGATGTGCAATGACATCTGTGCTGACATGTTTTCGTATTTTGCCCATATCTGCTTATCCACATCAGCAAATGAGCTGATTCCAACGGCTATGGATCCGTAACTGATAGGGGAACCTTTTTCTAGAAGACCATGTGATCAGATAAGGCCTGCAAAATTGACAAAATCGACCATCAAGTTGGCTGATCAAAATCGTCATGTATGACGAAAATTGTTAGAAAATGCACCCACCTATTATACCTACCTTTGAAATTTGTAAAGCTTGTCTCTTGTCATTTAGCCCTCCAAAATGTGTATAAATAGAGGGCCTTGGGTGATTGTAAGGGATCATATTGTACATAGGTAGGATATTAGCCATTTTAATAAAATTCTCTAAGTTTTCTTCTTCTTTCTTTTCTCTAGTTTTCTTTCTTTTCTCTAGTTTTCTTTTTCTTTAGAGAGAGCAAGAGGTTGGATAATTAATATTCTTCCTCTTATTCTTTCTTTCTTTTATTTTCTTCTTAGATTTTCTTTAATTTTATGTTTATGTTTACAATGCCTATGCTAGGCTAAACTTCTATTTGGTTAAGGGTGATTTCAAAGCCCTAGACATGTTTTGTGATTGATTTTCAGATTCTATCTATCATTAATTTTCTATCAAAGTT
The DNA here is from genome assembly GCA_030761205.1 of Fremontodendron californicum. NCBI lineage: Eukaryota > Viridiplantae > Streptophyta > Magnoliopsida > Malvales > Malvaceae > Fremontodendron > Fremontodendron californicum. The sequence continues at coordinate 24,151,591 of JAULJL010000013.1, forward strand.
GCTTATGTTCTTCTACAAGAATTGTTCATGATGTTGTCTTGATTTATTTAGGTGTACAACTAGATAGATCTTGATAATTATCTATTGCTAGTCTAGGAGTCTTGATCCGTGTAATTGTCTTGATTTCCTATTCATAAGTGGCAATTTGTGATTAATGATTATGGTCAAGTTTTCAATAATTGCAAAGTGGAACATAACCTAAGTTGAACAATCCGAGCTTATGTGTTTGTTGCTTAGATCAACCTATCTTTCTCATCATAAAGCTGCCATTAAATTGAATTTAGAGAGCTTATTCTAGGTTGTTTAATGGTTAGAGATTAAATAGAGAGCTTGTTCTATTTAACGACAAACTAAGGAAAGATTGGGATAACAGAGCTTGTTGTTATCTACGGTTGTTAACTTTGATAGTTGGTTGATATTGATAGATCTGAAATTGATTCTTAATGATGTCTAGTGGTGGAGAATGAAACCTTAACCATATTTTTCATATTTGACTCTTCTTACTTACTTGTTTTCTTACTTTTCTAGTTTGCTTATTTTTAAAAGTATATTAATTTTTATTGGCTGGTTATACCGCCTAATTTGTATATTAACTTTGTTTTATTTTTATTGGCTGGTTATACCGCCTAATTTAATATATATATTTTTATTGGCTGGTTATACCGCCTAATTTAGTATATATATTTTTATTGGCTGGTTATACCGCCTTGCATCTCATTCTTATTATTTACTTTAGTTTAAATCTGATTTCAAAAACCCCTTTTATTTTATTGTTCTTGAATTTAAGTTTTAAACTATTAACTTATAAACTAAAACCCAATCCCTGAGGACTCGACCCTTGCTAACTACTATACTTACAATTGATCTTTTTAGTGCAAGGTTAAATAAGATACACCGGTGCATTAATGACAGTGAGTATGAGGAAACATTTAGTCTGGAGTTGCTTTGTTCAGATTGTTGGAGGCTACAAATAAAATCTTGATGTCTAAATTGCAAAATCTTGTGTTGCATGTATTTCCAAGAGAAATAATCTTGTTTTGGTGGTTTCTATAGTTGGCATTGGCACTTCGTTGACATTTTTGTGTTTGCTAGTGGATGGTGGGACATGACCTTAGAAGTATTATTCTGTGTTGAAATCTTTGTGTTGTCAAGAATCAAGGTGGAAAGTGTGAGTTTGCCAACTTGAACATAGACTCCCCAAGGAAGCACTCATCTAGTTGTTACTGTAGATTGAGAAATATTTCTGGTCTCTGTTGCAAGATGAATTTGTTGTGATCAGTCTTCTTGCTGTGTAGCACTTTGCAAGGCAGGCCATGCTTTAAGTATTATCCTATGTGGTTCTCAGAGGAGTGTCTCTGTTTACTGAACCTTTCTGCTCGGAGCTGGGAAATTGTAGCAGCTGTATACAATATCCCTTCTCTTGATCCCGGCTCGTTCCTTAATAATTGGAATTTATCCTTTTTTTTATCTTCCATGATTGGAATTATCAATGATGCAATGGTACTTGTTTCTTACTTGCTTATTCCATTGCTTGATGTAAAAAAAAATTATAGACCTTTGCTTATCCCATAAACATGTTGTGGATTGTATTGGGCATCAGACAGAGAGTAGTGTACTGCCCTAAATGTAAGATATGAGGTTGAATGTTATGAAATAAAGTTATATACTTCGTCATCTCTTTGGTTTTTCTGGAAAAAAACAATAAAGAATATTAGATAGTTGAATTTGGAGGAATGCACTTCTATTGTGAATTGGATTTGGATTCTCTGCTAGATAGTTCAACTTATTTGTTTTGAGTTGTGATTTGGGGTATCTATTTTGTACTGGAGGGAAGTCATTTCCTTAATCATGCAAATATTGAGATTGCTAGTGATGCACCCAAAAGAGTGTATCTTATTTAACCTTGCACTAAAAAGATCAATTGTAAGTATAATGATTAACAGGGGTCGAGTCCTCAGGGATTGGGTTTTAATCTATGAGTTATTAGTTTATAACTTACGTTCAAAGAAAACAATAAAAGAAAAGGGGTTTTTGAAGCCAGATTTAAACTAAAGTAAATAATAAGAATAAGATGCAAGGCGGTATAACCAGCCAATAAAAATATATATACTAAATTAGGCGGTATAACCAGCCAATAAAAATAAAACAAAGTTAATATACAAATTAGGCGGTATAACCAGCCAATAAAAATAAATATACTTTTAAAAATAAGCAAACTAGAAAAGTAAGAAAACAAGTAAGAAGAATCAAATATGAAAAATATGGTTAAGGTTTCATTCTCCACCACTAGACATCATTAAGAATCAATTTCAGATCTATCAATATCAACCAACTATCAAAGTTAACAACCGTAGATAACAACAAGCTCTGTTATCCCAATCTTTCCTTAGTTTGTCGTTAAATAGAACAAGCTCTCTATTTAATCTCTAACCATTAAACAACCTAGAATAAGCTCTCTAAATTCAATTTAATGGCAGTTTTATGATGAGAAAGATAGGTTGATCTAAGCAACAAACACATAAGCTCGGATTGTTCAACTTAGGTTATGTTCCACTTTGCAATTATTGAAAACTTGACCATAATCATTAATCACAAATTGCCACTTATGAATAGGAAATCAAGACAATTACACGGATCAAGATTCCTAAACTAGCAATAGATAATTATCAAGATCTATCTAGTTGTACACCTAAATAAATCAAGACAACATCATGAACAATTCTTGTAGAAGAACATAAGCAACTTTGATAGAAAATTAATGATAGATAGAATCTAAAAATCAATCACAAAACATGTCTAGGGCTTTGAAATCACCCTTAACCAAATAGAAGTTTAGCCTAGCATAGGCATTGTAAACATAAACATAAAATTAAAGAGAATCTAAGAAGGAAATAAAAGAAAGAAAGAAGAAGAAGAAAATAAAGAAAAAGAAAACTAGAGAAAAGAAAGAAGAAGAAAACTTAGAGAATTTTATTACAATGGCTAATATCCTACCAATGTACAATATGATCCTCTACAATCATCCAAGGCCCTCTATTTATACACATTTTGGAGGGCTAAATGACAAGAGACAAGCTTTACAAATTTCAAAGGTAGGTATAATAGGTGGGTGCATTTTTCTAACAATTTTCGTCATATTGTATGACAATTTTGATCAGCCAACTTGATGGTCGATTTTGTCAATATTGGAGGCCTGATCTGATCACATGGTCTTCTAGAAAAATGTTCCCCTGTCAGTTACTGATCCATAGCCATTAGAATCAGCTCATTTTCTGATGTGGATAAGAAGATATGGGCAAAATACGAAAACAGGTCAGCACAGACGTCATTGCACATCAGCCAACTTGATGGTCGATTTCGCTAGGGAAAACGACTCCGTTTCAAGAAGTGTAAAACATGAAAAAGATAGATATGCCTCTTTACTTTGCACGGTTAAAATTTCAGCCTTATTGCTTCAGTGAAACTCCAGATATAGCTGATATGGCAAAAGGTGTCGGAACTGGAACTGAACTGGATTTGCCCTTAATTCTAGTAATCTGAAATCACTCAAAGAAACTTGTGAAAAACACCAAATTACATAAAAATATAAAAGATCATAAACACAATTAGACTAAACAATAATAACTCGTATTTGACACAAAACAATAATAAAACATAACTAAAAACTATATAATTATACGAGTTATCACACCCCCACACTTAGATTGTTGCTAGTCCCTAGCAACGACTCAATAAAAATAAAATAAGAAAATCTAATCTAATCCACTTTCGTAGGAAATCACGGTGGCACTTAGCATGTGACACAAGCCTTTAAACCCCTAGGTGTCCCTAGTGGACGAGTTTAGTCTCGTGAGGGTTTACTAGGACGATACCCACAAACATTGAAGACATAAGAAAAACTAAAAATAATAATTATAACTAATCCTTCCAATATAAATTAGAGATAATCATTGGACAAGTCTTAAAAACTAATCAATAGCTTAAAGAAATTCACAAAAAATCTTGCTTGAATGTAAATTGTTTGAGTTAAGCCAATATTAACATAACATATTTCAATCAAAATAGTGCATATTCAAACTTAATCCCAACTTCTCACATGGGATACTCTCTTGATTTTCACTTTTTAAAGTAGTGGTAAAGTGTTTACACTCAATCAATCTCATGAAAACACTTCTACCATATGCTTGCTTGTCCACCTATTATCCACTATTTAGATCATACAACTTCATAAATCAAGAGGTCTTTATTCAAGGTTGTAATGGGGCCAAAGGGTTATAATGTGGTTAAAGTACAAAAGGATAAAGATATCACAAAGGTTCCAAAGAGTTCATAGAGTTTAGAGACATAATAAGATCATACAAATAAAACTTCTCAAAACTCTTATAAAGCACATAATAACATAGGCTAAATATTCATGTTGAGCCTTTGCATCATTCTAACCAACTTTGTAACATCTTTTTCTTTACTTTAACTAGAAGTTCAAGAGAAGATTTTTTTTTTAATATGGGAATGTATTTGACAATGATCCCTTTCTTTTTCTCTTGACTTTTTTCTTTCTTTTCCCCCACACTTATTTCTTGTTTCTAACCCAAATTTTCAATAAATCTTCCTTGTCTTTGCAACTTGTCTCAAAACATGCTAATTCATCTTTGGAACAAAGGTAAAGATATAAGTATATTTAGGTTAGGGACAAGTTATGGTTACCAAAGAGATAGCTTATTCAATGTAGGCTCAAATTGGTTCACTAAGGGTGTGTTCTCTTGGAACATTAATAATGGATGGCTGTTTGGCTCTGGTTATAATCCTAATGCCTCTATCATATTCATGTTGTCACATGTATCAATATAGTCTCAAACGGTTTAAAGCAAGTTCTAGAGAATCATGTAATCATAAGAGCACTCAAGAAAGAAATTAGATTGATTTGTATAATGCATCAATCATTATAGGCTCAAAAACTCACAAGGATGATTATACAAGTCAGATTAAGTCTAAACATGCTTCTTTCTCAATCAACATATCATATTAACATTGGCTCATAAAAAGGTTGACATCAAGCTCAATTCTCATGAAAATCTTCTCACTAATAAATCTGTTTTAGAATTATGCAATTCATATCTCATCATTGTATTAAAAAGGAACTAAAACACACAAAAAAATAATAATAATAATAATAAAGACTCATAAAAAAAATAGTAGACAAAAATAAAAGAAATCCTAAATCATTCCCCCCACACTTAATTCTTACATTGTCCTCAATGTAAGTCTATTAACCCAAATGAAAGAATCATGTGTAAGAGAAAAGAACTAATAACATAAGAATAGGAACAACTAAGACTCAAAACAAAACAAAACCATGCAACCTAAATAATCCTAAAATACTAAACAAAAATTAACAAGTAAACATAAAAAGATTAAAATCAAACTGACAAGGTATGTCTCAAGTCTCCCTTACTCAGACCTTGTTCAGAATGAATACTTTTAAATGGCTTAAAACACAAATTTCTTTTTTTTTTTTTTTTTCTTTTTTTTTTTGAAGGTAAAATTTAGGATATATTACCTGTAGAGGTTGCTAACCACTTATTATAACTGAGACACAACAAACAAAATGTTAGATAATGTCACAAAGACAAAGTGCAATCCACTCCTTGCTCGTCCATATCTCTTTTTCTTTTTCCGAGCGTTTGCGAAACAACCGTAGCAGATAAACACTCATAAGCTTGGAGCTTTTTGAGTAAATCTTCAATGGTTGTAGCAGAAATTATGGTTCTCCTTGCCTCTGAAAACATGAATCCATTATCCACAGCATTATCTAAATATGAAAGCAAATTATTAAAATAACCATTAATATTAAGCAAACCAATGGGTTTCTTATTTGTGACCAAAGATGACCAAGAAGCCACGCAAGCTATTTCTTCCAATGTACCCAGACCTCCTGGTAAAGCAATGAATGCATCGGCAGAATGGTACATGATTGTTATCCGTTCAGGAATACTCCAGACTTGTATTTCCTTACCCAAGGTAGGTCCACAAAAATCTGTGAATAGTTTTGGCACGATTCCTAGAACTGGACTTCCTCCGGCGTGTGCTGCTGTAGCGACTGCTCCCATTAAACCCGTACTACCGCCTCCATAAATCAACTGGATCTTTTTTTGGGCAAGTATTACTCCAACTCTTATGGCTTCATCAGCGAATATGTTATTTTTCCCTGGATAAGCACCTCCAAAGACACAAATTTTTTTAATGCGTTGGGACGAAGTACTTTCCATTTTTTTTTCGAGTGCCTGAAAGAGAATGAGTACATGGTGTAATATATAGAGGACTGAGTAGTGAATCAGACAAGAGTAATAATGTCGCCGAAAGTGTATCTGACCTGTCAGAAGAAAATGTTAACCTAACAAAAGATTTTTGCGTGATTTCAGGAAGAAAATCAAAAAGAGAAGAAAAATCAACCGTAAAAGTCAAGAGTAATAATGTCACCGAAAGTGTATTTGGCATCTTCCTCTGGTTTTACGTCCAAAAACGGCTTAAACGCCTTCTATGAGTCGAGGATATGCTTCCCATCCAGTTTTCTTACAAGCTGGCAAACAGGGTCTTTTAACATCAGATTCCCAAGATGTTGCCATTCCCTTTGGAATTGCGGCCATAAATCAAGAATTTCTCTTTGTACGTCTCCACTAGGATGCGTCTCAAGAGAAAGTTGGATATTACCCAAATTCTCCTTACTCAGTCCATCCTTAATGAATTCAATTTTATCATCTCGATTAGAGGACGGAATCCCAATAGAACGACATTTACCGTTACACGTCCATCGTGCACATTTGTGGCAGTTTGAACTCATGCGCTTTGCTCGTCGCTTCTTTGCAAAAGTGCTTCTACCTGTACCTGGTAAATGCAAAACAGGAAGATATTCATCTTCACGTACCTTGGCTTCAATTATCCAACGTATGTCTTCAGGAATCCCTTTGTGCATAAGCATTCTTAATCTTTCAAATCGAACTTGGTAAAGCTTCAGTAAAATATTTCGAGGAAAAGGAGGAAATCGTTTCTGCAATCTTGTGAGAATATCATCCATCCTGAAAAAAAATGAAAAAAATTGAAAGAGAAATTGGAAGAGAAATTTATATACAATATCAGTTTTGTGGGTAGCTGATGGAACCGACTTAAATAATCACGGAGTACCGTTATCCGCCATTTAACCGGGGTTAAAAAAAAATTATATTTACATCTAGTTATTTTCAAAACAAGGATCAGAAAGAAAAACAACATAAAAAGACTCAAAAACAAAACACTCTAAATAAAATCCTAAGTTCTTCCCCCCACACATAATTCTTACATTGTCATTAATGTAATGCTATTAATCCCAAATGAAAGAATCATGTGTAAGTGAAAAGAACTAATAAACAAAATAAACTTATGCAGCCTAAATGAACTTAGAAACACTAAACACAATTAGCAAAGAAACATAAGAAAAAGATAAAGAAAAAAAGAGCAAATCTGAGGATGGCAGTTTGGCAATGCTTTCACTAATTAGGCTGCCTCCCCCAATTAGCACTTGATTTAGTGTTTTGAACCTAACCAACACCCCTTCTTGGCATTTTAGGCTTGTCAGGCTCATACATGAAATTTCCCAAATTTATGCGTTTGAGAGGAAGCTTTCTTTGCACAACAGTGGATGCATTCTCCATTACAAGTATTATTCCATCATCCTTTGTGGTGCATATATCATCGAGGACTGGAGCATATTTTGATACTTGTTGAATGACCTCCACAAACAAGTTGTTTAAGGTTTCCGGCATGTGTTGTTCATGTTCTTCCTCCTTGAACTTTGTAAATCTACTAGGAAAAGGTGGAGAAGAAACATTAGTAAAAAGTGAAACCTTAAACGTTACCTCAGGTGCCGAAATACTCTTATTTGGATCTTTGGCTTCATTATCCTCAAGAATAGAATCCATCTCTAATTTTGTTTCATCCTCATCTTGTTCCTCATTCTTCAAGGTCACAATAGTAGCATTCTCCTTTGGGTTAACCATCGTTTGGGCTGGGAGTTCTTCAGATCTTTGTGCTACCCATCCCACCATACTACTAGCCAATTGGCTCATTTGCTTTTCCAAACTCTGGATGCTTGCCCTTGTTTCCTGTTGAAATTGCAAAGAATCAGTAACAAGAGAATAGACAAGATCTTCTAAAGAAGTACCTGAGTTTTGAGTCATATGTGGTGGTTGAAAAAGATCTGGTTCTTGAGACCATGATTGATTGAAGCTAGATGGATGAGTGTAATTGGCATAAGGATCTACTTCTTGGTAATTTTTCGAGTAGCCATAATTAGTATGATCCCACCATCCCTCATGGTAAGTGTTTGAGTAATGATCATACTGTTGGTCTTGGAACACTTGATGGCCTTGACATCCTCCCATGGCCAATTGTTGAACTGAGGAAGTGAGATTGGCTTGTTGATTCTCCATGTTCATGTATGCCACCAACTCTTCAAGTGTTAGATTGCTTAATTCCATCTTTTTTTCTTTTTTTTTTCAAAATTTGAAAAGAAAAACATGTATGTACAAGAAAATAATACTAATTAGAACTGAAAATAAGAATAAACCAAGTAACAAATAAACTAAAGAAAACAATCCCCGGCAACGGCGCCAAAAATTTGATGCACCCAAAAGAGTGTATCTTATTTAACCTTGCACTAAAAAGATCAATTGTAAGTATAATGATTAGCAAGGGTCGAGTCCTCAGGGATTGGGTTTTAATCTATGAGTTATTAGTTTATAACTTACGTTCAAAGAAAACAATAAAAGAAAAGGGGTTTTTGAAGCCAGATTTAAACTAAAGTAAATAATAAGAATAAGATGCAAGACGGTATAACCAGCCAATAAAAATATATATACTAAATTAGGCGGTATAACCAGCCAATAAAAATAAAACAAAGTTAATATACAAATTAGGCGGTATAACCAGCCAATAAAAATAAATATACCAAAGAAAACAATAAAAGAAAAGGGGTTTTTGAAGCCAGATTTAAACTAAAGTAAATAATAAGAATAAGATGCAAGGCGGTATAACCAGCCAATAAAAATATATATACTAAATTAGGCGGTATAACCAGCCAATAAAAATATATATACTAAATTAGGCGGTATAACCAGCCAATAAAAATAAAACAAAGTTAATATACAAATTAGGCGGTATAACCAGCCAATAAAAATAAATATACTTTTAAAAATAAGCAAACTAGAAAAGTAAGAAAACAAGTAAGTAAGAAGAATCAAATATGAAAAATATGGTTAAGGTTTCATTCTCCACCACTAGACATCATTAAGAATCAATTTCAGATCTATCAATATCAACCAACTATCAAAGTTAACAACCGTAGATAACAACAAGCTCTGTTATCCCAATCTTTCCTTAGTTTGTCGTTAAATAGAACAAGCTCTCTATTTAATCTCTAACCATTAAACAACCTAGAATAAGCTCTCTAAATTCAATTTAATGGAAGCTTTATGATGAGAAAGATAGGTTGATCTAAGCAACAAACACATAAGCTTCCACTTTGCAATTATTGAAAACTTGACCATAATCATTAATCACAAATTGCCACTTATGAATAGGAAATCAAGACAATTACACGGATCAAGATTCCTAAACTAGCAATAGATAATTATCAAGATCTATCTAGTTGTACACCTAAATAAATCAAGACAACATCATGAACAATTCTTGTAGAAGAACATAAGCAACTTTGATAGAAAATTAATGATAGATAGAATCTAAAAATCAATCACAAAACATGTCTAGGGCTTTGAAATCACCCTTAACCAAATAGAAGTTTAGCCTAGCATAGGCATTGTAAACATAAACATAAAATTAAAGAGAATCTAAGAAGGAAATAAAAGAAAGAAAGAAGAAGAAGAAAATAAAGAAAAAGAAAACTAGAGAAAAGAAAGAAGAAGAAAACTTAGAGAATTTTATTACAATGGCTAATATCCTACCAATGTACAATATGATCCTCTACAATCATCCAAGGCCCTCTATTTATACACATTTTGGAGGGCTAAATGACAAGAGACAAGCTTTACAAATTTCAAAGGTAGGTATAATAGGTGGGTGCATTTTTCTAACAATTTTCGTCATATTGTATGACAATTTTGATCAGCCAACTTGATGGTCGATTTTGTCAATATTGGAGGCCTGATCTGATCACATGGTCTTCTAGAAAAATGTTCCCCTGTCAGTTACTGATCCATAGCCATTAGAATCAGCTCATTTTCTGATGTGGATAAGAAGATATGGGCAAAATACGAAAACAGGTCAGCACAGACGTCATTGCACATCAGCCAACTTGATGGTCGATTTCGCTAGGGAAAACGACTCCGTTTCAAGAAGTGTAAAACATGAAAAAGATAGATATGCCTCTTTACTTTGCACGGTTAAAATTTCAGCCTTATTGCTTCAGTGAAACTCCAGATATAGCTGATATGGCAAAAGGTGTTGGAACTGGAACTGAACTGGATTTGCCCTTAATTCTAGTAATCTGAAATCACTCAAAGAAACTTGTGAAAAACACCAAATTACATAAAAATATAAAAGATCATAAACACAATTAGACTAAACAATAATAACTCGTATTTGACACAAAACAATAATAAAACATAACTAAAAACTATATAATTATACGAGTTATCAGCTAGTATGTCCTATCACCCATGTAGATATGGTTAGGTTGCAGTTTTGTGAGGTATATATTTAAAATGTTAGATTTATGAAAACCCATGTAGATAGGTTTAGGTTGCAGTTTTGTGAGGTATATATTTTAAATGTTAGATTTATGAGGAATTGAAATATTAAAAAAATATATGTTTAAAATAATAAAAATTTGAATATAATAAAATCATTTTATTTAAAAGTCAGTTTTTAAAGTTTAAAAATTTTATTTTTTTTTATTTGGGTTATTAAACCATGATTTCAACAACAACAGTTAAAAAAATTTATTCGTTTAACATTGTGTTTGTGGTGAAATACAGCTTTCGATTTCAAAAACTATGACAACAACAATATTAAACGCAATCTTAATATAGTAATTTGAAAAAAAGTCAAACTTGAGTTGAATTTGACAAACTCAATTTATTAAATCAGTTTTTTTTTTTTTTTACATAAAAATAAGTCGTAATTTGAAAATAAGAGAAGAGATTGTATATACTGAAATTCGATTATCAAATTTATTAGAATGTCACCTGTTAAAAATAATTATATGAATTTACTGAATTAAATCTTGAGTTTATTAAACCAGATTTATTTTGTTTCATATATGAATACAAGTCTTGTTCAAACACGTATATATATTTGGTTTGACATAATTCCACCCAAGTTTGATTTCTTTTGATTCGAGTTTAGCCTCGAAATGAATCTGACTTGATTATTTAATTTATTTTTGATTCGAGTTTGATGTCTAAATTGCAAAAATATCGCCGGACTAGCTTGAAAAATAGTTTTCGGAGTGTGTAAGCGAATTAGTCAACAATATTTAGCCGGCTCTGGTTTATTTTCACAACCCTATTTTTTTTGCTTTTCATAAATCTGCTCCCTTCAATATATTGCAAAACTTTCATAAGCTTAAGTTGTCTTGCACTTCTCTCAAAGATTTTTTTTCATGCTTATTTTATTCAGCTGTATTTAGCATTATTGTCGGCATCATTTTTATATCAAAAACTGCGTTTTATTGCAATAATAATATTAAATGAATAAAAAAATTGACTTTTACTATTAATTCAAATAAAAAAGTTAAAAAATTGTGGTTTTTGCAATTCAACCGCACTTTTTAAAGATGAAATAACTTTACCTTACGTCTCTAAATTTTTATCATTTTATGCATCTTTTTTTTTAACATTTAAATTTACAACAACATATTTTACAGTAATGCTAAACAATTAAAATTTATAAACTACATCTTTTCCATTACATTTTTAAAAAACACTTTTTTAAACTATTTTTTTTTCTCAACTCAAATTTTTTCCAGTAATGCGAAGTAAGCTTATGATCCAAAAACAAAACCCATAATTTACATTTACATGTTCAAAATAAAACCATTTGAAAGTCCAAAAGACAAGCCAAGCGATTTTCCCCCATAAAAATAAAGCCAATACAGGGTCATAAATCATAACTGCATCAATCAACGTGTATATATATATATATATATATATGTCCCTTTGGGCTTTTGTGTGCATGAGCTTAATTATTGATCAGACATTATATTATACTTATAATTAACAAATAAACCATGACTTATCCAAAAGCAAAAGAAAAAGAGAAAACACTTGAATAATAATGTACCATATAAGATGAAAACAAGGGAAAAAAAAGTAAAAAAGATGTTAATAGTATCTTCTTTTTCTTTTCTTTTTGTTCTTCAGATAAATTTTATAGTAAAAACAAAGACAATAAGAATGAAGTTTGGACTTTGGAGGATCCATGGAGGAGGAGCAGCAGATGATGGGCTTCTTATTTGCTGTCATTTTTTTGCTGAGATTTCTTACGTAGTTCTTTCATCCATTTGAAGCTTAATAATGACTTGCTAAACTTGCTCTTGCTCGAACCCTCCTCTTTCTTTTTCTTCTTGTCGGATGCTCGTGGCGAAGGGTCAGAGTTGCTGTCCCATTGATCAGCCCATGATAACCCAGAATCCATCTCTCCTTTCTTTCTCGTTTTATCTCTTTTCTATTTGCTTAAATGCTTTTATATCAGCATTGTAAATGCTTTCTTTTACCTCTTCTTTGACTGGATGAGACAAGTTTGGCAAAACTTAGTTATTTTTGGGTGACCAGCATTAGTTTGACGATTTCATTTTGGTATTTTAGATGAACAACTGTAAGAATTTTGTGTTCCAGAGTTGACTCCAAAACCAGTTATTTTGGGGAACAAAGTTGTTCTTTCACGAAATCTATGTTGACTGAATTCTATAAGCATAAGCAAATGCCAGATTCAGGCATTATCTATATATAGTTATTAGTTGTAACAGATTTAATTGTAAGGCAAAAAGTATAAAACAAGAACACTTGTCTATTTCTACCATGAGCCAAACCTTCGAACAGTTGTGCACTACATGTTGATAAGAACTAAACCATTTACAATCTATGAGGAATCATGGTCCAATGGAATTATAAGTATACAATTGCCAAATACATGGGGGAAAATCAATAACAATTATGTCAAAATGGGATGCTCCAACTTTAACTTAGGATCATCTATAAAAATTCAATATGACCCACAATCTCCCTACATAACATCGTTGCTTCACTAGCTGACTTTATGCTCTTAGAGAAGAGCCATGAATCTCACATCGACTGTGTACTAGAGTTCAACTGGACATGTAAGTGTTCACACCATCTTCAACTTGTGAGGCGCTTTTTGTGGACAAAAGACAATACCTTGCAGGTTGGTGTGGACCGTGACATTTGGTATCAGAGCCGGTCTTGGGGGTACTAGTGATGTGCCACGGAGGACAGTGGACCCTCGTTAGAGTGGGGAAGGATGTCATGATCCTAGAGAGAAGTCATGAATCCCACATAGGCTGTGTACTAGAGTTTGACTAGGCATATAAGTGTTCACACCATCTTTAACTTGTGTGGCGTATTTTGTGGACAAAATCGTGAATCTCAATCGACCGAAACAGATAATATCTTATAGTTTGGTGTGGACCGTAACACCTTGTTTGCTTGTGTGTGGATGTTGGCTCATATGTCTTAGCATCCTCTTCCTTACCCAACAACAGGGCCTCCTAGTAGGTATTACATTTCCCCCACCAAAATCCCCGGAAAATGCAATGTATAAGACCCCAATAACTGCGTTCTCTATGCACGCAAAATATTGTGCTTCCATTTGGTTTCTAGCAATGTAAATCAACCTATTCTTTGTCCATTATCTCTATTTGACCCTGAACCTAGTGGACCATGGCAGAGCAATCTCAGGTTTGCCTTTGTTGTAAGGACACTTTCACTTCCAGGATGCCACCTCCTGGAAAGCAACCAAGAAGACCATCAAGACCATCCGCAAAAGCACCAAGCCAAATCAAACTGCTCATTCAAATAGATAGCACATCCTAATGAGCTAACCTCACGACCTGTGATACTTCTGTACCGCTCAATCTATTGCTTCATTGAGTATACCCCCTCGATAGCACACTTTTTAGAAGATTCTGAAACCCGATCGAGTTTCTGATGCAAATACTTTTTGATGCCAGAGCTCAGAGCGGCGATTTCCTTTCCAAAGACCCAAAGTAGTACTGAACTATGTTGCTCCGATTTTTTATTTTTTTGAAGTATCCGTATCCGACATCTATGTCTAACGCATATCCGGACATGGATATAGGGATATGACCCTTTAAAGATCATCCAAATACATGAAAAACTTAAAAAAAAAAATTGAACATACTTGTGTCGGACACATACCGTATCCGACACTCAGATCCAAGTAAGTACTCAAGGTTCTCGTGGTCAACTTGTTCCTCCGAAAGGCAAACCATTCATCTAAGCGTTAAGGTCCACCAAATGGGGTGAGGTTGACGACAGCGAGCACTATTGATGATGGGGAGCGGACAATAAGTTGGGTGTTTGGAAAGATATGTGTTACAGTGCTGGTGGAAAGGGTTCTTTCACGTCCATTTCTCCACCTTCTGCTCATGGATAAGGGAACCACTCTTTACAGTGAATGGCACAAAATCTAAGGGTCCATTTGGATAGATAGTAAGATTGATTTTGGTAAGATTAAAAATAACGATGGCAGTGAGATTAATTATTATAGCAGTGAGATTAAAATTATGATGGGATATGTTGTTTGGATTCAAACGGGCGATGAGATGAATTATAATAAATAAAAAATATTATTAAAGACATTAAATTAAAATATGTATATATATATATAATAAATAATTAAAAATTATTATATTTATTTAATATATATTAAAATTATTTTGGAAGAGATTTTTTCCATTGCGGTCGATCCAAATGAATCCTAAGTCATGTTGCAATTGCTCATTGCGAAGGAACTAGGCATGTGAATAACTGCTTTATCCTAATACAAGATCCTACAAAAGCCATGCAAATTTTTGATGGATTTCAAATTGGTACCTACTTGTACTAATAGTACCGTATACGTATTAGTTTTGAAAATATTTTGTATGGTAATAGCATTATAATGTTTCAGTTTTTGCCAACAGGACTTTTTTTTTTTTTTTTGACTAAAGTTCAAATTAGAGGTGCTCATGGCCGGGTAGGGTCGGGCCGTGACCCAATTTTTTTTTATTTCTTTGCCCAAGCTCGACCCTGGGTTGGACCGGTCCGCCGGCTCATATTTACTGTTCACTATATTTAATTTTTTTTATTTTATATATTTTTAAAATTAAATTTAAAAAATATTATTTTTTTATTAGATGAACAGTGATCCGGGCCGGGCAGGCTGCCCAACCAGTGACGGATCTTGACATTTGATTTTGAGGGTGCCAATTAATATATTACTAAATCGTAATTTTTTTATAAAATTTATTTTATTATATTAATATTAATATATATGCAAGCAATATACTAACAAAAATAAACACGCTTTCAAAATTATAAATTTTATCAATTCATAAAAAATATATAAAGAAACATAATACATAAAATAAATAATTTTATGCATAACATATCAAATAATAATCTTATTTAAAATTATGGACAACTTTTTTTTTTTTTGTTAAAGTATAAATATATCAATTGCTAAATAAAATATTTTTATCAAAACAAAAAAAAAAATTTCATTAAAATAATAAAATTTAAAGTTTGAGTTTAAAAGTTAGGATTTTTTATAATCTTTTATAAAGTCTGATTTTTGTGTTAATGAAAAGTTGTATGGTAACATAAGAAAAAAATCTAAGATAAAATTAACAGTGAAAAATTATATGAAAAGAAAAAATTGTAGTTAGCTAAAAATGATATATATATATATATATATATATATATTTGGTACTTAGTTGGAGACTTAGAGTCTTCTTGAAGAAGTCAGAAAGTCAATTTAACTTTTGTTAAATTTACATAAATGTGATTTAATCTTTGTGATAAACCTTTTAATTTTAAGAATTTTTAAGTTATGATTAATACAATAAATAGATAAATAGTAATTTTGATGATATTTGGTAGAGTATTTTGTTTAAGCATGCCATGTGTTTGTGTTATTGCCATGCATAATTTAGGTTTAGGATTGGTTTGTTTTGCCATGCATATTCATGCATTTTAGACATAGGTTGCATTAAATGCCATGCAAGTTCATTTAGGTCTAGGTCATTTTATTGATGCCATGCATTTTTCATGTCATTTAGGTTTTAAATCATGCATTTCATGCATCATATTTGTTGTATTTTTCATGCATTTCATGTCCTTGCCACTTGATTTAGGCCAATCAATGGCTCAAAGTCATGCTCACTTGAGCATACTTTGGAAAATTAAAGAGTTATCAAATTGATTATTCTACCTTTGTGATATTTTTTACTTAACCAATTTTTGCCTAACTTTTCAAAAGTGTTAGCTACTGTTTATGAGTCTTTTAGAGAATCTCTAATATTTTTACTTTGATTTTTAAATGATTTTATCAAAGGCAAAAAAAAATGTGTTTTGGCAAAACAGTTTTTTCTCCCAGTACTCGTACTTTCCCGATTTTTCTGGTCAGTCATCTTTAATCAGAAAATTAAGCCGATTTTTTTGCGTGTAGTTTTACATGTTTTGAGTCTCCAGTATTTTTTTTAGATGTTTCTGAATTTTTTAAAATAGGGTAAAAAATCGTGCTTTAAAACTGGACAGTGGAGTCAGAATTGAATTTGAAGGAAAATCATTTTTCTGTTTTGGTTAAGTTACTTAAAGGGGGTTGATTAGAAAGTTTAGCTACTGACTTAGAGTAGTTTCTAAGCCTTTTTAAACTCTAAAAATGATTATTCTACCTTTGTGATATTTTTTACTTAACCAATTTTTGCCTAACTTTTCAAAAGTTTTAGCTACTGTTTATGAGTCTTTTAGAGAATCTCTAATATTTTTACTTTGATTTTTAAATGATTTTGAGGCAAAAAAAATGTGTTTTGGCAAAACAGTTTTTTCACCCAGTACTCGTACTTTCCCGATTTTTCTAGTCAGTCATCTTTAATAAAAAAATTAAGCCGATTTTTTCGCGTGTAGTTTTACATGTTTTGAGTCTCCAATATTTTTTTTTAGATGTTTCTGAATTTTTTAAAATAGGGTAAAAAATCGTGCTTTAAAACTGGACAGTGGAGTCAGAATTGAATTTGAAGGAAAATCATTTTTCTGTTTTGGTTAAGTTACTTAAAGGGGGTTGATTAGAAAGTTTAGCTACTGACTTAGAGTAGTTTCTAAGCCTTTTTAAACTCTAAAAATGATTTTTTAAGTCTCGGGTTAAGGGTGGTCAAGTTCGGGATTTTAAACTTAGGAAATTAGAGTCATTTAAAAAGGGTTTAGCTAAGTTTTTATTTTTAATCTAAGCTTTTCAAAATTGTTTTCAAACAATCACAAAGTATTTTGATTTTAGAATATTTAATTTGATATATTTTCCTAAGGTAGCTGGATATCTTTTTAGATATACGGATTTCCTTAATTAAAGGAAAAAAATACATTCTCATGCATTGCATTTTCCATATTCATGCATATTATATAATATGTAATTTTTGCTATGTTTAATTTTCATGATGGTGTTATTATCTTTGATTTAAATTTTTGATATTATATTATTTTTTATATGGTTTTGAATATTTCATGATATCCTATGTTTTTTATTTAGTTATTTTTGTCATATTATTTAGCATACGCTATGTTCATGTATTATTATTTTTATTTTTATTTTCATGCATATTATATGATAGCATTATTTTATATTTCATGTCATTTAGATTATATGCCATATCATTTATATTTTCCATGTCATTTAAATTATTTCATTTCATATAGAATATATTATGTTACCTATGTCATTTCATTTCATGTAGAATATATTATGTTACCTAGGTCATTTCATTTCATTTAGAATATGTTATGTCACTTAGGATATTTTATTTCATTTAGAATATATCATATGACTTAGGATATTACATTTCATATAGAATATATCATGTTACCTAGGTCATTTCATTTCATTTAGAATATATCATATAACTTAGGATATTTCATTTCATTTAGAATATGCTAAGACATTTAAATTATATCATACCATTTAGATTGTATTATATTATTTAGACTTTGCTATGTCATTTTATTTATGTCATACATATTCATATTCATATTTTTTAAAATGTTTTCAAAAAAGTAATGATTTTCAATAAAATAAAGATATTCCCGAGTTAAAATAATTCATGAGTTTTCTGCCGGGTTTGCTGGGGAGGATATCATCAATTATTATTAATAACGGAATATCTTATTTAAAATAAGAATGATTCGGAAAGTTTTTCAAACTAATAAAATTTTCTATATTTTGCCACGTTTGTTGGGGAATATAGGAAAATTTTGAATTTATAAATTTCGGATCATTTGCAATTAAAAGTTGAATTATTGTTCTTTAAACTGGGAATTAACTTGAAATACTAAATTTAAAATCGACATTTTTACCGAGACTTGAGATAACACACGATTAATAAGGTACCATTTTATACGGGCGTTGTGGAGGTGCTTTTGATTTGTTTGGTTTAAAACGCAGACTTGAAATTAGTTTTAAAAATATTTTAATTAATTTTAAAATATTTTATAAAATCGGTTTTAATAGGTGGCCGATCACACCTAGCTAAAAAAGATTGGTGGTGACTCCATGTCTTTTTCAAGGTTATTATCAAAACCTTTGTTTTTCTAGAGGAATTAAGTCGACTTTTCCTCGGTTTTTTTTTAATGTCACGCTTAACGAATAATAAAGTATTGCAATGAGACTTGTTATTTTTTAGGTTGCGACATACCGGAGTTAGGAACACATGGAGGAATACTTATAACCTTTTATTACCTATTTTATAAATTTTGTAAATCAGGGCAATGATGAACGCACATTGTTTTGCTGATGATAGATTTCGATACCCCGCCCCAAAGGCGTCGTAATGCCGAATTTTTGGGATATCTTGTTTATTTTATATTTATTTTATTATTTGATTTCTTCATCTTTACTGACTTGTTTCTTTTTTTTTCTTTTTTCATGCATTTTTTTTTTGGTGTCATCATAACATATAAGGAAAGTTATTGGCCTCAGGATAATCTTCAATCAAAAGGGCTTTCATGGAGGGTCAAGCTAGTTCAATAGTGGAAGAGCATGCAGGGGTACGGCAATGGTCGGAGTCAGAACAGCGAAGAGATGGGGATTGTTTAAAAGAGGGATATATATCAGTATTACCAGAACGGGTAGAGTTAGATATCCGACAAAATGATCTCCGAGGGTTGATGGATAGTTGGAGTCAATGGGATATGTCAGAAAAGAGGATTTTCACTCAGATATATGGAGACATAGCATTGTTGATTTCAGTGAGGATTGATAGTGAGTTGATTCGGGCTATGGTACATTTCTGGAATCCTGCTTACCGATGCTTCACCTTCAACAAGGAAGACATGACACCGACCATAGAGGAATATTCGGCTTTGTTACGTATTGAGGATGCTATCCTTGATCAGATTTATTTAAAGGATTCGAAGACATAAGGGTTTAAGAAGAAATTAGCTAGGATCGTGGGAATAGATAGCAAATGGGTTGATGATCATGTGGTTAAGAAGGGGGAAAGTGAGTGTATTCCTTGGGATGCTCTCCAATCTTTGATTCAAAGTCACCCAAATAGAGAGATTGCTAGGGATATTTTTGCCTTAGCCATTTATGGTTTGGTTATCTTCCCAGGGACACTAGGACGTGTTGAGTTGGCCATAGTTGACCTTTTTGAGAAGTTAAGACATAAGATAGATCCGTCTCCAGCTGTCTTAGCAGAAACTATTCGATCTTTGAATTTTTGCAAAAGAGGAGGAAAAGGAAGATTCAGGGGATGTATGCAGCTTCTCTATGTTTGCATTCAGAGCCATTTTTGGAAGAGGGAGGATGTTTCATTCAAACCATATTTGAAAGCCCTAGTACCGATCAATGAGTTCCTTAAGATAGATTGGCCCGAAGACAAAAATGAAGAGCAGTGGATCAACCTGTTCCGAAATCTTAAAAGTGAATTGATAACTTGGAGAGCTCCATGGATGATTCCTACGCCGATATTATAAAAATGTGGAGACAAGTCAGGGGTTCCACTACTCGGAATTTGGGGAGCCATGAGCTACGCACCTCTGTTGGTGCAAAGACAGGTTGAATCTCAGCAGTTCACACCCACAACTCATGGACTGGGCCTATTAGAGTTCACCTATGGAGAAAAGGGATACTCAGGAAAGGTGCGGAGAATAATTGAAGCATGGAAAAAGACTCGTCGGATAAAGGTAGCCAGATATGCCGATATCGTCACACCCGATTACCTAGCATGGAGAGAAAGGAGGATTAATGACAGGTTGTTGACACCTAATGGGAAAGAAGTCCAATCTATGAGTTTACCACCAAAGGAAGTGCCATCGGAGTTAGAAATCGCAAAGTCGAAATTTGGAAAAGAAAAGGCCCACATGAGCAAAGAGATTGCCCGACTTCAAGAGGAGATTGAGGACATGAAAAATAAGGAAATAGCTTGTGAAAGAGAAATGTAAAGGATTAAGAGGGAAAGGGATACCGTCAAGGGTGACCTTCAAGAATTACATTTGAAAAACAAAAGGTACCGCTTTAAGCTCAGATTTGAAAAGACTCTCAAGACTTCCGGGGAATGGGAGCAAGAAGTCAAAAACCTCAAGAAAGAGAGTAACTATTGGAAAGAGAGAGCGAAGCATGAAGAAATCCGAGCCAATCAGCTTGAGAAAGAAGCTAAGGAAAGCCTACACAATGATGTTTCAGCTAGTATGTCAAAGGGTCATGAACAAGTAAGGGTCAGATTGAATAGCAAGGCAATCAAAAAGGGACAGTGAAATAAAGTCCAAGATCCGAGAGAGCTACTATAGGACCAGTATTTTGTAAGCAGTATTTTGAATTAGAATAGGCAGATTATCAGATTGTCTTAAGCAGTGATCTTTTTATTCTATCTTTGATGTATTTAGTTCAAGGAAATCAATGAAAGACCGTTTGGTTGGAATTATCCCGGGGCCAATATTTTCAAATGCATTCATCATTCCTTTGTTCTTTCCTTTATATATTTTGTTTGTTTATTCATAAATTTATTCATATTTATAATCATTCGTTCATTTATTCTTTATAATTATTCATTCATATTCGTATACTTAGTCATTCATTTATTTGTCCATTCATTTATTCTTTATAATTATTCATTCATATTCATACACTTAGTCATTTACTTATTTGTTCATTCATTTACATTTAGTCATTTATTCATTCATTCATTTTTTATAAAACACAAAAAAATGTGTCAATAAATTCTAATTCATGGTTTTCAAAACTAAAGGTACAATTGGTTGCACTCTAAAAGAATCGGATTTTTCGACACCCTTACAACACCCGATCTCAAGCTAGAATAATGGAGAATGATCAGTTGGCTAGAATTGAAAGAATGGAAAGAACTCAAAGAGAACTGCAAGAACAGTTGGCTAAGTCTCAAGAGGAGTCACGGGAACAAATGGCCAAACTCATGGAAATGATGAATACCATGATGAGGCAAAAATGGCCAGGGGAAAATTCAGTTACAGGAATGGGGGCAGCAAACCAGGAAGGCCGACCAGAGGTGGTACAGCAAAATGGCCAGACATCCCAGCATGTAGGAAATGAACTTCCAACTAGGGCAACATCCTATGTTTACATCCAACCAGCGGCTGAAGCACATAATTTTGGTCCTAGAAAGGGTAATATTGGGGTTGATCCAATTGATGTGGACGTTCCAGACTTTGAGGAAATGGCTGAAAAGGAAAAGGCAAATATGGCTGAGCTAAAAAAGGTTGAAACGACAGAATCCCAGAAGAAATATCAGCTGTTGGAAGAAAGGCTAAGGGAAATTGAAGGGGCAGAGCTATTTGGCAGTCTAGATGCCAAAGAAATGAGTTTAGTACACGGTCTGGTGATTCCTCCAAAGTTCAAAGTACCAGACTTTGAGAAGTATAATGGGACTACCAACCCATCAGCACATCTGACCATGCACTGTAGAAAAATGACAAGGCAAGATGATGAAGATAAGCTGCTTATCCATTGATTCCAAGATAGTTTGACGGGGTCTGCAACCCGATGGTATAATCAACTGACACGTACTAAGATTCATTCATGGACGAATTTAGCCAGGGCTTTCATGGAGCATTATAAGCATGTATCTGATATGGTACCTGATAGGCTGTCACCAAGGAATACTCGCAAAGGTGGAGAAATCTGGCTACAGAAGTGCAACCCCCTTTAACTAGCAAAGAAACTATAGTGCTTTTCATCAATACCCTGAAAGCACCTTATTATGATAAATTGGTGGGGAATGCCACCAAGGACTTTGGAGATATGGTAATATCCGGGGAGATGATAGAGTTTGCCATTAAGAACGAGAAAATGGAAGGGGGTGTGTCTGCTACTTCGAAGAAGATTTTCCCTGCAAAGAAAAAAGAGGAGACCCATGCAGTTAGCTTCAATCAATACCCCTATGCACCTCTTACACCATATACACCTCCCAGGCCCTATACTCCTCCTACATCTTACGCACCTCCTGCATCTTACACACCTTACTCGGGGTATAATCTGTACTACCCCAATGTGAACCACCTTACCCAAAATCCATTTCCCTATAACAATATACCACAACAGCCTTTTCCAACTGGCATATCCCTACAGATAAATCTTCCCTGAAACACTATCCCAAACACCCAGAATACTATGCATAATGACCAACATTCACCAAGGAATGATAAAAAACCCCAATTTGATCCGATTCCTACCACCTATGGTGAGCTATATCCCAAACTGTTGCAGAGTCAACTTGTTGCACCTGTATACCTCAAACCTCTGACACCACCATATCCAAGGTGGTATAACGCAAATGTTAGCTACGCATATCACGCAGGGATTCAGGGGCATTCGACTGTGGACTGTATTGCCCTTAAAAAGAAAGTCCAAAGTTTGATCAATATTGGGGTTGTGAAGTTCGGGACAAGCAATGGGCCGAATGTAGCAGAAAATCCATTGCCCGATCATGCTAAGAATCGGGTAAATGCAGTATTGACAGGGGAAGAAAGAAGGTTGAAAAGGCATGTCAATGAAATCAAGACTCCAATGATAAAACTATGGGTCAAAATGGTAAAAGCAGGAATGGTGGAGGATAGTGACAGTTTAAAAATAGTTGCAAACAGGGTGAAGAATTGGTGCCCGTTCCATGGATGTAAAGGTTATATCATACAGGAATGCGGGGACTTTCTGGCTAAAGTCCAAAAGATGATGGCTGAGGGGGAAGCCTAGTTTTACGAAGAAATAGAGGATGAAGTAGAGGTTATTGAGAATGCGACTGGTTATGGGATAGAAAGACTTTTGATCATCTATTATGATGAACCAGAAGACTACTCCGATTGTTGAGAAAATTGCGCCTAAGCTAATCATAGATTTACCTGCTTTCTTTTCATACAAGGATTATAAAGCTGCACCATGGAAATATGACTGCAGCATGGTTATGCTAGGGTTTTCAAGTCAGCAAGATATTACAGGTGTGGGGCACTTAACACGAAGTGGAAGGTGTTATGCCCCTGAGGTTGTTGAACAGGGATCAACAAGAAAGGATAGATGAATGGAAAAAGGAAAGAAAACAGCTGAACCTATTCATACTGAGATGGATTCGTCAAAAGAAGTAGAAAAGGGGTCAGCCCCGATGAACAGGATAAAAGAGTCGGTGAACGAGAATGAGGCTTGTGATTTTTTAAAATTCATAAAGCATAGTGAGTATAGTGTGGTTGAGCAATTGCAACACCAACCAACAAGAATCTCCATCTTATCTTTACTATTGAACTCGGAGCCACACAGAAATGCCCTGTTGAAAGTGTTGAATTAGGCATATGTGGCTAACAACATATCGATAGAAAAATTGGATAGGCTGGTGGGAAACATTGCGGCAGACGACGATATATATATTTCAGTTATGATGAAATACCACCCAATGGTATTGGGTTAACAAAGGCTCTTCACATAACAACCACTTGCAAGGGGCATATACTATCGAGGGTACTTCTAGATAATGGTTTTTCATTAAATGTAATGCCTTTGGAAACCCTATCTAAGTTGCCAGTTGATATTTCTTATATGCTGCCAAGTTGCACGGTGATCAGAGTTTTTGATGGTATCAGGAGAGATATAATGGGAACGATTGAGGTTCCTCTGGAGATAGGACCATGTACCTATATGGTGAACATTCAGGTCATGGATATTAATCCATCCTATAATTTCTTGTTGGAAAGGCCGTGGATACATTCAGCAAGGGCTGTACACTCATCTCTCCAGCAAAAGCTGAAATTTGTGATGGAGGGGTGTTTGGTCACTGTATCAGGAGAAGAGGACATAATAGCCTCTGCATCTACTAAATCTCCTTATGTTGAACCCAATGAAGATGCCGTAGAATGTTCTTTTCGATCTTTGGAGTTCGTAAATACGGTTTTCGTCGCTGAATGACGAAAAATTCTAAAACCAAGGTTGTCCAAGAATACAAGGTTGGGACTAAGAACTACAATGGGAAAAGGCTGCAAGGCTAGAAAAGGTCTTGGAAAGTATCTTCAAGGAATGGCCCGAGCAATGGAAGTAGTGGGAAAGAAAGATCGATTTGGCTTAGGGTATCTTTCGAAGGCCCATGAGAAGAGGAAACAAGTTAAAAAGAACCGACAAAAGAGGATGGCCCGTCTTGCAGGTATAGATATTGAATGAGAGCCTATGATTTTCCCACCCTCAGCTGGTTTTCTATTCGGAGAAAAGGATTCAGAGGATGTACTTATAATGATTGAGCGAGCCTTCGAGAAGTTCCAGGTGGATAAAAGTGAGCAGATACAGGATATGGTGATCTGCATGAACGGGGAGGAATGAATGGAAAGTGAGAATGCGAACTGGATGGTGCGACCTTGTCCACCAAGGTATAGACTGACCAATTGGAGTGCGACTAAACTGCCTATAGTCTTTAAGTCTATTCCAAAGTAATGCTTTACAAAAACAATCTTAATTATCTTTGCCCATAGATATTAAGAGTTTTTCTGTAATGGGCTTTTTGTTTAAACATTTTCGTTCAATAAATAACAAGCACGATGTATTTTATTCATATTGATGTGTCCATATTATTTCATTTATGCTATTTATTTTGTTTTCATTATATATATTTTCCTATATTGTTTCTTCCCCACCTATTTACAGGTGTATGGATGCGGAATATGAGGACCTTCCTGTCAGTGATTCTGAAATTGATTTTGAAAGACCCATTTGCACGGGTGATTTGAGGTCATCGAGGATACTGAGGATTATGGTCTACCTCCGGATTTATTAAGGAAAATAGAACAAGAGGAGAAACAAGTACTTCCTCATAAGGAGTTAATGGAAATAATAAATCTGGGAAATGGTGAGGAAATAAAGGAGGTTAAAATTGGGACTTCATTGTCATCATCAATAACGGGTGAATTGATAGCCCTGCTCCGGGAAGATGTGGGTGTATTTGCATGGTCTTACCAAGACATGCCAGGGTTGGATCCGGATATTGTGGTTCATAAGCTCCCTTTAAGGCTAGAATGCAAGCCAATTCAGCAAAAATTGAGAAGAATAAGGCCGGACATGCTGTTAAAGATAAAAGATGAGGTGAAAAAGCAAATTGATGCTGGATTCTTAGAGGTGGAAAAATATCCAGAATAGGTGGCAAATATTGTTCCAGTACCAAAGAAGGATGGAAATGTATGGATGTGTGTTGATTATCGAGATTTGACAAGGCCAGTCACAAAGATAATTTCCCTTTACCTCACATTGATACTTTGGTGGATAATACGACGAAGAGTTCTTTATTTTTTTTCATGGACAGATTCTCGGGATATAATCAGATTAAGATGGCACCAGAAGATATGGAGAAAACCACATTTGTTACAATGTGGGGAACATTCTGCTACAAGGTAATGCCGTTTGGGTTGAAGAATATTGGGGCAACATATCAGAGAGCCATGGTGACCTTGTTTCATGATATGATGCATAAGGGAATTGAGGTCTATGTTGATGATATGATTGCAAAGTCACAAGGAGAAGATGAGCATATTGCGAATCTTAAGAAACTCTTTGAACGACTAAGAAAGTTTTGACTCAAGCTAAATCCGGCAAAATGCACTTTTGGAGTCATTTCGGGGAAATTGTTGGGTTTTGTTGTTAACAAAAAGGGAATTGAGATTGATCCGGATAAAGTGAAGGCCATTCAGAATCCGCCATTCCCCACGTACTCAAAAAGAAGTAAGAGGATTTCTGGGGAGATTGAATTACATTGCTTGATTTATTTCTCAATTAACCGACAAATGTGATCCAATATTTACGCTACTTCGAAAACGTGATCCAGGAGAATGGGATGAAGGTTGTCAGATTGCCTTTGAAAAAGTTAAGCATTATTTATCCAACCCACCAGTATTAATGCCACCTATTCCAGATAAAACAATGACATTGTATTTATCAGTATTTGAGAGATCCATGGGTTGTGTTCTAGGGCAGCTTGATGAGACTGGAAAGAAAGAACAGGCGGTTTACTATCTTAGCAAGAAGTTCACAGATTATGAGCTGAAATATTCGTCGGTAGAAAAGCTGTGCTGTGCCTTAGCTTGGACTGCTCGAAGACTCAGACAGTATATGTTGTATCACACGACGTGGTTGATTTACAAGCTAGATCCAATCAAGTACATGTTGGAAGCACCTTCTTTGTCAGGGAGGACAGCAAGATGGCAGGTTTTGTTGTCAGAATACGAAATTGTATATGTAAGTCAGAAAGCTATTAAGGGCAGTGCAGTGGCTGAGTTCTTAGCAAGTCGGGCAGTGGAAGATTATGAGCCGTTGAACTTTGACTTCCCGGATGAAGATTTGATGTATGTTCCGCAAGCGGATAAGGTTCCCCCGAAGAAGAAAGTATGGGAAATGTACTTTGGTGGCACATCTAATGCCATGGGGCACGAAATCAGTGCATTGCTCATATCCCCAGAAGAAGATTATTATCCTTTCACTGCCATATTGGATTTTTATTGCACAAACAATACTGTAGAATATGAGGCATGTACTATGGGCCTTCGTGCTGCCGTAGACAGAAAGATAAAAAAACTAGAGGTTTTTGGGGATTCAGCTTTAGTGATATATCAATTGCGCAGAGAGTGGAAAACCCGAGATAAAAGCTAATCCGATACCGAGAACTCATACTGAGTTTATTGGAGGAGTTTGAGAAAGTGAGTTTCAATTACTTCCCTCGAGAAGAAAACCGAATGGCAGATGCTCTGGCTACTTTGTCATCCATGTTTAAAGTGAATAAAAGGGCTGAAGAAATTTCAGATGGTTTGAAAAAAGGAGGGGTTCAAGATATTCAACATCCGAGGCATCTACAACCTATAACTTTACATTTGTTTCTTATATCCTTGATATTCACTTTTACCATTTTAAAACATTTGTTGCAATAAATTCTTGTTATCCTTTTCATGACATTTTGCTTGTTTCATATTTTCTTTCATACATTTTTGAGATGTACCTCGATTGTTATTAAATTAAATGATGATTAGTAAACACAAAAATCTTTAAATAAAAGGATTTCAGAGTATTACTAAAGAATAGATTTAAATCTTAGAAAAGGTTTGGAAACCACTAATCCTGATGGAAAATTCACCAAGTAAAGGAAAACAGTGAATGTGTTGGAGATCCGTCATAAATCAGAAAATTTGTGAATTTCAGCCAAAGTCAGAACTGGGACTGTTTGGCAAGTTATCTTGAGTGAAAGGTTCTTTAAGTGGGGCATCAGGGAACAATTGAAGACTCCATCATGAAGTCAGATAATCTGTGAACCTCAAGAATCCATGGATTAGAAATCATGACACAATCATTTGATTGCATTCATTCTTAAGAAACATACTAGCATTTGCAAAGCATGTCATTCTCATCATTGCATTTAGCTAACATTGCAGGAATCAAGAAAACTTTGGCTTCCCCAAATCAAACTCATTATTCTTTTCAAATGAGTCGATCCCCAAGATCACCGTAGAGGTATGTTTCTTTCATTCTTAGGATAATTTTTATTTTCTTTTCCAAATGAATCAAACCCAGGATCATTCTTGGTATTTCTTTTTGTGTTAAATCAAATTCATTCTGTTTTATCAAATGAGTCAAGCCTCGAGACCACCGTCGAGGTATTTCTTTTTATTTTAAATCGAATTCATTTTGTTTTATCAAATGAGTCGAGCCTCGAGATCACCGTCGAGGTATTTCCTTTTGTTTTAAATCGAATTCATTCTGTTTTATCAAATTAGTCGAGCCTCGAGACCACCGTCGAGGTATTTCCTTTTGTTTTAAATCGAATTCATTCTGTTTTATCAAATGAGTCGAGTCTCGAGACCACCGTTGAGGTATTTCCTTTTGTTTTAAATCGAATTCATTCTGTTTTATCAAATGAGTCGAGCCTTTAGACCATCATCGAGGTATGTCCTTTTGTTTTAAATCGAATTCATTCTTTTTATCAAATGAGTTGAGCCTTGAGACCGTCGTCAAGGTATTTTCATCATGGGTAAGGCCTCCGGGCACCATTTTTAAGACCTCCGGGCGTAATTTTTCAAATCACGGGTAAGGCCTCCGGGCACCATTCTTAAGACCTCTGGGCACAATTTTCTTCTTTTACAAATCGAACTCGTTTCCCTAAGACGGGTCGAGCCTTGATTAGTTAGGGAACTCAATTTAAGGATAAAATCTTCTATTTACAGCTTTTTTTAAAAAAAAAAATGATGATGAATGAAAAAATGAAAAATGGAAATGATGAAAACCCCTTATTCCCTTTTCCTTCACATGTGATTTCGCTAATCGGGCAAAATTAGTGTTTGTTTATCTTTGTCTGATTCCTGATTCTCAGCAATAGCCAAAGAGGGGAGCTGTAGACACTTAATTTGTCCAGACCACTAAAACAGGTATGTTTTCTTCTTAAATTGATGTTTCAGAATGCAAAAAGACTTTTCTCATCCTGCAGGTGGTATTCCGGAACTTAGTCTAAGAAGGCGAGCATAAAAAGTCAAACCCAAAAAAGTCAACCTCAAAAAGTCAACTACTGAAAAAGTCAACCCACTTTCAAAATCAGGATTTGAAGTTCAATTGAAAAATGGGAAAAGAATTTTGATAATCCGAGGTCTACATTGAAAGATATGGAGTTCGGAAGTTGGGTTACGAAGGTTCAGTAGAAAGGAAACCCTAGTTCGGGAAATTTGGGAAAAAATGCTTAAACGATCAAATTGGTCGAAATTGAAGGTTAGAAATGAAAGATAAGCACTGACTACAGGTAATGGAGAAGCTACTTGGAAGAAAAACTGAAGGAAAAGTCAATTCAGAAGAAAACCGAGAATTAGGGTTTTTTGTGGATTTTGGAAAAATTGTAGAAATGGCCCAATTGGTAAAACTAAAGCCCCTAATTGATGAGGAGTGAGTAAAAAAGGATAGCCCAAGGCTCAGTTTGAAGAAAATCCGAGAAAAAAACCGATTGGAAGAAAATTGGAAAAAAGAGAAAATTCCCTATAGTAAAAAGAAAAAAATCAAATTGGAAGAGAATTTGATCGTAAAAATTGGGCATTTTCGGACCAACTCCAATTCAATATATGAAAAAGGCCCCAGAAAATAAAATCCTAAAATCGGACTTGTTTTGAGCAAAACCGGGCTTCAGAGGAAAAAAGGCAAAATTGGAAAATTCAAGAAAAATAGCAAATGGACTCCAAAAATTCTAAAAATTTGCAGATCTCATTCTTAAATTATTTCGAAGAGATTGGCAAAAGAAAATCTGAATTCAGAGTTCGTTTGCAAAATGGCCAAATCCCTGGCCCACTATGCAGAAATTCAAAGTGATAAATCCTGGAAAAATGGCAAATGAGTTCCAAAAATTATGAAAATTTGCAGATCTCATTCTTAAATTATTTGGAAGAGATTGGCAAAAGAAAATCTGGATTCGGAGTTCGTTTGCGAAATGGCCAAATCTTGGGCCCACTATGTAGTAATTCAAGCAGATAAATCCAGAAAAAATTGCAAATGAGCTCCAAAAATTATGAAAACTTTCAGATCATACTTTTAAATTATTTGGAAGATATTGGTGAAGAAAAATCTGGATTCGAAGCTCGTTTAAAAATGGTGAAAGTTCGGGTGCACAAAAGGGCAATTTTGAAAGAAAAAAATCCAAAAAAATAGCAAAATGGCTCGGAAAATTTTGAAAACTTCCAGAATTCAATTTTTTATTATTTAGGAATTATTGAAAAAATAAAATTTGAATTTGGAGTCCGTTTACTATTTATTTAGGTTCGGGGGTCAAAAAGGTCTTTTTACCAAAGAAACCCGAAAAAGGGCCTTTTCTTGTTTTCCAAAAATTGAAGCATGGGCTGGAAGAGGAAGGGTCAGCCAACCAAGGCCCAATGGTGGGTAGATATTTTCTGTTTTTTAATCAAAAGGACAAAAATGAAGAGGAAGGTAGTTATTTTTTGAGATCAAGCCTTTGAATTCGCAACACATGGACAAATGATTGGAGAGGAATCTTATTTATGACATATTTATGACATCATAATTCAAGGGCTGATCAGATCTAATCTAATGGTGAAAATTTTACATATAAGGCATCTTGAAGTGATAGCCATTGGATGAAATAAAAAAAAATAACCACCTTCCTTCTAGAAGGAAGGAAGGCCAACCGGCCACTATAGAGAGGAAGGGTCTCTCTTTCATTTTTGATTCATTCACACTCTTGCTTGGTTGATTTTCTTTCCATATTTGAAAGGCAAAAAAGAAAAGTTTAGAAAGGCAAGGGAAGTAAGAAGAGGGAAGGCTTGCAATATAGCTTTGAGCGGTTGCTACAAGCACCATACTCTTGCACTTTCCTTGCATTTCCATTCTTGATTTTGCTGTTTTCATTGATATTTTGGTGATTTTTTTTTATTTTGATTTTAAAATAAGTGCTTTTAAATTTCTTCTTCAAGTATTCTTTGATTCTTTCTTGTAAAAAGCTTTGAAAAATATTTTTTTTCTTTGTTTTTGGAGGTGGCCGAATGGCCTTTTTTTATATATGGTTGCTGTTTTTTTTTTTTTTTTTCATATTATTAGTGGTCTTTAACAAGTTTTTGATGCTTTAAATCTTCTTCAAATACAAAAATATGAAGCTTTTTTTGATTTGGTTGTTTGCTTACCTCCATTGTTGAGTTTACTATCTTTTTATTATGTTTATTTTCCTAGTTTTGCATTTTTGATTTTCTGTTTTCAGAGTGTTTAAGTTTGCTCATGATTTGCATTTTGCTAATCCATGTGTTTGTGAAAATGCCTACTTGTTTTCATGCTTTACTTTATGTTTGCATGATTTAGCATTATTCTTTAGCTTTGGATGTTAGTATGTTAAGTGTTTGTGAAAATGCTATGTCCATCTTGAAGTTTAGGACCATTCGGCTACCCCTTTTCCTATGCTTTGTGTGTGCATTTTTATTATGCTAGTTGATAGGTTTTCATTTCCATAATATGTTGTTGTGTATTTTGTTTAAGCATGCTATATGTTTGTGTTATTGCCATGCATTCTTTAGCTTTAGGTTGTTCTTGTATTACCATGCATTTCATGCATTTTAGACCTAGGTTGCATTAAATGCCATGCAAGTTCATGTTAGGTCTAGGCCATTTTCTTGATGCCATGCATTTTTCATGTCATTTAGGTTTTAAATCATGCATTTCATACATCGTATTTGCTATATTTTCATGCATTTCATGTCATGCCACATAATTTATGACTTAGGCTAGTCAATGGCTCAAAGTCATGCTCATTTTGAGCATATTTGTGAAAAATTAAAGGTTGTCAAATTGATTAGTCTACCTTTATGATTTTTTTTACTTTAGCCAATTTTTGTCTAACTTTTCAAAAGTGTTAGCTACTGTTTGTGAGTTTTTAGGAGAGTCTCTAAAATTTTTACTTTGATTTTTAAATGATTTTATCAAAGGCAAAAAAATGTGTTTTGGCAAAACAGTTTTTTCACCCAGTACTCATACTTTCCTGATTTTTCTGGGCAGTCATCTTTAATCAGAAAATTAAGCCAATTGTTTCCATGTAGTTTTACATGTTCTGAGTCTCCAGTAATTCTTTTATTTTTTTTTAAAAAATAGGTTAAAAAATCGTGTTCCAAAACTGGACAGTGGAGTCAGATTTGAATTTGAAGAAAAATCATTTTTCTGTTTTGGCTAAGTTACTTAGAGAGGTCTAATTAGGAAGTTTGGCTACTGTCTTAGGGTAGTTCCTAAGCCTTTTAAAACTCTAAAAATGATTTTATTAAACCTCGGGTTAAGGGTGGTCAAGTCCGGGATTTTAAACTTAGAAAATTAGAACCATTTTAAAAAGGGTTTAGCTAGGTTTTTATTTTTAATCTAAGTTTTCCAAAATTGTTTTCAAACAATCACAAAGAATTTTGATTTTAGAAAATTTAATTTGATATATTTTTCTAAGGTAGCCGGATATCTTTTTAGATATACGGATTTCCTTAAATAAAGGAAAAAAATACATTCTCATGCATTGCATTTTCGACATTTATGCATACTATATAATATGTGATTTTTGCTATGATAATTTTCATGATTTTTTTTATTTTATTTATTTATATTTTTGATGTTATGTTGTTTATTATATGGTTTTGAATATTTCATGATATCCTATGCTTTTTATTTAGTTATTTATTTTTGTCACATTATTTAGCATATACTATGTTCATGCATTATCATTTTTATTTTTATTTTCATGTATATTATATGATAGCATTATTTTATGTTTCATGTCATTTAGATTATATTCCATGTCATTTAGATTATAATTTTTAGAATATGCCATGTCACTTAAAAATATGCCATATCATTTAAATTTGTCATGTCATTTAAATCATTTCATTTCATTTAGAACATATCATGATACTTAGGATATTGCATTTCATTTACAGTATATTATGACACTAAGCTCATAAAATATACATTTTATGCCTTTCTACCTTTAGTTTTTGTTATGTTTTCGATCTTTATCTTGTTTACTTATAATATGTTTTTCAATTTTAGGTACAATAAGGAGAATGAAGTCAAAAGATGTAAATAATGATGGTAAAGAGCTTACAAAATCATAATCACAAGATAGAAGAAGACTTAAGAGTCAAAAATATCAATTTCTGGTTGAAAAGCAATCAGACAGATTTGACATCTGGAGCTTGTTGTAAGGAAAACATGATGTTAGTCTCTTTATGTGAAGAAACATCCTCTTGAATTTTGAAGTTGACTTGATTATCTTTCCAACGATATATTATGGGCCCAAATCGGATAAGAAATGGGCATTCAAAATAGCGCTACAATATCTCCCTAAAGTACCCTCCGGCCAGAAAAACTCTAATCGCAAATCTGAAAAAAAAAAAAGAAGCAAAAACGTGATTTTTGCACCTCCAGGCTTACTTGTGCGGCAATGACTTATTCTCAGGGTTTTAAAGCTCTATAAATACCATCTTTTGAGCCACAAACTAGACATCTTTTGAGGAGACTCAAGGATCATCATTATTCTTCTTCTTCTTCTCCATTCTTTTATTTTCTTTTTAGTTTTATGTATATATTATCTATGCCTATGCTAGCTTAAACTTATATTTGGTTAAGGGTGATTTCAAAGCCCTAGACATGTTATGTAATTAATATTTAGAATCTATCTATCATTGTTTTCTATCAAAGTTGCTTATGTTCTTCTATTAAAATTGTTCATGATGATGTTTTGATTTGTTTAGGTGGCCAACTAGATAAATCTTGATAATTGTCTAATGCTAGTTTAGGAGTCTCTATCCGTGTAATTGTCTTGATTTCCTATTCATAAGTAGTAATTTGTGATTAATGATTATGGTCAAGTTTTCAATAATTGCAAAGTGGAACATAACCTAAGTTGAACAATCTGAGCTTATGTGTTTGTTGTTTAGATCAACCTATCTTTCTCATCATAAAGCTGCTATTAAATTGAACTTTGAGAGCTTATTCTAGGTTGTTTGATATTTAGAGATTAAATAGAGAGCTTGTTCTATTTAACGACGAACTAAGGAAAGATTGGGGTAACAGAGCTTGTTGTTATCTACGGTTGTTAACTTTGATAGCTAATTGATGTTGATAGATCTGATTATTGATTCTCAATGACGTCTAGTGGTGGAGAATGAAACCTTAACCATATTTTTCTCATATTTGATTATTTCTTTTTTATTTGCTTTCTTCTTTGATTATAAGTCTTTAGTTTAAATTGATTTTAAAAACCTCCCCTTTTATTTTGTTTTCTTTGAATTTAGGTTTTAGACTAATAGTTCTTAAACTAAAACCCAATCCCTGAGGACTCGACCCTTGCTAATCAATATACTCTACAATTGATTCTTTTTAAGTGCAAAGTTAAATAAAGATATACTCTTTTGGGTGTATCAATTATATGATAGCATTATTTTATGTTTCATGTCATTTAGATTATATTCCATGTCATTTAGATTATATTTTTTAGAATATGCCATGTCACTTAAAAATATGCCATATCATTTAAATTTGTCATGTCATTTAAATCATTTCATTTCATTTAGAACATATCATGATACTTAGGATATTGCATTTCATTTATAGTATATTATGACACTTAGGTTAGTCATTTTATATGTCACTTAGGATATTTCATTGTATTTAGAATATGCTATGCCATTTAAATAATATCATCTCATTTAGGTTACATTATATTATTTAGATTTTACTACATCATTTCACATATGTTCATATTCATATTTTTTAAAACCATGTTTTAAAATAAGACAATGATTTTCAATAAATAAGGATATTCCCGAGTTAAAATAATTCATGAGTTCTCTGCCGGGTTTGCTGGGGAGGATATAATCAATTATCATTAATAACGGAATATCTTCTTTAAAACGAGAATGATTCGGAAAATTTTCCAAAATAATAAAAATTTCTATATTTTGCCACACTTGTTGGGAAATATAGAAAAATTTAGAATTAATAAATTCCGGATCATTTTCAATTAAAAATGTAATTATTTTTCTTTAAATTGAAAATTAATTTAAAATACCAAATTTAAAACCGACTTTTTATCGAGCCTTGAGATAACACGTGATTAATAAGGTACCATTTTATACGGGCGTTGTGGGGGTGCTAATCCTTCCCCACACATAACTGAGTCCTGAACCCGCTTCTTTAATTTCTCTACTTTAAAACGCGGCCTTGAAATTGCTTTTAAAAATGTTTTACAAAATCGGTTTTAATAGGTGGCCGATCACACTTAGACAAAAAAGATTGGTGGCGACTCCATTTCTTTTTCGAGGTTGTTTTCAAACCCTCATTTTATATCAAGAGGAATTAAGTCAATTTTTTCTCGATTTTTTTTAATATCACGCTTAACGAATAATAAAGTTTTACGATGAGATTTGTTATTTTTTAGGTTGCGACAAACAGCACAAGAAGTTATTGGTTGTGGGGTTCTTAAGAAGCTTGAGCATTACTGCACATGCTGATGAGGCTGTTGTAACGCATTGTGACAACACAGCTACTATAGCTTACACAAAGAATCCTAAATATCATGGCAAATCCAAACACATTGAGAAGAAGTATCACTTCATTAGAGACATCATTGCGCAAGGACAAATTGTCCTTAGTTATATTTCTACTAGAGACAACAATTTTTTTTTACCAAACCACTCACTTGTGATGTTTTTCATAAACATGTTGGGAGCTTAGGTTTATGTAGGATTTGATTTGGATGAACTGTTAGACAACTTTTTTTAATCATATATAAGTTATATTTTTTAA
Source organism: Fremontodendron californicum (assembly GCA_030761205.1). Taxonomy (NCBI): domain Eukaryota; kingdom Viridiplantae; phylum Streptophyta; class Magnoliopsida; order Malvales; family Malvaceae; genus Fremontodendron; species Fremontodendron californicum. Next base: position 24,187,660 of record JAULJL010000013.1, read on the forward strand.
AAAAAAATTGTTTAATTTAAATTAATGCATTTTATCATATTCTTAGCATAGAATGTTACCAGACTTAGATCAATCATTTCATGGACGATCGCATTAATACTTTGAGGCATGCAGGATGAGACATGTGATCATTTTAGTACTAGTGAGGTGCTAGCGATCTTGTTGTCTCTTAATGAGTAAACAAAATAATTATCTTTGATTATTGTCTTGGTAAGTGACCAAGATGAGATTATTACTATTAGTCGAAGTTGGAGAAGTTTCACATCTCCATAAAGCCTGTATAACCTGATGTGAGTTTATTAAAAGTGTGCTTTGATGAAGCAATTGTTGTAAGATTCTCAGGCTAGGCGTTTTAATAACATGTAAGCCAAGATTCGTATGTTGAAAGATTTATAACGTACCTTTAGTGGGAGTTTATACATGTCATATTATTTGTGCTATTTCGACCATATTAGGGGAGTGACCGAATGGATCCCTTCTTTTTCACTATGTGAGCCCTGTAGATTTCAGATCTATATTTGTACCATTTGTGACTTAGAACTATGTCATGAAGCCGAGGCTTGATGTTGCTACTTCAGCAATATCCAATGGCCATGATTGATTCGTTTCGTTGCAGCGTGACTAGGAAAACAATCAAGTTTAAGTGGATTACATGAGTGGCTAAGGAAAAGCTAATTGATTTCACATTTATGTTTTGTAATTCATTGCCCGGACAATTATGCCGAACTAAGTGTTTGATATAGCTATGAGTGTAAATACATTAGATGAAAAATCAAATATAACTCTATTATATGTTGTATATGAAGGATCATAACTGTTTGATTTTAAAGTGGATAATTAGTTTGAGGTAAGATATATATATATATATGGAGTTGTAGTATTATGTTAGTTTGGTGGTGACTTGATATAACACTCCTCAATCGATCCTTTCTCGTCAAGTCTCATGCTCCATTTCTTGTACGAAAAGTAATGGCAATTAAGAGTTCTTTAAAAAGATAGTATACGTTAATGCCTAATGTGTATGAGTCAAAGATGTTTGAATGTAGATTGAGTCATGTGGACTCAAATCCATTACTACATCCACATAGTCATTATCTAACTCCTAATATATGTTTAATTTGAATTATAATCCTAATAGAATTTCACATAAGTGCTATTAGAGACCTATTCCTAATAGGATTGAGATATGTCATTAGAGGTCTATTCTTAAGGGGTGTTTGGTATGAGGTGATCATCTAAAAAATCAGGGTGATCTACATTCAGTAATTATATCACCCTATTTGTTAGCAATTTAAAAATTTTACGTGGCAGTAATCTTAAATCACCGGGGTGATAAGTTCACTGTCTTAAAGGAGTGATCTGATTCCCATCCAAAATGATGGAAAAGTTTTATCACCATGAGAAAGTAATATTTTATTGCTAATTTGACCTCTAAACTTGACCAAAATATTGTGACTTTTGTGTTTTAGGTGATGATAGCAGTAGCTTTTTTTTTCTTATAATTTTTGTATACTATCCTTATTATGGTATAAGTTATGTCACAACCTAAAAAATAACAAGTCTCATTGTGAGGCTTTATTACTTGTTAAGCGTGACATTAAAAAAAAAAAACGAAGAAAAGACGACTTAATTCCTCTTGAAAAATGAAGGTTTAAAAATGACCTTGAAAAAAACATGGAGTCGCTACCAATCTTTTTTAGCTAGATGTGATCGGCCACCTATTAAAATCGGTTTTGTAAAATATTTTAAAATTAATTAAAATATTTTTTAAAACCAATTTCAAGTTTGCGTTATAAACCAGAGAAAATCGAAGAAACGGGTTCGGGACTCGGTTACGTGTGGGGAAGGATTAGCACCCCCACAATGCCCGTATAAACGGTACCTTATTAATTGTGTGTTATCTCAAGTCTTGGTAAAAAGTCGGTTTTAAATTTGGCATTTTAAATTAATTCCTAATTTAAAGAAAAAAAATTCATTTTTAATTGAAAATGATCCGGAATTTATTAATTCAAAATTTTCCTATATTTCCCAACAAATGTGGCAAAATATAGAAATTTTTATTTATTTGGAAAATTTTTCGAATCATTCTCGTTTTAAAGAAGATATTCCGTTATTAATGATAATTGATGATATCCTCCCCAGCAAACCCGATAGAGAACTCATGAATTATTTTAACTCGGAAATATCTTTATTTTATTGATCATTATCTTTTTCAAAACATTTTAAAAAAATATGAACATGAATGTGTGTGACATAGTAAATATGATATAACAAAGTCTAGATAATATAATGCAACCTAAATGAGATGATATAATTTAAATGGCATAGCATATTCTAAATGAAATGAAATATCCTAAGTATCATAATACATTCTAAATGAAATGAAATATCCTAAATGAAATAATATATTCTATATGAAATGAAATAACCTAGGTAACATGATATATTCTAAATGAAATAAAATGATTTAAATGACATGGCAATTTTAAATGATATGGCATACTTTAAATGACATGGCATATTCTAAATAATTAAACCTAAATGACATGGAATATAATCTAAGTGACATGAAATGGCATGAAACATAAAATAATGCTATCATGGAATATGCATGAAAATAAAAATAATAATGCATGAATATAATATATACTAAATGATGTGACAAAAATAAATGACTAAATAAAAAGCATAGGATAACATGAAATATTCAAAACCATATAACTAGGGGTGAGTTCGGTTCGGGTCGGTTATTTCGGGTTTTACAAACCGAACCGAGAAATTCGGTTTTTCCAAATGGGTAACCGAAATCGAACCGCAATAGCCAAAAGATCGGTTATAACCGAATCATCGTATCTCGGTTCGGTTATCGGTTTTCCATATTTTTTTGGGCTTTTGGGCTTTATTACATGCTATTTTAACAGGTTATTTATGCCTAACATGCTATTTCCACAATCAAAGTATCTTAGTTTTTAAAAATTTTAAAAATTATATTTTTTTTATAGTATTTTTAATTTTTTTTCACTAATTTAGAAATAAAATATTTATTTTTATATTATAAAATTAAAAAATAATTAAAAAATAGAATTCGATTCGGTTCGATTAATTGCGGTTTTTTGACTTATGAACCGAAAATCGAACCGAACCGAACCGAATAAATCAAACTAATAACCGAACCGAATTTTAACCGAATTAAAAAAAGTGAACCGGAATCGAACCGAACTGAACACTAAGGTTCGGATCGATTTTCGATTTTCTCGGTTTTTTTGCTCAGCCTTATATATAACAAACAATATCATCATAAAAAGTGATTCAAAATAATAATAATAGCATAGAAAAATATCATAGCAAAAATCACATATTAAATAAAATGCATGAACATGAAAAATGCAATACATGAAAATGTATTTTTTTCTTCTAAGTAAAGATATCCGGCTACCTTAGAAAAATATGTCAAATTAAATTTTCTAAAACAAAAAAACTTTGTGATTGTTTGAAAACAATTTTGAAGAAAAACTTGAATGAAGATTAAAACCCTAACCAAGCCCTTTAAAATTGGCTCTAATTTCCTAAGTTTAAAATCCCGAACTTAACCACCCTTGACCCGAACTCCATAAAATCATTTTTTAAGTTTAAAATGGCCTACAAACCACCCTAAGACAGTAACTAAATTTCCTAATCAACCCCCTCTAAGTAACTTAGCCAAAATAGAAAAATGATTTTCCCTTAAGTTCAATTTTAACTCTACTGTCCAGTTTTAAAACACGATTTTCTAACCTATTTTTAAAAATTCAAAAAAATCTAAAAAAATTACTGGAGACTCAGAACATGTAGAAATACACGAGAAAAATTGGCTTAATTTTCTAATCAAAGCCAGAAAAATCGAAAAAGCCCAAGTACTGGGTGAAAAACTGTTTTGTCAATACACATTTTTTTGCCTTTGATAAAATCATTTAAAAATCAAAGTAAAAATGTTGGAGACTCTCCTAAAAACCTACAAACAGTAGCTAAAACATTTAAAAACCCTGGACAAAAATTGGCTAAAGTAAAAAAAATACAAAGGTAGAATAATCAATTTGACAACTCTTTAATTTCCACAAGTATGCTCAAGTGAGCATGACTTTGAGCCATTGATTGGCCTAAGTCATAAATCATGTGGCATGACATGAGATGCATGAAAATACAACAAAGTGAATGCATGAAATGCATGGTTTAAAACCTAAGTGATATGGAAAATGCATGGCATAAGTTTGCATAACAATAAATGCTATCCTAGGTATAAGGTGCATGAAGTGCATGGCAATGCTAATGAAACCTAGACCTAAAAAATACAAGGCAATAACACAAACACATAGCATGCTAAATCAAAATGCACAAACTCATTGCATGGAAATGCAAACAATTCAACAAGCAAGATAAAAATGCACATGCAAAGCAAAGAAAATGGAGGTGGCCGAATGATCCTAAGCCTAAAGGAGTATGGCACTTTCACAAACATATAACATACTAACATGCAAGATACACAAACTCATGGCATGGAAATGCAAACCTATCAATTAACATGATGAAAATGCACATACAAAGCATAGGAAATGGAGGAGGCCGAATGGTCACATGACAAAATATAAGATGCAAACATGGCAACATACAAGGTATGATACATGAGAAAAATGCAAAATATAATCAAAACGAACACAAGGGCCGAAACCTACAAGGAAATATCATTTCATGAATAAAAATAAATATAAAAGCAAATATAGCATAAAAATGTAAAGAACATGATCAAAATAAACATAGACATGCAAAGAAAATAACAAGAAAAACTAGTAAACAAAACAAGGAAAGTTGAGCTCCATGGTTGGTACAAAATGGGCATAGCCTCTCCCCTAACCATAATCACTTGGTCTTGTCAAGATCATGAAGCCTTTCCATTTCAAAAAATCAGAAAATAAACCATGCTAATCAACCAAATAGAGGTGAGCTTTATGGTTGGTAAAAATGGGCATAGCCTCTCCCCTAACCATGGTCACTTGATAAGTATCAAGATAATGTAGCCATTTCAACCTCTTTTGCTTCATTTTTTGTAAAAAATAAAAACATTAAATACTTAAATAAACCTTCCAAAATCATGTTTCCCACAACAACATGCAAAGAAGAAAAAAAAAGAAAAATCAAGGCAAGCATTCATGTCAAATTCGGCCAAGTAAAAACCTTGTAAAAAAAAAAATTGTTTTCAACCATTTTTAATGAAGAGGAAAAAATGAAAACTTAAGTAAACATTTTAAAACTTTGATTTCTATGAGAAATATAGTAGGAAAAAAAATTGGAAAATCAAGAAATCAACATGGAAAACAAGAAGAAAACCATGCTAGAGCTAGGTAGAAATGACTACCTTCAAGCTCTTTTTAGAAAACCTTTCTTTTCTTTCTTTCAAAAACATCTTCTTTGCTAAATTAGCTACTGCCCTCCTCCATCAAATTACCTAGCCTATATGGAAAAAACAAACATTCCCCCTTTCCTTTTCTCTTGGCCGGTTGGTATCCCTCACCCTTAGATGATTTTTGCACTTTTTCTCCTCCAATTTTGGCCCTTAGATTAGGATCTTTTGATGACACAATAAAATACCTTCTTGCCAATTGATAGCAGCCCTTAAGATGTGTACTCAGCCCTTCTAATAATCTCAGCCCTTAGATGAAATAAGGATACAATCCCATGCTCTCCCTTGCTTGGCCAAATGAACCTCTACCCTTGGATGAGTTGTGCTCATCTTTCTTCTTCCATTCTTGGCCATTGGATGAGGATTCTTTCATGACAACATAAAAATGTCATCTTGGCATTTAATCCCAGCCCTTGTAAATGGCCTAAGCCATTGGATGAAAATGACCAATCTCATACACTCCCTTGCTTGGCCGAATGAATGCCAACCCTTGGATTCATTGTGCTCATCTTTCTTCTTGCATTCTTGGCCATTGGATGAGGGTTCTTTCATGACAAATAAAAATGTCATCTTGGCATTTAATCTTTGGCCATTGAATGGTGCATTCAACTTTTCTACAAGGCACCTAAGCTATTGGATGAAGGAGAAACCATTTGCAAGGTACTAGTGGAAGCATTTTGAGCTTGATAGTGATTAAGGAATTAAATTGATCAAGCTTCCTTCTTCTCCTCTATGCTGACTGACCAAGGGAGGAATTATCTCAGCAATTCCTTCATCTTTCATATTTTTCTTAATTACAAATTGGCCCCTTTCTGTTTCTTCGGTAAAATGACCTTTTTGACACCAAAACCTAAATAAATAGCAAACGGACTCCAAATTAAAATTTTATTTTTTCAATACTTCCGAAATAATAAAAAATTGAATTTTGGAAGTTTTCAAATTTTTTTGAGTCCATTTGCTATTTTTTTAGATTTTTCTTCCAAAATTGTCCTTTTGTGCACCCGAACTTTTACCATTTTGTAAACGAGCTCCAAATCTGGATTTTTCTTCACCAATCTATTTCAAATAATTTAAAAGTGAGATCTGCAAATTTTCAGAGATCATTTGCCATTTTTTCGGGATTTATCTGCTTGAATTTCTACATAGTGGGCTCGGGATTTGCCATTTTGCAAACGAACTCCGGATCCATATTTTCTTTCGCCAATCTCTTTCAAATAATTTAAGAATGAGATCTGCAAATTTTCACAATTTTTGGAACTCGTTTGCTATTTTTTCGGGATTTATCCTTTTGAATTTCTACATAGTGGGCCCGAGATTTGGCCATTTTGCAAACGAACTCTGAATCCAGATTTTCTTTCGCCAATCTCTTCGAAATGATTTAAGAATGGGATCTGTAAATTTTCAGAATTTTTGGAGCTCATTTGCTATTTTTTCCAATTTTGTCATTTTGCCTCCAAAACCCGGTTTTGCTCAAAACAAGTCTAATTTTCAGGTTTTCTTTTCTAGGCCTTTGTCATATATTGAATTGGAGTTGGTCCAAAAACACCCAATTTTTACGATCAAATTCCCTTCCGTTTTGATTTTTCCTCTTTTTAGTATCGAAAATTTCCTCATTTTTTTGTTTTTTCTCCAATCGGCTCTTTTCTCGGAATTACTTCAAACTGAGCCTTGGGCTATCCTTGTTTAACCATTCCTCATCAATTAGGGATTTTATTTTTACCGAATCGGGTCATTTCTGCAATTTTTCTCAATTTCATCAAAATCCACTAAAAACTCTAATTCTCGGTTTTCTTTCGATTTGATTTTTTCTTTAATTTTTCTTTCAAGTAGCTTCTCCATTACCTGTAGTCAGTGCTTATCTTTCATTTGGAACCTTCAATTTCGACCAATTTGATCGTTTAAGCACTTTTCCCCAAATTTCCCGAGCTAGGGTTTCCTTTTTACTGAATCTCCGTAACCCAAATTCCGAACTCCATATCTTTCAATGTAGACCTCGGATTATCAAAATTCTTTCACCATTTTTCAATTGAACTTCAAATCTTGATTTTGAAAGTGGGTTGACTTTTTCAGTAGTTGACTTTTTGAGGTTGACTTTTTTGAGATTGACTTTTTCAAGTTTTACTTTTTATGCTCGCTTTCTTAAACTAAGTCACGAAATACCACCTGCAGAATAAAAAAAAATCTTTTTGCATTCTGAAACATCACTTTAGGAAGAAAACCATATCTGATTTGATGGTCCGGACAAAATTAGATGTCTACAAGTTATATTACCACTAGTAATCAAATCAACTTGATAATCTTATCACCATAATAATTAAATTATCACGATGATCTTGCAAGTGATACCAAACGTTATCTAATAAAATTGAGATATGTGCTATATAAATAAACACATATATTTGTTGCTCCATAGTCAAGAAGGATTAAAAAGCTCCACAAAAAATAGATCTTTGAAAGCTCGTAAAGCAAGTATAAATAAACCATTTTTGAAAATTCAAATTAACATTGGAGTAGGTAAATCCAAAACCAACTAAATTTCTTACACTACCAATAAAAAAAATTCAAAAGAGCTTATTAAATCAAGGTATCGAATTAAGTATTTCAATGAATCAAGCAAATAAAAAAAAAAGGTACTTTTAGTTTAGAAGTGACAGAATGCAATTATCCATTATCTTTGTCAGAGATAAAGAGCGAGGGCAAAACACTCAACGCAACGCAACGGCCGAAGGCAAAGAGAAAAGTCCACTTTCAATCATACACTCACTAACCAAGCTTTTACTCAACGCTCTCTTCGTCTTCTATCTTTCTCCGCTAAATGCTAACAAAAAATAGTAATAAAAATAGACTCATCAAAATCAAATCAAATCAAATCCCCCGGTCTCATGATTTCCCTTCTCCTTCTACTTGTCAAAACCCTCACTCTTTTCAACTCCTAAAAGCCTAAACCTCCTAAACCAGCCAAAAAAGAAAAAGCAAAAAAAAAGGGAAAAACCCATTACCCATTAAGATTCAAAACCGCCATGTACTTATCGGAGAAGCCCCGTCCGATAGATTTATACAAGGAGGAAGGTCCTGCCACCGCCCGTGACATGATCATCGAGGTCACCACCAATGGGGATTTGCCACCTCACCACCACCACCCTCCTCACCAACAACAGCAACAGCAAATGATCTTAGGTGAAAGCAGCGGCGAAGACCCAGAAGTCAAAGCCCCCAAGAAACGAGCCGAGACCTGGGTCCAAGACGAAACCCGAAACCTTATCGCCTTTAGAAGGGAAATGGACGGCCTTTTCAATACTTCCAAATCCAACAAGCACTTGTGGGAGCAGATATCGGCTAAGATGAGAGAGAAAGGGTTCGACCGATCCCCCACTATGTGTACGGACAAGTGGAGGAACTTGTTGAAGGAGTTTAAAAAAGCTAAGCATCAAGATAGAGGGAGCGGGTCAGCTAAGATGTCTTATTATAAGGAAATTGAAGAGATTTTAAGGGAGAGGATGAAGAGTACTTATCAGAGTCCAACTCCTCCGAAGGTTGATTCCTTTATGCATTTTGCTGACAAGGGTATGTGCTATATTTTTATTTATTTATTTTGCATTTAACAAGTGGAACTTTTATTAAATTGCTGTTGTGTTGTTACTGGATGATGGATGATGCGGCCTTTCTCTTTTAAAGGCTTTACTTGGATTTAAGAATCTGTTTTGGGTGATATGGCTTTAATTTATTCCATTGTATATACTGATGTCTTAGCTTTAGACCATCTGAATGTTTTGTCTAAAGGCCGCTATAAGTTTTGAAGTTGAAGTGACTTAAGTTGGTAGTATTAATTGCGGTTGAAATATGAAATTAGATTTGGTTCTTTAACTGCATGAGTTTCTTTGACTGGAAATGACTTTGACTGAGTAGTCTTCCTTTTTTTTTTTTTCTTTTCTTTTTTAATGGTTGTAGATTTGTAATGTGTGCTTTAGAAGAAGATTTGTTTGAGTTCATGTATCCTTATGAAAGTTGGTACTTACAAAACTGCGGCTTTTAAATGATATTTTTTTTTTATGGAGTTTAGACGGGTAAATATTCAACATCTACTTGTGAAGCTAGGTGTCATGTCTTCAAAATATGATATGGGGTTCAATTTACTTGAGCATGAATCATGCTGAGCAGAACATGAATGAGTAGTCTGCAAAGCAAATTTCAAGATATGGCTTGTCTCGTCTCCTTAAAATTTAGAATACCACCTTTTTAATAAGAGCAGGGAAGTACTATGTTGATATGTTCTTCAAATCTTATTTTGGAAGAGATAATTATCTATATATGGTCTATTGATTTCCTCTCTGTTGCCTTATACGGTTTGATCCATTTTCCAAGACCTTCAATCCGCTTTTACAAGGTTTTCCCCAGGCTTTGTCTTATGCAGACATATTACCTTGCTGTTGCATATCACTTCATTTAAACAGTACATAAGTTTTAGCCTCCTGCTTTTGGAGATTTCAGTCTCTCTCTCTCTCTCTTTGGGTAGCGGGGGTGTTCATGTAGGCTACCTGATGGATAGTTGTATTATTTCTTTATTCTTATTGCAACATATATTAAGTCTTTCTTTCTATTACCATGGCTTTAATAATCATCACCAATATGGTTTGACTCTTGTAGGTTTTGAGGATACTGGCATATCATTTGGTCCTGTTGAAGGTATGTTGTAATTTGAGTTTGCTGTCTTCTGGTTTATCTTGAATTTTTGATTTCACTCTTTTATAAGCTTGTAGTAATATTTTTCCTCAAGTTAATTTGGGTAATTCATAGAATCTATTGGATTCAATGCCATTAGTCTATCAACCTTATACCTCATCAGCTTCTTGCTTGGATTTAGGAGCTTTATGAGGCATAATTAGAGAAGAGTGTATCTATCTTGAAACACCTATTTTGAGAGCACCAAGTTATGTGCATATTTTTCATAAGACCAACACTGTTACCTGTTATATTAATCAGGCAATCTTTAGGCACTGTCGCCCTCTATTTATTTCATCAGTTAAACTGGATGTACTTTTTTGAACTTAAAACTGAACAATCACTTCTTTTTTCAGTAACCTCTCTTTTCAGCATTTTTAACATCTTTCATGAAGCCAAGACACCTCCATGGACAGCCTTGCTTGTTTCTTTCCCTTCATTCTCAATCTCTTGCAGCGAATTCTGACCTTTTATTTATAGTGACAGTGTCATTAGCCTTGTAGTGAGCCCAACATACCACCTGCTCCCACCCAGGATAAGTTCTCCCGAGAGTGGCTTTTGTGCCTCAAAAGCTTATGCCTTCGGCAACCTTTTGCTGCATCTAATGTACATGTTTTTGTTAGGGGCATACACGATGCTGAAATGTTGTTTATTGAATGTTGAAAAATGGATATAATTTAATTTAATGAATGGCATATGCATCTATCACTGGGGGTTCATAAGCCTGCTATCTATATTATGTGGTTATGAAATCTTATGCCTTCTATTTAATTTCAATCTTGATGAAAGTTTTATTTTACTGGGAATATTTAGAATGGGGAGTCGATTGTGTATGTTGATGCACTTCCACACTGAATCAACATTTAAGTTAAATAGAAAAATTATGTACTCTAAAGAATTGCTGCCTGATGAACGACTTTTTACTGAAGCGTGTCTTTCATCTATTCACCATAGCATACTTGCTTTATTTTCCATGTTGCCTTTTTCTCTAATTACCTTAAAAAGTTATGCATCTCCTTCTGTTCATGCTTTCTGGTGTGCAGCTAGTGGTAGGCCAACGCTTAATCTTGAAAGACGTTTAGATCATGATGAACATCCTCTTGCTATCACTGCAGCTGATGCAGTTGCAGCCAGTGGTGTTCCTCCTTGGAATTGGAGAGAGACACCTGGAAATGGTAAGTTCTGTTAGAATTTTTGCTGAACCAATTTTACCAAAAGATATGATGGTTCTGCATGTAGCACAATGTTTAGGTGTTTTAGTGGTGCATCACAGGCACATTTTTTTTGTACTTGCTCAACTAAATGTGATTGTGTTAAACGCTATTTGATTATGAGCATTGGCTCCCAAATCTTGTCTGAGAAGAAAATTTTAATTCTGATGGAAATCTTTGTATTGACTTCTTATTCTCTTTCACACCTTTTTTGGTAGGTGGGGACTGTCAGTCGTATGGAGGAAGGGTTATAACTGTCAAGTTTGGGGACTACACCAGAAGGATTGGTATAGATGGTACTAGCGATGCCATCAGAGATGCAATTAAATCTGCTTTTAGATTGAGAACTAAGCGTGCATTTTGGTTGGAGGATGAAGACCATATAGTTCGTAGTCTTGACAGGGAAATGCCTTTAGGGAATTATACTCTCCACCTTGATGAAGGTACATTGACATGCATGCTGTTTCTACAGCCATTCAGACAAAAAATTTCTCAAGTAATTGATTTCATAAAAATATAATAGATGAAAGATACAGCTGTAAATGATGTAATAATCCTCTATCATCTACGGAGCATGGGTAAGGGTAAAACCTATGGGTGTCTAACCCTCCCAAGATATCCACAATATGAGAGCCTTATGCATTGCTCCGACTCTTCATTTGTCTTGAAATACCCGTGTCCGACACATATCCGGACATGGATATGGGGATATGATCCTCCAAAGATTCTTCAAATACATAGAAATCTTGGAAAAAATTGAACATACCAGTGTCGGACGATACCCATGTCCGACACTCACACCCGAGTGCGAGTAACATAGTTGTGATCTGTTGTCTATTGATATAAAAGAGATATAGCCTGCACTTAATAATGCAGAGTTGCTTTCATATGAAATATTATATTTCACAAACTCCAATAATAAGCCAACACCTTTATTATGCTATCAAACATACCTGCAGGCATTTTTGTTTCACTGGCAGAAGAGAAAAACAAGGTACTTATTTTTTCTGTGTATTTTCAAACACCTGCACTCAGGTTTGGCTGTAAAAGTGTGCCTCTATGATGAGTCTGATCATATACCGGTTCACACGGAGGAGGAGATCTTTTACACAGAAGATGATTACCGTGAATATCTAGTCCGTCGGGGCTACACAGGTCTCAGGGAGATTGATGGATACAGGAACATTGATAATATGGACGACCTTCGAACTAATGCTATATATCGAGGTGCGAGCTGAAAGCTGGTGCATCTTGCTTACTCAAATGCAGTGCTCTGGAGAGGCTATAATAAAGTTGCCTCATCTTGATTTGCTCTAGTGCTTTCTGAAGATTGTGATTATGTTGTTCGCATTAGCTCTTACTAATCATGAACCCTATAACTCAGCTGTGAATAGCATGTTGTATAATGTTTCTTAACTCCGGTACAGATTCTGTTCATGCGGCCTGGACGCCCTTTGTTTGTAATATGCATTTCAGTTGAAAAAGTATTTCTAGCGAGGTTTTCCGTGGGGTCAATTTTACAGGCATTTGATTGCTTTCAGCTTCTTGAATTCCAGTTTTGAGAATTTGTCTTGCTTCTGGTTTTCTTTTAAAAAACATTGCCTAAACCACAAGCAACCAAATACTTTGAAAGTGACAGTTGAAGGATGGCCAAGATCAGTGGCAGAAAGTGCTGAAAGCACATTTCAATCATCGTCGATGTAATTTCATGGTTTGTATTTGAAACCTGGAAAATAAAAATTTCCTACCAGAGCTCTTTGGTAGGACTGTTAGTCTTGTAAATGTCTGATTGATTACATAAAATTTTAATAGCTTAGCTGAACTGAAGAACTTGATTTGACATTATGTTGTAAGATAAAATGAAAACAGCTTATGTTCTAAGATGAAATGAAAACAGCTTGAAAAAATCTGTGAAAGAACAGCAGTGAAATTCTTCAGCACGTCAACAGCCATATGGTATGTTGGTAGAGTGCTATATTTTTAGTTCCAATAATAATCAAAGATCAAAAAAAATTCTTCATCACCGGGTTAATACATTTGAAAGATTATACACATACTTCATTAAAACATTTCACAACCATAAACATAAGCAGACCCAAAAACACAAATAATTTTTGTCATCTTTCATAGCAATCCTGGAAAAATCTGTGAATAGAAGATTCACAGATTATACACCCACAAGTTAAGAAAAAAAAAAAAAAAAGGGGTTCAATCACTCTACTGCTCGTCCCATTAATCATTCTTGTATTATTGAAAATGAACAAAGTAGAGAAGCTAATCCTTCTATTCGTTTGGAGATGCAGTTGCAAGGACCCAACTGAATTTTTGTTTTGAGGGCACTTCTTCATGATGTGCCCTTTTGCCTTTTCCATGCTTCCTCTGAAAGTTCCACGCTTGCTCTGTCTGTGGAATCTTCTCACTTCACCGGTTCAATGACAACTTGAAATCTGCATTGGGTGCTTTTGAATGGGCAGAATCACGCCCAGGCTATAAGCACTCTCCTCAGGCATCCTTGATATATAAGATGAAACAAATGGATCGAATTAATGAAGAAGTTCTTAGAGGAAATGCGTCAAGCTCACCTTGTTACGCTTAACACAATATAGCCAAGGTTATGAGAAGGTTTGCAGGTGCAGGGAATGTGAGGATATTTGATCGATGAATTGGAAACACTTTTGGATTGGAGAAGAAATTGAACACAGATTTGATGAACTTGCTGGTTGACCCGTGAAATTTTCTTGCTGCTCAAATCACAGATTTCACTTGACGCTCACACATGGTTGGTTCAACAAAATCAATCGCGTAGAGATGAGGGCCGCGTTGTCATTAGCTACTCGACGACTATCATCCAGTTGTATTGTTGGCAGGCAGTAATAACTTTCAAGAAGTTTATCAACTCCTTGATGAAATGGCTGCCCATTTAGGTTGTCCTCCCAATGTTGTTACTTACAACACCACTGTCATGTGCTCACTATCAAAGGCACAGAAGTTTGAGGAAGCTTTTTAAATTGCTTTGAGAATGAAAACTGCAAGATATATTGTACACTTTTTTACAACTGCTTGATCCATACACTGGGAAGTTTTTGAGGTAGAGTTGCCCCCTATCATGCTTTAAAATTGGGAAGATATATAGTCTTTTGAGCAAACTATTGAATGATATGGTTAATAAGCATCATCTTAGTCTTCATATTTCAGCCTACTCACTATTGATTCATGGACTTTGAGTGGGCTTACAACAACCTGTTTGACACATTCGGATATGAGTATATATTAACTGGATATTTTATTTTTCCTTAAAGATCTATATCTAATACCTGCGTCTGACACATACTCGGATATGAATATATCCGTATCATACACATATTCGTATCGCTCATTCCCGAATCTGAATAACATAGCGAGAAGCTCATAGTTTAAATTGGATACTTTTAAATTTATTTTATTTTCCTTCTATGTGCTTGAAAGCTATGGCTTTATTTGAAATGGATATCTGTACATATTTTTAGTTTTTACAATATTGACTTTATATTTAGCATAGAAGTTGCAGTCTCAAAACAATCAAAGGTCAGTGTACATATGAATTGATCAATTGTTTATCTGGCCTTCTATTTCAAGATTACAAGCAATAGTGGTGAGATTATTGTATTTGCAGACCTTATGAACTAACCAAGCAACTCGGCCTATGTTAGATTACCAGGTCTGTAGATTCCATATTACAACATCGTTTCCTGTCTATTCCTATTATTCTTCTCTCATCTCTGAGTTATGGTGGTTTAAATGTTAATATCTTCTGATTATGTGAGAAACTGTATTGATATCTTTAGCAATTGTGACCTATGTTGCACGGATTCAGAGTGAGTGTTGGATACGGATATATGTTCGATACAAGTATGCTCAATTTTTTAAAATTTTTTCATATATTTTGAAAATCATACTTCCAGGTAGGTGTCGAATACGAATATTAAAAAAATAAAATAAAAAGAATTTAAATTATATTAGGATAATCCTAAAAAGTCATTTTTTAAACATTCATTAAATAAATGCCAATTCATATTTATTTAAAAAAATTAATTAATATTCAATTCTCTAACATTTTAACCCTAGTTATCATAAACATTTTATGTTAATTAATTAAATAAATAAATAAGTAGAAGCCAATAGTGTTTTTTTTTTTGGTTAAAAACACAAAAAAGTTTGCTTATTCTCTTCTTCCGATTTCTTCTTCCTCCCACATTTTGTAGGTGAGATTTCTTTTTTTCATTTTTTTCATTTTTTTCGTTGTCTATCTAACCAAAATTTTGTAAGTGGCTCTCTTTATTTGATTTTTTTTTTTTTTTTTGTCTAAAAAATCCTATTTCATCTAAAAATTTAGATATTTCTATCATGAGTGGTTAAGAGAAAATTATTTTTACTGAATGTAATTAAAAGGAGGAAGAAGTAGATAAATTGAGGATTCTCTAGAAAAAGAGGTACAATTCAAGAAGAACACTTTATTTGTGGTTTTAATATTTCATTGCTGCTGATTTTGGAAAAAGTTCATCGTGATTATCAAACAAAGAGAAACACAAAAAAAATAAAACACCAACAGATAAAAAAAGGAAAAAAAAAAGAAGCTTTAGGTTTTTTTTTCTTTTCATATATTAATTTCATTAGTTAGGTTAAAAAAACTAATGAAAATTAATTTGATGATGTTAGTAAGTGATAAATGCTTAAAAAATAACTTTAAAAAAAATAAAAAAATCAAGATAATATAGATTGTGACTGCAAAATCTAGGGCTGCTATGACTATTAGTTTGTGATTTGGGTCATGGCGGTGGGCTTAGACGCTTAGTTTGTGATTTATAAAATTAGATCTCATAGTTTTGGTTGCAGTCTCTTTCCCTCTCTTGACACTTGACAGTTAAATTCCACTCTCTCGTAAACATTGAGGAGAAATAAATATGTTTAAAAATCGGGCTATTTATTAGATTTTTTAGGTTTGAATATAAATTTTTTTTATCTAGATCGGTTCAAATTATCTTTCATCAATAAAAAAAAAAATTATTTAAATTTAATTATAAATATTAATATAAAAATAATTTTTAAACAATGACCCAGACTTAGTAAAATTTTTTTTTTTTTAAACATTGATGAACAGGTTTAGGAGGCAGCATGACCTTTGTCTGAGTCTCTTTATTAGAAATAATAAAGTAGCATTTTGCTGAAAATCATAACCTCGTGATCCAATCTTGCAATTTATTACAAACAATAGAACAAATATATATATATATATATATATATATATATATATATATAACCCTGCTTTTGCCCAGCAGGTCTTCATACCTTCCCCACCATGTAGTGGGATTGCGTTGCCATATGCCTTAATCATTGGTAATTTTCTACAAGTACTGACCTAATGACCAATTTCTTGCCCTTTTTGTTCCTTCATTTTTCCTTCTTAACCCCTTCCCTATAAAGTTGTCCAAAGTCTTGTGCTGGTTGAACAGAAAAAAGAATGTCTTATCAAACCCAATTTTTTCCTTCACCTTATCCAAATAGGTAGTATTTGATAGTAAGTACTACATTATACCAAATAGTGAAGAAAATATGGAATCAAATAAGTTACGTTATCCGAATTTAAGAATAAATGTTATATATAAATATGTGTCCGAAATGAATATATATTTTTTAAGATTTTTTTATATATTTGAAGGATTATATTTTTATACTCATGTTCGAATATGTGTATGATGCATATATCGAACACAAATATTTTTTTAAAAAAATAAAGAGTATGGTTAATATAGCAAATAAAGTAAATATGTCCCTTTGCCTTTCAAAATGTTTTGAAGTTTGAGATTTTACTTTTTAGGCTTCAGTTCCCATTACCAAATACTTCTTTAACCATTAACGAGGTTTTTATATTAAAGAATGGAGACTGAAGTGAGAGGAAGAAGAAAAAGAAGAGACGTTGAAATTAGGGAAAGGAAAATATTTGGTTTGTCATAAGAAACTTCAATCTGTTTGCATAGATAACTGATATTTTTGTTACTTTACCATGAAATTATCGTAAAAAAACAACAAAAAAAGCCTAAGGGTGCAGTCCCGTAATCAGCCAAGAGATAGGTACAACAGCACGTCCAATGTTGCTCTATTAGGCTAAAATCAATGATATTATCCAAAGAGCCGGCAGTGCTTGGAAGTTTACGAAACTATAGCATATTTTTCCAACGATAAAAAAAAAAAAAAAAAAAATCGGATTGGATCAACCAACCAACCAGATACTTAGACCAATTTATTCAAGAATCAAACTGTTCGATTTGGTTTGGTACATGAAATCGAAAATTCATTGAATCGGTTTAATGAATTTTCGATTCAACTTGATTTGATTTTTTAAACCCTAAACCTTCAATTTGATTTTTTAAACCTACCCTTAACCGTGACCTATTCAGATTATTATAAAGCATATTACTATATGATTTGATTGACTATTTCCAATGCCTCCAACCTTCATGCTTTAAACATAGACAAATACCCATTTCAGTTTTTTTTTTTTTTTTTTTTTCCTTTCTGCCTTATATTATAAGAAGAAACGGAGATTTTTTTATTTTATTTTTTGCATAGCAGAACGGGTATGGAGGAGGTGGTCAACTTCATACCTATTTGGATGCCAATAGTAAGGGCATTCCTTCAACTTAAGCTTAGATTCAGAGCTTGACACCTCTCTCGTCAAACACATTAGCAGACTCCAAAAAAAAAAAATCACTAGATCATGATTAGGCTAGGATTCACATCTTGACCCTATCTCTGCCAACTCTAGACTTGAAATCCAACAAGGGAGAAAGAGTATTAACCAGTGTTATGTGGGCTTCAACTATGCCATCAATTTAGGATTAACGTATTTAGATAGTTTTTATACTATAATTAATTAAAAATGTATTTTAATTTTTATATTATAAAAACGAGTAATTTAATCATTGTACGTTTGAAATTAGTGCAAAAAAATAAAATTGATAATTGTGTTCATGAAAAATCATTTAAATGCTGACGTGAACATGTGAAATTAACAAAATAGATGACTTGGAAAAAAAAACGATGACGTGTCAAATTTTTTTGATTAGGTGAAATTTAGAAACTGACAGAATAAATAATTTCGAAAAAAAAATGATTACATATTTTTACGAGTAAGGGAGGGATTTGGGTAAAAAAATTATGTTTTTCTAAATTTAGCTTGAGTAAATAAATTTGACATGTCATTATTTTTTTTCAAGTCATATTTTTTGTCAGTTTCACATATCCATATCAACATTTAGACAGTTTTCCATTAACACTGTTAGCAATTTTACTTTTTTACACCAATTTTAAATGTATAAGAATTAAATTACTCATTTCTATAATACATAAACTAAAATATATTTTTGATTATAATACAAAAATTGTTTAAATACTTTAACCCAAATTAGGACCATTTTCCCACCATAGATTTCAGATCCTTGCATGGCCTTAGAAATAAGAAGACTAGATATCATAAGCCTACTAAAGAACAATGGTTTATTAAATGACTAAGGTTGCATTCATCAATGAAAAAGTGACTAATAATTCTACCCTTAAAAAGCGTGATACAGAGGCTAAAAAGATAGCTATGCACATGCTTCAGATTGGGTGATTGCCATGATTTTGTACCAATGAAAATGGTGGTTTTTTTATATATAAAAAAGATAGCGATTTTAAAATAAATAAAAAAATATTTATAGATATTAAAATTTAAAATTTAAATCTATTAAATATTATTTTTAAAGAATAGATACATGAATCAACCGATTAAACTCTGGATTCCAAAAAAAAATGGTGGTCTCTACTCTCCAAATCCTGAAATACTGTTCCCCAACTACTTGGCAGTTGCCAGCTTCCCCCCTATACACCCAGAATGTTATTATTTCCATACTCAATTCTGACATTAAAGATTTATCAGCTACTAGTAGTACAATCTTCAAGCTGTAAAGTTTGGCATTCCTTGCAACTTGTATTTTCCAGAGAGGGAAAAAAACACTACCAATATTTCAGAATTAAGGAAGACAGCAGCTTTACAGGGCATGATAGTTCATGACCAACCAGTCAGCAGCTTTGCAATTGGGGCATAGCTGATTAAGATTAACCCACCAAATACTTTAATACCCTGACCTGATAGCTGAAGGGGAGCCAGCCACATACATGATATTTACTTAATAAATTGAAAATGATTAGCTCTAGAGTCTAGAGGACTTGGTTTTAAATCAGACAGATTAAATCTGTTATTTGAATTTAAATGTGAGTATTAGATATATATATATATATATATTCGATATGGATATGGATATGTTTGATTTATTTTAAATTTTTTTATATATTTGAAGGGTCGTTGAGGGATTATTCATACTTTCATATCCGAATATACATTTAACATAAATGTCAAACACGAATATTAAAAAAAAAAAATCACAGCAATCACAATATAAAAAGGGAACATGCAGCAAATAGCCTAAAACTAAAAGGAAACTTTTTTTATAAAAAGAATCAAAAGAAAATTCATCAATGTGCGGACCCAGCTGTCACCTTTCTATAATCTCTTCCTACTCCCAAACTGAGATTTTCTCAAACTGAAATTTTCTGATTTGAGTTCATTACATAATTACTTTCTTTCTCTTTCTCTCTCTTTCTATGGTCACTGGGCTTTCACGGACAAGACAAGAGGAATCTAAGAAAACATTTTCCTTTGCACTTTCCTGGCTACTTTTTTCTCCACCATAAAATGTGACAATTACAATTAAAACTTTTATAATAAAAATAGTGAGAATCATTTAAATCTCAACTTTAAATTTTACAACAATAATTAGAGTCATAAATTTTTTTTGCTCAATTTCACATCACCTGAGAACAAAGAAGAATTACAAAAAAATTAACAAACAAAAATTATTTATCAATTAAAAGAAATATCATGTTAAAATTTAATAAAAATTATTTATAGCCTTCTTTTTCAAAGAATCATTTTTCTTTATCATGTTAAGTTAATTTATATTTTAAATTTAATAAAAATATATATATTACAGAGTAAATAAAAAATATTATGTTTTTATTTTATTTTTTTGTAAAAAAAAAAGTTATATGAACATGTTAGGATTGTAAGAGAGGTGTCCATGAGTCGGACTGGATCGGGTTCGGGCCGAGTTTAAATATGATATTACTATATATACTTGCTCAAGTCAGATCCGATTCAAAATATGAGTCTCAAATTCTACACAAATCTGACTATATTTATAAATGAGTAGCCTAGCTTAAAATCATATTTTTTTTATATTTACATTATAATATTATAAATATTTTTATTTTTTTATATGATATAAATTACATAATATATATAATATAAAAAAGATTAATAATTAAAACCTATTTACTAATTATGTATCATGACAACAAAATTATTAAAAGAAAATTAAATATGATATTTTAAAAATAATTTAAATTATATTAAAATCATTTTTTTTTTTTGAAAGATTATGTAATTTCATTCTAACATTTCACAACCATACACAAAAGCGACCCAAAAAATACCCAACCCGAATACATAAATCATTCTTTATCATCTTTCTTAGCAATGTTGAAAATATTTATGAATAGAAGATTCATAGATTAAATTGCAGTAGAAAAAAGAAAAACAGGTTCAATCACTCTACTACTGCTCGTCGCATTCATCATTCTTGTATGATACCAAGAGTGTCGATCTTGTGTATCTTGGTATCAAAGGAATAATATTAAAATCATCTTAAAAAATAGATCTATTATTAATAATTAGATTTAGTACTCAAATATTAGTATATAATTATAATAATAATACAATTTAAAATATTAAAAAATATGTGTATATTAATATTAAAAAAATTTAATATTGCAAAAGTATTATTTAAAATATAAAACTAGTTGAATATTAATATTTTAATATTTTTAAATATACTTCTTCAATAAAATTAATTAAAATAATTATTTATAAATAAAATAATATATCAAGTTGAGTCCAAACTTTATTAAGGTGTGAAAATTTATATAACATGAATTATTAAGGTGTCAAAATTTATATAAATACATATATAACAGCATAAACACGATTATAACACGAGAAATAACACAAACATAATACTAATATACGAATTACTAGACTTACATGTGATAAGTTTATTAAAATAAAAATGTATTTTTTTAATAAAATATTATTATAAATTGGCTCGAGCTTAATAAATTTATTCTCGAATTGACCAAACTGATAAACTTTATAAATAATTTGATCCATAAATAAATGATAATATCTTATTTAATTAATTTTTAATAAAGTTTTTATTGTAACAATAACTCAAAATATTTTTTCATTATAGACTTTTTTATAATTGTCTTAAAAGTTAATTTGAGTTCGTAATCCCATACGGTTCTCACGATTTTCATTTTCAAAGTTCCTACGGTAGTGTTTACCCCATAAAAGTAAAAAAACCTGACAAGAATCTCTATGTCATTTTTCTGTTTTGTTTTCATCTGCAAATAGTGTAAAGTAGTTATATAGCTTAGTTATGGCATGGCTGATGGCTCTAGCCCTTGTATTCTCCTCCTAATTCTCTACTCCAATTTGTTCTTGGAGGTAGAAGTAGAATCATTAAGGATAAGCCGTCTTTCAACTGCTAATTTCAAGCTTCTGCTTTTTCTCGTTTAGTCTTTTCTAACTTTTACTTGGTAATTCTTTTCTATTTAATTAATCTCTCTGAAGTCTGAACATTTTACTGGTTTTAACTTTCTTCTTGATCTTCAGTTCCTAGCGTTCTTGCCATCTTCTTTTGTCTTTCTAGTTTCGCTTTGCTTCTAGCTTCCACTTGAACTCTTCAGTTATCTGTCTTTTTCCAAGAAAACTCTGTTGGATCTTCGCTGATATTTATAGTGTATACAATAGTAATACTACAATGCCGCCTTCTTACTTCCCTCTTCGCTGGGAGAGCACTGGAGACCAATGGTGGTATGCTTCACCTATTGATTGGGCAGCTGCAAATGGCCTTTACGACCTGGTCACCGAGCTTCTCCATCTTGACACCAATCTTCTCATCAAGCTCACTTCTCTCCGCAGAATCCGCCGTCTCGAAACCGTGTGGGACGATGAGGCGGCGGCTCAGTTTGATGATGTTGCCAAATGCCGCTCTCTTGTTGCAAGAAGGCTTCTTCAAGAATGCGAGACCAAGAAAGGCAACAATACCTTGATTAGAGCTGGCTATGGAGGCTGGCTTTTGTACACAGCTGCCTCAGCTGGTGACGTAGATTTCATTAAGGAACTGTTAGAGAGAGACCCTCTTCTTGTATTTGGAAAAGGAGAATATGGTGTCACTGACATATTTTACGCAGCAGCTAGGAGCAAAAGCTCTGAGGTTTTCAGGATGCTGCTTGATTTTGCTGTGTCGTCTAGGGATGAACTGAGTGAAAGTGGTTGGGTTTTTAAGTGGGAAATTATGAACAGAGCGGTTCATGGTGCGGCTAGAGGTGGGAGTTTGGAGATTTTAAGGGAGATTCTCAGGGATTGTGGAGATGTTTTGGTCTATAGAGATGTGCAGGGTTTTACTATCTTGCATACAGCCTCTGGGAGAGGGCAGATTGAGGTAAGGAACTAAATCCTTGCCCTCTATTTGCCTTTGTTAAAGTTCAATACCCGAATCATTTTTCTCCACTGGTGGTCTTTATAAGCATTTCTATCTACTTAACCTCACCATGTAGCAGATAATCATTCAACAATTTTATCTAGTGGTTTATATTTCAAACGAATGCTTGCATCTTGTCAGAGTTTAGATAAAGTTTTTGTGTGATTTGATGGTGTTGAAGGCTAAAACATGGAAGCCTTGAATGGTAGAAATTGTTTACTACTTCCTTTCGAGAAAAGTTCAGAGATTGACATCATTTAGACATGATGCTATCCATGTGCACACAATTAGTGTATATGTCAGGGCAGGGCAAATTGAAGTTTGCTTGAATTGCCCACAACTGGTTTTTATTCAATATATTTCTCAGAGAACCTAAGAGGCATGTGGAGGTCCCGTTGTGAACAGTTTGATATCTCTCAAATTCATGTCCCAATCCCCGGATGCAGGTTCTTTAATTAACATGAAGGTCCCAAGTTTAGTTCTCTGTATTAATGGTGCTGAGCTCCCTATCTGCTAAATTATGCTCATATGATGACTTTTGAGTTCAATTAAATCTTAAACTATACCAGTTGTTGTTTAGGATCAGGACGATCAACTTCATTTGCCCATTTAGGACCAAATTCACTTTTTTGTGAAATTGTCATGTAGATCTTTTATTGTCTTTTTCAATGCAGGTAGTGAAGGATCTTGTAGCATCGTTTGAGATCATAACCTCTACAGATAATCAAGGGAACACAGCATTACACGTGGCAGCTTATCGAGGTTATTCAAAGGTTGTGGAGTTTCTGGTTCAAGCATCTCCAAGTTTGGCCTCTGTGAAGAACAATTATGGGAATACTTTTCTTCATGTGGCTGTAGCTGGTTTTAAAACCCCATGCTTTCGAAGAATAGACCAGCAGATTGAGCTGATGAAAACATTAGTATGTGGTGAGGTTGTGGACATTCAAGATATCATCAATGTAAGAAACTTGGATGGAAGAACTGCTCTACATATGTCTGTAACTGAGAATGTTCCTCAGTCTAATCTGGTGGAACTACTCATGACTGTGCCGCCATCTATTGACTTGAATGTCCCTGATGCTGATGGAATGACCCCATTAGATCTCCTCAAAAGACGGCCTAAATCAGCTTCTTCTGAAATTTTAATCAAACAACTAATTGCAGCTGGAGGGATCTCGAACTGTCAGGACAATGTGGCAAGAAGTGCCATTGTTTCCCATCTAAGAGAGCAGGGCATAGTTGCCTCTCCTGGAACTACATTTAGAGTTCCTGATACAGAGATATTATTGCATACAGGTTTTAAGAATGCATATGATTCAGGTTGTGATCAAGAAAGTATGGAAATTACTTCATGCCTGAGTGAACTAAGTGACTTGAGCTTAAGTAACTCGTCAAGCTCCAAAAATCATACTGCAAGACGCCTTAAATTTTTTCTCCAATGGCCCAGGAAGAAGGAGAGAAAGGCTGCTAGAACAGAATCAGTAGAAGATGATCCTCTGGAGGTTTCGAGTACGTGCAGAAATTGTCCAGACATTCATATTCCACTTCGGGAAAAGTACTCTAAATGTTTATCTCTTCCAAACAACAAAAGGACATTTTCCCCTCTCAGGAGTGATCTTCCTAGCCGATCCACCAGAAAGAAATTTACTGCAGGGCTAAGTCATGGTGTGATCCAGGGTCAGTCAGTTCCACATTTAGCTGCTCCTTTTAAATCACTTCCAAGTCCTTTTTCAGGGTCTTGCTCAAATCTATCATTTAATGGTAAAATAATACAAATGAATCAGAAGCAAACTTCACTCGATAAGAAGCTGATGAACCAGTATTTCTGTTTCGGAGCACAATGCGTAGCTGTGGAAGATAATAGAAGCTACACACGGCTGGATCGCAGCATTAAGAGTACTGTCACTTCTTTAGTTGTTTGATGCAGCTTCATAGGAATTTAGTGTTCTATGAGCTTCCTACTCTTATTTCTACTGTTCAATTTCCAATGTTTGAGTGCGTAAAGTATTTATAAAAAATCTCAATAACTTCAATGATTACATTCAAAAAGACCCAGATTGTCGAAGTATCTGTTAACATCTCAACTTGTATTTGCAAGTTAGCTGCCAATGAAAGTGACGCTTAGAGAATAGGAGCTTTAAAGTTTAAACTGCTTTTGGCAAATTCGTTTTTCACACACTGCCAGTTGGGAGTTGGAAGAAACTCCTGCAGCAGCTTAGAAACCTGGCTCGAACTGCTTTACACCTCGGGACTGCTAAATTTCATACTGCAGCTGCTTGGCAGGAGATTATGGATGAGCAAGCCAAAGTCAATTGGCAGAAGCTTATTTGGTTCCCTTCTCATGTCCCTAGACACTCTATTATATATTGCTTGGAATTGGATGGCCATTCTTAATTGGCTTCCTACTACTGACAGATTCCGAAGTTGGGGAATTCCTGTGGCGAACAGTGTTTCCTTATTGTGTGGAACTGAAAGGAAGTGAAGACTCAAAGATTTCATCTGTTTATCTCTTGTGCCTCCTCCTAGGAACTCTGGCAGTTGGTTCTTCATAATTCTGGTTGGTGTGCGCAGCCCGCAGGCAAGGAGGGGATGGGCATTCAGAACCTACTTGGGCCAAAATGAAACTCGAAGGCAAGGCAAGTCATTGATTGCAGCTCCTCTTTGCATTGCTTGGATTGGAATGCAGTCATATACTGCACGTGAAGACGGAGAGGAACAGCAGGCTATTCGGGCAAACTCCTAGTTCTGTCTCGGATATCATCAAGTGAATTGAAGATACTGCTAGAGCATAGAGGGAAATCAAGTCGTTACTAAAATCAAATTCCTAGTTGTTTAAATCAAGTCTACTTTAATTTTATCCCCAGTTTTTAGCCTGGAATTTGAGGACTTTTTTAGTTTTTTTTTACCGTAATATAGCTAATTTTTTATTTATTTATCACGTTATTTTTAAATTGTTTTTCAAAATTTATTTTAATTAATTAAAAAATCGTCATGATTTATGACGATTTTTCAACGATAAATTTTTTTTTTTTTTTAAACTAAATTGAAAAAAAAAAAAATCTTCACTTTGGAAAAGAATTCACTTTTTTTTTTTATACTTTTAATTATTAAGTAATAAATTTAAAATAAAAATTATGTAATTTATAATTTTAAAAAATAAAGATTTAATCATTTTTATATATAATTTTTATCTCATGGTGGTATAGTTGTCCATGGACTGGGCCGAGTTTTGGCCGGAATCATGTATGATATCAATATCACATTTGCTTGCCCAAGACACGGTGGCGATTTCTCAACCTTTTTTTTTATTTTATAAAATAATAAAATTTAAATAAAAATTATATAATTTTTATTTTTAAAAAATAAAAATAAAAATTTTTAAAACAAACTTAAAAAAATAACAATTTACCAAATTTTAAAAAATTATATTCGTAATTAGACCTATTCATGGGCCGGGTCGCGGTCCGAAATTTTTTCCCTTACCCGTTTAAATAATAACAAATTTAAAAATTATATAAATACAATCCGGGTTTACGGGCCGGACTTACCACCATGTAGACCTGTCCAAGAGCCGGGCTACCCGCCCAAGCCCGAAGGCCTGCCCATATTTTGAAGGGCTTAGACAAAAAATATTAGATCCGAAAAACGGGTTTGGGCAAAAAAATTAGGACCGTTTAAAATATGGGCCGAGCCTTGGCTCCAACATTCAAGACCCAAGCCCGGCCAGGCCCGTTTTCCAATTAAATAATATATTATTTATAAATATTATGTAATTTATATCATATAAAAATTAAATATATATAATATTATAGTGTAAACATTAAAAAATATGTTAAGTTATCCATGTTAAACAACTTAATAAAAAAAATATAAAATTATTAAAGATTAAATAATAAAAAAATATATATTTAAAAAAAAATTAGAAAAAAATAATATGGGCGGGCTTAAACAGGCTTGGACAAAATTTGATGCTCATATTTCGAACCAGGTCAAACTTGGACAAACAAATGTAGTGTTGATACTATACATAAGCTCAATCCATATTTTAAAAGAATAAATATATATATATATTAAAAGAATTAAAAATAAAAAAAAACTTAAAAAAAAAAATAATAAATAATAACGTCGTGGCGATTTCTCAAGAGGGAATTCTTCAACTGTGAAAAAAATTTCAATGTAAAAAATTAAATTTTTTTAAAAATTAAATTGAAAAATCGTTATGATTCATGATGATTTTTCAACTTAATTTAAAAATATATATATTTACTGTTGAAAAATCACCATGAATCATGACGATTTTTCAACTAATTAAAAAAAAAAGAATTTTAAAAAATAATTCAAAAATAACGATATTTTTGATAAATAAAAAAAAAAAAATCAATTATATTACTGTAAAAAAACCTGAGGAGGGATTTGGAATCTTTTGTACTTGGAACCTGTTTTATAAGTTGCCGACAATAATTAAATCAGAACGGTGCCTTAAGGTGTGTGACGTAAGGGGGCTTAGAAATTAACGGTGATTAAAGGGGCTATCACCTACGGAAGCGGTGATACGTTTGGAAATCCAAAAAAAAAAATTGACTTTCTTTGTTCCTTTTCTTGGCGACTCTATCCAGGTAAATAGTACGTACACATCTTTACAATGACACGTTACCATTATATTATTATTATTATTAGATTTATATAACTATTAATTAAAATTGATTATCATTTATACAATTGAATGTGCATTTAATATTATTAATATTTATTATCACATGTATTCGCATGTAAATATTCGTTAATTTATTTATTTTTAAATATATAATTATATATTTTAAAAATAAATAAAATAATAAAATACATATTAACAAAAATTTACATGTAAAATTTGTTTTATGTACAAATTATATCAAATTATTATATTATTTTTAATAGTAATGCAAAATTAATTATGAAAATAAAAAAATTAATGTAAATTCAAATTTTTATTTATATCAAATAAATTAACTCACTTTTTAGAATTACTAAAAAATTAAAACTTTCAAGATAAAGTAATTCTACATAATTTTTTTTATTTATCATCAAATTAATCTATTTAACGAAAATATTTTAATATAATTAAATTTTTTACTTATAAATTAGATAAATTTATTAATAATAAAAAGTATTTATAATTGTAATTTAGAAATATAATAAACAACGATGACTAGTTTTTGTCAATTCAAAATATTCTCCATATTTGTACTTTTATAGATATTATAGATTAGATTCATATAAATAATAATTGAAATTAAAATTGATCACTACTTGCACAATTGAATGTGCACTTAACATTATTAGATTAATATAAGTAGTAATTGAAATTGAAATTAATCAGTTATTAAAATTGAAACTGAAATTGAAACAATTGAATATACAGTTAATGTCATATAAGTAAAAATCAAAATTGATTATTAATAATATAATTGAATGTGCATTTAATATTATTAGATTCATATACATAATAATTGAAATTAATCATTATTTATTAAATTAAATGTGTACTCTATGTTATTATATTCATATAGATACTAATTATTAAACTTAATGAGTATTTAATGTTATTAGATTTATATAATAACAGTTATTGGATTGATTCATATAAGCTAACACTTTGATTTAATAGTATACTTTATTTCAGCCGTGAGTTACCAACGATATGAAGCAAAATTTGAATATACACCAATTCCAAATTTCAGCCGTGGGATAGCTGTGGGGTAGCTAACGGTATGAAGTCCCAATATGGGATAGTTGTATGCCTGTACTGTATCCCACCCTGCAATGTAAAAGACACTATCAAATTTGCATGAAATAGCTGATGCCTTCGTGAAGTCCGACTGTTCTACAAATTGTACACAAATGATAGTAACAAGTTACCCATTCCTTCTCTACGTTGATACGGAGAGATTAAAAATTACAAATTAATAAGCTGAGAAAGTATCTAGTTCTCATTGAAAAATTCTCATCATAATTGCCATATATATATATATATATATATATATATATATATATATATATATGAGGAATTCATTTATATTAGTATAAAATTAAATTAGTTTTACATATTTTTGTTACTTGTTATACAATTTATATTTTAACAAATCGATTATTGAATTTAATAATATAATTATAATCATTGTGCACTTAAAGTTTCGAATCGATTTGATATCTCTATTATATCGTTCGAGAATATTATCTTTTTCAATATATATTTAACGGTTAAAATTTTTTACATCGAACAAATAATTAATATTTTTAATTTACTCGAAAATAGACGTACATGATCTACGTGAATAGAACATGAAATACGATGATCGGATTAAAAAATTACAAATCATATAAAAAATTATAAAAATATGTAAAACTAATTTAATTTTACACTAATATAAATAGATTCATCATTTTATATATATATATATATATATCGAAAAACTCCCGCCACGAAATTTTTTATTTTAACTTGAACAACTCCCTCTAGTTTATTACATAATTGCCTCCGCCCATCATAACATGCTCTTGCCATTGACACGACTTTTGACAACTTATAACAATAATATTAAACATATAAAAAAATTAATTATTATTATTATTATTATTATTATGATTTGAAAATTCAAATTAAAAAATAAAAAAAAAATTATGATTTTTATAATTCAATTACAATTTTTAAAAATAAAATAATTTTATTATATTCACATCTTTAAATTTTTATAATTTTATACATATATTTTTTAGCATTTCAATTCACCATAATATTCTTTTATATGCAATACTAAACATTTAAAATTTTAAAATTATATTTTTTTCACCACACTTTTAAAACATATTTGTTTCAATCCAATTTTTTTTTAATCCAAATTTTTTCGATTGTTCCAACATCAATACTATAAATTAGATCTTACTTTAGACTTGCTATGAAATAATTTTTGCAGTCAAAATACCTATTTTGGCTTAATTGTGCTAGACTTAGTTATCCCATTCGAGTCGAGTAGGGATCCAACTTTAACGAAACTAAGTTGATGAATCCAGAACCATGTAATAATAAAATAAATAATCAAGGTTGTCAATTGTCATAAGAGCGAGCCAGCCAGCCTCTTCCAGTCGGAAACATTCCCGATAACATAATTTTATGAAGCTTTGGTTGAAACGTTAAACTTCATGCTTAAGACTGACAAAATGCTCAAAATCCACGCTTTCGCAAAGCCAAGTGATGCCTACAAACTACAAACTGTAGACTGTTACTAGCTCTTTCGTTTGGTTTTATAACATGCTCAAGTTAAATGCTGCAAAAATTCGACAATTCTTGTTTATTATAAAAACTACAAAAGAAGCTATAACTGTGGAACAACAGCATCCACTAAACAAGCTATATATTAATTAGAGTCCAGCTGTAGTTGCAGAATCACCCGCTGAGAGCTTAATGAGCGAGAGTAGCAATTTTACATGACCATTCCCCCATCAATAGTGAGCACCTGCAAGACAACAATGCCCAGGCTATCAGCTAAGTCAATAAAAGGGGAAAAAGGAACAACATAAACTAAGACACGGTTACAAGGTCAGAGAAATCCGCCAGGAGACTTGACAAGGGATGACCATCTCAAGGCTAAAGTCTTTGTCCTAGTCTATGTTGCTCCGACTCTTCATTTTTCTTGAAGTACCCGTCCGTGTCCGACGTATATCTGAACATGGATATCAAGATATGATCCTCCAAGGACCCTCTAAATACATGGAAATCTTGGGAAAAAAAAAATTGACATACCCGTGTCCGACACTCACCCCCGAGTCCGAGTAACATAGGTCCTAGTGTTTACATAGAGGTCAATCCACCTTATGAAAGTTCATGAATTACCAAGCAAAGCAGTGCAATACCAGAGCAAGCAAATGCCAAGGCCAAGAAAAGAATGCAAGTAGAAAATAAATCAGTAAGCTTGGCCTAGGATATGGCTCACAGCTATGTCACTTGGACTCGGGTGTGTCGGACACGGGTATGTTTGATTTATTCTAAGTTTTTCCATGTATTTGGAGGGTCCTTGAGAGATCATATCCCTATACCCATGTCCGAATATGTGCCGGACATGGGTACTTCAAGAAAAATGAAGAGTCGGAGCAACATAGGCTCACAGACAAGTGAGAGGCAAGGAAATTATTAAAGCCAGACCATATAAATGCCAACATGGAGCAAGGGCAGCAAATACGATAAACCTGACCAAGGCAATGCTAAGCAATTAGCAAAGAATACCCAGTCAAAGTTATACCTCGGCATGCATGGCCAAGCCCCAAGGTTATATTAGCCTAACCAAGTGCGCATGCAGCACACAAAAGCAAGATGCAATATAGCACTAGCATTCAGCCTCTTTAATCTTTAGGCATCATTTTGAGTCATGGATACTTGTGAGTTATAGCAAAAGTGCATCGATGACACTGCACAAATTTATATAAAAAAAGCATAATGATAAAATAGATCTATAACCTGTCCTGTGATGTAACTGGAAGCAGGGTTTAGGGCCAAAAATTCCACCAGTCCGGCAACCTCTTCTGGTTGACCATACCTTCCTGTATCCATAACAAATATAGTTATCACTGCTGCAAATATTACTAAGTATTACTACAAAAAATCCAATTTGAATCAGTAGAAACCAGGATATCAGATTATCAATACGAGTTTATAGTAAGGCAATGGAAGAAAGTTGTGTGAATACAGTGAAAATCAACAAAGATGCAACGTATTTGGTACATTGCAAGATTAGCACCAATAAGAATTCTCAGGCATTTCAGAAGAAAGCTAGCAAATGTTTGGTAACTTTGTTAGGGCTCAGAGAGCTAACAATATGAGAAGCACTAACAAGAAATCCACAAAGATGGAAATTATTAACTTTGATTTTATATAATCATCTCTCACCTAAGGGGATTTTTTCCAAAATTTTCTTCTCAATGTCTTCCCCAAGCTTGGCAGTCATATCAGATGCAATGAATCCTGGGGCGACAGCATTGACCTGGAAGAATATTTTTATATAACATTATCAGATGAGCATACCCAGCATTAGCAGCATAAACCCTCCTACTCCCTCAGCCCCATATAAGGACAGCATCCTTATTGATTCTTTTCCTCATGTTTAATAACACGTCAATAACTGAATAGTCAAGACATTAACTTTCATCTTTCTTCACTTTATCCCACATTTCATATTCTAATTCTTTTTCCCTCTTAAGCAAAAGGGGCAAATCTTGGACAAGAGTTGGGGTATCAAGTATCAACATAATTCCAAAATGCAAAGCCCAGGATCTTTCTTATTACTGGAATAAAAGTGTAATAACTCTAGAAAACTTACATTAATGTTTCTGCTGGCATATTCCTTTGCGACAGTCTTTGTCAAGCCAATAACTCCTGCTTTAGCAGCACTGTAGTTGGCTTGCCCAACGTTGCCAACCAGACCAACGACTGATGCTATATTAATTATTTTTCCCTGAAATTAGAACATATATTGGGAGACATGGTTCATATTCTAAAACAGCACTCTTGATGCATGCTTAAAAAACTTCTTTTACTTTATTTCTGACAATACAAAAGAGAAAGCATCAATAAGAAAGATGCATCTTTGAAGATATGGCATGTTAAAATACTGAGGCTCAGGTTTACAGGCTGTAGCTCAATCAGTTGATTTGCAGGTTCAAAGTTCAATACCAAACAAATTGCCAAAGCAGGTATACTACCCGTGAGTCCATGACCTTCAAATTAGAAATATCCTATTACCTTTTTCTTCTTCATCATGATTTTGGCTGCTGCCTGCAAAGAGCAAAGTAACTCAGTTTCAATAAATAACACGAGCATCCACTAGAATAATCATTCAGATGCCCAGTATTCAAACCTGTGTACAAAGAAACACGCCAGTAAGATTCAGATCAATAACCTCCTGCCATTGTGATTTCTTCATCCTCATCAACAAAGTATCCCGAGTAATTCCTGAAATCATGGTCACCAGATTAAGGGACTAGATTGAAATCAACAATTGAATAACTAACGAGAAAAGAAAGGATTTTCGATAACCTGCATTGTTTATCAATATATCAACAGTCCCCCATGCATCAACAGCCTGCAGATATAAAGTCATGAAACATGAATCTACCAGTAAATTACAAAATATGAAATGAAAGGGAACATTCACTCACAGTTTTTATCATTGCCTCCACATCAGCTTCTTTTGAAACATCTCCACCAAAAGTAAGAGCCTGACCACCATATGACTCAATCTACAAAACAGCCACATGACCTACTAACATTAGTCATTTCATCCTTGCAGTATAGTTTAACCATTGCCTAAAGAACATTACAGAGAACCAAAAAAATAAAAACAAAAAGGCACTCTGTTAAGAAGCTTTAACGCAAGATTTAAGTAGAAACCAAAGATGACAAAAGGTCAAGTATAAAAAATCCAATTATAATATCTGGAAAAAAGAGTCATATTTGCGATTTTTTTCCTTTAGATGCATACAAGCAGATGCAAAAGTGAGCACATAAGGAATCCTAGAATTAGATTTTAGCTTTAGGCAGCCTACAAACTCTCATCTGCTACTGAAATGAAAGACTTCTAGCAAACCACAGAAGGGTTACTAATTTGAATTCTTATGCATTACACAACAAAAATTTCTACAACAAAGTCTGCGAAAAAAGAAGGAAAATCCCACTCAAATGTTCATATAAATTTCTTCAAAGGGCATATTGATCACCTCTTTTGAAACATCCTCAGCCTCCTTTGATGATCTAGCATAATTTACTAGGACCTGTAGCACAAAGGCATCAACAACCGTCATTTTCCAAAAAAATAGTAGTAAATATAAAATATTGCTTTAGCTGTTAAAAGACTTGTTCTTAAAGTTCTTGAAGGACACTTGAGATGCAATTATTATCAGCAAAAAAACATGAAAGGCTTAAGGACAGTATGCAGTGCATAATGAACCATGAGTCCACCCCATTACTCAATAGTTAAAGTTTAAACAAGATTTGACTGGTAATTTAATCTACATTACGGTAATCATGAGCAGTATACTCTTAACAATTGATGAGATTGATAACCAATTTCATATTCAAGACATAGAACTAGATGCAAACCTGATGCATATTAAAAAAATTATTATTATTATTACTACTATTAAGCCGACAACAAATTTAAAACATCATATAACGAAGTTATCCTACAATTTGTAATTTTAGTCAAGACTTCAGCCACTGCAAGTTACATTCTTACTATGACTTTACCTCAAATTTTGAGGTAATGACTAGTGCCATAAGAGAGAAATATTTTTCCCTTTGAAAAGATAGTCAGATGCTAATAAGGAACACCTACTAACCTTGCAACCTGCTTTTCCTAAGGCCAATGCAACTGCTTTACCGATTCCTCTAGAAGCTCCAGTAACTATGGCTACGGGAGCTTCCACTTTTTGAGCTGCTTCAATGCTAGCTTGTTCAACAGTGGCGACCTGCGCTCTTACACCTGGAACAGGAAGAACAAAAAAAAAAAGAAAATCAAAAGCCAAATTTGTCAGTCGTTTATAATGTTGGTGGGTAACCAATCTCACATTGTCTAAAAAAGTTAAGCTTAAAAAGTATATAAAGCAATTAATTTTTTATTATAATTATAATTTTGGATTAATCAAATTCTTAAAATTATAATTGTTATTGATTAGTTATCTTGTAAAGACACAACTCTTGTATTGTAAAAGTTGTCTTGTAAAGACATAACTTTTAAATGTAAAAATTGTCTTGTAAAACAACACAACTCTTACAAAATGGTATCATATTGAAAGATACATCAGTTCGTTATCTGTATAAAGGATTTTTCTATTCAGTTATTTTCACTGATTTTGCTTGGAGTGTTGAGGGTTTTGTTGCATCTTGGAGGCATATTAAAGCCTTAAGAAAAGTGTTCTACACGCCTCAAAGCCATTTTACTTTCTTAACATTATTTTCTTTTTCTTGTTCCGTTTTCTAATTTTCCTAACAATGTTAAGGCTTTAATATGAAAAAATTCATTCTTCTTAATGGATAAGATATACAAGGAAATGAATCTTGGTAGCATCCAAATATGAAAGACATGATATGCATGGTTCTCACCAAAGAAGAAGATTAAAATGGTTTTCATCGAATTACCAGATAAGTTTCATTTGCTTCTCGATTAATATGCATGATTGATTGTTTTTTTTAGATGTGGCATATTTATAAATAAATATGTTGTTACAACGAAGTGTTTATTAACTATTTGATGATTAACAATAAATCTATATTGAAAATTTGGCGAAATCTAAAGTTTGCAAGAATTGTGACTAAGGAAAGTAGTTTTCTATTGCGGTGCCAGATAAGTTTTTTAATTCTCTTTGAAAATTGTTATGCAATTTACTTTTTAAATGTTTGAATAAAGTTGCAATCTATGGGTCTTCATGAAGATCACCTTATTTTCTTTTATGACTTTTAATATTTAATTGAAATGTTAATCACTAGTTTGCTAAAAATACTTGATTACATTCATTAATTTTAGAGGCAATTTTTATGACATAAAGCTATAACCCATAGTGACACTTTAATGAGAGTATGTCCAAGCATGAAAATTTTTATTTATGCTTATGGTTTATGTTATGAATATAATTGATTTTTTAAGTTGGATTTTATTTTAATCCATAATAACCACACAAAAATTTATTGAAAAAAATTGAATCAATTTTGATATATATATATATATATATATATATATATATATATATATATATATGCATGAGCCTAAAAACCAAGAATCATGAATTTAGAAACACTTAGCTTTAATCTATATAATAGATTTGCTTATTATATTTAAGATTTCTATCATGAGAAATTGTATATGACAAATATATATTGTTTTTTGTTTGATATGCATGTATGCACAAGAATTTACATAGATTTATGATATATTTCTTTTGTGACGAAATGCATTTGCAAGGCCATGTTCAATTGTGATGTCACGAAAATCTTTGTAATATCAAGGATATAAAGAATATAATCAATCTTGTGAGATTATGGGGAAAAAAAAAAACTAAGGATGGTTATTAAGTTTGTCAAATCTTTAAGACAAATTTAGTGAATGAAGAAAGGTCAATTGGTGATATTTAGTTAATTCTATGATTGCATGGATTATCTCATTTCATGTTTGAATACATGTTTTATGAATTATATGGCAATGAATTGGAACAACTATGAGTCTAGAATTGGACATGGAGTACTTGCTGACTTTAGTTATGGATATTTTATAGCCTTGTTTATCTTTGATAAGACCTTGGTTATCAAAATGAAACTCTTAAGAATTGTTTGAAGGCATAAAAGAATTTGTGAATTTAGAAATTTTTTTTTTTTCTTAAATAAGCAGGTACATGTGCTCTTGGCATAAAATCATATTTTATTGTCCATATTCCATGCTTGTATTTTGTTGACAAGAGAATGTTTCAATTTTATTTCTTATTGATTAAATACTTTGTTCATGTTATGTAAGAAATAAACATATTTTTTAGTTAAATTCAATTCATTGAAGAAGTTATATGATTCTTAACTTGTTTAAATGCTTTCCATATATTTGATTGAATGTTTCGTATATTTCATAATTCGGACACAAGCTTTATAATTGTATGGTTATACAAGAAATTGTAATTGTTCTTAATGGCATGAAGCATGGTGGTAGAAATGGTTTTGGTGTCCATGATGAAATAAACTCATAAGTAATTTATCCAGCACATGAATTGGCATGCAAGTCTCAAAAGGGAGTTTATATAATCATAATTTTATTAAAAGAAAAGTATGCCATGCAAATCTCAAAAGGAGACTATAAAAGCATGAGTTTACTAAAAGAAAAATTATTTGATGGTGGTTGTATTTGTCACCATACTTACTGATGTATACTCTTACATTGAGTTGAAATAAAAGTTTTAAAACTTTTATAAAAGAAAATATCAAGATATAGAATATTTGCTCGTTATCTTTCACTAATGTTATGTTTGGATAGATGTTAGTAAAGGAAAGGAAAAGAAAAGAAAGGAAATGAAGGGTTTTTAAAGGAAAGGAAAGGATACATCTTTCCCTTGTTTGGATAATTAAAATATATTAGGGAAAGGAAAAGAAAGGAATGTTAGCCACCCTTGTTTGGTTAAAGTGTGAAAAGGAAAGGAAAAGATAAATTATAGTATAAATTTTCAAGCCCTTTTTTTAAAAATTAAACTAACAATATAAATATTATAAATAAAATAAACATTACATTACACTAAAAAAAATATGAATATAATATAAAAAAAACAAAAACAAAAAAAATGTTAATAAAAAAATTTTATTATAATTTTTAATGTCAATTACGTGAAATATATAAGTTTAGAAATATTCTTGTAATTTGATAAATGTAGAATGAGTAAAATGGACATTTATATTTAACTAAATTTTTTACTTTCCTTTCCCTTCCTTTCACACTGATTTGGGGTTTTGAAAAAATGGGTATTTTGAGAGAAAGTGAGGGATGCTCAACTCCTCTCACTTTCCTTTATTATTATTATTTTTTTAATCCAAACAAGGGAAAACAAGGGAAAGGTTTCCCATTCTCCCTTACTTTACTTTCTCTCCCCCAACCTCAATCCAAACATAGGCTAAAGGTGAATAGTTAGAGGCCTCCTAAAAAACCAAATAGTGAAATGATAAATGAAAAGACAAATTGATATATATATATATATATATATATATATATATATATGATATCTTGATCATTGAACTAAATGGTACATTCTTTAATAAAAGAATGGATATTTGCACATGGTGAGGGCAATGGTTTCTAATAAAAAATTTAAAAAAAAAAAAAAACAAAAGAAATAAAAAATGTCACCAAAGTGTTGTAAGATTTTGGTATAATTTTACTGTGTATATTATACGAGCTAATAAGTTTAGTACAACTTATAAAAGGAAAAGCCATTAAAAATTTTCTTAAATAGCTTAAAAGGACTAAAATAGCTTGGTCTATCCATTCAATTTATCCAAATGTATTAGAAGTATAATTGGATTAAAGATGGATAAAAGGTATGAAAATAGAATGGTTGAAAGTTATATTAATGAGTATAGAGTTGTGGCCACAACTAATGCCAACTATTTCCTACAATTGCAAGAATGAGGTAACAATATCAAAAAGCATATAGTGATATGTAAAATAGAATGTTTGGACACGTTAGCCTATGAATTGATTATGTTAGAGATTCAAACTCTAATTGGAGGTAATTATCATAAAAAGAAATAAATTCCTAGAAATTTGATTAGTAGTACTACGAGTGGAATGACTTTAAACTCTATTATTAGACACAAAAAATAAGAACCCAACTTTTAATTAGTACCTTTAGTTTTAAAGTTCAATGGGTAAAAACAAGTTAATGTTATGCATCTGTGAAGCACTAGTAAAACTCATTCCAAAATAAATTGTTTAGAGACTAGTGAGGTCCATTGCATATAGAGGATGAGTTTTATACTCTTAATGAAGTTTATTATTGTTCAAATGTCTAAAGCAATGGAGACATTATAGAAACTCTACTTATATAA
The DNA here is from genome assembly GCA_030761205.1 of Fremontodendron californicum. Taxonomy (NCBI): domain Eukaryota; kingdom Viridiplantae; phylum Streptophyta; class Magnoliopsida; order Malvales; family Malvaceae; genus Fremontodendron; species Fremontodendron californicum. The sequence goes on from JAULJL010000013.1 coordinate 24,226,306, forward strand.
ATATAAGAAGTAGTGTCACTTCAACAAGAATTGGGATCTCTCTTGTAAATGTTTGTTACGAACAAGATAAGCACATGGTCATAATAGTGTTAAAAGAACAACCTCTGATAGAATATAAATAAATATTATGTATGGTGTACCTCCAATTCTGATACTAAGAGTTGTGGTTCAATCTACGGACACCGACAATTTCATTAGAATCCTAAGATACATCAGCTAATTGATGGTTCAAATTGAGAGATACCTTTTTTTATGCATAATATTCATTTGTGTGAAAATACTACAGATTAAATTTCCAACATTTCAAACTAGTGGGGACTGTAGTAGTTTATAATGTTGATGGGCAACCAATCTCAAATTACCTAGAAAAGTCAAGCTTAAAGAGTATATAAAGTAATTATTTTTTTATTATAATTTTAGTTTCAAAATAATTAAATTTTGAAAATTATAATTGTTATTGATTAGTTGTCTTGTAAGGACATAACTCTTGTATTGCAAAAATTGTAGTAAAGACATAACTTTTATATGAAAAACAAGACAACTCTTATAAAATGGTATCTTATTGAATGATACATCTGTTATTTATCTATATAAAAAACTTTTCTGTTTAGTCATTTTCAATGGTTCTATTGTATATCTTGGAGGCATATTAAAACTACACGCCTCAAAGTCATCTTACTTTTTTTAAGATTATTTTATTTTTCTTATTTCGTTTTCTAATTTTTCTAACAAAATTAACTAAAATGTCTATTCTAAATTTTCAATAAATTCTCAGATTATCAACAAATGTTGCTTATTTGTTAAACTTGTTAAACAACAAATATCCACAAGCTCCGACAATAAATTTGACTATAATTAAGTATCCTTGATTCCTAAACATGCCGAACTTTTCAGCTAAATAAGCAGAAAAATGTCCCATAAAGATGAAAACGAGTGCTTAAAAGCAAAAGAAAACAAATACCACAAGAAGCAAACGATCTCCTCGATCTCCACTGGAGTCCGATGCACGGCCGAGTCTGAACCGATCCGATTCCGGCAGGAATCGGAGAGCATTGCCGAATTTGAACAAATTTTCGGTCACCGCAATCTCCAAATTTCGCGGCGGATTTCAAGGCAACGACATTGGAACCGGCAACAGCAGCCATCGGAATCAAAGCTCCGTAGAGTCCACGAAGAGCGAGAAGAGAATAAGAACGAGACGCAAAGAGAGTAGCCAGAAATGAAGATTGTGATGCTTTTATATAAAGGCCGAAAGAAGAGAGAAAAATTGTTTATTGGCGTATGGTTTTGTTTTGCTTTGGGAAGTCCGGAGACTGTTAAGAGTGGGCGATTCCAACGAAGTGAGTCAGTGTGGATTGTTATTCAATTTGTAGGAGTGGATTTGATGATTGTTCAGTAATGGGTCTTGTTTCCCTGATAATTACAATGAAAACCAATGCGTTTTAATGGCCGATAATAAACGATAGTATCATTTGAGTGGCAATGCAGTAAAATGAACAGTGTTCTAAGGTCTGTAAGTAAACTTGATAATTAATTAGATGAAAATTAGGTTAATCAGCTCAACTGTAAGCAAGCAATAGGCCCACCACTAGCCGTTCACAAGGCAGGTCAGGTGTGATTCGTAAAACGACGTCGTTTGAATCGTTACAAGTTATACACAATGCACTTTCGAATAGCATAGAAAAGCTTAACACTTCAATGACCTAAACATATCCATTACTTACTATAAAACTATCCCTAAAATGAAAGGGAGAAGAAAATTAAGGATTTAGAATTCATGTTTAGTTGATAATTAAGTATGGGTATTAAGGGGGTTAGGAGGGTTAGTTTGGATATTTTTAATTTTTTTTTATTTAGAAGGAAAGAAAGAAAATAAAGGAAAAAAAATGGAAAAAAATTGTGTGTTCAAAATATTATAAATTTATACAATTTTTACACATTAATAATTCCTTTTATGTAGATTTTTACACCTTCGGATATTCGTTCATGTTCATATTATTTCTTGTGTCGTGCTCGTGTTATTTTTTCGTATGTTCAAAGTATTATAAATTTATATAAATTTTTACATATTAATAATTCATTTTATGTGAATTTTGACACGTTCGTGTATTTGTGTTGTGTTCATGTTATTTTCATGTCGTGTCGTATTTTAATTATTTTTTCCATGTATTCGTGTCATGTTTCAACTCATTCAAATATTTTTGCATAGTTTGTCATGATGGTTCAATTTAGAAAAAATTGTATGTTCATGTCGTGTCTCAATTCATCCTATATTTTGCATAATTTGTTATAATGATTTAATTTAGAGAAAATTTTGTATGTTCGTAACATGTACGTGTTATTTTATCGTGTGTTTAAAGTATTATAAATTTATATAAATTTTTACATGTTAATAATTCGTTTTATGTAAATTTTGACACGTTCATTTTTTTTTGTCATGTTCATGTCATTTTTCGTGTCGTATTTTAATTATTTTTTTCATGTTGTGTTCGTGTCGTATTTTAATTATTTTTTTCATGTTGTGTTCGTGTCATATAATCATGTTGTGTCCAAAATTGCCAAGTCTAATAGACACTATTCAAATAACTCCCAAATTTATATCGTGCGTCGTCATATTCATGTTGTTTTACCTGTTATAATCGTATTCAGGGTATTATACATTTATATAAATTTTGACACGTTAATAATTCGTTTTATATAGATTTTGACACGTTCATGTATTTGTTTCGCCTTCATATTATTTTTGTGTCATGTCGTGTTTTAATTATTTTTCCCATGTTATGTTCGTATCGTATAATTATATTGTGTCTGAAATTGCCAGATATAATTAACCATATTCAAATAACTCTCAATTTTATACCAGGTGTCTTATAAGAATATGAATTATTATTTTTCTAAATTATTATATTTACTACTCTTGCTTTTTTATCTTTCAAATTTATTATAAAATATTAATGCAATCCAATAACATTCCTCAGCGAAGTGCGGGTATTATCTAGTTATTACAAAGGATTTATATACGGTTAGTTTATTAGTGAATCAGATGATATCACTTTATTAAAAATAAAGTTATTTATATTTATTTTTTAAAAAAAATTAATGAGTTGGTTGTTATTTATATTAGTTTGCAAATATGTCGGTTGCAACCTTTCAACCGAACCAATGTTTGACAAAAGGTTTTGATACCAACCGAAATAACACTTGGTCAAAAGATACTAACTGCGCCACTTGGGCTATTGGTGACTTTTGACTTGGTAAGAACATGATTATTCATGAAGATTTGTTTTCAATTAGGACATACCTCTTTAATGATGTCTTTTGATCGTCTATTAATAGCATACCTTATTGCTGAAGATTGTAACATAATTCAAGAGAAAGAAAACACAAGAGTAAGAGATTAAGGAATTCTTCAATATTGCTAATTGCAGAATTCATAAAGTTTCGTTGTATCCTGAGAATGTTATTACCTTAACCCATTAGCAAACTTTGTGTGGGGGCAAATAATTCTCTATAGAAAGCGATTCATCGTGCCTCAAAATTTTGATTCCAATTTCATTTCTGTATATCATCTAAAAATCTCCAACAATTTTAGAGAGTTATTATAGATGACCACAGAGACGAATACTGCCTACAAAGTGATGAACCAAGACTTTGTGAAAATTGGATCGATTTGATGGCACTAACTTCAACTGATGGAAGGATAAGATGATGTTTCTTCTTATAATGTTGAACATCACATATGTCCTAAATCCAAAATTAAAGCTAATAGATGATCTTGCCAATGATGCAAAGTCCCGAGTAAAAGAAGAAAGTGATCACATTTAGAGACATCATTTCGAGGTTAGTATACGAGCCATGTGGCCACTTTGGTGATTTCTTTGATGGTGTGTTGCCTATAAAAACACAATTTCATTGCATGATACCATGACATGAAAATTGAAATATCTATATATTTAGACAATAAATATTTGCATTATCAGATAATGAATGGTCATGGTATATATGTTCAAAGTGAACAACATAAGTTAATTATAATTATTACTAGGAATATGTCCCCGCCTTGCGGGGATCGATTTTTTAATAATTTGATAAAGTATCACTTTAATAGTATTTTATTTTATAATTGATTATTTTTAATTAATTTACACTATAAGAGGATGAACTTTTATCGACGGAATAATCCGTCGGTAAAAGTCTATTTTTCGTCGGTGATACGTTTTACCGACGAAAAATTCCGTCGGTGATACTTAAGTCATTGATACTAATTCGGTCGGTAAAGAAACTTTACCGACGAACTTTTACCGACGGAATATTCCGTCGGTATTGTTTTACTTTACCGACGGAATTGTACTGACGTAAATTTCGTCGGTATTCATTTATCACCGATGAAATAGTTCCATCGTAAATTTCTTTACCGACAGAACATTATAACGGTATATTCTGTCGGTGATAGATATACCAACGGATATTTTCTGTTGGTAATTGAGTTACCGACAGATGAATTTGGTCGATAATAATTTATTACCGACGGAATATTTCGTCAGTAAATATCCTTTACCGACGGATTATTCCGTCAGTAATTTTTTTTTTGAACAAAAAAATAATATTTAAAATAAATTATTAAAAAATTTAAAAATAAAATAAAAATTTTATATAATTACACCAAAAAAAAATAAAATGAAATCCGTAAAATATAAATAAAATAATATTCAAATGTATCTCTCGAATATAAAAAATAAAAAAAAAAGAACTCATCACGAGGTACTACTATCGTCGGCTTCACTGTCTACCTCGGCATTGCCTCCGACATCACCTCCGGCAGCACTTAATCCTCCGACAGCAGCCATGCCTCCGACAGCACAGACTCCAGCACCGACAACACTTAATCCTAGTCCAGCAGCCATGCCTCCAGCAGCACTGACTCCGGCAGCACTCGATCCAACACCCATGCCTAAGGTAGCACTGAGTCCGGCAACCTGAGTTTCGATCCCGCCTAATGCAGCTGCTATCTGTGACTGCAGTGAAGGTGTGATTATCGTATTCCAAATCGTCACGATATTCTCAAGTCTCACGATTGAGGTTTGGATTTGCAAGACATCGGACCTCAATGCATGATAGTCCTCAGACGGCGCTGCTGTTGGCTGCTGTGTAGTGCTAGGACCACATGGAGCGTAACTGGCTGCATCTGAACTTTGGTGACTGCCGGGTGGATCAAAAATTTGCCCTCTCTTGGGTCTCGTTCCAAACCCATAAACATGCGTCCACGTAGTCTCAATGCCCACAATAGCATTAGACCAGGACTGGGGGTCGAAATCAGGATATGAAGACGTATCGTCCCCATATTTTTGCTGCAACGAAGTAGTATAATTTTCCTACAATCACAAATATTTAAATATATAAACAATTAATATGTGACATTGTAATGAGCACGTACATAAACACAAATATCTGGTATAAGCAATTAATGTAATATATAAAGTATTGATAAAGTTAAATACTTACAGTTACACCTTTAGACTTGTTGTCTACGTAATCACACTGACCCTTTGCACGTTTATGGGTTGTGCTGCAACTCTTGTGACTACAAATTAATAGAAGAGAGAAAATTATGTTAAACCAATAAAAGTTCACGTAGTTTATATGATAAAACTTTTAAACAATAAATTGCAAAACAAAAATAAATCTTACCATCCTTTCACCGGTAACTAGAAAAGGAACTGATCCACCATTGTGCTTTGTACTGCTGCCATCTTTCTTCGTGTTCCTATTACCCTTGGCCTTTTGGGACCTATTTTTCCAAGCGTCGGTATTCCAGACGCTATCAATCAGTTGATCCCAAATATCGACTGCTATCCAATCACACTTGTAACCGTTGCATTCTTCTATTCGATTCGTTTGAAAAAAAGACATGGCATTATCCTTCTCAAAATTCACATGTTCTTGAATCGATCCTTGCATGTGGCCTCTCATAATTTCCTAACCAATGGTGTCTGCTCGGGAGGCCACTGGCATTTTCTCTACAATGAGACATTATGAATTAATATATAGTATTAAACATAATTAAATTATAATTTGACTTTTAACCAAATCATACCTCAAATATAGTCCACATAGACAGTTTCACGTCAATAGGTATCTTTGACCAAGTAGGCCACGGTCTGTTACAGTGTTGTCTGATGATGGAGGCAATGGTCGATTTTACACAACTCTCCGTGAAAGTCCTAAAATCAAGGATACGTGTTAGTGGACAATAATTTATTTTACTCAAATAATGAAATTATCGAAATATTATTAACTTACGTGTTTTGAAGAATTGACAGTCGAAACTTGTCATCTGGATTACTCGATGTCGGTAATCTTTTCGTCCGACCTCTACCTAATTTCCTCTGCTCAGTGGCAATACCGGTAGACGGTGTAGGATGTGATGCAGGTACCTCTGTCTACTGCCCCGTGCCATCATCCGCGAAATACATCAGTGCTGGCTCATTAAGTAAAAACTGTGAAATTTCATCCAGCGGTGAGGTAGACGCCTGTAACGCGAGATCTGCCTGAGTCGCCGGAGTAAGTGTCGACCGTGGCAGTGGAGCGGCAGTCGATGTGGACAGTGCCACTGTAGAGGGAGGCAATTTGGATGGATCCACTATAGACGGAGGCAGTGCAGAGGGATGCAAGGGCGATGGAGGTACTGCAGATGGAGTATGTGGCATGGAGTCGAATAAGGCGGCAACTATCTCGGTGGAGGTCGTAAGGAGGGAGAAAACACAGGTGGCAACTCTTGTGTACCATGCCCCGAGGACGAACCTCCATATGGTCGAAAAGCATCCCACATAGAACTCCGTTTCTTCTACACTTTAGTTTTACGCTCTCCTCCTCGCATTTTATCTGTAAAATAAAAAAATTAAATTTATTAGTAAATATATATTGTATACACATATAAAATATATTACTTGACAGATCATGCAATTATAAAATGAAGAAATAATATTAACTTTCTAATCATCATCATTCTCGCCGTTCTCATCATCATCATTGTCATCGCTGTCATCATTGTCTGAACATTAATGTTTACTTCTTCGAAATCACCATGAACCAAAAGTTGAGAATTGTCAAGATCTTCTGAATATGTTACAATAGTGGGAGTAGGCACATCCATTTGTTGATAAACCCCTTCGTTTAGATCAATTATTTCTTCTGCACAAGATCGAATGTTAAATCTACTCCTAGCTTTTGTTTTGAACACAGCCCACCAGTCTCGACGTTCTCTTCTATTCGATGGATAAGAACTGTAATACACTTGTTGACATTGATGAGCTAAAACAAAAGGTTCATTACAAGCAAGTATTGACCTGTACTTTATTTCAACAAGCCCATTATGAGGATCTACCCGAATTCCTTTATCTGTATCAAACCATCGACATTTAAAAAGTACGACCAGATTTCTCACACCAAAATATTCTAACTCCACAATGTCTAACAACATTCCATAAAAGTCATGCGAAGAATCGTTATAACAGTCGTCTTTGACGCATACACGGCTATTCATGGTTTTTCGGTTTTTTCCATAATCTAAAGTATGGAACTTGAAACCATTAACGAAATATCCAGAATAACACCAACCCATACGTCCTGGACCATAAGATAACTCAACTATACGAGAGTTATGTTGACTTGAATCTTGCTGAACCTACGAACAGTGAACGGAAAACAATATTACAATCAATATCAAATTGTATCAAGCATTAGCGGAACATTGAAATTGAAGAATGCTTACGTAGTTCTTAAACCATTTTCTAAATCTACCTACACGGACTTTCTCCAACTCACCATCAGTAATGTTCGGTGCATCGATTTTCACTATGTCATCAAACACCCTAAAAATGATTAGATACATAATGAGTTTCCCTAATTTAATTACATAACGTAATTTCAGAATTAATATTTGAGAGAACAGTAAATCTCTTACTCAATATAAGGTATGACTTCTTCGTAATTCATTAATACATAGAATTCAGCTGCATCATACTCACTGTGCTCTAAGTAACGAGCCTTCATTTTTTTCGGACCAAAAGATCTCCCTTCATATGTGAAAACTGAGAGTCGTCCCATGGGATTGACATCTCCTCCATCATCATTTTGGGACACCCGAGTAAATATTGTTTCAACATTTGGTTCAAAGTATAAGGCACAGAACGATGAAATTTCTTCCATTATATACGCCTCAACTATTGACCCTTTAACACATGCGAGATTTTTCACTTTTCTCTTTAGATGATGTAGAAATCTAAGATTCAGAAACGAGTACTAAATTAACAACTGTTCAATTCAATAAAGTAAATAATGTAAAAGATTACGTACATTCTTTGTTAATTACCTTTCAAATGGATTCAAAGTATATAATCTTTGAAGTCTCGGAATCAATGGCAAATAACGAAGAATCTTATAAGGAATTCTTTTCGATTTTCTAACACTTGATTTGCTTGGTTTATAACGAGGATGGCCACATACGGAACAAAATTCTAAGTCAACCGAGTCGTTATAAAACAACATGCAATTGTTGTTGCATGCATGTATCTTCTGATAGTGAAGTCCAAATTTGGCCATCTTCTTCTTCATTCGATAAAAATTATCATGTAAATTATCACTTTCTGGCAACATCCCTTTTATCATAATCATCAAACGATTGAAACACTATTCACTCATGTTAAATTTAGACTTCACATTTAACAGTTGTGACACAGCAAATATAGTTGTGTGTTTTGTACATCCTGACCACAACGATTCATCTGCTTGGTTCAACAACAAATAAAAGTTTTTTAAACTTAAATTCGGGTGATCATCTTGAACCATTGTCTCATCGACATTGTAATTACCACCTAAATTTAGATTCGGGTTTAGAGCATTCATAACCATTCTAGCATAAGGATTATCTCTTTCATCGTCACTTCTCGTCTCGACTTCATCATTATGCATCCTTGATGACTGACCTTGATGACTTTCACCATGTACATCCCAAATATAGTAATTCTCCTTAAACCCTCTATAACACAAGTGTTTATGCATATCTTCAATTTCTGCAAATCGATTATTCTGACACTTCACACAAGGGCATCTAATTCTATTATCCTTTACATACTCGTTGTGAGCATATGCAAAATCTAAGAATTCTTCAACTCCATTCAAATACTCATTACTAATATATTGAGAGTCGTCCAACCGCCTATACATCCAAGATTTATCGTGCTCCATTCTCTAAGCCTAAGTAAACTATCAACAATACAATAACACAAGAATCAAAATAACAAATTGAAAATATTATCTTTTTAAATTACTATATATTATAAATAAAGTTTTATTTATTCTAGCTCCTACACAATTAGTAATTTTTCTACACAATTAATTTAAAAATATTAATTATTTCCACTTGCCTAAAATACTCTTCTTTTAATTTTAAAATTTTATATATTTTTTTAATTTAATACTTTTAAATTATAATTGCAAATAAACTATTATTATTATTCAATTTATATTTTTATGTTTATTAGTATATATTATAAATGAAGTTTTATTTCTTAAAACACATTAACAATTTTCCTACACAATTAACAATTTTCCTACATAATTAATTTTAAAATATTAATAATTTCCACTTGCCTACAATACTGTTTTTTTATTATTAGAATTTTATATATTGTTTAATATTATCTTTTTAAATTATAATTATAAATAAGCTATTATTATTATTATTTAATTTATATTTTATATTTATTACTATATTATCTTTCTACATCTATAGTATCTGATTTATACTTGATTATTTTTAATTAATTTAGTTTATTTTTTTCATTGTTATGCTTATCCGTCTTTTGTTGTTTTTTTTAACATATAATAATTCTTTGGAAATATTAAAAAAAAAAAATTAAACTTTAAGAATTTAACATATGGGTTTCAAATTTAATTTTTAATAAGTGAAGGATATTAATATAGAAGCAAATTTTTTATTTAGTTATTATATAATATAAAAAAATACAATAATTTAATTATTTTGGTACAAATGGAGATCAAGAGTTGAATTATACAAAAAAATATAACTCTTTTTCTGTGAACATCCCAAAAGATTCGAATATGAAACATTCTTATTAGATCTTATGTATGAAATTTTGTTTTCTAACTATTAAAATTATTAATTATAATTCAAAACATTTATCTATGAGTTAATATCTTACAAAATGTCTCAAATTTCACCATTTAGTCTTCAAAACTTTAATTTACAAGGGCCAAATTCAAATTCTAAGACATGAATTTTAAGATATATGGGATGAGAGGAATTTATTATTTAATTTAAAACTCAGTTGATCTTCATATGTTTAAGAAAAAAATTAAATTAATTAAAAACAATCAATTACATATCAAATATTAACTAAGAAAGACTTTTATATTAAAATATTAAAATTTTATAATCTTAAATGTTCTTAATTATGAAAATAATTTCAATGGTTAAAATTTAAAGAGAGCACAATCGTCAATTAAATACATGCTTAAACGTAAGGTTTTTATCAATTAAGAGTTAATTATCTTAAAAAGACTAATTAAAATGACAAATTATAAAATATGCAAATAGATACTAAATATTAAAAATAATCGATAGAGATTAAAAATAATTTTGAGTAATACAGAAAAGAGTTAATGTTTGGCATTTTATTTGTTTGATCATGTTAATGTTTGTTTAGTCTATTTAATTAAATTTTCAACTTTTTTCTTTTCTATTTTACATACTTGATCATGATTATATTTATCTAATCAATCTTTTTTAAGTATTCCAAGTTCAATTATTCACATTTCTCAATCATAAAATATTTATTTTAACATGAACACTTTTTCTATATTTGATTCTAAAGATAATACTTTTTTACATATTTGAAAAAAAAAAAAAACCTCTTACTAATTTATAGCTAATGTTTGATTATGTATTATGCATTTACCAAAGATTGTTGATAATATGCTGGATTTCTTGGATCCAAGGATTGTTGATTGTCAATAAGGTAGAAAATTATTATGGAAAACAGTTTGATAGGATTAAATTAGAATAAAATATTGAACCGGATTTTGTTAATTAAAAGTGATCATTTTTTGCTTCAAAAATTATAATGAACATTTACGATTTTAACAGTGTAGAAATTACAAAATTTGATTTTCGAGGATTGCTAATTTCTAAATAATAGTTTTATATCTACTTTATAATATATGTGTTTATATTATGCTAATATTTACCTTTTTTTTTTTTATATATTACATGTATGTTAATAGCGTATACTTATATAGTTTTATATTCCGCCAATAGCAAGACTTAAAGTTGAAGAAGGTTGAAGAACATGCATTTGTAAATCCAAAAAAAAAGAAGGGTATTGTTATATCCTATAATGGACTTCAGATCACTTTATTAATAACTGCTTTAATTTGAAGAGGTTGCAAGTGACAGTACAATGTTGGATTTATTTTCAAAAAAATAAAATAAAAATAACTTAAAAAAAAAAAAAGCTTTTTAATAAATTAGGCAAACTCGCGACAACTCGTATATATTCCATTCAAGCAAGCTCACAACAATAATATAGGGTAATTAAATAATCAGTGATAGAATGGATAACATCAAATTAGAATTAATTAGCTCTAAATAATAAAAGATAAAAGGAAAATGTCTATTTTGATCCTAAAAAATTTTGATGGGAATGAGATGATCAAAACACGGAGAGACTTTTGTGGTATTCTCATCATATCCCTAAACACTCCCTTATTTCCTGGATGGCCATTTTGAACAGATTGCCTACAAGTATGAGACTTCTGAGCTGGGGGTTAGAGGTAGATGTGAATTGCAAGCTTTGCCTCTCTGAACAAGAGACCCGGGATCACTTATTCTTTGAATGTAGCTTCTCCAGATCAGTTTGGTTGCAGGTAATGCAGTCATGTCAGTTGCAAGTTCGAAATTGTAGTTGGAACAATGTGCTCGAATGGGCTGTGCAGAAGCTCAAAGGTAGATCCTTGCTTACAACTATTTTCAAGCTTGTTTGGAATGCAACCATTTACCACGTCTGGAAGGAAAGGAATAGAAGGATACATGGAAGTCCATGCAAGTCTCCATTGCAGGTTTTTGAAACCATTAAACAGGAGATCAGATTCAAGTTGATAGGCTTAAAAAACATAGAACTTGATAATGTAAATGCTAACCTCTGTTTTGATTGGGGCTTAAGCAACTCTATTTTTCTTTATTGATGTAAAGCTAGCTGAGTAGCTAGTTTTCAGTTTTGATGTAGCAGAAATCTCCTCTGCTTCTTGGATATTTTAATTGACACTTATCCAAAAAAAAAACACGGAGAGACTGTTCGAGAAAGAAACATGGAAAGAAAGTGAAAAAAAAATTTTTTTTGGAAAGAGTAAAGGAAGAAGGTGGGAGTGAAGAGAAAATAAAGAGTTTTTGATAGGAAGAAAAAAAAATGTATTAGAATTAGTGTAAATTTATTAATTGACTTAATTATATACTAATCCTAAATACATTGAACGGTCAGGAGTGTTTAATTGGAACTAATAAATGTTGGGTCTTTATTCCTTAAAAAAATTAAATTTAATTAATGCATTAATGTTTCATTATTATTATTTTGAATTTATCAATTAAATTCATATTATACCGTTTATACATCTTTACAATTAAATTTCATGTGCTTTAAATATGTTTTAGAAATCAACTGATTATTAGTTATTAGTTATTACCCAAGAAAAAACCAAAGTAATAAACCTTAAAACTTAAAATTCATTAAGACACAATCTTTAAAAATATTTAAAAATAAAATAGTGTTATATTTAATAATACTCAACTATTTTTTTCGGATTGAATATTTTAATTATTGTTATAAAATTGATAAATCAAAATCCAAATGTTTTTTTTAAGATATAAAACTCTTTCGCCTTTAAAATTATAATAATATAAAGTAATTACGATAAGTTAAGAGTATATAACTAAATATTAAAACATACCCACATAAATTAAAAGTTATAATATTGATGTATTTATGTACTTATAAAAGGAATTCATGTAGGGATTACCATTGTCTATCGACATTTTTTATAGATATATTTTTTTTCTTATCTTAACATATTACGGTGCCGGACAAACTTAAATACCAAAGAAAAAAAAAAGGGTAAAGAAATCAAAGGAGATAAATAAAACCTGCCTTCCATTTGTTTGTTGTTAATTGCAGTGAGAGAAAAAAAAAAGTGACTTGGAGGCTGACATGGAAAAAAAAAATTAACATAGGTTAATTTAATTGGTTGAGACTATAAATGACGTGGTCGGAAGGATCTATGTAATAATTTCTCCTCAATTAAGTACAAACGCACACAGTTAGAGTCTTAGACACATTTTCTTTTTTCTTGTCCAAGATATTAATTTCCTCCACAAAATACAATAACAAATCTAAATATTGTTTTTCAAAATCTTTCTTATGGTCTCTCCCTTTCCATTCTAACAAGAATAAACTCTTGGCCAACTTAGATAAACTTAAAACTGATCAATTTCATCCAAATAATATGATAAATAAAATAGTAATTAAACCACGATTTTTAATTCACATAGAATAAAAGGTTCACATGCTTGCCTTAAACAATTCTATTTTTTTTGCCTAATCCTTAAACAATTCTATTTAACCAATCCAATTCCAAGACAAAACCTTTAAAATGTAAAGTATAACTTTTATCATCAAATATCGCACAATTTAACTATTCAAATAAACGACTAAAATCCAAATAATCAATTAAATTAGCAGCAATTTATTTCAACTTGATTCGATGCTTGAAGAAATAAGGGTTTAGCTTAAGAATATTTAATCTATATTCCTTTCCTTTATGCTGAAAAACAATATAAAACAAAATGCATGCCAAAAAAATAACTGTGAATGACCAAAAACATATATTGTTTTAAGATATTGCCTCATCACTTAAAAGAACAAATGATTAATAAAATAAATAATTTCATAAAACCAATAAAATTTGGGAGAACCCAAATCAATTTAGATTGTAAGTAAACACTTTCAAATAAAAATCACCATTAGCATTTCCATTTCATTTGAATGCTCCTTGTGACTCTGTTTCCAATGCTTTCCATCTTTCTTGATTTAATTCCATCACCCTTTACCTCCACATTGACATTCAAAATTGTCGAGTTCTTGAGTTCTTCTCTTATGGTAAACTTTCCTGGAAGTCCATTTGTCGGCAATATAACGACTTGAATGCCTTCGTTTCTACATGAAATGATTATTTTGGTATCTATAGTGACAATGTAATAGTCTATATGATTGTAAATGCTCTTCTTTTTGTAAAGCAGATTGTGAAACAGACAACTTGCCTGGTTGTGATGGCAACAGTGGTGGATACTTTGAATGCTGTTATCCACTTTCTGATCATAGCATAGGATTTGGCATTCTTTGAGTTTTTCCAAGTTTCGATGTAGAGGAATTTCATCATGGGTAGTTCCTTGGGGAACCATTAATACTGGGAAGCAGTTGGCATGGGCAATTCCTAGAAATACATCCGAAGAAGTTTGTGCTAGCAAGTAGCAATGCAAATGGTCAATGCTACAACAGTTGAAGCAGGGCTTAGGTGCTCGTCTCAAAATAGATTTGTCGGTGATGGAAGGAAAATCAAGGAGGATAAATAAACCCTGATATGCAAAAAGTAAACGGCATAAAAGAAAGAAGAAATTATAGTCTAGGTTATACAAATGATTGTAAAAAAATAATTCATCGTTCTCGAAGACAACAAATCTAAAACTATTTTTAAAAAATTAACCTATCTTAGAGAGAAATCAAAATTTAAATAAGAAATGAATTCGCTTTTATCAAAAATGGCTTGCTTAAACCCAAATGTGGTTAGTATTTATATATTCAAAGAAATACTAATCAAAACTCATTGTAAATAAAAAGTAACTGAAAATTAAAATATTTATTAGAAAATTTAAAGAAAACAAAGAAGAGTCTGAAAGAATAAAACGTCTATACTTAAGGTTTAAATGCTAGAGTTAATACTCCTTGATCTAATATTCTCTTTTTATTCCAAGCTAATATTTAGGAGGAAAATGCAAGATAATAAATGAAAAAAAAAAATTTCATTAATTTAATTATTCCTTTTTAATGGTAAGTTGAAATTTAGAAGGAAAATGCAAGAGAGTAAACGGAATTCAATCATAATGCAAAAGAGTAAACAGAAATCCCTTTTAATAGCAAGCTAAAATTTTGGAAAAAAGATGCAACATGTCAATCATAAATTCAAAAGATAAATCTCAAATTTAATAGTGAGTTTAAAATACTATTATACCCTCTATTTATTCTAAAAGAGAGCTGGAGAAGACTACTTTAACCCTATTTACTCCTATTAGGAGCTAGAAATACTATATTATATAGAATATAGATAATAATAATTATTGTTGTTGTTGTTAATTTTATAGCATGACTTGTATTGTGAGTCTTCAAAAGATTATATATACAATGAAAAAAATGAGATTATTATTAAATTAAAAATAGTAATCATGTTATATATTCATTGTTTGATAATCGTTTTGTGATTATTGATTATCCAACTATTTATTATAAATGGTAAAATTGTACTATTAGTCTCTGTACTATAGAAAAAATGTGGATTTAATTCCTCAATTGTAATTCGAACAAAATTTGATACCTCTAATTTTTGCGATTTTGAATTTCAGTCCAATTACAAACGTTTTCTGTTTCTTTTGTTAATTTTAATGACGTGGCTTTTGACTTTATGATGTGGATGTTGACTTTTTTATTTGGCTTTTTATCAATTTTTATTGGTCTGCATTTGATGACGCGGAATTCTTTTAATAAAAACTGAAATTTTTTGTCACTTGTAATATATAAGATAATTTTAATAACTAAAAAATTAAAAAAAAATTATGTTTATTAAATGTTTTAAAAATTTTTCATATTTTTCATTTCTCTGAAACAAACAATTGAATCAAACTTAATTGAATCAAACTTAAAAATTTCCAAATGACAAATCTCTCTGATCTTAAATCCAAATCTTCTCAAACAACAACTAACAATATCCCAGTTATTGACCTGTCAAATGTAAACTCCCCTAATCACCACCAGAAAATCGTTAACCAAATCCAAGAAGCCGCAAAATCATAGGGTTTCTTTAAGTGATCAACCATGGAGTACTGATAACTCTAGGAAATATAGTTATTTTGTCACCTTTTATGCTTTTGAATCGGCTAAGTCCTTGAGAATTTTATTAGGAATTGATTAGTTTTAGATATTTTTATATTTATTTTAATTATTCATTTAATGTTTAATATAGTTATTTAGTTGTTATTTATGTGTTTTTATAGGTCTAAGGTGATCTGGAGCTTCGTGGTGCAAAACGACAAAAATCGGTGCATTCCAATGAGTAGGCAGATTCGACCTCCGGAGTTTATTTCAAGAAAAATTCGATCTTAAAGACTTCAAATGAGAAAACTCGCTTCTTGACTTTTGAAGCTGACTTCCATACCTTTCCAACGGTGTAAGACGCATCAAAATCAAACAAGATTTTCCCAATCGAAATAGCTGACGAAGTTCAAGAAGTCGACAGGAACCAATTTGGACAAACGGAGGAGAAACACCAAGAAGGCAGTAGCAGTGGCGCCGCGGTGCCAAGGGGAATGAACAATACCCATGAAAATGGAAAAAAAAAAAAGGCAAAAACGTAAATCTTACCTGTTTTGCTTGGGAACGAAGTTTCGGACTCCAGGAAGCCTTGGACACTTTAAATAAGACTCTTTTAGGTCAAAATAAGGGGATTAGACACCTAGAAACCTAATTCTCTCTCATGAAGATAGTAGCCACAAATTCTCTCAAGAAGATTTGAAGATTTGAAGATTGAAGACTCAAGAACTGACAACTCTTAGTTTCTTATTTTCTCTTTTCTCTTCTTTATTTTTCTTGTGTTGTTATTGATGGTGAAACTATTTTATTATTTGTTTTCATTAATTATCATGAACTAAATCTCTTTTACTAGGATTTCAATGGAACTCAACACATAGTTTGAATTTACTTTCTCTCTCTAGCTTGATTTAATGATTTATTGAGTTGTTTGTTCATTCTTGTTCTTAATGCTTCTAATTGCTTAGCTACGAATTAGATTGATTTGTTAACCTAAATACAACTACACATAGGGAGTTTAGTGTTAGACATGGATTGAATGACACATGTTTCGTATTCATTTATTAGGATGAATTGATTTGCAGGTAGGATAAGAATATACTTACTTGTCATGTGTAACCATTGTTAGAGCCTAAGCTTAATGAGTTCTTTAATTTAATTATCATAGATATATAGTTAATTGGTTAGGAGGGATATTTTTATAAGACCACCGACAGATGCTTATAAATAAGATAGAACTCTAGATTAACAACTCAGGTTCATTAATCAAGTGAAGAGGTAGAGAGAGATTCAAGCGAAGTGTTGAGGGAAGTTGTAATCCTAGGCTTTTATAATTAATTGAATTCATCCTTTTTAATTTACTTGCTTTCAGTAGTAGTTTCTTTTGATTTTAGTTTTTGATTACCATCTTTATTTAGTTGTTTAGATAAGATTAAGTTGTGTTAATTTAAGTACTTAGCAAATTTAATAGCAATTCCTCGTGGGTTTGACACTCTACTTTCATTATATTACTTGTCAATGACACGTGCACTTGCTTGATTAAAATCGACAACAAGTTTTTGGCGCCGTTGCCGGGGAATTGTTTATTAATTTTGTTAATATTAATACCAAGCAACCTTAGTCTTAATTTAAACTTTATTTTTCTTTATTTTCAGGTTTTGTTGATTTGGATGCACTATGTGGGATTATAAACGGGAGGCAATAAATGCTTTATCTGCACAGGTGGTTGCACTTAACAAGAAGCTTGACAATTTGGGTGTACATGCCGTCCAATGTTCGTTTGTGATTTGTGAATTTTGTGGGGAAGGACATCATAGTGATTGTTGCCAATATGTTGGAAACTACAATATGCATCAAAATAATTTTTATTCGACGACTACAATTCAAGTTGGGGAGATCACAAAAAATTTTCCTGGAGCAACAATCAATGGTCCTTCTATTCCGAAAATCAAGCATATCATCCTGGGTTTTCATCACAAAGCTCAAGCTCATGTTCTAGGAAAGAAGCTATCATTGGAAGAAATGATATTGCTATTTATGGCGGAAAACGATGCATCAATTAGAAATCTTGAGACACAAATAAGCCAGCTTGTTACCGCCATTAACAACCAACCTCAAGAAACTCTTCCATTGCAAGGTCAAGCTCCAGTCCCAGAAAAGAAGCCATCATTGGAAGAGATGATGTTGCAATACATGGCAGAAAATGATGCATCAATTAAAAGTCTTGAGACACTTATAAGCCAGCTTGTTACCTCCATTAACTACCAATCTGAAGAAACTCTTCCAAGTGATACTGAAATTAATCCCAGAAGAGAAGAACAAGAGCATTGTAACGTCAACACACTTGGGATTGAAAAAGAGATCGATGAGGATAGCAAGAACCCAGAATTGTCAACTGAGCTTATTGAAGAATAATTTGTGAAAGCTCAAGAAGTCGGGATTCAGTGTGACCCACCACCACCAACCAAATTTCTTGAAGAAGAAATTGTGGATGCAAAAGAAGGTGAAAAAGTTTACATAGAGGAGACCCAGTGTAACCCACCACAGCCTGTTCCCCAATGCATCCAACAACCAAAGCTAATCTATGGGATAGATAGTGCTAACAACGAGGAATTCAGAGAGATTTATCCTATTAATCCACTTAAAGCATTCTTGAATTCTATCACGGAAAGAGATGAATTTCTCTTTCAAGCCTGCAAGACTGCTAAACTATTCAAAGAAAGAACAGAAAAATGGCATGAATTGAAAATCATCAAGTGGTTAGATACAGGATGATGAACAATGAGATAGTCAAGCCGATGACTATAAATCAAGCGCTTCTTGGGAGGCAACCCAAGTCCTAAACTTTTTACTTTTTCTTTATCTTTTACTTTTTAGAGTAGTTTTTTTTTTATTAATTTATTTTTACTTTGTTTTCTTTTGTAGTGACTACTCACCCAACTTGGACAAGCATGATACAGTCTAAGAGGAAAACTAAAGCTTCTCCTATGTTGCTTTCATCGATAAAAATACATATTAGTACTAGATTCTCATATGTTTGCTTTTCATCTCTCTCTCCACTAATGTAGACTAACACTTCATCATGGATCAAGTAGGTCTTTATTAAGCTTGTAATGTAAGGCTAGGGTCAAGGTATGATAAAGGATAAATTTCGGTTTAAGTTCACCCATAGACACTTTACATTTTTATCAAGATTTTTGAGAGCCATAGTCTTTTCCTCAAATTACATTCTTTCTTCTTTGAATACACTTCTTTTTTGCTTCACCAAATTATTCACTTTTTTTTTCTATTTCCTTTTCTGTTCTTCGTTTTCGAAGAACCATAACTCCTTTTTTTTTTTTATTCACCACCAATTCACTCAAATTCAACATGGCTCATAATTATTTCCTTTAATATCATCACACGCCTATGTAGTGAGGGTTAATCATGGTTTTTCTTATTTGGCTAGGCTAAAATATGTGGCAATCAAAGAAAATATAAAATTTGTTTGATTCTCAAGGAATTCATGATTTATAAAATCTGTTCCATTTGTGAGCCTAGAAGGGACATACATTTTTTTGTTGTGAAGCTTTCCAGTAAAAACCAAAATAATGGTGTACCAAGCCTTGTCAATTCAAGTTGAAAAACCCAAATTGACATTTAGAGAAATTTTTAACAATGATCATCAGTCTTCAAAAGATTTGTACCTCACACACTGTGGGATTAATATTCTTATTCAGAAGTTTTCAAAATAAGAAAACAAATAAAGACATTTTTCGAAAATACCAATTTTTGATGTTGACATAAGATAAGGTTTTTTTAACCCAAAGGTGTGGAACTACTAGGGTTAATTTGATTTCCAAATATAAGAAGAAGAAATAGAACCTGGCAAGCAGATTTATGTCAATAAGAATCTGAAGACTATTGGGGCAAGGAGAAAACTGAGAATTAGGGTTTTTGGTGGATTTCGGTGAAATTAGGAAGAATTACAGAAATGGCCCGACTTGGTAAGAATAAAGCCCCTAATGGAGGAGGAGTGATTAAAAAAGGATAGCCCGAGGCTCAGTTTGAAGAAAATCTGAAAATCGGACTTGTTTTGAGCAAAACCCGGTTTCGAAGGTAAAAAGGCAAAATTGGAAATTTGGAAAAAATAGCAAATGAACTCCAAAAATTCTGAAAATTTTCAAATATCATTCTTAAATTATTTGGAAGAGATTGGCGAAAGAAAATCTTGATTCGGAGTTCGTTTGCAAAATGGCCAAATCCCAGGTCTTCTATGCAGTAATTCAAGAAGATAAATCCCAGAAAAATAGCAAATGAACTTCAAAAATTCTGAAAATTTTCAAATCTTATTTTAAAATTTTTTGGAAGATATTGGAGAAAGAAAATCTTGATTCGGAGTTCGTTTGCAAAATGACCAAATCCTGGGTCTCCTATGTAGAAATTCAAGAAGATAAATGCCGAAAAAATAGCAAATGAACTCCAAAATTTTTGAAAATTTGCAAATAATAATTATTTGGAAGATATTGGCGAAAGAAAATCTTGATTCGGAGTTCGTTTGCAAAATGGCCAAATCCCGGGCCCCCTATGCAGTAATTCAAGCAGATAAATCCCGAAAAAAATACCAAATGAGTTCCAAAAATTATGAAAACTTTCAGAGCACACTTTTAAACTATTTGGAAGATATTGGTTAAGAAAAATTTTGATTTGGAGCTCGTTTAAAAAATGGTAAATTTTGGGGGCATAAAAGGGCAATTTTGGAAGAAAAAATCCAAATAAATAGCAAATGGACTCGAAAAATTTTGAAAACTTTCAAAATTCAATTTTTTAATATTTTGAAAGTATTGAAAAAATAAAATTTGAATTTGGAGTCCGTTTTCCATTTAGTTGCATTCCGGGGGCAAAAAGGTTATTTTACCCAAGAAATCGAAAAGGGCTTTTCTTGCCTTTCAAAAAAATCAAACATGGGCTAGAAGAAGGAGGGCTGGCCGGCCAAGGCCCAAGGAGGGGAAGGAGGTTTCTGATTTTTTTATTCAAGAGACCAAAAATGAAGAGTTAGTTAGTGATTTTTTTATCAAACCTTTGCAAATAAGCCACATGGACCAATACATGAAGAGGGAGAGTGTCAACATAATGGCTTAAGATTCTTGAACATATGTAATTGCGGATAGCTGATGGCCTAATCTAAGGGTGGTAATTTCATGTTTTAAACATCTTGGATCAATAGCCCTTGAATGAAAATTGGTTGATGGAAAAATGACAACATCCTAACCTAGAGAGAGGGGGGTTCGGTCACTACAAGGGTTTATTTTTCTTTCATTTTCAGCATACTCTCATTCTCTATTCTCTCTTGCTTTTGACTGATTTTCTCTCAATTGTTGAGAAGCAAAAAGAAAAGTTTAGAAATGAAAAGAAAGTTAGAAGAGAAAAGCTTGAAAGATAGCTTCTAAAGGTTGCTTTTAGCACCATACTCTTGCACTTTCTTTGATTTTCCATTCTTGATTTGCTGTTTTGATTATTATTTTGGTGAGTTTCTTTTGATTTTTCTTTTCAAATAAGTGTTTTTAATGTTCTTCTTTAAGTTCTTTCTTCATCTTTTCTTATAAAAAGTTCTTGAAATATTTTTTTCTCTTGTTCTTTGACATGGCCGAATGGCCCATTTTTTTCTTTTAGTTGCTGTTTTGCTTTGTTATTACATGTTATTTTTTATATTAAATAAGTCTTGATGCTTTAAATCTTCTTATACTACATATACTTGAAGCTTGTTTTAATTTGGTTGCTTGCTTATTTCCATTTATGAGTCTATTATCATGTTCTTGCATTTTTGATTTCTTGTTTTCAAAATGTTTAAGTTTGTTTATGTTTTATATTTTGAAATCCATGTGTTTGTGAAAATGCTTGTTGGTTTTCATACCTCTACTTTATATTTGCATGATTTGAGTGTTATATTTTAGTTAAGTATGTTAGTATATCAAGTGTTTGTGAAAATGCCATGCTCACTTTGAACATGAGGCCATTCGGCCACTTCACTTTCTTTGCTTTGTGTGTGCATTTTTGTTATGTTAGTTGATAGGTTTGCATTTTCATGACATTTGGTTGAGTATTGGTTTAAGCATGCCTTGTGTTTGTGTTATTGCCATGCATAGTTTAGATGTTAGGACTGGTTTGTTTTGCCATGCATATCCATGCATTTTAGACCTAGGTTGCATTAAATGCCATGCAAGTTCATTTAGGTCTAGGTCATTTTATTGATGCCATGCATTTTTCATGACATTTAGGTTTAAAATCATGCATTTCATGCATCATATTTGCTGTATTTTTCATGCATTTCATTTCCATGCCATTTGACTTATGACTTAGGCCAATCAATGGTTCAAAGTCATGCTCTCTTGAGCATACTTGTGGAAAATTAAATAGTTGTCAAATTGATTATTCTACCTTTGTGATTATTTTTTCTTAGCCCATTTTTGCATAACTTTTTAAAAGTGTTAGCTACTTTGATTTACTTTAAATAGGATAGATTTATAAAGGTGACTAATCACACCGAGATTAGATGATTAGTGGCGACTCCATTGATTTGCGTCTAGCATGCTGAATTCGTATTTGGCACGTTATGACAATTCCTATGGTATTGTTATTATTTTGATTTATATTTTTTGATGTTATATTGTTTATTATATGGTTTTGAATATTTCATGATATGCTATGCTTTTTATTTAGTTATTTTTTTGTCATATAATTTAGCATATACTATGTTCATGCATTATTATTTTTATTTTTATTTTCATGCATATTATATGAATGCATTATTTTATATCCCATGTCATTTAAATTATATGCCATATCATTTCTATTTGCCATGTCATTTAAATTATTTCATTTCATATAGAATATATTATGAACCTAGGTCATTTCATTTCCTGTAGAGTATATTATGTTACCTAGGTCATTTCATTTAGGATATATTATGTCATTTAGGATATTTTATTTCATTTAGAATATATCATATGACTTAGGATATTACATTTCATATAGAAAATATTATGTTACCTAGGTCATTTCATTTAGAATATATCATATAACTTAGGATATTTCATCTCATTTATAATATGCTAAGACATTTAAATTATATTATTTAGACTTTGCTATGTCATTTTATTTATGTCATACATATTCATCTTCATATTTTTTAAAATATTTTCAAAAAGGTAATGATTTTCAATAAAATAAAGATATTCCCGAGTTAAAATAATTCACGAGTTCTCTTTCGGGTTTGCTAGGGAGGATATCATCAATTATCATTAATAGTGAAATATCTTCTTTAAAATGAGAATGATTCGGAAAAGTTTTCCAAACTAATAAAAATTTCTATATTTTGCCACATTTGTTGGGGAATATAGGAAAATTTTGAGTTTATAAATTCCGAATCATTTTTAATTAAAAATGGAATTATTTTTCTTTAAATTGGGAATTAACTTGAAATACTAAATTTAAAACTAACTTTTTTTACCGAGACTTGAGATAACACATGATTAATAAGGTACCGTTTTATACGGGCGTTGTGGGGGTGCTAATCCTTCCCCACACATAACAGAGTCCCGAACCCATTTCTTTGATTTCTCTGGTTTAAAACGTAGACTTGAAATTGGTTTTAAAAATGGTTTAATTAATTTTAAAATATTTTATAAAATCGGTTTTAATAGGTGGCCGATCACACCTAGCTAAAAAATATTGGTGGCGACTCCATGTCTTTTTCAAGGTCATTTTCAAAACCTTCATTTTTCTAGAGGAATTAAGTCGACTTTTCCTCGGTTTTTTAATGTCACATTTAACGAATAATAAAGTCTTGCGATGAGACTTGTTATTTTTTAGGTTGCGATAGCTTGGCGACTCCACTGGGGACTATTAGAGAGTCAGGCCTAAAATTAGTCGTGTGCTATCAAAGTCTCAATTTCGTTGTTTTAATTGGTATTTAATTTTAATTCCCACATTTTTGTTTTTTTGAAAATAAGGATAATTTCAAAAATAATAAAATGTTTTTAAATATGTCGATATTCATGGGCATACATATTATAATTGTTCTCTGGTTATTTTGGTGCATATATTCATTTATTGATTAATTGATGATTTATGTTGTTCAATCTTGTTGGGGCATTTAGAATAAGGGATGTAGAATAGGTGGTGAAAGGTTTGTTATTTCTCCTCACACACTACACTTGCATTTACCTATCATGAATCCTATACCCGGGTTCCGTCCTTTTAGGTGGGAGCAAAGTAACTAAGCCTTCATGATTCACAATCCGCATGGGCTAGTGAAAAACTTCCAGAGTACTAAATTACCTAAGCCTTCGTGATTAACAATCCGCATGGGCTAGGGAAATAGACTCTAACGAATTGAACCCGCTTTTATTGGGGTGCCTTACTAGCCTTCACCGGTGACAGTGAGGAACAATTCGGGGCTTTTTAGAACTAATTCACCTTCATATAGTAAACCTAGGCGAAGCTATGCCGGATTTCCAATTAAATATCCCGAAGTTAAGAACACATGGAGGAATATTTCCAATCCTTTTACCTTCTATTCTACTTTCCGAATAAGTTTATTTTTGAAAATCGGGCAATGATGAACGTACATCACAATGCCCATAATAAGTGTTGGTATTTCATCCAAGGGGTGTTCTAATACCGAAATTTTGTTGGCATCCTCAGGGATAATTATTGTTTTGAATTATTTTTTTTTTGGTATTAATCGTTTTTATTCCCGTTACTAATTCATTTTCTTTTTGTTGTTGTTTTTTTTGGTTTTTTGCATTCTTGTCATCATTTTTTGCACATGGAAAGTTATTGGTCTTGGGATAATATATAACCAAAAGGGCTTTCATGGAGGGCCAGAGTGTCTCAGTGGTCGAGAAGCATTTAGAGGTTAGGAAACAGTCCGAGAAAGGTCAGCAGGATAATGGGGATTGTTTGAAGATGGGATATGTGTCAGCATTGCCAGCCGAGGTTGATCTTACTATCAAGCAAAATGATCTTCGGGAATTGATGGATATATGGAATCAATGGAACATATCTGAAAGAAGCCTTCACTCAGACTTATGGGGACATAGCAATGCTAGTTCAGGTTAAGGTTAATGGTGAGGTGATCCGGGCTATGGTGCAATTCTAGAATCCCGCTTATCAGTGTTTTACCTTCAACCGAGAGGATATGACTCCAACTATAGAGGAATATTTGACCTTGCTGCATATTGAGAACGTTATTCCCGACCCTATTTTTTGAAGGATACAAAGACGCCGGGTTTCAAGAAAAAGGTGTCTAAAATTCTGGGAATGGAAAGAAATTGGGTTGAAAGCCATGTTGTCTGAAAAGGGGTAAGCTACTGTATATCATGGGACATTTTACGAACCTTAATCCATAGCCATTCAAGTAAGGAGACAATTAGGAATATTTTTGCTTTAGCTATCTATGGTTTAGTTATCTTCCCAAAGACATTAGGATATGTGGATGTGGCGATATTTGATGTTTTTGAGAGGCTTGAGCAAAGGATAAACCCAGCCCAGGCAATTATAGCAAAAACAATCTGATCCCTGAATTTCTGTAGGCGAGAAGGAAAAGGGCGTTTTCTAGGTTGTATATAGCTCCTTTACATATGGGTTCAGAGCCATTTTTGTAAATAGGAGAATTTCCCTTTTCGCTCATACTGGAAATCTTTTGCATCAATTGGTGAATTTCTTAAGAGGGATTGGCTTGAAAATAGGACTGAGGAACAATGGATCAATATATTTCGGAATATCAGGGCTGAGATGATAATTTGGAGAGCTCCATGGATAGCTTCTATGCTGACATTGTACAAATGCGGAGATAAATCTTCTGTTCCATTATTGGGAGTATGGAGAGGAGTGAGCTATGCACCACTGCTAGTACTGAGACAATTAGAATCCCGTCAGTTTACTCCTATGACCCATGACCTTTGTAATTTGGAATTTGCTTATGGAGAAGATGTATATTCGGGAAAGGTACGTGAGATTGTAGTAGCATGGAAGGAAACTCATCGAGTGGAGGTAGCTAGATATGCCGACATCGTCACACCTGATTACCTGACATGGAGGGAATTGAGGGTTAATGATAGGTTGTTGACATCAGATGGGGAAGAAGTTCAGCATTTGAGTTCGCCGCCCAAGGAAGGGCCATCAGGGTTAGAAATCGCAAGGGCAGAATTCGAAAAAGAAAAGGCCCAAATGAGCAAGGAAATTGCCCGTTTGCAAGAAGAGATTGAGGATATGAAAAATAGGGAATCAGCCCGAGAAAGAGAAAAAGAAAAGATCAAGAGAGAGAGGGACACTGCTAAAAGCGATCTTCAGGAATTACACTTGGAGAACAAGAGGTACAGTTTCGAGCTCAGATTCGAGGGGACTCTCAAGACTTCCAGGGAATGGGAACAAGAAGTCAAAAACCTCAAGAAGGAGAAGAACTATTGGGCAGAAAGAGCAAAGCATGAGGAAGCCCGAGCCAATCAACTGGAGAAACAAGCTAAGGAAAGCTTACACAGTGATGCTTCTGCTGACATGTCAAAGGGTCGTGAACAAGTAGGGGTCAAATTGAAGAGCAAGGCAGTCAAAAGAGGACAGTGGAAAAGGTTCAAGATCCGAGGGAGTTACTATAGGACCAGTATTTTGTAATAGCATTTTTAAATTAGGAGAGACAAATTATCATATTGTTTTAAGCAGTGATCTTTTCTTTGATGTATTTAGTTCCAGAAAATCAATGAAAGACCGTTTGGTTGGAATTATCCCAAGGCCAATACTTTTAAATGCATTCATCATTCATTTGTTCTTTCTTTTATATATTTTATTTGTTCATTCATTTATATTTATATTCTTATTCATATTCATAATCATTCATTCATTTTTTATTTATAAATTGTTCATACACTTAGTCATTTATTTATTTGTCCATTCATTTATTCTTTATAATTAGTCATTTAGGTTCATACACTTAGTCATTTACTTCTTTGTTCATTCATTAACATTTAGTCGTTTATTCATTCATTCGTTTTTATAAAATAAAATAATAAATGTGTTAATAATTTCTAATCCATGGTTTTTAAAACTAAAGGTGCAATTGGTCGCACTCAGAAAGAATCAAACTTTCGACACCCTTACAATACTCGATCTCAAGCAAGAGCTATGGAGAACAATCAGCTTGCTAGAATTGAAAGGATGAAAAGAATTCAAAAAGAACTGCAGGAACAGTTAGCTAAGTCTCAAGAGGAGTCACGGGAACAAATGACCAAACTCATAGAAATGATGAGTAACATGATGAGGCAGAAGTGGCAAGGAGAAAATTCAGTTACATGAATGGGGGCAGTAAACCAGGAAGACCGACCAAAGGTGGTACAGAAGAATGGCCAGACATCCCAGCCTGTGGGAAATGAACTTCTGACTAGGGCAGCAGCCTATATTTACATTCAACCAGTAGCCGAAGCACAGAATTTTGGTCCTAAAAGGGGTAATATTGGGGTTGATCCAATTGATGTGGAAGTCCCAGACTTTGAAGAAATGGCTGAAAAGGAAAGGGAAAAGATGACTGAACTAAAGAGGGTTGAAACTGCTGAATCCTATAAAAAATATTAGCTACTGGAGGAAAGGTTAAGGGCAGTTGAAGGGGCGGAGCTACTTGGCAGTCTAGATGCCAAAGAGATGAGTTTAGTGCACGGTCTGGTGATTCCCCCAAAGTTCAAAGTACCAGACTTTGAAAAATATAACAGAACTACCAACCCATCAGTGCATCTGACCATGTATTGCCGGAAGATGACCGGACATGATGAAGACGACAAATTGCTCATCCACTGTTTCCAAGATAGTTTGATAGGGTCCGCAACTCGGTGGTATAACCAGCTTACCCGTTCTAAGATCCGTTCCTGGATGGATCTCGCCAAAGCTTTCATGGATCAGTACAAGCATGTGACAGACATGGTGCCTGACCTTCTAACTCTCCTGAACATGGAAAGGAAAGCTACTGAAAGCTTTAAAGAATATACTCAAAGATGGAGAGACCTGGCTACACAAGTGCAACTCTCTTTAACCAACAAGGAAACTACAGTGCTTTTCATCAATACCTTGAAAGCACCTTATTATGATAAATTGGTGGGAAGCGCCATCGAGGACTTTGCAGATATGGTGATATCTGGGGAGATGATAGAGTCTGCTATTAAGAACGGGAAAATGGAAAGAGGTGAGTCTGCTACCCCGAAAAGAGTTTTTCTTGCAAAGAAGAAGGAGGAGACACATGCAGTCAGTTTTAATCAATACCCTTATACACCTCCTACACCATACACACCTCACAGACCTTATACTCCTACCACATCTTATGCACCTCTGACACCTTACACACATTACCCTGGGTTTAATCCTTACTACCCCAATATGAACCACCTTACCCAAAATCTATTCCCCTATACCAATATACCACATCAGCCGTTCCCAACTGGTATATCCCCACAAATAACCCTTCCTCGAAATACTGTCCCAAACACTCAAGGTCCCGCATGCAATGACTATCATTCACCAAGGAACGATCAAAAACCCCAATTTGATCCCATTCCTACCACCTATGGTGAGCTATATCCTAAACTACTACAAGGCCAACTTGTTGCGCCCGTATATCTTAAACCTTTGACCCCACCATACCCAAGATGGTACAATGCAAATACCAACTATGCATATCATGCAGGTGTCATAACGGTTTTTTTCGACCGCTAAGACGATTTTGAAAACACAAAATGGAGTCGCCACCAATCTTTTTTTGCTAGGTGTGATTGGCCACCTATTAAACCGGTTTTAGTAAAATATTTTAAAATTAATTAAAACATTTTGTAAAACCAATTTCGAAGTCCGCGCTTTGAACCAGAGAGTAAAACATAATTGGGTTCGGGAGTCAGTTACGCGCGGGGAAGGATTAGCACCCCCGCAACGCCCGTTTAGAAAACGGTACCACTTAATCACGTGTTATCTTAAATCTCGATTTAATGGACTTGACATCACAATTTAAAAATAATTCTCTTTTATTTTCGTTTTATTTTATTTTTAAAAAAACATGTTTATTATTTTTTTGAATTTTCTTGAACTGTTTTTATTTTTTAAAAATCGAAAGTGAACATAAATTTGTTATCGAAAATACTCATTAAATATTCCCAACACTCTTGATGGTATTTAACGAGATCT
The DNA here is from genome assembly GCA_030761205.1 of Fremontodendron californicum. Classification (NCBI taxonomy): domain Eukaryota; kingdom Viridiplantae; phylum Streptophyta; class Magnoliopsida; order Malvales; family Malvaceae; genus Fremontodendron; species Fremontodendron californicum. The sequence continues at coordinate 24,255,708 of JAULJL010000013.1, forward strand.
TCTCACTTCAAGATCTCTTAGGAATCACAACCGTGATATCCTTCGAATTCCGTCGTCGGCAATTTACATCCATTTTTATTTAAATGCGTATGATACGAATATTTAAATATCGGATGCATACGACTTAGCATATAACTATAAAATTAAACATGCAAATCATAATATTAAACACACGAGCATGGCAAGATATCGAACACATAAATATTCACTATTTTATTCATTTTCTTTATTTAGATTATTTCCATTTTTTTAAACGAAAACGAATTTTTGTATTGAGCGTGTCGCTAAATACTCCCACCACTCGTGGTGATATTTAACGAAATTCTCTCACCTCAAGATATCTTAGGAATCACTACCGTGACGTCCTCCGAATTCCGTCGTCGGTAATTCGCATTTATTAAAATCTTTTTTTTTTGAAAGTGTAAATTAAAATGCTTTTAATAATTATTTTCGAAATAAAAGAAATTATCTATGTAAGAATAATTCTTGAATCACTCTGATAATGTCGATAATGTTTCGATTATTATTCTTACTCGGACCATTTCAAAGAACGATTGATACTCTGACCATCCGAGAAAGAGATCCGTTTTTAGAGAATTTTATTTACCGAAAATAATTTTAAAAGACATGTATTAATTAGAAAAATTATTTTTATAATTTTAAAACCGAAACATAACGATAAAAATACGTCGAATACTGAACAAGAATAAATAAACAAAAATAGTAATATAAATAAAAATAAATAAGGAAATTAAAACCATACTTGAAAAATGTCGAGAATCCGAAAATTAGAATGCCGAACTTGATCTTCGTAAAACTCTTTGCTCGTTCTCGACCTCCTGAAAAATGTCGAAACGTCAAAATTGATAATCGTGAATTTTTTTTATTTTTATTTTTATTTTTTATTATTATTATCCTTTTTTTCCTATTTTTTTAAACCTTAATTTTAATTATTTTTTTATATATTTTTATTTTAAATTTCTTTTTTTCTTTCTTTTTTTTTCTTTTTTTTTTTCTTTTTCCCTTTATTTTTTTTGGGCCCAAAATAGCCAGTTGGGGCTGCCAGGCCCAGGAGCGCATGGATCAGGCCATGCCCCTGGGCCAGACCTGGAACTTGGGTCGGGTCGGATCTAAACCGACCCGAAAACCCTCCCTTTTTTTTTTTCTAACCCCGGGTTGGGTGCGCGGACCCCGGGTCGACCCGCGGGTCGACGCGCGGACCCTGCCTAGGCAAAACGACGCCGTTTCGGCGCTTTCTCTTTTTTTTTTTATGCCCCGGGTCGGGTGCGCGGACCCTGCCTGGGCAAAACGACGTCGTTTCAGCGTTTTCTCTCTTTTTTTTTTTGGCGGGTAAACCGCGCGGACCCCGGGTCGACGCGCGGGTCTTGCTGACCCGCTCTCCCTAAACGGTGCCGTTTTGGCACCGTATATAAATCCCTAAACCCCTTTTTTTATTTTTTTTCTTTCCTCTCTTTCTCTTCCCTCTTCTTTCCTCTCTCTTCTCTCTAAACCCCCCTCACCGGAAAACATCCCAAACCCAAAAACCGGCGACCGGCCACCGCGCCGGCCGCCGTGCCTCGCCGTCGGCTGCCGTTCGTCGGCTGCCAATGAGCTCCGAACTTCGCACCTTGGGGGATTTTGGCCTCCTCTTCCCGGATTCGGGCTCCGTTTTGCCCGAATCCCAGCCGAAACCCCTAGATCTGGGTTTCGACCCTTCGACTCTTCCTCTCTTTTTTTTTCTATTGTTTTTGTTGGCTGTTTGGTTTTTTCTATTTTGCAGGGATCGATCTGGGGTTTTTTTGGGGGGGCTCGACCTGGGTTTTTTTTGGCTTCGTTTTTTTGTTTTGGTTTTTGGTGGTTTTTTTTAGGGGGGTCCGATCTGGGTTTCGAACCCCGGATCTGGGGTTTTTTGTGAGGGGGGTCTCCTCTCTGGCTGAGGGGCCTCCCTTTTTTGGGGATGCTTTGAAAAAGGGGGTCCGATCTGGATCCTCCTCCTTCCTTTTTTTTTGCTGGTGATTGGGGGGTTTTTATTCAGGAGGGTGGCATGGGGGTGGTTGGCGTGTTGGGGTGGTTGTGTAGGGTTGGTGGTGGCGTGTGGGGGGAGGGTGGCGTATGGCAGTTGGGGTTGTCAGGTGGGCTAGGGTTTCAGGGGTAGGGGAATGGATTTGGACCAGATGTTGGGCCTGGGCACTGGGCCTGGTTTGGGCTAGGTTTGTTGGGGGTTTGGGCCCGCTGGTGGCCCGGGTTTCCAGATTGGGCCTACTAAATAGCAGGCCCTGTTCGCAAATGGCCCGGATCGGATTCGGATCCGACCCGGGCAAAAATTGGTTATTACAGCTGCCCCTCTTTGCACATTGCTGAGAATCAGGAATAGGGCAAAGACAATATAACAAATTTTGTCCAGTTATAGAGATCCATTTTTAGCGAGGCTCTATCATTTGGAAAATAAATTGCTCCTCTAATCAGAGGCTCTACCACTTGGAAAATAAATTGCTCCTCTCATCAGAGGCTCCACAACTTTGAAAATAAATTGCTCCTCTCATCAGAGGCTCCACAACTTTGAAAATAAATTGCTACTCTCATCAGAGGCTCCACAACTTTGAAAATAAATTGCTCCTCTCATCCGAGGCTCAACAACTTTGAAAATAAATTGCACCTCTCATCAGAGGCTCCATCACTTGGAAAATAAATTGCTCCTCTCATCAGAGGCTCCACAACTTTGAAAATAAATTGCTCCTCTCATCAGAGGCTCCACAACTTTGAAAATAAATTGCTCCTCTCATTAGAGGCTCCACAACTTTGAAAATAAATTGCTCCTCTCATCAGAGGCTCCATCACTTGGAAAATAAATTGCTCCTCTCATCAGAGGCTCCACAACTTTGAAAATAAATTGCTCCTCTCATCAGAGGCTCCACAACTTTGAAAATAAATTGCTCCTCTCATCAGAGGCTCCACAACTTTGAAAATAAATTGCTCCTCTCATTAGAGGCTCCACAACTTTGAAAATAAATTGCTCCTCTCATCAGAGGCTCCACAACTTTGAAAATAAATTGCTCCTCTCATCAGAGGCTCCACAACTTGGAAAATAAAAACGAACTTCAAATTTTGACAATGTGTTTGAACACAACTTAGATCATCACCTCACTTACTACCTTAGTCTTACGAAAGTGAAGACTCATTCTGGATATCCCCGTCTCTTTCTCGTTTAGTTTTGAAATTCCTTGTCAGATTCTTCAGATATTGCCACTTGACTAATCATACCGAGGCTCAACCTTTCTTAAAGTAACAAGTTTGACTTCGCAAGAATCGAAAATGGTACCCGAAGGTTTTGAAAAATGTCATTTTGAAAGATGTTACCCGAAGGTTTTTGGAAAATGTCATTTTGAAAGATGTTACCTGGAGGTTTTTGAAAAATGTCATTTTGAAAGATGTTACCCGGAGGTTTTTGAAAGATGTTACCCGGAGGTTTTTTAAAAATGTCTTTTGAAAGATGTTACCCGGAGGTTTTTAAAAAATGTCATTTTGAAAGATGTTACCCGGAGGTTTTTGAAAGCAGATACTTGGAGGTCTAAAAATGTTACTTCTTTGAAAGTGGTGCCCGGAGGTCTTATTCTAGACTTTGAGAATGATACCCAGAGGTCTTTATCAATGATTTTTTAGAAAGGTGCCCAGAGGTCTTGAAAACATGATTTTTGAGGATAATACCCGGAGGTCTTATCGATGATTTTAGAGAATAGTGCCCGGAGGTCTTGAAACGGATGCCCAGAGATCTTATAAAAATTATATTTTCTTTGAAAATGGTGCCCGAAGGTCTTAAAAGAGGTAACCCTGAGGTTTTAAAAACAGATGCCCGGAGGTCTTTGAAAAAGAGGTGCCCGGAGGTCTTAAAAATTGTAAACCTAAGGTTTCAAAAATGGTGCCCGGAGGTCTTTGAAAAAAAAACGCCTGGAGGTTTTAGAACAGGTGCCCGGAGGTCTTTTTTTTCAAATTTCTCTTTTCTGCTGTGCCGGAAGGATTTAAAAGGAATGCCCGGAGGTCTTAAAAATGTAACCCAGAGGTTTTAGAACAGATGCCCGGAGGTCTTCTTTTTAATTTTCTTTTTCTTTTCTTGTGCCCGGAGGACTCAAGAGAGATAACCCGGAGGTTTTAAAAGAGGTGCCCGGAGGTTTTCTGTTTTTTTTTATTTTCTTTTTCTTTTCCTGTGCCCGGAGGACTTAAGAGAGGTAACCCGGAGGTTTTAAAAGAGGTGCCCGGAGGTCTTGGTGATCATACTTGAAGATCTTTCACAATCACATCTTGGAAGAAAATCTCACTGAATGTTCGAATTCAAATGTCAAAATTTCAACTAGTCAATGTCATGCATGAAATGTGAATGTTATGCGAAGTCAATGCATATGCCCCTGATGATGCATGTGCAAGTACCCTCGGATAATGTACACATTTTATGACACGATGCAGATGCAAAACTTAATAAATATGCGAATGTTCATGAATGATGCAAATGTTCCCAATTGTTTTTCCTGATCTTGGTTTAGCTTTTCCAAATCGTTTTTCCTCTTCGAAACAGAGTGTATCCTGAAATGCTCGTGCCTCGTAAGAGATCAACCCTTTTCTTCACTTTGGGACTATCTCTTTGCCCCGATATCTTTTCAAATTTTTATCAACTGGAGTCCGAGCCAAATGTTCATTTCTTCTACCTCAATAGTTCCATACCTTTGGGCCAGAAGAACCTTCGTCTTATGCCAACATCGAAAATGGTTTCTTCCAAAAATATTTTCATTTATCTGCTTTTGCTTGCTTTTTTTTTTTAAAAAAAAAGTTTGCTTATTTACTGAAAACTTTTGAGCTGAAAATGTCATCATCTGATATCCAAACTTCTTAAAAATTGATGATCACTGTTAGAAGTTTTTCTGAGTGTCCATGCGGCTTTTTTAAATTGAGTCGAAAAGCTTGGTACCACAAGATTTTGGTTGATCCAAGGAGACTTCAGAACAGAAAAATGCATATCCTTTCTAGACTCACAAATGGAACAGATTTTGTAGAACATGATTTTTTTGGACTCAAACAAATTCAACCTTCTTTTAGCTTCCAAATTATGGCGTTTTGACAAACGTCAAGACTAGCTGGGATGTTCAAACTGGAAAGTTAATTCTGGAAAGGAAAATGGTCTCAGTTTTTAAAGTCAAACCTACAAACGAGAGTTGACAGTTTTGGGATATTTTGGAATTCTTAGATGTTCCTTGATTTCTTCAAAATGACCTCTTCTTTTGTTATGGCCTTGACACTACCATAAGCAGCACCGAAATTCTCCCATCTTACCCTAGACTGCCCATGTCAGGTTTTCACCCTAGAGTCTCCTTCTTTCCATTTTTTCATTAAATGTTTCACCATGCATTCAAGAAATCAAGACTTATCCTCCAAAAAGGATTTTTAACCAGAAAGGAGACCGAAGTCTCATGCATTTCTCTAAGAATAGACTCATCAATTTAAATGACCATGCTCGATCAAAATGGTCTTTTTCAGGTACGTAATGTAGGCCGAGGTTCGAGGTTTTGAAAAAAAAAAAGATAAATAGGCCCAAACATGTGTTTAAGGTGATCAAATCAAGGATAATTTCATGAGGAGGATTCTCTTTGAAACATTTGTCTTTGCTGAGCTTTTCTCTTTATCCAATGATTTTCATCCGTTCTTTTCTTCCTTTTCTATTTTTTGCTTTCATTTTTTCTTTTTTATCTCTTTTTTTTTTTTTGCATTTCTATTTTGACAAGGTGAGCCCGTAGTTATTTGAAAGCTCAAATTTCTCTTTGATTCAAGGCATTCTTTTTTCGTTTTCGAACCAAGACATCACTATCTGTGACCTTTGAAAAGATCCTTCCTCGCATTTGCCCCCTAGCGTGGAGGGTGATCCTTGATCGGGGTTGAAAGAACGAAAGTATTCATTAGGCTCAAAAGGGGTAGCAAAAGGATATTTTATAATTTGTGAAAGGATGATGAAAGATGGCCATTTTTCATCTCAAGCCAAGCACGTAAACCGAAAAGTCATTCCCTAAAGGAAAATAATGAAAAGGTTTTTTCTTTCTTGAAACCATCTTGAATTTCATAAATGCATGATGTCACACTCGTTTTTCATTTTCTTTCTTTTCTCTTTTTTTTTCATTTTTTTTTTATTTTTTTATTGTGATGCATGCTCCAAAAATTACTTCATCTTTATCCACCACGCGTCTTCCGTATCTACAAATGATGCACCATTTAATTGGTCATACAAATGAGAATTCGTATCATGACGAGGAACACCTCAAGTCTTTTTGTCTTTCCGAAGGGACGAGAAAGAATATGGCTCAAAAATGGCTTCTTCTTTTTTCTAGGAACACGAGAAAATCAGGTTTAGTCATTGTTACCTGGGACGTTAATCATGAAGTGACATCTGGGCAACTCTTGTTTTATGGTTACGGAAAGGGAATTGAATGGTTTTGGCATAACCTTGACACACATCAATTTACCATGATCTAGATTCTTGAAAGAGGTTTCACTTGTTTGAGACACCAAAAAACTCGGATTTTTCAAAAAGTTTGTTCCATTGCTCATAACCTAAACTAGGATCTGCATTTCCCATATGCACTAACTATGGTTTCTGAAATTCAACAATATATTCCTGGAAGCATTGACTGTTTCAAACTCAAAGGATTCAAGCATAGGCAAGTCCGAAAGAGAGGGGAAAGGGTGTTGGGTCATTTCTAACATTGATCATCATAATCTCAAGATATCTCATCATTTCTTAATGCGAAGAAATTTTTTTTTCTTTTAAGAATGCGCTCTTCAAAAATCAAGAATTTCTTTAATGTTCAAATTAAAACCCAATAAACGCAAAGCTTTTGAAATTCAAAATTTATTTATTTCATGTGGATGCCAACATAAGACAAGTGCTTTCATGATGAGGCATAGAACTACATGCATATTCCTCAATGTTTGTCGACATGCTTTTAAAGATAATCATTCTCATCCTCCAAACTCGTGGCGAAGAAACCGATTTATGGCAATGCGGATTCCTACTGTTCGACTAGCTCTGGAGTCAAAATGCCATCATGGACAAGGCCTTCAATCTTTTCCTTCAGTTGTCTGTATTTTTCAGTTGAATGTCCAATTGCCCCCATGTGATACTCACACTTGCTGTTCGGGTAATAGCTCCTTGCTGATGGGTTTGGAGCTGTTTTCAAAGGCACAGGGGTAAGGTATTGGTTCCTCATTAGTAATTGCAACAGGTCGGAGATCGGGATTGAAAATTTCTCTTGGTTGCCCCGCGGTCATTTTTGGGAAGCAGGCCTAGTTGTAGAAGCTGACATCGGATTAGGTGTTTGAATATCTGCAAGGTAAGGATAATGACTTGGAGAGACATTGGTAGAGTAACATGATTGATATGGAGAGATCCGGGGATACGGAGTGAATTCTCCCATAGCCTGGATATGTTCCTCCTTCCTTTCAGGTGTCTCGTTTCTCTCGGCATTGGATGTCTTATCTCCTTCGAGTTTTTCGTTCTTGATAGCATTCTCAATCATCTCTCCTGAGGTTACCATATCTGCAAAATTCTTTGTGGCATTGCCAACGAGTCTATCATAGTACGGAGTTTGCAGTGTATTCACAAAAAGGACAGTAATTTCTTTTTGAGTCAGCGCCGGTCGTATTTGGGTGGCCATGTCCATCCACCTCTGAGCATATTCTTTGAAGCTCCCAGTGGCCTTTTTCCCCATATTTTGCAAGGTTAACCTATCCGGTGCCATGTCAATCATGTGCTTATACTGAGTCTTGAAAGCTTTTGCCAGATCTTTCCAAGAACGAATACAGCCCCGATCCAACTGATTATACCATCTTGCAGCTGACCCTGTTAAACTGTCTTGGAAGCAGTGGATTAACAGCTTGTCATTGTTGGTGTAGCCAGCCATTTTCCGAAAAAACATCATGATATGGATTGATGGACATTTCGATCCGTCATACTTTTCAAATTCAGGGGCCTTGAATTTTGGCGGAATCACCAAATCTGGGACGAAGCTGAGCTCATTCGAATCCGTATTCCCGAAAACGTCTATTCCTTCTATGGCTTTGAGTCTTTCTTCAAACAGATCATACTTATGTTGCACTCCTGCGTCTTCCACTTGCTTTGCCACACGTTTTTTCAGCTTTTCTTGTTCTAGTGAGCCATCTTGGCTTGGAATAACAACTGAGTCTGAGGGGTGAAGTTCCTAGTTCAATTGACATTGTCCTTGGCCTTTTTGACTTGGTAGGTAAATCGGATCTTCGTTGTTGTTTACTTGAGGTCGAGGTTCTCCCCTTATGATCGATCCTTCAGCAACCCATTTTCCTCGAGTCAGCCTAGTCATCATTTCAATTATCTTGTCTATTTGCTCGCGTGACTCCTCTTGAGATTTTGTTATCTGTTCTCGTGTTTCTTGCTGAGATCTGGCTAACTGTTCTTGTAATTCCCTCTGTGCTCTTTCCACTCTATCCAGTCTATTTTGTTCATCCTCCATGGTTTCGGCCTGTGTCATAGAGGTACACAGTGATTCTTATACCTCTGATTTGGAAGAAAAATCTTTTCAAAGTTTTCAAAACTAAGCCGACTTCTTTTTTTTTATTCCCCAAGTGTGTTTCATGATGCATGAGCTATGAATGCCGTGAATGTAACACGATGCCCATATGATGCATGTAAAGAATAAACAAATTAATGCATGAGCATATACAATGAGTGACCATGTATGTCATGGATGCATGACCTTATTTTTATGAATGCAATCACGATGTCGATATGATGCATGTAAAGAATAAATGAATTGATATTCTGGTATACACGAAGAACGATCATGTATGTCACTAATGTATTCTACAATGAATGACCGTGCATGTTATGATTGCAAAATGATGCTAATTTGGTTTGTCTAAAGAATAAACAAATTAATGCACGAATATATACAGAAAACTATTCAATAATTAGATTAACATGATTTGGACTGAACTTAATTATTCAACAATTTTATTGCACAAACTTGCCCCCAAATTCAATCCACAGTTTTTTTGTTTTTTGTTTGTTTTTTTGTTTTTTTTTTTTCTTAAACATATTTTTTTCCGTAAAAATAAAAATATTATTTTAAAAAAAAACCAATTTTTATCAAAAAAATTTGTGGTAGTAGGTCTTATTATGGCACAAATGTCCGAGTATTTATTCAACACTACCAGTTTGCAATTCTCATTTTAATCAACAACAAGTTTTTATGCAATTTACCAAATGAGATCATTATCACCGTGAAATCAAAAATACAGTTATAAATGTAAATTCTTTATTTACAAGTGCATCAATGCATGAAATGTACGAGATGTACGAAAAGAAAGAATTTTCATATATACAAATTCAAAAAGTTAACGAACATTTGCCCCGACGGTATCAACTTATTTAAGCATCACGGTGCCTTCGGGACGAAATTTTAAACTTATTACGGGTAGCGCAATGTACGTTCATCATTACCCAATTTACAGTGTTTGTTCGGAATGTAAACAAATAGCGAAAGATCACAATGTTCCTTCCTAATTTCGAGGATATCCGATCGGAAATTCGATATGGCTCTACTCAAGTTCACTACATGAGGTTGAGTTAGGTTCTAAAGGCTCCAAATTGCTTCTCACTGTCGCCCGTGAAGGCTAGTAAGGCATCCCGATTTAAACGGGTTCAATTTGTTGGAGTATATTTTCCAGGCCTATGCGGAGGTTACCACCTCACGAAAGCATAGGTACTTTATTACTCCGAAAGTGTTTCGCTAGCCCATGCGGAGGTTATTACCTCACGAGAGCGTAGGTACTTTACTTTCACCTAGAGGGATAAAGCTCGGGTATAGAGCTTATGTATGAAATGCACGAGCTCGTGTATGAGAAGGAACGGACAAACCTTCGACTACTTGTTTACGACTCTTTATTCTAAACATTCCACGATTATATAAAAAAAATAAACGACATAAAAACAATATGAATAAAGAATTAACAAATATCACAATGTAATTGCAAGCAAAATAAAAATAAAGAAAGAAAGAAAATAAAGAGAACTAAAATTAAATACCGATTAAATCCATTAATTCGAGATTTTAAAAATAACACATGATCAATTTGTGACTCGACTCTCAAAGGTCCCCAGTGGAGTCGCCAAGCTATCATAACGGTTTTTTTTCGACCGCTAAGACAATTTTCAAAACACAAAATGGAGTCGCCACCAATCTTTTTTTGCTAGGTGTGATTGGCCACCTATTAAATCGGTTTTAGTAAAATATTTTAAAATTAATTAAAACATTTTGTAAAACCAATTTCGAAGTCCGCGCTTTGAACCAGAGAGTAAAACATAATTGGGTTCGGGAGTCAGTTACGCGCGGGGAAGGATTAGCACCCCCGCAACGCCCGTTTAGAAAACGGTACCACTTAATCACATGTTATCTTAAATCTCGATTTAATGGACTTGACATCACTATTTAAAAATAATTCTCTTTTATTTTTTATTTTATTTAAAAAAAAAAACATGTTTATTATTTTTTTGAATTTTCTTGAACTGTTTTTATTTTTTTAAAATCGAAAGTGAACATAAATTTGTTATCGAAAATACTCATTAAATATTCCCAACACTCTTGGTGGTATTTAACGAGATCTTTTCACCTCAAGATCTCTTAGGAATCACAACCGTTATATCCTTCGAATTCCGTCGTCGGCAATTTACATCCATTTTTATTTAAATGCGTATAATACGAATATTTAAGTATCGGATGCATACGACTTAGCATATAACTATAAAATTAAACATGCAAATCATAATATTAAAAACACGAGCATGGCAAGATATCGAACACATAAACATTCACTATTTTATTCATTTTCTTTATTTAGATTATTTCCATTTTTTAAACGAAAACGAATTTTTGTATCGAGCGTGTCGCTAAATACTCCCACCACTCGTGGTGATATTTAACGAAATTCTCTCACCTCAAGATATCTTAGGAATCACTACCGTGACGTCCTTCGAATTCCGTCGTCAGTAATTCGCATTTATTAAAAATCTTTTTTTTTGAAAGTGTAAATTAAAATGCTTTTAATAATTATTTTCGAAATAAAAGAAATTATCTATGTAAGAATAATTCTTGAATCACTCCGATAATTTCGATAATGTTTCGATTATTATTCTTACTCGGACCATTTCAAAGAACGATTGATACTCTGACCATCCGAGAAAGAGATCCGTTTTTAGAGAATTTTATTTACCGAAAATAATTTTAAAAGACATGTATTAATTAGAAAAATTATTTTTATAATTTTAAAACCGAAAAAGAACGATAAAAATACGTCGAATACTGAACAAGAATAAATAAACAAAAATAGTAATATAAATAAAAATAAATAAGGAAATTAAAACCATACTTGAAAAATGTCGAGAATCAGAAAATTAGAATGCCGAACTTGATCTTCGTAAAACTCTTTGCTCGTTCTCGACCACCTGAAAAATGTTAAAACGTCAAAATTGATAATCATGAATTTTTATTATTTTTTTATTATTTTTTTATTTTTTTTCTTTTTGTTTTTCTTTTTGTTTTTTTATTATTATCCATTTTTTTTATTTTTTCCTATTTTTTTAAACCTTAATTTTAATTATTTTTTTATATATTTTTATTTTAAATTTCTTTTCTTTCTTTTTTTTCTTTCTTTTTCTTTTTCCCTTTATTTTTTTTGGGCCCAAAATAGCCAGTTGGGGCTGCCATGCCCCTGGGCCAGACCTGGAACTTGGGTCGAGTCGGATCTAAACCGACCCGAAAAACCTCCCCTTTTTTTCTAACGCCGGGTCAGGTGCGCGGGCCCCGGGTTGACCCGCAGGTCGACGCGCGGACCCTGCCTGGGCAAAACGACGCTTTTTTGGCGCTTTCTCTTTTTTTTTTTTATGCCCCGGGACGGGTGCGCGGACCCCGGGTTGACCCGCGGGTCGACGCGCGGACACTGCCTGGGCAAAACGATGCCGTTTCGGCGTTTTCTCTTTTTTTTTGGCGGGTTACCCGCGCGGACCCCGGGTCGACGCGCGGGTCTTGCTGACCCGCTCTCCCGAAACGGTGCCGTTTTGGCACCGTATATAAATCCCTAAACCCCTTTTTTTCTTTCCTCTCTCTCTCTTCCCTCTTCTTTCCTCTCCCTTCTCTCTAAACCCCCTCACCGGAAAACATCCCAAACCCAGAAACCGGCGACCGGCCACCGCGTCGGCCGCCGTTCGTCGGCGGCCGATGAGCTTCGAACTTTGCACCTTGGGGGATTTCGGCCTCCTCTTCTCGGATTCGGGCTCCGTTTTGCCCGAATCCCAGCCGAAACCCCTAGATCTGGGTTTCGACCATTCGACTCTTCCTCTTTTTTTCTATTGTTTTTGTTGGCTGTTTGGTTTTTTCTATTTTGCAGGGATCGATCTGGGTTTTTTTTTGGGGGGGCTCGACCTGGGTTTTTTTTTGCTTCGTTTTTTTGTTTTGGTTTTTGGTGGTTTTTTTTTTTTAGGGTGGTCCGATCTGGGTTTCGAACCCCAGATCTGGGGTTTTTGGTGAGGGGGGTCTCCTCTCTGGCTGAGAGGCCTCCCTTTTTTGGGGATGCTTTGAAAAGAGGGGTCCGATCTGGATCCTCCTCCTTCCTTTTTTTTGCTGGTGATTGGGGGGTTTTTATTCAGGAGGGTGGTGATAACTCGTATAATTATATAGTTTTTAGTTATGTTTTATTATTGTTTTGTGTCAAATACGAGTTATTATTGCTTAGTCTAATTGTGTTTATGATATTTTATATTTTTATGTAATTTGGTGTTTTTCACGAGTTTCTTTGAGTGATTTCAGATTACTAGGTTAAATAAAGAATTAAGGGCAAATCCAGTTCAGTTCCAGTTCCGACACCCTTTTCCATATCAGCTATATCTGGAGTTTCACTGAAGCAATAAGGCTGAAATTTTAACCGTGCATAGCTAAGAGGCATATCTATCTTTTTCATGTTTTACACTTCTTGAAACGGAGTCGTTTTCCCTAGCGAAATCGACCATCAAGTTGGCTGATGTGCAATGACGTCTGTGCTGACCTGTTTTCGTATTTTGCCCATATCTTCTTATCCACATCAGCAAATGAGCTGATTCCAACGTCTATGGATCCGTAACTGATAGGGGTATATTTTTCTAGAAGACAATTTTATCAGATAGAGCCTCCAACATTGACAAAATCGACCATCAAGCTGGCTGATCAGAATTGTCATACAATATGACGAAAATTGTTAGAAAAATGCACCCACCTATTATACCTACCTTTGAAATTTGTAAAGCTTGTCTCTTGTCATTTAGCCCTCCAAAATGTGTATAAATAGAGGGCCTTGGATGAGTATTGGGATACATTATAGATTGGTAGGATATTAGCCATTGTAATAAAATTCTCTAAGTTTTCTTCTTCTTTCTTTTCTCTAGTTTTCTTTTTCTTTATTTACTTATGCTTCTTACATTTCTTTTCATTTTATTCATATCTAGTATGTGTTGCTAATCATATTGTTGAGGTGATGAGGTGAAGCTTTTGGTAAATGCTAAGGTTAGTCTTTTAAACATGAGCTAAAATGAATCATCATTTAGTATAGATAATATTTTCTTTTGGTTTAAAATCATACTTGCAAAGTAGGGATCTTGATTCATTATTGACAATGAAAATGGCACAGTAAATGCTTGGTTTCATAACCTTGATTTGTTGTAGACATATACCTTGGCATAAGGAATGCTTGGACTCTTTTTGTGAGTTTTGAGGACACCAAATGAACATAATATCATATGCTATGGACGTTGGACTGAATTGCTAAACCTTCCGATTGGAATCTCCCTTATGTGTGAATTTCAATTGTGTAATAAAACAAGATTAATCTTAGCATAACACCAAGAGTGGATTCTCTAACCTCAACATCTTTTCTTATTATTTTTTTATATCTTGTTTAATTGCTTTTATGTTATTTTGTTTATTTTGTTCTCTAATATCTTGTTTACTTTCTTTGTTATTGATTCCCTAATATCTTGTTTATTTTCTTTTTCATATATATTTATAAACTTATACTTACTAGTACGCTTCCCTGTGGTTCGACCTCGGATACCCGAGAATTTATTACTTGAACATAACCTGCACTTGGGTTTACAACTCTTAATTGAGTCTCCATCAAGTTTTTGGCGCCGTTGCCGGGGAGGCAATACTAAGTATATAAGTTTATAAGTATATTTATTTTTATTGGCTGGTTATACCGCCTAATTTTCTATATATTTATATTTATATTGTATATTAACTTTGTTTTATTTTTATTGGCTGGTTATACCGCCTAATCTGTATATTAACTTTGTTTTATGCTTGTTTGGCGACGTGATTTTAGATCTCATCGTTTAGTTAGATTTTATTGTGAAACTTTTTCAGGTAATCTTTCTAATACAACTCCTAACATGGCTGACAATGAAAGTGTTCATGCTGAAGATGAGAACAGACAAGTACGCACCATGCGTGACTACTTGCAACCAACTCGAAGCTCATCACCCTCTTGTTTTATTTTTCCTCTCAATGCAAACAACTTTCATTTTAAACCAGGTATGATAGCTTTGCTTCCAAATTTTCATGGGTTAGAATCGGAAAGTGCTTACTCGTTTCTAAAAGACTTCGAAGATGTATGTGTCACCTTTAATGACCAACAAGTTGTCAAGCTAAAATTATTTCCTTTTTCTTTAAAAGATAAAGCAAAAATTTGGCTTCATAATTTAAAACCAAGGTCAATTGGCACATGGCAAGAATTACAAACTGAGTTTCTAAAGAAATTTTTCCCAGCACATAAAACTACTGCTTTGAAAAGACAGATTCAAAATTTCAATCAAAATCAAAATGAAGCATTTTTTCAGTGCTGGGAGCGTTTTAAAGATTTGTTAAATTCTTGTCCACATCATGGTTTTGAAAAATGGCATCTTATTAGTTTCTTTTATGAAAGTTTAACTCCCGAAACTAAACAATTTGTTGAAACAATGTGTAACGGTGAGTTTCTAGAAAAAGAACCTGAAGAAGCCTTTGACTACCTAGACCATTTGGCAGATAACTCTCAAGCCTGGCACACAGATAATTCCTCTGAAAGTTCCAATAGATCTAATCCTGTTTCTAACAGAGGTAAATATCATTTTAGTCAAGAAGATGAGATAAAAGCTAAAGTAGCTAATTTGGCTAGAAAGATTGAAGCCATGGAACTTAGAGAAGTAAAAGAAGTCAAAATGGTTAAAAATGAAGACAGTTGTGGAATTTGTGAAATCATGGGACACCCCACTTCTGAATGTCCAAACATTCCCATTCTTAAATAAGCGTTGCATGATCAAGTAAATTCCATAAACACATTTAAAAAGCCTTTTGCTTCTTCTTACTCTGAAACGTATAACCCTGAATGGAGAAATCATCCCAACTTCAGTTGGCGGAATAATAATCATGTTCAGGTACCACAATCTCAAAAGCCGGGCAACACTTTTTCCTATCAACCTTCACGTGTACAAACCTTGGAAGAGACATTGCAAGCATTCATGCAAACATAAGCAAATGTGTATAACCAAACTTCACAGGACATCAATGAGATCAAAAACACCTTGTCCACATTGACAGCTTCATTACGCACTCAAGAAAAAGGTAAGTTTCCTGCTCAACCTCAGCCTAACCCTTCTACTCAATGTCTTGTTTCTTGCTCCAATGAAACTCAACAGGAAAATGCCAGTTCTATCACAACTCTTCGAAGTGGAAAGGCAATTGACAAAAAGATTCCATCAAAAGACCAAGATCCTCCTTCCCCTCCGAAAAGTAACGGTAAGGATGATGGTAAGTCTGAACTTCTTGAAAATTTGGACAAAGAAAAAGGTATGCATCCTGCTCCTTTTCCTCAAAGGTTGCAAACAATAAAGAATTTGAATCAAAATGCAGAAATTTATGAAATTTTCAAACAAGTTAAGATTAACATTCCTTTATTGGATGCAATCAAACAAGTTCCATCTTATGCTAAATTTTTGAAGGACATGTGCACATTTAAAAGGAAACATAATGTACAAAAGAAAGCATTTCTGACGGAAAGTGTGAGCTCAATCATTCAGCACCTTACTCCACCAAAATTCAAAGATCCTGGATGTCCAACAATCTCATGCATCATTGGAAACACTAGAATAGAACGTGCATTGCTTGATCTTGGTGCTAGTGTTAATCTTTTGCCTTTTTCTGTTTATCAACAGTTAGGTTTAGGTGAACTCAAGGAAACACCTGTTACACTTCAACTAGCTGATCGTTCTGTAAAAATTCCTCGAGGGATAGTTGAAGATGTTTTGGTTCAAATTGAAAATTTTTACTTCCCTGTTGATTTTATTGTTTTGGACACACATCCTGTTTCAAATCCAAATGTTCAAATTCCTGTTATATTAGGCCGTCCATTTCTTGCAACTTCTAATGCTCTGATAAATTGCAGGAATGGTATGTTGAACATTTCTTTTGGAAATATGACTTTAGAATTAAATGTGTTCAACACTTGCAAGCAACCTGGTGATGATTCAGAAGTACATGAAGTGGATTTCATTGAAGAACTTGTTCATGAACATAACACCACTACCACATTCCATGATCCTTTAGAAGCTTATTTAATTGAATGTGAGTTTGATAATGCTTCAGAAATTTCACACACTGATTCTTTGTTAAATGCTTTTCAGGTTAAGCATTGTTGGAAACAAAAACTTGAGGAACTCAGAAAAGATGCATATGAGAATTCTAAAATTCATAAAGAAAGAACTAAAGCCTTTCATGACAAGTTAATTTCAAGAAAAACATTTGATGTTGGGCAAAAAGTTCTACTTTATAATTCTAGACTTCACATATTTCCTGGTAAGTTGAGATCAAGATGGACTGGCCCATTTGTGGTTAAGCATGTGTATCATAATGGAGCAGTTGACATTGAGAATCCTCAAAATGGTAACGTATTCAAGGTACAGGTAGAAGCACTTTTGCAAAGAAGCGACGAGCAAAGCGCATGAGTTCAAATTGCCACAAATGTGCACGATGGACGTGTAACGGTAAATGTCGTTCTATTGGGATTCCGTCCTCTAATCGAGATGATAAAATTGAATTCATTAAGGATGGACTGAGTAAGGAGAATTTGGGTAATATCCAACTTTCTCTTGAGACGCATCCTAGTGGAGACGTACAAAGAGAAATTCTTGATTTATGGCCGCAATTCCAAAGGGAATGGCAACATCTTGGGAATCTGATGTTAAAAGACCCTGTTTGCCAGCTTGTAAGAAAACTGGATGGGAAGCATATCCTCGACTCATAGAAGGCGTTTAAGCCGTTTCTGGACGTAAAACCAGAGAAAGATGTGAGCCACAATCACAACTACAATAAATGACTTCTCAGCTTTTGGTTTGATTTGCAATAACTTCATTTCGGTTTAATTTACGTGTTGTTCGATTTGTGTAATTATTCTCGTTTTTTTTTTTTTTGCATTGATCTTTTACGGTTGATTTTTCTTCTCTTTTTGATTTTCTTCCTGAAATCACGCAAAAATCTTTTGTTAGGTTAACATTTTCTTCTGACAGGTCAAATACACTTTCGGCGACATTATTACTCTTGTCTGATTCATTACTCAGTCCTTTATATATTACACCATGTACTCATTCTCTTTCAGGCACTTGAAAAAAAAATGGAAAGTACTTCGTCCCAGCGCATTAAAAAAATTTGTGTCTTTGGAGGTGCTTATCCAGGGAAAAATAACATATTCGCTGATGAAGCCATAAGAGTTGGAGTAATACTTGCCCAACAAAAGATCCAGTTGATTTATGGAGGCGGTAGTACGGGTTTAATGGGAGCAGTCGCTACATCAGCACACACCGGAGGAAGTCCAGTTCTAGGAATCGTGCCAAAACTATTCACAGGTTTTTGTGGACCTACCGTGGGTAAGGAAATACAAGTCTGGAGTATCCCTGAACGGATGACAATCATGTACCATTCTGCTGATGCATTCATTGCTTTACCAGGAGGTCTGGGTACATTGGAAGAAATAGCTTGCGTGGCTTCTTGGTCATCTTTGGTCACAAATAAGAAACCCATTGGTTTGCTTAATATTAATGGTTATTTTAGTAATTTGCTTTCATATTTAGATAATGCTGTGGATAATGGATTCATGTTTTCAGAGGCAAGGAGAACCATAATTTCTGCTACAACCATTGAAGATTTACTCAAAAAGCTCCAAGCTTATGAGTATTTATCTGCTACGGTTGTTTCGCAAACGCTCGGAAAAAGAAAAAGAGATATGGACGAGCAAGGAGTGGATTGCACTTTATCTTTGTGACATTATCTAACATTTTGCTTGTTGTGTCTCAGTTATAATAAGTGGTTAGCAACCTCTGCAGGTAATATCTCCTAAATTCTACCTTTAAAATTTGACATTGGGGACAATGTCATATTTTAGTAGGGGGTAAGGGACATATTTTGCTAAAAAAAAAAATTGTTGTGTTTTAAGACATTTAGAAGTATTCATTCTGAACAAGGTCTGAGTAAGGGAGACTTGAGACATACCTTGTCAGTTTGATTTAATCTTCTTCTTCAAAAAAACAAAAAAAAAAGCATGTTTAGACTTAGTGTGTTTTCTAGTTACTTTCAATACTATAATGAGATATGAATTGCATAAGTCTAAAGCAGATTTATTAGTGAGAAGATTTTCATGAGAATTGAGCTTGATATCAACCTTTTTATGAGCCAATGTTAATATGATATGTTGATTAAGAAAGAAGCATGTTTAGACTTAATCTGACTTGTATAATCATCCTTGTGAGTTTTTGAGCCTATAATGATTGATGCATTATACAAATCAATCTAATTTCTTTCTTGAGTGCTCTTATGATTACATGATTCTCTAGAACTTGCTTTAAACCGTTTGAGACTATATTGATACATGTGTGATGCACCCAAAAGAGTGTATCTTATTTAACCTTGCACTAAAAAGATAAATTGTAAGTATAGTAGTTAGCAAGGGTCGAGTCCTCAGGGATTGGGTTTTAGTTTATAAGTTAATAGTTTAAAACTTAAATTCAAGAACAATAAAAGAAAAGGGGTTTTTGAAGCCAGATTTAAACTAAAGTAAATAATAAGAAGAAGATGCAAGGCGGTATAACCAGCCAATAAAAATATATATACTAAATTAGGCGGTATAACCAGCCAATAAATATATATATACTAAATTAGGCGGTATAACCAGCCAATAAAAGTAAAACAAAGTTAATATACAAATTAGGCGGTATAACCAGCCAATAAAAATAAATATACTTTTAAAAATAAGCAAACTAGAAAAGTAAGAAAACAAGTAAGTAAGAAGAATCAAATATGAAAAATATGGTTAAGGTTTCATTCTCCACCACTAGACATCATTAAGAATCAATTTCAGATCTATCAATATCAACCAACTATCAAAGTTAACAACCGTAGATAACAACAAGCTCTGTTACCCCAATCTTTCCTTAGTTTGTCGTTAAATAGAACAAGCTCTCTATTTAATCTCTAACCATTAAACAACCTAGAATAAGCTCTCTAAATTCAATTTAATGGCAGCTTTATGATGAGAAAGATAGGTTGATCTAAGCAACAAACACATAAGCTCGGATTGTTCAACTTAGGTTATGTTCCACTTTGCAATTATTGAAAACTTGACCATAATCATTAATCACAAATTGCCACTTATGAATAGGAAATCAAGACAATTACACGGATCAAGACTCCTAAACTAGCAATAGATAATTATCAAGATCTATCTAGTTGTACACCTAAATAAATCTAGACAACATCATGAACAATTCTTGTAGAAGAACATAAGCAACTTTGATAGAAAATTAATGATAGATAGAATCTGAAAATCAATCACAAAACATGTCTAGGGCTTTGAAATCACCCTTAACCAAATAGAAGTTTAGCCTAGCATAGGCATTATAAACATAAACATAAAATTAAAGAAAATCTAAGAAGAAAATAAAAGAAAGAAAGAAGAAGAGGAAGAATATTAATTATCCAACCTCTTGCTCTCTCTAAAGAAAAAGAAAACTAGAGAAAAGAAAGAAAACTAGAGAAAAGAAAGAAGAAGAAAACTTAGAGAATTTTATTAAAATGGCTAATATCCTACCTATGTACAATATGATCCTCTACAATCATCCAAGGCCCTCTATTTATACACATTTTGGAGGGCTAAATGACAAGAGACAAGCTTTACAAATTTCAAAGGTAGGTATAATAGGTGGGTGCATTTTTCTAACAATTTTCGTCATATTGTATGACCATTTTGATCAGCCAACTTGATGGTCGATTTTGTCAATCTTGGAGGCCTGATCTGATCACATGGTCTTCTAGAAACATGTTCCCCTATGAGTTACTGATTCATAGCCGTTGGAATCAGCTCATTTTCTGATGTGGAGAAGAAGATATGGGCAAAATACGAAAACAGGTCAGCACAGACGTCATTGCACATCAGCCAACTTGATGGTCGATTTCTTCAATATTGGAGGCTTTATCTGATCACATGGTCTTCTAGACAAATGTTCCCCTATCAGTTATTGATCCATAGCCGTTGGAATCAGCTCATTTGCTGATGTGTATCGGACGATATGGTCAAAATGCGAAAACGGCTCAGGACAGACGTCATTGCACATCATCCAACTTGATGGTTGATTTCGCTAGGGAAAACGACTCCGTTTCAAGAAGTGTAAAACATGAAAAAGATAGATATGCCTCTTAACTTTGCACGGTTAAAATTTCAGCCTTATGGCTTCAGTGAAACTCCAGATATAGCTGATATGGCAAAAGGTGTCGGAACTGGAACTGAACTGGATTTGCCCTTAATTCTAGTAATCTGAAATCACTCAAAGAAACTTGTGAAAAACACCAAATTACATAAAAATATAAAAGATCATAAACACAATTAGACTAAACAATAATAACTCGTATTTGACACAAAACAATAATAAAACATAACTAAAAACTATATAATTATACGAGTTATCACACCCCCACACTTAGATTGTTGCTAGTCCCTAGCAACGACTCAATAAAAATAAAATAAGAAAATCTAATCTAATCCATTTTCGTAGGAAATCACGGTGGCACTTAGCATGTGACACAAGCCTTTAAACCCCTAGGTGTCCCTAGTGGACGAGTTTAGTCTCGTGAGGGTTTACTAGGACGATACCCACAAACATTGAAAACATAAGAAAAACTAAAAATAATAA
Source organism: Fremontodendron californicum (assembly GCA_030761205.1). NCBI lineage: Eukaryota > Viridiplantae > Streptophyta > Magnoliopsida > Malvales > Malvaceae > Fremontodendron > Fremontodendron californicum. The sequence continues at coordinate 24,277,015 of JAULJL010000013.1, forward strand.
TTATAACTAGTCCTTCCAATATAAATTTGAGATAATCATTGGACAAGTCTTAAAAACTAATCAATAGCTTAAAGAAAATCACAAAAAATCTTGCTTGAATGTAAATAGTTTGAGTTAAGCCAATATTAACATAACATATTTCAATCAAAATAGTGCATATTCAAACTTAATCTCAACTTCTCACATGGGATACTCTCTTGATTTTCACTCTTTAAAGTAGTGGTAAAGTGTTTACACTCAATCAATCTCATGAAAACACTTCTACCATATGCTTGCTTGTCCACCTATTCTCCACTAAAAGATCATGCAACTTCATAAATCAAGAGGTCTTTAATCAAGGTTGTAATGGGGCCAAAGGGTTATAATGTGGTTGAATAACAAAAGGATAAAGATATCACAAAGGCTCCAAAGAGTTCATAAAGTTTAGAGACATAATAAGATCATACAAAGAAACTTCTCAAAACTCTTTACAAGTACATAGTCACCTAGGCCGGATATTCATGTTGGGCCTTTTCTTCATTCTAAACAACTTTGTAACATCTTTTTCTTTTTCCACAAATTCAAGAGATGATTCATATATATTTTTTTTTACATAGGAATGTATTTTCCAGTATTCCATTTCTTTTTCTCTTGACTTTTCTTTTCCCCCCACACTTATTTCTTGTTTCTAACCAAAAAATATCCCTTGTCTTTGCAACTTGTCTCAAATCATGCTAATTCATCTTTGGAACAAAGGTAAAGATATAAGTATATTTAGGTTAGGGACAAGTTATGGTTACCAAAGAGATAGCTTATTCAATGTAGGCTCAAATTGGTTCACTAAGGGTGTGTTCTCTTGGAACATCAATAAGGGATAGCTGTTTGGCTCTGGTTATAATCCTAATGCCTCTATCATATTCATGTTGTCACATGTATCAATATAGTCTCAAACGGTTTAAAGCAAGTTCTAGAGAATCATGTAATCATAAGAGCACTCAAGAAAGAAATTAGATTGATTTGTATAATGCATCAATCATTTTAGGCTCAAAAACTCACAATGATGATTATACAAGTCAGTTTTAAGTCTAAACATGCTTCTTTCTCAATCAACATATCATATTAACATTGGCTCATAAAAATTAGTATCAAGCTTAATTCTCATGAAAATCTTCTCACTAGTAACCAGTTTAGACCTATGCAATTCATATCTCATCATTGTATTAAAAAGGAACTAAAACACACTAAAAATAATAATAATAAAGACTAAAAAAAAAAAAATAGTAGACGAAAATAAAAGAAATCCTAAATCATTCCCCCCACACTTAATTCTTACATTGTCCTCAATGTAAGTCTATTAACCCAAATGAAAGAATCATGTGTAAGAGAAAAGAACTAATAACATAAGAATAGGAACAACTAGACTCAAAACAAAACAAAACAAACTCATGCAACCTAAATAATCCTAAAATACTAAAGAAAAATTAACAAGTAAACATAAAAAGATTAAAATCAAACTGACAAGGTATGTCTCAAGTCTCCCTTACTCAGACCTTGTTCAGAATGAATACTTCTAAATGGCTTAAAACACAACAATTTTTTTTTTTTTTTTAAATTAGCAAAATATGTCCCTTACCCCATACTAAAATATGACATTGTCCCCAATGTCAAATTTTAAAGGTAGGATTTAGGAGATATTACCTGTAGAGGTTGCTAACCACTTATTATAACTGAGACACAACAAACAAAATGTTAGATAATGTCACAAAGACAAAGTGCAATCCACTCCTTGCTCGTCCATATCTCTTTTTCTTTTTCCGAGCGTTTGCGAAACAACCGTAGCAGATAAACACTCATAAGCTTGGAGCTTTTTGAGTAAATCTTCAATGGTTGTAGCAGAAATTATGGTTCTCCTTGCCTCTGAAAACATGAATCCATTATCCACAGCATTATCTAAATATGAAAGCAAATTACTAAAATAACTATTAATATTAAGCAAACCAATGGGTTTCTTATTTGTGACCAAAGATGACCAAGAAGCCACGCAACCTATTTCTTCCAATGTACCCAGACCTCCTGGTAAAGCAATGAATGCATCGGCAGAATGGTACATGATTGTTATCCGTTCAGGGACACTCCAGACTTGTATTTCCTTACCCACGGTAGGTCCACAAAAATCTGTGAATAGTTTTGGCACGATTCCTAGAACTGGACTTCCTCCGGCGTGTGCTGCTGTAGCGACTGCTCCCATTAAACCCGTACTACCACCTCCATAAATCAACTTGATCTTTTGTTGGGCAAGTATTACTCCAACTCTTATGACTTCATCAGCGAATATGTTATTTTTCCCTGGATAAGCACCTCCAAAGACACAAATTTTTTTAATGCGCTGGGACGAAGTACTTTCCATTTTTTTTTTCGAGTGCCTGAAAGAGAATGAGTACATGGTGTAATATATAGAGGACTGAGTAGTGAATCAGACAAGAGTAATAATGTCGCCGAAAGTGTATCTGACCTGTCAGAAGAAAATGTTAACCTAACAAAAGATTTTTGCGTGATTTCAGGAAGAAAATCAAAAAGAGAAGAAAAATCAACCGTAAAAGACAAATAAAAAAAAATGAGAATAATTACACAAATCGAATAACACGTAAATTAAACCAAAATAAAGTTATTGCAAATCAAACCAAAAACTGAGAAGTCATTTATTGTAGTTGTGATTGTGGCTCACATCTTCCTCTGGTTTTACGTCCAGAAACGGCTTAAACGCCTTCTATGAGTCGAGGATATGCTTCCCATCCAGTTTTCTTACAAGCTGGCAAACAGGGTCTTTTAACATCAGATTCCCAAGATGTTGCCATTCCCTTTGGAATTGCGGCCATAAATCAAGAATTTCTCTTTGTACGTCTCCACTAGGATGCGTCTCAAGAGAAAGTTGGATATTACCCAAATTCTCCTTACTCAGTCCATCCTTAATGAATTCAATTTTATCATCTCGATTAGAGGACGGAATCCCAATAGAACGACATTTACCGTTACACGTCCATCGTGCACATTTGTGGCAATTTGAACTCATGCGCTTTGCTCGTCGCTTCTTTGCAAAAGTGCTTATACCTGTACCTGGTAAATGCAAAACAGGAAGATATTCATCTTCACGTACCTTGGCTTCAATTATCCAACGTATGTCTGCAGGAATCCCTTTGTGCATAAGCATTCTTAATCTTTCAAATCGAACTTGGTAAAGCTTCAGTAAAATATTTCGAGGAAAAGGAGGAAATCGTTTCTGCAATCTTGTGAGAATATCATCCATCCTGAAAAAAAAATGAAAAAAAAATTGAAAGAGAAATTGGAAGAGAAATTTATATACAATATCAGTTTTTTTTTTTTTGGGTAGCTGATGGAACCGACTTAAATAATCACGGAGTACCGTTATCCGCCATTTAACCGGGGTTAAAAAAAAATTATATTTACATCTAGTGTTTTTCAAAACAAGGATCAGAAAGAAAAACAACATAAAAAAAACTCAAAAACAAAACACTCTAAATAAAATCCTAAATTCTTCCCCCCACACATAATTCTTACATTGTCATTAATGTAATGCTATTATCCCCCAATGCAAGAATTATATGTAAGAGAAAAGAACTATTAAACAAAAGAAACTTATGCAGCCTAAATGAACTTAAAAGCAGTAAACACAATTAACAAAGAAACATAAGAAATAAAATAAAAACAATAAAAATAATAAAAGAAAAAGGAAAAGAAAGAGAAAGAGAAAGCAAATCTGAATATGGAAGGTTGGCAATTTCATCTTTAATTGGGCTGCCTTCCCAATTAACACTTGAGTTAGTGTTTTGAATCTAACCAACACCCTTTCTTGGCTTTTTAGGCTTGTCAGGCTCATACATGAAATTTCCCAAATTTATGCGTTTAAGAGAAAGCTTTCTTTGCACAACAGTGGATGCATTCTCCATTACAAGTATTATTCCATCATCCTTGGTGGTGCATATCTCATCGAGGAATGGTGCATCTTTTGGTACTTGTTGAATGACATCCACAAACAAACTGTTTAAGGTTTCCAGCGTGTCTTGTTCATGTTCATCCTCCTTGAACTTTGCAAATCTACTAGGAAAAGGTGGAGAAGAAACATTAGTAAAAAGTGGAACTTTAAACGTTACCTCAGGTGCCGAAATACTCTTATTTGTATTTGTGGCTTCATTATCCTCAAGAATAGAATCCATCTCTAATTCTGTCTCATCCTCATCTTGTTCCTCATTCCTCAAGGTCACAATAGTAGTATTCTCCTTTGGGTTAATCATTGTTTGGGCAGAGAGTTCTTCAGATCTTTGTGCTACCCATACCACCATACTACTAGCCAATTGGCTCATTTGCTTTTCCAAACTCTTGATGCTTGCCCTTGTTTCCTGTTGAAATTGCAAAGTATTAGTAACAAGAGAATCGACAAGATCTTCTAAAGAAGTACCTGAGTTTTGAGTCATATGTGGTGGTTGAAGAAAATCTGGTTCTTGAGACCATGATTGATTGAAGCTAGATGGATGAGTGTAATTGGCATAAGGATCTACTTCTTGGTAATTTTCTGAGTAGCCATAATTAGTATAATCCCACCATCCCTCATGGTAAGTGTTTGAGTAATGATCATACTGTTGGTCTTGGAACACTTGATGGCCTTGACATCCTCCCATGGCCAATTGTTGAACTGGGTAGGTGAGATTGGCTTGTTGATTTTCCATGTTCATGTATGCCACCAACTCTTCAAGTGTTAGATTGCTCAATTCCATCGTTTTTTTTTTTTTTTTTCAAAATTTGATAAGAAAAACTTGTATGTACAAGAAAATAGAACTAATTAGAACTGAAAATAAGAATAAACCAAGTAACAAATAAACTAAAGAAAACAATCCCCGGCAACGGCGCCAAAAACTTGATGCACCCAAAAGAGTGTATCTTATTTAACCTTGCACTAAAAAGATAAATTGTAAGTATAGTAGTTAGCAAGGGTCGAGTCCTCAGGGATTGGGTTTTAGTTTATAAGTTAATAGTTTAAAACTTAAATTCAAGAACAATAAAAGAAAAGGGGTTTTTGAAGCCAGATTTAAACTAAAGTAAATAATAAGAAGAAGATGCAAGGCGGTATAACCAGCCAATAAAAATATATATACTAAATTAGGCGGTATAACCAGCCAATAAATATATATATACTAAATTAGGCGGTATAACCAGCCAATAAAAGTAAAACAAAGTTAATATACAAATTAGGCGGTATAACCAGCCAATAAAAATAAATATACTTTTAAAAATAAGCAAACTAGAAAAGTAAGAAAACAAGTAAGTAAGAAGAATCAAATATGAAAAATATGGTTAAGGTTTCATTCTCCACCACTAGACATCATTAAGAATCAATTTCAGATCTATCAATATCAACCAACTATCAAAGTTAACAACCGTAGATAACAACAAGCTCTGTTACCCCAATCTTTCCTTAGTTTGTCGTTAAATAGAACAAGCTCTCTATTTAATCTCTAACCATTAAACAACCTAGAATAAGCTCTCTAAATTCAATTTAATGGCAGCTTTATGATGAGAAAGATAGGTTGATCTAAGCAACAAACACATAAGCTCGGATTGTTCAACTTAGGTTATGTTCCACTTTGCAATTATTGAAAACTTGACCATAATCATTAATCACAAATTGCCACTTATGAATAGGAAATCAAGACAATTACACGGATCAAGACTCCTAAACTAGCAATAGATAATTATCAAGATCTATCTAGTTGTACACCTAAATAAATCTAGACAACATCATGAACAATTCTTGTAGAAGAACATAAGCAACTTTGATAGAAAATTAATGATAGGTAGAATCTGAAAATCAATCACAAAACATGTCTAGGGCTTTGAAATCACCCTTAACCAAATAGAAGTTTAGCCTAGCATAGGCATTATAAACATAAACATAAAATTAAAGAAAATCTAAGAAGAAAATAAAAGAAAGAAAGAAGAAGAGGAAGAATATTAATTATCCAACCTCTTGCTCTCTCTAAAGAAAAAGAAAACTAGAGAAAAGAAAGAAAACTAGAGAAAAGAAAGAAGAAGAAAACTTAGAGAATTTTATTAAAATGGCTAATATCCTACCTATGTACAATATGATCCTCTACAATCATCCAAGGCCCTCTATTTATACACATTTTGGAGGGCTAAATGACAAGAGACAAGCTTTACAAATTTCAAAGGTAGGTATAATAGGTGGGTGCATTTTTCTAACAATTTTCGTCATATTGTATGACCATTTTGATCAGCCAACTTGATGGTCGATTTTGTCAATCTTGGAGGCCTGATCTGATCACATGGTCTTCTAGAAACATGTTCCCCTATGAGTTACTGATTCATAGCCGTTGAAATCAGCTCATTTGCTGATGTGAGAAGAAGATATGGGCAAAACACGAAAACAGGTCAGCACAGACGTCATTGCACATCAGCCAACTTGATGGTCGATTTCTTCAATATTGGAGGCTTTATCTGATCACATGGTCTTCTAGACAAATGTTCCCCTATCAGTTAGTGATCCATAGCCGTTGGAATCAGCTCATTTTCTGATGTGTATCGGACGATATGGTCAAAATGCGAAAACGGCTCAGGACAGACGTCATTGCACATCATCCAACTTGATGGTTGATTTCGCTAGGGAAAACGACTCCGTTTCAAGAAGTGTAAAACATGAAAAAGATAGATATGCCTCTTAACTTTGCACGGTTAAAATTTCAGCCTTATGGCTTCAGTGAAACTCCAGATATAGCTGATATGGCAAAAGGTGTCGGAACTGGAACTGAACTGGATTTGCCCTTAATTCTAGTAATCTGAAATCACTCAAAGAAACTTGTGAAAAACACCAAATTACATAAAAATATAAAACATCATAAACACAATTAGACTAAACAATAATAACTCGTATTTGACACAAAACAATAATAAAACATAACTAAAAACTATATAATTATACGAGTTATCAATGTGACAACATGAATATGATAGAGGCATTAGGATTATAACCAGAGCCAAACAGCCATCCATTATTAATGTTCTAAGAGAACATCCCCACTAGTGAGCCAATTTGAGCCTACATTAAATATGCTTTTTATTGGTAAACACAACTTACACCTAGCCTAAATATACTTATATCCTTACCCTTGTTCTAAAGATGGATTATATATTTTGAGACATATTGCAAAAAAACAAGGGATATTTTTAGTTGAAAATTTGGGTTAGAAACAAAAGATAAGTGTGGGGGAGGAGAGAGGCAAAAGTCTAGAGAAAAAGAAAGGGATCATTGTCAAATACATTCCCATATTAAAAATAAAAAAAATCTTCTCTTGAACTTCTAGTTAAAGTAAAGAAAAAGATGTTACAAAGTTGGTTAGAATGAAGCAAAGGCTCAACATGAATATTTAGCCTATGTTATTATGTGCTTTATAAGAGTTTTGAGAAGTTTTATTCGTATGATCTTATTATGTCTCTAAACTCTATGAACTCTTTGGAACCTTTGTGATATCTTTATCCTTTTGTTCTTTAACCACATTATAACCCTTTGGCCCCATTACAACCTTGAAAAAAGACCTCTTGATTTATGAAGTTGTATGATCTAAATAGTGGAGAATAGGTGGACAAGCAAGCATATGGTAGAACTGTTTTCATGAGATTGATTGAGTGTAAACACTTTACCACTACTTTAAAGAGTGAAAATCATGAGAGTATAGTGAGAAGTTGAGATTAAGTTTGAATATGCACTATTTTGATTGAAATATGTTATGTTAATATTGGCTTAACTCATTTATTTACATTCAAGCAAGATTTTTTTGTGAATTTCTTTAAGCTATTGATTAGTTTTTAAGACTTGTCCAATGATTATCTCTAATTTATATTGGAAGGATTAGTTATAATTATTATTTTTAGTTTTTCTTATGTCTTCAATGTTTGTGGGTATCGTCCTAGTAAACCCTCACGAGACTAAACTCGTCCACTAGGGACACCTAGGGGTTTAAAGGCTTGTGTCACATGCTAAGTGCCACCGTGATTTCCTACGAAAATGGATTAGATTAGATTTTCTTATTTTATTTTTATTGAGTCGTTTCTAGGGACTAGCAACAATCTAAGTGTGGGGGTGTGATAACTCGTATAATTATATAGTTTTTAGTTATGTTTTATTATTGTTTTGTGTCAAATACGAGTTATTATTGCTTAGTCTAATTGTGTTTATGATATTTTATATTTTTATGTAATTTGGTGTTTTTCACGAGTTTCTTTGAGTGATTTCAGATTACTAGGTTAAATAAAGAATTAAGGGCAAATCCAGTTCAGTTCCAGTTCCGACACCCTTTGCCATATCAGCTATATCTGGAGTTTCACTGAAGCAATAAGGCTGAAATTTTTACCGTGCATAGCTAAGAGGCATATCTATCTTTTTCATGTTTTACACTTCTTGAAACGGAGTCGTTTTCCCTAGCGAAATCGACCATCAAGTTGGCTGATGTGCAATGACGTCTGTGCTGACCTGTTTTCGTATTTTGCCCATATCTTCTTATCCACATCAGCAAATGAGCTGATTCCAACGTCTATGGATCCGTAACTGATAGGGGTATATTTTTCTAGAAGACAATTTTATCAGATCGAGCCTCCAACATTGACAAAATCGACCATCAAGCTGGCTGATCAGAATTGTCATACAATATGACGAAAATTGTTAGAAAAATGCACCCACCTATTATACCTACCTTTGAAATTTGTAAAGCTTGTCTCTTGTCATTTAGCCCTCCAAAATGTGTATAAATAGAGGGCCTTGGATGAGTATTGGGATACATTATAGATTGGTAGGATATTAGCCATTGTAATAAAATTCTCTAAGTTTTCTTCTTCTTTCTTTTCTCTAGTTTTCTTTTTCTTTATTTACTTATGCTTCTTACATTTCTTTTCATTTTATTCATATCTAGTATGTGTTGCTAATCATATTGTTGAGGTGATGAGGTGAAGCTTTTGGTAAATGCTAAGGTTAGTCTTTTAAACATGAGCTAAAATGAATCATCATTTAGTATAGATAATATTTTCTTTTGGTTTAAAATCATACTTGCAAAGTAGGGATCTTGATTCATTATTGACAATGAAAATGGCACAGTAAATGCTTGGTTTCATAACCTTGATTTTTTGTAGACATATACCTTGGCATAAGGAATGCTTGGACTCTTTTTGTGAGTTTTGAGGACACCAAATGAACATAATATCATATGCTATGGACGTTGGACAATTTGGACTGAATTGCTAAACCTTCCGATTGGAATCTCCCTTATGTGTGAATTTCAATTGTGTAATAAAACAAGATTAATCTTAGCATAACACCAAGAGTGGATTCTCTAACCTCAACATCTTTTCTTATTATTTTTTTATATCTTGTTTAATTGCTTTTATGTTATTTTGTTTATTTTGTTCTCTAATATCTTGTTTACTTTCTTTGTTATTGATTCCCTAATATCTTGTTTATTTTCTTTTTCATATATATTTATAAACTTATACTTACTAGTACGCTTCCCTGTGGTTCGACCTCGGATACCCGAGAATTTATTACTTGAACATAACCTGCACTTGGGTTTACAACTCTTAATTGAGTCTCCATCAGGTGGCGTGGGGGTGGTTGGCGTGTTGGGGTGGTTGTGCAGGGTTGGTGGTGGCGTGTGGGGGGAGGGTGGTGTGTGGCAGTTGGGGTTGTCAGGTGGGCTAGGGTTTCAGGGGTAGGGGAATGGATTTGGGCCAGATGTCGGGCCTGGGCACTGGGCCTGGTTTGGGCTAGGTTTGTTGGGGGTTTGGGCCCGCTGGTGGCCCGGGTTTGCAGATTGGGCCTGCTAAATAGCAGGCCCTGTTCGCAAATGGCCCGGGTCGGATTCGGATCCGACCCAGGCAAAAATTTGTTATTACAGCAAGAATTGAGGGGCATTCAAAGAAGGATTGCATTGCTTTCAAAAAGAATGTCCAAAGCTTAATTAATACCGGAGTTGTGAAGTTTGGGTCAAAGAGTGGGTCGAATATAGCATGAAACCCATTGCCCGATCATGCTGAGAATCGGGTAAATGCAGTATGACAGGGGAAGTCAGAAAGGTAAAAAGGGACGTCAGGGAAGTCAAGACTCCAATGTTGAAGTATGGGTCTAAATGGTCGAGGCAGGAATGGTGGGAGATGCAGACAGTCTAAAAATGGTTGCAAAGAGGGTGCATAATTGGTCCCCGTTCCATAAGTGTGGAGGTCATGTCATATAGGACTGCAGAGACTTTCTGGTTAAAGTCTAAAAGATGATGGATAATGGGGAGGCCCAGTTTTACGAAGAGACAAATGAGGAAATAGAAGTTATTGATAATGCAGCTGGCTACGGGATAGGAAGACCCTTGATTATCTATTATGATGAACCAGAGGAGAAAGTTATGCCAGTCGTTGAGGAAAGTGCACCTAAGTTAATCATTGATTTGCCTGTTTCCTTTTCATACAAGGAAAACAAAGCTGCACCATGGAAATACGACTGTAGCATGGTTATGCCTGGGTCTTCGAGTCAGCAAGATATCATAGGTGTGGGGCATTTAACATGAAGCGGAAGGAGGCATGTGAGTTTTTAAAGTTCATAAAACATAGTGAGTATAGTATGGTTGAGCAATTGCAGCGTCAGCCGGCAAGAATCTCCATCCTATCCTTGCTATTAAACTCAGAGCCACATAGAAATGCCCTGTTAAGAGTGTTGAATCAGGCATACGTGGCTAACAACATATCAGTAGAAAAGTTGGACAGGCTGGTGGGAAATATCGCAGCAGACGACCATATATTTTTTAGTTATGATGAAATACCACCTAATGGTATTGGGTCCACAAAGGCTCTTCACGTAACAACTACCTGCAAAGGGCATATACTACCAAGGGTGCTTCTGGGCAATGGTTCTTCATTAAATGTAATGCCCTTGGCAACCCTGTCTAAGTTGCCAGTAGATATGTCTTATATGTTACCGAGTTGCACAGTAGTCAGGGCTTTCGATGGTACTAGGAGAGAGGTAATGAGAACTATTGAGGTTCCTTTAGAGATAGGCCCATGCACTTATACAGTGAACTTCAAGGTCATGGATGTTAATCCGTCTTATAATTGCTTGTTGGGAAGGCCATGGATACATTCAGCTAGGGCTGTACCCTCGTCTCTCTACCAAAAGCTGAAATTTGTGATGGAGGGTAGTTTGATCACTGTATCAGGAGAAGAAGACATAATAGCATCCGCATCTACTGAATCTCCTTATATTGAACCCAATGAAGATATCGTAGAATATTTTTTCGGTCTCTGGAATTCGTAAATGCGGTTTTCGTCGCTGGAGGATGAAAAATTCCAAAGCCAAGGTTGTCCAAGAACACAAGGCTAAGAGTAAGAACCACAGTGGGAAAAGGTTGCAGGGCTGGAAAAGTTTTGGGAAAATATCTTCAAGGGATGGCCCGAGCAATGGAAGCAGTGGGAAAATATCTTCAAGGGCTGGAAAAGGTTTGGCTTAGGGTATCTTCCGAAGGCCCATGAGAAGAGGAAACAGGTTGAAAGGAACAGACAAAGAAGATTGGCCCGTTTCACGAGTATGGATATTGAATGGGAGCCCATGACTTTCACACCAATCCTTCACAACTTTTGTTCTGCTGGTTTTCTATTCCGAGAAAAGAATTCAGAAGATGTACTCATAATGATCAAGCAAGCTTTTGAAAAATTCCATGTGAATAAAGGGGGACAGATTCAGGATATGGTGATTTGCATGATCGGGAAAGAAGGGATGTAAAGTGATAGTGCGAACTGGATAGTGCGACCTTGTCCATCAGGATATAGATTAACCAATTGGAGTGCGACTGAGTTGCCCATAGTTTTTAAGTCTATTCCAACGTAATACTTTTAAAAAAACAATCTTAATTATCTTTACCCAGAGATATTAAGAGTTTTTTTTTGTAATGGGCTTTTTGTTTAAACATTTTTATTCAATACATAACAAGCACAATGCATTTTATCCATATTGATGTGTCCATATTCTTTCATTTTTTTTATTTATTTTGTTTTCAATATATATATATATATTTTCCTATATTGTTTCTTCTCCACCTATTTACAGGTGTACGGATGTAGAATATGAGGACCCTCCTATCAGTAATTCTGAAATTGATTTTGAAAGACTTATTTGCACGGGTGATTTTGAGGCTAACGATGATACTGAGGATTATGTTCTACCTCCAGATCTATTAAGGAAAATAGAACAAGAGGAGAAACAAGTACTTCCTCATAAGGAATTATTGGAAATGATAAATCTGGGAGATGGTGAAGAGATAAAGGAAGTCAAAATCGGAACTTCATTGTCATCATCAATAAAGGGTGAATTGATAGCCTTGCTCCAGGAATATATGGATATTTTTGCATAGTCTTACCAAGACATGCTAGGGGTGGATCCGGATATTGTGGTTCATAAGCTCCCTTTAAGGGCAGAATGCAAGCCAATTCAGCAAAAGTTGAGAAGAATGAGGCCAGACATGTTGTTAAAGATAAAGAGAAGGTGAAGAAGCAATTTGATGCTGGGTTCTTAGAGGTGGCAAAATATCCAGAATGGGTGGCAAATATTATTCCAGTACCAAAGAAGGATGGCAAGGTGCGGATGTGCGTTGATTACCAAGATTTGAACAAGGCTAGCCCTAAAGATAATTTCCTTTTGCCCCATATTGATACTCTGGTGGATAATACGGTGAAAAGTTCTTTATTTTCTTTCATGGACGGATTCTCAGGAAACAATCAGATCAAGATGGCACCGAAAGATATGGAGAAAACCATATTTGTTACAATGTGGGGAACCTTCTGCTACAAGGTAATGCCATTTGGGTTGAAGAATGCTGGGGCAACATATCAGAAAGCCATGGTGACCTTGTTTCATAATATGATGCATAGGGGAATTGAGGTCTATGTTGATGATATGATCGCAAAGTCACAAGGAGAAGAGGAGCATATTGCGAATCTTAAGAAGCTCTTTGAACAATTAAGGAAGTTTAGACTCAAGCTAAATCCAGCAAAATGCACTTTTGGAGTCACTTCGGGAAAATTGTTAGGTTTTGTCGTCAGCAAAAGAGGAATTGAGATTGACCCGGATAAAGTGAAGGCCATTCAAAATTTGCCACCACCTCGTACTCAAAAGGAAGTAAGAGGCTTTCTGGGGAGGTTGAATTACATTGCTCGATTTATTTCTCAATTAACCGACAAGTGTGATCCAATATTTAAGTTACTTCGAAAACGTGATCCAGGAGAATGGGATAAAGGTTGTCAGTTTGCATTTGAAAATGTTAAACATTATCTATCCAACCCACCAGTATTAATGCCACTAGTTTCGGATAAACCAATGATACTATATTTATCAGTATTTGAGAGATCCATGGGTTGTGTTTTGGGGTATCTTGATGAGACTGGAAAGAAAGAACATGCAGTTTACTACCTCAGCAAGAAGTTCACAGATTATGAGTTGAAATATTCGTCAGTAGAAAAGCTGTTTTGTGCTTTAGCTTAGAATGCTCGAAGACTCAGAAAGTACATGTTGTACCACACAACGTGGTTGATTGCCAAGCTGGATCCAGTCAAGTACATGTTGGAAGCACATTCTTTGTCAGGGAGGACGGCAAGATGGCAGGTTTTATTGTCAGAGTACGACATTGTATATGTAAGTCAAAAAGCTATCAACGGTAGTGCAGTGGCTGAATTCTTAGCAAGTTGGGCAGTGGAAGATTATGAACCGTTGAACTTTGACTTCCCGGATGAAGATTTGATGTATGTTTCACAAGCAGATGAGATTCCCCTTAAAAAGAAAGTATGGAAAATGTACTTTGATGGTGCATCTAATGCCATGGGGCATGGAATCGGTGCAGTCCTCATATCCCTAGAAGAAGATTATTATCCTTTCACTGCTAGATTGGATTTTGATTGTACAAACAATACTGCTGAGTATGAAGTGTGTACTATGGGCCTTTGTGTGGCAGTGGATAGAAAGATCAAAGTATTGGAAGTTTTTAGAGACTCAGCCTTAGTGATATACCAGTTACGAGGAGAATGGGAAACCCGAGATACAAAACTAATCCGATACCGAGAACTCATATTGAGTTTATTGGAGGAGTTTGAAAAAGTAAATTTCAATTACTTTTCTCGAGAAGAAAATCGAATGGCAGATGCTCTGACTACTTTGTCATCAATGTTTAAAGTGAATAAAGGGGCTGAAGTTGTACCAATAAAGATGAGTATATATGAGTCTCATGCCCACTGTCTGAGTATTGAAGAAGAAGCAGATGGCCTCCCTTGGTATAACGACATCTTGCAGTACATCAAGAGTCAACAAGTATCTAGAACAAGCAATAGAGAATGACAAGAGGACTCTGAGAAGGCTAGCAATGGGTTTTGTTCTAAACAGTGAGATTCTCTACAAGAAAGGAAAAGACCAAGTCTTGTTGAGATGTGTCGGATCTGCTGAAACTCGGAGAATTATAGAAGAGGTCCATGAAGGGATATGTGGCACTCATGCTAATAGTCACATGCTTGCTAAACAGATTATGAGGGCAAGATACTATTGGTTGACGATGGAGGGAGATTGCATCAATTATTCCCGGAAGTGCCATAAATGCCAGATATATGCAGATAAGATTCATGTGCCGCCATCGCCATTATATGTCATGACTGCACCGTGGCCCTTTTCAACATGGGGAATGGATATGATAAGGCCTATTACCCTGAAGGCTTCAAATGGACATCGTTTCATCTTGGTGGCCATAGATTATTTCACAAAGTGGGTAGAAGTTGCTTCCTATGCGAATGTAACAAAGTCGGTGGTATGTAGGATTGTTAAAAAAGAAATCATATGCCGTTGCGGGTTGCCAGCAAGAATTATTTCGGATAATGCTCTCAATTTGAACAATAAGATGATGAGAGAAGTATGTACTCAGTTCAAAATCACACATCATAATTCGGTACCTTATCGTCCGAAGATGAATGGGGCAGTAAAAGCAGCTAACAAGAACATCAAGAAGATTGTTGAGAAGATGACCAATGTGTACAAAGATTGGCATGAGATCTTGCCTTTTGCTCTTCATGCATATCGTACTTCGGTCCGCACATCTACAGGGGCAACGCCGTTTTCTTTGGTATACGGGATGGAAGCAGTGCTACCTATTGAAGTTGAGATCCCTTCACTTTGGGTTTTGATGGAAGTTGGCCTAGAGGAAGCAGAATGGGTTAGAGCTCGTTATGAACAGTTGAATCTCATCGAAGAGAAAAGATTGAAAGCAATTTGTCACGGGTAGTTGTATCAGAAAATGATGATTAGAGCCCATAACAAGAAAGTTCGTCCTAGAAAGTTCCGAGAGGGGGAGTTGGTACTGAGGAAAATTCTCCCTATAGTGAAGGACCCGAAAGGAAAATGGGCTCCGAATTGGGAAAGACCCTATGTGGTAAAAAGAGCTTTTTCTGGAGGAGCATTGATTTTAACTAGTATGGACGGGGAGAATTTCAGAAATCCCGTGAATGCTATTGAACTGAAGAAGTATTATGCTTAAAAAAAATATGATGCTGTGCACATGGAAATTCGAATGATTCCAAGTGTAAAAATAGAAATTCTATATATCTATCTCCCCTGTGAATTGCTTTTCAAAGAGAATATTCATGCTTGATATGATGAATGGCCATCTTTCATATTCCTTTCACTAAGAAGAAATTATCCTTAGTCGCCCCTTTGAGCCTCAGGAATTATTTCTTTCTTTAAACCTTGATCAAGGATCACCCTCTATACTGAAGGGCAAATGCGAGGAAAAATAATAAAAAATATGGAAAAAAGAAAACCATCGAAAAATGTGGCAAATGAAAGCCAACAAAAAAAAAGAAAGAAAAGAAAAGAAAGTCCAAAAAGGGATAAGTGTTTCAAAACTGAGTTCTCCTCAGGAAATGATCCTTGATCCAATCACCCTTAAATACACTTTGGGCCTATTTTATCCTTTTTTCTAAACCTAAACCTTGGCCTACATTACGTGCTTTAAAAGCCCATTTTGATCAAGCATGGATATTTAATTTGAAAAGTTATTCTCAGAATTCATCCCATCTTTTGAATTGAAATTTTTACCTTGGAAACATTTAGAGTTCTCAGATGCATGGTAGAATAAAAAAAATGGAAATGAAAAAAGAATGTAAAAGGAGAGGTTTAAGCCGAAAACCCGCAAAGGCGACTTAATACCGAATGGAGGACACATGAGTTGAAAACCCGCAAAGGGCGGCTCAGGTACTGATTAAAAGTTCGAATCAATGCTCCATGTAAAGGGGGAGAAAGTACCTAAAAATCAGAAGAAAGGGGAACAACTCAGTTTGATGTAACTACGGAAGCTAAGAGGTTACCCAAGTAAATTGCTTGTTCAAGAGAAATTTCAGATCGTTTGAAAAAAGAGGGGTCCAAGATATTCCGCATCCAAGGCATCTACAACCTATAACCTTACATTTGTTTCTTATATCCTTGATATTTATTTTTACTAGTTTAAAACATTTCTTGCAATAAATTCTTGTTATCCTTTTCATGACAATTTTTGCTTGATTCATATTTTCTTTCATACATTTTTGAGATGCATTATGATTGTTATTAAATTGAATGATGATTAGTAATAAAAAAATCTTTAAATAAAAGGATTTCAAAGTATTACTAAGGAATAGATTTAAATCTTGGGAAAGGTTTGGAAAGTTCACCAAGAAAAGAAAACAGTGAACGTGGTGGAAACTCCATCACGAAGTCAAAAAATCTGTGAATTTCAGCGAAATTCAGAAACTGAGACTGTTTGACAAGTTATCTTGAGTGGGGCATCAATGAACAAATTGAAGACTCCGTCATGAAGTCGAATAATCTGTGAACCTCAAAGAAAACATGGATTAGAAATCTCGACACAATCATTTGATTGCATTTATTCTTAGGAAACATACAAGCATTTGCAAAGCATGTCATTCTCATCATTGCATTTAGCTAACAGTGCAGAAATCAGGAAAACTTGGACTTCCCCAAAGTGAACTCGTTCTGTTTCATCAAATGAGTCGAACCTTGAGACCACCGTCGAGGTATTTCCTTTTGTTTTAAATCGAATTCATTATGTTTCATCAAATGAGTCGAGCCTTGAGACCTCCGTTGATGTATTTTCTTTTGTTTTAAATCGAATTCATTCTATTTTATCAAATAAGTCGAGCCTTGAGACCTCCATCGAGGTATTTCCTTTTGTGATAAATCGAATTCATTATGTTTTATCAAATGAGTCGAGCCTTGAGACCTCCGTCGAGGTATTTCTTTTTTTTTTTAAATCGAATTCATTCTGTTTTATCAAACGAGTCGAGCCTTGAGACCTCCGTTGAGGTATTTCCTTTTGTTTTAAATCGAATTCATTCTGTTTTATCAAATGAGTCGAGCTTTGAGACCTCCGTCAAGGTATTTCTTTTTTTAAATCGAATTCATTTTGTTTCATCAAATGAGTCGAGCCTTGAGACCTCCGTCGAGGTATTTCCTTTTGTTTTAAATCGAATTCATTCTGTTTTATCAAATGAGTCGAGCCTTGAGACCTCGATTGAGGTATTTCCTTTTGTTATAAATCGAATTCATTTTGTTTTATCAAAGGAGTCGAGCCTTGAGACCTCCGTCAAGGTATTTCTTTTTGTTTTAAATCGAATTCATTCTGTTTTATCAAATGAGTCGAGCCTTGAGACCACCGTCGAGGTATTTTCTTTTGTCTTAAATCGAATTCATTCTGTTTTATCAAATGAGTCGAGCCTTGAGACCACCGTCGAGGTATTTCATTTTGTTTTAAATCGAATTCATTCTGTTTATCAAATGAGTCGAGCCTTGAGACCGTCGTCAAGGTATTTTCAAATCACGGGTAAGGCCTCCGGATACCATTTTTAAGACCTCCGGGCACAATTTTTTCTTGCAAATCGAATTCGTTTCCTTAAGACATGTCGAGCCTTTATTAGTCAGGGAATTTAATTGAAGGATAATATCTTCTATTTACAGTTTTTCTCAACAACAAAAACAATGATGAATGAAAATGGAAAAAGAAAAAAGAAATCCCCTTCTCTTCACATGTGATTTCACTAACCGGACAAAATTAGTATTTGTTTATCTTTGCCTGATTCTTGATTCTCAGCAACAGTCAAAGAGGGGCAGCTGTAGACACCTAATTTTGTCCGAACCACTAAAACATATATGTTTTCTTCCTAAATTGATGTTTCAGAATGTAAAAATAATTTTTCATCCTGCAGGTGGTACTCCGAGACTTAGTTTAAGAGGGCGAGCATAAAAAGTCAAACTTGAAAAAAGTCAACCCAAAAAGTCAACTACTAAAAAAGTCAACCCACTTTCAAAATCAAGATTTGAAATTCAATTGAAAAATGGCGAAAGAACTTTGATAATCCGAGGTCTACATCGAAAGATATGGAGTTCGGAATTTGGGTTATGAAGATTTAGTAGAAAGAAAACCCTAATCCGAGAAATTTGGGAAAAAGTGCTTAAACGATCAAATTGGTCAAAATTGAAGGTTCCAAATGAAAGATAAGCACTGACTACGGGTAATGGAGAAGCCACATGAAAGAAAAACTGAAAGAAAAGTCAATCCGGGAGAAACGAGAATTAGGGTTTTTGGTGGATTTCAGTGAAATTAAGAAGAATTACAGAAATGGCCCGACTTGGTAAGACTAAAGCCCCTAATGGATGAGGAGTGATTAAAAAAGGATAGCCCAAGGCTCAGTTTGAAGAAAATCTGAAAATCGGACTTGTTTTGAGCAAAACCGGGTTTTAGAGGTAAAAGGGCAAATTCGAAATTTGGGAAAAATAGCAAATGAACTCCAAAAATTCTGAAAATTTTCAAATCTCATTCTTAAATCATTTGGAAGATATTGGAGAAAGAAAATCTTGATTCGGAGTTCGTTTGCAAAATGGCCAAATCCCGAGTCTCTTATGTAATAAATCAAGAAGATAAATCCCGGAAAAATAGCAAATGAACTCCAAAAATTCTGAAAATCTGCAAATATCATTTTTAAATTATTTGGAAGAGATTGGCGAAAGAAAATCTTGATTCGGAGTTCGTTTGCAAAATGGCCAAATCCCGGGTCTCATATGTAGAAATTCAAGAAGATAAATCCCGAAAAAATAGCAAATGAACTCCAAAAATTCTGAAAATTTGCAAATCTCATTTTCAAATTATTTGGAAGAGATTGGCGAAAGAAAATCTTGATTCAGAGTTCGTTTTCAAAATGGCCAAATCTCGGGCCCCCTATGTAGTAATTCAAGCAGATAAATTCCGAAAAAATACCAAATGAGTTAGTTAGTGATTTTTTGATCAAACCTTTGCAAATAAGCCACATGGACCAATGCATGAAGAGGGAGAGTGTCAAGATAATGGCTTAAGATTCTTGAACATATGTAATTGTGGATAGCTGATGGCCTAATCTAAGGGTGATAATTTCATGTTTTAAACATCTTGGATCAATAGCCCTTGAATGAAAATTGGTTGATGGAAAAATGACAACATCCTAACCTAGAGAGAAGGGGGTTCGGCCACTACAAGGGTTTTATTTTTCTTTCATTTTCAGCACACTCTCATTCTCTATTCTCTCTTGCTTTTGACTGATTTTCTCTCCATTGTTGAGAAGCAAAAAGAAAAGTTTAGAAAAGAAAAGAAAGTTAGAAGAGAAAAAGCTTGAAAGATAGCTTCTAGAGGTTGCTTTTAGCACCATACTCTTGCACTTTCTTTGATTTTCCATTCTTGATTTGCTGTTTTGATTATTATTTTGGTGAGTTTCTTTTGATTTTTGTTTTTAAATAAGTGTTTTTAATGTTCTTTGTCGCAACCTAAAAAAAAATAATAACGACGAGTCTCATCGCAAGACTTTATTATTCGTTAGGCGTGACATTAAAAAAAATCGAGGAAAAGTCGACTTAATTCCTCTAGAAAAATGAAGGTTTTGAAAATGACCTTAAAAAAGACATGGAGTCGCCACCAATCTTTTTTAGCTAGGTGTGATCGGCCACCTATTAAAACCGGTTTTATAAAATATTTTAAAAATTAATTAAAACATTTTAAAAACCAATTTCAAGTCTGCGTTTTAAACCAGAGAAATCAAAGAAGCGGGTTCGGGAGTCGGTTACGTGTGGGGAAGGATTAGCACCCCCACAACGCCCGTATAAATCGGTACCTTATTAATCGTGTGTTATCTCAAGTCTCGGTAAAAAGTTGGTTTTAAATTTAGTATTTCAAGTTAATTCCCAATTTAAAGAAAAATAATTTCATTTTTTTTTATTGAAAATGATCCAGAATTTATAAATTCAAAATTTTCCTATATTCCCCAACAAACGTGGCAAAATATAGAAATTTTTATTAGTTTTGGAAAACTTTCCGAATCATTCTCTTTTTTGAAAGAAAGATATTCCTTTATTAATGATAATTGATGATATTCCCTCCAGCAAACCCGGTAGAGAACTCATGAATTATTTTAACTCGGGAATATCTTTATTTTTATTGAAAACCATTATCTTTTGAAAACATTTAAAATAAATGAATACATATATGCTAAATAAAGATAACTAAATAAAAGCATAGGATATCATGAAATATTCGAAACCATATAATAAACCATGTAACATCAAAAAATATAAATCAAAATAACAACAATATCATAGAAATTATTATAGCAAGAATCACATATTATATAAAATGCATGAATATAAAAATGCAATGCATGAAATGTATTTTTTTCCTTTAATTAAGGAAATCCGTATATCTAAAAAGATATCTGGCTACCTTAGGAAAATATGTCAAATTAAATATTCTAAAACCAAAATACTTTGTGATTGTTTGAAAACAATTTTGAAAAGCTTGAATTAAAAATAAAAACTGGGCTAATTTCTTTAAAATGGCTCTAATTTCCTAAGTTTAAAAAATCCGGACTTGACTACCCTTAACCCGGGACTTGAAAAACCATTTTTAGAGTTTGAAAAGGCTTAGAAATTACCCTAAGTCAGTAGCTAACCCTTCTAATCAGCCCACTCTAAGTAAATTAACTAAAACAGAAAATTGTTTTTTTTTTTAAACTCAATTCTGACTCCACTGTCCAGTTTTAATCCGCGAATTTTTATCCTATTTTTAAAAATTCCAAAAATTCTAAAACAAATACTGGAAACTCAGAACATGTAAAACTACACGAAAAAAAATCGGCTTAATTTTCGAATCAAAGATGAATTCCCAGAAAAATCAGAGATGTACGAGTTTTTTGAGGAGAAAAAACTGCTTTGTTTTTCTTTAAATTCAATTCTGACTCCACTGTCCAGTTTTAATCCACCATTTTTTACCCTATTTTAAAATATTCCAAAAATTCTGAAAAAAATACTGGAGACTCACGACATTTAAAACTACACGAAAAAAAATTGGCTTAATTTTTTGATCAAGTATGAATTCCCAGAAAAATCAGAGATGTACGAGTTTTTGGAGGAGAAAAAACTGCTTTGTTTTTCTTTAAATTCAATCCTGACTCCACTGTCCAGTTTTAATCCACGATTTTTTACCCTATTTATAAAAATTCCAAAAATTCTAAAAAACATACTGGAGACTCAGGACATATAAAACTACATGAGAAAAAATTGGCTTAATTTTCTGATCAAAGATGAATTCCCAGAAAAATCGGAGATGTACGAGTTTTGGGTGGAAAAAAAACTGCTTTGCCAATACATTTTTTTGTCTTTGATAAAATCATTTAAAAATAAAAATAAAAATATTTGAAACTCATAAAATGACTTGAAAGCAGTAGCTAGGACTTTTTGAAAGTTAGATAAAAATTGGCTAAGTAAAAAAAATCACAAAGGTAGAATAATCAATTTGACAAACTTAATTTTCCACAAGTGTGCTCAAGAGAGCATGACTTTGAACCATTAATTGGCTCAAGTCATTATTCAAGTGGCATGAACATGAAATGCATGAAACAATGCAGCAAACATAATGTATGAAATGCATGGATCTAAACCTAAATGTAAGGAAAATGCATGACATAAATAATACGGCCTAGACCTAACATGAACTTGCATGGCATTTAATGTAACCTAGACCTAAGACATGCATGGCATTTTCACAAACACAAGGCATGCTTAATTCAAAAATCCAACCAAATATCATGCAAATGCAAAAACCTAACAACTAGCATGACAAAAATACAACACACAATGCAAAACCCATGGAGTAGCCAAATGGCCCCAAGCTCCAACAAGCATGGCATTTTCACAAACACTTGGTATGCTAGCATGAAAAACTAAGTCATAACACAAAAATCACACAAGCATTTTCACAAACACCTAATATACCAAATCTAAAACATGCTCACTAAGATATAAAACAAGAATCATGCAAAGAATCACACAAGCATTTTCACAAACACTTAATATGCTAACTCTAAAACATGCTCAAATTTAAACAACATGAAAACAGAAAATTAAAAATGCAAAAACATGATATCTAAGACATAAATGGCAACAAACAAAGCAACCAAATGAAATATAACTTAAGAACATGAAATAACATAATATTTAAAACATCAAAAATAAAGAAAATAGCATAAACAATATGGTAAAATGAATCAAAAACAACAACTTAAAATAAATAATGTAGGCCATTTGGCCATGGTGAGTTTATTGTAAAAACAAAATGTAAGAAAAATATACTTAAGAAAGGAAATGAAGGAAGAACAAGAAACATTATTTTAAAATGAAAACTCACCAAGTAGCTTTTGAACGGATTAAGCTATAAACCCTCAGAGTAGCTTTTGAACGGATTAAGCTACGAACCCTCAGAGTAGCTTTTGAACGGATTAAGCTACGAACCCTCAGAGTAGCTTTTGAACGGATTAAGCTACAAACCCTCAGAGTAGCTTTTGAACGGATTAAGCTACGAACCCTCAGAGTAGCTTTTGAACGGATTAAGCTACGAACCCTCAGAGTAAAACACTATGACTCACCACCCGGATAATCCTAATACAAGTGTATAGACTATCTCACAAGGGGTAGTGGGTGATTTCAACCAAAGGCCAAGACCCCTTATTTATAAGGTGAGCACCTCCTTGGCTTGATATTACAAAGGGATGTGGGATTGGGACTTAGGCTCAAAAATGAAAATCTCTAACTTAACTCTTGATTTTTAATCACTTGATTGAAAAAATCCTAAGCTTTCTCCTTCCTTTGGGCTTGGGCAGGCCAGCACTTCTCTTTTCCAGCCCAGCTCTGATTTTTGAAAGGCCCAAAGAAGCCATTTTCGGCTGCTTGGGTGAAACGACCATTTTGCCCCCCGGATGCAAAATAAATATCAAACGGGCTCCAAATTCAATTTTTCTTTTTTTAATACTTCCAAAATAATAAAATATTGAGTTCTAGAAGATTTCAAAATTATCCGAGTCCGTTTGCTATTTATTTGGATTTTTTCTTCCCAAAATGTCCTTTTATGCCCCTATTTTTTCCATTTTTTAAACGAGCTCCAAATCAAGATTTTTCTTCACCAATCTCTTCAAAATAATTAAAAAATGAGATTTGCCAAATTTTAGAATTTTTGGAGTTCATTTGCTATTTTTCCGGGATTTATCTTTTTGAATTACTGCATTAGAAGCCCGGGATTTGGCCATTTTGCAAACGAACTCGGAATCAAGATTTTCTTTCGCCAATCTCTTCCAAATAATTTAAAAATGAGATTTGCCAAATTTTAGAATTTTTGGAGTTCATTTGGTATTTTTCCCAAATTTTTCCAATTTTGCCCTTTAACCTCCGAAACCCGGTTTTGCTCAAAGCAAGTCCGATTTTTAGATTTTATTCAATCTGAGCCTTGGGCCATCCTTTTTAATCATTCCTCATCCATTGGGGGCTTTGGTCTTACCAAGTCGGGCCATTTCTGTGATTCTTCCCGATTTCACCGAAATCCACTAAAAACCCTAATTCTCGGTTTTCTCTCGGATTGACTTTTCTTTCGGTTTTTCTTGAAAGTCACTTCTCCATTACCCGTAGTCAGTGCTTATCTTTCATTTGGAACCTTCAATTTCGACCAGTTTGATCGTTTAAGCACTTTTCCCCAAATTTCTCGGATTAGGGTTTCTTTTCTACTGAATCTCCAAATCCCAACTTCCGAACTCCATATCTTTCAATGTAGACCTCGGATTATCAAAATGCTTTCTCCATTTTTCAATTGAACTCAAAATCTTGATTTTGAAAGTGGGTTGACTTTTTCAGTAGTTGACTTTCTGGGGTTGACTTTTTCGGGGTTGACTTTTTTTTTGGGGTTGACTTTTTTCAAGTTTGACTTTTTATGCTCGCCCTCTTAAACTAAGTCTCGGAGTACCACCTGCATGATGAAAACAGTTTTTTTATACTCGGAAACATCAATATAGGAAGAAAACATACCTGTTTAGTGGCCCGGACAAAATTAGGTGTCTACAGCTGCCCCTCTTTGGCTATTTCTGAGAATCAGGAATCAGGCAAAGATAAACCAACACTAATTTTGTACGGTCAGTGAAATCACATGGAAAGGAAAGGGGTTTTCTTTTTCATTTCTTCATTCATTTTTGCATTTTGCATTTTTTATTTTGCATTTTTTATTTTCTGTTTTTTTTTTCATTTTTTCTGTTTTTTTTCATTTTTTTTTCAATTTTTTTTTTCAATTTTTTTTTTTTGAAAACAGTAAATTGAAGATTTGTCCTTAAATTGAATTCCCTGACTAATCAAGGCTCGATTCGTCTTAAGGAAACGAATTCGATTTGCAAGAAAGGAAATGACCTCGACGATGGTCTCGGGGCCTTAACCTGTCTTGTTCTCAACTGTGTTTAAAATTCTGGATATCTCCTCCAGAAGCTTCGGCTATCACCACCAAAGTCTTGCTCATTTTTTTTTTTAAATGTAAAAATTCTGGGTATCAACTCCAGAAGCTTCAGCTATCACCACTGAAGACTTTCTATCTTTTCAAAGGATTTTAAAACTCTGGATATCTCCACCAGAGGCTTCAGCTATCACCACCGAAGTCTTGCTCATTTTTAAAACTGTAAAATTCTAGGTATCACCACCAGAAGCTTCAGCTATCACCACCGAAGACTTTTTACCTTTTCAAAGGATTTTAAAACTCTGGATATCTCCACCAGAGGCTTCAGCTATCACCACCGAAGACTTGTTCACTTTTAAAACTGTAAAATTCTGGATATCCCCACTAGAAGCTTTGAGAAATGATGCAGATGCACATGTCTTTTAACAAGGTGCTCATGCTTTGGCTATTGCTGAGAATCAGGAATCAGGCAAAGATAAACCAACACTAATTTTGTACGGTCATTTGAAATCACATGGAAAGGAAAGGGGTTTTCTTTTTCATTTCTTCATTCATTTTTGCATTTTTCATTTTTCATTTTCTAATTTTTTTCCTTCTCTTTTTTTCTTTTTTTTTTCTATTTTTTCAATTTTTCAATTTTTCAAATTTTCAATTTTTTTTGATTTTTTTTTAAAATAATAAATTGAAGATTCTGTCCTTAAATTGAATTCCCTGCCTAAACAAGGCTCGATTCGTCTTAAGAAAACGAATTCGATTTTCAAAAGAAAAATTTATGCCCGAAGGTCTTTAAAATTGGTGCCCGGAGGTCTTAAAAAACTGGTGCCCGGAGGTCTTAAAAATTGGTGCCCGGCGACCTTACCCCTGAAAAAGTTATGCCCGGAGGTCTTAAAGATGTTGCCCGGAGGTCTTACCTGTGATTTGAAAAATTATGCCCGGAGGTCTTAAAAATTGGAAATTATGCCCGGAGGTCTTAAAAATTGGCGCCCGGAGGCCTTACCCCTGAAAAAGTTATGCCCGGAGGTCTTAAAGATGTTGCCCGGAGGTCTTACCTGTGAATTATAAAATTATGCCCGGAGGTCTTAAAAATGGTGCCCATAGGCCTTACTCCTGAAAAAAAAGAGTTATGCCAGGAGGTCTTACTTGTGATTTGAAAAATTATGCCCGTAGGTCTTAAAAATTGGATATTATGCCCGGAGATCTTAAAAGTTGGAAATTATGCCCGGAGGTCTTAAAAATTGGAAATTATGCCCGGAAGTCTTAAAAATTGGCGCCCGGAGGCCTTACCCTGAAAAAAAGTTATGCCCGGAGGTCTTAAAGATGTTGCCCGGAGGTCTTACCTGCCAGTTGGAAAAATGCGCTGTATGCGGCTTTTAAAATGATGCCCGGAGGTCTTAAAAATGGTGCCTGGAGGACTTACCTGTCTTTTGAAAAAAATGCGCTGTATGCGACTTTTAAAGATGATGCCCGGAGGTCTTAAAAATGGTGCCCGGAGGCCTTACCTGTCATTTGAAAAAAATGAGCTGTATGCGACTTTTAAAAATGATGCCCAGAGGTTTTAAAAACGGTGCCCGGAGGCCTTACCTGTCATTTGGAAAAAATGCGTTGTATGCGGCTTTTAAAAATGATGCCCGGAGGTCTTAAAAATGGTCGTTGAAGAATTGTTGAAAATTAACCTGAAGATGTGAATTCTTTTTGATGCTGGTGCAAATGATTAACAGGATACACATACTTCGTATTGCAAATGTAAATGTAAATGTAAATATTTTGAATTGATGCAAATGTTTCTTGATGCAGCTGCAGATGTTGGATAAAACGCAAATGTTTTGTGGTGTATATGAAAATGGCTTAGATTGATGCAAATGCTTATTGATGCAGATGCATATTCAGATGTTGAATAAGATGCAGATGCTTCTAAATGATGCAAATGATCCTCGAATAACACAATTACTTCTCAGAAGGATGCAAAGGTCAATAATGTGCAAATGCTTCTTTATGATGCAAAATGAAAAAATTGGTGTTAACGTATCTACGTCATGGAATGATGCAAATGCAAAGATTGGCATTATGCAAATGCAAGGATTTGAAAACGTGCAAAATGCTCATACATGATGCAAATGCAAAGATCGATAATGATGCAAACGCTTCATGAAAAGATGCAAATGCCCCTGATCATTTTTCTAGACTTTGGCTTAGTCTTTCCGATTCATTTTTCCTTTTCAAATAAGAGTATATCTTCAATTCATTTTGGCTATTCTCTTTGCCCCAACAGTTTTCAAACTCTGATCAACAGAGGTCTGAAACGGGTTCAATTTCTTCTTCTCATATCTGGAAGTCAGGACCTACCCTGGCAGTTCTATACCTTTGGGTTAGAAAAACCTTGTCTCATGTCAACATCAAAAATTGGTATTTCAAAAATATTTTTATTTTCCCTTTTTGAAAAACAATTTTGCTTATTTAAGAAAAACTTCTAAGCCCAAAATTTTAACTCCACAGTCTATGATGTACAAATCTTTTGATGACTGATGATCACTGTTAGAAATTTCCCTAAGTATTAATTTGGGTTTTTCAATTTGAATTGACAAGGCTCGATACAACAAGATTTTGGGTTTTCCAGGAAAACTTCACAACAAAAATGTATATCCCTTCTAGGCTCACAAATGAAACAGGTCTTATAAATCATGAATTCATTGAGAACCAAACAAATTCAACATT
This sequence comes from Fremontodendron californicum, assembly GCA_030761205.1. Taxonomy (NCBI): domain Eukaryota; kingdom Viridiplantae; phylum Streptophyta; class Magnoliopsida; order Malvales; family Malvaceae; genus Fremontodendron; species Fremontodendron californicum. The sequence goes on from JAULJL010000013.1 coordinate 24,304,626, forward strand.
CTTTTAGTTTCCATATCAAGGCATTTTGACAAGCGTCAAGATTGGCTGAGATGTTTAAACCAGAAAGTTTAATCTTGGGAACAAAAGTTTCAGTTTTTGAAAACAATCCTCTGAATGAGAACTGACAATTTGGGGGGTTCAGGAATTCCTAGATGTTCCTCGATGACCACTCCTTTAATAAGATCTTTTCTTTTGGGGTATCGGCACTATCATAGATGGCATCAAAAATTTCCAAATTTACTCTAGACCGCCCATTTTTGTGTTTTCGCCCTAGAGTCCCATTCTTTCCATTTTTTTTTTACCATGCACTTGAGAATTCTAAATTCTTCCTTAGTGAAATGATAATTCGATGAAATGGGATAAAATCTGAGGAAAAACCTTTCAAATTAAATATTCATGCTTGATCAAAATGGACTTTTAAAGCACGTAATGTAAGCCATGACTCAGGGTTCAGAAAGAAAGGATAAATAGGCCTAAAATATGTGTTTGAGGGTAATCAGATCAAGGATCTATTTTTTTTTAGGAGGATTCTCTTTGAAGCATTTGTTCCTTCTTGGACATTTCTTTCCTTTTGACTTTGCTCTTTTTCTTCCTTGCTTTTGGCTTTCAACTTGCCATGTCTTTCACACATTTTTTTTCATTGTGTTTTTTCTTTTGTTTTTCTTGGCTTTCATTTCACCATCTTTTTCTCTTCTTTTTCTTTGACAGAGTGAGCCCGTATTTATTCGGGGCTCCATTTGCTTTGTGTCTGTCCTTGAGCTATCACTCATTTCTCAATGATCTTTGAAAAGATCTTTCCTCGCATTTGCCCCCAGTGTAGAGGGTAATCCTTGATCAGGGTTCAAAGAAGAAAGAATTCTTTTGGCTCAAAAGGGGTGACTATGGATAATTCCTTTTTGTGTGAAAGGGATATGAAAGATGGCCATTTCTCATGTCAAGCACAAATATTCACATTGAAAAGCAATCCCCAGGGGAAATGGATATTCAGAATTTCATTTTGCACTTTGGATTCATCCGAATTATCATATGCATGATATCACAAATTTTTTCTTCTTTTTTTTTTTTTTTTTGTTTTTTCATCGCATGCCCCAATGATTCATGCACTTAGTCCATCCTTATTCACTATGTATCCATCATTTCCACATATGATGCCCCAATTTGATTAACCATGCGAATTTGTATCAACGAGGAACATGGCAAGTCTAGGTCTGTTTTGAAAAGGTTGAGTTTCCAATCTGAGTTCTTTGAAGAGACAAGGAAAATATGACCCAAAAACAGGTTTTCTCTGGGACAAGGGATAATCTAGTTTAATCATTGTGCCCCAGGGTGTCAATCATGAAGTGATGTCTGGGCAATTAGTGTTTTGTGGTCATTGGGAAAGGTCATGAATGGTTTTAGCACAATCTTGACACACACCAAATTATCAAAATCTAGACTCTTGAAAGAATGTCTCATTTGTTTGAATTTCAAGGAATTCGAAAAATTTGAAAAAGTTCGTTCCTTTGTTCATAGCCTAGACTAGGATTTACATCCTTGCTTATTTTGCAATGCCAATGCTTCTCTTTTTTCATTCATTTTTCCTTGAAGCATTAGGTCTTTCAAGTGTTCTTGATTCAAGGTTTAGGTATAGAGAAGCCCAAAAAAGAGGGGGATAGTGTTGGGTCAGTTCTAACACTGATCATCAATCTTCTTGAGATTATTCATTATTAAAACTTCCTCAACGCTTGTCTTTGCAAATTCACGTTATTGTTAAAACACAACAAACACAAAGCATTTAAAATTCAAAATTCATTTAATTCATGTAGATGTTAACATGAGACAAGTGCTTTCATCATCACAGTGTATAAAACTACATGCGTCAAAAATGCTCCTATTGAAATCCTTCAAAGGTAGTAATTCTCCCCCTAAAACCCTGAAAGAAACTGATTTAGGGCTAAGCGGCCTTCCATTGATCGATAAGCTCTGGTGTCAAAATACCATCACGGATAAGACTTTCAATCCTTTCCTTCAGTTGTCTGCATTTTTCAGTTGAATGCCCAACTACCCCTAGGTGATAATCACACTTGCTGTCAGGGTCATAACTCCTTGCTGATGGATTCGGAGCTATTTTCAAAGGTACCGGGGTAAGGTACTGATTCTTTATTAGTAATGGCAATAAGTCAGTGATGGGGATTGGATTTCTTTCTTGATTTTCCCGCGGTCGTTTTCTAGAAGTAGGCCTTGTTGCAAAGGCTGGTATAGGATTAGGTATTTGGGTAGGTAGGTAAGGATAAAGGCTTGGAGATACCTCAGTAGGGTAACATGATTGGTATGAGGGAAATTGGGAATATGGGATGAAATCTCCCATAGTTTGGACATCTTCCTCTTTCTTTCTTGGTGCCTTATTTCTCTCGGTATTGGACGTTCCTTCTCTTTCAAGTTTCCCATTCTTGATAGCATTCTCAATCATCTCCCTTGAAATTACCATGTCCGCAAAATTCTTCGAAGCATTGCCGACGAGTCTGTCATAGTACGGGGCCTGCAGTGTATTCACAAAAAGGATAGTGATTTCCTTTTGTGTCAAGGGCGGTTGTACTTGGGCAGCCAGGCTCATCCACCGTTGTGCATATTCTTTGAAGCTCTCAGTATCTCTTTTCTCCATATTTTGCAAAGTGAGACGATCAAGTGTCCTGTCGGTCATATGCTTGTACTGGTTTAGAAAAGCCCTAGCCAAATCATTCCAAGAGCGAATCTGATCCTTGCTCAACTGACTATACCACCTAATTGCGGACCCGCTGAGGCTATCCTGAAAGCAGTGAATTAAAAGCTTATCATTATCTATCTGACTTGTCATCTTTCGGCAGAATATAGTGATGTGGGCTGATGGATCGGTCGTCCCGTCATATTTCACAAAGTCATGGATCTTGAACTTAGGAGGAATGACTAAATCGAGGACCAAGCATCGTTCTTTCGCCTCCACACTCCCGAATACATCTGTTCTTTCTATTGCCCGGAGCCTTTCATCTAACAACTGATATTTCCCTTGGGAATCTGCCAACTCAACCTCATTTACTGCAACCCTTTTCCACTTTGCCTGTTCAGCTAGATCATCTGAGTTTAGGACATTGACGAGGTTAACAGTGTTCTGGGAATCACTTATTATGACCTCATCCTGGCCCTTTTGTGCCTCTAACCCTTCTCCGGCGACAAAGTTTTCGGTGTATCCTTTTCCTTTGATTACGGCAGACATTAGCTCCATCAGTTTAGTCATCTGATCCTTAGATTCTGCTTGAGATTTTGCTAGCTGTTCTCGCAATTCTCTCTGTTCCCTTTCCATTTTTTCCATTCGGGCAACTTGTTCATCCTCCATAGCACCAGCCTGTATTAAAAGTGTACTCAGTACTTCTTTTGATTTGAAATGGAAATTCTTTCAAAGACTCCTAAAGCCAAGCCAACTTCTGTTTTATTTCCCCCAAATGTATGTCATGATGAATGAGCCATGAATGCAATTTGATGCATGTGAAGCCTAAACAATATGATGTATGGATATGTACAATGGAAACATGCTGACCATATATGTAATAAATGCAATCACAATGCCAACATGTTGCAAACAAAGAATAAACAAATCAACACATGGATACATGCAATGACTGATCATGTGCATTTTAGCATATTTCCCAATGAATGATCATATATCCTATGAATGCAACACGGTGTCAATTATGATACATGCAAACAATGAATGATTGATATAGAGTATATACAAAGAAAATCATGCTAACCATATGTGTCATGAATGCGACCTAATGCTAACATGATGTATGTAATAAATAAGAAAATTAATGCATGGATATATACAATGAATAACTATGTATGTTCCAAATGCATTTCCCAATTAATGATCATATACACTATGAATGCCACACAATGTCAATTCTGATGCATGTGAAGAATAAATGATTGATACAGGGTATATACAAAGAAAATCATGCTGACCGTGTATGTCATGAGTGCAATCTTGATGCCAATGTGACAAATTAATGCATGAGCATAACATGACGACTATGTATGCCATGAATGCACCCTGATGCCAACATGATGCATGTAAAAAATAAGCAAATCAATGCATGGATATATACAATGAATGACCATGTATGTTCCAAATGCATTACCAATGAATGATCATATATACTATGAATGCCACATAATGTCAATTATGATGCATGTGAAGAATAAATGACTGACACAGAGTATATACAAAGAAAGTCATGCTGGCCGTGTATGTCATGAATGCAACCTGATGCCAATATGAAAAATTAATGCATGAGCATAACATGACGACTATGTATGCCATGAATGCACCCTGAAGCTAACATGATGCATGTAAAGAATAAGCAAATTAATGCATGAATATATACAGAATGACCATGCATGTCATAAACGTATTCTACAATGAATGACCATACATGCTATGACTGTAACATGATGTCAAAATGATACATGTAAAGAATTCATAAATTTACACCAAGGTATAGACAAAGAAATCAATGATTACATGAAATTTGTGGGACCTAAATCTTGATTATTCAAAAATCTCATTATGCAAGATTTGCCTCCTAATTTATGATTTTTTGAAACATGTTTTTTTTTTTTTTATGAAAAACCAATCACATAATTTTCAAAAGAATTTTAGGGTGGATCCTACTATGGTACCATATGCAAATGTTCATGTGACACTACCGGTTTTATGAAATCATCAAATGAAATTACCAACTGTTTATTGCAAAGAATGAGATCAATAATACAACCAAAAATGTACATGCTCCATTCACACATGCATGAAATGTGCAACATGCAAAAATGCTTGAAAAATGATTTTTTTTTTTTAAACAGCTAATGAACATTTGCCCCAACAATATCTGCTTATTTAGGCATCACGATGCCTTCGAGGCGGAGTATCACATTTATTACGGGCGATGTACGTACATTGTTGCCCGATCTACCACACTTATTCGGAGTGTAAAATAGGTAACAAAAAGTTTAGAAATGTCCCTCCATGTGTTCCTATTTTCGGTATATCTAACGGAAATTCGGGATGGCTTCGCCTAGGTTCACTATATGAGGGTGAATCGGTTCTAAGGCCCCGAATTGTTCCTCACTGTCGCCGGTGAAGGCTAGTAAGGCACCCCGATAAAAGCGGGTTCAATTCGTTAGAGTATATTTTCCTATGCCCATGCGGAGGATCATCACGAAGGCATTAGGTACTTTATACTCCGAAAGTGTTTCACTAGCCCATACGGAGGATCAATCACGAAGGCTTAGTTACTTTACTCCCACTTAAAAGGACGGAACCCGGGTAGAGGATTCATGTTATGCAAATGCACGTGTAGTGTGTGTGGAGGAATATCAAACCTTTCACTACCTATTCTACAAACCTTATTCTAAATGCCCTAGCAATTAAAACATTCAAGAATAGTGTAACGCATTAACCAACAAGCAATTATAATATACAACCTTAAATAACTAGAGAACAATAATAAAATGCATGCACATGAGTATGAACATATTTAAAAATATTTTATTATTTTCAAAATTCTCCTTATTAAAAAAAATATGGGAATTAAAATTAAATACCAATAAAACCAACAAAACCGAGACTTTGATAACACACGACTAATTCTAGGCCTGACTCTCTAATAATCCCCAGTGGAGTCGCCAAACTGTCGCAACCTAAAAAAAAATAATAACGACGAGTCTCATCGCAAGACTTTATTATTCGTTAGGCGTGACATTAAAAAAAATCGAGGAAAAGTCGACTTAATTCCTCTAGAAAAATGAAGGTTTTGAAAATGACCTTAAAAAAGACATGGAGTCGCCACCAATCTTTTTTAGCTAGGTGTGATCGGCCACCTATTAAAACCGGTTTTATAAAATATTTTAAAAATTAATTAAAACATTTTAAAAACCAATTTCAAGTCTGCGTTTTAAACCAGAGAAATCAAAGAAGCGGGTTCGGGAGTCGGTTACGTGTGGGGAAGGATTAGCACCCCCACAACGCCCGTATAAATCGGTACCTTATTAATCGTGTGTTATCTCAAGTCTCGGTAAAAAGTTGGTTTTAAATTTAGTATTTCAAGTTAATTCCCAATTTAAAGAAAAATAATTTCATTTTTTTTTATTGAAAATGATCCAGAATTTATAAATTCAAAATTTTCCTATATTCCCCAACAAACGTGGCAAAATATAGAAATTTTTATTAGTTTTGGAAAACTTTCCGAATCATTCTCTTTTTTGAAAGAAATATATTCCTTTATTAATGATAATTGATGATATTCCCTCCAGCAAACCCGGTAGAGAACTCATGAATTATTTTAACTCGGGAATATCTTTATTTTTATTGAAAACCATTATCTTTTGAAAACATTTAAAATAAATGAATACATATATGCTAAATAAAGATAACTAAATAAAAGCATAGGATATCATGAAATATTCGAAACCATATAATAAACCATGTAACATCAAAAAATATAAATCAAAATAACAACAATATCATAGAAATTATTATAGCAAGAATCACATATTATATAAAATGCATGAATATAAAAATGCAATGCATGAAATGTATTTTTTTCCTTTAATTAAGGAAATCCGTATATCTAAAAAGATATCTGGCTACCTTAGGAAAATATGTCAAATTAAATATTCTAAAACCAAAATACTTTGTGATTGTTTGAAAACAATTTTGAAAAGCTTGAATTAAAAATAAAAACTGGGATAATTTCTTTAAAATGGCTCTAATTTCCTAAGTTTAAAAAATCCGGACTTGACTACCCTTAACCCGGGACTTGAAAAACCATTTTTAGAGTTTGAAAAGGCTTAGAAATTACCCTAAGTCAGTAGCTAACCCTTCTAATCAGCCCACTCTAAGTAAATTAACCAAAACAGAAAATTGTTTTTTTTTTTAAACTCAATTCTGACTCCACTGTCCAGTTTTAATCCGCGAATTTTTATCCTATTTTTAAAAATTCCAAAAATTCTAAAACAAATACTGGAAACTCAGAACATGTAAAACTACACGAAAAAAAATCGGCTTAATTTTCGAATCAAAGATGAATTCCCAGAAAAATCAGAGATGTACGAGTTTTTTGAGGAGAAAAAACTGCTTTGTTTTTCTTTAAATTCAATTCTGACTCCACTGTCTAGTTTTAATCCACCATTTTTTACCCTATTTTAAAAAATTCCAAAAATTCTGAAAAAAATACTGGAGACTCACGACATTTAAAACTACACGAAAAAAAATTGGCTTAATTTTTTGATCAAATATGAATTCCCAGAAAAATCAGAGATGTACGAGTTTTTGGAGGAGAAAAAACTGCTTTGTTTTTCTTTAAATTCAATCCTGACTCCACTGTCCAGTTTTAATCCACGATTTGTTACCCTATTTATAAAAATTCCAAAAATTCTAAAAAAAATACTGGAGACTCAGGACATATAAAACTACATGAGAAAAAATTGGCTTAATTTTCTGATCAAAGATGAATTCCCAGAAAAATCAGAGATGTACGAGTTTTTGGAGGAGAAAAAACTGCTTTGTTTTTCTTTAAATTCAATCCTGACTCCACTGTCCAGTTTTAATCCACGATTTTTTACCCTATTTATAAAAATTCCAAAAATTCTAAAAAAAATACTGGAGACTCAGGACATATAAAACTACATGAGAAAAAATTGGCTTAATTTTCTGATCAAAGATGAATTCCCAGAAAAATCGGAGATGTACGAGTTTTGGGTGGAAAAAAAACTGCTTTGCCAATACATTTTTTTTGTCTTTGATAAAATCATTTAAAAATAAAAATAAAAATATTTGAAACTCATAAAATGACTTGAAAGCAGTAGCTAGGACTTTTTGAAAGTTAGATAAAAATTGGCTAAGTAAAAAAAATCACAAAGGTAGAATAATCAATTTGACAAACTTAATTTTCCACAAGTGTGCTCAAGAGAGCATGACTTTGAACCATTAATTGGCTCAAGTCATTATTCAAGTGGCATGAACATGAAATGCATGAAACAATGCAGCAAACATAATGTATGAAATGCATGGATCTAAACCTAAATGTAAGGAAAATGCATGACATAAATAATACGGCCTAGACCTAACATGAACTTGCATGGCATTTAATGTAACCTAGACCTAAGACATGCATGGCATTTTCACAAACACAAGGCATGCTTAATTCAAAAATCCAACCAAATATCATGCAAATGCAAAAACCTAACAACTAGCATGACAAAAATACAACACACAATGCAAAACCCATGGAGTAGCCAAATGGCCCCAAGCTCCAACAAGCATGGCATTTTCACAAACACTTGGTATGCTAGCATGAAAAACTAAGTCATAACACAAAAATCACACAAGCATTTTCACAAACACCTAATATACCAAATCTAAAACATGCTCACTAAGATATAAAACAAGAATCATGCAAAGAATCACACAAGCATTTTCACAAACACTTAATATGCTAACTCTAAAACATGCTCAAATTTAAACAACATGAAAACAGAAAATTAAAAATGCAAAAACATGATATCTAAGACATAAATGGCAACAAACAAAGCAACCAAATGAAATATAACTTAAGAACATGAAATAACATAATATTTAAAACATCAAAAATAAAGAAAATAGCATAAACAATATGGTAAAATGAATCAAAAACAACAACTTAAAATAAATAATGTAGGCCATTTGGCCATGGTGAGTTTATTGTAAAAACAAAATGTAAGAAAAATATACTTAAGAAAGGAAATGAAGGAAGAACAAGAAACATTATTTTAAAATGAAAACTCACCAAGTAGCTTTTGAACGGATTAAGCTATAAACCCTCAGAGTAGCTTTTGAACGGATTAAGCTACGAACCCTCAGAGTAGCTTTTGAACGGATTAAGCTACGAACCCTCAGAGTAGCTTTTGAACGGATTAAGCTACAAACCCTCAGAGTAGCTTTTGAACGGATTAAGCTACGAACCCTCAGAGTAGCTTTTGAACGGATTAAGCTACGAACCCTCAGAGTAAAACACTATGACTCACCATCCGGATAATCCTAATACAAGTGTATAGACTATCTCACAAGGGGTAGTGGGTGATTTCAACCAAAGGCCAAGACCCCTTATTTATAAGGTGAGCACCTCCTTGGCTTGATATTACAAAGGGATGTGGGATTGGGACTTAGGCTCAAAAATGAAAATCTCTAACTTAACTCTTGATTTTTAATCACTTGATTGAAAAAATCCTAAGCTTTCTCCTTCCTTTGGGCTTGGGCAGGCCAGCACTTCTCTTTTCCAGCCCAGCTCTGATTTTTGAAAGGCCCAAAGAAGCCATTTTCGGCTGCTTGGGTGAAACGACCATTTTGCCCCCCGGATGCAAAATAAATATCAAACGGGCTCCAAATTCAATTTTTCTTTTTTTAATACTTCCAAAATAATAAAATATTGAGTTCTAGAAGATTTCAAAATTATCCGAGTCCGTTTGCTATTTATTTGGATTTTTTCTTCCCAAAATGTCCTTTTATGCCCCTATTTTTTCCATTTTTTAAACGAGCTCCAAATCAAGATTTTTCTTCACCAATCTCTTCAAAATAATTAAAAAATGAGATTTGCCAAATTTTAGAATTTTTGGAGTTCATTTGCTATTTTTCCGGGATTTATCTTTTTGAATTACTGCATTAGAAGCCCGGGATTTGGCCATTTTGCAAACGAACTCGGAATCAAGATTTTCTTTCGCCAATCTCTTCCAAATAATTTAAAAATGAGATTTGCCAAATTTTAGAATTTTTGGAGTTCATTTGGTATTTTTCCCAAATTTTTCCAATTTTGCCCTTTAACCTCCGAAACCCGGTTTTGCTCAAAGCAAGTCCGATTTTTAGATTTTATTCAATCTGAGCCTTGGGCCATCCTTTTTAATCATTCCTCATCCATTGGGGGCTTTGGTCTTACCAAGTCGGGCCATTTCTGTGATTCTTCCCGATTTCACCGAAATCCACTAAAAACCCTAATTCTCGGTTTTCTCTCGGATTGACTTTTCTTTCGGTTTTTCTTGAAAGTCACTTCTCCATTACCCGTAGTCAGTGCTTATCTTTCATTTGGAACCTTCAATTTCGACCAGTTTGATCGTTTAAGCACTTTTCCCCAAATTTCTCGGATTAGGGTTTCTTTTCTACTGAATCTCCAAATCCCAACTTCCGAACTCCATATCTTTCAATGTAGACCTCGGATTATCAAAATGCTTTCTCCATTTTTCAATTGAACTCAAAATCTTGATTTTGAAAGTGGGTTGACTTTTTCAGTAGTTGACTTTCTGGGGTTGACTTTTTCGGGGTTGACTTTTTTTTTGGGGTTGACTTTTTTCAAGTTTGACTTTTTATGCTCGCCCTCTTAAACTAAGTCTCGGAGTACCACCTGCATGATGAAAACAGTTTTTTTATACTCGGAAACATCAATATAGGAAGAAAACATACCTGTTTAGTGGCCCGGACAAAATTAGGTGTCTACATTCTTCTTTAAGTTCTTTCTTCATCTTTTCTTATAAAAAGTTCTTAAAATATTTTTTTTCTCTTGTTCTTTGACATGGCCGAATGGCCCATTTTTTTTGTTTTAGTTGTTGTTTTGCTTATTTCATGTTATTTTTTATATTAAATAAGTCTTGATACTTTAAATCTTCTTCTAGTACATATACTTGAAGCTTGTTTTAATTTGGTTGTTGCTTATTTCCATTTATGAGTCTATTATCATGTTCTTACATTTTTGATTTTTTGTTTTCAAAATGTTTAAGTTTGTTTATGTTTTATATTTTGAAATCCATGTGTTTGTGAAAATACTAGTTAGTTTCATACCTCTACTTTATATTTGCATGATTTGAGTGTTATGTTTTAGTTTAGTATGTTAGTATATCAAGTGTTTATGAAAATGCCATGCTCACTTTGAACATGAGGCCATTCGGCCATTTCACTTTCTTTGCTTTGTGTGTGCATTTTTGTTATGTTAGTTGATAGGTTTGCATTTTCATGATATTTGGTTGAGTATTTGGTTTAAGCATGCCTTGTGTTTGTGTTATTGCCATGCATATTTTAGATGTTAGGATTGGTTTGTTTTGCCATGCATATCCATGCATTTTAGACCTAGGTTGCATTAAATGCCATGCAGGTTCATTTAGGTCTAGGTCATTTTATTGATGCCATGCATTTTTCATGACATTTAGGTTTAAAATCATGCATTTCATGCATCATATTTGTTGTATTTTTCATGCATTTCATGTCCATGCCACTTGACTTATGACTTAGGCCAATAAATGGTTCAAAGTCATGCTCTCTTGAGCATACTTGTGGAAAATTAATGAGTTGTCAAATTGATTATTCTACCTTTGTGATTTTTTTACTTAGCCCATTTTTGTCTAAAATTTTAAAAGTGTTAAATACTGTTTGTGAGTCATTTAGAGAGTCTTAAATATTTTTACTTTGATTTTTAAATGATTTTATCAAAGGCAAAAATGTGTTTTGGCAAAACAATTTTTTCACCCAGTACTCATACTTACGATTTTTTTGGGCAGTCATCTTTAATCAAAAAATTAAGCCGACTTTTCCCATGTAATTTTACATGTTATAAGTCTCTTGTATTTGTTTTAGATTTTTTTGAATTTTTAAAAGTAGGTTAAAAAATCGTGGTTTAAAACTGGATTGTGGAGTCAGAATTGAATTTGAAGGAAAATCATTTTTCTGTTTTGGTTAAATTACTTAGAGGGGGCTGATTAGGAAGTTTAGCTACTGACTTAGGGTAGTTTCTAAGCCTTTTTAAACTGTAAAAATGATTTTTTAAGTCTCGGGTTAAGGGTGGTCAAGTCTGGGATTTTAAACTTAGGAAATTATAGCCATTTAAAAAAGGGTTTAGCTAAGTTTTTATTTTTAATCTAAGCTTTTCAAAATTGTTTTCAAACAATCACAAAGTATTTTGGTTTTAGAATATTTAATTTGATATATTTTCCTAAGGTAGCCGGATATCTTTTTAGATATACGGATTTCTTTAATTAAAGGAAAAAAAATACATTTTCATGCATTGCATTTTCCATATTCATGCATTTTATATAGTATGTGATTTTTGCTATGATAATTCCTATGGTATTTAATTTGGTATATTCATGCATCATGTTAATCATTTGCGCCAGCATCAAAAAGCATTCGCATCTTCTCAAAATCTTCAGGTTAATTTTCAACAATTCTTCAAAGATCATTGTTAAGACCATTTTTAAGACCTTCGGGCATAATTTTTCATCACGGGTAAGGCCTCCGGACACCATTTAAAGACCCCGGGCACCATTTTAAAGACCTTCGGGCACCATTTTTAAGACCTTCAGGCATAATTTTTCATCACGGGTAAGGCTTTCAGGTACCATTTTAAAGACCTCCGGACACCATTTTAAAGACCCTTGGGCATAATTTTTCATCACGGGTAAGGCCTTCGGGCACCATTTTAAAGACCTCCGGGCATCATTTTAAAGACCTTCGGGTACCATTTTTAAGACCTTCGGGCATAATTTTTAATCACAGGTAAGGCCTCCGAGCACCATTTTAAAGACCTCTGGCACCATTCTAAAGACCTTCGGGCACCATTCTAAAGACCTCCGGGAACCATTTTAAAGACCTCCGGCACCATTCTAAAGACCTTCGGGCACTATTTTAAAGACCTCCGGGCACCATTTTAAAGACCTTCGGGCACCATTTTTAAGACCTTCGGGCATAAATTTTCATCACGGTTAAGGCCTCCGGGCACCATTTTGAAGACCTCCGGGCACCATTTTAAAGACTTTCGGGCATAATTTTTCATCACAGGTAAGGCCTCCGGGCACTATTTTAAAGACCTCCGGGCACCGTTTTAAAGACCTTCAGGCATAATTTTTCATCACGGTAAGGCTTCCGGGCACCATTTGAAAGACCTTCGGGCACCATTTTTAAAACCTCTGGGCATAATTTTTCATCACGGGTAAGGCCTCTGGGCACCATTTTAAAGACCTTCGGACACCATTTTAAAGACCTCAGGGCACCATTTTTAAGACCTTCGGGCACCATTTTTAAGACCTTCGGGCATAATTTTTTCAAATCACGGATAAGGCCTCCGGGTACCATTTTTAAGACCTTCAGGCACCATTCTTAAGACCTTCGGGCATAATTTTTTCTTTTGAAATCGAACCCGTTTCCTTAAAACGGGTCGAGCCTTGATTATTCAGGGAATTCAATTTAAGGACAATAGCTTCAATTTACAGCTTTTTGAAAGAAAAAAAAATGAATGAAATGAAAAAAATGAAAAAATGATGAAAAAGAAGAAATGAAAAAAGAAAACCCCTTTCCCTTTCCTTCACATGTGATTTCACTAACAGTACAAAATTAGTGTTTGTTTATCTTTGCCTGATTCCTGATTCTCAGCAATAGCCAAAAAGGGGCAGCTGTAGACACCTAATTTTGTCCAGACCCTTAAATCAGGTACATTTTCTTTCTAAATTGATGTTTCAGAATGCTAAAAGGCTTTTCTCATCCTGCAGGTGGTATTTCGAGGCTTAGTCTAAGAAAGAAGACAGAAAAAGTCAAACTCAAAAAAATCAACCCCGAAAAAATCAACCCCAGAAAAGTCAACCCCAAAAAAGTCAATTACTAAAAAAGTCAACCCACTTTCAAAATCAAGATTTGAGGTTCAATTGAAAAACGGTGATAGAATTTTGATAATCCGAGGTCTACATTGAAAGATATGGAGTTCGAAAGTTGGGTTACAAGATTCAGTAGAAATGAAACCCTAATTCGGGAAATTTAGGGAAAAGTGCTTAAATGATCAAATTGGTTGGAATTGAAGGTCTCAAATGAAAGATAAGCACTGACTATGGGTAATGGAGAAGCAATTTGGAAGAAAAACCGATAGAAAAGTCAACTGGGAAGAAAACCGAGGATTAGGGTTTTTTGGTGGATTTCGATGAAATTTGGAAGAATTGCAGAAATAGCCCAATTCGGAAGTTCTAAAGCCCTTAATTGATGAGAAATGATTAAACAAAGAAAGCCCGAGGCTCGATTTGAAAAATAATCTGAAAATCGGACTTGTTTTGAGCAAAATCGGGTTTTGGAGGCAAAAGGGCAAAATTGAAAAATATTGGAAAAATAGAAAATGAACTCCAAAAATTATGAAAATTTGCAAATCTTATTCTTAAATCATTTTGAAGAGATTGGTGAAAGCAAATCTTGATTCGGAATTCGTTTGCAAAATGGCCAAATATCAGGTCTCCTATGTAGTAATTCAAGCAGATAAATCCCAAAAAAATAGCAAACGAGTTCCACAAATTCTGAAAATTTGCAAATCTCATTTTTAAATTATTTGGAAGAGATTTGTGAAATAAAATCTTGATTCGGAGTTCGTTTGCAAAATGGCCAAATACCGGGTCTCTTATGTAGTAATTCAAGCAGATAAATTCCGAAAAAATAGCAAACGAGTTTCAAAAAATCTGAAAATTTGCAAATATAATTTTTAAATTATTTGGAAGATATTGGCGAAATAAATCTTGATTCAGAGTTCGTTTGCAAAATGACCAAATCCCGGGTCCCCTATGCAGTAATTCAAGCAGATAAATCCCGAAAAAATAGCAAATGAGCTCCAAAAATTATGAAAACTTCCAGATCACATTTTTAAATTATTTGGAAGATATTGGTGAAGAAAAATATGGATTCGGAGCTCGTTTAAAAAATGGTAAAGTTCGGGTGCATAAAAGGGGTAATTTCGGAAATAAATCCGAAATAAATAGCAAATGGACTCGAAAAATTTTGAAAACTTCCAGAATTCAATTTTTATTATTTCAAAAGTATTGAAAAATTAAAATTTTAATTTGGAGTCCGTTTGCTATTTATTTAAGTTCGGGGGGCAAAAAGGTCATTTCACCAAAAAAACCAAAAAGGGCAAATTGGTAATTGAGGAAAATATGAAAGAAGAAGGAATTGCTGGGATGTTTTCTTCCCTTGGTCAGCCAACATAGAGGATAAGAAGGAGCTTGAACAATTTAATTCCCTAGTCACTATCAAGCCACATGCTATCACTAACACCTTGCAAATGGTCCCCACTTCATCCAATAGCTTAGGTGCCTTGTAGGAAAGTTCAATGCACCATCCAATGGCCAAGTTTAAATGCCAAAATGACATTTTTATTTGACATAAAAAAACCCTCATCTAATGGCCAAGAATGGAAGAGAAAATATGAGCACAATTCATCCAAGGGTGAGCATCCATTCGGTTGAGCAAGTGAGTGCATGGGATCATCTCTTTTCATCCAATGGCTTAGGCCATCTACAAGGGCTGAGTACACATATTGAGGGCTGGATTTAATCTACAAGATTTCATTTTTATGTTGGCCTCATCCAATGACCAAGAATGGAAGAGCACAACTCATCCAAGGGTAGGCACTCAAGAGGGGCAAGCAAGGGAGTGCATGGGATTGGTCCTCTTTTGCATCTAATGGCTAAGGTTACTACAAGGGCTAAGTACGCATCTTAAGGGCTGCTATCAATTGTCAAGATGACATTTTTATGTTGTCATCAAAATATCTAAATCTAAAGGCCAAGATTGGAGGAGAAAAAGTGCAATTCCCATCCAAGGGCTAGGGGTCATTTGGCCAAGGCTAAAGGGAGGAGTATGCTTTCATTTTTTAGAGGTTTTTTGGCTGGAAAACAGTAGCTAATTTGGCAAGAAAAAAGGTTTTGAAAGATAGAAAAAAAAAGGTTTTCAATAGAGAGTTGAAGGTAGTCATCTCTACCAAGCTCTAGCCTAGATTTCTTCTTCATTTCCATGGTGTTTTCTTGATTTTTCTATCATGTTCTCCTACTACATTTTTCATAAAAATAAAGTTTTTTTAATGTTTACTTATGTTTTCATCTCTTCTTCTTCTTTAAAATGGTGGAAAACAATTTTTTTTCTTATGGTTTCATGCCATGGCCGAATGGCACATTTATTTGCCTTATTTTTTCATTTTTTTTTCTTCCTTGCATGTTGTTGTGAAAAATGATTTTTACAAGGTTTTTAGAGTATTATAAGGTTCTGATTTTTCACAAAATATGAAGCAAAAAAGGTTGAAATGGCTACATGATCTTGGCTAGACCAAGTGACCATGGTTAGGAGAGAGGCTATGCCCATTTTTACCTACCACGAAGCTCACCTTATTTTCTATTTTACATGGTTTATTTTCTGTTTTATTGAGATAGAAAGGCTTCATGATCTTGGCAAGACCAAGTGATTATGGTTTGGTGATAGGCTATGCCTATTTGATACCAACCATGGAGCTCAACTTTCCTTGTTCTACTTACTAGTTTTGCTTGTAATTTTTGCATGTCAATGTTAAATCTTGTGTATAAATGTTCTTTACATTATTTTTTATGCTATATTTACTTATATATTTCATTTCCATGCTTGATATTACATCCTTGCATATTCGTCTATTGTTGTTCATATGCTCATGTTGTGTATTTTTTTCATGTATCATGTCTTACATGTTTGCATTTTCTTGGTATTGTTCCATGACCATTTGGCAATCTCATTTTTGTTTGCCTTGCATGTGCATTTTCCTTTTGTTTCTTAACTTGTTTGCATCTCCATGCCATGAACTTGTATATTCTTATTTTAGTATGCCATGTGCTTATGAGAATGCTATGATAAAAATGCCATCATATTGTCCCATAACCATTCGGCACTTCCCATGTTTGTTTGCCTTGCATGTGCATTTTCCTTTTGTTTCTTAACTTGTTTGCATTTCCATGCCATGAGCTTGTGCATTTTGATTTTGGTATGTTATATGCTATTGAAAATGTCATGACATTATGCATTTTAATATGATTTGTCATGTACTTATGTCATTTACTAAATAGGATTGCATTAGAGTCTCATGTGATCATTTGGCCTCTTCATGCACCCCTTGCCTTGTCATGCATTTGCATTTTGTTTAGGTAACATGCTTTGCATTATCATATCTTGAAATTGTGTATTAGTTGTTGTTTGTTCCAGCATTGACATTAGTTTCATGAGTCATTGTATGTTCATAGTATTGCTATGCATGTTCATTACATTTTAGGTCTAGGCCATATTGGTATTGCCATGCATATTGAGTCTTAAATCACATTGGTATTGTCATGCATTAATATGCTATTTAGGTCTTAGGTCATAATCATTTTCATGCATATTCATAACATATTAGGTCCTAGTCACATTTACATTATCAAGCATTGCATGCATATAGAGTTAGGATAGCATTTATTGCCATGCAAATTCATGCTAGGCATTTAGGTTGCCATGAATTGTCATGCATTTCCTTTACCATTTAGACCTTTAGACCATGCATTTCATACATTTCATTTGTTGTATGTTCATGCATTCCATGTCATTGCCACTTGATTTGTGACTTAGGCCAATTGATGGCTCAAAGTCATGCTCTCTTGAGCATACTTGTGGAAAATTAAGGAATTGTCAAATTGATTATTCTACCTTTATGATTTTTTTTACTTAGCCAATTTTGTCCAAGGTTTTTAAAATGTTGAGCTATTGTCCTTAGGTCTTTAGGATGATTTCCAACAAATTCTACTTTGGTTTTTGAATGAATTTATCAAAGGCAAAAAATGTGTTTTGATAAACAGTTTTTTTTCACCTAGTACTCGAACATCTCCAATTTTCTGGGTAGTCATCTTTAATCAGATAATTAAGACAATTTTTTCTCTTGTATATTTACATGTATTGAGTCTCCAGTATTTTTTTTTAGAATTTTTTTAATTTTTAAAAATAGGTTAAAAAATCGTGTGGCAAAACCGGACAGTAGAGACAGATTTGAAATCAAAAGGGGAATAATGGTTGAATTTGGCTAAGTCATTTGGAGGGGGTTGGTTAGAAGCTTTAGCTACTGTCTTAGGGTAGTTTCTAAGCATTTTTAAACTTTAAAAAATGATTTTATAAATCTCGGGTTAAGGGTAGTTAAGTCCGGGATTTTAAACTTAGGAAATTAGAGCCATTTTAAAAGGGTTTGGTAAGGGTTTTAATTTTTATTCAAGTTTTCCTCAAAATTATTTTCAAACAATCACAAAGTTTTGTTTTTTTAGAAAATCTAATTTGACATATTTTCCTAAGGTAGCCGAATATCTTTTTAGATATCTTGATTTCTTTAACATTTTCATACATTGCATTTTCCATATTCATGCATTTTATTTAAGTGTGTGATTTTTAGCTATGATATTTTCCATGATATTATTTTTATTTTAATTCACATTTTATGATCTTATATTTGTTTTCCATATGATTTTGAATGTTTCATGATATCCTATGTTTTTTATTTAGTTATTTTTGTCATATTGTTTAGTATATACTATATTCATGCATTATTATTTTTATTTTCATTTTCATGCATATTATATGTTAGCATTATTTTAATTCCATGTCATTTCTTGTCATTTAGATCATATTCCATGTCATTTAGGTTATTTTATTTATAACATACCATGTCATTTAAAATATGCCATATCATTTAGAATTGTCATGTCATTTGAATCATTTTATCTCATTTAGAATATACCATGATACTTAAGATTTTTTTCATTTTACCTAGAATATACTATGTCATTTGAATTATGTCATATCATTTAGGTTGCATTATATTATCTAGACTTTGCCATGTCATTTTATTTATGTCATACATGTTCATGTTCATAATTTTAAATGTTTTGAAAAAGATAATGATTTTCAATAAAAAATAAAGATATTCCCGAGTTAAAATAATTCATGACTTCTCTACCGAGTTTGCTGGAGAGAATATCATCAATTATCATTAATAAAGGACTATCTTTCTTTCCGGAAAAAAAAACGAGAATGATTCGGAAAGTTTTCCAAATGAATAAAAATCTCTATATTTTGCTGATTTTGTCGGGGAATATAGGAAAATTTTGAATTAATAAATTCCGAATCTTTTTCAATTAAAAATGGAATTATTTTTCTTAAAATTGGGAATTAACTTGAAATACTAAATTAAAAACCAACTTTTTACCGAGACTTGAGATAACACACGATTAATAAGGTACCGATTTATACGGGCGTTGTGGGGGTGCTAATCCTTCCCCGCATGTAACCAATGCCCGAACCCGCTTCTTTGATTTCTCTGGTTTATAACGCAGACTTGAAATTGGTTTTAAAAATATTTTAATTAATTTTAAAATGTTTTATAAAACCGGTTTTAATATGTAGCCTATCACACCTAGCTAAAAAAGATTGGTGGCGACTCCATGTCTTTTTACGAGGTCGTTTTCATACCCTCGACCTTTTATTTTATTTCTGGAGGAATTAAGTCGTCTTTTCCTCTACTTCTGTTTTCCCCCAATCGAATAGGTCCCCGCGATCGGGATCACGTATGACACCTTTGTTTTTCTAGAGGAGTCAAGTCGACTTTTCCTCTCTTTTTTAATGTCACGCCTAAATGAATAATAAAGTCTCGCGATGAGACTTGTCGTTGTCGTCGTATATTTTTTTAGGTTGCGACAAGAGTTATATAAAGTACTGAGTTTTTTTTTAAAAAAAAATACAGGCTAGAGCTATGGAGAATGAACAAGCTGCCCGAATTGAAAGAATAGAAAGGGCACAAGAAGAATCGCGAGAACATATGGCAATATTTGAAACAGAATCTAGAGATCAGAGGACTAAATTGATGGAGCCGGTATCCGTCGTAGTCAAGGGAAAGGGATACACTGAAAACTTGGCCGCCAGAGAAGATTTAGAGGCACAAAAAGGTCAGATTGAGGTCATGATGTTGGATGGCCAGAATATAGTTAATCCCAGCAACATCCTGAACTTAGATAATCCAGCTGAACAGGAAAAGCTGAAAATGGTTGAATCGAATAGGGCTGAGTCGGCAAATTCCCAAAGGAAGTATTAGCTGTTGAAGGTGGAGATGAAGTAAGTGTAGGAGAGCTTTTTTTGATCCCTAATTTGGTCATCCCGCCAAAATTCAAGGTTCCGGAATTCGAAAAGTATGATGGACTTAAAAACCCCAAAACACAGTTATCTGCATATTGTAATAGGATGGTGGGGCACGCGTATGATGAGAAATTGCTTATCCATGTTTTTCAATATAGTCTAATAGGAGGGGCATCTAATTGGTATTGTCAGTTGAAAAAAAGCCAAGTGAATACATGGAGAGACTTAGCCCAGGCATTCCTGAAAAAATACAAGTATAAGTTGGAAATGACTCCAGATCAATTAGCACCCCAGAATATGAAAAAGGAGCTCAATGAGAACTACAAAGAATATGCTCATAGATGGAAATATGTAGCCTTGCAAGTCCAACCACCTCTTACTGATAGAGAAATGAATGTTTTATTTGTGGATACCCTCCTACATCCATATTATGACAAGTTGATCGGCAATGTCTCTTTAAAATTTGCAGATATATTGTTTGCAGTGGTTAGGATTGAGGATGGTATAAAAAAAGGGAAAATTGTGGATACTAATGCCGGAATTCCTTTCGAAAAGAAAAATGATGTTGCCAAGGGGCACGTTCAAGTCATAAATGTTGAAAGCAGAAATAAAAAAGGGTTCAATGCATTGCAAGACGATCCTTCTGGTGGTTATTTACATCCCGACCCCATGTTGACCATTGGATTCAGCATGGTCATCATCATGCTTCAAAGCCTTCCACATCATCTCAGAATTTCGTCATGCCAAATGATCCAGAGTTTAGTTCAGTCTGTTCTCAGAGCAGTAAGAGAAAGAAAGCAAGGGTGTACGATTCAATTCTGATGACCTGCACAGAACTTTTTCCATTGCTTGTCCAAAGCCAAATGATCTTCGTTGTACTTGCAAAGCCCAATTAAGTCTCCTTACCCAAAATGGTATGATCCTAATGCCACATGCGAGTATCATAGCGGGGTTAAAAGGCATTCCACGGAGAACTGTACTGCATTCAAAGACAAAGTTCATGCTGTAATTGATGTAAACCCGACAAAGTTCAAAGAGCTCATGGATGCTTATCAAGAACGACGGGGCTAAGGATCATTTGTTCTCAGGGTAGCATGCTAATCAGGGGCAATCCTTATCCTTGTTTTAAGTTTTGTACTTACTTTCATTTTATTTGAAATGAATGAACTTTAAATTCCAAACATCATATATTATATCTCATTTGAAGTTTTGAATATTCTTCTTAAGCCTTGTTTATATGATTTGTGGAAGAAAACAAAAAGGTTGAAGGTAAAAGTCCATACAGATAATTTTTTCGTGTTGAAAATAAAGGATACTCCTTTGAATAGTGAAATGAGTTTCAAAAGAATAGGTGATCATCATGAGAGATGGATTCCTAGGAAACACTTTGTCTCTACACGTACTTAGATCATGAACCGGTTGAATAAATACCACTCAAAAGTCACAAAGAATAACCTTTATTGAGGCCATGAGTAATGAAAATTTGAAAAATTCTTTCGTGGATTTCTTGAAAGTCAAGCAAACATGACAATCTTTCAAAAGATCTAGATTAGGTAGTTTGATACGGGTTAAAGTTATGCCATGTTACAAATCATAGCAAAAATTCAAAGATTCAAAACCTTCTAATCTTTTTGAAAGAATCTAAATGCCAAATCTCTAGGCCTTTTTCCAGACCCTGATTTATGAGCACATGAACCAAAGGATGAACCAGAACACCTTTCTTTTTCTCTCCCAATGTGTTGGAAACACTCTGAAGAAATGGAAACCCAAACAAGTTCATGTGGCGAAAAGCTCAAAAGATAAAACTTGAGATATTCCTTCACAGCAAGATTCTTGCAAATCAAAAGACCTTCACTTCAATGGCAAATCAAAGTAAAACATCATTTGTGGCTGAAAATGAATCACACATGAATTTTTTTTGGGGCATGCAGCAAAAAGAAAAAAAATTAAAAATATATATATTGTGACATCATGAATGGGAGAATTCGAATGATTCCAAATGCAAAATGAAATTCTGATTATCTATTCCCCCTGAGGACTGTTTTTTAAGAAGAGTTTTCAGACTTGATATGAGAAATGACCATCTTTCATATCCCTTCCACAAAAAGAAATTATCCATAGTCACCTTTCTTGAGCTTAAGGAATTCTTTTTCTTTGAACCCTAATCAAGGATCACTCTCCACACTAGGGGTAAAAACGACATGGTGAAATAAGTCCCAACTGGAAGACAGAAACAAAGCAATTTGAGCTCCCAAACAAGTATGGGTTCACTCTGTCAAAGTGGAGATACAAGAAAAAAGAAGGGAAAAGAAACAAGAGAAAAAATGGCAAATTGAAAGCCAAGAACAAAACAAAAGAAATGGAAAAAGGAAAATGTGTGAAAGAGATGGAAAATTGAAAGCCATGAACAAAAAAGAAAAGAAGCAAAACTCAAAAGAAGGAAAGAGAAGTCCAGAATGGACAAATGTTTCAAAGGGAATCTTTCTTAGGAAATGATCCTTGATCTAATTACCCTCAAACACATATTTTGAGTCTACTTATCCTTTCTTTCTGAACCCTAAACCTTGGCCTACATTACGTGCTTTAAAAGTCATTTTGATCAAGCGTAGATATTTAACTTGGAAAATTTCTCCTCTGATTTTATCCTATCTCATTGAATTATCATTTCATTGTGGAAGAATTTAGAATTCTCAGATACATGGTGAAACAATAAGAAAAAAGAGAAACAATGAAGCTCTAGGGTGAAAACCTAAAAACGGGCAGTCTAGAGAAGAACAAGAAGAAATTCTAATGCCACACATTGGTATTACCAAAGCCATCAGTTTGAAGTATACAAAGAGCATCAAGGAATTCTTAGACATACCAAAAGGACAGCTTTTTCTTTGGAATTGATTTTGAAAATTAAACCTTTTTCTTCCAACATTGAACTCATCATGGCTAAGGTTAACACTTATCAAAATGCCATATCTAGAGATTGGAGGATTGATGAGATTTAATTAAAACTTTTTTCAAAAAATATTTGGTTTTAAGGAATTCATGTTTTGAGAAAACTTACTCATGAACCGAGATAAAAAGACATTCACCTTCTCCTCTTTGTCAAGATGAAAAGCTTTCCTAGACAAATCTGGACCTTATTGCATCAGCCCATTGACCTTGTTGCATTAAAACGTTCAAATCACTCAAAAAAGTGAGGCTGATTTCCCATCTCACTTAGAAATGTCTCTAATGGTGATCACCAATTATGAAAGACTTCAATTTCACATGTTTTGGAAGAAATAAAATTAACATGACTTAGGAAGAACAAATGAAAATTGAGATGTAGATATGCTCTAAGATAAAGTTCATATTGTGCAGAGACATGAAACTTTGAGTTTATTGAAGTTTGATTCTATGTTTGGTTTTGATAAGGAAAACGAAAAGAAAGAATCTGCTGGGGCAAGGACAAGTTGGGAATACGAAACCATGTGATCTCTGTCAACAAGATGACTTGGAAAATGCGGATGTGAGACAAAGATTATTCCCTTTAACAAGAGAAAATAGCAAAGAATAAGGAAACCTCACCAGGACACGAGGAAAAAAGGAGATGATTAACCCTCTTAACATTCTCTTAATGTGAAATGATGTCATGCATCTCCACAAGCATTCATACATCATAAAATGAACATTTTGCATCTGCATCCTCATAGGTTGCATTGGCTTTTGCATACATACAGTTGATCATTGCATTCGCCAAGTATTGAAAAGGCAACAAGGAAAAGAAGATAGGTTTCTTAGAAAGATAAGGGTCTTCTTTAAATTTGTAAAATATATATATATATGTGAGTCTTGAGAACTTCTTGGAGACAAGGAAATCAAGAAAGTGTTGAGAATCCCAAAGTGACGAAAATTTTCAAAAAAATGAAAATGATTTTTTCAAAATATTGAGACTTTTATGGATGAGAAAGTTTTTAAAGTTGTGGAGCCTCTGTTGAGAGGAGCTTTACAGTTTTTAAAGTTGTGGAGCCTCTGTTGAGAGGAGTTTTAAAGTTGTGGAGCCTCGAAAGAGGAGTTTTTCAAAAAAAAAAAATTGTTAAGCCCAATGTAGCTGGCATAAAAGGTGATTAAGCCTAGTCAAGTTGGCATGTTAGACTTAGTTAAGCCCAGTATAAGCTAGCACAGTAAGGGTGTAAGCCTAGTTGAAGTTGGCATCTTAGTCGTTTAAGCTTAATGTAAGCTGGCACAGTAAGGGTGTAAGCCCAGTTGAAGTTGGCATCTTAGTTGGTTAAGCTCAATGTAAGCTGGCATAGTAAGGGTGTAAGCCCAGTTGAAGTTGGCATCTTAGTTGATTAAGCCCAATGTAGCTGGCATAAAAGGTGATTAAGCCCAGTAAAGTTGGCATGTTAGATGTGAATAAGCCCAATGTAGCTAGCATAAAAGGTGATTAAGCCCAGTAAAGTTCGCATGTTAGATGTGATTAAGCCCGATGTAGCTGGCATAAAAGGTGATTAAGCCCACTAAAGTTGGCATGTTAGATGTGAATAAGCCCGATGTAGCTGGCATAAAAGGTGATTAAGCCTAGTAAAGTTGGCATGTTAGATGTGATTAAGCTCGATGTAGCTGGCATAAAAGGTGATTAAGCCCAGTAAAGTTGGCATGTTAGATGTGATTAAGCCCGATATAGCTGGCACAAAAATGTTTAAGCCCAGTGAAGTTGGCATTTTAAATTTGGTTAAGCTCGATGGAGCTGGCACAACAATGTTTAAGCCAGTGAAGTTGGCATTTTAAATTTGGCATTTTAAATTTACGGTAGAGATATTTTGTTTTCAAATCGAACTCGTTCTGCTTCTCTAATGAGTCAAATCCCGAGATTTACCGTAAAGATATTTTGTTTTAAAATCGAACTCGTTCTGCTTCTCAAATGAGTCAAATATTTTGTTTTAAAACCGAACTTGTTACCTTAAGATGGGTCGAGCCTTGATTAGTCAGGGAACTCAATTTCTTCTATTTTTTTCTCTTGCAAATTGAACTCGTTTCCTTAAGACGGGTCGAGCCTTGATTAGTCAGGGAACTCAATTTAAGGACAAAATCTTCAATTTACAGCTTTCATAACCAAAAAGGAAAAAAATGAAAATGATGACAAAATGAAAACCCCTTTCCTTTCCTTCACATGTGATTTCATTACCCAGACAAAATTAGTGTTTGTTTATCTTTGCCTGATTCCTGATTCTCAGCAATAGCCAAAGAGGGGCAGTTGTAGACACCTAATTTTGTCTGGACCACTAAATCAGGTATTCTTCTTCTTAAAGTGATGTTTCAGAATGCAAAAAGGCATTTCTCATCCTGCAGGTGGTACTCTGAGACTTAGTTTAAGAAAGCAGGCATAAAAAGTCAATCTTGAAAAATTCAACTCCAAAAAAGTTAACCCCAAAAAGTCAACTACCGAAAAAGTCAACCCATATTCAAAATCAAGATTCAAAGTTCAATTGAACAATGGTGAAAGAATTTTGATAATCCGAGGTCTACAATGAAAGATATGGAATCCGGAAGATGGATTACGAAGATTTAGTAGAAAGGAAATCCTAGTTCGGAAAATTTGGGGAAAAGTGCTTAAATGATCAAATCGATCAAAATTAGAGGTTCCAATTGAAATATAAGCAATGATTACGGGTAATGGAGAGGCCATTTAGAGGCAAAACTGAAGGAAAAGTCAATTTGGAAAAAAATCGAGAATTAGGATTTTTGGTGGATTTTGGTAAAATTAGGTAAAATTACAGAAATGACCCGATTCGGTAAAACTAAGACCCCTAATTGATGAGGAGTGAGTAAATAAGGATAACCCAAGGCTCAGTTTGAAGTAATTCCGAGAAAAGAGCTGATTGGAGAAAAAAATGAAAAAACGAGGAAATTCTTGATACTGAAAAAAGGAAAAATCAAAACCAAAGGGAATTTGATCGTAAAAGTTTGGTGTTTTTGGACCAACTCTAATTCAATATATAACAAAGGCACAGAAAAAGAAAATCTAGAAATCGGACTTGTTTTGAGCAAAATCGGGCTTTAGAAACAAAAGGGCAAACTTGGAAAATTCGGAAAAAATAGCAAATGAGCACCAAAAATTTCCAAGACTTTTGAATCTCAATCTTAAATCATTTGAAAGAGATTGGCAAAGAAAAATCCGGATTCGGAGTTTATTTGCAAAATGGAAAATTTTGGGCCCACTAAGCTGAAAATTCCAGAAGATAAATCTCGAAAAAGTAGCAAATAAGCTCAAAAAATTTTGAAAACTTCCATATCTCATTTTTTAATTATTTGGAAGAGATTGGCGAAGAAAAATTTGGATTCGGAGTTCATTTGCAAAATGTCAAATTTCGGGCCCACTAAGTTGAAATTCAAGAAGATAAATCCCGAAAAAATAGCAAATGAGCTCGAAAAATTCTGAAAATCTCCAGATCTCACTTTTAAATTATTTTGAAGAGATTTATGAAGAAAAATCCAAATTTGGAGCTCATTTAAAAAATGGTAAAAGTTCGGGTGTATTAAAGGGTAATTTTGGAAATAAATCCAAAAAAATAGCAAATTGTCTCCAAAAATTATGAAAACTTTCAGAATTCAATTTTTTATTATTTAGAAAGTATTTAAAAAATAAAATTTGAATTTGGAGTTCGTTTTCTATTTAATTTGGTTTGGGGGTCAAAAAGGTCATTTTATCGAAAAAAACGAATAAGGCTTTTAAAAATTGGAGTTTGGGCTGGAATTCCAAGGGTCAGCCGGCCAAGCCCATGTTAGAGAGTGATTTTGCTGAGCTCTTGCATCTAAGGGCCAAGAATGGATAGGAAGGTAGTTATTTTTCTTAATCAAGTCTTTGCAATTGTGACACATGGACCAATGCATGAAGAGGGATGATGTCATATTTATGACATCATATTAGTTAGGGGCTGATTAGATCTAAGAGTGGGAATTTTTCATAAAAAGCATCTTGGATTAAGGGCCATTGGATCAAAATTGGTTAAGAAAAAACTACAACATTCTAGAGAATTCTATACACCATTCGACCAAGGCTAAGGGGGGAATTTAGATTTTTTTTCAAAGGCTTTGGAGGGGTTGAATAGAGGCAGTAGCTAAGGGAAAAAGGAAAATTAAAAAATTAAAAAAAAATGAGAGGAGAAAAAAAAAGAGAAGGAAAAAGAAAGATTTTGGCTTGCTATTTCTTGATTTGGAAAGCTAGAGCAAGGTAGCTATGTTCTTTCATGGTTTTCTCATACTATGTTGACATGATTTTGCTATTTTGATTGTCATTTTATTCTCTTTTATGAAATAAACTTGTTTTTAAAATAAGTTCTAAGGAGCTTTTACTTTGTTTTTTTTTTAAAAGAAATCAAAAAAGCAAGTTTTCCTCCATTTTCCATCATGGTCGAATGGACCCTTTTTTGTTAAATGATTTTGTGTTTGATTTTGTTCATGTGATTTGTTGTGGTAGGTTAGCTTACTTGTGTTAGATTAGCTTGATTGTGGTAGCTTAGCTTGATTGTGGTAGCTTAGCTATACACCATGCCATGTGTTTGTGGAAATACCATGCTAGATATATGTTATCATTCGGCCATGATGAGTATAGGTTACCATGCTTGCATTTTTTTATGTTTACTTGCTTAATATGCTTCCTTTTATGTTCATATATTTAGACCATGCCATGTGTTTGTTATATTGACATTGCTATGTTCATGAGTTATGTTAGTTACCATGTTTGCATTATTATCATGTTTGCTAGTTTATTATGCTTCTATTTGTTTGTGTTATTGTCTAGCTAGGTTTTCACTATGAATGTTTAGTGACCATTCGGCCAACATGTTCTTTTTTGCTTTGAGTGTGCATTTTCATCTTGTTTAGTTGATAGACTTGCATTTCCATGCCATAATATTGTATATTTTGATTTAGTTTGACATGTGTTTGTGTTAATACCTTGCTACATTTCTTCACATAGGATTAGTGACCATTCGGCCTCTGCCTCTACATTTGTTCCTTGCTTTGTGTGTGCATTTGCATTTTGTTTAGGTACCATGCTTTGCATTATTATACCATGAGATTGTGTATTGGTTGTGCCATGTTCATACATTAGTAGTAGGTTTATTTGGTCATTATATGTTCATGATATTTTCATGCATTTTCATAACATTTTAGGTCTAGGCCATCTTTGTATTGCCATGCATATTACCATGCATATTAGGTATTAAGACAACCTTGTATTGCCATGCATTTTCATGTCACTTTAGGTCTAGGTTACATTTTCATTACCATGCTTCTCATGCATATTAGGTAGGTAACATTTATTGCCATGCAAATTCATGCTAGGCATTAGGACAACTTTGTATTGTCATGCATTTTCATGTCACTCTAAGTCTAGGTTACATTTGCCTTACTATACATCTCATGCATGTTAGGTCTAGGCATTAGGATAATTTTGTATTGCCATGCATATTCATAACATTTTAGGTCTAGGTTACATTGGCATCATTATGCATCTCATGCATATTTAGGTTAGGGTAGCATTTATTGCCATGCAAACTCATGCTAGGTATTAGGTCATTTTGAATTGCCATGCATTTCCTATATCATTTAGGTTTTAGATCATGCATTTCATACATCAAATTTGTTGTTTGTTCATGCATCTCATACCATACCACTTGATTTTTGACTTAAACCAATCAATGGTTTAAAGTCAAGCTCACAAGAGCATACTTGTGGAAAATTGAGAACTTGTCAAGTTCATTTTTTACCTTTGTGATTTTTTTTACTTAGCCAATTCTTGTCCAAATTTTTAGAAATTTTAGCTGTCCATAGAAGAGTCTCCAATATTTTTACTTTGATTTTTGAATGATTTTATCAAGGCTTGAAAATGATTTTTGGCAAAACAGTTTTTCACCCAGTGTTCTGACTTTCATGATTTTTCTGGGAGGTTATCCTTATTATAAAAATTAAGCAAATTTTTTCCCAGAAATTTAAACATGTTTAGAGTCTCTTATATTTTTTTTCAGATTTTTTAGAATTTCTTAAAATTGGTTAAAAAATCATGATTTAAAATTGTACAGTAGAGTCAGATTTGAATTTGAGGGAAAATTAATTTTTTGTTTTGTCTAAGGCATTAAGAGAGGGCTGAGTATGAACCTTAGCTACTTTCCTATGATGGGTTCTAAGCCATTTTAAGTCTGAAAAATGATTTTATATAAATCTCGGGTCAAGAATGGTCAAGTTCGAGTTTTCAAAGTTAGGAAATAGAGCCTCTTTCAAACGGGTTTTCGGCCATGTGCCATTTTCATCCAAGAATTTTCAAACCAATCACAAAGTATTTTTGATTTTAGAAAATTTAATTTGATGTCTTTTTCTAAGGTAGACGGATATCTTTTTAGGTATACGAATTTCCTTATATAAAGAAAAAAATACACTTTCATGCATTGTATTTTCCATGTTCATGCATGCTATATAATATATGATTTCTGCTATGATAATTTCCGCTATGATTTCTGCTATGATAATGTCATTATTTTTATTTATGTTTTATGATGTTATATTGTTTGATATATGATTGTGAATATTCTATGTTATCTTATGTTTTTTTTAGTCATTATTTTTGTCACATCATTTAGCATTTACTATGTTCATGCATTATTATTTCTATTTTCATGCATATTTCATGATAATATTATTTTATGTTTCATATTCATTTCATGTCATTTTCATCATATAAGGATATTTCATGTCATTTAGAATATGTTATGTTACTTAGGTTATATTCATTTCATTTATAATATATTATGTCACATAGGTTATTCATTTCATTTAGAATATATTATGTCACTTAGGTTATTCATTTCATTTAGAATATATTATGATATCTAAGTTATTCATGTCATTTAGATTATATTATGTCACACATGTTCATATTCATAAAAATGTTTTTAAAAGATAATGATTTTAAATAAAACAAAGTTATTCCCGTATTAAAATAATTCATGTGTTCTCTTCCGGGTTGCCGGGGAGGATATCATCAATTATCATTAATAACGAATATCTTTCTTAAAACGAGAATGATTCGGAAAATTTTCTAAATAAATAAAAAAAATTTATATTTTGCTGAATTATTGGGGAATGTAGGAAAATTTTGAATTAATAAATTTTGGATCATTTTCGATTAAAATGGAATTTTGTTTTCTTTAAATTGGAAATTAATTTAAAATGCCAAATTTAAAACCGACTTTTTACCGAGACTTGAGATAACACACGATTAATAAGGTACCGTTTTATACGGGCATTGTGGGGGTGCTAATCCTTCCCCGTACGTAATCGAGTCCCGAACCCACTTTCTTTGATTTTCTCTGGTTTAAACTGCAGACTTGAAATTGGTTTTTAAAATGTTTTAATTAATTTTAAAATATTTTACAAAATCGGTTTTAATAGGTGGCCGATCACACCTAGCCAAAAAAAATTGGTGGCGACTCCATGTCTTTTTCCGAGATCATTTTCAAACTCTCATTTTATTTCAAAAGGAATTAAGTCGACTTTTCCTCTGTTTTCCAATGTCACGCTTAACGAATATAAAGTCTCGCGATGAGACTTGTTATTTTTTAGGTTGCGACAAAACTGTAGAAGCATGAGTTTATAAAAGAAAAATAATTTTGAGAGTGATTGTATTTAACATCATACTTATTGATGTATACTCTCATATTGAGTTGAAATAAAAGTTTTGAAACTTTTATAAAAGTAAAGATCAAGATATAGAATATTTGCTAGTTATCTTTTCACTAAGGATAAATAGTTGGAGGCCTCCTACTAAAAATATATATATAGTGAAAAGATAAATGTAAAGCAAATTGATTAATATATGATATCTGGATAACTGAAATGGGATATTCTTTAATAAAAGAATGGATATCTTACACATAGTGGTGGTGTTGATTTCTTATAAATTATTAAGAAATAAAAAAGGTCACTATTGTGTAATAAGTTTTGGTATAATTTTACTATACTTAAATTATACAAGCTAATAAGTTTAGTACAACTTATCAAAGAAGAGCCATTGGAAAGATCCTTAATCTTAAAGGACTAAAAGTGATTGGCTTATTTATTTATTTTATCCAATTGTACAAGAAGTATAATTGTATTAAAGATGGATACAAGGTACTAAAATAGAATGGTTCAAAGTTATAGTAATGAGTATAGGGTTGTGGCCACAACAAATACCATCTATTTCCTACAATTACAAGAATGAGAATTCTGGAAGGGCAATAGCACAATTAGATATGCTAGTGCTATAGAGAGTCTAATTTATGCAATGCATTGTACAAGACCAGATATTGCACTTGATGTATGCAAATTGTCAAGGTTTATAATGGAAAGTCTAGTCACATTATCTTGAGACATGAGTATATAAGGCAATTAATAAGAGATGGTATAGTCACCATCACCTATGTTTAGTCAAGTAACAATTTAGCAAACCCATTGACAAAAGGTCTATCAAGGGATATGGTAAAAGATATCGTTGCTAAAATGGGATTAAAACCTCTATTAAAATAGTCATTGGTGACGGGAACCCTATCTTATTCTTGCAAGCTTTAGTTTTACGGTTTAAAGGGTATTAACAAGTTACTTTAATGACTAGGCACTAAGAATTAGGATTTAGTGCAGAATATATTAGGAGAATGAGAAAACTCTTAATGGATCGATAATTATATTATCGTAGAATTCCACCTATATGAATATAGAAGTGGTGCCGCTTCTAACAAGAGTTTAAGGGTTTTACTCTTGTAAATATTCATAAAACCAGGATGAGCACATTGCCATAATAGTGCTAAAGTAATACAAAGCCTCTTATTCAAAATTAAATATGGTTGTGTGTGTGATTTTTTCGGTTCTAATTCTAGAGTAATGGTTTAAGCAATTAGCCACTAATTATTTTATTGGAACTTTGAAAAGTATAAACTAATGGAAGGTTTAAATCTAACGATACCGTTATTTATGCATAACTGTATAGTTTATATTAATATTTTGAAATTTGCAATCTAGTGGAGGATTGTTATATATATTAGTTTGCAAATATGTCCATTGCAATATTTCAACCGAACCAATGTTTGACAAAAGGTTTTGATACTAACCGAAATAACACTTGACAAAAGATGCTAATTGCACCACTTGGGCAAAAATGTTGGTGACTTTTGGTTTGGTAAGAACATGATTATTCATGAAGATGTGTTTTCAATTAGGACATGTCTCTTTAATGATGTCTTTTGCTCGTCTATAAATAGCATACCTCATTATTGAAGATTGTAACATAATTCAAGAGAAAGAAAACACAAGAATAAGATATTAGAGAATTCTTCAATATTGCTAATTACAGAATTTATAAAGCTTCGTTATATCCTGGGAGTGTTATTACCTTAACCCGTTAGCAAACTTTGTGTGGGGGCAAATAATTCTCTAAAGAAAGCGATTCATCGTGTCTCGAAGTTTTGATTCCAATTTCGTTTCTGTATACCATCTAAAAAAATCCCCATCATTGGTATTATTTAATTCACTAATCAGTGCATCAAATATAAATCCTATTATAAATCTCAATATATATTTTTTTATAAAACGGGTGGTGATGATAAAGGCTAAAAGCACGCATGCATAGGATATGGTAAAATAGTCCATATCCAACGTATTCGATCCATCTTGAATCGATAGAGATGGATTTTTTTTATTAAAAAAAATGAATTAGAATGGATATAATCGAGTTAGAGAATTAAAAATATGATCGGGTCGGAGTCAGATTTAGAGACCTCTGACTCGTCCCAATTCGGGATATATAAAAATAAAATATATTATTTAATTTTGTAATATTAAATATATATTTATATTTAATAAATATATTGTTTCATACTAATTAGAGCGATTGACTTAATAATATAATACATTCAAAAATAATTAAAATATACCGAATCGGATACAAATTATATATATAAAATTCGGATAAGAATCTAATATTAAATAATAATCCGAAATTAATTTGAGTTGAAGTCGATTTAATATATACCAAATAAAGTCAAACTCGAGTGGAGCAAAAATCCGTCCCTAGCCATCCATGCATGCATGTGCCCTCAAGGAAGTTACCAAATGCAAAGTGCATCAATGGTTCGAAGTTTTCTGTTTATTAAGTTCTTCACTCGTTATATGATACTATTTAATGTTTCTTGGTTGGTTGCTTCCGAATGAACCTTTTTTATATAACTTCATAAAATAGATTTTTTTTCTTATAAAAGAATTGTTAATTAGATGATTTTAAAAAAATTATTTTATGATGAAATTTTGCAAATTGCTATCAACATAGTATTCTTTATTATCCTCGGTATAACTATTAAAATAGTATGATCACATTCATCATATATGTCAAATATGAAAATAATAATCACAAAATGGAACAACATGGCAGCAAAACCATGAGAAGCATATAAATGATCAACTATATTAATATAAAGATAAGCCTATAATAAAAATTACAAACCATGTTCAAATTTGATAATTTTGGACACGACATGAACCACGAGAAAAATAATTAAAACACGACACCAAAAAATAACACGAACACGACACAAATTTATAAACGTGTCAAAATTTATATAAAACGAATTATTAAAATGTTAAAATTTATATAAATATATAATATTTTAAATACGTTATGATACAAAAAAATTAATACGAACATGACACGAATACACGAATTGTCAACGTAAAGTGTAGAATTTTGCCTAACTTTTTTTTTTTTTAATCCTATAAGCTTAAGACATAATAAAATAATTAATATTGTTTCTACATAAAAGATTTTGCCTAAGCAAATAAATTTAGTTAAAATTTCAAGCTAAAAGTAAACAAAATATCCAAAAACTACAATATACTAAAGAACAATTAACTGAAAATATAAAAAACTATGCACAATTTAAAAACCAAGGATCAGAGGCGAAGTCAGAAATATTGTTGAGGGGGCCGATATATATATATATATATATATATATATATTTAAAGCAAAATAAAAGTTATGAAATAAACTTATTCAAGAGCTGAGTTATTCATTTGACTCGATAGATTCGACCCGAATAGGTTTTAAAGTCTGGATCCGATTCGAATTTATTTTTTAATTTAAAAATATTTTTATTTAATTTTAATTATAAAACATCTTTAAAAATAAAATATTTAAAAATATTTTATATATAAATTTAAATATTATAATTCATGAACAACTTTAGTATGAAAACATTAAATTTAAATATTATATATATTATTAAAATTACAAATAATATATAAATTCCTTATAAAAAAATTAAAAAAAAAATCAAATTTCAAATATTATAATTCTTGTTGCATATGTAAAAAATTTAATAAGAATTAAAGTTCTAATGTCAAAAAAATTTATAATCTAGTTAAAATAATTAAAATATGTATAAAATTATTTGATATTAAAAAAGAAAAACATAAGATTACATATACATTTAGAAAAATTAAATTAAATTAAATGTATAATTTGTATTAAATATTGTAGTAATGATTTAACTTTCTTTATTTGTTTTCTTATAAGCATATAATGAAAAATACTAACTCAATAATTAACGTATATGTATCTATTTGATTAATTGAAAAATAGAGAGAATTAAGCTAATAATAAGGAATGAGGTTTAAACCAAAAGTGTTACCAAATTTATCATATCAAACAATAAATTTTACAAAGAATCAAATTAAAAAAAAATAGAGGAGCCAAACATAAATATATCTTATTTTTAAATAATGATACAAAGCATTTCAAAAAACTTAAAAAAAAATTAGGGGGCCTAAACATAAATATACCTTATTTTAAAATAATAAGGTAAGGTATATAAAAAAACCCTTAAAAATTTTAGGGGAGCCAAGGGATCATTTAAAAACATTTAAAATCTAGGTAAATCGATTTAATTGGACGGCCGAATATAAATCTTCAGCTTGTCAAACTCATGAAATGAATAATAAAACTTATTCGAGAGAAAGATAATTTGGAAGATTAATGAATAAACATATTATTCTTGCTGCAATAATTTCTTTTCAAGTTTGATACTCAATCAGCTTCACCGAGTTGACTACTAATTGAAATTGATACACAGTCAGTGAAGGAATCACATGGAGTAAGAAGCATGGGAGTCGGTATCATATCGGTATCGATCATATTGACCGATATATATCAGTTTTGAAGGAAAATGAAACAATATTAATATCGTATCGTTTCGATTTTGTATCGGTTCATACCAGTTGTATCAATCCATACCGATTGTACTGGTCCATACCAACTTGTATCAATACATACAATATTTTTATTTTGAAAAAAAAAAAATTCACTTGCTTGATTTTTTTTTTTTAACAAATCTTAATACTTTTAATCATAATAATTTTTATTTTTTTATAATTTTATTCAAAAATATATATTTATTAAATTAAGCTATTGAATCTAATTAATAATAATTTATTATATATTTTTTAATATTTATTTATTTTATTTATTTATGATTAAAAATTTTAGATATTAAATAATTAAAATTTTAAAATTTTATATTTGCATATAAAATATATCTATGTATGTAATTGAGATGTATTTGTACATATATATATAATATATACTTTTTCACTTGCTTATTTTTTTAACTAATTTTTAATACTTTTTAATCATAATAATTTTTTCTTTATAATTTCATTCAAAAAATATATTTATTAAATTAGACTATTGAATCTAATTAATAATAATTTATTATATTTTTTAAATATTTATTTTATTTATTTATGATTAAAAAATTTAGATATTAAATACTTATAAATTTATATTTACATATAAAACATATTATATATGTAATTGAGATGTACTTGTATATGTATATAATATATATTTTATTAGTAAATTTGAAAATGATTTTTTTTTGTGTAAACTCAGGGTGTCCTCTCATTCCCATTTAATGATTGATGGAAACCTAATCTCTGTCGGACCGGGAGTGTAATGGTAAAGCCCTCCCAACATTGGATACTCCCAAGATTCAAATCTTGGTTCTCATCTAGGGGGTTAAAGCCACTAACCACTCCAACAATACATATATATGAAAAAAATATTTAAAAAATATCGATAAATTCAAAACAATATATAAACAAATATTGATATCAATACATATCAATACAAAAAAAAAAACGTTACAACTATTGATACGGTATTGATTACTTTTGGTTGGAAGGGACCATGACCGTAATGAAAATTATAAATACATATACGAGCGTGTAACCGTAAAAATTTAAAATATTTTGCTATTTAACACATCAAATTTATTTATTTGAATTTTTCGGATTAATGTAACGTTCGTATCTATATTATTTAGTCACTGTACTTACCACACTCGCTCAAACTGAAGCAGTAAAACGAAAATTAATTAAAACCGAAAAAAAAGATTAAAAACCAAGAAAAGGAAAAGAAAAAACAAGAAAAGAATGAGAAAGAAATAAAATTAAAAAAAAATTAAAAAAAAAAAAAGAAGAAAAGAAGAAATATCACAGATCAGAGAGAGAGAGACTGAAGAAAAAGAATGCTTGCTGCGGAGGAAAGAAGCAAAATCTGAAGCAAAAAAAAAAAAAAAAAAGAAAAAAAAAAGCCAAAGGTTAGTTATTTTGCTGTCTTCGGAATTCCACTTTCTCTCATTTTCTCGGAGGAGAGAGAAATGCGAGAAAATTCGAGATGTCTCCGTTCGAAACCGATCGGTCTTTGCTTTATGTCACCGATCTGAGCCGTGCAACTCTCATTTTCTCAAAGAAGAAAAAGACATTAAATGCCAATAGATCCAGGTGTCTCGTTCAACACTCATCGCATTGTAATTGACATTTAAGCTCCGTTTTTTTTTCTCTCTTCCAGTTTGAGATCTCAATAGCAATCAAAACCAGCTTCTTTTTCCACTGGAGGCTTTTTTTTTTTTACTTGGGATTCTTTGGTAAGTCAAAAGAACTTGAAAGTGTACTTTTAAAAAGTGCTGAATTAATTTCTGCACTCTAATTTTGAGGGGCGCTGGAAAGGCTTAGCTTCGCGGTTACTGGTGGCTGAAAATTTTGAGTTTTGGCTTAGGGTTTTGTTTAATGAAGGGATTTTCACTGTTAAATTGATGGAAATCTAGGGTTCGGAGGTTGTGTTACGTTATGAGCATCTCAATTTGGTCGTTGTTGTTCAGTTATTGGTGCTGAAGCTTTCCTTTTGGAATGCACGGTCATTGCAGTTATTCTTAAAATTTTGACAGTTTATAAAGATTTTCTCAAGTATTCTACTTTAGAAATAGGACTTGTGCCCTTGTTTAGGGTCATTTGGAAGTTGACTGCATTTGTTTGTTGGAAACACGAAAAGGCGGCGAATTGGGAGTAAATTATGGGGCAGGATGGCTGTTTAATTTCTAGATACGCGGAGAGATTGCGGTAATTGTTTCGGAAGGGTAGATTAGGGAAGCAGAGATGCATCCTTCTCCAGCATTGAGATACTCTCCAGGGAGGGAGCTGAGAGGGGAAAACCACAAACGAGGGCGTAGTTTGGAGAGCGGGTTGATTGTAAGAGAAAAGGATGATGACCTTGCTTTGTTCAATGAAATGCAGTCCAAAGAAAGGGAGAATTTCTTGCTTCAGTCTTCGGATGACTTTGAAGACTCATTTTGTAATTTTCTGCTTTGACTTTTCATTTCTGTTAATTGGGTTTATTTGCCCGTGAATTAAGGAATGGAGACCAGTGTATGCAGACTAATGTTACTGTTTGTTTTTCTTTGGTTTTGAATTATCGTTTACAGCTACAAAACTGAAACATTTTTCAGATTTCAAGCTTGGAATCTCCATTCCTGTTCGAGGAGAGACTAGCGAACTCCTTAATGCAGATGAGGAGAAAAATGACTATGAATGGTAGGTCATGGTTTCCTATTCAAGATTTTCGAACCTTTTGTTTTAGAATTGTGACACAACAAGCCTTTTGGTTGGGAACTAAGAAGAAATAGTAACATAATCTGCATGTAAATTGGTGCTGCTGCTGCCCATGTTCAGTGTATGTCAGAATAAGACATTGCCAATTGCCGAAGCAAGCATTTACTATTATGTGATAATTTTTATTCCATTCATCTCATTTATCATGCTATTGAGCTGTTATCTGTACTTTTCGAAGTTTTTGGTTCCGACGAAGTGTCCGTCTTGGTGATTTTGAAGGTTATTAACTCCACCTGACACCCCTCTTTTTCCTTCGTTGGACGATAAGCCACCACCAGCTAATGTTGCCCGCAGGGGTAGACCTCAAACTCAGCCCATTTCCATATCAAGATCATCCACAGTAGGTTATCATATCACTCTTACGGAATGAAACTATGTGTATTAATGTAACTGTGGTTATTAACATTCTTTCTAGGTTTTCTATTGAAACTCATAGCTTACTCTTTCAAAATCTTCACCCTATATCCTCTATGAAAAATATGCAGATGGAAAAGAGTTACAGAAGCAGTAGGGGCAGTGCAAGTCCAAATCGTTTAAGCCCATCACCTCGGTCTGGGAGTAGCACATTCCAGTCTAGAGGAACGCCATCTTCAGCACCTCAGTCCAGTCCAATACGGCCGGCTACTCCAACCCGGAGACCATCTCCTCCCCCTAGTAAAAGTTCCACACCTGCACGAAGGTCTTCTACACCTACTCCTCGAAGGACAAGCACAGGCTCCAGTGGCATTGTGGCCTCATCAGGGGTAAGGGGAACTTCTCCTATAAGGACAAGTAGGGAAAACTCTGCATCACCGAAAATAAAGGCATGGCAGTCAAATATCCCAGGTTTCTCCTTAGAGACACCGCCTAATCTTCGTACTTCTCTGGCTGATCGACCAGCGTCATATGTGAGGGGTTCCTCACCTGCATCTAGAAATGGCAGGGACACAAGATTTAGCAGGCAATCAATGTCCCCGACTGCCTCTAGAAGTGCAAGCTCATCACGTACTCATGATCGAGACCAATTTAGTTCATTCAGTAGAGGTTCCATAGCATCATCTGGTGATGATGACATAGACTCTTTACAATCTATATCAAACCATTCAGTCACAAGGAGGCTTGGTCCACTCCCAAATAACAAGGCTCCGACCTTTAACAAGAATTCAGTTAGAGTGTTATCACCAAGTTCTGCTCCAAAACGATCCTTTAACTCTGCTCTTCGTCAAATGGTATTTGATTACTTTTCTTTAGGTCAATATGCTTCAATTATGGCAGTTGGGTCCTTGTACAACTATTAAAATATAAGTAGTTAATTTGTTTACTCTAACAATTGCTTAGTATTCTGAATCCACCCTACATTATCTGCTACTAGTTTATTTAATTCCATTCTGACTGTCATCCAGAAAAGGACATTAAAGAAAAAGCAAAGTGCATCTCTTCCCATCCTTTTTACTAATATGTTATAGATTTAGTTAGTGGTAATAATGGAAGAAGAGATGTGAAAGGTCAACGTAAGTACTTAACTATGTTTTCATTTTCATTGGAATGTAAACCTGTGTGGGTTCTCTCAGAAGTGTCTTCTCAAATTCCTATGTCAAGTGAATTCAATGCTATATATCTAGAGGTGGCAACCATGATGGTATAATTTAGAATGGCGTGTTTGATGTGCTCCTGCTAGTTAGTACGAATTGTGCATGTCAATTATAGTCTGACTTAATTGCTGAAATGGCTATGAAGTTTTTGGTTGGATAACTATTGAAAACTTAAGTTGTGTAATGTTAATTTGACATGTCCAAAAGGAGGAAATAAATTCACTCTAGAATTTCGTATTTAATTTAGCGATTGCAGTTTATATTTAAGTAAACTTTTGATGCAATAAGCATTCATTTGATGTGCTTTAATGTGTTAAATCACTCACAAGTTTTAATGCATTCTGCATACTCTATCTTTTCTAATAAGCAAAAAGAAATTAAATTAAAGAGACTTGTAGCAGAATCCATGCACTTGCTGTCATTTAAAAGTGTTCATGCATATCATCAACGCACATCTTATGGTTTGTTATATAATCAATATTTTGATACAGGATCATCGGAAGAGCCCTCCAAATATGTTCAGACCTTTATTATCTAGTGTTCCAAGTACCACTTTCTATGTTGGGAAGGGAAGTTCTGCACATCGCTCTTTGATGTCAAGGAACTCATCTGTTAATGCATGTTCTGATCAAGGTACAAGCGCTGTGCTTGATACTGAAGGGAGTGACCACCAACATGATGATATGGTAAGTGAATCTGAAACGCAACCTTATGCCGATGTTCAAGAAGAAGTTTTTGCTTTCAATAAGATGGATGTACTAAACCAGGATGCTAGCTACGAAAGACGTGTTGGCTCGCTTAATTATCATATTGAAGATGCTGATAGAGAGACTGCAATTCAATGTGACCCTGACCACTCTGAGTTAAGCCACCATGGTCTTGAAGTGGAAATGAGTTCAACTTCTGGTGCTCTATGTGACAGGGGTGATCTTTCAGAAGTTGATAGTTTTGAAAATACAAAAATTTGTTGTAAATGTGGTTGCAGGTATCATGTTATTGAACAGGTCAAAGAAGAAATTAGTCTTTGCGCAGATTGCAGTAGGCAACAGGATTTTGTCACTGGCGACATCTGTGATTTGACAATAGTAACTGCAGAGAGCTCCCCAGCGTTGACTATGAAAATTTCTGAAGAAGATAAACCATTTCATGAATTTGAAACCTTGGTTCCTACATCTAATTCCCTGTTGCAAGTTACTGATGCAGTTGAACCCTGGATTTTTCAGCATGAAGAAAATATCAAGCAAAGTCAAAATTTCTCTCAAGAAAATTCTCTTGGAAGGTCTCTGGCAGAGGGAGGTGAGCAGAGGCTTGGTTACCATGAAGAGATGGACCAACCTACCATTGATTATTCCTTACCTGATAGGGACACTGGAGATCAGCAGTTGCAGCACTCTGGTGAACATTTGGGTTTGAAGGTTAACACCTCAGAAGTTGCAGGCATTTCAGTGCTGTTAAAGAGGTCAAGCAGCAGCAGGGGGGCTGTTGTTCTAGGTAGGACCTTTGCTACCATACCTTATGAAGATCTGTCTTATGCAAGAGACAGTTCTAACAGTTTCAGAAGCTCTATCGGACATGGCAGCATGTCTGCATCATCCTCTATTGATTTTAGCTCATCTAGACAAACTGATACACGTGTGCAACGGCAGTTAAGTGGTAAAAAATCTGAGTTGGAGAATTACAGATATGACATGAGTGCGAAGCCTCAAAGCTTTGCTTTGTCTTTGTCTCAAAGTTCAAGTAATAATTACCAAGCTTTAAGTCTTGCAACAAGCACCAATGAGGAAAATTTTGAGGGTTCTGTTGGCAGTCTGAATTTTGACGAAGCAGAGGAAATAGTTGTAGTTTCGCAAGCCAAAGTGGTAGCTTCTGAAAATTCAGAAGCAGATTCATCATTCACTGGTGCTGTTATTCCCAAAAAAGATGGTATTGAGTGGAATGAAATTAGTAGAACAAGTGATACTTTAACCTCAGAGCTATTAGAGGACAATTCAGCAGCACCATTTCCTCCCTCTGAAGACCCTGTTTCATATGAAAATGGAGATGACTTGCCAAGTAATGCCAGGATTGTCTCTCGTGTTGAAGTATCAGCTATCACTCTAGATCCTACTCTTGATGAACATATTATGTTGAATGCTACTCCTGATGGAGTAGATGCTGCTGGCCACAACCCTTTGGCTACAATCTCAGAAATAGAAATTGAGAATTCCTTTCAGAGTTCCTGCAGTTCAGAACTTGATGACTTGTTTCTAAATTCTGAGAGAAACAAGAAGGGATCCATGGACCTGTCAGTTTCCATACCTTCAGATGTGGATACTACAGCTTCTGTTCAGGAGCAGAACACGTCAGATCATGCAGATGACATTTTAGGTATGTTAATTATCATGGTGACTTGTCATCTACTTTGGGCTTTCAAGTTTCAACTTTCCTTGAAGTAAATTTTCACTTCCTTTCTTGAGAAATTTTTTGGTATGTCAAATACAATTTTTAATAAACAATTTATGATGCAGCTATGTTTAATCCTTCATGAACTATCCGTGCAACTCATTTTAAAAGTTAGCAATACCTATTCGTTCTTCAATTGTTGTTGCTTTCTTGTAGTTTTTTTTTATTGATAAGAGTGGTAAATAGCAACAATAAGAGCTATGAGTTTATCTCTTTTCCTATTCTATTACCAGTTTAGGTGTGAATGCATCAAAAAAATGAAAATATAAAAGTTTAATACTACTTTGTGTATCGTGATATCAGAAAAGTGAAGGTGAGATTTGATAAAATTGGAATGAAATGATTGGCCTTTTTACTCTTCTTTTTTTTGGGATAAGGTCCATATTTGTCACTCTACTTAGGGTGATAGATCAAATTTACTACTCATTTTTGAACGCGTTCAATTTTAATATTGTACTTTTAATTTGGTTTAAAAATGGTCAAAAATTAACTGTAAAAGGAATATTCAGAAAAAAAAAAAAAAAAATTGCCGTTAATGTTTTAACATTTTTCAATCAAATTAAAAGCACTGTTAAATTTGCGTCTGTTCAATGTTGGGTGGTAAATTTGAACCTTTTCCCTTTTCTTTTGCTCTTTTAAACCATCTTTCATTCAAGTCTGCTGCTTCCCACCCAACCTGACACATCAACAAGGATAAACATTTAGATACTGCCAAATTGCTTTGTTCTTTGTGGCCTTTCTACTAAAAGTATGCTCAGGGAAGCACCAGGTTTGAGGGTGGTCCCGGTTCCAAAACCTGTTTATTTCAGTTTGAGTTCAGTCACAACCTTCATAAGGTTTTTAGGCTGAGAAGGATCTTAATTTAGCATGCCAAATTTGGAGCAGCCAATTACTTATCAATAATGGGAAAGCTGTGGACAAGGCAATTACTGGTCTTATAGTGGATGTGAGGATAGCCTGTTTCCAAGCCCCGTTTGTTTCGAATGGATTTTTTTGGCTTCAATAAGAGATGTGAGGTGGAAGCATCTTAAGTTTAGTTTACCACCAAAGAATATGTTCCCATTTCATGATCTTCAGAGAAATTACTTATATGGCAGTTATTACCAATAATATTTTATAGATGAAGGTTATAATTATTCACTAAATCATTTTTATCATGGTCGTAAAAGTCAAGTATTCTTCCTCCCCCTCCCCCTCCCCCTCCCCCTCTTACCCTCAAAAAGGTGAAAATGATAGACAAGCATGTTAAATGTCTCAACATTGTACGTACATGTATTAACAAGCACAACTTCTTAGATCACCTTAGTACAATTGATCTCAGGTATTGAGACTTTGAAGGTACATCAAATGAAATTCTACGAAAGGCTACTTGCATGTTGCTGCGAATGGTTTACTTTTTAATGACATTGTCCTCCTATCATATATATCCTGAATGACTTTGTCCTTTGCTGTGCTGCCTTCTCTTTTAGTGGGAATGGTTTTCTTCGCAAGAGTGCTGCAATTTCTACTGGTGGAAATTATTGCATGCTTTGCAATGATTTATGCCCATATATACTTGTCTTGGTGTCATGTTAGATCTTCCATTTGCCACGGCCACCATGTTATTGTTGTCAGTATGTGCACTGCCAAACTAGTGTAAAATTTTGTTTACAATGATTTTAACTCATTTTGATACCTACGAATAAAGTGGACCTTTTATGCTGCTGAATGGCAGTGAGATTGTGTTTAAGTCTCTGATGACCTTTTATGCTTTTTAACAGAGGAGTCAACTGTTTTGGTAGAATGTCGCGGAGGAAGTAAGGCCAGAAGCCTGACACTTGAAGAAGCGACCAACACAATACTTTTCTGCAGTTCCATTGTCCATGATCTTGCCTATCAGGCTGCAAGCATAGCCACTGAAAAGGAAAGTTCAGTGCCATTGGAAGGTTCCAGGCCGACAGTTATGATCTTGGGGAAATCCAATTCTGACAGGAAGGATCTACGAGGGAGAACTGTTGGTAGACGAACTTCAAAATCTCATAAAGCCAGGCAGAGGCGGGTAGAAACCAATGTAAAATCTCATTCTACCACGATTGAAAACGATGAGAATGCCGATGAATCTTCAATTCGCAACGTTCATCTTCCTAATAAGGTGGACAACAGTATGAAGCCACCTCCAAAGCTAGAATCCAAGTGCAACTGCTCAATAATGTGAGAGTAAGTCTTTCATTCAGACCGAACATGCATGCAGTTCTACTCCTACAGAGTTCCAATCATATTTGGAGAGACTGGCAAGTGCTTTGTAATTTAATGGTTTTGTGTTTGAAAAAGGCTGATTAATT
This sequence comes from Fremontodendron californicum, assembly GCA_030761205.1. NCBI lineage: Eukaryota > Viridiplantae > Streptophyta > Magnoliopsida > Malvales > Malvaceae > Fremontodendron > Fremontodendron californicum. The sequence goes on from JAULJL010000013.1 coordinate 24,348,965, forward strand.
GTAATATAATAATTGTAAAGTTGCTAATTGGTAATTTTCTTCAAGGTTGATATTAGAGAAAGGGCAGTGGGGGGTTTTTGTTTTTGCTCCATCCCCAAATTCCTGTTAGGTAAGACCCTCCCCCTCCCCCTCATTCATATTCATTGTCATTATTGAAAATATAGCTTAATTTGGTTAGCTTCTCCTTCTAGGCAACCTCTGCTTCTGTGTTTTTGTAGTTTGTAGGGTCCTAATGTTTATTTTTATGAAAATGAAAATTGCCCCCGTTTTCTAAACCTGTCTACGGGTTGGATCATGGCTTGATCTTTTTCTTCTTTTATCCAAGCTCGGCTTAGGCTGAGCCGTAGGTCCAATTTACTGTTTATAAATATTAAAAAAATATTTTTATATTAATATTTTTATAATTAAATTTAAATAAAAAATATTTTTTATTGGAGAACAATAATTTGGGTCAGGTCGAATTGAAAAAAACTTTATTCAGGTTCAATCTAATTCGGGTCGAATCTGTCGGGTCGGTCGGGATAATTCAATCCTTGGACAGAAAGTAACTCTGCTGGTAGTAACTCTTTCAAGTTGCCTAATTCCCTTTGTTGGTAGTAACTCTGCTGCGAAAGTTAAATGCCAAATCCGACTTCAATCCTTGTTCTGCCACTTTTTGGATTCCGTGGATGTGATTAATGCTGAAAATTTGCTGTCATGTGGTTAGTTCCTTCAATGAACAATCCCCAATCAATATTTTAGCAACAGTTTCTCTAGATTTTTAATCGTGTTAGTGATCATATATGATGCAATTGGAAGGGCATAAGATTGCCTATTATTATTATTATTATTAGGGTTTTGCTAATGTGTATTTTTAGGATATTTTTTAAAGTTAGTTATTATACTAATACTAAATTAAATATAATAATTGATAATTTTATTCATTATTTTTAATATATTAAATAAAAATATTATTATATATAAAATAACTTTCATAATGCTTTAAGAAAATTCGTTACAAAAGTCTTATTATTATTACTTACAAAGAACTGATCATGATCACATGTTTGCTCAATGAAGCAATTTTACTGAAAGTGACAGAGACTAAAAGCAGGTCATGGCATTCAAGTGCCAGTAGATATAAAATGGAATCGTTAAAAAAGCTTAAAGATCAGAATTAAGCTTATATTCCTTCATCACATTAAACTTATTTTTTTTTTTTTTAACATTTTGATCTCATGGTCTTAAATATTTTGATGAGAAAGGTTATATTTGCTAACTTAGCCATTTCCTCTTGGAGAATTTAATGAAGTATAGGTGTTAAAGATTGGGACCCGAAATGAGTTATTGGCCGTTGGAAAACATAGATGCATGTGTGATGTGTCACGTCAAATTTTTTAAAAAAAATTAGATATGATGCATTAATTTTACATTGGATAAAAAAGAAAAGATTTTTGAATATATAAACAGATGCATTGTATATTTTATTAGCCGCGTTTTTTTAGTAATAATTCATGAGAAATGGTATCAAAACCAAATCTTAATTGTCTGATTTCACGCCGACGTCTCAGTGGGTGGGCTGGCCGTGGTTCCATGCTGAACTCCCTAAGAGGCGGGGTAGGCAGGGTGGAGAAGTCCATGATGAGCTTCATGAGATTGAGTAGGAAAAATGTCACGTAAAGTAATTAAAATGCATTAATCCCACATCAAATAAAAATATATATATATGTTTGAGACTTTGAGCATACAAACAAATGCACTCCTCATCCCACTAAACATATCTTAAAAAAATATTAATGATAGGTGACACTAAATCTGTCTAAAGGTCGGATAGCTCGTCCGATTCGTATTAAGTAGGGTTTGGATAAGATTTTTTGTATTTCGATCCGACTCGAATTATTATTTATTAAATAAAAAATATTTTTTATTTAAATTTAATTATAAAATATAAAAATAATTTTTTAATTTTTTAATAATTTATAAATAGTAAAACGAATTTATGAGTAGGTCTGAACCCGATCCAAACGGACTTGGACAAAGAAAAATATTTTTTCTAAGTCGCAGCCCAATCCAACCTATGATTTGGACTAGTTATGACTCTCTCCTACACATTTTTTCTATGCTTTGCTTCTACTAAAGAAGGGAGAAAAATATGAGCAGACTATGTTGCCACATTTATATATTTTCAAATTGCCATAGCATCTATTTTTTTCCAATCCTTTTTGGATAGAATCATAGCCTATGATTAGTAGTAACTTCATCTGATGCTTATTTAGATGTTTAATTTTTAATATTCCTTACAAAAGGATTTTTTTTTTTTTTTTTTTTCAGATTTTGCAACTTATAAACTGGGGGCTAAAAGGTAACTTCCCGGCTGAGTGCATTGAGTAATTGACATCCCACTCTCGAGTAGGAGTGTTCAATCGGTGGTTCGGTTAATAATTGAACCGAAATACGATTAATTGAATTAACATAATTTTTTTTTCTTTAACCGTTAATCGAATCGAATAGTGTAAATGGTGAATTAACCGAACCGAAATTATTTAGGTTAATTCGGTCGATTTTCGATTAACCGAAATAAATATCCAATTTATTTTACAACCTATTTTTAGTACATAATTTTATATCCAACCAACATACCAAAACAAGCTAATTGTATTCCATCCATAATAATATATCCAACCTACCAAAATCCAAATATCAAACATACTATAACAACAACAAAAAGCATAATAAAATCCAATATATCAAACATACAAAAACTAGGGCTGAGCAAAAAAATCGAGAAAACCGAAAACCGATCCGAACCGTAGTGTTCGGTTCGGTTTTTTTTAATTCGGTTAAAATTCGGTTCGGTTATTAGTTCGGTTTTTTCGGTTCGGTTCGGTTTTCGGTTCGTAAGTCCAAAAACCGCAATTAACCGAACCGATCCGAATTCTATTTTTTAAATAATTTTTTAATTATTTTTTTATTTTTATAATATAAAAATAAATATTTTATTTCTAAATTAGTGAAAAAAATTAAAAATACTATAAAAAAAGATAATTTTTAAAATTTTTAAAAATTAAGATAATTTGATTGCGGAAATAGCATGTTAGGCATAAATAACCTATTAAAATAGCATGTAATAAAGCCCAAATTTTCAAAAGCCCAAAAAAATATGGAAAACCGATAACCGAACCGAACCGAACCGAGATACGACGGTTCGGTTATAACCGATTTTTTTATTATTGCGGTTCGGTTTCGGTTACCCATTTGGAAAAACCGAATTCCTCGGTTCGGTTTGTAAAACCCGAAATAACCGACCCGACCCGAACCGAACTCACCCCTAACAAAAACAACCAAACAAATTTCGGTGAATTTGGAGAATTCGGTTAATTTCGTTTAACCTAATCAAATTAATCAAAAATCGAAATTTTCGAAACCTATAACCGAACCGAAATTTATTTGGTTAATCGATTAACCAAACCTAATTAAATTTTGATCAGTTAATTCAGTTAAAATCGAATAGTGAACATCCCTACTCGAGAGTCGAAACGAATAATAATAAGAAAATAAAAGGATTTTTTTTATGGATTTGTATTTAATGCACTATCAGTGTATAGATCTATACACTGACATTGAATCATATATTGACATCTTAATTAAAAACTAACCACAAATTTTTAATCATAACTCTTAATTAACACTTTAATTAAAAACTAACCACTAATTTTTAATCATAACTCTTAACCCGTAATCACCAACCCCTAACCCGAGCATCAAATATATATATATATATATATATATATATATATTTATTGTTTTTGTTTTTTTGTTGTTTCGCGAATCGCGATCGCAGAGCCAAAGAATAAAACACAGCGTTTCACTTCACAAAAGCTTTCTGGATCTGGCCGTCGCTATCTCGCGTTTTCGAAGGCTCTCTTTTCTCTTTCCTTCTGTATTATTTTTATCTCTCTCTCGAACCAGCGATCGCCGACTTTTATCTTTCTGTCCATCATTTCTTTTTCCGTCTCAATCGGTAAGCTCTAGCCACTCTCAATTCTCTTCACTCTCTTAATTTCGTCGAGAGATCGAGAAATTCCATGCATCGTTCAATTTTTCACCGATATTTCTAGGGTTTATCCTCTTCGTCTTTTGCTTTAATTTCTACAATAACCAATTATTTTCCCCTAAAATTTTCGAGCTACATAGCGCGAAAGTGGAGGATCTGATACTTTTTTTTTTTTTTTTTTTTTATGGTTTGGTTATTTTGACTGCTTTTATTGGTTAATTTCGTATTGATAACCCTAGAATTTCGGCTTTTATTTTTTCTAAAAAATTGGGGAAAAAAATTGCCGTGTACTAGGTTGTTTTCTGAGGGTTTAGGGTTTATAAATAAACAATTTGTAGGGAATTTCTTGAATTGGGAATTAATTAGGCTTTCCGATTTTTGAAATTTATACATGGCCGCTGGGAGACATGGGAGTTATAGTGATAACGAGTTTAGAGACAGAGACTCTGATTTTGAGGTGACAAGGCGGGAATTTGCTAATTCTAAAGAGTATGAGCCATCCAGGAATGGTAGCCGTGATAATGAATGGGGTCGAGTACGGGAAGCTAGAGATAGAGCTGGGGTTAGACAAAAGAATATTAAGGAGAGGCAAGTGATAAATGGTGGGTATCGTTCCTCTTCGAGTAGAAGTGATTCTGGTGGTAGTACTGGTGGTGGGGGAGGTAGTCGTGGGCCCAGGCGATGTGAGTTCTCTCTTAGGGTGGTAGATAGGGAGCCTGGTGAGTTGTCTAGTGAAAGTGGGTCAGAGGATGCCATAGAGTCTGAGTCAGTGGTTAAAGATAGTGAGATTGCAAAGGTAATGGAGAATGGGGCTCAGTCTCCTGTGGGAAGGAAAAGGAAGTTTTCGCCTATAGTGTGGGATAGAGATGACAAGGGTTTAAGTAATTTGTCCAATATTAGGAATTCACCAGCAGTTACTGCCCTTCCTCCTCCACCACCACTGCCTAAAGCTTACCGCAAGTCACCTAACAGTGTCCCTGGTGGGACTGTACAGATACCTCCTGTTAGAGAAAGCAAAAACCAGAGATCACAGTCTCCCTCACCAGTTGCTGATGCTGAAACTGTTGGATACTCTGCGCTGCAGTCTCTGGTGGATTTGGATTTGTTGCCACCAAAAGAGCAAGTTGACGATCAGGATGCTGGGCAGCTAGAAGATGAAGATTATGTACCAACCCGACATATATCTTTCTCAAGATGGGCAGCTGGTGATAGTTCTCCAGGTAATGAGGGTGAAATTTTAGAAGATGAGGAAATGTCTAAAAGGAGGAAAAAGTTTCCTCTTTCAGAATCATCTCATAACAGATTACGGAACAAGTTAGCAACTCCAAGTCTGGAAGTGGGGATGATTACCCTGGTAATGATTTAGAGAAGGATGACTACATGGAGATTGACATTGAACATGATAGAAATGACAGTAGTGTTAGCGAGTCTGATACAGATTCTGAGAATGAAAATGATTCACGTGGGACACCAGAACCTCCAGCTCCTCCTTTAAGAAGTGTAAACATGCTGCAGGGATGTAGAAGTGTAGACGAATTCGAGAGACTAAATAAGATAGATGAAGGTACTTATGGTGTTGTATATAGAGTTAGGGACAAGAAGACTGGGGAAATTGTGGCCTTGAAGAAGGTAAAGATGGAGAAAGAAAGAGAAGGTTTTCCTCTGACCTCACTGAGGGAAATAAACATTCTTCTTTCATTTCATCACCCATCGATTGTAGATGTTAAAGAAGTAGTTGTAGGGAGTAACCTTGATAGTATTTTTATGGTGATGGAATACATGGAACATGATCTGAAAGGGCTGATGGAGACAATGAAACAACCGTTCAGCCAAAGTGAGGTTAAATGCTTGATGCTTCAGCTGCTGGAGGGTGTCAAGTATCTTCATGATAACTGGGTTCTCCATCGAGATTTGAAGACATCTAATCTGCTTTTAAATAACCAAGGTGAACTGAAGATTTGTGATTTTGGGTTGGCTCGTCAATATGGAAGTCCATTAAAACCATATACTCATTTGGTTGTTACACTTTGGTACAGGTGAGTTATGTCTGCCGTCAATTACTTTCCTGAATGTCACGGTTAAATCCTCATATTTGTCCAATGATTAAAGTATATGGGAGATTTTCTTCTTCAGAATTTATTTTAATTTGCTGTTTGTAATTGGTTGTTTGGAAAATTATTTGAGTATGCAAAGTGTTGATTATTGACGGAAACATCCCATTTTGATGAAATTTTGTCATTATTATCTGATTCAACCTCTGATTCAATGTTGAATACTAATACCTCAAGTCTTGAGGTCACAGTTCCATGGAGAAGCCTTTGATGAAGTATGAGCATGACTTGATAAATTGTGATTTGACCTCTCTCTTTTTTCTTTTTTTTTTCGTTAATGAGAAGCATGAACCCCATATGCTCTACTGTGCTAACCTGTTTTTACTGTTTGTAAATTTTTAAGGCTTAAGCTTTTGCTTTTGCACTGTTAATTTCTCTTAAGTTTGCTTCATTGATTAACTGAGCATTTATTAAAAAAAAAAAAAAAAAATAGGGGATTCAAGTAGTTAGGAACTTTTCATGTTGGTTTTGCAGGGCGCCTGAACTTCTTTTAGGAGCAAGAAAATATTCCACTGCAATTGACATGTGGTCTCTGGGTTGTATCATGGCTGAACTACTATCGAAAGAACCACTTTTCAATGGGAAAACTGAATTTGATCAACTTGACAAGGTAAATTAAATTAGTTGGCCTCACCTTTAATTAGTCATTACCGTCTGGCCGTGCTATTGCTGGAATAGTTCAATCTGCCCATGGTGGTTAATGATATTGGATTTATTGTGTGGAATTTACTTATCGCAGATTTTCAGAATCCTCGGCACACCAAATGAGACAATATGGCCTGGTTTTTCAAAGTTGCCTGGAGTCAAGATTAATTTTGTCAAGCATCAGTAAGTATTAGATCTTTTATAAATTGATTTTAGATTCAGTTGAGTGTAATATTCAGGTCTTCTTATTTTTCACGCTGTTTTCCCAGGCTTCCAGCTTTGGGTGATTCTGGTCTGGCTTTCTGGCCTCCATTGGTAACAGTTCAGTAACGCAGCATTTATTTTTGTTTGTATTAATTACTGATATTTTCCTTTCAGGTATAATCTATTGCGCAAGAAATTTCCAGCAACATCATTCACTGGAACACCTGTTCTCTCTGATGCAGGGTTTGACTTGTTGAATAAACTTCTTACTTTTGATCCTGAGAAGGTAAATGACTTGGCTTGTCTAAATATTTTCATTACCTTTTCATTATTTATGTGGATGATTTATTGAGCCTTGTGTTATCACCTTCAGCGTATAACAGCTGAAGCTGCTCTTAACCATGAGTGGTTTCGTGAAGTTCCTCTTCCCAAGATTAAAGCTTTCATGCCCACTTTCCCTGCTCAACATGCTCAAGACAGGTATTGAGCCACAGAAACAAGAAAACATCACAACTACTATCTTATTTTAGTAAATTTGGATTTTAATTTATTATTGTAGTTTTAAATAAGGTCTTTTGGTATCATGCTTAGGCGTATGAGAAGAATGTTGAAGAGTCCAGATCCTTTGGAAGAGCAACGTAGAAAGGAATTGCAGCAAGGGGAATTGGGTACTGGTGGTTTGTTTGGCTGAGAGAAAGTTCATCCATCTATGCCGTTTGATCTTCATGTTTTAGATTTTCACATTATTGTTAGATGGCCATGATTGAGGTGAGAGACATGCATTCCACGGAAGTTGCGAACTTTGATTGTCAGACGATCATTCTTGCTGTTTTTAAGCAGGCACTGATGATGATTTGGCCTGAGATATTGATTGCCTCTTCTTCTGAACCAGATGTCTTGCAGTTTAATTTGTTTTCCAGCTTTGATCATCATATAAAAATGCATCTGACATTTCGTGGGCATCACAAGGTGTGGCATATCAGCCTTTCTTCTTTTAGAAATCAGTTTCAGCTGAAACTTGTGTATCATATTTTTATTGGAACAATTATGTAAACATTCCCTTTATAGCTGGTTTTGAATATTAAAACAATATGGATTTCTTCCTACTATCAGTTCCATCACTTTTAATATTGACATTGTGTTTGCAAGAGACGGTGTGAAGTGGAGGGACGTTCTTTGCTTTTCATTGACAAAGAAATTGACAGTAACCATTATACATCAAAGGTAATTTATTAATCCAATATCTGTGGAATGCCTTATGGGGTTAGGTATATATTTTCCATCCATGAGGGATTGCCTCTGCAGTATGAAATTGCGGTGCCAACTTACCTATATTAGTTTTTTTTTTTTGTTCATTTGCGTATCTTATGATACAACTATTTGTAAATTTGTTGGAGATGTGGAGGACAATTGCCATGACCTGAAGTTTCTGCTAGGACAATGGTCATATATGGTTTTGTATGACACTGTTTTCTTGAGTTGAAAAGAAAATTTGAAGAGTTGAGATGTTGCAAATGTTTCCTTTCTCTTCCTTAGGGTGATGTGTTCACGATTTGTTATTTTGTGTTTGTGTGTGCATTCATGGGGAAAAAGGGTATAAAACCCAATTTATTGATGTCAACTAAAGGAATTGGCTTCTGAACTATTTTTCATAAATTATTTATTTGTTTATTGATTACAACCCGTTTTAACAGTTCATTGAGTGTCTGGTAGTCTGTAAATGTGGACAACTTATCATAGGAGGAAGAAAGTATTCATCAGTAATTAAGTCCAAGAACATGTAGTTTATCTTATGTCCTTTTTATTTGATCATGCCAACAGTAGGCTTGTACTTTCCAACGGATGATCTATTTTAACCTTTAGTTGACTTTCTCTTGTTTACTATCAAGTTTCCTTTTGTACTTCATTGATTTAGTTTACCTGTTGCTTAGTCAGCAATTGAAACATCTCCTTAAGACGTGAAAGTTAACATGTAAATGGCTATTTCTATTTTATTATTTTTCAATTAAGGTCTGAGAGATTCAAGCTGTAATTAGCTCTGGAACCTTTTATGACATGTCTCTGAATGTAACTGCAGTCTCAAAGCAAGCAGGTTGAGGAGGTTATTTGCATATTGTGGATTTTATCTAACTTCGGATTAGTTGTTCCTTCAGGCTCAGTAGAGGTACCATACAAACTTTGGTCTGTTACAATTACAATATCTTAGATTTACTCTTTCACTTTAATATTTCTATCTTCAGTTAACTTGTTCACTTTAATATTTCTATCTTTACTGGTATACTAGCATTTTCATTGTTTTATGTAATGGTATCGTTAAGAGGCGTTTGATTCTATGTAATTGTAATGAAAGGTATCTTATAAGTGAATCAAGTACGAATGACCATTTCTGTATCTTTCCTTAACAGTTTGTCCTAACCTTATGGAACAGTCATGGTGAAGTTGTCTTACGTATGTTCTCCTCTCACCTCCCATTCTATTTTCATATATAGTTTGGATTGGATGTCTTCATATTGATTGTTAGATTTTCATTTAGTGTTATGATCTGCTGTGGCTACCTTGGCTGTAATAGAAGTGTTTTCTTTTTAATGCATGAATGCTTAGAATACGGCAAGTTTAAAAAGGAGATTCTTGATTGAACCCATGTTTTGTAAATATATATTCATACTTATGTTACTCGGACTTGGGTGTGGTGTCGGACATGAGTATGTTTGATTTATTTTAAGTTTTTTCATGTATTTGGAGAGTACTTGAAGGATCATATCCCTATATTCATGTCCGAATATGCGTCGGACACGGGTACTTTAAAACAAACGAAGAGTCAGAGCAACATAGATTCATTTTGTATATTTTTGTGCATTGGTTCACTACATGTTCACTTAACCTTGGGAGAAGTTATGATTATTACTAGACCAGCTTGCATTTAGGTAATTTAGGCTCTATTGTTTCATGTTATCAACTCCTCTGTTCATTCCATGAAACATCCAGTTTTGTAATTTGTGTGGTCCTCTTCAGACTCGATGCTGCGGTATGTTCTAGCCAGTTTTCTGGGTTATTGAATGCTAGTTACTTGGGATTGTTTAGTATTTTTGTTTATTTTATTCCTCTAGTTGCATATCTGGGTTATTGAATGCTCATCAATTATCATTAGTCCAAACAAGCAGGAATACTTGGTACAAAAGGTACAGAGCTATTATGATAACAGCAAGGGGGAGACAAAATCACGAAAAAAGAAAGGTCACCAGTATGCTAGATCTGGTACTTTACGTATTCGTAACGTGTTCGTGTTTTTTTTTTTTGTCATAATTGTATTTAAAGTATTATATATTTATATAAAATTTTGATATGTTAATAATAATTGTGTTTTAGTTTTTTTTTTTTTCTTTTTTTCAAAGTGTGTTTAAAATTGTCAGATTTATTATATACTAATTATTTCTCTTAGCCCAGCCAGCAGAATGATTGTGGAATTGTATAGTAATTATTTCTCTTTGCCCAGCCAGCAGAATGACTGTGGAATTGTATACTAATTATTTCTCTTAGCCCAGCCAGCAGAATGATTGTGGAATTGTAACTTGTCAAAAGCCCCACTTTTGAGACTGATGCTTTATAGAATTATTATAGTTTATACCCAAGAATGCGAAATTTTTTGTTGGCTAAAATCAATGCTTTATGTATTATCCTATCCTCGTTAAAAATCCAACAAAAGAAATAAAGTTGTTGGATTTCAAAAATTGAAAAAAAAAAAAAAAAAAAGGAAGAAGAAAACTCTCGAGTTCCTGGTGATTGAGAATAAAATTTGTCGTTAGACTAAATGTGACAGCTTAGCAAAATTTTAAAACAACATTATCACTTCACTTTGTCAAGAGAATTACCTCGGAATAAGGAAAAAATAAATACAGAAGCTAAATTTATTGAATATTATTCTTTTAAGATAAATGAATTAATTAAATTAAATTTTGATTCACATTTTTAAATTATTTATTTATAATAAAAATAGCTTATGAGATATGTATATATTACCAAATTTAAATTTTTTAGTCGAGATTTCTCACTCGAAACAAAATTTAAAAAATGCTAATAGCGTCTTTGATTAATTTATTATATTTAGAGTCAACTAGTAGTAGGGATGGCAAAATTCGAATTGTCCTCTGGATTTCGAATCGATTCGAATGGAGAGATTTTATTTTTTGAACAGTGGAGGCGGAATCGGGCGGGATGATTTTTTTTTTTTTGAAAAGCGGGGATAAAGCAGTTCTGGTAATTGTTTGTTCTGTCCTGTCCCGAATACTGAAATTATTATTTTACCCTTAAATATTTAATTTTTAAAAGGGTAATAAAGTAATACAACTAAACCTGTTATTTTTATTTAAAAAATCTAAACCTAATACTTTATTTTTTGATGCTTATGTTGAATTTATATTTAAATTTTTTTACAATACTTTATTATTTGAAAAAAATTAAAAATAACTAATAAATATTGGATGAGGCGAGGGGGGGCGATTATGGATGCAACCGACATCTATGGAGGTGGTAGTGATATTGAAATTTCAACATCCATGACGGAGCGGGACAGAGTATTGAAATTTCAAAATCCGCTCCCGCCCTGCTCCATTGCCATCCCTAACTAGTAGTAATAGCAAGAGACAAAGAAAAGAAAAAGTATAGACTTATCATATGGGGCGAGGGTGGAGCGATTATGGATGTAACCGACATCCATGGAGGTGGTAGTGGTATTAAAATTTCAACACCTATGACAGAGATAAATGAGAGAAAATGAAGAGATGCGAGTCAAGTGTGTTTATTTTAGAGGTGTTCATGGGTCGGACTGGGCCGGGTTCGGGCCGGGCCCATGTATGGTATCAACAATATATTTGCTTTCCTAAGCCCGGCTCGGCCCTAAATATGGGTTTCAAATTTTGTCCAAGCGTATACATATTTGTAAATGGATAGCCCAAGCCCGTTTAGGTCCACCCATATTATTTTTTTTCTATTTTTTTTTTGAAAAAATATATTTTTTTTATTATTTAATCTTTAGTAATTTTATATTTTTTCTTTTATTACGTTCTTAAACATGGACAACTTAACATATTTTTTAATGTTTACACCATAATATTATATATATATATTTAATCTTTATATGACATAAATATTGAGATTCGGCTCATGCTCAAACAGAGATAATGTATAATTTAATCATCAAGTTAAACATACGACGTAGCGGAATAAAACAAAACAAAGAGAAACGAATTCCTCCATGGATCTGCTTCTGAATTCAAAACGATCATCCTGTCAAGAACAGATAACAATCAAAATCTCATACCTTTGTAATGGAGATTGCCCAAAACCTCAAGACAGATTCTTGATATTCTTGTACACAAAGCTCGCTTGTCGCAAACCAAAACCGTCCAATTGTCTGGCCTCTAACAGTAATCCATACAGGTGACTTGAAAACCTTCACAAGGTTGAGATTATATTTTGCCAAGACAATGCTAGTAGTCTAGGTTGTGAGAAACCTTCCTCCTCTTACACTAGTTAGCCGAAAAAAAACAGGCAAGAAGAAAACAGATTCCTCCTCTTCTTTTCTCTATACGCCGATTCTCACAGGGAGATGATAGAATGTGGCTACCAGGGTTTTAGCATGTAAGAGGCGGCAACAACGTAAAGCATATATATAAGTAGGTTTAGTGCATGCCAACTATTGGACTAACTGGACTAAAGCCCTTATACATATTATTAAACATTCATACTAAGCCCACAACACTTAATGAATATTTAATCTGGCTAATCTCATTTTAATTTCATTAATCACCTTTTGTGTGTGACCCATTAAGCTCTTAACATGTTGGCAATAAATATAATAAATTCAATTAAGAAATTCTTATTTATATTTATAGATTATGAGCGGCATCTAGCAATGCATCATGACCACCCAAATGCCAAGAGAGTCATCAAGCTTCAACAAGCCTTTCATGTACCATATGTCTGTGTAATTCGATCCCTTCATCAAATATCCCGGGATAGGAAAGAGTATGTTTCAGTGTCTACTCTTAATCTCATTCCACATTAGATCTGCAGCTTTAATATTAACTCCTTAAGTATTGCCTTGGCCAAGAACTTTCATAAGTTAATATAAGCTAGATACATGTGATGATGTCCCCTCATATCACTTGGGGTGATGAATCCTCTATGGACCACTCATTCATCTTCGTATGCTTCATGTCATACCCAATAACACTCTACTATAAGCATCCTCATGATTGGGACCCGTTCATGATGAAATCTAAGTATGACAGTTCACATACAAGATGACCTGGTGCCACAAGTCAAAGGATTACTTACAATATTGACACATGGGAGTATTTTCCATAGACACTTGAGTGAAATACCAAATGGAACTCTCATAGCGGGTCATGTTCAGTGAACTTGTTCAACTAACAAGCACCCATATGTTATCCCCAAGTATCTCTATACTTTCAACCTATGAGACCGGTTGCATGCATCAAGTGCATGAAGGCTTAACATATGCCAGTCTTTGAGCGTTGTTAATGCCCTGTCTTGACAATACGATGACCAATAACAGTTTTAGAAACACGGCATTGATGCATAAGGATCCTCATAATTGTAACTCCTTACAATTCATTTGCAATGCCATTGTGTTTCATGGGCTTTATCTTCACAAGTTATTTATAACAATTATAACAATACTTATGGATAAAGAAATACCTCAATTATAATTAATTAACTATAATGTGCAGTACATTAATATATAAATAGTGTCTTACAAGCCCAACTAGATTGGCTTGCAGGGCTTACACCAACAATCTTCCACTAGCACTAAAGCCAATCGCCCATGTAATTAAGCCCATGTCCTTCCATGTGACGATTGTGTTTCTGCTGGGACAGAACATTAGTGAAAGGATCAGCTATATTATCCTCTGTGGGTACCATTTCCATACTTATATCACCTCTTTGAATTATATCTCTAATCACGTGATATTGCCGCAATACATGTTTGGATTTATGATGAGACCATGGTTCCTTAGCTTGCGCTATGGCTACATTGCTATCACAGTAAAGTGGTACTGGATCAACAATGCTTGGAACCACATCAAGTTCTGTTTTGAACTTCTTAATCCAAACAGCCTCCTTCGCTGCCTCACAAGCAGAGATGTATTCAGCCTCTGTTTTTGAATCTGCAGTTGTAGTCTGTTTGAAACTTTTCCAACTGGCTGCAGTTTCATTTAAGGTAAATACGTAACCGCCCTGCGATTTACTGTCATCCCTATCAATTTGGAATTCAGCATCTGTATAACCCCTAACTTGGAGTTCAACCCCTCCATAAACCAAGAAAATATCCTTAGTTCTTTTCAAGTACTTGAGGATATTCTTCACAGCAGTCCAGTGACTTCTACTAGGATTGCTTTGGTATCGGCTCGTGACACTCAGAGCGTACGATACATTTGGTCTTGTGCACAACATGGCGTACATGATAGATCCAATTCTCGAAGCATATGGAATCCTATCCATCCGTGTCCTTTCTTCATAAGTTTTAGGACACATCTCTTTCGAGAGTTGTACACCATGTACCATAGGCAAGTTACCTCTTTTGGAGATATCCATGCTAAACCTCTTTAGCACCTTGTCTATGTAAACGGATTGGGACAATCCAAGCAGCCTTTTCGATCTATCTCTATAGATCTTAATTCCTAGAATATATGCTGCTTCTCCCAAATCCTTCATGGAGAATTGTTTGGAGAGCCAGACCTTGGTCGTTTGAAGCATGTCCGTTTACCTTCTTGTAAACACATGGTTCATCAGGATTCTTAATGAAACCAAATTCTTTAATTGTTTCATCAAACCTAATATTCCAACTCCGAGATGCTTGCTTTAGTCCATAAATGGACTTTTGCAGCTTGCATACCTTATTAGAAGTGGCCTTGGATGAAAAACCTTCAGGTTGTGTCATATACACTTCCTCTTGCAAATTCCCGTTAAGGAATGCAATTTTTACATCCATCTGCCATATCTCATAATCATGGTATGCAGCAATAGCAAGCATAATCCTAATGGACTTAACCATGGCAATTGGTGAAAAGGTTTCTTCAAAATCAATGCCTTCAACTTGATTATAACCTTTTGCAACCAATCTGGCCTTATACATTTGTATGTTGCCATCCATGTATGTCTTTATCTTGTAGACCCATTTACACCTTATGGGTTTTATCCCTTGAGGTGGATCAACTAAAGACCAAATTTGGTTAACTTCCATGGCATCCATTTCGGATTTCATGGCTTCTAGGCATTTCTTGGAATTGACGTCCGACATCGCTTCGTTATATGTAGTAGGTTCACTATCAATGGGCAAATCATCTCTTTCCAAAAGAAATCCATATCTTATTGGTGTTTACCTCTCCTTACTAGACCTTCGGAGTACTTGTGTTTCTTGAGCATTAGTCCGAGCATCCAATGCTTTGACCGTTGGCTCAAGTTCCAAGGGAATGTTAGGTTGTGGTTCTTGAACTTCTTCAAGTTTTACTTTACTCCCACTAAATCCTTCTAGTAGAAACTCTTTCTCTAGAAAAGCAGCGTGTTTTGACAAAAACACATTTTGATTAGTAGGACTGTAAAAGTAATATCCAACAGTCTCTTTAGGATATCCCACAAACTTACATTTTTCTGATCTAGCTCCTAGCTTATCAGAAGGTACTTGCTTCACATAAGCAGTACATCCCCAAATCTTTAGAAAAGATAAACATGGCTTCTTGCTATTCCATATCTCATATGGTACCTTATCTATCGACTTGCTTGGAACCCTATTTAGAAGGTAAGCTGCAGTCTCTAAGGCATATCCCCAAAAGGATATCGGAAGGTCGGCCTTAGACATCATGGATCGAACCATGTCCAACAAGGTTCGATTTCTCCTCTCGCACACTCCGTTATGCTGAGGAGTTCCAGGTAAAGTCTATTGCGGCAGAATTCTATTTTCGTCAAATGATCCAAGAAATCATAGGTTATATATTCTCCACCTCGATCTGATCTAAGAGCCAGAATATTTTTCCCAGTCTATTTCTCTACTTCAGTTCTGAACTCTTTGAACTTTTCAAAAGCTTCAGACTTGTATCTCATCAGATACACATAATCATATCTTGAATGATCATCAATAAAGGTTATGAAGTATGAGTAATCACCTCTAGCAGCTGTGTTTAGTGGCTCACATACATCTGAATGTATTAAGCCCAATAAAACACCAGCTCTTTCACCCTTTCCTGTAAAAGGAGTCTTGGTCATCTTACCAAGGAGACAACATTCACAAGTCCCATATGATTTATAATCAGAGGGTTCCAAATAACCATGTTTATGCAATTTGGAAATCCTTGTCTCATTGATATGACCAAGTCTACAGTGCCAGATGTAAGTCTTACTTGGATCATCATTTCTTGCTTTCTTGACATTTATATTGAACACATGTATCTCTGGATCCAAAACATATAATCCATTATGTAATGTTACCGATCCATAGTGAATGTTTTTAAGAATGATGGAGCAACTATTGCCCTTCATTCTTATCTCGAAACCATCATTAACAGTGAGGTATGAAACTGAAATGATGTTTCTAGACAATACTGGAACAAAGTAACAATCTTTCAGTTCCAACTTCATGCCAGAAGGCAAAGATAAAGTACATGTTCCAACGGCCAATGCTGCAACTTTTGCACCATTGCCTACTCTTAGAACTACTTCATCTTTGCTCAACTTTCTACTTCCTTTCAACATCCTTTGCCATTACATAGATGTGAATCGCATCCTGAATCAACTATTTAGGAATTAGATTTAACAGTAGAAAGATTCAGTTCAATCACAAACACAGTCAACCCAGAAACTTCTATAAGTTCTTCTTGACTTGTCAAGTGAGCAACCTTCCTTTCATTGAGAACGTTTCTCAATCTTTTGTACCAATCCAAACATTTTGGACTAATGGCATTCATAATGCCGCGCAGTGCAGTTAAAGTATTAACCATTTTCAACAACTTAATATGGAAAAAGTATATATCAGTTATATTCATGTATTTATACCAATTCAAGATGAGGTATTAAATCTCTTATTGGTTCTCCCACTAATTTTTCGAGATAATAGCCTTCACTATTATTCGGAAATCTCATCAAGGTATTTCTAGTGGACTGGGATCCCTTTCAACATGTTGCAACCTTGAGTGACTCAACAAATTACAACAAGCCTAGTTGGGTAGATAACATAGCTTATCAATTGCATCTCTATGCAACTCCCAGATCAGTTAGGTGACAACTCCTTGTCTAAGCACATCATATGTACTTCGCCCAACCTTGCCTCTAACAATATGCGGTCAAGTTTTAAAGCATCCGGACAACATAGCGTTAGTTGAGTAAGACCCAACTTCATAACTCAAACATATTCGTACAGTAGTTTGACCTTGAGTGACTCAACAAGCCTCCTACTGGAAAAACTCTGGTTATCTTGTTATGATGATGGAAGACAACTTTATCATGCGAAACATGTGACTCAATATTGTAAAGAGGGATTTCCTTTTTCTTTAAAAGTCTAATCATATCATGCATTCATAGCATTTATAACATCGCATAAAATAAATCTATAACATGCTTTCTACTTGGATGATTATGGACTTTTCTAATCTAGTTTCCTTGAGCCATCAAAGGAAATTAGTTGGACAAATTCCTAGGTGATTACATACATAGTCTTCAAAGCTTGCTTGTAATCTCCTTATCTTCGTGGCGCTTATCTTCTCCATCTTCAAGTTACAAAAAATTATTCCTAGCTAATCCTAATTTTACACTTTGATGTAACTAATTCCATTTGAAATAAAGAAACCTCGGGTTACATTTGAGGGGAATGAGGTGAGGAAAGAATTTTTACAACTCCAAAAAATGAGAGATAAGGTAGGGCACGCTGTCCCTATTTAATAAAAAAAAACCATGAAAAATAAATTTAACCATCCACAATCATATTGGGTCTAAGTCCACAATCATCCTATACATTCACAAACAATTTATAAACATATAAATCATGCTTTAATCTTAGTTACCATTCAATGATTATATTTGATCCATAATTTAATTTAAAGGAAATAATAAACATTTATTCTAATCTCATTAGAATAAATCCTAATCCAATTAGGATTATTTTCTCTAATTAAATTATCATCCAATTAAACATTTAATTGAATATTTATGTAAATTTTTATTTTGGTGATTTAATTAATTTAACAATATTACTATGGTTACCAATTCAAGTGTTGTAGTTCAACTAAGACACTACAACATTAGTAACTCAATATTATTAAAATCCACAAGCTGTAAAAATATGATAGAAGCAAAAACCCTAGCAAGGGAAGGCGCAGGCTGCGGCTACCAGGGTATAGCCGTCGCCTCCCTTCTCCCTACAGCCTATCTATTCGCTTTTCACAATTTTCAACTTTTTTAATGCCAAATCAGTTTTATGATTTTTCAGGCTTGCCAAGAACAATTCTAAGCAATTTTATATTTAAAAATCATCAAACCATGCACTAAAAACAGCCAAAAAAATCTATAAGTTTTTCTGACTCAAATCACCAAATTGGCACAAAGCAGGCAAAAACAATTCGCAATTGCTACCAAACTTTTGCCCTTTGCATTAATCAGTTTAAAATAATTTTAAACCAATTAATCAACAAGAATTCACCATGATAACCTGCTGCCTTCACCGAAACACTACAAGTGCAAATTCTCACAATTTCGATTAATGACAATCGGATCAAAACAACTCAAAGAACACAACAGTTTTGTTAAAGGTAACAATCAAAGCATAGATCGTATAGGAATAACATAAGCGAGGTTCTGATACCACTATTGGGATTTGGCTCATGCTCAAACAGAGATAATGTATAATTTAATCATCAAGTTAAACATACAACGCAGCGGAATAAAACAAAAATAAGAGAAACTGAATCCCTCCATGGATCTGCCTATGAATTCAAAATGATCATCCTGTCAAGAACAAATAACAATCAAAATCTCATACCTCTGTAATGGAGATTCACGAAACCTCAAGACAGATTTTTGATGTTCTTGTTCTTGTATACAAAGCCCGCTTGTCGCAAACCAAAGTCGTCCAATTGTCCGACCTCTAACAGTAATCCACACAGGTGACTCGAAAACCTTCACAATGTTGAGATTACGTTTTGCCAAGACGATGCTAGTAGTCTATGTTGTGAGAAACCTTCATCCTCTTACACTAGTTAGCCGAAAATAAGCAGGCAGAAAGAAAACAGATTCTCCTCTTCTTTTCTCTATGCACAGATTCTCACAGGAAAGTGAGAGAATGCGGCTACCAAGGTTTTCGCTTGTAGGAGGCGGCAACAACATAAAGCACATCTATAAGTAGGTTTAGTGTATGCCAACTATTGGACTAACTGCACTAAAGCCCTTATACATATTATTAAATATTCATACTAAGCCCACAACATTTAATGAATATTTAATCTGACCCAATCTCATTTTAATTTCATTAATCACCTTTTGTGTATGACTCATTAGGCCCTTAACATGTTGGCAATAAATATAATAAATTCAATTAAGAATTTTCTATTTATATTTATAGATCATGAGCGGCATCTAGCAATGCATCATGACTACCCAAATGTCAAGAGAGTCATCAAGCTTAACAAGCCTTTCGTGTACAATATGTCTGTGTAATTCAACCCCTTCATCAAATATCCCGGGATAGGAAAGAGCATGGTTTAGTGTCTACTCTTAATCTCATTCCACATTAGATCTACAGCTGTAATATTAACTCCTTAAGTATTGCCTTGGCCAAGGACTTCCATAAGTTTATATAAGCTAGATACATGTGAGATATGTCCCCTCATATCACTTGGGGTGATGAATCCTCTCTGGACCACTCATTCATCTTCGTACGCTTCATGTCATACCCAATAACACTCTACTATAAGCATCCTCATGATTGGGACCCGTTCATGATGAAATCTAAGTATGACAGTTCACATACAAGATGACTTGGTGTCACAAGTCAAAGAATTATTTACACTATTGACACATGAAAGTATTTTCCATAGACACTTGAGTGAAATACCAAATGGAACTCTCATAGCGGGTCATGTTCAGTGAACTTGTTCAACTAACAAGCACCCATATGTTATCCCCAAGTATCTCTATATTTTAACCTATGAGACCGGTTGCATGCATCAAGTGCATGAAGGCTTAACATATGCCAGTCTTTGAGCATTGTCAATGCCCTGTCTTGACAATACGATGACCAAAAATAGTTTTAGAAACACGGCATTGATGCATAAGGATCCTCATAATTGTAACTCCTTACAATTCCTTTGCAATGCCATTGTGTTTCATGGGCTTTATCTTCACAAGTTATTTATAACAATTATAACAATACTTATGGATAAAGAAATACCTCAATTATAATTAATTAACTATAATATGCAGTACATGAATATATAAGTAGTGTCTTACAAGCCCAACTAGATTGGCTTGCAGGGTTTACACCAACAATAAATTACATAATATATATTCTTGCAAATCTTTATATATAGATTTTGTCTTTATATATAGAAAATGGGTCGAGCCGGGCTCGGGTCTTGAATGTTGGAGCCAATACCAGACCCATTTTTTAAACGGGCCTTATTTTTTTGCCCAAGCTCATTTTTCGAGCCTAATATTATTGTCCAAGCCCTCCCAAATATGGACGGACCTTTATGGCTTGGGTGGGTAGCCCGACCCTTGGACAAGTCTACTTTATTTATAAGATTGTTCATTATTGTTTAGATTTTACATTTTTATTTTAACTTACAAAGGATATGATAATAAAATAATTTAATTTTTACTTTATAGAACTATGAATAAAAATAAAATTATATTTTCTCTTTACTTTTTCACTTTTCTATTCATCTAATTTTTTATTTTTTCAGTTTTCTATCTACCTCAAATTTTGCTTGACAAAGTGAAAAAAACTGAAGGATGAAAGAGGATATGTGGAAAAGTAAAAATAAAATGATATTAATTCATATACCTTA
This sequence comes from Fremontodendron californicum, assembly GCA_030761205.1. Taxonomy (NCBI): domain Eukaryota; kingdom Viridiplantae; phylum Streptophyta; class Magnoliopsida; order Malvales; family Malvaceae; genus Fremontodendron; species Fremontodendron californicum. Next base: position 24,370,033 of record JAULJL010000013.1, read on the forward strand.
AAGGGCAAATAGTGAGCCATGTGTTGACATCTGTCAACACCTTATTGCTCAACGTCTCTCTATATGCATACTGAATCATGCAATACGACGTCGTTTAACATTGCTTGGTGTTGTTTTTGTTTCTGTTTACTGAGTTAAGCATTTAATGTGACGCTGGTCTCATAGCTTCCCAATCGAGGCAATGTGCATACGAAGCCGTTTCATACCTTCCCAGTCATGGTGTTTTGCATTTCACCCCGCGTGCATTACATGTTACCATGTCAGATAGCTGCGATGGATTAAGTCCGTGTTTACCCCGCGTGGATTAAATGTTACCGTATCAGATAGCTACAATGGATTAACTCAATGTGCATTTAATCTTCACACGTCTATATAAATGCACCATCTGTACCTTTTAACCAAAACCAATGACTAAACAAGATGTTTGCACTCTTTTAACTGATGGTCCACTGATTTGTTATACTTGATAAACAAACATGCTTTTGTCCACAAGGTTTTTCACATTAGGCTGCATTGAAAGCCCTTATAGCGTGAAATGATTCTCCTGTTCCTTTTTCTTTCCCTAGGCAAATGACCAACTGGCCCTTGCTTCATTTGGTCTCTTCCGCGTGAAATGCTCTTCTGTTGCTCCTCATTTGTAGGGATAGCAGCGGGTCGGATATCTGCATTTTTTGTACTATCTGAATCGCAAAACTGTTTTAAAATCTGAATCCGCAAATTATCCGCATTTAATCTGCATATTACAATCTGAATTCGAATCCGAATTAAATAACATTATCGTCGGATATCCGAATATACTAAAAATCCGAATTCAATAAATCAATTTTTTTTAAAAATAAAAATATAAAATCAAACAAAATTTATGTGTTTTACAAATAAGCGGATTCGGATTTGGATATCCGAATCCGCTATCCAAATTCGCAGAAGTAATACGGATTTGGATAATGGACATCCGAGATTTCATATCCGCATCCGCTTCGAATCCACTGCGAATAGTAAATATAATATTCGAATCTGACTTTTATTCGAATCCGCAAACAATGGATTGGATATCCGCCGATATCCGAATCCGCATTTTAAATTTCCACCCTACTCATTTGTGAAGTCGAATGACAGACCGGCCCTTACTTATGCTCAACCAAACTCAGTTTATAGAAAGAAAAAAAAAACTTTATAAGTAGCCTCTTGCTTCGGCCTTCCTTGCACAGGGTGTGTACTCTTCTATTGGCAAGGCAAGGTGAGCAAATCCTTCTCATCCCCTTTTCTTCTTTACCCATTTTCCCCTTTTGGCTCTCTTTATACATGGTGATCTATTCTTGTACGGTCTTGGTTATTTTTTAAATCAAAGCTCACCTTTAATGCACTTGAACCTGGTTTTATATTGAGGCCATGCATAATTGTCTTCCCTTCTTTCATGTTCATAGCAAGGTCTGCATGCTGGGAATGCCCACTCATTGTAGGCAACAAATGGCTATTTCATGCCCACAGATCTGGCAAATCAGCTATTTGCTTCTTTAACGGATTGTTTAGTGAGTGGTGCTTTATTCTAGGGGGTTCCTAATTGATTGCCATCAAACAGCTTTGTTCTTGTCTGGAATTTTCATTAAGATGATCTATTTAGCCATGCATCTTCAATTCTTTTGTAGGCCACACTTAGATTAGCTCAACTAAATAGAGTTGCGGAACGTTTATCTCGCCATGTCATGGAGCATCATGAAGTAATGGGTAAGTTTTCTGATGAGATTTCTCATGTTTGCTCTACTATTCCAAGGATGTAACCTCTGTTCACACATCATCTGGTTCTATTGTATTGGTATACAAATTTTTTTTCATCTATCGATCTTTAAAATGAAAAGCATGTGTTTTTGTATCTTTGAGTGAAGTTTTGGCCGATGATAACTAGATTATCAATCATTTGAATTCTTTATATCCTCCCCTAGACATAAAGTTTTATGTATATATATATATATATTTACTAAAGTTGGTCCCATGACACTAATTATTCATTAAAGATGGAAATATTAGCGTAATTGGTTGTAAGTTGATTAAGAGCTAGTTTAGCATTGCTGTTGGAAAAAGTTTGGGTTGAAAAAAGTGTGTTTAAAAAGTGTGGTGAAAAAATGTGATTTAAAAACTTTAAGTGTTTGAAATTGCTGTGAAAAAGTGTTGTAGGGAATTGAAATGTCAAAAAAAGATATGTTTAAAATAATAAAAGTGTAGAGATGTAAGGATAATAAAGTTATTTTATCCAAAAGCCAGCTTTTAAAGTCCAAAAGCTATATTTTTTAGCTTTTTGGATTGGCTTTTCAAACTATGGTTTCAACAACAAAAGCTTTTTTTTTTACCTATTCAGTGTCGCAACCTAAAAAATAATAAGACTTATCGCAAGACTTTATTATTCGTTAAGCGTGACATTAAAAAAAATCGAGAAAAAGTCGACTTAATTCCTCTTGAAAAATGAAGGTTTTGAAAATGACCTTGAAAAAGACATGAAGTCGCCACCAATCTTTTTTAGCTAGGTGTGATCGGCCACCTATTAAAACCGATTTTATAAAATATTTTAAAATCAATTAAAACATTTTTAAAACCAATTTCAAGTCTGCGTTTTAAACCAGAGAAAAAAAAGGGGTTCGGGACTCGGTTACATGTAGGGAAGGATTAGCACCCCCCACAACGCCCGTATAAAACGGTACCTTATTAATTATGTGTTATCTCAAGTCTCGGTAAAAAAACCGGTTTTAAATTTAGTATTTCAAGTTAATTCCCAATTTAAAGAAAAATAATTCCATTTTTAATTGAAAATGATCCGAAATTTATAAATTCAAAATTTTCCTATATTTCCCAACAAACGTGGCAAAATATAGAAATTTTTACTAATTTGAAAAACTTTCCGAATCATTCTCATTTTAAAGAAGATATTCCGTTATTAATGATAATTGATGATATCCTCCCCAGCAAACCCGACAGAGAATTCATGAATTATTTTAACTCGGAAATATCTTTATTTTATTGAAAATCATTACCTTTTTGAAAACATTTAAAAAAATATGAATATGTATAACATAAATAAAATGACATAGCAAAGTCTAAATAATATAATGCAACCTAAATGGTATGATATAATTTAAATGTCTTAGTATATTCTAAATGAAATGAAATATTCTAAGTTATATGGTATATTCTAAAAGAAATGAAATGACCTAGGTAACATGATATATTCTATATGAAATGTAATATCCTAAGTCATATGATATATTCTAAATGAAATAAAATATCCTAAGTGACATAATATATTCTAAATGAAATGAAATGACCTATGTAATATATTTACATGAAATGAAATGACCTAGGTAACATAACATATTCTATATGAAATGAAATAATTTAAATGACATGGCAAATATATATGATATGGCATATAATCTAAATGACATGAAATATAAAATAATGCTATCATATAATATGCATGAAAATAAAAATAAAAATAATAATGCATGAACATAGCATATGCTAAATAATATGACAAAAATAACTAAATAAAAAACATAGGATATCATGAAATATTCAAAACCATATAACAAATAATATAATATCAAAAATTTAAATCAAAGATAATAACACCATCATGAAAATTAAACATAGAAAAAATTACATATTATATAATATGCATGAATATGGAAAATGCAATGCATGAGAATGTATTTTTTCCTTTAATTAAGGAAATCCGTATATCTAAAAAGATATCCAGCTACCTTAGGAAAATATATCAAATTGAATATTCTAAAATCAAAATACTTTGTGATTGTTTGAAAACAATTTTTTTTTGAAAAGCTTAGATTATAAATAAAAACTTAGCTAAACCCTTTTTAAATGGCTCTAATTTCCTAGGTTTAAAATCTCGGACTTGACCACCCTTAACCCGAGACTTAAGAAATCATTTTTAGAGTTTAAAAAGGCTTAGAAACTACCCTAAGTCAATAGCTAAACTTCCTAACCAGCCCCCTCTAAGTAACTTAACCAAAACAGAAAAATGATTTTCCTTCAAATTCAATTTTGACTCCACTGTCCAGTTTTAAAACACGATTTTTTACCCTATTTTTAAAAATTAAAAAAAATATAAAAACAATACTGGAGACTAAAAACATGTAAAACTACATGGGAAAAAATTGGCTTAATTTTCTGATTAAAGATGACTGCCCAGAAAAATCGGGAAAGTACGAGTACGGGGTGAAAAAACTGTTTTGCCAAAACACATTTTTTTGCCTTTGATAAAATCATTTAAAAATCAAAGTAAAAAATATTAGAGACTCTCTAAAAGACATACAAACAGTAGCTAACACTTTTGAAAAGTTAGGCAAAAATTGGCTAAGTAAAAATCACAAAGGTAGAATAATCAATTTGACAACTCTTTAATTTTCCACAAGTATGCTCAAGAGAGCATGACTTTGAGCCATTGATTGGCCTAAGTCATAAGTCAAGTGGAAAGGACATGAAATGCATGAAAAATACAGCAAATATGATACATGAAATGCATGATTTAAAACCTAAATGACATGAAAAATGCATGGCATCAATAAAATGACCTAGACCTAAATGAACTTGCATGACATTTAATGCAACCTATGTCTAAAATGCATGGCAAACAAACCAATCCTAAGCCTAAAATATCCATGGCAATAACACAAACACATAGCATGCTTAAACAAAATACTCAACCAAACATCATGAAAATACAAACCTATCAACTAACATAACAAAAATGCACACACAAAGTAAACAAAATGAAGGTGGCCGAATGACCTCATGTTCAAAATGAGCATGGCATTTTCACAAACACTTGATATACTAACATGCTTAACTAAAGAATAACACTCAAATCATGCAAATATAAAGTAGAGGCATGAAAACCAACAACCATTTTCACAAACGCATGGATTTAAAAATATAAAACATAAACAAACTTAAACATTTTGAAAACAGAAAATAAAAAAATGCAAGAATAGTAAAATAAACATGATAATAGACTCATAAATGGAAATAAACAAGCAACCAAATTAAAACAAGCTTCAAGTCTATATAGTAGAAGAAGATTTAAAGCATCAAAACTTATTAAATATCAAAAAATAACATGAAATAACAAAGCAAACAGCAACTCTAAAAAAAGCTAGGCCATTCGACCATATCCAAAAAAACAAAGGAAAACAAAATTTCAAGAGCTTTTTATAAGAAAGAATGAAGAAGGAACTTAAAGAAGAACATTAAAAACACTTATTTAAAAAGAAAAATTAAAAGAAACTCACCAAAATAATAATCAAAACAACAAATCAAGAATGGAAAATCAAAGCAAGTGCAAGAGTATGGTGCTTAAAGCAACCTCTAGAAGCTATCTTTCAAGCCTTTTCTCTTCTAACTTTCTTTTCTTTTCTAAACTTTTCTTTTTGCTTTTCAACAATGGAGAGAAAATCAGCCAAAACCAAGAGAGAATAGAGAGTGAGTGTAGCTGAAAATGAAAGAGAGGATGCCCTTCTTTAGTGCGGCCGAAACCCCCCTCTAGGCTAGGATGTTGTCATTTTTCCATCAACCAATTTTCATCCAAGGCCTATTGATCCAAGATGTTTAAAACACGAAATTATCACCCTTAGATTAGGCCATCAGCTATCCACAATTACAGCTGTTCAAGAATCTTAAGCCATTATGTTGACACTCTCTGTCTTCATACATTGGTCCATGTGGCTTATTTGCAAAGGCTTGATCAAAAATAACTAACTCTTCATTGTTGGCCTTTTGATTAAAAAATCAGAAACTTCCTACCCATCTTTGGGCCTTGGCCGGCCAGCCCTCCTTCTTCCAGCCCATGTTTCATTTTTTTAAAAGGCAAGAAAAGCCCTTTTCGGTTTCTTGGGTAAAATATCTTTTTTGCCCCCCGAACACAAATAAATGGAAAACGGACTCCAAATTCAAATTTTATTTTTTCAATACTTTAAAAATATTAAAAAATTGAATTCTAGAAGTTTTCAAAAAATTTCGAGTCCATTTGCTATTTATTTGGATTTTTTCTTTCAAAATTGTCCTTTTATGCCCCCAAAATTTACCACTTTTTAAACGAGCTCCAAATCCAGATTTTCTCACCAATCTCTTCCAAATAATTTAAAAGTGTGATCTGGAAGTTTTCATAATTTTTGGAACTCATTGGTATTTTTTCGGGATTTATCTGCTTGAATTACTACATAGGGGGCCCGGAATTTGGCCATTTTGCAAATGACTCCGAATTAAGATTTTATTTCGCCAATCTCTTCCAAATAATTTAAAAATGATATTTGCAAATTTTCAAAATTTTTGGAGTTCATTTGCTATTTTTTCGGGATTTATCTTCTTGAATTTATGCATAAGAGACCCGGGATTTGGCCATTTTGCAAACGAGCTCCGAATCAAGATTTTCTTTCGCCAATCTCTTCCAAATGATTTAAGAATAAGATTTGCAATTTTTCAAAATTTTTGGAGTTCATTTGCTATTTTCCCAAATTTTCCAATTTTGCCATTTTGCCTCCGAACCCGGTTTTACTCAAAACAAGTACGATTTTCAGATTTTCTTCAAACCGAGCCTTGGGCTATCCTTTTTTAATCACTCCTCATCCATTAGGGGCTTTATTCCTACTGAGTCGGGCCATTTCTGTAATTCTTCTCAATTTCACCGAAATCCACCAAAAACCCTAATTCTCGATTTTCTTTCGGATTGACTTTTCTTTCAGTTTTTCTTTCAAGTGGCTTCTCCATTACCCGTATTCAGTGCTTATATTTCATTTGTAACCTTCAATTTCGATCAATTCGATTGTCTAAGCACTTTTCCCCAAATTTCCCGGATTAAGGTTTCCTTTCTACTGAATCTCCATAACCCAACTTCCGAACTCCATATCTTTCGATGTAGACCTCGGATTATCAAAATTATTTTGCCATTTTTCAATTGAACTTCAACTCTTGATTTTGAAAGTGGATTGACTTTTTTAGTAGTTGACTTTTCGGGGTTGACTTTTTCAAGTTTGACTTTTTATGCTCGCCCTCTTAAACTAAGTCTCAGAGTACCACCTGCAGGATGAAAAAAGTCTTTTTACATTCTGAAACATCAATTTAGGAAGAAAACATACCTGTTTTAGTGGTCCAGACAAAATTAGGTGTCTACAGCTGCCCCTCTTTGGCTATTGCTGAGAATCAGGAATCAGGCAAAAATAAATAAACACTAATTTTGTCCGGTTAGTGAAATCACATGTGAAGGGAAGGGAAAGGGGTTTTCTTTTTTCATTTTTTCATTTTTTCCATATTTTGTTTTTTTTTTTGTTTTTTTTTTGTTGATAAAAACTATAAATAGAAGATATTGTCCTTAAATTAAATTCCCTGGCTAATCAAGGCTCGACCCGTCTTAAGGAAACGAGTTCGATTTGCAAGAAAAAAATTACGCCTGGAGGTCTTAAGAATGATGCCCGGAGGTCTTAAAAATGGTGTCCGGAGGTCTTAAAAATAGTGCCCGGAGGCCTTACCCGTGATTTGAAAAATTATGCCCGGAGGTCTTAAGAATGGTGCCCGGAGGCCTTACCAGTGATTTGAAAATACCTTAACGAAAGTCTCAAGGTTCGACTCATTTGATAAACAAAATGAATTCGATTTAAAACAAAAGGAAATACCTCAACGGTGGTCTCAAGGCTCGACTCATTTGATAAAACAGAATGAATTCGATTTAAAACAAAAGAAAATACCTCGACGGTGGTCTTAACGCTCAACTCATTTGATAAAACAGAATGAATTCGATTTAAAAACAAAAGGAAATACCTCGACGGTGGTCTCAAGGCTCAACTCATTTGATAAAACAGAATGAATTCGATTTAAAACAAAAGGAAATACCTCGACGGTGGTCTCAAGGTTCGACTCATTTGATAAAACAGAATGAATTCAATTTAAAACAAAAGGAAATACCTCGACGGTTGTCTCAAGGCTCGACTCATTTGATAAAACAGAATGAATTCGATTTAAAATAAAAGGAAATACCTCGATAGTGGTCTCAAGGCTCGACTCATTTGATAAAACAGAATGAATTCGATTTAAAACAAAATAAAATACTAAGAATGATTCTGAGTTTGGTTCATTTGGAAAAAAATAAATTTAACTTGAAAATGAAAGGAACATACCTCGACGGGGGTCTCGGGTCTCGACTTATTTGAGAAGCAAAATGAGTTCGATTTGGAAAAGAAACGTACTTCGACGGTGATCTGAAAAACAGAACGAGTTCACTTTGGGGAAGTCCAAGTTTTCCTGATTTTTGCAATGTTAGCTAAATGCAAAGTTGAGAATGACATGCTTTGCAAATGCTTGTATGTTTCCTAAGAATGAATGCAATCAAATGGTTGTGTCATGATTTCTAATCCATGGTTTCTTTGAGGTTCACAGATTATCCGACTTCATGACGGAGTCTTCAATTGTTCACCGATGCCCCACTTAAGGAATCCTTCACTCAAGATAACTTCTCAAACAGTCTCAGTTTTTGACTTTCGCTGAGATTCACATATTTTCTGACTTCATGATGGAGTGTCCAACACGTTCACTGTTTTCTTTTCTTGGTGAACTTTCCAAACTTTTCCCAAGATTTAAATATATTCCTCAGTAATACTTTGAAATCCTTTTATTTAAAGATTTTTATTACTAATCATCATTCAATTTAATAACAATCATAATGCATCTCAAAAATGTATGAAAGAAAATATGAATCAAGCAAAAATTGTCATGAAAAGGATAACAATAATTTATTGCAAGAAATGTTTTAAAATAGTAAAAATAAATATCAAGGATATAAGAAACAAATGTAAAGTTATAGGTTGTAGATGCCCTGGATGCGGAATATCTTGGACCCCTCTTTTTCAAACCATCTGAAATTTCTCTTGAACAAGCAATTTACTTGGGTAACCTTTCGGCTTTCGTAGTTACATCAGACTGAGTTGTTCCCCTTTCTTCTGATTTTTAGATACTTTCTCCCCCTTTATATGGAGCATTGATTCAAACTTTTAATCAGTACCTGAGTCACCCTTTGCGGGTTTTCAACTCAAGTGTCCTCCATTCGGTATTAAGTCGCCCTTTGCGGGTTTTCGGCTTAAACCTCTCCTTTTACACTCTTTTTTCATTTCCATTTTTTGTATTCTACCATGCATCTGAGAATTCTAAATGCTTCCAAGGTAAAAATATCAATTCAAAAGATAAGATAAATTCTGAGAACAACCTTTCAAGTTAAATATCCATGCTTGATCAAAATGGACTTTCTAAAGCACGTAATGTAGGCCAGGGCTCAGGTTTAGAAAGAAAGGATAAAATAGACTCAAAGTGTGTTTAAGGGTGATTGGATCAAGGATCATTTCCTGAGGAGAACTTATTCTTGAAACATTTGTCCTTTTTTTGGACTTTCTTTTCCTTTTTTTTTTGTTTTTTGCTTTGTTGGCTTTCATTTGCCACATTTTTCGATGGCTTTCTTTTTGCCATGATTTTTTTATTATTTTTCCTCGCATTTGCCCTCCATTGTAGAGGGTGATCCTTAATCAAGGTTTAAAGAAAGAAATAATTCCTAAGGCTCAAAGGGTGACTAAGGATAATTCCTTTTTAGTGAAAGGAATATGAAAGATGGCCATTCATCATATCAAGCATGAATATTCTCTTTTAAAAAAAGCAATTCACAGGGGGGACAGATATATAGAATTTCCATTTTTACACTTGGAATCATTCGAATTTCCATGTGCACAGCATCACATTTTTTTTAGGCATAATACTTCTTCAGTTCATCAGCATTCACGGGATTTTTGAAATCCTCCCTGTCCATTCTAGTTAAAATCAATGCTCCTCCAGAAAAAGCTATTTTTACCACATAGGGGCCTTCCCAATTCGGAGCCTATTTTCCTCTTGGGTCCTTCACTATTGGAAGAATTTTCCTCAGTACCAACTCCCCCTCTCGGAACTGTCTGGGACGAACCTTCTTATTGTGGGCTCGAATCATCATTTTCTGATACAACTGCCCATGACAAATTGCTTTCAATCTTTTCTCCTCAATGAGATTCAACTGTTCGTAACGAGTCTAACCCATTCTGCTTCCTCTAGGCCAACTTCCATCAAAACCTGAAGTGAAGGGATCTCAACTTCAATAGGTAGCACTGCTTCCATCCCGTATACCAAAGAAAATGGCGTTTCCCTTGTGATGTGCGGACCGAAGTACGATATGCATGAAGAGCAAAAAGCAAGATCTCATGCCAATCCTTGTACACGTTGGTCATCTTCTCAACAATCTTCTTGATGTTCTTATTGGCTGCTTCTACTGCCCCATTCATCTTTGGACGGTAAGGTACTGAATTATGATGTATGATTTTGAACTGAGTACACACTTTTCTCATCATCTTATTGTTTAAATTGAGAGCATTATCCGAAATAATTCTTGCTGGCAATCCATAACGGCATATGATTTCTTTCTTAACGAATCTACATACCACCAACTTTGTTACATTCACATAGGAAGCAGCTTCTACCCACTTTGTGAAATAATCTATGGCCACCAAGATGAAACGATGTCCATTTGAAGCTTTCGGGGTAATTGGCCCGATCATATCCATTCCTCACATTGAAAAAGGCCATGGTGTAATCATGACATGTAATCGCGATGGCAGCACATGAATCTTATCTACATATATCTGGCATTTATGGCACTTCCGGGAATAACTGATACAATCTCCTTCCATCGTCAACCAATAGTACCCTGCCCTCATAATCTGTTTAGCAAGCATGTGACCATTAGCATGAGTGCCACATATCCCTTCATGGACCTGTTCTATAATTTTTTGAGCTTCGGCAGATCCGACACATCTCAACAAGACTTGGATTTTTTCTTTGTTGTAGAGAATCTCACTGTCTAGAACAAAACCCATTGGTAGCTTTCTCAGAGTCCTTTTGTCATTTTCTGTTACTTGTTCTGGATATTGTTGACTCTTGATGTACTCCAAGATGTCATTATACCAAGGGAGGCCATCTGCTTCTTTTTCAATACTCAGACAGTGGGCAGGAGACTCATATATACTCATCTTTATTGGTACATATTCAGCCCCTTCATTTACTTTAAACATTGATGACAAAGTAGCCAGAGCATCTGCCATTCGGTTTTCTTCTCGAGGAAAGTAATTGAAATTCACTTCTTCAAATTCCTCCAATAAACTCAATATGAGTTCTCGGTATCGAATCAGTTTTGTATCTCGGGTTTCCCATTCTCCTCGTAGCTTGTATATCACTAAGGCTGAGTCTCGAAAAACTTCCAGTACTTTGATCTTTCTGTCCACTGCAGCACGAAGGCCCATAGTACATGCTTCATACTCGGCAATATTGTTTGTACAATCAAAATCTAATCTAGCAGTGAAAGGATAATAATCTTCTTCTGGGATATGAGGATAGCACTGATTCCATGCCCCATGGCATTAGAGGCGCCATCAAAGTACATTTTCCATACTTTCTTCTTCAGGGGAATCTCATCTGCTTGTGCAACATTCATCAAATCTTCATCCGGGAAGTCAAAGTTCAACGGCTCATAATCTTCCATTGCCCGACTTGCTAAGAATTCAGCCACTGCACTGCCCTTGATAGCTTTCTGACTCACATATACAATGTCGTACTCTGACAATAAAACCTGTCATCTTGCCGTCCTCCCTGACAAAGAAGGTGCTTCCAACATGTACTTGATTGGATCTAGCTTGGCAATCAACCACGTTGTGTGGTACAACATGTACTGTCTGAGTCTTCGAGCAGTCCAAGCTAAGGCACAACACAACTTTTCTACCGACGAATATTTCAACTCATAATCTGTGAACTTCTTGCTGAGGCAGTAAACTGCCTATTCTTTCTTTCCAGTCTCATCAAGATGCCCCAAAACACAACCCATGGATCTTTCAAATAATGATAAATATAGTATCATTGGTTTATCTGGAACATGTGGCATTAGTACTGGTGGGTTGGACAGATAATGTTTAACCTTTTCAAATGCAATCTGACAACCTTCATCCCATTCTCCTGAATCATATTTTCGAAGTAACTTAAATATTGGATCACATTTGTCAGTTAATTGAGAAATAAACCGAGCAATGTAATTAAATCTCCCCAGAAAGCCTCTTACTTCCTTTTGAGTATGAGGTGGTGGCAAATTCTGAACGGTCTTCACTTTATCCGGGTCAATCTCAATTCCTTTTTTACTGTGACAAAACCCAACAATTTTCTTGAGGTGACTCCAAAAGTGCATTTTGCCGGATTTAGCTTGAGTCTAAACTTCCTTAGTCGTTCAATGAGCTTCTTAAGAATCGCAATATGCTCCTCTTCTCCTTGTGACTTTGCGATCATATCATCAACATAGACCTCAATTCCCTTATGCATCATATCATGAAACAAGGTCACCATGGCTCTCTGATATGTTGCCCCAACATTCTTCAACCCAAATGGCATTACCTTGTAGCAGAAGGTTCCCCATATTGTAACAAATGTGGTTTTCTCCATATCTTTCGGTGCCATCTTAATCTGATTGTATCTTGAGAATCCGTCCATGAAAGAAAATAAAGAACTTTTCACCGTATTGTCCACCAAAGTATCAATATGGGGCAAAGGGAAATTATCTTTAGGGCTGGCCTTGTTCAAATCTCGGTAATCAACACACATCCGCACCTTGCCATCCTTCTTTGGTACTGGAACAATATTTGCCACCCATTCTGGATATTTTGCCACCTCTAAGAATCCAGCATCAAATTGCTTTTTCACCTCCTCTTTTATCTTTAACAGCATGTTCGGCCTCATTCTTCTCAATTTTTGCTGAATTGGCTTGCATTCTGGCCTTAAAGAGAGCTTATGAACCACAATATCCGGATCCAACCCTGGCATGTCTTGGTAAGACAATGCAAATACATCCACATATTCCTGGAGCAAGGTTATCAATTCACCCTTTATTGATGATGACAATGAAGTTCCGATTTTGACTTCCTTTATCTCTTCACCATCTCCCAAATTTATCATTTCCAATAATTCCTTATAAGGAGTACTTGTTTCTCCTCTTGTTCTATTTTCCTTAATAGATCCTGAGGTAGACCATAATCTTCAGTATCTTCGTTAGCCTCAAAATCACCCGTGCAAATGGGACTTTCAAAATCAATTTCAGAATTACTGACAGGAAGGTCCTCATATTCCGCCTCCGTACACCTGTAAATACGTGAAGAAGAAACAATATAGAAAATATATAATAGAAACAAAATAAATAACAAAAACGAAATAATATGGACATATCAATATGGATAAAATGCATTGTGCTTGTTATTTATTGAATGAAAATGTTTAAACAAAAAGCCCATTACAGAAAAAACTATTAATATCTCTGGGTAAAGATAATTAAGATTGTTTTTTTTTTAAGTATTACGTTGGAATAGACTTAAAAACTATGGGCAACTTAGTCGCACTCCAATTGGTTAGTCTATATCCTGGTGGACAAGGTCGCACCATCCAGTTCGCACTATCACTTTCCATCCCTTCTTTCCCGGTCATGCAAATCACCATATCCTGAATCTGCCCCCTTTATTCACATGGAATTTTTCAAAAGCTTGCTCGATCATTATGAGTACATCTTTTAAATCCTTTTCTTCGAATAGAAAACCAGCAGAGCGAAAGTTGTGAAGGATTGATGGGAAAATCATGGGTTCCCATTCAATATCCATACCCGTGAGACGGGCCATCCTCCTTTGTCGGTTCCTTTCAACTTGTTTCCTCCTCTCATGGGCCTTCGAAAGATACCCTAAGCCAAATCGATCTTTCTTTCCCAATGCTTCCTTTGCTCGGGCCATCCCTTGAAGATATTTTTCCAGACCTTTTCCAGCCCTGCAGCCTTTTCCCACTATGGTTCTTACTCTCAGCCTTGTGTTCTTGGACAACCTTGGTTTTGGAAAATTTCGTCCTTCAGCGATGAAAACTGCATTTACGAATTCAAAAGATCGAAAAGAACATACTACGACATCTTCATTGGGTTCAACATAAGGAGATTCAGTAGATGCGGAGGCTATTATGTCTTTTTCTCTTGATACAGTGATCAAACAGCCCTCCATCACATATTTCAACTTTTGGTGGAGAGACGAGGGTACAGCCCCTGCTGAATGTATCTATGGCCTTCCTAACAAGCAATTATAAGACGGATTAATATCCATGACCTGGAAGTTCACTGTATAGGTGCATGGGCCTATCTCTAGAGGAACCTCAATAGTTCTCATTACCTTTCTCCTTGTACCATCGAAAGTCCTGACTACTGTGCAACTTGGTAACATGTAAGACATATCAACTGGAAACTTAGACAGGGTTGCCATGGGCATTACATTTAAAGAAGAACCATTGTCCAGAAGCACCCTTGGTAGTATATGCCCCTTGCAGGTGGTTGTTATGTGAAGAGCCTTTGTGGACCCAATACCATTGGGTGGTATTTCATCATAAATGAAAAATATATGGTCGTCCGCCGCAATGTTTCCCACCAGCCTGTCTAAATTTTCTACTGATATGTTATTAGCCACGTATGCCTGATTCAACACTCTTAACAGGGCATTTCTGTGTGGCTCTGAGTTTATTAGCAAGTATAAGATGGAGATTCTTGCTGGCTGACGCTGCAATTGCTCAACCACACTATACTTACTATGTTTTATGAACTTTAAAAACTCACATGCCTTCTTCTCATTCATCGGCTTTTTTATCCTATTCACCAGGGCTGATCCCTTCTCTGCTTTTTTTGACAAATCCATCTCAATATGGATTGGTTCAACTATTTTTTTCCCTTGTCCAGTCCTCCATCTTTTCTTACTGATCCCTATTCAACAACCTCAGGAGCATAACACCTCCCATTTCGTGTTAAGTGCCCCACACCTATAATATCTTGCTGACTTGAAGACCCGGGCATAACCATGCTGCATTCATATTTCCATGGTGTAGTTTTGCTTTCCTTGTATGAAAAGAAAGAAGGCAAATCTATGATTAGCTTGGGCGCAATTTTCTCAATGACCAGGGTAGTCTTATCTGGTTCATCATAATAGATGATCAAAGGTCTTCCTATTCCATAGCCAGCCGTATTCTCAATAACCTCTACTTCCTCTTCTGTCTCCTCGTAAAACTAGGCCTCTCCCTTATTCATCATCTTTTGGACTTTAGCCAGAAAATCCCCGCAGTCCTGTATGATATGACCTGAACATTTATGAAATGGGCACCAATTCTGCACCCTCTTTGCAACCATTTTTAACCTGTCTGCATCCTCCACCATTCCTGCCTTAACCATATCGACCCATACTGTTAACATTGGAGTCTTGATTTTCTGACATCCATTTTTAACCTTCTGACTTCCCCTGTCAATACTGCATTTACCTGATTCTTAGCATGATCGGGCAATGGGTTTCCCGCTACATTCGGCCCATTCTTTGACCCAAACTTCACAACTCCGGTATTGGTTAAACTCTAGAATTTCTTTTTGAAGGCAATGCAATCCTCCGTTGAATGCCCCTAAATTCTTGCATGATATGCACAGTTGGTATTTGCATTGTACCATCTTGGGTATGGTGGGGTCAAATATTTAAGATATACGGCCGCGACAAGTTGGCCTTGTAGTAGTTTAGGATATAGCTCACCATAGGTAGTAGGAATGGGATCAAATTGGGTTTTTGATCATTCCTTGGTGAACGATAGTCATTGCGCATGAGACCTTGAGTATTTGGGACAGTGTTTCGAGGCAGGGTTATCTGTGGTGATATACCAGTTGGGAATGGCTATTATGGTATATTGGTATAGGGGAATGGATTTTGGGTAAGGTGGTTCACATTGAAGTAGTAAGGATTATACCCCGGGTAAGGTGTGTAAGGTGTCGGAGGTGCATAAGATGTGGTAGGAGTATAAGGCTTGGGAGGTGTGTATGGTGTAGGAGGTGTATAGAGGTATTGATTAAAACTGACTGCATGTGTCTCCTCCTTCTTTTTTGCAGGAAAAACTCTCTTCGGGGTAGCAGACTCACCCCCTTCCATTTTCCCGTTCTTAATAGCGGACTCTATCATCTCCCCAGTTATCACCATATTTGCAAAGTCCTTGGTGGCACTTCCCACCAATTTATCATAATAAGGTGCTTTCAGGGTATTGATGAAAAGCACTGTAGTTTCCTTGTTGGTTAAAGGGGGTTGCACTTGTGTAGCCAAGTCTCTCCATCTCTGAGAATATTCTTTAAAGCTTTCATTAGCTTTCTTTTCCATGTTTTGGAGAGTTAGACAGTCAGGCACCATGTCTGTCACATGCTTGTACTGTTCCATGAAAGCTTTGGCTAGATCCATCCAGGAACGGATCTCAGAACAGGTAAGCTGGTTATACCACCGAGTTGCGGACCCTATCAAGCTATCTTGGAAACAGTGGATGAGCAATTTGTCGTCTTCATCATGTCCGATCATCTTCCGGCAATACATGGTCAGATGCGCTGATGGGTTGGTAGTTCCGTTATATTTTTCAAAGTCTGGTACTTTGAACTTTGGAGGAATCACCAGACCTGCACTAAACTCATCTCTTTGGCATCTAGACTGCCAAATAGCTCCACCCCTTCAACTGCCCTCAACCTTTCCTCCAGCAACTGATATTTCTTCTGAGATTCTGCTATTTCAACCCTTTTCAATTCAGTCATCTTTGCCCTTTCCTTTTCAGCCATTTTTTTCAAAGTCTGGAACTTCCACATCAATTGGACCAACCCCAATATCACCACTTTTAGGACCAAAATTTTGTGCTTCGGCCACTGGTTGGATGTAAATATAGGATGCTGCCCCAGTCGAAAGTTCATTTCCCACAGGTTGGGATGTCTGGCCATTCTTCTATACCATCTCTGGTCGATCTTCCTGGTTTACTGCCCCTATTCTGGTAACTGAATTTTCTCCTGGCCACTTCTGCCTCATCATGGTACTCATCATCTCCATGAGTTTGGTCATTTGTTCCCATGACTCCTCTTGAGACTTAGCTAACTGTTCCTGCAGTTCTTTTTGAATTCTTTCCATCTTTTCAATTCTAGCAAGCTGATCGTTCTCCATAGCTCTTGCTTGAGATCGGGTATTGTAAGGGTGTTGAAACTCTGATTCTTTCTAAGTGCGACCAATTGTACCTTTAGTTTTAAAAACCATGCATTAGAAATTATTGACACATTTTTTTATTTTATTTCATAAAAATGAATGAATGACTAAATGTTAATGAATGAACAAATAAGTAAATGACTAAGTATATGAACCTGAATGACTAATTATAAAGAATAAATGAATGGACAAATAAATGACTAAGTGTATAAACAATTTATAAAGAATAAATGAATGAATGATTATAAATATAAATGAATGAACAAACAAAATATATAAAGGAAAGAACAAATGAATGATGAATGCATTTTAAAGTATTGGCCCTGGGATAATTTCAACCAACTGGTCTTTCATTGATTTCCTAGAACTAAATACATCAAAGAAAAGATCACTGCTTAAGACAATCTGATAGTCTATCTCTACTAATTTAAAAATGCTATTACAAAACACTGGTCCTATAGTAACTCCCTCGGATCTTGGACTTTTTTCACTGTCCTTTTTTGACTGCCTTACTCTTCAATCTGACCTCTACTTGTTCACGGCCCTTTGACATGTCAGCAGAAGCATCACCGTGTAAGCTTTCCTTAGCTTGTTTCTCCAGTTGATTGGCTAGGGCTTCCTCATGCTTTGGTCTTTCTGCCCAATAGTTCTTCTCCTTCTTGAGGTTTTTGACTTCTTGCTCCCATTCCCCGGAAGTCTTGAGAGTCCCCTTGAATCTGAGCTTGAAACGGTACCTCTTGTTCTCCAAGTGTAACTCCTGAAGATCGCTTTTAGCAGTGTCCCTTTCTCTCTTGATCTTTTCCTTTTCTTTTTCTTGAGCTGATTCCCTATTTTTCATATCCTCAAGCTTTTCTTGCAATCGGGCAATTTCCTTGCTCATTTGGGCCTTTTCTTTTTCGAATTTTTGCCTTTGCGATTTCTAACTCCGATGGCGCTTCCTTAGGTGGCGAACTCAAGAGCTGAACTTCATCCCCATCTGATGTCAACAACCTATCATTAACCTTCAATTCCCTCCATGTCAGGTAATCAGGTGTAACGATGTCGACATATCTAGCTACCTCCACCCGATGAGTTTCCTTCCATGCTACCAATCTCACGTACCTTTCCCGAATATCCATCTTCTCCATAAGCAAATTCCAAATTTCTAAGGTCATGGGTCATAGGAGTAAACTGACGGGATTTCGATTGTCTTAGTACCAGCAATGGTGCATAGCTCACTCCTCCCCATATTCCTAATAATGGAACATAAACTTTGTCTCCGAACTTGTACAATGTCGGCATAGGAGCTATCCATGGAGCTCTCCAGATTATCATCTCAGCCCTGATATTCCGGAATATGTTGATCCATTGTTCCTCAGTCCTATTTTCAAGCCAATCTCTCTTAAGAAATTCACCAATTGGTGCAAAAGACTTCCAATACGAGCGAAGAGGGAAATTCTCCTGTTTACAAAAATGGCTCTGAACCCATATGTAAAGAAGTTGTATACAACCTATAAAGCGCCCTTTTCCTTCCCGTCTACAGAAATTCAGGGATCGGATCATTTCTGCTATAATTGCAGGGGCTGGGTTTATCCTCTGCTCAAGCCTCTCAAAAACATCAAATATCGCCACATCCACATACCCTAATGTCTTTGGGAAGATAACTAAACCATAGATAGCCAAAGCAAAAATATTCCTAACTATCTCCTTACTTGAATGGCTATATATCCGTAAAATATCCCATGATATACAGTAGCTTATCCCTTTTCGAACAACATGGCTTTCGACCCAATTTCTTTCCACTCCCAGAATCATAGACACTTTTTTCTTGAAACCTGACGTCTTTGTATCCTTCAAATAAATACGGTCGGGAATAACATTCTCAATATGCAGCAAGGTCGAATATTCCTCTATGGTTGGAGTCATATTCTCTCGGTTGAAGGTAAAACATCGATAAGCGGGATTCCAGAATTGCACCACAGTTCGGATCACCTCTCCATTGACCTTAACCTGAACTAACAGTGCTATGTCCCCGTAAGTCTGAGTGAAGGCTTCTTTTTCTGATATGTTCCATTGATTCCATATATCCGTCAATTCCCGGAGATCATTTTGGCTGATAGTAAGATCAACCTTGGCTGGCAATGCTGACACATATCCCATCTTCAAACAATCCCCATTATCCTGTTGACCTTTCTCGGACTGTTTTTTAACCTCTAAATGCTTCTCGACCACTGAGACACTCTGACCCTCCATGAAAGCCCTTTTGGTTGAATATAATCTCGAGACCAATAACTTTCCATGTTCAAAAAATGATGACAAGAATGCAAAAAAAAAAAACAAAAAACAATAACAAAATGAAAATGAATTAGTAATGGGAATAAATACGAATAATACAAAAAACATATAATTCAAAACAATAATTATTCTTGAGGATGCCAACAAAATTTCGGCATTATAACACCCCTGGGATGACACACCATCATTTACGGGCATTGTGATGTACGTTCATCATTGTCCAATTTTCAAAAATAAACTTATTCGGAAAGTAGAAAAAAAGGTAAAAGGATAGGAAATATTCCTCCATTTGTTCTTAACTTCGGGATATCTAATTGGAAATCCGGCATGGCTTCGCCTAGGTTTACTATATGAAGGTGAATTAGTTCTAAAAGCCCCGAATTGTTCCTCACTGTCGCCGGTGAAGGCTAGTAAGGCACCCCAATAAAAGCGGGTTCAATTCGTTAGAGTCTATTTCCCTAGCCCATGCGGATTGTTAATCACGAAGGCTTAGGTAATTTAATACTCTGGAAGTGTTTCACTAGCCCATGCGGATTGTTAATCATGGGCTTAGTTACTTTGCTCCCACCTAAAATGACGGAATTTGGGTATAGGATTCATGATATGCAAATGCATGTGTAGTGTGTGAGGAGAAATAAAAAATCTTTCACCACCTATTCTACATCCCTTATTCTAAATGCCCCAACAAGATTAAACAACATAAGTCATCAATTAATCAATAAATTAATATATGCACCAAAATAACCAGAGAACAATTATAATATGTATGCACATGAATATGGTATTTAAAAATATTTTATTATTTTTGAAATTATCCTTATTTTAAAAAAAAAAATGTGGGAATTAAAATTAAATACCAATTAAACCAACAAAACCGAGACTTTGATAACACACGACTAATTTTAGGCCTGACTCTCTAACAATCCCCAGTAGAGTCGCCAAGCTATCGCAACCTAAAAAATAACAAGACTCATTGCAAGACTTTATTATTCGTTAAGCGTGACATTAAAAAAAACCGAGAAAAAGTCGACTTAATTCCTCTTGAAAAATGAAGGTTTTGAAAATGACCTTGAAAAAGACATGGAGTCGCCACCAATCTTTTTTAGCTAGGTGTGATCGGCCTCCTTTTAAAACCGGTTTTATAAAATATTTTAAAATTAAGTAAAACATTTTTAAAACCAATTTCAAGTCTGCATTTTAAACCAGAGAAATAAAAAAAAAAAAAAAGGTTCGGGACTCGGTTACGTGTAGGGAAGGATTAGCACCCCCACAACGCCCGTATAAAACGGTACCTTATTAATCATGTGTTATCTCAAGTCTCGGTAAAAAAGTCGGTTTTAAATTTAGTATTTCAAGTTAATTCCCAATTTAAAGAAAAATAATTCCATTTTTAATTGAAAATGATTCGAAATTTATAAATTCAAAATTTTTCTATATTCCCCAACAAACGTGGCAAAATATAGAAATTTTTATTAATTTGAAAAACTTTCCGAATCATTCTCATTTTAAAGAAGATATTCCGTTATTAATGATAATTGATGATATCCTCTCCAGCAAACCCGGCAGAGAATTCATGAATTATTTTAACTCGAAAATATCTTTATTTTATTGAAAATCATTACCTTTTTGAAAACATTTTAAAAATATGAATATGAATATGTATAACATAAATAAAATGACTTAGCAAAGTCTAAATAATATAATGCAACCTAAATGGTATGATATAATTTAAATGTCTTCGTATATTCTAAATGAAATGAAATATTCTAAGTTATATGGTATATTCTATATGAAATGAAATGTAACATGATATATTCTATATGAAATGTAATATCCTAAGTCATATGATATATTCTAAATGAAATAAAATATCCTAAGTGACATAATATATTCTAAAACGAAATGACCTATATAACATAATATATTCTACATGAAATGAAATGACCTAGGTAACATAACATATTCTATATGAAATGAAATAATTTAAATGATATGGCAAATATATATGATATGGCATATAATCTAAATGACATGAAATATAAAATAATGCTATCATATAATATGCATGAAAATAAAAATAATAATGCATGAATATAGCATATGCTAAATAAAATGACAAAAATAACTAAATAAAAAGCATAGGATATCATGAAATATTCAAAACCATATAACAAATAATATAATATCAAAAATTTAAATCAAAGATAATAACACCATCATGAAAATTAAACATAGCAAAAATTACATATTATATAATATGCATGAATATGGAAAATGCAATGCATGAGAATGTATTTTTTCCTTTAATTAAGGAAATCTGTATATCTAAAAAGATATCCGACTACCTTAGAAAAATATATCAAATTGAATATTCTAAAATCAAAATACTTTGTGATTGTTTGAAAATAATTTTTTTTGAAAAGCTTAGATTAAAAATAAAAACTTCCCTTTTTAAATGGATTTAATGTCCTAAGTTTAAAATCCCGGACTTGACCACTCTTAACCCGAGATTTAAAAATCATTTTTAGAGTTTAAAAAGGCTTAGAAACTACCCTAAGTCAGTAGCTAAACTCCCTAACCAGCCTCCTCTAAGTAACTTAACCAAAACAGAAAAAAGGATTTTCCTTCAAATTCAATTATGACTCCATTGTCCAGTTTTAAAGCACGATTTTTTACCCTATTTTTAAAAATTCAAAAACATCTAAAAAATTTATTGGAGACTTAGGACATGTAAAAATACACGTGAAAAAATTGGCTTAATTTTCTGATTAAATATGACTACCCAGAAAAATCTGGAAAGTACGAGTACTGGGTGAAAAAACTATTTTGCCAAAACACATTTTTTTGCCTTTGATAAAGTCATTTAAAAATCAAAGTAAAAAATATTAGAGACTCTCTAAAAGACTTACAAACAGTAGCTAACACTTTTGAAAAGTTAGGCAAAAACTGGCTAAGTAAAAATCACAAAGGTAGAATAATCAATTTGACAACTCTTTAATTTTCCACAAGTATGCTCAAGAGAGCATGACTTTCAGCCATTGATTGACCTAAGTCATAAGTCAAGTGGCAAAGACATGAAATGCATGAAAAATAAAGCAAATATGATACATGAAATGCATGATTTAAAACCTAAATAACATGAAAAATGCATGGCATCAATAAAATGACCTAGACCTAAATGAACTTGCATGGCATTTAATGCAACCTATGTCTAAAATGCATGGCAAACAAACCAATGCTAAACCTAAAATATGCATGGCAATAACACAAACACATGGCATGCTTAAACAAAATACTCAACCAAACATCATGAAAATACAAACCTATCAACTAACATAACAAAAATGCACACACAAAGTAAACAAAATGAAGGTGGCCGAATGGCCTCATGTTCAAAATGAGCATGGCATTTTCACAAACACGTGATATACTAACATGCTTAACTAAAGAATAACACTCAAATCATGCAAATATAAAGTAGAGGCATGAAAACCAACAAGCATTTTCATAAACATATGGATTACAAAATATAAAACATAAACAAACTTAAACATTTTGAAAACAGAAAATAAAAAATGCAAGAATAGTAAAATAAACATGATAATAGACTCATAAATGGAAATAAACAAGCAACCGAATTAAAACAGGCTTCAAGTCTATATAGTAGAAAAATATTTAAAGCATCAAAAATTATTAAATATCAAAAATAACATAAAATAAAAAAGCATTCAGTAACTCTAAAAAAAAACTAGGCCATTCGGCCATATCCAAAAAAACAAAGAAAAAAAAATTTTCAAGAGCTTTTTATAAGAAAAAATGAAGAAGGAACTTAAAGAAAAACATTAAAAACACTTATTTAAAAAGAAAAATCAAAAGAAACTCACCAAAATAATAATCAAAACAGAAAATCAAGAATGGAAAATCAAATAAAGTACAAGAGTATGTTGCTTAAAGCAACCTCTAGAAGCTATCTTTCAAGCTTTTTCTCTTCCAACTTTCTTTTCTTTTCTAAACTTTTTTTTTTGCTTTTCAACAATGGAGAGAAAATCAGCCAAAACCAAGAGAGAATAGAGAGTGAGTGTAGCTGAAAATGAAAGAGAGAATGCCCTTCTTTAGTGTGGCCGAAACCCCCCCTCTAGGCTAGGATGTTGTCATTTTTCCATCAACCAATTTTCATCCAAGGGCTATTGATCCAAGATGTTTAAAACATGAAATTATCACCCTTAGATTAGGCCATCAGCTATCCACAATTACAGCTGTTCAATAATCTTAAGCCATTATGTTCACATTCTCCCTCTTCATGCATTGGTCCATGTGGCTTATTTGCAAATGCTTGATCAAAAAATAACTAACTCTTCATTGTTGGCCTTTTGATTAAAAAATCAGAAACTTCCTACCCATCTTTGGGCCTTGGCTGGCCCAGCCCTCCTTCTTCCAGCCCATGTTTCATTTTTTTAAAAGGCAAGAAAAGCCCTTTTCGGTTTCTTGGGTAAAATGACATTTTTGCCCCCCGAACACAAATAAATGGAAAACGGACTCCAAATTCAAATTTTATTTTTTCAATACTTTCAAAATAATAAAAAATTGAATTCTGGAAGTTTTCAAAAAATTTCGAGTCCATTTGCTATTTATTTGGATTTTTTCTTCCAAAATTGCCCTTTTATGCCCCCAAACTTTACCACTTTTTAAACGAGCTCCAAATCCAGATTTTTCTTCACCAATATCTTCCAAATAATTTAAAAGTGTGATCTGGAAGTTTTCATAATTTTTGGAACTCATTTGGTATTTTTTCGGGATTTATCTGCTTGAATTACTGCATAAGGGGCCCGCAATTTGGCTATTTTGTAAACAAACTCCGAATCAAGATTTTCTTTTTCCAATCTCTTCCAAATAATTTAAAAATGAGATTTGCAAATTTTCAGAATTTTTGGAGTTCATTTGCTATTTTTTCGGGATTTATCTTCTTGAATTTCTGCATAGGAGATCCGGGATTTGGCCATTTTGCAAACGAGCTCCGAATCAAGATTTTCTTTCACCAATATCTTCCAAATGATTTAATAATGATATTTGTAATTTTTCAAAATTTTTGGAGTTCATTTGCTATTTTTCCCAAATTTTCCAATTTTGTCTTTTTGCCTCCGAACCCTGTTGTACTTAAAACAAGTCCGATTTTCAGATTTTCTTCAAACTGAGCCTTGGGTTATCCTTTTTTAATCACTCCTCGTCCATTAGAGGCTTTAGTCCTACTGAGTCGGGTCATTTCTGTAATTCTTCCCAATTTCACCGAAATCCACCAAAAACCCTAATTCTCGGTTTTCTTCCGGATTGACTTTTCTTTCAGCTTTTCTTTCAAGTGGCTTCTCCATTACCCGTAGTCAATGCTTATATTTCATTTGGAACCTTCAATTTCGACCAATTCGATCATTTAAGCACTTTTCTCCAAATTTCCCGGATTAGGGTTTCCTTTCTACTAAATCTCTATGACCCAACTTCCGAACTCCATATCTTTCGATGTAGACCTCGGATTATCAAAATTCTTTCACCATTTTTCAATTGAACTTCAAATCTTGATTTTGAAAATGGATTGACTTTTTTAGTAGTTGACTTTTCGGGGTTGACTTTTTCAAGTTTGACTTTTAATGCTCGCCCTTTTAAACTAAGTCCCAGAGTGCCACCTGCAGGATGAAAAAAGTTTTTTTACATTCTGAAACATCAATTTAGGAAGAAAACATACCTGTTTTAGTGGTCCGGACAAAATTAGGTGTCTACATTTAGCATTGTATTTGCGATGAAAAGCAGTTTTTGATCTCAAAAACTATTCCAAAAGAAATGCTAAACAAGGCCTAATTAGCCTGATGTGTTAAGGTTTTAGTTTTATTGATGCATGTGTCAATATATATATAATATTATACATTTCTATGGGGTTATATAGAATCGTTAAAGATTTGGTTGTCTTCTGGTTTCTTTCTTTAATTAAGGTGACAATGTTTTAATTTTTAATTATTAAATTGGAGGAGGGGTTGGAAGTGTTTAAGCTTTTACGAATTTAACTTTTATTTTAACTATTGTGTAATATCCGAGGTTTCATATTCGCATCCGCTCCAAATCCGCTGCGGATAGTAATTATAATATCCGAATCCAAATTTTATCCGAATCTGCAGTATCTGAAACCGCAAAAAGCGAATTGGATAATTGCAAATATCCGAATCCGCACTATCCATTGCCATCCCTTATTGAGCATGTGTATATATTATGTATGTATACTGATGGTGACTCAATTAAGAGTTGTAAACCCAAGTGCAGGTTATGTTCAAGTAATAAATTCTCGGGTGTCCGAGGTCGAACCACAGGGAAGCGTATTAGTAAGTATAAGTTTATAAATATATAAGAAAAATAAAGTAAACAAGATATTAGGGAATCAACAACAAAACAAGATAAACAAGATATTAGAGAACAAAATAAACAAAATAAAATAAAAGAAATTAAACAAGATATAAAAACAATAAGAAAAGATGTTGAGGTTAGAGAATCCACTCTTGGTGTTATGCTAAGATTAATCTTGTTTTATTACACAATTGAAATTCACACATAAGGGAGATTCCAATCGGAAGGTTTAGCAATTCAGTCCAAATTGTCCAACGTCCATAGCATATGATATTATGTTCATTTGGTGTCCTCAAAACTCACAAAAAGAGTCCAAGCGTTCCTTATGCCAAGGTATATGTCTACAACAAATCAAGGTTATGAAACCAAGCATTTACTGTGCCATTTTCATTGTCAATAATGAATCAAGATCCCTACTTTGCAAGTATGATTTTAAACCAAAAGAAAATATTATCTATACTAGTGTTTATAAATGATGATTCATTTTAGCTCATGTTTAAGAGACTAACCTTAGCATTTACCAAAAGCTTCACCTCATCACCTCAACAATATGATTAGCAACACATACTAGATATGAATAAAATGAAAAGAAATGTAAGAAGCATAAGTAAATAAAAAAAGAAAACTAGAGAAAGGAAAGAAGAAGAAAACTTAGAGAATTTTATTACAATGACTAATATCCTCCCAATCTACAATAATGCTCATCCAAGGCCCTCTATTTATACACATTTTGGAGAGCTAAATGACAAGAGACAAGCTTTATAAATTTCAAAGGTAGGTATAATAGGTGGGTGCATTTTTCTAACAATTTTCGTCATATTGTATGATAATTCTGATCAGCCAGCTTGATGGTCGATTTTGTCAATGTTGGAGGCTCGATCTGATCAAATGGTATTCTAGAAAAATATACCCCTATCAGTTACGGATCCATAGCCGTTGGAATCAGATCATTTGCTCATGTGGATCGGAAGATATGGTCAAAATACCAAAACAGGTCAGCATAGACGTCATTGCACATCAGCCAACTTGATGGTCAATTTCGCTAGGGAAAACGACTCCGTTTCAAGAAGTGTAAAACATGAAAAAGATAGATATGCCTCTTAACTTTGCACTGTAAAAAATTCAGCCTTATTACTTCAGTGAAACTCCAGATATAGCGGATATGACAAAAGGTGTCGGAACTGGAACTGAACTGGATTTGCCCTTAATTGTTGATTTAACCTAGTAATCTGAAATCACTCAAAGAAACTCGTAAAAAACACTAAATTACATAAAAATATAAAATATCATAAACACAATTAGACTAAGCAATAATAACTCGTATTTGACACAAAACAATAATAAAACATAACTAAGAACTATATAATTATACGAGTTATCATATACATATACATATTAAAGTAGTCAGTATCATACCGATAGATATACTATTTTTCTGTTAGTACTAATATGTATCGGTATCGGTGTGTTTTGACATATCGTTTCGGATTTACCGATTTTTTAAATATTTTTTCATATATATATATTTATAAAGCTCATTTTCAAATTTTTAAATAAAATATATATTATATACATGTAAAAATATATCTCAATTGCATATATATATATATATATATATATTTATATGCAAATATAGAATTATAAATATTTAATATCTAGAATTTTAATCATAAATAAATAAAATAAATATAATCATATTAAAAATATATAATAAATTATTTGTAATTAGATTCAATAGCCTAATTTAATAAATATTTTTTTTGAATGAAATAATGATAAAATAAAAAATATTATGACTAAAAAGTATTAAGAATTGGTTAAAAAAAAGTAAGTAAATTATTTTTTTTAAAAGTAAAATTTTGTACCAATTGGTAAGGATCGGTACAGGTTGATACGGACCGTACAGGTCGATAAGGATTGGTACGGACCAGCATGCAACCAAACCAAACCAAACCAAAACGATACGATATTGTTTTCATTTTGTTTTTTTTTTTTAAATTGATATGTACCGATCGATATGACCGATACCAGTATGGTATCGACTACCATGATACATATATAATTATATATCTCAACATGTAATAATCAACAAATATAAAATTTAAATTTAAAGGGTTTAACACCCCGCGGCAAAGCGCGGGCGTTCACTAACTTATTAGTATTTGATAAGAGAGAAAAGTGAAAGAAAAAAAAAAAAAGAAAATATTTGTTATTTTCTATTCTTATTAGTTAGTTAAAAAAAAAACATTCTAAATTGAAAAGATAAAGGGAACAAAATGAAATACAAGTGAGTTTTTTATTTACAAAAATAAATAATTTCAAATTAAAAAGATAAATGAAGAAAAAATGAGAGACAAACTAATTAAGGTACATTTTAAAAAAATATCAATCATTTTTTTTAGATTTTATCTTTTTATTTTAACTTACATAATGATAAAATAAAATAATTCTATTTTTTTTTAAGCAAATGACGAGAAGAAAATACTTTTTTTTTTGTTTAAATATTTGAAATTATCAAAGATTAAACTTGATAAATTAAACCTATGTTTGGATTGAAGGTAGTAAAGTAATTAGTTACATTACTTTATTAGTATTGTAATTTGTTTACAAGTTAATCCTGTTATTTTTTGAAATAATAGATGGCCGAAACATCTGCCGGTATTGCTAGAGCGCCCGTAACGCCACAACCTCTACATGTAACACATGGTGAGAAACCCGAGAAGTTCAATGGTCAGGACTTCAAACGATGGCAGTAATTGATGCTGTTCTATTTGACCACCATCAATCTAGCCAAGTTCTTACGGGAGGAGGCCCCGACTTTGAACGAGGGAGAGACCGATACTACAATTGTAGCCTCGGTAGATGCATGGAAGCATTCTGACTTCCTATGCAAGAACTACATCCTCAATGGTTTGGACAACACGTTATACAACGTGTATAGTCCAATAAAGACAGCGAGAGAGTTGTGGGAGTCCTTGGAAAAGAATTACAGAACTGAGGATGCCGGCAGAAAGAAATTTGTGGTTGGCCATTTTCTGGATTTTAAGATGGTGAACTCGAAAACCATTATTAGTCAAGTCCAAGAGTTTCAATTGATTCTCCATGAGATTTTTGCCGAGGGAATGACTCTTAGTGAATCATTCGAAACGGAAACTTTGATAGAGAAACTCCCTCCTTCATGGAAGGATTCCAAGAACTATCTAAAGCACAAATGAAAGGAGACGTCTTTAGAGGACTTGATTGTTCGATTGAGAATCGATGAGGATAATCGTAGTTCAGAGAAGAGGGTCAAGGTCCAGACCATGGAAGCCAAAGTGAATGTTGTTGAACATTCGAAAAAGATCAACAAGAGGAAATTCGTTGGTTCAAGTTCTTCCCAAGCAAAGAAGGGAACGGATTTTAGGAAGTTCACGGGAACTTGTTTCAACTGCAACAAGCCTGGGCACCGTGCCAAGAACTGCCGATAGAATAAGAAGAAGAAAGCTCAAGCCAACCTAGTTGATGATTTTGAGCTCGCTACTGTTGTTTCACAAGTGAACTTGTTGGAAAACCCTAAGACTTGGTGGGTTGATATCGGGGCCACTTGTCACGTGTGTTCTGAAAGAAATAGTTTCTCCGAATATAAAGAAGCTGCTAATGATGAGCAACTATATATGGAAAACTCTACGACTTGCAATGTATGAGGCTATGGAAATATGGTACTCAAGATGACCTTCGGAAAGGAACTCACATTGAACAATGTTGTTCATGCTCTCGAAATCCGAAAGAATTTGGTTTTCGGCTCTTTACTGAGCAAGAATGGGTTTAGGCGTATTCGAGTCTGATAAATTTGTACTCACCAAGAGTGGGATATTTGTGGGAAGGGGATATCTTTGTGATGGGCTTTTTAAGCTCAATATTATGACAATTGTACCCAAGAATAAGATTAATAATAATAATATTTCTTCTGTTTACTTGGTTGAGTCCCCTACTTTATGGCATGGTAGATTAGGTCATGTAAATTAATATACAATATAAATATAAATATACAGATTAGGCGGTATAACCAGCCAATAAAAATAAAACAAAGTTAATATACAATATAAATATAAATATATAGAAAATTAGGCGGTATAACCAGCCAATAAAAATAAATATACTTATAAACTTATATACTTAGTATTGCCTCCCCGGCAACGGCGCCAAAAACTTGATGGTGACTCAATTAAGAGTTGTAAACCCAAGTGCAGGTTATGTTCAAGTAATAAATTCTCGGGTGTCCGAGGTCGAACCACAGGGAAGCGTATTAGTAAGTATAAGTTTATAAATATATAAGAAAAATAAAGTAAACAAGATATTAGGGAATCAACAACAAAACAAGATAAACAAGATATTAGAGAACAAAATAAACAAAATAAAATAAAAGAAATTAAACAAGATATAAAAACAATAAGAAAAGATGTTGAGGTTAGAGAATCCACTCTTGGTGTTATGCTAAGATTAATCTTGTTTTATTACACAATTGAAATTCACACATAAGGGAGATTCCAATCGGAAGGTTTAGCAATTCAGTCCAAATTGTCCAACGTCCATAGCATATGATATTATGTTCATTTGGTGTCCTCAAAACTCACAAAAAGAGTCCAAGCGTTCCTTATGCCAAGGTATATGTCTACAACAAATCAAGGTTATGAAACCAAGCATTTACTGTGCCATTTTCATTGTCAATAATGAATCAAGATCCCTACTTTGCAAGTATGATTTTAAACCAAAAGAAAATATTATCTATACTAGTGTTTATAAATGATGATTCATTTTAGCTCATGTTTAAGAGACTAACCTTAGCATTTACCAAAAGCTTCACCTCATCACCTCAACAATATGATTAGCAACACATACTAGATATGAATAAAATGAAAAGAAATGTAAGAAGCATAAGTAAATAAAAAAAGAAAACTAGAGAAAGGAAAGAAGAAGAAAACTTAGAGAATTTTATTACAATGACTAATATCCTCCCAATCTACAATAATGCTCATCCAAGGCCCTCTATTTATACACATTTTGGAGAGCTAAATGACAAGAGACAAGCTTTATAAATTTCAAAGGTAGGTATAATAGGTGGGTGCATTTTTCTAACAATTTTCGTCATATTGTATGATAATTCTGATCAGCCAGCTTGATGGTCGATTTTGTCAATGTTGGAGGCTCGATCTGATCAAATGGTATTCTAGAAAAATATACCCCTATCAGTTACGGATCCATAGCCGTTGGAATCAGATCATTTGCTCATGTGGATCGGAAGATATGGTCAAAATACCAAAACAGGTCAGCATAGACGTCATTGCACATCAGCCAACTTGATGGTCAATTTCGCTAGGGAAAACGACTCCGTTTCAAGAAGTGTAAAACATGAAAAAGATAGATATGCCTCTTAACTTTGCACTATAAAAAATTCAGCCTTATTACTTCAGTGAAACTCCAGATATAGCGGATATGACAAAAGGTGTCGGAACTGGAACTGAACTGGATTTGCCCTTAATTGTTGATTTAACCTAGTAATCTGAAATCACTCAAAAAAACTCGTAAAAAACACTAAGTTACATAAAAATATAAAATATCATAAACACAATTAGACTAAGCAATAATAACTCGTATTTGACACAAAACAATAATAAAACATAACTAAGAACTATATAATTATACGAGTTATCACACCCCCACACTTAGATTGTTGCTAGTCCCTAGCAACGACTCAATAAAAATAAAATAAGAAAATCTAATATAATTCATTTTCGTTGGAAATCACGGTGGCACTTAGCATGTGACACAAGCCTTTAAACCCCTAGGTGTCCCTAGTGGACGAGTTTAGTCTCGTGAGGGTTTGCTAGAACGATACCCACAAACATTGAAAAACTAAAATATAAGTAAACTACATACACTAAAAATATTTACTCCTAATCCTTTCAATATAAATTAGAGACAATCTTTGAACAAATCTTATAAACTAATCAATAGCTCAAAGAATTTCACAAAAATTCATGCTTGAATGTAAATAAATGAGTTAAGCCAATATTAACATAACATATTTCAATCAAAATAGTGCATATTCAACTTAATCTCAACTTCTCACTATACTCTCATGATTTTCACTCTTTAAAGTAGTGGTAAAGTGTTTACACTCAATCAATCTCATGAAAACAGTTCTACCATATGCTTGCTTGTCCACCTATTCTCCACTATTTAGATCATACAACTTCATAAATCAAGAGGTCTTTTTTCAAAGTTGTAATGGGGCCAAAGGGTTATAATGTGGTTAAAGAACAAAAGGATAAAGATATCACAAAGGTTCCAAAGAGTTCATAGAGTTTAGAGACATAATAAGATCATACGAATAAAACTTCTCAAAACTCTTATAAAGCACATAATAACATAGGCTAAATATTCATGTTGAGCCTTTGCTTCATTCTAACCAACTTTGTAACATCTTTTTCTTTACTTTAACTGGAAGTTCAAGAGAAGATTTTTTTTTTTTTAATATGGGAATGTATTTGACAATGATCCCTTTCTTTTTCTCTTGACTTTTGCCTCTCTCCTCCCCCACACTTATCTTTCGTTCTAACCCAAATTTTCAAAAAGTATCCCTTGTTTTTGCAATATGTCTCAAAATATATAATCCATCTTTAGAACAAGGGTAAGGATATAAGTATATTTAGGCTAGGTGTAAGTTCTGGTTACCAATAAAATAGCATATTTAATGTAGGCTCAAATTGGCTCACTAGTGGGGATGTTCTCTTAGAACATTAATAATGGATGGCTGTTTGGCTCTGGTTATAATCCTAATGCCTCTATCATATTCATGTTGTCACATGTATCAATATAGTCTCAAACGGTTTAAAGCAAGTTCTAGAGAATCATGTAATCATAAGAGCACTCAAGAAAGAAATTAGATTGATTTGTATAATGCATCAATCATTATAGGCTCAAAAACTCACAAGGATGATTATACAAGTCAGATTAAGTCTAAACATGCTTCTTTCTCAATCAACATATCATATTAACATTGGCTCATAAAAAGGTTGACATCAAGCTCAATTCTCATGAAAATCTTCTCACTAATAAATCTGTTTTAGACTTATGCAATTCATATCTCATCATTGTATTAAAAAGGAACTAGAACACATTAAAATAATAATAATAATAATAAAAACTCATAAAAAAAATAGTAGACAAAAATAAAAGAAATCCTAAATCGTTCCCCCCACACTTAATTCTTACATTGTCCTCAATGTAAGTCTATTAACCCAAATGAAAGAATCATGTGTAAGAGAAAAGAACTAATAACATAAGAATAGGAATAACTAAGACTCAAAACAAAACAAACTCATGCAACCTAATTAATCCTAAAATACTAAACAAAAATTAACAAGTAAATATAAAAAGATTAAAATCAAACTGACAAGGTATGTCTCAAGTCTCCCTTACTCAGACCTTGTTCAGAATGAATACTTCTAAATTGCTTAAAACACAACAAACTTTTTTTTTTTTTTTGAAAGAAGAAATCAAACTGACAAGGTATGTCTCAAGTCTCCCTTACTCAAACCTTGTTCAGAATGAATACTTCTAAATGGCTTAAAACACATCAATTTTTTTTTTTTTTTTTTTTTTTACAAATTAGCAAAATATGTCCCTTACCCCCTACTAAAGGTAGAATTTAGGAGATATTACCTGCAGAGGTTGCTAACCACTTATTATAACTGAGACACAACAAACAAAATGTTAGATAATGTCACAAAGACAGAGTGCAATCCACTCCTTGCTCGTCCATATCTCTTTTTCTTTTTCCGAGCGTTTGCGAAACAACCGTAGCAGATAAATACTCATAAGCTTGGAGCTTTTTGAGTAAATCTTCAATGGTTGTAGCAGAAATTATGGTTCTCCTTGCCTCTGAAAACATGAATCCATTATCCACAGCATTATCTAAATATGAAGCAAATTACTAAAATAACCATTAATATTAAGCAAACCAATGGGTTTCTTATTTGTGACCAAAGATGACCAAGAAGCCACGCAAGCTATTTCTTCCAATGTACCCAGACCTCCTGGTAAAGCAATGAATGCATCGGCAGAATGGTACATGATTGTTATCCGTTCATGGATACTCCAGACTTGTATTTCCGTACCCAAGGTAGGTCCACAAAAACCTGTGAATAGTTTTGGCACGATTCCTAGAACTGGACTTCCTCCGGCATGTGCTGCTGTAGCGACTGCTCCCATTAAACCCGAACTACCGCCTCCATAAATCAACTGGATCTTTTGTTGGGCAAGTATTACTCCAACTCTTATGGCTTCATCAGCGAATATGTTATTTTTCCCTGGATAAGCAACTCCAAAGACACAAATTTTTTTAATGCGCTGGGACGAAGTACTTTCCATTTTTTTTTTCAAGTGCCTGAAAGAGAATGAGTACATGGTGTAATATATAGAGGACTGAGTAATGAATCAGACAAGAGTAATAATGTCGCCGAAAGTGTATTTGACCTGTCAGAAGAAAATGTTAACCTAACAAAAGATTTTTGCGTGATTTCAGGAAGAAAATCAAAAAGAGAAGAAAAATCAACCGTAAAAGACCAATGCAAAAAAAAACGAGAATAATTACACAAATCTAACAACACGTAAATTAAACCGAAATGAAGTTATTGCAAATCAAACCAAAAGTTGAGAAGTCATTTATTGTAGTTGTGATTGTGGCTCACATCTTCCTCTGGTTTTACGTCCAGAAACGGCTTAAACGCCTTCTATGAGTCGAGGATATGCTTCCCATCCAGTTTTCTTACAAGCTGGCAAACAGGGTCTTTTAACATCAGATTCCCAAGATGTTGCCATTCCCTTTG
The DNA here is from genome assembly GCA_030761205.1 of Fremontodendron californicum. Lineage (NCBI taxonomy): Eukaryota > Viridiplantae > Streptophyta > Magnoliopsida > Malvales > Malvaceae > Fremontodendron > Fremontodendron californicum. The sequence goes on from JAULJL010000013.1 coordinate 24,404,717, forward strand.
GAATTGCGGCCATAAATCAAGAATTTCTCTTTGTACGTCTCCACTAGGATGCGTCTCAAGAGAAAGTTGGATATTACCCAAATTCTCCTTACTCAGTCCATCCTTAATGAATTCAATTTTATTATCTCGATTAGAGGATGGAATCCCAATAGAACGACATTTACCGTTACACGTCCATCGTGCACATTTGTGGCAATTTGAACTCATGCGCTTTGCTCGTCGCTTCTTTGCAAAAGTGCTTCTACCTGTACCTGGTAAATGCAAAACAAGAAGATATTCATCTTCATGTACCTTGGCTTCAATTATCCAACGTATGTCTTCAGGAATACCTTTGTGCATAAGCATTCTTAATCTTTCAAATCGAACTTGGTAAAGCTTCAGTAAAATCTTTCGAGGAAAAGGAGGAAATCGTTTCTGCAATCTTGTGAGAATATCATCCATCCTGAAGAAAAAAAAAATATGAAATGAAAGAGAAATTGAAAGAGAAATTTATATACAATATCAGTTTTGTGGGTAGCTGATGGGACCGACTTAAATAATCACGGAGTACCGTTATCCGCCATTTAACCGGGGTAAAGTTGGCCAGTAAAATCCACACTGTAAAATTTTTGCAGCAGTTTTCTTTGATGAAGAATGACCACCACATGCCTCGGAATGACAAAACTTAATTACACTATTTACCTCATTGTCAGGAATGCATCTTCGAAAAATCTGATCAGGACAATATTTGAACAAGTAAGGGTCATCCCAGTAGAACTTCTTTACCTCATTCAGAAACTTCCTTTTATCTTGGGGGCTCCATTGAGAAAGAATTTTTCCCAAAAAGGAATATTTTAGCTCGGATGGTAATTTTTTTTAAATCCAGCTTGGGCGGTTCAATAGTTGATGGTACAGTGACATTTGTGAGTGATGGGAGTTCCTCAAACTTTTGTTTCCAACGATGCTTATCCTGAAAAGAATTTAAGAAAGAATCAGTGTGTGAAATTTCTGAAGCATTATCAAACTCACATTCAATTAAATAAGCTTCTAAAGGATCATGGAATGTGGTAGTGGTGAGATGTTCATGAACAAGTTCTTCAATGAAATCCACTTCATGTACTTCTGAATCATCACCAGGTTGCTTGCAAATGTTGAACACATTTAATTCTAAAGTCATATTTCCAAAAGAAATGTTCAAAATACCATTCCTGCAATTTATCAGATCATTAGAAGTTGCAAGAAATGGACGGCCTAATATAACAGGAATTTGAACATTTGGATTTGAAACAGGATGTGTGTCCAAAACAATAAAATCAACAGGGAAGTAAAAATTTTCAATTTGAACCAAAACATCTTCAACTATCCCTCGAGGAATTTTTACAGAACGATCAGCTAGTTGAAGTGTAACAGGTGTTTCCTTGAGTTCACCTAAACCTAACTGTTGATAAACAGAAAAAGGCAAAAGATTAACACTAGCACCAAGATCAAGCAATGCACGTTCTATTCTAGTGTTTCCAATGATGCATGAGATTGTTGGACATCCAGGATCTTTGAATTTTGGTGGAGTAAGGTGCTGAATGATTGAGCTCACACTTTCCGTCAAAAATGCTTTCTTTTGTACATTATGTTTCCTTTTAACTGTGCACATGTCCTTCAAAAATTTAGCATAAGATGGAACTTGTTTGATTGCATCCAATAAAGGAATGTTAATCTTAACTTGTTTGAAAAGTTCATATATTTCTGCATTTTGATTCAAATTCTTTATTGTTTGCAACCTTTGAGGAAAAGGAGCAGGATGCATACCTTTTTCTTTGTCCAAATTTTCAAGAAGTTCAGACTTACCATCATCCTTACCGTTACTTTTCGGAGGGGAAGGAGGATCTTGGTCTTTTGATGGAATGTTTTTGTCAATTGCCTTTCCACTTCGAAGAGTTGTGATAGAACTGGCATTTTCCTGTTGAGTTTCATTGGAGCAAGAAACAAAACATTGAGTAGAAGGGTTAGGCTGAGGTTGAGCAGGAAACTTACCTTTTTCTTGAGTGCGTAATGAAGCTGTCAATGTAGACAAGGTGTTTTTGATCTCATTGATGTCCTGTGAAGTTTGGTTATTCACATTTGCTTGTGTTTGCATGAATGCTTGCAATGTCTCTTCCAAGGTTTGTACACGTGAAGGTTGATAGGAAAAAGTGTTGCCCGGCTTTTGAGATTGTGGTACCTGAACATGATTATTATTCCGCCAACTGAAGTTGGGATGGTTTCTCCATTCAGGGTTATACGTTTCAGAGTAAGGAGAAGGAAAAGGCTTTTTAAATGTGTTTATGGAATTTACTTGATCATGCAACGCTTCTTTAAGAATGGGAATGTTTGGACATTCAGAAGTGGGATGTCCCATGATTTCACAAATTCCACAACTTTCTTCATTTTTAACCGTTTTGACTTCTTTTACTTCTCTAAGTTCCATGGCTTCAATCTTTCTAGCCAAATTAGCTACTTTAGCTTTTATCTCATCTTCTTGACTAAAATGATATTTACCTCTGTTAGAAAAAAGATTAGATCTATTGGAACTTTCAGAGGAATTATCTGTGTGCCAGGCTTGAGAGTTATCTGCCAAATGGTCTAGGTAGTCAAAGGCTTCTTCAGGTTCTTTTTCTAGAAACTCACCGTTACACATTGTTTCAACAAATTGTTTAGTTTCGGGAGTTAAACTTTCATAAAAGAAACTAATAAGACGCCATTTTTCAAAACCATGATGTGGACAAGAACTTAACAAATCTTTAAAACGCTCCCAGCACTGAAAAAATTCTTCATTTTGATTTTGATTGAAATTTTGAATCTGTCTTTTCAAAGCAGTAGTTTTATGTGCTGGGAAAAATTTCTTTAGAAACTCAGTTTGTAATTCTTGCCATGTGCCAATTGACCTTGGTTTTAAATTATGAAGCCAAATTTTTGCTTTACCTTTTAAAGAAAAAGGAAATAATTTTAGCTTCACAATTTCATTTGTACATTGTTGGTCATTAAAGGTGACACATACATCTTCAAAGTCTTTTAGAAACGAGTAAGCACTTTCCGATTCTAACCCATGGAAATTTGGAAGCAAAGCTATCATACCTGGTTTAAAACGAAAGTTGTTTGCATTGAGAGGAAAAATAAAACAAGAGGGTGATGAGCTTCGAGTTGGTTGCAAGTAGTCACGCATGGTGCGTACTTGTCTGTTCTCATCTTCAGCATGAACACTTTCATTGTCAGCCATGGTAGGAGTTGTATTAGAAAGATTACCTGAAAAAGTTTCACAATAAAATCTAACTAAACGACGAGATCTAAAATCACGTCGCCAAACAAGCATAAAACAAAGTTAATATACAGATTAGGCGGTATAACCAGCCAATAAAAATAAAACAAAGTTAATATACAATATAAATATAAATATATAGAAAATTAGGCGGTATAACCAGCCAATAAAAATAAATATACTTATAAACTTATATACTTAGTATTGCCTCCCCGGCAACGGCGCCAAAAACTTGATGGTGACTCAATTAAGAGTTGTAAACCCAAGTGCAGGTTATGTTCAAGTAATAAATTCTCGGGTGTCCGAGGTCGAACCACAGGGAAGCGTATTAGTAAGTATAAGTTTATAAATATATAAGAAAAATAAAGTAAACAAGATATTAGGGAATCAACAACAAAACAAGATAAACAAGATATTAGAGAACAAAATAAACAAAATAAAATAAAAGAAATTAAACAAGATATAAAAACAATAAGAAAAGATGTTGAGGTTAGAGAATCCACTCTTGGTGTTATGCTAAGATTAATCTTGTTTTATTACACAATTGAAATTCACACATAAGGGAGATTCCAATCGGAAGGTTTAGCAATTCAGTCCAAATTGTCCAACGTCCATAGCATATGATATTATGTTCATTTGGTGTCCTCAAAACTCACAAAAAGAGTCCAAGCGTTCCTTATGCCAAGGTATATGTCTACAACAAATCAAGGTTATGAAACCAAGCATTTACTGTGCCATTTTCATTGTCAATAATGAATCAAGATCCCTACTTTGCAAGTATGATTTTAAACCAAAAGAAAATATTATCTATACTAGTGTTTATAAATGATGATTCATTTTAGCTCATGTTTAAGAGACTAACCTTAGCATTTACCAAAAGCTTCACCTCATCACCTCAACAATATGATTAGCAACACATACTAGATATGAATAAAATGAAAAGAAATGTAAGAAGCATAAGTAAATAAAAAAAGAAAACTAGAGAAAGGAAAGAAGAAGAAAACTTAGAGAATTTTATTACAATGACTAATATCCTCCCAATCTACAATAATGCTCATCCAAGGCCCTCTATTTATACACATTTTGGAGAGCTAAATGACAAGAGACAAGCTTTATAAATTTCAAAGGTAGGTATAATAGGTGGGTGCATTTTTCTAACAATTTTCGTCATATTGTATGATAATTCTGATCAGCCAGCTTGATGGTCGATTTTGTCAATGTTGGAGGCTCGATCTGATCAAATGGTATTCTAGAAAAATATACCCCTATCAGTTACGGATCCATAGCCGTTGGAATCAGATCATTTGCTCATGTGGATCGGAAGATATGGTCAAAATACCAAAACAGGTCAGCATAGACGTCATTGCACATCAGCCAACTTGATGGTCAATTTCGCTAGGGAAAACGACTCCGTTTCAAGAAGTGTAAAACATGAAAAAGATAGATATGCCTCTTAACTTTGCACTGTAAAAAATTCAGCCTTATTACTTCAGTGAAACTCCAGATATAGCGGATATGACAAAAGGTGTCGGAACTGGAACTGAACTGGATTTGCCCTTAATTGTTGATTTAACCTAGTAATCTGAAATCACTCAAAGAAACTCGTAAAAAACACTAAATTACATAAAAATATAAAATATCATAAACACAATTAGACTAAGCAATAATAACTCGTATTTGACACAAAACAATAATAAAACATAACTAAGAACTATATAATTATACGAGTTATCATATACATATACATATTAAAGTAGTCAGTATCATACCGATAGATATACTATTTTTCTGTTAGTACTAATATGTATCGGTATCGGTGTGTTTTGACATATCGTTTCGGATTTACCGATTTTTTAAATATTTTTTCATATATATATATTTATAAAGCTCATTTTCAAATTTTTAAATAAAATATATATTATATACATGTAAAAATATATCTCAATTGCATATATATATATATATATATATATATATTTATATGCAAATATAGAATTATAAATATTTAATATCTAGAATTTTAATCATAAATAAATAAAATAAATATAATCATATTAAAAATATATAATAAATTATTTGTAATTAGATTCAATAGCCTAATTTAATAAATATTTTTTTTGAATGAAATAATGATAAAATAAAAAATATTATGACTAAAAAGTATTAAGAATTGGTTAAAAAAAAGTAAGTAAATTATTTTTTTTAAAAGTAAAATTTTGTACCAATTGGTAAGGATCGGTACAGGTTGATACGGACCGTACAGGTCGATAAGGATTGGTACGGACCAGCATGCAACCAAACCAAACCAAACCAAAACGATACGATATTGTTTTCATTTTGTTTTTTTTTTTTAAATTGATATGTACCGATCGATATGACCGATACCAGTATGGTATCGACTACCATGATACATATATAATTATATATCTCAACATGTAATAATCAACAAATATAAAATTTAAATTTAAAGGGTTTAACACCCCGCGGCAAAGCGCGGGCGTTCACTAACTTATTAGTATTTGATAAGAGAGAAAAGTGAAAGAAAAAAAAAAAAAGAAAATATTTGTTATTTTCTATTCTTATTAGTTAGTTAAAAAAAAAACATTCTAAATTGAAAAGATAAAGGGAACAAAATGAAATACAAGTGAGTTTTTTATTTACAAAAATAAATAATTTCAAATTAAAAAGATAAATGAAGAAAAAATGAGAGACAAACTAATTAAGGTACATTTTAAAAAAATATCAATCATTTTTTTTAGATTTTATCTTTTTATTTTAACTTACATAATGATAAAATAAAATAATTCTATTTTTTTTTAAGCAAATGACGAGAAGAAAATACTTTTTTTTTTGTTTAAATATTTGAAATTATCAAAGATTAAACTTGATAAATTAAACCTATGTTTGGATTGAAGGTAGTAAAGTAATTAGTTACATTACTTTATTAGTATTGTAATTTGTTTACAAGTTAATCCTGTTATTTTTTGAAATAATAGATGGCCGAAACATCTGCCGGTATTGCTAGAGCGCCCGTAACGCCACAACCTCTACATGTAACACATGGTGAGAAACCCGAGAAGTTCAATGGTCAGGACTTCAAACGATGGCAGTAATTGATGCTGTTCTATTTGACCACCATCAATCTAGCCAAGTTCTTACGGGAGGAGGCCCCGACTTTGAACGAGGGAGAGACCGATACTACAATTGTAGCCTCGGTAGATGCATGGAAGCATTCTGACTTCCTATGCAAGAACTACATCCTCAATGGTTTGGACAACACGTTATACAACGTGTATAGTCCAATAAAGACAGCGAGAGAGTTGTGGGAGTCCTTGGAAAAGAATTACAGAACTGAGGATGCCGGCAGAAAGAAATTTGTGGTTGGCCATTTTCTGGATTTTAAGATGGTGAACTCGAAAACCATTATTAGTCAAGTCCAAGAGTTTCAATTGATTCTCCATGAGATTTTTGCCGAGGGAATGACTCTTAGTGAATCATTCGAAACGGAAACTTTGATAGAGAAACTCCCTCCTTCATGGAAGGATTCCAAGAACTATCTAAAGCACAAATGAAAGGAGACGTCTTTAGAGGACTTGATTGTTCGATTGAGAATCGATGAGGATAATCGTAGTTCAGAGAAGAGGGTCAAGGTCCAGACCATGGAAGCCAAAGTGAATGTTGTTGAACATTCGAAAAAGATCAACAAGAGGAAATTCGTTGGTTCAAGTTCTTCCCAAGCAAAGAAGGGAACGGATTTTAGGAAGTTCACGGGAACTTGTTTCAACTGCAACAAGCCTGGGCACCGTGCCAAGAACTGCCGATAGAATAAGAAGAAGAAAGCTCAAGCCAACCTAGTTGATGATTTTGAGCTCGCTACTGTTGTTTCACAAGTGAACTTGTTGGAAAACCCTAAGACTTGGTGGGTTGATATCGGGGCCACTTGTCACGTGTGTTCTGAAAGAAATAGTTTCTCCGAATATAAAGAAGCTGCTAATGATGAGCAACTATATATGGAAAACTCTACGACTTGCAATGTATGAGGCTATGGAAATATGGTACTCAAGATGACCTTCGGAAAGGAACTCACATTGAACAATGTTGTTCATGCTCTCGAAATCCGAAAGAATTTGGTTTTCGGCTCTTTACTGAGCAAGAATGGGTTTAGGCGTATTCGAGTCTGATAAATTTGTACTCACCAAGAGTGGGATATTTGTGGGAAGGGGATATCTTTGTGATGGGCTTTTTAAGCTCAATATTATGACAATTGTACCCAAGAATAAGATTAATAATAATAATATTTCTTCTGTTTACTTGGTTGAGTCCCCTACTTTATGGCATGGTAGATTAGGTCATGTAAATTACAAGACCTTGCAGAAAATCAGCAATTTGGATTTACTTCCGAAATTTGTCATTGACAAGAATCACAAATGTGAAGTTTGTGTAGAATCCAAATTAGCTAAGGCTCCTTTCTATTCAATAGAAAGAAGTAGTGAACCTCTAGAGTTAATTCACACTGATATTTGTGATTTAAATTTTGTGCAAACTAGAGGTGGTAAAAAGTATTTTATTACTTTTATAGATGATAGCACACGATATTGTTACATCTATTTGTTAAAAAGCAAAGACGAGGCCTTGGAAGCATTTAAGCTCTTTAAGAATGAGATAGAAAATCAACTAAGCAAGAAAATAAGGAGTGATAGAGGTAGTGAATATGATTCATTTTTTAATGAATTCTGTTCGAAAAATGGAATCATCCATCAAACCACTACTCCTTATTCACCTCAACAAAATGGTATTGCAGAACGCAAGAACTGAACGTTGAAAGAAATGATGAACGCTTTGTTGATAAGTTCAGGGTTACCTCAGAACTTGCGGAGGGAAGCTATTTTATCAGCTAATTATATTTTAAATAAAATACCCCATAAGAAATTAGACAAGACACCGTATGAATTGTGGAAGGGTCTAAGACCAAACTACATACACATGAAAGTGTGGGGGTGTCTTGCGAAGGTAGTCGTTCCTCCACCTAAAAATGTCAAAATAGGACCTAAAACTATTGATTGCGTATTCATTGGATATGCAAACAATAGTGCTGCTTACGTTTTCTTGTATTCAAGTCGGACATTCCCGATATTCATATCAATATGATAATTGAATCAAGGAATGCTTCGTTCTTTGAAGATGTTCTTCCTTATAAGGAAAAACAAGAAAACAAGAATGCAAAGAGAACTCATGAGTCCTCGAGTAGTAATCCACATATGGATGAAGAGGAACAAGAATAACCTAGAAGGAGCAAACGGGCTAAAGTACCGACTACTTATGGTTCGGATTTTCTAACATATTTGTTAGAAAATGAACCTCAAACTTTTAGCGAGGCTATGTCATCTCTAGAAACACAATTTTGGAAAGAGGCCGTTAACAATGAAATAGAATCCATCATGCAAAATCATACATGAGAACTGGTGGATCTTCCTCAAGGGCATAAGCCTTTAGGATCCAAATGGATATTTAAGAGGAAGATGAAAGCAGATGGAACGATTGATAATAAAAGGATATAGGCAAAAGGAAGGGCTTGATTATTTTGATACGTATTCACTAGTTACGAGAATAACATCTATTCGAATGTTAATAGCTATAGCAGCTCTTAACAATCTCGTTATACACCAAATGGATATTAAGACAGCTTTCCTGAATGGAGATTTAGACGAAGAAATCTATATGGAACAAGACGAAGGGTTCAAAGTTCCGGGACAGGAAAGGAAGGTGTGTAGACTTGTTAAATCATTATATGGTTTAAAACAAGCTCCTAAACAATGGCTTCAAAATTTTGACAATACAATGTTGTCAAATGGTTTTCGTATTAATGAATGTGATAAGTGCGTATACGTAAAAGATAATAAGGGATATGTCATTATTTGTCTATACGTAGACGATATGTTGATCTTAGGTAGTAACTATGAGATCATAAAAGCTACCAAAACTTGGTTGACCAGTAAGTTTGATATGAAAGATATGGGTGTAGCTGATGTGATTTTAGGAATTAAAATTTCTAAAACACAAGATGGCTTGGTAATATCTCAAGATCATTATGTAAATAATATTCTTGAGAAATTCGGTAAGATGATACCGATATAGCCAAAACACCCGTAGATGTTCATTTACATCTAAAGAAAAATACTGGTGATGCAATATCTCAATTAGAATATTCGCGAATAATTGGTAGTCTTATGTATCTTATGAACTGCACAAGACTAGATATAGCTTACTCAGTTAGCAATCGGAGTAGATTTCCTAGTAATCCTAGAGACGATCACTGGATGGCCATTGTGAGGGTACTCAGATATTTGAGATACATCTCAAGTTATGGACTGCACTATACAAGATATCCAGCTGTACTTGAAGGGTACACTGATGCAAACTGGATAATCCGATACTAAAGATTCTAAATCTACTAGCGGATTTATCTTTACTATTGGAGGAGCTGCAGTGTCATGGAAATCTTCTAAACAAACATGTATTGCCAGATCCACTATGGAATCTAAGTTTATAGCTTTAGATAAAGCTGGAGAAGAAGCAGAATGGCTTCGGAATTTTTTAGAAGATATTCCATGTTGGTCGAAACCTGTGCCGGCAATAAGTATACATTGCGATAGCCAATCTGCAATTGGTAGGGCACAGAGTAGTTTATATAACGGTAAATCTCGATACATTCGTCGAAGACACAATACCGTTAGATAGTTGCTCTCAAATGGAATTATCTCTATTGATTATGTAAAATCAAAGGATAATATTGCAGATCCGCTTACTAAAGGTTTAACGAGAGAGCAAGTAAATACATCATCGAGGGGAATGGGTCTTAAGCCTATAAATTAAAGTTACATAGTGGAAACCCAACCTAACTGACTGGAGATCCCAAGATCTAGGTTCAAAAGGGACAACTAAATTATGTAACTGTGTGTAAGCACTAAAAGAGTTAAACACTCTTATCTATTCCTATGATGATTTAGTGCTGCCTGCAAATAAGGTAGGATAAACTATGCTTTTAATGATTCATATAGCTTCATAAATAACCAAGTGGGGTATTGCAGGATACTCTTAATGAGCAATCACCTATTATGAGTAAGAAACGTGGCCACTTCTATGAGAATTGATCAGGCTAAATCCTCTAGAGTATTCATAAGAAACCAGGAAGTGTCCGAGGCCAAAATGGACATAACCATGAGAACCTAAGATGTTCGAAGGGGAATTGTGTGATAATTATTGTCTTGGTTTACACTAAAGGCTGAATAGTTCAAGACATCATGTTCACTAGTTAGCCGAGTAAATCCGATAGTTATTCACTATGAAGGGTTCAAAGCCAAAAACTACCTATCTTGATGCAATTACTCTTCAAAGAAAGTCTCTCTCGTACTCCGAGTCAGTTCGTCGTTTTATTCAGACAATTTTTATTCATGTGGGGGATTGTTGGATATCATAGTATATATTAAGTGTATATATACGAAATACGTATTCTAATACGTAGATTGTCGTAGTTAGATACACGGTGTACATTTACTTACACAAATGATATCAAAGTGAATGAGAAATTATTCTCATTATTTACCCACTTGAAGATGAAAGAAAGTTGGTTGAAGGTATGTGTGGTAGTCAATCCCACATAGGACTAAGAATGGCTTTAGCTTATAGTTTATATAAGCTAGAGTGTCATGATGGGTTGGGCCCCAAGGGGCACCCAAGTTTTTGTGGAGGGTGAGGACCTACACAACTTGGGCTGGACCACACGCGTGCGCCGCCGAGCCGAGCCGGGCTTGGGCTGGGTCGGGTTTGGGTCAGTAATTAATTTTTTACTGCCCAACCGGCTTAATTTTTTGCCAAACCGAACCAGCTCAACACCAACCAGCTTTATGTTTGTCTGAATAATTCATCTTCTAGAATGTGTATGTTCGGTTGTCTGAACCGTTCTTTGCCTTTTCAGTTGTGTCTTTACTTGTTGGATGAATCGGTTCATTGTAACAGACTTGTCTATTGATCGAAGCGGTTCCTGTCCAACAAATCTGTCTGACCGAACAGACTTCTCTGTATCTATAAATAGGAGTGTTTGTATCTGTTTCAAATAACTAATTCACCGAAAATATTCTTGTCTTCAGAGAGAGAGACTTCAACATTCTTTTATTCGCTGTGTTGCATCCGGGTGTGCTCTCATTTGCAACGTATATCGAGAAAACCTGGGAGACGATTTGCATCGATACTGTAAGCACCTTAGACAGGCACAAAACGTCTTAAGGTTAGAGGTCCAACCTTGATTCGATATTGATTTTTTCAAATCAATTACTGTAAGTGTCTTTAAATTCAATTCTGCATATTGATTGTAATCTATTCGAATATATATATGCAGTTCTTCTTCTTCTTCTCTGTTTACATTTTACAGTATATAGCATCTATATTTTCCAACATATTATTAGTCTTTTATTATAGGTTTAAAAAACTTCATTATTATAGGTATTAATTCTTCATTGTTACATGTATTTTTGTCTTCTTCTTTTTTTAAATAAAAAATATGAAATAATATTAAAAAGAGAGACTTAAGATCAAGCACAAAATAAAGAAAAAAGTTACTTAATGAATTACAGATGAAATGGCTTATAATTATCTTTGAAAATTGAAAAAAAAAAATCACCAAAGATATAAAAGTTATTTTATAATAATTTTTTTTTTTAATCCTTTCCTTTCCCTAGCAAATCCCCTAATTTGGGGTAATTGAATAATTGAACAGAAAGTGAGAGATGTTCAATTTCCTTTACTTTCTTTTATTATTTTTTTTAATCCAAATAAGAAAAAGCAAAAAAAAAATATCTTTTATAGAAAAAGCAAGAAAAAAAATATCTTTTATCCCTATACTATATTTCTCTTTCTCATTTTTTATATCTATACTATCAAACAAAACCTAAAAGTTTAAAATTTAAGATGAATAAAAAACATAAGAATGTAAAAATGAGAATTTTACTTTTTAGAGGCATGACTCATGAGGCAAACATATGCGAATATTGTGCGAAAAAAATAAAACACCCTCCATTCCAATTTCCCATGGCCACTGTCTTCGTCGATCCAAACAGCGGCTTTTGCTCCAAAACGATGACGTTCCACAGCCTCCGACCTTCCCTTCCACTCCCACCCGAATCCGCACCCGTTTCACTTACCGAATTCGTCTTCTCTGTGCTCCATTCCTCCCCTCCCTCCCCCACCGCCGTCGCTCTCATCGACGTCACCACGCGCCGCCGTATTCTCTACTCCGAACTTATCTTCCGCTTCGAAAACCTAGTCACCTCGCTCCGCACCCACTTCGGCCTCTCCAAAGGCGATTGTGCTTTCGTTTTCTCCCCTAACAATATTTACACTCCGATTCTTTACTTGTCTCTCTTCTCTCTCGGCGTCGTTATCTCTCCCGTCAATCCAGCCGCCACAGTCCCCGAGATTCATCACCTAATCCGACTTTCGAAACCGGTAATCGCTTTTGCCTCCTCGGATTCAGCTCATAAAATCCCTTCGCTTAAAGACGGAATCGTTACTATAGACTCGGTTGAATTCGAGTCGTTAATGGAAAGTCGAAGTGAAAAAAAGGAAAAAGAAGGAATCAAAGTGAACCAATCAGATGTGGCCACGATTCTCTATTCGTCCGGCACAACCGGTCGGGTCAAAGGAGTTGCATTGACTCACCGTAACTTGGCAGCGAATATTGCCGGAGGAATGCGTCCGGTGAGGAATTTCCCAATGGTTGCTTTGTGTACGGTTCCGTTATTTCACGTGTATGGGTTAGCATTCAGTTTGAGGGCTGTGGCGTCGGGAGACTGCGTGGTGATAATGGGAGGAGGTCGGAAATTTGATCTGAGAAAAATGTAAAGAGTTGTCGAGGAGTACAGGGTTAGCCACGTGGCATTGGCTCCACCGTTGGTTGTAACGATGGTGAGGGATGCTAAGATAATGGATGCCTATGATTTGAGCTCGCTTGAAGTTATCGTGTGTGGAGGAGCTCATTTGAGTAAGAGTATGATCGAGAGGCTGAGAAAACGGTTGCCCAAAGTTCAGCTGGCGCAGGTAAAACACTTAATTAGAGTGCTAATTAATTAATTAATTAACATGATCGGCTTTGATTTGGTGAAATGAGCTTTTTAATTTTTTGTGATGAAGTCATATGGACTAACTGAAACAACGGGGCGAGTGTTTAGTACAATGGGTCCTGACGAAAGCCAAGTAGAAGGTGCGACGGGGAAGCTTATGGCAAATTGTGAAGCCAAAATTGTCGATCCTCAAACTGGTGCTTCTTTGCCTCCTTCCACACCTGGAGAGCTTTGGGTTAGAGGAGCTCCTGTAATGAAGGGTAATTATTAATCTATGTTATTCCGATACTTCATTTTTTTTGAAGTATATGTGTCTGACATTCGTGTCTAACACAGACATGAATATGGGTACGATCTTTCAAATATATAAAAAAAAAAAAATTGAACATATCCGTATCAGACACATACCTGTATCTGACATTCATACTCGAATCTAAATAACATAGTTATTAATTTCTGTATATTGATTAATGGGCAAGAAAGTAAAGGAGCAACTGTTGTCGATTAATCTGTTTACATTTTTGTTTTGGGGTTCAGGATACGTTGATAATGAGGAGGCAACTGCTGCGACTTTGGATTCAGAGGGATGGTTAAGAACTGGCGATCTTTGCTATATTAGTAATGAAGGTTTCCTGTTTTTTGTAGATAGGATAAAGGAGTTGATCAAATACAAAGGCTACCAGGTTGGTTCTGAGCTCTTCAAAAATATGGTGCCTCAAAAGGCTTATTCAATTTTATGCTTTTTAACTATGTTGGTCCTACTCTTCATCACTCATGTTCGATTCATATCCGGATATAGATATGGGATATGATCTTTCAAAAACTCTCCAAATATATGAAAATTTTGAAGAAAAAAAATTAAACATACTCGTATTAGACATATATTCGTATTCAACATTTACACCCGAATTCGACTAACATAACTTTTTAACGTTGAAACAGGTTGCCCCAGCTGAATTGGAGCATCTGCTTAATTCCCATCCAGATATCGTCGAGGCTGCTGTGGTTCCGTATGTGACTTTCGTTGTCTTTCTTTCGACCATTATTATGATATTTTGTTTTTTTTTTTTTTCAAAATATTGATATTTTGAAATTATGTATCAAAATGTGCTGTTTTTTAACACATTAAAAAGTCGTCATATGATATGGTAATTTTCTAACTTGAAATTGTTTTTTTTTTTAAATAAGTACGGTATGACGACTTCTGTGCTTTATACTGTAAAAAAAAAAAAAATTATTGGAAGTTGCCATATGAGTGACGATTTTCCAAATTTTTTTTTTTAATTTGTTGGAAGTCGCCAACTTCCCAACACTTATTTTTTTAAAAAATTAATTTTTTTTAATTATATATAAAAATAATTTTTTTTTAAAAATTATTTTAAAAGCTTAAATATTTTTTTTATATATAATTAATTATTTATATATATAATTAAAAAAAATTATAAATTCTTTAAAAAGCATATTCTAAATTTTTATTTTAAAAATTTATATAACTTTTTTATTTAATTTTTAAAAATTTTAAAATTTTGTATTATATAAATTTTGAGATATTCGTATCGTGTTCGTGCTTTTTTTTTCTTTTCATGTTGTGGTTTTAATTATTTTTTCGTGTCATGTTTATTTTTTTACAATATATGATATGGTGACTTCTCAATATGTTAAAAGTATTAATTTAAAATAAATAAAAAAAAAAAGTGTTGGGAAATCGTTATATGATATGGTGACTTTTCAACATGTTAAAAAAACAAAAATCATTGAGAAGTTGTCATATCATATGACAACTTCCCAATGGTTTAAAACAAATTTTTTTACGTATAAAGCACGAAACCGTCATATCATATGGCGACTTCCGTATTTTTTTTAAATAAAAAAAAGAAATTATTCCCAATGTGTTAAAATACAAACGCATTTCGACACATAATTTCAAAGAATCGATATTTTGAAAATTAAAAAAAAAATATATATATATATATATATATATATATATTGGAATAAATTTGCCCTTGATTTAACCTGCCAATTGCCTACTTTTGATACTCAAAATTACTAACAGGTTTCCGGATGAGGAAGCGGGCCAGGTACCAGTGGCCTTTGTGGTTAGACAATCAGGGAGCAGCAACATTGATGAATCAAAAATCAAGGATTTTGTTGCCCAACAGGTGTGAAAGAAACAACATGCTCTGCTTCTAACCAAAACCATTTTTTTTCCCCCATCATTTTCTTCTGTTTGACATTCTCAAATTTTCGATCTCAGGTTTCTCCATATAAGAGAATAAGAAGAGTAATGTTTATTGATTCATTGCCAAAGAATGCGTCGGGCAAGGTGGTGAGGAAGGATTTGGTGATCAAATTGTCAAGTGCTACCTCCAAGTTGTAAAATTCTTTCACCTCCAAGTTGTTTAAGGAATAATTTGGCCCTTGCAACTTAGGCTTGACTCAAGTGGAAGAGTAAGGCTAGAGATGATAATGGAGCGGAACGGAAACGGGAATTGTCTTATTAATCTTTGTCCCACTTTTGCATGGATCGGAGCAGAATCAGTGAAGTGGATAGGGTTTTGCCATCCTTAAAAAAGGCAAAGAATTATGAAGTATAGACTATAAGTTCAAGCCCTATAGTCTTCTATCATATCAACCATTCTGTATATACCAACTCTATGTAATTTGTAGGAGCAAATGACTAAATGGTAGACAATAGGAATGTTGAAATATAGAGGCAAGAGTTAAATATCAAAGGATGGATTTGCCCCCCACCAAAAAAAAAAAAGATGAAGAGTATATTTATCCCATAAAGGAAACAAAATTAAGAAAGTAATCACTTTGAAAGAAGAAATGAGAAAATAAGGCCACTGACCATATATCAGAAATTTATCACATCAGAGTGTTACCACAAAATCTGTAGTAAACTATTATTTTGTAGCAAATACACCTTTTGAGCTCACAAAACCAGCAGAAGCTCAAAGTCTTGAAATGAAAGCCGCTGGTTTGCCGATCCGACAATGTATCGGATTAATTTTAACAAGTTACAAAAAAATGGAGAATGTGAAAGATGAAGGATCAAATCCTATGAAGAGAGAACCTTCTGAACCTCAGAGGTTACCTCTTTTGGGGTTTTCTCCGCATGAAGATTGGCAAGAATATCTTTGCTACCATAATAATCAATAACCTGCATGCCAAACAATTGGAATTTGTATATAAGATCACCATGAGAGAGGGAGGACGAAAAAAATTCAAAATAACTAAAAGAAGTGCAGAAAACCTGAAATTGAATAAAGGGCGCTCAAAGCCATCTAAAATCAGCGGTTTAAAAGATCACGATGTTTGATAAGCTCAAGTTTTGACTGTTTTATCACAAATATAACACAAGATAGAAGCTCTAATTCTAGAATGCTGTTATTAATTCCCTAATCCCTAAAAGGGACCCCAAAAAAATAGAGATGTTGGAAACTATGTTATTCTGACTCTTTATTTTCCTTGAAATACCTGTGTCCGACGCTCATGTCCGACACATATTCGGACAAAGCCACAAAGGTATGAGGGTATGATCCTCCAAATATATGGAAAAACTTAGAAAAAATTGAGCATACCCATCTCGGACACATACCCGTATCTTATACTCACACCCGAGTCTGAGTAACATAGGATGGAAAAGATCTAAGTTGGATAAAGTAAATAAAAGACCATCTACAATCAGTGAATATATATATATATATATATATATATACTGCATAACCTCAAATCTTGAAACAAATTTGTAGCAGATAAAACACAAGATAGAATCCAATATTAGAATGCAGTATGCAGGTAAATTTTTATTACGAAAACTCTAGAATTGATGACTAAATTGATGAGCCATAGAGAAGGTAAAATTGCAATGACTAAAGAGTCGATAAATTCTATTAGTATTCCACAAAGGAAAAGAGTTAAGAGCATACTGGTTCAGTCTGCCTGTGAAAAGCCTCCAACCTTGACCTGAGAACTGCTGGGGTATCATCTTTTCTTTGAATCAAAGGCTCTCCAGTGACCTTCAGTGAACAGTAAGAACAAGATGAGATAAAGGGTACAAGCAACCAGAAGCCGTGCCCGTGACTCTGACAGTAGACATACATCAGAAAGTTCCAACAAATATGGTGATCAAATACGAATATTCAAGTTTTAAAGTGCACAGATCTCTTCCAATGATTCCTTTAGGTCCACTAGGGTAAAGGAACAGGCAGAGGCCGTAGAAGTCCCAAATTCACTGCCCCACCCCATTCTTAGAGAGTGCATCATCATATCTCAAAAAAAAAAAAAAAAAACCATACAATCTGCATATTCATCTTACAGATGGGATGAAAATTCTCATAATTTTGTAAAGAAATTATTTAAGAGATTGATCCCAGGATCTTAACCTAGTATGAAAGCAATATCGATGGAGGTAAATTGCCTTGCATCAATTCTAATTAAATGAGACTTAAGCAAGAATTTTAAGTGTATTCAACAGAATGCATTTTATGCTTTTTTTTTTTTTTCTTTAATGAACTCAAAATTGTTTGCAAAGACAGACAAAAAGTATAAGGACATCAATGAATGTCACAGTCAGTTGAACAATAAGTCCAGGACCTCCAGGTATCTAAAGTAATTGAGCTTGCAAATTCACTCAATATCAATAATCATTTTATAATAAAAAAGATGAACCAAAAGGGTCTAAAAGAAACGCCTACATCATCAGCGCCTGGAGCTTTCAGAGGTGCAAATTTAGTGTGGTAGGTTCGACCACTGGAAGGATGTATCCAACGACCAGTGATCCTCTCCTCCAATATGGAATCATCAATTGCAAAGTTCAACACCTTGTCAATCTTAGTTCCCTGCTTTTGAAGCATCTCATCAAGCTGTATCAAAGATAACAAAGATGATTAGAGACTGACAGAGTATTAAAGCCAGAAAAAAAAAAAATTTAAAAGAGACACAAAGGGATATTATTATGTGACATAAAAAGCAACAGCACCTTCTGTGCCTGAACCACAGTCCTTGGAAAACCATCTAAAATAAAACCCTTTTGGCATGAAGGTTTCTTCATGGCTCCATCAATTATCCCAACCACCAAATCATCAGATACAAGTTCCCCCTACATGAATAAAACAGATGTAGTAATATTACAATCTGCAATTAGATGAATAGACAAAGTCACAAGCCTATAGGAATTAGAAAATGAGGGGAAAAGGATTTACTTTATCCATAGCTTCTTTGGCCTTAATTCCAAGAGGTGTTTTGGCAGCAACTGCAGCTCTGAGCATATCACCTGTGGCTAAATGGCACAAGCAGTAGTCATCCTTAATTATGGGCGATTGTGTACCCTTTCCTGATCCAGGGGGGCCTGCAGTTCATTAAATTTGTCGGTTCAATCACCCAAAATACCTCCCCCTTCCAAAAAAGAGAAAAGGAGGTCACTGATATTTGCATATCATTTGGTATTTTGGTTTCATAGAAATCTAATTGATTAACTAATTTGGGTATTAACTATTAAGCTATAAAAGTGCGAAATTTGTAATTTGAAAACTTCAGAGCCTCATACAAATCCAACACACACAAAAAGGTTTGAACTTTGAACTATTGTAACTAAAGCCAGATCCAAAGGAAACAATAAAAGGGTCCAATAATTATAAATGGAAACTCACAGCAAATTCAGCTAAATGTTCCTAGAACCCCAGAACAAAGTTCTATAAATACACAATTTTTTCAGTGAGTCCTACCACAAAAAAGTTAAACCTTCAAAAACACTAAGAACAAAGCTGTCTCTATAAAAACAAATAATAACACAAGAAAACAAAACAAACCCAAGAAACGAACCAACGAGAATGAGGCGTTTTTCAGGCTTGGAGGAGCACTTGAAGCGCCGAAGTATTTCAGTCATGATATCAACGGAAGGAACATCCTCCAAAGCGACTGCAGAAGTCGCCATTTCTTTCTGAATATTTTTATTATTATTAAAGTAAGAAAAACCAAACTGAAATAGTAAATGGAGAGAGATTTTATATGAAGAGGAGGAGGGTAGGTGGAACCGTGGAAGTTGCGGGTGTTTGTATCTTCAACTTAAAGTGGTTGGAGCTTGTTTTGTGGGTTGGTATTGATGGTGTTGTTGAATGTTGATTTTATGGCCTTGTTGGGCGTTCGAATGGATCGCTTCGGTCTGGTTAGATCTAAATATTTGTGGTTTCCAGTTATTCGAATTCGATTTTTAAAAAAAAATATTAATTTGGCTCAGTCATTATCGAGTTAAATTTGAGTTATCAAACGAGTCAAATTTGAGTATCTTAAATCTTGACTCTAATCGAGTTTTTTTTTTTAATTAGTATTAAAAAAATCAATTTGAACTCGAATTCAAACTCGAGCACAAAATAATCGAGTTTGAAATCCAGTATAAGAATCAAGTTCATTTTTTACTAGATAAACGAGCTTAATTGAATAAGCTCGAATAGTTCAATTTTTATTTCGAATCGAACTCGAATTTTAAAAATGAAATTCGATCAAACTTTGAATTTCGAATTTCGAATCAAGCTCAAACTTTTTATAATATGAGCTCAACAACTCGATTCGATTACACTCTAGTCTCAGTCTCTCGCAGCCGGTTCCCACTGCTTTTGATCTGTTCTGATTTGCCCTCTTATCGTGCTTGGAATTGCCGCTGTTGTCCTCTGCAGTCTGCCCCTGCCCTGCCGTTTCTTTTCTTTGGGACTTTGGAGTACATTTATGACATTTTTATTTTGGTAACTTCCCTCATTAAAAACTAATAGATACAATAATTTGATACATTACGCGTTATTTTTTTTTTTTAATTTGACTTTTGAAATAAATAATGTATTAAAAAAGGTGAGTATTTTTTAAGTAAAAATATAGATAAATTTATTTTTAAAAAAAATGAATAATTAATTACTTTTTAAGTGAAAAAATATAAATGCCTTTAATTTATATTTGTTAAAAATAATTTTGTTTAATTTTTGGGTCAATTTTTCAACTAATTGATATCACTTGACTTGTTTATGACATCAATTCAATCAAATATAAAAATGATAACGAGTTACCTGTATAATCGATTAAAATTATGTAAACACTTACTCAAAATCTCACTTATCAGATTTCATTGTGGAATATAATTTTTTTTAAAGAATTCGTCATGATATATGTGATCCATGCATAATATCATGAAAAATTGATACAATTTTTTATTTTTTATTTCTGAATTACATATTATTCTTACTAAATTAATAAATTTCTTAAATGCCTTGATAACATATCTTGTAATTTCATTTATTAAAAGGTGATAAGAAAATTATATAATTTTTATTTTACATATTTTCTTTTATCTTTATATATTATTCTTATCATATCACTAAATTTCTTAAATGCTTTGATAATATATGTTGTAATTTCGTTTACCTTTTTGAATATGTGATAAGAAAATTATGTAATTTTCATATTACATTTTTTTAATTACATAGTATTCTTATCAAATTACTAAAATTCTTAAATACTTTAATAACATATCTTGTAATTTTGTTTATCTTTTTGAATAAGTGAAAAAAAAATTATGTAATTTTCATTTTGTATAATTTCTTTCATACTCGAATAGAAAATTTTGAAAAAAATAAAAATATATGTAAAATCATTTTTTTCGGTTTAATTCAGTTTTTTTTTCGGTTGAACAGATTTGATAAATTTTCGATTTTAATATACTTGTCGGATAGGACAGACTATCGATTTTCAGTTCAAACGATCCGATCGATTGATTCAATCTGAATTTTAATCAATGCCAAAAATAATAGAAAAACTAAAGTACTAGTCTAGAGGTGCTCATGGGCCGGGCCGGGCTTAGGCTAGGAAAAAAAATATTTTTCCTTGCCCAAGCCTGTTTCGAGCCAGGTCCGAGCAGACCTATAAGCTCATTTCACTATTCATAAATTATTAAAATATTAAAAAACTATTTTTATATTAATATTTATATATACTTTATAATTAAATTTAAATAAAAAAATATTTTTTAATTGTTGAATAGTTATTCGAATCGGGCCAAGCCAATCGAATTATAAATACTCTTACTTAAACCCGACTCAATCCGAATCGAATTTATCGGATTAGACGGACTATCCGATTTTTGAGAAGTCTAAGTACTACTAACATTTTGTCATGACTGACTTTTGTAAAAAAATCGATTATTTTATTGTTCAAGAATTTAAAATAAAAAAAAAATAAGAAAGAAAGAAAGAAATTTGAAAAACATTTAAATAGGTTCAAATTATGTGGGCCAAGCCCAATCAAATACAGAAACTAGCCAAGTTGCATAACTTTTTCTTCTTATTTTTTTGGCGCAAACAAGCCGGCGAACCTAGGTGCTTTTGCTGTTGTCAGATAAATAGTGGTGGATTTCGATGCAAATCACTCTTTTTCTATGATAGATAAGAGGGAAATTCATGGCATGGCATGGGATGGGATTGTGTGATCTCTTCTGAAGTACGGCTGTGGCTACACCTATTCAAAAATCAGTTATTTATTTAAGTTTGAAGGTAATTTAATATTTAAAAAATTTGAAAAAAAATATTAAATTGAAAATATAAGTTTGGATAAAAAATGAGATCCATTTAAAAAATATATCGAACATTGATTCCAACATTTAAGGTTCGAGTCCGACCAATTTTCATTTATATAATAATAATATATTATTTTTATACTTATATATTATATAATTTATATTTTTTAAAAATAAATATATATAATATTAAAATATAAATATTAAAATATATGTTAAATTATTCATGTTTTAAAATTTAATAAAATATAATATATTTAAAAAAATAAAAAAATAATAATATGAACGTGTCTAAATGAGTTTGGATTATTTATTTACAAATATGAATAGATTTGAACAAAATTTGAGGTTCATATTTTGAATTGGACCAAACTTAAACAAGTAGATGTAATATTGATATCATACATAAATTCGATTTAAACCTAATCTAAATCCGACCTAATCCATATACACCTCTAACGTGATAGTCAATTCCCATTTCCCATTTCCCGGTTCCCGGCTCCTTTGAGGGAAGGCCAACTACTAAGCATTGGAATGTGAACCTATCTTTTATTTTAGCATCCCAAACAAATTTAACAAATCCTATCTTATCTACTTCTAGGGATGACCTACTCCTCACATTTCGCCATTTCAATTCTCATCATCAAAGCAAACTAAAAGGAAACAGAAGAGAAACAAAATGGCTAATTTGATCTTCGGATATCAGTTCCACGGCAAAATTAGCCTTTATCCCATCTTCATTTAATCTGTGGAGGCAAGAAATTGTTCCAATTATAAGGTATTTGATTAATCAAGAATTATATCCAAACTCCTGTTATTTTGTGTGATGGAACAAATAGTGTAGCTTCCCTACCTCCTGTCGAATTCTCATTTACCAGGGCCTGCATAAGCAAAGCATCAAGTAATACATAAGGTTTAAATGCCATCTATGTTACTTTTCTATACACTTATGTCCGATAAATATTCAGATATGATATAAAAATATGATCTTTCAAATATATAAAAAAAAATATTAAAAAAAAAAATTTAAATATATTCGTATAAAAAACATACCTATCTTACATTTATCTCGAGTCAGGATAGCATAGCATGCCATTAGCAAAGTGCAAAGGAATAGATGGTGGGAGTGGGAGGACAAAGCGTACATGATTCTCAGTCACATGAGTAACCAAGCAGCCACCTCACCGGTCTGTTAACACTTAACACATAATATCCAAGCTCATTTAATTTCCCTGCCTTGCGAGCAAGAAAACTTTCCCTTGCTGCCTGAATTATCTTTCACGTTTTTAAGCAACTGTAACACCAACATCAGCTTCCCTTTTTGGCAAGTCTGACATGTTTCCCTCTTCTACATGACCCAGTTCACTTAAAGATGAGAGCGGGTCAGATATTTACATTTTTTATAATATCCGAATTCGTAAATCTGCTTTAAAATCTGAATTCATTTATTATCCGTATTAAATCCGAATATTAATATCCGAATCAAAATTAAATAACATTATTCGCCGGATATCCAAATCCGTTAAATATCCGAATTCAGTAAGTAAAAAAATTAAATAAAAATATAAAATCAAACAAAAATTAATTTTAAATTCAAGTAAACGGATAATGGATCCTGATATTCGAATCCGCAAAAATAAGCAGATTCGGATAGCGAATTCGGATATCCGAATCCGTTATCCGCATAAGTAATGCTAATTCAGATAATAGATATCCGAGATTTCATATCCGCATCCGCTCCGAATCTGCAGCGGATAGTAATTATAATTATAGAATCCGAATTTTATCTGAATTTGCAATATCTGAATCCGCAGAAAACAGATCGGATAATTGTAAATATTCGAATTCACACTATCCATTGTCATTCCTAAATCCACCACCAGTTCATGAAAAAAAAAAAGGGTCACATTAAATCTTAAATCCTAAACCAGAGAACAGAACCATTGTTTTGATACAAGTCTCGAAATCTGATTTACCTTAATTAATTTACAGGCATTAAAAGTTTCTCTAAAATCAGTATTAATTACCCCTTGCGCATGTATGGGCCTGAGGTAGCAATAAGTTCATGGTAGAAGACAACATAATTTTCATATACTCCGTCGATCATCTGGCCTTAGCACAGAGGAAGGATGCACCTAACATCCACAGCAATTGCTATAGATCATTCTGAATTTTAAATTTATATTTTAAGCCTAAATCCCTTGCTCCGTTCTATAGATAATTTTGGGTGAAATGAGAGAGTTTTATAGTTTTTTTGTGAAACAAAACTTGCTAGCACTTGTTTTTGTTCTCTCATTGAAGAAGGTTTTGAGTTTGTTGTTACGTGGATATCGGTGAAGGTCAAACACATAGATGGCTTTGTAGTATCGGATTCCTCTCTGGTGTTAAAGCAACTTGAGTTGTTTTAATCACTTGAGATTACAATATTTTAGGTAAGTATGATTCTTAACATATGTGTATTTATCATATTGTTCGATCACTTGAATTGTTTTAAGTATGATCTTGGAGAATTCTGTTACTTCCTTATATATTTTTGCTGCTTATACTTTACTGTTTACTTCATATTTAAGCATGAGACTGAATTTATCGGTGTCCTCAAGAAGAAAAAAAAAAAAAAGTTTGATTGCAATTTTTAATTCTTCTTGATTAGATCTGTTCAAGGGTTGGGTTACTCATCCGATTTGATAAGTCCGACTCGAATTAAGCCGAGCCTGGATAGGAGTTCATGTAATTCGGGCCGACCTGAATTACTATTTATTTAATACAAAATATTTTTATTTAAATTAATTATAAAAATATTAATGTAAAAATAAATTTTTAATATTTTTAAATAGTAATATGAGCTTTCGGGTCCGACTCAAACAGGGCAAGCAAAATAAAAAAGTTTTAATTTTTAAAATTTTTAAATAGTAATATGAGCTTTCGAGTCCGACTCAAACAGGGCAAGCAAAATAAAAAAGTTTTGGGTCGCGGCCATGGACATCACTATTCTTGATTTAGCCACTAAATTATCACTTATAGTACTAGATTATGTCATAATCACTATGAGAGTGGAAAAAAATTATGTAAATTGTAAAAATATATATAAGTAATTTTTTAAAAGAATGGTAATTTTTTAAGGAAATGATATATATATATTTTTTAAGAGAATGTAGTTTTTAAATTAGTGGTAGTTTTTTAAAAGAGTAGTAGTTTTTTTTTTTTAAGAAAGTGGATAATTTAAAAATATATATTATATTAAAATTTGAAAGTCATAAACACCCTTATAATATTATTACTTGATTTATTAAATATTTGGTTTTTTAGTAAAAGGAGTGACTGAGTTGGTGTCACTAAGTCAGTGACACCAACTCAACCATTCTTTTTGTAATAGTACTAGCTTTCATGACACATGCAAATGCATGTGAAAGATTTCCTCAAGTGAAAAAAATCGATAAAAGCAGAGTAATAAATAATTAAAATCTATAAAAACACATTACAGCTAATGAGAATATAAAAACTGTGTAGAAAAACACATTACAATTAATGAGAATATAAAAACTATTTTGAATATTTGGTTTTTTAGTAAAATGAGTGACTGAGTTGGTGTCACTAAGTCAGTGACACCAACTCAACCATTCCTTTTATAATAGTACTAGCTTTCATGATACATGCAAATGCATGTGAAAGATTTCCTCAAGTGAAAAAAATCGATAAAAGCAAAATAATAAATAATTAAAATTTATAAAAACACATTAAAAACTGTGTAGAAAAACACATTACAGTTAATGAGAATATAAAAACTGTTTTGAAAGAACATGCCATTTTTTTTCAATATAAAAACTGTTTTGAAAGAACGTGTTGTATTTTTGGTAACCATGTAGAAAAACTCATTAATTTGTTTTTGTAGAATTTGTTGAGTTTTGCAAACTCAGTTAAATTAATAGAATCCACCGAGTGAAAGTGACATTAAGATCCAGTCATTCTCTTTAAATATATACTAGGTTATGGACACCCACTATGTGGGTGAATAAAAAAAAAAGAGTAAAAATTATGTTTTAAAAAATTTATTAGTGGGTAGTTTGTAACTTGTAATAATAAACAGTTTTTTTAAAAGAAGTTTGTAGTTTTAAAAAAGGTTGATAAATTTTTTTAAAATAAAAATCATATAACATTTAAAAAATCATCAATAATTTTGGTATGTTCTATTTTATATAATAAATTTATTTTTTTAAAATTTTTTTATCAACTCAATTATTTTTTTTATAATAGTAAAGATAGATAGATAGATACTGTATATTACAATTAATCTTGGGCCACAACTAATCGGGACTCAAGCTAGAAACTAGATTACGAAATAACAAAAAAGAAGCCCGATCCATCAGGCATTACCCATATATGCAACAGTAGACGTGGCCAATTAATCATATCCGTTGATTGGTGGCTCAAACAACATCCACGTCATCTCTACGTATCATCGAAAACCATCACCAACTCTCTAAGAAATCTCGACCATTAGATCACTTACCACCTCCAATCAATCAATATTTCCATCACCAATCTCCGTTGCTTTGTACTGTACCCAACTATTCCCCATCTTCAAATTCCGATTCCCTTTTCCTCCGCCATTGTATCTGATTTTTGTAGTCGAGCTGAATCGCGAAGCATCAAGGCTCATCCGCAATATTTCACGCTATGGTACGCCCCATTTCCAAACTCTCTCGTCTGATTATTTCTTTCGTTTCGCTATTTATTCTTTTTATATTTTTCTAGTTTTTTTTTTTTTTTTTTCCGATTTTCACTTACGTAGGGTTTCTCGTTGATTCATATAATTGTTTGATCGTGAAATGTTGTTTCGCGTTTAGTTTTAGATCCAATCTATTGATTTTTTTAACTCCTTCATTTCCTGTTTGGATGCGATTAAGCTAGTGGAAAATGAGGGCACAGAATAGAAAATTTTAGTTATGATGGCGTCTGTTGCTTTGGTTATAGTTGCAAGAAAGCAAGCTTAGTGAAGCTGGATTGTTGTTTTAGGGTTATGAAATTAATTTTAGGTTGTGCTACTTTTTAATATGTCATCATTCATTTGAATACCTCAGTGGAAGACACTTTAGGTGATTATTTAGGAATTAAGAATTTTGTTAATTGATGCAAAATTGGATGTGGCTGATATTTTGGCATCAAGGAAGTAATTTCTACATTTAATTCTCGAAAAGATGGTTTAGTTAAATTCAGAGAGAAGTCGACTTAAGATTAAATGGACTGATTAATTTGTAAAATCAAATTTGACGGGTCTTTTGTTATTTTCTTTCCTTTATTTTGGTAACCACTGGCTGCACTGAGTGTATTCTTGCTACTCATTTCATTTGTTACGAGTTATCACTAAATAGGCATCCAATTGTCCTTTCAGTGTTCCACTAGGACTGTTTTTATAGGCTTTTCCAATGTCAGTTGCTTCATGCAAACATGATTTTTACTTCAACTTTTCTATTGGTTTTGAGTATTTGTTAGTGCTATGTTTGGAAACATGAATTTGAAAATTTGGATTTCATTTGCTATATAAATTGTGAGAATGAAATGCATACATTATGTATAAATTAGTTAAGATTCAATATGATTATATATTTGAAAGGTACAAAAGAATGAATTTCAAATTCACAAATATCTATAGGTATTTCAAATTCACCACTAAATAGGCATCTAACAAATCCATGGATTTGAAAAATAATCATCAATGTTACATTTACATGTGTTTTATTACACAATTTACACTATTTTTGAAATCCAAATCCATCTTTTGAAATCCAAGTTCTCAAACGCAACCTAGATTTATTTATGATAATTAGATCATTTCATGGAAGCTAAAAAATTGATTAGTTTATGTCCCAAAGTCTTTGGGAAAACCGTTTAACGAAAAAGAATAAAGAGGTTAGTAATAGTTGTTCTTTCTTTGCATAGGCACCCATAAAGGGCATTCTTTCCTTGCAAAGGGCAGCTTTGTTCAGAACTAGCAGTGAGAGGTGGAATCTAGGCATTAGATCATTTAGTATTCAAGGAGCAACAACTGCTGGTGCTCCACAGGCAACCCCTCCCCCTCCACCACCAGAGAAAACCCATTTTGGTGGTCTAAAAGATGAAGACCGTATTTTCACCAACTTATATGCGTTGCACGACCCTTTTCTCAAAGGTGCCATGAAACGTGGTGACTGGTATAGAACCAAGGATTTAGTACTCAAGGGCACTGACTGGATTGTCAATGAAATGAAGAAGTCTGGACTCCGAGGACGTGGTGGTGCTGGATTCCCATCAGGCCTCAAATGGTCTTTTATGCCAAAAGTATCTGATGGCCGCCCTTCTTATCTTGTTGTCAATGCTGATGAAAGTGAACCTGGAACCTGCAAAGACAGGGAAATCATGCGGCACGATCCACACAAACTATTGGAGGGCTGCTTGATTGCTGGGGTTGGGATGAGAGCTACAGCTGCTTATATCTACATCAGGGGTGAATATGTGAATGAACGTAAAAACCTTGAAAGAGCTAGAAAAGAAGCTTATGATGCTGGACTATTGGGCAAAAATGCATGTGGTTCTGGTTATCATTTTGATGTTCATATCCATTATGGTGCTGGTGCTTATATTTGTGGTGAAGAAACAGCACTTTTAGAGAGCCTTGAAGGAAAACAAGGGAAACCTAGATTGAAGCCTCCTTTCCCTGCTAATGCAGGATTATATGGCTGTCCCACCACTGTCACAAATGTGGAGACAGTGGCTGTTTCTCCTACAATATTGAGACGTGGTCCAGAGTGGTTTGCCAGTTTTGGGAGGAAGAATAATTCCGGGACAAAATTGTTTTGTGTCTCAGGTCATGTAAACAAGCCTTGCACAGTTGAGGAGGAGATGAGTATACCACTTAAGGAGTTGATAGAGAGGCACTGTGGAGGTGTCAGAGGTGGATGGGACAATTTACTTGCAGTAATACCAGGAGGTTCGTCTGTTCCACTTTTACCCAAGCACATTTGTGATGATGTCCTGATGGATTATGATGCACTCAAGGCTGTCCAGTCAGGACTGGGTACTGCTGCAGTAATTGTGATGGATAAATCAACTGATGTTGTAGATGCAATCGCAAGGCTTTCTTACTTCTACAAGCACGAGAGTTGTGGACAGTGCACGCCCTGCAGGGAAGGGACTGGATGGCTATGGATGATCATGGAAAGATTGAAAGTTGGGAATGCAAAGTTGGAAGAGATTGACATGCTTCAGGAGGTGACCAAGCAGATTGAAGGGCACACAATTTGCGCTTTGGGTGATGCAGCAGCCTGGCCTGTGCAGGGTCTTATACGGCATTTTAGGCCAGAGATCGAGAGAAGGATTAGAGAGCGTGCAGAAAGGGAGTTGCTGGAGGCTTCTGCTTAATTTCTGCTAAGGTTGCTTCTGGCACCTTTTTGACTTTCAATTTGTTGGTGCATTTTCTTCTTCCAAAATATGAAGTACTCTTAACTTGCGTGATTTGGCATATATAGTTATCAATTTCCATTGTGTTATGTGAAATTGTTCGATTCTATGGAATTATGTAATCTATTGTCCATCTTCTTGGTCTGTCATACACATTATGCATGCTTGCACAACACACTGTACCCAGGTACACATGAATGATTTTATAAAAGGAAGAAAAAATATGGTGCTGGATATGTACAATGCCTGCAGATGAATGATTGAGAATTAACTTATTTCTTCTAATGTCCTTAAGGAATTCATTTTAATTTTTCCCTTCATATCATCTGAGACCCTACCAATAGTTGCCTTCCTTTTATGCCCCTAAAAAATGTCAAAAGAACCGTACATATTTTCTTTATTAATTAGTATCTGTTTTTCTGGTCACTGGACCATGATTTTGTTAAAAGAATCTGAAAGAAATGAGTTGGAAGAAAAGGCAAAGGAAGGAGGCATATTATCCCCAATAATAAAGTTTAGTTATTTTCAAGGGGAAAATGGCATATAGAACACAAGTTTAATGAGGCAGTGCATCCTTAGTCTTATATGCATAACATTCAGCTCCCTCTTTTTAAGACATGGACATGAGTAGGATAGCTATGTTACTCGGGTATGTATTTGATTTATTCTAAGGTATGTGTACGACACGGGTATGTTTGATTTATACTAAGTTTTTCTATGTATTTGGATGGTCCTTGGGGGATCATATCTCCATACCCATGTCCGAATATGCGTCGGACATGGGTGTCGGACACGGGTACTTCAAGAAAAATGAAGAATCAGAGCAACATAGTAGGATAGCATATTCACCACCTGTTTTCTTATCCTTTGCATATTCTTACAGCATATCAATCAGTTCCACAGCAACCATGCAGTAACCATCTAAAGTTTTTTGACATGTTGTCTCATGCTATGCAGGGAATTTCCTGTGCAAGTGGCTCTTCTGGAATAAAATTGAAGTAACCCAAAACTTGGAGCATAGGTGATTCAGGCATCTGGTTGTCTGGTAGTGTTTTATTTGTTTTCTCCTAAGCTGTTGTAAAAACAACATTTCACTGTTCAGAAAAATAATGAATTGTCTCTAATGTCTGGGTGGGGATGCTTGTTTCTCATAGCATCCTCAACATTTTCTTTTTTGGCCCATTTGAGGAACATGGTTACTGATATCTGTATTTTGCTATTTCATATATGTCATTTATCAGGTAACTAGCAAAAGGATAAAGAATGTTTCCGGAGAATTGAAATAGAAGAAGTTGTACAATGTAGATATTGAAATGAGATGATCATGAAACTGACATGAATAGAATAAAAATATACAGCAGCAGAGTAGCTTGGGTGGGTGTGTCAGGCCTAAGACTGGACCAGGACTGAGCTCAACCTGCTACAGGAAGTTTGGATCTTCTTAAGGGGTGAGCAAAAAGTCAGATAACCAAATAAATTGACTCGAAGTAATTTGGTTCATTTGATTTGTTCGGTTTAGGTCGACTAATTTATTCGGTTTAAGCATGTTTATTCATTTGGTTTATGATTTTTTATTTCTAAATCGAACCGTTACACTTAAATAAATAAATATTATTATTTTTATTTAAATCTAAATTTAATTAACAATTTAATCTAAAATTTAATTAATTCAATCTAACAATTCATAACCCAAACAAATAAAAAGCTCATAATTCAAACAAATCAAAATTCATAATCCAAATAAATCAAAATCGAAAAAAGCAATTGAATCAAACTGATTAAGTTCGATTCAATTATTTTAATTTTGAGATTTTTTTTATCTGTTCAATACATTTTACAAATTTATTCAATTTAAAAATTTTAAAATTGAACCAATCGAATTGATAGAATGTTTACCTTTTATCGTCATCCTAAAAAAGCTAGAGCTTGTTAACGAGCATGACTCAAATCTTAATCCAAGTTACAAAGATCCAGCTACAATTTTGGTGATTAGCCAATGAACTGACTACGTACGTAGTTCTAATAATTGCTAGAACATGGGCCATGATATTTTTTTTTTATGGTGAGTGAAAATTTTCAACCCTTTTCAGCACAAGGGATCCTTCGACGAGGCATTACCTAAATTATTCAAGAAATGATTAACGCGGCGATTAGCTCAGAAACCATCCAAATATTTTATGAACCAAAGTGTGAAAATGTCTGATGTCTAATTAATTGCTGTCAAGCTTTCCATCAACATGATGCAGCATTTTTCATCATAAAGTTTCCCTTTTGTCAAACTGATGCTAACTTCTCAACCCTCCCCTTTACCAAAATTTTCTTTTTATTTACTTATAGTTTAGAAGAGTAGGGTTGATTAGTTTGATAGGTTATAAAAAAATAATTAAAATATGTCAGGAAAAAAATAATATGAATATAATTGAATTCATATAATACGAATTATTAACATGTTAAAATTTATATAAATATATAATATTTTAAACACGATTATAACACATAAAAATATATTAATTGCTATATCTAATCTTAATCTTTAAGGCAGCTTCTCAAAATGCTGTAAGTGGCTTGAGGATAAACGAGTAATTCACTTTCAGTAACAATAGAAAACCAAAATGTGATGAAATTAAGCAAAAAGGATGTTAAAGGAAAGGGAAAAGAAAGAAAGAAGATTAGCAAATGAAGAAATTGGGTTTGGGTGGTCAAAATTTACGATGAGAGTAATTTTGATTTTACTTTGACATGAACCAACCAGATTGTAAAAGTTGTGAGGCGGTAGTCTTATTCAAGTCTATTGAATTGAATGGTTATGCCCAAAAGGAGCCGTCCTTTTTGTCCGATAATGAATGTTCTTATCTTTATTGCTTGTTTGTAAAACTTTTTATAGTTGACTAAATTGAAAGTTTGAATTAGGAAAAAATTGTGATTATACAGATAAAGCATATTAGAATTTGATCATGGGTGTTTTAAAAAATATATATAGGAAAAAAAATTAGTTGAGTAAAAATGTTATAATTTTTTATAAAAAAAATTATAAAAAATAAAATGTTTATATATCCTAAATTTATATATATCATTATTACTAAATTTGGTTTTTAATTTTATATCAATTTAGTATTATTTGACACTTGACATCAATTCAATTAAGATTATATATATTAGATTTTGAAATACCCACAACGTGGGTAAAAAAGAAAAAAGAAAAATTAAGTTTTGAGACAAAAAAAAAAAAATTCTGTGATGAAAGGATAGTTTTTTTTTTTTTTAAATAAATGTGAAATAAAAAATTTATTTTATAATAAAAATGATATATATACCTTATTTTATTTTTTTGTTATTGCTTTATTTTTAATAATTTTCTTAATTGAAATGACATCAAATTCATTCGGATATTTAAATAATAACAAAGATAATATTAGATACAAAAGAATATTTTATAAAAAAAAATTACAATTTAGAAGATACAGTTCTACAATAATTAAACATGTAGCACACATAATATATTACCAACCCAATTTAATTCAATTCAAAGAGTTTTCTGTTGGGACAATTGAAAGCGTTCTCTTAAATTTGCAAGAACATCAGAGCTAAAATCTTGAAACAAAATTAGAAAATGGAAACCAAACTAGGATGACAATGGAGAAGATTGTCTAATACATTTTCGCTTGCACTTTTATGAATATTGAAAACTTTCTCATAAAGCTTTTATGGATGTAAGTTATATTTATAATCGTTTCATCGCTCCACTCTATTTTTATTAATTATTTTTAATTTAATATTATAAAAAATATCATAATTTATTTATGAATATATTTTTAATAAATATAATTTTTTAGTATATATATATAAAATATTATTATATATATGATTTTAGCATATATAAATATCTAAAAAAATTTAAATAATAAAATAATAATTTTAAAAAATGAACGAGACAGAACAAATATTTATTAAAATTATTCAATTTCATTCCATCTCGTTTTTAAAAAAAAAAAAAAAACCGTTAATCATTATGAAATCACGGATTGAGATCCCAAAACCAAAGTTTCGAGAATAAAACTCTACTTGTAGCAAAAAATTTTGGATTAATGTTTTCCCTCCAATTTGTCCGATTTTCAATCAGATCAAAACAGAGAAAAAATTGAAAATTTATAAAATTTGAAATTATCAATATCCAAATAAAGGAATAAACAGTTACCAAATGAAAAAGGTAACTAAACTAACCCCAGATTAATTTGCTTTTAAAGAAAAAAAAAACAATTAACTGCCCAGCATTTTCAGCTTCTTGACCTTCCATCCTTAACGCGATCTAGCTGCCTTTCATCATAGTGCATGGATATTCAAATATATATATATATATATATATTTGAATATAGATATTGATATTATTTTTTAAATATATTTTTTAAAAAAATTAAATATATTCGTATACATAGCCAAATCCAACGCGAATAAAAGCAACAACAACAACGAAAGATTTTTTTTTTTTCTGAACTTAACCGAACAAAGAAAAAATAGGGAAAAAAGGAAGAAGAAAAAAAACCTCTTTCTCCTCCTAAAATTGCGACATTTCTTAGCCTTTTCTTATCTCTCTACTTTTTTTTCAAACCCATTGTTCACAATTTGACCCTTCACAACTCAAAACAGTAACATTTCCCCAACTTTTCTTTTATAATTATTATTGGTATAACTTTTTCTTCCTCATTTCTTCTCTGTTTTCGAAGCTGCCTAAACTTTGTGTACTGTTACCCTTTCTCCTCTATGTACATTTCCATTCTCGTTTTGTTTCTCCTTTTTATATGAATTTTCTCTGGATCCAATGTTCTGTCTGTAACTTTATTTTTCCCGAGTTTAATGATGTTTGCATGAAATGGGTTGCTTGTCTTTTGTCTATCTGATTCATAGATTCATTGCAGTGACGATTATCATCTTTGTTTGATTGCAACTGAACTAATATTTTAAATGTAAATTCTTTTTTTTTTTTTAATAAAAAGGAGGGTTTAATTTGTACTTTTTTGACTCTGTCTTTAGTTTGAGTATCAAGTGGTAGGTTGTTAACTTGCTTTATTTTTTTCATTTTTTTTCAAATTTTATATTTTTTTTCATTGGCTATTTAGTGGTGGAGGTTCTCTTCAGGTTCATGTACACTAATTATTTTAGTTTGGTAAAGAAACATTTCTAATCTGTTTTTTGTTTAATTTTTTTTTTATTTTATAAATTTATGTATTTTGGCTTTTATAAATTAAACAAATGGAATACATGAACTTGTGGTCGGGGTTATATTACTAAAAATTATATATGGACCCAGGTTTTGTTTCCAATTTGATTCCTTCTCTTCGCTGCTTTGGTTGTTAGCTAGTCAGTTTTCCTGAGAAAGTCTCAAGTTTTCTTTTTTTTCATTTCATTTGCTTGTAATTTTTTGTTCAATATCTTTCAATATATACTATTTCTTATTTTGTTTTTTCCCCCAAATACAGATCTTTAATGTATGGTTTTCATAAACTTGAAGGCATTTTGACGGATCATATCAATTACGATTGAAACCGGTATTTCTTCGAAGTTCTAACAATGGTTCTTGGCCTAAGAACAAAGAACAGAAAAGGCAGCTTATTTCAGGTTGTTTACATTGTAAATATAAAGGAGATTAATCCTTGGACACCATTGCAGTCTATGAGATCGGCTCAATCTGTTTTGCTTCAATGGGAAAATGGTGATCAGAGTTCTGGGTCCTTAACTTCTAGCATTGGGAATGGAAAGATTGAGTTCAATGAATCTTTCAGACTTCCAGTAACTTTATGTCAGGAAGCATCCCGTAAGAGCACAAACCGTGAGAGTTTCCAGAAGAACTGTTTAGAGTTTTACTTGTATGAGCCTCGGAAGGAAAAGGTAGCAAAAGGTCAACTTTTAGGATCTGCTGTTGTAAACCTTGCAGATTATGGGATTATCAAGGAAACTATAACCATTAGCATTCCTATTAACTTGAAGAAGAGTTATAGGAACAGAGAACAGCCAGTTCTTTATCTTAATATCCAGCCATTTGATAAAGATAGCTGCAGCTCATCAACAAAAGGCAGCTTGTCGAAAGAAGTGTCACTAGACAAGGATGGCAGTGAATCTGTTTCTGAATCGATAAATGAAGGAAATGATGAGGAAACCGAGATTGCTTCTTTTACTGATGATGATGATGGTCTTTCCTCACAGTCATCCCAGACTATTTCTTCTTCTGTTTTGGATCCTTCTAAAGAGTCACATAGTCAACATGACAAGGTACTTAAGTTCATCATTCTCCTTTTGTTCTTTGTTCCCATTTTCATTGAATTGTCTCTCTACAAGGTTTTGCATTTTGACAACGCAATCTTAACAGTTGTTGTCTTTGCATTGGGGTCTAGAACTGGATTGGATTTAGGATTTGTGAAATTGACTTGGCAGACTCTGATCTTTAAGCATTGCCATAAGTAATGTCTTTGAGGACTTAACACCATGCAACTAAGACACACTACTATATGCTGGCTCTTGGTGGTGTTATTAGAAATTCCATTTACCATGCATATGCATCTTTCTGAATACTTAAAGCTAAAACAATGTCAGGATGTTCTTTAGTTTTTTTTTTTTTTTAATTGTATAATTAATCTGGGGAAGGGGATTTCAACTTGGAACCCTTTTTAAGGTAAGGCATGGCTGGCGATTAGGCCATGCCTTGGCCTGAAAATCGCTAGGAGCAATAAGATGAGCTAAAATTATATTTACAGTGATTAAGTTGTAGGTATTATCCCTCTTTGACCATTACTCAAGCATATCTATTAGTTTTGGACACACACCAGATGGCAGTTTCTTATCTACCAGCATGATTCTATTCTAGGAGGACTGTCGTAGTTCTGGTTAATTTGGTGGCTGTCATCTTAGCAAAGCTAGTATTTCTGAATGAATGTTTGATAGCAAGTTGCTATTGATTACAGAATCAATCAGAATCAGCAAATGGTGGGATAGAAAGGCTTGGGCTCACTCTTCCTTCTGGTGGAACAAGTGCAAACTCAGGGGTAAGTCCAGTTGTTGAAGCATTCAAACAAGTAAATGGGAATACATCTCCTTCATCTTCAATGGACTTGTCCTCCAACCCTGAGAATCCTGTAACTGATCCCATGGCTAAAGTTGCTTCCTCAGAGACATGTGTTACCACTCCAGTAGATGTGAACTTAGACCATGTAAAAGATAAAGACTCCCATACCAAAAGAGGGGATGATAGAAAAGCATGGAGGCATGACCAAAGCCATGTAGACAGATCTTTAAGTAGCATTTCACATGTTGGTCATTGGAAGGGAAATGAGGAAAAAACACTGTGGGAAGATGAGCTGGATAGCCAGATTTTGGATACTGATGAATATTCTCTGCATGACAGATTAGGTTTTAGACCAGCTCAAGATTCTACAAGAAAGAAAATCACTTCGAGGAGTAACACTTTTGCATCCAGCTGGGCAACAACTGAAGTGAAAGGTGGTTTCGTTGCAAATGACAGAGAAAAGCATGTGACACCTGTTCAGTTGCATTTTGACAAAGCTAAGAGTAATGGACTGTCAAAGAAGATTCAGTTCGTGGAGAAGGCAAAGGAAAATGATATTTTTGATAAGATTCCTAATAGTAACACAAGTGATATACTTAGTGAAAGGGAAGAAAGTCAAGAAACTGCAAGCAACTTTTTTAACAGTAAATTTGACTCAGGTAAGAGTTATGGGCTGCTAAAGAAGACTCAGTTCATGGAGAAGGCAAAGGAAAATGATATTCCTGAAAAGATTCATAATGGTTCTACAAATGATACATCTAATGAAAGCGAAGAAAATGCAAATAGCTTTTCAAACAGCAAAGTTGAATTGGAGTCCAAAATTGAAATGCTTGAAGAAGAATTAAAAGAAGCTGCTGTTGTTGAGGCTAGTCTTTATTCTGTTATTGCAGAGCATGGGAGTTCTACAAACAAGGTTCATGCTCCAGCTAGACGACTTTCTAGATTCTATATTCATGCTTGTAGAACCAGTACCCAAGAAAAGAGGGCAAGTGCAGCGAGGGCTGCTATTTCAGGATTGGTTTTGGTCTCTAAAGCATGTGGAAATGATGTTCCAAGGTGTGCTCTAACACTTTCTGTAATTTTTTTCATTTTAGAAAATGAATCTGGCAGATTTTAGCTTCCATCTTTTCTATTTCAAAATGTTAGTTTGGTTTGCATGTTGTAGAAAATAAATTTTAGTCATCTGTGTCACTAAGCTGAAATTCAGACTGCAGATAAATGTATTTTTGTTCTCATACCTATTTGCATCTTTGTTTCCTTATAATTTTCCTCATTTATTTATTGAAATGCTTCTCTGTGTTGGTGTGCCCTTTTTTATACATGACATACATTTGATCATTCCTTTTCCATTATTCATAGGTTAACCTTCTGGTTGTCAAATTCAATTGCATTGAGAGCAATTGTTAGCCATGCTATTGGGGAAATTCAGCTATATTCTGGACTGTGCTTAAATCGTAGTAGTGCGGGAGTGGTGTTGGAGGATACCTCTCCTCTGGATAAAGAGGAAAGCAATTCAATGGAAAGTTCTGATGACTGGGTGGACCCTCAGACGTTTTTACTTGCATTGGAAAAGTTTGAAGCTTGGATCTTCTCCAGAATAATCGAGTCTGTCTGGTGGCAGGTCAATCCTTTCTTTTAAAGCTTACAGCATATTGTCTTCAGAGGTCATACCTGACATGTGACATCATTTCTCCCTATATACTTGCCAGACTTTGACTCCATATATGCAGTCTGCTGCTGCAAAGAGCTCAAGCTCAAGGAAAACGTCAACCAGAAGATATGGATTAGGTGATCAAGAGCAGGGGAATTTTTCAATTGAGCTTTGGAAGAAGGCTTTTAAAGATGCCTGTGAGAGGCTTTGTCCCATTCGAGCATGTGGACATGAGTGTGGCTGCTTAGCTGTGCTGGCTAAATTGGTATTATGATATATTATAGGTTCTTTTAATGTATGCATAAAAAACTTGGCCTTGGATCTATGCTTCTTTATGTTCATAATGTATCTTTGTAATATGATAGGGCCATACCCTTATTTCTATGATTTTAATTTTCTAATTGTTAATGCTGTTGAAATGCAAATTTGACACAAACATTGTTTTCTGTTCCATGATTAGGTCATGGAGCAATTGGTGGGTAGATTAGATGTTGCAATGTTCAATGCTATTCTTCGTGAATCAGCCGAAGAATTGCCAACAGATCCTGTTTCTGACCCAATAAGTGATTCAAAGGTTCTTCCTATTCCTGCGGGTAAATCAAGCTTTGGGGCAGGTGTACAACTAAAAAATGCTGTGAGTAATTGATTCCTCCTTCTATTGAACTACTTTAATACTTAATTGCCTCCCTGATGTGCAAGATCTGAACCTTTTTCCATATATTTATAGGGAAATCCACCCCCACCCACCCACCTTACTTTTTTACAGATGTTAATACTTTTATATGTACGTCAAAAATATGCATTTATGGACCTTAGCTCTTTAACTGATTTGCTGGAGACAGTTAACCGTATCAATACCTGCAGTTTTGGCCTATTAATATGCTTTACCTTCTCTCTTTAACATATCTGATTTTGTTCGACAGTCAGAAATTTTATTCACCTAAATGAAGCTAATGCTTGCACCTTGTGATTTCTTCCCCCCAAATGTTATGTTAACAGATGATCAAAGATTGAGACTAGGTTTTGAATTTGCTTCAGAGAAGTTGCTTTAATAATGAACAAAGTATGGCAAAAGTTTATTATGTTTATAGCATTTGATTAAAAGGATCCTTTTCTGTGGACCTTGTGTTACCAGATTGGAAACTGGTCAAGATGGCTAACAGATTTATTTGGTATTGATGATAATGACGGTCCTGAAGATAGCATCGAAGTTGGTGACGACAAAAATGCTGGATGTGAGGCTTCCTTCAAGCCTTTCTGTCTCCTAAATGCATTAAGTGATCTCATGATGCTTCCATCTGATATGCTTGTCGATCGGTCCACGAGGAAAGAGGTATAGTTCGGGAATTATTAATATTATTCTTTTAATTTCAGTAAGCTATATATATATATATATATATATATATATATTCTTGTATATACCTCTTTCCTCTGCTGTCAATCTCATCTTCCCTTCAAATTTTATTGTTGAAGGTATGCCCCAAGTTCAGCGCACCACTGATCAGCAGGGTTCTTAACAATTTTGTGCCGGACGAGTTCAACCCTAACCCGGTTTCAGAGGTGGTTTTTGAAGCATTGGAGGAGGTTTGTCATATGATAAAACAAAAAAGTTCGCTTAAAATGAACTTTCAACTTCATTTAACACCCTGCACTGTTGCAAGTTTATGGTGCCCGACTTTAGTTTTCCTGACTGATTTGTTTTCTCTTATTTAGGACCTTTCTGAGCCTGGGGAAGAGTCTATCACAAACTTTCCATGTATGGCTACTCCGACAGTCTATTCACCGCCTTCCACAGCTTCCCTAACAGGCATTATAGGAGAGGTCGGAAGTCAAGCCTTGCAAAGGAGTCGGTCATCAGTGCTTAGAAAATCATACACTAGTGATGATGAGCTTGATGAATTGGATTTACCCATCACCTTGATCATTATTGAGAACCCCCGGGATTCTCCCACTTCAAAAGCACCCAATTGGATGAGAACGGGAAAGGGAGGCCGGAAAGTTGTTAGATATCAGCTAATCCGAGAGATATGGAAGGATGGTGAGTAGCAATGTTTCTTTTAAGTTTAATCCCTCCCCCCTCGCCCCTGTTCTTCTCTGAACTTGTTTTTGTATGTATGCACGTGATTATAGGCTGGTGTATTAAGTTGTTGAGTTTTGTTGGAGTTGAGCAAAAATTGGTATTTTCCATCATCGTACATATATTAAAAACTCACATTGTCTATGGCATCTGGCTGCTAATAGAATGAAGATAATGCAAAGATAAGGGAAATATTTAAGGGTTTTTTAGATACCAGCTGCTATTTGAGCCTTCCCCATCTTGATTCTCTCCAGGTAGCCCTCAAACCTTTCTTTGTATGTTTAAGGAATAAACCAGTGTTATCGGTACCGTTCCGGTATTGGTCGTATCGGCCGGTATGTACCGTTTTTAAGATAAATCGAAAAGGTATCAATCTCGTATTGTTTCGGTTTTGTACTCATCGTACCGGCCTATATCGGCCTGTACTAGTCAATACCGGTCAGTACCAGTCCTTACCGGTTGGTAAATGATTTTGATTAAATTTTTTTTTTTCTTTTAAATTCACTTATTTGATTTTTTTTTTTTTTAAATCAATTTCAATATTTTCTGTGTCATGATCATTTTTATAATTTTTTCATAATTACACTTAAAAATAAAAAATGTTCATTAAATTAGGCTATTAAACATAATTTATTATATTTATTTAATATTTTAATATTTATTTTATCTATTTGATGTTTAAAAATTTTAGATATTAAATATTTAAAATTTATTTGTATAAAAACATATATATGCATGTAATGGATGTATATTTGCATGTGTATATAATATATATTTTATTA
The DNA here is from genome assembly GCA_030761205.1 of Fremontodendron californicum. Taxonomy (NCBI): domain Eukaryota; kingdom Viridiplantae; phylum Streptophyta; class Magnoliopsida; order Malvales; family Malvaceae; genus Fremontodendron; species Fremontodendron californicum. The sequence goes on from JAULJL010000013.1 coordinate 24,445,658, forward strand.
AGAAACTTGAAAATAGGCTATACATATAGATATATGAAAAAATATTTGAAAAATATCGGTAAATCCGAAACGGTACGTCGAAACACACCGGTACTGGTATGTACCAGTATCAGAACAAAAATGGTACGTCCACTAGTATGGTATTCACTATCTTGGAATAAACTCCTTGTAGTTTTCCATGGCAATTGAGGCAACTCTGTTGTAAGGAAGTATGCTCCATCGGTTGGCGCCAACTATATTGTTTTGACTCTTTATTTTTTTTTGAAATATCTGCGTTCGACACTCGTGTCTAATGCATATATGGACATAAGTATGGAGATATAACATTCCAAGGATCTTTTAAATACATGAAAAAGCTTAAAAAAAGTTGAATACATTCGTATCAAACACATCTATATTTGATATTTACATCTGAATCCAAGTAATAGAGGGCGCCAATGTAGATTTCTGGAAACTGTAAGGCCTTGCGTAGTGGAACAAGAACTTGTTTGCTAAGATTGTCGAACTCTGTATGCATAACGAGCATCTTCAATGCCTTCATATTCTTCGGGGTACGAATCACGAGAGAAAATCCTCCTGGCTATGCTCTCGCACGAGAGTGTTGAAAAAATCATCTTATATATAAAATTTGGATGTTTTCAAGGTCATTGGAAGTGTTCACGTTATCTGCTTACTGTTCACCCTATTTACTTTTTTTTTTTTTTTACGGTTGGTGGAAATAAAGAAAGAAAAAAAAGGGAAGGAGAGAGGAAAATAAGAAGAAAGAAAGGAAAGAGGGAAGAAGGGAAAAAGAAAAAAAATGAAAAAAATTGTTTGCGTTTTTTATATATAAATTTTCGATGTTTTCAAGGTCATTGGGAGTGTTCACGTTGCTTGCCTACAGTTCACCTCATTTACTTTTTTTTTTTTTCCGGGGTTGGTGGAAAGAAAGAAAGAAAAGAAAAGAAAAGAAAGGAAAGGAGAGGAAAAGAAAAAAAAAAAAAAAAAAAAAAAAGAAAGAGGGAAGAAGGGAAAAAAAATGAAAAAAATTGTGTGTTTGTGTTTTTTTTTTTTTTTTTTTTTTAATTTTTATATTTAAACTATTGTAAATTTATATTAATTTTTACACTTTAATAATTTATTTTATGTATATTTTTACATATTCGTGTATTCGTGTTGTGTTCATGTTATTTTTCGTTTTGTGTTTTAATTATTTTGCTTTATGTTTGTGTCGTGTCTCAATTCATATTATATTTTATATCATTGGTCATAGTGATAAAATTTAGAGAAAAATTTGTGTGTTCAAAACTTGTTCGTGTTATTTTTGTCTTTCAAAATATTATAAATTTATACAAACTTTTACACGTTAATAATTTATAAAAAGTATTATAAATTTATATAAATTTTTACATGTTAATAATTCGTTTAATATATATTTTTACACGTTCGTGTTTATCTCATATTTTTTTATGTTTCCAAAATATTATAAATTTATATAAATTTTTACACGTTAATAATTTATATAAAATATTATAAAGTTAAATAAATTTTTACACGTTAAAAATTTGTTTTATGTATATTTTTACACGTTCATGCATTTGTGTCGTGTTCATGTTATTTTTCGTACTGTGTTTTAATTACTTTTTCTATATTATGTTCGTGTTGTGTCTCAGTTCATCTCATGTTTTATATAGTTTGTTATTGTGATTCAATTTAGAAAAAAATGTGTATTTGTGTCGTGTCTTAGTTTATGACATATTTTGCATAATTTGTCATAGTAATTCAATTTTAAAAAAAATTATGTGTTCGTGACATGTTCGTGTTCGTGTTTTTTTATTTATTTTTTTTTACTATTTTCAAAGTATTATAAATTTATATAAATTTTTACACGTTAATAATTTTATAAATTTATATAAATTTTAACACGTTAATAATTCGTTTTATGTATTTTTACACCTTTGTGTATTTGTGTCGTGTTTGTGTTATTTTTTGTGTTGTGTTTTAATTATTTTTCTTATATTATGTTCGTGTCGTGTTTCAATTCATCTAATATTTTACATAGTTTGTCATTGTGGTTCAATTTAGAGAAAAATTTGTGTGTTCGTGTCGTATCTCAATTCATGACATATTTTGCATGATTTGTCATAGTGCTTCAATTTAGAGAAAAATTTATGTGTTCCTGACGTGTTCGTGTTATTTTTTTGTTTTTCAAAGTATTATAAATTTATATAAATTTTTACACGTTAATAATTCATTTTATGTATATCTTTACATGTTCGTGTATTCTTATCGAGTTTATGTTTTTTTTTTGTATTGTGCTTTAATTATTTTTCTTATGTTGTGTCAGTGTCATATCTCAATTCATTTTATATTTTATATAATTTGTCATTGTGATTTAATTTAGAAAAAATTTGTTTTACTTAAATTTATTTTTTAAGTTGACTTTATAAATTGTTTAGAATTTTAAATTATTATGACAGTTCTCTTTTACTATTTTATAAAATATTAATATATTTTTTTGTTTAATTATTAATTATTGTTTTAAGAATATTGTTATCGTATATTTAACATTTGATTTCCGCGATATCGGATATCATTTTAGTACGTAGAACAAAGAGAAGGGCACCGTTTTGCAGCAAGGCTAAATTTATTCAGTCTACCAGAATTTAAGTTCTCCAAATCAGATAGTAAATACTTTGTAAAAACATCTGATATCCTATAATGTAGAGACCTATAAGCTGGATCATTGTTGTACAGATAAACTATCTTACTCGAATTCGGGAGTCTTACATATAGATATGTTTAATTTTTTCTAAGATTTCGATATATTTGGAGGGTCGTCGTTGGAGAATCATATACTCATATCTATGTCCGGATATTCGTCAGATACGAATATCAAACACAAATACTTTAAAAAATAAAAAATAAAAAGTCGGAGCAACAGAGAGCTAGATCAACACCTTTTCTGGCTGCTTCAGCCTGCAAATAAATTTTCCTGTCTTGAAGTTATTGGCACATCTGTCAGCTCCCTTTTCCAGCCTGCAGCTAAACATCTCTTCCTCTCTTTCGGGGAATTTTACCAAACGTCAAGACCATGCTGTAGTCTATGGAGCACTTGAGGCAAGTCCTTAAAATAACCAAAATTCGCAACTGAATCAGGCATCGGAAGCGAGTGTTTTGGGGTGATTTTCAAAAAAGCCACAAAGCTGATTGATGCATAAAACCCGTCTCTGTCTGAGTTTGAGAGCAATCAATGGATTTTGCTCCCAAGCTGATTTCAATCTACAATTGTCACTTCATATGATGGTATATGCTAGGAACCACATGGAAGAAGAAATCCAGACAAGGGTTTCCACTGGAAAGAGATGTTGGAGAATTGTTTTGGTAGTGATGAAGTTCTTGCAGCATTGAAGTTGGAAACCATGGAGTCCATGAAGGGATCTTCAATACTGGCTGGGCTCTATCTGATCCACATTAATTATTAACAGATTCTTGCTTTACAGGCGAGGGAGACTGATATATTTCTAGGGATCCAAGCAGCCCAAAGGAAGGATAAGAATCTGCAATTTCCATACTAGCTGCTTGAGACATATGCAACGGTTTAGTGACAGGCGAAAATTCAATGGTTTAAGGGTAGCCATGGCTGAACATTTTAGATTGTCAGAATCTGTGAACCAAAGCATCGCTATGATTTGGTTCATATATATATATATAATGAATCAATGCACCAAAACTACACAGGCAGAAGAAAATATGAAAATAGCAAATTACTTGCAAATTTCAATGCATGAAATGAAGTTGAACGAGAAATTGAATTGGATAAATTACTTTTCATAAGGATTCAGTTTTTGAAGGAATAAGTAACGAAATAGTTGCAATGAAAAAAAATCTATATATGAACAAATTGTTAAAACAATAACTTCTATTAAGAATTTGGATTTTGAAATATGTACTATTAATTGACATGAAATTAATTTTGTGGCATTGAAAAAATGTTCGGAGCTATACTGCTCAGAATTGGACAATTAAAACATAAGAGCACAAGTGGATGCAAAATTCATAGGAAAATATAATTACTCCATATCGCAAGAATTCTTTTTTAATATTGTAAAGAGAATTTATCGTATTGCTCAAAAGTTTCAAAATTATCTGTGAAAGCTCCTGTTATATAGTTGCCATTAGCAACAAAAAGATGATCTTGATATTGGGTTTTCCTTTTGATTTTGAGTTGCATAATTTATATAGTTTGAAATAAATCAGAGCATATTAGTGCACTAATCATAGTATGTTATAACTTTTATTTTTAAAGATACACTACAAGAGAACGATGATTTATCGACAGATTTATTATCGATGGATTATTTTCGTCGATAATTAACAGTATTATCAATGGAAATTTGAACATTACCGATGGAATTCCGTCGGTAATGTTTTTGAGTATTACCGACGGAATATTTACGACGGAAGTATTCCGTTGGTAATATTTTGGCGCGAATCCAATTTGTTCTCGCCAAATCATTACCGACGGATATAGGATTTTTACCGAAAGAAAATTTCGTCGGTAAAAATAAAATCGGTTTTTGTAAAATTAAAAAAAAAGAAAAAAAGAGAACTTAAAAAAAAAAAAGAAAATAATTAAAATTAATTGAAATTTTTTTTACCAACGGAATTTTATTTTCAAAATCGAGAAATTTTTTACCAATGAAATTTCCATCGGTAAAGACGAAATTCCATCGGTAAAAGTCTCGGGCATAATTAATATGCCCGAGACCTCCCCTTTCTTTTCTTCATTCTTTTGTTCTTTTTCTCTCTCTCTCTCTCTCCTTTCCTTTCCCTTTCCCTTTCTCTCTTTTTTTTTTTTTTTTTCTCTTCTCTTAATTAATATTTTTTAACATGGAAGCAACGGTTGTTAGTAGCTCGGAATTGAGAAACGAAGCAGCAATGGAGGAATGTTCGAATATTGGAAACGGGTCAGTGGCTTCTGCTTCTCCCAGTTTTGACATGTCTAAGAGAAAGATCGAGTTTCATCCAACGAGGAAGCCCTTTAATGGGTTTCAAAGTTGTGGCGGTGGGGATTTTAGAATCGAGACACTAAACCCAAGCCAGATCCGAAATGGGTAAACGGGGTGGAATCTGGTCAACTCACTACAAACAAATTACCATATATTGATGGTCCAAAAACCGTTGGTAAAACCCAAAAATTCGTTGCTAAAAATCCTAAAACACTATACAAATGGTTAAAACGACTATTCCTACAAAAATTTAAGCAACGGTAAAATCCTCGTAGGTATAGATCTATACCGACGAAAAAACGACCGTCGAAAAAGGGTGTTCAATCTATATCGACGGTTTTGGGTATCACTATTTTTACTACCGTCGGTATAGACTATGTTGGGTTAGTCATTTTTGTTTTCACCAATACCGACGGCTCTGTTGTCCGTCGGTATAAATACCATAGATATAAATATACCGATGATCATTTTGTCTGTCGGTATACATATACCGACGGATTTTTTTTTCACGTTCGTCGGTATAGATGTAACTGTAAAATATATGATTAACCTATAGCGACAGTTTTGTCCGTCAATAAATATAGAGGTCAAAGCGTCGGTAAAAATAAAATTTTATCATATTTTCAATTACTAATATTGAGTCCATGTAATAATTTAATCCAACATATTTCATATAAAAAAATGCATCATAAGAAAGTATAAAATATTTAATAATATTAAAAATAAAATTACAAAGAAATTATCTTAATTATATAACGTTTACAAACTAAATAGAAGTAGCAAACTAAATGCATAATACAGTCTTAAAATTAAAAATTAGCAGTCCAAACACAAAGTAAATTAGCAATCCAAATACATAAAGTGAAATAAGCAGTCCAAATCTCATGAATATTCCTAGAAACAGCATCTGATAAATTTGACAAATATTATACAATTAAAAGCAATTAAGTAGTGAAGTCAATATAGAAGAATAAAATAATGAAGTAGTTTACTATCTTCATTTTCATTAACTTGATGATTAGAAGTTGAAGACCTTATTATTGGACATGGTGACAAATTTGGAGCACTAGCAGCATCAGGTACCTAAAAAGTATTACATAGAAAATTTAGAGGTTCAAGATACATGTTTTTGCATCAAATTAAACATAAAAACCCCTAAAATATATTACCGCTTTATTGGCCACGCGAGTATCAGAAGCCAAAACATCTACGTTCTCGTTAGAAAATTATCTTTGAAACACCGATAAAACATTACCCAAAGCTGCCTTCAAATCTCGAATCTCTGTCTCTAACTCTAGCACCTTTTCATCTCGCTGCATTGATTGAGAACATGAAGAAACTGATTTATACGATGAAGTAGATAGTGTTCCCAAACAACGAACACGCCATTTTTTCTCTGGTCCTTTAACTTTTGAATACACATCATTTTTCCATGAGCGTTAAATAAGAATATTATGACAATCTTCACAACCAATAAATTTCTAAGTAGTAAAAAAAGCATACAATTAAAGAATAACAAACATTTACACCCAAGCAGTAAGCCCTTCAGTCTTCTTCAATAGGTAGAGTCCCAACAATACTAGAGAAGAGCAATTCTACCCGTGAAAATGATATATTGTTCACACAAACATTTATACCAAGGTAATGGAAATAGAGAACAACAAATCTTAATGCATTTCACTATTGTAGCCAATCCCATATTTTGGTATAATTGTTTGTTTATTACTACAATTTTATAATACATGAATTCTAACAATATTTTTGAAATATATATATATTGAGCGTACAGCTTTCAGCTTTCACATAAGGTAGGAATAGGATTATAAAGATTGGTATAATCGAATCCCATATTTTGGTAGATTTACGTACTATCCAATGATCCAATCATCTCTATTTACTTGTATAAATAAGTGAGTAGCCATCATAGTTTATGTAAAAAGTGTAGCTACTCAAATATTTATGGAGATTGTGTCTCTCTACTCTGTACTACAAGCCAGAGGCAGAACCAGAGTATCTTCCATTCCGGTTCCATGAGAAGAGAAAGTAATACTATTGTTTTATGTGGTTGCGGTACCACCATGATCCATTATCCATGATACAATGCCTGTGCCTAAGATATTTGGTATCAATATATATTTATTTATTTATGATTGGGTCAAATCAAAGAAACAAAACCATCAGTACCCTTGCCCTGGGATGATTTGCTTTCTGGGTCCTAGAAAGATGCCCTTGCCCTAATTATCAAATTCTCTCTTTGATCTATGTCTGATTATGTTGTGGATTAATTATTTAAGAAATCTCTAAACAATAATATATACATATCACATGTGTTTATGGACCACTATTAATTTGCTTTAGTGACAACACATTGTCAAAGTACTTTTTTATTTAATTTGCCTTGTCTTAAGTTAATAATTATATATAGAATACAAGTAAGAAACAATACTAATAATCAATCAGGCCTAGCTAAGCTAATTTATTAATGATATATTCTTTAATTAATTAATTAATTAATGCTTCTCATGCATTGAAGAGAATTACATATGAAGATTTGGGTAGCAAACACTATCGCAACATATCATGCTTTAGGACTAAATGTTGTTCCCAATCATATTCTTATTGCTACTAAATGCATGGTACCCAACCCAACCCAACCCATTGGCTACATTATATATATCATTCACTTGGAAGAAACAGAAAAAAGTTAAGCACATATCCTTCACCCATCTCTCAGTATTGTAATAAAGGGAAAAAAGGGGACCATAAAATAATCCAATCTCCAGCATGTTAGTAGTACTCCAGCCGGCTTTCACACAATTCGAACCATCCAAAATCCATGCTATTTCGCTTACTTAATTAATTCCATAAGTACATAAGCAAAGCAAGAAAATTCGACAACATAATTTAGCAAGCAAACTTCCAAATAAAGCGTGGAAATCATCTTTAAACAATCAAATAGGTCATAGCAATGATAGGTAACACAGCTCAGACAGCAGAAATGTACTACATAAGACATCGACATAAAAAAAGAAAGGGAGAGAGAGCACAAGGATAGAAGGATAGAATACCACAATTTCTGCTGCATTCTCATTCACAACACTTCCATCTTTACGTGTACGAGTATGAATATACACCTCAGCACGTGATGGTTGAACTCCATTAGCTTCTCGTTCAACAAAAATAATCCATTAACTATCTAGATAACAAAACCACAAATACATAAAGTAGAGTTCATATAAGTTTAACTCAATGGAAAAAATTGATATAAGTACCAAAGTGTAAATATAGAAGAATAAAAATGTAAATGACTTTTTATTTGTTTATTTATTTTTCAGCAGAGTCTATCCTTTCTTTATCAGATTTGGAAATTGTTTATAAGGCTGTATAAGGCAGAGTTTTTACTTTTCATTTTCCAATAAATGAAATTTTTTCCATTTTTGCAGGTGTATTTGCTGCATTTGCTTTCATCTTTTTAAAATTTTATTCTTCATTTGTAACTTTATGCACATTCCTAGTGAAACAAGGACATGGGCTTGAACCTCTAAAACACTGAAAAGAGAATAACTCCTTATAAAACAAGAAGACAGTATTTAAGCACCAACAGGGCTTGAATAGTTGTGGAGATGAGATAGATTTACATTTTTCAAAATTTTCGATTTAGTCTATTGGCGTGACCTCACAAATCATTAAGCTTAAGGGCTGTCTTAGAAGTTAAGAAGTAAGATGTGAGTGTGAGGTTCTATTGGCCCAGGGCCTTCCCATTCCATGCCTCATCTTAGATATGTTTACTAAGCAGAAAATGTTTAGTAACTTCTTTTCAATTCAAATTCAAGAAAAGAAAAAGTTGCAAGTGATTGTAGTAGAGTACAGTCTCTAGCTGTCTAGCATGCATGTAACCACAAAACATAAATAAATAAATCCTATTTAAAATACATACTAGTATTAACAAATTCTTCATCCACACCATTACAAGGTCCTGAAGAAGAATTGCTAGGATGCTACGCAAGTGAGGGAAATAAAAACAAAATTTAAGAAAGGGACCAATTTGAAGTGAATTTATCAGGCACGTACCTAATGAAATAGAGGACACAGTTATTATCACTTCATCAGACCAACAGATTACGCATAATTCACTTTCTCTTTTAAGTTTAACATGTGCAAAGTTAGATTTTATCAAAACCTTCGAAGGATAAAACAAATCTTCCGTAAAAGAAAAAAGGAATTCAAAAATGGGAACAAACCTTCAATGCGAGTGGAAAATCCCGAAACCAACCCAATAAGATTAATTATTGATAGGAGTTGAAAATCCCGAAACCAACCAAACATTCAAGATCTCAGCAATTGACCTAAAAAGAAAACAGAAAACAGACAATTAAAGAAAAGTTGAAAAAAAAGGGAGTTAGACAGAAACAGAAATCTGACATTCAGAAAATAGAAAATAGAAAACAGACATTCAAGATTAATTATTGTAGCAACCGAAATCTGACAGAAACATACCGATTCTCTTGTTAGGCAGAAATCTGAATGTTGGGTTCACTTGTTAGACAGAAAATGTGAGGTTCAGAAGAGTTGATTTACGGAAGAGAAAGGAGAAATAGGAAGGGAAGAAGCGCGATGGCTGAGGACCACGAGTGGCGTCGTTGGGCAACCAAGGAAAGAAAGAAAGAGGAAAAGTTAGGGTTTTGTTAAAGGAATACAGTGGAAGAGGAGTTTTAGCTTAGGTTAAAAATTAAAAAAAGAAGAGAAGAAGAGAAGAAGCCAACCCTATGTTTATACCAATTGGTCAGAAATTAAATAGTCGTTGATATAGGTTTATTTAATTAAAAAAAATAAAAAGTAAAAATAAATATTCCCGCCATTTAAAAAAATGTAAAAATGTTTTTTTTTCCTGAAAATATATTGACGAAAAGAAGAGAAATCGTAAGTATAAATTACACTTATAACGACATATAATGAAAAATCATCAACATACAAGATATTTATAGCAACGAAAAATAAAGTGTCTGTATTATTAAACATATTCTAACAATAATAAAAATTCGTCAAAATATATATTTTATACCGACGAATTATAGCTATCGATATAAATAAACATCAATATATGACAATTTGTTTGCAGTAACATGAGTTTGAAGGAAGGTTGATGGGACGGATACGTGGGAGAATGGTTTGCATCCAATTCTCAATTTGAGGATTACTTTTCGTAAAATTGTAACCTTTTCTTTTGATGGGTTCTTTTCTATTTGTTACCTTTCTCTCAAATTTTCTGTTATGTTTAGTTTTAGCTTAGTGGCATTTAGTATTTGCTTAATTTTATGAATTTATGTGAAATTCTATCCTTTTTCTTGTCGTATTTTCAGTTTATTAATTTGTCCTTGGATATTTTCATGAATGGTTAAACTGGGTTACTTCATTGAGCTTGCTTTTATACATATTCTGTTTAAGTGGAGTCTTTTGTCAAATGCATACTTTGGATTCTGTGGCTCTTCTTCTCTATCATTTGAGCTTTGTTGGTCGTCTGACAATAATATAAAGTGTCTTCAATTAAAGTATTTGTTTGTTTCCAACAAACTTGATCTTCAATGTTAGATTTTTTCTTTGTTATTATTGGAAAATGCTAACATAGGTAGATTTTATTGGTTATGCTTAATAAGAACTAGATAATATTAGATAATTTATAATATTAGATAATGTGAAATAATAATATATTTTCATAATATTATATAATTTTAAAAATAATTTATTTTTGTAATCCAATTCACAAATTATCGACGGAATATTTTGTCGATAATGCTAGTTTTACAGACAAAAATTTTGTATGTAATGTTATTTTTATCAACGGAATTTTTTTTACCTACGGGTTCTTTAGAATTACCGACGAAATTTTTCGACGAAATTTTCAGTCGGTAAAAAGTATTACCGACGGAATAAGGATTTTTACCGACAAAATATTTCGTTGGTAAAAGTCCATTCTCTTGTGGTGATAGTTTATTCAAAAATTACTATTTTTAAACATATTAGAATTCATTATAAATAAATAAAATGAGTAAATAAAGAGAGATTTAAGACAAATATATATATATATATATATGAACTTTCAAAGTCTAATTTTTTAAGAACTAGCTATGTATATTTCTTGGATACAAACCTATCCTTATATAGGACTCTAAAAATAAATAGGAAGAGGAGATTACACTTCTTAATACAATGTACCATACATGAGGATAATGCAGTCTGCATCTAAACATATTTCACCAAAATTGTTTTTCATATATGAACTCTTGAAGAAATGTGATGTTGATATTTACAAAATTCGATCAAGTGACAACCCAGATCTATTCACAAAGGCATTGTCAACTTCAATTTTCATGAAGCACGTACATAATATTAGAATGTGCCGACGTAAGGTTATTAAATAATCGGTTTTATTTTTAAGAAAAAATAAGTTTCTTATGAATATTGTACTTCTTTTCCTTCACTAAGTTTTTCTTAACAAGATTTTACCGAAGCATATTCATAGTGAATAGTTATCCAAGGAGAAGTGTTATAATACATGCATGTGGTGAATTCTTAACAAGGTTTTAACGAGACATATTCATAGTGAATAGTCATCCAAAGAGAAGTGTTATAACACATGCATGTGGTGAATGAATACATATGGTGGATGACTAAATTATGATGAATGACTAGATTAATTATTATGTACATGTACATTATGATGCATTGTATTAAAAAAAATGTATTCTCCTCTCCCTATTTATTTTTGGATTGTATCTAAGAAAAATATATAAAAAAAAGCTTGATGATATAGCTAGTTCTTGATGAACAAGATTTTGAAAATTCATATTTCCTTTGTCCTATTTCTTTTATTTACTCGTTTTATTTATTTATAATACTAAACAATAAAAAAAAATACTCATTTTACATATATCACATTATATATATATAAAAAATACTCATTTCATATATATCACATTATAGAACATGTAAATATATATTTTTTATAAATAAGAAAATATACAAGATTTATAAATAACACATGTTAGAAAAAACAAAATTCTTATCTTGATATAATGAAAGAATTTTTTTTTTTAGAAATTTTATTACCATTAGAGACTTAATCGTATTGATAACGTATTATAAATAAATAAATTAAAAACTAGTAAATAAAAAAGGTCAAAACAAAAAAAAATATGAACTTTCACAATCTAGTTTTTTAGAAACTAGTTGTAGACACCTAATTTTGTCTGGACCACTAAAACAGATATGTTTTCTTCCTAAATTAATGTTTCAGAATGTAAAAAGATTTTTTTCATCCTGCAGGTGGTATTCCGAGACTTAGTTTAAGAGAGCAAGCATAAAAAGTCAAACTTGAAAAAGTCAACCCCGAAAAAAGTCAACCTCGAAAAAGTCAACTACTGAAAAAATCAACCCACTTTCAAAATCAAGATTTGAAGCTCAATTGAAAAATGGCGAAAGAATTTTGATAATCCGAGATCTACATTGAAAGATATGGGGTTCGGAAGTTGGGTTATGGAGATTCAGTAGAAAGAAAACCCTAATCCGGGAAATTTGGGGAAACGTGCTTAAACGATCGAATTGGTCAAAATTGAAGGTTCCAAATAAAAGATAAGCACTGACTACGGGTAATGGAGAAGCCACTTGAAAGAAAAACAGAAAAAAAGTCAATCCGAGAGAAAATCGAGAATTAGGGTTTTTGGTGGATTTCGGTGAAATCAGGAAGAATCACAGAAATGGCCCGACTTGGTAAAACCAAAGTCCCCAATGGATCAGGAATGATTAAAAAGGGATAGCCCAAGGCTCAGCTTGAAGAAAATCTGAAAATCGGACTTGTTTTGAGGAAAATCGGGTTTCAAAGGCAAAATGGCAAAATTGGAAAATTTGGGAAAAATAGCAAATGGACTCCGAAAATTCTGAAAATTTGCAAATATCATTCTTAAATCATTTGGAAGATATTGGAGAAATAAAATCTTGATTCGGAGTTTGTTTGCAAAATGGCCAAATCCCGGGCTTCTTATGTAGTAATTCAAGAAGGAAAATCCCGAAAAAATAGCAAATGAGCTCCAAATCTTCTGAAAATTTTCAAATATCATTTTTAAATTATTTGGAAGAGATTGGCGAAATAAAAACCTGATTCGGAGTTCGTTTGCAAAATGGCCAAATCCCGGGCCTCCTATGCAATAATTCAAGAAGATAAATCCCTGAAAAATAGCAAATGGACTCCAAAAATTCTGAAAATTTGAAAATCTCATTTTTAAATTATTTGGAAGATATTGGAGAAATAAAATCTTGATTCGGAGTTCGTTTGCAAAATGGTTAAATCCCGGGCCTCTTATGTAGTAATTCAAGTAAAAAAATCCTGAAAAAAATACCAAATGAGTTCCAAAAATTATGAAAACTTCCGGATTACACTTTTAAATTATTTGGAAGAGATTGGTGAAGAAAAATCTTGATTTGGAGCTCGTTTAAAAAATGGTAAAATATGGGGGCATAAAAGGGCATTTTTGGAAGAAAAAATCCAAATAAATAGCAAACGGACTCGAAAATTTTTAAAAACTTCCAAAATTCAATATTTTATTATTTTTAAAGTATTAAAAAAATAAAATTTGAATTTGCAGTCCGTTTGACATTTATTTGCATCCGGGGGGCAAAACGGTCATTTCACCCAAGCAATCGAAAAAGGCTTCTTTTGGCCTTTCAAAAAATCAGACTTGGGCTGGAAAAGAAAAGTGCTGGCCTACTAAGGCCCAAAGAAAGGAGGAAGCTTCTGATTTTTCAATCAAATGGCCAAGAATTAAGAGTTAGTTAGAGATTTTTTTGATCAAGCCATTGTGATTAAGCCACATAGGCCAATGCATGAGGAGGGAGAGTGTCAACATTATTCTTGAACAGCTGTAATTATGGACAGCTGATATGCTAATCTAAGGGTGATAATTTCATGATTTTTCACCTTAAATCACTAGCCCTTTGATGGAACTTGGTTGGAATCAAAATGACAACATCTTAGGGGAGGAGAGAGGTAAAATTCTGCCAGCATTAAGGGGAGGTGCAGAATTTTCATTTTTAGGTTTTTATTTTCAGATTTCTTCTTAGTTTTTCTCTCTTTGGTTGAAAACAAAAAGAAAAAGTTTAGAAAAGAAAGGAAAGTTTGAAGAGATAAAGCTTGAAATATAGCTTCTTGAGATTGCTCTTGAGCACCAACTATTACACTTTCTTCATTTTTCATTCTTATTTTTGCTATTTTGATTATCATTTGGTGAGTTTTTCTTTTTAAATAAGTGTTTTTTATTGTTCTTCTTAAGTTCTTTCTTCATCTCTTTCTTAAATTTTTTCTTTTACAATTTCTTTTTCTTTTTTTTTTCTTTAATGGCCGAATGGCCTACATTTTTCTTATTATGGTTGCTGTTTTTGCTTTAATTTATCATGTTATTTATGTTATTTTCTTTAATTTTGATGCTTTAAGTGTTCTTCTACTTCATATATTTGAATCATGTTTTAATTTGGTTGCTTTGTTTGTTGCCATTTATGATTTAAATATCATGTTCTTGCATTTTTAATTTTCTGTTTTCATAATGTCTAAATTTGTTGATGTTTTATATTTAGTATATCAAGTGTTTGTGAAAATGCTTGTGAGTATCTCTACCTTGTGTTTGCATGATTTGAATGTTATATTTTAGTTGAGCATGTTAGTATATCAAGTATTTGTGAAAATGCTTGTTTGGTTTTAGTATCTCTATTTTGTGTTTGCATGATTTGAGTGATATATTTTAGTTGAGCATTATAGCATATCAAGTGTTTGTGAAAATGCCATGCTTGTTGGAGCTTGAGGCCATTCGGCTACTCCATGTGTTTTACATTGTATGTTCATTTTTGCCATGTTAGTTGGTTGGTTTGCATTTGCATGACATTTGATTGAGTATTTAGTTTAAGTATACCAAGTGTTTGTGAAAATGCCATGCTTGTTGGAGCTTGAGGCCATTCGGCTACTCCATGTGTTTTACATTGTGTGTTGCATTTTCGCTAAGTTAGTTGATAGGTTAGCATTTGCATGATATTTGGTTGAGTTTTTGGTTTAAGCATGCCTTGTGTTTGTGAAAATGCCATGCATATTTTAGTTATTAGGTTTGCTTTATTTGCCATGCATGTTCATGCATTTTAGACCTAGGTTGCATTAAATGCCATGCAAGTTCATTTAGGTCTAGGTCATTATATGGATGCCATGCATTTTTTAATGACATTTAGGTTTAAGCTCATGCATTTCATGCATTATATTTTCTGTAATTTTTCATGCATTTCATGTTCATGCCACTTGACTAATGACTTGAGCCAATTAATGGTTCAAAGTCATGCTCTCTTGAGCACACTTGTGAAAAATTAAAGTTTGTCAAATTGATTATTCTACCTTTGTGATTTTTTTTATTTACTTAGCCAATTTTTTATCTAACTTTCAAAAAGTCCTAGCTACTATTTGTAAGTCATTTTGTGAGTCTTAAATATTTTTACTTTCATTTTTAAATGATTTTATCGAAGGCAAAAATGTATTTTGGCAAAACAGTTTTTTCACCCAGTACTCGTTCTTTCCTGATTTTTCTGGGCATTCATCTTTAATCAGAAAATTAAGCTGATTTTTTCCCGTGTAGTTTTACATGTTCTGAGTCTCCAGTACTTTTTTCAGAATTTTTTGAATTTTTAAAAATAGGGTAAAAATCGTGGCTTAAAACTGGACAGTGGAGTCATAATTGAATTTAAAGAAAAATCATTTTTCTGTTTTGATTAAGTTACATAGAGGGGGCTGATTAAGAAGGTTAGCTACTGACTTAGGGTAGTTTCTAAGCCTTTTTAAACTCTAAAAATGATTTCTTAAGTTTCGGGTTAATGGTGGTCAAGTCCGGGATTTTAAACTTAGGAAATTAGAGCCATTTAAAAAAAGATTTAGCCTAGTTTTTATTTTTAATTCAAGCTTTTCAAAATTGTTTTCAAACAATCACAAAGTATTTTGGTTTTAGAATATTTAATTTGACATATTTTCCTAAGGTAGCCGGATATCTTTTTAGATATACAGATTTCCTTAATTAAAGGAAAAAAAATACATTTTCATGCATTGCATTTTCCATATTCATGCAATTTATATAATATGTGATTTTTGCTATGATAATTTCTATGATATTGTTATGATTTTGAGTTATGTTATATTGTTTATTATATGATTTGGAATATTTCATGATATCCTATGCTTTTTATTTAGTTATTTTTTGTCATATTATTTAGCATATACTATGCTCATGCATTATTATTTTCATTTTTATTTTCATGCATATTATATGATAGCATTATTTCATATTCCATCTCATTTAATTTATATGCCATATCATTCATGTTTGCCATGTCATTTAAATTATTTAATTTCATATAGAATATGTTATGTTACTTAGGTCATTTTATTTCATTTAGAATATATCATGTTACCTAGGTTATTTCATTTCATATAGAATATGTTATGTTACTTAGGTTATTATATTTCATTTAGAATATATCATGTTACCTAAGTTGTTTCATTTCATATAAAATATATTATGTTACCTAAGTCATTTCATTTAGAATATATCATATAACTTAGGATATTTCATTTCATTTAGAATATGCTAAGACATTTAAATTATATCATATCATTTATGATGCATTATATTATTTAGATTTTGCCATGTCACTTTATTTATATCATGCATATACATATTCATATCTTTTAAAATGTTTTCAAAAGGATAATGATTTTTCAATAAAAAAAAAAGATATTACCAAGTTAAAATAATTCATGAGTTCTCTATCGGGTTTGCTAGAGGGAATATCATCAATTATCATTAATAAAGGAATAGTTTTTTTTCAAAAAACGAGAATGATTCGGAAAATTTTCCAAAATTAATAAAAAATTATATATTTTGCCACGTTTGTTGGGGAATATAATAAAATTTTGAATTTATAAATTCCGGATCATTTTCAATTAAAAATGAAATTATTTTTCTTTAAATTGGCAATTAACTTAAAATATTAAATTTAAAACCGATTTTTTACCGAGACTTGAGATAACACACAATTAATAAGGTACCGATTTATACGGACGTTGTGGGGGGTGCTAATCCTTCCCCGCACGTAACCGACTCCCGAACCCGTTTATTTGATTTCTCTGGTTTAAACGCAGACTTGAAATTTATTTTAAAAATGTTTTAATTAATTTTTAAAATATTTTATAAAACCGGTTTTAATAAGTTGGCTATCACACCTAGCTAAAAAAGATTGATAGCGACTCCATGTCTTTTTTAAAATCATTTTCAAAACCTTCATTTTTTTAAGAGAAATTAAGTCAACTTTTCTTCGGTCTTTTTTTAAAGTCACGCTTAACGAATAATAAAATATTGCAATAAGACTCGTTATTTTTTAGGTTGTGACACTAGTTATGTCACAAAGTTTTTTTTTTTTTTTATATATTCTTCTTTGATACAAATTCATCCTTATATAAGACTCCAAAAAATAAATAAAAAGAGAATAATACACTTTTTAATACAATGCATTATAATGTACATGTACATAATAATTAATTTAATTATCCACCATATATATTCATCTTAATTTAATTATACACCACATACATATATTATAACAAAATTGAAAGATATAATTATTTGTTTTCTCTATCATTGTATAAATATAAACATAATAAAAATAATTAAATATGTCTAAATTTTAAATAAAATGATATATACTAAACATATTGTGTTAATCATATAATATTTATTATATTATTTTTGTTTTATTAAACGCATAATATTTATAATATATTTTAATATCATATCTAAATAAATTTGAATTAAACTTCCTATAAACACACAAAAATAACTTTTACCTCTTCTTATAGAAGATCCAAAATCAATAACTCGCATAAAAACTAGAAAAAAGATATAGCGACTTGTTCGAGGCCACAATCAAAACGAAAAAATAAATTTGATGGGCACGGAGAATCGCTTAATGTTATTGCCAACCTTCAATGCAAATCACGCCATTTTTTAACATAAAAAAAAGTAAAAATCGACGCCTTTGCTCTGCAAATTGGCTTCCTATACATAAATGAAAAAGATAAAATAAAAAATAAATAAAACTCAGAAAAAAAAAAAAAAAAAACAGATGGAGAAGAGGAGTCCCGTGAGACTGCAGACATAAGTTTAGGATAAAGGGTCCTTTATATAAAGGGTGGGAGGTGGTGGTGAAGAACCAAAACCCTAACCCTAATAAATTGACAGGTTGAATTTATTAGTTTGAAATGGCCGAAGTGCCCTTGTATAGTTTTCGGGCTCTGGTTGGATTTGGGTCTGGATGGGACTGTTTTGGGCTCAATTTCAATATTTTAATCTAGAGTTATTTCAGATAAACAAAGTTTTGTTTTTATAGGTTGATTTTATTTCATGTTCTTTCTCAACAACCAAACACATCATCTTTGTAAATATTATAAAAGAATACTATATTATCTGAATTTAAGATGAGTATCGAATATTGATATATGTTTGATATTGATATGTTTAATTTTTAAATTTTTTTTTTTATATATTTGAAAAAACATATCCAATATCTATATCTGAATATATATTAAATACGGATATTTAAAAAAAAAATTAAGAGTAAAAAATAATATAGAAGGAAGCAACAAAGATTGTCATAGAGAGGGAAAAGAAATTTATTTACTTAAAATTAAGAATAAACCAATAAATTAAATTACTAATCAAATATTCTGGCAAAAAAATACTAATCAAATATGTTTGTTCAAAAAAAATATTAATCAAATATGTTTGCTTTTTTCAATATAAAATGAAAAGGCAAAAAATAAAAACTGAACTAAAAACAAAGAACAAACAGCAAAAATCTCTTGTTTGCTTTTTTCTCTCTAGAAAACTGAAGAGGGGTTAAAACCCCAAATCACACTACATATAAACGCAAATTTTGCCCCCAAGAAGATGTTCTAACTTCTAAACATGGAATTTAAAAAAAAAAAAAATAACTAAAAACAAAGGGATAAATAACAAAAAAACAGCACCAATCAAACGAAGTTTAAATGACATCAACTCATTAGAACGTGTACAATATATATATATATATATATTAACATCATAATTAATACATGTTTATATAATGTATTTTCCTACTTTATAATTAAATTTAGGCACAAAAACATATATATAATATGCTTGTAGACTCTTGCATTATTAGGATAATATGACGATAATATATATATTTATATATTAATACTGTCAGGATTAATACACGTTTATATAGTAAGTCATTTTATTAATTTATTTTAAACAATAAAATTGATTTTCGAATCGAGTCAAATTAGTTCAATCCAATCCTATTCATTGAACAATTTTATTTGTCAGCTCCAAAATAATAAAAAAATTTAAGGCCAAATTGGTTCAAGGTACCTTTAACAATTTATTATGAAAACCGGCATCTCTAATCACACTAGTATTCCATATTTGATTTGATTTTTGGGTTTTACTCATCCATGCATGCAGATGATGACTAAAAAGAAAGCAAATAAAGGGGATCAAAATTGAAAATCGACCGTCCGGTGTTCGTTAGCTTCGGAATTATACTGGCTCTCGTCTTGTCCTAGAGGGTTAAGTGCTTGACATTTGGACTTAGATAATTTGTATATTCGTATGGTTTTCGTGTTACTTTTTCGTGTTTTAATCGTGTTTAATGTATTATATATTTATATAAATTTTAAAACGTTAATAATTCGTTTTGTATAAATTTTAGCACGTTTGTGTATTTTTTATCATGTTCGTATTATTTTTTTTATGTCGTGTCGTGTTTGTGTTTGTTCAATATTGTCAAGTCTATATTTGAACTTCAAGAGCAAGGTTTGAGACCTGGTAACTGGTAAGGAAAGGAAAGGAAACCAAAGGACAATCTGTTAAATTGGTGAGACAAAGTTCAGCTCCAACCTTAACCCATATAAAGATGTTTTCTTTTTGGTTCCCAACGCCATATAAAGATGAATAATAATATTTTAGTTATTTGTAAGGTAAAGGACCATTGATATTGTAGCAACCGATTTTAGCGCGGGTCAAATCCGAATTGGACCCAAGCCTTCTGCGGGGCCCAACATCGGACTATCCCTAGAGGGCCCAAAGCTGGCCACCCAACAGGCTTACAGGCCCAATCCCCAGCTTGCTATGTAGACCCAATCCCAATTCCAATCCCTAGCAGGCCCATCCCAAACCCTAACCTTAGCAAACCCAACCCCTTTCCCCCAAGTAGCCACCCCCTGTCAGGCAGCCACCCATACACGTCACCCCCCCCAAAAAAAGAGCCTGCAAACAGCCCTAATTCGACCCACCTACACACCATTCCCCTTTGAACCTAATCCAAACCCCACGCCACCAACAGCAGCCACTGTAGGCCACCCCCCTACTACCCCAGCAGCCCCTTCCTTTGCACGCCAACCCCTAGCCCCTCTGCACAAACCCCCACGTCACTGGTTGCCCACAAGCAACATCCTAACCCCAAAATTCAGGGACCTAGATCTTGAATCCTGGGGATTTGAAACCAAAATCCTTCAAAAGAGAAGGATCCCAACAGCAACAGAGAGGATTTTTTTTTTTGAAAGAAAAAAAAAGAAAAACCCCCCTCAAGAAAAAAAATCGTTCGGTTCCCTCCCCAGCAGCCATCAACTCCCCCAACCATCACTGACGACAAAAAAAAAGCCCATCACATCAACCAAAACAAAAAAAACTAAACATCAGTAAAAGAAAAAAAAACAAAAAAAAGGAAAATGGGTTTTGATTTTCGAGGCTAGATCTAGTCAGATCAAGCCTGATTTGGGCAAAACGGAGCCCGAAATCGAAAAGAGGAGGCAAAAACGAAGCTCGGGTAGGTTTTTGGGAGCCACCGGAGTTCGATCATCGGAGACGACGGCGGCGGACGACCGTCGGTGGTCGGCTGAAATTTGGGTTTTCTATGGGTTTTTCGATAATGTGAAGAACAATATGCTTTTTAGAGAGAGAGAGGATCTGAAGCTAGAGAGAGAATGGAGAAAGGAAAAAAAAAAGAAAAAAAAGAAAACTTGGGTATTTAAAGAACCCCAAAACAATGTCGTTTTGGTTTGGATAAAAAAGAGGGGAAGCAGGTCAAGTGAGACCCGCGTATGGACCCGTTTTCGGGTCCGACCCAGGTGTAGCCTGGTCCAGGAAGAAAAGAAAAAAAAAAAGAAAAAAGAAGAAAGAAGAAAAAAAAGAAAAGAAAAAATCAAAAAGAAAAAAATAAAAACGAATTTGGGCTCAAGCCGCCTTGCTGGTAAACTCCATCGGACCAGGGGTAGATTTCGAGTCCAATTAGGTAAAATTTGTTTTTATTTCCTTTTTATTTTATTTTATTTTATTTTATTTCCTTTCCTTTCCTGTCCTTTCATTTCATTTCCTTTCCTTTCCTTTCCTTTTGTTTTATTTTTTGTTTATTACTTATTTAATTATCAAGGCATATATTAGTATGTTCCCTTATTTTGCATATTCTTTATTTTAAATATTATAATGCATCTTAATGTTTAATTATTTTTGTATTATTAGTGTTTTAATGTTATAAAATGTTTTAACATATTTTGTTATTTTTGTTATTTTAAATATGGTGGTATATTTTAACAATATATTATATTATTAGTGTTTTAAGGTTAACATGTTCTAATGTATTTTGTTATTTTAAATATGGTAGTATATTTTAACAATATATTATATTACTGGTGTTTTGATGTTAATGTTTTAATACATTTTGCTATTAATGTTTATTAGTTTTCTTTAATATTGTGTATTTTACATATTATATTATTTATGTCTCAACATTGTAGTGTATTTTAATATACTTTATTATTTGTAGTTATTATTTATTTTAAATGTCATATCCTATTTTAATATGTTTTACTATTGGTATTCATCATTTATTTAAATATGTTAGAATATTTTAAGTGTCGTAAATACGAGTTTGTTATAGGAAGTTTAAAAGTGTTATAATAAGCAATTATTTTTTAATAAATAAACATAAGGGGTAAATATGGATTTACCGACGACGGAATTAGAATGATGTTATAATGTTGATTCTTAAGATATCCCGAGGTGAGAGAATTTCGTTAAAATATCACCACGAGTGGTGGGAGTATTTAGCGATATGCTCAATACAAAAAATTCATTTTCATTTTAAAACGGAAATAATCAAAATAAAGAAATGAATAAATTATGAATGTTTACGTGCTTGATATTTTGCCATGCTCGTGTTTTCTTAATATTATGCTTCGTATGTTTAATCGTGTAATTATGTATTTAATCACATGTCTTACATGCTTAATTGTGTGCATCTCGTGTTTAAATATCCGCATCATACGTATTAAATAAAAATGGATGTAAATTGCCGACGATGGAATTCGAAAGATGTCACAATTGTGATTCTTAAGATATCTTGAGGTGAGAGGATCTCGTTAAATACCACCAAGAGTGTAGACACCTAATTTTGTCCGGACAACTAAAACATGTATGTTTTCTTCCAAAATTGATGTTTCAGAATGCACAAAGGCTTTTTTCATCCTGCAGGTGGTACTCCGTGACTTAGTTTAAGAAAGCAGACATAAAAAGTCAATCTTGAAAAAGTCAACCTCGAAAAAGTCAACCTTGAAAAGTCAACTACTAAAAAAGTCAACCCACTTTCAAAATCAAGATTTGAAGTTCAATTGAAAAACGGTGAAGGAATTTTGATAATTCGAGGTCTACATTGAAAGATATGGAGTTCAGAAGTTGGGTTACAGAGATTCAGTAGAAAAAAACCCTAGCTCGAAAAATTTGGGGAAAAGTGCTTAAACGATCAAATTGGTTGAAATTGAAGGTTTCAAATGAAAGATAAGCACTGACTACGGGTAATGGAGAAGCTACTTGGAAGAAAAACTGAAGGAAAAGTCAATTCGGAAGAAAACTGAGAATTAGGGTTTTTAGTGGATATTTGGTGAAATTGGGGAAGATTGCAGAATTGGCCTGATTCAGTAAAACTAAAGCCCCTAATTGATGAGAAGTGAGTAAACAAGGATAGCCCAAGGCTCAGTTTGAAAAAATTCTGAGAAAAGAGCCGATTGGAGAAAAAAATGGAAAAACGAGGAAATTTCCAACAGTGAAAAAAGGAAAAATCAAATCAGAGGGATTTTTGATTGTGAAAATTGGGTATTTTAGGACCAACTCTAATTCAATATATGACAAAGGCCCAGAAAAAAAAAATCTGAAAATCGGACTTGTTTTGAGCAAAACTGGGCTTTGGAGGCAAAAGGGCAAAACTGGAAAATTTGGGAAAAATACCAAATGAGCTCCAAAAATTCTGAAAATTTTCAGATCTCATTCTTAAATCCTTTGGAAGAGATTAGTGAAGAAAAATCTAGATTCGGAGCTCGTTTGCAAAATGGCAAATCTCGGGCCCACTATGCTGAAATTCAACTAAAAATTTTAAAAATTTGCAAATCTCATTCTTAAATTATTTGGAAGAGAGTGGCAAAAGAAAATCTAAATTCGGAGTTCGTTTGCAAAATGCAAATCCCGGATCCACTATGCAGAAATTCAAGGAGATAAATTCCAAAAAAATGGCAAATGAGATTGGAAAATTCTGAAAATTTGCAAATCTCACTTTTAAATTATTTGAAAGAGATTGGTGAAGAAAAATTCAGATTTGGAGCTCGTTTACAAAATGGTAAGTGTTCGGATGCACAAAAGGGCAATTTTGAAAGAAAAAATCTAAAAAATAGCAAATGGGCTCGGAAAATTTTGAAAACTTTCAGAATTCAATTTTTTATCATTTCAGAAGTATTGAAAAAATAAAATTTGAATTTGGAGTTCGTTTGCTATTTGTTTAGGATCGGGGGTCAAAAAAGTCATTTTATTGAAGAAATCGAAAAGGGCCTTTTCTTGCAATTTAAAAAATGAAGTGTGGGCTGAAAAGGTAAAGGGGCAGCCGGCCAAGGCCCATGGAGGATGAATATTTCTGATTTTTTAGATCAAAGGGCCAAAAGTGAAGAGGAAGGTAGTTATTTTTGTGATCAAGTCTTTGAATTTGCAACACATGGACCAATGGATGGAAAGGGATGATGTCATATTTAGGATCCTATTTATGTCATCATCTTCATGACATCATATATTTAGGAGCTAATTATTCCAATCTAAGGGTGATAATTCTACATAGAAAGCATCTTGAATTGAAGACCATTGGATGAAATTTGGCTAAAAAATTCTAGAACCTCCTAGGCTATTCCATATACCAACCGGCCACACTAAGGGGAAGAGGGGTCTCTTTCATTTTTCACTCTTGCTTGGCTGATTTCTCTCCATTTTTGAAAAGTAAAAAGAAAAGTTTAGAAAAGCAAAGAAAGTAAGAAGAGGAAAAGCTTGCAATATAGCTTTTAGAGGTAGCTAAAAGCACCATACTCTTGCACTTTTTTTTTGTTGCATTTCCATCATTGTTTTGCTGTTTTCATTTTATATTTGGTGAGTTTCTATTGATTTTTTTTCTTTTAATAAGTGTTTTTAAGCTTCTTCTTCAAGTTCTTCTTTTATACTCTCTTGAAAAAAACTTTGAAAAACAAATTTTCTCCATGTTTTTTAGAGGTGGTCGAATGGACCCTTTTTTAAAATAATTGGTTCTTGATTTTTGTTTCATGTTGATTGATGATGTCTAGCATATTTTTGATGTTTTATATTTTCTTCAAATAACAAAATATGGAGCTTGTTTTAATTTTGGTTGCTTATTTACCTCCATTTTTGATTCTTTCATCTTGTATTCATGTCTACTTTGCTTGTTTTCCATTTTTTAATTTTCTGTTTTGAACATGTTTGAGTTGTTCATGATTTGTATCCTACTATACTATGTGTTTGTGAAATTCCTAGTCTTGTGCATGCCTTTACTTCATGTTTGCATGTTTTAGCATGTCTATTCTTTAGCTTTGCATTTAGTATGTCATGTGTTTGTGAAAATGCCATGCTAGAATACCATCATTTTGAGCCATAGACCATTTGGCTACCCTCCATTTTTGTGCTTTCTATGTGCATTTTCATCATGCTATTTGATAGGTTTGCATCTCCATGCTATGATTTTATGTATTTTCATTTAGTATGTCATGTGTTTGTGAAAATTCCATGATAGAATATCATTATTTTGAGCCATAGACCATTCGGCTACCCTTCATTTTTATGTCTCCTATATGCATTTTCGTCATGCTAGTTGATAGGTTTGCATTTCCATGCTATGTTTTGTGTATTTTGGTTTAGAATGCTATGTGTTTGTGTTATGGCCATGCATTCTTTAGGTCTAGGTTTTGCTTGCATTGCCATGCATTTCATGCATCTTTAGACCTAGGTTGCATTTATTGCCATGCAAGTTCATTTTAGGTGTAAGCCATATTCTCTATGCCATGCATTTTTCATGTCATCTAGGTTTTAAATTATGCATTTCATGCATTCAATTTGCTGTATTTTCATGCATATCATATCATGCCACATGATTTATGACTTAGGCCAATCAATGGCTCAAAGTCATGCTCACTTGAGCATACTTGTGAAAAATTAAAGAGTTGTCAAATTGATTATTCTACCTTTGTGATTTTTTTTATTTTTTTTTATTTTTACTTTTTAGCCAATTTTTGTCCAAGTTTTTAGAAGTTTTAACTACTGTTTGTAAGTCCTTAAGAGAGTCTCCAATTTTTTTACTTTGTTTTTAAATGATTTTATCAAAGGCCAAAAAAAAAAAGTGTTTTGGCAAATCAGTTTTCACCCAGTTTTCTAACTCTCTCGATTTTTCTGGGAAGTTATCTTTTATCAGAAAATTAAGCCAATTTTTTTTCGTGCAATTTTACATGTTCTGAGTCTCCAGTATTTTTTTTTTTTAGATTTTTTTGAAATTTTAAAATAGGTTAGAAAAATAATGTTTTAAAACTCGATAGTAGAGTCAGATTTGTATTTGAGGGAAAATTATTTTTCTGTTTTGGCTAAGTTACTTAGAGGGAGATGATTAGGAAATTTAGCTACTGTCTTAGGTTGTTTTGAAGGCCATTTCAAACTTAAAAAATGATTTTACAGAGTTCGGGTAAAGGGTGGTCAAGTCCGAAATTTTAAACTTAGAAAATTAGAGTCATTTTTAAAGGGAATTCGGCTAGGGTTTAATTTTCATCCAAGATTTTAAAAAATTATTTTCAAACAATCACAAAGTATTTTGATTTTAGAAAATTTAATTTGATGTCTTTTCCTAAGGTAGCCGGATATCTTTTTAGGTATACGGATTTCCTTATTTAAAGGAAAAAAATACACTTTCATGCATTGCATTTTCCATGTTCATGCATTATATATAATATGTGATTTTTGCTATGATAATTTCTATGGTATTGTTATTATTTTGATTTATATTTTATGATGTTATATTATTTGTCACATGGTTTTGAATATTTCATGCTATCCTATGCTTTTTATTTAGTCATTTATTTTTGTCACATCATTTAACATATACTATGTTCATGCATTATTATTTTTATTTTCATGCATATTTCATAATAACATTATTTTAAGTTTCATATCATTTCATGTCACTTAGATTATATTCTATGTCATATAGATTATATTATTTAAAATATGCCATGTCATTTAAATTTGCTATGTCATTTAAATCATATCATTTCATTAGAATATGTCATGTTACTTAGGATATTTCATTTCATTTAGAATATAGTATGTCACTTGGGTTATCATATTTCACTTAGAATATTTTATGATACTTAGGTTATTTCATTTCATTTAGAATATATTATGATATCTAGGTTATTCATATCATTTAGATTATATTATGTCACACATATTCATATTCATTTTTTAAAAATAATTTAAAAAAATAATGATTTTAAATAAAATAAAGTTATTCTCGAATTAAAATAATTCATGTGTTCTCTTCCGGGTTACCGGGGAGGATATCATCAATTATCATTAATAACGGAATATCTTTCTTAAAACGAGAATGATTCGAAAAATTTTCTAAATAAATAAAAGTTTCTATATTTTGCCGAATTTTTGGGGAATGTAGGAAAATTTTGAATTAATAAATTCTGAATCATTTTCAGTTAAAATGGAATTATTTTTCTTAAAATTGGGAATTAACTTGAAATACGAAATTAAAAATCGACTTTTTTTTACCGAGACTTGAGATAACACACGATTAATAAGGTACCGTTTTATACGGGCGTTGTGGGGGTGCTAATCCTTCCCCGCACGTAACCGAGTCCAGAGCCCGATTTTGATTTTTTCTAGTTTATAACGCAGACTTGAAATTAGTTTTAAAAAATGTTTTAATTCATTTAAAAATGTTTTACAAAACCGGTTTTAATAGGTGGCCGATCACACCTAGCTAAAAAAGATTGGTGGCGACTCCATGTCTTTTTCAAGGACATTTTCAAAACCTTCATTTTTCAAGAGGAATTAAGTCGATTTTTTCTCGGTTTTTTTTTAATGTCATGCTTAACGAATATAAAGTCTTGTGATGAGACTTGTTATTTTTTAGGTTGCGACAAAGAGTGTTGGGAATATTTAATGAGTGTTCTCGATAATAGATTTAAATTCACTTACGTTCTCAAAAAATAATAACAATTCTAAAAAATAAAAAGAATAAACATGTTTAGAAAAAAAAAGAAAAAAAAAAGAGAATTAGTTTTAAATACAGATGTCAAGTCCATTAAATCGAGATTTAAAATAACACATGATTAATTGGTATCATTTTCTAAATGGGCGTCGTGGGGATGCTAATACCTTCCCCATGCGTAATCGTACTCCTGAACCCGATTTTGTTTTCTCTCTGGTTTAAAGCGCATATTTCGAAATTGGTTCTAAAAAATATTTTAATTAGTTTTAAGATATTTTACTAAAACCAGTTTTAATAGGTGGCCAATCACACCTAACAAAAAAGATTTGTGGCGACTCCATTTTGTTTTTAAAATCGTCTACCGGTAAAAAAACCATTATGACAGCTTGGCGACTCCACTGGGAACCTTTGAGAGTCGAGCCATAAATTAATCATGTGTTATCTTAAAATCTCGATTTAATGGATTTAATTGGTCTTTAACTTTAATTCTCTTATTTTTGATTCTCTTTCTTTCTTTCTTTATTCATTAATTAATTAATTAATTAATTATTACTATTCTTTTTTATCTTTATTTTTGCTTGCATTTATGTCTTGATATTTGTTGATTCTTTATTCATGTTTTTTATTATGTCCTTTATTCGTTAATTTTTTTTTATTATGTCCTTTGTTTGTTTCTTCCTTCTCACACACGAACACATGCATTTCATACATAAGCTCTATACCCGAGCTATATCCCTTTAGGAAAAATTAAAGTACCTATGCTCTCATGAGGTAATAACTTCCGCATGGGCTAGCGAAACGATTTTAGAGAAAGAAAGTACCTACGCTCTCGTGAGATAATAATCTCCGCATGGGCTAGCAAAAAATCTGTCGCTCAAATTGAACCCTTTCCATTGGAAGCCCATAATGGGTAAGGATCGGGGTGCCTTGCTAGCTTTCGCAGGCGATAGTGAGGAACAATTTGAGGACCTTTAGATTATGAATCCGAACCTCATGTTAGAATGCAATAAGAAACCCACCCTAAGTAGAGCCTTTCCTATCCGATATCTAGAAAGTCACTTGAAATTAGGACACATGAAAGAACGCCTCTTACCTTTCACTAATTTTGTTTAATTTCAAACCGCAAAGTTGGTAATGACGGGAACGTCCCAAATACCCGCATCGGTTTATTTCGTGACCCTTAGGGTGAACGAACACCCGAACCAGGTCCTTTGTAGGTAAGGACCGAATTTTTCTTCCTAAACAAATTTGGTTTTTCTCAAAATAATTGTTATTTTATGTTATTAAATAATGCCAAATTTTTTATTTCTTTATTTGATTTTGGAATTCTCTCATGAGAATATACTAACAAATTTCCCTCTTATGTTAATCTACATAACTTACATTGGCATCACATAGCATTCCACGTCGAGGTATTAATCTCAAAGTATCTTTCAGCAAGTAAATTTCTTATGGAACCTGTATACACATAATTTTGTCAGGACCATTAAAACAGGTATGTTTTCTTCCTAAATTGATATTTCAAAATATAAAAAGACTTTTTTCATCCTGCAGGTGTTACTCCGAGACTTAGTTTAAGAGGGCGAGCATAAAAAGTCAACCCCAAAAAGTCAACCCCAAAAAGTCAACCCTAAAAAGTCAACCTCGAAAAGTCAACTACTAAAAAAGTCAACCCACTTTCAAAATCAAGATTTGAAGTTCAATTGAAAAATTATGAAAGAATTTTGATAATCCGAGGTCTACATTGAAAGATATGGAGTTCGAAAGTTGGGTTATGGAGATTCAGTAAAAAAACCCTAATCTGAGAAATTTAGGAAAAAGTGCTTAAACGATTGAATTGGTCGAAATTGAAGGTTCCAAATGAAAGATAAGCACTGACTACGGGTAATGGAGAAGCCACTTGAAAGAAAAACTGAAAGAAAAGTCAATCCGGGAGAAAACCGAGAAGTAGGATTTTTGGTGGATTTCGGTGAAATCGGGAAGAATTACAGAAATGGCCCGACTTGGTAAGACTAAAGCCCCCAATGGATGAGGAATGATTAAAAAGGGATAGCCCAAGGCTCAGTTTGAAGAAAATCTGAAAATCGGACTTGTTTTGAGCAAAATCGGGTTTCGGAGGCAAAAGGGCAAAATTGGAAAATTTGGGAAAAATAGCAAATGGACTCCAAAAATTCTGAAAATTTGCAAATATCATTCTTAAATCATTTTAGATAGATTTGCAAGAGAAAATCTTGATTCGGAGTTCGTTTGCAAAATGGCCAAATCCCGGGTCTCCTATGTAGTAATTCAAGAAGGAAAATCCCGAAAAAATAGCAAATGAACTCCAAATCTTCTAAAAATTTGCAAATATAATTTTAAAGTTATTTTAAAGATATTGGCAAAATAAAATCTTGATTCGGAGTTCGTTTGCAAAATGGCGAAATCCCGGGTCTTTTATATAGTATTTCAAGAAGATAAATCCCGAAAAAATAGCAAATGGACTCCCAAAATTTTGAGAATTTGCAAATATCTTTTTTAAATTTTTTGGAAGAGATTGGAGAATTAAAATCTTGATTCGGAGTTCGTTTGCAAAATGGCCAAATCCCGAGCCTCCTATGTAGTAATTCAAGCAGATAAATCCCGAAAAAATACCAAATGAGTTCCAAGAATTATGAAAACTTCCAGATCACACTTTTAAATTATTTGGAAGAGATTGGTGAAGAAAAATCTTGATTTTGAGCTCATTTAAAAAATGATAAAATGTGGGGGGCATAAAAGGGCATTTTTGGAAGAAAAAATCCTAATAAATAGCAAACGGACTCGAAAAATTTTGAAAACTTCCAGAATTCAATATTTTATTATTTTTAAAGTATTAAAAAAAAAAATATTTTAATTTGGAGTCCGTTTGCCATTTATTTGCATCCAGGGAGCAAAATAGTCATTTTACCCAAGCAACCGAAAAGGGCTTTTCTTGCCTTTCAAAAAAATCAATCTTGTGCTGGAAGAAGGTGTGCTGGCCGGCCAAGGCCCAAAAGAGCCAAGGTGTGCTGGCCGGCCAAGGCCCAAAAGGCCAAGAATTATGAGTTAGTTAGTGATTTTTTTGATAAAGCCAAATAAACCACATGGGCCAATGCATGAAAAGGGAGAGTGTCAACATTATTCTTGAACAACTATAATTATCGACAGCTGATGGCCTAATCTAAGGGTGATAATTTCATGATTTTTCACCTTGAATCACTAGCCCTTGGATGAAAATTGGTTAGAGGAAGGATAACAACATCCTAGCTTATATGAGAGAGGGTTTCGGCCAACACTAGGGGGATCCAGATTTTTGATTTTCATCACTTCATTTTTCATTTTCTCTCTTGGTTTTTGCTTAGTTTTCTCTCCTTGGTTGAAATCAAAAAGAAAAGTTTAGAAAAGAAAGGAAAGTTTGAAGAGAAAAAGCTTGAAAGATAGCTTCTACAGGTTGCTTTTAGCACCAACTCTTGCACTTTCTTGATTTTCCATTCTTGTTTTTGCTATTTTGATTATTATTTTGGTGAGTTTTCTTTTGATTTTTCATTTAAATAAGTGTTTTTTAATGTTCTTTTCTTCATATCTTCTTAAAAAAAAGGGTTCTTGCATTTTCATTTTTTTTCTCTTGATTTCTTGTCTTGGCTGAGTAGCCCATGTTTTTGTTCTTGCTATTTTGCTTTGATTTGTCATGTTATTTTTGTTATTTTTTTTAATCTTGATACTTTAAATCTTCTTCTACTACATATACTTGAAGCTTGTTTTAATTTGGTTGCTAATTTATGGCTATTTATGAGTTTATTATCATGTTCTTACATTTTTAATTTTCTGTTTTCATAATGTTTAAATTTGTTGATGTTTTATATTTAGTATATCAAGTGTTTGTGAAAATTTTTGTTAGTTTTAATACCTCTATTTTATATTTGCATGATTTGAGTGTTATATTTTAAGTTGAGTATGTTAGTATATCAAGTGTTTGTGAAAATGCCATGCTTGTTTGGAGCTTGAGGCCATTCGGCCACTTCATGTTATTTTGTTTTGTATGTGCATTTTTGCCATGTTAGTTGATAGGTTTGCATTTGCATGATATTTGATTAAGTATTTGGTTCAAGCATATCAAGTGTTTGTGAAAATGCCATGCTTGTTTGGAGCTTGAGGCCATTTGGCCACTTCATGTTATTTTGCTTTGTATGTGCATTTTTGCCATGTTGGTTGATAGGTTTGCATTTGCATGATATTTGATTAAGTATTTGGTTCAAGCATATCAAGTGTCTGTGAAAATGCCATGCTTGTTTGGAGCTTGAGGCCATTTGGCCACTTCATGTTATTTTGCATTGTATGTGCATTTTTGTTATGTTAGATGATAAGTTTGCATTTTCATGACATTTGGTTGAGTTTTTGGTTTAAGCATGCCTTGTGTTTGTGTTATTGCCATGCATATTTTAGATGTTAGGTTTGGTTTATTTTTCCATGCATGTCCATGCATTTTAGACCTAGGTTGCATTAAATGCCATGCAAGTTCATTTAGGTCTAGGTCATTTTATTGATGCCATGCATTTTCCATGACATTTAGGTTTGCTGTATTTTTCATGCATTTTATGTCCATGCCACTTGACTAATAACTTAAGCCAATTAATGGTTCAAAGTCATGCTCTCTTGAGCATACTTGTAGAAAATTAAGGTTTGTCAAATTGATTATTCTACTTTTGTGATTTTTTTTACTTAGCCAATTTTTGACTAACTTTTCAAAAGTCCTAGCTACTATTTGTGAGTCATTTTGTGAGTTTTAAATATTTTTACTTTGATTTTTAAATGATTTTATCAAAGGCAAAAATGTGTTTTGGCAAAACAATTTTTTCACCCAATATACATACTTTCCCGATTTGTTTAGGCATTCATCTTTAATCAGAAAATTAAGATGATTTGTTTCTGTGTAGTTTTACATGTATTGAGTCTCCAGTATTTTTCTTAGATTTTTTAGAAATTTTAAAAATAGGTTAAAAAATAGTGGCTTCAAACTGGACAGTGGAGTCAGAATTGAATTTGAAGGAAAATCATTTTTCTGTTTTGGTTAAGTTACCTAGAGGGGGCTGATTAGGAAGTTTAGCTACTGACTTAGGGTAGTTTCTAAGCTTTTTTAAACTCTAAAAATGATTTTTAAGTCTCGGGTTAAGGGTGGTCAAGTCCGGGATTTTAAACTTAGGAAATTAGAGCCATTTTAAAAAGGGTTTAGCTAAGTTTTTATTTTTAATCTAAGCTTTTCAAAATTGTTTTCAAACAATCACAAAGTATTTTGGTTTTAGAATATTTAATTTGAAATATTTTCCTAAGGTAGTCGGATATCTTTTTAGATATACGGATTTCCTTAATTAAAGGAAAAAATACATTTTCATGCATTGCATTTTCCATATTCATGCATTTTGTACAATATGTGATTTTTGCTATGATAATTCCTATGGTATTGTTATTATTTTGATTTATATTTTTTTTAATGTTATATTGTTTCTTATATGGTTTTGAATATTTCATGATATCCTATGCTTTTTATTTAGTTATTTTTTTGTCATATTATTTAGCATATACTATGTTCATGTATTATTATTTTCATTTTTATGCATATCATATGATAGCATTATTTTATATTCCATGTCATTTAAATTATATGCCATATCATTCATATTTGCCATGTCATTTAAATTATTTCATTTCATATAGAATATATTATGTTACCTAGGTCATTTCATTTCATATAGAATATATCATGTGACATAGGATATTTCATTTCATTTAGAATATATCATATAACTTAGGATATTTCATTTCATTTAGAATATGCTAAGACATTTAAATTATATCATATCATTTAGGTTGCATTATATTATTTAGATTTTGCTATGTCATTTTATTTATGTCATGCATATACATATTCATTTCTTTTAAATGTTTTCAAAAAAGGTAATGATTTTCAATAAAATAAAGATATTCCCGAGTTAAAATAATTCATGAGTTCTCTGCAGGGTTTGCTGGGGAGGATATCATCAATTATCATTAATAACGAAATATCTTCTTTAAAATGAGAATGATTCGGAAAGTTTTTCAAACTAATAAAAATTTCTATATTTTGCCACGTTTGTTGGGGAATATAAGAAAATTTTGAATTTATAAATTCCGGATCATTTTCAATTAAAAATAGAATTATTTTTCTTTAAATTGGGAATTAACTTGAAATACTCAATTTAAAATTGACTTTTTTATCGAGACTTGAGATAACACATGATTAATAAGGTACCGTTTTATACGGGCGTTGTGGGGGTGCTAATCCTTCCCCACACGTAACCGAGTCCCGAACCCGTTTCTTTGATTTCTCTGGTTTAAAACGCAGACTTGAAATTGGTTTTAAAAATGTTTTAATTAATTTTAAAATATTTTATAAAACCGGTTTTAATAGGTGGTCGATCACACCTAGCTAAAAAAGATTGGTGGCGACTCTATGTATTTTTCAAGGGCATTTTCAAAACCTTCATTTTTCTAGAGGAATTAAGTCGACTTTTCCTTTGTTTTTCTTAATGTCACAATTAACGAATAATAAAGTCTTGAGATGAGACTTGTTATTTTTTAGGTTGCGACAAAACCCACCGAACGTCAGATTATCTCATCGTCCGTAAGCGTCATGTGTGAGTTACCTATGTGGATGTGCAAGAATGGGTAAGAAACGTGCAACAAAAAGAGGGGGATTGTTTGATAGAAGGTTATGACCCGAGTCTGCCCGAAATGATAAACTTGGAATTTACACAGAATAATTTGACATTTAAAAGATAACAAGTCTCATCACGAGATTTTATTTGTTGAGTGTGACATTTAAAAGAACAGAGGAAAAGACAACTTCATTCCTCTTAAAAAAAATGAGGGTTTGAAAACGACCTCGAAAAAGACATGGAGTCACCACCAATCTTTTTTGGTTAGGTGTGATCGGCCACCTATTAAAACCGATTTTGTACAACATTTTAAAAATAATTAAAACATTTTTAAAATCAATTTCAAGTCTGCGTTTTAAACCGGAGAAATCAAAGAAGTGGGTTCGGGACTCGGTTACGTGTGGGGAAGGATTAGCACCCCCACAACGTCCGTATAAAACAGTACCTTATTAATCGTGTGTTATCTCAAGTCTCAGTAAAAAGTTGGTTTTAAATTTGGTATTTCAAATTAATTCTCAATTTTAAGAAAATAAATTCTATTTTTAATTGAAAATACCCGGAATTTATTAATTCAAAATTTTCCTATATTCCCTGAAAAACTTGGCAAAATAAAGAAATTTTTATTTATTTATAAAATTTTCCGAATCATTCTCGTTTTAAAGAAGATATTTCGTTATTAATAATATTTGATGATATCCTCCCCGGCAACCCAGAAGAGAACTCATGAATTATTTGAACTCGAGAATAACTTTATTTTATTTGAAACCATTATCTTTTCAAAATATTTTTAAAAAAATGAATATGAATATGTATGACATAGTATAATCTAAATGGCATGAAATAATCTAAATGAAATGATATAACCTAAGTGACAATAATATATTCTAAATGAAATGAATATAACCTAAGTGACATAACATATTCTAAATGAAATTGATATAACCTAAGTGACATAATATATTCTAAATGAAATGAATAACCTAAGTGACATAAGATGAATATGAAACATAAAATAATATTATCATGAAATATGCATGAAAAAAAAAATAATAATGCATGAACATAATAAATCCTAAATGTTGTGACAAAAATAAATGGCTAAGCAAAAAGCATAAGATGACATAGAATATTCACAACCATATAACAAACAATATAACATCATGAATATAAATCAAAACATTATCATATAAAAATTCATAGCACAAATCATATATTATAATATGCATGAACATGAAAAATGCAATGCATGAAAGTGAATTTTTTCCTTTAAATAAGGAAATCCGTATACCTAAAAAGATATCCGACTACCTTATGAAAAGACATCAAATTAAATTTTCTAAAATAAAAAATACTTTGTGATTGGTTGAAAACAATTTTGAAAATCTTGGATGAAAAATAATACATGGCCGAAATCCCCTTTGAAAATGGCTTTATTTTCCTAAACTTTAAAAACTAGACTTGATCACCTTTAACCCGAGCTTTATAAAATCATTTTTTTAAAGATTAAAATGGCTTAGAAATCAACCTAGGACAGTAGCTAAGGTTCCTAATCATCCTTCTCTTAATGCTTTAGCCAAAACAGAAAATTATTTTTCCCTTAAATTCAAATATGACTTCTACTGACCAGATTTAAAATGTGATTTTTTAACCAATTTAAAAATTTCAAAAAATATGAAAAAAAATATAGGAGACTCAAAACATGTCTAACTCAATGGAAAAACATTTTCTTAATTTTTAGACTAAGGATAACCTACCATAAAAATCACGAAAGTCAGAACACTGGATGAAAAACTGTTTTGCCAAAAATCATTTTTAAGCCTTTAATAAAATCATTCAAAAATCAAAGTAAAAATATTGTAATCTCTTCTAAAGGCCTACAAACAGTAGCTAAAATTTCTAAAAATTTGGACAAGAATTGCCTAAATAAAAAAAATCACAAAGGTAGAAATTTTAACTTGACAATTTCTCAATTTTCCACAAGCATGCTCATGTGAGCTTGACTTTAAGCCATTGATTGGCTTAAGTCAAAAATCAAGTGGTATGATATGAGATGCATGAGCAAACAACAAGTTTAATGTATGAAATGCATGATCTAAGGTCTAAATGACATAGAAAATGCATGGCATAAACAAAGACCTAGACCCAACATGAACTTGTGCATGGCAATTAATGCAACATAGACCTTATATGCATGAAATGCATGGCAATGCAAATGTAACCTAGACATAATGAGAATTCATGGCAATAACACAAACACATGGAATAATAAATCAAATACACAAAATCATGGCATAGAAATGCAAGCATGTCAACTAACAAGATAAAAATGCACACACAAGGCACAAAATCATGAGGTAACTGAATAGACACATTTCTAAATGATGCAATCGTAAGCAAGGCATTACCACAAACACATGACATACTAAATACAAGACTAAAAAGGAAACATGCTAAACCAAGCAAACATGATGTAAAGGCGAGAATGTAGCTAAACATTTTCACAAACACATAGTATAATAAAATCACAAGGCATGAACAACTTAACATGTTGAAAACAGAAAATTAAAAATGGCAAACAAAGTAAGTAGACATGGAAACAAAATGATAAAATCAACCTAAATAATAGTAAATAAAAAAGGTTAAAAACAAGCTCCTTATCTTGACTATTTTAAAAAGTTTGAACATTAAAACATGCTAGAACATCACAACCAACATGAAAAATGAATCAAACACAATCACAATACCAATATAGGGCCATTCGGCCAACATAGAAAACATAGAGAAAAAATTTGTTTTTGATTTTTCTTTGAAAACATAAGATAGGAGCATTCAAAACTTGTTTTGAAAAACAATTTTATTTCATGAAAGAAAATAAAAATAACCATGAAAATAACAGAATTATATCAACAAAGTATGGAAACGAGCATGAAAGAACATAACTACCTTACTCTAGCTTTCCAAATCAAAGAGTAGTAAGCAAATCCTTTATTTTTTTTTCTTTCCCTCCTCTTTTTCCCTTTCTTTTTTCTTAATAAAATAGCTACTTCCCTTCCAAGATCAACCCCTAGAACCCAGTAAAAATGAAACCCCCCCTTTGATAAGCTTGGCCGAATGGCGTCTAAATGGTGTAGGATGTTGTCACTTTTTCCCTAGCCAATTTTGATCCAAAGGCCCTTAATCCAATATGCTTTTTATGTGAAATTACCACCCTTACATTAAGTAATCAGCCCCTCACATCTACAGCTATTCAAGAATATATGGCCATTATGTTGACATTCTCCGTCCTCATGCATTGGTCCATATGGCACAATTACAAAGGCTTGATAAAAAAAATAACTACCTTATATCCACTCTTAGCCTTTGGATGCAAGAACTCAAAAAATACTCTCCATTATGGGCTTGTCTGAATGGCCCTTTATATTCCATCCCAATCTCTATTTTTTTAATTGCAAGAAAGGCCATCTTCGGTTTTTCGGAAAAATGACATTTTTAGCCCCCGAACCTAATTAAATAGAAAACGGACTCCAAATCCAAATTTTATTTTTTCAATACTTCCTAAATAATATAAAATTGAATTCTAGAAGTTTTCATGATTTTTCAAGCCAATTTGCTATTTTTTCTGGATTTATCTTCCAAAATTGCTCTTAATGCACCCGAACTTTTGCCATTTTGCAAATGAGCTCCGAATCTGGATTTTTCTTCTCCAATCTCTTTCAAATAATTTATAATTGATATCTGGAAGTTTTCATAATTTTTCGAGCTCATTTGCTATTTTTTCGGGATTTATCCTCTAGAATTTTAGCTTAGTGGGCTTGAAATTTGCCATTTTGCAAACGAGCTCTGGATTCAGATTTTTCTTCGCTAATCTCTTTCAAATAATTTATAATTGAGATTTGAAATTTTTGGTAATTTTTCGAGCTATTTTTCTCGCATTTTCCAAATTTACCTTTTTACCTTTGAAGCTTGGTTTTACTCAAAACAAGTCCGATTTCCAGATTTTCTTTTTCCAGGCCTTTGTTATATCTGAATTGGAGTTGGTCCAAAAATGTCCAATTTTTACGATCAAATTCCCCTCCGATTTGATTTTTTTTTTTCAGTATCGGGAATTTCCTCGTTTTTCCATTTTTCCTCCAATCAGCTCTTTTCTCGGAATTACTTCAAACTAAGCCTTGGGCTATCCTTGTTTACTCACTCCTCATCAATTAGGGGCTTTAGTATTACCGAATCGAGTCATTTATGCAATTTTCCCTAATTTCACCAAAATCTACCAAAAATCCTAATTCTCGGTTTTCTTCCAAATTGACTTTTCCTTCAGTTTTGCTCCCAAATGGTCTCTCCATTACCTGTAGTCATTGCTTATCTTCCATTTGGAACCTCCAATTTCGACCAATTTGATCGTCTAAGCACTTTTTCCCAAAATTTTTGAACTAGGGTTTCCTTTCCACTAAATCTCTGTAATCCATCTTCCGAATTCTATATCTTTCATTGTAGACCTAGGATTATCAAAATTCTTTCACCATTTTTCAATTGAACTTTGAATCTTGATTTTGAAAGTGGGTTGACTTTTTAGTTGTTGACTTTTAAGAGTTGACTTTTCATCGGTTGAATTTTTCCAAATTCACTTTTCATGCTTGCTTTCTTAAACTAAATCTCGGAGTACCACCTATAGGATGAGAAGAGCTTTTTTGCATTTTGAAACATCATGAGGAAGAAAAATTTACCTGATTTAGAGGTTCAGACAAAATTAGGTGTCTACAGCTGCCCCTCTTTGGCTATTGCTGAGAATCAGGAATCAAGCAAAGATAAACAAACACTAATTTTGTCCGGTTAGTGAAACCACATATGAAGGAAATGAAAGAGGGTTTTCATTTTTTTCATTTTTTCATTTTTTCATCATTTTTTTTAATGATTAAAAGCTGTAAATAGAAGATTTTGTCCTTAAATTGAGTTCCTTGACTAATCAAGGCTCGACCCGTCTTAAGGAAACGAGTTCGATTTGCAAGAGAAGAAAAGATCTCGACGATGGTCTCGGGGTCTTATCATGTCTTGTGCTTAGTTGTGTTTAAAATTCTGGGTATCTCCCCTAGAAACTTCGACTATCACCACCAAAGACTTGCTCATTTTTAAAACTGTAAAACTCTGGATATCTCCACCAGAGGCTTCGGCTATCACCACCAAAGACTTGTTCACTTTTTAAAACTGTAAAACCCTAGATATCTCCACCAGAGGCTTTGGCTATTACCACCAAAGACTTGTTCACTTTTAAAAATTGTAACCCTGGATATCTCCACTAGAGGCTTCGGTTATCACCACCGAAGACTTGCTCATTGTTTAAAATTTTAAAATTCTGGATATCTCCTCTAGAAGCTTCAACTATCACCACCGAAGACTTTTTCACCGTTTAAAATATGTAAAATTCCAGATATCTCCTCCAGAAGCTTCGGCTATCACCACCAAAGACTTGTTCACTATTTAAAACTATAAAACTCTGAATATCTCCACCAGAGACTTCGACTATCGCTACTGAAGACTTTCTCACTTTTAAAAACATGTAAAATTTTGGATATCTCCTCCAGAAGCTTCAGCTATCGCTATCGAAGACTTTCTCACTTTTAAAGACATGTAAAATTCTGGATATCTCCTCTAGAAGCTTCAGCTATCGCTACCGAAGATTTTTTTCACTTTTAAAAACATGTACAATTCTGGATATCTCCTCCAGAAGCTTCAGCTATCGCTACCGAAGACTTTCTCACTCTTAAAAACATGTAAAATTCTGGATATCTCCTCCAGAAGCTTCAACTATCGCTACCAAAGACTTTCTCACTTTTAGAAACATGTAAAATTCTGGATATCTCCTCCAGAAGCTTTAGCTATCACTAACGAAGGCTTGTTCACTTTTAAAATATGTGTTTGGAAATTATACCTGAAATCTTTGAGAGAAGATGCAAATGCACATATCTTTAACAAGATGCACATGCTTCATGGTGCAAATGCAAATGACTTAGATTGATGCAGATGTTGGATAAGATGCAAATGCTTCATGATGCAGATGCAAATGTTTTTTGATGCAGATGTCTTTGATTGATGCAGATGCAAATGCTCTTAGATTGATGCAACTACTTCATGGAATGATGTAGATGCCCCTACTAATCATGTTCTTATAAGTGGTCTATGAATGGTGTAACTGCAGTTACCACACAATAATGAAAATGCAATGGTTCTAGAAATGATGCAATTGCTTGAGATGACGCAAATGCGAATTCCATGAAGGATGTAAATGTAAAGGTAAAATGCAGATGCTTATGGAATAGTGCCCATGCAAATACCCATGAATGATGCAAATGCTTGTTGACACTATGCAGATGAAAAGCTCAATAAAGAAATGAGTGTTCATGAATGATACAAATGTCCCTGATCATTTTTCTAGACTTTGGCTTAGCCTTTCGAATTCATTTTTTCTCTTCAAACCAGAGTATATTTTCAATTCATTTTCCAATCTTTGGCTATTCTCTTTGCCCCAACAGTTTTCAAACTCTTATTGACAGAAGTCTACTTACCGAGTTCTATTTCTTCTTCTCATGTTTGGAAGTCAAGGTTAACCCTAGTAGTTCCACACCTTTGGGTTAGAAAAACCCTTATCTCATGTCAACATCAAAAATAGGTATTTCAAAAACATTTTTGTTTTTCCCTTTTTGAAAAACAATTTTGCTCATTTAATGAAAGCTTCTAAGCCAAAAATTTAACCCCACAGTGTGTGATGTACGAATCTTTTAAAGACTGATGATCACTGTTAGAAATTTCCCTAAGTGTTAATCTGAACTTTTCAATTTGAATTGGCAAGGCTGGGTATAATAAGATTTTGGTTGATCGAAGAAAACTTCACAACAAAAATGTATGTCCCTTCTAGGCTCACAAATGGAACAGGTTTTATAAATCTTGAATTCATTGAGAACCAAACAAATTCAATATTCTTTTACTTTCCATATCAAGGCATTTTGACAAGCGTCAAGATTGGCCGGGATGTTTAAACTGGAAAGTTTAATCTTGGAGGGAAAAAGTCTCAGTTTTTGAAGTCAATCCTTTGAATAAGAGCCGACAATTTGGGAGGTTCAGGAATTCCTAGATGTTTCTCGATAACCATTTTTTTTGTTATGGCAACGATACTGACATAGATTGAATCGCAAATTTCCATTTTACTCTAAACTGCCCATTTTTGGGTTTTCGCCCTAGAGTCCCATTCTTTCCATTTTTTGTGTTCTACCATGCACTTGAGAATTCTAAATTCTTCCCTAGTGAAATGATAATTCGATGAGATGGGATAAAATCTGAGGAAAAACCCTTCAAGTTAAACATTCATGCTTGATCAAAATGGACTTTTAAAGCACGTAATGTAGGCCATGGTTTGAGGTTCAGAAAGAAAGGATAAATGAGCCCAAAATCTGTGTTTGAGCTTAATCAGATCAAGGATTATTTCTTGAGAAGGATTCTCTTTTGAAGCATTTGTCCCTTTTGGAATTTTCTGACTTTCTTTTGACTTTGCTGTTTTTCTTCTTTGCTTTTGGCTTTTATTTCTCATACTTTTTCACATACTTTTGTTTTTTGGTGTGTTTTATCTTTTTCCATTTCTTTTGTTTTTATTCTTGGCTTCCATTTCGCCATCTTTTCCATTTCCTTTTGACAAAATGAGCCCATATTCATTTAGGAGCTCAATTTTCTTTGTATCTGTCTTTGAACTTATTTCTCAATGATTTTTGAGAAGATCTTTCCTCGCATTTGTCCCCCAGTGTAGAGGGTGATCCTTGATCAGGGTTCAAAGAAGAATGAATTCGTTCAGCTCAATAGGGGTGACTAAGGATAATTTCTTTTTGTGACAGGGACATGAAGGATGGCCATTTCTCATATTAAGCACAAATATTCTCATTGAAAAGCAATCCCCAAGGGGAATAGATAATCATAATTTCATTTTGCACTTTGGAATCATCCGAATTCTCATATGCATGATATCATAATTTTTCTTTATCTTTTATCTTTTTCTTTCGCATGCTTCCAATGATTCATGCATTAATCCATTCTTATTCACCATGTATCCATCATTTCCACATATGATGCCCCAATTTGATTAACCATGAGGATTTGTATCATTGCGAGGAACATCGCAAGTCTAGGTTTACAATGAAAATGTTGAGTTTCAATCTTAGGTTTGTTTGAAGAGACAAGAAAGAATGTGACCCAAAATAGGATAATCTGGTTTAGTCATGGTGCCCCGAGGTGTCAATCATGAAGTGATGTTTGAGCAATTAGTGTTTTGTGGTTATTGAAAAGGTCATGAATGGTTTTAGCACAACCTTGACACACATCGAATTACCAAGATCTAGATTTTTGAAAGAATGTCTCATTTATTTGAATTTCAAGGAGTTTGAAAAATTTTCAAAATGTTCGTTCCTTTGTTCATAGCCTAGATTAGGATTTACATCTTTGCTTATTCTGCAATGAAAATGGTTTATGAAGTTTAATCATTCATATTTTTTGAAGCATTAGGTCTTTCAAGTAGTCTTGATTCAAGGGATTTAGGCATAGGAAAGCCCAAAAGAGAGGGGGAAGGTTGATAACTCTAGAAAATATAGTTATTTTGTCACCTTTTATGCTTTTGAATCGGCTAGGATTTTATTGGGATTTGATTAGTTTTAGATATTTTTATATTTATTTTAATTATCCATTTTATGTTTAAAATAGTTATTTAGTTGTTATTTATGTGGTTTTATAGGTCCAAGGTGATCTGGAGCTTCGAGGTGCAAAATGATGAAAAACGGTGCATTCCAATGAGCAGGCAGATTCGACCTCTGGAGCTTCTTTCAAGAAAAACTTGATATTAAAGACTTCATTTGAGAAAACTCCCTTCTTAAATTTTGAATCTGACTTCCATACCTTTCCAATGGTGTAAGGGTCGTCAAAATCAAAAAATACTTGCCCAGTTAAAACAGCTGATGAAGTACAAGAAGATGGCAAGAACCAATTCAGACAAACGGAGGAGAAACACCAAGGAGGCAGAATAGGTGGCACCGTGGTACCCAAATATGGTGCCGCAGCACCTGGAGGTCATGAACAGTACCGTAAAACATAAAAAAAGCAAAACTTACCTGTTTTGATTGGGAGCGAAGTTTCGGACTCCAAGAGGTCTTGGACACTTTAAATAGGACTCTTTTAGGTCAGAAAAAAGAGGATTGGATACCTAGAAACCTAATTCTCTTAAGAAGATAGTTGCCATTAAAAATCTTTCAAGAATATTGGAAGATTCAAGATTCAAGAATTAACAACTCTTAGTTTTCTCTTTTCTCTTCTTTATTTTTCTTATGTTGTTGATGATGGTGAAACTATTTGAATATTTGTT
This sequence comes from Fremontodendron californicum, assembly GCA_030761205.1. NCBI lineage: Eukaryota > Viridiplantae > Streptophyta > Magnoliopsida > Malvales > Malvaceae > Fremontodendron > Fremontodendron californicum. The sequence goes on from JAULJL010000013.1 coordinate 24,489,427, forward strand.
TTCATTAATTATCATGAACTAAATCTATTTTACTAGGATTTCAATGGAACTCAACACATAGTTTGAATTTACTTTCTCTCTCTAGCTTGATTTAATGGTTTGTTGAGTTGTTTGTTCAATCTTGTTCTTAATGCTTCTAGTTGATTGGCCACCAATTAGATTGATTTGTTAACCTAAATACAATTGGAAAAGGGAGTTTAGTGTTAGACATGGATTGAATGACACATGTTTCATATTCATTTATTAGGATGAATTGATCTGCAGGTAGGGTAGGAATACACTTACTTGTCATGTGTAACCATTGTTAGAGCCTAAGCTTAATGAGTTCTTTAATTCAATTATCATAGGAATATAGTTAATTGGTTAAGAAGGATATTTTTATGAGACCTGATGGAGACTCAATTAAGAGTCGTAAACCCAAGTGCAGGTTATGTTCAAGTAATAAATTCTCGGGTGTCCGAGGTCGAACCACAGGGAGGCGTATTAGTAAGTATAAGTTTATAAATATATAAGAAAAAGAAAGTAAACAAGATATTAGGGAATCAACAACAAAATATAAAAGAAATTAAACAAGATAGAAAAAAAAACAATAAGAAAAGATGTTGAGGTTAGAGAATCCACTCTTGGTGTTATGCTAAGATTAATCTTGTTTTATTACACAATTGAAATCCACACATAAGGGAGGTTCCAATCGGAAGGTTTAGCAATTCAGTCCAAATTGTCCAACGTCCATAGCATATGATATTATGTTCATTTGGTGTCCTCAAAACTCACAAAAAGAGTCCAAGCATTCCTTATGCCAAGGTATATGTCTACAACAAATCAAGGTTATGAAACCAAGCATTTACTGTGCCAAGGTATATGTCTACAACAAATCAAGGTTATGAAACCAAGCATTTACTGTGCCATTTTCCTTGTCAATAACGAATCAAGATCTCTACTTTGCAAGTATGATTTTAAACCAAAAGAAAATATTATCTATACTAGTGTTTATAAATGATGATTCATTTTAGCTCATGTTTAAGAGACTAACCTTAGCATTTACCAAGAGCTTCACCTCATCACCTCAACAATATGATTAGCAACACATACTAGATATGAAGAAAACGAAAAGAAAAATAAAGAAAAAGAAAACTAGAGAAAGGAAAGAAGAAGAAAACTTAGAGAATTACATTGCAATGGCTAATATCCTACCAATGTATCCATCTATCCCAATACTCATCCAAGGCCCTCTATTTATACACATTTTGGAGGGCTAAATGACAAGAGACAAGCTTTACAAATTTCAAAGGTAGGTATAATAGGTGGGTGCATTTTTCTCACAATTTTCGTCATATTGTATGACAATTGTGATCAGCCAGCTTGATGGTCGATTTTGTCAATGTTGGAGGCTTGATCTGATAAAATGGTCTTCTAGAAAAATATACCCCTATCAGTTACGGATCCATAGCCGTTGGAATCAGATCATTTGCTCACGTGGATAGGAAGATATGGTCAAAATACCAAAACGGTGCAGAACAGACGTCATTGTACATCAGCCAACTTGATGGTCGATTTCGCTAGGGAAAACGACTCCGTTTCAAGAAGTGTAAAACATGAAAAAGATAGATATGCCTCTTAGCTTTGCAGGGCTACAAATTTCAGCCTTATTGCTTCAGTGAAACTCAAGATATAGCTGATATGGAAAAAGGTGTCGGAACTGGAACTGAACTGGATTTGCCCTTAATTCTAGTAATCTGAAATCACTCAAAGAAACTCATGAAAAACACCAAATTACATAAAAATATAAAAGATCATAAACACAATTAGACTAAGCAATAATAACTCGTATTTGACACAAAACAATAATAAAACATAACTAAAAACTATATAATTATACGAGTTATCACACCCCCATACTTAGATTGTTGCTAGTCCCTAGCAACGACTCAATAAAATAAGAAAATCTAATCTAATCCATTTTCGTAGGAAATCACGGTGGCACTTAGCATGTGACACAAGCCTTTAAACCCCTAGGTGTCCCTAGTGGACGAGTTTAGTCTCGTGAGGGTTTACTAGGACGATACCCACAAACATTGAAGACATAAGAAAAACTAAAAATAATAATTATAACTAATCCTTCCAATATAAATTAGAGATAATCATTGGACAAGTCTTAAAAACTAATCAATAGCTTAAAGAAATTCACAAAAAATCTTGCTTGAATGTAAATAGTTTGAGTTAAGCCAATAATAACATAACATATTTCAATCAAAATAGTGTATATTCAAACTTAATCTCAACTTCTCACATGGGATACTCTCTTGATTTTCACTCTTTAAAGTAGTGGTAAAGTGTTTACACTCAATCAATCTCATGAAAACACTTCTACCATATGCTTGCTTGTCCACCTATTCTCCACTATTTAGATCATACAACTTCATAAATCAAGAGGTCTTTATTCAAGGTTGTAATGGGGCCAAAGGGTTATAATGTGGTTAAAGAACAAAAGGATAAAGATATCACAAAGGTTCCAAAGAGTTCATAGATTTTAGAGACATAATAAGATCATACAAATAAAACTTCTCAAAACTCTTATAAAGCACATAATAACATAGGCTAAATATTCATGTTGAGCCTTTGCATCATTCTAACCAACTTTGTAACATCTTTTTCTAGAAGTTCAAGAGAAGATTTTTTTTTTTTTTTTTTTTTTAATATGGGAATGTATTTGACAATGATCCCTTTCTTTTTCTCTTGACTTTTTCTTTTCTTTTCTTCCCCCACACTTATCTTTTGTTTCTAACCCAAATTTTCAAATAAAAATATCCCTTGTTTTTTTGCAATATGTCTCAAAATATAAAATTCATCTTTAGAACAAGGGTAAGGATATAAGTATATTTAGGCTAGGTGTAAGTTGTGGTTACCAATAAAACATCATATTTAATGTAGGCTCAAATTGGCTCACTAGTGGGGATGTTCTCGTAGAACATTAATAATGGATGGCTGTTTGGCTATAGTTATAATCCTAATGCCTCTATCATATTCATGTTGTCACATGTATCAATATAGTCTCAAACGGTTTAAAGCAAGTTCTAGAGAATCATGTAATCATAAGAGCACTCAAGAAAGAAATTAGATTGATTTGTATAATGCATCAATCATTATAGGCTCAAAAACTCACAAAGATGATTATACAAGTCAGATTAAGTCTAAACATGCTTCTTTCTCAATCAACATATCATATTAACATTGGCTCATAAAAAGGTTGACATCAAGCTCAATTCTCATGAAAATCTTCTCACTAATAAATCTGTTTTAGACTTATGCAATTCATATCTCATCATTGTATTGAAAGTAACTAAAAAAAACACACTAAGTCTAAACATGCTTTTTTTTTTTTTTTTTTTTTTTTTTTGTTTTTTTTTTGTTTTTTTTTTTTTTGTTTTTTTTTTTTGAAAGAAGAAGATTAAATCAAACTGACAAGGTATGTCTCAAGTCTCCCTTACTCAGACCTTGTTCAGAATGAATACTTCTAAATGTCTTAAAACACAACAATTTTTTTTTTTTTTTTTTAGCAAAATATGTCCCTTACCCCCTACTAAAATATGACATTGTCCCCAATGTCAAATTTTAAAGGTAGAATTTAGGAGATATTACCTGCAGAGGTTGCTAACCACTTATTATAACTGAGACACAACAAGCAAAATGTTAGATAATGTCACAAAGACAAAGTGCAATCCACTCCTTGCTCGTCCATATCTCTTTTTCTTTTTCCGAGCGTTTGCGAAACAACCGTAGCAGATAAACACTCATAAGCTTGTAGCTTTTTGAGTAAATCTTCAATGGTTGTAGCAGAAATTATGGTTCTCCTTGCCTCTGAAAACATGAATCCGTTATCCACAGCATTATCTAAATATGAAAGTAAATTACTAAAATAACCATTAATATTAAGCAAACCAATGGGTTTCTTATTTGTGACCAAAGATGACCAAGAAGCCACGCAAGCTATTTCTTCCAATGTACCCAGACCTCCTGGTAAAGCAATGAATGCATCGGCAGAATGGTACATGATTGTTATCCGTTCAGGGATACTCCAGACTTGTATTTCCTTACCCACGGTAGGTCCACAAAAATCTGTGAATAGTTTTGGCACGATTCCTAGAACTGGACTTCCTCCGGCGTGTGCTGCTGTAGCGACTGCTCCCATTAAACCCGTACTACCGCCTCCATAAATCAAGTGGATCTTTTGTTGGGCAAGTATTACTCCAACTCTTATGGCTTCATCAGCGAATATGTTATTTTTCCCTGGATAAGCACCTCCAAAGACACAAATTTTTTTAATGCGCTGGGACGAAGTGCTTTCCATTTTTTTTTTCTTTTTCGAGTGCCTGAAAGAGAATGAGTACATGGTGTAATATATAGAGGACTGAGTAGTGAATCAGACAACAGTAATAATGTCGCCGAAAGTGTATTTGACCTGTCAGAAGAAAATGTTAACCTAACAAAAGATTTTTGCGTGATTTCAGGAAGAAAATCAAAAAGAGAAGAAAAATCAACCGTAAAAGTCAAAAGTAATAATGTCGCCGAAAGTGTATTTGGCATCTTCCTCTGGTTTTACGTCCAGAAACGGCTTAAACGCCTTCTATGAGTCGAGGATATGCTTCCCATCCAGTTTTCTTACAAGCTGGCAAACAGGGTCTTTTATCATCAGATTCCCAAGATGTTGCCATTCCCTTTGGAATTGCGGCCATAAATCAAGAATTTCTCTTTGTACGTCTCCACTAGGATGCGTCTCAAGAGAAAGTTGGATATTACCCAAATTCTCCTTACTCAGTCCATCCTTAATGAATTCAATTTTATCATCTCGATTAGAGGACGGAATCCCAATAGAACGACATTTACCGTTACACGTCCATCGTGCACACTTGTGGCAATTTGAACTCATGCGCTTTGCTCGTCGCTTCTTTGCATAAGTGCTTCTACCTGTACCTGGTAAATGCAAAACAGGAAGATATTCATCTTCACGTACCTTGGCTTCAATTATCCAACGTATGTCTTCAGGAATCCTTTTATTCATAAGCATTCTTAATCTTTCTAATCGAACTTGGTAAAGCTTCAGTAAAATATTCCGAGGAAAATGAGGAAATCGTTTCTGCAATCTTTTGAGAATATCATCCATCCTGAAAAAAAAAATGAAATAAAATAAAATGAAAGAGAAATTTATATACAATATCAGTTTTGTGGGTAGCTGATGGAACCGACTTAAATAATCACGGAGTACCGTTATCCGCCATTTAACCGGGGTTAAAAAAAAATTATATTTACATCTAGTTATTTTCAAAACAAGGATCAGAAAGAAAAACAACCTCTTCTTGAGTAACATGATTTTCCAAAAAAAGTTTGAGTCTTTGTCCATTTACCTTGAATACGTTACCATTTTGAGGATTCTCAATGTCAACTGCTCCATAATGATACACATGCTTAACCACAAATGGGCCAGTCCATCTTGATCTCAACTTACCAGGAAATATGTGAAGTCTAGAATTATAAAGTAGAACTTTTTGCCCAACATTAAATGTTTTTCTTGAAATTAACTTGTCATGAAAGGCTTTAGTTCTTTCTTTATGAATTTTAGAATTCTCATATGCATCATTTCTGAGTTCCTCAAGTTCATTGATTTGTAATTTTCGTAAATTAGAAGCGTCATCAAGGTTTGAGTTGAACATTTTAATGGCCCAATATGCTTTATGCTCAAGTTCCACAGGTAAATGACAAGGTTTTCCATAAACTAGCCTATAAGGAGACATGCCCAATGCTGTTTTAAAAGCTGTTCGATAGGCCCATAATGCATCGTTAAGTCTAAGAGACCAATCTTTGCGATTTGGATTAACTGTCTTTTCCAAAATTTGTTTAATCTCCCTATTTGCTAATTCTACCTGTCCATTTGTCTGCGGGTGATAAGGGGTTGCAACTTTGTGTGTAATGGCATATTTCTTCATTAATGTTTCAAAAACCTTGTTGCAAAAATGTGTTCCCCCATCGCTTATGATAGATCGAGGAATTCCAAATCGACTCAAAATATTTTCTTTTAAAAATTTAATCACTGTTTTGTGATCATTATTTCGACATGGAATTGCCTCTATCCACTTTGAAACATAATCTATTGCAACTAAAATGTATAAGAAACCAAAAGATGGTGGAAATGGTCCCATGAAATCAATACCCCAACAGTCAAAAATTTCAATTACAAGAATTGGGTTCAAAGGCATCATGTTTCTTTTCGAAATGGAACCTAATTTTTGACAACTTTCACATGACTTGCAAAAATTATGTGCATCTTTGAACAAAGTTGGCCAGTAAAATCCACACTGTAAAATTTTTGCAGCAGTTTTCTTTGATGAAAAATGACCACCACATGCCTCGGAATGACAAAACTTAATTACACTACTTACCTCATTGTCGGGAATGCATCTTCGAAAAATCTGATCAGGACAATATTTGAACAAGTAAGGGTCATCCCAATAGAACTTCTTTACCTCATTCAGAAACTTCCTTTTATCTTGGGTGCTCCATTGAGAAGGAATTTTTCCTTCTTGTAGTTCATCAAGATGTGAAGAAATTATGACTGGAAAAGTTTCACTCTCACCCAAAAAGGAATATTTTAGCTCGGATGGCAATGGTTTTAACTCCAGCTTGGGTGGTTCAATAGTTGATGGTACAGTGACATTTGTAAGTGATGGAAGTTCCTCAAACTTTTGTTTCCAACAATGCTTATCCTGAAAAGATTTTAACAAAGAATCAGTGTGTGAAATTTCTGAAGCATTATCAAACTCATATTCAATTAAATAAGCTTCTAAAGGATCATGGAATGTGGTAGTGGTGAGATGTTCATGAACAAGTTCTTCAATGAAATCCACTTCATGTACTTCTGAATTATCACCAGGTTGCTTGCAAATGTTGAACACATTTAATTCTAAAGTCATATTTCCAAAAGAAATGTTCAACATACCATTCCTGCAATTTATCAGAGCATTAGAAGTTGCAAGAAATGGACGGCCTAATATAACAGGAATTTGAACATTTGGATTTGAAACAGGATGTGTGTCCAAAACAATAAAATCAACAGGGAAGTAAAAATTATCAATTTGAACCAAAACATCTTCAACTATCCCTCGAGGAATTTTTACAGAACGATCAGCTAGTTGAAGTGTAACAGGTGTTTCCTTGAGTTCACCTAAACCTAACTGTTGATAAACAGAAAAAGGCAAAAGATTAACACTAGCACCAAGATCAAGCAATGCACGTTCTATTCTAGTGTTTCCAATGATGCATGAGATTGTTGGACATCCAGGATCTTTGAATTTTGGTGGAGTAAGGTGCTGAATGATTGAGCTCACACTTTCCGTCAAAAATGCTTTCTTTTGTACATTATGTTTCCTTTTAACTGTGCACATGTCCTTCAAAAATTTAGCATAAGATGGAACTTGTTTGATTGCATCCAATAAAGGAATGTTAATCTTAACTTGTTTGAAAAGTTCATAAATTTCTGCATTTTGATTCAAATTCTTTATTGTTTGCAACCTTTGAGGAAAAGGAGCAGGATGCATACCTTTTTCTTTGTCCAAATTTTCAAGAAGTTCAGACTTACCATCATCCTTACCATTACTTTTCGGAGGGGAAAGAGGATCTTGGTCTTTTGATGGAATGTTTTTGTCAATTGCCTTTCCACTTCGAAGAGTTGTGATAGAACTGGCATTTTCCTGTTGAGTTTCATTGGAGCAAGAAACAAGACATTGAGTAGAAGGGTTAGGCTGAGGTTGAGCAGGAAACTTACCTTTTTCTTGAGTGCGTAATGAAGCTGTCAATGTGGACAAGGTGTTTTTTATCTCATTGATGTCCTGTGAAGTCCGGCTATTCACATTTGCTTGTGTTTGCATGAATGCTTGCAATGTCTCTTCCAAGGTTTGTACACGTGAAGGTTGATAGGAAAAAGTGTTGCCCGGCTTTTGAGATTGTGGTACCTGAACATGATTATTATTCCGCCAACTGAAGTTGGGATGATTTCTCCATTCAGGGTTATACGTTTCAGAGTAAGGAGAAGGAAAAGGCTTTTTAAATGTGTTTATGGAATTTACTTGATCATGCAACGCTTCTTTAAGAATGGGAATGTTTGGACATTCAGAAGTGTGGTGTCCCATGATTTCACAAATTCCACAACTTTCTTCATTTTTAACCGTTTTGACTTCTTTTACTTCTCTAAGTTCCATGGCTTCAATCTTTCTAGCCAAATTAGCTACTTTAGCTTTTATCTCATCTTCTTGACTAAAATGATATTTTCCTCTGTTAGAAACAACATTAGATCTATTGGAACTTTCAGAGGAATTATCTGTGTGCCAGGCTTGAGAGTTATCTGCCAAATGGTCCAAGTAGTCAAAGGCTTCTTCAGGTTCTTTTTCTAGAAACTCACCGTTACACATTGTTTCCACAAATTGTTTAGTTTCGGGAGTTAAACTTTCATAAAAGAAACTAATAAGACGCCATTTTTCAAAACCATGATGTGGACAAGAACTTAACAAATCTTTAAAACGCTCCCAGCACTGAAAAAATGCTTCATTTTGATTTTGATTGAAATTTTGAATCTGTCTTTTCAAAGCAGTAGTTTTATGTGCTGGGAAAAATTTCTTTAGAAACTCAGTTTGTAATTCTTGCCATGTGCCAATTGACCTTGGTTTTAAATTATGAAGCCAAATTTTTGCTTTATCTTTTAAAGAAAAAGGAAATAATTTTAGCTTGACAATTTCATTTGTGCATTGTTGGTCATTAAAGGTGACACATACATCTTCGAAGTCTTTTAGAAACGAGTAAGCACTTTCCGATTCTAACCCATGGAAATTTGGAAGCAAACCTATCATACCTGGTTTAAAACGAAAGTTGTTTGCATTGAGAGGAAAAATAAAACAAGAGGGTGATGAGCTTCGAGTTGGTTGCAAGTAGTCACGCATGGTGCGTACTTGTCTGTTCTCATCTTCAGCATGAACACTTTCATTGTCAGCCATGGTAGGAGTTGTATTAGAAAGATTACCTGAAAAAGTTTCACAATAAAATCTAACTAAACGACGAGATCTAAAATCACGTCGCCAAACAAGCATAAAACAAAGTTAATATACAAATTAGGCGGTATAACCAGCCAATAAAAATAAAACAAAGTTAATATACAATATAAATATAAATATATAGGAAATTAGGCGGTATAACCAGCCAATAAAAATAAATATACTTATAAACTTATATACTTAGTATTGCTTCCCCGGCAACGACGCCAAAAACTTGATGGAGACTCAATTAAGAGTCGTAAACCCAAGTGCAGGTTATGTTCAAGTAATAAATTCTCGGGTGTCCGAGGTCGAACCACAGGGAGGCGTATTAGTAAGTATAAGTTTATAAATATATAAGAAAAAGAAAGTAAACAAGATATTAGGGAATCAACAACAAAATATAAAAGAAATTAAACAAGATAGAAAAAAAAACAATAAGAAAAGATGTTGAGGTTAGAGAATCCACTCTTGGTGTTATGCTAAGATTAATCTTGTTTTATTACACAATTGAAATCCACACATAAGGGAGGTTCCAATCGGAAGGTTTAGCAATTCAGTCCAAATTGTCCAACGTCCATAGCATATGATATTATGTTCATTTGGTGTCCTCAAAACTCACAAAAAGAGTCCAAGCATTCCTTATGCCAAGGTATATGTCTACAACAAATCAAGGTTATGAAACCAAGCATTTACTGTGCCAAGGTATATGTCTACAACAAATCAAGGTTATGAAACCAAGCATTTACTGTGCCATTTTCCTTGTCAATAACGAATCAAGATCTCTACTTTGCAAGTATGATTTTAAACCAAAAGAAAATATTATCTATACTAGTGTTTATAAATGATGATTCATTTTAGCTCATGTTTAAGAGACTAACCTTAGCATTTACCAAGAGCTTCACCTCATCACCTCAACAATATGATTAGCAACACATACTAGATATGAAGAAAACGAAAAGAAAAATAAAGAAAAAGAAAACTAGAGAAAGGAAAGAAGAAGAAAACTTAGAGAATTACATTGCAATGGCTAATATCCTACCAATGTATCCATCTATCCCAATACTCATCCAAGGCCCTCTATTTATACACATTTTGGAGGGCTAAATGACAAGAGACAAGCTTTACAAATTTCAAAGGTAGGTATAATAGGTGGGTGCATTTTTCTCACAATTTTCGTCATATTGTATGACAATTGTGATCAGCCAGCTTGATGGTCGATTTTGTCAATGTTGGAGGCTTGATCTGATAAAATGGTCTTCTAGAAAAATATACCCCTATCAGTTACGGATCCATAGCCGTTGGAATCAGATCATTTGCTCACGTGGATAGGAAGATATGGTCAAAATACCAAAACGGTGCAGAACAGACGTCATTGTACATCAGCCAACTTGATGGTCGATTTCGCTAGGGAAAACGACTCCGTTTCAAGAAGTGTAAAACATGAAAAAGATAGATATGCCTCTTAGCTTTGCAGGGCTACAAATTTCAGCCTTATTGCTTCAGTGAAACTCAAGATATAGCTGATATGGAAAAAGGTGTCGGAACTGGAACTGAACTGGATTTGCCCTTAATTCTAGTAATCTGAAATCACTCAAAGAAACTCATGAAAAACACCAAATTACATAAAAATATAAAAGATCATAAACACAATTAGACTAAGCAATAATAACTCGTATTTGACACAAAACAATAATAAAACATAACTAAAAACTATATAATTATACGAGTTATCAAGACCATCAGATGATCCTTATAAATAAGATAGAACTCTAGGTTAACAACTTAGAATCATTAATCAAGTAAAGAGGTTAAGAGAGATTCAAGCGAAGTGTTGAGGGAAGTTGTAATCCTAGGTTTTCATAATTAATTGAATTCATCCTTTTTAATTTACTTGCTTTCATATTAGTTTATTTTAATTTTAGTTTTTAATTACCATCTTTATTTAATTGTTTAGATAAGATTGAGTGTGTGAATTTTAGTACTTAGCAAAATTAATAACAATTCCTCGTGGGTAAGACACTCTACCTCTACTTTATTACTTGTTTGCGATACGTACACTTGCATAGTGAAATCTAACAACAAGTTTTTGGCGCCGTTGCCAGGGACTTGTTTATTATTTTTGTTAATATTAATACCAAGCAACGTTAGTCTTACTTTAAACTTTCTTTTTCTTTATTATTTTCAGGTACTCTTGATCGTGGTATGCGAAGAGCTCAAAGTCTGAAACTTCTCCCTTTTGATCCAGAACCAGAAAGAACTTTACATCAAGTTCAAAGGGAGAATTTACAAGCTTCAACTCACACCCATACAATGGCTGAAGCTAATGAGACAAAGACTTTGCGAGAGTATGGGGTTCCTCTCATGAAAGACCTTCAGACTAGTATTTGGAGGCCTGCCATCCAGGCCAATACATTCGAGATAAAGCCGGCCATCCTTCAGATGATCAATACATCAGTTCAATTCAGCGGCTTATCGAACGATGATCCGAATGCTTACTGATAACTCGTATAATTATATAGTTTTTAGTTATGTTTTATTATTGTTTAGTGTCAAATACGAGTTATTATTGCTTAGTCTAATTGTGTTTATGATATTTTATATTTTTATGTAATTTGGTGTTTTTCACGAGTTTCTTTGAGTGATTTCAGATTACTAGGTTAAATCAACAATTAAGGGCAAATCCAGTTCAGTTCCAGTTCCGACACTTTTTGCCATATCAGCTATATCTGGAGTTTCACTGAAGAAATAAGGCTGAATTTTTTACAGTGCAAAGTTAAGAGGCATATCTATCTTTTTCATGTTTTACACTTCTTGAAACGGAGTTGTTTTCCCTAGTGAAATCGACCCTCAAGTTGGCTGATGTGCAATGACGTCTGTTCTGCACCGTTTTGGTATTTTGACCATATCTTCCGATCCACGTGAGCAAATGATCTGATTCCAACGGCTATGGATCCGTAACTGATATGGGTATATTGTTCCAGAAGACCATTTGATCAGATCGAGCCTCCAACATTGACAAAATCGACCATCAAGCTGGCTGATCAGAATTGTCATACAATATGACGAAAATTGTTAGAAAAATGCACCCACCTATTATACCTACCTTTGAACTTGTCATTTAGCTCTCCAGAATGTGTATAAATAGAGGGCCTTGGATGAGTGTAAGAATACATTGATACATTGGTAGGATATTAGCCATTGTAATAAAATTCTCTAAGTTTTCTTCTTCTTTCCTTTCTCTAGTTTTCTTTTTTTTACTTATGCTTCTTACATTTCTTTTCATTTTATTCATATCTAGTATGTGTTGCTAATCATATTGTTGAGGTGATGAGGTGAAGCTTTTGGTAAATGCTAAGGTTAGTCTCTTAAACATGAGCTAAAATGAATCATCATTTATAAACACTAGTATAGATAATATTTTCTTTTGGTTTAAAATCATACTTGCAAAGTAGAGATCTTGATTCATTATTGACAATGAAAATGGCACAGTAAATGCTTGGTTTCATAACCTTGATTTGTTGTAGACATATACCTTGGCATAAGGAATGTTTGGACTCTTTTTGTGAGTTTTGAGGACACCAAATGAACATAATATCATAAGCTATGGACGTTGGACAATTTGGACTGAATTGCTAAACCTTCCGATTGGAACCTCCCTTATGTGTGGATTTCAATTGTGTAATAAAACAAGATTAATCTTAGCATAACACCAAGAGTGGATTCTCTAACCTCAACATTTTTTCTTATTGTTTTTTATATTTTGTTTAATTTCTTTTATGTTTTGTTGTTGATTCCCTAATATCTTGTTTACTTTCTTTTTCTTATATATTTATAAACTTATACTTACTAATACGCTTCCCTGTGGTTCGACCTCGGACACCCGAGAATTTATTACTTGAACATAACCTGCACTTGGGTTTACGACTCTTAATTGAGTCTCCATCAAGTTTTTGGCGCCGTTGCCGGGGAAGCAATACTAAGTATATAAGTTTATAAGTATATTTATTTTTATTGGCTGGTTATACCGCCTAATTTGTATATTAACTTTGTTTTATTTTTATTGGCTGGTTATACCGCCTAATTTGTATATTAACTTTGTTTTATTTTTATTGGCTGGTTACACCGCCTAATCTGTATATTAACTTTGTTTTATGCTTGTTTGGCGACGTGATTTTAGATCTCGTCGTTTAGTTAGATTTTATTGTGAAACGTTTTCAGGTAATCTTTCTAATACAACTCCTACCATGGCTGACAATGAAAGTGTTCATGCTGAAGATGAGAACAGACAAGTACGCACCATGCGTGACTACTTGCAACCAACTCGAAGCTCATCACCCTCTTGTTTTATTTTTCCTCTCAATGCAAACAACTTTCGTTTTAAACCAGGTATGATAGCTTTGCTTCCAAATTTTCATGGGTTAGAATCGGAAAGTGCTTACTCGTTTCTAAAAGACTTCGAAGATGTATGTGTCACCTTTAATGACCAACAATGTACAAATGAAATTGTCAAGCTAAAATTATTTCCTTTTTCTTTAAAAGATAAAGCAAAAATTTGGCTTCATAATTTAAAACCAAGGTCAATTGGCACATGGCAAGAATTACAAACTGAGTTTCTAAAGAAATTTTTCCCAGCACATAAAACTACTGCTTTGAAAAGACAGATTCAAAATTTCAATCAAAATCAAAATGAAGCATTTTTTCAGTGCTGGGAGCGTTTTAAAGATTTGTTAAGTTCTTGTCCACATCATGGTTTTGAAAAATGGCGTCTTATTAGTTTCTTTTATGAAAGTTTAACTCCCGAAACTAAACAATTTGTTGAAACAATGTGTAACGGTGAGTTTCTAGAAAAAGAACCTGAAGAAGCCTTTCACTACCTAGACCATTTGGCAGATAACTCTCAAGCCTGGCACATAGATAATTCCTCTGAAAGTTCCAATAGATCTAATCTTGTTTCTAACAGAGGTAAATATCATTTTAGTCAAGAAGATGAGATAAAAGCTAAAGTAGCTAATTTGGCTAGAAAGATTGAAGCCATGGAACTTAGAGAAGTAAAAGAAGTCAAAACGGTTAAAAATGAAGAAAGTTGTGGAATTTGTGAAATCATGGGACACCCCACTTCTGAATGTCCAAACATTCCCATTCTTAAAGAAGCGTTGCATGATCAAGTAAATTCCATAAACACATTTAAAAAGCCTTTTCCTTCTCCTTACTCTGAAACGTATAACCCTGAATGGAGAAATCATCCCAACTTCAGTTGGCGGAATAATAATCATGTTCAGGTACCACAATCTCAAAAGTCGGGCAACACTTTTTCCTATCAACCTTCACGTGTACAAACCTTGGAAGAGACATTGCAAGCATTCATGCAAACACAATCAAATGTGAATAACCAAACTTCACAGGACATCAATGAGATCAAAAACACCTTGTCCACATTGACAGCTTCATTACGCACTCAAGAAAAAGGTAAGTTTCCTGCTCAACCTCAGCCTAACCCTTCTACTCAATGTCTTGTTTCTTGCTCCAATGAAACTCAACAGGAAAATGCCAGTTCTATCACAACTCTTCGAAGTGGAAAGGCAATTGACAAAAACATTCCATCAAAAGACCAAGATCCTCCTTCCCCTCCGAAAAGTAATGGTAAGGATGATGGTAAGTCTGAACTTCTTGAAAATTTGGACAAAGAAAAAGGTATGCATCCTGCTCCTTTGCCTCAAAGGTTGCAAACAATAAAGAATTTGAATCAAAATGCAGAAATTTTTGAACTTTTCAAACAAGTTAAGATTAACATTCCTTTATTGGATGCAATCAAACAAGTTCCATCTTATGCTAAATTTTTGAAGGACATGTGTACAGTTAAAAGGAAACATAATGTACAAAAGAAAGCATTTCTGACGGAAAGTGTGAGTTCAATCATTCAGCACCTTACTCCACCAAAATTCAAAGATCCTGGATACCCAACAATCTCATGCATCATTGGAAACACTAGAATAGAACGTGCATTGCTTGATCTTGGTGCTAGTGTTAATCTTTTGCCTTTTTCTGTTTATCAACAGTTATGTTTAGGTGAACTCAAGGAAACACCTGTTACACTTTGATGCTCCCAAAAGAGTGTATCTTATTTAACCTTGCACTAAAAAGATAAATTGTAAGTATAGTAGTTAGCAAGGGTCGAGTCCTCAGGGATTGGGTTTTAGTTTATAAGTTAATAGTTTAAAACTTAAATTCAAGAACAATAAAAGAAAAGGGGTTTTTGAAGCCAGATTTAAACTAAAGTAAATAATAAGAATAAGATGCAAGGCGGTATAACCAGCCAATAAAAATATATATACTAAATTAGGCGGTATAACCAGCCAATAAAAATATATATACTAAATTAGGCGGTATAACCAGCCAATAAAAATAAAACAAAGTTAATATACAAATTAGGCGGTATAACCAGCCAATAAAAATAAATATACTTTTAAAAATAAGCAAACTAGAAAAGTAAGAAAACAAGTAAGTAAGAAGAATCAAATATGAAAAATATGGTTAAGGTTTCATTCTCCACCACTAGACATCATTAAGAATCAATTTCAGATCTATCAATATCAACCAACTATCAAAGTTAACAACCGTAGATAACAACAAGCTCTGTTACCCCAATCTTTCCTTAGTTTGTCGTTAAATAGAACAAGCTCTCTATTTAATCTCTAACCATTAAACAACCTAGAATAAGCTCTCTAAATTCAATTTAATGGCAGCTTTATGATGAGAAAGATAGGTTGATCTAAGCAACAAACACATAAGCTCGGATTGTTCAACTTAGGTTATGTTCCACTTTGCAATTATTGAAAACTTGACCATAATCATTAATCACAAATTGCCACTTATGAATAGGAAATCAAGACAATTACACGGATCAAGACTCATAAACTAGCAATAGATAATTATCAAGATCTATCTAGTTGTACACCTAAATAAATCTAGACAACATCATGAACAATTCTTGTAGAAGAACATAAGCAACTTTGATAGAAAATTAATGATAGATAGAATCTGAAAATCAATCACAAAACATGTCTAGGACTTTGAAATCACCCTTAACCAAATAGAAGTTTAGCCTAGTATAGGCATTATAAACATAAAATTAAATAGAATCTAAGAAGAAAATAAAAGAAAGAAAGAAGAAGAAGAAGAATATTAATTATCCAACCTCTTGCTCTTTCTAAAGAAAAAGAAAACTAGAGAAAAGAAAGAAGAAGAAAACTTAGAGAATTTTATTACAATGGCTAATATCCTACCTATGTACAATATGATCCTCTACAATCATCCAAGGCCCTCTATTTATACACATTTTGGAGGGCTAAATGACAAGAGACAAGCTTTACAAATTTCAAAGGTAGGTATAATAGGTGGGTGCATTTTTCTAACAATTTTCGTCATATTGTATGACCATTTTGATCAGCCAACTTGATGGTCGATTTTGTCAATATTGGAAGCCTGATCTGATCACATGGTCTTCTAGAAAAATGTTCCCCTATGAGTTAATGATTCATAGCCGTTGGAATCAGCTCATTTGCTGATGTGGAGAAGAAGATATGGGCAAAATACGAAAACTGGTCAGGACAGACGTCATTGCACATCAGCCAACTTGATGGTTGATTTCGCTAGGGAAAATGACTCCGTTTCAAGAAGTGTAAAACATGAAAAAGATAGATATGCCTCTTAACTTTGCACGGTTAAAATTTCAGCCTTATTGCTTCAGTGAAACTCCAGATATAGCTGATATGGCAAAAGGTGTCGGAACTGGAACTAAACTGGATTTGCCCTTAATTCTAGTAATCTGAAATCACTCAAAGAAACTTGTGAAAAACACCAAATTACATAAAAATATAAAAGATCATAAACACAATTAGACTAAACAATAATAACTCGTATTTGACACAAAACAATAATAAAACATAACTAAAAACTATATAATTATACGAGTTATCACACCCCCACACTTAGATTGTTGCTAGTCCCTAGCAACGACTCAATAAAAATAAAATAAGAAAATCTAATCTAATCCATTTTCGTAGGAAATCACGGTGGCACTTAGCATGTGACACAAGCCTTTAAACCCCTAGGTGTCCCTAGTGGACGAGTTTAGTCTCGTGAGGGTTTACTAGGACGATACCCACAAACATTGAAGACATAAGAAAAACTAAAAATAATAATTATAACTAATCCTTCCAATATAAATTAGAGATAATCATTGGACAAGTCTTAAAAACTAATCAATAGCTTAAAGAAATTCACAAAAAAAATCTTGCTTGAATGTAAATAGTTTGAGTTAAGCCAATATTAACATAACATATTTCAATCAAAATAGTGCATATTCAAACTTAATCTCAACTTCTCACATGGGATATTCTCTTGATTTTCACTCTTTAAAGTAGTGGTAAAGTGTTTACACTCAATCAATCTCATGAAAACACTTCTACCATATGCTTGCTTGTCCACCTATTCTCCACTAAAAGATCATGCAACTTCATAAATCAAGAGGTCTTTAATCAAGGTTGTAATGGGGCCAAAGGGTTATAATGTGGTTAAAGAACAAAAGGATAAAGATATCACAAAGGTTCCAAAGAGTTCATAGAGTTTAGAGACATAATAAGATCATACAAATAAAACTTCTCAAAACTCTTATAAAGCACATAATAACATAGGCTAAATATTCATGTTGAGCCTTTGCATCATTCTAACCAACTTTGTAACATCTTTTTCTTTACTTTAACTAGAAGTTCAAGAGAAGATTTTTTTTTTTTTTTTAATTTTTTAATATGGGAATGCATTTAACAATGATCCTTTTCTTTTTCTCTTGATTTTTTTCTTTTCTTTTCTTCCCCCACACTTATCTTTTGTTTCCAACCCAAATTTTTAACTATCCCTTGTTTTTTGCAATATGTCTCAAAATATATAATCCATCTTTAGAACAAGGGTTATATTTAGGCTAGGTGTAAGTTGTGGTTACCAAATAAATAGCTTATTCAATGTAGGCTCAAATTGGCTCACTAGGGGTGTGTTCTCTTGGAACATCAACAAGGGATGACTGTTTGGCCCTGGCTAAAAATCCTAATGCCTCTATCATATTCATGTTGTCACATGCATCAATATAGTCTCAACAAGGTCTAAAGCAAGTTCTAGAGAATCATGTAATCATAAGAGCACTCAAGAAAGAAATTAGATTGATTTGTATAATGCGTCAATCATTATAGGCTCAAAAACTCACAAGGATGATTATACAAGTCAGATTAAGTCTAAACATGCTTCTTTCTCAATCAACATATCATATTAACATTGGCTCATAAAAAATAGTATCAAGCTCAATTCTCATGAAAATCTTCTCAC
The DNA here is from genome assembly GCA_030761205.1 of Fremontodendron californicum. Classification (NCBI taxonomy): domain Eukaryota; kingdom Viridiplantae; phylum Streptophyta; class Magnoliopsida; order Malvales; family Malvaceae; genus Fremontodendron; species Fremontodendron californicum. Next base: position 24,507,879 of record JAULJL010000013.1, read on the forward strand.
TAGTAACCAGTTTAGACCTATGCAATTCATATCTCATCATTGTATTAAAAAGGAACTAAAACACACTAAAAATAATAATAATAAAGACTCATAAAAAAAATAGTAGACGAAAATAAAAGAAATCCTAAATCATTCCCCCCACACTTAATTCTTACATTGTCCTCAATGTAAGTCTATTAACCCAAATGAAAGAATCATGTGTAAGAGAAAAGAACTAATAACATAAGAATAGGAACAACTAAGACTCAAAACAAAACAAACTCATGCAACCTAAATAATCCTAAAATACTAAACAAAAATTAACAAGTAAACATAAAAAATAAAAATAAAAACAATAAAAATAAAAATAAAAATAATAAAAGAAAAAGGAAAAGAAAGAGAAAGCAAATCTGAATATGGAAGGTTGGCAATTTCTTCTTTAATTGGGTTGCCTTCCCAATTAACACTTGAGTTAGTGTTTTGAACCTAACCAACACCCCTTCTTGGCTTTTTAGGCTTGTCAGGCTCATACATGAAATTTTCCAAAATTATGCGTTTGAGAGGAAGCTTTCTTTGCACAACAGTGGATGCATTCTCCATTACAAGTATTATTCCATCATCCTTTGTGGTGCATATCTCATCGAGGAATGGAGCATATTTTGATACTTGTTGAATGGCATCCACAAACAAGTTGTTTAAGGTTTCTGGCATGTGTTGTTCATGTTCTTCCTCCTTGAACTTTGCAAATCTACTAGGAAAAGGTGGAGAAGAAACATTAGTAAAAAGTGGAACCTTAAACGTTACCTCAGGTGCCGAAATACTCTTATTTGGATTTGTGGCTTCATTATCCTCAAGAATAGAATCCATCTCTAATTTTGTCTCATCCTCATCTTGTTCCTCATTCCTCAAGGTCACAATAGTAGCATTCTCCTTTGGGTTAATCATCGTTTGGGCAGGGAGTTCTTCAGATCTTTGTGCTACCCATCCCACCATACTACTAGTCAATTGGATCATTTGCTTTTCCAAACTCTGGATGCTTACCCTTGTTTCCTGTTGAAATTGCAAAGTATCAGTAACAAGAGAATAGACAAGATCTTCTAAAGAAGTACCTGAGTTTTGAGTCATATGTGGTGGTTGAAAAAGATCTGGTTCTTGGGACCATGATTGATTGAAGGTAGATGGATGAGTGTAATTGGCATAAGGATCTACTTCTTGGTAATTTTTCAAGTAGCCATAATTAGTATGATCCCACCATCCCTCATGGTAAGTGTTTGAGTAATGATCATACTGTTGGTCTTGGAACACTTGATGGCCTTGACATCCTCCCATGGCCAATTGTTGAACTGGGGAGGTGAGATTGGCTTGTTGATTCTCCATGTTCATGTATGCCACCAACTCTTCAAGTGTTAGATTGCTCAATTCCATCGTTTTTTTTTATATTTTTTATTTTATTTTATTTTTTCAAAATTTGATAAGAAAAACCCGTATGTACAAGAAAATAAAACTAATTAGAACTGAAAATAAGAATAAACCAAGTAACAAATAAACTAAAGAAAGCAATCCCCGGCAACGGCGCCAAAAATTTGATGCTCCCAAAAGAGTGTATCTTATTTAACCTTGCACTAAAAAGATAAATTGTAAGTATAGTAGTTAGCAAGGGTCGAGTCCTCAGGGATTGGGTTTTAGTTTATAAGTTAATAGTTTAAAACTTAAATTCAAGAACAATAAAAGAAAATGGGTTTTTGAAGCCAGATTTAAACTAAAGTAAATAATAAGAATAAGATGCAAGGCGGTATAACCAGCCAATAAAAATATATATACTAAATTAGGCGGTATAACCAGCCAATAAAAATATATATACTAAATTAGGCGGTATAACCAGCCAATAAAAATAAAACAAAGTTAATATACAAATTAGGCGGTATAACCAGCCAATAAAAATAAATATACTTTTAAAAATAAGCAAACTAGAAAAGTAAGAAAACAAGTAAGTAAGAAGAATCAAATATGAAAAATATGGTTAAGGTTTCATTCTCCACCACTAGACATCATTAAGAATCAATTTCAGATCTATCAATATCAACCAACTATCAAAGTTAACAACCGTAGATAACAACAAGCTCTGTTACCCCAATCTTTCCTTAGTTTGTCGTTAAATAGAACAAGCTCTCTATTTAATCTCTAACCATTAAACAACCTAGAATAAGCTCTCTAAATTCAATTTAATGGCAGCTTTATGATGAGAAAGATAGGTTGATCTAAGCAACAAACACATAAGCTCGGATTGTTCAACTTAGGTTATGTTCCACTTTGCAATTATTGAAAACTTGACCATAATCATTAATCACAAATTGCCACTTATGAATAGGAAATCAAGACAATTACACGGATCAAGACTCCTAAACTAGCAATAGATAATTATCAAGATCTATCTAGTTGTACACCTAAATAAATCTAGACAACATCATGAACAATTCTTGTAGAAGAACATAAGCAACTTTGATAGAAAATTAATGATAGATAGAATCTGAAAATCAATCACAAAACATGTCTAGGGCTTTGAAATCACCCTTAACCAAATAGAAGTTTAGCCTAGCATAGGCATTATAAACATAAAATTAAATAGAATCTAAGAAGAAAATAAAAGAAAGAAAGAAGAAGAAGAAGAATATTAATTATCCAACCTCTTGCTCTTTCTAAAGAAAAAGAAAACTAGAGAAAAGAAAGAAGAAGAAAACTTAGAGAATTTTATTACAATGGCTAATATCCTACCTATGTACAATATGATCCTTTACAATCATCCAAGGCCCTCTATTTATACACATTTTGGAGGGCTAAATGACAAGAGACAAGCTTTACAAATTTCAAAGGTAGGTATAATAGGTGGGTGTATTTTTCTAACAATTTTCGTCATATTGTATGACCATTTTGATCAGCCAACTTGATGGTCGATTTTGTCAATATTTGAAGCCTGATCTGATCATATGGTCTTCTAGAAAAATGTTCCCCTATGAGTTAATGATTCATAGCCGTTGAAATCAGCTCATTTTCTGATGTGGAGAAGAAGATATGGGCAAAATACGAAAACAGGTCAGCACAGACGTCATTGCACATCAGCCAACTTGATGGTCGATTTCTTCAATATTGGAGGCTTGATCTGATCACATGGTCTTCTAGACAAATGTTCCCCTATCAGTTAGTGATCCATAGCCATTAGAATCAGCTCATTTTCTGATGTGTATCGGACGATATGGTCAAAATGCGAAAACTGGTCAGGACAGACGTCATTGCACATCAGCCAACTTGATGGTTCATTTCGCTAGGGAAAACGACTCCGTTTCAAGAAGTGTAAAACATGAAAAAGATAGATATGCCTCTTAACTTTGCACGGTTAAAATTTCAGCCTTATTGCTTCAGTGAAACTCCAGATATAGCTGATATGGAAAAGGGTGTCGGAACTGGAACTGAACTGGATTTGCCCTTAATTCTAGTAATCTGAAATCACTCAAAGAAACTTGTGAAAAACACCAAATTACATAAAAATATAAAAGATCATAAACACAATTAGACTAAACAATAATAACTCGTATTTGACACAAAACAATAATAAAACATAACTAAAAACTATATAATTATACGAGTTATCACACTTCAACTAGCTGATCGTTCTGTAAAAATTCCTCGAGGGATAGTTGAAGATGTTTTGGTTCAAATTGAAAATTTTTACTTCCCTGTTGATTTTATTGTTTTGGACACACATCCTGTTTCAAATCCAAATGTTCAAATTCCTGTTATATTAGGCCATCCATTTCTTGCAACTTCTAATGCTCTGATAAATTGCAGGAATGGTAATTTGAACATTTCTTTTGGAAATATGACTTTAGAATTAAATGTGTTCAACATTTGCAAGCAACCTAGTGATGATTCAGAAGTACATGAAGTGGATTTCATTGAAGAACTTGTTCATGAACATCTCACCACTACCACATTCCATGATCCTTTAGAAGCTTATTCAATTGAATGTGAGTTTGATAATGCTTCAGAAATTTCACACACTGATTCTTTGTTAAATTCTTTTCAGGTTAAGCATTGTTGGAAACAAAAGTTTGAGGAACTTCCATCACTCACAAATGTCACTATACCATCAACTATTGAACCACCCAAGCTGGATTTAAAACCATTGCCATCCGAGCTAAAATATTCCTTTTTGGGAAAAATTCCTTCTCAATGGAGCCCCCAAGATAAAAGGAAGTTTCTGAATGAGAAACGATTTCCTCCTTTTCCTCGAAATATTTTACTGAAGCTTTACCAAGTTCGATTTGAAAGATTAAGAATGCTTATGCACAAAGGGATTCCTGAAGACATACGTTGGATAATTGAAGCCAAGGTACGTGAAGATGAATATCTTCCTGTTTTGCATTTACCAGGTATAGGTAGAAGCACTTTTGCAAAGAAGCGACGAGCAAAGCGCATGAGTTCAAATTGCCACAAATGTGCACGATGGACGTGTAACGGTAAATGTCATTCTATTGGGATTCCGTCCTCTAATCGAAATGATAAAATTGAATTCATTAAGGATGGACTGAGTAAGGAGAATTTGGATAATATCCAACTTTCTCTTGAGACGCATCTTAGTGGAGACGTACAAAGAGAAATTCTTGATTTATGGCCGCAATTCCAAAGGGAATGGCAACATCTTGGGAATCTGATGTTAAAAGACCCTGTTTGCCAGCTTGTAAGAAAACTGGATGGGAAGCATATCCTCGACTCATAGAAGGCGTTTAAGCCGTTTCTGGACGTAAAACCAGAGGAAGATGTGAGCCACAATTACAACTACAATAAATGACTTCTCAGCTTTTGGTTTGATTTGCAATAACTTCATTTCCGTTTAATTTACGTGTTGTTCGATTTGTGTAATTATTCTCGATTTTTTTTTGCATTGGTCTTTTACGGTTGATTTTTCTTCTCTTTTCGATTTTCTTCCTGAAATCACGCAAAAATCTTTTGTTAGGTTAACATTTTCTTCTGACAGGTCAGATACACTTTCGGCGACATTATTACTCTTGTCTGATTCACTACTCAGTCCTCTATATATTACACCATGTACTCATTCTCTTTCAGGCACTCGAAAAAGAAAAAAAATGGAAAGTACTTCGTCCCAACGCATTAAAAAAATTTGTGTCTTTGGAGGTGCTTATCCAGGGAAAAATAACATATTCGCTGATGAAGCCATAAGAGTTGGAGTAATACTTGCCCAACAAAAGATCCAGTTGATTTATGGAGGCGGTAGTACGGGTTTAATGGGAGCAGTCGCTACAGCAGCACATGCCGGAGGAAGTCCAGTTCTAGGAATCGTGCCAAAACTATTCACAGATTTTTGTGGACCTACCGTGGGTAAGGAAATACAAGTCTGGAGTATCCCTGAACGGATAACAATCATGTACCATTCTGCCGATGCATTCATTGCTTTACCAGGAGGTCTGGGTACATTGGAATAAATAGCTTGCGTGGCTTCTTGGTCATCTTTGGTCACAAATAAGAAACCCATTGGTTTGCTTAATATTAATGGTTATTTTAGTAATTTGCTTTCATATTTAGATAATGCTGTGGATAATGGATTCATGTTTTCAGAGGCAAGGAGAACCATAATTTCTGCTACAACCATTGAAGATTTACTCAAAAAGCTCCAAGCTTATGAGTATTTATCTGCCACGGTTGTTTCACAAACGCTCGGAAAAAGAAAAAGAGATATGGACGAGCAAGGAGTGGATTGCACTTTGTCTTTGTGACATTATCTAACATTTTGTTTGTTGTGTCTCAGTTATAATAAGTGGTTAGCAACCTCTGCAGGTAATATCTCCTAAATTCTACCTTTAGTAGGGGGTAAGGGACATATTTTGCTAATTAAAAAAAAAAAAAAATTTGATGTGTTTTAAGCCATTTAGAAGTATTCATTCTGAACAAGGTCTGAGTAAGGGAGACTTGAGACATACCTTGTCAGTTTGATTTTAATCTTTTTATGTTTACTTGTTAATTTTTGTTTAGTATTTTAGGATTATTTAGGTTGCATGAGTTTGTTTTGTTTTGAGTCTTAGTTATTCCTATTCTTATGTTATTAGTTCTTTTCTCTTACACATGATTCTTTCATTTGGGTTAATAGACTTACATTGAGGACAATGTAAGAATTAAGTGTGGGGGGAACGATTTAGGATTTCTTTTATTTTTGTCTACTATTTTTTTTTTGAGTCTTTATTATTATTATTATTCTTTTAGTGTGTTTTAGTTCCTTTTTAATACAATGATGAGATATGAATTGCATAGGTCTAAACTGGTTATTAGTGAGAAGATTTTCATGAGAATTAAGCTTGATACTAATTTTTATGAGCCAATGTTAATATGATATGTTGATTGAGAAAGAAGCATGTTTAGACTTAATCTGACTTGTATAATCATCCTTGTGAGTTTTTGAGCCTATAATGATTGATGCATTATACAAATCAATCTAATTTCTTTCTTGAGTACTCTTATGATTACATGATTCTCTAGAACTTGCTTTAAACCGTTTGAGACTATATGGATACATGTGACAACATGAATATGATAGAGGCATTAGGATTATAACCAGAGCCAAACAGCCATCCATTATTAATGTTCTAAGAGAACATCCCCACTAGTGAGCCAATTTGAGCCTACATTAAATATGCTGTTTTATTGGTAACCACAACTTACACCTAGCCTAAATATACTTATATCCTTACCCTTGTTCTAAAGATGGATTATATATTTTGAGACATATTGCAAAAAACAAGGGATATTTTTAGTTGAAAATTTGGGTTAGAAACAAAAGATAAGTGTGGGGGAAGAAAATAAAAGAAAAAGTCAAGAGAAAAAGAAAGGGATCATTGTTAAATACATTCCCATATTCAAAAAAAAAAAAAATCTTCTCTTGAACTTCTAGTTAAAGTAAAGAAAAAGATGTTACAAAGTTGGTTAGAATGAAGCAAAGGCTCAACATGAATATTTAGCCTATGTGACTATGTACTTGTAAAGAGTTTTGAGAAATTTATTTGTATGATCTTATTATGTCTCTAAACTCTATGAACTCTTTGGAACCTTTGTGATATCTTTATCCTTTTGTTCTTTAACCACATTATAACCCTTTGGCCCCATTACAACCTTGAATAAAGACCTCTTGATTTATGAAGTTGTATGATCTAAATAGTGGAGAATAGGTGGACAAGCAAGCATATGGTAGAAGTGTTTTCATGAGATTGATTGAGTGTAAACACTTTACCACTACTTTAAAGAAGTGAAAATCATGAGAGTATCCCATGTGAGAGGTTGAGATTAAGTTGAATATGCACTATTTTGATTGAAATATGTTATGTTAATATTGGCTTAACTCATTTATTTACAATCAATCAAGTGCTAATTGGGGGAGGCACCCTAATTAGTGAAAGCATTGCCAAACTGCCATCCTCAGATTTGCTCTCTTTTTCTTTATCTTTTTCTTATGTTTCTTTGCTAATTGTGTTTAGTGTTTCTAAGTTCATTTAGGCTGCATAAGTTTATTTTGTTTATTAGTTCTTTTCACTTACACATGATTCTTTCATTTGGGATTAATAGCATTACATTAATGACAATGTAAGAATTATGTGTGGGGGGAAGAATTTAGGATTTTATTTAGAGTGTTTTGTTTTTGAGTCTTTTTATGTTGTTTTTCTTTCTGATCCTTGTTTTGAAAATAACTAGATGTAAATATAATTTTTTAACCCCGGTTAAATGGCGAATAACGGTACTCCGTGATTATTTAAGTCGGTTCCATCAGCTACCCACAAAACTGATATTGTATATAAATTTCTCTTTCAATTTCTCTTTCATTTTTTTTTCAGGATGGATGATATTCTCACAAGATTGCAGAAACGAGTTCCTCCTTTTCCTCGAAATATTTTACTGAAGCTTTACCAAGTTCGATTTGAAAGATTAAGAATGCTTATGCACAAAGGGATTCCTGGAGACATACGTCGGATAATTGAAGCCAAGGTACGTGAAGATGAATATCTTCCTGTTTTGCATTTACCAGGTACAGGTAGAAGCACTTTTGCAAAGAAGCGACGAGCAAAGCGCATGAGTTCAAATTGCCACAAATGTGCACGATGGACGTGTAACGGCAAATGTCGTTCTATTGGGATTCCGTCCTCTAATCGAGATGATAAAATTGAATTCATTAAGGATGGACTGAGTAAGGAGAATTTGGGTAATATCCAACTTTCTCTTGAGACGCATCTTAGTGGAGACGTACAAAGAGAAATTCTTGATTTATGGCCGCAATTCCAAAGGGAATGGCAACATCTTGGGAATCTGATGTTAAAAGACCCTGTTTGCCAGCTTGTAAGAAAACTGGATGGGAAGCATATCCTCTACTCATAGAAGGCGTTTAAGCCGTTTCTGGACGTAAAACCAGAGGAAGATGTGAGCCACAATCACAACTACAATAAATGACTTCTCAGCTTTTGGTTTGATTTGCAATAACTTCATTTCCGTTTAATTTACGTGTTGTTCGATTTGTGTAATTATTCTCGATTTTTTTTTGCATTGGTCTTTTACGGTTGATTTTTCTTCTCTTTTTGATTTTCTTCCTGAAATCACGCAAAAATCTTTTGTTAGGTTAACATTTTCTTCTGACAGGTCAGATACACTTTCGGCGACATTATTACTCTTGTCTGATTCACTACTCAGTCCTCTATATATTACACCATGTACTCATTCTCTTTCAGGCACTCGAAAAAGAAAAAAAATGGAAAGTACTTCGTCCCAACGCATTAAAAAAATTTGTGTCTTTGGAGGTGCTTATCCAGGGAAAAATAACATATTCGCTGATGAAGCCATAAGAGTTGGAGTAATACTTGCCCAACAAAAGATCCAGTTGATTTATGGAGGCGGTAGTACGGGTTTAATGGGAGCAGTCGCTACAGCAGCACATGCCGGAGGAAGTCCAGTTCTAGGAATCGTGCCAAAACTATTCACAGATTTTTGTGGACCTACCGTGGGTAAGGAAATACAAGTCTGGAGTATCCCTGAACGGATAACAATCATGTACCATTCTGCCGATGCATTCATTGCTTTACCAGGAGGTCTGGGTACATTGGAATAAATAGCTTGCGTGGCTTCTTGGTCATCTTTGGTCACAAATAAGAAACCCATTGGTTTGCTTAATATTAATGGTTATTTTAGTAATTTGCTTTCATATTTAGATAATGCTGTGGATAATGGATTCATGTTTTCAGAGGCAAGGAGAACCATAATTTCTGCTACAACCATTGAAGATTTACTCAAAAAGCTCCAAGCTTATGAGTATTTATCTGCCACGGTTGTTTCACAAACGCTCGGAAAAAGAAAAAGAGATATGGACGAGCAAGGAGTGGATTGCACTTTGTCTTTGTGACATTATCTAACATTTTGTTTGTTGTGTCTCAGTTATAATAAGTGGTTAGCAACCTCTGCAGGTAATATCTCCTAAATTCTACCTTTAAAATTTGGCATTGGGGACAATGCCATATTTTAGTAGGGGGTAAGGGACATATTTTGCTAATTTTAAAAAAAAAAAAAATTGTTGTGTTTTAAGCAATTTAGAAGTATTCATTCCGAACAAGGTCTGAGTAAGGGAGACTTAAGACATACCTTGTCAGTTTGATTTTAATCTTTTTATGTTTACTTGTTAATTTTTGTTTAGTATTTTAGGATTATTTAGGTTGCATGAGTTTGTTTTGTTTTGAGTCTTAGTTGTTCCTATTCTTATGTTATTAGTTATTTTCTCTTACACATGATTCTTTCATTTGGGTTAATAGACTTACATTGAGGACAATGTAAGAATTAAGTGTGGGGGGAATGATTTAGGATTTCTTTTATTTTTGTCTACTATTTCTTTTATGAGTCTTTATTATTATTATTATTATTTTTTTTAGTGTGTTTTAGTTCCTTTTTAATACAATGATGAGATATGAATTGCATAGGTCTAAACTGGTTATTAGTGAGAAGATTTTCATGAGAACTAAGTTTGATACTAATTTTTATGAGCCAATGTTGATATGATATGTTGATTGAGAAAGAAGCATGTTTAGACTTAATCTGACTTGTATAATCATCCTTGTGAGTTTTTGAGCCTATATGATTGATGCATTATACATATCAATCTAATTTCTTTCTTGAGTGCTCTTATGATTACATGATTCTCTAGAACTTGCTTTAAACCATTTGAGACTATATTGATACATGTGATAACATGAATATGATAGAGGCATTAGGATTATAACCAGAGCCAAACAGCCATCCATTATTAATGTTCTAAGAGAACATCCCCACTAGTGAGCCAATTTGAGCCTACATTAAATATGCTGTTTTATTGGTAACCACAACTTACACCTAGCCTAAATATACTTATATCCTTACCCTTGTTCTAAAGATGGATTATATATTTTGAGACATATTGCAAAAAACAAGGGATATTTTTAGTTGAAAATTTGGGTTAGAAACAAAAGATAAGTGTGGGGGAAGAAAAGAAAAGAAAAAGTCAAGAGAAAAAGAAAGGGATCATTGTTAAATACATTCCCATATTCAAAAAAAAAAAAAATCTTCTCTTGAACTTCTAGTTAAAGTAAAGAAAAAGATGTTACAAAGTTGGTTAGAATGAAGCAAAGGCTCAACATGAATATTTAGCCTATGTGACTATGTACTTGTAAAGAGTTTTGAGAAATTTATTTGTATGATCTTATTATGTCTCTAAACTCTATGAACTCTTTGGAACCTTTGTGATATCTTTATCCTTTTGTTCTTTAACCACATTATAACCCTTTGGCCCCATTACAACCTTGAATAAAGACCTCTTGATTTATGAAGTTGTATGATCTAAATAGTGGAGAATAGGTGGACAAGCAAGCATATGGTAGAAGTGTTTTCATGAGATTGATTGAGTGTAAACACTTTACCACTACTTTAAAGAAGTGAAAATCATGAGAGTATCCCATGTGAGAGGTTGAGATTAAGTTGAATATGCACTATTTTGATTGAAATATGTTATGTTAATATTGGCTTAACTCATTTATTTACATTCAAGCATGAATTTTTGTGAAATTCTTTGAGCTATTGATTAGTTTATAAGACTTGTTCAAAGATTGTCTCTAATTTATATTGAAAGGATTAGGAGTAAATATTTTTAGTGTATGTAGTTTACTTATATTTTAGTTTTTCAATGTTTGTGGGTATCGTTCTAGCAAACCCTCACGAGACTAAACTCGTCCACTAGGGACACCTAGGGGTTTAAAGGCTTGTGTCACATGCTAAGTGCCACCGTGATTTCCTATGAAAATGGATTAGATTAGATTTTCTTATTTTATTTTTATTGAGTCGTTGCTAGGGACTAGCAACAATCTAAGTGTGGGGGTGTGATAACTCGTATAATTATATAGTTTTTAGTTATGTTTTATTATTGTTTTGTGTCAAATACGAGTTATTATTGCTTAGTCTAATTGTGTTTATGATATTTTATATTTTTATGTAGTTTGGTGTTTTTCACGAGTTTCTTTGAGTGATTTCAGATTACTAGGTTAAAATCAACAATTAAGGGCAAATCCAGTTCAGTTCCAGTTCCGACACTTTTTGCCATATCAGCTATATCTGGAGTTTCACTGTAGCAATAAGGCTGAACTTTTTACAGTGCAAAGTTAAGAGGCATATCTATCTTTTTCATGTTTTACACTTCTTGAAACGGAGTCGTTTTCCCTAGTGAAATCGACCATCAAGTTGGCTGATGTGCAATGACGTCTGTTCTGCACCGTTTTGGTATTTTGACCATATCTTCCGATCCACGTGAGCAAATGATCTGATTCCAACGGCTATGGATCCGTAACTAATATGGGTATATTGTTTTAGAAGACCATTTGATCAGATCGAGCCTCCAACATTGACAAAATCGACCATCAAGCTGGCTGATCAGAATTGTCATACAATATGACGAAAATTGTTAGAAAAATGCACCCACCTATTATACCTACCTTTGAAATTTATAAAGCTTGTCTCTTGTCATTTAGCTCTCCAAAATGTGTATAAATAGAGGGCCTTGGATGAGTGTAAGAATACATTGATACATTGGTAGGATATTAGCCATTGTAATAAAATTCTCTAAGTTTTCTTCTTCTTTCCTTTCTCTAGTTTTCTTTTTTTTACTTATGCTTCTTACATTTCTTTTCATTTTATTCATATCTAGTATGTGTTGCTAATCATATTGTTGAGGTGATGAGGTGAAGCTTTTGGTAAATGCTAAGGTTAGTCTCTTAAACATGAGCTAAAATGAATCATCATTTATAAACACTAGTATAGATAATATTTTCTTTTGGTTTAAAATCATACTTGCAAAGTAGAGATCTTGATTCATTATTGACAATGAAAATGGCACAGTAAATGCTTGGTTTCATAACCTTGATTTGTTGTAGACATATACCTTGGCATAAGGAATGCTTGGACTCTTTTTGTGAGTTTTGAGGACACCAAATGAACATAATATCATATGCTATGGACGTTGGACAATTTGGACTGAATTGCTAAACCTTCCGATTGGAACCTCCCTTATGTGTGGATTTCAATTGTGTAATAAAACAAGATTAATCTTAGCATAACACCAAGAGTGGATTCTCTAACCTCAACATTTTTTCTTATTGTTTTTTATATTTTGTTTAATTTCTTTTATGTTTTGTTGTTGATTCCCTAATATCTTGTTTACTTTCTTTTTCTTATATATTTATAAACTTATACTTACTAATACGCTTCCCTGTGGTTCGACCTCGGACACCCGAGAATTTATTACTTGAACATAACCTGCACTTGGGTTTACGACTCTTAATTGAGTCTCCATCACTTACATTGTGAATTTCCTGGAAGTTTGCGATCTTTTCAAAAAGAATGGTGTTACTGATGATGCCATTAGACTCAGACTCTTCCCTTTCTCACTTCAAGATAAGGCTAAGAATTGGTTGAACTTTCTTCCTGTTGGCTCCATTACTACTTAGGCTGATCTAGCCTAGAAATTTCTTGCCAAATATTTTTCTCATGCCAAGACAGCTAAGATGCGGGATGATATCACATCTTTTATGTAGTATGACTCAGAATCATTATATGAAGCTTGGGAAAGGTATAAAGATCTGCTCAGACGATGTCCTCATCATGGGATACCTGACTGGCTTCAGGTAAACACCTTCTACAATGGGTTAATGGGTCCTACTAGAAGTTCTGTAGATGCTGTAGCAGGTGGGGCACTCATGGGGAAAGAAATTGATGAGGCTTATGATTTAATTGAGGTGATGGCATCCAATAGTTATCAATGGTCCACTGAGCGAATTTTACCAAAGAAAGCTCCAGGTGTTTATCAGTTGGATGAGATCAGTGCTTTACCGGCATAGATGACTGCTTTGTCCAAGAAATTTGATCCTATGAGTGTGCATTCAGTCCAAAGCCCAATTGTAACATGTGAATTTTGTGGGGAAGGACACAATAGTGATAGATGCCCAATCAAAGCTGAATCTGCTCAATATGTTGGAAACTATAATAAGTAGCAGAACAACCCATATCCAAATGACTATAATTCAGGTTGGAGAAATCAACAAAACTTTTCTTGGAACAACCAAGGACCATCATCACAAGCTAAGCAAGTAGTCCCTCTTGGTTTTCAAGCACAAGCCAGGGCTCCTGTCCAAGAAAAGAAGGTATCTATGGAAGAGATGTTTATGCAATTCATGGGAAGAACTGATAATCTCATTTAGAATCACTCAGAATCACTTCAGAAGCATAAAACATCACTTTGAAGTGAAGCTGAAACACTTCGAAGTCATGCTGAAATACTTCAAGGTCAAACTGAATTACTTCAAGTTCAAACAACATCACTTATGGGCTAGCTTGCTAATGCAATTAACAATCGCCCAATGGGATCTTTACCAAGCGATACTATGACCAATCCTAAGAGCCATGGGAAAGAGCAATGCAATGCCATTACATTAAGGAGTGGGTAGCCAGAAGCATAATGAGAGAATTCAAGAGAAGACACCTAGAGGTTACCCACCACTACCTTTTCCTCAAAGTTTTCAAAGAAAAGTGCCAGAATTGCCTTCCAAGCCTCTTGAAGTTGAGAATTTGTGGGAAAAAAAAATTGAAAAAGCATAAGAAGAAGAGAAGAAGCCTCCAGTTTATCCACCACCACCATTTCCTCAGCGCCTTTAAAAGAATAAGCTTGACAAGCAGTTTCAGAAGTTTCTTGAGGTATTCAAAAAGCTCCATATTAATATACCTTTTGCTGAAGCTTTAGAACAAATACCTAAGTATGTCAAGTTTATGAAAGAAATTTTGTCTAAGAAGAGGAAATTAGATGAGATTGAGACAGTTGCACTTACTGAAGAGTGCAAGGCTATTCTTCAAAAGAAACTCCCATCCAAACTTAAAGATCCGAGAAGCTTCGCCATTCCATGTGCCATTGGTGATAAATTTTTTGGTAAAGCTTTATGTGATTTGGGGGCGAGTATCAATTTAATGCCTCTTTCTATCTATCACAAGCTTGGTTTGGGGGAAATAAAGCCCACTACAATTATGTTGCAACTAGCCGATAGATCCATAAAACATCCAAGAGGCATGGTGGAAGATGTGTTAGTAAAGGTTGACAAATTCTTCTTTCCTACTAATTTTATTATGCTTGACATGGAGGGGATAGTGAAATACCCATAATTCTTGGGAGACCATTCTTAGCCATCGGTAGAACTCTCATTGATGTGCACAAAGGAGAACTTACCATGAGAGTTCTAGATCAACAAGTAACTTTTAAAGTTTTTAAGGCTATGAAGTTTCCTAACAAATTTGATGAATGTTTCGCAGTCAAAGTGGTGAATAGTGATTCCAAAGAAGTATTCAATAAAATTGTTCCACTACATAACTTGAAGCAATTTCACATTCTACTTCTAAGATGCATGGAAGCCACATTTTTTTGAATACAAGGCCTTATAAAGCAAAGAAAAAGGGGGGGCAATGGTTCAAGTGGAAGGATGCCGGCTAAGGGGCATGAGATAGTCAAGCCGATGACTTTAAATCAAGTGCTTCTTGGGAGGTAACCCAAGTTCTAAATTTTTTAATTTTTTTTCTTTTAATTTTTAGTTTATTTTTATTTTATTAATTTTATTTTTACTTTGTTGTCTTTTGTAGTGGCTACTCACCCAACTTGAACAAGCATGATGAAGTCTAAGAGGAAAACTAAAGATTCTCCTACGTTGCTTTCATCGATAGGGGAGTTTTCTTGTTCTTACTCTTTTTATTTCTAAACATTGAGGACAATGTTTGTTTTAAGTTTGGGGGTGTGTCTTTAGATTTATTTTAGTTTGTGTGATTGTCTAATTTTATTAGGAGTTAAAAAAAAAAATATTTTGCTTGAGATATAATGCACTTATTATGATGAAATCCTTATCCAATGATAAATTTTAGTTATTGATTTATCTTGATTTTTGGGAAAACATAAGCATGAGAAGAATTTGTGTTAAATTCTTTTAGTTTCATGTTAAGATGTGATTTTCAACAAATTGAGCACTTAATCTCTTGCTTAGATTTGCATTGCTTATTTAAAGACTGATTATGTTGATGTGAATTGCAATTATGTCTAGAACCTAGAATTTGTTTGATTCTCTCTCAAGGCGAAATCCTAAACAACACTAAGTTGAGGAAGTGATTTAGGCCATCTTTGGATCATTTGAGCCTTTCAAGCTTACCTTTATATATGATTATCCTTAGTCTACCTCTTTGTGCCTAATTGATATATATCTTTTCTTTGATTGCCACATATTTTAGCCTAGCCAAATAAGAAAAACCATGATTAACCCTCACTACATAGGCATGTGATGATATTACAGGAAACAATTATGAGCCATGTTGAATTTGAGTGAAATAGTGTTATAAAAAAAAAGTTATGGTTCTTCGAAAACGAAGAATAAAAAAAAAAAGTGAATAAATTGGTGAAGCAAAAAGGAAGTGTATTCAAAGAAGAAAGTATGTCATTTGAGGAAAAGACTATGGCTCTCAAAAATCCTAAAACAAATGTAAAATGTCTATGTGTAAACTTAAACGAAATTTATCCTTTATCATACCTTGACTCTAGCCTTACATTACAAGCTTAATAAAGACGTACTTGATCCTTGATGAAGTGTTAGTCTACATATTGGAGAGAGAGATGAAAAGCAAACATATGAGAATCTAGTACTAATTCGTATTTTTGCATTGGCATAAACTTATTTAGATTGCATGTGATGATTTGCAAAGAGATTATATTCACATACACACTGAAAATCCATTCAAGCATGAAGTTTACGATTGAATTGAATCATACATTTGGATTATGTTTATGTTCTACTTTGAATCAGGATTTTGAGATAACTTTTGAGGAAAATTCAGAAATCATTGTTTGAGTGCATTTATCTTGAGTGATGATTTGAGTCAATTTATTTATTTAGTGTGTTTAGTTTTTTTTTTTGCTCGAGAACTAGAAAAATATTAAGTTTGGGGGTGTGATAACTCTAGGAAATATAGTTATTTTGTCACCTTTAATGCTTTTGAATCGGCTAAGTCCTTGAGGATTTTATTAGGATTTGATTAGTTTTAGATGTTTTATATTTATTTTAATTATCCATTTTATGTTCAAAATAGTTATTTAGTTGTTATTTATGTGTTTTTATAGGTCCAAGGTGATCTGGAGTTTCGAGGTGTAAAACGATGAAAAACAGTGCATTCCAATGAGCAGGCAGATTCGACCTCTGAAGATTATTTCAAGAAAAACTTGAACTTAAAGACTTCATTTGAGAAAACTTCCTTCTTGACTTTTGAATATAACTTCCATACCTTTCCAATGGTATAAGGCTCGTCAAAATCAGATAATATTTTCCCAGCCAAAATAGCTGACAAAGTACGAAAAGATGGCAAGAACCAATTCGGACAAACGGAGGAGAAACACCAAAGAGGTAGAATAGGTGGTGCCGCGGTGCCCAAATTTGGTGGTGCGGCACCAAGAGGTCGTGAAAAGTACCACAAAAACATAAAAAAATGCAAAACTTACCTGTTTTGCTTGGGAGCGAAGTTTCAAACTCCAGGAGGCCTTGGATATTTTAAATAGGATTCTTTTAGGTCAGAATATAGAGGATTGGATACCTAGAAACCTAATTCTCTCAAGAATATAGTTGCCATTAAAAATCTCTCAAGAAGATTGGAAGATTCAAAGATTCAAGAATTAACAACTCTTAGTTTTCTCTTTTCTCTTCTTTATTTTTTTTGTGTTGTTGATGATGGTGAAACTATTTGAATATTTGTTTTCATTACTTATGATGAACTAAATCTATTTTACTAGGATTTCAATGGAACTCAACACATAGTTTGAATTTACTTTCTCTCTCTAGCTTGATTTAATGGTTTATTGAGTTGTTTGTTCAATTTTGTTCTTAATTCTTCTAGTTGATTGGCCACCAATTAGATTGACTTGTTAACCTAAATACAACTTGAAAAAGAGAGTTTAGTGTTATACATGGATTGAATGACACATGTTTCATATTCATTTATTAGGATGAATTGATCTGCAGATGGGGTAGGAATACACTTACTTGTTATGTGTAACCATTGTTAGAGCCTAAGCTTAATGAGTTCTTCTTTAATTCAATTATCATAGGAATATAGTTAATTGGTTAAGAAGGATATTTTTATGAGACCATCGAAAGATCCTTATAAATAAGATAGAACTCTAGGTTAACAACTCAGGATCATTAATCAAGTGGAGAGGTTGAGAGAGATTCAAGTGAAGTGTTGAGGGAAGTTGTAATCCTAGGCTTTCAAAATTAATTGAATTCATCCTTTTTAATTTACTTGCTTTCATATTAGTTAATTTTAATTTTAATTTTTGATTACCATCTTTATTTAATTGTTTAGATAAGATTGAGTGTGTGAATTTTAGTACTTAGCAAAATTAACAACAATTCCTCGCGGGTACGACACTCTACTTCCACTTTATTACTTGTTTGCGATATGTACACTTGCATAATGAAATCTGACAACAAAGGTATTGGTCTATTTCTCACAATGATCATCAATATTCTCGAGACTGTCCATTATTTCATGTGAAAACCCCTTATTATTGTTTACCAAAAAAAATTCAAAGTTTCATCTTTTTGCAAATTCAAATTATTATTAAAACATAAAGAACACAAAACATTTAAATTCAAATTTTATTTATTTCATGTAGATATCAACATGAGACAAGTGCTTTCATCATCACAGTATATAGAACTACATGCATCGGAAATCCTAATATGATTATGCACCATGTTTCTTATGACACTTGGCTTTCCCATCTTCAAAACTTATCGAACCAGCCTTGATGAAATCCCTGACCTTGTACTTCAAACTGGGGCAGTTCTCTGTTGAGTGACCTTGATTGCCAGAATGATAACCGCAACACTCATTAGCATCATGCCAGCTCGGATAAGGGTGCTCTAGAGGCTCTAATTGCATAGGTGTCACAAAGTGATTCTAGATGAGTTGAGGTAGTAGCTCACTGTATGACACAGGAATCGAGTCAACCTGATTTCTTCCTCACTTTTTATGCCCTCTTCGATTATTCACATGGGTGTTAGATTGATAGACAAATGTAAATGCTGGCGCCGTTGCAGGCATTGGTTGGTAAGGATAATCACCTTGAGAGACGTTGTTCAGGGTAGGGTACAATGGCTGATACGAGGAGAATTGGGGATATGGGGTAAAGCCTTCCACAACTTAGGTATCTTCCTCTTTCTCTTCAGATGCCCCATTTCTCTCGACATTGGATGTTCTTTCTCCTTTAAGTTTCCCATCCTTGATATCATTCTCAATCATCTCCCCTGAGATTATCATATCTGCAAAAATTTGTGTGGCACTGCTGACGAGTTTATCGTAGTACTGGGCCCGTAGTATATTCACAAAAAGGACGGTGATTTCCTTCTGTGTCAAAGGTGGTCATACTTGGGCAACCATGTCCATCCACCACTGAGCATATTCTTTGAAGCTCTCAGTAGCTCTTTTCTCCATATTTTGCAAGGTGAGACGCTCAGGCACCATATCGGTTATATGCTTATACTGGCTTAGAAAAGCCCTAGCCATATCATTCCAAGAGCGAATTTGATCCTTGCTCAACTGACTATACCACCTAATTGCGGACCCGCTGAGGCTATCCTGAAAATAGTGGATCAAAAGCTTATCATTATCTATATGACCCGTCATCTTTCGGCAGAATATAGTGAGGTAGGATGACGGATCGGTTGTCCTTGAATTTAAGAGGAATGACTAAATCGGGGACCAAACAACGTTCTTTCACATCTACACTCCCAAATACATCTCTAATTTCTACTGTCTGGAGCCTTTCATCTAACAGCTGATTGGGAATTTGCCAACTCACCCTTATTTACCGCAACCATTTTCAACTTTTTCTGTTCAGCTGGATCATATGAGTTTAGGACGTTGACGGTATTAACTACGCTCCAGACACCTAACATTACGACCTTATTCTGATTCCTTTGTGTCCCTGACCCTTCTTTGGCGGTCAAGTTTTCAGTGTATCCTTTTCCCTTGATTATGGCAGATATCAGCTCCATCAATTCAGTCATCTGATCTCTAGATTCTACTTGAGATTTTGGCAATTGTTCTGGCAATTCTTCCTGTGCCCTTTCCATTCTTTCTATTTGAGCAGCTTGTTCATTCTCCATAGCTTTGGCCTGTATTAAATAGGTACTCAATACTTCTTATACCTCTGATTTGAAATGGAAATTCTTTCAAAGACTCTTAAGCCAATTTCTGTTTTATCTCCCCAAGTGCGTGTCATGATGAATGAGCCATGAATGTCATTTGATACACGTGAAGCCTAAACAATATGATGTATAGACATGTACAGTGGAAACATGCTGACCATATATGTAATAAATGCAATAACGATACCAACATGATGCAAGCAAAGAATAAACAAATCAATGCATGGATATATGCAGTGAATGACCATGTATATTCAAGATGTATTTCCTAATGAATGATCATATACACTATGAATGCAACACGATGTCAATTATGATGCATGTAAACAATGAATGATTGACACAGAGTATATACAAAGAAAATCATGCTGACCATGTGTGTCATGAATGCATCATGATGTTAATATCACAGATTAATGCATGAGCATATCATGTTGACTATGTATGCCATGAATGCAACCCGATGTCAACATGATTTACATAAACAAATCAATGCATGTAAAGAATAATTAAATTAATGCATGAACATATACAGAACAATCATGCTAATTATGTTTGTCATGAATGCGACCTGATGCTAACATGATGCATGGAATAAGCAAATTAATGCATGAACGTATACAGAAAAGTCATGCTAACTACATTTGTCATGAATGCGACCTGATGCTAACATGATGCATGTAAAGAATGAATAAATTGATACATGGGTATATACAAATAATGACCATGCATGTCATAAATGTATTTTACAATGAATAACCATGCATGTTAGGACTGTAACATGATGTCCATATGATGCATGTAAAGAATAAATGAATTAACATAAAGGTAATATACAAAAAAATTAACCAATGATTACACGAAATTGGTGGAACCAAATCTTGATTATTCAAAAACCTATTATGCAAAATTTGCCTCCAAATTTAATCTATGATTTTTTTGAAACATGTTCTCCATGAAAAACCAAACATATTATTTTTCAAAAGAATTTAGGGGTAGTGGATCCTATTATGGTACAATGTCCAAATGTTCATTCAACACTACCGGTTTACAATTCTTATTCAACCAATGAATGTTTATGAAATCAACAAATGAGATTATTATTATCATCCTTTTGTTGCAAAGAATGAATACAACCATGAATGTACATGCTCTATTCACATATGCATGAAATGTGCAAAATGCAAAATGCTTGAAAAAGGATTTATATTTTCAATTTCAAAAAGTTAGTGAACACTTGCCCTAACAATATCGACTCACTTAGGCATCACGATGCCTTCGGGGCAGGGTATTAAACTTTACTACGGGCGATGTACATTCATCGTTGCCCAATCTACAACACTTATTCAGAGTGTAAAATAGGTAACAGGAGGTTTAGAAATGCCCCTCCATGTGTTCCTAACTTCGGTATATCTATCGAAAATTCGATAGGGCTTCGCTTATGTTGGCTCTAGGACTCAGTATATGTGGGTAAACAAAGTTCTAAAAGGCCCCGAATTGTTCCTCATTGTCACCTGTGAAGGCTAGTAAGGCACCCTGATAAAAGCGGGTTCAATTCGTTAGAGTATATTTTCCTAAGCCCATACAGAGGATCAATCTCGAAAGCTTTAGGTACTTTGTACTCCGGAAGTGTTTCACTAGCCCATACGGAGGGTCAATCATGAAGGCGTAATTACTTTACTTCCACTTAAAAAAGGACGGAACCTGGGTAGAGAGTTCATGTTATGAAAATGCAAGTGCAATGTGTGCGGAGGAACAAAACAAACCTTTTACCACTTATCCTATAACACTTATCCTAAATACCCCAACAATTTATAAAAATAAAGATCAAGAATAGTATAACGCATTAACCAACCAGAGAGCAATAATAATATGCATGCAAAAAATGTTTTGTTATTTTCAAAACTTATTATAGGCGGTGTGATGTGCGTTCATCATTTCCCGATTTGCAAAGGTAAACTTATTCAGAATGTAGAAAAGAAAGTGAAAGGATTGAAAATATTCCTCCATGTGTTTTTAGCTTCGGGTATCTAACGAAAATCTGGCATGGCTTCACCTAGGTTCACTATATGAAGGTGAATCGGTTCTAAAGGCCCCGAATTGTTCCTCACTGTCGCCGGTGAGGGCTAGTAAGGCACCCCGATAAAAGTGGGTTCAATTCGTTAGAGTTCATTTCCCCGGCTTATGCAGAAGCTATTGCCACAAGAAGCATAGGTAATCTGATACTCCGAAAGTGTTTCGCTAGCTTATGCGAAGGCTATTGCCACATGAAGCGTAGGTACTTTGCTCCCACCTAAAAGGACGGAACCCGGGTATAGGGCTCATGATATGCAAATGCACGTGTGGTGTGTGAGGAGGAACAACAAACCTTTCACCACCTATTCTACTCCCTTTATTCTAAATTCCCCAATAAGATTAAACAATGTAAAGCATCAATTAAGCAAAGAATAAATGTATGCAACAAAATAACCAGAGAACAATAATAATATGTATGCATATGAATATGGAAATATTTAAAAACATTTTATTATTTTCAAAATTCTCCTTATTATTGAAAATTGTGGGAATTAAAATTAAATACCAATTAAACCAACAAAACCGAAACTTTGATAACACACGACTAACTCTAGGCCTGACTCTCTAGAAGTCCCAATGGAGTTGCCAAGCTGTCGCAACCTAAAAAGTAACAAGTCTCATCGCGAGACTTTTTCGTTAAGTGTGACATTTAAAAGAACAGAGGAAAAGATGACTAATTCCTCTTGAAATAAAATGAGGGTTTGGAAACAGCCTCGAAAAAGACATGGAGTCGGCACCAATCTTTTTTGGCTAGGTGTGATCGGCCACCTATTAAAACCGGTTTTGTACAACATTTTAAAATTAATTAAAACATTTTTAAAACCAATTTCAAGTTTGCGTTTTAAACCAGAGAAATCAAAAAAATGGGTTCGGGACTCAGTTACGTGTGGGGAAGGATTAGCACCCCCACAACGCTCGTATAAAATGGTACCTTATTAATCGTGTGTTAATCTCAAGTCTCGGTAAAAAGTTGGTTTTAAATTTGGTATTTCAAATTAATTCCCAATTTTAAGAAAAATAATTCCATTTTTAATTGAAAATGACCTAAAATTGATTAATTCAAAATTTTCCTATATTCCCCGAAAAACTCGGCAAAATATAGAAATTTTTATTTATTTAGAATTTTTTTTGAATCATTCTCGTTTTAAAGAAGATATTTTGTTATTAATGCTAGTTGATGATATCCTCCCAAGCAACCCAGAAGAGAACTCATGAATTATTTTAACTCGGGAATAACTTTATTTTATTTGAAACCATTATCTTTTCAAAACATTTTTAAAAAAATGAATATGAATATGTGTGACATAGTATAATCTAAATGACATGAAATAATCTAAATGAAATGATATAACCTAAGTGTCATAATATATTCTAAATGAAATGATATAACCTAAGTGACATAATATATACTAAATGAAATGAATATAACCTAAGTGACTACCTTAGGAAAAGACATCAAATTAAATTTTCTAAAATAAAAAATACTTTGTGATTGATTGAAAACAATTTTGAAAATCTTGGATGAAAAATAATACATGGTCGAAATCCCTTTTGAAAATGGCTCTATTTTCCTAACTTTAAAAACCGGATTTGATCACCCTTGACCTGAGCTTTATAAAACAATTTTTTAAGATTAAAATAGCTTAGAAATCAACCTAGGACAGTAGCTAAGGTTCCTAATCATCCTTCTCTTAATGCCTTAGCCAAAACAGAAAATTATTTTTCCCTCAAATTCAAATCTGACTTCTACTGACCAATTTTAAAACGTGATTTTTTAACCTATTTTAAAATTTTCAAAAAAATATGAAAAAAGTATAGGAGACTTAGAACATGTCTAACTCTATGGAAACAAATTTTCTTAATTTTTAGACTAAGGATAACCTACCAGAAAAATCACGAAAGTCAAAACACTGGATGAAAAACTGTTTTGCCAAAAATCATTTTTAAGCCATTAATAAAATCATTCAAAAATCAAAGTAAAAATATTGGAGACTCTTCTAAAGACCTACAAACAGTAGCTAAAATTTCTAAAAATTTGGACAAGAATTGCCTAAATAAAAAAAAAATCACAAAGGTAAAATTTCAACTTGACAACTTCTCAATTTTCCACAAGCATGCTCATGTGAGCTTGACTTTAAGCCATTGATTGGCTTAAGTCAAAAATCAAGTGGTATGATATGAGATGCATGAAAAAACAACAAGTTTAATGTATGAAATGCATGATCTAAGGCCTAAATGACATAGAAAATGCATGGCATAAACAAAGACCTTATATGCATGAAATGCATGGCAATGCAAGTGTAACCTAGACCTAATGAGAATGCATGGCAATAACACAAACACATGGCATAATAAATAAAATACACAAAATCATGGAATAGAAATGCAAGCATGTCAACTAACAAGATAAAAATGCACACACTAGGCACAAAATCATGGGGTAACCGAATAGACACATTTCTAAATGACGCAATCGTAAGCATGGCATTACCACAAACACATGACTTACTAAATACAAGACTAAAAAGGAAACATGCTAAACCAAGCAAACATGATGTAAAGGCAAGAATGTAGCTAGACATTTTCAGAAACACATAGTATGATAAAATCACAAGGCATGAACAACTTAACATGTTGAAAACAGAAAATTAAAAATGGCAAAAAAAGTAAGTAGACATGGAAACAAAATGATAAAATCAACCAAAATAATAGTAAATAAAAAAAATGTTAAAAACAAGCTCTATATCTCAACTATTTTAAAAAGTTTGAACATTAAAACATGCTAGAACATCACAACCAACATGAAAAATGAATCAAACACAATCACAATACCAATATAGGGCCATTTGGCCAACATAGAAAACTTAGAGAAAAAATTTGTTTTTGATTTTTCTTTGAAGACATAAGTTAGGAGCATTCAAAACTTGTTTTGAAAAACAATTTTATTTCATGAAAGAAAATAAAAATAACCATGAAAATAACAAAATCATATCAACAAAGTATGGAAGAGAGCATGAAAGAACATAGCTACTACTGTAGATTTTCACCACGCAAGTGCACGTATCGTAACAAGTAATATAATGAAAAGTAAAGAGTCGAACCCACGAGGAATTGTCACTAGATTTGCTAAGTACTAAAATTAACGCAACTTAATCTAATCTAAACAACTAAATAAAGATGATAAAAAAAAAACTAAATTAAATTAAAAGAAACTAATAATAAAAGCAAGTAAATTAAAAGATAAAATTCAATTAATTATAAAAGCCTAGGATTACAACTTTCCTCAACACTTCGCTTGAATCTCTCCCTACCTCTTCACTTGATTAATGATCCTGAGTTGTTAACCTAGAGTTCTATCTTGTTTATAAGGATCTTCCGATGGTCTCATAAAAATGTCATTCTTAACCAATTAACTATATTCCTATGGTAATTGAATTAGAGAAGAACTCATTAAGCTTAGGCTCTAGCAATGGTTACACATGACAAGTAAGTATATTCCTACCCTACATGCAGATCAATTCATCCTAATAAATAAATATGAAACATGTGTCATTCAATCCATGTCTAACACTAAACTCCTTTTTCCAAGTTGTATTTAGGTTAACAAATCAATCTAATTGGTGATCAAGCAATTAGAAGCATTAAGAACAAGAATGAATAAACAACTCAACAAACCATTAAATCAAGCTAGAGAGAGAAAGTAAATTTAAACTATGTGTTGAGTTTCATTGAAATCCTAGTAAAAGAAATTTAGTTCATGATAATTAATGAAAACAGATATTCAAATAGTTTAACCATCATCAGCTACACAAGAAAAATAAAGAAGAGAAAAGAGGAAAGAAAAAACTAAGAGTTGTCAATTCTTGAATCTTGAATCTTCAAATCTTCCAATATTCTTGAGAGAAGTTGATGGAAACTATCTTCTTGAGAGAGAAGTAGGCTTCTAGATGTCTAATCCTCCTTATTCTGACCTAA
The DNA here is from genome assembly GCA_030761205.1 of Fremontodendron californicum. Classification (NCBI taxonomy): domain Eukaryota; kingdom Viridiplantae; phylum Streptophyta; class Magnoliopsida; order Malvales; family Malvaceae; genus Fremontodendron; species Fremontodendron californicum. The sequence continues at coordinate 24,533,747 of JAULJL010000013.1, forward strand.
AATAGTCCTATTTAAAGTGTCCAAGGCCTCCTGGAGTCCCAAACTTCGTGTCCAAGCAAACAGGTTTACTGTGTTTACTATTCAAGTTGGCGCTGTAGCATTAGGTCTCGAATTGGCTGGCGCTGCTGGTTCCTCTATTTTTTTGTACTTCGTCAGCTATTTTGACTGGGAAAATCTTATCCAATTTTGACAAGCCTTACACCATTGGAAAGGTATGGAAGTCAGATTTAAAAGTCAAGAAAAACTTTTTCTCAAATGAAGTATTTAAGATCAAGTTTTTTTTGAAAGAATCTCTAGAGGTCAAATCTGCCTACTCATTGGTTTGCACCATTTTTCATCGTTTTGCACCACGAAGCTCCAAATCACCTTGGACCTATAAAAACACATAAATAACAACTAAATAACTATTTTAAACATAAAATGGATAATTAAAATAAATATAAAAACATCTAAAGCTAATCAAATCCTAATAAAATCCTCAAAGACTTAGCCGATTTAAAAACATAATGGCAAAATAACTATATTTTCTGGAGTTATCACACCCCCAAACTTAAGATTTTGCTAGTCCTCTAGCAAAACAAAACTAAACAAACTAAATAAATAAATAAATAGACTCAAAACATCACTCAAGATAAATGCACTCAAACAATGATTTCTTAAATTTTCCTCAAAAGTTTACCTCAAAATCCTAATTCAAAGTAGAACATAAACATAATCCAAATCCATGATTCAATTCAATCGTAAACTTGATGCTTGAATGGATTTTCAGTGTGTGTGTGTGTAATATCTTTGCAAATTATCACATGCAATCTAAATAAGTTTATATCAATGCAAAATACAAACTCGTACTAGATTCTCATATGTTTGTTTTTAATCTCTCTCTCCACTAATGTAGACTAACACTTCATCAAGGATCAAATAGGTCTTTATTAAGTTTGTAATGTAAGGCTAGGGTCAAGGTATGATAAAGGATAAATTTTGGTTTAAGTTCACCCATAGACACTTTACATTTTTATCAGGATTTTTGAGAGCCATAGTCTTTTCCTCAAATTACATTGTCCATTTTTTTCTTTGAATACACTTCTTTTTTGCTTCACCAATTTCTTCATTTTTTTTTTCTATTCTTCGTTTTTGAAGAACCATAACTCTTTTTCTTTTTCTTTTTTCACCACCACTTCACCCAAATTTGACATGGCTCAAAAATTGTTTCCTGTAATATCATCACATGCCTATGTAGTGAGGGTTAATCATGGTTTTTCTTATTTGGCTAGGCTAAAATATGGCAATCAAAGAAAAAAGATATATCAATTAGGCACAAAGAGGTAGACTAAGGATAATCATATATAAAAGGTAAGCTTGAAAGGTTCAAACGATCCAAAGATAGCCTAAATCACTTCCTCAACTTAGTGTCATCTAGGATTTCACCTCAAGAGAATCAAACAAATTCTAGGTTCTAGACATAATTGCAATTCACATCAAAATAATCAGTCTTTAAATAAGCAATGCAAATCTAAGCAAGAGATTAAGTGCTCAATTTGTGAAAATCACATCCTAACATGAAACTAACAAAAGAATTTAACACAAATTTTTCTCATGCTTATGTTTTCCCAAGAATCAAGATAAATCAATAACTAAAATTTATCATTGGATAAAGACTCCATCATACTAAGTGCATCATATCTCAAGCTAAAAAAAAATTTAGACTCCTAATAAAGAAGAAATTAAACATTCACGCAACTAAAATAAATCTAAAGGCACACCCCCAAACTTAAAACAAACATTATCCTCAATGTTTAGAAATAAAAAGAGTAAGAACAAGAAAACTCCCCTATCGATGCAAGCAAAACAGGAGAAGCTTTAGTTTTCCTCTTAGACTTCATCATGCTTGTCCAAGTTTGGGTAAGTAGTCACTACAAAAGAAAACAAAGTAAAAAGAAAATTAATAATAATAAAAATACTCTAAAAATTAAAAGAAAAGAAAAATAAAAAGTTTAGAACTTGGGTTGCCTCCCAAGAAGCGCTTGATTTATAGTTATCGGCTTAACTATCTCATGTTTATCATTCGATATCCAACCACTTAATGATTTTCGATTCATGCCATTTTGCTGTTCTTTCTTTGAACAGTTTAGCAGTCTTGCAGGCTTGAAAGCGAAATTCATCTATTTCCGTGATAGAATTCAAGAATGCTTTAAGATGATCGATGGGATAAATCTCTATGAATTCATCGTTGTTAGCTCTATCTATCCCATCGATTAGTTTTGGCTATTGGATGCATTGGGGAACAGGCTGTGGTGGTGGGTTACACTGGATCCATTCTTCTTGAGCTTTCACAAATTCTTCTTCAATAAGCTCGTTTGGCAATTCAAGCTCTTTGCTATCCTCTTCTATTTCTTTTTCAATCCCAAGTGTGTTGGCGTTACAATGCTCTTGTTCCTCTGGTCTGGAATTAGATTCAATGTCACCTAGAAGAGTTTCTTGAGGGCAATTGTTAAAGGCATTGACAAGCTGGCTCATTTGTGTTTCAAGACTCCTAAGTGTTGTCGCTTGACTCTGAAGTTCTGTTGATTGCTCCTGAATGATAGTGTCGATTCTTTCCATGAACTGCATAAACATCTCTTCCAATGAAGGATTCGTTTCTGGAACTAGTGCTTGAGCTTGTGATGAGAACTCAGAAGGATATGTTGTCTGAATATGAGGACCATTGATTGTTGTTCCAAGAAGAATTTTGGTGATCTCCCCAACCTGGATTGTAGTCGTTGGAATAAAAATTATTTTGGTACATATCGTAGTTTCCAACATCTATGTTGATTCAGCATAGGTTGGGCACCAATCACTATGATGTCCACCCCCACAGAGTTCACAAATTACAAACGGGCTTTGGACAGAAGGTACACACAAAGTGTCAAACTTCTTGTTAAGTGCAGCCACTTGTGCAGATAAGGCATTGATTGCATCCCGTTTATAATCCCACATAGTGCATCCAAATCAACAAAATTTGAAAATAAATAAAAATAAAGTTTAAATTAAGATTAAGGTTGCTTGGTATTAATATTAACAAAAATAATAAACAATTCCCCGGCAACGGCGCCAAAAACTTATTGTCGATTTTCACCATGCAAGTGCATGTATCGTAACAAGTAATATAATGAAAAGTAAAGAGTCAAACCCAAGAGGAATTGTCACTAGATTTGCTAAGTACTAAAATTAACACAACTTAATCTTATCTAAACAACTAAATAAAGATGATAATTAAAAAAAAAAAAACTAAATTAAAAGAAACTAATATTAAAAGCAAGTAAATTAAAAGATGAAATTCAATTAATTATAAAAGCCTAGGATTACAACTTCCCTCAACACTTTGCTTGAATCTCTCTCTACCTCTTCACTTGATTAATGATCCTGAGTTGTTAATCTAGAGTTCTATCTTATTTATAAGGATCTTTCGATGGTCTCATAAAAATATCCTTCTTAACCAATTAACTATATTCCTATGATAATTGAATTAGAGAAGAACTCATTAAGCTTAGGCTCTAGCAATAGTTACACATGACAAGTAAGTGTATTCCTATCCTACATGCAGATCAATTCATCCTAATAAATAAATATGAAACATGTGTCATTCAATCCATGTATAATACTAAACTCCCTTTTCCAAGTTGTATTTAGGTTAACAAATCAATCTAATTGGTGATCAAGCAATTAGAAGCATTAAGAACAAGAATGACAAACAACTCAAAAAACTATTAAATCAAGCTAGAGAGAGAAAGTAAATTCAAACTATGTGTTCAGTTCCATTGAAATCCTAGTAAAAGAAATTTAGTTCATGATAATTAATGAAAACAAATATTCAAATAGTTTAACCATCATCAACAACAAAAGAAAAATAAATAAGAGAAAAGAGGAAAGAAAAAAAGTAAGAGTTGTCAATTCTTGAATCTTCAAATCTTCCAATCTTCTTGAGAGAAGTTGATGGTAACTATCTTCTTGAGAGAGAATTAGGTTTTGAGATGTCTAATCCTCCTTATTCTGACCTAAAATAGTCATATTTAAAGTGTCCAAGGCCTCCTGGAGTTCGTGCCCAAGCAAACAGGTAAAAATCAGGAATTTTTATGTTTTTTTCTCGTGTTTAATGTTCACGCTGGCACTGTAGTGCTGGGTCTCGAATTGGCTGGCGCTGCAGTGCTAGCCTTCTGGCGATGCTGGTTCCTCCATTTTTGCGCACTTCGTCAGTTGTTTTGACAAGGAAAATATTGTCTGATTTTAACAAGCCTTACACCGTTGGAAAGGTATGGAAGTCAACTTCAAAAGTAAAGAGGAAGTTTTCTGAAAGAAAGTCTTTAAGATCAAGTTTTTCTTGAAAGAATCTCAGGAGGTCAAATCTGCCTGCTCATTGACTTGCACCATTTTTCATCGTTTTGTACCACGAAGCTCCAGATCACCTTGGACCAATAAAAACACATAAATAACAAATAAATAACTATTTTAAACATAAAATGGATAATTAAAATAAATATAAAAATATCTAAAACTAATCAAATCCTAATAAAATCCTCAAAGACTTATCCGATTTAAAAGCATAAAATGTGGCAAAATAACTATATTTTCTAGAGTTATCAGCTACCTTGCTCTAGCTTTCCAAATCAAAGAGTAGTAAGCAAATCCTTTATTTTTTCTTTCCCTCATATTTTTCCCTTTCTTTTTTCTTAAGAAAATAGCTACTTCCCTTCCATGATCAGCCCCTAGAACCCAGCAAAAATGAAACCCTCCTTTGATAAGCTTGGCCGAATGGAATCTAAATGGTGTAAGATGTTGTCATTTTTTTCCTAGCCAATTTTGATCCAAAGGCCCTTAATCCAAAATGCTTTTTATGTGAAATTACCACCCTTAGATTAAGTAATCAGCCCCTCACACCTGGGCTGTTCAAGAACATATTGCCATTATGTTGACATTCTCCCTCCTTATGCATTGGTCCATGTGACACAATTACAAAGGCTTGATAAAAAAAAATAACTACCTTACTATCCACTCTTTGCCTTTGGATGCAAGAACTCAGCAAAATCACTCTCCATCATGGGCTTGGCTGAATGGCCCTTTATATTCCAGCTCAATCTATATTTTTTTTAATTGCAAGAAAGGCCCTCTTTGGTTTCTTCGATAGAATGACCTTTTTGGCCCCCGAACCTAATTAAATAGCAAACAGACTCCAAATCCAAATTTTACTTTTTCAATACTTCCTAAATAATATAAAATTTGAATTCTGTAAGTTTTCATAATTTTCTGAGCCCATTTGCTATTTTTCTCGAATTTATCTTCCAAAATTGCCCTTAATGTACCCGAACTTTTGCCATTTTGTAAACGAGCTCCGAATCCAGATTTTTCTTCTCCATTCTCTTTAAAATAATTTATAATTGAGATCTAAAAGTTTTCATAATTTTTCGAGCTCGTTTGCTACTTTTTCAGGATTTATCCTCTGGAATTTCAACTTAGTCGGTCCGAAATTTGCCATTTTGCAAACGAGCTCCGATCCGGATTTTTCTTCACCAATATCTTTCAAATAATTTATACTTGAGATCTAGAATTTTTGGTAATTTTTCGAGCTCATTTGCTATTTTTTCCGTATTTTCCAAATTTACCCTTTTACCTCCGAAGCTCAGTTTTACTCAAAACAAGTCTGATTTCTAGATTTTTTGTTTCCAGGCCTTTTTTATATACTAAATTGGAGTTGGTCCGAAAACGCCTAATTTATATGCTCAAATTCCCCTTCGATTTGATTTTTCCTTTTTTCAATATCAAGAATTTCCTCGTTTTTCCATTTTTCCTCTAATCGGCTCTTTTCTCGAAATTACTTCAAACTGAGCCTTGGGATATCCTTGTTTACTCACTCCTCATCAATTAGGGGCTTTAGTATTACCAAATTGGGCCATTTCCGTAATTTTCCCCAATTTCACCAAAATTCACCAAAAACCCTAATTCTCGGTTTTCTTCCAAATTGACTTTTCCTTCAGTTTTGCTCCCAAATGACCTCTTCATTACCCGTAGTCATTGCTTATCTTCCATTTGGAACCTCTAATTTTGACCAATTTGATCATTTAAGGACTTTTCCCCAAATTTTCTGAACTAGGGTTTTCTTTCCACTAAATCTCCGTAATCCATCTTCCGAACTCTATATCTTTCATTGTAGACCTCGGATTATCAAAATTCTTTCACCATTTTTCAATTGAACTTTGAATCTTGATTTTAAAAGTGGGTTGACTTTCAGTGGTTGACTTTTTGAAGTTGACTTTATCGAGGTTGACTTTTTTCAAATTGACTTTTCATGCTTGCTTTCTTAAACTAAGTCTCGGAGTACCACCTGCAGGATGAGAAGAGCTTTTTTGCATTCTGAAACATCATAAGGAAGAATTTTTACCTGATTTAGGGGTCCGGACAAAATTAGGTGTTTACAGTCGAGTTGGCCGATATTTGGGAACGAATAACTTGGGAAAGGAAGAAGAATTTTTTTGAAAAATATGGTCAGATTGCTTTGCCCATCCCGGTGATAATTGAGGAGTCAATGATCAAAACAGCCATTCAGTTTTGGAACCCTTCCTATAGGTGTTTTGCTTTTAACAAAGAGGATTTGACACCGACCATAGAGGAGTATTCAATTCTTGTTGGGTTAGAGCTTCGGTTCCCGGATAAGGTGTACGTCACAAAGGCAAAAATGGGTTTTCATAAGAAGTTGAAGAAGCTCATCGAGATAGAAGTAGGAGATCCGGATCTGAAACAAAAAAGGGAAACTTGTCTGAATCCCTTGGGATTTTTTTCGAAAATTTATCAAGGGACACCTTGATGACGAGCAAGGAATCACCGCTTTTGCTTTGGCTATTTATGGGATGGTAATTTTTTCTAAGGTTTTGGGGCATATTGAGGTGGCAGTGATAGATTTCTTCGAGCAAGTTGAGAACCACATTAACCCCTCGCCGGCAATCCTTGCTGAAACCATAAGATCGTTAAACTTTTGCAGCAAGAAAGAGGAGGGTCGTTTTGTGGGATGTGCGCCACTACTGCATATATGGCTCAATAGTCACTTCGTGTGTGAAAATAGTGCTTTCTCCAAACCTTACCTAAGAAATAGTGCCTCTATTAGAGAGTTCTGCGAAAGCAAATGGCCAGAACCCAAATCCAAGAAAGAATGGGTAGCATTCCTACGGTCATTGACCAGTAAGCAACTAAGATGGATGGCACCATGGATGCATCATGGAACAATGTTATACGGATGTGGAAAACCGTCGGTACAGCTTTTGGGACCATGGAGAGTAGTGAGTTACGCTCTACTGATGGTATTGAGACAGTATGGGGTAAAGTAATTCGTCCCAACTACACACAAACTCAATCAGGTGGAATTTTCTTATGGGGATCCGAATATGTCAAAGAGAGTGGAGTCAATAGTCAGAGCCTGGAAAGAAAACCAAAGAACAAGGTTAGGGTCCCTCAGTGAGAGTGTCACTCCAAGGTACCAAGTGTGGAGAGCAAATCAGGTCAACAATGTGGTTCTTCTTGAAGAAGAGGTCATGTATCAGCCAATTCCTGCTCCACTAGAGAGAATATTAGAGCGAGAAATCGCTGAGTAAGGTTTCAGCGTTGAAAGAAAGAAGATAAAGCAGAAAAGTCAGAGGTTCCAAGAGAAGGTCAAGAATTGGAAAGACAAAACCAAAATACAAAAGTCAGAATCCAAAAAATAATGAAGGAACGTGATACTACATATGCCGACTTGAAAGAATTGCACTTGGAAAACAAGAAGCTGAGGACACAACTGAAAGTCAAAAATATACTCGGACCAACTTATAGACAGGAAAGGGAACTTAGTGGACTTCAGGAGGAAGTAGAGCAGTGGAAAAGAAAGGCACAAGAAAATGAAGCAAAAGCCGTTCGGTTGTCTCGTGACAAACAGAAATGTAAAGACATGTATACCCAGGCTTTTATGAGTTTAGCCAAATCCCTGCATACAAACGAGAAGCTAAAGGCAGAACTCGAGAACAAAAGAGAAAGTTGTTCCCAGATGCAACAAGAGAAAAGTTTCGAGACCTAGAGAACAACTACATAGCCAGAAAAATCACATCGACGAGATTATGTGGGAATGGAGGAATAGAGAAAGTGATTGGATTTATGCATGTGATTTGGCTATAGATGCTAGCAGGAGATGGGAAGCTGAAAGTTTGGGAAGGCAGAAGAACATAGAGCACTTGGGTGCACAAATCGGCAAAGTCGTGAAAAAGGTCAACGGGATGATCGAGAAAGTGAAAGCTCTAAGGCAAAGAATCTAGCCAATTGGGGAATACGGACAGCAGTTGCTTAACTTCTTGAACGAAGCCAAAAATCGGTATAAGCAGATTAGTTGTTTTTAAGGACACGACTCTAAGAAATTATGTTGATGTAATGAGAACTATATTTGGGATCAATGAATAATCAACTTCCTGAAATTTATCTTTGAGTATTTATACCTTGGATGCATCTTTACAATCATTTGTTTGTTCATTCATTCATTCATTATTTCATGCACTCAATAAAGAATAAAGAAATAATACGTCATGAGGTTCTAATCCGAGATGTTTGAACTAAGGTATAAAAATTGAGCGCCGATCAAAGTACCCAGACAGAAGTGCTCCACACTCGTATAATACATGGGCATAGACAAGGACTATGGACAACGAACAGGCAACAAGGATTGAGAGAATGGAAAGGGCACAGAAAGAATTGCAAGAACAGGTAGGCAGATCTCAACAGGAAGTACGCTAACAGATAGCAAAGTCCCAGGAAGAGTCACGAGAGCAAATGGCCAAGATGGTGGAAATGATTATGAGTCTAACAAGAGGAAAAGGCCAAGCTGAAAGCTCGATTGTGAGGGAAAAACCTCGACCTTGAGAAAGTAATAACGAAGATCCTCTATACCCACCGGGTTGTACTCCGACCTACGTCCAAGTGACACAAGACGGGCATCCCCAAGGGAAACCTCTAGTGGGAGGACAACCTTATGTGTACATCAGCACGCCAAGTCCCACGGGTCAATAAGGTCAAGGACTGTTCGCATCTAACCCAGTGACTCATCCTTCAAACCCAGTCCTCGTCCGAACTTGGATGACCCCGTAGAGCAAGAAAAGTTAAGGAAAAGTGTGACAAAACACATGTAGGACACCGGGACAAAGCATAAGTATGATATGCTAGAAGAGAAACTCAAAGCGATAGAAGGGATGGACGCCTTTTGGGAAAGTTGATGCAAGTGAACTCAGCTTGGTTTCAGATATAGTAATACTACCAAAGTTAAAGGTCCCAGAATTTGAGAAGTACAATGGGACCAAATGCCCTTCATTTCACATCACCATGTTCTGTCACAAAATGGTTGGGCACACTCATAATGACAAATTATTAATCCACTATTTTCAAGACAGCCTGCAAGGATCAGCCGTAAGATAATATAACCAACTAGATCGCAGTCGCATTTATACTTGGACAGGTTTGGCGAGAGCTTTTTTGGCCCAATACAAGCACATGGCTGACATGGCGTTAGATAGGCTATCCCTCCAAAACATGGAGAAGAAAGCAGGAGAAAGATTTAAAGAGTACACCCAAAAATGGAGGGACCTGGCTGCTCAAGCACAATCGCCTCTCACAAAAAAAAAAAAAAAACCATTGTATTGTTTATCAATACATTGCGAGGGCCATATTACGACAGGTTGGCCGGCAATACTACTAAGAGTTTTGCTGATATGGTCATTTCTGGAGAGATGATAGAGAGCGCCATAAAAAGCGACAAGATCGAGGGAAGCAAAATCACCAATAGTAAGAAGGTGGGGGCAACAAGGAAGAAAGAAAAAGAAGTGCAAGCGGCCTCGTATGAAAATCGACCACCATAAAGTTACACCCATTATCCTACAAATCGACCCTACAGCTACTCCCCTAACCCATACTTCTACCCTCCCACACAACCCCAATAACCAATAAGCTATCGACCACTAGTGCCAGTGTATACACCATCGCCCATGCCAGCACACATATACACGGCACCTGTACCTACTCCCAACCCGACCAGTCCAGTAAACAATGTGAGCACTAATCAAAGAGCGCCTCAGCCAATTTAACAAAGACTCTAATTTGACTCGATTCTCGTGACATACACCCATCTCTTCCCCAAGTTAGTTCTAAACCATCTAGTGGCACCTATGTTCCTTGAACCCATGAAACCCCCATACCCAAGGTGGTATGACCCAAACGTAAACTGTGATTACCATGGAGTCAACTCGGGTCACTCCACGGAGAATTGCACTACTCTTAAACACAAAGTGCAACACCTAATCATGGCCGACTGTCTAAGTTTCACAACCAAAGGGAAGCCTAACGTCACTGCAAATCCGTTACTTGACCATGGGAAGACGGGAGCAAACGCAATAACAGAAGAAAAATGGTGCCGGGTGATATCCAGGATTGAGATGTCCGGACTCATATAGGAAGATTTTTGGATGCTATGATTGAAGCCGGGCTATTTAAACCAGTCAGCATGGGGCAGAAACCTTCGGGGCTGGAATCGGATTTTGGACGCTTCTGCAGGTATCACGGAGGTTTGGTGGTACACACTGTCAACCAATGCTCCGATTTTTTAGGCAAAATTCAAGAGATAATGGATATTGGCATAGTAGAATTCTCCACATAATGGGAGGAAGAATAAGTGGATATAGTGATTGAGAAGACCCCAAAAGTCCCTAAGAGATGGGTTAAGCTAAAACCATTGGTTATCTACTGTGGGGAAAGCCAGAGCTCGCCAGGAAGGGAAACACCAAGGGTGCCAAGGTCGATGGTGACTATTGAAGTACCAAGTCCATTCCCATACAAGAATGATAAGGCTGTGCCTTGGAGATATGAATGTAAATTTGTATCACCGGAGCCTATTAACGCTACACCAATTTTCAATGCTTCTACGACTGCCATAGACATAACCGATGTTGGGAGTTTTACTAGCAGTGGAAGATGCTATACACCGGAAGCATCGAAAAAGGTTAAAAAAGGGAAAGCTAAGACTGATAAAGAGGAGACCATCCCGGAAAGCACAGTTGAACGAAAAATGAGCAAGCCTGTGATGAAAGAGGAAGCTTGTGAATTCCTCAAATTTATCAAACACAACGAATACAGTGTTGTAGAACAATTAAAGCGCTCGTCGGCTCACATATCCATCTTGGAATTATTGATAAATTCGGAGACCCATAGAAGGACACTCTTGAAGGCACTGAATGAGGCATACGTGGCTCATGATTTGTCCGTAGAGAAATTTGACCAAGTAGTGGGGAATGTGGTTGTTAATAACTTCATAGCTTTCAGCGATGATGAGATCATGCCTGAAGGGACGGGCAGTACCAAAGCCCTTTACTTCACTGCCCGCTGCAAGGGCCATATCATCGCGAAAGTCCTCATTGATAACGGCTCTGCACTAAACGTCATGCCTATGACTACACTGGCCAAACTGCTCGTCGACAGGTCCTACATAAAGAACAGCCATATGGTAGTGCGAGCATTCGATGGAACCCGTAGACAAGTGGCGGGGCAAATCAAGTTACCAATGAAAATTGGTCCTTGCACATTTGATATTGTCTTCCAGATTATGGATATCGTTCCTTCGTACAATGTCTTGTTGGGAAGGCCTTGGATCCACATGGCTGGTGCTATTCCATCCACTCTCCATCAGAAGGTAAAATTCAAAGTCGAAGAGCAATTGATAATTGTCGACGGAGAGAAAGATTTGCTGGTATCAAAGCCCTCGAGTATCCCTACATAGAAGCCACTAAGGAAGCTGGGGAATGATCATTTCGGACCTTGGAGTTTGTGAATGCTACATTTGTAGGAGAAGGTTCTAAGATTCCTATACCGCAGTTGTCTTCTGCTACTCAAAGCGGCCTTGCTCAAGTCGTGGGGAAGGGTTGTCGGGCTGGAACAGGTTTGGTAAGGAACCCGCAAGGAATTCGGAAGTGTATAAGTGTGATCGAAAAGGAAGACAAGTTTGGGTTGGGATACAAGCAGACCAGGGAAGACAGGGAAACACTAATAAGAGAAAGGAAAGAACAGAGGCTCACAAGGTTTAAGGGATATGAGATAGAGACTTTGAGGATGTACATCCTCCTCCTCTATGTGATATTTCAGTCGTTGGGTTTTATTTTTCTCGATTCACCAGTTGGGACCAAACCTGCCGTGACTTTGGAGGAAATATTTGCGGGATTCTACATCCAGATGGAACAAGAAAGATAAGAAAAAAAATTGAAGAAATGACCATCTACCCGTGCCCCCAGGATTTGAATTGAAGAATTGGCATGCTATAGATTTACCCGTTGTATTTAGGTCTCTTTCTGGTTAACAAACTAAGTCCTCAAACACTTCTGCCCAAGAGTGTTATGAGAGTTTCTTTTGTGCATGGGCTCCTTTTATGAACTCATCATTCTAATAAATGACAATTATAATGCATTATGTCTCGATTCATTTTGCATTTCTTTTATAGTTCATCTTTCTATTTTGTCTTCCTATACAACTATCTATATTATTTTGCTTACGCCTTTCTAGTTCTCCTAATAATGAATGCGAAAATGATCTCATCAATGATTCGAAAATCAATTTTGAGAAATGTATTGATATTGGTGAAATTGACGATGAAGAGGCTACATAAAACTACGACTTACCACCAGATCTATTGAGATCGATAGAGTCAGAAGAAAAGTAAATTATGCCTTTTTAGGAGACAACAAAAGTTTTTAATCTAGAAAATGAGGATAATAAGAAATAAATAAAAATCGGCACTTCATTACCATTGGCAAAGAAACGAGAATTGATAGAACTGCTCCACGAATATGCGGATGTGTTTGCTTGGTCTTATCAAGACATGTCGAGACTCGATACGGTTATTGTGGTGCATCGTTTGCCTTTGAAACCAAAATGCAAACCTATGAAACAAAAGTTGAGATGAATGAAGCCTGAAATGTTGCTAAAAGTCAAGGAGGAAGTGAAAAAGCAGTTCGACGTCGGATTTTTAGAAGTCGCCAAGTATCCTGAATGGGTGGCTAATATAGTCCCAATCCTGAAGAAAGATGGGAAAGTATGAATGTGTGTCGATTAATGGGACCTAAATAGGGCCAGTCCAAAAAATAGCTTCCCATTACCCCATATCAATACCTTGGTTGATAATACCGTTAAGCACTCGTTGTTCTCATTTATGGATGGATTTTCAGGCTATAACCAAATCAAAATGGCACTAGAAGATATGGAGAAAACCACTTTTGTGATGATGTGGGGAACATTTTGTTACAAAGTTATGTCATTTGTGTTAAAAAACGTCGGTGCGACTTATCAAAGAGCGATGGTGACCCTCTTTCATGACATAATGCACAAAGAGGTGGAGGTTTATGTTGATGATATGATTGCAAAATCGCGTGAAGACGAAGACTATGTGGTTAACCTAAGAAAGTTGTTCGGGTGATTAAGGAAGTTCCAACTTAAGCTCAATCTGGCCAAGTGCACTTTTGGTGTAACATCTGGCAAATTACTGGGCTTCATTGTTAATGAGAAAAGAATTAAAGTAGACCACGACAAGATACGCGCTATCTAGAATTTATCCCCGTCTCGGACACAAAAAAAAGTGCAAGGATTTTTAGGAAGATTGAATTACATTGCCTGTTTTATTTCCCAGCTTACCGCTAAGTGTGATCCGATTTTCAGATTCCTCAGAAACCATGATCCAGGTGAATGGGACAAGGATTTCCAGGAGGCATTCGACAAGGTGAAAGAGTATCTTACCAATCCACCCGTACTGGTACCGCCGACACCAAGAAGACCGCTCATTTTGTACTTTGTAGTGCATGAGAAGTCCATGGGTGTGTTTTGGACAGCAAGATGAAACAAGAAAGAAAGAGCATGCCATTTACTGCTTGAGTAAAAAGTTTACAAATTACGAGACCAAGTACCCGGCAGTAGAAAAAATATGTTGCGCATTGGCCTGGACTACTCATAGACTCCGACAATATATGTTATACCATACCACATTGCTTGTCACTAAATTGGACCCTATTAAGTAAATCTTTGAGAAACCCTCATTATCGGGAAGATTAGCAGGATGGCAAGTTCTACTCTCTGAGTATGACATCACCTATGTCTCGCAGAAAGCCATAAAAGGGAGTGCAATGGCCGAATTCTTGGCAGATAAAGCCACAGAAGATTATGAGCCAGTGAAGTTCGATTTTCCTGATGAGGACTTAATGGCTATTTTCCAAGACGATGAAGACCATGAATCAAAGAAAGATGTATGGAAGATGTATTTCAACGGCGCATCAAATGCTCTGGGCACGGTGCTGGAGCGGTTTTGATATCGCCAGAAGGGATCTACTGTCCAATCACTGCAAGATTGACTTTCAAATGCACCAACAACGTGGCAGAGTATGAGGCCTGTGTCATGGGACTTCAATCGGCTATTGCAAAGAAGATAAGCGAGTTAGAGGTGTATGGGACTCTACTCTAGTCATTTGTCAGTTAAAAGGAGAATGGGAGACAAGGGACTCGAAATTGGTCCTCTACCACAAGTTCATAGTTGAATTGGTTCAGCAATTCGAAAAGATTGAATTCAACTATCTACCCCGAGAAGAAAATCAAATGGCCGACGCCCTTGCTACGTTAGCCTCAATATTCAAGATAAATACAAGCGCTAACGTCTAGCCCATCAAGATGAGCATATGAAAGTCGCTCGCACACTGTATGCATGTTGAGGAAGAGCTGGATGGGAGGCCGTGGTACCATGACATCCTGTAGTACATAAAACATCAGCAATACTCGGGGCATGCCACGAAGAATGACAAAAGAACTTTGAGAAGAATGGCGATAGGATTCTTCCTGGATAAAGAAGTGTTATATAAAAGGAGTAGAGATCATACACTGCTAAGATGTGTAGAAGTGAATGAAGCTAAAAGAATACTCGAAGGGGTTTGTGGAACGCATGCAAACGGCCATATGATGGCTAAGCAGATTATGAGAGCAGGTTATTATTGGATGACCATGGAGAGGGATTGCATCAGGTATGTGCGAAAATGCCATAAGTACCATATATATGCGGATAAGGTACATGCTCCTCCAACAGCTCTGCATGTCATGACAACGCCTTGGCCTTTTTCTATGTGGGGAATATATGTGATTGGGCCAATTACCCCTAAGGCCTCAAACGGCCATCGCTTCATTTTGGTGGTGATTGATTACTTCACAAAGTGAGTCGAAGTTGCTTCTTACGCTAGTGTGACCAAGTCCGTAGTGTGTAGGTTCTTAAAGAAGGAAGTGATCTGCCGGTACGATCTCCCAGAGAAAATCATTACAGATAATGCTCTCAATCTAAATAATATCATGATGAAAGAAATTTGTACTCAGTTCAAAGTCAAACATCACAACTCGACACCTTACCGCCCTAAGATGAAAGGGGCAGTAGAAGCTGCTAACAAGAATATAAAGAAAATTATGGCCAAAATGACTGATAAGTACAAAGATTGTCACAAGAAACTCCCATTTGCTCTGCACGCTTACAGAACTTCAGTACGTACTTCTACGGGGCCACTCCTTATTCCTTGGTGTACGGGATAGAAGCTATTTAACCAATTGAGGTTGAAATCCATTCTTTGAGAATTTTGATGGAAGTCGAGTTGGAAGAAGCAGAATGGGTTCGAGCCCGCTATGAGCAACTTAATTTGATAAAGGAAAAAAAGATGGCGGCACTGTGTCATGGCCAGTTATACCAAAGGCAGATGATAAGGGCACACAATAAAAAAGTTCGCCCAAGAGAGTTCCGAGAAGGTGATTTGGTTTTGAAAAAGATCCTTCCTACTTAGCAAGATCTAAAAGGAAAATGGGCTGGGAAGGTCTGTACGTGGTGCAAAGAGTATTTTCAGGAGGGGGCAATGATTTTAGTAGAAATGGATGGCGCAGATTTTTCAAGTCCAATCAATGCCGATGCAGTGAAGAAATATTATGCATAAAAATTAAAAAAAATAAAAATAAATTGAAAACCCGACAGGGCGATTTGAGTCAAAAAAAAAAGAAAAAAAAGAGAGGTTCAAACTGAAAACCCGAAAGAGCGATTCGAATCAAGGGATGGATCTAGATCGAAAACCCTAAAAGGAGGCCTAGGTGAAACAAGAATTGGGGCAACCGGCAATAACCCGTCTGAAGTGATTACGTGAGGCAAAGGATTAAGGCAGGATAGAAATTTTGAGTGGGTAGCGAAGTGTGACATGATTGAATTTTACAAGATAGGGTGGGTAATTCGTGGTTTGATGCTCTCAAAGGAGTCAAGGACATCGATGGATATTTTTTCTTGAAAGAGAAATCCGTTCATTTGAGTTTTCATTATAGGGGATCTATCCCTATTCTTTCTTTCTTTCTTTTCTTTGATTAATGCCAGTATGTTCTTTTCTTTCGCTAGAATGAAATACATATCCCAATTCATAAAGTTTTGTCATTGAATTATCTTTATTTCTTTGAAAGTTTCTTTAGATAATGCATTACGTTGGCATGAAATTTGAATGATGATAAATAAATGAACAATGCATAAACGGAGCTTTCATGATTACTCTAGAGAAATTTGAGAATTGGAAAATCAGAAAGGGAGAAAGAGAAAAAGAGACGATGGGGCAGTATGAGACATTGATTATTTATCTCTTTGGAAGTGAAGAAAACAATGATTGAAATGATGATTGATATGTAAAATTATTTTGAGGAAAATGTGCAAAGCATTGACTCCAACCAAGAAAGGATCGTGAGGAAGTAAGTTGCAGACATATAGTAAACTTGAAGAGGGAGAAAAGAGGGAATTGGAAAAAAAATATAAAAAAAGTTTATAAAGAACGGGATAAGAGGCTTAATCAGGTCAAGCTTTGGAAGAACCACTGGTTGATAAAATACACACAGGGGCATCGAGTCATGCGAGCCTTAAGTTATGCTTTCCATTATCATAAGCATGCATTGCATTATCATGACATTGCAAACAATCAAAAATTATTATTGTTCAAAAAAGAGAGATGTGAATGACAGGTGGACAAGGAAAAAGAGAAACCCGACTACAACAAGAAGGCAAAAGTCACCATGATGACCAGGAGAAAGGTACCAATTTATTTTTCAAGCGATAGAGCCTCTGATGAGAGGAGCAACTTATTTTCCAAGTGATAGAGCCTCTGATGAGAGGAGCAATTTATTTTTCAAGTGATAGAGCCTCTGATGAGAGGAGCAATTTATTTTCCAAGTGATAAAGCCTCTGATAAGAGGAGAAATTTATTTTTCAAGTGATGGAGCCTCTGAGGAGAGGAGCAATTTATTTTCCAAGTGATAGGGCCTCTGTTGAGAGGAGCAATTTATTTTCCAAGTAATGGAGCCTCTATTGAGAGGAGCAATTTATTTTCCAAGTGATGGAGCCTTTGTTGAGATGAGCAACTTGTTTTCCAAGTGATGGAGCCTCTGATGAGAGGAGCAATTTATTTTCCAAGTGATAGAGCCTCTGTTGAGAGGAGCAATTTATTTTTCAAGTAATAGAGACTCTGATGAAAGAGGCTTTTCAGGATGCGCACATTCACGTTCCCGAATAAAAACATTGCTTGTTTCTTTGCCCTATTCTTGATTCTCAGCAATGTGCAAAGAGGGGCAGCTGTAGCAACCGATTTTAGCCCGGGTCAAATCCGAATTGGACCCGAGCCTTCTGCGGGGCCCAACACCGGACCACCCCTAGAGGGCCCAAAGCAGGCCACCCAACAGGCCTGCTATGCAGGCCCAATCCCCAGCCTACTGTGCAAGCCCAATCCCTAGCAGGCGCAATTCCAATCCCTAGCAGGCCCATCCCAAACCCTAACCTTAGCAAACCCTAGCCCTCTTCCCCCAAGCAGCCACCCCCCTGTCAGGCCACCCCCCATACATGCCACCCCCCATACATGCCTCCCCCCCAAAAAAAGAGCCTACAAACAACCCTAATTCGACCCACCTATACACCATTCCCCTTTGAACCTAACTCAAACCCCACGCCACCAGTAGTAGCCACCGTAGGTCACTCCCCCTGCTGCCCCAACAGCCATTTCCCTTACACACCAACCCCCTAGCCCCTCTACACAAACCCCCCACGTCACAGGTTGCCCACAAGCAACATCCCAACCCCAAAATTCGAGGACCCAGATCCCGAATCTTGGGGTTTTGAAACCAAAATCCTTCAAAAGAGAAGGATCCCAACAACAACAGAGAGGATTTTTTTTGGAAGAAAAAAAAGAAAAAACCCTCAAGAAAAAAAACCATTCGGTTCCCTCCCCAGCAGCCATCAACTCCCCCAACCATCACTCACGACAAAAAAAAAAAAAAAAAAAAGCCTACCACATCAACCAAAGCAAAAAAACTAAACATCAGCAAAACAAGAAAAAAAACAAAAAAAAGGAAAATGGGTTTTGATTTTCGAGGCTAGATCTACTAAGATCAAGCCCGATTCGGGCAAAAAAGAGTCCAAAATCGAAAAGAGGAGGCAAAAATGAAGCTCAAGTGGGTTTTTGGTAGCCATTGGAGTACGACCATCGGAGACGACGGCGGCGGACGGCGGACGATCGCTGGTGGTCGGCCGAAATCTGGGTTTTCTATGGGTTTTTCGATGATGTGAAGAACAATCAGATTTTTTAGAGAGAAAGGATCTGTAGCTAAAGAAATAATGGAAAAAGGAAAAATAAAAAGAAGAAAACTTGGGTACTTAAAGAACCCCAAAATGACGTCGTTTTGGTGTGGATAAAAAATAGGGGAAGCGAGTCAAGTGAGACTCGCATGTGGACCCGTTTTCAGGTCCGACCCAGGTGTAGCCTGGTCCAGGCAGAAAAGAAAAGATAAAAAGATAAAATCAAAATCAAAATCAAAAATCAAAATCAAAATCAAAATCAAAAATCAAAAAGAATTTGGGCCCAAGCCCACCTTGCTGGTAAACTCCATCGGACCCGGGGCAAATTTCGAGTCCAATTAGGTTAAATTTGTTTTTATTTCCTTTTTATTTTATTTTATTTTATTTTTTGTTTATTACTTATTTAATTATCGAGGCATATATTAGTATGTTAGCTTATTTTGCATATTCTTTATTTAAAATATGATAATGCATCTTAATGTTTAATTATTTTTGTATTATTAGTGTTTTAATGTTATAACATGTTATAACATATTTTGTTGTTTTTGTTATTTTAAATATGGTGGTATATTTTAACAATATATTATATTATTAGTGTTTTAAGGTCATTACATGTTCTAATGTTATTTGTTATTTTGTTATTTTAAATATGGTAGTATATTTTAACAATATATTATATTACTAGTGTTTTGATGTCATAACATGTTTTAATACATTTTGTTATTAATGTTTATTAGTTTTCTTTAATATTGTTGTATTTTAATATATTATATTATTTATGTCCCAACGTTGTGGTGTATTTTAATATACTTTATTATTTGTAGTTATTATTTATTTTAAATGTCATATCCTATTTTAATATATTTTACTATTGGTATTCATAATTTATTTAAATATGTTAGAATATTTGAAGTGTCGTAAATACGGATTTGTTATAGGAAGTTTAAAAGTGTTATAATAAGCAATTATTTTTTAATAAATAAACATAAGGGTGAATATGGATTTACCGACGACGGAATTCGAAGGATGTCATAGTGTTGATTCCTAAGATATCCCCAGGTGAGAGAATTTCGTTAAATATCTCCACGAGTGGTGTGATATTTAGCGATATGCTCAATACAAAAAATTCGTTTTCATTTCAAAATGGAAATAATCAAAATAAAGAAATGAATAAATAATGAATGTTTACGTGCTTGATATTTTGTCATGCTCGTGTTTTTTTTAATATTATGCTTCGTATGTTTAATCGTGTAATTATGTATTTAATCACAGGTCTTACATGCTTAATTGTGTGCATCTCGTGTTTAAATATCCGCATCATACGTATTAAATAAAAATGGATGTAAATTGCCGACGATGGAATTCGAAAGATGTCACAGTGGTGATTCTTAAGATATCTTAAGGTGAAAGGATCTCATTAAATGCCACCAAAAGTGTTGAAAATATTTAATGAGTGTTCTCGATAATAGATTTACGTTCACTTTCATTTTCAAAAAATAATAACAATTCTAAAATAAATAAAAAAGAATAAACATGTCTAGAAAAAAAAAGAATTAGTTTTAAATACCGATGTCAAGTCCGTTAAATCGAGATTTAAAATAACACATGATTAATTGGTATCGTTTTCTAAACGGACGTCGTGGGGGTGCTAATACCTTCCTCATGCGTAACCGTACTCCTGAACCCGATTTTGTTTTCTCTCTAGTTTAAAGCGCAGATTTCGAAATTGGTTTTAAAAAATATTCTAATTAGTAGGGATGGCAATGGAGCGGGGCGGGGGTGGATTTTGCAGTATCCGCCCCCGCTCCGCGATAGCACTGCTCTGCCCCGCCCCCCGCTCCGCCGTGGATGTTGAAATTTCAATACCACTACCACCTCTATGGATGTCGGTTACATCCATAACCATCTCGCCCCGCTCCGCCCCATTTGATATTTATTAATTATTTTTATTTTTTTCAAATAATAAAGCATTGTAAAAAAATTTAAATATAAATTAAATATAAACATGTTTCTAATCTAGGAAGAGAAAAAATAAAGTATTAGGTTTAGGTTTTTAAAAAGAAAAAGAAAAATAATACGTTTAATTATGTTATTTTATTATTCTTTTAAAAGCTAAATATTTAAGGGTAAAATTGTAATTTCAGTATTCGGGGCTGGGCGGAGCAGGCAATTACCACAACTGCTCCATCCCCGCCTTTCAAACCAAAAAAATTGCACCGCCCCGCTCCACCTCCATTGTTCAAAAAAAAAAAAAACCTCTCCATTCGGATCAGATCGATTCGAAATCCATCGGTCGGATCGGGTTTTGCCATCCCTACTAATTAGTTTTAAGATATTTTACTAAAATTGGTTTTAATAGGTGGCCAATCACACCTAACAAAAAAGATTGATGGCGACTTCATTTTGTTTTTAAAATCGTCTAGCGGTCAAAAAAACCGTTATGACAAATATAAATCACTTTGTCAAATTTACACGAGAATATTTCACATAAGATTATTTCGAATTCATGAATAGAGTAATTTATTCCTAAAAACTAGTAAAAGAGATATCATTACATATTCACAACGGCATTACAGTACATAATTCGTAGCATCACCAGTTTTACAGTGCAATTATCCCCACTCATATTTTCTTCCACCTGCCAAAACCAGCACAACACTACTGTTAGTGTTTTAGTACTTTGTGAGAAGCAACTATTATCTATCTCGGACTCCGGTGAGTATTGATACGGGTATGTGTCTAATACGGATATATTTAATTTTTTTCTAAATTTTTTCATATATTTAGAAGATTATACTCCTATATCCACGTCCGAATATATGTCGGACACAGGTATCAAATACAAATGTTTTAGGGAAAATGAAAAGTCAATCATATTGCTATCAATGAACATGCCACAGTTTCTAGCAGCAGCATACAGACCAACTGAAGACAAAAAATGAAGGAAATTTTAGTTATATAAAGGCAGAAGGCTTCATCACTAGATTATTGGTAGTTTGCCAGAACATCTATTTATAATTTTGATGATCAAGGTGCAAGACGGATATGTGTTTGATACGGGTATATTCAATTTTTTTTAGATTTTTATGTATTTGGAGGGTTATTGGAGGATCATATCCCCATACCCAAATCCGGGTATATGTCGGACACGGATGTCGGATGCGAATATTTCAAGAAAAATGAAGAGTCGGAGCAACATAGTTGATAGGTACTATCCACAAAGGGGTATAAAACCAGCAAGGATGTAGCCAGTTACATTTCATGTCACTTGCAATGAACACAAAAGCAAACAGTTGAAGCAAAGATATCTTACGGTTTAGAAGAGGCACTGCTTACTGGACTCCTCAATACATGATAGTGTCCATAACCATGATACAGGACTTTGATGGGGTTTTCCTTACCATACTCTTGGCCATACTCAGATATAATTTTGAGGGTACCACATTTCTTCTCCCACATGTAAATTGTTATAGGGGTCCTGTGGATGAAATGAAATATATAAATTTACAGATAAGAAAAGTTTTTGATATATTGATAACTAAAAGTGTCATTGAATTAGAATATTTTTATTTTGTACAAAGAAGGTCATAGTTTGGAGATAAAGGAAGGAGATGCAGATGCTGAGATTCGAACTCCAGACCTACTGAATGTCATCTTTTAAAGGCGATTACATGAACCAACTGGTTTAAACCAGAAATTCGTCATTGAATTAAATTTAGTTATATTCCTATCTATCTATCTCATCTCACAGAAACAAAAACAACGAATCACTGGGCTTTGGAATTCCATTTCGTTTACCAAATTTTCATCTTAGTTAGAAGTAACTGTTGCTCGTAATGACTCAGAGGGGCAAAGCCCATCTAAGAAGATTGTTTGGAGGATAATAACCAATGAGGTAATCAATGGTTAAACCTATAACATAATCAAAGGTTTAACCCAGTGTTGTCAAGGGTGTAACACGCATTCAAGGTGCTAGAATCTTTATATTGCTTGAGGTGTCAGAGGCAAAAAAAGAACTCGCCTGAATGAAGTAAAGTGTGTGTGTGTGTATATATATATATATATATATATATATAATAAGCTTAAGATATATAATTCTATTAATAAACTCTAAAAAATGATTCACTTTTATCCTACAAAACATGAAAAAAAAAAATTGGACCAATATGCATCATTTCCTTATAGTCTCAAGTTTGTTGCCAAATACTTAAATATTGAGAAATAAAGAGTTTGATATTGTCCCTTCTTTACTATTAGAGGTAAAGTTAATGAAAAAAATATATAAAAATAAAAGAAATACAAGCAAAATTCAATTAGGCGAGTTTTTTTTTTTTTTTTTTTTTGCATCTATTGCCTTGCAAAAAAACTCGTCTCTAGATGCACCACACCTGCGTCTGATCAAATGTGTCTCATCCAAAAAAAAAATTTGAAGCACTTTGTTGTTTAGTACTAAGACGCAGTGCATAAGCTTGCGCCTTGATAACATTAGCCTAGTTTAAGCTGTAACAAATGATAGAATAGAAAATTTAGAATATCCCACTAGTAAGGAAGGGATATGGATGGAGTCTCGCATAGTAAAGAGAAGAGAGTTGTAGATTCGTAGAAAAGGGGAAGAGCCTTTACTTTCTATGTTATTAGTAAAGGCGCGTTAGCCTATCTATAGTAAGGGTTCTTTTCTTGCTCGTTAGCGCTTTAGTTTTCAATAAAGACGTTTAGGTTTTATTGATAGAATATATAAGGCTTTTTCATCAGGGTGCGCAGGTCTGGAACCCTATACAAAGGGCATTTCCTTTCAAATGAAACTGCCTCTTCCTGCTGCGAGGGCATTGCACAAAACCAAACCGCCCCCCCCCCCCGCCCAATCAACTACCAGTTGCTTCCCAGGTAAGCCCGCTTAGGTTAGGGGGCATTGTCCCTCAGTTCTTACCAACCTCCGGTGTAGAATCGACATGTTGCTAGCTTCAATTCGGTTGAATAAGAATCATTGGTTCTCTCTGTTGTCCATTTCTTATTCATTTAGGGCGCTCGACCGGTGCTCCTTTCTCAAACCAGGACAACTCTGAACGTTAGGGAAGATAAGGGAAGACCACCTGAGCGAAGCGACTGAATGGACTTGACTTATCCGAACCGAACGATAGCGGCTTAAAGCTAAGCCTATAACGAGCAGCGTCGCTGCTTGATCGGCGGGGAGGAGCATCTCAAAGTATGGGGCAAAGGATCAAGCGCTTTGACTTTGTCTCATGGATCCACCACAGGTTAGGTTTGAGAGCCGTGTGATGGGTGACTATCCAGCACGGTTCGGAGAGCACTTTTAGTCTTTGTTGGTGAATGGAAGCCCCCTATCAAGCAAGAAAGAAACGGCTCTTCCCACAGCTGAGTCACCATTGACTCTATTTATTATTATGGTAAATCAGTATATCAAGATCTCAATCTGAGATCTTATTTCGGTTCGATACGTCCACCTACGAGACTCACCTTTGACTTTCGTCTTGGTAGGTGTATTATTATACATTTTCCCAAAAGAACATTTATTCATTTCTTTCTTCCCCGTCGACCACGATGACGACTGAAATGACTCGAAAAACTAGACCCAGAAAAGAGAAGGGCCGGTGGTGGACATTCAGGAAAGTCGGGCCAATCGGGTCTCTTCATTCAAGCAACGATACAGAAGAAGAACGAAACGAAGTGAGAGGCCGGGGGCAGGGGAAAGAGTCGGGTCGACACTGCGCCTTGAGAACATTGATTAAACCTATTTACAGGCAAACTATTGATCAATTATAAATCAAAACTCAATTTCTGAATAAAACACATGATTATATTTAATTGATAGGGAAAGTCTAACAAAAGAAACCCTACACCAAGTAAGTAGCAATCTTTTTATTTGGCCAGCAAGTAAGTAGTAACCAAGAACTACTGGAGCATAAATACAAGCACACCCTGAGAAAGAAGTTTGATGCAAAAAAAGCTAAAAGAAAAGAAAACTCACTGTAGAACATGTGAGCACATGAGCAGCTCAGGTTCTCCTCCCCAAATATGAGGTGCCGCATCTGAACAACATAGTTGTCAAAATCACCCTCAAGGAACCTGCGAAAAGCGTGAAGAGATTTACTTGCTTTGAGCGTTGGAGAATTGAAGGTAGATGCTAACAAGATTTTTGATCAGCTTATCTCAGGATATAGTCCTAAGAGTCCTACTTACTAGCAGCAACAATGGTTCATAACACAATTTTCAAGCATTAATGTTCAAAAAAGTTTGAGTTAGTTGAGTTGAAAAAAGTATAATGAAAAAATGTGGTTTAAGAATTTTTTAAGTTTTGGCATTGCAGTGAAAAAGTGAAAAAGTTATGTAAGAAATTAAAATGTCAAAAAAAGAAAATGTTTAAAATAATAAAAGTTTAGAAATGTGAGGATAATAAAATTATTTTATCCAATAACCAGCTTCTAAAACTCAAAAGCTTCATTTTTTTGGTTTTTTGTTTGGGTTGCCAAATCATAATTTCAACCACAAAAGCCAAAAAAAATTATCAGTTTAGCATTGTATTTACAATGAAACGCAGTTTTTGACCTCAAAAATTGTGTCAACCGCAATGCTAAACGGACCTAAGTAAAAGACAGACAGTAACTAATACCTCTTTTTTGACAATAATAATGATCATCATATCCATAATCTTCCAAAAAAAACTTACCATTCAGTGTCTGCTCGCCTCTTGATGAATTCATCTACAACCTGTCAAAACATGTAATCTTTTCTTGCAAGGAAAAAAAAGTTCAAAGTAAAACAAGATGACAGGAATTGTTTTTAAAAAGAAAGAACAGGAAAGGAAGCTGCACTTGGTTGAATGAGTGCCAGAACGAAGTTAAAGCAAGAAAGCATCTACAGCTAACACAAAATGGAAATGGATTGCACAAAAGTCAAATTCTGGTAAATGGTACAAGTTATATCAAATTCAATAGCATGTACAAGCAAGGATTTAGATTGCGGTCGCAGACATATTTTTGATCACTTCGTGTTTATTACGAACATAACGAATGTTATAGCAATCATTACGGTCTTGAATTTTTTTTTTTCATCTTGCACAACTTACTTTAAAACTTAGTAATATAATCATAAAAGTTATTTTTTAATGATTTTTAAAATAGTTTATGACACTTTATTATCTTTCATTAATATAAAAAAATTTATTCACAAATTGTAAATTGAATTTATATACATGTAATTCACGATCATGAATTTAACTGTTACGGACCGCTAACTATTCATACCTCAATAGCAGTGAATATGAACAACGAAAAAAATCAAAATTGTAAAATAACAACCATAACAATATCGTCTGTGGTTACTTAAATTCGTCGATACAAGCAAAACCAGATGATGCAGTTTGACGTAAAATACAGAAATGTACAGGATAGAAATCTAGGAAACGAAAATTCACAGAAATAGAAGAGAAAAGGAATATACTTTAGCTCGGAGCTCATCTGCAAGATCATTCTGACAGCTCTCAATTGGAGACTGATTCCCTAACCTCAGACAAGCACCATGAATTACAGAGCGGAACAAACATCTCCCATCACCAGGAATGCCTGCATTATTAAACAAAAACCATATAAACTTAAATTCATATTCATGGTGCCAAAATAAATAGGTTTTTCAGGCATAAGTTCGAACATGAAACGAGTTTGATGCATAGGGAATTAGAGAGAAGCATATATTTCAGTTGATCATCAAACGTTTTGCAGCCCAAACAATCTATAAAACATTATCAAGAAATTCAGCAAAATGAAGAAAAATATCAAATTCAAGCATCCCAGAATTCCCTATAAACTAACATGAATGCGTTCAAACTTCCAAAAGATAACCCCCCCCAAAAAAAAAAACCCTATGGCTCTAATGTTTCTATACCGACAATATCAACAATGCAAATCACAAAGGAAATAATCTAACTTAAAAACAAATTCACCAAGCAAAGTATCCAAAAAATGTAATTAAATTTTCCTCTTTTTTTACAACAAGCAAAAAGTTTAGAAAAATTCTAATTCAAAATTGAGATGAAAAGTTACCAATCCAAGTTTTCTGTTGGGGCATTCTTTTCATTTTTTGAATCAAATTTAGAAAGAAAACTCTTAAAATCAATCCATTGATGAACACTTAGGTTTTTTTTTTTGGTGATTTTATGCAGAAAAAAAAAAGTTTCGCGATGAATAAAATTTGAGACGAAGCTTGAAGGTGATAAGAGCAGATTTGAAAGAATATTTCGATTGCCAATATTAGAGAATCCAATTCCAATTCCTTGCTTTTTCCTTTTGTTTTAACTAATTTCTTTTTCTTTTAATTAGCGAACGGAATTTTTTTTTTTTTCATTTTTCATTTCTAATTACTCAGCACTGAGCATTGGAGGGTAATACGTGGCACGTTTGCATTAGGCCACGTAGCGAGGACTAGTAAGGGTGGGGACCAGATGACTAATGCTTATAACCGTTGACTATTATTCCCGCTAAAATTTATAACCGCCGTTCATTCCTGTGACTTCAGCGTCAAACTAAACAAAAAAAAAAAGCAGCAGTCATCAATTTTTTTTTTCATTTATCATATTTTTCTATTATGAGATATACCAATTTTTAGTTTTTTATCTATAAATTAGTGATTGTAGATGGTTCTTTTGCTCGGGTGAGGAAACGTTGCAAACCAGTAAAATGAGATGTCATGAGGAGATGGCAGAGAAGAAGATTGGAGTAGACCCTGAAGAACAAGTGCGGTGGTAGGAGGTGATGATGAAGGTTGTAAGCGGCTGAAGATGGTGAAGATGATGAAGAGTACGGTGGTTGTGATAGTTCAGGAAAAAACTTGTAGAGAACTATTAATCAATTGAAATTTTGTCAAATGGCCAAAAAATCCAAATGAAGTATTTGGACTTCAAATTATAGCCTTTCCAAAGAAGTTACTAAGAGAGTGAGAAGTTATTTTATATGAACGTGATCTCAGTTATGGGAGGTGGAGAAGTTACATATGATAGAGGGTGAAGTGCCAGTTATGGGAGGTTACACGCTTATGATGTATTGTCTGTTCAATGGTAAAGGTAAGCATTTATGTTCCAAGGAAAGGTTAAGAAGCGGACTTCTTAACAATCTCCATATCTGAGCCTCTTAACCATACTCTCTAAGATGTCCCAAGAGTGGAGCAAACACGAGAATCCTGCTAACTTTTCGGAGTTAGCTCCACAATTTTCACGTAGTTGTATATTACTGCTGTCAAAGAGCGACGTGCCAAGAGCGTTGCTGATAGGGAGACTATTATTAAGGCCTGCTGCATATGAGATTTGTACCTGCATGAAATGTTATTGACCAAAAACGAGTGTCTATATTTTGCCTCCTGCATGAGAATTTTTTCGAAAAGGAGATTCTCATGCATTGAAATATGATAAAAATGACTGAAGAATAATATGAGAATGTAATAAAATTAAACTCATGACATTGATATAAGAATGATAGTAGCAATGACTATGATGCAAAGATGATAAAGTGAGAATTATCTTATGCATAGATCTTTATAAGAGTATACTCTAAATTTCTTTTTCTTCTTCTCTTTTACAAGAAGTGTCACGCCCTTCGGTTATCACAAAAATAAAAGATAATAATAGAATTTAATAATTAATTAATTTTTTTTTACCCAAAATACAATTGACACATCGAGATATATATTTTTAAAAATTTCTCATGCATTGCAACAAATATATATATATATATCGAGCAGGGAAATTATAATTTTTTTTAAAAAATTGATGCGATTGTCTTTTTTTTGTGTGTTCAAATTATGATTTTTTAGGGCTACAGACTGCTTCTGCATCTACGAGCAAGGCGCATGCAAGCAGGGGAGGCATCCCGCCTACATGCAGGTAGGGCAGGCACACCGCCTGCTTGCAAATCTGGGACACATCTCGCCTGCATGCAGGTAGGGGATGCATCCCGCCTGCATGGAGGCAGGGCAGGCAGGGGGTGCACCCTGCCTGCATGTAGGCAAGGCAGGCACCCCGCCTGCATACAGGTTTCACGGACTCAAACTTTAGCCTTACGAACCGTGCGACCTTAGGCTGGAAGTCACTTCCTTGAATGCCTAAGTCAGCCTGTTAACACTCAAGAAAGACACTGTAACTAAAAGTTACTAGGGCTAAGCAAAACAACTGAACAAGAGAGAGTAGAGAAGAATGATCTTGTATATTACTCAAATGAGTTGAATGATCCAAATGAGGCTGGAGGAGGCCTCTATTTATAGTTGAATCCCCCTTACATCAATGGTTCAGATTTAAACAAATGAACGGCTAAGATTACATTATCTAAAGGCCTAAAAGAATTTAAACTCTATCTCTTAAAGTTCTAGATAAACTGGAACTGTTGGGCAGTAACTATCTTTTACTGCTTCTAGAACCTCCAGGTAAAATCTATCTTTCAGGGCCTTCTAGAATGCTCAAGGCATTGGGCCTATTCTGGTGGGTCAAGATACTCTTTGTAACTCAAATCCTGGGCCTGGACCTATTGTGTGCGAACTGGGCATGGACCTATTGTGCGCATAACGGACCCGAGCGAGATCGTGCGGGCCGTGACATTCTCCCCCACTTGTTCCAACGACGCCCTCGTCGCGTCCTCTGCATGGAACTGCTCAATCTAATCCTGGAACTGCCACAATGCCTCGGCTGGTTCCCAACTTGCCTCACTGTCGGGTAGTCCCTTCCATCGGACAAAGTACTCATGCCTTGGCCTGTAATTCTTTCACCGTACTACTCGATCCGCAAGTATACACTATATATCTCTGTCCTAGGAGGCCTTCACTCCTACTGGTGCACGTTGAGACTCGCCCCTGGCTGGATCGTCCTGATCTACCTGAAAAGGCTTAAGCATACTGACATGAAAAACTGGGTGTACCTTGAGTTTTGCTGGCAGCTCAAGTTTGTAGGCCACCTTGCCTACCCGTTTCAAAACTCTGAAAGGCCCCTCATATCTCCGCACAAGCCCTTTGTGCATGCCTGGGTGACGCAACACCAAGTGCAGTTTGACAAGGACTAAGTCTCTAACCTGAAACTGCACATCCCTGCGCTTTCGATCTGCCCACTTCTTGGTGCGCTTTCCTGCCTTGTGTAGGCAAGCCCTGGCTAAGTCAGTATGCTCCTGCCAAGCCTTAGCAAACCTGTAAGCTGCTGGATTTGATCCTGTATAACCTGTTGCAACAGCACTGGGTGTAAGTGGCTGCTGCCCGGTCACTATCTCAAATGGACTCTGGTTTGTGGCCTCACTTCGCTGTAAGTTGTAAGAAAACTGTGTCACATCCAACAGCTTTGGCCAGTCTCGCTGTGTTGCACTCACATAGTACCTGAGATACACCTCCAATAAAGCATTCACTCTCTCAGTCTGCCCATCTGTTTGGGGACGCACACTGGTGGAAAAGTTCAAGTCTGACCCCAACAGCTTGAACAACTCAGTCCAGAACCGTCCCGTGAATCGCCCGTCCCGATCACTAACAATGGTCTGTGGTACTCCCCAGTACTTCACCACATTCTTCAAGAATAATCGGGCTGCTTCCTCTACTGGGCACTCCTTGGTTGTTGGAATGAAAGTCCCATACTTGGAAAACCTGTCCACCACTACCATGATGCTCCCAAATACATCCGCCTTGGGCAAACCTACAATAAAATCCATGGAGACGCTCTCCCATGGGCGCTCGGTATGGACAATGGCTGCAAAAGTTCGGCTGATGTTTTCAGCTCCACCTTGTCTTGTTGGCAAACCATACAAGTTTTCACATAGGCCTCAACATCGTCGCCCATGTGTGCCCAATAGTAACGGTCCTCCAAAAGTCCTAAGGTACGGTGAATACCTGGATGGCCAGCCCATCTCGAATCATGACACTCCTGCATGATCTCCTTTCACAACTTCCCATACAGAGGCATATAAAGGCGGTGTCCCTTGGTGTAGAGCAAGTCTCCCTCGAACCAAAATCGTATGGTTTTTCCCTCTTTGGCATTTTCTATTAGGGTCTTGGCTGTGGGATCATGGGGCAACCCTTCCTTAATGCGCTCCAACAGTGAACCTTCAGGGTGACTAATGGCTGCAAGATCAACCTTCCGACTTAGTGCATCAGCCACTGCATTGGTTTTTCCTAGCTTGTACTCCATGCTGAAATAACTGTTTGGGAGACAATTTATTCTGGGTTAGAAAATAACTGTTTGCAACGTTATCAGTAAACACAACGAACCTGGAACCCAACAGGTAATGTCTCCAAGTGCGCAAGCAATGCACCACTGCTATCATTTCTTTCTCCTGGACCGTGTACCGTCGCTCAGTCTCATTGAGCTTTCGACTCTCGAACGCCACTAGATGTCCATCTTGCATCAGTACTCCTCCAATCGCAAAGTCTGATGTATCAGTATGAACCTCATACGATTTAGCATGATCCGATAAGGCAAGTACGGGCTCCTCTGTCACTGCATGCTTCAACTGCTCAAAGGCCTGTTGGTACCCTGGACTCCAGTCCCACACTTTCCCCTTCTTGTACAAGTCTGTCAATGGTGTGGTGATGTTGGAATAGCCTTTGATGAAGCGTCTGTAATAGTTCACCAATCCAAAGAATGACCACAACTCTATTACCTTGGTTGGTGGCTCCCAGTCAAATATGGCCCAAACCTTGTTCCCATCCATCTGGATCCTGCCACTTCCCACAATGTGGCCTAAAAATGGCACCTCATGCTGGGCAAATGAGCATTTCTCCTGTTTCACATATAGCTCATTCTCCCGTAAGACTTGGAACACTTCCCGCAAGTGCTCCATATGTTCCTCCAGTGACTTACTACAGATCACAATATCGTCAAGGTAAACAACAACAAAATGATCTAGGAAAGGTTGAAGTACCTTGTTCATAAGAGTACAAAATGTCGCTGGAGCATTGGTAAGGCCGAAGGGCATCACAATGAACTCATAAGAGCCATAGCATGTCACACATGCTGTCTTTGGCTCATCTCCCTCGGCTATCCTCACCTGATAGTACCCGGATCGCAAGTCTAGCTTGGTGAACCATCTCACGTCTCCAAGTTGATCAAACAAGTCTATGTAGGATTGGGTACTTGTTCTTCACAGTGAGCTTGTTGAGTGCCCGAT
Source organism: Fremontodendron californicum (assembly GCA_030761205.1). Lineage (NCBI taxonomy): Eukaryota > Viridiplantae > Streptophyta > Magnoliopsida > Malvales > Malvaceae > Fremontodendron > Fremontodendron californicum. The sequence goes on from JAULJL010000013.1 coordinate 24,565,562, forward strand.
AGTCTATGTACAATCTCAAGGACCTATCATGCTTTCGCTGAAATAAAACTGGCAGATCGAACGGGGATTTAGATGGCCTGATGAAACCAGCATCTACAAGCTCCTTCAACTGTCTCCACAACTCTTCCAACTCTGGGGGTGCCACTCGATACGGGGCCTTGGCTGGCGGTTCGACATTAGGCATCAGCTTAATCTTATGATCCACCTCTCTCTTGGGTGGCAGTATCTTAGGCAATTCTACAGACATCACATCACTAAAGGACTGTAGCACCTCTAGTACCTCTAGAGGGGTCTCATCCATGGGCTTCTGAGGCTCATCAAACTTTAGGGCAGCCAAGTAGGTGACTTCATCTCTGTGCACACCCTTGGCTAACTGGATTACAAACAACACCTTGGCTCCAACACCTGTTTCTCAATTCACTTGCACAACACATTGGCATCGGGCATCCAAGATACAAATGCAATCGGCAAAAGGCACAAGGAGAGCATTAATCCGATCAAGGAAATTTAAGCCAAGAACAAACTCATAATCATCCAATGGGATTACCTCAATAGTTTCATTGCCCTTCCAGTCTCCAAGTTGTAGCTCCACTTCTTTTGCCACACCCATGGTTGGGACCTCCTTTGAGTTAACAATCTTGATCCAACTGGCTGTCCTTTCAACCTTGAGACCAAGTTTCTTAGCAGCCTCCTCGGACATGAACAAATCTAATGCTCCTGTGTCAACTAGAGCACTCATTTTCTGGCCTGCAATGGTGATGTTTGCAAACATCAATCCCTTATGCTTTCGGTCCATCTTGGCCTTGACAGAACTCATAATAGAACCAAGCTTCAGGGTCTCTTTCTCTGGCTCATCATCTTCCCTATTGATGACAGAAAGCTTGGCTCGTTTTGGGCAGTCTCGCATCCGATGCGAACCTTCACATAGGAAGCATTGCAATGGCTCCCTGTCCTTCTTGTTTTCTGACTGCTTGTTGGACTTCCACTTTCTTGTCGGTGGCTTCCCATTACCATTCTTGGACTGTCGATCCTTATCTCCCCCACCATTGCCCTTGGGTTTAGGCTTGGAAGACTCGAACTTGTCTGGTTTCTTAGAACTGAGGTCGAGTAAGGACTCAGCTATGTCCATGGCTTTGGTCAGATTCTGGACTCTTCTCCGCTATAATTCTTGCTTTGCCTAGGGTTTAAGTCCATCCATGAATAAGAAGAATGCCTCTTTCTCCCCGAGATCAGAAATTTGGAGCATGAGTTCACTGAACTCTTACACATACTCCCAAACTGTGCCTTGTTGAGTAAGTCGTCACAACTTGGCACGCGCCTCATCCTCGACATATTCTGGGTAAAATTGCTGCCTGAACTCACTTTGGAACTCCTCCCAGGTTCCAATGGCAGTGCAACCATGCCTCTCATCACTGCACCTACGACGCCACCATAAAAGAGCAACATCAGTAAAATACATTGAGACAGTGTCTACCTTAGTGGCATCATCATCAATGCCCATTGCATGGAAGTACTGTTCCATCCCCCACAAGAAGTTGTCAGCATCCTTCGGCGATCTATTTCCCTTGAACTCTTTTGGCTTAGGTATCTCCATTCTGTGTTTGGGTGTCACAGCTAGCACGCCACCCCCTATGGCTGCTTTGCATGAAGTGAGCTCTCCCTTGAGCTCCTCCATCTCATTCCACATGGCCACCATCATGGCTTCTAGAGCATCGTTCTTCTGAGTCAACATGTCTATCGCCTCATTGAGAGCCCCCTGCGTCCTGTCCTTGAGCTCCTCCCCCGCAGAGTCTAGCTCTTTGATGTGACCCTCAACGATCTCCAGGTTCTCCCGTATGTGTCCAACAGTATCCTCAAGCTTGGCCACTCTGCCATCCATGGACGATAGAACATCCTTCGAAATGGCCCTCGAACTAGCCTTCTTACTCCTCCCACAAGTCTCTGGGACCTCCTGTGTCTGGTTATCTGTCTAAGACGCCATCCCTATGATCAACACCTTTCATGAACCTAGCTCTGATACCAACTGTCACGAACTCGAAAATTTAGCCTTGCGAACCGTGCTGTCTTAGGCTGGAAGTCATTTCCTTGAATACCTAAGTCAGCCTGTTAACACTCAAGAAAAGTACTGTAACTAAAAGTTACTAGGGCTAAGCAAAAAAAACTGAACAAGAGAGAGTAGAGAAGAATGCTCTTGTATATTACTCAAATGAGTTGAATGATCCAAATGAGGCTGGAGGAGGCCTCTATTTATAGTTGAATCCCCCTTACATCAACGGTTCAGATTTAAACAAATGAACGGCTAAGATTACATTATCTAGAGGCCTAAAGGAATTTACACTCTATCTCTTAGAGTTCTAGATAAGCTGGAATTGTTGGGCAGTAACTATCTTTTACTGCTTCTAGAACCTCCAAGTAAAATCTATCTTCCAGGGCCTTCTAGAATGCTCCAGGGATTGGGTCTATTCTGGTGGGTCAATATACTCTTTGTAACTCAGATCCTGGGCCTGGACCTGTTGTGTGCGAACTGGGCATGGACCTGTTATGCGCATAACGGACCCGAGCGAGATCGCACGGGCCGTGACACAGAGGAGACAAGATAAGAAACAAATATACCAAATTCAAAAACTTGTCTCGGAAATGAAGTGTTGATTTGATGATGACGAGCGAATCACATAAATTTAAAGTCTTTATGCTTTGAAAAAAAATGCAATTCACATGCTAAGAAACAATAAACTACTATTAAAAACTAAATTACTGTTAGCCTTTGGAGTTCAAAGGAAGCTTTTTTATTTATTTATTTGGTCCTTTTGATGGAAACTCAATTAAGAGTTGTAAACCCAAGTGCAGGTTATGTTCAAGTAATAAATTCTCGGGTGTCCGAGGTCGAACCACAGGGAAGCGTATTAGTAAGTATAAGTTTATAAATATATAAGAAAAAGAAAGTAAACAAGATATTAGGGAATCAACAACAAAATAAGATAAACAAGATATTAGAGAACAAAATAAACAAAATATAAAAGAAATTAAACAAGATAGAAAAAAAAACAATAAGAAAAGATGTTGAGGTTAGAGAATCCACTCTTGGTGTTATGCTAAGATTAATCTTGTTTTATTACACAATTGAAATTCACACATAAGGGAGATTCCAATCGGAAGGTTTAGCAATTCAGTCCAAATTGTCCAACGTCCATAGCATATGATATTATGTTCATTTGGTGTCCTCAAAACTCACAAAAAGAGTCCAAGCATTCCTTATGCCAAGGTATATGTCTACAACAAATCAAGGTTATGAAACCAAGCATTTACTGTGCCATTTTCATTGTCAATAATGAATCAAGATCCCTACTTTGCAAGTATGATTTTAAACCAAAAGAAAATATTATCTATACTAAATGATGATTTATTTTAGCTCATGTTTAAGAGACTAACCTTAGCATTTACCAAAAGCTTCACCTCATCACCTCAACAATATGATTAGAAACACATACTAGATATGAATAAAATGAAAAGAAATGTAAAAAGCATAAGTAAATAAAGAAAAAGGAAACTAGAGAAAGGAAAGAAGAAGAAAACTTAGAGAATTTTATTACAATGGCTAATATCCTACCAATGTACCAATGTATCCTAATACTCATCCAAGGCCCTCTATTTATACACATTTTGGAGAGCTAAATGACAAGAGACAAGCTTTATAAATTTCAAAGGTAGGTATAATAGGTGGGTGTATTTTTCTAACAATTTTCGTCATATTGTATGACAATTCTGATCAGCCAGCTTGATGGTCGATTTTGTCAATGTTGGAGGCTCGATCTAATAAAATGGTCTTCTAGAAAAATATACCCCTACCATTACGGATCCATAGCCGTTGGAATCAGATCATTTGCTCATGTGGATCGGAAGATATGGTCAAAATACCAAAACAGGTCAGCACAGACGTCATTGCACATCAGCCAACTTGATGGTCGATTTCACTAGGGAAAACGACTCCTTTTCAAGAAGTGTAAAACATGAAAAAGATAGATATGCCTCTTAACTTTGCACTGTAAAAAAGTCAGCCTTATTGCTTCAGTGAAACTCCAGATATAGCTGATATGGCAAAAGGTGTCAGAACTGGAACTGAACTGGATTTGCCCTTAATTGTTGATTTAACCTAGTAATCTGAAATCACTCAAAGAAACTCGTGAAAAACACCAAATTACATAAAAATATAAAATATCATAAACACAATTAGACTAAGCAATAATAACTCGTATTTGACACAAAACAATAATAAAACATAACTAAAAACTATATAATTATACGAGTTATCACACCCCCACACTTAGATTGTTGCTAGTCCCTAGCAACGACTCAATAAAAATAAATAAGAAAATCTAATCTAATCCATTTTCGTAGGAAAATCACGGTGGCACTTAGCATGTGACACAAGCCTTTAAACCCCTAGGTGTCCCTAGTGGACGAGTTTAGTCTCGTGAGGGTTTGCTAGAACGATACCCACAAACATTGAAAAACTAAAATATAAGTAAACTACATACACTAAAAATATTTACTCCTAATCCTTTCAATATAAATTAGAGACAATCTTTGAACAATTCTTATAAACTAATCAATAGCTCAAAGAATTTCACAAAAATTCATGCTTGAATGTAAATAAATGAGTAAAGCCAATATTAACATAACATATTTCAATCAAAATAGTGTATTTTCAACTTAATTTCAACCTCTCACATGGGATACTCTCATGATTTTCACTCTTTAAAGTAGTGGTAAAGTGTTTACACTCAATCAATCTCATGAAAATAGTTCTACCATATGCTTGCTTGTCTACCTATTCTCCACTAAAAGATCATGCAACTTCATAAATCAAGAGGTCTTTAATCAAGGTTGTAATAGGGCCAAGGGGTTTGTAATGTGGTTGAAGAACAAAAGGATAAAGATATCACAAAGGTTCCAAAGAGTTCATAAAGTTTAGAGACATAATAAGATCATACAAAGAAATTTCTCAAAACTCTTTACAAGTACATAGTCACATAGGCTAAATATTCATGTTGAGCCTTTGCTTCATTCTAACCAACTTTGTAACATCTTTTTCTTTACTTTAACTAGAAGTTCAAGAGAAGATTTTTTTTTTTTTTTGAATATGGGAATGTATTTAACAATGATCCCTTTCTTTTTCTCTTGACTTTTTCTTTTCTTTTCTTCCCCCACACTTATCTTTTGTTTCTAACCCAAATTTTCAACTAAAAATATCCCTTGTTTTTTGCAATATGTCTCAAAATATATAATCCATCTTTAGAACAAGGGTAAGGATATAAGTATATTTAGGCTAGGTGTAAGTTGTGGTTACCAATAAAACAGCATATTTAATGTAGGCTCAAATTGGCTCACTAGTGGGGATGTTCTCTTAGAACATTAATAATGGATGGCTGTTTGGCTCTGGTTATAATCTTAATGCCTCTATCATATTCATGTTGTCACATGTATCAATATAGTCTCAAACGGTTTAAAGCAAGTTCTAGAGAATCATGTAATCATAAGAGCACTCAAGAAAGAAATTAGATTGATTTGTATAATGCATCAATCATTATAGGCTCAAAAACTCACAAGGATGATTATACAAGTCAGATTAAGTCTAAACATGCTTCTTTCTAAATCAACATATCATATTAACATTGGCTCATAAAAAGGTTGACATCAAGCTCAATTCTCATGAAAATCTTCTCACTAATAAATCTGTTTTAGACTTATGCAATTCATATTTCATCATTGTATTAAAAAGGAACTAAAACACACTAAAAAAAATAATAATAATAAAGACTCATAAAAAAAATAGTAGACAAAAATAAAAGAAATCATAAATCATTCCCCCCACACTTAATTCTTACATTGTCCTCAATGTAAGTCTATTAACCCAAATGAAAGAATCATGTGTAAGAGAAAATAACTAATAACATAAGAATAGGAATAACTAAGACTCAAAACAAAACAAACTCATGCAACCTAAATAATCCTAAAATACTAAACAAAAATTAACAAGTAAACATAAAAAGATTAAAATCAAACTGACAAGGTATGTCTCAAGTCTCCCTTACTCAGACCTTGTTCAGAATGAATACTTTTAAATGGCTTAAAACACAATATTTTTTTTTAAAAGATTAAATCAAACTGACAAGGTATGTCTCAAGTCTCCCTTACTCAGACCTTGTTCAGAATGAATACTTCTAAATGTCTTAAAACACAACAAATTTTTTTTTTTTTTAAATTAGCAAAATATGTCCCTTACCCCCTACTAAAGGTAGAATTTAGGAGATATTACCTGCAGAGGTTGCTAACCACTTATTAAAACTGAGACACAACAAACAAAATGTTAGATAATGTCACAAAGACAAAGTGCAATCCACTCCTTGCTCGTCCATATCTCTTTTTCTTTTTCCGAGCGTTTGCGAAACAACCGTAGCAGATAAATACTCATAAGCTTGGAGCTTTTTGAGTAAATCTTCAATGGTTGTAGCAGAAATTATGGTTCTCCTTGCCTCTGAAAACATGAATCCATTTTCCACAGCATTATCTAAATATGAAAGCAAATTACTAAAATAACCATTAATATTAAGCAAACCAATGGGTTTCTTATTTGTGACCAAAGATGACCAAGAAGACACGCAAGCTATTTCTTCCAATGTACCCAGACCTCCTGGTAAAGCAATGAATGCATCGGCAGAATGGTACATGATTGTTATCAGTTCAGGGATACTCCAGACTTGTATTTCCTTACCCACGGTAGGTCCACAAAAATCTGTGAATAGTTTTGGCACGATTCCTAGAACTGGACTTCCTCCGGCGTGTGCTGCTGTAGCGACTGCTCCCATTAAACCCGTACTACCGCCTCCATAAATCAACTGGATCTTTTGTTGGGCAAGTATTACTCCAACTCTTATGGCTTCATCAGCGAATATGTTATTTTTCCCTGGATAAGCACCTCCAAAGACACAAATTTTTTTAATGCGCTGGGACGAAGTGCTTTCCATTTTTTTTTTCTTTTTCGAGTGCCTGAAAGAGAAAGAGTACATGGTGTAATATATAGAGGACTGAGTAGTGAATCAGACAAGAGTAATAATGTCGCCGAAAGTGTATCTGACCTGTCAGAAGAAAATATTAACCTAACAAAAGATTTTTGCGTGATTTCAGGAAGAAAATCAAAAAGAGAAGAAAAATCAACCGTAAAAGTCAAAAGTAATAATGTCGCCGAAAGTGTATTTGGCATCTTCCTCTGGTTTTACGTCCAGAAACGGCTTAAACGCCTTCTATGAGTCGAGGATATGCTTCCCATCCAGTTTTCTTGCAAGCTGGCAAACAGGGTCTTTTAACATCAGATTCCCAAGATGTTGTCATTCCCTTTGGAATTGCGGCCATAAATCAAGAATTTCTCTTTGTACGTCTCCACTAGGATGCGTCTCAAGAGAAAGTTGGATATTACCCAAATTCTCCTTACTCAGTCCATCCTTAATGAATTCAATTTTATCATCTCGATTAAAGGACGGAATCCCAATAGAACGACATTTACCGTTACACGTCCATCGTGCACATTTGTGGCAATTTGAACTCATGCGCTTTGCTCGTCGCTTCTTTGCAAAAGTGCTTATACCTGTACCTGGTAAATGCAAAACAGGAAGATATTCATCTTCACGTACCTTGGCTTCAATTATCCAACGTATGTCTTCAGGAATCCCTTTGTGCATAAGCATTCTTAATCTTTCAAATCGAACTTGGTAAAGCTTCAGTAAAATATTTCGAGGAAAAGGAGGAAATCGTTTCTGCAATCTTTTGAGAATATCATCCATCCTGAAAAAAATGAAAAAGAAATTGAAAGAGAAATTTATATACAATATCAGTTTTGCGGGTAGCTGATGGGACCGACTTAAATAATCACGGAGTACCGTTATCCGCCATTTAACCGGGGTTAAAAAAAATGTATTTTTTTTTTTTGAAGATTAGTAAAAATTATATTTACATCTAGTTATTTTCAAAACAAGGATCAGAAAGAAAAACAACCTCTTCTTGAGTAACATGATTTTCCAAAAAGAGTTTGAGTCTTTGTCCATTTACCTTGAATACGTTACCATTTTGAGGATTCTCAATGTCAACTGCTCCATAATGATACACATGCTTAACCACAAATGGGCCAGTCCATCTTGATCTCAACTTACCAGGAAATATGTGAAGTCTAGAATTATAAAGTAGAACTTTTTGCCCAACATCAAATGTTTTTCTTGAAATTAACTTGTCAGGAAAGGCTTTAGTTCTTTCTTTATGAATTTTAGAATTCTCATATGCATCATTTCTGAGTTCCTCAAGTTCATTTATTTGTAATTTCCGTAAATTAGAAGCGTCATCAAGGTTTGAGTTGAACATTTTAATGGCCCAATATGCTTTATGCTCAAGTTCCACAGGTAAATGACAAGGTTTTCCATAAACTAGCCTGTAAGGAGACATGCCCAATACTGTTTTAAAAGCTGTTCGATAGGCCCATAATGCATCGTTAAGTCTAAGAGACCAATCTTTGCGATTTGGATTAACCGTCTTTTCCAAAATTTGTTTAATCTCCCTATTTGCTAATTCTACCTGTCCATTTGTCTGCGGGTGATAAGGGGTTGCAACTTTGTGTGTAATGGCATATTTCTTCATTAATGTTTCAAAAACCTTGTTGCAAAAATGTGTTCCCCCATCACTTATGATAGATCGAGGAATTCCAAATCGACTCAAAATATTTTCTTTTAAAATTTTAATCACTGTTTTGTGATCATTATTTCGACATGGAATTGCCTCTATCCACTTTGAAACATAATCTATTGCAACTAAAATGTATAAGAAACCAAAAGGTGGTGGAAATGGTCCCATGAAATCAATACCCCAACAGTCAAAAATTTCAATTACAAGAATTGGGTTCAAAGGCATCATGTTTCTTTTCGAAATGGAACCTAATTTTTGACAACTTTCACATGACTTGCAAAAATTATGTGCATCTTTGAATAAAGTTGGCCAGTAAAATCCATACTGTAAAATTTTTGCAGCAGTTTTCTTTGATGAAAAATGACCACCACATGCCTCAGAATGACAAAACTTAATTACACTACTTACCTCATTGTCGGGAATGCATCTTCGAAAAATCTGATCAGGACAATATTTGAACAAGTAAGGGTCATCCCAATAGAACTTCTTTACCTCATTCAGAAACTTCCTTTTATCTTGGGTGCTCCATTGAGAAGGAATTTTTCCTGTAGCAAGAAAATTAGCAATGTCAGCAAACCAAGGTGTCGTGGAGACAATTAGAAGTTGTTCATCAGGAAAAGTATCATTTATTGGTGAGGTTCCAAAAGATTCATCACAAACAAGTCTTGATAAATGATCAGCCACCACATTTTCTACTCCTTTTTTATCTCGAATGGTGATGTCAAATTCTTACAGCAAAAGGATCCACCTCAGCAACCTAGGTTTTGCATCCTTCTTAGAGAGAAGATATTTTAAAGCTGCATGATCACTAAAGACAACAATTGATGATCCAACAAGGTAAGATCTGAATTTATCCAATGCAAAAACAACTGCAAGTAATTCCTTTTCTGTAGTGGAATAATTCATTTGGGCTCTATTTAAAGTTTTACTTGCATAGTAAATTACATGTGGTTTATTATCTTTCCTTTGTCCTAACACAGCACCAACAGCATAGTCACTAGCATCACACATTATTTCAAATGGTAAAGACCAATCAGGAGATCTCATAATAGGAGCAGTAGTGAGCATATTTTTGAGTTTTTCAAAAGCATCTTCACAATCTTTAGTCCATTCAAATGCAATGTCTTTCATTAAAAGATTACATAGAGGTTTAGATATCGTGCTAAAATCTTTTATGAATCTTCTATAAAAACCTGCATGTCCCAAGAATGACCTAATGTCCTTTACTGTCTTTGGTGTGGGTAGATTAGCAATCAATTCAATTTTTGACTTGTCTACCTCAATCCCTTTTGCAGAAACAATGTGACCTAGTACAATACCTTTAGTGACCATGAAATGACATTTTTCCCAATTAAGAACAAGATTTTTTTCTTCACACCTAATCAATACATTTTTCAAATTGGCTAAGCAATCATCAAATGAATCACCAGAAACAGAAAAATCATCCATGAAAATCTCAAGATTACGTTCAATCATGTCACTAAAAATACTAAGCATGCATCTTTGAAATGTGGCAGGGGCGTTACATAATCCAAATGGCATTCTACGATATGCAAAAGTACCAAAAGGACATGTAAAAGTGGTTTTCTCTTGGTCCTAAAGTGCAATGGCAATTTGATTATACCCAGAATATCCATCTAGAAAACAATAAAACTCATGCCCTGCAACTCTTTCTAAGATTTGATCCATGAAAGGCAAAGGGAAATGATCTTTCCTCGTCACTGAGTTAAGTTTCCTATAGTCAATGCACATGCGCCAACCAGTAACAGTCCTAGTTGGAATTAATTCATTGTTTTCATTTTTAACTACAGTAACTCCAGATTTCTTAGGTACGACTTGAGTAGGACTTACCCATTTGCTATCAGAGATAGGATAAATGATTCCATTATCTAGAAGTTTAATGACTTCATTTCTCACTACTTCTTTCATATTAGGATTAAGCCTTCGTTGCATTTGTCTAGAGGGTTTAGCATTTTCCTCTAAATAAATATTATGTGTGCAGATTAATGGGCTTATTCCCTTTATGTCAGCTAAGGTCTATCCTAATGCATTTTTGTGCATCTTCAAAAGTTGTAACAACTTACCTTCTTGTAGTTCATCAAGATGTGAAGAAATTATGACTGGAAAAGTTTCATTCTCACCCAAAAAGGAATATTTTAGCTCGGATGGCAATGGTTTTAAATCCAGCTTGGGTGGTTCAATAGTTGATGGTACAGTGACATTTGTGAGTGATGGAAGTTCCTCAAACTTTTGTTTCCAACAATGCTTATCCTGAAAAGAATTTAACAAAGAATCAGTGTGTGAAATTTCTGAAGCATTATCAAACTCACATTCAATTAAATAAGCTTCTAAAGGATCATGGAATGTAGTAGTGGTGAGATGTTCATGAACAAGTTCTTCAATGAAATCCACTTCATGTACTTCTGAATCATCACCAGGTTGCTTGCAAATGTTGAACACATTTAATTCTAAAGTCATATTTCCAAAAGAAATGTTCAACATACCATTCCTGCAATTTATCAGAGCATTAGAAGTTGCAAGAAATGGACGGCCTAATATAACAGGAATTTGAACATTTGGATTTGAAACAGGATATGTGTCCAAAACAATAAAATCAACAGGAAAGTAAAAATTATCAATTTGAACCAAAACATCTTCAACTATCCCTCGAGGAATTTTTACAGAACGATCAGCTAGTTGAAGTGTAACAGGTGTTTCCTTGAGTTCACCTAAACCTAACTGTTGATAAACAGAAAAAGGCAAAAGATTAACACTAGCACCAAGATCAAGCAATGCACGTTCTATTCTAGTGTTTCCAATGATGCATGAGATTGTTGGACATCCAGGATCTTTGAATTTTGGTGGAGTAAGGTGCTGAATGATTGAGCTCACACTTTCCGTCAGAAATGCTTTCTTTTGTACATTATGTTTCCTTTTAACTGTGCACATATCCTTCAAAAATTTAGCATAAGATGGAACTTGTTTGATTGCATCCAATAAAGGAATGTTAATCTTAACTTGTTTGAAAAGTTCATAAATTTCTGCATTTTGATTCAAATTCTTTATTGTTTGCAACCTTTGAGGAAAAGGAGCAGGATGCATACCTTTTTCTTTGTCCAAATTTTCAAGAAGTTCAGACTTACCATCATCCTTACCATTACTTTTCGGAGGGGAAGGAGGATCTTGGTCTTTTGATGGAATGTTTTTGTCAATTGCCTTTCCACTTCGAAGAGTTGTGATAGAACTGGCATTTTCCTGTTGAGTTTCATTGGAGCAAGAAACAAGACATTGAGTAGAAGGGTTAGGCTGAGGTTGAGCAGGAAACTTACCTTTTTCTTGAGTGCGTAATGAAGCTGTCAATGTGGACAAGGTGTTTTTGATCTCATTGATGTCCTGTGAAGTCCGGTTATTCACATTTGCTTGTGTTTGCATGAATGCTTGCAATGTCTCTTCCAAGGTTTGTACACGTGAAGGTTGATAGGAAAAAGTGTTGCCCGGCTTTTGAGATTGTGGTACCTGAACATGATTATTATTCCGCCAACTGAAGTTGGGATGATTTCTCCATTCAGGGTTATACGTTTCAGATTAAGGAGAAGGAAAAGGCTTTTTAAATGTGTTTATGGAATTTACTTGATCATGCAACGCTTCTTTAAGAATGGGAATGTTTGGACATTCAGAAGTGGGGTGTCCCATGATTTCACAAATTCCACAACTTTCTTCATTTTTAACCGTTTTGACTTCTTTTACTTCTCTAAGTTCCATGGCTTCAATCTTTCTAGCCAAATTAGCTACTTTAGCTTTTATCTCATCTTCTTGACTAAAATGATATTTACCTCTGTTAGAAACAAGATTAGATCTATTGGAACTTTCAGAGGAATTATCTGTGTGCCAGGCTTGAGAGTTTTCTGCCAAATGGTCTAGGTAGTCAAAGGCTTCTTCAGGTTCTTTTTCTAGAAACTCACCGTTACACATTGTTTCAACAAATTGTTTAGTTTCGGGAGTTAAACTTTCATAAAAGAAACTAATAAGACGCCATTTTTCAAAACCATGATGTGGACAAGAACTTAACAAATCTTTAAAACGCTCCCAGCACTGAAAAAATGCTTCATTTTGATTTTGATTGAAATTTTGAATCTGTCTTTTCAAAGCAGTAGTTTTATGTGCTGGGAAAAATTTCTTTAGAAACTCAGTTTGTAATTCTTGCCATGTGCCAATTGACCTTGGTTTTAAATTATGAAGCCAAATTTTTGCTTTATCTTTTAAAGAAAAAGGAAATAATTTTAGCTTGACAATTTCATTTGTACATTGTTGGTCATTAAAGGTGACACATACATCTTCGAAGTCTTTTAGAAACGAGTAAGCACTTTCCGATTCTAACCCATGGAAATTTGGAAGCAAAGCTATCATACCTGGTTTAAAACGAAAGTTGTTTGCATTGAGAGGAAAAATAAAACAAGAGGGTGATGAGCTTCGAGTTGGTTGCAAGTAGTCACGCATGGTGCGTACTTGTCTGTTCTCATCTTCAGCATGAACACTTTCATTGTCAGCCATGGTAGGAGTTGTATTAGAAAGATTACCTTAAAAAGTTTCACAATAAAATCTAACTAAACGACGAGATCTAAAATCACGTCGCCAAACAAGCATAAAACAAAGTTAATATACAATATAAATATAAATATATAGAAAATTAGGCGGTATAACCAGCCAATAAAAATAAATATAGGCGGTATAACCAGCCAATAAAAATAAATATACTTATAAACTTATATACTTAGTATTGCCTCCCCGGCAACGGCGCCAAAAACTTGATGGAAACTCAATTAAGAGTTGTAAACCCAAGTGCAGGTTATGTTCAAGTAATAAATTCTCGGGTGTCCGAGGTCGAACCACAGGGAAGAGTATTAGTAAGTATAAGTTTATAAATATATAAGAAAAAGAAAGTAAACAAGATATTAGGGAATCAACAACAAAATAAGATAAACAAGATATTAGAGAACAAAATAAACAAAATATAAAAGAAATTAAACAAGATAGAAAAAAAAACAATAAGAAAAGATGTTGAGGTTAGAGAATCCACTCTTGGTGTTATGCTAAGATTAATCTTGTTTTATTACACAATTGAAATTCACACATAAGGGAGATTCCAATCGGAAGGTTTAGCAATTCAGTCCAAATTGTCCAACGTCCATAGCATATGATATTATGTTCATTTGGTGTCCTCAAAACTCACAAAAAGAGTCCAAGCATTCCTTATGCCAAGGTATATGTCTACAACAAATCAAGGTTATGAAACCAAGCATTTACTGTGCCATTTTCATTGTCAATAATGAATCAAGATCCCTACTTTGCAAGTATGATTTTAAACCAAAAGAAAATATTATCTATACTAAATGATGATTTATTTTAGCTCATGTTTAAGAGACTAACCTTAGCATTTACCAAAAGCTTCACCTCATCACCTCAACAATATGATTAGCAACACATACTAGATATGAATAAAATGAAAAGAAATGTAAAAAGCATAAGTAAATAAAGAAAAAGGAAACTAGAGAAAGGAAAGAAGAAGAAAACTTAGAGAATTTTATTACAATGGCTAATATCCTACCAATGTACCAATGTATCCTAATACTCATCCAAGGCCCTCTATTTATACACATTTTGGAGAGCTAAATGACAAGAGACAAGCTTTATAAATTTCAAAGGTAGGTATAATAGGTGGGTGCATTTTTCTAACAATTTTCGTCATATTGTATGACAATTCTGATCAGCCAGCTTGATGGTCAATTTTGTCAATGTTGGAGGCTCGATCTGATAAAATGGTCTTCTAGAAAAATATACCCCTATCAGTTACGGATCCATAGCCGTTGGAATCAGATCATTGGCTCATGTGGATCGGAAGATATGGTCAAAATACCAAAACAGGTCAGCACAGATGTCATTGCACATCAGCCAACTTGATGGTCGATTTCACTAGGGAAAACGACTCCGTTTCAAGAAGTGTAAAACATGAAAAAGATAGATATGCCTCTTAAATTTGCAATGTAAAAAATTCAGCCTTATTTCTTCAGTGAAACTCCAGATATAGCTGATATGGAAAAAGGTGTCAGAACTGGAACTGAACTGGATTTGCCCTTAATTGTTGATTTAACCTAGTAATCTGAAATCACTCAAAGAAACTCGTGAAAAACACCAAATTACATAAAAATATAAAATATCATAAACACAATTAGACTAAGCAATAATAACTCGTATTTGACACAAAACAATAATAAAACATAACTAAAACTATATAATTATACGAGTTATCACCTTTGCATGGCATGCCTTGCGGACATGCAATGAGGCATGTACCTTGCGGGGTACGTTAGTAAACTTTTTTTAATATATATATATATATGAAATTATGACTCTTTTTAATTGTGATATTACAAATTATACTATGATCTTACACAAGCCAATTATTTCGGAATATTTCTTTTACACACATGACCTAAATATTGCATTGTGTAGCAAGAGAGCATGGAGCGCGAAGATTTACTAGTGAGCTACGCGGTGTGCTTGTTCTATGAGATATTGTGATGCACACCATCTTGTAGTCTAATGCACGATTTACCTTTCACATGCCTACATGTACTATGCACTATACTTATATTTTACTTTAAAAAAAATATATTGTTAGTATTATCTAGACTTCACCTGTTGCATGAAATTTTCTTACGTAGTGAACCATTTAGAGAGGGTGGAATATAATATACAAGTAAGAATAAGTATAACATTACAACATAATACTTGGTATGCACGATATTAGGAATGCGCATGTCTTGGCATGCAACATGATAAACATATTATACTTGGTGAATGAAAGACTTGGAATGAGCGGCAATTGATGCATGCTTCACTTGGCATAAAGATCATAATGCTAAACTCAGAATTTGTATTTGACGTGATGCAAAACCAATAATATTTCCTTTTAGGAAGAGAGTAACAGCTATGGCTCAAGAACTATAATGCTCAACTTTACCTTTGAAATGAGCATATATATATATATATAAATATATATATATATATATAGGAGTAAAAAGAGTGGCGCATGAGACCATAATAGTTGACTTCTCCATAAGAGGAATTTGTATATAGGAGAGTGACAGAAGTGGCGCATGAGACCATAACGATCTACTTGTCCTTTGGAAGAACTTGTATATGGGAGAGTGACGAAAGTGGCGCATGAGACCACAACAGCCAACTTCTCCATTGGGAGAACTTGTGAATAAGAGAGTTACGGAATTGGCGCATGAGACCACGACGGGCGACTCCTCCATTGGAAGAACTTGTGAATGAGAGAGTGACAGAAGTGGCGCATGAGACCACAATGGCTAACTCCTCCATTGGAAGAATTTATGAATGAGAGAGTGACGGAAGTGGTGCACGAGATCACAACGGCCGACTTCTCCATTGGGAGAACTTCTGAATGGGAGAGTGACGGAAGTGGCGTATGAGATCAAAACTGTCGACTTCTCCATTGGAAGAACTTGTATATGGGAGAGTGATGGAAGTGGAGCATGAGACCACAACGGCCAAATTCTCCATTAGGAGAACTTGTACATGGGAGAGTGACAGAAGTGGCGCATAAGACTACTACGACCGACTTCCCCATTGGGAGAACTTGTGAATGGGAGAGTGACAGAAGTGGCGTATGAGACCACATCGGTCGACTTCTCCATTGGGAGAACTTGTATATGGGAGAGTGACAAAAGTGGCGCATGAGACCATAACGGCCGACTTCTCCATTAGAAGAACTTGTATATGGGAGAGTGACGGAAGTGGAGCATGAGGCCACAACGGTCGACTTCTCCATTGTGAGAACTTGTGAATGGGAGAGTGACGGAAGTGGCACATGAGACCACAATGGTCGACTTCTCCACTGGAAGAACTTGTATATGGGAGAGTGATCGAAGTGGCGCATGAGACCACAATGGCCGACTTCTCTATTGTAGTATAAGTTAATGTCAGGTTTATACCTCGTTTTGATATTGGTCAAAATAAATGGATTTCTCCACTTTGTACTGAGGAGACAATTCTCTAGTCAGTGTTATGAAGAATAATTAGTTGAGTTGGTCACATATCACATATGTGTAAAGCATAGTAACAATTCTAATTTGCAAAGATATAATTAAATATCAATAGAGAATTGCTTCCAAATACATACGAACAATACAAATGAAATATGTTTCACTAAATTGGAATACACACCTTTTAATCAGCACTTAGTTGTTCTTCATCTTTCCATGGTAAATTTTCCTTAGAGTATTGTATTCCTTTGTGGGATGTCCAACGGTTCTATTGAAATGACAATACATGGGACTTGCTTTTTCTCCATGGGTAGGTTGACACTCAACATTAGGTAGACGTACACTGCCTTCATTCATCCATTTTTTCAAAAGTTCAAGAACGTTTTCCATAGAGTACGGAAAAGGCGGTAGAGAGACTCTTCTATCATAGCTAAATCTGGGTTCCTTATGTGATTTCTCCTCATTTGAAGCTAAGAAGCCACCCTCTCTTTGGTTAAAGTGATAGGTTCGTTTCTTATTCCCCATGATAGTATTGTTGGTTCTCCTTGTAGCCTCAACCAAATTAGAAAAAGAAGGCAATGATAAGTTTTGTAAATAAAGCTGAAATTCGTAAAAAATTCCTTGGATTCATACCTTTACCAACTCCTTCTCATCATGAGCGTCTTGTACATCTAAAACTTTCTCCCTAAAACATTGGATGTAATCCTTGACGTCTTCCTTTGGCCTTTGATATTCTCTTCCTAAGTCAACAAGGGTAACCTTCTCTTAAGTGGAGAAGAATTTTTCACCAAACATCTTGCACATCTGATCCGAAGATTCCACAGAGCCAGGAATAAGGTTGACATACCAAGTGTAGGCCTTTTCAGTGAGAGACTTAGAAAACTCCTTCAACTTCAAATCATCACTAAACCAGCTACTCTGAGAGTTTCCACAAATTTCATCACATGTTCACGAGCATCACCTGTCTTGCCATTGAATTGTTTGATCTTGGGACTAGTGTAGTCCTTAGGGTATGGTTTAGCAGCTATGCGGGCAGGATATGGAAACTTGAGATCAAACTCAGAAAATCTCAAACTTTTATTCTTCTCTTCAAGTAACCTCTGAAGCTCTTCCCTGGTAACCAAGTCCTAAGTACTAGTTGGATGAACAACCACATGAGAAGTACTAACAAGTAGGGCGTTGGTTATACCAAGATTTCCATTAAGACCAGTTAGGATGTTAGTGGCCAGAGTGTTGGTTAGGCTAGGGTTTCCATTGGGAACAGTTAAGTTGCTGGTTGTGCCAGGATTTTCATGAAGTCCAAGATCAGACGCGCAAGATGTATTTTCTCCATTTCCATTTATGGTATGGGTAATTCCACCAGCGGTGTTCCCATTTTCATTGTTCACAGGTTGAACTTGGGAGATAGTAGTATTGAAGTAAACTGGGAGATGGTTTCTATCATCTTTCTATTGTTTTCTTCTAGCATTTGCATTCTTTCCTCGTTAGCCTTCATCATCTTCGTCAGATCTTGGATGTAAGATGGAATTGGTGCACTTTGCTTTCCAGTAGAGTCTTATATTTTCTTCGGTGAAAAAGTCAGAAATTGTTTCCATCAATGCAATCGCTCCTCCCTAGTGGAGTCACCAAAATGTAGAGGGTTTTTTTGTTCAGGTGCGGAAACGTTGCAAACCAATAAAACGAGATTTCGTAGGGAGACGGCGGAGAGGAAGATTGGAGTAGACCCTGAAGAACAAGTGCGGTGACAGGTGGTGGTGATGAAGGCTGTAAGCGGCTGAAGATGGTGAAGACTACGGTGGTTGTGATAGTTCAGGGAAAAAACTTGTAGAGAACTCTTAATCGGCTAAAAGTTTGTCAAATGGCCAAAATATCCAAATGAAGTATTTGGACTTCTATTTATAGCCTTTCCAAAGAAGTTAATAAGAGAGTGGAAAGTTATTTTATATGAATGTGATCGTAGTCATTGGTGGTGGATAAGTTATATATGATAATGAGTGAAGTGCCAGTCATGGGAGGTTACACGCTTAGGATGTACTATCTGTTCAATGGTAAAGGTAAGCTCTTGTGTTCTAGGGAAAGGTTAAGAAGCAGACTTCTTAACAATCTTCATATCTGAGTCACCAAGACATGCTCTCCAGGACGTCCCAAGAGTGGAGCAAACCCAAGAATCCTGCCAACAATCCGAGGTTAGCTCCACAGTCTTCACGTAGTTGTGTATTACTGCAGGAAATCCTGCTGTCAAGGAGCGACGTGCCAAGACGTGCTAGGAGCGCTGCTGACAGGGAGACTATTACTAAGCCCCGTTGCATATGAGATTTGTGCATGCATAAAATGTTATTGACCAAAAACGAGTGTCTATAGTGATTTTGGTTTATTCGGGTTTTTGTTTGATTTTTGTAAAAGGTAATGTTATCTGGATTGTTCATTTTTTTTTCAAAGTATTCATAACACTTGTATCCGATATATATTCGAACATGATTATAGAAGTATAATCTTTAAATATGCGAAAAAACTTAAAAAAC
Source organism: Fremontodendron californicum (assembly GCA_030761205.1). Lineage (NCBI taxonomy): Eukaryota > Viridiplantae > Streptophyta > Magnoliopsida > Malvales > Malvaceae > Fremontodendron > Fremontodendron californicum. The sequence continues at coordinate 24,584,880 of JAULJL010000013.1, forward strand.
TTGAATATACTTGTATCGAATACATATATGTATTCGACACTCAATTTCCAATCCGATAATATAGGTAAAAGGTGAAATCCTTCTAATTTCACTACTAAATAAATAATTTTTCCAGGAGAGGCAGCTTTTTTTATTGTCAAATCTTTGCAATATCTGGCTTGATAATGGTATGATATTCTTGCCTCAATTTGGATTTATTTGGTTTTATTTTCAATATCAAATTAGACAAAACTTCAGAAACTTTTAAAATATTGTATGAATATGTGTGACGGCTGTTATTTTCAAGCTTAAACTGATAATTAAAAAGATATATACATATATATAATATACATTTTTCATGTAAAGAAAAATGTGTAAATATAACCATGATTGTTAAACATTCTTTTCTCATTTTGATTGAAAGTTTCTGATATTAATTGAAAGGAAAGAATTTATGAGAAATTTAACTCTTTTGTTTGTTTGTTATATATAGCCTATCTTGCTTTTGATGATTCTCTAGTTGAATTCTACATTAACTGCATTTTTACTTTCAACAAATTAAAATGGTAAGGAAAAAGCAAAGAAACAATCAATAATGTTCATAAATTTTTCACGCAAAGACAGTGGAACAATGCTTTCATGAATTTTCTTTTGATTCAGTTATATATATGTACCATGCAATGTTCTTTTAGAAACTATTGTCTAATAACCGGGCCTCTTGGCTGTGATATCTTATAAGGATGTTACATCAAAGCACTAGAATGGATTCTAGACAACGACGTCCATTGCACACCTGTGGAGTAGTGTCGGCCTTTGCTATCGCTCACAAAGCTTACTTAAAGGAACCATTAAGATCAATAGCTTAATGGTTTCCTCCATCTTGTCTATATGCCCTGCAACATTTCTCATTAGCTGTCTTTTTCTATGTTGATTTTTTTTTTGTTGCTAAATCATTGAATTTATTAAACCTGAAATGAAACAGAGTTCATTACAAGTACCCAGCATATAGCCAGTAAACACCTCACACACCACACCCATCCAAGTTTAGAGATGGACTTTACAACCCCACCTAACATTTAACAAACCATTCAACCCTATAGATAACAATTTACCACCAAGCAAATTAATAATCCCATACTGTTAAAACTCCCTGTTTTCGTAAACATTTCCAAAGCCACCTTAATAGCATTCAATTCTGCCACGTTTGAGTTTTTAACACCCAGGTAACTGAAATATAAGGTCACCACCACACCATTAGAAATTCTGAAGACCCCCCACATCCTGCTGCTCAGGCATTCCACGAGTCGCACCATCCACATTGAATATTAGCATACCGTTTGGCCGAGGCTCCCACGAACGCAACTGCCTTGAATATGCTCGATTCGTTTTTTAGGGGCACACTGACTCGGATTGAACCACCATTCTAACTCTATGCTAGAAATCTCCTCTTTACATGCTTTGATCCATTCAGAGAACGCAACTTCACTAAAGCAAAATTTCATCAAAATTGACTCTCTTTTTTTTTTTTTTCAAAAACAATCTCTTTCCTTACCAATCATATGAACCTGATTGCAGCAGCTACAGTAGCCAACCACCAATGTTTCATCTGTTGGAATATGGCTTGAATATGGCTCAAAGTCACATAGGTGGCTTAGCACCAATAATGGAGCTACCACTTGCACCACCAATAATGGAAGCTACCACTTGCAAATGGATGGTGGCTATGGTGGCTACCACTTGCAATGTGTTCACACCAAGATAGGTGGTGGATGGTGGCTATGGTGGCTGCCACTTGCTTAGTGTTCACACCTTGATATTTTGGCTATAAATAGCCATGTAGAGTAAGAGAGAAAAGATGAGTAGAGTTGAGTAAGTTAGAGCTAAAGTGTTGAAGCAAATACTCTGTGTTTATAGAGTAATTCGGTATTGTGTTGAGTTGTGAGTTCAGTGCTTGTGTAGCACATTGAATTCTGTATATGTTTGTACTCTAAACTCCATTAATACAAAGCTTCAAGCTCCTCCTCCCGTGGATGTAAGCACAGTTGCTGAACCACGTAAAATATCGGTGTTTTTTCAGTGTGTTTAAATCGGTTTTAGTAATATCTATTCGCTTCCGCACAACAAATTGGTATCAGAGCCAATTTTTACGTAAAACCGAGTTTGTTCGATTCTGTCCGTTTTTCAAAAGTGCTCCAATTTGTGTTTTGAAAATACCAGGTTGAAGAGGTCGTCGAGAGGAGTGCACCAGAATCAACCGGAGCGCCAGAAGCCACCGCACGCGCCCGCACGCGCCGCCAGAAGGGCTGAGAGTGAGACTCACGCGCCCACGCGCCGCACGCGCCTCCAGAGGTTGAAGACGCGTGAAGCCCACGCGCAGCACGCGCCACATGCGCCTTCCAGAGGTTGAAGGCGAGTGAGCCCCACGCGCCCCACGCGCCGCACGCGCCGGTGACCAGCAGCTTGCACGCGCCCCACGCGCCGCCGTAGCTCCGACCAACTTTTTCGGGCTATTTTTTGAGCCGTTTCAGAACACTATTCCGAGACTTTTCCGAGCCGGTTGAGCTAAACCGAGTCCATTTCGAGCCACTTGTAGCAGAATATTCGCAGAATATTCACCGTGTGTCCAAAATTTACACAGTTGGACCCGTTCCTGGCTATTTCGACTATTCTGGACTCAACCGTGGCATCCGTTTTTCCATACAGGTAACGGAAAAACTCTGAGTTGGTAATTTTGTTTTATTACCATGGCAGAATCATTAGAGACACATGAAACAACCAGCAGCGCACGATCAAGTTCTTATATCAGAAAGAACTCGATGACCACTGCAAAGTTCGAGGTGGAGAAATTTGATGGCACCACGTAACTTTGGCATGTGGCAGTGCGAAGTACTGGACCTGTGAGTCCGCGATGGACCTGTAGACAGTGAAGATCTTGTCCAGTAGGAGGTGAAGACCCCGTCCAGTAGACGGTGGAGATCCCGTCCAGTAGACAATGAAGATCGTGTCTAGTAGAAGGTGAAGATCCTGTCCAGTCCAGTAGACGGTGAAGATCATATCCAGATCCCTTCCAGTAGGCGGTGGATATCCTATCCAGGAGAAGAATCCTGTTAATCCGCGAAGGACCGATAGATGGATGAAGATCACGTCTAAGAAAAGTATCATCGACAATCTGCAAGGGACGAGTATGCCCAGTGTTGGACACTGGAAGAAAGACTGTCCACACAGAAAGGTCGATTGAGATCCCGCTCAAAGAGGGGATCATCAAGAACACGACTCTCGAGGGACGAGTGTGCCTTTTGCCATGAGAAAGGGCATTGGAGGAATAACTGTCCTAACATGGAGAAGTCGACTGTGAATGTAGCTCAAGAATCTGAGGGAGAGGAAGACTCTGCATTTACGATTTCCACAACAACACACTCTTCAGATCAATGGATTCTGGATTCCGGATGTTCCTACCACATGTGTCCGAACCGGAAGTGGTTCTCAAACTTCAAGGAGTTTGATGGAGGGATTGTCCATATGGGCAATGACAATACTTGTCACACTAGAGGCATCGGAACGATCCGACTGAAAATGCATGACGGTATAATCAGACAACTTACAGACGTAAGGTATGTCCCTGATCTCAAGAAGAACCTCATATCACTGGGGGTCTTAGACTCAAATGGTTACAAGGTGACCATTCAGAATGGAGTCCTGAGAGTTGTACGTGGAGCATTCTTAGCAATGAAGGGTTATATGAAGGGAAATCTGTATCTCCTTGACAGAGAAACCGTGACAGGCAGAGCAGCAGCCTCTCACAGAATGATGGGATAATTCGACACTTCACTGTTCCTAGCACTCCCCAGCAGAATGGAGTTGCAAAAAGGATGAACCGAACTTTGGTTGATAAAGTTCGCTGCATGTTATCCCAGTCGAGCTTGAGCAAAGCATTTTGGGCGGAGGCTTTATTGTTCGCCTCCCGCATTATCAACAGACTACCCTCCACTGAAATTGATGGGAAAACTCCCATAGAGGTGTGGTCCGGATATTCTGCCATTGAATATGATCGGCTTCGTAGTTACGGATGCAAAACTGGATCCTAGAGCCAAGAAAGCTGTCTTCATGGGCTTTAGTGAACGAGTAAAGGCATTCCGACTGTGGAACCTTGAGTCAAAGAAAGTCATCGTAAGCCGAGATGTTGCCTTTGACGAATCTGTAATGCTGAAACTGTCAACTCCAGAGAATGTGAACCAAGATTCTCTAAAGCAGGTGGAGTTTGAATTAGAAGATGCTGGTCAAAATTCAGATGAATCTGAACCAGAATTCGATGACACCTTAACTGAAGTGGAGGAGTCATCACCAGAAATCTTTCAGCAATTTGAATCAGTTGCCACCAGTAGACCGAATAGACATATTCGGAAACCTGCTCGGTACACAGGCGTGGTGGCATACGCCCTTCCAGTAATTGATGATGATGTTCCGATCAATTACAAAGAAGCTGTAAACAGCCCTGAGCATGCCCAGTGGAAGGAGGCGATGGATGAAGAGATGATATCACTTCATCAAAATCAGACTTGGAAGTTGGTTCCACTTCCAACACTCAAAAGATCAATTGGGTGCAAATGGGTCTTTGCCAAAAAGGAGAGTGCTACCGGCAAAGACAGCATCAGATACAAAGCCAGATTGGTAGCCAAAGGTTAGGCTCAAAAAGAAGGAATAGACTACAATGAGGTATTTTCACCTGTTGTTAAGCATGCATCTATTCGGATCTTATTGGCTTTAGTAGCACTGTATAACCTAGAGATAGTTCAACTTGATGTAAAAACTGCATTCCTCCATGGTTCCTTAGAGGAGGAAATTTGTATGACTCAACCAGATGGTTTTGGAGTCCCCGGTCGCAAAGATTACAAAAGCAAGTTGAACAGGTCACTGTATGGTCTGAAACAATCCCGTGACAGCTGTACAAACGGTTGGACTGTTTCATGACAGGATGAAAAGTACACACACAGTCAATTTGATCACTGTGTTTATTTCCAGAAACTTCAAGATGGATCATTTGTCTATCTGCTGAAAAAGGCAAGGTGGAGATCGACAGGCTGAAGGCTCAACTGAGCTCAGAGTTCGAGATGATCTTGGAGAAGCTAAGAAAATTCTTGGGAAGTAGACAGAAAAATTGACTCAGGCTCAGTGCATTGATGGATCATGCCAATGCAGTAGGTGCCCTGATATGTGAGTAATGATGTGTACATTTGAAGGAGAAAGGAGGAAGCTCTGATATGTGAATTCTCTCTGTGGATTCTCGCCAAGGTGGAGATTGTTGGAATATGGCTTGAATATGGCTCAAAGTCACATAGGTGGCTTAGCACCAATAATGGAGCTACCACTTGCACCACCAATAATGGAAGCTACCACTTGCAAATGGATGGTGGCTATGGTGGCTACCACTTGCAATGTGTTCACACCAAGATAGGTGGTGGATGGTGGCTATGGTGGCTGCCACTTGCTTAGTGTTCACACCTTGATATTTTGGCTATAAATAGCCATGTAGAGTAAGAGAGAAAAGATGAGTAGAGTAGAGTTGAGTTGAGTAAGTTAGAGCTAAAGTGTTGAAGCAAATACTCTGTGTTTATAGAGTAATTCGGTATTGTGTTGAGTTGTGAGTTCAGTGCTTGTGTAGCACATTGAATTCTGTATATGTTTGTACTCTAAACTCCATTAATACAAAGCTTCAAGCTCCTCCTCCCGTGGATGTAAGCACAGTTGCTGAACCACGTAAAATATCGGTGTTTTTTCAGTGTGTTTAAATCGGTTTTAGTAATATCTATTCGCTTCCGCACAACATCATCATCCCAGAATTGAGTGAGATTGGCTAGAGCACACCATTTAATATTCCACCATTCTATGAACTCATGCCAGACTGAAACCGCCCTTTGACATTGAAAGAATAGGTGATTTGAATCTTCATCTACCTGATTGCACTATGGGCACAAACTATCCAACAAACGATGCATTGATGCCTTTCTTATACAAGAAAACCTTGGTTGGTACTCTATCAAGAACAACAAGCCAAAGAAAGCAATGAGTTTTTGGGGAATTTTGAACTTCCATACTTGACTCAATTTTGATGATTCCAACAGATTGATAGGTTGAATCAGAAGTGCTGATAACTTTTTCAGTGAGAAAACTCCAGCCTTGTCCAGATTCCACACAATACGATCCTTCTTGACAGTTGATAACTTTACATTACCCAGTAAAGCACCCAAATCATTGCTCCAATTCATTTCTCGCTAGAGGAGGACTCTTCTAAAGAATCTATATTTGTTCACATAAATTCTTACTGCATTAAAATTCCCTCATACTCCACAAGGTTAGTAAGCCCCCAGATTTCCCAATTGAAGGTGCATAGACCCAATCAAAATCGTCATCATACCATATATTCCTAATTAAAAAGAAATTCACTTACTCTAACATGGTTTCTTGAATAAGAATCATGTCAGCTTTGTATGAGCACACCATTTTTTAATAGCTCGCTGTTTCACCTGCACCTATTCTCTAATATTCCAGCACAATATTTTCATTATGCAAATAAAAAACACAAAAGAATTTTATTCACCACAGCAGTTACCTCATATGAATTTTGGTATCACCATTCCAACTTTTGCATCCCTTAGACACCCCGATTCCTGTCTCTAGCCTCCATCGCTTCAATTTTATTAAAAATAGTTTCCTCATCACAATTTGCCGTAAGGCCAAGTTGTTTCCCCAACTCCCAGGTTTGAATGGTTTCTTTTCTACAAAACCATCTGTTGTTGGCCACCTTCTTGTTCATACTTTTTCCAGCCTAGCTTAGACTTTTTTCCCCGACCTTTTTTCTTGCATTCTTTCTTCTTTTGGTTATTTTGTCGAGCCATTGGTCTTCAATATCAGCTACTCTTCTTGACTTTTTGGACCCTTTACGATTCAGAGCTCCTGTAGCTATCGCATCATTAATCTCATCTTCATCACCAGATTCCTCCCCGTTTAAATTACCGTTTCACATATTCTACCGACCGGGTCCACTCTTTCATAAATAATATTTTGTTCGTTCCCCACATAATAAAGTGCATTTTCATCCACCCCTTTTCCCTCCATAAAGTTGGCACATTTTTCTTTGGCCATGCATGTAGTAGCCGACTAAGCTACAACTTCCAAGAACTCTGATGTCTCCTCCACCACTTCATGTAATGAGCAGTTTGAATTTGACTGTTCCTCTTACTGTTTTGAACATTCTTCACTAATGCCAAATCCATCCGGATTGTCTTGGTAATCAATACTGTCACCGTTCTTCTTGCTGGTCAAGTTCGAGCTTTTACAGCAGCAATCTTAAACAGAATTATAGTCACAATCAACCTCTGAAATTCTAACAAGGAATGACTTATTTCCACATTCGAGATGTATAAGCTCATCAATCTTCTCAATCCGATCAGTCATAACAAATAATGCAGCTCTATTGAAATCATTCATCATTAGAGTTTTCCCTTCCACTGAGATTAATGTACCCCATAAGCTTGCAATGTTGGAAAGTGCTGAGATTCCAACAGTGTAATGGAACGACAAAACAGGTCAACCAAGTTGCTCTGTGCTTAATTTGATAATCTTCAGTCCATGGAATAATCGAAACAAACCATTCTTGAAGTAATGACCATCCGTTACTTGACATGTCTTTGAACACATCTTCATCTTCAAAGATCAACAGGAACTGTTTTCCAGATAGTTTTTTTATTTTTATATTCCCCAATCCCTCTACTTCAAGAATCTCTGATAAACTACTGGTTTCAATGAAGTCAGCAGTGGTTCCAACAGCACATTTTTCAATCATTCTCAATGCCTCTTCTTCGATATCTCCTTTACAGACCTTCAACACATGTCTTTCAAGGTGACCACCTGAAGCACCAGAATCAAGTTTCGTTTTATCCTCCTTAATCATTCCCATTAGGGCCTGAAGGAAAGTTCTGCTTCCCACCTTTTCATCTGCTTCCATAGTATCCCCATTCGACTGGTTCCCCTTACTGGGTATATGATTGTGTTAGCAAAATGGCCACCTTGCTGTCTTGATAAGTTAAAGATGAACATAGTTTTTTGTGTTGTTTTTTGGTATTGCCTTGTAAGCTGAAATGACAGCAGTGGTTGTAAAGTTGTTTGAATTATGTTACCAACTTGTAAGTTTGATTGAATACAAGACATGTAGTAGGTAAAAGCTAGTTGTTTTTGGTCTATGTATACAACTAAAGAAGAATGAAAAAAACCGATTATTGCAGCCTATGCTTCTGGTGCTTGTGTGTGTTCTCTGCTCTCGTTTTCCTTCTTCCTTTTGTCTTGTATGCTTAACATCTAATATGGTATCAGAGCTTGCTTCTTGAGGGATCTGAGATATAAAAACACACATTAGAGAGAGAGTTCTTGAGAGAAAAACAAAGAAGAACATCTCCCAAATAGAGCTTGTCACTGCCTTTGCAGAAACATGTCTGCCAGCAGCTTCTCAACACCTTCTCCTCCTCAGTTTACAGGTGAAAATTACAACATTTGGATGGTGAAAATGAAGACATACCTGAGAGCACACGACCTCTGGGAAGTAGTGGAGTCAGGAAGGGATCCTACCCCATTGAGAGGTAATCCTACACTGGCTCAGATGAAACAGCACAGTGAAGAAGTGGCTAAGAAGTACAAAGCCATGTCTTGCATCCAAAATGGAGTTTCAGATGCTATCTTCACAAGGATCATGGCTTGTGATTCACCAAAGCAAGCTTGGGACAAGCTCAAGGAGGAGTTTCAAGGTTCTGAGAAGACTAGGCAGCAACAACTCATCAACCTAAGAAGAGACTTTGAAAACCTGAAAATGAGAGAAAATGAAACTGTCAAGCAATATTCAGACAGGATCATGGCCATTGTTAATGGCATCAGGTTACTTGGTGATGAGTTCAGTGACAAAAGAGTAGTTGAGAAGGTCCTCACCACCCTTCCAGAAAGGTATGAGGCAAAAATTTCTTCTCTTGAAGACTCAAGAGACTTGGGCAGTATTTCCTTGTCTGAGCTGATAAATGCTCTCTATGCTCAAGAGCAAAGAAGAGCAAGCAGACAGGAGGAGCACACTGAAGGTGCTTTTATGGCCAAAAACAAAGAGAAAGAGGGAAGTTCTTCTTGCAAAGGAAAGAAGAATTATGGTGACAGAAAGGAGAAGCAGAGAAAGGACAGAGAGAGTACCAAAGATGGTGGAAAAAGGAAATATTCACCATGCTCTCATTGCAAAAAATCCACACACCTGGAAAGATACTGCTGGTTTAGACCAGACATCCAATGTCGAGCTTGCAAACAAATGGGACATATGGAGAGAGTTTGCAAAAACAAAGGTCAGCAGCAACAAAACACACAGGCTCAACTTGCTGATGGAAATCAACAGCAGGAGGAGCAGATGTTTGTTGCATCCTGTTATGCAACCAGCAGTGAGACCAAGATGAAATGGCTAGTAGACAGTGGCTGCACAAACCACATGACTTCAGATGAATTCATGTTCAAGGAGATTGATAGATCTTGCAACTCAAGGATCAGAATAGGAAATGGAAGCTACATTGAAGCAAAAGGCAAAGGAGATGTGATAGTCAACACACCATCAGGTAACAAGCTCATTACTGATGTCCTATTAGTGCCTGAATTAGATCAAAACCTGCTCAATGTAGGCCAGTTGTTAGAGAAGGACTATTCTATTGTCTTTAAAAACAAAGTATGCATGATCTATGATCCAACTGGTTGTGAACTCATTTCCACTAAAATGAGTGACAGAAGCTTCATTCTAGATTGGAGTTCCTTGATTTCTTCTGCATGTACCAGTACTGTAGATGAAACATCTTTGTGGCATAGGAGACTTGGACATGTAAGCTACAACAAATTGAATCATTTATACAAGAATGAACTTGTTTTAGATATGTCACATGTCTATGAACATAATGATGTGTGTGAAGTGTGTCAACTGGGAAAACAGTCTAGACTACCATTCCCAGTAGGCAAGGCCTGGAGAGCAACAGAAAAGCTGCAGTTAATACACACTGATGTGTGTGGCCCTATGAGGACCTTGTCTCTAAATGGAAGTAGGTATTTCATTCTGTTTATTGATGACTACACCAGAATGTGTTGGGTGTATTTTTTAAAGCTGAAATCTGAGGTTGCCTCAATGTTTTGGAAATTCAAAGCCTATGTTGAAAATCAGTCTGAATGTAAACTGAAAATCCTCAGGTCAGACAATGGAACTGAGTATACCTCAGATAAGTTTGAGAAGTTTTGTGCAGTTGCTAGTATTGAGCATCAGCTCACTGTCACTTATAGTCCACAGCAAAATGGGGTCAGTGAAAGAAAGAATAGAACTGTGATGGAGATGGCAAGGTGTTTGCTATTTGAAAGGAACCTACCTAGGAAATTTTGGGCAGAGGCAGTTAATACTGCAGTGTATCTGCAAAATAGGCTCTCTACAAAACCTTTGAAGTCCAAGACTCCACATGAGGCCTGGTTTGGATCTAAACCCTCTGTGCTTCACCTAAGGGTGTTTGGTTGCATTTGCTATGCCCTTATACCAGGGGTAAAAAGGGACAAGCTGGATAAAAAGTCTCAAGTAGGGATCCTCACTGGTTACAGCAACAACAAAAAGGGATATAGAATCTTCATTCCATCCACAGAGAAGATCATTGTCAGCAGGGATGTGAAGTTCAATGAAGCTGTTGTTTGGAACTGGGAAACATCTCAAGTTGATTCCACTGAAACTGAGCAAACTGAAAATGCCTTGACACAAGAACAAGAAGAAAATGCAGAAGGTGAAGACTCAGAAGAAGACCATCTTGTGAGAGGCACCAGACCACTCTCAGATGTTTATGAAAGGTGCAACATTGCTGTCATGGAGCCAGCAGATTATGAGGAGGCTTCTAAGACAGATGAGTGGAATCAAGCCATGCAGGAAGAGATGGAAATGATTCAAAAGAATCATACTTGGACTTTGGTTGATAGACCAAGCAATAAGAAAGTGATTGGTGTGAAGTGGGTTTACAGGACCAAGCAAAATGCTGATGGTTCTGTTAACAAGCTAAAGGCCAGACTAGTGGTAAAAGGGTATGCTCAGCAATTTGGAGTGGATTTCTCTGAAACCTTTGCTCCTGTGGCAAGGTTAGACACAATCAGGTTGCTGATAGCCTTGGCTGCTCAAAAGCAGTGGAAAATTTATCAGTTAGATGTAAAATCAGCCTTTCTGAATGGCTATCTAAATGAGGAGGTTTATGTTGAACAACCAGAAGGCTTTATTGTTGAAGGCAGTAAATTAAAAGTTTACAGATTGAAGAAGGCCTTGTATGGGTTAAAACAGGCGCCTAGAGCCTGGTATGAAAGAATTGATGAGCACCTTCTGAAGTTGGGATTCAAGAGAAGCATTAGTGAGCCAACCTTGTATGTGAAACAGCTGAAGGAAGATATGGTGATTGTATCTTTGTATGTGGATGACTTACTTGTGACAGGCAGTTGTGAAAGCTCTGTGTTAGATTTCAAGAAACAGATGCAAGCAGTATTTGAGATGACAGACCTGGGTAAAATGACATATTTTCTTGGAATGGAGATCTTTCAGACACAAGTTGGCATACACATTGGCCAACAAAAGTATTCTCTGAAAGTTTTGAAGAAATTCAGCATGGAGAGTTGTAAGTCTGTTAGTACACCTGCAAACCTTGGTGAAAAACTCTCCAAGGATGATGGCTCTGAGAAATTTGATGAAAAAGTCTATAGAAGCTTAGTTGGTTGTTTGCTATACTTGACAGCAACAAGGCCAGATATTATGTTTGCTGTAAGCTTATTATCCAGGTTTATGCATTGCTGCAGCATTGTGCACTTTAAAGCAGCAAAAAAGGTGCTAAGGTATGTCAAAGGAACTATAAACTATGGAGTTTGGTTCTTGAGAAATGACAGACTTAAGCTAACAGGCTATACTGATAGTGATTGGGCTGGTTCAGCTGATGACATGAAAAGCACCTCAGGATATCTTTTTACTCTTGGTCATGGCTGTTTTGCATGGAGTTCAAAGAAATAGGACACGGTTGCCCAGTCCACAGCAGAAGCAGAATATATTGCTGCTGCTGCTGCTGTAAACCAAGCCATTTGGTTGAGAAAGTTATTAAGTGATCTAAATCTGGCTCAAGAGGAAGCAACAGAGATAAAATGTGACAATCAATCTGCTGTTGCAATTGCAAAGAACCCAGTTTTTCATGGAAGGACCAAGCACTTCAACATTAAGCTTCATTTTGTAAGGGAAGTGCAACAAAGCAATGAGATAACACTGGTTCATTGCAGTTCTGAAAATCAGTTGGCTGATATCTTCACCAAGCCTCTCCCTAAGACCAGGTTCGAATACTTAAGGAAGTTAATTGGTGTTGACAGCAAAGTAGCCAAGGAGGAGTGTTAGCAAAATGGCCACCTTGCTGTCTTGATAAGTTAAAGATGAACATAGTTTTTTGTGTTGTTTTTTGGTATTGCCTTGTAAGCTGAAATGACAGCAGTGGTTGTAAAGTTGTTTGAATTATGTTACCAACTTGTAAGTTTGATTGAATACAAGACATGTAGTAGGTAAAAGCTAGTTGTTTTTGGTCTATGTATACAACTAAAGAAGAATGAAAAAAACCGATTATTGCAGCCTATGCTTCTGGTGCTTGTGTGTGTTCTCTGCTCTCGTTTTCCTTCTTCCTTGTGTCTTGTATGCTTAACATCTAATAGATTGTTCTTCGTATCTGCTCATGGCACCGATTCGTTTTGATTTCTATTGACTCTCTTCCAGTATTTTGATCTCCCATTGAATCTTGCCATATTTGTCCCAATCCTGCACGCTCCATTTAATCTTGATATAGCTCTTCTTGCACTTGTCAATTCTGCAAATCTCACAAATCCAAATCTCCTCCCCCTTTTGTTTCTTTTTTGAGGGATAAACACATCAATCACCTTACCGTGTCTTTGAAATATCGTCCATAGCCAACGACTATCCACCCTTGGTGGGATATTGTTCACAAAAACAGTGAAAACGTCATTCCCGCTTTGTCTTCCTTTGAACGCCATCTCTTTCTAAAACTTGTTGACAGCACCCTACCAACTACTAAACAAAAATATCAAAACTTCCCTCTTTCTTTTTTCTCAAAACTCCCAGTAGCTTACCCGTAACCGAAACCTCCAACGCGAAGAACTGCCGCATTTGAACGTGAAAAGGTGGGAGAAGAGGAATGGTTTACGTACTAATTAAAATCAAAAACAAAAAACCTTATGCATGCAGGGAGCCAACAATTGCGTCTCTTTTTCTATGTTGATGATTGTATCTTAGCCCTCGAAAATGCAATTTTAAACATCAAAACATGTTTTCAACAAGGTTGATGAGCTTGTACAAAATCATAGAAACTCTGCCTGGAATTCGATGATGTCTGGACAAATTTCCTATGATAATCGAGCAAGTTCTTGGCTGAAGTTATTAACATCTATACCAACTCATTGGGTTCAGGAAACACAAAGGAAAATGAGATTGTTGTTGATACAACAGGTTACAGTAGTGAAAGCAATATCAAGTAGAAGCGATGGTGTTGCTCTGAAGAATGATTCCATCTTAAGAGTTATTTGATTCTGGATGCATGCATGGCTTATGAATATATATTTATATTTATATTTATATTTATATTTATATTTATATTTATATATATATATATATATATATATAGTCCGTCCAGTAAAAACGCCATTGGAAGCTCACTACCGCGTTCTGTTTGATATACATGAGTACCTGAAATCGAGGGAACAATCAAGAATTCCAGTTTGTTGTCATCCTGAATTATATTATATTGCCAATGTTAGCTTGTGCATGTACGTTGTACATTATTTAGCATAATTGTAAGTGTAGCCTGGTTGCTGCTGCTTTTTTATATTACGTAAAGTTGTATACTAGCTGGAAACTGAAACCTTATAAGTGTTCAATGTAAATTTAGGTTCTAAACTCAACAGAAATATACAATATGTAGCTTTAAATGTACCTAATAAGCACGGATATGGACACACAATAACACCATACGAGTATGACACAATACATTGATTTTAAAAAAAATTAGAATATTGATATAACAAAATCCGATAATAAAAAATATAAAAATATCCAATGCAAATATAAATACTAATTTTTTTTTTATTAATATATATATATATATATAATAAAAATTTTCATAAAGTTCACTTGACATTAATTTTTTTTTTTTATCATCCAAAAAAAATCAAACCTCAAACTTCAATTAATTAACCCAATGTAAATGTAGAAGTCAAATGCCTAATACAAAAAGACAAATTATCTCGATTCATATTCACAAACTTGCATCTAATATAGCAGTATAGCACGTGCTAATGGTTATAGAAATGTAACTTTCACAACAGCTTACGTCGAGACATTTACGGGCGTTCTACCGTAAACGCCAGAAATAGGACGGCGTTTGATGGGTTTGCACCGGCGTTTCCAAACGCCAGATAGCACTTAAAATTGTGATATTTGATGAAATTTTAACAGCGTTTCAAAAAAAATAATAAAAAACCGCTAATATAATTTTTTAGCGGGGTTTTAAAAAAAATAAACACTACAATATACATAAACTTAGATGCATTTTTTATTCTCAAACGCCGCTAAAAAAATTAAAATACCACGTTTTAGATGCACAAACTTGCTAAATAAAACATTTTAGTGGCGTTTATAATCTTGAAACGCCACTATTTTTTTCATTTGTTTCTTATTTACGTTAGAAATTTAGCGGTATTTGTGTTCTTATTACAAAAAATATATTTTTAAAGGCATTTTAATTTTAAGGGTTTTGGAAACCGCCCCTGGTTCTTTTTTTCATCTGTTTTTTATGGGCACAAAGTAACCCGCCACTATTAACCAAGTTTGAAAGGCACAATCATACAACTCTGTTTCTCACCTACATAGCTCTGTTTCTCTTTTGCTCTCATTTTCTTTTTTCTCCGACTGTACTTCTTTTCTCTTCATCTCAAAAAAAAAAAAAAAAGTTTCTCTCAAATCACTTTTTTTTTCAAAATTAGATTTCCCCTAATTTGAAAATCAATCCCTAACGTTTTCATCTCCGTCATTGTCAAACTCTGCTCTCACCATAATCATCATCAGTTCCGTCCTCACTATCGTCATTGTCAGCTCCTCCGATCGTCACCTTCACCATTGTTTCGTCAACTAGTTAGTTTCAGCAAAATCACTCTCTCTCCACTTTGATTTTGACTTTTTAGTATTGATTTTCTAATGAACCAAACAAAAATTTAATTTTCAAAAGAAACCTAACTAATCATTTTCTTATTTTTCTCTAATTCATAGTTTATAAATATGATCCAACTGAAGCCTTGTTTCTTCATTTTGATTTTCTAGTTTCGTTCAAGCTCGAGTCCTAAAAAAAGAAACTGATTTTTTTTTCATTTTTTATGATCACGTCTTGTTTTCTGATAAATAGCTTTGCCACTGGCCAAATGCTCTCCTTTTCAATTGAACGTTTGTCCATCTTGGCTTATTGTTGTTCAGATTCTAAGTGGGAAATTTTGTTTCTCTGCATGTCCAGATGCTGTCAAGTACATAGTAAATCATGTAGATGTTAAAGCTATATTTTGTGGGCCTCGAACACTGAATTTTGTAAGTTTAATCTTCGCTCCTTTTTAGCTACACATAAGTAGAAGACGCCTATCTGATCTGGAAAATCTAACCTTTAAGGCATTAATTTTCTTCTGCAACTATATTCTTTATAGGCTGGGAGTGAGATCTCTCTCAGTTTCTAATTGCTTTCTAAACATGTAAATAGATTGTGACTGTGATGGTTAGGGTGAGAAATTTAAATGAGGCTTAAATAAATATTTGAGTTTTCAAATGGTGTTCTTCAGGCAGTAAAGACTTGTGCTATTCAAATAATTTTGTGATGTAGGAAGTGGAAGATGCTCAGAAGCTCCGTAACACAGTGATTGATTGTTTTGAAAGGGCAAATCTTCCTAGCGTAAGTGAGGAAGAGAGGAAGAGGATCTTGCATTTGGTTGTCTGGTCCAGTTGGTGTTGAGTTTGTTGCAGAGCTACATGACATTGTAGTTTCAGGATATAGCTAAATCATATCCTTAAGACAATATGTTGACAGTTTGGCTAAATATGCTGCCAAGTGATGTTCATTTTGATTGTTTTTTGTTGAGTTGTTTTTTGGAACTTTTTGATTGAAAGCTGAACTGACAGCAGTGGTTGTTTGAGTTATGTTTTAACTTGTAAGTTGTTGAACACATCTTGTAGTTGGTAAAAGAGTTGGTATAATTTTTTGTATATGTTGAAAACAGATTGTATGAAAAAGTAACATGACAGTAGCTCTTCTGTCTTGCATTCTCTGCTCTCTCTCTCGTTTTCTTTTCTGCTTTGTTCATTGAGTGTGTATGTGAATTTTAACATGGTACCAGAGCTGTTTTCTTGAGGGACCTGGATTTTTTTAGAGAGTGTTCTTGAGAGAAAACAAGTGAGTAAACCCTACAAAGAGCCTGATCATCTGCTGTCTTTGAGAACATGTCAGCAAATAGCTTCTCAACACCTTCTCCTCCTGTGTTTTCAGGTGAGAACTACCACATTTGGATGGTAAAGATGAAGACATACCTAAAGGCATATGATCTTTGGGATGTAGTGGAGTCAGGAAGGGATCCTACACCTTTGAGAGGCAATCCTACTCTGGCTCAGATTAAGCAACACAATGAGGAGGTGGCCAAGAAGTACAAAGCCATGTCTTGCCTTCAAAATGGAGTCTCAGATGTCATCTTCACAAGGATTATGGCCTGTGACTCACCAAAGCAAGCATGGGACAGATTGAAAGAAGAGTTTCAAGGTTCAGAAAAGACAAGACAGCAGCAACTGATCAACTTGAGGAGGGACTTTGAAAACCTGAAGATGAAAGACAATGAATCTGTCAAGCAATATGCAGACAGGATCATGGCCATTGTCAATAGCATTAGGTTGCTAGGGGATGAGTTCAGTGATAAAAGAATAGTTGAAAAAGTTATCACCACTCTTCCAGAAAAATTTGAATCAAAAATCTCATCTCTTGAGGACTCAAGAGACCTATCCAGCATCTCCCTGTCAGAATTGATCAATGCTCTCTATGCTCAAGAGCAAAGAAGAGCAAACAGACAGGAAGAGCACACTGAAGGTGCTTTACTGGCTAGGAACAAGGAAAAGAAAGGAAGTTCATCCAGCAAATGGAAGAAGAACTATGGTGACAGAAAAGAGAAGCAGAGAAAGGACAAGGAAAGCACCAAGGATGGTGGAAAAAAGAAATATCCACCATGCTCACACTGTAAAAAGTCCACACACTTGGAGAGATACTGCTGGTTTAGACCAGACATCCAGTGTCAAGCTTGCAAACAAATGGGCCACGTGGAAAGAGTTTGCAAGAATAAGGCACTGCAACAACAGAACACTCAGGCTCAACTTGCTGAAGGCAGTCAACAGCAGGAGGAGCAAATGTTCGTTGCAACTTGCTATGCAACTAGCAGTGAAACCAGGGTGAGTTGGTTGATAGACAGTGGCTGCACGAACCACATGGCTTCTAATGAGTGCATGTTCAAGAGTTTAGATAGAACCTGCACTTCAAGGGTCAGAATTGGAAATGGAGACTACATAGAAGCTAAAGGAAAGGGTGATGTGCTTCTGAATACATCATCAGGTACTAAAATCATCACTGATGTCTACTTAGTGCCTGATATTGATCAAAATCTACTTAGTGTTGGCCAGTTGTTAGAAAAAGGCTATACTACTGTCTTTAAAAACAAAGCATGTCTGATTTATGATTCTGCTGGAAACGAGCTTATATCAGTTGACATGAAAGAAAGAAGCTTTGCATTGAGTTTGAACTCTCTAGAACCTGCTATGTATGCTAATGCTATAGATGAAACTATTCTGTGGCACAAACGGTTGGGACACATCAGCTACAATGCATTGTGTAACCTGCACAAGAATGATCTTGTGACAAATTTGCCAAAAATGCATGATTATAGTGATGTGTGTGAAGTATGTCAATTGGGAAAGCAGACCAGACTACCCTTTCCTGTCAACAAAGCCTGGAGAGCATCAGTAAAGCTTCAACTGGTGCACACTGATGTTTGTGGCCCTATGAAGACTTTGTCTCTGAATGGGAGCAAGTATTTCATCCTGTTTATTGATGATTATACAAGGATGTGTTGGGTCTATTTTTTGAAGCAAAAATCTGAAGTTGCTGGTGTATTTTGGAAGTTCAAAGCCTTTGTTGAAAACCAGTCAGGATCTATGCTGAAGGTGATCAGATCAGACTATGGGACTGAGTACACCTCAGACAAATTCAAGGAGTTTTGTGAAGTTGCAGGGATTGAACACCAATTGACTGTCACATATAGTCCTCAGCAGAATGGTGTCAGTGAGAGGAAGAACAGGACAGTGATGGAAATGGCCAGGTGCATGCTTTTTGAAAAGAATTTGCCAAAAAGATTCTGGGCAGAGGCTGTGAATACCTCAGTGCATTTGTTGAATAGACTCTCTACAAGGGCCTTAAAGACTATGACTCCATTTGAAGCATGGTTTGGATTCAAACCATCTATGCTTCACCTGAAAACTTTTGGCTGCATCTGCTATGCACATATACCAGATGTAAAGAGAGACAAATTGGACAAGAAGGCTCAAGTTGGGATTTTTGTTGGGTACAGTAGCAGCACAAAAAAGGCTATAGGATCTTCAATCCTTCAACAGAGAAGATTTTCATTAGCAGAGATGTAAAATTTCAAGAAAATGGAATTTGGAATTGGGAAAAGGCACAAGCTGAATGTGATGGGAACAAAGTCTCTGAATCTGGTATAGCACAAGACTTAGATGATGCTGCCACAGATGAAGAATCAGATGAAGAACAACCTGTAAGGGGAACTAGACCTCTTTCTGAGGTGTATGACAGATGCAATATAGCAGTCATGGAGCCTGCTGATTATGAAGAGGCTGCTAAGACTGTTGAATGGAGGAGAGCCATGGAGGAGGAGATCAATATGATTCAGAAGAATCATACTTGGACGCTAGTTGATAGGCCAAGTAATAAAAAGGTAATTGGTGTGAAATGGGTGTTCAAGACCAAGCAAAATGCTGATGGATCAGTCAACAAACTGAAGGCCAGACTAGTTGTAAAGGGCTATGCTCAACAGTTTGGAGTGGATTTTTCAGAAACCTTTGCACCTGTGGCAAGGTTAGATACTATAAGACTCCTACTGGCCTTGGCTGCTCAGAAACAGTGGAGAATCCATCAAATGGATGTCAAGTCGGCCTTTCTAAATGGTTACTTGAAGGAAGAAGTCTACATTGAACAGCCTGAAGGTTTTGTTGTTAAAGGCTGTGAATCAAAGGTTTACCAGCTCAAGAAGGCTCTCTATGGTCTAAAGCAGGCACCTAGAGCTTGGTATGATAGAATTGACAGTCATCTCCTTGAACTTGGATTTAAAAGAAGTATCAGTGAACCAACACTGTATGTGAGAAAGTCAGAAGGTAATCTGTTGGTTGTATCTCTATATGTTGATGATTTGTTAGTAATTGGCTGCAGTGAGAACTTAGTTCAAAAATTCAAGAAGAAAATGGAAGGCACATTTGAAATGACTGACCTTGGGGAGATGACCTATTTTCTGGGAATGGAGATTTATCAATCTCAATCTGGTATTTTCATAGGTCAGCACAAGTTTGCCTTAAGCATACTAAAGAAGTTCCACATGGAAGACTGCAAAGCTGTAAGCACTCCCATGGCTCAAGGTGAGAAGCTTTGCAAGGAAGATGGTTCTGAAAAATTTGATGAAAGAACCTATAGAAGTCTGGTTGGCTGTCTGTTGTACCTAACAGCAACCAGACCTGAAATTATGTTTGCTGTAAGCATGCTTTCAAGGTTCATGCATTGCTGCACCATTAATCATTTTAGAGCAGCAAAAAGGGTGCTGAGATATGTAAAAGGGACAGCAGAATATGGAGTTTGGTTCTTGAAAGGAGATAAGCTCAAGCTGACTGGTTACACTGATAGTGACTGGGCTGGTTCGACAGATGATATGAAGAGCACCTCTGGATATCTCTTTACATTTGGTCATGGTTGTTTCGCATGGAGTTCAAAGAAGCAAGACACGGTTGCTCAATCCACAGCAGAAGCAGAGTACATTGCAGCTGCTGCTGCTGTGAATCAGGCTGTCTGGCTGAGAAAATTATTGTTTGATTTAAATTTAGTTCAAGAGGAAGCAACAGAGATACATTGTGACAATCAATCTGCTGTTGCAATTGCAAAGAATCCAGTTTTTCATGGCAGAACAAAGCATTTCAAGATTAAACTTCACTTTGTGAGAGAGATGCAACAAAACAATGAAGTTCTACTGGTTCATTGCAGTTCTGAAGTCCAGCAAGCTGATATTTTTACCAAGCCTCTTCCTAAAGTCAGATTTGAATACTTAAGGAAGTTAATTGGTGTTGGCAGCAAGTTAGCCAAGGAGGAGTGTTGACAGTTTGGCTAAATATGCTGCCAAGTGATGTTCATTTTGATTGTTTTTTGTTGAGTTGTTTTTTGGAACTTTTTGATTGAAAGCTGAACTGACAGCAGTGGTTGTTTGAGTTATGTTTTAACTTGTAAGTTGTTGAACACATCTTGTAGTTGGTAAAAGAGTTGGTATAATTTTTTGTATATGTTGAAAACAGATTGTATGAAAAAGTAACATGACAGTAGCTCTTCTGTCTTGCATTCTCTGCTCTCTCTCTCGTTTTCTTTTCTGCTTTGTTCATTGAGTGTGTATGTGAATTTTAACACAATAACCTTGCAAAAATTACACTTCTTGAAGCAGGCGATCATATCTTAAACATGTAAGATAGATATTTAGAGTTTTCTAAAAAAACATTATTTCGATTTCTAATAATTGCAATACTTGTAATTTTCTAAAGTTTTTATTTTCCAAATAGTCATGTTTTCTACTATATATTCAAGTATTAACAGTTAACCTTCTCGGATCACTTTTTTTTTTTTTTTTTATCGCAGTTTCATCTTGGTTCTGATGAGTGATAACATCATCTCTTCTTTCACAGGTATGACAAAAGGATTACCAAATCTGCTGAAACAAAGTTCCAACGAGATGGTATTGATTTGAAGACAGGGTCAATGGTCACAACTCACAAAAGTAATTTTGAACTCTTCCATTCAGGCCATTTCTTGTTCTTCTTTTGAAGATGATTTTAATGTTTTTTAATTTAGTGACCACAGGGTAACAGGCGTTTTTTAGCTACAGATGAATGGCTTGAAGGATGTGATAGTGTATATGCTCTGGGTGATTGTGCTACCATCAATCAACTCAAAGTCATGGTAAATTTATCTCTACATGACTAATCTGCCACTTTTTAGTTCATTAAAATTTAAAATTCATTGAGTAATTGAATCTACGCAAAGAACACCACAAGAAAGTAATTAAAAATTGCATTTAAAACTTGCCTTGAGTATGCATTTGGCATTGTCTATTATGCACCTTACTCTGCTCTCTGCCAACATGATTGCTTTGTTTGATGATATCTCATTGATTTCTTTATCACCCATTTTAGCAACAATTTCAAGATCAAGAGTTCAACCAAAATTCCTGTTCTTGGTCATGCAGGTTAGATGGGTTGCTATTGTTAATGTCTTATACATTCATCATATGCTTGGCCTGATGTGGTAATTTTGTTTTTATAAGGAAAAGATACTTCTGCCTGGTTCTCATGTAGTGAAGTATACTGTTTGTTTCAGATGGAATTTGCCATGTATATGTTGATAAGTCTGCTGATATGGATATGTCAAACCACTCTTCTTTTAGGTTTCAATCACGCATTATCCACTATCCAGCAGGATTTGGGTGAAACTTATTAAAAATAAACCATGGAGTCAATTGAATCTAACATGTACAGGGAGAAGGTACACTTCAATTATTGTTTTCCATTTTGAGTTCCCCTCTTTTTATGTCTTTCTTTTCTATATAAAAGATTTCTTTTGTAGTTAATTGAAATAAAGTAGCTCTTAATTCATGTTAATGAAACATTACCTTATTAGGGGAACTGATTTAAAACCCTTTCTTTGCATCAAATTGCAATTTCCAACTGACATGGAGCTCCTTAATATTTCTATGCCTCTGTTTCATCCTTGGACATTAGGGTATAATTTTGCTTCAGGCTTGCATTCTGTTGATAGTACTATCAGTCTGCTATGCATTTCAATTGATTGTCTGAGATGAGATAAATGCAGTGTAGCGTGTATGAAACCCAATTTTCTTTAAATAAATGGATTTTGATGATATTATAGTTCTTTTGTTATTTGGATCAGTTTTAGTTTCTGCTATGGTTTCAATTCCTATAGAAATCCTCCGCATTATTGCTTCTGCGGTTTGCATTCCAAAGTCTTGAAGTGGTTTATGGTGACTTGGGCACTTCTCCCTTGTATGTTTTCTACAATACATTCCTGGTAAAATTGAAGACCCAGAGGATGTTGTTGGAGCTCTTTCGTTGATTATGTACTCCCTTACTCTTATACCGCTCCTCAAGTATGTGTTTGTTGCGTGTAAAGCAAATGATAATGGTCAAGGTGAGCTGATATTGTTGATTTTTTATCTTTAATCTTTCATGCTGAATGCTACACTGCAGGTATGACTATTCTGGCTATGGAGCATCTACTGGTAAGGTAGGTCATTATCTATATAATGCTACATAATTCTAATTATGTTTTATTCAGACTTAAGTTTGTAATAGTGTAATGATTTGCTCATGGATACAAAGGATTCAATGGTCTTAATGGATTCAACTGAGGCCATGTTTTTTTTTTTTTTTTTTTATCTAGTTTTGATTGATTATGAGCTCTTGAGAAAGGAACTTCCTGGAGATAATGAAGTTGCTGAGTCTCTACATAATGCACAAGTTGCATTGAAGAAATCTCGTGGAGTGGATGTTCATAACATGAAAATCAGTGGTGAAGTAGAAGAAATTTCTATCCTAGATAGATTTAAAACCGCAATATCATCACCAGGTGAGGTTGACGCCTTCATGTGGATCTCTTTTCCTCAACTTGAGTCTTGATTTTCTTATCTGATTTACAAATTGAAAATTTCAGGCGTATCAGTGGTCCATTTTAAAGTGGCAACCAATGAAAATGTGAAGAAATATTCCCTTTCATAAATTTGCTTTGTGTTCGGTATCCCTCTGTTCATTTTTTCAAGGTAGGCATTCGAGTGTTCTTAACTTGATGTCACTTGCATTCTACACCAACTTTATACCATGTTCCTAAAGATTCAATTAATAGGTTAACTGATTTTCTTGGTTGTTTTCCTCTTAATTTTATTTAAATGATGCTTTAGTTTGATTTCTTGCTTGTGATGCGAAAGTTGTACCATACTGATCTAACAGACATGAATTGATATGAAAGCAACAGTGTTAAGTGTTAACATATGTCTCATTGTTTTGTGATTGAAGGTGGATGTGGAGGAAAGCTTAGCAGTGGCAAAGCTGAGTATAAGAATGGTCCCAACTTTTAAGATTTATAAGAATGGAGACAAAGTGAAGGAGATGATCTGCCCTAGCCATCAGTTCCTGGAGGACTCAGTAAGGAACTACATTCTATAAAAAAAAAAAAAAAAGTGCTTTTTCTTTGTGGCTCGAGCCACCCCCCAAACATTATTTGGTGATAATTATCCAAAGTATTCATTGTCATTTTTTGGTTCATATGTGGGCTTATGGACATGGTTCACAACTCATTAGGGACTTAAACAACTTGCTTGGAGTTCATATATTGCAAGGGAGTCTATTTGGTCTAATAGGAGTTTGTATTCAGTGTATGTCCTTGCAACTGGTGCGACTACTCGGTTTGTACTCATTAGGGACAAAGCTGGTCGCTTTTCTTGTTGTTCTTTTGTTGTGACTACATGGTTTATACTTAATGTAAAGTTGATAGAATATCATATTATATAGATTTCTTCAATTTGTTTATTTTTTTATATTTTCTTTTTTAATGGTAAAAAAAAATATTGAGAAGTTTACCCTTTAAATTTTTAAAATTTAGATATTGATATGATAACATCACTTTTAATGGTAGTTTAAAATGACTAAAAATTTAAGCTTTTACATGCATTTGTAAAGGCCGGTAAAGTGTAAAAAAAAAAAAAAAATTCTAATAAAATATAATTCATGATTTTTAGGGACATTTTAAAATGTCTTTAAAAAATTCAAGCTTTTAGGGGCATTTAAAAGTGCCGATAAAAGTCCTGCCAGAAAAAATAATGGCTATGCCGACAGTGGTCGGACCGTCGAAATTTTTTTACCGACACCCGTCTAGCCAGCGGTCAATGAACTGCAGGTGATACAAATAAGGGTAGTTTTGTAGTCTTTTACCGGCACTTATAAATGCCGGTAAAAGTGAGTTTTCTTGTAGTGTCTAGAAATGCCGATAAATTTCCAATTTTTTTTTTTTTAAAAATCTATTTATTTTGTTTAAAAAATTGTGTTTATCAATAATATCTGTAACAATATTTACACAACTGTCCAACAATACACAAATAACAAAAATTATAAAAAAAAATCATAATATAAAAATATATTAAATATTATATTGTAAAGTATTATTATATAACAATTCTGTTACTTAACACATCAAATCCAGTTCTAACTTGAAAAAGTATGAGTTACAAATTTAAAAGTTTGAGGACACCCGTTAGACGAACATTTTTCTGCAGCACGTTCGTTCTCATGTTATGAACCCTAATAAAAAAAGTTAACATACGTAATTAATATATAAGATATTAAGTTGTAAAAAGTAAGCTAGTTAACAATGAAAATATTATATTACTTGAGATGGAGGCTTTTGTGAACTCGTTGCGTCGTCTGAGAACTTTTATTGCACTAAATTCATCAGCGAATCAAACTGTGACTGAAGTTGCTAATATCTTATTCTCTCTTCTTCTTTTTCTGCTTCTCTCTTTGCCATCTCTACTTCTCGTTGTGCTTCATTTTTCTCAAAACGTTGAGTAGCCTTGTGAAAAAGAAAAAGAAGAAGTATATCGCTGAGAACCAATTCCATAGTAGTTAGATGGTGTTGGACCTAATCTGAGACCTCGAACCCGTCCATGGCTTTCTTTCCCAGCAACTTCAGTGAAAATTTGATTTTCGACATCATGAATATTGACTGAGCTATTAGGCTAAATAAAAAGAAGAAAAAAGAAAGGCTAAATATTGTTTTCGTTTTTTTAATTACAAAATATTTTTCTAATTTGAGGGTATATATATGAGAAAATGGGATCGCGTAATATCACTACAGCAAACTGATCTTTCCCCGACTTTTTTTTTTAGAATAGTAGCGTTTATAAACGCTGCTAAAATAGTTGAGGCGTTCAGAAAAAACACCGCCACAAACGCCGGTAAATGCAGGGCCGAGACATTTTGCGGCGTTTGTACCTAAAACGCCTTAAACTAGCGGCGTTTGTAGGTATCTACTGCGGCATTTTAAAACATCACAGTAGAACGTCCAAAAGTCATTTTGGAGGGGCACTTAACGGCGTTTCGTAGTATCAAACGCCGCTAAACAGATTTGTTTAGTGGCGTTTGTGATCCCACAAATGCCGCTAATTATAAAAATTTTAGCAGCGTTTATATTCTTCAAACGCCGCTAATTTTTGCTAGAATTAGCGGCGTTTGGTTCTTGGAACGCCGCTAAATATGCAGATTTTTTTTTATTGCCATTTATTTTGTTTAAAAAGTTATATTTATCAATAATACCTGCATTACTATTTACAAAACTGTCCAATAATACACAAACGCCACCTATTATTAAAAAAAAAAAATATAAAGATATATTTAATATAAAATATCAATCGTACAAGGAATGTATTACTTAACACATCAAATCCACTTACAACTTAAAAAATTACAAGTTACAAATGCTAAAAGTTGGAGGACAACCTTAAGAAGAACGTTTTTTTCGCAGCAACTTGTTCTCATGAGCCCTATAAAAAAAAGTTAAAATACGTAATTAATATATAAGATATTAAGTAATAAAAGTAAGATAATTAACAGCGAAGATATATTACCTGAGATGGAGGATTTTGTGAAGTCGTTGAGCCTCCTGAATTCCTTTGCTACACTAAATTCATCAACGACTGAAACTATGTCTGCAGCTCCTGATATCGTCTATCCTGTTCTTCTTTCTGAGCTTGTCTCTCTGCTTCCTTCTCCTCAAAATGTTTATTCATATTTTGCATTTCTTCTCTCAGCATCTGAACTTCATATGCACTGGAGTTTTGTGAAGAAGAAGTAGTAAACCGTTGAGAACCAATGCCGTAGTAGCTAGATGGTGTCGGACCCAATCCGAGACCTCGAATCCGTCCATGTCGTTCTTTCCCAACTATTTCAGTAAATACTTGACCAATAAACATTGAGTCACGTTATAAGCTATACAGAATTTTAGTAAATGATCAATAAACATTGAGCTACGTTCTACTTAGTCATGATTGCCTGGACTTCATACTCTATAACAGATCCTATTCGTGTTTAAGTCTAAAATTGAAGTTCATTTAAGGCTCTTTAACATATCATATTCATGCATATCCTTAGAAATTTCTAGAAAATTTAGACAACTCATGAATCAATACAGTTTGATAGATATCAATTAATCATCAATTTGTATAAACGCAAGGCAATTCATATGCATACGGTCAAATTGTATAAATGCAATATAAATTATTAAACATAAAAACAAATATAATACTAAATCGTACCTTGTAGTTGTTTCTTCTATAGCAGATGTTACAAGAATTTGATACCTCAAGTCGATGTAAGAGTGATTAAGAGGATGTTTACTAGAAAATAAAAGAATTAATTATGTATAAGCTGGAAGAGCATTTAGAAATCAAATAACCATTGAAAGGACCTTTGACTCTCTAATGATGTCTTTGTAAGTAATCTAACAAAGAAATTTTGTAAATAAAACTTTATTGGTACTTCCTCTAGTATCTAAAAGGTGGTATTACAAAGGATTACCTAAAACATGTAATTAAGATTCCAATCTCTAGGCAAAGTAGAAAATATCCTACACTTAACGGCTGCTAACAACTCTCAACATCCACAAGCAAATTAAGGTTCCATTCTTCCTGCTACATCGATTTTATTTATCTTTTAATCAATGCATGCAAATCACTTGAGAAATTTTGTACAACACCACTAAACATAAAAGAAAAATAAAGTACATTCGAGGGAACTTAAAATAAAATTTTGACTTTCTCTGAAGGAAGTAAAACAACCTATAACACACTATACAAGTTTAGAACAAAATAATACATGATGATATTGGCCAGGTGATGCACCCAAAAGAGTGTATCTTATTTAACCTTGCACTAAAAAGATCAATTGTAAGTGTAGTAGTTAGCAAGGGTCGAGTCCTCAGGGATTGGGTTTTAATCTATGAGTTATTAGTTTATAACTTACGTTCAAAGAGAACAAAAGAAAAGGGGGTTTTGAAATAGTTTTAAAAATAAGCAAACAAGAAAAGTAAGAAAACAAGTAAGTAAGAAGAATCAAATATGAAAAATATGGTTAAGGTTTCATTCTCCACCACTAGACATCATTAAGAATCAATTTCATATCTATCAACATTAACCAACTATCAAAGTTAACAACCGTAGATAACAACAAGCTCTGTTATCCCAATCTTTCCTTAGTTTGTCGTTAAATAGAACAAGCTCTCTATTTAATCTCTAATCATCAAACAACCTAGAATAAGCTCTCTAAATTCAATTTAATGGCAGCTTTATGATGAGAAAGATAGGTTGATCTAAGCAACAATCACATAAGCTCGGATTGTTCAACTTAGGTTATGTTCCTCTTTGCAATTATTGAAAACTTGACCATAATCATTAATCACAAATTGCCACTTATGAATAGGAAATCAAGACAATTACACGGATCAAGATTCCTAAACTGGCAATAGATAATTATCAAGATCTATCTAGTTGTACACCTAAACAAATCAAGACACCATCATGAACAATTTTTGTAGAAGAACATAAGCAACTTTAATAGAAAATTAATGATAGATAGAATTTGAAAATCAATTATAAAACATGTCTAGGGCTTTGAAATCACCCTTAACCAAATAGAAATTTAGTCTAGCATAGGCATTATAAACATAAAATTAAATAGAATCTAAGAAGAAAATAAAAGAAAGAAAGAAGAAGAAGACTTAGAGAATTTTATTACAATGGCTAATATCCTACCAATCTACAATATCTCTTACAATCATCCAAGGCCCTCTATTTATACACATTTTGGAGAGCTAAATGACAAGAGACAAGCTTTATAAATTTCAAAGGTAGGTATAATAGGTGGGTGCATTTTTCTAACAATTTTTGTCATATTGTATGACTATTCTGATCAGCCAGCTTGATGATCGATTTTGTCAATATTGGAGGCTTGATCTGATCAAATGGTCTTATAGAAAAATGTTCCCCTATCAGTCAGTGATCCATAGCCATTGGAATCAGCTCATTTGCTGATGTGGCTCAGAAGATATGGTCAAAATACCAAAACTTGTCAGCACAGACGTCAATGCACATCAGCCAACTTGATGGTTGATTTCGCTAGGGAAAACGACTCCGTTTCAAGAAGTGTAAAGCATAAAAAAGATAGATATGCCTCTTAACTTTGCACTGTTAAAATGTCATCCTTATTGCTTCAGTGAAACTCCAGATATAGCTGATATGGCAAAAGGTGTCGGAACTGGAACTGAACTGGATTTGCCCTTAATTCTTGATTTAACCTAGTAATCTGAAATCACTCAAAGAAACTCGTGAAAAACACCAAATTACATAAAAATATAAAAAATCATAAACACAATTAGACTAAGCAATAATAACTCGTATTTGACACAAAATAATAATAAAACATAACTAAAAACTATATAATTATACGAGTTATCACACCCCCACACTTAGATTGTTGCTAGTCCCTAGCAACGACTCAATAAAAATAAAATAAGAAAATCTAATCCAATCCATTTTCGTAGGAAATCACGGTGGCACTTAGCATGTGACACAAGCCTTTAAACCCCTAGGTGTCCCTAGTGGACGAGTTTAGTCTCGTGAGGGTTTACTAGGACGATACCCACAAACATTGAAGACATAAGAAAAACTAAAAATAATAATTATAACTAATCCTTCCAATATAAATTAGAGATAATCATTGGACAAGTCTTAAAAATTAATCAATAGCTTAAAGAAATTCACAAAAAATCTTGCTTGAATGTAAATAGTTTGAGTTAAGCCAATATTAACATAACATATTTCAATCAAAATAGTGCATATTCAAACTTAATCTCAACTTCTCACATGGGATACTCTCTTGATTTTCACTCTTTAAAGTAGTGGTAAAGTGTTTACACTCAATCAATCTCATGAAAACACTTCTACCATATGCTTGCTTGTCCACCTATTCTCCACTATTTAGATCATACAACTTCATAAATCAAGAGGTCTTTATTCAAGGTTGTAATGGGGCCAAAGGGTTATAATGTGGTTAAAGAACAAAAGGATAAAGATATCACAAAGGTTCCAAAGAGTTCATAGAGTTTAGAGACATAATAAGATCATACAAATAAAACTTCTCAAAACTCTTATAAAGCACATAATAACATAGGCTAAATATTCATGTTGAGCCTTTGCATCATTCTAACCAACTTTGTAACATCTTTTTCTTTACTTTAACTAGAAGTTCAAGAGAAGTTTTTTTTTTTTTTTATGGGAATATATTTGACAATGATCCCTTTCTTTTTCTCTTGACTTTTTCTTTTCTTTTCTTCCCCCACACTTATCTTTTGTTTCCAACTCAAATTTTTAACTAAAAATATCCCTTGTTTTTTTTTTTTTTTGCAATATGTCTCAAAATATATAATCCATCTTTAGAACAAGGGTTATATTTAGGCTAGGTGTAAGTTGTGGTTACCAAATAAATAGCTTATTCAATGTAGGCTCAAATTGGCTCACTAGGGGTGTGTTCTCTTGGAACATCAATAAGGGATGGCTGTTTGGCTCTGGCTAAAAATCCTAATGCCTCTATCATATTCATGTTGTCACATGCATCAATATAGTCTCAACAAGGTCTAAAGCAAGTTCTAGAGAATCATGTAATCATAAGAGCACTCAAGAAAGAAATTATATTGATTTGTATAATGCGTCAACCATTATAGGCTCAAAAACTCACAAGGATGATTATACAAGTCAGATTAAGTCTAAACATGCTTCTTTCTCAATCAACATATCATATTAACATTGGCTCATAAAAAGATTGATATCAAGTTCAATTCTCATGAAAATCTTCTCACTAATAAATCTGTTTTAGACTTATGCAATTCATATCTCATCATAGTATTGAAAAGGAACTAAAACACACTAAAAATAATAATAAAGACTCATAAAAAAAAAATAGTAGACAAAAATAAAAGAAATCCTAAATCATTCCCCCCACACTTAATTCTTACATTGTCCTCAATGTAAGTCTATTAACCCAAATGAAAGAATCATGTGTAAGAGAAAAGAACTAATAACATAAGAATAGGAACAACTAAGACTCAAAACAAACCAAACTCATGCAACCTAAATAATCCTAAAATACTAAACAAAAATTAACAAGTAAACATAAAAAGAAAAATAATAAAAGAAAAGAAAAGAAAAACACATGCAGATAATAAACGGACCAGATAGTTTTTTTTTTTTTTTTGAAAAGATTAAATCAAACTGACAAGGTATGTCTCAAGTCTCCCTTACTTAGACCTTGTTCAGAATGAATGCTTCTAAATGGCTTAAAACACAACAATTTTTTTTTTTTTTTGGAAAAGATTAAATCAAACTGACAAGGTATGTCTCAAGTCTCCCTTACTCAGACCTTGTTCAGAATGAATGCTTCTAAATGGCTTAAAACACAACAATTTTATTTTATTATTATTTTTTTTTACCAATTAGCAAAATATGTCCCTTACCCCTTACTAAAATATGACATTGTCCCCAATGTCAAATTTTAAAGGTAGAATTTAGGAGATATTACCTACAGAGGTTGCTAACCACTTATTATAACTGAGACACAACAAACAAAATGTTAGATAATGTCACAAAGACAAAGTGCAATCCACTCCTTGATTGTCTATATCTCTTTGTCTTTTTTCGAGCGTTTGCGAAACAACCGTAGCAGGCAAATACTCATAAGCTTGGAGCTTTTTGAGTAAATCTTCAATGGTTGTAGCAGAAATTATGGTTCTCCTTGCCTCTGAAAACATGAATCCATTTTCCACAGCATTATCTAAATATGAAAGCAAATTACTAAAATAACCATTAATATTAAGCAAACCAATGGGTTTCTTTTTTGTGACCAAAGATGACCAAGAAGCCACGCAAGCTATTTCTTCCAATGTACCCAGACCTCCTGGTAAAGCAATGAATGCATCGGCAGAATGGTACATGATTGTCATCCGTTCAGGGATACTCCAGACTTGTATTTCCTTACCCACGGTAGGTCCACAAAAACCTGTGAATAGTTTTGGCACGATTCCTAGAACTGGACTTCCTCCGGCGTGTGCTGCTGTAGCGACTGCTCCCATTAAACCCGAACTACCGCCTCCATAAATCAACTGGATCTTTTGTTGGGCAAGTATTACTCCAACTCTTATGGCTTCATTAGCGAATATTTTATTTTTCCCTGGATAAGCACCTCCAAAGACACAAATTCTTTCAATGCGCCTGGACGAAGTGCTTTCCATTTTTTTTTTCTTTTTCGAGTGCCTGAAAGAGAATGAGTACATGGTGTAATATATAGAGGACTGAGTAGTGAATCAGACAAGAGTAATAATGTCGCCGAAAGTGTATCTCACCTGTCAGAAGAAAATGTTAACCTAACAAAAGATTTTTGCGTGATTTCAGGAAGAAAATCAAAAAGAGAAGAAAAATCAACCGTAAAAGACCAATAAAAAAAATGAGAATAATTACACAAATCGAACAACACGTAAATTAAATCGAAATGAAGTTATTGCAAATCAAACCAAAAGCTGAGAAGTCATTTATTGTAGTTGTGATTGTGGCTCACATCTTCCTCTGGTTTTATGTCCAGAAACGGCTTAAACGCCTTCTATGAGTCGAGGATATGCTTCCCATCCAGTTTTCTTACAAGCTGGCAAACAGGGTCTTTTAACATCAGATTCCCAAGATGTTGCCATTCTCTTTGGAATTGCGGCCATAAATCAAGAATTTCTCTTTGTATGTCTCCACTAGGATGCGTCTCAAGAGAAAGTTGGATATTACCCAAATTCTCCTTACTCAGTCCATCCTTAATGAATTCAATTTTATCATCTCGATTAGAGGACGGAATCCCAATAGAACGACATTTACCGTTACACGTCCATCGTGCACATTTGTGGCAATTTGAACTCATGCACTTTGCTCGTCGCTTCTTTGCAAAAGTGCTTCTACCTGTACCTGGTAAATGTAAAACAGGAAGATATTCATCTTCACGTACCTTGGCTTCAATTATCCAACGTATGTCTCCAGGAATCCCTTTGTGCATAAGCATCCTTAATCTTTCAAATCGAACTTGGTAAAGCTTCAGTAAAATATTTTGAGGAAAAGGAGGAAATCGTTTTTGCAATCTTGTGAGAATATCATCCCTCCTGAAAAAAGAAAAAAAAAATGAAAGAGAAATTTATATACAATATCAGTTTTGTGGGTAGCTGATGGAACCGACTTAAATAATCACGGAGTACTGTTATCCGCCATTTAACCGGGGTTAAAAAATTATATTTACATCTAGTTATTTTCAAAACAAGGATCAGAAAGAAAAACAACATAAAAAGACTCAAAAACAAAACACTCTAAATAAAATCCTAAATTCTTCCCCCCACACATAATTCTTACATTGTCATTAATGTAATGCTATTAATCCCAAATGAAAGAATCATGTGTAAGTGAAAAGAACTAATAAACAAAATAAACTTATGCAGCCTAAATGAACTTAGAAACACTAAACACAATTAGCAAAGAAACATAAGAAAAAGATAAAGAAAAAGAGAGCAAATCTGAGGATGGCAATTTGGCAATGCTTTCACTAATTAGGCTGCCTCCCCCAATTAGCACTTGATTGATTGTTTTCAGCCTAGCCAATTCCCCTTCTTGGCTTTTTAGGATCTTTTGGCTTAGACATGAAACTTCTCGGATTTTTGCGTTTTGGAGGAAGTTTTCTTTGCAAAACAGCCAATGCCTTCTCCCCCACACGTATTATTTCATCATTCTTGGTGGGGTATAGCTCTATGAGGAATTGTGCATATCTTGGTACTTGTCTAATGGCATCCACAAGCAAGCTGTTCAAGGTTTCCAAAAATTGTTGTTCATGTTCCTCCTTCTTGGACTTTGCAAATCTGCTAGGAAAAAGTGGAGAAGGAACATTAGTAGAAATAAGAACCTTAAAAGCTACCTGAGGTGTCAAAGTACTCTCAATTTGAATGGTGGCTTCATTATCCTCAAGAAGTGAATCCATCTTTGGTTTTGTCTCATCCTCATCTTGTTCCTCATTTCTCAAGGTCACAATAGTAGCATTCTCCTTTGGGTTAATCACCATTTGGGAAGGGAGTGCTAGAGATCTTTCTACTACTAATTCCACCGTACTACTAGCCAATAGGCTCATTTGCCTTTCCAAACTCTGGATGCTTGCCCTTGTTTCCTGTTGAAATTGCAAAGTATCAGTAACAAGAGAATATACAAGATCTTCTAAAGAAGTACCTGAGTTTTGAGTCATATGTGGTGGTTGAAAAAGATCTGGTTCTTGAGACCATGATTGATTGAAGCTAGATGGATGAGTGTAATTGGCATAAGGATCTACTTCTTGGTAATTTTTCGAGTAGCCATAATTAGTATGATCGCACCATCCCTCATGGTAAGTGTTTGAGTAATGATCATACTGTTGGTCTTGGAACACTTGATGGCCTTGACATCCTCCCATGGCCAATTGTTGAACTGGGGAGGTGAGCTTGGCTTGTTGATTCTCCATGTTCATGTATGCCACCAACTCTTCAAGTGTTAGATTGCTCAATTCCATCGTTTTTTTATTTTTTTATTTTTATTTTTAAAATTTGATAAGAAAAACTTGTATGTACAAGAAAATAAAACTAATTAGAACTGAAAATAAGAATAAACCAAGTAACAAATAAACTAAAGAAAACAATCCCCGGCAACGGCGCCAAAAATTTGATGCACCCAAAAGAGTGTATCTTATTTAACCTTGCACTAAAAAGATCAATTGTAAGTGTAGTAGTTAGCAAGGGTCGAGTCCTCAGGGATTGGGTTTTAATCTATGAGTTATTAGTTTATAACTTACGTTCAAAGAGAACAAAAGTAAAGGGGGTTTTGAAATAGTTTTAAAAATAAGCAAACAAGAAAAGTAAGAAAACAAGTAAGTAAGAAAAATCAAATATGAAAAATATGGTTAAGGTTTCATTCTCCACCACTAGACATCATTAAGAATCAATTTCATATCTATCAACATTAACCAACTATCAAAGTTAACAACCGTAGATAACAACAAGCTCTGTTATCCCAATCTTTTCTTAGTTTGTCGTTAAATAGAACAAGCTCTCTATTTAATCTCTAACCATCAAACAACCTAGAATAAGCTCTCTAAATTCAATTTAATGGCAGCTTTATGATGAGAAAGATAGGTTGATCTAAGCAACAATCACATAAGCTCGGATTGTTCAACTTAGGTTATGTTCCTCTTTGCAATTATTGAAAACTTGACCATAATCATTAATCACAAATTGCCACTTATGAATAGGAAATCAAGACAATTACACGGATCAAGATTCCTAAACTGGCAATAGATAATTATCAAGATCTATCTAGTTGTACACCTAAACAAATCAAGACAACATCATGAACAATTTTTGTAGAAGAACATAAGCAACTTTAATAGAAAATTAATGATAGATAGAATCTGAAAATCAATTATAAAACATGTCTAGGGCTTTGAAATCACCCTTAACCAAATAGAAATTTAGTCTAGCATAGGCATTATAAACATAAAATTAAATAGAATCTAAGAAGAAAATAAAAGAAAGAAAGAAGAAGAAGACTTAGAGAATTTTATTACAATGGCTAATATCCTACCAATCTACAATATCTCTTGCAATCATCCAAGGCCCTCTATTTATACACATTTTGGAGAGCTAAATGACAAGAGACAAGCTTTATAAATTTCAAAGGTAGGTATAATAGGTGGGTGCATTTTTCTAACAATTTTCGTCATATTGTATGACAATTCTGATCAGCCAGCTTGATGATCGATTTTGTCAATATTGGAGGCTTGATCTGATCAAATGGTCTTCTAGAAAAATGTTCCCCTATCAGTCGGTGATCCATACCCATTGGAATCAGCTCATTTGCTGATGTGGATCAGAAGATATGGTCAAAATACCAAAACTTGTCAGCACAGACGTCATTGCACATCAGCCAACTTGATGGTTGATTTCGCTAGGGAAAACGACTCCGTTTCAAGAAGTGTAAAGCATAAAAAAGATAGATATGCCTCTTAACTTTGCACTGTTAAAATTTCAGCCTTATTGCTTTAGTGAAACTCCAGATATAGTTGATGTGGCAAAAGGTGTCGGAACTGGAACTGAACTGGATTTGCCCTTAATTCTTGATTTAACCTAGTAATCTGAAATCACTCAAAGAAACTCGTGAAAAACACCAAATTACATAAAAATATAAAAAATCATAAACACAATTAGACTAAGCAATAATAACTCGTATTTGACACAAAACAATAATAAAACATAACTAAAAACTATATAATTATACGAGTTATCACAAGGCATCAATAAAACTCTCAAATCTAAAGCTTGGATATAAACATGATCCTAATTAGATAATAATTAGGTTCAACTTGCACCTTTACCATTAAAAAAAGGTGATTTTTTTATTCTATCAAGTTTGTGCAATTAAAGTCAAAACTTCGAAAGGACCATAAAATTCAGGGAAAAACTTGAACAATCCTAGTAAACCCCAAACTCAGCAGGAAAAAAGAAAGTGATGATAAATATAAGTAATATTGCCAATTAGGCATCAATATTCAATTTCATATTTCTCTGTTTCTAATTGAAAAGGCAGTCAACTCAATGACAAAACACAGATGTACATTTTTCCTTCTCTTGCATTTTGTTTCAAAAGGAAGAATCAAGTAAAAGAATGACAATCGCCTAAAATTTTCAACCTTATCTCATATCATGTCTTTGGTTTTTAAAAAACAAAAATATATTTTTCAACTGAGCAAAATAATAGGATTAGACTACTAGTTTTCCAATGTCCTCATCAAAATTTACAAAAATTATATAAAAATTTATCATAATTATATAAAAAGTTACCAAATGTTACTAAAATTGAAAAAATAAAGTTAAAAATTTGAGAATAACTCAGATAAATATGCTACGTCCGAGCACCCACCAGCTGGTGCTGCTTGCCCAGCACCCAAGGGTGCCAGTAGCAGCACCCAGCAGCTGGTGCAGCTCCAACCCATACCCCAAAACCCCAACAACCCTAAACCCCTAAATCAAAAACTTCAAACCCTAAACCCATACAAAGCCCTATATCGAAACCAATCCCAAAACCTTAAATCATATTTCACTAAACCTAATAACAAACAAACAATTAAAATTAACAATAAAATAATCCAAATCATCTCATATTCAACAAAAAATCGCAACAATTGAATTTCAAAATAATTAAAAAAAAAATCATACCTTCAATTGATGATGAGAGAGAGAGAAAGAAAGCTTTCTGTTCTGGAGGGAAAGAGAGGAAAGGGGGAACCCGATTTTAATTTTACAATTAGCGACATTTTTTGATAAAAACGCCGCTAAGTATCATAGTAAAACTCTGCTTTTGTGTTCTTTTATAATGATTACTTTTTAGCGGTGTTTTGTGCATTAGCTTAACTTAGAATACATTAGCGGTGCATGAATATATTTTGCGGCGTTTTGATGCTTAAACCGCCGCTATATATAATAACTGAAACGCATCGTTTAACTTAGAATTGATGGCGGCGTTTGAGTAGACACAAACGCCGCTATGTTCAAACACTAAAACGTTGTCGTTTCTCTTTATAGAAATGGCGGGCAACTTTTTTTGTGGTAAAAAAGAGATCGCGTAAATTGTCAAACATTTAGAGACGTTTTATAATATAAACGTCGGGATTGTATCTTGTTTAGCGACGTTTCTTTCATACAAACGTCGCTAAATGTAATTTTTACGACATTTTATAACTAAACTCAACTAATGTTATAAAATCACGCTACCTAGCGGCGTTCGTAAGTGAAACGCCGCTATTAAAATGCCACTGAAACCCAGATTTGTTGTAGTGTATCGTGGTTTGAGCCCAATTTATAAATAATGCTATATTTTTCTAAATTGAGGATATTACGCGTAATATCATGGTGTGATGGTAATCTGAGTGTGCATGTGCTTCATGACCATCTTCACGTAGAAAAACACATGGAACTAGATTTTTCAAGCTTGAACCAGGTTTAAAAATAAAGTTACTGTGGTGGCTACTGCAACAGCTGCTGCACATCCTCAAACAATTTTCTCCAACTCCTAAACCCAATTCCTACGTTCAATCCCTAAATTCAAAATTTTACCTATCACTAAAATAATCCTAGCAAAATTTCACATAAAAAAACAATAATAAGATAAAATTAAACAATAACAACAAAATTATAAAATTCACAACAAACTCAACAAAAATCTCAATAATACCAAAATCAATCAAAACCCTAATATACAAATTGCAAAAAACCCTAAATCCATACTTTGAAAAGAGATTGAGGAACGAAAACATGTACAAAAACAATTGTAGGTCTCAAATCTGAGTTGGGGAGGGAAGGTGATGGAGAGAGAGAGAGAGAAAAAGAGATAGAGTTTTCTGATTTGGGGAAGGGGGCAACCGGCCTATGATGATATGTAAAACGATGCGTTTTTCGATATAGTTTTAATGAAGCATCATTAGCGGCGTTTACAAGAAACAAACGCCGCTATTTAAAATCTTTTATCGGTATTTTGGTAAAAACGCAACTATTTAATGAATTTAGGCAAAATGATGCGTTTCAGTTTGAGGTTTAAAGAACCATCCGTCACGGCGTTTATCCTATTGAATTGTCGCAAATTATTCTAATTTATGGCGTTTGTGAATAGAAACGTCGCTAAAATACTTATCAAAACACTGCGGTTCACTTGATAAAAACAGCGGTAAACAATTTGGCGAAATAAAAAATGCCTGCATAAATTGAGAAAATTGCGTAAAAACGCTGCTATGTATACAAAAAAATGGTATATGGTGGTTTTTTTTTTTATTGAAACACCACTATTGGAACGCCACCGAAAGTCTAATTTGCTGTA
The DNA here is from genome assembly GCA_030761205.1 of Fremontodendron californicum. Lineage (NCBI taxonomy): Eukaryota > Viridiplantae > Streptophyta > Magnoliopsida > Malvales > Malvaceae > Fremontodendron > Fremontodendron californicum. The sequence continues at coordinate 24,623,382 of JAULJL010000013.1, forward strand.
GTGTTTACTTTATATCAACCCAATCGTAATTTTTAAAATTCTTCCAAAAAAAAAATTTTATAAAGTTTTATAAATTTCTAAAGGAAAAAAAGTGTAAAAAATTTCTAAAAACAAAGCAAGGGAAATTTTTATAAAAGAGACACAACTAAACCTGCTCACGGGCCGGGCAGCTAGGCCCGTATTGGGCCGGGCCTGGGTAGGGAATTCTTATTCCGGGCCGGCCCGACCCAGCTCGAAACAGTGTTTTAGGTATTAAAATAATATTATTTTATTTAATTTTAATTATAAAAATAAAAAATATATTAATAAAAATATATTTTTTTATTTTTTAAATGTAATGAGCAGTGCTCATGGGCCGGGCCTGGCCTGGACAAGGATCTTCAAAAAATTTCGAATCTCGACCCGGTTCATGAGCACCTCTAGACACAACAAAAAAGAAAAAGTTAGAACTTTTGTAAGTTATTGAAGGTTTTAGATAATTCTTGGACTGCCTTTGAAGAGAAGATCAATTCACAGTCTAGCATTGATTCCATGGAAATTGCATCAGCTATGATCTTTTATTCTATTTTTTTTTTCTTTATGTGGTTTTTTTTCTTGATCAAATATCTTTTTGGTTTCAAAATATTGATTTTAATGAGGTTAAAAGGTAAATTTGTCATCATACTATAGTTGGATATTAAAATTTGTTACTATACTTTGATTGATATTTGCTATTATATTTTTGATATTAAGAGTAAATTTATCATTATACTTTAACTCAATATTGAATTTTGTCAGTTAACTTTTGTTTGATTGAATTTTGTCACTAAATTTTGATTTTTAATTGAATTTTTTGCCTCTCAACTTTAATTTTAAAATAATATTTAATAAAAAAAATATTATTATTTCAAATATTTTATTTTAATAATTAAAAATTATATTAAAAATTAAAAAATTAACTTTCTTTTATAAAAAACTAAAATTAATATTTTTTTAGTCTTTCTTTTTATTTTTTCACTTTCTTTTATAAAATAAAAATTATATTTAAATTTTTAATAATTTTTATAAATTAATTTATTGTTATTAATTATTAAAATGAAATATTTGAAAGATTTTTTTTTGGTTAAATTTTATTTTCAAATCATCCAAAGTCAATGTTAAATGAAAAAAATCAATAAAAAATCAAAATTGAGTAGCAAAATTCAATCAAAAAGTTAAAGTTTAATTGCAAAATTTAATCAAATAAAAGTAAAATAGAATTAATATCAAAGTACAATAGTAAATATCAATTAAAATAAAGTATAGTGACAAATTTTAATATCCACGGTGATAAATTTGTCCTTTAAGCCATTTTAATGATGGATTGTTTGAGTTTTTGCTTGGATCAGGGATTCCTTTGTTTTTTTTATCAAAATTGTTGATTTCAAATTTAAAACAAAAAATGACAAAAAAAAATGTTCATCTATTGACTGAGTCCAGAGTCGTATCCAACTTATTTTTTTATTTTTACCGTAATTGAGGGTGTCGGACATATATTTCGCCATGTCGAAGGCGTGAACGCAGAGTTAAATGGCGGTGCTTCGTAGTTTCCTACATTTTGTGTCATGAATTCTATGGGAGCAGCCAAGGATGAAACAGGGAAAAAAAGAAGTTTGAGAAATGAGGTGGCTAAGGAGGAGCTGAGAACTTATGAGCTGGCTAAGGAAGAGTTGAGAGCCGATGAGCTGGCTAAGGAAGAGCTGAGAGCTGAAATGGAAGCCATCAAGTTGGACGTTAGCAATGGTGATGAGCACAAGGAAGGAGCATAACTGCCAGATGAGGTGTTAGGAACTTAATAGCTAGTATAAATAAGTTGTATTTGCAGCTGTCAGTCAATTACTATGGTATTATAGAAGTTAGCAATCTGTTAGGAAATTTGTACTGAGCTTATATATACCATCAGATTGTAACGAGTGAATTTTAATGAATGAATATACAAATTTTCTCTTTTATTTCTTTCTTTCTTCTCTTCCTAGTCTATTTCTCTATTTCTTCTCTCTTCTTTCTCTCAACTCTCATTCCAGAATCACTTATTCTGCTACAAATGGTATTCAGAGCCTTAAAGATCCAAGCTACAAGCTGGGAAAATGCAGAAGGAACTAGGCTTAATTTTTTGGAGGAGCAAGTGCAAAATTTACAAACTCAAATGGAAGCAATGAAAGCTACAGAGGGTGATGTTCCTCAATGGTGGGTGAAAGAAAGAAAAGGCATCGAAACTAAAATAAATAAAAATCGAAATTACATCAGTAAGATGTTTGACATGTTGATTAAAAAAAGTGGGGCTCAAGAACAATCTGGCGTTGGAGGAGTTACAATCGCAAGCGGTTTTCAACCAAACTTTCAGACTAAAAGAGAAAATTTCATAGTTGAGACCAAAACTGATCTACCTGATGAAGACAGAGGTAGAAGGATACAACATCGCCCATTACCACTTCGAGAGGATGAACAAGAAGACGTTGAAGCTATTGAGCGAAGCATTCAAGCTAAGCACGCGAGATCAAGTCACGCAGAATATGTTGAGGCGACAATTGATGTGGAGCAGCAAGCATTTTTTTCGTCAGTAACAGATCCAAAGCTGTGGATGGTGAAATGTGCGATTGGTCATGAACGAGAGATTGCATTTTGCTTCATGCAGAAATACATCGGTAAAAGATCTGAAATGAAAATCAGGTATATTTTTGCCTTTGATCATCTCAAAAATTATAATCATGTCGAAGTAGACAAGGAAGCCCATGTGAGTGAAGCTATCAAAGGTCTGCGTAATCTAATTGCAAACAGAAAGAAAAACCATTTCATGAAGGGTGATGTTGTTATTGTTGTCAAGAGGGATCTGAAAAATATAAAAGGTTGGGTAGCTAAATTCCCTATATTTAATTGGGCTGGTGGCAGAATACTTCCTGCAGCACTTCAGGGAATTGACATAAGAAAAATGTTTGTTGGTGCATCTATGATGGACAAGGTCACTAGGTGTACAATGCTTAGGAATAATTTTGCAGCATTGCTTGCTTTATGTTGGTATTGGGCATCTGATAGGATTGGGTCTAAGGATATGGTTGTCTTTCGTTACAAGGACAACTTATTACTATTTAGCAGGCATTTACAACAGTTGGTTATGGAATTACTTGGCAAAGAATTTGACCTGGATAGTAAACGGGTAAATCACGGGATTAATGTTTATGGGAATAAAAGAAGCGCAAATCAGCATGCCTATATTCAACAACTGAGGAAGAGGGTGCATGATTTCTTTGTGACCTTTATTGAAATGCTACGTGATAGACCTTGTGGTCAGGATTGGGAGCTTAAACTAGGTGTAACTTGTGGTTACTACCTATTGGAAATGTTAGAGGGAACAAATTCAGCTCTGTATGCAAATGAGCGAGAGTCCAACATTGTCACTGTCCAAAAGGTGACTCCTACATCTATTGAGACTCTCATAGCACTTTTTGAACGAGCAGCTGGAATTCATACCTCGCTTCTCAACATCAATGCTTACCATCAACCTGAGCATTATAACAAACAAGTACTTCAATCCTTGTTTTCATTGTTTGATCCTTGGGGACAAGGATCTACTGAAGGAAGGGGGAATGTTTTAGAATGGATAAGGAATGAGAAACAGAGGCAATGTAACCAAAAACAAGAGCTAGGAGGTCCTTATAGCAAGGCTGAGAATCAAGGAGGATGTCAGAACAACAGGTTTGACAGAAAAAAATCGATGCTTGCTGATGGACTATTTGTTGTGGGTGCTTTAGTTATGGCTTGTGCTCAAGCTCCATTGATGATTATTCTTGGAAGGATTTTTGTTGGTTTAGGAATCAGAATGGCTTCAATGACTGAACCTCTTTATATTTCAGAAGCTTTCCCTGCTCGAATTCGAGGTGCGCTAGTTAGCACAAATGATTTGCTTATTATAGGAGGGCAGTTTCTGTCTTACTTTATCAATCTGGCTTTCACTAAGACTAGTTGGACCTGGCATTTGATGCTTGGAATCGCAGCTGTTTCAGCCTTTGTTCAATTGATCTTGATGCTATCAGTTCCTGAGTTCCCTAGATGGCTTTACCGACAGAACAAGGCAGAAGAGGCCAGGTCCATTTAGAGAAAATATTTCTTGCTAATGAAGTTGATGATGAGATGAATACCTTGAAACTCTCTGTTGAAGCAGAAAAAGCCGATGAACATGCCATTGGGGACAGTCTGATACCAAAGCTGAAAGGTGCTTTGAGCAATGTTGTAGTCTGAATGAGACTCTATGTTGGTATAACTGTTCAAGTAGCTCAGCAGTTCTCAAGCATCATTACTGTTATGTATTACAGCCCAACAATAGTTCAATTTACCGGATTTGCTTTGAACAAGACCGCGTTGGCGCTTTCTCTGATCACTTCCGGTATTAATGTTGTCGGCTCTATTGTCAGTATGACTTTTGTTGATAGATATGAAAGGAGAAAGTTGATTCTGTTGGCTCTATTATCAGTATGGCTCAACCAGATTGTCACTCAATTATTGGTTTTTTGGTCCAACTTGGGGCTTGAGAATGCTATGTGGGAAGATTATATAAAACTTCAATCCCAATTGTCTTTGTTTGATCCTTTGGGACAAGGATCTTTTGAAGGAGAGGGTATTGTCATGAATTCTATGGGAGCAGCCAAGGATGAAACAAGGGAAGAAAAGAAGTTTGAGAAATGAGCTGGCTAAGGAGGAGCTGAGAACTTATGAGCTGGCTAAGGAAGAGTTGAGAGCCGATGAGCTGGCTAAGAAGGAGCTGAGAGCTGAAATGGAAGCCATCAAGTTGGACGTTAGCAATGGTGATTAGCACAAGGAAGGAGCATAACTGCCAGATGAGGTGTCAGGAACTTATTAGCTAGTACGAATAAGTTGTATTTGCAGCTGTCAGTCAATTACTATGATATTATAGAAGTTAGCAATCTGTTAGGAAATTTGTACTGAGCTTATATATACCATCAGATTGTACCGAGTGAATTTTAATGAATGAATATACAAATTTTCTCTTTTATTTCTTTCTTCTCTTCCTGGTCTATTTCTCTATTTCTTCTCTCTTCTTTCTCTCAACTCTCATTCCAGAATCACTTATTCTGTTACATTTTACATTACCAAATGGGAAGAAAACTGTATAGAGATGAACTTGAAATTCGTAAAATCTGTATTAAGAACGAGTGAATATCACCTGTAAAATATAGATATATATATATATATATATATATATATAAACTATTTTTTTCCTATACTTACTTTAACTGTAGAAGAATTTCTCTTTGAAAATTTGGTTCAAGTATGCGGGAAGATGATACTATCAACCTATTCATAATTATTCTCCGACTCTTCTAAATCTGATATATTGATCAAAGTAAATAGCAATACTATATATGAACAGCGAACAATGAATTACAGTTGGACATCTTTTGAACAGTAAAATTATTGTTCAAAAGTCTAATAACATGAAATAATTTCAAAAAATGAAAGAAAAAATTGTTAAGAAAAAAGTTATAAAGAAAAAATTATCTTTAATAAAAAAATCTCTCTTTCCCTTCTCCTAAGTCAATAAACTTAAAAATTTAATTTCAAAAATATTATTTTTATTATTTTTTAAAAAAATTTAATTAAAAAAAATAAATATTTATTTTTTAAAATTAAAAAATTTTATTTTCATTTTTTAAAACTTTTTAATTAAAAAATTAAATTTTTTAAAATGCTGACATGGCAAAGTTGTCACTTGGATTTTTCCTTTTTTAATTCTAAATGATTCGGGTAAAAATGTCTTTATAATTTTCTTAACAACAATTTTTTCTTTCTTAATTTTCTTTTTACAAATTATTATTAGTCATTATACCATTAAATAATTATGATACTATTGAAGGTATGTTTTTCAAATTTACTCATTAGAATTCCAGCTTCAATGGCAGCAAGTTTTGCTTTGCCCAAAACTGATCATGATGATGACTAGACTTGTCCAAAGGTCGGACTATCCGTTCAAATTCGAAAGTTCATTCGATATTTGGAAGGGTTTGGACAAAAATATTATATCCGAAAATGAATTTAGGCAAATAATTAGGCCCGTTTAAAAAATTGATCAGGCCTTTACTTCAACTTTCAAGTCCTGAGTCCGACCCATTTTTTAATTAAATAATATATTATTTTTATATATATTTGATAACTCGTATAATTATATAGTTTTTAGTTATGTTTTATTATTGTTTTGTGTCAAATACGAGTTATTATTGTTTAGTCTAATTGTGTTTATGATCTTTTATATTTTTATGTATTTTGGTGTTTTTCACAAGTTTCTTTGAGTGATTTCAGATTACTAGAATTAAGGGCAAATCCAGTTCAGTTCCAGTTCTGACACCTTTTGCCATATCCGCTATATCTCGAGTTTCACTGAAGCAATAAGGCTGAAATTTGTATCCATGCAAAGCTAAGAGGCATATCTATCTTTTTCATGTTTTACACTTCTTGAAACGGAGTCGTTTTCCCTAGCGAAATCGACCATCAAGTTGGCTGATGTGCAATGACGTCTGTGCTGACCTGTTTTCGTATTATGCCCATATCTTCTTATCCACATCAGCAAATGAGCTGATTCCAACGGCTATGGATCAGTAACTGATAGGGTAACATTTGTCTAGAAGACCATGTGATCAGATAAGGCCTCCAAAATTGACAAAATTGACCATTAAGTTGGCTGATCAAAATCGTCATATATGACGAAAATTGTTAGAAAATGCACCCACCTATTATACCTACCTTTGAAATTTGTAAAGCTTGTCTCTTGTCATTTAGCCCTCCAAAATGTGTATAAATAGAGGGCCTTGGATGATTGTAAGGGATCATATTGTACATAGGTAGGATATTAGCCATTTTAATAAAATTCTCTAAGTTTTCTTCTTCTTTCTTTTCTCTAGTTTTCTTTTTCTTTAGAGAGAGCAAGAGGTTGGATAATTAATATTCTTCCTCTTCTTCTTTCTTTCTTTTATTTTCTTCTTAGATTTTCTTTAATTTTATGTTTATGTTTACAATGCCTATGCTAGGCTAAACTTCTATTTGGTTAAGGGTGATTTCAAAGCCCTAGACATGTTTTGTGATTGATTTTCAGATTCTATCTATCATTAATTTTCTATCAAAGTTGCTTATGTTCTTCTACAAGAATTGTTCATGATGTTGTCTTGATTTATTTAGGTGTACAACTAGATAGATCTTGATAATTATCTATTGCTAGTTTAGGAGTCTTGATCCGTGTAATTGTCTTGATTTCCTATTCATAAGTGGCAATTTGTGATTAATGATTATGGTCAAGTTTTCAATAATTGCAAAGTGGAACATAACCTAAGTTGAACAATCCGAGCTTATGTGTTTGTTGCTTAGATCAACCTATCTTTCTCATCATAAAGCTGCCATTAAATTGAATTTAGAGAGCTTATTCTAGGTTGTTTAATGGTTAGAGATTAAATAGAGAGCTTGTTCTATTTAACGACGAACTAAGGAAAGATTGGGATAACAGAGCTTGTTGTTATCTACGGTTGTTAACTTTGATAGTTGGTTGATATTGATAGATCTGAAATTGATTCTTAATGATGTCTAGTGGTGGAGAATGAAACCTTAACCATATTTTTCATATTTGATTCTTCTTACTTACTTGTTTTCTTACTTTTCTAGTTTGCTTATTTTTAAAAGTATATTTATTTTTATTGGCTGGTTATACCGCCTAATTTGTATATTAAACTTTGTTTTATTTTTATTGGCTGGTTATACCGCCTAATTTAGTATATATATTTTTATTGGCTGGTTATACCGCCTAATTTAGTATATATATTTTTATTGGCTGGTTATACCGCCTTGCATCTTATTCTTATTATTTACTTTAGTTTAAATCTGATTTCAAAAACCCCTTTTCTTTTATTGTTCTTGAATTTAAGTTTTAAACTATCAACTTATAAACTAAAACCCAATCCCTGAGGACTCGACCCTTGCTAACTACTATACTTACAATTGATCTTTTTAGTGCAAGGTTAAATAAGATACACTCTTTTGGGTGCATCAAATTTTTGGCGCCATTGCCGGGGATTGCTTTCTTTAGTTTATTTGTTACTTGGTTTATTCTTATTTTCAGTTCTAATTAGTTTTATTTTCTTGTACATACAAGTTTTTCTTATCAAATTTTCAAAAAAAAAAAAAAAAAAAAAAAAACGATGTAATTGAACAATCTAACACTTGAAGAGTTGGTGGCATACATGAACATGGAGAATCGACAAGCCAATCTCACTTCCTCAGTTCAACAATTGGCCATGGGAGGATGTCAAGGCCATCAATGGTTCCAAGACCAACCGCATTATCATTACTCCAACACTTACCATGAGGGATGGTGGGATCATACTAATTATGGCTACTCGAAAAATTACCAAGAAGTAGATCCTTATGCCAATTACACTCATCCATCTAGCTTCAATCAATCATGGTCTCAAGAACCAGATCTTTTTCAACCACCACATATGACTCAAAACTCAGGTACTTCTTTAGAAGATCTTGTACATTCTCTTGTTACTGATACTTTGCAATTTCAACAGGAAACAAGAGCAAGCATCCAGAGTTTGGAAAGGCAAATGAGCCTATTGGCTAGTAGTATGGTAGGATGGGTAGCACAAAGATCTGAAGAACTCCCAGCCCAAACGATGATTAACCCAAAGGAGAATGCTACTATTGTGACCTTGAAGAATGAGGAACAAGATGAGGATGAGACAAAATTAGAGATGGATTCTATTCTTGAGGATAATGAAGCCAATGATCCAAATAAGAGTATTTCGGCACCTGAGGTAACGTTTGAGATTCCAATTTTTACTAATGTTTCTTCTCCACCTTTTCCTAGTAGATTCGCAAAGTTCAAGGAGGATGAACATGAACAAGACACGCTGGAAACCTTAAACAGTTTGTTTGTGGATGTCATTCAACAAGTACCAAAAGATGCACCATTCCTCGATGAGATATGCACCACCAAGGATGATGGAATAATACTTGTAATGGAGAATGCATCCACTGTTGTGCGAAGAAAGCTTCCTCACAAACGCATAAATTTGGGAAATTTCATGTATGAGCCTGACAAGCCTAAAAAGCCAAGACGGGGTGTTGGTTAGATTCAAAACACTAACTCAAGTGTTAATTGGGAAGGCAGCCCAATTAAAGATGAAATTGCCAACCTTCCATATTCAGATTTGCTTTCTCTTTCTCTTTCTTTTCCTTTTTCTTTTATTATTTTTATTGTTTTTATTTTTATTTCTTATGTTTCTTTGTTAATTGTGTTTACTGTTTTTAAGTTCATTTAGGCTGCATAAGTTTCTTTTGTTTAATAGTTCTTTTCTCTTACATATAATTCTTGCATTGGGGGATAATAGCATTACATTAATGACAATGTAAGAATTATGTGTGGGGGGAAGAATTTAGGATTTTATTTAGAGTGTTTTGTTTTTGAGTTTTTTTTATGCTGTTTTTCTTTCTGATCCTTGTTTTGAAAATAACTAGATGTAAATATAATTTTTATTTTTTTAACCCCGGTTAAATGGCGGATAACGGTACTCCGTGATTATTTAAATCGGTTCCATCAGCTACCCACAAAACTGATATTGTATATAAATTTCTCTTCCAATTTCTCTTTCAATTTTTTTTTCATTTTTTTCAGGATGGATGATATTCTCACAAGATTGCATAAACGATTTCCTCCTTTTCCTCGAAATATTTTACTGAAGCTTTACCAAGTTCGACTTGAAAGATTAAGAATGCTTATGCACAAAGGGATTCCTGGAGACATACGTTGGATAATTGAAGCCAAGGTACGTGAAGATGAATATCTTCCTGTTTTGCATTTACCAGGTACAGGTAGAAGCACTTTTGCAAAGAAGCGACGAGCAAAGCGCATGAGTTCAAATTGCCACAAATGTGCACGATGGACGTGTAACGGTAAATGTCGTTCTATTGGGATTCCGTCCTCTAATCGAGATGATAAAATTGAATTCATTAAGGATGGACTGAGTAAGGAGAATTTGGGTAATATCCAACTTTCTCTTGAGACGCATCCTAGTGGAGACGTACAAAGAGAAATTCTTGATTTATAACCGCAATTCCAAAGGGAATGGCAACATCTTGGGAATCTGATGTTAAAAGACCCTGTTTGCCAGCTTGTAAGAAAACTGGATGGGAAGCATATCCTCGACTCATAGAAGGCGTTTAAGCCGTTTCTGGACGTAAAACCAGAGGAAGATGCCAAATACACTTTCGGCAACATTATTACTCTTGACTTTTACGGTTGATTTTTCTTCTCTTTTTGATTTTCTTCCTGAAATCACGCAAAAATCTTTTGTTAGGTTAACATTTTCTTTTGACAGGTCAGATACACTTTCGGCGACATTATTACTCTTGTCTGATTCACTACTCAGTCCTCTATATATTACACCATGTACTCATTCTCTTTCAGGCACTCGAAAAAAAAATGGAAAGTACTTCGTCCCAGCGCATTAAAAAAATTTGTGTCTTTGGAGGTGCTTATCCAGGGAAAAATAACATATTTGCTGATGAAGCCATAAGAGTTGGAGTAATACTTGCCCAACAAAAGATCCAGTTGATTTATGGAGGCGGTAGTACGGGTTTAATGGGAACAGTCGCTACAGCAGCACACGCCGGAGGAAGTCCAGTTCTAGGAGTCGTGCCAAAACTATTCACAGATTTTTGTGGACCTACCTTGGGTAAGGAAATACAAGTCTGGAGTGTCCCTGAACGGATAACAATCATGTACCATTCTGCCGATGCATTCATTGCTTTACCAGGAGGTCTGGGTACATTGGAAGAAATAGCTTGCGTGGCTTCTTGGTCATCTTTGGTCACAAATAAGAAACCCATTGGTTTGCTTAATATTAATGGTTATTTTAGTAATTTGCTTTCATATTTAGATAATGCTGTGGATAATGGATTCATGTTTTCAGAGGCAAGGAGAACCATAATTTCTGCTACAACCATTGAAGATTTACTCAAAAAGCTCCAAGCTTATGAGTGTTTATCTGCTACGGTTGTTTCGCAAACGCTCGGAAAAAGAAAAAGAGATATGGACGAGCAAGGAGTGGACTGCACTTTGTCTTTGTGACATTATCTAACATTTTGTTTGTTGTGTCTCAGTTATAATAAGTGGTTAGCAACCTCTGCAGGTAATATCTCCTAAATTCTACCTTTAAAATTTGACATTGGGGACAATGTCATATTTTAGTAGGGGGTAAGGGACATATTTTGCTAATAAAAAAAAAATTGTGTTTTAAGCCATTTAGAAGTATTCATTCTGAACAAGGTCTGAGTAAGGGAGACTTGAGACATACCTTGTCAATTTGATTTCTTCTTTTCAAAAAAAAAAAAAAAGTTTGTTGTGTTTTAAGCAATTTAGAAGTATTCATTCTGAACAAGGTCTGAGTAAGGGAGACTTGAGACATACATTGTCAGTTTGATTTTAATCTTTTTATGTTTACTTGTTAATTTTGGTTTAGTATTTTAGGATTATTTAGGTTGCATGAGTTTGTTTTGTTTTGAGTCTTAGTTGTTCCTATTCTTATGTTATTAGTTCTTTTCTCTTACACATGATTCTTTCATTTGTGTTAATAGACTTACATTGAGGACAATGTAAGAATTAAGTGTGGGGGGAATGATTTAGGATTTCTTTTATTTTTGTCTACTAATTTTTTTTATGAGTCTTTATTATTATTTTTAGTGTGTTTTAGTTCCTTTTCAATACTATGATGAGATATGAATTGCATAAGTCTAAAACAGATTTATTAGTGAGAAGATTTTCATGAGAATTGAACTTGATATCAATCTTTTTATGAGCCAATGTTAATATGATATGTTGATTGAGAAAGAAGCATGTTTAGACTTAATCTGACTTGTATAATCATCTTTGTGAGTTTTTGAGCCTATAATGATTGATGCATTATACAAATCAATCTAATTTCTTTCTTGAGTGCTCTTATGATTACATGATTCTCTAGAACTTGCTTTAAACCATTTGAGACTATATTGATGCATGTAACAACATGAATATGATAGAGGCATTAGGACTTTTTAACTAGGGCCAAACAACCATCCCTTATTGATGTTCCAAGAGAACATCCCTCTAGTGAACCAATTTGAGCCTACATTGAATAAGCTATTTATTTGGTAACCACATCTTACACCTAGCCTAAACACATTTATATCTTTACCCTTGTTCTAAAGATAGACTAGAATGTTTGAGACATATTGCAAAAACAAGGGATACTTTTTGAAAATTTGGGTTAGAACAAAAGATAAGTGTGGGGGAGGAGAAAGGCAAAAGTCAAGAGAAAAATAGAGGGAATATTGCCAAATACATTCCCATGTAAAAAAAAAAAAAAATTTGAATAATCTCTTGAACTTCTAGTTAAAGAAAAGAAAAAGATGTTCGAAAGTTGGTTAGAATGAAGTAAAGGCTCAACATGAAATATTCAGCCTATGTGATTATGTACTTCTAAAGAATATTGAGAAAGTTTTATTTGCAAAATCTTATTTTGTCTCTAAATTCTATGAAGTCTTTGGAATGTTTGTGATATCTTTTCCTTTTTATTCTTTAACCACATTATTACCTCTTGGCCCCATTACAACCATGATTAAAGACCTCTTGATTTATGAAGTTGCATGATCTTTTAGTGGAGAATAGGTAGACAAGCAAGCATATGGTAGAACTATTTTCATGAGATTGATTGAGTGTAAACACTTTACCACTACTTTAAAGAGTGAAAATCATGAGGGTATCCCATGTGAGAAGTTGAGATTAAATTTGAACATGCTCTATTTTGATTGAGATATGTTATGTTAATATTGGCTTAACTCAAACAATTTACATTCAAGCATGATTTTTTGTGAAATTCTTTAAGCTATTGATTAGTTTATAAGACTTGTTCAAAGATTGTCGCTAATTTGTATTGAAAGGATTAGGAGTAAATATTTTTAGTATATGTAGTTTATTTATATTTTAGTTTTTCAATGTTTGTGGGTATCGTTCTAGTAAACCCTCACGAGACTAAACTCGTCCACTAGGGACACCTAGGGGTTTAAAGGCTTGTGTCACATGCTAAGTGCCACCGTGATTTCCTACGAAAATGGATTAGATTAGATTTTCTTATTTTATTTTTATTGAGTCGTTGCTAGGGACTAGCAACAATCTAAGTGTGGGGGTGTGATAACTCGTATAATTATATAGTTTTTAGTTATGTTTTATTATTGTTTTGTGTCAAATACGAGTTATTATTGTTTAGTCTAATTGTGTTTATGATCTTTTATATTTTTATGTATTTTGGTGTTTTTCACAAGTTTCTTTGAGTGATTTCAGATTACTAGAATTAAGGGCAAATCCAGTTCAGTTCCAGTTCTGACACCTTTTGCCATATCAGCTATATCTCGATTTTCACTGAAGCAATAAGGCTGAAATTTGTAGCCATGCAAAGCTAAGAGGCATATCTATCTTTTTCATGTTTTACACTTCTTGAAACGGAGTCGTTTTCCCTAGCGAAATCGACCATCAAGTTGGCTGATGTGCAATGACGTCTGTGCTGACCTGTTTTCGTATTATGCCCATATCTTCTTATCCACATCAGCAAATGAGCTGATTCCAACGGATATGGATCAGTAACTGATAGGGTAACATTTGTCTAGAAGACCATGTGATCAGATAAGGCCTCCAAAATTGACAAAATTGACCATCAAGTTGGCTGATCAAAATCGTCATATATGACGAAAATTGTTAGAAAATGCACCCACCTATTATACCTACCTTTGAAATTTGTAAAGCTTGTCTCTTGTCATTTAGCCCTCCAAAATGTGTATAAATAGAGGGCCTTGGATGATTGTAAGGGATCATATTGTACATAGGTAGGATATTAGCCATTTTAATAAAATTCTCTAAGTTTTCTTCTTCTTTCTTTTCTCTAGTTTTCTTTTTCTTTAGAGAGAGCAAGAGGTTGGATAATTAATATTCTTCCTCTTCTTCTTTCTTTCTTTTATTTTCTTCTTAGATTTTCTTTAATTTTATGTTTATGTTTACAATGCCTATGCTAGGCTAAACTTCTATTTGGTTAAGGGTGATTTCAAAGCCCTAGACATGTTTTGTGATTGATTTTCAGATTCTATCTATCATTAATTTTCTATCAAAGTTGCTTATGTTCTTCTACAAGAATTGTTCATAATGTTGTCTTGATTTATTTAGGTGTACAACTAGATAGATCTTGATAATTATCTATTGCTAGTTTAGGAGTCTTGATCCGTGTAATTGTCTTGATTTCCTATTCATAAGTGGCAATTTGTGATTAATGATTATGGTCAAGTTTTCAATAATTGCAAAGTGGAACATAACCTAAGTTGAACAATCCGAGCTTATGTGTTTGTTGCTTAGATCAACCTATCTTTCTCATCATAAAGCTGCCATTAAATTGAATTTAGAGAGCTTATTCTAGGTTGTTTAATGGTTAGAGATTAAATAGAGAGCTTGTTCTATTTAACGACAAACTAAGGAAAGATTGGGATAACAGAGCTTGTTGTTATCTACGGTTGTTAACTTTGATAGTTGGTTGATATTGATAGATCTGAAATTGATTCTTAATGATGTCTAGTGGTGGAGAATGAAACCTTAACCATATTTTTCATATTTGATTCTTCTTACTTACTTATTTTCTTACTTTTCTAGTTTGCTTATTTTTAAAAGTATATTTATTTTTATTGGCTGGTTATACCGCCTAATTTGTATATTAACTTTGTTTTATTTTTATTGGCTGGTTATACCGCCTAATTTAGTATATATATTTTTATTGGCTGGTTATACCGCCTAATTTAGTATATATATTTTTATTGGCTGGTTATACCGCCTTGCATCTTATTCTTATTATTTACTTTAGTTTAAATCTGATTTCAAAAACCCCTTTTCTTTTATTGTTCTTGAATTTAAGTTTTAAACTATCAACTTATAAACTAAAACCCAATCCCTGAGGACTCGACCCTTGCTAACTACTATACTTACAATTGATCTTTTTAGTGCAAGGTTAAATAAGATACACTCTTTTGGGTGCATCAATATTATATAATTTATATCATATAAAAATTAAATTTATATAATATTATAGTGTAAATATTAAAAAATATGTTAAGTTGCCTATGCTTAATAACTTAATAAAATATAAAATTACTAAAGATTAAATAAAAATAATATTTTTTTTAATTTTTTTAGAAAAAAATAATATGGATTGGTCTAAAATGGCTTGGGCTATCTATTTACTAATATGGGCAGGTTTGTGCAAAATTTGAAACCCATATTTCAGACCGAACCGAATTTAGATAAACATATATATAATATTGATATCATATATAAATTCGATCCGAACCCAACCTATAAATACCTCTATGATGACCATCTACTTATTAGGCTTTTACCAAGAAGCTACAAATTCCTTTATTTTCACAGTTCGATTCAGCATAAATTTTCACGGGGTAGTATAGTCTAATTGGAAATTTGTCAAAATACTAATGTTGATGTTTTCAATTTTTATGGAGTCTGGGACAATAATCCTGTCCCATCCTTTTATTTGAAGACTTGCAGCTAAAGAAAAACTTAAGTTATATTATTCAAATTCTTTATTTTTTTTAAAATATTTATATCTTATATTTGTATTTAATATATATTTGATAGGAATATTAGATATAATTTTTTAAATATATAAAAAAATAAAAATAAAAATTAAATATATCTGTATCTGATACTCAATCCAATATATGAGTTACGTAAGACTAAAGTATCAAGAATAAAATGTCTAAAAAAAAAGAAACGATATTTGCAGTTGACTTGACCTAAATAAAAATAAAACTCCTAGCAACAACCTAATTAGAGCGGTGAGAGGTGGTTGGGCAAAATTATCAATGTTAAAAAATTGAATCGGTTGTTTCGAAAATCGATAACCTGTTTGATCCGATGTATATTATTGAATTGGAAAATATTCGAACAGGTAAGAAATCGGTTGAACCAAAAAAAAAATCTAGAAAAAAAATCAAAAAAACCGGTTTTACATCTATTTTTTAAATTTTAAAAAAAAAAATTATTATATGTAATGAGATTTGAACTTTTAACCCCTTGAAACTATAGTAAAAATCATGCCATTTAACCAAATACATATTTTTATTAAATATTTATTATATTTAATATTTATTTAATATAATCGATCAGTTCAATCGATTCGATCTTCGCTCCGGTTTTTTAAAATTTAAAAATTATTTAGCTCTTGGCCCATAAAGAATGTATCGATGTTTCTTAACCAAAGAATTTGCTGAACTCTTGAAAAAATTGCCTGGGAAGGTTGCCTCGAACCTGTAGGCCATGCTTAGCGACTTGTTATTTTACTTGTAGAATTCTTTTTGAAATTTTGGTTCTAAGTATGCGGAAAGATGATAATTATCAACCTATTCATAATTGTCATAACGTGCCAAATACGAATTTAGCATGATAGACGCAAATTAATGGAGTCGCCACTAATTATCTAATCTAGGTGTGATTAGTCACCTATACGAATCTATCTTATTTAAAGTAATCCTAAGCTTGACTAAGGTACCTTAAAAAGAATAGATTCTGGTCTGCTTATCAGAATTAAGTTCGGGAGTACAGTTACGTGTGAGGAAGGATTAGCACCCTCACAACGCCTATCTAAGAGATAGTACCTAATTAGTCTTGTGATACTTAAAAGTCTTAATTAAATGGTCTTGTTTATCTTATTTCATATTTATTGTTAAAGTTAGAAATCTCGAAAATTATTTTTTAGGTCTTCCTTCCATTTATTCTAGAGAAATTACTAAAAAATATTTCCTCACTTCGAGAGTATTCAAAAGAAACCATTCGTTCTATTGAAGAGGCTCCGTCGTCGGAAAATTAGAATTATTTAGCCAAGTTATTTCTCTTAATTAATCTTCCAAGAATAATCCACATTTTATTAATGTTTGTTTGAAAAATAAATTCTAATTTTTAATATCGAAAATCCTATCTTAAAATATTCTTCCATTCATTCTGGAGAATTTTTAAGAGAATTTTTCTTACCTAGAAATTTCTTAAAAGTCAATCATTCGCAACTTTCTTGAATTTCATCATCGAAAAAAATCTTAATTTATTCTTCAATTTTAATTAAGCATTTATTATAAAAAATCAATTTAATAAAAAGATGTTGAAAATTAATTATTCTTAAAAGAAATAAATTTTTGATTTTTGTTGGTATTGAAATTAATCTCTTAAAATATCCTTCCATTCATTCTGAAGAATTTTTAAGAGAAATTTCTCACCTAGAAATTTCTCAGAAATTAACCATTCGTAATTTCTTTGAATTTCATCTTTGGAAAAAATCTTTGTTTATTTATTTAAAAATAACTATTCTTCAATTAAATTAATTTAATCTAAAAAAATAAATTAATAGTTAATAATATTAAAAATATACAATTATTAATATACACTAAAATATAAAATATGAAATATAAAATATAATATAATATAATATAATAATAGTTTTCTTAAAAATAATAGTAGTTTTTAAAAAATATATATATATATATGGTTAGTAAAATAATAAAAAATAATAATACTAATATACAAATAATAATAATATAATATAATAATAATAGTAGTTAGTAAATAATATTTTCTTTTTTTTAATAAAAAATTAGTTAGTAAAATATTTAATAATAAATAGTTAGTAAATAAATAATAGTGATAAACAAAATAAAAACCTGCAAAAAAACTTAAAAATCCAATTAGTAAATAATAAAGAAAATAATAAATAAAAAATAAAAAAGCAATATAACAAAACAAATAAAAAGCAATAAAAAGATAAAAAAACACGAAATCAAAAAGATAAAAAATAAAAAATAAAAAAAAGGGAGGCAGCATCATCGCCTATCATTGATCTTCGAATCTGAGGGACGAGTACAATTACAAATCCAACAATCACTCCAGTTGTTGAAGGGGCAAAAAGTGATCTCAGATTAGTCTTCTCAATCACCAAATCTAATTGTTGCTTTATTTTACTTAAAAATCTAGCCTCAGCTTTCCCCTTAGAACTTGTGCAGGGCAGTGCATATAATTGATTATTCTCTTTGTCTTCTTCAGAAATCAAGATCAGATCCTTGGAAGAAAATAGTGGTTCATAGATGCTTCTCCAGAACCACAATACTTACTAGTAGTGGTAGAGGAACCTTTTGTACTGGCTGATTCGTTGATGCTCCCGATTGAATATATACGGATGATATTGAAGACGTAAGACCACAAATAAATGGCTCCAAGCGCCATTGAAAGTGAAACATAACCCATTCCGTATGGATGACATGCATCGGGAGATCCAAATGGGCTTCCTTTCTCTTTGCAGCCTGCTGGGATTATAATAAGGAGCCTGTTCCCCCTACTGTTTACTGATTCTGAAGTCTTTTTATAGGATAAATCAGAAAAGTTTTAACTCACTTGGGTTTTTGAATTCTCATCCAATAATCAGATAAAAATAATCCCTTTATCATAATTTTCAGAGTCTAATCTTGATCCAAGAAGAGTTTTAGTTTGATCTAAGAAGGAGTTTAAGTTCAATCCAATCTTGTTTCTTTTTCCTCTTTTATTAATTCGAAAATACAAGTAAAATCAAAATTAAAAGTTAAAATTAAAACCACCCGGACAAAAACGGGTGTCTACAGTTGCCCATCTTTGTGCATTTCCTGAGAATCAGGGGATGTGCAAAGACGTAGACACCCTACTAAGTCCTATGTATTTAAAGAAAATCCTATCGTAGAAAAGCTCCTATAAACGAGGCATAAACTTTAAATAAACTCACCGTAAAAACATACTCCTCCACCGAGGCTTCAACTTTAAATAAAAACTCCTCCACTGAGGCTTCAACTTTAAAAAAATACTCCTCCACCGAGGCTTCAACTTTAAATAAAAACACTCCTCCACCGAGGCTTCAACTTTAAATAAAAACTCATCCACCGAGGCTTCAACTTTAAAAGAAAATACTCCTCCACCGAGGCTTCAACTTTAAATAAAAACTCCTCCACCAAGGCTTCAACTTTAAATAAAAAATAAAACTTTGCAAATTCTCAAATGTAAATGTAAACTTCAAAAATCTTACCTCGAATCCCAAAAGAAGTTGCTAACCTCGCAAATTAGCATCCCAAATTCATGTCCAGATCATACTGAATACCTGAAATAATCTTTCTTGGATGCAAATGCATAAATGCAATGCAATACATGAATGCCATGAATGCCGATGTATATCGTGCAAATGGAGGTCATGGATGCTTTATAATAAACAATATCAACTCCCTAAATCAAAGTAAAAGGTTCTCAAGTTCATCATTCAACTCTGTTTGCACTTGGCTTCAAACTGATAGATTGAATCTTATTATCTCTAATTAGTTTCAACCTAACGATTTCTCTTCTCAATCCAAAGGATTCGCACCCAAAATAAAGATTCTCACTAAGTTAAAGGATTCGTACCCAAAATGAAGAAATAAGGGATTCGCACCCAAAATAAGGATTCTCACTAAGCTAAGGGATTCGCACCCAAAATAATGATTCTCACTAAGCTAAAGGATTGCCACTTAACTAAGGATTCACACCAAACTAAGGATTCTCGCTTAATCAAGGATTCACACCGAACTAAGGATTCCCACTTAGCTAAGGATTCACACTAAACTATTCTCGTCTTAAATAAATCTAATCTTAAAAAAACTTACCTTTGAAAAACATCCATCTTGAAGTAAAAATCTCCTTAAAAATTCTCATTACTACCAAGGTCTAAACTCATCTCTTCAACCAAGGTGCAAAATCTAAAAGACCAAAATTTTCGTCTCAACTGAGGTCCAAGAATTTTTCTTTAAAAAAGTTTGACTTCAAAATTCAAAAGTCTAACTCAAAATCTTTCTTACATGTTAAATGCATGTCATGAATGTCAAAATATGTCATGTAATGCAATTCATGAAATGAATGTCATGAATGTAATGCAATGCAATTCATGAATGTAATGCAATGCATGAAAATCATCATATCTCTCCAATCGTGGTAACAAAATGATTCTCAGAGGTTTTGAAAAGATGCCCAAAGGCTTTGAAAAATTAACCAGTGGTTTTGAAAAATTACCCGGAAAATTGAAAAGATACCCGAAAGTTTTAAAAAATTATCCGGAGGTTTTGAAAAGATACCCGGAGGTTTTGAAAAGATGCCCTAAAATTTTGAAAATTTACCCAGAAGCTTTGAAAAGTTACCCGGAGGTTTTGAAAAGTTACCCGGAGGTTTTGAAAAGATACCCGGAGGTTTTGAAAAGATACTCGGAGGATTTGAAAAGATACCCGGAGGTTTTGAAAAGATACCCGGAGGTTTTGAAAAGATACCCGGAGGATTTGAAAAGATACCCGGAGGTTTTGAAAAGATGCCCGGAGGATTTGAAAAGATACCCGGAGGATTTGAAAAGATACTCGAAGATTTTGAAAAGATACTCGGAGGATTTGAAAAGATACCCGGAGGTTTTGAAAAGATACCCGGAGGTTTTTAAAAAATTACCTGGAGGTTTTGAAAAATTACCCCTTTTTATGCTTTCCTCAACTGAATGCTCAACACTCTTACCTTGAAAAGAACCATCCTTAAAAAAATTTAATTTCAAATTTCAAAAGCTAAAATCTTTCTTATATGTTAAATCCATGCGATGAATGACATGAATGTCATGAAATGCAATTATATAAAATGAATGTCATGTGATGGAATGCAAACTAATATCATTAATCTTTAACTATAACAAAAGGATACTCAAGCTCATCGTGTCATCATCTTTTAATCTTCCAAAAGCTGACTTAGAACCAGGCTGACCTCCACTAATTCCATCAGTTGATCACAACACCCTTTCTTTTAGTTCTAAGGCTTTAAACAGATACATTTTCAATCTTTCATTGTTCTCATTTCATTCTCCTTTCTTCCCAGAATATCATCTTCAAGCATATTCAAATTTCAAATTGAAAAATCTTCAATGTCGATGCTGCAAAAGAGCCTACTCTGCCATTTAACAACTCAATAGATTCCATTTTTCAAAACCATTTTCTCATCATGGTAAAAAGCCTTCTCATTCTTTGCCCCAGAAATGTCACTTTTATCAAACTGGTTCAAAACACAAATATGCATCCTTTAAACCTGAATGTTCTCATGTTGCATTTTTTTTTAAAATTCTTTGAAAAGAAAGAATTTGTCCAAAAACTTTTTCCATTTTCAAATCATGCCCCAATGGTAAATCAAAATTGCCCCTAGAAACATCATTATTTTTCATATTCAAAAAATCAAATCACTATTTACTAAACAAAAATGCAACTTTGGATCTTAAAAAAATTGATAATTACTGCAAGAATGGACAAGGCGAATCACAGTTTGGCTCATTGACTATTTCAATTTGTCAAGGTTTTGGTTATCAAAGGAAAGTTTCTTCATATAAGGGAAAAATCAATGTTTCTTCATCTAAACTCACAATGAATTTCCTTCAACAATCAGGTTTTCACAAAAAGTTTTATCTTGAAAACACAATCCATTTTGGCACTCTTTCTAAGTTTCTGGATAAATAACAATTTAGCAAATGTCAAGACTATCTATGATGGGTTCAAAAATTTGGACAAGAAAGGAAAAAGATTTCTGATTTCGGGCTAAGTCATCCAAATGATGTTGACCTTCTTAAGTTTCTCGAAAGTGTTCGGTGTTTCCTAGTGGATTCAAAACATCATTTCTTTTATACTTCTTGTTAGGCCTTGGCACAGTTATGCAGAGTTGCTTTCAATTTTTTTTTTTTTTGCTTGCTCTAGACTGCCCGTTTTTGGGTTTTCACCCTAGAGCTTCATTATTATTATTATCTTTTTTTAATCTACCATGCATTTGAGAATCCAAATTTCTTCAATGACAATTCAAAAGGATGAGATAAAATCTGAGAAAAAACTCTTCAATTAAACATTCATACTTGATCAAAATGGACTTTTTAAGCTTGTAATGTAGGTCAAGGCTTGGGGTTATGAAAAAAAGGATAATCAGGCCCAAAAATGTGTTTAAAGGTTATTAAACCAAGGATCATTTCTTCATCTTAAAGTATCTCATATCTTTCCACGGATCATTTCTCTTGAGGATTTCACCATTTCTACTTCTCATCAAACCATTGGTCATTTCTCTTCATGGGGATTTCATCTTGCGAACTTTTTTTTTTCATTTTTTTCTCCTTTTTTTTTCTTTTTTTATTTTTTCTTTCTTTTTCTTTTTCCTTTTTTTTTCTTTTTCTTTCTTCTTCTCTTTTTTTTTTCACAGACTTTACTATCATAAAGTGAGTTTGAAAATTTGAAACTCAATCCATTTCAATATTTGCCCCCCTGACATAAAGCATTCATGGTGTAGAAATATGATCCAAACGTATGACCCTCCATAGAAAGATAATTCTTCACATTTGTCTCCCGATGTGGAGGGTGATCCTTGGTCAAGGTTCATTAAAAAACCAAGAATCCAATAGGCTCAAAGGGGGTAGCAAAGGATAATTTCTCATTTTTTGAAAGGAACATTGATGCACCCAAAAGAGTGTATCTTATTTAACCTTGCACTAAAAAGATCAATTGTAAGTATAATGATTAGCAAGGGTCGAGTCCTCAGGGATTGGGTTTTAATCTATGAGTTATTAGTTTATAACTTACGTTCAAAGAAAACAATAAAAGAAAAGGGGTTTTTGAAGCCAGATTTAAACTAAAGTAAATAATAAGAATAAGATGCAAGGCGGTATAACCAGCCAATAAAAATATATATACTAAATTAGGCGGTATAACCAGCCAATAAAAATATATATACTAAATTAGGCAGTATAACCAGCCAATAAAAATAAAAACAAAGTTAATATACAAATTAGGCGGTATAACCAGCCAATAAAAATAAATATACTTTTAAAAATAAGCAAACTAGAAAAGTAAGAAAACAAGTAAGTAAGAAGAATCAAATATGAAAAATATGGTTAAGGTTTCATTCTCCACCACTAGACATTATTAAGAATCAATTTCAGATCTATCAATATCAACCAACTATCAAAGTTAACAACCGTAGATAACAACAAGCTCTGTTATCCCAATCTTTCCTTAGTTTGTCGTTAAATAGAACAAGCTCTCTATTTAATCTCTAACCATTAAACAACCTAGAATAAGCTCTCTAAATTCAATTTAATGGCAGCTTTATGATGAGAAAGATAGGTCGATCTAAGCAACAAACACATAAGCTCGGATTGTTCAACTTAGGTTATGTTCCACTTTGCAATTATTGAAAACTTGACCATAATCATTAATCACAAATTGCCACTTATGAATAGGAAATCAAGACAATTACACGGATCAAGACTCCTAAACTAGCAATAGATAATTATCAAGATCTATCTAGTTGTACACCTAAACAAATCAAGACAACATCATGAACAATTCTTGTAGAAGAACATAAGCAACTTTGATAGAAAATTAATGATAGATAGAATCTGAAAATCAATCACAAAACATGTTTAGGGCTTTGAAATCACCCTTAACCAAATAGAAGTTTAGCCTAGCATAGGCATTATAAACATAAAATTAAATAGAATCTAAGAAGAAAATAAAAGAAAAAAAGAAGAAGAAGAAGAATATTAATTATCCAACCTCTTGCTCTTTCTAAAGAAAAAGAAAACTAGAGAAAAGAAAGAAGAAGAAAACTTAGAGAATTTTATTACAATGGCTAATATCCTACCTATGTACAATATCCCTTACAATCATCCAAGGCCCTCTATTTATACACATTTTGGAGGGCTAAATGACAAGAGACAAGCTTTACAAATTTCAAAGGTAGGTATAATAGGTGGGTGCATTTTTCTAACAATTTTCGTCATATTGTATGACAATTTTGATCAGCCAGCTTGATGGTCGATTTTGTCAATATTGAAGGCCTGATCTGATCACATGGTCTTCTAGAAAAATGTTCCCCTATCAGTTAGTGATCCATAGCCGTTGGAATCAGCTCATTTTCTGATTTGGATAAGAAGATATGGGCAAAATACCAAAACTGGTCAGCACAGACGTCATTGCACATCAGCCAACTTGATGGTTGATTTCGCTAGGGAAAACGACTCCGTTTCAAGAAGTGTAAAACATGAAAAGGATAGATATGCCTCTTAACTTTGCACGGTTAAAATTTCAGCCTTATTGCTTCAGTGAAACTCCAGATATAGCTTATATGGCAAAAGGTGTCAGAACTGGAACTGAACTGGATTTGCCCTTAATTGTTGATTTAACCTAGTAATCTGAAATTACTCAAAGAAACTCGTGAAAAACACCAAATTACATAAAAATATAAAAAATCATAAACACAATTAGACTAAGCAATAATAACTCGTATTTGACACAAAACAATAATAAAACATAACTAAAAACTATATAATTATACGAGTTATCACACCCCCACACTTAGATTGTTGCTAGTCCCTAGCAACGACTCAATAAAAATAAAATAAGAAAATCTAATCTAATCCATTTTCGTAGGAAATCACGGTGGCACTTAGCATGTGACACAAGCCTTTAAACCCCTAGGTGTCCCTAGTGGACAAGTTTAGTCTCGTGAGGGTTTACTAGAACGATACCCACAAACATTGAAAAACTAAAATATAAATAAACTACATATACTAAAAATATTTACTCCTAATCCTTTCAATACAAATTAGAGACAATCTTTGAACAAGTCTTATAAACTAATCAATAGCTTAAAGAATTTCACAAAAAATCATGCTTGAATGTAAATTGTTTGAGTTAAGCCAATATTAACATAACATATTTCAATCAAAATAGTGCATATTCAAACTTAATCTCAACTACTCACATGGGATACTCTCATGATTTTCATTCTTTAAAGTAGTGGTAAAGTGTTTACACTCAATCAATCTCATGAAAACAGTTCTACCATATTCTTGCTTGTCCACCTATTCTCCACTATTTAGATCATACAACTTCATTAATCAAGAGGTCTTTAATCAAGGTTGTAATGGGGCCAAAGGGTTATAATGTGGTTAAAGAACAAAAGGATAAAGATATCACAAAGGTTCCAAAGAGTTCATAGAGTTTAGAGACATAATAAGATCATACAAATAAAACTTCTCAAAACTCTTATAAAGCACATAATAACATAGGCTAAATATTCATGTTGAGCCTTTACATCATTCTAACCAACTTTGTAACATCTTTTTCTTTACTTTAACTAGAAGTTCAAGAGAAGATTTTTTTTTTTTTAATATGGGAATGTATTTGACAATGATCCCTTTCTTTTTCTCTTGACTTTTTCTTTTCTTTTCTTCCCCCACACTTATCTTTTGTTTCCAACCCAAATTTTTAACTAAAAATATCCCTTGTTTTTTGCAATATGTCTCAAAATATATAATCCATCTTTAGAACAAGGGTAAGGATATAAGTATATTTAGGCTAGGTGTAAGTTGTGGTTACCAATAAAACAGCATATTTAATGTAGGCTCAAATTGGCTCACTAGTGGGGATGTTCTCTTAGAACATTAATAATGGATGGCTGTTTGGCTCTGGTTATAATCCTAATGCCTCTATCATATTAATGTTATCACATGTATCAATATAGTCTCAAATGGTTTAAAGCAAGTTCTAGAGAATCATGTAATCATAAGAGCACTCAAGAAAGAAATTAGATTGATATGTATAATGCATCAATCATATAGGCTCAAAAACTCACAAGGATGATTATACAAGTCAGATTAAGTCTAAACATGCTTCTTTCTCAATCAACATATCATATCAACATTGGCTCATAAAAATTAGTATCAAACTTAGTTCTCATGAAAATCTTCTCACTAATAACCAGTTTAGACCTATGCAATTCATATCTCATCATTGTATTAAAAAGGAACTAAAACACACTAAAAAAAATAATAATAATAATAAAGACTCATAAAAGAAATAGTAGACAAAAATAAAAGAAATCCTAAATCATTCCCCCCACACTTAATTCTTACATTGTCCTCAATGTAAGTCTATTAACCCAAATGAAAGAATCATGTGTAAGAGAAAATAACTAATAACATAAGAATAGGAACAACTAAGACTCAAAACAAAACAAACTCATGCAACCTAAATAATCCTAAAATACTAAACAAAAATTAACAAGTAAACATAAAAAGATTAAAATCAAACTGACAAGGTATGTCTTAAGTCTCCCTTACTCAGACCTTGTTCGGAATGAATACTTCTAAATTGCTTAAAACACAACAATTTTTTTTTTTTTTTAAATTAGCAAAATATGTCCCTTACCCCCTACTAAAATATGGCATTGTCCCCAATGCCAAATTTTAAAGGTAGAATTTAGGAGATATTACCTGCAGAGGACACAACAAACAAAATGTTAGATAAGACAAAGACAAAGTGCAATCCACTCCTTGCTCGTCCATATCTCTTTTTCTTTTTCCGAGCGTTTGCGAAACAACCGTAGCAGATAAATACTCATAAGCTTGGAGCTTTTTGAGTAAATCTTCAATGGTTGTAGCAGAAATTATGGTTCTCCTTGCCTCTGAAAACATGAATCCATTATCCACAGCATTATCTAAATATGAAAGCAAATTACTAAAATAACCATTAATATTAAGCAAACCAATGGGTTTCTTTTTTGTGACCAAAGATGACCAAGAAGCCACGCAAGCTATTTCTTCCAATGTACCCAGACCTCCTGGTAAAGCAATGAATGCATCGGCAGAATGGTACATGATTGTCATCCGTTCAGGGATACTCCAGACTTGTATTTCCTTACCCAAGGTGGGTCCACAAAAATCTGTGAATAGTTTTGGCACGATTCCTAGAACTGGACTTCCTCCGGCGTGTGCTGCTGTAGCGACTGCTCCCATTAAACCCGTACTACCGCCTCCATAAATCAACTGGATCTTTTGTTGGGCAAGTATTACTCCAACTCTTATGGCTTCATCAGCGAATATGTTATTTTTCCCTGGATAAGCACCTCCAAAGACACAAATTTTTTTAATGCGTTGGGACGAAGTACTTTCCATTTTTTTTCTTTTTCGAGTGCCTGAAAGAGAATGAGTACATGGTGTAATATATAGAGGACTGAGTAGTGAATCAGACAAGAGTAATAATGTCGCCGAAAGTGTATCTGACCTGTCAGAAGAAAATGTTAACCTAACAAAAGATTTTTGCGTGATTTCAGGAAGAAAATCAAAAAGAGAAGAAAAATCAACCGTAAAAGTCAAGAGTAATAATGTCGCCGAAAGTGTATTTGGCATCTTCCTCTGGTTTTACGTCCAGAAACGGCTTAAACGCCTTCTATGAGTCGAGGATATGCTTCCCATCCAGTTTTCTTACAAGCTGGCAAACAGGGTCTTTTAACATCAGATTCCCAAGATGTTGCCATTCCCTTTGGAATTGCGGCCATAAATCAAGAATTTCTCTTTGTACGTCTCCACTAGGATGCGTCTCAAGAGAAAGTTGGATATTACCCAAATTCTCCTTACTCAGTCCATCCTTAATGAATTCAATTTTATCATCTCGATTAGAGGACGGAATCCCAATAGAACGACATTTACCGTTACACGTCCATCGTGCACATTTGTGGCAATTTGAACTCATGCGCTTTGCTCGTCGCTTCTTTGCAAAAGTGCTTCTACCTGTACCTGGTAAATGCAAAACAGGAAGATATTCATCTTCACGTACCTTGGCTTCAATTATCCGACGTATGTCTCCAGGAATCCCTTTGTGCATAAGCATTCTTAATCTTTCAAATCGAACTTGGTAAAGCTTCAGTAAAATATTTCGAGGAAAAGGAGGAAATCGTTTCTGCAATCTTGTGAGAATATCATCCATCCTGAAAAAAAAAATGAAAGAGAAATTGAAAGAGAAATTTATATACAATATCAGTTTTGTGGGTAGCTGATGGAACCGACTTAAATAATCACGGAGTACCGTTATTCGCCATTTAACCGGGGTTAAAAAATTATATTTACATCTAGTTATTTTCAAAACAAGGATCAGAAAGAAAAACAACATAAAAAGACTCAAAAACAAAACACTCTAAATAAAATCCTAAATTCTTCCCCCCACACATAATTCTTACATTGTCATTAATGTAATGCTATTAATCCCAAATGAAAGAATCATGTGTAAGTGAAAAGAACTAATAAACAAAATAAACTTATGCAGCCTAAATGAACTTAGAAACACTAAACACAATTAGCAAAGAAACATAAGAAAAAGATAAAGAAAAAAAGAGCAAATCTGAGGATGGCAGTTTGGCAATGCTTTCACTAATTAGGCTGCCTCCCCCAATTAGCACTTGATTGATTGTTTTCAGCCTAGCCAATTCCCCTTCTTGGCTTTTTAGGATCTTTTGGCTTAGACATGAAACTTCTCGGATTTTTGCGTTTTGGAGGAAGTTTTCTTTGCAAAACAGCCAATGCCTTCTCCCCCACACGTATTATTTCATCATTCTTGGTGGGGTATAGCTCTTTGAGGAATTGTGCATATCTTGGTACTTGTCTAATGGCATCCACAAGCAAGCTGTTTAAGGTTTCCAAAAATTGTTGTTCATGTTCCTCCTTCTTGGACTTTGCAAATCTGCTAGGAAAAAGTGGAGAAGGAACATTAGTAGAAATAAGAACCTTAAAAGCTATCTGAGGTGTCAAAGTACTCTCAATTTGAATGGTGGCTTCATTATCCTCAAGAAGTGAATCCATCTTTGGTTTTGTCTCATCCTCATCTTGTTCCTCATTTCTCAAGGTCACAATAGTAGCATTCTCCTTTGGGTTAACCATCGTTTAGGCTGGGAGTTCTTCAGATCTTTGTGCTACCCATCCCACCATACTACTAGCCAATAGGCTCATTTGCCTTTCCAAACTCTGGATGCTTGCCCTTGTTTCCTGTTGAAATTGCAAAGTATCAGTAACAAGAGAATGTACAAGATCTTCTAAAGAAGTACCTGAGTTTTGAGTCATATGTGGTGGTTGAAAAAGATCTGGTTCTTGAGACCATGATTGATTGAAGCTAGATAGATGAGTGTAATTGGCATAAGGATCTACTTCTTGGTAATTTTTCGAGTAGCCATAATTAGTATGATCCCACCATCCCTCATGGTAAGTGTTTGAGTAATGATCATACTATTGGTCTTGGAACACTTGATGGCCTTGACATCCTCCCATGGCCAATTGTTGAACTGGGGAGGTGAGATTGGCTTGTTGATTCTCCATGTTCATGTATGCCACCAACTCTTCAAGTGTTAGATTGCTCAATTCCATCGTTTTTTTTTTTTCTTTTCAAAATTTGATAAGAAAAACTTGTATGTACAAGAAAATAAAACTAATTAGAACTGAAAATAAGAATAAACCAAGTAACAAATAAACTAAATAAAACAATCCCCCGGCAACGGCGCCAAAAATTTGATACACCCAAAAGAGTGTATCTTATTTAACCTTGCACTAAAAAGATCAATTGTACGTATAATGATTAGCAAGGGTCGAGTCCTCAGGGATTGGGTTTTAATCTATGAGTTATTAGTTTATAACTTACGTTCAAAGAAAACAATAAAAGAAAAGGGGTTTTTGAAGCCAGATTTAAACTAAAGTAAATAATAAGAATAAGATGCAAGGCGGTATAACCAGCCAATAAAAATATATATACTAAATTAGGCGGTATAACCAGCCAATAAAAATATATATACTAAATTAGGCGGTATAACCAGCCAATAAAAATAAAACAAAGTTAATATACAAATTAGGCGGTATAACCAGCCAATAAAAATAAATATACTTTTAAAAATAAGCAAACTAGAAAAGTAAGAAAACAAGTAAGTAAGAAGAATCAAATATGAAAAATATGGTTAAGGTTTCATTCTCCACCACTAGACATTATTAAGAATCAATTTCAGATCTATCAATATCAACCAACTATCAAAGTTAACAACCGTAATAACAACAAGCTCTGTTATCCCAATCTTTCCTTAGTTTGTCGTTAAATAGAACAAGCTCTCTATTTAATCTCTAACCATTAAACAACCTAGAATAAGCTCTCTAAATTCAATTTAATGGCAGCTTTATGATGAGAAAGATAGGTCGATCTAAGCAACAAACACATAAGCTCGGATTGTTCAACTTAGGTTATGTTCCACTTTGCAATTATTGAAAACTTGACCATAATCATTAATCACAAATTGCCACTTATGAATAGGAAATCAAGACAATTACACGGATCAAGACTCCTAAACTAGCAATAGATAATTATCAAGATCTATCTAGTTGTACACCTAAACAAATCAAGACAACATCATGAACAATTCTTGTAGAAGAACATAAGCAACTTTGATAGAAAATTAATGATAGATAGAATCTGAAAATCAATCACAAAACATGTCTAGGGCTTTGAAATCACCCTTAACCAAATAGAAGTTTAGCCTAGCATAGGCATTATAAACATAAAATTAAATAGAATCTAAGAAAAAAATAAAAGAAAGAAAGAAGAAGAAGAAGAATATTAATTATCCAACCTCTTGCTCTTTCTAAAGAAAAAGAAAACTAGAGAAAAGAAAGAAGAAGAAAACTTAGAGAATTTTATTACAATGGCTAATATCCTACCTATGTACAATATCCCTTACAATCATCCAAGGCCCTCTATTTATACACATTTTGGAGGGCTAAATGACAAGAGACAAGCTTTCCAAATTTCAAAGGTAGGTATAATAGGTGGGTGCATTTTTCTAACAATTTTCGTTATATTGTATGACAATTTTGATCAGCCAGCTTGATGGTCGATTTTGTCAATATTGGAGGCCTGATCTGATCACATGGTCTTCTAGAAAAATGTTTCCCTATCAGTTAGTGATCCATAGCCGTTGGAATCAGCTCATTTGCTGATGTGGATAAGAAGATATGGGCAAAATACCAAAACTGGTCAGCACAGACGTCATTGCACATCAGCCAACTTGATGGTTGATTTCGCTAGGGAAAACGACTCCGTTTCAAGAAGTGTAAAACATGAAAAAGATAGATATGCCTCTTAACTTTGCACGGTTAAAATTTCAGCCTTATTTCTTCAGTGAAACTCCAGATATAGCTGATATGGAAAAAGGTGTCGGAACTGGAACTGAACTGGATTTGCCCTTAATTGTTGATTTAACCTAGTAATCTGAAATTACTCAAAGAAACTCGTGAAAAACACCAAATTACATAAAAATATAAAAAATCATAAACACAATTAGACTAAGCAATAATAACTCGTATTTGACACAAAACAATAATAAAACATAACTAAAAACTATATAATTATACGAGTTATCAAACATGAAAGATGGTTATTTCTCATTTCTAGTATGAATATTTCCATTAAAGAGCAAACCCCAGGTGGAGTAGATAATAAGAATTGTCATTAAAATCATTTGAATATCTCATATGCATGATATCACAGTTTTGTTTTTTGCAACTCATGCATCCTCTCAATGTGCCTATCCAAATGAAGGCCCAACCCAACAATTCTCCTTATTCCGGTTTTCTCTAAGTGTCCATGCAATTTCATTCGATCATAGAGGAAAACAAAGTTTGCACCAGTCGGTAATGACGTGCAAAAAAATCAGGTATTCGGCTCTTTGGTAATCCTACCCCAAGATATGGCAAAGGATAACTGGGTGAAAATGGGTGTTACTCAAATCAAAGCATTCAAGGATACTGGAAAAATATGGCTTTTAAGGTAATTTTGCCTCCAATATGTGAGTAAAGGACACTATTTAGGAAAAAAAAGTTCGGGCATGGTTGAAAAACTTAGGAGTGATGTGTTTAAAGCTCTAGATAGCCTTAACATTTATCAAATTACCAAAATCTAGATTCTTTCAAGAGAGTGCCTCATGAATTGGTTCTCAAAAAAAAAAAATTTTGCAAATCAAATGATCATTTCATTGCTCATTGTTTAGACGAAGATCATTAACCTTTTGGGATTCATTTCCTGGTCAAAAGAAAGGTGAGGTTCACGACACTTCAAATTTAGGCCAAAGAAATCAAGCTTTTATGTGGTCTGATTTGAAACTAGTCAAAGGAATGGATTGCCAAGTTCATTCTTAACAATAATCACCATTTTATTCAATATCGAAAAAAATAAATAAATAAATAAATCATGCAAACATAAGCTATTACTAACAAATCTCCTAAAACACCTAAACAATGCTTAAAAATGTCATGCCAAAAATGAAAACATCAAAATTCCTCCATATTGAATTTCGAGTGACATCCCTCATCTTCGGACTTCAAATTCCAATCATTCCAAAACCTCCAAAGTTAAAGTGCCGCCATTGATGAGATCCCCTCAACATTCGACTTCGTCTACTTTTCGAAGCTCAAAAACCCTGCTTTGATCAGACTTTGTACTTTCCACTTCAAAGCTTCACAATTTTCCGTAGAGTGGCCCGAATTTCCAACATGATAACCACAGGTAGTATTGGCATCCTGACCTTTAGGATAAGGAGGTTTTAAATCTTTTGGATAAATTGGTCAGATAAAATTGGCTTGAAAAGGCTGGGGAAGTAACTCCGTGTAAGTCATTGGAATTGGATCAATAGGAGTTCTATCTCGATTACTACATCATTTTTTCTGATTAACAGGCCCAAAAACTAGTCGAGAAGTGACACCACGATATTTGTCTGCGTGCAGACCAGTCTGCGGTGACGATGTGAAGCATGGTGTTTCTTCCTTAGGTATCTGAAATGGTATCTAATCAGAAGACTTTGTACTGGGAATTAGGTGTTTTGATTCATCATGCGAGCCACCAAACGCATGCGGTCGATCCAAAGGTGATGGATATTCTCGAGGAATACTTTCCACCATCTTCAAAAGCTGTTCTTTCATCTCTTGAATATCATGTCCAAATTCTTCAACCGTTCCCTCTAAAGCAATAACTTGTACTCCCAGTTGACCTCTCATGTCTTTTGGATTCACATTTGCCTTCAACCCTTCAATCCTGTTGTTCATTTCTTCTGCCTTGCGAGTGCTTTTACAAATCTGGTCTAATAAATCCCTGAGAAAGTCCTGCTTTTGTCCATATTCCCTTTCCATTTTCTCGAGCTTCTGAGTTAACTCTTGGCACTTCTCTTTCTTTTTCATGTATTCCAAACATATCTCTTCATTTTCTACTCCCATATCTTCAAGCTCCGAAACCCTTTGCTAAAACAAATCATCTAATCGCTCAAATGCCGTCTTCCATACCTTGCATTCATGATCCAATTCACGAATTTTTTGCTCAGATTGACTGTCTTCTATTCTCTTTATCTTCACTCGCGATCTTTGGTTTTCTTGCTCTATTTCATTTTCTTCTCGCATGATTTCCTCTTCGTTAACTCAAATTCCAGTACTGAGTCTGACTGAGTGAGTTGAGCTGGGATATCTGAATTTCTTTTCCATGGAAGTACCATATCTTTGTCTCGCCTAGCTTGCCACACAAGATACTCAGCAGTAACACCACTCGAAATGCAACCTTGGTCGACCCGGATGGTTTGTTTCCAGACTTTGCCGAGATCTTCTTTCTTCTCTGAAGCCCCATCGTCCGCATAAGAGAATTCCAAACGGTTGAGCCTTTGCGTCATAGGAATAAATTGTTCATGTCCAGCCTGCCTAAGGACCAAAATAGGTGCGTAACTAACGACTCCCCATAGCCCTGGAAGAGGTACCCAAGGTTGATTTCCACAACTATACAACAGAGAATCAAACTTCATCCCATGAGCTAACCACACAACTACTCGATTTCTGAGCTTGCAGAAAAATGACATCCAAATGCGTTTTGTCTTTGGGTTCGGCCAAACACTGTTACAGAATTTCTGAATGGGAATGTCAGAGGTAAAGTATGACTTACTGCATTCAAAATGGCTTTTCATCCATATGTACAATAATTGTATGCATCCAGTAAAGCTTCCATTTCCCAATCGTCGACAGTGATTCAACGATCTGATAGTTTCTGCCAATATTGTTGGTGCCACATTCAAACGGTGCTCAATCTGATCAACCAAGTCTACTACGGCCATCTCGACATGCCCCAAGATTTTGGGAAAGACAACCATCCCATAAAGGGCAAGCGCCATTGCTTTCATACCTTCTTCTTCGTTCAGATGCTCCCTAATGAAATCTCGCAGAAAATCTCATGTGATATAACTATATTCACCTTTCTCCACGATGTGATGGTCCACTTCAGACAGACTGATCCCCAACATCTTAGCAACTTTCCTGGGATAGCCCATTTTATTTTTCAAGTAGACTTTATCTGGGTCTCGGTAGTTGAAACGAAGCATTGCAGAGTATTCTTCAATAGTGGATACCATGTCTACCTCATTGAAGACGAAACATCTATAAGAAGGGTCCCAAAAATATACCATCGC
Organism: Fremontodendron californicum; assembly: GCA_030761205.1. Lineage (NCBI taxonomy): Eukaryota > Viridiplantae > Streptophyta > Magnoliopsida > Malvales > Malvaceae > Fremontodendron > Fremontodendron californicum. The sequence continues at coordinate 24,657,880 of JAULJL010000013.1, forward strand.
CTGAATCAAGTTGGTGTCTACTGTGACTTGGAGGAGTAACGCAAGGTCACCATATCTTTGCTGGAATATTTTTTGTTTTTCCCGGTTCCAAGATCCCCAGATGTCAACTAAATCGGCAAGATCATTCTGTGTAAGGTCTAGATGAACCTCTTCGGGAAGTATGGACACATAGCCGGCTAGTAGACAGTCTCCTTTATTTCGCTGAACCTTTTCAGACCTTAACTTCAAACAGCTCTGGGATTCAAACTTTGCGTACTCGGATCTTACTAGAATGTCCATGGATGACAGTAAAGATTCTTCTTATCAAAGACTGTTATGCAGCAAGATATCTAGTATGATGCATGATGCTAATACAATGAGAAAGATAAGGAACGAAAGAAAATACGAAGTTAGATATCATATCAGCAAACTTATGAAAGGACAAAAATACAACAACATGTGTAAGCAATACTTTATCATGGTGAGCATATCAGCAAAACAAATGTGTCAGATAAACAAGCATCATGTTAATGAAAAAGTATAGGGTAAGAAGTGTCCCTTCATGTGTCCTAAATTCGGGTTCTCCTCTATATAAAGTTGGACATGGCTCTATCTTAAAGTTTGGTCACTTAAGTATTGTTTATATGCTGGGTTTAGGATACTTGACCAAGATAAAAAGGTCCCCAAATTGCTCCTTAACATCATCCATGTAGGATGAGTAAGGCACCCCATTCCTTACCCATTACAGGCTCCAACCGGAAGGGTTCAATTCGGGTGAGAGTATTTTCCAAAGTTATGGCGGAGGTTTATCACCTCTCAAAGACTTTGGTACTTTACACTCTGAAGGTGTTTCGCTAGCCGTTGCAGAGGTTTTCACCTCTCGAGGCGTAGGTACTTTACCCCCTCCTAAAAGGGATGAGTCCGGGTATAGGACTTTATGATATGCAATGTGTCGTGTGTGCGAAGGGACATTCAAACCTTTCTTTACCCATAAATGTACAATGAAACAAAAGTTGTTAGTACAAATAACAAAAATCAAAAATAAAAATAAAAATAAAAATAAATAAATAAATAAATAAATAAATACATAAAAATTAAACACTTAAACACTTAAAAACCAATATTTCAAACCTAAAGTATCACAAGACTAATCTATGGCTTGACTCTCGATAATCCCCAGTGGAGTCGCCAAACTGTCATAACGTGCCAAATACGAATTTAGCATGCTAGACGCAAATCAATGGAGTTGCCACTAATCATCTAATCTAGGTGTGATTAGTCACCTATACGAATCTATCCTATTTAAAGTAATCCTAAGCTTGACTAAGGTACCTTAAAAAGAATAGGTTTTGGTCTGCTTATCAGAACTAGGTTCGGGAGTACGGTTACGTGTGAGGAAGGATTAGCACCCTCACAACGCCTATCTAAGAGATAGTACCTAATTAGTCTTGTGATACTTAAAAGTCTTAATTAAATGGTCTAGTCTATCCTATTTCATTTTTATTGTTAAAGTTAGAAATCTCGGAAATTATTTTTTAGGTCTTCCTTCCGTTCATTCTGGAGAAATTACTAAAAAATATTTCCTCACCTCGAGAGTATTCAAAAGAAACCATTCGTTCTATTGAAGAGGCTCCGTCGTCGGAAAAATTAGAATTATTTAGCCAAGTTATTTCTCATAATTAATCTTCCAAGAATAATTCACATTTTATTAATGTTTGTTTGAAAAATAAATTCTAATTTTTAATATCGAAAATCATCTTTTAAAATATTCTTCCATTCATTCTGGAGAATTTTTAAGAGAATTTTTCTCACCTAAAAATTTCTTAAAAGTCAACCATTCGCAACTTTCTTGAATTTCATCATCGAAAAAAATCTTAATTTATTCTTCAATTTTAATTAAGCATTTATTATGGAAAATCAATTTAAGAAAAAGATGTTGAAAATTAATTATTCTTAAAAAAAATAAATTTTTGATTTTTGTTGGTATTGAAATTAATCTCTTAAAATATCCTTCCATTCATTCTGGAGAATTTTTAAGAGAAATTTCTCACCTAGAAATTTCTCATAAATTAACCATTCGTAATTTCTTTGAATTTCATCATTGAAAAAAATCTCAGTTTATTTATTTAAAAATAACTATTCTTCAATTAAATTAATTTAATCTAAAAAAAATAAATTAATAGTTAATAATATAAAAAAATATACAATTATTAATATACACTCAAATATAAAATATAATATAATATAATAATAGTTTTCTTAAAAATAATAGTAGTTTTTAAAAATATATATATATATATGGTTAGTAAAATAATAAAAAATAATAATACTAATACTAATATACAAATAATAATAATATAATATAATAATAATAGTAGTTAGTAAATAATATTTTCTTTTTTTTAATAAAAAATTAGTTAGTAAAATATTTAATAATAAATAGTTAGTAAATAAATAATAGTGATAAACAAAATAAAAACCTGCAAAAAAACTTAAAAATCCAATTAGTAAATAATAAAGAAAATAAAAAATAAAAAAGCAATATAACAAAACAAATAAAAAGCAATAAAAAGATAAAAAAACACGAAATCAAAAAGATAAAAAATAAAAAATAAAAAAAAGGGAGGCAGCATCATCGCCTATCATTGATCTTCGAATCTGAGGGACGAGTACAATTACAAATCCAACAATCACTCCAGTTGTTGAAGGGGCAAAAAGTGATCTCAGATTAGTCTTCTCAATCACCAAATCTAATTGTTGCTTTATTTTACTTAAAAATCTAGCCTCAGCTTTCCCCTTAGAACTTGTGCAGGGCAGTGCATATAATTGATTATTCTCTTTGTCTTCTTCAGAAATCAAGATCAGATCCTTGGAAGAAAATAGTGGTTCATAGATGCTTCTCCAGAACCACAATACTTACTAGTAGTGGTAGAGGAACCTTTTGTACTGGCTGATTCGTTGATGCTCCCGATTGAATATATACGGATGATATTGAAGACGTAAGACCACAAATAAATGGCTCCAAGCGCCATTGAAAGTGAAACATAACCCATTCCGTATGGATGACATGCATCGGGAGATCCAAATGGGCTTCCTTTCTCTTTGCAGCCTGCTGGGATTATAATAAGGAGCCTGTTCCCCCTACTGTTTACTGATTCTGAAGTCTTTTTATAGGATAAATCAGAAAAGTTTTAACTCACTTGGGTTTTTGAATTCTCATCCAATAATCAGATAAAAATAATCCCTTTATCATAATTTTCAGAGTCTAATCTTGATCCAAGAAGAGTTTTAGTTTGATCTAAGAAGGAGTTTAAGTTCAATCCAATCTTGTTTCTTTTTCCTCTTTTATTAATTCGAAAATACAAGTAAAATCAAAATTAAAAGTTAAAATTAAAACCACCCGGACAAAAACGGGTGTCTACAATAATTATTCTCTTACTCTTCTAAGAATTAATTTAGCATTGTCGTTGAAAAAAATCAGATTAGAAAAAGTTTAGATTAAAAAAAATATGGTAAAAAATCATAGTTAAAAAAATTTTAAGTATTTGACATTGCTGTGAAAAAATGTTGTGAAAAAATAAAATGTCAAAAAATATATATATGTTTAAAATAATAAAAATGTAAAGATTTCAAGATTATAAAGTCATTTTAATTTAAAAATCAGCTTTTAAAGCCCCAAAACTCTATTTTTGGTTTTTTTTTTTTTTTTGTCAAACTATAATTTCAACTGTAAAAGTCAATTTTTTTATCCATTTAATATTCTGTTTACGGTGAAAAACAGCTTTTGATCTTAAAAACTGTACCAATAATAATGTTAAATAAAACCTAAATCTAATTGATCAAAGTAAATAGCGGTAATATATATGAACTGTGAACAATGAATTAGAATTCCAGCTTTGATGGCAGAAAGTTTTGGCCCAATTGCCTGAAACTGATCAAGATGATGACCATCCATTTATTAGGCTTTTACCAAGAAGCTACAAATTCCTTTATTTTCACAGTTCGATACCAGCATATACCACGGGTTAACAGCCTATTGAAAAATTGTCAAAATACTAATGATGATGTTTTCAACTTTTATGGAGTCTGGGACAATAATCCTGTCCCTCCTTTTGTTTAAAGACTTGCAGCTCAAAAAAAGCTTGAACTATAGTACTCGAATTTTTTTATTTATTTTTAAAGTATTCATTTTTATTATTTGTGTCTAATATATATTTAAATATTAATATAGGGATATCGAGTATGATTTTTCAAATAAATGAAAAAATTTTAAAAAAATTGAACCGTATCCGACGTTCAATCCCGAATGGGAATAACTTAAGACTGAAGTACCAAGAATAAAATGTCTAAAAAAACGATATTTGCAGTTGAGTTGACCTAAATAGAAACAAAACTCCAAGATGTGAACAGATTCCAATAACCTAATTTAGAGCAGTGAGAAGTGATTTGGCAAAATTATTTAGCTCTTGACCCATAAAGAATGTATATATGCTTCTTAACCAAGGAATTTGCAGTAACTCTTGAAAAAAAATGCCTGGGAAGATGCCTCGAACCTGCTAGGTAGGCCATGGTTGAGTTGACTTATAGCGACTTGTTATTGAATAGCTTGTAACACAAGAAACTACCAAGATTGCTCTTCCATGAGTCTATAAAAACAAGCAAGCAAGAACAATTGGAAACATAGCTAACCTGCATTTAAAGTTATCAATTTGCCCAAAGTCCAAAGATGTTTTCTCTCAAAACCATCCCTTCAACAACATCAGTCCTAACCGCATATACCACATTCACAGCATTAGTCATGCTGGTTCAAAGCGTGGTTAAAGAGGTCAAGACCATAATCAGCCTGCTCATTCCAGAACAACTCCAAGAAATGTTACTGTCAAAACTTGGAGGCCTAATTTCTTCAAATCCATCTTCCCAAATGACTCTCCTCATTGATGGATATGATGACGGCTCCATCAATGAACTGTTTGAAGCTTCTGAAATCTACTTACAGACTAAAATTGATACATCTATGAAGAGGCTTAAGGTTTCCAAAGCTCCACGAGTCGATAAGGTCTTGGTATCCATAAGCAAAGGTGAAAAAGTTATTGACATGTTTGAAGGAATCCAGCTCAACTGGGAAATGACATACGTTGAGCAAAAGGAAAACAGTCAGGGCAAAAGAGTGATTGAGCTCAGTTTTCAGAATACATGCATGGAAAAGGTACTAAATTCTTACTTGCCGTATGTATTGGAGAGATCAAAAGCCATCAAAGAAGAAAGTAAGGTGGTGAAACTTTTTTCATCATTTGGAAGCTTTTGTGGAGACAGCGATGGAGAATGGGGATCAACCAAACTTGACCATCCAGCCACTTTTGATAAACTGGCAATGGATCCCACACTGAAGAAAGCGCTAATAGACGACTTGGACAGATTTGTTCGAAGAGGAGATTTCTACAAAAGAGTTGGAAAAGCATGGAAACGTGGGTACTTGCTATATGGCCCTCCGGGAACAGGCAAGTCAAGCTTGATTGCTGCTATGGCCAACTACCTAAAATTTAATGTCTATGATTTGGAACTTTCGAGTCTGACAAGCAATTCAGATCTTCAAAACTTGTCCGTTTCCACCAGAAATCGATCAATACTTGTGATTGAGGATATTGATTGCAGCATTCAGCTCCAGGATAGACTAGCTTCACCTGGGGGAAATGAGCAGGGTGACAAGCACCAGGTGAGAGAATACAAGAATATTAAAGTGTTTCATGCATAACTAATGGTATATTATGGTGTACTTAATACACATGATTAATCCACTTTCAATTTGAAAAGTAGAGTGACAAATTTCAATATTCATTTCTATTACAGAAGTCATTTCATAGAGGAATTATATAGGTTTAATTCTACCGAAGTCTTTTCATTATCCACACGCTAATTCAAGGACATTAGAGGATAGGAGTTTGGAGAAAACCATAAGCAAAATTCTAACTATGGATGTTTAGATGACTAAATGTAAACAATTTTCATCCAAAAATGAATCATAAATTACTAAACTGTTGTTAATTTCTATCATCATGACAGCTAACTTTGTCGGGGTTTCTTAATTTCATTGACGGGCTATGGTCAAGCTGTGGTGATGAGAGGATAATAGTGTTTACAACCAATCACAAAGACAAGCTAGATCCTGCTTTGCTAAGGCCAGGCCGCATGGACATGCACATTCACATGTCCTACTGCACTCCTAGTGGATTCAGGATCCTTGCTTCCAACTATCTATGCATCACTAGTCATAATTTGTTCCCTAAAATTGATCAACTCTTGATGGAAGTGGATGTAACTCCAGCAGAAGTTGCAGAAGAGCTTATGAAAAGTGAAGATGCTGATATTTCCCTTGGAGGACTCATCAAGTTCCTCCAGAACAAGAAATTGGAAGCTGAAAAATGTGATTTTGAAGAGGAAAATGAAAGCAATGAATGTGACAGGGAAGTTGGAAATAAGACAAAAGGCCAGCAGGGGAAGAATTGCTGCAATTGATAAAAAAAAAAAAAAAGACGCCAAAAAGCAGGAAAAATAACATGATCAGGTAGATATGGGACAACAATGGCCACCAATGATTTGCTTGGAAGAAGATGTTAGAGCTTTCTAAAATTTTATCCACTAATAAATAGAGAAACAACCCTTCATTCAGGTAAGGGTTAAAGTATCTAGGTAGTCCGTGTATGTGTGTGCTTTTGTATGAGTAAAGTAAGACGCAATATATATGTGTATATTTTTGTATGTGTAACCGTGTATATATATATATATATATATATATATATATATATAATAAGCTTAAAATTTATAATTATGATAAACTCTCAAGAGTTGTCCTGTTTATCTATAAAACATTGAATTTTTTTTTGTTGGTCAATATGCATGATTTTCTTATAATCTAATGTCTATTGTTGAATACTCAAATATTGAGAAGTAGAGAGTTTGATAATATCTTCTTTCTTACTAGTAAAATTATATCTAATGAAAAAAGTTAAAATTAAAGAAATTAAAGAGAATTTCAATCAGGCGGTGTTGTCGGATTTCACTAGTCAGGTGCACGTATCGCAAACAAGTAATAAAGTAAAAGTAAAGTGTCGAACCCACGAGGAATTGCTATTAAAATTGTTAAATACTAAAATTAACATAACTTAATCTTATCTAAACAATTAATTAAAGATGGTAATTAAAAACTAAAATTAAAAGAAACAAATACTGAAAGCAAGTAAATTAAAAAAAATGAATTCAATTAATTATAAAAGTCTAGGATTACAATTTCCCTCAACACTTCGCTTGATTCTCTTTCTACCTCTTCACTTGATTAATGATCCTAAGTTGTTAACCTAGAGTTCTATCTTATTTATAAGTATATGTTAATGATTTTATAAAAATATCTTTCTTAACCAATTAACTATATGTCTATGATAATTGAATCAAAGAAGAACTCATTATGCTTAGGCTCTAACAATGGTTACACATGACAAGTAAGTATATTTCTACCCTACGTGCAAATCAACTCATCCTAATAAATGAATATGAAATATGTGTCATTCAATCCATGTCTAACACTAAACTCCCTATGTCTAGTTGTATTTAGATTAACTAATCAATCTAATTGGTGATCAAGCAATTAGAAGTATTAAGAACAAGATTGAACAAACAACTCAACAAACCATTAAATAAGCTAGAGAGAGAAAGTAAATTCAAACTATGTGTTGAGTTCCATTGAAATTTTAGTAAAAGAAAATAAGTTCATGATTATTAATGAAAACAAATATTCAAATAGTTTCACCATCATCAACAACACAAGAAAAATAAAGAAGAGAAAATGGAAAACTAAGAGTTGTCTCTTGAATCTTCTAATCTTCTTGAAAGCTTGTGATGGCAACTATCTTCTTGAAAGAATTAGGTTTTTAGACATTCAATCCCTCTTATTTTAGCCTAAAAGGGTCCTATTTAAAGTGTCCAAGCCCCCTGGAGTCCGAAACTTCACGTCCAAACAAACAGGTAAGTTACAAGCTTTTTAAACTTTTTTTTTACGTGTTTTACTGTTCACGGCGCCACCTATTCTGCCTCCTTGGCGTTTCTCTTTTGTTTGTCCGAATTGGTTCTTGCCGTCTTCTCGTACTCCATCAGCCATTTTGGATGGGCAAATATCGTCCGATTTTGACGAGTCTTATACCGTTGGAAAGGTATGGAAGTCAGCTTAAAAAATCAAGAAGGGAGTTTTCTCAAATGAAGTTTTAAGATCAAGTTTTTCTTGAAAGAAACTCCGGAGGTCGAATCTGTCTGCTCATTGCTTTGCACCGTTTTTCATTGTTTTGCACCTCGAAACTCTAGATCACCTTGGACCTATAAAAACACATAAATAATAACTAAATAACTATTTTAAACATAAAATGTGGATAAATAAATAAATATAAAAATATCTAAAACTAATCAAATCCTAATAAAAGCCACAAAGATTTAACCGATTTAAATGCATAAAAGGTGATAAAATAATTATATTTCTTAAGAGTTATCATGCGGATGTTTTTTTACATCTATTTGTTAGAATATGGCTTAGAATATGGCTTGAATATAGCTTGAATATGGCTCATTCACCATAGGTGGCTTAGCACCAATAATGGAGCTACCACTTACACCACTTGCACCACCAATAATGGAAGCTACCACTTGCAAATGGATGGTGGCTATGGTGGCTACCACTTGCATGTGTTCACACCAAAGATAGGTGGTGGATGGTGGCTATGGTAGGCTATGGTGGCTGCCACTTGATGCATGTTCACACCTTGATATTTTGGCTATAAATAGCCATGTAGAGATGAGAGAGTAGAGAAGAGTTGAGTATGTGTTAGAGCTAAATTGTTGAAGCAATTACTCTGTGTTTATAGAGTAATTCGGTATTGTGTTGAGTTGTGAGTTCAGTGCTTGTGTAGCACCTTGAATTCTGTATTTGTTTGTACTCAAACTCCATTAATACAAAGCTTCAAGCTCCTCCTCCCGTGGACGTAGGCACAGTTGCCGAACCACGTAAAATATCGGTGTTTTTTCAGTGTGTTTAAATCGGTTTTAGTAATATCAATTCGCTTCCGCACAACAAATTGGTATCAGAGCCAATTTTTACGTAAAACCGAGTTTGTTCGATTCTGTCCGTTTTTCAAAAGTGCTCCAAATTGTGTTTTGAAAATACCAGGTTGAAGAGGTCGTTGAGAGGAGTGCAGCAGAATCAACCGGAGGCCCAGAAGACCCCGCACGCGCCCGCACGCGCCGCCAGAAGGGCTGAGAGTGAAGTCCACGCGCCCACGCGCCGCACGCGCCACCAGAGGTTGCAGGCGCGTGACACCCACGCGCAGCACGCGCCACACGCGCCATCCAGAGGTTGAAGGCGAGTGGCCCCACGCGCCACACGCGCCCCACGCGCCGGTGAGAGAACAGCCTCCACGCGCCCCACGCGCCGCCCCACGCGCCGCCGTACGCGCCCCACGCGCCGCCGCAGCTCCGACCAACTTTTTCGAGCTATTTTTTGAGCCGTTTCAGAACACTATTCCGAGACTTTTCCGAGCCGGTTGAGCTAAACCGAGTCCATTTCGAGCCAGTTGTAGCAGAATATTTGCAGAATATTCACCGTGTGTCCAAAATTTACACAGTTGGACCCCTTCCTGGCTATTTCGACTATTCCGGACTCAACCGCGGCATCCGTTTTTCCATACAGGTACCGGAAAAACACTTTGTTGGTAATTTTGTTTTATTACCATGGCAGAATCATTAGAGACACATGAAACGACAAGTAGCGCACGATCAAGTTCTTATATCAGAAAGAACTCGATGACCACTGCAAAGTTCGAGGTGGAGAAATATGATGGCACCACCAACTTTGGCATGTGGCAGTGCGAAGTTCAGGATCTGTTATTCCGAGAGGGTTCATATATCGCTCTGGAAGACAGGCCCAGAGATATTTCGGAAGATGACTGGAAATTTGTCAACCGTCAGGCTTGTGGCACAATCCGGTTATGCCTAGCCAAGGACCAGAAGTACTTTGTCATGAGAGAGAATAATGCAAAAACTCTCTGGAAACAACTTGAGGACAAGTACATGACAAAAAGCATGGAGAACAGACTCTATCTGAAGAAGAAGCTGTTCCGCTTCCAGTATATGCAAGGTATCACCATGCAGGAGCATCTAGTAAGTTTTAACAAAATCCTCGCTGATCTTGAAAATCTAGATGCAAATATCTCTGATGAAGATAAGGCTCTTACTCTGTTAAATTCCTTGCCTGATAGCTATGATCATTTAACCACTACACTGTTGTATGGTAAAAATGATATAGAATATGTTAATGTTTGTAATGCTCTGGTGAATAATGAGTATCGGAAAAAGGATCAGCATGATCACCAGAATACTACACCAGAAGCTTTAACTGTGTACAGAGGCAGGACGGACAACCGAGGAGCCGGAGAAAACAAGCGAGGTAAATCCCGCTCAAGGAGGGGATTATCGAGAACACGACTCTCGAGGGACGAGTGTGCCTTTTGCCATGAGAAAGGGCATTGGAGGAATAATTGTCCCAACATGGAGAGGTCGATTGTGAGTGTAGCTCAAGAATCTGAGGGAGAGGAAGACTCTGCATTTACGATTTCCACAACAACACACTCTTCAGATCAATGGATTCTGGATTCCGGATGTTCCTACCATATGTGTCCGAACCGGAAGTGGTTCTCAAACTTCAAAGAGTTTGATGGAGGGATTGTCCATATGGGCAATGACAATACTTGTCACACTAGAGGCATCGGAACGATCCGACTGAAAATGCATGACGGTACAATCAGACAACTTACAGACGTAAGGTATGTCCCTGATCTCAAGAAGAACCTCATATCACTGGGGGTCTTAGACTCAAATGGTTACAAGGTGACCATTCAGAATGGAGTCCTGAGAGTTGTACGTGGAGCATTCTTAGCAATGAAGGGTTATATGAAGGGAAATCTGTATCTCTTTGACAGAGAAACCGTGACAGGCAGAACAGCAGCCTCTCACAGAATGATGGGATAATCCGACACTTCACTGTTCCTAGCACTCCCCAGCAGAATGGAGTTGCAGAAAGGATGAACCGAACTTTGGTTGATAAAGTTCGCTGCATGTTATCCCAGTCGAGCTTGAGCAAAGCATTTTGGGTGGAGGCTTTATTGTTCGCCTCCCACATTATCAACAGACTAACCTCCACTGATGGGAAGACTCCCATAGAGGTGTAGTCCGGATATTCTGCCAATGAATATGATTGGCTTCGTAGTAACGGATGCAAAACTGGATCCTAAGAGCCAAGAAAGCTGTCTTCTTTGGGCTTTAGTGAAGGAGTAAAAGCAGTCCGATTGTGGAACCTTGAGTCAAAGAAAGTCATCGTAAGCCGAGATGTTGCCTTTGACGAATCTGTAATGCTGAAATTGTCAACTCCAGAGAATGTGAACCAAGATTCTCTAAAGCAGGTGGAGTTTTGAATCAGAATCTGATGACACCTTAATTGAAGTGGAGGAGTCATCACCGGAAATCTTTCAGCAACTTGAATCAGTTGTCACCAGTAGACCGAATAGACATATTCGGAAACCTGCTCGATACACAGACGTGGTGACATACGCCCTTCCAGTAATTGATGATGATGTTCTGATCAATTACAAAGAAGCTGTAAACAGCCCTGAGCATGCCTAGTGGAAGGAGGCGATCAGAATTGGAAGTTAGTTCCACTTCCAACACTCAAGATATCAATTGGGTGCAAATGGGTCTTTGCCAAAAAGGAGGGTGCTACCGGCAAAGACAGCATCAGATACAAAGCCAGATTGGTAGCCAAAGGTTAGGCTCAAAAAGAAGGGAATAGACTACAATGAGGTATTTTCACCTGTTGTTAAGCATGCATCTATTCGGATCTTATTGGCTTTAGTAGCACAGTATAACCTAGAGATAGTTCAACTTGATGTAAAAACTGCATTCCTCCATGGTTCCGTAGAGGAGGAAATTTGTATGACTCAACCAGATGGTTCTGGAGTCCCCGGTCGCAAAGATTACAAAAGCAAGTTGAACTGATCACTGTATGGTCTGAAACAATCCCGTGACAGCTGTACAAACGGTTGGACTGTTTCAAGACAGGATGAAAAGTACACACACAGTCAATTTGATCACTGTGTTTATTTCCGGAAACTTCAAGATGGATCATTTGTCTATCTGCTGAAAAAGGCAAGGTGGAGATCGACAGGCTGAAGGCTCAACTGAGCTCAGAGTTCGAGATGATCTTGGAGAAGCTAAGAAAATTCCTGGGAAGTAGACAGAAAAATTGACTCAGGCTCAGCGCATTGATGAATCATGCCAATGCAGTAGGTGCCCTGATATGTGAGTAATGGTGTGTACATTTGAAGGAGAAAAGAGGAAGCTCTGATCTGTGAATTCTCTCTGTGGATTCTCGCCAAGGTGGAGATTGTTAGAATATGGCTTAGAATATGGCTTGAATATAGCTTGAATATGGCTCATTCACCATAGGTGGCTTAGCACCAATAATGGAGCTACCACTTGCACCACTTGCACCACCAATAATGGAAGCTACCACTTGCAAATGGATGGTGGCTATGGTGGCTACCACTTGCATGTGTTCACACCAAAGATAGGTGGTGGATGGTGGCTATGGTAGGCTATGGTGGCTGCCACTTGATGCATGTTCACACCTTGATATTTTGGCTATAAATAGCCATGTAGAGATGAGAGAGTAGAGAAGAGTTGAGTATGTGTTAGAGCTAAATTGTTGAAGCAATTACTCTGTGTTTATAGAGTAATTCGGTATTGTGTTGAGTTGTGAGTTCAGTGCTTGTGTAGCACCTTGAATTCTGTATTTGTTTGTACTCAAACTCCATTAATACAAAGCTTCAAGCTCCTCCTCCCGTGGACGTAGGCACAGTTGCCGAACCACGTAAAATATCGGTGTTTTTTCAGTGTGTTTAAATCGGTTTTAGTAATATCAATTCGCTTCCGCACAACACTATTGTCTTACAAAAAAGCGCGTCTAGACACATCAGACGTGCACCTAATCAAATGCACTTTGTCCGAAATGATCTAAGGTGCTTTTGTTATCTAACGGTAAGGCGGAAGACGTAGGACGGACGTCTTGACAGCTCTATTGTGCCACTGAAGTCTGAAAGCTTTGATGATTCTAAGCAAATAAAATTTAGTTTTTCTTTTTAGCTTTGGACTCTTGCAAATTAGAATTAGGTGATCCTACTGTATAGCGTTCTGCCCAATTTCTGCCAAATGCAAGTTTGGCTGTTGCTGCTAGATCAACACCATAAACAGAACCAAAAAAGCAAGAGATTGAGATTAAGCCAGAGGTTGCAAAGAGCTCATACAAGGAAGCATTAGAGAAGGAGATGAAAGAGGGGGAAAAAGGGAAAACAAAAGGATGTTATAAAAAATGAACTCACGAAGGCAACATTTACAAGGAAGGGGAGAAAATGCGAGTAAAATTAAGAGATGACATGAAATCCTCTTTCAAAATTACTTGAGTCAGCATGGCTTGTAAAGCCACGGAAAAAAATGATAAAGGACTCATCAAGTTCCTGCAGAAGAAGAAGAGAGGATCTTGCAAATATGATTCCGATAAAGTTATGTTACCCGGATTTTTTATTTTTTTTTAAAGTATTTGTATCTAACATTTGTGTTCGACATATATTTGGATATTGGTATGAGTATAATCCTCTAAATATATAAAAATTAAAATTGAAGATACTCGTATCGAACACATACCGGTATCTAACACATCTGACACTCACCTCTGAATTCGGATAGCATAGTTTTGAAGAGGAAAACGAAGATAACAAATGCGAGACAAACACAGGAAGCAACAGAAAAAGGTAGAGGGAAAAGTACTGGAAATAATAAGCGGAGATCGAAAGCTTTGTCATATATAGAATTACAAAAACCAAGTCGATTGTTCTTAGTAGAGGTGGCAATTGGGCGGGTTCGGGCGGGTTCGAGTCGGGTTCATTCGGGTTCGGGCTCATTCGGGTTCGGGTTCATTCGGGCTCGGGCTCATTCGGGTTCGGGTCCATCCGGGTTCGGGCTCATTCGGGTTCGGGCTCATTCGGGTTCGGACCCATTCGGGTTCGGACCCATTCGGGTTCGGGCTCATTCGGGTTCGGGCCCATTCGGGTTCGGGTTCGGTCTGGATTCAGGTATGTTTTACATCATTTTATTTTATATTAGATGTAATCATTTTTACGTAATTTAAATATTTATATCTAAAAACAAATTATTAATTTATTATTATTTTTATACTTTTGAAATTATATGATATTTTTAATTATATTTATTTTTTAAAATTAATATTTGTTAGCACCAAAAGAATAAGAAATTAATTTGTTATATAAAATCAAATTTTGAAATAATTTATTATAAAAATATGATATATTATAAATTAATCATATTGATATTTAAAATAATTGATTTGATGAACTCGAATTTTAAAATATAAATACATTATAATTTATATTCACTATAAAATAAAAAACTTTTAAAAATAAAATTTGGCCTTCATCTATTCGTTTATATACTTATAAAATGCAAAAATTTTATGCTTATAGTCAAGATATATATATATATATATATATATATATATATATCGAGTAATTATATTTTTTCATCAGTATAAAGTATAAATTATAAAGTAGTACTAAAAAAATATAATTTATATTTAAATTATACGTAATAAATATATAATTAATATGATTATTTATTAATATATAATAAATATACCCAAAACCAAAAGGCCATAAAACCCAAAACCCCATTAAACCCACCCTCTAAAATAAAATCCCATGAAAGTCATAATCCAATTAAACCCACTCTAACCTAACCGTATAAGTATAACCCAAAAGGCCAAAATAATTGAATAATTGTCAAATTTTTTTACCCTTAAAGAATAATTGAATTATTGTCATTTGTTTTTTTCACATCTCTAAAATTTTCAAGAATTTAAAATATTTAGATTGTAAATTCATCATGATATGAGACGTTAAAGTTATAACTTATAAGTAGAGGTGGTCATGGGCCGGGCCGCGGCCAGGTTTTTTTTTTCCTCAATCCAGGCCCGGCCCTGGGTAGTCCAAGCCCGCCCGTTTAGGCCCGAATCACTGTTCATTGAAATAAAAAAATAATTTTTTTATATTTTTTAATTTTTTTATAATTAAAATTAAATAAAATAATATTATTATAATAAAAATCACTGTTCCGAGCCGGGCCGGCCCGGAACATAAATTATCCTGCCCAGGCCCGGCCCGTATTGGGCCGGGCCTGCCAGGCCGGGCGGGCTGCCCGGCCCGTGAGCAGGTCTACTTATAAGTACAAAATATAATTTACTTTTTGATAAAATTATTATTTCATCATCATATATATATTTTAAATTTTAATTAAATTATTTAAAAAAATTAGAATAAAATTAATAATTAAAGTTATTGCTTTGTAAAAAAAAAATTAATTAATTGCAATTTGATTATTTTTATTTTTAGTATTAAATTCGGGTTCGGGTTCGGGCCGGTCTCGGGTTCGGGTCCATTCGGGTTCGGGCTCATTCGGGTTCGGGTTCGGGCCCATTCGGGTTCGGGTCCATTCGAGTTCGGGCCCATTCGGGTTCGGATCCATTCGGGTTCGGGTTTTTTCGGGTTCGAGTTTTTGACTTTTTGATCAAATCGGGTTTGGGCGGGTTCGGGTTCGGATTTTTCTGGGCGGGTTTTCGGGTTCGGGTTCATTTTGACACCTCTAGTTCTTAGCAAAGTGAATGACTTGCTAATTTTTATTCATCACACATATAAAGTAATGAACACCACTGCATTGCTTTAATAGAATTAAACTGAACGGAGATGGCATTTTAGCAAACATCTGATATCACAATCAAACTATATAAGTAAACTGAAAAAGAGAGAACAAACAAAGAAAACCTGTCGAAATAGCAGATTTTCTAATAATCCAAATTGACGCCCACCGTGGGGCTCGAACCCACGACCACAAGGTTAAGAGCCTTGCGCTCTACCAACTGAGCTAGACGGGCAACTTGAGATTTCACCTAATATTATATATCATTGCGTATAGCTGAGAGATGAGCCTGTAAACTAAATCTAACACTATTGAACACGACATGATTACATATTTCAAAATATGTACCTTACAATCATTGGCGTTGGTAGTTGGAGTGGTACAGACTATAGCCCATAATATAAATATTCACGTGGAGCAACTGCCAGGTTCTTCTGAAGATGAATCTAACCCTCAATTATGACGTACATCAGGTACATGTATTCCTACCCAGAAATGGAGAAGACGCAAAAATCCATAGATTACAAAGGGCATCTACATTTCTACTTCTCTATGATAACCAGAAGAAGAAAAAAGATAAATACTGTCCATTGGAACAGGACATGAGAAATAGAAAAAAAAAAGATACAAGGGAAATTTACAATAGCTTGCCACGCTTGCTTTAACACTGGTACACGGAGTAGCTCTTGCTCTTCCATAGAAAGCTCAAGGCTTTCCCCATTTTTCTTCTTGATACCGACTTACACAGTGGCTTGGATTCTTGAGCTGAGGCTGCAGCAGGCATGGGATCTTGACTGCTTTCTACTCTCTGGTCTCTGTCTGCAGGCGGACGATCTCGTTGCCGCTGCTCCCGAAAGAGCATCAGAAGTTTTTGCGACTTCTCCCTCCCTCTTGTTGTTCCATTTACTGAAATTGACACCAATGCAGGAATCACACCTTCTTGTAGGACCATTTGACTACATTTCTCATTTCCATTACAAAGAAGTAGAAGGCATGAAGCAGCTTGCTCTTGTTCAATCGATTCACCAGCATCCAAAACTGATGCAAGACCACTTATGAGACCAGAGGCAGATACCATCTCATCTTTTCCTGCTTGACTTGAAGCTAAATTTAGCAAAACTGCAATGGATTTCTCTGTCCAGGCATGGTCACTCGAGACCACAAGCGACTGGAGGCCATTGACTATGCCAGCAGTAAGAATGCTCGGAATATTGGAGTGCACGGTAGAAAGGTTATAAAGAGTGTGAAGGGCATCAAGCTTGCATTGTCGATCAGTTTCTCCTCCAAGTAGCTGGACTAAAAATGGGACAACATTACTTGAGCCTATAATAGACTTTGCTTGCTCAAGGCAAGAGAGATTAAGATAGAGGGCAATTGCTGATTCGTGGGCATTGGAGTTGGAAAGCATATCCTCCAGCAATAGAATCACTCCAGCTGCTAACATCAATTCTTTGTTCCTGAATTTTTTATTTTTTTTTTAAAAGGAGAAAGGAAACTAAATAAGATTCAGCTTAACAATACATATATATTGTCAATCAATCATAACGAATAACAGTGTTAAAATGAAAGACATGACAATGTTCTTCCCCCTTCCTATTCATTTGATAGGATCCTTTCTCCTACAATGATGCATTTGGTGTGTCCTTTAATGAATGAAAGCGTAGCAGCAGCTTGCCCAAGGCTAAGAGAAAAAGAAAACATGTATTGCTCATAAATATCCATGCCTGGATTTAACTAAGCAAAGGCATAAAACATGAGTAACAAACCTGTTATTGTTGACAGCAAGGTTAAAGAGAGCCATTGCCCCAATTTCCTGAGCCATTGCATTCCCTTCACGCACAGCTGACTCTAGAAATTGCAATAATCCTTCAACAAAGCCATTAGCCCCCATAAAAATCCTGGCCTTCTCATCATCTTTCAGCAAAAGCCTTATTTGTTCCACAACTTTGCACCTTTTCCTCAAGCTCTCTTCTTCATTCAGGACAGATAGGAAATCCTGATATCTTTCTAGCACATTAAGCTCAGAAACTTCCTCCTGTGAAGATGGAGATTCATTTTCAGCTTCCTTTCCTTCCACTTCCTCAATGGTACCACTCTCCTCTAAAGGAACCACCTTAGCCCCCTTTAAGTTGCATGAACCAACGCTATCCATTGATCTAGAATCTGCAGTCTCAGACTCAGACAACGCCAGTCTCCAGTAGTTAAGATCAAGAGACTCTGGGGGACCATCAGGAATAGGAACTCCGTTCTGTTCACACCAACTCACAATGAGACCCTTAACACAGTAATTAGGAGTCAAAAAGAGATGTGGGAGCTTCTGTTGAGTCTTTGGGCAGCTGTCATGCCCATCACTAAACCATTTCTCAATGCAGATCCTTTCATATGTCTGTCCAGAGGCAATTATGACTGGATCATACATAAGCTGCAATAATATGGGACATCGTAATTCTTCAGGTGGAAGGGGTATCTGCCCAGATCTCCTAACATTTGGCTTGAAATTGAAAGAACTGAGCTTTGATAGCTGCCGCTCAAACGCATGGCCATTTCCACCAGCCCCTCCATCCTCAAGAGAACCCAGAACAGTGGGGGAACAAGGTGTTGAACCTTGTGAGTCATTATCATCTGAAACCTCACTTCGAAATAACTTGGAGTATTTTCTCATGAGATGTAAAAGATAAGCCACAATAGATTCCTTCCTCTTGTCCTCCTCTGCACGGGCTCTTTCTATCAGCTTCTTGAGAGCCCTTCTTTCAGTTAGGGCTGCTCTAGAAGAAGTGATACCAAGTCTAGTAGCAGCCTGGTGAAAAGACTCAAGCTCATTGTTGTCATTACAGTCATCAAATTTTCTCCCATGCTGGAGTAATGTAATTATTTCATCGCCAACTTGCTTCTCAGACGGAAGAAGCGAGAAAACAGTCCCCTCAAGTTCACTTACAATCCCTAAAATCTGAAGCCAATCAAGTAATCAGAAATACTGTGAGTATACAGACAAAAGCACAGAAGGATTATATTGCAGGTAATTCGAATACAACCATGACACAGCATATTTCCCAAAAAAATTTAAAAAATCTTCTTGATTTGAACCTCAAGCTTTAGGAAATATAAAGATCCACTGGGATGATATTGATAAAATACTAGCAGCAAAACAACACGTAATATAACTGCTTGGAAAAAAAGACCCTTATTATTTTTTGGGGGGACCGATTAGACCCTTATTTAAACACCCAAAAATTACATAAACTTTTCAATCTCAACCTGGAATGGGGGAATCATTACCTGACATCCAATGGACTGTGGAACTATATCTTCTACGCGCCTAAGACTATCAATAAGAGCATATTTTGCCTTGTCAAATTTTAAAAGAACAGAATCTCCAGTTATAGCCTACATGAGAAGAACAATAATACAATTAGAAAACATCTCCAAGAGAGAAAGAAACATGATGGAAAACAACAACATTATTGAAAAATTATTTAGTGAATGTATCAAACAACAGTCAAAACCACTACTCTAAGAATACATGCAAGTACATATACAATACAATTATGCATTCATATATGTCCTGTGTGCGTGTTTGTGTGCAAAGGAAACTCTTACCAAATAAAGTTTACTACATGTTGAACAGTGTTGAAGAACATTTTTGGCCTTCTCTAGAGCTATATGCAATGAGCATAAAGCCTGAATGCCAGATTTACTCCTAGGCCGTGCTGCTTCCAAGGAAGGGAATATCGGCAAGACTTTGCAGTAAATTGCTGAAAGTGTCTTGCACATTTCGCCATGTAACTGCATAAGAAAAAAAATTCAGAAAACAATTAAGAAAACTGTGAACATTAAGCACTTTTTCTTCTTTGTCCTAGAATAAAAAATGTAACAAGATTCAACCATTATAGCCGCCAATAACAAAAGGCCTTTGATTTTAAGAAAAACAGTTAAAAAATAAAAAACCTAAGAAATGGATGGATGCCAACAAAAATATTATGCAAAAAGTACATTCATAAAATAAAATAACTAACTAGCAGGCATATCCCCACTTTTGTGAATTTAATTAGAATTTAAAGAACAGCAAATGTAGAAAATCTCAGTTCCAATACTTCAAATCCAACAAATCCACATGCTATCAAATTCATACCTTGGCATCACTAGCTGCAAATAGGTTCTCCTCGACCTCAGAAATCTCCATAATTTAGCATTCACTGCAGGAAACCACTAAAACGCAAATCTATATCAACTGAAATGCAAGAAGAAAATAGAACAGAGTCAGATAGGTTACATATTAACCACTAAAAATTATTTCAAAACAACACACAAAGTTCAAACTACATGAACTAACATAACAATCTGAAATTTTCATTTTCCTTCTCTTTGACACAAAAATTCGTTAGCAACCATGCATCATGAATACCAATAAAAAATTTCTCAACCCCTCTTTTGTTGCATTGCAACGAAATCAAGCTTTATGTACTTCAATTTTCCTAAAAAGATGCAACCCAACAAAGCAAATGGCTTATTAGTCTCAGTGCTATAGTTCCTTTTTGTTATACAAACATAAGAACTATTATTCAGAAAGAATTATAATTTTCAAATATTTCCTCTCCGAGATACGCTTAGATTAAAAGGAAAAGATTGTATATGTGAAATGGATAAGGAAAAGACCTCCACATAAAAGAAATACACAAGGTAATATGAGCATTCTTGAATAAGCTATTGATCTGGACATCGTTGCAAATTCGAAACAAAGGCAAACAAATATATATATATATATATATATATGGAAGGGGAAAATTTTGATTTTGATCTAGACATTTCATCAAACACCCTACGACGAAACTCGAGAAGAAGATCTCCAATAAGAAACGAAAACTTATGATTGGTTTTAAGACAGAACAAACAATTTGATTTAGACATCTGATCAAACAATTGAAAATTCTAAATTGTAAATAGAAGTAAAGAAACAGTTAAATCAAAAGAGTATTGTTAAAAGGAAAAAAAAAAAAAAAGATCTAAGATTTTTTGGAAAATGACCTTGTGAAAGCCCAGAGATCTTAACCGAGACAAGATACGACGAGAATCACCATCAGCGTTAATCGATATTCCAAAAACAGGCAAAAGCCAGAAACCCACAAACACAGTAAGAAATAAAATTAAAAAAAAAAAAAAGGCGAGTGCATCATTTTTTAAAAAGAAAAAGAAACGCACCAAACACGGAATTACAAAAACAAATTTTTTTTTAAAAAAATCTTTTT
Source organism: Fremontodendron californicum (assembly GCA_030761205.1). NCBI lineage: Eukaryota > Viridiplantae > Streptophyta > Magnoliopsida > Malvales > Malvaceae > Fremontodendron > Fremontodendron californicum. Next base: position 24,678,954 of record JAULJL010000013.1, read on the forward strand.
TTCAAACTCATGAGAAAAATAGCTTATTTTATTTTGAAGAAAAATTAAAATGGGGATTAAATCTGAGTTAGGGTTCAGAAAAAAAACATACCGGGAAAAACGGAGAAGCCAAGGAGGCTTCGCATAAAAGAGCATTTAGAGAAAAAAATGAAGAGCCAAACAGGGAATTAGGATTCTGATAATCCCATCTCATTGTATTCAAAAACTAGTTGCTTGGAAGCAGCGAATTTCTCGGAGTAAAGAGAAGGAATGCAGAGAGAGAAAGATTGGGTGTTTGGTCAGTAAGTAAATGGAAAAGGAATATTCGGAAATATTTTTCTTTTAAAGGTTTTTTTAAGCGGGATAAAAGAAAAAACAAAACAACTGTGACTCTGTGAGGGTGTAGAGTGAATATTTTTTAGAGGAGAAGGATTAATGTTTAATAATTAAAAAGAAATTTAAAAAATGTGTGTTTTTTTTTATAAAAAATTAGGTTGGGGGGTTGGAGTTCTTCGTTTAATCGTTTATGTCTCCTTGGTTCGCCGGCCGATAATTGCCGACCACCTCCTCTTTTGCCGGTTAGCAGATCTGCCATATAAAAATGCTATCAAATGACTCAATTGTCCTTTTCCTTTTTCTTTTTTTTTTCTTCTTTGTTTGTCCTCTTTGAGCGGTAACCTTCTTCATTGATTAAACTAAATTATGACACATACTATGTAGGTGAATAAAAAATATATATATTTTTAAAAAATTTATTAATAGATAATTTGTAATTTGTAAGTATAATAATTTTTTAAAAGAAGTGGATAGTTTTATAAAAAAAAATTGATAATTTTTTAAAAATAAAAATCATATAAAAATTGAAAAGTCATCAATAACCTTGATTTTTTTTTGATATAATAAATTTTTTATTTTTTTATTTTTTTATCAATTAAGTTGGTGTCACTTGACTCAGTGACACCTACTCAACTATTTATTTTATAATAATATAAATAAAAATTTAAATAAAAATATTTTTATTAATTAAATAATAATTTAAATTGAATTGAATCGAATCGAATCGAATCGAATTATAAAAATTTTATTTCATATCTAATTCAATTTGAATCAAATCTATATAATTAAGCGAGTAATTTAATTTGTGTACAGGTTTAATTCGCATCCCACTGGATTGTCAAATTTGACATTAACTATTGTGAATTTGTCATTCTGAGTTCTAACTCCAAAACCAATTGGGAATCATTAAATCATTGGTAATATAAAATATGAATTTTGCTAAATGATCTAAAATTCGAAGAGAAAAACATAAAAATTGACAACTAAATTGATGCAAATTTTAAAAGTAAAAAAAAAAAAAATTGTATTTTATTCAAATCATTTTGAACTATTATATTTTCCAACATCTTCAGCATTGTTCTTTAAACAATAATTAGCTTGTGGTCTCTTTCTAAATTACCACAATTGCAAATATCCAACTTAAGAATTTCAGATAAAATTTATATAGATTTTCAATGAAAATTTATTTCATTCATGATTAATAAAATCGTAAAGCTCCATCGACAATTTAAATAGGATGACACATGCCCTTATATAATATATTTAAAATAATTAAAAATTAGTATAATAAAAACTTACATTTATCGATCTCTTAGTGAGCCATATATAGAAGACTAACTTATTTTTTAATTGACTTTATGAAATAAAAGATATATAACTAGTTTTAACACCGTGTGATACACGAAAGTTTTAATTATTATTAGGGATAATGTCTCCAATAACCTCTGAAGTTTATCAAATTTTCTATTGTGATTTCTGTACATTAAAAATATTTATTTTGGTACTTAACGTTTTCACTTCGTTTCCTATTGTAGTATTTGTCAGTAACGCCGTTAAATATTGATGACGTGGCTTTGGTATCTAATAAAAACTTGACACGTGGCACCATATAATGATTCTACGTGTATTACCCAAAAATTATTATTTTAATTTAAAAATTAATTTTTTTTTATTTTACACGTGGCACCACACAGTGATGACATGTGTAATAATAAAAAAATTATTATTTTAATTTTTAAAAAAAAAATTCTCTCTCCACCTTTTAATTTTAATAAATATTTTTAACAAAAATTAAAATATAATTTTAAATATTTGAATTTTTGTAAAAGAAAAAAATTAATTTTAAAAATTTAAAATTATATTTTTAAAAATTAAATATGTTTTCTATTAAATTAATTTAATTTTTAAAAAATATTTTTTTTAAAATTAAAACAATAAAATAATTTAATTTTATATTTTGATTTTTGATTTTTGTAATTTTTAAAAATATTTTTTAAAAAATTTCAGATATTATAAATTTTTTCACAAGTAATTTTAAAATATTTTATAGTTTAAAAAAAATTTTAGTTAAATATTTTTTTAATTTTTAAATAATTTTTAAAGAATTTTTTTAATTTTTTTAAATAATTTTAATAAAAAAAACTATTTAATTTTTAAAAATATAATTTTTAATTTTTTTAAATATTTTTTATATTTTTAATATAATTTTTTTAAAATTAAAATTTTTACAAAAATTTAAATATTAATTTCTAAAAAATCAAGTGCTACCACGTGTCATCACCTGATTGGTCAATCTATATTTTAACGGTGTTAGGTCAAGGTACCACATTGATACACGTTTTAATATTTGAGGTACCACATTGAACATTTTTAAAATACAGAGATCACAATAAAAAATTTGATAAACTTTAGGGGCTATTGGAATCATTATCCCTTATTATTATTATTTAATAATTAATTCATTATCGTAATTTAAAATAAAAGCATGAAATTCAATTAATGTATGCGATTAAAATAGATACATACTTCTTACATCTATTTTATCTTATAACAATAATAAAAGATAATAGACTCCAAACCTATGCTACATGGACTCTTTAATCATGGTTGTCGTACTCATGTTCGATTCTTCATCAGTAGGATAAAATACAGAATGTGTCTGACATTTCATCACAAAAGTCGACACGATCCTTATGACTTTTACAATAAGAAAAGGAGGAGGAAGAAGAAATTTGATCCATCATTTTTATGGTTTGATCCATATATCCACTCTCTTATTCCCTTTCGATTTTTCTCTTTTAATCTATGTATCTTGAATACTCAGCTTCTCTTGAACAACATCATTAATTCTCTAGTTTTTTGAACTGAAGTCGAGGTAATAATTAGAGATGATGATGAAAAATTGATTGGCGAAATAGACAAAAGTGTACTGGCTGATATTCGTGTCCAGGCTAAAGCTATGGCTATAAATAAATGAGTACTCTTGGTAAAAAGAATGAATTTAAGAAATATAATTGTATTTAAATATGAATATAATGATATAAAAAGTATTTTAAATGAAATTAAACAAAACATATTTAAATATGAATAATTTATATAAAATTATATGAATAAATTAGAAGTAAATAAATATATTTATATATGATATTACATTATTTGTATTTATATATCTATATTTACAACATTGTTATAAGACATATTCACATACCCGAATTTAATTTTTGGATTCTTTTTAGTTGATTATGTGAGTCCAAAATTTTAAACGGGAGACAAATCAAATATGCGGACATATACGAGTATTCAATATCTAAATCCATATAACATAGCTCCAAATAGATTTGCTCATAGGCCGGGCCGCGACCCGGTTTTTTTTCATATTCTTTGTCCAGGCCCGGTCCTGGATCGGGCCGGCCCTGTAGGTCCGAATTTACTGTTCATCAAATTAAAAAAATATTTTTTTTATTTTTTTATATTTTTATAATTAAAATTAAATAAAATAATATTATTATAATAAAAAAATATTGTTCCGAGTTGGACCGGACCGATCAGAACAAAAATATCATATCCAAATCCGACCCAATACAGACCGAGCCAAACGGACTACCTGACCCATGAGCAGGTCTAGCTCCAAACACTCCAAAAAAAAATTAAGGGTCTAAACTATGTAACACTTTTTGTTAGATAAAAAGAAACTTAAATAAAGTTTTTCTCTCTCTTTTTAGTTTGGGGAATGAGAGATTCAAATCTCACTCTTTTAAGTTGGAAGATTATGCATAATTATTGAACCAAATGTTGGAGTTATTTTTATTATTATTCAATAAAAATACATCAACTTTTATCGCTAACCCAATAAAATATTATTGTTACAAGGTTCATTAATTAACAAATTTAGTAATTTTTTTAAAGGTTCATCTTTGATACAATGCAATGAAATTTTTTAATTTTACAAGCAGAATTAAAAGACAGTCATATGCTTTTTTTTTCACTAAACATTAAGAGGTATGTATGACCCTTCTAATCTTGCTTATGAGTCTAAAAATTTCACTAATAATGTATTAGATAATTTTTTTAACACAAAATTTATTTTAGTTTGACAAGCTAAAGAAAAAATAAGGTAATATCATGAAAAAGACTATATAAGTTCTTTTTTTTTTTTTCTCTTTCTTTTCTTAGAAACTATTAATTTCATTTTTTTTTTTAGGAGAACAAGTTTAGTTTCTAACTTTAGTTTATAAAGATTTTAGTACTAGTTAAACTAATTCTTTATTTACACATTGGATTAAGGTTAGTGGGGAGAGAAGATTTTCCAGCTTTGGAGATAACTACCGCCAAATTAAATCTAGATTTGTTATAAAAAAAAAAAATCATTTTTTCTACTTGTTTTATTTTTAAGAGTTATTGGACCTACTGCACAATTTAACAAGTGTAGGCCATAATTTTTAAAAGGTTTACAATTTACCTTCTAAAAGAACTTATATATTAAAGTACTCCATAGTCCATTGGCACAAGAGTTTGCTTGGGTTAGTTTGGAAATAGATTAGGTTAGTAAAATTATTTAGATATGAACATGAGATTTAGTTCAAATAGTTTATTCATCTCTCTTAAAAAATGAATTTCAGCAAAGTTGGATTCAATCCCTAACACTTGCAATTTGTTTCTCCGATTCTCCCTTAAGTTTTGGTTTCCTTTGTACCAAAAAAATAAATTTAATGCTATTTTTTAGTTAAATAGATAGTAGGTAGAAATAATCTTTCGGCTAAAATAATAATAAAAAAATTTGAACTTTATCACTTTATTTAGGTAAGTCTTATATTTTTATTGCACTCAAATAAAAGTTCAATCTTTAATTTGTATACAAATAAGTCCTTAACATAAATTAATTTTTCTTCAAAATAAGAGTTTATGTGGCTACAAATCAAGTTAGGATCCCCTCCATTATTTTTATATCCATTACTTTTTAATGTAACTTTAATCATTATTCATAAATATGATTTTCACAATTAATAAGTGGAACCTATATATGAAAAAATTATATTATGGATCCTTTCCACCACGTCAATCATGATTCTTATCAATTAAATTAAAACAAATCAGATTTTTATTCCACGTCATACTTACTCTCCAACGTAAAACACGATCTTAAACCCTAAAACATGATCTACACCATAAATCTTAAATCCTAAACAATAAATCCTTCATCCCTAAGAAAGAAACTAAAAAAGCAAAAATAATAATGATGACATGAAAAAAAAAATTGATTTGATGTAGTTTGATTAGTTGGGATCATAGCTGATGTTGTGGGAATGATCTATAAAATAATTTTTTATATATATATGTGAATGGTATTGATGAATGTATAAAATATTAAAAATTAGTAGACAAAAAATAATGAAAGAGAACTCAGCTCGTACAAATCAAAGGATAAGTTGTTTAACTCGTGCTTTGCACTATTACTTTTTTTAAAAATATTTAAATTATATATATATATTACAACATTCTAATATCTATTTTTTTTTTAACAATCTATTCATGCTAATTTATTGGAATAAAAACTAAAAACAAAAGAATTTCAAAAAAATAACAATCATATTGAAGAAAAATATTAGGAAAGACAAACTCGCCTCATATCTAACTATACAATACCATGTTGTTAAAGAAAATTATAGCAATATCATGAAACTTGTAAAATATAAAAATAAGATATTAGTAAAGTTAATATACAAAATATATATACTAAATTAGGCGGTATAACCAGCCAATAAAAATATATATACTAAATTAGGCGGTATAACCAGCCAATAAAAATAAAACAAAGTTAATATACAAAATAGGCGGTATAACCAGCCAATAAAAATAAATATACTTTTAAAAATAAGCAAACTAAAAGTAAGAAAACAAGTAAGTAAGAAGAATCAAATATGAAAAATATGGTTAAGGTTTCATTCTCCACCACTAGACATCATTAAGAATCAATTTCAGATCTATCAATATCAACCAACTATCAAAGTTAACAACCGTAGATAACAACAAGCTTTGTTATCCCAATCTTTCCTTAGTTTGTCGTTAAATAGAACAAGCTCTCTATTTAATCTCTAACCATCAAACAACCTAGAATAAGCTCTCTAAGTTCAATTTAATGGCAGCTTTATGATGAGAAAGATAGGTTGATCTAAGCAACAAACACATAAGCTCGGATTGTTCAACTTAGGTTATGTTCCACTTTGCAATTATTGAAAACTTGACCATAATCATTAATCACAAATTGCCACTTATGAATAGGAAATCAAGACAATTACACGGATCAAGACTCCTAAACTAGCAATAGATAATTATCAAGATCTATCTAGTTGTACACCTAAACAAATCAAGACAACATCATGAACAATTCTTGTAGAAGAACATAAGCAACTTTGATAGAAAATTAATGATAGATAGAATCTGAAAATCAATCACAAAACATGTCTAGGGCTTTGAAATCACTCTTAACCAAATAGAAATTTAGCCTAGCATAGGCATTATAAACATAAAATTAAATAGAATCTAAGAAGAAAATAAAAGAAAGAAAGAAGAAGAAGAAGAATATTAATTATCCAACCTCTTGCTCTTTCTAAAGAAAAAGAAAACTAGAGAAAAGAAAAAAGAAGAAAACTTAGAGAATTTTATTACAATGGCTAATATCCTACCAATCTACAATATGATCCTCTACAATCATCCAAGGCCCTCTATTTATACACATTTTGGAGGGCTAAATGACAAGAGACAAGCTTTACAAATTTCAAAGGTAGGTATAATAGGTGGGTGCATTTTTCTAACAATTTTCGTCATATTGTATGACCATTTTGATCAGCCAACTTGATGGTCGATTTTGTCAATATTGGAGGCCTTATCTGATCACATGGTCTTCTAGAAAAATGTTCCCCTATGATTTACTGATTCATAGCCGTTGAAATCAGCTCATTTGCTGATGTGGAGAAGAAGATATGGGCAAAATACGAAAACAGGTCAGCACAAACATCATTGCACATCAGCCAACTTGATGGTCGATTTCTTCAATATTGGAGGCTTGATCTGATCACATGGTCTTCTAGACAAATGTTCCCCTATCAGTTAGTGATCCATAGCCGTTGGAATCAGCTCATTTGCTGATGTGGATCGGACGATATGGGCAAAATACGAAAACAGGTCAGCACAGACGTCATTGCACATCAGCCAACTTGATGGTCGATTTCGCTATGGCAAACGACTCCGTTTCAAGAAGTGTAAAACATGAAAAAGATAGATATGCCTCTTAACTTTGCACGGTTAAAATTTCAGCCTTATTGCTTCAGTGAAACTCCAGATATAGCTGATATGAAAAAAGGTGTTGGAACTGGAACTGAACTGGATTTGCCCTTAATTCTAGTAATCTGAAATCACTCAAAGAAACTTGTGAAAAACACCAAATTACATAAAAATATAAAAGATCATAAACACAATTAGACTAAACAATAATAACTCGTATTTGACACAAAACAATAATAAAACATAACTAAAAACTATATAATTATACGAGTTATCACACCCCCACACTTAGCTTTTTGCTAGTCCTCGAGCAAAACAAAATAAAAATAAAATAAGAAAATCTAATCTAATCCACTTTCGTAGGAAATCACGGTGGCACTTAGCATGTGACACAAGCCTTTAAACCCTTAGGTGTCCCTAGTGGACGAGTTTAGTCTCGTGAGGGTTTACTAGAACGATACCCACAAACATTGAAAAACTAAAATATAAATAAACTACATATACTAAAAATATTTACTCCTAATCCTTTCAATACAAATTAGAGACAATATTTGAACAAGTCTTATAAACTAATCAATAGCTTAAAGAATTTCACAAAAAATCATGCTTGAATGTAAATTGTTTGAGTTAAGCCAATATTAGCATAACATATCTCAATCAAAATAGTGCATGTTCAAATTTAATCTCAACTTCTCACATGGGATACCCTCATGATTTTCACTCTTTAAAGTAGTGGTGAAGTGTTTACACTCAATCAATCTCATGAAAACAGTTCTATCATATTCTTGCTTGTCCACCTATTCTCCACTATTTAGATCATACAACTTCATAAATCAAGAGGTCTTTAATCAAGGTTGTAATGGGGCCAAGGGGTTTGTAATGTGGTTGAAGAACAAAATGATAAAGATATCACAAAGGTTCCAAAGAGTTCATAAAGTTTAGAGACATAAAAAGATCATACAAAGAAACTTCTCAAAACTCTTTACAAGTACATAGTCACCTAGGCTAAATATTCATGTTGAGCCTTTGCTTCATTCTAACCAACTTTGTAACATCTTTTTCTTTACTTTAACTAGAAGTTCAAGAGAAGATTTTTTTTTTTTTTTTAATATGGGAATGTATTTAACAATGATCCCTTTTTTTTCTCTTGACTTTTTCTTTTCTTTTCTTCCCCCACACTTATCTTTTGTTTCTAACATAAATTTTCAACTAAAAATATCCCTTGTTTTTTGCAATATGTCTCAAAATATATAATCTATCTTTAGAACAAGGGTAAGGATATAAGTATATTTAGGCTAGGTGTAAGTTGTGGTTACCAATAAAACAACATATTTAATGTAGGCTCAAATTGGCTCACTAGTGGGGATGTTCTCTTAGAACATTAATAATGGGTGGCTGTTTGGCTCTGGTTATAATCCTAATGCCTCTATCATATTCATGTTGTTACATGTATCAATATAGTCTCAAACGGTTTAAAGCAAGTTCTAGAGAATCATGTAATCATAAGAGCACTCAAGAAAGAAATTAGATTGATTTGTATAATGCATCAATCATTATAGGCTCAAAAACTCACAAGGATGATTATACAAGTCAGATTAAGTCTAAACATGCTTCTTTCTCAATCAACATATCATATTAACATTGGCTCATAGAAAGGTTGACATCAAGCTCAATTCTCATGAAAATCTTCTCACTAATAAATCTGTTTTAGACTTATGCAATTCATATCTCATCATTGTATTAAAAAGGAACTAAAACACACTAAAAATAAAAATAATAATAATAATAAAGACTCATAAAAAAATAGTAAACAAAAATAAAAGAAATCCTAAATCATTCCCCCCACACTTAATTCTTACATTGTCCTCAATGTAAGTCTATTAACCCAAATGAAAGAATCATGTGTAAGAGAAAAGAACTAATAACATAAGAATAGGAACAACTAAGACTCAAAACAAAACAAAACAAAACAAACTCATGCAACCTAAATAATCCTAAAATACTAAACAAACAATTAACAAATAAACATAAAAATAATAAAAGGAAAAGGAAAAGAAAGCAAATCTGAATATGGCAGGTTGGCAATTTCTTCTTTAATTGGGTTGCCTTCCCAATTAACACTTGAGTTAGTGTTTTGAATCTAACCAACACCCCTTCTTGGCATTTTAGGCTTGTCAGGCTCGTACATGAAATTTCCCAAATTTATGCGTTTGAGAGGAAGCTTTCTCTGCACAACAGTGGATACATTCTCCATTACAAGTATTATTCCATCATCCTTTGTGGTGCATATCTCATCGAGGAATGGAGCATATTTTGGTATTGTTTTAATGGCATCCACAAACAAGCTGTTTAAGGTTTCCGGCATGTGTTGTTCATGTTCTTCCTCCTTGAACTTTGCAAATCTACTAGGAAAAGGTGGAGAAGAAACATTAGTAAAAAGTGGAACCTTAAATGTTACCTCAGGTGCCGAAATACTCTTATTTGGATTTGTGGCTTCATTATCCTCAAGAATAGAATCCATCTCTAATTTTGTCTCATCCTCATCTTGTTCCTCATTCTTCAAGGTCACAATAGTAGCATTCTCCTTTGGGTTAATCATCGTTTGGGCTGGGAGTTCTTTAGATCTTTGTGCTACCCATCCCACCATACTACTAGCCAATAGGCTCATTTGCCTTTCCAAACTCTGGATGCTTGCCCTTGTTTCCTGTTGAAATTGCAAAGTATCAGTAACAAGAGAATAGACAAGATCTTCTAAAGAAGTACCTGAGTTTTGAGTCATATGTGGTGGTTGAAAAAGATCTGATTCTTGAGACCATGATTGATTGAAGATAGATGGATGAGTGTAACTGCATAAGGATCTACTTCTTGGTAATTTTTCGAGTAGCCATAATTAGTATGATCCCACCATCCCTCATGGTAAGTGTTTGAGTAATGATCATGCGGTTGGTCTTGGAACACTTGATGGCCTTGACATCCTCCCATGGCCAATTGTTGAACTGGGAGGTGAGCTTGGCTTGTTGATTCTCCATGTTCATGTATGCCACCAACTCTTGAAGTGTTAGATTGCTCAATTCCATCATTTTTTTTTTCAAAATTTGATAAGAAAAACCCGTATGTACAAGAAAATAAAACTCATTAGAAATGAAAATAAGAATAAACCAAGTAACAAATAAACTAAACAAAGCAATCCCCGGCAACGGCGCCAAAAATTTGATGCACCCAAAAGAGTGTATCTTATTTAACCTTGCACTAAAAAGATAAATTGTAAGTATAGTAGTTAGCAAGGGTCGAGTCCTCAGGGATTGGGTTTTAGTTTATAAGTTAATAGTTTAAAACTTAAATTCAAGAACAATAAAAGAAAAGGGGTTTTTGAAGCCAGATTTAAACTAAAGTAAATAATAAGAATAAGATGCAAGGCGGTATAACCAGCCAATAAAAATATATATACTAAATTAGGCGGTATAACCAGCCAATAAAAATATATATACTAAATTAGGCGGTATAACCAGCCAATAAAAATAAAACAAAGTTAATATACAAATTAGGCGGTATAACCAGCCAATAAAAATAAATATACTTTTAAAAATAAGCAAACTAAAAGTAAGAAAACAAGTAAGTAAGAAGAATCAAATATGAAAAATATGGTTAAGGTTTCATTCTCCACCACTAGACATCATTAAGAATCAATTTCAGATCTATCAATATCAACCAACTATCAAAGTTAACAACCGTAGATAACAACAAGCTCTGTTATCCCAATCTTTCCTTAGTTTGTCGTTAAATAGAACAAGCTCTCTATTTAATCTCTAACCATCAAACAACCTAGAATAAGCTCTCTAAGTTCAATTTAATGGCAGCTTTATGATGAGAAAGATAGGTTGATCTAAGCAACAAACACATAAGCTCGGATTGTTCAACTTAGGTTATGTTCCACTTTGCAATTATTGAAAACTTGACCATAATCATTAATCACAAATTGCCACTTATGAATAGGAAATCAAGACAATTACACGGATCAAGACTCCTAAACTAGCAATAGATAATTATCAAGATCTATCTAGTTGTACACCTAAACAAATCAAGACAACATCATGAACAATTCTTGTAGAAGAACATAAGCAACTTTGATAGAAAATTAATGATAGATAGAATCTGAAAATCAATCACAAAACATGTCTAGGGCTTTGAAATCACCCTTAACCAAATAGAAATTTAGCCTAGCATAGGCATTATAAACATAAAATTAAATAGAATCTAAGAAGAAAATAAAAGAAAGAAAGAAGAAGAAGAAGAATATTAATTATCCAACCTCTTGCTCTTTCTAAAGAAAAATAAAACTAGAGAAAAGAAAAAAGAAAAAAACTTAGAGAATTTTATTACAATGGCTAATATCCTACCAATCTACAATATGATCTTCTACAATCATCCAAGGCCCTCTATTTATACACATTTTGGAGGGCTAAATGACAAGAGACAAGCTTTACAAATTTCAAAGGTAGGTATAATAGGTGGGTGCATTTTTCTAACAATTTTCGTCATATTGTATGACCATTTTGATCAGCCAACTTGATGGTCGATTTTGTCAATATTGGAGGCCTTATCTGATCACATGGTCTTCTAGAAAAATGTTCCCCTATGAGTTACTGATTCATAGCCGTTGGAATCAGCTCATTTGCTGATGTGGAGAAGAAGATATGGGCAAAATACGAAAACAGGTCAGCACAGACGTCATTGCACATCAGCCAACTTGATGGTCGATTTCTTCAATATTGGAGGCTTGATCTGATCACATGGTCTTCTAGACAAATGTTCCCCTATCAGTTAGTGATCCATAGCCGTTGGAATCAGCTCATTTGCTGATGTGGATCGGACGATATGGGCAAAATACGAAAACAGGTCAGCACAGACGTCATTGCACATCAGCCAACTTGATGGTCGATTTCGCTATGGCAAACGACTCCGTTTCAAGAAGTGTAAAACATGAAAAAGATAGATATGCCTCTTAACTTTGCACGGTTAAAATTTCAGCCTTATTGCTTCAGTGAAACTCCAGATATAGCTGATATGAAAAAAGATGTCGGAACTGGAACTGAACTGGATTTGCCCTTAATTCTAGTAATCTGAAATCACTCAAAGAAACTTGTGAAAAACACCAAATTACAGAAAGATATAAAAGATCATAAACACAATTAGACTAAACAATAATAACTCGTATTTGACACAAAACAATAATAAAACATAACTAAAAACTATATAATTATACGAGTTATCATCCACATTCAAAAAATTATTTACCAACCACTAAGAATCGACGTTAACGAAATTCCGTCTGTTTGGTTTTTGGATAAATCTAAAAAAACATGCTCTTAATAGTTAAATAATTATTAAATGATCTAATAAATAAAAATTATTTGAAAAAGAAAAATGAAGAAGTTAAAAATTGTTAAGAAAGATATTGTAAATATAAAATTATCCTTAATAAAAAAAAAGGTCATTTTTCTTTCTTCTCCCATTAAAGAAATATTTTTTTATAAAAATTTTAATTAAAAATAAATTTAAAAAATAAAGTATTTAAATATTTATTTTTTAAAAATTAAAAAATTAAAAATTAAAAAAAGGTTTTAGAAATATTATTTTTAATTTTTAATTAAAAAAGTAAATTAAAAAAAAATAAAAATATTTAAATATTTAAATAGTTTTTTAAAATTAAAAAAAATTATTTTCAAAAAGTTTTATTTTTTAATTTAAAAAGTAAATTAAAAAAAAAAAGAAAAAGGGAAAAGATTTTTTATCAAAGATAATTTTATCTTTATAATTTTACTCTTAAATTTTTTTTTTTTAAATAATTTTTATTTATTATATCATTGAATAATTATTATATTGTAGATGAAATGTTTTTCAAATTTACGTTTGGTTTTTTTTCACAGCTGCCCCCAATCAACGGTGGAAAATAAACCGTCGTCTAATTATTCTCATCAAAACAAAACCACGTCCAATCAGACACGCAATACACGCCACGTGCTGTCAAAATTGCCCCATTTGGAACTTGTCATTCATGATTCAACGCCCTATCCAGCTATCCTAGTCTAGTCTGGGATTTTTCAGGATTCGATCAGATTGCGTGTCAATCTCTACATGTAAAAATAGTACACTTCCCACCGTACTTATTGGAATTAGAATGCAGCAGAGTGCACGTGTCACTTATTTGGTGGATTTTCCGTTAGCTTTATTACAAGTCTATAAGACAAGACGGTGACATTGTTGGCTCAAACCACAGTTTCATTGCTTTATCTCAACACTCAACTTTTTCTTTGTTTGGTTGAAAATTGAAACTTTGGATCATCCTAGATCCCTTTTGGATAAGATCGAGCTAAGTCGTGATTTTTTATTTGTTTATTCAGATTCGATTTTGGATGAATTTGAGTTAATTTATCAGCTTAATTTACTATTTAAAATAATAATAATAATAAATTATTTTTATATTAATATTTATAATTAAATAAAAAATTATTTTTTTAATAAATAAACAGTAATTCAAATCGGACAGATTTAAATCATCAAAACTCTTGTCTAAATCTGACTTAATACGGATTGGACAGATTACACGACATATAAACAAATCTAGATCATCATATCATTTTCAATTTTAATTTATCAAAATGGAAAGTCCAAAGATATTTGTATCTCAATCGTTTGAGCATTATTAATTTATAAATTTATATAATATTAATAAATTATATGATATTAATTTATTAATAAAAAATATAAAATTTTAAAAAAGAAATTAAAAATAAATACATATAATTTATACATCAATAATACGTTAAATATAAATTTATAATATATTATTTATAATTTTTTATTTTGGAGAAAAAATTAGTTACGATTTTTGATCCAATAAGTTGAAAGAATCTAAGCTAATAAACTCAATTTGGTACATGTCACGTGGATCAAATATTGTTGCGATAACTAGGCCTTCATCTTGTTCTTGAAGCCCCCATCTCAGTAAATAATAGTTGACATGGATGCCTTTGGCTTGCTTTGCCTTTCATCTTTACCTCATACAAGATATACTAGTACTATATATATTTAGAGAAATTTTAATTAGTGTCATTAAATATTGATTAATGTGATATATATGAAAAAAATATAATTAATATATTATTTTTCTAGAATTCATAAATAATGTATTAATTGTAAAAAAAAAAATCAAAAATAGTAAATAAATAATTCTTAATTGATGTAAATAGGTGTCAATTAAGCAGATCCATATATTTAATATAAGGAGAATAGGAAGGCTACTACAATTAGAGATAGCAGCGAATCGGATATCTGTAATTTTTAAAATATTTCAATTTGAATTCACTAAATTTATCTGATATACGAATTAGTTTTTATCCGCTTACTATTTGAATCTGCATTCGATTTAGATAGCAATATCTGTTAGATATTCGAATTCGCTAAATATCTAAATTTATTAAATCATTTTAAAAATAAAAAGTATAAAATTAAAAAAATAATTAAATTTGTATACAGATATTATATTCGAATATTCGAATCCATTATCCGTATAAAGAAAGCAGATTCTTATAACAGATTCAGATATTCAATACTATTCGCATCAAAACTAAAGAGAATTCGAATAACAGATATCCAAAAGTTCATATTCAAATTCGTTGCGGATATTAAATCTAGGGTTAAAGGGTAAATTTACCACTATACTATAGGTGAATATTGAAATTTGCCACTATACTTTATTTTGATTGATATTTGTCATTGTACTTTTGAGATTAAATGCAAATTTTTCACTATACTTTAAGTCAATATTGAATTTTGCCACTCTACTTTTGTTTGATTGAATTTTGTCACTAGATTTTGATTTTTGATTGAATTTTGCCACTCAACTTTGATCTTGGATGATTTTAAGATAAAATTTAATTAAAAAAATTCCTTCATATATTTCATTTTAATAATTAGGGTTTAATAAATTAATTAATAAAAAATATCAAAAAACTGTAAGCGTTAATTTGTTATAAAATAAAGATTTTATGTTAATTTTTTAATTTTTAATATTTTTTATAAATTAATTTTATTTTCAAATATTTTAAAATCAAAGTTGAGTGGCAAAATTAAATAAAAATCAAAGTTTAGTGGTAAAATTCAATCAAATAAAAGTATAATGACAAATTTGTTATAATCTCAAAAGTAAAATGACAAATATCAATCAACATAAAGTACGGTGACAAATTTCAAAATTCACCTATAATATGATGGCAAATTTACCCATTAACCTTTAAATTTAATATACAAATCCAAAAAATATTCAAATCCATAAAAATAAATTAAATATCCCTAACTATAATGAATGAACCAAAGAAACTATGTAAGAAAATAAAACACGATAAAAGCAATGTTAAAGACTTAAAGAAAAACATACTAGCATAAGCAAAATTTTAAATATATATATACCTAATTTTCTCCCATCTTTATTAGTTGTACCTTCAATCTTACATTTGTCACATGCAAACACACAATTTATCAATATCCATGTCAATATAAATATTTTTCCATATTAGCATCTAAACTTAATAAAATATTGAATTTAACAAGAAAAGACTTGGATGATAATCTGAAGTAGTTGCAACTACAACTTTGTGAGAAGACATCAATTTTGCTAAATATATACATTAGATGCAAAATATTAAATTTAACTAAAGAATAAGCAAGTTTAAAGTAGACCTGCTCACGGGTCGGGCAGCCCGACAGGCCCGGCCCGTATTGGGCCGGGCCTGAGCAGGATATTTTGTGTTCAGGGCCGACCCGGCCCGGAACAGTAATTCTTATTATAATAATATTATTTTATTTAATTTTAATTATAAAATAAATAAATAAATAAATAAATTATTTTTTTATTCCAATGAACAGTGTTTCGGGCCTAAACGGACGGGCCGGGCTGACCCAGGACCGGGCCTGGGCAGAGAAAATAAAAAAAAAAAAGGGCTGCGGCCCGGCCAATGAGCAGGTCTAGTTTAAAGACAACACTTTTAACTCAAAATAAACTACTATATATGTATTTCACCCTCTCTCTTGATTTTGAGAAGAAAAAAAAAAGATTAGAATTTATGCTCATACCTATTTTGTTCCACTTCCATCCCTAAATCCTAAGCCATCATCCAAACTTTAAGATATGTAATGTAAAGCTTAATTATACATTCTCCATTCTTTAATCTATAGGGGGCACATAAGGAAGTCTTATTGCAAAGCCCCCGTTATATTGATCATCAACACACCACTAATATATGCTCTAAAACTAACTAGAATTATAGAAATTAATTCAAGTAAAAAAATAAAGATTTTGCTTGGTTATATGAGCAGTGAGCATCAAAAAGGTTATATATATATATATATATATATAGTCCTTAATTAAAAAATTTACCATTAATTTCTCTCATTGGTTCAGAGAACTTTCTTTTATAAAAAAAAAAAAAAACATAGGAGTAAGAGGAGGAAAAAAGCTTACTTTGTAGTCTCGTAATTGATAAGATTGATAAAGAGAATTCCAAAAGTATCATGAAAAAAATTTAAACAATGTTTAAATAGGTTTATTGTATTAAATTTTGTTGTACAAAATTTAATTTAAAGTATTAAATAAATATATTAATCGTGTCGTGTCATATAAGTATATCTTCACTCTTGTTAATACCTATATAGATATGACCTGATTAAGGGTTAGTTTAGCATTGCTGTTGTGGTTGAAAAAAACTAGTTTGAAAAAAATGTGTTTGTAAAATGCTGTGAAAAAATGTTGTAAAAAACTGCGGTATGAGATTTTTGTGTGTTTAGCATTACTGTGAAAAATTGCTGTAGAAAGTTAAAATGTCTAAAACAGACATGATATTAAAAAGTAAATAATACATTATTTTAAGTACTAGTTTAGTAAATTAATATTAAGATATATCAAAAAAATAAATTTAAAATACTTTTTAAATAATTAATATATATTGTTGTGAAATTAAATTTAAAAATATACAAAAAAATATGCTTTTTAGATATTAATAAAATCACATACAAACATAATATATTCTTATTAAATATATTTAATATCAAATATTTAAAATATAATTAAAAAATAAATAATTGTTATACCTCAAATAAATATTATAAAAATATATATTCAATTTTTGCATTAAAAAAATAAAGTTATAAATGATAATATTATTGTGAATAACAAATAAATGAGTAGGTGTTTTAGTAAATTTATTTTAAAATTATAGGTTATAAATCCAAAAGCCCATAAAAATTTATTTTCAAAGACTTTTACGTTTGGGTAATTTTCTATGATGAAAAAACACTTTTCTACCGCACTTTATTTACTATGACTACTTGTAGACTCAAATATAAGCTAGTTGTAATTTAAAAGTGAAGAATGTTTTTAACTTATTCACTAGCTAGGGGTGATTTATTACTGAAAATGCTATGTTTGTTTGTTTTCTTTTATGTTTTTTAATTGTAGTTTAGGTGGGGGAATCTAAGTCTTTTTAATTTTAACTCTAGTTCTTTTCTCTTTCCTTTTGTTAAAGAGAAATTATCTTATCTATTATCAAAGTTTTTAGATTTCACAAACGGATTAACAAAATATATTTAATATATAATTTTAGAAAATATTTTAAAAAATAAAAGAAATTAATTTTAGAAAGAAATTAAATATATAATAATCTCTTAATTTTGTTTGTGGAATTAAAAACTTTGTATGAAAGACAAACACTTTCTTTAATTGGATTCTAGATATTCTTTTTTATAATCAATGGTGGCAACTCTCTCTTTATATAACAACCAAAACTTTTAGTATTTACTAAAAAAATCATTTGTTATAAAAAGTCTAATAGTTCAATAGTTTAATTTTCAATTGTAGTTGTGGATCAAAGTCCTAGTTTTCTAGAAAGGTTGTAAAATTCATGAAATTGGTGAGGATATAATAGTTTATTTAACCTACCCAAAATTTTATATCATATAGTTGGGGAAAAAAAGAGTCTAAATATATAAGACAATAGTTCAAAAAAAAAATACTAGTAAAGTTATAAACCAATAGACAAGATGAAATAGTAAGTATTAATAATGAATATTATTCTTGTTAAAAAAATATATTTGACTCAATAAAAATGTATATATCATCTTAATTATTTAAAGAGTTGAATTTTTGATATCATAATTTCTTCCAAAATTATACTTGATCATAAAGATAAAATTAAAGATACAATATTAAAAATGGTTAAATATAAAAAATGATAAGTAGCAAGTAGTAATAATTAAGGGGATATTGTGAATTGTATAATTATATCCAACAAAACCAGTTAAAAATAAGCTTGTAAACCACGAATTGTGAATTCATAACAAAACCATAAATTCATATATACCATATGTACAAGAATATTAAATGGTGGGACGAAACTTTTTTAATTAAAAAAATTATTTGTTTAAAACTCAGATTCAATTACAGGAGCAGATCCAAGGGGAGGCTGGCAGGGGTCTTGCCCCTTGACTTCTCAAAGCTCTCTTGATTCTTAAAAATTATCTATCTCAAAAAATGATAAAAAAAATTTTGACTTCCTAAAAACTTATTATTTAACCTCCTTTGATCTCGACTTTTCAATATAAATTTTTTGGCTTCGGTCATAATCAACTAGTCAAACTTGAAAATTTCATTTTATTATTCAAAATATATTAAAATATTTTATAGTAGTATTTTATTTATTTTTATAATAAAATTTAAATAAAAATAAATAATAATTTAGATTTAACGGGACCAAATCCGAACCTAAAATATCATGCGATAAACCCGATCGAATTGAGCCGAATCCACAGCTTGGTGAGGATACAAAAGTAATTTCAGAAAATTTAAGGCAGTTGGGTGGATGAGAAAAAAAGTGGAGTGAAGGAAGGCCCATATATCTTGACCGAAAGCTGAAACAAAGGTGTCGCTGTCAGTTGTCACCTCTTTTGGGTCAAAAGTCAGATTTGAATCATTATCTTATGAGGGAAAAATTCGCATCTTAATTCTTAGCATGCATCTATTTATTTATTTATTTATTTATTTATACTTTAAAAGCAATCCCTGTTTCCTTGCCTTGCCGCAAAATTATTTAAAAAAAAAAAATTATGCATTTGTATTGTGTTTGTATTATTTTTTATGTTCGTATTTTTTATTCAAAATATTATAAATTTATCGTATAAATTTTTATATGTTAATGATTTATTTTATGTAAATTTTTACATGTTCGTGTATTTGTGTTGTATTCATATTATTTTCGTATCATGTAGTATTTTAATTATTTTTTTCATGTGTTCATGTAGTGTTTCAATTCATCTAAATATTTTGTATAGTTTGTCATGGTGATCCAATTAAGAGAAAATTTTGTGTGTCCTTATCGTATCTCAATTAATCTCATATTTTGCATAATTTGTTATAATGATTCAATTTTGTGTGTTCGTGTTATTTTATTATGTGTTTAAAATATTATAAATTTATATAAATTTTTACACATTAATAATTCGTTTTATGTCTATTTTGACACGTTCGCGTATTTGTGTTTTGTTCATGTTATTTTTCGTGTTGTGTTTTAATTACTTTTTACATATTGTGTTCGAGTCGTATAATCATATTCTGTCCGAAATTGCCGAGTTTAATTGGCACTAATCAAATAACTCACAAATTTGTGTCGCGCGTCATCATGTTCGTGTTATTTTTTCTGTTATAATCGTATTCAAGGTATTATATATTTATATAAAATTTGACACGTTAATAATTTGTTTTATGTAAATTTGGACACGTTCATGTATTTGTGTCGTGTTCATGTTATTTTTTATGTCATGTCGTGTTTTAATTATTTTTTCCATGTTATGTTCGTATCGTATAATTATGTTGTATCTGAAATTACTGAATGTAATTGATCATATTCAAATAATTCTCAATTTTATATCATATGTTATATAAGAATAAAAATTATTATTTTTCTAAATTATTATCTTTACTACTCTTAATTTTTTATATTTCAAATTTATTATAAAATATTAATTCAGATAATATTCAGTAACGAAACACAGACTAATTATTATTTATTTCCATCCCCCGTAATATAAGGAGAGATTTGATTTCTCAGCTTTTCAGCTTTTGACTTATAAATTAATGGTCACTTTATAAATTAGGGTTAATTTAAAAAACATACTTTCAATAGTCATTTTATTTTTAAATAATTTAATATATTAGAATTATTTAAAAAAAATAAAAAAATTAAAAATTATTAGGAAGGATATTGTAAAAATAAAATTACCTTTAATGAATTTCTTTCTCATCCAATTAAGGAAATATTATTTTTTAAAAATTTTAATTGAAAATAAATTTAAAAAATAAAATATTTAAATATTTATTTTTTAAAAATTTTAAAAAATAAAAGAATATTATTTTATTATTTTTTATTATTTAAAAATTTTTAATTAAAAAAAGTAAACTAAAAAATAAAAATATTTAAATAGTTATTTTTTAAAATGAAAAAAATTATTTTCAAAAAAATTATTATTTTTAATTAAAAAAGTAAATTAAAAAATAAGAGAAAAAAGAGTTTTTTTTTTTTATTAAGAATAATTTTGTCTTTACAATATCTTTCCTAATAATTTCTAACTTTTTCATTTCATTTTTTTAAATAATTCTAAAATATTAGACTATTTAAAAATAAAGTGACTATTGAGACCATGTTTTTCAAATTAACCCTAAATTAATCCCATTATTATCATTCATAACATGTTAACATCAACATACTTTAGGAAATTAAGCTTCAACAGATTTCTAAATTGTAATATAATAAATTATATATTATTATAATATTTATATTATATATAAATGTTTTGATTAAATTGATGTTAATAGACAAGTGACATCAACTCAATAAAAATAATTATAAAAAATAAAATTAAATCTTAATATCAAATAAAAAATAAAGATATTCATATCTTTTGATTTTTATTTAATAACTTTTAAAACATTAACATTTAAAAAAAAAAACCTGCCATTTTTATAAAAAAAGTACCCATATCTGATTTTTTCTTTTCTTTAATTTTTTTTTTTCATTCATGATTTTTTTTCTTCAACCCACATTGTGGGTGTGCAAATTTTTAATATTTTTATAATATGATTAAGAATATTTCAACAATCCTTCATTTCGATCTAATACATTTAAAATTTTATTCTTTAAATGCTTTCCACAACAATTGAACCGTAGTTTAAAAAAAAAAAAAAAACTCATTTCCTTACCAATATAACAGACTAATCCTTGTGAATAATGAACTAGTATATTATTTTATATATTGAAGTATAGTTTTTAGATTTTACCAAAAATAATTAAATAATTTTGAACTTGTTATATGTTCATTTAATTAAATTTTATGAATATACATAATAAAACATATATTAACTCTCTAAGGTCATTTGTAGAATTAAAATTTACATTATTAGTGTATAAAATAATAATACATATCATTTAAAAAATTTTGAAATAGACTTTTTTTTTTTTTTTTTCTTGAGCAGAGAAATGAAACAGGCCCTTGGTCCAAGAACTAGAGAACAAAGATTGAAGGATTTGAACTTTGAAGCGACACTGAAAGGGTTGCTCCCTGCCTTTCAAGGGTTCCAAAAGGGCATTTTTTTCTCTCTATAGTTAGATTGGAATTATTAATAGGAAACAACCCATTAATCTAATTATTGTGTTTGTCATGATAATGTTTAGTGCTTTGATTTGGTAATTCTTGGAGGTGAATTTGAAGCATGGCTGAATCAATAACTAGCAAAACAATAGTGTCATCTATATAAGGAAATAGTAGTATTTTTCAAATATTTTATGGATGCTTTTGATATAAATAAAATCTTTATCCTGCCAACAAGGAAGGAATGGAATCATATATTTTTTAGATTATATTTAAAAGATATTACTTGTAATAACCAGAACTCTTTTTTTTTTTTTTTTAATGAACTAAACTGGGTTTAATTGTTTTTGAAAAAAAAAAAAAAACTTGGGTTTAGTTGTTATTTTTAAGAGTTCGTTTTTTTTCATTGGTAAGAGTATTTTAATTTTATAAACGGATTAAAATATTATCACATGTATCATTTTTTTTAAATTAGTTTTTTATTTATTTTTAAATATACTCTAAGTCTAAGTCTAATATATATATATATATATATCACCTTACTAACCCCACTTATAAAATTTAAAAATTTCATTAACAATAAATAAGACAATTTCTCTATTTTAATGGACCCAAATAAAAAGGTACAAGTTATTATAGATTGCAGTACTAAACCAAACAAAGCTCCATTAGTATGAAATTATTAAAATGAAAAACTTTAATGAAATGTCCTCAAGAATATGTAAGTCTAGAGTTATTAGAATATGATATTTCAATTTAGGTTCCTTTTGGAAATTTAAATTTTAAAATTAGTGTAAATATTTGTGTAACTATATGTAAATGTAATTTTCATGATTATTTTTAAAATTATGAATCTGTTGAATGCTAGATAGTGATGAATTTGAAACATTTATAGTTATTTGTGAATTTGAAATATATAAACATATTAAATCTTAATTAATTTGTGCATAATATGTATTTCGTTATCTTAATTTATATAACAAACGAAGTTCAAACAACTCTTCCAAATTTATATTTTCGAACATAACATATCGAAATTCTGAAATGACATTATGACAGGGTTAAATCTATAATTGAAAAAAAAAAAAAACTTTTTCATTATATATATAATTTAAGGTCTAATCTCTATATATGTAAAAGAAACATGAAAATCAATTTTACATCAACACAACGATAAGTCTTTCTTAACTTAGAGTCGAATTCAAAATCCCTTTAAAAAAATTCAGGTACTTTTAGGCAAAGTATGTCAATTTTAGATATAATATGATTACACGATATTAACATGATATAAAAAAAAAACTAAAAGAAGACACAAAACATAACACGATACGAAAAATTAATATGAACACTACACGAATATATGAATGTGTCAAAATCTATATAACATTAATTATTAACGTGATAAAATTTATATAAATACCTTAAACATGATTATGACAAAAAAAAAAAAAACAATACAAATACATGAATTATTAGATCTACTTTTAGGTATCCAAAATGCCCAATATTGGTATATACATATAGGTTGATGTATACAAACTATTTGGAATGTCGACATCTGGAGATGTAGGCTGTAGCTTATATATTTTTGTAAAATGGTTGTCATAATCATCTCAGGCTGGATCCGAAAAGGTTTTCTTTTCTCCCCTTTTCTCTTTATTTGCTATAAATCATGTGAATCCTACATCCATCCATCCATCCAGTTTAAGTAGTTAATTATCATCATCTATAATTCCACAGTACTGTTGCGATTATTATTTACTTTATTTTTGGAACTAAGTTGGCGGTAGGTTTTTTCTCATGATGGTTCATTTCATTGTCTGAGGCAATCCTTACTTTCTTTACCGATTATGTATGTGTTTAATTAACCCCATATATATATATATATATATATATATATATATATATATCTCTGTTTAAAATGCTTTTGGGTAACAAATATAAAGTTTGTTATAGCAGCTGGAAACAAGCTATGTCGATGGATTGGGTAGGGTAGTCGATGGTTGTTTACCGCGTAGGGCAATAACAAAAATATAAGAATTAATTTACTTAGGTAAAATTATAAAGTTCATGAGTTTTTTTCAGTAGTTTATCTTAATAGATAATTATGTGGGATTGTGGAGGTCACCTGTTGCATGTGATTCTCGAAATTTTATTTGGTAGGTGATAGAAAATTAAGAAAATGAAAAATTGGAGAAAAAAAGTAAAAAGATGAAAACATTATTTTTCATTGTATGTTTAATAGAAAAGATGAAAAAATTAATTGAAAGAAAATATTATTTTATTTTCATGTAATGGTAGGTTGAAAAATAAAAAATTATGATTTTATTATTATAGTCTTTGAAAATTAAAAAGAAAAACGTAAAATTTAAACATGATGAATAATCTTGTAAATAATTTACATTAGACTCCACAATCTCACACCTCTCATTTTTTTTTTTATAATTTAAAATGATTTATTTTTATAAATAAATATAAAAAAATGATCATTTTTTTTCTTTCTTATCAAATACATTTAAAACTCATTTTCTTTAGTGTTTGATAAAGTATTTAAAATTTTCAATGCATTGAAAAAGAAAATTTTCAATATTTAATTTTTTCAATGTGTTTGATAACCCATATTATATTTTACTTAATAAAAAATTTTGAACAAAAAAGTGTTGAATAAGATAAGTAAGTAGGGAGCTACTTATCACTTAATGAAAAAATGTTAAGTCAATTTTATTTTTAAAAAAATATATTTAAACTAAATTATCTTTTTTTTTTGGTTAGAAAAGATGAGATATTTAAATTATTCCTTTAATTTTCATCTAGAATTATCCAAAATAATATAATATAAAATATTATATTAATAAGATTAAAATTATAAAATAAATAATTTTTCAAAATTCAAAATTTACAGTTATCAAATAATATAATTATATTCAGTACTTAATTTTTAATAATATACCAAACAATTTTTATAATACAAATTCAATATTTATAAATTCAATACTAAAAATTTAGTACTTAGTTTTTTAATTTATCAAACTAACACCTTACTTTCTACTTTACCAAGTATGTCCACGTTCTTTGAATGGAAACCACTTAAGCATTTAAAACTTGGACGGTTAAAGGGGCTGTTTCTTCAATTCTGCTGCCCTTATTCTAAGGGCTAGTTCCCAGTTGGACGACCAAAAAAATACTCCCATTTGATTTAATCTTTATATATTATTTTATTGGTTCTTTTCAACGTTCACACTGTTTCCAATGATGCAAGAGGATAAGGAAATCATATAAATCGAATTCGAAACGCACTTTTTCTCTCCAAAATTGTAATCATAACAAAAAAAGCCTTTTCAAAATCAAATAGACATAGTAACTAAAAAAAACTCAAATTCAAATGTTACAATATGAAACAAAAAATATTTCAATTTATTTAATTTATGGCAATTGATTTCATCTAAAAAAAACTGCTATGCCCATTTGGGTTTGGTTGAAGCGTTGAGAGAGAGCAATGATTTGTGTGGGCTATACATTTGAACTGGAAACATTTTTCATTTTGTGCTAAAAACACAAATAAAATTTGGTTCTGCCTAAACAATAAAGCAATTTGTACAAAAAAATTTTATGAAGGGAAGTTCAGAAATTAGCCAAAAATACTATAACCTAAAAATGAATTCTAGTATTGCTTGAAGGCCAGTAATTCTCAGCTCTTTTCTTTGTGGAAATGCAAGTAAAATGTTATGAGTTGGTTTGCCCGAGAGGTTAATGGAAAGACATGATCATTTGTTTTGTAAAAATGATTTTCGAAAAATAATTTTTGTATTTTTTTATTTGTTTCACGAAAAATAATTTGGTTAATCAAAAATGAACCGCGAATTAACAAAAATTTATTCTATTTAAAAAATATATATATCTTACACGTTTGAAAAGCATAAAACATTTTTTGAAACGTAAAAAACAAATTTAGAGCATTCAAATGTCCAAATCAAAACATTCGAATATCACTATATGAAAGCAATGTCATTCAAATGTCATTTTTTTAGAAAAATAATCAAACAACAAATATGTTTATATATATATATATATAATATCCAAAGGATAAAAAAATTTAATTTATTAAAAAAAGAAAAAGTCAAATTTTTTAAAATTATTTTTTTTACGAAACAAACGAAAGGATACTCCATGGCCAGCTTATAATATTGTTTTATGTTTGTTTATAATCACGTATAATTTATACCTAGCTTGAAGACAAGACTTGCGAGTCTAAACCAGCCCAACTTATATTAAACACTTATCCTATTATATAAATATTCATAATATACATTTTTATTACAAATATTTTATTAATTTATTTATATATTAATTAAAATTGGAGTATGTTCAAGTAAATTTTTCAAATTTTAAACAGGAGTAAATCGGTTTTAGGGTTTATTTTAGTGTTTTATTATTCAATTTTTTTTAATGATAAAATTTAAACTTTTAATTTTATGTTAAAAGTCATATCATTAATTAAAATATATATTTTTATTAAATATTTATTATATTTAATATTTGCATTTTTATTTAATTGGATTAATCGATTGAATTAAGAACTGACAACCTCATTGATTACTCAATGGAAGGCCTAACCCATCTAATTCTCGGCCTATAATCTCGATAGGTGATGGCCCCGACTCTGGGTTTACAAAGTCAAACTTCAATCTCGGTTTTGGATCAGTTTTTGGGTCCATCTGGGACGACCCAAGCAAGCAGCTTCCCCTTGCACAAGAAAACTCCCACCACTCCTTTTCGGCCGCGCCTGTCTTGGGTGCTCCTAGTCCCTGCCCCTGCTCGTATCCCACTCTCGTAACGAGTTACGAGTTTATTTTTTTGATGTCATTTTTTTTGTTTGTTTTCAATTTTTTAACGGAAGCTTCGAAATACAAATACGATAGATTTGTATTTTATTGGTAATCGAATAGGCGAATTCCACTACACCATCTCTTTTATTTGTATCGTCTTTGTATCCGTTTTTTTTTTTAATTATTTTTTTAAGCAAAATTGATTTTTTTTATTGGATAAAAAATCAGATCAAACATTATGAACGAACAGGTACAAAAAGAACAAAAAAAAATGAAAGCGCATCTCATTACGAAAATGGGAGCACGGATAGAGGCAGGGAAATGGGGGTAGAAGATTTGGATTCCTCCTTGTGAGCTTGTTGATAGGCTATATCTGTATGTTTTTTTTACTGTCTATTTCGCAAGAGTAAATAATTTATTTAGTTGTTTAGAAATTTCTTTTTAGCGAAATAATTTATTTATGGTCATTGTAGATTAAACCTTGAAATTAAAAAAAAAATTCTAGAATTTTTTCAATCTTCTGTTTCTTTAGAAATTTAGGCATCAGGGTAATGTAATAAAGAATTGCCTAGTATCTCTGGGTCTTTCTTTTTTGTGTGAGATTCATATTGTGTACCCTACTTTTAATGATCTTAACTTTTAATCAGTTTACTACGTGGGACCAAATGGCTGGAAGAAGCTATCTGGTGACGATGTTGGAGAACTTCACTATAAATACTATCCAATAATGACAGATTGACAGGCATGGTAGAACAGGAAATGGTTGAAGTAATTGGGGCATAAGAGGGTTCTACTCAAACCTAGACCAAGTTGAAGATGTTTGCATTCTTAGATCGGTCAATGGGATAGACTCTGATACTATGAAGCACATTTTCGTCTATTTTTTACTTTGGAATTAACCTTAAAAGACAATTCACTGATAGACCTAGGTGCTAGTTAATGTTATAAGAGTCCTTCCCATCACGTCAAATTCATGAGTTATCTTGATCAGTTTGTCATTTGATGTTGAATTTTTTTTAATTTTAGCTACCCCAACATTTGAATTGTTCTGTCTTCATCTAGGGCCTGGCTTTTTAATTTGTAAACTACTACCAATTACTACAACAGACCAGATTACATAAGTCATTAGGCTAAGGAAGTGGAGTTTCCACTTTGCACTAAAGTTTGGCTTCCTGCAGGAGGAATGAATGTACTTTTTCAGCTTGTGAGAGCTGACCTTAGCAAGCTGTTAATTAAACATGGTAATATTGGACAAGACACGAAAAAAATAACTAAAAACACGACATGAAAAAAGAACATGAACACGACACAAATACACGAATGTCTCAAAATCTATATAATACGAATTATTAATGTATCAAAGTATATATAAATATAAAATACCTTTAACACGATTATGACACGATAAAATATACGAATACGATATGAATACACGAATTACCGCAGATCTACTGTTAATCCATAAGCGGACTGTGGAGTCTAGTGAGGAAAGCATGGTTTTATGAGCATTGGGCTAGTTATGTATGGTGATGAAGGTGGATTTTGGCAGCTGATCCCATATTTGTAGCCCATTTACCTAGTTCAAATAGAGAGTAGATTTTTGTTGTATGTGACCATGATGGGCTTCCTTCCAAGGTGGTCGGTTCAACCTTTCAGAACAGTTAAATCATCAAAAATCAAATGAGCAGTGAGACTTGCTTTGCCTCCTTAGGGAAAAAAAAAAGCACATGCGCACACGTTTTTTTTTAGAAGTAGAAGTTTAATAAATCTGTTGGTGAGACTTGAATTTTAATATTTGTGAAGATGTTAATGAGTATTCAATCAAATTAAGTCAACCCATATTGACAAGCCTATGTTAATAACCAAAACTGAGGAAAAAAAATAAAAATAAAAATAAAACCCAAACAATACCTACATCCCTTTGGCACTAAGCAACGACTACCTTTTCCCCTTCCATTTCCACTCAAATTTGGGTGTAGGAACAAATAACTTTTTTTTTTGTAATTTCAGATAGTTATTATTTCCTATTCAGAGTAGCATAGGAAAATGATGGGTATGAATTATAGGGAAATTGAGATTGGAGTATGAGTTAATGTTTCTTTCTGCTTTTATCTTTTTTTTTTTTTTTTTTGTACTACTCAAGTAAGTATATATTATGGGAGAGCTGATAGAATAGAATAGAATATTAGGAAATCATTGTTTAATGGTAGCATATATATATATATATATATACCATCATTTTCTACTGTTATGGATCAAAAACAATAATGCCAGCTTGAGTAAACCTACCAACTTCTCTATCTCTCTCTCAGCCTTTTGTTAGCTTCTAAGCATGTTTTCATGATTGAAAATGAGATATAATCATCACCCATTTACCACATTTCCCACTAAACAATGCAAGAAAATTACTTGTAAATTTTCAATCCTTAAACAATATATATATATATATATATATTTAATGAAGACAGGAGTTCAATGTCTGTGTCCTTGCTGGATAACAAGAATTTTACAGCAATCTGTCAATGGGAAAAAAATGATATGATTTTGTTCAAATTGAGTGTGAAAGAGATGGCCTTTAATAGACAAATTTTGCCCTACTAACCCACATTTCATCCATTGAAAATTAAAGCAACCAGAACAGAACACAACAGAAGTATAATTAATGATAACAAGGGACAGCATTCAAGTTAAAGAATAAATGTTTTTACTGTCTTTCTCATTAAATACTTCACACTGTTAAGAAACTTTTTTTGAGATTTTATAATTAATAAGCTTAAATTAAAACCTGTTTTGCCTCCCGAAAAATATGGAAAAAAAGATCAACTGACAAAACTTTTGTCTTTTCCTGAGTAGATACATTGTCAAACAATGATGAATGTTAACGACCTAATGACATAATATTTCATGTTGTTTTTTAGGTTTTTTTTTTTTTTTTATCACAATATAATTAAAAAAATTATTTATCGAAATATCATTGTTTTCAGATTAATTTTCAAAATTCGTTCGTTTTAAAACAGCTGAAAAATTATTATCCTTCATGACGATTTCCCAATGGCTATTTGAAAAAAATTTAAAAAAACACAAAAAAAAATCGCAATGAAGATGGCGATTTCCCTTAATGTATTTTAAAAAAAATATTATATTTTAAGAAAAAAAATCACCACCGGAGGTAAATAATTTTTTTTATACCTGGTGTAAAGAAAGAAGGTAAATAATTTTTTTTAATTATATTGTGATATTGTTTTTTACCCCCTATATTTTTTTTAACTAAATTTGGAAATTTTGATATTTTAGTTGTATTATATTTATATTTAAATTATTATATATTTAATATAAATTTTGATATGTTAATAATTTATGTTAAATAAATTTTAATTTATTCGTGTATTCAAATTTTATTCGTATTATTTTTTTTCATATTGTGTCTTACTTTTATTTTTTTTATATTATATTCGTGTAGTTATAAGCCTATGGTATTTAAAATAATCTAATATATTTTTTATTGAATCAAAATACCTGTCCCAAGTCTCAACAAATTGGTAGTTGCAGACTCCATTATTGATCTGAGAGGTCAACCACATTCTTTAAGTTGGTGATAAAATTACGAGTTTGTGACTTAAGGGCAAAATCTTTACCACTTCCCACTTCCAAAAATTGTTTCTTGGCCTCCTCATTTGACCTGCCCCAAACCTTATTCTAACCACTTGGTCTTATTAGCCTTAGACCTAGTTTTATGATTTGTGGTAAAAATTCTAGATTTAAGCTGCAACTTTCTACTTTTAGAGTTTAAAAAAAAAACAGTTAAACCCAATTTAGGGATGTTAAAACTTAAAATTACTTAAGTACTGTTAATTGCTAATCCAAATTAAACCATAAACTAACTATTTTGTTAACATAAATGCTTGTGGTTAAGGAACTTAGGATTGCTTGTGGTTCATTTCTTACATAATAATTTAGCATGCAATTTTGTTAACATAAATGCTTCCATTCCCATTCCCATTCCCATTTGAAGCAAATAGAAGGTAACATGATAAATTCTCTTCCCATCCCAAGTTAACTACAATCCCGATTATGATGTTATTAAAAGTTGAAAACCACTAAAACTATAGTATTTTTAAAAATATATATTTAATATTCATTTCCCACACTTATATAATATATAAAATTTTTAAAATTTTATTATAATTTATAAAATTTCAGTATTTTTTACTTAAATTTTTAAATAAAAAATAAGTATGTAAATGAATGCATGAGATGAATGCATTTTTAATTTATAAAGTAATTTCATTTTTCATTTACCCAAATAAAAAATAAAAAACAAAATTGAATATTTTGTGGTCCATGAATGTCAACAAAAACAAGTTTAAACTTTGATAGTGCGTTTGGATGAAAAAATTTAATTTTTTTAAAAATATTAATATTTTAAAATGCATCAATTCAAAATATTAGTATTTGTAATTATATGGTTTGGATAAATAATTTTTGAAGAAATTTTGAATATTGAAATTTGGTGAGGTAAAAAAATAATTATAATAGATAAAAAATAATATTAGATATAAAATAAGAAAAATATTGAGAAACATATGCAATATAAGTGTCATTAGATTTGTAAAAATGTATAGATATTACTAATAACATGAAAAATAAAAAATGAATTTTGAAATGAATTTTCGTTGTTAAAATTGAAAAAAATAAAAATTACGTAAAAAAAAATAAAACATAATAAATGTTAATATCTTATTAAAAAAATCAAAGAATTTTACAAATTTCACTTTTGAAAGTGAAATTTGAAAAGAGAATTTGAGCCTATAAAATTTATTTTCAAATTTCAAGAATTTTGATAATTCTAATTTTTTTTTTGCCAAATAAGATAATTTTATTTTAAAATTTTGAAATTTTTTTTATAAATGAATTTCCTCTTTGAAATCCCTTGTCCAAACGCAATCTCTAATTTTCTTTCAAAGTTTCCGAAACTTAAAAAACAAACTTCTAAATAATAGCAAGACATAAAAAACAAGAAAAATATTAATTAATACCTAATAACACTAGTTATAGTGATTTTTATAAAAAAGAATAATATAATTAATACATTAATTTTTTTGAATTTAGTAAAGTAATGTATTACATAAAAAAAATTAAAATAATAATTAAATAATCTTTAATTGGTATCTATATCAATTTTTTTTTTAAAAATGAAAAATATAATTAATAAATTATTTTTTTAATTTAATAAAAATAAAAATAATAATCAAATATTAAAATATTTTTTAAAATAATAATTAAATAACCTTTAAGCAATACATATAAATATCAATTAACCAAAAAAAATCACCCTCAAAAGTTCAAAACCCACAAATTATTACTTTTTTCTTTTCCATTTTCACTTCCTTCAACTAGCTTTTCTTCTACTACAACTCCACCGCCACCGCCTCCGCCTCCGCCTCCACCTCCACCTCAACTCAGCTCCACTCTCCCTCTTTCTTTTTGGCGGGAGTTTGGGTCCCACCCCAATCAGAATCTCTTCTTTCTCAAGTCTCTTTCTCATAAATACCTCATCTTCTTCACCCAAGCACCCCCCCTCCCTCCTTTCTCTTCACTGTAAGTAAGCACACAAAAAAGAAAAGACATTAAACAAACGAATCCTCTCTCATTTCTCAACTCTTCCCTCTTCTCTTTAAAAACCCACATTTTTAATTCTCAAGAAAAAAAGAAAGAAAGAGAGTTGCGTTTTATTGATCATGAAGAAGCTGCTTCTCTTTCTTCTTTTCTTTCTCTTTCTCTTTCTCTTCCGAAACCTGAAACCCGTCCTTTCTCTTTCCCCTGACGGCCTTTCTCTTCTCTCTTTAAAATCCGCCGTCGACCAACCTGCTGGCCCCTCATCTTTCGCCGACTGGAACGAGAATGACACGACGCCCTGCCGTTGGTCCGGCATTTCCTGCATGAACATAACAGGGTTCCCCGACCCACGTGTTGTCGGGATCGCAGTTTCCGGGAAGAATCTCCGGGGGTATATTCCGTCAGAGCTTGGAACATTAATTTATCTCCGAAGGTTGAATCTTCACAACAATAACTTTTACGGTTCCATACCGGATCAGCTGTTCAATGCCACGTCACTTCACAGCTTGTTTTTGTACGGTAACAATCTGTCTGGTCCGCTGCCTCCTTTGATCTGCAATCTTCCAAGGTTACAAAACCTCGATCTCTCCAACAATTCGCTTTCAGGTTCTCTGCCTGAGAATCTTAAGAATTGCAAGCAGTTACAGAGGCTGATTCTAGCTCAAAACAAGTTTTCTGGTGAAATCCCTGATGGAATTTGGCCGGAATTGGACAACTTAGTTCAACTCGATCTTTCGTCCAATGAATTCAACGGATCGATTCCTAGTAGCATCGGGGAGTTAAATTCATTGTCGGCTACTCTCAATTTGTCTTACAATCACTTGTCTGGTAAGCTCCCGAAAAGCTTAGGTGACTTGCCAGTTACTGTCAGTTTTGATCTTAGAAACAACAATTTAAGTGGGGAAATACCTGAAACGGGGTCGTTTGCTAATCAAGGACCAACAGCATTTCTAAACAATCCTCTTTTATGTGGGTTTCCTCTTCAAAAATCTTGTAAAAATTCCAACATAAGTCCTTCAGGAACTCAAAATTCGGGTCCTAATTTTGGTGAAAGCCAGAAAAAAGGGCTCAGCCCTGGATTAATTATATTAATCTCAGCGGCTGTTGCTGCTGGTGTGGCTTTGGTAGGATTGATTATAGTTTATATTTATTGGAAAAAGAAAGATTCTTCAAATAGCTGTAGCTGCACTGGAAAAGGCAAGTTTGGTCATAAAGATAAAGGGAAGCTTTGTTCTCTCTGTTCATGTGCGTGCATCAACGGGTTTCGAAATGAAGACTCCGAATTCGAAGACCATGAAAATGGGGAGAGATCCGGGAAAGGAGAAGGAGAGTTAGTTGCCATAGATAAAGGGTTCAGCTTTGAGCTGGACGAGCTGCTTAGAGCGTCAGCTTATGTGTTGGGAAAGAGCGGGCTTGGGATAGTTTACAAAGTGGTGCTTGGAAATGGGGTGCCAGTAGCTGTACGGAGATTAGGTGAGGGTGGAGATCAGCAGAGGTATAAGGAGTTTGCTACTGAAGTTCAAGCTATTGGGAAGGTTAAACATCCCAATGTTGTGAAGTTGAGAGCTTACTATTGGGCTCCTGATGAGAAGCTTCTCATTAGTGATTTTATCTCCAATGGCAATTTGGCTAATGCCATGAGAGGTTAGTTTCTTTATCCCTGTTCCTTTTTTCCCCTCTTTTTGGATCAACTTTACTGTTTCCTGCTTGGATTATTCAGTCAGTAGTCAGTTTAGTCACATATGATTCCATATAATATTAAAGAAAATGAAGATAACAAGTAATGAGAAAATAATAGAAATGCTTTCTTTTAAATTTTTAGCATTATTTCATCCAAGTTGCTGTTTTTTATATCTTTTATGTGGATCTGATGTTGAAGGTTCAACTTCAAACTGTTCATTCCTCACGTTAGTTGCAACATTTTATTCTTTGAACGTGTCTTTATTTTGTTAATGTAATTTAGAATTCCTTCTCTTTTTGCCTTAACTAGTAGTTTTAGAAGCATAAATGGAAACAATCTAACATTGGCCATGTTTATGAGTTATGATGATGTAGAAATTAAGTGGTCCAAGGTGGCCGACCCGTTATGACTGTAATTACGCACCCACGGGGACTCATTAGGCCTGGCAGTGCAGTGCAATCCCTTTCCATTATAATTGTACTCTGAAAGTGCCGAAACTTTTGTTAGAGTCTTTCACTTTTCTGTAGTTATCTTGTTGCTCATACGAAAAAGAAACAAAAGAAATACCCAAAGAGGATGATGATTTTGATCCTAAAGTTACGGTTTAGTACAAATGTTTTTGCTACTGTCTTATTTGCATGAAAGAGAAAAAATTGCTAAATGTTTGTGGGGTAAAAGGGTTTGTAGTTGCTTATTCAGTAGGTTGGTTCTATTGCTTGTAAATGAGTTCTACCAAATGGTAGGTCCCCCACCATTGGCCATGCATCATATGATAATAAAAAAGGAACAAAGAAAAGAAAAGAGCGTTGACAGGTAATGGAGAGGAAATAATTTTGGCTTTGAGAGCATTTCAAGGTTTCAATCACAAGGTGATGGGGTCACAACTCAAGAAGATGACTCACTGGATCTTAGATTGGATTTGGGTTTTAAACTTTTAATCAAATAAATGCTGCAGCCTTCGGCCTTCCGTTGCATGCTTTAGCTTGTGACCATTTAATATATTAATCTTAAGCAAGTTTTGACTTTGAGCATCTAATGGTTTCAGCCTTTGTAGATCAACAACAATCTTGGAACAAAAAGGAATTTCAATGCTAACAATTTAAAAATTTACATTCAAACTTTAAAGTGGCTTTGGTCTGGATATCTACCTCTGTAGTTTTCTTTCTCCTTGGCTTTAAACATAGACAGACTTTTGACAAAAAAGTTTGCTTTTGATTCCATTTTCATTTTCATGTTCATTTTCTCCTTTCTCTTTTTATTTTTTATTTTTTATTTTTATCTCAAACAGAAAGGGAACCTGGCTTTCTTCCAGATTAAGGTCCACTGTTTTGTTCTGTAAAAATCACCTTGTGGGACCTGTTGGTAGGGTTTTTTACTACAATATAGCCAAAAAAAAAAAAAAAATTCCCAAATTACCATTGGTTTCGGATTAATTCCCAAAATACAGCTTTTTTTTTTCAAGCTGGGAAATCGCCATCTCCCATGGCGATTTCTCAGCATTAAAATTTGAAAATTTGTAAAAAATACCAAGGGAAATCGCCATGGGGGGTGGCGATTTCCCTTGGTGTTTTTTGCAAATTTTGCAAAAAAATACCAAAGGAAAGGGAAATCGTCATGGGGGTGGCGATTTCCCTTCATGTATATATTTTTTTTTCAATTCTTAGGAAAATTTAAAAAACATGACTCAATAGTGAATTTATTGTGAAATGGTATAATGAATAAAAGTTATTTGAAAAAGAGAAATGAATAATTAGAAATTATTATAAAGGATTAGACCTGCTCACGGGCCGGACAGCCCGGCAGGCCCGGCCCGTATTGGGCCGGGCTTGGGCAGGATAATTTATGTTCCGGGCCGGCCCGGCCCGGAACAATGATTTTTATTATAATAATATTATTTTATTTAATTTTAATTAAAAAAATAAAAAAATATATTTTTTTTATTCCAATGAACAGTGATTCGGGCTTAAACGGGCGGGCCTGGGCAGAATAGAAAAAAAATACGGGCCGCGGCCCGGCCCATGAGCACCTCTATAAAGGATATTGTAAAGACAAAATTATCCTTGATAAAAAAAACCTTCTCTTCTCTTCCCTTTTTCTTTTATTTTTTAATTTAATTTTTAATTAAAAAATAAATATTCTGAAAATAAAAACTTTTTAATTTTAAAAAAAATTTAAATTTTTTATTTACTTTTTTTTATTTAAATATTTTATTTTTTAAATTTATTTTCAATTAAAATTTTTAAAAAATAATATTTCCTTAAT
Source organism: Fremontodendron californicum (assembly GCA_030761205.1). Lineage (NCBI taxonomy): Eukaryota > Viridiplantae > Streptophyta > Magnoliopsida > Malvales > Malvaceae > Fremontodendron > Fremontodendron californicum. Next base: position 24,715,629 of record JAULJL010000013.1, read on the forward strand.
GAAAGAAAAAAAAAAGTTTTTTCATTAAGGGTAATTTTGTCTTTATAATATCTTTTATAATAATTTCTAATTATTCATTTCTCTTTTTCAAATAACTTTTATTCATTATACCATTTCACAATAAATTCACTATTGAGTCATGTTTTTTAAATTTTCCTAAGAATTGAAAAAAAAATATATACAGGGAAATCGCCACCCCCATGCGATTTCCCTTCATGTTTTTAGCAAATTTGGCTAAAAATACCAAGGGAAATCGCCGTGGGGGGTGGCGATTTCCCTTGGTATTTTTTTGCAAAATTTGCAAAAAACACCAAGGGAAATCGCCACCCCCAATGGCGATTTCCCTTGGTATTTTTTACAAATTTTTAAATTTTAACGCTGGGAAATCGCCATGGGGGATGGCGATTTCCCAGCTTGAAAAAAAAAGCCATATTTTGGGAATCAATCCGAAACCAACGGTAATTTGGGAAAATTTTTTTTTTTTTTGCTATATTGTAGTAAAAAACTCCCTGTTGGTAAATTCATTATTTATTTGTATTTTCTTTTTTTATTTAAAGAAAGCCGTAATTTGGGATAAGAAAAGGGTTTAAAATGTTGGGATCAAACTTGCTAGATGTCACCTTTTAAAAATGGGTGCAAGAACCAGCTGAATTAAGCTCAGGCTTCAGTTTTTTTTTTCTTTGCTATGAAGGGTCAGGGGAATAATCCTAGAACATGCAAGAGTGTGGACTAGAACCCATTACTTTTTTCTTTTAGTTTAAAATAGATTCATTTAATGAATAGCAGTGGATTAAAAGTACTGTAGATCTTGCACTATTATTAACATCAACTTGTTTAGAAACTCATTTGAGTGATTGCTTTCCATGTTCATCTTTTGCAAACACTTTTAACTCATAAAATTATGTTAGTCTTATAGCTAATAAAATTTGTTTCAGGCAGAAATGGTCAACCATCAACAACAAACCTTTCATGGTCAACAAGGCTGAAAATCGCAAAGGGAGCAGCCCGTGGCTTGGCCTATCTCCATGAATGCAGTCCGAGAAAATTTGTACATGGAGACGTCAAACCATCTAACATTCTCCTCGACAACGAATTCCGACCTTACATTTCTGATTTTGGGCTCAACAAACTTATTAACATCACAGGTAGCAATCCCTCTTCATCAGGTGGCTTTATTGGGGGACTTCCTTACAAATCAATCCAAACCGAACGAACCAACAATTATCAAGCACCAGAGGCTCGAGTCCCTGGCAACCGACTAACCCAAAAATGGGATGCCTATTCATTTGGGGTCGTCTTACTTGAACTGCTCACGGGGAAGTCGCCTGAGCTATTGCCAACCACATCAACGACTTCCATGGAAGTCGCAGACATTGTAAGGTGGGTGAGAAAAGGGTTTGAAGAAGAAAATCCATTGTCAGACATGGTAGATCCAATGTTGCTACAAGAAGTGCAGGCCAAGAAGGAAGTTTTGGCAGTTTTTCATGTAGCTATTGCATGCACTGAAGCAGACCCTGAGATTCGACCAAGGATGAAAACTGTTTCTGAGAATCTTGAAAGAATTGGAACATAATTAAGAAAGACATGCATGGTTGTTTTGTCTGTGAAAAAAACATGGTCGTGTAGGAAGTTCAAAGTTTTACTGATTTTTGCTAGGGGCTCTCTCGTTTTTTGTTTTTGTTTTTGCCATGATAAATTTTGAAAGGATGTCAAGATTAACTATTCATTCCCCTAAACAGTCTTCCCAATTAGGCCCAAATTTTTCATGAAAATTCAACAGTTTCTTGAAAGCTTATTGGAGAGCATATGTGTCCTTTCTTGGCTACTATTGAGATAGCTACAATTTTGTAATTTAAATTTCTTTTCTATAATATCTGGGATGTGATTGTAATAAAAACTTTTATTTTTCTTTTTTAATTTCCACGCAATTCAAATTTCAAGGCCGTGTATTGGTGCTAAAGCATTCTATCTTGGGTTAAATACAAATTTGGTCTCTGAACTCTATCTAGGATGGGTTAAATATTTATTGTGAATTTTAATTTTTATTAGGTATTAACCTAACAGATTTGTTTTAAATTATACGTAATTTAGAGTATAATTTAAAACTATATTGCCATTAGGACTCTAAGCATCTTCAATTTGAATGCTTCAGTCGTACAAATGTTGAAAGGTGCAATACACTAAATAAATCTTTTTACAGTATGTAACCGTAACTTAAAACTCCCTAACAACATTTTTTTATACATATAACAGCACTTCCCAAAATGCTGTAATTTCTACTCTATAACAACTCTTTTTAACCTTATTAATGCATTTTGCAAAATGCTACTGAAAGACTTAATTCACAGCACTTAAAAATGTTATTATAGACAGTTGCTAAAGCATATTTTAGTGCCACCTAAACTTTTACCATCAGTTTTAAAATGCTGTTATATGATAACCAGTAGCATAGTGTTATTAGTCATCGAGTCTTTTTTTTTTTTTATATAAATAAAAAACACTACAAATGGTATTTTAACCACAATCATGTATAGAGTAATCATTTTGCTTTATTATTGTAACAACTTTATTACAATGTTTTTTATAGAGAACAAAATCTAATGAATAGAAAAAAGAAAATCTCTAGCTCTTGACAAAAGCTTTTACATGAAAAGAATCATAAACTTAGACAAACTTCCAACAATCAAATTCCTCATGTTCATTATTTATAAGTCATTAGAAATAGTTCATGACATAAAATTAAGAGAGCGCGGATACTCGGATGTTCAGCACCCAAAATCACATACATTTCAGTGTCACTGGCTTTAGCCTCCTTGTAAAGTTCTCTTCCTCTCAACTCTTCTTCAACATGAATGTTAATTAATGTCTTTTGTATATACATGATAAGCAGATGGGATTTGTAAGTGGCTTAGAAATTCAATGTGGGCAAGCTTATGGAGCAAAGCAATATCAAAAGTTTGGAAGTTACACTTACTGTGCAATATCTGTTCTTCCAATTTGTCTCCCGATATGCCCGGTCTGGATTTTCATGGACAAGCTATTAGTGTTAATAGGCCAAGACCTTCAAATATTAAAAGGTAAAACATAATTTATACCTGATACAGAAAAAGAGGGGAAAATCATTGATATTTGGAATCATCGCCGTCGAGGTTGGCTCTAGTAGAAGCTCATCACTATAAGAGTTACCTCTAGCGACATCTCTGTCCAGAGAGTGAAGGTAATAGAGAGATTGAGAGGTTAGGTTACAGCTAATGACTATATTTAAGGTTCTTTAAATATATTATAACATATAGAATACATATATACAAATGCATAATCATGTATATACATCTATAAGAAGCTAACCTTCAACTCTAACTTTAGAGTTGTCAAGCACTGCTCAGCAATGCTCAATCTTTCCTGACTTCTCCTTTATTTCCTCTTCCTGCAATATTCATCAGCATATAAACAAATCACATTTTCTTGCTGCATCTTACATTTGCATAAAATATGATTGAGTGAACAAGAATGTGCGTGTGAATGTGAGGTGAGAAAGAGAGAGCACCTTATCAGCCAATGTATGTGAAAACTCTTCACTGAGAGTATCTTCCCTAAGTTGAGTTTCCTTGCTTGACCACTCTTGCACGATTGCTACCTTCTCCAGAGCAGCTTTTGCCTCTCTAACAGCAAAGTCATACTTCCTTTTCCACTCCTCTGCCCCCTCTTGAGCAGACTTAGCTTGCTCCCTAGCAGCAGCCAGCTAAAATATGATATCGGCGCTAGCAAATCTCTTGATGTCATCAACTGTTTTACCCTGAGCACCATCGATATGTTCATCAATCTTGTATACAAGCTTATAGTTGGTTTTATCCTCGAACTTCATTAGAACAGAGCTATTACTAGACTGGATCATAACTGTCTGAGCTGTCTGTTTATCATAGCCAGCTTCGCTCAAGGCATTAAGCACTGCATGAGTTACACCAAATCCCTGCTTTGCAAGGTAAGGAGCATTCTGAAAGGAATAAACAAGTCAAGAATGTTCATAAATATTCCTGTTATGTTATCAAGGAAGAAACCATTTGAAATACAACATTTATAGCTAGCTCACAATCATCATTAATGAGGATTTCTCGGAAATAGGCCATATAATTGAGGAAGCAAAAAACAGATTGAAAGACTTCTCAATGGTGTCACTTCACCATACCAGGGGAGATGCCAACTATTACAGTAAAGAGAGACAACTACAGAATAGAGAAATGCCCTCTATTATTCAATCTACTATTCAGACTAGGAGTGTAATTGAGCCGAGATGAACTCAAGCTGTAAGAAGATTGAGTTCGAGCTCGACTCGAAATTCAAGGCTCGAAGCTCAGTTCGAAATTCAAGGCTCGAAGCTCGGTTCGAGTTCGATCAAGTTTTACTTTTAAAACTCGAGCTCGAGATAAAAATCGAACTACTCGAGCTCGCTCGATCAAACTCGTTTACCTAGTAAAAAATGAGTTCGATTATCACGCTTAACTTCAAACTCGATTATTTGTGCTCGAGCTCGAGTTCGAATTGAGATTTTCTAATACTAATTAAAAATAAAAATGCTCGATTAGGCTCGCGAGCTACTTGAGTCAAGTATTAGGATACTCGAATTCGGCTAACTCAATAACTCGAGCTACTCGAGCTCGACTCAACAATAACTGAACCAAATTCGAGTTTTTTTCGAGCCGAACCCGAATAACTTGCGAGCACAGGTATCTCATTTACACCTCTAAATCAGCCTGAATGTACTTTTTTTTATTGAAGTAATACCAAATGACTTAAGTTCAAATAACATGAAAAGTATGTTTTGTCTTTATATTACTTGAACTAATCCCACTAGTTACAAGACTATACACTTAGTTCAGAACTTAACTTTGGAACAATCCATTCATTTCTCTAAGTTTAGCTTCTCAAATCCACCAAAGCAGTTTTTTGCAGTATCTGTTATGTTTTAAGTTGATTTATCTCTTAAAAACATAATCGCAAAAGTGATGTTAATTTCGGTTAAGGTTAATTTTTTATCTGTTTTCAGCATCATAGTTGTGTCAATTTAGCATTAATATTAAAAGATTTTTAGAAACGATATTAAAGATGACTTAAGCATTATCTTGCACTCACCATTTGAAGGAAAATAAGACCAGCAGTATAGATATCAAATCTATCCGGCAGATTCATCTGTTTGGCAATAACATCATCAATGAAAACAACAAAAAATCTGCGTCAATGAAAGCAAAAGAGGAAGGTGTTCATAAACAGGGAGAGTCTACTGGATATAAACCTGCCACAGAACTGGAGAAAGTGCAGTTGCCACTGGAGCAGAGGGTGCAGAAGGAGTTTGTGTAGTCATGATATATTGCTCTGATGCAGCATATCTAAGAAAAAACAGAAAAATTGAACCCCTAATAAATCAAGAAGCAATTATATGGAGTTGGATGCTATATATGTTATCAAGTATCAAAAAGGATCTGAATTCGAGGAGTGCAAACAGAAATTGAAATTGTCTCACTTCACTGATTCCAAACATAAATATTCCTGTTATGTTATCAAGGAAGAAACCATTTGAAATACAACATTTATAGCTAGCTCACAATCATCATTAATGAGGATTTTAAGCAAATAACATCATTAATGAGGATTTTAAGCAAATAAAAGTGTGAAAAGAAAAGAAAAGAACAGAGAGGAAGAACTTTTTCTCACAATTGTATATAAAAAGAATTTTTAATGTTATTAAAACTCAAGACAAGTTTGCAATTAAGGCAAAGTCAGAAATCCTAGACAAACTAACTCACTAAACATTCACAATGCAGAACGATAGCAAACAAAAGGACTTCAACGCACGTTGAGCATTCAATTCTAACTTCAGTTATGGCAGATGTTATGGCCTCGGCTTGCTTCGAAGGCAGACCTTCCGCCTCTAATCTCCTAACCTAAGTATAAGGCACCCTGTCATTTTCTCAACAGTGGAAAATTCCCAATATCATTTTATTCAAATCTTTTCAATATTCTAAAAAATTAACCCAAAAAATACCCAAAAAAAGAAATCTTCGTAATTACCAAAGCTAATGTGTTGACGAGAAACAATCGCTTTCCAGTGACGATTGGCGGAGCTGACAATATGGTGAAACCGAAGCTGATGATGACGATGGTGAAAGCAAAGCTGATAGTGACGGAGATGAAAATGTTAGGGTTTGGTATTCAAATTAGGAGAAATCTGATTTAGAAAAAAAAAAAAAAAAGTGATTTGAGAGATTTATATTTTAATAATCGCAAAAAAAAAAAAAATTAAAGAAAAAATAGTATACTCACTCAATTCTGTCGAGACAGTGAAGGGGACAGAGAAATTGAAAAGCTAGGGTTCCATCTATGGTTCTAATTAAGAGTGTTAAGCAATCGTTGAAAATATAATCGAAGCACGAAGCAAAGAAACCAGTGAGCGATCAAATCAATAGCAAGAAGCGAAGCAAACGATGAAGCAATAAGACAAGAAATCAAAGTTCTTCTTATCTGCAATGGCGGCAAGAAGGGAGAAGTCGGGAAGAGACGATAAAGAGAAAAGGAAATACCGAAATAGAGGTCTTTGATATTTTTTAAAAATAAGCCTTTGTTTATTATTATTATTATTTTTTGGTTGATGATTTGTGAGAAAATATAATTTGAGGATTTTAAAATAATAATTTGAGGTGTTTTTTTTTTTTTTTTTTTTTTTTTTTTTACGGAATTAATTAATGTTTTTAATTATAAGAGAGTGGTTAATCGATCTGGTAGTATATATTATATAATGGCCATGACTTGAAAAATGACCAACTATTTTTAGTTTGTTTTCTATAAAAACATATGACAGCATATATCCAATGCTATAAAAAAAATCAATGTGTTGTAACATATATTTTGTTGGATAAATTTGAAAAACATACTTTGCACAATAGAATAATTGATAGATGATCTAATAGCAAAAAATTATTCAAAAAAGGAAATGAAAAAATAAAACTTTTTAAATGAGACATTGTAAAGACAGTTTTACCTTTAAAAGATCTTCTTTGTCTCACCTTTCTTCTCTCCCCCTCACGTTTGGAGGAAGAGAAAAAATGGGTCTTTCTTTATCTTTCTTTCTATGAAAAACCATGTCCTCATTGTACCATATTGAAGAACTTGGAGTGAGCCTTGGAACTTGATTTGAATTAGTCATCCATGCATTTTCCAGACTGGCATCAGTTTGATCAATGGCAAGTAGTAATTGGTTTGGTTGTGGTGGTGGCATTTTAAACATTCTAGGTGGTTGAAGAGCATCAGGTGATGCTGTAGGCGGAGCCACCTAAAGCACTTGAGATGACGAAAAGAAGAATTTGACTTTGATTTCAAAGTTTTTCAAGTTTGATGAAAACCCAAAATTTTAAAGGTTTCTAAGTAGCGAAACAAACAAACAAGATAAGTTGAAAAAGGAAAAACCATAAGAGAAGAAGAGAGTTGATGAGTGGTCTGTCCAAAAAAAAAGAAAGAAAAGCCAAGGTTAAAAGTGTCTTTCCAATTTCCTTGTTAACAATTTTACTTTCTTTATTTCCTTTCTACAAATAATGTTTGCCTATTAGACTATTGGACAATTATGTTACTGTACAAAGCATGTTTTTTAAATTTACCCTATTTTGTTTAAATTTATAATTGCAAATAATTAAATGCTGTATAATTGCTGTCTATAAAAATGTTCACAGCATTTAAAAGTGATTTAAAAAAATGCTGTCTAATCCCAAAAATGATGTAGTGGTGACTATCGGTAAGGCAAAAAGATTATTGGGATCGATAGCTAGAACGAGATGAGTAATGAATATATTCTGAATTTTTTTCATTTTCAGGTTCCAACAATTTAGATTATTACTCTTATTGATGACTTTTACGTTGAGGTGGTGCTCCTGGTGGTCTGAGGCCAAGGAAAACAGGTTAAAGGACACCGGAGGTTGAGCTCCGGGACACGCTCCGATGCCTAAGTCAGTGTTTGGAGAAGGAAAAGGAGGTCTGAGAGAGAGAGAGAACTTCCCCGAGAATAGCCCTTGGGAGGACTATTTATAGAGGAGGTCGGGTGTCCTGTTGATTCCACGTGTCCGACTTTGGTTGGTCGTTTGATGTAAGCTGCCTCGGAGGGCCTCGCTGAGGAGACGACCGCATTTAATGTTCGTCGTTTGCAGGTTGCGGCATTTAATGCCTCGCACTGCCCCAGATGGACGTCGAGGTGACTGGAGATGTCACCTCTGGGGGAAGGGGAGGCGCCCACGTGTCCCCGGTCTCTTCCTCAGTGATTCCTGGGCTTGCCTGGTTGGGCCTAGGTTGGGCTAGTCTGTTGGGCTTGCCTGGTGAACTAAATGGGTTCAACAATTGCCTCCCAGGCGAGGTGGAGGTTATAAAGTGACCGACATGAGCCTGTAGATATCTAATACCTCGTGCTGTGGAGATTGTCCTATAGCGGCGAGGAGACATGGGGCTTGTTTTTCATGTTTTGGGTTTTTTGGCTAAGGCGTAGATGGCGAGCTTCCTTCCTTGAAGTGTGGCGAGTGGTAGCGTGCCGAAGACACATGTGTATCTTTGAATTCGGGCGAGGAGGTGCTTTGAACTTTGCTACTGTCCTTTGGTTGGTATGACGAGACGTTTGACATGCCCCTCTTTAATGTCGGCCTTAAAGGCTAGGCGTGCCGTTCAAGGAATGGACACGTGATGACCATTGTGTGGTGCGATGGGCGATCAACATAGCATCTTTTCGGAAGCCGTTCGGCTATAAATGGGGATGCCTGAAGGGTTTTTCTACTATTTTTTTTATTTTTGCTGTCGAAGTGCTGTCCTTTTTACTGTTGAATCGTGTTCTTTGCTCTGATCTGTTCGCTCCGTTCTCCGATTTGCTGGTTCGTTATTCCGACGAGGTTAATCGAGGCTGCATAGGTATTTTCGGTGCTTCTCCTTGCTTTTCGTTTTGGTTTTTGTGTGCTTTGTGGTGGTTCTTGCTCGTTGTTGTGGGGTGTGAATGAGTGATAGCGACGGTTCCGATGCCTTGGAGAGGATAGAGGGTTTATCCTATGCCGATGGTGATAACTCTAGGAATTGTAGTTTTTTTGCCACCTTTTATGCTTTTGAATCGGCTAAGTCCTTGAGGACTTTATTAGGATTAAATTAGTTTTAGATATTTTTATATTTATTTTAATTATTCATTTTATGTTTAAAATAGTTATTTAGTTGTTATTTATGTGATTTAGGTTCAAGGTTATCTGGAGCTTCGTGGTGCAAAACGACAAAAATCGGTGCATTTCAATGAGCAGGCAGATTCGACCTCCGGAGCTTCTTTCAAGAAAAACTCAATCTTAAAGACTTAATTTGAGAAAACTCCCTCTTGACTTTTGAATCTGACTTCCGTACCTTTTCAACGGTGTAAGGCTTGTCAAAATCGGACAAGATTTTTCCAGAAAAAATAGCTGACAAAGTTTGAGAAGTCGACAGGAACCAATTCGGACAAACGGAGGAGAAACACCAAGGAGGCAGTAGCAGTGGCACCGCGACGCTGGGAGATCGTGAAAAGTACCGCAAAAATGTAAAAAAACATAAAACTTACCTGTTTTGCTTGGGAACGAAGTTTCGGACTCCATGAGACCTTGGATACTTTAAATAGGACTCTTTTAGGTAAGAATAAAGAGGATTAGACATCTAGAAACATAATTCTCTCTCAAGAAGGTAGCCACCATCAAATTCTCTCAAGAAGATTGGAAGATTGAAGATTTAAGACTCAAGAATTGACAACTTTTAGTTTCTTCTTTTCTCTTCTTTATTTTTCTTGTGTAGTTGATGATGGTGAAACTATTTGATTATTTGTTCTCATTAATTATCATGAACTAAATCTCTTTTACTAGGATTTCAATGGAACTCAACACATAGTTTGAATTTACTTTCTCTCTCTAGCTTGATTTAATGATTTATTGAGTTGTTTGTTCATTCTTGTTCTTAATGCTTCTAATTGCTTAGCTACCAATTAGATTAATTTGTTAACCTAAATACAACTAGACATAGGGAGTTTAGTGTTAAACATGGATTGAATGACATATGTTTCATATTCATTTATTAGGATGAACTGATATGCAGGCAGGATAGAAATATGTACTTACTTGTCATGTGTAACCACTGTTAGAGCCTAAGCTTAATGAGTTCTTCTTTAATTCAATTATTATAGACATATAGTTAATTGGTTAGGAGGAATATTTTTATAAGACCATCGACAGATGCTTATAAATAAGGTAGAACTCTAGGTTAACAACTCAGGATCATTAATCAAGTGAAGAGGTAGAGAGAGATTCAAGCGAAGTGTTGAGGGAAGTTGTAATCCTAGGCTTTTATAATTAATTGAATTCACCCTTTTTAATTTACTTGCTTTTAATATTAGTTTCTTTTAATTTAGTTTTTAATTACCATCTATATTTAATTGTTTAGATAAGATTAAGTGTGTTAATTTTAGTATTTAGCAAATTTAGTAGCAATTCCTCGTGGGTCCGACACTTTACTTCCACTTTATTACTTGTTTGCGATATGTGCACTTGCGTAATGAAATCTGACAACAAGTTTTTGGTGCCGTTGCCGGGAAATTGTTTATTATTTTTGTTAATATTAATACCAAGCAACCTTAGTCTTAATTTAAACTTTATTTTTCTTTATTTTCATGTTTTGTTGATTTGGATGCACTATGTGAGATTATAAACGAGATGCAATCAATGCTTTATCTGCACAGGTGGCTGCACTTAACAAGAAGCTTGACAATTTGGGTGTACATGTCGTCCAAAGTTCGTTTGTGATTTGTGAATTTTGTGGGGAAGGATATCATAGTGATTGTTGCCAATAGTTGGAAACTACAATATGCATCAAAATAATTTTTATTCCAACGACTATAATCCAGGTTGGGGAGATCACCAAAATTTTTCCTGGAGCAACAATCAATGGTCCTTCTATTCCGAAAATCAAGCATATCATCTTGGGTTTTCATCACAAGCTCAAGCTCATATTCCAGAAAAGAAGCTATCATTGGAAGAGATGATGTTGCAATTTATGGCGGAAAACGATGCATCAATTAGAAATCTTGAGACACAAATAAGCCAGCTTGTTAACGCCATCAACTATCAATCTCAAGAAACTCTTCCAAGTGATACTAAATTTAATCCTATGAGTGAAAAACAAGAGCATTATAACGCAAACACACTTGGGATTGAAAAAGAGATAGAAGAGGATAGCATAGAGCCTGAATTGCCAACCGAGCTTATTGGAGACAAATTTGAGAAAGCTCAAGAAAATGGATTCAATGTGACCCACCATCACAACCTGTTCCCCAATGCATTCAACAGCCAAAGCTAATCAATGGGATAGATAATGCTTACAACGAGGAATTCATAGAGATTTATCACATTGATCCACTTAAAGCATTCTTGAATTCTATCACGGAAATAGATGAATTTCGCTTTCAAGCCTGCAAGATAGCTAAACTGTTCAAAGAAAGAACAGCCAAATGGCATAAATCGAAAATCATCAAGTGGTTGGATACAAGATGATGAACAATGAGATAGTCAAGCCGATGACTATAAATCAAGCGCTTCTTGGGAGGCAACCCAAGTTATAAACTTTTTATTTTTCTTTTATTTTAATTTTTAGAGTATTTTTATTATTATTAATTTCTTTTTACTTTGTTTTCTTTTGTAGTGACTACTCACCCAACTTGGACAAGCATGATGAAGTATAAGAGGAAAACTAAAGCTTTTCCTACGTTGCTTTCATCGATAGGGGAGTTTTCTTGTTCTTACTCTTTTTATTTCTAAACATTGAGGATAATGTTTGTTTTAAGTTTGGGGGTGTGTCTTTAGATTTATTTAAGTTTGTGTGATTGTCTAATTTTATTATTAGGAGTCTAATAGTCTAAAAAGAAAAAATTGTTTTTGCTTGAGATATATTGCACTTATTATGATGAGTCTTTATCCAATGATGAATTTTAGTTATTGATTTATCTTGATTCTTGGAAAAACATAAGCATGAGAAGAATTTGTGTTAAATTCTTTTGTTAGTTTCATGTTAGGATGTGATTTTCAACAAATTGAGCACTTAATCTCTTGCTTAGATTTGCATTGCTTATTTAAAGACTGATTATGTTGATGTGAATTGCAATTATGTCTAGAACCTATAATTTGTTTGATTCTCTCCCAAGGCGAAATCCTAGACAACACTAAGTTGAGGAAGTGATTTAGGCCGTCTTTGGATCGTTTGAGTCTTTCGAGCTTACCTTTATATATGATTATCCTTAGTCTACCTCTTTGTGCCTAATTGATATATATCTTTTCTTTGATTACCACATCTTTTAGCCTAGCCAACTAAGAAAAACCATGATTAACCTTCATTACATAGGCATGTGATGATATTACAGGAAATAATTATGAGCCATGTCGAATTTGGGTGAAATGGTGTTATAAAAAAAAAGTTACGGTTCTTCAAAACGAAGAATAAAAAAAAAGTGAATAAATTGGTGAAGCAAAAAAGAAAGTGTATTCAAAGAAGAAAAAATAATGTAATTTGAGGAAAATGTTATGGATCTCAAAAGTCCTAAAAAAATGTAAAGTGTTTATGGGTGAACTTAAATCAAAATTTATCCTTTATCATACCTTGACCCTAGCCTTACATTACAAGCTTAATAAAGACCTACTTGATCCTTGATGAAGTGTTAGTCTACATTAGTGGAGAGAGAGATGAAAAGCAAACATATAAGAATCTAGTACTAATTCGTATTTTGCATTGATATAAACTTATTTAGATTGCATGTGATGATTTGCAAACAGATTATATACACATACACACTGAAAATCCATTCAAGCATGAAGTTTACGATTGAATTGAATCATAGATTTGGTTTATGTTTACGTTCTAATTTGAATCAAGATTTTGAGGTAACTTTTGAGGAAAATTAAGAAATCATTGTTTGAGTGCATTTATCTTGAGTGATGATTTGAGTTAATTTATTTATTTAGTGTGTTTAGTTTTGTTTTGCTCGAAAACTAGAAAAATATTAAGTTTGGGGTGTGATAACTCTAGAAAATATAGTTATTTTGCCACATTTTATGATTTTGAATCAGCTAAGTCCTTGAGGATTTTATTAGGATTTGATTGGTTTTAGATATTTTTATATTTATTTTAATTATTCATTTTATGTTTAAAATAGTTATTTAGTTGTTATTTATGTGTTTTTATAGGTTCAAGGTGATCTGGAGCTTCGTGGTGCAAAACGACAAAAATCGGTGCATTCCAATGAGCAGGCAGATTCGACCTCCGGAGCTTCTTTCAAGAAAAACTCGATCTTAAATACTTAATTTGAGAAAACTCCCTTCTTTACTTTTGAATCTGACTTCCATACCTTTCCAACGGTGTAAGGCTCATCAAAATCGGATAAGCTTTTCCAGTCAAAACAGCTGACAAAGTTTGAGAAGCCGATAGGAACCAATTCGGACAAACGGAGGAGAAACACCAAGGAGGCAGTAGCAGTGGCCCCGAGGTGCCGAGAGATCATGAATAGTATCGCAAAAATGTAAAAAAATGTAAAACTTACCTGTTTTGCTTGGGAACGAAGTTTCAGACTCCAAGAGGCCTTGGATACATTAAATAGAACTCTTTTAGGTCAGAATAAAGAGGATTATACATCTGGAAACCTAATTCTCTCTCAAAACGATAGCCACCATCAAATTCTCTCAAGAAGATTGGAAGATTGAAGACTCAAGAGTTGACAACTCTTAGTTTATTCTTTTCTCTTCTTTATTTTTCTTGTGTAGTTGATGATGGTGAAACTATTTGATTATTTGTTTTCATTAATTATCATGAACTAAATCTCTTTTACTAGGATTTCAATGGAACTCAACACATAGTTTGAATTTACTTTCTCTCTCTAGCTTGATTTAATGACTTATTGAGTTGTTTGTTCATTCTTGTTCTTAATGCTTCTAATTGCTTAGCTACCAATTAGATTGATTTGTTAACCTAAATACAACTAGACATAGGGAGTTTAGTGTTAGACATGGATTGAATGACACATGTTTCATATTCATTTATTAGGATGAATTGATCTGCAGGTAGGGTAGAAATATACTTACTTGTCATGTGTAACCGTTGTTAGAGCCTAAGCTTAATGAGTTCTTCTTTAATTCAATTATCATAGACATATATTAATTGGTTAGGAGGAATATTTTTATAAGACCATCTGTCATAACGTGCTAAATACGAATTCAGCATGCTAGACACAAATCAATGAAGTCGCCACTAATCATCTAATCAAGGTGTGATTAGTCACCTTTATAAATCCATTCTATTTAAAGTAATTCTAAGCTTGACTAAGGCACCTTAAAAAGAATAGGTTCTGGTCTGTTTATCAGAACTAGGTTCAGAAGTACGGTTACGTGTGAGGAAGGATTAGCACCCTCACAACGCCTATCTAAGAGATAGTACCTAATTAGTCTTGTGATACTTAAAAAGTTTTAATTAAATGGTCTTGTCTATCCTATTTTATTTTAATTGTTAAAGTTAGAAATCTCGAAAATTATTTTTTAGGTTTTCCTTCCATTCATTCTGGAGAAATTACCAAAAAATACGTTTCCTCACCTCGAGAGTATTCAAAAGAAACCATTCATTCTATTGAAGAGGCTTCGTCGTCGGAAAAGTTAGATTATTCAACAGAATTAGATCTTTTAAATTAATCTTCCAAAATTAATTCACATTTTATTAATGTTTGTTCGAAAAATAAATTCTGATCTTAATATCGAAAATTATCTCTTAGAATATTCTTCCATTCGTTTTGGAGAAATTTTAAGAGAATTTTTCTCACCTAGAAATTTCTTAAAAGTCAACCATTTGCGACTTCCTTGAATTTCATCATCGGAAAAATCTTAATTTATCCTTCAATTTAATTAAGAATTTATTATGGAAAATCATTTTTTTTGAGAAAGGTGTTGAAAATTAATTATTCTTAAAAAAAAAAAATTGATTTTTATTGGTATTGAAAATTATCTCATAAAAAATCCTTCCTTTCATTCTGGAGAATTTTTAAGAGAAATTTCTCACCTAGAAATTTTTCAGAAATCAACCATTCGTAATTTTTTTGAATTTCATCATTGAAAAAATCTCAATTTATTAATTTTAAAAAATAATTAATCTTCAATTAAAATTAATCTAAATTAATTAAAATATGTTTTTTATCAATAAATAAATCCATGATTAATAACAAATATAATAATATACAATCAATTAATAATAAAATATAAGAATATAAAATATAATATAATATAGTAATATTAATTAAAATAAATAGTAGTTTTTTTTATATATATATATATATAAAATAATGGTTAACAAAGTATTTATTCATAATTAATTAGTAAGCAAATAATAAATAATTCACAAAATAAAAACCTGCAAAAACAACTAAAAAATCCAATTAGTAAATAATAAAGAAAATAATAAATAAATAAAATAATAATAAACAAATAACAAAACAACAAAGCAATAAAGCAATAAAAAAAATAAAACACAAAACCACAAAAAAAAATGTCAGCAGCATACGAGTCGGGCCCAGGCGCGGGTCGCGCGCGGGCCGCCTGGCCCGACCCGCTGCTGCTGTTACAAACATATTTTTTTTTGTATCACTCTTACCTCTTTTTAGAAAAAAAAAACTTCTTTCTCTCTGATTTTTTCAAGAACACCAAGAATGTTCTTCAAGCAAACCCAGATTCTGGTCACCTGCTGCCACTACCGTCGCCGTCGGTGGTCGAAAAATTCCGTAAAAAATCTTAAAAAATTCCTCTCGATCTACTCGACTCAAAAACCAAATTAGTTTTTCCTGAATCTTTCTAGAATTTTCTAGATCTAAAATCAAAATTCGAAATTTCACCTCCTTCGATTTATTCCATTAACCACCGAATGGCCACTAACTTCTAGCCAATGCTTCCTCTAATTAAAACCTAGTTCCTTCACAAAAATCTTTTCGAAACAAATCCTCACACCCACACTCAAATTTCGAATTTTTCACCAAAAAAAAAAAATTCTACTAATTTCGAAAATACTAGGCTTTTTACTTCTTATTTTCTGATGTGTTTTGCTTGATGTTTGGATTCTTTAAATAGAGGAGGAAATTAAGTTCTACTCAAATTAGGAATTTTCATCTGACCAAGAAATACATTTTGTTCCAATAACTTTTTTTAGAGTCCTTTTTTAATCCAAAGAAAAGATTTGTTTCAACCCAATTTTTTTTTCTTCTGATTCTCGAGATTATCTTTTTTTTATTTCTTTTTTATTTTGTTTTATTTTATTCTAAAAAAAATAAAATAACACCAGGATAAAATTCGGTGTCTACAGTTGCCCCTCTTTGTGCATTCCCTGAGAAACAGGGGTGTGCAAAGACGTAGACACCCTACTAAGTCCTATGTACTTAAAGAAAATCCTATTGTAAAAAAAAAGCTCCTCTAAGCGAGGCGTAGACTTTAAATAAATCCCACATAAAAACATACTCCTCCATCGAGGCTTCAACTTTAAAATAAACCTAATATGAAAATATACTCCTCCACTGAGGCTTCAACTTTAAAAGAAAACAAAACACCTCCACCGAGGCTTCAACTTTAAATGAAAACAATACTCCTCCACCGAGGCATCAACTTTAAATGAAAACAATACTCCTCCACCGAGGCATCAACTTTAAATGAAAACAAATACTCCTCCACCGAGGTTTCAACTTTAAAAGAAGGCAATAAATTTGCAAATTCTCAAACGTAAATGTAGACTTCAAAAATCTTACCTTGAATCCCAAAAGAAATCGTTAACCTCGCAAATTAGCATCCCAAATTCATGTCCAAATCATACTGAATACCTGAAATAATCTTTCTTGGGTGCAAATACATAAGTGCAATGCAGTACATGAATGCCATGAATGCCGATGCATATCGTGCAATGGATGTCATGAATGCTCTATAATAAACAATATCAACTCCCTGAATTTCTTAATCAAAAATAAAAGGTTTCAAGCTCATCATTCATCTCTGTTTGCACTTGGCTTTAAACTGGTAGAACTAATCCTACTATCTCTTTCCTTTTTCAAAATCTTTTGAATATGAACAATTTCTTTCTTCAAAAGTTTCAAAACACTAATCATTCTATATCTCATCTTATGCCAGCTTAACTGGGCTTTAACATATTTCATCATGGAAATTCTCATCTTCAAGAATTCTCACTTTTAAAAATCAGATCTCATCTTCTGACTTTTCTGTTCAGTTATCCATAGATTTTCTCATAAAAATAAATGCAGGGATCTCTTAAGTTTATATTCCAAGTTATCAATCATTATTCTAATTTCATAGCAAACGCAATGCATGATGCATTCCCTCTATTCAATGCAAAGGTATAAAATTGTGAATAACAAATGGAAAGCAAAAAAAATGAGCTGGAAAGAAAGATCTTTATTAACAAAATAAGGAATAAAAGAGCATCTAAAAGAATAAAAGAGCATCTCAAAAGCTTTATCAAAAAGGTGTTAGGATAACAAAACCAGTATCCAAACAATGAATACTTAGACAACCTTAATAGTTCATTCAAAATTCTCATCTAAATACCAATCTCAATCGATGTCCTCAATCCTTCAGAGTTCACCAAACTAGACATTGTCCCCATCTTCATGAAATTTTCTGAACGACGCTGATCCTCCTCATATTTAAGCCGCCTTTTCGGGTTTTCAACTTAGACAACCCCTATTGACCCAAACCGCCCTTTTCAGGTTTTCAATTTGAGTCCTATTTTTCTTTTTCTTTTTTTTTTTAAGCAAAATATTTCTTCACAGCATCCGAATTAATTGGATTTGGCAAAACATCCCCATCCATCTCAGTCAAAATCAAAGCTCCACCTGAAAAATCTTTTTTCACCACATAAGGACCTTCCGAATTCGGCGTCCACTTCCCTCGATGATCATGCTGATATGGAAGAATCTTTTTCAAGACTAACTCTCCTTCCCTGAAATGTCTGGGACGGACTTTCTTATCATATGCTCACATTATTCGCTTCTGGTATAACTGACCCTGGCACAACGCTGTAAGTCTCTTTTCCTCAATGAGATTCAACTGCTCAAAACGATCCCGTACCCACTATGCTTCTTCCAGAGCAACTTCTTTCAGTACCTTTAAAGAAGGGATTTCTACCTCGACTGGTAACACAACCTCCATTCCATATACCAACGAAAACGGGATTGCCCCTGTGGATGTGCAAACCGAAGTTCTATAAGCATGCAAGGCAAAAGGCAACTTTTCATGCCAATCTTTGTAGACGTCAGTCATTTTCTCTACAATATTTTTGATGTTCTTATTGGCTGCTTCCACTGCTCCGTTCATCTTCGGATGATACGGCGCTGAATTGTGATGCTTGATCTTGAACTATTCACAAACCTTTTTAAACATCTTGCTATTCAAATTGCGAGCATTATTAGAAATGATTTTCTCTGGTAGTCCATATCGACAAATTATCTCTTTCTTTATGAACTTACAAACCACTGCCCGTGTTACATTAGCATACGAGGCTACCTCTACCCACTTTGTGAAATAACCGATCATCACGAAAATGAACCGATGCCCATTCGTCGCCTTTAGGGTGATAGGTCCAATCACATCCATGCCCCACATTGAGAAAGGCCACGGAGGTGCTAAAACATGCAACTCATTCGGAGGAGCGTTGATCTTATCCGCATAGATCTGGCATTTATGCCATTTCCATGCATAATCAATACAGTCTTTCTCTATCGTCAGCCAATAATAGCCAGCCCTTATTATCTGCCTAGCCATCATGTGACCATTCGCATGTGCCCCACAAATTCCATCATGCACTTCCTCTAGTATCCTCTTTGCTTCTATGGCGTCAACACACCTCAAAAACACATATCTCGGCCCCTCTTATACAATATTTCTCCGTCAAGGAAAAAACCCATAGCTAATCTTCGGATGAGCCGTTTATCATTATCTGAGGCGTATTTCGGGTATCGCTGATATTTGACGAATTGCATGATGTCAAAATACCAAGGCTGACCATCAACTTCTTCTTCAACATCTAAACAATGTGCCGGAGATCCTTTCACACCCAACTTGATTGGTTGAATCTCAGCTTTTGCATCCAGCTTAAACATCGCAGCTAAAGTGGCTAAAGCATCAGCCATCTGATTTTCTTCCCGGGGCAAGTGTTGAAACTGAATCTTCTCAAAATGCTTTATTAATTCAGTTGTGTATTTCTGGTATAGGATCAACTTTGAATCCCTCGTTTCCCATTCTCCTTTCAACTAATAAATAACCAAAGCTGAATCACCATATACCTCCAACACATCAATCTTTCTTTCAATCGCCGTTTGCAAGCCCATGAGCATGCCTCATATTCAGCCATATTGTTGGTGCAATTAAAATTCAATCGTGCAGTAATCGGATAATATTGACCATCTAGGGATATCAAGACTACTCCAATTCCATGCCCAAAAGCATTATAAGCTCCATCAAAGAACATCTTTCAGGGTTTTTCTTCACATTCTTCATCATCTCCTTTTGAAATAGCCATCAAATCCTCATCCGGGAAATCAAATTGCATTGGCTCATATTCTTCAGAAGCCCGATCTGCCAAGAATTCGGCTATCACACTTCCTTTTATTGCTTTCTAAGTCACATAAACAATGTCATACTCGGATAAAGTGACTTGCCATCTTGCAATTCTTCCTGATAACGACGGCTTCTCAAAAATGTACTTCAGAGGATCCAACCTTGGTATGAGCCACGTTGTGTTGTACAACATATACTGTCTGAGTCTATAAGCTGTCCATGCCAGAGCGCAACACATCTTTTCTAGCGATGAGTATCTAGATTCATAGTCAGTAAACTTTTTACTTAGATAGTAGATGGCATGCTCTTTCTTTTCCGTTTCATCTCGTTGCCCCAGAACACATCCCATGGATTTCTCGGACACCGTCAAATACAGAATCAATGGCTTTCCCGGAATCAGAGGAACTAACACCGATGGATTCGACAGGTACTCTTTAACTTTATCAAAAGCTTCCTGACATTCTCTAGTCCATTCACCAGTATCCTGTTTGCGAAGAAGCTTGAATATAGGATCACATTTGAAGGTGAGCTGGGAAATAAAACGTGATATTTAATTCAGCCTTCCCAAGAAACCTCTCATTTTTTTTTTTTGCGTACGAGGGGGAGATAGATTCTGAATCACCTTTATTTTATCTGGATCCACTTCAATTCCTCAATCACTAACCATAAAACCCAACAACTTGCCAGATTTGACACCAAACGTACACTTGGCAGGATTCAATCTCAGCTGAAACTTTCTCAATCTTTCAAACAACTTCTTGAGGTTGACCAAATGATCTTCATCTTTACGAGATTTTGCTATCATGTCATCCACATATACTTCAATCTCTTTATGCATCATGTCATGAAACAGAGTTACCATTGCCCTTTGGTAAGTAGCTCCGGCATTTTTTAACCCAAAAGGCATGACCTTATAACAAAAGGTCCCCCACATTGTAACAAATGTGGTTTTGTCCATATCCTCCGAAGCCATCTTGATCTGGTTGTACCCTGAAAAACCATCCATGAACGAAAACGTGGAATGTCTAGCAGTGTTATCCACGAGAGTGTCAATATGAGGCAAAGGAAAATTATCCTTTGGACTTGCCTTGTTCAGATCTCGGTAATCAACGCATATTCTCACCTTCCCATCTTTCTTAGGAACTGGGACGATGTTGGCTACCCACTCTGGATACTTAGCTACCTCCAGAAAGCCTGCATCAAACTGCTTTTTTACTTCTTCTTTAATCTTTAACAGCATCTCCGGCTTCATTCGTCTTAACTTTTGTTGCACTGGCTTGCATTCTGGCCTCAAAGGCAATTTGTGCTCCACGATATCTGTATCCAAACCCGGCATGTCTCTGTATGACCATGCGGAAACATCTACAAATTCTCTGAGCAAATCTTCTAATCTCTTCTTTTGAGTAGGTGGCAATGACGCGCCAATTTTTACTTCTTTCTTATTTTTCTCATCTCCCAAATTGATCATCTCAGTAACCTCTTGATGTGGTTCAATCGATTTCTTTTTCTGTTCCATTAATCTCAAAAAATCCGGAGACAAAGTATAATCTCTGATTCCTCTTCATTATCAAATTCATCGACATGAATTGGGTTTTCAAAATCGAATCCTAAATTATTGTTAAGATTGTCTTTGTATTCATTACTTGGAATCCTGAAATTGAATTGAATCGAAAGAATATATATTGGTATACGAAGAAAGAATGGCAATAATAAAAGAAAAGAAAAATGACAACCATGAATGAAAGAGGGAATGAAAATGCATCTTGTTCCTAATTTATTAAAATAATAAGAAATAAACTAGCCCATATATAAAAGACCATCCCTAATGCCCTTGGGCATGAACAACTAGGGACTTGACTCACTGCATTATATTTTATGAGATTCAAGGATAACCGACAGTTTTTTCACTTTCCAATTACCCAACTCCATTTCAGGTGAGCACGGGTACACCAACAACTCTTCATCAACATCAGATTTCATTCCTGTTTTCTCCTCCATTTGAATAGAAAGCTCAGAAAACGCTGCTTCTAGATTTGGTGGAGGTGCATCAGGATAAATACATCCCCCCAAACGAAAAAATGAATAAATATGAGGAAAGACCATCTTCCCCGGCTCTCACTCGTACCCTTTTACACGAGCCAATCTTTTCTTCTTCTTCTAGAACTCGACCATCTCCCAATCCCTCCTGGTTGGCATGTAACCTAGCCCAAACCTTTCTCTGTTTTCTTGTATCTCTGGCATCTCTCTGATCCCTTGAAGATGCTTCCCCAATCCAAAGCCAACTTGCCAACCCATCCCAACAGTCTGCTTGAACAACATGCTAACCGTTCGAGAAAAACGCGGAGTAGGCACTTTTGACCCTTCACCAACATATGTTGCATTGATGAATTCAAACGATTTGAAAGAACATTCCAATGCTTCATCAGCTGCCTCGACATAAGGCGTGGTGGGGGACTGGGTTACCAACAAATTCTCTTCCCCATTAACACATACCAGATAATCCTCCATAACAAATTTGATTTTCTGGTGTAATGATGAAGGAACTACTCCTGCCATGTGAATCCATGGCCTTCCCAACAGACAACTGTAAGACGGTAAAATCTCCATAACTTGAAACTTTATCTTGAAAGTGCAAGGCCCAATCTGCAGAGGCATTTCAATATCTCCCAAAATCACCCGACGAGTTCCATCAAAGGCTCTCACAATCATGTGACTAGGTTGATGTGAGACACATCTATTGGAAGCTTGGATAATGTAGTCATCGGCATAACATTAATGGAAGAACCATTATCAATAAGTACTTTAGCCATAACATTACTTTTGCACTTGGCCGTGATATGGAGGGCCTTAGTACTGCCCCTGCCTTCCGGAGGAATCTCATCATCATTAAAGGTTATAAAATTGGTAGCCACCAGATTTCCTGCAATATGATTCACATTCTCCATGGAAATATTATGAGGCACATGCGTCTTGTTCAGAACTTTCAGCAAAACTTCTCTATGAGGCTCGGAATACAACAACAGTGACAACAGCAAAATTCGAGCTGGCATTTTATTCAATTGTTCAACCATACTATATTCACTGTGTTTGATTAGCTTCAAAAATTCACAAGTTTCTCCCTCAGTCACAGGCTTCTTATATTCCGTGTCTCGAACCATCAATGGGTTCGTCTTGCTTCCCGGCTCTTCATTCTTTTTTTCTTCTGTTGCTTTTCCTTTCCTGTCCCTATCAAGTATTTCAGGCGAATAACAACGCCCACTCCTAGTTACTCCCCCTACTCCCGTTAGATTGGCAGCTTCAGAATTAATCACGACTGAACTACCAAGCGTTTCTTGGGTTATGACGTCGCATCCATATCTCCATGGTATTGCCTTATCGCTTCGATATGTGAATGGACTTGGGACACTGATCGTAATAACGGGATTTTTGATCCCCACTGGCTTTTCATCCTCGAACTGACTCGTCTTTTTCTCATAAAAGAATGTGATCGGTTTCACAACAGGCGCCGAAGATTCTCCAATTACCACATCAATTTCATCTGCCCCAAACTCTGTTTAAAACTCAATTCGAAAGAGATC
Source organism: Fremontodendron californicum (assembly GCA_030761205.1). NCBI lineage: Eukaryota > Viridiplantae > Streptophyta > Magnoliopsida > Malvales > Malvaceae > Fremontodendron > Fremontodendron californicum. The sequence continues at coordinate 24,738,862 of JAULJL010000013.1, forward strand.
CATTAGTTTCTGTAACTCCTGCCAGAATTCAACACAACCTTGCACCGAATGGCCAACTATGCCTTGGTGATATTTGCAAACCTTGCTTGGATCATATTCACCAAGGTAACTATATGAATTAGCCTGTATAGGACTAATCATGCTAGCTTTGACCATGACATCGAAAATGTAATCCATTGATGTCGTAACTTCATCAACTTTTCCCTTGATTACGGTAATCTTTCCGTCTCCCAAAGCATTTACCGCTGGTCTTGCATGGTTTGGTAAAGGATTACCGTTGACGTTGGGCCACCCTTCTCTTCAAAGTTTATCAACCCAGCTTTAATCAAACTTTGCACTTTGTACTTCAAAGTTGTGCAGTTTTCGGTGGAGTGTCCAATGTTTCCCGAATGGTAGTCACATCGGGCATTAGGATCATACCACCTTGGGTATGGAGGTTTCAAGGGTTCCAAGTGTACCAGTGCAACAAGATGGTTCTTGATAAGATCTGGAAGCAAATCTGCATAGGCCATGGGAATCAGATCAAAAGACATTCTTTCGTGGCTGGCTTGTGGTCCCCTTGGATTAATTAGGGGTTGATTGGCTTGTACGGGTGGCCCAACTGGAGGAGCTAATGGTCTGGGGCGAAAATTAGGTTGGAAAACCTGTGGAGGTACGGGTGGATAAGCATATGAACTCGGATTAATGGCATTGGTATTCGGGTAGTATGGCTGGTACACGGATTGTGAAAAGTGCGGGACGTAACCTCCCGTTTGTTGCCCTCCATATGCAACAGTCTGGACATTGGCTTCCTTCTTCTTTGCCAAACTATTCCTCTTTACAACAGATTCTCCCCTTTCAATCTTGCCATTTTTTATGGCATTTTCTATGATTTCACCGAAAATCACCATATCAGCAAAGTTCTTTATGGCGTTCCCAATCATCCTGTCGTAGTACGGAGCCTTAAGAGTACTAACGAACAGAACCGTAGTCTCTTTCTCAGTCAGAGACAACTGAATCTGGGCAGCAATATCCCTCCATCTCTGGGCATAATGTTTAAAACTTTCAGTGGACTTCTTTTCCATATTTTGTAAAGACAAACGGTTTGGGGCCATATCAACAATGTGCTTATACTGGCTGATGAATGCCTCGGCCAATTCTTTCCAAGTACGAACCCGATTCTTATCGAGTTGAACATACCACCTAGCAGCGGACCCTGTAAAACTGTCCTGAAAGACATGGACAAGCAGCTTATCATCTCTGGTGTAGGCGGCCATTTTCCGTCAGTACATTGTGATATGGGATATGGGACACTTGGACCCATCAAACTTTTCGAAGTCAGGAGTCTTGAACTTAGGCGGTATCACTACATCTGGCACTAAACAAAGCCCCTCAGCATCCATAGAACTATAGCAGTCTAACCCCTCAATAGCTTGGAGCCTTTCTTCAATCATCTTCATTTTTCGAGACTCGATCTCTTTTACCACTTTCAGCTTCTCTAACTCTTTGAGATCGTCTAAATCTGGAACTTGGACTGGGTCTATCTTTGTCCCAGGAACAGGAAAAGTGCACCCCGGGATTTGAGGTTGGCCGTGTGGGTATGTGAATCCTTCCATGTAGGGCACCTGCTGTAATTATTCATGTTGCGCTTGAGATCGAAAGCCGGGCGGACATAAAGATTCGCCTACATTCTGCTCTTTCTCTTGAGAACCAGAATCATCTTCTTTATTCTTCCCTTTTAGACTTTTCATCATTTCCAACAAAGAACTTAACTGCTCTCTAATCTCATCCTGAGCTTGTTCTACCTTATCTATCCTTGAAGATTACTCTTCGGCCATTTCTCTAACTCTTGATCTGGTGTTGTAAGAGTGACGAGAAGACTGTCTCGAAGATTCTGACTGTCGAGCTATCCTTGAACCTTTAGCAAAATTTCTTAAATCAGGATGATATGCTCAAAATTTAAAAACTAAATTGATGATGCTTAGAGGTGGCAAAATGAACCCGAACCCGAAAACCCGCCCAAGAAAACCCGAACCCGAACCCGCCCAAACCCGATTTGACCAAAAAGTCAAAAACCCGAACCCGAAAAAGCCCGAACCCGAATGGGCCCGAACCCGAATGGACCCGAGCTCGAATGGGCCCGAACCCGAATGGACCCGAACCCGAATGGACCCGAACCCGAATGGGCCCGAACCCGAATGAGCCCGAACCCGAATGAGCCCGAACCCGAATGGACCCGAACCCGAGACCGGCCCGAACCCGAACCCGAATTTAATACTAAAAATAAAAATAATCAAATTGCAATTATTATTTTTTTTTTTACAAAGCAATAACTTTAATTATTAATTTTATTCTATTTTTTTTTTAATAATTTAATTAAAATTTAAAATATAATATTATATATATATATGATGATGATGAAATAATAATTTTATCAAAAAGTAAATTATATTTTGTACTTATAAGTTATAACTTTAACGTCTCATATCATGATGAATTTACAATCTAAATATTTTAAATTCTTGAAAATTTTAGAGATGTGAAAATTTTTTTGACAATAATTCAATTAATCTATAAGGGTAAAAAAATTGACAATAATTCAATTATTTTAGCCTTTTGGGTTATACTTATACGGTTAGGTTAGGGTGAGTTTAATTGGATTATGGATTTCATGTGATTTTATTTTAGCGGGTGAGTTTAATGGGGTTTTGGGTTTTATGGCCTTTTGGTTTTTGGTATATTTATTATATATTAATAAATAATCATATTAATTATATATTTATTACGTATAATTTAAATATAAATTATATTTTTTTAGTACTACTTTATAATTTATACTTTATACTGATGAAAAAAATATAAGTACTCGATATATATATATATATATATATCTTGACTATAAGCATAAATTGTTTGCATTTTATAAGTATATAAATGAATAGATGAAGGCGAGGATTTATTTTTAAAAGTTTTTTATTTTATAGTGAATATAAATTATAATGTATTTATATTTTGAAATTCGAGTTCATCAAATCAATTATTTTAAATATCAATATGATTAATTTATAATATATCATATTTTTTCATAATAAATTATTTCAAAATTTGATTTTATATAACAAATTAATTTCTTATTCTTTTGGTGCTAACAAATATTAATTTTAAAAAATAAATATAATTAAAAATATCATATAATAGCAAAAGTATAAAAATAATAATAAATTAATAATTTGTTTTTAGATATAAATATTTAAATTACGTAAAAATGATTACATCTAATATAAAATAAAATGATGTAAAACATACCCGAGCCCAGATCAAACCCGAACCCAGACCGAACCCGAACCCGAACCCGAATGGGCCCGAACCCGAATGGGCCCGAACCCGAATGAGCCTGAACCCGAATGGGCCCGAACCCGAATGAGCCCGAACCCGAATGAGCCCGTACCCGAATGGACCCGAACCCGAATGAGCCCGAACCCGGATGGACCCGAACCCGAATGAGCCCGAACCCGAATGAACCCGAACCCGAATAAACCCGAACCCGAATGAACCCGACCCGAACCCGCCCGAACCCGCCCAATTGCCACCTCTAATGATGCTTATGCACATATGGATGAAATGTTTATGAAAGAACACCAGCCACATAACAAATGTAGATAAAAAGAATTTTATAAATAAAATTACCAAATCCATAGAAATCCTAAAAACCAAAGCGATCCTAAAAAAAAAAAAAATAAATAAAAAACTTCAATTGGTCCTAAAGCATAAAAATGAAAATTCTTACAAAAAAAATCCTAAAAACATAAATCTAAAAAACCTAACGCCTCCAAAGGAACTTAACAATATGACGGTAGTGAGACTGAGCTTCATCCAAAAGTTTGTATATGAGCTGGCCGTTTTCATGGAACGGATTTACTTTCGCCTTAATCTCCATGATTCTATCATACATGTCTTCTGCCTTGCGGGATGCCACATTGAAATGGTCAAACATATTTTCCAGAAGATTATGCTTTTTGGAGTCTGCATCTCGGAGTTGCAAGCATTCTTCCTTCAAGTTCATTAATTCGATAACCAATTCTTGGCAATCAGCTGCTTTCCTTTCTTGATCAAACAATAATTCCCCATTTTCTTCCTTTAGGCATTCTACCTCAGTAGTCAAAAGAGAATATTTCTTTTCCATACCTGTCAAGGATTCTTTCAAAGTGTCACCATCTTTGGTAAGTTTCTGAATAATGCCATCTCTTTCCACTAAACCGTTCCCAACTTTCGAACTTTTAATTGAAGCTTCTTGGCTTTTCCTTTTTCTTTGTTCAAGCCATTTTCTAATTCTTCTACCCTTGATTGCATTTTCTGGTTTTCTTCTCCCAATTCATCTTTTTCTGCCTGTAGCTTCCTTTTAGCCTTTTCTATCCTTAGCATAGGATCCGAGGCTATAACCTTGGCTGAACCATCTGGACTTTTTTTGCAAGGAATCACAACATTTTTTGCTCTCCTGGCCTGCCACTCAGAGTATTCAGGAGTAGTGTTCCATGAGATACTACCCCCTTCAACTCTAACTGTTAATTTCCAAGCCTTTGTGAGTTCCTCTATCCTGTTGATAACCCCTTTGTCTGAATAAGAGAAATCCACCTGGTTAAGTCCGTGAGTCATCGGTATGAACTGCTTATACCCTGCCTGTCTCCATACCATGATGGGTATTTGCTAACGACACCCCAAAGTCCCAAGAGAGGAACCCAAGGTTGATCACCACAGCTAAATAACATAAGTCCATGAGGCATCCATGGTGCTTTCCAGATCACTTGTCGGCTTGTAAGTTCTCGTAACATCACTACCCATTCTTCTTTTGACCTTGATTCAGGCCATGTGCTTTCACAGAACTCCTTGATAGGGATGCTAGTGGTGAAGTATGGCTTTCGAAACTTCGACTCTTGGCACTCAAAATGACTTTTCATCCAGATATAGAGCAACTGTAAACATCCGATGAAACGCCCCTTTCCATTTCTCCTGCAGTGATTCAGTGACCTGATAGACTCGGCTAATATAGCTGGAGCCATATTGATCTGGTGTTGAACTTGGTCTATGAAATTCACCACAGTTGTTTCAATATGTCTCAATATCTTCGGGAAAACCACAAGTCCGTAGATAGCCAAAGCCATCACCTCCAAACCTTTATCATCATCTGGGTATTTGACAATGAAGTTTCGGAGAACACTCCATGGAATATTAGTGCTCTTACCCTTTGTCTTCACAATTTTGTGAACTTCTATCAAGTTGATTCCCATGATCTTTGCTAGCTTCTTCTGATAACCCGTCTTGTTCTTCCAGTAAACTTTGTCCGGATTAGGAGGGTCCAAACGAAGCAAGGCTGAATATTCTTCTATGGTTGGAACCATATCCACTTCATTGAACACGAAGCACCTGTATGATGGGTCCCAAAACTGCATCATGGCTCTTACCAAGTTATTATCGACTTCGACAGATAGGAGCAAAGCCAGGTCCCCATACTTTCGTTTGAATGTTTCTTGTCGAGTTCCATCCCAAGAATGCCAAATGTTGATCATGTCTTCAAGGTTGTTCTGTGCTAGATCTATGTGAACTTTCTCGGGAAGAGTAGAGACATACCCGACTGGAAGGCAATCTCCTGTACTTTGCTGGATTGCTTCAGACCTAAGCTTCAAACTACTGGCAGACTCACACTTGGCGACTGTCAAGTTTTCCATGGATTTAGTGGACATTCTTTTTATCTAGAGCATTATGTGGCAAGATGACTTTATGAAGATGCATGATGTATGAAAAGAGAGAAACAAACAGTTAGATATTGTATCAACAAACTCATGAAAAGATAAAATACAACATGTATAAGCGCTACATCATCATGGTGAGCATATCAGCAAAACAAATGTGTCAGGTAAACAATCATCATGTTAATGAAAAGTATAGGGTAAGAAGTGTCCCTTCATGTGTCCTAAGTTCGGGTTCTTCTCTATATAAGGATGGACATGGCTCTATCTTAAAGTTTGGCCACTTAAGTATTGTTTATATGCTGGGTTTAGGATACTTGACCAAGCTAAAAAGGTCCCCAAATTGCTTCTTAACATCATCCATGTAGAATGAGTAAGGCACCCCATTCCTCACCCATTACAGGCTCCAACTGGAAGGGTTCAATTCGGGTGAGACTATTTTCCAAAGTTATGGCGGAGGTTATCACCTCTCAAAAACTTTGGTACTTTACACTCTGGAGGTGTTTCGCTAGCCGTTGCGGAGGTTTTCACCTCTCGAAGGCGTAGGTACTTTACCCCCTCCTAAAAAGGACGAGTCCGGGTATAGGACTTTATGATATGCAATGTGTCGTATGTGCGAAGGGACATTCAAACCTTCCTTTACCCACAAATGTACAAGAAACAGAAGTTGTTAGTACAAAAACAAAATCAAAATCAAAAATAAAAATAAAAATAAAAATAAAAAAACAAATAAACACATAAAAATTAAACACTTAAAGACCAATATTTAAAACCTAAGGTATTACAAGACTAATTTATGGCTCGACTCTCTAATTTCCCCAGTGGAGTCGCCAAACTGTCATAATGTGCCAAATACGAATTCAGCATGCTAGACACAAATCAATGGAGTCGCCACTAATCATCTAATCAAGGTGTGATTAGTCACCTTTATAAATATATCCTATTTAAAGTAATCCTAAGCCTGACTAAGGCACCTTAAAAAGAATAGGTTCTGGTTTGTTTATCAGAACTAGGTTCGGGAGTACGGTTATGTGTAAGGAAGGATTAGTACCCTCACAATGCCTATATAAGAGATAGTACCTAATTAGTCTTGTGATACTTAAAAAGTTTTAATTAAATGGTCTTGTCTATCCTATTTTATTTTAATTGTTAAAGTTAGAAATCTCGAAAATTATTTTTTAGGTCTTCCTTCCATTCATTCTGGAGAAATTACCAAAAAATACGTTTCCTCACCTCGAGAGTATTCAAAAGAAACCATTCGTTCTATTGAAGAAGCTCCGTCGTCGGAAAAGTTAGATTATTCAACAAAATTATTTCTCTTAAATTAATCTTTCAAAATTAATTCACATTTTATTAATATTTGTTCGAAAAATAAATTCTGATCTTAATATCGAAAATTATCCCTTAGAATATTCTTCCATTCGTTTTGGAGGATTTTTAAGAGAAATTTTCTCACTTAGAAATTTCTTAAAAGTCAATTATTCGCTACTTCGTTGAATTTCATCATCGGAAAAATCTTAATTTATCCTTCAATTTAATTAAGAATTTATTATGGAAAATCATTTTTTTGAGAAAGGTGTTGAAAATTAATTATTCTTAAAAAAAAAATTTTGATTTTTATTGGTATTGAAAATTATCTCTTAAAAAATCCTTCCATTCATTCTGGAGAACTTTTAAGAGAAATTTCTCACCTAGAAATTTCTCAGAAATCAACCATTCGTAATTTCTTTGAATTTCATCATTGAAAAAAATCTCAATTTATTAATTTTAAAAAATAATTAATGTTCAATTAAAATTAATCTAAATTAATTAAAATGTTTTTTTATCAATAAATAAATCCATGATTAATAACAAATATAATAATATACAATCAATTAATAATAAAATATAAGAATATAAAATATAATATAATATAGTAATAGTAATTAAAATAAATAGTAGTTTTTAAAAATAAAAAAATAATGGTTAACAAAGTAATTAATCATAATTAATTAGTAAACAAATAATAAATAATTCACAAAAAAAATACCTGCAAAAAAAAAAACTTAAAAATCCAATTAGTAAATAATAAATAAATAAAATAATAATAAACAAATAACAAAACAACAAAGAAATAAAAAGAAAAATAAAACACAAAACCAAAAAAAATAAAATTGTGAGCAGCATGCGGTCGGGCCCAGGCTCGTGTTGCGTGCGGGCCGTTTGGCCCGACTCGCTGTTGCTGTTACAAACATATTTTTTTTGTATCACTCTTACCTCTTTTTAGAAAAAAAACTTCTTTCTCTCTGATTTTTCCAAGAACAACAAGAATGTTCTTCAAGCAAACCCAGATTATGGTCACCTGCTGCCACTGTCACCGCCTATCGCTGCCGTCCGTCGTCGCTACTGCCGCCGTCGTCGTCGGTGATTGAAAAATTCAAAAAAAATCTTAAAAAATTCCTCTCGATCTCTTCGACTCAAAAACCAAATTAGTTTTTCCTGAATCTCTCTAGAATTTCCTAGATCTGAAATCAAAATTCAAAATTTCACCTCCTCCGATTTACTCCGTTGACCGCCGAATGGCCACCAACTTCTAGCCTGTGCTTCCTCTAATTAAAACCTAGACTTTCCTTCACAAAAATCTTTTCGAAACAAATCCTCACACCCACACTCAAATTTCGAATTTTTCACAAAAAAAATATATTTTTTTTCTACTAATTTCGAAAATACTAGGCTTTGTCCTTCTGATTTTTTGATGTGTTTTGCTTGATGTTTGGGTTCTTTAAATAGAGGAGGAAATTAAGTTCTACTCAAATTAGGAATTTTCATCTGACCAAGAAATACATTTTGTTCCAATCACTTTTTTTAGAGTCATTTTTTAATCCAAAGAAGAGATTTGTTTCAACCCAAATTTGTTTTCTTTTTTTTTCCTGATTTTCAAAATTATCCCTTTTTTATTTCTTTTTTTTTTGTTTTCTTTTATTCTAAAAAAAAATAAAATAACACCCGGATAAAATCCGGTGTCTACACCATCGACAGATGTTTATAAAGTAGATAGAACTCTAGGTTAACAACTCAAGATCATTAATCAAGTGAAGAGGTAGAGAGAGATTCAAGCGAAGTGTTGAGGGAAGTTGTAATTTTAGGCTTTTATAATTAATTGAATTCACCCTTTTTAATTTACTTGCTTTTAATAATATTAGTTTCTTTTAATTTAGTTTTTAATTACCATCTCTATTTAATTGTTTAGATAAGATTAAGTGTGTTAATTTTAGTATTTTGCAAATTTAGTAGCAATTCCTCCTGGGTTCGACACTTTCCTTCCACTTTATTACTTGTTTGCGATACGTGCACTTGCGTAGTGAAATCTAACAACAGGTGGTCAGAGTATCGACGAGGTGTTGGACGATCTTGACCACGATATTGAGGAGGGAACCAGGGTGGCTGCTGGTGATGCTGGGGTCTCCTGAGAGTAGTGCGAGGGTTACTGGTGATGGTGGCGTAGAGTGGAATGATGATATTCGCTGCACCATGAACGCCGAGCAGGTTGGCACGCTGATGCTGACTCGTGGCATCTATATCCCCAACTATCATTATGAGTTTTACGTGGCTGCCTCGAGTCGGCGTCCTAGTCAGGTCAAGAATGGTGGGAGGGACGTGATCTTCTTTGAGCATATGTTCAAAGGGGGATTCCACCTTCCTTTGAACCCTTTCTTTGCCACTGGCCTTGAGGGGTATGGGATTAGTGGTGCTCAGCTGACAGGGTCTTCGTGGCCTGTGATGGTGGCGTATTTCCTTGACTGTAAGAACAAAGACGAGGAAACCCTGTACGTCGCATTTCACAACTTGTACCAGTTGAAGCAGAAGAAGGATAAGTACTGCTACCTGAGTGCTCGCCATAGGGTAGTTGTAGAGAACTCTCCTAGTAACAACCATATCAAACGGTCGCAATTTTTTATGTTGAGCTGAAATTGGAAAGGATTGGGGCTTCCCCGTAAAGTGGCGTATGCCCCCGAAAGATCCGCAGAAAAGTGTTGTGGCTATGAATGATTTGGAGAAGGATCAGTTCGACTATTATATGGGGCATAAGATCAACTGGGAAGAGGTCGTGACGGACACCCTTATTTATAAGCATTGTCTGGAGAATATTAGCCCAAATAGGGTGGCGGCCAAGTTTGTCGATCTTGTCCCTCCTCCAAAAGGTAACGCCTAGCCCGTGGGCGGTATTGACTATTATACGGAGGTTTTGATGGGTATTATTGTACCTGAGAAGAAAAAAAAGCAAGAAGGGGAGCACTTATCGTAGAGGTGGGGCAAGTCCTGAGGACGTAGGTGCTGCTCCATCGGCCAATGCGAGCGACCCTCTCGTCGTTGCTGTTGCAGTGTCTAGAGAGGGCAGTAATGACGAAGGTAATGACCTTTGAGCGTCTGGCCATATGCTCGACCTAGTGCCTTGGGTTCCTGAGCCAACCCATTTTGCTTCAACCCCCACTGTGATAGAACTGCCACCCTCCCCAAGTTTGGTTGAGAGTAAAGGTGGTGATAGTTTGAGAACTGGCCGCTCGTCGATTTAAGTTATCATTTGGATGATAATGGTGATGATGAGATGGTGTTCGACATGGGGGACTCTATGAGATATAATAGCCCTGTCAGTGAGGATGGTGCTTGGTGTGGTAGTTCTACTACGGTGACGTTGTTTTTAGATCTTTGGCGAGCTGGTATACTCTGCTTGCTTTTGTTGTTTAGGATTTTGATGAGCTCTCATCTTGATTATTTTTTCTTGTGCATGTATGTCAAGTGCTGCTATTGCTGAAAGGATTTGCCGGGCGGAGAGGGAGAAAAATAAGGGCCAGACCCAAGATAAGGAGCAGACTTCTCTTGTTGCCCAGAAACATGCTGCCTTGAAGCATAAGAGAAGTGACGTGGTCGCCAATCCTGATCCAAAGAGGTAAAAGATTGGCGATGATCTTAAGAAGTAGATGGCAAGTCTGTCTTCATCTGTTAAGTAGGCGGGCTTGGAGTCGTCCAAACAAAAGGCGGGTCTTGGCTCTAACAAGCAGGCAGTGGATGAGGGTACGAGTGGTGCCCCGATCGATGAACTGTCGAAGTCGAAGAAGGCTACCGAGCCTGGGAAGGGGGACAAGGCTCTGCCCATTGTCCCATCATCTTCTGGCGGGGATGGTGCCTCCTTCAATCTTGACGTGCGTTTCGTGCACTCTTCTCCCTCACCTCATAGGGGCGTGTACCGTGATGTGAGACAAGGGTCCCATTCTTATTTCGGCTATCAGGGGCACATGCCTGTTGACTATTTGCTTGGTAATGTTGACAGGTGTGTCAACTGGGTTCGCAGTCATATTTTCCCCCAGGAGGTGAAAGTTATCGAAAGTTGCGCTGTGCGGACTGCTTAGCGTGGTATAATGGCGAGCCTGGTGGAGATGAGCTCTGTTCTGTAGATTGTTATTTGTTGGTGCTGGTCAATCCTTCTGACTTGGCTTTTTACGTTCTTTTTCAATCTTTGGCCATCTATAACCGTGTTAGAGAGGCGGACGTCCATCTTCGTGACGTAGAAAAAGACGTCCAGCTCAAGGCTGCTCGTGTTTCAGAGCAGGAGAGCTTGTTGAAGGCTGAAAGGGAGAAAAATAAGGTTGCCCAGGACCGAGCGATCTCCAGTGAGAAGTCTTGCATGGCCAAGGTAGCAGAGGCTGAGCGCCTATCCGAGATTGTTCGTGGCTAGCTCACCAAAGCAGAGGACCGTGTTAAGGCCAGAGAGAAAGAGATCAGTCTCTTGAAACAGAGCTTATTAGAGGTAGATGGGAAGAAGGAGACTGTTGTTGCTGAGGCCAAGGCTGTAAAGGCTGAGAAAGGGAAAGATGCTCTCGCGCTGGAGAGTGCCTTCGAGGAAAAAAGAGCAAGGTGGCGGTTGGTATGGTGGGCCAGTATAGGGCGACCACCCTTATTGGGGTCCAGCTGATGTATGGGCCCCTGAATTGCAGGGGCGTAGATTTTTCTGCCATCGGAGACCCGCCTGAGGGTTTTGATCCTACGTGCCCCGATGTATCCTCTCTGGAGAAGTTAAGGGAGGAGTATCGCATGGTCCCAGTGTCTGTTGTTCCTGCGACGCCCAAGTCGAAAGAGTGCTCGCCACCCCACAAAGCGATCTACTTCCGTCTGCTATAGCTGCTGATGAGGTGCTTGTAGCTAATTCTTTTTTTGTTGATCCTAGTGAGGGTAGCAAAGTTTGGGATCCTCCTGTTGTAGGTGGGGAAGGTGGTAATGTAACTGGGGCGGGTAGTGATCCTTTAGTTGAGGACTTTGTAAATAAGTTATAGGAACTTGTAACAAATTTTTACTATGTATGGAAATTTAAGAAGTTTTTTTATTTTTGTGTTTTTGTTTTTCCTCTTGTTGTGTTGTCTGGAATGCATTTTGTCTTTGATTGCATCTGTTAGCTTTGTGCTGGCGGGCTGGTCGTTTGTTGCTGTTTAGCCTTTTTTTGCAAGGAAAGCTCTTAGGCTTTTGTGTCTGAGCTTCTGTTTTTCGTGGTTGGCAAAGCTTTGGGGTCGTTAGCTTTTGCGGATCCCATGCATGGCAGGGGGTAGGATGTGGTGTTCTCTGGCAAGCATCCTTGTCGAAGTGCATGGCTGGGCCGTTAGAGGCCAATTGGGCTTCATACTGTGTCTTATGGCGAGCGCATGTGGTAAATTCAAGGAAGGGCCAGTTAGTTCCATTGGGCGTGTAACACGGTGTCGTATTGCGAGAGCACGTGGTGAATACGTTAATGGGCCAGTTAGAGACCGTTGGGCGTGCAACACGGCGTCTTATTGTGAGCGCACGTGGTGGACACGTGGATGGGCCAGTTAAAGGCCGTTGGGCGTGCAGCACGACGTCTTATTGCGAGAGCACGTGGTGGACGCGTGGATGGGCCAGTAAGAGGTCGTTGGGCATGCATCACAGCGTCTTATTGCGAGCGCACGTGGTGGACGCGTGGATGGGCCAGTAAGAGGTCATTGGGCGTGCATCACGATGTCTTATTACGAGCTCACGTGGTGGACGCATGGATGGGCCAGTAAGAGGCCGTTGGGCGTGTAGCACGGTGTTTATTGCGAGCGCACATGGTGGACACATGGATAGGCCAGTTAGAGGCCGTTGGGCGTGCGACACGGCGTCTTATTGCGAGCGCATGCTGTGGATGCATGGATGGGCCAGTTAGAGGTCGTTGGGCGTGCGACACGACGTCTTATTGCGAGTGCACGTGGTGGACGCGTGGATGGGCCAGTTAGAGGCCGTTGGTCGTACAGCACTGTGTCTTATTGCGAGCACACATGGTGGACGCGTGGATGGGCCAGTTAGAGGCCGTTGGGCATACAACATGGCGTCTTATTGCGAGCGCGCATGGATGGGCTAGTTAGAGGCCGTTCGGCAAAGTATTGACTTTAATTTTTCCTGCAAAAGGCGAGCTGTATTATTATTGTCATGAAGGAAAATACAACATGTGTACAAATTTATAGGAAATATTTTTGCAGGTGGATTGCAGTCCAAGTCCTTGGTACGGGACTTCCATCCATTCGCTCCAATGCGTAGGCTCCAAAGTCAATATTCTTTGTCACTTTGTAGGGGCCTTCCCAGTTTGGTGCCATCTTTCCCTGTTCGCCCATGGGTCTGCTGGCTTCACAAGTTTTGAGGACGAGGTCGTTGACTTGGAATTGTCTGCCTTTGACCTTTGAATTATAGTATTGGGCGAACTGTTGTGATCTGGCGACCTGTTTGACTTGTGTCCAGTCTCTGGTTTCTTCTAAGAGATCCAGATTTCTTCTTAGTGTTTCTTCATTGGTGGCGGGGTCGTAGTGAGTCGTTCTCAAGGAGTTTATGCCGATCTTGGTCGGTATCATAGCCTCTGTACCGTACATTAGGTTGAAAGGAATCTCGCCCATGCATGAGTGGGACGTGGTCCTGATAGCCCATAGTATTCTTGGCATTTCTTCTAGCCATGCCCCCTTAGCATTGTCGAGCTTATTTTTCAAGCCTTGAAGGATCTTCTTGTTCATCGCCTCTGTCGATACGTGATCCTCGGGGGGAAGACCCGTTCGAGTGAGGGGAAAAAACAGACAGAGGAAAAGACGACTTAATTCCCCTTAAGTTGAAATTGGGAGGTTAAGAAAACAACCTCGAAAAAAAAAGAAATGGAGTCGCCACCAATCTTTTTTTGCTAGGTGAGATCGTCCACCTATTAAAACCGATTTTTATAAAACATTTTAAAATTAACTAAAACATTTTTTTAAAACCAATTTTGAAGTCTGCGCTTGGCACCAGAGAAAACAAGTGCGGGTTCTGGAGTCGGTTACATGTAGGGAAGAATTAGCACCTCCACAACGCCCGTAATAAATGGTACCTTATTAGTCATGTGTTATCTCAAGTCTTGGTAAAAGTCGGTTTTAGATTTGACATTTTTAAAATAATTCCCAATTTAAAGAAAAAAATAATCCCATTTTTTAATTTGAAAATGATCCGGAATTTATTAACATAAAATTTCCCATGTTTCCCAACAAACTCGACAAAACATAGAATTTTTCCTTAATTTTGGAATTCTTCGAATCACCCTCGTTTTTTGAAAAAAGATATTCCGTCGTTAATTATAATTGATGATTCTCCCCGACAGACCCAGCAGAGAACTCATGAATTATTTTAACTCGGAAATAACCTTGTTCTTTAAAAAACATGATTTTTATTGTATTAAAAATCATTTACCAAAAAATAGTTATGAATATGCAAATTATTACTAAGGTACAAATATAACCTAACCTACATGTACAATTATCACAATATTACACATTTATTTTGACATGGCAAAAGAATTAATGACATGGACATGGCATAAGAATGAATGTCATGTGAATGAAATCGACATGGTAAACATAAGCTTGGCGAACTAAATGACATGGCAAACAAAATGATGTGGCATAAGAATGAAGGTCATGTAAGTGAAATCGAATGGCAAACAAAATGACATGGCATGACAAGATGACATGGCACGAAAATGACATAGCATGAGAATGAATGTTGTGGCATGAAAATGATGTGGCAAACGAATGACATGGCATAAGAATGAATGTCATGTGAATGAAATTGATATGGCAAACAAAATGACATAGCATAAGAATTGAATGTCATGTGAATGAAATCGACTTGGCAAACAAAATGACATAGCATAAGAATGAATGTCATGTGAATGAAATCGAGATAGCTTGAACATGAATGAAATAACATTTACATGACTTAATCTATGGATGACATGACGTAAATGACATGGCATGAACAGATAGTGACATGGTCGAATGACATGGCATACTAAATGAATGACCTGGCATGTGAATGGATTACATGACATATGAATGACATAGCATGAGAATGACATAGCGTGAACACGAATGACATGACCTAATCTATGAATGACATGGCATGGCCGAATAACATGGCAAGAACAATGATGACATGGACAAATGACATGGCATGTGAATGAATGACATGGCATATGAATGAATGAGATAGCATGCTTGACATGGCAAAATCTAAATGACATAGCATATGTATGAATGACATGACATGCTTGACATGGCAAAATCTAAATGACATAGCATATGTATGAATGACATGACATGCTTGACATGGCAAAATCCAAATGACATAGCATATGTATGAATGACATGGCATGCTTGACATGGCAAAATCTAAATGACATAGCATATGTATGAATGACATGGCATGGCATGCTTTACATGACAAAATCTACACGACATAGTATATGTATGAATGACATGACATAGAATAAATGACCTAGCATGCTTGGCATGGCAAATCACAAAATGACATAATCATAAAATATTCATAATCACATCATAATCACGCTAGCAACATCGATATAAAATGACATCAACATGGAATATTCATGAACATAGAATTTCCATAATTAAAATGACAAATGTAAATATCATGGAATATGCATGATCATGGAATTAATTTTTCATGTGAGGAATCACATAAATGGCATATGTCGGAAAATATTACCGTACTCCCCGGCAAAGCTTGGAAAATAATTCTTTCATATGACACTTACATGATTCCGAGTAAAACGAAAACCATACGTTTCGATTCTATAAACACGTGCGTTGAATAATTTTCTAACCTCCCCGGCAAACCCGGCAAAGATTAAGAACTAATTCTAGCCAAATGTTTAGAAAATCGAAAAATATGTTTTATGCCAAATTAAATAAAAATATTTTTAAAAATGCAATGCATGAAGATGTATTTCTCCCTTGAAGTAAGGACATCCGTATACCTAAAAAGGTATCCGACTACCTTTGGAAGAAACTTAAATTAGATTTTCAAAAACAGAAAGACTTTGGGCTCGGATTTTAAAAAAATTAGAATTTTAGGATGAAAATTAGGCCTTGGCCGAACCCCCTCTTTAAAAGCTCTATTTTTTCTAGTTTTGAAACCCAGGTTGACCATCCTTAACCTGACTTTGACAAAATCAAATTTTATGATTGAAATAACATGGAAATTAACCTAAGACAGTAAACAATGTCCCAAATCAGCCCCCTCTTAATATCCTAACCAAAACAGAAAAATTACTATTTCTTAAAAACAAATCTAACTCTCACAGGCAGTTTTAAAAACCTATTTTTTTGCCCTTCTAAAAATTTCAGAAAAATCTGTAAAAATTAGGGTAGACCTAGGACATGTTGACCTCCATGGGAAAAAATCAGCTTAAGTTTTGGAGCATGGATACTATGACCGAATTTTACCAAAATCAAGACAGTGAGTTAAAAACTGCTTTGTCAAAATCTTTTTTTTTTAACCATGATAAAAAAATCTAAAAATCATGATAAATATTCCATGTTATCCCCTGAATGACTACTGCATGTGATAAAAAATTCAATTTATTTTGACCACGGATGAGTAGTGAAAAAAAATTCCAAAGTTAGAATACCCAATCTAAACTATCACTCTTCCAACTAGCATAGGCCAAGGATTTTTGGCTTGAGATCATTAGTTGATCTTTTAGCCAAAAACCTAGTTGAAATGTCATGAAATGCATGATTTTCAGCTAACCAACCATATGACAATGAATCAACCGAGAGTTAAGAACATGAACACAACCAACCAAGCAAGCAACATCAAGCAAGAACAAGCACAAAAATACTCTTCAAGTTTCCCTAGTGTGAAAAACATGTAAATTTTTTTTGACAACTTGGTTATTTGATAAAGAATGTAGAACAAAGGATAAAAAAACTTTAAAATTTATTTTTGAAAACCTTCTTATTCATCAAAAGTTTACAAATCATATCAACAAAAAGAGGAAAAAAGAAATCACAACATCAAAGAAAAGTATTAAAGAAGAAGAAAGGAGATGATAGCTACCTAGCTATTGCTTTCCAAATCAAGATTGCCAAATTTCTCTCTTCTCTTCTCTTTTTCTTTTTCTCTCGAGAGTGAAAATGCCTTAAGAAAAAAATGAGAACCTCTCCTTTCTCCTCATGGTCGGCCCTTCATATTCCCCTAGGGAGTGTGTTTTATTCTTTTACCCCTTGTCATGCTTCCCATGCTCCTCCAACATCCATTGCCACATGGCAAAAAATGTTCCCCCTAAATGACTATTTTCCTTAAAAATAGGGAGCTTGTCCTCTATTTGCATGGTGCTTCCCTTAAAAAATGGGTTTCTTAGCCTCCCATTGGCCAACAAATCCACCTCAACAATTAGTGTCTCCTACCTCTAAAAAATATATTTGCCATTTGTCAAGATCATGGAGGCTACTACAAAAATATCCTCCTACATGGCATTATTTATCCTATTTGGCATCATCTTATTAACTTCACATGCTCTTTACATGGCCTTCACATGGCTTTGCAATTTGGAGCCTTCCCATTGGCTTAAAATGCCAAGTAGGCAAAGTAGTGGAGAATCTTGGCCTTGTAAAAATGTCATCTTGCTATCCATCCTTGGCCATTTGATCCAAGATAATCACATAGCCACCTTCATCCAAGGGCTGACCAAAAATGGCCTGGAAATTTTCGAGCCATTCATCTTTTTTTATTTGCAAATTGGCCCTTTTTTATTTCTTTGGTAAAATTGCATTTTGGCCCCCCAAACTTAATTTAATTGCAAACGGACTCCAATTTTAGATTTTTCTTTTCCAAGTCATCCGATCAAATATAAAACTCAGTTCTGGAGGTTTTCATATTTTTCCGAGCTCATATTCTATTTTTCTCGAATTTTTCTCTAAAGTTTCGGTTTAGTGCCTATCAAACTTTGTCCTTTTCATTTGAACTTCAATTCGTAATTTTCTTCTCCAATCCCTTTTATAAAATATAAAATTCAGATCTGAAAGTTTTCATGATTTTTCGAGCTCGTTTCCTATTTTTTCCAGAATTTTCTCTTGGAATTTCGGATTAGTGCACCAGAACTTTGCTTTTTTTCATTTGAGCTCCGATTTTGGATATTTCTTCTCCAATCCCTTCCATCAAATATAAAATTCAGATCTAGAAGTTTTCATAATTTTGGGAGCTCGTTTCCTATTTTTTTTCGAAATTTTCCCTTGGAATTTTGGATTAGTGCACCCGAACTTTGCCTTTTTTCATTTAAGGTGGTCCAATTTCAGATTTTTCTTCTCCAATCCCTTCCATAAAATATAAAATTTAGATCTAGAGGTTTTTGTAATTTTCTGAGCTCGGATTCTATTTTTCTCGGATTTTCCAAAATTGCCTTTTAACCTCCGAAACCCCGATTTTACTCAAAACGGGTTCGATTTTTGGATTTTCTTTTTAAACTGCCTTTGTTATACATTGAATTGGAGTTGGTCCAAAAACACACAATTTTTACATCCGAACTCCTATCCGATTTAGTTTTCCCCTTTTTCAGTATTGGGAATTTTCTCCTTTTTTTCGTTTTTTTCCCCAACCGGCTCTTCTTTGGGATTCACTTCAAACTGGGACTTGGGATCTTTTTATTTATTTATCCTTTATCAACTGGTGGCTTCAATTTCACCGAATCGGGCCATCTTTGCAGTTTTCCCCAAATTTGTGAAATTAGATATTTATTAATTAAATTCTTATTTTCCTTTTTCTCTTCAAACCACATCTTCATTCAACTCCACTTCGAAATTAGACTTTCCAATATCTATATTGATTGATCTTAATCTATTTAGAACCTCCAATTTCGTCGAATTTGATCGTTTACGCACTTTTTCCCAAATTTACCGAATTAGGTATTTCTCTATACTGAACTTCTGCAACCTGTCTTTCGAACTCTCTATCTTTCGTTGTAGACCTCTGATTATCAAAATTCTTTCACCATTGTTCAATTCAACTTCGAATCTTGATTTTGACTGAGAGTTGACTTTTTCAGTGGTTGACTTTTTGGGGTTAACTTTTTCGGAGTTGAGTTTTTTCAAATTGACTTTTTCGCTTTGACTCTGAATCAAAGTCTTGGAGACCCATTAGCAGAATGAAGAAAGATTCTTTGCATTCCGGGAAGTCAAAAAAGAGAAGATCGCCTTGTTTAGGGGCCCGGACAAAATTAGGTGTCTACAGCTGCCCCTCTTTGACTATTGCTGAGAATCAGGAATACGGCAAAGACCAATAGACAACCATTTTGTCAAGGTATGGAGGCTGCTCGCAAAAAGGGAGGGATTTTTTCAAAAATTTTAAAAGTAAAACAAAAGATAAAAGATTTAGGCCTTGAATTAAAACTACCTTGACTGTGATACCAAGGCTCGATTTGTCTCAAGGGAATGAATTCAACTTTTTAGAACTAAAAGTTGTACCTCGACGTTGATCTCGGGGCTCAAATCATTTGAAAAAACAAGTTCGATTTAAAAGAAAAGAAAATACCTCGACGTTGATCTCGGGGATCAACTCATTTGAAAAACAAGTTCGATTTAAAAGAAAACAAAATACCTCAACGTTGATCTCGAGGCTCGACTCATTTGAAAAAAAAGTTCGATTTAAAAGAAAAGAAAATACCTTGACGTTGATCTCGGGGATCGACTCATTTGAAAAACAAATTCGATTTAAAAGAAAAGAAAATACCTCGACGTTGATCTCGGGGGTCGACTTATTTGAAAAGCAAGTTTGATTTAAAAGAAAAGAAAATATCTCGACGTTGATCTCGGAGCTCGATTCATTTGAAAAAACAAGTTCGATTTAAAAGGAAAGAAAATACCTCGACGTTGATCTCGGGGCTCGACCCATTTTAAAAACGGATTTGACTTAAAACAAAAAGAAATACCTCGACGTTGATCTCGGGGCTCGACCCATTTTAAAAACGAATTCGACTTAAAACAAAAAAAAAATACCTCGACGTTGATCTCGGGGCTGACCTATTTTAAAAACGGATTTGACTTAAAACAAAAAATAAATACCTCGACGTTGATCTCGGGGCTCGACCCATTTTAAAAAATGGATTCAACTTAAAATAAAAAGAAATACCTCGACATTGATCTCGGGGCTCGACCCATTTTAAAAAAGGATTCGACTTAAAACAAAAATAAATACCTCGACGTTGATCTCGGGGCATTACCCATTTTAAAAAGGGATTCGACTTAAAACAAAAAGAAATATCCACAGTTCCTGCAATGTTAGTCGAATGCAGTGATGATAATGACGAAGTTTTGCAAATGCTTGTAGAATGCTTGCTCCCTAGAGGCAAATACTACTACCCCCAATGATGCAAATACTTATGACTGATGTAGACGTAAATATCCTCAAATGATGCAAATGCTTCATGAAACGATGAAAATGCAAAGTTTTAACAATGATGCAGATGCTCATTAATGATGCAGATGCAACTATCCTCGAATGATGTAAATGCAAAAGATTTTAACAGTGTGCAAATGCTTCTAAATGACGCAAATGCAAATATTCTCGAATGATGCAACCACTTCATGAAATATGCAGAAGCAAAGATCAATAATGATGCCAAACACCTTCTAAATGATGCAGATACGCATGTCCCTGATTGTATTCTTTCAGTTTGGCTTGGCTTTTCTAATTCATTCTTCTTCCCCAAATCAAAGTGTATCTTGGACGTTCTTGCCCCATAAGGAATCATTCCCTTGTCAATCCTTGGTCATCTCATTGCCCCAACAGTTCCTCAAACTCTTATCCATGGATTTTGTTTGCCAAATTCTGTTTCTTCTTCTCATATCTGGAAGTCAAGGTTAACCCCAGTAGTTCCATACCTTTTGTTAGAAATACCCTTGTCTCATGTCAGCATAAAAAATGGTTATTTCAAAAAAAATTATTTCTTTTATTTGTTTTTCCTCGTTTTAGAAAAAACTGCTCATTTGATAAAAACTTCTAAGCAAAAAATATTAACCCCATAGTGTGTGATGTACAAATCTCTTGAAGACTGATGATCACCGTTAGAAATTTTTTTGAATGTCAATTTGGGTTTTTCAATTTGAATTGAAAGGCTTGGTATAACAGGATTTTAGTTGATCCAAGAAAAATTCACAACAAGAAAAATGTATTTCCCTTCTAGGCTCACAAATGGAACAGGTTTTTATAAAACATGAATTCCTTGAGAGTCAAACAAATTCAACATTCTTTCAGCTTCCAAATCATGGAGTTTTGACAAGCGTCAAGATTGGTCGGGATGTTTAAATTGGAAAGTTTATTTTTGGAGGGAAAAAAGTCTTAGTTTTTGAAGTCAATCCTCCTTATGAGAGCTGGCAATTTGGGAGGTTTAGGAATTCCTAGATGTTCCTTGATTTCTTCAAGATGACCTTCTCTTAATTGTGGCATCAGCATCAAAAATTCCAATTTACTCTAGACCGCCCATATTTGGGTTTTCGCTCTAGAGTCCCATTCTTTCCATTTTTCTCTTTTTTTTTTATTGTTCCACCATGCACCTGAGAATTCTAAATTCTTTCTTAGTGAAATGATAATTCAATGAGATGGGATAAAATTTGAGGAAAAACGCTTCAAGTTAATATCCACGCTTGATCAAAATGGACTTTTAAAGAACGTAACGTAGGCCATGGTTCGGGGTTCAAAAAGAAAGGATAAGTAGGCTCAAAATATGTGTTTGAGGGTAGTCAGATCAAGGATCATTTCTTGAGAAGGATTCCCTTTGAAACATTTGTCCCTTTTGGATTTTTCTTTTTTTTCTTTTTTTGACTTTTGCTCCTTTTCTTTTTTTTTTCTTGGCTTTCATTTCGCCATCCTTTTCACATTTTCTTTTTTCTTCTTTTTGTTTTGTTCTTGGCTTTCATTTTTCCATCTTTTCTAAATTTTCCTTTTCCTTTTGCATCTTCATTTCGACAGAGTGAAACCGTATTTATTTGGGAGCTCAATTTGCTTTGTATCTGTCTTCGAGTTAAGACTCATTTCTTCGTGATCTTTGAGAAGATCTTTCCTCACATTTGCACCCTAGTGTAGAGCGTGATCCTTGATCAGGGTTCAAAGAAGAAAGAATTCTTTCGGCTCAAAAGGGGTGACTATGGATAATAATTTTTTTTGTGTGAAAGGGATATGAAAGATGGCCATTTCTCATATCAAGCGCAAATATTCTCATTGAAAAGCAATCCCCTAGGGGCAATAGATAATCAGAATTTCATTTTACACTTTTGGATCATCCGAATTCTCATATGCATGATATGACAATTTTTCTTCTTTTTTTTAATGCTGCATGCCCCCAATAATTCATGCGTTAATTCCCCCTTATCCACCATGTATCCATCATTTCTACATATGATACCCCTATTTGATTAACCATGAGAATGAGGAACATCGCAAGTCTTGGTTTATACTGAAAAGGATGAGTTTCAATCTTGGGTTTGCTTGAAGTGACAAGGAAAAATATGGCCCAAAAATAGGTTTTCTCTGGGACATGGGATAATCTGGTTTAGTTATTGTGCCCCGAGGTGTCAATCATGAAGTGATATTTGGGCAATTAGCTTTTTGTGGTTATGGGAAATGATGTGAAAGGTTTTGGCACAACCTTGACACACATCAAATTACCATGATCTAGATTCTTGAAAGAATGTTTCATTTGTTTGAGTTTCCAGGGAGCTCAAAAATTTCAAAAGGTTTGTTCCATTGTTCATAGCCTAAGCTAGAACCTACATCTTTGCTTATTCTACAATGAAATTCACATTTATATCCCTTGAAGCATTAGATCTTTTAAGTGGTCTCGGTTCAAGGGATTTAGGCATAAGAAAGTCCAAAAGAGAGGCGGGAGGGTATTGGGCCATTTCTAACAATGATCATCAATATTCTCGAGACTATCCATTATTTCATGTGAAAAAGCCCCTTATTATTGTTTACCAAATTTTTTCTCAAAGTTTCATTTTTTTTGCAAATTCAAATTATTGCTAAAACACAACAAACACAAAACATCTAAAATTCAAAATTTATTTAGTTCATATGGATGCCAACATGAGACAAGTAGTTTCATCATAAGGTATGAGAGTACATACATCAGAATGCTCCCATTGACATGCTTTCAAAGATAGTAATTCTCCTCCTCAAAAACCCTAAAAGAAACTAATTTATGGCAAAGAGGACTTCCACTGTTAGATAAGCTTTGGAGTTAAAATGCCATTGTGAACAAGACCTTCAACCCTTTCCTTCAGTTGTTTGTATTTTTCAGTCGAATGCCCAATTGCTCCCATGTGATACTCACATTTGCTGTTGGGGTCATAACTTTTAGCTGATGAATCTGGAACTGTTGTCAAAAGCATAGGGGTAAGGTATTGGTTCTTTATTAGCATTGGCAGTAGGTCAGGGATTGGGATCAGAATCTTCTCTTGGTTATCCCGTGGTTGTTTTTGGGAATGAGGCCTTTCATGACATTTGGCCTTCCCTTCTTCAAAACTCAGCAAACTAGCTTTGATGAGATCTGTGACCTTGTATTTCAAAGATGGGCAATTCTCGGTTGAGTGGCCTTGGTTGACGGAATGGTAATTGCAACGCTCATTAGCATTATACCAGCTTGGGTACGGGGGCTTTAGAGGCTCCAGTTGCTTGGGTGTTAGAAGGCGATTCTGGATAAGTTGAGGTAGCAGCTCACTGTATGACACAGGAATCGAGTCAACTTGATTTCTTTCTTGCTTCATGAACCCATGTATGCCTTTCTTTCATATCCTGACATCCCCATTTGTCTTACCATGAACGAACAGTGGCTTCTTCCCGTCATCTGATTTTTGTTTCTTCTCAAGATCTATCTACCTGCTACTAATTAGTGCTTGAACCTTTCACTTTAGAGATAGAAAATTTTCTGTGGAATGACCTCGAATCCCGCAATGATAATCACAAAATGCATTTTTATCATACCAGCTTGGGTATGGGGGTCGGATAGGCTTCACTGGCACTCGAGTGAGAAGTCAATTTTCAACAAGCTGGGGCAACAACTCAGAGTAAGAGATGGAGAGTGGCTCAAACTGATCTATTTTTCGAATATTCTTTGACTTTCCCTGGCTGGCCTTAGTTTGAAGATTTATCAAATAATTATATTAAGAGGACATCAGGTATAAGTAAGGACCCCGATATACATTGTTCATGGAAGGGTAAAACTGTTGGTACATGGGTTCTAGAGGATATGGGACAAAGCTTCCCATCCGTTGCCCACCATAGGTCATAGATTGGATATCTTTTACTTTTCTTTGGGGTTCCCAATTTCCTTTGCTACCGGATGTCTCACCTACTTTGAGCTTCTCATTCTTGGCTGTCTCCTTCATTATCTCTTTTGGGATTATCCTGCCCGTGGAGTCCTTCGTGGCGTTACTAGCTAGTTCATCATTGCATGGAGCCTGTAGTGTATTTGCAAATAGGACAACAACTTCTTTTTCAGTTAAAGGCGGCTGTACCTGGGCCGCTATATCTCTCCATCTGTGAGAATATTCTTTGAAGCTTTTAGTGGCCTTTTTCCTCATACTTTGTAAAAAAAAAACGGTCTGGTGCCATTTCAATCATATGCTTGTATTGGTCATGGAAAGCTTTAGCCAAATCATTCCAAGAACAAATCTGATCCCTACTCAACCGATTATACCACCTGCTTGCGGACCCAATGAGGCTATCATGAAAACAATAGACCAATAATTTATCATTATCCACATGACTCATCATATTTCAGCAGAACATTTTGAGGTGGGTCATTGGATCAGTTGTCCCGTCATATATCTCGAAGTTGGGGACCTAGAATTCAGGCGAAATGACTAAATCGGGGACCAAGCAATATTCGTTTGCATCTACGTTCCTAAATACATATGTGCTTTCTAATACCCGAAGCCTTTCATATAATAGCTAGTACCTCGCTGTATCTTGCGACTGTATGCTTTGAGAATTCTGCCTTTGATTACTGTTATCCCACACGGGCAAGAGAGGCAATTCCCCAAATTGTTTCCCAAGACTTTTGATTTTCCTTTTGCAATAGAACTCTCAACCTACCCCTTTTCTTTGACAATGGCGGGCATCAGCTCCATCAGCTTAATCATTTGCTCTCGGACTTCTTCCTGAGTTCTATTCACTTCTTTCTTTATCCCTTGCTGAACCTGTTCCATTCTCTCTATTCTAGCCAAGTACTTGACCTCCATGGCTGTTTCTCTCTCAGCAGATTCCTCAACATGCCTCTTGCCTTTGGCAATGGCGGACATCAATTCCATCAGTTTAGCCATTTGTTCTCGGTAGTCTTCCTGATTTTTAATTAGCCTTTCTTGCGTCTCCTACAGAGCCTGTCTCATTCTTTCCATTTCGTCTGAGTTCCCGTCTTCCATGAATCCTAACAAATGTTGTATAGGTTCTCAGTGACTCTTATACCTCTGATTAAAAAAGATTTCTTCGAAAGCTTTTAAAGTTAAGCCCATTCTATTTCATCTCATTAATGTATTTCATGATGAATGAGCCATGAATGTCGTGAATGTAACATGATGCCAATATAATGCATGCAAAGAATAAACAAGTCAATGTACGGATATATATAGTGAGTGACCATGCATTTCCCAAATGCACTCCCCTATGAGTGATCATATATGTTATGAAAGCAACATGATGTCAATTTGATGCAAATTAATCCATGGGTATATATAGAGAATGGCCACATATGTCACAAATGCATTCTACAATGAATGACCATATATGTTATGAATCCAACACGATGTCAATACAAAGCATGTAAAGAATAAATGAACTAATGCATGAACGTATACAAAGAAATCATGCTGGCTATGTATGTCATAAATGCAACACGATGCCAATATGAAGCACGTAAAGAATGGACAAATTAATGTATGGGCATATACAAAGAAATCATACAATAATTAAATAGAATGGTGGGGACCAATCTTAATACCCTATTTTGAATTTCACATATTGGAAACTTATGACATATTATTCTTCTACACTTTATTAAATGTATGAATGAATAGAGATGTATGAATAAATTAATAAATGACTGAATAAGTAAGTAATCAAATGACTGAATGAATAAACAAATGAATAAATGTAAACTTTAGTGCATTAATGAATGAATGTGTGGAAGGTATTGGCCACAGGATAATTCCAACCAAACGGTCTTTCATTACTGAAGTTGATTATATCAACGATAAAACAACAAGATCTGTCCACATTGCATAATAACTTTGCCTAAGACAATCTAGCATCTACTGAGTAATTTGTCAATCTATTTCCTTTCTATCCGAAGTCAAAGTGTCATTATAACTATGATGGCCCTAAAGTGACCTTCTCGGATCTCGGACTCTCCTTCACAGTCCCCCTTTTTCGGATTGCTTTGCTTCTTCAACTTTCAACCTGGCATGTAGTCTTTCATTTTCCAGCTGACATCTCAACAGTTTAGTAGAAACAGCGGTGTGTAAGCTTTCCTTAACTCGCTTCTCTTGCTCAAGTCTGACGGCTCTGGCTTCCTCATGTTTCGTTTTCTCTTTCCAGTAGTCGCTCCCTTTTTTGAGGTTGTCGACTTCTTTCTGCCATACCTTGGAAGACTTAGCGGCCCCTTCATATTTTAGTTCAAAATGAAACATTTTGTTTTCCAAGTGTAGTTCTTTGAGATCACCCTTGACAGTATCCCTTTCTCTCTTGACCTTTTTCGCTTCACTTTCCCGAATTGATTCCCTAGTCTTCAAGTCATCGATCTCTTCTTGGAGTCGGGCGACTTTTTTGCTCATTCGGGCCTTTTCTTTTTAAAATTCCGACTTTGCGATTTCTAACTCAGATGGCACTTCTTCCGATTGCAGATCCATCAGTGAGACATCCCTCCCATCGGGTGCCAATAGTCTATCATTAACTCTCTTGGCCCTCTATACCATATAATTTGGTGTGACGTTATCGGCGTACTGAGCCACCTCTACCCGATAAGTTTTCTTTCATGCCACTACGATTTCGCGCACTTTTCTTGAGTATCCATATTCTCCATAAGTAAATTCTAACTCATTAAGATCGTGGGTCGTAGGAGTGAATTAACGAGATTCCGATTGCCTTAACACCAGCAGTGGCGCATAACTCACACCTCCACATACTCCTAATAGTGGGACACATGCCTTGTCCCCACACTTGTACAACATCGGCATAGGAGCTATCCATGGAGCTCTCCAAGTTACCATCTCAGTCTTGAGGTTTCGGAGTATGTCGATCCACTATTCTTCGGTCCTATCTTCGGGCCAATCCCTCTTGAGAAACTCACTGATCGGTTCCAATGGATTTCCAATACGGGTGGAGATGAACTTTTTCTTGCTTCCAAAAGTGGCTCTGAATCCATATGTAGAGAAGTTGTGCACAAACCACGAAATGCCCTTTTCCTCCCCGTCTACAGAAATTCAGGGACCGGATTATTTCTGCTATGATTGCCGGGGCCGGGTTTATCCTCTGCCCTAACCTCTCGAAAAGATCCACTACTGCTACATCCACGTATCAGCAATGTCTTCGGGAAGATAACTAACCCATAGATAGCTAAGGCAAAAATATTTCTAGCTATCTCCTTACTAGCATGACTATGGATTAAAGCCCATAGAGTATCCCATAAGATGCAATTGTTTGCTCCTTTTTAGACCATGTGACTCTCAACCCAACTTCTTTCCACCCCCAAAATCGTGGACACCTTTTTCTTGAAACCCGACGTCTTCGAATCTTTCAAGTAAATACGATCCGGAATGACATTCTCAATATGCAACAGAGTCGAATATTCTTCGATGGTCGAAGTCATATCCTCTCGGTTGAAGGTGAAGCATCGGTAGGCAGGATTCCAAAATTACACCACGGCCCGGATTAACTCACCACTGACCTTGACTGGGATTAACAGTGCTATGTCCCCATAAATGTGAGTGAAGGCTTCCCTTTCTGCTATATCCCACGGATTAACTCACCACTAACCGATTCTGGATTTTACTTTTCCAATCCCTTCCACAAAATATAAAATTCAGATCTAGAAGTTTTCATAATTTTTCGAGCTCGTTTCCTATTTTTCCCAAAATTTTCCCTTGAAATTTCGGATTAGTGCACCCGAAATTTGCCTTTTTTCATTTAAGCTCCGAATCTGGAATTTTCTTCTCCAATCTCTTCCATAAAATATAAAATTCAGATCTGGAGGTTTTCGTAATTTTCTGAGCTCGGATTCTATTTTTCCCGGATTTTCCAAGATTGCCATTTAACCTTCGAAACCTCGTTTTTACTCAAAATGGGTTCGATTTCTAGATTTTATTTTTCTACTACCTTTGTTATACATTGAATTGGAGTTGGTCCGAAAACGCCCAATTTTTACATCCGAACTCCTCTCCCATTTAGTTTTCCCCTTTTTCAATATTGGGAATTTTTTCGTTTTTCTGTTTTTCCTCCAATCAGCTCTTCTTTGGGATTCACTTCAAACTGGGACTTGGGATCTTTTTATTTATTTATCCTTTATCAATTGGGGGCTTCAATTTCACCGAATCGGGTCATCTTTGTAGTTTTTCCCAAATTTGTGAAATTAAGTATTTATTCATTAAATTCCTATTTTTCTTTCTCTTCAAACCACATTTTCCTTCAACTCCACTTCGAAATTGGACTTTCCAATATCCATATTTATTGATCTTAATCCATTTGGAATCTCCAATTTCGTCCAATTTGATCGTTTATGCACTTTTTCCCAAATTTACCGAATTAGGTATTTCGTTATACTGAATTTCTGCAACCTGTCTTTCAAACTCTCTATCTTTCTTTGTAGACCTTTGATTATCAAAATTCTTTCACCATTATTCAATTCAACTTCGAATCTTGATTTTGACTGAGAGTTGACTTTTTCAATGGTTGACTTTTCAAGTTGACTTTTTTGGAGTTGACTTTTTTTATTTGACTTTTTTGCTTTGACCTCTGAATCAAAGTCTTGGAGACCCATTAGCAGAATGAAGGAAGATTCTTTGCATTTTGGGAAGTCAAAAAAGAGAAGATCGCCTTGTTTAGGGGGCCCGGACAAAATTAGGTGTCTATAGCCTCCACTTGTCCATTTGTTTGGGGGTGTTGGACTGAGCTGTGAGTCAGGAGAATTTTGAAGTTCTCACAAAACTTCTTCAACTTGCCCCCTGGAACATGTGCGCTATTGTCTGCCACAATGGTGTTGGGAACCCTGTATCTACATACCATAGACTTCCAAATGAAGTTCTCAATTACCCTTTCTGTGATGGTCACCACAGCCTCTGCTTCTACCCATTTGGTAAAG
This sequence comes from Fremontodendron californicum, assembly GCA_030761205.1. NCBI lineage: Eukaryota > Viridiplantae > Streptophyta > Magnoliopsida > Malvales > Malvaceae > Fremontodendron > Fremontodendron californicum. The sequence goes on from JAULJL010000013.1 coordinate 24,768,265, forward strand.
TATTCACAGGCGACAACTACGAACTTCTTTTGCCCTATCTCAATTGGGAAGGGTCCTACAATGTCGATCCTCCCACATTGCAAAGTGATATGGACTCGACAGCTGGTTGAGCAATTCTGCCGTTGTCTTGGAATAGTGGCAAACTTTTGGCACTTATCACACTTCTCTACCAACTTTATGGTGTCTTTCTTCATTGTTGGCTAGTAGAAACCCTGTCTCAGTGCTTTCTATGCTAGAGACCTGCCCCCTATGTGATTTTCGCATACTTTTTCATGGATATCCTAGAAGACGTATTCAGCCTCTGTTGGCCCTAGACACCTTAGTAAGGGTTCGCTGAATAATTTCCTGTACAGGGTGTCGCCTATTATCGTGTATCTGGCAGCTCTTCTTCTTAGTCTAAGTTGTTCTTTGGGGTCGTCGGGCGAGGTCCCTTTTGTGAGAAAGTCTATAATGCTTGTTAACCAACTCTGTCCATTGATTATTGGGAGGATCTCTTCGCCCTTTTGGTGGCCTGGCAAAGGGCGGTGCTCGAGGAGGATTTTTCTCTTTGTCTTATTTCGATAGCGGAGGCGAGCTTGGACAAGGAGTCTGCCCTGACTTTTTCTTCTCTGGCGATCTGCTGGACTGTCAACTGGTTGAAGCGCTGCTTCAGGTTCATGAACTTTTTGTGATATTTTACCAGGGTGGTCTCCCTTACTTCATATTCCCCATTCACCTGCTTTTCTAACAATTGGGAGTCGGTTGACACAGATAGCCTTGTGGCCCCGAGTTTGAGTGCCAACTCTAGCCCCACCAGAAGGGCCTCATACTCTGCTGCGTTGTTTGAGGCGAGAAAACCGAAAGATAACCCGTACTGCCATTCACTTCCCTAGGGGTCAGTTAACAAGATTTCGGCACCTGATCTCTCTTTTGCTGAGGATCTGTCTACATACAACGTCCACATGCCATTTGGGGCAGGCTCCAATTGCTGGGGTTTCTATATTAAGGTTGGTTCTGGAAGTAGTGGCCGTGCCTCATTGCCAGGGTTCAATGGTGATTCTTTCGGGTAGTGGATTGGCACTGTGATGGCGCTGGTGAATGAGCACCCAACTATAAAGTTCGCCAAAGCTTGGGCCTTGATGGCCTTCTTTGGCCTATACTACAAGCTAAATTCACTCAGCTCGACACTCCACTTGGTCATCCTACCCGCTGTGTCTATCTTTTGTAGGACTTCCCTTAGCAGTTGATCCGTCAATAACGTGATGGGATGGGCCTGGAAATACTGACTCAAGCGCCTGGCCACTACTATCAGAGCGAAGGTTTTTTTTTTCCAATCGAGTATAATTGACTTCCCCTTCTGCGAAGCTCGACTGACATGATAAACTGGTATTTGGCGGGCTTCTTCTTTCTTAAGAAGCACGGCAACTACAGTTTCGTCTGAGGCTGCCAGGTAAATGTACAATTGATCTCCTGGCATGGGACTTGTGAGCAAGGGCGGCAAGCACATATACTTTTTTAATTCTTCAAAAGCCTTCTGACAATTTTCGGTCCACTGATATTTGGAGGCTCCTCTTAGTACCATGAAGAATGGTAGGCATTTGTCGGCGAGCTTGGAGATAAATCTGTTAAGGGCGACCACTCTGCCAGTGAGTTTCTGCATTTATTTGATATTTTTCAGCGGGTACATACCCAGGATTGCCTGAATCTTTTTCGGATTTGCTTCTATTCCTCTGTCGAAGACTATGAAACCAAGGAACTTCCTCGCTCCTACTGCAAATGCGCATTTTTCTGGATTTAATCTCATGTTGTGTTTTTTGATGACACCAAAGACTTCCTCCAAGTCTCGGATGTGTTGGTCCAACGAGGGGCTTTTAACCAGCATTTCAGCCACATAAACCTCCATGCTTCGCGCAATCTGATCTTTGAATAGTCTGTTGACCAACCTCTGCTGGTGGCTCCTACGATCTTTAGTCCGAAGGGCATCACTTGGTAACAGAACAGACCTTCCTCTTTGACAAACGACTTCTTGTCTTGATTGTCGAGATTCATTTTTATCTGATTGTAGCCGAAGAAGGCGTCCATAAAACTCAGATACTTGTGTCCTGTGAAAGAGTCTACCAGGCGATCTACGGCTGGCAGGGGGAAACTGTACTTGGGGAAGGCCTTATTCAAATCTGTAAAGTCCACGCACATTCACCACTTTCCACTAGCTTTTTTTACCATCACTACATTGGCGAGCCAATCTGGGTAGACCACTTCCTTGATGAAGTCAGCGGCAAGCAGTTTTTTAACTTCTTCTTTGATCGCCCTGACTCACTCAGGGGCGAATTGGCGCTTCTTCTGTCTGATCAATTTTGCTATTGGGTTCAAATTCAGGGAGTGGGTGATTAGTCTCGGGTCTATCCAGGCATGTCGGCCATCGACCATGCAAACATGTCGACATTTTCTTGCAACATGGCCACCAAAGGTCACCTTTCTTCGTTTCCCGAAGAGGACCCGACCTTGGTTGTCTTAGACGGGTTTTCTAGATCCAATGGGATCGTTTTTGTTTGTTCTGTGGGTTTCGCCTTAAACTGACTTGTCTTTGCCTTGTTGTCCAAGCTTTCTAAGGTGAACATAGTTTGGTCGATCAATTTGACTTGAGTTTCTATTAGCTGCCCCATGCTTCCGTAATGTCGAGGTTAGGCTTGACGCCCTGATTTTTCTTGGCGATCTGTATGGACAACACATGGCACTGTCGTGTCATTTGCTGATCTGTCATCATGTAACCAATTCCCATTGGCGTTGGGAATTTCACCGTCAGGCAGTAGAGAACGGCCATCATCCTTTCTTTTCTCATCACAGGCCTTCCAAAAATGGCGTTATAGGCCGAAGGCTGATCGACTACTAGGAATTTAGAGATGACAGTGAGCGTGTGGTCGCCGTCTCTAATTGTTATCGACAGGGTTATTGATCCTTTGACTGTTATTGGCTAATTTGCAAAGCCAAAAATCGAGCTTGTCGGATTCAAGTCATTTTCAGGGATGCCCATCTTCTTGAAGGCTCACCATTGGATTACCTTTATTGCGTTACAGCTGTCTACGAGGACCCTTTTCACTCTAAAATTTTCAATTGTGGCCGCCATAACAATCGGGTCTTCCCATTGTCCTCCAAGATTCGACGTCATTATCATTGAAGTCTACCATCTAGTCTTCATTCTGTTTTGCTCGCTTGGGGGTTGTATCGATCGCCATTATGCTTCTGAGGTGGGCCTTTCTCTTAGATTTACTGGCGGTCCATTCTTCTGTTCTCCCTACTATCATGTTTATTACCTCTTAGACCAGTTTTTTACCTTCTGCCCTGCCTGTGTTTCTCTGGTTGTTTGCCAACGACTACCCCTGATAGGTTTCTGACTTCCTTAAAAACTATTTGATTTGTCCATTTCTGATGGCGGTCTCAATTGCATCTTTTAAAGACCTACAATCTTCGGTGTTGTGCCCCACATCGTTGTGATAGTTGCACATTTCCTTGGAGTTAAGGCGCATCGGGTTATCCCTCATAGGGTATGGCATCCCCAGGATACCCTCATGGGCCACTACATTTAGAATGTATGCCTTTGAGGCGTTGAGAGGGGTGTATTCATCAAACTTAGAGTATGAGGCTCTTTCCCCTCTTCGTCCGCAACCCTGGGTGGCTCGGTCCGTGTTATTGTGCCGAGTTGTTCTTTCGGGTGATCTAGACCTTTGGCGATGTGAGTCAAGCCCCAACTGTCTTCTGTTATCTTGGTATCCCTGTTTGTTTTTCGGGGGGCACCTTTGACCTTGTTGGTAGTTTGTTCTTTCCTCAGGCCCTTCTGCCAGTTTCATTTCCTCTGTTTCGGCATATCTCTGGGCCTTCTCATACAGATTGTAGAGTTATCGTGCAGGTACTTCATTTCCATGGTAGCGAAATTGAACCTGCGGATGTATTCCCTGAGGGTCTCACTTTTCTTCTGTCTCATTGCGATGAGGCTGGCCAGGGTTTTGAAAGTTGCTTTGTTGACGAGAAAGTGGGTGATAAAGGTTCTGCCGAGCTTTTGGAAGCTGTCAATGGACCCTGCCAACAATGAATGGTACCAGGTTCTGGCGTGCATTCTGAGTGTCGTAGGAAATGCCTGGCACTTCTGGGCGTCGCTGGCCTCCAGCAGGTCCATATAATTTTTGTATTGGATGGGGTGGTCTGTGGGATCTTTGGTGCCATCATAGGTTTCTTTCGGGAGCTTGATTGTCTTGGGCACTGGTTCCCGTCGAATTTCAAGGGTCAGGGGACTGTTTTAGTCCGTTATCCGTTCCACTTCCTCAACTTTGTCCTTCACATTATGTGGACCTCTCTTTTGAGGGCCGCCATTTGGGCCTCAACAGTGCCTACAGCCGTCTCCTTATTAGCGGGCAGGTGTTCCTCGTTTTAGGGTACCTCCTCGGAGCGTTGTCTCCTGCTTTGTCTGTGCACCCTGCTTGCGGCTGTTCTATGGCTATCTTGGTAGGACGAGCTGACACTGTTTTCTTCCTGGTTGTTATTGTTGTCTTTTTGGTTTTGCCCCACTTTTTGATTGGTCTGCTGGGCGGTCTGTTGCTGCTCAGCCAACTGAGCCTGGAGGTCTTGTATCTGAGTCATGAGTATCTAGTATGTTGGGTCGATGTAGGGTAGCGTTGGGGGGTGGATGGTGGAATCGTGCCTCAATGGGAGGCCAGTAGAGGTGTTTGGTAATAGTGTGGCTAGTGTGCTTGCTCGGCCAGCTGTTTAGGGGTCTGATCCAGGAACAAAGGAAATGCTTGTTTGTCCCATGGTGCTAAATTGAGTTCCTAAGGGGTTGGATAGGGCTACGTGAGTGGTTTGTTGGGTGGTCGGGGGGATATCTCGCGTCGGAGTCGGGAGGGTTGGGAATACCGGGGAAGCAGCTATCAGTAGGCTTTGCTAGTAGTTTTGGGGGTAGTATGGTTGTTGGGGCCAGAAGTTGGGTAAGTAGGGGGTTTGGTAACTGGTGCTAGGTCCCGATGGATTAAGGAAAGTCAGCGGGGGAGGAGAGTGGAAGCTGCCTGTAACCGGGGGTGTAGAGGAGTGAGTGTTGGGGGGATGCCACCTGGGTCTTCAAGTGAGGTGGTTTGTTGGGTTGGTGGTAAAGACATGGCTTGTCATTTCCCATAGACGGCGCCAAATGTTGATGTCTTTTATGTCGAGGTGGTGCTCCTGGTGGTCTAAGGCCATGCGAGCAAGGAAAATAGGTCAGAGGGCACCGGAGGTTGAGCTCCGGGACACGCTCCGATGCCTAAGTCAGTGTTTAGAGAAGGAAGAGGAGGTCTGGGAGAGAGAGAACTTCCCCGAGAATAACCCTTGGGAGGACTATATATAGAGGAGGTCGGGCGACCTGTTGGTTCCACGTGTCCGACTTTGGTTGATCGTCTGATGTAAACGGCCTCGGGGGGCCTCGCAGAGGAGACGGCCTCATTTAATGTCTGTCGTCTGCAGGCTGCAGCATTAGGTGGACACCGAGGTGACTGGAGATGTGACCTCTAGGGGAAAGGGAGGTGCCCACGTGTCTCGGGCCTCTGTCCTCAGTGATTCCTGGGCTCGCCTGATTGGGCCTAGGTTGGGCTAGTCTGTTGGGCTTGCTTGGTGGACTAAATGGGTTCAACAACTCTCACAGTATTTTTTGCTCATTTAAAGACTTTTTTTTTTTTTTACTTGTTAGTTATATATATAAAGCATAGTTATTAATATCATCCAAATACTCGATATGTATGGTACGTTACGATTCGATTTATTACAAAACGATATGTATTTATATAGGGAATCGATTTTATCATAAATCAATGGTGTTACTATTGATACACAAGTGAATCGGTGCGTATTGTACGATATATACAATATATTTCGATACGCATGTGGTGAATTTATCCAAGACCCAACTAAAATATGATAAAAACCAATTACTAAAAATGTAACTTTAATAGTTTTTATCAAAAAAAAACTTATAAACGTATTCTCTAAATATTATTAACTTAAAATAACATTAAAATTGCGTACTTTTAGTTATTAAATCAACATGAAAAATAAAAAATTATTTAAAAATTATACTATGAATGAGTATGTCAAAATTTTGAAAAACAATCATATTTTTTTATTTATATCATATACTCAATCTTATTAATATATATAGTATTTTTATTTTATTTATTTCACATGTATATATATTATTTATATTGATACGATACAGTACTTAATACTCGATTTTGAAAAACGTATATCGATTTAACAACTATGATTCAAAGTATCCTCTTGGTTGGAGACTGATTTAATCCTTGAAACAAAGTCTTATACCTGTTTTGTTTTGTTGTTCTATCATGTTCATGTATACATTGTTTGGTTTGTATCAATAGTAGACCTGTCCAAGGATCGAGCTACTCATTTGACTCGACAGATTCGGTTCGAATTGGATCGGGTTTGAGTAAGAATTTTAGTAATTCGGATCGACCTGACCCGACTTGACTCGAATTACTATTCATTAAATAAAAAAATATTTTTATTTAGATTTAATTATAAAATATATAAATATTAACATAAAAATAATATTTTATGAACTTTAAAGTAGACTTTCGGATCAGTCCGGATTCGATCCAACCCGAATTTAGATTTAAAAAAAAATCGAGTTACGGCCTGACCCGACTCATAGACAGATCTAATCAATAGGCCTACTTAGGAAAACTTTTCACCTTTAATATATATCTATAAATCAATCAAAGATGGAAGACAATAAAGTTCATAATTTCCCGTTTAGGGACTGTAGATATCCAAAGCATACTTAGGGGAACGGTAGAAAAATTTGCATTTGCATTTGCATCAAAAATGGGTTACCTTTGTTGACTACTGCCACGATTGCTTGTTAGATTATTCTTTTTAACCAATGGGTTTGCCCTAAATATTTAATGTCCAATTGAATTCGAATTAGACCTAGGACAAAATATTTTAAATTCAGATCAATTCGATTAGATCTAAATTATCATTTTAAAAAAATTATTTAAATTTATTTATAATAATATATAAATATTAGTATAAAATAAAATTTTAATATATTTTGAATAATAATTCTTATTTTTTTAATCTAAAGGATCAACTTGAGATAAATAAAAAAACCTATCGATGGAGTCAGACCCGATTCATAAACAAATATCTATTCTACCGTTATTCACCATCTGCTTTATAATTGTATGCTTTTTCTTTTTATATAGAAAATGGAGACTAGAACTTGCTCTTTTGAACAAAAATTATGTACCAATTATTAAATCAAATGTTGGAATCCATATAATTTTATGATTTTTAATTGTTAATTAAAAGTATAATGAAGAGAAAAGCTAAGCCACAGGGCTGGGCCAGTGGTCACCAATACCTTTTGTGGGTGAGGGCATTCACGGGCCTAGTACCCAGCATTTTCCAAGAGGACATGGTCCTATTGCCATTTTGCCGTATATAGCCAATAAAACCCTAAAAAAAATTTGCTAACAAGTGTTCTAAGGGCACTATTTAAAGTTACTACTTATAGTAATATCTTCATTTAATGTATTAAAAATGATGAATATAGTTATCAAATACTATATTTAATACAATATTCTTTTTATAAATAGTATATTAATTAACCTTAAAGAGTGTTCTAAGGACACTCGTTAGCAAAACCCTAAAAAGATTTATATTTGATGCATTGTCAGTGAATAGGTCTATACACTGACAGTGCATCCTACAACGTCATTTGTTAAAAGTTAAGTTTTAGGTTTAGGGGTTAGGTGTTAGTGGTTAGGGTTAGGGGTAAGTTTTTTAATGAGGTATCATTGTAGAATTCACTGTCGGTGTATAGATCCATACATTGACAGTGCATCAAAATAAGGGTTTGCATTTGATGCACTGTCAGTGTATAGGTCTATACGCTGACCGTGAATCTTAACCCTAACTCTAACCCTAATCCTGATCCTACAACTTAACTTCTAACAAGTGTCATCGTAGGATGCACTGTTAGTGTATAAAGCTATACACTGACAATGCATCAAATATAAATCCATAAAATAATCAGTTATTTTTAAAAAGTGACATTTAATATAATTTTTTGTCATAAAAAATAAAAATAAAAAGACAGGTTATAATTTTTAATGGGTTTTATTAATAATTAAGTTAAACTTTTTTGGTTTGCGATAATTAAGTTAAACTTTGAGGTAAAAAGAAACTTGACATAGTATCTTTAAAAAAGAAATGAGATATGTAAAATAACATATATTTTTCAGATAAATTTAAAAAAAAATTAAAAAAGAAATGAAATATGTAACAATCTTTTAATTTCGTTTGTGCAATTAAAAAAATTTATCGTCAATGTATAAAAAGCAAACTCTGACTTAAATCCATAAAGATTATTTAATTTCTTGCAAGTAATTTTTGAAATTGTATGTTTAATTAATACACTCAATTATTGAAACTTAGTACATAAAATTCTTGAAAACATAAATTTAAATGTGGTTTCAATCCAAATTTTGTTTAAGTTTATCAAATCCAAACACACTTTGGAAAGTGTTAGTATAGACATCAAATTTTTAACTTTACAAATGAATTTATAAATTATCACATTTTATTTGGTCATAATAAAAAAATTAATAAATTATCTCTCTAAATTACATAAGCTCGTTTGCAAAAGCCAAAAAAAAAAATCTATCATCATGCATAAGTGTATAAAAAATAATCTTTAAATAACTCGAAAATTAAAACTTAAATCGTTCACTAAAATGAAATACAAAATACTAATTATACGATGACTTTAACAAAAGTTAATTGATAGCCTTTCATCAGAGAATTTGTATTTGATATATTACCAGTGTATAAATTTATATGCTGTCAATGAATCATATAATGTCATCTCATTAATAAACAAATATAAAATTTTTAAATTAAATATAAATAATTTTAATTATTAATAAATGTCATCGTATAATTCACCTTAATAAATTATTCATTAAATTGCAAGTAAGAAGAGTCTATTGGCATTTTCTCAAAAGAATAGTGTTGAAAATAAAGGATAATTAACAACTCTCACTTTACATTGCAATTTATGTCACATTTCACCAGAAAATTCCCAACGACATGACAAATAATTATTTTGTTGCTGCTTCTCTTTTAACTTTCGTAACTAACTGGAACTAAGTTTTGTCATTACCACTCAAAAGTTTTCGCATATCATACGTGAAAAATCATAAAGTTTTGGTTAGAATTGAAAATTTATGTATATGTCACATTTTATATATTTTTCGTGTTAATTATATAAATATAAATATTTATTAAATATGTTAAAAAATTTAAATACGAATATAATACTTATATAAAACATATCATGTTAATCGTGTTTAAACGTATTGTATCGGATTTATTAAACATATTGTATCCATATCATGTTCAAAATTATCAAATCTAGTTTTTTAAAAAAAAATCTCTAAAAAAAATATAAAAAACATATTATATATATAGATATATATATATATTATATGAATTTGGATCTTAGTCCAAATAATTCACCCACCAAGTTGCATTTCAACAATTAATGTTGAGATTCAATTTTCATCACTTTGCAAATTTTCATTCTCCAATTCTCCTAAGTCCTAAGCATAGACCTCTTTTATACAAAAAATATTATATATATTAAAAAATCTTATTTCAATTTTAATGAATTTAATATGCCTCTTTTATACAAAAAAATATTATATATATTAAAAAATCTTATTTCAATTTTAATGAATTTAATATGCACTTTTATTAAAAGTTATAAAGACAATTGATAACGGTGATAAGATTTTACCTTTAACTTGGATGACAGGCCATTTTGATGATGGACAAGCATGTTACGATGGATTGATTTTTTATCTAGGAGGTACAGTAAAAAATTATATTTAATACTTTAAATTCTAAAAATCATAATTCAACCGAAAAAAAAAAAAAAAACCTTAATAACGACAATCGGTCCAATATTTTATAGCCACCAATAATTTGGAGAGCATTGTTGTTGTAGAAAGCGAGCGATCATCGTTGGTTTCATCAATTGATGTTGATGTAAGAGTGAAAGTCCACAAAAATATGTTAAGATATTAATTGTCGCCTTTCGCTCAAAATGAAAAAAAAATTGTGAGCAAAAATTTTAGATTTTAATTTTAATTTATGTTATTTGGATTCAGATGAAGATTGGATATGGATATATGTTTGACGATATATTTAATTTTTTTTTATTTTTTTATATATTTAAAAGATTATATTTTATATTCATGTTTAAATATGTATCGGACATAAATATCGAACACAATTACTTTAATGAAAATGAAAATTCCAGATAATATAAGTTTTAATACTATTTTTTTCATACCAAAATCAGAAATATGTAAAGGTAAAAAAAAAAAAAACTAAAAATAGAGATAGAGATAGCGGAGGCTTTTTTTTATCTCAATATAGCCCTTTTTTCTAATTTTCAAATTATCGATGTTTCAAAATTAATCACCAAAATTCGTTTTTTTTAACCCTGTTGAAAAATTGTAATGGGCCATGACAATTTTCCAACATGTTTTGAAATATATTTTTTAAATTGATCAAGGGAAATCGCCATGGGCCATGGCGATTTCTCTTGATCATAATAAAAAAAAAAAAAAATTGATATCTTTAGGTTGGAAAATCGCCTTGGCTCAACAACAACTTGTTTTTTTTTTAATTATTAAATAATAAAAATTATATAATTTCTAATTTAAAAAAAAAATAAAAAATAACAATTTACAAAAATTATATTCGTAATGTCAATCAGTTTCTTTCAACTTGTATTCGTAATAAATGGATCTTCGGGAGAAAAGCCAACTAAAGCGTTGTGAATTATGCAGGAATGGAGGTTATAACTAGACCTATCCACGGGTCGGGTAGTCCGCCCAGCTCGGTAAGCCCGGATCATACTGGGCCGTGCTTGGACAAGTGTTTTTGTAATTCGGATCGGCCAGCCTAGCCCGAATTATTATTTATTAAATAAAATTTATTTTATTTTATTTTATTTAAATTTAATTATAATTTATAATTTTAAAAAAATTAACAAATTAACAAATTGTAAAATTGTAAAACTTGAATAAAAAATTTAAATAATAACAATTTTAAAAATTATATAAATTGTTATATAAATATTAAAAATAAAATTTAAATAAAATTTTTTTAAAAATAACAATTTACAAAAATTTAAAAAATTATATTCGTAATGTCAATCAGATTCTTTCAACTTATATTCGTAATAAATGGACCTTCGGGAGAAAGGCCAACCAAAACGTTGTAGATTATGCAGGAATGAAGGTTATAGCTAGACCTATCCAAGGGTCGGGTAGCCCGTCCGGCTCGGTAAGCCCGGGTCGTATTGGGCCGGGCTTAGACAAGTGTTTTTATAATTCGAACTGGTCGGTCTAGCCCGAATTATTATTTATTAAATAAAAATTATTTTTATTTAAATTTAATTATAATATATATAATTTTAAAAAATTAAAAATTAAAAATTAACAAATTGTAAAATTTAAATAAAAATTTTAATAATAACAATTTTAAAAATTATATAAATTTTTATATAAATATTAAAATTAAAATTTAGTAAATTTTTATTTTTTAAAATTATTGAAATTTGTTGTTGGGAAATCGCCACGTAGCGATTTTCCAACTTGTTTTTTATTTTTTTTTTAAATTATTAAATAATAAAAATTATATAATTTATAATTTTAAAAAATAAAAATAAAAATAAAAATTTAATAAAGTTTAAAATTTAAATAAAAAATTTTAAAAATAACAATTTACAAAAAATTTAAAAATTATATTCGTAATGTCAATCAGATTCTTTCAACTTGTATTCGTAATAAATGAACATTCGGGACAAAGGTCAACCAAAGCATTGTAGATTATACAGAAATGAAGGTCATAGCTAGACCTATCCACGGGTCGGGTAGCCCGCCCGGCTCGGTAAGCCCTGATCGTATTGGGCCGGGCTTGGACAAGTGTTTTTGTAATTCGGGTCGGCCGGCCTAGCCCGAATTATTAATTATTAAATAAAAATTATTTTTTATTTAAATTTAATTATAAAATTTATGTAATTTATAATTTTAAAAATTAACAAATTGTAAAATTTAAATAAAAAAATTAAATAATAACAATTTTAAAAAATTATATACATTTTTATATAAATATGAAAAATAAAATTTATTAAATTTTTATTTTTTATTTTTTAAAATTGTAAATTATATAAGTTTTATTTAAATTTTATTATTTAATAATTAAAAAATAATAATAAGTTGTGAAATCGCCACCGGATTTCCCAACCTAAAATACCAAAATTTTTCTATTATGATCAAGAAAAATCGTCATGGCCCATGATTATTTTCAACATGTTAAAAAAATAAGCGAATTTCGATAATTAAAACAAAAATATTGAGATAAAAAAAAAAAACATAGCTGATAAATCCAGGTTAAATTCCTCTGATAAACAATAAAAACCTTGTTATTGCCGCGGTTGCCGCACTCAACTAGTATTTGACATCTAACGGAACTCATCGTAAAAAACAAAATTTTGTGAACAATATCTTGTGGAATACTTGATTCTGGAATTTGGCAGTTCAGCTAAGTTTTCAATGCTCAGTTTTTTGTTGTTGTTGTCAAACATAAGGATTTAATATTTGCTGGATAATGCAACTACCCGAAAGAGAGAAGTAAGAAAACCATAGGTTTCATCATTGCCCTAAAGTTGCAAACAGTTAATTTCTGTTTGGACCTCAGCCTTCATCATTGTAGCAAAGATTATTTGGTCAGCTCATAAATTGTCCAGCCTAGTGGTAAACACTTGCTTTTGCTCTCTCTTCTCCTTAATTTTTAATGGCACTTTCACACTTTGGGCTGTCACCAAATCACTGAATCAAGCAAAGCTTGTTGTATTAGAATGTGCATTAACTTCAGTTAGATGGGTTTGGCATTTTTCTTTTTCTTTTATATAAAGGAAGTCGAAATCTGGAGATAAAGGAAGGGGTTATAGATGATGAAATTTAAATCCAAACTTGTTAGATCACATTTCTTAAAAGTGACTGCATGAATTAATTAACTGAGTTAAGCTCCGGATTCTAACAACGAGGGTGGCATTTTTCTTTCTTTGTAGCTACTTTTGTTAAAATAAAGCAATGTTCAATACATCGGAGTCTTGGTGATCCCTACAATGGGATCTTAAAAATATTCAAAGCAAAGCAAAGTAAAGAACTGCAAATTTAATCTGGTTTCAGGGTATATATATATATATATATATATATATATATATATATATACTGAACTTAGCATACAAAGTTTGAAAAGAGGTCAATGTTCAGAAAATCTTCAGTCGGCAGCAAAACAAGGAAGTTAAACAAATCCAAAAGAGGAATAATGGAGCCACCCCAAAAGCAGACTTTATTTCTTTTCCTGCTGTAGCTTTGAAAATAGTAGTCCAGTAAGAAAGGTATCAATCAAACAAAGATAATACACAGTATACAAAATAAATTAAGAGATCATTGAATATGGACCCACGCTTGCAAGCACAACCATTACTTTGCTTTCAAGACCAAAAAACTCCCCAGTCCCCTCCCAACATTTTAGTTGAGTGAATTCAAGCAAAAAGCTAAAACCCCATGTTCCTGTTCCTTTCTCAGTTAATTTTCTTCTCTTTTCTTTCCTTGCATTGAAGAAAACAGGCTAGTTGAAGTGCTGTCTCATGATTGAGTAGCAGACACTTTTCAAAAAGACATGGGCAATTGTGTTACAGTTTACAAGAACAAAGATCCTAAAGCAATGAATCTTAGTGCCCAAATTCAATCACCCACTAAGGAGAACTTTGTCAGAAGGGAGCACTCAATTGCTGAACTCGGTTCCAGGCCTCAGCCGTCATCAATGGAACGAGATACTAGCTTTCGAGACTTGAGTATGTTTCTAACCTGGCTTTCTTGATTTATTTATCATCTTTTACATTGTTGGTGCTTATGTTTGAGCGCGCTTTGGATAGTTTGATCTATGATATCAGATTTGTTTTGTCTTCTGATGTTTTTTTTTTCTTTTTCTTTTTCTTTTAAGTTTGTTCTTTATGTGAATAATACTTGTCAGAGATTAACTGAATTATGCTCTTGGTTTATGTTGATTTTATCTCAATAAAAAGTTAGAAATTCTATTTGGTTATTGCTCATTTCTTTTAATATTTTCCTTTGCTAAGCCTGAATCAAAATTTGGATTGGGGATGGCACTATTTCAATTGTGATGTTTCCTCTGATCATTTCCATGATCAAGTTCAAATTCCATACCAGCAAAAATAGTTGATTTAGTGGCAGGCTATGTTGGACTTAGGGGGAAATGTCGGATACATGTATGTGTCCGATACGGGTATACTCAATTTTTTAAAAGTTTTTTTATATATTTGGAGGATTATATTCCAAACCCATGTCTTAATATGTGTCGCACAGGTGTCGGACACTACACTAGTATTTTAGAAAAAATGAAGAGTCCGAATAACGGGGGTGTCCCATTATCATGACATTATATGGTTCAATTGTCTGTTTTCTCTCAGGAAATTAGTAATTCTGTTACTGTGTTCTGGGAAAAGAAGTCTCATAACCTAGCTTATAATTGACAAAATAAATTTGTGACCATTTATGTGGCAAATAAAACATGGTCGCTGCAGAAAATTTCTTCTGCAGGTTGTTCTTTTCTTTGCCCACATAAGTTGTGAACATACTTCCCACTGCTTGAGTGATGGAGAAAGTATTCACAACTCGGCTCAAAACCCTTTGGAGTGCTCACACTAGCAAAATTAGATGTTTTCCTGTCCAATCCGTTATACAGTGAAGACAAACAGTGTTTATTGATAGTATCTTCCTATTTTCCTGTCTTTTTAGAGTTTAAAAAGTTTATGTTGCTAAATAACCAAGAAATAGAGGACTCATTTGAAATTGAGAATTGGAACCAAATTAACTTGTCCCTATGCTCGTCCCAAGTATCTCCAGCTCAAAGATGGTTTGTTTTGACAGTTTTGCCATGGTGTCTCAAAACATTAACATAGTGCTGTATAGAATGATTGGGAAAATTGGTTAGCAAATAGTTGGAAGCTTCTTTTCAACTAGGAAGACATGCATGCACCTCAGACGGAATCTCATTGCAGCTATTATCTGCTTTCTGATTTGACATATAAAACTCTGCTTATTGCTCGTGCATGCAATGGCAGATTCTTTGCAGGATTCAAGATGGTCGATTGTTTGCTACGTAACAGTTCAGGATTAGTGCTTTTGAAAAGTAATGTTTATGTAAATTTTGAATGGGGTTTTGACATTTTTCAGATTCTTTACCCTTTCTTATTGACTGGAAATTCACTCTATGTTTAGCATCTGTAATTTAAGTGTGCCTATAATTTCTATCCAGGTAAGACAAAGGAGAATTTTTTCGATTCGATGCCTTGGTTAGAATCTGATTGTGAAGATTTCTTCAGTGTCAATGGTGGTGAGATTTCCCTAATTTTATTGAGAGAATTATTTACATTTCCCCTTTATAATCTATGTTGTTCCGACTCTTATTTTTCTTGAAATACTCTTATCCAGCACCCATGTCCGATGGAGATATAATCCTCCAAGGACTCTCCAAATACATGAAAATCTAAGTAACATAGATTATAATTGTGTATATGCATTGGGAATTGTATTGCTAAGTTTCTTAACTTTTGTCATTGTTTTTGACGAGCTTGGTTTCATCCAGATTCTATCTCTTCTTGCGGAAACAGCCCTAACAACCAGAAAAACTCCATGGAAAGTTCTCTACTTGAACAAAATCATTGTATGGACCGTGCAGACGATGCAGTACCTGAGCATTCTCCAACTGATACAAAGAAGCAACTAATTGAGTTATTTCGTGAGAGCTTCAATGATGATGCTGTAAATAATGACCCAAGTCTAAAAGAGCAGTTGGAAGACAAACCTGCAACTTTCAACCTCCCTCAAAAGTCTACAACTACAAGTCCATATGAATCTATCCCGAACTCTGCTCGCAGTAATGAAGCAGCAACTCCATACAGGGGATACCTTCCTAGGAAAGAAAAACCAGCCCAGTCTGCCCAATGCTGCCTTCCAAGTTTGGGGCGCAACATGAGCTTTGGTGAGAGAAAGAAAAGGCTAAGCCCTGCCAAAAACTGATGGATAGTAAGCAAGCCAGATATTTATTCTGTATAAATCTCTTTGAGCATTGGTTAAACAAGCTACAATCTCAAAACCTTTTTGCAACTTGTCTTTAATCAGCTGCACAATTGTAGAGTGATGCATAAACTGGGAATTTTGTCCTAATATATTGTTCCAATTGCTTGTATTTCATCTGTAAAATGAGAAATTAGTAAATTTCTATATTTTCACTTGCTTTGGGATGTGACAGTTTTGAATAATTTGTCTTTCCTTCTTTTTATATGATCGATGCTTTAGTGTAGAACTTATTATTGGTCTTTCTCTTTCTACACAGCAGAAAAGTTCAAAATCGTACAGGTAGATGAAAATGGCCTTTTTTATTCAGCATGAAGTCTAAAATGGTCAATGAATTGGTAATACATTCTGCAGTTTTTCCTTTTTATTTCCTCAGGTTTTACATTCCTACTCTGAAATATAATAATAATGAATTAAAAGAGAGCCCTTATGGGCATTTGTCAACATAGGAAACACCTTTTCTATCATTTGTGAAATTGAGAAAGATTGTGATTATAGCATTGAAATCCTTATAGGCAGGATGAACTGAAAAAAGCTAGTAGTCAAGAATTTAAATTGCGGTTGTGGATACGTTTTTGGTCACGCAACGTTTATTATGATTATGAACGTATTGAATATTATTGTGGTCATGAATTTTTTCTTTCATTCTGCATAATTTAGTGTAAGATATAGTAATTATAACTATAATCATAAAAAAAGTTGTAATTTAAAAAATAGTTTATGACATTTTATGCTTTTTTATTTATAAAAAGAAATCTAAAAGATAAATTTGGCATTTTTTGATTTTTTGATGCAAAGTACGTAGTGTTAGTAGTTTGCAATGTTGATGGATACTATCCCATATCACTTAGAAAAAGTCAAGAGAAAAGAATATATAATAAGCTATTCTTCTTAGCTTAAACAATTGCACTAAGTGTCAAAAGCCCAAGGTGGTAGTGGGCTTACCTAGTGGGCTCACCTAGTAGGCTTACCTAGTGGGCTACTACTTATTTAATGTCAAAGATGGGCACTTGGGGCACTTGGGCTTAAAATTGTTAATACAATTGATTTTTTGTTTTATTTTTTGATTTTCGGAATAAATTAATTTATTAATTAAACCGAAAAAATTATATTAAAAGTCAGTTGTATTGAATGGTTGTGAATGGTTGTGTTTCTTAACAATACTGTTATGTAAAGACATAACACTTAACTAAACAGTTGTTGTGTAAGAACACAACCTAAGCCAACAGACATTTGTTGTATAGTGTCTATAAAAGAGACTTTTCTATTCTGCCATTTTCACTATTCTGCTTGGAACGTTTATGACTTTGTTGTATCCTGGAGGCATTATAAAGCCTTAAGAAAAATGTTTCTCACACCTCAAAGTCCGCATTTAAATCTTTTATATCTGTTATTTTTTCTAACACGTAGCCCCTTTAGGTTTTTTCTTTTGGTTGTTGAATGGTAGAGAAAGGAAAAAAAATGGTAAGAAGAAAAGAGAAAAAAATTGAAAAAAATTTATGTGTTCGTGTTATTTTTTTGTGTGTTTAAAGTATTATAAATTTATATAAATTTTTACACTTTAATAATTCATTTTATGTATATTTTTAAACGTTCGTGTATCCGTATCGTATTTGTGTTATTTTTCGTGTTGTGTTTTAATTATTTTTCCTATGTTGTGTTCGTGACGTGTTCGTTTTTTTTTTTTTCAAAATATTATAAATTTATATAAATTTTTACACGTTAATAATTCGTTTTATGTATATTTTTACACGTTCGTATATTTGTGTCGTGTTCATGTTATTTTTCGTGTTGTGTTTTAATTATTTTTTCAATTTTGTGTTTGTGTCATGTCTTAATTCATCTCATATTTTACATAGTTTGTCGTTGTGGTTCAATTTAGAGAAAAAATTGTGTGTTTGTGTCGTGTCTGAATTTATGACATATTTTGCATAATTATCATAGTAATTCAATTTAATAAAAAATTTGTGTTCGTGACGTGTTCATATATATATATATTTTAAAGTATTATAAATTTATGTAAATGTTTACAAGTTAATAATTAGTTTTACACAATAATTTATATAAACTATTATAAATTTATAAAAAAATTTACATGTTAATAATTTGTTTTATGTATATTTTCACACGTTCGTGTATTCGTGTCGTGTTCATGTTATTTTTTGTGTTGTGTTTTAATTATTTTTTCTATGTTGTGTTCGTGTCATATCTCAATTCATGACATATTTCACATAATTTGTTATAATTATTCAATTTAGAAAAAAAAAAAATTTGTGTTCGTATACTTTTTTTTAAAATTTTTTTTGTGTTATTAAAGTATTAAAATTTATATAAATTTTTATACATTAATAATTTATATAAAGTATTATAAATTTATATAAATTTTTACACGTTCGTGTATTCTTGTCGTGTTCATGTTATTTTTCGTGTTGTGTTTTAATTATTTTTTCTATGTTGTGTTTGTATCATGTCTCAATCATCTTATATTTTACATAGTTTGTCATTGTAATTTCTTTTTTTAAATTGTGTGTTCGTGTCGTGTCTCAATTCATGACATATTTTGCATAATTTGTCAGAGTGGTTCAATTTAAAAAGAAAAATTATGTTTTCATAACGTGTTCGTGTTATTTTTTTTTTGTTTTCAAAATATTATAAATTTATATAATTTTTTTAATGTTAATAATTAATTTTATAAATTATTAATATATGTGTTCATAACATTGTTGTCATTACTATTACAAAAATAAAAAACGAATCGTTTCACCCACAGCGTAGCGAGGGTCTTTTTTCTAATATTCATAAATTGTAAATTGAATCTATATACATATAATTCATGTCATGAGTTTAACCGCTAACGGATCGTTAATCATTTACACTCCAATTATGATGGATATCGACAACAAAGAAATCCAAAATTACAAAATAATAATAGTAACATGGGATTACGGTCGCTATTTAGTAACATGACTCAACATTTATTAATCCATTTATCCTTCTCACTCGACAACTTCCTTTTTGGAACCATCATTTTCTGTCGAGGACAGTTTCATTACTAATAATAATGCAAAATCAGAGAAATGAGATGATAAGAAGAGAGGGAGAAGTAACAAATGTTCAGCAACCTCTCTGCATCAAGCCATCAAAAAAATTGTTCAATTCAGAACTGATTTTTTTATTATTAAAAAAAAAAAAAAAAAAAAACAAGCAAACACGGAATCAATGCTCATTCATACGAGGTAGGAAGTATCTTGACATGAAATCTTTTAAGAAAAACATAAGAGAGACACCAACTATTTGCATATGATCATGTTTCCTTTTCCACCTCAACTTCTTTTCTTCGGATTCTCTCTTCTGTAGAGGACAGTTAATTAAGTACAAATACAACATAGTAGAAAACAGAAAATGTTACCTTGGTTGCCATTGTCCTTAATTAAATTCTTCCCACCCTCCATTTTCCTTTGCAAACGAGCCACCTTCACTGCAATCAGCACTTGAGAGCTTATCCTTCATCGTATCCAGGTACTGGAAGTAGGCACGTCTGATAAGACTTCTTTGTCACCAAAGTGCCATGAACAGCCCAAAATCCGAGAACAAATCCTAGTACTGCACTTATGTAGATCCATAGTAATAAGGCAACAACAAATCAGAAACCAATACAGCAATCTCAGCCCACAATACAGCAATCACAGCCACCACATTAGCAATCACAATCTCAACATTGACTGTACCAAAATCATCTCCACAAATTGTGTAATAGTCAACTGCTGTAATTGATTCAATCAAGTCCTTAACACAAGCACACACATGCTCCAAATGTAAAAAGTCTTCTGTTTTGTACTCTATATATACTACTAATCACTGATCAATATATCAAGTCAGTTGTTAAAAACATTCTTTATATTTCTATACTTTCATATGGTATCAGACTTACTCTAGCTTAACAGCATTTCGATCCTTGTTCTTTTTTTTTTTCCTTCTTCTCAACAACTCATTCATCCAACAATGGCAGCTCTCACCACTGGACCTGTCTCCATCAACGCTGCAGCACAATTACCCTTGAAACTCACATCCTTGAACTTTCCCTCTTGGCAAATCCAGTTAAAATCACTTCTTACTGGTTATGATCTTTTGAACTACCTTACTGGATCACATCCAAGTCCAGAGGTAATGATCACAGTTGACTCCATGCAGGTTGTCAATCCAGAATATACATTCTGGCACAGGCAAGATCAATTTATTCTCCATGCTATTGTAGCATCCGTCTCTGAATCCATTGTTCCTCTCATTGCAACTGCCAAAACTAGTCATGAGGCATGGGACACACTATCAAAAAATTTTGCAAGCAAGACAAGATCCAGAATTATGTCTTTGAAGAAGAAGCTGACAATCACAGCTCAAGATGGCAGATCGGTTGCAGCTTATATACAACTAATGAAAACAACTGCAGATGAATTAGCCCTTGCACAATCACCAGTGGCTGAAGAAGATCTTATCATCTTCATCTTGAATGGCCTTGGTTCAGAATACAAAGAACTCTCTACAGCCATTAGAGCCAGAGAATCAGACATTTCCTTTGAAGAACTTCATGACAAACTTGTTGATTTCGAAACAGCAATCAAACAAGAAGAATCCTTCTCTACCGTTGCTACAGCCAACTATGTCAGTTTTTCCACACGAGGGAGAGGACATCATTCATACAGAGGAGGCTCCTCTCGAGGTTCTTATCACTCAAACTTTAATAGGAATCATTTTTCCTATCCAAAGAGGAGACAATTTCCTCCAAACCAGTCTTCTCAGCAAAGACTAATCTGTCAGCTGTGTGATAAACAAGGCCATACTGCCAAAACTTGTCGCCAACATAATGTTACTGCCAGAGAGCCAATAGCCAATCATGTCACAACTTCCCACTCCCCAAACAATCAGCGTTGGGTCATTGACTCAGGGGCCTCTAATCATGTAACCACTGATCTTGGTAATCTCTCTCTTTACACAGATTATGGAGGACCTGATGAGCTATTAGTTGGAAATGGTGCAGGTTTGGAAATTAGTCACATTGGTTCTTCTTCCATTTCTACAAACACACACAATCTTTCCTTATCTAATGTTTTACATGTCCCTAATATGCAAAGAAATCTAGTCTCTGTGTCTCAATTTTGCAGAACTAACCATGTTTCTGTTGAATTTTTTCCTTTTCATTTTCTGGTGAAGGATATCAGCACGGGGGAAACTCTAGTAAAAGGTCTGAGCAAGAATGATCTATATGAACTTCCAGTTTCTGTACCAGCACCCTCAGCTTTAGTCAGTATCAGAAATTCCACCAACCTATGGCACACTCGACTTGGTCATCCTTCTTCCAAAGTTCTCCATCACATGCTTAAGTCCTTTAATCTGTCACATGACAAAACAGATTCATTGTCAGTCTGTGATTCATGTCAAAGTAATAAAAGTCATAAATTGCCTTTCTCACAATCCAGTTTATCAAGTTCTAAACCTTTAGAATTGCTCTATACTGATGTTTGGGGTCCAACACACACAGCCTCCATCAATGGCCACAGATATTATGTTATTTATGTTGATCATTATACAAAATATATTTGGCTATTTCCTATGAAATCAAAATCTGATGTTTACAAAATTTTTCCAGATTTTAAAGCTACTGTTGAGAAATTTTTTGGCACATCCATTATTTCCATATACTCAGATAATGGTGGTGAGTATCAAAAGTTATCCACTCTTCTTGCTAGTCATGGGATTTCCCACTTTACTACACCACCTCATACTCCTGAACATAATGGAACAGCAGAAAGAAGACATCGCCATTTAGTTGAAACTGGTCTAACCCTTTTACATCATGCCTCTCTACCAATTGCTTTTTGGTCTTATGCTTTTCAAACAGCTGCCTATCTCATAAACAGACTTTCGACACCATTACTTAAGTTCAAATCTCCATATGAGGTTCTATTTCAGACCTCTCCTAATTATAACAAACTTAAGATTTTTGGTTGTCTT
Source organism: Fremontodendron californicum (assembly GCA_030761205.1). Taxonomy (NCBI): domain Eukaryota; kingdom Viridiplantae; phylum Streptophyta; class Magnoliopsida; order Malvales; family Malvaceae; genus Fremontodendron; species Fremontodendron californicum. The sequence goes on from JAULJL010000013.1 coordinate 24,790,539, forward strand.
TGTTATCCCTGGCTCAAACCTTATAACAGTCACAAAATGCAACCAAAATCCAAGCCATGTGTCTTCCTAGGTTATTCAACCTCTCAAAGTGCATTTTACTGTTATGATCCTTCTGCTCAAAAAGTTTATGTCTCCAGACATGTCTTGTTTCATGAAAGTAATTTTCCTTTTAAATCTATCCCTCATGACACCTCAAATCCCAACACTTCAAACTGGTATCAACCTATCAGTGCACTACAAGAAACTGAATTTACAAGCTCTTTCCCAAATTCAGGTACTACACAACAGAATGATGCTGCTCCAGTTCTTGATCATTCCTCTGCTCAGATCCAACAAGAGATTACCTCTTCTGTATCTCCCTCATCAGGTACTGCCCTATCTATTATCCCTTCACCCCTCACTCAATCACATACTCATTCTGTCAGTCCCAGCTCTTCCCAAAATAATACAAACACACACTCCATGATTACCAGGTCCAAAAACAACATTTTCAAGCCTAAACATACTTTCCAAGTTTCCAAACATCCTCTACCACCCACACTTGAACCAACATGTGTTAGTACAGCTCTTACTGACTCAAATTGGAGACAAGCATTGTTCTCTGAATACAATGCCTTGGTTACAAATCACACATGGGACCTTGTTCCTCCTACTTCCACACAAAATGTCATTGGCTGTAAGTGGGTGTTTAGATTAAAAAGGAAACCAGATGGCTCTATTGATAGACACAAAGCAAGACTTGTTGCCAAAGGATTTCACCAACGCCCTGGTCTTGATTATACAGATACCTTCAGTCCTGTTGTTAAACCCACAACCATTAGGACTGTATTATGCATTGCTCTCACTTCAAATTGGCCACTACATCAACTTGATGTAAATAATGCCTTTCTTCAAGGCAACTTGTCTGAACAAGTGTACATGGCTCAACCATCAGGTTTTATTGACAAAGACAAACCAGATTATGTTTGTAAGCTCAATAAGGCAATCTATGGACTCAAACAGGCTCCCCGAGCCTGGTATAAGGAACTAAGCTCATTTCTTCTTGGCTTTGGTTTTCAGAATTCAGTCGCTGATGCATCTCTGTTCATCTACTCCAAAGATTCTGATCTGATATATTTTCTTGTCTATGTGGATGACCTTCTGATCACAGGAAACAATGATGCAGCTATAAATTCCTTTGTTCAACAATTATCTCACCGTTTCTCCCTTAAAGATCTTGGTCCTCTCAATTTTTTCTTAGGCGTTGAAATCATCACTACTACTGCTGGTATGTTTCTTTCTCAATCCAAGTATATCCGAGATATACTGGAAAAATTTGACATGCTTCATGCTAAAGAAGTTGCAACACCACTAGCTACAAATGTCTCACTTCATCAACACGATGGAGCTCCACCAGCTGATGCCACTGCCTACCGTAAACTTGTTGGATCTCTGCAGTATCTTTCTCTTACTCGACCTGACATAGCATTCTCTGTCAACAAGCTGTCTCAGTTCATGCACAATCCAAGTCAGTGTCATTGGACCAGTTTAAAAAGAATCTTGAGATATCTAAAAGGATCTATCTACCATGGACTCTTTCTCAAGAAACATTCAAAGCTGCATCTCTCAGCTTTTAGTGATTCTGATTGGGCAGGCAATCTTGATGATCGCTCATCCACCACTGCTTATGTCATTTATCTAGGTGGCAATCCTATCTCTTGGAAATCTTCCAAACAACGGTTTGTTGCTCGCTCATCCACTGAAGCAGAATACCGAGCAATAGCCAATACAACATCTGAACTTGTTTGGATTCAAAATTTACTTGCTGAGTTACATATCACTCATCCTCACAAGCCAACTCTGTACTGTGATAACATTGGGGCCACTTACCTTAGTGCCAATCCTGTCTTCCACTCAAAAATGAAACACCTAGCACTCGATTACCATTTTGTTCGTCAACATGTTCAAACTAATCAACTCCAAGTGTGCTACATCTCTACAAAAGACCAACTTGCAGATGGTTTAACTAAACCTCTCACAAGACACCGTTTTCTGTTGTTACGATCCAAGATTGGTGTTGCTGATGGCTCCACCATCTTGCGGGGGAATAATAAGGCAACAACAAATCAGAAACCAATACAGCAATCTCAGCCCACAATACAGCAATCACAGCCACCACATTAGCAATCACAATCTCAACATTGACTGTACCAAAATCATCTCCACAAATTGTGTAATAGTCAACTGCTGTAATTGATTCAATCAAGTCCTTAACACAAGCACACACATGCTCCAAATGTAAAAAGTCTTCTGTTTTGTACTCTATATATACTACTAATCACTGATCAATATATCAAGTCAGTTGTTAAAAACATTCTTTATATTTCTATACTTTCATACATAGGTTTTCGTATCTGTCTGCATCTTCATCATCCTTGTCTTTGTCAAATCCGTCAGTGTCATGCACAGATGGCAAAATCCGATTCAATCGATGGATTTCGCATTGATTCGTTTCGAACGGATATGTTTTTTTTTTTTTTTAAGAACGGAAGTGGGTGAAGCCGGGCAGTTTTAGTAAATGTTTGCTACGCTACGCTGGTCCCGACTTTTGAAGTTATTATCTTACCCTTTGAAATATTTTATATTTTTTCTTATATTTTTAATTTATATATATATATATTAGATATATATATACTAAAATCATATATATATATATACTAATATTATATATATATATATACTTTTAATATATATATATATGTATATTATATATATTAAAAATTTATATACTAAAATTATGTTTATAAATAAATTATAATATAATTTTATTAAGTTAAAAATAATTAATAAAAATTGAGATGTTACGAAGTGAAGCATCATGAAGTAGTTATGGATATAAACGATATTTATGAAAGTGAATGTTTTCAATATCCATATAAGAGTGAAGCAAATATAGATAAGACAATCTTGAATAGAGAGATTGAGCAGTTGGTGGACAATGGAGTCGAGGCCCACAAAGTCCTGGATTTCCCTCGTAATAGATGGACCAGCCATTGTTTGCAGTTGGTTAGATGATGGAATTTGGCTCGACAGGTTGTTGTACGACAAGTTAAAATGGTTCAAGAGAATCATTGAAGATACATATGCTTGGAGGAATTGGGCCTGAAAGATTGTTATGTCAGAGGTCAAGGACATCCAACGGTTGCAAACTTCCAAAATTTTCTGTTATACTGCCAGTTAATTGGTTCCAAGATAGATTCAAAGATCCCAAGGTTGATAAATTAGTAATCTCCACAGGAATCTTTCCAACTAACTTATTGCCACAGGTCAACGGTGTAACGGTCCAATAATATTTGAAGAGTGAATTTTGAGAGTAGGCAAAAATGCAAATCTAATTAGCTTCTCTCATGCACATTGTTTAACTAGGACGGTAAACGAACAAAGCGTTCGACGAATCGTTCGTAAACAATTTGATTTTTATTCGTTTATGTTCGTTTATTAAGCTAAATAAACGATTATGAACACAATTTTAATCTTCGTTTACTAAACAAACCGAGTTCGAACAGATGTGTATTCGATTCGTTTATGTTCACGAACAAACTCGTTTATGATTCGTTTAAAACCCGTTTATTAGTTTGTTTAAAACTCGTTTATGTTCGTTTATTGTTCGTTTATAATATAATAATAATAATATTATTATTTTGTCTTTTATTTATATAGTTAATAATTTTATTTTATTATTTTAAAAAATAAACATTTGTCTTGTCTCAAGTAAAGTTAACCTAATTTTTTTCATACTAAGAAGTCAGAAGCAAAGATTTTGACTCTGAGATGCGAATTGTAGAATGTGTCATAAAATAATAATTTTATTTTATTTGCTTATAATATAATTAATATTATTTAATAACTTAAATTTAATAATTTAATAATAAATTTAATTTAATTACGTTTGTATTTTATTATTTTATATTTAATATTAATAATTTTAAATTTATTTGTTTGTTTGTTAAAATTGTTTAGATTTGTTTGTTTATTGTTCTTGAACATAATATTAATTGTTCACGAACATATTCGATTATATATTAATGAACATGTTCATTGAATGTTCACGAACAAGTTCATTTAATTTAAATAAACTTGTTCGTGAACATTAAATAAACGACATGAACACACTCAATTTTAAACGAACAGAGCTTGAATACAATTTTAAAATTTTTAATGAACACGAATCGAACACGAACAAGCTCAAAAATAAATAAACGAACACGAACATAGGCCTGTTCGTTCAAGCCCAGTTCATTTATAGTCCTATGTTTAATCAATTCCTAACAAATAAATTAGCATTCTAAACATTATTTTATTTGGGACATATGTATTTTATTTTTGTTTTATTTTTTGTTATTTCATATAAAAACAAATTAGTAATGATTTTGTTTTTTTTTTTAGAAAACCCACTATATCTGCTCATAGGGGATTTTTGAATTTAGTTAAAGGGCTTTGTTGTCCTATTTTGTCATCTTTTATAGGTAACTTTGACTTTTCACAAAGAGTCTTTAGGACTCAAGGGGTATTTCTTCAAATATCCAAAATTTGTTTGTCCTATTTTATCTTTTATTTGGGTCAAAAGTGTTTTTTTCGGGATAAAAGGATATTTATGCAAATGTTAAGGCTATTTAGGTCTTAATTTGTCTTTTTATGAGGACATAAGAGCCTTTCGATAGGACAAGAGGAGTATTTTCTGAAATATTGAGGGTGTTTCGGTATTAATATATTTGTTTGTTTTTATTAGTGTTGTTTTAATTTTTATAATTAAGAAGAATAAATGAAAAATAGAAAGAAAATAAAAGGAAAATAGAAAAAATAGTTGTAGTTTTTGTTTTTGTTTTTTTTAGTATTGTTGTTTTAGTTTTTGATAATTTATTATTTTTACAAAAATAAATAAATATATGATTTAAAATAATTATAGTAGTTTGTTTATCACTTTGTATTTATCAAATTAAATTTAAAAATATTAAAAAAATAAAGGTATAATAGGAAAAAAGAAATATTAAAAAATTTATTTTTTCTTTATTTTCATTCGTTTTATATATTTTAAAATAATTTAATAAAATTACTCATGTATATTTTAAAAAATATATAACTCCCAGCATCGCGCGGATAAAATTACTAATGTAATCAATAAAGGAGTCATTTGACTGAAAATTGTATTTAAGGATTTCTAAACAATCGATTTTTTTTTTACTTAAAAAGGACATTAATTATTGGATCAATTTGTCTTTAAAATAAATGAATTTGTCATTATCATTATATTGCATGATAATGAATAAATTGGTTGAGCTTTTTTATAAACGATTTTATGGTTCTATAAGTTGGCTGAGGCTTCAATTCCAACACCCGAAATGATGCCCAACAAAAGGATTAGAGCATTTCTATCATCTATGAGCATTTCACTACTTGTGTTATTTATTCTTGAATCTTTCATTCTTTAGTTACCAACTACCAGAAAATCATGATGAAAGATGTGAAGATATCTTATGACTTCATATATGATCGAATACGGGTATGCCACGGATATCAACAAATTAAAAGCATTATCGACCAGGAAAAAACAGAAATCCAATTAAAAAGTTCAACATCAGCAAGATAATCCAACAGAAAGGTCTGGAATCTGACATGTTCCCATACCTAATTAACTTAATACAGTCAAATGAACTTAATTAAAATATGCATAGCTAATGCACAAGACATTCTAGACTTCGTGGAGATCCTTAATTATCAGGCAAATGATTCTTTCAAGCTTTGATTGTCACACTGCATAGGCACAAACCTGAAGGCTTTATATCAGAAGTCTGCCATTCTGAACCAGGGGCTGCATTTGGATCATACAAAAGGGTATGGTATCCAGGGTCTCCCTCCACTGAGAATAGTAAAAGTTTCCCATCCAGGATCCCGAATCGAAACCCTATACTTGTGCTCCCTGTCAATGGAACAGGGACCATCGTCCATGAATTGTCCTCCGGATTGAATATCGCCAGCTTCCGCTGGTTCTTCCACTCCATGCAGAAAAGCTTCTTCTCCAGCACAGCATGGGCAGTGACCATGACACAACCATTCTTCATCTCACACCAAGTGTGCTTCTCAGGATTGTACACATCCACAAACCTTGAGTTTCCAATAGTGAAGCTCGACCTTCCACCCAAGACATAAAGTTTTCCATTCAATCCGCATGCAAAGCAACCCCAGCGTGGTCGGCGTAGACTTTCAATAAGGGTCCACTTATCTGTATCGGGGTCATACACCTCTGCAGTAGAGAGGCTCTCACCTTCAATCCCATAGCCTCCAACAACATAAACCACGCCATTTACCTCCGCGCAAGCAAAATTATAGCGAGCAACATTCAAGTCTGCTAATTTGCTCCAGCTGCAATCATGAAGATGTGTTAAAACCAACAAGAATGAAAACTGTTGCAATTCTTTTCACACGTGTTAGGCAGGGGGAGGAGGAAGTGGGAGGGTGCTTCAAAGAGTAACATGGAATTGTGGACCATTCATAGTCAGCCGTGGTAAATTCATATGGATGAAGACTTCCAAATAGTTATTAAATTTCCTACAGTAAATAATATAGCAATTTCCCTAGCCAACTAGCAGTTGGTTGTCTATTACTAATCACAAATTAATTTGATAATTGATCAAAATGGTTCAGTTTCTAAAGTTCCCAACCAGTCCTATGGAGAATTTCAAGCTTCATATAAAAAGTGCAAATCAAAAACAAACCTGTTGAGGCAAGAATCATATTGGTAAACATCTGCTGAGGCACAGGCAGTCCCATTGATCACTGAATAGCCTGCAATGACAAGAAGCTTTCCATTAAGGACAGCTACCCCAAACTCAACTTTTGCAGGACCAGGCATTGGTGGAAGAAGCTGATGTTTATGTCCCAAACAATCCAAAACCTCCCAGTGGCTTTCCTTTCCTTCAGAATCCATGGTTAGAACATAAAGCCACTCTTCAAGCATTCCAGCTATTCTTCGCTCTGTTAAGAATTCTTTGCTTTGAATGAACGACCTCCACCTCTTGCATACACCACCCATGGCAGGGAAGCTGGAACGAGGAACAAGAGCAAGGCAATACTTGGCCACATCATCTGGAAGCCCTGGAAGCAGTGGGCTGTCTGATTTATCAGTGGCCTGAGAAGATGAATGAGGATTGCCTTCTGAATGAATCAGTATATCTTGCTTAATCGGGGAAATGAGACACGTACTGGGTTCTGTGATTCTCTTCTTTCCTCTCACAAAACCAGGCATTTTTCGGTACAAATATATCTCCCAAAGAATGCGTCAATAATTCTAAATGCTACTCAACTAGTTAAAGAAACTCATGAAATCCATCACCTATAGGGATTTTACAACACCAAGGCATAAACGATGTTGCAGAATGGATCACTTGAGCTGTGAATGCTGAGGATACTCTATGTTTCGTCCAGTCTGATTCGTATTCCATGCCAGAGGCCCTGCTCTTTGAATAGTTACTTCCTGTTGCACTAAGTAAAGTTCTTTGCACACCTCTGTACCCGTTCCTTTGCCCACACATCGCCCGAATATCTAAATACAAGAGTGCCAAACTATAGCAAATTATTACAAAGATAGGAAAACAAGAAAAGAATAGTTTACCTATAGGTCATGGTCAAAGAAGTCAGAAAAATCATACCTGTGAAGGCCATAAAATTCAGCAAGTTTTAGCCCCCAATAACTTCCATTTTGATGGAGCCAATAATCACCTGAATATTTAAAGTAAACCGAAGAAAGGTCAATTCAAATTTTACCAAACCCGATTCATACACAATAAGTAGTTAATAACATCAATCATGACAGCAATAAGAGTGATTTTTCTACAAAATACACAACTTATTTTGACTAAACTTTTTTGCAGGCCGGCAGCAGCACCCTACTGCTTGGAAACATCCAAAGCCAATCAGAAGAACAAAATATAAAAATACTAATATGGTAAAACAAGCCCTCCTATCTACAATTCCAAAATTAACTTGGCATTACTTTATTTGCAGCGGTGGATGTGGATAGACAAATGGGAAAAACAACTCAAAGGCCTTACTATATTCTCTTAACTTCTAAAAGCCCAGATCTGGATTTCACCTACCCACCTACCATTATGTTCATATAAGTAGGATTACTTCCTTTTTCTCTTGAAAAATAAAAAGAAATGAAAAATAAGATAAGATAAGAAAACCAACTATCACTAAAATGATAAGAAAACCAACTATCACTAAAATCTGAGTTCTTAAGCTAAAATCATGGAGAGATCAGATGTAATTTACTCAATCATGATGAGCATATCACATATCAGAAAATCAGAAAAATTAAAACAAATGTCAGGCAGCAAATTAGAGCAGTCAAATACGTGTGTAAATTAATGAAAAACTTGATTGAATTTCAGATTTGAACAAAATAAAATAATAAAAACAATAAAGTCAAATTCCTGAAAAATAAAGGTTAGTAAAAAACAAAGATCAGATTGTTTCTCTAAGCAAATTAAAAACACCGGGAACAAAGAATATTAAGACACATTAGATCTAATCATTAACACTAAAACACGAACAAATGCCAAAAAAATAATAATAATAAATCCAAGTTCATAGCTGCAGAAAGCAAGACTAAAGAACAAGAAAAATCATATCTTTAACGCACCGAAAATGCAACATTTTAAAAGGAAGAGAAAAAACCACAACATTTCAATAAACCCATGTAAAAGCTTATCTAAATCTGACTAATGAAAGTAGATAGATCTCATATATATATATATATATATATATATATATATATATATATATATATATATCGAGATTTATAACAGAAAAGAGAGAGAGAGAGAAATTACGAAGATAATGTAAAGAAAGGGTTACCTGAAAAATAGACAACAAATGTTTGAGTTATAAGATAAGCAGATTGGGAGATGGGTGTGTCTTGTTTGATGCAAAAGAGCGAGGAATGAATATATATAGACATAAATATAGCAGCGAAGATAGAACCGACACGGAGTGACCTCGTCAGTAATGAGATTTCTACCCAACCCGATTAGGAAAGAACACCAGTATTGTTCTGTTCCTAAATTAAAGGAATTATTATTATTTTTTAATTATGGTTATTTTTTACGAGTTTGTATCATATATATATATATATATATTGATGGTATAATTTTTTAATTTCATTGTCGGATTAAGAGACTTTCATTTAGATTTATAATATTGAATACGATACGAATATGATACGAAAAAATAATTAAAATACGATACGTAAAAAAATACGACATGAAACACGAATATGTCAAAATCTATATAACATAAATTATTAACACGTCAAAATTTATATTAATATAAAATACGACATGAAACACGAATATGTCAAAATCTATATAACATAAATTATTAACACGTCAAAATTTATATTAATATAAAATATCTTAAACACGATTATGACACGAAAAAATACACAATCACGACACGTATACACGAGTTGTCATAGTATCACATCATTTTTAAAAAATTAATTTATTGTTTTTTTAAATATATCTTAAATTATATATAATTCTATTAATCCTACTTATAAATTTTAAATTTTTCATTGAAAGTAAATAAGATAAATTTTCGTATTTTTATTTGTTTGTTTTAGATTAAAGGAAAATTTTTGGGTTTAATTATTGAACGTTTGTAATTACTCTACTCTCTATGCAACTCTTTGGTCGTTTGAAATTTTTTTTTTTAATGGATCCCACTTTGGTAAGATTTTTATTTTTTTATGAAAATTATTATTTGAAAGAAGTGGAATTCGTATTCCAATTATTTTTATTTAATGTGAAATAATAAAATTTACCGATATTCTAAATTACAAAAAAATTAAAAAATTTCACATATATCATTAAAGTATATTTAAAAAGTTAATATAATAAATAATAAAATATGTGATATCATTTTAAATTTATTTTTAAAATTAAAAAATTTCACCTATGTATAAAATAATAATCATTTACCAAATACTAACTTTTTACTTCTTTAATTTTTTAGCGTGACATTCAAAGAAAAAAGTAATACTATATGATTATGACCCAAGAATTTGCTTATCAATTTTCAACGTCATTATCTTTGTTTATTCCCGTGGCTGACACTGGCTGATTTTCCCTATTTCCACTAAACAATTTGTTCTTCCGATGACCAAATTAGCTGATGTGTTTAAGATTCTTACAAGTTTGTTGCTGCAAAAGAGGTCCCCAACCCAAGTACCGGGTTGAGAAGAGATATTTGTGTGTAGACCAATTTATGAGTTTGATTATTCGTTTAAATTCGAAAGTTCGTCCGATATTTAAAAAAATTTGAATAAAAATATTAAGCTTAAAAAACATATTTGTCAAAAAAATTGAAGCCCATCGAGATTTGGATATAGTTATTTTTGTCCAAACCCAACCTGACTTGATTCGTTTTATTATTAGTTATATAAAATTTTAAAGTAATCGATCATTTTGTATAAAATTTGGATAGATTTGAGCATAAAATTCTACTCATATTTTAAATCAAATCGAATCTGAACAATCACAAACTTTCATAATACCTTGCCTGAGCTCGATCGAACCTGATTCAGTCGGTTCATAAACAGGTCTATTTGTGTATTGTAATAATATTTGTTTGGTTTTTATCACTTGGAATAGACGCATCACCTTGACTTCCAATGTAACAGAAACTTTTAGTAGCATGACATTTAATGATACTGTGTTAATTTCAACATGCATGTTCAAATCTCCCACTACTAATCAACCTTTCATTCAATTTCAATTGACTTATTTAAGATGCATGTCCAATAATGTTAGTTTCTTTGCTCCCCATGGTCAAGTTGAAAAAGAGAGATTCTAATTTTTTATATATAAAAAAAAAAATACATAAATTTATTATTGAATTAAACGTTTTCAATTAACAAAAAAAAAATAATAATAATAATAATTAGTAATAAGGATGTAATCAAGTCGAGTCAAACTTAAATAGTAAGAAGTTTGAGTTCGAATTTAATTCAAAATTTGATACTTGAAACTCGATTCGAACTCGATTCGAGATAAAAATCGAACTATTCAAATTCGTTTGATTAAAAGTTTCGATGAATACATAGGAGTTTGACATGAACAAATGATTTTCCAAGGTTTGTGTGTTTGTCTGCTGGCAGGCAGTGTTCACCACATACGATATTTGTGGTATCCTAAAGATAAAAACAAACAAATTGGAAGAGATTCTTCACTTTCAGTCGGCCATTTCCTTCATGCCATAGACATAATTTTTCCAGTATATATATATATATATATATATATATATATATATATATATATATATATATATCTTCACTCTCCGTGTGGTTAAGAATTAATCCCCAGACCTGGGTGTTAAAATAGATTCCTTGGCACACAGCTTTGGATGTGCACGTTCGTGGTCGCCCCTCGTCGACGACAAAAAAAAAAAATCCACGATGCCATCAACTGGGCAGTACGTAATTTCTGTTAAGATGCGTGGGCTTGTTTTGCCAGAAGAAGATAATAAAGAAAGGTTCGTTTATTTGGATGGAAAGATAAGGGATGGTGGAATAGTTTGGTTTTTTGGGGGGGTCGAGGATGGTTGAGTCTGGTCGAAGTTGACGGCAAATGGGCGATTTTGGATCTTGGTGAGTGGGCGTAGGACCCAATTGGATGGGTGTAGCTTAGCTTGTTTTTGGTTGCTTTGGCTTGGTATTTTAAAAGGAAAGAAAGAGATGTGTGGTCGGCCATTTTAGAATAAGAATAAGAGATGGAATTTTAATTTATGTTTACATTTATATTAATGGGTACTAGAATTTTATACACGATTGTGAGTGAAATTATATATTTTTTTAAATATAATAAATTGTATTTTTTTAAAAATTGATAATTTTTGTAGGTGGGTATTTTTTTAGAAAATGGGTAATTTTTTTTTTAAAGTAATTAGATTTATTTTGTAAAAAATTACTATATAAAATATTAAAAGACATATATATCCTTATTTAATTTTTCATTTTTTAATACTTAATGATTTTTTGATATTTTTAGTGATTGAATTGGTGTCATTTGATTCAGTGACACCAACTCAACCATTTTCTCTAGTATAGATATATATCTTTATTTAATTTTCATTTTTAATACTTAATGGTTTTTTGATATTTTTAGTGACTGAGTTGGTGTCACTTGACTCAGTGACATCAACTCAACCATTCCTTTTAATAATAGTATAAATATATAAATAATACAAGAATCATATAGAGAATAAAAAATATTTATAAATAGAAAGTAAGAATTAAATATAAGATTTAATAATTAACTCTATTATATCCCTGTAAGGTGGAGTTCCGGGAGAAGATTTCAATCTTGTTCTTTGAGAGAAAGAAATCTGGTGCGCAGTAACGGTTTGGTGAAGACATCCACTAGTTGATCTTCTGATGAGATATGAGTAACACGTAGAGCACCGTTTTGAACTTGATCCCAAACGAAATGGAAATCAATAGGAACATGTTTCATGCTTGAGTGGAAAATCGAATTGAAAAATAGTTGTTAGAATATAGTGTAATGATTTTATAATTGAATTTGTGTTCTATAATGATTTTGAATCATATAAAAACATCATGAATATTCGATTATAGGATGAAGTTATCATGGGAGATAACAGGGGAAGTCCATACATCAAAAAAGATAATTTCAATTGGTTTGGATGAGACAAGGGAAGCAGTAAAAATGATAATTTGCGATTTTTATTGCATTGACAGACATTAGATATGAAAGTAGAGAAAATTGAAGATCATATATCTAATTATATCGAGAAGCAATAGACCTGTTCACGGGTCGAGCAGTCCGTTCTGCCCGATATATTTATACTGGATCGGACTTGGATAGAAATTTTTTTGTTCCGGGTCGGGCCGACCTGGAACAGTGTTTTTTATATTAAAATAATATTATTTTATTTAATTTTAATTATAAAAATATAAAAATAATTTTTTTTATATAGGATGAACAGTGCTCACGAGCTGACGGGTTGGCCCGGACAAGGATCCCAAAAACATTTCGAATCTTGACCCGACCCATGAGCACTTCTAAAAAGCAATATGCTTTAAAATAGAAAAAGTTGGATGACTTAATTTATGATGCCACTTGGACAAAATGGTCTTGACACCGAAGAAAGCTAGTAAAGGTGGGATCCCAAAGGGAGAAACTTGCCACTCATACACTCCATCCTTCATTTGGCACGTTAAAATTGCCCCCTGCGAAATTCGTTCACAAGAAATGAAAATGATAAGAATTCAATGGAAACATTATTAGTGGTACAAAATTAAGAAACAGATATTAAATTTTTTTCATGTTATGGGCACATAGCACATTAAATAGGGTAAAAGGTAGTAATAGGGGTAATAAGAGAAATGGATCCAATATGAGTAATTGAGAGACCTGTGTTATCGTCAATTATGACGTCGTCAGTGTCAATATATGGTGCATGAAGAGATAGATTGCTCAAATCGAGGTGACATGATAAGAGGCATCACTGTCATTGAGCCATGATGGAGTGTTGAATGTTGTATTTGTGGCAAAATGAGTTTGAGGTTGCTAAAAAAAAAAAAGTTGTTGTAATACCATATAAAATAAGAATAAGAGATGGAATTTTAACCTGTGTTTACATGGATATTAAGGAATATATATATATATATATATATATATAATACAAGAATAATAATCCCATACAGAGATTCAAAATATTTATAAATAAAAAAAGTAAAAAAATAAATATAAAATTTTAATAATTATCTCTATTAACCAACACTAAAACCTATAAATTGTTGAGAATAGCTCTGCGGTCCAATTTATGGGCATGGTTCCTTCGTGTTAAGGACAATTATAGCTTTTCCACCCACACTTGCCTTCTTCAAGTATCCAACTTCAAATTACTAGGTTTTTTTTTTCTTTTCCTTTAATGTGTGTTGCGGTAACATTGCATTGCTTCCATAGGCATTTTAATACTATGTTTGTACTTGAAAAATCCCAGCATGCTCTTGGGATGAAGGTGAGTTGCAAGGCCTAAGATACACTTTTTTTTTTTATGTAGGATAGAAATTATACAAGATTTTAGTTTTTCTTTTCTTTTTAAGATTTCAATATCAGTACATTTCTTCTACAAGATATTCTTTTCCAAGTAATTGAAGAATATATATATATATATATATATTTTTACAATCATTTGAAAGTTAATACTATATGAGAAAAGTGCATTCAAATATTTAATTTAATGATAAGTGTATATACTTTTTTTTTACAAAGTGTGTGTATCTTTTTACTTAAAGAGTTGAATTGTCTCTTTTTTTTTCCAAATTAAAAAGGAATACTATGAAATAAATAATAGAATTTGTTTACTGAATTTATGTGCAATACCTTTGTCCATACATAAGCTATCAGTCACCCAAGAGAAAGTCAATGAAAAACCTAACCTGATTTTACTTCAATCTCATTCATGCCTTGTTAGGTGGTTCTTTTGAAAGGGTGTCAACATGTGGGATTATTTAATAGAATTAATTGTGTTTCTATATATAAGTGGAACATATTTTATTCTTTGCCCTGTTAGTGTTAGGTCACCCACTGACCCTTTTAAAAGGGTATATTAGCATTTAGCATGTGCTATAGTCTCAATATAATTGTATATTTGGTTTTACTTTGAAAAAGGATTTAAACTTAATTTTTTTAATACAAAAAATAAATATAGAGAAGAGTACTTAAAGAATTAATTAAAAAAGAGAGTTAAAGAGTGTCTATAAACCTTTATTAAGATGACATTTATCTTTAAATTATCTTGGATGTATTATAATTATATTCATGACGGGTTAAATAATATACTATACATTTAGGCTTTGCTTATAGCATACATGGAAAGGGGTAAAAATGGAAATTTCTTAATTCAATAGTTGAGATGCATGACCATTTTCCTATTTTGTAATTTAACTATTAGAGTAATAAATTTTTCATCGTTTCTACCGAGTAAAGTCTTAATTCAAACGCACCACCTTATCTATAAGGGTCTGAATTCTAACTATCATCAGAGACAAACCAAACGACCAAAAATAAGAATATTAGATACTTAGCATTAGATCTGTCAAAGTGTTCGGTTATCCATCTAAACCTCAAGGTCCGCCCAATATTAAGGAAGACTTGAATAGAAATATTTGACTTGAATAACGGGCTTAGGTAAAAAAATAAGACCCATTTAAAAAATGAGTTGAGCCTTAGACATCATTTTTTGCCCAGACTCAGCTCGACTCGGTCAATTTTATTATTACTAATATAAATTTAAAAGAAGTATCGTTCCTTTTATATACAAATTTGGACAGAATTATGTGGATCTGAGTTAAACCTGGCAATTCGTGTCTACGTGTTGTGTCTTATTTTTGACACAACACGTTTAACTGAAACACGAACACGACACAATTAAGTAAACGTGTCTAATCGTAAAACACGAACACGACACGGTTATTATACGTGTTACACGTGACACGACATGATTAACACGTTTAAAAGTGATATGTTTAAAATTGACATGACATGACACTACACTATTATGACACGAATAACACGATTATGACATGAATAACCCGAATAACACGAATATCACATATATTAAATAGGTATCACAATTAAAAGTACTAAGTTGATTTTTGCTTTCTTTCTTTAATTTTTTTATTTATTTAATTTTTTATATAAAAGTTAGTAGTATTACTATTATTGTTAGGATGATTGTAATAGCTTATTAATTAATATTTCCTATTTCCTACTTACTAATTTACTAATTATTACTAATAATAATGAGTTACAATCATCTTAATAATAATAGTACTACTAACTTTTATTATACAAGCAAATAAAATAAATTAAAAATTTTAAAAATCAAAACTTACTTAATAATTTAATATGAAATTCAAAATATGATACATATATTACTATTAATTAATAAGATTGAGTCATACTTTAATTAGTTTATTCATAATTCATACTTCAAGAGTTCAAGTCACAAATTATTTTTTTAAGTATTTTTTTTTAAATTACAATTTAATTAATTTATAAGATTATGATATGTTATTCTTATAATGATATTTATACTAATTAAATTAACTTTTTTATTATAAAGATATTGGGATTGAATATTATATATGGAGAAATTAAGTTTGCTCTACTTATCTTTTGCCTTAACAGTCATATTATTACTACTAACTAAAAGAGTATAGCTATATTAAATTAAATGCTTAAAATAGTTTTTATTTAACTATATATTAAATAGGTATCATAATTAAAAGTTTAAAATAATATTTATAGTTTATATATGTTATATACTTATATTGAAAATTAAATGTGTTTTATATTTAAACGTGTTAATTTGAAAGTGTATACACGTTTATGACACATTAAGTTATCGTGTTTTAAACATGTTAACAGATACGTGTCGATACATTTACACGTTTATGACATGATTAGTTAATCGTGTCTTAACTGTGTCTTAAGCGTGTTATTTGTGTTTAACACGTTTATGACACGAAATTTGTCGTGTCATAAACGTGTCGACACGATTATGACACGAAACACGATTATATAATACCCATACACGGTTAAAGCTTGTCATGTTTTCGTGTCGTGTATAAAATTATCAGATTTAATCTGAGTAATAATTTTAAATAATCAAACCGAATTTGGATAAAAAATTTTGTTCATATTTCTGACCAAGTTATAATACTCAATTAATATGAAGCCTTGACCCGATTTGACCCATTAACATGTCTACTCAACATCACCCTTGGCAGGCTCTCCCAATACCTAACTAATTAACATTTTTTTAGAACGCTGTAGTTATCTGATTTTCTCATTTATAGGGAAAAGCCTAAAACAAGAAGAAAAGGGTTCGAGTCTTCAAGACCAGACTGCTAATCTGAAAGCTAACAAGCTAACAAGAAGTCTGGTCTCGTATATGCTGGTTTTAAACATGTTACCAAGAAAAGGATACGTTTACAAGAAAAGGGTTCGAGTTTTCAAGAAGAAAAGGAGTTGAGACTAGATTTGGTAGGCACGTGAATGATAACACTTCACTTCTGACCACAATTTATCCAAATCGTAAGAAAATCGAATGCTAAAATTTCAGTGATCAAAGTTAGATTTTTGAGAACTTTAATTACTAAAAGGAAAACAAAAATCAGAACCAGATAAAATCCTTGGAAACAACCCAATTATTTTCTTCAATTTTATCTCGAGAGTTAAAGAGTGTCTATAAACCTTTATTAAGTTGACATTTATCCTTAAATTATCTTGGATGTATTATAATTTATATTCATGATGGGTTAAATAATATATTATACATTTAGTCTTTTTATAAAAATAAAAGATGCAATAGCTTGGTGATAAAAGAATGAGTTACAAATACTGAGATTCAAATCTCATACTTACTAAATGTCATCTCTTAAAATTGAGTGCATAAATCAATTGAACTAATCTCTGGATTCATCCATTTAGTCTTTGTTTGGTAAGAAAGATGAAAATGACTAAGAATGAAAAACTTGTTAATTTAATGGTTAAAATGTAAACAACTTTCTTATTTTGTAGTTTAACTATTAGATTAATAAGTTTTCTATCTTACAAACCATCCTATATATAAGGGCTTGAATTCTAACAATCATCATAGGTAAAACCAAGCGACCAAAAGTAAAAATATCAGATACACAGCATTAGACACGTCCAAGGGTCGAACTATCTATCTAAGTCGAAGACCGGCCTGATATTTAGGACGACTTTGACAGAAATATTGGGCCTGAAAAACAAATTAAGACAAAAAATAAGGCTGTCCAGCAGGTTTGAACAAATATGATGGGCAGCAGATTCTATTTCCATGCGCATGTTTCAAAAAACCATTGCCCAACTTATCCTAATCAAAACGAAACTTTAAATCATCTTCGATGTTTCTGCAGCCAGTAAAACAGAAGCTTTTTTGCTCAATAGTCAATACCAATCTCTAGAAAGAATACAGATATTTTCTTTGTCGACTCGAAATTTATTGTCCTCAGCTGCCACAAATGGGGTCCCTAGGTTCTCCAAAGCCAACAAAATTTAACAGCCACCACAAAGAAATCTAGGAAATCTAAATCACAACCCAAGAATAAAACGAAATTCCCATCTCCGCTACCAGTATTTGATAGCAAAGCAATAATGTTATATATTAGAGGAAGAGAAAGAGATGCATAAGAAGGATACTCTTCAACTAATTGTTTCATAGTTCAAAAAATTCGGGGAAATCAAGTACACTACAGTATCAATTGATGCACATAAAGGAAGAAAACATCAATTCAGCCCCCTAGCAAACTCTAATGATGCTAAGATCAAATTAGGCTTTAATATAAAATTGCCCACGTACTATATATCTTTTCCCACTTTGGTACCTAAAGAATTTTGGGCCCTATTTTGATACCTATAGTATAATTTTTTACCCCAATAAGGTACCTGATTTGGACCCGATTAAGACCAAAAATTATACTATAGGTATCAAAATAGGGCCAAAAATTCTTTAAGTACCAAAATGGAAAAAGAGGTATAGTATAGGGTGCAATTTTATATTAAAGCCATCAAATTAAAACGACCTTACTTCTTGGTAGCTTTCTTCTTCGAACTCACAACCATCTTCGGCTTGGGATGCTTCTCGGCTTCACTAGGATCCAACCAATTAAGTGGGTGGCGGTTGAAGAAAGGCCAATTTGGAACTGTAATCAATGTGGTGAGAGTCACACCACCAGCATATACGAGAATCATCATCTGAAACGATCCCAATACATAACCTGCAATGAGTGCAATCACCGCAAACACCAACAGCATTATCTGCATTATCTGCTACACTAACTTTTGCCCTTGCCAATCCATCTAAAATACAATTCAACAACAAAATAAGCCAAACTCTAAGTAACCACAAAAACAATCCCTAAAACAAGTAAAGAAACTATAGCTAGAAGTCCATCCATCCTTACTCAAGCCTTATCATAAGTACAAATATCTCCTAGAAAAACTTCTAAAGCAATTAATGATTTAATTTTTGCGCTTCGCCAATAGGGGATTAATCTTTGCTTATTTTATTTCCGATTCAGCTACTATTGCAGGTATCAATTATATGCAAAATATGCTATACACATGAATCCCAATCCCCAAATTGGTTCCTTCAAGAACATTCTTTGTTAAACCCTAGAGATCATTGCTTGTGATTTGGGAGCAAAGTGTTATGAACCAATTATCAGTCTTTTCTTATTTGCACTTTATGTAAGCGTTTTATTTAGTTTGTTCTGCGTTTTGGTAAGTTTAAATCTTGTTACCGTTGGCTGCTTGTACTGTCAACTTTGTAACCGAATTGCTGAGTCATGCAGGTGGTTATAAGGAAAAGGAATGCAATGATAAGGGCACAGAAATTGTGACCAAATATTCTCTCTCCCTCTTCTTCTATTTTTTCTCTTTTTCTCTCTCTCTCTCCCTTCTTGGATATTCTCTCTGTTTTCTCTGCAGATCCTGCTATTCATATAATCTGAGTACAGGTTATATCAATGGTATCAGAGACTTTCTCCTTGTGATCATGGCTGACGGCACCACCACCAGGTTGCAAAAGGAGTTTAGTAATCTTCAAAAGGAATTCGAGAAGATCGATGGCAAGTTGGGAGCTCATGCTGAGATGCTTTGCAATGAGTTTTGGCTGGAGCTTAAAGCTGGAATGGAATCAGTGGGAGCTGAGATGCGATCTCTATTTCAAACCTTCCTGCCAAAGATGCATGAATCTTTTCCGGAACCAGCTTCTGGTTCTTCACAACCGACGGCTTCTTCAAAAGGCAAACAGAAATCCGTCTTGGATACTTCGCCTGAAGACACAATCATTCTTCAGAAGCCCCAGGTTTCCTTACCTGGGAGTGATGCCAACAGATTTCACACAAAGTACTCGAAGATTGAATGCCCTCGATTTGAAGGACATGATTTCAGGGGTTGGCTACTCAAGATTGAACAGTTTTTTGAAGTCGATCAGACTAAGGAACAGGACAAGGTTCGTACTGTCATGATGCACTTAGATGGCAGAGCCCTTCAATGGCATTGGAGGTTTATGGAAAACCAGGGAAGCATTACTCAGGTTAGTTGGTCTCTTTACGTATCTGAAATGAGATCCAGGTTTGGGGAAAATGAGTTCACTGATCCTATGTGTGACTTAGTGACCCTAAAACAATCAAACACAGTAGAGGAGTTTTATGAAGAATTTGAGAGCCTGCTTAATCTAGCACAACTGACTGATGAATATAGCTTGAGCATTTTCATTGGCAACTTGAAACCTGAAATTTCTAAGGTTGTTCGTATGTTCTACCCTAGGACATTAACCCATGCTTTTAATTTAGCCAAACAAATGGAATCCCTAGTCTTTAACTTACCCAGAAAACCTTATGTTCCATATAAAAACCCAAGAATTGATACATCTTCCCAGACAATCCTATCACCTATCCCAAAAACCCCATTACCACCCTTGTTACCAACGCCAAAAGCTTCATTTCTTACTTATCCTCAACCACTGAAACCTCAACCTAATTATCCATACAAACCACCTAGCCCCATACCAGATAACACTGCTCTTAAACCTTCTAAGCTGCCTACTAGAGAAGAAAGGGAGGATAGGAGAAAAAAGGCTCTGTATGTGGTGTGGTATTAAGTTTGTGGTTGGGCATCGCTGTATGCGATCACGACTTTACCAAATGCTGGTGGATGAGGGCAATGATTCCATCAATGAGCAGGAAGAATTTTTGGACTGTTTGGAAACAATGGAGGAAACAGTTGCTGAGGAACCCGAACCATTGCATAAACCTGTTTTGTCCCTTCATGCCTTGTTAGGCACTGCAGGTCCACAGACTATGAGGGTTCGAGGCAGAATCAAGAATCACCACGTTATAATCCTGGTTGATTCCGGAAGAACACATAATTTTTTAGATCATTCTCTAGTGAGACGATTGGGTGCAACGACTGCAGCTGTGAATGGCATTAAGGTATCTGTGGCTAATGGCGAATACATGCAGGTGCAGGAGGTTTGTAAAACAGTTCATTGGGAGACACATGGTGTATCTCAGATTACAGACTTCTTAGTGTTACCTTTGACAGGTTGTGATGTAGTTTTGGGAGTGGAATGGCTCCAACAATTGGGACCTATTGTTTGGGACTTTCAACAACTCTCAATGCAGTTTTCTTTAGCTGATCAAAGGATTGTGTTTCAAGACTTGACTGCAGGGACTGTGAAGTTTGCTACTAATCGACAATTAGCAAAAATGCAAGTTTCTTCTCAAGGCACATTTACATTGTTGCTCACTAGAGTGATTGAGGAACTTCTGCATTCTCCTACTGACTCAAATCTGGTTGCTTCTTTACCAGTTGATCTCAGAACCTTGATTCTACAGTTTTCAGTGCTCTTTGAAGCTCCTATGGGCCTACCACCACAGCGACTGCAAGATCATAGAATTCCCTTACTGGATGAGTCTCAATTATTTAAAATACAACCTTACAGATATCCTTCTATTCAGAAGGATGAGATTGAAAAGTTAGTGGCAGAGATGAAGGCCACAGGAATCATCAGGGATAGTCAGAGTTATTTTGCCTCTCCAGTGGTCCTAGTTAAGAAGAAAGATGGCTCTTGAAGGATGTGAGTCGACTACAGGCAGCTTAACAAGTTTACTGTTAAAGACAGATTTCCAATTCCATTAGTGGAAGAATTATAGGATGAACTCCCAGGTGCTTCATGGTATGAATTTTTGGTAATGCCTTTTGGCTTAACCAATGCCCCATCTACCTTCCAGAGTTTAATGAACAGTATCTTTGCACCTTTCTTTAGAAGGTTTGTCTTGGTTTTCTTTGATGATATATTGATATACTCACCTAGTTGGATGGCTCACTTGGATCACCTGCATCAGGTTTTTCAAACATTACTAAGCAAAAGTCGGTTTGTAAAACTTTCTAAGTGTGTCTTTGGGGCTTTTCAAGTGGAATACCTCGGCCATGTTATTAGCAGACAAGGGGTACAAATGGATCCTGCTAAGGTGAGTGGTGTGCAGCAGTGGCATGTACCTAGCACTACTAAGGACTTGAGAGGGTTTTTAGGTCTCCCGGGTTATTACAGGCGGTTCATTAAAGGGTATGGTTCCATAGCCCAACCATTAACTGAACTCTTAAAGAAGAATGCTTTTGAATGGAGCCCTACAACCCAGCTTGCTTTTGAGAACTTGAAGTTGACTACTACACCAGTATTACCTTACCTGATTTCAATCAAACATTTGTGGTTGAATTTGATGCTTCCAACACAAGTATAGGACCTGTCCTCAGTCAACAAGGGAAGCCTATAGCTTACTTTAGTAAGGCACTCTCCCCAAGGAATCAAACATTGTCTGCTTATGACAAAGAGATGTTAGCTATTCTCACAGCTGTAAAAAAATGGAGTGCATACTTAGTTGGTCGTCATTTTCAGATCAAGACCGATCATAACAGCCTTAAATTTCTGTTGGATAATAAGGCTCATACTCTATCTCAGCAAAAATGGGTAATCAAGATGATGGGATTTGATTACGAGTTGTTATTCAGGAAAGGGGTCCACAACACAGTAGCTGATGCCTTGTCCAAGCAGCCTTCACCTGCTTTGTGTGCTATATCAGTGTCCTTGACACTGACCTTGCTACTCGAATAAAAAATTCCCGGGTGCAAGACCCTGCTGTTGTTCATCTTCATAAACTGAAAAACAATCCAGCCAGCTCCTCAAAGTACACATGGGTGAATGTTGCTTATTTTATTTCCGATTCTGCTACTATTGCAGGTATCAATTATATGCAAAATTTGCTATACACATGAATCCCAATCCCCAAATTGGTTCCTTCAAGTACATTCTTTGTTAAACCCTAGAGATCATTGATTGTGATTTGGGAGCAAAGATCGCTAAATCAAAACCCTAGATGTTGTTTGGTTAGCGAGAAATCAAAAGAAAAAAGAAACTTAAAGCCATAGAAGCTAATTGTTCATTACAATCTAAGATCATCAAAATCACTCGCGATCTGAAGACAGGAAATCAAGAATCAAAAAATGATGTTTAAACATTAGAGCTATGTTTGGTTTCAGATAAAATAAACTTTAAATCATCCTCGCCTTTACAGCGGGAATGCCCATTCCATTCCCTTCCATTTTTCTCTTACTTCATAAATTTCGATGAACGAGCAAATAAAACTAATCAGAAAATTCGAAGAGAAGTGTAAACCTAGAATTGCGATTTGCTATCGAATGAGAGAGTAAAAAAGGGGTAAAACTTACCTGAAAGTGAAGTGAGGGAGCGAAGAGAGGGAGAAGATGTCTTGAAAGTGAAACTCAATAACAAGGAAGAGTTGGAGTAACTCAAAAATATGTAAGTACAGAATTTAAATATATATACATTTTCGAATTTTCGTTGCATTTGTCGTGAAAAGTAAAAAAAAAAAAAAAAGGGTGCTGAAGGTTACTTTTTCGCCTAATTTAGATAAAATATATACAAAATTAAGGTTTATGAATTAAATTAATGACCATATAAATTCCAAGATGTCTAGCTATTATTGTTACTTCACACTAGATTAAATCACACCACTCTGTGGGTGAAAGAAAAAAATAAATAATAGAGTGGTAATTTTTAAAAAAAGAATAGTTTTTAAGTAGGAGGTATTTTTTTTTTTTTTTAAGAGAATGTTTGTTTTTTAAGAAAATGGTATTTTTTTTTAGGAGAATGTGTAATTTTTTTAAAAATATATATTATTATATATAAAATTTAAAAGACATAAATATTCTTATATTATTATTATTTGATTTATAAGCTTTGGTTTTTACGTAATTTTACTAACTGAGTTAGTGTCACTTGACTAAGTGAAATCAACTCAGTTATTTTTTTTATAATATCATTTCTTTTATAATAGTATAAATTCATCGACAGATTTATTCTTTTATTTATAATCTATACTATTATTAAAAGCAATAATTAAGTTTGTGTCACGAATTAACCGGACACTAATTAAGTTGAAAAAATATATAAAAAAAACTCAAATTAAAAATATAATATACAATATAATTAAAGATGTTTATGTAATTTACTTAAAAAATTATTTTACATATGACATCATCCGAACTAACTTCCTTATTTAAAAAAAAAAAAAAACTACCCACATTAAATAATTTCCTTTAAAAAAAACTATCCACATTTTATATCATTAAATTATTTATTTTAAATATTTTTTAATTCATAAATTTTTTATTTTCCCCTTGGATGTGCAATATCTAATTTTTTTAAAACTTTTTTTTTTTAGGGAAAAAAAACCTGCTTAATTTTATACCTGTTGGAGTTAGAAAATTACAACTTAAAAGTTAAAACCTTCAATTTAGAGACGAAATTGAAATATAAACCGTAACCATAAATTATTAGAACTAATATATTATTAACGTTTCAAAAGCACAACAATTTATAATTAAATCAAGACAAAATAGTTTCAAAAGTCTAACATCAAAATTCACAAAAATGAAAAACAAAGAAATTATTCTCCATTACTCTGAACAAAATTGCCATTGCCAACTGCCAAGTTTCCCAGAGAGATTCACTGAGTTGCCAAAAACTGATTAACTTTTATTCCTCCCATTTTAGAGGATCCTCGGCCTTTTTCTATTTTACTCCTTTATTTCACAATAATTCTGGGCAAATAAGATTATTTATTTTTAATTAACAAGATAACTTCATCACAAAAGTAACTTCATATGTTACTCATACTCACAATAAACGGACGAATATGTATCAGACACATATATACTTCAACTTTTTTTTTTTTAAAATTCAACTTAATTTTTTTTTTAAATCATATAATTAAAAGATCATTATCATGCCAATATCCGAATATATATCGAACACAAATATTTTACATATAAACAAATAAGAGTCAAAGCAACATAAATAAATTTTAACTGAGACTAGATTAGACAAAAATCTCCAGGATAAACTCATCAGATAACATTTGACTTAATATGGTTTGAAAACAAAAGAAACCATCCAAAATATCTAAATAACAACTCATTCTATTTTGAAAAATATCAAAACTTCCTCAAAAGTAAGAAATCAAAGGCCAGTCCTTCACTGACTAAATTTTCAAACTTCAACTCAAGAGGAAGCACCACTGCGCAGAGCTTGGGACTTCTTGGACTTGCTAGCTGCCAATTGTGTTTCAGGCTGAAAGGAAAGGAAGATTTTATCAACTTAAATACAAAAACAACATAGTTTTCATTCATTAAGGAAATTTAAGTTCAATTAAATTACCTCTTTCTTGACAGGCTCTTCCTTCTCAGACAAAGTTAACTCAATGTGGCAAGGAGAAGACATGTAAGCTGGCAAAAAGAACAGTCCTATTAGTATAGGGAAAACAATAGACTCTTTACAACAATTAAGTGCTGGGTTCTAATACATACGGTTGATTCTTCCATGAGCACGGTAGGTACGACGCCTCTGTTTCTGAGCCTGGTTTACCTGGATGTGAGAGATATAGAGTGCATCAACATCCAAACCCTTAACCTGAGAAATTAATTTCAAATTGTTAGGAAACGGAAGCAATAGAGCTGACAAAAACTAAAAACCACAGAGTAGGCAATACGCATACCTCAGCATTACTCTCAGCATTCTTCAGCAAATCTAGAATGAACTTTGCGGATTTTAAGGGCCAGCGACCTTGTCCATTAGAATGCCTGTTCTTTGCCTGAGCTGTACGTCCAACACCACGACAAAAGCGTCGGAAGGGTATGGCTTGCTTGTGGACCATAACATCCTCCAAATACCTCTTAGCCTTACCCAAAGGCAACTTTCTTATGGAAAATGCTGTCTCCCTTGTGTTCTATAGAACAATAACCAGGTATGAGACTCATTGATGAACACCAGCAAACCATAATGGCACAAAATGGGCAAGAAAAACCAAAAAAGATGGGGAATACATCATGAAACCAATACCATGAATTCACAAAAGTGACCACCATCATCAAGACACCCCAAAAAACAATTGAACAAACTCATTTTCATATCATAACTAATCCATAAACTAAATTCTTTACAAAGGATTACAAAATGTGGCATCATTTACTGAACCTTCAGTCACCAAGAAAATCCAGAGGTTCACCCAATAACAATGCAAGTAATTTTTCCTGAAGTTTACGAGAACCTTGTTCACAAGGCAACAAGACCCTTCTTTTTTCATCAGGTTTAAGAATCCAAATACTCAGCCAAAAAATCTATAACCATAAACACCACGTCTTAAAAAGGCTACCAAAATCACTTAAAAAGTACTCCCTCAAGCAAAAATGAACATTAAAAAAATAATCAGAGAAGTTTCACAGCAGCCTTCAATTATTTAATCCAATTATTAACTATGATAACAGTACCAGTATACATGCTTTCAAGAAAACTACTGTACAAAGCTCATCTACATCTAATTTTAACAATCATTTATTAGTGTCACATGATTTAGTGGATCTCAAGTCTAAACAACAATCCAATCAATACCCAGAACTTTATATCAAGAAGTAAATCAAATTATATCAAGTTATGATGATTATACCTTGAAATGAACCCTGAGATCAGATCCCCTTGCCTTGCAGGCTGCACAGAATCAACACTAAACATCATCAGTTCACAACCAAAAAATTGGGATTCATAAAAAGAAAGGAAAAAGCTTAAAAAGGAACAAATGAGTGCTTACACTTGGTGGGATTATCGGGCTCCTTCGAATACTTCACCTGACAAAACGATTCAAAAACAAATCAAGTTTAGTGTCATATAAAAGCATTCAAAAAAAGGAGAGGCTTCAAAATATAAATTGAAGAAGCGATTGAAGAAAAATGAGTACCATGGCGGCTGATCTGATTACTGCTTCTGCTGCCTAAGGTGCTTTTTTGGGGGTTCTTCCTAGCAGATGAAGTAAAAGAGAGGCGAATGGAGTCGAACAATCTAACTCTATATATGGATACCTGACTCTAGGGTTTTTAAGCCGCTTCCTTTTTACATTTTAGGGTTTGGTTTTGGGCTTTTGGGTTTTGGGCGATTAAAAAAAAAAAAAAAGGAGAAGAAAATAAAAAGAGAAAGAATGTATCGTTGCTATGGTCCAATCCAAACTCTTTGAAAAATTAGGCTCTCCAAACTTAGGACAATTAAATTACCGTGTATTTTGGGCTCAGGACTTTAGATTCTGTATTGAACCATTATAGAGGTCGAGGCGAGTTTAGATCAGGTTTAGATCTTATATTAATAAAAATTTTATTTGTTTAGGTCTGGCTCAATCCTAATATGGGCAGAAAATTTTACCTAAGCTCGACTCATTTTATAAACACACTATCCAGACCCGCACAAATCCGTTTAAATTTATACACAGAATGATCAATCCCTCTTAAAAAAATCAATCATCTTAAAAATATATATTAGTAATAATAAAACGAGTCGGGCCGGACAAAAAAATCATGTCAAGGCTTGGCTCATTTTTAAAAGGATTTTATTTTTTTTTTGCCCAATATTTTTATCCAAATCTTCCCAAATATCGAAGCACCTTCGGGCTCAGGCGAGTAGCTCGACTCTTGGACAGGTCTAAAGCAGTAGCATTTATATATGAACTCATTTTTCATACATTGAAAATTTTAAATTTCATAAAGAAATTAAAATTTTGATAAATATTTTTTTGTTATAATATTTTTTTTAATATTTTTATTATATGTGTCACTCTATCAAAATTGTTGAAATTTTTAAAATCAGATCATTTTCCTTTATATATTGCAAAATATTAGAATGATTACAAAATTATGGTTAATAAATAACTGAATTAAATTTTTAGATTGTCCAAATTCATATAAAACAAGGGAAACTAAATTTTATCAATAATTTTATATTAATTTTTTTGTGAATTAAGATAGAATAATTTTCTAATTAAAACATGTGGCATTTCACCCATGTTATGGTAATAAATAAAAAATATATTAATATTTAGAAGACTGAAAAAGTGAATAACTAGAGGTCAGGTCTTTAAAAAATAAGCTAGCTCTTTATATATACATACACACATTTATATGGGTCGGTTCGATAAATCATTAAAATTAAAATACTCAATAATTTTTTTCAATACGTTTGATAAATGAGTATTAAAAATCACTTAATGAAAAATTTAATAAAAAAATATTGAAAACATAAGTACCTTTTAGCTACTTAGGCTCTAGTTGGAACCTCTCGAAGCCCCAATGCAGGGCAATCGAGAGTTCCCCCGTATTGATGGGTTGTTTGGGTAACTACTCATCAGTGCGTTGAGAGCTTTTCCCCGTATTGGGTTTTTTTTTTCACTGGACCCCTAAGAGTCTAGTGAAAAAATTCACCTCGTAGAGAGGTTTTTTTCCAAAAATACCCATAGCTTTTTCCTTTTTGGTTCTTTTTTACCCTCAAGGTTATAGTGCAGGGACAAAAATGTCCCTACCAGCCTTAGTTTTATTTATTTAAATAATTTTATAATTATTATTTTAAATAAATAATTTGTATATTTAATTAATAATTATTTTTATTTTAAAATATGTAAATATATATTATTTATTTTAATTTTACTAATTTTTAGTTATTTATTAACTTTTCAAATATGTTATAAATTTCATTATATATACATTTTAATTTAATATCCTTAATGATCATTTTCTCTTCTCACTATAATTCACCTCACCGCCACCGCTGCTTTTGCATCCAAACATATATCCACCACTGATTTTAATTTCACCACTATAGTATCGAATCTCACCGCTACAGTACTAATCTCACTTCCAACGCTGTTTTTAATCTCACCGTCCATCCAAATGAAGTCTTAATGTTTTAAGCCAATGTTATTTAAGAAAAAGATGTTATTTAACTACATTTATGTATATTCTTTCCTTTTAACTGCTTATTATTTTCCTTTTAACTTTTACCAATTAAAAATAATTATAAAATCATTTTTTTCTTTTATAAAAAGTTAATAAATATTTAATTAAATATTTAATTTTTAGTAATATACCAAATAACTTTTATATCATAAATTCAGTATTTAAATTTTTTAAAATTAAAATTTTAGTACTTAATTTTTTAATGTTTAAATTATTCAATTTATCAAATAGCCCTTTGTAATAATATTTCAAAGAGATGAAAAAGAAAAATCCAGTCAAAGAAAAAAGAAGAACATAGTAAAACTTAATTGTCTCTATCATTTAGTTTGTAATGGATAAATAAGTATTTAACCTATTCTTATAAGTATTTAACCTATTCTTATTTCAAAATTTACCAATACATTTTTAGATTTAGCAGAACCTCGGACCAATCAAGCTACCATTGCTTAAAAGATTCGGTCATTCTCGCATGCAAAACAAAAGTGAGATTGATGCACTCAGACCTATTTAAGGATTTGGATACTCGTTCATTCCAATAAATCTAATTCAAATTGAATCGAATTTAAATAAAAAAATTTATAATTTAAATTTAATCCGATTCTACTCAATTCGAATTATTATTTATTAAATAAAAATTATTTTTTATTTATATTTTATAACATAAATATTAATATAAAATATTTTTTAAATAATAAAATAAACTTTTGAACCGATTCGATTCAAAAACAGGTGTAACTGCACTTGCTATATGAAGATTTGCGTTGGCAGTTAATCAAGCAGCCAAGTGCAAAGCCATAATTACATAAAGTATTATGTTTTGGTACAATAATATAAAGTATTGTTGTATTACTATTAGTGAAGTCAAGTGCAAGAATATTTTTGAACCAGGGCAGTCTCGAACTTGAAGCATAAGTTGCTCATTGTTAGACCTGTCCATGAATCGAGTAATTCGTTCGGTCCAGTCGATTCGGTTCATATTGTGTCAGATTTAGACATGATTTTTTATGATCCGGATTGGTTCGGTCCAGATTACTGTTTAAGTATTAAAATATTATTTTTTATTTAAATTTAACTATAAAATATATATATATATATATTAATAAAAAATTATTTTTTAATATTTAAATAGTGAAACGGACTTATACGGACCGACTTGGATCCGACCCGAATGAACTTAGACAAAAAAAAAAATTCGAGCCGCGATCCGGTCCGGTCATGAACAGATCTACTCATCGTTCACCGCTCTATTTTAAAGGATATTTGAACAATCCTCGACTTTTCATATAAAAGTTTTGTTGGGTTTTTGATTTTCTCCCTCTGTTAGCTCTAGTTTCTTTTTCTTTTTTGGTTTATTAAGAGCACAGTCATCTCTTTGTCTTTTAGAATTATTTTTTTTTATATAAAGAAAGCTGTAACCCGGAGATAAAGGAAATTATTGCAGGTACTGAGATTTGAATCCCGAACTTGTTGAATGTTACTTCTTAAAAGTGATTACATGATGAATTAACTGGACTAAATTCCATATTAATTTTCTAAAATTTTTTATATTAAGAAAATTCTAACTAATCTTAGAAGAAAAAAAAAAATGTCTATCCCAAAGAGCTTAAGCTACTGAAGGAATTAAGAGAAGTCATTGCGAAGAAGTTCTAACAATTTGTTTAGCTGGTGCAAAGAGAAACAATGCATATATATATATATATATATATATATATATATATATATATATATATGATCCATTTACATTAGTGTAAAACTAAATTAGTTTTATATACTTTCATAACTTTTTATATTATTTATATTTTAACAAACCGACCGTTAGATTTAACAATATAATTGAACTAGTTGTCTACGTAAAGTTTTGAATCGTTCCGATATCTCTATCATAATGTCTTTTTCAATATATTTAACGGTTGAGAGTTTTTTACATCGAACAAATAATTAGATATTTTTAATTTACTCAAAACTCGACTTGTATGATCTATGTGAATAGAACATGAAATACGACGGTCGGATTAAACAAATATAAATCGTATAAAAAATTATGAAATTGTGTAAAAATATAAGTGGATCCCTTCTCATATGCCTTTAAGTTTATGTTTATACGTTGTCATTAGTAAATCTTAATTTGTCAAATTGTTGTCAATATCTCTCCCTCGATTGCACATATTAATTGCATGAATCAAGATCTGACAATATTGGATACGACACGATACGAAGAAAAAAAATTAAAAACACGATACAAACACGACACGAAAAAAATAACTAAAAACATGACACAAACACGACACGACACGGAAAAAAGCACGAACACAACACGAATACATGAATATCTCAAAATCTATCTAATATGAATTATTAACGTATCAAAATTTATATAAATATAAAATATCTTAAACACAATTATGACACGATAAAATACACGAACACGACACGAATACACGAATTGTCAGGTGATGAATGTAATAAATGCATAGTCAATTGTAATTATTAAAATAATCATTTCTTATTAAAATAATATTAGGGATTACAATATAATTTAATTCAGTTATTATATTGTAATTATTATGATAAAAAAAAAATTAATTGGTGAGAAGTTTATGTATATATGGACGCTCATATGACTGTTTTGTTTTGGGTTGTAAGGATGTGTGACCAGCTAAATCAAAAGAACATAGGGTTAATTTGAAAAAGATACAGTCAACAGTGGAATAATAGTTAAATGGTCATAAGTCTTAAAATTATTTGTAAAAGGGAAATGAAGAAATAAGAAATTATTGTTAAGGAAATTGTAAAGGAAAATATACCCTTAATGAAATAAACCTAATACCAAAAACAAAAGCTTTCTCTCCCTCCGATAATCTTTCTTTTTCCCCTTCTCCCTTCTCCATTATCCATCCCTTCCCTTCCTTCCTGACGCTTCCCCATTCTATCTTCCCTTTCTTTTTTCTTAAGTCCTCTATCTGTTGTTCCCCTGGTTGCTCTATCTGGCTTTGGGCTCTATGAGTTTGGTTTTCCTGTGGTATGTATCAACATCTTCTGTTGAGAACATGTCTTATAAAATTGCTCCATCTTTCTCGCTCATTTTCTTTTTCTTAAGTATGGTTTTTTTTTTTTTTTTTTGTAGCTTGCCAAATACATAGAGATTGGGCTACCACAAATCATCGTTCTCTTAACTTTTTAAAAGGTAATTTAGATTTTCCATTTAAAGATACCCTTTTTCTTTTTCTTTGCAGTAGTAGTGACACCAAATAGATGGTTAATGCTTGACCTTACAAGAAAATTGTGTTGAATAGTAACAATCACCTCGATGAGTTTTTGCAGTATATACCTCATATATACATGGGGAGCGGCATGTGTTTAACTGCTTTGCTGTCATATTCTCGATCGTGATTGTCTGAATATATGCTCACTTGTTCACTGTTGGCAAGGCATATATAAGAACACATGACCAAAAATTCAAATAAGTTGTCGAACTGATCGTGTTGGGATTATAGGTGCTGCTCCTTGGTAAGGCTATTTTGCTTATTCATTACAAGGCAATATGCTCTAATCCTGATATGGACCCTAGCAGTGATGAAATCTCATAAAATTTTGCCTTTTTAGCCTTCCATATGTCATAGCTCCAATGCGTAAAATTATTTTAATTATAGGAGGCATATATTATTATTGTGATGGGATACTTGAAGTTCGTTGTTTTGCTGTCTATATAAGAATGAGATTGCTAATTGAATTGATTATTGGTCCTTGTTATTGTACAACACTTCGTGAACAGGAAAAAAGTTTCATATCCTTTTCAATGGAGAGCTCCCTCATTTGATGCTGATTGGACTTGTAATGTGGTTTAATTTATCTTTTTTAAAAAAAAAATTGAATAATAAATTTTGATATGGTAATTATTTTAACCTTGCTTTCTTTGATTAGGGGTTTATCTTAGCCACTCTGCCATGCAAACCAAACTACAAATTAATGTTAATGTCTATTATTATTCATCCTTTTGTAGCTTCATCAGTAATTGAATGAAGAATCTTGTTCTTAATCTATTGATAGTGGACATGATTAACAAGGTATAGCACATAATATCTTAATTGATTGAATTTTGGGAAAGTACATATTATTTGGAAGAATGTACATATAGGTATGCAATATGTACATATTGGTGGACTATATATACATATTATTATATTATATTTTTGCTTGATTGGTCGTTCGAATGAGGGTTAACATGTAAGAGTGTATTGTTGTTTCATTGCATAAACATATTGTTCGATCATTATAAAGTTGAAATGAGTGAATCAAGCTTTAAGAAAAGAGTCTATTGTTATTGTCATATTGATGGTGAGCTCTTGATTGTTAATGGCGACTATAGAATATCGAGTTGGAAGAACAGTGGGTGTGATGATCGATAATAACACTAGTTTTGAAGAATTAGTGTATCAAGTTGGAAAAAAATTAGGGAAGAGTGTTGTTGGTCATGTATTTAGATATACATTGGAGTTTAACAAAACCAAGCTAATTAATTTGGTGAATGATGCCGGTTTGACAGATTTGATAAATTTTACTGATCGGTTATGCAATTTGTATATAATTCAAACTAAAGTGATCGAATTCACCAACAACAATGATAGAAATATAGTGCATCATTCGAATCAAGATCTGTTATGGTAATTAAATATAAAAGCTTTTAAACATCAAAGTATATAATTGCGTTATGTCTTATTCATCTTTTTCTTATAATTGCAGTGGGGCTATTGAGAATGAAGACATAAGTGGAAACAATTCTGAGAGGGAACGTAATGTAGGGTTTTTCATTGATTGTTCTACTTCAAACAAATCTGGTGTTATTGTTGAATGTACTGCTGCGAACAAAAATCAGTTTGCAAGCAGAACTTGGAAATATCACATCATCGGCAGCGGTCAGAAATTCAAAGATGCATATGCCTTTAGGTTGGGTCTTTATCAATTTAGTGTTGTGAATGGATTTGTGTATAAGTTTAGGAAGAATAATAAGTCTTTTATTAGTGTGGACTGTAGGGCTGAAGGCTGTCCTTGGCATTTAACTGCTTCGAAGATACGGTCTACGGAGTTTATGGTTGTTGGGACATTTATAAATGTGCACAACCACTGTGCGCAAGATGCAATACAAAGTAGACCTTCTTCGAAGTCAACATTTGTTGCTGCCATCATTTCAGAGAAAATGGTTTTGCAACCCGACACAATGCCACATCAAATTCGAGCTGCATTAGAATCTAAATGTGGAATTCCAATGACCTACCAGCAAACTTGGTTACGCAAAGAGCAATCCATGAAGTTGCTGCATGGGAAAACCGAGGACTCATACAAATTAGTTCCATGGTTGTGTGAGCAAATCAAAGATGATGACCCCCAAAGTGTCGTAATCTGCACTTTTGATAATGGTAATCATTTTAAGCAACTGGTCATCGCTTATGGATGCTCAATTATTGGTTTTTTGAATGGGTGTCGAGGGTTGATTTTTCTTGATGGTTGCCATTTGAGTGGACCTTATAAAGGGACGTTATTATCTGCTAGCTCAATAGATGCAAATAATCATATTTTCCTGGTTGCATATGCAATTGTTAGCTCAGAAAGTTTAGAGAATTGGATGTGGTTCTTGGAAATTTTAAAGTCAAATGTTAACAGAGATGTTTCGTAACCATTATTTCTGATAGGAACCAAAATATTATCACTAGTGTTGGCAAAATATTTGGATCGGGTTGTCATGCTTATTGTTACAGACATATTAAGGAAAACTTAAGTGCTAAAGTTAGCAAATTGATGCATGGTGGGAAAAAAGTGAAGGACGAAGCCCTACAGTTGTTGGATGTAGTAGTTTATGCTAGACTTGAAGAGGATTACAATGTTGCATTCACAAATTTGACTATGTACAACAAAGAGATAGCTGAATAGGTGTTAGATAATCAGCCAGAACATTGGCTCATGTCAAAATTCAGTCATCCTCGTTGGGATCATATAACTAGCAACGTTGCAGAGTCTTTCAATGCATGGTTAGTCAAGGAGAGGCGACACAACATCATTTCCCTCATCAATGAGCATATGGAAAAGTTGGCTCAAAAAATTTATAAAGCTAAGTCTGATGTCAATAATTGGAAAAATGAAGTTGGGCACAATGTTGAGGAAAAATTACTGGAGAATATTGGAAGAAGTAAATACTTCCATGTTTCTTGTTATAGCAATTTCGCCGCTAAGGTAAGTCGCGACAACAAAGACATTGTTGTCAACTTGAGTACTCGAGAATGCACATGTTTAGGATGGCAAATGAGTGGACTTCCTTGTGCCCATGCTTCTACAGTCATTGAAGCAAAACATGGAGACATTTACCAGTTCGTTGATGATTGTTATAAGTCAACGAAACAGGAATTGATTTATTCACTTACAATGGCTCCAGTTGAGACTCATAACTTGCCTGATTTCACCGTATCAGACAGTAGTCGACATCATTTATCCTTGAAGCCTCCTCTGACGAAGAGGCCACCAGGTCGACCAAAAGTCAAGTGCATTGAATCACAATTTATCAAGAAACGAGAAATTCATTGCTCTAAATATAAGCAAATTGGTCACAATCGAGCCTCACGCAGATCACCAAATCCAGTGTAAAGCAATTGTAAGTTTTACATGATTAGTATTTAAATTTACCTTTTTTCTTTATGGTTACATACCAAACCTATGTAACTTATATCTTCTTCATGTGTTAAATGCAGGTTCATAATTACATACCTTGCCTTTTGTAAAGGAGTTACAACTTTTGTTAGGATAGTTGATACTTTTTCAACCCGACAGAAGAATATGAATCTTTGAGGTGCTGTATTTTTTGTTGATGCACCTAAATTCTCTATGTAGATTAGGGTTTGGAAGGTTCAAGGTGCTATATTTTTTGTTGGAGCACCGAAAATTTTTTGTACGTTAGGAATTGAATGGTTCAACGTGCTATATTTTTTGTGAACGCACCGAATCGATGTCTAATTCGTCAAACCTGCTCATATGTCGCATTTTGCATGCCTTACATTTTGTACAGCTATGTATAGACCATTTTTTGTATAATCGGTCTGTTGGATTTAGGTTGAGAAGCTTGAGAAACTTTTGGGTTTAGGTGTGACTATTGCTTAGTCTAGTCTTTGCTTCTTATTTCTGGTGTATGGAGCTTCCTTTGTGTACTCTGGTTGTCGAAAAATATTGATGTTGGTAGAACCATTGTACTTTCTAATTTTCTGTGTTGTTTAGAACATCCTATGTTTGAATGAATTAAACGAAATTTCGATTATCCAATTCTGTGTTTATGGTATTAGTTGGATTTTTTATAGTGCAGTGCTATGGAATCCAGTAATGTAATTTCTTAAAAATTCTGGTTTAATTTTATTTTGTTATTATTTGTGATTTTGGATGATCATGTGATGAAAAATCGTGGA
The DNA here is from genome assembly GCA_030761205.1 of Fremontodendron californicum. Taxonomy (NCBI): domain Eukaryota; kingdom Viridiplantae; phylum Streptophyta; class Magnoliopsida; order Malvales; family Malvaceae; genus Fremontodendron; species Fremontodendron californicum. The sequence goes on from JAULJL010000013.1 coordinate 24,826,993, forward strand.
ATGGAAGCCTCGTGATTGGTGATTGAAAAATGAACTTTTAAAAGCGAATGATTGGACCAATGGTTTGATGGCTAAAATTGATAGCATACTTGTAGATGGAATTTGGCTTGTGGTGGAGATGTTGGTTTAGGTTCTCATATATCCTAGATTGATTTATAGTTTTCTACCTGTTGTTCTTAATTTTAGTTCAAGTTTGGATCTATTTTGGGTGTTAAATTATTAGGTGTTTGTGGTGATATGTATTGATACTTGGGAATGCCTCTTATGTATATGTCATTCGTGTTGCTAGACTTTTTTTTTTATATAGAAATTCTTAAGAAAAGGTTTCTACTCAAGGTTGGGAGATTATGATACTGTGCAGAATGTATTTGTGGGAACTCCAAACACACTTCCAACGAACTGGTAGAACAGGGCTAAGCAATAAAATAACTGGCAGGATTTTCCTAAGTAAATTTAGTAATAGATGCTACTCATTGTTCTTTTTACCAACAGTGGATTAAAATTATGCAAGTTCATGGTGAAAAGTGTGGATATTTGTCTATCCTTATAATGCTAATTATTCTGATTGCAATACTAAGAAAGGTATTATGATTAACATTGTTCATTCAGGAACTTTACTTTAAAAAAGAAATAGGAAAAGAAAAGAAACTTACATTTGATACATGAAACTAATGTCTGATGGAGCTAAAGTGAAAAAATTTAATTTTGTCTTTTCTCTGTGGATATAATTTTTAAGAATTTTTAATATTTTGTTTAACCTTAAATCTCAATCAATTAATTTCCAAATAATTTAAAAGTAGTCTAGAACATCAATTTTAGTAATAAAAAAAAATCCACTTATATGTACATGGCCACAAGACAATATGTACATTCCTGCATTGCTGTATGAACATGTAGGCAAAACAATATGTACATTTTTAGTTTTCCTAAATTCAACCCTAAATCAACTAAGAATTAATCCCCAAATCATTTAAATGACGTCTAGAACATCAATTATACTAAAAAAAAAAATCCAATGCATACTTATATGTACATGTAGGCAAAACAATATGTACATTTTTAGTTTTTCCTAAATTCAACCCTAAATCAGCTAGAATTTGTAATTAAGTATGTTACACTACATTGAAAGGAAATTTGATTATTAACTTATGCTATATACTTATAATCTTAATCAACATACAATAAGAATTAAACATTTTCATAGAGATGTATTTAGGAGGGAACAAAATTCATACCGCAAAATGTGAACTCAGAACAACACAAGTTTCAATCGATTTCCTACCCATATAGATTTTGGTGGCATTAATTACAAGAACATACATGTCTACAACCTGCCATACTCCATAAAAAAATGAATTAGGATATCTTACGATAAAAACGTTTATGCAAATGTTAAAATAACGAACTTGATTATACCATGTTATTCACCCAATTCGAACTCGCTAAAGACAACATGTCGGACCTCGTTAATGACCAACCATGCATTACGAACAAGATTTCCCTACAACATTAACAAACATTATTCAAATATCGCATTGTTCGTCATAATAGTGTTATGTAAAAAGTGGAGAGTCAATTGGAATGTGTAACTTACATATGATTAGCATTTTCATCCCAGGCATAATCAACCACAGCTTTTTCTACTTTCTTTAACGTTGCAAGTGGCCAATTAACCAAGAATGGTGATCAGACATTAACAGAAGTCCTAACTGTTCTAGGAATTCGTGGAGATCTCCTAATACCAGGAAATCATGTATTTCCCTATTACGATTTTTAGGAATTTTCTCTACAAATTCCATATCTTCTTCAAATTCAACATTGGAAGGAACGTTAGATTCTTCCACTTGAACATTTGATGGAGGGGCAGTTGTTTGTAAAGTGGACCTTTTTGCAAATGGCCTAAACATAGATGATTGAGAAGCTTCAGTGTCCACCTTCTCCATCTTTCTATTCTATTGAAATCATCGAACTGATTTTCCAATTCAGCATTCGCATATGCTAAAGACAACTTCACCAATGCTATGAAATCAAGAACATTATCTTTATGAAATTGGACCATTTCATTCCACTGAATCATCTTTTTCGTACGCCCTTTGATCATTTCAAATAAAGCCTAAACACATAATTATAAAATTTAAATATTTATGGAGAGTGTTGCAACGATTTTAAAGACTATGAAAGCTATTACTATGTTAGATGAATTTCAATAACAAAATTTAGATATACCATCGCCTCTGTATCAAGCCGCATTGTTGAAACATCTCCAAAACACTCATCCATAGAGGGATCAATATCACTTACAATCTACATACATAAGTAGATTTCAATAACAACTTTTTATAATACGAACTAATATTCTATTTATAAATTGGAATGCGCAAAGAGTAGTGATATAAATAAATACAAGCATCAATCAAACACTACTTACCTTTCCTAACCCATACCCCCTAACTCTTCCTCAACTAGTAACCGTTTCTTCACGGACGCATCATCCCATCCCATTATTCGGGGCATTGCATGGAGAACAAAACGTTCGGATAGGATAACTCTATCCAAATAAAACATCTATCCAAAATTTTGTATATTAACAATAATATAATAAAAATAATGTTTTTTTACTTATTAGTAAAAGACATTGAAAATAGAATCATAAAAGATAATACATATTTACCTGAAGGAAGAGTAAGGAGCCAGTAATATATGTTATGTCTTGCCTTCCAGTGTACCTTCTAACGCTGTTCATCAACTACTTCAGTGTAAACCCACCCCAATTGTAGGAACGAATTTGGGATGAATCATAAATGGTGTTAACCAACTTTATATTTACTTCAGCCTACTAGACGGCGACATGACAGTACCGATAACAAACAAGACAAACAACCTTTTTCCAATCATCTATATCTATTACATTATGTAACAAGTTCTCTACTTCCTTCAAAGAAAAAACCCTCAAAAATCTATCATACCAACCCTTTATCTCATCACTCTCATTTACAACATCTAATCTAACCTCTTCTTCCATACATAGAACGCCAAACACTAGACCTACATCTGTATCTTTCATTACTAAGATATGGTTAGACCATCTTAAAACACAATTTAATGGGTCACATTGTTTAATAAGCCACTCACATAGATGGTGACGCAAAATTGTACATCTCAAACTTAGAAACCCACCAAAACCTATCTCTCGCACTGCATTTTCCTTCACAACATCACCCTTAACAACTTCGTTCATAACCCTAACCAATTTACCAGGGCTCCATCTTGTGCGCAATTCAACATCATACTGTAATTTCATTATGAATAAATTATGTTCAATCTAGCAAAATTTGATATTATCAATAACAAAATGTTCAATCAAAGAAAAATAATTTACTTCGAAACCTTTATTTTTTCTTGCTAAATGCCTTGAACTATGACGTCGTTTCATTTTTTCTTCTCCTAAATTTGTATGTGTCATAAATAAAGTTGATAATACGAAAAATATAGTTAAAGAGTGAAATTTCTGCTACAAAGAAAAAAAAATGAAGGTGAAAGTGCAAAGAAATTGTAAGAAAAAGTCTATCCCTTCATTTTATATTGACCAATAAGAAATAAAACCTGAAATTATGCATGCATGTGTAAACTGAATATTGCAGCTTCTCACTTTTCATACTCAACAATTTTATTTTGGGAATTTGACAGGGAAATTTTAGTGAATATACACAATAATTTATAATAATAAAAAAAAGCTCAATTACTCACAGCCGGTTCCAACTTTAATGATGACATCCTTCAAACTAAGATTCAATGAGATCCATTCAATATTAACCTTCAGATATTACCCAAAAAGTTTTGGACCATTGGATTCAAAAACTAAAATGATTTGTAAGTCAAAGTGCAACCTTTTGTGAGGTTAATCGGTACACTTGAAAAAGAAAATAACAGCTTTTCATGTGGAGTGTATGAGCTCAAATGGACAGAAGAAGAAAGAGGTAAAATGTGCAAAGAAAATGTGAACAAAATTAAAGCAGGAAAAGCAAAATATGAGGAGGAAAAAACTATGACTAAACGTTGTTGAACTTCTTTTATTTTTATTTTTTAAGCTAAACTCCACATAAATTTATTAAGTTATATCATTCCTTTTCTATTGTGTTAGGGGATAGTATTAAATATTGGCCACTTTAAATATAAGATTTGAAACATTAATATAATGGGCAGGCAGATGTCAAGTTGTTGACAAGTAGAGAGTTGACCTACCCTAATTAACTTACTTTTCAAAAATTTTACTTCATCTATTACTACAACAACTAACTTGTTCTAGGCCCTCGATTTATGCCTGCTTCTTCAAGCATAAGATCTCTTGAACATGCCAAATGCAGCCAATAATAAGCATTGACATCACCCACTATTTATATTAGACACCAGATTTTATGTCATTAGCTCAAACATCCCATCATCCTTAATTTAACTAGGTTTTTCTTTTTTCTTCTAATCCTTGGTTTAAGAATTAATCTAAAGTAGTTACTAGTATTTTCTAAAGGAAAGAAAAACATATTAATTACTAATATTTTTTTTTATGGATTATTTATGTATTAGAAGTTAGCAGTAGTCATATTTTTCATTAGAAAGACAATAATAGTTTGTACTGGTTTTTGTTTCATTCTTGGGTTGTTCTTAATTTCACTGTGGATTCCCATTTCGAAACCAAGAAAAAAAATAGTAAAAATAACTCAAATTCGGGTTTGAAATTCTATAAAACAACTATATACAGGTAATTAAAGAATAAAGTTCAGATGAAATCCATAACTTGTCCGATTAAGTGCTAAACTATATACAGTTCAGGCAAAACAATAGTTCCTGCTAGTAACGATTTTTGACAGAATAAAAAATAAATAAAAAATAACAAAAAGATAAACAATAGTTCCTTAACCTTGGTGTCTTCAAAGCTTCAAAAGCATCAAGAAGGGGCGGCAAAAGGAAAAAAAAAAGAGGGGCGGCGAAATGAAGAAACAAAATGAAAAAGAAGAGGGGCGGCAACAAAATGAAGAAGCAAAATGACGGCACCGTGAAAATTTTTTAGGGTTTCAGGGAAGAAATCCTGAATTTTTTATGAGGGGTTGTAGCAACGGTTTTTAGACCGGGTCGGATTCGAATCCGACCCGGGCCATTTGCAGACAGGGCCTGCTATTTAGCAGGCCCAATCTATAAACCCAACCAGTAGGCCCAACGCCCAGGCCCAAGCCCAGCAGGCTCAATCAACCTGACAAACCCTATCCCTGCCCCCAGAAACCCTAGCCCCTGACAGCCCCAACCCCACACGGCAGCCACCCTCACACGACAGGCACCCACTCCACGCCACCCACCTGCCACACTCAATCACCCCATACACTCAACCCCCCTCAACCCACCATAAAACCAAAAAACAACACACACAAGGGGAGGCCCCTCAGCCAGAGAAAGATCCCCAAGCCTAACCCCTTTTCACACTCTCGGACCCCATGCCATCCCCTAGTCAAACTACCACACAAGCACAACAGCCAAAAACACAAGAAAAACATCAAAAACCAAATCCACAGAAACAAAAAAAATGCCCTTTCAAATTCGTTTTTTGTTTTAGTTATTTGAGTGGTTTTGTGGGAAAATTTCAAGAGTGATGAGGAAGGAAGAAAGGGTGGAGGAGAAGCCTCGGGTGCGATTCGGTGACAGCCTGACGGTGGAAAACGTCAGACTTAGGGAGGAGGAGTCGCGGCTTTGGGCCTAGATCTAGGTCATTCTGGGTATTTTTTGATGAATCTAAGGTTAAAAAAGGAAAGAAGAAAAGAAGAGCAACAGTTTGGGCTAATTTCGGAGGTGATCGGCCGTCGGCGAACAGCGGCCGACGATGGTGGACGACGGCCGACACGGTGGTCTGGTCGTCGGTTTCTGGGTTTGGGGGTGGTTTCTGGGTTTGGGGTTGAGCAAGGAGAGAGAGGAGGGAGGAAAGAGAGAGAAAGGAAAAAAGCAGAAATGAAAAAAAAAGGCTTCTATAACCCCCTGGAGCGGGTCGCGCAGACCCGCGCGTCGACCCGCGGGTCAACCCGGGGTCCGCGCGCCCTACCCGGGGAAAAACAATTGAACCAGACCAGGCCCTGGGCCCAGCAGCTAGGCCTGATTTTGGGCTAGGAAGGAAAAAAATAAATAATATAAAAAAAAAGAAGGGAAAAAATTTATAAAAAATATTAAAAAAAAAAGGGAAAAAATTTAAAATAAAAAAAAAAGTATAAAATAAAAGAAAAAGAAGAAAAAATAAATAAGAAAAGAAAAAATTAAGTAAAATAAAAAAAATTATTTAAAAAATAAAAATAATAATGATACAAAAAAAAGGGAAAATTTTTAAAAAAATTAAAAAGAAAAATTCACGATTATCGGTTTCGACGTTTTGATTTTTTTTTTTTTGGATTTTTGACATTTTTCAGGTGATCGAGAAAGAACAAAGAATTTTACGGAAATCAAGTCTGGCATTTTAATTTTCGGATTCTCGACATTTTTCAGGTATGATTTTAACTTCCTTTATTATTCTTTATTATATTACTATTTTTATTTATTTATTTTTGTCCAGCATTCGAAATATTTTTATTATTCGGTTTCGGTTTTAAAATTATAAAATAATAAATCTTCTAATTATTACATGTCTTTTAAATTATTTTCGGTAAATAAAATTCTCTAAAAACGGATTTCTTTCTCGGGATGGTCGGAGCATCAATCGTTCTTTGAAATGGTCCGAGTAAGAATAATAATCGAAACATTATCGAAAATATCGAAGTGATTCGAGAATTATTCTTACATAGATAATTTTTTTATTTCGAAATTAATTATTAAAAGCATTTTAATTTACTTTTCAAAAGAAAGAGAAACAAAAAGAGTTTTAAAAAAATGTGAATTACCGACGACGGAATTTGAAGGATGTCACAGTAGTGATTCCTAAGATACCTTGAGGTGAGAGAATTTCGTTAAATATCACCACGAGTGGTGGGAGTATTTAGCGATATGCTCAATACAAAATTCGTTTAAAAAATGAAAATAATAAAAATGAATAAGTAGTGAATATTTATGCGCTCGATATTTCGCTATGCTCGTGTTTTTTTTTAATATTACGATTTGCATGTTTAATCTTATGATTCTGTATTTAATCACATGTCTTATATGCTAAGTCGTGTGCATCCGACATCTAAATATTTGCATCATACGCATTTAAATAAAAATGGATGTAAATTGCCGACGACGGAATTCGAAGGATATCACGGTTGTGATTCCTAAGATATCTTGAGGTGAGAAGATCTCGTTAAATAGCACCAAGAGTGTTGGGAATATTTAATGAGTATATTCGATAACAAATTTATGTTCATTTTCGTTTTTGAAAAAAAAATAATAACAGTTCAAAAAAAAATTTCAAAAAATTATAAACATTTTTTTTAAAATAAAATGAAAATAAAAGAGAATTATTTTTAAATAGTGATGTCAAGTCCATTAAATCGAGATTTGAGATAATACATGATTAAATGGCACCGTTTTCTAAACGGGCATTGCGGGGGTGCTAATCCTTCCCCGCACGTAACCGACTCCCGAACCCAATCATGTTTTACTCTCTGGTTCAAAGCGCGGATTTCGAAATTGGTTTTACAAAAATGTTTTAATTAATTTTAAAATATTTTACTAAAATCGGTTTTAATAGGTGGCCAATCACACCTAGCAAAAAAAAATTGGTGGCGACTCCATTTTTGTTTTCAAATTCGTCTAGCGGTCGAAAAACCGTTATGACAGGGGTATTTAAGTCTTTACAATCTCCTTCTTACAAATTTTAAATTTCTTCATTTCTCTTTTTTAATAATTCTTTTTCATTACACCATTTAACAATTTTTTATTATTTATTGGATGTTTTTCAAATTTACCCAAGAACATATCAATGGTAGTAGTACTCTTATAATTGATTGAATCGAAATTCCATTTATGAAAAAGAGTTAATAGCATCAATGGTCCCCAAACTTTAGGATATATTTTATGTTGGTCCTCAAATTTCGAAATGTATCAATCAGATCCTCGATCTTATAGTTTTGTATCAATGTGATCCTTCAGTTAGCAAAACCGTTAGAGTCGGCTTTAAATGACAGATGGCATGTGATGTGTAAATTACAAAAATGTCATTTGCTGATGCGGTCCTTCTTTTTGTCTTGAGTTAATAGCACCAATGGTCCCCAAACTTTAGGGCATATTTTATATTGATCCTCAAACTTCAAAACGTATCAATTAGATCATTTATTCTTTTTCTTTTTTATATTTTCCTTTCTTTTTTTATAAATAAATACAAAAAAAAGAAAAATAATTTATATTATAATTTAAATTATTTTTTTTGAAAATATAATTAATTTATAAACATATAAAATATTTATTTAAATTAATTTTATAAAAACTATTTTTTGCTTTTTTGTTTCTTTCAATTTTCTCTTTCTTTTCATTCTATATTCTTTATAAATAAACTAAAACACAAATAATAATTTATATTATATTAAATTAATTTTATAAATATTAAATAATTTATTAAAAAATAAAATATTTATTTACATTAATTTTATAAAAATTATTTTAAGTTTTTTTTTTTTTTACTTTTTACTCTTTTTCTTTTCCCTTTTTTCTTGTTAATAAATAAATACAAAGAAGAAAAAACAATAATTTATAATATAATTTAAATTTTAAAAAGTAAATAATTTATAAAAAAATATAAAAAAATTTATTTACATTAATTTATAAAAAAATTTCTTTTTTATTTGTTGTTATAAATATTTAAATAAAAATTAATTATTTTGTAATAATTAAATAATTAATAAAAAATAATTATTTATTTTAATTAATTAAAAAAGTTATTTTATTTTTTCTTTCCTTTTATAAATAAATTAATTTTGTAAAAGATTAAATAATTTATCAAATATAAATATTTATTTACATTAATTTTTTTGTAAATATATTTTCTTTTTCTTTTTTTTTTTAATTTTTTCCTTCTATTCTCTCTACCTAACTCTGGTCGATGAAAAAAGAAAATTTGAATCCTCACCGCCAGTCCGACCCTGCGAAGGATCAGGCTACTATTCATAACGCTTGATAGACATTGCAAGAGACCAAATTTGATCCCTTGTGCTAGATCGAGTAGGGTCCCATTTGGCGTTTTATGGCAGATTCAGTCTAGGTAGTTGTCGCCTTAACTTCAGCATTGAAGTGGACATAAAAATATAAAATTTTAATTAAATGAATGTAAATAAATATTTATATTTATAAATTATTTAATTTTTACAAAAATAATATATTTAGATAAAGAAAAAGGAGAAAAGGAAAATAAAATTTATTTTTTATTATAAAATTAATGTAAATAAATATATTATATTTTATAAATTATTTATTTTTGAAAATTTAATTTAATTTAAATTATAATATAAATTATTTTTTATTTTTATATATTTATAAAGAAGAAAAAGGGAAAAGGTAAAAAAAGAAGAAAAAAGTAATAAAATAAAAAATTAAATATTTTTATAATATTAATGCAAATAAATATTTTTATAATTTTTTTTTTTTATAATGTAATAACTGTTTTTCAACCGCTAGACGATTTTCGTAAAAGAAATGGAGTCGCCATCAATTTTTTTTGGCTAGGTGTGATTGGCCACCTAAGAAAATGTATCTTTGAAAATAATTTTTAAATTAATTAAAACCTTTTAAAATGACAATTTCGAAGTCCGCAATTGAAAACCAGAGAAAAATCATGACGGGTTCGGGAGTACGGTTACGTATGAGGAAAGTATTAACACCCTCGTGATGCCTGTTAATAAAACGATATCAATTAATCACGTGTTATCTTAAATCTCGATTTAATGGACTCAACAACGGTATTTAAAATTAATTCTCTTTTTATTTCTTTTTTTCAAAACATGTTTATCATTTAAAAAAAAAATTGTTATTTTTTTAAAAATGAAAGTGAACACAAATCTTTTTATCGAGAATATTCATTAAATATTCTCAATACTTTTGGTGATATTTAACGAGATCCTCTCACCTCGAGATATCTTAGGAATCTTTACTATGACGTCCTTCGAATTCCGGTGTCGGTAATTTCCATTCACTCTTTTTTATTTGAATGCGTATGATGCGAATATTTAAGCACGGGATGCACATGGTTGAACATATAAGATACATAATTATACGAATATACATACGAAGCATATCATTTAAAAAATATGAGCATGGCAAAATATCAAGCACGTAAATATTCATTTTTTATTTATTATTTTGACAATTTCCATAACTAAAAACGGATTTTTCGTATTGAGAATATCGCCAAATACTCCCACTACTTGTGGTGATATCTAACGAAATTCCCTCACCTCGAGATATCTTAGGAATCACTACTGTGACATCCTTTGAATTCTGTCGTCGGTAAATCACATTTCTTAAAATATTTTTATCTTTGCTCGAAAGACACAAATAAAATGCCTTTTATAATTGCTTTTGAAATAAAAGAAATTATCTATGTAAAAATAATTTCCGAATCACTCCGATACTTTCGATAATATTTCGGTAATTGTTTTTACTCAATCCTTTTTTAGAGAATTTCTTTTACCGTAAATAATCTAAAAGACATTTTTATTCGTGTATATTGAAACATCATCTTTGAATTTTTTTTCTTTTTTTTTCTCGAAAAAGTAACAACACATTCTACAAAAATAATAATAATAATAAATAAAATAAATATATATATATAAAGGATAATAATATAAAAATAAAAGTAAAATAAAATGCTAAGAGTAACCATATATATAATAATAATAATAATAACCACTATATAAAAAATAAGAATATATATACATATATAAAATAGGAAATAAAATTATCAAAGCATTCAGAAGTAGATAAATAAATAGATAAAATAAAAATAAAGTGAAATAAGAAATGGATAATGAAAAAAATGAACATAACAAAAAAAAACAAAAAACTTACCTAGCGAAATTGCGAATATTCTAAATTCGGACGCTCGGATTAATTCCCGAAGAAAAACTCTCTTTTTTTTTCTTCTTTTTTTCTTCTCTTCCCTGCCTGAATCGGGTCAAGCGCGCGGACCCCGAGTCGGATCCGGGTCCGCACGCGGACCCTCTCCCAATTTAAACGCTGCCGTTTTAAATTGGACTCGAGGCTAACTCAGGACTTGGCTCGGGATGTGATCTGGGCCTCGGGTTTGATTCGGACAAAATTCAGTTGCTACATATAAAATTAGTTTAAATTATAATATAATTTTTATTTTTTATTTATAAAGAGGAGAAAAAATATTTAATAAAAAAGAAATAAAATATAAAACATTTTATTGTTAAGTTTTATAAAATTAATTTAACTAAATATTTATATGTTTATAAATTAATTATATTTTTTAAAAAATAATTTATTTCTTCTTTATTTTATAAGTTTATAAATTATTTTTTAAAATATAATTAATTTATAAACATATAAAATATTTAGTTAAATTCATTTTATAAAAACGTAACAATAAAATATTTTATTTCTTCTTTCTTATATTTTTATTTTTTCTCTTCTTTATAAATAAAAAAATAAAAAATAATAATTATATTATAATTTAAACTAATTTTATAAAAAACAATAATTTATAAAATATATATAATATTTATTTGCATTAATATTATAAAAATATTTTAAGTTATTTTTACTTTTTTTCTCTCTTTTTTTCTTTCCCTTTTTCATCTTTATAAATATATAAAAATAAAAATAATTTATATTATAATTTAAATTAAATTTAAAAAATATAATAATTTATAAAAATATAATATGTTTATTTACATTAATTTTATAACAAAAAATAAATTTTATTTTATTTTCCTTTTTCTTTTTCTTTTTCTTTTTCTAAATAAATTATTTTTTAAAAAATTAAATAATTTATAAATATAAAATATTTATTTACATTCATTCAATTAAAAAATTATATTTTTTTATGTCGATTCCAATGCTGAAGTTGAGGCGGCAACTACCTTGACCGAATCTGCTATAAATCGCCAAATCGGACCCTTCTCGATCTAGCCTGAGGGATCAAATTTGGCCTCTTGCAATGTCTATCGAGCATTCTGAATGACAGTCTGATCCTTCGCAGGGTCGGATTGGCGGTGGGGATTCAAATTTTTCTTTTTCGATCGACGAGAGTTAGGATGAGAGAATAGAAATAAAAAGAAAAAAAGAAAAAGGAAAATAAAATATATTTACAAAAAAAAATTAATGTAAATAAATATTTATATTTGATATATTATTTAATCTTTTACAAAATTAATTTATTTATAAAAAGAAAGAAGAAAAAAATAAATTTTTTAATTAATTAAAATAAATATATTATTTTTTATTAATTATTACAAAATAATTAATTATTATTTAATTATTTATTACAGTAAATAAAAAGAAAATAATTTTTTTATAAAATTAATTTAAATAAATATTTTCTATGTTTATAAATTAATTAAATTTTCAAAAATTAAATTAAATTATAATATAAATTATTTTTCATTTTTTATTTATTTATAAAAAAGAGAAAGAAAAATATAAAATATATATAAAAAAAGAATAAAGGATCTGATGATACGTTTTGAAATTTGAGGACCAATATAAAATATGGCTTGAAGTTTGGGGACCATTTGTGCTATTAGCTCAAGACAAAAAGACAAAAAGAAGGACCACATCAGCATATGACATTTTTATAATTTACACGTCACATGTCATCTGTCGTTTAACGCCTACTCTAACGATTTTGCTAACAGAATGACCACATTGATACAAAACTATAAGATCGAGGATCTGATTGATACTTTTTGAAGTTTAGAGACTAATATAAAATATGCCATAAAGTTTGGGTACCATTGCTACTATTAACTCTATAAAAAATCAAAAAAACTTATGGGTAAATTTGAAAAACATACCATCAATAATACAATAATTGTTAAATGGTCTAATGAACAAGAATAATTTGAAAAAGAGAAATTAAAAAATTAAAATTATTAGGAATGAAATTGTAAAGACAAAATTACCCTTAATGAAAAAACATTCTCTTCCCCCTTACCTTTTATTTTTTAATTTACTTTTTGAATTAAAAAATACCCTTTTTTGAAAATAATTTTTTTTAATTTTAAAAAAATAAATATTTAAATAGTTTTAGTATTTAATTTACTTTTTTAATTAAAAAATTTTAAAAATAATATTTCTAAAATTATTTTTTCTTATTTTTTAAATATTTAAAAAATAAATATTTTTTAAATTTATTTTTAATTAAAATTTTTAAAAAAATAATATTTCTTGAAATTGATTTCAGTAATCTTTAAAATATAAAAATAAAAAATAAGTTTTATAACCTCAAGAAATATTATTTTTTATTTTTTAAAAATTTTAATTTAAAAAATTAAATATTATTTATTATTTTTTTTAAATAAAAAATTAATTTCAGAATTATTATTTTTATTATTTTTAATTTTTTAAGAAAAAAAGTAAATTAAAAAATATAAATATTTATTTTTAGAACTTTTATTTTCAAAAGATTTTATTTTTTAATTAAAAAAGTAAATTAAAAAATATTTAAATATTTATTTTTTAAATTAAAAATTTTTATTTTCAAAAAAAATATATTTTTAAAAAAATTAATTAAAAAAGTAAATAAAATTTTTCTAAAACACTGACATGGCAAAGTTGTTACATGTCACATTTTTATTGAATTTTTTATTAATGGTAATTTTATCTTTACAATTTTCTTCTTAATAATTATTTATTTTTTTCAAATAATTTTTTATCATTAGATCATTTAATAATTATTGTATTGTTGATGGCATGTTTTTTAAGTTTACCCAAAACTTATTTCAGAAAGTGGACTAGACATAGTTGTTGCGAGCATAAATCGTCCAAAAGAAGTACACAGTACAAATTTCAAATTAAAAGTACAAGGAGTAGAGAAAGAAAATAAAAGATCAAGTGATCAAACTATAACTGCTATACCCTAGCAAATACAAAAAACAGCAGGCAAGTAAGCAGAAAGTGTTGGCAATCTTATAATCAATAAGCAATATTTCATTACTACTAAATATAAATTAAAAGATTAAAGAACAGATTACTTATCTGTAATTCCGGCAGAACAGCATATAAAAAATACGAACAATCCAGAATGAAAAATTGACAACACTTACAGGTTAATCCGAATACAGAAAAAGAATAATCGAGTCAAGGTTGGACCTCTGACCTTAAGACGATTATTGCCTGTCTCTCAGGTGCTAACAGTATGTCGCAATTCGTCTCCCAGGCCTCCTCCATTACGTTGCAATCAAGAGCACACTTTTAGCAACACGGCGAACCAGAAAAATATCGGTCTCTCTCACAGAAGACACAAGAAAAGACAAGAGCAGTATAGAAAAATTAGGAGAAATTTTCGGTACTTTAAAAGACAAGCACTGCTCAGGTTTATATAGAAAAACAGATGACTTTTTGGAACGGACACATCATTTGGAACAGAACCTGTTCGACCAAACAGGCAGCTTTTGAAAATAAAAAGGTTCTTAGTTTAAACCGAACAGACAAAACTTTTAACAAACAAAAAGGTTCGATCCGAAAAGATACTTCTTAAACAGACAAGTCTCTTGGTTGGAGAATATTGAACCGGTTCGGTTTGGACTGAATAAAAATATCGGTTGGGCAGTAAAAAATTAATTACTGCCCAAACCCAACCCGACCTAGCCCGGCTCGGCGGCGCTCGTATGGTCCAGCTCAAGTTGTGTAGGTCTTCATCCACCACAAAACTTGGGTGCCCCTTGGGGCCCAACCCCACATGGAAACAAGGCTTATAAATACCATAAGCCTATGCCTTTGTTCATCCTATGTGGGGTTCCACACCAATCACTAACATCAACCAATTTTCTTCCTCTTCAAGTAGGTATAAAGAGATTAATTTCTCATTCAAACATGATATCAATTGTGTACATAAATTATGCACCGTGTATCTACTTACGACAACCTACGTATTAGAATACGTATTTCGTATTTATACACCAAATAATATATTGATATCCAACAATCCCCCACATGAATGGAAATTGTCTGATTAAAACGACGAACTGACTCGGAATATGAGAGAGTTAAACCTTGAAGAGTTATTGCATCAAGATAGATAGCTTTTGGCTTTGAACCTTCCATAGTGAATAACTATCGGATTTACTCGGCTAACTAGTGAACATGATGTCTTGAACTATTCAGCCTTTCGTGTAAACCAAGACAATAGATATCACACAATTCCCCTTCGAACATCTTTGGTTCTCACGATTGTGTCCATTTTGGCCCCGGACACTGCCTGGTTTCTTATGAGTACTCTAGAGAATTTAGCCTGATCAATTCTCATAGAAGTGGCCATGTTTCTTACTCATAATAGATGATTGCTCATTAAGAGTATCCTGCAATACCCCACTTGATTATTTATCAAGATATAAGAATCATTAAAAGCATAGCTTATCCTACCTTGCAGGCAGCACTAGATCATCATAGGAATGGATAAGAGTGTTTAACTCTTTTAGTGCTTACACACAGTTACATAATTTAGTTGTCCCTTTTGAACCTAGATCTTGGGATCTCCAGTCAGCTAGGTTGGGTTTCCACTATGTAACTTTAATTTATAGGCTTAAGACCCATTCCCCTCGATGATATACTTGCTCTCTTGTTAAAACATTTCGTAAGCGCGCTTCATTATCCTTTGATTTTTCAAAATCAATAGTGATAATTTCATTTGAGAGCAACTATCTAATGGTATTATGTCTTCGACGAATATGTCGAGATTTACCGTTATACAAACAACTTTGTGCCCTACCAATTGCAGATTGGTTATTGCAATGTATACAAATTGCAGGCACAAGTTTCGGCCAACTTGGAATATCTTCTAAACTTTCGAAGCCATTCTGCTTCTTCTCCAGCTTTATCTAAAGCTATAACTTCAGATACCATGGTAAATCTGGCTATTCACGTTTGTTTAGAAGATTTTCAAAACACTGCAGCTTCTCCAATAATAAAGATAAATCCGTTAGGGGATTTGAAATCTTTAGTATTGAATATCCATTTTTCATCTAGATATCTTGTATAGTGCAGTCCATAACTTGAGGTGTATCTTAAATATCTAAGTACCCCCACAATGGCCTTCCAGTATCCTTTCCAGGAATACTTGTAAATCTACTCAGTTTGCTAACTGAGTACGTTATGTCTTTACATTCATTTACAACCTAATGGTTTACTTTCAAGGTCCGTGCCACTCTTGGCACTATCAGGTATCACCGATCCCATGGGCAAAGTCTCATCCTCTACTTTACAACGAGGTAGTCATGGTAGCACCAAGGCATGCCGATACCATACCATGAAACTCTTCCCCACTTACTATGTCAATACCCTCATTGATGCCAAGATCACACCCGAATACCCTTGTTGCATAAAGTTGAAATTTTCTCACATGTCCTTCTCTTGCCCTCAAGGACTGGGTCAATGATCCTTCGAATGAGGCACCAAACATAGTTTTAGGTCCTATTATGACCTTTTAAGCCGGAGAAACTGATACCTTCCCAAGACACCCCACACTTTCGTGTATTTTTAGGATGGTCCTTAATCCTTCCATAATTCATACGGTGTCTTGTCTTATTTCTTGTGGGGTATATTTATTTAAAATGTAAATAGCTATTAAAATAGCTTCCCCCCACAAGTTCTGAGGTAACCCTGAACTAATCAACAAAGCATTCATCATTTCTTTCAATGTTCGGTTCTTGCATTTCGCAAAACTGTATTGTTGAGGTGAATAAGGAGAAGTGGTTTGAATGTTGATTCAATATTTTAAATAAAATTCATAAAATATTGAATCATATTTACCACCCCTATCACTCCTTATTTTCTTGCTTAGTTGATTTTCGGCCTTAATTTTTAAAGAGTTTAAAAAACTTCCAAGGCATCGTCTTTGCTTCTTAGCAAATAGACATAACAATATCTTTTTACCACCTCTAGTTTGCACAAACTTTAAGTCACATATATCAGTGTGAATTAAATCTAGAGGTTTACTACTTCTTTCTATCGAATAGAAAGGAGGCTTAGCCAATTTGGATTCCACACAAATTTTCCATTTGTGATTTTTATCAATAACAATTTGCGAAAGCAAATCCAAATCTAAATTGTTTATTCTCTGCAAGGTCTTGTCCCACACATGACCTAATCTACCATGGCATAATTAGAGGACACCATCAAATAATCAGAAGAAATAATTTAATTATTATTCTTGTTCTTTGGCATAACATCCATAATATTGAGCTTAAAAAGCTCATCACATAGATATCCTCTACCCACAAACATGCCACATTTAGTGAGTACACATTTATCCGACTCAATTACAAGTCTAAACCGGTTATTGCTCAACATAGAGCCGGAAACCAAATTCTTACGAATTTCAAGATCATGAACCACATTGTTAGTTATTTAACAGATGTCATCTTGAGCACCACCTTATTCATGGCCTCGTACCGAAGAGTTTCTCATAAATATTTGTTTCTTTATACTCGGAGAAACTCTTTCTATCAGAACAAATGTGACAAGTGACATCGGTATAAACCCACCATGTCTTAGGGTTTTCTACCATGTTCACTTGTGATACTGCAATAGCGAGCTCAATCTCATTATCATCAACTAAGTTGGCTTGAGCTCTTTTCTTGTTCTGACGGTAGTCCTTTGCTCGATGACCGGGCTTGTTACATATGAAACAAGTTCCCGTGAACTTCTTGAAATCCATTCCCTTATTAGCTTGGGAAGAGCTAGAACCAACAAATTTTCTCTTGTTGGTCTTGTGCGAATGTTCTACAACATTTGCCTTGGCTTCCATGGTCTGAGCTTTAACCCTTTTTTCTGAACCACAGTTATCCTCCTCGATTCATAATCGAATAATGAAGTCCTCTAAAATTTCTCCTTTCTCTTGTGCTTTAGATAGTACTTGAAGTTCTTCCAAAAGAAGGAGGCAATTTCTCTATCAAAGCCACCATTTTCAAATGATTCATTAAGAATCATTCATTCGGCAGTAATCTCATGGAGGATCAACTGATATTCTTGGACTTAACTAATCACGATTTTTTGTGTCCACCATTTGAAATCCATAAACCGGCCAACCACAAATTTCTTCGTGCCGACATCCTCGGTTCTGTATTTTCTCTTTAAGGACTCCCATATCTCTCTCGCTGTCTTGATTGGGCTATACACGTTGTATAACGTGTTGTCCAATCCGTTGAGGATATAGTTCTTGCATAGGAAGTCAGAATGCTTCCATGCTTCCACCGAGCTACAACTGTAGTATCGGTCTCTCCCTCTTTAGGAATCGAGGCCTCCTCCCTTAAGAACCGGGCTAGGTTCAGAGTGGTTAAATAGAACAGCATTATTTTGCTGCCGGTTTGAAGTCCAGACCACTGAACTTCTCGGGTTTCTCACCATGTCTAACATGTGGTGGCATTAGCACTACAGGCGCACTCGCATTTACGGTAGACCGTTCTGTCATCTGTTATTTAAAATAACAAGATCACCTTTATATATATATATATATATATATTTAGAATATATATATATATATAAATACACACATATATATATAGAATACATATATTACAAACAAATATATGTTCACAGAAATATATATTTTCACAAATATATTACAAATATATATATTCCAATCACATATATATAATACAAACGTAACTATGTATAATAATAATTGTATATATGCTGCCAATAGTTATAAATATATATATATGCAAAAATCGCATACCAAATATATATATATATATAAAATATATATATTACAAACATATATATATATATATAAAGTAAATATATATAAATCACAGTATATATAACTCATACAATAATAAGACAAAGTAAATAAACTCATTTCACAACATATATTTTTCACAAAAAATATAATACAATGACCGAAAACAAAGCATGAAGACGTCGGCTTCAATTGTTTATAACCGAAACAATTAATAGAAACGAAACCATGTACCGAACCAGAGCATGCAGTTAAGGAGCCTTTTCCCTCCTTTATGAACGGTCACAACAATTACAAAAGCATGAGTAAAATTTCCAAAGAAAAGTCAAAAATTGTATGCATGCAAGAATAGTATATAAAATAACAAAAGTAATATTATATCCATGCTGTCAAACTAAGTATATATACAAATATAGTACATATATGCAAAACAAATTCTTTCAAGAAGTCTGCACACTTTTCACGAAATGAAAAAATATAAAGGCAGCATGTCTATATTTGTATACCAAATATATATATATATATATAACACTAACTATAAAAAAAAATTTAGTGCATGAACCAATATACAAGTCAGTATATTAGTTACCAAAAGCCATACGGTTTTAAGAAGCAAATGAAGGCAAAAAATGCAACTGTTCGTCACAGAGGATGTACGCCTTTCTTTCTTTTACAAACCATCCTATGTAATAAACCTCCTAGCATTGTTAACAAATACAAAATCCACAGTTTGTCAAACAGGCGTAAGATTACTACAATTCATGAGTCATGACATCATGCTAGGATTGAAATATTAACAAACAGTATATATATTTAAAACCAGTAAGTAAATATATAAAACCACATTTAATACTTAAAGCAAAGAATCTAGTATCAATACTATAAAGCGAGGCCCACAAGAAAATAAAACAAAGCAAGCCATATCCTTTTTTTTTTTTTTTGAAACGGCTTTTAATACCCTTTCTAAATGATAGAAACAAAGCAGAATAAAAACATGCCAAAACAATTGTATGAAGGCAGCGGTTTTCATCAAGACCGAACCATCACAAAGCAAAGAAATATTCCTTTAAACCATTCCCACTTTTTTGGACGGCCAACTTTTGCAGATAATAAAAGTTTCATGCCATTCGGCCACAACTTTTAATAAACAGCAGTTATACATAAAGCAAGTATAACAACGTATATATATAAAAATATAAATCAAACAGTAATGAAACAAAACAACAAATAATCGTCTTAAGATTGTTGGCAATCTTATAATCAATAAGCAATATTTCATTACTACTAAATATAAATTAAAAGATTAAAGAACAGATTACTTATCTGTAATTCCGGCAGAACAGCATATAAAAAATACGAACAATCCAGAATGAAAAATTGACAACACTTACAGGTTAATCCGAATACAGAAAAAGAATAATCGAGTCAAGGTTGAACCTCTGACCTTAAGACGATTATTGCCTGTCTCTCAGGTGCTAACAGTATGTCGCAATTCGTCTCCCAGGCCTCCTCCATTACGTTGCAATCAAGAGCACACTTTTAGCAACACGGCGAACCAGAAAAATATCGGTCTCTCTCACAGAAGACACAAGAAAAGACAAGAGCAGTATAGAAAAATTAGGAGAAATTTTCGGTACTTTAAAAGACAAGCACTGCTCAGGTTTATATAGAAAAACAGATGACTTTTCGGAACGGACACATCATTTGGAACAGAACCTGTTCGACCAAACAGGCAGCTTTTGAAAATAAAAAGGTTCTTAGTTTAAACCGAACAGACAAAACTTTTAACAAACAAAAAGGTTCGATCCGAAAAGATACTTCTTAAACAGACAAGTCTCTTGGTTGGAGAATATTGAACCGGTTCGGTTTGGACTGAATAAAAATATCGGTTGGGCAGTAAAAAATTAATTACTGCCCAAACCCAACCCGACCTAGCCCGGCTCGGCGGCGCTCGTGTGGTCCAGCTCAAGTTGTGTAGGTCTTCATCCACCACAAAACTTGGGTGCCCCTTGGGGCCCAACCCCACATGGAAACAAGGCTTATAAATACCATAAGGCTATGCCTTTGTTCATCCTATGTGGGGTTCCACACCAATCACTAACATCAACCAACTTTCTTCCTCTTCAAGTGGGTATAAAGAGATTAATTTCTCATTCAAACATGATATCAATTGTGTACATAAATTATGCACCATGTATCTACTTACGACAACCTACGTATTAGAATACGTATTTCGTATTTATACACCAAATAATATATTGATATCCAACAGAAAGAAGCAAAACAAGCTACCCTGGGGGAAACTACAAATTCTTAGTTTGGCCACTCCTTATAACCAAAGATTTAAATAACGGTCCGCATTCGTTAAGTTGATAATCATAATAAATGCGACACGACTGATCGAAAATATGTCAGCGATCGCGGTTTAAATTCCTAATTCTGACATAGGATTATATCCAACCAGAGATGTAATCAATTATCAACAACTCCTAATCATAAACAACAAAGCTTGGCTCTTATTTCAACATGAGCAAGAGCATAAATATATTAGTAGTAAACCTCTAACCTATAATGGGGGAATATTTGCAATTGCCTCTTTTGATTTTTTTCTTTTTAATAGTAATAGGCAAATCCTTCAGCCATGTGAGCAGAGAAAGCAGCTGAAGCGGAGGGCATCTGGGGGCGCAGCATGGGTGACACCCATGATTCGTGTTGGCCCATTGCCCTGTCTTTAAGGTTCAAAAAAAAGTCTCCTCCAAAACTTCTTTCTTTTGATTTATCTTTGCTCAATCTAGCCATATAAAGCCACGTGGCAGTCATATCAAATCTCAAATTCAGAGCACCCGTAGATAAAAGACATTACAGAGTGAACTTAGCTAGTTTTTTATTTTTTATTTTTAAGTAAAAACTTAGCTAGTTTAATTAACTTCCAAAGACATAAAGCTTAGCTTTTGTCGTCCGGGTTCTTGTTTTTTTATAGCAAAATTTCATGATTAAGCGCCGACTTTAATCAGTCCACGGTCGGGAGTCGGGAGTCGGGACTGTTCTGAAGACGGCCTGCCATGTGGAATCTAATAGACCGCTTTGGACTTTTTGCCTTTGATCAAGGGATACATTACAACACTCTCTACTCTCAGAGAGTTTCCCTTCTCTTACTAAAAGTCTAAATTACCCTTTGCCTTTTTATTATATTATTATATTTTTAACAATTAAATAAATTTGGTTTAAATGTAAATAAAAATAATATAATTTTTTTTTAATTAAGTGTCGATTTGTTCGATTAATTTGGTTTAAAAAGAAAAAATCGCAAAACGATGAGATAAACACATTTAAATTGAATAATTTAACCGATCTAAAACGAAATTGAATCGAATGAGCTGAATTATTTCGTTATGATCAATTTATTCGATTATCCGACTTTTTGTTCACCCTTAAACAAAATATTAATATCGTTTTTAGGGACATTGTTATGGAAAATGCTTTTTTTTTTTTTACCAAAACAAGTGGTGGAAAGTGTATTTACCCGATCAAATTGAAGCTTAAGAAGGCTTGCTGTTATTGAGGTTCTGAACCTAATTAACATTATATTTGGACTATGTTTAATACATTTTGCAATGTTTCATATATTGAATTTTCAATAAATCTTTTCACATATTACCTTCAAATCTTAATACACCAATGTGATCAAAGATTAATTTGAGCATCCGAGCCTTTGGCTTAGTGGTTGGTGCATGCTCCCTCCCCTTCCCCAAATTATCAAAAAAAAAAGATTTTGAAATAGATTTATTTATGGATAGAATCGAATTAAGTCTGATTGATCATTTAAAACCCTATTCAAGTCTGGCTCGATCTATTGATCCCAAGAGGTCCAAGAATTTAAAAATATATATTAAAATATTAATATTTAATATTATAAATATATTTAACAATTAAATAAAAAAATTTATTACTTATATAATAGCTTGGGTCAAATCGAAATGAACTTGAAAAATCTATCCAAGATCTAATCCTTGGATAAATCTAACTAGGATGTTAACTATGATCATTCATAAGGACTGGAATTATAGGATTTAACATATCTTCAGAAAAGTAAATTTTTGTGCAACAAGTTGGGCTTTCAATAGTGGTACAAGTAATGTTGTGGTGCTGGAACCATCGTCACACTTAATTTTTTACAAAAAAATCTCTTAGAAGTTTCTAAACTAAAGACCTATAGATTGTAAATGGCTTAACTACTCATTCACAAAAAAGAAAAAGAAAAAAGTCATTGGTTGATGTCAATGTGATTATTTATTTGTTGAAGTTGACGGTTTGAAGTTAATCTTAATATTGACAAATTTACCTATTAATCATGGATATTGAAATTTATCATTATATTTTATTTTAATTGATATTTATCATTTTACTTTTAAAATTAAAATAAATTTACTTTTCAACCCTTTAAAGTTAAAATAGGACAAAAAATGACATATACATGCTAGTGGAGCATGTTAAAATCAATTGACAAAAAGGAGAAAGTAGTTTACCGATTAGAAAGTGAAGCCAAAGGCAAAAAGCTTATTACCCCCAACCAATCCAATCAGGGTAGTTTTGACTTTTAATATTTAGCCCACTACCTCACTCACTCGCATAAGAAGTCCGGGGCCGACACAAACGGGGGCCCTTCCCTTCTCTCTTCTCTCTTTCTCGTTGTTTTCTCCGTTTTTTTCCCCCGTTTTATGCTCTCAATATCATCTAAGAGTGGGTATAACTAGCAGGAATCGCAATAATAACATTGAGAGATTGATTAAAGGCGTTTTCTGAGATTAGAAAAATGAGTAGTAGTAGTAGTAGCAGTGCAGTTAGGACTCAAGGAAGCTGCGTGACGATCCGCTCTCTCTCTCCTTCCTCTTCCATCAGCCGTTGCCCTCACGCCTCTGCTTCCTCAGGTATATTATATTCTCTCTCTCTTTCTCTCTTTGGAATTCGATGCTCATTTTTTAAATTGAAATATATAGATTTCCAGCGGTTCTTACTTCTTAATCCCCTCCGCAATGGTGTAGACTGTAGATTATAGAATTGTCGGATTTGCTCAACATGTTTGGTAATCAGTTTCTTTTTTTCTTTTTTTTTTTGTCTATGATTCTAACGTAGAACTGAAAATGTTTTTTCTATAACAAAAAAAAAAGGAAGAAAATTTGATAATGAAGAATATTTTTCAGTGGGGGAGATGAGCACTATGTCGACGAATCTGGTGTTTTAATGGCGGACAGATTCTGTCATTTGCTTCCATCAGAAGCTGAAAGTCTGAAACTCATCATTTGGCGTGCGAGAAATGGGATCAATTGCAGCAATGATTTAGCGAATTTTAGTTAAACCATTATTAGAATCTTCTCTCATTGCTCTCTCTTGACTCATTATGCCGGATTTGACGCAATTTAGGGTTTCTATTAGCGGCCCAACCATCTTCCCCTAGTTTCATCATTATCCGTCTATTTCTCCATGGCCCCCATAACGAACGGTCCATGATTAGACTAGGCTTGTCCTCATCAAAAACATTAAAATGTCACCCGCACTTGAACATACCCCCCAATGCCTATAGACGGTAGACACGGACACGGGACACCCCCTCCCCGACGCAAATAATAATCTTATGATTAGTTTTGACGAATCCAAAAAATATTTCTGCTTGCTGGATTTTTTATTATTTTTATTTCAAATATTTTAAAGATTTAGTGTATTCACAAGATACACCCCTTTTCATGTACCTGATTTTAATACGACGCTGACCGTCTGATGTAAAGTTTGATTTAATCTTGTTACTATGATTAAAAAAAATGTCTTATCTTTAATAATCCCTTTTACTTTTTCTTCTAATATTGGCTTAGAATTTACTATATTCACTTTCGGTTGACGATTCGGCGATTCCCTCACGCGTCCTCGTAGAGCGTGTTATTCAGATTCCGACCACTTTGGATCAGGTGCTCACATGGGAGACCATACGTGTCCATGTGGTCGGGGAAGAGGTCCCACATTAACAGCTCATGCGCGTGTCAAATTCTAAACCTCCCCTATTGTTTTAAGTTTTAATTTTATATTTTGTTAACAATTGTTTTAAGATTATTTTATAAAATTATTAAATATAATAATATTTTTAATTAATATATTAAAATAATAAATAAAATTATTAATTTTTTTATTTAATATAATATTATTATTATAAATAATATATTAATTAATCTTAATAAAACGCTTTAACTTTTCGTTCTTTGAGTTTGTCGGTTGAATTACGACAGTGCACGTGCACGGGAACCTCGTCTCTTGGGTGACCTTGTCCATTAATGGCAGTAGCCACTATGCCAGTCATCTGGTCGTGGTCCCTACAACTTGTATAAGAGTGCCAGTGGAAAAGAAGAAAGAATTGCTATATCCACTTTAATGATTCATGGACCATTTCTTGCTGGATGCAGCAAAATCAACTGTGGAAATAGGAACTTTCTGGACCACCTGAAACTTTTTTTAAAGTGAAAAGTTTGGTGAGTTTTAGAGAGCCTTTGACGTCGGCTGATATGAAATGGTTTATTGTAGCTTTGGGCCAGGTTGCTAAGTATCAAAAATGGTCTTGCTATTGCTTCTTTTATGGCATTTATTTTTCTTCTTTTGTTATTTCTTTTTTTTGGTTTGAAGCTGTGACTGTAAAGAAAATTTGGATGGAAAATGTAAAAAGAAAGAGCTCCAATGGTTGTATGCAGATGCTGCAACTCCTGCTTGGATTGGTAAGGGCCTTACTTGTGTTTGTTTCAAGCGAAAGGGAGCTTATGAACGGATCTGCAGTAACTTGACACCCCAACAGGTAAGTACATGCTGATCATTTTCATTAATAACATTAGACCGTAAAGTACACAGAGCATTGTGAAGGTTACATATGATTTGGAACTAAAAAAAAAAAGTTACTTCTTTACTCCAATGCTACCCGAACTCAGGGTGAGTGTCGGATATGGATGTGTACAACACAAGTAAACTTGATTTTTTTTTTTTGTTGAGTTTTTGCATATATTTAGAAGATTTATCCTCATATCAATGTCTGAATATGTGTCAGACACAGGTGTTAGACATTGATATTTTTAAAACAAATGAAGAATATGGGTAACATAGCTTTACTCGTGATAATCCAGAAACAAAAAATGTTTCACAAAGTCGGCTAGCTTGCCACTTTGTCTTGATTGTACCTTGTTACTTGTTAGGTTCAATACCATAAAACTTATCACAATGCAGGCTTAAACCGTTTTTATGCATTATATTAAGCTAATATTCCTTTTTTTTTGTGATTTTTCTTCTGAAAATTCTTGACATTCTGTTATATTAGTAAAACTTATTCATGTAAATTCCCCGTATGTGAATATGTGATTTGTTAGCAAATTTGCAGGAAGAAAAATTGAAGAGGTTGAAGCACCGGATGAAGGTTTACTTTGATGGTTCCAGGCCAGATCACCAGGTTTGCTTTTTACATTTCTTTTTCTTTTCTTCACAAATTTGACATGTTTACAATTTAAAGGTGCTTTACACTATATATCATTGTCCTTTGTTGCTCCGACTCTTCATTTTTTTTTGAAGTATCCATATTCAATGCATATCCTGACATGGGTATGATGATTTGACCCTTCAAGAATCCTCCAAATACATGGAAAAACTTAGAAAAAATGAACATACCTTTGTTGGACACATACTCGTATTCGACACTCACACCCGATTCCGAGTAACATAATCTCCATTGAGGACACTAATTTGAACCGGAGGGCCCTACATTCTCCTGAGAACTACCAAATCTCCATACGCATTAGGATACACAGATGCAATAGTTATGCCTAAGGATGGTGTAATCTAAATTATGAGTTCTATTTTGTGACAGCCAACTTACTGAAAATTTTCATGACAACAGGAAGCCCTGAGAGCACTATGGTCTGCTACATACCCTGGACAGGAGCTCCATGGCTTGATATCTGATCAGTGGAAAGAAATGGGATGGCAGGGAAGGGATCCATCCACTGATTTCAGGTTGGCTTTACTTCACTGCTTTTTCTTTGGCATATCCTTTCTTTTGTTCTGTGTCTCTGACTTGTTTTTCCTGGTCAAACAAACAGAGGTGCTGGATTCATTTCTTTGGAGAACCTGTTATTCTTTGCCAAGACATTCTCGGTAAGTATATGAATCTAAGATTTCTAAAAACGATAAAATACACGAATTGCCAAATCTACCTCTGTCTATGGTATCAGATAATACACAAATCACTTTCTGAGAGGATCGATCATTGGTGCCAAGTAAAGTACCATCACTATAATGCATTGTTCAATCTGAGAACTTGTCACTTGTTATTGCAGACATCATTTCAACGATTATTAAAAAAGCAGGGAGGAAAGCGAGCTGCATGGGAGTATCCATTTGCTGTTGCTGGTGTAAATATCACATTCATGATCATGCAAATGCTGGACCTTGATGCCTGTAAGTGGGAAATGAATACCTTAACTATGTTATTTTCAACTTCTGAATATCCTATCAAGTAAACAGACTTGGAAGTATAGTATTTTAGTGTGATTCCTCATTCATTAATCTGCCTATGTTGCTAATGCTAACTTACTTCTGTCAGGAATTAGTTCATTTAATGTGAGACTGTAAGCTAATGCCAACTTAATCATTTGCAGCAAAACCTAGGACATTTGTCAGATCAGTTTTCTTGCAGATGTTATCAGGTAAGAGCCTGCAACTAATAATCCTAATAATAAAAAAGAAACACTGAGGGTTGTTTCTGGCCTGGTATTGCCTTACCTAACGGTGGTGAAATGGATCAGAATCTCAGATACAAATGTAGCAGTTAGCAATTCTACTTGAATACAAACTAATTACATACACTACTTGACTGGATCATTGCTCTGTAATTCCCTTTTCTCCTATGACTGTTCAGAAAATGAATGGGCCTTTGACTTGCTTTACTGCATGGCTTTCGTGGTTATGGATAAGCAATGGCTGGAAAGAAATGCCACGTACATGGAGTTCAATGTGAGAAGCCTAACATCCTTCAAGTTCTTGCTTATAATATTGCACCTATTAAAATCCCATTTACCCAATAGGTGCTTGCATATAGACAATTCTGGCTGATCTTAAACTAGTTTTCCTGCTGTGGTTGCTGATTGTAAAACCATGTCTGCATATGTGTTCTTCAGGATGTTCTAAAATCAACTCGGGCTCAGCTGGAGAGAGAACTTTTAATGGATGATGTGCTACGGATTGAAGACATGCCTTCTTATAGCTTTCTCTGTTAGCAAGAACCAAACTATACTCAAGCAGGAGTTCCCACAAATACTGGTTCAATCCCATGATATATTTATTTTAACTTTAAAAAGTTGTACAATCCCCTCTTCTGACACTTTTTTTTTTTCTTTCTGGTAAATGAATCCATAAGCTCACCTTTTGATGGATTCACCACCACTCCAACCCCAATTGTTCAAAATTGTATGAGGTGGGGAACTGGGAAAGAATCGAAATTGTTTTGTTCTGTTTTGAGTTTGAGAGGTTCCATTCTAGAAATGCAAAAGGTAGTCAAGGGTAGGGCTGTAATCGAGCCGAGCCGAGCTCGAATAGTGAGCTGCTCGAGCTCGAGCTCGACTCGAAACTCGCTGCTCGAAACTCGGCTCGAGCTCGACCGAATACCATTTTTTAAGCTCGAGCTCGGCTCGAGATATAATCGAACTATTCGAGCTCGGCTCGATAAAGCTCGTTTACTCAATTTATGTACTCGAGCTCGAGCTCGTTTCATATACAATTTTTTTTACATTTAAATAATAAATTTTTTCTAAAATGATATAATGATAAAAAAAAATCTTATACAACAACCAAAATTCCCAACCTCACTCTCATTCACAGCCACCCCGCCTTAAAATTCCCAACCAATTCTTTCCTTGCTCTCATCTACCAAAATCAACTCCACCTTCTGCAATTTTTCTTCTGTTCTTTTTGCAAGGCAATTGCATATTTAGGGAAATTGTCAGCAGACAGCCAAAAGATTACTATTTTACTAGGGTTAAGGTGAACTAATACAAGAGAAAGCCAAAGCCTTAAAACATTAAATAAATTTTAGAAGAATCAAATGTAATGACAGAACCTAATAGATTACACACCAAAAACATTAAATAAATTTTCTCCAAATAACAATCAAAAAGAAAAAAGATTGAACTTTTATAAGAGAAAGCAAACCTGACAATTAGAAGAAGATCCAAAGATGTTGATGGGAGAGTGAAAGTTGTGAAGGAGAGAATGTGATAGTGAGGACTTGCGGGCTGCGGCAACGGCTAAAGCATGAAAGGATGCTGAAGGAAAAAAATTTAGGGTTATGGGTTTTAAGGGGTATATATATATATTGAGGGTAGAATGGTAAATTAATACAAAAATATTAAAAATATGTATTATAAAATAAAAAGCTCGATTAGGCTCGCGAGCCGCTCGAATCGAGTATTGAGATACTCGAACTCGGCTCGCTCGATAGCTCGAGCTGCTCGAGCTCGAGCTCGGCTCGATAATGACCGAATCGAATTCGAGTTTTTTTCGAGCCGAACTCGAGTAGCTTGCGAGCACATGTGTCTCATTTACACCCCTAGTCAAGGGCCTCCAAGTATATTATTTGATTTTAACATATGAAAAGCCTAACACTATATTTGGTAAGAGAGAAAGAAGGTGGAAGGAAACAACTTTCCACTCTTTCTTTCACTTGGTAGGAAGGAAAGAGGAAAAGAAAATGAGTGGATTTACCCTTTTATTTTCCCTTCAAATCTAATCTTTCTAAATTTGAGAAGGAAAAAAATACTCATTCAACTTAAATTAACATTTTATTTACAATTTTAACTCTAATCTTTTCTTTCTCTTTATTTTTCATCCTTCATATTAAATAAAGCAAAAGAAAAAAATAGCTTTCCTTCCTCTTTATTTTTCATCCTTCATATCAAATAAAGCGAAAGAAAAAAATAGTTTTCCTTCCTCTCCATTTTCTTTCTTCACCTTTTTTACCTTTCTACCATTTCCCTTCTTTTCTACCAAAAGTATAATTTAGATGAGAGATACAAGTTCAGACTTCGGAAAAAAGAAATTTTCTGATAGGGAATGGGGAATAATAATTTAGCGATCAGGATCTCTGCTCGCAGGCAAAAAAGTCCCACAAACAAAGCACAAACAATTTGGTAAGTACCAACAATTGGATTTATGAACTTGCGAGAAAACGACCATACTTCATTGTATTCCAAACAGCTGTCGTGGTATTAAAGTGAGGAAAATGTCAAATTTTAAAATTTTCATGGAATGAGAAAATTAAGCTGTCAAATGGATGGCTACATTTTGATTCAAGAGTCCTTGGCACTCTTGGCATCTAATCCTCAAAATCACCACACTTTTGGCTAAATCCATCGATCCTTGAATGAGAGGCTAATGATAAGGGAGAGACATCTCGACTCCCATATTCCCAGGTGGAATATTATATTATGTTCCCTAACCAAAATGGAAACTCTCAACTCTTGAACTGATTACTTAGACCCCTAGTTTTAAAAATTCTCTATGCACTGACTTGACATTATGTTTTTGATATAATATCTCAAGCATGACTAATCAACTAAACAAGCTGCTATGCAGGAAATGACATCTATGGTTATCTAGGTACCTCTTTTGGCAATGTTGAAAGAGTGCAACCTGTTTAGGCAAGAAGAAGAAGAAGAAGAGAAAAGCAAAGGCAACGGGCCAGTATAATTCCACATTCAACCAAACTAGATTATCCATACCTAATTTCCAATAAGATGAAATATTTTTCAGGATATGAAGAAGGTACAAAACCAGATAGTCCTTGAGCAAGGAAACTTCATTGCATCTAGGCCAGCCACCAGTAATCGCCGCCTTTCAAACAAGAGTTTAAATGGAGGTTTTGCCAATGCAACCCCTCTAAACCGGAGGCTTTCTCTGAGTATCCAACAGTTAGGATCAAACAGCATAAACTCAGCAACTCAAGGTATATACTTCATAGAAGAAAAGAAGGTGCAAGGAAAAAAAAGATATTTCCTCGAATAACTACTAAAAATTCGACTGCAAGGAAATTTGTCAAAAGCAAACTAACCTTTAATACAAATTATGTTTATAAATAAAAAGAGCTATGCATCGTTTATCTAAATCGGAGCTTCATTTCCTGGCTTACGAAAGAAGTGGTCTATGCGGCGAGTTCCAGCCGGGGAGGGTTTATCAAGAACGAGCCGGGGACGATCTTGATCGGTCACCGAGCGAGCAACGGACTGCGTAGACTCGACTGGAATGGGAAGTGAGTCGAGAAGGAAATCGCCCGTTGACCTATGCCTTTTAACGGCGGTTCTCAGGTGATCAAGCTTCACCGTCTTTTTTTTCTTCTCGGTGGCCACTTCGGCGGATCTCTCGGCGAGGAATCGGAGGAAAAGATCGGTGGAACAGGAGACGAGGAATAAGGCCTCCGAGTTTACCTTGTTGATGTTTTTGTCGAGTTTCATGATCTTTTTAACCCTTCCCGTCGGGAATTGCGGTCGGATCGGATCGACGGCCTCATCTTCTGCCATTGATGGTGTTGCAACCGTTTTTGGCCCGGGTCAGATCCGAACCCGACCCGGGCCTGCTACAAAGCCCAAGGCCCGTTTGGGCCTGCTAACCAGCAGGCCCAACAGGCCAAATCGGGCCTGCTAACCAGCAGGCCCAACAGGCCAAATCCGGCCTGCTACCCAGCAGGCCCAAAACCCTACCCCTCCCAGCTGAAACCCTAGCCGCCCCCCAAACCCTAGGAAACCCTAGCCCTGACAGCCACCCTTCCCCAGGCAACCACCCCTCTGCCACCACCACCAAACCCTCCTCCACACGCCACCACCAACCCCTGACAGCCCCACACGCTGCCAGCAACCCTCCCCTGCCACCACCAACCACCCAAACCCAAACCCACACACAAACTAAAACACTCAACCCCTATAAAAACCCCCCTTAGCCACTGATCCAAGGATTCGAAAAAAAAAAACCCTGCAAGAACAAAAAAAAACACACACAAAAACACAACCAAAAACCCCAGATCCGAAACCCAGAGATCGGACCCCCCCTTTTTCGAAAACAAAGAAAAAAAAAAGGTTTTTCTTTCTTCTTTTCCCCTCTACCAAAAAAAAAAAACCTTCTTGAATCGATCCCTGCAAAACAAACAAAAACACCACAGCCAAAAAAAAAACAACAAAAAAAGTAGCCGAAAAGTTTACCCTAGATCTAGGGCGTTTGACTCCGATTCGGGCAAAACGGAGCCCAGAATCGGAGAGAGAGGGTCGAAAAACCCCGGGTGTGAGGTTTTGGGGAAAAACGGCCGCCGGCGAGCGGCGAGCGGCGGCCGGCACGGTGCTCCGGCCGCCGATTTCTGGGCTGAGAGGGGTTTGCTGGTTGAAGAAGGGGAGAGAAGAAGGAGGAGAGAGAAGAGGCAAAAAAAAAAAAAAGAAAAAATGAAAAATGAAAAGGGTGGGGGCTATTTATAGCCCCCCAGGAAAGCGGGTCAAACGACCCGCGCGTCGACCCGCGGGTCGACCCGGGGTCCGCGCGGGTCGCACGCTTTTCCTTTTTTTTAAAAAAAATAAAACGGCGCCAAAACGGCGCCGTTTTGGACCCAGGGTCCGCGCGTGGACCCGCGGGTCGACCCGGGGTCCGCGCGCCCGACCCGGGTTCGTAAAAATAAAAAGAGAAAGGCGCCGAGACGGCGCCATTTTTGTGGCGCCGAGACGGCGCCGTTTTTGTGGCGCCGAAACGGCGCCGTTCGGCAAAGGGGGTCCGCGCGCGGACCCGGATCCGACCCGGGGTCCGCGCGGGTTCCACCCTCGCCCCAAAAAAATATATATATAAACTGGGCCAGGCCTGGCCCGGCAGGCCAGAACCAGGCCTGGCCCAGCAGGCCAGAACCAGGCCTGGCCTAACAGGCCTGGTTTTGGGCCAAAGAAAAAAAAAGAAAGAAGAAAAGAGAAAAAAAAAATTTAAAATAAATATAAAAAAATTTTAAAATAAATATAAAAATATAAAAGAAATAATAATAATAAAAATATAAAAAAAATATTAATATTAATAAAAAAAGAAAATTCTAAAAAAATTAAAAATTAAAAAAGAGGGAAAAATTAATTAAAATTTTTACGATTATCTATTTTGAAGTTTTGATTTTTGACATTTTCAGGTGATTTTACGAAGATCAAGTCCGACACTTTGATTTCTCGGATTCTCGACATTCGTCAGGTATGATTTTCTTATTTATTTTCATTACTATTTGTATTTATTTATTTTGCCCGGCATTTGATATACTTTTGTTATTCAGTTTCGGTTTTAAAGTTATAAAGATAATTTTTCTAATTAATACATGCCTTTTAAAATTATTTTCGGTAAATAAAATTCTCTAAAAACGGATCTCTCTCTCGGATGGTCAGAGTATCGATCGTTCTTCGAAATGGTCCAAGTAAGAATAATAATCGAAACACTATCGAAAGTATCGGAGTGATTCGGAAATTATTCTTATATAGATTTTTTTTTTTTTTATATTTCGGAAATAATTATTAAAAGCATTTTAACTTACCTTTCAAAAAAAAAAAGATTTCAATAAGTGCTAATTACCGATGATGGAATTCGAAGGACGTCACGGTAGTGATTCCTAAGATATCTTGAGTTGAGAGAATTTCGCCAAATGTCACCACAAGTGGTTGGAGTATTTAGCTATATGCTCGATACTAAAATTCGTTTTCAAAAAAAATGAAATAAAAAAAAGGGAAATAATCAAAATAAAAAAATTTAATAAAGAAAGCGAATGTTTATGTGATTCGATACCTTGCCATGCTCGTGTATTTGAATATTATGTCGTACGTTTGATCATATAATTAAACTTTTATTCGTACATGTTGTATGCTAAATCATGTACATTCAATATTTTATTCGCCTCATTCGCATTTAAATTAAATCGAGGAATACGGATTTGCCGACGACGGAAATCGAGGGTCGTCACGGTTGTGATTCCTAAGATATCCCGAGGTGAGAGAATTTCGCTAAATATCACCACGAGTAGTGGGAGTATTTAACGATATGCTCAATACAAAAATTCGTTTTCATCTATGAAAATCATCAAATAAAAAAAAGAATGAATAAAGAATAAATATTTACGCGTTTGATATCTTGTTGTACTCGTGTTTTTATTTGCATGTTTAATCTTATAATTCTGTGCTTAATCACATGTCCTATATGCTAAGCCGTATGCATCCGATATTTAAATATTCGCATCATACGCATTTAAATAAAAATGGATGTAAATTGCCGACGACGGAATTCGAAGGATATCACGGTTGTGATCCCTAAGATGTCTTGAGGTGAGAAGATCTCGTTAAATACCACCGAGAGTATCGGGAATATTTAATGAGTATTTTCGATAATAAATTTGTCCACTTTCGTCTTCAAAAAAATAATAATAATTCAAAAATAATAAACATGTTTTCTTGAAATAAAATAAAAAAAATAAAAGAGAATTAGTTTTTAAATACCGATGCTAAATCCATTAAACCGAAATTTAAGATAACACATGATTAAATGGTATCGTTTTCTAAACGGGCGTTGCGGGGGTGCTAATCCTTCCCCGCACGTAACCGACTCCCGAACCCGATTTTGTTTTCTCTCTGGTTCAAAGCGCGGACTTCGAAATTGGTTTTACAAAATATTTTAATTAATTTTAAAATACTTTTCTAAAAACCGGTTTTAATAGGCGGCCAATCACACCTAGCAAAAAAGATTGGTGGCGACTCCATTATTTTGTGTTTTCATCAAATTCGTCGTAGCGGTCGGAAAAACCGTTATGACAGCTTGGCGACTCCACTGGGGAACTTCGAGAGTCGAGCCATAAATTAGTCATGGGTTATCTTAAAATTTTGATTTAACGGATTTAATCGGTCTTTAATTTTAATTCTCTTGTTCTTATTTCTCTTTATTTATTAAATCGGCTGTTTATTTTTGTCATCATTCTCGTTATCATTATTTTGCTTACATTTATGCTTTGATATTTGTTGATTATTTATTCTCGTTTTTTATTATATTTTTATTCATTTTTTTAGATACTCTTAATTCTACTAATTATGGGATGATTAGAATAAAGAGTCGTAAATAAGTAGTCGAAGGTTTGTTTGTTCCTTCTCACACACGGACACATGCATTTCATACATAAGCTCTATACCCGAGCTACATCCCTTTAGGAAAAAGTAAAGTACCTACGCTCTCGTGAGGCCATAACCTCCGCATGGGCTAGCGAAACGCTTTTAGAGAGAAAAAGTACCTACGCTCTCGTGAGGCCATAACCTCCGCATGGGCTAGCGAAAAATCTCTCACTCGAATTGAACCCTTTCCTTTGGAAGCCTATAATGGGTAAGGATCGGGGTGCCTTGCTAGCCTTCGTAGGCGACAGCGAGGACCAATTTGAAGACTTTTAGATTGCAAATCCGAACCTCATATTAGAATGCCGTGAGAAACTCTCCCTAGGTAGAGCCTACCTTATCCGATGTCTGTAAGTTCACCCGAAATTAGGACACATGAAGGAACGCTTCTTATCTTTCACTACTCTTGTTTACTTTCGAACCACGAAGTGGGAAGTGACCGAAACGGCCCAAATACCCGCATTGGTTCACTTCGCGATTTTTTAGGGTGAACGAACACCCTAATTAAGCCCTTCGTAGGCAAGGAACGAAGTTTTTCCAAAACTTTTCTCAAAATATTTGTTATTTTATGTAAATAAATAAGGTCGGGCCTCTTTATTCATTTATTCATTTGTCCTTTGAATTCTTTCATGTGGATATACTAACAAGTTTTTTTTTTTGTTGCTTTGCATAACTTACATTGGCATCACATTAGCATTCCACGACGAGGTATTATTCTCAAAAGTATCTTTCAGCAAGTTAATTTCTCATGGAGCCCACCGAGCGTCAGATTATCTCGTCATCCGTAAGCGTCATGTGTGAATCGCCGATAGATGTGCAAGAATGGGCAAGAAACGTGCAACAAAAAGAGGGGGACTGTTTGATTGAAGGTTATATCCCGAGTCTACCCGAAAGAATAGATTTGGAACTCACACAGAATAACTTAACTGAGTTGGCCGATATTTGGGAACGAATGACGTGGGAAAGGAAGAAAAAATTTTCTGAAAAATATGGCCAGATTGCTTCGCTCGTCCCAGTAGTAATTGAAGAGTCCATGATCAGGGCAGCCATCCAGTTTTGGGACCCTTCTTATAGGTGCTTTGCTTTTAACGGAGAGGATTTGACACCGACTATAGAGGAGTACTCAATTCTCGTCGGGTTAGAGCTTCGTTTCCCGGATAAGGTATACGTCAGAAAGCCAAAGTTGGGTTTCCGTAAAAAGTTGAAAAAGCTCATCGGGGTAGAGGTAGGATACCCGGATTTGAAACAAAAAGGGGAACATGTCTGCATTCCTTGGGATTTCTTTCGAAAATTCATTGAGGGGCACCTCGATGACGAGCAAGGAGTCACCGCTTTTGCTTTGGCTATTTACGGGTTGGTAATTTTTCCTAAGGTTTTGGGGCATATTGGAGTAGCGGTGATAGATTTCTTCGAGCAAGTTGAGAACCATGCCAATCCCTCACCGGCAATCCTGGCTGAAACCATAAGATCATTGAACTTTTGTCGCAAGAGAGGGGAGGGTCGTTTTGAGGGATGTGCGCCATTACTGCATATATGGCTCAAGAGCCACTTCATGTGTGAAAATAGTGCTTTCTCCAAACCTTACCTAAAGAATTGTGCCCCTATTAAAGAATTCTGTGAAAGCAAATGGCCGGAACCCAAATCCAAGAAAGAATGGTTAGCCTTCCTACGGTCGCTGACTAGTAAGCAAATAAGATGGATGGCGCCATGGATGCCTCATGGGCCAATGTTATACCGGTGTGGAGAACCGTGGGTACAGCTTTTAGGACCGTGGGGAGTAACAAGTTATGCTCCGCTGATGGTACTAAGGCAGTATGGGGTAAAGCAATTCGTCCCGGCTACGCACAGACTTGACCAAGTGGAATTTTCTTATGGAGATCCGAATATGTCAAAAAGAGTGGAGCCGATAGTCCGAACTTGGAAAGAAAGCCACAGAACGAGGTTAGGATCCCTCAGTGAGAGCGTCACCCCAAGATACCGAGTGTGGAGAGCAAATCGAGTCAACAATATGGTGCTTCCCGAGGAAAATGTCATATATCAGCCGAGTCCCGCTCCATCAAAGAGAATATCAGAACTTGAAATCGCCGAGCAAAGTTTCAGCATTGAAAGAAGGAGGATGAAACAGGAAAGTCAGAAGTTCCAAGAGGAGGCCGAAAACTGGAAGAACGAGACTGAAACTCAAGGGGTCAAAATCAAGAAAGTAATAAAGGAACGTGACACTGCCTATGCCGATGTGAAAGACCTGCACTTGGAAAACAAGAAACTAAGGACACAACTGAAGGTCGGAAGTATACTCGGACCAGCTTATAGACAGGAAAAAGAACTCGGTCGACTTCGGGAAGAAGCAAAGCAGTGGAAGGGAAAAGCACAAGAAAATGAGGCAAGAGCTGCTCGACTGTCTCGTGATAAGCAGAAATATAAGGACATGCACTCCGAGGCTTCCGTGAGTTTGGCTAAGTCAATGCATACAAATGAGAAACTAAGAGCCGAGCTCGAAAGCAAAAGGGAGAGCTGCTCTCAGATGCAAGAAGAGAGAAGTTTCCTACACCAGGTAATCCAAGACCTGGAACGACAATTATATAGCCAGAAAAATCACATCGACGAGATCGTGAAGGAATGGAGGGATAGAGAAAGTGATTGGATTTATGCATATGATTTGGCTACGGATGCTAGCAAAAGGTGGGAAGCCGAAAGTATGGGAAGGCAGCAGTACATAGAACACTTGGGTGCAGAAATCGGCAAGGTCATGAGAAAAGCCAGCAAGATGATCGAGAAAGTGGAAGTCCTAAGGCAGAGGATCCCGCCAACTGGAGAATACGGACAGCAATTGCTTAATTTTTTAAGCGAAGCCAGAAATCAGTATAAGCAAATTAGCTGTTTTTATGGATACGACTCTACGAAGTTATGTTGATGTAATGAAAACACTATGTGGGATCAATGAAAAATCAACTTCTTGAAATTTATTTTTGAGTATATATACCTCGTATGCATTTTTTTTATTTTTTTATTTGCTCGATCATACATTCATCCATCCATTCATTCATACACTTAATAAAGAATAAAGAATAATATATCATAAGGTTCTAATCCAGGATATTTGAACAAAGGTATAAAAATTGAGCGCCGACTAAAGTATCCGGACAAGAGTGCTCCACACTCGTATAATACGAGAGCACACGCAAAGACCATGGATAACGAACAGGCAACAAGAATGGAGAGAATGGAAAGAACGCATAAGGAATTGCAAGAACAGCTGGGCAGATCTCAACAAGAACTACGGGAACAGATAGCAAGGTCCCAGAAAGAGTCACGAGAACAAATGGCCAAGATAATGGAAATGATGATGAGTATGACGAGAGGAAAGGGCCCAGCTGAAAGCTCAATAATGAGGGGAGAACCCCGACCCCGGGAAAGTAATAACGAGGATCCTCTATACCCACCGGGTTTCACCCCGACTCACGCCCAAGTGACACAAGATGGGCATCCACAAGGAGAACCTCCAGTGGGAGAACAGCCTTACGTGTACATTAGCACGCCAAGTCCCACAGGCCAACAAGCCCAAGGACAGTTCGCGCCTAACCCGGGGACCCATCCTTCAAACCCGGTCCACGTCCCAAACTTGGATGACCCCTTAGAGCAAGAAAGGTTGAGAAGGAACGCGACGGAACAAGTAGAGGACGCCGGGACAAAGCATAAGTATGACATGTTAGAAGAGAGACTCAAAGCAATAGAAGGAATGGATGCCTTCGGAAAAGTCGATGCCAGTGAACTGAGTTTAGTTCCAGATTTGGTAATACCACCAAAATTTAAAGTCCCGGAATTTGAAAAGTATGATGGGACCAAGTGCCCTTCATTTCACATCACCATGTTCTGTCGCAAAATGGCCGGACACACTCATAATGACAAGCTATTAATTCACTGTTTCCAAGACAGCCTGTAAGGATCAGCCGCAAGATGGTATAACCAACTAGATCGCAGTCGCATCCATACTTGGACAGATTTGGCGAGAGCCTTTTTGGCCCAGTACAAGCACATGGCTGACATGGCGCCGGATAGACTATCCCTCCAAAACATGGAGAAAAAAGCCGGAGAAGGATTTAAGGAATATGCCCAAAAATGGAGGGACCTGGCTGCTCAAGTACAACCACCTCTGACAGAAAGAGAGACCACCGTGTTGTTTATCAATACGCTGCGAGGACCGTATTACGACAGGTTGGTCGGCAGTGCTACCAAAAACTTTGCCGATATGGTCATTTCAGGTGAAATGATAGAAAGCGCCATAAAAAGTGGCAAGATTGAGGGAAATGAAACAGCCAACAGTAAGAAGGTGGGGGCAACAAAGAAGAAAGAAGGAGAAGTGCAAGCAGCTTCATATGAAAATCGACCACCACAAAGCTATTCCCATTACCCGACACACCGACCCTACAGTTACCCCCCTAACCCGTACTCCTACCCTCATACACAACCTCAATATTCGATGAGCTATCGATCGCCCGCACCGGTGTACACGCCATCACCCATGCCATCACCTGTGTACACAGCATCTGTACCTGCTCCCAACTCGACCAGCCCAGTAAACAACGTGAACACTAACCAGAGAGCGCCGCAGCCAATCCAACAAAGGCCTCAGTTTGACCCGATTCCCATGACATATGCTCATCTATTTCCCAAGCTAGTTCAAAACCATCTGTTGGCGCCCATGTTCCTCGAACCCATGAAACCCCCATACCCGAGATGGTACAACCCGGACGTGAACTGCGATTACCATGGAGGCAACCCGGGTCACTCTACGGAGAATTGCACTGCTCTTAAACACAGAGTGCAACACCTAATCAGGGCAGGCGTCCTGAATTTCACAACCAAGGGGGAGCCTAACGTTACTGCAAATCCATTACCCGACCATGGGAAAACAGGAGTAAACGCGATAACGGAGGAAAAAGGTTGTCGGGTAATATCCGGGATTGAGGATGTCCAGACTAACATGGGAAAAGTGCTGGATGCCATGATTGAGGCTGGACTGTTTAAACCAGTCAACGTGGGGCGGAAATCCTCGGGTTTGGAACCAAGTTCTGAACGCTTCTGCAGATATCACGGAGGTTTGGTGGGACACACTGTTAACCAATGCTCCGACTTCCGAACCAAAATTCAAGAACTCATGGATATTGGCGTAGCAGAATTCTCCACTGAATGGGGAGAAGAATTCGTGGATGTGGTAATCGAAGAAACCTCAAAGGCCCCCGAAAGATGGATTAAGCCGAAGCCATTGGTTATCTACTGTGGGGAAAACCAGAGCTCACCGGTAAAAGAAACACCAAGGGTGATCAGGCCGATGGTGACTATCGAAGTACCGAACCCGTTCCCCTACAAGAACGATAAGGCTGTACCTTGGAGGTATGAATGCAAATTTGCGTTGTCGGAGCCGGTTGATGTCACACCAATTTCCAACGCCTCTGCGGCTGCCGTGGACATAACTGGTGTTGGGGGTTTCACAAGGAGCGGGAGATGCTATACACCGGAAGCATCGGAAAATGTAAGAAAAGGGAAGGCTAAGGCTGAGGAGGAGGAAACCGTCTCGGAAAAAGCTGTTGAGCGAAAAACGAACAGGCCTGTGACAGAGGAAGAAGCTTGTGAATTCCTCAAATTTATCAAGCACAGCGAGTACAGCATTGTTGAACAGTTAAAACGCTCACCGGCTCGCATATCCATCTTGGAATTACTGATGAACTCGGAGACCCATCGGAAGGCGCTCTTGAGAGTACTGAACGAGGCATATGTACCTCACGATGTGTCTGTAGAGAAGTTTGACCAGGTAGTGGGGAATGTGGCCATTAACAACTTCATAGCCTTCAGTGACGATGAGATTATGCCTGAGGGGACGGGTAGCACCAAAGCCCTTCACATCACTGCACGCTGCAAGGGCCATATCATTGCAAAGATCCTCATTGATAACGGCTCTGCGTTAAATGTCATGCCAATGATTACTTTGGCCAAACTGCCTGTCGATGGATCCCACATGAGGAACAGTCATATGGTAGTGCGAGCATTTGATGGGACCCGCAGACAAGTTGCGGGGCAAATTGAGTTGCCAATACAAATTGGTCCTTGCACCTTCGACATTGTCTTCCAGGTCATGGATATCGTTCCCTCGTACAATGTCTTGTTGGGAAGACCTTGGATCCATATGGCTGGTGCTATCCCATCCACTTTGCATCAGAAGGTAAAGTTCAGAGTCGAAGATCAGCTGATAATCGTCGACGGAGAAGAAGATCTCCTTGTATCCAAGCCCTCGAATGTTCCCTACATAGAAGCTACTGAAGAAGCAGGAGAGTGCTCTTTTCGAACATTTGAATTCGTGAACGCTGCATTTGTAAGCGAAGGTTCTAAGATGCCTGTACCTCAGCTATCCTCTGCCACCCAAAGCGGTCTTGTTCAGGTCATAGGAAAGGGTTGTCGAGCTGGGACGGGTTTAGGGAGGAACCTACAAGGAATTCGGAAAAGCATAAATGCGATCGGAAAAGAAGACAGGTTCGGGTGGGGATACAAGCCGACCAGGGAAGACAGGGAAAGAACGATAAGAGAAAAGAGAGAGCAAAGGCTCGCAAGGTTCAGGGGATACGAGACAGAGACCCCGAGGATGTACATTCCCCATCTCTACGAGACATTTCGGTCGGCTGGTTTTATTTTTTCTGATCCACTAGTTGGGACCAAACCCGCCGTGAGGCTGGAGGGAATGTTTGCGGGTTTCTGCATCCAAATGATGGAACAAGAGGAGGAAAAGGGAAATAAGGCTGAAGAAATCACCATCTACCCGTGTCCTTCGGGTTTTGAATTGAAGAATTGGCGTGCTGTAGATTTACCTGCTGTATTTAGGTCTCTTTCTGATTAACAAATTAAGTTCTCGAACACTTCTGCCCAAGAGTGTTATGAGATTTCCTTTTGTGCACGGGCTCCTTTTATGAACTTATCATTCAAATAAATGACAATTATGATGCATTATGTCTCCATTCATTTGCCATTACTCTTATAGTCCATCCTTCTATTTCGCCTTCCTATACAATTATCTATATTATTTTGCTTACACTTTTCCAGGTCTCTTAATAATGAATGCGAAAACAATCTCATCAGTAATCCGGAAATCAATTTTGAAAAGTGTATTGATATTGATGAAGTTGACGATGAAGAGACTGCAGAGAACTACGACTTACCACTCGATCTATTGAGATTAATAGAATCAGAAGAAAAACAAATTATGCCTCACCAGGAGACAACAGAAGTTGTTAATCTAGGAGATGAGGATAATAAGAAAGAGGTAAAAATCGGCGCCTCGCTACCAGTGACAAAGAAGCGAGAGTTGGTGGAATTACTCCACGAGTATGCGGATGTGTTCGCATGGTCCTATCAAGACATGCCGGGACTCGATACAGATATTGTGGTGCATCGTTTGCCTTTAAAACCAGAATGCAAACCTGTGAAACAGAAGTTGAGACGAATGAAGCCTGAAATGTTGCTAAAAGTCAAGGAAGAAGTAAGAAGGCAGTTCGATGCCGGATTTTTGGAAGTCGCCAAGTATCCCGAATGGGTAGCAAATGTGGTCCCAGTCCCGAAGAAAGATGGGAAAGTACGAATGTGCGTTGATTATCGGGACCTAAACAGAGCTAGTCCAAAAGATAGCTTCCCGCTACCCCATATCGATACCTTAGTCGATAATACTGCCAAACACTCACTATTCTCATTTATGGACGGTTTTTCGGGCTACAACCAAATCAAGATGGCCTCAGAGGATATGGAGAGGACCACTTTCGTGACAATGTGGGGAACGTTTTGCTACAAGGTTATGCCGTTTGGGTTAAAGAACGCCGGTGCAACTTATCAAAGAGCAATGGTGACCCTCTTTCACGACATAATGCACAAAGAAGTAGAAGTTTATGTCGATGACATGATTGCAAAGTCACGACAAGATGAAGATCATGTGATTAATCTGAGAAAATTATTCGGGCGATTAAGGAAATTCCAACTTAAGCTCAACCCGGCCAAGTGCACTTTTGGTGTGACATCCGGCAAACTTCTGGGTTTCATTGTTAATGAGAAAGGAATTGAAGTAGATCCCGACAAGATACGCGCTATCCAGAATTTATCTCCGCCTCGGACACAGAAGGAAGTGCGAGGATTTCTGGGAAGATTAAATTACATTGCCCGTTTCATCTCTCAGCTCACCACTAAGTGTGATCCAATTTTCAGACTCCTCAGAAAACGTGATCCAGGTGAATGGGATGAGGAGTGCCAGGAAGCATTTGACAAAGTGAAAGAATATCTTACCAATCCACCGGTATTGGTACCACCAACACCAGGAAGACCGCTCATTTTGTATTTGGTAGTACATGAGAAATCCATGGGTTGTGTTTTGGGGCAGCAAGATAAGACAAGCAAAAAAGAACATGCCATCTACTACCTGAGCAAAAAGTTTACAGATTACGAAGCCAAATACTCGGCAGTAGAAAAGATATGTTGCGCGCTGGCTTGGGCTGCTCATAGGCTCCGACAATATATGTTATACCATACCACGTTGCTTGTTGCTAAATTGGACCCCATTAAATACATCTTTGAGAAACCCTCGTTATCAGGAAGACTGGCAAGATGGCAAGTTCTGCTGTCTGAATATGACATCACTTATGTCTCGCAGAAGGCCATAAAAGGAAGTGCAGTAGCTGAATTCCTAGCGGATAAAGCCACCGAAGATTATGAGCCAGTGAAATTTGATTTCCCTGATGAAGACTTAATGGCCATTTCCGAAGAAGATGAAGATGAGGAATCAAAGAAAGATGTGTGGAAAATGTATTTCGACGGCGCATCGAATGCTCTGGGGCACGGTGTCGGAGCAGTTTTGATATCGCCAGAAGGGACCTACTGCCCAATCACTGCAAGATTGACTTTCAAATGCACCAATAATGTGGCGGAGTATGAGGCCTGTGTCATGGGACTTCAAGCGGCTATTGCAAAGAAGATAAGCGAGTTAGAGGTGTATGGAGACTCGGCTCTAGTCATTTGCCAGTTAAAAGGGGAATGGGAGACAAGGGACTCGAAGTTGGTTCTATACCACAAGTTCATAGTTGATTTGGTTCAGCAGTTCGAAAAGATCGAATTCAACTATCTACCCCGAGAGGAGAATCAAATGGCCGACGCTCT
The DNA here is from genome assembly GCA_030761205.1 of Fremontodendron californicum. Lineage (NCBI taxonomy): Eukaryota > Viridiplantae > Streptophyta > Magnoliopsida > Malvales > Malvaceae > Fremontodendron > Fremontodendron californicum. The sequence continues at coordinate 24,871,255 of JAULJL010000013.1, forward strand.
TGCTACGTTAGCCTCAATGTTCAAAATAAATACAAGCGCTGACGTCCAGCCCATTAAGATGAGCATACGAGAGGTGCCTGCACACTGTATGCATGTTGAAGAAGAGCCGGACGGGAGGCCATGGTACCATGACATCCTGCAATACGTAAAAAATCAGCAATACCCGGAACATGCCACAGAAAATGACAAAAGAACTTTGAGAAGATTGGCGATGGGATTCTTTCTAGATAAAGAAGTATTGTACAAAAGGAGTAGAGATCATACATTGCTAAGGTGCGTGGAAGCAAATGAGGCTAGGAGAATACTCGGGGAGGTTCATGAAGGAGTTTGTGGAACGCATGCCAACGGCCACATGATGGCTAAGCAGATTATGAGATCAGGTTATTATTGGATGACAGTGGAGAGGGATTGCATCAGGTATGTCCGAAAATGCCATAAGTGTCAAATATATGCGGATAAGGTACATGCTCCTCCGACGGCTCTGCACGTTATGACAACGCCATGGCCTTTTTCTATGTGGGGAATGGATGTAATTGGCCCGATTACCCCTAAGGCCTCGAACGGACATCGCTTCATCTTGGTGGTGATCGATTATTTCACAAAGTGGGTTGAAGCTGCTTCTTATGCTAGCGTGACCAAGTCAGTGGTGTGTAGATTCTTGAAGAAGGAAGTAATCTGTCGATACGGTCTCCCAGAGAAAATCATTACAGATAATGCTCTCAATCTAAACAACGCCATGATGAAAGAGATTTGTACTCAGTTCAAAGTCAGACATCACAACTCAGCACCTTACCGTCCCAAGATGAACGGGGCAGTGGAGGCTGCTAACAAGAATATAAAGAAAATCGTGGCTAAAATGACTGATAAGTACAAAGATTGGCACGAGAAACTCTCGTTCGCTCTGCACGCTTACAGAACATCGGTGCGTACTTCTACGGGGGCTACTCCCTATTCCTTGGTGTATGGGATGGAAGCAGTTTTGCCAATTGAGGTTGAAATCCCCTCTTTGAGAATTTTGATGGAAGTTGAGTTGGAAGAAGCAGAATGGGTTCGAGCCCGCTATGAGCAGCTTAATTTGATTGAGGAAAAAAGGATGACGGCACTGTTTCATGGCCAGTTATACCAAAGACAGATGATGAGAGCACACAATAAAAAGGTTCGCCCAAGGGAGTTTCGAGAAGGTGATTTGGTTTTGAAAAAGATCCTTCCTAATCAGCAAGATCCAAGAGGAAAATGGGCACCAAATTGGGAAGGTCCGTACGTGGTGAAAAGAGTATTTTCAGGAGGGGCAATGATTTTAGCCGAAATGGACGGCGCAGATTTTTCGAGCCCGATCAACGCTGATGCAGTAAAGAAATATTATGCGTAAAAAAAAAAAGAGATTAAAAAGAAAAAAGAAAAAAAAGGAGAGGTTCGGATTGAAAACCTGAAATGGCAGTTCGAATCAAAGGAAGGATCTAGGTCGAAAACCCTAAAGGGCGGCCTAGATAAAAGATAAACAAGTTGGGGCAACCGGAAATAACCCATCTGAAGCAATTATGTGGGGCAAAAGATCAAGGCAGAATGGAAACTTTGAGCAAATGGCGAAGTGCAACGTGGTTGAATTGTGCAAGACAGAAAGGGTAATTTGTGGTTGGACGCTCTCAGAAGAGTCAATGACATCAATGGATATTTCCCTCTCAAAAGAGAAATCTGGATTAGACCGATTGATTTCGTTTGAGTATTCATTATGAAGGGATATGTCCCCTTTTGTCTTTATTTCCCTTTCGATTTATGCCAATATGTTCTTTTCTCTCTAAAATGGAAATATTGACCCCAATTCCTGAAGTTTTGTCTTTAAGTTATCTTCATTTCTTTGAAATTTTCTTAAAATAATGCATTATGTTGACATGAAATATGAATGATGATAAATAAATGAACACGGCATAAATGGAGCTTTCACGATTACTCTAGGAAATTTTGAGAATTGGAAAATCAGAAAGAAAAAAATGATGACAAGAAGATGACGGGGCAGTATGAGACATCGATTTACTTATGCTCTTTGGATGTAAAGAAAGTAATGTTTGACATATGAAATGATTTTGATGGAAGTATATAAAGCTCTGACTCCGGCTAAGAAAAGATCGTGAAGAAGTAGGTTGTGGACAGTTAGTCAAGTCGAAGAAGGAAAAGAAAGGAAACTGGAAAGAAAAAAACATACAGAAAAATAGCATGAGAAGTTTAGTCAAGTTAAGATACACACAGGGGCATCGAATCATGATTCGAGCCTTAAGTCATACATTTCATTATCATAAGCATGCATTGCATCGTCATGACATTGTTAACAATCAGGAATTAACATTGTACAAAAGGGGGTGTGAATGACAGGCAGGCAAGAAAAATGGAAACCAACTACAACAGAGAATTTAAAATCATCATAATCAGGAAGAAGGAGCAATTTATTTTTCAAGTGATAAAGCCTCTGATTAGAGGAGCAATTTATTTTTCAAGTGACAGAGCCTCTGATTAGAGGAGCAATTTATTTTTAAAAGTGATGGAGCCTCTGATTAGAGGAGCAACTTATTTTTCAAGTGATATAACCTCTGATTAGGGGAGCAATTCATTTTTCAAGTGATGGAGCCTCTGATGAGAGGAGCAATTTATTTTTCAAGTGATAGAGCCTCTGATTAGAGGAGCAATTTATTTTGTTTAAAGTGATAGAGCCTCTGATTAGAGGAGCAATTTATTTTTCAAGTGATAGAGCCTCTGATTAGAGGAGCAATTTATTTTTAAAAGTGATGGAGCCTCTGATTAGAGGAGCAATTTATTTTTCAAGTGATAGAGCCTCTGATTAGAGGAGCAATTCATTTTTCAAGTGATGGAGCCTCTGATTAGAGGAGCAATTTATTTTTCAAGTGACAGAGCCTCTGATTAGAGGAGCAATTTATTTTTAAAGTGATGGAGCCTCTGATGAGAGGAGCGATTTATTTTTCGATTAATAAGAACCTCCGATGGAGAGGTCCCTCCTAGAACAAACGCATGCACAATTCAAGACAAAAGCGTTGCTCATGTCTTTGCCCTATTCCTGATTCTCAGCAATGTGCAAAGAGGGGCAGCTGTTGCAACCGTTTTTGGCCCGGGTCAGATCCGAACCCGACCCGGGCCTGCTACAAAGCCCAAGGCCCGTTTGGGCCTGCTAACCAGCAGGCCCAACAGGCCAAATCGGGCCTGCTAACCAGCAGGCCCAACAGGCCAAATCGGGCCTGCTAACCAGCAGGCCCAACAGGCCAAATCCGGCCTGCTACCCAGCAGGCCCAAAACCCTACCCCTCCCAGCTGAAACCCTAGCCGCCCCCCAAACCCTAGGAAACCCTAGCCCTAACAGCCACCCTTCCCCAGGCAACCACCCCTCTGCCACCACCACCAAACCCTCCTCCACACGCCACCACCAACCCCTGACAGCCCCACACGCTGCCAGCAACCCTCCCCTGCCACCACCAACCACCCAAACCCAAACCCACACACAAACTAAAACACTCAACCCCTATAAAAACCCCCCTTAGCCACTGATCCAAGGATTCGAAAAAAAAAACCCTGCAAGAACAAAAAAAAACACACACAAAAACACAACCAAAAACCCCACATCCGAAACCCAGAGATCGGACCCCCCCTTTTTCGAAAACAAAGAAAAAAAAAAGGTTTTTCTTTCTTCTTTTCCCCTCTACCAAAAAAAAAAACCTTCTTGAATCGATCCCTGCAAAACAAACAAAAACACCACAGCCAAAAAAAAAACAACAAAAAAAGTAGCCGAAAAGTTTACCCTAGATCTAGGGCGTTTGACTCCGATTCGGGCAAAACGGAGCCCAGAATCGGAGAGAGAGGGTCGAAAACCCCCGGGTGTGAGGTTTTGGGGAAAAACGGCCGCCGGCGAGCGGCGGCCGGCACGGTGCTCCGGCCGCCGATTTCTGGGCTGAGAGGGGTTTGCTGGTTGAAGAAGGGGAGAGAAGAAGGAGGAGAGAGAAGAGGCAAAAAAAAAATGAAAAAATGAAAAATGAAAAGGGTGGGGGCTATTTATAGCCCCCCAGGAAAGCGGGTCAAACGACCCGCGCGTCGACCCGCGGGTCGACCCGGGGTCCGCGCGGGTCGCCCGCTTTTCCTTTTTTTTTAAAAAAATAAAACGGCGCCAAAACGGCGTCGTTTTGGACCCAGGGTCCGCGCGTGGACCCGCGGGTCGACCCGGGGTCCGCGCGCCCGACCCGGGTCCGTAAAAATAAAAAGAGAAAGGCGCCGAGACGGCGCCGAAACGGCGCCGTTCGGCAAAGGGGGTCCGCGCGCGGACCCGGATCCGACCCGGGGTCCGCGCGGGTTCCACCCTCGCCCCAAAAAAAAATATATATATAAACTGGGCCAGGCCTGGCCCGGCAGGCCAGAACCAGGCCTGGCCCAGCAGGCCAGAACCAGGCCTGGCCTAACAGGTCTGGTTTTGGGCCAAAGAAAAAAAAAGAAAGAAGAAAAGAGAAAAAATAAATAAATAATTTTAAAATAAATATAAAATAAATTTAAAATAAATATAAAAATATAAAAGAAATAATAATAATAAAAATATAAAAAAAATAAAAAAATTAATAAAAAAAGAAAATTCTAAAAAAATTAAAAATTAAAAAAGAGGGAAAAATTAATTAAAATTTTTACGATTATCTATTTTGAAGTTTTGATTTTTGACATTTTCAGGTGATTTTACGAAGATCAAGTCCGACACTTTGATTTCTCGGATTCTCGACATTCGTCAAGTATGATTTTCTTATTTATTTTCATTACTATTTGTATTTATTTATTTTGCCCGGCATTTGATATACTTTTGTTATTCAGTTTCGGTTTTAAAGTTATAAAGATAATTTTTCTAATTAATACATGCCTTTTAAAATTATTTTCGGTAAATAAAATTCTCTAAAAACGGATCTCTCTCTCGGATGGTCAGAGTATCGATCGTTCTTCGAAATGGTCCAAGTAAGAATAATAATCGAAACACTATCGAAAGTATCGGAGTGATTCGGAAATTATTCTTATATAGATAATTTTATATTTCGGAAATAATTATTAAAAGCATTTTAACTTACCTTTCAAAAAAAAAAGATTTCAATAAGTGCTAATTACCGATGATGGAATTCGAAGGACGTCACGGTAGTGATTCCTAAGATATCTTGAGTTGAGAGAATTTCGCCAAATGTCACCACAAGTGGTTGGAGTATTTAGCTATATGCTCGATACTAAAATTCGTTTTCAAAAAAAATGAAATAAAAAAAGGGAAATAATCAAAATAAAAAAATTTAATAAAGAAAGCGAATGTTTATGTGATTCGATACCTTGCCATGCTCGTGTATTTGAATATTATGTCGTACGTTTGATCATATAATTAAACTTTTATTCGTACATGTTGTATGCTAAATCATGTACATTCAATATTTTATTCGCCTCATTCGCATTTAAATAAAATCGAGGAATACGGATTAGCCGACGATGGAAATCGAGGGTCGTCACGGTTGTGATTCCTAAGATATCCCGAGGTGAGAGAATTTCGCTAAATATCACCACGAGTAGTGGGAGTATTTAACGATATGCTCAATACAAAAATTCGTTTTCATCTATGAAAATCATCAAATAAAAAAAAGAATGAATAAAGAATAAATATTTACGCGTTTGATATCTTGTTGTACTCGTGTTTTTATTTGCATGTTTAATCTTATAATTCTGTGCTTAATCACATGTCCTATATGCTAAGCCGTATGCATCCGATATTTAAATATTCGCATCATACGCATTTAAATAAAAATGGATGTAAATTGCCGACGACGGAATTCGAAGGATATCACGGTTGTGATCCCTAAGATGTCTTGAGGTGAGAAGATCTCGTTAAATACCACCGAGAGTATCGGGAATATTTAATGAGTATTTTCGATAATAAATTTGTCCACTTTCGTCTTCAAAAAAATAATAATAATTCAAAAATAATAAACATGTTTTCTTGAAATAAAATAAAAAAAATAAAAGAGAATTAGTTTTTAAATACCGATGCTAAATCCATTAAACCGAAATTTAAGATAACACATGATTAAATGGTATCGTTTTCTAAACGGGCGTTGCGGGGGTGCTAATCCTTCCCCGCACGTAACCGACTCCCGAACCCGATTTTGTTTTCTCTCTGGTTCAAAGCGCGGACTTCGAAATTGGTTTTACAAAATATTTTAATTAATTTTAAAATACTTTTCTAAAAACCGGTTTTAATAGGCGGCCAATCACACCTAGCAAAAAAGATTGGTGGCGACTCCATTATTTTGTGTTTTCATCAAATTCGTCGTAGCGGTCGGAAAAACCGTTATGACAGATGGAATGTAATGTAAGGAATTAGGAGCGAAAAGAAAAAAATAATAAAAGAGGATTTTTAGGGTTTTGAATTGGCGGGAATTCTGTGGGTTTTTTTTTCTTTTGTAATGGTAAAAGTACTCTCGTTTGACGAATTGAATTACATTGTTTTTCAACGATTAGTAATGTCTTTTTGAGCAATTGTAGAGGGTGCTTTCGTCCAATAAAACTTTACCCGCCATATCATTATCTCGTGCTATTTTCGCGCCAAAGTGAAAGAAATAGGATTTAAAATTTTAAATACTTTTGGATTTTTTAAAATGTTTAAAAATCAAAAGAAAATTTATTAGTGGAATTTTTAAATTTTATAAAAAATTAATGGATTATATCAATAAATTACTCAAAACATAATTAAATAAATTTAATACAAAATTTAAAGAAGCTCAAACATATTAAAACTTAAACATGAAATTTCAAGATTTTAAATTTTTTTATTTACAATTAAAACATCACATGTTTTATTAAAATATATATTTATAAAAATTAATTAATTTTAAATTAACTTATGACAATCATTTAATCTTATCTATACTATTTATAAAGTTTACGATTAATTTTAGTATCATAAGTCAAGTAACACTAATTCAATTAATGAAAAAATAATAATAAAATAAAAGTAATTATGTTTTTCAATATTTGATATAATAATTTTTTACCAAAAACTTACGTATTTACTTTTTAAAAAGTGTCCACTTTTTCTATAAAAAAAAAAAAAAAAAACCCACCTACTTAAAAAAAATACTATCTTTTTTTTTTTTTTACGTTTATTATTATTATTTTTTAAACACAACTTTAAAAAAAAAAAAAAAAAAACTCCCTTAACCTCTCTTCTGCTCTTCAAAACTCTCTTGACCTTGAGCCTTTTTTAACTCAAAAATAGTATAAGCCTGTTTTAGCATTCAAATATTTATGATTTGACTTTTTTTTATTCCAGCCCCTAATATAAAATTTTTAATTTCATCCTTGTTTTATCACATGTTTATAGAATAATTATCAAACACCTAAGATACTAAAGTTTGCTTGCTTTTCCTACGTATAATTTGTCTTTGGTTTATTGTGAATGTTTTATCTACTTTTAACTTCAATCTTTGTTTGTTTTAAATTGATTATTGAGTTTTTCCATAAGATAATATTTTTGTAAAAAAAAATTGGGTGAATTTTATATATTGTTTAAGTAAAGATTTGTTAAAAAATAAATTTATTATTACAAATATTGTTTATTATTTAATAAATAAATAGCACAAAAATAATCAAACTATAAATTAGTTTTTTGAAATATTAGATTGGAAAAGTAGTTGACAATGAAACTAGTCACTTGTTTAGTTTAGAATATATCACTTACTTGGAAATGAATCAATTATTAAAACATATGAAACTTGTTCTATCTAATTAAATCATTAAATTTTAAATGTACATGGTTGTCAACTTTCAACATATTTATTAATTTATTTTTCAATAAAAATGTTTTTAAAATAACATTGCACAAACAATTTAGATAAGTGGTTGCAACTTGCAAGGCATGTGAAAATTGAAAAGTCAAAACATATATAAATGAGAAATGGGATTAAAAAAAAGAATGAAAATAAGGATGAGAAACGGGGCTTTTTACTCTAATATAGCTTTTTTTTTATTTTTAATTTTCAAATTATCTATTTTTTTTTTTAAATACCGAAACGCACTTGTTTTTAAACTTGTTAAAAAATCACAATGGTCGATGGCGATTTTCCAACAGGTTTTGAATTTTTTTTTTTAAATTGATCAAGAGAAATCGTCATGGGCCACGACGATTTTTCTTGATCATTTAAAAAAATACAATTTTATTTTACGAAGGGAAGTCGCCACCATGGGTGGCTACTTCCCAACTTTTTTTATTTTTTAAAAAATATTAACTTTTTATTTTTTATTTTTTAAAAAATATTAAATTTTAAATAAATTTTAAATATTAAATTTTATTTCAATTTTAAATAACAAAATTAAAAAAATAACAATTTACAAAATTTGTAAAAATTATATCTGTAATGTCAATTGGATTCTTTCAACTTGTATTTATAATAAATCGACCTTAAAGAGAAAGGCCAATCAAAACGTTGTAGATTATGCAGGAATGAAGGTCATAGCTAGGCCTATCCACGGGCCGAGTAGCCTGCCCGACCCGGTAAGTTTGGATCGTATTGGGCCGGGCTTGGACAAGTGTTTTTGTAATTCGGGCTGGCCCCGCTTAGCCCGAATTACTATTTATTAAATTAAAAAAATTATTTAAATTTAATTATGAAATATATATAAATATAAAAATGTATTTTTAATATTTTTTGAATAGTGAAACGAGCTTTCAGGTCGGTCCGGGCCCGATCCGAAATGGGCTTGGGCAAGGGAAATACAAAAAAATTCGAGACTTGGCCCGGCCCATGGACACCTCTAGTTATAGCCGTCGAAAATGTTCTTAACAATCTGGTACATCGGGGAGAGTTCGCATCAACAATAATACCGTTATATATACAGTTATTATATGCATAATTTTAAAATATATAAATTGTATACATACAGTTAAAAAATACATAAATTGTATAAACAAATTTTATATAATTTTTAAAATTGTTATTTTTAAAATTTTGTTATTTAAATTTTTAATTTTTATTTTTTAAAATTATAAATTATATAATTTTATTTAAATTTAAAAAAAAAATGGAAAGTCGCCAATGTGGCGACTTTCCTTCGTAAAATAAATTTATATTTTTTAAATGATCAAGAGAAATCGTCATGGGCCATGACGATTTCTCAATAAATTTAAAAACAAGCGCATTTTGATACTTAAAAAAAATATATGTAATTTGAAAATTAAAAATAAAAAAGCTATATTAGAATATAAAAAAATGAGAAATGCCCAAAGTTAATTATGCCTTTGTCATTTATGACGTGTGAATAGACTAGTTTAAGGGACGCCAAATTCAATGGGCTCGATTCAATTGTATTTGCTTCTTAGATAAAGATATTGAAGTTTAAATTTAATTTGTGATACTATTTAATTAATAAAAGTTACTTTTTATTTAATTATAATTATAAAATATATTAAAATATTATTATTTGTAAGAAATTAAATTTCTTTAGCCATTTAAACTCGACGAGTAAAGCCGGACATTGATTTTACACATGCAGTAATAATATAATATGTTAAATTGTTAATGCTCCACAGACCGGCAAATTTATTTTAATATTTGATTTTTTTTTTAATTTTTAAAATATCGATATTTTAAAATTATGTATCGAAATACGTTTGTTTCTGAAAATATTGGAAAGTCGTCATATGAAATGACGACTTTCCAACTTAATTTAAAAAAAAAAAAAAAAAAAAACAAAGCACGGAATTCGCCATTTGATATGGCAACTTCCATGCTTTATATTTTTAAAAAAATTATTTTTTTAAAGTTGGAAAATCGCTATTTCATATGACGTCCAATCTTTTTACTGATTTTTTTTTTTTAAGTAGTTGGGAAGTCGCCATTTCACATGGCGACTTCCCAATGTTTTTACTTAATTTTTTTTTTAATTTTTAAAAAATAATATTTTTAATTATATAAAAATTAAAAAAAATATTTTAAAAGCCTAAATGTATTTTTTATAATTTTATAATTTTTATATATAATTTTTAATTTTTTTTATATATATTTTTATAATGTTTTTAAAAAGCATACTCTAATTTTTTTATTTTAAAAATTTATATAATTTTTTATTTAATTTATAAAAATTTTAAAAATTCGTATTATATAAATTTTGAGATATTCGTGTTGTGTTCGTGCTTTTTTTCGTTTCGTTTCGTGTTTTTAGTTATTTTTTTCATGTCGTGTCCAATATTACAAGGTCTAATAAAACTAAAGCACACTGATATAAAATAGTTGACATAAAGCTAAAGCATAGTAACATAAAGCTAAAGCAACAAAGCAGTGTCTTCTTCGACCAAAAAAAAAAAGCAGTGTCTTCTTTTTCAGAACTTTTCTTTTGAGGAGAATGTATGCAAAGATTCTTCTACAGATGCTTGCTCTGAGCGAAAAATATTCCCACTACATTTTAAATAGGGTTAATATATAAATTAGCCCCTTTACTTTATGCTTTTTGTCCGTTTGATACCTGAAGAAATTTTTTTGTCACTTTGGTACTTGAACTTTCATTCCATCAATCATATTAGCCATTTGCCCTAACACCGTTAGTTAATGACTGATTAGGCAAAAAAACCAATTAGAAGCTGACACGTGGCAAAAACTGTCACATCATTAGTGCCACATCATCATATAAGAAAAAAATTCAAAAAATATCCAAAAAATTAAAAAAATTAAAAAAGAAATTATAAAAATCAAAATCAAAATAAAATAAAATCAAAATAAATATTTTATAAAATCAAAATTAAATATTTGAAAATCACATATTTTTTAAAAATATTCAAAAAAACAAATTTATAAAAATCAATAAAAAACTGATTTTTTTTTAAATCAAAATTTTAATTTTTTTTTAAAAAAATTAGAAATTAAAAAATTATAAAAAATCAAAAGATAAATCTAAAAAATTCAAAGTTAAAAAGAAAAATAAAAAATAATTTTTTAAAATATAGAAATTTCAAATTAAAAAAATATATATGAAAATTCGAAATTAAAAAAAATATATATAAATTTAAAATTTAAAAATAGAAACTTTTTTTTTTAATTTTTATTAAAAATATTCAGATTTTTTTCTTTTTTTTCTTTTTTTTACAGATTTTTAAATATATATATATATATAAAGTTTTCAATTTTATAATTTATTTTGATTTTTGGTTTTTTATTTTTATAATATATATGAAAATTCAAAATTAAAAAAAAATAGAATTTTAAATTTTAAAAATAGATTTTTTTTTCAATTTTATTAAAAATATTCAGATTTCTTTTTCTTATTTTTTAATTTTTAGAGATTTTTAAATATATATATATAAAGTTTTCAAGTTTTCAATTTTTTAATTTATAATTTATAATTTATTTTGAATTTTGGTTTTTTATTTTTATTTTATAAATTTTTTAAAAATATGGATTTTCAAATTTTTAATTTTGATTTTCTAAAATTTTTAATTTTTTTTTATAAATTTTTTTTTTATTTTTTTTATTTTTATTTTTTGAATTTTTTTTGTATATGATGATGTGGCACTAATGATGTGGTAGTTTTGCCACGTGTCAGGCTCTGATTGGGTTTTTTTTTGCCTAGTCAGCTTTTAACTAACGGTGTTAGGGCAAAGGGCCAATGTGATTGACGGAATGAAAGTTCGAGTACCAAAGTGACAAAAAAAATTCTTTAGATAACAAACAGACAAAAGGCTTAAAGTACAGGGGCTAATTTATATATTAACCCTTTTAAATATGAACTTTTTTATTTTATTTTATATATATAATTTTTAAATTATATATGAAAATAATAATATTATAAAAAAATTATTTAGGCTTTTAAAATATATATTTTTTAATTTTTAATTAAAAACTTTAATTTTTAAAAATTAAAAAAAAAATTAAGTAAAAACATTGGGAAGTCGCCATATCAGATGGCGACTTTCGTGCTTTGTTTGTTTGTTTTTTTTTTTTAATTTTAAGTTGGGAAGTAGTCATATCATATGGCGACTTCTCAATATTTTCAGAAACACATTTTGATACATAATTTCAAAATATCGATCTTTTAAAATAAATAAAAAAATCAATATTAGACTAAATTTGCCCCACAAACCACCTCCCAAGCCACTTCAAATGCTAAAGGATTAAACGAATTTCCATTTGTTTATTAATTGTTAATTGTGAAGCTTAGTTGTATTTCTTTTTTTCTTTTTGCTAAATGATAGCTTTTGTGGAGCTTACTTGTTTTTTCTTTTATTTTTTTCAGTATGAAGTTTACTTGTATTTGATTAAATCTTACATTAATAAAATGTTTGAAGTATTAATTTCATCGTTCAAATTTCAATTTATAACAATTTCAACTTCGAGATAAAAAAAAAAAATTAAATCTTACATTTAATCATTCTAAATTTTCTCAAATATTAATAAGAGAACCTAATTACTACTATGAATTGGTTTGAAATAGAATCTGCCATGGGGACCATGCCATTTGCATCAGAAATTAAAATTAAAATTAAAATTTTAATTTGAAATTTGAATCGTTAATTGTGCACATTTCTTTTCCATTAGTGCATTGCAAAAGTGATCTCCAAAATAAAAACAATAAAGATGACCAAAATTTTGTTGTTAGCTTTACTGTTGAATGTTGATAAAACGGCAATTTTTTTTGTGTGGATAAGTTGATGAAATTTTATTACCCAATAAGCAGCATAACTGCTAAAAAAAAAAAAAAAAACAGAAGGTGGGATAAGAAATTTAATAAATCATAAAAATATGAACATGATTACATAATATAAAAAAATAATAAAAATATGATACGATATAAAAAAATAATATGAATATACGAACGTGTTAAAATCTATATAAATATATAACACCTTAAACACGATTATAATAAAAAAAATAAATAAACACGATATGAATACATAAATTATCAGATCTATATAAATGACACTGCCGGTTATAGATAGCAAAATATATTACTAAATGATCTAAAGTTTTTAGTATAATTTGAGATTTGCATAAGAAATGAATAATTATGTTGTTTCACATTCATTTTGAATTTTTCATGTGCCTTAGATTGATAAATCACAATTTTCTCTATTATAAGTAGAAATAAGAACAACGAAATTACTCTTGTTTTTTCTATTAAAAAAAACAAAATTACTTTTTGTCCTTTTGCACAATTAGAGACAGACAACCACCACGGCTCTGGGCCTGGGAAAACAAAGACAAAATGCTCAGATTTAGTACCGAATCTGCAGACTCCTGGATTCGAGCCTGGCCCAATATCGAGAATACAAATTTGTTCGGCTCATTCTAATCTGTTACGTGGCAGCAAAAGTCGAGACACGGGGGACCACCACCGTATCCAGGAGCAGGTTTTCGACAAGGCAACAGCTGTTGTGAATTAGAACGACCAGATCCACCCCTCCATTTCCACCACCACCACCGTATCCACCCCCTCCATCTCCTTCCTCCTCCACCGTATCCACCTCCACCATAATCACCAGATCCAAAAACACGCTTTCACTTTCCTTACGTTGGAGACCAGAAATATTACAGCTTGGAGATGACCATATCCATCGCACGAAGTATTCTTTTTTGGCACCAGTTTCTTTGCTTGCTAGAGTCAAAACTCTAAAAGCAATTCAGCAATCATCTCCCAACCACACGAAGTATTCTTTTTTGGCACCAGATCCACCAGATCCACCACCACCCCCTCCATAGAAAACCAAAACAAGTCTTCACGACCAGATCCACCCCCTCCATTTCCACCACCACCACCGTATCCACCCCCTCCATCTCCTTCCTCCTCCACCGTATCCACCTCCACCATAATCACCAGATCCAAGGTCAGCCGCTGTTTTTTTTTTTTTTTTTTTTTTTTCAGATCCTGTTGAAAGCAGACCCACGACGGCCTTTTCGCACCTGCGACACAGATGATGGTGGCAGTGGCGGTGGAGCTTTAAACTGTGAGCAATACTGCGACCTTGAGAGAAATGCAAATTCACAATTTTTGATTTGGAAGATTGGGGAAAAAGCTCTCAACTCCCAATAGATTGGGGATGAACCTTATGATGACTCCATTGGAGAAGACAGCTAATCAAAGATTGGAAGGTGAGGACTCCCAGCAAAGAAGCTTTAAACACGTTGTTACTGGAGATTATCCCTCCATTGCAGCTGGAATGGATCGTGGTAAATTGGTGGAACGATCAAGGGAGATTGGAGAAGAACGAAGAACAGAGTCAGTTGTATCTAACTCTGCTGACGTGGCAGCTCCTGATTGGAGGAAATTGTTTGCTGCAGCTGAAAATCAAACTTTGAGATTCTTTCCTCCGCTGAAGATGGATGGGAAAGTTACTGTAAAACCACCACATGAAGTATTTGAAGAAGGAATTCTTCAATGGAAGAACTCACTGATTGCGCAATTTATAGGGAAACCTCCAAATTTCAGTTTGTTCAATAAGCTGGCTAATATGCTATGGGGAAAGGATGGAGATCTCCAAATTAAGCCAGTAGGAAGGAATCTTTATGTTCTTCAGTTCCATAATGTAGAGACAAGGGATTGGGTGCTTGAACATGGACCTTGGCACATCCAAAACAGTCCAATCATCTTGAGGAAATGGGAACCAGACCTGAACACCTTAGAATTCAACATGGAAAAGCTTCTTATCTGGATTCATCTGAGCAATGTCCCATTGGAATTATTCACAATGAGAGGTCTGAGCTATATAGCTAGCGCCATTGGCACCCCTCTCTATATGGACAAAATAACTGCAAACAAGCAAAGGCTAGCATATGCTAAAGTTTGTGTTGAGATAGATGTGGCTCAAGAATTGCCCAATTCGATTGCAGTGGAGCTCAGAAATGGCTCAGTGATCCCTATCACAGTTGAGGCACCATGGATGCCTCAGAAGTGTTTTCACTGTGGTACTTTTGGTCACAATAACAAAAGTTGTCCTCGCCTGCCAAAGGAAATTCCAACCAAAAAATGGATTCCTAAGCAGAAGGATCAGAATGAGCAGACAGAGTTGAGGATTCCTGATGAGCAGACGATTCCAAGGATCTCTGAAAAGCATATAGAATTACCTGCTCAGGTCATCATAGAGCAATTGGAAAAGCCAGTTCCATTTGGGACAGAACGAGGATCCACCTCAACCACAGGAGCTATGGGCTCAGACAACAGATTTGCAATATTGGAATCTATTCCTGAAAATAAGGAGGATAATGGTAACACAGAGTCACTTATGGAGGATAGGACTGTAAGCCACTCTCATCAGATTGTTTTTTCAGAAGAAACAAGAAAGCCTAGGGCTGCTGCAGCAGGAGTGGCAGATCTGATGAAGAACTTGAAGAGAAGGAAGGGGCCTATTGACAAAGGAAAGGCTCGAGGTAAGGCTTCTGCCTTGGGGAGTCACTCTCCAACTCTTCATTAATGAACTTCCTTGTTTGGAATGTTAGAGGACTCAATTGTCCTCTAAGGCAGAAACAGGTAGTCAGTAGAATTTCTAAGTTGCAGATTGATATTGTCTGTCTTATTGAGACTAGAGTAAAGTTACCTAAAGTGCAGAAGATTGTTGACATGCATTTTAAGGGATGGAACCTCCATCATAACTACTCTGAAGCTTCAAATGGAAGAATTTGGATCCTTAGTAAGGTTCACCTGGATGTAGATATGAAGGACTCAACAGAACAGTCCATCACATGCCAGATTAAACTGAACTCTCTGAGGTTTTACTTGACTGCCATTTATGGAAGTAATGAAGGAAGTAGACGGAAATTGCTTTGGTCACACTTGCATTCCCTCAGTGGAACTACTCAAGGTGCGCCATGGATTTTGGCAGGAGATTATAATGTGGTAGCTCATCCATCAGAAAGCTCATGCTTTAATGGATCCCAACACTGTACCTCAGATATGAAAGATTTCCAACTTTGCATTGAACAGAATGCATTGATGGATCACCAATTTGTTGGTCCAATCTTTACCTGGTCAAATCATCAAGAGAATCATCTTGCCAAGAAGCTTGATAGGGTCATGATCAATGATCAATGGCTCCTCTCTTTCCCACACTCCTATGTGGAATTTATTGCACCTGAAACCTCTGATCACTGTGCTGCACTAATCAAAACCAGCTTGGAGAATCACTCCCCTCCCAAACCATTCAAGTTTTTCAATTACTGGACTAGGGATGCAGAGTTCATGGATATAGTTGAGAGCTCATGGCAGGAACCTACCAGAGGTGATCCTATGTCCAATTTGCATATCAAATTGAAAAGAGTGAAGCAGAAGCTAAAGAATTTCAATTTCAAGAAGTATGGAGCTATTACTGAGAAGGTACAAGCCAAAAGAAGGGAATTAGCAGAAGTGCAGCTCCAACTACTAAGGAAGCCTGCAGATGTTGAACTGGCAGCAAAGAAAGATATCCTTTCCAGGGATTTCAATAATCTTCTCAAAGATGAGGAAAGCTTTTACAAGCAGAAATCCAGAATTCAATGGCTAAAGGAAGGAGACCAAAATACAGGCTTCTTCCATAGGATGGTGAGGGCAAAGTTGAGCAAAAATACCATACATTCTTTGACGGATGCACAAGGAAACAGACTTGAAAACTTTGATCAGATTGCTACAGAAGCTGTCTCCTACTTCCAGAACTTGTTGGGATCCAAAGACCATATGGTCAAGGGCTGTAATCAGGATTTCCTTGCTGAACTTCTTCAGACTTCCATCACTGAAGAGCACCAAGCTGAACTGATTAAAAGGGTAACTCCTGCAGAGATAAAAGAAGCAATGTTTTCGATTCATAGTGACAAGAGTCCAGGGCCAGATGGATTCACAGCTCACTTCTTCAAAACAGCTTGGCAAGTTGTTGGTGAGGATGTCACAGAGGCTGCAATGTTCTTTTTCAGGACAGGAGTGATGCACAGAGCCTTCAATTCAACTAGTGTAGCTCTCATTCCAAAATGCTCTAATCCAAGCACAATGAGAGATTTCAGACCAATTTTCTGTTGCACAGTTTTTTACAAATGCATCAGCAAGATTCTGACTAACAGACTCAAGAGCAGTCTTCCATTGGTGATCTGTCCCAATCAAAGTGCCTTCATTCCAGGCAGGAGTATCACAGACAATATCCTGCTTGCTCAAGAGTTAGTCAGAGGCTATGGTAGGAATACTCTATCCCCAAGATGTGCCATAAAAGTGGATTTGCAGAAGGCATTTGATACTATCAGCTGGGAATTCATCTCTGCAGTCTTGAAGGCAATGCGGGTCCCTCAACAGTTCCTAGATTGGATTGAAAGTTGCCTATCCACCAGCTACTTCTCTATATCTGTTAATGGAGGACTTATGGGCTTCTTTAAGGGGGCAAGAGGAGTCAGGCAAGGTGATCCCCTTTCCCCCTACCTCTTTGTGATTGCTATCAATGTCCTGTCCAAGTTGCTGGACTCAGCAGCACAGTATGCGGTCTTCTCTTATCATCCAAAGTGCAAAAAGCTTCATTTAACTCACCTGAGTTTTGCTGATGATCTGCTAATCTTTGCCAAGGGCAATCTTGATTCAGTGAAGGGTATTCAGCTAGTGCTAAGTCAATTCTACACCTACTCAGGGCTCCAACTTAATAGCACCAAAAGTGAGTTCTTCTCCTCAGGAATTGACAGAGAAGAATTAAGGCTCATCAGAGAGTCCACAGGGTTCAAAACAGGCACACTGCCTATCAGATACCTGGGGGTACCATTAGTCACTAGAAGATTAACCATGACAGACTGTGAGCCACTTTTGGAGAAGGTGACAGCAAGGGTTAGAGGATGGGCAACAAAGTTCTTGTCTTATGCTGGAAGGCTTCAGCTTATCCAATCAGTTCTGTTTCACATGCAGAATTTCTGGTGCAGACATTTTGTTCTGCCCAAGCAGTGCATAAGGAAGTTGATGCAGCTATGCTCAAGCTTCTTATGGAAAGGGAAGGAAGGCCAAGCTAAGGGAGCTAAAGTTAGCTGGAAGTCTATTTGCCTGCCAAAATCAGAAGGGGGACTTGGTGTAAAGGACACTGTCACTTGGAATCAGGCATGTATTCTAAGGAATTTTTGGGCTGTACTGATTGAAGCAGGCTCCCTATGGATAGCCTGGATCAAGACTTATGTGTTGAAGGATAGAGATCCATGGCACATCTTTATCCAGAGTGGGAGCAGTTGGAATTGGAGGAAGATCATGCACTTGAGAGAGGTGGCTGCCAGAATAGTTCTCACAACTGCTGATGGAAGCTGCAAATGGCCTTTCCCTGAGGGAAAGTACCAAGTGTCAGCAGTGTGGAACAAGATCAGACCTTCAGCTGGGAAAGTGGCTTGGTATAAGTTGGTATGGTGTAATTTTAATATTCCTAGGCATTCTATGCTCTCCTGGATGGCAATCCTAAATAGATTGGCCACAAAGGATAGACTTATCTCCTGGGGAATGGCAGTGGATGATAAATGTTTGCTGTGCAAACAAGAGAGGGAAACCAGGGATCATCTATTCTTCACTTGCTCCTACTCGAAACAGATATGGCAGAGAGTGATGGTACTTTGTAGGTTAAAAAGGCAGGTTGCATGTTGGAATGTAGAGCTTCAATGGGCCTCTGTTAACCTCAGAGGTAAAGCACTAATCACAACGATATTGAGGCTAGCTTGGAACGCAGTTATCTACCTAGTTTGGAAGGAAAGAAACAATCGTTTGTTCAACTCAACTAAGCAAAAGGAGGAGCACATCACTGAGCAAGTGAGAGACATGATCTCGACCAGGTTAAGTGATCTTAGGAAGATTAAAAGAGATTCAGTTAATACGTTTTTATGTAATTCCTGGAGGTTAAATGCAGACATGTTTGTCTAATGGCATTGGTTTTCTGATTTATTTAGCTAGGCTAAGCTAGTTTTGTAACATGTAGCAGCACTGCTGCTTTCTTGGATAAATGAAAATCTATTAAAAAAAAAAAAAAGTCGAGACACGTCATCCATATGTTGTTTTCAGTGCAGACAGCGGTGCGAACTTTCAGTTCAAAATTTCAAAAGATTCGTCCCACGAGGAACTGCAATAATTAAACCTAAACTATAACCAACGTTAAAGTTATTTCTTTCCACCGCCCTTCAAAATTTCCAAATTTAGATATTTGAATCAGATGATTTTTTTTAAGGGTCTAATGTTTTAAAGAAATTTATTTTTTTAAGATATTCAAAAGTCTAACATTCAATTGCTTGTTTAGCGCAAAAAATTGGGAAATTTTAAAAATTAAAAAGAATTCTTGAAAATTCACATAAAAAGTTAGTTTTTAAAGTTTTTTAACTTTACTTTACATGATTTATCATAAAATACAAAATTTTAAAAAGAAAATTTTATTTTATTTTATTTTAATATATAAATTGATCTTCACTTTTAAGTCCTAGCTCCGGGGCTTAATTAGAATTTATTTAAGAAACATGAGCTCTTGAAACAAATTTAGGAAGTAGAGAGACCCTTTAAAAAAGATTTAAGACAAAAATGGCGGTTTTTTTTTATCAAAATATAACTAAAAAATTTATTTATCAAAATATCATTTTTTTCAGATTAATTTTCAAAATCCGTTTTTTTAAACCAGTTGGGAAAACTGAAAATTTTAACTTTTTTTAAAATACCAATTGAGAAATCGTCATGGGCCATGACGATTTTCCAACTACAGTTTTTCAAATTTTCAATTTGTTACATTGAAAAATCGCCACCGTGGGTGGCGATTTCCCAACGTAACTTTTTTTATTTTTATTTTTATTTTTTTAATAAATAATAAAATTTAAATAAAATTTAAATAATTTATAAATTTAAAAAATAAAAAATTAATAATTTTAATATTTAATTTTTATCCCATGGTGGTAGAAGTGTCCATGGGTCGGGTTGGGCTCATGTATGGTATCAACATCACATTTGCTTGCCCAAGCCACGGTGACAATTTTTCAACCTTTATTTATTTATTTTTTAATTTTATAAAATAATAAAAATTATATAATTTTTAATTTTAAAAAAATAAAAATAAAAAATATAACAATTTACCAAAATTTAAAAAATTATATTCGTAATTAGGCCTGCTCATGGGTCGGGCCGCGACCCGGAATTTTTCAACTTCCTTACCAAGGCTCGGCTCGCGGGCCTGAATTTAATTATTTTAATATATAAATAGTGATCCGGGCCTGGCCGGACGGGCTGCCCTGCCCATGAGCAGGTCTATTCGTAATGTCAATCGAATTCTTTCAATTGGTATTCGTAATAAATGGACCTTCGGGAGAAAGGCCAACCAGAGTGTCGTATTAGTCCGGGCTTGGACAAGTGTTTTTGTAATTTTATTAAATAATAAATTTTAAATAAAAAATATATAATTTTTAATTTAAAAAAAATTTAAATAACAAAATTCAAAAAATTATAAAATATATAAAAATATTTTTTTAATAGTGGAATTGGCTTTCGGGTCGGCACGACTCGAAATGAGCTTGGGCAAGGGAAAAAATTATGGATCCCGGCCCGACCCATGAACAGGTCTAATTACGAATATAATTTTTTAAATTTTCAGTAAATTGTTATATTTTTATTTTTATTTTTTAAAATTAAAAATTATATAATTTTTATTATTTTATAAAATTAAAAAAAATAAATAAAAGTTGAAAAATTACCACCGTGGCTTGGGCAAGCAAATGTGGTGTTGATATCATATATGGGCCCGACCCGGCCATGGACACTTCAACCACTATGGGATAAAAATTATATATTAAAATTATTAAATCTTTATTTTTTAAATTTATAAATTATATAATTTATATTTAAATTTTATTATTTTTTAAAAGAATAAAAAAAATTACATTGGAAAAATGTAAAAAATTGAAAAATTGTAGTTTGAAAATCGTCATGGGCTATGACGATTTTTCAATTAGTATTTAAAAAAAAAAAAATTTCAAAAATTAATCTAAAAAAATAGTATTTTGATAAATAATTTTTATTTTAACTATATTATGATAAAAAAATATAAAAATGGCAGTACCTCACGGGACGAAAATATAATAAAAAAGGAAAAGAAAAACAAATTAAAAAATCTCCCTCTACTGACTCCAAATTAGAAAAAGAAATCCCTCTTGCGCGGCGTCATTTTAAGTTTAATCAAGCTCAATTCCTACTCTCCCAAATAGCAATTAAAACGACTCGCCAAATCTAGAAGGCCACGTTTTCCATTTACGTCAGTTATAGCGAGTACCACCTTTTCATCATCAATCGCGAGTAGGTGATTTTCTGATAAGCACAAGAGTTTTTGAAAAATATTTTCAATATTATCGTCATAAGTCATAACTCATAACAAAGAAAATATAAAATCCCCATTTTTATTTTACGATCTAACCTCTTGTTCAGGCAAAAATAATTTTCGATCTTCCTCTTCGTTTTCCCTCTCTTTTCCCTTTTTTTTTTTTTTGGGAAAGGAAAACTCAAAAACCCCCAAAACAAAGCTCTCTCCTTCAAATTGTAACAAATTTTAGGGTTTTAGTTTACTCATTTTTATTCTATATTTCTCTCCATTTTTTTTATAAATATTTTATTTTATTTGAACTTGCTTGCTCCTTTGCTTCATTTGCTGAAACACTTAGTTTGAGCTCAGCTTCTTCACTTCTTGATCTTGTCTGGTTCGATTTTGTTTCAGGTAAGCAATTTTTTTTTTTTAGCTTAAGTCACTTCGAGCTGAAGTTCGTAGCTTTAGTTGTTGCTTACAACTTAGTTTTGATGTACTTTCTTTCTCTATAGAGTTTAAATTTTTGGTCACGCAAACTCCATTTAACTTAACTGAAATGCTCTATTTATTGTACTGGTTCAATGATTCTTGTTCGAAAATCCGTAGGGTTTAGTTGATTCGATGCATTTCTCATTTCTGGGTGATTTGTTTACAAAAAGTTGTAAGTTTAGTATTCTGTTTGGGGGAGCTGGTGTTATTTAGGGTTTTAAAATTCTATCCTCATTCGGTGATTTAAGTAGAATGGTTTGCTCTAATTTTCTTTATCCAAATCTGAAATATTCTTGGTGGAGTATTTCCTAATTTGGTTTGCACTTTTATATGTAGACTGTTTTCATACTAGTAACTTGCTGTTCTTTTGGGTATATTGTATTTATCATGCTGAAGTTGGCTTGCATGTTGTAGGGAAATTTGAATTCTTAAGGGACTGTAGTGTGGTAAGTTAAAATCCTAGAACGAGAGCCTGCATGTGTACACTTAAATTAGGTGGAGGATTCTGGCTATGATCTAGTTTTGAATGACAATAATTTTAAATGAGAACAGGCGACTATTTTGGGTCATGTATATCAGATTTTCTGAATAAGCTTGCTTGTATATGCTAAGAGTCTTTCATGCCAATTTTTTTTTTTCTTTTAAGAGTTAAAAAAAAGTTTAAGCTAAAGATTTTACATGGTTGTTGTTGTAATTGTTTCAGACTTTCAGTCTGCATTAAACAGCCAGACATAGCATTACAGGAGTTTAATTTTATTTCGAAAACTTTTAGTGTATTTTAAATGTTTTAAAATTTGAATCATAACCCTGGAAATTTTAATTATTTATTTCAAGCACGCTGGGTAGTGATATTATCCAGAAGCTTGGGAAGAGACTCCTGGTGCCATGCACACAAAGAAAAGAATTTCTGGAAGAACTGCTTCTAGAGAGCATGCCAGTCCCAAGGCTTCAAGTCCTCAGAAGAAGGTATCTGAAAAGGTACAAGGTCCAGAGAAGAAAGTAACGGAGCTAATTACATCTTCTGTTAGGAGGCAGAAACTTGGTATGTTGCTAATTTTGTCTCAGTATTTTTTATTGTGGTTAAAAAGAATGTACCTTTGTTTGGTTAAAAGGAAAACATTGTAGTGATAATGCTTTACATGTTGTTCTTGATTTTGGCACCATTAGAATTGTACTATAGGTTTAATTTAACTTTGGTTTCCAAGTCAAAGTCTGTCCTTAACTGTCAAAATTTCTGTGTGAATTAAATTATGAACTTTATGAAACTTTCAGCTGGATCACTCCCAAAGAAAAATGAAGTGCCTGTTGGGGCTACAAATTTAAATGCTAGATATGGCTTGCTGCATGATGAGAGTTCTGATGCTTGTCTGGAATTTGATGCGGCTAATGGTGCTCATGTAGATCATAAGGTAATTTTGCTAGCTCTATTTTATTTTATGTGGCTTCTTTGTGGTTGCAGAGGGCTAGGAGTGATTGACTATGATTCTTTATCATATATTTATTTAAAATGTACTTGTGCTTGGGGCAATTTGTTAGGAAGATTTGAAATTCCTATGAAAAAGAAAGAAACGAAAAAATAAAATAAGGAACCATCTATGCTGTTGAGATTTGCTTATTTCTTTATGTGTTGCAGGGCAGTGATCACCATATGACAGGTACTATATTTTCTCCAGGCTTTCACATACCAAAGAATTGTGGAGGGGAGATTGCAGGTGTAGGTAGGTTAATATATGTATATCAATTATAATACCTGTCATGTGTTTTTCTTTCTCTTATGCATCTTAATAATATATCCTATTTAGTTGACTTTGTCAAATTCTTTTGGAGGGAAGACTCAAAAATCCATCAAGATGGGGGACTAGATGAGTCACAGGTTGATATGCTGGATGCTCGTATTATTAGAGAAGCTCCTAAGTCTAATTCTGGAGAGGAGATGCTTGTTGTAGACACAAATGCTGTGATTTGTAATGCAGATTCAGGAGCTGTCCTTTCATCTGAAGTTTCAGCCATATACCTGGCCATGAAAAACTCAAAATTGGAATGTGTTGATGAGCATGGTCAAGATTCTATGTCAACCGATGTTTGTGTGGAGGATGAATACTATGAGGAATTTGATGACTTTGATCCTTATTTATTTATAAAGAACTTACCAGACTTGTCATCTGTCGTTCCTACTTTTCGTCCTATGCTGCTACCCAAGCAGACCCGGAGTTGCCCACCTACCACTCTTGTCTTGGACTTGGATGGTGAGAATACTTCTAGATAATTAAATTGGATGAATTTTTATGCTTACAGTTGCGAAGGCAATATTTATCAAACATGAATTCTGACTCTTAAGTCTTCGTGCAACAAGTTTTAGATTTATATTTAAATCTCTTGTCAAGCTCTTAGACTTGAAACAGTGTAAATGCTAATTATATTGTATTAGTTTCTGCCGTTTATGCTCCTTATCTTTTTTTTTGCCTTTTCCAATCAAAGAAGTCTTTTTGGGTTCATCTTAGAGTTGTCAAGTCAATTTCATGGCAGCTTGTGTCTGCAATAATAAGTCACAAAATCTGAATTCCAAACTGAATAATATGTTGCTTGGTCAGTGACTTATTGACATATCGTGTTATAATTCTGTGTTGACTGTGGGAATATTAGGGGAAGTATGTACTGAAAGAAAAACTACTGTTTTTTTTTTCCTTGTCTTAATATTTAAGCAGATCTCAACTTACAACTGATTTTTTGCTTTATAAAATATTAGCTTATATTTGAGGTGTAATTCAAATTCCTTAATTGGAATGTACGTTTAGTAAAAGAAAGAATAACGATCAAGATGTGATTACACTTGATGATCAAGTGATACTGGTAGCGGAGTGCTTTAAATGCTTAGGGGTGATAATTCAGAGAGCCAGGGAAACTGATGGAGCTGTTAACCATAGGATCAAGGATGGATGGCTTAAGAGGAGAAGTGCGACAGAAGTTTTGTGTGACTGTGATATACCTTTAAGTTTGAAGGGAAGTTTTATTGGACGGCTATTAAACTTGCTTTGCTATATGTATATGATACTGAATGTTGGGCTAACAAGAAGCAAACATATACAAAAGATGAATGTAGTTGAGATACGAATGTTAAGATGAATGTGTGGTAAGACTAGGAAGGACAATTAGAAATGAAGATATTTGTCTCCAAGTTGGGATAACTTTTATTGAGAGAAAACAATTTACGGTGGTTTAGTCACATAGGATGCAGATCGAGAGATGCACTTATTAGAAGGATGGAGTAAATTTGCATAGGGTAAAAGGTTGAAAGGGAGATAAAAGAAAGACATGGTTAGAGATGATAAATAATGATATGTAAGTATTAGAACTTGAAGAGAGGATTGTGGTGGATAGCAATGATTGGAGGAGGATTTGTGTACCCAATGTAAATGCTATCATGTCTTGGTTCTTGTAGCCGACATTGAATATCTTGGGATTAAGGCTTGTTGGTTTGGTTTATTCCAATTCTTTAATGTTTTATAAGCTTGTGTATTTTTAACATTTGTTTTTTTAGCATTGAATTTTTTGCCTATAATTGGTGATTGTTACCCTGGGGTATTGACTGAATTGTATTGCTTGGCAGAAACTTTGGTTCATTCCTCGCTGGAACCATGCGATGATACGGATTTCACATTCCCTGTAAATTTTAATCACCAGGAACACACTGTTTATGTTAGATGCCGCCCTCACCTAAGAGATTTTATGGAAAGAGTTTCCAGTCTTTTTGAGATTATTATATTTACAGCAAGTCAAAGTATTTATGCAGAGCAACTTCTAAATGTGCTTGATCCAAAGAGGAGGGTATTTCGGCATCGTGTTTTCCGAGAATCATGTGTTTTTGTGGATGGAAATTACCTTAAAGATTTGTCAGTCCTTGGCCGTGATCTGGCACGTGTTATCATTATTGACAACTCTCCGCAGGTACTCCCAAAGTTCCTCTTTTGCATGGACTTTGTCCTAGTGCTTCTGCTGTGCATTGGAAAAAAGAAAACTCCTGAACCAAGGGGGGGAAAGTTACTATTTAAATTCACTAATGCACTCAGCACGTATGTCATGGTATTAGCATTAAGAAAATTTATGTCTGCTATGGTTCTCATAACCAGGTTTAATACACAAGACGCATAGACACATCAATATGTCTTCTTATTGGTTATTACATATGTGTGGTTGATTACACTTCGGCATAAAATTTGATGAAACCCTTGCAATCTCTTTATGGAACTGTTGGTCTGTATTTTGGCAAATGGTTAATATTTTTCTTTCGGGAGAATTTGAAGCAGAGTATAATTTAATCCTTCTCATGCTTGTCTATTGGATGGTATCTTATACTGCTGGAATCATGTCTAGGATCTATGTTGCTCCGACTTTTCATTTCTCTTGAAATACCCGTGTCAGACATTCGTGTTCGACATATATCCGGACATGGGTACGGGGATATGATCTTCCAAGAATCTTCCAAATACATGAAAAACTTAAAAAAAATTGAACATAATCGTGTCGGATACATATCTGTATCCGACACTCATACCGAGTCTGAATAACATAGTCTAGGATCATTGAGATCATTACTGTAATGATCTCTCCTGATTCTGGCACCGAGTTCTTGTGCATTTGAAATTGTATGAAACCATGCCAAATTGCCAATTTCTTATGAAGATGTTATGCATTGTTACTGAAATTTAACCAAGGTGTTTGTTGGCTTTCTTCTTAGGCATTTGGGTTCCAAGTAGACAACGGAATACCAATCGAGAGCTGGTTCGACGACCGTTCAGATGAAGAACTACTTTTACTACTTCCGTTTTTGGAGAGCTTGGTTGGAGTTGAAGATGTCAGGCCAGTGATTGCAAAGAAATTCAATCTCAGGGAGAGAATAGCTGCGGCTGTTTATCCTACTTTAAATTCGAACAAGAGAGACCCCTTTGAAAGGTGAACTTCACAGTGTGAACTGAACTGCAAAACCTGATTGTGAGGGCCAGTGAATGATCAAGATTTGAAATGGAAAGTGTGATTCCAGCCAGAAAGGATAGAAATAAATCAAAGGTTTAGCCATGTGTTTGGACAGTCTGAAAAGATTAACATAGGTAACAGTGTGCAAAACTGTTTTATAGGTAACTCTCATTCTCTGAATGATGTTAGCCTAGAAATATATATATTTTTTGTTGTAATAAATGAATATTTAATTTATAGAATTATGTTTTATGGATTGAAAAGTGATTAAAAGTGTATCCCTTCTTTCATAACTTTCTTGGGTAATTGTTAGTTGTTACCAATCAAGAGCCTCTCCAAAAGTTGGACTTGGAAATTGTTTTTTGCTAGGAATACTCCCGCGGGACGCGTGGGCTGTGAATTATCATAATTGAAATTGAAATTGAAATTAAAATTATATAAATTTATTTTTTAGTTTTGAAATTAAGAATATGTTTAAAACAGAAAGACTTTTCATTATAACCTTTTAAGAGTTTATCTCTACTGTTATAAGAGTAAAGAACCATGGAGGAATGCAGTTTTTACATCAAGTTGAACTATCTCTAGGTCATGTTGTGCTACCAAAGCCATTCGAATAGATGCATGCTTAACAACAGGTGAAAATACCTCACTGTAGTCTATTCCTTCTTTTTGAGCATAGCCTTTGACTACCAGTCTGGCTGTTATAAGAGAATGGTTGAGTTGACCAACTTAGATGATGAAAAGATAAAAAAATTAAAAAAACTATTATATAAAAAAAAAATACTAAAGTTATTAATAACTTTTCAAATTTCATAAGATTTTTATTTAAAAAAATGTATCAACTTTTTTTCTAAAATTATCCACTTCTATTAAAAAAATTATTCATACTTACAAGTTACAAACTATCCATTAATAAATTTTTTAAAATTTAATTTTTACTCATTTTTTTTTTCATTTACCCGTGGTGTCTCATAATCTAGTAATATTTTAGTTTTATTATAATCTTCATTATCAATTTCTTCAAATTTTTTTTTTTAATATTATAAACCAGTTTTCAAAAATGTAATTTGCTCAATTACATTGTGAAAAATATTAGTCCACGTATATTTAAAAAAATTATCATAATTCCCCATTGCTAAGATTGAAATGGAGTCACCACCCATTTAGTAATATATGTTCTCCAAACAGAGCACCAATGTCAACTTGAAATTCTTAAGAGTATCGTAATATTCGGTAACTACAAAGACCACGATCTTCTTAAAATAATAAATAGGTCAGCATTCATACTTGAAACAAAGAACTATTAAGTATCACTTATAATAAATATCACATATAAATAGAATTAAATCTCATCCTCATAGTTTAAAATGAAAATATAATTTCTCAAATTAATTTAATTAAAAATACTTAAATTACTCATATTTACTCAAAAAATATTTGAAAATATTATATTCTACGTTTTTGTTTGTATTGTATTTTGTATGAGGAGCATGTTAGTCGTAGGGGTATTCACTATTCGGTTTTAACCGAATTAATCGACCGAAATTTAATTCGGTTCGATTAATCGGTTAACCAAATAAATTTCGGTTCGGTTATCGGTTAAAAGATTTTCAAAATTTCGGTTTTCCGTTCGGTTAAGCGAAAATAACCGAATTTCCCGAATTAACCGAAATACACTAATGACAATAGTTTCTACTGTTTACCATTTGTCTTTTTTTTACTTAAATTAATTTATAAAATATAAAAACATAAAACAAATCCTAAATGCTAAAACCCAAAAGACCCCCACTCTCAACCCCTCTCTCTCAACCCTCAAGACTCTACCTTTCTTCTTTTTCCTTCACTTCCATAACCATTAATGCTGCTCAAATCTCGTCTTGCTGGTGAGTTCAATTTTTTTGTTTTGTTTTATTTTAAACTATATGTTTGCTTATAAAAAGTTTTAACTCTTTAGTTAAAATTTTGGATGGTGTTTTTGCAAGCAATTCAGGGTGGTGTTTTTGCAAGCTTTTAGGTTATGACTTGGTTATAATGAACTTGGTTAAGCTAGACTTTTTGTTTGCCCTTGAATCTTGATTGAGCTAGATGGATTTATTGGAACGAGTAATGATTTTGTTGGGAGTTTGTCTGGAACCATTTTTTAGCAATTTCTGAATTTTTATTTCGGTTAATTCGAAAATTAATCGAATTAATCGAAATAATTTCGGTTCGGTTAATTAACCAAATTTCTTATTCGGTTTGGTTAACGGTTAAAGGAAAAAAAAATTGATTAATTGAAATTCGATTCGGTTATTAACCGAATTAACCGTTTGAACACCCCTAGTTAACCGTTAGGTTGATCATTTTATGCATTAAATAGTAATACTAATAATATATTTAAATTAATTAAAATAATATCATTTAATATATTTAACATATCATTAATTAATAAATTTATTAAGTACTATAATTTGATAAAATAATATCATTTAATATATTTAACATATTATTAATTAATAAATTTATTAAGTACTATAATTTGATAAAATTAAATGTTATTTTATTAAATAATATAATTTAATATTGAATTATTATTTGATATAAATTTAAAATAAATATCTAGAATTATTTAATGAATATTTAATATTGAATAATGTTTTATATTATTTTTTAATATAGAGGCATTTTCAGTTAATGTTTGATTTGTACTTAACTGAGTATTAAGTAAAATAATGAAAGTCCTACTCATCTCATAAATCATAACCTTCACATCTTAGTACTTGTACTTGATCCTTAAAAGTTAAAAGCTTAAAAATTAAATGTTGAATAATACCCCTTCTAGACATATTGTAGGAAATTAATTAATAAGATAAATATTTTTTATTACAATAAATATTTTTTTAATAATTTCAATAGTCAAAACATAAGATTTCAGTAAGGATGTTCCAAATTCAAACTTTTTTGGTATTCATATGAAAAAAAATTATCTTTCTTTATATAATTCAAATCTGATCTCCATTTGCATAAAAAATAATTAAGTTAGTGTATTGTGTTAAATTAATAAATGATAAGTAAATACAAAATTTAATTTACTGCTATATTTATAATTATTTAACATTTTATAACATTTAAATTTAAAGATAAAAACCAACAATAAAATCATAGGCATTGATGTATTCCATCTTACTTTATTACTAAAATCATATGTAATGATGTATTCATTCTAATTATTTTTCATAATTAATTATAGATATTTATACACATGAAATATTGAGAAGCGAAACTAACAGAGAAACAAAGTAACAGAAAATAAAATAAATGAGAAATTATTAATGGATAAATGAACCCGTTGAAAATTGGAAAAAGGAATGAAGGCATGAGATAGAGAAGAGAAAAGAAGAAATCTTTAAAAGTTAAAATATAAGAATTAAATGTCCACCTTAATATTGAGTAATTATGATACATCAAACATCTTATTATTTCCTAAATTAATTCATTTCAGAATACTTACACTGTTCCTATTTACTAAAAAAGAGACCCTATTTACTTAGAATATGAGTGAGAAATATATTACAATATTTAAATTATCCTTAATGAAATATTAATTTTATTACATTATTTTTATTGAAATTTTTTGGAGGTTATGGTTTTCTTTAAATTGTTTTCAATTTATGGGACTTTAATTTGAGTTCAATTTATGGTGGTTTTAATTTGATTTGAAAATTACAATTTGAGTTATTTTTAATTGAAATTTTTAGGAGGTTATGTTTTCTTTAAATTGTTTTCCATTTATGGTGGCTTTAATTTGATTTTGAAGTTACATTTTTCTTTTATAATAGGAGTGGAAAATACATATATTTTCAACTCTTATTTTGAGTAAATATTAGCACTTTAGGTTTGAATTAATTTGAGAAATTATATTTTCATTTTTAATAGTGAGGATGAGATTTAGTTCTATTTATATGTAATATTTATTATATTTTTAAGTCAATAAATTATAAAATTAAGGCATAATAAATGATAATAAATTACTTATCAAAATGAAATTCCTAATAAAATCTAGTATTAAAACTCATATAATGAGTCATATTATGTACACTCTATATCCATGGAGATTAATCCTTTTATAATTAATAGTTTGATTTATAATACCTCACACGGTCACACCACCAGCGATGTTAATAACCAATCCAGCAATGTTTTTAAGTATGCACTTGCACACCGTAGTCATAGAGTAATATAAAACCAATTGTATGAGAAGAACAAAAAAATTAAAAAAAAAAAAAAAGTCATCATGCAATCTAAAATTTTACTTTTATTTAAAAATGCATACAATTCCAAAAAGACATGAAGAAAGGATGAGGTTAAAATACTGAATAATAATAATTTTGAAAAAAAAAAAAATCAAATTTAGAAGTCCACCCTTTGATTTCTTTTTGTTTTTTTTTTTAACAATACTTACCTATGCTGGAAACTTTGAAGCCTCGACTTCACTTCGTTCCTAAGATTTCCTATGCTGGAAAAGTCCTATTTTGTCGATTAATCTCCATGGATATAGAGTGAACATAATATGGAGATTAATCCTTTTATAATTAAAAGTCCTATTTGAGTAATAATTCTCTTATGGCAATTGCTATTTTGGTTTAGAGCAGAATTAACTACTATGGTAAACATGAGGCATTGTCGATAATTAAATGAGAAATAATAAATCTATGAAATGTACCTAAAAATAACAAAGATGATTGATTGATAAGGCAATGAAAAAAGAAAACTCCTTTATATACAAAATCAAAGTGTTGAAATGAAATTAACATCCAAAAAATTAAAGAATGTATATATACACAAATTAAAAATTGTAATAAAACACAAATAATTTAACAGACAATGAAAACAACATTTAAAACATAATTAATTAAATTAAAGTGCAATAATAACATTATAAAAAGAAAATAGTTAAACCTCTTAAAAAGATTCCCAATCTGCAGGGAAAAAAAAAAAAGTTTGGAACAAAGAAACGCACCATTATAAGAAATTTTTTCTTTGAAAAAATATCCTTATTTACTTAAAACTCTAGCTCACAATCCTTGTATCACTCTAAACTGCCATTTCAATGGGATCGTGTACCATAAGGTGACCTGAAATGATAGAGACTTTGCCCAAAGCAACCAATTAATAATTGTGGAAAAGAAATAGGAATTGGGAACTAAAATTTCCTAGGAGAAAGCAATAGATTCAACAGTGATGAAAGATTAGTGGTTATAATAATGTAAAACCAAAAAATGAATTTAGGACATAGAATTGAAGATAAATTTATTTACCTGCTCTTCCAAGTAATGCTCAATTTTCTATTGCCATGATGAAACTCAAGCATCCAATTCAATTTGCTTCTCGTTTCATCTATACTGGCAAGCAAAGAATCTGCATGACAAAATACATATAATATATTCAAACACCAATAACAATTTAAATGAAATCAATTAATGAATTAAAACATAAAAATTCTAAAAAAACTCCAGATTTCCTACAACTAAAATATTCAAGATCCATACACTCCTAATACAAAACTTGATTCTGCAATGCTAAAGTACAAAAACCCAACAGATTAAATTATTAAGATGAATTCCTACCAAAAAAAAAAAAGACCAGTTTATAAATTCTATAAAATCAAAAACTAAGAATGAGCCGGATTTTAGTTCTAATTAAATCAATAAAAAATCAAATACACAAAACTTCAGATAAGTTAATAAAACTAAGAACTAATAATTTTTTTTTTTAGATTTATAAATTTATAAATGAACTAATATTTGTAAATAGTTTCAAAAACAAAAGGGGAATAAAATCAAATACCAATTTAAGAAAAATAACCCATTGTACAGTAGAAACCCAAATTGAAATTAAGAAGAAATTTGATATACAAAGAAAAGTTTGCATAACACCCAAAGGTAGCAAGTATTTATAGACCTAACTACAAAAATCAAGATAAAAAGTAACCAAAATTTGAGTTGAAACACATCAGATGAAAAGAGAAATTGAAATTCAAGACAAAAATGTGATTTAGGGTTTTGAAAAGGAAAATTAGAAGGAAAAGGAATGAAAGGCTTTAAAGAAGGAATTAAGATGCAGTTTATTATAGAGTAAAACAGAATTTATTAGAAGAATTAAGAGATTTTGAAAGGGAAAAAAGAAAAAAAGGGATGAAAGGTTTTTGGAGATAAGAATGGTGAAATATGCAAAGAAAAAAGTAACGTTGCATATTTATTAAGTTGATATTAACATAACCAAAATAAATTTAAACGTTTTCTTTTCTTTCTACTTTTAATTACTTCTTCATCTCTTCCATTTTTCTATTCCAAACGTTTTTCTTTTCAAAAAAATATCCTGTTTCTATACCCATTATTATTTTTTAAACCAATGATCTACACTCATTATTAAGAATAAGTAACCGATATTTATAGAAAAAGGATTAGTAACATAAATTATCCATAATTAATTCAAAAATGTAACATATCTCAAAAATATAAAAACACTCATTAATTCCAACCCAATTAATTATATAATTAAATATCAAGTATATGGAATTTCACTTTTACCTAAATTTTTTTAAATGTCTAAACTACCCCTATTTAATCTAAAAGGAATGGGAAATACTATATTATATTATACTAGGAATATGTGGTTTTTTATTTTATTTAGATATTGCTAAAAAAAAAAAAACAATTATCAAAATACCAATGTTTTGAAATTATGTACAAAAATACGCCTATTTTAAAATCAGTTGGGAAGTCGCCATATGATATGGCGACTTCTGAACTATAAAATTTGTAAAATTTAAAACATTGCACTTGGAAGTCGCCATATCATATAGCGACTTCCAAGTGCATTTGTTAATTTTTTTTTTTTATAATGTTGGGAAGTCGCTATTCCCAACACCATTTTTAATTTTTTTTAAATTATAAATTTTATAATTAAAGTTTATTTTTAATTTTAAAAATTAACATTATTAAAGTATTTTTGTAAAAAAAGTAATTTTTAAAATTATTTTAAAAGCCTAAATAATATTTTTTATATATAATTGTCATAACGGTTTTTTCGACCGCTAAGACGAATTTGAAAACACAAAATGGAGTCGCCACGAATCTTTTTTGCTACCGATTTTAGTAAAATATTTTAAAATTAATTAAAACATTTTGTAAAACCAATTTCGAAGTCCGCGCTTTGAACCAGAGAGAAAAAACAAAATTAGGTTCGGTAGTCGGTTACGTGCGGGGAAGGATTAGCACCCCCGCAACGCCCGTTTAACAGTACTATTTAATCACGTGTTATCTTAAATCTCGATTTAATGGACTCAACATCACTATTTAAAAATAATTCTCTTTTCTTTTTATTTTATTTAAAAAAAAAACATGTTTATTATTTTTGAATTTTTTTTGGATTATTATTATTATTTTTTTTAAAAACGAAAGTGAACATAAATTTGTTATCGAAAATACTCGTTAAATATTCCCAATACTCTTGGTGGTATTTAACGAGATCTTCTCACCTCAAGATATCTTAAGAATCACAACTGTGATATCTTTCGAATTCCGTCGTCGGCAA
Source organism: Fremontodendron californicum (assembly GCA_030761205.1). Classification (NCBI taxonomy): domain Eukaryota; kingdom Viridiplantae; phylum Streptophyta; class Magnoliopsida; order Malvales; family Malvaceae; genus Fremontodendron; species Fremontodendron californicum. Next base: position 24,905,569 of record JAULJL010000013.1, read on the forward strand.
TTTACATCCATTTTTATTTAAATGCGTATGATGCGAATATTCAAATATCGCATGCATACGACTTAGCATATAACTATGAAATTAAACATGCAAATCATAATATTAAAAACACGAGTATGGCAAAATATCGAGCGCATTCACTATTTTATTCATTTTTTATTTTGATTATTTCCATTTTTTTTAAACGAAAACGAATTTTTGTATCGAGCATGTCACTAAATACTCCCACCACTCGTGGTGATATTTAACGAAATTCTCTCACCTCAAGATATCTTGGGAATCACTACTGTGACGTCCTTCGAATTCCGTCGTCGGTTAATTCGTATTTATTAAAATCTTTTTTTTTTCTTTTTGAAAAGTAAATTAAAATGCTTCTAATAATTATTTCCGAAATAAAAGAAATTATCTATGTAAGAATAATTCTCGAATCACTCCGATATTTTCGATAGTATTTCGATTATTATTCTTACTCGGACCATTTCAAAGAACGATTGATGTTCCAACCATTCCGAGAAAGAAATCCGTTTTTAGAGAATTTTATTTACCGAAAATAATTTTAAAAGACATGTATTAAAAGAATTATTATTTTATAATTTTTTAAAACCGAAACCGAATAATAAAAAATACATCGAATACTGAACAAGAATAAATGAACAAAAATAAATAAGAAAATTAAAATCATACCTGAAAAATGTCGAGAATCCGAAAATTAAAATGCCGGACTTGATCTTCGTAAAAATTACCTGAAAAAAAAAACAAAACGTCAAAATTGATAATCGTAAAATTTTCCCTTTTTTTTAAATATTTTTTTTTCTTTTATTTTAAAAATTTTATTTTATTTTTTCCTCATTTTTTTATATTTTCAATTTTACTATTTTATTTTATATTTTTTATTTATTTTTCTCTATTTTTATTTATATTTTTAATTTATTATTTTTTTAATTTTAATTTTATTTTATTTATTATTTTTTTCTTTCTTTTTTTGGGCCCAAAACTAGGCCTGGCCTGCTGGGCCAGGTCCGGTTCTAGTCAGCTGGGCCCAGGGCCTGGCCCAGTTCTTTTTTTTTGGGGCGAGAGGGTGACTGCGCGGACCCCGGGTCGGATCCGGGTCCACGCGCGGACCCTCCTCGCGTGAAACGACGTCGTTTCGGCGCCAAACTCTTTTTTTTTTTTGAACCGGGTCGCGCTCGCGGACCCCGGGTCGGATCCGGGTCCACGCGCGGACCCTGGGTCGAAACGGTGCCGTTTTAGCGTCGATTTTAAAAAAAAACAAGCGGGTGACCCGCGCGGACCCCGGGTCGACCCGAAGGTCGACGCGCGGGTCTTCTGACCCGCTTCATGGGGCTATAAATAGCCCCCTTTTTTATTTTTTCATTTTTTTCATTTTTTTTTCTTTATCTCTCTCTCTCTCTCTCTCCCTTCTCTTTTCTCTCTTCTCTCTCTTCCCTCTCAGCCCAGCCACCCCCCAAACCCAGAATTCGACGGCCGATCCACCGCGCCGGCCACCGTCCACCGTCGTCGGCCGCCGCTCGCCGGCGGCCGATGTAAACCGAATCACCTTATTTTGAACCGTCTCGATCTCCCATCTCCGATTCTGGGCTCCGTTTTGCCCGAATCGGAGTCAAACACTTTTGGTTTGGTTTTTTTCGGTCTTTGTTTCGGAGAGGGGGGTGCTTAGATCTTTTTTTTGCTTGGTTTTTTGGTGGGTTTTTTTTGCTCGGTTGTTGTTTTTCTTTTTGCCAGGGATCTCTTTTTCTAGGGGGTCCGAATCAGTGGTTGAGAGGTTTTTTTTGGTGGGGAAAAGATTCCCCCCTCTATTTCGGATCCGATCTGGGGGTTTTTATGGTGGGGGTTGAGTGTTTGGGGTTGGGTTGGGTGGAGTGGGTGGCTGGCTGAGTGTGGGTTGGTTGCCGTGTGGGGGAGGGTGGCGTGTGGCAGAGGGTTGTCAGGTTTAGGGAAATGGGGGAGGCGGCTAGGGTTTAGGTTAGCAGTAGTTAGGGTTGGTAGAGGTAGGGTTATGGGTTGGGCCTGGTTGGGTTGGGTTTGGGCCTGGTTAGAGAAATGGGCCAGTGGGTAGGCCCGGACAGCAGGCCTGGTGGGCCTGCGAATTGGGCTTGCAGATCGGGCCTGCTGAATAGCAGGCCTTGTTTGCAAATGGCCCGGGTCGGATTCGAATTCGACCCGGGCTAAAAACCGTTGCTACAGCTGCCCCTCTTTGCCCATTGCTGAGAATCAGGAATAGGGCAAAGATGCGAGCAACGTTTCTGTTTGGAATTATGCACGCGCTTGTTCTTAGGAGGGCTCTCTCCATCGGAGGTTCTTATCGACTGAAAAATAAATCGCTCCTCTCATCAGAGGCTCTATCACTTGGAAAAATAAATTGCTCCTCTCATCAGAGGCTCCACAACTTTGAAAATAAATTGCTCCTCTCATCAAAGGCTCCACAACTTTGAAAATAAATTGCTCCTCTCATCAGAGGCTCCACAACTTTGAAAATAAATTGCTCCTCTCATCAGAGGCCCCATCACTTGGAAAATAAATTGCTCATCTCATCAGAGGCTCTATCACTTGAAAAATAAATTGCTCCTCTCATCAGAGGCTCTATCACTTGGAAAATAAATTGCTCCTCTCATCAGAGGCTCTATCACTTGGGAAAATAAATTGCTCCTCTCATCAGAGGCTCCACAACTTTAAAAATAAATTGCTCCTCTCATCAGAGGCTCCACGACTTTGAAAATAAATTGCTCCTCTCATCAGAGGCTCCACCACTTTGAAAAAAAATTGCTCCTCTCATAAGAGGCTCCACAACTTTGAAAATAAATTGCTCCTCTCATCAGAGGCTCCACAACTTTGAAAATAAATTGCTCTTCTCATCAGAGGCTCCACAACTTTGAAAATAAATTGCTCATCTCATCAGAGGCTCCACAACTTTGAAATTTAAAAACGAACTTTGAATTTTTGACAATGAGTTTGAACACAACTTAGATCATCATCTCACTTACTACCTTAGTCTTACGAAAGTGAAGACTCATTCTGGATATCCCCATCTCTTTCTCGTTTAGTTTTGAAATTCCTTGTCAGATTCTTCGGATATCGTCACTTGAATAATCATACCGAGGCTCGACCTTTCTTAAAGTAACGAATTTTGACTTTGCAAGAATTGAAAATGGTACCCGGAGGTTTTGAAAAATGTCATTTTGAAAGATGTTACCCGGAGGTTTTTTTGAAAAATGTCATTTTGAAAAAATGTTATCCGGAGGTTTTTGAAAGCAGATACTTGGAGGTCTAAAAATGTTACTTCTTTGAAAGTGGTGCCCGAAGGTTTTTTTACTGACTTTGAGAATGATGCCCGGAGGTCTTTATCAATGATTTTTTAGAAAGGTGCCCGGAGGTCTTGAAAACATGATTTTTGAAGATAATGCTCGGAGGTCTTATCGATGATTTTCGAGAATAGTGCCCGGAGGTCTTGAAAACATGACTTTTGAGAATAATGCCCGGAGGCCTTGAAACAGGTGCCCGGAGGTCTTTAAAACAGATGCCCGGAGGTCTTTTTTTTTTAATTTTCTTTTTCTTTTCCTGTGTCCGGAGGACTTAAGAGAGATAACCCGGAGGTTTTAAAAGAGGTGCTCGGAGGTCTTTAAAAATGTCTTTTCTTTGAAAATGGTGCTTGGAGGTCTTATCCGTGATTTTTGAGAATAATGCCCAGAGGTCTTGAAAACATGACTTCTGAGAATAATGCCCGGAGGTCTTGAAACAAGTGCCCGGAGGTCTTTAAAAATATATTTTCTTTGAAAATGGTGCCCGGAGGTCTTATTCGTGAATTTCGAGAATAGTGCCCGGAGGTCTTGAAACAGTTGCCCGGAGGTCTTAAAAATGTCTTTTTTTTTTAAAATGATGCCCGGAGGTCTTATCGATGATTTTCGAGAATAGTGCCCGGAGGTCTTGAAAACATGACTTCTGAGAATAATGCCCGGAGGTCTTGAAACAGGTGCCCGGAGGTCTTTAAAAATGTCTTTTCTTTGAAAATGGTGCCCGAAGGTCTTAAAAGAGGTGCCCGGAGGTCTTAGAATAGGTGCCCGGAGGTCTTTAAAAATGTATTTTCTTTGAAAATGGTGCCCGGAGGTCTTAAAAGAAGTGCTCGGAGGTCTTAGAATAGGTGCCCGGAGGTCTTCTTTTTTCTAATTTTCCTTTTCTTTCGATGTGCCCCGATGTTTTAAAAGAAGTAACCCGGAGGTTTTTAAAACAGATGCCCGGAGGTCTTCTTTTTTAATTTTCTTTTTTTTTTCTTTTTCTGTGCCCGGAGGACTTAAAAGAGGTAACCCGGAGGTTTTAAAAGAGATGCCCGGAGGTCTTGGTGATCATACCTGAAGATCTTTCACAATCACATCTTGGAAGAAAATCCCACTGAATGTTCAAATTCAAATAGTCAATGTCATGCATGAAATATGAGTGTCATGCGAAGTCAATGCACATGCCCCTGATGATGCATGTGCAAGTACCCTCGAATAATGTACCCTAGAGTCTCCTTCTTTCCTTTTTTCATCATTTTTTTTATTAAATGTTTCACCATGCATTCAAGAAGTCAAGACTTATCCAAAAAGGATTTTTTTAACCTGAAAGAAGACCGAAGTCTCATGCATTTCTCTAAGAATAGACTCATCAATTTAAATGACCATGCTCGATCAAAATGGTCTTTTCCAGGTACGTAATGTAGGCCGAGGTTCGAGGTACTGAAAGAAAAGATAAATAGGCCCAAACATGTGTTTAAGGTGATCAAATCAAGGATCATTTCATGAGGAGGATTCTCTTCGAAACATTTGTCTTTTCTAAGCTTTCTCTTTATTCGATGATTTTCATCCGTTCTTTTCTTCCTTTTCTATTTTTTTTGCTTTCATTTTTCTTTTTATCTCTTTCTTTTTTGGCATTTCTATTTTGACAAGGTGGGCCCGTAGTTGTTTGGAAGCTTAGATTTCTCTTTGATTCACGGCATTCTTTTTTCGTCTTTGAACCAAGACTTCATTATCTGTAACTTTTGAAAAGATCCTTCCTCGCATTTGCCCCCTAGTGTGGAGGGTGATCCTTGATCGGGGTTGAAAGAACGAAAGTATTCATTAGGCTCAAAAGGGGTAGCAAAAGGATATTTTATAATTTGTGAAAGGATGATGAAAGATGGCCATTTTTCATCTCGAACATAAGCACGTAAACCGAAGAGTCATTCCTTAGAGGAAAATAACGAAAAGGTTTTTTTTTTTCTTTCTTGGAATCATCTTGAACTTCATAAATGCATGATGTCACACTCATTTTTCATTTTCTTTCTTTCTTTCTTTTTTCCATTTTTTTTGATGTATGCTCCGAAAATTACTTCATCTTTATCCACCACGCGTCTTCTGTATCTACAAATGATGCACCATTTGATTGGTCATACAAATGAGAATTCGTATCATAACGAGGAACACCTCAAGTCTTTTTGGCTTTCCGAAGGGACAAGAAAGAATATGGCTCAAAAACAGCTTTTTTTTTTTAGGAACACGAGAAAATCAGGTTTAGTCATTGTTACCTGAGACGTTAATCATGAAGTGACGTCTGGGCAACTCTTGTTTTGTGGTTACGGAAAGGGATGTGAATGGTTTTGGCATAACCTTGACACACATCAATTTACCATGATCTAGATTCTTGAAAGAGGTTTCACTTGTTTGAGACTCCAAAAAACTCGGATTTTTCAAAAAGTTTGTTCCATTGCTCATAACCTAAACTAGGATCTGCATTTTTCCTATTGCACTGACTATGGTTTCTGAAATTCAACAATATATTACTGGAAGCATTGATTTTTCAAACTCAAAAGATTCAAGCATAGGCAAGTCCGAAAGAGAGGGGAAGGGTGCTGGGTCATTTCTAACATTGATAATCAATAATATCAAGATATCTCATCATTTCTTAACGTGAAGAAAGATTTTTTCTTTTAAGAACACGCTCTTCAAAAATCAAGAATTTCTTTAATGTTTATTTTTGCAAATTCAGATTAAAACACAATAAACGCAAAGCTTTTGAAATTCAAAATTTATTTATTTCATGTGGATGCCAACATAAGACAAGTGCTTTCATGATGAGGTATAGAACTACATGCATATTTCTCAATGCTTGTCGACATGCTTTTAAAGGTAACCATTCTCATTCTCCAAACCCGTGGCGAAGAAACCGATTTATGGCAATGCGAATTTCCACTGTTCAACTAGCTCTGGAGTCAAAATGCCATCATGGACAAGACCTTCAATCTTTTCCTTCAATCGTCTGCATCTTTCAGTTGAATGTCCAATTGCCCCCATGTGATACTCACACTTGCTGTTCGGGTCATAGCTCCTTGCTGATGGGTTTGGAGCTGTTTTCAAAGGCACAGGGGTAAGGTATTGGTTCCTTATTAGTAATTGCAACAGGTCGGAGATCGGGATTGAAAATTTCTCTTGGTTGCCCCTCGGTCGTTTCTGGGAAGCAGGCCTAGTTGCAGGGGCTGGCATAGGATGAGGTGTTTGAATATCTGGAAGGTAAGGATAATGACTTGGAGAGACATTGGTAGAGTAACATGATTGATATGGAGAGATCCGGGGATACGGAGTGAATTCTCCCATAGCCTGGACATGTTCCTCCTTCCTTTCAGGTGTCTCGTTTCTCTCGGCATTGGATGTCTTATCTCCTTCGAGTTTTCCGTTCTTGATAGCATTTTCGATCATCTCTCCTGAGGTTACCATATCTGCAAAATTCTTTGTGGCACTGCCAACGAGTCTATCATAGTACGGAGCGTGCAGTGTTTTCACAAAAAGGACAGTAATTTCCTTTTGAGTCAGAGCCGGTCGTACTTGGGTGGCCATGTCCATCCACCTCTGAGCATATTCTTTGAAGCTCTCAGTGGCCTTTTTCCCCATATTTTGCAAGGTTAACCTATCTGGTGCCATGTCGATCATGTGCTTATACTGAGTCTTGAAAGCTTTTGCCAGATCTTTCCAAGAGCGGATACAGCCTCGATCCAACTGATTATACCATATCGCAGCCGACCCTATTAGACTGTCTTGGAAGCAGTGGATTAACAGCTTGTCATTGTTGGTGTAGCCGGCCATTTTCCGACAAAACATCATGATGTGGATTGATGGACATTTCGATCCGTCATACTTTCCAAATTCAGGGACCTTGAATTTTGGCGGAATCACCAAATCTGGGACCAAGCTGAGCTCATTCGGATCTGTATTCCCGAAAATGTCTATCCCTTCTATGGCTTTGAGTCTTTCTTCAAACAGATCATACTTCTGTTGCACTTCTGCGTCTTCCACTTGCTTTGCCACACGTTTCTTCAGCTTTTCTTGTTCTAGTGAACCATGTTGGCTTGGAATAACAACTGAGTCTGAGGGGTGAAATTCCGAGTTCAATTGAAATTGTCCTTGGCCTTGTTGACTTGGCAAATAAAAATCGGATCTTCGTTGTTGTTTACTTGAGGTCGAGGTTCTCCCCTTATGATCGATCCTTCAGCAACCCATTTTCCTCGAGTCAGCTTAGTCATCATTTCAATCATCTTGTCTAGTTGCTCGCGTGATTCCTCTTGAGATTTTGTTATCTGTTCTCGCGTTTCTTGCTGAGATCTGGCTAATTGTTCTTGTAATTCCCTCTGTGCTCTTTCCATTCTGTCCAGTCTATTTTGTTCATCCTCCATGGTTCCGGCCTGTGTCATAGGGGTACGCAGTGATTCTTATACCTCTGATTTGGAAGAGAAATCTTTTCAAAGTTTTCAAAACTAAGCCAACTTCTTTTTTATTCCTCAAGTGTGCTTCATGATGCATGAACTATGAATGCCGTGAATGTGACACGATGCCCGTATGATGCATGTAAAGAATAAACAAATTAATGCATGAACATATACAATGAGCGACCATGTATGTCATGAATGCATGACCTTATTGTTATGAATGCAATCACTATGTCGATATGATGCATGTAAAGAATAAATAAATTGATATACTGGTATATACGGAGAACGATCATGTATGTCACTAACGTATTCTACAATGAATGACCATGCATGCTATGATTGCAATATGGTGCTAATTTGATTTGTAAAGAATAAACAATATAATGCATGAATATATACAAAAAACTATTCGATGATTGGATTAACATGATTTGGACTGAACTTACTTATTCAACAATTTCATTGCACAAACTTTGCCCCCAAATTCAATCCGCAATTTTTTTTTATTATTTTAAAAACATACTTTTCCCGCAAAAACCAAAATATTATTTTCAAAAACCAATTTCCATCAAAAACTTTTGGGGTAGTGGGTCTTATTATGGCACAGATGTCCAAATATTTATTCAACACTACCGGTTTATAATTCTCATTTAATCAACAACAAGTGTTTATGCAATTTTTCAAATGAGATTATTATCGCCGTGAAATCAAAAACACAATTATAAATGTGAATGCTTTATTTACAAGTGCATCAATGCATGAAATGTACGAGATGTACGAAAAGAAAGAATTTTCATATTTACAAATTCAAAAAGTTAACGAACATTTGCCCCGACGGTATCAACTTATTTAAGCATCACGGTGCCTTCGGGGCAAAATTTTAAACTTATTACGGGTAGCACAATGTACGTTCATCATTACCCAATTTACAGTGTTTGCTCGGAATGTAAATAAATAGCGAAAGATCACAAATGTTCCTTCCTAATTTCAGGGATATCCGATCGGAGATTCGATATGGCTCTACTCAAGTTCACTACATGAGGTTGAGTTATGTTCTAAAAGGCTCCAAATTGTTCCTCACTGTCGCCCATGAAGGCTAGTAAGGCATCCCGATTTAAACGGGTTCAATTCGAGCGAGAAATTTTTCGCTAGCCCGTGCGGAGATTATTATCTCTCGAGAGCGTAGGTACTTTCTCTCTCTAAAAGCGTTTCGCTATCCCATGCGGAGGTTATTGCCTCACGAGAGCGTAGGTACTTTACTTTTTCCTAAAGGGATGTAGCTCGGGTATAGAGCTTATGTATGAAATGCATGTGTCCGTGTATGAAAAGGAACGGACAAACCTTCGACTACTTGTTTACGACTCTTTATTCTAAACATTCCACGATTATATAAAAAAAATAAACGACATAAAAAAAATGAATAAAGAATTAACAAATATCAAAATGTAATTGCAAGCAAAATAAAAATAAAGAAAGAAAGAAAATAAAGAGTATTAAATTAAATACCGATTAAATCCATTAATTCGAGATTTTAAAATAACACATGATCAATTTGTGGCTCGACTCTCAAAGTTCCCCAGTGGAGTCGCCAAGCTGTCATAACGGTTTTTTCGACCGCTAAGACGAATTTGAAAACACAAAATGGAGTCGCCACCTGCTAGGTGTGATTGGCCACCTATTAAAACCGATTTTAGTAAAATATTTTAAAATTAATTAAAACATTTTGTAAAACCAATTTCGAAGTCCGCGCTTTGAACCAGAGAGAAAAAAAAAATTAGGTTCGGTAGTCGGTTACGTGCGAGGAAGGATTAGCACCCCCGCAACGCCCGTTTAACGGTACCATTTAATCACGTGTTATCTTAAATCTCGATTAATGGACTCAACATCACTATTTAAATATAATTCTCTTTTCTTTTTATTTTATTTAAAAAAAAAACATGTTTATTATTTTTGAATTATTTTTGGATTATTATTATTTTTTTTTTGAAAAACGAAAGTGAACATAAATTTGTTATCGAAAATAGTCGTTAAATATTCCCAATACTCTTGGTGGTATTTAACGAGATCTTCTCACCTCAAGATATCTTAAGAATCACAACTGTGATATCTTTCGAATTCCGTCGTCGGCAATTTACATCCATTTTTATTTAAATGCGTATGATGCGAATATTTAAATATCGGATGCATACGACTTAGCATATAACTATGAAATTAAACATGCAAATCATAATATTAAAAACACGAGCATGGCAAAATATCGAGCGCATTCACTATTTTATTCATTTTTTATTTTGATTATTTCCATTTTTTTTTAAACGAAAACGAATTTTTGTATCGAGCATGTCACTAAATACTCCCACCACTCGTGGTGATATTTAACGAAATTCTCTGACCTCAAGATATCTTGGGAATCACTACCGTGACGTCCTTCGAATTCCGTCGTCGGTTAATCCGTATTTATTAATTTTTTTTTCTTTTTGAAAAGTAAATTAAAATGCTTATAATAATTATTTCCGAAATAAAAGAAATGATCTATGTAAGAATAATTCTCGAATCACTTCAATATTTTCGATAGTATTTCGATTATTATTCTTACTCGGACCATTTCAAAGAACGATTGATGTTCCGACTATTCCGAGAAAGAAATCCGTTTTTAGAGAATTTTATTTACCGAAAATAATTTTAAAAGACATGTATTAAAAGAATTATTGTTTTATAATTTTTTAAAACCGAAAACGAATAATAAAAAATACATCGAATACTGAACAAGAATAAATGAACAAAAATAAATAAGAAAATTAAAATCATACCTGAAAAATGTCGAGAATCCGAAAATTAAAATGCCGGAATTGATCTTCGTAAAAATTACCTGAAAAAAAAAACGTCAAAATTGATAATCGTAAAATTTTCCCTTTTTTTTTTAAAATTTTTTTTTCTTTTATTTTAAAAATTTTATTTTATTTTTCCTCCTTTTTTTATATTTTTAAATTTATTATTTTTTTATATTTTTTTATATTTTTAATTTATTATATTTTTTATAATTTTAATTTTTTAAAATTTTTTTTCTTTCTTTTTTTGGGCCCAAAACCAGGCCTGGCCTGCTGGCCCAGGTTTGGTTCTGGTCAGCTGGGCCCAGGGCCTGGCCCAGTTCTTTTTTTTTTGGGGCGAGGGTGTGCCCGCGCGGACCCCGGGTCGGATCCGGGTCCACGCGCGGACCCTCCTCACGTGAAACGGCGTCGTTTCGGCGCCAAACTCTTTTTTTTTTTCTTTTTTTGAATCCGGGTCGGGCGCGCGGACCCCGGGTCGGATCCGGGTCCACGCGCGGACCCTGGGTCAAAACGACGTCGTTTTGGCGTCGATTTTTTTTTAAAAAGAAGCGGGTGACCTGCGGGTCGACGCGCGGGTCTTCTGACCCGCTTCAAGGGGCTATAAATAGCCCTTTTTTTTATTTATTTTTTTATTTATTTTTTTCTTTTCTTTTCATTTATTTTTTTTATTTTTTTTCTTTCTTTCTTTCTTTCTCTCTCTCTCTCTCCCTTCTCTTTTCTCTCTTCTCTCTCTTCCCTCTCAGCCCAGCCACCCCCCAAACCTAGAATTCGGCGGCTGGACCACCGCGCTGGCCTCCGTCCACCGTCGTCGGCCGCCGCTCGCCGGCGGCCGATGGAAACTGAATCACCTTATTTTGAACCGTCTCGATCTCCAATCTCCGATTCTGGGCTCCGTTTTGCCCGAATCGGAGTCAAACACTCTAGATCTAGGAAAGACTTTTTGAACTTTTTTTTTCCTTTTGTGTTTTCTGACCCTTTTTTTTTTTTTTGCAGGGATGCTTTTCTTTTGGTTTGGTTTTTTTCGGTCTTTGTTTCGGAGAGGGGGTGCTTAGATCTGTTTTTTTGCTTGGTTTTTTGGTGGGTTTTTTTTTTTGCTCGGTTGTTGTTTTTCTTTTTGCCAGGGATCTCTTTTTCTAGGGGGTCCGAATCAGTGGTTGAGAGGTTTTTTTTTTGGTGGGGAAAAGATTCCCCCCCTCTATTTCGGATCCGATCTAGGGGTTTTTATGGTGGGGGTTGAGTCTTTGGGGTTGGGTGGAGTGGGTGGCTAGTTGAGTGTGGGTTGGTTGCCGTGTGGGGGAACGTGGCGTGTGGCAGAGGGCTGTCAGGTTTAGGGAAATGGGGGAGGCGGCTAGGGTTTAGGTTAGCAGCAGTTAGGGTTGGTAGAGGTAGGGTTATGGGTTGGGCCTGGTTGGGTTGGGTTTGGGCCTGGTTAGGGAAATGGGCCAGTGGGTAGGCCCGGACAACAGGCCTGGTGGGCCTGCGAATTGGGCTTGCGGATCGGGCCTGCTGAATAGCAGGCCCTGTTTGCAAATGGCCCGGGTCGGATTCGAATCCGACCCGGGCTAAAAACCGTTGCTACAATAATTAATTAATTATTTAATTTTACATTATTTAATTAATTCTAAATATATTTTTTTATATATAATTAATTATTTAATTATTTAATTATACATTCAAGTATATTACTGTTTTAAAACGGTAACAAAAAATTAACTTTGAAATTTAATTTTACAAAATTAAAATTTTAAATAAAAAATTAAAAAACTAATTTTACAAAACTAATTTTTTTTTTTAAATTTTATACTGTTTTCCAAACTAATATTTTTTAATAAATTTAAAAATTAATAATAAAATTTAAATAACAAAATTAATAAATAATCATTTAAAATTTTAAAATAATCGGTTAATTTTTACATTTAATGAAAGAAAAATACAAAAAGTACATAATTATTATACAAAACGTATATTATTAAAAACATCTTCTAAAAAATACATGATTATTATACAAAAAGTACGTTTATTCTAATTATTTACGGAGGAGCTCTCGTATCGCGTGATGTTGAGCAACAATGTCGAGCTCTCCTATTGTGTGCTGGTTGCACCCGTCGTTGAACCTAGTCAGTGGGACGTATTCATTGTCGACCTCGACCTATCGCCACTGGTTCTGCTTCTATGTGATCCATATGCTCACCTACATCAGTCGATGGGAACGCACTACTAGAGGGACTCACATGTTCTGCATCAAAAAATGGAAACCCACTGCTCGAGGAGCCAGCACCCATAAAGGGAACCTGACTACTAGATGGATCCACAAGTGATGTAGTACCAAATGCTGAAGTAAGGGTTCCAAACTGATACATTGAAGTTAGATATGCTGAACTTGGACTTGGGTTGAGGAGCTGGTCATCTAACCTCGTCGTCGGTAACACTCATCAACATCAAATCCGGGGTGACTGACGGAATGACGATGACTGGATGCTACGCCATGTTCTGGTTGAGGTTGAGGATGACTAAATGACATCCTCGGTGCAGTGAACTCCGCCACATGTGATGAGGCCGGTTGACGCGTCCGTCGACGTTGTCGGCTAGGTGTAGGAATTTCCATTTCTTGTGTAGGACAGACTGGATTTGAAGTCTGTTCGGGAAATGGCATACTCCTAACATCCTCAAACTCCGACGGTGGACAAACAAAAGACCAACCTTCATTTTTAAACCATCTTATGTAATCAGCAGATGAGTTGAAATTAATACGAACAATGGGTATACCTGTCGAAATTTGTTCAGAACGTTGATTCCGCAAATGGATCCATTGTCGATGCTTCGTAAGCCAAAATACTTCATGACGCCCATGCATATCAATCTTGTGAACCTTATCAAGGTTCACTGTTGGTTGCGGAATTGGTTGTTGCATCCCAAATTGTCGAAACACCCTGTCAGTATCGTGTCACTCTAAATATGCAAAGCATATCAATATTGTGTTTGCTATCCATATATTGCAATTATTAGTTGTATCCGATGGAAGACATGCCATAATTTGATTTGAAGAATATGACATCCACACAAACTGCGAATAATTATTACAAATTATTAGTTTCATATGGATTAAATACAAAAATATTTGAATGTAACAATCGAAACATTTACCTTATGATATGCTTCTCGATTTAGTCGTGATCTTATAGTTCGAAGGTCGAGCGGAATATCGCTACAATTTTTAGGATGACTCCACCTGTTAAAAAGCATATAAAATTTTAATAGACTTAATAAAAATACAAGTTCGTACAAAATTAATAAAAATAGTCAAGATTATTACCTGCTTGCAAGGGGGTATACAGGCGGAAAATTCCCGCGCGGAGTAATAAATGGCAGTCGATGACAAACCCATGACTGTAGAAGCAATAAACATCCACCTATGTCATGGCAGTCGGGAACTGTAGCCCAGCACAGTTCTCTATACAAAACCGCCAAACACGCAGAACCCCAACTATAATTTGCTGTATGCTCTAAATCACGAAACAATGGAAGATACATTAAATGTACCCGACTGCTCGATTTGTCGGGCATTAGCATTCTCCAATCAAACGTAAAATATATGCTCTAGCAGCATGTTTACCTCTTCTTCGCTTGCGTGTTCGGGGAGATTTTGCAATGACTGTAGCCACGTTTTTGTCACCATTGAGCCCTTCAGACACTTTTCTGGAGGTACAACGCCCAATAAATTTTGGCACTCTATATTCCAATCTAGAAAACTTGCACTTGTAACTGGCATGCCATCCACTGGTAGTCCAAGTTGGAGCGTAAAATCTTCTAAAGTGCTTGTACATTTACCACACGACAAATGAAAAGTGTGCGTCTCAGGTCTCCATCGTTCAACCAACGCGCTAATTAAGTCCGACAAATGAAAAGTGTTTTTACGTTTGCAACTAAAGTAATTTATGTTGATACGATAGGCAAAATAAAATTTAAATTTTATGATTTTTTTATTATATATTTATACTTACATGTTGAAATAAAAATACTTAAAAATTGGAAAATTACATGAAATTTTCAAAATTAAATATAAATTTTAATTTATATATGAACTAATATGAACTATTTTTCTAACATTTAAACAAGTATGCCTTTTAAGTTAGATATAGATTTTACAATATATATATTTATATATATATAATGTACTACTAATATTATATATATACACATAGTACACATACACATACACAAACACATAATGAATGTTACAATATTTTTGTAACATTTAAATTAAGAGACATATTTTAATTTATCTTATGATTAAAATATAATTAATTATTTATGGATAAAACACGTTTTAGATTTCTAATTAATCTATTTCTGTAAACAATATCGGTCTCCAATTAATTTTTTAAAATCTTTGTAATAATATATTATATTGTCATTTACTTTTTCATTGCTATCTTTATGCATCTAAACAATTAATTTGTAGATAACTTTATTATCTTGTGTAGAAAAAAATGCTTTTGAAATCCTAATTGCAGGCTTAACCCTTTTTAAATCAAAATTAGGATAATCATTGGTAACGCAATGCTAAATATAATGTCCAGCCACCTTGCACCAATGGCAGTCATAGAATTTATTAAGAGTAATTAAATTTTAATAAAGGTCAAATTAAAATCCATATTGAACAAAAAAAACGTCTCTTTTAATTGATATAAATGAATTAACTTTGAATTAAATCATAATAATTATTTGGTAAAAATTACAATTTCTTTAAATGCTAAATGTCTAAAATGCTTAAAAAATCTCCAAACTACATCTATTTACTCTAGATAAGAGCTGGAAGTAATTGAACTTTAGGCTTATACCAATTCAGATGTAAGCCTAATCTATGAACTTTCAACCCCTCAAATCATACTTCTTCATTCCTCCATTTTCCTTCAATGTGTTGTGCGGAACTAGATCGAGATTACGAAAACCGATAAAAAACACACAAAAGAAACACAGATATTTTACGTGGTTCGGCCAATATGCCTACGTCCACGGGAGGAGGAGCAAAGCTTTGTATTTATCGGAGATGGAGTACAAACCGGATACAAACCGGATACATATTACAAGTGCTCTTTCTAGCACACACTCAACACCTCAATACACAAGCTCTAACAGTCAGCTTTTGCCTTCCTACAACCTCTACCGGGAGGGGCTCTCTCTAGAGCTCTCACATCTCTACCGGGAGGGAGCTTTTAGAGCTCACCTTTGGAGCTCTTTTCTCTCCTCTACTCTCTCTGCATGCCAAGGCCAAAGGCCTTATATAGAAGCAAATGTGGGTGTGAACAGTTTGCATGTGGCAGCCACCATAGCCACCATAGCCACCATAGCCACCAAAGCCACCATAGCCACCAAAGTGTTCTTTCAGCAAAGGCTGCCAACGTCAACAAAGGTGGCTAAGAAACTTTGCCAAAAACTTGGCAAATTTGCCATCAAATGGCTGCTCAAGCTTCAACAATTTCTGCAGCAGAAATTGTTGAAGTTGCCAATGTGGACTTTGAGCCACAATTCCAACAATCTCCACCTTGGCGAAAATCCACAGAGAGAATTCACTTATCAGGGCTTCCTCCATTCCTCCTTCAGATTTCATACACACATCAGGGCACCTACTGCATTGGCATGATCCATCAATGCACTGAGCCTGAGTCAATTTTTTCTGTCTATTCTGATCTCCTTCCCAATAATTTATTGGCTTCTCCAAGATCCTTCATCTCGAACTCTGAGCTCAGTTGAGCCTTCAGCCTGTCGATCTCCACCTTGCCTTTTTCAGCAGATAGACAAATGATCCATCTTGAAGTTTCAGGAAATAAACACAGTGATTAAATTGACTGCGTGTGTACTTTTCATCATGTCATGAAACAGTCCAACCGTTTGTACAGCTGTCACGGGATTGTTTCAGACCATACAGTGACCGGTTCAACTTGTTTTTCTAGTCTTCGCGATCGGGGACTCCAAAACCTTCTGGTTGAGTCATATAAATTTCCTCCTCTAAGGAACCATGGAGGAATGCAGTTTTTACATCAAGTTGAACTAACTCTAGGTCATACTGTGCTACTAAAGCCAATAGTATCCGAATAGATGCATGCTTAACAACAGGTGAAAATACCTCATTGTAGTCTATTCCTTCTTTTTGAGCGTAACCTTTGGCTACCAGTCTGGTTTTGTATCTGATACTGTCTTTGCCGGTAGCACCCTCCTTTTTTGGCAAAGACCCATTTGCACCCAATTGTTCTTTTGAGTGTTGGAAGTGGAACCAACTTCCAAGTCTGATTCTGATGAAGTGATGTCATCTCTTCATCCATCGCCTCCTTCCACTGGGCATGCTCGGGGCTGTTTACAGCTTCTTTGTAATTGGTCGGGACATCATCATCAATTACTGGAAGGGCGTATGCCACCATGTCTGTGTACCGAGCAGGCTTTCCGAATACGTCTTTTCGGTCTGCTGGTGGCAATAGATTCAGGTTGCTGAAATATTTCCGGTGATGACTCCTCCACTTCAATTAAGGTGTCATCAGATTCTGGTTCAGATTCATCGAAATTTTAACCAGCATCTTCTGATTCAAACTCCACCTGCTTTAGAGAATCATGGTTCACATTCTCTGGAGTTGACAGTTTCAGCATTACAGATTCGTCAAAGGCAACATCTCGGCTTACGATGACTCTCTTTGACTCAGGGTTCCACAGTCGGACTGCTTTTAGTCCTTCACTAAAGCCCAAGAAGACAGCTTTCTTGGCTCTAGGATCCAGTTAAGCATCCGAAAAACAGCCGATCCGGTTTTAAGACTCTACCTCTAAGGATTTTCCAATCCATGCATCCAATGCTGTAGAGGGTAGTCAGTTGATACTCTAAGAGGCCAAGCCTCTACTCAAAATGCCTTTCTCAAGCCTCACTGAGATAACTCGAACTCTATCAACCAAAGTTCTAATCATCCGTTCTGCACCTCCATTCTATCGTGGAGTGCCCGGAGCTTCAAAGTGTCTGATCTTCACTTTGAGGAACGGATAATCGCCAATATCAGATCTCAGTATTTTGAGCTTTTTACTGGTCTGGACGGGATCTTCACCTCCTACTGTGGATGGGATCTTCACCGTCTATTGGACTGGAGGGGTCTTCACCTCCTACTAGACAGGATCTTCATTGTCTACTGGACGGGATCTCCACCGTCTACTGGACGGGGTCTTCACCTCCTACTGGACAAGATCTTCACTGTCTACTGGACTTTCGCGGATTAACAGGATTCTTCTCCTAGATAGGATATCCACCGCCTACTGGTCATTCGCGGATTAACAGGATTCTTCTCCTAGATAGGATATCCACCGCCTACTGGACTTTCACGGATTAACAGGATTCTTCTCCTAAATAGGATATCCACCGCCTACTGGTCCTTCGCGGATTAACAGGATTCTTCTCATAGATAGGATATCCACCGCCTACTGGACAGGATCTTCACCGTCTACTGGTCCTTCGCGGATTAACAGGATTCTTCTCCTAGATAGGATATCCACCGCCTACTGGACAGGATCTTCACCGTCTACTGGTCCTTCGCGGATTAACAGGATTCTTCTCCTAGATAGGATATCCACCGCCTACTGGACAGGATCTTCACCGTTTACTGGACTGGAGGGGTCTTCACCTCCTACTGGAAGGGATCTCCACCGTCTACTGGACTGGACGGGGTCTTCACCTCCTACTGGACGGGATCTTCACTGTCTACTGAACGGGATCTTCACTGTCTACAGGTCCTTCGCGGACTCACAGGTCCAGTACTTCGCACTGCCACATGCCAAAGTTACGTGGTGCCATCAAATTTCTCCACCTCGAACTTTGCAGTGGTCATCGACTTCTTTCTGATGTAGAACTTGATGGTGCACTGCTGGTTGTTTCAGTTGTCTAATGATTCTGCCATGGTAATAAAACAAAATTACCAACTCAGAGTTTTTCCCTTATCTGTATGGAAAAACGGATGCCGCGGTTGAGTCCGAATTGTCGAAATAGCCAGGAACGGGTCCAACTGTGTAAATTTTGGACACACGGTGAATATTCTGCTGCAGGTGGCTCGAAATGGACTCGGTTTAGCTCAACCGGCTCGGAAAAGTCTCGAAATAGTGTTCTGAAACGGCTCAAAAAATGGCCCAAAAAAGTTGGTCGGAGCTACGTCGGCGCGTGCGGCGCGTGGGGCGGCGCGTGGGCGCGTGCAAACTGGTGGTGACCGGCGCGTGGGCTTCACGCGCCTTCAACCTCTGGAGCGCATACGGCGCGTGGGCGAGTGAGGCCCACTCGCGATTCTTCTGGCGGCGCGTGTGGGCGCGTGCGGCCTTCTCTGGTTCTCTGGTTGATTCTGCTGCACTCCTCTCGACGACCTCTTCAACCTGGTATTTTCAAAACACAATTTGGAGCACTTTTGAAAAACGGACAGAATCGAACAAACTCGGTTTTACGTAAAAGTTGGCTCTGATACCAATTTGTTGTGCGGAACTAAAACGAGATTACTAAAACCGATAAAAAACACACTGAAAAAACACCGATAATTTTACGTGGTTCGGCCAATATGCCTACGTCCACGGGAGGAGGAGCAAAGCTTTGTATTTATCGGAGATGGAGTACAAACCGGATACATATTACAAGTGCTCTTTCTAGCACACACTCAACACCTCAATACACAAGCTCTAACAGGCAGCTTTTGCCTTCCTACAACCTCTACCGGGAGGGGCTCTCTCTAGAGCTCTCACATCTTTACCGGGAGGGAGCTTTTAGAGCTCACCTTTGGAGCTCTTTTCTCTCCTCTACTCTCTCTGCATGCCAAGGCCAAAGGCCTTATATAGAAGCAAATGTGGGTGTGAACACTTTGCATGTGGCAGCCACCATAGCCACCATAGCCACCATAGCCACCAAAGCCACCATAGCCACCAAAGTGTTCTTTCAGCAAAGGCTGCCAACGTCAACAAAGGTGGCTAAGAAACTTTGCCAAAAACTTGGCAAATTTGCCATCAAATGGCTGCTCAAGCTTCAACAATTTCTGCAGCAGAAATTGTTGAAGTTGCCAATGTGGACTTTGAGCCACAATTCCAACACAATGAGATAATAATAATAATAATAAGGATAAGTTGTATTGTATTTATTGTCTTTTATTATTTTTTGGAGTTACATTTTGTATCTTTTAATTTTTATAAAGCTTACAAACTTTTCATGTGTATATGTATATAGAGTCGTTCTTGAATATTTTTGGGATGGTAATTTCATTTCAACATTTGGTCACGAACCAATTTTCATTTGTTTGTGCAAATTAAGTATTAATATTTTCTTTTTTATATTTTATTATTAAATTTTAATTTAATTAAATATGTTTTAAATGTTTTTAGTTTATCTTTTATTTATATTGTATTTAGTAACATTTAAATTAATAGACATATTTTAATTTATCTTATAATTAATATATATTTAATTATTTATGGATAAAACACATTTTAGTTTTCTAATTAATCTATCTCTTTAAACAATTTGTTTACCGGTCTCCCATTAATTATTTTAAATTTTCGTAATAATATATTCTATTGTCATTTACTTTTTCATTGCTATCTTTCTACATCTAGACAATTAATTTGTGGATAGCTTTATTATTTTATATAGAAACAGATGCTTTTGAAATCCTAATTGTAACCCTTTTAAAATCAAAATTAAGATAACCATTGATAGGATAATGCTAAATATAATGTTCAGCCACCTTGCACCAACGGTAAACATAGAATTTAATAAATGTAAGCTCTTCTTCCATTGATTCGGTTGCAGGGCTCAAGCATGATACAAAATTGGCTGTCGAATGGTCTATTGACAAATAATACATATTGGAGGACGGCCTTGAAAAGTATGTTATAATTAATTCTTCCTGCATTTTATTCAAAGCCTTTTGAAGACGTATCCGGTTCTTACTGTATATGCAAGTGTATAATTTTAATAAAGGTTAAGTTAAAAATCAATTGAAACCCCCTAAATAAAATAAAAATTTAAAAGAATTTAAAACTACAAACCATAGTTGAAAAACATGTCTCTTTTAATAGATATAAAAGAATTAACTTTGAATTAAATTATAATAATTATTTGGTAAGAGTTACAATTTCTCTAAATGCTAAATGTTTAAAATACTTAAAATTTTTCCAAAAATCTTCAAACTACACCTATTTACTTAATTAAATAGGAGCTGGAAATTATTGAACTTTAGGTTTATACCAATTCAGTTATAAGCCTAAGCTGTTAACTTCCAACCCCTCAAATCATACTTCTTCATTCCTACATTTTTCTTCAATAAAATAATAATAAGAATCGATTATTTTTTTTAAGAACCTTAAAGAATAGTAGTTGATTTCACTAACCAAAAAAAACTGCAAATAGTCCAACAATTTTCAAACTTTCGTGTGGCTCCAAGTAGTATTTCGTTATGCATAGCTCCAATTTTTTTTTGAGGATTTTCATCAAATACTTTGATGATTTTCATAGTTAATCCTGTTAGATATCATAGTATATATTAAGTATGTATATATATACGAAATACGTATTCTAATACGTAGGTTGTCGTACACAAATGATATCAAAGTGAATGAGAAATTAGTCTCATTATTTACCCACTTGAAGAGGAAGGAAAGTTGGTTGAAGGTATGTGTGGGAGTCAATCCCACATAGGACTAAGAATGACTTTAGCTTATAGTTTATATAAGCTAGAGTGTCATGATGGGTTGGGCCCCAAGGGGCACCCAAGTTTTTGTGAAGGGTGAGGACCTACACAACTTGGGCTAGACCACGCGCGCGCCGCCGCCGAGCCGGGTCGGGTTTGGGTCAGTAAATAATTTTTTACTGCCCAACCGGATTATTTTTGTCCAAACCGAACCAGCTCAAATCCAACGAGCTTTATGTCCGAATAATTCTTCTTCTAGAATGTGTCTGTTCGGTTCCTTGCCTTTTTCTGAATTGTCTTGCCTTTTGGATTGAACCGGTTCGTTGATTCAGACTTGTCTTTTGACCGAACCGGTTCATGTCCAATAGTTGTGTCTGACCGAACAGACTTCTATGTATCTATAAATAGGACTGTTTGTATCTGTTTTAAATCACTCATTCACCGAAAATATTCTTGCTTTCTGAGAGAGAGACTTCAACATTCTTCAGTTCGCTGTGTTGCATCCGGGTGTGCTCCCATTTGCAACGTATATCGAGGAAACCTGGGAGACGATTTGCATCGATACTGTAAGCACCTTAGACAGGCAAAAAACGTCTTAAGGTTAAAAGGTCCAACCTTGACTCGATATTGATTTTTTCAAATCAATTACTGTAAGTGTCTTTGTTCGTTTTTACATATTTGTTGTAATCTGCTTCTATATATATATACCAAGTTCTTCTTTTATTTTCTGTTTATATTTTCACAGTATATAGCATATATTTCGAAGAACATTCTTAAGACGTTTTTTTTTTAACTTTGCTTTTTGTTATATACTGTTTGTATATATGTATAATCGAATATATTAGTTACTGTGTTTGAACTTTTATACGTACTGACTTCATTTATAAATCAATTACTGTAGAATTATATATATATATATATCAGTTTACTTTACTGACTTTATTACTGTATGCTGAATCGTTAGAATTTATTTTTTAACAATTGATCTCCTTTCTCTTGTTCAAAGTATACCGTATATTGTTAGTGATAACTTTTAAATTATTAGTTTCCATGCATGAGATTTTGACGTGTTTATGGTATTATTAATTCTTGCTTTGCAAGTCGGTTATTCTTTTTGTCTTTCCAATTTTTTTTGATTGGACACGTCTTTATAAAAGGTGCAGCCGCTTCATGTGTTATTAATAAGTGCGTTCGGTATCTGTATTGCTTTTATATATGCATTCGGTATATTGTATATAATATATATACTGCTTTGTTAGTGTATATATATATTGTTAAATATATATTGCAACTGTTTTGAAATATATATTAATGTTGTTCGTTTTTTATATATATATTTATATAATATTCATTTTGTATGTTACTTATATTATATATATATATTGTTTGAATATATAGTATATTCTTTTTTGTTTATTATATATATATTACTTTTAGTATATTTGTATATTTTGTATACAAGTTGATCCTATTATTCTTGAATAATAGATGGCCGAAACATCTACCGGTATTGCTAGAGCGCCCGTAGCGCCACAACCTCTACATGTAACACATGGTGAGAAACCCGAGAAGTTCAATGGTCAGGACTTCAAACGATGGCAGCAAAAGATGCTATTCTATTTGACCACCCTCAATCTAGCCAAGTTCTTACGGGAGGAGGCCCCGACTTTGGACGAGGGAGAGACCGATACTACAATGGTAGCCTCGGTAGATGCATGGAAGCATTCTGACTTTCTATGCAAGAACTACATCCTCAATGGTTTGGACAACACGTTATACAACGTGTATAGTTCGATAAAGACAGCGAAAGAGCTGTGGGAGTCCTTGGAAAGGAAATATAGAACCGAGGATGCCGGCACAAAGAAATTTGTGGTTGGCCGGTTTCTAGATTTTAAAATGGTGGACTCGAAAACCATTATCAGTCAAGTTCAAGAGTTTCAATTGATTCTCCATGAGATCTTTGCCGAGGGAATGACTCTTAGTGAATCATTTGAAACGGCAACTTTGATAGAGAAACTCCCTCCTTCGTGGAAAGATTTCAAGAACTATCTAAAGCACAAACGTAAGGAGATGTCTTTAGAGGACTTGATTGTTCGATTGAGAATCGAGGAGGATAATCGTAGTTCAGAGAAGAGGGTCATGGTCCAGACCATGGAAGCCAAAGCGAATGTTGTTGAACGTTCGAAAAAGACCAACAAGAGGAAATTCGTTGGTTCAAGTTCTTCCCAAGCAAAGAAGGGAACGGATTTTAGAAAGTTCACAGGAAATTGTTTCAACTGCAACAAGCCCGGACACCGTGCAAATGACTGCCGACAGAACAAGAGGAAGAAAGCTCAAGCCAACCTAGTTGATGATTTTGAGCTTGTTGCTGTTGTTTCACAAGTGAACTTGGTGGAAAACCCTAAAACTTGGTGGGTTGATACCGGGGCCACTTGTCACGTATGTTCTGAAAGGAAGAGTTTTTCCGAATATAAAGAAGCTGCTAATGATGAGCAACTATATATGGGAAACTCTACGGCTTGCAAGGTACGAGGCCATGGAAAGGTGGTACTCAAGATGACCTCCGGGAAGCAACTCACATTGAACAATGTTGTTCATGCTCCCGAAATCCGAAAGAATTTGGTTTCCGGCTCTTTATTGAGCAAGAATGGGTTTAGGCTCGTATTCGAGTCTGATAAATTTGTACTCACCAAGAGTGGGATATTTGTGGGAAGGGGATATCTTTGTGATGGGCTTTTTAAGCTCAATGTTATGACAATTGTACCCAAGAATAAGATTATTAATAATAATATTTCTTCTGTTTACTTGGTTGAGTCCCCTACTTTATGGCATGGTAGATTAGGTCATGTAAATTACAAGACCTTGCAGAAAATCAGCAATTTGGATTTGCTTCCGAAATTTGTCATTGACAAGAATCACAAATGTGAAATTTGTGTAGAATCCAAATTAGCTAAGGCTCCTTTCTATTCAATAGAAAGAAGTAGTGAACCTCTAGAGTTAATTCACACTGATATTTGTGATTTAAAATTTGTGCAAACTAGAGGTGGTAAAAAGTATTTTATTACTTTTATAGATGATAGCACACGATATTGTTACGTCTATTTGCTAAAAAGCAAAGACGAGGCCTTGGAAGCATTTAAGCTCTTTAAGAATGAGGTTGAAAATCAACTAAGCAAGAAAATAAAGAAAATAAGGAGTGATAGAGGTGGTGAATATGATTCATTTTTTAATGAATTCTGTTCGGAAAATGGAATCATCCATCAAACCACAGCTCCTTATTCACCTCAACAAAATGGTATTGCAGAACGCAAGAACCGAACGTTGAAAGAAATGATGAACGCTTTGTTGATAAGTTCAGGGTTACCTCAGAACTTGTGGGGGGAAGCTATCTTATCAGCTAATTATATTTTAAATAAAATACCCCATAAGAAATTAGACAAGACACCGTATGAATTGTGGAAGGGTGTAAGACCAAACTACAATTACATGAAAGTGTGGGGGTGTCTTGCGAAGGTAGCAGTTCCTCCACCTAAAAAGGTCAAGATAGGACCTAAAACTATTGATTGCGTATTCATTGGATATGCAAACAATAGTGCTGCTTACCGTTTTCTTGTATTTAAGTCGGACATTCCCGATATTCATATCAATACGATAATGGAATCAAGGAATGCTTCGTTCTTTGAAGATGTTCTTCCTTATAAGGAAAAACAAGAAAACAAGACTGCAAAGAGAACTCATGAGTCCTCGAGTAGTAATCCACATATGGATGAAGAGGAACAAGAGAAACCTAGAAGGAGCAAACGGGCTAAAGTACCGACTACTTACGGTCCAGATTTTCTAACATATTTGTTAGAAAATGAACCTCAAACTTTTAGCGAGGCTATGTCATCTCCAGAAACACAATTCTGGAAAGAGGCCGTTAACAATGAAATAGAATCCATCATGCAAAATCATACATGGGAACTGGTGGATCTTCCTCAAGGGCATAAGCCTTTAGGATCCAAATGGATATTTAAGAGGAAGATGAAAGCAGATGGAACGATTGATAAATATAAAGCCCGGCTTGTAATAAAAGGATACAGGCAAAAGGAAGGGCTCGATTATTTTGATACGTATTCACCAGTTACGAGAATAACATCTATTCGAATGTTAATAGCTATAGCAGCTCTTAACAATCTCGTTATACACCAAATGGATGTTAAGACAGCTTTCCTAAATGGAGATTTAGACGAAGAAATCTATATGGAACAACCCGAAAGGTTCAAAGTTTCGGGACAGGAAAGGAAGGTCTGTAGACTTGTTAAATCATTATATGGTTTAAAACAAGCTCCTAAACAATGGCATCAAAAATTTGACAATACAATGTTGTCAAATGGTTTTCGTATTAATGAATGTGATAAGTGCGTTTACGTAAAAGATACGAATAAGGGATATGTCATTGTTTGTCTATACGTAGACGATATGTTGATCTTAGGCAGTAACAATGAGATCATAAAAGCTACCAAAACTTGGTTGACCAGTAAGTTTGATATGAAAGATATGGGTGTAGCTGATGTGGCTTTAGGAATTAAAATTTCTAAAACACAAGATGGCTTGGTAATATCTCA
The DNA here is from genome assembly GCA_030761205.1 of Fremontodendron californicum. NCBI lineage: Eukaryota > Viridiplantae > Streptophyta > Magnoliopsida > Malvales > Malvaceae > Fremontodendron > Fremontodendron californicum. Next base: position 24,931,424 of record JAULJL010000013.1, read on the forward strand.
AGATCATTATGTAAATAATATTCTTGAGAAATTCAGTAAGAATGATACCAATATAGCCAAAACACCCGTAGATGTTCATTTACATCTAAAGAAAAATACTGGTGACGCAATATCTCAATTAGAATATTCGCGAATAATTGGTAGTCTTATGTATCTTATGAACTGCACAAGACCAGATATAGCTTACTCAGTTAGCAAACTGAGTAGATTTACTAGTAATCCTGGAGAGGATCACTGGAAGGCCATTGTGAGGGTACTTAGATATTTGAGATACACCTCAAGTTATGGACTGCACTATACAAGATATCCAGCTGTACTTGAAGGGTACACTGATGCAAACTGGATATCCGATACTAAAGATTCTAAATCTACTAGAGGATTTATCTTTACTATTGGAGGAGCTGCAGTGTCATGGAAATCTTCTAAACAAACATGTATTGCCAGATCCACTATGGAATCTGAGTTTATAGCTTTAGATAAAGCTGGAGAAGAAGCAGAATGGCTTCGGAATTTTTTAGAAGATATTCCATGTTGGCCGAAACCTGTGCCGGCAATAAGTATACATTGCGATAGCCAATCTGCAATTGGTAGGGCACAGAGTAGTTTATATAACGGTAAATCTCGACACATTCGTCGAAGACACAATACCGTTAGACAGTTGCTCTCAAATGGAATTATCTCTATTGATTATGTAAAATCAAAGGATAATATTGCGGATCCGCTTACTAAAGGTTTAACGAGAGAGCAAGTAAATACATCATCGAGGGGAATGGGTCTTAAGCCTATAAATTAAAGTTACATAGTGGAAACCCAACCTAGCTGACTGGAGATCCCAAGATCTAGGTTCAAAAGGGACAACTAAATTATGTAACTGTGTGTAAGCACTAAAAGAGTTAAACACTCTTATCCATTCCTATGATGATTTAGTGCTGCCTGCAAGGTAGGATAAGCTATGCTTTTAATGATTCTTATAGCTTGATAAATGATCAAGTGGGGTATTGCAGGATACTCTTAATGAGCAATCACCTATTATGAGTAAGAAACGTGGCCATTTCTATGAGAATTGATCAGGCTAAATCCTCTAGAGTACTCATAAGAAACCAAGAAGTGTCCGAGGCCAAAATGGACACAACCGTGAGAACCGAAGATGTTCGAAGGGGAATTGTGTGATAATTATTGTCTTGGTTTACACCAAAGGCTGAATAGTTCAAGACATCATGTTCACTAGTTAGCCGAGTAAATCCGATAGTTATTCACTATGGAAGGTTCAAAGCAAAAAGCTACCTATCTTGATGCAATTGCTCTTCAAAGAAAGTCTCTCTCGTACTCCGAGTCAGTTTGTCGTTTTATTCAGACAATTTCCATTCATGTGGGGGATTGTTAGATATCATAGTATATATTAAGTATGTATATATATACGAAATACGTATTCTAATATGTAGGTTGTCGTACACAAATGATATCAAAGTGAATGAGAAATTAGTCTCATTATTTACCCACTTGAAGAGGAAGGAAAGTTGGTTGAAGGTATGTGTGGGAGTCAATCCCACATAGGACTAAGAATGACTTTAGCTTATAGTTTATATAAGCTAGAGTGTCATGATGGGTTGGGCCCCAAGGGGCACCCAAGTTTTTGTGGAGGGTGAGGACCTACACAATTTGGGCTAGACCACACGCGCGCGCCGCCGCCGTCGCCGAGCCGGGCTGGGCTGGGTTGGGTTGGGTCGGGTCGGGTTTGGGTTTGGGTCAATAAATAATTTTTTACTGCCCAACCAGATTATTTTTGTCCAAACCGAACCAGCTCAACACCAAGCAATCGAACCAGCTCAAATCCAACGAGCTTTATGTCCGAATAATTCTTCTTCTAGAATGTGTCTGTTCGGTTCCTTGCCTTTTTCTGAATTGTCTTGCCTTTTGGATTGAACCGGTTCGTTGATTCAGACTTGTCTTTTGACCGAACCGGTTCATGTCCAATAGTTGTGTCTGACCGAACAGACTTCTATGTATCTATAAATAGGACTGTTTGTATCTGTTTTAAATCACTCATTCACCGAAAATATTCTTGCTTTCTGAGAGAGAGACTTCAACATTCTTCAGTTCGCTGTGTTGCATCCGGGTGTGCTCCCATTTGCAACGTATATCGAGGAAATCTGGGAGACGATTTGCATCGATACTGTAAGCACCTTAGACAGGCAAAAAACGTCTTAAGGTTAAAAGGTCCAACCTTGACTCGATATTGATTTTTTCAAATCAATTACTGTAAGTGTCTTTGTTCGTTTTTACATATTTGTTGTAATCTGCTTCTATATATATATACAAAGTTCTTCTTTTATTTTCTGTTTATATTTTCACAGTATATAGCATATATTTCGAATAACAAATCCTATCCTAGAACTTCACACAGGATCTATTCATAGTAGAGAAACTAACTCAGTTAAAGTTGCAAACCTATCAGTTCAATAGAACTTGAGGAAAAAAAATCTTGAGAATGGAAAAAACTCATATGAAGTTGACAAAGTTTGAGAATCGAAATGAACAAATAATTGAAATGAAAAAATTATAATGGAAAGAATAGAAATGAAAACCTTTAGTGTAGCTCCAAGTAGCATTTCGTCATGCACAACTTCAATTTTTTTTTTTTGAGGATTTTCATCAAATACTTTGGTGGTTTTCATAGTTAATCCTATCTCAGAACTTTACATAGGATCTATTCATAGTAGAGAAACTAACCCAATTAAAATTGCAAACCTATCAATTCAATAAAACTTGAAAAAAAAATTCTTGAGAATGGAGAAAACTCAGACGAAGTGACAAAGCTTGAGAATCGAAATGAACAAATAATTGAAATGAAAAAATTATAATGGAAAAAATAGGAATGAAAACCTATGCAACACAAAAAAGTTATTTATACAAAGGAAAAATGTAACTGAAAAAAAAAAAATTAAGACAATAAAAGACAATTAAAAGCATTAATAAATTTCTATTATAAAAGAAAATAAAGAGTTACAAAAGAGGAAGATAGAAACGTCTAGGTAGAGAAAAAAAGAGTTTTGGAGAGATATATAAAGTAACGTTTAAAACATATAATTAATTAAATAAATTAAATGTGTAATAATTACATTATAAAAAATAAAGTAATAATCCAGGTAATAGGTATAGGTATTGTTAAAAATGTTTAGTTAGAAATTAGGAATAATTACATTGCATTAAATAAGAGTTGAAATGTGCCAGATTGTCCCTATTTACTAAGAAGGATTAAAAATACTATATTGCCCCTATTTACTCAAGAAAGGAGTGGGAAATACTATATTATATAGATATAGATTACTAATTTTGTTTGCTAAGGATAAAATTATAAAAGGTTGATAAATTTTATCACTTTACTTAGGTAAATTTTTATATTTTTACTAAACTTAAATAATTTTTTAATTTATAATTGGGTCCGGTTAACTGATGCCTATAAGTACAAGGATTATTTATTTACCTCTATAAGAATTTTTTATTTATTTAATATATTACTTTTATTGAATTCAAGAAAAATTGATGCATTTATTACACTTTTTCTTTTATATATATCATCTTAACCAGTGCAACTGGTTAACATTTCTCTTTATAATTTGCACTTAAATAAATTTTTAATTTGTATTTAAATAAGTTTTTAATTTATAATTTGTATATAAATAAATTATTAGTATAAAAGTTTATGTGAGTACCAAAAAAAATTTTATTTGGATACAATAAAAATATAAGATTTATTTTAGAAGAATGAAATACTTAAGGGAGCCAATTTTAGATGGAGATGAGCTAAACAACCTCAACTAAGCTTGAAGCTCGATCAAGCTTTATGTTTCATGTTGAATGCAATTCAACTCGATAAGTTCGATAAAATTATATAATATTAAATATATTAAAAAATTAAAAGTGCGATTAAATCCACGATTTTTTTTGTTTTGGATATCAAAGTATTAAAGTACTTAAATTTTGTTTGATTCATTATTCACAGTTTGAATTTAAACCCGGTTGGATAATAAATGTGTTAAATTCAAGTATTTAAGAATTTGAATAGTTAACGAATAATTCAACTCGTTTATACTCTAATAGTGCGAATTATTCGAAAGACATGTTAATTGGAGAATTTTTGGGAGACTTGATGGTAAAAAACTTTAAAGAAAGAAAAAGAAAACTGGTGACAAAAGCTTCATGAGCGAGCTAACTCAGTGCGTTGTAACTCTTCAAAGATCAACAAGGGAGTTGAGCTGACGTGTACTTTTCTTGGAACAGTTTCTCGTTTTCTTAAGCGTCCCCGTCCATTTGAAAAGTGGGTCCAACGCTGCAAAAGAATCTAGTCTGGTATTCAACACAACGAGTGTTTTAATCGATGACATATAGGCCAAGCAGAAGATGCCACGTCAGTCTCCTAAGACCAAAATAACCTTATTATTCATATAAAATAACAATTTCAACCCTCATCACACCGTTTGCATGTATAATTTAACCGTGGCAAGTGTCTTATTAACCATGGCTAAATTCCATACACCGATCTACTATAAATAGCGTCTCCCCAAGCTCATTTCTCTCCCGCCATTACCTTCAATTTTTCTTCTTCTCTGATTTGATTCAAATTTCCAAGCCAAACGCGCTTTAGTTTTCTCTCCAAATTTCTCATTCTTCCATTCGAATTCTCAGCTTTCTCTCTGTCTTAAAATTCTCCAACAATGGTTAGCTTTGAAATCCCTTCGAATCCATTCATTTTCAGTTCATCTTCATGATCTCACGTTTTCTTTTACATTCTCTCTACTCTAATCTCTTTTTAACTTTTATTGGTTTGTCGTTTCAGGTTGTCGCACAGAAAGTTAAAGAAGCGGAGATCACCGAGCAGGACTCGCTTCTTCTGGTAATCAAATTTAAAGTTAAACTATCCAGTTTTAGCTCATTCTTTTTCTTGGCCTTGATTTGATGGCTTGATACAGCGTCGAGTTTGCTTGTTTTCTGTTTTATACTAAGTTCCTAGTTAATTTTTTTATCCATAATGATTGTTTGATTGGATTATTTTTCTTCAAATTTTGAGTTCACCGGTCAAAGTCGATCTGATAAATGCAACATATGCAGAAATCAAAATCTCCCTTCTAGTTGTTTCTCGCTGAAATTTAACCATTCTAAGAAACTCGGATCTTAAACGCTTTTATTTGCACCAAATTTACTTCAGATCTGAGCATTTTGATTTCGGTTTGTAAGTTCGATGAAAATTTAGCGCATAGCTGATATCTTTTTTGAGTCTGTTATCCAATAATTTGTGACGCTGTTTATGTTTTTCAAATACTGATTTCTTACATTTCATATGCAACTTCACGAGAAAATAATCAAAATATGCTTTGTTTTTCTTTCTTTTTTTCTCTCGTAAATTTTGCAGCAAAATGGATCAGAGTTTCTTATTTTTATTGTCAAAAAGTTAGACCTAGAAGCTTTGATAGTAAAGATTTTTAAGTTGATCTCATCTTGATTGGTTGATTTTTCTTTGAACAGACCAGGAACTTGCTTCGTATTGCTATATTCAATATTAGCTATATCAGAGGCCTTTTTCCTGAAAAGTATTTCAACGATAAATCCGTTCCTGCTCTAGGTTAGCTTTTCCTCCTAAGATTTTCTCAAATTTCTTTCTAAATTTTCCAAAATCTGTTTGGCTAATTTCTTCAAAAATTATGATAATTTTCGACAGAGATGAAGATCAAGAAGCTAATGCCGTTGGATGCAGAGTCTCGCAGACTGATTGATTGGATGGAGAAAGGCAAGTTGTTTTCATCTGATTCTTCACTTTTAATTTCTCTTTTGTCATCGTTTTCGCCTCCTCGACTTTAGTTATTTGATTATTTATCTCTTCTTCTCAGGCGTGTACGATGCATTACAGAAAAAGTACCTGAAAACACTATTGTTCTGCATATGCGAATCAGTAGATGGAGCAATGATTGAGGAATACTCATGTCAAGTTTCTGATTCACCCTTTTTATAATAATGTTCAAATCTTTAGTGGTTCAGATCTTGATTTAACAAATTGAATATGCCTTCTCAATGCAGTTTCTTTTAGTTACTCCGGTTCTGATAGCCAAGAGGTTTCTATGATTATTAATCGCCCTGGAAACAAGAAACAAGGAGGGACATTCAAGTGTAACTCCACCACTGAAGTTACTCCCAATCAAATGAGGTGATACAAATTCGATTCATTCAAAACAGTTTAATTTTCGGTCTATTGTTGTTTGGAGATAGCCTTTTTTTAAGTTGTAACTTCTGTGACAATGTAAAATTCAGGAGTTCTGCATGTAAAATGGTCCGTACTCTGGTTCAGTTGATGAGAACTCTGGATAGGATGCCTGAAGAGGTAAATTTTTAGCAACTAAAGCTTTTTAAAGAATTTAGGGAAAAGTTAACTAACTGTTTACTAAAAAATACACTTACCTCTTATAGTTTGAAAATTACCCACTTACTCCCAGAGGTTTGATGAAAAACACATTAACCCTTAAACCCTAAATCCTAAGTAAATTTTAAATAAAAAGACAATTATACCTTGTTAATTATTTTATTTATTTTACATCTTTTTTAATTATAAAATAATGAGAATTTAATTAATTTGAAAATTATCTTTAATCCAATAGAAAAAAGAACTTATCTTTAATTCAATATATTAACTTTGAGATGAATGTATTACTTTTTTTTATTTGAAATAAATTAATAAAATGATTTTAAAAAGTTTAGTGATAAAAAAATCGATTAAAACAACAAAAAAAATAATAAAAAAAAGGGACGCAAATAAGAAAAATAAATAAAATTAGGGTCTTAATATTTAAAGTCAAATTTAAACAAATATAAATTTGATTAATGAAATCCTAACATTAGTTACTTTTTTAGAGAGATAAATGTACTGTTGAAGTTAATATATGTAAGTTTATTTTAAATAAAATCTCATGGATGATAATTATATATTTTTTTCTTCTCCTTTATTTCTTTTTTTAATAAATTTTTATGCAAGTACATGTTAAATATTTTAAACTTATCTTTAATTCAATTATATATAACTTTGAGATGAATTTGTTAAATTAATTTTATTTTAAATAAATAAATAAATAAAAATTATTTTAAAAAGTTTAATGATAAAAAATTAATTAAAACAAAAAATAAATATAAATATAAAAAATAAAGATAAATAAATAAATAAAATGAGGGTATTTTTAATATTTAAAGTAAAATTTGAATAAATATTAGTTTGATTAATGAAATCCTAACATTAATTATTTTCTAGAGAGATAAAATATGGTTTTCAAACTAATTAATAGAGGTAAGTTTAAGTTCAATAAAATCTCATGGATGATACTGATAATTATATTTTTCATTTTTTTCTTCTCCTTTATTTCTCTCTTTTTATTTTAATCAATTTCTTTACCATTAATTTTTTTTAAACTTGATAATTAATTTTTTTTAAATAAATAATTTAATGAATTCATCTCAAAATTAATATATAATTGAATTAAAAATAAGTTTAAAATATTTAACATTTACTTGAATTAGAATATAATTTAATTAGAATTTAATTTTATAGTAATTAAAGATAATTTTAAAATTAATTAAATTCTCATTATTTTATAATTAAAAATGAATAAAATAAATAGAAAAATATATGATTAATAATTAACAAGGCTATAATTGTCTTTTTATTTAAAATTTACTTAGGGTATAGAGCTTAGTGGAGTTAGTGTGTTTTTCATCAAATTTCAGAGGGTAAGTGGGTAATTTTTAAACTATAAGGGTAAATGTGTTTTTTAATAAACTTCAAGGGGGTTAATGTACTTTTCTCAAGAATTTATTTTACATTGAACTATATTTGTTATTGTTAATCATGACATATTTATTCTATCTTCTGTTTCAGCGTACTATATTGATGAAACTCCTCTACTATCATGATGTAACGGTATGCCTTTCTAATTTTCCTCCTGAAGACTTGGTTTCATGTACCTTAGTGGCTAATTTAGTACAAAATTTCCCAACTGTTCGATAAAAGATGGGAATTAATTATAATATTCTTATTCTCCATGTATGTGGATTTGATTGTTTGGTTGTTTGAGCATGTCTTTGCTTCTCCGAAATCCGAATATTTGTCATAAAAGTTATGAGCTGCCACATGCTTGTAATGCATATTGAACTCAAGCAACGTTGTTTGTCTAAGTGGTGATTCTTCCTGGTTCACATACTGTTTTGACAAAGTTTTTTAGATTCAACCCTAACAAAGATGGTAATGTATTAATTTCACCAAGCACAGCCATTGGACTATGAGCCTCCACTCTTTAGAGGCTGTACGGAAGAGGAAGCTCATAATCCATGGACCAAAAATCCTTTTAAGATGGAGGTTGGAAATGTCAACAGCAAGCACTTTGTATTAGCTCTCAAGGTAAGGGTTGAAGGCTTTTTGGATGCTGGGATCAGATTGCGGTTCATATTTCAATCAAAGTTTTCGTTACTGGTGAGTTGTACAGGTGAAAAGTGTACTTGATCCTTGTGGGGATGAAAATGATGACATTCAAGATGATGAAGTAAGCCTAGGTGCTGACTCTGTTCAAAGAGATGAATCTTCTGACTCTGATAGTGAGGTAAAATGACAGTATCGTTTGTTCAATTTATGTACATAGCCCTTGAAAGCACTTGCAGCACTCACATGATGAAACCATAAGACACCACCTTATTAAAAAAGTTGAGTTGTATTGAGGTCTTGTTTAAATTTTTGCTCCTGATTTCAGGTTAATGAATCACAAGAAGGCCAATTTATTGTGGCACCAGTAGGTAATTAGTAATTACACTGTTATCCTACTAGTCACTCTGTCCCCCTATCTTTTCAATATCTATAAGTTTTTTTTGAGAGAATTTGATCAGTGAGTAACAACGGTTATTCTGTCAGATAAGGAACGACCAGAAGAAGATAATAGCATGGTTGATGAAGGTGACATTTTAAAGTTTTAAGACTAGAGTCAGACATTATATCCCTTGAAATTGATAAGATGATGGAAAAGTCATTATTATTATTATTTTCAATTTTCTTCCCACCTTATAACTTTGTCTTTAATTTCTTTGTTTATCTCTCGATTAGGTTCGTTTACAACTAATAGTCTGTTATCTGCTAGATGATACTCAAGATCCCATGGAAGATGAACAACAGTTGGCAAGGGTGAAGGATTGGGTCAATAATCGTCATCTTCATACGGTTGAACTTACTGATGTTCTCTCAAATTTCCCTGATATCTCAGTGGTAAGGGTGATGTTTTTTTCCCTAAATTTATGTTTGACCAATTTGGTCAGAAATAAGTAGTAGGGTCTTTTGTCTTTAGATCCTGCAGTTTCTTTATCCATTCTTATTGTACAAATACAGGTTTTGATTGAAGGTAAATGAAAGATTTGGTCCATATTAAAGTTTAAACAGAAAGGGAGTACACTACTGTGCTGGATTTCAACTTCTATAATAATAAGTTTTCTATTTTTACCTCTACCGTTTTTAATTTCTTTTTATTGATTTCAGAAATAATGGACAAACTTGTAAAGGAAGGTGTTTTATCAAGTACTAGAAAAGACAGTTACACCATAAACAAGCAGAAGGTTATTTTTCTTTTAATTTAAAATTTGAATCCTCATTACCTGTTTTGTATCACTCTCCTTGATCTGATGAAAGACAATACCAGAAGTCTGAATATGAGTTCACGGTTAAAGATGAAATGGATGGTCAAGTCCAGATTGTACAGAAATCTCCGAAGGTTGAAGATCACATGTATATGAAGGTAATCGAGTTTGATTCTGTTTCTATTTTCTGACTGATCAACAAAAGGCTTAACTGTCTTTTGCACTGCTTTAGTATGCCTTTCATCTCTGTATGTTTATGAGTAGAGTTTACACATTTTGTAACTAAAACCAAAACTTGCACGGAGCTTCTCAATTTCATTTTCAAGTCATGGCCAATTAATGAAAACCCTTTGTTTATTATCTGGATTCTTTCGCTGAAGAAATTGTAAGGAGTCTTTTTTACAGGTTGCCTAATTGTTTTCCTTTTAGCTTGCAAAGATATCAGAGGCATCTTGTGAGTTGTGACTATGACTCCCATGTCACATTCTGACTTCATTATTGTAACTTTAGGCGTTGTATCATGCTCTTCCAATGAAATATGTATCAGTTGCAAAGCTTCAGAACAAGCTGGACGGACAGGCAAATCAGACTGTTGTTCGAAGGCTTATAAATAAGATGACTCGAGATGGTTTTCTTGCAGCTAAAGGCAACCGTAGGCTAGGTACGTGTTGCCACCTTAGTAAGTATGTGCTCCGCATGATTTTGGAGGATAAGTCCTGGTAAATTTACTTTGTTTTTGATCCATTAATGTTAATGCAGGCAAGCGTGTCATCCACTCCATTCTGACAGAGAAAAAGCTACTGGAAGTCAAGAGAGCTCTAAACAATGATACTATGGTGATGTTTATAATTTATGTTAATTGTGCAACACTACATCTTCGGCATATTAATGTTTAATTATTCTCTTACTCTTCTTAATGAAGCAGGATGTGGATACCGATGAATCACATAACAAGACATATCATCCGGTATTGCAAACAGCTGGTACTCGATTGAACCTATGTCCTATTGTTAAGAGTTTAGCCCAAGAATGAGTTTTGAGATAGCTATGAACATATTTCTCCGTTTATTAGGAAGCAACGACAGGGATATGTCTACATGCGGTGTCCTCCACTCCATTGGTTCAGATCTCACACGCATGAGGGGACGATCTGACATAAACCAAAATGGTTCAATCAGGAGTGGACAGACAATCTCAAAGACCAGGGATAACGGAAACACCCCCATAAGCAGGGCTGAGGTTAGTGCCAAATTGAAATCATTCTTGTTTCCTACTTCATAGCAAGTTTTTACTCTGATTTGACAAGTAATGTGCAGAGCTAACTAAGATGTTTTCCTTGTATTATCCAGCCAATTGCTTCAAGAGAGAGCTTTGTCCCAGGATGTGAGAACATCAGAGTAAATGGAAACTGCGATGAGGTAGACACTGTCACGTGTAGTAGACAATCCCAAGATAAGCGAGGCAGGAAAGCAAGCACGGTATGCTTTAAATCCCCTGTAGTTTACTGACTGCATGTAAATGTTGATTTTTGACGCTCGGTACCAATTGTAGTTTTGTGCTACAGTACCGATTTGCTACAGTAACTTTATCTCGGGATGCTACAGTAACTTCCGAAAAACAACTCTTTTATTAATATGAGAAAAGACCAAATATACACTAGACACACTCTTTTAATATGCACTCACAACTTCACTCTTTTTCTTCCTTTTTCTCTCTACTCACCACACACCTATCACACAACACACATCTCTATTTATAGCTCTTCAAGTTGGTGTTGTAGCCAACTTAGAATTCTCTAGATAGCTAAGACTTTGATTATTCAATGAAGAAAACTGAAGAGATTTCTGGAACTAGAAGACTAAGGAGAAATTCTAAAGAAAAATCTAGAGAAAGAACAAAGAAGAGAAATCTAGAAAACTTGAGTAGAAGAAAGATAGAGATGATTCTAGAGATAAGAGAGAGGAGTTGGTGTAACTTTCAACACTCCCCCTCAACGACTACTCTCTCTTGATGCTCGCTTTGGTAGTCATGCCAAGTTGTCTTCTGAACTCATCGAATTTTGCACCGCTAAGTCCCTTGGTAAACAAGTCAGCTACTTGTTCTTCAGTCTTGATGTATTTCAGTTCAACATCCCGTTGAAGTACTTTTTCACGTACAAAGTGATAATGTATTTCTACGTGCTTGGTTCTGGCATGAAAGATTGGATTTTCAGCTAAGCTTATTGCTGACTGATTATCGCAATAGAGTTGTACTGGAGAGTCAATCGGTTGGTGCAGGTCCTTTAACAGCTGTATCAACCACGTGCTTTCTTGTGCTGCCATAGCTGCTGCTCTATATTCTGCTTCTGTAGTTGACAATGATACCGTAGGTTGTCTTTTGCTACACCAAGAGATTATGCCGGATCCAAGGCTAAACATGTAGCCAGTTGTTGATCGTCTTGTATCATGATCTCCACCATAATCGGCATCACAATATCCTATAACTTGGCACGGAACTCCCTTTTTGTATAGAAGTCCAAAATCAATAGTTCCTTTTACGTACCTCAAGATTCGTCGAACCGCATCTAAGTGAGGTTTCCTTGGTTTCTCCATGAATCGGCTAGCTACTCCAACAGCGAATGCAATGTCGGGTCTTGTTAATGTAAGGTAGATTAGACTACCCACTAGTTGCCTATAACTTGTTGAGTCTTCCAATTCTTTGCCTTCTTCACTACAGAGTCTTGCATTGGCTTCCATAGGCGTAGATATCGACTTGCAATCAGTCATCCTGAATTTGTGTATAAGATCTTTTGCATACTTGTGTTGACATAAGAATATTCCTTCTTTGGTATGGATTACTTCTAGCCCAAGAAAGTGATTCAGCTCTCCAAGCTCTTTCATTTGAAAACGTACTGAGAGATTGCTTTTAGTTTGTTTGATTTCTTCTTCGTTGTCTCCGGTGATGATTAGATCATCCACGTAAACCAAGACTATTGCCAACTTACCTCCTTTTTCTTTCACGAACAAGTTCGAATCTGCTGCTGCAACTGAGTAACCACTTTGTATTAGGAATTCGGCAATTTTACCGTACCATGCTCTCGGTGCTTGTTTTAATCCGTAGAGTGCCTTTTTCAACTTACACACATAATCCGGATGAACTTTACTTGTGAATCCTTCGGGCTGCTCCATATAGATCTCTCGATCTAGCTCTCCGTGCAAGAAGGCATTTTTCACATCCATTTGCCATAACTTCCAAGATTTGCTTGCTGCAAGGGCAAGTAATACTCGTACTGTTGTAATTTTTGCAACCGGACTAAATGTCTCATCATAGTCCACCCCATACTTTTGAGAGAATCCGCGAGCCACCAATCGAGCCTTATACCTTTCTATCGATCCATCGGGTCGAGTCTTTATTTTATAAACCCATTTACATGAGATGGGTTCAATCTTCTTCGGCTTTGGCACCAACTCCCATGTCTCGTTTTGTTTCAGGGCTTGAACTTCTTCTTCCATGGCTTTTCTCCACTCCAATTTCTCAGATGCCTCTTCATAAGTTGTTGGCTCTATTTCTTCAATTAGAGCAGCATTAGCATACTTAAGATTTGGTTTGCGTTGTCGTGATGACCTGCGCAGAAGTGGCTGAGAATCTCTTTCATCGAACTCATTTTCTCGAAATGACTTTTCCTCATCAAGGGCCTTTTCTGAATACTCGTCACTTGGTTGAGTCTTTTCAAGCTCAATTTGTTCTTCCATATTTTCTTGAAGTTTTTCTTCAATTTCTTTTGAGTCTGGCAACAGAACTGCTTGTGGTGACCACCATGACGAAGCTTCATCGAACACAACATTTCTGGATACATAGCATCTGCCACTTGTTGGATCACAACATCTCCACCCTTTTCTTTGGTCGTCATATCCCACAAATATGCAACGAATTGCCTTTTTGTCTAATTTGCTGCGTAGATGATCTGGTACAAATACATAACATACGCAACCAAATACTCGAAAGTGACTCACCGTGGGTTTGATGTTCCATAGTTTCTCAAAGGGTGAGATAAAACCAAGCCTTGCTTGTGGAAGCCTATTAGTCACGTGAGCTGCAGTCTTCATGCATTCTGCCCAAAAACGAGGTGGCACATTCTTCGCATGTAACATGCTTCGACATATCTCAGCCAAATGTCGATTCTTTCTCTCGGCAACTCCATTTTGTTGTGGAGTGTTCGGACATGTCAATTGTCGGCGTATCTTGTATTCCTGTAAGAATTCTGAAAACTCCTTGGATGTGTATTCTCCCCCGTTATCTGTGCGTAGGCATTGTATCTTTCGGCCTACTTCTTTTTCCACCTTTTCTTTGAACTCTATAAATTTAGTAAGTGCCTCTGATTTTTCTTTCATAAAATCAATCCAGACGTACCTTGAAAAATCATCAATGAAAGTTATCATGTATTGGCAGCCACTGATAGAAGGTTGCTTTATCTTCCCAAACACGTCTGAGTGAATTAGCTGGAGAGGCTCCTTAGCTCTAAACTTTGACTCCTCGTATGGCAACTGGTGAGCTTTCCCATATTGGCACCCGGCACATACTGTGTCATCTTGAATGTCTAATTGAGGAAGACCTTTGAGCATAGACTTTTTCATCATTACCTTTAACTTGAGGTAACTCACGTGCCCAAGCCTCGCATGCCACAAGTCAGCTGTTTCATTCTTTCTTGTCTTGTCCACATATGCAGTCTGAGCGGACATAACGTAGACTGACTCCAGACGCTTCCCTTCCATTATTGGTGTACTTGTTGGCTTTAAGTTTGGATATACTTTCACATCATTTGGACCAAACACGACATAATTTCCTGAGGCAGTGAGTTGTGAAACCGATAGCAGATTTTTCTTCATACCTGGCACATGGAATACGTTTTGCAGCTCGATTTGGTGTGGACTAAATCGTGGCACAATAGTTGTTTGGCCGATGTGAGTAATAGGTAACCTTGAATTATTTGCAGTTACCACAACTCGTTCTCCTTTGTATGTTGAGGTATTAGTCAACTTCTCCTTATCTCCAGTCATGTGATTTGAGCATCCAGAATCAACTATCCAATCATTATTATAGTCGATTAATTTACTCACCGATGCGAGTGAACACTCTTCTTCTGACTCGGTGATGCAAGCAGCTGCAAGTTCTTCGCATTCTTCAATAGCAATTGATGCTTGAAAATCCCACTCTTCTTCGCTATTATTCTCTTCTCGTGACGAGGTTGCCGCGTTGCCTTGGACTTGCTTAAACCGACAGTCTCGAGCAAAGTGACCAGATTTTCCACAGTTGTAACACTGATTGTTTTGACGACGATACCTATTTTCATTTTTGTCTCTTTCTCGAACATGCTGGGCTCCCTCTTGCCGAAAGCTCCTTCCCCCTTGCTTTGGCCATGTTTCTTGCCTTCGAAATTTATTTTCTTCCACGCCTTGCTTTGTAACAACTTTGCTTCTTTTATTAAAGCCTCTTTTATTACTAAAGAGTGCTTTCTCGTCATCTTTTATCGAGACTTTAGACATTTGTTTATCTAAAGTCTCTTGATTGGCTAGGATATTTTCCAACTCAGTTAAAGTTGGTTCTTTGCTCCATCCACGAGTTGCAGTAACAATCCCGTTGTATTCAGGTCGCAAGCCATGGATGATAATTCTTCTCATCCTCGTTTCGGTAATAGCATTTTCTGGATCTAATTTTGAAATTTCCTCACAAAGAGTTTTAACTTTAGAGAAATATTCGCTTACCGACATATTTTGCTGCGAGATTGACAGGAGTTCATTCTCCAATTGTTGGAGCCTAGCATCATTTTTCCTAGCGAACAGCATTGTGAGTGTGTCCCAGGCTTCCTTCGGTGTCTTTGCATCCTTGATGCGTTGTAATAAACCATCCTCAATGGTGACTGATAACACGTACATGGCCTTACCGGCTTTGATCTTCCATTTTCTTAGTTCTCCGGCATCAGTTGGTGGTGTTGAAGCTTCACCGTTAACAATATCCCATAAATCTTGCCCGAGCATGTAATATTGCATCCGGATGCTCCACGTATTGTAATTGTTTTCATTGAGCTTCTCGATGTTGCTAGCGGAATTAGAAATATCTGCCATAGTGTCTTGAGAGTGCCCTGCACTTACCTCAAATTTGATTTTCGTTCACTTAATTTCACAGTCCCTGACCGTGTACCGGCAGAATTTCCACGTCTCCACGAACTACGATCCTCGATCGTCTTGGTCCTAGACCAATAATCTTCACAGTCCCAGACTGTCTTTCTCCGATATGCGTACTCCGGTCCCTGACCGTCTAGCTCTGATACCAATTTGTTGATTTTTGACGCTCGGTACCAATTGTAGTTTTGTGCTACAGTACCGATTTGCTACAGTAACTTTATCTCGGGATGCTACAGTAACTTCCGAAAAACAACTCTTTTATTAATATGAGAAAAGACCAAATATACACTAGACACACTCTTTTAATATGCACTCACAACTTCACTCTTTTTCTTCCTTTTTCTCTCTACTCACCACACACCTATCACACAACACACATCTCTATTTATAGCTCTTCAAGTTGGTGTTGTAGCCAACTTAGAATTCTCTAGATAGCTAAGACTTTGATTATTCAATGAAGAAAACTGAAGAGATTTCTGGAACTAGAAGACTAAGGAGAAATTCTAAAGAAAAATCTAGAGAAAGAACAAAGAAGAGAAATCTAGAAAACTTGAGTAGAAGAAAGATAGAGATGATTCTAGAGATAAGAGAGAGGAGTTGGTGTAACTTTCAACAGTAAAGCTCCAGCGGTGGTTAAAATTCTATCCTCTCTCATACGTTGGCTCTTGCCCTTTTTATTCTTCGGCAGGTGAAGGAGCCTATACTTCAGTACATGAAGCGCCAGAAATCTCAAGCTGTTTGAAAGGCATGGGGAGTGTGATGCCAATGCGAGAACCAAACTCAAAATTTCTTGGTGAATTTCCTTAATAAGTAAATAATAGACAAGTTACTGCTTCCTTTTTTTTTTGGACAAGTAGTAATTTCATTATCCAAAAAAATGATTAGAAAAGATACAGAACACTTTAAATGCCAGTAACAGAATCCATGTTCCTCATTGTGAAAATTAGTAAATAATCAGCAAAGCACAAATGTGTCAATATGACCCCGCATTTTGGATGATAGGAAAAAAATACCATAAGAGGCAGCAATATCCAAAAGCCTAGATAAAACATTCATAGCTTACTGCTTCCTTTTTTTAGCGGTGACTATGGTCAGAAAATATGTTAAACATGTTGAAAGTTACACCAACTCCTCTCTCTTATCTCTAGAATCATCTCTATCTTTCTTCTACTCAAGTTTTCTAGATTTCTCTTCTTTGTTCTTTCTCTAGATTTTTCTTTAGAATTTCTCCTTAGTCTTCTAGTTCCAGAAATCTCTTCAGTTTTCTTCATTGAATAATTAAAGTCTTAGCTATCTAGAGAATTCTAAGTTGGCTACAACACCAACTTGAAGAGCTATAAATAGAGATGTGTGTTGTGTGATAGGTGTGTGGTGAGTAGAGAGAAAAAGGAAGAAAAAGAGTGAAGTTGTGAGTGCATATTAAAAGAGTGTGTCTAGTGTATATTTGATCTTTTCTCATATTAATAAAAGAGTTGTTTTTCGGAAGTTACTGTAGCATCCCGAGATAAAGTTACTGTAGCAAATCGGTACTGTAGCACAAAACTACAATTGGTACCGAGAGTCAAAAATCAACAAATTGGTATCAGAGCTAGACGGTCAGGGACCGGAGTACGCATATCGGAGAAAGACAGTCTGGGACTGTGAAGATTATTGGTCTAGGACCAAGACGATCGAGGATCGTAGTTCGTGGAGACGTGGAAATTCTGCCGGTACACGGTCAGGGACTGTGAAATTAAGTGAACGAGAATCAAATTTGAGGTAAGTGCAGGGCACTCTCAAAACACTATGGCAGATATTTCTAATTCCGCTAGCAACATCGAGAAGCTCAATGAAAACAATTACAATACGTGGAGCATCCGGATGCAATATTACATGCTCGGGCAAGATTTATGGGATATTGTTAACGGTGAAGCTTCAACACCACCAACTGATGCCGGAGAACTAAGAAAATGGAAGATCAAAGCCGGTAAGGCCATGTACGTGTTATCAGTCACTGTTGAGGATGGTTTATTACAACGCATCAAGGATGCAAAGACACCGAAGGAAGCCTGGGACACACTCACAATGCTGTTCGCGAGGAAAAATGATGCTAGGCTCCAACAATTGGAGAATGAACTCCTGTCAATCTCGCAGCAAAATATGTCGGTAAGCGAATATTTCTCTAAAGTTAAAACTCTTTGTGATGAAATTTCAAAATTAGATCCAGAAAATACCATTACCGAAACGAGGATGAGAAGAATTATCATCCATGGCTTGCGACCTGAATACAACGGGATTGTTACTGCAACCCGTGGTTGGAGCAAAGAACCAACTTTAACTGAGTTGGAAAATATCCTAGCCAATCAAGAGACTTTAGATAAACAAATGTCTAAAGTCTCGATAAAAGATGACGAGAAAGCACTCTTTAGTAATAAAAGAGGCTTTAATAAAAGAAGCAAAGTTGCTACAAAGCCAGGCGTGGAAGAAAATAAATTTCGAAGGCAAGAAACATGGTCAAAGCAAGGGGGAAGGAGTTTTCGGCAAGAGGGAGCCCAGCATGTTCGAGAAAGAGACAAAAATGAAAATAGGTATCGTCGTCAAAACAATCAGTGTTACAACTGTGGAAAATCTGGTCACTTTGCTCGAGACTGTCGGTTTAAGCAAGTCCAAGGCAACGCGGCAACCTCGTCACGAGAAGAGAATAATAGCGAAGAAGAGTGGGATTTTCAAGCATCAATTGCTATTGAAGAATGCGAAGAACTTGCAGCTGCTTGCATCACCGAGTCAGAAGAAGAGTGTTCACTCGCATCGGTGAGTAAATTAATCGACTATAATAATGATTGGATAGTTGATTCTGGATGCTCAAATCACATGACTGGAGATAAGGAGAAGTTGACTAATACCTCAACATACAAAGGAGAACGAGTTGTGGTAACTGCAAATAATTCAAGGTTACCTATTACTCACATCGGCCAAACAACTATTGTGCCACGATTTAGCCCACACCAAATCGAGCTGCAAAACGTATTCCATGTGCCAGGTATGAAGAAAAATCTGCTATCGGTTTCACAACTCACTGCCTCAGGAAATTATGTCGTGTTTGGTCCAAATGATGTGAAAGTATATCCAAACTTAAAGCCAACAAGTACACCAATAATGGAAGGGAAGCGTCTGGAGTCAGTTTACGTTATGTCCGCTCAGACTGCATATGTGGACAAGACAAGAAAGAATGAAACAGCTGACTTGTGGCATGCGAGGCTTGGGCACGTGAGTTATCTCAAGTTAAAGGTAATGATGAAAAAGTCTATGCTCAAAGGTCTTCCTCAATTAGACATTCAAGAGGACACAGTATGTGCCGGGTGCCAATATGGGAAAGCTCACCAGCTGCCATACAAGGAGTCAAAGTTTAGAGCTAAGGAGCCTCTTCAGCTAATTCACTCAGACGTGTTCGGGAAGATAAAACAACCTTCTGTCAGTGGCTGCCAATACATGATAACTTTCATTGATGATTTTTCAAGGTACGTCTGGATTGATTTTATGAAAGAAAAATCAGAGGCACTTACTAAATTTATAGAGTTCAAAGAAAAGGTGGAAAAAGAAGTAGGCCGAAAGATACAATGCCTACGCACAGATAACGGGGGAGAATACACATCCAAGGAGTTTTCAGAATTCTTACAGGAATGCAAGATACGCCGACAATTGACATGTCCGAACACTCCACAACAAAATGGAGTTGCCGAGAGAAAGAATCGACATTTGGCTGAGATATGTCGAAGCATGTTACATGCGAAGAATGTGCCACCTCGTTTTTGGGCAGAATGCATGAAGACTGCAGCTCACGTGACTAATAGGCTTCCACAAGCAAGGCTTGGTTTTATCTCACCCTTTGAGAAACTATGGAACATCAAACCCACGGTGAGTCACTTTCGAGTATTTGGTTGCGTATGTTATGTATTCGTACCAGATCATCTACGCAGCAAATTCGACAAAAAGGCAATTCGTTGCATATTTGTGGGATATGACGACCAAAGAAAAGGGTGGAGATGTTGTGATCCAACAAGTGGCAGATGCTATGTATCCAGAAATGTTGTGTTCGATGAAACTTCGTCATGGTGGTCACCACAAGCAGTTCTGTTGCCAGACTCAAAAGAAATTGAAGAAAAACTTCAAGAAAATATGGAAGAACAAATTGAGCTTGAAAAGACTCAACCAAGTGACGAGTATTCAGAAAAGGCCCTTGATGAGGAAAAGTCATTTCGAGAAAATGAGTTCGATGAAAGAGATTCTCAGCCACTTCTGCGCAGGTCATCACGACAACGCAAACCAAATCTTAAGTATGCTAATGCTGCTCTAATTGAAGAAATAGAGCCAACAACTTATGAAGAGGCATCTGAGAAATTGGAGTGGAGAAAAGCCATGGAAGAAGAAGTTCAAGCCCTGAAACAAAACGAGACATGGGAGTTGGTGCCAAAGCCGAAGAAGATTGAACCCATCTCATGTAAATGGGTTTATAAAATAAAGACTCGACCCGATGGATCGATAGAAAGGTATAAGGCTCGATTGGTGGCTCGCGGATTCTCTCAAAAGTATGGGGTGGACTATGATGAGACATTTAGTCCGGTTGCAAAAATTACAACAGTACGAGTATTACTTGCCCTTGCAGCAAGCAAATCTTGGAAGTTATGGCAAATGGATGTGAAAAATGCCTTCTTGCACGGAGAGCTAGATCGAGAGATTTATATGGAGCAGCCCGAAGGATTCACAAGTAAAGTTCATCCGGATTATGTGTGTAAGTTGAAAAAGGCACTCTACGGATTAAAACAAGCACCGAGAGCATGGTACGGTAAAATTGCTGAATTCCTAATACAAAGTGGTTACTCAGTTGCAGCAGCAGATTCGAACTTGTTCGTGAAAGAAAAAGGAGGTAAGTTGGCAATAGTCTTGGTTTACGTGGATGATCTAATCATCACCGGAGACAACGAAGAAGAAATCAAACAAACTAGAGGCAATCTCTCAGTACGTTTTCAAATGAAAGAGCTTGGAGAGCTGAATCACTTTCTTGGGCTAGAAGTAATCCGTACCAAAGAAGGAATATTCTTATGTCAACACAAGTATGCAAAAGATCTTATACACAAATTCAGGATGACTGATTGTAAGTCGATATCTACGCCTATGGAAGCCAATGCAAGACTCTGTAGTGAAGAAGGCAAAGAATTGGAAGACTCAACAAGTTATAGGCAACTAGTGGGTAGTCTAATCTACCTTACATTAACAAGACCCGACATTGCATTCGCTGTTGGAGTAGCTAGCCGATTCATGGAGAAACCAAGGAAACCTCACTTAGATGCGGTTCGACGAATCTTGAGGTACGTAAAAGGAACTATTGATTTTGGACTTCTATACAAAAAGAGAGTTCCGTGCCAAGTTATAGGATATTGTGATGCCGATTATGGTGGAGATCATGATACAAGACGATCAACAACTGGCTACATGTTTAGCCTTGGATCCGGCATAATCTCTTGGTGTAGCAAAAGACAACCTACGGTATCATTGTCAACTACAGAAGCAGAATATAGAGCAGCAGCTATGGCAGCACAAGAAAGCACGTGGTTGATACAGCTGTTAAAGGACTTGCACCAACCGATTGACTCTCCAGTACAACTCTATTGCGATAATCAGTCAGCAATAAGCTTAGCTGAAAATCCAGTCTTTCATGCCAGAACCAAGCACGTAGAAATACATTATCACTTTGTACGTGAAAAAGTACTTCAACGGGATGTTGAACTGAAATACGTCAAGACTGAAGAACAAGTAGCTGACTTGTTTACTAAGGGACTTAGCGGTGCAAAATTCGATGAGTTCAGAAGACAACTTGGCATGACTACCAAAGCGAGCATCAAGAGAGAGTAGTCGTTGAGGGGGAGTGTTGAAAGTTACACCAACTCCTCTCTCTTATCTCTAGAATCATCTCTATCTTTCTTCTACTCAAGTTTTCTAGATTTCTCTTCTTTGTTCTTTCTCTAGATTTTTCTTTAGAATTTCTCCTTAGTCTTCTAGTTCCAGAAATCTCTTCAGTTTTCTTCATTGAATAATTAAAGTCTTAGCTATCTAGAGAATTCTAAGTTGGCTACAACACCAACTTGAAGAGCTATAAATAGAGATGTGTGTTGTGTGATAGGTGTGTGGTGAGTAGAGAGAAAAAGGAAGAAAAAGAGTGAAGTTGTGAGTGCATATTAAAAGAGTGTGTCTAGTGTATATTTGATCTTTTCTCATATTAATAAAAGAGTTGTTTTTCGGAAGTTACTGTAGCATCCCGAGATAAAGTTACTGTAGCAAATCGGTACTGTAGCACAAAACTACAATTGGTACCGAGAGTCAAAAATCAACAAAACAAGGTGCATATATCAACTGCTTGGTTTCAATTTTTATCTGCCAAAATGATGGATAGAATTTACGTATGCAGCCTTTCTAGTACCTATGTTATTCGGATTTTTTTTTGTTAAAGTATTCGTATCTTAAATTTGTGTCCAACCCATATTTAAATATAGGTATGGAGTATGATACTTCAAATATACGAAAAAATTTAGCATATCCATATCGAATATATTTATATTCGACACTCATCTTCAAATCTGAATAACATAATCTAAATCTAATACTATGTTTTGTGATTTACAGTAATTGGTAGGAAGATGGTAAATATTTTTCGCCTAAACGTGAGATTTATTTGCAAATACAGCAGGGATTTATGTGAAGGAAGTCATTGGCATGGCCGAGGTAGTGGCTAATGAATGAACAAATGGCATTCTGTTTGTTGTCGACTAGTGGGAAATCCAGGATGGAAAGGCAACCATGCAATTGGGAAGCTTTTCAAAAATGGATCCACCGACGAGTCTAAAACTTTTACATAATCCAACTTTGTGATTTCATAAAACTTTAAATGCCCCGAACTAAAAAATTGTAGGCTCCCAGTCTTGACTAGAGGATTAATTAAAAGAAAAAAAAAAACAAATTAGGATAATTTATCTTTCAATGACCTAATCAAAATTAACCTTATTGGCATTCATTTTGCGAGTGAAGTAATTAAAAAATAAATAATTTTACGTGCATTTTTTACATAAAAGAAAAAATATGAAAAATTGAATAAGTAAACTTTAAATTTTAAAATTTTTTACTTAAAAAAAAGACTATTATAAACTTAATATATAAATAATCTTTTTAGTCAATTTTCAATTATATTGATATCATTTAATTCGTGACACCAATTCAATAAGGATTTTAAATTTTTAATAACTAGATTATGTCACATTTACTATGTGAGTGAAAAAAAAATTGTGTAAAAATATATATAAACAGTTTTTTAAAATAACGGTAATTTTTAAAAGAAATGGTATTTTTTTTTATAGAGAGAATGTAGTTTTTTTTTTTTAAGAGAATGTTAGTTTTTTAAGAGAGTAATAATTTTTTTTTTTAAGAAAGTGGATAATTTAAAAAAAAAATTATATTAAAAATTGAAAGACATAAACATCCTTATAATATTATTATTTGATTTATTAAATATTTGATTTTTTAATAAAATAAGTGACTTCATTCTATAATAATATAGATAATATCGATGTTGATGAGGATTAGATTATTCTAACATACCTCATTATTAGTGTCATCTAGATATGTTCATGAATCGAGTTATTCATCTGATTTGACAAGTTCAACTCAAATTGGATCGAGTTTAAGATAAATTTTTATAATTCAATCTAATTCGATCCGACTCAAATACTATTTAAATAATAAAAATTTATTCTTATTTAAATTTAATTATATAAATAAATTTTAAATACTTTAATTATTTTAAATAATAAAATAAAATTTTCAAATCAAATCAAATTGTACAAAAAAATTTATTTTATTATTTAAATCTAATCTGATCGAATTTATAAATACATCTAACTTTCCGCCAAAGTACTATGATTGAAACAAGAAAATAAATATGGCAAGAAAAGACAAGACGTGTCCGATACTTTGAATGGATTAATTATAGACCTTGGTCCACACCACAGCTTAGGCTTTAGAAAAGAAATAAAAAATTTGATTATAATACTCTCACGTCACTGGGGATAAGGAATCTCAATAAAATAAAGTTTAATTTCACTTTTTTCTTTTATTATATAATATCTTTTTAGTTTCAGCCAAAATCTACGAACTTTTACGAAGTTGGTACACGAAACTTCATCATTCCGTATAACAAATCATAATAATAATAAAAAAAAACAGAAAAGAAAAGAAATTGCCTTCTCGAAATTTCTATTTTCTCCTCATATAAGGCTACAGGCCCACTCTCACTTCTCCCATCCTTAGAGATCCAATATCAACCGTTGGATCTTATCAACGACCTAGATTAATGGATTAATATATAAATTAATCTCTGTACTTTAGGCATTTGTTTAATACTTGAACAAATTTTTTTGTCATTTTGGTACTCGAACTTTCATGCCGTCATTCACATTGGTCTTTTATCCTAAAACCGTTAGTTAATGACTAACTAGGCAAAAAAATAACTAATCAGAACCTGACACGTGGCAAAACAACCACATTAGTGTCACGTCATTATGAAAAAAAATCAAAAAAATTATAAAAACCAAAATAAAAAACTGATTTACTTTTAAAATCAAAATTTTAATTTTTTTAAAAAAAATTAGAAATTAAAAAATTATAAAAATGACAAAAAAATTATAAAAAATCAAAAGATAAATCTGAAAAATTTAAAACTAAAAAAAATAGAAATTTAAAATTTAAAAATATATGTTTTTTCATTTTTTCATTTTTATTAAAAATATTTAGATTTCTTTCTCTTATTTTTTATTTTTTTTGCAGATTTTTAAATATATATATATATAATTTTCAATTTTTATAATTTATTTTGAATTTTGGTTTTTTATTTTTATAATTTAAAAAAAAATGAAATTTTCAAATTTTTAATTTTTTTTTAAAAAATGTTTTTTATTTTTATATATTTTTTATTTTTTTCTTTCATGATGACATGGCACTAATGATGTGGCAGTTTTGCCACGTGTCAGGCTCTAATTGATTTTTTTTGCCTAGTCAGTCATTAACTAACGGTGTTAGGACAAATGACCAATGTGAATGACGGCATGAAAGTTCGAGTATGATGCACCCAAAATAGTGTATCTTTATTAAACCTTGCAATTAATATGATCAATTATAGTAAAGTAGCATGTAAGGATCGAATCCACAGAGATTGGTTTTTAGTTTATAAATCACTAGTTTAAAACTTAAATTCAAAGAAAATAAAAGTTAAAGGGGTTTTGAAATCAGTTTAAACTTAAGCAAACAATAAAATTAAGAAAGCAAGTAAACAAGAAGCAATAAGATTTGAGAAATATGGTTAAAGGTTCATTCTCCACCACTAGACATCATTAAGAATCAATAATCAGATGTATCAACATCAATTAACTATCAAAATTATCAACCGTAGATAATAACAAGCTTTGTTACCCCAATCTTTCTTTAGTTCGTCGTTAAATAAAACAAGCTCTTTATTTAATCTCTAACCATTAGACAACCTAGAATAAGCTCTCTAGATTAAATGTAATGGCAGCTTTATGATGAGAAAGATAGGTTGATCTAGGCAACAAGCACATAAGCTCGGATTGTTTAACCCATGTTATGTTCCAATTTGCAATTAGCGAAAACTTGACCATAATCATTAATCACAAATTGCCACTTATGAATAGGAAATTAAGACAATTACACGGGTCAAGACTCCTAAACTAGCAATAGACAATTATCAAAATCTATCTAGTTGATCACCCTAAATAAATCAAGACAACATCATGAACAATTTTTATGGAAGAACATAATCAACTTTGATAGAAAACTAATGATAAATAAAATCTCAAAATCAATTACAAAACATGTTTAGGGTTTTGAAATCACCCTTAACCAAAGAAAAGTTTAGCCTAGCATAGGCATAGATAATATATATATATAACTAAAAAGAAAATAAAAGAATGAAGAAAAAGAAGAAGAAGAAGAAGAATGATGATCCTTGAGTCTCCTTAAAAGATGTCTAGTTTGTGACTTAAAAAAATGATATTTATAGAGTTTTAAAACCCCAGGAACAAGTCCTTGCCGCACAAGTAAGTCAGGAGGCATAAAAATCACGTTTTCAAGGTTTTTTTCACGATTTTTTTTGGGCGCCGCGGTGCTGGAATTGGGCACCGCGACGCCGAGCTCTCTGTTTCTATTTTTTTGCTGCATATTCCTTCACTTCATCGGCTCATTTGGATGCTCATTTATTTTCCGATTTGAGTGTGTAAACTACCGTTGAAAAGGTATTCAAGTCAGCTTCAAAAGTCAAGAATGAAGATTCTTCAAATAAAGATTTTAATATAATGTTTTCCTTGCAACAAGCTTCGGATGTCAAATCTGCCTTCTTGCTTTGCAACAAGAAATTTATCTTTTTGACTTCCGAGTCTTCTTCCATCTTGTGATTATGATTTTGTAAGTTCTTTACCATCATTATTGACATCTTTTGACTTCATTATCCTTATTGTACCTAAAATTCAAAAATATAATATAAATAAACGAGATAAATATCAAAAACATAACAAAAACTAAAGGTAGAAAGATATAAAATGTATATTTCATGAGCTTATCAGAGTATCAAAGTGACAAAAAAATTTCTTCAAGTACAAAACAGACAAAAGGCATAAAGTACAGTAACTAATTTATATATTAACTAGAGGTGGCAAAATGAACCCGAAAACCCGCCCAGGAAAACCCGAACCCGAACCCGCCCAAACCCGATTTGACCAAAAAGTCAAAAACCCGAACCCGAAAAAACCCGAACCCGAATGGGCCCTGTAATAACCAATTTTCGTCCGGGTCAGATCCGAATCCGACCCGGAACAAATAAGAACCGGGCCTGCTATTCAGCAGGCCCAATCCGCTGTCCAGGCCCATTGGCCCATTTCGGGCCCAAAACCCAAACCTAACCAGCAGGCCCAATCTTCAGGTCCAGGCCCAAATCAACAGGGCCTGCTACTCAGCAGGCCCATTTCCCATTTTCTAACCCTAATCCCCTACATCCAGCAAACCCTAGCCGCATCCCCACTGGCTCATCTCCCAACCCAAACCTAACCCTAGGAACCCCTAGACAGCCGACCTACCCCTGCCAACCCACTACCCTCCACTGCCCAACACACCACAGCAACCCACACTCAACCTCAACCCCAAACACCCTCCATAAAACCCCCCCGAACCGAACCAAAGAATGGAGGAGGAGGAGGAGGAGACCCCGGATTCGGATCCTCCCAGATTCGAATCCCCCATTTTCTTTTCTTTGGTAAATGGCCACCAACAGGAAGAGGAGGGAGGCCCGATTCGGACCCCCCAGATCCGATCCTCCACAGAGGGAGCCCCCGAATCGGAACCCAAGGAGGAGATCCACCGATTCAGAGGCCCCCTCACCCGGATTCAGACACCTCCCAAACCGGACCCCCACCGGTTCGGACTTCCCCCCAAGCAAAAAAAAACAGATCGGCCCCCTCCCCTTCCCTTCTTTTCTTTCACCGAAAACCAAACCTGCAAAAAAAAAAAAAAAAAAAACGAAACCATAAAAAAAAAACACATCCAGCAACAAAAAAAAAAAAAAGTCGAAGGGTCAAACCTAGATCTACGAAATTCGGTGGGGATCCGGGCTAAACGGAGCCCGGATCCGTAACGAGGGGGTCGAAAACCCCTCGGATGTGAGGTTTTGGAGAAAACCGGCCGCCATTCGACGGCGGCCGGCGACGGCGTACGACGGCCGGCGCGGTGGCCGGCCGTCATATTCTGGGTTTCTGGGGAGGTTCTGGGCTGAGAGAGAAAAAGAGAGAGAGAGGGAGAGAGAAAAAAAAAAAAAAGAAGAAGAAATGAAGAGAAAAAAAAAATGGGCTTATATAGCCCCCCTGAGCCGGGTCAAGGTGACCCGCGCCTGGACCCGCGGGTCGACCCGGGGTTCGCGCGAGTCACCCATTTTTTTTAAAAAAATTTTAAACGGCGTCAAAACGACGCCGTTTTGGACCCAGGGTCCGCGCGTGGACCCGCGGGTCGACCCGGGGTCCGCGCGTGGACCCGAAAAAAAAAGAGAGAAAGGCGCCGAAACGGCGCCGTTTTGTAAGCGCCGAAACGGCGCCGTTTTGCCCGAGGAGGATCCGCGCCTGGACCCGGATCCGACCCGGGGTCCTCGCGGGTCCTCCCTTTGGGCTATAAAAAAAAAAAGGAAAAAAAGAAGCTGGGCCAAACCTGGCCCAGCAGGCCAGGCCAGAACCAGGCCTGGCTCAGCAGGCCTGGTTTTGGGCCAGGCCAAATAAAAAAAAAAGAAAAAAAAAGAAATTTAAAAAGTAAATAAATAATAAAAATAAAAAAAAGGAAGAAAAAAATCAAAAAAATCAAAAATATAAAAAAATATAAAAGTATAAAAAAAAAACAAAAAGAAAAATTCACAATTATCGTTTTTGACTTTTTTTGGATTTTTGACATTTTCAGGTGATTTTACAAAGATCAAGTACGACATTTTAATTTTTGGATACTCGGTATTTTTCAGGTATGATTTTAATTTTCTTATTTATTTTTGTTTATTTATTTTTGCTCAGTATTAGACGTATTTTTATTATTCTGTTTCGGTTTAAAAAAATAATTTTATTAAAAGCATTTTAACTTTCGCAAAAAAAAAAAAAAAAAAATTTAATAAATGCGAATAACCGACGACGGAATTTGAAGGACGTCACGGTAGTGATTCCTAAGATATCTTGAGGTGAGAGAATTTCGTTAAATATCACCACGAGTGGTGGGAATATTTAACGACAAGCTCAATACAAAAATTCATTTTCGTTTAAAAAAAATGGAAATAATCTATAAAAAATGAATAAAGAGCGAATGTTTATTGCGCTCGATATTTTGCCATGCACGTGTTTTTAATATTATGAGTTGCATGTTTAAGTTTATAATTATGTGCCAAGTCGTGTGCATCCGATATTTAAATATCCGCATCATACGCATTTAAATAAAAAATGGATGTAAATTGCCGACGACGGAATTCGAAGGATATCACGGTTGTGATTCCTAAGATGTCTTGAGGTGAGAAGATCTCGTTAAATACCACCGAGAGTGTCGGGAATATTTAATGAGTATTTTCGATAATAAATTTATGTTCACTTTCGATTTCTAAAAAAAAAAAAAAAAAAAAACAGTTCAAGAAAATCCAAAAAATAATAAACATGTTTTTTTTAAGAATAAAAAAAAATAAAAGAGAATTATTTTTAAATACCGATGTTAAATCCATTAAATCGAGATTAAAGATAACACGTGATCAAGTGGTACCGTTTTCTAAACGGGCGTGGCGGGGGTGCTAATCCTTCCCCGTACGTAACCGACTCCCGAACCCGATTTTGTTTTCTCTCTGGTTCAAAGCGCGGACTTCGAAATTGGTTTTAAAAATGTTTTAATTAATTTTAAATTATTTTGCTAAAATCGGTTTTAATAGGTGGCCAATCACACCTAGCAAAAAAGATTGGTGGCGACTCCATTTTTTTTGTTTTCATAAAATAACGTCGTAGCGGTCCGAAAAACGGCTATGACAGGCCCGAACCCGAATGGACCCGAATCCGAATGGGCCCGAACCCGAATGGGCCCGAACCCGAATGGACCCGAACCCGAATGGGCCCGAACCCGAATGAGCCCGAACCCGAATGGACCCGAACCCGAGACCGGCCCGAACCCGAACCCGAATTTAATACTAAAAATAAAAATAATCAAATTGCAATTAATTAATTTTTTTTTACAAAGCAATAACTTTAATTATTAATTTTATTCTAATTTTTTTAAATAATTTAATTCAAATTTAAAATTTAATATATATATATATATATATGATGATGAAATAATAATTTTATCAAAAAGTAAATTATATTTTGTACTTATAAGTTATAACTTTAACGTCTCATATCATGATGAATTTACAATCTAAATATTTTAAATTCTTGAAAATTTTAGAGATGTGAAAAAAAAAATTTGACACTAATTCAATTATTCTTTAAGGGTAAAAAAATTTGACAATAATTCAATTATTTTGGCCTTTTGGGTTATACTTATACGGTTAGGTTAGAGTGGGTTTAATTGGATTATGGCTTTCATGGGATTTTATTTTAGTGGGTGGGTTTAATGGGGTTTTGGGTTTTATGGCCTTTTGGTTTTGGGTATATTTATTATATATTAATAAATAATCATATTAATTATATATTTATTACGTATAATTTAAATATAAATTATATATTTTTAGTACTACTTTATAATTTATACTTTATACTGATGAAAAAATATAAGTACTCGATATATATATATCTTGACTATAAGCATAAAATTTTTGCATTTTATAAGTATATAAACGAATAGATGAAGGCCATAATTTATTTTTAAAAGTTTTTTATTTTATAGTGAATATAAATTATAATGTATTTATATTTTGAAATTCGAGTTCATCAAATCAATTATTTTAAATATCAATATGTTTAATTTATAATATATCATATTTTTTTATAATAAATTATTTCAAAATTTGATTTTATATAACAAATTAATTTCTTATTCTTTTGGTGCTAACAAATATTAATTTTGAAAAATAAATATAATTAAAAATATCATATAATAGCAAAAGTATAAAAATAATAATAAATTAATAATTTGTTTTTAGATATAAATATTTAAATTACGTAAAAATGATTACATCTAATATAAAATAAAATGATGTAAAACATACCTGAATCCAGACCGAACCCGAACCCAGACCGAACCCGAACCCGAACCCGAATGGGCCCGAACCCGAATGGGCCCGAACCCGAATGAGCCCGAACCCGAATGGGCCCGAACCCGAATGAGCCCGAACCCGAATGAGCCCGAACCCGAATGGACCCGAACCCGAATGAGCCCGAACCCGGATGGACCCGAACCCGAATGAGCCCGAGCCCAAATGAGCCCGAACCCGAATAAACCCAAACCCGAATGAACCCGACTCGAACCCGCCCGAACCCGCCCAATTGCCACCTCTAATATTAACCCTAGATTACTTGATCTAAAAAATAAAGCCCAACTTATGTAGATTTAGTTATAGTATACCTTGGCCATTTCAGAAAACTTAAAAAAAAATAAAAAAAAAAGGTTAATCTAAAAAACATGTTCTCATTAGTTAAACAATTGTTAAATGATTTAATGAGTAAGAGTTATTTGAAAAAAAAAAATGAAGAAGTCAGAAATTGTTAAAGAAAATATTGTAAAGACAAAATTACTCTTAATGAAAAAACTTCATTTTTCTTTCTCATCCCATTAAGAAAATATTATTTTTTAAAAAAAATTTAATTAAAAATAAATTTAAAAAATTAAATATTTAAATATTTATTTTTTAAAAAAATATATATATTATTTTAGAAATACTATTTTTATTATTTTTTTAAAATTTTTTAATTAAAAAATAAAAATAAAAATTTTTATTTTTATTTTTTAAAATTAAAAAAAAAAAATTATTTTCAAAAAATTTTATTTTTTAATTAAAAAAATAAATTAAAAAATAAGAAAAGAAAAGAATAGAAAAAAATTTATATCAAGAGTAATTTTATCTTTATAATTTTTTTCTTAACAATTTTTTATTTTTTAAAATAATTTTTGCTCATTAAATCATTTTATAATTATTATATTATTGACGGTATGTTTGCGTGTCGAATCTTTACGAGTACGCCAAACAGAACACCGGGCCGTTAAGATCCACTGTTGGGACCGTCGAGGGTGCTGTTACTACCGTCGTTGGTTCCGTCTACGAGAAGTTTAAGGAAGTTCCAGAGCATCTTCTTGGCTTTCTTGATAAGAAGGTAACAGTTTTTATAATTCCCTGTTTGGATCAAAAGTTTCTGTGAATCACTATTTCTCTTGTTTAATTTCATTAATTAATTATGGAGTATTTGGAAATCCATCGGAAGAATGTGAAACTAATCCTCTCATTTCCTTCAATTTTCTAATGTAACGATGAAATTTAATTACATGTTAATTTAGTGTAAAAAAAATAAAAGTTTAGCTAAAATTGAAATAGAATGCTTTAAAAAAGAAAATGTGAAGCAATTTGTTCCTAACTTTAAGACGAGATTAACTGAAAAAATTGCAGGTAGATGAGGCTTCACACAAATTTGACGAGCATGCACCAGCAGCAGCTAAGCAAGTGGTTAGCCAAGCCCAAGATTTGGTTCAGAAGACAGCAGAAAAGGCTCAGAAATTAGTAGACGAGGCTCGAACCACTGGACCGCGAGGAGCTTTGCACTACGCTGCAGCTGAGAACAAGCAGTTTGTTCTGGTTAACTCAACCAAGTTGTGGGTTAAACTGAACAACAATTTAGCTTTCCACTCGGTGGCAGAGAAGGTTGTTCCCACAGCTGCTAATTTGTCTGACAAGTTTAACGCTGTAGTTAAGGACATGAGTGGGAGATTTGGGTATTTGGCTTTGATTCCGATTGATGAGTTAGGCAGGCAATTAAGCAAGCTGAAGGAAAGGACATGTAGATGGTGATAAATCAGATTCAGATTCTGGTTCAGATTAGGGAGTTTTTATTTCTTTTTTCTTCTTTTATATCTGCTTTTTTCTTTGGTTGTCTCAAATCTAGTGTAGTGTTATCAAGTACGCAAGGGGAACACTAGGTGTTAGAATTCCTCAAGACAATTTATTTATTAAAAGTGTTCGTCTTACTTCATTAAGACGCAATATGTATATTTATGTTTTTTATTTTTATTTTATATATATATATATATAATAAACTTATTGATCTAATATTTTTATAAAATATGTAATTTTTTTTGGTTGGTTAATAAGCATGATTTTTTTTATTTTTTATGATTTTATGTTTATTGTTGAATATTTAAATATTGAGTCAACAATATTTAAATATTGAAAAATAAAAAGTTTGATTTTTTTTTTTTACAATTAATAATAAAAAGTTAAAAATAAATAAAATTAAAGCAAATTTTAATTAGATGAGTTTTTTTTTTTTTTTATATGCATTTTTGATACGCTTGATAAAATACGTTTTGTCCGAAAATATTTGAAGCATTTTTGTTTTCTGGCACTAGAATGGATAGAAAATGCAACGTCTAGACGCACGAATGTGGATAGTAGATAGTTTGGCATTGCTGTTGTAAATTGGATACTTACACCATGTTTGGTTCATTAGAATTGACATTCCATTCCTTGTCAATTCCAAATGAAACCACCAGTCTACGGTTTGGTTCATTTTTTACTTCTGAATCGCCGTTCTCTATTCCGCTTCTATTCCTCAAACACACGTAATACACATTCTGCTCCTCCCATGGTAATAACTATTCAATGAAGATAAGAAATAACCTAAAAAAATTTGTTCCCAATGCACCCTTCAAGAATTTACAAATTTACAAGCATATATATATATATATATATATATATATATATATATATATATATATACATATCAAATCTAAAACCTGGAGGCATTTTTCTTTCACCTCTTTTGCAAAACTCCTCCGCTCTTCATCTCTCTACTCCACCATATTTCATGGGAGGATCAACAAATGCAGGGAGAGGAAAGCCAAAGGCGTCGAAGTTGGTTTATGGGTAGCAGAAAGCTAGGTTTAGTTTCCGGTGGAGAGGATGCGAGGTTCTTGAAAACTGGAAAATATGCCCAACTCTTTGATAGCCTAGGTTTGATTCCTCACCTGGGTTCAATTCTTTTCTCATCTTTTATGTCAATCGATCCTTCCTTCCTTCTCAATCGTCAAACTAGCCTCACATTCAAAGTTTCTGAAGATCGAATTCGTCAACAGTAATTATCAATTTCCCCTTCATTTCACATTTTCCTTATCTTTGTCAAATTTTAATTTTGTTTGTGTGACTTAGGTATACCCAATAGGTATGGGTATTTAGGTATACGTAATTAATTAAATAAATTTGTAAATGTATAAAATTTATTTTGAAATCAGCTTAAACTCACTGTACACACAAATTTCGTGTCGACAATATGACAAAGAAAATTTGCAGTCAAATAAGAATTTTATTAATCAAACTTTGAGGTTACAATCTCTGAAAGTTTTTAAAATAAAGAAATCTTTTGATTTTTTTCTTCAATAAGATTCTGATGAGATCTGCTTCAAGGGTCTTCTAGACTTGATCTTGAAAAACGGGTTTGACGTCCTTTCTTTCTATGGAACAAGATCGGAGAACAACTTTTTGAGAAATCTTGAGATCCGCTTTAAGGGTCTTCTAAACTTGATCTTAAAAACGGGATTGATCTTCTTTCTTTTGATGAAACAAGATCAAAGAGCATCTTTCTTAAGAACATGCACAACGTTCTTCAGAATATCTTCGATTTCTTTAATTCCTTCAAAGAATTCTTCTTGAGATTTTGGAGAGGATTTGGATCTTCAAAATCTTCTTCTTCTCTTCAAGCTTCTCCATTCTGTCATTGGTGTTGAGGGGAAGTCTCTATTTATAGTGGTAGCTAGCCAGGTAAAAAAGAGTTCTAAAAGAACTTGTCCTCCTTATTTATCTCTTAATTAATTTAATTAGAGATAAAACTTCATTATTTATCCCTTAATTAATTAATTAAATTAGAGATAAAATATTTATTTATCTCTTAATTAATTAGAGATAAAACTTCATTATTTATCTCTTAATTAATTTAATTTAATTAGAGATAAAACTTCATTATTTATCTCTTAATTAATTTAATTTAATTAGAGATAAAACTTCATTATTTATCTCTTAATTAATTTAATTTAATTAGAGATAAAGTAATTATGACACATGGGTGAAATTTAATTGGGTGACCCATGAATCCTTGCAATTTGATTGGTCAAGCCATGTGTACATATTTAATTAATTATAAAATAATTAATTATGATATGATAATACATAATTTAATTAAAAATTTATTAATTAAAAGAAATTTCAATTAACACGTGGTAATTTGTAATTGGTCAAAAAATTTCTCCTTCTACAAATACCCCCTCAAGACTTGATTACATACACAATTTTGTTGAGTGTAGCAAGTGGACAAGTCTTGAAATTTGATTTATTTTTTTATGTCAAAATTTATCAATAATTCAATTTCTTGTATAATTGGCAGCAACCGACTTTGGCTGTGTAATTTAACAAAGTAAATCCTTTATTAAATTGACTTTAATTCATAGTCTAATTAGGATTCCCAGAGTCCAGTTTCTTTTTTGCTGAATAACAAAAGAATTGTTATCCTAGATGAACAAAAAGACCTAGCCTTAGAGAAAGTCTTATGCCATTCGTATTGCATTCGACTTGGATTACTTCCCCTATAAAAGCAACACCTCTCTACCCGCTTTTGCATATCAAAGGTTCCCAAACGTTGGAGAGCTTAACAGGTGAGGTTCTTCCTTTTTTTTTTTTCTTTCTTTGTACTGCTTACATCGCAATTTTTTTATGCAACCCGATTTGACTTTTTCACGTTTCTTGTTTCTTTAACAGCACTTGATGAAGCCACACGAGTAGCCATGAATGCTCACACATGTTCGATTTTGAAGCCATGCATATAGCAATCAGATCATTCATTGACGATACCACGAATTCTTCTAATTGCTTGCCACCAAGACACCTTGATCTTTTATAAAGCCGTACATAAATATTCTTTCACTTGTCACCTATCCATATTTATTCATGCATGGTTTTATTACTTGTAAATTACATGCATTTTGACACTTGTTAACTGGAACAAATATAATTTGGCCATGCTTGCTTGCGCCACTTGGTTTCTTATTTTGTATTCAAGAATCAACTTCTTTTCAGGTTTTTTTTTAGAAGATAAATAAAGATTTTTTTTTTAATTCTCTATTTACTAAGATGTATTCTCTCTTCTTTTTTTTTTTTTTAATTCTCTACCTACTTTGACATTTTTTGTTTGTTTTGTTTTTGTTGAATCATCATGGTGTACTTCAAAGATCACAAAGATTATCTTGTGATTCTTTCCAAGAAAGACGAAGACATTAAAAAAAGGATTATATCTCTTCACCGACAAGCCCATATCGGGTAGATATAAGTCAACTTGGAAATCATTTGATTTTCCTGCCACTTTGGAAGATTGGTCAATAGAACTTTCCCAAGCCTCACAATCTTCTCCAAATGCGAGATCTCTTCAATCTAATCTTTACGTCAATACTTCTAATCATGAGAAGTTTGACACATTGGGAAACCGTATCACTTCCGAAAAGTCATATTGGGGATTTTCCTTCAAGATTTTTGGAGAGTTTGGTTACATACCAAAGTATTGGGAATGGACTGAAGATGTGTTATACCACTTCAACAAAACTTTAATGACTGTTAGTATATATGATGTTGTTTATGCATCATTATACACTTATGATCACAACAAGGACGTCATTCGCGCTTTTTGTGAAGCTTGGTGCCCGGCTACCAATACTCTCCACCTTGCTACTGGGAAGCTTCCATCTCCTTATGGGATTTGCATAAGCTAGGCGGTTTGCCTATTCACGGCATCTTTTATGATGAAGTCCTTTCTTGTGCTGCCGAATTGACTGGCTTTGATAACAAGGGAAGATTCATCCCGAGATGTTGTGAGTATCTATTTGCTGCATTCCATCTTTTGAAGCAAAACAAGGAGGATAAGGTGTCTATCGAGGATTGGATCAACTTTTGGTTTCAAGGAAAATCGCGTTAAACCAAGCCACCTGCTCGAAAAGCAAAGAAGCTTGTTCGTCCAAAAGCTACACATAACCCTATTGGGATCCTTCGGAAGTACCAAGGTCGGGGAATGACAGGAGATGGAGCATTCACTACACTTGGAATCACAGGAAGTTTAACAACATACACTTATTTAGTTGCCTTCCTTTCTTGTTGGATTTGTGTCTTCGTTTTCCTAAGTAAAGATTCAAAATTTGTTCGGCCAGAGACATTTAAGATAGCCAGCTTGATGGCGATTGGAAGAACTGTTAATCTCGCGATCCCGGTGTTAGCCAATATTTACCATGGACTAAGCCGAATCACACTTTCTACTTAAGCGGGCTTTTCAGATGCGTGTTTTCCAATTCACTATGTTTATGGGTGGCTAAGTTATTACTTCCGGACTCACTTTCAAAATCCAGATGATGTATATGGGCCTATGATTATGACGCCCGCAAGTTGATTCATACTGGCATAGTGTGGAATGCTAACTTATGTCCCAGAAATAGAGATAAAGTGATTGTTGATGATGACGCTCTTAGTAAGATCAATCATGGCTACCTTGTTAATGTTCGTTCGAGCTATTTGCCCGCCCGGTGTAACCAAGCCATCATTGTAGAACCTTAAGTCCTCATCGATTTGGGAGACAATTTGGGTTTTGTCAAGATATTCTCGGAGCTCTTAAGGAAGACATTCGTTATGGATCTGTGGATGATCTATGTAGATTTTAGAGAGTTTGCACTCGTTCTCATACAAAGTCCAGATTGATCTCTCCAGCTCGTTTTCTGAGTCCTAATGATCATGCAACCGCAAGATACATGGAATGGTGGTCGAAAGTTCATGAGCCATATCTTGAGCATTCTATTGATATTTTGATTTCAAGTATCCGTACATCACCATCAAAGAGAAGAAAACCTTCAAAGGATGTTAAGAAAAATTCTTTAGAGATTTCGCAAGACAAACCCAATAAAGCCAAAGTCTCATCCACTATAGATTTAACAGAGGAGCATGTGAAGGCTTCACAAGAAGTTCCTCGATCAGTGTCATTAGTCGATGAAGCACAAAGGGTTTTACCGAAAGTCATCGAAGGGAAGCATAATGCGATCCTTGAAGATTCAATTGATGAGAGTGATCATGAAAGACATTGGAAGCGAATCAGGCCAAGGGAGTCCTTTCATGGTGATATATCCCCTGCCAAAAGTGAAGCTTCAATTTCTAGTTCGCATGAGTTCAACAAACTTGTAGCTGAGATCAAAAATAATGTTTCAAGTACCGTTTCCAACCAAGAAGATGCTTGCCCCAACATGATTGTTAATAATACTTCCCCTATAGTGAAGACTACCATAAGCCCTCATGTTGAAGCTAGTCATCTCGCCCTTCCAGAATTTTCTAAGTTTAGTGCTGAAAAAGTGATATCCGATAGTCAGTTGAAGCTTGCAACTATTTTGTGGGAAAGCATTAAACCAAGGATTATTCGCACTTCTTTTGATCGGGTTTCTTCACTTACTAGTAATGTCCACAAGATCTTTGATGCAATAGAAGCAATTAAGTCCGTTGATTCATCCTTACTGAAAGGCATGGTGGATGACTACTTTACACAAGTCCAAAAGTTTAATGAGCTTGAATCTTCCATCTCTTCATCCAATGATGGAATTGAAAGACTTCAAGCACTTGAAATTCGACTTAAAGATTCAATGTTACTTGAACATAAAACTGTTGAGAACCTTAACACCCTGCAGTCGAACTTGGCAGATATAGAGCAAGAGTTCATTACTTTGCAACGCAAAAAACATAGACTTGAATCTTCGCTCCAAGAAACTGAAGATGAACTGAAAAGAAGAAGAATCGACACCTCCAAGATTCGTGAGGAGATGAATTATGTTGAGTCTTTTACTACCCTTACTGAGAATGAAGCCAAAAACTTAGATTTGTTGCGAAGTATGTTGGAAGCTTCTCGAGAAGACTTGAAGAATTTCAAATGGAAGCCTTGAATCCCTTTCGATGTAACTTTTTTTTTTAATTGTAAGTTCTTTTCAAGTTTGGAATAAAGTTAAATTTCTTTTTCTCCATATATCATCTTTCTTTTGCACTTTCTGAAGCATTTTTGCATCATGTGTGGACTACAAATTAAATTCCCAAAGATCTTTAATTTGTAAAAGATTTGTTTTTTCTTGAAAAATAACTTGAATCATGAAATTTGAATGGAGAATTATCATGATACTTTCAAGTGAACAAAAGATAATATTTGAATCAAATAAATTTTTTTTTTTTGGATTGAACTTGGCAATGAAACCAAACTGCCTACGTACCCTGGAATTTGAAGGATCAAGTCATAACGTAGTTCATTAAATTTTTTTTTTAATGTGCAGTTTAAGCTCGTGCATAGGAGCAATATGACAGTTTAAGCTCTTGCTTAGGAGCAATATCTTCTTTAAGCATAGTAACGCTTCAAAAACTTTTCATTGATCGGTTCAACTTTGACACCATCTTAATCAACGATCTTGTATGCACCATTGGTATAAACTTCTCGAACAACGTATGGTCCATCCCATTTTGAAAGAAACTTGTTGCCAATACGATGTGAAGTATTTATGGGTCTTATTACAGCAAGGACTAAATCTCCAACTTGGAAAGATCGCTGCTTGACTTTCTTATTGAAAGCTTTGGATAGTCGAGCTTGATAGCACTCCAAGCGTTGTTGGGCTTCCAACCTTTTCTCATCCAGTGCTTCTAATTCTTCCAAACGTAAGTGTACATTGTCTCACTAGAAAGATCTTCCTGGATTGCAATCCTCAATGATGGAATTTGTCGCTCAAGTGGTAGAACAGCTTCTACACCATAAACAAGTGCATACGGAGTGGCTTGAGTTGGTGTGCGATATGTAGTTCGATAAGCCCACAGAGCTTCTTCCATCCTTTCATGCCAATCTTTCTTCGAACGGTTAACAACTTTCTTGAGAAGATTGCACAAAGTCTTGTTAAAAGCTTCTGCTAATCCGTTTGCTGGAGCATGGTACATTGAAGACCTGTACTGCTTGAAGTCAAACTGTGCACATAATTTGCTCATGTGAAACTGCTTCCCATTATCAGTTATGATGTGACGAGGTACACCATACCGATAAATGATGTTTGTCCTGATAAAAGTTGCAACAGTTTATTTTTGTACTTCCCTGTAAGGTGCCACTTCTGCCCACTTTGAAAAGTAATCTGTAGCGGCAAGTATATACATATGCCCTAGTGAACTCTTAGGTAATGGTCCTACCAAATCAGGTCCCCAAGCATCGAACGGCCAAGATATGACTGTCGGATGTAATGGTTCAGGAGGTTGATGGATGAAGTTTGCATGAAACTGACAAGCTTGACATTTCTTGGAGTAGTCCATGCTATCCTTTACCATTGTTGGCCAGTAGTATCCCATTCTTTTAATTTGAAAGTGCAATTTAGCTCCAGACTGATGTGCACCACAAATTCCTGAATAAGCTTCTTGTAAGGTTTTGGATACTTCATCTTCTCCTAAACATCGAAGGAAGACTCCATCAAAAGAGCGACGATAGAGCGTACCCTTGAAGTAAATAAATCGAGGAGCTCGACATTTCACTTCTGTTTTATGCCTTGGATCATTGGGTAGCCTCCCATACTCTAAATAATCAATCAATGATTGTCTCCAATCTTCTTTTTCAACTTTGCAAACTGAAACAACATTAGATTCTGTATTGTTATCTTTAAAATCAACTGGAGGCAAAATCCATCATTTGCAAAGAGGGACTTTTACTTCTACACTTGGCATGGCAAGAGCTGATGCTAGATTAGCTAGAGAATCTGCTTGCTTGTTCTCTCTTCTTGGTACATGTTCCAAGCTTACATTGTAAAACCATTCCAAAATCTTCTTCGCATAGTTGACATATGGTAAGAGGTCTGGCTTTTTAACTTCATAAAGTGAAAGAAGTTGGTTGATGACTAATTTGGAATCCCCAAACACTTTAAGTTGAGCGATCTTCATATCCACTGCCATTTCCAATTCAATGATCAGAGCTTGGTATTCTGCTACATTGTTGGAACAATTTTCAGTGAGAGTAAATGCATAAGGCAATACATCTCCTTCTGAAGTGACAAAGACAACACCTGCTCCAGCTCCATCTTGACGGGCAGCCCCATCGAAGAATAGTTTCCATGGCCTAAGAATTTCGATGAAAAGAGCATCTTCATCTAGGAGATCTTCAGAGAATTCTCAATCATCTAGAATCGGATGGTTTGCAAGGAAATCGGCAAGTGCTTGCCCTTTAATAGCCTTTTGTGGAATATAAGTAATATCGAACTCTTGTAGCAAAAGAGCCCATTATCCACTAAGCACAGACTTGGACATGAGATATTTGAGGGGATCTGCTCGCGAAATTAAACGAACAGAATGAGCTTGCAAATAATGCCTCAGCTTTTTAACTGCAAACATCAATGACAAGCAAGTCTTTTCAATGGGAGAATAATTTAATTCAGCGCCATTAAGAGTTCTACTAAGATAGTAGAGTGCAGCTTCTTTTCCTTCATCATTTTCTTGTGCCAACAATGCTCCTAAGGAACGTTCTTGTGCAGCAATATAAAGGATCAACGGCTCCCCTGGTAT
Organism: Fremontodendron californicum; assembly: GCA_030761205.1. Lineage (NCBI taxonomy): Eukaryota > Viridiplantae > Streptophyta > Magnoliopsida > Malvales > Malvaceae > Fremontodendron > Fremontodendron californicum. The sequence continues at coordinate 24,972,605 of JAULJL010000013.1, forward strand.
AGGTGCCTTTAGAATAGGTGGTCGTAACAAAAAGGTCTTAATGCTTTTAAAAGCATTACTGCAGGCCTCATCCCAGACAAAAGGGACATCATTCTTCATTAGTCGACTAAATGGTTGACATCGACCAGCCAAGTTTGAGATAAAGCGTCGGATATATGCCAATCTCCATTGCAAACTTTTAAGTTCATGCAGATTGCGCGGTTCAGGCATTTTCATGATTGCATCTATTTTTGACTGATCGATCTCAATCCCACGATGTCGTACGATGAACCCCAAAAACTTACCCGAGGATACTCCGAACGCACACTTGAGCGGATTCATCTTCAATTGGTATCTGTGCAATCTTTCAAACACTTGGCGAAGATCAGCAAGATGATCGGATTTTTCTTTTGACTTTACTACCAAGTCATCAACATAACATTCAACATTTTTGTGAAGCATATCATCAAAGATCTTTTGCATTGCTCTTTGATAAGTAACACCTGCATTCTTTAACCCAAACAGCATAACTTTGTAACAGTATATTCCTTTTGGAGTTCGAAATACGGTAAGTTCTTCATCTCTTGGAACCATGCGAATTTGATTATAGCCAGACGATCCATACATAAATGACAAAGCTTCGTGGCCAGTTGTAGCATCAACCATTATTTCTGTCAAAGGGAGAGGAAAATCGTCCTTTGGACAAGCATTGTTCAAATCTCGAAAATCTACACAAACTCGAAGTTGACCATTTTTCTTTCTCACTGGAACAATATTTGAGAACCAAGTGGGATACTTGACTTCTCTAATAAAGCCAGCTTTGATAAGCTTATTGACCTCAGCTTCAATTTGGGGAATCAAGTCAGGATGAAAACCTCGTTGAGCTTGTTTGATAGGTCGAACACTTTTCTTGACAGCCAGATGATGCATAGCTACTTTTGGATCAAGTCCCGACATCTCTTTGTAAGTCCAAGCAAAGATATCTCGATACTCTATCAAAAGATCAAGATAGGCTTTTTCCTCTTCTAGTGGTAAGCAAGCATTAATAAAGACCGGTCGTGGATATTCACTAGTACTGATGTTAACCTCCTTTAGCTCATCAATAGTAGCTTGATTTCCTTCTTCAAAAGATGAAGGGGCTTCTTGGGTTTCTTCTTCTTGAGATTTTTCACCAGTTTCTTTTACAGATACATGGTTAGAAGTAAGGATTTCTGTTTCTTCAAGTTCTTCCTCTAAAGATGAGACCGATTTGGTTATAACCACTGTGTGCTTTCTAGCCTTTAAAACTTCACCAGTAGTTACCTTCCATTCGCTTTGCCTTTTCATTCGAGAAGGAATTTTGCTGTGAAAATCTCTTGATTCCTTTAAAGTGGAAAATTTTTTTTTTCGGCCACAGTTAACTTTTTCGGAGTACAGACTTCCAAGCCTTGACTGAATGGAAATTGGTTTACTTACAGAAACTTCACTGCATTTTTCTCCCATTCATTCAAAAGCTGACCTTCGTGATGATTGAATGCTCAAACGATCAAACACTGAACATCGTGTTGAGCGTGCTCCCAAGCGATCAAATACTGAAAGTCCTGGTGGCTTCACTGCATCTTCTTGCTCCTCGAGAACTTTCTCCATATTTATGTACCTCGAAGTTTGTTTATGAATCTTCAATTTTAATGGAGAATATCCAAGCCCCTCTCTAGAAGTTTCGATGTGATCAATTTTCTTTTGCCAGACCTGACGGATCTTGAATGAACTTTGCGGCTTTTCTTTGTTAGGCTCTTTTGTCTCGTGAGCCAATTTTGCAAAATCCTCTTGTTTATATCCAGCTTTGACAAGCAACCTATAAGTATTAGGATCAAAATCTTTGGCTCGATGAGTAGGAAGATCCTGATGTTCACAAAAAGGTTCTTCTACTGGCCTAACAAATCCTTTCAGTGGAGGTATAAGGCCTCTTGATTCTTCCAAGTTAGTGAGGGGAAGAGTCAAATCCTTTAAACCTTGAGCAATTTCATATTCTCCAACTGTGGAGGAAGCCAAATTCTTTCCCTTGTGCTTTAATTCTTGCATCAGGTTGGGCATTACTTCTTCGATAAATGTATCTTTTAGATAAAACTTTGCATCTGCAAAATGTGCTTCTGCTATAGTAAATGGCTTAGCGTCTGCAAGGATCGTCTTGACTTGACCGTTTCTGCAATACTTGAGACATTGGTGCAGAGTTGAGGAGACTACACCATTTTGATGTATCCACGGTCGTCCTAACAACATGTTGTACGTCGTTTTGGCATCGATCACATGGAAAAATGGACTTGACTCCATATCTCCAATGAAAAGTTAAAGTCTAAGTTTTCCATGTGCTTTTTGTCCTCCTTGGTTGAATCCTTGGATCATCAAGCGGCTTTGCATCAATTCATCCAAAGGAACTCCCAATTCCTTCATTGTCATCAACAGGAGTATGTTGACAGCAGAACCATCATCGATCAAGATTCTATTGATCTTCTGTTCTCGAGTATATCCTACGACGAACAAAGGTCGATTATGAGGGGTTGACCCCAGCAACAGATCTTCATCAGAAAAGTTAATTTTCGTAGCACAAGAATGATCATCAACTTCAAATGCTACTGTGTCAATTTTGTTTTCATTATCTTCATTGCCACCGTTATGATAACAAGTCATGAAAACCAAATCTTCATCTCTAAGCTGAATTGGCATGAATTCGTTTAAAGTGATTGGCCTCCTTGACTTTCTCCCTACTGAATTTTTACCCTGAGATGGCATTTTTGTTTCTTGAGGCACATTGGGCTTTGGAGATTTAGATGGTTGTTTGATCATCTTAGCTCTTGTAGGGACTTTCAAAAGTTTTGGAAGATTCTTCTTTTTGCTTTTTCGGCGTGTGACTAGAGTCCAACCATCGTAATCTTGATTTTATCTTTGAAGCAAATAGTTGCCCCCACTTCCCTGAAGATCCACCATCGTACTTGTACTTGGAGCCAGTATGATAGGATCAAAAGAGCCAAATTTTATGGTTCTATCCAGCAAATTGGATTGAGAAACCATATTGACTGATGCCAAATTTGACGATACCGTTTCTTCTTCAAACTCGATTTTCCCCTCTTCATAGAGTCGCATGATTTTATCCTTCAAAATAAAACACTTCTCGAGAGGATGGCTAATCAAGCGATGGTACTTGCAATAATTGGGGTCTTCTACTTTATCAGCTTCTTCAGGTCGCTTCATTTCTAATAACTGAATCAGCTTAGTCTTTAAAAGTTCTTCAAGAATGTTTGAAACATCAGAATCAGGAAAAGGATACTTCTTTTCTTGTCTCTCCTTCAAAGTGATCTTGCCTTTACCTTTGTCTTGGATAGGAGAAGATTTCATCTCTTGAGATTGTTTTGACTTGGGAGATATCTTAAGAGGCTTGGTAGTCACGGTCATAAGACTGTTTGCTTTCTCCCTTGTTGATAAATGTTTTGCCCTCTTTGCGGGTATCTTTTTTTTCCTTACCTTTCTGTGGCTCTTGCATCGGAGGTTCTTGATTTCCAACAGTTGTCATACTCAACTCCATATCATGAGCACGAGTGGCTAATTCTTCAAAGGTCTTAGGCTTGATGCCTTGAAGAATGTAATGCAAGCCCCAATTCATGCCTTGGATGCACATGTCAAGGGCAGAAGACTCAGACAGTCTTTCTTTGCAGTTAAGGCTCAGATTCCTCCATCTGTGGATGTAATCAATGACTGGCTCATCTTTCCATTGACGTGAGCTTGTGAGTTCGATCATGTTGACTATGCGGCGAGTGCTGTAGAATCAATTAAGGAATTCACGCTCGAGTTGTTCCCAACTGTCAATCGTTCCAGGCTCAAGATCAGTATACCAATCAAAGGCGTTGCTTTTTAAGGAGCGAACGAACTACTTCACCATGAGATCTCCATAGGTGCTAGCATTATTGCAAGTTTCCACGAAATGTGCAACATGTTGGCGTGGATTTTCTTTTCCATCGAACTGCTGAAACTTTGGGGGTTGATAGTTCCCAGGCATCCTCAGACGATCGATCCTTTGAGAATATGGCTTTGCATATGTATATGAAGGTTGAGTGACGCTTTCAACTTGATCTTTGATAGCCTCCTTGATAAGATCCTTGAGCTGACTGGTAGTGACGAGTTCATTGATCTTTTCTTCAGAATCCTTAGCAACTTCCTTGCCAGAGTTCTCACCATCATCTTGAAAGATTGATTGCCAATTTTAGTTTGAAGCTTCATTTCTTTTTTCAGTGAGACCGGCGATCTTGTCCATCATGGAAGTGATCTGGTTATCCTTCTCTTTGATGCTTGCTGAAAGAATTTCAACAGATTTTGCCAGAAGTGCCACTTGTTCTTCCAATGATGTGGTGCCAGTTGTCATGACAACCATTACTCCAGAACTTGATTTTGGAGCAGATGATGGAATAGGGCTGTTGCTTGAGTAGCTATCTTGTTCTTTGTATGTTAACTGGCGACTTGTACTTGATCCTCGAGGAGAATCAACTTGTCCAGCAGAAACTTCTTCTAAGTCTTGAATTGGAGAAGAAGTGTCATAGAGAGGGTTTTGATTGAGCACCGGAAAAGTTTGCTCATACAATTCAGCAAGAGCTTTGGTCTTCCTCCTAGTGCCATAAGGATGAGCATGGATATCAACGCTTGATGATGAAGTGGGGTAGACTGCAGGATTAGCTCGAGCAGGCTTGAGAGTTGGTTTGTTAGCAAGGTTCTTCTTGGGAGCCATTGCAACTTGATAACTTGAGTTTTGAAGAAAAGAGATGAAAGGTAGAGATGGTCCCACTAGGTGTGCCAAAATTTATACACACAAATTTCGTGTCGACAATATGACAAGGAAAATTTGCAGTCAAATAAGAATTTTATTAATCAAACTTTGAGGTTACAATCTCTGAAAGTTCTTAAAATAAAGAAATCCTTTGATTCTTTTCTTCAATAAGATTCTGATGAGATCTGCTTCAAGGGTCTTCTAGACTTGATCTTGAAAAACGGGTTTGACCTCCTTTCTTTCTATGGAACAAGATCGGAGAGCAACTTTTTGAGAAATCTTGAGATCCGCTTTAAGGGTCTTCTAGACTTGATCTTAAAAACGGGATTGATCTTCTTTCTTTTGATGAAACAAGATCAAAGAGCAGCTTTCTTAAGAACATGCACAACGTTCTTAAGAATATCTTCAATTTCTTCAATTCCTTCAAAGAATTCTTCTTGAGATTTTGGAGAGGATTTGGATCTTCAAAATCTTCTTCTTCTCTTCAGGCTTCTCCATTCTATCCTTTGTGTTGAGGGAAAGTCTCTATTTATAGTGGTAGCTAGCTAGGTGAAAGAGAGTTCTAAAAGAACTTGTCCTCCTTATTTATTTCTTAATTAATTTAATTTAATTTAATTAGAGATAAAATTTCATTATTTATCCCTTAATTAATTAATGAAATTAGAGATAAAATATTTATTTATCTCTTAATTAATTTAATTAGAGATAAAACTTCATTATTTATCTCTTAATTAATTTAATTTAATTAGAGATAAAACTTCATTATTTATCTCTTAATTAATTTAATTAGAGATAAAACTTTATTATTTATCTCTTAATTAATTTAATTTAATTAGAGATAAAACTTCATTATTTATCTCTTAATTAATTTAATTAGAGATAAAACTTTATTATTTATCTCTTAATTAATTTAATTTAATTAGAGATGAAGTAATTATGACACATGGATGAAATTTAATTGGGTGACCCATGAATCCTTGCAATTTGATTGGTCAAGCTATGTGTACATATTTAATTAATTATAAAATAATTAATTATGATATGATAATGCATAATTTAATTAAAAATTTCTTAATTAAAAGAAATTTCAATTAACACGTGGCAATTTGTAATTGGTCAAAAAATTTCTCCTTCTACACTCACTATTTAATTTGGTTGAAAATTAAGAGCCTAATAATTAAACTCACTTTTTTAAATTTATTTAATTATTTTATATATTAATAATATTATATAAAATATGATTAAAGAAGAAGATTAATTTTATAAATAAAATATTATTATTTATATTAAGAGTAAAATAGTCTTTATGTGTTTATTTTTTATATATTCTTTAACATCATTTTAACCAACTAATAGTATTCTTCTTTTACTCCATTCAATCAAAAATATCTATTCTCACTCTATTCCATTTCTCTTCTATTCTATTTCATCCTTTATTCCTTTCTCTCTCTATTTCATTCTAGCGAATCAAACATGCTGTTAGTTTTAACTCCTTGCAACGTGAATCGAATATGATTCGTTGAACTTGAAATTTAATTTAATTAATTCATGTAATTATGACATTTAACAGGTTTTAAATTCAAATCTCAATATTTATAATTCATTTCTTATTTTAGGTTCTCTTTTGTAAAAAAAAAAAAAAAAAAATGTTCATTTTAGGTGGCTGCTATTTGATGTTTACTCTTCTGGATATATGGCTGATTATAGGATGGAGCTAGGTTATTTTAGAAATTGGATTATCTAATATTGCACCAAGTTTCTTTTAGAAAACAATAATCAATTTCTACCAAACCACCAAATGATGATTAGTTGAGAAACAAGATAAAACTGTCTATATTTCAGTAAGCATGGAAATTTGCCTCAAACCAAACAGATTTTTGACCTTAAGGCAAATCAAGAAAACTTTATACTTCTGCAAAGATGCTCCCAAACGATCTAAAATCTAAATTGATCCTAAAACCTCAATTTCATGATTAAACCATTAAAAATTATTTTAAAAATAAATAAATAATAATGACCATTCTCAACAACTCTGGATGTTGTCATTACTAATCAGGCCTAGGTTCTTCAGATAATGGGTGGCTTTGATTGGGATCAAATTAAAAGGTTGAACTAAGCCCTCTGGACCCTAACTTGGGCTAAGGCCCGAGAATTCTCGAAAATTGTCTTTAAAATTCAGCCCCATTTTCTTCGAATAATGTGCTCTGCCTCCGCTATGTTAGGGATCAGATTTTGTTTTTCTTTTATTATTCGAGAGTTGAGATGGACTAAGATACAACCTCATCACTAAAATTAAGAATCAGATAATTTTATTACTTATCCTGAACTATTGAATCAGTTAAATCAAGCTCACTATGTAAATATAAATTTGTTTATCAAATTTAGATAGACGCTTAACTCAAGTAATAAGAATGGTGTGTAGTTACATCCAAATATTTGGTGGCAATCTATTCCCGTTGCAAGAAACATTAGCAGGGATTAAATCTAAATTAATTTGCTGTTTAGACTAGCTCTTACATTGCTAAAAGATGTATGCTAAAGCACTTGCAGGTTACAAATTCTGCTATCTGATTCATACCTTACAGAGGGTGCAGTCCAACAATCTTTGCATCAACAATAACGTTGTTTGTGGGAATCCATTCCAGCCCTCAGCAAAAATATAGTCTACACCCTTGACTCGGAGATAGTGTTAAGGGAAAAAACGATCTCATATCAACTACCTAAAGATTGGACTATGATTTTATAAAATAAAGATTACCCTTCCCTATCGACATGCATTTTTTTCAAAAGACAAAATCATAAAAACAATGTTTAGACCTTTAAAGCCAACAATATCCTTCCAAAGCTGTACCTGGTGCTAATATATTGGTGTTAAGAAGTGTGGATCCAAAATAAAGTCAACCCCTGTCCTTAACAGGGAAGAAATCTGGAAGTACCTAGGTTTTGGATCTGCCTTTTTGCTGCAAACTCACTAAAATTTTGTTTTCAAACTACAGCTGGAATTCCAACCAATGTCCTTTAAATGGGTTGGGCTTGGACCATTTCTGAACACTTGAAACAGTATTAATAATAATGACCCAATAAAAAAAGAAAATTCAAAAGAAAGATGAATAATAATGACCATAAAAGAAAAGAAAGAATAAGTGCATTTTACCCCCACCAGTAACCACCACATGATTATTTTTTTTGCTCATATATTTTGTTAGGTTTATTTTTTTGAGTTCGTATTCCATACATCAATGAAATTTTTTAATTTTATAATTAAAATTAAAAATTTGTTACATGTTTAATTTTTTTAACATTTTATAAGAAAATGTATAATCTTGTTAATGGTCTTATGAAATCTTAAATTTTGGTGATAAATAAGATAATTTCTCTTATTTTTGCTGCACTTCTTTTTGGCTGAATTTGGGCATTTTTAAAGTTCAGGAAGCAACCACATCCTCCACTTGCAAAATTTGTCTCTCCCACTACTTTCATATTCTTTTTCTTTTTTCAATCTTCTTGAATTTCTTCTGGTCATTCTCTTGGTGTGTTTGAGCCCCTTTTTGACCATAAAAAAGTCAGGGAAAAAAGTGAGTAGAAAAAGGAAATGCCATATACTGGAGATAAAATTCAGCACATATTATTATCCTTTCCCATTGTCTGCCACAGAATTTGCTTGTTTCTCATTGCAAAAATGTAGCAGTTCTTCTGACCTTTCATTGCTTTTTTTTTTTTTTTTTTTTAAATTTGCTTTTCTTCAGATTTTTTTAATATAAAAAAATAATTACATTGTTAAGATTCCAATCCAAACTGACTAAATATTAGCTCATAAAAATGAAAGCATGAACTAACAAGGAATTCCATTACCTTCACCCCAAAGTTAAGCCAGTTTCTTACACATAAACCAAAATTTTATGGTACTTTGATTATTCATCCCATCCTTCACATACCTAATTTTGTTTTATTAGTTTTTTGTTAAGTCTATATTAACATTTCTTCAACAAGATCTAAAGTTGGAATTAGCATTTTCAAGGTAAGTTTGTGACAATTTGATCTAAGCAATCGAACCTTCAAAATTATGCTATTCCCAAAGCCACATTGCAAGCAAAAACTAAATTGAAATATACTCCTAAAAATTACCGGATATTGAATTTTAATTTACCGAAATTTAGGCGAATATTGATCTATAGTACAAAAAAGGAAAAGACTAAAAAAAAAAAAAAAACGCCCCCAGATTTTTTCCGATTTATCCCTCTATACAACCAAGGGGAAAGTAAAACTCTGCCGTTTCAACGACCATTAGTAAAAGGTTTTTTTTTTTCTAATGGCCTTAAAACTATAAATTACCATGGGCCGTTAACATCGCCGTTACCGTTTTTAACTTTCGGCGAGGATTTCATCGTTTCCATCAACTGCTCCGTTTCCGTCACCACCATCACCTTCTTCATCGAGCCACCGCTCTACCGGCGCGCACTCGGCTTTGTGGCGCAGCTTCCAATCAAGGGCCTGGCAAGCGCGTGAGCAGTAATTCACAGCCCCACAAACCGAACACCTGCGGAACTCGTGCTTTCTTGTCTCCGGCCTCCCACAACCAACGTGCGAGCATAGCCTCAAGCCCGGGCCGGGTATCCCGCCCCGAGTGTCGAACCACTCCACTAAGAACTTGCTAGCCGGATGCGCCTCCGGTCCTGGCACATTGCATCCAAAATCACTCAGCAACGGGCATCCCGGCACGGTCGGATGACGTTGGTTAGGGTGCGGGATCGGGTGTGGGCTGCTCGTTAGCCAAGAGCGCGTAGATATGTTAGTTGCAGCTGCTGATGATAAAACCGCCGCTAGCTCTCGGGCGTTGGCTTGGACGAGAAACCGGCGTCCCTCGGAAATGTTTTGCCGGACGCCGTATCCGTCCTGCAGACAGTGGCCGAGCTCACGCAGGGCGTCGATGTGGCCAAGGAAAGCAGCCCGGGCGCACAAAGCCACACCGGCTCTGAGGTCCTTATCGTTTTTAGAGCCGCCGCTGCCGTTGAACTGAATCACAGCTAAGGAGTAAAGCGCCGGCGCGTGAGAGCTAATCGCCGCCTTAGCCATAAGGGAGGCTCCACTCCCTCGATTTTGTAAACAGTAGAAACGAATCTGTAGCAAATCATAAAACAGTTAACTTCTTAGAGAATGTTTATATTATTGACTAAACTTGATAAGAAATAAAAACGAAATTGGAATTTTCAACAAATAATAATCAGGTAGTAAAATAATTAATTTTTTACGAGTTAACTCACCATGCCTAGAGTGTAACAAGCTTCAAAATTTCCGGCATCAGCGCAATTCTTCAAGAACCTGTGAGCTGACTCGGACCAGTTTTTGGCTTTAATGGCAAACATTTTTGGAGATGCTTTAGATAATACCAGAGAATGGAGTGCTAAACTATTAAGTCTCTTGCTTCTGTTTTCACAAAATCAAAAATTCGTAAGAAACCAAACAAAAAAATTCAAACTTTTCCCTCAGAAACAAGACAACCGAAAAGTCCAGTGAACGACGACGTACGTAATCAAAATGTTGAAGAAATCGGAAGGGCAACGGGCGGTAGAGCTGAGTTTGGAGAATATAGAAATGACAATATCATCGGGTAAAGCATCGAACAAATCACTTTTTCCTGCAATCTCCGGGGAGAATCTTTGACGTTTCCGGCAAGCCATATTATCTCCGGCGAAATCCCACCTTTTAACTACTATTTTCTTTACACAAACATCAGCTCTAGGGTAACAAACCCCTCTCCTTGTTCTCATTTCTCTTTCTTTATTTTTTTTTTTTTTCCCTAGCGGCTCAAGAGATAAATAGAGGAAATGAAAAAGCAAACTGAGACGTTATATAGAAGAAGGGGAAAGCACAAACCAAGGCTTAAAAGGAAGAGAGCAAAAACAACAACAACGACAGAACCGAATGAAATTATAAACAATAAATAAACAGTAAAACACCTCCTGGCTCTTGGAGACAAAGTTGAGTACGCTTAATTACATTCTTTACCCTATTTATTTATTAATTGTTTTTACGGTCAAACGCGGTTGACCCAGATCCTTCTTCTGGTCGTCGGTTTTATCATTCAATGTGAAAATTAAGATTTTTTTTTTTTTTTTATCTGTTTCTTTTTACATGGATTTGAAGAAAGACGAGAGAGGTAGCTTACACAAAGTAAAAGAAAAGATTTAACGTCTCATCTCTTTTTTACTATTTGTTTGGTACAGGTAAAAAAAATGGTTGTAGACTTGTGGGTTTGTTTTTAAAGCAGTTAAATTTGTTGCAAGTAAAAAAAAAAACTAACTTATACTTATTTTTTGTAATACAGTTTTGTTCAAGATTATAAAAAAAATCAACGTAGTTTTGGTGCGTGAACACAGCCGACCATTTTGGGCTCTTGTTTTGAGATTAATCTGCATGTTTTTTGTTTGCGGGTGTGGAAATTGCCTTCTCATTAACAAACTCAGGTTACGAAATTCTGGGCACTCGTTCGATCATTATAAACTTATAATAAAGAGGTCAGACGTATGAATCAGCCGGCACGAACAATGGTGCAGTTACTTTTACTTGCTTATTTATTTTTTAGTTTTTCTTTTTGCCTTTTTATTTAATAAAAAAAAAAATTTAATCTACCTTATTTTGTGATTTTAAAATTTTACTTAAAGTAACAAAAAATATCTGAACTTCATTGTCATCTTTGAGAAATTATCCCATACATTTTCAGTAAAATTTTTAGATTTCACAAATAAAATTTAAAAAGTGAAACATATTCTTAAAGTATAGTAATAAATAAATAAAAAAATAAATTGACATGTGACAATTTTTAAATCTCGCATAGAGTTAAAATATTTCACTACTAATATATCAAAGACGAATCATATTTTTATTGAATTCAAATAAGTATTTAACATTTAATTTTTACTTAAATAAGTTTTTAACTTTTAATTTATTCTCTTTACCCTTTAATTTATATTCAAATAAATCATTACCTTTTATTTTATAACTAAATAAGTTTTTAGCATAAATCAATCTTCTATTTGAAGTATGGGCATATTTCGATACAATGAGAGGATAAAAATTTATTTGGATATAATAAAAATATATGCACTTATTTAAAAAAGTAAAACTATTTTTATGAGTTTTTTTTAGTATTTTAGCTTAAAATTTGAATTAAATTGTTGATAAATTACTATCTATACAACCATATAATATTGACAACACAATTTCTCTAAGTGCCGACACGTGGGCATTTTTTTTTAAGGAAAGAAAGAACGGTAAGAGAAAGAGAAAGAAAGAGGAATCGAAAAAAATATAAAAATTTGTTTGTTCGTGTTCGTGTTATTTTTCGCATGTTTAAAGTATTATAAATTTATATAAATTTTTACACGTTAATAATTCGTTTTATGTATATTTTGATACGTTCGTGTATTCATGTAATGTTCATGTTATTTTTCGTATTGTGTTCTAATTATTTTTTTATGATGTGTTTGTGTCGTGCCTCAATTTTTTTTCTTCATATTTTGTATAATTTGTCATTGTGGTTCAATTAAAAAAAATTGTTTGTTCGTGTCGTGTTCGTGTTAATTTTTTGTGTGTTTAAAGAATTACAAAATTTTATACATTAATAATTCATTATATATATTTTTTGACACGTTTGTGTATTCGTATCTCAATTCACCTCATGTTGTGTTGTGTCGTATCTCAATTCACCTCATATTTTACATAATTTTATCAAAGTTATTTGATTTCAACTTTAAATTCATTTACTTACGATATTAAAACATAACAATTTATTTAAATAAATAATTATTATTTAATATGATTCAACTTATATTTATTTATAATTATTAATTTAATTAAAATTTTATAAATATTAAAAAAAAAATCTCCAGCCAAGAGGGAAGAATTTTAGTCTAATTATAATATAAAATTGATTACATAAATTGTTCATGTGTTGACATGTGTCCTTTTTTTTTTTTGGAAGGAAAGAAAGGAAAGGGAAAGAAATAGAAAGGGAAAGAGAAAAAAAAAAAGAGAAGAAAGAAAAAGAAAGAAAGAAAAAAATAAAAAAATTTATGTGTTTGAGTTATTTTTTTGTGTATTTAAAGTATTATAAATTTATACACGTTAATAATTCATTTTATGTATATTTTGATATGTTCGTGTATTCGTGTTGTGTTTGGGTCGTTTCTCAATTTATTTCATATTTTGCATAGTTTGTAATTGCTATTCAATTTAGAGCAAATTTTGTGTTTGTTTATTGTCCGTGTCGTGTCTCAATTCATGACATATTTTACATAATTTGTTACACTAGTTTAATTTAGAGAAAAATTTATGTGTTCGTGACGTATTCGTATTCATGTTATTTTTATGTGTGTTCAAAATATTATAAAAAAATAATTTTAAAAATATAGATGTTATTTTACTACTTTTATAAAATATAACTTTTAAAGACTTAAAAAAAAAAACTATAAATAACTTTTATTTCCTTTAAAACACTTTTTTTTTATCAAAAGCACATGCACAGTAGGTGAACAAATTCTAATAGCAATTTATAACGCTCTATTTTGTAAATAAATAATCATTTTATATTTAAATAATAACAAAATACAAGGCAATAAAATAATAAAATACAAGGTAATAACAAAGAAAGAAATGAGAAAAAATGAGAAAATTTTATGTGTTTGTTTTCATGTTATTTTTTCGAGTATTTAAGTAATATAAATTTATATAAATTTTTACACGTTAATAATTTTTTATGTATATTTTGACACGTTCGTGTATTATTATAGTGTTAATGTTATTTTTCATGTTTTGTTTTTATTATTTTTCTTATGTTATGTTCGTGTCGTGTCTTAATTCATTTCATATTTTGCATAGTTTATTGTTGTGATTCAATTTAGAGGAAATTTTGTATGTTCATGTCGTGTTTAATTCATGACATATTTTGTATTATTTGTTATAGTGATTCAATTTAGAGAAAAAATTGTGTGTTTGTGACGTGTTCGTATTATTTTCTTGTGTGTTAAAAATATTATAAATTTATATGAATTTTTACACGTTAATAATTTATTTTATATAAATTTTGACACGTTGGTGTATTCATGTCATGTTTATGTTATTTTTTGTGTTGTGTTGTAATTATTTTCACATGTTGTATAGTATCGTGTCTCTATTCATCTTAAATTTTGCATAATTTATCATAGTGATTCAATTTTAACTTTAAATTTATTTATTTACGATATCAAAACATAAAAAATTATTTAAATAAATAATAATAATTCAACTTAAATTTATTTGGAATTGTTAATTTAATTAAAATTTTATAAATATTGAAAAAATTCCCGAGCGAAGCCGGGGAAGAATTCTAATTATATATATATATATATATAATATTAACTACACAAACTCTCCTGGTGCTGACACGTGTTCACTGCACTGGTGCCGACACGTGTTGTTTTTTTGGAAGGAAAGAAAGAAAGGAAAGAAAAGAAAAGAAAAGAAAAGAGGAAAAAAAAAAAGAAGAAAAAAAAGATGGAAAAAAGAAAAATAAAGGAAAGAGAAAAAATCTGATGTCGACACATGATTTTTTTTTTTTTTTTTTAGGAAAAAAGAAAGAAATGAAAGGAAATGAAATGAAAGAGAAAGAAAAGAAAAGAAAGAGAAAAGAAAGAGAAAAAAAATTATGTGTTCGTGTTATTTTTTTATATTTAAAGTATTATAAATTTATATAAAAATTTTACACGTTAATAATTCGTTTTATGTATATTTTGACACGTTCGTGTATTCATGTTATTTTTCGTGCTGTGTATTAATTATTTTTTCTATGTCGTGTTTGTGTCGTGTTTCAATTCATTTCATATTTTGCTTAGCATTGTGATTCAATTTCGAGAAAAAAATAATGTGTTCGAGTCGTATCTTAGTTTATGACATATTTTGAATCATTTGTTATAGTGATTCAATTTAGAAAAAAGTTTGTGTTAGTGGCATGTTCGTGTTATTTTTTGTGTATTTAAACTGTTATTTATATAAATTTTTTACACGTTAATAATTCTTTTTATATAAATTTTGGCAAGTTCGTGTATTCGTGTCGTGTTTTAATTATTTTCCCATATTATATCTGTGTCGTGTCTCAATTCATCTCATATTTTGCATAATTTGTCGCACGATTTGATTTTAACTCTAAATTCTTTTACTTACGATATTAAAACATAAAAAATTATTTGAATAAATGATAATTATTTAATATAGTTCAACTTAAATTTATTTGTGGTTATTAATATAATTAAAATTTTATAAATATTAAAAAAAATCCCAACGAAGTGGGTGAATAATTCTAATTTTTAAATAAAATTATAATCAAATCAAACATAAAAATAATCAACTCTGTTAAATTAATAAGTAAAGAAAAAAAATATTTTTGTAATTAATATTAGTTAATTAAAATAAATAACTACATAAATAAAAAAGAAAATAAACATTAGTTATTTTTTATATGAGTAAATGTATCATTATCTTTTCTAAAAATAATTATTATTTCGATATAAAATTATTATATAAATAAATATATAAAATTAATAAATAATTGAATATATATTATTTTTTTAAGTTTCAATTCGTGTAAATATATTATTATTAATTTTTAAAATAATTTATTTGATATTACTATCATTTTTATTATTTTAAATTATTTATTAACAAAACTATTATTTTAGATAAAATAATTTCATTAGTTTTTAAATATTTTTTAACATTTTAAATTTTTATTTTATACAAATTTTAATTTAATATCTTTAATGGCTTTTTTCTCTCTCATTATACTTTACATCACTACTAACTTTTTCATTCAAACACAATTTTCATTATTGATTTTAATCTCATCATTACAGTACGCAATCTTGCCGTCAAGGATGTTTTCAATCTCAACGAAATCAATCTTTACCATCTATTGCCTAATTAGTGTAGAGCAAAGTAGTCAGTACCGTATGCATACTGTTTTTCTTTTGGTACTAGTACGTACCGGTACCGGTGTCAGGGACAAAGCTAGAAATATTGACGAAGGGAGGCCGAAATTAGATTTACTCATGGGCCGAGGTGCGGCCTGAAATTTTTTTCAACTTTACCCAAGCCCGACCGGAGCCGGGCTCGGACCGACCGCTGCCCCGTTTCACTGTTTATTTAACATTAAATTTTTTTTTTATATTTTTATAATTAAATTTAAATAAAAATATTTTATTTTTATTTAAAAAGTGATCTGAGTAGGCCCGGATCACGAAAACCCTACCCAGGCCGGGCTCGGCCAAAGACAAGGTACAACCAGAATATACATATAAAGATTTAAATTAAAAATAAAAATCGTGTATAAAATAAACTTGTCTAAGGATATAGTTATTCGTCGGCTCGAATCGGGCCGAGCCTTGGACAAGTAAATTTTTTTGCTATGTGATTCTAACTCGACCCAGTCCATGAAAAACTCTAGTATAAAATTATTAAATTTAAGTATTATATATGATATTAAATTTGCTAACAATATATAAATTCCTTATAATGAAATAATTTTAAAATTTTTTAAATATTATAATTCATGTTGCATATGAAAAAATTTAATGAGAAATAAAGTCTCAACTCTCAACGTCAAAAAAATTTATTGTCTAATTAAAATATGCTTAAAATTATTTCATATTATAAAAGAAAATCATAAGATTACATATATTTAGAAAAAGCAAAATAAGTTAAATGCACAATTCGTATTAGACATTGTAATTGTTTAAATTTTTTTTGTTTATTTCTCTCTTATGAGCATAGAATGAAAAATATTAAACAAAATAATTAATATTAATGCATCTATTTAATTGATTGAAAATGTAAGTACTAAATAGAGAGAATTAAGCTAATAATAATAAATGAGGTTTAAATTAAAAATGTTACCAAATTTATTATATCAAATAAATTATATAAATAGGGGGCAAATTGAAGGGGTCAAACAAAATTTAGAAAGGCCAAACATGATTTTATTTTATTTTTAAAATTTTAAGGGGGGCCAAATTGAAAGCCAAATAAATTTTGGAGAACCTAAACATAATTTTTCCCTTATATAAAAAATCTTTAAAAAATTAAGGGGCCAAGGCCCCTGCCTGCCTCCTCCATCGCCCATGACCGGTGTGTTTCAGAGTACCATTTCGAGTTTACCGATATTTTTCAAATATTTTTATATATATATATATATATTTATAAAGCTCATTTCTAAGTTTTCTAATAAAATATATATTATATACATGTATACGATATATCTCAATTACATACATATATATGATTATATGCAAATACAAAATTTTAAATATTTAATATCTAAAATTTTTAATCATAAATAAATAAAATAAATAATTTAAAAATATAATAAATTATTATTAACTAGATTAATAGCCTAATTTAATAAATATATATTTTTGAATGAAATTATAAAAAGTAAAAACTATTATGACTAAAAAGTATTAAGAATTGGTTAGAAAAAATCAAGTGAAAAAAAATTTAAAAATAAAAAAAATAAAATCTTGTACCAATCAGTACGAGTCCGTACGTACTAATACAGGCTAGTACATACCGATATAGACCGGTATTAATCGATATGGACTGGTACAAAATTAAAATGATACAATGTTGATATATATTTTTTTTTTCAAAATTGATATGTATCGACTGATATGACCGATATCAATATGATATCGACTACCATGATGCAGAGTGTAATTGTAATTCTACATTTTAGAACAACTGTAGTACTATCGTACAGTTCTAATTGCTAAAGCCTGTGAATGCGATACTCTGAAATCTGCATAACAAGCCAATAAATGTTACGGCAGAAAAATAAAAATAAAAAAGTTTAAGGCAGAAATGCGAAACGTGATTGTTAGTTGCCAAATACCGGGAAGGAAATGAAGACTCTAATGGAGGGGTGAAAATAATTTCAGTTAGGTTGAAAATAACGACGATGTTAAAATTAATTATTATAACGATGAGTATGAATGTCAAAAGAGCTTGTACCCAACGCATTTCAATCCTTCCCCAATTCGATAAAGGTGATTTTTTTTTTTTGAATATCGAAGATTAAGTCGTGGTAAGTCGAATTAGAGAATAAAAAAATCGTTGTTGGATTAGACTCGAGTTTAGAGTCATACGATCCGCTTCGACTCGAAATATATATAAAAATAGTATTTTTTTTTTAGTTTTATATTATTAAATATATGTATATTATATTAATATTAATTTAGATATATCGAGATGTTATGAAATTAATTAACTATATTTACGTCAATAATGAATGATAGTAAGTATTTGATCATTTTCTCTCTAACCCATAAATTGAACACCACATAAACATTTCCTAATTAATTTCTGCAATCGGTTGAATTTAGCTTGAAAAATAACTTCTTCCTCAAAACACAACCGATTTAGCGTTGCTAGGCTGCCAGCAAATCCTAAACTAGTCCTAAGGGTGTGATTGGTGAAAAATTCAGTTTCACTCTTCCATGCCGCTTGCATGCTTTAATTATCTTTGGACTGCATTGATTCAAAACAATTTCTATATCAAAATATCTTCATTTTGAGTTTTGACTCTATAAAATTAAATTGAAGAAGCTTTCAAACCATCTCCAATTAAACTAACAGGATAAATATTTATAGAGCATAAATTAAAATATACATTAAATAAATAATTAGTGGATAAATTTATCAAAAAAATAATAATAATTAGTAGATAATCTAACCCTTGCATTAGTTTTTTTTGGATTAAAGGGCAAATTTGTCACCGTACTATAGGTGGATATTGAAAGTTGTCACTACACTTTATTTTGATTGATATTTGTCATTATACTTTGAGATTAAGTGTAAATTTACCACTCTACTTTTATTTAATTGAATTTTACAACTAAACTTTGATTTTTGATTGAATTTTGCCACTTAATATTGATTTTGGATGATTTAAAGATAAAAATTTAACAAAAAAATATTTATTTAAATATTTCATTTTAATAATTAAAAACAATAAATTAATTTATAAAAAATATTAAAAAATTAGCATATAATGTTTATTTTATAAAAGAAATACTTGAAAAAAAAAAAGAAATACCAAAAAAAGAAAAAGTTAAGTTTCGTTTTTTATAAAATAAAAATTCTATGCTAACTTTTAATATTTTTTATTAATAAATTTTTTATTGTTAATTATTAAAATAAAATATTTAAAAAAAATATTCTTTCTTTATTAACTTTTGTCTTCAAATAATTCAAAATTAAAATTGAGTGACAAAATTCAATCAAAAATTAAAATTTAGTGGCAAAATTCTGTCAAACAAAAGTGAAGTAGCAAAATTCAATATTGAGTTAAAATATAGTAGTAAATTACCCTTAATCCCAAAAGTATAATGACAAATATCAATCAAAGTAACGTATAATAGCAATTTTTAATATCCAACTATAGTATGATGATAAATTTACTCTTTAACTCATTTTTTTTTTAATTAGAATTCCCGACACTCACTCTGTGAGTGAAAATATATTTTAAAAATAAATAAATTATGTTTAAAAAATTAAATATAAAAAATTGGATAATCTCTTTAAGTTGGTATATTTTTTAGAAAATCGGGTGGGTAGTTTTTTAGAAAATTGGGTGGTTTTTTAAAAGTAAATAGATAACGTTTTTTATTGAATATATTATATAAAATATTAAAAGATATAATTATCTTTATTTAATTTTTTAATTTTTTTAATTTTATTTGATTGTTTTATATTTTCACCAACTGAGTTGTAGCCACATGACTCGTGACACCAATTAAATCACTCATTTTATAATAATATAGATATAAAAAAATTGTATAATTACAAAATAGCCCATAACTTCTTGTCCCCTATTATGAAAACGGTTATTAGATAGTAGTGTTTTTTTTTTTTCAAAATAAAAAGAGCTATTTGTTATAATAATATAACATTTTGGCAAAAACCAAGTATTCCGTCAATATGCAATCTCTAACCATATATTGCATATATATGTTGCTCAATATTAATGGTAGTATCTTTTCTCATAAACTTAAATTGAAATTCATGATTAACATGAGATTAAGGACAAAGTTCAGTACAACTGTATAATAAAACTTTTTGAGCTCAATTAATTAATTAACATATTTGTATGTGCAAATTTAATTTTTTTTAAGCATTAAATCTAAAATCAATTAATAATAAATGAATAGGACTAATTTGAATATAAGATCATAAAAACTCAAGACTTAACATATATGAGATAATACAACTTACAGGCCACATCACGTGTAGGTCGGAGACATAATAATCTATCATGTGATAAACTCAAAATGTGTATAAGGCATGAATAATATAACAAAACCCGAGATGTGATACCATATTAAGTATCCAACTAAAACTCAAGTGGCAAAATATAGTTGAAGAAGCCCAACTTGAATATAAAATCATAAAAAAACTCAAAATTTAACAAATTTGGATAACAACATTGAACAAACTCAATGCAGTTTTTTTAAGAAGATAAGAGAATTAGATGGTCAAAGTACTTGAGAGGTTTTTTACTATATCATCTAGTGTAAATTAATTCCTTTATTATAAAACTGAGTAATTTAATCTTTATTCTTATAAAATTAAAGCAAAAAGGTAAAATCATTAACTGGTGTAACGTGAATCGTTAAAAAACCTGAAATGGCATTTAACCTGTGTTTAGTTGATGACTTGGATGTCAAATATTGACGTGACACCAATAAATATATTATTTTAAGATGACATAGACAAAATAAGTCACATCAAATGTTGAAAATATATTATTTATTTTATCCATTCATCTTAAAATAATATATTTTGTTAGGTCCGCGTCGGTATTTGACATCCACGTTATCAACTAAATAGATATTAAATGTCACGTCAAATTTTTAAACAGTTCACGTTACATCAATTAGTGATTTTACTTTTTTCCTTCAATTTTAAAAGAAAAAAGATTAAATTATTTAATTTTATAATAGAGAGACTAATTTATACTTGATGATATAGTATATGAATTTCTTAAGTACTTTGACCAAATTAGATTGTTTTATGGAATATATTCTCCATGATAATTAATTAGAATTGTGAAAATAAGTAGGAAAAAAAAAGCAAAAATTTGACAATATTGTAGTGGCAAAAAGATAGAAAAGGACAAATGTTGATTTTTTTTTTTTTGGTCTAAAGGATTGGGTCGGAGAAAGATTCGAAGGTGCTGTGTTTTAAAGAGGGACAAACAATTAAAGGTATCGAAATTAAGATTTCGAAATACGTTATGATATTTTTTTTATATTAAAAAAAAAAAAATTTGTGATATAGAGTTGCAAACCTTATCTTATATTTTTTATACTTTTCAGCATGATTCATGGATTGGCAATTGAACTTGTCAACAGTGATAACCGATTGTAGCGAGTCAACGAGCCTAATCCAATTTGAACATGTGTCAATCGAATTTTGAAGTTATCTTGTATTTTTTTTTTTCTTCGGATCTCAATTTTCATTAACCTAATTTTTTATTGAGCTTTAAATTTTAGAGGTACTATAAAAATATTCGCGTTTTGTTACGAATATATTATCGAATTTGAATTAATATTTTATAATAAATTTGAAAGATAAAAAAATAAAAAAATAAAGATAATTTAGAAAAATAATAACTCCCATTATTATATGACATCTGGTATAAAATTGAGAGTCATTTAATATGGGTCAATTAGATCTGATAATTACAGAAAAAACATAATTATATGATACAAATATAATATGAGAAAATAATTAAAATACGACATGAAAAATAAAATGAAAATGACACAAATACATGAACATGTCAAAATTTACATAAAACGAATTATTAACGTGTCAAGATTTATATAAATATATAATAACTTGAATACGATTATGACAAAAAAAATAACACGAACACGACGACACGTGATACAAAATTGAAAGTTATTTGAATAGTGTTAATTAGATTTGACAATTTCGGACACAACATGATTATACGACACGTATAGAACATGAAAAAAAATAATTAAAACACGATACGAAAAATAATATGAATACGACATAAATATAGGAAAGTATCAAAATCTACATAAAATCAATTATTAACGTGTAAAAATTTATATAAATTTATAATACTTTAAACACAGGATAAAATAACACAAACACGTTACAAACATACATTTTTTTTTCTCTAAATTGAATCATTATGACAAATTATACAAAATATGAGATAAATTGAGACATGACACGTATGCATAAATTTTTTTAAAAAATTTAATCACAATGACAAACTATACAAAATATTTGGATGAATTGAAAACGACACGAATACAATATGAAAAAAAAAAATTAAAATACGACACGAAAGATAACATGAACATAAAACAAATACACAAATGTCTCAAAATCTACATAAAATGAATTATTAACATGTAAAAATCTATATAAATTTATAATATTTTGAACATACGAAAAAATAACACGAACACGAAACGAATATGTCAAAATCTACATTAAATGAATTATTAATTTGTAAAAACTATATAAATTTAATATATTTTAAATACACGAAAAATAATATGAACAAGAATAATTTAAATACACAAAAAAATAACATGGATATTTTATTTTTCTCTCTTCTTTCATCTTTCATTTTTAGTGACCAATTTTTTTATTCTTATTTTTCAAAATGAAACAATATTGTTTTGGCCCAGTAAAGTTAAAAAAAAATTAAAACACACACACACAAAACCCCCCAACAAATACACTAATTACCATAATTATCCCTCAAACCAATTTTAATACTTCATCTGATTTGTCTCAAGGATAATATCCTTTAATCTTAAATTAAGCTATCTCATGCAATTGAGGGATAGTTTTTAATGTTTCTTATTATAGATTTGAACATATCAACAACAAAAAAAAATCTTGTAAGAATCACGTTCAATATTTTTACAGTCGATAGTTGACTGAGAGACAATGAAAAAAAAAATCATGGATTCGGATGGATACTATATATAAAATCGAATTATCTTTGAACAAATAAAAAATCAATTTAATTAATAAAAAATTGAATAAAATCAGTAAAAAACTGATAAATACATTTTTTTTTATATTTTTTTCAAAATTTTGTTATAAATGATGAAATTTAAACTCTTAACTTTTTAACTTAAAATTAAAAATCATACCACTAAATCAAATATAAATTTTTATTAATTATTTACTATTATTTAAGATCAAAGAGGTCAGGCAGGCAGGCAGGGTCTATTTTTTGTTGGGACGTTTAAAGAAAGCTGAGTTGTTCCCTCCCAGTGGTGCACGCCTTTTTTTTCAATTGACACGTGGCTCTCATCCGCCCTCTTCTCTTGTGTGTTGGCAAATCAGTAACTTGCCACGTCAGATAAAGTACCAGAGAGTTAAGCAAACTGAAAGCATGCCACGGTGATGGCAGTGGCACCTTGGCTATTTTTTTTTTAAAAATAAATATTAATTTGTTAGTTACGTGAAGAAACAAAACCTCACATGCAAGTAATGTTCAATTTCTAGTATACTCGTAGTACTTGATAATTTTGAAGACAAACTTTCGAAAAAGAAATGAAGACAATCGTTAATAGCACGTGAATATGATATGAAACTAAACGGATTTGAATTTTGTATAATTAAGTTCGTATCATACAAATGTCAACCTGTCTGTAATAAAGAAATATTTGTGTTTTATTTGAATTGACCTGCTTAAAACGTTAATTTATGATATAATTTATTTAAATTTGTTTATTGAATTATTAAAACTAAAAATATAAAAAATAATTTATTATAATCAATTGTGTTTAAATTAATTAATTAATTATATTGTGTCTAAACAAGTTAATTATATTCATATGTAATTATTATAATAATCGTGTCATGTCTGTTAAAAACTTTGACATGATTTAATAATCACATACATGAATTGCTAACCATAATTTCGAGTTGTTTACTATCTACAATTGCTCTAATTGTGGTATTTCCAGTATTATCGTTCTAAACATTTTTCCATTGATATACATATATATATACTTTTATTTTTATTTAATTATGAAGAATTTGAATTTAATTTTTTTTTCAATTAAACATTTATGCACGTATTATTAAATCTAATGTCGTTGTACTAATTTAAGTACTTTATATTAGTAACACTAACATTTAAACTCCATTTTGTTTGATATTTTTACTTTTTGTTATTTGTACTTATTTTCAGTTCATTTATATTTTTTATTTTTCATTTTTCTATTACTAAAAGTAAAAATAAAAAACATCTACCAAACGAAACCTTAATGCCAAGCAAATTAAAGCTACACCAACTGACTAGATCCAGTAGGTGCAATCAAAAGCACTCCCCCAATGTTAGTCATTAATTCGTGATCAAATTTAAACTTATCATGTGGCTCAATTTATTCTTTTTTCCGGTTATTTTACATATACAAATTAAACAACATAATTTTAATAAATTTATAGTTAGAGAAATTAATTTTAGATGAAAAAGTAGAATTTGTGATAGTGGACATGTCGTAGAAATATAGCTCCAATAATTTTCTTCTCAAAAGATTTTATTTTAATCATAAGTACAACCAAAGAAATAATTAAAATGTATTACCAACATTTGGTTGGTTGGAGTGGTAAGCGATTTCAGCTCCAAGATGAGGACAAAGGTTCGAGTCTTGGGAGTCACCAATGTTGGGAGGGTTTTACCATCATGCTTCCCGGTCCGAACACGGATTAGTCTTCCATCAATCATAAAATGAGAAAGGGGAACACCCTGAATTTAGATAAAAAAATAAAAATAAAATGTATTGGACACATGACATGTTGCACATAATCATAATTACTAATTTGAATTAAAATGAGGAAGGGAAACACCCTGAATTTAAATAAAAAAATAAAAATAAAATGTATTGGACACATGACATGTTGCACATAATCATAATTACTAATTAGAATTAGGACGCAATACAAAGCAAGACTCTGAGATTCAAGAAATGTGGATGCAAATAAAGAAATAATTAATTAAAATCACATATATGTGGGTGAGTAGTTTTTTTTAGCAAATTAGTTATTTTTTAAGAGGAAGTTTTTTAGATATTTTTTTTAATATAAAAATAAATAATTTTTGTAAATTTTTTAAATAATTTTTTTATAAAAAAAAACATTTAAAAGACATTAACATCCTTTATTTTATAATCATTATAATTTTATAAATTTTTTTTGATAATTTTCTCAACTGAATTGGTGTCATTTAACTCGTGATACCAACTCAATTACTCACATTATATATAACTAGAATTTCCTCACCCACTATGTGAGTGGGTAGTGTTTTTTAGCAATGTAGTTGTTTTAAAGAGAAATATGTAATTTTTTAGGTAGTTTTTTAATATAAACAAGAATATTTTTGTAACTTTTTAAAATAAAAATCTGTTTTAAAAAAATATTAAAAAGACATTAATATTTCTTATTTTATGATCATTATAATTTTTTTTAGTAATTTATTCAATTAAATTGGTGTCACTTGATTCGTGATATTAATCCAGTCACTCTCATTATATATAATATAGATATAAATATATTGCATCACTAAATATCGAAGTTGACTTGAATGTCATTATCTTTGTTAAAACATATATACTCTCTCAGTCTTATTTTCATTGTTCTTATTTGATTCTGAGGCATACTAAGAACAAAGCTTTGTTGTTTTACATATTTGATATTATAAATTTTTTTTTATAATATTAATGTATCATATTTTTATTGTCAAAAGAAATTTGAAAAAAAAATATTAGGTGTTCAAAAATTAAAAAAAAGAAAAGAAAACATTTTGAAATATTAAAAAAAAAAAAAAGAAAGAAAAATAGGCAAAGAAAAGGAGAGTAGGGAGTATATGGCAAAATTCCTGTTCAGCAATGAATATTTACTTAGAGATAAGTTTGGTAATTTTGGATACGATATGATTATACGACATAAATACGATACGAAAATAATAATTAAAACACAACACAAAATTAGACATAATACGAAAAAATAACACGAACATGACACGAATATACGAATGTGTCAAAATCTATATAATATGAATTTTAATTGTGTTAAAATTTATATAAATATATAATATCTTAAATACGATTATAACATATAAAAATATATAAATTTAATACGAATATACGAATTGTTCAGTCTAAACAGAGAGATGTGGGGCGTTATCCATTCAAAAAGCTGATCAGATCAGCTATCTACCAAACAAGTTTTGTCATTTGTTATAAATTTTCATTTCTGAACCTCCATCGGTAATGTTTGGTGGAAATTCATGGCAGTAGTTGTGCTGCATGTGCACCATGAAATCCCCCCCAAAAAAAGAGAGCCAAATTAAAGATGGAAAAAATATTGCAGTGCAGCAATTAGTACTCAAACAAAAAATCAGTTAAAGATTAAAGGTTAAAATAAATGAAAGCTATAGATTTTTTAGAACTGAAGATTAAGGTCCTTGGGGACTGGTTCCTGAAGAATTCTAACGCTGGGATTTGAGAGCATTAATCAATCTAACTTAAACCAAACTTTCAAAAGGTTCACTTTTATCTTAATATTCAAACAATCAGGAAACTGACTAAACACAGAATTTGAAGGAGACAATGCAGAGGATGTTGCTTAACGCATTCCCCATTCATTAGGGTCCCTCTCCCTCGTAACTGCTGTAAAAAAAAAAAAAAAACACCCCAAAATTAAGAATGGTGAAGTTGCATGCGCGAGCACGTGATGGGGCTTTAGCCATATAGTTGAGTATGATTCAAGCCAATTTCGCTTGTGTTAAGTTGTGCTGATTTACTAAGAATATTTTGCTAACGAGTGCCCTAAGATTAGTTAATATGCTATTTATAGTAAAAATATTGTATTAAATACAAAAGCTGACAACTTTATTCATCATTTTCAATACATTGAATGAAGATATTGCTATATATAGTAACCTTAAAGAGTGTCCTTAAAGCACTTGTTAGCAAAATCCTATTAAGGCACTTGTTAAAGAGTGCCCTTAAGGCACTTGTTAGCAAAATCCTACTAAAAATAGAGAAAAAAAGAAAAGAAAAATCAAGCACGGTTCTTTTGACCAACCAGTAAAATTGGACCCAAATTCTGAAAACAACAACAAATGGGTGACCAATCCATATATTGTACAGGAGTCAGGTTATGGACTTATGGTCATAGGCGTTGATTTTTGATCGTGGGTTGGTCGGGAGCCACGTGCAAAAAGAACCCAGCAAGAAGATTTGATTTGATGATGTATTCAAAATGATTAATTTACTCTTTGCATAGATATTATGTGAACTAGAGGGCGTTAGTTTAGCGAGTTGTGTTGCTTTTGATTTAGGCTTCTATGTCGGTTGGTACAATTTTGCAATAAAAAATTATTTTTTAACGTAAGCATAATGTTAAACAATTAAAAATTTTAATTTTTAAGATTGAAATTATAATATGATAATTAAAAAAACGAAAAAATAAAGTTTATGGATTTTAGAAGTTAACCTTTAAATAAAATAATTTTATTATCTTCATATTTTTATAAATTTTATTATTTTAAATAATTTTTTTTTTGATATTTCAATTTTTTCACAGCAATATCAAATGCTGAAAAAATTTTAAATCATATTTTTTTACCATACTTTTTAAACACATTTTTTTCACTCCTAACTTTTTTAATTCAAAACTTTTTTAACAGCAATGTTAAACTAACTTTTAATCATTTTGAGTTGAATCATTTTATATAAAAAATAATTTAAATTGTTTGAAATTTAGATTATTTAAGTTAAAATTTTTTAATTTAATATTAAAATTATTCGAATTCAAATATTTTAAATTTAAATTATTAATTTTAAAATTTCAGATTGATATCATTTCGGTTTTTAATTGAACATATTCAGGTTTTCTAACTTTCTTAGATAAGATTGAGTCAAATTTGAGGGAGTTTGGCCAATTTTGTGAATATGAGTAAACTTTTACGGTCTAATGTGAACTGTGACTCTGTGAGGCAGCTTGGGATTTGGCATAGTCTTCCATGCAGACGATGGTCTTAATTCTTATCTGAAAAATTCTGAGCCGTTTGATGTAACCAGACACGATCCTTCTTTGATTACACGTGACTGAGATCGACAGATGTTTGACCGGTCTTCATTATTACATCAAGAGAATTTGCTTTTGAAAGCTTACGAGTAGATTGACACGCTACTTCAGGCCAGTACGTACGTACCGAGACTGCCAAAATTTTAACACCTTGTTCCTTTTCATGTTGGTTCTCTGATCTTTCTTTTCTTTGACTGTTTCATTGATTGTAAAAAAGAGCTCTCTTTGTGATCGGATCATAGTTTTTTTTTTTTTTTTTGGGGTTTCAGCGGATGACAGAAACATCCCCTTGGAAACAACTCTTTTCTAGCTACCAAATTGAAATTAAGGGTTTTTCTTGGTATTTCAGTTGACTGCTTGGCCGTGCAAGCAAGTAGTAGGTTGCTTCTGGACTCCTAGTTCCGGGACAATTTCTCGTTTGCCTTTACGTGCATGGTAAGTGAGCTTCAAGCTTCAAATAAAGACTAAAGATAGGCAGGGCTAACAGAATCATTATATGCAAATTCCCACAGGCCTCAGGGCTCAAGGTCAGGGGGAGGGGGCATTCTTCTTGAGTAGCAATCACCATCTGAATCATGGGGTCACCTCATTTTCACGACTAAAACTTTGTAAAGCCAATTGGAAAACGCCACTTTACAAGTTGCATGGTGGAAATAGTGATATATTTTATTTATTTATTTGTAAATTAATTAATTACCCTTGCATTTTAAGTAAAATTTAAAAGTATTTACTGACATGCTATATATATATATATATACTTGGTTACGGGAACTCTTCAATAATGACGATCGTATTTATGTCCGATTCTTTATCGATCAAATGTGACACAGAATATGTGTCTAATACTTAATCATAAAATTGGATACTTCATCATAAAAATCGACATAGTTTTTGTTTATAATTGGAGGAAAAGGAAGAAGATGAGGAAAAAAAAGTTTGATTCATCATTTGTGTGGTTTGATGTATATATTCACTTCCTTATCTCTTTTCAATTTTTTTTTTTAATCTCTCTATCCTCAATATTCAATTTCTTTTGTATTATTAATACTCTGAATTATTTGAACTGAAATTGTGTTATATAATTAAAGATAAAGAAAGGAAGTTGATTGATGGAATATACAAAAGTATACTGAATGATTTTGACGTCCAGGCTGAAGTTATGACTTATGACTATAAGGAATGAGGACTTTTGGCAAAAAGAATGAACTTAAAAAAGATCATTGTATTTAAATATGAATACAATTATATAAAAATATTTTAAATGAAATTAATTAAATCAAATAAAATATATTTAAATATGAACAATTTATATAAAATTATATGAATAAATATATTAATATATGGTATTACATTTATATATTTTATTTAAGATATTGTTATAAGACGTATCCACGTATTCGTATCTAATTTTTGAATTTTTTTAGCCGACTCCATGAATTCAAAATTTTAAATAAGAAACGAATCAAACACACAAACACATACTAGTGTCCAATATTGATATCTGAATTCAGGATATATACGAAGAAATCAAGGAAAGAAATATTGGAATATTAATATTAATTTCATTGAAATTAGTTACTCAGTTTTTTATTTTTATAAACAAAAAAAATTTCAGATTGAAAATTGCAACTTGAAAAGCATGCTTGCATGCATTCGTCTGATAACAACCACTCTAGTAATTGCAAATTGCAATGAAAGAATAGAAAAAAAAAAGAAGCACAGATCTTTATGAAACCAAATACTAGTATTAATGCAAGCTTTAAGCGCATGCACTGACGACTTAAGTCGGTCCTAGTAATTGTAAGGATGCTGAATTTATTTCTTTCCAGACAGAGGATGAGGATCGATGAACATGACAAAAAAAAAAAGAACAAGATTCGAGATTGTCATTTTTTATGGCCAAAAAATTTAATACTATATATGATCTCTCTCTCTCTGTTGTTTTTTTTTTTTTTTTTTTTTTTCAATTTATTGTTTGAAAAGTTATAACATGAAAAATTTGAAATTAGAGATTTTGAATTTGATGGAAGGAAATATATAGTAGTGTGAAATTATAGGTGGTGAAAATGAGTAATGAAGCAGAAATAAACCGCCCAATCACATCTTTAAATTGATTATACTTTAAATAGAGGTTTTCATTGGTCTAGTCATGAGTAAATGCAATATTAAGCAAATTAAGCTGATGACATGGTCGGTGACTAACTCTAACTAAGATTACGGATTATGTTGTCATTAATTTAATCAGATTCTTAATTTTAACTTTTTATTATTAGTCAATAATGGAACGTAAATGACATGATGCCGTCCTCTAACAACTGTTGTCTCATTCTCATTTTTCACGTTTTCATTATCTGATGAGGAAAGCTGATTATGTCTGCTCACAACTTCTCTATTTTCAACATCTTCCAACGTGAGCTGAAAAAAAAATATAAAAAACTATCAAAAAGAAAAATTCACAAAAAAAAAAAACTATTCTTAGTTAAAATGGTTGAGTAACACTTACTTCGAGTGTAAAGAAGAGAAAAGAAACCATTGCATGGAGATGCGAAGAAAGAAAGAGTCTCTATTTCTTTTTTCATTTTTTTTAATTGAAAAAAGATCTATTCTTTTTTAGGTAAATAAAATAAAATATATTAGTTAATTCTCAATTTCTCATTTAGTTAAGGTAATATTTATTGAGAAATTATCTTATTTTTAGACTATATAAACGAGATTAGTAGAATGATATATATCTCTTAAAATATATATATTTTTAAAAATAAATGAGACAAAAAAATCTTTTTGAAAAACTCCACTATTAGTTAATGTATTAAAGATAAACTCTTATTTATTTATTTATTATTAAGAAATAGCATGGCATCATGCAGCTGAAGGTAACGTAAATTGCCGCCATATATATATATATATATATATATATATATATATTCTTCAAATCCTAAAGGAATGGTAATTAATTTAAATAGGGATTTGTGAGAATTTAGCGTAACGAACCATAAATGGGATTAGGGCGAAGGAACTAAGGATGTTGCTGAAGCTGAACGCATTCGGCATTCGGCATTTCGCATCTGTTTTTCTTGATTTTTGGGATCCTTACGGGTTACCATCCTCGTGCGTCGTGTATAAAACCCCATGAGGGGCGAGCATGAGCTTTTCTTTTTCTACCGGCTGCCCCAAATCCTTGAGTAATTTTGATTTGAAGCCATCCTAACATTCTCTGTTTCCATCATTTTTTTATAGTATAAATTCTTCTTTATATTTTATAGCTCCCCATTTTAATATAAGCTTGCCATTGCTTATGGGGAAAGTGGGGAGTGCCCGTTATTTTATTTTACCCAAAAATATTATATATATAGTATTTGAAAAGAAAGGGCATTCATTTTGGAACCTTTTGCCTTAGTTCATGAGTCATGTTTTGGGATTTGGTCAAAGTCAATCAGACAACTACTTTGCTGCCTTTTGTTCATGTACACCCACTTCTCATATATGCTTATCCTTTCACTATATAAAAAAAAAAAGTGTGACGATTTAACAAAAGATTTCTTCAATTGTGGTATTAATTTTAATGTCTATTTATGATTTGTGTTCTTAAAGTTTATAGTATTGTTGTTTGGCACATAGAGAGAAACTTTATGTAAATAATTCATTTCTTGAACATGTTATAAAGAGTGAGGCCATGATTGTACTTTCGTATGTCATAATGCATACAATAATGATGGAAAATGTTAAGATCGATCAATTCGTGTATTCGTGTCATGTTTGTATTATTTTTTTCATGTCATAATCATGTTTAAAATATTATATATTT
Source organism: Fremontodendron californicum (assembly GCA_030761205.1). Lineage (NCBI taxonomy): Eukaryota > Viridiplantae > Streptophyta > Magnoliopsida > Malvales > Malvaceae > Fremontodendron > Fremontodendron californicum. The sequence continues at coordinate 25,004,368 of JAULJL010000013.1, forward strand.
ATATAAATTTTGACTCATTAATAATTCGTTTTATATAAATTTTAAAATATTCATATATTCTTATCGTGTTTGTATTATATGATCAAAGGATTCTTATATTAAGAACAACAATGGTCTTGAAGGATAAGTTTTGCATGTTAAGGAAATATAACGAAGAACGCTTGAAGAAACCGAATTACATAAATTTCACATGACGGGGGCTTAATTGGAGGCATCAAATCAATTTTCATTGAAAGTAGGAGTTGGCTAAGATTGGCATTAGTAAGATTGCTTAATGCCTGCCAGAAATGGGACACCCTTTACGTGCATGGTAAGTGAAGTTAACCCCAAGTCAATGCTATCAAAGCGCGTTAAATCTTAGGGCTGCTAATCTTTTTCTTCTATCAAAATTTTTCAATTACTACAAGACTATTTGTTTGGCAGTATTTTCCCTATATTTCACAATCTTTTACTTTTAGACTGCTCTTGAAGCTGGTAAGCAATGAAGAATAGAGAAATGAGTGAAAAGTAAACCTGTTCACGCCACGTAAGGTCGCGGTTCAATTTTTTTAAAATTTTTATACTCAGGTTCGGATTGGATCGGGTTCAGGTTTGCCTAAAAGTCTATATTATTGTTCAAAATAATATTAAAATATTAAAAATTTATTTGATATATTAATGTTTATAATTAAATTTAAATAAAATTTTCTTTTATTGATGAATAATAATTTGAGTCGCATTGACCCAAATTAAAAAAATCTTATCCAGATCCGGTCCAATACGGCCGGTCGATCCTTGAACAGGTCCAATGAAAAGTACTTTCTTCTTTATTTTAATGGATTTTCCTTTTTTCTTTTTTGTACTTTTCGTTTCGCTGGATTTTCAACATGAAGAAAAATATCGTTTTATTTAATTCATTGTTTGAGTTTTGGCCCAAAAGATTTTATTTTGATTCATAATTATCAAGAATATTAAAAATAATAGAATGTTGAACTCTTACTTTCAATAATCATGATTTAATCTTCAACAATTTTTTGTTTGCTAATTAAGTAAAAAAAAAATTATTAATAAGAAATAAAATAAACAAACAAGAGACTATTTAGAGGAATTCTCACATAGTTGTTTTTACAGATAGTAAACTAAAACAATCAGCCAATACAACAAAATAATCCCATGCCATAATTAAACATGTTAACCCGATTTACACCATCCTTGGCCAAGGCATCAACCATTCCACTCACCTCATGACGAAGAGACCGTTCTCACGGTTTTATTTTTTGAAAAAAAAAATTTCATAAGAAAAAGGTTGTCCTTACTTTATAAAGTCACAGTCCAATTCTTGGCTAGTCGATGTGGGATCGTTCCCTCCCTCAACACTAGCCCCTTAGACAAGGGTGTAGACTGTGTTTTTGCTGAAGGCTGGTATGGAAGTAGAAGCCTGCTATGCGGTATTGTTCGTTTTGGAGGTCTAAAAACCGTCCTCATGATTTTATCTTTTGAGAAAAGGCGTCTCATATGGGAAGGGTTGTCCTTTTTTATAACCACAGTCCAATCCTTGATTAGTCGATGTGGGATCATTTTCCCCTTAACACACCTCACTAATCACAGTCGTTATAACTCCTCGACAGTTTCAAATTAAGTTCTTTGTAATTAAGCACTAGTAAAAACATGATGATTAAAGGGCAAGGTGAAGTAATTTGTTGTTGATAAATCTCTGTCGGAATAAGAATTCTTTCATTCTGCAAGGAAAAAGGGACTGCTAAAAAAAATGAACAAAAAGGGACTGCAAGTAGTTTTTAATTGAGTCAAATTCTAACGTTACGAAGTTGATATTGATATGAACAATTATAGCGTGATTAAGTACTCCAAAAATGGATCAGAAATCTCAGCCTAAACAAAAGTTGTTAATTTTTATCTACGACAGATTTTCAACTTTCTTCCTGATGTAACAGGTTTTTACAGCTTAGCTGGCCTCCCCGATAATCCAATTTTTTTCTCCCTAAAATTTTATTTATTTTTAGCTAAAAACAAACGTCATTTGGAAAAAGAAATGGGTTCTTTTCCAAACCTAATTATATAGTTAAAAAAACTGAGTTGAAGTCAGAAAATAAGGAAAATTGCAACTGGTTTGGATTATAACGTCATTTGGTTGAACCTTGATTTAGATTTTATAACCTAATTATAACGTCATTTGGTTTAGATTTTAGCCATTGGAAGCATAATAATCTATCTCATTTTTTTTTTTTTTTTATATATAAAATGCAATGAATTATGAATGAACCTTGATGTATATATATATAGCCAATTGAACGTCAGCATTGAGAGCTCCATTTGATCTAACTTCATCTGTTTGTTTCTCTGTTGATTTTTTTCTTTAAAAACAAAAAACCAGTAATGGTAGTTAGCAATCATCTATAAAAATGAGAGAATTTGGCCGTCCTAAGGGCCGACAATGGCATATATATATATATATATATATATATATATATATATATATATTCTCGAGAGAGCACGAACAAGGCGAGGAATCCCTTGGCTTTTACAAAATCACCTTTTGACTTATAAAAAAAAAAAAAATTATTTTAATCCCTTACTTTAGCCTCATTCAATTTTTCAAAATTTTCATTTAGACAATATATATTTATTTAAAAAAAAAAACTCATTTTATTCGAAATTTATTTGTTTTAATATAAATTTCAAAATTTTATTTTTTACATGGTTTGTTGGTTTTTTTTTTTAATATATACAAAAACCTTTTTTTATCAATTAGTATAACTTTTGGAAGAGAGTAAATATAATTCAAATCTTTTTTGTTGGAGAAACATGTAGTAATCCGATACACCAAAATATGTACTTCTGGTGTTTATGATTTCTTTCCATTGTTATTTATAACACAATTAATAGCTCATATATAAATAAATTTAAATTTATTTATTTAGCTTAAAATATAAAATTAATCTTTTTGAGATTGCCTCCTACTAAAATATGATCTTGGCTCCGTCCCCGAGAGAGAAAATTTAAAGGGCGATCAAATTGGGTAATTTAGGCAGCAATTGTTGCATCATTTTATGTGTTAAAAACAAAATACGTGATGTTTGGTCGGCATCTAATCCTGAATCCTGATCGAATATTAGCAACGAAAAGGAAAATTAGTCGAATATTAATTAGCAAGGAAAAGGAAAATTAAATTAGACCAAAGAGACGATTATGATTTCATTTGGATGGAGAGCCATTGCATTGAACCCAGAAAACAATATTGGACTTTTAAACTTACTAGATAAATGTTTGCGTTTTATTGTGGGTATGTTATCGAATTTGAATTGATATTTTATAATAAATTTAAAAGATAAAAATGTAAAAGGAGTAAAGATAATTTAAAAAAATAATAACTTCTATCCTTATACGATATTTGGTATAAAAATGAGGGTAATTTGATATGATCAATTAAATCTGACAATTTCAAACATAATATAATTATACGATACGATCATAACATGAGAAAAATAATTAAAACACGACATGACACAAAAAATTAAATGAACACTATACAAATACACAAACGTGTCAAAATCTACATAAAACGAATTATTAACGTGTCAAAATTTATATAAATATATAATATCTCGAATACGATTATGACAGGAAAAACAACACGAACATGACGACACGCGACATAAATTTGGGAGTTATTTGAATAATGTCAATTAGACTTGACAATTTTGGACACAACATGATTATACAACACGAACACAACATGAAAAAATAATTAAAATACAACACGAAAAATAACATGAACATGATATAAATACACGAACGTATCAAAATTTACATAAAATGAATTATTAACGTGTAAAAATTTATATAAACTTATAATACTTTAAACATACTATAAAATAACACGAACATATAATTTTTTTTCTCTAAATTAAATCATTATGACAAATTATGCAAAATATAAGATGAATTGAGACACGATATGAACACACACAATTTTCTCTAAATAGAATCACCATGACAAACTATGCAAAATATTTGAATGAATTAAAACACGACACTAATACATGAAAAAAATAATTGAAATATGACACGACACGAAAATAATATGAATACAACACAAATACACGAACGTGTCAAAATTCACATAAAACGAATTATTAATATGTAAAAATTTATATAAATTTATAATACTTTGAACACACGAAAAAATAACACGAACACGACACAAAAAATAATATGAATACGAACGAATATCCGAACGTATCAAAATCTACATAAAATGAATTATTAACGTGTAAAAATTATATAAATTTATAATATTTTAAATACATGAAAAAATAACACGAACACAACACGAATACGCGAACGTGTTAAAATCTACGTAAAACGAATTCGTGTGAAAATTGTATAAATTTATAATACTTTGAACACACAAAATAATACGAACACAAAAACGACACCAACACACAATTTTTTTTCTTTCTTTTTCCTTTCCTTTCTTTTCTTTCTTTACTTCTTAATAATAAAAAATTTAAAAATATCCGAACTAACCCCCCAACATCCTTAATACCTAAGCTTATTTGTCACTTAAATCATGATCCAAAATTATTAATTAAGCATTCTCATGGTTGGAGGATAACTTTTATAGTTAGTCAATATTGTTAAACGTCATAAATATGAAAAAATATTCATTCTAATCAAAGACTTTAATTTTATAGAAATGGCCAGACATCTAATTTGCTTATTCCTTAATTGGTTCTCTTGGATGATCTATAAGAAAAGTTGAACATATTTTTATTAAAATTTGTTTTAAAAGAGTTAAATATGGCAATTGACTAAATCTGATAATTTTGCATACGATACGAAAACACGACACTTTTAGTAAATACAAAAATAATGTAATAAACATGACACGTTTAAACACGATTAACATGACACATTTAATGCATGTATTATTTTCGTGTTTAGGATTTTAACACATTTAATAATTTGTATTATATATGGGTTTTGCTAACAAGTGCTCTTAGGGCACTCTTTAAGGTTAGTCAATATACTATTTATAGTAATGACATTGTATTAAATGTAAAAGTTGACAACTTTATTCATCATTTCCAATGCATTGATTGAAAATATTACTATATTTAGTAACCTTAAAGAGTGCCCTTATGACACTTGTTAGCAAAATCCTATTTATATTTACACAACAAATACAAAAAAATATAAAACACAATACGTATACACGAATTCTCAAAACTACATCTGACAAGTTTCCCTCAGCAAATATTAAAAAAGAAATATACTATCAAGTAGTTTATTAACTAACTTAATGTGGTTAGAAAATGAAATATACCATAGGAGATAAAAAAAGAAAAAAAAAAGGAAGTTTACATATCCAAAAATTCCCATTAGATAGTCAAAGTAGACCTGTTCGTGGGTCGGACAGCAACTCGATTTTTTTCTTTTCTTATCCAAATCCGGACCATAGATCGGTTTACTATTTATAAATATTAAAAAAAACATTTTTAATATTAATATAATTTTATAATTAAATTTAAATAATTTTTTTTGAATAAATAGTGATTCGGGCCGGATCAGCTCAAATTTAAGAAAAAAAATCTTATCTAGGCCCGGCCCACCGTCCGACTCTTGGACAGATTTAGGCCAAAGATAATACTGGTATTTTATAAGGTCCACTATTAATAATGCATATATCCCACTTAAATATGCTTACTTGATATGAATGTCTCAACTTTTGAAAGCAAAATCAAAGGCTTCTAAGAAAGTAGTTAGCTGATAGAATCCCCTTTACCAACCTTTACCAAATTGAAGTCCAACTCTTTGCACTTTCCCATATGAAAGGAAAAGAAAAGGAAAAGAAAAGAATAGAAAAGAAAAAGAAGGCTAAGAGAAAGAGATATAGCTGCTAATTAATTAAACAAGTGGTGTTTAGGTGTGAAGTAATTAAACAAAATTCATCATATTTTTTAAGGGTTTCATTCATGATTTTCACATCAGCAATCCTCATGATTATCAATTTATTAGTGAAAGCAAAAGGTCTGAATTTTAATATATGATGATTAGATGCTAAATTAACAATTTTTGACTTTCTGTATCTAATCTCTGGAAGATGATTAATTTAATTGCAAGACTTGCATTCTATGTTTTATAGGCAATTTTAGGAAAAGATCATACTAGCTAACATTTATAAGCATATACATCAAACCTTTGACTATAGATTATAACTTTGTGAAGCTTTCGGCTTTAATCAGAGATGCAATAACCCACTCTTTCTTGCAGATTCATGTCAGTAAACATATCTAAATGCTGATATAATCATATATATTTTAATTTTAATTTTCTCTGTTTTGATGTTTGATCCTCGACTTTCCGGCTGAATATATCTTGTTTAGGCATGGTGATTAATGAGAACTAATGTTGGGCTTTTTTATGTAAGGCCTGGTTTTTTCTATTTTTGTGAGAAAATTCAAATAGATGATCCGATCCGATAAAGATTGTTACGAACTTAAATGGGATTTTTTGAAAGGCTTATTTCGTGTGGCTGAGGTAAAGATCGATTTTTTTAATTTTTTTTTTGTTTTTTGCCTGATTTTTTGAGATAATTTTTTTTTATAGTTTCGTAGCATTGGCTGAAAACCTTGCTATAATCACTGGTAGTATTGTTCTTTCCTAAAAAATAGTGGATAATCTCGGTAAATCCGTGAACGCACAATTAACTTGACCATGTAAATTTTTGTATTTTGATTTCTTTCTCGCTGTTTCTTCTCTACTATTATTATTCACAACAACTAATTAAACTCAAACTAACTTCATCCTAGCTAGCTAGACATTGTACTTAAAGAAGAACATTAGTTTGAGGGGATAGGGGGTTAGATAAAAAAATAAAAATGTAAAGCATTATTTAATGTTGGGAAGATATAATAATGTGTAATTTCATAGCAAATTAAATAATCGAAGCTGCATCGATTTGGCCTTAAAACTTATCAAGTCTGAAGTCCAGACAAGATTGGCACACCAGTGAAAAAAAAAAGCATGCTTTATGAGTACATTACCTCTTAATAGATAGGGTTTATCCAAGAGTTGTTGAATATTGGCTCAAATTCAAAGAAGGAGGCTTATCCACCAAAGTCATGGAAGCTTCCACCAAAGCTAAAGCACACTTGCTGAACCACGTAAAACATCTGTTTTTTTTTTTTGGTGTATTTTTGTCGATTTTACTATCTTCAATTTATTTCCGCACAACAACAGTCAACCCATATATAATAACTTGTTATTTGTTGGCTTTCAAGTTTTGATTAGACGGGGCAGTTAGCTGTAATTAAGCCACAAGTAAAAGCTTGGATATCTTTTTCTTTTTTATTTCATTTTTCTTTTCTAACGCTCTGGAGTACGCAAAAGTTTTTAGCAGCAATCATTTCGATAACAAGCTTTCATTATTTATCTCAGCAATTTTATTTGATATTAGCGCATAATCCATATACATGAATCTTCATGTAAATACCCATCAAAGTGTTGTAAATCCAATCCCAGTTTTAGCAGTTCTTGCAAAACACTGATCAACTGCATAATTGGTCAGTAATGGCATTCGATTGGGAAAAAAAAAAATGCTGCTAGCATGTGAAAAATTAATGAGTGCTACAAACATAAGCTGATGAAAAACAACACTATAAATTCTGGGGCCAAGTAAGATGGGGAATCCGACACAATATATAATCCCACTTTTTAAGAGGGTTTGGCAAAGTTGTTATGGCCATTATAACAATCAAATGTCCCATAATTTAGTACTTTCAAAACAAGAACTCAACAATTAATGAGTGTTGTTCTTTCTCCCACACAAGTCAATGATGCCCAAGGAAGTAAGTGTTGGGCATGGGTCTCTCCTATGTGGAGGAAATACCCATTCTGCCCTTTGCCCCTTTTAATTAAGAGGGCTTTTGTATTTGGCTGAGAAGGGAGTCAGAAGCTAATAGAAAGAAAAAGAAAGAGAGGCGGCAGTGAAGAGAGAAAAGAGTGAGTTGCACAGTTTTGATCAAGTCGTCGATCGGAGGTTCATCCGTGGTCCGATCTTCTTGATTTTCTGGCAGTGGCTATAGGATACGTAGATGCTGATTGTGTACGGTGAGAATTTCCATCTGAACACTATAAAGTACTGTTTTGTGTCCGAATAGTAGTCACGTTTTTGGGTGATTTCTCAACTTTCTCTCTTTGATTTTAATATCACTTGTTGATAGCTAAGTTAGAGTTGTGTACTCATTGTGTTAGCTGAATTATTGTGATATTGTAAACACACTCTCATTATAGTGAAGATTTTGACTGGACTCCTAAGTCCCGTGGTTTTTACTCTTTGATTTAAAGGGGTTTTCCACGTAAAAATTGTGTGTCTCGTGTGATTGGTTGTTTGTGATTATCCTTGGTTGAATTTGTGTTGCTGGAATATATATATATATATCTTGTGCAATTTAGTACCATATTTACAGATCCTGTTAATTGGGAGAGAAAGAACTACCGGTTGTGTTTTCCCAATTTTTTGGTAAGTTCGGTTTCTGCCCATCACACTGGTATCAGAGCTTTGGTTGTGTTGTTGTGTAATTATGGAGGCTGGCACAAGTAGAATGATTGTTTTGAATGGCACAAATTATCAATTGTGGCAGAATAAAATGAAAGACCTGTTATTTGTGAAGTCTTTGCATCTTCCTGTCTTTGCTACTCAAAAACCCGAATCTAAAAGTGATGAGGAATGGGAATTTGAGAATCAGCAGGTGTGTGCTTTTATTCGCCAATTTGTTGAGGAAAATGTTTACAATCACATTGATCAAGAGACACATGCACGCACATTGTGGAACAAGCTTGAAAACTTGTATGCTTTAAAGTCTGGCAATAACAAGTTGTTCATGCTTAAAAAGATGATGGAACTGAAGTATAAAGAAGGAACAACTGTGGCTGATCACTTGAATGAGTTTCAAGGAGTTATGAATCAGTTAATTGGTATGGGCATCAAATTTGAGGATGAAGTAGTAGGGCTATGGTTGCTTGCTACTCTACCGGATTCTTGGGAAACATTTCGAGTTTCACTTATTAATTCTGCTCCTAATGGTGTAGTAACTTTGGAACTTGCCAAGAATGGTGTTTTGAATGAAGAAGTGAGAAGAAAGTCTCAGGGTTCTTCATCACAGTCTGAGGTTCTAGTTACTGAAAATAGGGGGAGAAGTAGGAGCAAAAATGAAACGGGTAGAGATAAAAGCCGAAGCAAGTCAAGATCAAGATTTAAAAATGTTGAGTGCCATCATTGTGGCAAGATGGGCCATATCAAGAAATATTGCTACAAGTGGAGGAAAGAGAACAAAGGTGGTAGTGATAAACAAGAGAAGAGGGATCATGGAAAGAATGATCGTGTTACTACTGCTACCTCTGATGATCTGTTGGTTACTTGTGATGAGAATGTGATCAACTTAGCATGCGACGAGACAAGTTGGGTAATAGACACTGGTGCTTCACTTCATGTCACGTCTAGGAAGGAATTCTTCACATCTTATACGCCTGGTAATTTTGGGGTATTGAAGATGGGTAATGATGGCTTGGCACATGTTGTTGGCATGGGAGATGTCTGTTTGGAAACTAACAATGGAACAAAGTTGACGCTAAAAAATGTCAGACATGCACCGGATATCCGTTTGAATTTGATTTCAGTGGGAAAGCTAGATGATGAGGGATTTTGTAACACCTTCAGTGATGGTCAGTGGAAATTGACTAGAGGCTCATTAGTTGTGGCTCGAGGAAAGAAATGTTCAAATTTATATTTGATGCAGTCTTCAATTTCCAGAGGCATTGTTAATGTGACGGAAAATGATAGTTCAACTGTGCTATGGCATAAACGGCTTAGTCACATGAGTGAAAAGGGGCTTAATTGTCTGGCCAAGAAGAATCAACTTTCTGGGTTGAAGAATGCTACACTGAAGAATTGTGCTCATTGTTTGGCTGGAAAACAAAGAAGAGTTTCATTTAAGAGTCATCCTCCTTCAAGAAAATCAGATTTGCTAGAGTTGGTACATTCCGATGTTTGTGGTCCTTTGAAAGTAAGGTCGTATGGTGGTGCACTTTATTTCGTGACTTTTATTGATGACTATTCAAGAAAACTTTGGGTCTATACTTTGAAAACAAAAGACCAAGTGCTTGATGTGTTCAAACAGTTTCAGGCTTCAGTTGAAAGGCAAACTGGGAAGAAGTTGAAGTGCATCCGTTCTGATAACGGCGGCGAATATAGTGGATCATTTGATGATTATTGTCGTGCACAGGGAATCAGACATCAAAAGACACCTCCTAAGACACCACAGTTGAATGGCTTAGCCGAAAGAATGAACAGAACATTGATTGAGAGAGTCAGATGTTTGCTTTCAGATGCAAAGTTACCTAGATCTTTTTGGGGTGAAGCTTTGTATACAGTGGCACATGTGATTAATTTATCTCTAAGTGTTCCTTTGCAAGGTGATGTTCCAGACAAAGTTTGGTTTGGTAAGGATATGTCATATGATCACCTGCGTGTGTTCGGTTGTAAAGCTTTTGTACATGTTCCAAAGAATGAGAGGTCAAAGTTAGATGCCAAGACTCGTCAATGTATCTTTGTTGGTTATGGTCAAGATGAATTTGGGTACAGGTTATATGACCCAGTTGAAAAGAAGCTTGTTAGAAGCAGAGATGTTGTTTTCATTGAGGATCAGACCATTGATGACATTGACAAGGCGGAGAAAACCGATCCACAGAATAGTGATGACTTGACCACCATGGATCCAATTCCCCTAACCCCTCCGCCAAATCCAGTTGAGGATGGCATGCAAGAAGATGTCCATGATGACCAGCAGGGTATGGGTGATTTTGATGCTCCCATGGATAGTGTTGTGAATGATCAACACCAAGGACCTATATCTCCAGCAGCAGTTCCACTTCGGAGGTCTACTAGAGATCGACAGCCTTCTGTGAGGTATTCTTCTGATCAGTATGTTCTTTTAAGTGATGGGGAAGAACCGGAGTGTTATGAAGGGGCTATGGAGAGTGAATGCAAAGGTCAGTGGGTTGATGCTATGAAAGATGAGCTTAAATCTTTACATGACAACCATACGTTTGAGCTGGTGAAATTGCCTAAGGGTAAAAGAGCTTTGAAAAATCGGTGGGTTTACAGGTTGAAGCAAGAAGAGAATTCTTCAACTCCACGATACAAAGCTAGATTGGTCGTCAAGGGTTTCAGTCAGAAAAAGGGGATTGATTTTGAGGAAATATTCTCTCCAGTTGTAAAAATGTCCTCTATCAGATCTATATTGAGTTTGGCATCCTATTATGACTTGGAAGTCGAGCAAATGGATGTGAAAACTGCTTTTCTTCATGGTGATTTAGAAGAAGAGCTTTACATGGAGCAACTAGAGGGTTTCATTGCACAAGGAAAAGAGGACTATGTGTGCAAATTAAAGAAGAGCTTGTATGGTTTGAAGCAAGCTCTGAGGCAATGGTACAAGAAGTTTGAGTCTGTTATGGGGGAGCATGGCTACAAGAAGACTACTTCTGATCATTGTGTTTTTGTCAAGAAATTCTTTGGTGATGATTTTATTATTTTGTTGCTCTATGTTGATGATATGCTTATTGTTGGTCGTAATGCTTCTAAGATTAATATGTTGAAGCAAGAGTTGAGTAAATCCTTTGCGATGAAGGACTTGGGGCCAGCAAAGCAAATTCTTGGCATAAGGATCACACGTGATAGAAATGCCAAGAAATTATGGTTATCACAAGAGAAGTACATTGAAAAAGTACTTCAAAGGTTTAGTATGGATAAAGCTAAAGTGGTGAGCACTCCTCTTGCTACACACTTTAGATTGAGTGTCAAGCAGAGTCCTTCCACAAAAGAAGAGAAGGAAGACATGCAGAAGGTTCCTTATGCTTCTGCCGTGGGTAGTTTGATGTATGCAATGGTATGCACAAGACCTGACTTAGCTCATTCTGTTGGCACCGTCAGTCGGTTTCTTTCTAATCCAGGCAGAGAGCATTGGAATGCAGTGAAGTGGATTATGAGATATCTTCGGGGTACTTCCAACTTGAAACTTTGCTTCGGCAATGAGAAACCTGTTCTAGTTGGTTATACAGATTCTGATATGGCTGGAGACATTGACTCCAGAAAGTCCACTTCGGGTTACTTAATTACTTCTGCAGGGGGAGCTGTGGCTTGGCAATCCAGATTGCAAAAATGTGTTGCATTGTCCACTACAGAGTCAGAGTTCATTGCAGTGACCGAAGCGTGCAAGGAGTTGCTTTGGATGAAGAGATTTATGCAAGAACTTGGCTTTACCCAAGAGAGGTATGTTTTATTTTGTGATAGCCAGAGCGCTATTCATCTTGGTAAGAATTCAACCTTTCATGCTAGGTCTAAACATATCGATGTAAGGTATCATTGGATACGAGATGTTCTCGATGCTAAATTGTTAGAACTTGAGAAAATTCATACTGATGATAATGGTGCTGATATGTTGACTAAAGCCTTACCAAGAGAAAAGTTTGAAATATGTTGTTTGATCGCCGGGATGGCGAACACCTCTACATAGTCGGGAGGGGGAGATTTGTTGGGCATGGGTCCCTCCTATGTGGAGGAAATACCCATTCTGCCCTTTGCCCCTTTTAATTAAGAGGGCTTTTGTATTTGGCTGAGAAGGGAGTCAGAAGCTAATAGAAAGAAAAAGAAATAGAGGCGGCAGTGAAGAGAGAAAAGAGTGAGTTGCACAGTTTTGATCAAGTCGTCGATCGGAGGTTCATCCGTGGTCCGATCTTCTTGATTTTCTGGCAGTGGCTATAGGATACGTAGATGCTGATTGTGTACGGTGAGAATTTCCATCTGAACACTATAAAGTACTGTTTTGTGTCCGAATAGTAGTCACGTTTTTGGGTGATTTCTCAACTTTCTCTCTTTGATTTTAATATCACTTGTTGATAGCTAAGTTAGAGTTGTGTACTCATTGTGTTAGCTGAATTATTGTGATATTGTAAACACACTCTCATTATAGTGAAGATTTTGACTGGACTCCTAAGTCCCGTGGTTTTTACCCTTTGATTTAAAGGGGTTTTTCACGTAAAAATTGTGTGTCTCTTGTTATTGGTTGTTTGTGATTATCCTTAGTTGAATTTGTGTTGCTGGAATATATATATATATATCTTGTGCAATTTAGTACCATATTTACAGATCCTGTTAATTGGGAGAGAAAGAACTACCGGTTGTGTTTTCCCAATTTTTTGGTAAGTTCGGTTTCTGCCCATCAGTAAGGAATGAAAGTCTTTCGCTTCTTGTCTCCGCAACTAAGGACATGGAAAAGGACCTGAAGAAGATTTTTTTTTTTTTTTGTTTTGGGAAAACTGTTTCTTTGCAACAAATCTCATTAGATATAATTACGAGTAGAGGTGGCAATTGGGCGGGTTCGGGCTCATTCGGGTTCGGGTCGAGTTCATTCGGGTTCGGGCTCATTCGGGTTCGGGTCCATCCGGGTTCGGGCTCATTCGGGTTCGGGTCCATTCGGGTTTGGGCTCATTCGGGTTCGGGCTCATTCGGGTTCGGGCCCATTCGGGTTCGGTCTGGGTTCGGGTTCGATCTGGGTACGAGTATGTTTTACATTATTTTATTTTATATTAGATGTAATCATTTTTACGTAATTTAAATATTTATATCTAAAAACAAATTATTAATTTATTATTATTATTTTTTTTTTATACTTTTGCTATTATATGATATTTTTAATTATATTTATTTTTTAAAATTAATATTTGTTAGCACCAAAAGAATAAGAAATTAATTTGTTATATAAAATCAAATTTTGAAATAATTTATTATAAAAAATATGATATATTATAAATTAATATATTGATATTTAAAATAATTGATTTGATGAGCTCGAATTTCAAAATATAAATACATTATAATTTATATTCACTATAAAATAAAAAACTTTTAAAAATAAATCCTGGCCTTCATCTATTCGTTTATATACTTATAAAATGCAAAAAATTTATGCTTATAGTCAAGATATATATATATATATATATATATATATATATATATCGACTACTTATATTTTTTTCATCAGTATAAAGTATAAATTATAAAGTAGTACTAAAAAATATAATTTATATTTAAATTATACGTAATAAATATATAATTAATATGATTATTTATTAATATATAATAAATATACCCAAAACCAAAAGGCCATAAAACCCAAAACCCCATTAAATCCACCCGCTAAAATAAAATCACATGAAAGCCATAATCCAATTAAACCCACCCTAACCTAACCGCATAAGTATAACTAGAGCTGCTTATGGGCCGGGCCGGGCCGCGGCCCAATTTTTTTTATTTTCTCTGCCCAGGCCTGGCCCTGAGTCGGCCCGGCCCGCCCGTTTAGGCCCGAAACACTGTTCATTGGAATAAAAAAATAAATATTTTTATTTTTTTATAATTAAAATTAAATAAAATAATATTATAATAAAAATTACTGTTCCGGGCCGAGCCGGCCCGGAACACAAAATATCCTGCCCAGGCCCGGCCCGTGAGCAGGTCTAAGTATAACCCAAAAAGCCAAAATAATTGAATTATTGTCAATTTTTTTACCCTTATAGATTAATTGAATTATTGTCAAATTTTTTTTCACATCTTTAAAATTTTCAAGAATTTAAAATATTTAGATTGTAAATTCATCATGATATGAGACGTTAAAGTTATAACTTATAAGTACAAAATATAATTTACTTTTTGATAAAATTATTATTTCATCATATATATATATATATAATATATTAAATTTTAATTAAATTATTAAAAAAAATTAGAATAAAATTAATAATTAAAGTTATTGCTGTGTAAAAAAAAAATAATTGCAATTTGTTTATTTTTATTTTTAGTATTAAATTCGGGTTCGGGTTCGGGTTCGGGCCGGTCTCGGGTTCGGGCTCATTCGGGTTCGGGCTCATTCGGGTTCGGGCCCATTCGGGTTCGGGTCCATTCGGGTTCGGGTCCATTCGGGTTCGAGCCCATTCGGGTTCGGGTCCATTCGGGTTCGGGCCCATTCGGGTTCGGGCTTTTTCGGGTTCGGGTTTTTGACTTTTTGGTCAAATCGGGTTTGGGCGGGTTCGGGTTCGGGTTTTCCTGGGCGGGTTTTCGGGTTCGGGTTCATTTTGCCACCTCTAATTACGAGTAGTAATAGCCAGCACATGCCTGCATGAGAAAAAGCAGAACAAGGAATCCAAAACTTTATGTAAAAAGAGGGCATGCATGGAAGCCATGCTCCCATGTAAAGGATTTCCAATTCCAATCAAACATGCTTTGATATTGTTGGTAGACCTCAAACAATCACTAATTACATTTTAGATTATTTAGATATGCTGAATAACCACGTTTGCTTCCTTAAAAAGGTCTAAACTTTTCACATAATGTGGGGGGTCAGCCATGCCATGTGAAAAAACCTGTGGCTGTTCATAGAGCATATGGGAAAAGTGTTACAGATATATGCTGGTAAGTCTACCAAACTTCCATTTCCTGGTCGGTGCTTTATCCTTGTGGGGTGCAAATTATCGATCACTAGAATGTTTTCCACTTCGTTAGGGACTTAAATTTTTTATATATTTTTAATTATATTAATTAGTATTTATTTAAATATTTTTTAATATAAAAATTTAATATTTCAAATTACATTTTTTTTTCATAAATAAAAAAAATTATTACTAAATCAATTTTTAAAAAAATATAAATCTATAAAATTGAATTTTTTTAAAATCAAACGATAAATTTATCAAAAAATAAACCTTAAGTCAATTTTTTGACAATCAAATTTTACTTACTTCAATTGTAAGAGTCCAAACCGATCAATTACTCTGCAAATTTTTTTTTCTTCTCAAAAACTAAAAAATAATTGCAAAATCTTTTTTTCACATAAACTTTTTTCTACTTCCTTATTTATTGTATAATAATAGATAATAAATATTTTTAATTTATTAATTCATTTTGTAATTCTTTAAAAAAAAATTCCTCTCCTGATTACACGCTTTTCAAAAAAAAATTATTCTCTTTTTTTATTAATAATTATTTATTATTATGATAATAAATTCTAAATATTTTTGATTTATTAGTTAATTTGTAATTGTTCCAATTTTTTTTTATCACAAATAGGGATGGTAGAAGGATCGTATATCAATAATTTTTAGATATTCGAATCTGAATTGGTTTAATTTATCTAAAATCTGAATCTGTTTATTATCTGCTTACTATCCGAATATCACTATCAGAATCCGCATCCGATTTAAAGAGCAATATTCTCCGGATATCTGAATCTGCTAAATATCTGAATTTATTAAATTATTTTTTAAAAATAAAAATATAAAATTAAATAAAAAATAAATATGTAAATGGATATCGAATTTTGATATCCGAATCTTTTATTAGCATAAATATAGTGGATTCAGATAACGGATTCGAATATCCGACACTATCCGAACCAAAATCAAAGTGGATTTGGATAACGGATATAATAGGGTTCATATCCGAATCCACAAATTACCTAAATCCGCAATATCAAAATCCACAAATAATTGATCGAATAATATTGGATATCAAAATTTTCAAATTCTTTAATCATCCGAATCCGTAATATCTAAATCCGAGAAAACTGAACGAATCGAAAAAATTAAAAAAAATTATTTCCTTATTAATAATTATTTATTATAATAACTATAAACTGTAAATAGTTTTAATTGATTAACCTATTTTGTATTTGTTTAACAAATTGAAAAAAAAAAAAAAAAAAAAAACTTAGCTGTCACACTGTGGCTTTCTCCGGTTTTTTTATACTAATATAGCTAAAAAAAAAATTAAACCCCAAATTACCGTTACTTTTTGATTATTTCCCAAAATACGGACTTTTTTTTTTCAGCTGGGAAATCGCCATCCCCCATGGCGATTTCCCAGCGTGTTTTTTTTGCAAATTTGCAAAAAAATACCAAGGGAAATCGCCACCCCCCCATGGCGATTTTCCTTGGTAATTTTAGCAAAATTTGCTAAAACCATGAAGGGAAATCGCCATGGGGGGTGGCGATTTCCCTTCATGTATATTTTTTTTTAATTAATAAAAAAAATTATATTAATACAATATTTTATTTTAATTTGATAAATTTATTTTTAAAAATTATAAATTAAATTAAAATATTTTTTTTATAATTTAAAAAAATTTAAAAATTCGTAAAATATATTTTAGGTTTTTTTATAATTTAATATTTTGAATTTTTTTTTTAAATTTTAAATTTCAAATGAAAACAAAAAATTAAAAAAAAAAAAAAAAAAAAATTGAAAGGGGCAACGGTCATATGACCGTTGCCCCCATCCCCCCTCCCCCCCACACCCCCACCTTCTATAAATACCCCCCTCCTCTTCTTCAAATTTTCATTCCTCTATTCAAATTTTCATTTTCTTTCAAAATTTTTTCATTTTTCTACCCAAAAAAATTTCTTTCTACAAATTTTTTTTTTCTACAACAATATTTTGAAATGGCTTCACTATTGAGGTTACAAGAAAATCACATCTCGGAGGTTATATTTAACGAGGTAAGTAAATTGTTATATTATTATTGTTTTTTATATTATTATTATTTTTTATATTATTATTGTTTTTTATATTATTATTGTTTTTTATATTATTATATTATTATTGTTTTTTATATTATTATATTATTATTGTTTTTTATATTATTATTGTGTTATATTATATTATATTATTATTGTGTTATATTATATTATTATTGTTTTTTATATTATTATTGTTTTATATTATATTATTATTGTTTTATATATTATTATTGTTTTATATTATATTATATTATATTATTATTGTTTTATATTATATTATTATTGTTTTTTATATTATTATTGTATTATATTATATTATTATTGTTTTTTATATTATTATTGTTTTATATTATATTATTATAGTTTTTTATATTATTATTGTTTTATATATTATTATTGTTTTATATTATATTATATTATTATTGTTTTATATTATATTATATTATTATTGTTTTTTATATTATTATTGTTTTATATTATATTATTATTGTATTATATTCTTTTATTATTGTTTTTTATATTATTATTGTTTTATATTATATTATTATAGTTTTTTATATTATTATAGTTTTATATTATATTATATTATTATTCTTTATATTATATTATATTATTATTGTTTTTTTATATTATATTATTATTTTTTTTTATATTATATTATTATTGTTTTTTTATACGAAATTATTGTTTTATATTATATTATTATTGTTTTATATTATATTATATTATTATTGTTTATATTATATTATATTATATTATATTATATTATATTATTATTGTTTTATATGATATTATATTATTATTGTTTATATTATATTATATTATTATTTTGTTATTTTATAGTTTTATTTATTACTTTTTAATTGTTATAGTTTTATAATATATTAATTTTTATTATTATAACAGGAAACTCGTCGCGTATTACGTTCGAGGAAATTTACATTGGAGGACCCGCATCCTTATATTATCGACCACTTAAGAAGAGCCGGATTTTATCACGCAAGTCAAATTCGACGACTTGTGATACAACCCGATTTAATCTCTGCGTTGGTCGAACGATGGAGACCCGAGACGCACACTTTTCATTTTCCATGTGGTGAATGCACGGTCAGTCTCGAAGATGTTGCGCTGCAACTTGGACTTCCGATCCATGGCGATGCAGTTACAGGCGGAAGCCTGCTAGATTGGAATGAACTGTGTCAAGATCTATTGGGTGAGGTACCTCCAGAAGACGTCGTATCTGGCTCAACGGTGAGACTGACTTGGTTGAAAACGTTTCAAAATCTGCCATTACATGCAACCGAACAACAAATACAATATGCTGCTAGAGCATATATTTTACGTTTGATTGGAGGATTACTGATGCCTGACAAATCGAGCAGTCGGGTACATTTAATGTATCTTCCATTGCTACGTGATTTAGAGGAAGCAGCAAATTATAGTTGGGGTTCTGCGTGTTTGGCAGTTTTGTATAGAGAACTTTGCCGAGCTACAGTTCCAAAAAACCATGACATAGGTGGATGTCTAGTGCTTCTACAATCATGGGCTTGGTATCGGCTACCATTTCTTGCTCCGCGCGTGGATATTTCGGCTGTATACCCCCTTGCAAGCAGGTAATAATCTTTACTATTTTATTAATTTTGTACGAAATTGTATTTTTATAGGTCATTAAGATATTATATGCATTTTAATAGGTGGAGTAGGAGTACGGGTAGAGATTTTACAGAGACTCCGAGCGATCTTGCAAGTATAAGACTACGACTAGATCGACTAGGATATGATAAGGTAAATATTTCGATTGTTACATTGAAGTTTTTTTTTTTTTTATTTAATCCTTATGAAACTAATAATTTGTAATAATTATTCGCAGTTTCTGTGGATGCCATATTCCTCGAGTGAAATTATGGCATGCCTCCCATCGGATGCCTACAATAATTTCAATATATGGAAAGCAAACACAACATTGATATGCTTTTCATATGTAGAGTGGCACCAAACTGACCGGGTGTTGCGACAATTTGGGATGCAACAACCAATTCCTGCAGCCCCGATGAACCTTGATAAGCTTCACAAGGTCGACATGCGTGGTCGTAATGATGAATTCTGGCCTGCGAAGCATGAACGTTGGATCCAATGGTGGAACATACGTTTTGAACGAATTCCGACAGGTTACCCGATTGTTGGTAATAATTTCAACCCGTCTGCTGATTACATAAGATGGTATAGAAATGAAGGTCGGCCTTTCGTTTGTCCATCGTCGATGCACGAGGATGTTAGGAGTATGCCATTTACCGGACAAACTTCAGCTCCAGTCCCTCCTACACAGGATATGGATGCTCCTAGACCTCGCCGACAACGTGGGCGAAGGCGTCAACCGACCTCATCGGAGTTCACAGCACCGAGGATGTCATTTGATCATCCTGAACCTGAACGGGATCATGGAGTACCATCCAGCCATCGTTATTCCGTAAGTCACCCCGGATATGACGTTGATGAGTGTTACCGACCATCACCGCCAAGAACGAGGTTAGATGACCAGCTCCCCGTCCTAAGTCCAAGTTCAGCATATTTAACATCCATGTATCAGTTTGGAACCCCTTCGTCAGCATTTGATGCTACATCATTTATGGGTGCATCTAGTAGTCAGGTTCCCGTTATGGGTGAACTAGGTGTTGGCTCATCCAGCAGTGGGTTTCAAATTTTTGATACGGATGAAACGACTGATGACATACAACCGGAACCAGTGGCGGTTATAGCAAGAGGTCGTGGTGGACCGCGAATACGTGCCACTGACGAGGTTGAACGACGGGTGCAACCACCACGCACTAGAAGAACTCGACACTGTTGCTCTACACCACGCAATAATTAGAATAATTGTAATGTGTTTTAAATTTCTAATATAAATTTATATGTTTTGCATTTCATGTAATTTGTTCGGAAATTAATTGTTATATTTTATTTTAATTTATATCTTAATGTTGTTATTTAATTTTAATATAATAATCCAAATTACATGATAAGTTGCTTTTCTTTTTTTCATTTTAATTTAATTTTCTTTTTAAATTATAATAAGAAAAAAAAAATTAATCAGAAATTAAATTAAATTTTTTTTATCAAATATCCAGTTTTAAACTGTAACAATCTATATTATTATTAAAAACAATGATTAAATTAATGTCACGAGTTAATCGAATACCAACTCAAAAAAACTAATCAAATTAAAAAAAATATTTTACGATACCAACTTAAAAATAACTTCTTTATTTAAAAAAGTGACTCGATAAATTTCTTTTAAAAAAAATTTATTTACATTTTACATCATTAAATTATTTTTGATATAAATTAAATTTTCTTTTTTTATAATATTACAAAATTATAAAAAATTAAATTTTTGATATAAAAATTTTATTTTTTATATAATCTTCTTTTTAAATTTTAATAAGAAATATATTTTTATTTTTTATAAAATTGTAATAATAAATTAAATTACATTTTTAATATATATTTTAAAAAAATAAATAACCAAACCTATAAAAAAATATTTTAATTTAATTTATAATTTTTAAAAATAAATTTATCAAATTAAAATAAAATATTGTTTTAATATAATTTTTTTTATTAATTAAAAAAAAAAATATACATGAAGGGAAATCGCCACCCCCCATGGCGATTTCCCTTCATGGTTTTAGCAAAATTGGCTAAAATTACCAAGGGAAATCGCCATGGGGGGTGGCGATTTCCCTTGGTATTTTTTTGCAAATTTGCAAAAAAACACGCTGGGAAATCGCCATGGGGGATGGCGATTTCCCAGCTGAAAAAAAAATGTCCGTATTTTGGGAAATAATCAAAAAGTAACGGTAATTTGGGGTTTAATTTTTTTTTTAGCTATATTAGTATAAAAAAACCGGCTTTCTCCTTGCTACAGTATCCCTTCTGGGGATACTTTTAATATATATATATAGGTTATAGATTACGTGTGTAAGTACAGATTTTGATATCCTTGCATTACCGGAAAATATATTATTTTTTATAAAAAAATCGTAATTTAAAAAAAAAAAAATTATATGTTGGGATTAGAATTTTATATTTGTTGGATGTCATTTTTTAAAGGTGCTTACATACCCCAATTAAAACTAAATCCGTGGTTCACCCAAAAACATAATTATTACCCTGGAAAATCATGTTTACTCTCCTTTAGTTAAGGTTTTATTATAGAATTGATGGTATTAGTACTTTGCGAGATGACAAAATTTTCTAAAAGATTTTCTACTGAACGAGAAATGGAAAAGGTGAGTTTTATAGGAAGAGTAAAGTGGATAAATTTTTTTTTTTATTGCTTTTGGGGTATAGAAAGCAAGCAAGTTGATAGATGGAGACACAAAGAATATGTGGCTGTGGGCCTTGGCTTTATCTATTTCAATTGACACCAATTGGGGTGCTATGATTTTGCCGAAGATGTGAAGATAAGAACCAAGTTGTGGTATCCAGGCTGATATTTTACTTCCTTTTCTTACCAAACAATTAAGGATCATTACATTTTTCTTTACCAGAAAAAAATATATATAATAATAAAACCTAAAGAATATAGCTGCCAGATTTTTGCTTGTCCTTGTGGCCCATATTTTACCGGATCAATTGGGTTGTTTTCTTTTTCTGATTTGTGCCTTTTGGGTCATTTTTATTTGGATCTTCTAAGGCCTGAAAAATCGGCTATAAAGTAAGTCCATTGAGTAATAAAAGCAAGATGGCCTAGCCCAACAGCAGTCAAATTTCTGCTTTGGTCATTTTAGGAATAATGGACTCTTTGGTTTCAAGAAGTTGGGCCATAACCGATAGATCATATGCAGGGCAGTCTTATAGATTATTGTCAAGTGTCAACTTCAGACCAATGCCGATTTGGATTAAAATTCAGTTCATTATTTTTTAATATATTTATCATTATTATTTACATATATAAAATCTATTAATTAATTTAGAAAATCATATTTATGAACAGTAATTAAAAATATATTGAAAAATAATGGAGGCGAGCCGAACTCTGTCTGTCGATTCATACAGCTTTTTTGTCATTTAAAATCCAAAAACATGTTTTCCCCTTGGGATAAAAAAAATCCAACGCAACGTGCAATTTTCCAAGAAAACGAGCACCCATTTGGTTATGAATTATGATATATCAAATACTTTTAGCAAAAAAAACAAAAACAAAAACAAAAACACGACAGTGATATAGATATTTGTTACTATTTATTAGCTCATGATAAAATTTATGAATGCTTTGCAAATTCGACGTTATTATTATACATTTAAACAAGACTAGACAGAGTGCATAGGGACCTTTGTTTGAAATGCCCTGCCTGCTATGGATTTTTATTTGATATATGAACCACATAAACTTGCAATGTGAACCACCAACTTGAGATTTAATCCGAATAAGCACAAGAAGTGATGGTAAAGAGGCTTGATATCAGATTCTGTTTGACACATGGCAAACAAGTAGCCAATTGGGCATCTACTCTCCTATCCTTTAAGATAAGCCCCTGGATGCATTAACAGATTTGAATATTGTTGCTGCCACACCCACCCCCCCCCCCCCAATTCCCAACTCGTTGAAGGGAAAAATTTGACCCAAAAATGGCCTCTGTTTGTGCTTCTTCTGCTATTGCAGCTGTTGCCATCTCATCCCCCAGGCAAGTTCTCTCTTTTACCTTATTATTATTATTATCATTATCAACCAGCTTCAAATGTTAAACCATACAAAATATCTGCACATGCAAATGTATTAGAAATGATGAACTACTAGTTAACCATTTATAATGATCATATTTAGTTAGTATCCCATCTGTTTCAGAAGCTGATCATAGTAGACTGGTCAGGATCGATTTTTCCAACTTATTCCTGTGAATTTTATAGAACTTTTTTGGGATAAAATGTTGTACACAAACTAGAAATAGCTACCATGTCTATGAGATATAAAGCTCTGCCGATCAGGTTATGAGGTTAGATAATGTTACAGTTCCCAGAAGACTGGATCAGTAGTGGGGACATCAAAGGCTTCTTTCCTTACTGGGAAGAAACTTAGATCAGTGAGAAAGTATACAAAACCAGCTGCAGCACGAACAGTTCCGGTGTGTGTAGCGGCAGACCCCGACAGACCTCTTTGGTTCCCAGGAAGCACTCCTCCTCCATGGCTTGATGGCAGGTACTTCAGTAACATTATACCACATTTTCGAATTATTATTTTTTACACAAACCTTCTCCTAACATTCATTTGAATCCTCTGGTGCAGCCTCCCTGGAGACTTTGGTTTTGATCCTCTAGGCCTTGGTAAGTTTAATCCACAGCAGTACCTCACAATCGTTTAATAAAAGTTACTCGGACTCGGGTGTGAGTGTCGGACACGGGTATGTGTACGACACGGATATGTTCAATTTTTGAAAAGATTTTCATGTATTTGGAGGATCCGATCATATCCCCATACCTAAGTCCGGATATGTGTTGGACACGAGTGTCGGACATGGGTACTTCAAGAAAATTGAAAAGTCAGAGCAACATAGCTAATTTTAGGTTTATAATGGTTTTTTTTTTTTAACAGGATCTGACCCTGAGACCTTGAGATGGAACGTACAAGCAGAGCTTGTCCACTGCAGATGGGCAATGTTGGGAGCCGCTGGTATTTTCATCCCTGAGTTGCTAACAAAAATTGGCATTTTAAACACTCCTTCATGGTACTCAGCTGGAACAGAAGAATACTTCACTGACACCACAACCCTCTTCATAGTTGAGCTTATTTTCATCGGGTGGGCAGAAGGGAGAAGATGGGCTGACATTCTCAAGCCAGGCTGTGTAAACACCGATCCCATCTTCCCTAACAATAAGCTCACCGGGACTGATGTTGGGTACCCAGGTGGCTTGTGGTTTGACCCTCTTGGCTGGGGAACTGGTTCTCCTGAGAAGCTCAAAGAATTGAGGACGAAAGAGATCAAAAATGGTAGATTGGCTATGTTGGCTGTGATGGGTGCATGGTTCCAACACATCTACACTGGCACTGGACCTATTGACAACCTATTTGCCCACCTTGCTGATCCTGGTCATGCTACCATTTTTGCTGTAAGTGCAGCCCCTCTTTTAATCATGTAGATTGCACAACTTGGATCTTATTAATGTTTTATAGGTGTGCTCCATGTTCACGTTTAATTAGAAAACCAACATGAAATTCTAAATTCATCAGTATATATTAATTAGTCAAAATTTCTACAGACAAAAATTTAAAATTGACTTGCATTTATGGGTATTTTAGTTACCCCAAAAGCAAGAACAAGTTACATATATAATTATAGATCGATCTAGTTGCTTGTTTTGTAGGTTTGGACTAACTGTTCTCATTCTCCATTTCAGGCTTTCACCCCCAAGTGAGACACAATAAGGGAGAAAACCCTCACAGTAATTAATAAGTTGGAGAAACATTGATGATCATACCTTTGCGGCTTTGCCTAATTAGCAAGAAGATGGAAAGATGTGTACTCTTGTGGGGGAATGTTTGTATTAGTAGAAATTGTAATGCCTCTGTTTGTGTTATAGATGCTCCAGTTATGTACAAATACCTCTGTGGAATTAGATGCAATGAATATTTATTCAGGTTAACCAAAAATCTATGAACTCGAAAGCCCGAAAAGGTTGCAAAATCCATAGAATCAGGGCTAATTGCCCAAAACATCAATCTAGTCATTTGCAATTACCAATGTTCACTTTAAAATAATTAGTTGCTTCGTGCCGACTTGATCTTTAGTAGTGTATTCTAATTGGAGACCTAGTAGAGTTGCATACTTTTTCTCCAAGTTTAATAAATTGAGTAAGTTTAATATCACACACTCAAATAATTTAAATGCATAACTGACAAATATAAAACTTGTTTGACTATTTTGCCTTTAACGAGATGAAAAGTGTTTAATACACAAAACATTAACATTTTCTTCACGCAACAATCATCAAATTAGTTTAATCATTTGAACATGTTTAATATCAAACACTCAGAGTGATTTAGATACATAATTGAAAAATATAAAATTTGTTTGATCATTTTCATTTTCAACCCATTAAAGGGTAAAATAGTCATAAAGAATTTTATATTAAATCTCCTCAAATGGTGAAACTTGATTAGGTAACTGTTGCAAGGAGAAAATATTAGTATTTTTGTGTATTCAGCATTTTATCTAATACATTTTTGAGCTACATACTTTTAATGGGTTTATATTTGATACACTGTCAGTGTATATAGGTCTATACACTGACACCTCAATAAAAAACTAACCCCTAAACCCTAATCCGACAGGTAGCACCGTAGGATGCACTATCAATGTATAGACCTAAACACTGACAGTGCAACAAATATAAATCCATTTTTAATTAGATTACCTCCAAAAAAAAGAGAATCGTGAATGATATTGAAGATGTAGAAGCCATATATGGAGTGTTGTCATTGGGGAGTTTGGGCTCAGATTATAATCTATCTGAAATCTTGAATATTTTTTTGTTTGTAGACTATGATCAATTGCTGCAGATGATTCTATTTCTTATGTTGCTCCGACTTTTCATTTTTTTTCAAATATTCGTGTCCGACATTTATGTCTGACACATATTCGGATATGGGTATGGGGATATAATCCTTCAAAGACCCTTCAAATACATGAAAATCTAGGAAAAAATATTGAACATACCCGTGTCGGACACATACCCGTGTCTGACACTCACACCTGAGTCCGAGTAACATAGCCTATTAATTCCTACCTCCAGAGATGACTTCATGTCTTCATCGATATGCTGCTTTTAATTTCTAGAAGAAACATAGCCATTATTAGATTAGTCATGCAAAGAATAGAATAACGAGCTAGGTTTAACGTGCCGCCGTCAGGAAGGAGTGGCATAAGCATGATATGACCAAGTTCAAGTTGGTCTATTTGTGCCGAGAATTGAGAAATTATGCATGCATGTGCATATTCATATGTTGGCAAATCTGACCGGCTGACCTAGTCTCAAAAAACTACTTCAGAAACTTCTTACTTGCTTACTTTTATGTTCCTATGCACTTGGACTCTGGCTTGACAAGGTCAAAGACAACTGCCCCTTTCGACATACTTTCGGTCATTTTTTCTTGTTACAATTATATTACGGATGCGATTTCGATTATATCATATTTATTATAATTATAAACGTAATGAAAAATTCAAAATCATAAAATTAACATCACATTGCGATAACAATTGACTACAACAAAAACATAAAACAAACTTTTTATTCTTTAATAATATAATCGTTTCCTTTTTATGTGTCTTTCACTTAATTCACCTGTTTGAGAACAGCTAGTCAGCATTAGGGGGATAATTAATTTAGACCAGCTTTTCTGCATTAAACACAAAGCTGGATTGCAAAGGCTAGAGAGTAACAGACTAAAAAAGAAAAAGAAAAAAGTTACCCCTCCTTATATAATATAAAAGCAATAAATGTTCACTTCGGATTGGGATGAATGAACTAATGACTTAAATAATTCATTGTGTGTGCCGTCCTGCCTTGTTAAGTTGCAATACAAATTACAAAACTTATTCTGACGACTCATATGATTGGAAACTTTTTTCGAAATTCTTAGTTGATCTCTCAAATTCTGTCTGATTAATTCATTTCAGAACACTGATTAAAACATTGAATTGGATCGATCGAACTTGAGAATCGGTGACCTGCTTGATTCGAAAAGTTATTAAAAATGAATTTTTACCAAATCGATAAATAATCGGTAAAAAACTGATTTTATATATATATATATATTTAAAATTTATTTGTATTAATTAGATTTGAACCCTTAACCTATTAATTCTATATTAAAGATCATATTAAATCAAATACATATTTTTATTAATTATTAATTATATTTAATATAACTTAATATTTAAATATTAAAAAAAATCCTATCAAACCGGTTGGACCGAAAATTAAAAGTCCGATCGGTTCGACCTTCGATCCCATTTTTTTAATTTTATTTGAGAAAAATATTACACGTTTAAATCCTATCAAACCCGTAATTTTTAAAAATTTATCAACAATATACATACCATTTAAACTAATACTTAGTTGACTCATTTGATTCGACTTAGATAGGGAAATGCTTCTCGATTCTTCGCCCAAATCTTAACTAAGATTTCTAAGCTTGAGCATTTAATTCAACCATCAATGTATATTTTTCTTTACTTAAAGAATTTAACTCGAATTCTCGACCTCTCAATACTAAAAAAATTCAACCTAAACCACATAAAAAAACCCAGAAAGGTTTCAATATTTTACATCCAACAGATTGGTGCATTAGATTTATTTCTCAATCTAATTGAAGTCTCTTTTTAACATTTTTTTTTTTTATGTTTTCTCCGCATTTCTAAATGTGTTTGATTATTCTTTCATCCAAAATAATCCAGATTTTTTTGTCAGTGCATATGAAAATAAAAATTTAAGTAACTTGGTCTCAATTTTCGGGTAACAATAGCTTGTAGATTGCAACTGTTTCTTTCTTCACTTCAATTGCAAATAAACAAATTAATCAAGTTCAGACTTCTTGCTTGTTACATCTGTTAGAACTTATATAAGAAAGTCCCACATCGGTGGGAGCAACGAAGGAGTTCCTCCTTGAAGGCTATATAAAGAGCCTTAAGGAGAAGTATTAAAACCATCCCAAGAATTATCTCTTCCTCTCTTGTATACTTTCTTATATTCTTTGTGAGGTTGTTCTCTCCTAGTATTTAGAGAGAGGTGTTGTAATATTTTCTCATAGTGAAATTCTTCTAGTCTTGCCCCGTGGTTTTTTCCCTTTATTCATTGAGGGTTTTCCACGTTAAATTTTGTGTGTTCAGTTCCTATTTTCTCATCTCTTATTTTAGTTGTGAGACACTATTCCGTCACTCTGGTACCTAACAGTGGTATCAGAGCCATTGGTTCGTGGTCCTTATTCCGCTGCAGTGAAAGTGTTGGTTCTTAGTATGCTCTGTGGTTGCAGTATTGTCTGATCTTCCACATCAGAAAAGAATTATTCTTGTTGCTGGAAATAAAGTGTGGTAGTGTGAAAGTGTCTAGGGAAGTTCTGGCTAGGAAAGACTTGGTATTTAAGTGTGTCTATCAGTGACCCACCTCTCTTTCCTGGGAACCTATCTGGTGCACTATTCACGGGCTACGGTCACTGTTTCAGTATACGGGCTATTCAATTGTACTGTACTATTCACAGATACGGTTATTATTCATACGTGTGGTTGTATACTTTTGCAGTAATTGTTAACGTATACTGGATTTGTTCTAGTGTACGACATACGTACAATACTGTTCACGTATACGGTACTATTCACGGTGAAATAGTGTAACTCGCTTCAGTTCGTGTACAACCATGGCAGCAAAATTCGAGATAGAGAAGTTCAGTGGGAGAAATTTCTCCTTGTGGAAATTGAAGATAAGAGCAATTTTGAGGAAGGATAATTGTCTAGAAGCAATTGAGAGTAGACCCACAGAAATGACTGATGAAAAGTGGAAAGAGAAGGATGACAATGCTGTTGCCAATCTGCACCTAGCAATGGCGGATTCAGTTTTGTCAAGTGTTGCAGAGAAGAAGACTGCAAAGGAGATTTGGGATGTTCTAAACAAATTGTACGAGGTGAAGTCACTTCACACCAGAATATTCTTGAAGAGGAAACTCTACACTCTTCGAATGAGTGAATCCACGTCGGTAACGGATCACATCAACACTCTGAATACGCTATTTGCTCAACTCACAGCATCAGATTTCAAAATAGCGGAAAATGAACGTGCGGAACTTCTACTTCAGAGTTTACCAGATTCGTATGATCAACTCATCATCAACATCACAAATAACAATGTTAGTGACTCTCTTCACTTTGATGATGTTGCCGGTGCTATTCTTGAAGAAGAATCCAGGCGCAAGAATAAGGAGGAAAGGTCAGAAAATTCAAAGCAAGCAGAGGCTTTAACGGTGATGAGAGGCAGATCAACAGAACGTGGCTCCAGTGGGAGTCAGAATCATGGTAGATCAAAATCTCGAAGAAGGAAGAATCTTAAATGCTACAATTGTGGCATGAGAGGGCACTCGAAGAAGGAGTGTTGCCATAATAAGAAGGGTGGAGAAAAAAATTCTGAAACATCAACCTCCCAAGGTTGTGTTGCAAGTACCTCAGATGATGGAGAAATCTTGTATAGTGAAGCAGCGACTAGTTCTAAAGGCGGAAAGAAACTCAATGATGTCTGGATAATGGATTCAGGTGCGACATGGCACATGACTCCACACCGAGATTGGTTTTGCACTTATGAACCTATTTCGGAAGGATCTGTGTTCATGGGAAATGATCACGCCTTAGATATTGCTGGAGTCGGTACCGTCAGATTAAAAATGCATGATGGTACTGTTCGCAAAATTCAAGGGGTACGACATGTGAAGGGCTTAAAGAAGAACTTATTGTCAATTGGACAATTGGATCACCTCGGGTGCAAGATCCACACTGAATGTGGAATATTGAAAGTAGTGAAAGGAAACCTTGTGGTGATGAAAGCAGAGAAGATCACAAGCAATCTATACATGCTTTTGGGAGAGACGTTGCAAGAGGCAGATGCATCAGTTGCAGCAGCCAGCCAAGAAGAAACGACGATGATGTGGCATCGCAGATTAGGCCATATGTCAGAGCGAGGCTTGAAAGTCCTTGCAGAACGCAATCTCCTGCCCGGGCTCAAGATGGTCAATTTACCTTTCTGTGAGCACTGTGTGATAAGCAAGCAGCATAGATTGAAGTTTGCTAAAGTAACTACAAGAAGCAAACACATACTGGACTTAATCCATTCTGATGTGTGGGAGTCACCAGAAATATCCCTGGGTGGAGCAAAGTATTTTGTATCATTCATTGATGACTATTCCAGGAGATTATGGGTGTACCCAATCAAGAAGAAGTCAGATGTGTTTCCAGTATTCAAGGAGTTCAAAGCACAAGTAGAGCTTGAAACTGGGAAAAGAATCAAGTGCTTGAGGACAGACAATGGAGGAGAATATGTAGACGGTAACTTTCTAGCATTCTGTAAGAAAGAGGGTATTATGAGACAATTCACGGTTGCACATACGCCTCAACAGAATGGTGTAGCAGAGCGGATGAACAGAACTCTCCTAGATAGAACAAGAGCCATGCTGAGAACAGCGGGATTGGCCAAATCTTTCTGGGCAGAAGCAGTCAAAACCACCTATTATGTGATAAATCGATCACCATCAACGGCGATTGGTTTGAAGACGCCTATGGAGATGTGGAAAGGAAAGCCAGCTGATTATTCTTCTCTACATGTGTTTGGATGTCCTGTGTACGTGATGTACAACTCCCAAGAAAGAACAAAGCTGGATCCAAAATCCAGAAAATGTATATTCTTGGGTTATGCTGACGGTGTTAAGGGGTATCGCCTGTGGGATCCCACTGCCCGCAAGGTTGTTGTCAGCAGAGATGTAGTTTTTGCAGAAAATGAACTGCAAAGTGAGCAAACAAATGACAACACTTCAAAAGAGACTGCTACAGTGCAGATGGATAGAAATTCTCAAGAAGATGATTCTTCTGAAGCAGAACCAGAGCATGAGGTACCAGAACCAGTTGAGTCCGAGGCTGTAGAAGTTCGACGGTCAACTCGTGAGAGAAGGCCTCCAAATTGGCACACGGAGTATGTTACGGAGAGCAATGTTGCATACTGTCTTTTAACAGAGGATGGAGAGCCATCAACTTTTCATGAAGCTACTAGTAGCCCAGATGCTTCTCTGTGGATGACAGCAATGCAGGAAGAAATTGAAACTCTTCACAAGAACGAGACATGGGAACTGGTGGAATTACCACGTGGCAGAAAAGCCATTGGTAACAAATGGGTCTACAAGATCAAGCGGGATAGCAATGATCAAGTAGAACGATATCGTGCTAGATTGGTTGTAAAAGGATATGCTCAGAAAGAAGGTATTGACTTCAACGAGATATTTTCTCCAGTTGTCAGACTTACTACTATCAGAGTAGTGTTGGCTATGTGTGCTGCATTTGATTTACATCTTGAACAACTAGATGTAAATACGGCTTTTCTACATGGAGAGCTTGAAGAAGAAATTTATATGCTCCAACCAGAAGGTTTTGTTGAAACAGGCAAAGAGAACTTGGTTTGCAGGTTGACCAAATCTCTGTACGGTCTAAAGCAGGCGCCCAGATGTTGGTACAAGAGATTTGATTCTTTCATAATTAGCCTTGAATACAACAGACTGAGTTCAGACCATTGTACGTACTACAAGAGGTTTGATGATAATGATTTCATTATCTTGCTGTTGTATGTGGATGACATGTTGGTGGTAGGCCCCAACAAAGATCGAATCCAAGATTTGAAGGCACAGTTGGCTAGGGAGTTCGATATGAAGGACTTGGGACCCGCAAACAAGATTTTAGGGATGCAAATTCACCGAGACAGAAAAGACAGGAAAATTTGGCTTTCTCAAAAGAATTATCTGAGGAAGGTCTTGCGACGCTTCAACATGCAAGACTGTAAGCCAATATCTACCCCACTTCCTGTCAATTGTAAATTATCCTCAGGTATGAGTCCTAGCAATGAAGCAGAGAGGATGGAAATGTCTCGAGTACCGTATGCATCAGCGGTGGGAAGCCTTATGTATGCTATGATATGTACAAGACCAGACATTGCACAAGCAGTGGGAGCGGTCAGTCGATTTATGGCAGATCCTGGTAGAGAGCATTGGAATGTTGTTAAGAGGATCCTTAGATACATTAAAGGAACCTCAGATGTTGCATTATGTTTTGGAGGATCAGAACTTGTTGTCAGGGGTTATGTTGATTCAGATTTTGCAGGTGATCTTAATAAAAGGAAATCCACTACTGGCTATGTGTTCACACTTGCAGGAGGAGCGGTAAGCTGGTTATCTAAGTTACAGACTGTTGTAGCTTTGTCTACTACAGAAGCTGAGTACATGGCAGCTACCCAAGCATGCAAGGAAGCAATATGGATACAAAGGTTAATGGAAGAACTCGGGCACAAGCAGCAGAAGATTATTGTGTATTGTGACAGTCAGAGTGCCTTGCACATTGCAAGGAATCCAGCCTTTCATTCCAGGACAAAGCATATAGGTATACAGTATCACTTTGTTCGAGAAGTAGTAGAAGAAGGAAGTGTGGATATGCAAAAGATTCACACCAAAGACAACCTAGCAGATGTTCTGACAAAGCCAATCAACACTGACAAGTTTATTTGGTGTCGATCCTCCTATGGTCTATCAGAAACGTAAGCAACATGGAATGGCAAGACAGAAAGAGTGGTGTAAAGATATGATTGGTTTAATCAAATCTTCAAGTGGGAGAATTGTTAGAACTTATATAAGAAAGTCCCACATCGGTGGGAGCAACGAAGGAGTTCCTCCTTGAAGGCTATATAAAGAGCCTTAAGGAGAAGTATTAAAACCATCCCAAGAATTATCTCTTCCTCTCTTGTATACTTTCTTATATTCTTTGTGAGGTTGTTCTCTCCTAGTATTTAGAGAGAGGTGTTGTAATATTTTCTCATAGTGAAATTCTTCTAGTCTTGCCCCGTGGTTTTTTCCCTTTATTCATTGAGGGTTTTCCACGTTAAATTTTGTGTGTTCAGTTCCTATTTTCTCATCTCTTATTTTAGTTGTGAAACACTATTCCGTCACTCTGGTACCTAACAACATCATCAAAATTCACAAAATTTTTAAAAAAAATACTTTCAATTTTTAAAAAATATTTTTAGGATACCCATTTTTTTTATATATATTCACGGCATTCTTGCCCAAGGATGTAAATCTTTACAACAATCCTCCAAATTCTTAACAAAAACTGAAAAACATAAACTAACAACGATAAAGAAAAAAAAAAAAGATTATAAATTTCCATAATTCACTATGCTAGCTTAAGCTTAGTAAAATCAACAAAATAGAGAAAAGATCATAGTCCAAAATTTTGAGAAATCCATTTTAAAATGGATTAAGCAACGAAATTACCAACAAAAAAAAAAAAAATTGAATAGAAAAACCTAACCTGTTGTTAATTACCAGACAGGAAAAGTTACAAGTAAGCTATAAACTTACTTCAAACTTTTATACGAATCTGAATACAGTCATTATAATATAAGATTACATCTTACTAACCTCCCCATCTATCTTTTCCACTATTATATTACATAATTGAATTCCAAGAAAAAAAAAATTATAGTAAGAAAGAGTTCTGGGACTGTCGTGATTCATGGAGAGCCAAAACCCGGGTAATTAGGAGCTTCGATTCGTTGGTTGACGTACAGAAAGCTGGACCGGAATGGGGCGGCCCGAACCAGACCCGCCGCAACTGCTGCAAGCCATGCGACCCGACCCCGCGCAAGTCCGACAGCCGACATCTCCATCGGACCAACGCGAACAAAAGCACGTGATGCGACCCGTGCCGTTGCAAGTTGGACATCTCCGAAACGGTCCGGCCATGGGCTTCTGGTCCATGACCGATTTGACTAACACGGCTCCGGCCAAGACACTCAAGCCGGTTGCCACCTGAGTCAAAACGAACGGACCCATGTCGTTTAAGATGGAATCGGAAGCTTTCGAAACAACGGAGCCAAGAGAGGAGGAGGAAACAAAAAGCAGAAAAAGAGAGAAATAAAAGAGAAAATATTTGAGATCTTTTTCGGAACAATTAAAAAATATTTAGTTTTTATTTGGTGGGGAATATAAATAAAACAAGTGGCCACGGAACGTATTTCGTGCGTTGGGACTTGGGTTTCGGACTTTTGAGTTTTGACAGTAGCCGAGATTGATTTGTTTTTTGTTTGGTTTTACTTTGTGTTTATTTTTGACCGATGGCTAGGCTTGGAGTTGGGGAGTGGGCGGCGTTGCTTATTTCTCTTATTTGAAAAAATCGGATCCAAGTTCAAATCGATATGATTTTTTATTTTCAGTTTAATTGTTCAATTAATTGAATCAGTTGGATAGATTAAACACTTTAAATAAAATTTTTAAATATTTTTAATGTTAAATAAATATTAAATATAATAAATAAAAATAAGTATTTAGCTTAGTGTTATGATTTTTAGTATATTTTTAAGAGGTTATGAGTTCAAATCTCATTAATTATAAAAAATAATTAAAAAAATAAAAAAAGGTTTTTCCTTTTTTTTTTTTGATTTTTTACCTATTTTTTCGGTTTTTTAACCGATTTTTTACCGGTTGAATAGGTTTTTGATCGGTTCAATCAAATCCGATTTTATTACACTTACCGGACCGGATAGACCATCAATTCTCGATTCAACCGATCTAACCGGTCGATTCGATTCGGTTTTTTATTCACTGCTTCTCTTTTCTTTTTTGGATAATAATTTGGGTTTTGGCTTCGGCTAACTGCTCCTGCTGTGCTGTGTTGGACAAGACATCTCCAGATTCTTATGTAGAGAAATTTGTTTGTTTTTTTCGAATTTTGGGTTTTTTTTTTTCTTCTTCTTTTGGTACAAATTGTTGTTTGTACGTGTTGTTTTGATCAACAGTTATGAATTTAAGGTGTTTGTCCATTCCAAAGACACTGAAATGGATAGGGATCTATTCCCATAATACTTTCCAACATATTTAAGGGTGAAAATCGATCGAAACAGATTTAAATCAATTCATTCGATTCGATTTAGTCGGTTGATAAGTGTTTAATTTCATACATTTTCATGTATTATTTTTTTATACTTTGTGCTTTAATTCTTAAGTTTCTTGACAAATTATTATATTTTTATGAATTATAGGTATTTTGGATGAGATGAAGTTACATGTCAATTATAATGATAAACAGCTTATAAAGTCACAATCATAAGATGGAAAAAGACTTGGGAGTCAAAAAGGTCAAATTCTTAGTGCTAGATGATCAGACAGATTTGATCTCAGGAGCTTATTGCAAGAAAATCATTATTTGAAGAAACTTCCTTCTTCACTTTTGAAGCTGACTTGATTATTTTTCCAACGATAGTTTACACGCTCAAATCGAACAACGGATGATCATCCAAATCAGCCGACGAAGTGTGAGAAGTGCATCAGTCGCGAAAGTGAAGTCAGCAAGCAAAAACGCAACAAGGCAGAAAGTTGGTGCCTCGGCGCTGGGCCACGGCTTCGAGTTTCTGTTTCCAAATCTGCTAAAATCGTAAAAAACCGCAAAAAGTCCAAAATTGCCATATTTTGACTCCTAGCTTCCTTGAAGAGCAAGAATGGGTTTTCAAGACTTTAAAGCTCTATAAATACCATATTTTAAGCCACCAACTAGGTCATGTTTTTTATTATTTATCAATCTTCCTCTCTTAGTTTTATTTTATTTTTGTTCTTAGTTTCTTTTGAATATTCATGTTTATGTTGACAATGCCTATACAAGGCTAAACTTTTCTTTGGTTAAGGGTGACTTCAAAACCCTAGACATGTTATGTAATTAATTTTCAGATTCTATCATATATTAGTTTTCTATCAAAGTTGTTTATGTTCTTTTACAAGAATTGTTCATGATATTGTTTTGATTTGTTTAGGTTGCAAACTAGATAGATCTTGATAATTATCTAATGCTAGTTTAGGAATCTTGATCCGTGTAATTGTCTTGATTTCTTATTCAATAGTAGCAATTGTAATTCATGATTATGTTGGGTTTTTAGAAATTATGAAGTGGAACATAACAAAAATTGAATGAATCCATGTTTATGTGTTTGTTGCTTAGATCAACCTATCTTTCTCATTATAAAGCTGCTATCACTTTGAATCTAATGAGGTTTATCTTAGGTTATTTGATAGTTAGAGATTAAGTAGTGGCGTTCGTCCTGCTTAACGACGAACTAAGAAAGGATTGGGGTAATACAGGATGTGTTATCTACGGTTGTTAACTTTGATAGATAATTGATATTGATAGATCTGAATTTGATTCTTAATGATGTCTATGTGGTGGGGAATGAACCTTTAACCATATTTCTCATATTTGATTACTTCTTATTTACTCACTTTCTTCTTTGATTATAAGTTTTTAATTTAAACTGATTTTAAAAAACTTCCCTTTTATTTTGTTTTCTTTGAATTTAAGTATAAATTAATAATTATTAAACTAAACACCAATCCCTGTGGACTCGAACCTTACTTATTGCTATATTTTACAACTGATATTTTTAGTGGAAGGGTTAAATAAGATATACTCTTTTGAGTGTATCATCGGTTTCAATAAAACTTGATTATGAAAATCGATTTAAATAGGTTTATTCGATCGGTTTGCGATTTATTATTTTTCAAACCAAACCGATCGAACAAACCAATACCTAATTAAAAAATAAATAAATTATATATTTATATTAATTATATCCAATCTAATTATCCTATTCAATTTATAACCATATTACCCAATTTCATAAGTACAAAACAAAACTCAAACGAATATAATCGACCGAACTGATTAATTTCAATTCGGTTATTTCAATTTTTTATATAGAATTCGGTCTATTTGGTTGGTTTTTCAAATTCAATCGATTTATTCAATTTTTTAATTTTAAAACCGAATCAACCAAATGCTCACTCCTAACCATATTTCTTTCTTTTTTTTCCTTTTTAATTTTTGAGTAAACTACACAATACAGTACACATACACTATATGATTTAATTTTTCTCACATTCGCGTCCTGAATTTTTATTTTCTCTCACATAAAATCTACTTTCAGAAATAATTACTGTGTTAAAAATAATTTAAAACGACAATAGTACCCTAATCTTAAAATGTGCTTATTTGGGAGAACTTTTCAAGGGGTGACCTCTCTCCCGCTCAAGAGTCAAAACCATCAGGGTCTTTCAATCCTAATAGTTCTGCTCCTTCTCACTCTGCTCAAATCAGACTTTTTTTCAACAATTTCTATTTACTTCACAAATTTTCCTGATTTTTGGAAAGTTTTCATTTTTGGAATATTTTCAATTGTTAAGGTGAAATTGTTGATGTTTGTATCCCAGTAAAAAGGAACCATAAAGGTTAGAGGTTTGGATTTGTGCACTTTGTGGGTTATGGTAATGTTGAAACCCTGTTATCTAATCTTAATCAAATTAGGGTTGGTGGCTTTAAGCTTAGGTTTTACAAAGGTAGAGGTTGTATGATCAAGTCGGAAATATTAATTAGTGTCTAATGATTTTTATTAAAGTGATATATATATATAAATAATAAATACAATTTTTTTTTTTAAATTTAATAAAAATAATGTATCAAATATACCTATAAGAACTAGACATGTTCAAAGGTCGAGCTATCCGTCTAAACTCAAAGGTCGGTCCGATATTTGAAAGGATTTGAACAAAAATATTAGGCCTGAAATATGAGTTTGGATAAAAAATGAGGCGTATTTAAAAAATGATTCAGGCCTTCGTTTCAACATTCAAAACTTGAGCTCGACCCAGCCCAACCCGTTTTTCATTTATATAATATAATATAATATATTATTTTATATTTATATATTATGTAATTTATATCATATAAAAATAATATATATAATATTATAATATAAACATTAAAAATATATTAAATTATTCATGTTTTAGAACTTAATAAAAAAAATTAAATTACTAAAAGTTAAATAAAAAATTAACATATATTTTTAAAAAAATTAAAACAAAATAATATGGATGGACTTAAACAGACTTTGATGATCCATTTATAAATATGAATGAATTTAAATAAATTTTAAATTTTAAATTTTAAATAAAACCAAATTTAAATAAATATATATAATTTTAATATCATACTTAAACTTCATTCAAACCTCGACCGACTTGACCCATAAAAAACTTTTATAAGGATCATCTTCCAATTCTTTTCGTAATGTTTCTCACAATGGGTTTCCAAATGATCTTGGTAGTAGTGCTCAAAATGATTTTGATTCTTTAAATGCTCATCACGTTAAGGCATATGTTTGTGGACGTGGTCAAAGGTGATTTGGGTTAGGTGTCTTCTCTCAAATAAGCACATTTTAAAAATACGTACTTTTACCTTTTCAAATTATTTGTAACACTATAATTATCTCTAAAACGGAAGTAAATTACAAGAGTTTTATTGAGACAAAAAGTTTAAAGGTGTAAGTGAAAAAGGATCCAAATAAATTTAGTAATTCGTATATTTATATAATATTTATTTTATTTTGTATCATAATCGTATTTAAAATAATATATTTATATAAATTTTAATATATTAATAATTTGTGTTATATAATTTTGATACGTTTATATATTAATGTTTTATTCGTACTATTTTTTCATATCTTATCGTATTTTATGTCATATTTTAATTATTTTTTTTCATATTATATTCAAAATTATCAAATTTAATTCACATTATAATGTGAAATTTATCCTTAATTTTGAAATTTATCCTTAATTTTATTAGTACTAGTAGTTTTATATTCATTCTATTTGATGTGGGTATATTCAAACTTCATCTCATTAATCTTGAGTTCAAATTTTGAGATAACATACGAAATTTATGAAATGAGTATATCATCAAAAATATTGTTATTTCATTTTTTCTATTTTTTTTTTCAAATAAAAAATTGGTTTGATCCTTTTTTTTTTCTTTCTTTCAAATTGGTAAAATTAAGATATTTTAAAAAAAAAAGGTTAAAAATTTCAAGCTCAAGATAATTGAAACTTGTCTTTTAATATTTTAAAACTGATAACAAATAACATTTTTAAAGTACGTATGTTCCTATTTAAAAGGCTGAATTTGAATTTTCAATCTTCAAATTCATGTAATCTAACAAATGGATTTTTTTTTTTTTTAAAAAAAAAAAAACAATTTTTACTTGCTTAAGCAAACAGACCAAAACAGATGTTTGGTTTTAAAATCTTTAATAAAATTAATTTTACAGTAGGAAAAGCTCACATTTTATATGCTACTGTCCCATCAAGGCCAAGACTATTTGTTTTATGAAATTTTTAGTTTTTTTTTTTTCTTTTTCTAAATCCAATAATTAAACATTATGTTGGGTGACTAAAATGAATCCATCGATAAAGGCAAAGCTACATTATATACTTAAATATATGTGTAATTCATAGGCCAAAGAAGTCGTGAACATTAAGGCATTATTGCGTATAAGAATTACGAAGAAGAAGAGTTTTGGAAATGGTTGGTGGCAATAGACGACACGAGACTGTGATGTGAAACTAACTTCAACACCTCAACTCAACTCCAACCCAATTATCAGAGGAAAACGCCATTTAACTTTTTGATTTCGGCACCGTACTTTGTCTTTTTCAGTCAGGAAATCTGGAAAATGTGAAAGAAAGAAAGAAACAACATCCCAGCTGAAATAGGAAAATGGCCGGTCTATTATTTTAGGAAATCAATTCTTGCAAAAAAAGAAAAAAAAAAAAAAAAAGATATCAGTTTTATTGAAGAAATGGGGCAGAAAATAGAGGAAAATGTGAGACCAGTCTACAATAAGATTATTATCATTATCAATGAACTAAACCAAGATCTTTTATCCATAGGAAAATTATATTAGTTATTTAAGTTTTTTACATACAAATTTGATGCAGCAACAGTGGAGATGGCCGAGTTGGTCTGGTCTAATTAAGGCGCCAGATTAAGGTTCTGGTCCGAAAGGGCGTGGACATGTTTAAACATTAAACTGAACTAACTGAAAAAAAAAGGCATAATCAAATGAACTTTTTTTGGGCTCAAAAAAGAAAAAGACTTGTCTAATATTGATGTTCATCCTTGAAGGTCTTATGTAGTTTAAGAAACAATGATCATCCTCATGTGAAAACTGCAATTCAAGAGGAGTGATTTCAGCATTTCCTTTTTCGACTGTGAATATTCGAGGCACACCTGCAATAATGTGAAAATTAATTGGGATGATTAATTGGTTGTATAAGATGCTTGGGGAGAGAACAATTAATGACATAAATGGATTAAGGTCCATAAATTGTCCATCTACGTGCAAAAGTTTTTATACATACAAATTATACTTGATATTCGTTGTTACCAGCATATATCTGTAGCTTATTTACCATCTAAGGATGTTTATTAATTGCCTAGAATAAACAATTTTGATTGCAGCAATTGAATTTAATCATCAAGTTCCAGTCCAGAAAACAATCTTAATATCACAGTGGAAATAGTCCATATAACAAAGAAAACCACTAAAAAGGAAATCTTGTTGTCGATTTTAATCACGTAAGTGCACGTAGAGTTGACAAGTAATAAAGTGAAGTATAGAGTATCATTTCCACGAGAAATTATTACCAAATTCGTTAAGTACTAAAATTAGAACAATTTAATCTTATTCAAACAATTAATTAAAGATTGAAAATAAAAGAAAATAATAAGAAAAGAAAGCAAATCAAAACTTGGATTAAATAGCTTGAGAAAAGCCTAGGATTACAATTTCTTTCAACACTTCGTTTGAACTTTTTCTACCCTCTTAACTTGATAAATAATCTTGAGTTGTTAACCTAGAGTTCTAATCTATTTATAAGTATCCGTCGATGGTCTTATAAAAATATCTCTCTTAACCAATTAACTATATGTCTATGATAATTGAATTAAAGAGAAACTCATTAAGCTTAGACTCTAAAATTGGTTACACATGACACGTAAGTATATTTTTACCCTACATGCAGATCAATTCATTATAATAAATGAATATGA
Organism: Fremontodendron californicum; assembly: GCA_030761205.1. NCBI lineage: Eukaryota > Viridiplantae > Streptophyta > Magnoliopsida > Malvales > Malvaceae > Fremontodendron > Fremontodendron californicum. The sequence continues at coordinate 25,045,728 of JAULJL010000013.1, forward strand.
AACATATATTATTCAATTCTTGTCTAACACTAAACTTCTTATTTTAGTTGAATTTAGATTACCACATCAATCTAATTGGTAGCTAAGCAATTAGAAGCATTAAGAACAAGATTGAATAAACAACATCAAATACCATTAAATCAAGAAAGAGAGTAAAATAATCCAAACTACATGTTGAGTTCCATTACAATTCTAGAAAAATAAATTAGTTCAAACTAAATAATAAAAATATAAAACAAAGGAGTCACCATCATAAATAATACAAGAAAGATAAAGAAGATAAGAGATAAGAGAAAACTAAGGGTTGTCAGATCTTTAGTCTTCAATCTCCCAAAATCTTTTTAGCCCCTTGCAACTTTGTGGTAGCTGCTCTCTTCTTAAGAAAACTAGGTTATTTACAAGCTAAAAAGTGTAGAAGATTAGGGAGAAGTCTTTTATAAAGTCCTAAAAGATTCTTATTTATAAAATTCTTAAAAGCTTGAAGAATTAAAACTTTGTGGCAAAGTAACTATTTTCAGCTTGGATTTTTCATATATGAGTTGAGCCTTTTTTTTTTCTTTTTTTTTTTCTTTAGGATTTTACAAAACTATAAAAGACATTAAATTAATAACTAAAATTAAACATAAAATAAATAAATTAAATTAAAAATAAATAAATAAATAAAAACAACTAAAAATATTTAATTAATACTTTAAACTATAAGGACTTAACCAATTTAAAAACATAAAATAAGATAAAATAACTCTATTTTATAGAGTTATCAAATCTCACTATGAAAGCATTCCCTTTCTTTTCCTGCCATGAGTACAACATCTCCACTTTGGAAGAACATCTCCACTTTGGAGAAACATTGCTAATGTTCATCCTGTCTTGACTTTCCTCCTAGATGGAAAATAGCTTTGCAGCCCAAACTGAGAGAGAAAATGCACTCAAAAGTCAAAATAAGGGTGTGAGTGTCGAACATGGATATATTTAAAAAAAAATTTAAAGATTTTTATGCATTTAGAGGATCTTTTGAGGGTCATATCCCCATACCTATGTCCGGATATACATTGGACACCAATACTTCAAGAAAAATGAAGAGTCAGAACAATATAACAACCAAGTGTATCACCTGAAAAGAGAAAGAAGAGTTTAAAGATCAGTGAGAGGAAGGACTTTGTCCAAAAGGTGACATGCTCAACAATCACCAAGTTTAAGTAAAACCATGGCATGATTAAAATCACAACACTCAATTTGTTTGAAAGTAAAGGAGACAAGTTTAGAATAACACACAATGTTAGAGAATATTTTTCAGTCCAGCAGTAACCAAACTCAGCCAAGCCAACAACACTTGAGAACATTTACTGAAAATTGCGAATTTATCAGCATGCAACCATTATATTTAATTAGTACCTAACCCGAAATAGTTGACAATTGCAGCATCTGGATGGAACTCTTCTCCAATAGGCATTGCTGGCTCAGCCATTCTTTTAGCTAGCCGAAAGAGTGCATCAGGTATTTTGTTATGAGATAGTGACACATCATAGTTCCGCTGCACCATGAATACATATCAATTTGGAAACCATCTCAACATAAATAAGCTCCTTTACTCTTTTTTTTTTTTTTTTTTTTTAATTACAGACTTATCGTCACACATGGTGTGCATTTCTCAAGGTTAAGACCTATGTTGTCGAGACTTTCTATTTTCTCTAAAATACCCGTATCTGAGAGTTGTGTCCAACATATATTCAAACATAGGTATGAAAGTATGATCCTCTAAATATATGAAAAACTTCTTAAAAAAAATTAATTAAGTATACTCGTATCGGATACATTCTTGTATCGACACTCATTCTGACTCTGAGTAACATAGGACAAGAAGAGTATGATCAGCACATTGTCATACTTGAATGATACCTTATAAATTACTACAATACTTTCACAAAGTTAAATGAAAAAAGTTTCTGCCACAATAGTTGAAAAAAGATCCTTGTGTTTAAGAATTAGTCAATTAGAAACCTAGAACTAAATCTAATTCAATAAACTAGATCAAATTGAAGAACCTTAAAATTCTATCCATTGGCTGTCCGATCAGTAACATCTTCTCTAATTAGACAGTTAACAACTCACCAACAAAAGATACAAGGAAGAAGGTCAAAGACTAAATGAGTGATTACCTACCTTGGACCAGTCAAATTGAAGGCCAAGGGTAATCCACCGAAACTTTCGCAGCAAAACAGAAGCAGAAACTGATTTACAAGTCTTTCTCCTTGATCGCGCAATGTCTTCCTCATAAAATTTCCATCTATGAGTATCTGCATTGCTCACAGAAGCACTTGATTAAGAATCCTGCATTTTAGAACAATTCATCAACAAAATAAAAATTCAAATTTCTTCTCTATTTCTAACTCATTGAATGCAAAGGGAAAAATAGATACCACGCCGATTTTCCAAGCGAAAAACTGAACGATCTAATACACAATTAATAGCTACAACTCCTGGAGGAAATGGATTTGAAAATTTTGATTGTAGGACTCAGAAATGGATTTGAAATCCAAAAACCTCTGATAAATCGACTTGTCTAGGTTGTTTCTTCCTGAGAAATTCAAACGAAATACTCGATGGAAAAAAAAAAAAAAATCTTGTTTCTTTCTAAATTAAAGTGAACTAAATTTGAGAAAGAAGCTGAAAAGTGAGGTATTTTTTGGAGGATTTCGAATCCTCCTCGTAATAGAGCTTGTACTTCTTCTCTGTTTTCCTGAAACCGGTCCGTTCTGCATCGTCACCGGCTCTATCGGATGCGTAAATCTTCCCTGGTATTACATAACTAGCACATTGGGACCAAAGAAAGAATTTGGAAATTTTGATAGTACATTGAAGGATTAAATAGAAGTATTGTAAACCTGCAGTTCAGATAAAATCAGAATTGCTGCAACATTGAAAGTGAGTATCAACTCATAGTCATGTGGAACATCTGGGTGCTAGAGAGTAACTGTTATCTCTTCAATATTTATGGCGCAATCAAACTGATTCCTACACTAAGCCTTGGTTCTTCTGTCTTGGTGAGGGAATTCAAGGGAAGTACATTCTCGAATAGATGATTCCAATCATGGAGAATAGATCAGTATTTTGAAATATAAACTGGTCTTTCCATTTTTCTTCTGCTTTCTTCATCTTTTCTTCTTTATCAAGTTGTCCCTCCATGCAATCAAGAATGCGAAACATATATATATATATATATATATATATATATATATATATATATATATATCCTACATCTAACAAGATTCCATAACAGGGTCGGGTGAGGCAGAAATTATCATCTAGGGGAAAATATGTTCCTGTCAACATTGGTCCTGTTCGAGTTGTTGACTTTTTTCTAGTGATCAGGTCTGTCTCTCTCTTACACACAATTTATGTTGCTCCGACTCTTTATTTTTCTTGAAGTTCCGTGTCCGATGCATATCCGGATATATATAATCTTTCAAGAACCCTCCAAATACATGAAAAGTTTGGAAAAAATTGAACATACCCATGTCGGACACACATCCGAATCCGACACTCACACTCGAGTCCGAGTAACATAGCACGCAATTGCATACACAGATGTGCATGCTCATGCAAGCACACACGACCAGATATAAGAATCATTCACTATACTTTGGTTTCCTTCCAAGACATGAAAAATATAAAATAAAACTTGCTTCAAATAACAGTGGGGTGGTACTTACTCTGATAGTACTGTTGTGCTGTACAGGTTGAAGCCGTTTACAGTGCCATGAGGGAACCATCATTCTCATTTTCGAGTAGAATGTGATCATGTAGGTCACCATGTGATTGCCCTTTTCTTCTTCCTGGGTTTCTTTTGATTTTCCTTTCTCAAGTAGTCGAGTTTATGTTCTTTGAGGGAACCATCATAGGCAAGGAATCATCATTAAAGTCGATCTATTCTGTATTTGTGCCTTTGCTAAGCCATGTCAATCTGTATTTGATGATGTATTTGTCAATCAGAAATTAGTCTGCAAATAGCATATTTCATTCATAATTAATCATCTTTTTATTGAAGAAAATGTAAGGTGTTTTAGTGTACTTAAGTACATGAATTCATAAAAGCATTTTTCATCTTCTCAGCGGGTAATTTACATTTTGAGTCACTGAATTTATCATCAACTTTCATATAGGTTACAAACGTTTTATTTTATCAAATTAAATAACTGAACTTTTATTATTAATAAATTAGATTACTTATGTTAATTCCGTTAATGTGAAATTTTTTTATACCTAAAATACCTTTCAGACATTATCTTGATGAGATATAAAAAAATATATGCATGCTAAGTCATGTTTTCCATTAGAATTACTCAACAGAGTTAGCATAAGTAACTTAATTTATTAATAATAGAAGTTCAATGATGTAATTTGATGAAATTAAAAGGTTGTGATCTACATGAAAGTTTATACTAAATTCAATAACCCATAATACAAATTACCCTCTCTCAGCTCTATTTAATTTTCAATTTTGTTGGAGTTTTCTTAGAAACATTCTCCTTTAAAAGGTAGCCCATTACATCCAAATTAAAATGCATTTTATAAGGTCGCTAATCAAGGTGAGCAGTAAATATATTCAGGCTTCATATTACCTGCAACTCGCATCGGTAATCAATGTTGTAATCAAAGGTCAATTATTTGATAGGCTAAAGGCTATAGTCTAAAGGTGTAAACGAGATACTTGTGCTCGCAATCTATTCAGGTTCGGCTCCAAAAAACTCGAATTCGGCTCGGTATTTGACAAGTCGAGCTTGAGCTTGAGCAACTCGAGTTATCGAACGAGCCTAATTCGAGTATTCTAAAGCTTAACTCGAGTAGTTCGCGAGCCTAATCGAGTTTTTATTTTTATTTCTAATTAGTATTAAAAAATCTCAATTCAAACTCGAGCTCGAGAACAAATAATCGAGTTTGAATTCGAGCATAGAAATCGAGTTCCTTTTTTACTAGATAAACAAACTTAATTGAGCGAGCTTGAGTAGTTCGATTTTTATTTCGAATCGAACTCAAGCGTTAAAAGTGAAACTCAATCGAGCTTGATACACCCAAAAGAGTGTATCTTTATTAAAACCTTGCACTAGAAAAGATCAATTGGTAGGTATAGTAGAAGCAAGGGTCGAGTCCTCAGGGATTGGGTTTTAGTTTAAAATTATTAGTTTATGACTTAAAAACAAGAAAACAAAAGTAAAAAGGGTTTTGGAATCAGTTTAGACTTAAGAAAATAATAAAAATAAGAAAGCAAGTAAATAAGAAGTAATCAGATATGAGAAATATGGATAAAGGTTCATTCTCCACCACTAGACACCATTAAGTATCAAATTCAGACCTATCAATATCAATTATTTATCAAAGTTAACAACCGTAGATAACAACCTCCCGTGTTACCCCAATCCTTCCTTAGTTCGTCGTTAAGCAGGACGAACGTCACTACTTAATCTCTAATTATCAAACAACCTAGGATAAACATCTCTAAATTTAATTTGACAGCAGCTTTATGATGAGAAAGATAGGTTGATCTAAGCAACAAAAGCATGAACATGAATTGTTTAACTTAGGTTATGTTCCACTTTGCAATTAGCAAAAACTTTAACATAATCATTAATCACAAATTTCCACTATTGAATAGAAATCAAGATAAGCTGCGTATCAAAACTCCTAAACTAGCATTAGATAGTTATCAAGATCTATCTAGTATGAATCCTAAACAAATCAAGACAACATCATGAACAATTTTTGTAGAAGAACATAAACAACTTTGATAGAAAACTAATATATGATAGAATATGAAAATTAATTACATAACATGTCTAGGGCATTGAAATCACCCTTAACCAAAGAAAAGTTTAGCCTTGCATAGGCATTGTTAACATAAACATAGAATTAAAAGAGAAAATAAGAAGAAAACTAAACAAAGAAGAAGAAAATCAGAATACAAGAATAGTAGAAGTGTAGAGATCAGCTCCCCTTTGTGTCTCTATTTATAGGCAGTCTCTAGGTCTTGAGCATTTAATAAGCATTTAGTGTTGAGTGGCAGCTAAGGTTTCTTCAAAATAAGGATAGGTTGGTGACTTGCAGCCAAAGGATATTTAAACAAGGAAATATATTTTACTTGCAGCCAAAGCATGTAGAAATAAGGAAAGTCATAACTGATTTAAATCGCATACTTTTGACAAGGATTAACTTTAAGGAAATATTCTTGCAATTAATGCAAAGTTGAAAGGTTGACAGCCACTAATCCTATTTTGACTAGGATTTCTTCATATGGCAAATTAAGTTGATTCTTGCAATTAATGCAAGATAACACCTACAAAGCACAAAACCACAGTAAACTATTAAGGATTTCAAGGAATTAAGCATAAAATATAAGGAATTAATATATGAAAATATATGAATTTAAGCACTTATCAAACTCTCCCACACTTAGTCTTTTGCTAGTCCTCGAGCAAAATCAAATAGAGACAAAGTAAGAAAATCGAATCTAGTTCACTTTCAATACAACTTATAGACAATCATTGAACAAGTCTTATAAACTAATCAATAGCTTAAATAACAAAAAATCATGCTTGATAGTAAAGGGTTTGAGTTAAGCTAACATTAACATAACATATTTCAATCAAAATAGTGCATGTCAAACTTAATCTCAACTTCTCACATGGGATACTCTCATGATTTTCACTCTTTAAAGTATTGGTAAAGTGTTTACACTCAATCAATCTCATGAAAATTGTTCTACCATATGCTTACTTGTCCACCTATTCTTCACTACTTAGATCATGCAACTTCATGAATCAAGAGGTCTTTATTCAATGTAATGGGGCCAAGGGGTTGTAATGTGGTTAAAGAATAAAAGGAAAAGGATATTACAAAGGTTCCAAAGATTTTATAGAGTTTAGAGACATAATAAGATTCATACAAACAAAACTTCTCAAAACTCTTTACAAAGCACATAATACATAGGCTGAATATTCATGTTGGGCCTTTTCTTCATTCTAAACAACTTTGTAACATCTTTTTATTTTTTCCAAAAATTCAAGAGATGATTGATTTTTTTTTTTTTTGATATGGGAATGTATTTGGCAATATTCTCTTTCTTTTTCTCTTGATTTTTTCCCCATACTTATTTCTTGTTTCTAACCCAAATTATCAATAGATCTTCCTTGTCTTTGCAAAATGTCTCAAAACATGCTAATTCATCTTTAGAACAAGGGTAAGGATATAAATAAGTATATTTAGGTTAGGGACAAGATGTGGTTACCAAAGAAATAACTTATTCAATGTAGGCTCAATATTGGTTCACTAAGGGGGTGTTCTCTTGGAACATCAATAAGGAATGGCTGTTTGGCCATGGTTATAATCCTAATACCTCTATCATATTCATGTTATCACATGCATCAATATAGTCTCAAAAGGTTTAAAGCAAGTTCTAGAGAATCATGTAATCATAAGAGTACACAAGAAAGAAATTAGATTGATATGTATAATGCATCAATCATATAGGCTCAAAACTCACAAGGATAATTATACAAGTCAATATCAAGTCTAAACATGCTTCTTTCTCAATCAACATATCATATTAACATTGGCTCATGAAAAATAGTAATGTCAAGCTTAATTCTCATGAACATCTTATCACTAATGATCAGTTTTAGACCCAATGCAATTCATATCTCATCATAGTATTGAAAGTAACTAAAACACACTAAAAACAAAACAAAGCTAAAGGAAATCCTAAATTCTTCCCCCCATACTTAATTCTTACATTGTCCTCAATGTAATTTTATTATCCCCAAATATAAGAATCATGTGTGAAAGAAAAGAATTACTAATCAAAACAAACTAAAGAAAAAAAAAAGATAGAATGATGGAGAGTAAGGAATAGCAAATCTGATTATAATATGTGCTCTCCATCTTTTTGGGTTGCCTTCCAAGAAGCTCTTGGTTTTTTGTCCTCAGCCTGACTTAGACCCATGCCATTATCCACACCGTATTCTTGAATACTTCAAATGATCCGGTGGTTTCTAAATCCAATGTTGGTGCCTGCAAAGGAAAAGGTAGACGTTTCTCATTAGGTAAATGAAGATTAATAGCTGAAACCTCAAACCTTTTATTACAGGGTGGCAACACTTGCAAGGTTGCCATTGCTTCCTCTATATGTTCACTTAAAACAGGTTCATCTTTAGAGGTCTCCACGCCAAGGTATTTGTTAATGTCTATGTCGATGCTACTTAACTCAAAAGGTGGCTGCACTAAAGAGTCAAATGCATCAATTGCACAAACAGAATGTACATCACTAGGGTATCTTATGGCTTCAAAGATATTAAAACGGGTTACATCACCATCAAATTCCATAGTGAGTGTGCCATCATTAACATTAATTATTGTCTTGGCTGTTTTTAAGAATGGTCTTCCTAATAAAATAGGTGTTGGGTTAGAAGACATCTCATCTTCCATGTCAAACATATAAAACTCAGCTGGAAAGACCAATTCATTAACTTGCATAAGAAAATTTTCTACAACTCCTGTTGGATAAGTAATAGAACGATCAGCAAGTTATAAAATAACGCCGGTTTCTTTTAATGGTCCTAGTTTCAAAGAAGAATAAATTGAATATGGTATAACATTGATAGATGCTCCTCCTAAGTCTAGCATAGCATGTGCAAACCTGGTGTTGCCTATTTTACAAGGAATGGTAAACATACCTGGATCCTTGCATTTAGGTGGGAGTTTCTTTTGAAGAACAACTGACACATTCTCGCCCATACTTACTTTTTCATTCCCTTTGAGCTTCCTCTTAGAAGTGCACAATTCTTTCCAAAACATTGCATATTGTGGCACTTGCTTTATGGCATCTAATAGAGAAATGTTTACTTCAACTTTTCGGAAGGTCTCCAAAATTTTCTTCTCTTTTTCCTCCTTTTTGGACCTTGCTAACCTGCTTGGAAAAGGTAGAGGAGTTATATAAGAAGGAAAAGATGGTTTAGGAGTTACCTTAACAAGTGGCTCATTGGGTTGTGAAGATGATGCATTGGTGTTGTCCTCCCTTTGAGCACTATTCTTTTGTGGTGTCTCAAGCTGTTTCCCACTTCTTAGAGTTATGGCATTCACAAGTTCTCTAGGATTCACTATGGTTTGGGAAGGTAATATCCTAGAATCCCTTGCTTGGATTTGACTTATTGCTGTTGCCATTTTTCCCATTTGAGTCTCTAATTGACTCATCCTTGTTACCATTTGTCTGTTGGTTTCCCTTGTTTCCTGTTGCAATGCCTTTGTTTCTTGTTGAGATTGAATTATATTAGTATAAAGGTCTTTAACAAGATCTTCAAGAGAAGTACCTGAATTTTTAGTGGGTGGCACTTGTTGTCGAGTTTGATATGGTTGTTGAACCATTTGTTGATAACCCGATGGTCTATTGTCAAATGGTGGAGGAGCAGCTTGTGATTGGTTTCCTCCATAATTGAAGTTTGGATGATCCCTCCATCCTGGATTGTAAGTGTTAGAGTAGGGATCATACTTCCTTGGTTGGTTCTGAAATCCACCCATGGCATGCACATGTTCATTGGTATCCTCTTGTAGTGTTGGGCACATATCAGTTTGATGCCCCATGGTAGAACATATATCACAAGCCTTAATTTGCTGTATATTACCTACAGCCAATTGTTGCACAAGAGAAGCCAGTTGAGAAATTGTTTGTTCAAGGGTTGATGTACTTACCTCATTGACTTTCTTGGGTTGTGGTGGTGGATCTTGTCTCATTGAGAATTGTTGGGAGTTGGCTGCCATGTTGGAGATAAGAGATCTAGCAGCTTCGGGAGTTTTATCAACTAGAGCTCCCCACTTGCTACATCTATCATACTTCTCTCCATGGGCATGAGTCTTTCATAAAAATATTGGATGGGAAGTTGTTCAATTATCTGATGATATGGACATAATGCATAAAGTTTCTTGAACCTCTCCCAATATTCATATAAGGATTCTCCGTTGTATTGTCGAATCCCGCATATCTCTTTTCTAATGTTGGCAGCCTTAGATGCTGGGAAATACCTTTCCAAAAATGCTTTCTTCATACCATTCCATGTAGTTATGGTCCCGAATGGTAGATAGTAGAGCCATTCCTTTGCTGAATCAGCTAGAAAGAATGGGAAGGCTCTCAACTTAATTTGCTCTTTTGTGACCCCGGTTGGCCTCATGCTTGAGCAAACTACATGAAATTCCTTTAGATGCTTATTTGGATCCTCTCCTGCAAAACCATGAAAAGTTGGGAGAAAATGAATCAAACCAGATTTTAATTCAAAAGCTATCTCAAGATTAGCATATTCAATGCATAATGATTGTCGATCCAAATCTGGAGCGGCTAGCACCTTAAGAGTTTGACTGTCAGCAGCCATCTCTCCTTGTTCCTCTTGGATGGTTTGGTTCAACTCTTCGTTTGTTCTTTGGTGGGAAGATATGAATTCCCAAATTCTTCTAAGTCCTAAGTGAGGTTCTTCTTCTTTGGGAGATTAGGACATTCACTGAAAAAAAAAAGAAAACAAGAAAAAAAACTAATTAAAACAGAAAATAAGAATAAACCAAATACTAATAAACTAAATAAAGCAATCCCGGCAACGCCGCTAAAAATTTGATGCACCCAAAAAAGTGTATCTTTATTAAAATCTTGCACTAGAAAAGATCAATTGGTAGGTATAGTAGAAGCAAGGGTTGAGTCCTCAGGGATTGAGTTTTAATTTATAAATTATTAGTTTATGACTTAAAAATAAGAAAACAAAAGTAAAAGGGGTTTTGGAATTAGTTTAGACTTAAGCAAATAATAAAAATAAGAAAGTAAATAAATAATAAGTAATCAGATATGAGAGATATGGCTAAAGGTTCATTCTCCACCACTAGACATCATTAAGAATCAGACCTATCAATATCAATTATCTATCAAAGTTAACAACCGTAGATAATAACCTCTCGTGTTACCTCAATCCTTTCTTAGTTCGTCGTTAAGCAGGACGAACGCCACTACTTAATCTCTAACTATCAAACAACCTAGGATAAACATCTCTAAATTTAATTTGACAGCAGCTTTATGATGAGAAAAATAGGTTGACCTAAGCAACAAAAGCATGAACATGAATTGTTTAATTTAGGTTAAGATTATATTCCACTTTGCAATTAGCAAAAACTTTAACATAATCATTAATCACAAATTGCCACTATTGATTAGAAATCAAGATAAACTACGTATTAAAACTCCTAAACTAGCATTAGATAATTATCAAGATCTATCTAGTATGAATCCTAAACAAATCAAGACAACATCATGAACAATTTTTATAGAAGAACATAAACAACTTTGATAGAAAACTAATATATGATAGAATATGAAAATTAATTACATAATATGTCTAGAGCTTTGAAATCACCCTTAACCAATGAAAAGTTTAGCCTTGCATAGGCATTGTTAACATAAACATAGAATTAAAAGAGAAAATAAGAAAAAAAAAAACTAAAGAAAGAAGAAGAAAATCAGAATACAATAGTAGTAGAAGTGTAGAGATCAGCTCCCCTTTGTGTTTCTATTTATAGGCAACCTTTAGGTCTTGAGCATTTAATGAGTATTTAATGTTGAGTGGCAGCCAAGGTTTCTTCAAAATAAGGAAAGGTTGGTGACTTGCAGCCAAAGGATATTTAAACAAGGAAATATGCTTTACTTGCAGCCAAACCATGTAAAAATAAGGAAAGTCATAGCTGATTTAAATCTCCTACTTTGACAAGGATTAACTTTAAGGACAAATTCTTGCAATTAATGCAATTAATGCAAAGTTGAAAGGTTGACAGCCACTAATCCTATTTTGACTAGGATTTCTTCACATGGCAAATTAAAGTTGATTTTTGCAATTAATGCAATTAATGCAAGATAACACCTACAAATCACAAAACCATAGTAAACTATCAAGAATTTCAAGGAACTAAGCATAAAATATAAGGAATTGATATATGAAAATATATGAATTTAAGCATTTATCAGAGCTCGAATCGAATTTTGAGTCATGAATTTCGAGTCAAGCTCAAGCTCGAACTTCTTACAGCTTGAGCTCGACTCGACTCGATTACACCCCTATTATAGCCTATAGCACAGAGATTGTATGTAAGTCAAACAAACCCTATGCAATTATTATTAGGTAAGCCCTTTACTTAAAGAGTCATTTAATTTTGATGGATTTATCATTTATATGAATTATGATCCTTTGCTAGTAACAGTTCCATGGAAGCTGCTGGTAATGAATATGCATTACTTTTTCTTGTAGTCGGCTGGCTTTACCGTCTAACAGTCTCGGGGTTCATTTGGATGGGCAGTGAGATTGACTCCGGTGAAATTAAAAATAACGGTGGCGGTGAGATTGGGTACGTTAGTAGTGAGATCAAAATTAGTGGTGGGATATGTGTTTGGATTCAAACGCAATGGTGACGGTGAGATAAGAATAAAAATGAAAATGACTATTAAAGACATTAATCAAAAAGTGTATTAGTAAATCATTTTTATATATTTTAGTAATATTTAAAATTTAACATATATTATTTTACATATTTATTTAAAATTTATTTAATTAACTAATTATATAAATTTATTTATTATATTAAATTACTAAATATTTCAAAATTTTAAATAAAAATTTGAAAAATAAATTAATAAAATAAGTATGAAATAATTTAAAAATAAATTAAAAATTTTAAATAATAAATAAAAAAAATAATAAAAAAACAAAATGGACATTTTGTCCTTCGCTGGAGGGTCCAGTTGCTCACTGGACCCTCCACCCTCGAGTTGAAAATTCGAGGGCAATGGATTTTCAATTGCATTAGAAGTGCATCCAAATGCACATATCAATGCGATTATCCTTAAAAAAAATGGTAAAAAAAATGAATGGATTCCATTGCACTGGGGTACGATGAAATCGATATGCACCCTCAGTCAATTAGCTCAAGTTTACGGACGTTATTCAAACATTTGATTAAAATAATTTCCATGTTGTGGGACACTGCTGTTGTCACTTGGCCGCGTTTTAATCTTTGTTGCTAAACTTTTTACTCTTTTAATACTGATTAGACAATAACAATCAGAACTATGAGAACCAAATATTTTGTAATCATTAAATCAAATTTATTACTTTCCAACTTTTGATATCTCCATGCCATTAAATAAAAGTAATCAGTAACTTGTGTAACCATTCCAAGTAATCAAAACATTAAAATAAATAAATAAATAAAGAATCAATAAAATACTCGCAAATTAATCTATCTTACAACAAAATTACACTTTGACCTAAAAAAGCTTCCCCTTTTAAAATTTATTTTTTTCAATTCCCAAATAAAAGTAACTCATATGAATGAGTATGAATTAAAGGAAGACACAATCACTTGGCAATTTTCTTCTTGTGATCCATTGCTTTTTTAGAAGCTTTTGGGTTCGGGTCGAGGTGTCGAAGTCCCGCGAATAGGACCAAGCAACTAAGGGCGACGCTGGTGGCATATAAAATCAATTCTTGCAGGAACTTTGTCTCCGACGAAAATGAACCCATCCTTCGCATATAATTTATTTATCAATCTCTAAAAGCCTATTAATAATAGTATTCAGAGAATAATTAGGGTTTTAAATTTTAATAGAAGAGAAAGATTTTCGCTTCAAAGAAAGTGGTTCGGTATTAAAGGAAAAAAAGAGATTTTTTGTTTGGTTAAACTTGCTACTCTCGTTTTTCTGAGGTCCTTCCATAATAAGGAAGCAGAAGCCAAAAGGTAGCCATATGAGGTTTTTTGGTAAATTGACTGAATTCTTTTTTTTTTTGGGCTTGTACGGTACGATATGAGTTGGCTTTTTACTTTGTAATAAGTTACCAATTATTCAAGTTACAGGTTACTCTTATTTGATGACATAAAGATATCAAAAATTGTAAAAATAATAAACTTGATTTAAAAATCGTAAAGCATTTGATTCTCATGATTCTCATTTTAGTTATACAGAAAAATCTTCAAATTGCCACAATGGCATAAGGTTAAGCTCTCACATCTTTATCAGTAATTTGCCATCTTACCTGTTTTTCTTGTTCTTTCTCCTTCTAGCTGTTGCTTGCAGGTTTATCTAGTACATATGCATATGGCTATGTTACTCGGATGTAAGTGTTGGACACGGGTATGTGTCTGACACAAATATGCTCAATTTTTTTTAAGATTTCCATGTATTTTGGGGTCTTTGGAGGATCATATCCCCATACCCATGTCCAGATATGCGTCAGAAACAGGTGTCGGACACGGGTACTTCAAGAAAAATGAAGATTTGAAGCAACATAGGCATATGGTCTGACACCCGAATTCGGAGGTGAATGTCGAATACGTGTATGTGTCTGACACGAGTATATTTAATTTTTTTAAAAGTCTTTTCATATATTTAAATAATCATATTTTATATTCATATCCGAATATGTGTGGGACATAAATGTCAAACACAAATATTTTATAAAAAATAAAAAATTCGGATAATATGGTACAAGAACCATAGTCTAACTTCCGAGTGAGAAGAAATCATGAAAAGGAATATAGAAGAAAGCGTTATTCTGCATGAAGAATCTTACTTGAAAGATGCTTTGATATTGCTTTCGATTCACAAAATGCTAACATAAGGTTTGTAATTTGATCGTTATTAGGATATGGCAGGAGGTGAACTTGATCAATCAATCTTTCTTTCAATGCCCAATTCACCAAGCCAAAATGCCAGACCAAGCCTCCGAGTCCATGACCGATGATAAGGCGAAAGTCCCCAAGGATTGTTAGCAGCAGTGAGTATTTTTCTTCTTCCTCCACTGGTGGCCTGTCTGATCTTCACAACACTCAATTGAAGCCTTCAAGGCAAGGCTTCTAGATATCCTCAATAGGAAAACTTCCTTTCAGGGGAATTGCAATACCAGAAATTCGGACTAATTATGCTATCAGTCTTTGTACTGATTCAAATTTTGAAATTTAGTCCTTCTACAATAATTTATATAAATTGAATCCTCTTATTATATTGTTTTAAAAAATTTGATCCAATTAATAACGGTGTTATTTTTCTTCCGTTAAAAATACTGACGTGGACGTTGACTTGCTGACATGGTGTTGACTTTGCTGACGTGGTGAGCTTAGTCAGCAAAAATTTTTGCCAATTGATGACGTGGATTTTTTTTGCCACGCGGCTTACTAATAAATTATGTTATTAGTCTCTGTACTTATGAAAAATTGCAGATTTAGTCCTTCTACAATGATTTTAAAAAAAAATTGTACCTATATTTTTCGAGATTTCAAATTTCGATCCAATCTTAAAAATATTCATTGTCGCAACCTAAAAAAAAAAATAACGACGAGTCTCATCGCAAGACTTTATTATTCGTTAGGCGTGACATTAAAAAAAAATCGAGGAAAAGTCGACTTAATTCCTCTAGAAAAATGAAGGTTTTGAAAATGACCTTAAAAAAGACATGGAGTCGCCACCAATCTTTTTTAGCTAGGTGTGATCGGCTACCTATTAAAACCGGTTTTATAAAATATTTTAAAAATTAATTAAAACATTTTAAAAACCAATTTCAAGTCTGCGTTTTAAACCAGAGAAATCAAAGAAGCGGGTTCGGGAGTCGGTTACGTGTGGGGAAGGATTAGCACCCCCACAACGCCCGTATAAATCGGTACCTTATTAATCGTGTGTTATCTCAAGTCTCGGTAAAAAGTTGGTTTTAAATTTAGTATTTCAAGTTAATTCTCAATTTAAAGAAAAATAATTTCATTTTTTTTATTGAAAATGATCCAGAATTTATAAATTCAAAATTTTCCTATATTCCCCAACAAACGTGGCAAAATATAGAAATTTTTATTAGTTTTGGAAAACTTTCCGAATCATTCTCTTTTTTGAAAGAAAGATATTCCTTTATTAATGATAATTGATGATATTCCCTCCAGCAAACCCGGTAGAGAACTCATGAATTATTTTAACTCGGGAATATCTTTATTTTTATTGAAAACCATTATCTTTTGAAAACATTTAAAATAAATGAATACGTATATGCTAAACAAAGATAACTAAATAAAAGCATAGGATATCATGAAATATTCGAAACCATATAATAAACCATGTAACATCAAAAAATATAAATCAAAATAACAACAATATCATAGAAATTATTATAGCAAGAATCACATATTATATAAAATGCATGAATATAAAAATGCAATGCATGAAATGTATTTTTTTCCTTTAATTAAGGAAATCTGTATATCTAAAAAGATATCCGGCTACCTTAGGAAAATATGTCAAATTAAATATTCTAAAACCAAAATACTTTGTGATTGTTTGAAAACAATTTTGAAAAGCTTGAATTAAAAATAAAAACTGGGCTAATTTCTTTAAAATGACTCTAATTTCCTAAGTTTAAAAAATCCGGACTTGACTACCCTTAACCCGGGACTTGAAAAACCATTTTTAGAGTTTGAAAAGGCTTAGAAATTACCCTAAGTCAGTAGCTAACCCTTCTAATCAGCCCACTCTAAGTAAATTAACCAAAACAGAAAATTGTTTTTTTTTTTAAATTCAATTCTGACTCCACTGTCCAGTTTTAATCCACGAATTTTTATCCTATTTTTAAAAATTCCAAAAATTCTAAAAAAAATACTGGAAACTCAGAACATGTAAAACTACACGAAAAAAAATCGGCTTAATTTTCGAATCAAAGATGAATTCCCAGAAAAATCAGAGATGTACGAGTTTTTGGAGGAGAAAAAACTGCTTTGTTTTTCTTTAAATTCAATTCTGACTCCACTGTCCAGTTTTAATCCACGATTTTTTACCCTATTTTAAAAAATTCCAAAAATTCTAAAACAAATACTGGAGACTCACGACATTTAAAACTACACGAGAAAAAATCGGCTTAATTTTTTGATCAAAGATGAATTCTCAGAAAAATCAGAGATGTATGAGTTTTTGGAGGAGAAAAAACTGCTTTGTTTTTCTTTAAATTCAATCCTGACTCCACTGTCCAGTTTTAATCCACGATTTTTTACCCTATTTTTAAAAATTCCAAAAATTCTAAAAAAAATACTGGAGACTCAGGACATATAAAACTACATGAGAAAAAATTGGCTTAATTTTCTGATCAAAGATGAATTCCCAGAAAAATCAGAGATGTACGAGTTTTGGGTGGAAAAAAAACTGCTTTGCCAACACATTTTTTTTGTCTTTGATAAAATCATTTAAAAATAAAAATAAAAATATTTGAAAGCAGTAGCTAGGACTTTTTGAAAGTTAGATAAAAATTGGCTAAGTAAAAAAAAATCACAAAGGTAGAATAATCAATTTGACAAACTTAATTTTCCACAAGTGTGCTCAAGAGAGCATGACTTTGAACCATTAATTGGCTCAAGTCATTATTCAAGTGGCATGAACATGAAATGCATGAAACAATGCAGCAAACATAATGCATGAAATGCATGGATCTAAACCTAAATGTAAGGAAAATGCATGACATAAATAATATGGCCTAGACCTAACATGAACTTGCATGGCATTTAATGTAACCTAGACCTAAGACATGCATGGCATTTTCACAAACACAAGGCATGCTTAATTCAAAAATCCAACCAAATATCATGCAAATGCAAAAACCTAACAACTAGCATGACAAAAAATACAACACACAATGCAAAACACATGGAGTAGCCAAATGGCCCCAAGCTCCAACAAGCATGGCATTTTCACAAACACTTGGTATGCTAGCATGAAAAACTAAGTCATAACACAAAAATCACACAAGCATTTTCACAAACACCTAATATACCAAATCTAAAACATGCTCACTAAGATATAAAACAAGAATCATGCAAAGAATCACACAAGCATTTTCACAAACACTTAATATGCTAACTCTAAAACATGCTCAAATTTAAACAACATGAAAACAGAAAATTAAAAATGCAAAAACATGATATCTAAGACATAAATGGCAACAAACAAAGCAACCAAATTAAATATAACTTAAGAACATGAAATAACATAACACTTAAAACATCAAAAACAAAGAAAATAGCATAAACAATATGGTAAAATGAATTGAAACAACAACTTAAAATAAATAATGTAGGCCATTTGGCCATGGTGAGTTTATTGTAAAAACAAAATGTAAAAAAAATATACTTAAGAAAGGAAATGAAGGAAGAACAAGAAACATTATTTTAAAATGAAAACTCACCAAGTAGAGATTAAAATAGCAAAAAACAAGAATAGAAAATGAAAGTGCAAGAGTTGGTGCTCAAGAGCAACCTCAAGAAGCTAATATTTCAAGCTTTTCTCTTCAAACTTTC
This sequence comes from Fremontodendron californicum, assembly GCA_030761205.1. Classification (NCBI taxonomy): domain Eukaryota; kingdom Viridiplantae; phylum Streptophyta; class Magnoliopsida; order Malvales; family Malvaceae; genus Fremontodendron; species Fremontodendron californicum. The sequence continues at coordinate 25,064,115 of JAULJL010000013.1, forward strand.
CTTTATTTCTAAACTTTTCTTTTTTTGCTCTCAACCAAGAAGATAAAAACTAAGAAAAACTAAGAGAAATCAGCCAAAATGGAAAAGAAGAAACCAAAATCTGCCTCCCCTCCCTTAGGGCTAGCCTTAATGCATGGTTATATAGCCTCCAAGATGTTGTCATTTTTGTGTAACCTAATTTCCATCAAATGGCCAATAATTCAAGATGAAAAGTCATGAAATTACCACCTTTAGATTAGCATCTCAGCCCTCTCAAATTACAGCTATGCAAAAATAATGTTGACATCTTTCTTAACCTATGTGGTTTAATCACCATGGCTTGATCAAAGAGAATGGTTAACTAACTCTTGATTTTTAACCACTTGATTAAAAAAAAAAAAAATTAGAAGCTTCCTCCTTTCTTTGGGCTTGGGCATGCCAGCACTTCTCTTTTCCAGCCCAACTCTGATTTTTTTGAAGGACCAAAAAAGCCCTTTTCGGTTGCTTGGGTGAAATGACCATTTTGCCCCCCGGATGCAAATAAATATCAAACGGACTCCAAATTCAATTTTTCTTTTTTTAATACTTCCAAAATAATAAAATATTGAGTTCTGGAAGTTTTCAAAATTATCCGAGTCCGTTTGCTATTTATTTGGATTTTTTCTTCCCAAAAATGCCCTTTTATGCCCTTACATTTTACCATTTTTTAAACGAGCTCCAAATCAAGATTTTTCTTCACCAATCTCTTCAAAATAATTAAAAAGTGTGATCTGGAAGTTTTCATAATTTTTGGAGCTCATTTGGTATTTTTTTGGGATTTATCGGCTTGAATTACTGCATAGGAGGCCCGGGATTTGGCCATTTTGCAAACGAACTCGGAATCAAGATTTTCTTTCGCCAATCTCTTCCAAATAATTTAAAAATGAGATTTGCCAAATTTCAGAATTTTTGGAGTCCATTTGCTATTTTTCCGGGATTTATCTTTTTGAATTACTGCATAAGAAGCCCGGGATTTGGCCACTTTGCAAACGAACTCGGAATCAAGATTTTCTTTCTCCAATCTCTTTCAAATGATTTAAGAATGAGATTGACAAATTTTCCATAATTTTCGGAGTCCATTTGCTATTTTTCCCAAATTTTTCCAATTTTACCCTTTAACCTCCGAAACCCGGTTTTGCTCAAAACAAGTCCGATTTTCAGATTTTCTTCAATCTGAGCCTTGGGCCATCCTTTTTAATCATTCCTCATCCATTGGGGGCTTTGGTCTTACCTAGTCGGGCCATTTCTGTGATTCTTCCCGATTTCACCGAAATCCACTAAAAACCCTAATTCTCGGTTTTCTCCCGGATTGACTTTTTTTCGGTTTTTCTTGCAAGTGACTTCTCCATTACCCGTAGTCAGTGCTTATCTTTCATTTGGAACCTTCAATTTTGACCAGTTTGATCGTTTAAGCACTTTTCCCCAAATTTCTCGGATTAGGGTTTCCTTTCTACTGAATCTCCAAATCCCAACTTCCGAACTCCATATCTTTCAATGTAGACCTCTGATTATCAAAATTCTTTCGCCATTTTTCAATTGAACTTAAAATCTTGATTTTGAAAGTGGGTTGACTTTTTCAGTAGTTGACTTTCTGGGGTTGACTTTTTTGGGGTTGACTTTTTCAGGGTTGACTTTTTTTCAAGTTTGACTTTTTGTGCTCGCCCTCTTAAACTAAGTCTCGGAGTACCACCTGCAGGATGAAAACAGTCTTTTTACACTTGGGAACATCAATATGGGAAGAAAACATACATGTTTAGTGGTCCGGACAAAATTAGGTGTCTACAGCTGCCCCTCTTTGGCTATTGCTGAGAATCAGGAATCAGGCAAAGATAAACCGACACTAATTTTGTACGGTCAGTGACATCACATGTGAAGGAAAGGGAAAGGGGTTTCTTTTTCATTTTAATTTTTTTCATTTTCTATTTTTCATTTTTTCATTTTTTTCTTCTTTCTTCTTTCTTCTTTTTTTCTTTTTTCTTTTTTCCTTTTTTTTTTTATTTTTTTTATTTTTTTTTCTATTTTCTCTTTTTTCATTTTTTTTTAAAAACAATAAATTGAAGATTTTGTCCTTAAATTGAATTCCCTACCTAAACAAGGCTCGATTCGTCTTAAGGGAATGAATTCGATTTCAAAAGAAAAATTTATGCTCGAAGGGCTTTAAAATTGGTGCCCGAAGGTCTTAAAATGGTGCCCGGAGGTCTTAAAAATTGGTGCCCGGAGGTCTTAAAAATTGGTGCCCGGAGGTCTTACCCCTGAAAAAAGTTATGCCCGGAGGTCTTAAAGATGTTGCCCGGAGGTCTTACCTGTGATTTGAAAAATTATGCCCGGAGGTCTTAAAAATTGGTGCCCGGAGGTCTTACCCCTGAAAAAAGTTATGCCCGGAGGTCTTAAAGATGTTGCCCAGAGGTCTTACCTATGATTTGAAAAAAATTATGCCCGGAGGTCTTAAAAATTAGTGCCCGGAGGTCTTACCCCTAAAAAAAATAATGCCCGGAGGTCTTAAAGATGTTGCCCGGAGGTCTTACCTGTGATTTGAAAAATTATGCCCGGAGGTCTTAAAAATGGTGCCCATAGGCCTTACCCCTGAAAAAAAGAGTTATGCCCGGAGGTCTTAAAGATGTTGCCCAGAGGTCTTACCTGTGATTTGAAAAATTATGCCCGGAGGTCTTAAAATGGTGCCCGGAGGTCTTAAAAATTGGTGCCCGGAGGTCTTACCTGTGATTTGAAAAAAATGCGCTGTATGCGACTTTAAAAATGATGCCCGGAGGTTTTAAGAATGGTGCCCGGAGGCCTTACCCGTGATTTGGAAGAAATGCGCTGTATGCGACTTTAAAAATGATGCCCGGAGGTCTTAAGAATGGTGCCCGGAGGCCTTACCCATAATTTGGAAGAAATGCGCTGTATGCGACTTTAAAAATGATGCCCGGAGGTCTTAAGAATGGTGCCCGGAGGCCTTGCCCATAATTTGGAAGAAATGCGCTGTACGCGACTTTAAAAATGATGCCCGGAGGTCTTAAGAATGGTGCCCGGAGGCCTTACCCATAATTTGGAAGAAATGCGCTGTATGCGACTTTAAAAATGATGCCCGGAGGTCTTAAGAATGGTGCCCGGAGGCCTTACCCGTGATTTGGAAGAAATGCGCTGTATGCGACTTTAAAAATGATGCCCGGAGGTCTTAAGAATGGTGCCGAGAGGCCTTACCCATAATTTGGAAAAAATGCGCTGTATGCGACTTTAAAAATGATGCCCGGAGGTCTTAAGAATAGTGCCCGGAGGCCTTACCCCTGAAAAAAGTTATGCCCGGAGGTCTTAAAGATGTTGCCCGGAGGTCTTAAAGATGTTGCCCGGAGGTCTTAAAGATATTGCCCGGAGGTCTTACCTGTGATTTGAAAAATTATGCCCGGAGGTCTTAAAAATGTTCTTTGAAGATTTGTTGAAAATTACCCTAACGATTTTGAGAAGATGCGAATGCTTTTTGATGCAGATGCAGGTGTTGAATAAGACACGAAATGACTTAAACTGGTGCAAATGTCTTTAATGCAAATGTAAATGACTTGGATTGATGCCCATGTTTCATGATGCAGATGCCCCTACTAATTGTGTTCATGTAACTAGTTTATGAATGGTGTAACTACAATTACCACACAGTAATGAAAATGCAATGATTCTAGAAATGATGCAATTGCTTGAGATGACACAAATACGAATTCCATGAAGAATGTAAATGTAAAGGTAAAATACAGATGCTTATGGAATAATGCCAATGCAAATACCCATGAATGATGCAAATGCTTGCCGACACTGTGCAGATGCAAAAGCTCGATAAAGAGATGAGTGCTCATGAGTGATGCAAGTGCCCCCGGCTGTTTTTCTAGACTTTGGCTTAGCCTTTCAAATTCATTTTTCCTCTTCAAATCAGAGTATATCTTCAATTCATTTTGGCTATTCTCTTTGCCCCAACAGTTTTTCAAACTTTCATCAACAGAGATCTGAACCGGGTTCTATTTCTTCTTCTCATATCTGGAAGTTAAGACCTATCCTGGCAGTTCTACACCTTTGAGTTAGAAAAATCCTTGTCTCATGCCAACATCAAACTAGGTATTTCAAAAAAATCTTTTTATTTGTTTTCGCATTTTGAAAACTTCTGAACAAAAAATATTAACCCCACAATGTGTGATGTACAAATCTTTTGAAGACTGATGATCATTGTTAGAAATTTCTCTAAGTATCAATCTGGGTTTTTTCAACTGGATTGGCAAGGCTTGGTATAACAAGATTCTGGCTTTTCCAGGAAAACTTCATGACAAAAATGTATATCCCTTCTAGGCTCACAAATGGAACAGGTTTTATAAATCATGAATTCATTGAGAACCAAACAAATTCAACATTCTTTTAGTTTCCATATCAAGGCATTTTGTCAAGCATCAAGATTGGCTGGGATGTTTAAACCGGAAAGTTTAATCTTGGGAACAAAGTTTCAGTTTTTGAAGACAATCCTCCGAATGAGAGCTGACAATTTGGGGGGTTCAGGAATTCCTAGATGTTCCTCGATGACCACTCCTTTAATAAGATCTTTTCTTTTGGGGTATCGGCACTATCATAGATGGCATCGAAAATTTCCAAATTTACTCTAGACCGCCCATTTTTGGGTTTTCGCCCTAGAGTCCCATTCTTTCCACATTTTTTTTTTTTGTTTTACCATGCACTTGAGAATTCTAAATTCTTCCTTAGTGAAATGATAATTCGATGAAATGGGATAAAATCTGAGGAAAAACCTTTCAAATTAAATATTCATGCTTGATCAAAATGGACTTTTAAAGCATATAATGTAGGCCATAGCTCAGGGTTCAGAAAGAAAGGATAAATAGGCCCAAAATATGTGTTTGAGGGTAATCATATCAAGGATCATTTCTTGAGGAGGATTCTCTTTGAAGCATTTGTCCCTTCTCGGACATTTCTTTCCTTTTGACTTTGCTCTTTTTCTTTCTTGCTTTTGGCTTTTCATTTGCCATGTCTTTCACACATTTTGTTTTCTTTTTTATTGTGTTTTTCTTTTGTTTTTCTTGGCTTTCATTTCACCATCTTTTTCTCTTCTTTTTCTTTGACAGAGTGAGCCCGTATTTATTCGGGGCTCCATTTGCTTTTGTCTGTGCTTGAGCTATCACTCATTTCTCAATGATCTTTGAAAAGATCTTTCCTCGCATTTGCCCCCAATGTAGAGGGTAATCCTTGATCAGGGTTCAAAGAAGAAAGAATTCTTTTGGCTCAAAAGGGGTGACTATGGATAATTTCTTTTTGTGTGAAGGGGATATGAAAGATGGCCATTTCTCATGTCAAGCACAAATATTCACATTGAAAAGCAATCCCCAGGGGAAATAGATATTCAGAATTTCATTTTGCACTTTGGAATCATCCGAATTCTCACATGCATGATATCACGATTTTTCTTTTTTTTTTTTCTTTTTTTTTCGTCGCATCCCCCCAATGATTCATGCATTAGCCCATCCTTCTTTACCATGTATCCATCATTTCCATATATGATGCCCCAATTTGATTAACCATGAGAATCTGTATCAACGAGGAACATAGCAAGTCTAGGTCTATTTTGAAAAGGCTGAGTTTCCAATCTGAGTTTTTTTTTGAAGAGATAAGGAAAATATGACCCAAAAACGGGTTTTCTCTGGGACAAGGGATAATCTAGTTTAATCATTGTGCCCCAGGATGTCAATCATGAAGTGATGTTTGGGCAATTAGTGTTTTGTGGTTATTGGGAAAGGTCATGAATGGTTTTAGCACAATCTTGACACACAAAATTATCAAAATCTAGACTCTTGAAAGAATGTCTCATTTGTTTGATTTTCAAGGAATTCGAAAAATCTCAAAAAGTTCGTTCCTTTGTTCATAGCCTAGACTAGGATTTACATCCTTGCTTATTTTGCAATGACAATGCTTCTCTTTTTTCATTCATTTTTCCTTGAAGCATTAGGTCTTTCAAGTGTTATTGATTCAAGGTTTAGGTATAGAGAAGCCCAAAAAGGAGGGGGATGGTGTTGGATCATTTCTAACACTGATCATCAATCTTCTTGAGACTATCCATTATTAAAACTTCCTTAATGCTTGTTTTTGTAAATTCACGTTTATTTAAAACACAACAAACACAAAGCATTTAAAATTCATTTAATTCATGTAGATGTTAACATGAGACAAGTGCTTTCATCATCAGAGTGTATAAAACTACATGCGTCAAAAATGCTCCTATTGACATCCTTCAAAGGTAGTAATTCTCCCCTTAAAACCCTGAAAGAAACTGATTTAGGGCTAAGCGGCCTTCCATTGATTGATAAGCTCCGGTGTCAAAATACCATCACGGATTCAGTTGAATGCCCAACTACCCCTAGCTGATAATCACACTTGCTGTCAGGGTCATAACTCCTTGCTGATGGATTCGGAGCTATTTTCAAAGGTACCGGGGTAAGGTACTGATTCTTTATTAGTAATGGCAGTAAGTCAGGGATGGGGATTGGAATTCTTTCTTGATTTTCTCGCGGTCGTTTTCTAGAAGTAGGCCTTGTTGCAAGGGCTGGTATAGGATTAGGTGTTTGGGTAGGTAGGTAAGGATAAAGGATTGGAGATATCTCAGTAGGGCAACATGATTGGTATGAGGGAAATTGGGAATATGGGATGAAATCTCCCATAGTTTGGACATCTTCCTCTTTCTTTCTTGGTGCCTTATTTCTCTCGGTATTGGATGTTCCTTCTCTTTCAAGTTTCCCACTCTTGATAGCATTCTCAATCATCTCCCCTGAAATTACCATGTCCGCAAAATTCTTCGAAGCATTGCCGACGAGTCTGTCATAGTACGGGGCCTGCAGTGTATTCACGAAAAGGATAGTGATTTCCTTTTGTGTCAAGGGCGGTTGTACTTGGGCAGCCAGGCTCATCCACCGTTGTGCATATTCTTTGAAGCTCTCAGTAGCTTTTTTCTCCATATTTTGCAAGGTGAGACGATCAGACGCCATGTCGGTCATATGCTTGTACTGGTTTAGAAAAACCCTAGCCAGGTCATTCCAAGAGCGAATCTGATCCTTGCTCAACTGACTATACCACCTAATTGCGGACCCGCTGAGGCTATCCTGAAAGCAGTGAATTAGAAGCTTATCATTATATATCTGACTTGTCATCTTTCGGCAGAACATAGTGATGTGGGCTGATGGATCGGTCGTCCCGTCATATTTCACAAAGTCAGGGATCTTGAACTTAGGAGGAATGACTAAATCGAGGACCAAGCATCGTTCTTTCGCCTCCACACTCCCGAATACATCTGTTCTTTCATATGCCCGGAGCCTTTCATCTAACAACTGATATTTCCCTTGAGAATCTGCCAACTCAACCTCATTTACTGCAACCCTTTTCAACTTTGCCTGTTCAGCCGGATCATCTGAGTTTAGGACATTGACGGGGTTAACAGTGTTATGGGCATCACTTATTGCGACCTCATCTTGGCCCTTTTGTACCTCTAACCCTTCTCCGGCGACAAAGTTTTCGGTGTATCCTTTTCCCTTCATTACAGCAGACATTAGCTCCATCAGTTTAGTCATCTGATCCTTAGATTCTGCTTGAGATTTTGCTAGCCGTTCTCGCAATTCTCTCTGTTCCCTTTCCATTTTTTCCATTCGGGCAACTTGTTCATCCTCCATAGCACCGGCCTGTATTAAAAGTGTACTCAGTACTTCTTCTGATTTGAAATGGAAATTCTTTCAAAGACTCCTAAAGCCAAGCCAACTTCTATTTTATTTCCCCCAAATGTATGTCATGATGAATGAGCCATGAATGCAATTTCATGCATGTGAAGCCTAAACAATATGATGTATGGATATGTACAATGGAAACATGCTGACCATATATGTGATAAATGCAATCACAATGCCAACATGTTGCAAACAAAGAATAAACAAATCAACACATGGATATATGCAATGACTGATCATGTGCATTTTAGCATGTTTCCCAATGAATGATCATATATCCTATGAATGCAACACGGTGTCAATTATGATACATGCAAACAATGAATGATTGATATAGAGTATATACAAAGAAAATCATGCTAACCATGTGTGTCATGAATGCGACCTAATGCTAACATGATGTATGTAATAAGCAAATTAATGCATGAACATATACAAAGAAATTATGCTGACTATGTTTGTTATGAATGCAACCTGACAAATAATTGATGGGATGCAAAATGCAAAGGGAAAGATATCACGGAGGAAATAAGAATCGGAGGAACTTAATCATCAACATCTTATAAATTTGAAGCATACTCAATTCATTCCCATATCAATGTTCACAATGGTATAAACCATGTTTTACAAAATTTGAGCAGTAGTTAAAACTAGAGGTGGCAATTGGGCGGGTTCGGGCGGGTTCGGGTCGGGTTCATTCGGGTTCGGGTCTATCCGGGTTCGGGTTCATTCGGGTTCGGGCTCATTCGGGTTCGGGACCATCCGGGTTCGGGCTCATTCGGGTTCGGGTCCATTCGGGTTCGGGCTCATTCGGGTTCGGGCTCATTCGGGTTCGGGCCCATTCGGGTTCGGGCTCATTCGGGTTCGGGCCCATTCGGGTTCGGGTCCATTCGGGTTCGGGTTCGGGTTCGGTCTGGGTTCGGGTATGTTTTACATCATTTTATTTTATATTAGATGTAATCATTTTTACGTAATTTAAATATTTATATCTAAAAACAAATTATTAATTTATTATTATTTGTATACTTTTGCTATTATATGATATTTTTAATTATATTTATTTTTTAAAATTAATAATTGTTAGCAACAAAAGAATAAGAAATTAATTTGTTATATAAAATCAAATTTTGAAATAATTTATTATAAAAAATATGATATATTATAAATTAATCATATTGATATTTAAAATAATTGATTTGATAAACTCGAATTTCAAAATATAAATACATTATAATTTATATTCACTATAAAATAAAAAACTTTAAAAATAAATCCTGGCCTTCATCTATTCGTTTATATACTTAGTGGGTTTTTGGAAAGATTTCGAGAGTGAGGAGGAAGGAAGGGTGGAGGAGAAGCCCCGAGTGCAACTTGGTGGCAGCATGACGGTGGAAAACGCCAGATTTGGGGAGGAGGAGTCGCGGCTTTGGGCCTAGATCTAGGTCATTCTGGGTATTTTTTGAAGAATCTAAGGTTAAAAAGGGAAAGAAGAGAGAAAGAGAAACAGTTTGGACTAATTTTGGAAGTGATCGGCCGTCGGCGAACGGCGGCCGACGACGGTGGACGGTGCGGTGGTCTGGCATCAGTTTCTGGGTTGCGGGTGGTTTCTGGGATTTTGGGGGTTGAACACTTAGAGAGAGGAGGGAGGAAAGAGAGAGAGAAGGGAGGAAGAGAGAGAAAAAAAAAAGAAATGAGAAAAAAAAAGAAGGGGTTTTATAACCCTTGGAGCGGGTCGCGGTGACCCACGGGTCGACCCGGGGTCCGCGCACCCGACCCGCTTCAGGTAAAAAAAAAAAAAAAGAACCGGACCCGGCCCAACGCCAGACCAAGCCCTGGGTCCAGCAGCCCAGGCCTGATTTTGGGCCAGGGAGGAAAGAAGGGAAAAAAAAAGAAAAAAAAATTAAAATAAAAATAAAAATAAGGAAAAAACTTAAAATAAAAATAAGGAAAAAAAATTTAAAAAAAAATAATAAAAAAAGGGAAAAGAATTTAAAATAAAAAAATAAAAAAAGGGAAAAAAAAGGAAAATATAAAATAATAGAAAAAGAAGGAAAAAAATAAATAAGAAAAAAAATTAAGTAAAATAAAAAATAAAAATAATAATGATACAAAAAAAAAGGAAAATTAGAAGAAAAAAAAACAAAAAGAAAAAGAAAAAAAATATTCACAATTATCGATTTTGACATTTTGATTTTTTTTTGGATTTTCGACATTTTTCAGGTGTTCGAGAAAGAACAAAGAATTTTACGAAGATCAAGTTCAGCATTCTAATTTTCGGATTCTCGATATTTTTCAGGTATGATTTTAATTTCCTTATTTATTTTTATTTATATTACTATTTTTATTTATTTATTCTTGTTTAGCATTCGACATATTTTTATTGTTCAGTTTCGATTTAAAAATTATAAAATAATAAATCTTCTAATTATTACATGTCTTTTAAATTATTTTCGGTAAATAAAATTCTCTAAAAACGGATTTCTTTCTCGGGATGGTCGGAGCATCAATCGTTCTTTGAAATGGTCCGAGTAAGAATAGTAATTGAAATACTATCGAAAATATCGGAGTGATTCGAGAATTATTCTTACATAGATAATTTCTTTTATTTCGGAAATAATTATTAAAAGCATTTTAATTTACTTTTCAAAAAGAAAAAAGGTTTTAAGAAATGTGAATTATCGACGACGGAATTCGAAGGACGTCACGGTAGTGATTCCTAAGATATCTTGAGGTGAGAGAATTTCGTTAAATATCACCACGAGTGGTGGGAGTATTTAGCGACATGCTCAATACAAAAATTCATAAAAAAATGGAAATAATAAAATTGAATAAATAGTGAATGTTATCCGCTCGATATGTCGCCATGCTCGTGTTTTTAACATTATGATTTGCATTTTTAATCTTATAGTTCGGTATTTAATCATACGTCTTATATGCTAAGTCGTGTGCATCCGATATTTAAATATTCGCATCATACGCATTTAAATAAAAAAATGGATGTAAATTGCCGACGAAGGATATCACGGTTGTGATTCCTAAGATATCTCGAGGTGAGAAGATCTCGTTAAATACCACTAAGAGTGTTGAGAATATTTAATGAGTATTTTCGATAACAAATTTATGTTCACTTTCGTTTTAAAAAAAAATAATAATAACAGTTCCAAAATTTCAAAAAATAATAAACATGTTTTTTTAAAAATAAAATAAAATAAAAATAAAAGAGAATTATTTTTAAATAGCGATGTCAAGTCCATTAAATCGAGATTTAAGATAACACGTGATTAAATGGTACCGTTTTCTAAACGGGCGTTGTGGGGGTGCTAATCCTTCCCCGCACGTAACCGACTCCCGAACCCAATTATGTTTTACTCTCTGGTTCAAAGCGCGGACTTCGAAATTGGTTTTACAAAATATTTTAATTAATTTTAAAATATTTTACTAAAACCGGTTTTAATAGATGGCCAATCACACCTAGCAAAAAAGATTGGTGGCGACTCCATTTGTGTTTTCAAAAACGTCTTAACGGACGAAAAACCGTTATGACATATATATATATAATATATTAAATTTTAAATTTTAATTAAATTATTAAAAAAAATTAGAATAAAATTAATAATTAAAGTTATTGCTTTGTAAAAAAAAATTAATTGCAATTTGATTATTTTTATTTTTAGTATTAAATTCGGGTTCGGGTTCGGGCCGGTCTCGGGTTCGGGTCCATTCGGGTTCGGGCTCATTCGGGTTCGGGCTCATTCGGGTTCGGGCCCATTCGGGTTCGGGTCCATTCGGGTTCGGGTCCATTCGGGTTCGGGCCCATTCGGGTTCGAGTCCATTCGGGTTCGGGCCCATTTGGGTTCGGGCTTTTTCGGGTTCGGGTTTTTGACTTTTTGGTCAAATCGGGTTTGGGCAGGTTCGGGTTCGGGTTTTCCTGGGCGGGTTTTCGGGTTCGGGTTCATTTTGCCACCTCTAGTTAAAACTGTCTTTACAAGCACTTTATTCTTCCTAGCATCCTAAGGCTATAAGAGCCGGCTACTGAAAAAGTGAAATCCTATTACATCATATAAGACCGAAGTCTTTCCACTTCAATGCTGTAAATCTCCCAATCCTAATGGCGTTTTCCCAGTCCTTTATCAATAAGTGTCGTTGGATCCAACCACTTGGCATCTATGAGAGCTTGCACTTTCCTTTTGACTGCTATACAATCTTCGATGCTATGGCCAACAATTCCACAGTGATAATCACATCTTTCATTTGGATTATACCACATTGGATATGGTGGTAACAGGGGTTTCAATGGGACACAGGCAACCATGTGATTTTGGATCAGTATAGGGAGGAGCTCTTGGTAGCTGATTGGAATGGGATCAAAATGCATTTGGGTCTTATTCTGGGATGTTTCTTAGTCACACATGGCCTAGGAGTTGGGGCACTTGGTGGTGGCACTAAGGTTCGAACCGGAGTGTTTACATGGGGATGTGGCGGAACAGCATGGTAAGGGTATGGATTTGGACACGGGGCCTTTGGAGGTTGTACATAGCTCGAGGTTCCTATCCCAGGTACTGGATAAGGTGATTGATGAGGGAAATAGTATGAACTGGTAGTTGGTAACGATGGAGTGGGATTCAGGAATCCCGTAGTGGTCGTCCCAATGGACGATTGGACCATAGTAGGGTGGGGATACTGGTTTGGACCTAGAACAGTTTGCAGGTATGGTACAGGATCCAAGGTTTCTATCTTTGGTATCAGGCTCTCAGGTTTAATCATTTTCACGATTTTGTCCATAATTTCATCAGGATTGCAACCTTTGTGGCATTGACAAGCGCAGGATCCAGCAAGGATTGTATGTTCTGGACCTAATGGTTTTGGTTGATCCGAAGATGATGCGAAGCCCTGAGAAAGTTCACCTTTACTGTTACCCATATCCTCAACCATTTTCAGCAATTTGGCAAGTTGTTCCTTCACCTCTCGGATTTCATGTCCATATTCATCTTGATTGCGTTCCAAAGCACCCAATCGTTCCTCCGATTCATTCCTCATATCTCGAACCCCTTTCATGCAAATGAAAATGTCATGAGATTAAGATTATGAATGTACACGCTCTATTCCTATGTGCATGAATAAATTGATGATTAATGCATGAACATATACAGAGAAATTATGATGACTATGTATGCTATGGATGCAATTTAATGCCAGGTATATACAGATAATGACTATGCATGTCATAAACGTGTCCTACAATGAATGACCATGCATGCTATGACTATAATATGATGTCAAAATGATACATGCAAAAATAAATGAATTAACACAAAGGTATATACAAAGAAATCAATGATTACACGAAATTGGTGGGACTATTCAAAAATCTCATTATGCAGGATTTGCCTCCAATTTTTTTTTTTTTTTTTTTGATTTTTTTTTTGATAAACCAATCACATCATTTTCAAAAGAATTTCAGGGTGGATCTTACTATGGTACAATATGCAAATGCTCATGTGACACTACCGGTTTTATGAAATCATCAAATTCAATTACCAACTGTTTATTGCAAAGAATGAGATCAATAATACAACCAACAATGTACATGCTTTATTTACACATGCATGAAATGTGCCACATGCAAAAATGCTTGAAAAAGGATTTTTTTTTTTTAAAAAAAAAACAGCTAATGAACATCTGCCCCAGCAATGTCTGCTTATTTAGGCATCACGATGCCTTCGAGGCGGAGTATCACATTTATTACGGGCGATGTACGTACATCGTTGCCCGATCTACCACACTTATTCGGAGTGTAAAATAGGTAACAAAAAGTTTAGAAATGTCCCTCCATGTGTTCCTATTTTGGTATATCTAACGAAAATTTGGCATGGCTTCGCCTAGGTTCACTATATGAGGGTGAATCGGTTCTAAGGCCCCGAATTGTTCCTCACTGTCGCCGGTGAAGGCTAGTAAAGCACCCCGATAAAAGCGAGTTCAATTCGTTAGAGTATATTTTCCTATGCCCATGCGGAGGATCATCACGAAAGCATCAGGTACTTTATACTCCGAAAGTGTTTCACTAGCCCATACGGAGGATCAATCACGAAGGCTTAGTTACTTTACTCCCACTTAAAAGGACAGAACCCGGGTAGAGGATTCATGTTATGCAAATGCACGTGTAGTGTGTGTGGAGGAATAACAAACCTTTCACTACCTATTCTACAAACCTTATTCTAAATGCCCTAGCAATTAAAACATTCAAGAATAGTGTAACGCATTAACCAACAAGCAATTATAATATACAACCTAAATAACTAGAGAACAATAATAAAATGCATGCACATGAGAATGAACATTTTTAAAAACATTTTATTATTTTCAAAATTCTCTTTATTAGAAAAATGTGGGAATTAAAATTAAATACCAATTAAACCAACCAAAACTGAGACTTTGATAACACACGACTATTTCTAGGCCTGACTCTCTAATAGTCCCCAGCGGAGTCGCCAAGCTGTCGCAACCTAAAAAAAAAAATAACGACGAGTCTCATCGCAAGACTTTATTATTCGTTAGGCGTGACATTAAAAAAAAAATCGAGGAAAAGTCGACTTAATTCCTCTAGAAAAATGAAGGTTTTGAAAATGACCTTAAAAAAGACATGGAGTCGCCACCAATCTTTTTTAGCTAGGTGTGATCGGCCACCTATTAAAACCGGTTTTATAAAATATTTTAAAAATTAATTAAAACATTTTAAAAACCAATTTCAAGTCTGCGTTTTAAACCAGAGAAATCAAAGAAGCGGGTTCGGGAGTCGGTTACGTGTGGGGAAGGATTAGCACCCCCACAACGCCCGTATAAATCGGTACCTTATTAATCGTGTGTTATCTCAAGTCTCGGTAAAAAGTTGGTTTTAAATTTAGTATTTCAAGTTAATTCTCAATTTAAAGAAAAATAATTTCATTTTTTTTATTGAAAATGATCCAGAATTTATAAATTCAAAATTTTCCTATATTCCCCAACAAACGTGGCAAAATATAGAAATTTTTATTAGTTTTGGAAAACTTTCCGAATCATTCTCTTTTTTGAAAGAAAGATATTCCTTTATTAATGATAATTGATGATATTCCCTCCAGCAAACCCGGTAGAGAACTCATGAATTATTTTAACTCGGGAATATCTTTATTTTTATTGAAAACCATTATCTTTTGAAAACATTTAAAATAAATGAATACGTATATGCTAAACAAAGATAACTAAATAAAAGCATAGGATATCATGAAATATTCGAAACCATATAATAAACCATGTAACATCAAAAAATATAAATCAAAATAACAACAATATCATAGAAATTATTATAGCAAGAATCACATATTATATAAAATGCATGAATATAAAAATGCAATGCATGAAATGTATTTTTTTCCTTTAATTAAGGAAATCTGTATATCTAAAAAGATATCCGGCTACCTTAGGAAAATATGTCAAATTAAATATTCTAAAACCAAAATACTTTGTGATTGTTTGAAAACAATTTTGAAAAGCTTGAATTAAAAATAAAAACTGGGCTAATTTCTTTAAAATGGCTCTAATTTCCTAAGTTTAAAAAATCCGGACTTGACTACCCTTAACCCGGGACTTGAAAAACCATTTTTAGAGTTTGAAAAGGCTTAGAAATTACCCTAAGTCAGTAGCTAACCCTTCTAATCAGCCCACTCTAAGTAAATTAACCAAAACAGAAAATTGTTTTTTTTTTTTAAATTCAATTCTGACTCCACTGTCCAGTTTTAATCCACGAATTTTTATCCTATTTTAAAAAATTCCAAAAATTCTAAAAAAAATACTGGAAACTCAGAACATGTAAAACTACACGAAAAAAAATCGGCTTAATTTTCGAATCAAAGATGAATTCCCAGAAAAATCAGAGATGTACGAGTTTTTGGAGGAGAAAAAACTGCTTTGTTTTTCTTTAAATTCAATTCTGACTCCACTGTCCAGTTTTAATCCACGATTTTTTACCCTATTTTAAAAAATTCCAAATATTCTAAAAAAAATACTGGAGACTCACGACATTTAAAACTACACGAGAAAAAATCGGCTTAATTTTTTGATCAAAGATGAATTCCCAGAAAAATCAGAGATGTATGAGTTTTTGGAGGAGAAAAAACTGCTTTGTTTTTCTTTAAATTCAATCCTGACTCCACTGTCCAGTTTTAATCCACGATTTTTTACCCTATTTTTAAAAATTCCAAAAATTCTAAAAAAAATACTGGAGACTCAGGACATATAAAACTACATGAGAAAAAATTGGCTTAATTTTCTGATCAAAGATGAATTCCCAGAAAAATCAGAGATGTACGAGTTTTGGGTGGAAAAAAAAACTGCTTTGCCAACACATTTTTTTTGTCTTTGATAAAATCATTTAAAAATAAAAATAAAAATATTTGAAAGCAGTAGCTAGGACTTTTTGAAAGTTAGATAAAAATTGGCTAAGTAAAAAAAAATCACAAAGGTAGAATAATCAATTTGACAAACTTAATTTTCCACAAGTGTGCTCAAGAGAGCATGACTTTGAACCATTAATTGGCTCAAGTCATTATTCAAGTGGCATGAACATGAAATGCATGAAACAATGCAGCAAACATAATGCATGAAATGCATGGATCTAAACCTAAATGTAAGGAAAATGCATGACATAAATAATATGGCCTAGACCTAACATGAACTTGCATGGCATTTAATGTAACCTAGACCTAAGACATGCATGGCATTTTCACAAACACAAGGCATGCTTAATTCAAAAATCCAACCAAATATCATGCAAATGCAAAAACCTAACAACTAGCATGACAAAAAATACAACACACAATGCAAAACACATGGAGTAGCCAAATGGCCCCAAGCTCCAACAAGCATGGCATTTTCACAAACACTTGGTATGCTAGCATGAAAAACTAAGTCATAACACAAAAATCACACAAGCATTTTCACAAACACCTAATATACCAAATCTAAAACATGCTCACTAAGATATAAAACAAGAATCATGCAAAGAATCACACAAGCATTTTCACAAACACTTAATATGCTAACTCTAAAACATGCTCAAATTTAAACAACATGAAAACAGAAAATTAAAAATGCAAAAACATGATATCTAAGACATAAATGGCAACAAACAAAGCAACCAAATTAAATATAACTTAAGAACATGAAATAACATAACACTTAAAACATCAAAAACAAAGAAAATAGCATAAACAATATGGTAAAATGAATTGAAACAACAACTTAAAATAAATAATGTAGGCCATTTGGCCATGGTGAGTTTATTGTAAAAACAAAATGTAAAAAAAATATACTTAAGAAAGGAAATGAAGGAAGAACAAGAAACATTATTTTAAAATGAAAACTCACCAAGTAGAGATTAAAATAGCAAAAAACAAGAATAGAAAATGAAAGTGCAAGAGTTGGTGCTCAAGAGCAACCTCAAGAAGCTAATATTTCAAGCTTTTCTCTTCAAACTTTCCTTTATTTCTAAACTTTTCTTTTTTTGCTCTCAACCAAGAAGATAAAAACTAAGAAAAACTAAGAGAAATCAGCCAAAATGGAAAAGAAGAAACCAAAATCTGCCTCCCCTCCCTTAGGGCTAGCCTTAATGCATGGTTATATAGCCTCCAAGATGTTGTCATTTTTGTGTAACCTAATTTCCATCAAATGGCCAATAATTCAAGATGAAAAGTCATGAAATTACCACCTTTAGATTAGCATCTCAGCCCTCTCAAATTACAGCTATGCAAAAATAATGTTGACATCTTTCTTAACCTATGTGGTTTAATCACCATGGCTTGATCAAAGAGAATGGTTAACTAACTCTTGATTTTTAACCACTTGATTAAAAAAAAAAAAAAATTAGAAGCTTCCTCCTTTCTTTGGGCTTGGGCATGCCAGCACTTCTCTTTTCCAGCCCAACTCTGATTTTTTTGAAGGGCCAAAAAAGCCCTTTTCGGTTGCTTGGGTGAAATGACCATTTTGCCCCCCGGATGCAAATAAATATCAAACGGACTCCAAATTCAATTTTTCTTTTTTTAATACTTCAAAAATAATAAAATATTGAGTTCTGGAAGTTTTCAAAATTATCCGAGTCCGTTTGCTATTTATTTGGATTTTTTCTTCCCAAAAATGCCCTTTTATGCCCCTACATTTTACCATTTTTTAAACGAGCTCCAAATCAAGATTTTTCTTCACCAATCTCTTCAAAATAATTAAAAAGTGTGATCTGGAAGTTTTCATAATTTTTGGAGCTCATTTGGTATTTTTTTGGGATTTATCGGCTTGAATTACTGCATAGGAGGCCCGGGATTTGGCCATTTTGCAAACGAACTCGGAATCAAGATTTTCTTTCGCCAATCTCTTCCAAATAATTTAAAAATGAGATTTGCCAAATTTCAGAATTTTTGGAGTCCATTTGCTATTTTTCCGGGATTTATCTTTTTGAATTACTGCATAAGAAGCCCGGGATTTGGCCACTTTGCAAACGAACTCGGAATCAAGATTTTCTTTCTTCAATCTCTTTCAAATGATTTAAGAATGAGATTGACAAATTTTCCATAATTTTCGGAGTCCATTTGCTATTTTTCCCAAATTTTTCCAATTTTACCCTTTAACCTCTGAAACCCGGTTTTGCTCAAAACAAGTCCGATTTTCAGATTTTCTTCAATCTGAGCCTTGGGCCATCCTTTTTAATCATTCCTCATCCATTGGGGGCTTTGGTCTTACCTAGTCGGGCCATTTCTGTGATTCTTCCCGATTTCACCGAAATCCACTAAAAACCCTAATTCTCGGTTTTCTCCCGGATTGACTTTTTTTCGGTTTTTCTTGCAAGTGACTTCTCCATTACCCGTAGTCAGTGCTTATCTTTCATTTGGAACCTTCAATTTCGACCAGTTTGATCGTTTAAGCACTTTTCCCCAAATTTCTCGGATTAGGGTTTCCTTTCTACTGAATCTCCAAATCCCAACTTCCGAACTCCATATCTTTCAATGTAGACCTCTGATTATCAAAATTCTTTCGCCATTTTTCAATTGAACTTAAAATCTTGATTTTGAAAGTGGGTTGACTTTTTCAGTAGTTGACTTTCTGGGGTTGACTTTTTCGGGGTTGACTTTTTCAGGGTTGACTTTTTTTTAAGTTTGACTTTTTGTGCTCGCCCTCTTAAACTAAGTCTCGGAGTACCACCTGCAGGATGAAAACAGTCTTTTTACACTTGGGAACATCAATATGGGAAGAAAACATACCTGTTTAGTGGTCCGGACAAAATTAGGTGTCTACATTCATATTATAAAAAAATATTATTGAAATAATAATATTATTATATTAAATAGTATTTATTATTTAAATAATAAAAGATACTATTTTTTGCTAGTATTAATATTTATTATTAAAATATAAAAATATTTATGTTTAATAATATTCAAGAAATATTTAAAATTAAAATACTAAAGATTTTTTATTTAACATTTTTAAATGTTTTTTAATTAAAATTAAATAAAGTAGTTTTTATTAACATAATAATATATCATGTCGGATCATGTTAAGTTTAGGCATAAAAATCATGTTCAAGATATGGTTCGAGTCAAATTAAATTCATGGATTTGGTGAGTACCTTATAACTCTTTTTCTAAAAATGGTCCACTTAATCGATGCCTATAAGATTATTTATTTACTTTCTTAGTAAATTTTTTTGCATTAAATACATAACTTTAATTGAATTAAAAAAAGTGATGCATTAATTACACTTTTATTTTTATATAATTACATTTTCTTCTAAAAATTATAAAAGATAATTTATTGCGAAACAGATGCAGCCTTAAACAAAGTCCATTTTCCACTGTTAAATGTGTTGGCATTAGAGGTGTTCATGGACCAGGCTAGGCCGCGGCCCAAATTTTTTTATAACTTTTATCCAAGCTCGGCTCGAGCTGGCTCGTAAGCTCAAAATACTGTTTAAAAAATATTAAAAGAATTATTTTGATATTAATATTTATATATTTTTATAATTAAATTTAAATAATTTAAATCATTATAAAGGGACTAATTCTTTTTGAAAATATAGAAATATTAATATAAAAATATTTTTTTATAAAATATAAAATATTTAAATTTAATTATAAATTTAATTATAAATATAAAAATAAAAATATTTTTTATAAAAATATATAAATTTAATTATAAAAATATATAAATATTATTACTAACAAAAAGTAATATCTTTTATTATTTAAATAATAAATGTTATTTAATATAATAATAATATTTTTAATAATGTAAATATTTTTAAGATTGGATCGAAATTTGAAATATTGAAAAATATAGTTACAAAATTTTATTAAAATCATTGTAGAGGAACTAAATCTGTATTTTTGCATCAGTACAAGGACTAATAACACCATTTATTAGTAAGCCATGTGGCAAAAAAAGTCCACGTCATCAATTGGCAAAAAAATTTACTGCCTAAGCTTGTCACGTCAGCAAAGTCAACGTCATGTCAGTATTTTTAATGGAAGAAAAATAACACCGTTATTAATTGAATCAAAATTTTTAACATAATATAGTAAGAAGATTCAATTTATATAAATTATAATAAATAGACTAAATTTTAAATTTTAAATCAGTACAAAATAATTAATCTTAGAAATTCAAGCCCAAAACAGGGCTCTGAAATATGCAGGCTAAGTGAAGCTGAGTGTTTAGTCCTTTTCATACCCAACTACAAGGATGCTATGATGTTGATAGGAGAAAGCTATCCTTTCTTTAGAGGGAACTACTGTTTGACAATTATTACTGAAGGATCCGACTACATAAGGGAATTCGCCACCCAAAGAGAATCAAAGGTTATTTCTGCACCAGAAACTTGGTTGTATTTTAGAAGAAAATGTAAACACAATCCCAAAGGGCTTTTCTCCAATCCAGCTGTTGTAAATGGGACTAGATATTCGATGCATTGGATCTCAGAGTCACACAGAAACTCATGGCAGCGTCCTCCTTGATGCAACAGGGTTGGCTTTCGGTGAGGAGCGGCTGCCACTCACCCTCCACCGCCCTGATTTTATGTTATGTACGCTTGATAACATCCATGCTCAGCCATCCAAGATTACTGGCCACTTGCTCTTTTACTCAGACAGGATCATAGGACTAACCAAAAATAGGAGTGTTTTTGAGTAAATCCATTTCTAATTTTCTATTCATAGAGATCTAATCTTTATTCTAACATGAAGAGAAACAATAGATTCATCCTTTCATTTTAGAATAATATGCTGAATTTGATTTTTGGTATTTTGATTTTTGATAGCGACCACTCCTAAAAGAAAAATAAATGTAGTAGGGCCTTGATTCTGCACTATATATATATATTCTTCTTAGATACTGGATATTGGATCCCATTATACCTGTTAATGAGTCAAAAGAGGTCAAGTCCGATTAATAAAAAAAAATTGGTTATTCAAAACTCGGTCCAATTCAACGAGTTCAAAAAACTTGAATTATTGTTTAAAAAATAATAATAAACTAAAAATTTTACTTTATATTAATATTTATTTATAATTAAATTTAAATAAAAAAATTAATTTTTATTTATTAAACAATAACTAAATCTATCCAAATTTAAAAAAATCTATCTCAAAACCAACCCTATTCGAATCGAGCCTGTCGGCTGTCGGGATTTGAAAATATCTAATCCCCACCCATCACATATATCTACCTTTCCTACATCTACATTTTATTTCTTGAAAAATCACGGTATATAAATCCTTCTTCAATTAAACTGCTACGTTATTGACTTTTTTTCGATCATCTCTGCATCAGCTTCTTATAGTCAATGATAAATTTTAGCACCGATAAAAGACATCATTGGTTTAATTTGGTAATTTCAACGCTTTCAGAAAAGTCAGAATGGTTCCAAGAATTGAGTATTTAACTAAAAATAAAAAAATCCATCATTTACAAATTACAAACTCAATCATTGAGTTGAGACAAATTCAAAAATAGGAGATGGGGTTGTCTAATAAAAGGTTTTAACATTTCTAATCATCAAGGAAATGATACTTAAAAGAAAGTTGTCAAGGAAAAGGAATCAAATCAATAATTGGATTTATGAGTTTATATATATTTTTTTTTATTAAGAAGATCACAATTTGAAAATATTGAAATTCGAACTACAAATTTATTAGATGTTATCAAATGATTACATGAACAAATTGAATTAAGATCTGGGTTCGGATTTATAATCATTAATTACCAAAACAACTTAGTCGTTTTCTTTTCTTGAAGAGTAGTTTATTACCAACAAAAAAAAAAATTACACATTGTTGTTGTTACAGGAAATTACACTGAACAGTTGATATTATGGACAATATACTTGTAAAATAAAAATTCCAAAAACATTTGAAACCTGAAAGCATGCAGGTAGTCATAAAGATATTGAAAAACTAAAAGAAAACTACATTAAACCAGCAGCCAATATATCTAATATGTAGGAGCATATGAGGACGTTGGAACATTATTTATAAGGTGGATACAATCTATCAAACCCAATCAAACTACTAACATACTGTTTGTATCCGGAGCAAAGTAATCAGTACTCTACCCGTAGGCATACTTTTTTTTTATACTGATACGTATTAATATCGATATGTTTTGATGTATTGTTTCGGGTTTATAGACATTTTTCAAATATTTTTTCATATATATATATATAACTTATTTTCAAGTTCTTTAATAAAATATATAATATATACACATGCAAATATACCTCCATTACATATATATATATATGTTTGTATGCAAATATGAAATTATAAATATTTAATATCCAAAAATTTTAAACATAAAATAAATATAGTAAATTATTATTAATTAAGTTTAATAACCTAATTTAATGAACATATTTTATTTTTAAATGTAATTATGAAATAAAATAAAATGATCAAGATAAAAAAAGTATAAATTGGTTTAATAAATCAAATAAGTAAAAATTTTTAAATAAAAATATCAAAGTCTTGTACCAACTGGTACGGACCGATACAGGCCGATACAGATCGGTACAAAAACTAAAACGGTACGATACTGATATCGATTTGTTTTGCCTTAAAACTAGTACCGATACGGTACCGACTACATTGATCGGGAGTGAACTTAGGGTAAGCACTTGAAAGAGGAAAAAAACACATCAAGAGAGGTCGAAAGTTGCTTCGACGTTGGCTCTCCAATGCTCAAGTCAGTATATGGAAGAAGTGAACAAAAAGCAAAAGTTAAAGAAAATGAGATTGAAAAAAAAGATAATCCTCTTACCTGAGAAATGAGGTATCTTATATGAGAGAGGGGAAAGAGAGAGATATGGTGCAATCATATTGGTTTGCATTATACGGTACATTCTCTGCTATGCATGGATGATATGCATTCATGTCAGTTATCTGAGATGAGATAGTCAATGATGATCACGCCTGACGCGGATCAAGTATATGCGTATGAGGTATTGAACCATTTATTTGTCTCTCTTGATTGAGATAAAAAACTAAGATGCTCTTACATATTTTTCACGCACCTTTTCATATAGCTCTGTTCCTGGGAAGTTTCAATAGATTAGAGAAGAAGAGATGCAGCCATTGATGGAGAGTAGAAGTGTGGTTTGGCTCGTGAAATAGAAGAAAGGCAAAAGAGTCTGGCAGAAATAGAAACGGAAAGATAAAAGTCCGACAGAGAATAGAATAGGTTTCCTCTACTTTTTGGTACCCTTATTTATATCCAATATTTCACGTCTCCAAATAAAAAACACTAATATTAATTAAATTGTACTATTAGTTCTTGTATTATAGTCAAAATACGAATTTAGTCTTTCTACTTTAATTCTAAGAATTTTGGTACCTTAACTTTTCGAGATTTTGAATTTTAGTCCAATTTTAAATGGTGTCAAATTTTCACCGTTATGTATGCTGACGTGATGTTGATCATGTTGATGTGACGTTGACCATGATGACATCATGCTGACGTGGCGAGCTTAGTCAGCAAATTATTTTTGTAACTGATGACGTGGACTTTTTTTCCACATGGCTACTAACTTGGATAATCAAATGATGTAATTAGTCTCTATACTTATACCAAATATGAATTTAGTCCTTCTATAATGATTTAAAAAAAATTTGATACCTGTATTTTTTTTGGATTTCAAATTTGGTCAAATCTTTAAATATTAAAAAATAATTACAAATATTCACATTATTAAAATATTAAAATATATTATTTTTGTTAATATTTATTATTAAAATATAAAAATATTTATGTTTAGTTTAGTAATATTAAAGATAGAAATATTTAAAATTAAAATATTTCTTTTATTTTAAAATATTTAAATGTTTTTTGAATTAAAATTAAATAAAATTGTTTTTATTAATATAATAATTTATTGTATCGAATCAAACATAAAAATAGGTAAAAATGAAAAGTATTCTCAAACAATCAGAGAGAATAAAGGGAGTGATGAGCTTCAAAAAGAAGCTTGTCATAAGTAGCCTGGTCAAATAATACCATGTTTTTCACCTTCTCCTTTTGCTTTCTCTTTCTCCACCTCTATTATTACAACAAAGAAAAAAAATCAAAAAACCACTTCTTATCTAACTCTACAAAGTAGAAAATAACTCCCGTTAAAAATATAGTCAAGGAAACATATAGTAAAAAAAATGGCCTTCTTTTTTTGCTTGCTACCTCCAGACTTTGCTAGCTTGGAGGAATAAGGAGAGGCTGTCTTTATTCGGGGCCTGCAAAAGCTAACCCAAAAAAAAAACTAAGTTAGATACAATCTAAAACAAAGTTGATTTTAAGTTTATTGGTATAAAAAAGACTGATAAATTTAGGGAGATGAACATACAATGATATTTGCTCGAAGTGAAGAAAAAATGGGAAAGAAAATAGGCACAATTTTTGGGTGCCACGAGATAGAAAAAATGGTGAGGTGGGATGAGAGCTTTTTCTAACCCTAAGGTTTGGTTGTTTACTTCCCGAGACTTTCAAAGTCTCTTTATAATTTTTGTTTTAATTTTGTCTTTGAAATATTATCTCTTTTAGTATTTGAGGTTTGATTGATTTTCTAGTTATTGATATTGTTTGAACATAACTTATAAGCCAAGTAAATGTTATTGTTTTAACTTTTAATAGTATAAATATTTTTAATATTTTACGAATAAATATTACTCTTTTTAATATTTATATTAATAAAATAATATTTTAATAATATTATTATTTTTTCAAAAATTATTTTTTAGAAATTATTTTTCAGAATTGATTTTTGCAAAATAAATGAACCTTAAGATTGGACCAAAATTTGAAATCCCGAAAAATTCAGGCACCAAAATTTTCAAATCATTGTTGAGGGACTAAATTCATATTTTGATATAAATACAAGGACTAATTACATCATTTGATCATCCAAATTAGTAAGTCACGTGGAAAAAAAAGTCCACGTCATCAGTTGCCAAAAAAATTTCTGACTAAGCTCGCCACGTCAGCATGGTCAACGCCACGTCAGCATGGTCAACGCCACGTCAGTATACTGAACGGTGAAAATTTGACACCGTTTAAAATTGAACTGAAATTCAAAATCTCGAAAAGTAGAGGTACCAAAATTTTTCGAATTAAAGTAGAGGGACTAAATCCGTATTTTAGCTATGGTACAAGGACTAATAGTACAATTTGATCCACTAATATTTAACTGTTTATAAATAAAATATAACTTTGTAGTTTTTTTTATAAGAATATAGCTAAAAAAAATTATTTACCAAAATACCGTTGTTTTCAGATTAATCCCAAAATCCGCTTGTTTTTTAATCAGCTGGGAAATCGCTATCCCCCATGGCAATTTACCAGCGTAAAATTTTCAAAAAACACCAAGAGAAATCGCCACCCCCATGGCGATTTTCCTTGGTGTTTTTTGAAATTTTTTTCAATTTCACCAAGGGAAATCGCCATAGGGGTGGCGATTTCCCTTGATGGTTTTTTTTTTTTTTTTTTACTTAAATTAAAAAAAAAATACAAATTTGTTTTTAAAATTTGTATTTTAATTTTAAAAATTGCAAATTAAATAAAAAATTAAATTAAAATTTTAAAAGTCCAACGGTATATTTCTTATTTAAATTTTATCAAACTTTTTTTTAAAAAATTTTTTAGTTAAATTTTACTATATAACCTTTTAAAACAAAGAATAATAATAAAATACAAAAAAAAAACAAAATCAAATCAAATCAAATCAAAATTTTTTTAAGGCAACGGTAACTTGACCGTTGCCTTCAAAATCTCCTCCCACACACACACACACTACTTTTCTATAACTTATTTTTATTTTCTTTCTTCTTTCTACAATCAGTTTTTTTTTTCTACCAATAATTTTTTTCTACAACAATATTTAAAAATGGCTTCATCATCACTATTGAGGTTGCAAGAAAATCACATATCGGAGGTTATATTTAAAGAGGTAAGTAAATTGTTGTAATATTATTTGTATTACATTATCAATTTTTAGTAATTTTTTAATTATTATTATTTTGTAAATTTATAGTTTTATAATTTTATATTTTTTATATTTGTAATGTTTTAATTATTATAGTTTTATCATTTATTAATTAGTATTGTTTTTTCATTTTATAGTTTTATAATTATTTATTTTTTATATTGTTTAATTTTTTATTATTATAGTTTTATAATTTTTAATTATTATTGTTTTTTCATTTTATAGTTTTATATAATTTTAACTTTTATATTATATTATTTTTTATTATTATAGTTTTATAATCTTTTAATTATTATTGTTTTTTCATTTTTATAGTTATTTATTTTTATATTATTTAATTATTTAATAATTATATAAATAATTTTAAAATTTTATATTATCATTGTTTTGTTATTTTATAGTTTTAGATTTTTTTTTAATTTTTATATTGTTTAATTTTTTTAATTATTATAGTTTTATAATATATTAATTTTTATTATTATTATTTTATTTTATTTAATTAACTATCAACAGGATACTCGTAGCATGTTATGTTCGACGAAATTTACATTGGAGGATCCGCATCCATCTATTATCGACCACTTAAGAAGAGCCGGATTTTATCACGCAACTCAAATTCGACGATTTTTTATACAACCCGACTTAATCAGTGCGTTGATCGAACGATGGAGACCCGATACGCACACTTTTCATTTTCCATTTGGTGAATGCACGGTAACTCTAGAAGATGTTGCGCTTCAACTTTGACTTCCGGTCCACGGCGATGCAGTTACATGCGGAAGCTTGCAAGATTGGAATGAAGAGTGTCAAAATCTATTGGGCTCGGTACCTCCAGATGAATATGTATCTGGCTCAACGGTGGGACTAAATTGGTTGAAATCCTTTCAAAATCTTCCATTACACGCAACTAAATAACAGATACAATATACTGCTAGAGCATATATTTTACGTTTGATTGGAGGATTACTGATGCCTGACAAATTGAGCAGTCGGGTACATTTAATGTATCTTCCATTACTACGTGATTTAGAGCATGCGGCAAATTATAGTTGGGGTTCTGCGTGTTTGGCGGTTTTGTATAGACAACTGTGTCGGGCTACAATCATGGGCTTGGTATCGGCTGCCACTTCTTGCTCCGTGCGTGGATGTTTCGGCTGTATACCCCCTTGCAAGCAGGTAATAATCTTTACTATTTTATTAATTTTGTACGAACTTGTATTTTTATAGGTCTATTAAGATTTTATATGCATTTTAACATGTGGAGTAGGAGTAGGAGTAGAGATTTTACCGAGACTCCGACCGACCTTGCAAGTATAAGATTGCGACTAGATCGAGTAGGATATGATAAGGTAAATAATTCGATTGTTACATTCAAGTATTTTTGTATTTAATCCATATGAAACTAATAATTTGTAATAATTATTCACAGTTTCTGTGGATGCCATATTCCTCAAGTGAAATTATGGCATGTCTCCCATCGAATGCCTACAATAACTATAATATATGGAAAGCAAACACAGCATTGATATGATTTTCATATGTAAAGTGGCACCAAACTGACAGGGTGTTGCGACAATTTGGGATGCAACAACCTCGGTGAACCTTGATAGGCTTCACAAGATCGACATGTGTGGTCGTCATGAGGAATTCTGGCCTGCGAAGCATGAACATTGGATCCATTGGTGGAATATACGTTGTCAACGAATTTTGACAGGTTATCTGATTGTTGGTAATAATTTCAACCCATCTGATGATTACATAGGATGGTATAAAAATAAAGGCCGGCCTTTTGTTTGTCCACCGTCGGTGTATGAGGATGTTAGCAGTATGCCATTTACCGGACGAACTTCAACTACAGTCCCTACTACACAGGATATGAAAGCTCCTAGACCTAGCCGACAACGTGGGCGGACGCGTCAACCGGCCTCATCGGAGTTCACAGCACCGAGGATGTCATTTAGTCATCCTGAACCTGAACGGGATTATGGAGTACCATCAGTCATAGTTATTCCGTCAGTCACCCCGGATATGACGTTGATGAGTGTTACCGACAATCATCGCCAACGACGAGGTTAGATGACCAGCTCCCCATCCTAAGTTCAAGTTCAGCATATCTAACATCAATGTATCAGTTTGGAATCCCTACGTCAGCATTTGATGGTACATTATTTCTGGGTCCATCTAGTAGTCAGGTTCCCTTTATTGGTGAACTAGGTGTTGGCTCCTCCAGCAGTGGGTTTCAAATTTTTGATACAGAAGAAATGACTGATGACATACAACCGAAACCAGTGGCGGTTATAGCAAGAGGTCGTGGTCGACCACGAATACGTGCCACTGACGAGGTTGAACGACGGGTCCACCACCACGCACTAGGAGAGCTCGACACTGTTGCTCTACACCACGCAATAATTAGAATAAATGTACTTTTATCAATCTAACGAGAATAATGTATTTAAAATTTGTAATATATAAATTTATATGTTTTGCATTTCATGTTATTTATTTTAAATTTGTTGGAAAATTAATTGTTATTTTTAATTTTTTTTATTCAGCATATCTAACTAAAATGATAATGTTGTTATTTAATTTATAAAAATATATTATTCAATATGTTTTTATAAAATTTCTTAATTTTATATAAAATAATAATCCAAATTACATGATAAGTAGAAAAAAACTTGCATAATATTTTCTCTTAATGGCAAAATATGAAAATATTACAGCTTATGAAAACATGTAATTCCTTTATTGTTAATGCGAACTCTCCCCCGATGTGCCATATTGATGCGGACATTTTCGATGGTTATGACCTTCATTTCTGCATAATCCACAACGTTTTGGTTGGCCTTTCTCCCTGAGGTCCATTTCATTACGAATACGACTTGATTTTGGCTGACCATGTGGATTTCTCCGTATTTCTTGATTGAGACACACTTCTGGACCATCATATTGGGGCCAATAACCTTCATTTCCAACTGCTTCAACTCATGTCTATAAACATTCAATATAGTTTCCAGTCTATAGACATTGTCCACATATTGCATGCAATCTACATGGACATGTGAACAAACAGCAACTACATGTGAACAAGGGAACCTTTGTGCTTGAAACTTCCCACAGTCACACCACATGTCACTAAGCTTGACTTTGTACTTCATTGCAGAAACACCCTCTTGTGGATCAACTAACTCTTCAATCAGAATAGATTGATTTGCTCGCGTAAAATTACGAACAAAGTGGGAGTTAGCTTTCCTGCGATTTCTTGTATAGTCTGTGTGACTGTTTCACAGTATGTGTGCCCTCCCTCCATCATTGCAATTTGCTTGTTCCCCATCTTAACAAAAAGTGCAGCCAACCTATAATATGTTGATTGCACTAAAGCAGTAATGGGAAGATGACGCGTTCCCTTCAACACCGAATTGATAGATTCAGCTAGGTTGGTTGTCATATGGTCATAACGTCTTCCTTGATCATATGATTGGGCCCACTTCTCCTTGGGGATCCTATCAAGCCAATTAGCCGCCTCTGCATTTTCTCCACGAAGATTCTCATACATGAAATGAAAATTGCAATGATAGAGGGAGATAGCGGAACGACTTCTTCTGTGGGAACGTCATATGTAGTGTGAACATAAAACGGCCGAGAATCATCATCTTCTGTGGGAAAGTTTTCTATAGTGTGAACATTTGAAGGCCCACAATCATTGTGAACATCCTCTATGTCAGCATATAACTCAAGTACACCAACATTTGCAAATGTCTCATGAGCATAAAACATGCATCTGACATCATCATCATCTTCAAGTGAAAATGTTCTATATCGGACACATCCTTCACCAATAGAAAGAATATGCCTATACTTAATCTCTGAAACTCTTTTTCTATTTCCAGCTTTAATTTTTGTATGAATTTGCAGCTTCAGTTCCTCTAATGTGATGTCTTCATCAACACGAAAATTTTTAGGACGTTCACAATCAAAGGTATGACCTTCGTCAGTATTATGAATTTGGCCATTATAGTTGATCAATGCGATCACTCTATTGCTCATGTTGTGTAGTAATGAAACTAAGAAGGATGAGAATGGAGGTATTATCACTCGGCAAAAGAAAGAAGAAATATAGAAGGATGAGAATGATGAGGTATTAGCACTAAAAAAATCTGATTGAAAAACTGTTGTAGGGGGTATTGTAAACCTTCATCAGTATTGTGAATTTATAATGGTCCATTATGTTGTACAGGATGACAAATCTCATCCTTTGTACAGGATGGAATCTGATTCTCATTTTCTGGCTAGGGTTAATTGACTGAAAAACTGATAACTCATTCAATGCAAAAACTGATGATAAATCCTATCCTTTGTATCAGACTGTCCAATAGTCTCATCCATTGCAGAAGGAATCTAATTCCAATATTTTTTGCAGCATTTGATTGACTGGAAAATAGCTGAAACCTATCTCTTATCCTAAATCATTAGTCCCATCCATTGCATAAGGAATCCAATTCCAATATTTTCTACAACATTTGATTGACTGGAAAATAGCTGAAACCTATCCCTTACCCTAAATCATTAGTCTCATCCATTGCAGAAGGAATTCAATTCTAATATTTTCTGCAGCATTTGATTGACTAAAAAATAGCTAAAACCTATCCCTTACCCTAAATCATTAGTCCCATCCATTGCAGAAGGAATCCAATTTCAATATTTTCTGCAGTATTTGATTGACTGGAAAATAGTTGAAACCTGTCCCTAACCCTAAATCATTAGTCTCATCCATTGCAGAATGAATCCAATTCCAATATTTTCTGCAGCATTTGATTGACTAGAAAATAGCTAAAAACATATCCCTAACCCTAAATCATTAGACCTATCCATTGCAGAAGGAATCCAATTTCAATATTTTCTATAGCATTTTATTGACTGAAAAATAGTTGAAACCCTAACCCTAAATCTGGTCAATACTCTCATCCATTGCATAAGAAATCCAATTCCAATATTTTCTGCGGGATTTGATTCACTGAAAAATAGCTGAAACCCTAACCCTAAATCATTAGTCCCATCCATTCCAGAAGGAATCCAATTCCAATATTTTCTATAGCATAAAATTAAAATAATAAAAAAAAAATTAATTTTATATAAAATTCAAATAAGAAATTAATTTAATTTTATATAAAATTCAAATAAAAAATTAATTTAAATTTTATATAAAATTTAAATAACAAATCAAATTTTAATTTATATAAAATTTAAATACGA
Organism: Fremontodendron californicum; assembly: GCA_030761205.1. Lineage (NCBI taxonomy): Eukaryota > Viridiplantae > Streptophyta > Magnoliopsida > Malvales > Malvaceae > Fremontodendron > Fremontodendron californicum. Next base: position 25,095,672 of record JAULJL010000013.1, read on the forward strand.
AATCAAATTTTAATTTATATAAAATTTAAATAAGAAATACATTTTTTAAAATAAAATTGTATTTTATATAAAATTTAAATAAGAAATATTTTTTTTATAATTTTAATAAGAAATAAAATTTTACTTTTTATAAAATTAAAATAATAAATTTTATTTTATTTTATTTTTTATAAAATAAAATAAAATAAAAATTACATTACATTACATTACATTTTTTTATAAAATTTAAAAATTAAATAAATTATAAAATTTTAGTATATATATTTTAAAAAAATAAAAACAATCGAAGATAAATTTTTTTATACATGTTTGTTATAGATCTCACATATAAAATTTAAATAAGAAATCAAAATTTTTATTTATATAAAATTAAATAAAAAATTTTATATAAAAATTTAATAAGAAATATAATTTTCTTTTTAAAATTTTAATAAAAAAAATTATTTTTTATAAAATTTTAATAATAAATTAAATTTTATTTTTTATAAAATTAAAAATTATAAATTTTTAATATATATTTAAAAAATAAAAAAAAACCAAGATAATTTTTTTTATTTAATTTGTAATTTTTAAAATTAAAATACAAATTTAAAAAAAAAATTGTAATTTTTTTAAAATTTAAGTAAAAAAATTATAAAAAAAAAATATACCACCAAGGAAAATCGCCATCCCCCATGACGATTTTTTTTGGTGTTTTTTGAAAATTTTAAAAATTTTACGTTGGAAAATCAACATGAGGGATGGCGATTTCTCAGCTAATTTTAAAACAAGCGAATTTTAAAAATTAATCTAAAAAAACGATATTTTGATAAATAATTTTTTTTTAACTATATTATGATAGAAAGACCTAACTTTGCATACCGATAAAAAAGAAGCAGAAAAAATCTGTTTTCGGGCAGAGGAGTCTAGAGAAATAAGAGAACCAAACGAAATAGGGGGCTAGGGTTTTGTTCGGGTAAAATAAAATGAGTGGGGGTAAATTGTGTATATATTAATAAAATATTTATTTTTTATGTGAATATATATTTAATTATTATCAAGTTTTTTTTGGTCTGTTCGTATTATTATATCCTAAATTCGAAAATCAATCGAATTTATTAGTTAAACCAATTATCTTACCGAATTAAACCCGAAATCGTGAAAACCGACTCGAATTAAACGGAGTCAATTTCAATCGAGTATAACAGATCTCTAATAATCTTTCTTAGTGGAGAGTGATTCCTTCACATTAATTAGTATTCACGTAAAAGACATGCTATTAAAACTTGTCTAAATTACTATTTAATTTTTATGCTCTTTTTAATAAATTCAATCTATTAGTAATAATATTTATTTTTATTTTTATCAATCTATTAATAATCTAATATTACGAGTACATGTTTGAATTACTATTTGAAATGCTCATCCTCAAAGCATGAATTGAAAGACAATGAAAACATGACTAACAAATGACCCATCCACTCCTATCAAAAAAAGAAAAAAAAAAGATGACCCCACCCAATCACTTCTTTATGAACCCCCCAACCCCAGCAAACCCAATTGCAAGCCTTTCCACAAAAATACAGGCAGATATTTCTGAGAAAACGAAATTATACCGGCCAATTCTTTGCATCCATTTACAATAAATTCTAATAAAACAACACCCAGCAGTTGGCGCAATAAAAATAAGATTAAATAACAAATTGTCATAAAACCAGAGCAGGGTAAAGATCTTTTCAAAAACCCTTGCATAGAAGGAGCTTTGTCTTTGTCTTTGTCTAACCAAAAAACTGCTCCAGACAGCTGCTCTGTTATCTTCTTGGCCAATCACCTGTTTTCTTTTTCTGCCTTAAAAAAAAAAAAAAAACTTTATCTACTATTTATATAGGATATGGTTAACAACGGATGCTTATAAATATTAGTTAAATTTATTTAATTATTATTTTGATTTTTTTAAATATTTTCCAGTTATATATAACAACAAATCATTCCCAACTTTTTAAAGCTAATACCAATTCTACTAATTAACTTGTGATATTTATAATAACAATCACCAAATTTAGTTTACTGTTTCAGTATTATAATTAAGTTCAACAAATTTCATAGGCATTTTCCCTTGAGAAACTAATTCATTTTTTGTTTTTTCCTTCTCCGTCCGGACCATGCTTACCTGCAAACAATTATGTATGATATCAATATTATATATATTTATTTAAACTTAGTTCGGTTCAAAATAGGGATGATAATGAATAATGCGGATTCGGATAATTATTATCTGCAGCAAATTTGGAGCGGATATAAAATATCGGATATCCATTATTCGAATCCGTATTATTTATGCAAATAACGGATTCGGATATCTGAATCCGCTATCCGAATCCGTTTATTTTTGCGGATTCGGATATCCGAATCCATTATCTGTTTATTTGAATTTAAAATTAATTTTTGTTTGATTTTATATTTTTATTTAATTTTTTTACTTATTGAATTAAGATATTTAGCGGATTCGGATATCCGACAGATAATGTTATTTAATTCGGATTTGGATGATAATATTGGGATTTAATACGAACAATAAACGGATTCGAATATCCGACAGATAATATTATTTAATTCGGATTCGGATGATAATATTCGGATTTAATGCGGACAATAAACATATTGGATTTTAAAGTAGATTTACGAATTCGGATATTACAAAAAAAAAAAAAAAAAAAGATACCCGACCCGCGACCATCTCTAGTCCGAAATATGAGCCTCAAATTTTGCTCAAGAACGTCCATATTTGTAATTTGGTAATCCAAACCCGTTTAGGTCAGTCTATATTTTTTTCTTAAAAAATTAAAATATATATTATTTTTTATTTAATTTTTAATAATTTAATTTTTTTTTATTAAGTTCTAAAATATGGATAACTTAACATATTTTTGAATGTTTAAACTATAATATTATATATATTTATTTTTTTATATGATATAAATTATATGATATATAAATATAAAAATAATATTATATATATATATAAATGAAAAACAGATCAAGTTCGGGTCTTGATTATTGGAGTCAAGACCCAACTCATTTTTTAAACATACCTCATATTTTATTCAAATCTGTATTTTGAATCTAATATTTTTATTCAAAATCTTTCAATATCGAATAAACTTTCAAACTTGAAACTGATATCAATATAAACTGAGGTCAAAAATCGAAACAATATAAATATCAATACAGTATCAATTTATAATACCGATAACCTTGAGCAAAACAAGGCAAAGCTAAGAAACAAAAATAAACAACAAAAATCTGAAAAACAACCAATCAAAGAGAGAATAAATAGTTTGAAAATTCAAATTTTAAAGTCCAATTTGGAGATATTTATTGTCTGCAATAATCAAGTGAGGCCAGACAAATAACAACGATATTTTTTTCATCAGTCAAATACTACGGCTTCAATTCAAACAGTACAAAACATAAGTGAAAAAAAAAAAAAGTTCATCTTAACCTTAAGCATAGCAACCATAGCCACCTTCATCAATCAACCTCCACCACCTATCTTAATAAATAAAAAAACCCCAACTTTTATTTTTTTATAAAGGATTACTCGAAATTCAAAGCTCAAAAAGAAGAAAAACCCTAACTCAATAAAAGCAAAAAAATATCTCATTTAGATTTAGTGAAATATTTAAATTTCACAAATAAAATTACATATATTTCTGTTATGTTTGAGAATATAAATTTAAAATTTTGAATTTATATTTTATTTTATGTATAAATTAATTAAAATTCATTAAAATTATTTATTTGAAATACATAAAAATATAAATTTCAAATTCACGATTAAATACGCATTTAAAAAATCATAAATTTGAAAAATAATTATCAATTTTACATTTATATCTATTTTATTATACTATTTTTAAAATCTAAATTTTCAAATACAATCTTAAAATATATTTAATTTTAAAAAAATATATATAATACATATGATAAAATTTTAACTCACTTAATAAATTAAAAAAATTACACAATCAATATATTAAAAACTAACTCAAATAACAATTACCACTATTTTAAAGTATATATCATTTATCACTGAGTTCAAGTGATATGTCATGATACCTACATTTTTTTTACTTAGCAGTAGTAATAAAAAAAAAATTTTACTAGTAAGTTATTTTATTTTTGAAAAAAAAAAAAAAAAAAAAGTTAAAGCATAGGCGCATTTTAGCAAAACCGAGCACCATGGCTGCTCATGTTAGCAGCGGATGGAATCTCGAAATGCCAGAGTCTCCCAACGTTTTTCACCAAGTATTTTCTACACAAAAATTCCTCGGCGAAAACCTTCTCTACCCTCCGATCAACATCGTGCAAGAACACGTGCGTCACGCCGGATCCTTTCCTGTTCCTCGCCATAACCGCCGCCGAGAATATCGCTGCCATCCTACCTGGCGCCTCCGCGAAATATCCACGCGGCGCATCGATCATTATCAAATCCCACTCCGTATCGTAAAACTCATCGGGAAACCCCGTCAAGGCAAGCTTGCACTTCTCGTTGCCGCGTAAGTAAGCTTTCGAAGGAAAACAGCTCGGTTCGGAGCGGTAATGGGAGAGCAGATCGTCTGCTTCCTTTAGCTGCGTACGATACTTTACGGCGTGCGCGTGGAGGCTTGGTGCGTCTTTGAGTACGGTCTGGACCCATTTGGGATCCTCTTCCAGGAATATGGTGTTTCCACGCGGATTGAGCGTAGTCCACATGAGGGAATCGTAGCCGAGTCCGAAGACGAGGAAGTTACAAGGAGAACGTTTCTTGAGGACGTCAAAGGTTACGGAGATCTCCCCGAAGTTTTGTTGCGGTACGATGTGTGACGTCGCGTAGTGGATGATGGCTTGGAGTTGGATCTGCGTGGCGGAGTCTTCAGCCACGGCTTGGGATCTGGAGTTGGCGAGAGAGCATAGCAGGGAATAATCGGCGGCTTTTATGAAACTCGAGATAATTATCGCTCCGGCGATAAGACCAGCGACAGCGACAGGAAAAAACCATCTCTTATCGGCGAGGAAACGCCGATTCTTGACAATCTCTTCTCTTTTCATCTTTTTTTTTTTTTCACTTAGTTGATAATATGATTATTTTTTTCTTTATTAAATGAAAACAAAAAGATAAAAGAAAGGATTTCTTGGTTTAAGGTCTGCCTTACTTTTGTTATATAGAAGAGTAGTAAAGAGATAAAAAGAAAAGGCGGACCAGCTTTGGCAAATAAGGAGTGAAACTTTTTCATATTTTCCTCCAATCTTGGACTGAAACATTTTCTTTACTTTTTTTTATAAAAAAAATATCTATATTTTTCATTTCAAAAAATAATTATAATTAAATAGTGCGTTGACGTTGATTAAAAACTTGAAGAGATAAGTTAACATTTTCTTCTTCTTTTTTACACTTCAAGAATTCTTAAATTTTTTTTTTTTGAACGTAATTACTAAATTTTTTAAAAAGGTTATTCTCAAAGAAAAATAAAAAACACTACAGAACGTTATTACACGGTTCCTAGGGAGTGGTATGCATGTTCTTACAGAATATTTGTCTGATATTTTTTGTATTGTCTTATCATGATTCAGAACGTGGCATTTGATGATTGGATGACGTAGTTTCGTGGGGTCCACGCCTTGGTGTTTTAGTTAACTTAATTTATTAAGTAACTCCCAAATCCCAACTCACATACCAAAAATAAATAAATAAAAAAAGCAATTCCTAAGTACCAACTTTCTATGATTATTTTGTTACCATAGCTAGTCTAATTAATAGGTGTTGTTAATTTTTTTTTTTTTTTTGTTTTATTTCTTAAATAAAGTTTTTATTTTATTTTGGTCAAATGATACGATTGATCCTTGTACTTTAACAAAATTTTGGATATAGTCTTTCTATATTAATTTGTCAAAATCAAACCCTTTTACTTTTATGAATTATTAAAAGCCGAGTTACTGTTAGTGATTAGACTTAATTTAATAATTCATAAAAGTAAAAGGATTCGATTTTGATAAATTGATGTATAGAGACTAAATCCAAAAATTTGTTTAGGTACAAGGATCAATTGTACAATTTGACCTTTTATTTTAAATTTTATTGAAACTGAAATCATGTTTGGTTATTTATGTTTTTGTTGCAAGGATTTAACAGCAATAGTACTTAGTTTAAAATGGTTAGTACTAGTAGGTGTAATAAAGTCTAATGGATTCGATACGTTGACTTAAAGGTTCAAAGTTTAGTTCTAGTTTGATTGAGTTTTGAAAATATCGTCATATTTTATTTGAAAATTGAAAGTTTAAAATTTAGTTGGGATTCGAATAAGTTTTATATATTTTTTTATTTGTTTGATTAAATTGGATAAAATTATAAATACAAAAATAAAAATTATATTTTCATCATTTGCTTGTATATATTAAATATAAAATACATTAAAAAACTAAAAGCTCGATTAGATTTAAAAGTCTTTTGAGTTAAATATTAGAATATTTAAACTTAATTTATTGTTCGAATAACTTGAACTTGACTTGATAATAAATGAGTTAAGTTCAAATATGTACTAAATTGAATCCAAATAGCTTGAGTTATTTATAGCTCGAGTGATTAAAATTTCATCCAAAAAAGTGGTAAAGAATGATTCATTCCCTTGGCAACTTTCATATAATTATGGCATTTTAAACAATAAAAATTGGCACAGTAATCGCATGGGCACTTATCACCTCCGCGTGATAACAGTGTCCAAAACGCTTCAAAATTGATTGAAACTATGAAATTCATGGTTCTAAGTATTTCAAAAATTTTTATTTTTGTTTCTAATTTTTTTTTTAAACAAAAACAATACCATTTTGGAATCCAATTTTAGGTTCAGTTTGTTTTGCGTTTTGCAAAAAATGATTTTTTAAAAATATAAAAAATATATTTTGATTTTGTTTCGTGAAAAAATAATTTTTTTATCAAGAGAAAATTAACTCATTTTTTTTTTAAATGTCATAGGCTTTTTAAAAGTATATATTTTTTTTCTTCGAAAACTCTAGAAAAACAAAATAAATAGATCTCTAAATATAAATATCAATCTCTTTTTAAAATAATCAATCCCAATATTTTAAAAATAAAAGTTAAAACAAAACATAAATAATAAATAAATAATTCTGTGTAAGAATCTATCTTTTTTATATTATTTTTTTTGAAAAAAAAATAAATAACATAAAATATTTTACATAAAATTATTTAAATAATAAAAAATATTAATTTTTCAAAAAATAAATTTATATTTTAAAAATGATTTTTCTCACCTTTAAAAGAGGGCTTGTACTACCGCTTTGCCCAGTATTTGTATCATTTCTAGAAGAAAAAAAAAAAGACAGCATCATGATCTTCTTCACGGCAAGATATTTAACGGTAGACTTGTTCGTACAACTTCCGTAACTAATGGAAGTGGGTCCTTTTCCTTTAGACACTTATAAGGGGGAAAAAAAAATTTCAAATCAAATCAAATTACTAACTTTTTAGAAGAGAGAGTAGAGAAATTTTAGTAAAACAAAAGTCTTGAGTCAAGTCCAAACGATAGGGTATGTAAATAGTGGGCCTCTGACTCTGAGGTTGGGAATGGGATAAGGTGATAAGGAGAGCTGTTCCACAAAACAACTATGTTGAATTAATAATCTTAACTTCACATAGGGATGATAATAGAATGAAACGAAAATTATCTTATTCATTTTTATATTATTTTTGTATAAATATTGAAATATCGATTATACTCATAATTATTTTACGATATTTTTTTTATTAATTATTTTTAATTTAATATTATAAAATATATATTATAATTTATTCATGAATATAATTTTAATATATATAATTTTTTAATATATATTTGATCTTAGTACATATATCTAATATATACATATATACTAAAAATATAAAAGCGATATATAGAATATTTTAAGAGATAAAATAATAATTTTAAAAGACGGAACGGAACAGAGCGGAATAAGCATTTATCAAAACCGTCTTGCTCCCATTTTTCAAAAAAAAAAAATCTTCCCATCGAATTTTACCATCCCTAACTTCACAACAAACATGTAAATACTGGGTAATGGGAATTAATCTCAGCCACTCGTAATGGTATACTTCACAGCAGGCAGGCATATTCATCAGGATTCATTTATTTTATTGACTTTGCAGAGATAGACCAGTAGACCTAGTAAAAATTGGCTTCCCTTTATCTTTCTACACTCGTCTACTATATTTTTGGACAATTTCTTTCTCCGATGTGTTCCCGTTTGAACGTTTCAAAACGTCAGGGAACTGGACCTGAGACCTTTAAGTTGAACGAATCAACAATTAGTTGAATTTTTGTACACTACATGTATTAAGCCGACCTCTCCTCAATGTTTAAAAAAATGAGATAGGAGGTCAAACTAGTGAAACCTTTTATCGCCGCTTTTTCACTGATTTACCAAATCTTTAGTTTTATGGTATATACCGAATCAGACAAGCCTCTGATTTTCAATTGAATCGATCCATCCAATTCGGTTCAGTTTTTTCTAACATTGCATGACAATCTAGAATTCTTAAGCACAATGTTTAAGCGTGAATTGATTTCAATGGGATCAGAAATTCCAAATTATGGAAAACTATGGGAAAAATAGACACTAGTTGTTAAAACTTACATATCTTAACATGTGAACTTGTCAAGTTGAAAAAAGGTGGCCGAATTTGAGCACTCAGTTCATCTGACTGGAATGAAAACCACAATCATATGGAACCTCGAGCAGCTTGAACTCTTGGAAATGGTTGTCACCTTCACTATGCAAGGTTTTATGCACTTGGGATTCAGTTGTCTGTCGTTCCATCAGCCAGTTTTCAGATAAGGAAAGTGGAAAACCTAGTGAAATTGCATTCATTGCTGGCTGAGACATATGATAACTCTATAAAATAGAGTTATTTTATCCTATTTTATGTTTTTAAAATAGCTAAATCCTTATAATTTAAATTATTTATTAATTCTTTATAGTTATTTTTAATTATTTTTATTTATTTATTTTATGTTAATTTTAATTATTAATTTAATGTCTTTTTTAGTTTTGTAGAGTCCTAAAGCAAGAAAGAAAGACTCAAGTTATATATGAAAAATTCAAGCTGAAAGCAGTTACTTAATTACAAAGTTTTCCTTCTTCAGGCTTTTTAAGAATTCTATAAATAGGAATAGGACTTTATTTTTTAGACATTCTTAGTTTTTGCTTTAATTTTCTGAAGAGGAGAGCAGCCACCACACCCTTCCAAGGAGCTAAGAACAGTTTTGGATACTAGAAGACTGAATATCTGACAACTTTTAGTTTTCTCTTTTTTCTTAATCTTCTTTTATTCTTTTGTAATTTAATGGTAGTGAAACTCTTTTGCTTATTGTTTTCAATGTTGAGCATGAACTAAATTTTTTTTCTAAGATTGCAATGGAACTCAACACATAGTTTGGATTATTTTACTTTCTAGTTTGATTTAATGATATTTGAGTTGTTTATGCAATCTTGTGCTTAATGCTTTTAATTGTTTGATCACCAATTAAATTGATTTGTTAACCTAAATACAACTTGAAAAAGGGAGTTTAGTGTTAGACATGGATTGCATAACACATATTTCATATTCATTTATTAGAATGAATTGATCTGCATGTAGGGTAAGAATGCACTTATGTGTCATGTGTAATCAAAGTTAGAGTCTAAGCTTAATGAGTTCTTCTTTAATTCAATTATCATAGGAATATAGTTAATTTGTTAAGAAGGATATTTTTATAAGACCATCGGAAGATCCTTATAAATAGATTAGAACTCTAGGTTAACAACTCAAGATCATTAATCAAAATTAAAAAGGTCGGAGACGTTTAAGCGAAGTGTTGAGGAAAATTGTAATCCTGGGCTTTTATCCATTGAATTAAATCCAATTTTTATTTGCTTTCTTCATTTATTATTTTTCTTTAATTTAGTTTCAATTCACAAATTTTTAATTAATTATTTGGATAAGATTAATCTGTTCTAATTTTAGTATTTAACAAAATTAATAATAATTCATTGTGAGTTCGACACTCTACTTCCACTCTATTACTTGTTTGCGATAACGTGCACTTGCATAGTAAAATCTGACAACAACATACTGGTAGAAGGAAAAAAATTTCTAAATCGCGGTCGTGGATGCGGTTGCGGTGTCGCGAGCGTTACGTAACATGTCGCGGGTGTCGGGGACGTGAATTTGATAATGTTTCAATAAATTTGATAATGTCGCAGACGTTACATAACGAATAAAATGAGATGCATATATTTTAATTTTCGTTATGTTGCGGCCGTTACGCATGCATGAAGTAGGCAAGTGAACCGTGTTTTGGCTCACACGAAACCCAGGAATCATTTGACAAAAGAGAGAGAGAGCACGATGAAAATCTTGCGTCGTACCCATATTTGAAGCAACTGTGGGTTCTTCAACACCTACAAAATTTGATAAACCTTGTAAGCTTGTAAATAAGTTAAGGGGAGCTTCATTTTAACAAACATGAGAGACCGCGACTTATCTCTCATTGAGATAGCAACATGTATCTCTCTGTTGCAAAGTTAATTATACATCATTCTATAGCTCATGTATCATACTTGAGAAAAGTTTTCCAAGCCAAAGATCTAAAGTAATTAAAATATTTTTCGATCCCTCAAGTAGAGCATTATTCTATGCTATGTTGCTTCGGTTTTTTATTTTTTCGAAGTATCTTTGTCTAATACCCGTGTCCGACGCATATTCGGATATGTGTATGGGGATATGATCCCCAAGGACCCTCCAAATAAATAAAAAAACTTAGAATAAATCAAATATACCCGTGTCTAACACTCACACCTAAGTTCAAGTAACATAGATTTCATGCCCCATGGAGGGCAGCATGGCACTTTAATATACATGGACCATTCCCTAGAAAACCATTACATCATCAAACATCTATTGCCACCTCTCTATATGCATGTTATTTCTTGAATACACGAGATTCAAGTGTAAACAAATCATCACATGCTAACCAAAAGCGTTCAGGAAAAAGCTTTGTAGCAAAAGGATCTCAAAATACAAGAATCATTTTCTTAAATCTATTAACCAAACAAAAGATACTCCACATGGAAATTATCTTTTGCCTTTCTTGAAACTATTTGCTTCTCATTCAAAAACTACACTTCAATTTCATTCCACTTGACAGTCACTTCCTGCTTATTTACCATTAATAATAGAATCTATTCTTGGTCTCGATATAATTTACAAAAATATGTCAAAGCTGACCTCACATACTGTTGTCTTGCCAAATATTATTGTCCAATATATATTTAACAACTGATTTTTTATATGACTAGAGAATAATTATCTTCAATAATCAACTTGAAATTGAACATGCATGATTTATATGATTAGAGTATTAAAAAGAATCTAATAGTATAAATTAACAAAATTTAAATTGATTAAGAAAGTTGCTTTTTTCCATATTTTCCATTGCTTTCTCTTGGAAAAGATGAAATCACAGAAAACAAGCATTATTCAAAATTATGGGAAAGGGCTAAGAGAACTCCGTCTGTTCCTGCACTACTGGTCCCAAGCTTATGATAAATGAGGGTTGCAGTAAGCCTATGACAGCCAGCGTAAAAATAATTGATGTTAAGAGTTTATTTGATATAAATTAAAAGTTAAGATTTATTGGAGCGTAAATTAAAAGTTAAATCTTATTAAGATAAAATAAAAGTATAAAAAATTATTTAAATAAAATTACAAAATTTATGAGTTTTTTTTTTATTATTTTAGCCAATTTTACAAAATAAAAATCATCTTGAAAAAGTAAAAGAATTATTTTTTAAAAATGAATTTATTAATAAAACTATAAAAGATGTGTTAACTTGGTTTTGAATCTTCAAATTGATCAATTAATCCGTCAAAATTTTAAAATACTCAAAATTTACTTCTATTCTACCAGTAGTTTCCTTTTTTTACCTAAAGATTGACTTTTTTGTTCAATTGTTATAATGATTATAAAATTCTTAATAGATTTATTCCGAGTCACGATCCGAATATTTTTATATTTTTACATAAACTCGACTTGAGTCAATCCGAAAATTTGGATTACTGCTTTAAAATATTTTTATATTAATATTTTATATTTTATAATTAAATTTAAATAAAAAATATTTTTTATTAATAATAATAATTCAAGTTAAACCGAATCAATTCAAATTTAAAAAAAATCTTGTTGAGATCCGACTCGTAATTGTACAGGTCTAGATCATTGCGAGACTATTTGATTGATATTTGAAGAATGCATAAAAGTTTCCAATTTCACTTGAATATTTGTTTATCAAGATACGATTTTTTAAATACTAAAAAGATTTAATTTAACTCTTTGAGTTGAAAATACATGCAATTTTACCCTAATGATAAATATCCAAGTGCAATTCCATCCTAAAGTGCAAATTTACCCTTATGATAAAATCGAAAAATTATCACATTTATTAACAGTAAAAAATAATAAAATGATACATATATTGAAAAAAGTGAAATATATATTAACTTATCTTCTATATACTATTATAAAGAGAATTACTGAGTTGATGTAAAAACAAAAAAAAAATCAAATTGAATAGATGATAAAAAAAAAAAATTAAGGATGTTTATGTAATTTACTTTCTTTAAAAAAGTTACCTCACATGATCTCATCAGATAACTTTTTAATTTAAAAAACTCACATGACATCTAGAGGTATCCATGGGTCGGGCCTATGTACGGTACCAACACCATATTTGCTTGCCCAAGCCCTGCCCCGCCTGAAATATGAGCCTCAAGTTCTGCCCAAGCCGGCCCATATTTGTAAATGGATAGTCCAAGCCCGTATAGCCCCGCCCATATTTTTTTTTTTCCTAATATTTTTCTAAAAAATATTTTATTTTTTATTTAATCTTTAGTAAATTTATATTTTTTCTTTTATTAAGTTTTTAAACATAGACAACTTAATATATTTTTTAATGTTTACACTACAATATTATATATATTTAATCTTTATATGATATAAATTACATATATATATATATAAATAAAAATTATATATTATATATTATATAATTGGAAAACAGGTCGGGCTCAGGCCTTGAATGTTAGAGCTAAAGTCCAACCCATTTTTTAACGGGCTTCATTTTTTTGCCCAAGCCCATTTTTCGGGCCTAATATTTTTGCCCAAACCCTTCTAAATATGGGCGAGCCTTCGGGTTTGGGCAGACAGCCCGGCCCTTGGATAGGTCTAATGATATCATCAAATAATTTTTTTATTTAAAAAAACTTACATCTTATATTATTAAATTATTTATTTCAAAATCAGTCAGTTAAAGTGGATGTAAGAGGAGTGAAGAGTGAAAATGCTCTCGGCGCACAATAGCAGGTCTCTTGGCATTTGAGGATTTTTCAGGTCTCGCCTATGTTTCTGACCAAATTCAACCAAAATTCAATCATTTTTCTTCTAATTTTCTTTGATTTTCTTGATTCTTTCATCCTTTCTATCAATTTCGCATTCTTTTCACGGATTGAAATTATTTTTTGAGCTGTTTTGTAACTGGATTCCATGGATGAGCTTGTTGCACCTCTATCTTGTTGATTGTGAGATCTTGATGGAGGGATCAAGCAGCGAATTGAGAGGAGCTGGATTTGATTGTGACATTGTTATGCAGTATCGGAATTCCAATTTGAGGAATTCTGGGGGAAAAATGAAGACTTGGGGAAGAAAGAGGCAGTTATAACCAACCCCATGATACCCTATTGGAGGAAGCTTTTTGCCTCGAATAGTGATCAATCCTTGCAGTATTTTGCACCTCAGGAAGAAAAGGGATTAATCACTGTCAAACCTCCACTGGACATGTTTGAGGAAGGAATTCAGGTATGGCAACACTCTCTGGTTGCTCAATTTTTGGGGAAAGCCCCAAATTTTAGCTTGTTTCAAAGGCTCTCTAATATGCTGTGGGGGAAAAATAGTGCAGTAGACATTAAGCCTGTAGGATTGAACCTATACATAGTGCAGTTTACAAGCTCTGAGGTAAGAGACTGGGTTTTGTAGCATGGGCCTTGGCATATTCAAAACAAACCAGTTATTGTTCATAAATGGGAGCCAGGAATGAAGATGCTTGAGGTTGACCTTCAAAAGCTTCCAGTTTGGATCCATATGGGGAATATCCCTTTGGAGCTGTATACAAAGAGGGACTCAGCTATATCGACAGTGCTATAGGCACTCCCTTGTATATAGACACTCTTACTGCTAGCCAACAACGTTTGGCTTATGCAAAAGTGTGTGTGGAGATTGAAGCCAGGCTTGAGATTCCAAAGCTTGTAAATGTGGAATTAAGAGATGGCTCATTGGCTGTGGTTACTGTGGAGGTGCCTTGGTCCCCACCAAGATGTCTTCAGTGTGGTGTTTTTGGACATTTGGATAAAAAAATGTCCTAGGAAAACAGTGGAGACAAAAGCCTAGGTTCCAAAGAGATCAATAGTCCCACCACAATGTGAAGGATCTAAGCATGAGGAGAGGACAAACAATACAGGGGAAGTTGACAGCAAGAAGGAGGATTCTGAAATTCATGTTGGAGAACAGTCTAGCAATCCTCAGTCTGGACAAAAGGTAGATAGCAAGAAAAAAGGGCCAATGGCTGGTACTGGAATTCTTGCTGGTTTAGTAAATAGATTCGCGGTTTTGGACTCAGTCCTCACAGAAGCTGTAACAGAGGACCATCTCCCATAAGGCTTGGACTATGAGGAGCAAATTGAAGAACCAACTCCCATCTCCCTTAGGAAGCCTCGGGCAGCTGCAACAGGGGTTGCTGATTTAATGAAGTCGTTAAAGAATAAGATAATGGGGCAAATTGAGAAAACCAAGAAGAAAGTTAAGGTAGTTTTATCTACCTTTGGGGGTATCTCATCCTCCTCTCATTCATGAACTACATATTTTGGAATGTTGGAGGGTTTAGCAACCCTCTAAAACAAAATAATGTAGTTAATAGAATGAAAAAGTTGAATGTTGATATAGTCTGCTTGTTAGAAACAACGGTGAAGCAGTATAATATGTCAGCTATTATGAATAAGCATTTCCAGGGATGGGAATTGCAGCATAATTACTCTATGGCCTACAATGGAAGAATTTGGTTTTTTTGGAAGAACCATTTACAAGTATAATTGGTTGCTTCTACTGATCAAAGTATAACTTGTTGTGTCAAGTTTAATTCTCAGCAGTCTTCATATCAGCTATCTGATGCACTTGAAAGAGTATATCTTATTTAATCCTTGCACTAAAAATATCAATTGTAAAGTATAGCAATAAGCAAGGGTCTAGTCCACAGGGATTGAGTTTTAGTTTAAGAATTATTAGTCTAAAACCTAAATTCAAAGAAAACAAAATAAAAGGAGAGGTTTTTAAAATTAGTTTAAACTAAAGACTTATTATCAAAGAAGAAAGCAAGTAAATAAGAAGTAATCAAATATGAGAAAAATATGGTTAAGGTTTCATTCTCCGCCACTAGACATCATTGAGAATCAATAATCAGATCTATCAACATCAATTAACTATCAAAATTATCAACTGTAGATAACAACAAGTTCTGTTACCCCAATCTTTCCTTAGTTCGTCGTTAAATAGAACAAGCTCTCTATTTAATCTCTAACCACTAGACAGCCTAGAATAAGCTCTCTAGATTTAATGTAATGGCAGCTTTATGATAAGAAAGATAGGTTGATCTAGGCAACAAACACATAAGCTCGGATTGTTTAACCTATGTTATGTTCCACTTTGCAATTAGCGAAAACTTGACCATAATCATTAATCACAAAT
Source organism: Fremontodendron californicum (assembly GCA_030761205.1). Classification (NCBI taxonomy): domain Eukaryota; kingdom Viridiplantae; phylum Streptophyta; class Magnoliopsida; order Malvales; family Malvaceae; genus Fremontodendron; species Fremontodendron californicum. Next base: position 25,111,538 of record JAULJL010000013.1, read on the forward strand.
TGCCACTTATGAATAGGAAATCAAGACAATTACACGGATCAATGCTCCTAAACTAGCAATAGACAATTATCAAGATCTATCTAGCTCGCAACCTAAACAAATCAAGACAATATCATGAACAATTTTTATGGAAGAACATAATCAACTTTGATAGAAAACTAATGATAGATAAATCTAAAAATCAATTACACAACTTGTCTAGGGCTTTGAAATCACCCTTAACCAAATAAAAGTTTAGCCTTGCATAAGCATTGTCAACATAAACATGAATATTCAAAAGAAACTAAGAAGAAAAATAAAATAAAACTTGAGAGATTAAAGAAGAAAAAGATTGATAAATAATCAAAAGCATGACTTTGGTGGCTCAAAAGATGATATTTATAGAGCTCTAAAATCTTGAAAACCCTTTCTTGCTTTTCAAGGGAGCTAGGAGTCAAAATATGGCAAGTTTGAACTTTTTGCATATTTTTGCGATTTTGGAATTTTTTCTCGGATTTGGAGCTCAGAAACTCGGTGCCATGGCCCATGGCTGCCCCAACTTGCTGCCTTGTCCGTTTTTGCTTTTTGACTTCTATTTTGCGACTGATGCACTATCTCACAATTCGTCGGCTGATTTGGATGACCATCTATTGTCCAATTTAGGCGTGTAAACTATCTTTGGAAAGGTATTCAAGTCAGATTTAAAAGTCAAGAAGGAAGTTTCTTCAAATAATATCTTTAACATAATGATTTCCTTGCAACAAGCTCCAGAGGTCAGATCTGCCTGATCATCTAGCACTAGGAATTTGATCTTTTTGACTTTCAAGTCTTCTTCCATCTTGTGATTGTGAATTTATAAGCTCTTTATCATCATAGTTGACATGTTTTGACTTCATCTCATTCAAAATACCTATAATTCATAAAAATATAATAATTTGTCAAGGAACTTAAGAATTAAAGCACAAAATATAAGGAAATAATACATGAAAATGTATGCAATTAAGCACTTACCACTATCTATGGGTGCAATGATGGTAGGGATAGGAGAAGGCTTTGGAATCACTTGCATGATCTTCAACAATCATTGGCTGAAGATCCTTGGGTGCTGGCAGGTGATTATAACATCATAGCTCATCCCTCAGAGAGTTCTGATTTCAATGGTTCAGTATCACTTAAAGCTGATATGAAGGAGTTCCAAGAATGCCTTCACCAGCTTGATGTGTATGATCATGCCTGCACTGGTCCCAGTTTTACTTGGTCTAATCATCAGCCAAATGGGTTTCTGGCTAGAAAGTTGGACAGGGTTCTTGTAAATGAATACTGGCATCTTTATTTTGCACTCATATGTGGAATTTCAGAGCCCTGAAGTTTCAGATCATTGCCCTGCAATCTTGAAGTTAACTGGAGTTAAATTTCTCCCCTCCCAAACCTTTTAAAATTTTCAACTTCATGACAAGGAACCAAGAGTTCATGAAAATTGTTGAAGACTCTTGGATTGAGTCTGTTGCAGGCAATCCAATGTCCAGATTGTTTCAAAAGTTGAAAAGGCTAAAGGTGAGACTGAGGCAGCTTAACTCCTCACACTATGGGAGCATTGATTCACGGGTGAAAGAGAAAATGGTAGAACTTCAGAATGCTCAAGCCTTCATACTTTCACAAGCAGCAATTCCTGAAATGGTGGAAAAAGAGAGGTAGTTATACTCAGAGCTTAAAGAACTGCAGCTGGTAGAAGAGAGATTTTATAAACATAAATCAAAAATTAAATGGCTCTATGAGGGTGATCAGAACACAAAATTCTTCCACTCGATGGTTAAAAGCAAACATAGTAGAAATTCCATCAAAGTTCTGATAGATGCACAAGGGAACAGGCTGGACATTTGCTTAGATTTTAGATGAGGCTACAAGTTTCTTTCAGCAGCTATTTGGCACTGCAAACAGCCAGGTGTCAGTGTACTTAGCAGAGTTGCTGAAGGAGTTCTTGCAGGCCTCCTTATCCAATGAAGCACAGGAAGATCTTGCAAAACCTGTCACTAAAGAGGAGGTAAAAAACTCAATGGTTGAGCAAAATGGAAACAAATCCCCAAGACCAAATGGATACACATCCCATTTCTTCAGATAAGCATGGCCAATAGTGGGAGCTGATGTTGTGAATGCAGTGTTGTATTTCTTCAATACCAATGACATGCTCCCTGCTTTCAATTCTATTATTGTAGCCTTGGTTCCTAAAGTCCAGAGCCCTAGCAATATCAAGGACTTCAGGCCAATTTCTTGTTGCTCAGTGATCTATAAGTGTATCACAAAAATAATGGCTAGCAGGCTAACCAAGCACCTCTCCTCTATAATTAGCAATAATCAGAATGCATTTGTGCATGGAAGAAGTATCTCAGATAACATTCTGCTAGCTCAAGAGCTGGTCAGAGGTTATGACAGAACCACTTTGTCAGCTAGGTGTTCACTGAAGATTGATCTCCAAAAGGCTTTTGACTCTCTAAGTTGGCAACTTGAAGTCTTAGCAGTTTTGGGCTTTCCTTCTCAGTTGTTGGTTGGGTAAAGAGTTGCATTGGTTCTGCAAGGTACTCAATTTCACTCAATGGAGGGCTTGTGGGGTACTTCAAGGGAGAGAAAGGAATCAGGCAAGAGTATCCCCTATCCCCTTGTTTATGATTGCCATAATTGTGCTCTCCAAGATGCTGGATGCTAGTGCTAGCTATGGTCTCTTCAGGTACCATCTTAAGTGCCACAAAATAAAATCAACACATCTGTGCTTTGTAGATGACTTGTTAATTTTCTCGAAGGGCAATTTGGACTCCATTGTAGGCATTCAATGCATTCTACAACAGTTTTATCACTTCTCCGCATTGCAATTGAATCCAGCTAAAAGTGAGATCTTCTCATCTGGAATTACTGCTAACCAACTCCAGGAAATTCATGATTTGGCAGGGTTCAAGCTAGGGAAACTTCCAGTAAGATACCTGGGAGTTCCATTGATCACCAAAAGACTCTCTGAAAGGGATTGTTCCCCTTAGTTGAGAAAATATCAGGAAAAGTTAATAGTTGGGCTACTAAACAACTCTCATTTCCCTGTAGAATGCAACTCATCAAATCAGTGCTCTTCAATGTTCAAAACTTTTAGTGCAAGCACTTTGTTTTTCGAAAAGCTATCATCAGAAAAATTACTCAGGTGTGCTCAAGTTACTTTTAGAAAGGGCAAGAGGGATCAGCTCAGGGAGCTAGGGTAAGCTGGAGTACTATCTGTAGTCCTAAATCAGAATGAGGGTTGGGTTGAGAGACCTAATGGTATGGAATCAAGCATGCATGATCCAACATCTATGGTCTATCCTAGTCCAGGCAGGCTCATTGTGGATTGCCTGGATTCAAGCCTATGTGCTTAAAGGTAAGCCTTTGTGGCAGGTTCAAGCAAAACAATCCCATAGCTGGAACTGGAAGAAGCCTATAGCTGAGGAATATGGCATCACAGTTTGTGATAAGCTTATAAAATATACATTTTATGCCTGTCTACCTTTAGTTTTTGTTATGTTTTCGATCTTTATCTTGTTTACTTATATTATGTTTTTGAATTTTAGGTACAATAAGGAGAATAAAGTCAAAAGATGTCAATAATGATGGTAAAGAGCTTACAAAATCATAATCACAAGATAGAAGAAGACTTGGAGTCAAAAAGATCAATTTCTTAGTGCTAGTGATCAGGCAGATCTGACCTCCGGAGCTTGTTGCAAGGAAATCATTATGTTAAAGTCACTATTTGAAGAAACTTCCTTCTTGACTTTTGAATCTGACTTGAATACCTTTCCAACGATAGTTTACATGTCTAAATCAGACAACGGATGGTCATCCAAATCAGTCGACGAAAATGCGAGACAATGCAGCAGTCGCGAAACCGACTTCGGCGAGCAAAATGACCAAGTCAGTGTATTTGGTGCCACGGCGCCGACCCTACTGTCTCCAAAACCGAGAAAAACCGCAAAACTCATAAAACTTGCCTATTTTGCACTCCTTTGACTCCTAGCTTCCTTGATCAGCAAGAAAGGGTTTCCAAGATCAAAAAGCTCTATAAATACTATCTTTTGAGCCACAAACTATTAGAATCTTTTGGAGGAGACTCAAAGATCATCATTCTTCTTCTTCTTCTTCTCCATTCTTTTATTTTATTTTTAGTTTTATGTATATATTATTTATGCTTATGTTAGGCTAAACTTCTTTTTGGTTAAGGGTGATTTCAAAGCCCTAGACATGTTTTGTAATTGACTTTGAGATTTTATCTATTATTGGTTTCTATCAAAGTTCCTTGTGTTCTTCTATAAAAATTGTTCATGATATTGTCTTGATTTGTTTAAGTGGCCAACTAGATAGATCTTGATAATTATCTAATGCTAGTTTAGAAATCTTGATCCATGTAATTGTCTTGATTTCTATTCAATAGTGGCAATTTGTAATTCATGATTATGTTGGGTTTTCAGGAATTATGAAGTGGAACATAACATAAGTTGAATGAACCCATGGTTATGTGTTTGTTGCTTAGATCAACCTATCTTTCTTATCATAAAGCTGATATCACTTTGAATCTAATGATGTTTATCTTAGGTTATTTGATAGTTAGAGATTAAGTAGTGGCGTTCGTCCTGCTTAACGACGAATTAAGGAATGATTGGGGTAAAACAGGATGTTGTTATCTATGATTGTTAACTTTGATAGCTAATTGATGTTGATAGATCTGAATTTGGTTCTTAATGATGTCTAGTGGTGGAGAATGAAACCTTAACCATACTTCTCTTATATATTTGATTTCATCTTATTTATTTGCTTTTTACTTATCTTGTTTTCTTTACTTTTAATTATTTCAAAACCCCCTTTTATTTTACTGTTCTTGAATTTAAGTTTTAAACTAGTAACTTATAAACTAAAAACCAATCTCTGTGGATTCGACCCTTGCATGCTACTTTACTATAATTTATCATATTAATTGCAAGGTTTAATAAAGATATACTCTTTTGAGTGCATCAGTTTGTAACACTTCAAAATGAGGCTACCTGGGCAAAAATTTCCAGTTAAAAAAGTATGGAATGAGATGAGACTTCAACAGGGGAAGGTAAGTTGGCACAGGCTGATTTGGTTTCTCTTCCACATTCCAAAGCACTCTATGATAGCGTGGATGGCAATCCTCAATAGGCTGCCAACAAAAGACAGGTTAATTTCAAGGGGAATGGATATTGAAGGCAACTGTATATTCTGCCAATCCGAGCAGGAGACCAGGAATCATTTGTTTTTTGAATGCACATTTACAAAGGAGATATGGAGAGAGGTCCTTAGACTATGCCAGTTGTAAAGAGCAGCAAGTGACTAGATCTCAGAACTTAATTGGGCAGCCTCTAGATTGAAAGGGAAAGCCTTAATCTCTATTGTATTACGCTTGGCATGGAATGCTTACATTTACATGGTATGGAGAGAACGAAACAATAGACAGTTCAGGCAATCTGTGGGTACGGGACAAGAGATAATTGGATGTATCAAGGAGATTGTGAGGCTAAGACTATCAGGTGCAGGAAGGATGGTGGCTGATGCTGTAAACATGACATTGTGTGATGCTTGGGGAATTACTAGTTCCTGATGTACATCGCTAGTTGAAGTTCTGGAAGGTTTATATTGTTAATGTTGTAGACAATATTTGATTGTAATTCTTTTTTGCTAGCAAATTGCTAGCTGATAAATCTGTATTTTTGTAGCGGAATTTCTGCTTCTTAGATAATAAAAGACAACTTATCCAAGGAAAAATTATTTAATTTAAAATATATTTTTTTAACTCGCTATTTTTTTTAGTTTTTCACCCACATTGTAGGTGTGCAATATCTAATTAAAATAATTTTAATGTCAGCGTATTAAAACAAACTTATTAAAATTGATATAATTTCAAAGGAAGAAGAACAACTAAAAAGGGCAAATAATAGGGGAAAAAAAAAAAAGAGGAGAAAAGTGTAAAAGAGGAAAGATAGATACAGTCGAGTAAAAATCAAGTGGGGTGATTACAAGGACAATGTTGCGTGCGGGTCAGAAATATAATTACAAGAAATTATCTTGATGAGCCATCTGACGTGGAAATAGATGATTGGCTAACTCACAAGAAAGCCAAAAGTACTTCAAAGGAGAAAGACAGAGAGAGACAGAGAACTGAAAGAAGAAAAAAAGACAAAAGGAAATTTCATTTTGTTGTTGGTGTTGGTGGTGGTGTTGTTGGGGAGGGGATATTGGGGGGCATGGAAGGGCTGGCCATGCTCAGGCAGCTCATCGGTCAGCTTGAAGATCGCTTGCAACTTTACGGCTCTCCTCCTCTTCTTCCGCCGCCTCCTCCTCCCTCTCCTTTTCACCTTCTTCACTTTCACCAACTGCCTCATCCCCCCGACGACCACCACCGCAGGTTCCTTTCCTTTCTCTCTTTAGATAGATCTCTTCAATTTCTTCTTGCTCTCTTTCTCTGTCTTTCTTTTCAAATTTTTTGTTTTTCTTTCCTTCTCGGCTTCTGTCATTTCTCGTTTCTGTTTTTTTTTTTTTTTTTTTTTCCCTTTTTGGACAATAAATTAGGTGATTTAGTCGTAAGTATTCCTCTGTTATCCAATAATGTTAGTTTCTTTCCTTGCATTTCTCGTTGGTTGAGATTTTTTGTTTCGTTGCTGTTATGCCACTGTCTTTTTTCTTTTTTTTTTTTCTGTCAATTTTTCTCTTTCAGGGTCTTCTACATGTTTATTAAAGTAGATATATATTTGGGGCATTTATATTCATTATTTACATAAATTCTACTCTTTTATGTAAAAATTAGTGAGTTATACCAATTGGTTCATGTAGCCGCTCTTTTTAAGATGACATTGCAATCTTTCCCTTTATCTCTTTACGAAAAAATAAAGTTTTCACCACTATTCTTTAATCGTATTCCAATCATATAGATTCTTTTTAACTCCTTTTTGCTTTTGTTTTCCTTTCCCCCTTTTACAATTTTCAGTTTTTTTTTTCCCTGTTCCCCTTCTTTATTAGGGGTTGATGCTGTTTTTTACATCTTCTCATGGTCAACTTTGAATTTGTTGACCACTACCTTTTGATAAATGATACATGAAGATCTCTCTTCTTGGGTGATTAGTATGTGATTATATGATTGACTATGAATATGGAATCTCATTTATGAACTGTTTGCTATATGATTTTATGAGAAAACATGGGCTTAAACCTATAATTCTTGAATAATTATTAGTCCATAGACTGATCAGTTGTTCTCATTTTCCTTTTTCATTCCTAGATACAAAGACAAATAGAAGTTAATTTACTAGTATTTCAACAAAATCCAGGGGGTTTCGAGTAACAAAGAGTTGTTAGATTTTACTCGTGTCAAGGTCTTCTTAAAAACTTTGGATTTTACAAATGAATGTCGAGTGGACTAACTCCGTGGTTAATTCATAATGCTCGGCTTGTCTTGCTCATTTCATTTGTCATTACTGTCGGTTCCCTTGTTGATATTCCACTGTAGGTGTCTCTATCTCTCTATCTTGATATTCCTGCATAGGCTTGCTTTTTGCAAAAGGCCAAAAGCGTTCTTGGCAATCTAACTGAGCACATAGTTGAATTTCCCTTTTAATAGTGCATGTAGTTGACAGCATATATGCTGTCAACATACTATGGAATAGCATAAAAAAAATACAGACTGGCTGGTAAAAGCAATCACAATCAATTGGGAGAATTATGTGTACTTAAGTAGGTAGGAGGCATTGTAATGTCATGGTCCGTTGTATATTTCTACATTTGTTTTACCAATCTTACTCATTTATTACAAACTCTGATGAGTACTATGAATATTATGTTTGTGATTCTGATGCAATTGAGTTTAAGGTCTAGACCTTACATTCTTGTCCTTGATGTTTCGGTCCAAATTTGAGCAAAATTTTAATTTTCAAATCCTAAAGGAGCTTAAGTTTATACCAAGGTTAGTTATTAGAGATTGCTGTAGACCTATCAGGCAATATATTCTTGAAATTCAAAGGACTAAGAGCCAGTACCCGTTATCTTTCAAGTATATCTTCTTTCATCTGTTAACCATAAAAAATTATTGTATTTTATGACTAGTATAGGCATCTTGTATCCACGTAATCCAAATATTAGTGACGGAGGCAATTTCCAATGTTGGTCAAGATTAATATTTCCAAGGTTCATATCTTTTTTCATCTGTTAATCATGAATCATTAGTGTATGTTATAAGTAGTATAGGCATCTCATATCCACATATTCCTAAGGTTCTTTTCTAAGGAAGATGTTAGGTGGTCAATATCTATCTTTCTAAATAGGGGCGAAGCCAGAAATATTAACGAGGGAGTGCCGGAATATATATATATATATATATTTAAAGTAAAAATAAAAATAAAAATCGTATATAAAATAAACATGTTCAAGGATAAAGTTATTCGTCGGTTCGAATCGGGTTGGGTCTCGGACAAGTAAATTTTTTTGCTATGTGAGCTTGACTCAATCCATGAACAACTCTAGTATAAAAACATTAAATTTAAATATTATATATGATATTTGCTAACAATATATAAATTCCTTATAATAAACTCTTTTTTTTTTTAATTTTTAAATATTATAATTCATGTTGTATATGAAAAAAAATTATAAAAATTAAAATCTCAACGTTAAAAAAAATATTTTTTATTAAAATATGGATAAATTTTTTTTATATTATAAAAGAAAATCATAGATTACATATATTTAGAAGAAGCAAAATAAGTTAAATGCACAATTCGTATTAGATGTTGTAATTGTTTAACTTTCTTTATTTATTTTTTCCTTATGAGCATAGAATGAAAAATATTAAATAAAATAATTAATGTAAATGTATCTATTTAATTGATTGAAAAGGTAAATAAAGAGAATTAAACTAATAATAATAAATAAAGTTTAAACTAAAAATGTTACCAAATTTATGACATCAAACAAATTTTACAAATGAGGGACCAAATTAAAAGGTCAAACAAACTTTGGAGGGGCCAAACATAATTTTATATCTTAAAAGTTTTAAGGGGGGGCTAAATTGAAAAGCTAAATAAAATTTAGAGAGTCTAAATATAATTTTACCATTAGTTCAAAAAGCTTAAAAAATTTAAGGGGGGGGCCGAGGGCCCTGCCTGCCCCCCCCTACGCCCCTGTTTGTAAGGTGCATTTTCAGGTTCCTTTTTAACGAAAATGCTAGGTAAAGGCCAGTAAGGAAAATATTAAGGTGCGTTTTGCATTATTATGAAGACGATAAGGTGCATTTTACTTGTTTGGAAACATGATTTTATATCATGGCTGGAGCATACAAATTCTTGTGGCATAATAATTTTGCTTGGACTTTGAAGAAAGGTTTTGTTATTTCTTATTTTTGAACTAGTCTATTACAAGGTATTTATACATGAAGGAAGGGTTTACTTAATCCCTAAAAGATAGGAATTTGATAGTATTTACAGCTAATTTCAAGCTGGAAATCCCTGATTTCCAGCCTTGGGTTTCCAGCTGGAAATCCCTGATTTCCAGCATTGGGTTTCCAGCTGGAAATCCCTGATTTCCAGCCTTGGGTTTCCAGCTGGAAATCCCTGATTTCCAGCATTGGGTTTCAAGCTGGAAATCCCTGATTTCCAGCCTTGGGATTCCAACTGTCAATCCCTGATTTCCAGCACTCCCCCTCAAGCTGGGGAGTAGATATTTTCCATCCCTAGCTTGCCTACAATCTGCTGAAATGCTGAACTCATCAGTCCTTTAGTTAAGACATCTGCTAGCTGGTTCTTTGTAGAAATATAGGGAGTGCAAATCAATCCACTTTCAAGTTTCTCCTTAATGAAATGTCTGTCAACCTCCACATGTTTAGTTCTGTCGTGCTGAACTGGATTGTGAGCTATGTTGATTGCAGACTTATTATCACAATACAACTTCATTGGAGTCTCCCATTTAATCTTCAAGTCATCTAGTATAATTTTGAGCCATAACAGTTCACAAATACCTTGTGTCATTGATCGAAATTCTGCCTCAGCACTAGATCTTGCTACAACTGGTTGTTTCTTACTCCTCCAGGTTACCAAATTTCCGCCAATGAAAGTACAATACCCAGATGTTGATCTTCTGTCAGTAACACAGCCAGCATAATCGGCATCTGTGTATGCTTCTAGTTCCATTCTTGTGCCTTTTCTAAAGAGAACCCCTTTTCCTGGATTGCCTTTCAAATATTGTAGGATCCGGTATACTGCAGCGAGATGGACACCTTTAGGATTTTGCATGAACTGACTCACAACACTCACTGCATATGCAATGTCAGGTCGTGTGTGTGATAGATAGATTAGCTTCCCCACAAGTCTTTGGTACATGCCTTTGTCAGCTGGTTCTCCTTCCACAGATTCTCCTAATCTATGATTTGGCTCAATAGGCGTATCTGATGGTTTGCAACCAAGCTTACCTGTTTCTTTTAACAGATCAAGAACATATTTTTGCTGTGAAACAAAGATTCCTTCCTTGGACCGAGCTACTTCTATTCCTAAGAAGTACTTCAATTTTCCAAGGTCCTTTATTTCAAACTCTTTTGCTAAATACTTCCGAAGAGCCTCCTTTTCATCTGGATCATTCCCAGTTACAATTATATCGTCCACATAAACTATCAATGCCGTGACTCCCCCTGAAGCCGAATGCTTGATAAACAATGTATGATCACCCTGACTCTGTTTGTACTTCATATTCACCATTGCTTTGGTAAATCTTCCAAACCATGCCTGGGGAGATTGTTTGAGCCCATACAATGCTTTTTTCAGTTTGCACACTTTGTTTTTGTCCAGATTTATTCCAAAACCAGGTGGTACTTCCATATAAATTTCCTCCTCAAGATCACCATGTAAGAAGGCGTTCTTCACATCGAACTGTTGTAAAGGCCAATCATAATTTGCTGCTAGGGATAACAATACCCTTACTGTGTTCATCTTCGCCACTGGTGCAAATGTCTCTTGATAATCCACCCCATAGGTCTGTGTATATCCCTTGGCTACTAGTCTTGCTTTATACCTCTCAATGGATCCATCCGACTTATACTTCACTGTGAAGACTCATTTGCATCCTACTAGTCTCTTTCCAGTTGGTAATTCTGTTAGTTCCCATGTTTTATTTTTCTCCAAGGCCTCCATTTCTACTCTCATTGCATGCTTCCATTCCTCTTTGCCAAGTGCCTGCGATAAGGTCTGTGGGATGTCTACAGTGTTTAGATGGGTAAGAAAGGTTTTGTGTGGGGTTGATAATTTTTCAAATGACACAAAATGGGATAAAGGATGTTGTGTGCATTTTCTAACACCTTTTCTTGTAGCTATGGGCAAATCTAAATCAAGAACAGTAGGGGATATCTCAGTAGAAGGACTTACCTCAGTTCCAAGTGACGATTTGGTTTCTTGAACTTGCACAGGATTGATCACTGGCTTTATCCTTCTTGAGTAGACCTGTAGTGGCTTTGTGAGAGTAGGATTTATGAGTTCACAAGGTTCAGAGGTAAGTTGTCTTTCAGGAGTGGGTTCTGTTTGTACAGGAGATATTTTAACCACCATTGATGGTTCTCTCAAGAACAAATCCTTATCCTCCATAAATGATGCCTCCCCCTGAGGATAAGGGCTAGAAAAATAGCTTTCGTGTTCTGCAAAAGTAACATCAGCAGAGACATAGGTTTTACGAGTAATAGGATTGTAGCACTTGTACCCTTTTTGAGTAGGTGAATATCCTATGAATACACACTTGACTGCTCTAGGATCTAACTTGCTTCGACTATTAGAGTGAACATGAACAAATGAGACACATCCAAAAACTCGAGGGACTAACTTCATAGACATATTGAAATCTGAAAAATACTTAGAAAACACCTCCATTGGACTTTTAAAATCAAGAACTCGAGAGGGGATACGATTTATTAAATGAGCTGCAGTAAGGACTGCTTCCCCCCAAAAGGTTTTTGGAACATTTTGTTGAAACAAAAGAGCACGAACAGAGGCTAACAAATGACCATTTTTCCTTTCGGCAACTCCATTTTGTTGGGGTGTGTCAACACAAGAAGATTCATGAATAATTCCCTCTTTTTGAAAGTATGGAGACAAAGTTTGATTAAAGTAGTCCCTAGCATTATCAGTCCTCAACTTCTTAATTCTAACATTGAATTGAGTTTTGACCATTGTATGAAAAATAGGAAAAATGTTGCTCACATCAGATTTTTGTTTTAACAAATAAATCCATGAAACTCGAGTACAGTCATCTATGAATGAGACAAACCAACGAGCCCCCGAAATGTTGGGAACTCGAGATGGACCCCAAATATCACTGTGAATCAAAGAAAAAGGAATAGTAGTTCTTTTATTACTCAAAGGAAAGGACACACGTCGGTGTTTAGCAAATTCACAAACCTCACAGTGAAACTCATTTAAACTAACATTCTTAAACAAAGATGGAAACATGACACTAAGAACACTAAAGGAAGGATGCCCAAGTCTAAAGTGGTAAAGCCAAATTTGGTCTTTATTGCAAGGAGAGTTATTGGAGAGAAACGAGATAGGTGATTTGTTTTCACTGTTCACTTGTTCACTAGGTAACTCAAGATAATAAAGGCCATGTCTCACCTTAGCATGTCCAATCGTCCTCCTCGTAACTTGGTCCTGAAATACACAAGAAATATGAGAAAAAATCATATTGCAGTTTAGATCTTTTGTAAGTTGGTAAGCAGACACAAGGTTTGTAGATAACTTGGGTACATGTAACACATTTTTAAGAATAATGGATGGGCTTAGAACAATGTAACCTTGGCCTGCAACAGTGGCCAAAGATCCATCAGCAATGACTATTTTTCTGTTGCTAGGACACGGATGATATGTGAGAAATTTGTGTGAAGAATGAGTCATATGATCGGTTGCCCCAGAGTCAATAACCCAAGAGTTTGAAAATTCAAAATTGGCGGCACTTAAAGCATATAAGGAATGAGGCTTACCAGAATTTGCCAAGGAACAGGTACCTGTAGACTTTTCTAATGAATCAAGAAGTGATCTTAGCCGTTCAATGTCTCCTTTGTTGAATTCATTCTGTTCTCCACCATGGAACTCATTTGATCTGTCTTCTTTTGATTGAGTCATATGCACCCGGCTTCTTTGTGTTCCACTTTTAGGTCCTCTATTCCATTGAGAACTTTGTGGCTTGCCATGAAGCTTCCAACAGTGCTCCTTAGTATGACGGGGCTTTTTGCAGTGGGTACACCAGAGGTTATCCTTGTTTTGTAAAGTGATTGTTTTTTAAAGAAGTAGCTCGGTCATGGAAGACATTTTGTAAAGTGATTGTTTTTGAAAGAAAAATCAGCAATAAAGGCTGCTGATCAATGACCAGAAATTCAGCTATGAAGGCTGAAAAAAGAGAGAAAAAAAAAATTTAGCAGAAATTCTGTTCTTGGACAGATTTCAAATCCCAGAAAAAATTTTGAAAGAAAAATCAGCAATGAAGGCTGCTGATCAGTGACCAGAAATTCAGCTATGAAGGCTGAAAAAAGAAAAAAAAAATTAGCAGAAATTCTGTTCTTGGACAGATTTCAAATCCCAAAAAAAAAATTGAGCCTATAGCTCTGATACCATGAAGAAAGGTTTTGTTATTTCTTATTTTTGAACTAGTCTATTACAAGGTATTTATACATGAAGGAAGGGTTTACTTAATCCCTAAAAGATAGGAATTTGATAGTATTTACAGCTAATTTCAAGCTGGAAATCCCTGATTTCCAGCCTTGGGTTTCCAGCTGGAAATCCCTGATTTCCAGCATTGGGTTTCAAGCTGGAAATCCCTGATTTCCAGCCTTGGGATTCCAACTGTCAATCCCTGATTTCCAGCAGACTTAGCTTTATTTTTGTTACTGAATGGCCATAAAGATGTTTATCCAGTGAAGACCCGTAGCACAGGGCCTTAATTGAAATCAGCTGACTGGTTGCATGATCAAAATTCCAAGATGATGTGAATGTTGAAACCCAGATGGATTGCAAGTTACTTGCATTATCAGCTACTAACTCTAGCATCAGTCTATAGGTTACCTATGAATTGCTCTGCAGACACAAGGTTTCTTCGGCTACCTATTTTTTTCCTTGTGTTGATTGTGGGTAATGGAAGGATGTTTTACATTTGTCTTTTTTGTTAATTCGATTAGTAGCTGATAGCTTTGTCCCAGTTGCTGCTTGGGAGGAGGTTGACTTGCATATAAAGAGCATAGAGACCATATGCAGTTTCAAATTTGATTCCCAACCATCTTATATTGGATGCAAATACTTTTATATTATGCTGCTTTGAAAATTTTCAACTATAATTTCTATTCTTATTTCATTCCAAGAATTTTTCTAGGATTGTTTGGTTTTTAATCAATTTACCCACTGCAGTCCTGACCTAATTCTCCTGAAAATTTATTGTAAATGTTGCTAAAATAGTTTTTTTTTCCAGGTGTGCCAATGTTACTTAAACTACCACCATCCATTTGTAAAAGTTGCTAAAACAGTATTTTTTTTCTTTGTTCCCTATAAACTTAGCTAATAGTGAAGGTTGGTAATTAGGTACATTTGCTGCATCTATTGATCAATGAGATGGTGAAGAAAGTTGATGATCAGTCTCTTTAGACCTGCATAAATTAAACAGATCATAATAACTCTAGATATGTACCATAGCATGTGAAATGTGATGTGCTCAATGGTGCAATTGACACTTCTACTAAAGATTTAAACATGTTTGAGCTGAATGATCTAAATTTGTTGTAGTTATCTAGTAATCATTAAGGTTATTTCAAGTTTAACTAGAAAGTAGGAAACATGACTAACTCATATTAGCTTTCATATAGGTGGTGCTTGCCCAATATTGATGATAGTTCTGAAGACGATTACTACAGTCTCGTAATGGCTTCTGGGAAATCTGAAAATTTTAAGATGTTGGAACCTTTCAAGCTTCCATCAAGCAAGAAATCACGAAAGGAGCGGAACCGAGGGAAATTACCTGGAAGTACCCCTGCACCTGAGGTTCTGGAACAAGAAATTTGGAAAGAACTCCCTGAAGATCTTTTTGAAGCTGTTATTGCTAGACTTCCCATTGCCGCATTCTTCTGCTTCCGCTTAGTTTGCCGTAAATGGAATTCCTTGCTGGACTCACAAAGTTTCTCTCAATGTTGTGCTGAAATCCCACAAGCCAATCCCTGGTTCTATACCATTACTCATGAAAATATGAATGTTGGCGCCATGTATGGTTCCATGAGGAAATGGCACCACCCGACAATCTCTTTTCTGCCAGCAATGATGATTGCTCTGCCAGTTGCTTCTGCAGGTGGTCTAGTATGCTTTCTTGATATCGGCCATAGAAACTTCTATGTCTGCAACCCTTTGACTCAGTCATTTAAAGAGTTGCCAGCTAGGTCAGTTAAAGTGTGGTCGCGTGTTGCTGTGGTGTGAATGGAAATTCAACCAGTGGAGGCTACAAGATCCTGTGGGTGGGGTGTGATGGAGAGTATGAAGTTTATGACTCGGTGAAGAATTCGTGGAGTCGACCAGGAAGCATGCCTTCAAACATCAAGCTGCCGCTATCACTGAACTTTCGGTCACAAGCAGTTTCAGTTGGTAGCACACTTTACTTCATGCGGTCAGACCCTGAAGGCATTGTGTCCTACAATATGGTGACTGGGGTATGGAAGCAATTTATTATCCCAGCCCCACTAAATCTGAGTGACCACATACTTGCAGAGTATGAGGGCAGGATCATGCTTGTGGGATTACTGACAAAAAATGCTGCCACTTGTGTCTGTATATGGGAGCTGCAAAAGATGACGCTCTTGTGGAAGGAGGTTGACAGAATGCCAAACATATGGTGCTTAGAGTTTTACGGGAAGCACGTTAGAATGACTTGCTTGGGCAACAAAGGTTTTCTCATGTTGTCATTGAGATGAAGACAAAGGAACCGATTAGTTACATACAATGTGATGAGCAGGGAGTGGCTGAAGGTTCCTGGATGTGTTGTACCACGGGAGAGAAAGCGGAGAAAGCGACAGTGGATAGCATGTGGCACTGCCTTTCTGCCGTGCCTGACTGCTACTGCTTGATTTCCAACCCTTCTTTGTGTTTCTGGCAGCACTGGCATGTCTAAGGAAGGTTTTTCCTATTTTTTCTGAATTTGCCACTGCGTTTATGCTTGGCTGCTAACAAGCTTTGTTGCTAGTTCCTCTTCAGCCGGATTTTCTTTGTCGTTTTAATGGAGTAATCAAGAATGGCCATTTTCTTTCTTTTTTGTACAAACATGTGGATGAATAATTTTAGTTTCAGGAGAGACTTGTTTAAGTGCACCCTTTCTGAATGACTGTGCGAAAGCTCTGTTAAGACCGTTTATGGTGAATTCAGATAACAATTACACACAGAATTGAGTGGTTAACTGCCCCTTGATAGATTTATTTCTCAACAGAAAAGTTTTAGTTCTAATAATTTGGTTGGCCTGGCAGTCCTTGGTAAAATGATTGTGGAAATCTCATTCAGCATACTGTTTGATCACGAGAGCCTGTTTAGACCTGACAATTCGTGCGTCCAAATTGTGTTTGTGTATTTTTTTTTTGTCATAATCGTGTTTAAAATATTTTATATTTGTATAAATTTTGACGTGTTAATAATTTGTGTTATATAGATTTTTGACATTTTCATCTATTCGTGTTTTAATTATTTTTTCTGTCAGAGTTCATGTTGTGTAAACCTATGATGTCCAATGTTGTCAGGTTTATCTAAGCCTGTTACACGCCTAAAGAACCTCCCTTGAAATGATGATTTAAGTTCGATTGTGGTGGTGTACGTCTGTTTTCTTATCCCACATCGATTTTTAAAGTGTGTGGTGTGTGAGTTTATAAGAAATTTCGCGTTTAACAAAATCACCATGGTTTTGTTAAATGATGTGTTTCTTCTCTGCACACAAAAATACCCGTTGTGAGTAAAGAGTGATGTGTGGAAGTAGGTCTCGGTGCCCTATCCGATTGTGGTGGTGTATGTCTGTTCCCTTATCCCATATCGGTTCCTAAAATGTGTGGTGTGTGAGTTTATAAAAAAATTCGCGTTTAACAAAATTATCATGATTTTGTTAAATAACGTGTTTTTTCTCTGGAAAAAAAAAATTTAAAGGAAAGAGGGCTTTCTGATAGTAGCCACTAGCCAGCACTGTATTTTTGCCCAACTATCTTCCCACTTAAAACTAAAAAAGCACCGGCAGCAAGCCTTTTTTGCCTGAATACAGTTAAGATATTATTACCATCAATGGCTCTATTGCGAAGAACAATAGACGTCGAATCTTTCGAACTAGAACTTCCATGAACATTGGCATCAAATTGACTAACAAAACTACCATGAAAATGAGTCCATCTTACTTGCACATAGACCTATCCATTACCAGTCCAAATCCGAAAGTCCGTCTAATATTTAAGAGGATTCAGACAAAAATATTAAATCCGAAAAATTAATTTGGGCAAAAAAAATAAAGACCGTTTAAAAAACGAGCCTAGCCTTGACTCCAACATTCAAGATCCGAATCCGACTCGTTTTTCAATTATACAATATAATATTTTTTATATTTATATTTATATATATTATGTAATTTATATCACATAAAAATAAATATATATAATATTATAGTATAAACATTAAAAAAAATATGTAAAATTATCTATGTTATAAAACTTAATTAAAGGAAAAAAAATTACTAAAGATTAAAAAAATAACACAATTTTTTTTTTTTTAATATTGACGGATCTGGACGAACTTGAACTACCCATTAAATAAAATTAGAGACCTATATTTCAAGTCGGACTGAACTTGAATAAGTACATATAATTTTGATACCACACTTAAACTCAATCCAAATCCGACAAAGTCCAACTTATGGACACCTCTACTTGCACACCAATTTTGTCCCAAATTTTTGTAATTTCTAAAATAACATATAATTAATGAATAAATTCAAAAGTAAGATCGACCAATTCATGGGTAACTAATTCATAAATAAGGTATTACAATCAAACAAAAATTGCATACCATATCAAAATTTTAAAGCAAAAGTGATGGGACAAATAATATTTTCCCATGAAAATTTAGAAAGAAATTGATTATTCCAATTTGACCATATACCTTGAATTAGATAATGATATAACACCATGTGAAAACTTTAAACCATAAATGGTGCTGACATAAACACCATTATCTGGTGAATCTGTTGGTTTAACTTTAACAACATCATGCAATGGGAATAAAGAGGATTTTAAGGACAGCTTTTAGTCCTATCTCATTCATTCACAAATGAAACATGTAAAAATTTAGCATATATATATATATTAAAAAAAAAAAAAAGGTCTTATTCAAATTCTGAATACTTCACAACATGAGTATGCATATCTGGTAAATGTATAATCGGTTCCCTACAAAACTAACAGAAAAAAGGACATGATAAGACAAGTCTCCTCTGCAATTTCTTAACATGGGTTATGCAGGCTTATGCCATGCCTCCGCTGGTCGCTGTCCTGATAATCTGGAAGAGAGCTGTTATAAAGAATGAAAAGGAATATTATCAGTAAACCATACAAGGTCTTGGGATAGGCAAAAAAAAATTCATTACCAACTATACCTGGTGGGACACTATTGCTAGATTCTAAATTGTAGTTATAGGTGTTTTAAGCAATACCCTTGAAGATTACAACCCAAGAACTTAACTAATCACAATAAACAATAAACCAACAAGTCTTAATCTCAATTTATTTGAGAATTGGGATCAACTAAAAGAAGACATAGATATATTTACATCAGGTAGACGAAACCTCCTCTAATTATTCTTATCCAACACCATCCTCACTTCAAGTTTTAATAGTTTCATATCATTTTTATGACCTCAAACTATGTCTTGTTTCATCTCCTCTTCAACTTTTTATCCTGTGCAACTTCAATTTGCTCCATCTTTCAAAGAGGTACATCCTTATCTGCATCCTTTGTGGCCAAACCACAACAAATGGTTTTCTCTCACCTTATTTTTGTTGGGCATGGGTCCCTCCTATATGGAGGAAATTCCTTTTATGCCCTTAGCCCTTTTTAATTTGAGGGTTTGTTGTATTTGGTGAGAGAGAGTCAGTAGCAAAAGAAAAATAAAAAGAGGGAGGCGGCAGAGAAAGAGAGAAAAGAGTGAGTTGCACAGTTTTGATCAAGTCGTCGATCGGAGGTTCATCCGTGGTCCGATCTTCTTGATTTTCTGGCAGTGGCTACAGGATACGTAGATGCTGATTGTGTACGGTGAGAATTTCCATCTGAACACTATAAAGTACTGTTTTGTGTTCGAATAGTAGTCACGTTTTTGGGGTGATTTCTCAACTTTCTCTCTTTGATTTTAATATCACTTGTTGATAGCTAAGTTAGAGTTGTGTACTCATTGTGTTAGCTGAATTATTGTGATATTGTAAACACACTCTCATTATAGTGGAGATTTTGACTGGACTCTTAAGTCCCGTGATTTTTACCCTTTGATTTAAAGGGGTTTTCCACGTAAAAATTGTGTGTCTCGTGTGATTGGTTGTTTGTGATTATCCTTGGTAGAATTTGTGTTGCTGGAGTATATATATATATATATATATATATATATATTGTGCAATTTAGTACCATATTTACAGATCCTGTTAATTGGGAGAGAAAGAACTACCGGTTGTGTTTTCCCGATTTTTCGGTAAGTTCGGTTTCTGCCCATCACACTGGTATCAGAGCTTTGGTTGTGTTGTTGTGTAATTATGGAGGCTGGCACAAGTAGAATGATTGTTTTGAATGGCACAAATTATCAATTGTGGCAGAATAAAATGAAAGACCTGTTATTTGTGAAGTCTTTGCATCTTCCTGTCTTTGCTACTCAAAAACCCGAATCTAAAAGTGATGAGGAATGGGAATTTGAGAATCAGCAGGTGTGTGCTTTTATTCGCCAATTTGTTGAGGAAAATGTTTACAATCACATTGATCAAGAGACACATGCACGCACATTGTGGAACAAGCTTGAAAACTTGTATGCTTTAAAGTCTGGCAATAACAAGTTGTTCATGCTTAAAAAGATGATGGAACTGAAGTATAAAGAAGGAACAATTGTGGCTGATCACTTGAATGAGTTTCAAGGAGTTATGAATCAGTTAATTGGTATGGGCATCAAATTTGAGGATGAAGTAGTAGGGCTTTGGTTGCTTGCTACTCTACCGGATTCTTGGGAAACATTTCGAGTTTCACTTATTAATTCTGCTCCTAATGGTGTAGTAACTTTGGAACTTGCCAAGAATGGTGTTTTGAATGAAGAAGTGAGAAGAAAGTCTCAGGGTTCTTCATCACAGTCTGAGGTTCTAGTTACTGAAAATAGGGGGAGAAGTAGGAGCAAAAATGAAACGGGTAGAGATAAAAGCCGAAGCAAGTCAAGATCAAGATTTAAAAATGTTGAGTGCCATCATTGTGGCAAGATGGGTCATATCAAGAAATATTGCTACAAGTGGAGGAAAGAGAACAAAGGTGGTAGTGATAAACAAGAGATGAGGGATCATGGAAAGAATGATCGTGTTACTACTGCTACCTCTGATGATCTGTTGGTTACTTGTGATGAGAATGTGATCAACTTAGCATGCGACGAGACAAGTTGGGTAATAGATACTGGTGCTTCACTTCATGTCACGTCTAGGAAGGAATTCTTCACATCTTATACGCCTGGTAATTTTGGGGTATTGAAGATGGGTAATGATGGCTTGGCACATGTTGTTGGCATGGGAGATGTCTTTTTGGAAACTAACAATGGAACAAAGTTGACGCTAAAAAATGTCAGACATGCACCGGATATCCGTTTGAATTTGATTTCAGCGGGAAAGCTAGATGATGAGGGATTTTGTAACACCTTCAGTGATGGTCAGTGAAAATTGACTAGAGGCTCACTCGTTGTGGCTCGAGGAAAGAAGTATTCAAATTTATATTTGATGCAGTCTTCAATTTCCAGAGGCATTGTTAATGTGACGGAAAATGATAGTTCAACTGTGCTATGGCATAAACGGCTTAGTCACATGAGTGAAAAGGGGCTTAATTGTCTGGCCAAGAAGAATCAACTTTCTGGGTTGAAGAATGCTACACTGAAGAATTGTGCTCATTGTTTAGCTGGAAAACAAAGAAGAGTTTCATTTAAGAGTCATCCTCCTTCAAGAAAATCAGATTTGCTAGAGTTGGTACATTCCGATGTTTGTGGTCCTTTGAAAGTAAGGTCGTATGGTGGTGCACTTTATTTCGTGACTTTTATTGATGACCATTCAAGAAAACTTTGGGTCTATACTTTGAAAACAAAAGACCAAGTGCTTGATGTGTTCAAACAGTTTCAGGCTTCAGTTGAAAGGCAAACTGGGAAGAAGTTGAAGTGCATCCGTTCTGATAACGGCGGCGAATATAGTGGACCATTTGATGATTATTGTCGTGCACAGGGAATCAGACATCAAAAGACACCTCCTAAGACACCACAGTTGAATGGCTTAGCCGAAAGAATGAACAGAACATTGATTGAGAGAGTCAGATGTTTGCTTTCAGATGCAAAGTTACCTAGATCTTTTTGGGGTGAAGCTTTGTATACAGTGGCACATGTGATTAATTTGTCTCCAAGTGTTCCTTTGCAAGGTGATGTTCCAGACAAAGTTTGGTTTGGTAAGGATATGTCATATGATCACCTGCGTGTGTTCGGTTGCAAGGCTTTTGTATATGTTCCAAAGGATGAGAGGTCAAAGTTAGATGCCAAGACTCGTCAATGTATCTTTGTTGGTTATGGTCAAGATGAATTTGGGTACAGGTTATATGACCCAGTTGAAAAGAAGCTTGTTAGAAGCAGAGATGTTGTTTTTATTGAGGATCAGACCATTGATGACATTGACAAGGCGGAGAAAACCGATCCACAGAATAGTGATGACTTGACCGCCATGGATTCAATTCCTCTAACCCCTCCGCCAAATCCAGTTGAGGATGGCATGCAAGAAGATGTCCATGATGACCAGCAGGGTATGGGTGATTTTGATGCTCCCATGGATAGTGTTGTGAATGATCAACACCAAGGACCTATATCTCCACCAACAGTTCCACTTCGGAGGTCTACTAGAGATCGACAGCCTTCTGTGAGGTATTCTTCTGATCAGTATGTTCTTTTAACTGATGGGGAAGAACCGGAGTGTTATGAAGAGGCTATGGAGAGTGAATGCAAAGATCAGTGGGTTGATGCTATGAAAGATGAGCTTAAATTTTTACATGACAACCATACGTTTGAGCTGGTGAAATTGCCTAAGGGTAAAAGAGCTTTGAAAAATCGGTGGGTTTACAGGTTGAAGCAAGAAGAGAATTCTTCAACTCCACGATACAAAGCTAGATTGGTCGTCAAGGGTTTCAGTCAGAAAAAGGGGATTGATTTTGAGGAAATATTCTCTCCAGTTGTAAAAATGTCCTCTATCAGATCTATATTGAGTTTGGCATCCTATTATGACTTGGAAGTCGAGCAAATGGATATGAAAACTGCTTTTCTTCATGGTGATTTAGAAGAAGAGCTTTACATGGAGCAGCCAGAGGGTTTTATTGCACAAGGAAAAGAGGACTATGTGTGCAAATTAAAGAAGAGCTTGTATGGGTTGAAGCAAGCTCCGAGACAATGGTACAAGAAGTTTGAGTCTGTTATGGGGGAGCATGGCTACAAGAAGACTACTTCTGATCATTGTGTTTTTGTCAAGAAATTCTCTGGTGATGATTTTATTATTTTGTTGCTCTATGTTGATGATATGCTTATTGTTGGTCGTAATGCTTCTAAGATTAATATGTTGAAGCAAGAGTTGAGTAAATCCTTTGCGATGAAGGACTTGGGGCCAGCAAAGCAAATTCTTGGCATAAGGATCACACGTGATAGAAATGCCAAGAAATTGTGGTTATCACAAGAGAAGTACATTGAAAAAGTACTTCAAAGGTTTAGTATGGATAAAGCTAAAGTGGTGAGCACTCCTCTTGCTACACACTTTAGATTGAGTGTCAAGCAGAGTCCTTCCACAAGAGAAGAGAAGGAAGACATGCAGAAGGTTCCTTATGCTTCAGCCGTGGGTAGTTTGATGTATGCAATGGTATGCACAAGACCTGACTTAGCTCATTCTGTTGGCACCGTCAGTCGGTTTCTTTCTAATCCAGGCAGAGAGCATTGGAATGCAGTGAAGTGGATTATGAGATATCTTCGGGGTACTTCCAACTTGAAACTTTGTTTCGGCAATGAGAAACCTGTTCTAGTTGGTTATACAGATTCTGATATGGCTGGCGACATTGACTCTAGAAAGTCCACTTCGGGTTACTTAATTACTTCTGCAGGGGGAGCTGTAGCTTGGCAATCCAGATTGCAAAAATGTGTTGCATTGTCCACTACTGAGTCAGAGTTCATTGCAGTGACCGAAGCGTGCAAGAAGTTGCTTTGGATGAAGAGATTTATGCAAGAACTGGGCTTTACCCAAGAGAGGTATGTTTTATTTTGTGATAGCCAGAGCGCTATTCATCTTGGTAAGAATTCAACCTTTCATGCTAGGTCTAAACATATCGATGTAAGGTATCATTGGATACGAGATGTTCTCGATGCTAAATTGTTAGAACTTGAGAAAATTCATACTGATGATAATGGTGCTGATATGTTGACTAAAGCCTTACCAAGAGAAAAGTTTGAAATATGTTGTTTGATCGCCGGGATGGCGAACACCTCCACATAGTCGGGAGGGGGAGATTTGTTGGGCATGGGTCCCTCCTATATGGAGGAAATTCCTTTTATGCCCTTAGCCCTTTTTAATTTGAGGGTTTGTTGTATTTGGTGAGAGAGAGTCAGTAGCAAAAGAAAAATAAAAAGAGGGAGGCGGCAGAGAAAGAGAGAAAAGAGTGAGTTGCACAGTTTTGATCAAGTCGTCGATCGGAGGTTCATCCGTGGTCCGATCTTCTTGATTTTCTGGCAGTGGCTACAGGATACGTAGATGCTGATTGTGTACGGTGAGAATTTCCATCTGAACACTATAAAGTACTGTTTTGTGTTCGAATAGTAGTCACGTTTTTGGGGTGATTTCTCAACTTTCTCTCTTTGATTTTAATATCACTTGTTGATAGCTAAGTTAGAGTTGTGTACTCATTGTGTTAGCTGAATTATTGTGATATTGTAAACACACTTTCATTATAGTGGAGATTTTGACTGGACTCTTAAGTCCCGTGGTTTTTACCCTTTGATTTAAAGGGGTTTTCCACGTAAAAATTGTGTGTCTCGTGTGATTGGTTGTTTGTGATTATCCTTGGTAGAATTTGTGTTGCTGGAGTATATATATATATATATATATATATCTTGTGCAATTTAGTACCATATTTACAGATCCTGTTAATTGGGAGAGAAAGAACTACCGGTTGTGTTTTCCCGATTTTTCGGTAAGTTCGATTTCTGCCCATCAATTTTCTATAAGAGCTATCTCAACTTGAAGATGCATATCCTCATTTCTAACTCTGGCCTTCCTAGTCTAACCACACATCCATAGTCTAACCACACATCCATTTACATAGTATGACTCATAAGTTTTATTCTTCTATAATTTGAACAATCTTGAATGTTGCATTTGTTTTTATATAAAGACACCAAAGTACCCTTTCTCCAATCATAAGGCATCTAAACCCAAGAACTTAACCCAAACATAGAATTGATGAACCCAAAGAAAAATCAAGGATACAACAGCAGCAGATATCATGCTAAGATCAATAAGGTCCATACTCCTTCATTACGAAAGAACCAACAATAAGAAAAACTAAACAAATTAGGCTTCTCACTAAAGAAACAAGACACATAATCCATACACAAGCCCAAAGCAAAGTACATCATGTACTCGTATCTGTATTATCATGGACGTGCTGACCATATTAGTGCAAAACCCATGTATTGTATTTGCTATATTAAAAAGTCAACGCTGAATATCTATGGGAAATATGATGGTGAAAGGATTAGCTGCCAAGAATCTTACATGATCCAATGACAACGAATATGAAGAACCCAAGCAGCAGAGGGCCGACAGGATAATCCTTCCCCTTCTTTGTGGTTGTTTCAGGCACAGCTCCTCTCTTTGTTATGTTCTTCTCGAACTTCTCCACCTTCCTGACTGCAAGGCGCCTTGATGTTGTCTGCATAAACCAGAAGAAAAAAAAAAAAAAAAAAAGGGACACCGTTTAAAATTGGATAATCTTTTTTCTAAAAAAAACATTTTTTTTTTCCGATCACAGAAAGGAGAATTGCATTTTGGTGATGGATTTTAACATTGATACTACATCCACGAGAAAAACAATGGTTTTTTTCCAATCACTAGAACTTTGAAAACAAAGATAATTCAAACTATTTGCATTTGGGTCATGTCAAGTGCTCTAAATTGGTAATGCAATGATGAAAAGTACTACTATAAGAAATAATGCAATTAAAGTTTGCATCC
Organism: Fremontodendron californicum; assembly: GCA_030761205.1. Lineage (NCBI taxonomy): Eukaryota > Viridiplantae > Streptophyta > Magnoliopsida > Malvales > Malvaceae > Fremontodendron > Fremontodendron californicum. The sequence goes on from JAULJL010000013.1 coordinate 25,137,075, forward strand.
AAAAACAGCTAAACTAAGGTTCGTCGAGCTAAATTATTCACATAATTTTCGAACGAATACATGATCAAATTATAGGCATATAAATCTGCTAAATTGAGATCTACAATCGATTTTCCAGGCGGATCGGAAAACAGAAACAAAAAAATATATATAGAACATATCGTTTCAGATACAAGCAGATAAGTAAAAAAATAAACAAATTGATAAAAGAGATAAAAGTGAAAACAGTAAACCGATTATCACAAAAACAAATTTAACAGTTATATATATATATATATATATATATAAAATATAAAAGAGGAAATATAAAAATTACCATGATGACGGAGAGATCAGATAGCCGTAGACAATTGAAGCGAGAAAGCGTGGGAAAATTTCAGGCGAATTCTTCTCTTTCTTTTCCGGCGAGGAAGATTTTCTTCTCTCGTTTTCTCGCAAAAATCTCCGAGTCTGACAGACTATATGTCAACAAATTCATCCACCATTGTATATATAGCTGAAAACATATAAATGATAATTGAAGGGTCCCTTCTCCGGGCGTAGCGTCACCGACTTCGCTCTGATTGGTCCAGACCCAAAGAGGATTACGTGGAGGCATGTAATTGGTTACTTGGATAAACATAGAGTCGTAGACGTGTGGGCTTTCAAGAGTTGGTCAAACCGCCTTTTAATTGAAGTAAATTTTTTATTAAAATATAAAAAAAGCCTTGAACTATGTCACATTTTTTAAATAAATTTTTATATTTTCATCGTATTTAAATAAATTTTTATTTTTTAATTCGTATTTGAATAAATTTTTATTTTAAATAAAAGATTAAATTATATTAAAAATTTATTTATATATAAATTAAAAATTTATTTAGATACAAATTAAAAAATTAAAGTTTATTTAAATATAAAAAATTATCTAGATAAAGTTATATAATTCAAAAAATTTATTATTATTTTAATCCAATTTTTTTTTCAAAATTATCTTCTCATTGAAATTTTTAAATTTTATAAATACGATAATAAAATAATATATATTATTAAATTATATTAATAAATTAAAAATGTGATATATAATAAATTTATAACTGTTTGTAAAATTAAAAAAAAATTATGTCAATATATTAAAAATAATTTTTTATTTAATCTAATAATTGGTATGATTTTTGTTTTTTTATAAATGATGTACGATTTGTTATTTAAAAAGGAATTAAATTCGAACTCTAAAAAATAAATTAGAACAAGGGGAATTTATAGAAGTTAATAAATTATTAGTAATTCTCAAATTAAATATAAACAAATAAATTACTGAAGCAGTTGAAAAGTGGGGGGCGGAGTGGTGTAGTGGTTTGGGACGTTGGGTTCAATAAATCACGTTATCCATTAACGCGTAAAGCAGGTTGTAACATGTGATTGACTGTCAATTCAGTTAGTAAATAACATAAAATTTAAACTAAAATTGTAGTAAATCTAAAATAAAGAATAAAAATATCATTTAATATAAAATTTAAATATTTGTTAAATATTTACATATAGAAAAAAACTATCAACTATTTTCATAATTATAAAAACTTTTTTTTTCACCCACTAAAATCTAATTTACTTAATTTATATCATTCATGCCGTACTCACAAAAAGTTAGTTAAGTTGAAAGTAATTCGAGTTCAATCTTGATGAAAAATGTTTTGAAAATAAAATTTGAAAACACCATATCATGAGTGAGATTTTGTTTTAAGATCGTTCAAAGAAAAAATAGATTAATAAATTATATTTATTTTCTTTATATATATATATATATTATATTTTGTGATAGGATTAGCTTAATTGAGAGGAGTTCTCTTTCCTTTCTTTACTAATCCAGGTTCAATTCTTGTGAATAACACTTTTCCAAATAAAATATGAAAGTGTCACAGTTCAGTGAGCTGGTCCGTGCCCAAATCTGTTACACAAACTCAATAAGTGTGCTTGTCCAGGTGAGAGGGCCGCACAGACTTAGAGCTTGAATCTTGACCCGTGACAAAAGCACCATACAAAAATATGATGTGCTCTGCTCTTTTTGACCTCTCTTATCGATGAATCCAACTTCTTCTAAGTTCTAAACCATCCAAAACTTTTGACTTTTCTATCTAGTAAAAACTAACCAACTTTGTTTTGCTGACGATTTAATGGTATTCACCAATGGCAGGAATGATTCAATTATGAACTTATGCTCCATTTTTACAAAGTTCTATTCTATATCTGGCTTGCAACTAAACAATACCAACAGCTAATCTTCTCAGAAACTGTCATATGCAGGGCGTTTGCAGCTAATTAAATAAGTGTTATTCAGCCTTCAAAACTTTTGTAATTTTATGTTCATACTGCCACAACAAGTTCTCCACAAAGTAGATCAAATGTGCTCAGCTTTCTTATGGAAAAGACAAAGAAACTAATGCAAGAGGGGGAAGCTATTTGTTATCCCAAGACTGAAAGAGGTTTGGGGCTAAAAAGTCTGAGGGTGTGGATTATTGCTTGCATCTTAAAGCATATATGGATACTTTTCAGTAACTCTAGCTCTATATGGGTAACTTGGATTAAAGCTTACCCTTTAAAGAGAGTAACCTTTTGGCATGCAAAGGCTCCACAGCTATGTAGCTGGAGGTGGAAAAGAATTTTAAAGCTTAGGGAGACTGCTCAGACATTGTTTATTTTCCAAGTGATGCAAATGGCTGCATGAGATGGGCTGCATCAAAGTATGGGAATTTCACAATCTCAGACACTTGAAATCATTTGAGGGCAAAAAAGGACAGGGTATTTTGGCACCATTTAGTATGGTTCCTTTAAACATACCTAAGTTTTCTTTTATAGCCTGGTTAGCCATTCTCAACAGACTTAGCACTTTGGACAAACTAGAATCTTGAGAACTGGTTCAATCAGCTATGTGTCTACTATGTCAGGAGAATGTGGAATGCAGGGATCATCTTTTCTTTTCTTGTTCATTTTCTTTGCAGATCAGGCAAAAAGTTCTTACAACCTCCTTAGTTAACAGGAATTTTATCAGCTGGAGTGATGAACTACAATGGGCAACTCTACACCTCAAAGGCAAAACGTTCAAGGCTATGCTACTCAGACTTGCTTGGACAGCAATCATTTAATATATATGATGGGAAAGGAACTCTCAGAAGCACACAAGTAAAGGAAGAACCTCATATGAACTTTTTCAACTAATTGCTGATGCTATCAGAGCTCGGTTTTGTATAGTTTCAAATATTTCAAACAACACTGTAAATACTACTCTTTGCAGATAGTGGGGAATAAGCCAAGACAGAACTTTGTTAAGGCACCCTTTTATTTTTATGTAGCAGACATTATGCTTTCTTTTGGATTTTGAAATGAAACTTCAATTATCCAAAAATAGAAAAATAATAATAATAATAATGATGCTCAACATTTCAGATTTACAAGCCATTTTGCAAGGTAGGTACGATCATCAGACCAAGTTCATATTATTTTAAAGTTTGATTGTGGAAGGCCAAGCTCAAAGCAACCAGGAAGCAGCTTTGCTCTTTCTGCATCACTTATGGCAGAATTCAAAATTCCAGGCTAATCCCAAAACAACTAAACAAGGAAAAAAAGTATAGGCCCAGAGACACTACTTTTCTGAAACAGAACTGATCATTCAAATGTGAACAAGGGTAGTGTGTATATATATATATATATATATATATATATATATATATATATATATATATATATATATATATATAAAAGGAAGGATTCACTTACATTAGTGTAAAACTAAATTAATTTTACACATTTCTGTAGCTCTTTATACGATTTATATTTGTTTAATCCGACCGCCGTATTTCATGTTTTATTCATGTAGATCATGCACGTCGAGTTTCGAATAAATTAAAAATGTTTAACTATTTGCTCGATGTAAAAAACTTTCAACCGTTAAATATATATTAAAAAAAACAGTATTTTCAATCGATATAATAGAGATATCAGATCGATTCGAAACTTTACGTGCATGACTAGTACAATTATATTGTTAAATCCAACGATCGGTAAACAAATATAAATCGTATAAAAAATTATGGAAATGTATAAAACTAATTTAATTTTATACTAGTGTAAGTGAATCTCTCTCTCTCTCTCTCTCTCTCTCTCTCTCTCTCTCTCTCTCTCTCTCTCTCTATATATATATATATATATATATATATATATATACAAGCAATTTTACATCATTGTCTGTCAAAGGGTAATACAGCAGAACAAACTCCATAAAAATGATTCAACCATGGTGAGGCGATTTCGGACTGCCCAAGCAAATCAAAGTAAAAAATCATCGGTGGATGGCAAGCAAACCACAAAATAAACATCTGAGAACAATCCAAAGCCAGAAAATAACATGATTTAGGATGAAACAAAGTTCTTAGATTTCTGGTAGTGCATTTCACAGATATATATTGAGCTTTAAGAGGAGAGGTCACAACCTTGAAAATAAGGGTTTAAGCATCAGCACTCTTGCCCCTCAATTTGAGCCATTCAGTACATTTTATAATTTAAATTAACAAATGAGAGATCAACTCCTAGATAACATCAAGATACTAGAAGAAATAGGACTATCTGATTGAAAAATATATAAATTCTGATCAAAGTAAATAATCATTATCAATATGATTTAAGCAGTAACTGTATCAACTCACAATCTACACTGATATTGAACCTCTAATATGAACTATATGGTACAACTCTACAGCCAAGTAGAAAAGAACATGAATCCATGACTGTCAAATACAAAAGGATGAGAAATTGAGCAAGAAAAACACTGTAAAGTTGAAATAGTAAGAGTGCCAGCTTATCCTGCATGTTAAAGAGGTGTTCTCTAGGCTGAAACAGCACAGAATAGCATGTCTAGCTCTCTGCTTTCAAAACTATAAGAAGTGCCATTTAGCAGAACTGGAACCAGAATGAGCTTTCACGATGAACCGCTAAAAACCCAAAAAACCTAGTGGATCTACTCCTAAAATATCAACTTGAAGATCATTGCAAGGTTAGATATATTTTCCAAGTCACCATCACAAGTTCAAGTGAGATAACAGCCCAAGGTTGTACACATTAGATGACCATGAAATCAGTACCATCCAATTTTACAGTCCAAAATCATCTGTCCACATCAAACCAGTTAATCTTCAACTCAATTAACAGACCTATTCAGTACGCTCCATTCTCTCATCTTCTTAAGTATTTCTAAAATTAGCTACATTTTCTTTATCCTCAAGAACTTTAGAGCCCTCTTCTTCCCTAGCTTTTTTGCAATTCTCCACTACCCCTCTATCATTAGCTTTTTCTACATCCACAATATTTTCTTCATAAATCTTCTTATCATTTTCCAGAATCTGTTCTTCCTTAACATCTATAATTACCTGAAGAAGTTCCATTGGAGTAGCAGCTGGATCTAGCTCCCGGCAACCCTTTGGAGCATTGGGAGCCTCTTGGCCTGTAAGCAAGTATGAAGGAACTTGATGAGAGAAACGAAACATCTCTTCTCTTGGAATCCTTCTAATTTCTCTATGGTCCAGATGTCGGTGAAACACTGTCTTGAAACCAGCAACCTTGACAAGGGGAGTAACCGTGACCCCTAGTTCTTCATTGTAGTCATCAAGTACTTCTACCATATCATACTTATGTATTACTTCATCGGCTGTTAACTCATTCCAGTCAGGGGACCAGTTCCTATAGATAGCCCAAACATCACCCTTTCTAGGATATATATGAATGGCCCCACGCATCCCTTTTGTCCACCTAACCTTGTGTGAAAAAGAATTAAGTGAGCTGTTGATCTCATGCCGGCCTATTCTGAACTCCCCACAGGTTTTTGAGAAACCAGAACCTACCCAGTTAAGTGGACCCAATTCACTGTTAGCCTTTGAATTAAGCCAACTGATCCGCATCTTGAATGGATTCAGAGATATAACATTATGGATCATAGCATAATATCGAGGCATCCCATCATCGTCATCATATGCAGCCCATACCTGGTTATCTTCAAAAAATCTTTCAGTTCGATCCTTGTCAAAATCATGAAAATCAGGATCTGGGACATTTATGGACATCGCTTCCAACGTTTCTGCAGCTGTAGCAACACCAGAACTGCCAGGAAAAGTCTTGACACAATGACCCCCATTGATTTTATCAACAAAGCCCCCTGACATGTTCTCATCATGCATATCATTTTTTACGAAAGATTTGTTTTGTTTCTCATTTGCATTTTCATTGCCTATAATATCTTTTGATACGGTCTTAGCTGCTGATAATGAATTCCATTCATGCAGTCTCTTTCGAATTTCTCTCTTGGCCTTCTCCACCAACATACTTTGAATTTCTATCTGGGAGATATCTCTTGCATTGTTGTGTTTAGTAGTTCCATTGATCCAACCTGTTTCTAAACTGCCTAGCTTAGATCCAGATAGATTAGCTGTAGCTCCATTTCCTACACCCATTTGATTGGTAATATTAGTGCCATGGGTGCTTGCACTACCGTCTTCCATGCCTCTCCTTCTCTTAGCAGTGTTAGTGTATCCACTTGAAGAAGCACCACTTGCCCTTTTGGAGGCATGATGCTTTCTCCACATAGCCTCTTCTCTTTTTGTAGCTGCCTGCGCTTCCTCCCGCTCTCTCTTCACCTTCTCATATGCCTGCTGAACCACAGTTGCAGCTTGAGCTGCAGTTGAAGCACCACCTGTCCTAGAAAAAGGACCCCATTGGAAGTTGCTTTGATTATATGAATCATGACTACTGAATCCTGCGGCATTAGTAGAAGAGGCATGGTTTCTTACTGAATTGCTTGTGCTTTTATTAGCTGCTTGACTATTTGGATTCTGCCGCTGCTGTGAAAATTTCCAAGAGGTAGGGGTAGATGTGGTTGGGGGAGCGGTTTCTACAGCCAAAAATGGCTCATGGCAGTTGGGGCACAATAGATTATGATTAAGATACACTCTTAAATACTCATATTGAGTCTTGCATCGATGACAGACAGTCCAGAAGGTATTTGGTTTTGACTTATGAGAATGAGATGATGCAGGATTTGAAGACTGACCAGCCGGGTTTGACGAACGCCCAACAGTGGTCGAAGACTGAGCAGCACGTGGGTTACTCTTGGAAGTCCTCACACTTGAAGTGGTTGTTTTGGCGATGTTGTGAAAACCATTTGCCGCTTTTGATGCTGTTGAACTCCCACTAGGTGTTGAAACCTTTCGCATTACTTTCACACTCCTCTTTTGGTCATATGCTACCCTCTTAGCCTTATCAGACAATAAACTCCACGCCTCGGAAATAAGTTTAAATGCCCCATCAGCTCCTACAGACTTATTTTTATCAGGGTGAAGCATTAGAGCCAGCTTCCTATATTGTTTCCTCACTGCTTCATCATCAGCTTGTGGATTCACACCGAGTATGGCATACCAATCTGCTTCCCCATTTATTTTGTTCTCCGCAGAAATATGAACATCTAGTGAAGCTATCATTTGGGGAATACCCTCAAGCCCAGGATACAAATTCTGGGCCTTCAAAGCAAATTTCTTTGCCCCACTAATATCCTTTGCAATGAACTTCTTCTCAGCAAGCTCTTTAGCTCTGGTGGCCTCATCCTTATTGCACTCCATTTCCCTTTCCCAGTGTTGCCCTCTAATGAAAGAGCCACCAGCGAACTCTTAAAAACTTCAAAATCATAAAAACAGGAACACCATCAGGTCAAGCAATTATCACCAAGAATAGAACTTCTTAAGGCGAAAAACATAGTCAAATTATTCATTTCCAACATGTACTTACAAGCCAACAAATTCGAACATCTGAAAAGAAATGAAGAAAGACAAAAAGAAATGCAAAACAAAAACTGGTCAAATGCAAACCAAGTTGTTTCTCCTACATGAGTTATCTAGCAATTATTGTAAGCAAAAATACATGAAATGGTAATAAAGAAACGTTTAAGAATAAAACTAACCCAAATTAACACGCAACTAACATCCATGGATCTACATTAAATCAAATTAGACTTTTCACTAAAGAAACAAGACACATAATCCATACACAAGCACAAAGCAAAGTACATCACGTACTCGTATCTGTATTATCATCGACGTGCTGACCATACTAGTGCAAAACTCATTTATTGCATTTGCTATATTAAAAAATCAACACTGAATATCTATGGGAAATATGATGGTGAAAGGATTAGCTGCCAAGAATCTTACATGATCCAATGACAACGAATATGAAGAACGCAAGCAGCACAGGGCCGACAGGATAATCCTTCCCCTTCTTTGTGGTTGTTTCAGACACAGCTCCTCTCTTTGTTATGTTCTTCCCGAACTTCTCCACCTTCCTGTCTGCAAGGCGCCTTGATGTTGTCAGCACAAACCAGAAAAAAGGGACACCGTTTAAAATTGGATAATTTTTTTTCTAAAAAAAAAAGGCATTTTTTTCCAATCACAAAGAGGAGAATTGCTTTTTGGTGATGGGTTTTAACATTGATACTACATCCACGAGAAAAACAGTGGTTTTTTCGAATCATTAGAACTTTGAAAAACTATTTGCATTTGGGTCATGTCAAGAGTTCTAAATTGATAATCACAAGATCAGATCGTTTCAGATACAAGCAGATCAAATAAAAAAAATAAACAAATTGATAAAAGAGATAAACGTGAAAACAGTAAACCGATTATCAAAAAAAAATAAAAATAATAACAGTTTTTTATAATAATAATAATAATAAATAAATAAGGAAATATAAAAATTACCATGATGACGGAGAGATCAGATAGCCGGAGACGATAGAAGCGAGAAAGCGTGAGAAAATTTCAGGCGAATTCTTCTCTTTCTTTTCCGGCGAGGAAGATTTTCTTCTCTCGTTTTCTCGCAAAAATCTCCGGGTCTGGTAGACTATATCTCAGAGAGACACCATTGACATACCTCCATCACCAATTTTTTCTTCTTTTTATGCCCCTCTTTTCTCTCTCAAATCTTAAAAAACGCCCTCAAAACTGGACCTTTTCTCAAAACCCCTCTTTACCCAGACAAATAATCAAAAACCATAAAAACATTTTAAATTTCTTTTTTAGTGGTCTGGGGTTTTTCTTTGACTTCCGATTTCAATTTGCATTTTTCTTGTTAACCCTAACCTAACCAACCTTTTTTTTTTATATAATTGGTAGGAAATCCTAACCATGGTTAATTTTTAACTCTTCAAAGGTTTACAACTTTGCAAATACCAAAATAAAATAGGGTTCGTATTTGATAGACCTGATAATATTGGACACGATATGATTATTCGACACGGATATGATAAGAAAAAAATAACTAAAACACGATACGAAACTCGATATGATACGGAAAAAAAACGGACACAATACGAATACACTAATATGTCAAAATCTATATAACACAAATTATTAATATGTCAAAATTTATACAAATATAAAACATTTTAAACATGATTATGATACGAGAAAATATATAAACACGATACGGATACACGAATTATTAGATCTAGTATTTGATGCACTATTAATATATAAATATTTCAACTGTCAATAAACCACATGCTTTCACATCGTTAATAAGCAAATATAAAATTTAAGTTTTTATAAAAAAAATACATATAACTTTATTTATTAATAAATGAAATTATATAATTCATGAACAATATACACTAACAATATATCAAATATAAATTTATAAAATAATTTCAAAGCTTTTTTACTTGGTAATGTGGTCAATTTTTCCTTCCTTTTTATTCTCCCAAAAAATTTACCCTCGTTGCTTGAGCTTTGTGCTTAATTTTTTTTTTCTTTTATGTGTTGATGAGTTTTGTATAACATAGAAGTGAAGAGATTTAAAAAATAGTTGCTTAATTTATATAGCTTTAGAATTAATGTTTATTATAAAATAATAATTATTGGTGAAATAGATAAAAATATGACAAAATAAATATAACCATGTAAGTAAATTAATATAATAGCTAAACAAATAACATTATCATAAAGAAAAGGGTTTAATACTAAATTAGCTCATGTACTTTATGTCTTTTGTTCGTTTGGTACTGAAGAAATTTTTTTATCATTTTGGTACTCGAATTTTTTTGCTGTCAATCGCATTAGCCCTTTGTCCTAACACCGTTAGTTAATGGCTGACTAAGCAAAAACCAACCAATCAGATGCTGACATGTGGCAAAACTATCACATCATTAGTGTCACATCATCATATAAGAAAATAATTCAAAATAAATTATAAAATCAAAATAAATAAATAAAATTTAAAAATCAAAACTAAAAATTTGAAAATCTCTTTTTTTTTTAAATTATAAAATTAAAAACTAAAATTAAAAATAAAAATAAATTATAAAAATTGAAAATTTATATATATATATATTTTAAAATCTGTAAAAAAAATTAAAAAATAAGAAAAAGAAATCTGAAATTTTTTAATAAAAATGAAAAAATTTTAAAAAAAATTCTATTTCTATTTTTAAATTTAAATTTTCTATTTTTTTTAATTTCGAGTTTTCATATATATTGTAAAATAAAAATAAAAAACTAAAATTCAAAATAAACTATAAAATCGAAATCTATATATATATATATATTTAAAAATCTGTAAAAAAAAAAAAATAAGAAAAACAATCTGAATAATTTTAATAAAAATTAAAAAACAAATTCTAATTTTAAATTTCTATTTTTTTAATTTTGAATTTTCATATATATTTTTTAATTTGAAATTTCTATATTTTGAAAAATTATTTTTTATTTTTCTTTTTAATTTTGAATTTTTCAGATTTATCTTTTGATTTTTTATAATTTTATAATTTTTAAATTTTAAAAAAAAAAAAATCAGTTTTTTATTTTATACTTTTTTTGAATTTTTTTCATTCATGGTGACGTGGCACGAATGATGTGGCAGTTTTGTCACATGTGAGGCTTTGATTGGTTGGTTTTTTGCCTAATTAGCCTTAACTAACGGTGTTAGGGCAAAGGACCAATGTGTTGACGGTAGAAAAGTTCGAGTACCAAAGTGACAAAAAAAAAATTCAGATACCAAACAAATAAAAAACCTAAAGTATAGGGACTAATTTAGTATTTAACCATAAAGAAAACTATTACTTATTAAAATACCAAATAAATGAATGGACAAATTAGAAAATATATATAAAAAAATAATAATAATTGCAGGGGCTTTTTTCTTTTCTTTTTCCACAATGAAAGTTTAGGTTGGTGACATGAGTGCATTCCATTTACACCAATTTCTTATGTTTCTACAATGAAATAACACTATAGTTAATTATAGAAAAACAATCAAAATTACTCGGATCAGCCAACGTGGGTTGTTTAGTTGGTTTAATACTCATTAACGTTTTAATAAGTATTAGACTTCGAGTCTCACCAGCAGTTTCACTTGGTGGGTTATCTGTAAGTACCATTGTTAGTCTTTTCTGATGCTTAAAGCATGCCTTAACCCGATCTGTAAGTATCACTATTAATCCTCTCTGAAATCTGTGACATACCTTAACTCAAAAAATTACTAGGATCATGTGTAACTTCTAAATAAGCCATATTATGACTATAGATGCAATAGTACCTCAAATCAAAAAGACCTTGATAGGTTTCTTAAAATTTTAATGCCAAAAATCAAATCAATTTTAAAAGTTCCAAATTTATTATTAACCTTTATGTATCTCACCGTTCTCAATATTTGTTATTATTAGAGATTGTTGCAATCCAAAATTAAGCCAATTAAAAGTTACAATTATCTTTTTTTTTTTACTCTCAGATTTGTTTTCTTTCGAGGAAAACTTTAATTCACTTCTATGCTTCATATTTACATATAGACATTCACTCTTTTTAATTGACAATCGTTTTTAAGTAAAATGGAAAGAAAAAAATGAGACGCTGCAACATGACATGATGTTTGACACAAAAGAAGAGTTGATATTTGTAATGCACATCCATAGTAAGCATCAAAATTTCCAAATTACAACAAATTGCATTCTTATATACATTCTAAGTTATGTGATAAATGTGAACGTGAATTGATTCAGTTAATTGAATATTCATTAGCGTTTTAGTAAATATTAGAATTCGAGTCTCATTAGCAGTTATCTGTAAATACCACTATTAACTCTTTTTTTAACTTTGTGACATGTCCTGATTTTAAACTGAGATAACCTCCCCCACTTAAATTTTTTTTTATTAAAAAAAATTATGTAATAAATATACCAAATATCAGCAAAATCAAATTATAAATACCAGAGTAACAACTCAAGACTTCCAGAAATTATAGTTATGGGAATATCAACAAAATCTTTTTCTCTTTATATTATTGGCTGAGAATAAAAAAAAAAAAATAGAGGACAATAAATTATTGCCTTTAAATTCGAGTATTGATGTGTGTGATGTATGTAGACATATATGTATGATCAAATTAAAACAATGGCCAACTATAACCTAAAAAGATATTAAATAAAAAACATGATTGAACCATTACCTTCATCCACATAATATTTTTTGGAATTGAAATACACAATCAAGATGTAGCCTTCCAACACAACAGTCATATTAGCCAACTATTGAAAAATTGTAATATAGTTAACCACAAAAAATTCTACTTATTTAAATACTAAACTGTCTGTAAGAATAATTCTTGAGGGAATTCTATTGGATCCCCAAACATGTAAGCTTTTTGCCATTGGTAGGCAATTGATTTTTTTTTATATAAAAAAAAATCAATAATTCAGTAATTTAAAATATAAATGTTCAAGTTTTCCATTGGTAGGCAATAGATATGTAATTATGATTTATGGGTTTTATTTTCAAAAACTTTATTCAATAAACAAACAAAATATATTTAATAAGAAAAAAAAGAAAATGAAATGAGATTGAGAAATAAACCTCAAAATTTTATCATCAAAAGAGGGGAGTGTTATCACCCTTTGTATACTTTTTTTTTTTTGCTTTGTATGAACAGTTTTCTTTCTTCTCCTCTCCTTCAATCCCTCCTCCCTCTCCAAAAATTTATTATACATATATATATATATTGTGATTAAATTCAAAAAGATAAGATAAATCATGAATATGTTTGACTTCAAAATTTTCAAATAGATTTTGATATTGAATTTAAATATTTCATTATCATGTGCTAATTCAAAAAATAATTTTAAATTTTAGAAATAACAAAAAATGATGGATTTGTAATTTTATGTTTATCAATTCTTCTAATCCAAGTGAAAGAGGAATTTTTGTTTGTTGTTATCAATTATCATGTGTTAATTCAAAAAATAATAAATTTGAGATTTGAAATTTAATGAGTTAATAATATATAATTATATTTATATTCATCCTACATGTCATTAGGAGGAGATGTTCATATTAGCAAAAATTTATCAAATAAGCATGTATCTTATAATATTATATATATATATATATAAATATGATGATGATAAAAGTTTATGTTTAGGAGAATTTTGGGATAAAATTGTCAAAAATGTTGGGTCTGTACCTACTGAGATAAAAGGGATTCGTGCCTCCTCTTACTGGGCTTTAATCTAGCCCTTTATTAGTTTTAGCCTAAATAGTCTGGGTTAAAAACTTAAAATTAACGGTAAGCGCGGTGATAAAAAATGAGATATAAAAAAAAAGAAAAAAAGAAAAATCGTGATCCAAATGTATTTGTGATTAAGTAATTGAAATTTGTTGACGAAAAATAGAACTTGACTAAAATAACTATATTTTGTTTACCTCTGTTTTAGAACTTGAAAATAAAGTAATAAAATGAAAAAGAAATATAGGTAATATATATAGTTGATAATGGAATTCATAATATATATCATAAATAAAGAATGTTGAAATACAAACATTGGGAAGATTTGGAAAAGGAAAGAGACGTTTACGTTTAAGGAAATTTAAAAACCTAAGAGAAACCATTAAGATAAGATATTGTAACAAGTAATAACATTGAAGAATGTATGCTTTGAAGACATCATTTAGGAAGAGCATCTAGTTATGCACTTGCGTTCACGAATTTGCATTTGGTGGGCAACAGCCAACGTTGTTTTGGTCCATTAAAATTGAAAACTATTTTGAACACTTTGTTTTATTTTATTGATTGATTGAAACCTGTGAAAGCAACGCTTGGACCCGAAAAATGTGGCTTTGAGCGAGCGAGCTTTCAGGATGTCTGGTCTTCCACTTTATCAAGGATAAGCCCATAGAAAACTAAGGTTCCTAAAGGGAATCAAACCCAAAATCCGGGCTATTGGTGGGCCTCAAGACCCAACCTAGAACAACCCAATTGACAATGAAAGTCTTTTCTGATCTTGAGATGAACTGCCCAAATGGCGGATCGTGTTTGCATCAATCTTGATCAAAGAACGCAAGCGTTCTTCAGGTGACAATAACTACCTCCTTTTTTTTTTTTTTTTTTGTGTTCATTTCCGTCTTAATTTACATATTCTTTTTACAGTGTTTTCTTTTATCTGGCTTGGCTTGTTCTGGAAAAAGGAACTACTATCTGCTTTGCAATTTTGGGTGCTTAATCAACAGTTAATTCGGTCAAACAGCTTGTTCTTCAACGTCTAAAGCGAACACTCTTTTCTTTTCTACATTAGAATGGGTAATTTTCTGGGCATTTTAGACTTCAATAATATGTTGCTCAATGCTCAAAGACCCAGGTTGTATTCTTTGGTATTTTAGTTTTTGTTGATTTATTATTATTTTTTTAAAAGATTTTTCTTCTTTTTTGAATAATAATTCTGGGGATTGGAGTAAACATCAAATTAGTGAAATATTATCTCTTGACAATCTGAGTGCTTTCTTAGTAGATATCATTTCAATCATCATTACTTTTCTTTGTGATAAAAAAGTCGGTTGGGCTTATTGGAGCTTTTGATTGGAAGGGTTGGCAATTGATGTTGATTTAATGAAAGGGCTCTGATGATGTTGATTGTAAGAGAGAAATGAAATGAAATGGGTTAGGACCCTCTATCATTGCATCTTATGTGTTGCGGCTTGGATTGGTTTGGAGGTTAAAAATCTTTGACTGGTTTATTGAATTCCAGATCTTTATGGGTTCAATGTCCTTTTTTCTATTTGGAAGAAAAAGGAGCTTGGGTACATCTTGCCAGAATTTGATAGTGGTGAATACACCTGGGTGGTAAAAGTGAATTTTAAGAGACCCCTAACTCAATGTCTTGATAGCTTTCTCTAGAAGCTCATCCATGGTTTCTTATGTATTTAAAGGAAAGCTATGGTTATTAAGATCACTTGTTTATATGACATCCATCTCCTAGCATAAAGCAAGTACCTTTTAAGTACGACTTCCCTGCATTGATGATTCCTGTAAGAAATACTAGTAAAATTGGAATTGTCCTTTTCAAGACATGGGGAAGCCAACCTTCTGAAGAAGCTTAAGGTAATAATGGATTTATCCAGAACATGTTAACCTCAGTTACAAGCTGCCTAAGGATCTTAGCTGTAAAAGATTTATGATTTGTCTTGCATTCTCCCAAACCTCAGTCCTCCAACATGCTTTGGAATTACAAGAAATTATCTCAAACACCAAAAGAAATCAATGGATAATGTGAGAAGCTTTCTTTTTCATTGTATAAGATTGCATTACCAGTAACAGAGGTACTGGTTTTGCCAACAGGATTAGTTGGCAAAATACAAAATCTTCTTCAAACCAACTCTCTCAGCTTTCAGTTTTTATAGGATATAGTTATAGATGGTTTTTGAACCTCTCCAAGAACATTGAAAAGCTCAAATACAAGGTGCTTTGTGATTCAGCTTCGTCAATCTTCAAATAGGTTTGAACAGCTTCTGTTGTTTGTCTCAGAGCATTTTTGCTGAAGCAAATGCCAAATTTCTCTTTCTTCTTCTGTTTGTTGTTTATTGCTCAGAGGAACCTCTTGGTTGTTTTCTGTTTGGCAGAGTTAATTTGTATGCGTAACATACTAGTCTATCAAGACCATCTCCTAGCATAAAGCAAGTACCTTTTAAGTATGACCTCCCTGCATTGATGATTCCTTTAAGAAATACTAGTAAAATTGGAATTGTCCTTTTCAAGAGGTTCCTCTGAGCACTAAACTCTGCCATATACTATGGTGGACATGTTTGCATTATCATGATGGATACCCTTTCACATGAAAATACAGCTCATATTCTGCAGTTTAGGATATCACAGGAAATTCCCTGCCAAAGTTTGGTACTGTGCAATGAAGACCAATCATTGTAACCTATGTTACTCGGACTCGGGCGTGAGTATCGGACACGGGTATATTCAATTTTTCCGAATTTCCATGTATTTGGAGGGTCCTTGGAGGATCATATCCCCATACCCATGTCCAGATATGCGTCGGACATGGGTACTTAAAGAAAAATGAAGAGTGGGAGCAACATAGATTGTAACAGTAGGACTAGTTCTGATATTTTCCAATTCAATATCTGGGTCATCTTGAGTTAGAAATTCGTTTTTCTTGTCTTTTATAATTTTTTCTATTTGATTTTTTATTGTGTTTGTTCTCTTAGTCAGATCTTTTTTTTTTTTTTTTTTTCTGTTAATGAATAATTTGTCCACTCCATAGATTGAATTTGAAGGGATGATTTGTGAATCATCTTATTACTGATTATCGAATCTTTTTTAGTTTCGCCCAATTCATATATTTCTCTCAACCCAAAAAATGGAATTGGATTTATTTTTGAAAGTTCTTTTATTATTCCCTTTAGAAATAGAATGCTTTGAGTGATCCATTTTTTTGTTTCTTTTGAGACTTTTCGAAACAATTTTGTTCTTTCTTTTAAAATTGTTAAAGCTATAAAACATTTAGTTTTCCATTTTTTTTCATTTTTTTTTAGTTCTTTTAAAATAGGCTCAAAAAACGAAAGCCGTTTTCGAGGAGAACCGAAAGGTAGTTCAGTTTCCATTCCCCAAACTGTTAAAAAGCAAAAATCATTCTTTTGACCTTTCTTTTTTTTCATTGGATCTTTATGAGAAGGTTGTAGTTTAAATCTGTGCCAAGGTTTCAGCCAAAAAGGAAATAGGATCTTTATCTGAATACCGTTAAAGGTAATAGGAGTATGAAAAGTAAAAGTAGATATTGGTGCCAAAATCATCTCTGTGCCCAATATTTAAGCAGTTGTCTCCATGTACCCCAACCTGCTTTCTTAGACCTCTGAATGCAGATGGTAAGTTGGTTACTGCTAGCTACTTTATAACTATGAACTTTTCCTTTAGGCTATACCCAGTTTATCCATTCATTACCATTTGTTTTAGCATTCAATGGAAGTAGCTGGCTGGGAAATGCAGATATAATATCCATTGACCTGTTCCATGCCAACTTCATTGATGTCTTTGTGAGAAGCATTTTAGTGAAATGCTTTGCTTAGTGCAGCCATTCTCTATCCAGTAAAATATGTGTTTAATTTATAATTAGGTCTGAGTTTGATGCATGCGACTAGAAAATGATCTACAATTGCTGTATCTTTGCAGGCTATGGAGCTTTGCTGATTAACAGGTCACTAGAATGGGCGACTACACCATCTGCAGTTTTGGTGAGGATAGGACCTAAATTTTTATGTGTGACAAAGTTTCACGTGTAAGTATTCTCAAGCAGCCTTTTTCTATTTTTTTATTGTAATTCTTAGCCCTATATGGATGTCACTTTATGAAAAACTGTATTTGACAAGAAATGGAAGAGGTTAAGATAAAGTAAATGACCCCATTTTTTCTAACATGAACACTTGGAGCCAGTATGTATCATATTTAGCCCTTTAATAATTTTAATTTGTCAAATTTTATTTTTCCTACTCACAATGCATCAAATAGTCTCATTTTTTGAAGTGAAGTGGTCCATTTGAGTTAGCTTTCTGGAGGTATACTACTGTGGTCAATGATGAGAATGTTAGATTTGGGAAATGGGATCTGCCCTCAATGTTTTGCTATTAGAAACTATGTTACTTGGACTCGGGTGTGAGTGTTGGATACGGGTATGTGTCTGACACGGGTATGTTCAACTTTTTTATGTTTTTCCATGCATTTGGAGGGTCATATCTCTATACGCATGTCTCAATATATGTCGGGCACGGGTACTTCAAGAAAACTGAAGAGTCGGAGCAATATAGATTAGAAATTAAGCTCATCAGGCGGGCACATTTGCACTTACAGAATATCCTCGTCAATGAACTTGATCACTTGGTTACTTGTTGCATGTAATGATTTTTATGTGGGAGGTCGATGTCTTCTTCTCTTGCTTGGTGTCACTCACTTTTTCTTTTCTTTTACTGGAACGACAATGATTGAAACTACCATTTGCTTGGCCTGCAGATTGTGACTGGATTGGCGGACCCATGCCAATACTAGCATTCCAAAAGGCTCTGTTGATGGATTCTTGATCGTATATAGCCGGAATTACCAATTGCTGCAAGTGCTTTCTGCACCAGCCATGGTGCCTGCCTAGTTGATTGTCAACCGTGACGTGTGTAAAAGGAAAAAGGTACCTCTTTTTTCCACTGTTCAACGAGTGCCACGTGTTGTGGCCAACATTGTCTTTATATTCCAAATTCATCTCCTTTTCATGAGTTATATAGGAAGGCATGCTGTATTTATCTAGCTTTCCAACTATATAGGGGGCAATTTTTATGAATTCATTTTTTTTACACATTGAAAAACTTATGTCCTCTTTTTGGATTAGATTTTTTACCTTGAAAAGAAGAGTCATGTAGTCTTCAGATACATACCACCATTTACACATGAAAAGCTGGAAATGATACAATAGAACTGTTACATACGGATCTTCAGGGTTATAAGAATGTTGGTCATTTGGAAATTGCTGTTCTGAGCAGAGACAAGGAGTTGCCGATGGTTCATTCAGTTCAATTATCTGGTCTAGACCTATGTTACTCAGATTCGGGTGTGAGTGTTGGACACGTGTATGTTCAATTTTTTCTAAGATTTTTATGTATTTGGAGGGTCCTTGTAGGATCATATTCACATACTCATATCCGGATATGAGTCGGATACGGGTGTTGGACATGAATACTTCAAGAAAAATGAAGAGACAGTAACATAGGTCTAGACTGTATTTACTTGTTTGGAATTTGGGGTTAAGAGAATACAGACCACGTAATTCTTTTCTGCAATGTCTGAACTTGCGTTAAGGGACAGGAACCACAGTCTGGTAAAAATCCATCGGTCAACTTTCAAACTGGTTCCTATAATTCTATAAGAGTTCCAGTTTCTAAACCTGATAATCCGTGTATTTGTGTCTTATTCTGTTATTTTTTCGTGTCAGAATTGTGTTTAAGATGTTATATTTTTTATATAAATTTTGACATATTAATAATTCGTATTATATAAATTTTAATACGTTCGTGTATTCGTTTGTATTTATATTATTTTTTATATTGTGTCGTATTTTAATTATTTTTGTGTGTGTTTTCTTATCGTGTTCAAAATTATAGGTTCTAAGTTTGGCTTTGCATTATTTGGATACGCAAAAAAAAAAAAGGTTATGATTGGTGCAGCTATTGCCGTGTGAGTCATCCAAAAAGCCAATTTTAATTTACAGGGAGGTTCATGAGACGCTTAGATAGGCATATGCCTGCTTTTTCTCCAATTTCGTTATAATAGATTTAAGCAAATGCAAATTCTTTTAATTTTTTTTTTTTTTTTTGATAATTAGGTAAAGGGAGGGGTTGCTTGGGTTGAACCCAAAACTTCATGCCCCCAAGACTCTTGGCCACTCAGCCAAGAGCTTGTTGGCATTCTTTTAATCTTTTGATTTGCTGGTACAATATTTTTAAGTTTCAAAGGATTTTTAGCTGGTAGGCTAAAAAGAGAATAAGGTTTGGCAAATTCCCACCAATCTATCACGTGGAGGCATCGCTATCATAGACACAAAATAATGGGAGCGTGGGTCCACCATGGAAATGTTCTGCGGACAAATATCAACATTAATAAATGTGTTTTTTTTTTATATATATATATATATATATATATATATATAATTGTTTAATGATACTATTTAAGATGATATTTAAAAGGGTTTGTTTAATTGTGTATGTACGTATTGATTAAGAATTATTAATTATTTTTTTTTTGAATGTAATGCATTATTTATACTGAGTTCAAGATAAAGTAATTCATTAATTGTATTTATTTTTTTAATATTATCTTAATAAGTATCATTATATTCTAGTTAATATTTTTCTATGAGTTTTGTAAACGAGTGTCCTTAAAACATTCCTTAAGGTTAGTTAATATATTATTTATAGTAAATATTATATTAAATGCAAAAGTTGACAATTTTATTCATCATTTCTAATGCATTGGGTAAATATATTACTATATCTAATAATCTTAAATAATGTCATTAAAACACTCGTTAACAAAATCTTTTTTCTATTTAAAAAAAAGAAAGTGTAATTCATTTATTATTTTTTCTTGAATTCAGTAAAAACAATACATTAAATGTAATTTTTTTTTCTAAAATAGTAATTATATAATCTTTAATCAGTGTTTATAGGCATTGATTAATTGAACTCTTTATAACGAGTTTCTTGAGATATTTTTTAAGATTAGTTAATATATTATTTACAATAATAATATTATAATAAATGCAATAGTTAAAATTTTATTCATCATTTTTAATATGTTAGATAAAAATATTACTATATATGAACTTAAGATTTAACTCAATTGATTAATACAATCACTTTTAAAAAATTACATCCAACATATATAAATTCAAATCTCTACCCCTTCAATCCATTTTATTATCTCAAATTACAATCTCTTTTATATAAAAAAATATTATTTTATATAATAATTTTAAAAAATATCTTTAAACACTCGGTAATAAATATAAACCCTACTGATTAATCAAATCCAAATTTATATACTAACACTTTAATTAGTCATTGACAATCCAATTCAAGTAGGATTAGTTCTTTCCACGTCTGGCATTGCAGCACCTGCAGAGACCTGGTAAGTGCCCTAGCAGCAGCCGGCATCCTGAGTCCTGACACAATTATGAACTAAATTAAATTTAAATGTTTGAACCTCGTAAATGCTTGGGATTAGGTTGATGTAGACATGCGGGCCGGCAGCCGGTTCAGCCTAATTTATATTAGATCGGGTTTAGACAAATATTTTTTTTATTCGAATCAGTTCGGATTATTATTCATAAAATAAAAAAATATTTAAATTTAATTATAAAAAAATATTTTAAAAAATTATGAAAGATAAACAGTAAATTTGAGGTCACCGGCTGGTCTGAACCCACCCAAATATGGGCTTGAGCCAAAAAAAAAGTTTTAAATCGCGACCTAACCCATAAACAGATCTAGGTTGATAGAAGATGCTTTCTTTATCGAACTTTAAAAGCCTTTACTATAATAAAATTTAGGGTTTATATGTGATGTATTAATGTATATATTTATATATTTTCAGTAAATCAGATGATCTTATTTAATTAAAATTTTTTAAAAATAAATATAAATAATTTTTTTTAATGAGGTGCAGTGATTTGATTTACTGACAGTGTATAATTTTTTATAAAAAATTATATAAGAATTAAATAAAATAAATAAAGAAAATATAACGAAAAAAGTAGATTCAATCTCACCAAAATTCGGGTTCAAGTTTCAATTAAATTACTAGTAAAATGAAAAGAGAAATGTGGCTAGAATAATAATATCCTACTTAATGTTCCTTAAGCGAAAGAGAAAAGAGAAATTGGTGGGGTAGCAATGCCGTAATCTCTGACGCTTGGTTTGTTCCTTAATGTTAATACTAATACTAATACTATATGCCATTTGCCAGAGTTCATGAGAATGACCAAAGTCTGTTTAAGTATTATGCTTTGGTGTGACTTTCAACTTTGTCACCCTTTTTTTTTTTGCTTTCAATGTTTGCAAATTTTAAACTGAGTTTCTATCTTTGAACAAACTTTCTTATTTAATACTACTGCTAATTAATCTCTTTCCAGCTCTTCTTTTCCTGAGCTTCATTTTAGTCAAACCTTTGGGATTAACAGTGGTTTGAAATCACATCATCAGAAAAACAAAAACAAAAAGGTTGGCGTTTATAAATACTATTTTAAGAATAAATAAAATATTATTATTATTATTTATTTTTTTTTTTTAACATTTAATGCATGGTTTGAAAGCTTCAAAGTTATTAGATTAAAGCCTCAGTTGATCTGTTCATAGATTTAGCCTACGTTTTATATTAACAAATATTTTTTTGTCCAAATTTAGCCTAATTTAAAATATAAACAAAATTTTTTGTCTAAACTCGATTTGGTCATATAAAATAATTGTTCAAATTCGTCCAAATTTATACATAAAGATATTGATCTTTTTTAAAATGAATCAATAAGGATCAATATCTCTAAAAAAAAGATCGATCCTTTAAAAATCTAATAAAACAGGTCGAATCTTAGCAAAAAAAAATCATGTTCTGGTCCGATCCGTTTTTTAAACGGATCTCATATTTTTGTCCAAATCCGTTTTTTAGGCTCAATATTTAAATCCCAATTCTCCCAAATATTGAATGAACCTTCAAACCAAACGGATAATCCAATCCTTTGATCTAAATCTCTAAGTCTAAGTTTACAACACTTAAATTTTAATGCAAGGAACTACCCTATCTAATATATGTTAAATATGAGGTTAAATATTTGCTATCAACAACTATTGTCTTTTCTTTTGTCTATCCACAAAAAAAAACTTCCCAATTATTTCTTCTTTTATGGCTTTCCTGCTGTATTCTCCTAGTCCTAGGTACTTGAGTAAAATTTGCTTGAAATGTTCAACAATATTTTTCTGGTAATCATTTAACTAGCTTTTTTTTTTTTGGTTAAACAAATATATATATATATAGAAAGATTAAAATAACTAAAGAAAATTGAAAAATAAAATGAGTAAAGTAAGACATGGACAGCTATAGTCAGCCAAAATAATTCTTGGGGTTTAGCTTTTAATTTAGTAGACTATATATGATCATACTAAATTGAAAAAAAAAATGTAATGTACTAAAAGGAATTAAAAAAAAAAAAATCCGTTTATAATGTGAAACATGTTCCTTAATTGGCTGTTTCCAAAAGAGATGGCCGGCAGGAAATGGGCTACGTCTAACCCCTTTGAGACAATTTCCGGGTCTATATATTTTTGTCTAACCTGTACACGCAATTTGAACTGGTTTAAACATGGTTTTTGCACTTATTTATTTTAAAATTATTATTATTTTATTATAATCAATGTCTTTGTCATTACAGACTGAATAATTTTTTTTTTTGTGTGTATAAAACAAAGTTGAGAAGCATCAGACAACATGCTTCTTCTGCCATTATTTTATCTCAAAATTTTGACAATAAGTTAGAGAAATTTCATTAAAGTACCCCTACTCCCTATATAAATAAATGTCTAAAACTCCATTCTTATTTTTTTTTTCTTCAAACTTTTTTGTTATAATAAAATAAGCTGATCAGTTTGATGAACCATGCCTAATTACTTATATATATATATAAATATATTTTGTTACACCTATAAGAAATTCTGCTCATCTGGATCACTACATAGAGGACATCTGAAATCTGCTCATCTGGATCACTACATAGGGGACATCTGGATTCTGGAGGAACCACAATTAAATATTAATTTTAGACAAAGCAGATACTTGTTTACACCTATCGAGTTCACAAGCATCTAGTAAACAGAAATATATATATATATATTTATATATATATAAACTCTGATATAAAAAAAAAAAAGAAATATTGAAACCCTCGCCTCATTCTCCTGCTTATTCTTCTGTTCTCGAACACTTTCTTTGACATATACTGATAGGATCGAAATGCGTATGAAAGACCAAATTCCGACGTTCTTCTGACTTTTCTTGTGCCTACATATCAAATCAATCTCAACTTTCATATGACAGTTTTCAAAACTTCGCCAACTTCTTCTTAAAAAACCCAAAAATTATAAGAAAAACCGTTTTTCGTAAATTTTAAAATTTTATATAATTTACCATATTTATATCATATTTATATGTAAAAAAATATATATATAAATATATGATAATTTTTAATTTACATAAATACATGATATATCTTTTAATGATTTATGTAATTTATCATGTTTATATATAATTATCATGTTTTATATATAATTTGTCATGTATATATGTAATTTGTCATATTTATATGTAAATTTTTTTTTTTACATAAATACATGATAATTTTCAATTACATATATAATTTATCATATTTATATGTAATTTTATCATATTTATATGTAATGAAACTTATTTTAAGCTCACAATAAAAAATAAAAAAAAACCTACCCTAAAATTCTCCTAAAAAAACCTTATATATATATATATATATAGACTGCTTTTAGTCAATAAAAAGAACATTGTATTCCGCCTAACCTCTTTTCTTTTCCGACCCCATAAAATTAACACCTTCTGTCGGTTGATGCAAACTTGACCCAATTCTTTATTTTTTTGTTATCATTAATAAATCAAATTTATTATTATTATTAGTTATGTTTCGAAGTTCAAATTGTCTAGAAAATTGCTGTGTGCAGATTTTCATGACAAAATAAAATAAAAAATTTGTTATGTTAGTGAAAATAACTAACGAAGACAATGTAATTGATTCGTTTGCAGCTTTGTGGGGTTTGATGTTGGGATCCTAGATTGAGGAAGTTAGAATTTATAGAAAGAAACTTCAAACTTCCAGCTTTTTAACTTAAACGAGGAAGTGAAATGGTATGGAATGGATCCTTCAAAGCTTGGTCGGATAACTACATTTGAGTTTGACACCAATTTTGCATTTGCGTTTCTTCCCATTGGATTTTATTTTCTTACAGAAAAATAATCTTACTAATTTTTAAGTACTAATAATGATGAAATATAATTTCAATGATCCCCACTCAGTTAATCCTCTTTCTTTTTTTTTTAATGAACAAAAAGAGCACCCCAACACTTACTAAATTAATTGTTACGTGAATCAAGAGTTTAGTTCAATGAATTCATGCAATTATTTTTAAAAAATAACATTTAATAAATTTAAAATTCGAATTTTAATATTTACAATTCTTTTCTTTTATTAAAAAAAAAAATTGTTAGTTACAACTCTATGCATCTCGGTGAATGTTTGAGTATATTGTTGTTGTTTTTTTTAATCCATGCTTAATGCTTGAGAATTTGCTGTTGAAACACGATAACATATGATAACAAATTGCGTGGCATTTGTACCCAAAAAAAAAATTGCGTGGCAGATTAGATTTGCTTAAAAATCAGGTTATTCATTTAGTTCGATGAATTCGATTTGAATTGAATCGAATTTAAGATAAAATATTTTAGATTCGGATTAATCCGAATTATTATTTAATAAATAAAAATTATTTTATATTCAAATTTAATTATTAAATATATAATATATATTTTTTCTATTTTAATATATTTTAAACAGTGAAGCAAAATTTTCGTGTCCGATAGACCGGGTTAGGCCGAGCCTTAGCAAGCAAATATTTTTGCTATTTGGAGCTATCCTAATCTAGACCAACTCATGAACAAATCTAATGTGGCACATATATTATATCAAACACTATTAATATATATATATAATCGATGAAAATTTTAAATTTTACAAACATAATTAGAATATTATTACATGTCTATATTTCATTGTTTTATTTTATTAATTTAGTAATTTAGCTTAACAAGATATATGATAATTCTTTAATTTCATTGATTAAGTTTAAAAATTTCATTGACGATATATCAAATAATTTTTCATAATATCACATAAAATTTGTTTTTTATTAAGCAATAACAATAAAATTAAATTTTTTGCATTTAAAAAATGAATGATTATGTATCTCCAATAAAACATTTATGAAAGAAATGCATACAAAAAGCCTTAGTCCGGTAATGCAAAATTAAAAAAAAGAGCAGAGATAGGTAATTAGTTGCTTGATGAATCTTATATATCATGAATATTTGGTTGCATGTATGAACTTCAAATTACAGTTAATATTCTAAGGCCTCGTTTAGTATTGATTCTGGCATAGCTTTTGAGGTCAAACGCTGCTTTTCACCGCAAACGCAATGCTAAACAGATAAAAAAAATTTGGCTTATGCTGTTGAAACCATGGTTTGAAAAACCAAACCAAAAAGCCAAAAAATATAGCTTTTAGGCTTTAAAAGCTGGCTTTTGGATCAAATGATTTAATTATCCGCACATCTTTACATTTTTATTATTTTAAACATATCTTTTTTTGACATTTCAATTTCCTACTACACTTTTTCACAGCAATACTAAACACTTAGGCCTCGTTTAGCATTGCTTCTGGCACAACTTTTGAGGTCAAAAGCTGCTTTTCACCGCAAACGCAATGCTAAACAGATAAAAAAAGTATCAAATTTATCGTATTTTCTGACATTTCAACATATTATATTTTATCGTATTTTCTATAATATTTAAAATTATCAAATTTAACTTTAACCACACAAAAACTAGTAAATTACAAAAGTACAAAAGGATGATGGCATTACTATAACTTAAAAAAATGAAAAGCATACAGCTATCCCAAACCCATAAAAAAAACCATGGAATGAAATCAATCATAAAGATACAAAGAAAGGAAATTGTACAGTGGAAAATTTTATTCAATCAGTAAATTTGTTCATTTTAAAGTGAATGAAATTGGATTGGAATTTTAGTATTTTACTAATTGTTTTTTATGGGTGTTAATTTAGTGTAACATCCTCAATTGTATATTAAAAAATTTGTGAAAATTCGTTATATATATATATAAATATTTGAATTTATATTTGTTTAATGATTTTTATAAATAAAATTATGGAATCTTTGAATTAAAATGGATAATATTTTCTGAGTCGACTGCTTGTATTGTAAAATAAGAACACATCTTGTACTTTAAAAAAAATTAAATAATTTATTTATTAGGATATTTTTTTAATTTCAAATTATTTTTTATAAAAAAATCAACATCATTTTTTTCAGTTTTTCTTGTTTTGGCAACTTTTGACTTTGGAGCAAAAGAAGCGTCTTCACGAAATTAAATTTCAAATTATTTTTTTAATAAAAAATCAACATTATTTTTTTTTCAGTTTTTCTTGTTTTGGCAACTTTTGACTTTGGAGCAAAAGAAGCGTCTGCACGAAATTACTTGCAGAGCCGAAAGTTGTAGTGTAAGTTCTTTTATGAATTTAAAATAAATTTTATTATATATAAATATGATAAATTATATAAAATTATTATGTTTATATATAATTTTTTATATATATATAAATATAATAAATTATATATAACATGATAATTACATATAAATATGATAAATTACATATAAATATGACATATTTATCGTATTTATATATAATTTTTTTTTATATATTTAATTTAATTTTTATATATAAACATAATATAAATTATATATGAATATAATAAGGGTTTTGCTAACGAGTGTCCTTAGGGCACTTGTTAAGGTTAGTTAATATACTATTTATAGTAATAATATTGTATTAAATGCAAAGGTTGACAACTTTATTCATAATTTTCGATGCATTGAATGGAGATATTACTATATATAGTAACCTTAACAAGTGCCCTAAGGGCATTCGTTAACAAAACCCATATAATAAATATTTCTTATGGTACGGAATTTTTTATAATTTTTCTTGCAGAGCCCCCGACACAAGCGTCCGAACTCCGAACGAGGGAAAATAAAAAGACAGATGAAGTCTCCTCAGTGCACAAGTGGCAGATAGATGCTGGTAATTAAATGAAAATGAAAAACCCCACGGATGCCACGTAACAAAGCGAAAGCCCGTTATGAAGATTACACGTAGGAGAGTCGGATTAGTTGGAGCAACTAGCAACAGAGAACCGGTTCGCTGACGTGGGACGTCGCTGTCGCAAAGAACTCTAAGAGGTATTTATCCGTGTTATTTTTTATATTAAAATTTAATATATTAATACTTAATATAATTATTTCGTATTTAAAATTATCAAATTTATTCATAGGACAAAAAAGAAGTGGGTAGTGATGGCCTAATCACCTCCCCCACCCCTCTTCGTGACATTGCCTTGATTAAAGTGCCCTCCTTTTCGCCACCGCTTTTCCCCCTAATTACTGTTTTGTCACTGTTATCGCCAACAATCACCCCTTCAACTTTTTTTTACATCATTGCCCCTCACCTTTCCTCTTATTTACAAAAACCAAACTTCCCTTGTCTTTGGTTCTTCTTGCTTCCTAGAACGTAAACAAATAATAATAATAAATAGTTTTATAAAGAAAGCTAGAAAAAGAGATGCTCAGGCACAGGGCTCAGCTTAGGTAGGTTTTTGAAGGGTTGGGAGAAGTTGGTTACAACTACAAATTTTCTTTTTTGTACTATAAAAATAAAAGCTTATTCTATCTTATATGATTGGTGGTGGGGTTTAACCTTTTGTTTTTAAACTGGTTAAAAAAGTTGCTGAGGTGTAACTCATACAAAAGAAAAGAAGAATTATTACGTTTTTGGCGCGTAAAAGTGCTTTGCCAAACCCAATTACCATCAAATTTTTTTTGTTGGTTTCACTTTGGGACCAAAATATACTCAAGAATTTGGAGAAATGAGTAAATATCAATATGGGGATATTTAGACTTTTTGGCATCGTCCTTGCAAAGCTTTACCAACTTCTCATCTGACAAATTGAAAAATTTACTCAGTTCAATCATCAGAAAAACATCATCGGCCCTCTGTCCCTAGATTCCATTATTTGGAGAAGACATAATAACACCTTGAGTGGTTTCATTTTCAATCATATGAAAAAAAGAGAGGGAGAACTGAGAAGGAGAGGAGAGGGGGAGGGGAATGGGACTGGGACTGGGCTTTGGGTTGATCTCTTTACCTACTCTTTTGACTCAGGTTCCTGTTATGGCAATTTTGGAAAAGAGCAGGGCATCTAATGCCAAAATGGGTGCAAAAAGATGTTAATTGCTAGAAATTTTGTTTTCATGCAAAGGGTACTTTTGTCAACATAAAGTACAGCCAGACAAAGACAGAGAGGTAACCACTTAGCGTGTAGAAGTTGTCTACTTGAGGCCATCGATGTCCATCCATGGGGATGTGAACACAAAGTAGAGTTAGGAAAAAAACCATTAAGGCCTCGTTTAACATTATTTTTGACATAATTTTTGAGGTTAAAAGCTGTTTTTCATCGCAAACGCAATGCAAAATAAATAAAAAAAATTTGATTTCTACTGTTGAAACTATGATTTGAAAAATCAAACAAAAAAGCCAAAAAATATAACTTTTGAGCTTTAAAAGCTGGCTTTTGAATAAAATGACTTTATTATCCTCACATCTCTATACTTTTATTATTTTAAACATATCTTTTTTTGACATTTCAATTTTCTACAACACTTTTTCACAGCAATGCTAAACATTTAAAAGTTTTTAAACCACACTTTTTCACCACACTTTATAAACACAATTTTCCAAACTCGAGTTTTTTCAACACAAACTTTTTCCAAAAGCAAACTAAAAAAAAAAGACTGATTTTTTCTCATTTTCTGCTGAGTGGAAGTATGCCTTTCCTAATTCATATCATACCCTTAAATATTTAAAGAAAAAGAATAAGATAATACTACAGTGTTAGTAGTATAAAATATTGAATTAAATACATATTTTGTAAGCATTGAATATAAAATTTTAGTAGTAGTATGGGAATGGGATAGAGATAATGGCCTGTGCTAGCAGACATTTCTACCACCATGTTCTTCTCATCTTTCTTTCACAGATTCTTTCAGTCTTAAATGTCCATGAATCCATTCTTGTTAGGTTCTTTTTCGTCAACTACAGCAGCAACTTGTAAGGGTAGTGTCACCTTTAATAGTACTAATAATAATATTACTTGTATTATTCTTATTTTAGCTGTAAATTCTGTTGATAGATCTCTACAGGTTGTTACAGGTAAACTCTGGGGTCAAACCTTAATACCCACATGTTTGGTAATTGTCTTCCTGTTTGATTTTTTTGGAATTTAAGGACTTCTCTCCTATAAACTAGATTTCCTGTTAGATTCTTTTGCCTGGGGGAAGGGGAAGCTAAGCTAGTTTTTATTGATTTGATATTTAAATTTGGAATCTTTGTTTTCTGGACACTTTGGCCCATTTCTAGTTCTGAACTCCGGTTGGTATTTAACAGGAAAAATCAAATTCTGTTTTGAATTAGAAACTCAGAATCTTGAGGGATTCTTTGGTTCTTTTTTCTGGTTATTTCGAAAATTTTCCTTATCTTCCTCAATTCTGGGTCTTCTATTTTGTCATCCTCAGTTAGTAGGCTATAGTGCTGGATAAGATAGCATCTTTTTTCTTTTCTTTTTCTTTCCCTCACTGGGTACGACTCCTTCCAATCAATCCCTCTTGTAGTCAATTTGGAGTTTGTTGGGTTTTTCTTCTTATCCAAAGGTTCTTGATTTTCTGGTGATGTTGGATTTTACTAGACAATTTCTATAGATTTGACAGTGAGTCTCTCTCTCTCTCTCTCTCTTTCTTTCTTTCTCTCTTATTCTATAGCTGGAATTAACAAGGAAATACGACCCACTGCGGTCTAGGGGGTAGTGTTTCCTTAGTTAGCTGGTAATTGGTCACTGTTTCTTGGATGTGTCTGCTCCATGTATTTGGGTTTGGTTTAAAGGTGGGGCATCTGCTTTGGATGTTATGTTGCTGGATAGCATCTATGATTTCCATGAATTGGTTGATTAATGGTGAATTTAAGGACGCCAAGGCTGGTTATCTTGGTGATAGTGGTAGCAAGATGTGGCTCAAATGCTGGGATAAAATCTCAAGCTTTAGCTTCAAGATCCACCATCATTACTACCAGTATATTGGTTCCAAGAGAGTCAGCAAGACTTGGTGGAGAAAGCTCTTGATTTCATGGGTAATTGGTTGGACTGTAGCTTCTATTTGGATCTTCTGTTATATGAGCTCTCAAGCTACTGAAAAGAGGAAGGAGACACTCGCTAGCATGTGTGATGAGAGAGCTAGGATGTTGCAGGATCAGTTTAATGTAAGCATGAATCATATCCAGGCTATGTCCATTTTGATCTCAACTTTCCACCATGGCAAAAACCCCTCTGCTATTGATCAGGTAAGTTATATCCTCTTCTTGTAACTTTTAGCTAGGATATTAGAACTAGTTGAGATAGATAATTATGCATTTGTAGTGCTTGATTGCCATCATCTACTGTCTTCTTTGTCTCGTGCTCAATTCAAAGTGTCAATCTTGTTGCTCTTTTTCTTAATTTAGAATGGAACTCATCCTATTTGTCAATTGAACTACTTGATCTGGATTAATCTGGGGTACTCACCTGATGTGTTTGATTGCCTATAACTATACAATTTCAACCAAAATGGTTACTCCCGAAGTTTAGATCAAATAAGAATCTTGTCAACTTGATAGCCGTTCTTGCTTCAGAATGTTAAACATGGTTTTTTAAGCTTTAGACCAAACAAGATCTGAGTGTTTTTAGTTATGAATTATGATCACTTGTTTTTTAGTTAACCAATGAAACTTACTTTAAGAACCTGTAGAGGACTTTTGCGAGGTACACAGAACGAACTGCTTTCGAGAGGCCCCTCACTAGTGGTGTGGCATATGCTGTAAGGGTGCTCCACTCTGAAAGGGAACAATTTGAGAAGCATCAAGGCTGGACTATTAAGAGGATGGATACCCTTGAACAAAATCCAGTTCATAAGGATGACTATAACCCTGACCTCTTGGAACCATCGCCAATTCAGGAAGAATATGCTCCTGTTATCTTTGCACAGGATATCGTATCACATGTGGTTTCTATTGATGTGCTGTCAGGAAAGGTGAGTTCCTTTACTATTCTAAAAGGTTCTTGTGGTTTTTTCAGTAGCCATAGTCCATACTCCATACTGATAAATTTCATGGAAAGTTGTACTTTTTCTAATTAAAGAAAAATAGTATAGAAGAGAACCCAAATTCCTTGGTAACTTGTATTAAGCTTAACTGGATTGAAGAGTTAATTTTATTACTTTCTAGTTTGGAAGAATATTAAGTATTTTCAATCTCTGAAGAGCTTTGACACTGGTTGAATAAAGAATTTGAATTCATTCATTACAATCTTCAGTTGTGAATCTTTAATTTCTTCTGTACCTACAGGAAGATCGCGAGAATGTATTGCGTGCTAGAAAATCCGGAAAAGGGGTGCTAACAGCTCCTTTTAGGTTACTCAAAACAAATCGTCTTGGAGTTATTTTGACATTTGCAGTCTACAAGAGGGATCTTCCCTCAAATGCAACTCCTAATGAGAGGATTCAAGCAACTGATGGGTATGTTTTCAGTACGAACAAAAGTAGGAATGTTTAATCAATGTTTCCTTGTTTTATGAAAATTAGTGGGAAGATGACTTCCTTAGGCTTCCCATCTTTGGAAACGCACATTCATACATGCATAAAACAGGTAAAAGTTGTAAGAAGAAATCCAATAGCTTTAGGACTCTAAAATTGATCATATGCATCAATCAGAATAAATGCTATGCCGAAAAAGGTGAAACAAGCTCTTTCTTTTTTAATAAGAGGTCCCTGAGTTGATGCCCTAGTTAATGGCTCTGATAAGATGATCTCGTTCATGATAGTTATAGAGAAGTTATCTTAATAACATCATTGCTCAATCAGGTATCTTGGTGGAGTGTTCGATATTGAGTCACTTGTGGAAAAGTTGCTACAACAGCTTGCAAGTAAACAAACAATCCTTGTGAATGTGTTGGACACAACAAATCAATCTTACCCTATCAGTATGTATGGCTCAAATGCATCAGATGATGGGTTGGAGCTTGTCAGCCACCTTAATTTTGGAGATCCTTTCAGAAAGCATGAGATGCGCTGCAGGTAGTCCATAGATCTTGGATCACCTTCTGATCTGGGTTTCACCTTCTCTTTGATACGGGCCTCTATTGCTGGTTTTTTGACCAGTTTCAGTTCAACATAAATTCTGCTATTTCCTTAAAACAAAGGATTGTAGTAAATTGGTCTTTGCAAGTGCATGCCAACCTTTATATAATTTTCACTGTTATCTATGTCCATAAAACCAGGGTAACTTAATCTATAAGAGAGGTTCTAAATTCTTTTTTCCTCCTTTCTTGTAAAAACATTTTAAATGCAAAGAACTTGAACATAAATCATGGACTAACTTTGTTCTTCCTATAGATTTAAGCAAAAGCCACCATGGCCATGGTTAGCAATAACCACTTCAATTGGCATCCTTGTGATTGCATTACTTGTTGGGCATATATTCCATGCAACTGTTAATCGAATTGCGAAAGTGGAAGATGATTGCCATAAGATGATGGAGCTCAAAAAACAGGCTGAGGCAGCTGATGTTGCCAAATCTCAGGTATATGACATATCTGATTTATACTCTATGCGTTCTGACCTGTTATGGACATTTGGTCCTAATTAATTGTGACCCTTCTGCAGTTCCTTGCTACTGTTTCCCATGAGATCAGAACCCCAATGAACGGTGTCCTGGGTGAGTCTTGAAGTTTCCATTTATTTCTCTAATGTTATTTCTATGCATTGTATAATTATGCTCAGAAAATTAAATTAAATAACTAGTAGAGAATACAGTTTACTTAGCAATGACAGTGAGTCACTTTTTTTACAGGAATGTTGCATATGCTTATGGACACGGATTTAGATGTTACACAACTAGATTATGTCAGAACTGCACAAGGTAGTGGAAAGGCTCTGGTTGCACTTATAAATGAGGTTTTGGATCAGGCTAAGATCGAATCTGGTAAGCTAGAGCTTGAAGAAGTGCAGTTTGATCTACGAGCAGTCTTGGATGATGTGTTATCACTCTTTTCTGGGAAATCTCAGGACAAAGGAGTAGAGGTGAGATGCTGTATATCACTGACTCACCCTATTCCTCCACCCCTTTCTCTCCTCTCTTTTTCTTTCTCTTTTACCCTTTGTGTGGTGTTCATCCAAGAGTCTGACATATATTTATTTTGTATAATCAATTTGTGGGTGATTGCAGTTGGCAGTTTACATTTCTGATCGAGTGCCTGAGATGCTAATTGGTGATCCCGGGAGGTTCAGACAAATCATCACCAATCTCATGGGAAACTCGATTAAAGTATGTGGTTGGTTCTCCATTTAATGCATATAAAACTTGTTGGTACTTGAGAAAGTTTTTTTTTTTTTCCCTGCTAATTTTAATTTTATATACTATTAGGCTATGTTGCTCCGACTTTTAATTTTTCTTGAAGTACTCGTGTCCGAAAGCATATCCGAACATGAGTATGGGGATACGATCCTTCAAGGACTAGGACCCTCCAAATACATGGAAATCTTAGAAAAAATTGAACATACCCATGTCCGAGTAACATAGCTATTAGGAAGAGGCAGGAGTATGTCTGATCTGACCAATTTATTTTCAAATTTGAACATTATGCCTTGTATCGAAAACTCTCTTTGTATCCAAGGAAGAATAATTAACACACTTACAATCATGTGGACCTAAAAGTTTTAGTTGTGTTGAATGGTGTCATGACTTTATTAATTATTATGTACCCAATAAAGTCAATATATATATATATATATATATATATATATATATATGAATGCTGAAACTTACTAGTTACAATCTTTGAATATTTTTTCCTCTCTTTTGCATGGAGCCTGAAGCTTCAATTTAAGTTCAGTTTTATCTGGATTATTCTTTAGTAGCAATAAACTTATAATTTACTTATTTGGTGCAGTTCACAGAGAAAGGGCACATCCTTGTTACAGTTCATCTTGTGGAGGAGGTGATTGATTCGATAGAAGTTGAGACAGAATCTTCATCAAAGAATACCTTGAGTGGTTTTCCTGTTGCAGATAGACGCCAGAGCTGGGAAGGATTTACAACTTTCAGTCAAGAAGGATCCATGAATCCTTTCTCTGAAAGCATTAATCTTATCGTATCAGTTGAAGATACAGGAGAAGGAATCCCTTTAGAAGCACAGTCTCGTGTTTTCACCCCTTTTATGCAAGTTGGCCCTTCTATTTCCCGAACACATGGGGGCACGGGCATCGGACTAAGCATAAGCAAGTGTTTGGTTAATCTAATGAAAGGAGAAATTGGTTTTGTTAGCATTCCTAAGATCGGATCGACCTTTACATTTACTGCTGTTTTCACTAGCGCCTCCTCTAGTTCAAAGGAGTACAAGAGCCAGCAAATCAATAACCAGTCCAACTCTGTTTCCTCAGAGTTTCATGGGATGAGAGCATTAGTTATGGATCCTAGACCCGTCCGGGCCAAAGTGTCGAGATATCATATCCAGCGGCTGGGAATTCATGTTGAAGTAGTTTCTGAATGGAAACAAGGTTTGTCTAGCATAAGCAGGGGGAGTAATGCTATCCACATGGTTCTCATTGAAAAGGAAGTTTGGGATAGAGATCTAAACAGTTCAGCTATGTTCATCAGTAACTTAGAGAAATTAGATCATAGTACTCCTCCAAAGGTATTCCTTTTGTCTAATTCTATCAGCTCTTCCAGAGCAAATACTACTACTTCTGGTGTTTGTAACTTGACCGTCATCCCAAAGCCCTTGAGGGCTAGCATGTTAGCGGCATCTCTACAACGAGCCATGGGTGTTGGGAACAAAGGGAATCCCCGTAATGGGGAGTTACCTAGCTCGTCTCTTCGGACTCTTCTTCGTGGGAGAAAAATTCTTATTGTAGATGACAACAATGTGAACCTAAAAGTAGCTGCTGGTGCATTGAAAAAATATGGAGCTGGTGTGGTTAGTGCTACAAGAGGAATAGAGGCTATTGAACTGCTTACACCACCTCACCAGTTTGATGCCTGTTTCATGGATATCCAAATGCCAGAAATGGACGGGTATGTAATCCCTTATTGCATTTAAAACTTTCTTATGCAATTCTGATTTGGAAATTAAGTTTTGAAACCTTACAAAATAAGATAACAAATAAGAGGGAAAAAAAAAATCTTCTCTAGTTGGTGCAATGAACATTGAAGTTGCCTTTTATGATGTCTTATGTTTGCTGGCTGCTGTTTGCATTCAGTAGATTATTGGTTTGTTAATAGTTCTCAATTGATTATATTCTGACTAGGGGTGTAATCGAGCCGAGCTCAAGCAGTAAGAAGCTCGACCTCGACTCGAAATTCGAGGTTCAAAGTTCGGTTTGAGCTCGATTCGAGATAAAAATCGAACTGTTCGAGCTCGCTCAATTAGCCTCGTTTACCTAGTAAAGAATGAGCTCGATTCCCATGCTCGACTTCAAACTCGATTATTTGTGCCCGAGCTTGAGGTCGAGTTCGAATTGAGATTTTTTCAATACTAATTAAAAATAATATATATATATATATATATAAAAGTTCGATTAGGCTCGCGAGTTACTCGAGTCAAGCATTAGGATATTCGAATTCGGCTTGCTTGATAGCTCGAGCTTGGCTCGACAATAGTCGAGCCGAATCGAGTTTTTTTTTCGAGCCGGGTCCAAGTAGCTTACGAGCATAGGTGTCTCGTTTACACCTCTAATTCTGACTTATAGTCAATTTTTAATGCTGATAGTGTTTTGCCTACAGGTTTGAAGCTACAAGGAGAATTCGGGATATGGAACAGAATATCAATAATCGTATTCACTTTGGAGAATTATCAGTGGAAACTTGTAACAATGTTTCAAACTGGCATGTACCTATTTTGGCTATGACTGCAGATGTTATCCAGGCTACACATGAGGAATGCCTACGGTGTGGAATGGATGGATATGTGTCAAAACCATTTGAAGCTGAGCAATTATATCGGGAAGTTTCACGATTTTTCCATTAGGGCATCAGATCAGACTCTGTTGGAAGAGCTTCTGCTCATGATATGCCAATGGCATCAAAAGGACTGCCTGTATTCTGGCATGCTTTGGGATACCTTAATAAACTCTGATTCTTCCCAAAAGTGAGTTCCTTTAACCTATGTTGTTCCGACTCTTTATTTTTCTTGAAGTATCTGTGTTCGATACCCATGTTCGACGCATATCTAAACATGGGTATGGGGATATGATCCTCTAAAGACTCTTCAAATACATGAAAATCTTAGAAAAAATTAAACATACCCGTATCCGATACTCACACCCAAGTCCGTGTAACATAGCCTTTAACCTCATCTCCAACTCTTTTTTTTTTTTTTTTTTTTCTTTTTTCGAGTATTTCTCCTCAGAAAAGGTTTTTCTCATGGAGATTTAGTTTCTTTCCAAGCCTCAGAAAACCATGCAATTATGTCTCAAACCTTTAGAAAATTAAGCATCATGTTTTGTTTTTATTTACCAGTTTTTTGACATCTTGCCATGCATCTCATGTTTTTGCAGGGAAACATGTGATTTTTTTTTGTTTTTGTAGCAGAGTGTATATAGAATCATGCTTGGATATGGGACTGAGTTTTCTTGTATTTTAGGATGCAGATAGCAAAGCTTGTTGATTTTTTTTTTCTTGTAAAGTTGGTCACAATCCCAAGCCTTTCAGGAGGGTTGGTGAATTGAGATTTCTGTGCAGTTAAAAACTCTTTGATAAAATAAAAATTTACCACTTGGAAATGGATGGAAGAAATCCTATTCCCTCGAGTGTATAATAGAAATTTCCTCCTCCTTGTGTTGGTAATAAAAACACCGGCAATTTGAAGATATCTTGCTGTTTCTCTGGACGGGGGCTTATTGTCTTGTCTCATAATGACCATTTCAGTTGAAAGAATTGAAAGATTGCTTGCTTCTCAGCATCAGAGGGGAGAATGCACCTTGTCCACGCTAACTCCAATTTCCAGCACCTTTCTAGCAAAAAAAGAAAAAAGAAAAATTGAGCCACTGGATGCGGTGGCGATAGTGGCGGCTGACGGAGGAATGGTAGAGTTTGGGCGGAGTAAATGGTGGAATGGTAGAGGATCAGGAGAGGAAGCAGAAACTGGTTTATTTTGGCGGAGATTGGTGTCAAACTGTCGCTAGATCTAGATTTTTAGATTTAGAATTTTAATGATTTTTTTGTCAAATACATTTAACTTTGACATTTATTTTTTAAAATATTATATTAAATTAAAATTGTAAAAAATATGTTTTGAAAATTTTAAAATTTGTAATCTTATTTGTAATTTTTTTTTTTTTAGATAAGCTACAAATTGACACTCTGTAAGTGATTTAAATTTATTATTAATATTTTATTTAGTGTAATTTTATTTTATATTTAATTTTGAAGTAAATTTATATTATATTATTTATTTTAGAATAAATTTTATCAAAATGTAACAATTGTAAAAAATATCTTGAAATAATATCATAAAGAAAAAAGGTTAAGACCAATTGAAGAATACTTGAATATGATGTCTATTATATTTAGTAAAAAATAACATGATAAAAAAAAAGGAAAAAAATAAAATAAAATAAAAAATATTTAGAATATGTGATATTATATTTAATAAAAAAATATCTTGATAAAATAAATAAGTAAAATAATATTTTTCGTGTCATGATTTTTTTCTGTTATATCATATTTAAAATTATTTCTTGAATTATAAATCAGTTTCTAATAATATTTTTATTGAATATTTTTTACTTGTTTCAAAATTCAAAATATGATAATAAATTATTCAAAAATTTAAAATATAATAATAAAATTACATCAATTAAAAATTAATAATAAATTTAAACTATTCGTACAACTGCACTGATAAGTTTACATCTTATCGCAAAATTTTTAATTGATTGGTTGGGGGTGATTGGTGTTTGATAAATTCTGACAAGAATGGGCTTAATAATTAAGAGTTCAGGTGGATGAGGAAAATCTTAATTTCGTTTATGAAATTAATTTTTTTTTTTATCAATGTATAAAATAATAATTTTTATATTTATATAAAATTTTAAATATTAATAATTCAAATTATTATATATTTTAATATATTTATATATTCATATTGTATTTTTATTATGTTTTATTTTATATCGTATTTTAATTATTATTTTTTAATTATATCATATTTAAAATTATTAAATTTAACGAGATAGAGATCGGAGAACGGAGATGAATGCACCGCACTTGCAATAATAATTGTCACAAGGATGGTGAGACCAGAAGCAACAACTGAAAAGAAAATGACCCAAAATAGCTCGTAGTTTGTGTACGTGTATAATATATATATATATATTTTTATTTTATCAATAGTATATGTGTTAAAATTTTAAATTAAAATATTATATATATTAAACATGTGATGATAATAAATACTAAATATATTATTCATTTCTATTTTATCTAAAAAATCAACCAATTAATTAATTGTATAATAATATCGGATGGGCCCCAATGTTTTTTTCTATTAGGACAGACCTCCACCTAAGCCTGACCCACCCTTCCCTTGTCACTCCACACGTAGGCCAGGGGCAGCCACCTGTTACATATTTTTATGATTCAAAATCAGCCGTTAGATCAATCCTCCTCTCTCTCTCTCTCTCTAATCTCCAGTTTCAGTTGCCCCTCTTTCCTTCATTCCTTTTGCTCAAACTCAGATAACAGGAAGAAAAAGAAAAAAAAAGATGGATCCAGACGCAGTAGCCAAGGCGTTCGTCAACCACTACTACTCGACATTCGATTCGAACCGGGCCGGTCTAGCCAATCTCTACCAGGATGGTTCCATGTTGACCTTCGAAGGTCAAAAGATCCAAGGCTCTCAGAACATCGTGGCTAAGCTCACCGGCCTTCCTTTCCAGCAGTGCCAGCACAATATCACCACCGTCGATTGCCAGCCTTCCGGTGCCGGTGGCGTGCTCGTCTTCGTCTCTGGTACCCTCCAACTCGCCGGCGAACAGCATGCTCTCAAGTTCAGCCAGGTAACTCTCTTCATGTCTTTGCATCTTTTTTTTTTTTGGCTTTTTAGGGTTTTGATATACTACTTTCGTGATCTATCTAGGGATAATCTATGTGTCACTGTTGATTTTATCGATATATCAGTGGTGTTAATTTCGCGATACGATTTACTCCATTAGTGATTGATCTTTTAAGTGAGTTTTTTTTATCTGCTATAAGTCTGGGTTGAATCAATGGAATTTTTTATTTATTCTTCATGATCTTAATTATCGAATTAACTGTGATGTTATATAATGCTTACTTTCTCATTACATTTTCAGTAATTGCATGTTTTTCATTCCTTTTGAATCTATAGTAATTGATTAAGAGGGTAAAAAAGTGTAAGCTAATCGATATAACTGTGTCATGAATCATAATTACATTTTGAAAGATTTGGATTTTTTGGATCAACCATCAAGTCAAATGAAGAACCTGCTGTTTCTTACTTTGTTATGCTCTATGAGGCTCTGCATGTTTACATGCTCATAGTCATTATTTATGGCAATTATTTGGACTCTGTGCATTCTGGATATTCCTATCCTCTTGACTTAGGGTGCCAAGTTGTAAATAATTGTATGATTACTATAGACAGCAATCAAGAGCTTTCTTCTGTTCCTGATGTTTGTTATCTTAGGCAGCCCTTTTTTATTTTGGTACAAAGGAGGCCACAGCCTAGGGATAAGGGAAGAGGTTGCAGATGCTGAGATTCGAATCCCAAACTTATTGAATGCCACCTCTTAAGGGTGACTGCATGAACCAATTGGGCTAAGCTTCGAAATTCGAACCCCAGACCTAGGCAGCCCTTTGCTAGTAATTTTTTTTTTTCTTTCTTTTCTGCTTGCCTAATTACATATTTTGTGTGATTAATTGACAGTGGGTGTTCTCATTGCTTACTCTCTGAACAATTATCTAGCATCTCTTTCGATATTGTTTATTGGGACTCAATGCAATGTGCAGGATATAAAAGAAAATCCACCAGGAGACATTGATGATTTCCTTGTGCCTTATGTTTTACTTTCTTGTAGAGCAAACTTATATAGTTTCATCTATATTTATAATTAATCATTCTATTTTGTCCTAATTATTTGTGCAAGACATGTTTTTGTTTCTAAGGGCATGATTTTATCTTCTGCTTAGAAAATTAATAGACTTCTCATCCTTCGATGCATCGGTTCTGATATTTTGACATCTTTTTGTTATCAACTTTGCTAACTGAGGTATCTTGTCTTGCTTTCTGCTCTTAGATTTTTCATTTGATGCCAACAGCACAAGGAAGCTTCTATGTGTTGAATGACATATTCAGGTTGAACTATGCGTGAAGACACGGTCACTACGACTACGGTTAATCAAAGGATGGGAATACAATGTC
Organism: Fremontodendron californicum; assembly: GCA_030761205.1. Taxonomy (NCBI): domain Eukaryota; kingdom Viridiplantae; phylum Streptophyta; class Magnoliopsida; order Malvales; family Malvaceae; genus Fremontodendron; species Fremontodendron californicum. The sequence goes on from JAULJL010000013.1 coordinate 25,178,395, forward strand.
AAGGATTTAAAAAAATTTGCTTCTCTCTCGGTTCAGTCTTAGGCATTTTAAATGAAAAATGGAAAGAAAAAAAATTTGGGTTGATTATGTTTCATTATGGTTTCCAATGTCTCCATAGTTCAGAGACTTTTTTGTTGTGATTGGTTGAGTTGGTGAAAGACGCTGTCTTATGAATTGGATGTTGGATGTTTGATTGAAGACTTGTTTGAGTTAAGCTTATGGCTCTAGGAAACAGATTTTACATCAATGAATCGCAGATATTTCCAATTGTTTGCTTACTGACTGTGAATTGGTTTCTTTATTTTCATTCGAGTGTTATCTCCTCTACTTCAGATTGCTTCAGCGTGTTACCTCCTCTACTTCAGATTGCTTCAGCGTGTTATCTCCTTTTTAATGATTTTAACTGTTCAAACAACAACATCAAATGTTGCATCAGATCAGATACCCAGACCGTTTGAATTGGATAAACAGTGATATAGACAAGAAAAATCCATCTTACTGGGGATTTAAAACTATGGGATTGGTGATTTTATGCACATCTTGTCTTTATTTAGGAGAAATGAAAAGGACTTTTCCCCAAAAAACGAGGTTCTAGTTGATTCCTATGAAGTTGCTATGAATTGAATTGTTTGGTTTTAGATTTAGATTTAGATTTGTCATCTACCTATCAGAGAGAGCAAATCTGGAGAGAAGCTGCTCATCATCATCATCGTCTTCAGAGAGTTTATCCCCAGAGCTATCTTTGATTCTCTTTTCTTCTATGAGTTTCTGGATTGCCAGATTGATCAGCTCAATATCTTCACTTGATTCCATTTGATATGTTGAGAGACGGAAATTCTGGTTCAAAATTGCTTGGTTTGTAGCTTCGACAGCTAGAAGTCAACTTCCGAAAGCTAAACAAAAGTTGGGGTCACTTGGCAAACTTTTAATCTTACCAGAGAAATGACCGCGTTTTATTACGGGTATGTGTTATCAAATTTAAATTGATATTTTTGATATTTTATAATAAATTTGATAGATAAAAAAATAAGAGATGTTAAGATAATTTAAAAAATAAATAATTTTTATCATTATATGATACCTGATATAAAATTGAGAGTTATTTGATACGATCAATTAGATTCGGTAATTTTAGACAAAATATAATTGTACGATACAAATATAACATGAGAAAATAATTAAAATACGACACAACACGAAAAATAAAATGAAAATGATACAAATATATGAACGTGTCAAAATCTACATAAAACGAATTATTAACGTGTCAAGATTTATATAAATATATAATAGATTGAACACGATTATGACAGAAAAAATAACATGAACACGACGACACTTGACACAAAATTGAAAGTTATTTGATTAGTGTCAATTAGACTTGACAATTTCAGACACAACATTATTATACGACACGAACAGAACATGAAAAAGAATAATTAAAACACGACACGAAAAATAACATGAACACGATACAAATAAAGAAACGTATCAAACTTTACATAAAACCAATTATTAACATATATAAATTTATAATACTTTAAACACACGATAAAATAACATAAACACGTTACGAACATACATTTTTTTCTTCTCTAAATTGAATTATTATGACAAATTATGTAAAATATGGGATGAATTGAGACATGACACGTACACACAAAACATTTTCTAAATTGAATCACAATGACAAACTATGCAGAAGGATGAATTGAAAACGACACGAATACAACATTGAAAAAAAAAAAAATACGGCACGAAAGATAAATGAACACAAAACAAATACACGAACGTCTCAAAATCTACATAAAATGAATTGTTAACATGTAAAAATTTATATAAATTTACAATACTTTAAACACACGAAAAAATAACATGAATGCGACACGAATGTGTCAAACTCTACATTAAACAAATTATTAACTTGCAAAATTTTTTAAATTTATAATACTTTGAACACACAAAAAATAACACGAACATGAATACTTTGAACACATGAAAAAATAACACAAATATGACACGAAAAATATCATGAACACGACACAAAATATTTGAAACCAAAAAAATCCGAATAAAAAAAGGTACTAACCTGAAAATATCTAAACTCAATATGACCCGAATCCGAAATAATTCAAGATTCAAAATATCTCATTAGTGTTAATCAAAAGAAAAAACAAACAAAACAAAAATCTAAAATAACCTAATTAATCCATAAATCATATGACAAAAATTCAAATACCATAATTATCCTTCAAACTATAGCTAATGTCATGGCTTATTAGCATATGAATGATGTTTCAAAATCACAAATTTTCTACTTTCATGCATTTGGGGATAGTTTATAGATAGTTATAGATTATAGATATAGATGTTATGTTAAATAAGTCTAGTTCATCCATAGTAATAATAATTAATTAGTAACATGTCCCAATTAACCCTAGAATTATGGTTTATGACATTTTTGAGCTGTCAAAAAATTGATGAGTTAATTTTTTAAATTGAAGCATTAAATATGATTTGGGCCCGCGTTTCGTTGCGGAATATTATTGGATTTAAATTAATATTTTGTAATAAATTTGAAAGATAAAAAAGTAAGAGTAGTAAAAATAATAATTTAGAAAAATAATAATTCTTATTCTCATACGACATATGGTATAAAATTGAGAGTTATTTGAATATGATCAATTACATCCGGTAATTTCAGATACAACATAATATGGAAAAAATAATTAGAACACGACATGACACAAAAAATAACATGAACACGACACAAATACACGAACGTGTCCAAATCTACATAAAAATAAATTATTAACGTGTCAAATTTTATATAAATATATAATACCTTGAATACGATTATAACAGGAAAAATAACATAAACATGATGACGCGCGACACAAATTTGTGAGTTATTTGAATAGTGTCAATTAGACTCGGCAATTTTGGACACAACATGATTATACGACTCAAACACAACACGACACGAAAAATAACATGAACATGACATAAATACATGAACGTGTCAAGATCGACATAAAACGAATTATTAACGTGTAAAAATTTATATAAATTTAAATACACAATAAAATAACACGAACACACAAAATTGAATCATTATAATAAATTATGTAAAATATGAGATGAATTGAGACACTTCACGGACACATATAATTTTCTTTTAATTGGATCACCATGACAAACTATGCAAAATATTTGGATGAATTGAAATACGACACGAACACATGGAAAGAATAATTAAAATACAACACGACACGAAAATAACATGAATACAACATAAATATACGAACGTGTAAAAATCTATATAAAATAAATTATTAACATGTAAAAATTTATTTGTATAATAAATTTATAATACTTTAAATACACACAAAAAAACACGAATATAAAAAATAATAAAAACATGATACGAATGCATTTTTTTTTTTCTTCTTACTTTTTTTCTTTTTAAAGGAAAATTTTGAATTTTCGCGTGGCAAGCCAATTTGAAGCAATTCTTTCAATTGCAAACAGTAATTGGGGGATTGTTTTTAATTATGTTATAGATTATAGATATGGCAAATTTTCATAGGAATTCTTGCTTTTGCCAAAATTGGAAAGAAGATGGAAGTTTCCCATAACTCTAACGTCCTCCAAATATCAATATCCACATCATTCGACGCAGAAATGTAAATTGCCAAATTTAGCTGGAAGTACTTGGGTGAAGGTCCGTTTGTTTTTGAAAAAATTAAATTTTAAAAAATATTTTTTGAAAAATATAAAGATTTTTTGAAAAAATAGAATTTTTTTTTTATGTTTGAATAACTTAATGAAAAATATTTTTTTTATTTGGTTATTTGCTGAAAAATCTAATTTTTTTTTCAATAACAATATTGACATAATTATTAATTATAAAAATATTAAAAAATTTATTATTAAAATATTAATATTTCTAATACTAATATTTGATACTAAAATAGTATATTAATATTAAATATTTAAAATAATACTATTTATTATTAAAACATTAATTATATTAATATTTAAAATATTATAATAATTATTAAAATATTATTTTTATTAATATAATAATTATTCAATTTTTATTTATATTAATAATAATTATTAAAATGTTATTTATAGTTATTCAAATAGTAATATTGATATAAATATTAAAATATTAATAAAATATTATTTCTATTAATATAATTATGATTAAAATATTACTTCTATTTTTTCAAATAGTAATATGGCATAAAATATTAATTATTAAAAAAATTAATTTTTAATATTAATATTAATATTTCAAATAGTAATATTTTAATAAATAATATTTAATACTAAAATATTATATTAATATTAAATACTTAAAATAATATTATTTATTATTAAAACATTAATTATATTAATATTTTAAAATATTTAAAGTATTCTAATAATTATTAAAATATTATTTCTATTAATATTTATACTATTAAAATAATAATATTTTTATACTAAAATATTTATTATTAAATCTTTATAAAGTATAATTTATATTTATTTATTATTAAAATAGTAAATATAAAAGCATTTTTCAATAAAATATTAAAAATACTTTGTAAAATTTAAAATATTGATAATGTTATAATTTATTATTAAAATAATATTATATATTATTAAAAATAAATACGTTTGAATAAAATATTGAAAATTACAATATTAAAATATATTTATATTAATATTGTAATATATTTGTATATTTAAAAAAAATTATTAATATAATAATATTTGGTTCGAGTCAAATTAAATCTCGATCTAAAATATGATGTCTAAATCTCGATTTGAGTTGAGTTAGATTTACGAAGTAGCCTTACTCATAGATAGTTCATTTTTGAAAATTGTAGTTCATTTTTGAAAATTATCTTCCCCTTTTGACAATTTTCAAAAGAAGATTTTATTTTTCGTTGACTAATAAATCATTTTTCGTTAATCAATCAATTTTCTATCAATCAAATATAAAAAAAATGCAGAAATCATTTTTCTAAAGTCATTTTCTGTGAAACAATCAGGCCTCTAGAGCAAGCATCTGTTGCCAGAAAAGGGTAAATATTCCAACTCTAAACTTGCAACTCTCCATCGAAAGAGCATCCAGCAAATCAATCACTTGTTAGTTGAGCGGAACTTCTACTCGAGGCTGGGGACTACAATCTCAAACAGATGGCATGTTCTTATCTTCAGGGAGAACGGTTCTTTTCCTCATAGTATTACTAGGTGTGGCAAAAAAAAAAAAAAAAGAAGGATGTTCTGGTGTTGATTTTGGTTACTGTAAACCTATCAATCGGGTGGGTTGAATTGATTTTGAGTCGGGTCAGTTTGAGTTGTGTTAATTCGGATTTTAAAATTTTTGGATAATTTTCGGATTCGGATCGTTTCGAATTCGAATCATTTCGGGTTTGGATCATAAAAAACCCCATCATAAATCAATTACACTAGTAAATACTAACTACAAGAAGCATATACAGCACAACTGCATGGAAAATGGGCAAATCAAGCCAAGTTACAACAAAGGTGAAATGCAGGCTATTATACAACAAATCCAGGAAACTATCAAATTAGGTTCAAGAGGAAGAAGGTAAGTTAGGGTGATCAGAAGGTTGCTCCTATGGGAGCTGGAAGAAATCATCACTGTCCATATCAAAAATATCACCTATAGAAGTTGATGCTGCTGGTTCATTTGTGTTAATAAGTTCAGCCTGCAAGAATAATTGAATAGATTCAGAATTATAATCCCATTGCAAAAGAAGTTCCAAAACAAGGACATAAAAACAATAACATAACACTTTTTAAGGGAGAATATTTGGGTCTCAACTCTTAAGTAACACTTCCAACTGGAAATTTATCACTCCAAAGCAAACTCGTCCATGAAAATTTGTGGGTTTAGGGTTCTCTCATCTCTGTTTTTGTTCTTATGTGGCACCACTCCTTATTTACCAATATCTCAGATTCAACAATCAACAGATCATTCAAAGCAGCTGTTTCAACTTACTTACCTTAGCTTGGCGATATCTTTCAAGCATCCGGCGATATTGTTGACGTGCGTCTCGAGAATCAACCATAGACAACACACGTGAGACGGCCTCATCAACAGCTACATCCACTTTCTGTTTGCGGAACACTTTGAGAATGTCCTCATCTTCACTTTCATCAATGGGCTCCGGCTCACTGCAAAAACCTCGCAAGCCAACACCTTTCCGTCGCCAACGAAGTACAACCTTATCTAGAACACCAACAGCCCAACATATTACCTTGTAACTCTTCCTCACCTGATAACCTCTCACATGGGCCTGATACAAAAAAGCAAAGACAATGATTTTGAAACATTCCATCCCATACACCAACATGGTACATAAGGATTTGACAAGAGGAGAGGAGGGTTGTAAAGATACCTGTATTTTTACAACTTTCCGGCGAAGTGCCAGAAAATCTTTGCGACCTTTCCAGCCTCGAAATTTCTTCTGAATAGATAAAGCTGCTGAATTGTTATCACGGGCATTTCCAAAAGCTAGCTTTGACATAGTAGAAAGACCTTGAATTTCATCTGAGCTGATACCATACTCATCTACACTAGCTGCAGTAGCAGGAACTTGTTTCTGTTGTCGTTTCCTGAAAGAATGTGCACGGAAAGCATTTTGTATACGTGCAGCAGCCTGAGCTGCATTTCGGACAGCAGCCAAGGTATCTTTAAGTGAAAGCTGATCCTCACTGTTGGCTAGGCTCCTCTTTGAGATGCTATTCACAGCCACTTCAGCCCGAACTGCAGCTGATCCTTTGGAAAGCTCACTTTCTTCCAGTGTAAGGGATGAAAGATGGCTAATCAGAGCTACCTCTGAAAGAAAGCCTGCAAGTCCTATATGTTCACTGGAGGCAGCAATAGATGCAGCGGTTTTGCCACGTGGATCTTGTGAGGTTGGATCTGTCACTGCCCCAGAGGAAGCACCAGAAGCTATAAGTGCAGCAACCATTTTTTCTCTGTTTAGAAGAAAAAATTCACCCCACTCAATAAGTTTGATGCATCAAAAAGGCAGTCTGTATAAGATGCAACAGCTGCACCCTTTAACTTGGCCCTGTGCACCCCTCCCCCTTTTTCTCTGGTCAAAATTCCCAAGTGCATCTACTAAACTAGAGTGTCGATGCTATTGTTATGTCTTTTAAAAGTTATAATCCTTAATGATTTGTTAAAGATTACTTGCAAAAGGAGACACAGAATAGGATACAAAAGTCAGTCAGAATCTTGATTACCTTCCAAATCGAGCAGCCCAGTGGAGAGCAGTCCACCCGTTAATATCTCGGAAATTTATGCTGACTCCATGGTTTAAAATTGGATTTAAGGCCCACTCAAAGCCCAATCCAGCAGCCATGTGTATTATTCCTTGCTCCTTCTTGGACATGGTGCAGCCTGACTGATCACCTGTTTCCTTGGATCTACAACATAACCATTGCTGCAACTTGTCCTTTAAAAGCTCTTGCAGAAGCCAATCAACAGTACCAGAGGAAGTCCCACTGCCAATTAAAAGAGCCTCTATGACATGATTCCATGAATCATCATCAGCTTTGAACTTTCTCAGAATATGTATTCCTGATTCTATGCTGTCTTTCTGCAATGAGGAATCAGACAGAAGCATCTGTACAAATCTGACAAGTAACAATAGCTCTTCTGGACTTTTAGGAGCTTCTGTGAGGGATAAATTACACTGAGCACAACTACTAGTATTATCTCTATACTCAAACTCTCTGATTTCACTGCAGGACTCACGATTGCCACTAGTGACGCAGAGCGTGACCTTCCCAGGAAGGTGAGGAGGAGCTTTACAACAGATAACACCTTCCTGAATGATCTCAAGAGGAACTTCAGTCTCCCCAAACATACATTGCCAGGCAGATTCTGATGGATCACAGAGAAAAGATCCAACAATGATGACCTGCATTTGGAAATTATGCTTTAAACTTTTAAGCTTTAACTGCAGCGGTAAAGATAAACTTCATGAAACAAGAGAATTTTAGTGACAAATAAAAGAAGAAATAGAATTCCTTGACACACACCTTTGTAACCTCACTGGAGTAACCCCATTCTGGAGAAATTTCCCGAATTGTGAACTTCTGCTTCTGTGCAACAGTCAAGCTTGAATCTGTTGCAAGAGGAATTCCTAATTCGTCTTGGTTGAACAACATCATATAATAATCAGAATTGGTTCCAAGAGCTTGTATTGCAGAAGAATACAAAGGAATTTCAACATTTTCAACTTCTTGACGTAGCAATACAGAAGCTGGCAGAGAAAGAGATAGTCAGACCTTAACAAAATAAACTAAATACTAGAATTTCTACTGTCAAAATTCCTGTCAAGAGTAGAAGGAGATCATACAGCCTTCGAAGTTAGATCCATTGAAATTCAGCCAACCAGACTGTTCCTGTTGCTCAGCTGGTCCTGTCCTTGAAGAAGATAGAGGCTTTCCCTGTTTTAAGGACAAAGAACTCTCATTATAGCAGGAAAAAAATGATTGGCCTCATCTCGAGTCCAAAAAGTAACCTAAAGACTGAGCTTTGGCAAACTCGGTCAGGTACCCACCTTTAAGAAGGGGAGTTACCACAGGTCTGGGACCCAAACCCCAGATCCAGCAATAAAACCTCAGCTAAAAAGTAACCTAGAATCGAATAGTTACAGAAGGATATTTAACAGCTTATTATATAGGCATTGGTGTTTTATGCTGACAGAGCAATGAACTATATAGGTTGGAAACAAGATTCTCAGGATCAGAGGGAACCTTTATATAATACAGGATCATTAGCATGCAGATGCTAAGACACTTTCCATGCTTTGACATTTCTTTTCAATGAGGAAAAATCTTTACCTGGGAGACAACACCTGATGGATTCTTGAATGAAACTAATACATTTTTCCAATATAGAGATTCCTTACTTCCATCTGAATTATCATTGCCATATACTTGACTATGTTCTCCATTTTTACCTATAGAAAAAGAGTAGTAATTCTTTTCAGCTTCCCCATCCATCATTTTCAAGAATCAAGAAAAACAGAAACAGAGGCTAGCCATTAAGTTTGATAACAATACATCCGTCTGATGTTCATTTTTGACACAAATTTGATAGCAAAAAAATGACAATGTGCAATATCAAACTGGTGAATGATGTATTCAAATTTTATTTTATTTTACTTTTATATTTCTTTTCTTTTCTTTTATTTCCTTTCACTTTCCTTCTCCATTTCTCTAGGGAAGACTGGACAGAGAGAGAGAGAGAAAGAGGGGTGGGGAAAATTTGAAATTTACAGTTTTCCTAACTATAGCGAATGCCTTGGGTGTGATTTCAGCTGCTCTACTCTTGTTACAGTGGACTGTAGACATAGGACCTTTTCTTTTGCTTTAATTGAAAGGGGGCAGGGGTGTAAAACACATAGGGGCAAAGAAATACGCCTAACTCAATTTTCACTGGTCACATAGTAATTTAAAAACGAACACTGTCTTCGCATATATCAAAGATTGCTACAAAAGTGTATGAAATAAAGATCTTTCTTCATGTTCCTAAATTTGTTATAGTACCAAAGTTGGGATTATCGCCTCTATTAATAAAACAATGAACATTAGGGCCCTTCTAAACCTTTTGATCCAACATCCTCTGTTTTTCTTCTGAGGTTGCAGAATTCTAATACTAGTGTATTTCAGACATCAACTTATGGCAATTGCATCTATGCATGCATGTTTGTATGCAGTTGAGATTAATATTTATTAACAGGCTTCAATGTTTTTCTGTAACAAAGGTTCCACAATATTCAGCTTTTATACTATCAATATATATTAGTATATATTCAATTTTTATGCTTTGTTCTGTCAAAACCCTATATTAAAAGTTAATATATATACATATATATATATATATATTATATACGCACATATGAACGCAGTCAGCCAACAAAATCAAGAGAAAAAGTTTTGTCTTTCACCTTGGCGAATTGCTTTTCAGGATAGTTAACTAAATATGTAAGAAAAACCCTACTTCTAATTCAACTAAAACAAATCATGTCCAAGCAAATATAGAGGATAAAAAATCAATACAGCACATCAATTTGACAATTTTGATCACCAAAGAAATGACAAACAAACAAACCTCCATCTGGAAGCAGCGCAAAACTATTTGAAAAGTTTTCCACCCCAGCAGGTCGAGAATAAAGGCAATCTTGAACGATATCATCTGGTTCATACAGTAGATCTGCTTGTAGGTCCTGCTTGGCAATCTCCCTTCCATATTCCAGAAATTTTGACTCATCTCTATCCCCATCCAGGCTGCAGAAAGGACTCATTTCTTTGAAGCTGTCCTCGTTCAAACTTAACTGCTCCTCAAGCCTCTTTAAAGCTTGACTAACCTGAAGATCAGCCGGACTGGTATACTCCACTGTATTATCTATCCCATTGTTCTTAATGACTATATCAGAGCTAACTTCAACAGACCCTGGACTAGACAAATTCTGATATGTTTCATGTAGATCGCTAGCTGGAGAGTTGGATCCAGGATTTTGAGAAGTATACGAGTTTGGACTTGGACTAAAGGCAGAAGACGATACTGGTGACTGCACAATGGATGCCGAACTGGGCTTAGCCTGTATACAAATGTGAAGAGTGACATTAGTTTAGAAGATTAAGTAAAGTATGTCTATCTCTCATGGTGAACGGTGAAGTTATATTGGATACCAGCTACACAGAGAAGAAGACAAAGTTTTAAGAAAAATAATCCCATGAGATAGCAAATTTGCTTGGGAACCATGCTTAGAGTAAGCACATTGGGCTGGAAAGAATTTAATTGTAATCAGAAAGAATGAAAAGATCATAAAGAGATGATGTGAAATGATTAGTCTAAACATCCAAACTTACCTCATTTATCTCTCTATAATGAACGAGAACAATATGCTCATATGCCCTGCCAAAGTACTAAACTATTAGCAAATATGCCTCCCCATCACAAAATAAGTAAATATTTCATATCAGGAAATGAAATGCTGTAAAGAAATAAACTACCAAGCAAACTTACGGGTCCAGCATCCAATAGCTACGCCTCTGAAAGCTGGGGTTCTGCTCTCCATGAGCATAGTAACAATTTAAAGTTTCAACATTACCGACCTGGTCATGCATATTACATATCACCTCTCAGACTGAAGAAAGAAATACAGAACTCCGTGGATATTAGACCAATCAAATGCATTGAACATTTAACGCTAACAGAGAAATAGATATCATTCTTTCATTGTTCAGGACAATTAGCCATTGATTTTCAAGCTATGTTGCTCTGACTCTTCATTTTTCTTGAAGTACCCGTGTCCAACGCATATCCGGATATGGGTACGGGGATATGACCCTCCAAGACCTTCCAAATACATGGAAAAACTTAGAAAAAATTGAACATACCCATGTTGAACACATACCCGTATCCGATACTCAGATCCGAGTCCGAGTAACATAGTTTTCAAGTATTTATGTATGTATATGTCTGACTCTCGTATGCACCAAGAGTTCATTTTAAATCAATCAATTAGCCAATGTTTTGCCTTTAGGATAAGTTCCCAGAATTCGAGTGATTCCTTCATTTTCTGAATAACAAAAGCACACATTTTACAGAAATTTCATCCCACGTAACAGAAGAAAAAAAGGTAAAAGGCCAATAATTAAAATGCAGGGGGTGCTTGACAAAACCTTAAGCCTTTCATGGGCTTCACCGACAGTTCTTCCATCCTTCTTTTTACGCCAACTATGACCATCTTTACGAAAGAAACGAAGAACCCTCTTGTTGAAAAGAAACAAAGAGCCACCTAAACATAATAAATATATAAAACAATTCCAGATAATAATAGGGATACCCAAACATGTAAAAATAGCATTAAAATTGTAATTAACAAAATTTAAAGTTCAAGTTAAACGATTTACTTGTTGGCTTCTGAGGAGGCTCCGGCGTGAATTGATACTTTTCATGATTTTGTAGTATAAAGTGTACTTCAGCTGGCTTCAACCACCGAGCTTGAGCTTCTCGAAATAGATTATTAATATCATACCCTGAGATTATTATTGAAATTAAAAATAAATAAAAAAAAAGAAACAAACAAACAAATTTCTGTTCAAATGATTCCCAATTTTGTTAAAGCCCTAAAATCAGATTTAATCTAACTTAAACAGTAAAGAGAGAAATTCAAAAACAAAAGATTCTTTTTTTTTTTACCTGATTGCGCCATTTCTTCAATTCCTATAAGAAATTCAAAACCAAACGAAGTATAGACTATAGAGGAAAAGATGGGATTCTGGTCATTTGAACCGGAGACGTTTACTGGACCGAGGAGGAACCGAAGCTGAAGTCAAAAGGTCCTGAGGGAATAGGAATAACCGGGGCCGGAATAAGGGAGGAAGTATTGGAGGGGAGGGATAAGTTAATCCTACACTGGATCACACTTGAACCAGGTTAAGTCTAAGTTCTTAACAGTAAGTCATAGCGAAAGAGATGAAGGGAAGAAAAAATAAAGAAAAAAAAGAAGAAGAAGGGATTGGAATTAGACATCAAAATTTTCTCCATTGTTGAACGGCTGGGCCTTGTATTGTGGAATCTGCCGGTGCTGGCCTGGCCGTAGGAATTATGAAATGATGGGTTTGGTCTTTTGAGGACGTGGCAAGTTTTGAGTGGGTTAGAAAGCCGGGTGATCGTACCGTTTCGATGCAGGTGATATCGGCATGTAAATTTCAGTTTTTAATTAAATTGATATATATAATTTTTAGTTTCGTTCTGATTTTAATACCGATCTGTATCGGTCAATAAAAAATTTTGATTTTTTTTAATTTTTTTGAAAAAAATTTACTTATTTAATTTTTTAAATCATTTTCAATATTTTTTTATCTTTAATCATTTTTATTTTGTTCATAATTATATTTAAAAATAAAATATATTATTAAATTTAGTTATTGAACATAATTAATAATAATTTACTATATTTTTTAATATTTATTTTACTTATTTGACATTTAAAAAATTTAGATATTAAATATTTAAAATTTACATTTGCATAAAAACATATATATGCATTACATATGTATATTTATATGTGTATATAATATATATTTTATTAAAAAATTTGAAAATAGATTATGCATATAGATATATGAAAAATATTGATAAATCTGAAATGATACATCAAAACACACCGATATCGATACATATCAATATTAAAATAAAAAAAAATACGTTCATCAATACGATACTGACTACCTTGTTAGAAAGCCAAATTACGTAAGTTCCTGCTTGACTGTGACACGCTCTTTTTTTCTTTCTTTCATGGCTGGAACCAGATAAATTGCAGGCAGCTGGGCCTGGGAGTACAAGATTTTCGTATTGTATTGTATGCTTTGAAATGACCAAATTATCGCTCTCCTCGTCAAGTTGTATACTGTCTCTGTCTCAGACACTTTGACTCAACACAATAATAAGCGCATCAGATTCAGTTCAGAGTAAAAAATTGAAGGCCAAAATTTGTTACAAAGGAAGGAAATAGACTTTTGAGAAATATGACTCCGTTCAGTTGTTAATTATACACTTATTGTTATAGTAGACGAAAGGCCGGCAGGCCCCAAAATTAATTTTTCAATGGCTTTAAGTAGGGGACGAAAGGAAAAGAGTCGTTGGGTTTGGGCAAAGCATTAGCATTGCAATTGAGCAAGTGGCCGTCAAAGAACAGTCCTCGGGGATAATGCGCTCAATATTTTAAGACATTTTCTTTTTAACAACAACAAAAAAGAAAAACACGTGCAAAAGGTGCCGGATTCTGATTTCTGACTGCCTACTGCCTACCCTTAGCCTAGCCCGACATTCATTTTTAAAATTTTATGTTATCCACTTATCACAACCTACAGACAAGGATGTCGCTAACTCATCGTACGTGATCCGTTTCCAAAAGAATGTTATGTTCCTGCGATCGGAGCACTCATTTTTTGAATTCGGTATCAACGAATATCATACATTTTAGAAGAGATAATATCATGAATAATTTTCGAAATTTATTAAATTTATCAATGTAGTACTTATATTTTAAAAATATTCAATGTGGTACCTGTACTATCAAATCGTGTATTAATGTGACATTGACCAATCAGTTGATTACACGTGGCAGCACCTGATTTTTTAGAAATTAATATCTTAATTTTTGTAAAAAAAAAAGAAAAATAAATTTAAAAATAAATAAAATTATTTTAAAAATACAAAAAATATTTTAAAAATTAATATCTACTTTTTTAAAAAATTAAAAAATTATATTAAAATAATAATATATTTTAAAATTCTATTTTTTAAAATTAAATTCTATTTTCTAAATTCAAAATTTTAAAAAATAACAAAATTAAAATATTTAACCAAAATTATTTTTAAAATATAAAATATTTTAAAATTAAATATTAAATATTAAATCATTTATAGTATCTAAATTTTTTTAAAATATATATTTTTAAATAAGTTATTTTTGAAAATTACAAAAATTAAATTATGAAATTTTTTTTATTCTTTTTAAAAATATTTATTAAAAAATTACAAAAATTAAATATGAAATTAATTTTTTTAATTTTTAATTTTTAATTTTTTTAATTTTTAAATTTTTTTTAAGTTAATACACGTGGCATCATTTTGATGCCACATTTCATCATTATATTTTTAAAATAATAATATTTTTTATTTTTAAAATTAAATTAATAATTTTTTAGTTAGTACACATGGTATCATTATATGGTGCCACGTGTCAAGTTTTCATTGGATTCAAAAGTCACGTCATCAATTTTAACAGTGTTACTAACAGGTACTACAATAGCACACGTAGTGTAAACTTTAAGTACTAAAATAGACATTTCTAAAGTACAGGTACTACATTGACAAATTTGATAAACTTCAGGGGTCATTCATGACATTATCCCATTTTAGAACAACGTTTTTCTTCAAGTCTTTCAATCAATCAATATGATCTCGAAAAACAGCTTTTGCTTCGGAAATAAAATTTTGAGTATTCAGGGATGTTCTCGATTATTTATCAAAGAATGATTCTAGTTATCAAATAATTGAACAATTGTGACCAATTTACTTACAATACTTAGTTGACATTCATAAAAAGTATATAATGAATTATGAGTTCAGTACATCTTGTTTAGAGAAAAGACGAATATTCCTTATTATTAGACAATCACTTATTTACAAATTTCGTGTGAGGCTTGTTGAACCCATTCAGTCTACCAGACATAGGCCCAACAGACCAGCCCAACCAGGCGAACCTAACAACCACTGGGAATAGAGGCCTGGGACACGTGGGCGCCTCCCCTTCCCTCGGAGGTCACATCTCCAGTCACCTTGGTGCCTACCTGTGGCAAGTGCGAGGCATTAAATGCCACAGCCTGCAGATGATAGATATTAAATGCGGCCGTCTTCTCGACAAGGCCCCCCGAGGCCGCTTACATCAGACGACCAATCAGAGTCGAGAACATGGAACCAACAGGGCGGGCACCAGGGCGAGCACCAGGTCGCCCAACCTCCTCTATATATAGCCCTCGCGAGGGCTATTCCCGGGGAAGCTCTCTTTCTCTCTCTCTTAACACTACTCTCTCTCTCAAAACCTCTTATTCCTTATTCAAACACTGACTTAAGCATCGGAGCGTGTCCTGGAGCTCAACCTCCGGTGCCCTCTGACTCATTTTCCTTCCTCTCAGGGTCTCCGACCACCAGGAACAACAGGAACACCACCTCGACACAAAAAGACATCAACATTTGGCGCCGTCTGTGGGAAACGACAAGCCATATCTTTACCACCAACCCAACAAACCTTCTCACCCGGAGACTGATGCACCCAAAAGAGTGTATCTTATTTAACCTTGCACTAAAAAGATCAATTGTAAGTATAGTAGTTAGCAAGGGTCGAGTCCTCAGGGATTGAGTTTTAGTTTATAAGTTGATAGTTTAAAACTTAAATTCAAGAACAATAAAAGAAAATGGGTTTTTGAAATCAGATTTAAACTAAAGTAAATGATAAGAATAAGATGCAAGGCGGTATAACCAGCCAATAAAAATATATATACTAAATTAGGCGGTATAACCAGCCAATAAAAATATATATACTAAATTAGACGGTATAACCAGCCAATAAAAATAAAACAAAGTTAATATACAAATTAGGCGGTATAACCAGCCAATAAAAATAAATATACTTTTAAAAATAAGCAAACTAGAAAAGTAAGAAAACAAGTAAGTAAGAAGAATCAAGTATGAAAAATATGGTTAAGGTTTCATTCTCCACCACTAGACATCATTAAGAATCAATTTCAGATCTATCAATATCAACCAACTATCAAAGTTAACAACCGTAGATAACAACAAGCTCTGTTACCCCAATCTTTCCTTAGTTTGTCGTTAAATAGAACAAGCTCTCTATTTAATCTCTAACCATTAAACAACCTAGAATAAGCTCTCTAAATTCAATTTAATGGCAGCTTTATGATGAGAAAGATAGGTTGATCTAAGCAACAAACACATAAGCTCGGATTGTTCAACTTAGGTTATGTTCCACTTTGCAATTATTGAAAACTTGACCATAATCATTAATCACAAATTGCCACATATGAATAGGAAATCAAGACAATTACACGGATCAAGACTCCTAAACTAGCAATAGATAATTATCAAGATCTATCTAGTTGTACACCTAAATAAATCTAGACAACATCATGAACAATTCTTGTAGAAGAACATAAGCAACTTTGATAGAAAATTAATGATAGATAGAATCTGAAAATCAATCACAAAACATGTCTAGGGCTTTGAAATCACCCTTAACCAAATAGAAGTTTAGCCTAGCATAGGCATTATAAACATAAAATTAAATAGAATCTAAGAAGAAAATAAAAGAAAGAAAGAAGAAGAGGAAGAATATTAATTATCCAACCTCTTGCTCTCTATAAAGAAAAAGAAAACTAGAGAAAAGAAAGAAAACTAGAGAAAAGAAAGAAGAAGAAAACTTAGAGAATTTTATTAAAATGGCTAATATCCTACCTATGTACAATATGATCCCTTACAATCATCCAAGGCCCTCTATTTATACACATTTTGGAGGGCTAAATGACAAGAGACAAGCTTTACAAATTTCAAAGGTAGGTATAATAGGTGGGTGCATTTTCTAACAATTTTCGTCATATATGACGATTTTGATCAGCCAACTTGATGGTCGATTTTGTCAATTTTGGAGTCCTTATCTGATCACATGGTCTTCTAGAAAAATGTTACCCTATCAGTTACTGATCCATAGCCGTTGGAATCAGCTCATTTGCTGATGTGGATAAGAAGATATGGGCATAATACGAAAACAGGTCAGCACAGACGTCATTGCACATCAGCCAACTTGATGGTCGATTTCGCTAGGGAAAACGACTCCGTTTCAAGAAGTGTAAAACATGAAAAAGATAGATATGCCTCTTAGCTTTGCATGGCTACAAATTTCAGCCTTATTGCTTCAGTGAAACGCGAGATATAGCTGATATGGCAAAAGGTGTTGGAACTGGAACTGAACTGGATTTGCCCTTAATTCTAGTAATCTGAAATCACTCAAAGAAACTTGTGAAAAACACCAAAATACATAAAAATATAAAAGATCATAAACACAATTAGACTAAACAATAATAACTCGTATTTGACACAAAACAATAATAAAACATAACTAAAAACTATATAATTATACGAGTTATCACACCCCCACACTTAGATTGTTGCTAGTCCCTAGCAACGACTCAATAAAAATAAAATAAGAAAATCTAATCTAATCCATTTTCGTAGGAAATCACGGTGGCACTTAGCATGTGACACAAGCCTTTAAACCCCTAGGTGTCCCTAGTGGACGAGTTTAGTCTCGTGAGGGTTTACTAGAACGATACCCACAAACATTGAAAAACTAAAATATAAATAAACTACATATACTAAAAATATTTATTCCTAATCCTTTCAATACAAATTAGAGACAATCTTTGAACAAGTCTTATAAACTAATCAATAGCTTAAAGAATTTCACAAAAATTCATGCTTGAATGTAAATTGTTTGAGTTAAGCCAATATTAACATAACATATCTCAATCAAAATAGTGCATGTTCAAATTTAATCTCAACTTCTCACATGGGATACCCTCATGATTTTCACTTTTTAAAGTAGTGGTGAAGTGTTTACACTCAATCAATCTCTTGAAAATAGTTCTACCATATTCTTGCTTGTCCACCTATTCTCCACTATTTAGATCATACAACTTCATGAATCAAGAGGTCTTTAATCAAGGTTGTAATGGGGCCAAGGGGTTTGTAATGTGGTTGAAGAACAAAAGGATAAAGATATCACAAAGGTTCCAAAGAGTTCATAAAGTTTAGAGACATAAAAAGATTATACAAAGAAACTTCTCAAAACTCTTTACAAGTACATAGTCACCTAGGCCGGATATTCATGTTGGGCCTTTTCTTCATTCTAAACGACTTTGTAACATCTTTTTCTTTTTCCACAAATTCAAGAGATGATTCATATTTTTTTTTTTTACATAGGAATGTATTTGCCAGTATTCCATTTCTTTTTCTCTTGACTTTTCTTTTCTTTTCCCCCCACACTTATTTCTTGTTTCTAACCCAAATTTTTAACTAAAAATATCCCTTGTCTTTGCAACTTGTCTCAAAACATGCTAATTCATCTTTGGAACAAAGGTAAAGATATAAGTATATTTAGGTTAGGGACAAGTTATGGTTACCAAAGAGATAGCTTATTCAATGTAGGCTCAAATTGGTTCACTAAGGGTGTGTTCTCTTGGAACATCAATAAGGGATGGCTGTTTGGCCGTGGCTAAAAATCCTAATGCCTCTATCATATTCATGTTGTCACATGTATCAATATAGTCTCAAACGGTTTAAAGCAAGTTCTAGAGAATCATGTAATCATAAGAGCACTCAAGAAAGAAATTAGATTGATTTGTATAATGCATCAATCATTATAGGCTCAAAAACTCACAAGGATGATTATACAAGTCAGATTAAGTCTAAACATGCTTCTTTCTCAATCAACATATCATATTAACATTGGCTCATAAAAAGGTTGACATCAAGCTCAATTCTCATGAAAATCTTCTCACTAATAAATCTGTTTTAGACTTATGCAATTTATATCTCATCATTGTATTAAAAAGGAACTAAAACTCACAAAAAAATAATAATAATAATAAAGAAAAAAAATAGTAGACAAAAATAAAAGAAATCCTAAATCATTCCCCCCCACACTTAATTCTTACATTGTCCTCAATGTATGTCTATTAACTCAAATGAAAGAATCATGTGTAAGAGAAAAGAACTAATAACATAAGAATAGGAACAACTAAGACTCAAAACAAAACAAAACCATGCAACCTAAATAATCCTAAAATACTAAACAAAAATTAACAAGTAAACATAAAAAGATTAAAATCAAACTGACAAGGTATGTCTCAAGTCTCCCTTACTCAGACCTTGTTCAGAATGAATACTTCTAAATTGCTTAAAACACAACAAACTTTTTTTTTTTTTTGAAAAGAAGAAATCAAACTGACAAGGTATGTCTCAAGTCTCCCTTACTCAGACCTTGTTCAGAATGAATACTTCTTAAATTTTTTTATTTTTTTATTTTTTTTTAATTAGCAAAATATGTCCCTTACCCCCTACTAAAATATGACATTGTCCCCAATGTCAAATTTTAAAGGTAGAATTTAGGAGATATTACCTGCAGAGGTTGCTAACCACTTATTATAACTGAGACACAACAAGCAAAATGTTAGATAATGTCACAAAGACAAAGTGCAATCCACTCCTTGCTCGTCCATATCTCTTTTTCTTTTGCCGAGCGTTTGTGAAACAACCGTAGCAGATAAACACTCATAAGCTTGGAGCTTTTTGAGTAAATCTTCAATGGTTGTAGCAGAAATTATGGTTCTCCTTGCCTCTGAAAACATGAATCCATTATCCACAGCATTATCTAAATATGAAAGCAAATTATTAAAATAACCATTAATATTAAGCAAACCAATGGGTTTCTTATTTGTGACCAAAGATGACCAAGAAGCCACGCAAGCTATTTCTTCCAATGTACCCAGACCTCCTGGTAAAGCAATGAATGCATCGGCAGAATGGTACATGATTGTTATCCGTTCAGGGATACTCCAGACTTGTATTTCCTTACCCACGGTAGGTCCACAAAAACTTGTGAATAGTTTTGGCACGATTCCTAGAACTGGACTTCCTCCGGCGTGTGCTGCTGTAGCGACTGCTCCCATTAAACCCGTACTACCGCCTCCATAAATCAAGTGGATCTTTTGTTGGGCAAGTATTACTCCAACTCTTATGGCTTCATCAGCGAATATGTTATTTTTTCCTGGATAAGCACCTCCAAAGACACAAATTTTTTTAATGCGCTGGGATGAAGTACTTTCCATTTTGTTTTTCTTCGAGTGCCTGAAAGAGAATGAGTACATGGTGTAATATATAGAGGACTCAGTAGTGAATCAGACAAGAGTAATAATGTCGCCGAAAGTGTATCTGACCTGTCAGAAGAAAATGTTAACCTAACAAAAGATTTTTGCGTGATTTCAGGAAGAAAATCAAAAAGAGAAGAAAAAATCAACCGTAAAAGACAAATAAAAAAAAATGAGAATAATTACACAAATCGAACAACACGTAAATTAAACCAAAATAAAGTTATTGCAAATCAAACCAAAAGCTGAGAAGTCATTTATTGTAGTTGTGATTGTGGCTCACATCTTCCTCTGGTTTTACGTCTAGAAACGGCTTAAACGTCTTCTATGAGTCGAGGATATGCTTCCCATCCAGTTTTTTTACAAGCTGGCAAACAGGGTCTTTTAACATCAGATTCCCAAGATGTTGCCATTCCCTTTGGAATTGCGGCCATAAATCAAGAATTTCTCTTTGTACGTCTCCACTAGGATGCGTCTCAAGAGAAAGTTGGATATTACCCAAATTCTCCTTACTCAGTCCATCCTTAATGAATTCAATTTTATCATCTCGATTAGAGGACGGAATCCCAATAGAACGACATTTACCGTTACACGTCCATCGTGCACATTTGTGGCAATTTGAACTCATGCGCTTTGCTCGTCGCTTCTTTGCAAAAGTGCTTCTACCTGTACCTGGTAAATGCAAAACAGGAAGATATTCATCTTCACGTACCTTGGCTTCAATTATCCAACGTATGTCGTCAGGAATCCCTTTGTGCATAAGCATTCTTAATCTTTCAAGTCGAACTTGGTAAAGCTTCAGTAAAATATTTCGAGGAAAAGGAGGAAATCGTTTCTGCAATCTTGTGAGAATATCATCCATCCTGAAAAAAAGAATGAAAAAAAATTGAAAGAGAAATTGGAGGAGAAATTTATATACAATATCAGTTTTGTGGGTAGCTGATGGAACCGATTTAAATAATCACGGAGTACCGTTATCCGCCGTTTAACCGGGGTTAAAAAATTATATTTACATCTAGTTATTTTCAAAACAAGGATCAGAAAGAAAAACAACATAAAAAGACTCAAAAACAAAACACTCTAAATAAAATCCTAAATTCTTCCCCCCACACATAATTCTTACATTATCATTAATGTAATGCTATTAATCCCAAATGAAAGAATCATGTGTAAGTGAAAAGAACTAATAAACAAAATAAACTTATGCAGCCTAAATGAACTTAGAAACACTAAACACAATTAGCAAATAAACATAAGATAAAGATAAAGAAAAAGAGAGCAAATCTGAGGATGTCAGTTTGGCAATGCTTTCACTAATTAGGCTGCCTCCCCCAATTAGCACTTGATTTAGTGTTTTGAACCTAGCCAATTCCCCTTCTTGGCTTTTTAGGATCTTTTGGCTTAGACATGAAACTTCTCGGATTTTTGCGTTTTGGAGGAAGTTTTCTTTGCAAAACAGCCAATGCCTTCTCCCCCACACGTATTATTTCATCATTCTTGGTGGGGTATAGCTCTTTGAGGAATTGTGCATATCTTGGTACTTGTCTAATGGCATCCACAAGCAAGCTGTTTAAGGTTTCCAAAAATTGTTGTTCATGTTCCTCCTTCTTGGACTTTGCAAATCTGCTAGGAAAAAGTGGAGAAGAAACATTAGTAAAAATAAGAACCTTAAAAGCTACCTGAGGTGTCAAAGTACTCTCAATTTGAATGGTGGCTTCATTATCCTCAAGAAGTGAATCCATCTTTGGTTTTGTCTCATCCTCATCTTGTTCCTCATTTCTCAAGGTCACAATAGTAGCATTCTCCTTTGGGTTAATCACCGTTTGGGAAGGGAGTGCTAGAGATCTTTCTGCTACTAATTCCACCATACTACTAGCCAATAGGCTCATTTGCTTTTCCAAACTCTGGATGCTTGCCCTTGTTTCCTGTTGAAATTGCAAAGTATCAGTAACAAGAGAATGTACAAGATCTTCTAAAGAAGTACCTGAGTTTTGAGTCATATGTGGTGGTTGAAAAAGATCTGGTTCTTGAGTCCATGATTGATTGAAGCTAGATGGATGACTGTAATTCGCATAAGGATTTACTTCTTGGTAATTTTTCGAGTAGCCATAATTAGTATGATCCCACCATCCCTCATGGTAAGTGTTTGAGTAATGATCATACTGTTGGTCTTGGAACACTTGATGGCCTTGACATCCTCCCATGGCCAATTGTTGAACTGGGGAGGTGAGATTGGCTTGTTGATTCTCCATGTTCATATATGCCACCAACTCTTCAAGTCTTAGATTGCTCAATTCCATTGTTTTTTTTTTTTTTTTTTTTTTTAAATTTGAAAAGAAAAACTTGTATGTACAAGAAAATAAAACTAATTAGAACTGAAAATAAGAATAAACCAAGTAACAAATAAACTAAAGAAAGCAATCCCCAGCAACGGCGCCAAAAACTTGATGCACCCAAAAGAGTGTATCTTATTTAACCTTGCACTAAAAAGATCAATTGTAAGTATAGTAGTTAGCAAGGGTCGAGTCCTCAGGGATTGGGTTTTAGTTTATAAGTTGATAGTTTAAAACTTAAATTCAAGAACAATAAAAGAAAATGGGTTTTTGAAATCAGATTTAAACTAAAGTAAATGATAAGAATAAGATGCAAGGCGGTATAACCAGCCAATAAAAATATATATACTAAATTAGGCGGTATAACCAGCCAATAAAAATATATATACTAAATTAGGCGGTATAACCAGCCAATAAAAATAAAACAAAGTTAATATACAAATTAGGCGGTATAACCAGCCAATAAAAATAAATATACTTTTAAAAATAAGCAAACTAGAAAAGTAAGAAAACAAGTAAGTAAGAAGAATCAAGTATGAAAAATATGGTTAAGGTTTCATTCTCCACCACTAGACATCATTAAGAATCAATTTCAGATCTATCAATATCAACCAACTATCAAAGTTAACAACCGTAGATAACAACAAGCTCTGTTACCCCAATCTTTCCTTAGTTTGTCGTTAAATAGAACAAGCTCTCTATTTAATCTCTAACCATTAAACAACCTAGAATAAGCTCTCTAAATTCAATTTAATGGCAGCTTTATGATGAGAAAGATAGGTTGATCTAAGCAACAAACACATAAGCTCGGATTGTTCAACTTAGGTTATGTTCCACTTTGCAATTATTGAAAACTTGACCATAATCATTAATCACAAATTGCCACATATGAATAGGAAATCAAGACAATTACACGGATCAAGACTCCTAAACTAGCAATAGATAATTATCAAGATCTATCTAGTTGTACACCTAAATAAATCTAGACAACATCATGAACAATTCTTGTAGAAGAACATAAGCAACTTTGATAGAAAATTAATGATAGATAGAATCTGAAAATCAATCACAAAACATGTCTAGGGCTTTGAAATCACCCTTAACCAAATAGAAGTTTAGCCTAGCATAGGCATTATAAACATAAAATTAAATAGAATCTAAGAAGAAAATAAAAGAAAGAAAGAAGAAGAGGAAGAATATTAATTATCCAACCTCTTGCTCTCTATAAAGAAAAAGAAAACTAGAGAAAAGAAAGAAAACTAGAGAAAAGAAAGAAGAAGAAAACTTAGAGAATTTTATTAAAATGGCTAATATCCTACCTATGTACAATATGATCCCTTACAATCATCCAAGGCCCTCTATTTATACACATTTTGGAGGGCTAAATGACAAGAGACAAGCTTTACAAATTTCAAAGGTAGGTATAATAGGTGGGTGCATTTTCTAACAATTTTCGTCATATATGACGATTTTGATCAGCCAACTTGATGGTCGATTTTGTCAATTTTGGAGTCCTTATCTGATCACATGGTCTTCTAGAAAAATGTTACCCTATCAGTTACTGATCCATAGCCGTTGGAATCAGCTCATTTGCTGATGTGGATAAGAAGATATGGGCATAATACGAAAACAGGTCAGCACAGACGTCATTACACATCAGCCAACTTGATGGTCGATTTCGCTAGGGAAAACGACTCCGTTTCAAGAAGTGTAAAACATGAAAAAGATAGATATGCCTCTTAGCTTTGCATGGCTACAAATTTCAGCCTTATTGCTTCAGTGAAACGCGAGATATAGCTGATATGGCAAAAGGTGTTGGAACTGGAACTGAACTGGATTTGCCCTTAATTCTAGTAATCTGAAATCACTCAAAGAAACTTGTGAAAAACACCAAAATACATAAAAATATAAAAGATCATAAACACAATTAGACTAAACAATAATAACTCGTATTTGACACAAAACAATAATAAAACATAACTAAAAACTATATAATTATACGAGTTATCAGAGACCCAGGTACCATCCCTCACATCACCAACTCCTCCACACCCCCGGTTACAGGCAGTTTCCACTCTCCACCCCCACGAACCCCCTCAATCCTTTGGGACCTGGCACCAGCTACCAAGCCCCTTTTATGCCTAACTTCTGGCTCCAACAGCCCTACTACCCCCAGAACTACTATCAGAGCCTACTCACAGCTGCCTCCCCAGTATTCTCAACCCTTACGACTCCGATGCGAGATATCCCCCCAACCACCCAACAAACCACCCGCTTAGCCCTACACAACCCCTTAGAGAATCAGTTCAACGCCGTAGGACAAACGAGCATTTCCTTTGTTCCCGGGGCAGACCCCCCGCTAGCTGGCCAAGAAAATACACCAGCAACACTACCACCAAACACCGCCACCAGCCCCCCACTGACACCTAAACCCACCATCCAACCACCCAACACCACCTTCCACCCCACAGTGCTACCCTATGTCGACCAAACGTACCAGATACTCATGAACCAGATTCAAACCCTTCAGGCATAGCTGGCTAAGCAGCAGCAGGCCGCCCGACAGGCTAATCAGAAAGTGAAGCCAAACCAAAAAGGCAACAATAATAACCAGGAAAAAAATAGTGCCAGCTCATCTTATTGAGGTAGCCATCGAACAGTCGCAAGTAGAGCCCACAAACAGAGCAGGGGACAGCGTTTCAAGGAGCGACCCCAGAATCAGGAAAACCTGCTCGCCAATAGGGAGATGGCTGTTTGAACTGTCGAGGCCCAGATGGGCCCTTAGAAAAAAGTCCACGACATGATGAAAGACAAAATGGAGGAAGTAGAATGGATGACAAACGACTATAGTCCCTAACCCTAAAAATTCGGCAAGAATCAGTGCCCAAGATAATCAAACTCCCCAAAGAAACCTATGATGGCACCAAGGACCACCTCATCCAATACAAAAATTACATGGACCTGCTAGGGGCCAGTGATACCCAGAAATGTCGAGTGTTTCCCATGACACTTATAGTGCACGTCGGAACCAGGTACCACTCACTGTTGGCAGCTTCCAGAAGCTCGATAGAATTTTCATTGCCCACTTCCTCGCCAATAAGGCTACTTTCAAAACCTCGATCAGCCTCATCGCAGTAAGACAGAAGGAAAACGAAACCCTCAGAGAATACATCCGTAGGTTCAACTTCGCCACCATGGAAATCAAAGACCTGCAACTATGACTGGGTCATACAGGCATTCATCTTCGGGGTCCGCCACGAACACCTCCGGTACGTCCTGACAAATGAGAAACCGGAAAAACTCTATAACCTGTATGAGAAAGCCCAGAGGTATGCCAAAACATAAGAAATAAAACTGGCGGAGGGGCTCGGCGATAAAACAAACTACCAACAGGGTTAGGGGCGCCCTTCGAAAAATAAACAGGGATATCAAGACAACAGAAGACAGTTAGGTCTTAACTGACATCGCCAAAGGTCCAAGTCGCCCGAAAGAACAACCCGCCAGAATAACACGGACATAGCCAACAAGGCCGCGGGCGAAGAGGGGAGAGAGCCCTATACTCTAAGTTTGAGGAATACACACCCCTCAACATCTCAAAGGCGTACATCCTAAATACAGTAGCCCATGAGGGTATCTTCGGAACGCCATACCCCATGAGGGACAACCCGTCGCGCCTTAACTCCAGGGAACATTGCAACTATCACAATGATGTGGGACACAACACGAAAGATTACAGGTCTTTGAAAGATGCAATTGAGATCACCATCAGAAAGGGGCAGATCAAACAGTTTGTAAAGAAGACAGAGGCCCATCGGGGCAGCCATTGACGAACTGTCAAAGGAACACAAACAGGGCATAAGGGAAGAAATTGGTACAAGGGGTGATAAACATGATAGTAGGGGGCATGGAAGAATGGACCGCAAGTAATTCCAAGAGAAAAGCCCACCTCAAAAGTATAATGGCGACCGATACAACCCCAAAACGAGTAAAACAGAATGAAAACTGGATGGTGGACTTCACTGATAATGACGTCGACATCTTGGAAGACAATGGGAATGACTCGATTGTTGTGGCGGCCACAATCGAAAATTTTATAGTGAAAAGGGTCCTTGTCGATAGTGGTAGAGCAGTAGAAGTTATCCAATGGGAAACCTTCAAGAAGATGGGCATCCCCGAGAAAGATCTGAAGCCAGCAAGCCCAATTTTTAGTTTTGCAAATCAGCTAATTACAGTCAAAGGGTCAATAACCCTGCCAGTAATAATGAGAGATGGCAACCACACCCTAATCGTCATCTCTGAATTCCTAGTGGTCGACCAGCCTTCGGCCTACAACGCCATCTTTGGAAGGCTTATGATGAGAAGGGCAAGAATGGTCGCTGTCGTCTATTGCCTGATAGTGAAATCCCCAGCACCAACGGGAATTGGCTACATGAAGACAGACCAGCAAAGGGTAAGACAGTGCCACGTGCTATCCATACAGATAGCAAAAAAGAATCACAACATTGAGCCTGACCTCGACATGATAGGAACAGTGGGCATACAGAAGAAGCTAGGGGCAACTAACGGAACCTCAGATCAACCTGATCGACAAAACTATGCTCACCTTGGAAAGCTTGTACAACAGGGCAGAGACAAGTCAGTATAAGGCGGAGCCTGCATAGTAAACAAAGACGATCCCTTTGGATCCAGAAAACCCGTCTAAGACAACCAAGGTCGGGTCCTCTTTGGGAGGTGAAGAAAGGCGGCTCTTGGTAGCCATGTTGCAAGAAAACGCCGATATCTTTGCATGGTCGGCGGCCGACATGCCTGGAATAGACCCGAAAATAATTACGTACTCCTTGAAAGTGAATCCAGCAGCAAAATCGACTGGACAAAAGAAACGCCAGTTCGCCCCTGAGCGAGTCAGGACGATTAGAGAAGAAGTTGAGAAACTGCTTGCCGTTGACTTCATTAAAGAAGTGGTCTACCCGGATTAGCTCGCCAACGTAGTGATGGTGAAAAATGCCAGTGGAAAATGGCGAATGTGTGTGGACTTCACAGACTTGAACAAGGCCTGCCATAAGGACAGTTTCCCCCTACCAGCTATAGATCGACTGGTTAACTTCTCAGCGGGACATAAATACCTGAGTTTTATGAACGCCTTCTCTGGCTACAACCAGATCAAAATAAACCTCGAAGACCAAGACAAGATGTCTTTTATGACGGATGAGGGTCTATTATGCTACCAAGTTATGCCCTTCGGGCTAAAGAACTCAGGAGCCACCTACCAAAAGTTGGTAAATAGACTCTTCAAGGACCAAATTGGACGGAGTATGAAAGTATATGTGGATGACATGCTGGTCAAAAGCTCTTCGCTGGACCAGCACGTCTGAGATCTCGAGGAACCTTTGGCGTCATCGGGAAGAACATGAGATTAAATCCGAAAAAATATGCATTTGCAGTGGGAGCGGGGAAGTTCTTTTTTTTCATGGTCTCCAACAGAGGAATAGAAGCAAATCAAATTCAGGCAATCTTAGGTATTTGCCAGCCAAGAAACACCAAAAAAATACAGAGGCTTACCGGCAGGGTGGTCGCCCTTAACAGGTTCATCTCCAAGCTCACCGACAGGTACTTACCTTTCTTCAAAGTGCTCAAGGGAGCCTCCAAGTATCAATGCACTGATGATTGCCAGAAGGCTTTCAAATAATTAAAAAAGTACTTGTGCTCGTCGCCTTTGCTTACCAGCCCTCTACCAGGAGATCAGCTATACATCTACCTGGCAGCTTTAGATGAAACTGTAGCTGCCGTGCTCCTTAAAAAAGAAGAGGCCCGCCAAATACCAGTTTATCATGTCAGTCGAGACTTACAGAACGAAGAAGTCAACTATACTCGGCTGGAAAAAACCACTTACGCTCTGATAGTGGCGACCAGGCACCTGAGACAGTATTTTCAGGCTCATCCCATCACGGTATTGACGAATTAACCACTAAGGGAAGTCCTGCAAAAGGTAGACATGGCGGGCAGGATGGCCAAGTGGAGTGTCGAGCTAAGTGAATTTGGCCTGGAATATAGGCCAAGGAAGGCTATCAAAGCCCAAGCTCTGGCGGACTTTATAGCCAAATGCTCGTTTACCAGCGCCATCACAGCACCAATCCGCTACCCGAAAGATGCATCATCGGATCTTGATAGTGAGGCACCGCCACCACCCCCATAACCAACCTTAGTATAGAAACCTCAGCAGTTGGAGCCCGCCCCAAGTGGCGTATAGACTTTGTACGTAGACGGATCCTCAGGAAAAGAGGGATCAGGGGCTGGAATCCTGTTAACTGACCTGCAGGGAAGCGAATGGCAATACGGGTTGTCTTTCGAGTTCCCGACTTCAAACAACGCAGCAGAGTATAAAGCTCTCCTGGCGGGGCTAGAGTTGGCACTCAAGCTCGACGCGGCAAGGTTATCTGTGTCAACCGATTCCCAATTGGTAACAAAGCAGGTGAATGGGGAATATGAAGTACGAGAGCCTACCCTGGTAAAATATCACAAAAAGGTCATGAGCCTAAAGCAACGTTTCAACCAGTTGAACATCCAGCAGATCGCAAGAGAAGAAAATGTCAGGGCAGACTCTTTGTCCAAGCTCACTTCCGCTGTTGAAATAAGAAAAAAAGGAAAGATCCTCCTCAAACACCGCCCTTTGCCAAGCCACCAAGAAGGCGCAGAGATCTTCCTAATAACCAACGAACAGAGCTGGTTTACAAGTATTACAGAATTCTTCACAAAAGGGACTTTACCCGACGACCCCAAAGAACAACTTAGACTGAGAAGAAGAGTTGCTAGATACATAGTAATAGGCGACACCCTGTAAAGAAAATCATTCAACGAACCCTTACTGAGATGCCTAGAGCTAGCAGAGGCTGAATTCGTCCTCCGAGAGATCCATGAAGGACTATGCGAAAACCACATGGGGGCAGGTCTCTAGCACATGAAGCAATGAGACAGGGTTTCTACTGGCCAACAATGAAGAAGGACGCCATAGAGTTGGTAAAGAAGTGTGACAAGTGCCAAAAGTTTGCCACTATTCCAAGACAACCGGCAGAATTACTCAATCAGTTGTCAAGCCCGTGGCCCTTTGCAATGTGGGGGATCGACATTCTAGGACCCTTCCCAATTTCCATAGGGCAGAAAAAATCTGTAGTTGTCACCTGCGAGTACTTCACCAAATAGGTAGAAAGGGTAATTGAGAACTTCGTTTGGAAGTCTATGGTCTGCAGATACGGAGTCCCCAACATTATCGTGGAGGATAATGGCGCACAGTTCCAGGGGGCAAATTGAAGAAATTCTATGAAAACTTCAAGATCCTGCTGACTCACAACTCGGTCAAACACCCCCAAACAAACGGGCAGGTGGAGGCGATGAACAAGAAGATCCTTCAAGGCCTAAAAAAGAAGCTCGACGATGCCAATGGGGCATGGCTATAATAAATGCCAGGAATTCTATGGGCTATCAAGACCACGTCTCACTCAAGCACGGGCGATACTCCTTTCAACTTGATGTACGAAACAAAGGCTGTTGTACCGATCGAGATAGGCATTAACTCCTTGAGAATGGCTCACTACGACCCCGTCACCAACAAAGAATCACTTAGAAGAAACCTGGATCTCTTAGAAGAAACTAGAGACTGGGCACAAGTCAAACAGGCCGCCAGATCACATCAAGTCGCCCAATACTATAACTCGATGGTCAAGGGAAGACAGTTCCAAGTCGACGACTTTGTCCTTAGAAGTTGTGAAGCCAGTAGACCCGCTGGCAAACAGGGAAAGATGGCCCCAAACTGGGAAGGCCCCTACAAAGTGACGAAGAAGATTGGGTTTGGAACCTATGCGTTAGAACGAATGGATGGAAGTCCTATACCAAGGACCTAGAATGCGATCCACCTAAAAAAATACTTTCTGTAAATTTATCTACAAAGTTGTATTTCCTTTCACGAGAATAATAATACAACTTGAATTTTGTAGGAAAAACCAAGGTTAATACTTCGCCCAACGACCTCTAACTGGCCCAACCATCCACGCGTCCACCATGTGCGCTCGCAATAAGATGCCATGTTGCACGCCCAATGGCCTCTAACTGGCCCATCCACGTGTCCACCATGTGCGCTCGCAATAAGACACCATGCTGCACGCCCAACGCCTCTAACTAGCCCATCCATGTGTCCACCATGTGCGCTCGTAATAAAACGCCATGCTGCACGCCCAACGGCCTCTAACTGGTCCATCCACGCATCTACCATGTGCGCTCGCAATAAGACACCATGCTGCACGCCCAATGGCCTCTAACTGGCCTATCCACGCATCCACCATGTGCTCTTTCAATAAGACGCCATGCTGCAAGCCCAATGGCCTTTAACTGGCCCATCCAAGCGTCCACCATGTGCGCTCGCAATAAGACGCCATGTTGTACGCCCAATGGCCTCTAACATGCCCATCCACGCGTCAACCATGTGAGCTCACAATAAGACGCCATGTTGCACGCCCAATAACCTCTAACTGGCCCATCCATATGTCCACCATGTGCGCTCGCAATAAGATGCCATGCTGCCCGCCCGATGACCTCTAACTGGTCCAACCATCCTGCGTCCACCATGTGCTCTCGCAATAAGACGTCATGCTGCACGCCCAATGGCCTCTAACTGGCCTTTATGCTCACACGTACAACCAGCAAAGTAGCAACCTGCAACAAGTATAATAGTTTGCCAACACACCAACAAGATGCACAAAGACAAATTCGAAAATAAACAACAACAAGGCAAACCAAACAGAAAAGAGGAAGAATTAAAGCAAGGCAAACAAAGGACAAAGCAAACAAACTTTTTATTTATAAAGAGGGGATTACAAGTATCTTAAGTGCTATGTACAAGGTCCTCACCTAAAGGATCGCTACCCACCCCAGTTCCATATCCGCGCCCCCACCTACAACAACAGGATCCTAACCTCGCCATCGTTAGGAGGGTCGACAAATAAGATCATTGGCTGCAAGCATCTCCTTTGTAGCTGTAGTAGACGAAAGCAGTTCGTATTGTGAAATGGCGGGTAAGGTATCAGCCTGGGGCATCGCAAGGACAACAGGCGCAGGAGCCACGTCATAATCTACCCTTAACCTCTCCAGGGAGGGTACATCGGGCATACAAGGTCAAAACCCTCAGAGGATTCCCAATGGCTGCAAAGTTTATGCCCCTGCAGTCAAGGGGCCCATGCATCAATTGGACCCCAGTAAGGGTGGCCACCCTATATTCTTCCACCATGCCAAGGGCTACCTCGATCACCTCGCCCTCATTTGCCTCCAAGGCACTCTCCAGGGCGAGAGCATGTTTTTCTTTCTCAGCCTCCACAGCCTTGGCCATAGCCTCGGCAACAGCGGCCTCCATAGCTTTGGCCACAGCCTTGGCAACAATAGCGTCTTTCTCCTTCTCAGACAAACTCTGCTTTAGGAGATTGATCTCTTTATCCCTGGCCTCAACACAGTCCTCTGATTTGGCGAGCAGACCGCAAACGAGCTCGGCCTGGTGCTCAGACTCCACCACTTTGGCCAAGTAGGACTTTTCGTTGGAAAATGCCTTGTCCTTGACAGCCTTGGCCTTCTCTTTCTCAGCCTTCAAAAGGCCTTCCAGCTCTGTCACACGAGCAACCTTGAGCTGGACATCTTTCTCTACGTCGCGGAGACGGGCGTCCGCCTCACCAACACGGTTATAAATAGCCATACTGGTGGCCAGGGTCTGAAAAGGAAATAAAAAACCAAGTTAGCAGGATAGCCAAAGCCAACAAAAATAGCCCACAAAATAAAGCCTACCTCTATCAAACTCGCCATTACGCCACGCTGAGCAGATCGCACGGCGCAACCCTCAATAACTTTCACCTCCTGAGGGGGAAGGTGACTGCGATCCCAGTTTACACATCCATCAATGTCCACAAGTAAGGAGCCCATGGGCATACGATCCTGATAGTCGTAGTAAGAATCGGACCCATGATGCACATCACGATACGCGCCCCCATGAGGCGAAGAACGCATGGAGCGCCCCACCATATCATCATGGGTGGAGGAACTGTCCCCGCCCGGCGAGGCTGGTACGATAGGCAGAGTCTTGCCACTTTTAGTAGGCTCCTTGGCTTTTTTTTTGATTTCGGTGATGCAATAGTCGAGGCATCATCTTTCCCCATCTTTACAGATTGCTGCAAAGAGCGTTGACCCGCCTTTTGGCTAGCCACGCCACGGCCCACCTGCTTAGCAGTCAAGGATGGAACTGACTTCTGCTTCTTAGGGTCCCCGACAACTTTCTGCCTCTTAGGCTCAGGGTCAGCGATCAGGTTGTCGTGCTTATGCTTTACGGTGGACTGTTTCTGACCAAGAGGAGCAGTTGGCCCCGTGCCCTGGTCCTGGGCCTTACTCTTCTCCCTCGTTGCCCGACGGATCCTCTCGGTAGTGGTAAGACTCGACATACCTGCACAAAAGAAAATAATCAAGATGAGAGCTCATCAAAGCCCAAACAACGAGAGCATGCAAAATATACCTGTCATAACCGTTTTTCGACCGCTAAGACGAATTTGAAAACACAAAAAATGGAGTCGCCACCAATTTTTTTGCTAGGTGTGATTGGTCACCTATTAAAACCGGTAAAATATTTTAAAATTAATTAAAACATTTTGTAAAACCAATTTTGAAGTCCGCGCTTTGAACCAGAGAGAAAAAAAACAAAATTGGGTTCGGGAGTCGGTTACGTGTGGGGAAGGATTAGCAGCCCCGCAACGCCCGTTTATAAAACGATACCATTTAATCACGTGTTATCTTAAATCTCGATTTAATGGACTTGACATCACTATTTAAAAATAATTCTCTTTTATTTTTATTTTTAAAAACATGTTTATTATTTTTTTGAATTTTTTGAACTGTTATTATTTTTTTTCAAAAAACGGAAGTGAACATAACTTTGTTATCAAAAATACTCATTAAATATTCCCAACACTCTTGGTGGTATTTAACGAGATCTTCTCACCTTGAGATATCTTAGGAATCACAACCGTGATATCCTTCTAATTCCGTCGTCGGCAATTTATATCCATTTTTTATTTTCGTATGATGCAAATATTTAAACATCGGATGCACACGACTTAGCATATAAGACATATGATTAAATACCGAACTATAAAAGTAAACATGCGAATCATAATATTAAAAAACACGAGCATGGCAAAATACTCCCACCACTATAAAAGTATTCACTATTTATTCATTTTTTTATTTTTATTATTTCCATTTTTTTAATGAAAACGAATTTTTGTATCGAGCATGTCGCTAAATACTCCCACCACTCGTGGTGATATTTAACGAAATTCTCTCACCTCAAGATATCTTAGGAATCACTACTGTGACGTCCTTCGAATTCCGTCGTCGGTAATTCGCATTTATTAAAAATACTTTTTCTTCTGAAAGTGTAAATTATAATGCTTTTAATAATTATTTTCGAAATAAAAGAAATTATCTATGTAAGAATAATTTTCGAATCATTCCGCTATTTTCGATAATGTTTCGATTATTATTCTTACTCGGACCATTTCAAAGAATGATTGATGTTCCGACCATCCCGAGAAAGAAATCCGTTTTTAGAAAATTTTATTTACCGAAAATAATTTTAAAAGACATGTATTAATTAGAAAAAATTATTTTTATAATTTTAAAACCGAAACAGAACAACAATAAAAATACATCGAATACTGAACAAGAATAAATGAACAAAAATAAATAAGAAAATTAAAATCATACCTCAAAAATGTCGAGAATCCAAAAATTAAAATGCCGGACTTGATCTTCATAAAATTCTTTGTTCTTTCTCGACCACCTGAAAAGATGTCAAAAATCAAAAAACAAAATCAAAACGTCGACATCGATAATCGTGAATTATTTTTTTTCTTTTTTTTTTTTGTTTTTCCCCTTTTTTTGGGGGGCCCAAAATAGCAAGTTGGGGCTGCCAGGCCCAGGGTCGCATGGATCAGGCCATGCCTCTGGGCCAGACCTGGAACTTGGGTCGGGTCGGATCTAAACCGACCTGAAAACCCTCCCTTTTTTTTTCTAATCTCGGGTCGGGTGCGCAGACCCCGGGTCGGCGCCTTTTTTTTTTTGCCCCGAGTCGGGGTCCACGCGCGGACCCTGCCTGGGCAAAACGGCGCCGTTTCACCCTTTTCTCTTCTTTTTTTTACGGGTGACCCTCGCGGACCCCGGGTCGATCCGCGGGTCGACGCGTGGGTCACCACGACCTGCTCCAGGGGGCTATAAATAGCCCCCTTTTTTATTTTTCATTTATTTTTCTTTCTTTCTTTCTCTCTCCTCTTTCTCTTTTCTCTCTTCTCTCTCTTTTCTCTCTTCTCTCTCTTATCTCTCTTCTCTCTCTTCTCTCTCTCCAAATTACCTTTTCCCGAACCGCCTCAATCTCTTCTTCTCGGATTCGGGCTTCGTTTTCCCCGAATCCCCACCGAATCCCGTAGATCTAGGTTTCAAAAACCCCTTCTTTTTTTTGTTTGGTGGTTGATTTTTTTTGCAGGGGTCGTGTTTTTTTTTTGCAGGGCTTTGGGATTTTTTTTTTTGTGGTGGCTGTTTCGAAAAAAGATGGGGATCTCGAATCTAGGTTTTTGCCCAGAGGGAGTCCGGATCTGGTTTTTGGTAGGGGGGTCTATTTTTTTTTTTTTTGCAGGGGATCTCCTCCCTTTTTTTTCTTTTTCCTTGCTGGTGATTGGGGGGCTTTATGGAGGGTGGAGTGTTTGGGGTTGGGTTGCGTGGAGGCAGTGGGTTGCTGTTGGGGTTGGTGGTGGCGTGTGCAGGTGGGTAAAAGGGTGGCGTGTACGGCAGAGGCTAGGGCAGTTAGGGGATGGTTTTGGCAGCTAGGGTTTCTGGTAGGGTTAGGTTGGGGTAGGGTTTCTGGTTATGGTTAGGTTGGGCCGACTGAGTTGGGGTTTGGACTTGGCTCTGGGATTGGGCCTGGTAGGCTTGGGCTGGGTTTGTAGATTGGGCCTGCTAAATAGCAGGCCCTGTTCGCACATTGCCCGGGTCGGGTTCGGATCCGACCCGGACAAAAATTGGTTATTACAGCTGCCCCTCTTTGCACATTGCTGAGAATCAGGAATAGGGCAAAGACAATATAACCAATTTTGTCCGGTTATAGAGATCCATTTTTAGCGAGGCTCTATCATTTGGAAAATAAATTGCTCCTCTAATCAGAGGCTCTATCACTTGGAAAATAAATTGCTCCTCTCATCAGAGGCTCTACCACTTGGAAAATAAATTGCTCCTCTCATCAGAGGCTCTACCACTTGGAAAATAAATTGCTCCTCTCATCAGAGGCTCTACAACTTTGAGAAAAATAAATTGCTCCTCTCATATGAGGCTCTATCACTTGAAAAATAAATTGCTCCTCTCATCAGAGGCTCTATCACTTGAAAAATAAATTGCTCCTCTAATCAGAGGCTCTATCACTTGGAAAATAAATTGCTCCTCTCATCAGAGGCTCTACCACTTGGAAAATAAATTGCTCCTCTCATCAGAGGCTCTACCACTTGGAAAATAAATTGCTCCTCTCATCAGAGGCTCTACAACTTTGAGAAAAATAAATTGCTCCTCTCATCAGAGGCTCTACAGCTTTGAAAATAAATTGCTCCTCTCATCAGAGGCTCTATCACTTGAAAAAATAAATTGCTCCTCTCATCAGAGGCTCTATCACTGGAAAAATAAATTGCTCCTCTCATCAGAGGCTCTATCACTTGAAAAATAAATTGCTCCTCTCATCAGAGGCTCTATCACTTGGAAAATAAATTGCTCCTCTCATCAGAGGCTCTATCACTTGAAAAATAAATTGCTCCTCTAATCAGAGGCTCTATCACTTGGAAAAATAAATTGCTCCTCTCATTAGAGGCTCTACAACTTTGAAAATAAATCGCTCCTCTCATCAGAGGCTCCACAACTTTGAAAATAAATTGCTCCTCTCATCAGAGGCTCCACAACTTTGAAAATAAATTGCTCCTCTCATCAGAGGCTCCACAACTTTGAAAATAAATTGCTCCTCTCATCAGAGGCTCCACAACTTTGAAAATAAATTGCTCCTCTCATCAGAGGCTCCACAACTTTGAAAATAAATTGCTCATCTCATCAGAGGCTCCACAACTTTGAAAATAAATTGCTCCTCTCATCAGAGGCTCCACAACTTTGAAAATAAATTGCTCCTCTCATCAGAGGCTCCACAACTTTGAAAATAAATTGCTCCTCTCATCAGAGGCTCCACAACTTTGAAAATAAATTGCTCTTCTCATCAGAGGCTCCACAACTTTGAAATTTAAAAACGAACTTCGAATTTTTGACAATGAGTTTGAACACAACTTAGATCATCACCTTACTTACTACCTTAGTCTTACGAAAATGAAGACTCATTCTGGATATCCCCATCTCTTTCTCGTTTAGTTTTGAAATTCCTTGTCAGATTCTTCGGATATCGCCACTTGACTAATCATACCGAGGCTCGACCTTTCTTAAAGTAACGAGTTTGACTTCGCAAGAATTGAAAATGGTACCCGGAGGTTTTGAAAAATGTCATTTTGAAAGATGCTACCCGGAGGTTTTTGAAAAATGTCATTTTGAAAGATGTTACCCGGAGGTTTTTGAAAGCAGATACTTGGAGGTCTAAAAAATGTTACTTCTTTGAAAGTGGTGCCCGGAGGTCTTATTCTTGACTTTGAGAATGATGTCCGGAGGTCTTTATTTAGAAAGGTGCTCGGAGGTCTTGAAAACATGATTTTTGAAGATAATGCCCGGAGGTCTTGAAACAGTTGCCCGGAGGTCTTAAAAAATGTCTTTTCTTTGAAAATGGTGCCCGGAGGTCTTGTCGGTGATTTTCGAGAATAGTGCCCGGAGGTCTTGAAAACATGACTTCTAAGAATAATGCCCGGAGGTCTTATAAAAATTATCTTTTCTTTGAAAATGGTGCCCGGAGGTCTTAAAAGAGGTAACCCGGAGGTTTTAGAATAAATGCCCGGAGGTTTTCTTTCTTTCTAATTTTCCTTTTTTGCTGTGCCGGAAGGATTTAAAAGAAATGCCTGGAGGTCTTAGAACAGGTGCCCGGAGGTCTTCTTTTTTAATTTTCTTTTTTCTTTTCCTGTGCCCGGAAGGATTTAAAAGAAATGCCCGGAGGTCTTAGAACAGGTGCCCGGAGGTCTTCTTTTTTCTTTTCCTGTGCCCGGAGGACTTAAGAGAGGTAACCCGGAGGTTTTAAAAGAGGTGCCCGGAGGTCTTGGTGATCATACCTGAAGATCTTTCACAATCACATCTTGGAAGAAAATCTCACTGAATGTTCGAATTCAAATGTCAAAATTTCAAATAGTCAATGTCATGCATGAAATGTGAATGTTATGTGAAGTCAATGCATATGCCCCTGATGATGCATGTTCAAGTACCCACGAATAATGTACACATTTTACGACACGATGCAGATGCAAAACTTAATAAATATGCGAATGTTCATGAATGATGCGAATGTTCCCAATTGTTTTTCCTGATCTTGGTTTAGCTTTTTCCAAATCGTTTTTCCTCTTCGAAACAGAGTGTATCCTGAAATGCTCGTGCCTCGTAAGAGATCAACCTTTTTCTTCACTTAGGAACTATCTCTTTGCCCCGATAGTTTTTCAAATTTTTATCAACTGGAGTCCGAGTGTTCATTTATTCTACCTCAATAGTTCCATACCTTTGGGCCAGAAAACCTTTGCCTCATGCCAACATCATTTTTAATCAAAATGGTTTCTTCTGACAATATTTGCATTTTTTATTTGCTTTTGCTTGCTCTCTTTTTTTTTGAAAAATATTTGGTTCAGCTGAAAATGTCATCCTCATGTTGTGATATCCAAATCTCTTGAAGATTGATGATCACTCTTAGAAGTTTTTCTGAGTGTCAATTCAGATTTTTTTTCAAATTGAGTCGAAAGGCTCAGTATCACAGGATTTGGTTGATCCAAGGAGACTTCACAATAGGAAAAATGTATATCCTTTCTAGACTCACAAATGGAACAGATTTTATAGAACATGATTTTTTGGACTCAAACAAATTCAACCTTCTTTTAGTTTCCAAATCATGGTGTTTTGACAAACGTCAAGACTAGCTGGGATGTTCAAACTGGAAAGTTAATTCTGGAAAGGAAAATGGTCTTAGTTTTTAAAGTCAAACCTACAAACGAGAGCTGACAGTTTTGGGATATTTTTGAATTCTCAGATGTTCCTTGATTTCTTCAAATTGACCTATTCTTTTGTTATGGCCTCGACAATACCATAAGCGGCACCGAAATTCTCCCATTTTACTCTAGACTGCCCATGTCGGGTTTTCACCCTAGAGTCTCCTTCTTTTCATTTTTTCATTTTTTTCATTAAATATTTCACCATGCATTCAAGAAATCAAAACTTATCCAAAAAGGATTTTTAACCAGAAAGGAGACCGAAGTCTCATGCATTTCTCTAAGAATAGACTCATCAATTTAAATGACCATGCTCGATCAAAATGGTCTTTTTCAGGTACGTAATGTAGGCCGAGGTTCGAGGTTCTGAAAACAAGATAAATAGGCCTAAACATGTGTTTAAGGGTGATCAAATCAAGGATCATTTCATGAGGAGGATTCTCTTCGAAACATTTGTCTTTGCTGAGCTTTTCTCTTTATTCGATGATTTTCATCCGTTCTTTTCTTCCTTTCCTATTTTTTGCTTTCATTTTTCTTTTTATCTCACTTTTTTTTTGCATTTCTATTTTGACAAGGTGAGCCCGTAGTCATTTGGAAGCTCAAATTTCTCTTTGATTCAAGGCATTCTTTTTTCGTTTTCGAACCAAGATTTCACTATCTGTGACCTTTGAAAAGATCCTTCCTCGCATTTGCCCCCTGTGTGGAGGATGATCCTTGATCGGGGTTGAAAGAACGAAAGCATTCATTAGGCTCAAAAGGGGTAGCAAAAGGATATTTTATAATTTGTGAAAAGATGATGAAAGATGGTCATTTTTCATCTCGAACACAAGCACGTAAATCGAAGAGTCATTCCTTAGAGGAAAATAATGAAAAGGTTTTTTCTTTCTTGAAACCATCTTGAATTTCATAAATGCATGATGCCACACTTGTTTTTCAT
Source organism: Fremontodendron californicum (assembly GCA_030761205.1). NCBI lineage: Eukaryota > Viridiplantae > Streptophyta > Magnoliopsida > Malvales > Malvaceae > Fremontodendron > Fremontodendron californicum. Next base: position 25,218,459 of record JAULJL010000013.1, read on the forward strand.
TTTCTTTCATTTTTTTCATTTTTTCTTTTTTTGATGCATGCTTCGAAAATTACTTCATCTTTATCCACCACGTGTCTTCCGTATCTACAAATGATGCACCATTTGATTGGTCATACAAATGAGACTTCGTATCATAACGAGGAACACCTCAAGTCTTTTTGGCTTTCCGAAGGGACAAGAAAGAATATGGCTCAAAAATAGCTTTTTTTTTTCTAGGAACACGAGAAAATCAGGTTTAGTCATTGTTACCTGAGACGTTAATCATGAAGTGACGTCTGGGCAACTCTTGTTTTGTGGTTACAGAAAGGGATGTGAATGGTTTTGGCATAACCTTGACACACATGAATTTACCATAATCCAGATTCTTGAAAAGGTTTCACTTGTTTGAGACACCAAAAAGCTCGGATTTTTCAAAAAGTTTGTTCCATTGCTCATAACCTAAACTAGGATCTGCATTTTTCTTATTGCACTGACTATGGTTTCTGAAATTCAACAATATATTCCTGGAAGCATTGACTGTTTCAAACTCAAAGCATTCAAGCATAGACAAGTCCGAAAGAGAGGGGAATGGTGTTGGGTCATTTCTAACATTGATCATCAATAATCTCAAGATATCTCATCATTTCTTAACGTGAAGAAAGATTTTTTTCTTTTAAGAACGCGCTCTTCAAAAATCAAGAATTTCCTTAATGTTTATTTTTGCAAATTCAAATTAAAACCCAATAAACACAAAGCCTTTGAAATTCAAAATTTATTTATTTCATGTGGATGCCAACATATGACAAGTGCTTTCATGATGAGGCATAGAACTATATGCATATTCCTCAATGCTTGTTGACATGCTTTTAGAGGTAACCATTCTCATCCTCGAAACCCGTGGCGAAGAAACCGATTTATGGCAATGCGGATTTCCACTGTTCAACTAGCTCTGGAGTCAAAAAGCCATCATGGACAAGACCATCAATCTTTTCCTTCAGTTGTCTGCATCTCTCAGTTGAATATCCAATTGCACCCATGTGATACTCACACTTGCTGTACGGGTCATAATTCCTTGCTGATGGGTTTGGAGCTGTTTTCAAAGGCACAGGGGTGAGGTATTGGTTTCTCATTAGTAATTGCAACAGGTCGGAGATTGGGATTGAAAATTTCTCTTGGTTGCCCCGCGGTCGTTTCTGGGAAGCAGGCCTAGTTACAGGGGCTGACATAGGATTAGGCGTTTGAATATTTGGAAGGTAAGGATAATGACTTGGAGAGACACTGGTAGAGTAACATGATTGATATGGAGAGACTCGGGGATATGGAGTGAATTCTCCCATAGTCTGGACATGTTCCTCCTTTCTTTCAGGTGCCTCTTTTCTCTCGGCATTGGATGTCTTATCTCCTTCAAGTTTTCCGTTCTTGATAGCATTCTCGATCATCTCACCAGAAATAACCATATCAGCGAAATTTCTTGAGGCATTGCCAACCATCTTGTCATAATAAGGTGCCGTTAATGTATCGATGAACAACACAGTATTTTCTCTCTCAGTGAGTGGTGGTTGCACCTGTGTTGCCATATCCCTCCATCGTTGGGCATATTCCTTAAAACCTTCCGTATGCTTCTTTCCCATATTCTGCAAGGTTAACCTATCTGGTTCCATGTCGATCATGTGCTTATACTGAGTCTTGAAAGCTTTTTCCAGATCTTTCCAAGAATAGATACAGCCCCGATCCAACTGATTATACCATCTTGCAGCTGACCCTGTTAGACTGTCTTGGAAGCAGTGGATTAACAGCTTGTCATTGTTGGTGTAGCCAGCCATTTTCCGACAAAACATCATGATGTGGATTGATGGACATTTCGATCCGTCATACTTTTCAAATTCAGGGGCCTTGAATTTTAGCGGAATCACCAAATCTGGGACCAAGCTGAGCTCATTCGGATCCGTATTCCCGAAAATGTCTATTCCTTCTATGGCTTTGAGTCTTTCTTCAAACAGATCATACTTCTGTTGCACTTTTGCGTCTTCCACTTGCTTTGCCACACGTTTTTTCAGCCTTTCTTGTTCTAGTGAGCCATCTTGGCTTGGAATAACAACTGAGTCTGAGGGGTGAAATTCCGAGTTCAATTGAAATTGACCTTGGCCTTGTTGACTTGGTAGGTAAATCGGATCTTCGTTGTTGTTTACTTGAGGTCGAGGTTCTCTCCTTATGATCGATCATTCAGCAACCCATTTTCCTCGAGTCAGCCTAGTCATTATTTCAATAAAATTGTCTATTTACTCGCGTGACTCCTCTCGAGATTTTGTTATCTGTTCCCGTGTTTCTTGCTGAGATCTGGCTAATTGTTCTTGTAATTCTCTCTGTGCTCTTTCCACTCTATCCAGTCTATTTTGTTCATCCTCCATGGCTCCGGCCTGTGTCATAGAGGTACGCGGTGATTCTTATACCTCTGATTTGGAAGAGAAATCTTTTCAAAGTTTTCAAAACTAAGCTGACTTATTTTTTATTCCTCAAGTGTGCTTCATGATGCATGAGCTATGAATGCCGTAAATGTAACACGATGCCCATATGATGCATGTAAGAATAAACAAATTAATGCATGAACATATACAGTGAGTGACCATGTATGTCATGAATGCATGACCTTATTGTTATGAATGCAATCACGATGTCGATATGATGCGTGTAAAGAATAAATAAATTGATATATTGGTATACACGGAGAACGATCATGTATGTCACTAATGTATTCTACAATGAATGACCATGCATGTTATGATTGCAATATGGTGCTAATTTGATTTGTAAAGAATAAACAATATAATGCATGAATATATACAAAAAACTATTCGATAATTGGATTAACATGATTTGGACTGAACTTACTTATTCAACAATTCCATTGCACAAACTTTGCCCCCAAATTCAATCCGCAAAATTTTTTTTTAAAACATATTTTTCCTGCAAAAACCAAAATATTATTTTCAAAAACCAATTTCCATCAAAAACTTTTGGGGTAGTGGGTCTTATTATGGCACAGATGTCCAAATATTTATTCAACACTACCGGTTTGCAATTCTCAACAACAAGTGTCTATGCGATTTATCAAATGAGATCATTATCACCGTCAAATCAAAAATATAGTTATAAATGTAAATGCTTTATTTACAAGTGCATCAATGCATGAAATGTACGAGATGTACGAAAAGAAAGAATTTTCATATTTACAAATTCAAAAAGTTAACGAACATTTGCCCCGACGGTATCAACTTATTTAAGCATCACGGTGCCTTCGGGGCGAAAAATGAAACTTATTGCGGATAGCGCGATGTACGTTCATCATTACCCGATTTACAGTTTTTGTTCGTAATGTATAACAAATAGCGAAATATCACAAATGTTCCTTCCTAATTTCGGGGATACCCGATCGGAAGTCCGATATGGCTCCACCTAAGTTCACTACATGAGGTTGAATTAGGTTCTAAGAAAAACCAAATTGCTCCTCACTGTCGCCCGTGAAGGCTAGTAAGGCACCCCGAGTTAAACAGGTTCAATTTGTTGGAGTATATTTTCCCGGCTTATGCGAAGGTTATCACCTCACGAAAGCGTAGTACATTATTACTCCGAAAGTGTTTCGCTAGCCCATGCAGAGGTTATTACCTCACGAGAGCGTAGGTACTTTACTTTCACCTAAAGGGATAAAGCTCGGGTATAGAGCTTATGTATGAAATGCACGAGCTCGCGTGTGAGAAGGAACAAACAAACCTTCGACTACTTATCTACGACCCTTTATTCTAAACATTCCATAATTATTAAAAAAAAAAAATAAACGATACAAAAAATATGAATAAAGAATTAACAAATATCAAGATGTAAATGCAAGCAAAATAAAAATAAAGAAAGAAAGAAAATAAAGAGAATTAAAATTAAATACCGATTAAATCCTTTAATTCGAAATTTTAAAATAACACATGATCAACTTGTGGCTCGACTCTCAAAGTGTCCCCAGCGGAGTCGCAAAGCTGTCATAACCGTTTTTCGACCGCTAAGACGAATTTATAAACACAAAAAATGGAGTCGCCACCAATTTTTTTTGCTAGGTGTGATTGGTCACCTATTAAAACCGGTTTTAGTAAAATATTTTAAAATTAATTAAAACATTTTGTAAAACCAATTTCGAAGTCCGTGCTTTGAACTAGAGAGAAAAAAACAAAATTGGGTTCTGGAGTCGGTTACGTGTGGGGAAGGATTAGCACCCCCGCAACGCCCGTTTAGAAAACGGTACCATTTAATCACGTGTTATCTTAAATCTCGATTTAATGGACTTGACATCACTATTTAAAAATAATTCTCTTTTATTTTTATTTTTAAAAACATGTTTATTATTTTTTTGATTTTTTTGAACTGTTATTATTTTTTTCAAAAAACGGAAGTGAACATAAATTTGTTATCGAAAATACTCATTAAATATTCCCAACACTCTTGGTGGTATTTAACGAGATCTTCTCACCTCGAGATATCTTAGGAATCACAACCGTGATATCCTTCGAATTCTGTCGTCGGCAATTTATATCCATTTTTTATTTTCGTATGATGCAAATATTTAAACATCGGATGCGCACGACTTAGCATATAAGACATATGATTAAATACCGAACTATAAAATTAAACATGCGAATCATAATATTAAAAAACACGAGCATGGCAAAATATCGAGCGCATTCACTATTTATTCATTTTTTTATTTTTATTATTTCCATTTTTTTTAATGAAAAAGAATTTTTGTATCGAGCATGTCGCTAAATACTCCCACCACTCGTGGTGATATTTAACGAAATTCTCTCACCTCAAGATATCTTAGAAATCACTACTGTGACGTCCTTCGAATTCTGTCGTCGGTAATTCGCATTTATTAAAAATACTTTTTCTTCTGAAAGTGTAAATTATAATGCTTTTAATAATTATTTTCGAAATAAAAGAAATTATCTATGTAAGAATAATTTTCGAATCATTCCGTTATTTTCGATAATGTTTCGATTATTATTCTTACTCGGACCATTTCAAAGAATGATTGATGTTCCGACCATCCCGAGAAAGAAATCCGTTTTTAGAAAATTTTATTTACCGAAAATAATTTTAAAAGACATGTATTAATTAGAAAAAATTATTTTTATAATTTTAAAACCGAAACAGAAGAACAATAAAAATACGTCGAATACTGAACAAGAATAAATGAACAAAAATAAATAAGAAAATTAAAATCATACCTGAAAAATGTCGAGAATCCAAAAATTAAAATGCCGGACTTGATCTTCGTAAAATTCTTTGTTCTTTCTCGACCACCTGGAAAGATGTCAAAAATCAAAAAACAAAATCAAAACGTCGACATCGATAATCGTGAATTAATTTTTTTTCTTTTTTTTTTGTTTTTCCCCTTTTTTTTTGGGGGCCCAAAATAGCCAGTTGGGGCTGCCAGGCCCAGGGGCACATGGATCAGGCCATGCCTCTGGGCCAGACCTGGAACTTGGGTTGGGTCGGATCTAAACCGACCCAAAAACCCTCTTTTTTTTCTAATCCCGGGACGGGTGCGCGGACCTCGGGTCGACCCGCGGGTCGACGCGCGGACCCTGCCTGGGCGAAACGGTGCCGTTTCGGTGCCTTTTTTTTTGCACCGGGTCGGGCGCGCGGACCCTGCCTGGGCAAAACGACGCTGTTTCGCCCTTTTCTCTTTTTTTTTTACGTGTGACCCACGCGGACCCCGGATCGACCCGCGGGTCGACGCGCGGGTCACCACGACCCGCTCCAAGGGGCTATAAATAGCCCCCCTTTTATTTTTCTTTTTTTTTTCTTTCTTTTTTTTTTTCTTTCTTTCTCTCTCTCTCCTCTTTCTCTTTTCTCTCTTCTCTCTCTTCAACCCTCCCCAGAAACCACCCCCAAACCCAAAAACTGGCAGCCGGACCACCGTGCCGGCTGCCGTACCTCGTTGCCGGCCGCCGCTCGCCGGTGGCCGATGGGCTCCAAATTACCTTTTCCCGAACCGCCTCGATCTCCTCTTCTCAGATTCGGGCTTCGTTTTTCCTGAATCCCCACCGAATCCCGTAGATCTAGGTTTCAAAAACCCTTTTTTTTGTGGTTGATTTTTTTTTGCAGGGGTCGTGTTTTTTTTTTGCAGGGCTTTGGGATTTTTTTGTGGTGGCTGTTTCGAAAAAAGATGGGGATCTCGAATCGGGGTTTTTGCCCAGAGGGAGTCCGGATCTGGTTTTTGGTATGGGGTGTATTTTTTTTTTTGCAGGGGATCTCCTCCCCTTTTTTTCTTTTTCTTTGCTGGTGATTGGGGGGCTTTATGGAGGGTGGAGTGTTTGGGGTTGGGTTGCGTGGAGGCAGTGGGTTGCTGTTGGGGTTGGTGGTGGCGTGTGCAGGTGGGTAAAGGGGTGGCATGTACGGCAGGGGCTAGGGCAGTTAGGGGATGGTTTTGGTAGCTAGGGTTTCTGGTTAGGATTAGGTTGGGGTAGGGTTTCTGGTTAGGGTTAGGTTGGGCCGGCTGAGTTGGGGTTTGGGCTTGGCTCTGGGATTGGGCCTGGTAGGCTTGGGCTGGGTTTGTAGATTGGGCCTGCTAAATAGCAGGCCCTGTTCGCACATTGCCCGGGTCGGGTTCGGATCCGACCCGGGCAAAAATTGGTTATTACAATACCAGCTCGCCAAAGATCTATAAACAACGCCGTTATAGTAGAACTACCACGCTAAGCACTATCCTCACTGACGGAGCTATCAGAGCTCATAGAATACCCCATGTCGAACACCACCTTGTCGTCACTATCATCATCCAAAATGATAACTTCAATTGGCGGTTTTCCAGCTCTTAAACCATCACCACCTTCATTCTCATGCGAACTGGGGAAGGGTGACAGTTCTATTACAGCGGGGGTTGAAGCAAGAGGGGTAGGCTCAGGAACCCAAGGCACCAAAGCAAGCGTATAGCTGGACGCCCCAAGGCCATTACCTTCATCGATGCCGCCCACCTCCTCAGGAACCACCTCGCCAGGAGAGGCAACACTTGCCTTTCCCAAAAAAAATAACCCCACCTCGACGAGAGACGCCCGCCTTCTTGCTCTTCTTCTTCTGCTTCTCAGGTTTAATGATACTCATCAAAACCTCCACGTAATAATCAGCAGTGCCCACGGGCCAGGTTTTACCTTGGGGAGGAGGGACTAGATCAGCAAACTTGGCTGTCATCCTATTTGGACTGATATTCTTCAAACAGTGCCTGTAAATAAGAAAGTCTATCACGGCTACCTCTCAGTCGATCTTATGCCCCATATAGTAGTCGAACTGATGTTTCTCCAAATCTTTCATGACCATAACATTTTTCTGCGGATCTTTCTGGGGCTCGCACCATTTCACCGGGAAGCCCAAATTATCTTCCAACTTCAACTCTACGGCGAAAAATTGCGACCTCCTATATGATTGTTACAGGGAACATTATCTACAACCACCCGATGGCGAGGACTCAGGTAGCAGAACTTTTCTTTCTTCACCTTCAACTGATATAAGTTTCGAAAAGCGGTGTACAGAGGTTCTATTTTTCTCTTCTTACAATCGCGAAAGTGCGCCACCATAACAGGCCAAAAAGACCCTGTTAGTTGAGCACCAGAAATACCATACCCCTCAAGGCAAGTGGCGAAGAAGGGGTTCAAAGGAAGGTGAAATCCCCCTTTGAACATGTACTCGAAGAAGATCACGTCCCTCCCACCATTTTTAATCTAACTAGGACGTCGAACCGGGATGGGCACATAAAATTCATAACGATAATTTGGGATGAAAATACCACGAGTCAGCATCAGTGCGCCAACCTGCTCGGTGCTCATGGTGCACCGGATATCATCATTCCACTGTACGCCAGCATCCCCAGCAACCCCCTCACTTTCCTCAGAAGACGTCTGGTCTACCTCCGAGGCACCACCACCAACAACCACACACCCACCACTCGTCTCAGCACCACCACTAGAAACCACCATGGCCCTTTCCTCAATATCACGGTCCAGATCATCGCACACCTCATTGATGCTTCGACCACCGGCATAGGACAGATCCTCCATCCTCTTCAACGTATCGGAACTACCACTATCACTCGAACCCATCTCACAAGAAACCAAACCACCACACACATGAAAATCAAAAATGCAAAGCAAGGACAAGCACTGATACCTGTGCAGACTCGGCCAAACCTCGTCGGAGCACGAACCAGCAAAACGGAGCAACCAATCAGTAGACAGAGAATGGCGTAAGCAGATCGGAGCACTGGACATGTTCAGCAGCAAAACGGCAGCACCTCAACAGCAAAAATAAAAAAAGGAGAAAACCCCTCGAACACCCTTATTTATAGCTGAACGGATTCCCTGCTAACCGCTCATCGCACCACACCATGGTCGACACGTGTCCATCTCTCAAATGGTGCTCCCAGTCTTTAAAGTTGGCATTAAAGATGGGCACGTCAAATGTCGTGTCATACCAACCAAAGGACAACAGTAAGCTCAAAACGCATCCTCGCCCGAATTCAAAGATACCCAGACTACTTCGACAAGCTGCTGCTCACCACACTCCAAGAAAGGAAGTTCGCTAGTTACGCCTTAGCCAAAAAACCTAAAATATGAAAAACAAGCCCAATGACTCCTCTCCACTATAGGACAACACCTACAGCACGAGGAATCGGATATCCACAGGCTCGTCGTTGGTCACTTTATAACCTCTACCTCGCCTAGAGGGCAATTGTTGAACCCATTCAGTCCACCAGACACAGGCCCAACAGACCAGCCCAACCTAGGCCCAACCAGGCGAGCCTAGCAACCACTGGGAACAGAGGCCTGGGACACGTGGGTGCCTCCCCTTCCCTCAGAGGTCACATCTCTAGTCACCTCGGCGCCCACCTGGGGCAGTGCGAGGCATTAAATGCCACAGCCTGCAGACGACGGAAATTAAATGCGACCGTCTCCTCGACAAGGCCCCCCGAGGCCTCTTACATCACACGACCAATCAAAGTCAGGCACGTGGAACCAACAGGGCGAGCACCAGGTCGCCCAACCTCCTCTATATATAGCCTTCCCGAGGGCTATTCCCGAGGAAGCTCTCGCTCTCTCTTTTAACACTACTCTCTCTCTCTCAAACCTCTTCTTCCTTCTCCAAACACTGACTTAAGCATCGGAGCGTGTCCCAGAGCTCAACCTTCGGTGCCCTCTGACTCATTTGCCTTCCTCTCAGGGCCTCCGACCACCAGGAACAACAGAAGCACCACCTCGACACAAAAAAAATCAACAAGGCTAATAGTTTTCATTTCTCAACTCATGAAAAATCATTTTTCTCCACTTAACCCTATCTCCCTTTAAAGATATTTTAGTGATATGTTCTATAGGAATCGAACGATCCTATTTGGTCAAATACTTAGCGACAAACTCGGTTTCTCCATGAATTAATACCTCTTAAGAAGTTTCAAGTTTGAACCTTGATTTTCTTTCTGTTCCAGTTTTTTATTCAAATTATGAATTTTTTTATTTGAAAAATAGGATAGTGCATATAATTATTTGACCATCCATAAAAGTAGTTAGTACTGTATCTATGGATTTATTAATTTTGTTTTAATACATATCGACGTGTTTTGATATATCATTTTAGGTTTATCGATCTTTTAATTATATATATATATAATATACAAACATATCTCCATTACATATACCTATATGTTTATATGCACATATAAAATTTTTAAGAAATTTAAATATTTAATATAAAAAATTCAAACATCAAATAAATAAATAAATAAATAATAAAAAATATAATAGGTTCAATAACTTAATTAAATGAATATATTTTATTTTTGAATGAAATTATAAAAAAATAAAAATGATTATGAGGAAAAATATTAAAATTGATTAAAAAAATAAGTGAAAAAAATTTTAAAAAATATAATTTTGTATTGACTGGTACAATTGATACGATTTGTACAAAAATCGAAATGATATAATATTAATACCGTATCAATTTCTTCAAAATTAATAAATACAGATTGATATTATTTATAATGATACCGATAACCATAGCTGAACCTTTTTTATTTAAGGCTTAATGCAAAAATTGCCCCCTAAACTATACACCCATTCTCATTTTGGTACCTAAAGAATTTTTTGTCCCAATTGGATACCTATACTATAATTCCGTCAAACAGATTGGTACCTGACACTAACACTGTTAATAAATGTTGAAATGGCAAATAGCAACCAATGAGAGCGTGACACGTGGCACAAATCCCATGTCAGCCCTAATTTTATGATACCACATCATCATTGAAATAAAAAAATATTAAAAATTCAAACAAAATAGAAAAAATTATAAAAAATCAAAAGAATTTAAAAAATTCACAAATTTTTAAAAAAAAATCAGAAATTTCAAAAAAAATACAAAAAATTATAAAATTATAAAAACTTAAAAAATATTTAAAAAAAGCATATATTTAAAATATATATATATATAAAAATGAAAAAAATATGTAAAAAAATTCTAAAATCTTATTTTTTTTAAAAAAAAAAAATTATAAAAAAATGAAAAAAATTTCAGATTTTTAACAAAAAAAAAAAATAGAACAAATTTCACAAAAAAATAGAAAAAATTATAAAAATTCAAAAAGATTTTTATTATTATTATTTTTTTAAATCTGGAAATTTAAAAAAAAAATAGAGAGAAAGGGAATAGGGAGAGGGAAAGAGGGAGGCGTCAACCGACTGTAGCCTGGCCGGCTCGGGGCAGATCGGCGACGGATTCCCCCTTTCATTTTTTCTATGTTTTTTGAATTTTTGATTTTTTAAAAAAATTTAGAATTTTTTAAAAAAATTCTGTCATAATTTTTAATTCCGTCATAATTTTTTTTCTATTTTTTCTATTTTTTTAATTTTCTATTTTTTAAAAAAAATTGTGAATTTTTTAAATTTTATTTTATTTTTTATAATTTTTCCAATTTTTTGAATTTTTTTTTAAATTGTGATTTTTTTTAAATTTATTCCTATTTTTAAATTTTTATAATTTTTTTTGAATTTTGTAAATTTAAAAATTATTGATAATTTTTTATTATTTTTTTAAACATTTTTTCTGTTATTGATGATGTGCCGTCATAAAGTTAGTGTTGACATGGCATTTTGCCACGTGTCACGCTCTCATTGGTTGCTATTTGCCATGTCAGCATTTATTTAACGATGTTAGTGTCAGGTACCAATCTGTTTCACGAAATTATAGTATAGGTACCCGATTGGGACCAAAAATTCTTCAGGTACCAAAATGAGAAATAGGGTGTAGTTCAGGGGATAATTTTTTAATTAAGCCTTTATTTAATGTAGGTTTTTTTGGAGTGGAAATTGAATAACTTCTATTGGTATTGTTTGGTCTCCATTTGTTTTGATGTGTTAGTTTTTTTGAGATTAATGATGAGTGCTCAAATTTGAACTACAATTTAAATCATTGTTCAATTTTTTAAGGTACATGTATGTGTCACGGCCCGTGCGATCCCTCTCGAGTCCGTTATGCACACAACAGGTCCAGGCCCAGGATCTAAGTTACAAAGAGCATCTTGACCCACCAGAATAGGCCCAATTCCTGGAGCATTCTAGAAGGCCTTGAAAGATAGATTATACCTGGAAGTTCTAGAAGCAGTAAAAGATAATTATCGCCCAACAGTTCCAGCTTATCTAGAACTTTAAGAGATGGAGTTTAAATTCTTTTAGGCCTCTAGATAATGTAATCTTAGCTGTTCATTTGTTTAAATCTGAACCGTTGATGTAAGGGGGACTCAACTATAAATAGAGGCCTCCCCTAGCCTCATTTGTATCATTCAACTCATTTGAGCACTATACAAGAGCATTCTTCTCTACTCTCTTTTGTTCAGTTTTTCTGCTTAGCCCTAGTAACTTTTAGTTACCAATGCCTTTCTTGAGTGTTAATAGGCTGACTTAGGCATTCAAGGAAGCGACTTCCAGCCTAAGGCCGCACGGTTCGTAAGGCTAAAGTTTCGAGTCCGTGACAGTTGGTATCAGAGCTCGTGATTCGTCAAAGGTGCTGATCATAGGGATGGTGTCTCAGGCAGATAACCAGACACAGGAGGTCCCAGAGACTTGTGGGAGGAGTAAGAAGGCTAGTTCGAGGACTAGTTTGAGGACCAGTTCGAAAGATGTTCTATCGTCCATGGATGGCAGGGTGGCCAAGCTCGAGGTGACCGTTGGAGACATGCAGGAGAACTTGGAGATCATTGAGGGTCTCATCGAAGAGCTAGACTCCGCGGGGGAGGAGCTCAAGGACAGGATGCAGGGGGCTCTCAATGAGGTGATAGACATGCTGACTCAAAAGAACGATGCTCTAGAGGCCATGATGAATGAGATGGAGGAGCTCAAAGGAGAGCTCACTTCATGCAAAGCAGCCATAGGGGGTGGCGTGCTAGCTATGACACCCAAACACAGAATGGAGATCCCTAAGCCAAAGGAGTTCAAGGGAACTAGATCAGCGAAGGATGTTGACAACTTCTTGTGAGGGATGGAACAGTACTTCCGTGCAATGGGCATTGATGATGATGCCACTAAGGTAAACACTGCCTCAATGTATTTTACTGATGTTGCTCTTTTATGGTGGCGTCGTAGGTGCAGCGATGAGAGGCATGGTTGCACTGCCATTGGAACCTGGGAGGAGTTCCAAAGTGAGTTCAGGCAGCAATTTTACCCAGAATATGCTGAGGATAAGGCGCGTGCCAAGTTACAACGACTTGCGCAACAAGGCACAGTTCGGGAGTATGTGCGAGAGTTCAGTCAACTCATGCTCCAGATTTTTGATCTCGGTGAGAAGGAGGCATTCTTCTCATTCATGGATGGACTCAAACCTTGGGCAAAGCAAGAGTTACAGCGGAGAAGTGTCCAGGATCTGACCAAAGCCATGGCCATAGCTGAGTCCTTACTCGACCTCAGTTCTAAGAAGCCGGACAAGTTCGAGTCTTCCAAGCCTAAACCCAAGGGCAAGGGCAAGGGCAATGGTGGGGGAGATAAGGATCGACAGTCCAAGAATGGTAATGGGAAGCCAACGACATGGAAGTGGAAGTCCAACAAGCAGTTAGAAAACAAGAAGGACAGGGAGCCATTGCAGTGCTTTTTATGTGACAGTCCGCATCGGATGCGAGACTGCCCAAAACGAGCCAAGCTTTTTGCCATCAACAGGGAAGATGATGAGCTAGAGAAAGAGGCCTTGAAGTTTGGTTCTATTATGATTTTTTCAAGGCCAGGAGGGGCAGAAAGCAGAAGGGATTGATGTTTGCAGACATCATCATTGCAGGCCTGAAAATGAGTACTCTAGTTGACATAGGAGCATCAAATTTGTTCATGTTCGAGAAGGATGCTAAGAAACTTGGTCTCAAGGTTGAGAGGACAGCCAGTTGGATCAAAACTGTTAACTCAAAGGAGGTCCCAACCATGGGTGTGGCAAAAGAAGTGGAGCTACAACTTGGAGATTGGAAGGGCAAGAAAACTATTGAGGTAATCCCATTGGATGACTATGAGTTTGTTCTTGGCTTAAATTTCTTTGAACGAATTAATGCTCTCCTTGTGCCTTTTGCTTATTGCATTTGTATCTTGGATGCCCGATCCCAATGTGTTGTGCAAGTGAATCGAGAAACAGGTGTTGGAGCCAAGGTGTTGTCCGCAATCCAGTTAGCCAAGGGTGTGCGCAGCGATGAAGTCACCTACTTGGCTGCCCTAAAGTTTGATGAGCCTCAGGAGCCCATGGATGAGACCCCCCTGGAGGTACTAGAGGTGCTACAGTCCTTTAATGATGTGATGCATGCTGAGTTGCCCGAGGGGCAGCCACCCAAGAGAAGGGTGGATAAAAATGATACATCAGACTTTGCTAGCGGAGAAGTGCTGATGCAAGATGGACAAACAGTGATGTTAGAGAGTCAAAAGCTCGATGAGACAGAGCTTTGCTGCACGGTCCAGGAGAGATCCCTGTTGGAGGACCGTTATTATTGGCCACACATGCAGGAAGATGTTGAGGCCTATGTGGAAACTTGTCTAGTGTGCCAACAAGACAAGGTTGAGCTTAAGACACCAGCTAGACTCTTACAGCCATTGTCCATACGGAGCGCCAAGGTGAGAGCGACTCCATTGATTTTATTGCAGGTTTGCCTAAGGCGGATGAGTTTGGGAGCACTATGGTAGTGGTTTGGATTGAGTTGTTCAAGCTGCTGGGGTTAGACTTGAACTTTTCCACCAGTATGCATCCCTAAACAGATTGGCAGACCAAGAGAGGGAATGCTTTACGGGAGTTATATCTCAGGAACTATGTGAGTGCAACGCAGCGAGACTGGCCGAAGCTAGGAGTGAAGTCTTCCTGCGACAAAGATATACAGTGTATACTTGCAGGTCGAGTGGTACGACGAAAGAACTACAGGCCAAGGCATGAGTACTTTGTCCAGTGGAAGGACCACCTAATAGTGAGGCAAGTTAGGAACCAGCCGAGGCATTGTGGCAGTTCCAGAATAAAATTGAGCAGTTCCATGCAGAGGACGCGATGAGGGCGTCGCTGGAACAGGTGGGGAAGAATGTCACGGCCTGCGCGATCCCGCTCGGGTCCGTTATGCATACAACAGGTCCAAGCCCAGGATCTAAGTTACAAAGAGCATCTTGACCCACCAGAATAGGCCCAATTCCTGGAGCATTCTAGAAGGCCCTGGAAGATAGATTTTACCTGGAAGTTCTAGAAGCAGTAAAAGATAGTTACTGCCCAACAGTTCCAGCTTATCTAGAACTCTAAGAGATAGAGTTTAAATTCCTTTAGGCCTCTAGATAATGTAATCTTAGTTGTTCATTTGTTTAAATCTGAATCGTTGATGTAAGGGGAACTCAACTATAAATAAAGGTCTCCCCCAGCCTCATTTGTATCATTCAACTCATTTGAGTAATATATAAGAGCATTCTTCTCTACTCTCTTTTGTTCAGTTTTTTTGCTTATTAGTAACTTTTAGTTACCAGTGCTTTTCTTGAGTGTTAACAGGCTGACTTAGGCATTCAAGGAAACGACTTTCAACCTAAGACCGCACGGTTCGTAAGGCTAAAATTTCGAGTCCGTGACATATGCATGTGCCTTTTTTGTTTTACTGTTGTTTAAGTATTTGTTTTGTTTTGGTGGTGGAACCTATGATTGGGAACTCATGATACCCACACATATAGATATAGCTTCCAATTTCCATTATCCTTTAAGTTAAAAAATAATAGTGCAAGTTGAAAAGTAGGATTAAGTGGAAGTTTCTTTGTGTCTTTCCTTCGTAATGGAAGTTGTTGATGTTCGCGGAAGGGTTTCGGTAATTTTAGATACAATATGATTATATAATATAAATAAGTTATAAAAAAAAAGGTAAGATTTGAAAAATAATATGAATATGATATGTATCAAAAATTATATAAATATATAACATTATATACATTATTATCACACGAAAAAATAATAATGAATACAAAATAAATACACCAATTACCAAATCTATCTAGAATGAAATTATGTGAGTGGCCTCCATAATTCTGAGTTGGGTGCCTTTGTTTTTATTTGGATTCGCAAAAGCCAAAAGGTTTAACCTTTTTTCAGTGAATAAAAATTGGACCGGATTGACCGATCGGACCGGTTAAATCGGAAATCGGTGGTTTATCCGATCCGACGGGTGTATAAAATCGGATTTAATCGAACCTGTCAAAAACCTGTTCAACAGGTAAAAAATCGGGAAAAAAAAAACCCTTTTTTATTTTTTAATTATTTTTTTCAAAAATATTTTTTATAAGTGATGAGATTTGAACCCATAATCCTTTGGAATTATACTAAAGACCATACCACTAAGCTAAATGCTTATTTTTATTTATTATTTACTATATTTAATATTTATTTAACATTAAAAATAATTAAAAATCTCATTTAAAATATTCAACCGATTGAATTGAGAACCGAAGATCATATCAATTTAACTTCCGATCCGATTTTTTCAACCTTGCCTTTTTCCTTTCTTTGACATGGACGTACCACTTTGCATTGGCCCTGTCTGGTGTAGTGTCTATACTCTCAAAAGTGTGGGCTGAAGCTGAATCCCGACAATGCCACTCCAACTTATCTTAACCTTTCCTTTCCTCCCACCTGAGGGGCTATGTCCAAGGGCCTGACAGGCTCAGTGTCTCAGATGAACCCGTCTATGTTCGATCGGACTAAAATCAATCTTCAAACACTTTCAAGTTTGAACTCGAATACATCTCTTTGGATTATAAAATCTCTAGTTTATTCTCAACTTTGGGCAACACGCCTTTGGTATTTGGTAGATTTAGTAATTCGTTAATTCGTGTCGTATTCGTGTATATTTTTTAAGATTTATATTTGATGCATTATCAGTGTATAGATTTATACACTGACAGTGTATCCTAGATGTTATCTGTTAAAAGTTAAGTTGCAGGGTTAGGGTTAAGGTTAGGATTAGGATTAGGGTTAGAGTTAGGGGTTAGTGGTTAGAGTTAGGGTTAATTTTTTAATGAGATGTTATTGTAAAATTCATTTTCACTGTATAAACCTATACACTGACAGTGCATCAAATACAAACCCTATTTTTTTTATTATAATTGGATTTAATGTATTTTATATTAATATAAATTTTGATATATTAATAATTTGTATTATATATATATTTTGACACATATATATCGTATAATCGTGTTTAACATTTTCAAGTGTAGCCTTTGGGCAATACCGTTTGATAATACTTGAAGAGTATGAATCCTTTGGAAAAGGGTAGTTATAGTGGAGAGTATAGTCAAGTCAATCAAGGGACATGGGTGATATATTTTCTCTACCTTGTGTAAGTCATACCTGCTTAAAGTAAGTCGGCAGAAAACGACTGAATTCCTTCATCGTCAAATATAACTTCATCTTACATTAATGATCTTGAATTGTTTTATTTTTTAAATAAATATTTAGCCTAAAAAATATATCACACCAATCAATCTTTCTTGTTTATCAAATATGAATGCATAAATATACCAAATATTCATATTCTTTTTCAGTAGAATTTGTTGGAAAATATTTGCTATATACTACTTATAAACATAATATAAATATAAGAACAGTAATACAAAATCGAATATAAAGACACTTACAAGAATTGATTTGAAAAAATCAATATCGAGTCAAGGTTGGACCTCTAACCTTAAGACGTTTTTTGCCTGTCTAAGGTGCTTACAGTATCGATGCAAATCGTCTCCCAGGTTTCCTCGATATACGTTGCAAATGAGAGCACACTCGGATGCAACACGGCGAACAAAAGAATGCTGAAGTCTCTCTCTCAGAAGACAGGAATATTTTGGTGAATTAGTTTTTAAGTGAATAACATAGACACATGAAGTCTGTATTTATAGGAGCCAAAGAACCTATTCGGAAAAGACACATCAATTGGATGAAACCTATTTGATCAGAACAGACACATCCTTTGGGATAAAATTGGTCCGAACAGACATGTAATGATCAGACTTCTTCCTCTTCAAGTGGGTACCTTTGAGATTAATTTTCATTCAAAAATGATATCAATTGTGTACCTTAATGATACACCGTGTATCTAATTACGACAACCTACGTATTGGAATACATATTTCGTATATATACACTCAAAATAAAATATTGATATCTAACAATCCCCCACATGAATGGAAATTATCTGATTAAAACGATAAACTGATTTGAAGTTTGAGAGAGACTTTCTTTGAAGAGTAATTGCATCAAGATAGGTAGCTTTTGGCTTTGAACCTTCCATAGTGAATAATTATCGGATTTACTCGGCTAACTAGTGAACATGATGTCTTGAACTATTCAGCCTTTAGTGTAAACCAAGACAATAATTATCACACAATTCCCCTTCGAACATCTTCGGTTCTCACGGTTGTGTCCATTTTGGCCTCGGACACTTCCTGGTTTCTTATGAGTACTCTAGAGAATTTAGCCTGATCAATTCTCATAGAAGTGGCCACATTTCTTACTCATAATAGGTGATTGCTCATTAAGAGTATCCTGCAATACCCCACTTGATTATTTATCAAGCTATAAGAATCATTAAAAGCATAGCTTATCCTACCTTATTTGCAGGCAGTACTAAATCATCATAGGAATGGATAAGAGTGTTTAACTCTTTTAGTGCTTACACTCAGTTACATAATTTAGTTGTCCCTTTTGAACCTAGATCTTGGGATCTCCAGTCAGCTAGGTTGGGTTTCCACTATGTAACTTTAATTTATAGGCTTAAGACCCATTCCCCTCGATGATATACTTGCTCTCTTATTAAAACTTTTCGTAAGCGGATCCGCAATATTATCCTTTGATTTTACATTATCAAAAGAGATAATTTCATTTGAGAGCAACTGTCTAACGGTATTATGTCTTCAACGAATGTGTTGAGATTTACCGTTATAAACAACTCTATGCCCTACCAATTGCAGATTGGCAATCGCAATGTATATAAATTGCAGGCACGGGTTTCGGCCAAATTGGAATATCTTCTAAACTTTCGAAGCCATTGCGCTTCTTCTCCAGCTATAACTTCAGATACCATGGTAAATCTGGCTATTCACGTTTGTTTAGAAGATTTCCAAAATACTGCAGCTTCTCCAATAATAAAGATAAATCCGTTAGTGGATTTGAAATCTTTAGTATTGAATATCCATTTTGCATCTGGATATCTTGTGTGGTGCAGTCCATAACTTTAGGTGTATCTTAAATATCTAAGTACCCCCACAATGGCCATCCAGTATCCTTTCCAAGAATACTTGTAAATTTACTCAGTTTGCTAACTGAGTATGTTATGTCTTTACATTCATTTACAACCTAATGGTTTACTTTCAGGGTCTGTGCCACTCTTGGCACCATCAAGGATCATTGATCTCATGGACAAGGTTTCATCCTCCGCTTCACAACGGGGTAGTCCTGGTAGCACCAAGGCATGTCGATACCATACCATGTCACTCTTCCCCACTTACTATGTCGATACCCTCATTGACGACAAGATCATACCTAAGTACCCTTGTTGCATAAAGTTGACATTTTCTCACATTTCTTTCTCTTGCCCTCAAGGACTAGGTAATGATCCCATCAAATAATGTACCGAACACAATTCTAGGTCCTATCATGACCTTTTAAGTCGGAGAAACTTATACCTTCGCAAGACACCCCTACACTTTCATGTATTTTTATGATGGTCTTTGACCCTTCCATAATTCATATGGTGTCTTGTCTAATTTCTTGTGGGATATTTTAGTTAAAATATAATTAGCTATTAAAATAGCCTCCCCCCACAAGTTCTGAGGTAACCCTGAACTTATCAACAAAGCGTTCATCATTTCATTCAACGTTCGGTTCTTGCATTATGCAATACCATTTTGTTGAGGTGAATAAGGAGCATTGGTTTAATGGATGAAACCATTTTCTGAACAGAATTCATTAAATAATGAACCATATTCACCACCTTTATCACTCTTTATTATCTTACTTAGTTGATTTTCAACCTCATTTTTAAAGAGTTTAAAAAACTTTCAAGGTCTCGTCTTTGCTTCTTAGCAAATAGACATAACAATATCTTTTTATCACCTCTAGTTTGCACAAACTTTAAGTCACATAAATCAGTGTGAATTAAATCTAGAGGTTTACTTATTCTTTCTACCGAATAGAAATGAGCCTTAGCCAATTTGGATTCTACACAAATTTTCCATTTGTGATTTTTATCAAAAACAATTTGCTGAAGCAAATCCAAATTGCTGATTCTCTGCAAGGTCTTGTAAAACACATGACCTTATCTATCATGCCATATGTTAGAGGATACCACCAAATAAACATAAGAAATAATTTAATTATTATTTATGTTCTTTGGCACAACAACTATTACATAAATATCCTCTACTCACAAACATACCACTTTTGGTGAGTACAAATTTATCAGACTCAAATACGAGTCTGAACTCGTTCTTGCTCAACAGAGAGCTGGAAACCAAATTCTTACAAATTTCAGGAACATGAACCACATTGTTCAAAGTTAGTTCTTTAACAGATGTCATCTTGAGCACCACCTTTTCATGGCCTCGTACCTTGTAAACCGAAGAGTTTCTCATAAATATTGCTTTTATATACTCGGACAAACTCTTTCTATCAGAACAAAAGTGACAAGTGAAACCGGTATAAACCCACCATGTCTTAGGGCTTTTTTCTACTATGTTCACTTGTGACACTACAACAGCAAGCTCAATCTCATTGTCATCAACTAAGTTGGCTTGAGTTTTTTTTTTTTTTCTTGTTCTGACGGTAGTCCTTTGCTTAATGACCGGGCTTGTTACATGCGAAACAAGTTCCCATGAACTTTTTGAAATTCGTTCCCTTTATTAGCTTGGGAAAAACTAGAACCAACAAATTTTTCTCTTGTTGGTCTTGTGCGAATGTTTTACAACATTTGCCTTGGCTTTCATAGTCTGAACTTTAGCCATCTTCTCTGAACCACGGTTATCCTCCTCAATCTTTAATCGAACAATCAGGTCCTCTAAAATCATCTCCTTCGTCTTATGCTTTAGATAGTTCTTGAAATCCTTCCATGAAGATGATAATTTCTCTATCAAAGTCGCCGTCTCAAATGATTCACTAAGAATCATTCCTTCGACAGTAATCTCATGGAGGAGCAATTGAAACTCTTGGACTTGACTAATCAAGGATTTTGAGTCCACCATTTTAAAATCCAGAAACCGGCCAACCACAAATTTCTTCATGCTGGCATCCTCGGTTCTGTATTTTCTCTCTAAGGACTCCCATAGCTCTTTAGCTGTCTTGATCAAACTATACACGTTGTATAACGTGTTGTCCAATCCGTTGAGGATATAGTTCTTGCATAGGAAGTCAGAATGTTTTCATGCTTCCACCGAGGCTACAACCGTAGTATTGGTCTCTCCCTCTTTAGGAACCGGGGCCTCCTCCCGTAAGAACCGACTAGGTTCAGAGTGGTAAGATAGAACAACATCTTTTGCTGCTATCCTTTGAAGTCCAGATCATTTAACTTCTCGGGTCTCTCACCATGTGTAACATATAGTGGCATTGGCGTTATAGGCGCACTCGTATTTACGATAGACCGTTCTGCCATCTGTTATTTAAATAACAGGATCACCTTTATATATATATAGATATATATATATAAACACATATTTTTAAAGAATATATATATATATATATATATATATATTACAAACACAATATATATATATATATTATACAAACGTAACATGTATAATCACAAATATATATATATATGCTGCCAACAAATCTATATATATTACAAATATATATAAGTTTTCAATAAAATATATATACAAATATATATATATGTTCACACTAATATATATATTTCAAAAAAGTAACAATATATATATTTAACTATATATATATTCTACTTATATATATAATATTCTAAGAAATATATATATTCTGCCAATATATATATATATGCAAAATATCGTACACCATATATTAAACAATTATATATGTTATAACAATTATAAAACCATGTTGACCGCACCACGATAACAAGTTTAACTATATTTATAAATGCTTTCAATAGTTATAAAATATGTCTAAAAAAACGTTGAAACTTGAAACAATATGCTACAATACAACATGAAGTAATATAAATATATTACTAAACAGTAATATTAAAAACCAAATGTATACCAAATTTATACCAAACGTAGTATATATAAAAGTTACCGATTCAACTCAAAAGAAGTTGTAAAAAACAAAATGCAATAACTTGAAACAGTAGCAACATAATATATATGCATCTTTTAAGAAGACATGCCTTTTAAGAAAGACACCAAAAAAAAAAAAACTACCAGCATAATATATAACAAATATACTGAAAATATATAAATTATGAAATCTTGGTTAGTGCCCCGCCGGAACCACCAATTTCGCCCAAGCAAATAGGCCGACTTACACAGCTATCCACTTGGTTCCTTGTGGACTAACAGAATGAGCTTATGAACACGTGGTTCCCTTTTAAAACTTAATAAAGTCCACGCACACCGCATCATCATAACAAAATTTCCGGAACATCATAATAAAGAGACTTGTCTAATTGCAGTTGGTTCGAGGGAAAGATTCGAAGGACACAAATGATGTGACTGTTCATCACCATCCAGTGAAATTTCGAAGATAAAAACATCCCAATTTTCTATGCAAGACATGCATTTTCTTTCTTGGTTACCCTTTTGATTCACAGTTTTGACGTACATTTTCCTTTCATCAAATCCAAAATATAATATATATATATATATAGACAAATATAAATGAAACAAAACCAGGAAAAAATAAACAAGAGTGAATACGTCGTTCAAAAACTATTAGAACAAATTATTCCAACACTGCTTAAACAAATAATGGCCATATACATGCAACAGTATATAACAAATACTAATATATATATATATATATATATATTATAAAGCATACAGTAACGAAAACCAAAGTATAGACACAGCATATAACAAATATTTCAAATGATAAAAACGTCTTAAGAATGTTGGAAAATATTTGCTATATACTACTTATAAACATAATATAAATATAAGAACAGTAATACAAAATCGAATATAAAGACACTTACAAGAATTGATTTGAAAAAATCAATATCGAGTCAAGGTTGGACCTCTAACCTTAAGACGTTTTTTGCCTGTCTAAGGTGCTTACAGTATCGATGCAAATCGTCTCCCAGGTTTCCTCGATATACGTTGCAAATGAGAGCACACTCGGATGCAACACGGCGAACAAAAGAATGCTGAAGTCTCTCTCTCAGAAGACAGGAATATTTTGGTGAATTAGTTTTTAAGTGAATAACATAGACACATGAAGTCTGTATTTATAGGAGCCAAAGAACCTGTTCGGAAAAGACACATCAATTGGATGGAACCTGTTTGATCAGAACAGACACATCCTTTGGGATAAAATTGGTCCGAACAGACATGTAATGATCAGACTTCTTCCTCTTCAAGTGGGTACCTTTGAGATTAATTTTCATTCAAACATGATATCAATTGTGTACCTTAATGATACACCGTGTATCTAATTACGACAACCTACGTATTGGAATACATATTTCGTATATATACACTCAAAATAAAATATTGATATCTAACAGAATTGAGGTAGCATAACTTGTTACCAAAAATGTTTGGCGTCTTTTCTTTTGAATGGTAAGGTACGTGGTTGAAGAAATCCTAGCAATAAATGGGCAGGCAAAATCTCTTACAGAAGCGCTACCACTCTGCCTGCCCTAAGACTACGAATTTACTTTGAATTGTAGTCGAGGATTGGCAGCTCAAGTGATAAGGAAGAGAACACAAATGGACCCCAAGAAAATGAGAAACAGGCATCACCAATGGCTTCACTTCACAAGTACATTTTAAGGTGAGAGAATGGACCTAAAATCAAAAGGGAGCATCCTTTGCGACTTGTTCTTGTTATGACCAACGAGCAAGTCGAGCGTCATAATTCTAGAGAAGAGTCATGAATCTCATATCGATTGTATATTAAAATTTGATTAGGTATATAATTGTTCATACCATATTCAATTTGTGAGGCGTTTTTTATGGATAAAACAGTGAGACCCAATAAACCGAAACAGATAATACCTTACAAGTTGGTGGACCGTGATACCATATCTGATCTTCACCTCTCTTTTTTTAAGTGCTCTCCTTTGAACTTAACATGTCCTTTCTTTTTGTTTTAAATACAGTTGGAGATTCTAATTTTACTCAAATCATTTTTCCTCTTGCAATTGCCCAATGTTGTCCTCAATGTCCCCATCTACCCCTCCAAAAGTTATTCCTTTTACTTTGGACTAAAACTTTAATTTGGAATTATATATTTCACTTTCACTAAAAGGGTCCTTATTAAAAGTTTTCTATGAAAAATTATACTATGAACCCTTCCCACCACATCAGCAATGGTTTCAGCCAATTAAATTAAAACAAATCAGATTTTTATTCCATGTCATACTTACTTTCCAACGTAAAACACGACCCTAAACCTTAAAACACAACCCTGCATCTTAAATCTTAAACTCTAAACCTTAAACTTTAAACCCTTAAACCCTAAGAACGAAACTAAAGAATAAAAATAATAATGATGACACGTAAGAGTAATCTGATCTAGTGTAATTTGATTTGCTGGGACCATGACTGACGTGGTGGGAAGAGTCTGTAAAATAATTTTTCGTTTCCTATATATGTAAATTTGAGGATGGAATTAGAATGCTCATGTGTAGATTTGAAATCGGATCTGCCCAAAATAGGTGAATCTCCCAGTGAAAAACTGTCAAAACCGTTTATTTTGTTTTCTTTCATTCATTGGCAGATAACTACCAATGATTCAAATTCATTTGAATCCTAAACAGTTAAGGGCCAATATAAAGGAAAGTTTAAATTCCATTTTGGTAACTAGAAAAAAAAAAAAAAAAAAAAAAAAACGAACGGGAAGAAACAATACTGAAGAGGTTGTTTGCAAATTACAAAAGGGATTTAGGCTATAGTTTATGGTTAATTCTCATTAGTGATTTTGTTTTCGATTAATAAATCAAATCGTTCTTCATCAAACGATTCTATAAGTTAATTCCGCAATTTACAAATTATATGAACCCTCAATTTCAATTTCATGAACAACCAAAATTGCATAATTAATGTAAAACTCTAATCAGTAAGAACATGAAATACATTGTTGATGGTCTACGGGTTTTATGAGGTATTAGCTTTCTTCCAAAATGTTGGGACTGTATTAAATCATAGTTTTGAATTCCCTAAATTTGTTTCTAAAAAAAATGCTACTAAATAGTAATACTAGTAGCCTTGACAAAAAAAAAATGAATATTCAAAAAAAAAAATCCATTCCTTAGCATTCTTGTTAAAAAGGATGCATTTCGACAATAATGTAAATCACAAAAATAATGCAATTCTCTTTTCCCCTTTCCTTTCCACTTTGAAACTCAAAATAAATATCAAACCAATAATTTAGGTTGGAATGGGATGCTTTACTTGTGTTTTTCCTTTATTTTGCTTGGACATCACATATTCTCATACTGGTTGCACTTGCCTATTGATATAAAGCAAGAATAATAGTGGGTTGAATATCTGCAACTTTTAAAATATTTGAATTTGTTTAATTTATATGATATCCAAATTTATTTTTTATCTGTTTACTATATGAATATTATTATTCGAATCCTCATTCATTTAGATAGCAATATCTGTCAGATATATGAATCCGTTAAATATCCGAATTCATTAAATAATTTTTTTAAAAATATAAAATTAAATATGTAAATGGATATCCGACACTATCCAAACCAAAGCGGATTCAGATATCGTATATACAAAGGTTCCTACCAAAATCTGTTACGATATAAAATCTAATATTTGAATCCGAAAAATTATCCGAATTTGCAAAAATTGAATTGGATTGTATTGAATATTTGATTTTTTATTATCTATTATCATCCTTAATATAAAAACAAAAAATAGTTTTATACCTAATTAACCTATTTGGAATTTTGGATATACCTAGGGATGGCAATGGAACGGGACGGAGACGGGGATTGCCTTATCTACCTCCGCTCCACTCTTGCATGTATGTTGAAAACATCCACTTTCATGGATGTCGGTTACATTCATAACCGCTTCACGGTACTCCACTCCGCTGCACCACAATTTTTATTAATTATTTTTAACTTAATATTGTAAAAAATTATATTGTAATTTATATATGAACATAATTTTAGTATATAAAATATTAATATATATATATATGATTTTAGTATATATATATATATATATGATTTTAGTATATATATATATATATATATGATTTTAGTATAGATATTAGATATATATACTAAAAATATAAGAAAAAATACAAAATATTTTAAAGGATAAGATAGAAATTTCAAAAAGCACGATGGGGAGGAGAAGAGCAAGCATTTATCAAAACCACTCCGCTTCATCCCACCCCACTTTTCAAAAAATATATATATATTTTCATTCGAAATGGATCGGTGCGAAATCATCCCAAAGATATACCAACGTAATACGCTTGGATAAGCATGGGAAGCAAGGTATTCTGTCAAATGTTATACAATTAGAAACCCAGCAGTACAAATGGGACGGCGGCAGTGAATCCAAATGACTTCATCTCCTAACCTTCGCCCCACACTCTCTCTTTATCTGCCCCCACCCACCACACTTTTTCTTTGCATATATACTGACTCTCAACTCTCTATACTCCATTAATCAGCTGCACCAATCACTTCCCCTGCATTTCACCCAAGTTGTCAGAGACCTTGTTGTAGGAGAAACAATGTCGGATTGGGGTCCTGTTTTTGTGGCAATGGTGTTGTTCCTGCTGCTAACACCAGGGTTGTTGTTCCAGGTGCCAGGGCACCACAGGTGCGTGGAGTTTGGCAACTTTAAGACAAGTGGTGCTTCGATTCTGGTCCATTCCCTGCTGTATTTTGGGCTCATTTGTGTTTTCTTGCTTGCCATTAAGGTTCACTTGTATCTAGGTTGATCACAAATCGATAAATGTGGTCTCATATATAATCTGATTAAGGATGTTGTGGAGTATTATGTTTGCTTGTTTCATGTTCTAATGTTGAGTCTTGAGCTTAATGCAAGGAAAATTTAATCTCTTTTATATTTGTTCATTCTGTTGTTTCTGAATTAGCCAGTATTTTTTCAATTTAAAAAGCTATTGGCTTCTTTGGTTGATAATCTTAGAGCTTGTAGTTTTATGGATATAAAACATTGATCATGATGACTGACTGGTTGAGCTAGCAGCTAGCTTATCATGAGATAAATATCCTTCTTTCATTTGACATAGTAACATCATAACATGAGTTCTCATGCAGCCTCAGTTAGAGTTGGACCAAGTTATTGGTTCAGGTTCCCGTATCCACAGTGGAAGATGAAATCTAGAGGAAAATTTCTTCTTTTAGTTCATGTGTTGGAAGAAGTTGGATTTGCAAGGCAGTGGACCACCCACTGTACTATTTCCCCATTTTCTGGCATGGGTGCCTTAGTAATTCAGGTATTCAAATTGATACCAAGATTGCTTGTATAAATGTGTCAGCACAATGACTCAGTCGAGACTCCAGTCTCCAGCTAGTCAGCTAGAACTGATGCAATAATGATGGAGATTCAAGCAAGAAATGCTGGTGTAACTTCCCTCAATAGTGATTTACCTGGTTCCATGAAAAGGATCGATCCAAGTCAGTCATCTTCGGTTTGAGAGTTGGGAATATCTACTCTAGACTGGTTTATTTCATTACTAGCAAATAGTTTAAGAACAGGCAATGAACAAAAGAGAGATGCTCTCTTTGTGGGAGTGTCTCTCGCAATTCCCTCTGTTCTGCATTAATGCTGCACTTTATTCTAGAAAACTTCTTTTCTTCAGTTATTCTCCCTAAAGCTATGTTACTTGTTCCTAATCTTTTTTTTTTTTTTTTTGAAATATTTGTATTCGACATTTTTAGAAACTTCCAAATATATGAAAAAACTTAAAATAAGTCAAACATACCCGTTTTGGACACTAACACCCGAATCCGAGTAACATAGCCTAAAAATATATATCCTGACAGGAATACTAGAATTAGATTATGCCTTGATTAATCGTTTGTAGAACGTCGTGATGGGTTGATGCCTTATTATCTGGCTTAGTGCCGCAACCAAAAGGAAATTCTTACAACAAGTTTGATTCGCTGTAATGAAATGGAGGGGGAATGAAATTGAGTAGGGAATGAAAAGTTTAAATAAAAAAAATTATTTTACCCTTAATATAAATAATAATATTTTATTTATAAAATTAAACTTTTTTTAATCATATTTTATATAATATGGGCCACGGTGCTGCAGTTGGCATGGAATGGCATGCTACTCTGCTAAGCTTTCAAAGACTAAAGAATCAATTTTCAGTGTTCACAGCTTTATTATCAATTCCAGGAATAAAGTGGCTTCTTGTAGTTCATGTTAATGTTCCCCAAGGAATAAACCGATTTGACTAAATTGGCATATATTCTTCAAGATAGTTTTTTGGACTAAATTTCCTATTTATAACTTGTATCAGCTACTGCTTTAAAAGGATTCTGTTTATGGCTTTGGAAACTCCTTGTAAATCTTTTCGACAAATGAATTTACATGCTCATCAAAAGAAAAGAAGGATGATCCCATGTCTTAATCCAATTGATTTATATAGTTATCTTTAAAACGTGATGGCATCCAACAATTTTGAAATTTTAATTTCAACATCTTCAATTTTTTTTTATTCTCAAACTGCGATCTTTTTTACAAAAAAAAAAAATATATGTTCTCGAAAAAACTAGCAGTAGAATGCCAATCTTGTGAGAAAAAAAATAAAAATAGACAACAATCAAATCCAACTCAGCCATGAAATCTTAGAAAATGATTATACAGGCCTTGACTTTGGGCTTAACTTAAAGTTAATCAACATTATCTTAGGCATTAGTCAGAATCCACTTCTTAAGCCGAAAGTTTCAAATTAATATCTCAAATCATTCCTCCTTACATCTTATCTAAGTACAGATTTATGCTACAAATAACTATAGTGTGGTTTATAATCAACATTTTCTAGGCTCCCCACAATTTACTCTACCATGTAATGTCAGAAGCTTTGATGTACTGAAAGTGCTTTTGGATCAATTGGACCCTAATAGAGGGGGTAATTTTCCTATTTACCCTTTCACTATTTTTTTAAATTTTATTCATTTTTAAAATTTTGTATTATTTTTTTAATTTATAAATTATTTATTTTTAACATAAATATATTTCTAATGATTTTAATTATTATTTAACATAAATATAATTTTAATATATATTTTATTATTTAATATAAATATAAATATAAATTTAATTATTTATTATATATATACACATTTTAATCTAATATCCTTAATAATCATTTTCATTTCTCACTATAACTCACCTCACCTCCACCGCTACGTTTGAATCCAAACACATATCCCACCACTGATTTTAATCTCACCACTGCAATACTCAATCTCATCGTCACCGCTGTTTTTAATCTCACCGAAGCCAATCTCACCGCCCATCCAAATGAACCCTTAATCTGTTACCCTTTGAAACACTAAACAGAAAAGGGGAGGGACATCTACTTTTAAAATGTCTTTTTTTTTTTTTTACAAAAAAGATCGCAGCTTAGGGATAAAGGAAGGGGTTACAGATGCCGAGATTTGAATCTCAGACTTGCTGGATGTCATTTCATAAAAATGACTGCATGAACCAAATGAGCTAAACTCTGAGTTCAAATATCTGTTATCTTGAGAATAAATTAAACTAGGTTAATTTATTTGTTTAGCTTGAAATATTCCTATTTTTACCTTTTCATAAAGTTTCGGTCTAGATTGAGCCGAGTTTTAGATATGATATTTTAAGCTCGAATCTAATCTAGTTTGACTCGAATTATTATTTAATTAATAATAATTATTTTTTTAATTTAATTTTAAAATATAAAAATACTTTTAATATATTTTTTTACATCGATTAACTAACTAAACGATGGGGAAGGCACTGTAGACAAGTTTTCCTGTGCAGAAGCCTGCCAAATTAACTAACTAAACGATTAACAGGTCAATGGCACTGCAGCTCTGGATAAACTCTTAAAGGATGACAAAATTCGATTCGACTTATGAATTTTACATCGATTCTCTTTGAATAGAGATTTTTTTTTAAAAAAAAGTGAGAGCGGGACGGTTTTGATAAATATTTGTTCCGTTTCGCCCGTCCAGACTTTTGAAATTATTATCTTATATCTTAAAATATTTTATATTTTTTCTTATACTTTTAGTATATATATTAGATATATATACTAAAATTATATATATTATATATTAATAAATTTATATATTAAAATTATGTTTATGAATAAATCATAATATAAATTTTATAATATTAATTAATAAAATGTCTGTTTTTTTTTTTTTTTTTACAAAAAAGACCGTAGCTTAGGGATAAAGGAAGGGGTTACAGATGCCGGGATTTGAATCTCAGACTTGCTGGATGTCACCTCATAAAAGTGACTGCATGAACCAAATGAGCTAAACTCCGAGTTCAAATATCTATTATCTTGAGAATAAATTAAACTAGGTTAATTTATTTGTTTAGCTTGGAATATTCCTATTGTTACCTTTTCATAAAGTTTCGGTCTAGATTGAGCCGAGTCTTAGATATGATATTTTAAGCTCGAATCTAATCTAGTTTGACTCGAATTATTATTTAATTAATAACAATTATTTTTTTAATTTAATTTTAAAATATAAAAATACTTTTAATATTTTTTTTAACAATAAAACGAATTTTCAAATCAAAAATTCATTTTAAACAAATAATTTTTTTTACTTTCCGGATGTAATCCAATCCACCTATAAACTAGAGGTGCTCATGGTCGGGCTGGGTCTAGGCCCAGAAAAAAATATTTTTCCTTGCCCAAGTCCTTTTCGGACCAGCTCATAAGCTAATTTCATTATTCATAAATTATTAAAATATTAAAATTTTATTTTTATTTTTATATTAATATTAATATATATTTTATAATTAAATTTAAATAAAAAATATTTTTTAATTATTAAATAGTAATTTGAGCTGGTCTGGATCGACTCGAATTACAAATACTCTTATCCAAATTCGACTCGAATCGAACGTGTAAAATCAAACGAAGTACCCGATCCTTGATCAGGTCTACTATGAACCGCTCTATGCATTGTAGCTACATATAATATAATTGATTGCAATTTTGGATCAGACCTCGAAACTCTGAAATTGAAATCACGTGACAAATTGCTTGCAATTTGGATTTCTTCCATCTTCTGGAGAAAACAAAAGAAAAAGAAAATACAATCACGATTCTTCATCATAAAAAGATTTTATATTAGCAAAGACATACTATTAAACACAGTCATTGGCATCTGTCGAGAAGCCACGATGTCGACATGCATGTATATTTTGCTGCCCTTTGCCTTTAACCTGGTTTCTTGCTCTTCACATATACTCCTCTGCTCTGAAAAACTGGTATTAATTTCTTCCTTGCTTTCTTCTTTAAACGACAACTCAGAGTTACATATTTAATTCAGAGCTTCATCAGCTATATAAGTTTCCCTTTTTTGCGTCTTTGATTACCCTTCTGATTGGCTAATGTATTTTCAATGTGTTTAGTAATTTATATTAAATGTTATTTAATAGAATTTTTTTTTTTTTTTAAATGTTGAATGAGATAAGAAAGTAAAGAGTTATTTATCATTTAATGCAGAAACATGTTAAGTCAATTTTAATTTTAGAAAAAATCACATTTGAAATAAATTATCTTTTTTTTTGTTATAAAAAATGAGATATTTAAATTAACAATTTTAATTTTTATCTAGAACAATATAAAATGTTATATTACTAAGATTAAAATAGTGAAATAAATATTTTTCAAATTTCAACATTTATAGTTATCAAATAATTAATTATAAATATTTAATTTTTATTAACATATTAAACAGTTTTTATAATATAAATTTAAGGTTAATAAATTCAATCTAAAAATACAATATTTAATTTATCAATATTTAATTTTTTAATTTATCGAACAACACCTTAATTAAGCCGATCGAGTTGAGTTGAGCACTGACTGCTTGAGATAAAAAAAACAAAAATAAAAATAGAAGGCAATTGGCTTATGATGTATTAATGGCTCTGCCATTTTATAGAACTTAAATAAGGGTAAGAGGAAGTCTATCCAGTAGGCATCAGAGCCCTCTTTAATTGACCTGTCCCTTGGATATTGTCAAATGCCATTTTTGCTTGTTTCCATCCACTTTTTGGATAAGTATATATCGATGCTGATTAATTGCTGAAGCTATTAAACAGAATAATAATAATAAAAACAAAAAAATTTTGTTTTACATTAACTCTTAAAATTGACACTGCATATATATAGACCATGAAAACGATGGGGATGGCACTGTAGACAAGTTTTCCTGTGCAGAATCCTGCCAAATTAACTAACTAAACGATTAACAGGTCAATGGCACTGCAGCTCTCAGGATAAACTCTAAAAGGATGATAAAATTCGATTCGACTTATGAATTTTACATCGATTCTCTTTGAATTGAGATTTTTTTTAAAAAAAAATTGAAAGCGGGACGGTTTTGATAAATATTTGTTCCGTTTCGCCCGTCCAGACTTTTGAAATTATTATCTTATCTCTTAAAATATTTTATATTTTTTCTTATACTTTTAGTATATATATTAGATATATATACTAAAATTATATATATTATATATTAATAAATTTATATATTAAAATTATGTTTATGAATAAATCATAATATAAATTTTATAATATTAATTAATAAAAATTGAGGTGTTGCGGAGTAGAATTTCAAGGAGCGATTATGGATGTAATCGACATCCATGAATGTGGATGTAACCGACATCCATGGAGGTGGATGTTTCCAACATCCATGCAAGAGTGAAATGGAGATGGATAAGACAACCCCCGCCTCCATCCCGCTCCATTGCTATCTCTAGTAGAGATGGCAACAAGTCGAATATCTACATTTTTTTATACTTTCCAAATCCGAATCCGCAAAACTATTTTAAAATTCGAATCCGTAAATTATTCGCATTTAATCCGCATGTTACTATCCGAATCCGAGTCCGAATTAAATAACATTATTCGTCGGATATCCGAATCCATTAAAAATCCAAATTCAATAAATCAATTTTTTTTTTTTTAATAAAAACATAAAATCAAACAAAAATTATGTGTTTTACAAATAAGCGAATTTGGATTTGGATATTCCAATCCGCTATCCGAATCCGCAGAAGTAATATGGATTCGGATAATGGATATTCGAGATTTCATATCCGCATCCGCTCCGAATCCACTGCGGATAGTAATTATAATATCCAAATTCGACTTTTATCCGAATCCACAAATCCAAATGCACAAAAAACGAATCAAATATTCACAAATATTCGAATTCGTATTTTAAATTGTCATCTCTAAGTCTCTAGCTGCAGCTCTTAGGATGAATACGTCTTATTAATAAATATAATATTAGAATTGCAGTTTGAATGATGATTTGAGAAGGCGGGGCGGGCCGTGGCGCCACCATACCTTCATATCCACAAATCTGGAACTTGTTTTACAAAAAGGAGCACCGAAAGAGGAATAGTAAGGACTAGGGTGTTTCATGTGTTTGCAAGCTATTTGAGCTCTGTTAAAAAAAAAAAATAAATTCAACTTGATCATTATCGAATCGAGTTCGAACAACTCAAATTATTAAACAAATCGAATTCAAATATCCTAATATTTAACTCAAACAACATATTCTTTTTATTTAACATATATTTTTTTATTTTTAATTAATATTAAAAAAAATTCAATTCAACCAACACAAATAATTAAATTTAAAATCAAATATAAAGAACGAACCTATTTTTTACTATATAAATTAGTCTAATTGAGTAAACTCTAACAATTCAATTTTTAATTCGAATCAAATTTAAATTTTAAAAATAAAACTCAATTTAACTCGAATCTCGAGCCGAATTTTAAATTTCAAATCGAGCTCCTTAATGCTTGAGTTCAGCTAGATTACTCTCCTAATAAGGACAAGCTCAGCAAGTAGGTAAAATAGAAAGGTAAGGTAAGAGCAAAAGAGATAAGGACAAGCTCAGCAAGTAGGTAAAATAGAAAAGTAAGGTAAGAGCAAAAGAGATAAAAGGCAGGGAACTGTGAAGCGGCACCGCAATGTTTAAGAAAGAAAAAAAAAAAATGTCTTATCCATCCATGATCCTGATTAAGCAACTCGCCAACCATCCTTATTGACGTCGAAGGATTTTCTGCCCCAATACTTCCTCTATATTCTTTACGGAAAATACTTCTTTATATAATTCCCTAACAGTTCAACAAAAAAAAAAAGGAAAGAAAAAAGAAGAACAGAGGCTTACCCAATAGAAATTGAATATAGAAAAGAAATAGGAAACAACCCTACCATTTCTTCTCGCAAATAAGAATACAATACACATTGATTCAGTTAAATCCTTTGACAAGTCACTACTTCAACTAGACAAAGAAGCCATATCCACATATTTGAGTAACATTTGAAGCAAGAGTTATCCACATTTCCTGCATTAATACTCGAAGAAACCTGGTAAATCCATTTTCCCTGTATGTAGCAATACGCAGCACCATTCGCAAGAACTCAATTGCTGCTCGATTCTCCAAGGCGGTCCAACTCTCTGTCAGAACCACACCTTTTATCTTCACAAAAGTTTCCATGCTGCAATGCCAAATCGTTTTGAATAAAAAAAAAGTCTACCAGCAATCTCGTAAATGTTACATAAATTTAATTTATTGAAGAAAAAGGGGGGAAAAAACAAAAAAGTAGTCAGCAGTCTGTTCAACAATGAACTACCATGTTTCATTTCATGCAAATAAGGATAAATTAGCAGCCCAAACAAAAATCCATTGTTTCTTCACAAGCATTTGAAAACCTCTTATACCATGCAAAATATAGCAAATAATAAAGGAATACTGAAGAGCAGAGATGTCAGATACTACATAGTAAATTAAGCTAATTTGCTGCAAAAATGGTCAACAATTCGAAATCATGAACCTACTATAAGCTTAACCGATGTCGTACTATTCAACCTCAAGCTCAATTTATCTAGAGTTAGATCCAAAGCTCAAACATAAAGTCAAATTGAGTCAGTCTGCTTCAAAATTTTGCCCAAATTTGATCAACCAAAAACAGTTTAGATGAGTCATTACTTATTATTGTCTTATTCCACCACTTGTCAAAGAAACCCACCAACCAGCAATTTATCATATCTTGAACTTGCAATACCCATAATGTCAAATGATTGCTAAAAAAAAACAACAATACTAACTACAAAGATAATGCATTCATTACACTTCCAACCAACAAAGTGAAGAGAACATGGAAATGCTATAAAACAAAACTTGATACGAACCTATTTAATTCATTCTTAAACATATTTTCACGCTTAACAGAGTTTTCCAGTATAATAGAAGGAAAAAAAAAAAATCAGCATTTGATTGCATAAAAGGTTCTCAAGAAGCACGCATCGAAGATAAATGGATAAAGTTAAATAAAGATTGGATGGCAAGTTATTTTGCAGAAAGGTAAACAACCTATTGGAAAGCATTCTAAATATTCCAAATATAAAATGCAAGAGAATAAGCAGGTCTCACGGAGGCTTCCAAGACCCTGCCAATCATGTTATTTCAACTAATAAAAGGTTTAGCTACTTCTTATTTTAAGGATAATTAAAAAAACACTTGAAAAGAGTTATGATTAAGCTCTGTTTCTTAGTTTTCCACAGGTAATCTGCAAATTCTCTTTTATCTAGGTTAGGTGCTCACCCTCTCAAAATACAGTTCATCATTGCTCTAGTGAAAAAACAAGCAACCACCCTCCATTCTAAAATATCCAATGCTAAATTTTAGCAGAACAGGTAAACAAAAAATACAAGAAACGGAATAGAAGGGATTTAAATTGTGACCGGAAGAGATAACTTGGGGGAATATGAGATTTAATTCACAATAATCTATTTAGTACTCTAAATAAACAATATGCGCTTTTTGCATCTTTTACTCATTCAACTATCAATCCGGATCCGGAAAGAAAACCCCAATCCCTAAACCTACAATTCCTATACTATATTGGCACTATTATTATGGTATTGAAATTAAAGTCACTTGTACCAAATATATATATCAAAGTCACCTAATAAAGGAATCCAGTTACTTTAAAATCAAAGAAATAAGAAAGGATCCTAGGGTATGTTCTCTCTGTTTTTTTTAGATGAAATTTTTTTCAATTATTCCAAAAAGAAATCAAAATGAAAGAACCTAGAACCGAACATGTTCTTCTCCCTAGTTCTTCACGAAAACCAAACACAACAACCAAATAGATGAAAATTAAGACATAAAAAAGCAAACATCCCAAAGCAGACAATCAGAGAATAAAAGAAAACAAATTTATCTCAAGCATGAAAGCTCCGAATCAAGAAATCAAAAGATAGTAAGTTATAACACAAGACAATTAAATGTAAAAGTGTAAAAACAACACCAACCCATGTATACCATCGACTAATTTTTTTTTTTTTAAAGTATTTTAAAAGAAGAATTAATAAATAAAAAAACAAATTACCAGGAATATCCTTTCGCGGCGAAGGAGGGGCCATGGCGTAACAAAGAATAGAACGACCTAACATGGAAACCGTGGAAACAATCCCAGCTACGTAAAATACCATGAACAAACCAATAACCCAAGGCATCAACATGAACCCTATAAAGAAAGTAACTGATCCACACAGCATCAACGAAACCGATATCCCTAGCATCAGCCAAGCGAATCCCGCCGGCGATATCGTCGTAGTCGTCGTCGATGTCGGTGGGGGATGAGGCATCCTCGACGGCGCCGGAGATTGGTCGGTGAAAGGCATCGGCGGCGATCGTAGAAGATTCAGAACCAGCGTCGACAGCTCGTAGAAAACCCTCGATTGCTGATCCTGATGTCGATGATTTTCCTGTTGACTTGTCATCTTTTTTTTTTCTCAGACAAAATCCGATTGAAAATTCGAAGATGAAAATTTTCTAAACCCTATAATCCGGAGAAAAAATTAAAAAGATTTCAGATACCAAGTATGATATTTTTTTTCTCTCTTTTGCTAAAAACGAGGCAAATGGATAAACTCAGGGACAGGACAGTTTTCTAAACCACTGTTTGATTGGAGAATAATTAACAACTGGAGAGTTCTGATGGGCAAACCTTTGTTTGTTTCTCAGGAAATTCTGGAGGGAAACCAAAAAGAAAGTGACGCGGCGGTGCTGTTATTCCGATTAATTGGAAATTTGGAATTTTCAGAAACCAAAAACAAAATAAAGAAGAAAAAAAAAAAGGAAAAGGTGACTTTTTTGGATGAGAAGTAGGTTCCACCCGTAATTTTTGGCGCGTGTGATGAAAACGCTTTATGGATTAGATTGGACGTGGAAGTCTTAGACTCTTTATGTGGGGGACAGCTGACTTACGCCTTATCCTTTGAAGTTTGAACTTTGAACCTTGAGTTGAGGTCAGGCCGTTTTCACTAATTGATTAAGCGCGTGGACGCTGCTAATTTGATGCATTACTGTTAATTGCTTTTTTTTTTTTTGTGCCTAAAAATGATTATTTGATTATCTAATCTAACCTGATAAAGAAACCTAAATTCATTTTTTATCTTTATTTCTATATTATTTTCAGCTATTAGCTAATTTTATGCACTCCTCTTTTTCAAAGTTTTGAAAAAATTTCATTTTTCTTACCATAAAATTTTTAAAATAGTACAAATTATTGTGTTAAAGTAGTTTAATTGGTAATGGAAATTCCTGGTTTATAAATTTTTAAAAAATCAGGAAATTTTGTTTCAAACTTTAATGGGTAGTTAATTCCATTACATAAGTTTGGTTAGGTTTGGGTTTTTTTTCCTCTGCAAAGAAATTGGAATTCCCAATTTCCCATCCCCTGTCTGTCTGGAAAATCATGGCCTTGAATTGTCAGAGATGACGTGTTACATTTAGATGCCCATCTTCTAAATTAATTTGAAATAATTATATATATATATATTTTTTCATTTCACTCCTATAACTTTTAGATATAAATATTTAATCTTAAAAATTATTAATATGTTAAAAATTAATCTTTCAATAAAAATAAAAACACTAACAGAAAGCTTAACTGACATATAATTTATACATGTGGATGTCATATTAAAAATTTATTTATAAAAAAAAAATCTTCTTATAAAGATTCAAAAATTACTATTTCATTTTTTTACATTCAAAAATTACTATTTTATTTTTTTACTTTTCTCTTCTCTCATTAAACTAACAGTTTCTTTCTCTTTCTCATTAAATCAATAGTTTTTAATGAAATGAAGTAGAGTTTTTTTATCTTTTATTTAGAATTGTTTTTTTTTTTTTTTGACAAATAATTTTTTTAATATTTTACAAATTAATGAAATGCTACGTAAGCTTCACATGTGATTTATTATATACCACATAAGTTTTTTATATAAACTTTCAGTTAGCATTTATGTTCGAAGAGCGACTAAAAGACTCTTTTTTAACACATTGATAACTTTTAGGATTAAATATTTACAAGTAAAAGTTTTAGGACTGATATGGAAAAAATGTATATGTTTTAGGACTAAAATTATAATTACCTCCAACTAATTTTGATAATTTTAAATATAACTAGATAAAAGATCCGCGCTTTGTTGCGGCATGTTATTATATTTGAATCATATTTTATAATAAATTTGAAAGATAAAAAAGCAAAATGAGTAAAGATAATTTAGAAAAATAATAACCTCATCATTATACGACACCTTTTATAAAATTGAGAGTTATTTGTAATTAGATCCGGTAATTTTGAACATAACATAATTATATGATACGAACATAACATAGTAAAAATAATTAAAATACGACACGAAAAAAAAATGAATACGACACAAAGCCAAAATCTACATAAAACTAATTATGATCGTGTCAAGATTTATATAAATATATAATAGTTTGAATATGATTATGACAGAAAAATAACACGAACACGACCATACATGACACAAAATTGAGAGTTATTTGAATATTGTTAATTAGAGTTGACAATTTCGGACACAACATGATTATACGACACGAAAAGAATATGAAAAAAATAATTAAAAAGCGACACGAAAGATAACATGAACATGACACAAATACACGAACGTGTGAAAATCTACATAAAGCCAATTATTAACGTGTAAAAATTTATATAAATTTATAATATTTTAAACACACGATAAAATAATACAAACAAGTTATGAATATGCATTTTTTTCTCTAAATTGAATCATTATGACAAATTATGCAAAATATGAATGAATTAAAATATGACACGAATACAATATAGAAAAAATAATTAAAATACGACACGAAACAAAAAATAACATGAACACAATACAAATACACGAACGTCTCAAAATCTAATAAAACGAATTATTAACATGTAAAAATTAATATAAATTTATAATACTTTGGCAAACGAAAAAATAACATGAACATAACACGAATGTATCAAAATCTACATTAAACGAATTATTAACTTGTAAAAATTATATAAATTTATAATACTTTGAACATACGAAAAATAACACGAACACGAATACTTTGAACACACGAAAAATAACACGAATACGATACGAAAAATAACATAAACACGGCATAAAATATTTGAAACCGAAAAGATCCGAATCCGAAAAGACCAAAACCCGATATGACTCAAATCCAAAATAATTTCGAGGTCCAAAATAATTTAAAATGACCTAATTAATCCCAAAATCATATGGAAAAAGTCCAACTCAACCTTATTTTTTTAATTGGATATCACAATTAACCCTCAAACTATAATTTATGACATTTATTATGTGATAAAAAGAATGTAATACCATAATTAACCCCAAAACCATAACTAATGACATGTATTATATGACAAAAAAATATGTGTTTCAAAATCTTAAATTTTCAATCCTCCTGCATTTGAGGATTGCTTTTAATGTAGGTTATAGATTAATCCTCTCATTATTATTTTTTTTTTTTTTCGGTTCTATTCCTATAAAAGCCTAAACAGGCTCCAATTTTTTTTGTTTAATTTTAACTAAAAAGCTTATTTTAATAGATGGTTAAAAGTCAAAACTAACCTCCTAATCATGTTATATGATACATCTTAGTTGGCATAAATTTATGCTTGCTAAATCTCTAATTAAGCAACCACGATCAAGGGATAACTTTTATTGTTTGTTATAAATTATAGATATGATTACATAATAAAATATAATACAAAAAAAGAATTAATAAGATATAACATAAAAATAATACTGATTTAAAAATAAAAATAATACAAACACCACATAAATATATGAATGTTTTAAAATTTATACAATACAAATTATTAAGGTGTCAAAATTTATATATAACACCTTAAACATAATTATGATACAAAAATAGTACAAATACCACGTGAATAGACCTATTCATCGACCAGGTTCCGACTTGAAATTTTTTTATTTTCCTTACCTAGGTTCAGGTTGAACCGATTCGAAAGCTCATAACACTGTTCATATAATATTAAAATAATATTTTTTTATATTAATATTTATAATTAAATAAAAAAAATTGGTAAGTGCTTAATTTCATACATTTTCCTATTTAATTTTCTAATACTTTGTGCTTTGATTCTTAAGTTTCTTGATATTTTACTAGGTTTTTATGCTTTTTAGGTATTTTGGAGGAAATGAAGTCAAAACATGTCAATTAGGATGTTTAAGAGCTTATAAAATCACAATCACAAGTTGGAAAAAGACTTGGGAGTCAAAAAGATCAAATTCTTGGTGCAAAGCAGGATCGCATATTTGACCTCGGGAGCTTGTTGCTAAGAAAACATGATGTTAGATTCTTTATTCGAATAAACTTCCTCTTGACTTTTGAAGCTGACTTAAATACATTTCCAACGATAGGTCATGAGCCTAAATCGGATAAGAAATGGTTATCCAAATTGGCGTTGGAAGATCTCCCTAAATAACCCTAGCGGCAGAAAAACCCGAGCCACAAATCACATTTCTTTGTTAATACCCTAGCTGAAATATATGTATTTCCTTGTCAAAGTAGGATTATTGGCTGTCAACTTGCATTAATTGCATTAATTGCAAGAATTTTTCTTTAAAGTTAATCTTTGTCAAAGTAGGAGATTTAAATCAGCTATGACTTTCCTTATTTCTACATGCTTCGGCTGCAAGTAAAGCATCTTTCTTTGTTTAAATATCCTTTGGTTGCAAGTCACCAACCTTTTCTTATTTTGAAGAAACCTTGGCTGCCACTCAACATTAAATGCTCAAGACCTAGACGCTGTCTATAAATAGAGACACAAGGGGGAGCTGATCTCTACACACTTCTTCTACTCTTGTATTCAGATTTTCTTTTTCGTTCTTCTAGTTTTCTTCTTCGTTTCTCTTTAATTTTCTGTTTATGTTAATAATGCCTATGCAAGGCTAGACTTTTCTTTGGTTAATGGTGATTTCAAAACCCTAGACATGTTTTGTAATTGATTTTCTTATTATATATATTATTGGTTTTCTGTCAAAGTTGCTTATGTTATTCTATAAGAATTGTTCATGATGTTGTCTTGATTTGTTTATGTGCCTAACTAGATAGATTTTGATTATTATCTAATGCTAGTTTAGGAGACTTGATATATAACTTATCTTGATTTCTATTCAATAGTGGCAATTTGTGGTTAATGATTATGTTAAAGTTTTCGCTAATTGCAAAGTGGAACATAACCTAAGTTAAACAATTCATGTTTATGTTTTTGTTGCTTAGGTCAACCTATCTTTCTTATCATAAAGCTGCTGTCAAATTAACTTTAGAGATGTTTATCCTAGGTTGTTTGATAGTTAGAGATTAAGTAGTGGCGTTTGTCTTGCTTAACGACGAACTAAGGAATGATTGAGGTAACAGATCTTGTTGTTATCTACGGTTACTAATTTTGATAGATAATTGATGTTGATAGGTCTAAATTTGATTCATAATATTGTCTAGTAGTGGAGAATGAAACCTTAATCATATTTCTCATATTTGATTGTTTATTATTTACTTGTTTTCTACTTTTCTTGTTTTATTTACTTTTAAACTATTTCAAAAACCCCCCATTTACTTTGTTTTCTTTGAACCTAAGTTATAAACTAATAATTTATAAACTAAAATCCAATTCTTGAGAACTCGACCCTTGCTTCTACTATACCTAACAATTGATCTTTTCTAGTGCAAGGCTTTAATAAGATACACTTTTTTGGGTGTATCAAATATTTTTTTATTAATGAACAATAATTGGATCGGGTTGACCCGAATTAAAATTTTTTTTTCCAAATTTGATCTAATACGAACTGAATTTGTCAGACCGAACGAATAATTGGACTTTAAATAGGTCTACACGTAATTTCACAAATGATCAAATCTCAAATCATCGTGATGAAATCGTGAAATGGAATATTAAAAAATAAGAAAAAGAGAAAAATATGTATTATTTTATGTTTAGCTCTTTCTGAAAGAAAGCAAACAAAATGACTGAGTTCCTGTTTCTTGATCCAATCTTACTGCTGAAAACTTTGACTTTCTTTAGCAATGTTAAATAAAAAATTATCTTATATATTAGCAGTGAAATTTTTAAAATTTTACTAGAAAATCGACATATTTATTATTGTTAAAATACATTTATAAAATTAATAAATTTATATAATAATTAACAATAATCTAACTTGGTTGCTAAATTTTAAGGATTTTACCATCTATCTAATATAGTATATAATAATATATATGCTAAAATATGAGTAGGTAGGTGATTTTTAAATGTTGGTCTAAACTAGACTTATTTAAGAGTTGGACGGGTAAGCTTGATCTGTATTGAATCGGGTTTGCACATAATTTTTTTTTAATTCGGGTCGACCCGATTTAATCTAAAATACTGTTTATTAATAAATTATTTTTAATGTTTTTAAATAGTGAAAAGCATTTACGGGCCGATCCAAACTTAAATAACAAATTTTAAAAAAAATTCAAATTACTATTCGATCCATAAATAAATTTAGTTTAACTAAATGTGATATTAATTCATTATATTATGGTTAAATACTTGACATTAGGTTTTGAAGTTTGAAAAAAGGTGAATTTTATTAAACAATGTTAGGTAGTAAGCAATGATTACACACTTGTCTACAATCTATTACTTATCTTAAAAACAATTCGCAGATTCAATCTAATGCTTTGATTGAGGAAATTTGAAGTCATAATTTTTTGCCAGCTTAGCAATGGCGTTAATCATGTTTTTAAGGGCTTTTTGGTACTTAACCTATGGCTTAAAAGAGGAAATATTGAAGCCTAAGAAGCTTCCAGAAGATGAGAAACGGAAAAAAAAAAAAGAGAGAAAGGGATAGTGAGGAGAGAGAATGAAGCTTATGAGAGAAAGAACAATAAAAAAAAGGCTATATAGGAAAAGTGAAAAGAGGGAAAATTTGAGGAACCCGATCTAGTACCTCTGGTGATCGGTTGCCAAACCGGACCATTTTGTACATCAACCGGCATGGGTTGTTACACCGGCGGACATATCAATGATCAGGTAGGAATAGGCGGGTCTTGATTATTTCTTCGATTGGTATTTTGGTGTAAAAACTTATTTCTTTGATTTTGGAGTAAAAACTTATTTCTTCCATGTATTTTGGATTTCCATTGGGTTTTTGTTTCAAGTTGTCAGAGTTGTTGATGTTTTTGGTTTAATGTTTGGTGTTTAAGATTTTAATTTTTTTTTTCTTCTGTTTAGCATGAAAATTAGTAACTAAATTTTGTTATTGTTCTTGGTTTCCTAACTTGCAGATTTCTGGCTCCTCATCAATGGCTGCAAACGAAGAAGAAAAACCAAAGACACCAATTTTTTCAAAGCCCAGTCCAAGCCCCAAGGACAATGTGTCCCAGTCGGCGTTGTCACTGTCCAAGCAAAACGACATCTCTCCGCCTTCCAAAGTGCCGTTGAGTCCCAATCAGTTC
The DNA here is from genome assembly GCA_030761205.1 of Fremontodendron californicum. Classification (NCBI taxonomy): domain Eukaryota; kingdom Viridiplantae; phylum Streptophyta; class Magnoliopsida; order Malvales; family Malvaceae; genus Fremontodendron; species Fremontodendron californicum. The sequence goes on from JAULJL010000013.1 coordinate 25,262,268, forward strand.
ATAGTCTCAGTCGCGGCAAACATCTCCCCTCAGCCGCTCCCAACCAACGATCCCAACGTTTGGGGCGTTCTCACCGCTATCTCTAACAATGCTCTCAAACGCCAACAAGTTTCCCTATTTTAAACCCTAAATCATTTCTCTCTCTCTTCTTCTCAATTTTATTTTGGTTGTCAAAATTCCATTTCAGTAAATTTTCAAATTTTATTTTCATCATATGCTAAGTTATCGTTTGAATCTTTTAGGCTTGAATTGTCTGCCTGATTAAACCGAAATGAAAATTTGCTAAAATTGCTTAAGGAATTAAAAAATGAAAGAAACTATCAGACTGAAAATTGTAAATTGTAAACATACAATGTAAGTGAAAGACTAATGAGGAGATCATTTTTCTAGGGTATGAATATACTTTTGACTGCGGATGAGCACTGTATTGGCCGATTAGTAAAGGATACAAGTTTTCGAATTGAATCAAATTCAGTTAGCGCGGTACATTGCAAAATATATAGGAAGAGAGTGACAAATGAAGATACGCAGCAGTCGTCCAAATGTTATGCACCTTTTTCTTGAAAGATATGAGGTTAATGTGCTGTTTATGATTTATTTTGTTGGGTTTTCAGTATTTATAAATTCCGATTATGTTATGCGTGTTTTTGTAGCACAAATGGGACGTATCTTAATTGGGAGAGGTTGAGAAAGAATAGTCCTGAATTGAACAACATGGAGACATCATTTCATTTTCTGCTCCTCCACAACATGGTAATACTAATACCTGGCCCTGATGGATATACTGCACACTTCTTCAAACACACTTGGGACATTGTTGGCAATGAAGTGATTGAAGCTGCCCAAGAATTCTTCAGGACAGGAGTCATGCTTCCAGCCTTCAATTCCACTTGCGTTGCTCTCATTCCAAAGTGTCCTAATCCATCAACCTTCAAGGACTTCAGGCCAATATCCTGCTGTACTGTCTTCTACAAATGCATTACCAGAGTTATTGTAAACAGGCTCAAAGGTTCTCTCCCTGCTATCATCAGTGGCAACCAGAGTGCCTTTGTTCCTGGTAGATGCATAACTGATAATGTCTTGATGGCTCAAGAACTGGTAAGGGGGTATGGAAGATCCACCATGTCACCCAGATGTGCTATCAAAATTGATTTGCAGAAGGCTTTTGATTCCCTGAGCTGGGAATTCACCTTGGATGTGCTTGCAGCAGTGGGAATTCCTAGACAGATCATCTCCTGGATTGAAGGTTGTCTCACAACATCCAGATTCTCAATTAACATCAATGGTGGGCTGATGGGCTTCTTTAAAGGGGCCAGAGGTGTAAGGCAAGGGGACCCCCTCTCCCCATACCTCTTTGTTTTGGCCATGAATGTTCTGTCCAAATTGCTGGATACAGCAGCACAGCATGGGATTTTCCAACATCACCCCAAGTGCAAGAAGATCAACCTTACTCACCTTAGTTTTGCTGATGATCTGTTGATTTTTGCTAAAGGCAAGGTTGATTCAGTAATTGGCATTCAGCAGGTTTTGAGTCACTTCTATAGCTGGTTTGGATTACAGCTAAATAATGCCAAATGTGAATTTTACTCATCTGGCATGAGTGCTGAGGAACTGCAGGCAGTGCAAATGGCTTCTGGATTCCAAATTGGTAAACTCCCTGTAAGGTACCTGGGAGTTCCTCTGGTCACCAGAAGGCTCTCTGACAGGGATTGTGAGCCACTGATTGCTAAGGTTCGAGCTCGAGTTAATGGATGGGCAACAAGGTTCTTGTCCTATGCAGGGAGACTCCAGCTGATACAATCAGTCCTGTTCAATGTGCAGAATTTTTGGTGCAGGAATTTCATCCTTCCTAAGCATTGCCTTAGGAAGCTCACTCAGTTATGCTCAAGCTTCTTGTGGAAGGGAAAAGAAGGGTCAGCCAGGGGAGCTAAGGTTAGCTGGAGCCAAGTTTGCCTTCCCAAGTCTGAGGGTGGGTTAGGAATCAAGGACATCCTAACCTGGAACCAGGCTTGTATATTAAAGAACTTCTGGTCTGTGCTAATGAAGGCAGGTCATTATGGATTGCCTGGATTTAGATGTATGTGCTTAAGGGAAGGGATATATGGCAGGTCCCAATTCCCAGTGGAAGTAGCTGGAGCTGGAGAAAACTTCTGCAACTGAGGCCAGTTGCATCACAGGCTACTAGACAGCTCGATAGTGGCACCTTATGGCCTTTTACTGGGGATAAATACTCTGTTGCTGCAGTATGGAGTGTAATTAGACCAAAGCAAGAGAAGGTCTCATGGCATAGGCTTCTCTGGTTCAAATATTTCATTCCCAAGCACACGATCATCTCCTGGATGGCAATTCTCAATAGATTGCCCACAAAGGACAGACTTGCTTCATGGGGAATTCACATTGATGAAACCTGCTCCTTATGCCATCAAGAGAGGGAGACAAGGAACCATTTGTTCTTTACATGCAGATATTCCAAGGTGATTTGGCAGAAAGTACTGGATCTATGCGGCATTAAGAGAAGAGTAGTCAGCTGGGAAGAGGAATTGATCTGGGCTAGCAAATTGAAGGGAAGAACCTTGATCTCAATTATCCTACGCATAGCTTGGAATGCTACGATCTATTCAGTGTGGAGAGAACGTAACAGCAGGCTATATGGCCAAGTTGCAGTCACTGAGGATACAATCATGGAAGGAATCCGAGACATTGTTGGTCTTCGATTGCATGATCTTCAACAAACCAACCTAGGCTCTGTCAATAATGCTCTCTGTAATTCTTGGAAGCTGAATAACTAAATGGATGTTCAGTTCCTTTAGGATTGATTAGTTTCATTCTGCTGGATTAGTTTTATCACTTCTGTTGCATTATTGTACCATTGTAGCAGTTTACTTCTTGGATAAATGGGAATTCAAACTACTTATCTAAAAAAAAATACTAATACCTGTATCATTCATGCCCTTTTCTTTTATGTCAGATAACAAGCATGCAATTGTTCTTTGTTTCTTTCATTTCAAATGAGATTTGAATCTTGGAATGCCTTGCAAAGTAAGTAATCACCTTCTTGGTTACAGAACTTGCTTTTACATTTGTATATCGAGAAGTTCTTAGCTCTGCTCACTCAGCGGAAGGTGCATGTGCAAAAAGAAAAGCAGGTATATCTACTAAAAGTCCATGCCTTTTCTGTTCAGACTTTCATTTTATTTTATCAACACTTTATTTTGTACTAAATTTTCCATAAAATTGATATAAACTTCACTGAGGAATAAATGCCATGACTATCTTGATTATTTATGCAATTATTTTGCTATAATTTTCTCAGGAAGCTTGCTATGCATATTTATTGAATTTTTATGTTGAAGTTGTCACATCTTTGATATCTGGATTATGAGCTTCTTTTCTCAATCCCATACTACTCATAATGAAAATCAACTGATAATAATCGATTCTATTTGAAAAAAATTTAGGGAGCATTCGCTGATATATTCTTGAGAGGCACTGAGTTGGTTTCGAATGCTCGAGGAATGGCATATCTGGTATACATTCTATTCTACAGATCATATATTCTATTCCGTGGTAATAAATTCTTTCTCATGAATCTGACAAGGTTAGATGTCTTAGTATGAGTGAACAGAAGCTTGAAAAGATTGGAAGATCTCATGAATCTGTTGTTGTAAGCTACCTCTCGCTCCTCGTCAGTTCTTTTACATGTTTATGATTTTGCTTCGTAATGTGTTTAATTTTTTGTTGTTTTGCTTATGAATTTGCTTTTGGGTTATTTTCGCTTTTGGCTCTATTGATTACAGGTATTTAATTATTTTTTTTTCGGTTTGTGGTTACTGACACTGATATTTCATTTTAGTTTTGCTCTTGCATGTTTTGTTTTTTGACAACTTGGATTCTCAGGTAACTCATTTTTTTTCTTTACAGTTAGTTATCATTATTTAGAGTTTTGTATTAATCAATGTAGAGTTTGGCAATCCAACAAAGAAGGGTTGGGTCTATAAAATGTTAACTGATTCTTTGTTTTGGGGTTCTTACCAATTAATTTGATGATGTTGTTTGTGACTTGCTGGAATATCATATATGTTCCTTTGTTTTTGTGTTTTTGGGTTTGCAAAGAACTGTTAGAGATTATGTTTGCAATATTTGGGTTGTTTCTATTGTTGTAGTTTTTACATGTGATTTGTGAGCATTGTTCTATCATGATGCTTGGAAGTAATCAGAGTAGATAAAATAAGTTTAGAAGATTGGAAAGGTTGAGGTGCAAGAAAGTTAGAAGTCATAATGTGGCTCCTTATGTGGTTGATAAGGTTGAGGCAAGGTTGAATATAGCTAGGAGATTGAGTATACTTGGATCGAATAGATTGCATTGTCAAAATGTGTCTAGGGGTCTGATTCTTCCTTAACTATGCACTTTAATTTTGTAGTACTATCATTGTATGATCTAGCAGAATTCTGAACCATCATAGAACTCTTCTTTTAATCTATTGGTTCTTGATCCACTATTTTAAATGATAGTCAAAGATTAAAATTGAAGCTTTTTGTCGATTTTAGCCAGGTAAGCTTAGGCTATTTAGAATTTTGCTGACTTAAGGTACTGATTGCTTGCTATTTTTGTCTTAATTATATGGTGAAATTTATTTTTAGGTTGCCAGCTAATTGTGATTGTTATATGAGTATGTTTTCCTCTTTCATTCTTAAATATTTGATGTTTGAGTTTGAGGAAGATGGCTTAATTGCTTTCTTTCTATATGCCTTTTTAGTTATCAGTAGGCAACATATTGCCTTATCCCCATTTCCCTGTCTAATAGAAATAACAAGAACCTAAAGAGAATCGATCTAAATTAAGATTTTTTATGGTATTATTTGTTAATATTAATCCTTTAGGAATGTAACCTATTCTTACTGCCACTTATCTCTTAGTATTTTCAAGTATTCTTGCAAGGTAATTGTGCCTAGAACAGAAGTGAATTTAAATATTTATATTGAATCCTTTGTTCTATTTGCATCTTTAGGGTAATACCCTTTGGATGCAATAGATTAGGTTAGGTTTGTCCATTGTCCCACTCTATGCACTCAGCTAAAAGCTATCTATTGTTGAATACCCTGCAGTCATCCAACACAAATGACACTGAAATCAACCAACCTCTGGAAAAACATGGCTTAAAATTGCAAGTTTATACGTTAATAAGCAACTTCATTTGCTTCCATTACTCAAATAACATTGTTTATCAGGGTTGATAAGAGCCTTTTCGAGTTAATTCAACTAAGGATGATTGAACAGGTTAATCCTTAGGAAATTTAGTTGGTTATAAATACTATGATATGGACTGTGTTGCTGCAATTACCTTAGGAATGGGCACAAATGCTGCTTTTCTAGATATAGTTCAATCAACTGTTAAGTGGCATGGCTCATTGCCTAAGAAAGGCGAGATAGTGACTTGCTATAAACGCCGCTCATTTGCTTGATTTCTGAACATAAATTTTGATATTTATGCTTTGTTTCATAGGTTATTAACATGGAATGAGAAAACTTCAATTCCTGTCATCTTCCAATAACTCAGTATGATGCTTCTTTAGATTCTAAAAGTTCGAATTCTGACAGTCGGGTAAGGAACCTTTATTTTTTAAATAATATGTCTCAAACAACAAACTTCTTTGGTGATTTATTTACTTGATTTATCTTCTGTAGTCATAATATTTTTTGTAGATTACTAAACTCTCAGAACAACAAGAAACAAAGTCAAGTAAATTGTAACCTCTATATCTAACTATCAATTCCAGTGTAAAAAATGGTCAAACAATTGCAAGTTTGAAGGTGCAGTTTATTGTTTCTTTGGGAAAAAGTTATTTTCCTGCTACAGTTGCAATACTATATCGGTTTATACATCTGGATTTATGAACTTTTTGAGGGGTTTATGCAATACTGTAAGGGTTTATCAACTTAGGCTCTTTGAGGTAGTTTATGCAATTGGACTCTTTGAAGTACTTCTTACAACATCATTTCCAATCATGATAGTCTTAGACTGCCATTTGTTTCGTTTTTTCCCTTTCTTGACTGAATTGCATGCTTTTTGGTATTTATGTTTATATTTTTACTTCTAAATTGAAAACATATTGATAGGATCCAAGATGGTCCAATCCCATGGCAATTTCTATATGGGCCAAGATCCAAGAAGATCTAGGAAACATGGCAAGAATGGGTGGAATTCACTTGGGCCATGTTGTAAATTATTCAGGAAAGGCTTCAACATGCAAGATGGGCTTGCATCCAAGTTTGGTCCATGTGATTCAAAAACACAAGGTGGCACATTAAGAGGGCTTATTTGGGCTTATTTTAATTCTTATAATTACTTAGGCATTTGGGCCTATATTATGTAACATGGATATCTTTTAATTATTTAGTTTTTGGGCTTAAGCATGTTCAGCCCGTATTTTATATATTATTACTTAGTAGATTAGGGTTTTTGTAGGGAGGCTATAAATATATGTCTTAGCCGCCTACTTCAATTATCTTTTGATCAATTAAGTCTGATTTTATTCAGTGAGAGTTTTCTCTTTTTAGTTCTTGAAAGAACTTAGGAACTTATCAAAGAATTCCTTCTTTGTGGCGTTCAACCTATCAAACTTAGGTTCTTGAAACGAGAGTTCTTAGGGTTTAGATTACATGCTTAATCTAGGTTCTTTGAAACAGGCTTTTAAGGGTTTAAGTTTTCTTTGCCTGAATTTTGGCTTTTCTGGGTTAGGTATTTCAATTTGTTAGTGGGTTTAAAGGGTTTAACCCTTAGGGTTCACATCAGTTGGTATCAGAGCTTAGGGACCAATCAGGTCAAATATTTATTGAAGTTTTTCTCAACTTTTTTTTGTTTTGAGGTTTCAGACATACTTGTCATAGGGGTTATAGCTTTACGCTTTCTTTGTCTAATAGTTATAGTTTTTAGACAGTTTAGTTTGGGGTTTCATTCTGAGAGTTGGTTTAAATCAAGATTTCGTTTCTTAAATTCTTGATTTATTAAAATTTCTTATTGATTTTTGAAAAAAAAAAATCCAAGAATTCAGAGGGGCATTCGAACAGTCCCAAGAAAGAAAAAAAGAAGTTCATCCGAGATTTCAAGAAAATCAAGAAGTCTCGTTCTTGAAAAAAAAAAAAAAAGAGTGTTCGAATAGGCAGAAAAAGAAAGAAAGATTCGAAAAAGATTGAAAAGAAGAAGAAAGAATCGACATTCATCTTTTTTTTTTTACTAACCAAATTTGTTTTGCAGCAACTTTAAGATGTCTCTCACATTATGCGACGAAGTAAAGCAGGCTCTACAAGAGATGAAAGAGATCACCTTATCGTTTGAGAGGTTTGTGCAACAAGAGGAAAAAAGATGGATAAGAAAAAAAAGAGAAAAAGAGAGAAGAAAAAAAGAAAAAGAAAGTGAGGTGGCTGCAAATAAAGAAAAGCAAGAGGAAACAGAGAGTAAAAAAGAAAGTAAAAAAGAAATAGAGGTGGCTGAAATTAAAGAAGTATGAGAGGAGCCACTAGTGAAAAAGGAGACAATTCATGCCGAGGGAAATAAAGAATTTGAGAATTTTTCTGATGCAAAAGAGAGTAAGGTTTTTATTCTTGATGCTCCTAACCAATCTCTTCCTATTTTTCCTGTTTCTTTGTTGAAGGATTGTGAAAATTTACTTTCGAAGGAGTTGCAAGATGGGTTGCCACCCATAATCGGCATTGTGCATCACCTTGATTTAGTTCCTAGCGCTGTCATTCTCACACACAAGGCTAAGATTCGAGGGCGAATCTTTTCGAGGAAAAGGGGAATGATAGGATCCAAGATGGTCCAATCCCATGGCAATTTCTATATGGGCCAAGATCCAAGAAGATCTAGGAAACATGGCAAGAATGGGTGGAATTCACTTGGGCCATGTTGCAAATTATTCAGGAAAAGCTTCAACATGCAAGATGGACTTGCATCCAAGTTTGGTCCATGTGATTCAAAAACACAAGGTGGCACATTAAGAGGGCTTATTTGGGCTTATTTTAATTCTTATAATTACTTAGGCATTTGGGCCTATATTATGTAACATGAATATCTTTTAATTATTTAGTTTTTGGGCTTGAGCATGTTCAGCCCGTATTTTATATATTATTACTTAGTAGATTAGGGTTTTTGTAGGGAGGCTATAAATATATGTCTTAGCCGCCTACTTCAATTATCTTTTGATCAATTAAGTCTGATTTTATTCAGTGAGAGTTTTCTCTTTTTAGTTCTTGAAAGAACTTAGGAACTTATCAAAGAATTCCTTCTTTGTGGCGTTCAACCTATCAAACTTAGGTTCTTGAAACGAGAGTTCTTAGGGTTTAGATTACATGCTTAATCTAGGTTCTTTGAAACAGGCTTTTAAGGGTTTAAGTTTTCTTTGCCTGAATCTTGGCTTTTCTGGGTTAGGTATTTCAATTTGTTAGTGGGTTCAAAGGGTTTAACCCCTAGGGTTCACATCACATATGCTCTTAAATATTTTTATTATTTCATTTTAATTGTTGTCTTCATTATAGTTTTAATGTAATGAATGCTTGGAATATGACTTTTGCTTAACTTCTTAGCCAATTCTCTTGATTAAATATGTTATTACATGAATTTGAATCATTTTAGTTTGATTGACTACCCGCAGCGAAGTGCGGGCAACCATCTAATTATCTATAAAAACTATCCCCAAATACATGAAATAGTTTAATTTAAAATTGTAGAGTATTGTTTTTCTGACAAATCAGCTTAGGCATTAAAGTTGATTTAAGGGATAATTAAGGTAATAGTTATATTTGTTGAGTTAAATTTGATTTTTTGTGTTTTTTTTTTTTTTTTACTTTATATTATTATTATTATTATTATTATTATACATTAAAAGCAATCCCCAAATATATGAGGATTGAGAATTTGAGATTTTTGAAACACACTTTTTTTGCCACATAATACATGTCATTAGTTTTGGTTTGGGAGTTAATTATGGTATCACACTCTTTTTATCACATAAGCTATAGTTTGAGAGTTAATTGGCATATCCAATTAAAAAAGTAGGGTTGATTTGGACTTTTGTCACATGATTTTGAGATTAATTAGATCATTTTATATTAGACTATTTTGGACCTTGGGATTATTTCGGGTTCAGGTTATATCCGATTTATGTCTTTTCGGGTTCGTACCTTCTCGGATTCAGATCTTTTCGGTTCCAAATCATTTTGGTTTCAAATATTTTGTTTTGTATTTATGTTATTTTTCGTGTCGTATTGGTGTTATTTTTTCGTGTGTTCAAAATATTTGTGTTTGTGTTATTTTTCGTATGTTCAAAGTATTATAAATTTATATACTTTTTACAAGTTAATAATTCGTTTAATGTAGATTGACACATTCGTGTCGTATTCATGTTATTTTTCCTGTCGTGTTCGTGTTATTTTTTCGTGTGTCCAAAGTATTATAAATTTATATAAATTTTTTCATGATAATAATTCATTTTATGTAGATTTTGAGACGTTCGTGTATTTGTTTTGTGTTCATGTTATTTTTTGTTTCATGTCGTATTTTAATTATTTTTTTTCATTTTGTATTCGTGTCGTTTTCAATTCATCCAAATATTTTGCATAGTTTGTTATGGTGATTCAACTTAGAGAAAATTTTGTTTGTTCGTGTTGTATCTCAGTTCATCCCATATTTTGCATAATTTGTCATAATGATTTAATTTAGTGAAAAAATACATGTTCGTAACGTGTTTGTGTTATTTTATTATGTGTTTAAAGTATTATAAGTTTGTATAATTTTTTACACATTAATAATTGGTTTTATGTAAATTTTGATACGTTCGTGTATTTGTGTTGTGTTCATGTTATTTTTCGTGTCGTGTTTTAATTTTTTTTCGTCATGTTTTGTTTGTGTCATATAATCATGTATTCAAAATTGTCAAGTCTATTTGACAATATTCAAATAACATTCAATTTTGTGTCACGTCGTGTTCGTGTTTTTTTTGTTGTCATAATCATATTCAAGCTATTATATATTTATATAAATCTAGACATGTTAATAATTCGTTTTATGTAGCTTTTGACACGTTCGTGTATTTGTATCATATTTATTTTATTTTTTGTATTATATCGTATTTTAATTATTTTTTTCATATTATGTTCGTATCGTATAATTATGTTGTGTCTGAAATTATCGGATCTAATTGACAATATCAAATAACTCTCAATTTTATATCAGGTATCTTATAATGATGGGAGTTATTATTTTTCTGAATTATATTTACTCTTCTTACTTTTTTATCTTTCAAATTTATTATAAATATCAATTTTAATTTGATAATACATCGCAACGAAGTACAAGCATCTATCTTGTTTGATTAATTGTAGTCTTAAATATGATTTTTCTTTACCTATGTATTATTAAATGATACTTATAATATAATATACATATTTCATGTTTAACATAAAAAGTTTTTAACCCAAATTGCCTTTACTCTCTTTGAAAATGGTAGGTAAAAGAGAATAATAACACTAGCTAATATATTTGTATGGGGATTATAACAAGTTGAAAGTTCATTTTGGAGCGGAAAATTATTAAAGTATATTATATGGTTCGAGTTACTAAAATTGGTGTTTGGATGCACACGAAAATTCTATCAAAAATTCAGAATCAACCAATGAATAAAATTTGGATAAAATATCAAATGATGATCCCAATCCAATCGGTATCCGGTCGATTCAATTAAAAATAATTAAAATATTAAATATAATAAATATTTAATAAAAATATATATTTGATTTGATGTTATGATCTTTAATATATAATTAAAAGATTAAAGATTTATATTTCATCATTTATAATATTTTAATAAAAAATAAAATAATTCAAAATCAAATTTTATTAATTCGTTAAATAACTGATTTTTAATTAATCGGTCCGATCCAATTTTTTAATACTTAAATCAACGTATGCACGGATTTGGTCGTTCTTTCTCTTTTGTGGGTTAAAATATTTGGGTTTTTATTCAAATTTATATGACTTATGTGTTATGTCATTGTCATACCCTATATATTACTGTAAATAATATAGCATTATTTAATGTTTCTAAAATGGTAGTAAGATTATTTTATGTGGCATATAATTACGGGTTGACAATTAGACTCGTCGTCCAAGCAAAACCTTAATAAATAAAAAAATATTTTGATAATAGAATTTTTAAAATTTCACAAATAAAATTAAAAAAATTGACCAATGTTCTATTAAAATAAATTTATAAATTAATAATTTAAGTAATTATTAAATAGACGTATTAACTATTAACTCTCTAGTATCGTTTGTTGAGATTAAAAACTATATTGCCAATATATAATAATAACAATAATAATAATAATCCAAAATATATGAGTAGTTAATTTATTTTGTAACGTTATAATAGACATCAAGGAAAAACAGAGAAGAAAATCACTGGGTGACACCCACGAGATTTGTTTAAGGGCCGGATCGTAATTCGAATTTTTAACTTTTTTTATTCAAGCCTGGCTCGGCTCAAAAGCCTATATAATTGTTTAGAAAATATTAAAATATTATTTTTATTATTAATAATTATATATTTTTATAATTTAATTTAAATAAAAAATAATTTTTTATTCACTGAATAATAATTCAGGTCAAACCAATCCGAATTAAAAAAAATCTTCGTTCAAGAGAAAGAGAAGTGAGTGAAAAAGAAGCATGGTTGACATTTGACAATGGATAACTAAAACTTTCCATATATCGAGTAAGGCCAAATTCAAATAGTAAAAAAATGTGGTTTGCTCAAAATTCGAGTTTAAAAATAATTTTATATTAAAATTTACATATTTTTCATAATTAAATATAAATAAAATTTATTCATTAAATAATAATTCAAACTTGATCGAGTCAACTTGAATTGAAAATATTATATTCCAAGTTTGGCCCAATTCAAATTAGACGAATAACCCGATCTTTAGATAAATCTTGTGGCAAACAATCAATCATCGTCTATACTATTAATAAAAGGATGCCAATGAATTAAAATAACTTAGTAAAAGAATTAACTAAAATTTAAATTAAATCACAGTAGTATATAAAATAAAATTTATAAATGTCATTTAATTTACGAATTTAAATATTTTTAATTTATTTACCCATTTAATTGAAAAATTATATAATACTTTTATAGTTACATAGCTTTTTCTTCTTTCAAGTTCTACTTATTTTCTCATTTTTTTTATTCTTTCATTCATAATGGATGTGTCATAATCCGGTAATAGTATTATAGGGCTGGGCATTGAACAGAGCTTTTTCAAAATCCAACCTGACCCATCCCTGTTTTCTAAAGCCCCTTTACTTTTTCTGGTGAAATTCTAAAGCCCATGACAAAAAAAAAAATATATCTTGTGGCTTCTACATAGTTATAAACTTATAACTAGACCTGTCCAATTGACAGATTCGGTTTGAATTAAATCGGATTTAGATAAAGATTTTAGTAATTTGACTCAACCTGAATTATTATTTATTAAATAAAAAAATATTTATATTTAAATTTAATTATAAAATATATAAATATTAATAAAAAAATAATATTTTAATATTTAATGAACAGTGAAATGAACTTTTAGGCCGATCCAGTGGATAAAAAAGAAAAAAAAATTGTACCGACTCAACCTATGGATAGATCTACTTATAACCCAACATCCAACATGCTGCACTTGTAAACTAAACAAGGTTAAGGGTTTTTTTTCCCCCTCTCTTTGAAAGGTCTAAACAAAGGTTAGGTGTCCGTTGTTATTTTTATGTGACTAAATAATCAAGTAAAATACAAAAAAAAAAAAAATCAAGAACAAAGTAAAAAAATATATAGTTGTACTTTTATGTAGAGTTATTATAATTGAACTAGTGGTTTTTTGTTTTTAATCAAATAAGAATTTACTTTTAATTTATAGAAGAAGTTTTTAAAAAATTGTAAAAATGTATCTTGGTAAAAATGATTAAAGTAATAAAACAACAATTAAACAAAATCTAAGTAATTTAGGTAAAGATAACAACTTGAATGTTTTAAAAGTGGTAGAGTGATGAACTCGAGACTTATCCTGATTGGTTCATATATATATATATATATTTTTTTAAAATGACATTTAATAAGTTTGAGGTTTGAATATCAACATATGTAACATTTTTCCTATCTGTAAGTTACAAACTTCTTTCTGCAAAATAATAATAATAATAATAATAATATAATGATGTGAAAATTTAGATAAAGATCTTAAATATGAAGTGCTTATTTTATACTTATGGAGTCCTAATTTGATATTGAGGTACAAGACCAAATTTAGTTTGTAAGTTGTCTTTCAATTTGTCTGAAAGTATTTAGTGTTAAGACATTGGTTCTAGTGACAGCCAATAAAACTATAATGCATTTTTTTTTCTTTTTCTCTTTTGAATTTGAAGAAAATAGTACATTAATATATACATTAAAAAATATTTTAACTTATTTTAATAAGTACATATAAACACCATTAATAGATCCTATTATTTTTAAAAAAATTCTAACTAGTGTCACTCTTTAAGATTAATTAAAAAAGTTTGATTAATCAATGCCTATAAATACGGATTAAAGATTATTTAATTATCATTTTTATATTTTTTTATATTTGCTAAATAACAAAAAAATCATTGAACTTTACCACTTTATATAGATAAATCTCTATACTTTTATTACATCCAAATAAGTCAGTAACTTTTAGTTTGCACCAAAATAAATCCTTAATTTTTAATTTGTATCAAAATAATTCTTTAACATTTAATTTATACTTAAATAAACCCTTAACATAAATCAACTTTTAATTTGAAATAAAAATTTATTAAGGTACAAATCAAAGGATAATGTCTTATTTAAGTACAATAAAAGTATATGGGTTTACTTAAGAAAAGTGAAATAGTTCATGAACTTTTTTAATATTTTAGCCTTTTATATTTAATTAAAGGTGAGCAAAATCCGACTCGATTAGAAAAAATTGATTAAAATTTTAAATCAAATAGTTCGAGTTAATCAAATTATTCGACTTTTCGGATCGATTCGAATAAGTAGTTCGAGTTATATAATTTAGCTCAAATTTAAATTATATAACTTGAATTAACCGAAAATCCGAATAAACATTATATTATACGCCGCCGTTTTGGGATCAGTTACATTTAGCCTGGGTTCTCACCAATCACGATCCGAAAATCCAAAAATCCGAAAATCCGAACTAGCATTTATACGCGTTTCTCACGATCACTTGAGTCTTCACCAACCTAAGGAACGATTAGTCAAAAGCTATAACTCCTTTGCTCAAAAAAAAAAAAAAACTATAACTCCTGATTAGTCAAAAGCTATAACTCTTATTACTATTATTATTATTATTATTATTATTATATTATTAATAATAATAATGCCGAAAAAATGCCTAATAATAATAATAAATAATAGTAATATAATTATTATTATTATTATTTTTTTATACTTGGTCAATTATCCTACAATGGACGACCTTGGATTCTTCAGACTTTGAATTAATGTTGTTTGAAAATCTGATTTTATTTTATATAGGGTTTTGCTAACGAGTGTATTTATCATTTTCAATACATTGAATAAAGATATTACTATATATAGTAACCTTAAAGAGTGTCCTTAGGGCACTTGTTAGCAAAATCCTTCTATATATTACTAGTTTGTGACTCATGCGAATGATGTATGGATTAGTTTTATTTATTTGATTATATAGTATATGCTTTAATCTTATGCGATGCATGTGTTATAGTTTCGTTTTTTATATTATTAATTTATTATATAAATATAAGAAGATAAAATTATGATTTATTAAAAAAATATTTTAACTTTGAGTTTGAGAGTCTTGAATAAGATTTATGTATTGCATACGACAACTATTTTATATATTGAGTAAATAACTGGAACAAAAATTATTCATTATTTCAAGTTTTATTCATAAGTTTTTTTTAGTAAATTATCTGACGGACTTTATTCAATATTTTAGTAAATGTTACCAGTCAAAATTTTAATTGATTTAATAATGAACATTTATCTTCAATTGATTTAAATTATTATATTGAAAAGTTAGTTATATTCAAATATATAGCTAATAAAATAATAATTTTTAAGTATTTTAGTAGATTATTATTTTTTATTAAAAGATAAAGAACTAATTCATTAGTTATTACATTAATTAGAGCATATAATATTAGATGAAAGAAGTTTTTTTTTTCCTTAAAAAGATAAATATGTTTTTATATAACCAGTGAAAAGAATTAGGAGATGTGTGCAAAAAATAAGGTGACCATATCCCTCATTTGATAAAAATCCTTTGTAAATAAAAGCCCTACTTAATTTGAACCCTTTTTGCAATTAAATTGGTAATTTGTGTGGTTATGATAATTTTTTGGTAAATTATATATCTAATCTATTATATTACTTTCAATAGTAAATTGTGTTAATCATTAGTCCTTTAATACAAAAAAAAAAACTACTATTGAATTAATTTTACAGAGAATTAATAAAAAAGAAAACAAATTGTCCAACTAAAACTACTCTTGCATTGCTTTCAATTGTAAATTATATATGTTATTCATCAATTGTAAATATATTTTTTGAATTCATTTGAATTTTTATATTATCCTAATGAAAGAATATACATATTCTAATTGATCTACTGTATATAATCATACATTCATAAATACTAAGATACAACTAAACCTTAGTTTGCATATGTTGTATTAAAAGCAATACTTATTTATCTAAAAAACCCTACGCTTTTGCAAATTTTCAAAGAATAATAAAACTCCTTTCTTTTTATTAAAAAAAAAAAACGATTTTGATACTGATTCTTTCTTATTTGATCAAAATGCAAAGATTCAACCGTTAGATATGTTGTGCGGAACTAAAACGAGATTACTAAAACCGATAAAAAAAACACACTGAAAAAACACCGATAATTTTACGTGGTTCGGCCAATATGCCTACATCCACGGGAGGAGGAGCAAAGCTTTGTATTTATCGGAGATGGAGTATTACAAGAGATACGTATTACAAGTGCTCTCTATAGCACACACTCAACCGGGAGGGGCTCTCTCTAGAGCTCTCACATCTCTACCGGGAGGGAGCTCTTGGAGCTCACCTTTGGAGCTCTCCAACTCTATCTCACACTCTCTCACTCACTCATATTTCTCTCTCACTCTACATGGCCTTTTATAGGCACCATCCATGGTGTGAACACATAGTTAGTGGCAAACAAAGTAGCCACCATCCACCAACTATTATGGTGGGAACACATAGCTAGTGGCAAACAAAGTAGCCACCATCCACCAACTATTATGGTGGGAACACATAGCTAGTGGCTTTGGTTGGTGGCTTTGGTGGAAGCTTCCTTGGTAGGTGGTAAGCCTCCTTTGATGACTTTGAGCCATATTCAACAATCTCCACCTTGGCGAGAATCCACAGAGAGAATTCACTGATCAGAGCTTCCTCCTTTCTCCTTCAGGTGTCATACACCATTACACACATCAGGGCACCTACTGCATTGGCATGATCCATCAATGCACTGAGCCTGAGTCAATTTTTCTGTCTATTCTAATCTCCTTCTCAAGAATTTTCTTAGCTTCTCCAAGATCCTTCATCTCGAACTCTGAGCTCAGTTGAGCCTTCAGCGTGTCGATCTCCACCTTGCCTTTTTCAGCAGATAGACAAATGATCCATCTTGAAGTTTCCGGAAATAAACACAGTGATCAAATTGATTGTGTGTGTACTTTTCATCCTGTCATGAAACAGTCCAACCGTTTGTACAGCTGTCACGGGATTGTTTCAGACCATACAGTGACCGGTTCAACTTGCTTTTGTAATCTTTGCGACCGGGGACTCCAAAACCATCTGGTTGAGTCATATAAATTTCCTCCTCTAAGGAACCATGGAGGAATGCAGTTTTTACATCAAGTTGAACTATCTCTAGGTTATACAGTGCTACTAAAGCCAATAAGATCCGAATAGATGCATGCTTAACAACAGGTGAAAATACCTCATTGTAGTCTATTCCTTCTTTTTGAGCCTAACCTTTGGCTACCAATCTGGCTTTGTATCTGATGCTGTCTTTGCCGATAGCACTCTCCTTTTTGGCAAAGACCCATTTGCACCCAATTGATCTTTTGAGTGTTGGAAGTGGAACCAACTTCCAAGTCTGATTTTGATGAAGTGATGTCATCTCTTCATCCATCGCCTCCTTCCACTGGGCATGCTCAGGGCTGTTTACAGCTTCTTTGTAATTGATCGGAACATCATCATCAATTACTGGAAGGGCGTATGCCACCATGTCTGTGTACCGAGCAGGTTTCCGAATATGTCTATTCGGTCTACTGGTGGCAACTGATTCAGGTTGCTGAAAGATTTCTGGTGATGACTCCTCCACTTCAGTTAAGGTGTCATCAGATTCTGGTTCAGATTCATCGGAATTTTGACCAGCATCTTCTGATTCAAACTCCACCTGCTTTAGAGAATCATGGTTCTCATTCTCTGGAGTTGACAGTTTCAGCATTACAGATTCGTCAAAGGTAACATCTCGGCTTACGATGACTTTCTTTGACTCAGGGTTCCACAGTCGGAATGCCTTTACTCCTTCACTAAAGCCCAAGAAGACAGCTTTTTTGGCTCTAGGATCCAGTTAAGCATCCGTAAATACGAAGCCGATCATAATCAGTGGCAGAATGTCCGGACCACACCTCTATGGGAGTTTTCCCATCAATTGCAGTGGAGGGTAGTCTGTTGATAATGTGGGAGGCGTACTATAAAGCCTCCGCCCAAAATTGCTTTGCTCAAGCCCGACTGGGATAACATGCAGCGAACTTTATCAACCAAAGTTCTGTTCATCCTTTCTGCAACTCCATTCTGCTGGGGAGTGCCAGGAACAGTGAAGTGTCGGATTATCCCATCATTCTGACAGATTTCCTTCATTGCTAAGAATGCTCCACGTACAACCTTCAGGACTCCATTCTGAATGGTCATCTTGTAACCATTTGAGTCTAAGACCCCCAGTGATATGAGGTTCTTCTTGAGATCAGGGACATACCTTACATCTGTAAGTTGTCTGATTGTACCGTCATGCATTTTTAGTCGGATCGTTCCAATACCTCTAGTGTGACATCGTTGCCCATAAGGACAATTCTTCCATCAAGCTCTTGATAGCTTGAGAAACACTCTCGGTTCGAACACATCTGGTATGAACATCCGGAATCCCTTGATTGGAAGGATGTATCTCCACCTTAAACTGTGAAAGCAGAGTCTTCTTCTCTATCAGTCTTTTGAGCAACTATCACAATCGACCTCTCTGTCAGGACAGCCTTTCCTCTAGTGTCCAACACTAGGCACACTCGTCCCTTGCAGATTGTCGATGATACTTTTCCTAGACAGGATCTTCATCCATTTATCGGTCCTTCGCGGATTAACAGGATTCTTCTCCTAGATAGGATATCCACCGCCTACTGGACTGGACTGGACATGATCTTCACCGTCTACTGGTCCTTCGCGGATTAACAGGATTCTTCTCCTAGATAGGATATCCACCGCCTACTGGACTGGACTGGACAGGATCTTCACCGTCCACTGGTCCTTCGCGGATTAACAGGATTCTTCTCCTAGATAGGATATCCACCGCCTACTGGACTGGACTGGACATGATCTTTACCGTCTACTGGTCCTTCGCGGATTAACAGGATTCTTCTCCTAGATAGGATATCCACCGCCTACTGGACTGGACTGGACATGATCTTCACCGTCTACTGGTCCTTCGCGGATTAACAGGATTCTTCTCCTAGATAGGATATCCACCGCCTACTGGACTGGACTGGACATGATCTTCACCGTCTACTGGTCTTTCGCGGATTAACAGGATTCTTCTCCTAGATAGGATATCCACCGCCTACTGGACTGGACTGGACATGATCTTCACCGTCTACTGGTCCTTCGCGGATTAACAGGATTCTTCTCCTAGATAGGATATCCACCGCCTACTGGACTGGACTGGACATGATCTTCACCGTCTACTGGTCCTTCGCGGATTAATAGGATTCTTCTCCTAGATAGGATATCCACCGCCTACTGGACTGGACTTGACAGGATCTTCACCTCCTACTGGACGGGATCTTCACTGTCTACTGAACTGGACTGGACAGGATCTTCACCTCCTACTGGACGGGATCTTCACTGTCTACTGAACTGGACTGGACAGGATCTTCACCTCCTACTGGACGGGATCTTCACTGTCTACTGAACTGGACTGGATAGGATCTTCACCTCCTACTGGACGGGATCTTCACTGTCTACTGAACTGGACTGGACAGGATCTTCACCTCCTACTGGACGGGATCTTCACTGTCTACTGAACTGGACTGGACAGGATCTTCACCTCCTACTGGACGGGATCTTCACTGTCTACTGAACTGGACTGGACAGGATCTTCACCTCCTACTGGACGGGATCTTCACTGTCTACTGAACTGGACTGGACAGGATCTTCACCTCCTACTGGACGGGATCTTCACTGTCTACTGAACTGGACTGGACAGGATCTTCACCTCCTACTAAACGGGATCTTCACTGTCTACTGAACTGAACTGGACAGGATCTTCACCTCCTGCTGGACGGGATCTTCACTGTCTACTGAACTGGACTGGACAGGATCTTCACCTTCTACTGGACGGGATCTCCACCGTCTACCGGACTAGACGGGGTCTTCACCTCCTACTGGAAGGAATCTTCACTGTCTACTGGTCCTTCGCGGACTCACAGGTCCAGTACTTCGCACTGCCACATGCCAAAGTTACGTGGTGCCATCAAATTTCTCCACCTCGAACTTTGCAGTGGTCATCGAGTTCTTTCTGATGTAAGAACTTGATGGTGCGCTGCTGGTTGTTTCAGTTGTCTCTAATGATTCTGCCATGGTAATAAAACAAAATTACCAACTCAGAGTTTTTCCGTTACCTGTATGGAAAAAACGGATGCCGCGGTTGAGTCCGGAATAGTCGAAATAGCCAGGAACGGGTCCAACTGTGTAAATTTTGGACACACGGTGAATATTCTGCGAATATTCTGCTGCAGGTGGCTCGAAATGGACTCGGTTTAGCTCAACCGGCTCGGAAAAGTCTCGGAATAGTGTTCTGAAACGGCTCAAAAAATGGCCCGAAAAAGTTGGTCGAAGCTACGGCGGCGCGTGGGCGCGTGCAGGCTGGTGGTGACCGGCGCGTGGGCTTCACGCGCCTTCATCCTCTGGAGCGCGTGCGGCGCGTGGGCGAGTGAGGCCCACTCGCGATTCTTCTGGCGGCGCGTGTGGGCGCGTGCGGCCTCCTCTGGTGCTCCGGTTGATTCTCCTGCACTCCTCTCAACGACCTCTTCAACCTGGTATTTTCAAAACACAAATTGGAGCACTTTTGAAAAAACGGACAGAATCGAACAAACTCGGTTTTACGTAAAATTTGGCTCTGATACCAATTTGTTGTGCGGAACTAAAACGAGATTACTAAAACCGATAAAAAAAACACACTGAAAAAACACCGATAATTTTACGTGGTTCGGCCAATATGCCTACATCCACGGGAGGAGGAGCAAAGCTTTGTATTTATCGGAGATGGAGTATTACAAGAGATACGTATTACAAGTGCTCTCTATAGCACACACTCAACCGGGAGGGGCTCTCTCTAGAGCTCTCACATCTCTACCGGGAGGGAGCTCTTGGAGCTCACCTTTGGAGCTCTCCAACTCTATCTCACACTCTCTCACTCACTCATATTTCTCTCTCACTCTACATGGCCTTTTATAGGCACCATCCATAGTGTGAACACATAGTTAGTGGCAAACAAAGTAGCCACCATCCACCAACTATTATGGTGGGAACACATAGCTAGTGGCAAACAAAGTAGCCACCATCCACCAACTATTATGGTGGGAACACATAGCTAGTGGCTTTGGTTGGTGGCTTTGGTGGAAGCTTCCTTGGTAGGTGGTAAGCCTCCTTTGATGACTTTGAGCCATATTCAACAAGATAATCAAGATTAATACTTGTTTTTTAAGATAATATTTTTATAAGAGTGCGATTTAGTTAAAATGATTTAATATTTAATGTATTTAATTTTTAAATTAGATTTTGATTTTAAAAAAATCTAATGATAAGAAATTTAAAAAATTAAATTTATCTTTTAAATTCAAAATAAAAAGAAGTAAATATAATTGATTTAATCAAGATATGCGTTCCAAATTTATTATGCATATATATACATATTTATATATATATATATATATATTCTTAAAACTATGATTAAATTCAAAAAGAGGAAATAAATTATGAAGCATATCCGTAAACATTTGCTTTAAGTTATAATATTTATTCAAAAAGAGAAAAGAGAAAATATAAGATAAAATATAACCATGCAAGGACCATGTTGAGATTGAAAATTTAAAATAAGACATGTAAAATCAATTCTTTAAATTAAAGAGATTCCATTTGATTATTACTTTTGTTAATTATTTTTTTCTTTCAAAAGCAATTTGCATTCGGATAAAAAAACAATAAATTTTTGAACAAATAAACATTACACTAAAATTGTAAATTTTTTTGGAGAACAAAATGGATATTTTACTTAATCCTTTATTTCTTCGAATCAAAGCAAAAGAAATCCTTTATTAAATTCTGCTCTGAATATATATATATATATATATATATATATATATATTTCAATGATACATTCATTTTATGTGTTAATCTTCGGTTGCAATTAAAACACTTGACAAGTTTAGAAAATTCAAGATTATGGCTGTAATCATTTAATTAGTTAAGTTCGGTGAATAATCCACTTTTTCATTAACCAAAAAAAAAAAATCTTATATCAAATGCGACTTAATTTAAGTTAAATCTATCAAATCGAACGAGTAATGTTATCTATAGACAAATCTATGTAATTTTATGAAGTTAAGTTTATTTTAACTCGAATAAATTTATTCGACTCAATTTTCTTTTCACTCGACTCGATTCGTTAAAATTTTAAGTTGAGTTTGATTGATAAAATAAGACTCGTAAACTCGACTAATCCGAATTTTTTTCACTCGATTCGACTCGATTTGATCGAATGCTCATCCCTATATTTAATGCATTACTTTACTGAGTTCAAGAAAAAAACAATTCATTAATAGTACATAAGAACTTATTTAGGTATAATAAAAATATTTCCTTAAATGTGATAATTAATAGTTAATGTTATGAATTTTTATTACATTTAATTAATTACTCAACATAATCATTTTAAAAAGTGCTCTAAAAAAACTCATCAGCAAAATCTTATATTTATGCCTCTTATTATTAGTCGAACTATAATTGTCAAATGTATTCAAACATTTTACTCAATTGATTGGTATAAAATCTCATACTTAAAAAGGTTTAAGTAAGAATTAATTGATTGGTACCCAAGTAAAACTTCTTTTCGGATTGGATATGAGCATTTGAATCTTGATTGGTACCCAAGTAAAACTTCTTTTCGGATTGGTTATGAGCATTTGAATCTTACTGACATCATGTACCAATCAATTGAGCCAAATGATATCTGACAATTGATAATTCGATTAATGATAAGTGGCATAAATGATTTTGCTAACGAGTATTTTTAGACTACTATGTAAGGTTAATTAAATTAGTATTTGAAGTAATATAATTGTATTAAATATAATAATTGACACTTAATTTCTAGAAATCCTCTAATTGAGTGCTCTTCAAAAAATAATTTTTAAAAAATATATTTATTTTTTGAAAAAATTTATAAATATATTTTTTGATATAGAAAAGATTGATATTTTTTGTTGTTGGATTATCTTGTCTAAAATTTTTCGTTGTTTGAGTGTTTTTTTTTTGAAAAATCTTCATTGATATAAAAAGAAGTAATCCCTACTTAAGTGATCGATTTTTTATTATTATTTTGCTTTAACTTTTATCTTTAAAGGATAAGGCACTCAACCTGAACGGTTAGTAGCGTCCACCATGAACTCACCTAGTTTGCAAATGACGCGCATCTTTAACTTTCTTCTAATATCTCCCCCGAAGGAAATCCCAATAACTACTACTACTACTAATATATATATACTCATAAGTTACAATTTATTTTTAAAATAATAATATTGTTATATGAAATAATATTTTTTATTAAAATGATAAATAATATTAATTATTTATTATTAAAATAAAAATATAATATAATATTATTAAAATATAAATATGTATGTTTAATAATATTTAAATAAAATATTGAAAATTACAATATGTTTATATAAATATTTTTATAATTAAAAAATAAATATTTTTTATTAATATAATAATATTTTGTTGGAGTCAAGTCTCGATCTAAAATATAATGTCCAAATCTAAGTTTACAAATTTAGTAAGTAGCCTTACTCATGGGCAGTTATTTTTTAGAAATTATTTTCCCCTTTTGAAAAGGGAAAAATAATTTTCAGAAAAAAGATCTTATTTTTCGTTGACCAGTAAGTCATTTTCCGTTGACCAATCAATTTTCTGCCAACCAAACACTAAAAAATGCATAGATCATTTTTCGCTAATCATTTTTTATGAAACAAACGGATCCTAAATATTTACTCAAATTCTTTTTTTCCTTCGTGAACACATGTCATTATATATATATAGTAGTATTATTAATAAATTTCTTATTGAATTGCAAAATGAAAGGGGTAAAAAAGTTCCAAAATATAATCATCAAAAGCATGAAGTCTAAGTTCAAATCAAACACGTTTCAAAAAGGAAAATTTCCCCCAACCAAAACTGTGCTTTCCTCAAAGCCCAAATGGTCCAAAATTAACCTATGTTGGTATCAAAAGAATGACAAGTGTCAAGGGGTAGTATATTGTTTGGAGCAATCTAGCGTGTTCCATTGTCAGTGTGAAGGACACAAACAAGAACATAATAAAAATCTGAGCTAATGATCTCGCCCTAAAGTATACTAGTAGTAGTATGTTCCTTTGCACCGGTGCCACCTATTTTATTACTATATATATATATATATTTACATTATTAAATACTCAAATCTCAGCATTATTCATCACAAAGATGGAAGCATATGAGAGAGAGGGAGGGAGAGATGAACCTCTGCATGCTTTTGGTTTGGTTACTTGGTGGCTGGTGCTTAAAAGGTGACACAGGCTGAGTGGAAGTAGCTCCACCGCACCCTTTGAGGAAAGCACACAATAATAGGCCAACTAACCTGTTAGTCTTACTGAAGCAAACTAAGGGTTTGCTGCTGCTGCTGGTGTTGATGACCCAAATCTTCGGGATTGCTGAACCCTATCACCTCTTCATTCTTATCCATTGCTTCAATCTGTAAGTCACAAGAACATCATCCCAATGCTTGTTCAGTTTTTCTTGTGTATTTCTTTTTTCTAAAATAATTGTTTGTCTGCTTTAATGACGAGCATAGAGATTAGCTCTAGAAATCTAAAATCTTATACCTCTCTTTCTAAAAGTTCGTTTTCTGCTTTTAGCAACTTTTCCTGTGTAAAAGAGGAATTGTCACGGATTAGAACACCAAATACACGGAAAATGGTACACTGTTAAACAACCACAAGTAACTACTTGTTCTATGCTCTGTCTTGCTATTTCTCTAGTTTAGAGCCTCTTTTCTTCTTATTTTTCATCTTCCTCCTTGCCTTTAATTCAGCTCTGTTCCTCTATTACATGTTTTCAATATGTGATAACTTGTGTCATCAGTTGTAGCTTTACTTCTATCTTGACCATCCCTAGTGGAATAAATATGTTTGATTGAAGAAGGCTGTATGTGTTATTATAATAGGCAGAGCAACTACTTTTAGCCATGTCAAACTTCCCCTGCAGAGGTTCGTATTGGTAATTATTGTACCAATTCAGTAGATATTTCTAGAGAACTAGGGTTCGCAAGGGGCAACTTATAGTTCAATGATTTAGTTGGTTGAGGACCAAAAAAGAGTAGTGGCAGCCACACATTCAGAATTTCAGGTAACCAGAGAATTAACTGTTCAACTAAAGATATTTTCGATTCATCCTGTTGGGAACTTCTTGGTAGCATAAGTTGACAGCATGGACTAAGTTGAACTACAAATCAGATAATCTATATTAAAAAGATTAGCAATATCAAGTTGTATTCTTGTATAACTCAGTAGAAGTTCTTTTGGCAATCTTAGAATATGTCAGAACACATCGTCAAGCTTCAAGTCTGCTGGTTGACTATAAGGGAGCTAAAAGAACTTGAATAGCAGCTTTTGATGTAGGAGGTCACTATCTATTAGTACATCTGATCTTAGGTTATATTGACACACTGCACCTCCACCTCCAAAAACCAAAAACCAAAAAGAAGCCCTATATTGATTGTGAACATTGTTAACCTGAGGAGCATGCAAGCAATGTTTAATAGGAAAGTTTCTGTGAAATGGGGAATCAAGGAAAGAAACTATTCTGCTGTATTCAAATGAGATCAAGCCTAAGGCACATGGTAGATAGGGGCAACGAAGAGATTGTTCATAGTTTTTGGGACTATTTTCAAAGGTGCAAGAGTCCAAGTTATGATTTTAAGTTCAATGGATAAAGAAAAGATTATTGAGCCTAGCAAAATGAAATCCTGGGAAGGGTGATCTAGAAATGGTCCTATCGTGGTTCATGGATAGGCTGAAAATTTTCTATTACACTGATAGCAAACAGCTATACTAGTACAGTTAAAATATCCAACACTTTTGACAACATTATAAAATAAAAGAAGCCAACAGGGATGTTCTTCACAATTCAGGTAAAGCCAAGAACAAAGGTTGCATACCTTTTCTTGGAGTGTCATTATGGACTCCATCATCAATTGTGTCTGCAGAAAAACTTGATCAGGTGAGAATCTCAATAACATACAGATAGAATAGGTCTCCATATCACATAGCAGAGCATTCTTGTTGGTAAAATCAGGAACAAACAAGATTTCATATTTGATGTTCACAGCACAAATATTACTAGAGAAAGTCGCTTAAAGTTCCTCAGTGGAATAATTTTCAAATGCATCAGAATCAATGATGCAATAGGTCTTAAGTAATCACTTTTCAGATTTATCCATTCACTCTCTTATGCAGAAGGAAGCCTATCCTGTAAAAGAAAACATAGTGACTAGAGGTGATTAAGTGGATTCTTTGGTTGGCAAGCATCATCTAGATTCTCTTGACATGCCAACTTGCTCAAATTTAGAATGAGTTCGGTGAGGATCCTAGTAAGTGGTGGGCAAAAGAATTCCAAGTGAAATACTTTCATTGTTTCAAACCTGGGGAAAATCATCTGTCAATATTCATGGATTTCAATATGCAAAATATTGTTTTTATGAAGAAAAAAAAAGTTTTAAATTCAGAGACAATGCAAGCATCAGCAGCGAAATTTCGCTTATTGGGGCTGCTAAACCATGCAAAAAAAAGAAAAAAGGACTGAAAAAGTAAGAAGATTTGCAGGTAGCTGAGCTCTGAACACTAGCAATGGAGCATTACTTATCTGTGCAGGTGGTTCAATAAATATGGAAGAATCAAATATACAGTTGATCACCTCTATAAGCCAACTATATGGTACAGGCTTGGATGAAAGCTAGCAACTAAAGAGAGTGCTAGGGAAATGTAATAAGAAAAGGGGTGAATGCTTAGTTGAGGTTTTGCAAGAGTTTACAAACTGTAGCCAAAACATAATCTGATTTCTTACAAAATAAATAACCTACACAAGATATTTACCCTGACATGCCAGATTTTCCTCAATATGGGATACTAACCTTTCTAGCTCTTGTTTTGGAAAGTGCCTTATCAAGTTGTTTCTCTAGTTTTACAAGGTCCATCAGACTCAGCTTCTCAACAGTTGGTTTTTCCAGTTGGCTGTCAACACATACTGATATGTAAAACAACTTGTATGTAACTTTTAGTGTACCAATAAGGAATAAGAAGGTCACCTTTGAACTATATGCAGTAGCTCGGTATGTGAATGGAGCTGTAGAAAAAAAAATTGCCGGCTACTTAGCAAATATTGACGAGAAATACCACACTAGACCACACCTAGGAGCTCACAGCAATATAATATGGCGAAACTTCTCATTAGCTTGACTAATTGATCTGTAAGTCCATTTTTATTCTTTTTTTAATAAAAACCTCTAGATTAGAAAACTTCAGTTTACTCATTATCTGAAGGAAAATAGGCAGTTAAATAGCTCATTATCTGAGATTAGCAGAATCATGTTAAAAGCATACTGGGAACATGACTATTGACTACTAATATAGAAGATACTGGGATGCAAAATACAAGCAGCATCAATGCAGTTAGAGAACAAATACACTCAACAGAAACCCAAACCCTAGGCTTAAACGTACAAACTTGTTTAGAGTAGAAACCTGGATGAAGCTCACATTATCAATGAGCAAGAACATATTAGTAAAATTACAGCGAAGCAAGCTCTGGTTGATTGCTCATCACTGTCAAGTATCAAGGATGTCTAAGCAACTGAGCTATCTATGATCCTATAATTAGTAGCATAAGGACCTATGGATGGCTGAACCAATTATAATTCAGCACTTAGCAGCATAAGGTACTTTGAAGAGCATGCAGACAAACTGACAATTACAGTTATTTTCACAACCTCATATTTTCATGCAAGCTTACATGAAAACAATTTTTGAACAGTAGTTGGGCCAACACTGATCACAAAGTTCAAACACTTTGTGAATTGACAAGAGATCTATATCCATTAGAACCTCATCCCCAAATCAGCTTTGAAGCCAAGAGCTCTTAGATAAACATGGGTTTTCTATTAGTGGTTTTCTGGTACACAATCACCAGCAGCTAGTCAATGCAGAATCTTAACTGCACAAGTATGAGCAATTGTTAAATCATTTGATACCTCTTTCAAAAAGATGTTTCTCAATAACATGTGGTTGACAGCTTTAAGCTCACTGTAGAAAGGAGAAGGATCACTTACTGCTTCATTAACATCTTTTGAAGCCTCAGATTCCTTTTCATAATGACTCTGATAGCGTTCAAGAATCTTGGCCAAACTGGCAATAGAGTTGATTGCATTAGTCATTATAACAAGTAGATCAAAACTATTTAGTATTACATAAAACAAGTTTCCATGGAAAAGTTGTGCAAGTCGAGAACATTTTATATAAAGATATGCTATCTTATATGATGTCTTGGAAGACAATGCTACAAAAGATTTCAACTTCAGGAGTTGTATGAGGCAACCGTATAAAGAGGTTCAACATCTATGTTATGTTCGCGGGGGAATATTCATACGTTGACACTTCTGACAGAAAAAAAAAAGGGCTGATTAGGCAAATTAAACTAAGGTCTAAAGCAGAGTAAATGTAGTACTTGGAGCAAGAAGTTTTACGTATAGATTACTGAATACAAGTGAGCTCACAAGGGGTGAGTCAACAATTAAAGTAAAAACAAAAGATCAAGGATAGAACCAGAAAAAATAGTAGCTAGCATCACTTATTTTGCAAACTTCCTCACATCAGAGCCTGTTTCACTCCATTCATGGAAAAACTCTATTCAGGTGCACATCAGTCTTCCGATCCCCAACATTTGGATACCGTAATGCATGTATGAAGAATTTCAAAGAGGAAAAATGAAGATTTCAGAGAGGAAAACTCTGTGTTTCTTATTTTCATAATTAAAAACTGCTTGAATATATAGGAGAAGTATGACAATAGGTCTGCCACTAATCCTCCTTAATTCTAGCAACAAACGAATCCCTTAAATCAAGGAAAAAGAATAAAACTAGAGAGATTTTAGGAAACAGCCTTCTTAATCTCTTTATTAAACACAAAACTAACTAAACAAGGAAATCTGAGTCTAATTGCTAAAAATGAAAAAGCTAATCCCTAAAGTTTAGTGATTAGCTTCAGAATTCTACACTCCCCCTCAAGCTGGGGAATAGATGTTGATTATTCCCAGCTTGAAATTCAATTCCTCAAACTTTATTCTTGAAAGAGCTTTTGTTAGAGCATCTACCACTTGGAGGTGAGTAGGTGTGTAAATCAAATTCAACATTACTGTTTTAACCTTTTCTTTGATAAAATGGCGATCTAGCTCCACATGCAAGATTTTTAGCAATACTTATTGTAGCCAAATTATTACAAAACACCTTTTTCTTTGGCTGAAATCCTTAACTCTTCAAATAATCTTTTCAGCAATAATACTTCACATATCCTCTAAGCTAAAGCTCTATACTTTGCCTCAACACTGCTCCTAGCAACAGAATGTTTCTTGCTATGCCAAGTTACCAAGTTTCCTCATATATAGGTGCAAAAGCCTATATTTGATCTTCGATCTGTAATGGATCCTGCCCAATCAACATCTGAGTAGACTTCAACTCTCTTAGTTGTTCCTTTTCGAAAGAAAATTCCTTTACCAGGGGTCATTTTCAAGTATCTAAGAATTCGGTAAACTACTTCAAGGTGTTCTTCATTTGGCTTGTTCATGAATTGACTTACAATACTAACAGGGAAACCTATGTCTGGCCTTGTGTGGGATAAATAAATAAGCTTTCCTACAAGCCGTTGATATCTTCCAGTGTCAATTGGTGGATTGTCTTCTTTGAAACCAATTTTATAATTCGATTCCATTGGAGTGCCTGCAGGCTTGCATCATAACATTCCAGTTTCTTTTAATAAGTCCAAGATGTACTTGCGTTGTGAAACTACAATACCTTTCTTTGAACGAGCAACCTCCATGCCTAGGAAGTATTTCAACGATCCTAGATCTTTGATCTCAAATTCATTAGCAAGTACCTCTTTTAAGTGACCCATTTCTTCAGTATAATCCCCAGTCACAATAATATCATCAACATAAACAATGAGAATAACAACTCTCATTAGGAGAAAATTTTGTGAGCAGGGTATGATCATCTTAACCTTGGGAATACCCATGTTTCTTGATAGCCCTTGTGAACCTTTCAAACCATGCTCTAGGAGATTGCTTGAGACCATATAGGGACTTTCGGAGCTTACAGACCTTGTTTGCATTGCCTCCTGTCTCAAAGCCCGGTGGAATTTCCATGTACACTTCCTCTTTCAAGTCACCATTCACGTCTAATTGATGAAGAGGTCAGTCTAGATTGGCTGCTAGAGATTGCAAAACCTGAGTAATATTGAGCTCGGCAACAGGAGCAAAAGTTTCTTGATAGTCGATGTCGTAGGTCTGTGTGAATCCTTTAGCAACAAGCCTTGCTTTGTAGCAACTCACACTCTCATCTGGATTATGTTTGACAGTAAATATCCACTTGCATCCACTGGTCGCTTTCTTTCTGGCAAATCTGAAAGTTCCCAAGTATCATTCCGTTTGAGAGCATCCATCTCTTCTCGAATAGCAGCCCTCCATTATGATTTTCCTAGAGCATCTTGAATACTTTGCGAAATTTCTACATTGGATAGATTAGTAGCAAATGCTCGATATTCTAATGATAGACCATCATAAAAACAAAGTTGTAGATTGGATGTTTGGTACATGATCTTACACTTTTTCTCAAAGCAATAGGAATATTAAGATCATCATTAGCAGTAATATCAATTTGAGATGTGTTACCTGAAATATCTGGACTTGGATTGGATTCATAGTTCAGTTCAGGACGTGTGCTTTCCTCTAATTCCTCTTGAGCCCTTCTCCTCCTTAAATAAACAATTAGCTTTTTGTCAACTTCAAGTTGTGTGCGGATAGAAACAAGTGTTAGTGTTTGGCTCGATTTCTGGAAGTGTTTCTGGAGGGATAGTTGACTTGGTTTCAGGAGGGATGGAATTGTTAAGCTGAAGTGTTTCTGGAGGAATAGTTGACTTGGTTTCAGGTGGGATGGAATTGTTAGGCTTGAATTTTAGAAGAATTGAGGAGTCTTGCCAAAAACTATATTCTTGTATGACTGAATTCTCCACCTGAATGGGAGTTTCTGGGTAGTAGGGTTGATTTTCAAAAAAGTTAACATCCATATTAATGTAAAATTTCCTAGTGATAGGCGAGTAACACTTGTAACCCTTTTGAGTAGCCAAGAAGGAGACATTTTATAGCCTTTGGATCAAGCTTGCTTCGATATTGTTGATGTATATGAACAAATGCCATATACGCAAATACTTTTAACAGTAAGGATGAGATGATTCGGATATTTGGGTAGGAGAGAGAAGAGATTGGCAAGGTGTTTGAAATTTTAGAACTCTCGATGGCATCCTATTAATGAGATATGTGGCCATGAGGATTGCTTGGGAACATTCACGGTGAACATAACATATCTGGCCACTTCAAGAAAGTGTTTGTTTTTCTTTCTGCCACCTCGTTTTGCTGAGGTGTGTCAACACATGAATTTTGATGCATTATTCCTTGATCCATCAAATATTCGCCAAGTATAAAATTGAAGTAATCTTTGGCATTATCCGATCGAAACACCTTTATTTTTTTCTGAAATTGTGTTTGGATCATGTTGTTGAAGTTTTTGAAGTTAGTGTTCACCTTTAGTTTTCTTTCATCAAGTATACCCAAGTTATTCAAGTGTGGTTATCAACAAATGAAACAAACCACCGAAGTCTCGAAATATTATTGATTCTAAAGGGTCCCCATATATCAGTATGAATCATTGCAAAAGGATGAGATGTTTTGTATACATAGATTGAATAACTGCTTCTAGCATGTTTGGACAATTGACACTTCACATTAGAAAGACTCAGGATTGATGCCATTTGTTTTCTTTAATATTTTTCTTGTTATCCAAACAAAATGAAGAATTAACCAAACAGAGCCTAAAGAGCTCGTTATAAAGAAAGCTTTCATTTGACTTGTGAGAATGAAGGAAAAGGAAAGGAAAAATGCATCATAGTTGGAATTGTTTTATTTGCTTGCATGTCATTGTCATTTCCTTTTCATTGTTTTTTTTAGCTTGAAATTTCAAAGGAAGAGAGAGAAGAAAAACACGAGGGAAATGGTTGGATTTGAAAGAGAAGAAAGGCAAGTTGACTAAAAGTTGGTAAGTCCTCACAACAAGTAACTTACAACTTGGCCTAGGTAGATTTTAGGCTCATCTAGCACACTCAAGCTATATAAAGCATAAATTGCATTTGCTCTAATTCCTTTAACTCTCAAAATTTAGTGGATGTTTGGCTTAGCTTTTAAAAGATCTTTTCTATTGCAAAAGCAGAATCAAGGTGTTGACTCTTAAATTTTAAGATTTTCAGCTTATGCCAGAAGCACATTTAAGTTTTTAGGCGGAATTATAAATTAAAGCTTCTCCAAAAAGCGTTAATGTTTAGTAACAAATATATATATTTTTTTGCATTCTCACCTACTTTTCAATAAGTCATAAAATTATATATATATATGCATTCATAATTTTTATTTGATCCAATTTTTCTATTGATTGATTTATTTTTATTTTATTTATTTCTTTAACTTAAAATCTTGTGATTTAGTTAAATAAAGTTGAATATTTTATTTTTTCATTATTAAAAATATACAAAAATACTATAGATGGTTTTCAGTATTCTACAACATTTCTACATTAACTTGCCAAACGCTTGTTAACTTCTCTTTACAACACTTTTAGAATAGCTCTACTCGAATAACATTTCTGGTAAAAGCACCAGTCGAGCCAAACAGACCCTTAATGTTATTTAAACTACTTAAACTTTAAAAAAAGTCGCTAGTGGATAGCTATCAATGACAAAGTTGAAAAGTTTGAAAAGTTTTAATGCAAATATAGGAATTGAACCATAGATTCGACTTATTCCTTTTGTAACATGTAGCTAAAGTTAAAATATCGACCTTTATTATTTTTTGTTTTCATTCTATTTCACGGGGAAAAATAAAAGTTTTATAATAATAATGATAATTTTTTCAAAGTTCATAAGGTAATATGACCATAGAAAACTTGTACATTCATTTTTGTACTCAAGCTCTATTTAATTGCGATTAAATCAAGAGATATTTAACTCATTTTACACTATTTTTTACCACATGATTTATAAATTTGTTAATCAATCATTGTAATTTAAACCTTTCAAGCCATTCTAATATGGAGTAGAACTTATATTAGGAACCATAGAGAGACAACAGTTGTAGCTTCATTTTGGACTCGAGCTCAAGTGAACATTTTTCAGGTTGAGTTCAAGTTGCTTCAGCCTATGTTTGGATTGAAGGTAGTACAGGAAAGGAAAGTAGATGTTTTTAAAGGAAAGGAAAGTAGATGTTTTTAAAGGAAAGGATGTTTCATTCACTTGTTTGGATAGCTAAAATGAGTAAAGAAAAGAAAATGAATGGATTATGAATTTTTTTTGTTTGTTTAAGGAATGGATATATTATAATATATTATTCCAATTATAATTACATTTGAAATGTTAGAAAAAGAAAAAGAATTTTCAATTAAAAAGATGTATTATTTATGAATTCATAAAAAATATATGATTGAAATTATTTTAGACAAACAATATAATTTTTTAAAATTTAATTCCAATGAGAAAATTCAAAAACCTAAATATTTTTTTTAAGATAAAATTTATTATAAATTTGTATAAGTATTATTAATATTTTATTATAATTTTAAAAAGCTCCATTATTATAGGTATTAATTCTTCATTGTTACATGTGTTTTTGTCTCTTTTTTTTTAAATAAAAAATATGAAATAATAAAATAAAATGAGTGAAAATTAAGATCAAGTACAAAAAAAGAAAAAAAGTTATTGAATGAATTATAGATGCAATGGCTTATAATTACTTTTGAAAATTGGAAAAAAAAATTACTAAGAGTATAAAAGTCATTTTATAATTAAATATTTTTTAATCTTTTCCTTTCCCTAGCAATTCCCCTAATTTGGGGTAATTGAAAAGTTGAACATTTGAAGAAAAGTGAGGGATGCTCAACTCCCCTCACTTTCCTTTATTATTATTATTTTTTTAATCCAAATAATGGAAAGCAAGGGAAATGATTCCCTTTATCCCTTGCTTTCCTTTCCCCCGCCTACCCCAATCCAAACATAGCGTCAGAGTAAGCTTAACTCGCTTGCACCTAACTACAACCACATAATTTATAAATTTGTTAATTAATCTTTGTAATTCAAGCCTTTCAACCCATTTTAATATAAAGTTTAAACTTATATTTGTTGAAACCTATGTTGCTAGGACTCGGGTACGGGTATCGAATACTGGTATGTGTCTATCGGATACTGGTATGTGTCTAGATGTCTGACTCGTCAATTAATTGCCTTGAACTTAAGACACGGAGATACAATATAAAAGGATCCGAGTGCAGGAATTCGTTTTACATGTACTTAAATATAATATATACATATATATAAATATAGTTATATGAATTATTGGTTTGATTATAACAAGGATATGTATATACATCATATTAAATATTTTTAAAAAAATATAATACATCAATATTTTATATAAATAAGATTATTTTTTATAAAAATAAAAAGAAATATTTTATTTATCAAATTTATTTTTAATTATTATCAATTTTAAATAATTTTGATTCATTTATACAATAGTTTAAAAATAAAATATAGTTCAAAATATAATAATTTTATTGTTGGGCTGGATTGATACATTCAATTTTATTTAAACGACTAAAAATGTGTTTGGCTTATAATTTTCAAGCCCAAGAGATGATTAAGCCTGATGCCCTAATTTTCTTGTTTCTTTTTTGGCAACCCAATCTTTCCTTCTTCCTTTCTTTTTTTGCCGCTGCAGCTTCTCTTCTTCCTCTCTCTGAACTTCATCGCCGCCTCGCCCTTTCTACTTCTTTTTTCTTCTTCTTCTTCTTCTGCTGCTGATGCTGCCGTGTTCGACGAATCTGACACGGATCCCATACCCGTGTCCATGTCGGCTCGTGTCCACACCGGTATGTGGGGAAAATCATCGAGCCCGAGCAACAGAGGTTGAAACCAAGTCCAAACTTGTGAGGCTTATTAACCCAACAAATGTGTTCAAACTTTAGATTAACTAGCTTAAATTCATGAAATGTCCTTGACATTTTAAGTTGGTTATCTTTTGGTTCCTAAATTTTAATTATTTTGATCAAGTCTTAACCTTCTAGAATTAACGCTAATGTGGTTTCTCCTTTTTCTCGATCCAAGGACAGATTTGGGTAGGGGCAACTACCACCACTGAACTCCTAAACTGTCTTTTATAGATGATAAAAATGTTTAAAATTATAGCTATTTTAAATTTATTTTGATACTTCCTCTTTCTTGTTTGGAACACAAAGGTGTTTCTAATTCTAACTTGCTAAATTTATGGAAGTTAAAACCACTTGACATTGAAGTGAAGACACAGTTGAACTATCATCAACATTTCTCTTTCTTTGATATCCTTCTTTTTGATAAATGATGACAAGAATTTTCCATTGGTGCCATACCTCATCTCCCCTAATTATTTCGTTATGACTCACTCTCAAACTTTTTTCTCGATTGGTGCCATACCTCTTTGCTAAAATGCCAATAATCATTTGTAGTCGATATCTACTTAAAAATCATCAAATGACTATCTAAATCTTTATTTACCCACTAATCAAATCCAATCAACTCCGAGTTGCAACTAAATTGACTACTCACAAGGAACTTGCAAATATGAAAGACTACATCATTACATAAGGTAACTTATATGAGATTTACGACTTTGGCATCCCAATTGCCTCGTTGCAAACCCTATGTAACCAACCGTAATTGCATATATTTTAGGCCTGAAACACTAGAATGCCATCTCAAAACTAGCACCTCGTGGAACCAAGTGCACTTGCATATTTTATTTTTGAGGCCAAGATGCCAAGGTGTGTATCTAAAGTTCAATGAATTTTCCTCAAATAGTTTATGTAGCTCAAATTTCCCTAGTACTACTTAGGGACCTAAAATAGAGCACAAGATATCACCACTTTTTGTAGCTATTATGATATAATCC
The DNA here is from genome assembly GCA_030761205.1 of Fremontodendron californicum. NCBI lineage: Eukaryota > Viridiplantae > Streptophyta > Magnoliopsida > Malvales > Malvaceae > Fremontodendron > Fremontodendron californicum. Next base: position 25,298,286 of record JAULJL010000013.1, read on the forward strand.
TTTCTCTCTTTTCTTATTACTTGAAAAAAGCCTTTCTTATTACTTGAAAAAAGCCATGATCCTAACATCTAGAGTATCCTAAAACTATTTAAATATCTTTTCCTCGTGTCATGCTTCATGCATGGTAGCCTCCAAGTTTCAACAGGAGTCAAGATTTAAACTCTGAGCCTGGTGGGTCAATTCCCCCGAAAGTGGGGACATGAGCCGTTTGACCAAAGCCTGCAACTTGCTTAATGGAGGCTACTTGAATATTCTAATGAGTATATCCAAAGGCACCTTAATTCGACCAAAAAAAGATCCTTAACTTCAACTACTACAAAATGATCATCTACTTTAGTTCTTCATAAAGCAAGATCCTCCTTTAAGATTTTTGCATTTCTCTTGCCCTGAGCCAACTTCTCCTGCAGCCTTCCTCTTGTTAACCCCACTACAAATGGATCCATTCACTTCCTGACAGTCCCCAACTTATCCTCAACAAACGTCTCTCTACAAATGTTTCACTCGGTCAACGTCAAAAGTGGAAAAACTTTATGATCAGCACTGGAGGGGACAGGCAATGGACCAAAGCCCTTTTTTTTCGTTATCAGACAGGATAAAAATACAAAATACTATAAATAGGTTGCTTCTTAAGAAGAGAAGAAAAAGAGAAAAGAGAAAGTGTCGTTACATACGAATATATCAGAAGTCACTAGAAAAGCCCAGCAACACAAATCAGATTGCTGGGGCATCTTCACTATGACTTGAATGATCAATTCGATCGATCACAAAAATGCGGAGGAGATACAACAAAGAGATTGCTATAATATCATGCAGCAGCAACAGGGAACAACTTTTTTACGCAAAAGCAAACATAAAAAAATCCTAAAGCAATGACTAAAAATGCCTTCACTAAGTTTTAACCACATTTTACAGAAACTATACGCGAACAAATATAAAGTAAACTACTAAACTACAATAGCAAAAACAAAAACAAAAAACAAGCATACGTAATACGAGCAACCCATTAAAAAAAAGTAAGATCCTTATAGTTTATATATTAAATTATATAGTAATATACAAAAGAAAAGATAGAACTAAATCATTAGGGATTCTCTTAAAGATAACGGAATCGCCATTCTAGACATAAAATAATGGAAAAGCGCTTAAGTTCCTAAATATAGGAGCTCTAGATCCTAGGGATCAATTACGGCATTAATAAAGAAGAGAAATATACATATAAAGTGCACGGAAATAGAAAGAAAAGAAAAGTCCAAAACGTACATTAACAGAACAAAGAGGAAATAAAGAAACAAAACTTAGGTAGTACGAATAAAATTGTTTGAATTATAATTGACTTTTCGCTGACTCTCTTGAAAACCAAAAGGCAGAGCAACGAGAGAAAGTGATAAAAAAAAAAAAAAAAAAAAGAGGAGTAGAGAGGGGTAGAAGACGTACCTGTCGGCGCTAGAGAACTCGTAGATCCTGCCGCGGCTGGAGAAGATAACGAGAGCGATCTTGACGTCGCAGAGAACGGAGAGTTCACGAGCCTTCTTGATCAAGCCGGAGCGGCGTTTTGAAAAGGTTACTTGGCGACTGCTCTTATCTTCGATTCGCTTCATCTCCACCTTCCTCCTCCCCATTTTCGGATGGTTGTTGCCCTAATTTTTTTTTTATTTTGTTTTTTATTTATCTTCCGGAGAAGAAGAAGAAATAACGGGACCAAAGCAGGAAGTTAAAGGAATAATTGATACGGGTCAGGTATTTAAAGAAAAATGGGTGGCCAAGAAGTAATTTAGGCTAGTTTAGTCTTCCGTTGAAAAAAGTGGAAAAATATGTTTAAATTCTTTTAAGTATTTGATATTATTATGAATAAATATTGTGAAAAATTAAAATATAAAAATAATAAAAGTTTTGAAAAAAAATGTCAGTTTTTAAATTATAAAAATTTATTTTTTAAATTTTTAATTTAAATTATCAAATTATAATTTTAATCATAAAAATTAAAAATTTTTATTCATTTAATATTAAAATTATTATAAAACGTAGCTTTTTACTTCAACATAAATGCTACCAACTTAGCAGCAGTAGTTTGGTGTGGTCTTAGAGAAATTATTAGATAGAACCTTCCTACCCTATCAGCAATAATTTTTTTTTAATAATATTATATCACGTAAGCATTATTTTACATATCATATTTGTTTAAACAAGAAAGAGAAATTAGTGTCATAAATAATTTCTCCTTAAGTCTAATCAAGTTAACGGAATATCCCCAATGAAAACTGAAAAAACTCTCAATTTCACCAATTACTTACCGCCGCGGAAGAAATATACAAATACCCAGTGAAAGAACTTGTCGGAGAAGATGGCGTTGTCACGGCATTCCCAATACTTCCACCGGTGGTCGTATTACTCCCGACGACGTTGTTAGTATTAATCCCAAAAGGATAGGCCGGCGTTCCATCAGGATTAAACAACCCGTAATTCCTCTTTGAAGTGGGACCTGGTTACATATTCCCATTAAACAAAGCAGAAACTATATATTAAGATCCGATTTCGGCCTCATTGGAATCCCTGTTTTTTCGACATCAATTTAATCAAATTCCCGTTGTATTTCTTCGCATTTTCGGGTGTAGCCCCAGCCTCGTCTTCAACTCCTTTTGAAGGCCACCCAATTTCTGATATATGAACTGTGAGTTTCTTGTAACATAACGAAGCTAAAGCAGAGTAAACAGCATCCATTTGAGCACATAAGTAAACGACATATTTTTGTTCTCTCTAAACAGCCTTGATTTCTCCTTTCTTTATTATTATTTCTTTTATTCTTTTTTAATGGCACTAATTTTTTTTTTGTTTAATCAGATATGACATGTAAAAAAAAATGCTTATGTGGTATAATATTATTGGAAGAGATCATATTGGTAAGAAAGGCCTATCTAATAATTTCTAGTGGTCTTGGTATGGAAAAGCCTGCTTTTATGACACGTGGTTTGTTGTCTAGTGCCTACACACCAATAAAATTCTAAAAAAAGTATTTTAATGTTAAAAAAAATATAAAATATTATAAAATATAATTCTGAAATATAAAAAAATAAATAAGTATATAAAAAATAAATAAAATGAGACGAAAAAGGATAATATTTAGTAAGGAATTTAGGATAAAGCGTTGAAATAAATTTGTTAATTCATCTATTTGTATGGTATTTATGTTATATTTTATATTATAATTATGTTTAAAATATTATATATTTATATAAAATTTAATATCATAATAATTTAATTTATAAAAATTTTGATATATTTATATATTCGTATCATATATATTATTTTATATTATATTTTAATTTTTTTTATCTTAACAGAATTATGTTTGATCTAAAATAATTATATCTAATTATCTACGTTGAAGCCTTCGAGGAAACTATGAATTAATTAATTATTAGTACTACTAAATTAAAAGTAGGGGCATGCTTTGTTGAAGTCCAATCTGGGATCCAATCCCTCCTATATTTGGAGAAACATTTGGAATGCAAAAGAGGTGTTAATGGATGTTGTTAGATGGCGAGTTGGTGATGGAAAGTCTATCAACATTTGGGATGAGAAATGGCTAGATGTTAATGGTTATCTCCATGTACTTTCAACACTGAATACTGTGACACGAATAAGAACAGTAGATATGCTTATTGATGAAAGGATCATGACATGGAAAGAAGATATCATAAGAGTGGCATTTTCTCAAGAGGAAGCTACGGCTATATGTAATATACCTCTATACAGATCGCGACCACAAGATAGGATGGTATGGCACTACACAAAGGATGGGAAATACACTGTGAAAAGTGGTTATAAAGTCTTAGCACAGAAGCAAGTTGTTCATGGACCACTAAGATTTATCTGAAAAACTTTATGGTCTGCCAATGTACCATACAAGATCAAATTATTTGGTTGGCGCCTATGTCATGGTATCATTCCAACAAAGTCTAACCTCGCTTCCAGACTCAAAGAATTGAATCCCATGTGTTTTAGATGCGAGACTAGAGTAGAAACTGATCTACATGCTTTGCGGGAATGTGTATTGCCGAGGGAAGTCTTTGATCTGATCCATCTTCCTCAAACACTGGTAAATATCCCAGTGGACAGCATAGTGAAATGGCTGGAGAATGCTGCAATACAGCTCAATGCAGAGGAGTTCGATAGCTTTCTAGTGACTCTATGGGACTTATGGTATGCTAGAAATATAGAGTCTAAAGGAGGACAAAAACCAGATGGAAGGAGAATAGCAGAATACATCAGATGCTATGTACACGAATACAAACAAGCTCAAGTGCGAAACAATCCCAATTCACAAGTAAGGTGTCAGATTCATTGGCAACCTCCACCAATGGCTGTCCTCAAAGTTAATTTTGATGGAGCTTTTGATGCAAATCTTAAACAAGGTGGAATAGGAGTAGTTATCCGAGACTTCGAAGGATTTGTGATGGGAGCGGCAGCAGTTAAAATCAAGCAGTGTTTTGAAGCTTGTATATCAGAAGCCATGGCAGCTTTAAAGGCAATGGAAGTTGCTCACCAAATGGGATTCAAACGAGTAATTGTTGAAGGAGATGCACTTGTCGTCATTAAAAAATTGTAAATGGAGGAGGATGACCTGTCAAGTATAGGTCCTTTTATGGAGGAAGGAAGATTGATGATGAACAATTTCGATGAATGCAGAGCCCAACACATCAGAAGAGAAGGAAATGCAATAGCACATGTTTTAGCCAGATTTAGTTTACAAATCACTGAAGATTTATTTTGGATAGAAGATTACCCTTCTATTATACATCAAGTTGTAATGACTGATGCCATTAATATCTAATAAATCTTGATTTCTTTCAAAAAAAAAAAAGTAGGGGCATGCTAAAACTCTATCTCTTATCCTATTTGGCCCCTACAGTATTATGTTATTTTAGATACAAGGTGGATATTGTAAATTGAATTTATTTATGGATTTTGCTAGTAAGTGTATTAAAGATATTTTTAAGATTATTATATATAGTAAAATTTATATTTAATATATTAAAAATAATGAATAAATTTATCAAATAGTATATTTTAATATAATATTTTTTTATAAATAATATATTAATTAAATTTAAAAAATACTCAAATAATATTTATTAGCAAAATCTTTATTTATAAGAAAAAAATAAAGCACAAGTTGCAGAAACCTTTATGTCCGAACTAAGGACGGCTGTCGAAAGAGAGACCAATTTACTAAAGGCTTTTTTTTTTCATTTATTTCCTTAGTTCCCTTTATTAAATAAGGAGAGAGCCGACAACCTCTTGATTTAGTGGGCAAAAAATGTTGTGGCATGCTGCTTGGCTCGAGTTCGAGCCCCAAGGACCCCTCCCCAATTTCCCTAATCAAAAAAATATATATAAGGAAAGAGAACATCCACTTTAGCAGATGAAATAAAGGTCATTTAATAAAAATAAATGAAACAAAAAGAGAAGAGAAATGTTAATCAATGTCTAGTGATACTAGTTAAGATGATATATATATATATAAAAAATAATTAATGCATTATTTTTTTTGAATTCAGTAAAAATAATATATTAAATGCAATTTTTTTTTTTAAAAAGGTAAATAAATAATTTTTAATAAGTGCCTATAAACACCGGTTAAACGGACAAAAAAGAGAAAGGTTAATATCAACTACGATTGGAAATTTATTTTATATCTATTAACAGATCGAAACAATTTGATGTTGAATCGATTTAAAAAAAAAAATTACTTAAAATTTTGTTTTTTTTTTTATAAATAATAAGATTTAAATTCTTGATCTTTTATATGCAAATTAAAAACTTAATAACTAAATCAAATGTATTTTTATTAAATATTTATTAGATTTAATATTAAAATTTAATTTTTTTAATAGAATGAATCGATTGAACCGAATAAAAATTAATCAATTTAACTTTCAATTCACTTTTTTAACATTAATTGAAAAAACCAAAAGAATAGGAGCGGGGGGACAGCAGCCAGCAGAGTCCAAAGATATTTGGAATATAAACCAAAAAAAAAAATTGGAATAATGTCTAGCTGGCGCATCATATTTTGTCACATTTGAAATTTCCCATGAACTGTCCCAGTTTTCATTGTAACTAGAAGGTGCCTCTACAAGTCTTAATTTGATTAAATAATATTTATTTTAAAAAATATTGATTTCATCTAAACAAAATTAATTAATAAAATGAGTAATCATAAAAAATTTACATACCACACACTAAATTAACATATATTAAAACTATAATAAATTTTACAACTCCACATAGCAGTTTTATTTTCAAAAATATTATATAACAAATTATGTAAGAGGGTTTTATTTATAAAAGTATCCTGTAATCAGTTTGCTTTCTTGAGTTTTAGTTGAGTATGTTGAATCCAAGTCTCACATTAAATAAGAGTTCAAGTCCTACATTGAGTAGGAGTGCTTATCCTACATAAAGTAACTTGGTTAAGTCAAGGGAAATCCTAATCTCACATTGAGTAGTATTGATGAGCCAAGAAGAGTACTCACCTATAAATAGGAACCTTGGCTTTTAGAAAAAAACCTATCACCACCACTTGTGAGATAGAGTCTATACACTTGAGATATGTCGTATTGGGGTTCTATGGGTGGTGATCCATAGTAGTTGTGAGGATGGTTTGTAGCTTTATCCGTGTAAGTGTGTTGTAGGAGGGTTTGTAGCTTTATCCGTGCAAAAGTTACAAGTTTGAATTCTTCCTTTGTGAAGTATGTTTATCCCTTTGGGATCGTGGATGTAGGCCAAGAAGGGCTGAACCACGTTAAAAATATTGTGTTTTCTTTTTCTCTTCTCCCGAGTGCATGTTGTGGGTTAATGCTTGTTGTGGGCTGTCACGTTATTCCAAAAAATTGGTACCAGAGCTTTTGGTTCGAGGGACTGCCCATAAGTTTTTTGGTTCGAGCGAAGAGAGTTGCTGCCCAAAAGTTTTTGGTTCGATAGTTTGAGTTGCTGCCCAAAAGCTTTTGGTTCGAGTGAGGAGAGTTGTTGGCAAGAAGCTTTTTATTCGAGGAAGAAGAGTTGTTGAGTTGCTGCCCAAAGCTTTTTGGTTCAAGGGAGGAGTGGCTGCCAAGAAGTAATTGAGACTTTGACTCAAAGGAGGATTTGTTGAGTTTGAGTCCAAGTCTAACATTGAGAAATTGGGGACTTTGACTCAATGGTGGATTTGTTGAGTATGTTGAATCCAAGTCTCACATTGAGTAGGAGTGCTCATTCTACATCAAGTAACTTGGTTAAGTCAAGAGGAGTCCTAATCCCACATTGAGTAGTATTTATGAGCGAAGAGGAGTGCTCACCTATAAATATGAACCTAGCCTTTGGGGAAAAACCTACCACCACCACTTACGAGATAGAGTCTATACATTTGAGAGATGTTGTATTGGGGTTCTATGGATGGTGAGTCATAGTAGTTGTGAGGATGGTTTGTAACTTTATCTGTGCAAAAGTTACAATATTTAGAGGATGATTTGTAGTTTTATCCGTGCAAAAGCTACATGTGTTTTGCAAGAGGGTTTGTAGCTTTATCAGTGCAAAAGTTATAAGTTGGAATTCTTCCTTAGTGAAGTATGTTTATCCCTTTCGGATCGTGGATGTAAGCGAAGAAGGGCTGAACCACGTTAAAAATATTGTGTTTTTTTTTTCTTTTTTTTTTTCGAGTGCATGTTGTGAGTTAATACTTATTGTGGGCTGCAACGCTATTCCCAACAGTTCTAGCCTTTTGTTTTTTCTTAACATGACGTGGATTCCCAAAATTACAGAAAAAAACACAATTGAAAGAATCAGTGTATAATGTTTTATGCATCAAAGGAAACATTAATAAAACAAAATTATAAGAGAGAAAAAAAAGTTAAACCCTACTAAAAAAATCTAAAATTTGAAAAGAAAAAATAAAAGTAGAGAGGAAAGCTTGAGGGTATGAAAAAAAAAACTTTTTTGTTTTAATGTGACGAGAGAAAAAAGTGTTTTTCTTTATTTTTAATACAAAGTGTAAAAATTAATTTTAAACAATATTTTTGCTTAAAATTTTTAACATACAAAATGAAAAAGTAAAAAAAAAAAAACTTTAAGCAAAGTGAAAAAAAATGTTTCTCTCTATTTTTAATACAACGCAAAAAAAAATTGCTCTAAGCAAAATGAAAAAGTAAAAAAAATAAAACTTTAAGCAAAGTGAAAAAAAAATGTTTCTCTCTATTTATAGTACAATGCAAAAAAATTGCTTTAAGCAAAATGAAAAAGTACTCTCTACTTTTAATACAAGCAAAAAATTTATTTTAAACATTATAATTACAGACGATGACTGAGGAAAAAAAATAAGAAAGAAAATGTTCGGTGATTTGAACACGTCTTATATATAAAAGACCAAAATGATGTGAAAGGTTTTTTGCATTTGTTGACAAGCAACTGCAAAAAATGAGCCAGAATGAAAAAAAAATCAAGGAGAAGATTAACTTGGCAACTCTATAACCTTCATTTTTATTTCTTTATTCCGTTTTCACCTATAAATTCTCAGAAAAAAAAACAAAAGGAAACTAAATATCAATTAGTTAATGTAAGTTTTACCAAACACATGAAGGTTGAAGCCAAAATTTGATCAATATTTCGGTGTCCAATCAAACATAGAACAACCAAACAAATGAGTTGCAATAAATGGATGTGGAAAGATCAATGGCAGATGTGTCCCCATAACATGCAGCTCAACATTAGTAAATGACTAAACGTAGGATTGCTAATTCGACAAACTAACATATCAAAGCAGAAATCTATTGAAAATATATATCAGGACATATAGATGAAAACATGCTTTTTTTTTTTTGGTATAAAAGAAGCTATAGTTTGGGGATAAGAGAGGGATTGCAGATACTTAGATTCGCATCTTAAACATGTTGGATGCCATCTCTAAAAGGTTGTATGAACCAATTAAGTTAAACTTCGGATTCGGATTCGATAAATACATATTCTTTGTTAAAATGTGCAAACAAATCTAGACACAAAGGCTTTGCTTGATAGGGTGGAAAGAAAATTGGAAAGATGAAAAATTGGAGGAAGAGAAAAATGAAAAGATGGAAAACATATTTTTTTCTTTGGTCAAATTGTACTATTAGTTCCTGTACTATAGTCAAAATGCGGATTTAGTCCCTCTACTTTAATTCGAAGAATTTTGGTACCTCTACTTTTCGAGATTTTGAATTTCAGTCTAATTTTAACGGTGTCAAATTTTCACAGTTAAGTATGCTGACGTGGCATTGACCATCCTGACGTGGCAAGCTTAGTCAGCAAAATTTTTTGGCAACTGATGACGTGGATTTTTTTTTTCACGTGGCTTACTAACTTGAATGATCAAATGATGTAATTAGTTCCTGTACTTATATCAAAATACGAATTTAGTCCCTCTACAATGATTTAAAAAAATTTTGATACCTGTATTTTTCGGGATTTCAAATTTTGGTCCAATCTTTAAAATATTAAAAAATAATTAAATATATTCACATTATTAAAATATTAAAATATATTATTTTTGTTAATATTAATATTTATTATTAAAATATAAATATATTTATGTTTAGTTTAATAATATTAAAGATAGAAATATTTAAATTAAAATATTAAAAGATTTTTTATTTTAAAATATTAAAATATTATAAATAATTTTTGAATTAAAATTAAATAAAATTGTTTTTATTAATATAATAATTTATTGTGTCGAATCAAACATAAAAAGAGGTAAAAATGATAAGTATTCTCAAACAATCAGAGAGAATAAAGGGGGTGACGAGCTTCAAAGAGAAGCTTGTCATAGGTAGCCTGATAAAATAACACCATGGTTTTCACCCTTACCCTCTCCTTTTGCTTTTTCTTTCTCCACCTCTGTTATTATAACAGAAAAAAAACTAAAAACCCACTTCTTATCTAACTCTAAAAAGTAGAAAATAACTTCCGTTAAAAATATAGTCAATGAAACATATGGTAAAGAAAATAACCTTTTTTTGCTTGCCACCTCCAGACTTTGCTGGCTTGGAGGAATGAGGAAGAGCTGTATTTTTTCGGGGCTTGCAAAAGCAAACCAAAAAAAAAAAAAAACTAAGTTAGATACAATCTAAAGCAAAGTTGGTTTAAGTTTTATTGGTATAAAAAAGACTGATAAATCTAGGGAGATGAACATACAATGATATTTGCTCGAAGTGAAGAAAAAATGGGAAAGAAAGGAGGCACAATTTTTGGGTGCCACGAGACAGAAAAAATGAGGAGGTAGGGTGAGTGCTTTTTCTAACCCTAAGGTTTGGTTGTTTGCTTCCCGAGACTTCCAAAGTCTCACGATTTTTGTGTTAATTTTGTTTTTGAAATTTTATCTCTTTTAGTATTTGAGGTTTGATTGATTTTCTTTGTTTGTTGATATTGTTTGAGCATAACTTATAAGCCAAGTAAATATTATTGTTTTAACTTTTAATGGTATAAATATTTTTAATATTTTACGAATAAATATTACTGTTTTTAATATTTATATTAATAAAAATAATATTTTAATAATATTATTATTTTTTCAAAAAAAAAAATAGAAATTATTTTTCAGAACTGATTTTTGCAAAATAAATGAATCTTAAGATTGGACCAAAATTTGAAATCTCGAAAAATTCAGGTACCAAAAAATTTTCAAATCATTGTAGAGGGACTAAATTCATATTTTGATATAAGTAAAGGGACTAATTACATCATTTGATCATCCAAATTAGTAAGCCACGTGGAAAAAAATGTCCACGTCATCAGTTGCCAAAAAATTTTGCTAACTAAGCTCGCCATGTCAGAATGGTCAACGCCACGTCAACATACTTAACGGTGAAAATTTGACACCATTTAAAATATTTATGAAATTCAAAATCTCGAAAAGTCACTACAACAAATTTGCCTATTAGTGGCGCTTAAAATAATGTCACTGAATATTTCATTTACGTCACCCTTTGTATTTGGTGACGAAAATTTCGTTGTCACGACGTTCGTCACGTTAGCGCTGTCGCTAAAGATCAAACGTGACGAAAGCTTATTTTCGTCACCTATTATTGGCAATAAGTTGACAGTAATGCATAACGTCACCTTATAATTGCTATTTTGTCACAGATGATTTCGTCATCAAATTATATACAATTGTGTCATTGATTATCAAAACGTCACTGATGCACCCAAAAGAGTGTATCTTATTTAACCTTGCACTAAAAAGATCAATTGTAAGTATAATGATTAGCAAGGGTCGAGTCCTCAGGGATTGGGTTTTAATCTATGAGTTATTAGTTTATAACTTACGTTCAAAGAAAACAATAAAAGAAAAGGGGTTTTTGAAGCCAGATTTAAACTAAAGTAAATAATAAGAATAAGATGCAAGGCGGTATAACCAGCCAATAAAAATATATATACTAAATTAGGCGGTATAACCAGCCAATAAAAATAAAACAAAGTTAATATACAAATTAGGCGGTATAACCAGCCAATAAAAATAAATATACTTTTAAAAATAAGCAAACTAGAAAAGTAAGAAAACAAGTAAGTAAGAAGAATCAAATATGAAAAATATGGTTAAGGTTTCATTCTCCACCACTAGACATCATTAAGAATCAATTTCAGATCTATCAATATCAACCAACTATCAAAGTTAACAACCGTAGATAACAACAAGCTCTGTTATCCCAATCTTTCCTTAGTTTGTCGTTAAATAGAACAAGCTCTCTATTTAATCTCTAACCATTAAACAACATAGAATAAGCTCTCTAAATTCAATTTAATGGCAGCTTTATGATGAGAAAGATAGGTTGATCTAAGCAACAAACACATGAGCTCGGATTGTTCAACTTAGGTTATGTTCCACTTTGCAATTATTGAAAACTTGACCATAATCATTAATCACAAATTGCCACTTATGAATAGGAAATCAAGACAATTACACGGATCAAGACTCCTAGACTAGCAATAGATAATTATCAAGATCTATCTAGTTGTACACCTAAATAAATCAAGACAACCTCATGAACAATTCTTGTAGAAGAACATAAGCAACTTTGATAGAAAATTAATGATAGATAGAATCTGAAAATCAATCACAAAACATGTCTAGGGCTTTGAAATCACCCTTAACCAAATAAAAGTTTAGCCTAGCATAGGCATTGTAAACATAAACATAAAATTAAAGAGAATCTAAGAAGGAAATAAAAGAAAGAAAGAAGAATAAGAAAATAAAGAAAAAGAAAACTAGAGAAAAGAAAGAAGAAGAAAACTTAGAGAATTTTATTACAATAGCTAATATCCTACCAATGTACCATATGATCCTCTACAATCATCCAAGGCCCTCTATTTATACACATTTTCGAGGGCTAAATGACAAGAGACAAGCTTTACAAATTTCAAAGGTAGGTATAATAGGTGGGTGCATTTTTCTAACAATTTTCGTCATATTGTATGACAATTTTGATCAGCCAACTTGATGGTCAATTTTGTCAATTTTGGAGGCCTGATCTGATCACATGGTCTTCTATAAAAATGTTCCCCTATCAGTTACTGATCCATATCCGTTGGAATCAGCTCATTTGCTGATGTGGATAAGAAGATATGGGCAAAATACGAAAACATGTCAGCACAGACGTCATTGCACATCAGCCAACTTGATGGTCGATTTCGCTAGGGAAAACGACTCCGTTTCAAGAAGTGTAAAACATGAAAAAGATAGATATGCCTCTTAACTTTGCACGGTTAAAATTTCAGCCTTATTTCTTCAGTGAAACTCGAGATATAGCTGATATGGAAAAAGGTGTCGGAACTGGAACTGAACTGGATTTGCCCTTAATTCTAGTAATCTGAAATCACTCAAAGAAACTTGTGAAAAACACCAAATTACATAAAAATATAAAAGATCATAAACACAATTAGACTAAGCAATAATAACTCGTATTTGACACAAAACAATAATAAAACATAACTAAAAACTATATAATTATACGAGTTATCACACCCCCACACTTAGATTGTTGCTAGTCCCTAGCAACGACTCAATAAAAATAAAATAAGAAAATCTAATCCAATCCATTTTTGTAGGAAATCACGGTGGCACTTAGCATGTGACACAAGCCTTTAAACCCCTAGGTGTCCCTAGTGGACGAGTTTAGTCTCGTGAGGGTTTACTAGAACGATACCCACAAACATTGAAAAACTAAAATATAAATAAACTACATATACTAAAAATATTTTCTCCTAATCCTTTCAATACAAATTAGAGACAATCTTTGAACAAGTCTTATAAACTAATCAATAGCTTAAAGAATTTCACAAAAAATCATGCTTGAATGTAAATTGTTTGAGTTAAGCCAATATTAACATAACATATTTCAATCAAAATAGTGCATATTCAAACTTAATCTCAACTACTCACATGGGATACTCTCATGATTTTCATTCTTTAAAGTAGTGGTAAAGTGTTTACACTCAATCAATCTCATGAAAACAGTTCTACCATATTCTTGCTTGTCCACCTATTCTCCACTATTTAGATCATACAACTTCATGAATCAAGATGTCTTTAATCAAGGTTGTAATGGGGCCAAGGGGTTTGTAATGTGGTTGAAAAACAAAAGGATAAAGATATCACAAAGGTTCCAAAGAGTTCATAAAGTTTAGAGACATAATAAGATCATACAAAGAAACTTCTCAAAACTCTTTACAAGTACATAGTCACCTAGGCTGAATATTTCATGTTGAGCCTTTACTTCATTCTAACGAACCTTGTAACATTCTTTTTCTTTTCTTTAACTAGAAGTTCAAGAGATGATTCATTATATATATATATTTCATAATATTCCCTTTCTTTTTCTCTTGACTTTTCTTTTCTTTTCCCCCACACTTATTTCTTGTTTCTAACCCAAATTTTCAATAGATCTTCCTTGTCTTTGCAACATGTCTCAAAACATGCTAATTCATCTTTGGAACAAAGGTAAAGATATAAGTATATTTAGGTTAGGGACAAGTTATGGTTACCAAAGAGATAGCTTATTCAATGTAGGCTCAAATTGGTTCACTAAGGGTGTGTTCTCTTGGAACATCAATAAGGGATGGCTGTTTGGCCCTGGCTAAAAATCCTAATGCCTCTATCATATTCATGTTGTCACATGCATCAATATAGTCTCAACAAGGTCTAAAGCAAGTTCTAGAGAATCATGTAATCATAAGAGCACTCAAGAAAGAAATTAGATTGATTTATATAATGCATCAATCATTATAGGCTCAAAAACTCACAAGGATGATTATACAAGTCAGATTAAGTCTAAACATGCTTCTTTCTCAATCAACATATCATATTAACATTGGCTCATAAAAAGGTTGACATCAAGCTCAATTCTCATGAAAATCTTCTCACTAATAAATCTGTTTTAGACTTATGCAATTCATATCTCATCATTGTATTAAAAAGGAACTAAAACTCACAAAAAAAATAATAATAATAATAAAGAAAAAAAAATAGTAGACAAAAATAAAAGAAATCCTAAATCATTCCCCCCCACACTTAATTCTTACATTGTCCTCAATGTAAGTCTATTAACTCAAATGAAAGAATCATGTGTAAGAGAAAAGAACTAATAACATAAGAATAGGAACAACTAAGACTCAAAACAAAACAAAACCATGCAACCTAAATAATCCTAAAATACTAAACAAAAATTAACAAGTAAACATAAAAAGATTAAAATCAAACTGACAAGGTATGTCTCAAGTCTCCCTTACTCAGACCTTGTTCAGAATGAATACTTCTAAATTGCTTAAAACACAACAAACTTTTTTTTTTTTTTTGAAAAGAAGAAATCAAACTGACAAGGTATGTCTCAAGTCTCCCTTACTCAGACCTTGTTCAGAATGAATACTTCTTAATTTTTTTTTTAAATTAGCAAAATATGTCCCTTACCCCCTACTAAAATATGACATTGTCCCCAATGTCAAATTTTAAAGGTAGAATTTAGGAGATATTACCTGCAGAGGTTGCTAACCACTTATTATAACTGAGACACAACAAGCAAAATGTTAGATACTGTCACAAAGACAAAGTGCAATCCACTCCTTGCTCGTCCATATCTCTTTCTCTTTTTCCGAGCGTTTGCGAAACAACCGTAGCAGATAAACACTCATAAGCTTGGAGCTTTTTGAGTAAATCTTCAATGGTTGTAGCAGAAATTATGGTTCTCCTTGCCTCTGAAAACATGAATCCATTATCCACATCATTATCTAAATATGAAAGCAAATTATTAAAATAACCATTAATATTAAGCAAACCAATGGGTTTCTTATTTGTGACCAAAGATGACCAATAAGCCACGCAAGCTATTTCTTCCAATGTACCCAGACCTCCTGGTAAAGCAATGAATGCATCGGCAGCATGGTACATGATTGTTATCCGTTCAGGGATACTCCAGACTTGTATTTCCTTACCCACGGTAGGTCCACAAAAATCTGTGAATAGTTTTGGCACGACTCCTAGAACTGGACTTCCTCCGGCGTGTGCTGCTGTAGCGACTGCTCCCATTAAACCCGTACTACCGCCTCCATAAATCAACTGGATCTTTTGTTGGGCAAGTATTACTCCAACTCTTATGGCTTCATCAGCGAATATGTTATTTTTCCCTGGATAAGCACCTCCAAAGACACAAATTTTTTTAATGCGTTGGGACGAAGTACTTTCCATTTTTTTTTCGAGTGCCTGAAAGAGAATGAGTACATGGTGTAATATATAGAGGACTGAGTAGTGAATCAGACAAGAGTAATAATGTCGCCGAAAGTGTATCTGACCTGTCAGAAGAAAATGTTAACATAACAAAAGGTTTTTGCGTGATTTCAGGAAGAAAATCAAAAAGAGAAGAAAAATCAACCGTAAAAGACAAATAAAAAAAAAGAGAATAATTACACAAATCGAACAACACGTAAATTAAACCAAAATGAAGTTATTGCAAATCAAACCAAAAGCTGAGAAGTCATTTATTGTAGTTGTGATTGTGGCTCACATCTTCCTCTGGTTTTACGTCCAGAAACGGCTTAAACGCCTTCTATGAGTCGAGGATATGCTTCCCATCCAGTTTTCTTACAAGCTGGCAAACAGGGTCTTTTAACATCAGATTCCCAAGATATTGCCATTCCCTTTGGAATTGCGGCCATAAATCAAGAATTTCTCTTTGTACGTCTCCACTAGGATGCGTCTCAAGAGAAAGTTGGATATTACCCAAATTCTCCTTACTCACTCCATCCTTAATGAATTCAATTTTATCATCTCGATTAGAGGACGGAATCCCAATAGAACGACATTTACCGTTACACGTCCATCGTGCACATTTGTGGCAGTTTGAACTCATGCGCTTTGCTTGTCGCTTCTTTGCAAAAGTGCTTCTACCTGTACCTGGTAAATGCAAAACAGGAAGATATTCATCTTCACGTACCTTGGCTTCAATTATCCAACGTATGTCTTCAGGAATCCCTTTGTGCATAAGCATTCTTAATCTTTCAAATCGAACTTGGTAAAGCTTCAGTAAAATATTTCGAGGAAAAGGAGGAAATTGTTTCTGCAATCGTGTGAGAATATCATCCATCCTGAAAAAAAAATGAAAGAGAAATTGAAAGATAAATTTATATACAATATCAGTTTTGTGGGTAGCTGATGGAACCGACTTAAATAATCACGGAGTACCGTTATCCGCCGTTTAACCGGGGTTAAAAAATTATATTTACATCTAGTTATTTTCAAAACAAGGATCAGAAAGAAAAACAACATAAAAAAACTCAAAAACAAAACACTCTAAATAAAATCCTAAATTCTTCCCCCACACATAATTCTTACATTGTCATTAATGTAATGCTATTAATCCCAAATGAAAGAATCATGTGTAAGTGAAAAGAACTAATAAACAAAATAAACTTATACAGCCTAAATGAACTTAGAAACACTAAACACAATTAGCAAAGAAACATAAGAAAAAGATAAAGAAAAAGAGAGCAAATCTGAGGATGGCAATTTGGCAATGCTTTCACTAATTAGGCTGCCTCCCCCAATTAGCACTTGATTTAGTGTTTTGAACCTAACCAACACCCCTTCTTGGCATTTTAGGCTTGTCATGCTCATACATGAAATTTCCCAAATTTATGCGTTTGAGAGGAAGCTTTCTTTGCACAACAGTGGATGCATTCTCCATTACAAGTATTATTCCATCATCCTTTGTGGTGCATATGTCATCGAGGAATGGAGCATATTTTGATACTTGTTGAATGACCTCCACAAACAAGTTGTTTAAGGTTTCCGCCATGTGTTGTTCATGTTCTTCCTCCTTGAACTTTGCAAATCTACTAGGAAAATGTGGAGAAGAAACATTAGTAAAAAGTGAAACCTTAAACGTTACCTCAGGTGCCGAAATACTCTTATTTGGATCTTTGGCTTCATTATCCTCAAGAATAGAATCCATCTCTAATTTTGTTTCATCCTCATCTTGTTCCTCATTCTTCAAGGTCACAATAGTAGCATTCTCCTTTGGGTTAACCATCGTTTGGGCTGGGAGTTCTTCAGATCTTTGTGCTACCCATCCCACCATACTACTAGCCAATTGGCTCATTTGCTTTTCCAAACTCTGGATGCTTGCCCTTGTTTCCTGTTGAAATTGCAAAGAATCAGTAACAAGAGAATAGACAAGATCTTCTAAAGAAGTACCTGAGTTTTGAGTCATATGTGGTGGTTGAAAAAGATCTGGTTCTTGAGACCATGATTGATTGAAGCTAGATGGATGAGTGTAATTGGCATAAGGATCTACTTTTTGGTAATTTTTCGAGTAGCCATAATTAGTATGATCCCACCATCCCTCATGGTAAGTGTTTGAGTAATGATCATACTGTTGGTCTTGAAACACTTGATGGCCTTGACATCCTCCTATGGCCAATTGTTGAACTGGGTAGGTGAGATTGGCTTGTTGATTCTCCATGTTCATGTATGCCACCAACTCTTCAAGTGTTAGATTGCTAAATTCCATTGTTTTTTTTTTTTTTTTTTAAATTTGAAAAGAAAAACTTGTATGTACAAGAAAATAAAACTAATTAGAACTGAAAATAAGAATAAACCAAGTAACAAATAAACTAAAGAAAGCAATCCCCGGCAACGGCGCCAAAAATTTGATGCACCCAAAAGAGTGTATCTTATTTAACCTTGCACTAAAAAGATCAATTGTAAGTATAATGATTAGCAAGGGTCGAGTCCTCAGGGATTGGATTTTAATCTATGAGTTATTAGTTTATAACTTACGTTCAAAGAAAACAATAAAAGAAAAGGGGTTTTTGAAGCCAGATTTAAACTAAAGTAAATAATAAGAATAAGATGCAAGGCGGTATAACCAGCCAATAAAAATATATATACTAAATTAGGCGGTATAACCATCCAATAAAAATAAAACAAAGTTAATATACAAATTAGGCGGTATAACCAGCCAATAAAAATAAATATACTTTTAAAAATAAGCAAACTAGAAAAGTAAGAAAACAAGTAAGTAAGAAGAATCAAATATGAAAAATATGGTTAAGGTTTCATTCTCCACCACTAGACATCATTAAGAATCAATTTCAGATCTATCAATATCAACCAACTATCAAAGTTAACAACCGTAGATAACAACAAGCTCTGTTATCCCAATCTTTCCTTAGTTTGTCGTTAAATAGAACAAGCTCTCTATTTAATCTCTAACCATTAAACAACATAGAATAAGCTCTCTAAATTCAATTTAATGGCAGCTTTATGATGAGAAAGATAGGTTGATCTAAGCAACAAACACATGAGCTCGGATTGTTCAACTTAGGTTATGTTCCACTTTGCAATTATTGAAAACTTGACCATAATCATTAATCACAAATTGCCACTTATGAATAGGAAATCAAGACAATTACACGGATCAAGACTCCTAGACTAGCAATAGATAATTATCAAGATCTATCTAGTTGTACAACTAAATAAATCAAGACAACCTCATGAACAATTCTTGTAGAAGAACATAAGCAACTTTGATAGAAAATTAATGATAGATAGAATCTGAAAATCAATCACAAAACATGTCTAGGGCTTTGAAATCACCCTTAACCAAATAGAAGTTTAGCCTAGCATAGGCATTGTAAACATAAACATAAAATTAAAGAGAATCTAAGAAGGAAATAAAAGAAAGAAAGAAGAAGAAGAAAATAAAGAAAAAGAAAACTAGAGAAAAGAAAGAAGAAGAAAACTTAGAGAATTTTATTACAATGGCTAATATCCTACCAATGTACCATATGATCCTCTACAATCATCCAAGGCCCTCTATTTATACACATTTTGGAGGGCTAAATGACAAGATACAAGCTTTACAAATTTCAAAGGTAGGTATAATTGGTGGGTGCATTTTTCTAACAATTTTCGTCATATTGTATGACAATTTTGATCAGCCAACTTGATGGTCGATTTTTTCAATTTTGGAGGCCTGATCTGATCACATGGTCTTCTAGAAAAATGTTCCCCTATCAGTTACGGATCCATAGCCGTTGAAATCAGCTCATTTGCTGATGTGGATAAGAAGATATGGGCAAAATACGAAAACAGGTCAGCACATACGTCATTGCACATTAGCCAACTTGATGGTCGATTTCGCTAGGGAAAACGACTCCGTTTCAAGAAGTGTAAAACATGAAAAAGATAGATATGCCTCTTAAATTTGCACAATTAAAATTTCAGCCTTATTGCTTCAGTGAAACTCGAGATATAGCTGATATGGAAAAAGGTGTCGGAACTGGAACTGAACTGGATTTGCCCTTAATTCTAGTAATTTGAAATCACTCAAAGAAACTTGTGAAAAACACCAAATTACATAAAAATATAAAAGATCATAAACACAATTAGACTAAGCAATAATAACTCGTATTTGACACAAAACAATAATAAAACATAACTAAAAACTATATAATTATACGAGTTATCAGTCACCAATAATGAAATAAGTTTCACACATTAGTGACGAAAGTGACATTGTCACATTGTTAATGACGTAATTATCATCACCTAATATGATAAAATAACGTCATAAAATGTTAATTTAGTGTCAATTTGGAATCGTCACTAAATTTTTTTTACTTGTGTCACCAAACACGTAATTACATATGGCGTACATATAATCGTCACGGATAATGTTGTTTTCGCAAAATCCTATTTAAATAATATATTACAACATAAATAATTGATAAACATTTGCACTAGTTCTCAAATGTAATACTTCTTTAAAGTCTATTCAAAATATTATATAAATAATATGTTTACAAAGTAGTAAAAGTAAAACAATCCAAGTTATCGACTCAAAAACTTAGACAATGTATATATTCTGATAGCATAATAAACTTAGATCTTTGAAACAAAGAGTAACATGACTAGGATATAGCTAGTACAATAGCTTGTATGAAGCTCCTAATCTAAATATTGTGTCGATGGTGATTGTCTTGATGGTGAGTTTGTGGCGCCACTCGAAGCTACAATAAACAATTATGAACAAATGATAAATCCAATTCATAAGAACAATGATTATTTGAAAGGTAAAATAATATGATCTATTAATTGCTAAGTCAAGAAGATTTAATTAAGAAAATTCAAAGCAAAAGAGGTAGCAACAAATTTATATCAATAAAACACATTTTAGGAGGATATGGATTTCATATAAGTTGTTATTATCATTTTTGTTCTTTGTTTTCTTCAGAAGTGCAATTATGTTTTTAGATTATTGTAGTCAATAAGCTGGGTTAATCCAGAACCAAATCAGTAAACATCATATGGATACGGAAATAGTTGGCATATATAACATGGGAAACTTGAGGTAGTTGATATGTGCTTAGAAAGAAATGAATGGTTCAAGTAAACAAGAAAATAAACATAGACTAGAACTATTAGTAAGAAAGCACTTTCCTTTCCCTCTATAGCATTGAAAATACTGATACCAAGCAACATTGTAGAGGTTAAACAAGAATATAATTTAAAAACTCAGCAGAAAACTAACAGATAGATGCAGAAACCAACCACAAAAAGGAGCAGAATCATACCCATTAGTGAAGCCTCAAGCAAATGGGTTCTCCACAAAACCTGATCCATAGGTGACATGGTACCAAGCTTTGCACCCTCGTTCTGGATCTTGATAATGCTCATGAGACTTGAAAAAAGAATCACAGACATGGTACCATCAATGGTTTTCATAGTAGCTGGACCTTTCCCCATCTTCAACTGATCTAAAGTCTTTATGACAAGCTCTCTCACAGGTTCAATCTTTACCAATAGAAGGAATGCAACAATGCCCTCAGCAAAAAGAACCAAAATAATAACTGAATCATCCTAGCTCGTCCCAACTCTAAAAAAAGACTTGATTTTGACTCAATGGCTAACAATCTTCATCAGATAAAGAAAAAGATTGTTTGATTTTTGTTATGATGGCTTTTAGTTTTTCCACAAAAACTCAAAAACCCACTTCAGTAAAGTAGGTTTTATCTTAGGAAAATGAGGGTTTAAGGCTAAAGATCTGTGTAAATTTACCCTAAGGAGAAAGCAAGAGGCTTTTTTGAAGAAACTTACTAGTACTATTTTTCTTTTTTTCTTTTCACAATCTGAGTTAATTAATAAAGTTAAAGGTGAAAGCTTGGGGATTAGTGGTGTCTGCTGTGTGATCTGCTAATGGGTTTGCTTTTTTAGGCCAAAAAAAAGATTAACCAAAAGAAAGAAAAAAAAAGGCACTAGTTAAAAGTTAGAAACTGGATGTACAAAAAGGCAATTTAGCACTTAGAAGGCATGAAAAGAAGACATTTTTCTTAGGCTAAGCAGAAATTATGGTAAGGCAATGTTTGGTTTGTGGGTAAGATAATTGTCTTTGTCTTGTAACGTGTAAGGGGGAGCCTTTAGACCATGTCTTAGTTATGTAATAATAACATGAATGGAATGGAAGAAATGTACTCCTTCTTCTACACTATAACATCATATTTTTCTTACCAAAATCTCCAATCCACCACCGCCAAACACAGAAAAAAAGAGATAAAACCCAGATCTTATATTCACTAATCAGATTAAAACAAATTAAAAAAAAAATCCCATATCACTTAAACATAATTCTAGGGTTTAAAACCATAAAAAAGTAAAAACCCAATAAAATTTTCAGGAATCCAAGGTACCTGAGATTCAAGAAACATGGTCAAAACAGTGAAAATAAATAAAATCAAAAGAAAAAAATAACCCCAAAAAAAAGAAAACAAAAATCAAAGAATTCTGATTCAAGAAGCTAAACCCACCTGTGTGGCGGGATTCAAACTCCAACTCCTTCAAGAAAAATCTGTTTCGAGCCAAACAAAACCTGCTTCCTCAGCTCAATTATTCATCAAAAACACAACAAGAAAAAACAAAATAAAAATTAAACCCTAGAAAAATAGAAATCGCAAATCCACTAGAAAATGGAGAAAAAAAACTTACAAGGAAACTTGCGCTCTAAAGGGTCGATGCTGAGAAGGTCACCCGTGCTCATTCCGAAGCAATGCATTTAACGAATCAAAATCAGAATCGCTTTTGACAGGATCCAAAGGGAGGAGGAATCATAAACTTATCTGTTTGGCTTCTTTTAGGGTTTTCGATTTTGTGCAATTTTTCAAGGAATATAATCGGTAGAAAAATAGAGACAAGGAAAAGGGAAAAGGAAATGGTGCCGCTGAAGGTGATAGTCGACAGATGGTGGCCGATCTAAGGTTATTTTGGATTTTCAGGTTTGTGCTTTCTGTAGAAAATGAAGGTCTTTTTTTTTTTTTTTCTAAAACTAATTCGATTAAGACAAAGAGGAGAACAAAAGGAAGAGAATAGATTTTCGGTGGTGACAGTCGGTGAAGCACTACGGTCAATGTTGGGCGGGCGGCGGTGGTTTTAGTGAGAACGAGGGAGAGTTTTGGTGTGAAGAAAAATCTATAGAGAAAAAGAAAAGTAAAAGACCTAGGATATTTATTTTAAGCTATACAGTGAGTTTTTGATGACGAAATTTATAACGTCATATAAAGTCAAAATTATAAATGGTGAAATTTTATTGTAATCTTTAGCGTCACCTTATCTTCATTATATTAGTATCGAACCAAAATTATCACCAAAAAAACATATTAACAATAATGATGTGAAATAAAAAAAATTCTTAAAAAAAAAAATTAGACAATTCGTCACAGATAAAATGTTGAATTGGTGATGACAAAAAAACTTCACATAATAGTCAGACCGTCACCAAAATATTTTTCACCAATTATTTTTAATGGTAAATTTTGGCGCCAAACATATAGTGACGTAATTCGATGACGTTTTTTAAAATCGTCATATAAAATATAACAACGATAAAAAAAAAATGACGATTAATTGTTTTCGTAACGTTTGACGTATTTTTCGTGACATTAATTTAAGCGTCACTTAGAAATTTCGTCACTAATTGATAAATTTGTTGTAGTGAGTAGAGGTACCAAAATTCTTCGAATTAAAGTAGAGGGACTAAATCCGCATTTTAGCTATAGCACAGGGACTAATAGTACAATTTGACCTTTTTCTTTTCATTAGTGTGCTTGGTAGGAAAAATGAAAAAGTGAAAAGAAAAAATAATTTTCTTTCCACCCATTACTTGGTAGAGTTGAAAAATGAGAGGAAAGAAAATAAAAAGTATATGGTTTTACTATTATACCCATTGTAAGTTAAGATTAAAAAATAAAATTTTAAAAATTAAGAATAATTTTGTAAATATACACACTTGACTCACACCACTCTCATTTTCTTTCCTCATTTCTTTCCAATTTGGAATGATTTATTTTTATTAATAGGTATGAAAAATGATGATCTTTCCTATTTTCTTTCCTCTCACTTTTGTTTCCTACCAAGCACACTAAAAATTTATTTTCTTTTCACTTTTTCACACTCCTCTTTCCATCATTCCACTTTTTCACTCTAACAAGCATACCCAAAAAGCTATGCTATCAAACAGATAATTTGTATTGAAATGCTTAATTTGCATGGACAATATATTTACTAAGGGATGAATAAAAAATAGATTCGACTACTTCTTCGTATATAACCAAGCATGATTTTTTAGCCAACAATCTTGTAAGTAGATAAATGAGTATTAAAAGAAGAATGACATATGAGTATGTGACCCACCTAAAAAAGATGGATTAATAGTAAACTGAAACATGCATTATTAGCAAATATAAAAATGATGAATTTAAAAAATTCATCAACTATCGAAGTAACATGCAAGAAGTTCGTCACCTCTATAATAATAGTTTTAAGAAGGAGACCAGTTCAATTTAAAGTGATAACTTTGCTAAGTTTACATCAAAATTTCAAAAAACTCTCACAAAAGATAAATTGATTAGTGATTTCTTTTGAAAGTTCTTTTCCTTACATTTGAACCAAAAATCCAAGATAATTGCGGTCAAAATTAAAGAATCATTTAAGCAATATTGACAATAAAGAAATATGATAGCCTAAGTTATTTGACTCAAACTTACCATTCTTGATACAATCAAAGTCATTCTTGCTCTCCAATATCAGTCTTCGACATTGCAGTACAAGATTAGGCTTTAATTACCAACATAAAAAATTATCTCATACACTATCCGTAGAGTTTTTAAATTTCACAAATGAAATAAGTAGAATGATACATATCTTTTAAGGTATATTAAAAATAAATAAATAAAATTAAAAGTTCGTATTTGATACACTAGTGAAATTTTTTTAACTCACAAACAAGATTAATAATCTGCCACATATCACACTTTTTTTTTAACTAATTTTTTTAATATATTTTAAGAGTATGTGTTATCTTGCTAATCCTACTTATGAGGTCTAAAAACTCCACTGATTATGATTAGATAATTTTTTAAGAGTATGTATATATGGGCTATCTTGGTCTAAAAAGGAACGGGATAGCAATATCTCGGGCCCTATCTATACCCCCATTTTTTTTTTGAATCTTTTCCAGTTTACATCACAAAATTCACAAGGATGGATTTCCACGATCACCCCAAATCTAATGCTGGTGAAAAGAGCTATAGAGGAAGAAATTATTATATAGATTCTTTCTTTTCCTATCATGTTAATTGTGTAGCTCTAGCTAACCAAGAGAACATGTAATTAGAACTTGTCATATCAACATGCATAGATCCACATATTTATAATCATGTAATTAATTGTAGGTCCAACCAATCAAAATACATATGACATGATTAAATTTATCGTATCAACATAATTGCATCCATATGTTTAGAATGATAATATTCTTGCATTTATGTAAAAGGTTTTGCCAACGAATTCTCTTAAGATACTTTTTAAAGTTAATTAATATACTATTTGTAGTAAGAACTTTGTATTAAATGTAGTAGTTAACAATTTTATTAATTATTTTCAATACATTGGATGAAAATATTAATATATAGTAACCTTAAAGAATACCCTTAGAATATTTATTAGCAAAATCCTTTTAAAAAGTGTGATCCACACATATCGAAATGATTAAATTTAATGATGTGTTATATCTTGATCAATTGAATCTAAAACTAACATGATAAGAAAGATTCATGTAATATTTTCGCTTATAAAGATTAAAAGCATTATTTTTAGCCTAGAATTCGACTAAAAATGAAAACTTATGTATTGCATAGATAAAGATTGGTCAAAGTACTTGGGAGGTTCCTATACTATATCATCTAGTGCAAATTAGTCTCTCTATTATAAGACCGAGTAATTTAGTCCTTATTCTTTTAAAATTGAAGCAAAAAAGTAAAATCACTAACTGGTGTAACGTGAACTGTTTAAAAAGCTGACATGGCATTTAACCTGTGTTTAATTCATGACGTGGATGTCAAATGCTGAAGTGGCACCAATAAAATATATTATTTATGATGACATGGACAAAATAAATAATATATTTTTAACATTTGATATGGCATTTTCAACAACTTGGTTATTTATTTTGTCCAAGTCATCTTAAAATAATATATTTTATTGGTGCCATATCAGCATTTGACATCCACGTCATCAATTAAACACAGGTTAAATACCAAGTCAGCTTTTTTAACTGTTTACTTAGTGATTTTACCTTTTTGCTTCAATTTAAAAAGAATAAGGATTAAATTACTCAGTTTTATAGTAGAGGGATTAATTTACACTAGATGATATAGTACAGAGATCTCCAAGTATTTTGACCATAAAGATTCATAAATTTTTATAAGGTTTCAATTAATGTATATAGAGTTTGTATTTGATGCACTGTCAGTATATAGGTCTATACATTGACAGTGATCCTACACTGACACCTCATTAAAAAAATTAACCCCTAAACCCTAACTACTAACCCTAACCACTAACTCGACAAGTGGTATACTGACAATGCATCAAATATAAATTTATGTATATATATACAAAGAAAAAGGGACTAATTAAAACGTGTGTTATTGATTCCAAAGGAAACGCATATGTGTCTTGATGCAAAACCAGAAATAAGCAGATGCACAAAGTTTGAATCGCCTTACAAGCAACAACACATTATTTCAAACAAATTAAACTGCTCAAAGAAAGATGCATGCGCAGTGCTTGAGCGCTCTCACACAAGGCGTTACTTACAGTGCATCCTAATTAAAGACACAAAGTTATAATAATAATATTTAATCCATGCCATCAAACAGATTTTGTTTCATCAAATAAAATAGAAACAGATGATAATAAAATGTGCTGATTCTTATGAGGGAATGCATACCATGCATGCATGATTTTGCCCATGCTTTCTTCTTATATATATATATATATATATATATATATATATGTCATGGTAGCCATCCTGTCATATAATTATTCACACTTGGGCCCGCGGTGACCGCTGACATCGGATCAGGTTGATATCTGTAATAATGTAATTCAACAATTCAGCACATAAGATAGATTGTAGTTTTATCTGCAATGATTTGGTTTGGTTCATGGTAACAAGAATCCTGAGTTTATAGCTTAAAATGATATAGGTTTTCTTTTTCCAACCCACATTTTTTATTTTCTCTAAAATATCATGATCCGACACATATTAAGATATGAGTATAGAGTATGATCCTTCAAATATATGAAAAAAAACTTAAAACTCATGTCAAACACATACTATATCCGACACTTACTCGAGTACGTATAACATAGCCTTTTACTATAATAAGTCTATCACTACTAGGAAAGATCCTAGCATTTTGTCTTTCAATTTATCACTACAAATTCAGGAAAAAAAAAACTGATGTTTTTGTAAATTCAGAAGGCCCTACCCAATTTGTAATGTTGGCTCACAATCCAATGGGTGAAAGAAGACATCACCCTGAGGCTGGTGAGATGGTTGTCGGCCATAGCAGACATCTTCAGGATTTGGATTCAAATGGAGTGAATTTACTTGGTAGCCTTCCACCAACTACAAAACCACCGGTCCACAAGTCACTGAAATATGGTCTTTGGATATTGATTGTCTCAATAAATAAAGAAATAGAGGAAGAACATCTTAACCAGAATCGGAGTATGTCATTTCAAACAGAAAGATTAAGATTGACAAATAAGTTAAAATTGAAGGCAATTCGATGAAGTTGTAAAAACAACATACCCTTTGTTTTAGGGTCTTATTGGCTTCATTAAGTAGATGTTCCTGCATTAAAAAGAATAAAAAATATTGCATTGGTGAGACAGACAAGAAACTGAGTTTGAAATTTAAGAATCTTAATTTATATAAATTGCATACCTTCCGTTGGAGATCAGTGAGCTGATCCAGCATGTATTGGGTCTACAACAGAACAATAGTGAAATCAGATATGCAATGTTCATTAGAAACATGTATAAAAAAAGAAAATAACATGTACAAAATAGAACTTCAATCTTATATTATGTGTTTTTTGTTTCCCAAAAGAGCAGCTATATGTCTAATATCTAACGTAGGAGTATCTCTTGAACAGTTTTATATTCTATCTCATTTTGTTTGTTCATGTTTGATTTTTTCTCAAACGAACTCGACTTTGATTTTTTTTTTTTTATAATAAAAATTACAATTTTATAACTTTTATTAAAAAATAATGATTAAAATTGGGTTCGTCTTATCCAAAAAGTCAATAAAAGACAATCAAAATGAGACGGAGGGAATAACATTTTTACATAACTGAGGAACCAAAAAGGTCAGTTATGCATACAAGAACAAAGAACATTTGAATAAAACACTCAAACGACTCTTCATTATATATACAATTGTTATGATATCTAAGCATGCTTGTGATATTGAACATGTTATATATGTTAGGACTGCTGTTTTCACCATAAGAAAGAGTTGGGACTTCAGCTTATTCCGTTGGTGTCCCATTAAGTAGATTTAGCAATATAATCGTAATTTGTCGTACACGTAAAATTTCGAATCGATTTAATATCCATATCATGTAAATCAAGAATATCGTTTTTTTATATAGTTAAATATTTTTAATTTACTCGAAATTTGACATGCACGATTTATATGAATAAATCATGAAATACACCGATCGGATTAAATAAATATAAATCATATAAAAAATTACAAAAACATATAAAACTAAATTAATTTTACATCAGTATAAATGGATCCCTCCTTTATATATATATATATATATTAATATATATAGACTAAAGAGAGATTGGCCACTCCCCAGATAAGTTTTTAGAATAAAATAGATGCATGGCTTCGATATATGAATGTTGTTTCTCTTTTCTTTTCTTTTTTTTTTTAAGAAAAAAGTAAGGATTTTTTTTTTATGTAAACATGATGTAAGTAGTAGAGTCAGGAGTCAAAATACCCGCGTTGATCTGATCAGCTTCAATGATGAATCAAGCTGCCTCTCAAGCGACTCAAGCTCTTTGCTGCTTAGAGGACCCAGATCTTCTCCTAGTAAATTCCTAACAATATAAAAATCAAGCAAATATTGGGTCATGTCCATACTCCAAACGGCCTCTGCGTATTAGCATTAATTTACCAAGAGTTTTGGTGATTTCAGTGGTCGCTGACTCACCTTTGGGACCTTTGTAGGGCTTCACAACGTACTTTAAGCTTCAGATATTCCTGTTGACTGCTTAACTCCTACAGAGACAGCATGGAACTTGAACTTGAGTTGTCATAAAACTTTACACATGACATTTAGCAGTATTTTTATATCTAGACTAATCACCAATTCACTATTTCTACTTATTTATCTCATAATCTGCGACCAAGTTTATATTTGTCCATTGAATGCATCATAACATAGAGCATGTTCATTTTTCTTCACTAATTCTGGAGTTGCTTCCATTTACTTGTGCAGTAACTTTGTCGGTGTTGAAAATAATAATTTGCAACCATCTAGAACGTTTTAAGTGTCTAGATTCATGTGTCTTCTTCTAGATTAAGTGTGTGCTTTGTATTTGGTGATTCATGTATGGCTTATTAATGAAGTTCATGATGTATCTAGAATTTATTATGGTTCATGTATGGTTTATTAATAAAATTCATGTAACTAGATGTTAAGTGATCACCTATATATACCTATTGTACTTGAAAGTTGAAATACAAGTTGAGTTGTATTATCTTCCTCAATATTTCTCTTAATTTCTAACAAAGTGGTATCAAGAGCCATTTTCCTTGTCTTTGAGAGATGGCTAGCATTAGTTTATCTTCATTCCAATTTCCTCGTCTTACAAAGGAAAATTATGATACTTGGAGTCTTTGTACGAAAGCCTTGCTTGGCTCACAAGATGTGTGGGAGATTGTAGATAAATGCTATACTTCACCAATCGATGAAGCATCATCGTCTCAAGAGTAGAAGGATGCTTTGGCAAAGATAAAGAAGAAGGATCAGCAAGCCCTTGCTCTCATCCATCAAGGTTTGGATGAAACAATGTTCTTGAAGGTGGCGGATGCTACTAACGCAAAGCAAGCTTGGGAGATTTTGAAAAACTCCCTCCAAGGAGTTGACAAAGTGAAGAAGGTGCGACTCCAAACGTTACGTGGAGACTTTGAAGCTTTGCAAATGAAGGATTCCGAATCCATTTTGGATTATTGCTCAAGGGTGAAGGCTATAGTGAGCCAATTGAAGAGATATGGTGAAGATATAGAAGATGTTCGGTGGAGAAAATTCTTCGTTCCTTAACACCAAAATTTGATTATGTGGCATGTGTCATTGAGGAGTCAAAAGATTTAGACTCCATGACAATTGAGGAACTAGAGGGGTCCCTACAAGCTCGAGAAGACAAGATCAAGAAGAGGCATGAAGAGCTTTTGGAGCAAGTCCTCAAATCAAAGGTTTCTTTGAAAGATGATGGAGGTGAAAAGAGCCAAAGAGGAAGAGGACGTGTTCGTGGTTGTGGCCAAGGAGGTAGAGGAAGAAGCAACCAAGATATTGCCAACAATGAAGATAAAAACCATCAATCCTTTAGAGGTCGTGGAAGAGGAAGAGGAAACTATCATAGATCAAATAAAGGAAGGTATGATAAGTCTAAAATTGAGTGTTATAATTGTCACAAATATAGCCATTATTCTTGGGAGTGTCGTAGTGCTTCCAATGATAAGGAGGAGAAAGTAAATCTTGTTGGTTACAAGCAAGATGAGGAGGAGCCAACCTTGTTACTAGCACTCAAAAGTGAAGTGAAGGATGACAAAAGTTCGTGGTACTTGGACAATGCAGCAAGTAATCACATGTGCGACTACAAAGAAAAGTTTGTCGAGCTTGATGAGAATGTGAATGGTAATGTTTCTTTTGGAGACTCTTCAAAAGTTCAAATTCAAGGGAAAGGTACAATTTTAATTTCCTCAAAAGATGGTAGTCATAGACTTATCTCCAATGTTTAATATGTGCCACAATTGAAGATTTGGGCCAACTCCTTGAGAAGGGGTATGAAATTAACATGAAAGATTGTTGTCTTTGGCTTAGAGATCAAAATGCTAATTTGATTGTTAAGGTACTTATGTCAAAAAATAGAATGTTCATGTTAAATCTCAAGACCATTGAATCAAGGTGCTTGAGGCTAGTGTGAAAGATAAAGCTTGGTGTTGGCATTTGAGATTTGGCCATTTGAACTTTGGCGCACTCAAAGCTTTGGGAAAAGAGAAGATGGTGAAGGGGATGCCTTCAATCAACCATCCTAACCAATTGTGTGAAGCATGTCTTCTCGGCAAGCATTCAAGAAGGAGTTTCCCAAAAGAAGTCACTACAAGAGCAACCAAACCACTCCAACTTGTTCATACCGACGTGTGTGGACCAATCAATCCATCCTCATTCGATAAAAATAAATACTTCTTGCTCTTTATTGATGATTATAGTAGAAAGACTTGGGTTTATTTTCTAAAGCAAAAATCAGAGGCATTTGTTGCATTTAAAAATTTCAAAGCTCTTGTAGAAAAAGAGAGTGGCTATGAAATTAAATCTTTGAGATCCGATAGAGGAGGCGAATTCACTTCCAAAGAATTTAATGATTTTTGTGATCACATGGAATTCGTCCTCCACTAACGGTACCTAGATCACTAGAACAAAATGGTATAGTGGAGAGAAAAAAATAGATCTATTCTTAACATGGCTAGATGTATGTTGAAAGCCAAAAATATGCCCAAGGAATTTTGGGCCGAAGCTATTTCTTGTGCAGTTTATCTGTCCAACAGGTCTCCAACAAGGAGTGTCAAAGATAAAACTCCCCAAGAAACATGGAGTGGAAGGAAGCCTAATGTTGATTATTTGCGAGTCTTTGGCTCATGTTCCGCAACAAGAGAGATCCAAGCTTGATGATCGAAGTGTCAAGCATGTATTTATTGGCTATGATTCAAATTCAAAAAGCTACAAGTTGTACAACCCAAGCAATGGCAAGATTGTGGTGAGTAGAGACGTTGAGTTTGATGAAGAAGCAACATGGAATTGGGAGGCACAAGAAGAAAGAGTCTATGATTTCTTTCCATATTTTGACCAAGAAACCATGGTGCCTATACAAAAGACAACTCCACATTCTTCTCCAACTCATGTTGCATCATCTTCTTCTCAAGAAAGTTCAAGTGAAAAGCCAAGAAAAATGAGGAGTATATATGAACTTTTAGATGAAACTGAGGAGATTACTAATTATGATATAAATGATTTGTTTTGTCTTTTTGCTGATAGTGAGCCTATGAACTTTGATGAGGCCATGAGAGACAAAAGTTGGAGATAAGCCATGGAGGAAGAGATTAATGCCATTAAGAAGAATAACACTTGGGAGTTATCAACTCTGTCCAAGGGTCATGATTGGCGTCAAATGGGTGTACAAGGCAAAGAAGAATGCTCAAAGAGATGTGGAGAGATACAAGGCGAGGCTTGTGGCTAAAGGTTACAAGCAAAAGCATGGAATTGATTATGAAGAGGTTTTTGCACCTGTTGCTCGCATGGAGACTATTCGTTTGCTCGTAGCCATAACGACTCAAATGAAATGGAGAATTTATCAACTTGATGTGAAGTCGGCTTTCCTCAATGGTTATCTTGAAGAGGAAGTCTATGTAGAACAACCATCGGGATTCGTGGTTGAAGGCCATGAAGATAAGGTGTTGAGATTGAAGAAAGCTTTGTATGGATTAAAACAAGCACCAAGAGCATGGACTAGTCGCATTGACAAGTACTTTCAAGACAACGGCTTGTTTGAAGAATTCAAGAACGCTATGTCACTTGAGTTCGAGATGACTGATATTGGACTTATGTTTTATTATTTGGGCCTAGAGGTGGAGCAAATGGGAGATGCTATTTTTGTTTCTCAGGAAAGCTATGTAAAGGAAGTTTTGAAGAAGTTCAAAATGTTTGATTGCAATCCCGTGAACACACCCATGGAATATGGAGTGAGATTGTCAAAGTTTGATGAAGGAGAAAAGGAAGATCCTACTCTTTTCAAAAGTCTTGTGGGAAGCTTGAGATACTTGACATGTACGAGGCCCGATATTCTCTTTGCGGTTGGAGTAGTGAGTCATTTCATGGAAGCTTCTACGTCTACTCACATGAAAATTGCTAAAAGAATTCTTCGTTACCTAAGAGGTACCATTGATTTTGGGCTATTTTATTCATCAACTAATGATTTCAAGCTTGTGGGATTTTGTGATAGTGATTTTGCGGGAGATATTGATGATAGAAAGAGCACCACCGGTTTTGTATTTTTTATGGAGATTGTGCAATCACATGGAGTTTTAAAAAGCAATCCATCGTCGCACTTTCAACTTGTGAATCTGAATATGTGGCGACAACTTCTTGCAGTTGTCATGCTATTTGGCTTAGAAGGTTGTTGAAGGAACTTCACTTGCCTCAAGACGAAGCTACAAAGATTTGCATTGATAATAAGTCCACACAAGCTCTTGCTAAGAACCCGGTGTTCCATGATCGAAGCAAGCATATAGATACAAGGTATCATTTCATTAGAGATTGCATTGCTAAAAAGAAATTGGAGCTCAAGTATGTGAAGACTCAAGATCAAATTGCGGATATTTTTACAAAGCCTCTCAAGTTTGAAATTTTTCGAAGATTGCGTAATAGTCTTGGAGTGAAGAAGAAAATTGCAAATTAAGGGGGAATGTTGAAAATAATAATTTGCAACCATCTAGAATGTTTTAAGTGTCTAGATTCATGTGTCTTCTTCTAGATTAAGTGTGTGCTTTGTATTTGGTGATTCATATATGGCTTATTAATGAAGTTCATGATGTATCTAGAATTTATTATGGTTCATGTATGGTTTATTAATGAGGTTCATGTAACTAGATGTTAAGTGATCACCTATATATACCTATTGTACTTGGAAATTGAAATACAAGTTGAATTGTATTCTCTTCCTTAATATTTTTCTTAATTTCTAACAGTCTGAACATGTTCCTAATTAGTACTCCTTATGACTTCA
The DNA here is from genome assembly GCA_030761205.1 of Fremontodendron californicum. Taxonomy (NCBI): domain Eukaryota; kingdom Viridiplantae; phylum Streptophyta; class Magnoliopsida; order Malvales; family Malvaceae; genus Fremontodendron; species Fremontodendron californicum. The sequence continues at coordinate 25,332,268 of JAULJL010000013.1, forward strand.
AATAATTTCTGAAACTAGTACAATTTTATAGTGGTATGCTTCTTAATATAAGGTTAGATGATGATTCTTCTCCTGTTTAAACTACAAATTGCAGCAGTATTAGCATAGACAACAAAGACAAATTGCAATGTACTACTTTATATTGTTTTAATCATTATCAAGTTGAAGAAAATGTTTAGTAGATGCATAAGATATTATGTACATTTTCTTGATAACTGTTTTATCTTTTTTTCTTTCATTTTAAAAAAGTTTCTAATTTTAATAAACTAAAAATTTGTTATATATATATATATACAAGCGCACAAGCAAACAGTATGGTCTTATGGAAGTTATCATACCAAAAAGGGGACATAAAATGATGCTCAATATTTTTTTTTCCTGATTGCAACATCTTAAACTAGCTAGACATGGCATTTTTAGTGATGACATATAATATCATTGCCCAATCTGAACTGAATCAATTGTCAATGCAGTTTAATTTAGCTCCATTTCTAATTTAAATTTAACGTAATTCAATAGGTGAGGGTTCTACTTAGACCTGCTCAAGAGTCGGGTAGTTCGCTTGATCCAGGCCTGCCCAGGGCCGGACTTGAGTAATAGAAGAAAAAAAATTCCAAGCCGCGGTCCGGCCAATAAGCAGGTTTAATTTTGCTTAAATTACCAAAAAAATTTAACAAATGCTAGCTTTTGGTGGAAGATTTGATTCAATTTGTAGACAACAGTAATAACCCTAACTCCTCATGCATGGAAATATAAGGCTATTTCATTCACTACCAATTAGTTTTATAATTCAGAGGACATTAATTAAGGACACCCAGGATTGCTCTCAGTACGAATTTTCATATTGCATTTTCTCTGCTTATTTCTTTTTGTCTTCCCCTTGTTGATCATCTACTGATTATTAGTTAGTATTATACAAGGGTACAGACCATGGTTATTTACCATCATTTGGTATAATGCAAACACAAACAGTAAAAAGCAAAGTGGGAAAGATCTTAACTGCATTGATTACTTGTAGCAATGGCATATGTTTTTCCATAATATTTATGACAAAATATCTATTTCTAACTACATGTCTCCATTTCTAAGATAAACAATATTAGTTCTTAGATAGCAAAGAGTTACATTAATATTGCCAAGTCAAGGTTAATTAATGTAATATATATAGAGAAACAGTCTAAACTAGAGGTGTTCATAGCCGGGTCGGGTTTAAGTAGGATATCAACATCACATATACTTGCTCAAGTCCGGCCCGACCTGAAATATGGATCTCAAATTCTGTTCAAAGCCACCTATATTTGTAAATGGGTAGTCCAAACCCGTTTAGACTCGCTCATATTAATTTTTTTCCTAAAAAATTTAAACAAATATGTTATTTTTTATTTAATTTTTAGTAATTTTATATTTTTTTTTTCTTTTATTAAGTTCTACAACATTGATAACTTAACATATTTTTAAATGTTTAAACTATAATATTTTATACATTTATTTTTTATATGATATAAATTACATAATATATATAAATATATATTATAAAAATGAAAAACGAATCCGGCCGTGATTGTTGGAGCTAAAGCCTGACCTATTTTCTAAACATGCCTCATTTTTTTTGCCAAAACCTATATTTCGGATCTAATATTTTGTCCAAACTCTCCCAAATATCGGGCGAGCCTTCGAGTTTGGACGGAGAATCCGATTCTTGAAGAGGTCTAATCTAAACTCTAATAAAGAACAAAGAGCAAGCAGGAGGCAGGAGGCAGTGTGAGTAAAAATAAGTTGCAGAGGTTAGTATTACCAGAGCCTCCCTAGCTGACACATTTGTCTCTGGAGCTCCATAGTTGCACTTCTGGTACCTCTCCAATGTATTGATCATGCTGATATATCAAGGTAAATTTTAGTTCAAATATTACAAGCCATTAATAACATGACAGTAACATATATAGTTAATTTATATTCAATGAATAATGATGGATCCCAGAATATAAGAAATTAAGCACATAGAATGAGTGTGCACAATATTGTAACAGTTTTCTAGTTGCATATTGGTGATTGATACTAATAATCATAAGTTGAGTAAAAATTTGGAAAATTTTCAAAATTTATAAGGAATTTCAAAAGGGGATTTGAACACCTCAAGTTCCTATTTGAAATTCCACCTAAAGAGGTGGTTTTTCAAAATTCTTCCAAATCTCATTGCACTTTATCCCACATGACTCACTACAAAATACAAAACTCAAAAAATAAATTGCCATTTTATTTAACTCTAATAATATATATATATTATTTTTTATACTATTAATAATATCTATATATTTTTACAAATCTAATAATACTCATATTACATATTTTTTTATACATATATGTTTTTATTTTTATTTTTAATATCATTCATTTTCTTTTATAATTATTTTTTATCTCATGAAATTTTAAGAGCCTAAATTTTCTTCTAAGAAACATTTATCCAAACAAAATAATTATAGATACTAACATTTTAAAACGACGCATTTTAAAATGCTTTTAATTTAAATATTTTCAAAATCTTTAAAATTTTTCATTCAAACGCAGTCTTAGAGAAGGCAAGAACATTAATATTAGAAAAATAAAATATCACAATTCAAAACGTCAGTTCTTGAGGATCTTCATCTACCAAGACAATATTAATTGAGGAAGATTAAGGAATGATTAAATGAAAGTAGAAATCTTGCCATTTCGAAGGGTATAGAGAGGAAAATATATCAATTAAAAGGAATGCTATAAAAGAGAAATGCTCATCATTTGGAATTTGTCAAGTTGATTGACTTTTTCTCTTGTTTACAAAGAAAAAAAAAATTGCAAAACTGATTGTCATATTCAATCTTAGTAGTTAGGGAAGCAGCTAATTGATGATCATAAATATGTTAAAACTCTGAATGCCAAAACGATAGTTGATATTATGGTATCAAAAGAAGCTATAAAAATAAAAAAATGATTCGGTTAAATAATATTTAATTATTATTTTAGAAAAAAAATTTACATTTAATATATTATTTTTACTGAATTAAAAAAAATATTAATTACACTTTTTTTTATATAAATTTTACTTAATCAATGTCACTAAATACTAGTTAACATTTTCCACAAAAAAAAAATAATAATAATTAGTTTTTGGTACAAAAAAATTAGTTGATTTAATTAATCATCAAATGTTGGTTTAATTTTTTTTTTTTGTGCTAATAAGTGCTTTAACAACACTCTTCAAGATTATTATATAATAATATTTTCATCCAATATATTAAAAATAATAAAATTATTAATTATTACATTTAATAAAATATTATTAATATAAATAATATATTAACTAATTTAAAAAAAAATTAGTTAAAAAAGTAGATAGCAAAAAAGTTTTTTCTAAAAAAAATATTCAGTTAACAAAAAAATTTGTATCTGAGGGAAACTGGGGTGTTATGGACGAGAGAGGTGGGATTGAGTTTAACCTTAAAGAATGGAAAGTTGAAACCCTAAAGGGGAAACACATTTGGGAAAATCAAAACCCTAAAACTCAGACGTACGCATTCATGGAGATGTCTCCATCCACTTTTAACTGAAGATTGAAATAATTCTCAGAAAGAGAAGCAGACATAAAAAAATTAAAAAAGAAAAGAGAGAGAGAGCATAATCCTCTGGAAAGAAGGAAATTCGTTTGTATGAAAGAAAAGATTTATCCGAAGAATAGAAACGACACTTTGAAATGTCTTAATTGTCTTTCCTTTGCTTTGATTGATTAGTAACTTCTGAAACTGTCCGTATGGATCAGAAGACAGCTTTGAGCCTTCTTACAACGATCCATCGGTTTTTTGTCTGTTTGGTTTTCAAAAATGTTTTCATAACCAAAAAATTCATTCCAAATTGCTCAAAAAATTAGTTGTACCTTGTTAGTAGGCAAAGATTATAGGAAAGGTTAAAGTTAGGTTAAGTTAAAAATCAAACCCTAAGCTCAGCTACTTTCAGCTTAACAAAGATGGAAGATCGTGTAAGCTTTTAAGCAAATTAAATTGATTAATTAAAAGCTTTAAATATTTGGTTTAACTGAGAAATTAATAACCTTGATATATAGTGATTAAGAACAAAATGGAAAGAAAAAAAAGATCTAATCAAAGCTAGAATGAGAGAAAAAGCAAGAAAAAACAAAAGTAGAAAACCCTTTATTCAGATATATATATTTTTTAATCTTGGAGGAAACAAAAAAGTACAAAAAAAAACTCATTAATGAACTCCAAAGAAAATTACTAATATGCAACAGATCTCTGAGCTTCTCAATTTAGAAGAAAACTCAAAACTGTGTGTTAAACATGAAAAACGTTAGATCAGAGATTAAACTTTTTTAAGCATAAAAGACTAAGCAAAAAAATAAAAAAAATAAAAATCAGATGATAAAACGGAAAAAAGGAAAGGAAAGAAAGGGCTTTGGGATAAACCAAACGAAAAGAAAAGAACAAAGATATGAAAATAGGGTCAATATAACAGTCATGATCTTCTTTTTATGGTTTTCAGTTGCAGATCTAACATCAATAGGAACAGCAAATTAAAACACTCAGGCCCTGCTATAAACGCCAAGACATTCACCAAAACGGCAAAACTGAAACACAACTTTATTTTTTTCACTCTTTTCTCAAAATTTCTCTCAAACATTCAATACCCAATCACTCAAAACAGCAAAAAAATCCACCTCTTCAAACTCTCAATATCTAAAGTCAGGATTCAAAGCAAGCAAGCAAAAAGAAAGAAAGAAAAGAAAAGAGAAGAAGAAGAGAAGAGAAGAGAGAGAGAAAGAAAGAAAGAAAGAAAGAGGAGAGAGCTTGCTTTGTTTTATGAAGAAAAAGAAAGAAAGAAAATCCTTTGTGTTTTCTGAAGTGTAGTAGTAGAAGTTGTTATTTTTTTTTTTTGCTTTTGAAAGAAGGTAAATAAAAAGAAGCTTATTTTAGTAGATTTGTGATACCTTGAACTACTGCAAAACTCGTACAGCTTTCCTCTAGTGGAGAAGACGATGAGAGCAACCTCGGCATCACAAAGAACGGAAAGCTCATAAGCTTTCTTCAAAAGCCCATTCCTTCTCTTAGCGAAAGTTACTTGCCTGTTGATCTTGTTCTCAATCCTCTTCAACTCGACCCTACCTCTCCCCATTTGTTTTTCTCCTTCCTGATCTCCACTAACTTATCAACCAAACCCCAAAAATCTTCCTTCGATCGCTTCCCAAAAACCAAAAAGACCAAAGAAATGAAAAGGGTAGTTGTGTTCTTCTTCTTGCTCTTGCTGACCTTTAATAACCCTTTTTCTATTTATACTCCCAGTTTTTTAGATAGTCTTAGCTAAGAACTTCATTAGAATGATGATATAATAAAACCATTCCTAAATAATTATGGGAAAAAAAAAAATTAGTACTACTACTTCTTCTAAATTTTAAAATCTTTCTATATGATTTTTATATTTATTTATAAACCTTCATTATTTATAAGCCCTTTATTATTTTTTATTTTATTCATACATTGTCAGTGTATCAAATATAAATTTTATTTTTATATATGTATATATAAAGGACTTAATTTATTATACGATTTATATTTTAACAAATCGACTGTTAGATTTAACAATATAATTGTATTCGTCGTGCATGTAAAGTTTCTAATCGATCTGATATATCTCTATCATATCGGTCATGAATATTATATTTTTTAATATATATTTAATGGTTGCAAGTTTTTTACATCGAACAAATAGTTATATATTTTTAATTTACTAAAAACTCGACGTGCATGATCTATGTGAATAAAACATGAAATACGACAGTCGGATTAAATAAATATTAATCGTATAAAAATTATGAAAATGTACAAAAATAATTTAATTCTATATTAGTGTAAGTGAATCTCTTCTCTATATATATTTATCTCAGAGATCCTAATTTTTTAGGTTTAGTTAATGTCAATCGCCAACGGTGGAAATGGAAAGGTGGAAAATAAATGATGAAATAAAAAAGAATTTAAAGAAGGGATTAAGAAGGGAAATTAAAGGAACGAAAATACAAATCCTACTTCGATTCCCTCTCATATTTTTCAGTTAATTATTTTTTAAGTATAATTTTAATTATTATTTCAAAGTATAATTTTCACAATTCATTCCTCTGCTCCTTTTGGTACTCGTCAATTATATTATGCCATGTGTCAAGTCAAATTTATCAACCTATTTGTAGTTTTTTCTTTTTTTTGCTAGAGAACCTAATTATAGTTTGATTCCCAATTAATGGCAGTCCTTTTTTTTTTCCTTTCAAACGACAGCTTATTTAATTTGCAAAAAAGAAAGTTCAAATTAAAATGTGAACCAAAAACCCTAGTTACATTCCAATTAGAAATTAAAACATAAACCCATTAAGGTGAGCCCAAAAAAATCCCAATTACATCCTAAACTTCAGATCAAGTTATACTCAACATGTAAAAATTGAATTGCCTTCCGGAATGAAATGACAGAGTCAAAGACAGAAATTATAAGCAAAGAAGAAGAAGAAGAAATGGTTGGCAGATATACAAAATAAACAATACACAATAAGCAACCTATTTCGCAAAACAAAAAACAAAAAAAATTATAATCAATTTTGCCATCTTTAATTTGCCAATAACAGAACATTTAAGTACTTAATTCAAATTAGTTTCATGATAATTGGGAAATTTTAAATAAAAACAAACAAAAGGAACCCAAATTGACTGAAGAAAAGAGTAATTCAAGCTTTGGTGGACTCCCAGTCAACTACTTTCTCGAGAAAACTGCCTTCTTCAAGCACCATTTGGAGGAGCAAAAACCCATTCCATCCATGGCTAGTATCATTTGCTTTGTTATTCTCTGCCTTGAACTCCTCCAAATCTACCGTCCCATTGCAGTTATGCTCGAACTTCCCCCAACAAAGAATCATAGACATGATGAGCAAAGCTCCTCCCGGGTCTCTCTTAACATCGATGTCAAAGTGGGTTTCAGAGACCCTCAAACTCGGCAACTCGATCACCATCTCTGAATAAGAGAGGATCCTATCGTTTCTAGAGTTTGAGATGTAATTAGGGATTTTTTTTTAGTTCACGTTTTATTTTTTTATTCTTTTTGCAAATTAAAGAAGCTGCCGTTTGAAAAGACCGCCATTAATTGGGAATCAAACTCTAATTACGCTAATTAATTGATTTGACACGTGGCATAATAGAATTGGAAGACACCGGACGTGGCATCCAGCGGTGACAGAGAATTACCGATGAGAGCGAAGAGGAAGAAGTTGGCAACCTTAATCAATAAATGCAAAGGTTAAGGGAGAGAGCTACGTGTCGAGACATCTGATAATCCACCTCACCAATTTCGGGTTCGGGCAATCATGTGACCTGACCTGACCTGACCTAATAACTTTAAGAAGGTAAACCTTCGTTATGTTCCCATATATTTACGGAGTTACCATTCAAGGTGGCTCAGTTCACTTTCCACCTCCGAATCTCTGTCTGTAGCGTTTGATTTTAAGGAAAATCCATGTCTTAAAATCTTCTTTTTTTCAACATTACTTGTTCACGTAGTAATAATAATAATATCCTAAAACAAAGATATATATATATATATATATATATATATATATATGAGTCAAAATTTTAACATGTCATCGATCATATAACAATTTTTTTCTTTTTTATTTAGAAAATACCTTGATTTTTTTATAATTAAAAACCTTGATTTATATATTGATTATTTGAATTTGATATCATGATAATAAGTTAAGTGAAATTATCAAAAATATTAAATATAAAATCTTGACATTTTATTTTTTTAATAAATTAGTTCTTAAAAAGCTACCCACTCTTAAAAAATCACTCATATCTAGACCTATTCATGGGTCGAACAGTCCAGATCACTGTTTAAATAAAAATATATATTTAAATTTAATTATAAAATATATAAATATTAACATAAAATTATTTTTTTAATAATAAATGAACAGTAAATATAGGTTGATGGACCGAACTTGAGCAAAGTAAAAAAAAAAAATTGGGCAGAGGCTCGACCCATAAGTAAGTCTCATATCTAATAAAAAAAACTATTTATTTAACTTTTTTTTTCAAAAAAAAAATTCATAAGATGAGTGTATCAAATTCTAGTTTTACTAGGCACCCCATTGCACCGAGGTGACTTCCACCAAAGATACAAATAGGCCTAAATTTACCTTGGTCTTTATATACCAAGGCCAGAGCATGCTCCTTTTTTTAACGAGATTACTTGAGTTGTTGAGTCAAATCCACATCTTTAGTTATAACAAGAATTGCATGATTAGAACAAAAGCAAATTATACCGAGTGGGGGAAGAAAAGCTGAAACGAGGAAGAATATTTTGATGATCAGTTCAGTTCGAAGGTGGGAGGGGTTAATTTGAAGGAATTAATTAAGAAAGAAGCTTGCTAAATGCGGCTCTCCCATTGTCTTAATCCCAATTAGTACACTTTGCAAGCAACAAGAAAATTTTGTTGAATGATTAAATATGCTAGCTGCCGGATGATTTTTGGGTTTTATGTACGAATTTTTGTCCATCAATATATTCCAATGGTAGACGCATATTACTTAATACTTATACATATTTAATATATTAATACATTTTCTAAAACAAAATGACATTCATCTAAATTTTCTATTTCCTTTTCATTGATTAATTAATTGCTCTTTTGTTTGGCTTCACCCATTTCTAGAAAATTCATAAACCTTTCGGCTCCATTTGTTTCGTGAAATTTAATTTTTAAAAAATATTGACCTTTTCGAAAAAGTATAATTTTGTTGTTGTTTAGATAATGATTTAATGAAAAATATTTTTTTGTTGTTTGATAATATTTTTGAAAATTTTATTAATTTTTCAAATAATAATATTGACATAACTATTAAAATATTGAAAGGATTTATTATTGAAATATTAATATTTCTAAATAATAATATTGAATATTAAAATATTATATTAATATTAAATACTTAAAAATATTATTTATTAATAAAATTAAAATATTTAAATAGCATTTTTATTGTTAGTATTAATATCAAAATATTAAATAGTAATATTTATATAATTAAAAATATTTATAGTATTAAAGTAGTAATTTTTATATTGAAAATATTTATTATTAAAATTGTAATATAAAAACATTTGTCATTAATAAGATACTAAAAGTACTATATATTTTAAAATTAAAAATATTCACATTATTAAATTTTTTATAAAAGTAACAATATTGTTGAATATTCATTATCAAAGTAATGAGAATATTATTTATCATATTAATATTTTATTATTATTAAAGCAGGAGGAAGATCCTATAGACTATTCCTAATGTCCTTCTTACTAATAAACTTTTATACTCATTATTTTTTATATTATTCGTATTCTTTTATTTTTTAAAAATTTTATATTCGACATCTATTTACTACGTATATTCCAAAGTTACTATAAGATATAATTTTTTTTATAAAAAAATTGAATTTTATATGAAATATATATCTGACACTTAGACTTGCTCAAGGGCTGGGCTTACCCGTCTAAACACGAAGGCTCGCCCATATTTTGGAGGGTTTGGACAAAAATATTAGGCCCGAAATATGAGTTTGGGCAAAAAAATAGGCCCATTTAGAAAATGGACCGGGCCTTGGCTCCAACAATCAAGGCTCGAGCCCGGCCTGACCCGTTTTTTATTTATATAATATATTATTTTTATATTTTATATATTATGTAATTTATATCATATAAAAATAAATATCTATAATATTATAATGAAAACATTTAAAAATATGATAAGTTATCCATATTTTAGAAGTTAATAGAAGGAAAAAAAAGATAAAATTATTAAAATTAAATAATAATAAAATATTTGTTTAAATTTTTTAGAAAAAAAATTATGGGCGGGCCTAAATGGGTTTGAACTACTCATTTATAAATATGGGCGAGTTTTGACAGAATTTGAGACCTATATTTCGGGTCGGGTCGAGTCGGGCCGAGCTTGGACAAACACATATAGTGTTGATACCATGTTTAAACTCGGACCGACCCATGAGCACCTCTACTGACACTCACTCAATAATTTCTCCTTTCTTTAATCTACTGTACTCCTTCTGGATCTGCTTTAGGGATGGCAATTTAAAATGCAGATTCGGATATTCGCGGATATCCGATCGATTTTTTTCGGATTCATATTTGTGGATTCAAATAAAAATCGGATTCGAATATTATAATTACTATCCGCAGCGGATTCGAAGCGGATACGAATATGAAACATTGGATATCCATTATTTGAATCCGCATTACTTATGCGGATTCGGATAGCTGATTCGGATATCCGAATTCGAATCCGCTTATTGCAAAATACATAAATTTTGTTTGATTTTATTTTTTATTTTATAAAAAAAATTTGATTTTTTGAATTCGGATTTTTAGCGGATTAGGATATCCGACAGATAATGTTATTTAATTCGAATTCGGATAGTAATATGCGGATTAAATGAGGATTCGAATTTTAAAATAATTTTACGAATTAAAATTCAGATAGTATAAAAAATATAGATATACGATCCACTGCCATCTTTAATCTACTTTGCTGATATGCACTAATAGCTATGATTCTTCGATCTCGAAAGTGAAAAGATCATAATTGAATGCTCTTCAAAGATCTCCCCTACTCACCTTTAGTGGGATGAAAATTATTTATCTATACTATTAATAAAATAATTGATTGAGTTTGATGTCGTTGGTGAAATGACATAATATGAATTAAAATTATAATAAATTTATAAAATAAAAAATAAAAAAAATTATTTAATATAATTTTTAATTATTTAAAAAAAAGTTCACACATAAAATAACTACTCACTACTTTCATAATTAAATAACATCTTTTCTTTTATCTTTTTTATCTTTTTTTCTTTTACCTATTATATTGGATGTGTCAAAATCTAAGTATAAATAAAAGGATAGCACAACTTCCCATGCCATAAAATAATAATGTAAGATTATTTATTATTTATTATTAAAGTATTATATTTAATAATATTTGAAATAGAAATATTTTAAACTGAAATATTAAAAATACTTTTTATATAAATATTATTAAATTTTTAAATAAATTTAAAATTAAAATAATTTTTATTAATAATATTTTCAGATCGGGTAAATTTAAGTCCTAGTCTAAAAAATTGTCTAAGATTTGGTTCGAATCTAACTAACCTCATCGGCTCGACGTTTAGTCCTACTTAGACCTGCTCATGGGCTGGGCCGGGTCGCGGTCCGTTTTATTTTCAATTTTTTTACTCAGGCCCTGCCCTGAGTCGGGTCGGGCCGGCCCGGTAGGCTCAAATTTACTGTTCATCGAATTAAAAATATATATTTTTTATTTTTTTATAATTAAAATTAAATAAAATAATATTATCATAATAAAAAAAACTGTTTCGGGCCGGGCCGGAACAAAAAATCCTATCCAGGCCTGGTCCAATAAGGGCCGGGCCGCGCGGGCTGCCTGGCCCATGAGCAGGTCTAGTCCTACTCATGAATAATTTTTTTTTTCTTTCTAAAACTGGATTTTCCTTTTTAAAATAAGAAGATAATTAAAAAAAAAAGATGTATTATATTTTATTGACCAGTAAGTGATTCATCGTTAATCAAATAATTTCTGTCAAATAGATATAAAAAAAAAATACAAAATTTACTTTTTTAAAAATCAATTTCTGCGCAATAAATAAAATATTTGAATACACCATCCAAAAAGCCCTAATCTCTTATTGTTAAAAAAATTACTATATAATATATCAATCTTTTAATATGTATTTGTCTTAATGTTTTGGGACAGACTCCCATCCAAAAATTATGGGGGGATTTAGAGAAGATTAAGTACTTTTAGTGGAATATAGCTATGTCGGATTCCATGCATGTTAAAAAAGAAGAAGGTATTTAGTATTTACGACCTTTTATTGAAATATAATTATTCACCAAAAGAAGCGCGGTGCATTTGTGAAATGTACTTAACTATGCCATTTTTTTGCCCAAGCCAGTGAGTTGCGGCCAGCACAGGGTTTTATTTGTTCCAAGCAATTTCTTCTGGGGCTGATTTTTGGCAGAGCTTACCCGAGCAGTTTCTGAGCTCGGTTTAATAAGTTCACTTTCATTCAGAAACAAACCCCCAATAGCCGAGCCACCAATGGGCCACTCTCTTCGAGACTCCTTGCACTTGCAATGTAACAGTAACCCCACACAGATTCATACGCCAATAAAGAAGTAGAGGGAGAGGGTTGCTTAATACGCCAATAAAGAAATGAAATTAATCTAAGGCAATATAAAAAATGAAACATACCCCATAGCATGCTACATAATGAGGAATTATAGCAAGAAAAACAACCACAATTAATTAAAAACTTAAGCTTAGGAGTAAATGGCAACTCACATATATCCAAAAATCAGATTTAAGAGATTATGCCCCAAATTATAACAGATAATGTAAGATGCAACTCTAGAATAGTGAAAAAATGTCCAAAAAAGGGAAATTTTCACTACAGATAGCTAAAATCCCAATTGACTTCTTAAAAGGCTACAATACTCTTAAGCAGCAGTCTAAAACCCACATGGTAGTGCATCTGCTGCTCCTCCCAACCAACTGATTTAAAAGCATTCCACATCAGTTTAAGAACAAATACACATGGACTCCAACAACCACACAAATTTGATTCATGATTTGGGCCCGAGACTCTGCTATTGCTGAATGAACCTCCATTACGATGACACTACATATAACAAATTGTTAAGCATTAGAAAATTTGGTTTTACTGACCAAGTTTTTTTTTTCTTTTAAAAAAAGAAAACAGTCCATTGATTCCTTTCGGATATAGCATAAAAATATAAAATTGCGTTTAATAATTTGAATTTAAAAGAAGAATTTAATTTCGGATATAGCATAAAAATATAAGGTTGCGTTTTCATTTCTCCTTTTATTTATGTGATATCCAAACAAGGAAATCCACGATCCCTCTATTTTTTCCCTGTTTTTTATTTCTTTTCCCTTATCTTGGGGTAAGGGTTTAAACTTTAAAGGAGGGTTCAAACCCAATTAATTATGAGAACTTGACACTAATTATAGCAATAGAAAGTTGGTTTGATTGTTATCCTTTTTTTTTTTTATAGTAAATAGGAGGTCAAGGCCAAGAAAATTTAAGAAAAAAAAAATTGTAAGTGTTGAAATCGAAATTTTAGCCTTGCTAGAATTTATATTCTAAGAGAGATGAGTAAATTATTTAAAAGAAAATATAATATTTTATTAAATAAAAAAAAATTGATAATCAACTAAAAAGAACAAAGTTAGCCGTTATTGTTCCTCATAAAACGATTAATTAAAAATATCTAAGTTGAATTCGAGTTTAGGTGACATATATGGGTAGAGTGAGTAAAAGATCAATTGTTATACATTATATTACTAAATACTAAAACTCTGTTTAGTTGGTTTTTTTTTCTTAAAAAAAAAAGTGAAACTAAGGAAAAATTCCGAGGAACGTTGTGCAAAAACCTTTGCTCCGTTGCTTGGAACATTGATAAGGTATTTTTCAAGTTTGGTTGATGTAGTTTTCCACCCTTTGACCCGTAAGAGGTGACCGTGAAAATGTGGAACATTACCTAATCTGTCGAAAATGACAATAGGGAAATGGTTTTCAACACGATCGACTTGCATTAGGGTGCCGTGGCTAACTACAAATAACTCATCATGTTACTATCTCACGACTGGAGGTGTCTATGGACTGGGTTGGGTCACGGCTCAAAAAAAATATTTTCTCTCATCCAAATCCGTTTTACTATTCATAAATTATAAAAATATTATTTTTATATTAATATTTTTTATAATTAAATTCAATTAAAAATAGTTTTTATTTGATAAATAGTAATTCGGGCCGGACCGACCCGAATTAAAAAAAACTTTGTCCAGGCTCGACCCAATAGGGCCAGGCCTATCGAACCGGGTGGGCTATCCGACCCGTGGACAGGTCTACTTATGACTCACCATGAGTCATGCTATTGGGCACTGGACAGACAGTAGAAGTAAAAATCAAAGAAACCAAGTACGAGAACGAGATGGTGCAACGAAAATAAAAAAACTTAATATTTTATCGACAAATCACATTATTATTGACGAATTTCAATTATAGTTAGTAACAAGCAGCACATGTAGAGTTTTTTTTTTTTTTTTTTTTTTTTTTTTAAGTTTAAGAAATGGAAGAGAAATTAAAGAGTTAATTTGCTTTAGTATGAAACTATGATTTAACAATTAAAGAACACAACAATATTTGAAGACCATACATTTGATGAAAACTTACAAGTAACAAAAATTCATTTGGTTGGGGCATTTTTTAGGTGTTGTTTTGTTTGCATGGAAAGGAACAATAATTAAAATATAACGTTAGTTCAGTTGGTTCATATATTCATCCTTAAAAAATAATCTCTAGTAAGTTTGAAGTTCGAATCTCAATATTTGCAATCCCTTCCTCTATTCGACTATTCCCAAATTACAGTATTTTTTTTTTTACCAAAAAAAAAAAAAAAACAATATTTAGTTTAAAAGCTAGATATAAATTGTGCTTTTGTTGTCGGATAAGACTTGTTTTCATTATCTTGGCCTTGTATTTTTTTTAATATGTACTTTGAGCATCTGCTCAATATAGACAAAGGCCAAAATAATCCGACTATTTTCCACCAGGAAGCATATTTTGCCGAAAGGGAAAGTGTTCTACCATTACTTACAACACCTAATCAAGGTTTAGAAACTTAAGACTCAAATTGGATAAAAGTATAACACCTTTGAGAATATTCTGGAAAGAAATGTAAATTCAAAGGCGAAATTTAATTAAAACACGAATACGACATGAAAAAAAATTAAAACACGAATACGAATACAACATGAATATATGAACGTATCAAAATCTATATAACACAAATTATTAAAACGTCAAAATTTATATAAAAACATAACACCTTAAATACGATATAACACAATAAATATCACAAACACTATAAATAATGCACATAAAGTGCAATGCTATTTAATATCTGATATATCTGAAAATATACACACATTTGGATTTTACCAAATTAAGGCTTGCAACTTATACCGTGGTCGACTCCAACATATAAATTAAAGGTCTCTGGTCCTTCAAAAACTGTTTTTTTTTTAGTTCTCATTAGTTATAATCTTTTTATATCCTTTGCAAGAGCTTTCAAAAATAAAATGTCAACTTTTGTGTGTTTGTCCAATTTGTACACAGCATTGGCAAAATTAACAATTCAATTTTTGTGCATCAAATCTGCAATTTTTCTAATTTTGTATATATATATATATATTAACAATCAGAATTGATGAAAGAATGAAAACTTGAAAAGTCTTTATAATACAGTAATGGTTGAATAACGCCTTTTTTTTTTTTTTCTCAATCAAAGATAATTTCATTAGAAGAAAGGAGAACAGCACCTCAATACAGAAACAGAAACCCCTCAAAAAAGCTAGAACGAGGGCAGACAAAATAACACATCTACATCCAAGCGTAAAACAACTGATCCCTCTGAACAACCATACGAGCAAGAGAATCCGCAAAACAATTAGCTTTCCCTGTAAACATGCACGAAATCAACTATACCGATCTTGTATCTCAAGCAGTCAATTTCATTGAACAAGACCCAATCCTTCCAAGGTCGGCACCCAACATTACAGATCCAACAGATAGCATTACTAGAGTCTGATTCGATGATTAAAGATTTCTTGTTAACCCATGGAGACAGCGAGAAGAGATGCAGCGCAGTTTTAATAGCCATAAGTTCTGCTGTGTTTGAGCCCGTAATTCATAGGAGGCTATAAAAATCCCTCCAATGTTGCCCGAGGAGTCTCTTAGAACACCGCCACATCCTGCCATTCCCGGATTCCCTTTCGTAGCTCCATCGTTAGAAGTCCTCCCGACTTACCAACTTCAGGGAGCCATACCCAATCGAACTCATCGTTTAGCCACAACCTTTGTATTTTAGAAACCTCTAAGACTAGTTTAGCATTGCTGTTAGAAAAAAATCTGAGTTGAAAAAAGCTTGAATGAATTAAAAAAAGTGTATTTATAAAGTTTGATGAAAAAGTATGAATTAAAATTTTTTAAGTGTTTAAAATTGCTGTAAAAAAGTGTTGTAAAAAATTGAAATGTCAAAAAAATTATGTTTAAAATAATAAAATTATAAAGATGTGATGATAATAAAATCATTTTATTCAAAAGCCAGCTTTTAAAGCACAAAAATTATTTTTTTAAACTTTTTGATTTGGTTTTTCTTTAATCCCAGAGGCTAGGCCTCTAATATTCCACGATAACAATCTCATATTAGGCAGAAACCACTCTTCCCCGGAGACTCTCACTGCTTTGGAGCCAGAAGAGACTCAACACCACCATCCGACAAAAATGAACATCGCTGCTGACTCGACACCTTACTCGGAGGCAAAATGACCCATAGCATACCCCGACATCCACAAAAGAACGATCCACAATCCACAACTAAAACCCACCAACCATCCTCACCCAAATCCCGACCATAATACAACATCACCCCACACTCAGAGACCACTAGAGCAAAACATTCCCCAACAACCACCAAGGATCGACCACATCCCACAACTATACCTACCCACTATTCTTGCTCAAATTCCAAACATGGAACAAATGAAACGATCCCCAACATTCACAAAATAACAATCCGCAACCCACCTCTAATGCCCACCGACCTTCCTCGCCCAAAACTCAAATAGAATATATAACCCAATGCCAGAAATAACCAACACCAAAGCAAAAATAAATAAGGAAGCGAAATCGAAAGACTTTCATACCATTGTATTGATCTTTGAGTCTTGCAAATCCATCAGCCTACACAGAATCTCCTCTTCGCTGCCAGTAGCAACCAATCCAAGCTGCTTACCCAAGTTCCAGGTTGATATTGCTTCATTCAATCGTCTTTTATCTTCCTCATTTCTCACAATCAATTTGTTTCTGTTCGTAAAATCATCATCCGATACTGACCAATTTACGATTGATCCTTCTTTTCTCGATTTAGACAGATGAAATACTCTCCCTTTTTTCTTGTTGAGGTTTTTTTTTTTCTTTTTTTTTTTCCACATCCCCCATAAGCTGATCTTCAATATCGGCATAAAATTTCAATTTTTTATTCCACCCGACCCGCTTAGCACAGGTGGGCAGATCCATTTCATCATCACTGGGCCCACTAAAATCCTTTGCCATCAACACAGGCAGGCCCAAATTAGTGTCCCAGCCCATACAAGCCTCCATCGCAGCCCCATTAGAACTAGAGGCCACTCGATTACCTTCAACAGGAGCCATCATATCCTCTCTTTCCAACACCACGTCCCCCTCGTTAATATTGTCTCTCGAGCACAGTGTATCAGCTACAAACTCCACACTTTTACCATCTTCATTAAGGGATTTTTCACTACTCTCAAAGCCCTTGTCCACCACTTGAACAGCCTAGATCGCCATGTCATCATCGATTCTCACTTCTTTACCAGAGTTGGACTCTTCAACTTCTCCAGCGCTAGTTTTTGTAGCTTCTGCATCATTCCCTTGAACATTGCAGTTTGAATTCGAGCAGGACTCCATGGTTTCTGATGAGTTTTTATCATTATTACCACAGCAACATTGAACCACTGCCATAACAACCGGATCGACCTCAGACGCACGAACATCAAAAGTTTTACTGCCCACTTGTAACTTAATAACTCCTTCAATTTTATTCCTCTGCCCCGTGATAATGATAATATTGCCTCTGAAGAAGGAATGGCCCTTCAATGTGTCATTGTCCACCCGTATGAAGTCACCCCAATTACTGGCGATATTCTGAAATGTAGTCAGATTCCAGGCGTGAATCGGCACCCCGTAGCAAGAAATCCATGCTCTTCTACTTTCGGAAACCACATGATCACTCCAGCCTTCAACCTTTTCGAACCATAAGCTTAAGGCATCCCAATTCTGGCTTTTAACCTTATCAATGACCCCTTTATCTTCAAATGAAATTAACACCATCCTTCCAGAGATTTTATATAAAGAAAGCCCCTTGAGCCCTTCTTGATCAAGCTGATGTGAAAGCTTCTCAATGTCATAAAACTCCTTACACCATCCGACGAAGCATTGTTCTAACCAGTGGAGACGTTCCGGATCCACAAAACCATTTATTAGTCCTTCTTTCTCTTGGGCATTAGATTTCACCACATCCACCTTGTTGGTGCTTATGCCATCTCTCAATATCTGACAGTATGATTTTTTTATTCTTCAAATCCCCTCCACAGTACCTATCATCTTCCTTCACACTATGCCACAAATCAGCAGCTGAGTTGCCTGAAGCTGACTTTACAGTATTACCAGCTTTTCTCCAGAAGGAGTCTCTAGGATTAAATCTAGCTATGTTGACTCCAATTTTAAAATCCAACACCCATAGTCCGTTTAGATTCCAAGCTGCCTTTTTTGCCTGAGAAAACGTAGCAAATCTAACAAAACCAAACCTTTTTCCAGACCCTGATCTTTTCTTAGGAATGAACACATCAAGGACATCCCCAAATCTTCTACAAACTGTTTGAAGCCAAATCCAATTAACCGAGGGAGGCAAATTGTTAATAAAAATTGTCATCATCCTCCCTTTGTGGGGGTTACATGATATGAATGCTGTAACTTTTTTTTTTACCCTGTGAGAGAAAGGGCTTCTTTCTCCAAGTTTAATTACGCCTCTTTTTCACATTATAGAATTAGATATTCCATGAAATGAAGTGTTAGCTGGCTTTTTAAGAGGAGAGAAGCACATCAGTAGGAAGTTTAACCCCCTTCCTCCCCCTTATAATTTTCTTGGGCATTCCAGACAAAATTAGAAGGAAGTTAGCTTAGCTAGCCTTTTTACAGAGAAGTAGAAGGAATTTTGTAGCTAAGACTGCTTTAGCCTTAAATTATTAATTATCTAAGAATGTAATCCCGTACGCAACTGATCATGTTATAGTCTTTGCTTTCGGATCTTCAAGTTGCTCTTCCTTATATCTCCCAGAAGAATGATATTTTGTGGAAAAAAGTGGTCCTGAAATTATGTTGCACTTTTCACCTTGTATAGGAAACTTGATTTTTCGATATATCCTTTGCTCAGGAGATTGGCATTAAAAATAAAAAGAGAAAAAAAAACCGATGGGCTTAGGAACCTACGGCAAAAGTCAATTTGGATAATTCGTATTATTATGTTATGTTTTTTTTTTTCATCAATAGTGTAAATATAAATATAATAAAATTTTTTAAATGTATCAAAATTTTACATATATTAAACATATGTTATTAATTATGTTAATTATATTAAAACATATTATATTTATTAAATATGTTGCGTTGGTAACATATAAAAAATTATTAAATTCGGAAGTAAAAAAAAATTGCATCGAAAGCTTATATGGAGACAAAATCAAGAGTCAAGACCACGTGGGTTTCTCTATGAAAGCCAAGTTTCGAGCAGTATAACGTGGTCCAATGATACAGGAATAAGCAGGTGAACCTTGACAGATTAGCTCTCCATCAATGGGTGGGTCAATGTCAAGTGAAATATTGATGTACCTAATTCATTAAGATATACAAATGAATTACAAAAAAAAAAAAAAAAAGGGGTCTGGCCAAACGTCTCTATTACAAAGTGAGGTTCATACGTACGGTCCTAATGAATTAAAATTCATAATTATATGTCTGTAACTGTAATTACCCGATACCTATATATTTCCCAGAGATCAGTAGTATTTTTTTTTTTTTGTTGTTAATTTTATGTTTTCGTTTGTGATTCTCTCATGGTTTCATCAACCTTGAAACTAAAGAAATCAAAATTAATGGTACTAGAATTCAGTTAATAGTCAATATATATACTCCATATATGATTAATTTGGAGGTTTGAGAACTAACTAAAAATATGAATAGAGAAGAAGGATTATGAAGGCCAATAATTAATAATGTGATACTTACGATTCATTGATATATATATAAATATGATTAATTTTTAGGATTGATTAGATATTGCTTAATGAATAAGAAAACTTGGAAGGCAATAATTCAAAGAAAAAAGAGATTTTTGGTGGGTAAATTAGTGAGTTTATAAATAGAGAGAAATCTACACAAAATGAGGTATCAGAGAAAAATGTCAGAATAATTGTATGATTTTACAGGTAAACAGCCCATGGAATTAGCGGAGATTGAGAGTGCTTATGAATGTCTATTTTTGAATGTTTTGTGTGTAGTCACCCATGAGATTAAAAGAGAATGAGAATATTTACGGGTGTGAATGAATTTGTATGTTTAATTTGGTGAGTATTTGATGTATCTGCGGGATTGAAATTGTTTTATAAGTACGATTAATTGAATGTTGGTGATTTACTTGATTTTTATTTTGCTAATTCATCATTTTTATTAGAAAGTTTAAGACAGAGTGATTTACTTGATGTGATTATAATTTTCGATAACTAATGAATTTTTCTCTCATCTGTAGAGATAAGCAAATTGAATATACCATGTTAAATTATTTTTTCTTGCTTCGATGATTTATAGTTCGATTTTGCTTTCACTTCCTCCATAATTGATTGATTGAAACTTTGGACTAACATGCTTTCACTTCCTCGATAATTGATTGATTGGAACTTTGGACTAACATGGGAAGAGTTGAAAGCAAAAAAACACATTAATCCTTATAGACTGGAGGGACGAGGTACAGTACTCTTGTCTTGTAATAGGGTAAAAACTGAACACAGTTCAGCTTCCCCATTTGATTGCGAAAGCTAACCATCTCAGTGCCTTATTTGCACCCCTTCAATCATCAATCACAAGTGGGCCATTGGACAGATAACTTTAGTCAATCTGTCAAAAGCAAAGCACAGTGATTCATCATCTCCCCTGGGTGATGTCTTGATTTTCTATGTTAACCCAACTCTTCTACTCCAAAATTGCTTTTTTTTTTTTTTTTTTCCTACTTGAGTTTGAAGGTTATGGTGCTTGGTGGATTTGGTCGTTTGGCGAAAAACAAGGAATCGATTATATTGTATTGCATTGCATTGCATGTACGATACTATATATGATTTTTACAGTTTGTAACTATGAATCCCTCACGTGCAGGAGTTTGACAATTATATTTTTTTAATATTCTTTTTATTTAATGTTTTGTTATTAATAGAATTGTGTGTTACTATTTAAATCCTTCATCAATTTGTATTTTTTAAAAAAAAAATTTATGTACAAACTCATTAATCATTCAATTGATTTACACTTAAAAAATGTGTTAAAACTTAAATATAATAATTATATATTTTTTATCAATTAAAAATTTTAAAATAATTAATTATTCAATTTAATATTTTTTCTATTTTTTTCCCTCCAAACAAGTGCAAAGCGACCAATGCCTCCAAAATCTGGATATTGGCCTTAAAAATTAAGGAATCAAAAGTGGATATAGTTTTATATAGTAGTAGAATGTGGAAGTTGAAACTTTTTAAGGACGACTAACTTCGAAGCTTAAATAAAATAATAATAATATGCTGGCAGCTCTGGTTAGTACCCCCAAAACCCAAACTAGAAACGATGGCTCAACCCCAAAACTAGCATGTAAGAGAAGTGTGATGTCATATGCTTTGTTGATATTCAATTACGTTGATCAGAGAAAAATGGTTGAATTTTGAGCGATCCAAATCAATGCGATGAGGCGGTTGTGGCTTGTTGAAATCCAATGGCCGAAGGTAAATGATAAAGATCAGGGGGTCCCACCCCCAAGGTACAATAGGAAATGTCAGATTTCATTCCATTTTAAGGCAGGCACCATCAACGTCAACCATAATACACGTGGACCTTATTCCATTTTTGGGTACTTCTCTTTAAGGAAGTCACGTCTAGTGGGGTTATCCCGTAAGAGCAGGTCCTATCAGCAGCAGCAAGAGGCATGCCCCCCTCCCCTTTTCTTAGTTTATTTTATTTTCTTTTTTTCGTTTACCCGGTTGGCTTTTGCAGGACCTTCACGTTTCTTTTGGTTCATGATGCACCATTTTTGCACTCCTCTTTCGTCGTGGACGTTAGAGATTTGAATTACGATCGTGAATGAATTTTTGGATCTGTCATTTTTTGTAGTAATTGTGGATGTAATAAATATTATTACAATAAATTACGATAAATATTCGTCACGAATATCGATAATAAAAAAATAAAATCGCAAAATAATATAATATCGCATTGCAATCGTTATTTAAATCTTTAGTTGCAGTGATGCTAGTGGTAAACCCCTTTGGTAAAAGAAACAGCCATTTTTGGTTTGGCTTCTATTTGAGTCATCGTGAGCATCATTGTTGTCCTTATACATTACAAATTGGAGATTTTTTATATCTTATGATCATATATATATATGTACTAAGCTTTGGATGAATGAGAAATTACCCTACCCAAACATTTTTCCATTCATATGATATACTATATGAGAGGACAAAGTATAAGGTTTTTGTATTATACGAAAAATAATAATTTAATCGTGTAGTTTAATTTTGATAATTTGATTTTATATCTTTAAAACAAAAGTAAATAACAATAATAAATAACACCATCCACTTGCTATACATGTATGTGGAAGATGAATGCATGTGGTAGATGACTAGATTAGGATGAATACATATATAGTAAATGTATTAGATTAATTACTATGTACATAATAATTACAGTGCATTGTATTCTCCCCCTATTTATATTTGGAGTCCTATATAAGGATGAATTTGCATCCATGAAATAATAATAGAAAAAGCTTGATGACATAGCTAGTTCCTGAAGAACTAGACTTTGCAAGTTCATATTTTCTTTGTCTTGACTTTATTTACTCATTTTATTTATTTATAATAGGTTATCAGCACGATCAAGTCTCTAGCTGTAGTAATATCTCTCAAGTTTCCTTTCATTATATCAAGGTAAGAATTTTGCTTTATCTAACATGTGTTATTTAGAAATCTAGTATATCTTTTTATTTGCAAAAGGTATATATCTTTACATGCATGTTCTATTATGTGATATATGTGAGACAAGTATTTTTTTTTTTATTGTTTAGATTCTTAATGTCTACCTGGCTCTGGACTATTTATTTATTCTCCCTAATATCTTTACAATAACAAATCTCACGAAGCTTGAATTTGTTGCTCTTGATATTTCTGGAAGAAATTATTTGTCATGGGTACTTGATGCTGAGATTCACCTTAATGCTATGAATCTTGGAAATACTATTGAAGAAGAAAATCAAGCATCCCTGTAGGATCGCGCAAAATCAATGATTTTTCTTCGACACCATTTACACGAAGAATTGAAAATTAAGTACCTTACTATTAAAGATCCATGAGTCCTTTGGAATAAACAGTGATTCTTCCAAAAGCTCGATATGAGTGGATACACTTACGGCTACAAGATTTCAAAACTATAAGTGAATATAATTCAACCTTGTTTAAGATTAGCTCTCAATTAAAATTATGTGCACTACAGCAGTTTGGAGTTTTAGTGGCATTTTCGTGGCGGCAAAATAATAAAAAATTGAATTCTGGAAGTTTTCAAAATTTTCCGAGTCCATTTGCTATTTTTTCGAATTTATTTCCAAAATTGCCTCTTAATGCACTCAAACTTTTACCATTTTGTAAACGAGCTCTGAATCCAGATTTTTCTTAACCAATCTCTTACAAATAAATTAAAAGTGTGATCTGAAAGTTTTGGTAATTTTTGGAGCTCATTTTCTATTTTTTCAGGATTTATCCTTTTGAATTTCTGCATAGTGGGCCTGGGATTTAGCCATTTTGCAAATGAACTCCGAATCCATATTTTCTTTCACCAATCTCTTCCAAATAATTTAAGAATGAGATCTGCAAATTTTTAGAATTTTTGAAACTCGTTTGCTGTTTTTTCAGGATTTATTCTTTTGAATTTCTACATAGTGGGCCCGAGATTTGGTAATTTTTCAAACGAACTCTGAATCTAGATTTTCTTTCGCCAATCTCTTCAAAATGATTTAAGAATGAGATCTGTAAATTTTCAAAATTTTTGGAGCTCATTTGCTATTTTTTCAAAATTTCTAATTTTGCCCTTTTGCCTCGAAAGCCCGATTTTGCTCAAAACAAGTTCGATTTTTAGGTTTTCTTTTTTTGGGCCTTCGTCATATATTTAATTGGAGTTGGTCAGAAAACGTCCAATTTTTACGATCAAATTCCCTTCCATTTTGATTTTTCCTTTTTTCAGTATCGGGAATTTCCTCGTTTTTCCGTTTTTTTCCAATCGGCCATTTTCTCGGAATTACTTCAAACTGAGCCTTGGGCTATCCTTGTTTAATCACTCCTCATCAATTAAGGGCTTTAGTTTTACCGAATCAGGCCATTTCTGCAATTTTTCCAAATTTCATCGAAATCCGCCAAAAACCCTAATTCTCGATTTTCTTCCGAATTGACTTTTCTTTCAGTTTTTCTTCCAAGTAGCTTCTCCATTACCCGTAGTCAGTGCTTATCTTTCATTTGGAACCTTCAATTCCGACCAATTTGATCGTTTAAGCACTTTTCCCCAAATTTCCCGAACTAGGGTTTCCTCTCTACTGAAATTCCGTCACCCAACTTCCGAACTTCATTTCTTTCAATGTAGACCTCAAAATTATTTCACCATCTTTTAATTGAACTTCAAATCTTGATTTTGAAAGTGGGTTGACTTTTTTAGTAGTTGACTTTTTATGGTTGACTTTTTTGGAGTTGACTTTTTCAAGTTTAATTTTTTCTGTCTGCTTTCTTAGACTAAGTCTCGGAGTACCACCTGCAAGATGAGAAAAGCCTTTTTGCATTTTGAAACATCACTTTAGGAAGAAAATATACCTGATTTAATGGTCCAGACAAAATTAGGTGTCTACACAACTTTTTGTCATTTTATTATGATCAATCTATTCTTTAATATATAAATAAAGTTAAGTGTTTGCCTTTGCGTTTCTTCTAATAGGTTTGGAGTGGAAGAGATGTTAGCCAAGAAATTAAGTGTCTTTCACAAGGACCGAATAGAATAGTGAAAAGATACAGTGCTTACATTATTAATGGATTTAGATTTCATACTAAATTCCGTGAAAGATTTAGGAGAACACAAAACTGTGGAGTTGTTGTTTCTTCTTCAACAACAAGCTATGCTAGTGCTAGGGATAGTAATCCTATGTAGGGGGATGTTGATTATTATGGAATTCTAAATAATATTATTGAGTTGGATTATTATGGTAAGTGAAAGGTCTTGTTATTTCGATGTGATTGGGCTGATGTGTATACTAGTAGAGGTGTTAAAAAAGATCAGTTCAGATTTACAATGGTGAATTTCTCTTGATTAATTCACACTGGACAAAAACTGATTGACGAGCCTTATGTGTTTTCATCTCAAGTCAAACAAGTTTTTTATTCCGAAGATCCGAATGATGCGGGTTGGTATGTTATACTCCGTAACACACCTAGAGACTTGTTTCATATGGGTGATCAGTGTAGAGATGATATTGAACAAAGAACTGAATGCTTGCCATTTACGGATTAAAACTTGGATGAAAATATCCCTAGTACCAGTACAAATATTCGGTGGGTTTGCGAAGATGTTGATGAAGACATTTATGAAGCTTGATGAAAAAAGTTAATTTAGTAAGATTATTTTGAAACAAATACTATGTATATAATATGCTTTTATACTGTAAATATTATTATTAGTGTTCTTTACATTATAGTATTTCATTCTTATACTAATGTTGTTTACTTAAAATTGATGCAGATAGCATGCCGAGGAGAAGATTAAGGGATATCAATATCATTCAGACCGGTTCTAAATCGGCTGGTGCTACTGTTGAGGGCGACACTAGAGTGATGCCTTCAGAGGAGCCGAATGCGTCTACTGCAGATGCTAACCCACCAGAGTTGCCGACTGCCTCCACGACTGTAGAAACTGTAGTTCATACGAACTTGAATACAATTATCGTGTTACAGAAGTGTTAAAAGTACACAAAATAGTTTGGACAATTGCTAATATATTTGCTTTTGTGTAGTTGATAATGCTGGACAACGCAGAACTCGTGATCGTACGACATTATGGGCACTACCTCCTGAAGAGCGTATTGTTGTCGCAGCAAATAATGAGCAGCAGCCAATTGGTCCGGAAGCACAACTATTGGCTAGCTCTCTTGGCCTGATTGTTCGAAATAGGATGAAGTGTACCATTCATTATGAGTCATGGCGTGATGTGCCGAATACTGAGAAGGTCGAGATGTTAAAGTTTAATGAGGTATAAGCGTGTTAAATTAGTATTGCATTCTTTTAAGAATTTTGTTTATGATTGAAACTAACTTTGTACAACTTTTTCGTTTCAGTCACGATTTTCTTTGCAGATTCCAACATCATTTGTTCTGAAGTCATTTGGGAAAAATGGAAAGACTATAAGCATGACTCGAAGAAAAAGTATTTCGATCGAAATACTGATCCTAATATCTTAATACGAACCATATCGCGTGGTGTGGTTATGTGACAATATGAGAGACTGGTTAGATTCTGGTATTAAAAAAAAAAGAGGTATCATTTATAATTTATTTTGGTCATTTACTTATAGTACTTGATATAATACAATTGTATGGAATATGCATACATTAATAACGTGCTTTGTCAAATGTACAGGAACGAGAAAAGATAGGGGTAAGCAGTAGACAGCAATAGAAATACAGTCACACCAGTGGTTCAAAAAGCTTTGCTAGAAAAGCTAATGAAAAAGTAAGTTTACATTCATAATATATTATTATATTAGTTCTCAATTGTTTTGATACAATTTAGTATTAATTATTATTATTTTGTAGGAAATTGAGTGGGGGGAAAAATTGGACGAGTTGAACTGTTTCAGTTAAATCATACTAAGAAGGACGATCCTATTTGAACGTCGAGACTCGAGAAATTGTGGTTATTTTCTTCAAACTTGTTTTCATTTAAAAATATATTACACAAAATTTTATTAATTTTATTGTTTTATAGGAGAAAGCCCGGGATAAAATTGCTGAGTATCAAGTTGGAGCATCGGATGGCTTATCAGTGAATATGCAAGATGTCAAGAATCAAATATTCACTGAAGTAGCTGGAAAAGAACGACATGGACTGATTCAAGGTCTCGTAATGGGTCCGACACCATTTAGCTACTATGGACTTGGTTCTCAGCGGTTTACTACTTCTTCTTCACAAAACTTCAGTGCATATGAAGTTCAGATGCTAAGAGAAGAAATGCAAAATATGCATAAACGTTTTGAGGAGAAAGAAGCAGAGAGAGAAACAGAGATGGAAAGGAAAGAAACAGAGAGACAAGCTGAAAAAGAAGAAGAGCAACGAAGATATCAGGAGCTGCAAACACAGTTTCAGTCGTTAATGAATTTAGTGCAGCAAAAGTTTCCAGCAGGTTCAATGACTTCACAAAATCCTCCATCTCAGGTAATATAATTCTTCGTCGTTAATTATCTTACTTTTATAACTTAATAACTTATATATTAATTACGTATTCTAATTTTTTGTAGTAGGGCTCTTGAAAATAACTTGCTGCGGAGAAAACGTTCTTTTTACGGCTATCCTCCAACTTTTAACATTTAAAACTTGTAATTTTTTAAGTTGTAAGTGAATTTGATGTGTTAATTAATACATTCGTTGTAGGGGTTATTATTTTATACTAAATATATCTTTATATTATTATTTTTTTATAATTTGTATTGTTTGTGTATTGTTGGACAGTTCTGTAAATAGAAATGCAAGTATTATTGATAAATATAACTTTTTAAAGGAAAAAAATAGTATTTTAAAAAAAATATTCTGCATATTTAGCGGTGTTTCAAGAATAAAATGCCGCTAAATACATAAAACTCTGGCAATAATTAGCTGCGTTTCAAGAAAAGAAATGCCGCTAAAAGTCAAGCATTAGCGGCGTTTGTTGATCCCAAATGCCGCTAAATTCACATGTAATACCATTTTCGAACGTTCAATTGGGGCATTTTTAAACGCCGTTAACGTACCTATAAACGCCGCTAATTTAGCAGCATTTGTAGGTAAAACGCCGCTAAATGTCCCGTCATTGTTTTTACCGGTGTTTGTATCAACATTTTTTGGAACGCCTCCACGGATTTAGCGACGTTTATAAACGTCACTGTTCTTAAAAAAAAAACGCCGCTAAAAGACCAATTTGTGTAGTGGTGGAAAGAATATTACTGATGAAGATATGTTTTAAAAAACAAATTCAATTTTTCATGCCTCGAATGTGCTCCTGTAGCAGCAATATCGAGAATGTAGATTCACAAAATATTCTGAGCTAATTTCTTGTTTATTTGTGGCTAAACAAAATAATGAACTTTTGATGAAAAACCATCAATCTCGTCATACTAGCTCAACACCATTCCCTGAAGTGAATGTGGCATTTTCTCAAGGTCGTGGACGAGACCGGGGTGGTAAAAGGGATCGCGGTAGAAAAAATTATTGGACCCGTGATAATCATCATTCAAGTCCTGGAATCAAAGGTGCTAAATGAAATCAAAAGAAGTGGTCAAAAATGAGAAAATTCCAGAAAAGAGTAATAAAGTGCAAAACAATGACAATATTTACTATAGGTGTAGAACTAAAGGTCATTGGTCTCGAATATGTCGCACTCCAAAACATCTAGTTGATCTTTACAAAGCATCACTAAAGGAAAAAGGAAAAAATGCTAAAGTAAATTTATATGAACTTGTTGATCCTACTGATGATAATGAATCCTCTGTAAATGTTGATTTTGATGTTTCTAATTTTTTCGAAGACGTTAATGGAAAAATTGATCACTTGATTAGGAATGGAAATGTTTAGAAATGAGATATGTTTATGTTTATGTTATTTGAAAGATTAACATATGTAAATTTTATTTATAATATAAATTATAATGTCTTGCATATTTTATGTTTATTATCTCTTTCCAATTCCTAAAAATATATTTTTTGTTTTTAATAGATAATGCAATATAAACTTGATATCATGGAGGATGACATTTGTTTAGTGGATAGTGGTACAACTCACACAATTCTTCATGATAAAAAATATTTCTTGCAATTAACATTAGCTGAAATTAATGTTAATACAATATATGGTTCTGCAAATGTAATTGATGGCTCTGAAAGAGTCCACATTATGTTCCCAAATGCAACAAAATTATATATTGATGATGCGTTATATTCTAATAGGTCTCGAATAAATCTAGTAGTTTCAAAGATATACGTTGCAATAGGTATAATGTTGAAACAAAAAATGAGGGAGATGTGGCATATCTTTATATTACCTCTACAGTTTCGAACCAGAAGTTCATATTAGAGAAACTTTCGAGTTTCTCATCTGACTTATATTTCACAAAAATAAGGATGGTTAAATCAAATTTTATGCACCGGAAGTGCTCAGGTCCTAAAACCTTTATATTTTGGCATGATCGTCTTGGCCATCCAGGTTCAACCATGATGCGACGTATCATTGAAAATACACATGGACACCCATTAAAGGATCAGAAAATCCTTTTGCCTGATGATTATTTTTGTTCTTCTTGTGCTCAAGGTAAATTAATTGTTAGACCTTCTCCATCTAAATTATCTTCTGAGTCTCCTACTTTTCTACAAAGAATACAAGGAGATATTTGTGGTCCAATTCATCCATCTTGACCATTCTGGTATTTCATGGTTTTAATTGATGCTTCCACACGATGGTCACATATTTGTTTGTTTTCAACTCGTAATACTGCTTTTGCTAAATTTCTTGATCAATTTATAAAGTTAAGATCAAGTTTTCCTAATCATTCTATTAAGACAGTTCGTTTAGATAATGCAGTTGAGTTTACTTCAAAAGCATTTTATGATTATTGCATGTCTATTGGAATTAATATTGAACATTCCATTGCACATGTTCATACTCAAAATGGTTTAGCAGAATCTTTCATTAAACGTTTAGAATTGATTGCTATACCTATGCTTATGAGATCAAAACTTTCTGTATCTGCTTGGGGATATGCTATAGTACATGCTGCATCTTTAGTTCGTACCCTACTATCTGCATATCACAAATTTTTACCTTTACAACTTGTGTTTGGTCAACAACCAAATATCTCCTATCTTAGAGTCTTTGGTTGTGTTGTATATGTCCCTATTGCACCCACTCAATGAACTAAGATAGGCCCCCAACGACGTCTTGGGATTTATGTTGGTTTTGACTCTCCATCTATCATTAGATATCTTCAACCTTTAACAGGTGATCTTTTTAGAGTAAAATTTTTAGATTGTCAATTTGATGAATCAGTTTTCCCATCATTAGGGAAACAAAAGGGCAAAGAATCTAAAGCACAAGAAATTTGTTGGTATACACCAATATTGTCCAATCTTGATACACGCACTAATCAATATGAACTTGAAGTTCAAAGAATAATTCATTTGAAGAATGCTGCAAATCAATTGCCAGATATTTTTACAGACACCCGAAAGGTCACTAAATCTCATGTACCGACTGCAAATATTCCTGCACGTTTAATTGTCCCTATAGGACATTCTATGGGTATGGCAACCAATAAATCTAAAGTACGCCAGAACCGTGGTAGACCTTATGGTGCAAAGGATTCTGTTCCTCGAAAGAAAAAGGAAATGAAATCACTTCAAAATGACACTCCAGAAGAGGTCAAAAATAATATCGATCAACAACCTCATATTTCTAGACAAACAACCCCAGAAGTGGTTCCGTACCAGAAAATTATGAGATCTCATTAAAATCTAGAAATATGTTGGGAAAAAATGAAGTTGTTGTTGATAATGTGTTTGCATATACAATTGCTTCTAATATTGTAAATGATAATGAGGCTGAACCTCAAACTGTAGAAGAATGTTGACATAGAAATGATTGACCAAAATGGAAAGAAGCAATAAAGGCTGAGCTTGACTCATTAACCAAACGCAAAGTATTTGGACCAGTAGTCTAGACACCTGAAGATGTCAAACCTGTTGGGTATAAATGGGACTTTATACGTAAAAGAAATGAGTTAAATGAAATTGTAAGATACAAGGCACGACTTGTAGCACAAGATTTTTCACAAAAACCTGGTATAGATTATGAAGAGACATATTCTCCTGTTATGGATGCAATTACTTTTAGATTTTTGATTAATTTGGTAGTCTCTGAAGGACTTGACATACGTCTAATGGACGCAGTGACAACTTACTTCTATGAGTCATTGGATAATTACATATACATGAAAATCCTTGAAGGATTTAAGATGCCTAAAGCATATAATTCAAAACCTCGACAAATGTACTCTGTTAAACTACAAAGATCCTTGTATGGGTTAAAGCAGTCTAGACGTATGTGGTACAATCGC
Organism: Fremontodendron californicum; assembly: GCA_030761205.1. Lineage (NCBI taxonomy): Eukaryota > Viridiplantae > Streptophyta > Magnoliopsida > Malvales > Malvaceae > Fremontodendron > Fremontodendron californicum. The sequence goes on from JAULJL010000013.1 coordinate 25,363,752, forward strand.
CTAAGTGAATATTTATTGAAAAATGGATATGAAAATAATGCCATTTCTCCTTGTGTTTTCATCAAGAAAATAAATTCTAAATTTGCTATAGTCGTAGTGTATGTTGATGACTTAAACATAGTAGGGACTCCAGAAAAGATCTCTATGACTGTTGACTACCTAAAAAAGAAATTTGAAATGAAAGATCTTGGGAAGACAAAATTTTGTCTTGGATTTCAAGTTGAACATTCGACAAGTGGGATCCTTATTGATCAATCATCTTATATAGAAAAGATTTTGAAACTATTTAATATGGATAAATCTTATCCATTAAGCTCTCCAATGGTTGTTCGCCTACTTGATGTAAAAAGAGATTTTTTTCGTCCACGAGAAAATGATGAAGAAATTCTTGGTCCTGAAGTACCATATCTTAGTGTAATTGAAGCACTTTTGTATCTGACAAATTGCATTAGACCAGACATAGCTTTTGCAGTTAATTTACTTGCAATGTTTAGTTCTGCACCAATACGAAGACATTGGAATGGAGTGAAACATGTTTTTTCGTTATCTCCGTGGCATGACTGACATGGGTTTGTTTTACCCAAATGGAGTAAAATCGGAATTAATGGGATATGCTGATGCTGGATATCTTTTTGATCCTCACAAAGCTCGATCACAGACAAGTTATGTCTTCACATGTGGTGATACTGCTATCTCATGGTGGTCTGTAAAACAAACAATCATCGCTACCTCATCAAACCATTCAAAAATATTGGCTATTCATGAAGCAAGTCGTGAGTGCGTGTGGTTAAGAACTATGATTCAATACATTAAAAGAGCATGTGGATTGTTTGTGGAAAATAACAAGCCAACAATATTACATGAGGATAATGCAGCATGCATTACACAAATCCAAGGTGGCAACATAAAAGGTGATAGAACTAAACATATTTCACCAAAGTTCTTTTGCACACATGAACTCTTGAAGAAATGAGATGTTAATATTTGCAAAATTCGCTTAAGTGACAACCCATCAGATCTATTCACAAAGGCATTGCCAACTTCAATTTTCAAGAAGCACGTACATAACATTGGAATGCGTCGGCTTAAGGATATTAAATAATTGGTTTCATTTTCGACGGAAAGTAAGTTTCCTATGAATATTGTACTCTTTTTCCTTCGTTAAGTTTTTCTCCCATTGGGTTTTTCTTAACAAGGTTTTAACGAGGCATATTCATAGTGAATAGTCATCCAAGGGGAAGTGTTATACTGCATGTGGAAGATGAATGCATGTGGTTGATAACTAGATTAGGATGAATGCATATATGGTAAATGTATTAGATTAATTACTATGTACATAATAATTATAGTGCATTGTATTGTCCTCCCCCTATTTATATTTGGAATCCTATATAAGGATGGATTTGCATCCATGAAATAATAATAGAAAAAGCTTAGTGATATAACTAATTCCTGAAAACTAGACTTTGAAAGTTTATATATATATTTTTATTTTGATTTCTCTTTATTTACTCATTTTATTTATTTATTCATTATTAAATATGCTAATATAAATTCTCTGTGACATCAACATGGGATGATTGATGACGTGATGATGATGTGTTACTATCCTTCTTGACCCAAGCCTTTTTAATTCCAAAATTACCATCCCACCCAATTATTTCAACCCAATTCAAAGTGAAAAAAAAAAAAAATCAGGCAGGTTAAAATCCTAGCTTTCTACCCATATACCCTTAACAAAGAAACATGGACTCACTCAAATGCTTTTTGATTTCACATCATCATTGAAAATATTATTTTATGTTCACATCATTGCCATGTCAGCATCACGTGTAATTCATGTCAACATATTTAACAGTAGAAGTGGATGGTATTTACTCTTTTTTTTTAAGGGTATTCTCAAAATTAGAATATAAGAACTAAATTGTTGCTTTTCACGTAGAACAAAGACCTTCCAGATATTTTTGACCCATATAGGGACAGTGCTTCTATATTTGGAGAAAGTTGGGTCGGTAAGTTTTTGGACTTCCTCAACCCATGTTTTTATCTTCACTTGATTTTGTTGACTTTCGGTTTCTAAGATTATAGTATGTGTTCAGTATAAAAGGTTAAAACAGGAAAGAATGGATTGAAAATGATAAAGGAGATGGCATTGGGAAAAAAAGCTAGTATAAAATTTCAGCATTATACATGGTAATGAAAAAATAACACATTATATGCTACTAATTAGTAATTTTAGAATCATACTCTCTTTCTGCCTCTCCAACTAAAAAGATTTGAAAATAAATATGGGCTTACCAAGATTATCATCTTCAAAATAAGACAAAACATGAACAACTGAACATTCCATGTTCTAATTATCCAAAAAAAAAAAAAAAAAAAACATTCCATGTTCCACATGCATACTTGAGTCAAAGCAAGCAACATGAAACATATGGGTTATTTTAGTGGTCATAAATCCTGAGGATAAGAACTAAGCAATGAGCAGATTTTGATCCTCATGATCCACAAGAATTATGATATAATCCATGGATCCAGGCTTGAATAATGCAAGACTTGATGCCTAACTAGCAGGAATTGGTTGTTTGCACAAAGTTAAGATGCACTTAAGCAATTATCTCTTTAAGCTTTTGAACCCCCAACAACTGGTGGTTAAGAGAAGTGCCAGGACATGAAAATTTACTCTTTCACGGATAAAATTAGACTTGGTAGTATTGGACACGACACGGAAAAATAATTAAAACACGACACGAAATAAAATGAAATGAAAAAAAAATACGGACATGACACGAATATACGAATGTATCAAAATCTATACAACACAAATTATTAACATGTTAAAATTTATATTATATAGAACACCTTAAATACGATTATAACACGAAAAAATACACGAACACGACACTTATACACGAATTGTCAAATCTAGATAAAATACAGTATCAATGTTTATTCCAGTCATTATTATGCATATAAATCAACTGTGTCGTTGGCTGCCAATACCACCACTTAATCCATTCTTGCAGCTCTTGTCTAGCTCTCTCCTACTTCAATCAAATTTGAAAGCAAAGCATTCAAAAGCATGTTTCCAAGCAGAGAGTCCCGAGTAGTGTAGACACTTCATTTTGTTCAAGATCACTTGAAGGGATTCCATCTAAATTGTGAGCAAGCCCAATTACTTTTATACATTTTTGGGTATATTCTAATTTTATTAAGTCACTTTAAAATTCAATTTTTGGACTTTTAATTTGTTAATTGAGACTTTGAATTGCTTTTGGGTTTTTTTAATTGGGCTTCAAGATTTTCTAATTAAGTTTCAGAATTTGTTTTTGGACCTTTGAATTATTAATTGAGTTTTAAATTTGCTAATTGGGCCTTGAGCCCAATAACATTTGATTTGTCCATTATTTTATTTCTTATATTTTCTTATTTCTTCTAATCCACTTATAAAATTTAAAAAAAATTTATGATCCATGTATAAAAACGAACTCTAAACCTTTATATAAACATAAATGTTTTTAAAGTTCAAAAATCCTTTGTCGATTAAAAAGAAGTGATGATATTTACTTTAAAAAAAATAACAATGTAAATTGATCTAACATCCATAACGACAAGGTGTGTAGAAAATTGTCTCGATTCGAAAAAGAAAAAAAAAACTTGGATGCATTGGTATTTCTGTTATAAGAAAAAGAAATGTCAAATTAAATCATCTTGCAATTAATGAGTATGTAAAAAAATTGGCAAAAGCAGGACGTAATCTCATATTATGAGATAAACATCCATTAATCAAATTAAAGTTTAGGTTTAATGATGAATTAACTGAGTGATTAAAGTGGTGAAGACTGCTGGGTGTGAAATAGTAATTAGATGGCAGGGTCAAGAGCAAATCACGTGGAAGCCATTTATGTTTGTCAAGTCCATTATAGGCACCTCATATTCATTAATTCTCATACATGTAATATAAAACTTTTAAAATGTTCAATTATGATAAATTTTTGGTCAAATTGTACTATTAGCTCTTATACTATAATCAAAATGCGGATTTAATCCCTCTACTATAATTCGAAGAATTTTGGTACCTATACTTTTTGAAATTTTAAACTTCAGTCCAATTTTAAACGGTATCAAATTTTAACCATTAAGTATGCTGACGCCACGACCATGCTGAATTGGCGTTGACCTTGCTGACGTAAAATTTCTTTTCACGTGGCTTACTAACTTAGATAATCAAATAATGTAATAAGTCCATGTACTTATATCAAAATATAAATTTAGTCCCTCTACAATGATTTCAAAATTTTTTGATACCTGTACTTTTTGGGATTTCAAATTTCGATCCAATCTTAAGTTTCATTTATTTTGCAAAAATCAACTCTAAAAAATATTTTTTAAAAAATAATAATATAATATTTATATTAATATTTAAAATAATATTATTTTATTAATATAAATATTAGAAAGAGTTATATTTATTCGTAAAATATTAAAAATATTTATACTATTAAAAGTTAAAACAATAACATTTAGTTGGTTTATAAGTTATGCTCAAACAATATCAACAAACCAAAAAAATAAATTAAACCTCAAAGAATTTAACTTATATTAGGATGATCTTAAAAAGTCATTTTTTAGGTATCGATTAAAAACATGCCATTTCATTGTAGACACCTAATTTTGTCCGGACCATTAAAACAGGTATGTTTTCTTCCTAAATTGAGGTTTCAGAGTGTAAAAAAACTTTTTTTCATCCTGCAAGTGGTACTCCGAGACTTAGTTTAAGAGGGCGAGCATAAAAAGTCAAACTCGAAAAAAGTCAACACCTAAAAAGTCAACCCCGAAAAAGTCAACCCCAAAAAAATCAACTACTAAAAAAGTCAACCCACTTTCAAAATCAAGATTTGAAGCTCAATTGAAAAATAGCGAAAGAATTTTGATCATCCGAGGTCTACATCGAAAGATATGGAGTTAGGAAGTTGGGATTTGGAGATTCAGTAGAAAGAAAACCCTAATCCGAAAAATTTGGGGAAAAGTGCTTAAACGATCGAATTGGTCAAAATTGAAGGTTCCAAATGAAAGATAAGCACTGAATACGGGTAATGGAGAAGCCACTTGAAAGAAAAAATGAAAGAAAAGTCAATCCAGGAGAAAACCGAGAATTAGGGTTTTTGGTGGATTTCGGTGAAATCGGGAAGAATTACAGAAATGACCCGACTTGGTAAGAATAAAGCCCCCAATGGATGAGGAATGATTACAAAGGGATAGCCCAAGGCTCAACTTGAAAAAAAATCTGAAAATCGGACTTGTTTTGAGCAAAACCGGGTTTCGGAGGCAAAAGGGAAAAATTGGAAATTTTGGGGAAAATAGCAAATGGATTCCGAAAATTCTGAAAATTTGCAAATCTCATTCTTAAATCATTTGGAAGAGATTGGAAAAATAAAATCTTGATTCGGAGTTCGTTTGCAAAATAGCCAAATCCCGGGTCTCTTATGCAAAAATTCAAGAAAGAAAATCCCGAAAAAATAGAAAATGAACTCCAAATATTCTGAAAGTTTGAAAATATCATTTTTAAATTAATTGGAAGAGATTGGAGAAAGAAAATCTTGATTCGGAGTTCGTTTGCAAAATGGCCAAATCCCGGGCCTCCTATGCAATAATTCAAGAAAATAAATCCCGAAAAAATAGCAAATGGACTCCAAAATTTTTGAAAATTTTCAAATCTCATTTTTAAATTATTTGGAAGATATTGACGAAATAAAATCTTGATTCGGAGTTCGTTTGTAAAATGGCCAAATCCCGAGCCCCTATGCAGTAATTCAAGCAGATAAATCCCGAAAAAATACCAAATGAGTTCGGAAAATTATAAAAACTTCCAGATCATACTTTTAAATTATTTGGAAGATATTGGTGAAATAAAATCTTGATTTGGAGCTCGTTTAAAAAATGGTAAAATGTAGGGGCATGAAAAGGCATTTTTGGAAGAAAAAATCCAAATAACTAGCAAACGGACTCGAAAAATTTTGAAAACTTCCAGAATTCAATATTTTATTATTTTGAAAGTATTAAAAAAATAAAATTTGAATTTGGAGTCCGTTTGCCATTTATTTGCATTCGGGGGGCAAAACGGTCATTTCACCCAAGCAACCGAAAAGGGCTTCTTTTGGCCTTTCAAAAAATCAGACTTGGACTAGAAAAGAGAGTATTGGCCTGCCAAGGCACAAAGGAAGGAGGAAGCTTCTAATTTTTCAATCAAAAGTCCAAGAATTAAGAGTTAGTTAGAGATTTTTTTGATCAAGCCCTTGTGATTAAGCCACATAGGCCAATGCATGAGGAGGGAGAGTGTCAACATTATTCTTGAACAGCTATAATTATGGACAGCTGATATACTAATCTAAGGGTGATAATTTCATGATTTTTCACCTTGAATTACTAGCCATTGGATGGAAATTGGTTAGGAAAAAAATGACAACATTCCTTGGAGGAGAGAGGCTTGGTTTGGCCATCATAAGGAAGGGAGCAGATTTCATTTTACTTCACTTCATTTTTTTAGATTTCTTCTTATTTTGCTTAGTTTTTCTCTCCTTGGTTGAAAGCAAAAATGAAAAGTTTAGAAAAGAAAGGAAAGTTTGAAGAGATAAAGCTTGAAATATAGCTTCTTGAGGTTGCTTTTAGCACCAACTCTTGCACTTTCTTGATTTTCCATTCTTGTTTTTGCTATTTTGATTATTATTTGGTGAGTTTTCTTTTTAAATAAGTGTTTTTTTTTTTTATGTTCTTCTTAAGTTCTTTCTTCATCTCTTTCTTAAATAATTTTTACAAATTTTTTTCTTATTTTTTCTTTAATGGCCGAATGGCCTATATATTTTTTATTATTGTTGCTGTTTTTGCTTTAATTTATCATGTTATTTATGTTATTTTCTTTAATCTTGATGCTTTAAGTGTTCTTCTACTTCATATACTTGAATCATGTTTTAATTTGGTTGCTTTGTTTGTTGCCATTTATGATTTAAATATCATGTTCTTGCATTTTTAATTTTCTGTTTTCATAATGTTTAAATTTGTTGATGTTTTATATTTAGTATATTAAGTGTTTGTGAAAATGCTTGTTTGTTTTAATATCTCTATTTTGTGCTTGCATGATTTGAGTGTTATATTTTAGTTGAGCATGTTAGTATATCAAGTGTTTGTGAAAATGCTTATTTGGTTTAAGTATTTCTACTTTGTGTTTGCATGATTTGAGTGTTGTATTTTAGTTTAGCATGTTAGTATATCAAGTGTTTGTGAAAATGCTTGTTTGGTTTTAGTATTTCTACTTTGTGTTTGCATGATTTGAGTATTATATTTTAGTTCAGCATGTTAGTATATCATGTGTTTGTGAAAATGCCATGCTTGTTGGAGCTTGAGGCCATTCGGTGTTTTACATTGTATGGGCATTTTTGCCATGTTAGTTGGTAGGTTTTTGCATTTGCATGACATTTGATTGAGTATTTAGTTTAAGTATACCAAGTGTTTGTGAAAATTCCATGCTTGTTAGGAATCATAGGTCATTCGGCCACTCCATGTATTCTAGCATTATGTGTGCATTTTTTGCTATATTAGTTGATAGGTTAGCATTTTCATGATATTTGGTTGAGTTTTTTGGTTTAAGCATGCCTTGTGTTTGTGATATTGCCATGCATATTTTAGATGTTAGGTTAGGTTTATCTTGCCATGCATTTTTTCATGACATTTAGGTTTAAACTCATGCATTTCATGTACCATATTTGCTGTATTTTTCATGCATTTCATGTTCATGCAACTTGACTAATGACTTAGGCCAATTAATGGTTCAAAGTCATGCTCTCTTGAGCACACTTGTGGAAAATTAAGGTTTGTCAAATTGATTATTCTACCTTTGTGATTTTTTTTTACTTAGCCAATTTTTATCTAACTTTTAAAAAGTCCTAGCTATTGTTTGTGGGTCATTTTTTGAGTCTTAAATATTTTACTTTGATTTTTACATGATTTTATCAAAGGCAAAAATGTATTTTGGCAAAACAGTTTTTTCACCCAGTACTCATACTTTCCCAATTTGTCTGGGCATTCATCTTTAATCAGAAAATTAAGCTAATTTTTTTCCGTGTAGTTTTACATGTCTTAAGTCTCCAGTATTTTTTTTATATTTTTTTGAATATTTAAAAATAGGTTAAAAAATCGTGGCTTAAAACTGAACAGTGGAGTCAGAATTGAATTTAAAGAAAAATCATTTTTCTGTTTTGGTTAAGTTACTTAGAGGGGGCTGATTAGGAAGTTTAGGTACTGACTTAGGGTAGTTTCTAAGCCTTTTTAGACTCTAAAAATGATTTTTTAAGTCTCGGGTTAAGGATGGTCAAGTCCGGAATTTTAAACTTAGGAAATTAGAGCCTTTTAAAAAAGGATTTAGCCCAGTTTTTATTTTTTAATCTAAGCTTTTCGAAATTATTTTCAAACAATCACAAAGTATTTTGGTTTTAGAATATTTAATTTGATATATTTTCCTAAGGTAGCCGGATATCTTTTTAGATATACGGATTTCCTCAATTAAAGAAAAAAATACATTTTCATGCATTGCATTTTCCATATTCATGCATTTTATATAATATGTGATTTTTGCTATGATAATTTCTATGCTATTGTTATGATTTTGAGTTATGTTATATTGTTTATTATATGATTTGGAATATTTCATGATATCTTATGCTTTTTATTTAGTTATTTTTGTCATATTATTTAGCATATACTATGTTCATGCATTATTATTTTCATTCTTATTTTCATGCATATTATATGATAGCATTATTTTATATTTTATGTCATTTAAATTATATGCCATATCATTCATATCTGCCATGTCATTTGAATTATTCCATTTCATATAGAATATATTATGTTACCTAGGTTATTTCATTTCATTTAGAATATATCATATAATTTAGGATATTTCATTTCATTTAGAATATGCTAAGACATTTAAATCATATCATATCATTTAGGGTGCATTATATTATTTAGATTTTGCTATGTCATTTTATTTATGTAATGCATATACATATTCATATCTTTTAAAATGTTTTCAAAAAGGTAATGATTTTCAATAAAATAAAGATATTCCCGAGTTAAAATAATTCATGAGTTCTCTGTCGGGTTTGCTGGGGAGGATATCATCAATTATCATTAATAACGGAATATCTTCTTTAAAAAGAGAATGATTCGGAAAGTTTTCCAAAACTAATAATAATTTCTATATTTTGCCACGTTTGTTGGGGAATATAGGAAAATTTTGAATTTATAAATTCCGGATCATTTTCAATTAAAAATAGAATTATTTTTCTTTAAATTGGGAATTAACTTGAAATACTAAATTTAAAACCGATTTTTTTACCAAGACTTGAGATAACACACGATTAATAAGGTACCGTTTTATACGGGTTGTAGGGGTGCTAATCCTTCCCGGCACGTAACCGAGTCCCGAACTCGTTTTATTTGATTTCTCTGGTTTAAAATACAGACTTGAAATTGGTTTTAAAAAATGTTTTAATTAATTTTTAAAATATTTTATAAAATCGGTTTTAATAGGTGGCCGATCACACCTAGCTAAAAAAAGATTGGTGGCGACTCGATGTCTTTTTCAGGTCATTTTCAAAACCTTCATTTTTTTAGAGGAATTAAGTCTACTTTTTCTCGGTTTTTTTTAATGTCACGCTTAACGAATAATAAAGTCTTGCGATGAGACTTGTTTTTTTTTAGGTTGCGACATTCATATTTATTTAGAGAGTCATAAATAATATCATACACTCACAAACACCAAATTAATTCTCATTAGTTTTTTTTAAACCTAGTTAATGGAATTAATATATATAAAAAAAAAACTCAAAGCTTGTTTTTCTATATGTTGTTCCTTCATTTTTTGTGTTTCTCCCTCTTACATTTCTTTAACTTATTTCATGAAATAAGATTTTTATAGACCAAAAAGAATGAAACAAGTTTACGAATATATATATATATATATATGACTTGTATGTATTAATGTAGAGAAGTTTTTGCCCATACAAATGGCTATCCATGGCAAATTTTTTTCCAAAATGACCATTTTTCTTGTCCGACATGCATAAATGGAACAAGACTCCTAGCCTCATGAACAATATCTCTTTCCTGTGCCCGAAGTTGGACTTCTCCAAGCTCACTACTTCAATATGAAACGAGTTTTTAGAACTGATTTCCCTGATAAACCTCTTAAGCCATTTAACTATACCAGCGCACCACTTACAGCCAATCTTAGCATTGCACATGGCACAAACTTAGCAAGATTGCCTTCAATTCTACAGTTGAGCTAGTACTACAAGACACCAATCTTCTAAGAGTTTAATCACATCCATTCCATCTCCATGGCTATAACTTCTTTTTCATGGGAACTGGTATTGCAAATTTTGATCCTGTCAAATAGTGGGAGAATCTATTTGATTTATTTCATTTTTTTTTGTCTATAAAAATATTATTTAATGAAATAAGTTAAAGAAATGTAAGAGGGAGAAACACAAAAAATGAAAGACCAACTGATAGAAAAGCAAGCTTTAAGGTTTATATATATATATATATATATATATATATATATATATATATATATTAATTCCATTAACTATGTTTAAAAAAGCTAATGAGAATGAGAATTAATTTGGTGTTTGTGAGTGTATGATATTATTTATGACTCTCTAAACAAATATGAAATGACATGTTTTTAATCGATACCTAAAAAATGACTTTTTAAGACCATCCTAATATAAGTTAAAAGGTTTGATTCATTTTTTTTTTGTTGGTATTGTTTGAGCATAATCTATAAGCCAACTAAATGTTACTGGTTTAACTTTTCATAGTATAAATATTTTTAATATTTTACGAATAAATATTACTCTTTTTAATATTTATATTAATAAAATAATATTATTTTAAATATTAACATAAATATTATATTATTATTTTTTAGAAAATATTTTTCAGAGCTGATTTTTGCAAAATAAATGAAACTAATATTGGATCGAAATTTGAAATCTCGAAAACTGCAGGTACCAAAAAATTTTGAAATCATTATAGAGGGACTAAATTCATATTTTGATATAAGTACAGGGACTAATTACATCATTTGATTATCTAAATTAGTAACCCACGTGAAAAAAAATTACACGTCATCAAGGTCAAAGCCACGTCAGCAAGGTCAACGCCACGTCAGTATACTTAACGGTGAAAATTTGACACCGTTTAAAATTGGACTGAAATTCAAAATTTCGAAAAGTATAGGTACCAAAATTTTTCGAATTATAGTAGAGGGATTAAATCCGCATTTTAACTATAGTACAAGGACTAATAGTATTTGACCTAAATTTTTTCTTACTTGTTCACGTAATCTCATACATTCTTTTATTAATGGAAAAAGGGTTTAATTGAATTCTAGTTGCAACGGTTAGAAGGAAGAAAGCGGTTTAGTATTAGTCATTTGGGCATTTTTTTTTTTTTTAAGTACAAACGAGATCGTAATATAAGAATAAAAAAGTGCTAATAGATGTTGAGATTTAAATTGTTGAATGCCATTTTTTAAAAATAATTGCATGAACTAATTAGATTAAACTCTCAATTCATCATTTGGGCAATTTAGTTATGGTATTTTTAAGAAAAAACTGCCAAACTTGTAATCAAATTTCAGATTTATCCTGAGAATTCAGATCAGAGATTTAAATTGCGATCACGAAATATTTTGGTTGTGTTGAATTTATCGCGGTTGCGAATCTAATAAATTCTATCGCGGTCAATTGTGATAAATATAAGCCATGAATATAGGCGACGAATGAGCTAAGAACCGCAAAATAACGATCCTAACGTCGCGTTGCGACCGCTATATAAACTCTATTTCAGATATTGATGCTTCTAAGCTTACGGGCTTGGCCCACTTTGATATGCAAATATGAAATATAAGTCAAAATACTTGAGAAGTCCCTATACTATACCATTTAATGCAAATTAGTCACTCTACTATAAATTTGAGTAATTTAGTCCCTGTACTTTTAAAATTGAAGCAAAAATGTAAAACCACTAACTAATGTAACAAAAGCGGTTAAAAAAACTGACTTGGCATTTAAACTTGTGTTTATTTGATGATGTGGCATCAATAAAATATATTATTTTAAGCTAACGTAGATAAAATAATAAACTAAGTTGGCAAAAAATTATTTGATGTGGCATTTTTGCTAACTTAGTTTGTTATTTTGTTATTTTATCCACGTCAGCTTAAAATAATATATTTTATTGGTGTCACGTCAGTATTTGACATTCACGTCATCAAATAAATAAAAAATTAAATATCACGTCAGTTTTTTTAACAGTTTCTGTTATATTAGTCAGTGATTTTACTTTTTTGCTTAATTTTAAAAGTATAAAAATTAAATTATTTAATTTTATAGTAGATGAATTAATTTGAATTAAATAATATGGTGCAAAATTTTTTAAGTACTTTGACCTGAAATATATGAGGAGGAATATATTAGCTGGGCTCGGCCTGCTTTATATATACAAACTAGCTGATCGGGGAATATGAATTATGCCTAGGGAAAAAGAAGAAGATCGAACAAGAGGTGTACTAAAACAGTACTACTACAACTTTATTTTATTGCTGCTTTTTTCTTCATTTGATTTTTAGGTAATATAATTGAATTTGATACTTATTTGATTCGGAATTCCTGCTTATCCGATGAAGCAACAAGGAACCGCGCTGGCTACATGCCTACCACTGCCAGTCTGTTTCTCTCGACATTGCGGGTTCACATCACAATTATATATTCACCACAGCCAGTCTCGATGTGCCCTACTTTATCTATTATATATCCTTTGCAACAACCCTACCAACCTATGTGTTGAGGTTTGATTGAGCTTGGAGTTTATAAGTTCAAACGAGTTATCGGAGTTAAAATGAATTGGACCTATTGATTATAAAAAAATAATCAAATGGGCATCAAAATTGAGATTATGGAGCACAGTATGATATTCAGTGTCCGTTTGTTTAATTAAAAATATTTTACGGAAAATAATTTTTGTACTTTTGGATATTTGGTTGACGAAAAATTGATTAATCGACAAAAAATGGTTTGCTAGTAAATGAAAAATAATAACTCTTTTCTGAAAATTATTTTTCCCTTTTAAAAAAAGGAAGACAATTTTTGAAAAATGACTGTCATGAATAGGGCTACTCGAATCGAAATTTGGACATCATATTTTAGATCGAAACTTAAGTTGACTCGAGTCAAATATTATTATATTAATAAAAATATTTATTTTTTAATTATAAAAATATATTAATATAAATATATTTTAATATTGTAATTTTCAATATTTTATTTAAATATTATTAAACCTACATATTTATATTTATATTTATATTTTAATTATAAAATATTCTATTTATATTTAATAATAAATTATTAATATAATGACTATCATTTATTATTTTAATACAAATATTATTGCATATTACAATATCATTATTTTAATAATAAATTGTAACACTATAAATATTTTAAAATTTAAATAATATTTTTAATATTTTATTGAAAATGTTTTTATATTAAAATTTTAATAATAAATATATATAAATTATAATTTATAAATATTTAATAATAAATTTTTTTAGTATAAAAAGATTATTATTTTAATAGTATAAATATTAATTATTAGAAATAATATTTTAATAATTATTAGAACACTTTAAATATTTTAAAATAATAATATAATTTATATTTTAATAATAAATAATATTATTATTTTTTAATATTTTAATAATAAATATTTTAATATTTATGCCATATTACTATTTGAAAAAATAGAAGTAATATTTTAATAATAATTATATTAATATAAATAATATTTTAATATTTATATCAATATTACTATTTGAAAAACTAAAAATAATATTTTATAATAACTATATTAATATAAATAAAATTTAATAATTATTATATTAATCAAAATAATATTTTAATAATTATTATATTAATAGATATAATATTTTAATAATAATTATATTAATAGAAATAATATTTTAATAATAATTATAATATTTTAAATATTAATATGACTAATGTTTTAATAATAAATAGTATTATTTTAAGTATTTAATATTAATATAATATTTTAGTATTAAATATTATTATTAAAATATTAATATTTTAATAAGAAATCATTTTTAATATTTTAATATTTAATATTTATGTCAATATTGATATTTGAAAAAAATAGATTTTTCTGAAAATAATCAAACAACAGAAAATAATTTTTAGTAAATCATCCAAAAATCAGAAAATCTCTACTTTTTCGAAAAATTGTCATATTTTTTTATAAATATTTTCTGAAAACTAATTTATGAGAAACAAACGAACACATACTGAAAAAATAAAAAATAAATAAATAAAAAGAATGATTGAACTCGATGACAGAAAGAATGTGTCAAGTTCACCTTTTTCAGGATAATCTTCTACCTTTTCGATTCATTTTAATTTTTCAAAAAAAAAAAATTAGTGTAATGAACCACTTTTTTTTTTTTTTTTGAGAAAAATTTTCTTCTTTTCATGAATTCATAGGTTTGCAAATAGTTTGATTGGTTTCACCACAGAATATATTCCAACCTGGCATCCAAAATATTACCTCATATACTAGTATACTACTATGCTTCAGCCTTCATGTATGTATATATCAAAGAAGTTCGTTCTACTTTTCTCTTAAGGAATGAATTGAAAGCCATACGTACCAAGAAAACAAGTAGCAGTTTGTTTTCTAGCATTTCTTAATTAAATATGCGAGATCTCCAATTGCAAAATATATAACATCTTAAGACCAAAATCTTGAATATACCAAACCGATACGAGAGACTACACTCTTAAAATCGTTCGAAAATAAGATTAAATGCAGACAAAACTTGAAGATACTCCTAATCATATTACCAAAAAACTGAATATCATCATTCATGACGATTATTTCTTCATGTCCTTCCGCCCTCCCTTTATCATTTGCTTAAATGAAGCTTAACTGCGCGGATAAGAAAAATGCCTCGAGATATATATAGCAAGTACTAATTAATTAAGTTCAAAGTGTGTACATGTAAAAACTAGTACACTAATAGAAATCCAGGATAGGTCAAAACTCAGAGGATCAGATACCACTAGAATTACTAATCCGTCCTTATTACAAGTAGCTAAACTAGATCATAATTACCGTAGTTCTGCTTACCAGCGGAATCAAACTCTATCTAGCTTAAAACGTTCTCGAACATTTGAAATATAGCTTGTGGCCTTGAAGTCCACGTTTTCGTCGCCATGACCCCAAGTGTCATTTGCATAGCCATTCTGGTCGTAGAAACTAGGTGGGTTATAGCTAGCATAAGATACCTTTTTCATTGATGATTGAAGATTTGCAACATTCTTCTGTTCATGGAAACTAGTTGGCTGCAGCTTGGAGCTAGCATAGGAATAGGTAGACACCCTTGGAATTGACGAATAGTTTGCCAAGTTCTGGCCCGTGAAAACACCTTCAGAAGAACCGTTTGAGATTGATGATGGCGAGCGGGGAACCACCTTGCTGCTTCCGCTACTACTACTACCACATTGCTGATGAGAAGTAGTTCGTGGCTTGGTGACTCGAGAGAAAGACTTGGCTAGCTTGCCTTTGAACAACCCCTTCTTCTGAGTTGCCTCCATTTGAGTTATCTAACAATAACAAAACAAAGACTTAGTAAACTCTTTTTTAGTAGCAGAAGCTTAGAAGAGATGGTTTGGTTGGCTTGTTCGATGGGCAAACTCTCCTGTATATATAGAGCGTTGTGTGTGCCTTCCAATGATCCAATGCAATGCATCATCCAAAATGGAATCTAGTTATAGTGACTGAATGAACCAATAATAGACTAAAGAAGCTAAATATAAAAGAGTTTTTGTGTGAATTGAGCAAAAGTGGGCTTTGCTTTTTAGATAAACATGAAACCCCCCCTGGCTGACCCACGCCGTCCATCAGCTGAAAAAAACAATTAATCCCAGACCCAGACAGAGTAGGAACTAGATAATGGATATATTCCCGGCCTATTGTATTGTGCTTTCAACCGTGTTTCAACTTTCAAGATGTGATTTGCTGATCAGAACTTGCCCTGGATACTTTCGCACCCCTCCGGAAATATTCGGAGGGTCTCTTTTGCTTTTCCAGGACTGTGATTTATATGTTACATATAATTAAGAGACTTTCAATCAATAGCTTTTTATTTATTTATTTATCTTCTTTCTAAAGCAAAGCTTTGAACTTCACAGAAAGTCCCTAAGCCTAATTTGAATTGATTTATTTGATCCTGTTAATTATTAAAATCAGTTTGAACGTAGCACAACTTGGTCAAACTCCATGGTATACCAAAGAACAGAACTTCTTAAAAAGAAAAAAAAAAAGAAACTTCAGCGTCAAAGAATAGAACATTTAGCAATTAATTGCTAACCCATTTAGGCATTTTACATAACCGAAAGAGTTTGATCCATTGATGCTTTAGTCTTTATTCTTAACGAGTTTTACATGACAAGTTTCGTGTTTGGCACTGTTAGCATTTTTATTTTTTTTTGGTTTTTAGGAATAAACCGTCGCCCATGTTTGGCATTTTGAGATAGGATGGATTATCATTAATGTTGTTAAAGAATATGCCAAGACATCAGCAATTGTCGGTCTTTTTTTTTTTTTAAATTCATCAGCAGCAATTGTCTCAATCCCTACTGATTTAGTCCTATTTTTGTTTTTTTGTTTTTTTTTCCTGTCTTGTTATGTTTTGTCATGTTCTGTTGTTTGGTAATAGCATTTGATTCTTAACTCAGTTCTTATCTACCTTCCATGGAAATACGTGGAAGGCAAAAACAATTATAAAGAGGGGAATGGATGAACTCGGATAATCTTAAACATTGGTTCTCTCCGTCTATGAAATACATCAGATCGGACAATCTTGTTTGGGATAAAAAAAAAAAAAAAGTTTCTTTCGTATGGACTTGATGATTAAGAAAAAATTCATTTGTCATTCCTGCAAATAATTGTGGTTTATTTATTTATTAGTATCTACACATGAGTTTGCACGTGAATATAATTAATAAAATTAATAAGATATAATTAATAATAATGTTTACACTATTTTTTTAATAATGTAACAATAAAAATATTAAAAACAAATAATTAACATTAACAATATTGGTGCTCACAATTAAAGTATCTTATGACATGGAACAACTACTACTGCAGAATAAAATAGTTTGTCATAAAGATTCATACATCATTGGGAACTCATTTAAACAACAAGGGTACATTAAACATTCTAAAGGCAAAACACACGTACATAAATTTGCAACTTCAAATTGCCACTAGTTAAAAGGGCTCTAAACATTCTAATTTAAAGGGATAAGGATTTTTTTTTTATTACTCAAACCATCTGATCGGAAAGTAGATGGAAATGGCACATATTACTCCCATGAGAAGGAGAGTGTCTGGTGAGTACCACTTGTGGATGACCCATGATGCCCAGTTCGAAACATTTCATGTCCATGGAGGTTGGTGTTTCTACTGCCATCAGCGGCCACAATAGTTCCTACTTGCTCACCTCCCATTCCTAGATCATTATATTGCAAGTTTGAGATCAAGGACGAAGCTGGGCCAGACTGCACCATGGGGCTCAAACCAATCTCCCGAGTCTCAGCCGGATGGGATGACAGAAGAGAGAGAGCACGATTAGAGTCGATAGCTTGATTTAACTCATTTGAGAACATTTTCCGGCTGCTGCCACCATTGCTTGATGAAGGATTGGCATCGAGAAGTGGTTGACAAACAGAAACTCCAGGGAGTGACGAACTATTGCTTTGTAAGAACGATAACTGCTTTTCTGCTTTGTAGTTGTGAGATGAGGATCCGGGGAACAAGCTATTTCTGCTGCTGAAGTTTAACGAGTTTATATCGGTTTCCACTTTCACAGCCCCCATCCAAGAAGAGGATATGGCGGTAGTGGAAAATATTTGGGGGCTACTGAATGGTAAATATCTAGTACCTGCGGCAGAGTCTCATTATCAAACAGATAAGAAATAGATCAGCAACTGGTTTAATTCTTTTTCTGCTCATGAAAAATGAAGGTAAAACAAGTTTCTTATTTGAACATTAAAAATACAATCTAACCTTGGTGATTAGAAAGAAACGTTCCTGAATTTACAGACAGAGAATCAGGTTGAGGCTTTCTCCGTCGTCGGTTGTGTCCATCAAGACGTTTCCTGCAGCTTCGTTTCCCCTCATCGAACTCCACCAATGAATGAAACCTAATAAAATGCATTCACCAGAAAAAAACTAAGCTCTTATCTTTATCAATGAAATATACAACCAAAAACAAGAATGAGGGCAAGGGACAGACAATCTTGTAAGGAGCTAATCACATTTAGAGCATTTAGTAATTTGATTAGCATTCATGATTATGCATAGGAAAAATATTACTCTGATATCACCTGTAGAAATTCAATTTCTCCATTACCATGTATTCTCAAATCATAGGTTAGAATGTCTTCTTTGTAATTGGGTAGTCTTCAAAGCTATGTTACTCGGATTCGGGTATGAGTATCGGATACGTGCATGTTCAATTTTTTCCAAGTTTTTCATGTATTTGGAGGGTCCTTGGAGGGTCATATCCCTATACCCATGTCCGGATATGTGTCGGACACGAGTATCAGATACGGATACTTCAAGAAAAATGAAAAGTCAAAGCAGCATAGCTTCAAAGTTCAAACATGGACATTCACATAAGAGCTGTGGTCAAATTGAAAAAATGGTTTTGAACATGGATTTTGCAAACACAGATTCTAGATTTCTCGTACAAAGAAACAATCCATTATGTAGGATTAGGATGACTTCAGACAATAACATTGAAGCCTATTTCACAGTAAATGGTGTTACATATCAGAATTCAGACACCAAAACACTAACAAATAGAGCTCATTGAATACTGAAACTCAATCTCAATATCTCACATACTTTACCCAAAACAATTTGTACTACTAGGCGGTTACTATTTCCTAAGCCAAATCGTGGCTCAGAAATTTCAAAGTAAAACTGCAATATCGTGCAAGAAAAAGCAACAACAAAATCCCAATCATAAACCCAAGTTATGACATAAAAAAGTAGATGGCAACAGCAATGGACAACTAAGTAATAAGGCACTGCGAAACAAAAATAAGCCAAATAGGAAAATAAAATGATTGAGGATGGAAAATCTAATCAGTTCCGTCCTGCCTGCATAGAAGATATTGTAATTAATTTTTTACCTGCTACACTGCTGGCAAAACCGTTGTTCCTGACCCCTAATTGTAACTTTTGGGGTTTTAGAGTGGACTTCGCATACTTTATGGCGTCGATGGTAGTCCCTGCATTTGCTGAGATCTGCAGTGCAACCGTCAACCAAGCATGAAGGTACTTGGTTTCCGCTGCCAGGTGCCCGAGCCCTTTTAAACGAAGCCGATGATGATGATTCCATCAACCCTTAAAAGTATCTTCAAAATCACCTAACTTTCAATCCGAAAATGCCAACCCAAACCTGATTCACCTACTGCGCCACTGGACTTAACAGCTCAAAATTTGCTGTAGCATTCAGCTATAACCTTCAATCCGCCTCGAGTCATAGCCCATCAACATTTCTGTTTTTCTAAGTTTCTATTCTTCATTTCCTATCACCTTAATCAAATTCTTCTCCCCACTCAACTCAAATACCTGCTCCAATTATATCAAATGG
Source organism: Fremontodendron californicum (assembly GCA_030761205.1). NCBI lineage: Eukaryota > Viridiplantae > Streptophyta > Magnoliopsida > Malvales > Malvaceae > Fremontodendron > Fremontodendron californicum. Next base: position 25,383,574 of record JAULJL010000013.1, read on the forward strand.
TTCTTCATAATACTATATGTACTAAATTAGAATCAGACCAACAATTTCATGACTAGAACACTGGCTTGCACAAGAAAATACCTCGCAGCTACCAAGCACAAAGGCTTCCTTTATACCATTTGTTTCGAAATTATTATAACATAAAAAAATTACACTTAGGAGTTAGGCGTAAATACATAGTAAGTATAAACTTTTTCCTTTACTTCGAAGAAGAATTAGAAGGAAGGGCATTGGGTTGGGTTGGAACTCATAATTTGATGGCTACTACAAGTGACTCATCAACAATGACCAAATCAAGGGTAGTTGACAATTAATTGCAATTTGTAGAAATGAAATCTTCAAGGGGGAATGCACAATTGTAAATGTCTCAAAGAATCATGACCAAACTTCCCATTCCAATTAGGGGTGAGTTCGGTTCGGTTCGGGTCGGTTATTTCGGGTTTTACAAACCGAACCGGGGAATTCGGTTTTTCCAAATGGGTAACCGAAACCGAACCGCAATAATCAAAAAATCGGTTATAACCGAACCGTCGTATCTCGGTTCGGTTCGGTTCGGTTATCGGTTTTCCATATTTTTTGGGCTTTTTGGGCTTTTGAAAATTTGAGCTTTATTATATGCTATTTTAATAGGTTATTTATGCCTAACATGTTATTTTCACAATCAAAGTATCTTAATTTTTAAAATTTTTAAAAATTATCTTTTTTTATAGTATTTTTAATTTTTTTCACTAATTTAGAAATAAAATATTTATTTTTTATATTATAAAAATAAAAAAATAATTAAAAAATCAATTAAAAAATAGAATTCGGTTCGGTTCGGTTAATTGCGGTTTTTGGACTTACGAACCGAAAACCGAACCGAACCGAAAAAACCGAACTCATAACCGAACCGAATTTTAACCGAATTAAAAAAAACCGAACCAAAACCGAACCGAACACTACGGTTCGGATCGGTTTTCGGTTTTCTCGGTTTTTTTGCTCAGCCCTAATTCCAATGTAGGTATCCAGGAAGCAACAAATGAAAAAGAAAGAAAAGAGGCTAAACTCTAAAAGGAAGGGTAGGGAGGGAGAGGCTTAATGGTCATTGCATTCCCATAATAAAGTGCAACTTTTATGGCATTCAGACACTGGATAGCTGTCACATCATTGGAGTCAGCACTCGCATCCCAACCACAAAATTAGTTTTTATATTCTCAAACAAAAATCAATTAAAATCCCAATTGGGCTTAAAAGTATTCTACTATAGGATTTTAGGGTAGAAAGTTATTAGTAATAGTATAATTTTTTATAGTAACTGGGTATTTCCCAAAGTAGAGACATTTTATCTTTGAAGTTCGAGAAAAAGTGGCTACTACCACTTTCATTGACTGAAAAAGGAAGACCATATGAGTCTTGTTAACCCGTGACATAATTATCATTGCAACGAGTGGAGGCTAAAGAACCCTATAATTTCTATAAGCATAAACTATAGACTACTACATCCAATTTCTTAATAGAATGGAGGACTTTGAATTTCTGTCTTGAACTTAGAAATATATACTACTCCATATAATAATAATAAAAGGCTAAGTAAGAAATAAAGGGTACCTGAGAGAATCCCAGAAATCTGGCAGAGGAGAGGAAGAATCTTATCTTGGTAAGCTCTGCACTGCCAGTTTCAGATAAACCGTCAAAAGGAGGAGAAAAAAGTGGGAAAGTTGAAGTGAAAATTTAGTAGGAATTGGAAAACTGGGAAACTGTGGAGTGTGGAATGGAAGTACTTGTAGACAAGTTACAGAGTTTTTTTTTTGGTGATAAGGGACAGGTTAAAGAAGTTTAGTTAAAAGAAAGAAAGAAAGAAAGAAAGAAAGAAAGAAGGTAAGAAAGAAGAAGATAGGCCTTTCAATTCCTAGCCACTAATATTCTGACAACAGTTCCATCAAAAAGAAAAGTCTAGCAAGCAAAGAGAAAGAGAGAAAGTGTGGGTGTTGGTGTTGGTGTGGCTGGATTTCTGGAAGCATATGGACAGAAAGAAGAGATTGAGCTAATCTATGAGGGAATTATTGGAAGTAACACAAAGAGAAATGGATAATGTCTTCAACTAATGGAGAGAAAGAGAGAGAGACAGAGATTGAATGAAATTGGCAAAAAAGATAACCATGAAAGGTAAGGGGGTTGATCTTTCCAACTCTCTTTCCTTCCTTTTTAGGGTTGGAGCCTTGAAACCAGTTGTCTTAAAATAAAAAAAAAAAAAACACTAAAATAAAGGGGAGTAGAAAATTGAGGAAAAAAAACGAGTGGCGAGGAAAGGTACAGGCTACAGGGTGTAGTTGCTTTCAACTTTTAAAGTGAGGAAAAAGGAAAAGAAAGTTATATGAGAGTTTCTTGTGTTCCACATTCCATGATGTTTGTTTATTCCTTCTTGGGTCTTTACCGTTTAACTTCGGGTTCCTTTGCTTTAGTTTAACCCCATCCACCAGTCCTCACCGGGTTGGCTATTCTCTGTTTTTTTCTCATCATTTTGACTGTTTATATGTATAAAATTCAATTATAAATTATGATGACAAAGAAAGAGAACTCGTTCCGTCACTTAGATTTATTTTTTTTTTTTCAGAACAAAAACACATCATTTAATAAAGTTGATTTATTTGTTCGGTTCAATAAATTTGAATTAAATTTAAAACAAATTTTTTTATAATCCGCTTTGGATTTTCAGGCTACATTTTATTTTTATTTTTTTTATGGTTTCTTGTCTTTCAGATATATCAAGTCAAACCCTTGAAACAGCATGTGACAAAAAGCGTAATCAAATTATAGTTTTTGTTTTAAGTTAATATTTGATATATTGATAATGTATAAATTAATACATTATTAATAAATTATATAATATTATTTTATTAAAAAAATTTAAAAATAAATATAATTAATTTTATTTTTAATAAAATATTATTATGTGATTCATTAACAATATATAAATTACTACATCAAATATAAATCTTTTTGTTTTTTCAGTTTCTTGTCTTTATAACACCTCCACCCCCAAGGCCCCAAGGGACAAAGCTGACATTTTTTATGTAGCAACTAATTACTTGTACTAATTTAACGTGATTAGATAATATCCTGATTTCCTAATAAACTTTCGAATTTTATAAGAATAAAAATCTTTATTTGATTATTAAAAAAGTTTTAACCAAATAATATTTGATAATGTCAAATTTTCATTATAATAAAATAAAAATTCATAAAATTTTATATAAAATAAAAGATCAAAAAGTTATTTCTTTTGAATCTAAGTAATACTTCCAACTCCATTCAATTCTTTTTTCAAACTAGTTTTATTTCACAACATCAAGCACATGCATGATTCTATCATAATATTTTTTTTGGGGGGTGGAATTCTGAAAGTCAATAAAACTAGAATGTGAAGAAGAATTAAAAAATGAATTGGACCGGTTGGAAGTATTCGGTTCGATATGATGTGTAGAATTGAAGATTTATTGAATTGATAAAAATTTGATTCAATCAATAAAAAATAAAATCAACAAAAAAATCAGTTATATATATATATATATTTTTTTTTTTTAATTTTGTGTTTTCAAATTTTGTTTATAAATGATGAGATTTTATCTTTTAATCTTTTAGTTTTATATTAAAATTATATCATTAAATTAAATATATATTTTTATTAATTATTAATTATTCATTTATTTAATATTAAAATTATTTTAATTAAATCAACCAATTTAATCAATCAAATCAGTGACCAAAAGTTTTATTGATTTGATTTTTATTTTTATTTTTTAACCTTGAATAATAGAGAAATTATTGATTTTGGAATATACTGATATCGAGGTTTTCGGTAGCATTTTCCAACTGGGGTCCTTAAGCATGTGTAGGAGAGCTGGAATGGATGGCCAGAAGTCAAAATGTGGAAATATTTACAGGTAACAGCATAGGTTTGGAGTTTTTTTTTTTTTTTTTTGTTATCATGATTTCGAAGGAGGAGAAATCGGTTTTTTTACTGAGATATAGCAAAAAAAAAATACAAAATTATCGTTGATTTCGGATTAATTCTCAAAATACGGCTTTTTTTTCTAGTTGGGAAATCGCCATCCCCCATGGCGATTTCCCAGCGTTAAAATTTGAAAATTTGTAAAAAACACCAAGGGAAATCGCCATGGGGGGTGGCGATTTCCCTTGGTGTATTTTGCAAATTTAACCAAGGGAAATCGCCATCCCCCATGGCGATTTCCCTTGGTTAAATTTGCAAATTTTATGAAGGGAAATCGCCATGGGGGGTGGCGATTGGCGATTTCCCTTCATGTATATATATATATTTTTTAAATTAATAAACAAAAATTAAATTTAAACAAAAATTAAATTTAATTTGATAAATTTATTTTTTAATTTTAAAAATTATAAATTATAAATTAAATTAAAATATTTTTTTATAATTTTAAAAAAAAAAAATTCGTAAGGTATATTTTAGGTTTTTTTATAATTTAATATTTTGAAATTTGTTTTTTAAATTTTGTTAAAAACAAATTAGAAAAAAAAAATTAAATTTGAAAGGAAGGCAACGGTCATATTACCGTTGCCCCCCCTCCCCCCACACCCCCCCACCCACTATTTTTCTCTATAAATACCGCCCTCCTCTCCTTCAATTTTTCATTCTTCTTTCAACAATTACATCTCTTTCTACCAAAAAAATTTCTTTCTACAACAAATTTTTTTTTCTACAACAATATTTAGAAATGGCTTCATCATCACTATTGAGGTTACAAGAAAATCACATATCGGAGGTTATATTTAACGAGGTAAGTAAATTGTTATATTATTATTGTTTTTTATATTATTATTATTTTTTATATTATTATTGTTTTTTATATTATTATTGTTTTATATTATATTATATTATTATTGTTTATATTATATTATTATTGTTTTTTATATTATTATTGTTTATATTATATTATATTATTATTGTTTTATATTATATTATTATTGTTTATATTATATTATATTATATTATATTATATTATATTATATTATTATTGTTTTGTTATTTTATACTTTTATACTTTTATTTATTAATTTTTAATTGTTATAGTTTTATAATATATTAATTTTTATTATTATAACAGGAAACTCGTCGCGTGTTACGTGCGAGGAAATTTACATTGGAGGACCCGCATCCATCTATTATCGACCACTTAAGAAGAGCCGGATTTTGTCACGCAAGTCAAATTCGACGACTTGTGATACAACCCGATTTAATATATGCGTTGGTCGAACGATGGAGACCCGAGACGCACACTTTTCATTTTCCATGTGGTGAATGCACGGTCACTCTCGAAGATGTTGCGCTGCAACTTGGACTTCCGATCCATGGCAATGCAGTTACAGGCGGAAGCCTGCTAGATTGGAATGAAGTGTGTCAAGATCTATTGGGTGAGGTACCTCCAGAAGAGTATGTATCTGGCTCAACGGTGAGACTAACTTAGTTGAAATCGTTTCAAAATCTTCCATTACATGCAACCAAACAACAAATACAATATGCTGCTAGAGCATATATTTTACGTTTGATTGGAGGATTACTGATGCCTGACAAATCGAGCAGTCGGGTACATTTAATGTATCTTCCATTGCTACGTGATTTAGAGCATGCGGCAAATTATAGTTGGGGTTCTGCGTGTTTGGCGGTTTTGTATAGAGAACTTTGCCGAGCTACAGTTCCAAAAATCCATGACATAGGTGGATGTTTAGTGCTTCTACAATCATGGACTTGGTATCGGCTACCATTTCTTGCTCCGCGCGTGGATATTTCGGCTGTATACCCCCTTGCAAGCAGGTAATAATCTTTACTATTTTATTAATTTTGTACGAACTTGTATTTTTATAGGTCATTAAGATATTATATGCATTTTAATAGGTGGAGTAGGAGTACGAGTAGAGATTTTACAGAGACTCCGAGCGATCTTGCAAGTATAAGAGTACGACTAGATCGACTAGGATATGATAAGGTAAATATTTCGATTGTTACATTGAAGTTTTTTTTTTTATTTAATCCATATGAAACTAATAATTTGTAATAATTATTCGCAGTTTCTGTGGATGCCATATTCCTCACGTGAAATTATGGCATGCCTCCCATCTGATGCCTACAATAATTTCAATATATGGAAAGCAAACACAGCATTGATATGCTTTTCATATGTAGAGTGGCACCAAACTGACCGGGTGTTGCGACAATTTGGGATGCAACAACCAATTCCTGCAGCCCCGGTGAACCTTGATAAGCTTCACAGGGTCGACATGCGTGGTCGTAATGATGAATTCTGGCCTGCGAAGCATGAACATTGGATCCAATGGTGGAACATACGTTTTCAACGAATTCCGACAGGTTACCCGATTGTTGGTAATAATTTCAACCCATCTGCTGATTACATAAGATGGTATAGAAATGAAGGTCGGCCTTTCGTTTGTCCACCGTCGATGTATAAGGATGTTAGGAATATGCCATTTACCGGACAAGCTTCAGCTCCAGTCCCTCCTACACAGGATATGGATGCTCCTAGACCTCGCCGACAACGTGGGCGAACGCGTCAACCGACCTCATCGGAGTTCACAGCACCGAGAATGTCATTTGATCATCCTGAACCTGAACGGGATCATGGAGTACCATCCAGCTATCGTTATTCCGTAAGTCACCCCGGATATGACGTTGATGAGTGTTACCGACCATCACCGCCAAGAACGAGGTTAGATGACCAGCTCCCCATCCTAAGTCCAAGTTCAGCATATCTAACATCCATGTATCAGTTTGGAACCCCTTCGTCAGCATTTGATGCTACATCATTTATGGGTGCATCTAGTAGTCAGGTTCCCGTTATGGGTGAACTAGGTGTTGGCTCATCCAGCAGTGGGTTTCAAATTTTTGATACGGATGAAAGGACTGATGACATACAACCGGAACCAGTGGCAGTTATAGCAAGAGGTCGTTGTGGACCGCGAATACGTGCCACTGACGAGGTTGAACGACGGGTGCAACCACCACGCACTAGAAAAGCTCGACACTCTAAACCACGCAATAATTAGAATAATTGTAATGTGTTTTAAATTTCTAATATAAATTTATATGTTTTGCATTTCATGTTATTTATTTTAAATTTGTTCGGAAATTAATTGTTATATTTTATTTTAATTTATATCTTAATGTTGTTATTTAATTTTAATATAATAATCCAAATTACATGATAAGTTGATTTTCTTTTTTTCATTTTAATTTAATTTTCTTTTTAAATTTTAATAAGAAATAAAATTTTAATCATAAATTAAATTAAAATTATTTTATCAAATATCCAGTTTTAAACTGTAACAATCTATACTATTATTAAAAACAATGATTAAATTGATGTCACGAGTTAATCGAATACCAACTCAAAAAAACTAATCAAATTAAAAAAATTATTTTACGATACCAACTTAAAAATAACTTCTTTATTTAAAAAAGTGACTCGATAAATTTCTTTAAAAAAAAAATTATTTACAATTTACATCATTAAATTATTTTTGATATAAATTAAATTTTCCTTTTTATAATATTACAAAATTATAAAAAATACAATTTTTGATATAAAAATTTAATAAAAAATATAATCTTCTTTTTAAATTTTAATAAGAAATATATTTTTATTTTTTATAAAATTGTAATAATAAATTAAATTACATTTTTAATATATATTTTAAAAAAATAAATAACCAAACCTATAAAAAAAATATTTTAATTTAATTTATAATTTTTAAAATTAAAAAATAAATTTATCAAATTAAATTAAATTTTTGTTTAAATTAAATTTTTGTTTATTAATTTAAAATATATATATATATATACATGAAGGGAAATCGCCACCCCCCATGGCGATTTTCCTTCATAAAATTTGCAAATTTTGCAAATTTAACCAAGAGAAATCGCCATGGGGGGTGGCAATTTCCCTTGGTTAAATTTGTAAAATTTGCAAAATACACCAAGGGAAATCGCCATCCCCCATGGCGATTTTTCAGCTAAAATAAAAAAGGTCTTATTTTGGGAATTAATCCGAAACCAACGGTAATTTGGTTTTTTTTTTTGCTATATCTTAATAAAAAAACTCGAGAAATCACAAACATGTTTGATCTAATGTGGAAAAAAACTTGTTGCAATTAATTGGTACATCGTTCCACCAATAGTTTTTAAAATAAAAAATTACGTTTTATCACAATTTTAATGTTAAATAATTAAAAAAATTATTTTTATAGTTAAAATTATGATTTAATAATTCAAATTAAAAAATTAAGAAAATGAAATTTTTACGGCTCGAAAGTTGATTTTTTTGGATAAAATATCTTTCTTATCCTCCCTCCTCTAAACTTTAATTATTTTAAACAGATTTTTTTTTACATTTCAATTTTTAGGAATACTTTTTTTCAACAATATCAAACATTTAAAAATTCTTACATCAATTTTTTCACAATATTTTTTCATCTGAAATTTTTTTCAACCTAATTTTTTTCTAACAATAATATTAAACTAACCCTAAATTGAATTAGATTGGATTGATTTCTTGAAAGTTTTGTTTAAAATTTGACTCGATCCATCTTGATCAAATTCAAATAAATTTGATATTGTTTATAAAATATTAAAAATTATTTTTATATTTATATTTAATTTTAAATATATTTTAAAATTAATATTAAATAAAATTTTTTTTTATTAATCAAATAATGTCTCCAACTGCGTTTGCTTTTAAGATTGAATTTTTTTATCACAAACTCGATTTTAATCGGACCAGATCCAATGGACAAGTATGGCGGACAGGATTATTATATCACACAAGTCTAAGTTTTTTTAGTAACAATTTCAAGTATCATTCAACATTCTCAACTTTTCACTAATTAATTATACATTTTGGTTTGAGACAATTTTACTAATATAAAATAGTACTTATAAAAATAAAACTAAGCCAATAGTTTTTACTATTTAATACTACTTATTTACTTTTACCAATTATTATTCTTTTATATTAAAATGAGTCCATTTGAATCTAACTTTTTTTATAAAAAAAAATATACATTAATTAATCATTAAATCAAATATTCAATTATTGTAAATGATTAGTAATAGAAAAAAATGAAAACAAATACTATAATAATTTCAAGTGATAAACTTTTTTAACTCAATAAGCGAGTTAAGAATCTACCACAGCCCACATGTTCCATTTTTTCTTAATTATTTTTTTTAATTTTTTAATATACCTTGTGTCATCCGATTAATCTTACTTGTGAAGTTTAAAAATTTCACTGACTATATATAGATCAAATAATTTTCCTTTGAAGTATATATATAAGTGAAATTATAATCTACTATTATTATTTTTAAGTCCTTAAGATTCAAAGGATATTTTTGAAATGTCTTAGGGATAATTTTGTACTTTTCAGTTTTAAGTTTTTTTTTTAAAAAAAAAACAAAAATTATTTTAGGGACAATTTTGTCCTTTTCAATTTTTATTTTTTTTAATTATATTTTTACATGATGTATTTAAAGGGATTGATCTGCATGATAACTCACAGGTCGATTTAAGATCCGCACTCGATTCGTTCGTTAAAACAAATTTTTAAAAAGTTGTTCTATTAATTATTTTTAGTTTTTTATTTTATTTTATTATATTTTTAAATTATGTATTTAAGAGGGTTGGTCCGCACATTGACTCGCAGATCGATTTAGGATTCATACCCGAGCCGCTCGAATTTTTTTTTATTAATTTATTTTAGTTTTTAGCTTTTTATTTTATTTTTAAATGATGTATTTAAAGGGGTTGATCCGTATGTTGGCTCGTGAGTCGATTTAAGATTCGTATCTGACGAGCACGGAAAAAAAGTTAAAAAAGAAAAAAATTATTAATTATTTTTTATTTTTAAATGATGTATTTAAAGGGGTTGATCTGCATATTGACTCAAGGGTCGATTTAGGATCCATACCGGACCGGATCGAGAAAAAATGAAAAAAAAATTATTTTATTAATTACTTTTAGTTTTATTTTTTTTATTTTTTTTAATTATGTATTTAAAATGGTTGATATGTACGTTGACTCGCAGATCAATTTAGAATCTGTACCCGACCCACTCGAGAAAAAAAGTTAAAATAAGAAATTTATTTTATTAATTACTTTTATTTTAATTTTAAATGGTGTATTTAAAGGGTTGGCCCATACGTTCACTCGCGAATCGATTTAGAACCCGTAATCGACCCGCTTGAAAAAAAATTTTAAAAAAAAATTATTTCATAAATTATTTTTATTTTAATTACAAATGATGTATTTAAAGGGGTTGGTTCGCATGTTGAGTCGCATATCAATTAAGGATCCATACCCAATCCACTCAAGAAAAAAAAATATGAACTTGCTGTCAACCTATGTAAGAAAAATGATCTTATGAGAGAATAAAATACAAACCACAATTTGATTTTCTTATTTTCTTATTTTTTATCTCCTATAAATAAAAATATACAGTATACAATAAAGTCTAAATATTTTTAAATATATAAATCAATAACATTTAAAAGTAATATAAAAAAATAAATTTATATTACGTAGTTTATAAATAAACAATTATTATAAATTTAATTTTTATATTAACAAAATTAATTATATTAATATTATTACAATTTAAAAATAAAAAATAAAAAATTTAATAAAAATTATAATTTAATAAAATATAATTTAAAATTAATTTATTATTATTAATGAATTAAAAAATTATTAAAAATTTTAAAAATATCCCAAGGAAATAAGGTTTTATTTTTTCTAGTATTGGGTTATTTTGGGGTCTAAATACATTTAATTTTTTTTTTCTCATAGCTTTCATAAATGAAAAAGAAAATGATAAATAAAACTGAAACTAAGATGTAAAATTATTGGAACATAGGATAGGATAAGAGATTTGGATTTGGATTTGGATTTGTATTTGTATTTGTATTTGTATTTGTATAAGGAAATATTAATTGGCTCGAGAGGTACCCCACCCCTATTAGATATGAGATCATGGCACACCATATTCATATGTACACCAATGTACACGTCATCAACTCCTTTCTCAATTCTCAAGGCTTTGAAAAGTCGCTTTCCCCTCTTATTTGTCTTTACACTTTATATAAATGAAAAAATATATTTTAAAGAAAATAAAATTAAGAGTAATTTTTAGGAGAAGTGGGTAACTTTTAAAGAAGAAGTTGGTGATAATTTAAAAAATATAAAATAAAAATTGAAAGATATGAATACTTGTATTGTATTATTCGATATTGCGATATATTTGCTTTTTTAAATATTTTTTTAATTGATTTTGTGTCACATAATTCATTATAATTAATTCAATCAAAAAATTTATTATTAAACACCTTGCGGATAAATAAAATATGAAAAAAATAGGTGAGAGAAGTAAGAAGTTGCTTACCTACATGTAATGACTTTTTAAATCAAAGTAGGTAATAATAGTTTTTAATTTAAAAATAAAATAAATTACTGATATAATCTTAATATAATTTTATTTATAATTAATTTTTAATTAAATTAATGTAACTTAATTTAATTTATAATACTAATTCAATTAAGAATTGTATATATGATATAGATAGATAACTATAATAGCTTCATCTAGTGATCCATGGTGCAATCAACCTCTCTTAGGCCACACCCCCTCAATCAATTTTTATCCCGATTTCATGTATAATTGGCTTTAAAAAAAATTGATAGTTGAGTTTTTTAATTTCACAAACGAAATTAAAAAATTATCATATATTTTGATTATTTATTTTAATTTTTTTAAATATAATTTAAAAATATATGATAATTTTTTAATTATATTTGTAAAGCTAAAAAAACTCGTCAGCAATATTATAGGTAGCTTAGCTTTAGCTTAGCTCCTTGGGCTTGGCCAGTCTTGAAGTACTCCCTTTGTAAAGGAGATTGAGATTCCAATAATATTTTTTTTGTTCTTTTTTTCCCATTTCTTTTGTTCTTTAGATTCCAATAATATTTTGAGCTACAAAAATGGAAACTAGGTAATGGTCCATTACGAGGATAAATCTTTTCGCACCCACCTAGGTCATCTGTCTAGCTGCAATAAAAAACTGCCTTTATACTTTTGCTTTGGAAACTTTTTCACTATTTCAACTTTGAAGCCTCCCCTTCTTTTCTAACTTTTAGATTTCTTATACGGGTTCAATTAATGGGTGATTATAGATACAAGTTAAAAATTTGTTTGTATTTAATGTAATTGAATTTTTTAAAAAGATAATTTTTTAATTATAATTTTTTAAATATAATTTTAATTAGTATCATGAACCATCGATTAATATTTCCCTTTTTCTATATATTTGTTTCATGAAAAATGTTAATATATGTTTAGTGATACTAATTAAGATGATATTTAAAAAAAAAAATTAATGTGTTATTCTTTTTTTAAAAATTTTAATAAAAATAATATATTAAATATAAAAATTATACTAAAAGAATAATTAAATAATTTTTAATTGATATTTATAAGTTAATTAAATCCTTGTTCCATTGAAAGAAGAATTGAATCAATGAACATAGAAAGAGAAAGGGTATTAGGTGTCCACATTCCCTCACCAAAGATGATGGTCCCTTTCTTCGTAAAGGCAAAGAAAAGTTTATGATTAAAAAAAAAGTCCTATAAAATACTCCATTGTTCTTAAGACAAACAGTTACATGAAGTTACTTTTTTTTTTGTTTTTTATGTTACATATGATATGATCATAGCGCCACACTTGATTTCACTGTTCACTCATGAGTACTTGAGGGAATATTCCAAATCAAAGGCCTAATTATCCTAATAAAATATTACTATTTCCCTAATTAATATTAATGATTATATTTGGAAATTAATTATGTATTAACATCCCAAAATGTAGGCACATGCATGCTTTGGGCAGAATGTGAGATGCACCAAGCAGTCCATGGAGAAGTGACCTTGCTTTTTTTTTTTTTTTTACACATTTATTGAATACTATAAGTTTTTCTATCTTTCTTTTGCTATATTGAATAAGTTTAGGAGGAGAAAATTCAAAGTTCAAAGTTCAAAATTTAACCTTTATTTTCTGAATAAGAAAAAACCATTAAGCTAAGTTTTAAGTTGTTATTATATAAATATATATATAAGTTCGTTTTTGATGCATTAATAATATAGTTTTTTAATTTCACAAACGAGATTAATAAATTATTATATGTTTCATTTATTTTGTAAATATATTCTAAGGAGTATGTATCGTTGTTCTTGTACAATCTAAAAATTTTACTACTGATGAATGAGATAATTTCTCATATATATATATATGTAAAAAAATTTGATTATGTTATTCCTTCATTCTTATATTGGAAAAAGAGTTTCCTCTAAGTTTGTTTCATGATCTAATAAGAGAGTACAAAATAGATTAGGCTATGTTTGATTGATATTTTTCTTCTTATTTTTTACAATAATAAAAAATAAAAAGTAAAAATTAAACAAATAATAAAAGTATGAATCAAATAAAATCTATAAATAAGACATAAATTCTATAAGTAGACCCAACCACGTAAATCTTTCTCATTCTTTAATATTCGTTTTAACACTGTAATACTAACATGCATGAAAAATCAACACAACAAACTTTGTCGTCTAGGACACATGTGCTTACAAATGATTGCATACTCCATGATGCTCACTTGATACAGAAAAACTATACTTTAAATAGCTTTTTTTTTTTTTTTTAAGAATTATATTTTAAGAGTTCGTTTTTTATATATTAATTTTGAAATTTTTTTAATTTTATAAGCGAATTAAAAAGTTATTACATATTTTATTTTTTATCATATTTTAAGGGGTATGTATCATCTTGTTAACTGTGAAATTTAATAATTTTCGTATCAATGGATAATTTTTCTTACGTTAATAAATTAAATCAATAGAATGAGGATCCAATAGACATGTTCATGGGCCAGGCTGGGTTGCGGCTCGAGGTTTTTTTCACCTTACCCAGGCTCGATCCGTCGGCCTTGGTATTGTTTATTTAATATTAAAAAAAAATCATTTTTATGTTAATATTTATATATCTTATAATTAAATTTAAATAAAAATTATTTTTAATAAGTGAATAAAGATTCGGATCGGACCAAATCTGTCTGACTATATGGGCTATCCGATCCATTAGCAGGTCTATGATCCAAGTATCCAACTAATTAAAAAGAATTGTTTAGTGGTGTTTTGCGGAAATCAATTGCCTGCCAAATGCTTGACACATTTAACATAATCCATTAATCATACTTAGTATATTAAGACCAGTGAAAAATAGACGTACCATCACTAGGAATTGATTTGAGAAGACAAAAAACCTACTTTAGGAATTTTAATGGACAATATTCTGATTTCTTCCAGGGTTTTTTATTTGTTTGGCCGAAGATTTCTTCTAGGGTTGGAAACCATCAAATCAAATGTACAAACGCAACACTGTTATTATATGGAGAGTCTAAAATAAGTTTTACTATATATAAATATGATAAAATTATATATAAATATGATAAATTATATAAAATTATCATATTTATATGTAATTTTTTTTAATATAAACATGACAAATTATATATAAACATGATAAATATATTATGTATTTATATAATTTTTTTCATATATAAATATGACACAAATTATATATAAACATGATAAATTAAATATGTAATATAACCTATGAAAAATTTATTTTAAGAAGTTTTCCTTAAAAAAATTTCATTTATATGCTATGGATAAACATTCCAAGTTTCGATTTGGTACTTCAAAACTTAATTGTATTTATTTATTTAATGCATCACATCAAAATTAGAAAACAAAGTTGGGGAGAAATTAAAGCAGTAAAATTTTTCTTAAAATAAATAGAATGCTTTTTTTAAATCATTTGGATTTAGGGTCGGTTAGTCTAGATTAAACCTGTTCAAGATATGGGTTATTCGTCAGATTTGATAAATTCAATTCGTATTGAATTGAGTCTGGACAGGAATTATTAGAAAAAAGAATGAAGATAAAAGATTTGGATGCGGACTTTGAAGCGTGACAAAAACTTTTCTTAAGGTTTTATAATGATTTCAGGATACAACAAAGTTATAAACGTTTCAAACATAATTGTGAAATTGGCAAAATAGAAAGTCTCTTTTTTATAGACAATATAAAGTTACATTTGTTAGTAACTTGTCTTTTGATATAAGTTGTGTTCTTACACAACAAATCTTTAGGTAAATGTTGTGTTTTTACATAACAACTCTTTTGATAAGTGTTGTTTTTCTTATTACAATTATTCATGCAATTGATTACAAATTAATATAATTTTTGGTTTAATTAATTAACATTTAATTATTTTTGAAAAATAAAAAAATAAAAAATCAATTGCAAACTAGGTGAGCCTAATAACACCTTAGGTCCATAACACTTAACTTATTTGTTTAAGCTAAAAGAATATCTTATTATATATTCTTTATTTTTTACTTTTCTAAGTAACATGATATTAGTTTCCATCAACATTTCAAACTACTAACAGAAACATTTTAAATTCGAGACGATCCGACCTGATTCGAATTACTGTTCATCAATTAAAATTAATTTTTAATTTAAAATATTAATATTAAAATATTATTTTAAACAATAATATAAGTTTTTGAATCAATCCGAATCTAAATTTAAATAAAAAAATAAAAAAATCTCATCGCCACGACCGGATACAGCGCATTAACAGCTCTAGTTCAGACAATGTCTTAGTCCCAAATAACACAAAAATCAGTGGGACAATTATGTGCTATCCTGTTTTGCATAGCCAACATGAAACTAGAATGCGAACAGTTGGGACAATTTCCTTTTCCTGCCTCAAGCATAATGGAAACTGACAGCTTGGAAGACACCCTCATTTAATATTATTATTGACATAATTTTTGAAATCAAAAATTATTTTTTACTATTTTAAATGAATATATATATATTTTTTTTACGATTAAAATCATAATTTAATAACTCAAATAAAAAAAATAAAATTTTTACGATTTGAAAGCAGGCGTTTGAATGAAATGATTTTATTATCCTCACATCTTTAAATTTTTATTTTTTTAAACATATATTTTGATATTCTAATTTCTCACACCATTTTTTCTTAATAATACTAAACATTTAAAAGTTCGTAAACGACAATTTTTTCACAATATTTTTTAAATGTATTTTTTCTAACCTAAATTCGTTTCATCTTAAATTTTTTTCAACAACAATGCTAAATTAGTAAAAGGTTTTTTCATCCCTGGTTGACCCTCAATGCAATGCAATGTGAATTCATGGTGGATATATTGTTATGGTATATGTGTCACAAAACTAATTAACTCACAATTTTAACTAACTTTACCAAAGCTGGATATGTAGTTTTCTCTGTTTGTTAAACAGAGGATTCTTGCAACCAAAACAGTGGAGAATCAATCAAATAGATAGTGTCAAGCAAGCGGTGCATGATGTGGTGAATCAGGATAACTCACTCTAACACTGTTGGATTGGTGGTCAGTAATGTTGATTCTGCGCAATGATTGATCCCTCAACGAATCGAAATGTGGCATGTCCTTATGATCCTGTGGATCGTAGAAACTGGTGAATTGCTGCCACACACTCGTATGGTCAGGATTGGGTGCCACTGCCACCATTTCTAGCTTTCTATTTGGTAATCAATTAAGAGACAACCCATGCTTTTTTATCAGTAGACTGCAAAATGTCTTTCTATTTGGCTTTTCATGCTCAGTTTGTTACCAGGAGAACAATTAATGGTTTTATTACATTTTTTATAATTCAGGTTGCTAGTTTCCTTTGATGGGTCCTATTCCTATTGTTAAAAATTCTCTCCCTTTTACATTATTTCTAAAATGAGGCTACAGCTGCCTGTTTTAAGCTCTTCATGTTGAAACTTAAAAGAGACAGAGCTAAAGGTTAGAAAATAAATTGGTCAATGCTGCAAAGCTCTTAGGGAGTTTGGTAAAGCAATCAGTTGATATATTGAGATCTTATATAGCTTCTTCTAACCCTATTTACTCTGGGAAATGATTTAAGCCTTTCCTTAGACCACATAAAACTGCTTTGTTAGATATGGCTTTATCAAATGCTATATTGCACTTTTATTCTTTTTTAACTTGAAGAAGGCATCATGTTAAAAGTCTTAAGAGCGATTGAACCTATGATTCTTGTATAATTCTGACTGATTATCAAGTTTCCTGATCTTACCAACTACTTCATGATGATCAAATCTGTTCCTAGCTTTTGCTTATTGTAGTTATCTTTATATTTAAGAATGATCCATTTTTTGTGACAATTTTTTGTCGTGAAAACTGGGACGTCTATTCTGAATCTAATCTAGCTCTTTTGTTTGTTTCACTTTTAACTTTCTGTAAATTGCAGCAGCTGGGATGTGAAAAAATGGAGGTGCTATGGGAGTGGAGGATCGAAAATGAAAGTCATCGGGATACTAGAGGTTCATCTTCAATTAAACTTTTGAGCTGCAATGACATTGCTAAATTGTGGAATTCCCAAGCACAACTTTTTCTTTTCCTGTGACCTAAACAAATTTTAAGCCTTGCTTTAACAGTGAACTCTGCACTTTCACTTGATTTATAGTCAGAATCAGCCTTGTCTTAGAATCTTCTCACACTGAATTTTGAGGTGTTTAGTTTCCACCGTTGGAATTCATTTGGGAGAATCAAGTTGGAATTTTTCTACTCTAGGAAACATGATTCTAGGAAAAACAGTTTTTTAAGTGACTTGATTTTGAGAATTCGTTTAGATGCTTAGGAAATGAAAGATTATTTCTTTTGTAAGTAAAAGATACAAGCGAATGCACTTGGTGAAAGTGTGTCAGCTGTAGAGAATGGACTACCCACCACAAGCCTTAAGGCCAATCGCCTTTGGTTTAGGCTTGTCACAAGGATGACAATGGAACCGAGATTGTTTTATCTATCTCTGTTTCATTTTTGTATGGATGTTAAAAACTTCTATTTTCATAAATGTCGATTATATACGTAACGTTTCAAGTTACTCCACTTCGTTACATCCTAATTTTTTATTAATTATTTTTAACTTAATATTGTAAAAAATTATATTATAATTTATTCATGAACATAATTTTAATATATAAAACTAGAAACAAAACCGCGCAGCATGCTGCATGCGAGATTTTTTATTTTTGATATTATATATATATATATTTAAAAAATATATATTCCATTTGATCTTAGTTATTTCGAACAAATTAAAAGAAATATAAGAATGATAATAATCAGACGACAAACATGATAAACATAATTATAGAGTTATTCTATATAAAAAATTATAAATAAAAAGCAAAATTTTAAAAATGCAAAATAAAGGCAGTCATGTACACTTACAAATTATGATTTCAAGATTAATTTAAAAGTAACAAATATCAACATTAGGAGTCTGTAAACAAAAATTGTAAGTACCAAAAGGTACAACAATCAGTAAGTTGAAGGTAATATAGTATCAAAATGGAAGAAGAAAGAATAAAAAATGGTAGGCAAGACTCGGGAGAAATTGAGAAAGAAACACTCAAAACTTGATTGAATCCATATTGGTTACAAAATATCTCTGCCAAATCATCATATAATCACTATCAAGCAAGAAATTAATTTTAGTAACATAATATCAAAATCAATCTCATTATCTCTTAACTTATTGAACTAAATATATTGAAAGGTAATAGCATAGGATGAAAAGAACCATCTTGAATAGCTATCCTCCCAACAACTAATTACTTATGCTGATATAAATTCTTTTGAAAAAGTTTAGCATACAATAAAAGTATAACTTTAAAATAAAGCTTGCAAGCTTGGAAAACTCTCCTATTCTAACAATAAATAAAATAAAATAATATTTTATTTGTGTATATCAAAATCATATGGGTTTCATACCATAACCTTAATCATCCCACTTTCTCAAGATTTGAACTTAAAAACCTCAAAGCAGAAAATCTTAAATTGAAATTGTTGACGTATCTCAATCCAGACAACTTTAACAAATAAAATACAATAGAGACAATCATGCATGATTTTTAAGAGCAAATGAAATCACATGTATATCACCTTTGGGGATAGGGTCTAATTATTTAACCTAAAATATCAAATTATTAGGGAAGGGTATGAAATTGCCATTTTAATCTATAATGACACATTATCAGGACTGTAGTTTGGAAGGTGGACTGCTAGTAGCTGATGGTGATGATTGTAGTTTTATATTAATTAATGGCAAAACAATTAGGGGAATACAAATTTCACTTGATTGGGAGGCAAAGGTCAGCACAACAAAGCATAAACTTTAAAAATTTTAAACAACTGAATATTGATAGACTGAAAGAGTTAAATGATATGATACATGGTATATCAATTAAAACAACATTTAAATAACCTTATTAATTCAAATTAAGAGTAGCAATATGATGCGTGTACAATGCAGTAGGGGCAGTTAAGGTAGTTAGCAGTGTTAGCTGAGTTAGTTAAGTCAGTTAGCAGTTAAGTCAATACAGTTAGCATTGTTAGTTGCTGCTGTTAGCTGTTATAACAGAATGAACTGAATGCAACTGCTTTGTCTTCATTGATTAGTATAAATTGTACATTGGTATAGTGTTACATTCATCAATGAAAATACAATACAATTCCAATCTCTTTTCTGCTTCTTTCTTCTCTTCTCTTCTTCTGTTCTTTGTTCTTGTTGCCAGGTCTCTCTCGAGGGTTGTTCAAAGTTCCCAACTCTCCTGAATTCTTGGTGAACCAGTTACAGCTTGCATCAAGTGGTATCAAGAGCCTCTTTCTTGGCACCTGGAAATGGCAGACAACACCAGATCACATGATTTTAAGAAGTTTGAAGAGGCTATCAAAGAATCCTTGAAGGAAATCTCAGCCAAGATCCATGGTCAAGAACTCAGTCAAGAAAGGACTATTGCAGCATTGAGACAGGACATTTCTGCTCTCAACATCCAGTAGAACCTCATCATGAGCCAGTTTCAAGGAGCTGAACCTGGAACTCAAAATGCACCAGCTTCCCAGGGGAGGGGACAATATATGGCTACTCGACAGGCCAAGGTGGATTTTCCCAGATTCACAGGGGATGACTTAGGGGGGTAGATTTACAGATGCCAGCAATTTTTTGAAGTGGATGGCACTCCAGAAACAACCAAAGTTAAGCTGGCAGTCATCAACTTGGAAGGAAGGGCATTACAATGGCACCAGAATTGGACCATGTACAAAGGGGGCAATGCAGTCACTTCTTGGGAAGATTTCATTCAAGCCTTGGAGGCTCACTTTGGGAATAAGTTGTATGGAGACCCTATGACAGAGCTCCTCAGCTGTAAGCAAACAGGTACTGTCTCTCAATACCATGACAACTTTGAATTCTTGCTTGGTCGAGTGGATATTTCTGAAGAATATGCCATCAGTTTCTTCCTAAAAGGACTCAAAGCCACTATACAAAAACCTGTTAGGATGTTTATGCCTAAGACCTTACAACATGCTTTTGCCTTAGCCCAATTATAGGAATCCTCATTAGAAACCTTACAAAATGAACTTACTGTTTTACCCAAGAAACCACCTGCAAACACTTTCCCTGCCACATTCACCAAATCACCACCCCTACTACCAACTCCCAACTACATACAGAAACCACCAACCAGAAGCCAACCCTTACAACCACACCTCCCCAGACCACATAACAACATAGCCAGAAACCAAAACACACCATATAAACCAACCAACCTCAGAACCAGTACAGATTCTGATGAAAAAAGGGCAAAAGGATTATGTTTCTGGTGTGATGAAAAATATGATCAGGGGCATAAGTGCCAACGCAGGCAATTGTATCAGATTGAACTTAATGAAGTGGAAGAAAATGAAGTGGGTGATGACAATGCTGAGAATCTTGAATGGGAGGAAGAAAACCCCCAGATTTCTGTGCATGCTATGAATGGCCATGTTGACAAGGGCTATAGAACCATGAGAGTGACTGTCTTTATAAAGAAGAAACCTCTCCACATCTTGATCGATTCTGGAAGCACCCACAACTTCTTGGATGTAGAAGTAGCCAAGAAATTAGGATGCCAAATCCTGGACATTAGTCCCCTTAAGGTTGATGTAGCAGATGGCAACAGTGTCCACTGTAAGGCTGCATGTAAGGGATTGGCATGGACATTACAAGGGACCATTTTCACCACAGATGTCTTACTGTTACCCTTGAGTAACTGTGATATGGTGCTGAGAATACAATGGTTAGAAACATTGGGTGTTATACAATGGGATTTCAAGCAACTTTGAATGGAATTCATTATTGAAGGCAAAAAGCATGTTCTCAGAGGTGCTCAACCTCAACCAACTCTCAGAACTGTTACCAGCAAACAGATGGGCAAACTCTTACCTCACTCTTCACAGTGTTCATTAATACAACTGTGTTGCATGGTGATTCAACCAGATTCTGAATGTACACTTCAGACAATCAGCCCTACTATGGATGAGGCAACCACAATTCCCCAGGAGATTCAGCAACTTTTGCTCAAGTATGCTGGTATATTTGAGGAACCTAAGGAGCTCCCTCCCCATAGGGGACATGATCACCAAATCCTGCTAAAAGAAGGCACTGCAGCAGTTAATCTAAGGCCTTACAGACACTCAGCACTTCAAAAGGATGTGATAGAAAGAATGACTCAGGAGATGTTGACAGCAGGTCTCATTCAGCATAGTAACAGCCCTTTCTCTTCCCCTGTGGTTCTAGTCAAGAAGAAAGATGGCACTTGGAGGATGTGTATTGACTACAGGGAATTGAATAGGGGAACCATTAAGGACAAATATCCTATTCCTCTCATTGAAGAGTTATTGGAGGAGCTTCATGGGGCTGCATGGTTTTCCAAGATTGACCTAAGGTCAGGCTATCATCAGATTAGAATGCACCCTCCTGATGTGCATAAAACAGCACTCAGAACCCATGATGGCCATTATGAGTTCTTAGTCATGCCTTTTGGCCTCACAAATGCCCCATCCACCTTTCAAAGCCTAATGAATGATATATTCAGGCCTTACTTGAGGAAATTCACCTTAGTCTTCTTTGATGATATCTTGGTGTATAGCAAGGACCTCCCTGCACATGTGCAGCATTTAGAAATGATCTTCCTCAAGCTACAACAACATTTCCTCCTAGCCAAAAGAAGCAAATGTTACTTTGCTCAACCCAAGGTCGAGTATTTGGGTCACTTCATCTCTGCTGCAGGAGTCTCCACTGACCCCAAGAAGATTGCTGCAGTGCAACAATGGCCCCTTCCCAAGAATGTCAAACAGTTGAGGGGATTTTTGGGTCTCACAGGGTACTATAGGAGGTTTGTTAAGAATTATGGGCTTCTAAGTAAGCCACTCACAGAATTGTTGAAAAAAGACCAGTTCATTTGGACTGAACAAGCTACTACTGCTTTTCAAGCCCTCAAGGTGGCCATGACCTCCTCACCTGTGTTACTCTTGCCTGATTTTTCTCATCCCTTTGTCATTGAGACTGATGCATCTGGTAATGGCATTGGAGCAGTGCTTATGCAACAAGGTCATCCAATTGCCTACATAAGTAAGTCACTCTCTCGTAGGCACCAGGGGCTCTCAGTGTATGAGAAAGAACTGTTAGCAATTGTCTATGCAGTAACAAAATGGCACCATTACTTGGTGGGACAATGTTTCAGTATTAAGACTGATCATCAGAGCTTGAAGCACTTACTGCAGCAGAGGATCACCAACCCTGGCCAACATGCTTGGCTCACCAAATTAATGGGGTATGATTATGAGATCAGCTATAAAAAAGGGAAGGAGAATGTTGCTGCAGATGCCCTTTCCAGGGTCCAATCTCATGAATTGATGCTTATGGCCATCACCAGTGTTTCATCAGAGTTATGGCCCTTAATACAGGCTAGTTGGGACAATGATCATGAATTGAGCAGGGTCATCCTACAACTTCAGCAACAACCAAATTCTGACTCTTCCTATACATGGAAAGATGGCCAGCTAAGGCGTAAGGGAAGACTTGTGATAGGTAAGGATCCTACACTTCAAAATCGACTCATTCAACTGTATCACATTGGGGGAATGGGTGGTCATTCTGGTATGCATGCCACAACAAAGAGACTCATGGTACTGTTCTATTGGAAGGGATTAGCTAAGCAAGTGAGAGTTTATAAGGGAATGTGATGTCTGTCAGAGGTTTAAATATGATCCTAGTGCCTCTCCAGGCTTGCTCCAACCGTTGCCAATACCTGCTGAAGCATGGTCTCAGGTGAGCATGGACTTCATAGAGGGATTGCCCAAGTCCTTTGGTAAAGATGTTATCTTAGTGGTGGTTGATCGACTCACTAAATATGCTCATTTCATCAGCCTGCTTCACCCTTACACAGCAATGACAGTGGCCCAAGCTTATATGGATTTTGTGTTCAAACTCCATGGTCTCCCTACAGTTATCATCAGTGACAGGGATCCTATCTTCCTTAGCAACTTCTGGCAAGAACTTTTTAGAATCCAGGGTGTCTCTTTACACATGTCCACTGCTTACCATCCTCAAACTGATGGTCAGACAGAGGTAGTTAATCGTTGCTTGGAAACATACCTCAGATGTGTATCAGGGGATCAACCTCAAGCTTGGAGCAAGTGGTTATCTTTGGCTGAATGGTGGTACAACACCAACCATCATTCAGCTATCAATATCACCCCTTTTGAGGCATTTTATGGGTACCCTCCTCCATTACATGTCCCATATTTCCCTGGAGACTCCTTGGTGCATTCAGTTGATACAAGTCTGCAGGCTAGAGAAGATATGATGCACTTATTGAAGCATCATTTGAGTAGGGCTCAGCAAAGGATGAAGACACAAGCTGACAAACATAGAAGTGATCGACAATTCCAAATTGGGGACTTTGTCTATTTGAAGTTACAGCCCTACAGACAGAATTCCTTGCATGATCGACAATTCCAGAAGTTGGCTCCAAGGTATTTTGGTCCCTATAAAGTTGTTGATAGGATAGGATTGGTGGCTTACAGGTTGGACTTGCCTGACAATGCAAGAATACATCCAATTTTCCATGTTTCTCAGCTGAAGAAGAAGCTAGGTCATGAGCCTATGGTGCACTCCCAGCTTCCATTACCTGGCCCCTCTCCTACTCTAGAACCATTAGCCATTTTAGAAAGAAGAATGGTTAAAAGAGGTCAGCGTGCTGCAACTTAGGTTTTGGTTCACTGGTCCAATTCTTTTCCTGAGGATGCTACGTGGGAATTCTTATACGATTTGCAACAAAAATTTCCTGATTTCCAACCTTGAGGTCAAGGTTTTTGTTATGGGAAGGGGATTGATGCGTGTACAATGCAGTAGGGGCAGTTAAGGTAGTTAGCAGTGTTAGCTGAGTTAGTTAAGTCAGTTAGCAGTTAAGTCAATACAGTTAGCATTGTTAGTTGCTGCTGTTAGCTGTTATAACAGAATGAACTGAATGCAACTGCTTTGTCTTCATTGATTAGTATAAATTGTACATTGGTATAGTGTTACATTCATCAATGAAAATACAATACAATTCCAATCTCTTTTCTGCTTCTTTCTTCTCTTCTCTTCTTCTGTTCTTTGTTCTTGTTGCCAGGTCTCTCTCGAGGGTTGTTCAAAGTTCCCAACTCTCCTGAATTCTTGGTGAACCAGTTACAGCTTGCATCACAATATGCTGTGAACATGCAAGTGAATAGATTGAATTGCAAACTTGGTTATATTTCAATGAGCATGACAATTTGCAGTAATGTTTGTAAAGAAAAAATGACTTCATGAATTCATCAGTAATGATTTAAAGGATTATCCACAATAACGTTTCAGCTGTAAACAAATTATTGTGACAATCAAATTTAAAAAACATAGCATATCAATTAGATAATATAATGGCAGACGAATGAGTTAGGAGAATACAAATTTCACTTGTTTGTGATAGCCAAAAGTCAGACAACATAGCATAAACTTTAAAAAATTTAAACAATTGCAAAGTAACCCTATTTTTCTGTTTTTTCTTCCCTATTTTAAGTTCAGAGTTGAGGATAATGAGATTTTGGTTTTTCTTGGTTCTACCAATTCAAAAAGCATCTTAAGGCAAAGAACAGTATCTAATTTGATACATTTAAAAAAACAATGTAATCCAAGACAGACCACAAACTTAATTGCCTACATGCATTGAATAACCCTTGCAATAAAACACAACAAAATTTACAAACATAACTCAAATGTAGCAAAACAAAAGGCACTAAACAATCTAAAAGGCAATGAACAATTAGAACCAAAACTCACCTCAAACAATAGCTATTGGAGGCCAACTAATGCACAAAATCTGATGGTCACTACAAATATTCAATGCAAAATAAGATAGTTTCATATTAATGGGCAACAGGAATATTTTGAGAATGCCTCTTTAACAATAGTACTGATATTGTTATGCTTGGCACGTAGCATCATAGGGACTAAATGAAGTTTGAAGCATCAAAAGCAAGAAGGGGGGTGGATATTTCACATATAAAATAAATAATTCAGAGCCTATTAAGTGATGACACTCCCAGGCAGCAAGAGATAATTACAGTCACAACATTCACATTAGTTCATTTTCTATTCAATACTTTAAAAAAATCAGAGAGCTAATATTGCAAAAGCCAATGGGCTCTTGCTCCTTTCAAGTATCCCACTTCTAATTCAGAGAGATGTGGAACTTCTATACCTCTGAATCGGGAATAGCAATTGGATTTGCAGCCTACAACTTAACACAGACCAATATACACAAACCAAATATACAAAACCTTAAGGTTATCCATGTACTCATCATAGGATTTAAGCCTCGTTTAGCATTGCTTCTGGCACAGCTTTTAAGATCAAAAACTGCTTTTCATCGCAAACGCAATGCTAAACAGATAAAAAAAAATTGGCTTATGCTGTTGAAACCATAATTTGAAAAGCCAAACCAAAAAGCCAAAAAATATAGCTTTTAGGCTTTAAAAGCTGGCTTTTGAATAAAAATGATTTTATTATCCTTACATCTCTACACTTTATTATTTTAAACATATCTTTTTTTGACATTTCAATTTCCTACAACATTTTTTCACAGCAATGCTAAACACTTAAAAGTTTTTAAACAACAGTTTTTCACCATACTTTTTAAACACTTTTTTCAACCCAAGCTTTTTCAAACTCAAACATTTTCCAACAGCAATGCTAAACTAGCCCTTAGACAGCTCAAATCATGGGGAGCAAGCCAAACAACCTTATAAGCACATATGGAGCAACATAACCTTTAGCCATACCTTCAAGCACCCTGATTTTAACTCCTATTACAGTAAATCCTAATATAGAAATAATGTCAGCTATCCTCTTGCACCTATATATAGCTTTTTTCCCCTAAACTTTTCTCCCTACTATAATAGTGTTTTTTTTTTTTTCCTGACATTACCACCGATAGTATTACTCAGGCAGTGGAATCTTACTCCCTTCACTTCCCCAAATCAATCAAAACCAAGAAGGCAATATTTAAAACTTAAATATCACAAGTAAACACACACCTGCATCACAGGACTCTGGTCTTTCCTCTTGAGCAAAGCTTCAAACTTTTTGTTATCTAACTACAAAAGAGAAAAGCACAAACAAAACAGAATTGAGACCTAGCCATAACCAGCAAAGCAGCATATTATAACAAAATTTCGATTAGCTATTACTACAACAATCAAAATACATACCAAGAGAAGAGCAGCTTGGGGAAAGTACCGGCAAATATGATCACCGATATTCTTTGTCACAATGCCTAGCTCCATCATCAAACCTCTCATTTGCATGGAAATAACCCACAATTCCCAAGCCCTGAGATCCATAATGTTCCTCTACCTGATCAAAACCAACCAATTAGAACTGTTCTATATATATATATATATATATATATATATATATATATCAGTTTCAAATTTCAAAGCCCATTACTTCAAAAAAAAAAAAAAAAAGCCCAAAAGGGTCTCTTCAGGAAAAAAAAAAAAAAAAAAAACTTTACCAAAATAACAAAAGTTTTTAACTACCTAATTGAATCTTTGATCAAAACCCAATAATTAAACCACCATAAAACTCTGATTTTCAAAACTAAAAGAGTTCCAAGAGAGAAATTGTTAAAAGAACAAAAAGCGCATTAAAGAATAAAAAAATAAATATATTAAACCCTAAAAAGAGAACATTGATACCATGATGAGGGAGATCTCAAGAGGAGGCAATAAAGCAAGATTATAGTGAAATAGAGGGACTGAGTCAATGACCTCAACGATATTTTCAATTTGTGGGTTGACTCGGCCGGGTAAGACGCTGTTGATCGCCGTGGTTTTGTGCTTTAGAGCATGTAGAACCTACTTTATGTAAGCGTTCCTG
Organism: Fremontodendron californicum; assembly: GCA_030761205.1. NCBI lineage: Eukaryota > Viridiplantae > Streptophyta > Magnoliopsida > Malvales > Malvaceae > Fremontodendron > Fremontodendron californicum. Next base: position 25,411,084 of record JAULJL010000013.1, read on the forward strand.
TGATCCTGTACTTCAACTCGGCCATTTTTCTAAGTAAAAACTCTCCCAACCTTCCATCCTTAAATTTTTTTTCGAAATTAAAAAAAAAAAAAAAGCAAGGAAAGACCTGCTCCAAGGCTAAGATGGCCAGAGACAGCTGAGTCTCTCTCTCCCCTCTTTTCCTTTCCCTCTCTCATTTTTTTCCAGATTTCTTCCCTCTCTCGCGAAGCTTCTGTACTTCCCATCCCAATTTTTTTTTTCGAAATTAAAGAAAAAAGAAAGGCAAGGCCTACTCCAACACTAAAGTACTGGGACCGTCGGAGACGACCAGAGATGGCCTACGTCTCTCTCTCCTCCCCTCTTTTCCCCATTTTCTTTCTTCCTTCCTTCCCTCTCTCCTTTTCTTTTCGGGTAAATTTCAAAAACATACCTTTTCAATACTATAATTATTAAATAATATAATGAATAAAAAGTATTTAAAAAAATAATAAAAAATTATTAGAAAAGAAATTATAAAAATAAAATTATCTTTGATAAAAAAAAATTCTCTCTTTTTTTAATTTATTTTTTAATTAAAAAATAAAATTTTTAATTTTAAAACATAAATTTTTTTATTTTTTTATTAATTAAAAAATAATAAATAATACAAATAATATTTTTAAAATTAAAATTTTTTATTTTTTAAAATTTTAAAGATATAAATAGTTAAATATTTAATTTTTTAAATTTTTTTTAATTAATTTTTTTTTAAAATTATAAAATTTTAACGTAAGAAAAAAAGAAAATAAATTTTTTTATTAAAAATAATTTTATTTTTATAATTTTATTTTATTTTTTAAAATAATTTTTAATTATTATATTATTTAATAATTATTTTGAGAACATATTTTTCATATTTACTCTTTTTTTCTTTTCCCACATTTCTTTTCTTCTGCCTCTCGAAGCTTCTGTCGATTTTAATTTTAATTTGCTTTCTCTAATACCCTTGACAAATGAAAAAATATCACTTTAAACCAAGCCAGCTGTCAACTTCCTAAGCTTTTGGGACACTTTTAATATAAAAGTTGTATAAATATTTATTTTAATGTAAAAACTTTAAAAAAAAAAAAATACAGAGATAGATTTGAAAGTGAAGTGCACTTCACTTCATTTTTTTTAAATTAAAAATAAAAAAAATAATAGAATAAATACGAAAATATGTTTTTAATAATTAAATAATTGTTAAATGGTCTGATAATTAAAAGTTATTTGAAAAAAAAAATAGTTAAAAATTATTAAGAAGGATATTGTAAAAACAAAATTGTCCTTAATGAAAAAATTTCCTTTTCTTTTCTCCTTCCATTAAAGAAATGTTATTTTTTAAAAATTTTAATTAAAAATAAATTTAAAAAATAAAATATTTAAATATTTATTTTTTTTAAAAAAATTAATTTTAGAAATATTAATTGTATTATTTATTTAATTTTTAATTAAAAAAGTAAATAAAAAATAAAAAAAAAAATTGTTTTAAAATTAAAAAAATATTTTTAGAAAAATTTTTTAATTAAAAATGTATGTAATAACCAATTTTCGTCCGGGTCGGATTCGAATCCGACCCGGGCCAAGTACGAACCAGGCCTGCTATTCAGCAGGCCCAATCTGCTGTCCAGGCCCATTGGCCCATTTCCGGCCAAAACCCCTCAACCCCCAAACCAGGCCCAATTTTCGGGCCCTTTTCAACCAAGCCCAAACCAACAGCAAACCTACCACCCCCAAAACCCTAGCCCCTGCCACCATCACCCCTGACAGCCACCCTCCCCACACTCAAGCCTCTGCCACCAGCCTGCCACACGCCACCAGCCTACCTGCAACACTCAACCCAAGCCCCCACGCAACCCCTCCATAAAACAAACCCCAGATCAGAAAAAAAAAAAAAAAAAAAAAAAGAGGAAGGAGGAGGAGACCCCACCGATTCGGACCCCTCCCGGAGGCCCCCAGATCCGAACCAACAGGGAGGGCCGAAGCCCCTCAGAGGAGGAGGCCCCTCAGCCAGCCGCAAATCGACACCCAAAAATCCAGATCTGGGGTCCGAAACCCAGATCTGGATACCCCCCCTTTCGAAACAAAATCACCAAACAAAAACAGATCGAACCCCCCTCTCCGAACCAACCCGCTCAAAAAAGAAAAAAACCTGCAAAAAAAAAAAAACCACAAACCAAACACCAAAAAAAAAACCAAACAGAAACAAAAAAAAAAAAAAAAAGAGAGAGAAAGTCGAAAAGTTTTTCCTAGATCTAGGGTGGTGGACTCCGATTCGGGCAAAACGGAGCCCAGAATCGGAGAGAGGAGACCGACGCGATTCCAGAGGAGGTGATTTGGAGTACGCCGGCAGCCGGCGAGCGGCGGCCGGCGACGGTGGACGGCGGCCGGCGCGGTGGCCAGCGCCGGAATCTGGGTTCTGTATGGTTTCTGATGAAGAGAGAGAGAAAAGAGAGGAGAGAGAAGAGAAGAGAAGAAAAAAAAAGGAAAGAAAATGAAAAAAAAGGGGTTTGGGGTATAAATACGGTGCCAAAACGGCACCGTTCCTGGGGGGCGGGTCGAGGTGACCCGCGCGTCGACCCGCGGGTCGACCCGGGGTCCGCGCGGGTCACCCGCTCCATTTTTTTAAAAAAAAACTCCGGCGTTCAAACGACGCCGTTCGGACCCAGGGTCCGCGCGTGGACCCGCGTGTCGACCCGGGGTCCGCGCGCCCGACCCGGGTCTGTTAAAAAAGAAAAGCAAGGGCGCAAAACGACGACGTTTTGGTCCCTGGAAGCGGGTCCACAGGACCCGCGCGCGGACCCACGGGTCGACCCGGGGTCCGCGCACCCGACCCGTTTCAGGCCACCAAATAAAAAAAAAAGAAAAAGGAAGGCCTGGACCGGATCCGTCCCAAACCGGATCCGGTCCGCGCCGAACCAGGCCCAAATGGCCTGGCCTCAGCAGGCCAAGCCTGGTTTTGGGCCCAGCAACCCAAAACCAGGAGTTTTGGGCCAAAAAAAAAAAAAGAAAAAGAAAGAAAAAGAAAGAAAAAAAAGATGGAAAAGAAAAAAAAATAAAAAAATAATAATAATAGTAATTTAAAAAAAATAATAATAATATAAAAAAATCAAAATCAAAATCAAAAAAATTAAAAATTAAAAAAAAATAATGATACATAAAAAATAAAATCAAAAATTAAAAATTAAAAAAAGAAAAAAATATAAACAAAAAAATTTTCACGATTATCGATTTTGATTTTGTTATTTTTGATTTTATTCAGGTAGTCGAGTACGAGCAAAGAGTTTTGTGAAGATAAAGTCCGGCATTTTAAATTTCGGATTCTCGACATTTGACAGGTATGATTTTAATTTTCTTATTTATTTTCATTACTATTTGTATTTATTTATTTTCGTCCGGCATTCGATATATTTTTATTATTCTGTTTCAATTTTAAAATATTAAAATAATAATTCTTGTAATACATGTCTTTTAAAATTATTTTCGATAAATAAAATTTTCTAAAAACGGATTTCTTTCTCGGGATGGTCGGAGTATCAATCGTTCTTTGAAATGGTCCGAGTAAGAATAATAATCGAAACATTATCGAAAGTATCGGAATGGTTCGAGAATTATTCTTACATAGATAATTTCTTTTATTTCGGAAATAATTATTAAAAGCATTTTAATTTAACTTTAAAAAAAAGGACTTTTAATAAATGCGAATAGCCGACGACGGAATTCGAAGGATCACGGTTGTGATTCCTAAGATGTCTTGAGGTGAGAAGATCTCGTTAAATACCACCGAGAGTGTCGGGAATATTTAATGAGTATTTTCGATAATAAATTTATGTTCACTTTCGATTTCTAAAAAAAATAAAAAAACAGTTCAAGAAAATCCAAAAAATAATAAACATGTTTTTTTTAAGAATAAAAAAAATAAAAGAGAATTATTTTTAAATACCGATGTTAAATCCATTAAATCGAGATTAAAGATAACACGTGATCAAGTGGTACCGTTTTCTAAACGGGCGTTGCGGGGGTGCTAATCCTTCCCCGTACGTAACCGACTCCCGAACCCGATTTTGTTTTCTCTCTGGTTCAAAGCGCGGACTTCGAAATTGGTTTTAAAAATGTTTTAATTAATTTTAAAATATTTTGCTAAAATCGGTTTTAATAGGTGGCCAATCACACCTAGCAAAAAAGATTGGTGGCGACTCCATTTTTTGTTGTTTTCATCAAATTCGTCTTAGCGGTCCGAAAAAACCGTTATGACAGCTTGGCGACTCCACTGGGGACACTTTGAGAGTCGAGCCACAAATTGATCATGTGTTACTTTAAAATTTCGAATTAGTGGATTAATCGGTATTTAATTTTAATTCTCTTTACTTTCTTTCTTTTTTTATTTTTATTTTGCTTGCAATTACACTTTGATATTTGTTAATTCTTGATTCATATTTTTTTTTTTATGTCGTTTATTTTATTTTTTTTTTTAAATCGTGGAATGTTTAGAATAAAGAGTAGTAGACAAATAGTCGAAGGTTTGCTTGTTCCTTCTCACACACGAGCACGTACATTTCATACATAAGCTCTATACCCGAGCTACATCCCTTTAGGAAAAAGTAAAGTACCTACGCTCTCGAGAGGCAATAACCTCCGCATGGGCTAGCGAAACGCTTTTAGAGAGAAAAAGTACCTACGCTCTCGAGAGGCAATAACCTCCGCACGGGCTAGCGAAAAATCTCCCCAACAAATTGAACCCGTTTAAATCGGGATGCCTTACTAGCCTTCACGGGCGACAGTAAGGAGCAATTTGGAGCCTTTTAGAACCTAACTCAACCTCATGTAGTGAACTTGAGTAGAGCCATATCGAATTTCCGATCGGATATCCTCGAAATTTGGAAGGAACATGGTGATCTTTCGCTATTTGTTTACACTCTGAACAAAAACTGTAAATCGGGTAATGATGAACGCACATCGTGCTACCCGCAATAAGTTTCATTTTTCGCTCCAAAGGCACCGTGACGCTTAAATAAGTTGATGCCGTCGGGGCAAATGTTCGTTAACTTTTTGAGTTTGTAAATATGAAAATTTTTCTTTTCGTACATCTCGTACATTTCATGCATTGATGCACTTGTAAATAAAGCATTTACTAATAATCTCATTTGATAAACCGCATAAACACTTGTTGTCGATTAAATGAGAATTGCAAACCGGTAGTGTTGAGTAAATATTTGGACATCAGTGCCATAATAAGACCCACTACCACAAAAAGTTTTTGATAGAAATTGGTTTGTGAAAATAATATTTTGATTTTTACGAAAAAAAAAACATTTTTCAAAACAAAAAAAAAAACAAAAAATTTTTTTTTTTTTTGCGGATTGAATTTGGGGGCAAAGTTTGTGCAATAAAATTGTTGAATGATCAAGTTCAGTCCAAATCATGAATAGTTTTCTGTATATATTCATACATTAATTTGTTTATTCTTTAGAACAAATCAAATTCGCATCATATTGCAATCATAACATGCATGGTCATGCATTGTAGAATACATTAGTGACATACATGATCGTTCTCTGTATATACCAGTATATCATTTTATTTATTCTTTACATGCATCATATCGACATCGTGATTGCATTCATAACAATAAGGTCATGCATTCGTGACATACATGGTCACTCATTGTATATACTCATGCATTAATTTGTTTATTCTTTACATGCATCATATGGGCATCGTGTTACATTCACGGCATTCATAGCTCATGCATCATGAAGCACACTTGACAGGAATAAAAAAAGAAGTCGGTTTAGTTTTGAAAACTGAAAGATGCAGACAACTGAAGCATGCAGAAAACTGAAGGAAAAGATTGAAGGTCTTGTCCACAATGGCCTTTTGACTCCAGAGCTAGTCGAACAGTGGAAATCCGCATTGCCATAAATCGGTTTCTTCGCCACGGGTTTGGAGGATGAGAATGGTTACCTCTAAAAGCATGTCAACAAGCATCAAGAAATATGCATGTAGTTCTATGCCTCATCATGAAAGCACTTGTCTTATGTTGGCATCCACATGAAATAAATAAATTTCAAATTTCAAATGCTTTGTGTTTATTGTGTTTTAATGATAATTTGAAATTCTTGATTTTGAAGAATGTGTTCTTAAAAAAAAAAAAATCTTTCTTCACGTTAAGAAATGATGAGATATCTTGAGATATTTGATGATCAATGTTAGAAATGACCCAACAGCCTTCCCCCTCTCTTTCGGACTTGCCTATGCTTGAATCCTTTGAGTTGAAACAGTCAATGCTTCCAGGAACATATTGTTGAATTTCAGAAACCATAGTCAGTGCAATAAGAAAAATGCAGATCCTAATTTAAATTATGAGCAATGGAACAAACTTTTTGAAAAAAAAATCCGAGCTTTTTGGTGTCTCAAACAAGTGAAACCTCTTTCAAGAATCTAGATCATGGTAAATTGATGTGTGTCAAGGTTATGCCAAAACCATTCACATCCCTTTCCGTAACCACAAAACAAGAGTTGCCCAGACGTCACTTCATGATTAACGTCTCGGGTAACAATGATTAAACCTGATTTTCTCGTGTTCTTAGAAAAAAGCTGTTTTCGAGCCATATTCTTTCTTATCCCTTCGGAGAGCAAAAAGACTCGAGGTATTCCTCGTTATGATACGAAGTCTCATTTGTATGACCAATCAAATGGTGCATCATTTGTAGATACGAAAGACGCGTGGTGGATAAAGATGGAGTAATTTTCGGAGCATGCATCAAAAAAAATGAAAAAATGAAAAAAAAAATGAAAAAAAATGAAAAGAAAAAATGAAAAGAAAAAAAGAAAAAAAGAAAAAAGAAAAATGAGTGCGACATCATGCATTTATGAAATTCAAGACGGTTTCAAGAAAGAAAAAAAAAACCTTTTCATTATTTTCCTCTAAGGAATGACTCTTCGATTTACGTGCTTGTGTTCGAGATGAAAAATGGCCATCTTTCATCATCCTTTCACAAAATAGAAAATATCCTTTTGCTACCCCTTTTGAGCCTAATGAATACTTTCGTTCTTTCAACCCCGGTCAAGGATCACCCTCCACAGTAGGGGGCAAATGCGAGGAAGGATTTTTTTTAAAGGTCACAGATAGTGAAGTCTTGGTTCAAAAACAAAAAAAAAAAGAATGTCTTGAATCAAAGAGAAATTTAAGCTTCCAAATGACTACGGGCTCACCTTGCCAAAATAGAAATGCAAAAAAAAGGGAGATAAAAAGAAAAAAGAAAGAAAAAAAAAATAGAAAAGGAAGAAAAGAACGAATGAAAATCATCGGATGAAGAGAAAAGCTCAGAAAAGACAAATGTTTCGAAGAGAATCCTCCTCATGAAATGATCCTTGATTTGATCACCTTAAACACATGTTTGGGCCTATCTATCTTTTTTTCAGAACCTCGAACCTCGGCCTACATTACGTACCTGAAAAAGACCATTTTGATCGAGCATGGTCATTTAAATTGATGAGTCTATTCTTAGAGAAATGCATGAGACTTCGGTCTCCTTTTTGGTTAAAAATCTTTTTGGATAAGTCTTGATTTCTTGAATGCATGGTGAAACATTTAAGAAAAAATGAAAAATGGAAAGAAGGAGACTCTAGGGTGAAAACCCGACATGGGCAGTCTAGAGTAAAATGGGAGAATTTCGGTGATGCTTATGGTATTGTCGAGGCCATAACAAAAGAAGAGGTCATTTTCAAGAAGTTAAGAAACATCTGGGAATTCCAAAATATCCCAAAACTGTCAACTATCGTTCGGAGGGTTGACTTTAAAAACTGAGACTGTTTTCCTTTCCAGAATTAATTTTCCAGTTTGAACATCCCAGCTGATCTTGACGTTTGTCAAAACGCCATAATTTGGAAACTAAAAGAAGGTTGAATTTGTTTGAGTCCAAAAAATCATGTTCTATAAAACATGTTCCATTTGTGAGTCTAGAAAGGATATGCATTTTTTTCCTGTTGCGAAGTCTCCTTGGATCAACCAAAATCTTGTGGTACCAAGCCTTCCGACTCAATTTGAAAAACCCGAATTGACACTGAGAAAAACTTCTAACAATGATCATCAATTTTCAAGAGATGTGGATATCACAATATCAGACGATGACATTTTCAGCTCAAAAGTTTTCAGTAAATAAGCAAACATTTTTCAAAAAAAGAAGCAAGCAAAAGCAGATAAATGAAAATATTTTTGGAAGAAACCATTTTCGATGTTGGCATAAGACGAAGGTTCTTTTGGCCCAGAGGCATGGAACTATTGAGGTAGAAGAAATGGACACTCGGATTCCAGTTGATGTTGAAAAACTATCGGGGCAAAGGGATAGTTCCAAAGTGAAGAAAAATGTTGATCTCTTACAAGGCACGAGCGTTTCAGGATACACTCTGTTTCGAAGAGGAAAAACAATTTGGAAAAGCTAAACCAAGATCAGAAAAAAAAAATTTGGGGGCATTCGCATCATTCATGAACATTCGCATATTTATTAAGTTTTGCATCTACATCGTGTCGTAAAATGTGTACAGTATCCGAAGGTACTTGCACATGCATCATCAGGGGCATACGCATTGACATCGCATGACATTCTTATTTTATGCATGACATTGACTATTTGAAATTTTGACATTTGAATTCGAACATTCAGTGAGATCTTCTTCCAAGATATGATCTTCAGGTATGATCACCAAGACCTCCGGGCACCTCTTTAAAAAAAAAAACCTCCGGGTTACCTCTTTTAAGTCCTCCGGGCACAGGAAACCAATTTATTTTTTCAAAGTTGTAGAGCCTCTGATGAGAGGAGCAATTTAAATTTCAAAGTTGTAGAACCTCTGATGAGAGGAGCAATTTATTTTCAAAGTGGTGGAGCCTCTGATAAGAGGAGCAATTTATTTTTAAAGTTGTGGAGCCTCTGATGAGAGGAGCAATTTATTTTCAAAGTTGTGGAGCCTCTGATTAGAGGAGCAATTTATTTTTCAAAGTGATAGAAAATTAAAAAAAAAAAGACCTCCGGGCACCTCTTTCAAAAAAAAAAAAAACCTCCGGGTTACCTCTTTTAAGTCCTCCGGGCACAGGAAAAGAATTTATTTTCGAAGTTGTGGAGCCTCTGATGAGAGGAGCAATTTGTTTTCAAAGTTGTAGAGCCTCTGATGAGAGGAGCAATTTATTTTTCCAAGTGGTAGAGCCTCTGATGAGAGGAGCAATTTAAATTTCAAAGTTGTGGAGCCTCTGATGAGAGGAGCAATTTATTTTTTCAAAGTTGTGAAGCCTCTGATTAGAGGAGCAATTTATTTTCAAAGTGATAGAAAATTAAAAAAAAAAAGAAGAAGACCTCCGGGCACAGCAAAAGAAAAAGGAAATTAGAAAAAAAGAAGATCTCCGGGCACCTGTTCTAAGACCTCCGGGCATTTCTCTTTAAATCCTTCCGGCACAGCGAAAGAAAAGGAAAGTTAGGAAGAAAGAAGACCTCCGGGCACCTATTCTAAGACCTCCGGGCACCATTTTCAAATAAAAGACATTTTTAAAGACCTCCGGGCACCTGTTTCAAGACTTCTGGGCACTATTCTCAAAAATCCACGGATAAGACCTCCGGGCGCCATTTTCAATGAAAATATATTTTTAAAAACCTCCGGGCACCTGTTTCAAGACCTCCGGGCATTATTCTCAGAAGTCATGTTTCAAGACCTCCGGGCATTATTAAAAAAAAATCATGGATAAGACCTTCGGGCGCCATTTTCAATGAAAAGACATTTTTAAAGACCTCCGGGCACCTGTTTCAAGACCTCCGGGCATTTCCTCAAAAGTTATGTTTTCAAGACCTCCGGGCACCTTTCTAAAAAATCATTGATAAAGACCTCTGGGCATCACTCTCAAAGTCAAGAATAAGACCTCCGGGCACCACTTTCAAAGAAGTAACATTTTTAGACCTCCAAGTATCTGCTTTCAAAAACCTCCGGGTAACATCTTTCAAAATGACATTTTTCAAAACCTTCGGGTACCATTTTCAATTCTTGCAAAGTCAAACTCGTTACTTTGAGAAAGGTCGAGCCTCGGTATGATTAGTCAAGTGGCGATATCTGAAGAATCTGACAAGGAATTTCAAAACTGAACGAGAAAGAGATGGGATATCCAGAATTAGTCTTCACTTTCGTAAGACTAAGGTAGTAAGTGAGGTGATGATCTAAGTTGTGTTCAAACTCATTGTCAAAAAAATTCGAAGTTCATTTTTAGATTTCAAAGTTGTGAAGCCTCTGATTAGAGGAGCAATTTATTTTTCCAAGTGATAGAGCCTCTGATGAGAGGAGCAATTTATTTTCAAAGTCGTAGAGCCTCTGATGAGAGGAGCAATTTATTTTCCAAGTGATAGAGCCTCTGATTAGAGGAGCAATTTATTTTTCAAGTGATGGAGCCTCTGATTAGAGGAGCAATTTATTTTCAAAGTTGTAGAGCCTCTGATGAGAGGAGCAATTTATTTTCAAAGTCGTAGAGCCTCTGATGAGAGGAGCAATTTATTTTTCAAGTGATAGAGCCTCTGATTAGAGGAGCAATTTATTTTCCAAGTGATAGAGCCTCTGATTAGAGGAGCAGTTTATTTTTCAAAGTCGTAGAGCCTCTGATGAGAGGAGCAATTTATTTTTCAAGTGATAGAGCCTCTGATTAGAGGAGCAATTTATTTTCCAAGTGATAGAGCCTCTGATTAGAGGAGCAGTTTATTTTTCCAAGTGATAGAGCCTCTGATTAGAGGAGCAATTTATTTTTCCAAGTGATAGAGCCTATGATTAGAGGAGCAATTTATTTTTCCAAGTGATAGAGCCTCTGATTAGAGGAGCAATTTATTTTCCAAATGATAGAGCCTCGCTAAAAATGGATCTCAATAACTGGACAAAATTGGTTATACTGTCTTTGCCCTATTCCTGATTCTCAGCAATGTGCAAAGAGGGGCAGCTGTAATAACCAATTTTCGTCCGGGTCGGATTCGAATCCGACCCGGGCCAAGTACGAACCAGGCCTGCTATTCAGCAGGCCCAATCTGCTGTCCAGGCCCATTGGCCCATTTCCGGCCCAAACCCCTCAACCCCCAAAACAGGCCCAATTTTCGGGCCCTTTTCAACCAAGCCCAAACCAACAGCAAACCTACCACCCCCAAAACCCTAGCCCCTGCCACCAGCCACCATCACCCCTGACAGCCACCCTCCCCACACTCAAGCCTCTGCCACCAGCCTGCCACACGCCACCAGCCTACCTGCAACACTCAACCCAAGCCCCCACGCAACCCCTCCATAAAACAAACCCCAGATCAGAAAAAAAAAGGAGGAAGGAGGAGGAGACCCCACCGATTCGGACCCCTCCCGGAGGCCCCCAGATCCGAACCAACAGGGAGGGCCGAAGCCCCTCAGAGGAGGAGGCCCCTCAGCCAGCCGCAAATCGACACCCAAAAATCCAGATCTGGGGTCCGAAACCCAGATCTGGATACCCCTCCCCTTTCGAAACAAAATCACCAAACAAAAACAGATCGGCCCCCCCTCTCCGAACCAACCCGCTCAAAAAAGAAAAAAAACCTGCAAAAAAAAAAACCACAAACCAAACACCAAAAAAAAAACCAAACAGAAACAAAAAAAAAAAGAGAGAGAAAGTCGAAAAGTTTTTCCTAGATCTAGGGTGGTGGACTCCGATTCGGGCAAAACGGAGCCCAGAATCGGAGAGAGGAGACCGACGCGGTTCCAGAGGAGGTGATTTGGAGTACGCCGGCGGCCGGCGAGCGGCGGCCGGCGACGGTGGACGGCGGCCGGCGAGCGGCGGCCGGCGATGGTGGACGGCGGCCGGCGCGGTGGCCAGCGCCGGAATCTGGGTTTTGTATGGTTTCTGATGAAGAGAGAGAGAAAAGAGAGGAGAGAGAAGAGAAGAAAAAAAAAGGAAAGAAAATGAAAAAAAAAAGGGGTTTGGGGTATAAATACGGTGCCAAAACGGCACCGTTCCTGGGGGGCGGGTCGAGGTGACCCGCGCGTCGACCCGGGGTCCGCGCGGGTCACCCGCTCCATTTTTAAAAAAAAAAACTCCGGCGTAAAAACGACGCCGTTCGGACCCAGGGTCCGCGCGTGGACCCGCGGGTCGACCCGGGGTCCGCGCGCCCGACCCGGGTCTGTTAAAAAAAAAAAAAGCAAGGGCGCAAAACGACGACGTTTTGGTCCCTGGAAGCGGGTCCACAGGACCCGCGCGCGGACCCACGGGTCGACCCGGGGTCCGCGCACCCGACCCGTTTCGGGCCACCAAATAAAAAAAAAGAAAAAGGAAGGCCTGGACCGGATCCGGCCCAAACCGGATCCGGTCCGCGCCGAACCAGGCCCAAATGGCCTGGCCTCAGCAGGCCAAGCCTGGTTTTGGGCCCAGCAGCCCAAAACCAGGAGTTTTGGGCCAAAAAAAAAAAAGAAAAAGAAAAAGAAAGAAAAAAAAGAAGGAAAAGAAAAAAAAATAAAAAAATAATAATAATAGTAATTTAAAAATAATAATAATAATATAAAAAAATCAAAATCAAAAAAATTAAAAATTAAAAAAAAATAATGATACATAAAAAATAAAATCAAAAATTAAAAAAAGAAAAAAATATAAACAAAAAAATTTTCACGATTATCGATTTTGATTTTGTTATTTTTGATTTTATTCAGGTAGTCGAGTACGAGCAAAGAGTTTTGTGAAGATAAAGTCCGGCATTTTAAATTTCGGATTCTCGACATTTGACAGGTATGATTTTAATTTTCTTATTTATTTTCATTACTATTTGTATTTATTTATTTTCGTCCGGCATTCGATATATTTTTATTATTCTGTTTCAATTTTAAAATATTAAAATAATAATTCTTGTAATACATGTCTTTTAAAATTTTTTTCGATAAATAAAATTTTCTAAAAACGGATTTCTTTCTCGGGATGGTCGGAGTATCAATCGTTCTTTGAAATGGTCCGAGTAAGAATAATAATCGAAACATTATCGAAAGTATCGGAATGGTTCGAGAATTATTCTTACATAAATAATTTCTTTTATTTCGGAAATAATTATTAAAAGCATTTTAATTTAACTTTAAAAAAAAAAAGGACTTTTAATAAATGCGAATAGCCGACGACGGAATTCGAAGGATCACGGTTGTGATTCCTAAGATGTCTTGAGGTGAGAAGATCTCGTTAAATACCACCGAGAGTGTCGGGAATATTTAATGAGTATTTTCGATAATAAATTTATGTTCACTTTCGATTTCTAAAAAAATAAAAAAATAGTTCAAGAAAATCCAAAAAATAATAAACATGTTTTTTTTAAGAATAAAAAAAATAAAAGAGAATTATTTTTAAATACCGATGTTAAATCCATTAAATCGAGATTAAAGATAACACGTGATCAAGTGGTACCGTTTTCTAAACGGGCGTTGCGGGGGTGCTAATCCTTCCCCGTACGTAACCGACTCCCGAACCCGATTTTGTTTTCTCTCTGGTTCAAAGCGCGGACTTCGAAATTGGTTTTAAAAATGTTTTAATTAATTTTAAAATATTTTGCTAAAATCGGTTTTAATAGGTGGCCAATCACACCTAGCAAAAAAGATTGGTGGCGACTCCATTTTTTGTGTTTTCATCAAATTCGTCGTAGCGGTCCGAAAAAATCGTTATGACAATGTAAATTAACAAATAAGAGGAAAAGAGAGAAAGTCTTTTTTATCAAGGATAATTTTGTTTTTACAATTTCTTTCCTAACAATTTTATATTTTTCATTTCTCTTTTTCAAACAATTTTTACTCATTATATCATTTAATAATTATTGTATTGTAAAGTGTATGTTTTTTAAATTTACCCAAAATAATAATAAATTAAAAGAGATGAACAATATTTTTTTTAACAAATTATGCAAAATATGTCATGAATTGAGACATGGTAGGAACACACAAATTTTTTCTAAATTGAATTACTATGATAAATTATGCAAAACATATTATGAATTGAGACACGACACGAACACATAAATTTTTCTTCAAATTAAATCATAATGACAAACAATGTAAAATATGAGATGAATTAAGATGCAATAAAAACACAACATAAGAAAAATAATTAAAACACAACACGAAAAATAACACGAACAAGACACGAATACATAAACGTGTAAAAATATACATAAAATAAATTATTAACATATAAAAATTCATTATACTCTGAAAACACAAAAATATAACATTAATACGAATACGTCACGAACATACAAAATTTTCTTTTAATTAAATAACTATGAAAAATTATGAAAAATATGTCATAAATTGAGACACGACATGAACACACCATTTTTTTTTCTAAATTGAATCACAATGAAAAACTAAGTAAAATATGAAATGAAATGAGATACGACATGACACGAACACAACATAGGATGTGTAAAAATATATATAATGAATTATTAACGTGTGAAAAACTAAGTAAAATATGAAATGAAATGAGATACGACATGACACGAACACAACATAGGATGTGTAAAAATATATATAATGAATTATTAACGTGTAAAAAATTATATAAATTTATAATACTTTAAACACACAAAAATAACATGCACGAACGTGTAAAAATATATATATATAATAAATTATTAACGTGTAAAAAATATATAAATTTATAATATTTTATATAAATTATTAACGTGTAAAACTAATACACGAACGTGTTAAAAAAATTCTCATTTGTCATTTTAAATATTTTAAACTGACGAAAATATCCATGGTTATTCATTATATTACTAATTTGTCATTTTAAATATTTTTATTAATAAAATTTATAAATAAGAATTCTAATTCTATCGAAAGACTTTAATTAAAAATATTTATTTGATAATAAATAAATAAAAAGAGTTAAAATTTACATTAAATTACTTTATCTTCAAAGTTATAATTTTTCATTATTAATCTTAAAAAGTAAACAAAAAAAGGTACATTAATCTATTTTAAATCATAATGCAAATTTTGATTCTTTATATAATATGTAACTTTATGCTCAATATATATATTTTTTTATAAATAAATAAGTTTTATAATATAAATATTTTATATATTATATTATAAATAGTAATAATATTTATTTCATTCTTATTTGTATTATAAATAGTAATAAAATTTATCATTGAAAATTTCAATATCATGATAATTTAAAAAAAAAAAACAATTATTACAACATTTAAATAATACTTTTAAAAATTAAATATAATAAAATAAAATTTTATGAATTTAAATTTTATGAATTTCTATCATTTTACTATTAATAATTCTTTATTTTATGATTTTATTTTATTTTACCAATCTTATAATTTTCTTAAATTAGTGTCAATTAATGAATGATAGATTATTTTCAAAGTATTTATTATCTATCATTATCAATTTATAATCCTACTATATTTTAATCTACTTCTACCAAAAACTTAATTAGTTTTTTAGAAAGTTGAAATTGTCAAACTTAATACGACTTAATATAGTTTTTACTTTATCGTACAAAAGTGATGTTAGATTTAGATTAAAAACTTATATCTTAGAGATAAGTTAAATTTTTAAAAATAATAGTGTTGTCATTAGGAAAATATTACAATATGTTTAAAGAGAAAGTGTTTGTCAATTTTTCTATTTATTTTAGTACTTATATTTTGTCTTTTTTTTATTACTTTTAATTATTATTTTTTATTTAGGGTTTGGTTTGCATATTTTTTGTTGATTAATTGATTAATATTATCAGTGTAGTGATTTTATTTTAAAATATATTAGTCGTAACATATTAGTAGTACTATTTGTCAATGGGTCTAAAGTAATGAAATGAATATATGAAATTAAATGTGTATTAGGTTATAGAGGTGAAATTACGTAATCTTATAATACCTTGGAGAGTATTTTATTTTCACATAATTTAATCAATTTATAAAATTTATCGTCCTTATTAATTACCTTTATTAATATTTTTTTGAATAAATGGACATTTTATAATCCAAAAAGCATGTCAAATAACTTGCTACAAAATATATATTTTCTTACCATGTTATATTTTACTAAAGATTTGTTTATGTAATTGTTATATTTTTGGCTTACACTTATTTAAAATTGCTTGCATAAAAAAAAAATTAGGATAATTAGGATATGCAATGTGATAATTATTATCATGATTTTTTATTATTGAACAAATACAAGATAATTAACGTGTAACATCACGTGCAAAGCATGTGCCACAATGACTAGAGTATAAAAGCACGAATTGGAGAATCTTTTGAATTGACGAAAATAGTCATTGTTTTTCATTATATTTCTAAATTGCCATTATAAAAAAAATTATTATTAATAAAATTTATCTAATTTATGACTACAAAGTTTAGTTTCATTAAAACACTTTTGTTAAACAGATTAATTTGATAATAAATAAAAAGAATTAAAATTTTATATGAAATTACTTTATTTTAAAATTTTTAATTTTTCACTAATCTTAAAAAGTAAATCCATTTATTTGGTATAAATAAAAAATAATTAAAATTTAAATTAATATAATTTTATATTAATATTAATATTAATATTAAAACAATAAACTTTATAATAATTTGATATTATTTGCACATAAACAAACTTTACATGTTAATACAAATTTATTTAATATACACTTTATTAATGTTATTTATTTAAAGTATATAATTATATAATTAAAAATAAATAAATCAACGAATATTCACATGCAAATACATGTGACAATAAATACTAATATTTTTAAAAAACGAAACGAGATAAAATAAAATAAATATTTATCAAAATCGTTCTATTCATCCCATCCCGCTTTTCAAAAAACATTCTCTTCATTCGAAATGAATCGATACAAAATTTATCTTGATCGAATTTACCATACCTAGTCACAATAACAACTGATAGTTTGTTGCCTTCTCTTTGTTTTTCCTTCTGGCCACGATAGCAACTCCGATTCAATCCACTTGATTCTCAGTATCTTTTTGCTTGTGTACTCAGTACTGACTAAACAGTAAATAGTGAGGACGTAAAGAAGAGCTGTTGCATGTCAGTTCATAGTATATTGTTTTCGAGTGAATGTAAAATCGCAAGCCAAAAAACAACAAACATTACGGTTATTTTGATTTGTTGGAGTGATAAAATAATTTCAATTTTTAAAATGAGAATTAAAGTTTGAATTTTGAGATTCATCAATATTAAAAGGGCTTTTACCATTACAATTTCGATTCGATAAAAATTAATTTTTCATCAACTATAAAATGAGACGAAGGAACCTTGAGTTTAGATCCCAAAAATAAGCAACAAGATTTTTGCAACGGGCTTCAGTGTCACTTGCATATCAACCCGTAAAGTATTGTTCATTTTAATTCATTAAATTTTATAATTTTTTTATAAAAAAATTTTTATAAATTAAGATGGGATAAATATTTATAAACTCAATTGAATTTTAGTATATAGTGGATGTAGGATTCATATCTCTTCACTAATATAATGACATTTTTTCTTTACTTAAACAGTATCTAGTATCATTAATGGCACATTGTTTGTATCACTACATTAACCTACAAAATATTATCCATTTCAATCTTTTAAGGATCCATTTGGATGGACGATGAGATTAAAAACAGCGGTGGTGGTGACATTGGGTACTGTAGCGATAAGATTAAAATCAGTGGTGGGATATGTGTTTGGATTCAAACGCAGCGGTGGCGGTGAGGTGAATAATAATGAGAAAAAATTATCATTAAGGATATTAGATTAAAATGTGTATATATATAATAAATAATTAAAAATATATTTATATTAAATAATAAATTATATTAAAATTATATTTATGTTAAATAATAATTAAAAAAATTTAAAAATACATTTATGTTAAAAAATAAATAAATTAAAAACTTAAAATTAAAAAAAAAAAAAAAAAACAATAAAAGTAAAAAGGAAATTACCTCCTCCAAAACTTCAATCCTGGAGCCTTAAAGTTCCAATCTAATTACCACCCCATTGGGGTGGCATCCAAATGCCACCGCAGTGGGAAGAAATCTCTTCCACAATTTCTCCAAGATCCTATCACGCTGTAGATGCGATGGGATCCAAAAAAAACTCTAAATTAAAAATAATATAAATATTTATATATTTAATTAAATTTTAATACACATTCAATGTATGATTTATGACTTTTCTATGACACCATAACACTCAACCTGTTATGACTCTCTGTTCATAGAAATTGCTTTGGAGTGAATGATGTAACTTTTTGTTATGACTCTGTTCCTGAAATTAGATTTGTCAGTAGAAAATCATCAGATATTTTTGTAATTTGCTTTGGCTTTTCAGTATTTAACCTTGACTTTATCAACAATTAACCTTAGTTTGTTCCTTTTTGTAATCATTAATCTAAAGCTGCTTTTCACCGATTAACATTGACTTGTCACCAGTAAACTTAAGATTAGTTTAACAGTTGAAAAAATTTTGAGTTAAAAAAAAAATTAAATAGAAAGAAATGTGTTTATAAAATGTGATGAAAAAATGTGATTTAATTTTTTTTTAAGAATTTAGTATTGTTGTGAAAAAGTGTTGTAGAAAATTGAAATGTCAAAAAAATATATGTTTAAAATAATAAAAGTGTAGAGATATGAGGATAATAAAGTCATTTTATTCAAAAATTAGCTTTTAAAGCCCAAAAGTTATATTTTTTTATTTTTTGGTTTGGCTTTTCATACCATGATTTCAACAGCAGAAGCCAAATTTTTTTTATCTGTTTAACATTACGTTTACGGTAAAAAACAACTTTTAACTTTAAAAATTATATCAAAAATAATGTAAACGAGACCTTAATCGCCTCACCAATCAACTTTAATTGGAGTCTACTATGGAGTATGGACGATGGACTTCTATTCAGTAGAGGTGCTCATAGGCTGGGCCGGGCCGGGGCCCATTTTTTTTTTGCCTAGACCCGTCCGTTTTTTAAATTAAAATTGGAATAAAAAAAATATTTTTTTTTATTTTTTAAATTAAAATTAAATAAAAATAATATTATAATAATAATAAAACACTGTTCCAGGCCGGGCCGGGCCGGAACATGAATTTGCCTGCCCAGGCCCGGCCCGTATTGGGTCGGGCCTGCCGGGCCGGGCGGGCTGCCCGGCCCGTGAGCAGGTCTACTTTTCAGTCCACGAGAAAGATATTTTAATAATAACATAATTTTATTAACTAGTGTTCTTATAATATTTTTTAAATTAATTAATATATTATTTAAAATAATATTATTATATTAAATATAAAAATTAATAATTTTATTATTATTTTTAATGCATTAAATAAAGATAATTTTTTTTAATGTTAATTAATAGACTATTTATAATAATGATATTGCATTAAGACTTTTATTAACGAATATCTTAAAAACACTTTTTAAATTTATTATATATAACAATATCTTCATTTAATGTATTAAAAATGATAAAAGATTTTGCTACGAGTATCTTAAGGCACTTTTTAAGATTAGTTAATATACTATTTATAGAAAGAATATTATATTAAATGCAATAGTTGATAACTTTATTCATCATTTTTAATACATTGGATAAAGATATTACTATGTATAGTAATATTAAAGAATACCCTTAAGACACTTGTTAACAAAATCTAATGATAAATAAAATTATCAATTTTTGTATTGAATACAATATTTTTATTATATATAATATATTAACTAATGTTCTCGTTAACAAAATCTTTATATTAAATATAAAAATTAATAATTTTATTTATTATTTTTAATATATTAATAAAAATATTATTATATTTAATAATTTAAAAAAAATACTGTTAAAGCACTCATATCCATAATAATAATAAAAAATAACCCTTTAACAAATATCTTTAGTCTTTTCTTTCTCTTATAGTCTTTTCTTTCTCTTAGATCATATCCTTACCCTTATCATCAACAGCAAAGAAACTGTTATTATTGGTCTTTCAGGTGAAGATTAAATGGTTCATCAACTTTGTTTTGGACCACAAAATCTATGTTCATTAGTTTGTTCCTCAACTCACTTTAACATGAAGATGTGATCTCATTGCCATTGCCGGCCAAGGGATGATATACTTACCTCATTAACTCTCTTGGGTTGTGGTGGTGGATCTTGTGTCATTGAGAATTGTTGAGAATTGGCTGCCATGTTGGAGATTAGAGTTCTAGCAGCCCCGGGAGTCTTATCAACTAGAGCTCCCCCACTAGCGGCATCTATCATACTTCTCTCCATGGGCATGAGACCTTCATAGAAATATTGGATGAGAAGTTGTTCACTTATCTGATGGTGTGGACATGATGCACAAAGTTTCTTGAACCTCTCCCAATATTCATATAAGGACTCTCCATTGTATTGCCGAATCCCACATATCTCTTTTCTAATGTTGGCAGCCTTAGATGCTGGGAAATACCTTTCCAGAATGCTTTCTTCATATCATTCCATGTAGTGATGGTTCCGGATGGTAGATAGTAGAGCCATTCCTTTGCTGAATCAGCTAGAGAGAATGGGAAGGCTCTCAACTTAACTTGCTCTTCCGTGACCCCTGTTGGTCTCATGCTTGAGCAAACTACATGGAATTCCTTGAGGTGCTTATTTGGATCCTCTCCTGCAAAACCATGAAAAGTTGGGAGAAGATGAATCAAACCAGATTTTAATTCAAAAGCTACCTCAAGATTAGCATATTCAATGCATAATGGTTGTTGATCCAAGTCCGGAGCGGCTAGCTCCTTGAGAGTTCGGTTGTCAGCTGCTGCCATCTCTCTTTGCTCCTCTTGGATGTTTTGGATCAACTCCTCGATTGGTTGTTGGTGAGAAGTTATAAATTCCCGAATTCTCC
This sequence comes from Fremontodendron californicum, assembly GCA_030761205.1. Taxonomy (NCBI): domain Eukaryota; kingdom Viridiplantae; phylum Streptophyta; class Magnoliopsida; order Malvales; family Malvaceae; genus Fremontodendron; species Fremontodendron californicum. The sequence goes on from JAULJL010000013.1 coordinate 25,431,982, forward strand.
CAAGTCTTAAGTCTTCTTCAGGAGCTTGAAACATTCACTAATAAAAAAAATAAAAAAAATAAAAAAAAAATAATAAGAAAGTAAATAATTAGAACTGAAAATATGAATAAACCAATAAACTAATAAACTAAAGAAAGCAATCCCCGGCAACGGCGCCAAAAACTTGATGCACCCAAAAGAGTGTATCTTATTTAACCTTGCACTTAAAAAAAAATCAATTGTAGAGTATAGTGATTAGCAAGGGTCGAGTCCTCAGGGATTGGGTTTTAGTTTATAAGTTAATAGTTTAAAACTTAAAAACAAGTAAACAAAAGTAAAGGGGATTTTGAAATCAGATTTAAGCTAAAGTTAACAATAAGAATGAGAAAACAAGTAATTAAGAATAATCAAATATTAAAAATATGGTTAAGGTTTCATTCTCCACCACTAGACATCATTAAGAATCAATTTCATATCTATCAGCATTAATTAGCTATCAAAGTTAACAACCGTAGATAACAACAAGCTCTGTTACCCCAATCTTTCCTTAGTTCATCGTTAAATAGAACAAGCTCTCTATTTAATCTCTAACTATCAAACAACCTAGAATAAGCTCTCTAAGTTCAATTTAATAGCAGCTTTATGATGAGAAAGATAGGTTGATCTAAGCAACAAACACATAAGCTCAGATTGTTCAACTTAGGTTATGTTCCACTTTGCAATTATTGAAAACTTGACCATAATCATTAATCACAAATTGCTACTTATGAATAGGAAATCAAGACAATTACACGGATCAAGACTCCTAAACTAGCATTAGACAATTATCAAGATTTATCTAGTTGGCCACCTAAACAAATCAAAACATCATCATGAACAATTTTAATAGAAGAACATAAGCAACTTTGATAGAAAACAATGATAGATAGATTCTGAAAATTAATTACATAACATGTCTAGGGCTTTGAAATCACCCTTAACCAAATAAAAGTTTAGCCTAGCATAGGCATTGTAAACATAAACATAAAATTAAAGAGAATCTAAGAAGAAAATAAAAGAAAGAAAGAAGAAGAAGAAGAAGAATATTAATTATCCAGCCTCTTGCTCTCTCAAAAACAAAGAAACAAAGATGAAATCAGAATTTGATGCTTGGGGAAGTGTCAATTTCGTATGCCCCTTTGGTCTCTATTTATAGGCAATAGCAAGGGCATCAAACAAGTGAATTTCAGCTCTCTCCCTTCAATAAATGCTGACTTGTGGCTAAAGTTAAGGAAAAGTGGCTGACTTTTGTGTTTTAAGGAAATATATAAGCCTTGGCAGCCAAGTTTGAATAAAGTAGGAAAGTTTTAGTCAAAGCACTCTTTAATGAAGAGAGATTATATTCTTGCAGCCAAAGTAAGTGTAAGGAAGGAAAGTCTTGGCTGATTTAATTCTCCTACTTTGACTAGGATTAGTTTTAAGGAAAGATACTTGCAATTAATGCAATTAATGCAAGTTGACAGCCACTAATACTTCTTTGACAAGGATAAACATAAATGTCAGCTAAGGTATTAAGAAAAAGATGTGATTTGCGGCTAGGGTTTTTTCTGCCACTAGGGTTTTTAGGAAGATATTCCAATGCCGATTTGGATGACCATTTCTTATCCGATTTAGGCCCATGACCAACCGTTGGAAAGGTAATCAAGTGATCTTGAAAAGTCAAGAAGGAAGTTTCTTCGAATAAAGAGTCTAATATCATGTTTTCTTTGCAACAAGCTCCGGAGGTCAAATCTGTCTTCTTGCTTTGCACCAAGAATTTGATCTTTTTGACTCACAACTCTTTTTCCATCTTGTGATTGTGATTTTGTAAGCTCTTTAACATCCTAATTGACATGTTTTGACTTCATCTCCTCCAAAATACCTACAAAGCATAAAAACCTAGTAAAATGTCAAGGAAGTAAGAATCAAAGCACAAAGTATAAAGAAATTAAATAGGAAAATGTATGAAATTAAGCACTTATCACTTCATTGAGACTAGTGGTACGAGCACTGACGGGTTTGACAAGTATTCCTTGACTTTTTCAAAAGCATTTTGACAGTTGTCATTCCATTCACCAGTATCATGCTTGCGAAGAAGCTTGAAAATGGGATCACATTTGGAAGTGAGTTGAGAGATGAAACGAGCGATATAGTTCAGCCTTCCTAGAAACCCTCTTACTTCATTTTGTGTGCGAGGAGGAGACAAATTTTGGATAGCCCGTATTTTATCTGGATCCACCTCAATTCCTTTTCCACTGACTACAAAACCCAGTAACTTCCCTGATTTAGCACCAAATGTGCACTTGGCAGGGATTAACTTAAGTTGAAACTTCCATAACCTCTCAAATAACGTTATGAGGTTAGCTATGTGATTTTCACCTTTGCGGGATTTTGCGATCATGTCATCTACATAGACTTCAATCTCTTTATGCATCATGTCACGGAACAAGGTCACCATCGCCCTTTGATAAGTGGCACCTGCATTTTTTTCCGAAAGGCATGACTCTATAACAGAACATCCCCCACATCGTCACAAAAGTGGTTTTCTCTTTGTCTTCAAGAGCCATCTTGATTTGATTATAACTCGAGAAACCATCCATGAAAGAGAATGTAGAGAACTTGGCATTGTTGTCCACAAGAGTGTCAATATGGGGAAGTGGAAAGTTGCCTTTTGGACTTGCTCGATTCAAATCTCGGTAGTCTACACACATTCACACTTTCTCATCTTTTTTAAGCACCGTGCTATGTTTGCTACCCACTCAGGATATTTGGCTACTTCCAAGAAACCTGCGTCGAATCGCTTCTTGACTTCTTCCTTTATCTTCAGTAGCATCTCGGGTTTCACGCGCCTCATTCTTTGCTGCACCGGCTTGTATTCTGGCTTTAGAGGCAACCTATGCTCCACGATATCTGTACTTAGACCTGGCATGTCTTGATAAGACCATGCAAACACATCTACATACTCTTTGAGTAACTCTTGCAGTTTCTGCCTATCATCGTGTGAAAGTGATGAGCTAATCTTGACTTCCTTTTTATTTTCAGCATCACCTAAATTAATCATTTCTACAATTTCCTGGTGAGGCTCTATTGGTTTCTTTTCCTATTCCATTAGTCCCAAAAGATCTGGTGATAAGGTATCATCATCTGAGTCTTCTTCATTATCAAGTTCACCGACATGGGCGAAGTTTTCAAAATCAAATCTTGGATTATTATCATGATCGTTTGTATGTTCATTACTTGAAGACCTGGAAATGGTTGAGAGGATAGGGATTGATATATGTGTAAAATATGGAAATGAAATAAGACAAAGAGGAAATGTGCTGAAATGCATTCCATTTATTATTGAATACAAAATGACAAAGATAAATTAGCCCATACATAAGAAATTCTCTAATGTTCTTGGGCGTGAACAATTAGAGACCAGATTTTTCATTACTTTGAAAGAGGTTCAAGAATAACAGGCAGCTTCGTCATCTCCCAATTCTTCAATTCAGTCCCTGGAGGTGTCGGATATACCAACAAATCTTCTTGTCGAACTCCGCTCTCCACCATCTGGACTGATAACTCAACAAAAACTTGTTCTAATCCCTGAGTAGGTATCACTGGCATATCTGGGTAGATACATCCTCCCAAACAAAATGTATCGTAAAGGTAAGGAATAGTCAGCCAATTGGGTTTTTGTTCATAACCCTCAAAGCGAGTCATTCTCTTCTCTCTTTTGTCCTTCATCTTTCCTTTCTTCTCCCATGTCGGCTTATACCCTAAGCCAAATCTTTCTCAATTCACTGGAATAATTGACGGCTCCTCAATCCCTTGTAGATTCTTCCCCAAGCCAACACCAACACGCCATCCTTTCCCAACTGTTTGGTTGAACAACATCTGGACAACCCTAGGAAAATGTATGTCTAGCCCTTTAAAATTTTCCCCTACACATATTGCATTGACAAACTTTTAGGACCTAAAAGAACACTCCAAGGCCTCTTCAGCAGCTTCCACATACGGGGCAGATGATAGTTGAGTCTCCATTATATCTTCTTCTCCACAAACACTAACATGGTTATCTTCCACGAAAAACTTCACTTTCTGATGCAACGAGGACGGGACAGCACCTGCAGCATGGATCCATGGCCTTCCCAACAAACAACTATATGATGGCAAGATGTCCATCACTTGGAATTTTACGTCGAATGTACATAGACCAATTTGTAGGGGAATTTCTATTTCTCCCAATACTTCTCGACGAGTGCCGTCGAAAGCTCTCACAACCATGTGACTAGCCCTTATATGAGTCATATCAATAGGCAATTTAACCAACGTATTCATCGGCATGACGTTGATCGAAGACTCATTGTCAATAAGGACCTTGGCCATTGTATGACTTTTGCACCTTGTAGTAATGTGTAAAGCCTTAGCATTGCCTCGACCATCCAGGGGAATCTCGTTATCATTAAAGGCTATGTAATTGGAGGTGACCAAATTCCCAACAATGTGACTCACATTTTCCACAGAAATATTATAAGCCACGTACGCCTGATTCATCATTTTCATTAAGGCGTTTCGATGGGGCTCAGAGTTCAGAAGTAATGATAGCAGTGATATACGTGCTGGTGTCTTGTTCAACTGTTCTACTACACTGTATTCACTATGCTTGATTAACTTCAAAAACTCGCAGGCTTCTTTATCCGTCACTGCATCTGGAATCATGACCGGATCTTTCTCACTTCCTAATTCCTTCTCACTTTCTTTCATCTTTTCCCTTTTAGCTTCCTCCAACATCTCAGGAGAGTAACATCGCTCACTCCTAGTCATGCCCCCTACACCGGTTATGTGTGCCGAGTCCATAGTTTCAGAGTAGCTTGGACTTGGCTCAACAGCTGAAGTTATGACCATACAATCATACTTCCATAACACTGCTTTGTTGTCATGATAAGGGAAAGAGCTTGGAACACTAATCGTGACAACAGGTTTGGTAACAGGAGCGGGTTTTGGCCTCTCCTCAAAGTAGATTGTAACTGGCTTGATCTTGAAAGATGTTCTTGAAGAAAGTTCTTCAATTACGCTTATTTCATTTCTCCCATATTCTTCATATAACTCCACCTGAAAGGATTCCATTAGCCTTTGCAACTCTCGTCGAAAACCAGCACATTCTTGGATAGAATGACCTATGACTCCTATGTGATATTTGTAATTTTTGGAAAGGTCAAGTTTTCCACGATGTGTGTTTGAACTCGCTGGTAAAGGGCGTATCATATCAGCTTTAACTAAAACGTCAAAGATACACCTTAATGGAGTTGTAATATCATCCACACTTCTCTTGATAAATGGAGCTTTATCATCACCGAGTGCATTGATTGTTTGCCTCGTGTGGTTTGGCAAGGGGTTTCCATTTACATTCGGCTCTCCCTTGGTCTTAAAATTTATTAAGCTAGCCCTGACTAGACTTTGGACCTTGTACTTCAATGACAAGCAATCCTCAGTAGAGTGTCCGATATTCCCTGAGTGATAATTGCTTTGGACATTGGGGTTATACCACCTAGGGTATGGAGGTTTCAAGAGTTCGAGGTATACAGGTGCAATTAGGTGATTTTTAATGAGGTCTGGAAGCAATGTGGTATAAGTTGTGGGGATGGGTCAATTGGAGCCCTTTCTCAATGTGCTCTTTGGTTACTTGTTGGTTGGGAAAGTTGGGCTATGGGTTTAGATGACATGGTAGGTGCTCGAGGACGGAAGGTAGGTTAGAAAGTTGGTGGTGGTGCAGGTGGATAGGAGTATGGACTATAGGTGTTATATTATTGGAGCTTGGGTAGTAAGGTTGGTATGTGGGGTAAAGGTTGTATGGTGTGAATCCTCCTTCATATGCGATTGCCTGAACTCTAGCGTCCTTCTTTTTGGGGGCTTCTTCTTTCTTTGTTCCAAACGGCTCAATTGCTTCTATTTTTCCATTCTTTATCGCATTCTCGATGATCTCTCCCGAAATCACCATGTCAGCGAAATTCTTTGTGGCATTCCCTATCATCTTGTCATAATAAGGGGCCCGGAGAGTGCTCACGAACAACATGTAAGGAGCAAGTGACAAGAAAAAAGAAAAAGAAAATAAATAAATAATAAAAATACAACAAAGTAAAAACAGAATAAGCAAATCAACCAAAAGGAAAATGGGTATCCTTAGTAACAGGTATTAGGCCCAAACTCAGATTGGGCTTATACCCCATATGACTAGCATCACAAACAAACCCTGAATCAACAACTTGAAAGTCGAGTTAGGAAGCCCTAGTAAATAAATAAAAAAATTAAAATAAGGTGTCTACATATATCCTTTCTATTTAAATCATGCCATGTAATCAAAAAAATCATTTATTTATTACAAGAATCATTAATGAATTACTGAAATAAATACTTATCATTTAATTATTACATGTAATGTGTAATAAATGATTGGCTTTTTCTAAAATCTGATTACGTGACATGATTTAAATGAAAGAGATATATGATAACATGTAGTAATTGTTTAATACAATCCTTGAGATATAGAAGAGAAAGAAAACATTAATTTTCCATGGATGGATGGCCTCATTTTTCATTCCAATTTACTGTTTATCGTGTTTCACATTTCCCCTAATTTCTTTTTAGGATTGTCAAGCATCTTCAACCCTTTTCTTTTAAAAAAAAAATGGATACCATTTTTTGTGTATTGTTTATGGATCCTTTCCTTTGGGGCTTAAAAAAATTACTTTTAGAGTTCACAGTTCATACCCCCACATAATCAAGAAAAGAAGATTACTCTCAGGGTGGGTTTGGTTTGGTGAATGTAAGATTGCGGTTGGTAATAGGATTCCCCCTTACAAGATGACGAAGTCACGTTCTCCTGAATCTTACATGCATGCGTTTGGTTGACCGTCCCTTCATTTAAGATGATCATGTTTGGTTGGCAGGAATATAACGTTTCGAAATCCTCACATTACTAAAATACCCTTGCCTTTGTACAAGCCAATAGTATATGGGGACTTGCAGCGTGCTACAAATTCACAGTTTTACAAATAATTTCGAATTGAATTACATTCAACCAATTCATGCACATCCAACCAGTAATTTCGAATTGAAGTACATTAGTAGCTAAACTAAACATGACCACAAGTGATATAGCCACAAACAATAGCATTTTGAACATAGTATCCATTATCTCCAATTGTAAAATTAGAATTGTAACCAATCGCATCTTCTTTCTTATTCCTAAACGAGTCATAACTGTTATAACCAACAAAATATTAAATTATTAGGAAAAATTTTCAAAACATAGACAAAATCTATAAACATAACATGAGCATCTAATTTAAAGAGAAAAAAAGAAAAAATGAAGGCAGAACTTAAATTATTGCAACTTAAGACAACAACTAAAATGTAATATTACATTGGTTTCAGTTCTCTAGACAACAACTAAAATGTAATATTATAATTTCTCACATTTTCTCAATAAACAATGAAAAGGTAAATCTCAAATAATCCTAAAATAATTCAATCTAAAGTGAGCAATTTTCTAGACTGGAAAATAAAGGTTTGGACCAACCAATGAAAAAAATAGTCCAGGCATGCGACTGATGCTGCTACTGCCCGATATATTACTCTGGCAGGGGTGATGCCAATGCTACAGTCAAAAGAATCATGTACATGAAACTGCAGAAGTCTATCCAGTCTAAACATTTTACACTCTGTTAGGTTTTTTGCTATACCTTGTGTATTGTAACTCTAAAAATGTTAATTATCCAGACTTCAAAGGGTTGTTATCAGATAAAGTCCCAAATTAGTATCAACTCCAAGCCTACTACTGAATTGAAGCAATTCATATAGTTTCAAGCATTTCGAAAAAAAAAAAGAATCATAAAAGCCCAAAAACAAAGACAATAGGGAGAGGCAATGATTAGGGAGAACTAGGACAATAGGGAGAGGCAATGATTCAGGAGCACCAAGAAAAAGATAAGAACAAGAACAAGAAAAAATAAAAACAAGGACAAGGACAATAGGGAGAGGCCACGAAAAGAAATGCAAAATCCAAAATCGAAACCCCAAACCTAAACCCCCAATATTCGAAAACCCAAACGTTAAAACCAAAATCAAAACCCTAAACCTAAACCTAAACCTTCAATCTGACATTCAAACACAAAATCAATAACATAAAATAAATATAAATCAAAGATTTCGAAATGAAATCAAGATTTCGAAATGAAATCATACCTGGATTTCGAATGGGAGAGGCAACGATTCAGGAGAAGTCGAGAGGTAGAGACAACGATCCAAGTAGAAATTGAGACCAGAGGAAGAGTGACTGTCGGCTAAAATGTTTTATTTCATAATTGTCGAGAGGTCGTGGCATTGGGGGTGTTATTTCATTATGCTATTAAGGGCAAAAGTGGCAAAAATGTTACATTACGGCATAATGTAACATAACCTCAGAGAGAGGAGGGTATGACATTACACCCAATATGATCCAATTTTGACACTGTAGCTAATATCATATTACCGAGCTTGCGGAATGTTAGTGAACCAAATATGATAATCTCATGATAGAATGTAAGATTACGCCCTATAATGAAAGATTTATCGAACCAAACCCGTCCTCATGAATTTCAAGTGATTCTATCTCTCGGTCATACGCTTTTGCTTTTAACCGATAAAAGAAAGAATAACTTGCACCTCATCATTCTACAACCCTAAAACAATAACACTTCAATTTTGGGGTACAAAAAAGCTTTTTATTTTCTATCATTAAGGAGGACAAAACCCTTTTATTAAATGTAATAAATATAAGTATGATTAATTGGTGTTTATGTATATCGGTTGATGTTAATTGATTATATTTAAAAAAATACATTTAATATTTTTTTATTAAATTCAAAAATAATTAATATATTAATTGTATTTTTTTTTTAAATATCATCTTAACACATGTCAATAAGCCTAAATATAATAGCTTAATTACAAATCTCTATAATTTATTCGTCACTAAACAATCATTAATTACTTGGCCAAAAAAAAAACAATCATTAATTAACTTTGTTAGGCACCTTTAAAGAAAAACACTTGATTTTGATAAGAAAATTGTTAATTAGTGCATACCGATTAGGATGATATTTTAGAGAGAAAAAATACAATTAATATATTTATTTTTTAAAATTTAATAAATAATACATTAAATACAAAAACAAAATTTAAAAATAAAAATTCTTTAACCAATACCTTAATCGGACACTTTTAATAAAACTCCAATAATCCATTATTAATTTTTTCTAAATATAATAGCTTAACTACAAATCTCTATAATTTATTAGTCACTAAACAATCATTAATTAACTTTGTTAGGCACCTTTAAAGAAAAACACTTGATTTTGATAGGAAAATTGTTAATCAGTGCATACCGATTAGGATGATATTTTAGAAAGAAAAAAAAAATACAATGAATATATTTATTGTTTAAATTTAATAAAATAATACATTAAATACAAAAAAAAAAAAAAAATTCTTAACCAATACCTATTATTATGGTCAATAAACTAAATAAAAAATCCCCAGATTCTGATGGTAATCAGCATGCGCAGAAACAAAGAAAAAAAAAATGCCCTAATGTCAACTGAATTTGATTAGAAAAGGACAAAATCATCCCTACCAGAACCTAAAGTTTTGCCCAAAAAAAAAAACCAGGGCAACTCAGGAAACCTACTTTATTATAGACGTGAGTCTGAATCATATTCATAGGGCACCTAACTCAGATTTAGTGGGGGGTTTTGGAGAGGGAAAAAAAAAAGGGGCAAAAAACATTATTACTCCAAAGCGCTCCAACCAAAAGGAATCAAAAGGAAAAGCATAGAAAATCGCATATGATATTGACATTCAAGAAAAGGAGCACCGAATAAAATAAAGATTAGATTTATTAAATATTATCTCAGTTTAAAAATCATATAATTATAACACTGACCACCAAATTTTATCATATTTTTAAATTGGCCCCCACTCTTTCAAACTATCTTACCAAATCATCAAAACTTAGTTCCTAAGCAAAAAAATAATTAAAAAAAGAATAAAATTAAAATTTCAAATTGTTAGATCAGTTATCAACCGAAACTCAAAAGAAGAGCAAATTATAAACAATTTTTTTCTTACCCGGAAAATGACTACTCGCCGGCAAGTACATTTTTAATCCAGGGCAAAAAAGATAAGAAAAAAAAATGCAATTAAAGGTAGGGACCGCCGCCGATCACCCCTATATTCGGGCGCCGATGTATCCTACCACCACCCAAAAAAAAAAATTTAATACTAAAATTTTCTCATTTTTAAGGTCTCGGAAAATTACCCAAAAAAAGAATAGAAAATTTACATATTTGGATTCCAAAGACCCCATAAACGAGAATTGAATAATCCTAATACGTCCGGTAACACCTTCCTAGCCAAGCCCTTGTGGTTACTTGTCTTTGTTGTCGCCGCCGCTGCCATCGTCGTCCGTACTTCTTCATCGGGATCCTCTGCTACGGGAAACTCTTCAGTCACTTCTGCCATTTCAGCTACCTCTTCTTTAGCATCTTTTTCCGTTGAAGTGACGTCATTAGCAAAAACCCGTACTTCCTCGGTAGAATTCTCCAAGACAGGAGCTTTATGGTCGGGCTGACCCGGTAGGTCAACAACCGGAATATCGGGCACCTGAGTGGCCGTTTTTCTGTTACTATCCCTTCTTTTGGGCCGCGCGTTTTTCTTGGAAGGTTTCTTGGCTTCCCCGTTGGTTAAATGATCTTCAAAAGCTTCAATAACTTGATGGATAAGCTCACGGTTAGGAGAAGAGTCCCAGCGAAACCAATAAGTCGTGTAACAGTCGAAACAATCGCAATCGAAAAGGGGTGGCTTATGGGAGGAACCGCCACTCTTTTGGGTCAGTTTGGCGGAGGTTGGTGGTGGCTTCTTGGAAGATCTTTTCTTGGAAGAATAATCTTGAGAGATTAAAGAAGAGTTGGTGGTGGTGGTGGTGGTGGTTTTGAGGGACCTGGTTATCATGTAAGCTAAAACTTCTCGGTCCTCGAGAGAAAGGACTGAAGCAAGAGCCAAAATGGCAGCTGGGATAAGCTTCAAAATGGAAAGGTAGTCTTCACCAGAAGAAGAAGAAGAAGGAGATGGGTATACTTTACCTATGTTTTTGAGCTTCATGGTTGCTTTTGGTTGTTCTTTGAGGTTTGGTTGAGGTTGCAAAGAAAGGGGGAAATGGACAATAAGGGATTTTTGTGGGATAAGGGAGAGAGGATAACAGTAGTTAGGGTGTTTTAAAAAAAACAAATCATTTTATATATAAAAAAAATCAATTTTTGGGGTTTTGAAATCTGTTTATCTGATTTTTGTTTACTTTGACAGACAAGGCAGAAAGAAGAAGTTACGTGGGGCAGAGAGGTCACGGGTATTTATTTGGGTAAATATGAAAAACATGTACTAAGTACTCAATAAGTAAGTTATTATTAAATAGTTTAATAAATAAAAATTATTTAAAAAAAATAAATAATTAAAAATTATTATAAAAGATATTATAAATATAAAATTATACTTAATAAAAAAATTTATTTATTTTTTCTCTTTCATTAAGGAAATATTATTTTTTAAAAATTTTAATTGAAAATAAATTTAAAAAATAAAATATTTAAATATTTATCTTTTTAATTTTTTAAAATTTTAAAAAATAAATTTTATTTTAGGAATTTTATTTTTATTCTTTTAAATTTTTTAATTAAAAAAATAAATAAAAAATTTTAAAATTTATTTTTTAAAATTAAAAAAAAATTATTTTAAGAATATTTATTTTTAATTAAAAAGTAAATTAAAAAAAAAAAGGAGGAGAAGGTTTTTTTATCAAGAATAATTTTATCTTTACAATATCATTTATAACAATTTCTACTTATTCATTTCTCTTTTTTAAATAACTTTTATTTATTATTTCATATTTACCCTATTTATTTCTCAGGTTAAATAATGACAATCTCTGTTTCACGCCTAGATTTGTCCAAAGTTAGAAGTTACTATTTATTGGTCCAAATTTAAAAATTCGATCCATATTTGAGAAAGATTAGATAAAAAATTAAGTTTAAAATATAGATTTAGAAAGAAAAAAAAATAATGGTTTAAAAAATAAATCCAGCCTTCGATCGAGCATCTAAGATTTGAGTTCGGCATATTTCATTTTTTATTTATATAACATATTATTTATATATTTATATATATCATATAATTTATATCATATAAAATATAAATAATATCAAAAAATATATTAAATTATTCATATTTTAAAATTAAATAAAAAATAATATATTTTAAAAAATTTAGAAAAACAAATAATATAGGTGGGCCTAAACGAACTTTGATTACCCATTTACAATATGAGCAAACTTTGACAGAATTTAAAATCCATATTTCGAGCCGAACTAAGCTTGAACAAGTATATGTGATATTCATATCATACCCGAATCCGGCTCAACTAATGAACACCTCTAATCACGCCTTGTGTTTTGACCAGTGTTATTGATACCGTATCGGTCGGTACGTACCGTTTTTAAGGTAAACCAAAACGGTACCAGTCTCGTATAGTTTCGGTTTTTGTACCGGCCCGTATCGGTCATACAAGCCTATACCGGTCTGTATCAGTCAGTACCGTTCCGTACCGGTTGGTACAAGATTTTGATTTTTAAAAATTCATTTAAAAAAAAAATTATTTATTTGATTTTTTAGACCAATTTTAATATTTTTTGTGTCATTATCATTTTTATTTTTTTTCATAATTACATTTAAAAATAAAATATGTTTATTAAATTAGGCTATTAAACATAATCAATAATAATTTACTATATTTTTTTAATATTTTAATATTTTATTTTACCTATTTGATGTTTAAAAAATTTAGATATTAAATATTTATATTTTATATTTGTATAAAAACATATATATGCATATAATGAATGTATATTTGTATGTGTATATAATATATATTTGATTAAGAAACTTGAAAATAGGCTATACATATAGATATATGAAAAAATATTTGAAAAATTTCGATAAATCCGAAACGGTACGCCGAAACACACCGATATTGATGCGTACTAATACCAAAACAAAAACGATACACTCATCAGTACGGTACTGACTACCTTGATTTTGACACTCTATAAGGTTTTAGGAAGAAAAAAAATTCACGTTCACATGATTAAATAAAAATCTATTCTATTTTGATAAGGTAAATTATGATATTGTTGGAAATGTGGTTGGAAATGTGACAATGATTCAAACTAGGAGTGGAACTTTATGCTTCACAACATTAAATAATTAAATCTAACTCTATTTGGTTAAATTTTTAGTTTTATTTCCTTTTAAGCCTTTTTTTATCTTGATGAAGAACAACAAATAATGTAACAGTGCCATAAATACACATGTTTATGGCCAAAAAAAAAATGGTAGTAAAATTAACCATATTGAGAAATTCTAAGTAGATCAGCAATATTATATACGACACGAAAAAAATAATTAAAACACGCAAATATGATACGATATAAAAAAAATAATACGAACACGATACGAATATATAAATATCTTAAAATCTATATAATATGAATTATTAATGTATCAAAATTAATATAAATATAAAATACTTTAAACACAATTATGATACAATAAAATACACGAACACAAACAAAATACGAATACACGAATTGTCATATCTTTTCAAATTCTATTGAGTGTATTATTATTATTATTATTATTATTATTAAAGTTCTAGTCAATTTCAAATCTTCGAATTGTAATTCTAAGGCCTAGTTTAGCATTGCTGTTGGAAAAAACTTGGGTTGAAAAAAGCTTGAGTTAGAAAAAGTGTGTTTATAAAGTGTAGTGAAAAAGTGTGTTTAAAAACTTTTAAGTGTTTAGTATTGCTGTGAAAAAGTATTGTAGGAAATTGAAATGTAAAAAAAATATGTTTAAAATAATAAAAGTGTAGAGATGTGAGGATAATAAAGTCATTTTATCCAAAAGCCAGCTTTCAAAGCCCAAAAGCTATATTTTTTGGCTTTTTGATTTGGCATTTCAAACCATGGTTTTAATAGCAGAAGCCAATTTTTTTTATCTATTTAGCATTGCATTTGCGGTGAAAAACAGATTTTGACCTCAAAAGCTGTGCCAGAAGCAATGTTAAACGAGGGCTTAAGTTTTATAACGAAACAGTCCTTTTACAGGAAGTAGGATGAAGACTTAGCAACCGACCATTAGCACCGAGAGGTGTAAATTAAAGTGTAAACATGACACTTGTGTGTATAAGTTACTTAGAGTTTGGTTAAAAAAAATTAAATTTCATTCTGTCATTGTCAAATCCAAGTTCGAATTCGAATAATTTGAGTTATTAAATGAGTTAAATTCGACTATTTTAATATTCGATTCGATTAGCTCGCGAGTTTAATTAAGTTTTTTTTTTTAATTAGTATTAAAAAAAATTCAATTCTTTGGCAAAAAAAAAATCAATTCGAATTCGAGCTTGAGCTCGAACACAAACAATTGAGTTTGAAGTCGAATAGTTTGATTTTTATTTCAATGAGCTTAATCAAGCGAGATCGAATAGTTTGATTTTTATCTTAAATTGAACTCGAACTATAAAAATAAAATTTAATCGAGCTCGAATCGAAATTTGAAACACGAATTTCTTACCCCTTAAACTTGGCTCGACTCAATTACACCATAATCTAAATAACATAGGTTAGGAGACATCGATTTTAATGATAAAAAAATTCTGTTTCAGAGTTCTTCAGGATGTGCCATTGTAATCCATTTCAGTTTTATTAGAAAAAGAAATTGTTGCTGCTCATAATCGGCCAAAAGAAAAACCAAAAATTGAATCCTATGAGCTTTATTTTGGAAGTGAAATTCTTCCCAATGGTAAACTCTTACTACAAGTTTTTAGATACTGCAAACTCTTTTTTTATTATTAATAGCTTTAATTCAAGATTATGATTGGTTAAAAGTATTATCTGGGAAATAAATATTAGATACGGATATGCGTCTGATATAGATATATTCAATTTTTAAATTTTTTTTCATATATTTGAAGAATCATATTTTTATATTTATATTTTAATAAAAAAAAATAAAAAATTCAGATAACATAACTCTATACAAATTGAGACAAAGCTTTGGCCCAATTTGTTGCCCAACCCTCTAACCCAGGCTAACTCCGCTAGAGTCTTTTTGGTTTGGGCTAACACCCCATGCCACTAAAAATTAATTGTTGGGCCGAGACAGGAAGAATAAGAATTATAATTAATTTCTTTTATCTCCTTACACTGACTGTTCACTGTTCCATTCAGTTCTTACAATTCTCTTTAAATTTCCTCCATTATGTTGGAAAAAAAAAGTAAGAATTATTGGTTTTTATAAAAAGATAACTAATTACTATGTAATTATTTTCATGTTTATTAGGAATTTTAAATGTTGAACTGGATATGAAGGAATCGACAGTGACCATTAGAGGAAATTTTTATCCACCAAAACTTGTCGAAACCATCACCAAACAATTGGAAAAGTGTGTAGAAATTGTGGGAGATAAAGGAAATAGAAATGGAAAGGATAACAATAAAGGCAAAGAAGAACATATTTATATTACTCAAATTTTTATTGATGAAAATATTTTCTCATGCTCCATGCATAATGTCAAGAACCTTGGTGAATTTTTTTTAATACATGAATTTTTAGAATTAGAATAGTAACTAGCCATTAATATTTTCTGCAAACATTGGATATTGATGTGTCTTTTTTAATATGGCGAAATTGAGTCAGTGAGAAGATTTCATGCTTTAAGATGTGGACATTTCTAGTTAGTCACTTTTATTAGATTTTAAAACCAATTTTATTTGGTAGGAAGGATAAAAGGGTTGAGGACGAAAAACTTGTTAATTTAATGGTTAAACTATAAAGTACGAAAGTAGCTATGAATTTTAACCATTGAATTAATAAGTTTTCATAATTACTCATTTTCATCATTCGTACTAAGTAACACTTTAACGTTTTCTACAGTTTACATGTTTATTTATGCTTTATATGAACTCTTTTTTTTTTTTTTTAGGCAATTTTTATTTTTTTTGCAAACATGGATATTGATGTGTCTTTTTTAATATGACGAAATTAAGTGAGTGAAAAGATTTCATGCTCTGAGATGTGGGCATTTCTAGTTAATCACTTTCATCGTGTTCGAAAGACGACTTTGCTTGGTAAGAAAGATGGAAAGGGATAAATATGAAAATTTTGTTAATCTAATGGTTAAACTACAAAGTAAGAAAGTGGTTATGAATTTTAACCATTGGATTAAAAAAAATTCACCCTTATTCTTTCTCATCCTTCCTACCAAGCAAAGTAATGTTTTCTATAGTTTACATGCTTATTTATGCTTTATATGAAAAAAAATTTATTATTAAGTTTAGGCAATCTTTGTTTGCAAACATGAATATTGACGTGTCTTTTTTAATATGGCGAAATTGAGTGAGTGAGAAGATTTCATGATCTGAGATGTGGGTATTTCTTGTGTTTGAAAGAAGATTTGCTGATAGGAAGGAAGAAAATGGTTTTTTTTTTTTTTTTTTTAAAAAAAAATTGTTAATTTAATGGTTAAGTTACAAAATAAGAAAATGATTATGAACTTTAACCATTTGATTAATAATTTTTCCGTTCTTACTGTTTTTAATTTTTCCTACTAAGCAAAGTAATATTTTCTATAGTTTTTCATGCTTATTTATTCTTTATATGAACTTTTTGTTTTTTTGTTTAGGCAATATTTGTTTTCAATGTTTAAGTCATCTTTAGGGTTCTTAATTGCTTTTATTTAATAAGTTTTCATCTTTGGTCTTAATGTTTATGTTTTGTTTTGGTTTTAATTATGTTTAATTATACTTATTTTTGGTTTATGTATGGTTATTATGAGCTTTGATACTTTAAGCAATTCCGGCTTAATTCATGTGATTTAAGTTTTAATTTTCTTTTGATTGGCTATAATTACGAGTAAAAATTTTCATTACAAACTTCATATATATCACATATTACATTCATAAAAAAATTTAATAAACAAAGAAACTAACTAAACAAACCAACATTTTGTTACTTGAAAAAAAAAAAAAAAAAAAAAAAAAAACTAAACAAACCAACATAAAGTTGGACTAAACTCACATGTGGTGTACATGACATAAAGATTCCAAGATCTCTTTCTTGCCATTAAGACAAAGTCTCATTGCTTTAAATTATTGTTTATATGATTTATATTTATATTTTATGATTAATTAGTTAGAATGCATGTCTAAATTTATTTCTTGGTTTTGTGCTTATTTGATAGAAAATCATGTTTATAAATTATTTCCTTCTTATTTTGTGTTTATTTTTTTGTGGTTTTAGCATGATTAATAATTTGAATTCTGTTAGTTACTTAGATTCGCATGCCTATATAGGGGTTTGTTTTGTTATTTATACTTTGTTTGTTAGAATTGGGATGAAATATGATACTTATGATTACAGATTTGCTAAATTATTTATTTTTCTTGCTGCTTTTTTATGGATTTTCTTATATTTATATTCTGATTTTTTTTTATAAATTATATTTTTGTTGAGTTGTTAAGTGTGCTTTGTAGTTTAATTTCATTGTTCTTTGCATAGAAAAAGCATCGTTTCTTTTGCTTTTTTGCTATTTGTTTTAAATTTTTTATTCAAATTGTATTTTTTTACAAATAAAAAACTAAAAGCGTTTATCAAATGAATGTTTTTTTTACTTAAAAAAGCATGTGTTAGGTTTTATTTGGAACATGCATAAGAGCATGCTAGATTAGTTGATAACATGATTTGATATAAATTATCATATTTTCTTCTCATTGGGTGTCCTACTTTTAGATCCATTTTTGGTGTGTTGCAGATACGATGCTGAGTTGGGTTTACTCGTCTCTTTAAGTAGATCTGATAATTCATGTGTTCGTATCGTATTAATATATTTTATCGTATTATAATTGTGATTAAAGTATTTTATATTTATTTAAATTTTGATAAGTTAATAATTCGTATTATATAGATTTTGAGACATTTGTGTATTCGTGTTGTGTTCATATTATTTTTTTTGTATCCTGTCGTCTTTGTGTTATATTATTTTTTTCGTGTCGTGTAATCGTATCGTGTCCAATATTACCAGGTCTATCTTTGAGCTGCTAAACTCTCTTAATAAGATTGAGTGATGACTCTTTTAATCATTTCAATATTAGATGACAATTTTTTATAGTGTAATCTCTCAAAGGTTTAATGTTAAGATTTGGCTAGGTAAACCTTTTTAATATATCGAACCACTTGGGCAAAAAGATCGACCTTCCGGTTGACGCTCACAATTGCCAAATGCGATAACTTGTGAGAATACCATCACTGATATTTAAATTGTGTTTGACTATTTCATTAGGTTATGTGTTTTGATTGCTATGGTACGTTTTTGTTTTTGTTTTCGTTTTTTTTTTTTTTTTTATAAAAAAAATTAACAACAAAAGTGTATTTTATAAATTGTTTTTGTTTTCAAAAATAAAATAACTGAAAACCAAAGTTTCTAAAGATTTTAAAAATTGTTAGAAATGAAAAATGATCAAAATTTTGGAGGTTGAGCTTAAAATAGGCTCCATTACATATAAACATGATAAAATTATATATAAACATATTATAGAAAGTTATCATGTATTTATGTAATTTTTTTTACATATAAACATGACAAATTACATATATACATGACAAATTACATATAAACATGACAAATATGTCATGTATTTGTGTAAATTGAAAGTTGTCTAATTTTTTTTTACATATAAACATGACACAAATTACATATAAACATGATAAATTACATAATTTTTGGAGCCTACGAGAAGCTCATTTTAGGGAGCTTTCCTTAGAATTTTTCTTGTTATCGCACTAGCACTGTTTGTCCACTCGGTTACTATGTCAATTTTAAAATTGCTTGAAAAGCAAAAGATTGATGAAATGTTACTAGGGGCATAATTTAAACACTATCATTTTAAAATTTAAAATTTTAGCCATTTTATCAATAAATTTCTACAATAAAAATGTTCATCAGCTAGGCGGCTACTAACCCTTACTAGGGTATTTATATTAGTTCTTTCATTAAAAGTCACATGCTAGTCACATGACCTAATAAAATATTAAAAAAGCATAAAAACATCAACTAAAAATAATAACTAAATAAAATAGGCATAGCAGAATAATCCTAATTCTATGCTCCTGCATCAATCTCCCCAGGTTAAAAGATAGCTGAATCTGTTGAGAAAGCTTTGGCCGCTTCTGCATATATTTTAGGATCGATCTTTCTCAACTCATCTTCGGCAATCCAAGTACTTTCACAAGCTAGTTTTCCCAACCATTTTATTAGGAATCGCCTATATGCATTTCCCCTTCTAGATTTCACTTCCTTGACATCTAAAACTTCTTGAACGACATCAGATTGTTTTGCTGGAAGCTGACCAACTTGTTCTGCAACTGTAGTCACATCCTCTTCATCAAATCCCTCAAATGAATACAGATCCGAAATGTTAAAAATTGGGCTGATCCGTAACTTAAGAGGTAACTCGATTAAATATGCATTAGAGCTAATATTCTTCAGTACCTTACACGGTCCAAACTTCCGGGATTTTAACTTATGATAAGTACCCTTAGGAAATCTCTCTTTCTTCAAGTGTACCAGCACTAAATCTCACTCTTCAAACTCCTTGAGACGCCTATGTTGATTGGCAGCATTTGCATATGCCTCATTACTAGTTTTACAGCTTCTTGTACCTCCTCATGAACCCTGCGGATATGATCAACAAAAGCTTCTCCATCATCGCTCACCCAAGCTTCTTGTGGCAATGGCACCATATCCAACACATGTTGAGGTTTGAGACTATATGCAACTTCAAAAGGAGTCTTCTTTATAGTTCTGTTGACTGAATTGTTGTAAGCAAACTCAGCCTGCAATATAATTGAATCCCAGCTCTTCACATGGTTCCTAACCAAACATCTTAGCAAATTACCCAAACTCCTATTAACTGCTTCAGTCTGACCATCTGTTTGTGTATGACATGTGCTAGAATACTTGAATTCAGTTCCTAATTTTCGCCACAAAGTTCTCCAGAAATGGCCCAAAAATTTGACATCTCTATCGGAAACAATTGATGTTTGGAACACAATATAACCGTACCACGTCCTTGAAAAACAGATCAGCGATGTGGGAGGCATCCGCTGTTTTAAAACAGGGAATGAAATGTGCCATTTTTTAGAACTTATCCACTACAACAAAAATAAAGTTATACCCCTTTGATGTTTTCGGAAGACCCAACACAAAATCTATGCTCAAGTGAATCCATGGTGCGTCTGGTTCAGTGTACAACCCAATGTTTTGAGATGTCCCTTTGCTAAACTGACAAACAAAGCACCGCTTCACAAATCTGCTCACGTCCTTACACATACGCGGCCAATAGTAACGATCTGTCACCAACGCCATTGTCTTGTCTTTGCCAAAATGTCCTCCTAGACCATTCCCATGAAGTTCTCGAATGATTTGTTCACGAAAAGATCCTTCTGGAATGCAAAGTTGGTTGCCTTTGAAGAGATACCCTTCATGCAATATGTACGACAATCTCTTGTCAGCTTCTGGTCCATGTAACTCTATCACAACCTGATTGAAATATGAGTCTGTCACATATTGGTTTTTTAGCTCTTCAAATCCAATAACTTGGGAACTCATCGTAGTTAAAATCAATGATCGTCTACTCAAGGCATCCGCCACCACATTCATCTTCCTTGTCTTATAATTCAAAGAGAAATTGAATTCATCCAAGAAAGAACTCTACCTAGCATGATGGTCTTTGAGTTTCTTTTGCGAACTCAAATATTTCAAAGCTTGATGGTCTGAATAAACAACAAACTCCCAATAAGCTAGGTAATGCTGCCAATGCCGAATTGCTCGCACCAAAGCATAGAACTCCAAGTCATAAGTGGAATACCTACGCTTAGAATCTGACAACTTCTCACTGAAAAACTCCAGAGGTTTTCCTTCTTGACTAAGAACACCTCCAATTCCGTTATGAGAAGCATCACATTCGACAACAAATAGCTTATCAAAGTCGGATAAAGCAAGAACATGTGTTTATTTCCAAAGTATTTTGATTCGCTCAAAGGCCTTCTGAGCTGAATTTGTCCAGTCGAAGTGATCTTTATTCAAGGTTTCAGTGATGGGGCTCATAATGGAGCTGAAATTCCTTATGAATCTCCTATAAAATGAGGCTAGTCCATGGAAACTCATAACTTCCTTGACTGACTGTGGTACTGGCCAATCCATTATCGCATGAACCTTTCCAGGATCAGGTTTCAATCCTTCTGCAGAGACAATGAATCCCAGAAACACAACCTCATTTTGTAAAAATGAGCATTTCTTCAAATTTACAAAGAGCTTCTCTTTTTGCAGTACTTCCGAAACCTGGCGCAAATGCACTAAGTGCTCATTTTCACTCCGACCATATATCAAAATAAACGACAACAAAAGATTTCAAAAAAGGTTTGAGTACCTCGGTCATGATTCACATGAATGTACTAAGAGCATTAGAAAGACCGAAAGGCATCACTAGCCACTCATATAAGCCATCTAGAGTCTTAAAGGCAGTCTTCCATTCATCTCCCCCCTTCAGTCTAATTTGATGATATCCACTTCTCAAATCAATCTTAGCGAATATCTTAGAACCTGCCAACTGATCAAGCATGTTCTCCAAGCGCGGAATTGAAAACCGATACTTGATTGTAATTTTTTTTATGGCACGACTGTCAACACACATCCTTCAAGAACCATTCTTCTTAGGAGCAAGCAGGGCCGGACAAGCACATGGATTTTTGCTCTCACACACCAGTTATTTCTCCATCAGCTCTTCAACTTGCTTTTGCATCTCGAGCCATTGTTCAGGTGGTATTCTATATGCTGGTAGATTAGGTAGAGATGCTCCAGGTACTAAGTCCATGGCATGTTGAATGCTCCTCATTGGTGGTAAGCCTTGTGGCAAAGTGTTACCAACCAACTCAGCGAACTCGTCTAACAACCTTTGAATTGCAACAGGTCGTTCTTTGAGGTCTCCATCACGGCCAGCGCTATTTATAACCTTGCTGATAACAGCGAACACCACTCCTGCTTCCTTGCCTTCATCCTCCAACTCTTTTGCCGTTAGAAACCCATTCAACTTGCTAGTTTTGGATGTCACACATTTTCTGTGAGGATGTAGAGTGTACTTTTTACCCGCTTTAAGAATAAGTGTTTTCTTTAGTGAACTGCTGCATATCATGATCAAATAACCAAGATCGACCGAAAAGAATATGACATGCATCCATCGGCACAACGTCGCATAAAGCCTCATCATCCACATTACTTCCCATAATAAATTTGACTAAACATTGAGATTTCACTGGTATCTCAAATCATTTTTTAACCCATTGAATCTTGTATGGGTGAGGGTGTTTCTCTGTAGGCAATTGTAGCTTGTCTACTGTTTCCTTGGAAATATAGTTTTTCGAACTCTCATTGTCAATAATGGCGTCGCATACTTTAGCACCACAAAGAACGCGAGTTCTAAAAATGCTTCTCCTCCTATCCCTTATTAGATGTTGCTCTAATACCAATTTGATGCAGGGTAAGATCAAAACAACAATTAAATAGAAAGAGATAGCAACTCTAATAGAATCAGGACAAGAGAATTAGGTTTAAGATCTTCTAAAACCTTTATTAAAAGAGTTTCACTCAATAATAATCATAAGCTAGACGACTATTATTGCACTGGCGTAACTTGAATATAAGATCACATGCAATCCAAGACTTAACCGACATGGGATAACTCCACTTTAACAGGCCCCCATCACATGTAGGCGGTGACACAGGAGCCTACCATATGACAAACTCAAAAGAGGTAACAGGCAGGAAGAACAGAACAAAACCTGGGCTCTGATACCATGTTAAGAAGAAAAGAATAAGAGAAAAAGCAAGAATATCGTATCGTAATCTCTAAGATATCGTATCGTAATCTCTAATATATCTAATTATATTTATTACTTTAACACACTCGGTTACAATGTCAATTTTAAATTTGCTTGGAAAGCAAAAGATTGATGAAATGTTGTTAGGAGCATAATTTAAACACTATCATTTTAAATTTTAAAATTTTAGCCATTTTCTATTATAGATTTCCATCAATAAATTTCTACAATAAAAATATTGATCCAAACATATTTTCAAATTCAATAAATTGAAAATAAAATAAAATAAAAAGAAAACAAAATATAATATAATAATTTTTAAAAAAAAATATAGAGCACAAAATTGGCAACAAAGCCAAACCACCCGTTGCACATTTTGTCCTTTTTGTGTTGTTGTTAAGGACTTTAGGTTTGTTTCTCGGATGATATGAAAAAATATTATCGGGCTTTGAAAAATAGGCCATTCTTAATAATAGATCATTATCAAAAAAAATTATCTAACAGGCTTGTTAAAGAAGTTTTAAATTTTATTGATGGGATTCGAAAATTCTACATATTTTATTAAAATATTTATTTGGAAATTGTTACACATTTTATTAAAATATTTGATAATATTTTATTTTTATTTGTAAAATTTAAAATTTAAAATTTTTATCAATAATATAAGAAGATAATAATTTTATAATTATTTATATTTGATGATTAATTATTTTAAAAGTTTAAGTTAGAAAAATATCCAGCTATTATATTTAAATTCCAACATGCTCTTCACGTGCAAGTCAAATGAATAATTAATGAACTTGCATGTGGATCCAAATGTAGAAAAAAATGTTCAAGTTAAAAAAAATGTTAAAAAAGTTAAAGCAGCAACGCACAGTCTGATTGGCAATTAGATACTAGACGAAAAAATATTAAAAGGGAAGGCAATTATTAGGATTCAAACTTGAAAGCTCTAATACCATGTTAAATTAAGCATTGATTAAAAAATTGGACTGGACTGATCGGTCGGACCGATTGAATCGAAAATTGATGGTTTGTTCGATCCGACGAGTCTATTAAAATCGAAAATTAATCGAACCGATATAAAATCGGATTGAATTGATAAAAATAATTTTATATTTTTTTTCAAAATTTTATTTATAATTAATGAAATTTGAACCTTTAACCTCTTAGTATTATAGTAAAGACCTTATTATTAAACCAAATGCATATTTTTATTAATTATTAACTATATTTAATATTTATTTAATATTAAATTTAATGTTTAAATTTTAAAAAAATTATATCAAATCGGTCGAATCAATCAGTTGAAACGGTTGGATAAAAAATCGAAGGTCTGATTGGTTTGATCTCTGATTCGATTTTTTTAACTTTAAAATTAAATTATCAATTATCTCAAAAATTAAATTAATAAAAAAACAATTATTATATTTAAATTCCTACGATTTATATCAATTTCAAACATGCCATTAATCGGTTCCATCTGTTTTTCACACAACATCGTTGGGAAAGAAAAGTTTATAACAATTTCATAATTTTTTTATCCACGGCTAGAAAAAAAAAAAAAAAAAGGCAAATAAAAAGCAATAGCCGACCAAAGTCGTCGGATCTAAAAGACAGGCACTATCTAAAAGCCGACCCAGTTCTGATTTCCACGAATCAAGCGCGTAATGAACGGTGATCACAGTATCCCTATTGCACACCGCTCGCTCTGCGCTGCCTTTCATGCTTGATGATAATTCGGGTCCCACCCACCGCGCGTATCCTAACTTCTGGACTTTTCATGAGGATAGGAGTAGGGCCAAGATTACTACTTTCTCCTTGTTTTTGCATGAATGTCGGAATCTTTACTTCTATAAATATCGATCATATTCACAATTGTTTTACGATGATTTACTATGTTAAATCTCATTTTTTATTAATAATTTTAAATTTAATATTATCAAAAATTTATATTATAATTTATTTATTTAAATAATTTTAGTATATAATTTTTTTTAATATATATCATATAAATATATATATTAAAAAGGTATATATAATATATATAAAATATTTTAAAAAATAAAATAATAATTTTAAAATTTTGGACGGGATAAAACAGAGTAAACATTTACTAAAATTATATTATTTCACCTTGTTCTTTTTAAAAAAAAAATCGGATCGAATTTTACCCTCCACACTCCGAAGACTAAACTTGTCGTAGTGTGGGGCCCCTCCTGCTTTTTCTCTACGCACGTGCCACGTTTATCTCCCGCGCTCTGAAATTATAGTACTTCTCTACACACGAAATCTACACGTATATACTGGACTCATTATAGATCGTTGGATCTTATCAATCTGATCCCATCTTAGATTGTGGACGGTCCCAGTGCTGAACAGAATTGATTGATTTATTGTAACAGATTCGTAAGATAATGATGCTACGGTGCACCTACACACAACGGAACTCAATTTGACAAAGATTGTGTTTAAACCATCAAGGTTCCTTTTTATTATTTTTAATTAGGAAAAAGATTACATTACATAAAGTAATATCGCCGTAACTTTTTCTTTTTTGGTGCAGATGAATTTTGTATTTCTGTTCCCATACACCCGGTAAATAATAAAATAAAAAAAATAAAACCTATGTTCAATCCAACTCAGTAGGGTCCAGCAAAAAATTAGAGAAAATTTCTGATTTTGTTATATTCAATTCCATTTTGGTTCGGATTATAAAAATATTTATTTAGTGCAGTTAAAATTTCAGTTTGTAATGTAAAAATTGTTCAAATTAAATTGTAATTTTTTAATATTATTTATAAATTTAAGTAAATAAATTTAAAAATGAAATTTTTTTGAATTTAGAAAATCAACGAATTGAACTTACTTATTCAATTCGATTAAGGAGGGTATTTTTGTGAATGAATAAAAAAACCTGAGGGGGTATTTAGAGAATTCAAGGGCTGCACTGCACTCCACAGAAAGTAAAAGACTAAAAGTAGAAAAAGGAGGATCCTAAAATGTGATATGTACGTTTATAAAAAATTTCACGTTTAATAAATTTATTATGATTTTGTTAAGTAATATATTTTTTATTTAAAAAAATAAAAAAAGACAAAAATTGGTGGGTAGAAAGCAGCAAACGGAAGGAAGACAATTTGCAGAGATTTGGTATTGTATTTTTGTATTTATTATATTCTTTGCTTAATCAATTAAAAAGGTTATTTCACTGTTTATAAAACACATAGAAGTTCGGCCAGTATTAAAGTAAGAGAGTTAAAACTTAAAAGCAAAGGTAGTAACTACTAAGGTTGGTTTATGGAGGAATTTCGAAAAGTTCCAGTCCAACAAAAATATTTATATATTTGGTAATTATGACAATATCTTAATTATTGAATAGAAAATGTGAATTTATAAAATTAGTAGACATATGATCAAAATTACTTTTATAAAGTATCAATAATTACATTTATATTTAGTCAAATTATATGTACAATTATTTTATTTTACATTTTTTTTGAAAATTTTAATCTAGTTTTAATCCTTCAACTGTTACTTATTTATCTTATCTAAAAAAGACATTATATGTTTCCTTTCAAACTTGCAATTTTCAAGAATATGACCAACATACATATTATATGAGTTAATGTTCAATTGTCAATTATTTTATAAAATATCTGTAATTGTAAGAAACAAAGTTAATTGTGCATAAAAATGTTGTGTTTGATAGTTCATTTAAACATTACTTTATATCTATATTATTATACAAATTTTGGCTGAGGACACAAACTCAATTGAGAAATTGATCAAAATAAATAAAATTATTTTAATAAATACAAAATTAAAAGTTGTTTGTAACCTTTAACTTAAAAAGTAATTAATTATCCACTTAAAAAAACTACTCACCTTTTTACTTAGAAAAAAAAAATACTCACTTTTTTACTTGAAAAAAACTATCTTTTTTAATGCATTACAAATAAAAAATATATATATATTATATAATAAGTGTACCAAATTCTAATTTTAAAAAAGATGATCTTAAATACTAAACTTTAAACTTAAGTACTCCTCAAATAATAAACTAACTATAAAATTTTGAAATATACATAAATTGATAATATATGTGCATTTAATAAAGAAAGATTGTATACAAATAAGCTTAAACCATACGAACATTAGTAAAATTTAATTCTATACTAAACCTTAAGCTTAAACTATAGTTCATAATTTTTTTTCTAAAATCCTATGAATTTTTTTTTATAATTCTATATATTAATGTTTTTAATATTTTTTTTTATTCACCAATAAATATAGAGTTTTGAACTTTTTAGTTTTTACCCATGTACATAGATTATCAGCTAATTTTAAATATTTTTAAATACATGTACTTATGTTTTGTTTTTTATATATAAAATCATATATAATTGTGATTTTACACCCATTAAATATGAAATCATAAAAATAATTGTGATTTTTTTTTTTAATTTTACATATTAACATTTTCTTTTAACGAATTATTTTTTAATATGCTATCAAATTATAAATATTTTCATTAGACAATCATATTTTTATAATTACCCCTTGGTTTATTAATCATACCCGCCTTTTAAGTCTCATTCCCACATGACTGTCTCTATCTCTCTGCTCCAAATCAATACCCCATTAAACTTTCTTTTCCTTCTTAGATTACATATTACTATAATCAAATCATGAAGCTGAAATGTTAAAAGTTTCTTCTGTTTCTTTTTAACACTGCCACTGCGTGCTTTTGTTCTACTTTTCTGGTCCTGGAGGTGTCCCTAAGATTTGGTTTTTTGGGTTTGCCAAATCTTGGGAGGATGGAATGAGTTTCCAGTAAACTTTTATTTAAAGCCTAAAATGAAGAGCACCATTTTGTTTAGACACTTCGTTTTCATTCTTATTTTTGGCTTTGGTTGTTCGAGCTCAGTTCCAGTTTTGGCTCAAAATGGATCAATCACAGATCATGTCAAGCTTATTTTTGGTTGGTGTTTTACAATTCTGTTTTGATTTCTAGTATAATGTGACGTTACTGTTCAAATTTTTATTGCTTTTATGTTTTGTTTGCTTTTTTCCCCTTTTACATGGGTCTTTTGTCTTATGTGGTGTTAATGTGATTTGATATTCTTGGTTATGTTTGGTTGCTGAGGAAAAAAGAAAGAAAGGAATGTGAAAGAAAAATGGAATTTTGAGTACTGGGATTATGCTTTTCTTTTTTGGGTTTCGAGAAATATATAACTTTTTTGCTGAACTATAGCCAATTTGAAGTACTGGGTTGAGTTCATTGCTGGTTTTGAAAGATCTGATCTTTTATTTATGTTTTGCCTTTTCTCAACGCTTACTGTAATCTTAACCTATGTAATTAAGAAAAAGGAAAGGGTTTTGTTGCTATTAGACATCTCAGATTGTTTCATTTTTAGTGTATGTTTGTTGTGTATGCAGGAGGGATGAATTTAGGTCCATGGAAGAATGAGATATCTGAGCTGGCCCAAGCACCGGCACCTACAAATGATGAGCCTCCAAGCACGCTGGTTTTGGCAGCACAAAGGACAAATAGGCCGGACATTCTTCGCCATTTCAAGCATTATCTCGGTGGGTGGAATATTACCAACCGGCATTACTGGGCGGTAAAGTCTTGGCTCTGCCCTACTTTCTTGTTAGCCTTTTGATTGATCTGTTGAATCTGATTGCTTTAGAGATGGTTCATTCTTGGTATTATTTGACTGTATATATCATATTAGAGTTTATAAAACTGTATCTTTATGCTGAGGTTAGAATCTATGTCAAATGATCTTAGATTGTTAATATATGTAGAAATAGTGGCAGGGAAACATATAATAGTTGGTGCTGTTATTTTCGTCCTTGACAAGGAAGAAATTATCTTATACTCATTTGGGACTTAAGAAAATGCTAGAGAAATAAATGTTCTCCATGATCCTGATTCTTCTGGTATTTGTCTGACAAGAATCGGAAACTTTTTATTGATATTTTAGAAGAAGAAATATAGTGTGTTTCTTTTGGATTTTTCAATGAACTGAGATAGGAGGATTATGAGACTATTAGAAAGTAAATATGGTGGAACAGGTAGAAAACTTTCTTAGAGGAACAAGGATTAAGGGCAAACAAGGCTTTTGTTACATTTTGCATGTGAATTCTG
The DNA here is from genome assembly GCA_030761205.1 of Fremontodendron californicum. NCBI lineage: Eukaryota > Viridiplantae > Streptophyta > Magnoliopsida > Malvales > Malvaceae > Fremontodendron > Fremontodendron californicum. The sequence continues at coordinate 25,461,203 of JAULJL010000013.1, forward strand.
AAGATACTATTACACTAAGATGTTTCAGCATACACCTTGTACATAAAGATCACATTCTGCATTGCTAATGTGTATAATATATCAGATATTTCTAATTGGGCGTTTTGACTATTTTGTCTGCAGTCTGTTGGATTTACAGGTGCTGCTGGATTCATTTTTGCTGCCTTGTGGTTTGTTTCTTTTGGCTTTGTTCTTTTGGTATATCATTGCTGCGGATGGAGAGTAAACATCAAAGGAAAAAGATCGGATCATTCCCAAATGATTTGTCTTATACTGCTCATATTGTTCACAAGTGCTGCAGCGTAATAACCCTAACTTAGGACTTTTTACGACTAAGATTTTATGGAGCTTTTACATCTTATTTACTTAGGCTCCGTTTGGTTGGTGTTTATGCTTTTTTTAATAGAAAGTGAAAATATAAAAATAAAAAATGAACTAAAAACAAGAAGTAAATAGCAAAAAGCAAAAGCGCCAACCAAATGGAGCCTTAGTATCGTTCTCTTTTCTACTAGTTTTTTCTAACCCCAAATCTTTTCCTGAACAGGACCGGATGTATTCTTCTTTCTATTGGGCAAGATGAATTTCATGGTGAAGTGTTGCATACTTTGGAATATGTTGTAAACCAGTCAGACTACACTGTGCAAATCCTAAAAAATGTTACACAGTACCTATCTCTGGCAAAAACCATCAACGTGGCCCAGTTGTTCCTTCCTTCTGATATCACCACTGACATCGACAAGTTGAACATAGATCTAAACACAGCAGCAGATACACTTACAGAGAAGACCAGTGAAAATGCTGGCAAAATAAGAAGAGTTTTCAATGCTGTGTATGGTCCCCTAAACCATTTAATATTACCTCATTACTGTAGAATTAGCATGCAAATCAAAGTATTAATGCTTAGTAGGCTAATTTCAAATTTGTTTTCAGGCGATTAGCTCTGATCACCGTGGCAGCGGTGATGCTAATTTTGGCTCTGCTTGGTCTTTGTAAGTATCACTAGATGATATTACTGACTTGAATCTTATATATTTATTTACCATTTACCATTTACCATTTACCATTTACATGTCTCTCACTTATCTGAAATTTGTGCCTTATTTTGTTGCAGTGTTATCTATTCTAGGGCACCAACATGCCATTCACATGTAAGTTCTTTCGGGGCCTGTGTAGTTTTAGAAAAATGTTATCCATTTTCCATCTATACTTTTACATTATGAAATGATCATGAAATAAGGTAATAACTAAATTTATTAAAACTGGTTCTCCAACTTATTACTACATTTGGAATCCCTTGTTTTCCAATTTTTCAAATTTAGTTATTTACCTTATCTTATTGATCACATTTAGAGTATAAATGGAAATGGAAAATGGAAAACATGTTCTGAAAATAAATGGCCCCTTGGTCTAATGAATTCTCTTCTTTCAGTTATACTACAACTTCACATCTCTTTCTGACACTACGAACAAATTTTTGCAGATTCATAGTCAGCGGATGGTTACTAGTAGCTGTTACATTCATTCTTTGTGGAGTTTTTGTAATCATGAACAAGTAAGATGTTAGATTTTAGGTTTAGAGATTTCTAAATTTTTCCTACATGTTTGCTTGCTTATAAGAAATCTAAAATCTGGTCTGGCATCCATCATAGCCTTTGCATGTTTTTAGAATGCTAACATTTGATACAAGATGTAGCAGCACCTTTTTGCCTTCAATAATTCAAGGTTGCTTGCTGAAACAATATTTGAAAATGTATCAGTTTTAACGGCTGTAGTTTGTTTGAACAAATTGATCTTCCATGTCATTCTATAACTTTGTTTCTTTCACTATAGCATTTTATAGTCACTGAATGAAGCTCTCACTTGATTTTTTTTTTTTTTTTTAAAGAAAGTTTTATATGTCTGCAAGAAGATGCTGAACAAAGAATACTAATTTTACTAGAATTTCAAAACTTTTCATCAACGATTGATGTGCAAAATGCCCATATGGATGTCATTGTCGGATGGATGTATGACCTCTTTTGTGTGTTTCAGTGCGATTTCTGACACTTGTTTGGCTATGGAAGAATGGGTGGAAAATCCCCATGCGGAGACTGCTCTTAGCAACATCCTTCCTTGTGTTGATCAGAGAACAACAAACCATACACTCACTCAGAGCAAACAAGTCATCAATAGTATAGTAAATGTTGTCAATACATATATTTACACCTTTGCCAATTCAGATCCTTCCCCAGATGACAATCGTTATTATAATCAGTCGGGGCCTTCAATGCCTCCTCTATGTTACCCATTTGATTCTCAGCTCCAAGATCGTCGGTGTGGGTCTTATGAGGTGTCTATGACAAATGCTTCTCTGGTATGTTTACCAAATTTGATAATTTGGTTTGAATTTTTTTCAGAATTTTTTTCCCACAGACATTACTAGATAATTTCACCCTTCCAAAGTGAATAAACAGTCCCTGAATATCTAATAGCTATTTTTGCGTGTAATCTGCTGCTTGATCTACCTTCAAGCCTTGGGCGATATATCCGTATTTAGCCATCAAAATATCTATGATTATGCATTCAATATTGTGTTACCATCAGAGCTTTGATCAAGGTTGTAATCCATATGAATTAAAATTGCTCCTTGTTTTTGCTCTTAAAGATGTTCCGATATAAATGAGTTTTAACCAGACTCACACCATAATGAGTTTGGTGTGTGATTGTTTTAGTAGCTATATACCTATGATATGACCATGCAGTGTCTGAGAATAGTACGCTTTTATTCTATGTTACTCGGACTCGTATGTGAGTGTCGGATATGGGTATGTATCCGACACGGGTATGTTCAATTTTTTCTAAGTTTTTCCATGTATCTGGAGGGTCATATTCCGATACTCATGTCCACATATCGGTCTGATACGGGTGTCGGACACAGGTACTTTAAAAAAAATAAAAAGTCGGAGCAACATAGATTTTATATGGTGTTACAACTAAACTTCCTGGGATATTGGGAAAACCTAAAAAATCATTTAGGGCTGAAGGCATTCGATAAAGGATGAAAAATTAACTCAATTCAACTCAATGAGGGGTTAAAGCATGAACTTTCAGGTAGAATTTACAAATGAAGTATTACTTCTAACCTTAGTGATGATGATGAACACCTCACTGCAAATCTTGTACTAAAAATTAGAGGACTCTTCTATTCTTATGCAAGAAAATTCGACTCAATTAAATTTTATATTTTTCAGGTTTGGCAGAACTTCACCTGCATGGTATCGGCATCGGGGCTATGCACCACCATGGGAAGGATAACACCCGACAGATTCACGCAGCTGGTGGCAGCAGTTAACGAGAGCTATGCTCTCGAGCATTATACGCCGCCCCTACTTTGCCTGCAAAATTGTGATTTTGTCAGGGATACGTTTCAAAACATCGCCTCGAATTATTGCCATCCATTGGAGCATTACCTTAAGATAGTAAATGCAGGATTGGGGTTAATCTCAGTAGGAGTCTTGCTCTGCCTAGTTCTCTGGATATTCTATGCTAACCGCCCCCGAAAGGAGGAAGTGTTTGTGAAGCTATTGTGGCCAATAAAATGTATGAGTTGCAAAAGCATTTTCAGCTCAAACAGCAACAACAATACAACGTTGTCAACCACGACAAATGGAGTCTAAATTATAGCAAGAACTTAGGTTGAAAGTCTATCATTTTTGTTGTATCCCATACCGGGAATGAAACCAAGATGGGGCAAAGCTCCATTTTGAGTTTGGGAGGGTAATCTCTCATTTCTGTCGTTGTTTTGTTATATATGTATAGTAAATGTAATTTGATTGTTGGCTATCTCTGCTTAGGTAATTCCTTATTTCCATTCCTGGTAGAAACTACAATCTGCAGTGCAAAATTCATTGGAGCTACTGCAACAAAAACTGTCAATATCGCTACTAATTTATTTCAAAATTCAAAACAAAGATATCCTGTTCTCTTGCATATTTAGCCATCCAGGAAATTGTTAGCCATCCAGAACATTGTTTCTTTATCCAAATGATAACGGATAAGATATTTATAATTTTTTAAATGTTCGAATTCGATTAATTTATATGATATTTAAATTCATTTATTATACGTTTACTATTCGAATTTAAATTCGAATTAAATCGTAATATTTGTTAGATGTTCAAATCCGTTAAAAATCTGATTTTTTTAATAATAAAGACTTGCATATCAAGGTTGGAATCTCTACTTTAGTATAATTTTTTTTTCTTCTTTTTATTTTACAAATATGTAAGTAGATATCGGATTCGGATATCTGATAACATTCGTATAAATAAAATGGATTCGAATAAAAGATTCGAATATCCAATACTATTCAATTAAAATCAAAGCAGGTTCGGATATCGGATATCTAAAGATTTTTAGTCGAATCTATTTCGAATTTGATGTGAATTTGATGTGGATAATAAATGTATATTCAAAATTCACAAAATTCGGATCGAATAGTGTAGAAATCTATTGTCATCATTAATTTTATACAATGATTTAAGTAGGTATCTGTGTTCAAGCTCTTTTGGAAGCTTTTCAAGGCATGTATATCTCCATGGAATTAGTATAGTTTATTTATCTTTTAAGGTTTAGATATAAACTATTGACTTACTATTACTTATCTTTAATATTTGGTTTATCTCTCTCTCTTTATTAATTGTTATCACAAGTAGAATCAATGAGAGAATATCAATCTCAGTTTGAAAAGTCATTGAGCGGATCAGGATGCTTTGTCAGTTGACTCAATCAAGTCTCAAAAGTATATATTCTTTGTAAATGTGTACAAGCAGCTCCCAAGGCAGCCACTTTTATTGCAAAGGAGGGTCTTGCACAGAGGTGTTTCTATCGGGTCGAATCGCGATTTTTTTTGAATTTTTTTTGCTTAGGTTCAGTCTGGTCCATAAATTCAAATCATTGTTTATTTTATATTAAAAATATTATTTTAATTTTTTAATATTTTATATTTAAATTTTAAAAAAATATTATTTTTTTAATATATGAACAGTGATCTGAACTGGACCTATCTGATCCGAATCATAAATATTGAGGTTCATGCCCGGCCCGTGAGCCCGATTATATGAGGCAAATATCAAGTTCAAGAAAAAGCTATCTCATCTGAAGGAAGAAAGAAAAAAAAAAGGAAAAAAGATAACTACATGGCTTCTAGTTCCACTTACAAAAATTTAACCCTGAAAGAGATGCAAGGAAAAAAAGAAGGGACTTTGATGAAACTTTTCTTAATTGAAAGCTGTTGGGAAGGAGGATGAGGATCAAGATGGATACTTGAAAGAATGTCTTGATCAAGGTAGTCGTCGTACCAAAGGACGTATCGTTTTTATCTGGTACTGATATGTATCGGTATCGGTGTGTTTTGGTCTACCATTTCGGTTTACTGATGTTTTTAAATTTTTTTTTCTTCATATATATATATATATAACCTATTTTCAAGTTTTATAATAAAATGTATATCATATATATATTGTAGAAACTCGATTTTGTCTGGATTAATTAAATTTAATTTTTAACTTTTTATTTAAATTGTTATAATTGATTTTAATTTTAGTTGTTAATTTTCATCTTAATCTTATTTTTATTTAATTTTCGTATTTATCAGAAAAAAAAAACAAAAAAAAAATCAGAAAACAGGAAAAACCAAAAGAAGAAAAAAATAAAAGTTGGATTCAACCAAAACTCATCCAAGCTCTTCTATATTAGGATTAAACAATGAAATGTGTTGATAAATGTTAAGAAAATAGATTTTATCTTGGTAGAACTCTAAACCCGAATGAATTTGGACTCTTATGATTTTCCCCTATAAAAACAACTCCGGATTCAACAAAAAGTAGAGGCCCCGAATGTGAAAAACAACAACACAATCTTAGGAAAAGAGGGGAACTGATAGAAAGGGAAAACCTAGGAAGAACAAAGATATATCCAACTTCTAAGTGGTTTGGATTAGCAAGAACTCAACGCTTGAAGAATGATAGTCGGAGCAGCAGTGAACAAGATGGAGACTCAAGTTGGAGTTCTAGTTTTCTTTTCCACCAGCTGTGATAGTGTCCATCAGCCTCAATGGGAAGCTTTTGCCGGGTCTTCATTATTCCCCGTTCAGGCCTCATCGGACCCAACTAAGAATTCGGCTCGAGCCTGATCAAGGTACAACTCAAGCCCTTTTGTGAAAATCTTGAACCCACGCAGTGCATTGGTTCAGAGGTGGAATCAGGTTCTGTTGGTTGCACAAGGCATTGCCTTGGCCGCGGATCCAATGTTCTTTTACACATTGACTTTGATGGTGAGCGAAGGCGGGCCACCATGTGTTTACTTGGATGGCGGGTTGGCGGCGATCGTGATAATCTTTCGCACCTGCGTGGATGCGGTACACTTGTGGCACCTAAGGTTTTAGTTCAGGCTGGCATACGTGTCAAATGAGTCATTAGTGATCGAATGTGGGAAACAGGTGTTGGATGCTGGTGCGATTGCCTCGCACTATGTGAGGTCTCTCTAAGGTTTTTGGTCTCATGTTTTTGGTATGCTTCATGTGTTGGTGTAAGCCCTATAAGCCAATATAGTTAGGCTTTTAAAATACTATTTATATATATTCATGTATTGCACATTATAGTTTATTCATTATAATTGAGGTATTTCTTTATCCATAAGTATTGTTATAAATGACTTGTGAAGATAAAGCCCATGAAACACAATGGCATTGCAAAGGAATTGTAAGGATTTACAATTATGAGGATCCTTATGCATCAATGCCGTGTTTCTAAAACTGTTCCTGGTCATTGTATTGTCAAGACAGGGCATAGACAATGCACAAAGACTGGCATATGTTAAGCCTTCATGCACTTGATTCTTGCAACTGATCTCATAGGTTGAAAGTATAGAGATACTTGGGGATAACATATGGGTGCTTGTTAGTTGAACAAGTTCACTGAACATGACCCGCTATGAGAGTTCCATTTGGTATTTCACTCAAGTGTCTATGGAAAATACTCTCATGTGTCAATAGTGTAAGTACTCCTTTGACTTGTGACACAAGGTCATTTTGTATGTGGACTGTCATAGTTAGATTTCATCACGAATGGGTCCCAATCACGAGGATGCTTATAGTAAGGTGTTATTGGGTATGACATGAAGCATACGAAGATGAATGAGTGGTCCAAAGAGGATTCATCACCCCAAGTGATTAAGGGGACATATCTCACAGTATCTAGCTTATATTAACTTATGGAAGTCTTTGGCTAAGGCAATACTTAAAAAGTTAATATAAAGCTGCAGATCTAATATGGAATAGGATTAAGAGTAGACACTGAACCATGCTCTTTTCTATCCTTAGATATTTGATGAAGGGATCGAATTACACAGACATATTGTACACGAAAGGCTAGTCGAAGCTTGATGACTCTTTTGGCATTTGGGTAGTCATGATGCATTGCTAGATGCCGCTCATGATCTATAAATATAAATAGGAAATTCTTAATTGAATTAATTATATTTATTGCCAACATGTTAAGGGTCTAATGGGTCACACACAAAAGGTGATTAATGAAATTAAAATGAGATTGGGCCAGATTAAATATTTATTAAGTGTTGTGGGCTTATTGTGAATATTTAATAATATGTATAAGGGCTTTAGTGCAGTTAGTCCAATAGTTGGCATATACTAAACCTACTTATATATATGCTTATGTTGTTGCCGCCTCCCCTTAAGGATTTTACCTAAACCGGCGCCTCTCACTAATACTGGTGAGGTTAGGCCGAATAGCATAGGTAAAGGAGGATTACGATTCTTTTTGTTACTTTTGGTTAACTAAGGTAGAGGAGAAAGGTTTCTCACAACCTAGACTACTAGCATCGTCTTGGCAAAACATTATCTCAACCTTGCGAAGGTTTTCAAATCACCTGTATGGATTACTGTTAGAGGTCGGACAATTGGACGACTTTGGTTTTCGACAAGCGAGCTTTGTGTACAAGAACAAGAACATCAAGAATCTGTCTTGAGGTTTCGGCAATCTCCAAAATAGAGGTATGAGATTTTGATTGTTATCTGTTCTTGACAGCCTGATCGTTTTGAATTCATAGGCAGATCCTTGGAGGGATTCAGTTTTCTCTATGTTTAATTTTATTCCGATGCGTTGTATGTTTAACTTGTTGATTAAATAATACATTATCTCTGCTTGAGCATGAGCCGAATCGCAACAGTGGTATCGGAGCCTCGCTTATGTTATTCCTATACGATCTATGCTTTGATTGTTATCTTTAACAAAACTGTTTTGTTCTTTGAGTTATTTTGATCCAATTGTCACTAATCGAAATTGTGAGAATTTGCACTTGTAGTGTTTTGGTGAAGGCAGCAGGTAATCATGGTGAATTCTTGTTGATTAATTGGTTTAAAATGGTTTTAAACTGATTAATACAACTGGCGAAAGTTTGACAGCAATTGAGAACTGTTTTGACTGCTTTATGCAAATTTGGTGATTTTAGTGAGAAAAACTTGTAGATTTTTCTTGGCTGATTTTTAATGCATGGTTTAATGATTTTTAGGATTTAAAATTGCTTAAAATTATTTTTAGAAAGCCTGAAAAATCATAAAACTGATTTCGGATTGAAAAGTTGAAAGCTATGAAAAGCGGATAGACAGCCTGTAAGGAGATAGAGGGGCGGCGGCTACATCTAGTAACCAATGCCTGCACCTCCTTTGCTAGGGTTTTTCGCTTCTATCAGATTCTCACAGCTTATGAATTTTAGCAATATTGAGTTACTAATATTGTAGTGTCCTAGTAGAGATACAACACTAAAATTAGTAACCATGGTAATATTGTTAAATTAATTAAATCACCAAAATAAGAATTTACATGAATATTAAATTAAATTAATTAATTGGATAATAATTTAATTAAAGGAAATAATCCTAATTGGATTAGGATTTATTCTAATGAGATTAGAATAAATGTTTATTATTTTCTTTGAATTAAATTATGGATCAAACATAATCATTGAATGGTAACTAGAGATTAAAGCATGATTTATGTGTTCATAAATTGTTTGTGAATGTATGGGATGATTATGGACTTAGACCAAATATGATTGTGGATGGTTGAATTTATTTTTATGGTTTTTATTAATTAAATAGGGACTGCGTGCCCTGCCTTATCTCTCATTTTCTGGAGTTGTAAAAATTCTTTCCTCACCTAACTCCCTTCAAATGTAACTTGAGGTTTCTTGATTACAAATGTAATTAGTTACATCAAAGTGTAAAATTAGGATTAGCTAGGAATAATTTTTGTAACTTGAAGATAGAGATCAATGGCGCCATGAAGATAAGGAGATTACAAGCAAGCTTTGAAGAATATGTATGTAATCACCTAGGAATTTGACCAACTAATTTCCTTTGATGGCTCAAGGAAATTAGATTAGAAAAATCCATAGTCATCCAAGTAGAAAGCATGTTATAGATTTATTTTATGTGATATTATAAATGCTATGAATGTTTGATATGATGAGACTTAAAAGAAAAAGAAATCCCTCTTTACTATATTGAGTCACATTTTTCGCATGATAAAGTTGTCTTTCATCATCATAACAAGATAACCAGAGTTCTTCCAGTAGGAGGCTTGTTGAGTCACTCAAGGTCAAACTACTGCACGAATATGTTTGAGTTATGAAGTTAGGTCTTACTCAACTAATGCTATGTTGTCCGGATGCTTTAAAACTTGACCGCATAGTGTTAGAGGAAAAGTTAGGCGAAGTACATATGATGTGCTTAGACAAAGAGTTGTCACCTAACTGATCTGGGAATTGCATAGAGATGCAATTGATAAGCTATGTTATCTACCCAACTAGGCTTGTTGTAATTTGTTGAGTCACTCAAGGTTGCAACATGTTGAAAGGGATCCCAGCTTACTAGAAATACCTTGATGAGATTTTCGAATAATAGTGAGGGCTATTATCTCAAAAAATTAGTGGGAGAACCAATAAAGAGATTTAGTACCTCATCTTGAATTGGTATAAATGCATGAATATAACTGATATATACTTTTTCCATATTAGGTTGTTGAAAATGGTTAATACTTTAACTGCACTGTGTGGCATTATGAATGCCATTAGTCCAAATTGTTTGGATTGGTACAAAAGATTGAGAAGCATTTTCAATGAAAGGAAGGTTGCTCACTTGACAAGTCAAGAAGAACTTATAGAAGTTTCTGGGTTGATTGTGTTTGTAATTAAACTGAATCTTTCTACTATTAAGTCCAATTCCTGGATAATTGATTCAGGATGCGGTTCACATCTATGTAATGACATAAGGATGTTGAAAAAAAGTAGAAAGTTGAGCAAAGATGAAGTACTTCTTAGAGTAGGCAATGGTGCAAAAGTTGCAGCATTGGCCGTTGGAACATGTACTTTATCTTTGCCATATGGCTTGAAATTTGAATTGAAAGATTGTTACTTTGTTCCAGTATTTTCTAGAAACATCATTTCGGTTTCATACCTCACTGTTAATGATGGTTTCGAGATAAGAATGAAGGGCAATAGTTGCTCCATCATTCTTAAAGACATTCACTATGGATCGGCAACATTACATAATGGATTATATGTTTTGGATCCAGAGATGCTTGTGTTCAATATAAATGTCAAAAAAGCAAGAAAGGATGATCCAAGTAAGACTTACATTTGGCACTATAGACTTGGTCATATCAATGAGACAAGGATTTCCAAATTGCATAAACATGGTTATTTGGAACCCTTTGATTATGAATCATATGAGACTTGTGAATGTTGTCTCCTTGGTAAGATGACCAAGACTCCTTTTACTGGAAAATGTGAAAGAGTTGATGTTTTATTGGGCTTAATACATTCAGATGTATGTGAGCCACTAAACACAGTTGCTAGAAGTAATTATTAATACTTCATAACCTTTATCGATGATCATTCTAGATATGGTTATGTGTATCTGATGAGATACAAGTCTGAAGCTTTTGAAAAGTTCAAAGAGTTCAGAGCTGAAGTAAACAAACAGACTAGGAAAAATATTCTAGCTCTTAGATCGGATCGAGGAGGAGAATATTTAACCTATGATTTCTTGGATGATTTGACGAAAAATGGAATTCTATCGCAATGGACTCCACCTGGAACTCCTCAGCATAACGGAGTGTCCGAGAGGAGAAATGGAACCTTGTTGGACATGATTCGGTCCATGATGTCTAAGGATGACCTTCCGATATCCTTTTGGGGATATGCCTTAGAAACTGCAGCTTACTTTCTAAATAGGGTTCCAAGCAAGTCGATAGATAAGGTACCTTATGAGATATGGAATGGCAAGAAGCCATGTTTATCTTTTCTAAAGATTTGGGATGTACTGCTTATGTGAAGCAAGTACCTTCTGATAAGCTAGAAGCTAGATCAGAAAAATGTAAGTTTGTGGGATATCCTAAAGAGACTATTGGATATTACTTTTACAGTCATATTGATCAAAAGGTGTTTGTGTCAAAACACGCTGCTTTTCTAGAGAAAGAGTTTCTACTAGAAGGATTCAGTGGGAGTAAAGTAGATCTTGAAGAAATTCAAGAACCATAACCTAACATTCCCTCGGAACCTGAGCCACTGGTCGAGGCATTCAATGCTCGGACTAATGCTCAAGAAACACAAGTACTCTGAAGGTCTAGTAGGGAGAGGCAAACTCCAATAAGATATGGATTTCTTTTGGAAAGATATGGTTTGCCCATTGATAATGAACCTACTACCTATAAGGAAGCGATGTCGAACATCAATTCCAAGAAATGGCTAGAAGCCATGAAATCCGAAATGGATGCCATGGAAGTTAACCAAGTTTGGTCTTTGGTTGATCCACCTTAAGAGATAAAACCCATAGGGTGTAAATGGGTCTACAAGATAAAGACAGACATGGATGGCAACATACAAACGTATAAGGCCAGATTGGTTGCAAAAGGTTATAATCAAGTTAAAGGCATTGATTTTGAAGAAACCTTTTCACCAGTTGCCATGGTAAAGTCCATTAGGATTATGCTTGCTATTGCTGCATATCATGATTATGAGATATGGCAAATGGATGTAAAAACGACATTCCTTAACAGGAATTTGCAAGAGGAAGTGTATGACACAACCTGAAGGTTTTTCATCCAAGGCCACTTTTAATAAGGTATGCAAGCTGCAAAAGTCCATTTATGGACTAAGGTAAACATCTCGGAGTTGGAACATCAGGTTTGATGAAACAATTAAAGAATTTGGTTTTATTAAGAATCCTGATGAACCATGTGTTTACAAGAAGGTAAACGGACATGCAGTTGTGTTCCTAGTGCTATATGTCGACTACATATTGCTCATAGGAAACGATGTACCTATGCTTCAGACCACCAAGGTCTGGCTGTCCAAACAATTCTCCATGAACGATTTGGGAGAAGCAGTATATATTCTGGGAATTAAGATCTATAGAGATAGATCGAAAATGCTGCTTGGATTGTCCCAATCCGTTTACATAGACAAGGTGCTAAAGAGGTTTAGCATGGATATCTCCAAAAGAGGTAACTTGCCTATGGTACATGGTGTACAACTCTTGAAAGAGATGTGTCCTAAAACTTATAAAGAAAGGACACAGATGGATAGGATCCCATATGCTTCTGCAATAGGATCTATCATGTATGCCATGTTGTGCACAAGACAAGATGTATCGTACGCTCTGAGAGTCACGAGCTGATACCAAAGCAATCCTGGTGAAATTCATTGGACTGCTGTGAAAAATATCCTCAAGTACTTGTTAGGAACTAAGGATATTTTCTTAGTCTATGGAGGGGCTGAACTCCAAGTAAGGGGTTATACAGATGCTGGATTCCAAACTGATAGGGATGATAGTAAATCGCAGGGCGGTTACGTATTTACCTTAAATGGAGCTGCAGTCAATTGGAAAAGTTCCAAACAGACTACAACTGCAGATTCAACAACAGAGGCTGAATACATCTCCGCATGTGAGGCAGTGAAGGAGGCTGTTTGGATTAAGAAGTTCATAACTGAACTTGGTGTGGTTCCAAGCATTGTTGATCCAATACCACTTTACTGTGGTAACAATGGAGCCATATCGCAAGCTAAGGAACCACAGTCTCATCACAAATCCAAACATGTATTGCGGCAATATCACTTGATTAGAGACATAATTCAAAGATGTGATATAAGAATGGAAAAGGTACCCACAGAGGATAATATAGCTGATCCTTTCACTAAGGTTCTGTCTCAGCAGAAACACAATCGTCACATGGAAGGACATGGGTTTAAGTACATGGGCGATTGGCTTTAGTGCTAGAGGGAGATTGTTGGTGTAAGCCTTACAAGCCAATCTAGTTAGGCTTGTAAAATATTATTTATATATTCATGTATTGCACATTATAGTTTATTAATTATAATTGAGGTATTTCTTTATCCATAAGTATTGTTATAATTGTTGTAAATGACTTGTGAAGATAAAGCCCATGAAACACAATGGCATTGCAAAGGAATTGTAAGGAGTTACAATTATGAGGATCCTTATGCATCAATGTTGTGTTTCTAAAACTGTTCCTGGTCATTGTATTGTCAAGACAGGGCATTGACAATACATAAAGACTAGCATATGTTAAGCCTTCATGCACTTGATGCTTGCAATTGATCTCATAGGTTGAAAGTATAGAGATACTTGGGGATAACATATGGGTGCTTGTTAGTTGAACAAGTTCATTGAACATGACCCGCTATGAGAGTTTCATTTGGTATTTCACTCAAGTGTCTATGGAAAATACCCTCATGTGTCAATAGTGTAAGTACTCTTTTGACTTGTGATACCAGGTCATCTTTTATGTAAACTGTCATACTTAGATTTCATCACGAACGGGTCCCAATCACGAGGATGCTTATAGTAAGGTGTTATTGGATATGACATGAAGCATACAAAGATGAATGAGTGGTACAGAGAGGATTCATCACCCCAAGTGATTAAGGGGACATATCTCACATGTATCTGGCTTATATTAACTTATGGAAGTCCTTGGCCAAGGAAATACTTAAGGAGTTAATATAAAGCTGTAGATTAATATGGAATGGGATTAAGAGTAGACACTGAACCTGCTATTTGCTATCCCGGGATATTTGATAAAGGGATCGAATTACACAGACATATTGTACACGAAAGGCTAGTAGGAGCTTGATAACTCTCTTGGCATTTGGGTGGTCATGATGCATTGCTAGATGCTGCTCATGATATATAAATATAAATAATAAATTCTTAACTGAATTAATTATATTTATTGCCAACATGTTAAGGGCCTAATGGGTCACACACAAAAGGTGATTAATGAAATTAAAATGAGATTGGGCCAAATTAAATATTCATTAAGTGTTGTGGGCTTATTTTGAATATTTAATAATATGTATAAGGGGTTTAGTGCAGTTAGTCCAATAGTTGGCATACACTAAACCTACTTATACATATGCTTATGTTGTTGCCGCCTCCCCATAAGGATTTTACCTGAATCGGCACCTCTCACTAACACTGGTGAGGTTAGGCCGAATAGCATAGGTAAAGGAGGAATACGATTCTTCTTGTTACTTTTGGCTAACTAAGGTAGAGGAGGAAGGTTTCTCACAACCTAGACTAGTAGCATCGTCTTGGCAAAACATAATCTCAACCTTGAGAAGGTTTTCAGATCACCTGTGTGGATTACTGTTAGAGGTCGGACAATTGGACGACTTTGGTTTTCGACAAGCGAACTTTGTGTACAAGAACAAGAACATCAAGAATCTGTCTTGAGGTTTCGGAAATCTCCAAAATAAAGGTATGAGATTTTGATTTTTATTTGTTCTTGACAGCCTGATCGTTTTGAATTCATAGGCAGATCCTTGGAGGGATTCGATTTTCTCTATGTTTTATTTTATTCCGCTGCATTGTATGTTTAACTTATTGATGAAATAATACATTATATCTACTTGAGTATGAGCCGAATCCAAACATCATGTTCCTCAGGTTGATAATCTAATCATGTATGCATTTGTTATGTCATGTCATCAATAAAAAAAAATAATCTTATTACTATATTGTTCTTATAAACATTTGTATTTGTATATCTCACGGGGGCTATGCATTTGTTTTTATTTGCATTTTCTTTTCTTTTGATTTATTATTATTATTAGGATTTTATGTTATAATTTGATATTATTTTATTTTTATTTATTTCTGACTAATTTTATTTATTTTGATTATTAAAGGTATATATTTATGATTAACCTTTTATTTGTTTAGATTTTACATTGATTATTACTTATTTATTTGTTTATTATATGTTTTGATTATTATTTATTTGTTTATTTAATTATTATTTTTATTTATTAGAAAGCATGACATTATGATTTATTTTTATTAGGAATAATGTCATAAATAGCCTCTGAAGTATATCAAATTTGTCAATGTGGTACCTGTACTTTCAAAATGTTCAATGTGATACCTGAACTATCAAGCTGTGTATCAATGTAGTACCTTCACCTAACACCGTTAAATATAGATGATGATGTGGCATTGACCAATCAGGTGATGACACGTGGTAGCGCCTACTTTTTTAGAAATTAATATTTGAATTTTTGTAAAAGAAATTTAAAAAAATTTAAAAAATATTAAAATATTTAAAATTGTATTTTTAAAAACTAATATCTATTTAAAAAAATTTATATTAAAAATATAAAAAATTAAAAATTATATTTTAAAAATTAAAAATGTTTTTTTCTTAAAATTATTTAAAAATTTTAAAAAAATAAAATATTTAACTAATTTTTTTTTAAATATAAAATATTTTAAAATTACTTGTGAAAAAATTTATAATATCTAAAATTTTAAAAATATATATATTTTTAAAAATTAAAAAAAATCAAAATATAAAATTAAATTATTTTATTTTATTGTTTTAATTTTTTAAAAATATTTATTAAAAATTACAAAAATTAAAATATTTTATTTTTTAAATTTTTGTTAAAAATATTTATTAAAATTAAAAGGTGGACAGAATTTTTTCTTTTAAAAAATTAAAATAATAATTTTTTTTATTATTACACGTGGCATCACTGTATGGTGCCACGTGTAAAAGAAAAAAAAAATACAATTATAATTTTTAAATTAAAATAAAAATAATAATTTTATTATTATTACACGTGGCATCACTGTGTGGTGCCACGTGTAAAAGAAAAACTATAATTTTAATTTTTAAATTAAAATAATAAATTTTTTGGTAATACACGTGGCATCATTATATGGTGCCACGTGTCAAGTTTTTTATTGGATACCAAAGCCACATCATCAATATTTAACGGTGTTACTGAAAGGTACCACAATAGCAAACAGAGTGAAAACGTTAAGTACCAAAATAGATATTTTTAAAGTACAAGTACCACATTGAAAAATTTGATAAATTTTAGAGGCTATTCATGACATTATCCCTTTTTATTATTTTATTTTTTTTAGAAAGCATGATATTAGGTTTATTTATTTATTATTATTTTTATTTTTAGATTTGCTTGATTTAGGATTTATTTTATTTTAGTTTTAGATTTGCATGATTTAGGTTTATTATTATTTATTTTTAGATAAGCATGATTATTAGGTTTTTATTATTTTTATTTTAGATTGCATGTTTAGATTTTTATTTTATTATTATTTTTAGTTGGTAAGATTTTAGGATTTATTAGTATTATTATTTTTTAGTTGGCATGATTAGGATTATTATTAGGATTTTTTATGATTATTATTATTCTGAGTTAGTTTGCATAGTTAGGGATAAATATGATATTTTTATTATTATTATTATTATTTTTTGTTTTTGTTTTAATTAGTTTGCATGATTAGGAAATAAATATGAACTTAGGATTGATTACGACCATTTAGATAAGATCGATTTAGAATAACATGTGATTGATGTGGTACTATCTTTAGGATAGGCGTTGTGGGGGTGCTCATCCTTCCCCACACGTAACCAAACTCCTGAACTCAGTTCTGATAAGTAGACCAGAACCTATTCTTTTTAGGGTGCCTTAGTCAAGCTTAGGATTACTTTAATAAGAATAGATTCATAAAGGTGACTAATCACACCTAAATTAGATGATTAGTGGCGACTCCATGTTTGTGTCTAGCTTGCTAAATTCGCATTTGGCACGTTATGACAGTTTGACGACTCCACTGGGAATTTACAGAGTCGAGCCATAGTTTAGTCACATGTTATTTCTAGTCTTAAAACTGGTCTTAAATTTTTGTTATTATTATTATTATTATTATTATTATTATTATTATTATTTTTCTAACGTTGTAATCTTTTTCTTTTTAGTTTGTTTTGTTTTTTATTTTTCAGGAATTTTCGTGAGTCAAAGGTTTGGTATGTTCCTTCGTACACACCACACTTTCATATCATAAGTCCTATGCCCGGACTCGTCCCTTTTAGGAAAGGGTAAAGTACCTACGTCCTCGTGAGGTCATAACCTCCGCAATGGCTAGCGAAACACCCTCAGAGTGTAAAGTACCTAAGCTTTCGTGAGATAATAACCTCCGCAGCAGCTTCAAAAAATGCACTCACCCAAATTGAACCTTTCCAATGAGCCTATAATGGGTGAGGATTTGGGTGCCTTACTCATCCTCCATGGATGAAGTTAAGGAGCAATTTGAGGACCTTTTAGATGTCAAATATCCTAAACCCAGCATATAGATAACACTTAAGAGGCCAACCTAAGTTAGAGCCATGTCTACCTGTAATAACCCAAATTAGGACACATGAAGGAATGTTCTCATTTTCTGACAAATTTTTTAATTTTGTGAATATTATTTGTATTTCTCTAATATGTATCTAACTATTGAATTTTGTAAATCTTTGTGGCTATTACTTGAATTAACTTTATTCTTTCATTTATTTTCATGCATTTGCATCATTTAAATATTTTACCATGTACAATCTTCATAATGCTCATGCATTCACCATGTACTTTTTTCATAATGTTCATGCATTCACCATATACATAATGCTCATGCATTTACCATGTACATTTTTTTTAACCATGCACATGCATTTATCATGTACATTGTTTAACAATGCTCATGCATTTACCATGTATATTTTTTAACCATGCTCATGCATTTATCATGTATATTTTTTTGGTATGCTCATGCACTCATCATGTACATTTTTCATAATGTTACTGTTAAACTTTGTGAATATTTTTGATGTAGTCATTAAATTCATTCTTTCGTTTATTTGCATCATACATTTCATGAAAGCATTTGAGTACTAAATTTTAAATTGTGGTAATAAAGGGTTCAAGGATAGCTCAAACAATCAAAGATCTTGGGGCATTCCAACAATATCCGTTCACGGGTTAAAGCAATAGTAGAGGAACAGGCTGCTAGGATAAGCGAATTAGTAAAGGTACAGGATGAAATGAAAGAACAATTGGCCAAGATGATGGATTTGATGATGAATTTGAACAAGCAGAGAGGGGTAGAAGAAGTAACTACTCAAGAAAAGAATCAGTCACCAGATGATGAAGATCCTACATATCTGCCTGATTTAAGTCAATCCTGAGCTCAAACTGGGATGCCAGTGACATCATCAGCTACTCAACACCGATTCTCAGGATACACTATTCCAGTGCCTGGGACAAAATTGTCAGATCCTGTCCAAGTTTCAGATTTAGATGATCCCAAAGAGCAAGAGAGGCCAAGTGTAGTTGAAGAGATTGGCTCTCGCAAAATGAGTCTAATAGAGGAAAGAATCCAGGCTGTTGAGGGGAGGATTTCTATGGCTCCATAGACGCTGCTGGGCTTTGCTTGGTGCCCGATGTAATCATTCCACCAAAGTTCAAGACTCCTGATTTTGAGAAATATGATGGGACTAAATGCCCGATAACCCATGTCACAATGTATTGTAGAAAGATGGCTGCTAACACGCGTGATGACAAGTTGCTGGTACATGTCTTCCAAAATAGCCTCATAGGATCCGCTGCAAGATGGTATGTCCAATTGAATAGAACCCGCATCCGTTCATGGAATGAACTGGAAAGGGCATTTATAGCGCAGTACAGGCATATTGTTGATATGGTTCTAGACCGTTTAACCTTACAGAATATGGAGAAAAAAGCTACTGGAAGCTTTAAAAGAGTATGCTTAGAGATGGAGGGATATTGCTATCGAAGTCCAACAACTTCTCACTAAAAAAGAAACTACAGTCTTGTTTGTTAGTGCCCTTAAAGCACCCATACTATGAAAGGATGATTGGGAATGCCACTAAGAATTTTACAGACATGGTAATCTCTAGGGAGATAATAGAAAATGCTATAAAGAGTGGGAGGCTTGAAGTCGAGAAACATCTGATGGAAAGGAAAACGAGGCATCTAAAAAGAATGAAGGAGATGTCCAAGCTGTGACTTATGGAAGGCAACAAGCATGAGGTGTTTACCCATACTATCCATACCCGGTGTACCATCCTTATCCATCAGCACCATCAACCTTTCGACCAAACTTTTACTCACAAACACCTATGTTTGGTCCTGCAGCTTGACCTTTAGCTCAACCTAGACCCCCAATAAGTAATCAGAAAGAACCTCGAAATAACCGAGAGAGAACCTGTATTGACCCAATTTCGATGTCCTACACTGATTTATTCCCACGTCTCATTGAAAATCAACTTGTTGCACCTGTTCACTTGGAACCATTGAAACCTCATTTCCTTGAGTGGTATGATGCCGATGCTCAATGTGAATATCATTATGGGAATTCTGGTCATTCTATAGAAACTTGTCCGGCTTTTAAACATAAGGCGCAAAGCTTGATCAATGCTGGCCTTTTGAATTTTGATAAGTAAGTGGGATCAAATGTCAATGTTGGCCCATCTACACGGGAGCATAATGGTGATGAGGTTTAGAATGAAGGACTGAAGCTGTTGATTATCCTTGAACTCTTTTTGTCTTTTAAAGTAATGTAGATGGATCTTTTTTATGTTTAGACTTGATTTATTTTTCATCATTTCAATGAATTGGCAAGTTTGATACATTTTCATTTCTTCTTTCATTTATTATTTCTTCCTTTTGCCTACCCTTTCAATTTCACCCATGTCAAGTTTTCAAGTAATGAATGTGGTGACAATCATGGCAACAATCGGGGATTCAATTTGGAACATTATATCCGTATTGGTGAACTTGAAGATATATGACCATACTTTGCCATTTGATTTTGTTGAGATTATTGTGAAAAAAAGATGAAAGTTGATATGCAGTTTTGGCATGATTGGAAGAAAATTAGTAGAATTACTTCACGAGTATATTGAATGGCTATTGAATTCCTTTACAAGTATGTGGATTCCTTGTGGTGAATTTCTATAAGCTTGTCATTTTCAATAAATGTTCTTTGATTAAAATATTCACATTTGAGATGATAATGGCCATCTTTCATATTCCTTTCACAAAATGAGAAATTATCCTTTACTACCCCTTTTTTGAGCCTATTGGGTTCTTTTTTTTCCGAATGAACCTTGACCAAGGATTACCCTCCACACCGGACGGCAAGTATGGAAAAATATCTTTCTAGAGGAGAATGAATGATTGGATCATATTTCTATGCCATGAAAAAAATGTCTTATGTTATGGAGGCAATGATGAGATGGATTGAGTTCCAAAATTTTGAACTCACTTTGTGATAGAAGAAAAAAAAGAAAAAGAGAAAGAGAAAAGCAAACAGCAAGAAAAAAAGAAAAAAAAGAAAAATAAAGGTGTGAAAAGTTTTGAAAAAATCCTCATGAAAAAGAAATGATTCATTGCTTGATTATCTTGAAAATGAAAAAAAAAATATGAAATATTTTGATATGAAAATGATCATTGGTTTGAATACCTTTAAACACTTTTTTGGGCCTAGTTATCCGTTCTTTCAGAAACCCAAAACCTGGCCTACATTACAAGCCTTAAAAATCCATTTTGATCAAATGTGAACGTTAGGATTGGAGAATCATGTATTGAATTAGGACATGCTTGTGGTATTATCGAAGGACAATGGAGCTTAGATGCATGAAGACAACTCCAAAGAAGAAAGAAAAGGCTTGTAATACTTTGATATGCTCAATTACCTCCAAAAAGATTAAGGCGAACACATGATGAAAAAATTTGTTTAATACTTGGAGAAAAGAAATTGGTTGTGAAGAAACTTCTCTTGAGTCACATGGCCATTAGAGAGAGTAGACATCCATTTGTGAAGTTCTTATGAAGTGAAGATTTTCTTGAGTGAAGCATTATTTTGAAAGAAGATGAATGGAGATGATTTGTCAAACACTGAGGAGAAATGTTTCTTTTTGGAAGGAAAAAAAAAAAAGAAAGAGAGAGAAAAATAAGGATTCAAATTAAAAACCCGAAAATAGCAGTTTGAGTCATGGGGGATTCTAAGTTGAAAACCTGAAAGAGTGGCTTAGATATAACAAAAGTCAATGTTTGTTTGAAGATTTCGCTGGGGGCATGGTTCGGTCTGATACAGTTTAGAAAGATCAGAAATACTGATTGGATTGATCTTTGAAAAAGAATCATGGATTAATTTGTTCAAAGATTGTCAAAACATTCATTATTTGTGATGTTGATATCCCGTTCAAATATCCTTGGGATAATTCTTTGATTTGCCTATTATTTTTTGACAAATTTGTTCTTTTCCCTTCAATGATAAATACCATCTTTCTTCATTTTGTTCATTGCCATTCTTTGTTGCCAACTTTGCATACCCATAATGAATAGAGGAAATGTTGATGCATTACATTTGTTATGGAATTGGAATGATGATTGATAAGTTGAAATACTGAACATAAAAGATTCATGCATTATTTTGAAAAGAAATTTAGAGATGATGTTCTTGGGGCAAAAAGAAAGAATGATGAGAACCAGGAATGGGTAAAAATGTAGACACATTAGGCTCTTAAGCTGAAATATACACTTTGAAAATGGACAAATGTTGCATTTGAGAATGAATAAAATCGACAAAGGACTAGACCGGTGGATGCAACTTGTTAGCTAGTTTTGAAGCTACATGTTTGAGATGATACAAAGATGAAATGATGACTTTGAGAACTATTTTGTTACCATGATTGGAGAGATATGATGATTTTCACGCATTTGCATTGCATTCATGACATTCATTTCATGAATTGCATTACATGACATTCATGAAATTCATCGCATGCATTTAATATATGAGTAAGATTTTAGTTTTTGAATTTTTAAATCAAACTTTTTAAGGATAGTTCTTTTCAAGGTGAAGTTTTGAATCTTGGTTAAGAAAAATATTCAAGGTAAGAGTTTGAGCATTCAGTTGAGGAAAACATAAAAATGTGATATTTTTAAAAAAAGATGTTATTGTTAAAAACCTCCGGGTATCTTTTCAAAACCTCCGGTTATATTTTCAAAGCCTCTAGGTATCTTTTCAAAGCCTCCGGGTATATTTCCAAAACCTCAGGGTAGCATTAGTTTCATTTTCAAAATATTCGGGAATCATTTTTCAAAAGCCTCCGGGTATTATCTTTCAAAGCCTCAGGGTATCATTTCAAAGCCTCCGAGAATCATTTTACAAAGCCTCAGGGTATCTTTAGTTTGATTTGTTCAAAACTTCAGGGTATCATTTTGAATCTTCAGGTATCAATTTAGAACTTTTGGATAATTTTTTTTTAAAATCTTAAGAGCAGTTTTTCTCGTTTGGCATTTAAAGTTGAGGCCTTATTAGGAGGAGTTTTTCATTGTTTGGAATTTAAAGTTGATGCCTCGTTAGGAGGAGTTTTTCTCGTTTGGAATTTAAAGTTGATGCGTCGTTAGGAGGAGCTTTTCTCGTTTGGAATTTAAAGTTGATGCCTCGTTAGGAGGAGTTTTTCTCGTTGGAAATTTAAAGTTGATGCCTCGTTGAGAGGAGTTTTTCTTCGTTGGGAATTTAAAAGTTGATGCCTCATTGAGAGGAGTTTTTCTTCATTGGGAATTTAAAGTTGATGCCTCGTTGGGAGCAGTTTTTCTTCATTTGATATTTAAAGTTTATGCCTCATTTAGAGGAGCATTTCTATGTTGGGATTTGTTTTAGTTTTGAAAACATGTAAGGTGTCTACGTCTTTGCACAGTTCCTGTTTCACAGCGAATGTGCAAAGAAGGGCAACTGTAGACACTCGATTTTGTCCAGATTAATTAAATTTAATTTTTAACTTTTTATTTAAATTGTTATTATTGATTTTAATTTTAGATGTTAATTTTCATTTTCATTTTCATCTTATTTTATTTTTATTTTTTGCATTTATCAGAAGAAAAAAAATCAGAAAACAGGAAAAACCAAAAAAACAAAACAAGTTGGATTCAACCAAAACTCATCCAAGCTCCTCTAGATTAGGATTAAACTATGAAATATGTTAATAAATTTTAAGAAAATAGTTTTTATCTTGATAGAACTCTAAACACGAATGAATTTGGACTCTCATGATTTTCGCCTATAAAAACAACTTGGGATTCAACAACAAGGAGAGGCCGAATGTGAAAAACAACAACACAATCTCAAGAAAATAGGGGAACCAATAGAAAGGGAAAACCTAGGAAGAACAAAGATATATCCAACTTCTAGGTGGTTTGGATTAGCAAGAACTCAATGTCGCAACCTAAAAAATAACAAGTCTCATCGTAAGACTTTATTATTCGTTAAGCGTGATATTAGAAAAAACCAAGGAAAAATCGACTTAATTCCTCTAGAAAAATGAAGGTTTATAACCTTGAAAAAGACATGGAGTCGCCACCAATCTTTTTTGTCTAGGTGTGATCGGCCACCTATTAAAACCGTATAAAATATTTTAAAATTAATTAAAACAGTTTTTTGAAACCAATTTCAAGTCTGCGTTTTAAACCAGAGAAATCAAAGAAGCGGGTTCGGAAATCGGTTACGTATGGGGAAGGATTAGCACCCCCACAACGCCCGTGTAAAACGGTACCTTATTAATCATGTGTTATCTCAAGTCTTGATAAAAAAAAATCGGTTTTAAGTTTGGTATTTCAAGTTAATTCCCAATTTAAAGAAAAATAATTCCATTTTTAATTGAAAATGATCCGAAATTTATTAATTCAAACTTTTCCTATATTTCTCAACAAACGTGGCAAAATATAGAAATTTTTATTTATTTGAAATTTTTTCCGAATCATTCTCGTTTTAAAAAAGATATTCCGTTATTAATGATAATTGATGATATTCTCCCCAGCAAACCCGGCAGAGAACTCATGAATTATTTTAACTTGAGAATATCTTTATTTTATTGAAAATCATTATCTTTTTCAAAACATTTTTAAAAAAATGAACATGAACATGTGTGACATAAATAAAATGACATAGCAAAGTCTAGATAATATAATACAACCTAAATGATATGATATAATTTAAATGCATAGTATATTCTAGATGAAATAAAATATCCTAAGTATCATGGTATATTCTAAGTGAAATGAAATATCCTAAATGAAATGTAATATCTTAAGTGACATAATATTCTAAATGAAATGATATGATTTAAATGACATGGCAAATATAAATGATATGGCATATGATCTAAATGACATGAAACATAAAATAATGCTATCATATAATATGCATGAAAATAAAAATGAAAATAATAATGCATGAACATAGTATATGTTAAATAATGTGACAAAAATAAATAACTAAATAAAAAGCATAGGATATCATGAAATATTCAAAACCATATAATAAACAACATAACATCAAAATATAAATAATAAATAATAACAACACCATGAAAATTATCATAGCTGTTTTAGTGGTCCGGACAAAATTAGGTGTCTACACTTAGCGCTTGAAGAATGATAGTATGAGCAACAGTGAACAAGACAGACACTCAAGTTGGAGTTCCAGTTTTCCATTCCACCAGCTGTGATAGTGTGCATCAGCCTCAGTGGGAAGCTTTTGCCGGGTTTTCATTGTTCCCCGTTCAGGCCTCATCAGACCCAACTAAGAATTCGGCTCGAGCTCGATCAAGGTACAACTCAAGCCTTTTCGGGAAAATCTTGAACCCACGCAGTGCATTGGTTCAGAGGTGGAATCAGGTTCTCTTGGTTGCACAAGGCATTGCCTTGGCCGCGAATCCAATGTTCTTTGACACATTGACTTTGATGGTGAGCGAAGGCGGGCAACCATGTGTTTACTTGGATGGCAGGTTTGCGGCGATCATGACAATCATTCGTACCTGCGTGGATGCGGTACACTTGTGGCACCTACGGTTTTAGTTCAGGCTAGCATACGTGTCAAATGAGTCATTGGTGATTGAATGTGGGAAACTGGTATGGGATGCTGGAGCGGTTGCCTCGCACTATGTGAGGTCTCTCAAAGGTTTTTGCTCTGATGTTTTCGTTATGCTTCATGTTCCTCGGGTTGATAATCTAATCATGTATGCATTTGTCATGTCATGTCATCAATAAAAAGAAATAATCTTATTACTATATAGTTCTTGTAAACATTTGTATTTGTATATCTCACGGGTGTTAAGCATTTGTTTTTTCTTTTGATTTATTATTATTAGGATTTTATGTTATAATTTGATATTTTTTATTTTATTTTTATTTATTTCTGACTTATTTTATTTATTTTGATTATTGCATGTATATATTTATGATTTACCTTTTATTTGTTTAGATTTTAAATTGATTATTACTTATTTATTGTTTATTTGTTTATTATATGTTTTCATTATTATTTGTTTATTTTTTATTTGATTATTATTTTTATTTATTAGAAAGCATGACATTAGGATTTATTTTTATTATGTTTATTTTTTTTAGAAAGCATGATATTAGGTTTATTTATTTATTATTATTTTTAGAAAACATGATTCATGATTATTATTTTTAGATTTGCTTGATTTAGGATTTATTTTATTTTAGTTTTAGATTTGCATGATTTAGGTTTATTATTATTTAATTTTAGATAAGAATGATTATTAGGTTTTTATTATTTTTATTTTAGATTGCATGTTTAGATTTTTATTTTGATTTTATTATTGTTTTTAGTTGGTATGATTTTAGGATTTATTATTATTATTATTTTTTTAGTTGGCATGATTAGGATTATTATTAGGATTTTTTATGATTATTATTCTGAGTTAGTTTGCATAGTTAGGGATAAATATGATATTTTTATTATTTTTTTAATTAATTTGAATGATTAGAAAATAAATATGAACTTAGGATTGATTAAGACCATTTAGATAAGACCGATTTAAAGTAACATGCGATTGATGTGGTACTATCTTTAGGATAGGCGTTGTGGGGGTGCTCATCCTTCCCCACACGTAACCAAACTCCTAAACTCAGTTCTTATAAGTAGACCAGAATCTATTTTTTTTAGGGTGCCTTAGTCAAGCTTAGGATTACTTTAAGAAGAATAGATTCATAAAAGTGACTAATCACACCTAGATTAGATGATTAGTGGCGACTCCATGTTTGTGTCTAGCTTGCTAAATTTGCATTTGGCACGTTATGACATATATATGCAAATATACCTCAATTACCTTCATAAAATATATATTTATAGGTAAATATAAAATATAAAATTTTAAATATTTAATATCTAAATTTTTTAAACATCAAATAAATAAAATAATTATAAAAATATATAATAAAATATTATTAATTAAGTTCAATGGATTAATTTAACAAATATATTTATTTATAAATGTAATTATGAAAAAAAAAAGATAATGATAAAGAAAATATTAGAAATTGATTTAAAATAATCAAATAAGTGAAAAAAATTTTAAAATTAAAATCTTGTACGAACCGGTATGTGCCGGTACTGACCGTACGACCGATACGACCCGGTACAAAAATCGAAATGGTACTAGTATGTATCATCCGATACGATCGGTACTGGTACGGTGCCGACTACCTTGGTCTTGACAATTAAGATTAGTCATTTTTTTGTATCTTAAGGATTATTTGGGCTCGAGATAAGTGTCGGATGTATCAGATGCAAGTACGTTCAATTTATTGAAAATTTTTCTATTGATTAAATATATTTCGAATATGAATATTTTGATAAAAATGAAGGATCGGAATAACGTAGCTTATATATAAGCATTAACCACTATCTTTACATTAGCTAGGTGTGAATCTATTCTTAATAAAGTTCTTCTTTTTTATTTGACCCAAGTTTCTTCTTTAATTGCTATTTTCTCTCATAATTATATTTGATGCATTGTCAGTGTATAGATCTATACACTGACAGCACATGATGCTACTTATTAAAAGTTTAGAGTTTATGGTTTAGGTTTTGTTGTCGGATTTACCACACAAGTACACGTGTCGTTATCAAGTAATAAAGTGAAGAGTAGAGTATCGTTCCCACGAGGAATTGTTACCAAATTCATTAAGTACTAAAATTATAACAATTTAATCTTATCCAAACAATTAATTAAAGGATGTAAATTAAAAACTAAATAAAGAAAATAATAATTAAATCAATGGAGAAAAGACTAGGATTACAATTTCCCTCAACACTTCGTATGAACCTCTCCTACCCTCTTAACTTGACTAATGATATTGATTTGTTAACCTAGACTTCTAATTTATTTATAAGGATCTTTCGATGGTCTTATAAAAATATCTCTCTCAACCAATTAACTATATTCTTATGATAACTGAATTAAAGAGAAACTCATTAAGCTTAGACTCTAAAATTGGTTACACATGACACATAAGTATATTCCTACTCTACATGCAGATCAATCCATCATAATAAATGAATATGAAACATGTGTTATTCAATCCATGTCTAACACTAAACTCCATTTTCCAAGTTTTATCTAGATTACTAAATCAATCTAATTGGTAGCTAAGCAATTAGAAGCATTAAGAACAAGATTGAATAAACAACATCAAATATCATTAAATCAAGCAAGAAACTAAAAATAATCCAAACTACATGTTGAGTTCCATTGAAATCCTAGAAAAATAAATTAGTTCATGCTAAATAATAAAAATATAAAATGAAAGAGTTTCACCATCATCAATAATACAAGAAAGATAAAGATAAAGAAGATAAGAAATAAAAGAAAACTAAGGGTTGTCAGATCTTCAATCTCCCAAAATCTTTTTAACTCTTTGCAAATCTTTGGTGGCTACTCTCCTTAAGATAAATTAGGTTTATAGAACTTGATTCCCCTTTATTTAAGCCATAAAAGGTTCTATTTATAGAGTTTTAGACCCCTGGAGTCAGAAACTTCGTGTCCAAGCAACAAGTAAGTTTTTTTCATCATTTTTTTTTTGTTTTAGGCAGCTGCACGGGCGCTGCAGCGCCAACTTTCTGCCTGGTCCTCGGATTCTGTCATCTTTGCAAATTTTTCAGCTAATTTGGAGGGGGAAATATTGTCCAATTTGGATGAGTAAACTACCGTTGGAAAGGTATGGAAGTCAGCTTCAAAAGTCAAGAAGGAAGTTTTCTTAAATAAAGAATTTAAAATCATGTTTTTCTTTCAACAAGCTCTGGAGATCAAATCTGTCTATACATTGCTTTGCACCAATTTTTGTCTTTTCGCATCGCGAAGCTCCTTCTCACTTTGGACCTATAAAAATACAAAAATTCTAATTTAATAACTAATTTAAACATGAAATAAATAAATAAAATTAATCTAAAAATAATTAAAAATAATTAATTCTGAATAAAAACTTCAAGGACTTAGCCGATTTGAATTCATAAAATATGGTAAAATAACTATATTTCATAGAGTTATCACACCCCCAAACTTAAGATTTTGCTAGTCTTCGAGCAAAACAAAACAAACTAAATAAATAAAACAAATCAAAACACAACTCAAGATAAATGCACTTAAATAATGATTCCCTTAATTATCCACAAAAGTTATCTCAAAATCCCGACTCAAAGTAGAACACAAACATAATCCAACTTTATGATTCAATTCAATCGTATACCTCATGCTTGAATGGATTTTCAGTGTGTGTGAATAATCTCTTTACAAATCATTACATGCAATCTAAATAAGTTTATGCCAATGCAAAATATGAATTAGTACTAGATTCTCATATGTTGCTTTTCATCTCTCTCTCCACTAATGTAGATTAACACTTAATCAAGGATCAAGTAGGTCTTTAATAAGCTTGTAATGTAAGGCTAGGGTCAAGGTAGGATAAAGATATATTTCAGTTTAAGTCACCCATAGACACTTTACTTTTTTTTTTCAGGATTTTTGAGAGCCATAATCTTTTCCTCAAATTACATATTTCATTCTTTGAATGCACTTCCTTTTAACTCACCACTTTATTCTCTTTTTTTTCAGTTCTTCTTTTTGAAGAATCATAATCTTTTTTTTTGAATAAACATCACCATTCCATCCAAATTAGACACGATTCATAATTATTTTCTGTATGTCATACACATGCCTATGTAATGAGGATTTTTCATGGTTTTTCTTATTTGGCTAGGCTAAAAGATATGGCAATCAAAGAAAAGATATATATCAATTAGGCTCAAAGAGGTAGACTAAGGATATTAATATATAAAGGTAAGCTCGAAAGGCTCAAACGATCCAAAGATGGCCTAAATCACTTCCTCAACTTAGTGTTGTCTAGGATTTCGCTTCGAAAGAGAATCAAACAAATTCTAGGCTCTAGACATAATCACAATTCACATCAACATAAGCAGTCTTTAAATAAGCAATGCAAAACTAAGCAAGAGATCAAGTGCTCAATTATTGAAAATCACATCCTAACAATGAGACTAACAAAAGAATTTAACATAAAATCAAATCATACCTATGTTGTTCCCAATATTCAAGATAAATCAATAACTAAAATTTCATCATTGGATAAGGATTTCATCATATAAGTGCAAAATATCTCAAACTATAATTCTTTTTTTTTTTAATTTAAAGACTCCTAAAACATAAATATAGCAAAGAAATAAAGACATCACCTCCAAACTTAAAACAAACATTGTCCTCAATGTATAGAAATAAAAAGAGTAAGAACAAGAAAACTCCCCTATCGATGAAAGCAAAGCAGGAGAAGTTCTAGTTTTCCTCTTAGACCTCATTATACTTGTCCAAGTTGGGTGAGTGGCTACTACCAAAAAAAAAAAACAAAGTAAAAAGAAATTAATAAGAATATCCTAAAAAAAATCAAATTGAAAATAAAAGAAAAGAAAAGAAAAAAAATTAGAACTTGGGTTGCCTCCCAAGAAGCGCTTGATTTATAGTCTTCGGCTTGACTATCTCATTGTTCATCATCCTGTATCCAACCACTTGATGATTTTGATGCACTCAAAAGAGTATATCTTATTTAACCTTGCACTAAAAAGATAAATTGTAAAGTATAATAGTTAGCAAGGGTCGAGTCCTCAAGGATTGGGATTTAATTTATAAGTTATTAGTTTATAACTTAAGTTCAAAGACAAGAAAAGAAAAAGAGTTTTGATATAATTAAAAGTAAAGAAAACAAGATAAGTAAAAAGTAAATAAATAAGAGAAAATCAAATATAAGAGAAGTATGGTTAAGGTTTCATTCTCCACCACTAGACATCATTGAGAATCAATTTCAGATCTATCAACATCAATTAGCTATCAAAATTAACAACCGTAGATAATAACAAGCTTTGCTACCCCAATCTTTCCTTAGTTTGTCGTTAAATAAAATAAGCTCTCTATTTAATCTCTAATTATCAAACAACCTAGAATAAACTCTCTAAATTCAATTTGATAACAACTTCATGATAAGAAAGATAGGTTGATCTAAGCAACAAACACGTAAGCTCGGATTGTTCAACTTAGGTTATGTTCTACATTGCAATTCCCGAAACCCAACATAATCATGAATTACAAATTGCTACTATTGAATAAAAAATCAAGACAATTACACGGATCAAGACTCCTACACCAACATTAGATAATTATCAAGATCTATCTAGTTTGCAACCTAAACAAATCAAGACAACATCATGAACAATTCTTATGGAAGAACATAAGCAACTTTGATAGAAAACTAATGATAGATAGATTATGAAAATCAATTACACAACATGTTCTAGGGCTTTGAAATCAACCTTAACCAAAAAGAAGTTTAGCCTAGCATAGGCATAGATAATATATACATAAAACTAAAAGAAAATAAAAAAAAATGGAGAAGAAGAATAATAATGATCATTGAGTCTCCTCAAAAGATGTTTAGTTTGTGGCTCAAAAATGGTATTTATAGAGTTTTAAAACCCTAGGAACAAGTCCTTACCACACAAGTAAGCCGGGAGGCAGAAAATTGCATTTTTGGCAAGTTTTCACTTGTTTTTCCCGAATTATTGGCGCCGACCTCTCTGCCTTCCATTTTTTTACTGCATCATCTCGTATTTCTTCGGCTGATTTGGATGACCATTTCTTATCCAATTTGGGCTTGTAAACTACCGTTGGAAAGGTATTCAAGTCATCTTCAAAAGTCAAGATAGGAAGTTTCTTCAAATAAGGACTTTAACATCATATTTTCCTTGCAACAAGCTTCGGAGGTCAAATCTACTTTCTTGCTTTGCAACCAAAAATTGATCTTTTTGACTCCCAAGTCTTCTTCCATCTTGTGATTATGATTTTGTAAGTTTTTTACCATCATTATTGACATCTTTTGACTTCATTCTCCTTATTGTACCTAAAATTCAAAAACATAATATAAGTAAACAAGATAAAGATCAAAAACATAACAAAAACTAAAGCTAAAAAGGCATAAAATGTATATTTTATGAGCTTATCAAATACCCCCACACTTAGTTTTTTGCTAGTCCTCGAGCAAATAAAATAAAATTTAAGAAAATCTAATCTAATCCACTTTCGTAGGAAATCACGGTGGCACTTAGCATGTGACACAAGCCTTTAAACTCCTAGGTGTCTATAGTGGATAAGTTTAGTCTCGTGAAGGTTTACTAGGACGATACCCACAAACATTGAAAACATAAGAAAAATAAAAATAAAAACTAATAATAATAATAATAATAATTGCAACTAATCCTTTCAATATAAATTAGAAAAAATCATTGGACAAGTCTTATAAACTAATCAATAGCTCAAAGAAGTTCACAAAAAAATCATGCTTGAATGTAAATAGTTTGAGTTAAGCCAATATTAACATAACATATCTCAATCAAAATAATGCATATTCAAACTTAATTTCAACTTCTCACTTAGGATGCTCTCATGATTTTCACTCAATATAGTAGTGGTAAAGTGTTTACACTCAATCAATCTCATGAAAATAGTTCTACCATATGCTTATTTGTCCACCTATTCTCCACTATTTAGATCATACAACTTCATGAATCAAGAGGTCTTTAATCAAGGTTGTAATGGGGCCAAGGGGTAATAATGTGGTTAAAGAATAAAAGGATAAAGATATCACAAAGGTTCCAAAGATTTAATAGAGTTTTAAAGACATAATAAGATCATACAAATAAAACTTTTCAAAACTCTTATAAAGCACATAATAATATAGGCTAAATATTCATGTTGAGCCTTTACTTCATTCTAACCAACTTTGTAACATCTTTTTCTTTAACCAAAAGTTCAATAGATGATTCAATTTATTTTTTTCATTCTTTTTTTCATACATGGGAGTGTGTTTTTACAATGCTCCATTTCTTTTTCTCTTGATTTTTGTCTTTCTCCTCCCCCACACTTATCTTTTGTTCTAACCCAAATTTTTAATAAGTATCCCTTGTTTTTGCAATAGGTCTCAAATATTCAATCCATCTTTAGAACAAGGGTAAGGATATAAGTACATTTAGACTAGGTGTAAGTTGTGGTTACCAAAGAAATAGCTTATTCAATGTAGGCTCAAATTGACTCACTAGGGGGATGTTCTCTTGGAACATTAATAGGGGATTAACTTATTTGGCCCTGGTTATAATCCTAATGCCTCTATCATATTCATGTTGTCCCATGCATCAATATAGTCTCAAATGGCTTAAAGCAAGTTCTAGAGAATCATGTAATCATAAGAGCACACAAGAAAGAAATTAGATTGATATATATAATGCATCAATCATATAGGCTCAAAACTCACAAGGATGATTATACAAGTCAATTTTAAGTCTAAACATGTTTCTTTCTCAATCAACATATCATATTAACATTGGCTCATGAAAAACAGTATTCAAGCTTAATTCTCATGAAAATCTTACCATTAATGATCAGTTTTAGACCCAATGCAATTCATATCTCATCATAGTATTGAAAGGAACCAAAACACACTAAAAACAAACTAAAAAGATTCAAAACAAAAAAATTGACAACCTAAACTAAGAAATCCTAAATTCTTCCACCTACACTTAATTCTTACATTGTCCTCAATGTAATGCTATCACCCTATATGCAAGAATTATATGTAAGAGAAAAGAACTACTAAATGAAAGAAGAAAAATAACTAAAGAAAATATATAAAATAGAGGGATGAAGAGTAAGAAATAGCAAATTTGATTCTAATGTGTGCTCTCCATCCAATTGGGTTGCCTCCCAATAAGCGCTTGGTTTATTGTCCTTAGCCTGACTTATTAAAACACAAAAACAAACAAAATTATTAAAACTCAAAACAAAGCAAACTAATGAAACTTAAATAAACCTAAAAAATTAAAACGAAGCAAGAAAGAAAAAGAAAACAAATCTGTTATGGCAGGTTGACAATTTCTTCATTAATTGGGCTGCCTCCTAATTAGCACTTGATTTAATGTGTCCAACCTAACCAACACCCCTTCTTGGCTTTTTAGGGTTGTCAGGCTCATACATGAAACTTCCCAAATTTGTGCATTTGATAGGAAGCTTTCTTTGTACAACAGTGGATGCATTCTCCATTACAAGTTTTATTCCATCATCCTTTGTGGTGCATATCTCATCAAGGATTGGTGCATATTTTGGTATTTGTTGAATGGCATCCACAAACAAACTGTTTAAGGTTTCCAGCATGTGTTGTTCATGTTCCTCCTCCTTGAACTTTGCAAATCTACTAGGAAAAGGTGGAGAAGAAACATTAGTAAAAATTGGAACCTTAAAAGTTACTTCAAGTGCCGAAATACTCTCAATTTGAATGGTGGCTTCATTATCCTCAAGAATAGAATCCATCTCTAATTTTGTCTCATCCTTGGGTTCCCTTGGACTTTCTGATTCATCCTCAAGTTATTTTGGACTAGTGTTCTCCTTTGGATCATGTTCATGTAGTTCTTCAGATCTTTGTTCTACCCATCGCGCCATACCACTAGCCAATTGGCTTAATTGCGTTTCCAAACTCAAGATACTTTCCCATGTTTCCCTTGTTTCCTGTTGAAGTTGCAATACATTAGTAGTAAGAGAATAGACAAGACCTTCTAAAGAAGTACCTGAGTTTTGAGGTGGGGGTTGAAAAAGATCTGGTTCATGAGACCATGATTGATTGAAGCTCGATGGATGATTGTAGTTGGCATAAGGATCTATTTCTTGATAATTTCTCGAGTAGCCATAATTAGGATGATCCCACCATCCCTCATTGTAAGTGTTTGGGAAAGGCTCACACTGTTGTTGGTGGAACCCTTGTTGGCTTTGGTATCCTTCCACATCATAGGTTGTTTAAAATTATCTTTTAGGTAGTATGGGCACCAATTGGTTGGATGGTCCATGATGAAGCACACTCCACACTGCCTTGATTGTTGCACATTACCCATGGCCAATTGTTGAACTAGGAGGTGAGATTGGCTCGTTGGTTCTCAATGTTCATGTATGCCACCAACTCCTCAAGTGTTAAATTGCTCAATTCCACCGTGCTTTGCTCAAAATTTGAAAAGCAAAACCTGTATATACAAGAAAATTAAAATTAATTACAACTGAAAATAAAAATAAACCAAATAAAAAATAAACTAAAAGAAGCAATCCCCGGCAACGGCGTCAAAAACTTGATGCACTCAAAAGAGTATATCTTATTTAACTTTGCATTAAAAAGATCAATTATAAAGTATAGTAGTTAGCAAGGGTCAAGTCCTCATGGATTGGGTTTTAATTTATAAGTTATTAGTTTATCACTTAAGTTCAAAGACAAGAAAAGAAAATGGGGTTTTGAAATAAATAGAAGTAAAGAAAACAAGATAAGTAAAAATCAAATATAAGAGAAGTATGGTTAAGGTTTCATTCTCCACCACTAGACATCATTGAGAATCAATTTCAGATCTATCAACATCAATTAGCTATCAAAATTAACAACCGTAGATAACAACAAGCTCTGCTACCCCAATCTTTCCTTAGTTTGTCGTTAAATAGAATAAGCTCTCTATTTAATCTCTAATTATCAAACAACCTAGAATAAGCTCTCTAAATTCAATTTGATAACAGCTTTATGATGAGAAAGATAGGTTGATCTAAGCAACAAACACGTAAGCTTGGATTGTTCAACTTAGGTTATGTTCCACATTGCATTTCCCGAAAACCCAACATAATCATGAATTACAAATTGCTACTATTGAATAAGAAATCAAGACAATTACACGGATCAAGACTCCTAAACTAGCATTAGATAATTATCAAGATCTATCTAGTTTGCAACCTAAACAAATCAAGACAACATCATGAACAATTCTTATGGAAGAACATAAGCAACTTTGATAGAAAACTAATGATAGATAGATTATGAAAATCAATTACACAACATGTTCTAGGGCTTTGAAATCAACC
Organism: Fremontodendron californicum; assembly: GCA_030761205.1. NCBI lineage: Eukaryota > Viridiplantae > Streptophyta > Magnoliopsida > Malvales > Malvaceae > Fremontodendron > Fremontodendron californicum. The sequence goes on from JAULJL010000013.1 coordinate 25,496,962, forward strand.
TTAACCAAAAAGAAGTTTAGCCTAGCATAGGCATAGATAATATATACATAAAACTAAAATAAAATAAAAAGAATGGAGAAGAAGAAGAATAATGATGATCCCTTGAGTTTCCTCAAAAGATGTCTAGTTTGTGGCTCAAAATATGATATTTGTAGAGTTTTAAAACCCTGGGAACAAGTCCTTGCCGCACAAGTAAGCCAGGAGGTAGAAAATTATGTTTTTGGCAAGTTTTCACGTGTTTTTCCTAAATTATTGGCATCACGGCGCCGGCCTCTCTGCCTTCCATTTTTCTGTTGCATCATCTCGCACTTTTTCTACTGATTTGGATGACTATTTCTTGTCCGATTTGGGCATGTAAACTACCGTTGGAAAGGTATTCAAGTCAGCTTCAAAATTCAAGATGAAGTTTCTTAAAATAAGGAACTTAACATCATGTTTTTCTTGCAACAAGCTTCGGAGGTCAAATCTGTCTTCTTGCTTTGCAACCAGAAATTGATCTTTTTGACTCCCAAGTCTTCTTCCATCTTGTGATTATGATTTTGTAAGTTCTTTACCATCATTATTGATATCTTTTGACTTCATTCTCCTTATTGTACCTAAAATTCAAAAACATAATATAAGTAAACAAAATAAAGATAAAAAACATAACAAAAGCTAAAGGTAGAAAAGCATAAAATTTATATTTTATGAGCTTATCACTTCCTACAAAAATACTAATTTAATAACTAACTTAAACATGAAATAAATAAATAAAATTAATCTAAAAATAATTAATTTTGAATAAAAACTTCAAGGACTTAGCCGATTTGAATTCATAAAATATGGTAAAATAACTATTTTTCATAGAGTTATCACACCCCCAAACTTAAGATTTTGCTAGTCCTCGAGCAAAACAAAATAAAACAAACAAACTAAATAAATAAATAAAATGAATCAAAACACAACTCAAGATAAATGCACTTAAATAATGATTTCCTTAATTGTTCTCAAAAGTTATCTCAAAATCCCGACTCAAAGTAGAATACAAACATAATCCAACTTTATGATTCAATTCAATCGTATACCTCATGCTTGAATGGACTTTCAGTGTGTGTGTGTGTGAATAATCTCTTTACAAATCATTACATGCAATCTAAATAAGTTTATGCCAATGCAAAATATGAATTAGTACTAAATTAGGGAAACTCATTATGTATCCAATCATTTTTAGGGTGTTTGATGAGATAGTGAAAATCGATGCACCGAACATTACTGATGGTGAGTTGGAGAAAGTCTGTGCAGGTAGATTTAGAAAATGGTTTAAGGACTACGTAAGTATTCTTTAATTTCTATGTTCCGCTAATGCTTGATACAATTTGATATTGAATGTAATATTATTTTTCGTTCACCATTCATAGGTTCAGCAAGATTCAAGTCAACATAACTCTCATATGGTTGAGTTATCTTATGGTCCAGGACGTATGGGTTGGTGTTATTCTGGATATTTCATTAATGGTTTCAAGTTCCATACTTTAGATTATGGAAAAAATGGAAAAACCATGAATAGCGATGTATGCGTCAAAGGCGACTGTTATAACGATTCTTCGCATGATTTTTATGGAATGTTGTTAGACATTGTGGAGTTAGAATATTTTGGTGTGGAAAATCGGGTTGTACTTTTTAAATGTCGATGGTTTGATACGGATAAAGGAATTCGGATAGATCCTCATAATGGGCTTGTTGAAATAAAGTACAGGTCAATACTTGCTTGTAATGAACCTTTTGTTTTAGCTCATCAATGTCAACAAGTGTATTACAATTCTTATCCATCAAATAGAAGAGAACGTCGAGACTGGTGGGCTGTGTTCAAAACAAGGCTAGGAGTAGATTTGACATTGAATCTCATGCAGGAGAAATAATTGATCTAAACGAAGGGGTTTATCAACAAATGGATGTGCCTACTCCCACCATTGTAACATATTCAGAAGATCTTGACAATCCTCAACTTTTGGTTCATGGTGATTTCGAAGAAGTAAACATTAATATTCAGAGAATAAATGAAGAAGAAAATGACGAGGACGAAAAAGAAGAACAACAAGAAAATGAAAATGAAGAAGTAGATTATGATGACAGCGATGACAATGATGCTGATGAGAACGACGAGAATGATGATTAGAAAGTTAATATTATTTATTAATTTTGTAATTGCATGATCTGTCAAGTAATATATTTTATATGTGTATGCAATATATATTTACTAATAAATTTAATATTTTTATTTTACAGATAAAATACGAGGAGGAGGGCGTAAAACTAAAGTGCAGAAGAAACGGAGTTCTATGTAGGATGCTTTTCGACCATCTGGAGGTTTGTCCTCGGGGCATGCTACACCAGAGTTGCCACCTGTGTCTTCCCCCTCCTTAAGACCTCCACCAAGATAGTTGCCGCCTTATTAGGCTCCATCGCCACACACTCCATCTGCAGTACCTCCATCGCCCCTGCATCCCTCTGCACTGCCTCCATCTATAGTGGATCCGTCCAGATTGCCTCCCTCTACAGTGGCACCGTCCACATCAACTCTCGCTCCACTGCCACAGTCGACACTTACTCCAGCTACTCAGGCAGATCCCGCATTACAGGCGTCTACCTCACCGCTGGATGAAATTTCACAGTTTTTACTTAATGAGCCAACATCGACGTATTTCGCGGATGATGGCACGGGGCAGCAGACAGAAGTACCTGCATCACATCCTACGCCGTCTACCGATACTTCCACTTAGTAGAGAAAACGAGGTAGAGGTCAGACGAAAGAATTACCGACATCAAGTAATCCGGATGATAGGTTTCGACTGTCAATTCTTCAAAACACGTAAATTGATAATATTTTGATAATTTCATTAGAGTAAAATAAATTATTGTCCACTAACACGTATCCTTGATTTTAGAACTTTCATGGAGAGTTGTGTAAAATCGACCATTGCCTCCATTATCAGACAACACTATAACAGACCGTGACCTACTTGATCGAAGATACCTGTTGACGTGAAACTGTCTATGTGGACTATATTTGAGGTATGATTTGGTTAAAAGTCAAATTATAATTTAATTATGTTTAATACTATATATTAATTCATAATGTCTCATTGTAGAGAAAATGCCAGTGACCTCCTGAGCAGACACCATTGGTTAGGAAATTATAGGAGGCCACATGCAAGGATCGATTCAAGGACATGATGAATTTTGAGAGGGACAATGCCATGTCCTTTCAAACGAATCGAATAGAAGACTGCAAGGGTTACAGGTGTTATTGGATAGCAGTCGATATTTGGGATGAACTGATTGATAGCGTCTGGAGTGCCGACCCTTGGAAAAATAGGTCCCAAAAGGCCAAGGGTAATAGGAACACGGAGAAAGATGGCAGCATTACAAAGCACACTGGTGGATCAGTTCTTTTTCTAGTTACCGATGAAATGATGGTAAGATTTATTTTTGTTTTGCAATTTATTGTTTAAAAGTTTTATAGTATAAACGATGTGAATTTTCATTGGTTTAACATAATTTTCTCTCTTCTTTTAATTTGTAGTCACAAGAGTTGCAGCGCAACGTGACTTTTCTGGAGCTGTTTAACAAAACCCATAAACGTGCAAAGGGTCAGGGTGATTACGTAGACAACAAGTCTAATGCTGTAATTGTAAGTATTTAACTTTATCAATACTTTAAATGTTACATTAATTGATTATACCAAATATTTGTGTTTATGTACAATGTCACATATTAATTGTTTATATATTTAAATATTTGTGATTGTAGAAAAATTATACTGCTTCGTTGCAGTAAAAATATGGGGACGATACGTCTTCATATCCCGATTTCGATCCTCAGTCCTGGTCTAATACTATTGGAGGCATTGAGACTACGCGGACGCATGTTTATGGGTTTGGAACGAGACCGAAGAGACGGAAAATTTTTGATCCACCCGGCTGTCACCAAAGTTCAAATGCAGCCAGTTACGCTCCATGTGATCCTAGTACTACATAGCAACCGACAGCAGCGCCGTCTGAGGACTATCTTGCATTGAGGTCCGATGTCTTGCAAATCCAAACCTCAATCGTGAGACTTGAGAATATCGTGACGATTTGGAATACGATAATCACACATTTATGCAGTCACAGATAGCAGCTACATTAGGCGGGATCGGAACTCAGGTTGTCGGACTCAATGCTGCCTTAGGCATGGGTGTTGGATCGAGTGCTGCCAGAGTCAGTGCTGAACTGAGTGCTGCCGCAGTCGATGCTGCTGGAAGCATGGCTGCTGGACTAGGATTGAGTGCTGTCGGTGCTGGAGTGAGTGCTGCCAGAGTCGGTGCTGTCGGAGGTGATGTTGGAGTCGGAGGCATGGGTGCTGTCGGAGGATTGAGTGCTGTCAGAGGTGATATCGGAGGCAATACCAAGGTAGATAGTGAAGCAGATGAGAGCAGTACCTCGTGATGAGGTTTTTTTTTATATTCGAGAGATACATTTGAATATTGTTTTATTTATATTTTTACGAATTTCGTTTTATTTTTTATGGTGTAATTATATAAATTTTTCATTTTATTTTTAAATTTTTTAATAATGTATTTTTTAATTTATTTTTTTTGTTCAAAAAAATAATTATCGACGGAATAATTTGTCGGTAAAGGACATTTACCGATAGAATATTCCTTCTGTAATAAATTATTACCGACCAAATCGATTCGTCGATATCACAATTACCGACGGAATATATCCGTCCGTAAACCTATCACTGACGGAATATTTCGTTATAATATTTTGTCGGTAAAGAAATTTACGACGGAACTATTTCGTCGATGATAAAAGAATACCGACGGAAATTTCCATCGGTACAATTCTATCGGTAAAGTAAATCAATACCGACGGAATATTCCGTCGATAAAAGTCCGTCAGTAAAGTTTCTTTATCGACGGATTTTTCTTTACCGACCGAATTAGTATCACCAACTTAAGTATCACCGACAGACTTTTTCGATGAAATTTTTCGTCGGTAAAACATTTTACCAATGGAAAGTAGACTTTTACCGACGGATTATTCCGTCGATAAAAGTCCGTCTCTTGTAGTGATAAAAGAGAAGTGAGTATTTTTATAAAAAAAAATAGAAAAGTACGTAATTACCCCTAATATTATTACTTTAAATAAGTTTTAAGTAATTTTACTAACTGAGTTGGTGTCTGATTGACTAGTGACACAAACTCAATCACTCATATTATATTAGTATAAATAGATATGAATTTTTTTGATTTTTTTTTCTTCAAAATTTCAATTGAAATGAATTGAATAGTTTAAATAATGGCTAAAATAATAAAAAAGCTCATGAACTTTATCACTTTATTTAGATAAGTCCCTATACTTTTATTACAGTCAAATAAACCCTTAACCTTTAATTTGTACCCAACTAAGCCCTTAACCTTTAACATGTACTCAAAGCCCATAACCTTTAATTTATACCTAAATAAACCCTTAACATAAATTAGACCTGCTCATAGGCCGGGTCGCGGCCCGAAATTTTTTTTTTACTTTACTCAGGCTCAACTCGGATCACTATTAAAAAAATAATAAAAAATTAAAAAATCATTTTTATATTAATTTTTATAATTTAATTTAAATACAAAATTAATATTTTAATACATGAATAGCGATTTGGGTTGGGTCAGGCAGACCCGGATCACCAAAAATCATACCCAATCACGGTCCATTACGAGCTGGACCTATCGGGCCGGGCAAGGTCTAACATAAATCAACCTTTCATTTGAAATAAATGACTTATTTAGGTGCAGATCAATGGATAAAGGCTTATTAGATACAATAAAAGTGTGGGGGCTTATCTAAATAAAGTGATAAAGTTCAGGGGCTTTTTTAGTATTTTAACTTTAAATAATCGAATCAACTCGAATCAAATTTATCGATTTGATTCTTTAATTTTTAATATTTAAATGTTATTTTTAACTTATTTAAATATATTTAAAAGTAATGTAATTATTTTTATTTTTAAAAATTAAAAATTAATATAAAAACTAATAAATAAATACAATTTGGTTTGATTTGAATAATTTCGGATTTTCTTTCTATGAATAAAAAATGGAACCAAATAGATACATTCAACATCCTAACTAAAATCGAACCGAATATTAAGGGTTTTTTTTTATCTCAATATAGTTTTTTTTTTTAATTTTCAAATTACTGATACTTTATTTTTTATTATCAAAATCCGACTTTTTTTAAACCCTGTTGGAAAATCGCCATGGCCTATGACGATTTTCCAACAGGTTTTGAATTATTTTTTTAAAATTGATCAAGGAAAATCGTCATGGTCCATGGCGAGTTCCCTTGATCATTTAAAAAAAAAATTCCATATTTTAGGAAGGGAAGTCACCACCTTCCCAACTTTTTTTTTAAAATTATTAAATAATAAAATTTAAATAAAAATTATATAATTTATAATTTTAAAAAATAAAAATTTAATAAAATTTAAAATTTAAATAACAAAAGTAAAAAAATAACAATTTACAAAAGTTTTAAAAATTATATTCGTAATGTCAATCTGATTTTTTCAACTTGTATTCGTAATAAATGGACTTCCGGGAGAAAGACCAACCAAAGCGTTGTAGATTATGCAGGAATGAAGATCATAGCTAGACCTATCCACGGGCCGAGTAGGTCGCCTGGCCCGGTAAGCCCGGATCGTATTGGGCCGGGCTTAGACAAGTGTTTTTGTAATTTGGGCCGGCCGACCGAGCCCGAATTATTATTTATTAAATAAAAAATCTTTTTTGTTTAAATTTAATTATAAAATATATATAAATATGTATTTTTAATATTTTTTTGAATAGTGAAATGGGCTTTTGGGTCGGCTCGACCCAAAATGGGCCTGGACAAGGAAAATAAAGCGTTGTGGATTATGCAAGAATGAATGTCATAGCTAGACCTATCCATGGGCCGGGTAGCCCATCCGGCCCGGTAAGCCCGGATGTGTCCCAATGTACTAGATTGATAAAGACATTTTCGACGGCAAGAATAAAGGTCATAACCGTCGAAAATGTTCTTATCAATCTGGTACATCGAGAGAGAGTTCGCATCAACAATAATACCGTTATACATACCGTTCGAAAAATATAAATTGTATACATACAATTAAAAAAATATAAAAATTGTATAAACAAATTTTATATAAAAATTTTATATAATTTTTGTAAATTGTTATTATTTTAATTTTTTATTTTTATTTTAATTTTACAATTTATTAATTTTTTATTTTTTATTTTTTAAAATTATAAATCATAAATTATATATTTAAAATTATATATTTATTATTTAATATTTTGAAAAAAAAAAAAAGATGTTCTTCTTCATGAAGATCAATCTTCATGAAGAAGAACTAATGAAGGGAAGTCGTCACGGGTGGTGACTTTCCTTCATTTAAAACAAAAAAAGAAAATTTTATATAGAGAAAAATCGTCATCACCGATGGTGATTTTTCTTGTGGTATTTATAAATTTTATAAAAATATATACAAGGAAAATCGCCATCATTGAAGGCAATTTTTCTTGTTGTTTAAGCCATTTTTTAAAAAAGTATGTTGAAAAATTGTCATCGATGACCATTTTTCAAGAGAATTTCGAAAAATAAATTTAAAATATCGATATTTCGGTAAGTAAAAAAAACTATATTCTAGTAAAAAAACCAATATTATGGTTAGAATAAATTTTAAATTACTTCGACTTTTTTTGCTTAGCCCTAAATTAAAAATTAAAAAGGCATCCGAGGCGTCAAAAAATTTCTCACCTAACGCATTGTTTTGATGCCTCAAGGTCAAGGGCCCTTTTTATCTTTTTTCTTGGCAGAAAGAAAAAAAATGGATAAAATCAAAAAACTGTTTCGAACCATAGTTTTCAGTTTGGTTCAAATCGGTTTTTATTAAAATTGATTCGTTTTTTGGTTTAGATAGTAATTAGGTTTGTTCAGTTTGATTTTTGATTTACAAATTGAAATTTTGTAGTTATTTTGAATTGAGCTGAATTATTTTTATTTTTCATAATATAAAACAAATACATATTTAAAAAAATTTAAAAACAAATTTTTAAAAAATTAATGAACCGAATCGATCTAAATCAACAACATTTGATTTAATTTTGACTCGTTTTAAAAATTCAAAATATTGAACATTAACCTTAATTTTTATCCAAAACCGAATCATTATCAATATCACCCTAGTCAGCTCAAGGTGATAGCACTATGCAGTAAAGAGTGGGATCGGAGCAAGCTATTTGCATATTAAGATTATTTCGGATTCACGTTTGTTTTAAACTCAAACCCTTTCAAATTCAAAAATCTTCGATTTTATTTTTAGGTTTAAGTTCACATAATGTTCATATTATTTTTTTGATGGTTTTTATTTATGTTAGCCTACTTATCCAATAACAAAGAAAGGACAAATTCTCATAAAAATATATTTATACTCTATCATAATAAATATCATAAAAGTTAAAAAATATAACCATTGCTAAATAAGAAAATGTAACGAAATATACAATTTTAATTTAACCTCATAATATAATAGAATAAAGGGTTAATACTCCTTTGGTCATTGAATTATAGTAAATTATCTAACGTGATATGTCTACTTTAAAAATATGTAATATGGTACATTTATCAATATGGTATTTAAGATTAACAACATTAAATAAAATGGATGACTTAGTTGTCATCTAATCACATAATGCTAGGCTTTTTTATTACAATATAGCCAAAAAAAAAATTTATCAAATTACCGTTACTTTTTGATTATTTCCCAAAATACGGATCTTTTTTTTTCAGCTGGGAAATCGCCATCCCCCATGGCGATTTCCCAGCGTGTTTTTTTGCAAATTTGCAAAAAAATACCAAGGGAAATCGCCACCCGCCATGGCGATTTCTCTTGGTAATTTTAGCAAAATTTGCTAAAACCATGAAGGGAAATCGCCATGGGGGGTGGCGATTTCCCTTCATGTATATATATATATTTTTTAATTAATAAACAAAAATTATATTAAAACAATATTTTATTTTAATTTGATAAATTTATTTTTAAAAATTATAAATTAAATTAAAATATTTTTTTTATAGGTTTGGTTATTTATTTTTTTAAAATATATATTAAAAATGTAATTTAATTTATTATTACAATTTTATAAAAAATAAAAATATATTTCTTATTAAAATTTAAAAAGAAGATTATATTTTTTATTAAATTTTTATATCAAAAATTTTATTTTTTATAATTTTGTAATATTATAAAAAAGAAAATTTAATTTATATCAAAAATAATTTAATGATGTAAAATGTAAATAAATTTTTTTTAAAAGAAATTTATCGAGTCACTTTTTTAAATAAAGAAGTTATTTTTAAGTTGGTATCGTAAAATAATTTTTTTAATTTGATTAGTTTTTTTGAGTTGGTATTCGATTAACTCGTGACATTAATTTAATCATTGTTTTTAATAATAATATAGATTGTTACAGTTTAAAACTGGATATTTGATAAAAAAATTTTAATTTAATTTCTGATTAAATTTTTTTTTCTTATTATAATTTAAAAAGAAAATTAAATTAAAATGAAAAAAAGAAAAGCAACTTATCATGTAATTTGGATTATTATATTAAAATTAAATAACAACATTAAGATATAAATTAAAATAAAATATAACAATTAATTTCCGAACAAATTACATGAAATGCAAAACATATAAATTTATATTAGAAATTTAAAACACATTACAATTATTCTAATTATTGCGTGGTGTAGAGCAACAGTGTCGAGTTCTTCTAGTGCGTGGTGGTTGCACCCGTCGTTCAACCTCGTCAGTGGCACGTATTCGCGGTCCACCACGACCTCTTGCTATAACCGCCACTGGTTCCGGTTGTATGTCATCAGTCGTTTCATCCGTATCAAAAATTTGAAACCCACTGCTGGATGAGCCAACACCTAGTTCACCCATAACGGGAACCTGACTACTAGATGCACCCATAAATGATGTAGCATCAAATGCTGACGAAGGGGTTCCAAACTGATACATGGATGTTAAATATGCTGAACTTGGACTTAGGACGGGGAGCTGGTCATCTAACCTCGTTCTTGGCGGTGATGGTCGGTAACACTCATCAACGTCATATCCGGGGTGACTTACGGAATAACGATGGCTGGATGGTACTCCATGATCCCGTTCAGGTTCAGGATGATCAAATGACATCCTCGGTGCTGTGAACTCCGATGAGGTCGGTTGACGCCTTCGCCCACGTTGTCGGCGAGGTCTAGGAGCATCCATATCCTGTGTAGGAGGGACTGGAGCTGAAGTTTGTCCGGTAAATGGCATACTCCTAACATCCTCGTGCATCGACGGTGGACAAACGAAAGGCCGACCTTCATTTCTATACCATCTTATGTAATCAGCAGACGGGTTGAAATTATTACCAACAATCGGGTAACCTGTCGGAATTCGTTGAAAACGTATGTTCCACCATTGGATCCAACGTTCATGCTTCGCAGGCCAGAATTCATCATTACGACCACGCATGTCGACCTTGTGAAGCTTATCAAGGTTCATCGGGACTGCAGGAATTGGTTGTTGCATCCCAAATTGTCGCAACACCCGGTCAGTTTGGTGCCACTCTACATATGAAAAGCATATCAATGCTGTGTTTGCTTTCCATATATTGAAATTATTGTAGGCATCCGATGGGAGGCATGCCATAATTTCACTCGAGGAATATGGCATCCACAGAAACTGCGAATAATTATTACAAATTATTAGTTTCATAAGGATTAAATAAAAAAAAAAACTTCAATGTAACAATCGAAATATTTACCTTATCATATCCTAGTCGATCTAGTCGTAGTCTTATACTTGCAAGATCGCTCGGAGTCTCTGTAAAATCTCTACCCGTACTCCTACTCCACCTATTAAAATGCATATAATATCTTAATGACCTATAAAAATACAATTTCGTACAAAATTAATAAAATAGTAAAGATTATTACCTGCTTGCAAGGGGGTATACAGCCGAAATATCCACGCGCGGAGCAAGAAATGGTAGCCGATACCAAGCCCATGATTGTAGAAGCACTAGACATCCACCTATGTCATGGTTTTTTGGAACTGTAGCTCGGCAAAGTTCTCTATACAAAACTGCCAAACACGCAGAACCCCAACTATAATTTGCTGCTTCCTCTAAATCACGTAGCAATGGAAGATACATTAAATGTACCCGACTGCTCGATTTGTCAGGCATCAGTAATCCTCCAATCAAACGTAAAATATATGCTCTAGCAGCATATTGTATTTGTTGTTCGGTTGCATGTAATGGCAGATTTTGAAACGTTTTCAACCAAGTCAGTCTCACCGTTGAGCCAGATACGACGTCTTCTGGAGGTACCTCACCCAATAGATCTTGACACAGTTCATTCCAATCTAGCAGGCTTCCGCCTGTAACTGCATCGCCATGGATCGGAAGTCCAAGTTGCAGCGCAACATCTTCGAGACTGACCGTGCATTCACCACATGGAAAATGAAAAGTGTGCGTCTCGGGTCTCCATCGTTCGACCAACGCAGAGATTAAATCGGGTTGTATCACAAGTCGTCAAATTTGACTTGCGTGATAAAATCCGGCTCTTCTTAAGTGGTCGATAATATAAGGATGCGGGTCCTCCAATGTAAATTTCCTCGAACGTAATACGCGACGAGTTTCCTGTTATAATAATAAAAATTAATATATTATAAAACTATAACAATTAAAAAGTAATAAATAAAACTATAAAATAACAAAATAATAATATAATATAATATAATATAAACAATAATAATATAATATAATATAAAACAATAATAATATAATATAATATAATATAATATAATATAATATAATATAATATAATATAATATAATATAATATAATATAATATAAACAATAATATATAAAACAATAATAATATAATATAAAACAATAATTTCGTATAAAAAAACAATAATAATATAATATAAAAAAACAATAATAATATAATATAAAAAAACAATAATAATATAATATAATATAAAACAATAATAATATAATATAAAACAATAATTTCGTATAAAAAAACAATAATAATATAATATAAAAAAACAATAATAATATAATATAAAAAAACAATAATAATATAATATAATATAAAGAATAATAATATAATATAATATAAAACAATAATAATATAAAAAACTATAATAATATAATATAAAACAATAATAATATAAAAAACAATAATAATATAATATAATATAAAACAATAATAATATAAAAAACTATAATAATATAATATAAAACAATAATAATATAAAAAACAATAATAATATAATATAAAACAATAATAATATAATATAATATAAAACAATAATAATATATAAAACAATAATAATATAATATAAAACAATAATAATATAATATAACACAATAATAATATAATATAATATAACACAATAATAATATAAAAAACAATAATAATATAAAAAACAATAATAATATAATAATATAAAAAACAATAATAATATAAAAAACAATAATAATATAAAAAATAATAATAATATAAAAAATAATAATAATATAACAATTTACTTACCTCGTTAAATATAACCTCCGAGATGTGATTTTCTTGTAACCTCAATAGTGAAGCCATTTCAAAATATTGTTGTAGAAAAAAAAAATTTGTAGAAAGAAATTTTTTTTGGTAGAAAAATGAAAAAATTTTGAAAGAAAATGAAAATTTGAATGAGAGGAATGAAAATTTGAAGAAGAGGAGGGGGTATTTATAGAGGGTGGGGGGTGTGGGGGGGGAGGGGGGATGGGGGCAACGGTCATATGACCGTTGCCCCCTTTGAAAATTTTTTTTTTTTTAATTTTTTTTTTTTCATTTGAAATTTAAAATTTAAAAAAAATTCAAAATATTAAATTATAAAAAAACCTAAAATATATTTTACGAATTTTTAAATTTTTTTAAATTATAAAAAAAATATTTTAATTTAATTTATAATTTTTAAAAATAAATTTATCAAATTAAAATAAAATTTTGTTTTAATATAATTTTTGTTTATTAATTAAAAAAAAAATATACATGAAGGGAAATCGCCACCCCCCATGGCGATTTCCCTTCATGGTTTTAGCAAATTTTGCTAAAATTACCAAGGGACGCCATGGGGGGTGGCGATTTCCCTTGGTATTTTTTTGCAAATTTGCAAAAAAACACGCTGGGAAATCGCCATGGGGGATGGCGATTTCCCAGCTGAAAAAAAAAGATCCGTATTTTGAGAAATAATCAAAAAGTAACGGTAATTTGATAATTTTTTTTTGTGGCTATATTGTAATAAAAAAGCCCATAATGCTATATCATCTTCTCATGTATCCTTTTTTAAAATAAAAACTAAATTCTTTTTTTTAGTTTTCTATAGTTTTTTTTCCTTTCTTTCTCTCCTCCCTTCCTTCTCTCTCCCGATTCTCCTCTTTCAAACCGAATCCGGCAAATTATCAACCGAGTCTGTCCAAAGGAGACTAGAAGTGACGTTGTTAATACACATGACAATCATTGTGTGGTGATATGAGTGTTTCAAAAAATATTTAAGTTGATGATGTGACAAAAATTTGTCACGTGTCATTATTTCATTGATAAATATTTACGTTATCGTTAATAATTAATGGTGTTAGAAGTAATTACCACATTCATTAAAAAAATTTATAATACAAGTATCACATTAATTTTTTTAAAATACAAGTACCATATTAAAACAGTACACTAAAATTCAGTGACCAAATAGGATATTAATCTTTCGTTGAAAACATGAACAATGAATGCTTGTTGGATCTTGAATATTCTATTGGAACGGACAAGGTTCAAAAAAACAATATTAAGATTGTTTTGTTTATGATATTTGGAAGTGCTTATCTCTAAGAAAAAAAATTTGTGGAAGTGCTTACAGATGGCAATTAAATATTAATTAATCAAACTCTTATAAATTTATTGGCTAAAAAAGTTTTATAATAGTATAAAATAAGCCCAGCCGGTGATCTTTTTCCCTTAAAAAATGATTTTGGTACTCAAAAAAGATCTCTAAAAGCTGATTATACAATGTAAAATAAATAAATAAATATCATGCTCAATTTCAAATAGCAATATAATCTTTTGACCCTAACTTATTTGGTTTAAATGATTTTTTTTTTTTTGAAAAATATAAAATTAAATCCGCCACAATTTTCTAATAAACATTATCTATGAAGCTTCCTAATTCTATTTCTTTATTAGGGTGGATATTTGTATTTGATAAATATGAAACCCCATGCTTTTCACGTGACAAGCTGACCTGCTATCTTTCTTCCAAGTCAAGTCCAGTTGTGTTATTTTCGTTCTCATTCTCCCCTGTAGACGGCTTCCAAGTTCTAAGTTCCAAGTTCAAGCGTTTCAGTCTAAGAGATTGACGTATATTATGATTGAAAAAATTAAATCAAATTGGTTAAATTGGTTTAACAAAAAAATGTTCGATTCATTATAAAATATAAAATTGAAGAATTAATGAATCGTTAAAATATCGATTGAATATATAAAATATTTGATTGAATCGGTAAAATCAATTTTAAGTTTATTTTATTATTTTAATTTTTTTTAAGTGATAGAGATTTGAATTTAAATTTTTTATATTAAATATTGTATTATTATATCAAATGTATTTTTTATTACTTATTTAATATTTAATTTTTCAATTAAACTTACCGATACCGATTTATATATAAAAAATCTTATCAATTTAATTTTCTATCTATTTTTTTAAACTTTGCCGTGTGTTTCTCATTTCTTAAATGCATTGCAACTTCCTTCCTGCATCATCCTTAGCTTTATCTGTAGGTATTGAACGCGGCAGAATCATGGAAATGAAAATCAATATTGGCCATTGAATATTAATTCCAAAGTTGCGTATTCGCTATACAATTGACTTTCCCAAAGAAGATGCCTGCCTGGCTTGGTTTGGCTTAGTTTGGCTGCCGTGGGAGTTGGGACTGCGACTGGGAGAGTTGAACGAGACTACGAGTAATAACTCCTCTCCTAATGAAAAATGAAACCATTATAAAGTTTTGCATTCCTAACAATCCGATGAAGCTCGATTAGCATCTTTAGAAATTACAGGAAAAAAAAACAGAGAGAATATTACGCAAAGCTAAAATGTTGGAGATCACAACAAATCTAGGGAAATAAATAAAGCAATTAAGAACAATGAAGACCGAGAAATCCATCCAATGGTTCAGACTTGAGAGAATATGCTATGCGGAGAATCGAAATAAAAGCAAGTCCCATACCTTGTTTGCCATTATCTTTATCTTTGTTAAAACAAACAGCTCTGCTCCGTTGATATATATATATATATATATATAAAGAGCTCCTTTGATCTTTGCATTTTGATTCTTTTCAAATGGGTTCCATACAAAAAGACAAGTTTGAAAAGTAAAACAAATTTTATTTGATAATTTGAGTATTATTTTTTTTTGTTAATTTTATAAAAATAAATATATTAAATTTTAAATATAAATATATTAAATTTATTGTATTAATCATATTACATCATACTTATTATATTATTTTTATGTTTATTAAATTATTTATATATATTTAAAATTACCAAATCGTGGAAAGAAGGCGCTTTCTGACGGAATTGCTTTTGCCACCCAGTCCCACGGTTCGATTCTCAATGACCAACAACAATTAACCAAAAAAATACTTTATATTTCAAATCTCTAATTTTATTTTTGTCTGAACCTTCGTCGATCCTCTTTTATAAGAACCAGGCAATGCAAATAACAAAGCCCAATCACTTTCCATAGGACCAAACAATCCCTTATCCCGCCTTCTCGTCTCTGCCAGAAAAACCTATCTTCTTCTTTCCATTCCCTCACAATCACATCTCTTTCTCTTCACATTCACCACAGAAACAAATCCCTTGTCTCTTTTCTTTTGGTTTTTTCTTTCCCTTTTTGTTTTCCCTTCATAAAAATTACACTGTTAATCCCATTCCATTATTTGGGTTTCTGAAGGATAAACAAAAGGAGAAAGAAAGAAAAAAAAACCCACCTTTTCTTTTCCCCCTTTCTGTTACAATTCTAATCCTTTGATTTCCGCTGGTTTAATTTGTCATCGCAATTTTTTTTAACCTATTATTTATTCTTTATTACCCCATTAACCAAAAAACAATGGCAGTTGCTTGGTCTGAAAAAGCTTCTTCTATGGAAGCTTTGTCTTTGTCTCCTCCTATGTCCCCACCCGTCATCCTAACCCAAGACGAATTGAAAAAAATTGCCGCTTACAAAGCCGTTGAGTTCGTCGAATCAGGTATGGTTTTGGGTCTAGGCACAGGTTCGACAGCCAAACACGCAGTAGATCGAATTGGCGAGCTGCTCCGTCAAGACAAGCTCAGCAACATCGTAGGAATTCCCACCTCGAAAAAAACACAAGAACAAGCTCTTTCTTTAGGTATCCCACTTTCAGATCTCGACAACCATCCCACCATTGATTTAGCAATCGACGGTGCTGATGAAGTGGACCCACATCTTAATCTCGTCAAAGGGAGAGGTGGGTCCCTTTTAAGAGAGAAAATGGTGGAAGGAGCTTGTAAGAAATTTGTTTGTATTGTTGATGAATCCAAGTTGGTTAAGTATTTGGGAGGGAGCGGTTTGGCTGTGCCTGTTGAAGTTGTTCCCTTTTGTTGGAAATTTACTGCTAATAAACTCCAAAACTTGTTTGAAGATTCGGGTTGCGTCGCCAAGCTGAGGAATGATTGTGAAGGGGAGCCTTCTGTCACAGATAACGGGAATTATATTGTCGATTTGTATTTGAAGAAAGATATGGGGGATTTGCAGGTTGCAAGTGATGCTATTTTGAGGATTGCTGGTGTTGTTGAACATGGCATGTTTCTTGACATGGCTACTACTGTTATTGTTGCAGGTGAGCTTGGAATCACAATCAAGAATAAGTAGAAACTGAGAAAATAATTCTAACCCTTTTTAATATTTAGGGAATTACTATTGTAACTTGGATTCCTTTTTGGCATCTATTGATTGATGATGAGGATTCTCAAGTTTTTCTATTTCCTTTGGAAGCAATTTTAAGGGAAGATTGGATTTAGGAATGTTAGGATTGTGAGAGCAGTTGAGCTATGAGCATGATGTATGTCAACTGTTATGATAATTTTAATCTTAAATCTGATTATTATTTGGAAATTCAGTTTTAATGTTATTAATATACATCTGCTTTGGAATTGTTTTGAGTCAGATTGATACTTGAAACAGGGGGCTTTTATGTTTTTTTTGGTATAAAAGATGTCGTAGTCTGGATATATATGGTGTAGATATTGAAATTCGAATTTTAAATTTGTTAAATGACATTTTTTAAATATGATTGTACGAATTAATTGAGCTAAGCTTTAAGTTCAGTTTTTTATGTTGTTTAATAGTTTTCTAATGTTATTTGAAACTGGAATAGTAAGTAGTAGCCCATATTTGTCAAACCTATGGCTTCTTGGATTCAGAGCAGATATGGTGAAATACTCGTGCTGATTAGTAACTCTTGTTTAACATGTTTTTGTTGCTTATTATCTATTGTTTAATGTGTGAAAGAAGTCAGATTCAATGACTCTGTTATTTGGTTCATGTGTGCGTCTAACTTTTGTATTCTTGCCTGCCTTAAGAATAGTTAGCTTTTACCTTGTCTTAGCCATTCTTGACTTGTTAATAGTTTACTCGTGTGTTTCAAGACCAAAACGAAACCGACTTTGAATTGAAGACTGAGAGCCGTGTCCAGTTTCAAAGCAGTACCAAGTATTGTAAATATTAAAGATCATTTTCATTTTAGAGATTTAGTCAAAACAGTAACTGGAACTATGTATACTTTCACAAATCTTGATCAGAGGCGAAAGCCTGTGTCTGGTGGTCGCTACATGTAATCTTTATGTAGTTCTGAATTCCATTAATTTTTTTTTTTTTAACTTGTATTTTTGTTCAGTGATTATGAACATAGGTGGCAATTGGGCAAAGCTGAATTTAGATTCTGATCATTTTTAGATGATGGGTTCTATCGGATGAAACTAATAAATGTTCATCGATCAGATTCAAATAAAAAAATTTGCTTGCTCAAACTTGGTTTAAACTCAGCCCGGCTCAATATGAAAATTCATTTTACTATTTAAATATATTGCGACAAGAGCACAAATCTGTACATTGCATCACCAGGGACAAAAAAAGATTCAATTTGCTAGCAAGTGTCACAACCCCTATTCCCAGCAAAGGAAGCACCAAGAGCCTTGCCACCGTTATGCCAATCGTGGTTCTGAGTCCAAGCTTAGAATCATTTGGACCCTCAGCTAGCATACCGCCAAGAATGAGCATCACAGAAGGCACTGCTTTACCAGCTAAAATCTCCAAGCTGTCTGTGATGAAAGATAGGGGAGCATCATACCCAAAGACAAAGGCTTTTAAATTAAGGCACTGTACCAACAATGATAGCTAGTAGAGATGCAATTGTAGGTGGCTGAATCTTCCTAACTACTCTTGGTTCAGCTAAGCACCGAATAGACCTGGGACTGCTCCCACCAGCCTCTCCATTGATATCAAGGTCAGGAAAAGTGGTTACTGAACAACTTGAGATGCTGTTAAAAATCCTGGCAATGAATGGTGTTTTAGAATGTTCAGTCTATTTTTTTTCAATACCTGGTCAGTCAGCTTCAACAAGAAGAGGCCTGCTGATATCATTATCTTTAAGCGGCCTCTGTTCCTCGATTTCAGTCCCTCCTTCAACAACTTCATCTCATGTTTAAAACAAGGGTATAGACAAGAATTACGGCAACCCACTGTGCAAAAGAGACATAGGCCACCCCCCTCGAGTGGCAATGGCAATGGGGTCCAAAAGGGGAATTCTAAGTGTGACATACATAACCAACAATAGCAATACAGAGGTTTCCTGTATTGCCAAAGGCCGTAGACCTGTCAATTAGGCAGTTTAGGTTGGTTTCGGATCGGGTCAATTCGAGTTTTAACATTTTCGGATCATTTTGAGTTCGGGTCGTTTCGGATTTGACATTCGAGTTATTCAGATTAAGATCACTCGGGTTCAATCTTTTAATTTTAAAATCAAATAAGATCAAATTTAAACAAATTATTTAAATCAAATTTAATTAGAATTTTACTGAAATATAGAAAAATAAATAAAAAATAATATTTAAAAATAAATATAGACATTGTGATTTTTAATTAAAAAATAAATATCTATCTAACCCGATTTTTTTTGGATTCGAGCATAATACGATAATTTTTCAAATTCGAGTATTTGTTTTACTTAAAGGGATATTATTGCATACCTGAAATCGTTAACTCAATCCATTTACATATTTGTAAATGTATTATTATAATTCAATGTATAAATCATTATAATACAATACATATACGTCACTGTTGCTTTTGTATTCAAATATATATTACTGATTTTAATCTTATCGTTACAGTATCACAATTTTACCATCACTGTTATTTTTAATATTATCGAAAGTAACCTTACCGCTAATCCAAATGAACCGTTAAGAAGTTAAACCAAAGAAGTTCGACCACTTCAATAAAAACTTTAATGTTTACGAGCAAATTCTTGCAAGGAAGAGGAAATTAGTTGGTGAATCTGAGATGTAATTCAAGTGCTCAACAACCTTCTACTAACTAAGAGGACGACTATTAAGGATTATCCATCCCAACTCTATCCTTCTTAATACCAAATTCAGCCTAACATCATAACTTATTAGTGACAAATAAGATACTTGGATTAATCCCCATGCAAAAATAAAAACATTTACTATTATCTTCCCTTCACTAAGTAGAAGCAAATCCCATCAAATCTTATGCCTAAATTGACAATTCCTTCCAAATTTTGGACATTTCTAAAAATCTATACCAACTTCAAATAAAAACGCTCATCTAACCTTATTTTCTACCTTCCAAAGAGTAAGACATTAACCCGTTTTGGTCTTTCCCAAACCAACCATGCACTACTATTTATTTTTCTTATTTAAATTTACAAAATCAAATTAATAGGTCAATTTCATCTCATCACCATACATCTCTTTAACGCATGTATGAATTCATTTATTTGAATTTGAATAAGTGTATGATATGAGTATATATTTAAAATAAATATATTTAATTTTTCATATATTTAAAGAAAAAAATATCATACTCTCATATTAATTTTTGAGTATGTATCAAATAAAAATATGAATCACAAATATATAAAATAAAAATAAAAAAAATCGATCCAAGACCCAAACATTTTTTTTCCATTTTAAAATGATTGAAAACAGAAAAGTCTCTGTTTCCAGTTTTGACCCTTCCATTTTAAAATGACGATGTCGATGAATGTAAATTTAAATTTTTACATGTAAAAAACAACAACTCTCAATCCCTTAAAGATAAAATGTTTTCCCACCTCTGCTGCTGAGAGCGTGGTTACCACCCCTGAATCTCATTTGACCGAAGCACGAAGCTCTGGCCCATGTGCTAGTGAATTACAAGGTGTCCGTGTTTCCCTTGACGGGAGCGCGTTATCCCACGCGCAAGTCAAGGTCGTCAATGTTCAGCTAGCTAAAATTATTTTGCGTTTTTTGACTCAAACAAAGCAAAAAGTGAGTTTACTCCGTAATTTTTCAAGGATCAAATTATCAAAAATCAAATCAGATCGTAATATTTCATTTCATTTCATCATAAAAACGAACAAAGAAACTGAACATTTTACACATACAACAAAAAAAAAAGAAGCTTTAATCATTTTCTTTCATTGACATTACAGAGAGAAAGAGAGAGTTAAGCAACAAAACAAAAAAAAGTTTTACTGTGTTGATCTAGATTTTATCATCAAAATGGTGTTCAGTCTTCTGAAACCAAAGATCCCCAAATACCCATTTCCTGAAACATCTTCAAAATTCAAATTCAACCCATTTTTCCTCCTTTGATCAGCAATAAATCCATATGCTCAAAATTCAATCTTTGAATCAAAATTTACCTAAAAAGTTTACTATTTTTAAAGAGCTTAAAGCACTATTGTTATGGGAGCTGAAAAGAAATGGTTTTTCACTCTCTTTTCGACAACATTTCTCTCCATTCTCCTCCTCTTACTTTACTCAATCTCAGCTTTCAGCTCCCCTAGACCTTTCCCTTCACTAGTCCAACATGGCCTTCATTATCCACCAGCTTTTGGGTACTATATTTTTGGTGGAAAAGGTGATAAAGATCGGATCTTTAGGCTACTGCTTGCTGTCTATCATCCCAGGAATCGATATTTATTGCAACTTGGAGCTGATGCTTCTGATGACGAAAGGTATAGATTGGCTGTGGCTTTGAAATCTGTACCTGCTATTAGGAGCTTTGGAAATGTGGATGTCATAGGGAAGCCTGATCGGTTTTCTTATATGGGTTCTACGCATATTGCTGCCACGTTACATGCTGCTGCTGTTTTGATGAAGGTTGATCGTGGCTGGGATTGGTTTATTGCTTTGAGTGCTTTGGATTATCCCTTAATTACTCAAGACGGTAAGCGGTTTCGGTTTGTTGATTTTTTCTTTTGGATTTATGTTATGTTCTTTTCTATGGAGTAGCTAGGAGAATTGAGGTTTTGATTTGGAGAGAAGTTTGACTTTGGATATACAAGTTCTTGATTTAGTTGGAATTACTTGAAATTTGGATGAATTTGCATTGGTTCAGTAAGGAATATGCCCGATGCGGTTTAATAAGAAATGGGACTTAAGATTTTCTGATTAAGGTGTTCTTTATGATCAATTGGATTGGTTAAATATTCCGTATTGGGTTTAGGTTGCTGTTTGCTGTGAAACCAGTGTAATCAGTATAAATAGTTGACCTCAACAGAAAGTTTTCTTTGAGTTGCTCTTTTGCTTAGATTCATTCTGCCAAAATTTGGTGCAACATTTCCAAAAAAAATTCCTACAGTTCAAAAATCGGATAGGATTTGAAACCTTGTACATGATTCAAGGAAAATTCTTGATTTTGATCATGTTTCTGACTAGTTTCTCGTTCCTTTTACATTATCATGATTTCAAGAATTTTTGTGCTATTACTTCTTGTCAAGATATTGATTTACTTAAATGTAGGTTTTACTGCTGACTAAAGAATCTGGATTGAAGCATTGATTAGCACTTGGCTGTAACTAGCCATGTATATTTTGGGCAGTTTTAGTAATGTAGAAATGAAACTGACAACAATTTTGGTGATACATCTATCAATCAGATGAGAACTGTTGTTAGCATAGTTTATTTAAAGACATAATCTGGTCCTGAGAATAGATTAGATCTGAAGGCATCTAGTAAACATGCTGCCTCTATGAAATGAAGATTCTCTTGAAGCAGTTAGCTGTTATAAACGAATTCACACCTGTGTATAATCATACATACATGGCATTGAGGGTATCAAATTGAGAGACTGGATACTGGAACGTATGTCATGGAGGATGACTGACATTCTTTTTCTTAATGAGTGTCTTGAGCGCGGATTTATGTTGATGATTCATGAGGTTTCAATCCTAGATTTTCCTTTTTGAGTCTAGATCTACAGAGTTTTGCTCAAACTTTTAGTTTAGCGAAGGGAAGCAACTTTGAACCAATTTCTGCCTGTTAAAATATTTGTTACAATGATAGAGCAGTGGTTTGCTTATTTTACAGCTGGTCCAGCACTCCCAATGTTTCAATTTCTAGGTTTGTTTTTGAGATGGCCAGACATAGTTGTTGGGACATCAGTTTTGTAATTATTGGTCGTTTTACATATAAAGCTAGATCCTTAAGCGAATACACTTTTGCAGTTAGACACAGGGCTCTTTTCCTTATACCATTACAACCAGAGGCCGCTGAAAATTATATAATTTGCTTTTCTGGCTGGAAATAAGTGATGTCTTTCCTTCTAGAAAAACCTTTTTTCTAGCTATAGATTGTATATGTTTTAGTTAATGGCCTACTTAAGGGTAAAAAAAGAGTTTAACATTTTCTTAAATTACCTTTACAGAAAGAAATAAACAAAGGCAGAATAATGATAATGATTTTACTGTTAGGTGCTATGCATCTGAAGCTTCTGCAGCTGTCTGATTATGACCAATTATTAAAAGATTAATTAGTTGTTAAGTATTACAATGTTTAGTAGAACGTAGGTTAGAAGGAAAGAAAGGGGCTTACTGTCCTTTGTTACTGTGGTGTGACTTGGTTGTAGAGTTTGGACAAAGTAATACTTTTGCAAATTGCAACTAGGCAACTCAGGTCTATGAATACAGTTATTTATGATACCATTTTTGGATTAGAGTTTAATTTTATGTTAAACTTCCGAAATAATTTCTGTTTATTGTTACTTCATTATTGATAGGATATATCGAAAAATCTGAATCACTTTTCTGCTACAGAGAAGCTTTAGACAGGATGAAATGGAAAATCCTAACATTAGTTTCCAATGCTACTAGGCCATAAAGTCCTATCATTATTTGTTTTTCTCAAGCTCAAAACTTTTAGAATATTTTTTACAAGGAGGAAGGTTCCAACCAACCAATGGGTCAGTAGTGCCAAACTTTGATGTCATATTGGAAAAAATCTTAGATGCCTCATTTTTTCCCCTGCATTTCTTCTTTGAGATTACGATAGCGAGAACTCCTTATGCTTGCCCTATGCATCTTTTCTCCTCGTCATGTTTCTGTATAATTTCACCTCTTCTTCTGTTGTCTTACCATACTTTTGTTCTTCATTGTATTAACTTTTTTATTTTGGTTTTATTTCATCTCAGACTTGTCCCACGTGTTCTCCTCAGTTAGGAGGGACCTCAATTTCCTCGATCATACTAGTGACCTTGGGTGGAAAGAGTAGGCAAACCCTTTTCATGAAATGTAGAGAATAGATCCTTCTGCTGCAAGTTGTAATTAAAACTAAATCATATTGGTTCACTTTTGATGCAGGGGTCAACGGATCGAGCCTATTGTAGTTGATCCAGGGCTTTACCTAGCTAGGAGGAGCCAAATTTTTCATGCTACAGAGAAACGACCAATACCCGATGCTTTTAAAGTATTCACAGGCAAAGTCTACAATCCGTATCATTACTGTCCATTACCGTTCATGAGATAAAAATTTATTTATGACTGTTATTTTCTCTGGAGATGCTACACTCATTTACAGTTTGGTATTGAATTCAGGTTCCCCATGGGTTGTCTTAAGCAGATCCTTTCTGGAATTTTGCCTTTTCGGGTGGGATAATCTACCTCGGACCCTTCTGATGTATTTCAATAATGTTATGTTATCTGAAGAAAGCTATTTCCATTCTGTCATTTGCAATTCACCAGAGTTCAAGAACACTACTGTAAACAGTGATTTAAGATATATGATCTGGGACAATCCTCCAAAGATGGAACCACACTTTCTCAACATTTCTGATTATGATCAAATGGCTCAAAGTGGAGCAGCATTTGCAAGACAGTTTCAAAAGGATGATCCTCTGTTGGACATGGTTGATGAAAAGATCCTCAAGCGTGGGCGAAACCGAGCTGCCCCAGGGGCATGGTGCACTGGCCGGAAGAGCTGGTTGATGGATCCTTGCTCACAATGGGGTGATGTAAATGTCTTGAAGCCTGGACCTCAGGCAAAGAAGTTTGAGGAAACTATGACAAACCTTCTCGATGACTGGATTTCGCAGTCTAATCAGTGCAAATGAAGGGGTGTGAACTGCTAACTAAAAGGCGAATATTTCAGAGACTCGGTGCATTGTCGTTGCATCTGAATTTCATGAAAGTTTCCAAAAGAACTCCATCAGATGAGATACATTCTTTGGTCTGTATGCCTATTTTTTGGGGTTCCTCTTATCACAGGCTACGATATTTTTTGAGGTTTTGCTCTGCGTTGTTGGCTTCTGGGTTAGTATTTAATGGTCAAGCCACCCGGAAGTCTTCAATGAGTAAAGAGGACCTCCCTCTTGAGCTGCCATTTGCATGCTATTGTATGTTCTACACACCTTTTATTTGGCACGTTGATGTTGGAAGACAAATTCATTCATTAAAATCTCTTCTTGTAGTATTGCTATCATAGTTCTGTCTCCCTCTCTCTCGTGCATACCAGCAATAGGTCGATTTTTTATGGCAAGAAAGTGTAAACTAAGAAAACAAGCTGAGAAAAGCCTTTTCCTTTTGCTCATCCTTTAAACTTTTACACGCACCATGAATCCTGAGAGAACTTGATTTCTTTTCTGTATTTCAGACAGGAAATTGTTAAAGAGTTCGCAACATATAGGCTGATTAAACAAGTCCCTGGCGTGGTCATTAACTCATTTTACAACCCTTGTTAAAACTGTATGAAATGCTCTTTTTACTCGTTTAAACAGCTAGCAAACACGAATAAACTGGCCATCTAGGTACACCTATATATGTCTTCTACTGCAACACTTTGGACTTGGAATAGCAAAATCGAAGGATGCTTGGTTAAAACTAGGAAAACGAAATTTCACTCGTAGTATACCAAAAATCAAAATGGGTCTCATTCGATTTCTGAATTTATTGTCAAAAACCCTGAGAAAACCCAATATTCCAGCTCTTTGCATAAGATCACTTCCCACTCAGTTACGGAAATCCATCAAGCATCAAAATTTCAAACTCAACTCACTTCCAGGCCACAAAACCTCATTTGGTTATCCACCAACTCTTCATCTTTATCATCTACAGATCGATGCACGAGGATTTAACGCCCAAGGAAATTGTCTTTTGAGCCCTATGAAAAGAACCCTGCAGAACCCAAGACTCGAACAAGAAGCTGCCAATATTTGCACACTCCTCTCGAGCGGCTCTGATTCTCACGCCGACAAATTGCTCGAAGAGGCTTCAATTGGAGTGTCCCCTTCACTCGTTGTAGAGGTTTCTAAGAGGCTAAGCAATGCGGGTGTCATTTTTTACATGGGCAGAGAAGCAAAAAAGGGTTTCAATATAATACAGAAAGCTAATAATGCCTTGATTGAAGCTTTGGGTAAGATTCAGCAGTACAAATTGATATGAAATTTGGTGAATGACATGAGACTAGAAAATTGTTAAACAAAGATACTTTTGCATTGATTTCACGGCGGTACGCAAGAACCCGGAAGGTTGAAGAGGCCATAGAGGCTTTTGAGAGGATGGAGGAGTTTGGTTTCAAGCTTGAAACATCAGATTTCAATAGATTGATTGATACTTTGAGTAAGTCTAGACATGGCTAGAAAGCAAACAAAATGTTCGATAAAATGAAAAGGAGAAGGTTTGTTCCTGATATTAAATCTTATACGATTTTGTTGGAAGGATGGGGAAAAGAACACAACTTGTTGATGTTAGACGAGGTTCATCAGAGAGACAAAAGATGCGGTCTTCGAGCTCTTCAATTTGATGGGCCAACTGGCTTGCAAGCCTAACTTGGACTATTATTTGGAACTTTATGAATGGGCTTCGACCTCTCAAAAGAGATGGGGGCTTCAGCGTTGAACAAAATGCTCTTGGTGGCTTGGTTGATCATTGGTGATGAACATGGACCAAGATAAATAAACTACTTTAACATTTATAAGTGATAGAAACTAAATAGTGGCATCTTTTTGGCAAATTTATTAGGATATTGCTATTTTTTTTTAAAAAAATTAAGCACTGGGAAGTCGTTATATGATATGACAACTTTCCAATGCTTACTTTTTTTTTTTTTTTTTTATCTTGTTGGGACGTCGTCATATGATATGATGATTTCTCATAAACATTATGAATTCACAATGTTATATATATATAATTTATATATATAATATATATTTTAAATAATAAAATTAAAATTAAAAATTATATAATTTATAATTTATAATTTTAAAATATATAATTTAATAAATTTTAAATAAAAAATTAAAAAAATTATTTATATAAAATTTGTTTATACAATTTATATATTTTTTTAACTGTATGTAGACCTAATAATATTGGACATGACACGATTACACAACACGAAAACCACAAGGAAAAAATAACTAAAAACACGACAAGAAAAAATAACACGAACACGACACGAATACACGAACGTCTCAATATCTATATAATACGAATTATTAACATATCAAAGTTTATATAACCTTAAACATGATTATGACACGACAAAATACACTAACACGACACAGATACACAAATTGCCAAATCTAACTGTATGTATATAATTTATATATTTTTTAATGCTATGTATGTATAATGGTATTATTATTAATGCGAACTCTTCCCCAATATACAAGATTGATAAGAACATTTTCGACAGCTATAACTAGAGGTGTCCATGGGCCAGGTCGGGCCGAGTCCCGAAATTTTTTTATTTCCATTGTCCAATCCCATTTTTGGGCCGAGACCGAGCCGACCCGAAAGCCCGTTTTACTATTCAAAAAATATTAAAATATTAAAAATACATTTTTATATATATATATATATATATTTATAATTAAATTTAAATAAAAATATTTTTTATTTAATAAATAGTAATTCGGGCTAGGCTGGGTCGGCCCGAATTACAAAAGCATTTGCCCAAGCCCGATCCAATACGATGCGGGCGGGCTACCCGGCCCGTGGATAGGTCTAGCTATGACCTTCATTCCTGCATAATCCACAACGCTTTGGTTGGTCTTTCTCTTGGAGGTCCATTTCATTACTAATACGAGTTGAAAAAATCTGATTGATATTAGGATAAATCATCAATATTTTTAATAATTTTTGTAAATTGTTATTTTTTATTTTTTATTTTTTAATTTTTAATTTTTTATTTTAAATTTATAATTTTTTATTTTTTAAAACTATAAACTATATAATTTTTAATTTTAATTTTATTATTTAATATTTAAAATTATATATATTTAATATATATTATATATATATAATAGTATGGAAGTCGCCATTTCAAATGGCGATTTCCATACCATTTGAACAAATTTTTTTTTTTTTTTTTTTAGTACAAGGGAAGTTGCCATATGATATGGCGACTTCCCTTGTATTTTTTTTTCAATTTTTTTTAAATAGATGCAGGAAAGTCGCCATATCATATGGCGATTTCCCTTAGTATTTTTTTTTATTTTTAAAATCAATCAAATTTTGGCATATTTTGGTAAATAATTTTAAAATATCGATAGTTTAATTTTTTTTTAGCCATATTCGAATAAATTTGCCATCTTTCTTAGCCTAAAAACAAAAGAATATGGCCTCTAGGTTTTATGTTTTGGTTATCTTTTTATTTTTAAAGTTCTTTATACACTTATAATTTG
The DNA here is from genome assembly GCA_030761205.1 of Fremontodendron californicum. NCBI lineage: Eukaryota > Viridiplantae > Streptophyta > Magnoliopsida > Malvales > Malvaceae > Fremontodendron > Fremontodendron californicum. The sequence goes on from JAULJL010000013.1 coordinate 25,525,331, forward strand.
TTTTATTTTTATTATTTTTAATTAAATTAATATTTTAAAAAATAATACTTAATTTAATTTTGAATAATTTTAAATTAGTTTTTAAGTACTTTTTTTTATTTTTAATAAGGGTTTTGGCACTCTTTAAGGTTAGTTAATATACTATTTATATAGTAATAACATTGTATTAAATGCAAAAATTGACAACTTTATTCATCATTTTTAATGTATTGATTGAATATATTATTATATTTAATAACCTTAAAAAATATCCTTAGACACTCGTTAGCAAAATTCTTTAAATAATTTTAGATTGAGTCATCTCAAATCGGCCTAAAGTTAAAATGGGTTCAAGTTTATTTGATTTTGGGTTAATTTAGATTCAGATTACGTTGTTTACTTTTTCATTTTGTCAAATTTTATTGAATTGGGTCGGGTTAGAAGTTAAGTTGGTCTCTCGAATTCAAATTAGCTTTGCCACTTATATTAAAAAAATCATTAACAATAAGTTCGCAATACAATCTAGATTACATGGATTCGGATATCGATATCCGATACTGATATATAAAATTTAAAATTTTGGACTCGCGAAGTTGGGTAAAAAGGATATAAAAAGTTAGATAGGGTACATGATACGTCTTCTAACAATATTTTAAATAAACATATATCAATACAAATAATGTAATATCATATATAAATAAATATATTTACTTAATTTTATATAAATTACTCATATTTAAATATGTTTTGTTGATATACTAAAAATTGATGGATCAAATTTCTTTTTCTTCTCTCTTTCTTTTCTTTGCAGCAATCACAAAAATCATGTTTACTTTTGTGATGAAATATCAAATACATATTATATGTTCTATCCTATTGATGAAATATCGAATACAGATACGACAACCATTATTAAAGAGTCCATGCGTATGCAAATACAATTGATTATTGATATAAGGAAAACTACAGCTTAGTTTCCTCCAATAGTTGTTCCTAGCTTAATTATTTTTCATGGCGTACATGTCTAATTAATTAAACTAATATTTTAATCACATAAACCATCGTAACGTAGCTCATAGCTTAGTGATGCCAGGTCGTCAAGGTTAGCCAGACGTGGCATGCTTAATTAACCACTAATTATTAGTCCAACGCTTTCACAATCCAAATTAATTAATTACTCCGAGCCCTATGCTATGACCAATTTTATCAGTTTTATAAACGATGTAACAATTTTTTTTTCTTATGTTTAATATAGCTCACGAAAAATGTGTGAATTTTTTTATATTAAATAAAGTTGAAAATTATGTGGAGAATATGTGACATTTTATTATAATAATATATATTATTATAAGAAATCACTTTCTTATAATTAAATATTATTGTAAACTTGCACTTGATAATGGGCAACCTTCATATGATGAATGATCTACTTATGTTTATAAATCATATTTATTATTCATTGTTGTGTTTACAAAACTTGACAATCTTGATGGAATTCATAATAAATTAAAAAAAAAGGAGAACAAAAAATCTATCTTTTTAATAACAGGTCCGGATAATTGGTGCTTATAATTATCTATTAAGAATTCTTTACTTGTTATTTTAAGAAATTTTTTGCATGTAATGCATTATTTTTTATTAAATTTTAAAAAACACATTAATTATATATATATATTTTAAAATATCATATTAACCAGTGTCATGAGACACTAATTAACGTTTTCCTTAGTAATAAAACCTTGGGCTTTCTCGAGTCAAAAAATTAACCATGGTCTCACTCCAGTTGATCCTGAGTTATGATATCATAAGAAATTTTTTAGTAATTGAGATTGAAGAATATTAAGTTGTGATCACTAAAATAAAAATGTTGATAATTTATCAACAGATCACGTAACAGTTAACATTAATATCATAATAAAGTAGCAAATGGACATATCAACGCAGTTTTCTTGTGTGATAAAGTAGATATTTTTGTTAAGTCCTGAAATCGAAAACTACAATTTATTCTATTAATTAATTAATTATTGTTTTGCATATTTACTTTTGAGCAATGATACAATCCACAAAAGAAGCGAAGTGATATGAACAAATTAAGACGTTTACCAAAACTTCAACTAACTCCGCCAAGCTGGCGTTATCTTTCTATATCATGATTTTTTTTCGAGATTTTTAATCTTACTCTTTATTTTATTTTTTTAATTTTTATCTAATTAACTTATTTGAAGAGAATATTACGCGTTAAAATTCTTTAAAACCACAATCTCTAAAAATCAATCAGTAGTTTACGTGCCATTTGCACTAGTAATCAGTTGACTTTTATATCATGATTCTTGAATCATATTTTCTTTCTTATTGCGTGCCCCAAAGGTTTTCTTTTTAAATCTTAGGCAAGCAATATAATTTCAATTTAACTCTTTCCCAAGCAATTAATTTTGACTTTTGATAGTCAAAACTCAAATGTAACACAAGAAATTTCATTTTCAAATTATTAGAGAATTTAACAAAAGTTACCACATAAAATTATTAGTGTTCAACTTTTAGGATTATTTAGAGTCAGATTATGAAAGCCTACTCCTCATTTTTTTAAATATTTTTTTTACATAAATCAAATGTTCAATATTAATCCAACCCACCCTCAATAAGAAAAACTTTTTGCTCCAAAGATTAATGAATTCATTAATTTTGCTCTAAAAGTGCTTCGATGTTAAAGTTTTATTTTGCTATGCTATCAAAGAAAATTCACTTGTTGCCCACGATTAAATTTATTAACTCCATTTTGAATTTTAAACATCCAAAAAGAACATCCAAGCATAAGATTAGACATAATTCACAAACCAAAAGTATTTTTTTTTTAATTGTTCAAGAAGGAATAAATGATCACGATCTAAAAAATTAAGATGCAATGGGAAAATAACCTAACCTAACCAAACTAATAATAATAATTAGTTAATTATTAGAACCGGACTGAATATTAACTGGTCCAAGATTCTAGTTTCATCTAAATAATGAACGAAAGAGTATGACTATATTTTTATATTTGCTAGGTTCAGTGTTTGCAGAAAAAATGTGATTAGATGGTGTTTGATTTCTTGTTTTATTTTTGAAAATTTTCAGATATCCTTTTTCTAATAAGATGTTATGGTCGCTATATCCACAGTCATCAGAATTTTCAGATGACATTAAAGAGGTAATGTTTGTTTTTAGAGCTGGTAAAGCAGGCCCGAATTTGAAAATTCGTCCGAGTCGATCGGATATCAAATCCGATCCGAATTGATTAAAAAAGTCAAATGTTTGAACCCGAAAAATTTGAATCCAAAAAAGTCCGAACCCAAGAAAACCCGAATCCGAAAAAAACCGAACCCGTAAAAGCCCGAATCCGCCACGATCCGAGCCCGAGATCGATCCGATCCGAAACCCGTAAAAAATCGAATTTATAACCGAAAAAACCCGAATTATAATTATATGATTTTATTTAAAAAATAAATAAATGATAAATTTTTTCTTAAATAAAATATTTTATTTATGAAAATATATTTATAATTATTATATAATTAAATCAATAATGTATTATCAATAAAAATAACTAATAGTGAATCTTTAAATTGGATTATAAAATAAAATTAATTTGAAACACATTAAATATACAATTAGATTCTAATGTTTTGTAGGATAAACTGGATCACTCTTTAGAGTTTATTATCATAATTATATATCTTAAGTTTATTTCATATGTAACACAGACACGCATACGAAAACACGTACATATACATATTGCGTTTTACTTCACTCAGGTGAGCGTTTTTTATGTCTTGCGTCTTAAACACTATAAGAGTTTTAGGGCCTAGAGTGCATCTTGCGCCCTTGACAACACTAATCAAAATAGTTTAATATAAACTAATTTTTACACGTCATAGTATCTTAAAATTTCTAAGTATTAAGGGCTAAGATAAATAATTGACCAATTATTCATATTAAATATTTTTGGTGAATGATAATCGATACTCTTTTTAATAATGTCTGATATTCAATATTATAATTGGATAATTATTATTCGATTATATGATTAATTGATTATATCTAATGTTAAAGTCAAAATAATCAAATATTAAACTTATATCAATTACTATATAAATTAACTTTTACATATCAGGATTTTATAAAAACTTAAGTATTAATTATTAAGGTTAAACCAATTAATTAGTACTCTTTTAGTGTCTACTATTCAATATTTAATTGAACATTTGAAAATTAGATCTAATGTTATTATGTTAGTATTTATAATTATGTACAAATAAAAAATATAAATATAAAAATAAATTCTTGAAAATTTAAAAATATTGTTAAAAAAACTATAATACAATGACTAAAAAACTTAATAAAGCAAAAAAATTATTGGATTAAGAGAAAAAATCATTTATATAAATGTTTAGTGGATTTTATTTATAACTTCTTTCCTTCTAATGATGTTTTTTAAAATGTAACCAAATAATTTTTAACTTTTATTTTTTAATGTCACTTTATATTTATTTTAACTCATAAAACAAAAAGAAATTTCTTATATAATCATTAATTATAGTATATTCAATATCAAATATCAAATATTAAAATTATATCAATACTATATAAATTAGCTTTTATATATCATGATTTCTTAAAATTTCTAAGTATTAATTATTAAAATTAAATCAATTAATTAGTATTCTTTTAGTGTCTACTATTCACCATTTTAATTAAAGATTTGGTCAATTAGTGTATACAATTAGGTTTAATGTTCTTATATTAGTATTTATAATTATGTCCAAACAAAAAAATATATAAATATAAGAACAAATTCTTGAAAATTTAAAATCCTCTTAAAAAAATTATGATACAATAACTAAAAAATCTAATAAAGCAAAATAAGAATTTGTTGGAATAAGTGACTATAAGAGTACAATGAGTTATTGGGTTAAGAGTAAAAGTCATTTATGTAAATGTTTAGTGAGCTTTATTTATAACTTGTTTCTTTCTAATGATTTTTTTTTTACATGCAGCCCAATGATTTTTGACTTTTACTTTTTTAGTGTTACTTTATATTTAATTTAACTCACTTATAAAAGAAAAAAAATCTTACATAATCATTAATTATATCTATATTCAATACTAAACATCATAAAAATTTAAATATATAAATATATAAGAATTGCAAAATAATAAGAAGTATCAAAATATACAAATTCTTTTTTATTCATACTATAAGTAAATATATCGAACTTATATATTTAGCTTTTATTTGAACTTTTGGACTAAAAAATAATATAAAATATTCAAATATAAAATATTAATACTCAATTTATAAATAAAATTATTATATAATTTATATATATATAAATATTTATTAATTTTTAAAATTTTAATTTAGTATTTTTGTAAGTGAAATTAATCATTACATTCGAAATTAAAAAAATATTTATAGCTTAAAATTTCCAAAATTATTGAATCCGTCTAGGCCGGCCCGAACTAGAACCGATTCCGAAATAATCCGAACTTGAAAAAGCTCGTATCCGAAATGGCCCGAGCCCAAGATAGCCTGAACCCGAAAAAATCCAAATCCGAAGCTATCCGAACCCGAAAATATCCGAACCCGAATGATCCGAATTCGAAATAAATTCGAATCCGATAACAGCCCGATCGAACCCGCCTGAACCGGACCATTTGCCACCTGTATTTGTTTTTGTATATTGTAAGTGGATTCAAACTTTCTTAAATTCTGTTGTATCAAATATTTTATCATTCTTGATGGTTGTTATTATTTTATGTCTATTGTAGGTGTGCCATTGGAAACTGCTACAATTTGCATAAAGATCAGGAAACTGCACTCAAAAGTTTAGTCATTTTTATGTTATTACTTGTACATAAACTTATCTAAGGGTAGGGTTATTTATATGGTTCAGTAGACTCGATTTGAATTGGGTCGGATTTGAACATGAAATTTTGTAATTCAGGCTTACCCGATTCGGATTACTATTTAATTAATAAAAAAATATTTTTATATAAATTTAATTATTAAAATATAAAAATAATTTTTTAATATTTTTTAAATAGTAATACGAGTTTTCGAATCAGGTCTTGACCAAATTTGAGCAAGCAAAATGAAAAAAAAAAAAAATCCAAACCGCAACCCAACCCATGAGCAAAAATATTTGTACACCTAATTACAATTTAGTTTCTATATACTACTCTTGATTTAAGAGTTTATAATTGTTGTATGTTTTTTAAGAAAAATGCATTGTAATTGATGACAATAAATTTATTTTTTTATGTTAATATTAAATTTATTGCTTTTAAATTGTTAATCAATTATTGCATTTAAATAAAATACTAGTATTAAATATAATAAATAATAAAATATTTACCTTTATATATTTCAAATTTATTTTTTATTATGTTTTATGAATAAAGTCAAAATCAAAATTGAAATGATTTGATTTGATTTGATTTGATTTGATAATTGGCAACAATAATGCATTAGTTGCAAAAGAAAACATATTTGCAACCACAAAAAACTTGTGGAATTGTTTTCATTTGTTGTCAAAATTAATAAAATTGTTACGAAAAATATAAAGAGCTTTTGCAATAATTATTGCAACAATAGAAATTGTTGCTGAAGTTAAGAAAGTTGTAACTAAAAGAATAAAGAATTTTTGCAACGATTTAAACGTTGTACTGCAAAAAATTGTCCAACGAAGAAAAGTGGTTGTTAAAGTTAAATAAATTATTGTAAAAACAATTCTGGCAAAAAATTTCAACGATTATAGTTGTTAAAATTAATTATCCTAATGACAAAAATCTTGATACTAAAAGTGGTTTGTAATTAAATAAGATTACGTTGCAAAATATTATTTGATAATTATAATAATATTATTATGTAAAATTTTTAACAATTAAAATAATATTGTCACATAAAAGATTTTGTAATTAAAATATATGATTGATAAAATAAAGTTTTTTTTGGCCAAGATAAAATAAAGTTTACACAACTATATTTAATGGTTGTGATAATATGATTTATATAACAATAACTCTTTATCAACAGATATAATAGCAACGAACTCACAATTTCAAAAAATTACTTATTAAAAAACAAATTAACAACGGTAAAATAATGTTTTGCAACGACTTTTGTCCTCGCTAAACATATTTTTTCTTGTAGTATTGGATTTAAAATAGGGATGTCAATGGATAGTGCGAATTCGAATATTTATAAATATTCGATCCGTTTTTTACGGATTCGGATATTGCGGATTCAAATAAAATTCGGATTCGGATATTATAATTACTATCCGCAGTGGATTTGGAACGGATACGGATATAAAACATCGGATATCCATAATCCGAATCCTCATTACTTATACGGATAACGGATAATGGATTCGGATATCCAAATCCGCTATTTGAATCAGCTTACTTTTGCAGATTCAGATTCGGATATCCGAACCCGAATTCATTATCCTTTTATTTGAATTTAAAATTAATTATTTTTATTTTAAAAAAAATTACTTACTAAATTCGGATATTATTTAATTCGAATTCAGATAATAATATTCGAATTTAATACGAATAATAAATGAATTCGAATTTTAAAATAATTTTACGAATTCAAATATTATATATAAAATAAAAAAAAACACTACCCGACCGGATGTCATTCCTAATTTAGATTTAACGAGTACGGCTAATGTTATAGTCCCACAATCATCTTTTTTTTTTTTTTTTTTCTATCGTAATTTGTATACCACTTTGAAAAGATAGTTTCCGAATTGGACCCAATGGCAATATGATCTTCCTGATAACCAGCAAGGTGTAGCTAAGAGGGGAGCATAGCAGCTTTTTAGCTGTGACCCATGCAAGCTACTTATAAATATGTCGATACTCGGGTTTCCAAGCTATCATCTATGGGGTTGCTTGAGGCTTAGATGCACGTCCTTTCACATGGGAAAAGCTATCCAAAAAAGCAATTATTAAGTTGCATATATAAAAAAAAAAAATTATCTCATTCATAATTAATAAAAAATTTTGATTTATAAATGATATTAAGTGATACATATTTTTTAAAATATATTTTAAAAAAATAATTTAAAAAGAATTGAAACATGTGATGGTTTCTCAAAATTTCATTTTCAATGTATCAAAAATGAATTCTATATATAATATTCATTATTAATTAATCTTCTTTACAATTTTTCTCCCATTTCTTTCTTTTTATTTTCACTCTTTCATTAGTATTTCGTTTTATTTATTTTTGGTCAACTAATTCCTAGAATTAGAGTGAATTTAATGGTAGAGTTCCATTTTTTGGGGGTTGAAATTTGAACAGTTATATGCATAAATAAATAGAAAATGACATAGAGCAATTATGGAGGTGGGAGCACCGTATAAACCATGAAAATAGTCCTCGAATGGATGGTTGAATGTCTGCCTTGTATATAGGGAAGAAGACTTGACATAAGATATTTAGAATAGTAAAGCTCATTTCTTAATCCTATGTTTGGAAATATGAATTTAAAAGTTTAGATTTAGATTTCATTTGCTATATAAATTGTAAAAATGAAATGCATACATTATGTATAAATTAGTTCAGATTCAATATGATTATATATTTGAAAGATATAAAAACATAAATTTCAAATTCAAAAATAGCTATAAGTATTTCAAATTCATTACTAAATAGGCATCCGACAAATCCATGGATTTGAAAAATAATCATTAATGTTACATTTACATATGTTTTATTACACAAGTTACATTATTTTTAAAATTCAAATTCATCTTTTGAAGTCCAAATTTTCAAACCGAACTTTATAATTGTTTCACCTAAAATTCTTTAATAATAGACCCCATTTCATTAATTTCGTTTCACCATTTAAATTTAGGCCAAATGACAAAAAACTTAGATTTTTTGTTTTGTTTTTTTGCATAACATTATTGCTAACAAAGTACTCATTGCTTTTTAGACTTCATTTTAGCAAATGATAAGGACATTGATAAGAATGAAATGATACTCAAGACGTCATTTTCCGGAAACGATTATTCTTCCTCTAATCAAGAAATGATTAAATTTGAGCATGCAAATTTTCTATTAAATAATTTATTGTTGCAATTTTGGTTCTCAAAAATTTTGAATACTACTCTCCTAATAATCATTTGAAAGTTGGAATAACCATTACTTAATGATATAGGACACTAGCTAGCATTTGGTGAAAGTTCTCAAGAATCCTTCATATGATTTTTATGTGTGAGACATGTTAGTCTTGTATAAACATAAACATTTCAAGATTTGAACCCCTGTAATTTATAAGGTAAATCATTAGGATTTCCTCTTGGGAATGCCTAAAAATGAATGTCTTATATATATATATATATTATATCTTTGAACAAAATTATTACTAATATATTATTATAAGCAACGATCCTAAAATCAATTGATTATAAATGGAAAGTTTCAACTTAAATATAATTATTATAAAAAATTCAAAACTTAACAGATGTTGAATAATACTACTTAACACTTTCTCGAATAATAATTGAAACAAAGCCAATTACGTGGACAAATTCATAAGGGTAACAAGGCAAAAAGAAGAAAAAAAAACAAAATTTTGATACCATGTTACTGAACGAATCTACAACCCATTGATTATAGGGAAAATTTGAAAAGTTAGCTCAATTTAAATATAAAATCACATAAATTTAAAATTTAATAAATGTGAGATAATATTACCTTACAAATTACAATTTTGAAATATATGCACTTAGTAGCTTGCATAATTTCTCAAATCCATCAACATTTCCACTACCCCTCCCTCTACGTAATTATATAGAATGAAGAAATTTACGTATATCACAGGTAGTTGGATGTCCATATATACTTTGAAAACGAGCGATCCTAGTACATTCAACGCAAGCCCTCTTGGAATCCTTTTACAGATTTTTAAAAATAGTTCAAGATTCAGCATCTAGAAAAAAAAAAAAAAAAAAAAAAACATTCTCCCTTCTTTGATTTCTAAATGTTTTTTTGTACAAGCAAGATCGGCTATCCCTTGATATTTGCAACCATAACAGTGACAAACAGTTTTTTTTTTCCCCTTTTTAGCGTAATAATTTGTTTGTAGATTTTTTTTAAAAAAAAAATTGGGATCTAAAGGGCTGGAATTTGAAAAAAAAAAAAATTCATTGAGCAAGAAAATTTATGTACTTATTGTTTAGTAGATTTGTTCACAAATTGGGTCTAGGATAAATTTTAGTAATCCTGGCTGAATTGAATTACTGTTTATATAAATATATTTATTAAATTTAATTATGAAATTATATAAATATTAAAATAAAAATAATTTTTTAAATATTTAATATATTTTAAATAATAAAATAAGCTTTTAAACTCGATCTAACAGAAATTTGGACAATCAAATTTTTTTATTCAAATCCGATTCGACTCAATAGATGTATTGTTTAGTCAAATGTTCAAATACAATGTTTTAGGAGATTTTGATATCAAATCAATGAGTATTTTTCTATTTTGAAAAACAATCATTGAGTACATTTTATTGATAAAAAAAAATCATAATTTTTTTGCTGAATTACTATTATTTATTTGGTGTTATTGTTAGCTAAGATTTTATTGACCAATTAGAAAGTTGTCTCCAAATACATGGGGCATTCATGATGTTGATATAACAAGTTACAAATAATTATGTAGTAGTAAGTCAGCTAAGCACCGCGTTGAGTGGGAAAACAAGGTGTATATAGGGGGAGAAAAACAGGAAAAAAAAAAAAAAAAGCTAAAATTGGCAAGAATAAATAGATCGATACAATTACTTGACACGAAAAAATAATTAAAACATCACACGATATAAAAAAAATATGAACACGACACAAATATACGAACATATAAAAATCTATATAACACAAATTATTAACACGTCAAAATGTATACAAACATAAAATATTTAAAACATAATTATTATACGAATAGGATATGACGAATTATTCGATCTAAAAAATAAAGACTATGAGAGTGGTAGGCTGCTAGTTAGCTACCCAACCCTTTCACCCTTGCAATGATGCACCACAGCCGGGCTCCATATCATTAAATTATTGATACCCGTTTCCACTTCTATTTTTTACTTATTATATGTGAAATTGACACGCAAAATCATGTGATCCATCACATTTAGGGCTTCAAAGAAAGAGTCTCAATGATTGCAAGGCTATTAACAGTGAAAAAAAAGCAAAATCTCATATTTCTCAACATATAAGTTCCTATCCTAAATAGCAGTAATCCATTTTAATTAACCATGATGGTATAGAACCTTGTCTAAAGGCTAGACTACCTATTTGATTTGATTCATCTTTAAATAAAAAATTTCAAATCTTGGACCGACCCAATTAGGTTAAGAGATATTAAAATATAATCAAAATAGTTTTTATATAATTTTAAAATATTAATATTTTTTTAAAAATGAACCTTTAAATTCAACGGATCGGATCGAATTTTGAAACTTTTTTTAGAAAACCAGCAGAATTTAGCCTGATCTAGTTTGACCCATGAACATGTAAGAGTGGCTGATTTTTCTATTAATTCTTAAAGCTAGATCAATATAAAAATTGAAAGAAAAAAAAAAAGAATTTATAACAAGCTGTGATTCTGTGAACATAGGCAAGCCAATTGTTACTTGGATTACAGATTAGCAAAACAACTGTTTGTAGGCCATACTGTACAGGAAATCAACGCGGACATTGAACCGCTTTACAACAGTTTTCCCTTTCTTTGGACCCAAGAAAGAAAACAGCCAGACAACAGCTCCATATTATTAACCTCTAAAATAAGCAACTAAGCAAAGCCCATAAAAGACCCAAAAAATCCCTTTTTAAAGTTTAAATTAGTTGAATTTTAAGTCGTAATTCCTTTTATTTTTCCATTAAAAAGTGTTGGCTGGGCGTCCAAAGCAAAACAATAACCAAAATGCCCAGTTGTCCTGCATGATATTTTGGAGAAATTGGCATGATTAAGGAACACAAGTCATTGTCTTTAATTTATTATTTATACAATTCCAAGCACAACTTGTTCTAAACTAATATTCTCTTTTAAGTATTAGGTTTCGTGTAGTATTATTTTTGGCATAAATTTAAAAATAAAAAATTTACGTTTCATCGCAAATGTAATACTAAATAATTAAAAAAAAATTAATTTTTGTGATTAAAATCATGGTTTGACAACTCAAATCAAAAAACTAAAAAATAGAGCTTTTAAATAAAATAATTTTATTATCCTAGCATTTTTAAACTTTTATTATTTTAAATATATTTTTTTTACATTTCAATTTCTCATTACATTTTTTCACAACAATATCAAACAATTAAAATTTTTTAAACTACGTTTTTTCACTATATTTTTTAAACGTATTTTTTTAATCCAAAATTTTTCGATAATAATGTTACCCTTAATCCCACCCCACCATCAATTTCCCTCCTATAAATAGAACCACCAAAGTCTAATGTTTTTCCATGCCCAAAAAACACTGCCCCCATTTCTCTCCTTCTCAGATTTTCTCTCCCTCTCTCAGACTCTTTTGCTTTGCAATTTGCATAACCAGTTGAAAAGAAGAAAAAGGAAAAAAAAAATGGGTGCCTTGGACTCTCTTTCTGACTATATTTCTGATTTAATAACTGTTCATACCAAAAGGAAGAAGCGTAAAGTAATGCAGGTATTCTTCAATTTCAATCTTCTTACATCCTTTCGCTTTGGGTTTAAATATTCTTTGTTCTGTCAACTGTGTCAAGTATATATATATATATATATATATATATATATATATATATATATATATATATATACCCTCCAAATTTTACTCTTTTGGTTTGCTAGTGATGGTTTTTTCTTCGGCATGTTGAAACTGAATATTGTGTTGTTAATTTGTTGACTGGAGACTGTTGAGATCAAGGTTAAGATGGACTGTGATGGCTGTGAAAGGAGAGTCAAAAACGCTGTATCCTCCATGAAAGGTGCAATACAAAGCTCTCTTTCTCTCTAAATATTCTTTCTTTCTTTCTTTACTTATTTATTTATTTATTTATTTATATATATCCTGATTCCAACCAGGATAAAAAGAAAGAACCGAAGCCTGTTTTAGCTATGATAATCCATCACAGCCTATTGAATCATGACAATTCATGGAAAAAGAAAAAGAATAAGTTTCATCCATTGGTTCATGGTTACAGCCCATTGCACCTCTTTGAAAAAAGCTTTTTGGACCTCTTGTTTTTTACTGTCACTTTCTAGTTTCTACACTTTATTTCCCGGACCTGGTTTTCATGGCTATACACCATTACCGTATGAGAATTCAGCAGACAGTAAATTGTATATTAATTGCTCTTCTTCCAAAAGGAGCAAAAAATAAAACCAAGTCAAACGAGAGGGAGAATCTCTGATAGCTTCCTCGTATTAAAAACTGGAAGAAACAGAAGCTATATTTATGGTTCTCCCCGTACTGCAAAGTCTTAAGAACCATAAATTAACTACAGGGAAAAGATGCAGAGTTTGCTATAATTTCCATTTTCCCTCTCCCTCTCTTTTTTTTTTTTTTAGTTCCTTTGTAAATTAAATTCACAGTTTAGTCTGCTTTGGCATAGCAAGGGAAACATGCATATTTTTATACTATTACTTAAAAGGATAAGAACAAACAGGTTTCTCTGGAAACAAACAAAATAGCAGTTGGAAATATCTTTCTATATTTTCTGTTTGGAAACATTAAAAGCCCTTTACCATAATAAATGCATTACTAATTCCCACAAACCAAACAAACCTTTCAAACCTCAAGTGATTTTAATCAAAACCAACTACACATCATCTACCCCTTTCATGAATCCAAAATTTAGTTCGATTAATTCTGATATATAAAAGATTTGAAATTTAAATCTTAATATTTAAAATTTTTTTATATCAAAAAAATCTACCCTTTCACGTCGTAATCATTTCGTCCTTGTCATAACATATTTAAAACTTTACCCCAATTTGCTTCTTTCCATTTTTTTAAATTTGTTTTCTTAAGTATATTCTAGTATTAATTAGTCATAGTAATTTTTTGTTTTATCTTGTTTAGGTGTGAAATCTGTTAACGTGAACAGAAAGCAAAGCCGAGTGAGCGTGACCGGATATGTTGAGCCAAATAAGGTGTTAAAGAAAGTGAAGAGCACAGGAAAAAGAGCTGAGTTTTGGCCCTATGTACCTTACAACTTAGTGGCATACCCTTATGTTGCTCAAGCTTATGACAAGAAGGCACCATCAGGCTATGTTAAAAACGCTGTGCAAGCTTTGCCTAGTCCAAATGCAGTAGATGAGAAGTTTGTTACTCTCTTTAGTGACGAAAACCCAAATGCATGTTCGATCATGTAGGCAATTTTGATGGCCAAGAAACTAAAGGCTAAACCCATGTATGGAAAGGGACAAAGTTTTCTCTAATACAAACGCTTAATTTGCTGTTTAATTAGGACATGTTATTTAGTTTTCCTCTTGTGATGAGATGATAGGTTGAGTTTAGGTGTTTTGAGTCTTTGTGAAGGGATTTTTTTTTTCTTTCTCATTTTGAATGCTTTTAAGAGTATGATTTTTCATGTAGTCGACTGATCACACTTAATTTCCTTAGGGTTGTATATATAATTAAATGAATTATGCATCTTGTATACATTCCATATATGATATATAGCATGTATTTTTATTCTCGTCCCTTCTTTAGTCATCTTTAATTTTTTAGATATTAATAACCTGCAAGTAGAGATGTTTGTTTTATTAATTTATACGATTATAAAATTTTTGATTGAGTTAATATTGATTCGTAACATCAACTCAATCAAAGATTTTATAATAATATAGATATATAAGTTTACTTTTTTAATTTCATAAACGAAATTAAAAGATTATCACATGTGTCATTTTTTTAATATATCATAAAAAATATATATCATCCCACTAAATTTCCTTATAAAATTTAAAATTTTCAGTGACAATATAAGAAATAATTTCTTTGTTTATTATGAAAGATGTTTCCCAAAGGTTTTAGTCAATGGGAATTTATACTAAATAGTAATACTTTATAAATAGGTACTATGATTACTTTCGGAAGAATCAAAAAGCTTTTTTTTTTCCTAACAAATTTATTTTAAATGGTATTGAGGATTTTTAAAATAGTAATATTTTTTTTTCAGCCTCTCTATCCCAGCCAGCGGCATTTGAAGCCCAGCAGTAGTAGCAGCGAACCTCCTCAACGGCAGCAGCGTGTCTGATTGTTTTCATTTCGAGTTCAGGGATTTCTATATTTAGATGATAATAGATTTATAGTCCACAAATTGAAGATCATCTAATTAGATGATATCATTAACCAAGTAAAACTCTCTTAAAATGTGGGTTGCTTGGGGCCAAAGCAATCTTCTACGTATGGGGTTTTACTTTTGGCGAAGTTGAAATTAGATCTTTGATTATTAAAAAAAAAGATTTCATTTGAATAAGTAAAATATAATTGGAATTGTCACAAGTTTTACCCTAACATTATTTCAACTTGTTATTAGAGGTGGCAATTGGGCGGGTTCGGGCGGGTTCGGGTCGGGTTCATTCGGGTTCGGGCTCATTCGGGTTCGGGCTCATCCGGGTTCGGGCTCATTCGGGTTCGGGCTCATTCGGGTTCGGGCCCATTCGGGTTCGGGCCCATTCGGGTTCGGGCTCATTCGGGTTCAGGCCCATTCGGGTTCGGGCCCATTCGGGTTCGGGTTCGGTTTCGGTCTGGGTTCGGGTTTGGTCTGGGTTCGGGTATGTTTTACATCATTTTATTTTATATTAGATGTAATCATTTTTACGTAATTTAAATATTTATATCTAAAAACAAATTATTAATTTATTATTATTTTTATACTTTTGCTATTATATGATATTTTTAATTATATTTATTTTTTAAAATTAATATTTGTTAGCACCAAAAGAATAAGAAATTAATTTGTTATATAAAATCAAATTTTGAAATAATTTATTATAAAAAATATGATATATTATAAATTAATCATATTGATATTTAAAATAATTGATTTGATGAACTCGAATTTCAAAATATAAATACATTATAATTTATATTCACTATAAAATAAAAAACTTTTAAAAATAAATCATAGCCTTCATCTATTCGTTTATATACTTATAAAATGCAAAAATTTTATGCTTATAGTCAAGATATATAATATATCTATCGAGTACTTATATTTTTTTCATCAGTATAAAGTATAAATTATAAAGTAGTACTAAAAAAATATAATTTATATTTAAATTATACTTAATAAATATATAATTAATATGATTATTTATTAATATATAATAAATATACCCAAAACCAAAAGGCCATAAAAACCCAAAACCCCATTAAACCCATCCGCTAAAATAAAATCCCATGAAAGTCATAATCCAATTAAACCCACCCTAACCTAACCGTATAAGTATAACCCAAAAGGCCAAAATAATTGAATTATTGTCATTTTTTTTTACCTTTAAGAATAATTGAATTATTGTCAAAAAAATTTTCGCATCTCTAAAATTTTCAAGAATTTAAAATATTTAGATTGTAAATTCATCATGATATGAGACGTTAAAGTTATAAATTATAAGTACAAAATATATTTTACTTTTTGATAAAATTATTATTTCATCATCATATATATATAATATATTAAATTTTAAATTTTAATTAAATTATTAAAAAAAATTAGAATAAAATTAATAATTGAAGTTATTGCTTTGTAAAAAAAAAAATTAATTGCAATTTGATTATTTTTATTTTTAGTATTAAATTCGGGTTCGGGTTCGGGTTCGGGCCGGTCTCGGGTTCGGGTCCATTCGGGTTCGGGTCCATTCGGGTTCGGGCTCATTCGGGTTCGGGCCCATTCGGGTTCGGGTCCATTCGGGTTCGGGCCCATTCGGGCTCGAGTTTTTTTGGGTTCGGGTTTTTGACTTTTTGGTCAAATCGGGTTTGGGCGGGTTCGGGTTCGGGTTTTCCTGGACGGATTTTCGAGTTCGGGTTCATTTTGTCACCTCTACTTGTTATAGTGGAAACTGGATCATCATCAAATAATTGAAAATTTGAAATCCTTTGACATTGACAGTATCCGAGCCCTTGACTTCCAAGCCTTTTGGGCATTTGCCACGTGTATTTGTCCCAAGTTTTTAAAGTTTCTCTTGAAGATTGCTAAGGTAATATTAATGAATATTCTCTACTACTAAATAATTAATAATTTGATTAACGAAGGGTTATAACTTATAAGTGATTACTATTAGGGATTAGGGATAAAATTTGTTGTGGGTTGATTTCAACCAATCCCAAGACACATTAAACTATAGCTTAAAAAAAAATTCCTAAATTATTTGTTTAACAAAATTATTTTAATCAAGCTCAAATTCCTCCTTACAAAGAGTCCGATTAAAAAAGGAAATATTTGAAAATTTAATATAAGCAGTTAAGCATCATAATTTTCAGAATAAATTAAAAACTTTGAACTACGCATTCTAAGATATGATGCTAACAAATTATTTGAAAGATCTAACTTTTGCAAGTACCGAAAATGCTATTCATTAATCGAGAATAAAAATCAGAAAATGACCCCCCACCTAACAAAATATAGAGGAACATAACACAACCATAAACCAACAATGACAGTAACTCTAAGGCTAGCTTGGCTCCTGGTCCATTTGGACGAGCGGTAAAATTGATTTTGGTGAGATTAAAAATAACGATGGCGGTGAGATTGGATACTGTAACAGTGATATTAAAATTAGTAGTGAGATATGGGTTTGGATTCAAACGTAGCGGTGACAGTAAGGATTTAGGGATGGCAAAGGAGCGAGACGAGGGCAGATTGTTTGCCTCCGCCCCACCAGTGGAATACTCTGCCCGCCCCACTCCGCCATGGATGTTGAAATTTCAATACCACTATCACCTCCATGGATGTCGGTTACATCCATAACCACCCCGCCCCATCCGATATTTATTAGTTATTTTTAATTTTTTTCAAATAATAAAGTATTGTAAAAAAATTTAAATATAAATTTAACATAAGTATCAAATGATAAAGTATTAGGTTTAGGTTTTTAAAAAGAATAATAAAAATAATAGGTTTAGTTGTATTACTTTATTATCCGTTTAAAAACCAAATATTTAAGGGTAAAATAGTAATTTCAGTATTCGGGGCAAGGCGGAGTAGGCAATTACCAGAACTGCTCTATCACCGCCTTTCAAACAAACAAAAATCTCCCCGCCCCTCTCCGCCTCCACTGTTAAAAAAAAACCTTTCCATTCGAAGCGAATCGATTTAAAATCCATCGGGCGGTTCAGGTTTTACCATCCCTAGGTGAGTTGAATTATAGTGAAAAAAATGATTATTAAGGACATTAGATTAAAATATGTATATATAATAATAAATAATTAAAAATAATTAAAATTATATTTATATAAAATAATAAAATATATTTATGTTAAAAAGTAAAGTAAAAATTAAAAAACATTTAATTTAAAAACTAGAAATTAAAAAAAAAAATTAAAAAAATAATGGAGGGGTAAAATGAGATTTTTTTCCCTCCAATAAGGGTCCAGTTGTGCACTAGATCCCTGCCCCTCCAGTTAAACTGGAGGGGCCGGTAGAAATTAAGCTCCCACTAGGAGTGCATCCAAATGCACTCCCAATAGGAGTGCCGATCAGTGGGGGTAAAACCCCTCACAAATGCTCCTAATATTCCACCGTACCTTCAAATGGAGCCTGAATTAATTTGCAGTTTCTGAATAAAAGGAAAAAATTTAATAAACATCAAAGAGTCAAATATAATCAAACTGGTAAGTTGACAATTGTCGATATTGTTGTTGTACATTCTATATTTCACCATGACTTCAATTCAATTTCTTCTGTCAAATTTCACTTTTGGTTGATGGGCATTCTCTACCACCTAACCAAAGCAAAATAAGAGGTTTGTACCAACATTTGGTTGGTTGGAGTGGTAAACGATTCCAACCCCCAAGATAGGACAAAGGTTCGAGTCTTGGGAGTCATCAATGTTGGAAGGGTGTAACATCACGCTTTTCGACCCGAACAGGGATTAGTCTTTCATCAATCATAAAATGAGGATTGGAGGACATCATGAATTTAAACCAAAAAGAAAAAGGTTTGTTACTGTCGCAACCTAAAAAATAACGAGTCTCATCGCAAGACTTTATTACTTGTTAAGCGTGACATTAAAAAAAAAACCGAGAAAAAGTCTACTTAATTCCTCTAGATAAATGAAGATTTTGAAAATGACCTTGAAAAAGACATGGAGTCGCCACCAATTTTTTTTAGCTAGGTGTGATGGGCCACCTATTAAAACCGATTTTATAAAATATTTTAAAAATTAATTAAAACATTTTTAAAACCAATTTCAAGTCTGTGTTTTAAACCAGAGAAATCAAAGAAATGGGTTCGGGACTTGGTTACGTGTAGGGAAGGATTAGCACCCCCACAATGCCCGTATAAAACGGTACCTTATTAATCGTGTGTTATCTCAAATCTCGGTGTAAAGTTGATTTTAAATTTAGTATTTCAAGTTAATTCCCAATTTAAAGAAAAATAATTCCATTTTTAATTGAAAATGATCTGGAATTTATAAATTTGAAAATTTCCTATATTCCCCAACAAACGTGGCAAAATATAGAAATTTTTATTAGTTTTGAAAAACTTTCCGAATCATTCTCGTTTTAAAGAAGATATTCCGTTATTAATGATAATTGATGATATCCTCCCCAGCAAACCCGGTAGAGAACTCATGAATTATTTTAACTAGGGAATATGTTTATTTTATTGAAAATCATTACCTTTTTTTTTTAAACATTTAAAAGAAATGAATATGTATATGCATGACATAAATAAAATGACATAGCAAAATCTAAATAATATAATGCAACCTAAATGATATGACATGATTTGAATGCCTTAGCATATTCTAAATGAAATGAAATATCCTAGGTAACAATAATATATTCTAAATGAAATAAAATATCCTAAATGACATAATATATCCTAAATGAAATGAAATAACCTAAGTAACATAATATATTCTATATGAAATGAAATGACCTAAGTAACATACATATTCTATACGAAATGAAATGACCTAAGTAACATACATATTCTATATAAAATGAAATGATTTAAATGACATGGCAAATATGAAGGATATGGCATATAATTTAAATGACATGGAATATAAAATAATGCTATCATATAATATGCATGAAAATAAAAAAGAAAATAATAATGCATGAACATAGTATATGCTAAATAATATGACAAAAATAACTAAATAAAAAAAGTATAGGATATCATGAAATATTCCAAATCATATAATAAACAATATAACATAACTCAAAATCATAACAATATCATAGAAATTATCATAGCAAAAATCACATATTATATAAAATGCATGAATATGGAAAATGCAATGCATGAAAATGTATTTTTTTCCTTTAATTAAGGAAATCCGTATATCTAAAAAGATATCCAGCTATCTTAGGAAAATATGTCAAATTAAATATTCTAAAACCCAAAATACTTTGTGATTGTTTGAAAACAATTTGGAAAAGCTTTGATTAAAAATAAAAACTGGGCTAAACTTTTTTTTTAAATGGCTCTAATTTCCTAAGTTTAAAATCCCGGACTTGACCACCCTTAACCCGAGACTTAAAAAATCATTTTTAGAGTTTAAAAAGGCTTAGAAACTACCCTAAGTCAGTAGCTAACCTTCCTAATCAACCCCCTCCAAGTAACTTAACCAAAACAGAAAAATAATTTTCCTCCAAATTCAATTCTGACTTCACTGTCCAGTTTTAAGCCACAATTTTTTACCCTATTTTTAAAATTTCAAAAAATTCTGAAAAAAATACTGGAGACTCAGGACATGTAAAACTACACGGGAAAAAATAATCTTAATTTTCTGACTAAATATGAATGCCCAGAAAAGTCGGGAAAGTACGAGTACTGGGTGAAAAAAACTGTTTTGCCAAAATACATTTTTGTCTTTGATAAATCATTTAAAAATCAAAGTAAAAATATTTAAGACTCACAAAATGACTCACAAACAGTAGCTAGGACTTTTTGAAAGTTAGATAAAAATTGGCTAAGTAAAAAAAATCACAAAGGTAGAATAATCAATTTGACAAACCTTAATTTTCCACAAGTGTGCTCAAGAGAGCATGACTTTGAACCATTAATTGGCCTAAGTCATTAGTCAAGTGGCATGGACATGAAATGCATGAAAAATACAGCAAATATGATGCATTAAATGCATGAGTTTAAACCTAAATGCCATGAAAAAAATGCATGGCATCAATATAGTGACCTAGACCTAAATTAACTTGCATGGCATTTAATGCAACTTAGGTCTAAATGAATGGACATGCATGGCAAAATAAACCAAACCTAATGACTAAAACATGCATGGCAATAACACAAACACAAGGCATGCTTAAACCAAAAACTCAACCAAATATCATGCAGATGCTAACCTATCAACTAACATAGCAAAAATGCAACACAAAATGCAAAACACATGGAGTAGCCGAATAGCCTCAAGCTCCAACAAGCATGGCATTTTCACAAACACTTGCTATACTTAAACTAAATACTCAATCAAATGTCATGTAAATGCAAAACCTACTAACTAATATGGCAAAAATGCACATACAATGTAAAACACATGGAGTAGCCGAATGGCCTCAAGCTCCAACAAGCATGGCATTTTCACAAACACTTGATATGCTAACATGCTCAACTAAAATATATCACTCAAATCATGCAAACACAAAGTAGAGATACTAAAACTAACATGCATTTTCACAAACACTTGATATACTAACATGCTCAACTAAAATATAACACTCAAATCATGCAAATACAAAGTAGAGATATTAAAACTAACAAGCATTTTCACAAACACTTGATATACTAAATATAAAACATCAACAAATTTATGAAAACAGAAAATTAAAAATGCAAGAACATGATATTTAACTCATAAATGGCAACAAACAAAGCAACCAACTTAAAACATGATTTCAATATATGAAGTAGAAGAACACTTAAAGCATCAAAATTAAAGAAAATAACATAAATAACATGATAAATTAAAGCAAAAACAGCAACCATAAAAAAAAATGTAGGCCATTCGGCCATTAAAGAAAAATAAGAAAAAAATTTGTAAAAAATATTTAAGAAAGAGATGAAGAAAGAACTTAAGAAGAACATAAAAAAAACACTTATTTAAAAAGAAAACTCACCAAAAAATAATCAAAATAGCAAAAACAAGAATGGAAAATCAAGAAAGTGCAAGAGTTGGTGCTAAAAGCAACCTCAAGAAGCTATATTTCAAGCTTTATCTTTTCAAACTTTCCTTTCTTTTCTAAACTTTTTCTTTTTGATTTCAACCAAGGAGAGAAAAAACTAAGAAAAACTAAGAGAAATCAGAAAAATGAAGTCTCAAAATGAAAATTCTGCACCTCCTATAATGCTGGCAGAATTTTACCTCTCTTCTCCCTTAGGATGTTGTCATTTTGATTCCAACCAACTTCCATCCAAGGGCTAGTGATTCAAGGTGAAAAATCATGAAATTATCACCCTTAGATTAGCATATCAGGTGTCCATAATTACAGCTATTCAAGAATAATGTTGACACTCTCCCTTGGCCTATGTGGCTTAATCACAATGGCTTGATCAAAAAGAATCTCTAACTAACTCTTAATTCTTGGCCATTTGATTGAAAAATCAGAAGCTTCCTCCTTCCTTTGGGCCTTGGCAGGCCAACACTTCTCTTTTCCAGCCCAAGTCTGATTTTTTGAAAGGCCAAAAGAAGCCCTTTTCGGTTGCTTGGGTGAAATCACCGTTTTGCCCCCCGGATGCAAATAAATGTCAAACGGACTCCAAATTCAAAATTTCTTTTTTTAATACTTTCAAAATAATAAAATATTGAATTCTGGAGGTTTTCAAAATTGTTCGAGTCCGTCTGCTATTTTTTTGGATTTTTTCTTCCAAAAATGCTCTTTTATGTCCCCACATTTTACCATTTTTTAAACGAGCTCCAAATCAAGATTTTTCTTCACCAATATCTTCCAAATAATTTAAAAGTGTTATCTAGAAGTTTTCATAATTTTTGGAACTCATTTGGTATTTTTTCGGGATTTTTCTACTTGAATTACTGCATAGGGGCTCGGGATTTGGCCATTTTGCAAACGAACTCCGAATCAAAATTTTATTTCTCCAATATCTTCCAAATAATTTAAAAATGATATTTTCAAAATTTCAGAATTTTTGGAGTCCATTTGCTATTTTTTCGGGATTTATCTTCTTGAATTATTGCATAGGAGGCCCGGGATTTGGCCATTTTGTAAACGAACTCCGAATTAAGATTTTTTTTCTCCAATCTCTTTCAAATGATTTAAGAATGAGATTTTCAAATTTTTAGAATATTTGGAGCTCATTCGTTATTTTTCTCAAAATTTCTAATTTTGCCTTTTTGCCTCCGAAACCCGATTTTGCTCAAAACAAGTCCGATTTTCAAATTTTCTTCAAACTGAGCCTTGGACTATCCCTTTTTAATCATTCTTCATCCATTGGGGCTTTATTCTTACCAACTCGGGCCATTTCTGTGATTCTTCCCAATTTCACCGAAATCCACCAAAAAACCCTAATTCTCGATTTTCTCCCGGATTGACTTTTCTTTCGATTTTTCTTTCAAGTGGCTTCTCCATTACCCGTAGTCAGTGCTTATCTTTCATTTGGAACCTTCAATTTCGACCAATTCGATCGTTTGAGCACTTTTCCCCAAATTTCTCGGATTATGGTTTTCTTTCTACTAAATCTCCAAATCCCAATTTTCGAACTCCATATCTTTCAATGTAGACCTCGGATTATCAAAATTATTTCGCCATTTTTCAATTAAACTTCAAATCTTGATTTTGAAAGTGGGTTAACTTTTTTAGTAGTTGACTTTTTTGGGGTTAACTTTTTGGGGTTGACTTTTTTTGAGGTTGACTTTTTTTGAGTTTGACTTTTTATGCTCACCCTCTTAAACTAAGTCTCGGAGTACCACCTGCAAGATGAAAAAGGTCTTTTTACATTCAGAAACCTCAATTTAGGAAGAAAACATACCTGTTTTAGTGGTCAGGACAAAATTTGGTGTCTACAGCTGCCCCTCTTTGGCTATTGCTGAGAATTAGGAATCAGGCAAAGATAAACAAACACTAATTTTGTATGGTCAGTGAAATCACATGTGAAGGAAAAGGAAAGGGGTTTTCTTTTTCATTTCTTCATTTCTTCATTTCATTTTTTTTTCTTTTTTTCATTTTTTTGTTGTTGTAAAAAACTGTAAATTGAAGATTTTATCCTTAAATTAAATTCCCTGACTAATCAAGGCTCGACCCGTCTTAAGGAAACAAATTCGATTTGCAAGAAAAGAAATGACCTGGACGATGGTCTCGGGGTCTTAACCTGTCTTGTTCTCAGCTGTGTTTAAAATTCTGGGTATCTCCTCCAGAAGCTTCGGCTATCACCACCAAAGACTTTCTTTCGTTTTCAAAAATTTTAAAACTCTGGATATCTCCACAGAGGCTTCGGCTATCACTACCAAAGACTTTCTCCCTTTCTAAAATTTGTAAAATTCTGGGTATCGCCTCTAGAAGCTTCAGCTATCACCACTGAAGACTTTCTCACTGTTTAAAATTTGTAAAAATTCTGGGTATCACCTCCAGAAGCTTCAGCTATCACCACCGAAGACTTTCTCACTGTTTAAAATTTGTAAAAATTCTGGGTATCACCTCCAGAAACTTCAGCTATCACTACCAAAGACTTTCTCACTGTTTAAAATTTGTAAAAATTCTGGGTATCACCTCCAGAAGCTTCAACTATCACCACCGAAGACTTGTTCATTTTTTAAAACGTGTTAAAATTCTGGGTTCGGCAAGTTCAAAATAAAAGAAAGTACCTCGACGGTGGTTTCGGGGCTCGACTCATTTGAGAAGCAGAACGAGTTCGATTATACCTGAAAGCTTTAAGAGATGATGCAAATGCTTCATGATGCAAATGCAAATGTCTTTAGTTGATGCAAATGCTTCTTGATGTAGATGCAGATGTTGAATAGAATTCTGGGTATCTCCTCCAGAAGCTTCGGCTATCACCACCAAAGACTTGCTCATTTTCAAAACTGTAAAACCCTGGATATCTCCACAGAGGAAGATTTATCATTGGTCAAAAACCCTGGATATCTCCACCAGAGGCTTCAGCTATCACAACCGAAGAGTTATTCACTTTTAAAATTTGTAAAATTCTGGATATCCCTTCCAGAAACTTTGGCTATCACCACCAAAGGTTTGCTCATTGTAAAATTCTGGGTAACTCCTCCAGACGCTTTGGCTATCACCACCAAAGGTTTGCTCATTCTAAAATTCTGGGTAACTCCTCCAGAAGAAGATTTTTCATTGTTCAAAATTATAAAACCCTGGATTTCTTCACCAGAGGCTTCAGCTATCACCACCGAAGACTTGTTTACTTTTAAAATTTGTAAAATTCTGGATATCCCCTCGAGAAGCTTTGGCTATCACCACCAAAGGTTTGCTCATTGTAAAATTCTGGGTAACTCCTCCAGAAGCTTTGGCTATCACCACCAAAGACTTGTTCATTGTAAAATTCTGGGTAACTCCTCCAGAAGCTTTGGCTATCACCACCAAAGGTTTGCTCATTGTAAAATTTTGGGTAACTCCTCCAAAAGCTTTGGCTATCACCACCAAAGGTTTGCTCATTCTAAAATTTTGGGTAACTCTTCCAGAAGCTTCGAGAAATGATGCAGATGCACATGTCTTTAACAAGGTGCTCATGCTTCATGGTGCAAATGTAAATGGCTTGGATTGATGTAAATGTTTCTTGGTGCAAATGACCTGGATTGATGCTCATGTTTCATGATGTAGATGCCTCTACTAATTGTGTTCATGTAACTGGTTTATGAATGATGTAACTACAATTACCACACAATAATGAAAATGCAATGATTCTAGAAATGATGCAATTGCTTGAAATGACGCAAATGCGAATTCCATGAAGAATGAAAATGTAAAGGTAGAATGCAGATGCTTATGGAATAATGCCAATGCAAATACCCATGAATGATGCAAATGCTTGCTGACACTGTGCAGATGCAAAATCTTGATAAAGAGATAAGTGCTCATGAGTGATGCAAATGCCCCCAGTTGTTTTTCTAGATTTTGGCTTAGCCTTTCAAATTCATTTTTCCTCTTCAAATAAGAGTATATCTTCAATTCATTTTGGCTATTCTCTTTGCCCCAACAGTTCTCAAACTTTCATCAATAGAGATCTGAACCGGGTTCTATTTCTTTTTCTCATATCTGGAAGTCAGGATCTATCCTGGCAGTTCTATACCTTTGGGTTAGAAAAATCCTTGTCTCATGTCAATATCAAAATAGGTATTTCAAAAAAAAATATCTTTATTTGTTTTCTCTTTTTGAAAACTTCTGAACAAAAGAATATTAACCCCACAATGTGTGATGTACAAATCTTTTGAAGACTGATGATCATTGTTAAAAATTTCTCTAAGTGTCAATCTGAATTGGAAAGGCTTGGTATAACAAGATTTTGGTTGATCAAAGAAAACTTCACAAAAAAATGTATGTCCCTTCTGGGCTTACAAATGGAACAGGTTTTATAAATCATGAATTCATTGAGAACCAAACAAATTCAACATTCTTTTAGTTTCCATACCAAGGTATTTTGACAGGCGTCAAGATTGGTCGGGATGTTTAAACCGGAAAGTTTAATCTTGGAGAAAAAAAAGTTTCAGTTTTGAAGAAAATCCTCTGAATGAAAGCTGTTAATTTGGAATGTTCAGGAATTCCTAGATGTTCCTCAATGACCACTTCTTCCATTTCACTCTAGACCGCCCATTTTTGGGTTCTCGCCCTAGAGTCTCATTCTTTCCATTTTTTCTTTCTTTCTTTCTTGTTGTTTTACCATTCATTTGAGAATTCTAAATTTTTCCTTAGTGAAATGATAATTCGATGAGATGGGATAAAATCTGAGGAAAAAACCCTTCAAGTTAAATATTCATGCTTGATCAAAATGGACTTTTAAAGCACGTAATGTAGCCATGGCTCAGGGTTCAGAAAGAAAGGATAAATAGGCCCAAAATATGTGTTTGAGGGTAATCAGATCAAAGGATCATTTCTTGAGGAGAATTCTTTTTGAAGCATTTGTCCCTTCTTGGACATTTCTTTCCTTTTGACTTTGCTCTTTTTCTTCCTTGCTTTTGGCTTTCATTTGCCATCGCTTTTTCACACATTTTTTTTGTGTGTTTTTCTTTTGTTTTTCTTGGCTTTCATTTCGCCATCTTTTCCTCTTCTTTTTTCTTTGACAGAGTGAGCCTGTATTTATTGGGGGCTCTATTTGCTTTGTATCTGTCTTTGAGCTAGAACTCATTTCTCAATGATCTTTAAAAAGATCTTTCCTCGCATTTGCCCCCCAGTGTAGAGGGTGATCCTTGATCAGGGTTCAAAGAAGAAAGAATTCTTTTGGCTCAAAAGGGGTGACTATAGATAATTTCTTTTTATGCTAAAGGGATATGAAAGATGGCCATTCCTCATGTCAAGCACGAATATTCACATTGAAAAGCAACCCCCAGGGGAAATAGATATTTAGAATTTCATTTTACACTTTGGAATCATCTGAATTCTCATATGCATGATATCACAAATTTTTTCATTTTTCATTTTTCATCGCATGCCCCAATGATTCATGCGTTAGTCCATCCTTATTCACCATGTATCCATCATTTCCACATATGAAGCCCCAATTTGATTAACCATGAGAATTTGTATCAACGAGGAACATAGCAAGTCTAGGTCTGTACTGAAAAGACTGAATTTCAAATCTGAGTTCTTTGAAAAGACAAGAAAAATATGACCCAAAAACGGGTTTTCTCTGGGATATGGGATAATCTAGTTTAATCATTGTGCCCCAGGGTATCAATCATGAAGTGATGTTTAGGCAATTAGTGTTTTGTGGTTTGTTGAAAATGACATGAATGGTTTTGGCACAACCTTGACACAGACCAAATTACCATGATATAAATTCTTGAAATAAAGTTCATTCCTTTGTTCATAACCCAGACTAGGATCTACATCTTTGCTTATTCTATGATGACAATGGTTTTATGAAGTTCAATCATTCATATTCCTTGAAGCATTAGGTCTTTCAAGTGTTCTTGGTTCAAGGGGTTTAGGCCTGGGAAAGCTTAAAAGAGAGGGGAGAAGGTATTGGGTCATTTGTAACAATGATCATCAATATTCTTGAGACTATCCATTATTAAAACTTCATTAATGCTTGTTTTTGCAAATTCAGATTATTGTTAAGACATAACAAACACAAAGCATTTTAAAATTCAAAATTCATTTAATTCATGTAGATGTTAACATGAGACAGGTGCTTTCATCATCACAGTGTATAGAACTATATGCGTCAAAAACCTAATATGATCATGCACCATGTTTCTTATGACATTTGGCTTTCCCATCTTCAAAACTTATCGAACCAGCTTTGATGAGATCCCTAACCTTGTACTTCAAAGCGGGACAGTTCTCTGTTGAGTGACCTTGATTGCCAGAATAATAACCACAACACTCATTAGCATCATACCAGCTTGGATAAGGGGGCTTTAAAGGCTCAAATTGCATGGGTGTCACAAGGTGATTCTGGATGAGTTGAGGTAATAGCTCACTGTATGTCACAGGAATCGGGTCAACCTGATTTCTTTTTCGCTTTTTATGCCCCCTTCGATTATTCCCAAGGGTGTTCGATTGATAGACAGATGTGAATTCTGGTGTAGTTGCAGTCATTGGTTGGTAGGGATAAAAACCTTGAGAAACATTGTTCAGGGTAGAGTAAAAAGGCTGATATGAGGAGAATTGGGGAGGTGGGGCAAAGCCTTCCACGACTTGGGTATCTTCTTTTTTCTTTTCAGATGCCCCATTTTTCTTGGTATTGAATGTTCTTTCTCCTTCAATTTTCACATCCTTGATAGCATTCTCAATCATCTCCCCTGAAATTACCATGTCCGAAAAATTCTTCGTGGTGTTGCCGACAAGTATATCATAGTACGGGGCCTGCAGTATATTCACAAAAATAACAGTGGTTTTCTTCTGAGTTAAGGGCGGTTGTACTTGGGCGACCAGTCTCATCCACCGTTGCGCATATTCTTTGAAGCTCTCAGTAGCTCTTTTCTTCATATTTTGCAAGGTGAAACGGTCAGGCGCCATGTCGGTCATATGCTTGTACTGGTTTAGAAAAACCCTAGCCAGGTCATTCCAAGAGCGAATCTGATCCTTTCTCAACTAACTATACCACCTAATTGCAGACCCGCTAAGGCTATCCTGAAAGCAGTGAATCAAAAGCTTATCATTATCTATATGACTTGTCATCTTCCGGCAGAACATAGTGATGTGGGCTGACGGATCGGTCGTCCCATCATATTTCACAAAGTTAGGGATCTTGAACTTAGGAGGAATGACTAAATCGAGGACCAAGCATCGTTCTTTCACCTCCACACTCTCGAATACATCTGTATTTTCTACTACCCGGAGCCTTTCATCTAGCAACTGATATTTCCCTTGGGAATCTGCCAGCTCTACCTCATTAACCATTTTCAACTTTGCATGTTCAAGAAGTCATCTGAATTTAAGACATTGACGGGGTTAACTGTGTTCTGGGCATCAATCATTACGACTTTATTCTGACCCTTTTGTGCCTCTAACCCTTTCCTGGTAACAAAGTTTTCAGTGTATCATTTTCCCTTGATTACGGTAGACATCAACTCCATCAATTTAGTCATCTGATTCTCAGATTCTGCTTGAGACTTTGCTAGCTGTTCTCGTAATTCTTTCTGTTCTCTTTCCATTCTTTCCATTCGGGCAACTTGTTCATCTTCTATAGCACTAGCCTGTATTAAAAGGGTACTCAGTACTTCTTATACCTCTGATTTGAAATGGAAATTCTTTCAAAAACTCCTAAAGCCAAGCCAACTTCTGTTTTATTTCCCCCTAATGTATGTCATGATGAATGAGCCATGATTGTCATTTGATGCATGTGAAGAATAAAAAATGATGTATGGACATATATAGGGAAAACATGCTGACCATGTATGTAATAAATGCAATCACGATGCCAACATGTTGCAAGCAAAGAATAAACAAATAACCACATGGATATATGTAATGAATGATCATGTACATTTTAGTGTATTTTCCAATGAATGATCATATATCCTATGAATGCAACACGATGTCAATTATGATACATGCCAACAATGAATGATTGACACAGAGTATATACAAATAAAATCATGCTGACCATATATGTCATGAATGCATCCTAATGTTAATATGACAAATCAATGCATGAGCCTATACAAAGAAATCATGTTGACTATGTTTGTCATGAATGCAACCCAAAGTCAACATGATGCATGTAAAGAATAAGCAAATTAATGCATGGATATATACAAAAAAAATCATGCTGATTGTGAATGCATGAATGCAACCTGATGTTAACATGATACATGTATGAATGTATGGTATGACAAATAATTGATTGTATGCAAAATGCAAAGGGGAAGATATCACTGAGGAAATAAGAATCAGAGGAACTTAATCATCAACCTCTCATGAATTTGAAACATAATCAATTCATTCCCACATCAACGTTCACAATGGTATAAACCATGTTTTACAAAATTTGAATAATGGTTAAAACTGTCTTTTACAAGCACTTTATTCTTCCTAGCATCCTAAGGCTATAAGAGCCGGCTACTGAAAAAGTGAAATCCTATTACATCATATAAGACCGAAATCTTTCCACCTCAATGTTGTAAATCTCCCAATCCTAATTACGCTTTCCCGGCCCTCCATCAATCAGTGTCGTTGGATCCAACCACTTGGCATCTATAAGAGTTTGCACTTTCTTTTTGAATGCTATACAGTCTTCGATGCTATGGCCAACAATTTCACAGTGATAATCACATCTTGCATTTGGATTATACAACCTTGGATATGGTGGTAACAGGGATTTCAATGGGACACAGGCAACCATGTGATTTTGGATCAGTATAGGGAGAAGCTCTCGGTAACTGATTGGAAAGGGATCAAAAGGCCTTTGGGTCTTATCCTGGGGTCGTTTCTTAGTCACACATGGCCTAGGAGTTGGGGGTGGTGGCACTAAGGTTCAAACCGGAGTGTTTACATGGAGATGTGGAGGAACAGCATGGTAAGGGTATGGATTTGGACACGGGGCCTTTGGAGGTTGTACATAGCTTGAGGTTCCTATCCCAGATGCTGGATAAGGTGATTGATGAGGGGAAAGTATGAACTGCCAGTTGTTGGTGATGGAGTGGGATTCAGGGATCTCGTAGCGGTCATTCTAATGGACGATTGGACCATAGTAGGGTGGGGATACTAGTTTGGACCTAAAATAGTTTGTAGGTATGGTACTGGATCCGAGGTTTCTATCTTTGGTATTAGGCTCTCAGGTTTAATCATTTTCACGATTTTGTCCACAATTTCATCAGGGTTGCAACCTTTGTGGCATTGACAAGTGCAAGATCTAGCAAGGATTGTATGTTTTGGACTTAATGGTTTTGGTTGATCCGAAGGCGATGCAGAGCCCTGAGAAAGTTGCCCCTTAATCTTACCCATATCCTCAAACATTTTCAGCAATTTGGCGAGTTGTTCTTTCATTTCCCGAATTTTATGTCTACATTCCTCTTGGTTGCGTTCCAAAGCACCCAATCGTTCCTCCGATTCATTCCTCACATCTCGAACCTCTTTCATGCAAATGAAAATGTCATGAGATTAAGAATACAATTATGAATGTACATGCTCTATTCCTATGTGCATGAATATACAGATGATTAAATATATGAACATATACAGAGAAATTATGATGACTATGCATGCTATGGATGCAATCTAATGCCAACATGATGCATTAAAAAAATGAATAAATTGATGCCGAAGCATGTCGTAAACGTATTTTACAATGAATGACCATGCATGCTATGATGTCAAAATAATACATGCTAAGACTAAATGAATTAATACAAAGGTAGGTACAAAGAATGACCATGTATATCACAAATGTATTCTACAATGAATAACCATGCATGTTAGGACTGTGACATGATGTCAAAATGATACAAATAAATTAACCAATGATACAATGAAATTGGTGGGACCTAAATCTTGATATTCAAGAATCTCATTATGCAAGATTTGCCTCCAAATTTATGATTTTTTGAAAAATGTTTTTTTCTATGAAAAACCAATCATATTATTTTCAAAAGAATTTCGGAGTAGTGGATCCTACTATGGTACAATATCCAAATGTTCGTGTGACACTACCGGTTTATGAAATCATCAAATGAAATTATTATCACCATCCATTTATTGCAAAAACGAGATCAATAATACAACAAAAAATGTACATGCTTTATTCACACATGTATGAAATGTGCAAAATGCAAAAATGCTTGAAAAAAGATTTTTATTTTTTATTTCAAACAGTTAATGAATATTATGACATTTATTACGGGCGATGTACGTACATCGTTGCCCGATCTACAAAACTTCTTCATAGTGTAAAAATAGGTAACAAAAGGTTTAGAAATGTCCCTCCATGTGTTCCTGTCTTCGGTATATCTAACGAAAATCCGAAATGGCTTCGCCTAGGTTCACTAAATGAGGGTGAACCGGTTCTAAAGGCCCCGAATTGCTCCTCACTGTCGCCGGTGAAGGCTAGTAAGGCACCCCGATAAAAACGGGTTCAATTCGTTAGAGTCTATTTCCCTAGCCCATGCGGATTGTTAAACACGAAGGCTTAGGTAATTTAGTACTCCGAAAGTGTTTCACTAGCCCATGCAGATTGTTAATCATGAAGGCTTAGTTACTTTGCTCCTACCTAAAAGGACGGAACCCGGGTATAGGGTTCATGATATGCAAATGCAAATGCACGTGTAGTGTGTGTGGAGGAACAACAAACCTTTCACCACCTATTCTACACCCCTTATTCTAAATGCCCTAGCAATTAAAAAAACACTCACAAATAGTGTAACGCATTAACCAACAATCAATTATAATATACAACCTTAAATAACTAGAGAATAATGATAAAACGCATGCACATGAGTATGAACATATTTAAAAACATTTTATTATTTTCAAAATTATCCTTATTTAAAAAAAATGTGGGAATTAAAATAAAATACCACTTAAACCAACAAAACCGAGACTTTGATAACACACGACTAATTCTAGGCCTGACTCTCTAATAGTCCCCAGTGGAGTCGCCAAGCTGTCGCAACCTAAAAAATAACGAGTCTCATCGCAAGAATTTATTACTTGTTAAGCGTGACATTAAAAAAAACCGAGGAAAAGTCGACTTAATTCCTCTAGATAAATGAAGGTTTTGAAAATGACCTTGAAAAAGACATGGAGTCGCCACCAAGTTTTTTTAGCTAGGTGTGATCGGCCACCTATTAAAACCGGTTTTATAAAATATTTTAAAAATTAATTAAAATATTTTTAAAACCAATTTCAAGTCTGCGTTTTAAACCAGAGAAATCAAAGAAACGGGTTCGGGACTCAGTTACGTGTGGGGAAAGATTAGCACCCCCAAAACGCCCGTATAAAACGGTACCTTATTAATTGTGTGTTATCTCAAATCTCAGTGTAAAGTTGGTTTTAAATTTAGTATTTCAAGTTAATTCCCAATTTAAGGGAAAATAATTCCATTTTTAATTGAAAATGATCCGGAATTTATAAATTTGAAATTTTCCTATATTCCCCAACAAACGTGGCAAAATATAGAAATTTTTATTAGTTTTGAAAAACTTTCCAAATCATTCTCGTTTTAATTAAGATATTTCGTTATTAATGATAATTGATGATATCCTCCCCAGCAAACTCGGTAGAGAACTCATGAATTATTTTAACTCGGGAATATCTTTATTTTACTGAAAATCAGTACCTTTTTTTGAAAACATTTAAATGAAATGAATATGTATATGCATGACATAAATAAAATGACATAGAAAAATCTAAATAATATAATGCAACCAAAATGATATGACATGATTTGAATGTCTTAGCATATAATGCAACCATATATCTAAAAAGAGATCCGCCTACCTTAGGAAAATATGTCAAATTAAATATTCTAAAACCCAAAATACTTTGTGATTGTTTGAAAACAATTTGGAAAAGCTTTGATAAAAAATAAAAACTAGGCTAAACTTTTTTTTAAATGGCTCTAATTTCCTAAGTTTAAAATCCCGGATTTGACCACCCTTAACCCGAGACTTAAAAAATCATTTTTAGAGTTTAAAAAGGCTTAGAAACTACCCTAAGTCAGTAGCTAACCTTCCTAATCAACCCCCTCCAAGTAACTTAACCAAAACAGAAAAATGATTTTCCTCCAAATTCAATTCTGACTCCACTATCCAGTTTTAAGCCACGATTTTTTATCCTATTTTTAAATTTTCAAA
The DNA here is from genome assembly GCA_030761205.1 of Fremontodendron californicum. Classification (NCBI taxonomy): domain Eukaryota; kingdom Viridiplantae; phylum Streptophyta; class Magnoliopsida; order Malvales; family Malvaceae; genus Fremontodendron; species Fremontodendron californicum. The sequence goes on from JAULJL010000013.1 coordinate 25,559,988, forward strand.
AACTTCTGAAAAAAATACTGGAGACTCAGGACATGTAAAACTAATCGGAAAAAAATCAGCTTAATTTTATGATTAAACATGAATGCCCAGACAAATCGAGAAAGTACGAATACTGGGTGAAAAAAATTGTTTTGCCAAAATACATTTTTGCCTTTGATAAAATCATTTAAAAATCAAAGTAAAAATATTTAAGACTCACAAAATGACTCATAAACAGTAGTTAGGACTTTTTGAAAGTTAGATAATAATTGGCTAAGTAAAAAAAATCACAAAGGTAGAATAATCAATTTGACAAACCTTAATTTTCCACAAGTGTGCTCAAGAGAGCATGACTTTGAACCATAATTTGGCCTAAGTCATTAGTCAAGTGGCATGGACATGAAATACATGAAAAATACAGCAAATATGATGCATGAAATGCATGAGTTTAAACCTAAATTTCATGAAAAAAAAAAATGCATGGCATCGATATAGTGACCTAGACCTAAATGAACTTGCATGGCATTTAATGCAACTTAGGTCTAAATGCATGGACATGCATGGGAAAATAAACCAAACCTAATGATTAAAACATGCATGGAAATAACACAAACACAAGGCATGCTTAAACCAAAAACTCAACCAAATATCATGCAAATGCTAACCTATCAACTAACATAGCAAAAATGCAACACAAAATGCAAAACACATGGAGTAGCCAAATGGCCTCAAGCTCCAACAAGCATGGCATTTTCACAAACACTTGATATGCTAACATGCTCAACTAAAATATATCACTCAAATCATGCAAACACAAAGTAGAGATACTAAAACTAACAAGCATTTTCACAAACACTTGATATACTAACATGCTCAACTAAAATATAACATTCAAATCATGCAAACACAAAGTAGAGATATTAAAACTAACAAGCATTTTCACAAACACTTGATATACTAAATATAAAACATCAACAAATTTATGAAAACAGAAAATTAAAAATGAAATAACATGATATTTAACTCATAAATGGCAACAAACAAAGCAACCAACTTAAAACATGATTCAAATATATAAAGTAGAAGAACACTTAAAGCATCAAAATTAAAGAAAATAACATAAATAACATGATAAATTAAAGCAAAAACAGCAACCATAATAAAAAAAAATGTAGGCCATTCGGCCATTAAAGAAAAATAAGAAAAAAATTTGTAAAAAATATTTAAGAAAGAGATGAAGAAAGAACTTAAAAGAACATAAAAAAAAACACTTATTTAAAAAGAAAACTCACCAAATAATAATCAAAATAGAAAAAACAAGAATGGAAAATCAAGAAAGTGCAAGACTTGGTGCTAAAAGCAACCTCAATAAGCTATATTTCAAGCTTTATCTCTTCAAACTTTCCTTTCTTTTCTAAACTTTTTCTTTTTGATTTCAACCAAAGAGAGAAAAAACTAAGAAAAACTAAGAGAAATCAAAAAAATGAAGTCTCAAAATGAAAATTCTGCACCTCCTATAATGCTGCCAGAATTTTACCTCTCTCCTCCCCTAGGATGTTGTCATTTTGATTCCAACCAACTTCCATCCAAGAGCTAGTGATTCAAGGTGAAAAATCATGAAATTATCACCCTTATATTAGCATATCAGCTGTCCATAATTACAGCTATTCAAGAATAATGTTGACACTCTCCCTTGGCCTATGTGGCTTAATCACAATGGCTTGACCAAAAAGAATCTCTAACTAACTCTTAATCCTTGGCCATTTGATTGAAAAATCAGAAGCTTCCTCCTTCCTTTGGTCCTTGGAAGGCCAGCACTTCTCTTTTCCAGCCCAAGTCTGATTTTTTGAAAGGCCAAAAGAAGCCCTTTTCGGTTGCTTGGGTGAAATGACCTTTTGCCCCCCGGATGCAAATAAATGTTAAATGGACTCCAAATTCAATTTTATTTTTTTAATACTTTAAAAAAATAAAATACTGAATTCTGGAAGTTTTCAAAATTTTCTGAGTCCGTTTGCTATTTATTTGGATTTTTTTTTTCCAAAAATGCCCTTTTATGCCCCCACATTTTACCATTTTTTAAACGAGCTCCAAATCAAGATTTTTATTCACCAATATCTTCAAAATAATTTAAAAGTGTGATCTGGAAGTTTTCATAATTTTTGGAACTCATTTGGTATTTTTTTTCGGGATTTTTCTACTGAATTACTACATAGGGGCTCGAGATTTGGCCATTTTCCAAACGAACTCCGAATAAAGATTTTATTTCGCCAATCTCTTCCAAATAATTTAAAAATGAGATTTGAAAATTTTCAGAATTTTTGGAGTTCATTTGCTATTTTTTCGAGTTTATCTTCTTGAATTATTGCATATGAGGCCCAGAATTTGGCCATTTTGCAAACGAACTCTGAATCAAGATTTTCTTTCGCCAATCTCTTGCAAATGATTTAAGAATGAGATTTGAAAATTTTTATAATATTTGGAGCTCATTCGCTATTTTTCCCAAATTTTTCAATTTTGCCCTTTTGTCTCTGAAACCCGGTTTTGCTCAAAAGAAGTCCGATTTTCAAATTTTCTTCAAAGTGAGCCTTGGGCTATCCCTTTTTAATCATTCTTCATCCATTGGGGCTTAGTTTTACCAAGTCAGGCCATTTCTGTGATTCTTCTCGATTTCACCGAAATCCACCAAAAAACCCTAATTCTCGATTTTCTCCCGGAGTGACTTTTCTTTCGGTTTTTCTTTCAAGTGGCTTCTCCATTACCCGTATTCAGTGCTTATCTTTCATTTGAAACCTTCAATTTCGACCAATTCGATCGATTAAGCACTTTTTCCCAAATTTCTCGGATTAGGGTTTCCTTTCTACAAAATCTCCAAATCTCAACTTCCGAACTCCATATTTTTCAATGTAGACATCGGATTATCAAAATTCTTTCGCCATTTTTCAATTAAACTTCAAATCTTGATTTTGAAAGTGGGTTGACTTTTTTAGTAGTTGACTTTTTTGGGGTTGACTTTTTCGGGGTTGAGGTTTTCTGGGTTGACTTTTTTGAGTTTGACTTTTTACGCTTACCCTCTTAAACTAAGTCTCGGAGTACCACTTGCAAGATGAAAAAGGTCTTTTTACATTCTGAAACCTCAATTTAGAAAGAAAACATACCTGTTTTAGTGGTCCGAACAAAATTAGGTGTCTACAGTTACATTATCAGATTGGACCATAAAATGGGGATGGGAGGACATCATGGATTTAAACCACCAAAAAAAAAAGGTTTGTTACATGATCGGATTGGATTAAGCTTAAATGACAAAAATTTTATTTGTTCAAAATTCAGTTTGATCCGTTAGATTCGAAAAGCCTGTTTTATTATTTAAAAAATTAAAATATTTCAAAATATTAATTTATATGAATTTTATATATTTTATAATTAAATTTAAATATTTTTTTATTAATTAAATAGTAATCCGGATCGATTCGGATTGAAATAATATCCTATCTCAAACTCAGCCTATTAAAATTGGTTTTAGTAAAATATTTTAAAATTAATTAAAACGTTTTTTTTTTAAAAAAAAAAAAAAACCAATTTCGAGGTCTGCACTTTAAACCAGAGAGAAAACAAAATCGGGTTCGGGAGTCAGTTACGTACGGGGAAGGATTAACACCCCCATGATGCCCGTTTAGAAAACGGTACCATTTAATCATGTGTTATCCTAAGTCTCAGTAAACGTTGGTTTTAGATTCAGCATTTAAAATTAATTCCCTTTAGAAGCAATCGTATTATTTTAATAATGATCCAGAATTTATTAACACAAAATCTTCTACATTCCCCGGCAAACCCGGCAAAACACATAAGTTTTCTTAATTTGAAAATTCCCTGGATCATTTTCATTTTTTGGAGAAGGGTATTCCGTTGTTAATGATAATTGATGATATTCTCCCCGGCAGACCCAGCTAAGAATTCATGAATTATTTTGACTCGGGAATATTACCTCGTTTTATTAAAAATGGATGTAATTTTTATGCATTTAAAATTTATTTAAATAAGCATGAATGTGCAAATGAACATTATTTAACATGGCATAAAAAACACACAAGCCTAAGCAAATAATTATCACATGACATAATTAAAGTCACACAATAAGCAGAGGCATAAAAGAAAATTATTTAACAAATGAGATAATATATATATATATATATATCATAAGCAACAAATGTTATAAACAAGCATATACAAACAAACATATATTTTTTTAAAAATTTCCTATATTTATTTATTTGAAATTACATAAATGACACGCGTTGAAAATTTTAACTAAACTCCCCGGCAGACCGAGCAAAGAGTAAAAAAAAAAAAAAAAAAATTCTAGCCAAATATTTACGACATCCAAATATATATATATATATTAATATTTCTTTCTTTCTTTTTTTCTTCTTCTTCTTCTTAAAAAAAAAAGAAATAGATTAACATATTTGACAACAACAATATTAATAATAGTAATAACTAGAATTTTTTTTCCCCGCTTCACTGGGGGATTTGTTTAATATTTACAAAATTTTAATTAAATTAACAATCATAAATAAATTTAAATTAAATAATTTTTTTATGTTTTATAATATTTTAATAAATGAACTTAGAGTTAAAATCGAATCGTTATAATAAATTATGCAAAATATGAAATGAATTGAGACATGTCACAAACACAACATGATAAAATAATTAAAACACGACACGACATGAAAAATAACATGAATACACGAATCTGTCAAAATCTATATAAAATGAATTAATAACTTGTGAAAATTTATATAAATTTATAATATTTTGAACACACAAAAAAAATAACACGAACACATCACGAATACACAAATTTTTCTCTAAATTGAATTACTATGACAAATTATGCAAAATATGTCATAAATTGAGACACGACACGAACAAACACATTTTTCTCTAAATTGAATAACAACGATGCAAAATATTAGATAAGAGATACGACACACACTACATAGGAAAATAATTAAAACACAACACAAAAAATAACATAAACACGAAACGAATACACGAACGTGTCAAAATATACATAAAATAAATTATTAACGTGTAAAAATTTATAATATTTTGAACACAAAAAAAAACACGAACACGTCACGAACACATAAATTTTTCTCTAAATTGAATTATTATGACAAATTATGCAAAATATGTCATGAATTGAGACACGACACGAACACATAAATTTTTTTCTAAATTGAATCACAATAATAAACTATACAAAATATGAGATAAATAGAGACACGACACGAACACAACATAAAAATAATAATTAAAACACAACACGAAAAATAACATGAACACAACACGAATACACGAATGTGTAAAAATATATATATAAAATGAATTATTAATGTGCAAAAATTTATAATAAACACACGAAAATTAACATGAACACATAAATTTTTCTCATTCTCTTTCTCATTCCTTTCTTCGTCTTTCTTTTTTTTCTTTCTCTCTTTCTCTTTTCCTTTTTTTCTTTCTTTCCTTTTTCCTTAAAAAAATAAAATAACTGGTGTCAATTTATAAAGCATGTATGTAGTTCATTTTATATATATTAATTATACTAAAAGAAAGTCAAAATAAAATAAAAGAGCAAAACTAGTAGCATAGTGATAGTAGCAATAATAATTATACTAAAATAAGTAAGCAAATAAAAAGCAATAATGAAATAATAAGTAAAAATAACATAAAATAAAATAAAGTTAAATATAGATAAATAAATAAAAACATGAATAAACATAAAATAAAATTTACCTTTGAAAAACGCATAAAGCCGGAATTGGGGTGCTCAGACGAAGTTTCTGTGAGAATTAATATATTAAAATTTTCTTTTTTCTTTCTTTTCTTTTTCCTTCTTTTATTCTTTTCCCTTCTTCTTTTTGGCCTGGGTCAAGGTCAGGCGCGCGGATCCCGAGTCGGGTTACGGGTCCGCGCGCGGACCCTGGCTCTTAGGCAAAATGATGCCGTTTCGGCACCAATATAAATACCTCTTTTTTTATTTTTTATTTTTCAGAACCTTCCTCCTATCTCTCTCTCTAATCTCTCTCCTCCCTATGTTCTATCCCCTCTCTCTTCAAAACAAACCCAGAATCCGACCAGTTTCGCTGGACCACCGTGTTGGTCGTCTATCGTCGTCGTCGGCCCCCCGCTCGTTGGCGACGGATTTTCACCAACTTTCGCAAAAACGCTCCTCATTTCCTCCTCTTTCACTTTCTCTAGCTAGTTTTCCCAAAAACAAACCAAAAATGCATAGATCTAGACTTGAAGTTCGAAAACTCCAACCCCGGTATCGGCGCCATCTGTCGTCGAGTGGCCACTGAACTCCGGCCGGGACCTCCTCTACCCTTCTCCTACCCTTTTCACCGTTCAGATCTCTTAATCCATCTCCCCAACCCTTCGAATCTTAAAACCTGAAACCCTAAATGTTTAGGGTTTTTTTTCCTTTTTTTTTTTGCTTTGCTTGATGTTGGATCTAGTGTGTTTGTGTTTTTTTTTTTGTTTTCGGATGAACTTGGGTAGGTCTCGAGTTGAGCTGGTGGAATTGGTGCTGGTGTTTTCTTGATTTGTTGGCTGATGGATGTGGTTCTTGAGTGGAGGGTCGAGGATCTGGCTTGGAGGTCCCAGCCTGTGTATCTGTTTTTTTTAGAGGGGTTGATGGCTGCCGGATCTGCTCTCTGGTCGAGGGGGGTGAATGCCCAGAGCCTTAGGCTTTTCTGGTTAGGGTTTTTAAGATGGGTTGCTTGTTGGGAGTTTTGCTTGTAAGAAGGGTGGCGTGTGTGGCAGTGGTGGCGTGCCTGGGAAACGGGGTTGATGTGAGGGTTGCTTGGGGGGGGAGCTTGCTTGCTGGTGTCAGGGGGCTGTGCAGCAAGGGTTGTAGGGAGCTGCTGTGTGAGGGTGGTGGCTATTGGGGCTAGGGTTGCAGGGGGCTGCCTAGGGTTTGGGCAGCTGACTGCCTGGCGGGTCTGGGCTAGGGGGCCTGTTGCTGCTGGGTGAAGGTTGGGCTCTGAACATGCAAATGGGCCTACTGCCTGGTAGGCCCAAATTGGGTAAGGGTAGAGGTGTGTGGTTGTATTGGGCCCTCAGGCCTGCTGGGCCAACAGGGCCCGGTGGCCTACTATCATGGATGGCCCGGTACCGAGCCTGCTAGGCAAGGGGTATGGGTCCTATTGGGCCTCGCAAACAGTTTGGGCCTAACTCGGGTTCGGCCCGGACTAAATTCAGTTGCTACAATACTTATTGCTATTTAGATTTCATTTTAGCAAATGATAAGGATATTGATAAGAATGAAATGATACTCAAGACGCCATTTTCCAAAAACAATTATTCTTCCTCTAATCAAGAAACGATTAAATTTGAGCATGCAAATTTTCTATTAAATAATTTATTGTTGCAATTTTGGTTCTCAAAAATTTTGAATACCCTTGTGGGACTACTCTCCTAATAATCATTTGAAAGTTGGAATAACCATTACCTAATGATATAGGACACTAGCTACCATTTGGTAAAATTCTCAAGAATCCTTCATATGATTTGTATGTGTGAGACATGTTAGTCTTGTATAAACATAAACATTTCAAGATTTTAACCCCTGTAATTTATACGGTAAAATCATTAGGATTTCCTCTTGGGAATGCCTAAAAATGAATGTCTTTTATATATATATATATATATATATATATATATATATATATATATCTTTGAACAAAATTATTACTAATATATATTATTATAAGCAACGATTTTAAAATCAATTGATTATAAGTGAAAAGTTTCAACTTAAATATAATTATTATAAAAAATTCAAGACTTAACCGATGTTGAATAACACTACTTAACACTTTCTCGAATAATAATTGAAACAAAGCCAATTACGTGGACAAATTCAAAAGGCCAACAAGGTAAAAGGGAAAAAAAATTGATATCATGTTATGATCGAATCTAAAACCCATTGATTATAGGGAAAAACGGAAGAGTTAGCCCAATTTAAATATAAAATCACGTAAATTCAACTAATAAATATGAGATAATATTACTTTACAAATTACAATTTTGAAATATATGCACTTAGCTTGCATAATTTCTCAAATCCATCAACATTTCCACTACCCCTCCCTCTACGTAATTATATAGAATGAAGAAATTTACATAATTTACAGGTAGTTGGATGTCCATACTTTGAAAACGAGCGATCCTAGTACATTCAACGCAAGCCCTCTTGGAATTCATTTAAAGATTTTTAAAAATAGTTCAAGATTCAGCATCTAGAAAAAGAAAAGAAAAAAAAAACATTCTTCCTTCTTTGATTTCTAAATATTTTTGTACAAGAAAGATCGCCTATCCGGCTATCCCTTGATATTTGCAACCCTAACAGTGACAAACAGTTTTTTTTTTCCTTTTTAGCGTAACAATTTGTTTGTAGAAAAAAAAAAAAGGGTCTAAAGGGCAGAAATTTGATTTTTTTTTTTTCATTGGACAAGAAAATATATGTACTTATTGTTCAGTAGATCTGTTCACAAGTCAAATCTAAGATAGTTTTTAGTAATTTGGATCGGATCGGATTATTGTCCACATAAAAAATATTTTTATTTAAATTTAATTATAATTTTTTTAATATTTAATATATTTTAAATAATAAAATGAATTTTCAAATTCGATAGAACTTGAGTAATGAAATTTTTTTTTATTTCAGTATGATCCGACTCAATTGACAGATGTATTGTTTAGTCAATTAATGTTCAAATACAATATTTTAGAAGATTTTGATATCAAATCATTGAGTATTTTTCTGTTTTGAAAAACAATCATTGAGTAATTTTTATTGATAAAAAATCTTAATTTTTTTTTTTTGCTGAATTACTCTTTCTTTCTTTTTTTTTTTAACTCAAGATGTCATCAAGATTAATCTCTATCGGGTCGGGAGTGTAATGGTAAAACTATTCCAACTTTGGAGACTCTCAGGATTCGAATATTGTTTCTCATTTAAGGAGTTGAAACTCCTAACCACTCCAACCAATCAAATATTGGTGAATTAGTATTATTTATTTAGTGTTATTGTTAGCTAAGATTTTATTGACCAATTAGAAAGTTGTCTCCAAATAGATGGGGGCGTTCATGATGTTGATATAACAAGTTACAAATAATTATGTAGTAGTAAGTCCGCTAAGCACCGCGTTGAGCGGGAAAACAAGGTGTATATAGGAGGAGAAAAATAGAAAAAAAAAAGAAGATAAAAAAAAAATAAAACTGGCAGGAATAAATAAATATGTTTGGACACGATATGGATACAACAACAAAATAATTAAAATACGAAATAATATAAAAAAAAAATACGAACACGATACGAATACATGAACATATCAAAATTTATATAATACAAATTATTAACACATCAAAATTTATATAAATATAAAATATTTTAAACATAATTATTATACGAATACATAAATTATCAGATTTAGGAATAAAGACTATGAGAGTGCTAGGCTGCTAGTTAGCCACCCAAGCCTTTCACCCTTGCAATGATGCACCAGAGCCGGGCTCCATACCATTAAATTATGGATTTTGCTAACAAGTGTCCTAAGGTCACTCTTTAAGATTACTAAATATAGTAATATCTTCAATCAATGTATTGAAAATGATGAATAAAGTTATCAATTTTTGCATTTAATACAATGTTATTACTATAAATAGCATATTAACTAACCTTAAAGAGTGCCCTAAGGGCACTCGTTAGCAAAACCCTTAAATTATTGATACCCTGTTTCCACTTTTTTTTTTTACTTATTATATGTGAAATTGACACTCAAAATCATGTGATCCATCACATTTAGGGCTTCAAAGAAAGAGTCTCAATGATTGCAACGCTATTAACAGTGAAAAAAAGCAAAATCTCATCTTTCTCAACATATAAGTTCCTATCCTAAATAGCAGTTATCCATTTTAATTAACCATGATGGTTGGTATAGAACTTTGTCTAAAGATCATACTACCTGTTTGATTTGATTCGGATTGGTTTTTGAACAAAGAATTTCAAATATAGGATCGACCCAATTAGGTTAAGAGATATTAAAATATAATAAAATTGGTTTTTATATAATTTTAAAATATATTAAAACATTAATATTTTTTTTTAAAAATGAACCTTTAAATTCGAAGGGTCGAGTCGGATTTTGAAAAAGATTTTAGAAAGCGAGTCGAGCTTAGCTTGACCCATTTTGAGCCATGAACAGGTAGGAATGGCTGATTTTTCTATTAATTCTTAAACCTAGATCAATATAAAAATTAAAAAAAAAATAGATCTGATAATATTAAGCACGACACGAAAAAAATAATTAAAACATGACACGAAAGAAAAACACAAATACAACACGAATAAATGGACATGTCAAAATCTATATAACAGAAATTATTAAGACGTCAAAATTTATATAAATATAGACATTTTAAACACGATTATGATACAAGAAAATATACGAACACAATACTAATATATGAATTATCAAATCTAAAAAAAAGTAAAAAAAAAAAAAAACAAAGAAACAAAAGAATTGAGAACAAGCTGTGAATCGATTACAGATTAGCAATTGTTACTTGGATTACAGATTAGCAAAACAACTGTTTGTAGGCCACACTGTACAGGAAATCAACGCGGACATTGAACCGCTTTACAACAGTTTTCCCTTTCTTTGGACCCAAGAAAGAAAACAGCCAGACAACAGCTCCTTATTATTAACCTCTAAAATAAGCAACTAAGCAAAGTCCATAAAAGACCCAAAAAAACCATTTTTAAAGTTTTAATTAGTTGAATTTTAAGTCGTAATTCCTTTTATTTTTCCATTAAAAAGTGTTGGCTTGGCGGCCGAAGCAAAACAATAACCAAAATGCCCAGTTGTCCTGCATGATATTTTGGAGAAATTGGCATGATTAAGGGACACAAGTCATTGTCTTAAATTTATTATTTATACAATTCCAAGCACAACTTGTTCTAAACTAATATTCTCTTTTAAGTCTTAAAACTCATTTAGAATTATTGTTGGCACAAATTTTTAAGTTAAAAATTGCGTTTTATTGCAAATATTATGTTAAACGAATAAAAAAATTTGACTTTTGCGATTAAAATTATGGTTTGATTTTTCAAACCAAAAAATAAAGAAAATAGAGTTTTAGATTTTGAAAATTAACTTTTAGATAAAATAATTTTATTATTCTTATATCTTAAAATTTTTATTATTTTAAACATATATTTTTTTGATATTTTAATTTTTCACGATACTTTTTCACAAAAATGCTAAACATTTTTTAAAAAAAATTAATCATATTTTTTTAAACAATTTTTTTTTTCAATCCAAATTTTTTTTAACATAAATTTTTTTCAATAACAATGTTAAACTAGCCCTTAATCCCCCACCTCCCACCATCAATTTCCCTCCTACAAATAGAACCACCAAAGTCTAATGTTTTTCCATGCCCAGAAAACTCTGACCCCATTTCTCTCCTTCTCAGATTCTCTCTCCCTCTCTCAAACTCTTTTGCTTTGCAATTTGCATAACTAGTTGAAAAGAAAAAGGAAAAAAAATGGGTGCCTTGGACTCTCTTTCTGACTATATTTCTGATTTAATAACTGTTCATACCAAAAGGAAGAAGCGTAAAGTAATGCAGGTATTCTTCAATTTCAATCTTCTTACATCCTTTCGCTTTGGGTTTACATATTCTTTGTTCTGTCAACTGTGTCAAGTATATATATATATATATATATACCCTCCAAATTTTACTCTTTTGGTTTGCTAGTGATGGTTTTTTCTTCAGCATGTTGAAACTGAATATTGTGTTGTTAATTTGTTGACTGCAGACTGTTGAGATCAAGGTTAAGATGGACTGTGATGGCTGTGAAAGGAGAGTCAAAAACGCTGTATCCTCCATGAAAGGTGCAATACAAAGCTCTCTAACTCTCTAAATCTTCTTTCTTTCTTTACTTATTTATTTATTTTTTATTTATTTATATATATCCTGATTCAAACCAGGATAAAAAGAAAGAACCGAAGCCTGTTTTAGCTATGATAATCCATCACAGCCTATTGAATCATGGCAATTCATGGAAAAAGAATAAGTTTCATTCATTGGTTCATGGTTGCAGCCCTTTGCACCTCTTTGAAAAAAAGGCTTTTGGACCTCTTATTTTTTACTATCACTTTCTAGTTTCTACACCTGGTTTGAAGGGCCTGGTTTTCATGGCTATACCTACCATTACCATATGACAATTCAGCAGACAGTAAATTGTATATTAATTGCTCTTCTTCCAAAAGGAGCAAAAAATAAAACTAAGTCAAACGAGAGGGAGAATCTCTGATAGCTTCCTCGTATTAAAAACTGGAAGAAACAGAAGCTATATTTATGGTTCTCCCTGTACTGCAAAGTCTTAAAAACCATAAATTTAATACAGGAAAAGCAGCAGAGTTTGCTATAATTTCCAGTTCCCTCTCTTTTTTTTTTTTACTTCCTCTGTAAATTCACAGTTTAGTCTGCTTTGGCATAGCAAGGGAAACATTTATATTTTTATACTATTACTTAAAAGGATAAGAACAAACAGGTTTCTCTGGAAACAAACAAAATAGCAGTTGGAAATATCTATCTATTTTCTGTTTGGAAACATTAAAAGCCGTTTACCATAATAAATGCATTACTAATTCCCACAAAGCAAACGGACCCTTTAAAACCTCAAGTGATTTTAATAAAAACCAGGTATACATCTACCCCGAATTTTTTTGAAATTTAAATCTTAGTATTTATAAATTTTTTTATTTTTAAATTATGATTTTTTTATAATAAAAAAAAAAAAAAAATCTATCCCTTTCACGTCGTAATCATTTCGTCCTTGTCATAACATATTTAAAACTTTACCCCAATTTGCTTCTTTCCATTTTTTTTTTAAATTTGTTTTCTTAAGTAAATTCTAGTATTAAGTAGTCATAGTAATTTTTTGTTTTATATTGTTTAGGTGTGAAATCTGTTGACGTGAACAGAAAGCAAAGCCGAGTGAGCGTGACCGGATATGTTGAGCCAAATAAGGTGTTAAAGAAAGTGAAGAGCACAGGAAAAAGAGCTGAGTTTTGGCCCTATGTCCCTTACAACTTAGTGGTATACCCTTATGTTGCTCAAGCTTATGACAAGAAGGCACCATCAGGCTATGTTAAAAAAGCTGTGCAAGCTTTGCCTAGTCCAAATGCAGTAGATGAGAAGTTTGTTACTCTCTTTAGTGACGAAAACCCAAATGCATGTTCGATCATGTAGCAATTTTGATGGCCAAGAAACTAAAGGCTAAACCCTTTGTATGGAAAGGGACAAAGTTTTCTCTAATACAAACGCTTAATTTGCTGTTTAATTAGGACATGTCATTTAGTTTTCCTCTTGTGATGAGATGACAGGTTGAGTTTAGGTGTTTTGAGTCTTTGTGAAGGGATTTTTCTTTTCTCATTTTCTTTTTGAATGCTTTTAAGAGGTATGATTTTTCATATAGTCGACTGATCATACTTAATTTCCTTAGGGTTGTTTATATAATTAAATGAATTATTCATCTTGTATACATTCCATATATAATATTATAGCATGTATTTTTATTCTCGTCCCTTCTTTAGTCATCTTTAATTTTCTATATATTGATAACCTGCAATTAGACGTGTTTGTTTTATTAATTTATACTATTATAAAATTCCTGATTGAATTGATATTGACTCGTGACATCAACTCAATCAAAGATTTTATAATAGTATAGATATATAAGTTCGTTTTTAATTTCATAAACGAAATTAAAAGATTATCACATGTGTCATTTCACTAACTTTCCTTATAAAATTTAAAAATTTCAGTAACAATATAAGAAATAATTTCTATGTATATTATAATAGATGTTTTCCAAAGGTTTTAGTCAATGGGAATTTATACTAAATATATAGTAATACTTTATAAATAGGTACTATGATTACTTTCGGAAGAACCAAAAATCTTTTTTACTATAACAAATTTATTTTAAATGGTATTGAGGATTTTTAAAATATCATCAGAATATTCAAATTTGTATGAACCAAGGGAAAAAAATGGATAGAGGTCTTGTAAAGTAAAGGGACGGGGATAAACGGGAAATAAAGAGAGTGGAATTTTGGTACCCAAATCTATTTTTTAGCAGCCCACATTTTTCAGCCTCCCTATCCCAGCCAGCGGCATTTGATTGTTTTCATTTCGAGTTCAGGGATTTGCTTGATTTCTATATTATATGATAATAGATTTATAGTCCACAAATTCAAGATCATCTGATTAGATGATATTATTAACCAAGTAAAACACTCTTAAAATGTGGGTTGATTGGGGCTAAAGCAATCTTCTACATATGGGGTTTTACTTTTGGTGAAGTTGAAATTAGATCTTTGATTATTAAAAACAAAGATTTCATTTGAATAAGTAAAATATAATTGGAATTGTCACAAGTTTTACCCTAACATTATTTCAACTTATTATAGTGGAAACTGGATCATCATCAAATAATTGAAAATTTGAAATCCTTTGACATTGACAGTATCCGAGCCCTTGACTTCCAAGCCTTTCGGGCATTTGCCACGTGTATTTGTCCCAAGACTTCAAAGTTTCTCTTGAAGATTGCTAAGGTAATATTAATGAATATTATCTACTACTATATAATTAATAATTTGATTAACGAATGGTTATAACTTATAAGTGATTATTATTAGGGATTAGGGATAAAATTTGTTATGGATTAATTTCAAACAATCCCAAGACACATTAAGTTATAGCTTAAAAAAAATTCCTAAATTATTTGATTAACAAAATTATTTTAATCAAGCTCAAATTCCTCCTTACAAAGAGTCCGACTAAGAGCTAGTTTAGCATTACTGTTGAAAAAAACTTGGGTTGAAAAAAGTATAATAAAAAAGTGTGGTTTAAAAACTTTTAAATATTTAGCATTGTTGTGAAAAAGTGTTGTAGAAAATTAAAATGTCAAAAAAAGATATTTTTAAAATAATAAAAGTATAAAGATATGAGGATAATAAAGTCATTTTATCCAAAAACTAGCTTTTAAAGCTCAAAAGCTATATTTTTTGGCTTTTTGGTTTGGCTTTTCAAATCATGGTTTCAACAACAAAAGTCAAATTTCTTTTATCTGTTTAACATTGCGTTTGCGATGAAAAATAATTTTTGACCTAAAAAATTATACCAAAAATAATGCTAAACAAGGTCTAACAACGAAAATATTAGTAGATTGTTAGTGGAAATATTTCACAACGGATTAATAGGCTAACAACGGAAATATTACTCCAGACAAAATCTTTTCTACAACAAGCATTACTTTTATGGGTAAATATGAAAAACATGCTATCAATAAGTAAATAATTGTTAAATGATCTAATGAATAAAAATTATTAGAAAAAGAGAAATGAACAATTAAAAATTTTTATAAAAGATATTGTAAAGACAAAATTATCCTTAATGAAAAAATTTACTTTTCCTTTCTCCTCCATTAAAGAAATATTATTTTTTTTAAAATTTAATTAAAAATAAATTTAAAAAACAAAAATATTTAAATATTTATTTTTTTAAAAATTTTAAAAAATAAAGAAAAAATAATTTTATTTTTAAAAAAAATTTAATTAAAAAAAATAAATAAATAATTTAAAATTTTAAAAAATTATTTTTTAAAATTTTTAAAAAAAAATACTTTTATAAAATTTTATTTTTTAATGAAAAATAAATTAAAAAATAAGAAGAAAAGGAAGGAGAAGATTTTTTTATTAAGGATAATTTTATCTTTATAATTTCCTTCTTAATAATTTTTTATTTTTCATTTCTCTTTTTCAAATAATTTTTACTTATTATACCATATAACAATTATTTTCTTATTGACAACATGTTTTTCAAATTTACCCTAGTGTAAGGACAAAAGCTTTTAAGTGAGTTACTCCGCACTTATTAAATTTTGGATAACTTATGATCTTGTA
The DNA here is from genome assembly GCA_030761205.1 of Fremontodendron californicum. Lineage (NCBI taxonomy): Eukaryota > Viridiplantae > Streptophyta > Magnoliopsida > Malvales > Malvaceae > Fremontodendron > Fremontodendron californicum. The sequence continues at coordinate 25,576,019 of JAULJL010000013.1, forward strand.
ATAAGTTGAGTCTAACATTTATTATCAATTGATTTTAGGTTTGATACTTAATATGATACCAAAGTCAAGATTATGTTTTGTTCTTTATACATGTTATCTTCTTTTAGTTTGTCACGTGATAAGCTTTGACGAACATGTGATAGGATCTGGTAAGTGATTTTATTTTATATCTGTTGAATTTTGGATAATTTGTGATATTATATTTGTAGCAACCTAATTTTATTCGGATCGAGACCCGAATTAGATCCAGGTCATATCCTGAGTCAAGCCTCTAATTCGAATTTCATAATTGAGATTATTCGCAATTTTAGTCACGATCTACTCGCTCGTTAATTCATTATCATTGTCGTGATCGATTTATTAAATCCAAGTCAAATTAGCAAGTGACTATGTGAACCGATCTCGTTGTATGAAATGGATTCAAGTTTCGAGCTCGATTCGGATTCTGATTAATCTGGTCTCATATTTGGTTTAATTTTGTCAATCCGATTTTTTGAGTCTTTTGTGCTTTGTTCTAATTTCTTATTATAATTATTTCCTAAATTAATTTGAATTTTCAATTTTTAATTTTGTGGGCCTAGAGGCCCAAACCCAACAACCCTTTCCCCATCCAGATTGGGCCTGCCCTGCACCCACTGGTCTGTCCAGCAAGCCAGGCTTTGAGAGCAAACGGGCCTGCACCCTACTGGGCCTGCTAAGCAATGGGCCAACCAAGCCTGGTGGCCCACCAAGGCCAACTTGGCCTGGCAGCCAGCTGCCCCTACAACACCGCCCACTAGCACCATTCACAGCCTCACCCCTTCACTAGCCGCCACCACCGCCCAAGCCTGTACCCACTGCTCACACCTCTGCACTCACTAGCCGCCCACTAGCCTGACAGCAGCTTCAACCCACCTCCCAAAAACTCCTCCTATAAAACTGTACCCAAAAACCCAGATCTGGGGAAGAGAGCCCTCATTTTCTTTCGGATCGAGCACTCCCAAACTCGAAAAGAAGACCTGCAAAAAAAAAATAGTAGCAACCCGCAACAGCAACAACCAGCAAAAAAACAACACAAAAAAGACAACAAACAGAAAAGAAAAAGCTTTAGGGATTCGGATCTTGGAGGTTTTGAGGAGTTTGAGACGTGATTTTGGAGATTCGAACGTGAAGAGGTCGAGAGTGAGGAGAGGAAGACTCGGCCGAAGTTTGGTGGCCATCAGACTGTGAACGGCGCTAGAAACAGAGAAAGAATTTTCGGACTTCAAACCTAGATCTAGGCTTTTCTAGGTAGTTTTAGGGAAATCTAACCCGAGAAAAGGAAAGAGGAGAAAAGGGGGACAAAATCTGGTAATTTTGGAGGTGATCGGCCGGCGGCAATCGGCGACCGGCACGGCGGCCGACCGCCGAAATCTGGGTTTATGGGGTTTCTGGTTTTGGGTTTAGAGAGAGATGAGAGAAAATGAAGAAGAAGAAGAAATTAGGGGGGTTTATACGGTGCCAAAACGGCACCATTTTGGAGGGGCGGGTCAATATTGACTCGCGCGTTGACTCGCGGGTCAACCCGGGTCCTCGTCTGACCCGGTTTCAGGAAAAAAAGGGAAAAAAGAAAGAAAAAAAAGGAAAAGGAAAAAAAAGGTTCTTTCGGGAATCAATCCAAGTACTAGAGATTCGGACTTTTGCAATTTTCGAGGTAATTTTTATGTTCATTTGCGTATTTATTTATTTTTCTTCATTATATATATTTTATTTATTTATTTATTCCTATCGTCTTTTAGAATTTCTGCAAATCATTTTTTTTTTTACTTTAGTTGTTATAATAGTTATAATTTTGGTGATGATATTATGTATTCGGTATTTTTTTAAGTTATTTTATTCATTTTATTTATTTATTTTTATTATATATTTTTATTAATTATTATCTCATTTCCTTTACATATATATGTGTGTATATATATATATATATTATTTTTATTAAAAGTATTATAACCATTTTTATTTTATTTTAAGAAAAAAAATCAAAGATGACATTCTGGTGCACGCGGATGAAAATATTGTCTTTTAAATTACTTTTGTTAAAGGAAATTTTTTAAAAATGGATTTTTTCTTGGGATGGTCAGATCAATCGTTCCTCGAAATAGTTCGGGTAAAAATAGTTATCGAAGCATTATCGAAAGTATCGGAGTGATTCGAAAATTATTTTTACATAGATAATTTGTTTTATCTCGGAATTAATTATAAAAGACATTTCATTTGTTTTTTTTAATAAAAATATTTTTAAGAGATATGATTCGCCGACGACGAAATTTGAAGGATGTCATAATAGTGATTCCTAAGATATCTTGAGGTGAGAAAATTTCGTTAAAATATCACCAAAAGTATTGGGAGTATTTAACGAGTATTTTCAATAAAGGATCCACATTCGCTTTCATAAATAAATAAAAAATAGTTTCTTTTTACACAAATAAAATGATCTTGAAAAGAAAATTTTTAAAAAAAATGTGGACGATGAATCTCCGACGACGGAAGTCAAAGGGACGTCACAGTAGTGATTCCTAAGATATCCCGAGGTGAGAAGATCTCGTTAAATACCACTAAAAGTATTGGGAATAATTAATGAGCATTCTCAATAAAAGATTTATGCTCAATTTCATTTTCAAAAAATAATGACAATTCCTTTTTCAGATTAATAAACATGTTTTGGAAAATAAATAAAAAGAGAATTAATTTTAAATACCGTTATTGAGTCCAATAAATCGAGATTTAGGATAACACATGATTAATTGGTACCATTTTATTAACGGGCGTCGTGAGGGTGCTAATACCTTCCCCATACGTAACCATACTCCCGAACCCGTCATGATTTTTCTCTAGTTTTCAATCGCAGACTTCAAAATTGTCTTTTTAAAAGGTTTTAATTAATTTTAAATTTTTTTTTTCAAAGATACATTTTCTTAGGTGGCCAATCATACCTAGCAAAAAAATTTGGTGGCGACTCCATTTGTGTTTTAAAATCGTCTAGCGGTCGAAAAACCGTTATGACAGCCTGGCGACTCCACTGGGGACCTTTTTGAGACTCGAGCCATAGATTAATCGTGTGTTATTCGAAGTTTTGATTTGATGATTTTAATTGGTATTTAATTATAATTCCCTTATTTTTGAAATAAAAAGAAATTTTCGTTCTTTTTTTCTTTCATTTTTGTGAATTTTTTTTTAATAAACTTGCATTTAGATATTTTGGTCATTTTTTATGTTTTTTGCTCATAATAAATTTTGGGGGTATTTAGAACCGGGTTGTAAAATGTTGTTTGTTCTCTTCACACACTTAACACGCACATTTCATGCATAACCTCTATACCCGAGCTTTGTCCTTTTAGGAGAGAGTAAAGTACCTATGCTCTCGTGAGGTAATAACCTCCGCACGTGTTAGCGAAACACTCTCGGGGTGTAAAGTACCAACGCTTTCGTGAGGTAATAACCTCCGCACAGGGTTGGAAAATACTCTCACCCAAATTGAACCTTTTACGTTTGTAGCCTGTAATGGGTGAGGATCAGGGTGCCTTACTAGTCCGCGTGGACGACAGTGATGAACAATTTGGGAACCTTTAGATCAGTGTAAATTCGAACCTAGCATATAATAAAACGTAGGAGGCCTGCCTAAAGTACGGTCATGCTTACCTATTACTTAGAAGGTACCTAAGATTAGGTACACGAATGAACCTCATTACTCTCTGCTTTTCATTTTACAAACCATGGAGTGTGTAAGATTGAATGTACATATGAGTGCCCATGAGCCATTGCACAAGCGGCATCGTCATTTTTTTTGAAACCTTTTTGGAAAAGCTTTTGTTTGAAGAATATATGAGCAAAAAATATGCGTGAAAGTGTGCATGAAATATGCGTGTTAAGCTTTTAAGAAAAATATCCGACCAAATCCAATTTTTTTGAAAGGAAAATTTTGTTCTGTAAATAATATCTTTTGCAATAAAAAGTCAATTTTTGATCTGTGTATAGTATGTCCATTCTAACTTGTTTTCTTTTCTTTACATGCATCATACTAACACCATGCTGCACCCATACATGCATGCATTCACCCATGAGTATACATGCAATAAATTGGGGGTTAAAAAGATTTTGTTAGGCTTTAAGAGCATTCTAAGGGAAGTTCAATTTCAGAACAAAAGGTACAAGATTTGAAAGTCAACAAGAAACTCGGGACCACTTACTCGCCATTAATACAGTAAATGCTCACAGATAAAGCCATGGAAAGAGAACAAGCAGCACGAATAGAGCAAATGGAAAGAGTGCAAAGAGAATTACAAGAGCAATTGGCCAGATCCCGACAAGAAATATTAAAGTCACAAGAAGAATCGCATGATCAAATGGCCAAATGATGGAGATGATGATGAGTCTCACTCAAGGAAAAGGGGTTGCTGAAGGTACAGTCACACGGGAAGAGCCCCTACCCCATGGCAAAGATCTGGTTTACCGACCAAGGCTCACTCATCCCCAAGCTCAAACATCAAATGATACACATCCTCAAGATGGATCATCAGCCGGAGAACAACTTTATGCCGACTTCAGTATGCCTATTCCCGAGGGTCAACAACATCAAGTACCATTTGGATTAAACTCGGGAGCTTATTTTTCAGATCTAGTTATTGTTCCGAACCTAGGTGATCTGATAGAATAAGAGAAATTGAAGAAACATGTGGAAAAACAAGTGGAAGACACAACGGTGTGGCAGAAATGTGATATGTTGGAAGAGAGACTCAAAGCCATAGAAGGAATGGACGCTTTCGGGAATGTGGATCCGAATGAGCTCAGCCTGGTCCCAGATTTGGTGATTCCGCCAAAATTCAAGGTCTTCGAATTTGAAAAGTATGACGGATCGAAGTGTCCATCGGCCCACATTACTATGTTCTATCGAAAAATGGGTGGCCACACCAATAATGAAAAATTGCTAATCCACTACTTCCAGGATAGTCTAACTAGGTCAGCTGCGGGATGGTATAATCAGTTGGATCGGAGTCGTATTCGTTCTTGGAAGGATTTGGCAAGAGCTTTCTCGGCTCAGTATAAGTACATGACCGACATGGCACTAGATAGGTTATCCTTGCAGAATATGAAAAAGAAGAATACTGAAAGTTTCAAGGAGTATGCCCAGCGATGAAGAGATCTGACAGCACAAGTGCAACCAGCACTTACTGAGAAAGAAATCACTATATTATTCATCGGCACACTACCGGTGCTGTATTATGACAAATTGGTTGGGAACGCTACAAGAAATTTTGCTGATATAGTTGTTTCTGGTGAGATAATTGAAAGTGCGATCAAAAGCGGGAAAATTAATACATGAGATATTGCTGCTCCTGAGAGAGAAGGGTTAGCCAAGAAGAAAAAGGGAGAAACACAAGCTATCAGTTTCAAAGATCGAGTACCCTTGAACTTTGCTTCATATCAATCTTATCCCATATGTCGCCCTTACTATCCAGATATAAACAACATTTTCCATAACCCGTACCCTCACCAACCATTTTCTCAACCAGTTTACCCAACAAATATCCAATCACACATGAACACCACTTTCCATTCACCCGTCTTTGTGCCTACTCCTCGATTGGGGAACCATCTAAAGAACCTTTGAAATGATCAAAAAAAGTCGAGAAACAATAGGGAAAGAAATCGAGTCATTCCGATTCCTATGTCCTACACTGAGCTCTTACCCCGACTCATCCAAAATCTCATTGTGACACCAATACAGTCGAAACCCCTTAAACCTCCGTACCCTGGTTGGTATAATGCTAATGAGTGTTGCAATTATCATTGTGGTAATCAAGGCCACTCGACAGAGAATTATCCCGTACTGAAGTATAAAGTCAGAGATCTCATCAAAGCTGGGTTGTTGAGCTTCGACAGGAATTGAGAGCCGATATTTGCCTAATCAAGGTGGGGCAAACATAGGTGGCATAACATGAGGCATGCTAGAATAAAAGGAACATGGAAAAATGAGATGTCATTTTGAAGAGACCAATGACCATCCGAGACTTTCTGAAATTCTAGAATGACGGCTCTGCTCAAAGTTTGAGGTCTAGCTTTGAAAATTTTCCCTTCCAAAATGACCACCCAATATCTTGAGCCTATCAAGGCTAGTTTTGACGCTTGTTCAAATTATCATTACTTGGAGACTAAAAGAGTATCAAATTTTTTGGCACTTAAAAAAATGAATCATTTCATAATGTCTGAATCTCAAGGAATTAATTGTTTCCAGAAGATTCATGTTTCATTGGTAAGCCTAGATGATAGGGGCATGTTTTCTATGCAAAACCTTTCCCTGAATGAACCAAATGTCATTTGAAAAGACCAAACTGCCATTGCGTTAAAAGTTTTCTAACAGTGGTTATCGAGCTTTAAGAGCTTGAATGTCACGTCTTTTTCCTGAAAGCGATTGTTGCAAAAAGATTGTTCGAAAAAACATACTTTGATAAGAGGAAATAATTTTTGTGAGGCAACATTTTGTTCAAAAAGTTTTTCTAGATAGAAATTTTTGGAGAAAGACAACGAAAAAGGTGAATTGCAAAAAGTAAAGAGACTTTTCAAGATTATCATGAAATTTTTTGACAAGAAGTCTTGATCAAAGGTAGGTTTTCTCTAAAAATGTGTGGAATTTTTAATATATAGGAAAATGCAATGTTTTGATAAGAAGCAAGAGTTCTCATGATCATAGGGTACAAAAATGTTGAAACGAATCTTGTATATATGGAGATTTCTTCGAGTTTGGATGAAAAAAATATTTGCTACAGGCACAAACCCATGGGGAAATCGTATACATGTTAACAAGATAATATGGGGATCAACAGAATGCTGGTGGATTTAGAAACTGTTGGGGGCAAAAAGATTGCAAGAGATTTGACTGAAGATTTGAAAAAGTTATTTCCTTTTTATACGACAAAAACAGTGCTGATCAACCTGTCCACGGCAAGACGCGTGAAATGAAAGGAATATGCTTTGTTTTGGTACAGGCTTTTTCATAATTCTGTGATGTGAAATGGAAAGAAAAATGGAAAAGTCGAGACAAACTTGGGGAAAGCCAATGTCAGATAACTGAGAGATACTTGCATCATTCAGCAAGCATATGCATCATGGCATCGATCATAGCATTTAGTGAGCACTTGCATTGCACTGTGATAACTCGTATAATTATATAGTTTTTAGTTATGTTTTATTATTGTTTTGTGTCAAATACGAGTTATTATTGTTTAGTCTAATTGTGTTTATGATCTTTTATATTTTTATGTAATTTGGTGTTTTTCACAAGTTTCTTTGAGTGATTTCAGATTACTAGAATTAAGGGCAAATCCAGTTCAGTTCCAGTTCCGACACCTTTTGCCATATCAGCTATATCTGGAGTTTCACTGAAGCAATAAGGCTGAAATTTTAACCGTACAAAGTTAAGAGGCATATCTATCTTTTTCATGTTTTACACTTCTTGAAACGGAGTCGTTTTCCCTAGCGAAATCGACCATCAAGTTGGCTGATGTGCAATGACGTCTGTGCTGACCTGTTTTCGTATTTTGCCCGTATCTTCTTATCCACATCAGAAAATGAGCTGATTCCAACGGCTATGGATCAGTAACTGACAGGGGAACAATTTTCTAGAAGACCATGTGATGAGATCAGGCCTCCAATATTGACAAAATCGACCATCAAGTTGGATGATCAAAATTGTCATACAATATGACGAAAATTGTTAGAAAAATGCACCCACCTATTATACCTACCTTTGAAATTTGTAAAGCTTGTCTCTTGTCATTTAGCCCTCCAAAATGTGTATAAATAGAGGGCCTTGGATGATTGTAGAGGATCATATTGTACATTGGTAGGATATTAGCCATTGTAATAAAATTCTCTAAGTTTTCTTCTTCTTTCTTTTCTCTAGTTTTCTTTTTCTTTATTTTCTTCTTCTTCTTTCTTTCTTTTATTTCCTTCTTAGATTCTCTTTAATTTTATGTTTATGTTTACAATGCCTATGCTAGGCTAAACTTCTATTTGGTTAAGGGTGATTTCAAAGCCCTAGACATGTTTTGTGATTGATTTTTAGATTCTATCTATCATTAATTTTCTATCAAAGTTGCTTATGTTCTTCTACAAGAATTGTTCATGATGTTGTCTTGATTTATTTAGGTGTACAACTAGATAGATCTTGATAATTATCTATTGCTAGTTTAGGAATCTTGATCCGTGTAATTGTCTTGATTTCCTATTCATAAGTGGCAATTTGTGATTAATGATTATGGTCAAGTTTTCAATAATTGCAAAGTGGAACATAACCTAAGTTGAACAATCCGAGCTTATGTGTTTGTTGCTTAGATCAACCTATCTTTCTCATCATAAAGCTGCCATTAAATTGAATTTAGAGAGCTTATTCTAGGTTGTTTAATGGTTAGAGATTAAATAGAGAGCTTGTTCTATTTAACGACAAACTAAGGAAAGATTGGGATAACAGAGCTTGTTGTTATCTACGGTTGTTAACTTTGATAGTTGGTTGATATTGATAGATCTGAAATTGATTCTTAATGATGTCTAGTGGTGGAGAATGAAACCTTAACCATATTTTTCATATTTGATTCTTCTTACTTGTTTTCTTACTTTTCTAGTTTGCTTATTTTTAAAAGTATATTTATTTTTATTGGCTGGTTATACCGCCTAATTTGTATATTAACTTTGTTTTATTTTTATTGGCTGGTTATACCGCCTAATTTAGTATATATATTTTTATTGGCTGGTTATACCGCCTAATTTAGTATATATATTTTTATTGGCTGGTTATACCGCCTTGCATCTTATTCTTATTATTTACTTTAGTTTAAATCTGGCTTCAAAAACCCCATTTCTTTTATTGTTCTTGAATTTAAGTTTTAAACTATTAACTTATAAACTAAAACCCAATCCCTGAGGACTCGACCCTTGCTAACTACTATACTTACAATTTATCTTTTTAGTGCAAGGTTAAATAAGATACACTCTTTTGGGTGCATCAAATTTTTGGCGTCGTTGCCGGGGATTGCTTTCTTTAGTTTATTTGTTACTTGGTTTATTCTTATTTTCAGTTCTAATTAGTTTTATTTTCTTGTACATACAAGTTTTTCTTTTCAAATTTTTAAAAAAAAATAATAATAATGGAATTGAGCAATCTAACACTTGAAAAGTTGGTGGCATACATGAACATGGAGAATCAACAAGCCAATCTCACCTCCCCAGTTCAACAATTGGCCATGGGAGGATGTCAAGGCCATCAAGTGTTCCAAGACCAACAGTATGATCATTACTCAAACACTTACCATGAGGGATGATGGGATCATACTAATTATGGCTACTCGAAAAATTACCAAGAAGTAGATCCTTATGCCAATTACACTCATCCATCTAGCTTCAATCAATCATGGTCTCAAGAACTAGATCTTTTTCAACCACCACATATGACTCAAAACTCAGGTACTTCTTTAGAAGATCTTGTCTATTCTCTTGTTACTGATTCTTTGCAATTTCAACAGGAAACAAGGGCAAGCATCCAGAGTTTGGAAAAGCAAATGAGCCAATTGGCTAGTAGTATGGTGGGATGGGTAGCACAAAGATCTGAAGAACTCCCAGCCCAAACGATGGTTAACCCAAAGGAGAATGCTACTATTGTGACCTTGAGAAATGAGGAACAAGATGAGGATGAGACAAAACCAAAGATGGATTCACTTCTTGAGGATAATGAAGCCACCATTCAAAAGGAGAGTACTTTGACACCTCAGGTAGCTTTTAAGGTTCTTATTTCTACTAATGTTCCTTCTCCACTTTTTCCTAGCAGATTTGCAAAGTCCAAGAAGGAGGAACATGTACAACAATTTTTGGAAACCTTAAACAGCTTGCTTGTGGATGCCATTAGACAAGTACCAAGATATGCACAATTCCTCAAAGAGCTATACCCCATCAAGAATGATGAAATAATACGTGTGGGGGAGAATGCATTGGCTGTTTTGCAAAGAAAACTTCCTCCAAAACGCAAAAATCCGAGAAGTTTCATGTCTAAGCCAAAAGATCCTAAAAAGCCAAGAAGGGGAATTGGCTAGACTGGAAACAATCAATCAAGTGCTAATTGGGGGAGGCAGCCTAATTAGTGAAAGCATTGCCAAACTGCCATCCTCAGATTTGCTCTCTTTTTCTTTATCTTTTTCTTATGTTTCTTTGTTAATTGTGTTTAGTGTTTTTAAGTTCATTTAGGCTGTATAAGTTTATTTTGTTTAATAGTTCTTTTCACTTACACATGATTCTTTCATTTGGGTTAATAGCATTACATTAATGACAATGTAAGAATTATGTGTGGGGGGAAGAATTTAGGATTTTATTTTTGAGTCTTTTTATGTTGTTTTTCTTTCTGATCCATGTTTTGAAAATAACTAGATGTAAATATAATTTTTATTTTTTTTAACCCTGGTTAAATGGCGGATAACGGTACTCCGTGATTATTTAAATCGGTTCCATCAGCTACCCACAAAACTGATATTGTATATAAATTTCTCTTCCAATTTCTCTTTCAATTTTTTTCATTTTTTTTTCAGGATGGATGATATTCTCACAAGATTGCAGAAACGATTTCCTCCTTTTCCTCGAAATATTTTACTGAAGCTTTACCAAGTTCGATTCGAAAGATTAAGAATGCTTATGCACAAAGGGATTCCTGGAGACATACGTTGGATAATTGAAGCCAAGGTACGTGAAGATGAATATCTTCCTGTTTTGCATTTACCAGGTACAGGTAGAAGCACTTTTGCAAAGAAGCGACGAGCAAAGCGCATGAGTTCAAATTGCCACAAATGTGCACGATGGACGTGTAACGGTAAATGTCGTTCTATTGGGATTCCGTCCTCTAATCGAGATGATAAAATTGAATTCATTAAGGATGGACTGAGTAAGGAGAATTTGGGTAATATCCAACTTTCTCTTGAGACGCATCCTAGTGGAGACGTACAAAGAGAAATTCTTGATTTATGGCCGCAATTCCAAAGGGAATGGCAACATCTTGGGAATCTGATGTTAAAAGACCCTGTTTGCCAGCTTGTAAGAAAACTGGATGGGAAGCATATCCTCGACTCATAGAAGGCGTTTAAGCCGTTTCTGGACGTAAAACCAGAGGAAGATGTGAGCCACAATCACAACTACAATAAATGACTTCTCAGCTTTTGGTTTTATTTGCAATAAATTCATTTTGGTTTAATTTACGTGTTGCTCGATTTGTGTAATTATTCTCTTTTTTTTTTATTTGTCTTTTACGGTTGATTTTTCTTCTCTTTTTGATTTTCTTCCTGAAATCACGCAAAAATCTTTTGTTAGGTTAACATTTTCTTCTGACAGGTCAAATACACTTTCGGCGACATTATTACTCTTGACTTTTACGGTTGATTTTTCTTCTCTTTTTGATTTTCTTCCTGAAATCACGCAAAAATCTTTTGTTAGGTTAACATTTTCTTCTGACAGGTCAGATACACTTTCGGTGACATTATTACTCTTGTCTGATTCACTACTCAGTCCTCTATATATTACACCATGTACTCATTCTCTTTCAGGCACTCGAAAAAAAGAAAAAAAAAGAAAAAAAAATGGAAAGTACTTCGTCCCAACGCATTAAAAAAATTTGTGTTTTTGGAGGTGCTTATCCAGGGAAAAATAACATATTCGCTGATGAAGCCATAAGAGTTGGAGTAATACTTGCCCAACAAAAGATCCAGTTGATTTATGGAGGCGGTAGTACGGGTTTAATGGGAGCAGTCGCTACAGCAGCACACGCCGGAGGAAGTCCAGTTCTAGGAATCGTGCCGAAACTATTCACAGATTTTTGTGGACCTACCTTGGGTAAGGAAATACAAGTCTGGAGTATCCCTGAACGGATAACAATCATGTACCATTCTGCCGATGCATTCATTGCTTTACCAGGAGGTCTGGGTACATTGGAAGAAATAGCTTGCGTGGCTTCTTGGTCATCTTTGGTCACAAATAAGAAACTCATTGGTTTGCTTAATATTAATGGTTATTTTAGTAATTTGCTTTCATATTTGTATAATGCTGTGGATAATGGATTCATGTTTTCAGAGGCAAGGAGAACCATAATTTCTGCTACAACCATTGAAGATTTACTCAAAAAGCTCCAAGCTTATGAGTATTTATCTGCTACGGTTGTTTCGCAAACGCTCGGAAAAAGAAAAAGAGATATGGACGAGCAAGGAGTGGATTGCACTTTGTCTTTGTGACATTATCTAACATTTTGTTTGTTGTGTCTCAGTTATAATAAGTGGTTAGCAACCTCTACAGGTAATATCTCCTAAATTTTACCTTCTTAAAAAAAAAAGTTTGTTGTGTTTTAAGCAATTTAGAAGTATTCATTCTGAACAAGGTCTGAGTAAGGGAGACTTGAGACATACCTTGTCAGTTTGATTTCTTCTTTTCAAAAAAAAAAAAAGTTTGTTGTGTTTTAAGCAATTTAGAAGTATTCATTCTGAACAAGGTCTGAGTAAGGGAGACTTGAGACATATCTTGTCAGTTTGATTTTAATCTTTTTATGTTTACTTGTTAATTTTTGTTTAGTATTTTAGGATTATTTAGGTTGCATGAGTTTGTTTTGTTTTGAGTCTTAGTTGTTCCTATTCTTATGTTATTAGTTCTTTTCTCTTACACATGATTCTTTCATTTGAGTTAATAGACTTACATTGAGGACAATGTAAGAATTAAGTGTGGGGGGGAATGATTTAGGATTTCTTTTATTTTTGTCTACTATTTTTTTTTCTTTATTATTATTATTATTATTATTTTTTGTGAGTTTTAGTTCCTTTTTAATACAATGATGAGATATGAATTGCATAAGTCTAAAACAGATTTATTAGTGAGAAGATTTTCATGAGAATTGAGCTTGATGTCAACCTTTTTATGAGCCAATGTTAATATGATATGTTGATTGAGAAAGAAGCATGTTTAGACTTAATCTGACTTGTATAATCATCCTTGTGAGTTTTTGAGCCTATAATGATTGATGCATTATACAAATCAATCTAATTTCTTTCTTGAGTGCTCTTATGATTACATGATTCTTTAGAACTTGCTTTAAACCGTTTGAGACTATATTGATACATGTGACAACATGAATATGATAGAGGCATTAGGATTATAACCAGAGCCAAACAGTCATCCATTATTAATGTTCTAAGAGAACATCCCCACTAGTGAGCCAATTTGAGCCTACATTAAATATGCTGTTTTATTGGTAACCACAACTTACACCTAGCCTAAATATACTTATATCCTTACCCTTGTTCTAAAGATGGATTATATATTTTGAGACATATTGCAAAAAACAAGGGATATTTTTAGTTGAAAATTTGGGTTAGAAACAAGAAATAAGTGTGGGGGGAAAAGAAAAGAAAAGTCAAGAGAAAAAGAAATGGAATACTGGCAAATACATTCCTATGTAAAAAATATGAATCATCTCTTGAATTTGTGGAAAAAGAAAAAGATGTTACAAAGTTGTTTAGAATGAAGAAAAGGCCCAACATGAATATTCGGCCTAGGTGACTATGTACTTGTAAAGAGTTTTGAGAAGTTTCTTTGTATGATCTTATTATGTCTCTAAACTTTATGAACTCTTTGGAGCCTTTGTGATATCTTTATCCTTTTGTTATTCAACCACATTACAAACCCCTTGGCCCCATTACAACCTTGATTAAAGACCTCTTGATTCATGAAGTTGTATGATCTAAATAGTGGAGAATAGGTGGACAAGCAAGAATATGGTAGAACTGTTTTCATGAGATTGATTGAGTGTAAACACTTCACCACTACTTTAAAGAGTGAAAATCATGAGGGTATCCCATGTGAGAAGTTGAGATTAAATTTGAACATGCACTATTTTGATTGAGATATGTTATGTTAATATTGGCTTAACTCAAACAATTTACATTCAAGCATGAATTTTTGTGAAATTCTTTAAGCTATTGATTAGTTTATAAGACTTGTTCAAAGATTGTCTCTAATTTGTATTGAAAGGATTAGGAATAAATATTTTTAGTATATGTAGTTTATTTATATTTTAGTTTTTCAATGTTTGTGGGTATCGTTCTAGTAAACCCTCACGAGACTAAACTCGTCCACTAGGGACACCTAGGGGTTTAAAGGCTTGTGTCACATGCTAAGTGCCACCGTGATTTCCTACGAAAGTGGATTAGATTAGATTTTCTTATTTTATTTTTATTGAGTCGTTGCTAGGGACTAGCAACAATCTAAGTGTGGGGGTGTGATAACTCGTATAATTATATAGTTTTTAGTTATGTTTTATTATTGTTTTGTGTCAAATACGAGTTATTATTGTTTAGTCTAATTGTGTTTATGATCTTTTATATTTTTATGTAATTTGGTGTTTTTCACAAGTTTCTTTGAGTGATTTCAGATTACTAGAATTAAGGGCAAATCCAGTTCAGTTCCAGTTCCGACACCTTTTTCCATATCAGCTATATCTGGAGTTTCACTGAAGCAATAAGGCTGAAATTTTAACCGTGCAAAGTTAAGAGGCATATCTATCTTTTTCATGTTTTACACTTCTTGAAACGGAGTCGTTTTCCCTAGCGAAATCGACCATCAAGTTGGCTGATGTGCAATGACGTCTGTGCTGACCTGTTTTCGTATTTTGCCCGTATCTTCTTATCCACATCAGCAAATGAGCTGATTCCAACGGCTATGGATCAGTAACTGACAGGGGAACAATTTTCTAGAAGACCATGTGATGAGATCAGGCCTCCAATATTGACAAAATCGACCATCAAGTTGGATGATCAAAATTGTCATACAATATGACGAAAATTGTTAGAAAAATGCACCCACCTATTATACCTACCTTTGAAATTTGTAAAGCTTGTCTCTTGTCATTTAGCCCTCCAAAATGTGTATAAATAGAGGGCCTTGGATGATTGTAGAGGATCATATTGTACATTGGTAGGATATTAGCCATTGTAATAAAATTCTCTAAGTTTTCTTCTTCTTTCTTTTCTCTAGTTTTCTTTTTCTTTATTTTCTTCTTCTTCTTTCTTTCTTTTATTTCCTTCTTAGATTCTCTTTAATTTTATGTTTATGTTTACAATGCCTATGCTAGGCTAAACTTCTATTTGGTTAAGGGTGATTTCAAAGCCCTAGACATGTTTTGTGATTGATTTTTAGATTCTATCTATCATTAATTTTCTATCAAAGTTGCTTATGTTCTTCTACAAGAATTGTTCATGATGTTGTCTTGATTTATTTAGGTGTACAACTAGATAGATCTTGATAATTATCTATTGCTAGTTTAGGAATTTTGATCCGTGTAATTGTCTTGATTTCCTATTCATAAGTGGCAATTTGTGATTAATGATTATGGTCAAGTTTTCAATAATTGCAAAGTGGAACATAACCTAAGTTGAACAATCCGAGCTTATGTGTTTGTTGCTTAGATCAACCTATCTTTCTCATCATAAAGCTGCCATTAAATTGAATTTAGAGAGCTTATTCTAGGTTGTTTAATGGTTAGAGATTAAATAGAGAGCTTGTTCTATTTAACGACAAACTAAGGAAAGATTGGGATAACAGAGCTTGTTGTTATCTACGGTTGTTAACTTTGATAGTTGGTTGATATTGATAGATCTGAAATTGATTCTTAATGATGTCTAGTGGTGGAGAATGAAACCTTAACCATATTTTTCATATTTGATTCTTCTTACTTGTTTTCTTACTTTTCTAGTTTGCTTATTTTTAAAAGTATATTTATTTTTATTGGCTGGTTATACCGCCTAATTTGTATATTAACTTTGTTTTATTTTTATTGGCTGGTTATACCGCCTAATTTAGTATATATATTTTTATTGGTTGGTTATACCGCCTAATTTAGTATATATATTTTTATTGGCTGGTTATACCGCCTTGCATCTTATTCTTATTATTTACTTTAGTTTAAATCTGTCTTCAAAAACCCCTTTTCTTTTATTGTTCTTGAATTTAAGTTTTAAACTATTAACTTATAAACTAAAACCCAATCCCTGAAGACTCGACCCTTGCTAACTACTATACTTACAATTTATCTTTTTAGTGCAAGGTTAAATAAGATACACTCTTTTGGGTGCATCACACTGCACCATGTAGTGCGAATCTTCATCATTTACATTAGTAAAGGAACATGTGCATCACCCATAAGTCATTGCATTTGTAAAAACATGGCATTCATTGCATGAGGGAAGACATGTTTAAAGAAAAGTGGATTCTTTCAAAGGTAGGAAACTTTCGAGTAAGAAAATTCCCAAGTTTTGGAAAATATATGGAAAAGATTTTTTGAATTGATGGATGTTCAGGTGGAGTTGTCAAAGTTGAAGAACATTTGAAAAGTTTTTAAATGAAGAATGTTTAAAGATTTGTTAAAGTCTTTGGTGGTGATATCCGAAGCATCTGATAAGAAATTTCGTTTGACAAGTCTTCGGTGGTGATATCCGAGGCTTCCGATAGTGACATCCGAAATTTTGATTTGGTAAAGTCTTCGGTGGCGATATCCGAAACTTCCGGTGGTGATATCCTGAAATTTAGTTATGATAAGTCTTCGGTGGCGATATCCGAAGTTTCCGGTGGTGATATCCGGAAATTCAGTTATGATAAGTCTTCGATGGCGGTATCCGAAGCTTTCGGTGGTGATATCCGAAATTCAGTTATGATAAGTTTTCGGTGGTGATATCCGAAGCTTTCGTGGTAATATTCGAAATTCAGTTATGATGAGTCTTCGGTGGCAATATCTGAAGCTTCCAGCGATGATATCCGAAACTTTGTTATGATAAGTCTTCGACTGCGATATCCGAAGCTTTCGGTGGTGATATCTGAAAATTCACTTATGATAAGTCTTCGGTGGTGATATCCAAAACTTAGCTATGGTAAGTCTTCGGTGGTAATAACCAAAGCATCTGTTGAAAATATTAGCTTTGTCAAGTCTTCGATGGCGAAAGTCGAAGCATCTGACAAAGAATTTAGTTATGATAAGTCTTCGGTGGCGATATCCGAAGCTTTCGGTGGTGATATCTGAAATTTAATTATGATAAGTCTTCGGTGGTGATATTCGGGAATAAGTCTTCACTTTCATAAGACTAAAGGCAGAAAGTGAGATGGAGATCTGAGTCGTGTTCAAACTCATTGTCAAAATTTTGAAGTTCATTGTCGAAAATCCGAAGCATTTTCAAATTTTCAAAAGTTTTCGAGCCTCTGATGAGAGAAGCCATTTCAATTCCCAAAGTTTTCGAGCCTCTGGTGAGAGGACCAACTTCAATTTCAAAAGTTTCCGAGCCTCTGATGACAGGAGCCATTTCAATTTCCAAAGTTTTCGAGCCTCTGGTGAGAGGAGCCATTTTCATTTTAAAATTTTCTGAGCCTCTGATGAAAGGAGCAATTTCAATTTCCAAAGGTTCCGAGCCTCTGATGAGAGGAGCATTTTCAATTTCAAAGTCGTGGAGCCTTTGACGATAGGAGCAAATTTTTTTGGTTTTTGGTTTCACCCAGGCCATTTTTTTGACACTGGTTTCGCCCAGGTCATTGTTCAGTGTCTGGTTTCTCCCAGGCCATCTCTTCGACGCTGATTTCGCCCAGATCATTTTCCGATTTCAGGTTTTGCCTAGAGCACATTTTGATTTCTGGATTTGTCCAGATCATTGAATCATTTCCAAAGTCAATTTTAACTTTTAAATTTCAAAAAAAAAAAACTCTCTCAATCTTTCCTCAATGATGAATCAAGAGTCTCTCTCAAAATCGACCTCAATGATCGGACAAAATTATTGCATATTGTCTTTGCCCTATTCCTCATTCTCAGCAATGTGCAAAGAGGGGCAGCTGTAGCAACCTAATTTTGTTCGAATCGAGACCCGAATTAGATCCAGGTCATATCCCAAGTCAAGCCTCTAATTAGAATTTCATAACCAAGATTATTCGCAATTTTAGTCACGATCTACTCACTCGTTAATTTGCTATCATTGTCGTGATAGATTTATTAAATCCAAGTCAAATTAGCAAGTGACTATGTGAACCGATCTCGTTGTATGAAATGGATTCAAGTTTCGAGTTCGATTCGGATTCTGATTAATCTGGTCTCATATTCGGTTTAGTTTTGTCAATCCGATTTTTTGAGTCTTTTTTGCTTTGTTCTAATTTCTTATTATTATATTCCTAAATTAATTTGAATTTTCAATTTTTAATTTTGTGGGCCTAGAGGCCCAAACCCAACAACCCTTTCCCCATCCAGATTGGGCTTGCCCTGCGCCTACTGGTCTGTCCAGCAAGCCAGGCTTTGAGAGCAAGCGGGCCTGCACCCATCTGGGCCAGCCAGGCAGCGAGCCAACCAAGCCTGGTGGCTCACAAAGGCCAACTTGACCTGGCAGCCTACTGCCCCTGCAGCACCGCCCTTTAGCACCATTCACAGCCTCACCCCTTCACCAGCCGCCCCCACCACCCAAGCCTGCACCCACCGCCCAAAAACTCCTTCTATAAAACTGTACCCAAAAACCCAGATCTAGGGTATAGAGCAACCCGCAACAACAACAACCAACAAAAAAAACACACAAAAAGAAACCAACAAATAGAAAAGAAAAAGCTTTAGGGATTCGGATCTTGGAGTTTTGAGGAGTTCGAGACGTGATTTTGGAGATCTGAACGTGAAGAGGTCGAGGGTGAGGAGAGGAAGACTCGGTCGGAGTTTTGTGGCCATCAGACAGTGAAGGTGCCAAAAACGAAGGAAGAATTTTCGGACTTCAAACCTAGATCTAGGCTTTTCTAGGTAGTTTTAGGGAAATCTAACCCGAGGAAAGGAAAAGGAGAAAAATGGGACAAAATCTAGTAATTTTGGAGGTGATCGGCCGCCGCTGGGTTCATGGGGTTTCTAGTTTTGGGGTTTAGAGAGAGATAGGAGAAAAAAAAAGAGAGAAAATGAAAAAAAAAAAAAAAAGATTTTAGGGGGTTTTTATACGGTGCCAAAATGGCACCGTTTTGGAGGGGCGGGTCAGCGTTGACCCGCAGATCAACCCAAGTTCGCGTCTGACCCAGTTTCAGGAAAAAAAAAGAAAAAAAAGAAAAAGGAAGAAAAAAAAAGGTTCTTCCGGGAGTCAATCTGAGACTCGAGATTCCAACTTTTGCAATTTTTGAGGTAAGTTTTATATTCATTTGCTTATTTATTTATTTATTTATTTTCCTTCGTTATATATATTTTATTTACTTATTCCTATCAACTTTTAGAATTTCTGCAAATCTTAATTTTCTTTTTACTTAGTTGTTATAATAGTTATAATTTTGGTGATGATATTATGCATTCGGTTTTATTTTATTTTATTATTTTTTAGTTATTTTATTCATTTATTTATTTTTATTATATATTTTTATTTTTTATTATCTCATTTCCTTTACATATATATGTATATATATATATTATTTTATTTTTATTAAAAGTATTATAACCATTTTTATTTTATCTTATTTTAAGAAAAAAAATCAAAGATGGCATTCTGGTGCATGCGGATTAAAATATTGTCTTTTAAATTACTTTCTTTAAAGGAAATTTTCTAAAAACGGATTTTTTCTTGGGATGATCGGAGTATCAATCGTTCCTTGAAATAATTCGGGTAAAAATAGTTATCAAAGCGTTATCGATAGTATCGAAGTGATTCGGGAATTATTTTTACATAGATAATTTCTTTTCTCTCGTAATTAATTATAAAAGATATTTCATTTGTTTTTTTTTTTAATAAAAATAAAAATGTTTTTAAGAGATATGATTCGCCGACGATGGAATTCAAAGGATGTCACTGTAGTGATTCCTACGATATCTTGAGGTGAGAAAATTTCGTTAAAATATCACCAAAAGTATTGGGAGTATTTAATGAGCATTTTCAATAAAGGATCCACATTCGCTTTCATAAATAAAAAATAAAAAAATAGTTTCTTTTTACACAAATAAAATGATCTTGAAAAGGAATAAAAATAAATATGGACGATGAATCTCCGACGACGGAAGTCAAAGGGACGTCATAGTAGTGATTCCTAAGATATCCCGAGGTGAGAGGATCTCGTTAAATACCACCAAAAGTATTGGGAATATTTAATGAGCATTCTCGATAAAAGATTTATGCTCACTTTCATTTTCAAAAAATAATGACAATTTCTTTTTCAGATTAATAAACATGTTTTGGAAAAGAAATAAAAAGAGAATTAATTTTAAATACCGTTGTTTTGTCCATTAAATCGAGATTTAGGATAACACATGATTAATTGGTACCGTTTTATTAACAGGCATCGTGGGGGTGCTAATACCTTCCCTATACGTAACCGTACTCCCGAACTTGTCATGATTTTTCTTTGGTTTTCAATCGTAGACTTCAAAATTAGCAGTAACGATCGAATTTTGTCCGGTGAATCGATTCTTTGCATCGGTTAAAGCTTGGGAGCCCAAATCAAGCACATTCAGTCGGGCCTACCTAGCAGGCAACCAGGCCTGGTGGCCCAGCAAGGCCTGCTGCCCCAGCCAACAGCCCAAGCTGCCTCCTGCACAACCCGCTACCCCTAGCCTGCTGCCTTGCACGCCACCCCAGCCTGCCTTGCACTCCACCACCCTAGGCAGCTTCCCCACACTCAGCCCTGCCCCTAGCCTGCCTGCCCACATGCCATCTTCCCCAACACTCAACCCACCCCACCATAAAAACCCATCTCCATGGACACAGCCACGAACCCCCACCACTAGAAGCTCCCTCCATTTTCGGCCACCACCCTCATACACCAACATACACTCAAAAACACAAACCTACACTACCATTTGCACACACACCAAGCACAATAGCCACAAAAAAAAAAAGCAGCAACAAAACCACAATTAAAAAAAAAAAACCAAGGAGACCAAAAACATTAAAAAATCAAAAAAAAAAAAAAACAAAGGGCCATGGATATGGGTTTTCGAGTTTGAAGTGCTTGAGGGAGGTTTAGGGAGGTTCCGACGATGAAAAGGTAGGGGAGGGGGAGAAGAAGGCTCGGCCAAAATTTCGGCCAAACTCGACGGAGGAAGGTGGTGGATCGAAATTTTGAAGTTTCAGGTTTAAAACCTAGATCTAGACTTTTCGGGGCAGTTTTAGGTAAAACGGAGGCTGGAATCGAAAATAGAAGGCCAAAACAATTTTGGAGTTGATCTGCCACCGGCAAGCGACGGCCGACGACGGCTAGCACTGCGGATCGACGCCGAATTCTGGGGTAGGTGGCTGCCGGTTCTGGAAATTCTAGAGAGAGGGGAGAGAATCTTTGGTGAGAGAAGTAGAGAGAGAAAAAAAAAAGTGAAAAAAAAAAGTTTTATAGGCGCCGTTTTGGGAAAGTGAGGGTCCAGGAAAGAAAGAAAGAAAGAAAGAAAGAAAGAAAGAAAGAAAGAAAGAAAGAAAGAAAGAAAGGGAAAGAAGGAGAAGAAAAGGAAAGAAGAAAAGAAAAGAAAGGAAAGAGAGGAAAGAGAGAAAGAAGAAAAAAGGAAAGGAAAGAGAGGAAGGAAATAGGAGAAAAAAGAAAAGGAAAGAAGAAAATGAGGGAAAGAAGAAAAAGAAAAGAAAGCAAAGCAAAGCAAAGAAAAGAAAGAAAAGAAAAAAGAAGAAAAGGGTCTGCCGGCTCATCACAGCAGACCGACCCAGTTCGTGGATTTTCAGACCCACTGGTTCCAGGTCCAAACTCTACTAGATTCGAGTCAAGCTTCAAATCAGTTGGGTAAAAAAAGAATTTCTTTTTATTTGCGTTATAGCATGTTTAATATATATATATATATATATATATATATATATATATATTATTTTATTTGTGTTATTATTCATTTAAATGTTGTAGCATGTTTAAGATGTTTTTTATTTGTGGTTATTATTTATTTAAATGTTATAGCATGTTTAATATGTTTTTATTTGTGTTATTATTTATTAAAATATTATAACATGTTTCAATATATTTTATTATTTGTGTTTATTATTTATTTAAATATTTTAGCATGTTTTAATATATTGTATTATTTGTGTTTATTATTTATTTAATATTGTAGCATGTTTCAATATATTTTATTATTTTTGTTTACTATTTATTTAAATATTGTAGCATGTTTTAATATATTTTATTATTGGTGTTTATTAGTTATTTAAATATTGTAGCATGTTTTGATATAGTTTATTATTGGTGTTCATTATTTATTTAAACGTTGTAGTATTTTTCAATATATTCCATTATTGGTGTTCATTATTTAAATATTGTAGCATATTTTAATATGTTTTTTATTACTGGTGTTCGTAGTCTTTCGAAATATATGTATATTTTAAATGAAGAGAATAAATTATTTAATTCATATGCATTGCATTTTTTTAATTGTTGCACCATGTGCACTCATGCAAGAATAAAAAATGAATGCGGTTTGCCGACAACGGAATTCGAAAGATATCACAGTAGTGATTCTTAAGATATCTTGAGATGAGAGGATCTCGTTAAACACCATCAAAAGTATTGGGAATATTTAATCAGTGTTCTCGATAAAAGATTTATGTCCACTTTCATTTTAAAAAATAATGACAATTCTTTTTTTCGATTAATAAACATGATTTTTTGAAAAATAAGTAAAAAAGATAATTAATTTTAAATACCGTTGTTGAGTCCATTAAATCAAGATTTAAGATAACACATGATTAATTGGTACCATTTTATTAACGGCGTCGTGGGGTGCTAATACCTTCCCTATACGTAATCGTACTCCCGAACCCAAACTTTTGATTTTCGTAGACTAAAATTATCTTTTTAATTAATTTTAAAATTTTATTAAAATGATAAGCTTTATAGGTGACCAATCACACCTAAACAAAAAATATTGGTGGCGACACCATTTGTGTTTTCAAAATCGTCTAGCGGTCGAAAAACCGTTATGACAGTTTCTTTTTACACAAATAAAATGGGTTTTTTTATCCAAATATAGCCCAAAAAAATTATATCTCAAAATACCGATCTTTTTAGATTAATTCTCAAAATCCGCTTTTTTTTCTAGCTGGAAAATCGCCATTCCCCATGGCGATTTCCCAGTGTAAAAATTTGCATTTTGGCAAAAAACACCAAGGGAAATCGCCATGGGGGTGGCGATTTCCCTTGGTGTTTTTTGCCAAAATTTGCAAAATTAATCAAGGGAAATCGCCATGGGGGGTGGCGATTTCCCTTGATACAATTTTTTTTTTACTTAAATTAAAAAAATTGTAATTTTATTTTTAAATTTTGTATTTTAATTTAAAATTATAAATTAAATTAAAAATATTTTCTAGGTTTGGTTATTTATTTTTTAAAAAAATATTTGTTTATTTTTTTAAATATATATTAAAAATGTAAATTAATTTATTATTAAAATTTTATAAAAAATAAAATTATATTTCTTATTAAAATTTAAAAAAGAAGATTGTATTTCTTACTAAATTTTTATATCAAAAATTGTATTTCTTATAATTTTTTAATATTATAAAAAGTAAAATTTAATTTATGGTTAAAATTTTATAAAAATAAAATTTTTATTTCTTATTAAAATTTAAAAAATAAAATTAGATTTCTTATTAAATTTTTATATCAAAAATTTTATTTGTTATACTTTATTAATTTTATAAAAAATAAAATTGAATTTATTATTAAAAATTTATAAAATATACTATTTTATTGCTTATTAAATTTTAAAAATAAAATTATATTTCTTATTAAATTTTTATATCAAAAATTTTATTTCTTATACTTTTTTAATTTTATAAAAAATAAAATTTAATTTATTATTTAAATTTTATAAAATATACAATTTTATTGCTTATAAAAAATTTAAAAATAAAATTATATTTGTTATATAATTTTAATTTTATTATGTAGAAAATATTGGAATTGGATTCCTTCTGCAATGGATGAGACTAATAATTTAGGGTTTGGGAGAGTTTCAGCTATTTTCCAGTCAATCAAATGCTGTAGAAAATATTGGAATTGGATTCCTTCTGCAATGGATGGGACTAATGATTTAGGGTTTGGGAGAGGTTTCAGCTATTTTCCAGTCAATCAAATGATGTAGAAAATATTGGAATTGGATTCCTTCTGCAATGGATGGGACTAATGATTTAGGGTTTGGGAGAGGTTTCAGCTATTTTTCAGTCCATCAAATGCTGCAGAAAATATTGGAATTGGATTCCTTCTGCAATGGATGAGACTGATGGTTTAGAGTTAGGGATAGCTTACAACTATTTTTTAATTTTATAAAAAATAAAATTTAATTTATTATTTAAAATTTATAAAATATACAATTTTATTGCTTATAAAAAATTTAAAAATAAAATTATATTTGTTATATAATTTTAATTTTATTATGTAGAAAATATTGGAATTGGATTCCTTCTGCAATGGATGAGACTAATAATTTAGGGTTTGGGAGAGTTTCAGCTATTTTCCAGTCAATCAAATGTTGTAGAAAATATTGGAATTGGATTCCTTCTGCAATGGATGGGACTAATGATTTAGGGTTTGGGAGAGGTTTCAGCTATTTTCCAGTCAATCAAATGATGTAGAAAATATTGGAATTGGATTTCTTCTGCAATGGATGGGACTAATGATTTAGGGTTTGGGAGAGGTTTCAGCTATTTTTCAGTCCATCAAATGCTGCAGAAAATATTGGAATTGGATTCCTTCTGCAATGGATGAGACTGATGGTTTAGAGTTAGGGATAGCTTACAACTATTTTCCAGTCCATCAAATACTGCAGAAAATATTGGAATTGGATTCCTTCTGCAATGGATGGGACTAATGATTTAGGGTTTGGGAGAGGTTTCAGCTATTTTTCAGTCCATCAAATGCTGCAAAAAATATTGCAATTGGATTCCTTCTGCAATGGATGAGACTGATGGTTTAGAGTTAGGGATAGCTTACAACTATTTTCCAGTCCATCAAAT
Organism: Fremontodendron californicum; assembly: GCA_030761205.1. Classification (NCBI taxonomy): domain Eukaryota; kingdom Viridiplantae; phylum Streptophyta; class Magnoliopsida; order Malvales; family Malvaceae; genus Fremontodendron; species Fremontodendron californicum. The sequence continues at coordinate 25,601,023 of JAULJL010000013.1, forward strand.
ACTGCAGAAAATATTGGAATTGGATTCCTTCTGCAATGGATGAGATTGATGGTTTAGAGTTAGGGATAGGTTTCAGCTATTTTCCAGTCAATCAAATGCTGGAGAAAATATTGGAATTGGATTCTTTCTGCAATGGATGAGACTGATGATTTAGAGTTAGGGATAGGTTTCAGCTATTTTTCAGTCAATCAAATGCTGCAGAAAATATTGTAATTGGATTCTTTCTGCAATAGATGAGACTAATGATTTAGGGTTAGGGATAGGTTTCAGCTATTTTTCAGTCAATGAAATGCTGCAGAAAATATTGAAATTGGATTCCTTCTGCAATGGATGGGACTATTGGACAGTCCAGTACAAAAAATGGGGTTTATCAATCAGATTTTGCATTGAATAAGTTATCACTTTTTCAGTCAAATAACCCTAGGCAGAATATGAGAATCAGATTCCATCCTATACAAAGGATGGGATTTGTCATCTGGTACAACATAATGAACCATTATAAATTCATAATACTTATGAAGGTTTACAATACCCCCTACAACAGTTTTTCAATCAGATTTTTCCTGAGTGCTAAAACCTCCTCATTCTCATCCTTCGATATTTCTTCTTTCTTTTGCGGAGTGATAATACCTACATTCTCATCTTTCTTAGTTTCATTACTACACAACATGAGCAATAGAGTGATCACATTGGTCTACTATAATGGCCAAATTCATAATACTGACGAAGATGCTACATTTGATTGTGAACGTCCTAAAAGTTTTCCTGTTGAAGAAGACGTCACATTAGAGGAACTGAAGCTGCAAATTCATACAAAAATTAAAGCTAGAAATAGAAAAAGAGTTTCAGAGGTTAAGTATAGGCATCCTTTTTCTATTGGTGAAGGATGTGTCCGATATAGAACATTTCCACTTGAATATGATGATGATGTCAGATGCATGTTTTATGCTCATAAGACATTTGCAAATGTTGGTGTACTTGAGTTATATGCTGACATAGAGGATGTTGACGATGATTGTGGCCCTTCAAATGTTCGTACAACAGAAAACTTTCCCATAGAAGATGATGATTCTGGGTCGTTCTATGTTCACACTACATACGACGTTCCCACAGAAGAAGTCGTACTGTTATCTCAAGCTATAACTTTTCAGACTTCATTAGTCTCACAAACAATTCCTACTACCCTCGAAGATGAGCCAGCTGGTGTTGATCTTGTTCGTCCACGTGGAGTCCATGGTGAATATGTTGGTGAATTTAGTGAGCAGGAAGAGGATGCTGAATTCGCAAGTGATGACAATAGTGATTCTGACCCAGACGTCGTCCCTGCTGAGATCAACACTCATGGAGATCTTCCCCCATATGAGGCTGCATCCCATATGCATACCCTGGATCTGGAGGCAATGCAAGTGCCGGAATTTCCTGAGTATGCTCATACATTAGCTACGCCTCTGACATTTGATCCATCTGCAGTTGATCTGTGTGTTGGGTTACAATTCCCAATGAAAGAGGCTGTGCTTTCAGCTATCAAGCACTATAACATCAAAAACTCTGTAGATTACAGAGTAATTGAATCTGAGCGGACGAAATATTATGCCAAGTGCGTAATGTATGGAAATGGGTGTAATTGGAGAATAAGGGCAACTTTTATGAAGAAGAAACAGGCATGGGAGATTAGAAAATATGAAGGGCCTCATACTTGCACATCGGAGAGGATTTCACAAGATCATTGCAAGTTAGATTGTAACATGATCTGTTCATGCATTCTGTCATTGGTCCAAGCAAATCCGGAGATCTCCGTTTCAGTTTTGATCACTGAGATGCGAATCCGGTATGGATACATCACCTCCTACAAGAAAACGTGGAAAGCAAAGCAAAAGGCAATTGTTCGAGTTTTTGGCGATTGGGAAAGATCGTACAATGAGCTACCTAAATGGTTAGGTGCAATGCAACATTTCGTGCCTGGTACAATTGTGGAATTGCAAACAGTACCTGCATATCACAGTGATCGACTGGTCCAGGGTAAGAGAATATTCCATCGACTATTTTGGACATTTAAGTCGTGCATTGAAGGGTATCCGTATTGTAAACCTATTGTGCAAATAGACGGTACTTTATTATATGGAAAATACAAAGGAACATTATTGTTAGCTATTGCACAAGATGGCAACCGAAACATACTGCCAATTGCCTTTGCCATTGTGGAGGGTGAGACAACAGAGGCTTGGTCATTCTTTCTCACTAACTTGCGTAGACACGTGACAAAACAGCCTGGCATTTGCTTGATGTCTGATCGACATGAAGCCATCAAAGTTGCGATTAGACGCAATGGTAGTGGATGGAATCCTCCACATGCATATTCAGTGTACTGCATTCGACACATTGCAGCGAACTTTATGAAAAAGTTTAACAATAAGGAATTGCGTCGACACATTGTTAACATGGGTATGGAATCAAATCATAGTTATTTTATCTCTTATATTTCGTTTAGTATATAAAATAATACTGAAATTCACAAGTCTTTTGTTTTAAAATTTATTAGGATATGAGTTGAGGCGACCGAATTTTCATTTCATGTATGACAATCTTCGTGGAGAAAATGTAGAGGCGGCTAATTGGCTTGATAGGATCCCCAAGGAGAAGTGGGCCCAATCATATGATCAAGGAAGACGTTATGGCCATATGACAACCAACCTAGCTGAATCTATCAATTCGGTGTTGAAGGGAACGCGTCATCTCCCCATTACTACTTTAGTGCAATCAACATATTATAGGTTGGCTGCACTTTTTGTTAAGATGGGGAACAAGCAAATTGCAATGATGGAGGGAGGGCACACATATTGTGAAACAGTCACACAGGCTATGCAAGAAAATCGCAGGAAAGCTAACTCCCACTTTGTTCATAATTTTACGCGAGCAAATCAATCTTTTCTGGTTGAAGAGTTAGTTGATCCACAAGAGGGTATTTCTGCAATGAAGTACAAAGTCAAGCTTAGTGACATGTGGTTTGATTGTGGAAAGTTTCAAGCACAAAGGTTCCCTTGTTCACATGTAGTTGCTGCTTGTGCACATGTCCATGTAGATTGCATGCAATATGTGGACAAAGTCTATAGACTGGAAACTATATTGAATGTTTATAGACATGAGTTCGAAGCTGTTGGAAATGAAGGTTACTGGCCTCAATATGATGGTCCAGAAGTGTGTCCCAATCAAGAAATGCGGAGAAATCCACATGGTCGGCCAAAACCAAGTCGTATTCGTAATGAAATGGACCTCAGGGAGAAAGGCCAACCAAAACATTGTGGATTATGCAGAAATGAAGGTCATAACTGTCGAAATTGTCCGCATCGATCTGGCACATTGGGGGAGACTTCGCATCAACAATAAATGAATTACATGTTTTCATAACCTGTAATATTTACATATTTTGCCATTAAGGGAAAATGTTATGCAAGTTTTTGTCAACTTATCATGTAATTTGGATTATTATTTTATTTAAAATGAAAAAAAAATTATAAAAATATAACTCAATTATATTTTTTTTTTACAATTTTATAAATTAAATAACAACATTAAGATTTTAGTTACACATGCTGAATAAAAAAATAAAATATAACAATTAATTTCCCAACAAATTTAAAATAAATAACATGAAATGCAAAACATATAAATTTATATATTAGAAATTTAAAACACATTATTCTCGTTATATTGATAAAAGTACATTTATTCTAATTATTGTGTGGTGTAGAGCAACAGTGTCGAGCTCTTCTAGTGCGTGGTGGTTGCAACAGTGTCGAGCTCTTCTAGTTCAACCTCGTCAGTGACACGTATTCGCGGTCGACCACGACCTCCTGCTATAACTGCCACTGGTTCCGGTTGTATGTCATCAGTCATTTCTTCCGTATCAAAAAATTGAAACCCACTGCTGGATGAGCCAACACCTAGTTCACCCATAACGAGAACCTGACTACTAGATGGACCCATAAATGATGTACCATCAAATGCTGACGAAGGGGTTCCAAACTGATACATTGATGTTAGATATGTTGAACTTGGACTTAGGATGGGGAGCTGGTCATCTAACCTCGTTTTTGGCGATGATGGTCGGTAACACTCATCAACGTCATATCCGGGGTGACTTACGGAATAACGATGACTGGATGGTACTCCATGATCCCGTTCAGGTTCAGGATGATTAAATGACATCCTCGGTGCTGTGAACTCCGATAAGGTCGGTTGACGCGTTCGCCCACATTGTCGGCGAGGTCTAGGAGCATCCATATCCTGTGTAGGAGGGACTGGAGCTGAAGTTTGTCCGGTAAATGGCATACTCCTAACATCCTCATACATCGACGGTGGACAAACGAAAGGCCGACCTTCATTTTTATACCATCCTATGTAATCATCAGATGGGTTGAAATTATTACCAACAATCGGGTAACCTGTCGGAATTCGTTGAAAACGTATATTCCACCAATGGATCCAATGTTCATGCTTCGCAGGCCAGAATTCCTCATGACGACCACACATGTCAATCTTGTGAAGCTTATCTAGGTTCACCGGGGCTGCAGGAATTGGTTGTTGCATCCCAAATTGTCGCAACACCCTGTCAGTTTGGTGCCACTCTACATATGAAAAGCATATCAATGCTGTGTTTGCTTTCCATATATTACAATTATTGTAGGCATCCGATGGGAGGCATGCCATAATTTCACTTGAGGAATATGGCATCCACAGAAACTGCGAATAATTATTACAAATTATTAGTTTCATATGGATTAAATAAAAAAAAAAACTTGAATGTAACAATCGAAATATTTACCTTATCATATCCTACTCGATCTAGTCGTACTCTTATACTTGCAAGGTCGCTCGGAGTCTCTGTAAAATCTCTACTCCTACTCCACCTGTTAAAATGCATATAATATCTTAATGACCTATAAAAATACAAGTTCGTACAAAATTAATAAAATAGTAAAGATTATTACCTGCTTGTAAGGGGGTATACAGCCGAAATATCCACGCGCGGAGCAAGAAATGGTAGTCGATACCAAGCCCATGATTGTAGAAGCACTAAACATCCACCTATGTCATGGCTTTTTGGAACTGTAGCCCGGCAAAGTTCTCTATACAAAACCGCCAAACACGCAGAACCCCAACTATAATTTGCCGCATACTCTAAATCACGTAGTAATGGAAGATACATTAAATGTACCCGACTGCTCGATCTGTCAGGCATCAGTAATCCTCCAATCAAACGTAAAATATATGCTCTAGCAGCATATTGTATCTGTTATTCAGTTGCGTGTAATGGAAGATTTTGAAACGATTTCAACGAATTTAGTCTCACCGTTGAGCCAGATACATACTCATCTGGAGGTACCGAACCCAATAGATTTTGACACACTTCATTCCAATCTAGCAAGCTTCCGCCTGTAACTGCATCGCCATGGACCGGAAGTCCAAGTTGCAGCGCAACATCTTCTAGAGTTACCGTGCATTCACCAAATGGAAAATGAAAAGTGTGCGTCTCGGGTCTCCATCGTTCGATCAACGCACTGATTAAGTCGGGTTGTATCAAAAATCGTCGAATTTGAGTTGCTTGATAAAATCCGGCTCTTCTTAAGTGGTCGATAATAGATGGATGCGGGTCCTCCAATGTAAATTTCCTCGAACGTAACACGCGACGAGTTTCCTGTTATAATAATAAAATTTAATATATTATAAAACTATAACAATTAAAAATTAATAAATAAAACTATAAAATAACAAAACAATAATAATAAAAAATTTAAATTTTTTTATATAATTATTAAATAATTAAATTATATAATAAATAAATAACTATAAAATTAAAAGACAATAATAATTACAAAATTATAAAACAATAATAATATAATATAAAAATTAAAATTATAAAACTATAAAATGAAAAAAAATTAAACAATTATAAAACTATAATAATACAAAATAATATAATATAAAATTTATAATTATATAAAACTATAAAATGAAAAAACAGTAATAATTACAAAATTATTATTGTATATAATAATAATAAAACCATTATAATATAAAAATTAAAATTATATAAAACTATAAAATGAAAAAACAAAAATAATTAACAAATTAAATAACTATAATAATAAAAAATTAAACAATATAAAAAATAAATAATTATATAACTATGAAATCAAAAAACAATACTAATTAATAAATGATAAAACTATAATAAGCACTATAACATTAAAAATATAAAAATTATAAAATAATAAAACTATAAATTTACAAAATTCTAATCAATAAAAAATAACTAAAAATTGATAATGTAATACAAATAATATTATAACAATTTACTTACCTCTTTAAATATAACCTCCGATATGTGATTTTCTTGCAACCTCAATAGTGATGATGAAGCCATTTTTAAATATTGTTGTAGAAAAAAAATATTGTTGTAGAAAAAATAAATTGTTGTAGAAAATAATTTTGTTGGTAGAAAGAAATTTAATTGTAGAAAGAAGAATGGAAAATGAAGTGGTATTTATAGAAGAGTGGTGTGCGGGGGGGAGGGGATGGATTTGGAGGCAATGGTCACTTGACCGTTGCCTTCAAAAAATTTTGAATTTTTTTTTTTGTTTTATTTTTTTTTTATCTACTACAAATCAATTAAAAAAATTTTAAAAAAATTTCATAAATTTTAAATAAAAAAATATACCCTTGGAATTTTTTTTTTAATTATAAAAAAAATATTTTTTATTTAATTTATAATTTTTAAAATTAAAATACAAATTTTAAAAATAAAATTACAATTTTTTTTTTAATTTAAGTAAATATATATATATATTGTATCAAGGGAAATCGCCACCCCCATGGCGATTTCCCTTGATTAATTTTGCAAATTTGGCAAAAAACACCAAGGGAAATCGCCACCCCACATGGCGATTTCCCTTGGTGTTTTTTGCCAAAATTCAAATTTTTACACTGGAAAATCGTCATGGTGGATGGCGATTTCCCAGCTAGAAAAAAAACGGATTTTGGGAATTAATCCGAAAACAATGGTATTTTGGTATTTTTTTTTTGGGGCTATATTTGAATAAAAAACCAATAAAATGATCTTGAAAAGGAAATTTAAAAATAATTGTGGACGATGTATCTCCGACAACGGAAGTTAAAGGGACGTCACAGTAGTGATTCCTAAGATATCCCAAGGTGAGAGAATCTCGTTAAATACCACCAAAAGTATTGGAAATATTTAATGAGCATTCTCGATAAAAGATTTATGCTCACTTTCATTTTCAAAAAAATAATGACAATTCATTTTTCAAATCAATAGACAGGTTTTGGAAAAGAAATAAAAAGAGAATTAATTTTAAATACCGTTGTTGAGTCCATTAAATCGAGATTTAGGATAACACATGATTAATTAGTACCGTTTTATTAATGAGCCTCGTGGGAGTGCTAATACTTTCCCCATACGTAACCGTACTCCCAGACCCGTCATGATTTTTCTCTGGTTTTTAATCGCAAACTTCAAAATTATCTTTTTAAAAGATTTTAATTAATTTTAAATTTTTTTTTCAAAGATACATTTTCTTAGGTGATCAATCACACCTAGCAAAAAAGATTGGTAGCGACTCCATTTGTGTTTTAAAATCGTCTAGCGGTCAAAAAATCGTTTTGACAATATTCAAATTAAGTTTCTCTATTATTATTAATTGATTTTAAACCCAATGTTTAACAAAATAATGAAAATACAAAAAAAAAAAAAAAACTTTATTGAATTATTTGAAACTTTAATATAAGCAGTTAAGCACCATAATTTTCAAAATAAATTAAAAACTTTGTACTACACATTCTAAGATATGATGCTAACAAATTATTTGAAAGATCTAACCTTTGCAAGTACCGAAAATGCTATTCATTAATCGAGAATAAAAATCGAAAATGACCCACCTAACAAAATATAGAGGACATAACACAACCATAAACCAACAATGACAGTAACTCAGTAAGGCTAGCTCGGCTGAGGGTCCGTTTGGATGGACGGTGATATTGATTTCGGTGAGATTAAAAATAGCGATGGCGGTAAGATTGGTACTGTAGCAGTGAGATTAAAATCAGTAGTGGGATATGTATTTGAATTCAAACGCAGCGGTAGCGGTGAGGTGAATTATAGTAAAAAAAAAAATAACTATTAAGGACATTAGATTAAAATGTGTATATATATATATATATAAAATAAATAATTAAAAATAACTAAAAATATATTTATATTAAATAATAAAATATATATATTAAAATTATATTTATGTTAAATAATAATTAAAAATATATTTATGTTAAAAAGTAAGCTAAAAATTGAAAAACATTTAATTTAAAAACTAAAAATAAATAATAAATAATTTTAAAACATTAAAAAAAATAACGGAGGGGTAAAATGGGGTTTTTCCCTCCATTGGGGGTCCAGTCCAGTTAAACTGGAGGGGACGGTAGAAATTAAGCTTCCACTAAGAGTGCAGTGCCGATCAGTAGGGGGTAAAACCCCCCACAAATGCTCCTAAGATTCCACAGCACCAGAGGTGCGGTGGAATCCAAATGGAGCCTGAATTAATTTGCAGTTTCTGAGAAAAAGAAACAAATTAAATAAACACCAAAGAGTCAAATATAATCAAACTGGTAAGTTGGCAATTGTCAATATTGTTGTTGTACATTCTATATTTCACCATGACTTCAATTCAATTTCTTCCGTCAAATTTCACTTTTGGTTGATGGGCATTCTCTACCACCTAACCAAAGCAAAATAAGAGGTTTGTATCAACATTTGGTTGGTTGGAGTGGTAAGCGATTCCAACCCTTAAGATGAGGACAAAAGTTTGAGTTTTGGGAGTCATCAATGTTGGAAGGATTTTACCATCACGCTATCTGGCCCGAACAAAGATTAATCTTTCATCAACCATAAAATAGGGATGGGAAGACATCCTTGATTTAAACCACAAAAAAAAAGATTTGTTACATGTTTTATTTTTATTTGTTCTTTTTAAAAGAGCTTGCAACATGTTGATATACCACATTAAGTGATGAGGTTAGCTTTAGAGTTATTCATGAGTCGAATCGGATTGGATTAAGCTTAAATGACAAAAAAAATATTTGTTCAAGATTCAGTTTGATCCGTTAGATTCGAAAAACTTGTTTTATTATTTAAAAACATTAAAATATTTCAAAAAATCAATTTATATAAATTTTATAATTAAATTTAAATAAATTTTTTTAATTAATTAAATAATAATTCGGATCGATTCGATTTGAAATAATATCCTATCTCAAACTCAATCTAATTTAAATTGTGTCTATCGAGCCGAATAGATAATCCGATCTCTAAACAAGTCTAATGAACTCTAGTGTAGCTAATAAATTTAGAGGTGACAAGATGGTTCAATTAAATTTTGGCTCATTTTGAAATTGAGTTATTTTAGATTTAAAATCATTTTAAGATTATTTTGAGATTTTATAATGAGTTAAGTTATTGAATTTTAAAATCAAATGGAATCGCATTAAAATGAATCATTTTGGGCAAGTATTATTTTATCAATTTTAAGGCATTCAAGATCACATTTCCTCAACTTATGGTAGATTTTCAATTTTGATTTTTAATATAATAAAAATAAATAATAAAAACGATTAGATCATATTAAAACATAATTTTCTTCTTTTTGTTTTCATTCTTTTTCGAAGAAAATGGGCCTTTAACAAAACCCAACGAATATTTGTTACTCAACTCTCAAGTGATGTAGTGAAGTGATAACAGTCACAGCCCAATGAGGCACTGCCTCACAGAAGTTAGAATCCAGAGAATATCAAAGGTGGGTCCAAAGAGAAAGATTAGATAGATAGATCATGACTCTGGTTCTGGCGCATCGGATCCAAAAAAATATAGTATTTGTATTATTTTTTGTATCATCATATTTAAAGTGTTATATATTATATAAATATTGACATATTAATAATTCGTATTATGTAAATTTGGACACATTCATATATTTATGTTGTATAATTATATCGTATTCAAAATTATTAGATCTAATCCTATTCATACTAAATCATACCCCTTCTTCTCTAATCAACCGAGACTGTTGTGTTTTATTCTCTACTCTAAAGCATGGTGTAATCGAGCTGTGCTAAATTTTTTTTTTTTTTTATAATTAGCCGTGCTAAACTTAAACATTAAGAAGTTTGAGTTCGATTGAAAATTTGAGATTCGAAGTTTGGTTCGAGCTCTATTCGAGATGAAAATTGAATTGCTTGAGTTCACTTGATTAAGCTCACTTAGGTTTGTTTTATCTAGAAAAAAATGAGTTTGATTTTTATGCTCAACTTCAAACTCGATTATTTGTGTTCGAACTCAAATTCGAATCGAGATTTTTTTAATATTAATAAAAAAAAAAAACTCGATTAAACTCACGAATTACTCGAATCAAATATTAAAATACTTAAATTCAGCACATTCGATAATTCAAAATACTTTAACTCGAACTTGACTCCTTCATGACCGAACCAAATTTAATTTTTTCGAACAGAATCGGAATAAGTGATAAACATAAATATCTCGTCTTCAATTTTTGGCTTCACATGCTGATATCAGAGAAATTTTATTTGACCTCTTTTTGGGGAACTGAAACTTTTGGAGATAAAAGTTAAAAAAAAAGTAAAGCACAAAATAAAAAACAAAAGTAAGTGGCAGTTAAGTTAAATTCGTGGGAATAAAAATCAATAGACTTGATAAAGAAGCAAAGCAAAGGCACCCCCAGCCCCAGGTCCAAGCAGTCAGTAAAAATATATTTATACTACACTAGTATTAATAAATAAATGGTTATTTGAAAGCTTTTTGGGGGTTGGGTTGGGACTTGGGACAGCATGCCAGTGAAATTTGCAGGTAAATGAGGGAGCAAGTAATGATGGACCTAACACACCTTCACACACACATAACGTCATAACCCCAGCTGAGCCGGCCTCTCTGCTAAACAGCTGATAATTTTTGACATTATATAATTAGGATTTTTGCTAACAGTATCTTTAAAATAGATATGATAATTTATGTATTCGTATTATATTTATATATTTTATCATATTATATTCATGTTTAAAATATTTTATATTTATATAAATTTTGATATGTTAATAATTTGTATTATATAAATTTTGAGATATTCGTGTATTCGTGTTAGTTTTTTCGTGTTGTATCATATTTTTAGTTATTTTTTTTTCGTATTGTGTCCAATATTGTCAGATCTACCGCTTAAGAAATTTTTTAAAGTTAGTTAATATACTATGTGTTTTACTAACAAATACGGACACTTTTTAAGGTTAGTTAATATACTATTTATAGTAACATCATTGTATTAATTACAAAAGTTGATAAATTTATTCATTATTTTCAATGTATTGAATAAAAATATTACTATATATAGTAAGCACTTATTAGCAAAATTCATATATTATTTATAGTAATAATATTATATTAAATACAGTAGGTGATAATTTTATTCATCATTTTTAATGCATTGAATAAATATATTATTATATATAATAACCTTAAAGAGTGTTCTTAAAACACTCGTTAACAAAATTTATATAATTATATGTCATAAATATAATATAAAATATAATTAAAATATAATAATAACACGATATGAATACACAAATATATTAAAATTATATAAATTAAATTATTAATATTTTAAATTTTATATAAATATATAATATTTTGAACATGATTATAAAAAAAATAATACGAATATGATATAAATATAAAATTTACCAAATTTACTGTGCTTCTTTCTGAAATTTTTTTTTTTTTTGTGTGACCTTTTTTGACCTTTCTGTGATGGCGTGCTATTCCCTGGTTTTAGCCTTTGGGAAACAAAAAAACAAAAAAAAAAATTTCATAAGAGACGAGAAGACCCCAAAAGTCCACAAACTCAAACAAAACCCACACTCCCATGGTTGAATAATGCTTGGCTTGGTTTCGAAAAAAAGGCTAAAATAAGTGGATGTATGATTGGGAATTGTGAACCATAAAAGGTTAAAAAAAGAGTCCAACCTTTTCTTCCTTTCTTTTGGTTTGTTTTTAACGTTTCAATAATTCAAATCCCATTCTCACATGCTATAAGAGTAAAAGTAAAAGTTTGTTTATAAAGTGTGGTGAAAAAATGTGGTTTAAAATTTTTTAAGTGTTTAGCATTGTTGTGAAAAAGTGTTGTTCGAAATTGAAATGTCAAAAAAAGATATGTTTAAAATAATAAAAGTGTAGAGATGTGAGAATAATAAAGTCATTTTATCCAAAAGCCAGCTTTTAAAGCCCAAAAGTTATATTTTTTGGCTTTTTGGTTTGGCTTTTCAAACCATGGTTTTAACAGCAAAAGCTAATTTTTTTTATCTGTTTAACATTGCGTTTGCGGTGAAAAGCAGCTTTTGACCTCAAAAGCTGTGCCAGAAGCAATGCTAAACGAGGCCTAAAAGTCCTCACATTTTTCTCTACTTTAGTATTTTTTTTTAAAATATTATTTTAATTAATATCACTAAATAATTAACAAAAAATTATTACATTCTCTTCTCATCATGTCAATCATAAGCCGAACCAATTAAATTAATTCACATTAATTTTTTGTTGTTGTCATGCTTCACTTCGACACTTTCACATAACCACAGACATTATTTTTCGTTCATGTCTTCCATGTAAGTTAATGCCAAAAAAAAAACTAGGGTTTTAATTTTTGAACGACAAACAGGAAAACATTGGTCTTCAAGTCTTCATTTCACCTTTTTTTAAACTTGCAAATTAAAAAAAGAAGAAGTGTTTATTGGATTGATTGATATAGTTTTAGGGTTGGTTGATTAAGGAAACCTTTATTTAATTATTTGTCTTTGTTCATTAGTTTGGGGTTTAGTATGTTAAAAGTGAACTTAATGGACTTTGAAAATTCTTTTTTTTTTTTTGTCATTTGGATCAGGTTCTATTTGGCATTGCTGTTGACACAATTTTTTAGGTCAAAAATTGTGCTTTCACCGCAAATTCAATGCTAAATGAGTAAATTTTTTTGGATTTTACGGTTAAAATCATAATTTGACAATTCAAACAAAAAAAATCAAGAAAATAGAGTTTTTGCGATTTAGAAACTGATTTTTTGATAAAATGATTTTATTATTTTCACATCTCTAAACTTTTATTATTTGAAACATATATTTTTTTTAATATTTTGATTTCTCACAGCATTTTTTCATATCAATACCAAACATATAAAAATTCTTTTATCATATTTTTTAAACAAATTTTATTAACTTAAATTCTTTTCAAACCAAAATTTTTTCTCGGTCATTGTGGTTGGCAATGCTTTTGTTGTATCACAACATATATAGAATTTTGCTATTATATTTTAATATCTCAACGACTGGACCACAATTAATTAATTAAGGAAACCTTAATATTCCTTTCTCTTTTGAGCAAAGCTTCAAAAGTTTCTGCCCATATCCTACCAAACTAATGTTCTGTTTCTACCTTTCTACATGTTCTTTAACACCTTTTGCAAAGGATGTTTTTTTTGGCAGATGTGATTGGATTACATTATGAAATATAGCTCATTCCCATCTCATCTTCACTTTAAAATTTAAAAACTAATTAAACTCTTAAATGATGAAATTGACATTCAACTTTGGGTAATAACTTAAATAAATTTTTATATCATGGTAAAATAAAAAAAAAAAAAAGAGTCAAGGCAAAAGCTTAGGTAAACAAAAACTCTTATTATGCCCATAAATTACTCTAAAAAGCATTATAATACTTTTGGTACTTATATATTTTATTATAAAGGTAAGATGATTTTCATAAATATTAAGGTAGATCTGTTAATGAGTCGGATCGGGCCGCAATCCAAATTTTTTTGAGATCTTTTATTCAAGCTTGGCTTGATTTGGAAGTTCGTTTCATTGTTTTAAAAAATATTTTTTATTAATAAACAGTAATTCAAGATGTGCCGGTTCGAATTAAAAAAATTTATGTCCAAACCTAACTTAATACGGATCGGACCTGTTGAACCGGACAAATAACCCGATCTTTGAAAAGGTTTAAATTAAATATTCTCCTTTGGTTAAAAAAAAAAAGAATAATGAGTTTCTTTAAAGGAAGAGAATATATAAGTTTAAGGTACCAAAAAGAAAAAAGATGAATAAAAAACTTAGGATGGGAGTACTAATAATTATAATTGTTCCAAGGAGTAAAATACAAAAAATTATATCGCTAAGAGAAATTGGACAAAAGGGGAAAAAAAAAAAAAACCCAGCAAGAGAGAGATGCAAAAATTATGCATTACACATAGGAAACAAAATCTAAACAGGGAATTTTGGATTAAGAAAATGGTCAAGCTTCCGGAGAAGGTATTATAATATTTGCTAGAACTAACCACAGACCAGAGTGGCCGGGTCAGCCAACAAGTTATTAGTGGAATTGTGAATCAAGTATGATCATGTAACTAAAATCAATGTTAAAAAAATTGGATTGGATTGGTCGATCGAGAATTAATGATTTGCAATATATATAAAAAAACGGATATTTAAAGATCCGGTAGAAAATAAGATTTTTTATTTTTATATTTTATAAATAATGAGATTTGAATTTTTTAATTTTTTAATCATCATCATATATTAAAGACTAAATCAAATACCTATTTAATATAAAAATTATATATTTAATATTGAATTTATTTTTAATTAAAAAAATTTATCCAACCAATTGAATTCATAATCCAAAAATCTTAAAAATTTTACTTTTGATTCAATTTTTTATTCATAAAGTAAAACTATAAGATTAGAATTTAGACGGTGGACCGGACAATCTCTCCCATGTCCCGACAGAGTTAGACAAGGCCGTTGGTCCCAACTCCCAACAGGCAACACAACTAGCAATGGACTCATATTCTGAGAGTTCCATTAAAAATATTGGTAGAAAAATACTAGTTTTGAAATTTTCAAAACCAATTCAGCCAGAATTATCAGAGAGTTCACCCCCAAGAAAAACAAAATTGTTTTTGGCCAAAAAGAAAAATTATAGCAAATTTTTACATGTGACAAACAGAAGAGGACAGGGATAGAAATCGGCTTGTCAAGTCGCTGTTCTTCTTTTATTGTTTCTCCTCAGTATTTAACGTTAAATCACATCATCTCAGATTTCGAAACAGTAGTATATAGACTATACACCCAAGATCTGAGCTGAGCTGAACTGAACTGAACTGAGCAGCACTCCCCAGTCCCCAACCCCCCCACCATTTCCTCTCTTTTCTTCTACCTCTTTCTCTCCCACATTTCACTCTTTTTTATATGTATAAAAGATGGATTCACGTATTTTAATATAAAATTAAATTAATTTTATATATTTTTATAATTTTATATAATTTATATTTTAATAAATCGATTGCTTAATTTAATAATATAATTTTATTTTTCGTGCACATAAAATTTCGAATCTATTCAATATCTATATCATATGAACACTGTCTTTTTCAATATATATTCAACGATTGAAATTTTTTTATATCGAATAAATAGTTAGATATTTTTAAGTTACTCGAAACTCAACATGCATGATTTACGTGAATAGAACATGAAATCCAACGATCGATTTGGTAAAATATAAATCGTATAAAAAATTATGAAAATGAGTAAAAGTAATTTAATTTTACACTAATATAAGTGAATTCCTCCTCGTGTATATATATTCTTTTTGATCTTTACTAACGAAGGTTGGCCTGAGTGAAAAAAGTTCTGGTTACTTCAAGTGATCTTAAGTTCAAGCCATTACGAACACAAAAAAATTTTTTGAAAAAGGTTCTCGCTTTGATACCCTACAATACTTCGAACGATTAATCCGGGACGAATTCTATAGGCCTTGGATACCAAAAAAAATCTTTTTATGTATTACCCTTTGGTTCTTTCAATCCCTTAAAAGTAAGCAACAGCCAACAAGCAAGCAAAAAAAAAATCTCTAGTTGTAGAACTACAATAGGTGCCTTGTCTTTTTATTTATTTATTTATCTCTGTATTTCTCATAGGAGAGCAAGTCTTTGATTCAAAGCAGAGGTGAAGAAATGACTAAAGAAGAAGACTTTAAGCTACTCAAGATTCAGGTCTTTCTCTTTCACCCACTTTCCTTCTGCCCCCCTTTTTTAAAAAAAAAAAATCTATATATACAGCAAAGGTGGACGGTCGTGGTCTTTTCTTCCGAAGAATCTTTCTTTCTTCTTGTTTTTTGTTTTTTGTTGTTTGCTTATTTGCTTTTTTCTTTTTTAATTTTTATCCAGACTTGTGTTCTCAAAGTGAACATACACTGCGATGGATGTAAGCAGAAAGTGAAGAAACTGCTACAGAGAATTGAAGGTGCTCACTCTTCTCTCTCGTTTGTAAACATGTTTTCCTTCCTAGTAGTTTTCTTGCTTGGTTGCTGAGAAAATTAGGAAAAGAAGCTAGGAGAAGAATCAGTAGTGCTCTGCTCGTAGTTCAAAAGAGTGATTTCAAGAATACAGAATTTTGACCTTTAAGCTGAGTAAAAATAATTGTCTGGCTTGTTTGGAGTGAGTCCCATTCCTCCTTGCAAACTTTTGTGGCGTTTTTCATGACATAAGAAAACTATTACCGTAAATCTAGACGATCGGGAAACTTTCTCACTTTGCTCGATAGGTTGAACGAGATTACAACAATGATTTGCTTTTCTCGGAAGTTCCATCCGTGGATCTTCCGGTTGGTCTATGTGTTTTGGATAAGAGACGCATGTTGTGAAAATTTGTAAGTTCTCAATCACCATGGGATCTGGACTGACCAATTCATCTTCATTTCAGGAATGATTACTCGAGATGAACTTTCTTAAAATTAGAGATTTAGTAGGATAGATGTTTGTACTGTCCTTGTACCGTCCCAGTTCCGGATGTTTGGGACACATTGCTAGGAAAATTTCCAACTCATTGGTCCTAATAATTGCTGCCATGTGCATATGTCTAATCTGTTTGTGTAATTTTCTGTTTGTTGTTTTCTTCGTGTGTTCCAGGTGTTTACCAAGTAAGCATAGATGCAGAGCAGCAGAAAGTTACAGTCTCAGGAAGTGTAGATTCTGCAACATTGATCAAGAAACTGGTCAGAGCTGGTAAACATGCTGTGGTTTGGTCCCAGAAGTCCAACCAAAATCAAAACCAAAAGCAGAACAACTGCATCAAAGATGACAAGAAGAAGAACAACAACAAGGGCCAAAAACAAGGCTTGATCAAAGGCCTTGAAGCCTTTAAGAACCAGCAGAAGTTTCCTACTTTCATTTCTGAGGAAGATGATGATTATATGGATGATTATGACGAAGAGGATGAAGAGGATGAGCTGCAATTTCTCAAACCAAGTCAACTGGGTCAGTTGGGTATGCTTAGGCAACAAGCTCTTGATGCAAATAATGCCAAGAAAGGTGTTGGAAACATTACTGCAGCTTCCAGCAATAATAATATAATGAATAACAATATTATAAATGAGAATGCTGGAAAGAAAGGAAACCAGAATCAAAATATGGGAATGAAGGTCAATCCAGGTTTGCTTGATCAAAAAACCTTGGCAGCTTTGAAGATGAATAATGCTCAGTTGGGTGGTTTAACCATAAATGCAGCAGAGGGCAAGAGGGGAAATGACATTAATCCCATGATGGGTCTTTCAGGTTTCCACGGAAATGGTGCTAATGCTGCTGCTGCTACTGCTGCTTTAGGAGGCAATCCCAATGCTGTTGGAGGATTTCAAATTCAATCCAACAATGGATTGCAGGGGTCTTCTGCAGCAAGTTTTCCAAATGGTGGATATGCTACTGGTCAATACCCATCATCTATGCTCATGAACATGAATGGCTACAACCATCCATCATCGATGATGAACATGCAGAACAGGCATGCCATGCAGCAACAACAACCCCAGATGATGTATCACAGATCCCCGATAATTCCCCCTAGCACTGGGTATTACTATAATTATAGTCCTCCTCCTCCATTCTCATTCCCTGAAGCCCCCAATTACAATGCTTATCACTCTACAACTACCCATATGTTCAGTGATGACAACACAAACAGCAGCTGTTCAATAATGTAAGAAAGAAAACAAAAAAAATGTATGTAGAGAGAGAATGCATGGAGTTGTTTGACATGAAATTCTCTCTTCTAAGTGGAGCTAGCCTAGTGGGTTTTGACAGTATTCTATACTGTTGTGTGGTGTAGAGGGTAGGATGTTTGAGTGAATCTTATCTGTGTATCTGTAGTTGTTAAGATGATGTTATCTTTATTCAATTCACTCCAGCTCTGCCTGCTTGTTCTTTTTTTTTTTTTCTTTCTCTGCTCCTGGAATGACAATGTGAACCACAAATACTAGTAGTAAATGAGTGATTAATCTATAATTAATGAAATACTTTTGGTTTTTGATGATTATGGACAAAATCCTTAATTTATTCCAATAACAGACAAGATGACATTGGTCACTGCAACTTCACAGAGACATAATGACACTATATGCCAGAGGGTAGGAAGTAGGAACAGCTGGGTTGACAATATGGGTGTCACGTTAGTGCTAAAAAGTGTGTGCATGTTAGGTGATCCCTTCCCTGCCACTGCAATGCAAAGCTTTGCTAATGCAAGCACAGATACTTTAACATAATTTTTGTTTATTGTTTAAAAAGAGTTGGTTAATTGGCTTTGTAATTGAGCTCATTTCACATTTGATTTTATTATAAAACTGATCATTTATAATATATTATTATATTTATTCTATATTTAAATTTTAATATAAAAAATGACAATTTATAATCTATATTAAAAGCAATCCCTCAAATGCATGAGTAAAAAAATTATGATTTTGAAAAATACACATTTTTTTTTGGATAAGTAGTTTTTATTCCATTATCCAAGAAAGCAGTAAACTGCTACATAATACAAAGCCTCACAATACAAAGCCTCACTGCCTTAAGCAAAATTCAAACGTAATCAATCGTAATTAAGCAAACAAAGCTTTACAATTCAGCAATATTCAACTTCCAAGCTTGACAGAGAGAAATGTTGACAGAATCAAGCTTAATGTGCTGAAGATTATGCAAACGTAAACTAACTATTTCACGAATACTTTCCATGATCGCATCCTCAGTGACTGCAGCCTGACCATATAGCCTGTTATTTCTTTCTCTCCAAACAAAGTAAATCAAGGCATTCCAAGCTATACGCATTATGACTGAGACTAATGATCGGCCATGCAGCTTGCTAGCCCAGTTCAGCTCCTCATCCCAGTTGACAACCCTCCTTCTTATTCGACATAGGTCCATTACATGCTGCCATATCATTCTAGAAAATTTGCAGCTAAAGAACATATGGTTCCTTGTCTCCCTCTCCTGTTGGCATAAGGAGCATGTCTCTTCAATTTGCATTCCCCATGAGGCCAATCTATCCTTGGTGGGCAATCGATCAAGAATTGCCATCCAAGAAATGATTGTGTGCTTAGGAATAGAAAATTTGAACCATAGGAGCCTGTGCCATGACACCTTCTCTTGCTTTGACCGAATTACACTCCATACTGCAGCAACAGAGTATTTCTCTCCAGGGAATGGCCATAAAGGACCACTAGCATGCTGGCTAGTGATTTGCAAGGCAAGTGGCCTTAGTTGCAAAAGCTTCCTCCAGCTCCAGCTACTTCCATTGGGAATAGAGACCTGCCATATGTCCCTCCCCTTTAGCATATACATCTCAATCCAGGCTATCCATAAAGAACCTGCCTTCATGAGCACAGACCAAAAGTTTTTGAGAATACAAGCTTGATTCCAGGTGAGCATGTCCTTGATTCCAAGCCCTCCCTCAGATTTAGGAAGACAAACTTGGCTCCATTTAACTCTAGCTCCTCTAGCAGACCCCTCATTGCCCTTCCATAAGAAGCTCGAGCATACCTGAGAAAGCTTCCTAAGGCAGTGCTTAGGCAGAATGAAATGCCTGCACCAGAAGTTCTGCAGGTTGAACAGAACTGATTGAATCAACTGAAGCCTCCCTGCATAGGACAAGAACCTGGTAGCCCAGCCATTCACTCTAGCACGGACCTTGGCTATAAGTGGTTCACAGTCCCTTTCAAACAGCCTTCTAGTGACCAGAGGTACTCCCAAGTATCTAACTGGGAGCTTACCTATTTGGAAACCTGATGCTGCTTGAACTGCCTGCAGTTCTTCAGCACTCATACTAGTGGAATAGAATTCACATTTGGCACTGTTAAGCTGGAGGCCAGACCAGCTGTAAAAGTGATTCAAAACCTGCTGAATGCCAATAACTGAACCCATCTTGCCCTTTGCAAAAATCAGAAGATCATCAGCAAAGCTGAGATGTGTGAGATTGACCTTCTTGCACTTGGGATGATGCTGGAAGACCCCATGCTTTGCAGCAGAATCCAGCAATCTGGAGAGGACATTCATGGCTAGGACAAAGAGGTATGGGAAAAGAGGATCCCCTTGCCTTACACCTCTGGCTCCCTTGAAGAACCAATACTAATTGAGTATCTGGGTGTAGTAAGACATCCTTCAATCCAGGAAATAATATGAGTAGGAAGCCCCACTGCTGCAAGCACCCTCAAGGCAAAATCCCAGCTCAGAGAATCAAAAGCCTTCTGCAAATCCACTTTAATAGCACACCTTGGTGACAGTGTGGTCCTTCCATATCCCCTGACCAGCTCTTGAGCCATCAGGACATTATCAGTGATGCATCTGCCCGGGACAAAAGCACTCTGATTGCTACTGATGATAGCTGGGAGACAACCTTTAAGTCTTTTTACAAGAACTCTGGTGATGAATTTGTAGAAGACAGTGCAGCATGAGATTGGTCTGAAATCCTTAAGAGTTGATGGATTTTGGCACTTTGGTACAAGAGCAACACAAGTGGAATTGAAAGCTGGGAGTATGACTCCAGATCTAAAGAATTCCTGAGCTGCCTCAATCACTTCCTTGCCAACAATGTCCCAAGTGGTTTTGAAGAAGAGTGCTGTGTATCCATCAGGGCCTGGTGCTTTATCACTGTTTTGACCAAACATGGCAGCTTTGATTTCCTCTCCCAAAATTGGTCTGATCATGGCTGACTGGACTTCCCCTGGGATGGTGGTCTGAAGCAGCTCCATTAATAGTTCTTGGGAGCAAGGAGACAGATTGGGGTCAGAAGTGCCAAGAAGCTTCTGAAAGTAGGATACTGCTGCTGCTGAGATATCAGAGTGGGATTCTAATCTGTTCCCAGCTTCATCATAGAGCACTTTGATTGAATTTCTGCTTTGCTTTGCATTTACCATCCTGTGGAAGAACCTTGTGTTATGGTCTCCCTCCTTCAGCCAAGCAATTCTGGACTTTTGCCTGAGGAAGCTTTCCTCAGCTTGCAGCAGCTCATGAAACTCCTGTGATAGTGAAGCCTGAGCTATGACCAAGGATTCCTCATTGGGATCCCTCAAAAGAGAAAGCTGCATAGCTTCAAGTTCCTTGCGCTTTTCCAAGACCCTTTCAGAAATGGACCCAAATTTCACCTGATTGAATTGTTTAAGCACAGGCTTAAGCCTTTTCAGTTTCAGATGGAGAATGGACATAGGACTGCCTTCTACAGGCCTGATCCATGAGCTCTCAACGATTTGCTTGAACTCACTATTTCTTGTCCAGAAGTTAAAGAATTTAAATGGTTTGGGAGGGGAGTGAGGTGGCAAAGCAGACTTAATCATTGCAGCACAATGATCTGAAACTTCTGGTGCAATGAATTCTACATGAGAGTGAGGGAAAGAGAGGATCCAACTGTCATTAATAAGAACTCTGTCAAGCTTCCTTGCCAAGTGGTCACTTTGGTGATTGGACCAGGTGAAAATAGGGCCAACAAAAGAATGATCTTGCAACATGGACTGGTCAAGGAACTGCTGAAAATCCTGGATGTCAGAGAGGTGACCACAGGGTCGTGAGCTCTCAGAAATGTTAGCAACAACATTAAAGTCTCCAGCAAGGATCCATGCTTGATCATGAATCATGCCCCTAAGGCTACTCAAATGAGACCAAAGCCTTTTCCTGCAAGTTCCTTCATTCAATCCATAAACTGCTGTGAGGAAAAAAAGATTGGGAATCCATGGAGATCAAGCAAGTAATGGACTGATCACAGAGAACCACATTGTCAACAACCAGGTGCTCCTTATAAAGTAACCAGATTCTGCCATTAATTGCTTCTGAGTAATTGTGAAGCAGCTTCCATCCTCTAAAGAATTTATCCAATGTGGACTGCATCTTAGAGATTTTTATTCTGGTTTCTACAATGCATGCTATATCAATGTGCAGGTTTCTTATTCTATTTACCACCTGCCTAAGTTTAAGAGGACTGTTAAGTCCTCTTACATTCCAAGCTAGAATGTTCATGAATGTGAGGGGCCAGGTGCCTGACCACTCAAATCACTGGAACTCAGTTTCCCAGAGAGCTTACCTTTGTCATATGGCCCTTTCTTTCTGCTTTTGATATGACGCATTAAGTCAGCAACTCCAGCTGCTGCAGCTCGAGGTTTCCTGGGAGACTTGCATTCCACCACTTCATTGAGTTCCTGTGACTCAATTTCCTTTGTGACAATACCATTCTCCATTTCTGAGGCATAAGCTAATACTGCAAATCTGTTTGCTGAGGGTGGAACTTCCACTTCTATGGATTGTTTGCTCACTGCTGACCCTATTTCCTCTGTAACTGGTTCCACAGAACCTGAGCCAACCAGATTAGCTTCTTCCTTCTGAGGCTGCTTTGGCACCCACTTTTTGGTTGTCACCTTAGTGGATCGTGGGCAATTCCTGTCCATGTGCCCAAAGATGCAGCAGGTACTACATTTGGGAGGGAACCAAGGAACCTCCACAGAAACCTGAACAAGAGAGCCATCTTTCAACTCAATCTCAATGAACTGTGGCAATTCCAGCTTGGCTTCCATCTCCACACAAACCTTGGCATTTGCAAGTCTTTGCTTGCTTGCTGTGACCTTGTCCATGTAGAGAGGCATGCCAATTGCACTCGCCATGTAACTCAGTCCCTTTGTTGTATACAGTTCTAAAGGGATATTGCCCAGATGGACCCAGATGGGAAGCTTGTCCATATTGAAAGCAAGTGTTTGCATCCCAGGCTTCCATTTCCTGAGAATGATAGGCATATTCTGGATATGCCAAGGCCCGTGCTCTAGGACCCACTCCATTGACTCAGAGGTGGAAAACTGAATGATGAAGAGATTAGCACCTGCTGGCTTGATTTCAATCTTGCCTTCTTTTCCCCATAATTGATTAGCCATTCATTGGAAAAGGCTATAGTTAGGAGGTCGGCCAATGAACTGAGCAACCAGAGAATGTTGCCATTGTTGGATTCCCTCATCAAATACCTCATGAGGCGGTTTGACTGTGATCTTCCCTTCCAGATTCTGAGGAGGAAAAAATTGCATTGATTGGGCCTCTGTAACCGCAAAAAGCTTCCTCCACTCAGCAGATGCCACATCATCGGAAGCAGTTATAACTGCTTCTTCCTGTTTCCCCGTTTCACTCCCCACATCAATGGCGGTTTCGAGATGAGAGGATGATTCTCTATTGACAACTTGCTTAAACGTCAGTTTTCTGGATTCCAATTCCAGCTGATCGGAGCCCGAGAAAGATCTCACTGAATCCCTAGCTGTATTGAGCTTCGAATGAGTTCGTTGGGAATCCATGAGCAAAGGACGAGGAAATGTGGATTCGAGAATGAATGCAGGTATGAATTCACAGAAGAGTTGATGAATTGGCAAGAAATGGTGAAGATTGATGGAAAAATAGATGGAAATGGAAGAAATCTTCAACTCAGGTTAACCGAGTTAGCTTGAGTTGAGAGCATTTCTTTTGGCGCCAAAAGCCTATTTGATTCACCATGAAAAATACACATTTTGTCACATAATATATGTCATTAGTTATGGTTTGAGGGTTGATTATGGTATTACATTTTTTTACCACATAATACATGCTATAAGCTATAGTTTGGGGGTGATTTGAACTTTTATCACATGATTTTTTATTAATTAGGTTATTTTTTGTGTTTGTTTTATCTTTTGATTAACACTAATGAGGTATTTTGAACCTCGGATTATTTCGGATTCAGATCGTATCGAGTTTGGGTCTTTTTGGGTTTGTACCTACTCGGATTCGGATCTTTTCATTTTCAAATATTTTGTATCGTGTTCGTGTTATTTTTCGTGTCGTATTCGTGTTATTTTTTCATATGCTCGTGTTATTTTTCGTTTGTTCCAAGTATTATAAATTTATATAATTTTTACAAGTTAATAATTTGTTTAGTGTAGATTTTGACACATTCGTATCGTGTTCATATTATTTTTTATGTCTTGTCGTGTTAGTGCTATTTTTTCGTATGCTCAAAGTATTATAAATTTATATAAAATTTTACATGTTAATAATTCGTTTTATGTAGATTTTGGGCCGTTCGTGTATTTATTTTGTGTTCATGTTATTTTTCGTTTCGAGTTATATTTAATTATTTTTTTATGTTGTATTCATGTCGTTTTCAATTCATCCAAATATTTCGCATAGTTTGTCATGGTGATTCAATTTATAGAAAATTTTGTGTTTTTGTGTCTCAATTCAATCCATATTTTACTTAATTTGTCATAATGATTCAATTTAGAGAAAAAATATATGTTCATAAAGCGTTTTTGTTATTTTATCGTGTGTTTAAAATATTATAAATTTATATAAATTTTTACACGTTAAAATTAGTTCTATGTAGATTTTGATACGTTCGTGTATTTGTGTCGTATTCATGTTATTTTTCGTGTCATTTTTAATTTTTTTTTTATATTCTGTTCGTGTCATATAATCATGTTTATGAAATTATCAAGTCTAATTGATATTATTCAAATAACTCTTAATTTTGTGTCAGGTGCCATCCTGTTCTTGTTATTTTTTCTATCATAATCGTATTCAAGCTATTATATATTTATATAAATCTTAACACGTTAATAATTCGTTTTATGTAGATTTTGACACGTTCGTGTATTTGTGTCATGTTCATTTTAATTTTCGTGTCGTGTTTTAATTATTTTTCCCATGTTATATTCGTATCGTATAATTATGATGTGTCCGAAATTGTCAGATCTAATTGACCATATCAAATAACTTTTAATTTTATATCAGGTGTCGTATAATGATAGAAGTTATTATTTTTCTAAATTATCTTTATTTCTTTTGCTTTTTTATCCTTCAAATTTATTACAAAGTATAAATTCAAATCTGATAACATGCTCGCAGCTAGAGGTATCCATAGGCCGGGCCAGGCCTATGTATGGTATTAAAACCATATATGTTTGCCCAAACTCGACCTGACTTGAAATATGAGTCTCAGATTTTGCCCAAGCTCATCCATATTTATAAATGGATAGCCCAAACCCGTTTAGCCCCGCCCAAATTTTTTTAAAAAATGAGAAATATATATTATTTTTTATTTAATCTTTAGTACTTAACATATTTTTTTAATGTTTATATTATAATATTATATATTTAATATTTATATGACATAAATTATATAATATATAAAAATAAAATAAAATATTATATTATATTATTTAATTAGAAAACGGGCCGGCCTGGGTCGGAGCTTGAATGTTGGAGCCAAGGCCTGGTCCATTTCTTAAACGAGCCTCATTTTTTTGCCGAAGTCCATTTTTCTGGTATAACATTTTTTTCCAGACCCTCCCAAATATCAGGCGAACCTTCGAGCTTTAATAGTTAGCTCGACCTTTGGATAGGTCTACTCGCAACAAAGCGCAAGTATCACGGCCTGCGCGAGCCCGCTCGAAGGTGACTTCCAGCCGAAGGCCACACAGTTCGCAAGATTAAAATTTCGAGTCCGTGACACGAGCATCTATCTAGTTATAATTTTAAAATAGGATTGAACTTTATAATTTGTATAACAAATTAATAACATTATTAACAAAAAAGAATTTTAAATTATATTTTTTTTTGTGTTTCAAGCATATAAATATATTAAAGTTACTTGAAGATAAGAACATTATCTTATAAAAATTACAATATAAAAGATTATAAAAATTAAATAATACAACATCCAAATAAAATATAATAATAAAATAAAAGATGTTCTTCGATTCCTAAAATAAAACTGACAAAGTTCTCTTATTTCTAAGAGCAATGCATCAAGTCATCCCAACTTTCAAAATTTGAACTTGTATATTATAATTAAAGTAATCACAATTATTTTCAATAAAATAATTTTTTCATGGATTATTTAAATTCTATTTGATTAAAATTTTTATTTTTCTTTACAAAAATAATTAATAAAAAAATAACAAAAATAAAAAAATAAAAGTCTCAATTTAGGGTTCGTTTGTTCTTGGAAAAGTATTTTTAAAAAATAATTTTTGTATTTTTTGATATTTGTTTCAAAAAAAATAATTTGATCAACATAAAATGAACGAAAAATTATAATTTTTTCGTAAATTATCTTAATTTATTTTCAAAAACAAATGAACCTAAATAAAAATTCCAATTACAAATGGATGAATGATATGCAATGTGGGTCAGTCATTGTAGATAAGAAAGCAAGAAAAAGGCACAAAATATTGTAAGGATTAAGGGGCAAGACCGTCAATCCGCTCCCAAAACTGGTGAGCTCGAAATGAAAGGGCTTCAAACACGAGAGCTAATCTGTCCAACAGCTATAACATTTTTCATTTTTCCGCCAAAAAATGGCGGCAGCCACAGCTCTCCATCTATGCCGAACATGGCAATCGCTGCCGAATCATAATCAATTCATCACCAAATCACGACCGTCCATTCGGCAATGTATAACCTGCTACGCTCCTTACTCCGCAAACAAGGTCAGTCACTTCATTCTCTTAACCCGAAATTTGTGCAAAAAAAGATTTTCCTTTTTCTTTTTTGATAGAAGTACATACATATAATTGTTTTTTGGGGGTGGGGTGGGGGGATTCAGTGGAAGAGGGAGTACACAAGCGTAATGATAGTGCCGACGGGTGTGGGGGCCAGCATTGGAGGGTTCGCCGGTGATGCTCTGCCTGTTGCTCGCGCCTTATCTTCCGTCGTTGATTGTCTCATTTCACATCCTAATGTAAGAGTGTAAGACTTTTTCCCCCCTTCCTTTTCTTTGTTAGGGTTTCAAATAAATTAAATTTAATGGTATGAAATTTGTACAATTCAAAATTCTGCAGGTTCTAAATGCAGCAATGCTATACTGGCCAATGCCTAATGTAATGTATGTTGAAGGTTATGCTCTGGACAGATTCGCGCTAGGCTTATGGGCTCTGCAACCTGTTCATCAAAACAAGGTTTTATTTATTTATTTATTTATTTTTAATTTCTCAAATACTTGTTCGTTTTAAATTTAATGGTCAAGTTTGAGTTTCATGGATTTAGTCTTTACTGATAAGTTAAAGTTTTTGAACATTTTTATGATTTGTAATGCTAAAAATTCATATAGAATGTAGAAAAAGTAGTTTTGAGGGTTAAAGAAAAGAAAAAGGAAATATGACATAATTTTGCAACATTCGAAAAATGAAGATGGACATTCAATTTGAGATGGGACATAATAAGCATAATTACTCTTAGTTTTATAGCTGGTTGTTTTAAGTTGCTAGCATTTAACTTTACTGAGCTTTTGACTTGACGCAGGTGGGATTGGTTCTTGATGCTGGCATAGAAGAGCATCTTCGAATCCGCCATTTGCAAGTGGCTGATGCCACTAGGGCTTCCCTTGGATTGCCGGTTGTTGAATATGTTGTCACTGACACCCCATTAGAGGTACCAATTTGATTTAGCTGGGAAGAGATACTTAAAGTGCTGAACTGAATCTGCCAATTGGGAACACAAATATAATTCAAGCAATAGAATGTTATAGTTTCTGCTCCACACTGGTGCTCTACTAGCTAAAAAAGATACATATCAAATTGTGATATATAAAACTATAAATTGCATCTCCTTGTAGCAAAATTGCATTATTGCTTGCATGTTTTAGGGACAAATTTTGAAGGTTGGAGCTGACATGTCACTGCTTAATATTGTTGTTCTTGATCTTAGTTGAAGGAAATTTGAATTTATAAAGCCCAAAGAAGAGAATAACCTGATGCTCCATAAACTAAAACAAGTTTTGCAGGTGGAAAAGTGGGTCAATCCAACAACTGGCCAATCGACAGGTAGGATTAAACACCCTGATTCTTTACTGCGGGCTGTTAAGAATTTAGTCAAACGATCACAAGTGGATGCCGTTGCTGTTGTTGGGCGCTTCCCAGATGATGAAGTGTATGACCTCGATGACTATCGACTTGGAATTGTAAGGCAATTATTTCTTCTCCTTGACTTCTTGAGTAAAGTGCAAAGAATCTATTATGTTACCATTTGGAAGGTCTTTTATAGGTGCACACAAAAGGTGAAAGTTTCTGATGATAATTTTCTTTGCTGAACTTGAACTTTGCATCAAGTGTATGCAATTGGTTCTTTTGTTCAAATTACCTGAGGATTATCGTGGTTAGAAGAAGTGTTCTAATTAGTTTTGAAATTGTTGGCTTTTGAATATCGTAGATAAAGGATAGATGCTAATAATGCTACTCTTTTTCCCTTTGCTCAGCTTTCTTTTCTCTTGTTAGTAAGTTGTATTAATTTGAAATTTCCATTGAAATTGATTTTAAATGAGCTCTGTACCCACGAGCACTGCTTGAGCATGGCTATTATTTGCCTTCCACTTACAAACTATATTAAGATACATGAACATCATTGATGTAGAACAAGTACCCTCAAATAATAACACTCCAGTGATAATCTGTAAATCGCAATCAAAATCTCCAAATCTCAAGAATTCTTAAAACTTATATATTAAATATCAGAAATATCAGTATCTCATAAACCAAAACCTACTAGACATCGAAATAACATAGGTTTTTATAAGTTAAATGCCAAACCCTATTAAATGAAAAATAGCACATATAACCCTAAAACCACAAATACTTGACAAATAGCTCTTTTTCCAGGAGAATTGTTGAGCTGTGGGTAATACTTGCCTAACCCTTATAGACTATATTATGTTGAAGGAACATTATTGATGTATAACAACTTAACAAGTGCTCTCAAACAATAACAATCCATGATAATCTGAAAATCTCATGAATTCTCAAAATCTATGTATCAAAATATCCAAAATACCAACATCTCATAAACAAAAACCTACTAGAAACTAAAATAACATAGGTTTCATAAGTTAAATCCTAAACTCTAATAAAAACACAAAATAGCTAATGTAACCCTAAAACTCTAGTACTTGAGAAATAAGCAAAATATTAACTAATAAAATAACCTAAATTATCTAAAATATCCTAAATTTATATAAAAAATTACAATTAAACCCATAAAATATTAAATGATTTAATTCTTCAAGTATCTTGCCTTCAATCCTCCATGGATCATTCTTGTATGTGATTTTCTATTGTTAAGCTTCAATTGATTACCAATTCCTTTTTCATCTTTAATTTAGAAGGGATGTCAGATGCTGCTAAAGCCACCTCTGAATTCTGATTTGTTTTCAATTAGTTTTTATCTGACACCATGTCATGCGCATGCTTCCAGGGAATAGATATATTGGCGGGAGTGGAGGCAGTAATAAGTCATCTTGTGGTGAAGGAATTTCAGATACCTTGTGCACATGCGCCTGCATTATCTCCCCTTCCCTTGACCTCATCTCTTAGCCCAAAATCAGCTGCTGAGGAGGTTTGTGAAGATTTTGCAAAAGAATTTGTGCTCTCCCCCTTGCCAGACGTGCTTGAGCATGTTTATGTGTGATTGGATGTTTCTTTTTTCATTTTTCTTTCATGGGTTTGGCGTGTGAACTTAAGTACAGCATAAGCAATGCTTAGTATTATTGAGTAACATATCTTCTTTCGAAAAGCATGTTATCTTCCTGAACTGTCCTCTTCAAGATTATTTCTTCCTAATCAAATTTAAACAACTAACCCTTTATTTGGTGGTTGTTTTAACTTATAGAAGCCAAAAGCAAGTAGCAAAAGTAACAACCAAATGGAACCTCAATTATTAATAAATGAAATAGAATTGATGGCAAAAATGCAGAAATACTTTGTAGTTGGAAACTTTTTGCAGGATGATCAATGAAGTATTCCTAGATTAAGTCAATAAAAACTAGAAAAGATGAAAAGGGAGTATGCCATGTTCACAGATCTGAGAAGCTTATTAAACCATTGTCTTTTGATAGCATCAATAACTCTTTTTTCCTTAGCAATTGGAATAAGAGCCGGTTTGAAGTAACAATAATGCTATAACATGGGAAATGAACAAGAAAAAGGGAAAGAGAAAGAATCCTTATGGGTACAAGAGCACAATAAATAGATTAGACAATAGAAAAGAAGTCATATGATTGGTCATTCACCCTATTTTTGTTTGAATAGCTTGGTTACAAAGTTTATTGTCACACAGACACACATCGCATATGTATGCTTGCAAGCATGCACTCCCCTGCATACTCTTATGCTTATGTCTCTTTCATTTCTTTTGAATAGATAGGATACACATTTTTGCCATGTGTCCTTGCGGGACTTAGTAACGCACCACAGTACTTGGTTAAAAACCTTGAATCCTCGGAGAAGGGTTGTATCTTGGCAAGTGATGTTGACAGCGTTATTCTTCCAATAGATGCTTGTGGAGGAGATGGTGCTCTTGCTTTTGCAAGAAGCAAGAGAAATAAGGTACCAATTTGAAGGCAAACTATCTATGTTTTTCCTTTTATGGTTAAAAATGGCTGGCAAATTCATGTTTGGTAGGGAGAATGGAAATTTTTTTAATCTAATGGTTGAGATTCATAACAATATGTGCTATTGTGTAGCTCAACCATTAGATTATAACTTTTCTTTCCTTCCTACCAAGTGAAGGAAAGCATGCTTACTAGCATTTTGGTTTCTTACTTTCTTGGTCCACCAAAAACATCTTATAATTTTAACCATGAGTAATTTTAATTAGCTGCAACTGCGATATAATGACAGTCCTTTCTTCTCCTCCCTTTCCAGCCTCTAATAATCTGTGTGGAGGAAAATGAAACAGTTCTGAACGACACTGCAGATAAACTTGGGATCAAAGTGGTATGCATCTAATTATTGGCTTAATCTTTTTGTTATTAGTTTCTTTCTATTTTCATTACGTAGTTTTCTTTGATCAGGTTTTTGGAATAAAGAGTTTAAAAATGTAGTGGATGCTCATATTAACAGCCTCTTTCTTTTTGAACTGCCTGGTTTAAATATCTGGTTGACTAACTAGGTACACTGGTTTGGGAATTAAAAGTGGCTGTTTTATATGACAGTAGAGGTTCATTAGGGTGACTCAAGGGACAATTTGTAAACTATTCATTCATGTGCCTTGAAGTTGATAAATCTCAACAGATTTCATGCAGTTGCTTATGTGGTATCAGATTTTGCAATTAATTTAAAAGTCTAGTGTTGTTAAGGTTTATGCCAATGGCTGGTCTTTACCATCATGACCCATGTGTAGAAGACTTATTGACCTAATTGGAGCATTATGCACCAGATTTCTGTTAATCACCGTAGTTCAGTTCCGAAGTGCCTAGAGCCCTGAAGACCATTTACCATTTTCTCAGTTATAACCACTTAGTGAAGATTCTGTATAGTGCCTATGAGTGTGTAATGGTTGTATAACAAATATTCTCTATAATCCATTCTGAAGCTAAATGTTTATTACGCCTTCTCTCTCCCTCTTGTTTCCACATTTGGTTCTCCCTTCAGAAAAAAAGAAAAGAAAAGAAAAACCTTGCAGTAAAGAATAATTATGTTACAATGAGTGAGGCAAGAGTCACAATCCCAATCATGTGCAAGGTTGATAAGTAAAGATTACTTGTCTTTAGAAAGAAAAAAAGGAAGAAAAGAAGGAAAATCTAATTCATGTTTCATTAGCACAGTTTAATTGCCCCCTTCAGGTTTATTCGACTCCACCAACCTCACAGTATCTTTAGAAACATCTATCACTGCAAGATTATCTGCCATAGAGTTCGCTTCTCTGAGGTTAAGTAAAGATACCTTCTCAATCCGTTGAGTGCAGAATTTTATTCTGTAAAACTAGGCAAAGTAGTTTCAGGGCTTATCAGAATTTATGCTGATGAAGATATTTTTTTCCTTGAATTTGAAATGAAAGACATATTAGAAATCATCATTTGCATAAAAATGAAGTGCATTATCTCAATAATTTAATGCATTGGAATCATAATTAGCATTAAAATCAGAAGCATAAACACTTGATAACCATTGCAATGTCATCTTTGTGCAGGTCAAGGTCTCAAACTATTGGGAAGCTATAGGTGTTATTGCAGCTCATAAGGCAGGAATTGACCCAAATTCTCTTCGTAGAAACAGAATCGATAACATTCGCTGCCCTTCCGTTGTTCCAGCTAATGGCATTGCAGTTTCAAGAGCCTCATCCATCACTTAATCGTAAAGGTATGGATAGTGTTTTTTGAAAACTGAAGATACATATTAAATGAAGTCATCATTCTTTGATTCATATAACAGTGGAGAAAGAGTTTTTGTTTCTTTCTAGTATCTTTTTGGTTAGACCTCAAGGGAATATATATAACATGCTTGCTTAGATTGAAATTTTTTACTGTTACATATAGTTTTGCCTGAAATAATGTCTATTAATATCAACATGCCATAATGCTTGAGGTTTGATTGGATTGGAAGGTGATTCCATATCCATAATATGAAGTGATGTGAGCTGGTAAGAAGCAAGGTGATTGGCTTTTGCAGGTCTAAAGTTGAATCTGAAGCTATCAATTTGAAAGAAGCACCACTGGAATTTGACTGGGAATACCAAAATTTCAACCAACGGTATGAGGTGGTTGAGAAAATGTTCTGCTTTTGATAGGGGCAGAACTCTGATGGAACATAAAACTGCAAGTCAGTGCACCGAATGCTCGGAATAGAAAAAAATTTGCTTGTCTAGGCTCGGTTTGGACGTGATCCGACCAGACCCAAAAGCTCATTTTTTTTGTTTAAAATATATTAAAATATTAAAAAATAATCTTTACATTTTTATAAAAAAAATTTTAAATTTTTTTTATTATTATTTAATAGTAATTTGAGTCTAACCAATTTAAATTACCAAAAAATTATTTCAGGATTGGGCCTATCAGATTTGACGGATAGCTTGATTTGTGGGTAGGTCTACTGCCAATGCAGAATATGATTGATATTTGGTTACATTATTGCGAGGGAATGCGTAAACTACCCATCAAAATTTTAACATACCTAAAGTCTTGCACAACTAAACTAAATAACAAGAATTTTTAGCATAAGTAGAGGGAATTATTATACAATAAAAGTAATGAGAAATACTGACCCTAAGGCAGGAAATTTTATTTATTTTTTCTTTTTTTGGTTCAGTGGAAATTCAATACAATTTGACATTTTTATCCATGTAATAATCAGGTCATCAGGAATCTTCCAAGAAATAATCAGAGGCCCTTGGATTTTTTTGTATTAAAGTTCCCAACATGTTCAATTCAAGCTTGTATCTATTCCATATGCCATTAACAAATTTCTCCATCTTGTTTAATTTGTATTTTTTAAATTAAGGAGAAGTTCAGAAATAGAAACAAGCAATATATAATTTTCCTAATTGGGTTATTTTAGAAATCTCAGTTCTCCAATTAATACATGTTTTTAGAAGTACTTTTCTTTCCCTCAAATAAATTATTATTTTTCAAATCGATTTTTGAGTAAAATATAAAAATTAATTATCCAATCAAAAAGTCAAGGAATCTAATCAGCAACAATGATTAGAACATAAAACTCATGCTCTGAGAGCAAATCTGAGTTGATAAATATATATATATATATATATATATGATTTTATTAACAAGTGTTTTAAGGACGTGTTTTTAAAGTTATATATGATTTTGTTAACGAGTGTTTTAAAAACATTTTTCACTCAATGCTTTGAAAATGATAATAAAGTTATCAAGTACTGTATTTAATATAATGTTATGATTATAAATATTATATTAACTAATTTTAAAAATGTCGCTCTAAGAGCACTCGTTAGCAAAACATATATATATATATATATATATATATGAGGAGGGATTCACTTACATTAGTGTAAAAGTAAATTAGTTTTACATACTTTCCTAATTCTTTATACGATTTATGTTTTAACAAACCGGTTGTTGGATTTAACAATATAATTGTACTCGTTGTGCACGTAAAATTTCGAATCGATCCAATATCTCTATCATATCAATCGAGAATATTGTTTTTTTTTCAATATATATTAACGGTTAAAAGTTTTTTACATCGAACAAATAGTTAAAAATTTTTAATTTACTCGAAACTCGACGTGCATTATCTAAGTAAATAGAACATGAAATACGATAGTCGAATTAAATAAATATAAATTATATAAAAAAATTATATAAAACTAATTTAATTTTACACTCATTCAAGTGAATTCCTTCCCTATATATATTGGTAATATTTCTTTGTTTGAAAAATACCATGAACAAAAAAAAAAATACCGTGAACAAACAAACAGCTCGTACGGAAGTGTTCAATTTTATTGGCAAAAATATTATACAAACATAATTAAGGAGAGAATAGATATAATCATATATATGTGATAAGGATATCCAAGGAAGAGTGTCGGTTTGTTAAGATGTTTTATTATTGTTCGTGGAAAAATAGTTCAAAATGGGAAAAAGAAAACTATCAGTCAACATGAAAACATGTGATGGATGGTGCCAACTCCATTTTTATTCTGACCGATTCAAATCTAACATATTTTATTCTAGATTCGATTTAATTTGATTTGGATATGTCGGATCAGACAAGTAGTTCGATCCTTCAACAGATTTTTCATCCAATAATTAATATTTGAATTTATTTTTTTTCAATCAAATTTTTTATTTATAAATCAGTATTAATTAAAATTTTAAAAAAGTACTCTTTCAAAATTTTGAATAATATAATTTTTAGGTATATATTTGTTAAACCTAATTAATAAAATATTTTAAAAAAAATGAAGATCAAAATTGAAAAAAAAAATCAAATTAAAATAGTATTTATTAGATTTGAAAATTCGTGTATTCATTTCGTGTTAATTTTTTGTGTCATAATTGTGTTTAAGATATTATATAATTATATAAAATTTAACACGTTAATAATTCGTATTATATAAATTCGTATATTCTTGTCATATTTTAATTATTTTTATCGTATTATATTTATATCGTATAACTATATCGTGTCTAAAATTATCAAATCTAATATTTATGAACTGTTAGGAGCATTAAAGACGAAAAGTGGAATTAAAAGGATGGATAAGAGTAACAGTTGGCGAAGAAAAAGACATATACTTAACGGCAACTAACTCACAAAACACGAAAAAAGCCATTTGCTTTCTTCGTATGAGTCGAAAGTGTAGTAAACAACGCATGCAATCACGCATTAGCAAACCACCGGTCAACTCAACCCAACCTTTTTACTCTCTTAGCTATATATATTCCCGCATTTGCTCTTCTTTTCCTTTGCCCTCTTGGGATTGGTGGGTACAATTCTTCTCCTTTTTCTTTAATTTCTTTTGTTTCAAGAAGAGCGTAGCCTTTGCCGATTGCCAATCTGATTTCGTATATAGAAAGTACGTAGTAGTGGAGAGAAGACAATGAGGAAGCCTTGCTGCGATAAGCAAGACAAAAATAAAGGGGCATGGTCGAAGCAAGAAGATGAGAAGCTCATAAATTACATTCGAAAGCACGGTGAAGGTTGCTGGCGTACTCTTCCTCAGGCTGCAGGTTGGTA
Organism: Fremontodendron californicum; assembly: GCA_030761205.1. Classification (NCBI taxonomy): domain Eukaryota; kingdom Viridiplantae; phylum Streptophyta; class Magnoliopsida; order Malvales; family Malvaceae; genus Fremontodendron; species Fremontodendron californicum. The sequence goes on from JAULJL010000013.1 coordinate 25,636,954, forward strand.
CTACTTGCTAACTGCACACTAGATCTGACAATTCGTGTATCCGTATCGTATTTTTGTATTTTATCGTATCATAATCGTGTTTAAGGTATTTTATATTTATATAAACTTTGATAAGTTAATAATTCGTATTATATAGATTTTGAGACATTCGTGTATTCGTGTTCGTGTTTTTAGTTATTTTTTTCGAATATATATATATATATATATATATATGTTAATAGAAAAACAATTAAAGAAGAAAAATATTAGTTGCAAAGGATATATGATTGATAAATTAAGGAATTTCATGAATGATGCTAATTGTAATATTATTATTGTTTTTTTCTTTCTTTAAAATTGGTTTAGGGCTCCTTCGCTGTGGTAAAAGTTGTAGGCTGAGATGGATAAACTATCTAAGGCCTGACCTTAAAAGAGGCAACTTTGGTGAAGATGAAGAGGATCTCATTATCAAGCTTCATGCACTCTTAGGCAACAGGTACCAATACTATATATTTCTTTTGTTGAAAAAGTTTTTTAATTAATTGATTAACCATAAAAAGGGGTAAAAAGTATATCATATATTATCTTAGGCAATAGGCACCTTAGTTATGAGTGGTAACCCATTTTGGGGACGGATTTCCTCATAATAAAATTTTTTGTATGTGGGCGAAGTCCGACTGAGGCATCTAATGTTAGTCAAAAAAGAGGAATTTCTTTAATTCATTTGTTTGCGTTTCGAAAGGGATTGAAGTTCATTTAGAGATTCGACTTCCCCTTTATAAATTCGAAAGTTTTTTTTTAACGTTTTCATATGATGAGTGAACCATGAACGTACTCGTTAAAGAAATGATCTTTATATAAAAATGTGAAGCAATTAATAAACAAAATCTTACGGAATCAAAAGTGGCTTTAGTCTAGTGTCATAAAGTTTTGTTTGAACATTGCTATTTCTTCAGCTTAAATTAATTTTAATTCTCTTGTATTATTAGTATTTTTGTTCTTTTGAAAAGCAAGATGAAGTTTTGTTTGAGAAATGCAAGTACAATTTTCCAAAGAAAAAGGGGAAACTCAAAAGAGTTTTATTAATGGTCTTGATGTAAAAAAAATGGTTTTTTCTTAATTTATATTTGATGCACTGACAGTGTATAAATCTATATACTGTCAATTAATTAAAGGATGCCACTTGACTAAAAAATAAAGTTATTTGTATTTATTTTTAAATTTTTTTAATAAGATAACATTATCTGGTTCACTGATAGTGTAATACACTGTCAATGTATCAAATATAAACTCTTTTTTTTTTAATACCATGAAAAATTGTTAATATTGTGCTTAGCATTACAAAGTTTTGAACCTCTAACCTCCGTTTCCACAGCCAGAAAAACTTTAACAAAAGAGCCAGCTTCAATTATGCTTAGTATTAATTGTTTTAATTAATATATATATATATATATAAATAATAATGGAAACATTTTCAGGTGGTCCTTGATAGCAGGAAGATTGCCTGGAAGAACCGACAATGAAGTGAAGAATTACTGGAACTCTCATTTGAGAAGGAAGCTTATAAACATGGGTATCGATCCAAATAAGCATCGGTTAATCAGCCACAATAATGTGCTGCTTCCTCGCCCTGAAAATTCACATAAATATTCCAATTGTAGCACTAGTAGTACTAGTGCAACATCATCTGGTACTTCAAAACTAGTCCCAGCAGCTACCACTAATCAAGTTTCTGGTGCTGCAACTTGCTTGGAGCTCCCTGATCTGAACCTAGATCTCACCATCACTATTTCAGCTCCTAATTCCGTTGCTAAACTTCAAAATCAACAATAAATTAAAACCGCAATCAGTCCAACATATCAAGGGACCTAGAATTGATCTCCCTATCTCCCACACTTGTTCTCTTTCGGTACTCAATTTGCTTATTATCCAAAGGAAGATATATATATATATAGTTATATGTATATATATGACAAAAACCCTTAACTAGGCTACGGTACATTATCTCCCATTTGTGGAAAACCGAACAAAAAGGGTGAGGAAAGGGATCGATAGCTTACATACAATGTACTTTAAAGGAGATACATCGATAATTAGCCCAAAAAGGTGGAAAACTAGATACTTAATTGTCAACATTCTTAAATCTGAATCCATTGCTGCTAAAGATCCCTAAGCTTTCCAAGGGACGTTGGTGCATAAATTGGGGAGATATATGCGTGCCTTTAATCTGATAGATCTGAAAACATGATCAAGTTTTTATTTTTATATATATAATTTCTTGTTCTCAATGGCTCCTTATATTGGATTTTATGCTATTTACTGCATGGGCATGGCTTAATTTGTTTCTTTATAACAAAAACATATTGTATCCATCAATAAATTATTTCAGCAATTTTTTGATTCCCAATTTGATTATGTTGTTATAATAATGCTGGGGAAAAAAAGGAAGAATCTATTACGTGTACAACAAAATCTTAGAAATGAAGACATCGGAAGTTTGCCACGTACAACATATGCAGGAGAAAAGGATCTGATGATATGAACGATGATGTTAGGAAATACATTACGATTAAATAAATTCTGTGGGGGCTTTGAATGTCTCTTTCGGGGTACAAAATATGCATTCAAAGGATAGTGCAAGGAGTCAACATGTGTATCCTTGTTGATAAGAAACACTGAGTATCAATTTCATTCAAAAATATTTAACTATTTGTTTAATGTAAAAAAATTTCAACCGTTAAATATGTAAAAAAAGATGGTATTCTCAATTGGCATAATATAGATATCGGATCGATTCGAAACTTTATATGCACGATGAGTTCGATTATATTACTAAAACCAGCAACCAGTCTGTTAAAATATCAATTGTATATAAAATTGTGAAAAAGTATAAAACCAATTAGTTTTAAATCAGTGTAAGTTGATTCCTTCTCATGTATATATATATATATATATATATAATTAAACATTTTTAATTTACTCGAAATTTGACGTGCATGATCTACATGAATAGAGCATGAAATACAACGGTCGGATTAAAAAATATAAAATGTATAAAAAAATTATGAAAGTGAATAAAACTAAATTAGTTTTATACTAATGTAAGTGAATCTCTTATATATATATATATATATATATATATATATATATATATATATATATATATATATATATATATATAAGAGATCGGAGATTGAACCGGTTATACCTTCGATTCCCGATCTAATCGGTTCAACCAGTTGGACCTGCCGGTTCGATAAAACTTCTTTTTTAAATATTTAAACACTAAATAAATATTAAATATAGTTAATAATTAACAAAAAAAAAAATAAATTTGGCTTAATGGTATGGTCTTTAATCTAATATTAAGAGGTTAAAGGTTCAAATCTTATTAATTACAAATAAAATTTTGAAAATAAAAATAAAATACATATAAATCCGGTTTTTTACCGGTTCAATCCCGTTTTTTACTGATTTTTAACCGGTTGAACCGATTTTTTACCGGTTCGATAAAAATTCGGTTCTTATATGTCTACTTAATCGGACTGACCATCGATTTTCGATTTAATTGGTCTGGTCCAAATTTTTAATCACTATATAAAAGTGTACTAACATCTAAACTCCGTGATAAGTCTACTAACATCTGAATATTGTTATCCGTGATTGTAAAATCATTTATTACATATTTTTAAGAATGCTACATCTTTAGACTTCATTTGTCTCAACAGTATATTTAAATAAGATTTCATAATAAAACAATATTGCATAGGTTTATTTATAACCTTCCTTGTTCTTTAAACAAGTATAATTGAAAAATCTAGATCATGTGATTCCTTTGTTCTTTAAACAAGAAATTTAAACAAATATGAATCATATAATTTTCTAACTCTTTTGTAATTTTTTTTTATTCTTTTACATTTTGTGTTCAAGGTCTTCATTCTTCTTAATTAAAAAAATTCTTTCCAAATATTGGCCTAGGTAAAAAATAAGACCCATTTAAAAATAAATCGATCATTGACTTTAATATTTAAGGCCGAACTTGATCTGACTTGGCCGGAATTACATAATATATATGTATATATATATTATTTTATTTTTATATATCATATAATTTATATTATATAAGTGATAAATATATATAATATTAATTATAATGTAAACACTAAAAAATATTAAAATATGTTAAGTTATTCATGTTTTAAAATTTAATAATAGAAAAAAAAATTTAAAGAAAAAACCATTTTTATTTTTTAGAAAAAAATATCTAGATAGGCCTACGTTATATCATTTATCAATTTAAACGAACCTGGATAAAATTTAAATCCCGAATTATCAGATTGGATTGGACTTAACCAAATATATAAAATGTTGATATCATACCTAAATCTGATCTGATTTGATCTGATCCGAACCGAAACCAACCCAACCTTGATTAACACATGGGCACCTCTAATAGTTCATGAATACTACATGTGCCGCGTTCCTCAAACTACAGCTCCTAAGTCCTACATTTAATTATATGCAATTGAATAAAGGCTATGAATTTAGCAGCACACGGTTTAGTTAAAGCTACTTTTCTTTATTTGGCCACCCACATGCATATAATCAAAGGAGGGAAAGTAAATGTAGTTTTCCATTATTTTCTATGGCGATTGATAGCCATGGCATAGGCTGGTAATTCAAATTAGATTGGTTTGAGCCTTGCCCATGAGAGTTTCCTAAATCTTTCTTACCTACAAGTCTTCTTTAATTTTGAAGCATGGTTGCTGTTTGTTGTGGTGTGTTTTCCTTGTGAAATTTAAATTATGGCCACCTACATTTTGGGAGACGGTCGGTTATATATATACATTAAGAGAGATCAATTTACGTTAGTGTAAAATTAATTTATTTACATATTTTTATAACTTCATATACAATTAATATTTTAAAATTTTAACTATTGGATTTAGCAATATAATCGTACTCGTCGATTATGTAAAGTTTCAAATCGATCTGACATCTCTATTAGAGGACGTTTGGTATGATGAAAAGTGATCACTTTTCATGAAATTTAATTGATGAGAATGTGATTCCCATGTTTGGTATGTTAAAACGGACTCACTTTCCTGGGAATGTAACTTTCTCTTAGGAGTAACTTTCCCACAAGCATTGAAATGTGATTCCCACGAGAAAAGGTGAGAAAATAACTTTCTCATGTAGTTGAAAAATTAAAAAAAAAATGTTAAGACAAAATTACCCTTATTCCTATTTGGTTTAAAATAATCAATTAAAATATTATTTTTAAATATTTAGTACAAATATTTGTTTATAATAAATATCATTAAAATATTTAAATAATATTTAATTTGCATCCAGTCTTTTAATTTTTCAATTACATGTATGTAATTTTAAAATTTTATTATTAATAAAATTTTTTTATCCTAAAAATAACTCAAATTACCAATTAAAATATTATTTTTAAATATTTAGTACAAATATTTGTTAATAATAAATATTATTGAAATATTTAAATAATATTTAATTTTCATACAACCTTTTAACTTTTCAATTACATGTAAGTAATTTCGAAAATTTATTATTAATAAATAATTTTTTTATCATAAAAATAACTCAAATTACCAATTAAAATATTATTTTTAAATATTTAGTATAAAATTTTGTTAATAACAAATATCATTAAAATATTTAAATAATATTTAATTTGCATCAAATTTTTTAATTTTTCAATTACATGAAAATAATTTCAAAATTTTATTATTAATAAATATGTTTTAACCTAAAAGTAACTTAAATTATCAATTAAAATATTATTTTTAAATATTTAGAATATTTGTTAATAATAAATATCATTGAATTGTTAAAATTAATAAAATTGTATTTTTTAATAAGGGTAATTTTGAAAGTTACCATCACATTCACAGGATTTTAATCAGCATTTTTTCATGTATATCAAACGCTGTAAAGTTACATTCTTAGGAATCACATTCCCAGGATTTTAATCAGCACTATTCCATGGAATGTGATTCCTGGGAAAGCACCAAACGCCCTCTTATATCGATCGAGAATATTGTCTTTATATATATATATTTAAAGTTTGAAAATTTTTAAATCAAACAAAAGTTTAACATTTTTAGTTTACTCAAAATTTGATGTACATGATCTATATCAAAAAAAGAATGAAATAAAACGATCAATTTAAATATATATAAATCGCATAAAAATTATAAAAATAAAATAATTTTACACTAATATAAATAAATCCTCTTATTATATTATATAAAAGGATGATGAAAATCCTAAAACTTTAATTAATCCGCAAGCCATTTTTGATGTTTGGAATTGGAAATGTCTTGAAAAAATTGTTTCTTTAATTTTTCATTCCCTTATGCAGTATTGCGAGACTATAAATGTTATCTTTGTGGAATGAGTTTGGAGTTAGGATCAAGATAATCAGTACCGTACCGGTGGACATATCGTTTTTATTCTGGTACTGGTATGTAATGGTATGGTGTGTTTCGGCATATCATTTCGGATTTACCGACATTTTTCAAATATATATATATAGCATATTTTCAAGTTTTTTAATAAAATATATATATATTATATACACATGCAAATATACATCCATTATATGCATATATATGTTTTTATGCAAATATAAATTTTAAACATTTAATATCTGATAAGCTCATAAAATATACATTTTATGCCTTTCTACCTTTAGTTTTTGTTATGTTTTCGATCTTTATCTTGTTTACTTATATTATGTTTTTGAATTTTAGGTACAATAAGGAGAATGAAGTCAAAATATGTCAATAATGACGGTAAAGAGCTTACAAAATCATAATCACAAGATGGAAGAAGACTTGGGAGTCAAAAATATCAATTTCTGGTTGAAAAGCAATAAGGCAGATTTGACCTCTGGAGCTTGTTGTAAGGAAAACATGATGTTAGAGTCTTTATTTGAAGAAACTTCCTTTTGACTTTTGAATTTGACTTGATTATCTTTCCAACGATATATTATGGGCCCAAATCGAATAAAAAATGGGTATTCAAAATGACGCTCTTTAAAGAATCCTGCGGCCAGAAAAACCCTGCGGCCAGAAAAAACCTAATCTCAAATCTGAAAAAAAGGCAAAAACGTGATTTTTGCACCTCCAGGCTTACTTGTGCGGCAAGGACTTATTCTTAGGGTTTTAAAGCTCTATAAATACCATCTTTTGAGCCATAAACTAGACATCTTCTGAGGAGACTCAAGGGATCATCATTATTCTTCTTCCCATTCTCCATTCTTTTATTTTCTTTTAAGTTTTATGTACATATTATCAATGCCTATGCTAGGCTAAACTTTTATTTGGTTAAGGGTGATTTCAAAGCGCTAGACATGTTATGTAATTAATTTTCAGAATCTATCTATCATTGTTTTATATCAAAGTTGCTTATGTTCTTCCATTAAAATTGTTCATGATGATGTTTTGATTTGTTTAGGTGACCAACTAGATAAATCTTGATAATTGTCTAATGCTAGTTTAGGAGTCTTGATCTGTGTAATTGTCTTGATTTCCTATTCATAAGTGGCAATTCGTGATTAATGATTATGGTCAAGTTTTCAATAATTGCAAAGTGGAACATAATCTAAGTTGAACAATCCGAGCTTATGTGTTTGTTGCTTACATCAACCTATCTTTCTCATCATAAAGCTGCTATTAAATTGAACTTAGAGAGCTTATTCTAGGTTGCCTGATAATAGAGGTTAAATAGAGAGCTTGTTCTATTTAACGACAAACTAAGGAAAGATTGGGGTAACAGAGCTTGTTGTTATCTACGGTTGTTAACTTTGATAGCTAATTAATGTTGATAGATATGAAATTGATTCTTAATGATGTCTAGTGGTGGAGAATGAAACCTTAACCAAATTTTTTATATTTGATTCTTCTTAATTACTTGTTTTCTCATTATTATTGTTAACTTTAGTTTAAATCTGATTTCAAAATCCCTTTTACTTTTGTTTACTTGTTTTTAAGTGATAAACTATTAACTTATAAACTAAAACCCAATCCCTGAGGACTCGACCCTTGCTAATCACTATACTCTACAATTGATTCTTTTTAAGTGCAAGGTTAAATAAGATACACTCTTTTGGGTGCATCAAGTTTTTGGCGCTGTTGCCGGGGATTGCTTTATTTAGTTTATTGGTTTATTCTTATTTTCAGTTGTAATTAATTTTATTTTTCTTGTACATACAGGTTTTTTTTTTTCAAATTTCAAGCAAGAAGAGATGGCAGGTGCTACATCAAAATTTCAGAACCTTTAGAACCAACTAGACAATCTCATCTCCATAGTTCAACAAGTGGCCATAAGTAAGATTCAACAATCAAGGCAGTGTGGAGTGTGTTTCATGATGGATCATCCAACCAATTGGTGCCCATACTACCAAAAAGATAATTTTGAACCAGCCTATGATGTGGGAGAATACCAAAGCCATCAAGGGTTCCAAGGACAACAGTATGATATTTTCCCAAACACTTAGAATGAGGGATGGTGGAATCATACTCATTATGGCTACTCGGGAGATTATCAAGAAGTAGATCCTTATGCTAATTACACTAATCAATTTGTCTTCAATCAACCATAGGATCAACAACAAGATCTTTTTGAGCCATCACCTCAAAACTTAGGTAATTCTTTAGAAGAACTTGTCAATTCTCTTGTTAATAATACTCTGCAACTTCAACAGGAAACAAGGGAAACAAAGGCAAGTATCCAGAGTTTGGAAATGCAAATAAGCCTATTGGCTAGTAATACTGTGGAATTAGTAGCATAAAGATCTCAAGCACTCCCTTTCCAATCGATGATTGATCCAAAGGAGATTGTTAGTGCCACACAACTTGAGGATGAATCAGAAAATCCAAGGGAACCCGAGGATAAGAAAGAACTAAAGATGGATTCAACTATTTAAGATAATGAAGCTTCAATTCCGAAAGAGAGTACTTTGGCACCTGAGGTAACGTTTAAGGTTCCACTTTTTACTAATGTTTCTTCTCCACCTTTTCCTAGTAGATTTGCAAAGTTCAAGGAGGAAGAACATGAACAACACATGCCGGAAACCTTAAACAGCTTGTTTGTGGATGCCCTTCAACAAATACCAAAATATGCACCATTCGTTGACAAGCTATGCACCAAAAAGGATGATGGAATAATACTTGTAATGGAGAATGCATCCACTATTGTGCAAAAAAACCACCCTACAAAACGCACAAATTCGGAAAGTTTCTTGTATGACCTTGCAAATCCTAAACAGCCAAGAAGGGGTGTTGGTTAGGTTCAAAACACTAACTCAAGTGTTAATTGGGAAGGCAGCCCAATTAAAGAAGAAATTTCCAACCTGCCATATTCAGATTTGCTTTCTCTTTCTTTTCCTTTTCCTTTTCCTTTTCTTTTTATTATTTTTATTTTTATTGTTTTTATTTTTATTTTTTATGTTTATTTGTTAATTTTTTGTTTAGTATTTTAGGATTATTTAGGTTGCATGAGTTTGTTTTGTTTTGAGTCTTAGTTGTTCTGATTCTTATGTTATTAGTTCTTTTCTCTTACACATGATTCTTTCATTTGGGTTAATAGCATTACATTGAGGACAGTGTAAGAATTAAGTGTGGGGGGAAAGATTTAGGATTTCTTTTATTTTTGTCTATTATTTTTTTATCAGTCTTTATTATTATTATTTTTAATGTGTTTTAGTTCCTTTTTAATACAATGATGAGATATGAATTGTATAGGTCTAAATTGGTTATTAGTAAGAAGATTTTCATGAGAATTAAGCTTGATACTATTTTTTATGAGCCAATGTTGATATGATATGTTAATTGAGAAAGAAGCATGTTTAGACTTGATATTGACTTTTATAATCATCCTTGTAGTTTTTGAGCCTATATGATTGATGCATTATACATATCAATCTAATTTCTTTTTTGAGTGCTCTTATGATTACATGATTCTCTAGAACTTGCTTTAAACCTTGTTGAGACTATATTGATGCATGTGACAACATGAATATGATAGAGGCATTAGGATTTTTAACCAGGGCCAAACAGCCATCCTTTATTGATGTTCCAATAGAACATCCCCCTTAGTGAACCAATTTGAGCCTACAATGAATAAGCTATTTCTTTGGTAACCATATCTTACACCTAGCCTAAATACATTTATATCTTTACCCTTGTTCTAAAGATGGACTAAAATGCTTGAGACATATTGCAAAAACAAGGGATACTTTTTGAAAATTTGGGTTAGAACAAAAGATAAGTGTGGGGGAGGAGAAAGGTAAAGTCAAGAGAAAAAAAAAATGGAACATTGTGAAAATACATTCCCATGAAAAAAATGGAAAGAAAAAAAGAAAAAAATTGAATCATCTCTTGAACTTCTAGTTAAAGTAAAGAAAAAGATGTTACAAAGTTGGTTAGAATGAAACAAAGGCTCAACATGAATATTTTATGTGCTTTAAAAGAGTTTTGAGAAGTTTTATTTACAAAATCTTATTTTGTCTCTAAATTCTATGAAGTCTTTGGAGCCTTTGTAATATCTTTTATCTTTTATTCTTTAACACATTACAACCCCTTGGACCTATTACAAAGTTGATTAGAGACCTCTTGATTTATGAAGTTGCATGATCTAAATAGTGGAGAATAGGTGGACAAGCAAGCATATGGTATAAGTGTTTTCATGAGATTGATTGAGTGTAAGCACTTTACCACTACTTTAAAGAGTGAAAATCATGAGAGTAAACTAGTGAGAAGTTGAGATTAAGTTTGAATATGCACTATTTTGATTGAAATATGTTATGTTAATATTGCCTTAACTCAAACTATTTACATTCAAGCAAGATTTTTTGTGAATTTCTTTAAGCTATTGATTAGTTTATAAGACTTGTCCAATAATTATCTCTAATTTATATTGGAAGGATTTATTATTATTAATTTTTTTAATTTTTTTTTTTAGTTTTTCTTATGTCTTCAATGTTTGTGGGTATCGTCCTAGTAAACCCTCACGAGACTAAACTCGTCCATTAGGGACACCTAGGGGTTTAAAGGCTTATGTCACATGCTAAGTGCCACCGTGATTTCTTACGAAACTGGATTAGATTAGATTTTCTTATTTTATTTTTATTTTGTTTTGCTCGAGGACTAGCAAAAAGCTAAGTGTTGGGGTATTTGATAAGCTCATAAAATATACATTTTATCCCTTTCTACCTTTAGTTTTTGTTATGTTTTCGATCTTTATCTTGTTTACTTATATTATATTTTTGAATTTTAGGTACAATAAGGAGAATGAAGTCAAAATATGTCAATAATGATGGTAAAGAGCTTACAAAATCATAATCACAAGATGGAAGAAGACTTGGGAGTCAAAAATATGAATTTCTGGTTGAAAAGCAATAAGACAGATTTGATCTCTGGAGCTTGTTGTAAAGAAAACATGATGTTAGATTCTTTATTTGAAAAAACTTCCTTCTTGACTTTTGAAGTTGACTTGATTATCTTTCCAACGATATATTATGAGCCCAAATCAGATAAGAAATAGGTATTCAAAATGGCGCTAGAAGATCTCCCTAAAGAACCCTACGATCAGAAAAACCCTAATAGCAAATCTGAAAAAAAAGGCAAAAACGTGATTTTTGCACCTCCAGGCTTACTTGTGCGGCAAGGACTTATTCTCAGGGTTTTAAAGCTCTATAAATACCATCTTTAAAGCCATAACCTAGACATCTTTTGAAGAGACTCAAGGGATCATCATTATTCTTCTTCTCATTCTCCATTCTTTTATTTTCTTTTAAGTTTTATGTATATATTATCAATGCCTATGCTAGGCTAAACTTTTATTTGGTCAAGGATGATTTCAAAGCCCGAGACATGTTATGTAATTAATTTTCAGAATCTATCTATCATTGTTTTCTATCAAAGTTGCTTATGTTCTTCCATTAAAATTGTTCATGATGATGTTTTGATTTGTTTAGGTGACCAACTAGATAACTCTTGATAATTGTCTAATGCTAGTTTAGGAGTCTTGATCCGTGTAATTATCTTGATTTCCTATTCATAAGTGGCAATTTGTGATTAATGATTATGGTCAAGTTTTCAATAATTGCAAAGTGGAACATAACCTAAGTTGAACAATCCGAGCTTATGTGTTTGTTGCTTACATCAACCTATCTTTCTCATCATAAAGCTGCTATTAAATTGAACTTAGAGAGCTTATTCTAGGTTGTCTGATAGTTAGAGGTTAAATAGAGAGCTTGTTTTATTTAACGACAAACTAAGGAAAGATTGGGGTAACAGAGCTTGTTGTTATCTACGGTTGTTAACTTTGATAGCTAATTAATGTTGATAGATATGAAATTGATTCTTAATGATGTCTAGTGGTGGAGAATGAAACCTTAACCATATTTTTTATATTTGATTCTTCTTAATTACTTGTTTTCTCATTCTTATTGTTAACTTTAGTTTAAATCTGATTTCAAAATCCCTTTTACTTTTGTTTACTTGTTTTTAAGTGATAAACTATTAACTTATAAACTAAAACCCAATCCCTGAGGACTCGACCCTTGCTAATCCCTATACTCTACAATTGATTCTTTTTCAGTGCAAGGTTAAATAAGATACACTCTTTTGGGTGCATCAATATCTAAAATTTTTAAACATCAAATAAGTAAAATAAATATTAAAATATTAAAAAAAATATATAGTAAATTATGATTAATTATGTTCAATAGCCTAATTTAATGAACAGATTTTATTTTTAAATGTAATTATGAAAAAAAATAAAAATGATTGTGACACAAAAAATATTAAAATTAGTTTAGAAAATCAAATAAGTGATTTTTTTTTTATAAAAAAAAAATTTAAAAATCAAAATTTTGTTCTAACCGATACGAGTTGGTACGTACCGGTACTTACCGTTAAAAATCGGTACAGGCTGGTACGATCTGTACGGACCGATACAAAAATTGAAATGGTACAAGACTAGTACCGTTTTGATTTACTTTGAAAACGGTACGTATCGATCTGTAACGTACCGACCACATTGGTTAAGATACTTGAGGATAAGGAGCATAAACAAAAAAATTTTATCCGGTTAACGGGTGCTTATAACCATTGATTAATGATAGTTAAAATACTATTTGAAGAAAATTTTGTATATTTAATACATTATTTTCATCAAATTCAAGTGGAGATAATACATTAATTATAATTTTTGTTTTAATTATTATCTTAATCACTAGACACTGTACTGCTTATCATTTCTTTATTTCTTTATTTTTTATATATATAGAAAATGTTGAAGTTTACAATATTTATTGTTTGACATTTTATTTGATAGGTATAAAAAATAATTATTAATTACATTTGATCGGATTTTGTTAACGAATGTCTAAGGATACTTTTTAAGATTAGTTAACATTAATTTATTTATAGTAATATTTTTTTTATTAAATGTGGTAGTTGATAGTAAACATGTCCATGAGTCGAGTTATCCGTCTAAGCCAAAAGGCTCGTCCGATATTTTGAAGGATTTGGATAAAAATATTAATCTTAAAAAAGCAAACTTAAGCAAAAAATGTGGCTCATTTAAAAAACGTGTTGGGCTTTGGACATGACAAATTTTGTCCAGTTTCAGTCCGAACCGTTTTATTATTAGTAATATAAAATTTTAAAAGAGATCAATCATTTTTTTAATAAGGATCGATTCTTTTTAGGAGGGATCGATTCTTTTTTATTAAGAAATATGGATTTCTTTTATAAGTTCGGTTTTTATGGATTTATTGCCTTAGCTTGATCCAAAAAGCAAAAGTATCACTAAATCTTGAGTTTTTTTTTTTTTTTAATTATTTTGGACTCTTATCTAGCTATAAAATTAAATGGATCTGAGTTTATGATCATTAACTATATATGAAATTAAATTATTTTAAAATTAATATTCATAGTTAAATATATAAATTAAATTGATGGAAAGATTTTTAAAGATAAATATTTTGTTTTTTTAATAAAGGAAAAAAAATACTATTGATGATCCAATAATTATTTTAAAACGTATTACAATTAGACCTGCTCACGGGTCGGGCAGTTCGCCTGGCCCGTATTGTGCCAGGTCTGGACAGAAATTTTAGTAGTCCGGGCCGGTCCAGTCCTGCCCGGATTACTGTTCATTGAATAAACAATATTATTTTTTAAATTTAATTATAAAAATATAAAAAAAAATAAAAAAAATAAAAAATTATTTTTTTAATATAGATGAACAGTGAATATGGGTTGACTGACCGGGCCTGGATAAAAAAACTAAAAAAAAATCGGATCACGACCTGGTCCGACTCATGAACAACTATAATTACAATTCATAATAATGTACCAACTAAACCTACATTTATATCAAAGATGACAAAACTCGTTTCGTTACACGAGCACAAATCTAATTTGAATAAATATATTTTCTTTTTTGAAAAATGAAAGCGGAGTGAAGCGGAAGATTTTGGTATACATATCTCGTTCTCGTTCCTGTACTATGAACTGGCACGAAGGAGAAAGAGTTCATGGGATTGAAAGAAGGCTTTGATTTTTTATATCATAAAAAACTTTTAAAAGAGAAAATAAGATCACGTGAAAAAAAGATAAAAGAACTAAAATTCATTAGTTATAAAAAAAAATCATTTATTAATTTATATTAGATATTAGTAATTTACTTATTTATATATAATATATTAAGGATTTATATTTGATACACTGTTAGTGCATAAATCTATATATTGACAGTATATCCTATGATGTCACCTGTTGAGTTAAGAGTTAGTGGTTAGGATTAGAGTTAGGGATTAGTTGTTAGGATTAATGATTAATTTTTTTAATAAAATATCAGTATAAAATTCATTATCAATTATAAACATATACACTAACAATACATCAAAATACAAACCCATATATTAATCTTTATTGCACTGAGCATTAATATTTAGTTTACGATTCAACTAGATTTACCAATGAATTACGGTTAGGGTTTTAAAAAGTGCTCCAAAAGTTTGAAGTGATGTCAACTATATCTGGTCAAGAACCGGACAAATTCAGTCTGACCCAAGGATCATAGAGTTTTGACTGAAAATATTTCAAAATTAAAAAAAATTTAATTTTAAAATATTAATGTTTTTATTATTTTAATATGAGTAGTGATCCACTTAATTTACTGTAAAACTAAATTAGTTTTATATACTTTCTTAAATTTTTATAGAATTTATATTTTGACAAACTGACCGTTGGATTTAACAATATAATTGTACTCGTCATGCACGCTAAGTTTCGAATTGATCCGATATTTCTATTATATCGATCGAGAATATTGTTTTTTTTCAATATATATTTAACGGTTGTAATTTTTTTTATATCGAACAGATAGTTAGAAAATTTTAATTTACTCGAAACTCGACGTGCATGATCTACGTGAATAGATCATGAAATACGACGGTCGGATTAAACAAATATAATTCGTATAAAAAATTATGAAAATATGTAAAATTAATTTAATTTAGTTTTATTCTAATGTAAATGAAATTTTTTTAATATATATTTTTAAAAAATCATGCCTATTAGTCTCGATGGATTGGGATTTGGACAAAGATTTTTCAAAGCCAATTGAGCTTAACCCAATTTGTGGATAAATCTCATGTCAATTTGAACGTTATAATTTATCAAGAGGATAATAAAATTATATTTAAATATAAATATAAACAATATTTGTTATAAATTTGCATTTAAAGTTATAGCTATTATGAACAATAAATTACACGATTACTGTAATATACAAGTTAGAAAAAAGATTTTATATTTTTATTTTTAAAAATTATTAATAGACTAATAGTTTATGCTAGCTTGGAGCAGGCCCGGCCTTGTCTGATAAACTCCGGATGGAGCCTAAAACTTGGAAGTGGGGGACAAAAACATGCAAAATGTTTAAATTAAACTTTGGCTTTAACATAAAAAAAAAAAAAAAAAAATGGCACAGCGACTTTGGTTTGTTTATTTAATTATTTTTTTATATGAATGTAATAAATTGATATTGATATTGATATTGATATTGTGATTGTTATTTTTTATTTATTTGTACTTATAATTTCATAAAAAAAATCCTTATATATATATATATACTTATAATACAATTTTAGCACCAAATTTTAGAACCATGTTTTTGGGGGATTAAAGTTACCTTTCCAAATTTCATGCAAGTTTTTTTCTTTTGAAAATAACCTTCATGCTTATTATATAGTATTAAGTTTTAAATTGACATATAAGAAAACCAATTTTCTTCATTGTTTGAATGATAATGGAATTTTGCATTTCTTTTGAAACTATATATTATTCAATATTTCTTACAAACCTTATGCAAAAAATTCTTATAATATTTTTTAATAAAATGGAAAGGTAATTAGTAAATGTATTAAATTCAAAATTAGCTTATATAATAAAACCTTATTATAACGAAAAATATATATCAATATATAATAGATAGAAAATATTTATTCAAATTTTAAAACATGCAAATAGATACAAGTATGAATATTTAAATATAATTTTAGAGTTGGCCAAGAAAAAATTAACAGAAAAGAAATTATATATAAACATTTTGTATAGAAAAAAAATAAAAAAATAAGAAGAGATCAAATGAAATTGATGCATGTTTTCAGTGATATGGTGCAATTGAAAAATTCAATCACTAATGAATATATATAGAGGAGGGATTCACTTACATTAGTATATATAAAACTAAATTAATTTTACACACTTTTATAATTTTTTATATGATTTATATTTGTGTAATCCAACAATCGTATTTTGTTTTATTCATGTAGATCATGCACGTCGAGTTTTGAGTAAATTAAAAATATATAACTATTTGTTCGATGTAAAAAAACTTTCAATCGTTAAATATATAGTAAAAAAGACAATATTCTCGATCGATATGATAGAGATATCAGATCGATTCGAAACTTAACGTGCGCGACGAGTACAATTATATTGTTAAATCCAACGATCGGTTTGTTAAAATATAAATCATATAAAAAATTATAAAAATGTGTAAAATTAATTTAATTTTATAATAATATAAGTGGATTTTATCTTCTGTGTGTATATATATAGTGAAAGTGTAAACGGTGTAATAGCTGGCATTCCAGAAAATTGTGGTACTCTAAGACATGGTGCAGTTGAGGCAACTAAGATATTGGAAAGATTGACGAGCTTTTCAACCTCTTCTGAGGTCTGCCTATCAAACGAAATCGATTCCAAAAGGCAAGAGAATGTGGCCACTAAGGGTACTGAAGAAAACAAGAAGCCTGATGCACTAGTAATTCCTGATGATTTTCTATGCCCTATATCTTTGGAACTAATGAGGGATCCAGTGATTGTGGCTACAGGGCAGGTATTGTCTGCCACCATAACTACTGCTTATCGTTTCTATGTTTCTTTTTCTGTGGTCAGCCTTTGCCTTCTAGCCATCTCTTTTCACCCTGTCTTCTGATTAACCATCTTCTTGATTTTACAGACATATGAGAGATCTTACATACAGAGATGGATAGATTGTGGCAATGTAACATGTCCAAAAACTCAGCAGAAGCTGGAAAATTTAACTCTAACCCCTAATTATGTTCTGAGAAGTCTAATAAATCAATGGTGTGCTAAACATAATATTGAGCAGCCAAGCGGATTAGTAAATGGTAGGCTCAAAAAGAGTGATGGATCTTTCCGTGATGTTAGTGGTGACCTGGCAGCCATCCAGGCTTTGGTCTGTAAGCTGTCGAGCCGGTGCTTAGAGGAACGTAGGGCTGCTGTGGCTGAAATCCGATCACTATCTAAAAGAAGCACTGATAACAGGATACTAATTGCAGATGCAGGAGCGATACCTGTTCTGGTCAACCTTTTAACAACAGATGATGTGTCATTACAAGAACATGCAGTAACTTCTATTCTTAACCTTTCCATATTTCACAATAACAAGTCTCTTATAATGCTTGCTGGTGCCATTCCTTCCATTGTCCAAGTCCTCAGAGCTGGAAGCATGGAAGCAAGAGAGAATGCAGCAGCTACCCTTTTCAGTTTGTCACTTGCAGATGAGAACAAAATAGTAATTGGTGCATCAGGGGCATTACAAGCTTTGGTAGATTTGTTACAACATGGGAGCACTAGAGGGAAAAAAGATGCTGCAACTGCTCTGTTCAATCTATGTATTTATCAGGGAAACAAGGGCAGGGCTGTCAGAGCTGGAATTATAACAGCACTGCTGAAGATGCTTACAGATTCAAGAAACTGCATGGTTGATGAAGCTCTAACAATACTTTCAGTTCTTGCTAGCAACCATGATGCTAAGGAAGCTATAGTAAAGGCTAGTATCATACCTATTATGGTTGATCTTCTAAGAACAGGTTTGCCCCACAACAAAGAGAATGCAGCTGCCACTTTACTTTCTTTGTGTCAGAGAGATTCGGAGAATCTTGCCTGGATAAGTAGGCTTGGTGCTGCCATACCCTTGACAGAGCTTAAGAAAAGTGGCACAGAGAGGGCCAAGCGGAAGGCTACTTCATTGTTGGAGCATCTTCGCAAATTACAGCAGCTCTGACTGTTTTGGTTGGTACCAGAGAGTTTGTGAACTGTTTTTTCTATTGACTCTAATTGTTTGACAAAATTGCCATTCCATTCCTTTCAGACAAGAGAATTGAGGAGATGAGCATGAGATACAAATTCATTCTCATTGCTCTCTGTGTATTCCTTTCTTTCATTGATGAGTGTGTAAAAAGCCGTCAGGGCGCTAGGTGCACTCTAGGCGTTAGAACTTTTATATTACCTCATGTGCAAGACGCAAAAAAAGTGCTCGTCTGAATAAAGTAAGACGCAATATGTATATGTGTGTCTATGTATATATATATATATATATAAAATAAGCTTAAGATATATAATTATGATAATAAACTCTAAAAATTGGTCCAGTTTATTTACTAAACATGTAATTTTTTTGTTAATCAATATGCATGATTTTTTTATAGTCTCACTCTCATGTCTATTGTTGAATACTCAAATATTAAGAAGTAGAAAATTTAATACTATTATCTTTCTTATTAGTAAAGATATATTTAATGAAAAGAATTAAAAAAAAAAAATTAAAGAGAATTTCAACCAGACGGATTTTTTTATGTCTATCGCCTTATTAAAAAAAACGTGTCTAGACACATCAAGCGTGCGTCTGATCAAACGTATCTCGTCTGAAAGGATATGAGATGCTTTTGTCTTTTAGCACTAAGGCTTAGGTGCGTCTAACCTTGACAACACTGATAAAAAGTTCATCTGATCTCTTAATTAATGAAGATAGCTATCCGTTTGATTGCTTGCTGGTGTTGAGAAACATTAACTATTCTTTCGTACAGCCACAGAAATTCATTTATCTTACTTATTCTGTATAAAAGAGTGCCTTTGAGCGCAAAAGTGTTAGATCCCTCTTCTTTATTCTAAAAGCTGTATTGGAACAGAGCACCTAGGTGATATTTGATTTGGGTTAATGTACAAAGTTTTTTCCAGGACTGAGAAAGTTTAATCGATCAATGGGCTCTATAATTTATTTGAAAATCCAACTGTGATTAATTGGAAGCAAAAAGAACTTGGATAAAATCCATTGTATGAACTTTTTTTTTTTTTAAATGGACAAAACAATCTTATTCTGTTAACATGGATAGTACTGCTATATTTATCAGCCACAGCTTGATTTGGCCTATTTTTTGATAAGATTGGTTCATGCAGTTAAGGATTTAAATTGCGATCGCAGATGTGTTTTCAGTCGTGTAGCATTTATCGCGATTGCGGATGTAATGAATGCTACCTCGATTATTGCGGTAAATATCGATCATGAATATCGACAGCAAAAGGAACCGAAATCGCAAAATAACAGCTGTAGCATCACGTTGCGACCGCTATTAAATCTCTACATGCAATCACATTTAAGAAGTGGCATCCAATAATTTTAAAATTTAAATTTCAGTATCTGCAATCCCCATCTCTATTCTTTGATTCGGTATCTTTTGTATCAAAATAATTTAGTTTGTTGGTCTACTTATTGTAGATGTAGAGTGAAAGAATCAAAACGGGTGTATAAAAATGACTTTGATCGATCCATAACTGCGTTTACGAGAAAAGCCATGCACACAGTTGTTTGCTGCTATAAATTAACGTAAATGATTATTATTGGTATAATTTGCATGCATAAAGCAATGGTGTTCAAAGAAAAAGGGGGCAACTCGCTAATTGGTCTCTAAGACTCTTCCTTGCTAGTAATAAAAAAAAGCAAAAAGAAGAATAGGCAGTAAAAAAGTTGTTTAAGATAAGATCACCCTTTAATAAACGAAGTTGAGCTAAAAAGAAGTCATAGGAATTGCAAGCAAAAGGCAAGATTTATAGCATGAATTTAAATTGCAGTCACAAACGTGTTTTCCGCCGTGTCATGTTTATTGTGGTTGAGGACGTAATAAATGTTATACCGGTCAATTACGATAAATATCGACCGTGAATATCAACGATAAAAAAAATTGAAATCATAAAGTAACAATTGTAACATCGGGATACGGTCACTATTTAAAATCCTTGATTTATAGCACAAAACTTAAAAGGCAAAGTAATGAAAAATGGGGTTGGACTGGTAGGATATGGCGGCGGTTTTCCAATCGTTACTGTCGATTGGAGAAAAGAAAAGTATGCTCAATTTTGGATATGCATGAACAATTGTAGTGAGCTTTTTTTTTTTTTTTTTGTGTGGCTTTTAATCTGCGTTTTTCCTTCAATTTCTTTGTCTTGTCTACCTCTGGTTTTCCAAATTTGTTTCATAACAATTAACAAGTTGCTTGGATTTGAGTTACTATTTTTAAGCTTTTCAATTTTGCTACTTGTTTATTAAGTGTAGGCCCATTTTGAAAGTGAAAATAGTTTTATGAAGAAACTATACTTGCACAATCTACATTTTAAAAGCGTTTCCTATAATCAAAAATCAAAATCAAGCCAACAATTGGGAATAAACTTTTATCCATTTGAGAACTTGACCAATTTCATGGGCATGCAATGTGAAATTGTTTAAAAGATAAGTTTAAATCTTGAACAAAAGAAATCGAAACTTATTAATTATAAGATAAGAGAAAACTATTTTTCTTTCATATAGTTCCAAATTCAATGTGCTTACATAAGCACAAAAAAAGAAGAGAAAAAGGCCTGAACATATGACAGAGGATACTGCTCTTAAATTCGAAACAAGGGTGTTATAAGTTAAAAAGGAAAATTTTACATACATTCCTTAAAAACAATCTTTAAAAACACATATTAAGAAAAGAGAATAACTTATATTAGGTTCATCCTAAAAAGTAAAATTTTTAGGCACCAATAAAATAATGACACATCAGAATTTTTTAAACACATGTAATTATTATTATATATTCATCCTTACCAAATCAATTTTTCATACCATTTGATTCTTTTCCCTTTTTAGTCTCCACTGAGGTTACTGCATTCTGTTTTCTCCTTCACAATGATCAAATTTTTCGGATCTGACTTTTAACAGAAAGCGTCAATGGTTTTTTTTTTTCTTTCTATTCTATGAATTTTTTTAAATTTTTTCGTTAATTAAAGAGTTAAAAAGTGAGTTAATTGATTTAATAAAAATTGATTTGGTAAGGATGAGTATATAATATCAATTACATGTGTTTAAAAAATTCTAATGCGTCATTATTTTATTGTTGCTTAAAAACCTCAATTTTTAGGATGATCCTAATATAAGTTATTCTCTTAAAAAAAAACTCATATCATTTAACATTTTTTTAGTACACTAATGCCTAGAAAAAATAGGGAATGGAAATTTTGCAAGGGCTGGGAATCAAGCTTTTACTTTGCAAAAATTCACATTCTAAGAGAGAGATGGACGAACCATTTAGAATTTAGATTAAACCAAAGTTCAATATTCTTTAATTTTAAAACGTGTTTTTAAAAAATATATGTTGCAGTCCGTAAAATATCCTTCTTTAATGAGATTTTGTCATTTATAGAAAGTTGGGTATTGTATATGAAATTATGAACTATATTTTGGGGAGAATGAAATTAAACATAGAATTTTTTTTTGATAAATATAGCAAGTAAGTGACTTCCAGGTTGATGAGCGGACTGTCAATTTAGACCTTGTGTCAATCAAATTCAAACATAAAAAAATAAAAAAAAAAAACCCAAAAAAAGAACAAAAACATGCTCAAAACTAGCTTAAGCCTAAAAAAGAAAATCTCTTTCTCTTTATGAGACAAAATCAACCTTAATAATAGTGAAAAAAATGGTTGGTGGTAGACTAAAGCACTTTTCTAAGCTTCTTTCATCGTAATGCTGAAATTGATGATTGTAAATTAATGATATAGCAATTAACCTCCTAAGTCAGTTTTCAAATTTGCAGTTTGAATCTCTAAGTTCTTAACGGAAAAAATTGTCTTAATCAGTTTTGCCATGCCGTGATTATCGTAAACCATTTTCTGACAGCAGAACAAGACAAGAACAATGATTTTGCTATGAATGTTAATTTCCCCCACATATCACGGCATAAATTCGGAAATTGCCTAAACTCCTTTTTGTTGAGTAATTTATGTTATGTTCGTATATTTTCATATGTTATAATTGTATTTAAAATATTATATATTTGTATAAATTTTGATAAATTAATAATTCTTGTTATATAGATTTTGACATTTTATATTTGAATTGTATTTGTATTATTTTTTTATATTTTATATTATATTATAATTATTTTTTAATCGTATTTTCAAAATTATCAGTTCTAATAATGGGTATATTAAATTATCTTTATATGGTTGTTGAATTGGTTTTAAACGGTTTATTTTCAAGGTTGAAATTTAGGTAGCTATGTATAAGATTTTTTTATTGAAAGCGATATCTTAACGTACTTTTTATTTTGTTTTGTCAAACATAAACTTTGGCCTATTTTCAAAAGGTTTGCCCTCTTTTTTGACCAGTGATCCCTTAGCATCAACTACCCATATATATATCCTTATCTTACAGCTTACACCCACAATAAATCTTGTATGCTTTAAAATAGGCCAAAGAGCAACCAAACCAATTTTGCGGTTTAATAATTTCTCTGTCAGAGACAAAAGCTATAGCTAAGCTAGCTGCTTACAACTAACCAGAGTAGTAGGAAAATAATGGGGAATAGCCTGAGTGGGAAAAAGACTAGCAAGGTCATGAAGATCAACGGGGAAACATTCAAGTTGAGGACCCCGATGAAAGCTGAAGAGGTGGTGAAAGATTATCCAGGACATGTTTTGCTAGAATCGGAAGCTGTTAAGCATTTTGGTATTCGAGCTAAGCCATTGCAGCCACATCAGAAATTGGAGCCCAAGAGGCTTTACTTCTTGGTAGAGTTGCCAGAAGCTCCCAAAGAAAGTGTTCCAAGAAGGGTTCGGTCGGGTATAAACATGAGTGCTAAAGAGAGGCTCGAGAGCCTCATGCTGTCCAGGAGATCTGTATCTGATCTCACACTCATGATACCAAAAAGTGTGATACCCGAGGAGTCCGAAAGTGGAGCAATGAGGGTGAAGATGAGGCTACCCAAGGCAGAAGTGGAGAGGTTGATGAAAGAAAGCAAAAATGAGGCAGAGGCAGCAGACAAAATCATGCAACTTTGCATGGCAAATACCAGAAACAGCCCACGTGAAGCTGCGCTGAATGGAAAGGATGGCATGTTTATGCAGCAACAAGTGCATTGGAAGGGTAGCCATGGAAGCGTCGGAGAAGGTTTCAAGGCCCGTGAGGTTAGTTTCACCAGACAATGATCCTGTTTTCATGGTATTTTTCATTGGTTTTTTCGTTCCCCCCCCCCCCCTTAATTTGTTAAGCTTAATTAAACAAGACAAGTTTATTAAATATGGTGATAGCCATAGGAGCTGACATTTTTTATTTGTTAACTGTTTAGTTGCAAAGTGTGTGAATGATATGAATGACGTACGGAATATGAATTGGGGATTTTGTGAAGTGGGTCGACCAAAAACAAAGTACTAGTAA
The DNA here is from genome assembly GCA_030761205.1 of Fremontodendron californicum. Lineage (NCBI taxonomy): Eukaryota > Viridiplantae > Streptophyta > Magnoliopsida > Malvales > Malvaceae > Fremontodendron > Fremontodendron californicum. The sequence continues at coordinate 25,661,049 of JAULJL010000013.1, forward strand.
TTAGAAAAGTAATTTTTATAGGTCTTAAAATTTTGAGTTCATATATTTTCTTTTCATTGTTTGGCTCTCCCCTGAACCTGAAACTTTCAAGTTTTCAAGAATATGGTTCTAAATTCGGATTTTTTAAGCATAATTTGACTCAACCAACTAAGGTTTTCAATGCATTTCATCTCATCTCTAGGATGTTTCTAAAACCAAAATTTTGGATCTTGGCCCTAAAAATATATAAATGCATCTGAAATTGAATTTTATGGCTTATATCGACTTTTCTTTGTTGGACTTGTATTCAAACTTAAGCTACTAGTTCTCGTTCCAAGCCACGATGTCAATGAGTATGTATCGTATTTTATGTTATTTGTGTAAATATAAATATAATATATATTATTAAATATATTAAAATTTTAAATACTAGTATATATAAATATTAAATGTGTCGTATTAATCGAGTTAATTATATTTAAATATATCATATCGTATTTATTATATTATTTTCGTATCTATTAAACATATCGTATTTTGATATCATATTCAAATTATTATATCTAAAACATATTTATCTAGACTCACGTGAATTTGACCAAATAATAAGGTTATTCGAAGAAATTCATAATATTATTATTTATCATAGGAGAGAATATAATATATATACTCTGCCCAAATCAACCATTGAACTCTGTCCTGGTAGAGCCTTCTTAACAGCTAAATATATGAACCAAGAGTCTTTGTTTATAAAGGGTAACCTACAAGCTTTTTGACTGAAGAGATGAACCTTTCCTTTCGTTCTAATTTTATTATGTTGTTTCACATTTTTAATTATCATATATATTATTGCCTACCTTTTATTCTTAATTTACGTCATTTAATATGATGATTCAAGGGAAGAAAATTATGAAAAATAATGGACTAAACTTTCTTCTATTTGAACTTTCTAGACGTGCATGCACGTCTTGTCATGTGATGCATATAATTAATTAAAAGAAAAATAAAAGTTGAAGATCAAAGAAAAAATCCAATCACGTGTTTGGTATTTTTTTTTTTGTTTGTTGAATGTGTAAATATAAATGTAATAAAACATAAATTATTAAATATATTAAAATTTTAAATGAGAATATTATATATATATATTAAATGTATCATTTTAATTATGTTAATCGTGTTTAAATGTATAATGTTATATTTATTATATTATTTTAATATTTATTAAATGTGTTATATTCATATCGTATTTAAAATTATCAAATTTAATCCCATCCAAGGCATTTCACTAACACTATACTATTCATTTTTCCAATTCCAAATGGTTCAACATAATTAGTATTTTCAAATTGAATTATTTGATTACTATCACTGAATGATCAGCAACTAAGTCAAAATTCTTGTTTTGTTTATTCCTCACAGAAAAGGGTGAGTTTCCTGCCAACCAGTGAAGGAGGGAGCCAAATAGCAGTTACTTTTAACAACTTCAAGAGGAAAGATTGTATAAAATAATTATTCCATGTTAGTATATTTTTTTATTCAAATTATGTCACGTATTCAATTTTTTGAAAAAAAAAATTAACTATTTATTATAAGAATTATTAATAAATTACTGGAATAAATATTTATCGTTTAATTATTATATATAATGTATAATAAATATTGACTTTTTTAAAAAAATTAATTACGTGACATGATTTGAATGAAAAGGATATATGTTGACATGAGAAATTACGTATTCTAAATAAATCAGAGCAAAGCAATGGAAGATGGGTTCATACTCCATATGTAATCACTTTTCTACATCCTCTCCTAGCCCACCCTACATTTTCATACTCAGTTTGTTTTTGTGTACATACATCAAATTTAGCTATTTTCAAGCTTTAGGGAATTTATGAAAGAGCATAGAGTGAGAAATGTAACCTTTGCCTTCAATGGTTATGGAAATCTTGTGCAATTACTCTCTATATCTTTATATAGTAATGATCTATATTTCATCAAAAATGTTTTATGGTATCTTTTCTTTTTTGGTACAAAAATATTTGCACTTCAAGAGAACAGAGGATTAGCGACGGAAGTATTTTCGACGGATTTTTTTCGTCGGAAATAGTCTATATTACCGACTGAATTTAGAACATTACCAATGGAATTCCATCGGTAATGTTTATCTCTATTACCGACGGAATTTTGGACTATTATCGACGGAATATTTACGATTGAAATTTTATGTCGGTAATACTTTGACGGGAATCTAATTGGTTCCCGCCAAAGTATTACCGACGGAATTATGATTACTACCGAGAAATTTTCCGTCGGTAAAAAAAAAAACACGGATTTTTATAATTAAAAAAAATTAAACCTAAAATTAAATTCCGTAGCTAATACTTTTTACCGACAGAAAATTTCGTGGCTAATAAGCTTACCACGAAACTTTTCATCGCTAAAAGGTATTAGCGACGGAATTTTCCTTTTAATAATTACTTTTATTTATTATTTATATAAATCAATTTCAATATCCGACAATTAAATTCCGTTGCTAAGACTTTTTAGCGACGAAAAATTCCGTGGCCAGTAAGCTTATTAGCCACGGAATTTTTCGTCGCTAAAAAGTCTTAGCGACGGAATTTAATTTTCATAATTAATTTAATTTTTTATTCACATAAATCAATTTCAATATTTTTTTTTTCGAAAATTAATTTTCGTCGGTAATACGGTTTAGCGACGGAAATTAATTTTAGAAAAAAAAAGTTAGAAAATCGAAGGACTTTTTATCGACGAAATTCCATCAGTAATGACGAAATTTTCGTCATTATAAGTCTCCAGCATAATTAAATGCCCGAGACTTCTTTTCTTCTTCTTTTTTCTTTCCTTTTTCTCTCTTTCCTCTCCTCCCCCATCCCGCGCCTCCCGAGACCCAACCACCTCCGCCCCAGCCGTCCGCCAGCGCAACTCGTCGTCTATCGTTCGTCCGCTACGTCGCACCTGGTATGTCTCTTCTCTTCTCTCTCTTTAGAAATTGATTTTTTAATTATTTTTTTATTGAAATAAATTTAACAAATTTTATTATCAACTATTAAAGTGTAAAGCAAAGAAAAGAAAGTAATGGGATCATCAAAAATAGAGATGAGGAGCAGCAGCAGATAACAGTAGAGGAAGCAGTAGTAGAAGTGACCATTTACACACTCTCCATCAACGTCTTAAACATGCTTTAAGTCTTAGTATCACCAGGTAAATTTGCCTTTTTTTTTTTAGTTTTAATCATTTATTTAATAAAATTATTTTTGGATTTTTGATAAATTACTTAAATTGGGCTGTTGATGGGCAGATTGAGTGATGATAAAGAAAGGAAATGGAAGTGTACGAATTTAGAGATTCAGAAGCATGTGATTCGTTCCCTTGCTGCTTTTCTTGATTCTCTTCGAGACATGCCTCGATCCATCGGCTTCTAAAAGTTGTTTTTTTTAAGGGATTATGTTTTAATTCTATACTTGGAATATTAATTTATTTATTTTGATCTTTGGGTTGTTTAGATTATTGAGAAAAACCAAATTATTATATTTTTCAATAATATTACAATTTATTAATATATTTGTTTATTTATAATATTAGATTATTTATTTTATTTATTTTTCATGGAAAATAATAATATATTTTGGTATAATTTATATAATTAATTAATAATTTTTTCATCCAAATCACAAAATTACCGACTGAATATTCCATCGGTAATGTACCTTTACCAACAGAATATTCCATTGTTGAATAAAAAATTTCCGTCGGTATTGTTTTTTTCGACGGAATATTCCGTCGGTAATACTTTTACCGACGGAATTTTTATTTTTGACAGATATAGTATCACCGACTTAAAAATTACCAACGAAATTTTTCATCGGTAAAAATCCGTTCTCTTGTAGTGTTGGAGCTCAAAGTGATCCAAACATAAGATGATTTAATCTTGAAACGATTCGAATAAAAGATAATTTGACGATATCCATAAAAGTTTAAAAAAGTCAAATTACTCATAAATTCTTCGAATTTGACTTTATAAATATTCAAATTAGACTTGTTTATTATCGACCCGCTCGAATAACAAGTGGAGTCAAGTTCAAGCATTATCAAATTCAGTTCAAGTGGCTAATAAGCCTAGTCAAATTTAGATTTTTTTTATATTATAAAGATATATGAATAAATTATAATATTTATTTACATATTTTTGAAATTTTATTTGAGTTTGGAAGAGGAGCTTTGAGCTCGTAGAGTACATATTTCGAGCCAAGCTCTAGCAAAAACATGAAACTCAATCGAACTTAGATTTGATTCAACCCGAGCTTGATCCCAGCATAGCTCGGTTCGGCTAAATTGTACCCTACAAGGCCCAAATCCATCCGTTTGCAACTCTACTCATCAAACTCCTTCCCAACCGCCCAACCCATATTTGTTCTTAAAAAGCCTCCAAGAATTACCAATAATGAAAAGTAGATGCCAAATATAAAGTGGAAAGAGAAATTCTGAAAATTAGAAGTAAGAATGGAACACTTTCTTCTTCTTTTCTGGAAGAAAGTGCTAATTAGAGGCAAAGGAGGAATCCTGAGATAAAATGATAATTAAGGCAATGGAACATGACATGATGACTGAAAAGGGTGCGAGTCGAGAGTCCAAGAAAGTGACTCTTCTCAACCTTGAATTGGGAGGCTTAAAATGGCTACTCTGAGCTGTAAGCGACCACCATGTCCATCACCTGCCCACCCAATTTTTGCATTTTTTCCAGATAAAAGGAGCATGTCTTCTGGGGATAGTAATATCTGTTTGTTTTTTTATGCTTTCCATGATCATTTGTTCAAACTTTTCATTTTCATTTGTGTTGTCCTTTTTTCTTTCCTTCAATGCCAACGAACCTTTTGTTGAGAAATCTTTGGCGAATTTTGCTAACAAGTGTCATAAGATATTTTTTAAAGTTATTATATATAATAATATTTTCATCAAATGTATTAAAAATAATAAATAAAATTATTAATTATTGCAATTAATACAATGTTATTACTATAAATAATATATTATTTAACTTTAAAGAGTGTCATAATGATACCCGTTGGCAAAATCCATATTTTATATCTTTTTTTGAAGAAAAATATTAACCAGTACCTAGTAACTCTGATTAATTAAGGTGATATATATATATATAAATAAAAGTGTAAGTAATGAATTATTTTTTTATTGAATTTAACAAAAATAATATATTAAATGCAAAAAAATAATTCAAAATGGTAAATAAATAATATATTTTATTAACGATTGTCCTAAGAGCACTCTTTAAGATTATTATGTATAGTAATATATTTATTTATCTTTTGAAAGTAAGTAATATATTTATTCAATACATTGAAAATGATGAATAAAGTTGTTAATTATTACATTTAATTTAATACAATATTATTACTATAAATAATGTATTAACTAATTTTTAAGAGTGCTCATTCATTAGCAAAACCCATAAATAATCCTTAATTAGTGTCTATAAACATCAATATTTAAACGAATTTTTTGAATTATACCATGTTTTTGTTTTATTCAAAAAAAATTCCAACCTTATTATTTGAGCAGAAATCATGTACCAATTATCGAGCTAAATGCTCGGGGTGCTATAACATGTTTTAGATTTCTCTAATTAAACAAGTACTATACAAATTATATTAAGATGACATATATAATTAGTACAATATTTTTGTGATGCAAAGTTGTTGCAATTGAATTACGATTATATTACATTGATAGCCATCTCTCACCCACCATCACCATGCCTACTGATTGTGACCTCAACTGTACATATCCCTCTTGGCAAAGAATCAAACAATTCTTTATCTTTATTTAACATCAAATCATACAAAACTCAAATCCCCCAAAAATTCATATGCAATCCAAGCCCCAAATTAGTGGACTCTTGACCTCTTTCAACGTCGGCTTCAAGTCCATGTTCAATTTCTTTTTCCTATTCTATCTTAAAAATAGAAGAAATTAACACAAATTAAAAAGAAACCCCACCTCAAATCACTTATATGCCCATGATTTTTCATGCAAATTGATTTATATATATATATATTTTTACAAAAAAAGTAGTCTGGAAATAGGGGAAGAGATTGCAGATACTAAGATTCAAATTTCAAACTTATTAAATGTCACATTTTAAAAGTAATTACATGAACCAACTAAGTGTTCAATTGATTTATATTTTTGCATTCTAGCTTAGCTTAAACTTGATCATTTTTTATTTATTGATTGGATTGGCATCTCACGTGTATTTATCAAACTTCAATTATTGGACATTTATTTCCAATGCACTAGTCATGTGCGCAACGTGGAGCATTCAAAAGTAGACTCGTCGTTCATACATAATAAATGTTGAAGTGTGATCTTCAAAGTTTAATTTTCTTCAATTGTATAGCTAGGCTGTACAAAATCTCTCTTTATATACCAACGACATAACTTTTTTATTTGTATACAATCCCCTTATCTTTTGCCATATATGGTGAAAAATAGAATTTACGCTCAATCTCAATGGAAAAAAAATTGAGAAGTATCAAATTCAAGTTCTCAATATTTTTTTACTAGAGATTGTCGATGATTGGATAATTTTGATAATTGAAATTAAAAATTCAATATTCTATTAACAGTTCATACTATTGTTAACAGTTCTTACTTCAAACTCCTAAAATATAAAAAATATCCATCTTCGAGTGGAATTCTATTGTAGTGAAGAAAATTTAGTGCATAGTGATTAGAATTTAGAAGAAGTCATTTTTCTAATAAATCAATGAATAGTGCAAAAGTGTATATGGTGGGGGGCTCTTTATTTTTGGACCATCCTACATGTAATGGGATTCCCTTATTACACAAGATAGTGAACCAGACTTCCTAGTAGAAATAATAATAATAAAGAGCTGCCCTTAAGAACACGTCTCATAATTCTCTCCATTTTGCCCTCTTAAATTCTTAGCTTTCTATCCCAATTTCATCAAAATCTATCTCACTTTTTAGCTTTTCAAAGTCTTTTATGCACCCAATAACGTAATAACATCACCGCTAGCTCTTACAAACTCCTAATCTCTTCATCCTTCACAAATTTCCTTCTCGTTCTCTTCTGTTTAAGAGATCAATATTCCTCATCCGAGCTGAAGAAAAAAGAGTTCCAACAATCGGATTCGCCAAGATGTCGATAAAAACGAACCGTTTCAATCCTCCAATAACAGCACTAGCCATATTCTTTTTAATCGCCACTGTTGCATATCCCATCAACGGCTTGAAATCAAGGAAGCTTGACGAAAGCACCGTTCCTGCAGGTGATCAAGGCGTTAAGTGTACCCCATCATGTATACAAAGTCCTCCACCACCCGCCCCACCGCCGCCATGTTAGAATTGTGGCTCCAATCCAGAAAGTTCAACAAAGATGGCAGACTTTGTTGAAGCAGCCTTTGAAATTGTTGAAGCAGCCTTTGTTGAAAGTGTATGGCTGCTGTTGAAATTGTTGAAACAAAAGAGACATTGGCAGCCTTTGTTGAAACAACAACATGGTGGCATGGTGGCTATGGTGTATTCACACCATAAGCCTTGCCTATAAATAGGCATGAGGTTGAGAGCTTGATTAGCAGAGGAGCAGAGGAGGAGAGGAGCAGAGGAGAAATGAGCTAGAGCTCCAAAGGTGAGCTCCATGAGCTCCCTCCCGGTTGAGGCATAGTGAGAGCTCCAGAGGGAGCCCCTCCCGGTAGAGGTGATGAGAGAGTTTAGAGGCAGTAGCTGCTTGTTAGATGCTTGTGTATTGAGGTGTTGAGTGTGTGCTAGAAAGAGCACTTGTAATATGTAGCCGGTTTGTATCCGGTTTGTACTCCATCTCCGATTAAATACAAAGCTTTGCTCCTCCTCCCGTGGACGTAGGTATATTGGCCGAACCACGTAAAATATCTGTGTTTCTTTTGTGTGTTCAGTTCCTATTTTCTCATCTCTTATTTTAGTTGTGAGACACTATTCCGTCACTCTGTTACCTAACAGTGGTATCAGAGCCATTGGTTCGTGGTCCTTATTCCGCTGCAGTGAAAGTGTTGGTTCTTAGTATGCTCTGTGGTTGCAGTATTGTCTGATCTTCCACATCAGAAAAGAATTATTCTTGTTGCTGGAAATAAAGTGTGGTAGTGTGAAAGTGTCTAGGGAAGTTCTGGCTAGGAAAGACTTGGTATTTAAGTGTGTCTATCAGTGACCCACCTCTCTTTCCTGGGAACCTACCTGGTGCACTATTCACGGGCTACGGTCACTGTTCTAGTATACGGTCACTATTCATACGTGTGGTTGTATACTTTTGCAGTAATTGTTAACGTATACTGGATTTGTTCCAGTGTACGACATACGTACAATACTGTTCACGTATACGGTACTATTCACGGTGAAATAGTGTAACTCGCTTCAGTTCGTGTACAACCATGGCGGCAAAATTTGAGATAGAGAAGTTCAGTGGGAGAAATTTCTCCTTGTGGAATATTGAAAGTAGTGAAAGGAAACCTTGTGGTGATAAAAGCAGAGAAGATCACAAGCAATCTATACATGCTTTTGGGAGAGACGTTGCAAGAGGCAGATGCATCAGTTGCAGCAGCCAGCCAAGAAGAAACGACGATGATGTGGCATCGCAGATTAGGCCATATGTCAGAGCGAGGCTTGAAAGTCCTTGCAGAACGCAATCTCCTGCCCGGGCTCAAGATGGTCAATTTACTTTTCTGTGAGCACTGTGTGATAAGCAAGCAGCATAGATTGAAGTTTGCTAAAGTAACTACAAGAAGCAAACACATACTGGACTTAATCCATTCTGATGTGTGGGAGTCACCAGAAATATCCCTGGGTGGAGCAAAGTATTTTGTATCATTCATTGATGACTATTCCAGGAGATTATGGGTGTACCCAATCAAGAAGAAGTCAGATGTGTTTCCAGTATTCAAGGAGTTCAAAGCACAAGTAGAGCTTGAAACTGGGAAAAGAATCAAGTGCTTGAGGACAGACAATGGAGGAGAATATGTAGACGGTAACTTTCTAGCATTCTGTAAGAAAGAGGGTATTATGAGACAATTCACGGTTGCACATACGCCTCAACAGAATGGTGTAGCAGAGCGGATGAACAGAACTCTCCTAGATAGAACAAGAGCCATGCTGAGAACAGCGGGATTGGCCAAATCTTTCTGGGCAGAAGCAGTCAAAACCACCTGTTATGTGATAAATCGATCACCATCAACGGCGATTGGTTTGAAGACGCCTATGGAGATGTGGAAAGGAAAGCCAGCTGATTATTCTTCTCTACATGTGTTTGGATGTCCTGTGTACGTGATGTACAACTCCCAAGAAAGAACAAAGCTGGATCCAAAATCCAGAAAATGTATATTCTTGGGTTATGCTGACGGTGTTAAGGGGTATCGCCTGTGGGATCCCACTGCCCGCAAGGTTGTTGTCAGCAGAGATGTAGTTTTTGCAGAAAATGAACTGCAAAGTGAGCAAACAAATGACAACACTTCAAAAGAGACATCTACAGTGCAGATGGATAGAAATTCTCAAGAAGATGATTCTTCTGAAGCAGAACCAGAGCATGAGGTACCAGAACCAGTTGAGTCCGAGACTGTAGAAGTTCGACGGTCAACTCGTGAGAGAAGGCCTCCAAATTGGCACACGGAGTATGTTACGGAGAGCAATGTTGCATACTGTCTTTTAACAGAGGATGGAGAGCCATAGTTTTTCATGAAGCTACTAGTAGCCCAGATGCTTCTCTGTGGATGACAGCAATGCAGGAAGAAATTGAAGCTCTTCACAAGAACGAGACATGGGAACTGGTGGAATTACCACGTGGCAGAAAAGCCATTGGTAACAAATGGGTCTACAAGATCAAGCGGGATAGCAATGATCAAGTAGAACGATATCGTGCTAGATTGGTTGTAAAAGGATATGCTCAGAAAGAAGGTATTGACTTCAACGAGATATTTTCTCCAGTTGTCAGACTTACTACTATCAGAGTAGTGTTGGCTATGTGTGCTGCATTTGATTTACATCTTGAACAACTAGATGTAAAGACGGCTTTTCTACATGGAGAGCTTGAAGAAGAAATTTATATGCTCCAACCAGAAGGTTTTGTTGAAACAGGCAAAGAGAACTTGGTTTGCAGGTTGACCAAATCTCTGTACGGTCTAAAGCAGGCGCCCAGATGTTGGTACAAGAGATTTGATTCTTTCATAATTAGCCTTGAATACAACAGACTGAGTTCAGACCATTGTACGTACTACAAGAGGTTTGATGATAATGATTTCATTATTTTGCTGTTGTATGTGGATGACATGTTGGTGGTAGGCCCCAACAAAGATCGAATCCAAGATTTGAAGGCACAGTTGGCTAGGGAGTTCGATATGAAGGACTTGGGACCCGCAAACAAGATTTTAGGGATGCAAATTCACCGAGACAGAAAAGACAGGAAAATTTGGCTTTCTCAAAAGAATTATCTGAGGAAGGTCTTGCGACGCTTCAACATGCAAGACTGTAAGCCAATATCTACCCCACTTCCTGTCAATTGTAAATTATCCTCAGGTATGAGTCCTAGCAATGAAGCAGAGAGGATGGAAATGTCTCGAGTACCGTATGCATCAGCGGTGGGAAGCCTTATGTATGCTATGATATGTACAAGACCAGACATTGCACAAGCAGTGGGAGCGGTCAGTCGATTTATGGCAGATCCTGGTAGAGAGCATTGGAATGTTGTTAAGAGGATCCTTAGATACATTAAAGGAACCTCAGATGTTGCATTATGTTTTGGAGGATCAGAACTTGTTGTCAGGGGTTATGTTGATTCAGATTTTGCAGGTGATCTTAATAAAAGGAAATCCACTACTGGCTATGTGTTCACACTTGCAGGAGGAGCGGTAAGCTGGTTATCTAAGTTACAGACTGTTGTAGCTTTGTCTACTACAGAAGCTGAGTACATGGCAGCTACCCAAGCATGCAAGGAAGCAATATGGATACAAAGGTTAATGGAAGAACTCGGGCACAAGCAGCAGAAGATTATTGTGTATTGTGACAGTCAGAGTGCCTTGCACATTGCAAGGAATCCAGCCTTTCATTCCAGGACAAAGCATATAGGTATACAATATCACTTTGTTCGAGAAGTAGTAGAAGAAGGAAGTATGGATATGCAAAAGATTCACACCAAAGACAACCTAGCAGATGTTATGACAAAACCAATCAACACTGACAAGTTTATTTGGTGTCGATCCTCCTATGGTCTATCAGAAACGTAAGCAACATGGAATGGCAAGACAGAAAGAGTGGTGTGAAGATATGATTGGTTTAATCAAATCTTCAAGTGGGAGATTGTTAGAATTGTGGCTCCAATCCAGAAAGTTCAACAAAGATGGCAGACTTTGTTGAAGCAGCCTTTGAAATTGTTGAAGCAGCCTTTGTTGAAAGTGTATGGCTGCTGTTGAAATTGTTGAAACAAAAGAGACATTGGCAGCCTTTGTTGAAACAACAACATGGTGGCATGGTGGCTATGGTGTATTCACACCATAAGCCTTGCCTATAAATAGGCATGAGGTTGAGAGCTTGATTAGCAGAGGAGCAGAGGAGGAGAGGAGCAGAGGAGAAATGAGCTAGAGCTCCAAAGGTGAGCTCCATGAGCTCCCTCCCGGTTGAGGCATAGTGAGAGCTCCAGAGGGAGCCCCTCCCGGTAGAGGTGATGAGAGAGTTTAGAGGCAGTAGCTGCTTGTTAGATGCTTGTGTATTGAGGTGTTGAGTGTGTGCTAGAAAGAGCACTTGTAATATGTAGCCGGTTTGTATCCGGTTTGTACTCCATCTCCGATTAAATACAAAGCTTTGCTCCTCCTCCCGTGGACGTAGGTATATTGGCCGAACCACGTAAAATATCTGTGTTTCTTTTGTGTGTTCAGTTCCTATTTTCTCATCTCTTATTTTAGTTGTGAGACACTATTCCGTCACTCTGTTACCTAACACGCCATACCCTCGACCACCGGCACTGCCGCCGCCACCTACACCAAAAAAGCCGCCAACCCATTGCTGTCCACTTCCACCTAGTCCGCCATCCTCTATATACATGACTGGTCCACCAGGGGACCTGTACCCTATTGACCAAAATTTTGGTGGTGCAAGCCGGAATTTCAAAGTGGGGTTATTGGCTCTGGTTTCTGGATTCTTGGTCCTTCTTGCTTTTTGATTGGATATTGATTTGGAATTTGGAGGGCTCCTAGGATCTTGTGCAAGAATTTGGATATAGTAATTTTTTTTTTTTTTTAGGACAAGAAAATGTTTTTTTGTCCAAAGAGAAAGTTTTTAGGACCTACTAGTTTTTGTACTTGCTGTATCTTGATATTGTTCAATAATAACAATTTAGCTACTTTTACTCATTCCCTGATTTTCAATTATTATTTCATTTTCTTTTTCAAACAAAATATAAATATGTTCTAAGTTAGAACAATAAGGTCTTGGATAGTTCTGGGTTTGAACTTTGAAAAATTAATTGATCCAGAATGAGCAGAACTTCAAAGTTGAAAATTAGGAGACATTTAAGTTTTATTTATTACTTGATAGATTTAAATAATAATTATTATTATGGAATTGTGGATGGATGATGCAAGCACACTTGTAATTTTCTTAAATTAAATAAACTAAAACTTTACTTGGAAAAAAGGATGAGAAGACATAAGAATGAAAAATTTGTTAGTCTTATAATTAAGTTATAAAATAAAAAACTAATTATAAATTTTAGTTATTGAATTAATAAGTTTTCTTTCTTTATCTATTTCTGTCTTTTTTATTAATTAAAGCTTAATTCAAATAAATTTAAACTAATGAAAAAAATTATAATTTTATCCTTTCAAAAATATAAAATTTTCACTCCTCTTCCTCTAAATGAAAATCCTGATTTTGTTACTATTAAAAGGGAGCTTAAATAAAAAGGTTAAAATCCTCAAGGATTCATGACTTTTAGTTGTTTTGTTTATCATTAACCAACACATCAAGAGATAAACTCAAAAGTGGAAGTGAAACGAAAGAGAAGATTCTTACCATATGATCTGATTTGATGGAAATGGATGAGATCATCTTCGACTTTAATCACCAAATGATGGTCCCACTTTAGTACTTGGAATTTGGTACGTGGATCCATGGTATTGGTAGGTCATGACTCATGGGCTTATCAAGAAAAAAGTGTTAGGCAAAACTTTCTATTTCTCTTTTAGATTGGACTCCACTCTACTTGGTATGATAGGTACTATTACTTTTGTTGCTGGAATTCTTAATTTTTTTAAAAAATATTTTATATTTGTATTTGATATATATTTATATATAAATATGGAGTAAAATTTTTTAAAAATTTTTGAACATGCCCTTATTGAATATATACACGTATCAAACATTTATCTCGAATTTGAATAACATAAATTATTAATATTTTTTTATTAGACCAACATTTTGCTATTAGGACATCAATTAATCATCTTCATTTCTTCGTTACCAAAATATCTCATTAGTTAGAATTTTTTTTTGAACATTTAATGTTCAAATTTTAAAAAATGAATGGAAAACTATAAGATGAAAAAGAGTTGCTTAAATTTATATATGTGAAAGTACATTTTATATGAGTCATTAAATCTAATGACTTATATATATATATATAAGATTTTATTAACAAGTGTTTTTAGGATATTCTTTAATTTAAGTTAATTAATATACTTTTTATACTAAAAATATTATATTAAATATAATAATTGATCATTTTTGTTATCATTTTTACTGCATTGGATGAAAATATTAAAATATATATATAATAAATTTTAAAAAATACCTTTAAGACATTTATTAACAATATATATATATATTCATTTCTTAAAGAGAAAGACTATTTGACAAGAACGTGATCTTCATTCAAACTCGATTGCTTAAATTCAAAGAATGATAAGGGGTGAAATTTGGTACCAAACAAAACTAATTATTCTTGACATAATCTACACTAATATAACGAGAATGGCTGAGTTAGTGTCACGAATCAAATGACATCAACTCAGTTGATGGAATTATGTAAAAACCAAAATATAATAAAATCTACACTAATATAATGAGAAGGATATTTATGTTTTTTTATTTTTATAAAAAAAAACATGTTTGAAAAAAAAAAAAAAACTAACTACTCTTAAAAGATTACTATTACATTCATCTCTTTTAATTTTTTTTTTCAAAATTATCAACCCATTAAGTAACTTTTTTTTTTAAAAAAAAAATTATTTTCTTCACTCACATAGTGAGTGTGTCAAAATGTAGTAATTTAAAAAAGAAAAGAAAAATAAAAGAAAACATGTTTAAGTATGTGTATTGACAGTTACAAGGGGGGAAATCTCACATTTTATATCTATAAGAAGGTGAACTTCCACTTTCCTTGTAATCCATTGTCAAATGTGGCATACCCCAAAACTTATATGGACCTCCGTATAGTTAAGGAACTAGTCATTTAATTTAAGGCTTTAGTTTTAAAAAAGTCCTTAAATTAAAATTAAATTAAGTCCCTATCATTTTATTACAATCAATTAAGCCCTCAAACATTTATTTTTATCCCTTTGAGCCCTCAAACATATATTTTCATAAATATATTTTTACCGTGTTGAGCCCTCGATTGGATGAAAATTAATGATGATCTTTAACCAATTTTTGTCCAATCAAGGGCTCAATTAGATGAAAATAGATATTTGACAGCTTAATTGATTGCAATAAGTAGATAGGGGCTTGGATGATTATTTAGTTTTAGTTCGGAATTTTTTTATATTTAACCCTTTACTTTTTAAAAAAATAAAAATAAAATATAAATGTAATTAGTCCACACCTCTCTTACGGATTAGCCATAATTAACTATTTAATTAGCTAGGAAAGTGAAGGGACTTGTGAGTCCTATAACTATCATGTAAGAAATTAAAAGCTAAAAGCGTATCTCCAGCAATTGTTGATCAAGAACGCGATCTTACTCCAAACACTAAATGAAACTCTCACACTTTAGTATATGTCTTCTAGTCTATTTCTTGTGTTTTTTGTATTTACCTTGAGATGGTTTCATAGGCAATTTATAGACTAGACTATGGACCTATACTAGATAACTGATAGAGTTAAATCCTACCATCATGGAATCCTTATCCTTATCAGTTATGTCATAACGTGCCAAATACGAATTCAGCATGCTAGACACAAATCAATGGAGTCGCCACTAATCATCTAATCTAGGTGTGATTAGTCACCTTTATGAATCTATCCTATTTAAAGTAATCCTAAGCTTGACTAAGGCACCTTAAAAAGAATAGGTTCTGGTCTACTTTATCAGAACTAGGTTCGGGAGTACGGTTACGTGTGAGGAAGGATTAGCACCCTCACGACGCCTATCTAAGAGATAGTACCTAATTAGTCTTGTGATACCTAAAAAGTCTTAATTAATTGGTCTTGTCTATCCTATTTTCATTTTAATTATTAAAGTTAGAAATATCGGAAATTATTTTTTAGGTCTTCCTTCCATTCATTCTGGAGAAATTACTAAAAAATATTTCCTCACCTCGAGAGTATTCCAAAGAAACCATTCGTTCTATTGAAGAGGCTCCGTCGTCGGAAAAATTAAATTATTTAACAAATTATTTCTCTTAAATTAATCTTTCAAAAATAACCCACATTTTATTAATGTTTATTTTGAAAAATAAATTGTGATTTTTAATATCGAAAATCATCTTTTAAAATATTCTTCCATTCTTTCTGGAGAATTTTTAAAAGAATTTTTCTCACCTAGAAATTTCTTAAAAGTCATCCATTCGCAACTTTCTTGAATTTCATCATCGAAACAAATCTCAATTTATTTATTTAAAAATAACTATTCTTCACAAATTAATTTAATCTAAAAAAAATCACTAATTAACAATATTAAAATATACAATTATTATAACAATATAAAATATGAAATATAATATGTAATATGATATACTAATAAAAATATAATATAATATAATAATATAATATAATATAATATAATAAAAAATATATATATGGTTAATAAAATAATACATAATAATAGCAATACTAATAATAATATAATATAAAATATAAAACCTGCAAAAACTTAAAAAATAATTAGTAAATAAATAATCAAAATAAAAATCAAATAAAACAAAAATCTAATAAGACAAAAAATATATATATATATATATATATATATATATGAAGAACATAAAACGTATAAAAGCAAAGCAAAATCAAATGAAAAAAAACATGCAAACAGCAAAGGTGCAAACAGCAGGGGGAGGGGCCAGCCCAGGCGCGGGCCGCGCGCGGGCCTGCTGGCCCGGGCCCCTGCTGTCTCTAAAAACTTTTTTTTTTTGGTTCATTTGTTTACCTCTTTTTAAAAAAATCTCTTTTTTCTCTGAAATCCTTCAAGAACACCAAACCCGGATTTTTCTAGATTCCGGTGAGATGTTGCTGCCGCCGCCGCTGTCGCCACCGCCGCCACCGCCGGTGCCGGTGGTCAAAAAAATTCCGAAAAATCACCAAAAATTCCTTTCGATCTCCTCTTTTCAAATATCAAATTAGTTTTTTCCGAATCTCTCTAGAATTTCCTAGATCTGAAATTGAAGTTCGAAACTTCACCTCCTCCGATCTACTCCGTCGGTCGTCGAATGGCCACCAACTTTTAGTATGTGTTTCTTCTAATTAAAACGCAACTTTTCTTTCTCAAGAAATTTTTTCGAAACAAACTCTAACTCTCACTTTTGAATTTTCGAATTTTTTCTCTCAAAAAAATATTTTTTTATTTCGAAAAAAAAACCTATAGTTGCTTCTAACTCTCCTTGATTTCTGATATTTTCTGATGTGTGTTGTGTTTGATGCTTGGGTTCTTTTTTATAGAGAAGAAATTAAGTTTTAATCTAGCTAGAAGTCTTCAATCTGATCAAGAGAGGTGTTTTGTTTCAATCACATTTTTAGAGTCCCACTTCAATCCAAAAAGAGGTTTATTTCAACCCAAATTTGTTTTTTTTTTCATTTTTTTATTAATTTCGAATTTCTTCTGATTTTTCTTTTAATTTTCGAAATTATCCAAATTTTTTATTTTTTTGATTTTTTTGATTTTTTTTGTTTTTTTTTTTGCTTTAATAATAAAAATTATACCCGGATAAAATCCGGTGTCTACAGTTGCCCCTCTTTGTGCATTCCCTGAGAAACAGGGGATGTGCAAAGACGTAGACACCGTACTAAGTCCTATGTACTTAAAGAAAATTCTATCGTAGAAAAGCTTCTCTAAGCGAGGTATAAACTTTAAATAAACTCACCGTAAAAACATACTCCTCCACCGAGGCATCAACTTTAAACGAAAATACTCCTCCACCGAGGCATCAACTTTAAATGAAAATACTCCTCCACCGAGGCTTCAACTTTAAATAAAAACTCCTCCACCGAGGCTTCAACTTTAAATAAAAACTCCTCCACCGAGGCTTCAACTTTAAAAGAAAATACTCCTCCACCGAGGCTTCAACTTTAAAAGAAAATACTCCTCCACCGAGGCTTCAACTTTAAATAAAAACTCCTCCATCGAGGCTTCAACTTTAAAAGAAAACTCCTCCACCGAGGCTTCAACTTTAAAAGAAAATACTCCTCAACCGAGGCTTCAACTTTAAAAGAAAATACTCCTCCACCGAGGCTTCAACTTTAAATAAAAACTCCTCCATCGAGGCTTCAACTTTAAAAGAAAATACTCCTCCACCGAGGCTTCAACTTTAAATAAAAACTCCTCCACCGAGGCTTCGACTTTAAATAAAATACTCCTCCACCGAGGCTTCAACTTTAAATAAAAACTCCTCCACCGATGCTTCAACTTTAAATAAAAACTCCTCCACCGAGGCTTCAACTTTAAATAAAATACTCCTCCACCGAGGCTTCAACTTTAAAAGAAAATACTCCTCCACCGAGGCTTCAACTTTAAAAGAAAATACTCCTCCACCGAGGCTTCAACTTTAAATGAAAAACTCCTCCACCGAGGCTTCAACTTTAAAAGAAAATACTCCTCCACCGAGGCTTCAACTTTAAAAGAAAATAAAGAAATTTGCAAAATTCTCAAACGTAAATGCAGACTTCAAAAATCTTACCTTGAGTCCTGAAAGAAAACGCTAACGCAAATTAGCATTCCGAGCTTATGTCCGAATCATACTGAATACCTGAAATAAGCTTTCTTGTGTGCAATTAAATGCAATGCAGTACATGAATGCCATGAATGCCGATGCATATCGTGCAAATGGATGTCATGAATGCTCTAATATCAACTCCCTGAAAATAAAAGGTTCTCAAGCTCATCATTTATCTCTGTTCGCACTTGGCTTCAAGCTGGTAGAACGAATCTTATTATCTCTTTTATTTTTCAAAATCTGCTGAATATAAATTTCTTTCTTCAAAAATTTCAAAACGCCAAACATTCTATATCTCATCTTATGCTAGCTTAACTGGGCTTCACATTCCATCCCGGAAATTCTCATCTTCACGGATTCTCATTTTTTAAAAATCAGATCTCATCTCATATCCTGACTTTTCTGTTCAATTATCCATAGATTTCTCATAAAATAAATGCAGGGATCTCTTAAGATCATATTCTAATTTATCAATCATTATTCTAATTTCATAGCAAACGCAATGCATGATGCATTCCCTCTATTCAATGCAAAGGTATAAAGTTGAGAATAACAAATGGAATAACAAATGGAAGGCAAAAAGATAGACTGGATAAGTTGGAAAGAAATATCTTTATTATCAAAATAAGGAAAAGAATTCATCTCAAGGAATAAAGGAATATCTCAAAAAGGTTTATCAACAAGGTGTTAGGATAACAAAACAATATCCAAACAATGAATACTTAGACAATCTTAACAGTTCATTCAAAATTCTCATCTAAAAACCAATTCCAATCGATGTCTTCAATCCTTCAGAGTTCATCAAACTAGACATTGTCCCCATCTTCATGAAATTTTCTGGACGACGCTGATCCTCCTCATATCTAAGTCGCCCTTTCAGGTTTTCAACTTAGACAACCCCCATTGACCCAAACCGCCCTTTTCGGGTTTTCAATTTTAGTCCTCCTTTTTCTTTTTTTCTTTCTTTTTTCTTTTTTCTTTTTTTCTTTTTTTCTTTTTTTCTTATGCTTTTTTCATTTTTTTTTTCAAAGAAACATTTCTCCACAGTATTTGGCAAATCATCCTCATTTGTCTTTCTCAAAATAATACTTCCTTCAAAAAAGCTTTTCATTTCATAAGAACTCCACAAATAGTTGTGTATTATCTCCAATGGCCATGTGACTTGAGAGCAATTTCTTCAAAACTAATTATTTCTCAAAGTATCAAGAAGAACCTTTCCTCATCCTGTGTTCGTCTCAATCTTCTCGGAAGCAATTAAGCATATCAAACTGTAACAAGTCTTTTCCCTTCTTTTTTTTTTTTTGGAGTTGTCTTCATGCATCTAAGCTTCATTGTCTCTTGATAATACCACAAGCATGTCCTAATTCAATACATGATTTCCAATTCAAACATTCACATTTGATCAAAATGGACTTTTCCAGGTACGTAATGTAGGCCAAGGTTTCGGGGTTATGAAAGAATGGATAAAATAGGCTCAAACATGTGTTTAGGGGTATTCAAACCAAGGATCTTTTTATCTCAAAACACTTCATATCTTTCTTTCCATTTCTAAGATAATCGAGCCATGGATCATTTTTTTCAATGAGGATTTTCAAAACTTTGCGCGTCTATCTTTTCATTTCTTTTCTTTCCTTTTTTCTTTTTTCTTTTTTTTTTCACTATTTTTTCTTTTTTTCTCTTTTCCTTTTTTTTTTGCCTTTTTTATCATAAAGTGAGTTTGAAAATTTGAAACTCAATCTATTTCAATATATGCCCTCCTGACATAAAGCATTTATGGTGTAGAAATATGATCCAAACGTATGACCCTCCATAGAAAGATAATTCTTCACTCTTGCCCCCTGGTGTGGCGGGTGATCCTTAGTTGGGTTTATTCGAAAAAAAATCCAATAGGCTCAAAAAAGGTAGCAAAGGATAATTTCTCATTTTGTGAAAGGAATATGAAAGATGGCCATTATCATCTCAAATGTGAATATTTTCATCAAAAAACATTTATTGAAAAATGACAAGCTTATAGAAATTCAACACAATGAATCTATATGCTTGTAAAGGAATTCAACAGCCATTAATATACTTGTGAAGCAATTCTACCAATTTTCCTCTAATCATGCCAAAACTGCATATCAACTTTCATCTGTAATCTTCAACAGCATCTCTAGTTTCACCCGTCTTAACTTTTGTTGCACTGGCTTGTATTCTGGCCGTAAAGGCAATCTATGCTCCATAATATCTGTATCTAAACCCGGCATGTCTCTGTATGACCATGCGAACACATCCACAAATTCTCTGAGCAAATCTTCTAATCTCTTCTTTTGAACAGGTGGCAACTACGCGCCGATCTTTACTTCTTTCTTATTTTCCTCATCTCCCAAATTGATCATCTCAGTAACCTCTTGATGTGGTTCAATCGGTTTCTTTTCTTATTCCATTAATCTCAATAAATCTGGAGACAAAGTATAGTCATCTGATTCCTCTTCATTATCAAATTCATCAACATGAACTGTGTTTTCAAAATCGAATCCCAAATTATTATTAAGATTGTCTTTGTATTCATTACTTGGAATTCTGAAATTGAATTGAATGGAAAGAAAGAAAGGCAACAATGAAAGAAAGGAAAAATGACAACCATGAATAATAGAGGGAATGAAAATGCATCTTGTTCCTAATTTATTAAAATAGTGAGAAATAAACTAGCCCATACATAAAAGAACATCCCTAATGCCCCTGGGCATGAGCAACTAGGGACTTGACTCCCTGCATTATATTTTATGAGATTCAAGGATAACCAACAGCTTTGTCACTTTCCAATTACCCAGCTCCATTTCAGGTGAGCACGGGTACACCAACAACTCTTCCTTGACATCAGATTTCATTCCTGCTTTCTCCACCATTTGAATAGAAAGCTCGGAAAACGCTTCTTCTAAATTTGGCGGAAGTGTGTAGGGATAAATACATCCCCCTAAGTGAAAAGTGGAATAAAGATAAGGAAATACCATCTTCCTCGGCTCCCACTCATACCCTTTCACACGAGCCAATTTTTTCTTCCTCTTCTCGAACTCGACTATCTTTTTCTCATCAAAGATGTGATCGGTTTCACTGAAGATTCTCCAATTACCATATCAATTTCATCTGCCCCAAACTCTGTGTAAAACTCAACCTGAGAGAGATCCATTAGTTTCTGTAACTCATGCCGGAATTCAACACAACCTTGCACCGAATGGCCCACTATACCTTGGTGATATTTGCAAATCTTGCTTGGATCATATTCACCAAGATAGCTACCTAAATTAGCCTGTATAGGACTAATCATGCTAGCTTTAACCAGGACATCGAAGATGTAATCCATTGATGTCGTAACCTCATCCACTTTACGCTTGACCACGGTAACCTTGCCATCTCCCAAAGCATTTACCGTCGGCCTTGCATGGTTTGGTAGCGAATTACCGTTGACGTTCGGGCCACCTTTCTCCTCAAAATTTATCAACCCGGCCTTAATCAAACCTTGTACTTTGTACTTCAGAGCTGTACAATTTTCGGTGGAGTGTCCCACGTTTCCCGAATGGTAGTCACATCGGGCATTAGGATCATACCACCTAGGGTATGGAGGTTTCAAAGGTTCCAAGTGTACAGGTGCAACCAGATGGTTCTTGATAAGATCTGGAAGCAAATCTGCATAAGCCATGGGAATCGGATCAAACGATATTCTTTCCTGGTTGGCTCGTGGTCCTCTCGGATTACTCGTGAGTTGATTAGCTTGTACGGATGGCCCAACTGGAGGAGCCAATGGTCTTGGACGGAAATTAGATTGGAATATCTGCGGAGGTGCAGGTGGATAAGCATATGAAATCGGATTGATGGCATTGGTATTCGGGTAGTATGGCTGGTACATGGACTGCGGGAAGTGTGGGACGTAACCTCCCGTTTGTTGCCCCCCATATGCAACAGTCTGGACATCAGCTTCCTTCTTCTTTGTCACATTATTCCTCTTCACAACAGATTCTCCCCCTTCAATCTTGCCACTTTTGATGGCATTTTCTATGATTTCGCCAGAAATCACCATATCAGCAAAGTTCTTTGTGGCGTTCCCAATCATCCTGTCGTAGTATGGAGCCTTAAGAGTACTAACGAACAGTACCGTAGTCTCTTTCTCAGTCAGAGGTGGCTGAATCTGGGCAGCAATATCTCTCCATCTCTGGGCATAGTCCTTAAAACTTTCGGTAGACTTCTTCTCCATGTTTTGTAGAGACAAACGGTCAGGAGCCATATCAACGATATGCTTATATTGGCTAATGAATGCCTTGGCCAATTCTTTCCAAGTACGAACTCGATTCCTGTCTAGTTGAACATACCATCTAGCAGCGGACCCCGTAAGACTATCCTGAAATACATGGACCAGCAGCTTGTCATTTCTGGTGTGGGCTGCCATTTTCCGGCAGTACATGGTGACATGAGATATGGGACACTTAGACCCATCAAACTTTTCAAAGTCAGGAGTCTTGAACTTAGGCGGGATTACTACATCCGGCACTAAACAAAGTCCCTCAGCATCCATAGAACCATAGCAGTCTAGCCCCTCAACAGCTTGAAGCCTTTCTTCAATCATCTTCATTTTACGAGACTCGATCTCTTCTGCCACTTTCAGCTTCTCTAACTCTTTAGGATCGTCCAAATCTGGAACTTGGACTGGGTCTATCTTTATTCCAGGAACAGGAAAAGTGAACCCCGGGATTTGAGGTTGGCCGTGTGGATAAGTGAATCCTTCCATGTAGGGCATCTGTTGCAATTGTTCATGTTGTGCTTGAGGTCGAAAACCGGGCGGACATAAGGATTCACCCACATTCTGCTCTTTCCCCTGAGAACCAGATTCATCACCCTTATTCTTCCCTTTCAGACTTCTCATCATTTCCAGCAAAGAACTTAACTGCTCTCTAATCTCATCCTGAGCTTGTTCTATCTTATCCATTCTTGAAGATTGTTCTTCAGCCATTTCTTTAACTCTTGATCTGGTGTTGTAAGAGTGACGAGAAGACTGTCTCGAAGATTCTGACTGTCGAGCTATCCTTGAACCTTTAGCAAAGTTTCTTAAATTAGGATGATATGCTTAAAACTTTAAATCTAAATTGATGATGTTTATGCACATATGGATGAAATGCTATGAAAGAACATCAGCCACATAACAAATGTAGATAAAAAGAATTTTATAAATAAAATTACCAAATCCATAGAAATCCTAAAAACCAAAGCGATCCTAAAAACATAAAAAATAAAATAACAACTTCAACTGGTCCTAAAAAATGAAAAGTTCTTACAAAGAATCCTAAAATCATAAATCTAAATAAGAAAAATTCTAACGCCTCCAAAGGAACTTGACAATCTGACGGTAGTGAGACTGAGCTTCGTCCAAAAGTTCGTATATGAGATGGCCGTTTTCATGGAATGGATGTACTTTCGCCTTAACCTCCATGATCCTATCATACATGTCTTCTGCCTTACGGGATGCCACATCAAAATGGTCAAACATATTTTCAAGAAGATTTCGCTTTTTAGAGTCCGTATCTCGGAGTTTGGAACATTCTTCCTTCAAGTTCATTAATTCGGTAACTAATTCCTGGCAATCAGCTATTCTTCTTTCTTGATCAAACAATAACTCCCCATTCTCATCTTTTAGGCGTCCGACCTCAGTAATCAAAAGCGAATATTTATTTTCCATAACTGTCAAGGATTCTTTCAAAATGTCGCCATCCTCGGTGAGTTTCTGAACAATACCATCTCTTTCCACTAAACCATCCCCCAACTTTCGAACCTTCAATCGAAGCTTCTTGGCCTTGCTTTTTTCTTTGTTCAATCCTTTTTTCTAACTCTTCTACCCTTGATTGCAGCTTTCGATTTTCTTCTCCCAATCCATCTTTCTCTTCTTCTAGCTTTCTTTTAGCCTTTTCTATCCTTAGCATAGGATCCGAAGCTATAACCTTGGCCAAACCGTCTGAACTTCTTTTGCAAGGAATCACAATATCTTTGGTTCTCCTGGCTTGCCACACAGAGTATTCAGGAGTAGTGTTCCATGAGATACTACCCCCTTCGACTCTAACCGTTAATTTCCAAGCCTTTGTGAGTTCTTCTATCCTGGTGATAACCCCATTGTCTGAATAGGAGAAGTCCACCTGGTTAAGTCCATGGGTCATCGGTATGAACTGCTTATACCCCGCCTGTCTCCGTACCATGATGGGAGAGTAGCTAACGGCACCCCAAAGTCCCAAGAGAGGAACCCAAGGTTGATCACCACAGCTAAATAACATAGGTCCATGAGGCATCCATGGTGCTTTCCAGATCACTTGTCGGCTTGTAAGTTCTCGTAACATCACTATCCATTCTTCTTTTGACCTTGACTCAGGCCATGTGCTTTCACAGAATTCCTTGATAGGGATGCTAGTGGTGAAGTACGGCTTTCGGAACTTCGACTCTTGGCACTCAAAATGACTTTTCATCCAGATGTAGAGCAACTGTAAACATCCGATGAAACGCCCTTTTCCATTTCTCCTGCAGTGATTCAGTGACCTGATAGACTCGGCTAATATAGCTGGAACTGTATTGATCTGATGTCGAACTTGGTCCATGAAATTCACCACAGTTGTTTCAATATGTCCCAATATCTTCGGGAAAACCATAAGTCCATAAATAGCCAAAGCCATCACCTCCAAACCTTTATCATCATCCGGGTGTTTGACAATGAAGTTTCGGAGAATATTCCATGGAATACCAGTGCTTTTACCCTTTGTCTTCACAATCTTGTCAACTTCTGTCAAGCTGATTCCCATGATCTTTGCTACTTTCTTCCGATAACCTGTCTTGTTCTTCCAGTAGACTTTGTCTGGATTAGGAGGATCCAAACGAAGCAGTGCTGAATATTCTTCTATAGTTGGAACCATATCTACTTCGTTGAACACAAAGCACCTGTATGATGGGTCCCAAAACTGCATCATGGCTCTTACCAGGTTATTATCAACTTCAACAGATAGGAGCAAGGCCAGGTCCCCATACTTTCGTCTGAATGTTTCTTGTCGAGTTCCATTCCAGGAATGCCAAATGCTGATCAAATCTTCAAGGTTGTTCTGTGCCAGATCCATGTGAACTCTCTCGGGAAGAGTAGAGACATACCCGACTGGAAGACAATCTCCTGTATTTTGCTGGATTGCTTCGGACCTAAGCTTCAAACTATTGGCAAATTCACGCTTGGCGACTGTCAGGTTTTCCATGGATTCAGTAGACATTCTTTCTATCTAGACCGTTATGTGGCAAGATGACTTTATGAAGATGCATGATGTATGAAAAGAAAGAAACAAACAGTTAGATGTTATGTCAACAAACTTATGAAAAGATAAAAATACAACAACATGTGTAAGCATTACATCATCATGGTAAGCATATCAACAAAACAAACGTGTAAGGTGAACAAAGCATCATGTTAATGATAAAAGTATAGGGTAAGAAGTGTCCCTTCATGTGTCCTAAATTCGGGTTCTCCTCTATATAAGGTTGGATATGGCTCTATCTTAAAGTTTGGCCACTTAAGTATTGTTTATATGCTGGGTTAGGATACTTGACCAAGCTAAAAAGGTCCCCAAATTGCTCCTTAACATCATCCATGTAGGATGAGTAAGGCACCCCATTCCTCACCCATTACAGGCTCCAACCGGAAGGGTTCAATTCGGGTGAGAGTATTTTCCAAATTTATGGCGGAGATTTATCATCTCTCAAAGACTTTGGTACTTTACACTCTGAAGGTGTTTCGCTAGCCGTTGCGAAGGTTTTCACCTCTCGAGGCGTAGGTACTTTACCCCCTCCTAAAAGGGACGAGTCCGGGTATAGGACTTTATGATATGCAATGTGTCGTGTGTGCGAAGGGACATTCAAACCTTGCTTTACCCATAAATGTACAATGAAACAAAAGTTGTTAGTACAAATAACAAAAATCAAAATCAAAAATACAAATAAATAAATAAACAAATAAATAAATAAATCAACAAATAAATAAATAAATACATAAAAATTTAAACACTTAAAGACCAAATTTCAAACCTAAAGTATCACAAGACTAATCTATGGCTCGACTCTCGAGTATCCCCAGTGGAGTCGCCAAACTGTCATAACGTGCCAAATACGAATTCAGCATGCTAGACACAAATCAATGGAGTCGCCACTAATCATCTAATCTAGGTGTGATTAGTCACCTTTATGAATCTATCCTATTTAAAGTAATCCTAAGCTTGACTAAGGCACCTTAAAAAGAATAGGTTCTGGTCTACTTTATCAGAACTAGGTTCGGGAGTACGGTTACGTGTGAGGAAGGATTAGCACCCTCACGACGCCTATCTAAGAGATAGTACCTAATTAGTCTTGTGATACCTAAAAAGTCATAATTAATTGGTCTTGTCTATCCTATTTTCATTTTAATTATTAAAGTTAGAAATATCGGAAATTATTTTTTAGGTCTTCCTTCCATTCATTCTGGAGAAATTACTAAAAAATATTTCCTCACCTCGAGAGTATTCCAAAGAAACCATTCGTTCTATTGAAGAGGCTCTGTCGTCGGAAAAATTAAATTATTTAACAAATTATTTCTCTTAAATTAATCTTTCAAAAATAACCCACATTTTATTAATGTTTATTTTGAAAAATAAATTGTGATTTTTAATATCGAAAATCATCTTTTAAAATATTCTTCCATTCTTTCTGGAGAATTTTTAAAAGAATTTTTCTCACCTAGAAATTTCTTAAAAGTCATCCATTCGCAACTTTCTTGAATTTCATCATCGGAAAAAATCTCAATTTATTTATTTAAAAATAACTATTCTTCACAAATTAATTTAATCTAAAAAAAATCACTAATTAACAATATTAAAATATACAATTATTATAACAATATAAAATATGAAATATAATATGTAATATGATATACTAATAAAAATATAATATAATATAATAATATAATATAATATAATAAAAAATATATATATGGTTAATAAAATAATAAATAATAATAGCAATACTAATAATAATATAATATAAAATATAAAACCTGCAAAAACTTAAAAAATAATTAGTAAATAAATAATCAAAATAAAAATCAAATAAAACAAAAATAAAACAAAAATCTAATAAGACAAATATATATATATATATATATATGAAGAACATAAAACGTATAAAAGCAAAGCAAAATCAAATGAAAAAAAAATGCAAACAGCAAAGGTGCAAACAGCAGGGGGAGGGGCCAGCCCAGGCGCGGGCCGCGCGCGGGCCTGCTGGCCCGGTCCCCTGCTGTCTCTAAAAACTTTTTTTTTTTTGGTTCATTTGTTTACCTCTTTTTAAAAAAATCTCTTTTTTCTCTGAAATCCTTCAAGAACACCAAACCCGGATTTTTCTAGATTCCGGTGAGATGTTGCTGCCGCCGCCGCTGTCGCCGCCGCCGCCACCGCCGGTGCCGGTGGTCAAAAAAATTCCGAAAAATCACCAAAAATTCCTTTCGATCTCCTCTTTTCAAATATCAAATTAGTTTTTCCGAATCTCTCTAGAATTTCCTAGATCTGAAATTGAAGTTCGAAACTTCACCTCCTCCGATCTACTCCGTCGGTCGTCGAATGGCCACCAACTTTTAGTATGTGTTTCTTCTAATTAAAACGCAACTTTTCTTTCTCAAGAAATTTTTTCGAAACAAACTCTAACTCTCACTTTTGAATTTTCGAATTTTTTCTCTCAAAAAAATATTTTTTTATTTCGAAAAAAAACCTATAGTTGCTTCTAACTCTCCTTGATTTCTGATATTTTCTGATGTGTGTTGTGTTTGATGCTTGGGTTCTTTTTTATAGAGAAGAAATTAAGTTTTAATCTAGCTAGAAGTCTTCAATCTGATCAAGAGAGGTGTTTTGTTTCAATCACATTTTTAGAGTCCCACTTCAATCCAAAAAGAGGTTTATTTCAACCCAAATTTGTTTTTTTTTTCATTTTTTTATTAATTTCGAATTTCTTCTGATTTTTCTTTTAATTTTCGAAATTATCCAAATTTTTTATTTTTTTGATTTTTTTGATTTTTTTTTGTTTTTTTTTGCTTTAATAATAAAAATTATACCCGGATAAAATCCGGTGTCTACAGTTGCCCCTCTTTGTGCATTCCCTGAGAAACAGGGGATGTGCAAAGACGTAGACACCGTACTAAGTCCTATGTACTTAAAGAAAATTCTATCGTAGAAAAGCTTCTCTAAGCGAGGCATAAACTTTAAATAAACTCACCGTAAAAACATACTCCTCCACCGAGGCATCAACTTTAAACGAAAATACTCCTCCACCGAGGCATCAACTTTAAATGAAAATACTCCTCCACCGAGGCTTCAACTTTAAATAAAAACTCCTCCACCGAGGCTTCAACTTTAAATAAAAACTCCTCCACCGAGGCTTCAACTTTAAAAGAAAATACTCCTCCACCGAGGCTTCAACTTTAAAAGAAAATACTCCTCCACCGAGGCTTCAACTTTAAATAAAAACTCCTCCATCGAGGCTTCAACTTTAAAAGAAAACTCCTCCACCGAGGCTTCAACTTTAAAAGAAAATACTCCTCAACCGAGGCTTCAACTTTAAAAGAAAATACTCCTCCACCGAGGCTTCAACTTTAAATAAAAACTCCTCCATCGAGGCTTCAACTTTAAAAGAAAATACTCCTCCACCGAGGCTTCAACTTTAAATAAAAACTCCTCCACCGAGGCTTCGACTTTAAATAAAATACTCCTCCACCGAGGCTTCAACTTTAAATAAAAACTCCTCCACCGATGCTTCAACTTTAAATAAAAACTCCTCCACCGAGGCTTCAACTTTAAATAAAATACTCCTCCACCGAGGCTTCAACTTTAAAAGAAAATACTCCTCCACCGAGGCTTCAACTTTAAAAGAAAATACTCCTCCACCGAGGCTTCAACTTTAAAAGAAAATACTCCTCCACCGAGGCTTCAACTTTAAATGAAAAACTCCTCCACCGAGGCTTCAACTTTAAAAGAAAATACTCCTCCACCGAGGCTTCAACTTTAAAAGAAAATAAAGAAATTTGCAAAATTCTCAAACGTAAATGCAGACTTCAAAAATCTTACCTTGAGTCCTGAAAGAAAACGCTAACGCAAATTAGCATTCCGAGCTTATGTCCGAATCATACTGAATACCTGAAATAAGCTTTCTTGTGTGAAATTAAATGCAATGCAGTACATGAATGCCATGAATGCCGATGCATATCGTGCAAATGGATGTCATGAATGCTCTAATATCAACTCCCTGAAAATAAAAGGTTCTCAAGCTCATCATTTATCTCTGTTCGCACTTGGCTTCAAGCTGGTAGAACGAATCTTATTATCTCTTTCATTTTTCAAAATCTGCTGAATATAAATTTCTTTCTTCAAAAATTTCAAAACGCCAAACATTCTATATCTCATCTTATGCTAGCTTAACTGGGCTTCACATTCCATCCCGGAAATTCTCATCTTCACGGATTCTCATTTTTTAAAAATCAGATCTCATCTCATATCCTGACTTTTCTGTTCAATTATCCATAGATTTCTCATAAAATAAATGCAGGGATCTCTTAAGATCATATTCTAATTTATCAATCATTATTCTAATTTCATAGCAAACGCAATGCATGATGCATTCCCTCTATTCAATGCAAAGGTATAAAGTTGAGAATAACAAATGGAATAACAAATGGAAGGCAAAAAGATAGACTGGATAAGTTGGAAAGAAATATCTTTATTATCAAAATAAGGAAAAGAATTCATCTCAAGGAATAAAGGAATATCTCAAAAAGGTTTATCAACAAGGTGTTAGGATAACAAAACAATATCCAAACAATGAATACTTAGACAATCTTAACAGTTCATTCAAAATTCTCATCTAAAAACCAATTCCAATCGATGTCTTCAATCCTTCAGAGTTCATCAAACTAGACATTGTCCCCATCTTCATGAAATTTTCTGGACGACGCTGATCCTCCTCATATCTAAGTCGCCCTTTCAGGTTTTCAACTTAGACAACCCCCATTGACCCAAACCGCCCTTTTCGGGTTTTCAATTTGAGTCCTCCTTTTTCTTTTTTTCTTTCTTTTTTCTTTTTTCTTTTTTTCTTTTTTTCTTTTTTTCTTATTCTTTTTTCATTTTTTTTTTCAAAGAAATATTTCTCCACAGTATTTGGCAAATCATCCTCATTTGTCTTTCTCAAAATAATACTTCCTTCAAAAAAGCTTTTCATTTCATAAGAACTCCACAAATAGTTGTGTATTATCTCCAATGGCCATGTGACTTGAGATCAATTTCTTCAAAACTAATTATTTCTCAAAGTATCAAGAAGAACCTTCCCTCATCCTGTGTTCGTCTCAATCTTCTCGGAAGCAATTAAGCATATCAAACTGTAACAAGTCTTTTCCCTTCTTTTTTTTTTTTTTGGAGTTGTCTTCATGCATCTAAGCTTCATTGTCTCTTGATAATACCACAAGCATGTCCTAATTCAATACATGATTTCCAATTCAAACATTCACATTTGATCAAAATGGACTTTTCCAGGTACGTAATGTAGGCCAAGGTTTCGGGGTTATGAAAGAATGGATAAAATAGGCTCAAACATGTGTTTAGGGGTATTCAAACCAAGGATCTTTTTATCTCAAAACACTTCATATCTTTCTTTCCATTTCCAAGATAATCGAGCCATGGATCATTTTTTTCAATGAGGATTTTCAAAACTTTGCGCGTCTATCTTTTCATTTCTTTTCTTTCCTTTTTTCTTTTTTCTTTTTTCTTTTTTTTTTCACTATTTTTTTCTTTTTTTCTCTTTTCCTTTTTTTTTTTGCCTTTTTTATCATAAAGTGAGTTTGAAAATTTGAAACTCAATCTATTTCAATATATGCCCTCCTGACATAAAGCATTTATGGTGTAGAAATATGATCCAAACGTATGACCCTCCATAGAAAGATAATTCTTCACTCTTGCCCCCTGGTGTGGCGGGTGATCCTTAGTTGGGTTTATTCGAAAAAAAATCCAATAGGCTCAAAAGGGGTAGCAAAGGATAATTTCTCATTTTGTGAAAGGAATATGAAAGATGGCCATTATCATCTCAAATGTGAATATTTTCATCAAAAAACATTTATTGAAAAATGACAAGCTTATAGAAATTCAACACAATGAATCTATATGCTTGTAAAGGAATTCAACAGCCATTAATATACTTGTGAAGCAATTCTACCAATTTTCCTCTAATCATGCCAAAACTGCATATCAACTTTCATCTGTAATCTTCAACAGCATCTCTAGTTTCACCCGTCTTAACTTTTGTTGCACTGGCTTGTATTCTGGCCGTAAAGGCAATCTATGCTCCATAATATCTGTATCTAAACCCGGCATGTCTCTGTATGACCATGCGAACACATCCACAAATTCTCTGAGCAAATCTTCTAATCTCTTCTTTTGAACAGGTGGCAACTACGCGCCGATCTTTACTTCTTTCTTATTTTCCTCATCTCCCAAATTGATCATCTCAGTAACCTCTTGATGTGGTTCAATCGGTTTCTTTTCTTATTCCATTAATCTCAATAAATCTGGAGACAAAGTATAGTCATCTGATTCCTCTTCATTATCAAATTCATCAACATGAACTGTGTTTTCAAAATCGAATCCCAAATTATTATTAAGATTGTCTTTGTATTCATTACTTGGAATTCTGAAATTGAATTGAATGGAAAGAAAGAAAGGCAACAATGAAAGAAAGGAAAAATGACAACCATGAATAATAGAGGGAATGAAAATGCATCTTGTTCCTAATTTATTAAAATAGTGAGAAATAAACTAGCCCATACATAAAAGAACATCCCTAATGCCCCTGGGCATGAGCAACTAGGGACTTGACTCCCTGCATTATATTTTATGAGATTCAAGGATAACCAACAGCTTTGTCACTTTCCAATTACCCAGCTCCATTTCAGGTGAGCACGGGTACACCAACAACTCTTCCTTGACATCAGATTTCATTCCTGCTTTCTCCACCATTTGAATAGAAAGCTCGGAAAACGCTTCTTCTAAATTTGGCGGAAGTGTGTAGGGATAAATACATCCCCCTAAGTGAAAAGTGGAATAAAGATAAGGAAATACCATCTTCCTCGGCTCCCACTCATACCCTTTCACACGAGCCAATTTTTTCTTCCTCTTCTCGAACTCGACTATCTTTTTCTCATCAAAGATGTGATCGGTTTCACTGAAGATTCTCCAATTACCATATCAATTTCATCTGCCCCAAACTCTGTGTAAAACTCAACCTGAGAGAGATCCATTAGTTTCTGTAACTCATGCCGGAATTCAACACAACCTTGCACCGAATGGCCCACTATACCTTGGTGATATTTGCAAATCTTGCTTGGATCATATTCACCAAGATAGCTACCTAAATTAGCCTGTATAGGACTAATCATGCTAGCTTTAACCAGGACATCGAAGATGTAATCCATTGATGTCGTAACCTCATCCACTTTACGCTTGACCACGGTAACCTTGCCATCTCCCAAAGCATTTACCGTCGGCCTTGCATGGTTTGGTAGCGGATTACCGTTGACGTTCGGGCCACCTTTCTCCTCAAAATTTATCAACCCGGCCTTAATCAAACCTTGTACTTTGTACTTCAGAGCTGTACAATTTTCGGTGGAGTGTCCCACATTTCCCGAATGGTAGTCACATCGGGCATTAGGATCATACCACCTAGGGTATGGAGGTTTCAAAGGTTCCAAGTGTACAGGTGCAACCAGATGGTTCTTGATAAGATCTGGAAGCAAATCTGCATAAGCCATGGGAATCGGATCAAACGATATTCTTTCCTGGTTGGCTCGTGGTCCTCTCGGATTACTCGTGAGTTGATTAGCTTGTACGGATGGCCCAACTGGAGGAGCCAATGGTCTTGGACGGAAATTAGGTTGGAATATCTGCGGAGGTGCAGGTGGATAAGCATATGAAATCGGATTGATGGCATTGGTATTCGGGTAGTATGGCTGGTACATGGACTGCGGGAAGTGTGGGACGTAACCTCCCGTTTGTTGCCCCCCATATGCAACAGTCTGGACATCAGCTTCCTTCTTCTTTGTCACATTATTCCTCTTCACAACAGATTCTCCCCCTTCAATCTTGCCACTTTTGATGGCATTTTCTATGATTTCGCCAGAAATCACCATATCAGCAAAGTTCTTTGTGGCGTTCCCAATCATCCTGTCGTAGTATGGAGCCTTAAGAGTACTAACGAACAGTACCGTAGTCTCTTTCTCAGTCAGAGGTGGCTGAATCTGGGCAGCAATATCTCTCCATCTCTGGGCATAGTCCTTAAAACTTTCGGTAGACTTCTTCTCCATGTTTTGTAGAGACAAACGGTCAGGAGCCATATCAACGATATGCTTATATTGGCTAATGAATGCCTTGGCCAATTCTTTCCAAGTACGAACTCGATTCCTGTCTAGTTGAACATACCATCTAGCAGCGGACCCCGTAAGACTATCCTGAAATACATGGACCAGCAGCTTGTCATTTCTGGTGTAGGCTGCCATTTTCCGGCAGTACATGGTGACATGAGATATGGGACACTTAGACCCATCAAACTTTTCAAAGTCAGGAGTCTTGAACTTAGGCGGGATTACTACATCCGGCACTAAACAAAGTCCCTCAGCATCCATAGAACCATAGCAGTCTAGCCCCTCAACAGCTTGAAGCCTTTCTTCAATCATCTTCATTTTACGAGACTCGATCTCTTCTGCCACTTTCAGCTTCTCTAACTCTTTAGGATCGTCCAAATATGGAACTTGGACTGGGTCTATCTTTGTTCCAGGAACAGGAAAAGTGAACCCCGGGATTTGAGGTTGGCCGTGTGGATAAGTGAATCCTTCCATGTAGGGCATCTGTTGCAATTGTTCATGTTGTGCTTGAGGTCGAAAACCGGGCGGACATAAGGATTCACCCACATTCTGCTCTTTCCCCTGAGAACCAGATTCATCACCCTTATTCTTCCCTTTCAGACTTCTCATCATTTCCAGCAAAGAACTTAACTGCTCTCTAATCTCATCCTGAGCTTGTTCTATCTTATCCATTCTTGAAGATTGTTCTTCAGCCATTTCTTTAACTCTTGATCTGGTGTTGTAAGAGTGACGAGAAGACTGTCTCGAAGATTCTGACTGTCGAGCTATCCTTGAACCTTTAGCAAAGTTTCTTAAATTAGGATGATATGCTTAAAACTTTAAATCTAAATTGATGATGTTTATGCACATATGGATGAAATGCTATGAAAGAACATCAGCCACATAACAAATGTAGATAAAAAGAATTTTATAAATAAAATTACCAAATCCATAGAAATCCTAAAAACCAAAGCGATCCTAAAAACATAAAAAATAAAATAACAACTTCAACTGGTCCTAAAAAATGAAAAGTTCTTACAAAGAATCCTAAAATCATAAATCTAAATAAGAAA
The DNA here is from genome assembly GCA_030761205.1 of Fremontodendron californicum. Classification (NCBI taxonomy): domain Eukaryota; kingdom Viridiplantae; phylum Streptophyta; class Magnoliopsida; order Malvales; family Malvaceae; genus Fremontodendron; species Fremontodendron californicum. The sequence continues at coordinate 25,695,761 of JAULJL010000013.1, forward strand.
AATTCTAACGCCTCCAAAGGAACTTGACAATCTGACGGTAGTGAGACTGAGCTTCGTCCAAAAGTTCGTATATGAGATGGCCGTTTTCATGGAATGGATGTACTTTCGCCTTAACCTCCATGATCCTATCATACATGTCTTCTGCCTTACGGGATGCCACATCAAAATGGTCAAACATATTTTCAAGAAGATTTCGCTTTTTAGAGTCCGTATCTCGGAGTTTGGAACATTCTTCCTTCAAGTTCATTAATTCGGTAACTAATTCCTGGCAATCAGCTATTCTTCTTTCTTGATCAAACAATAACTCCCCATTCTCATCTTTTAGGCGTCCGACCTCAGTAATCAAAAGCGAATATTTATTTTCCATAACTGTCAAGGATTCTTTCAAAATGTCGCCATCCTCGGTGAGTTTCTGAACAATACCATCTCTTTCCACTAAACCATCCCCCAACTTTCGAACCTTCAATCGAAGCTTCTTGGCCTTGCTTTTTTCTTTGTTCAATCCTTTTTTCTAACTCTTCTACCCTTGATTGCAGCTTTCGATTTTCTTCTCCCAATCCATCTTTCTCTTCTTCTAGCTTTCTTTTAGCCTTTTCTATCCTTAGCATAGGATCCGAAGCTATAACCTTGGCCAAACCGTCTGAACTTCTTTTGCAAGGAATCACAATATCTTTGGTTCTCCTGGCTTGCCACACAGAGTATTCAGGAGTAGTGTTCCATGAGATACTACCCCCTTCGACTCTAACCGTTAATTTCCAAGCCTTTGTGAGTTCTTCTATCCTGGTGATAACCCCATTGTCTGAATAGGAGAAGTCCACCTGGTTAAGTCCATGGGTCATCGGTATGAACTGCTTATACCCCGCCTGTCTCCGTACCATGATGGGAGAGTAGCTAACGGCACCCCAAAGTCCCAAGAGAGGAACCCAAGGTTGATCACCACAGCTAAATAACATAGGTCCATGAGGCATCCATGGTGCTTTCCAGATCACTTGTCGGCTTGTAAGTTCTCGTAACATCACTATCCATTCTTCTTTTGACCTTGACTCAGGCCATGTGCTTTCACAGAATTCCTTGATAGGGATGCTAGTGGTGAAGTACGGCTTTCGGAACTTCGACTCTTGGCACTCAAAATGACTTTTCATCCAGATGTAGAGCAACTGTAAACATCCGATGAAACGCCCTTTTCCATTTCTCCTGCAGTGATTCAGTGACCTGATAGACTCGGCTAATATAGCTGGAACTGTATTGATCTGATGTCGAACTTGGTCCATGAAATTCACCACAGTTGTTTCAATATGTCCCAATATCTTCGGGAAAACCATAAGTCCATAAATAGCCAAAGCCATCACCTCCAAACCTTTATCATCATCCGGGTGTTTGACAATGAAGTTTCGGAGAATATTCCATGGAATACCAGTGCTTTTACCCTTTGTCTTCACAATCTTGTCAACTTCTGTCAAGCTGATTCCCATGATCTTTGCTACTTTCTTCCGATAACCTGTCTTGTTCTTCCAGTAGACTTTGTCTGGATTAGGAGGATCCAAACGAAGCAGTGCTGAATATTCTTCTATAGTTGGAACCATATCTACTTCGTTGAACACAAAGCACCTGTATGATGGGTCCCAAAACTGCATCATGGCTCTTACCAGGTTATTATCAACTTCAACAGATAGGAGCAAGGCCAGGTCCCCATACTTTCGTCTGAATGTTTCTTGTCAAGTTCCATTCCAGGAATGCCAAATGCTGATCAAATCTTCAAGGTTGTTCTGTGCCAGATCCATGTGAACTCTCTCGGGAAGAGTAGAGACATACCCGACTGGAAGACAATCTCCTGTATTTTGCTGGATTGCTTCGGACCTAAGCTTCAAACTATTGGCAAATTCACGCTTGGCGACTGTCAGGTTTTCCATGGATTCAGTAGACATTCTTTCTATCTAGACCGTTATGTGGCAAGATGACTTTATGAAGATGCATGATGTATGAAAAGAAAGAAACAAACAGTTAGATGTTATGTCAACAAACTTATGAAAAGATAAAAATACAACAACATGTGTAAGCATTACATCATCATGGTAAGCATATCAACAAAACAAACGTGTAAGGTGAACAAAGCATCATGTTAATGATAAAAGTATAGGGTAAGAAGTGTCCCTTCATGTGTCCTAAATTCGGGTTCTCCTCTATATAAGGTTGGATATGGCTCTATCTTAAAGTTTGGCCACTTAAGTATTGTTTATATGCTGGGTTAGGATACTTGACCAAGCTAAAAAGGTCCCCAAATTGCTCCTTAACATCATCCATGTAGGATGAGTAAGGCACCCCATTCCTCACCCATTACAGGCTCCAACCGGAAGGGTTCAATTCGGGTGAGAGTATTTTCCAAAGTTATGGCGGAGATTTATCATCTCTCAAAGACTTTGGTACTTTACACTCTGAAGGTGTTTCGCTAGCCGTTGCGAAGGTTTTCACCTCTCGAGGCGTAGGTACTTTACCCCCTCCTAAAAGGGACGAGTCCGGGTATAGGACTTTATGATATGCAATGTGTCGTGTGTGCGAAGGGACATTCAAACCTTGCTTTACCCATAAATGTACAATGAAACAAAAGTTGTTAGTACAAATAACAAAAATCAAAATCAAAAATACAAATAAATAAATAAACAAATAAATAAATAAATCAACAAATAAATAAATACATAAAAATTTAAACACTTAAAGACCAAATTTCAAACCTAAAGTATCACAAGACTAATCTATGGCTCGACTCTCGAGTATCCCCAGTGGAGTCGCCAAACTGTCATAACGTGCCAAATACGAATTCAGCATGCTAGACACAAATCAATGGAGTCGCCACTAATCATCTAATCTAGGTGTGATTAGTCACCTTTATGAATCTATCCTATTTAAAGTAATCCTAAGCTTGACTAAGACACCTTAAAAAGAATAGGTTCTGGTCTACTTTATCAGAACTAGGTTCGGGAGTACGGTTACGTGTGAGGAAGGATTAGCACCCTCACGACGCCTATCTAAGAGATAGTACCTAATTAGTCTTGTGATACCTAAAAAGTCTTAATTAATTGGTCTTGTCTATCCTATTTTCATTTTAATTATTAAAGTTAGAAATATCGGAAATTATTTTTTAGGTCTTCCTTCCATTCATTCTGGAGAAATTACTAAAAAATATTTCCTCACCTCGAGAGTATTCCAAAGAAACCATTCGTTCTATTGAAGAGGCTTCGTCGTCGGAAAAATTAAATTATTTAACAAATTATTTCTCTTAAATTAATCTTTCAAAAATAACCCACATTTTATTAATGTTTATTTTGAAAAATAAATTGTGATTTTTAATATCGAAAATCATCTTTTAAAATATTCTTCCATTCTTTCTCGAGAATTTTTAAAAGAATTTTTCTCACCTAAAAATTTCTTAAAAGTCATCCATTCGCAACTTTCTTGAATTTCATCATCGGAAAAAATCTCAATTTATTTATTTAAAAATAACTATTCTTCACAAATTAATTTAATCTAAAAAAAATCACTAATTAACAATATTAAAATATACAATTATTATAACAATATAAAATATGAAATATAATATGTAATATGATATACTAATAAAAATATAATATAATATAATAATATAATATAATATAATAAAAAATATATATATGGTTAATAAAATAATAAATAATAATAGCAATACTAATAATAATATGATATAAAATATAAAACCTGCAAAAACTTAAAAAATAATTAGTAAATAAATAATCAAAATAAAAATCAAATAAAACAAAAATAAAACAAAAATCTAATAAGACAAAAAAATATATATATATATATATATATGAAGAACATAAAACGTATAAAAGCAAAGCAAAATCAAATGAAAAAAAAATGCAAACAGCAAAGGTGCAAACAGCAGGGGGAGGGGCCAGCCCAGGCGCGGGCCGCGCGCGGGCCTGCTGGCCCGGGCCCCTGCTGTCTCTAAAAACTTTTTTTTTTGGTTCATTTGTTTACCTCTTTTTAAAAAAATCTCTTTTTTCTCTGAAATCCTTCAAGAACACCAAACCCGGATTTTTCTAGATTCCGGTGAGATGTTGCTGTCGCCGCCGCCGCCACTGCCGGTGCCGGTGGTCAAAAAAATTCTGAAAAATCACCAAAAATTCCTTTCGATCTCCTCTTTTCAAATATCAAATTAGTTTTTTCCGAATCTCTCTAGAATTTCCTAGATCTGAAATTGAAGTTCGAAACTTCACCTCCTCCGATCTACTCCGTCGGTCGTCGAATGGCCACCAACTTTTAGTATGTGTTTCTTCTAATTAAAACGCAACTTTTCTTTCTCAAGAAATTTTTTCGAAACAAACTCTAACTCTCACTTTTGAATTTTCGAATTTTTTCTCTCAAAAAAATATTTTTTTATTTCGAAAAAAAACCTATAGTTGCTTCTAACTCTCCTTGATTTCTGATATTTTCTGATGTGTGTTGTGTTTGATGCTTGGGTTCTTTTTTATAGAGAAGAAATTAAGTTTTAATCTAGCTAGAAGTCTTCAATCTGATCAAGAGAGGTGTTTTGTTTCAATCACATTTTTAGAGTCCCACTTCAATCCAAAAAGAGGTTTATTTCAACCCAAATTTGTTTTTTTTTCATTTTTTTATTAATTTCGAATTTCTTCTGATTTTTCTTTTAATTTTCGAAATTATCCAAATTTTTTATTTTTTTGATTTTTTTGATTTTTTTTGTTTTTTTTTTTTTGCTTTAATAATAAAAATTATACCCGGATAAAATCCGGTGTCTACAAGTTACTGAGATAGAAAAGTTATCTTTAACTCTTATCACTAGAGTAGTTTATCTTGAATAGGATCTACTAAGATAATATCAACTAAGTAATTATCAAGATAATTAAATAATCATCTTGGCTTTATTAAATTATCATGTGGGCCACATTATTATCTAACATTCTCCCACTTGGCCCATATGATAAAACCAAAAAATGGAATAGGTGATATTTAAATCCAAAACTCAATATGGCCATAATTACTCTAGCCAAACTCCCACTCAATTAAAGATTCACATAACACGAATCATGGCAGTAGCATTCTAATTCGAATATTTCCTTCCATGATTACAATGTATGATTCTCTTTAAAAGAGAACTTTATGAGATAATACTTTATGAATGAATTTCCCGTAGTCATTTAAGGTCCAAACAAACATGTAAATTTTATGTGCACAAACTGAAACATGTTCATAAATTCTAAGATGTGAAAATAACAAAATTAAGCATGTTAAAGATGTCAAACCACACTTTAACAGACATTACTTAGTCCCATACGATCCACATGATAATAAACTGTTTTGTCAACAATGCTTTAGTCACGGGATCTGCGACCATCAAGTCTGTACTAATGTGTTGAATATTCACTTCTTGTTTTTTTACATGATCTTTAACAACAAGATACTTTAAATCGATGTGCTTACTGTGATTTTCACTTTTATCATTCTTATAAAAGAATACCGTAGAAGAGTTGTCATAATACTCAATGGCCTTGCAAAAATTGACAACTCTCTAACTAAAGATAAAATATCTCAATCTTAATGCTTGTGATGTTGCTTCATAACATAATTCTTATAGCAGATTTCACATGATCAAGGCCATGATTACTTTAATATCTGCCAAGTAGTACTACTACAAACCTTATGTCAAGTCTTGTACAAACCTGACCATACATAAGGCTACCAACAACAGATGCATATGTAATGCATTTCATCTGCTTCTTTTTCCAAATTGTTTTGGGGACACTGGCTTAAACCGAATTCCCCTTTCACAATTGGTGCCACTATAGGTGAACAAATTTTCATCCTAAATTTCTCTAAAACCCCTTTGATATAAGCTTATTGAGATAGGCTTAATATCTTTTCTATCTCTATGAATCTCTATGCCTATAACATAATAGGCTTCACCCAAATCAAAAGGTTTTGTGAAAGAAAAGCATTTGTGTCATGTAACAAAGCTAAATTACTGTTTGCAAGAACAATAACATCAATATATAAGACTAAAATATAAACTTACTCCCACTGGCCTTAAGGTGTATACAGGGATCAACAACATTTTCAGTGAAACCAAATGATTTTACAACATTGTGAAACTTTATATACCAATTGACGGGATGCTTGTTTTAGTCCATATATTGATTTTTTAAATTTGCAAACCAAATTACTATTTTCAAAGAAACCTTTAGGTTGAATCATGTATACCTGTTCTTCAATATCTCCATTTAAGAAAGTTGTTTTCACATCCATTTGATGTAACTCTAAATCAATATAAGCTACCAGAGCTATGATAATTCTAAATGTATCCTTCTTAGAAATTGAAGAGAAGGTTTCATGGTAATCAATACCTTCACTTTGAGTGAATCTTTTGGCAACAAGTTTAACCTTATACCATTCAACATTACCAGATGGTAATTCAACGAGTTCCTAGACTGGATTGTTAGCCATTGGTTTCATGTCTTTTATCATAGCTTTATGCTAGAGTGTAGAATTGCACTACTCATGATTTGTAAAAACGAGATCATCTTTAGGTCCAATATCAAAATTAGACTTTTGTAAGTATACAACAAATCATTAGAAATATCTAGTTTTCTTGTCCTGTTGGATCTTTTCAATTCTATTATAATAGAATTGTCAGTGAGATTATTGTTTTCTTATAAAGGTTGTTCTTAATTTGATTGTTCTCCAGTTAATTCTATGGGTTTGTTTTGAAAAACAATCAATTTCTTTACAAGAGATTTATCCAATTTAGTTTCTTCCTCAATATCAATCTTACGAGGAAAGTCACCCTCACTGGACTCATCATCCATAAGAAACTTAGTATTTCTAGCTTCAACAATTCTAGATAAATACGATGGATAGTGAAATCTATACCCCTAGTTAACTACATAGCCTATAGCTGCTAACTATTCTTGGATCCAGTTTCATTATGTTTGGGTCATAGACCTTCACATTAACTGGACAACCCCAAGTATGTAAATGTCTTGATCTAGATTTCCAACTATTCCAATAGAAGTTTCAGAAATTGATTTAGTTGGAACTTTATTTAAGACACAAATAACAGTTTTAAAGACATTACTCCATAAACTTAGGGGAAGGTGTATGATCTCTTAAATGTCAGTGCTTCTTTTAACCTCTTTTGTGGACTTGTTAGTTTGCTTTCCTCAATGCAACTAACACGTGTCAAAATCAATAAAATCAAAAGTTTTAAGGACTCCATCATTTACCAATCTCTTAAATTTCTGTATAAAGATATGACACAATCTTTTATACCAAAACTTGTAAGAGTTTATAGCACATCTTTTACTACCAGAAATCGAATGCATAGCTAACAAACTATTCTTATATTGAGGATCCAAATCAATTTTGTATAAATAATCATTTAAATGATAAAAACCAATAGAAACATTATCTTTTGAAATTTCAATAATAGAAATTTTAAACTTAAGTTCAAAACCCAAAATTTCTAATTTAGGAATGAAAATCACAATTTCTTGGAAAATATAGAAAAAGTTTCTTCAAGGTGTAAAATAGATCCTGATTTCAAAATGATTCTGAGAGTCCTTATTCCTTCTACTTGTGAAGGTAACCAATTTCCTAAGTAGATGTTTCTCCCACTTTCCTTCTGTTTCCTTAGCTTTATGAAACCTTACATGGTTGTAGATGATTTGTTGATCCAGAGTCTAATCACCATGTATTATGAGGAACATCAATAAAAGAGATTCATAACATACACAAAAATGAGTTTACCTTTCTTTTCGAGCCTTCTTTTATACTTTAGGCAATCTATCTTCATATGTTTAAGTGTTCCTACAAAAGAAGGTTTTGACGTCATTTTTCTTTATTGACGTTTTTCCTTGTTTCTTCATTTTTAGAACAATTTTGTCATTCTCTTATCACCCCTTTTACCATGAGTCACTAGGAAGCTGTATCTAGTTTCTCATCCTTCAATCTCTCTTCCTCTTGAACACACATGGTTAAGAGTTCATTTATAGACCATTTTACTTTATATGTGTTTTGAATGGTCTATTCTCATTTGAAAAGAGTTGAATATAAAAGTTATAAAAAATAACTCAGATAACTCAATTTCTAAAACTTAAGTTGAGCAACAATGTCACTCACATTCCATAATGTGCCCATACACATTTTTAGAACTGTTATGCTTTATTCCTGAAAGCTTCCTTATTAAGGTGGTAGCCAAAGCTTTATCAAATTTAATAAACTTGTTTTCAATGGCTTTCAAGTAATCCTTGACATTGTCACAATCTAGGGTTCCACCTCGGATGGACTTACTAATATAGGATTTGATGTACATCATACTTAAACGATTAGATTTCTCTCACTGTACATGCAAATCCATTTACCTTTGCGTACTTGATACGTTGAGGACATGTTTGTCTCCTGAAACGCTAAGTCAAGGTCCTTACACCCAAAAATAGCTCAATTTACTCCTTTCAATCAGAGTAATTTCATCACCAAATAACATTGAACTTATAGCACCCTCATATATCAAAATAGTAGAAATAACTGTAAAATACAAGAACACAATCATGCTGTGAAAAAAAAAATCCTTTATTTTGAATAAATCACCTTTATATTCAAATAGTAAATTCAAACCTTCCATGGGTAGAGGTGTATCATGCATATGAATTTACATAACTTTATGATAAAACAATAACTAAAACACCAAAATTAAATAATTCATACCAGTGGGCCTGGGAAAAATTTGCTTTTGATGGTATCATGTTTTATCATTTTACAAAAAATTAATTATCTCCTTGTGAGACCAAATAAATAATTTTTCTATAAAATAATTCTTTATCGATGTTATTTTTCTTACGTAGTTATTTAAAGAAAAACTTTATTTTAAATAATTACTTATTTTATCTAAATCAATCAACTTAAGATGCTGTGGCTACTCCAAGCTAATGATTTAGAACTTTAAAATAACATCCAACATGCATAAAATTTATTGCATATCACAAATAAATCCATATTAATGTCATTTTCCTTATATAGTTATTTAAAGAAGACTTTATTTTAAATAACTACTAATTTTATCTAAATCAATCAACTTATGATGTTGTGGCTTCTCTCAAGCTAATGATTTAGAACTTTAATAATGACATCTAAATTTTATGCAATAAATTATTTTATATCAATGTCATTATCCGTATGTAGTTCTTTAAAGAAAAACTTTAATTTTAAATAACTACTTATTTATCTAAACCACTTAACTTAAGATGCTGTGACTACTCTCAAGCTAGTGATTTAGAACTTTAATAATGACATCTAACATGTATGCAAAAAATTATTGCAAATAATCGCAGCGAAAGATAACATTATATCATGCAATAATTAACATATTGCAAATATATCATATATAATTACATATTAATGTCATTTTCCATATGTAGTTATTTAAAGAAAACTTTATTTTAAATAACTACTAATTTTATCTAAATCAACCAACTTAAGATGCTGTGGCTATTCTTAAGCTAGTGATTTAGAACTTTATTAATGACATAATACATGCATTGCATATATTATTTAATAACATATGAAATATGACCAAGATGATTATCATAGTCTGAATAAATGAACAAATTTTATGGCATAATTGTGCATATTGCTATTAAAATTGAAATACTAAAATTAGTAAAATAAGTTTATTTATATGTCATTTACCTTATGTAGTTCTTTAAACTACCAATAAATCAAATAACTTAACACTATAGCTAATCCCAAGCTAGTGATTTAGAACCTGAATAATGATATCATATTTCTATGCAAAAGAAAATTTATTGCATATTCAAAATTTTGCAGAGCAATTATTCATCTTGACATGTTATAACATAGTGCATGTTCATGGCATAATATATACATTCCATAAAAAGAAAATACATGCTTCAATAACATACAAAAATATGCTCAAGATTCAGAACTAATAAATTTAATTGCATATTAGTGTGCATATTACAAATAAGATTGAGATTCAAAATTAGTAAAAAGAATAAAATTTACTAAATATTCAATCATGCACTTCATACTTTAGGTTGAGAGTACAAAAACATTGATCACTTTATGGGAAGAGTTCATACTCCCAACATATTCTCAACATGCCAAAATATTTAAATATTTATCATTTAATCATGTAAAGACCCTAAAACATGATTTTATGCTAGATTAACATAACCCAAGTAACAATTTGATTAAAAACAATAAGAATCAAATCACTAACAATATTTTAGGATTCTTGTTTCATGCTTTAAAATAAAGTTAAAAGCTTCCAAAACCCTAAAACATAATTTCTAACAAGATTTTGGGGTTTCTCTCAACTTTCTTGTTTCATGCTTAAAATAAAATTAAAAGCATTCAAAACCTTAAAACATGATTCTGAAGCAAATCAATACATGCATGCTTTAAAAAACATACTTAAAATCTGAACAACATAGTTAGAGAGATGGCGCTGATACCAATTGTAAAAAATCAAAAACTAAAAGCGTACCTCCAGCAATTGTTGATCAAGAACGCGACCTTGCTCCAAACACTAAAAGAAACTCTCACACTTTAGTATATGCCTTCTAGTCTATTTCTTGTGTTTTCTGTAGTTACCTTGAGATGGTTTCACAGGCAATTTATAGACTAGACTAGGGACCTATACTAGATAACTGATAGAGTTAAATCCTACCATCAAGGAATCCTTATCAGTTACTAAAATAGAGAAGTTATCTTTAACTCTTATCACTAGAGTAGTTTATCTTGAATATGATTTACTAAGATAATATCACCTAAGTAATTATCAAGATAATTAAAAAATTATCTTGACTTTATTAAATTATCATGTGGGTCACATTATTATCTAACACATCATTCTTAAAGATAAGTTTTCTTATTCATTGAAAATGTGACAGATTAATGGGTAATATACTAATATAAGAGAGCTAAATATGATCAAATACAGATGATACATAAAATAAAAGGTCAAATACAGAATTTTATTATATTAGGTCATAAAATTTAATGGTTGAATTAATTATATATGTAAAATTAAATTAATTTTACATTGACATATGTACATTTTTTTTTTAATGTTATACTATTTATAATTTGGGTTTCCAACGGTCAACCCAGTCAACCCTCGATATATTTCTCTGTAATATTCTTTTAAAGAGTTGTTGCACGAATAATCAGGAAAGCAGAAATTGAATTTTGAGTTGTCGATTTTTTTTTAAATGAAGAGAATAAATGGTCAAATTAATTGAACAATTGATCTATCTAAGAACATTTAGATGTTGAAATCACTAATATATAATATGATAATATCAATGTTAGTTACTAGTTGTTGAAATTTGAGCGTTGAGAAAAGTTTGCTAAAACTAATTTTCCATGTTTATTGAGAACCTAAAAAATGGTAGGACCATCAATTAATTAAAGTAGCATGCATTCGATATATTTAGTGTGAACCACACAGTCTTGTTGGTCCATAATAGTATAGCAGATGCACAACGGACTTTATATTAGGATCCGCTTAATCGGTTAGGCACTGATTAAGGATTATTTATTTATTATTTTAGTAAAAAATTTATTTAATACATTACTTTTATTGAATTAAAAAAAATAATGCATTAATTATATATATTTTTTATATATAGCACCTTAACTAGTGTCTTAATATTTTTCATTATATTAATGTTGAACCAAAAAGAAAGAATGCAATTCTTTTCAATTATTATTTCTTTTTCTTTTTCAACAAAATATAAATATGTCAAAGTTAGAACAATAAGGTCATGGTAGTTCTGGGTTTGAACTTTGAAAAATGAATTGATCCAGATGTTCCATAATGACCAGAACTTTAAAGTTGAAAATTAGGAGACATTTAAGTTTTATTTATTACTTGATAGATTTAAATAATAATAATTACTAGGGAATTGTAGATGGATGATGCAAGCACACATATTTTTTTAAAAGTTTAAAAGATTAAGGCTGGATTTAATAGGAATGACAGAAAGAAATAAAGACGAAAAATAATTAATATTATAATTAATATTTAAAATGGGAAAGTAATTATAAATTTTAATTATTGGGTTAATAATTTTTTTAATCCTTTTTATCAAGTAAAACTTTAAAAAAATGGATGGAAGCGATCCCCTCCAAAGTTCTTAAAATTTTATTATATTTATATAAAATTTAATTTAAATAAATTTAATTAAATGAGAATTATAATTTTTTTCTGTGAAAAATTAAATATAAAATTTTTCACTCCTCAAAATGAAAATCCTGATTTTGTTACTATTAAAAGTTGCTTAAATAAAAAGGTTAAATCTTTAGGGTTTCATGATTGTTCAGTTGCTTATCACTAGCCATTAACCAACACATCAAAGTATAAACTCAAAAGTGAAAGTGTAACAAAAGAGAAGATTCTTATCTGATTTCATTTAATGGATGTATATAGATATCAATTAAGAATTATTTAATTTTAAATTTTAATTTTTTTTATATTTAATATATTATTTTTATTAAATTTAAAAAAAATAATTTATTAATTATATTATATATATATATATCATTTTAATTAATATGTAATGATACCGGTTAACGTTTCTCTTCTTTTCATTTTAATTAATATGTAATGTCCCCATAGTAGGTCATGACTCATGGGCTGAACTCTACTCTGTCTCTACTTTGCACTACTAATTTTTTTTTATTGGACCAACATTTTGCTATTAGGACATCAATTAATCATCTGCAATTACCAAAATATCTCATTAGTTAGAATTAGCTTTTCTTGAACATTTCATGTTCAAAACTTTAAAAATGAATGTAAAATTACAAATGAAAAAGAGTTACTTCAATATATATATAGAAAATACATTTTATATGAATCCTTTAAATCTAATGATTTATATATAGGATTTTGTTAACGAGTGTCCTTAGAATATTTTTTTAAAATTAATTAATATATTATTTATAATAATAATGTTATATTAAATGAAATAGTTGACAGTTTATTTATCATTTTTAATGTATAGAATGAAAATATTATCATATATAATAATTTTAAAAATTATCCTTAGAATACTTATTAGTAAAATCCATATATATATATATATATATATATATATATATATATCAGTCTTCATTTCTTGAAGAGAAAGGCTATTTGACAAGAAAGTGATCATCAACTTAGATTGCTTATGAGAAGGGAAAAAGAAGAAGAAAACATGTTTAACTATGGGTATTGACAGTTACAAGGGAAAATCTCACACGTTTTATATCTAAGAAGGTAAGCTTTGATCAATTTAAAAATGTCAATATTAGTTATTAGTTGTTGAAATTTGAGCATTGAGAAAAGTTTGCTAAAATTAATTGAGTTTGTTTAATTGGTGTTTATAGACATCAATTAAAAATTATTTAATTATCATTTAATGAAATTTTTTATTTAATACATCATTTTTATTAAGTTAAAAAATATATAATATATTAATTATATATATATATATATTTTGTATATCACTTTAACGAATATCATTAGACACTGATTAATTAATTAAAGTAGCATGAATTCAATATCTTTAGTGTGAACCACACAGCAGCCTGAATATTAAATGTTGGACCAAAAAGAAAGAATGCAAATTTATATATATATAGTCAATACCCCCTACCCCAAAATTTATATAAATAGGCAAAATAAAATTGGCATCCAGAATTTATTCCTAAAACATATTTATTGAAGGGTTTTACTTTAAATTTAAATGAATTATATATAATGTAAATTAAGGACTTTTTAATTTTACACATTTTTTGACCATTAATCTGCATTTGATGAAAGCATAGAAATTAAAAATGACTTTATATAATATAAGTATAATTTATTGGTTTTTTTTTTTTTGGATTTGTGGCTTGTTAGTTACTTATTTTCTATAGGACAATAAGCAGGTATCATCTTTTGAAAGGAAAAGAGAAATTAAAATAATTGATAACAGCCATGTATTATGTTAGCGATTAAAATTTAATTTCTTGCAATATCAAATACAAAAATAAAAATAACGTATTAAAAAAAAGATATAAAGGAAAGAAAAAGGGGGAATTATTATGCAAAATTAAAATAACAAAAAATGAATTATTCCAATTTATAAGTAATAATGCAAAATGCAGTTATACAAATGCCAAATTCCAATAACCTTTTGACTTAATGGTAACCTAGCTTGTAATTAATCTGGCATTTTGAAGTTCAAGCCCCTCCTCTCCCCAAAAAAAAAAAAATTAAAAAAAGAGGAAAACTTAAAAACACTGGAATTTTGCCTAAAATTATAGGAGGATTTGATTGAGCTTCAATGTTAGGTATGTGTTTGGACCCTTATAAAATAATGCACTTTATCAAAGTTAGCCGTATGTTTTGATGTTTTTATTATATTAGTATGGGTTTGGAATCATTAATGTTAGCTATAACTACTACCGCACCACACGTCAAAACAAGTGCTTAATGTGCAATATAAAGCCACAAAAAAAAAACTCAAAACACTTAGGTGATGTTTAGCATTGCTTTTGGAATAGCTTTTGATGTCAAAAGTTACTTTTCACCGTAAACGCAATGCTAAACAAGTAAAAAAATTAACTTTTTTTTGAAACCATGATTCGAAAAGCTAAACAAAAAAGCCAAAACAATATAGCTTTTGGACTTTAAAAGCTGACTTTGGATAAAATGATTTTATTATCCTCACATCTCTACACTTTTATTATTTTAAACATATTTTTTTTGACATTTCAATTTCACACAATATTTTTTCACAGTAATGTCAAACACTTAAAAATTTTTAAACTATAATTTTTTACCATACTTTATAAACACACTTTTTTCAACTCAAATTTTTTTCAACAATAATATTAAATTAGCCCTTAATCCACCTGCACAATGAAATTTACAAGATACAAAAAATCCTCAAATCCAATCCCTTAGGCTCTAACAAGATTAGGTTTAGCCGTTTAGGCCCCTTTTTGTGACCCAAATTTATTGGTACAAATATTTTTTGAGTCGGGTTAACGGTGCTTGCTTAAAGACATCAATTAAAAATATTTAGTTATTAAAATATATTTAATATATTATTTTTATTAAATTTTAAAAATATATATTATTTATATTTTTTTATAAATGTTATTTAATACTGGCTAATAATTTTTTAATTTTTTTTAAAACCTCAAAAGAAACCCAACTTTTTATATAGCCTATGAGAAGAAAAGATGTAATTATTGAGTTTTTATGTTAGGTTTTGGCTCTAACAAGATCAGGTTTAGGCTTCTTTTTTTTGTGACCCAAATTTATTGGTACAAATGTTTTTAAGTTTTAAAAAAAAAAAAAACCCAAATTTTCTATGTAGCTTATGAGATAAGGAGATGTAATGAGGTTTTGATGTTGGGTTATTGGCATACACATGTCTCACTCAAACACCACACTTTCCAGCTGTTCTTTTTTTTTTTGTTGTAATATTTGTTTATTGCGTGAGGGATGAGTTAAAAGGGGGACTTGAATCAGACTTCCAGAGTCAGCAATAATATAAGTCATCAAATTTGGATGCTTCAATTTGCAATCTTTTTGCCGCTTGTCTGTTTCAATGATTTGTTCCTTTTCACAATCTTGAATTTTCATAATTATATTATATAGCAGATTGGTTAGGTTCATTTGGACTAACCATTTGTATTAAATTCCATTTCTTATACTGAAATTTTAATCGATTATAAGCCCAATATACCTGTGATAAGGTGTAACTCTGTAAGATGTCTAAAAATCCATTTGAATTTCAATAAAAACGATAGGATGTCATTTTATGATTAGATTCGATCTTAAAATTCAAAAGAATTATTAATTATAATCTTCTAAAAAAACTATAATCTACAAAAGAAAAAGACATTAAAGTACTGTTCGAATCATCCCTAGCCATGGCCTGATTAAGGGGAAAAGTTCAACATGGGTAGGTATGAAATATTTTTCATGCATCATCACTAGCTACCAAGAAATATATGCATAATATTTCTTTTGCCAATGCATAGTATGATAATTGTATCTAACTTGTGAACTTTGGAGTCAATTGTAATTATTTATATATATATATATATAAAAGAATATTTATTTGTAGAGCAAGTCTTGCACTTTTTGACACAACTAATATTATGGGATTAAAATAATTTAGACGGATGATTTCTTTGCAATAAAAAAAGCCATAAGGATAAAATTTCTTGATTGAAGAAATGCTTGGGATACATGTGATATGAGTGGTTGATTAGTGCTTTGAAATTGAAAGCATTATTCTGCGAATATGACTCCAATGTTCAAAAATTGAGTTACTTGTGTGGTTCGACAGATTTGATTTGAATTGAGCCGGGTTTAAATAAAGAATTTTGTAATTCGGTTTGGCCCGAATTATTATTTATTAAATAAAAATATTTTTTATTTAAATTTAATTATAAAAAATTAGTATTAATATAAAATTAATTTTTTTAATATTTTAATATTTTTTAATAATGAAATGGGTTTTTGGATTCGGACAGAAACGGACTTGGATAAGAAAAAAAATATTTTTCGAGTCACGACCCAACCCGACTCATGGACAGATCTACTCCTAAAAAGAGAGCATAATTTCCCATATTATCAACTATTTTGTTGATATTTTTTTTCTTTTAACTTGAAAAATAAGAAGATTCGAATTTTGTTTTTGATTAAAAAAAATGCACCAATTATTGAATTAAATCATTTCGTGTTCTAACTTTGGTAATTTTAATTTGTTGAAATATTGTTTGTGTTCAATAAAAGTGTTTTACACTTGATTTCCCTTAGTATCAAATGCAGGGATTAATCTGTTTTCAGTTTGTTCTTAGATTAATCAATTTCTTCAAACCCTTTCTAAGAACCCACCTCTCTGCTGCACACACTTTGACCTCATTTTCCTTTATGGTTATTGACATAACCAGAATTTCATGCAATACAGAAAATTTGTGTAAAAACATTTATAAGAAGGGGAAAAAAAAAACAAAAGAAAAAAAAAAAAAAAAACTTTTCCTAATTGAATCCTGAAGACCATCTTGTAGTTATTATAAAAACCAGGCCCCTGTTTTACTTATGATGAACTATTCTCTGAGACAAGAAACTTCCCTCCCAAAAAAAAAAAAAACGAAATAAATAAACAAATAATCAGTAGGTTTTTCCATGTCCAATTGTCAACAACCATTTCAAAAAAAATTCGCTAATGAGTATCTTTAAATATTTTTTTAAAGATATTATATATAGTATTATCTTTACTCAATATACTAAAATTAATGAATAAAATTTTCAATTATTACATTTAATACAAATTTTCAATTATTACATTTAAAGATATTATATATAGCAAAGCCTTCAATGCCAGGTTTCAAAATGCATGGGGTCCCAGATGTGACTCTTCTTTTTCTTTTTTCCTTTTTTCCATTTCAACAGCTAAAAGGATTTTTGAACAGCCAAAATGTGGCTCTCTTTGATCAACTTAACATAGGAGACAGTAAGTAGCTAGGACTTACTTTTCAATCCTTTAATCCCTTTTGGCTCTTTATTTCCTACTTTGAGACTTGACCAAAAAAACCTACCAAACTCGTTCAACCAAGGGAGTTTTAATTTCATCCCACATATATCAATCTTTCCTAGCTACTTTTCTTTTCTTCACTAAACTCGTATCTTCTCTATTTTTTCCTTTCTTTTCACATGTCTTCCTTGTCTAACATGGCCAACACACTTAACAAAGCTCTCACTACTTTTTTCTTCTTCTCCTCCATAATTCTTAGTTTCTTTGTTCAAACCAAGCAAGATAATCCATGTCCATATCCATGTTACCCTCCACCAACAGGCACCGGCGGCAGCACCGGCAGCGGCACCGGGACCGGCACAGTCACTCAAACACCTCCGACTAGTGGTTATCCACCACCTTCACAAACAGGACTCTACCCTCCACCAGGGAAGTCCTACCCTACACCAACAGAGAACTTACCATATTACCCTCCACCACCTTATGGTAATTCTTTATATGGTCAGCCCCCTCCTGACCCTATCTTGCCTTATTTCCCATATTACTATAGAAAACCTCCTCATAAAACAGATGATCAGTCATCAGCAACAAAAGGTTGTCCTGGAAAATCTCTGATCATGACTGCAACCACATATCTTCTTGTATTTATTTTTCTAGTTATTTCTAGTTTAGGGAATTACTAGCTAGTAAAAATATTTATTTTTAAGCTATGTTAATTTCTATAATGTTTAATTCAGAGGAATTAAAAAAGAGTTTGGGAATTGGGATGCTTTAAGTTGCTAAAAATGTGTAGAAATGGTGATGAAGTGAAAGACAAAGGAATCAAAGAGGTGATGGTGAATCCGGATTTAATCCAATTAAAAGGAAAAAAAAAAGTGATGGTCCAGCCACTTACTCTTTTGTTTGGTAATGGATGAGATGGGTATGTTTATTTTTGTTTCCACTTTTTAATTACCCTGTTTTGTCTTATTTCTTCTGATTAGAAGTTTGCTAATCCACTTGATTGCATCACCTATTTTGGATGAGTTCAAAATGGACGATACTGGTTTAAACAATAAGTTAATGGGAACTTTCTTAGATTCCACGTATTCTTTGTTAATTTTTTTTTTTTTTTTATTAAAATGGTTTAAACAAAAAAAAAATCCATTTATCCTAACCTGATTTTACTCATTTTTTTCCCATTGGCACAAGATTTCTCTTTATATAGGCAATTTGCAGGGATCTATACTGGTTTAGATTCAAACCCTTCCAACGAGTAATGTCCTTTAACAGAAAAATTATCCTTGCAAATATTGTTGGGTGAGGAACCAAACTTTTTATTTGAGACATTTCAGAGAATATGACCCGACAATGAAACAAATATATATATATATATATATATATTTACATCAATTATATTATGTGAACTTTTTATTTTTTTTAAAATACTTGTATTCAATACATATTAAAAAACGAATATAAATGTATTATCTTCTAAATATATGAAAATATATATATATATATATATTTGAACATATCTATGTCAAACACATTCGTATTCGACATTCACTTTCGAATTCGGATAACATACTCTATCAGTAACACTGATTATCTGTTTAATTAGGTTTAGGGTCGATGATAGCAATTCTTGCCCAAACACTGACTATTTGTTGTTGAGATGAATTTAAAATATTATGAATTTCAAATTTATTTTTTATACCTTTTAAATATATAGATACTTAAATCTTAACTCATTTGTGCATAAAATATGCATTTCATTCTTGATACTTGACAAGAAATGGTTCTATAATTACAAAATATATCTTGGTTGGTGGTAAGTGACACAAAGTTTCAAGCATAACAGAGCCACCATTATTAATTGACTATTCCAGCTAAATGTTGCATTACACGCTACATAATTTAAGTTGTTCGAGTAATGAAAATAACTACAACGAAGGAATACACTACTAATACTATCAACAATCTATTATTGGCCTTTGCCATTTCTCTACTGCTGGCATGAAATATGAATTTCAATGTAACCTAACACCATCGACATTCCAGGAACAGTTTAATTCAAAAAGCATTGAAGGCAATACAAGATTAGAATTGAAAAGTACCTCTGTTTCAGGAAGCCATAACTGCCAAACGACCCATCCCAGAACTACTGGCAATTTCAGCACTTTTCATATTCTTCCTCACCGGCTCACTGCTATTTCTCTGGCCTCCCACCTTTGGCCTGCCACCAAACTTACGATCTTTTACAACCTTACCACTTTCTGATATTTGATGTTTTTGCAAATTACTGCTCTCTTTCTCTCGCTCTTTCTTTGAAAGGGTCGCATTTTGTGTCACAGATTCAGGGGAGCTGTGACTATCAGTTGGTGAAGTCGATGATATGGTGCCAGCTTGAGATGACTCAACTGTAGGACAATTCAACTCACCTACAGATCCACCCGCGGTAAGGACCTGTTTATTTGCTTCCCTAGAGAGTGATGATGATCTTGGAGTTGATCCCATCCCAGGACTTGCTGATTTCTGTCGTACTTTAGCTGGTTTCACGGCAGATGATGTAGCCTGAGATAGAAATAGAAGCAAATCAGTGTTAACAGTTAAAATAAAGTATCAGTTTGAAAGGAAAAACCCATATGCATAAAAGTTAAACCATATAGAATGTATTTCAGTGTTTCCAATGCTTAGATATTAAAACCATTAAAATATGTATCACACATTTTCCATCACTCTCGGAGCAATTCAAAGCTCTAGTAGCATTCAGTAGCAATACAGAGTCCATGGTTACAAACAAACTTGGGAAGATCAAATAGATGCACCCTCTGTCCTTGAGAGAAATTAAGAACAAGGTACTAGTGATCACTCAAACAAAGTGTATCTCTTTTTCCCTTCTTTGACTGTCAACTTTGGATAGTCTAGCTCATTTCGGATTCTCACATACCAAATAAGAATGGCCTAAGAACAAGGAAGTTTGCAAAAAACCAACTAGAGACATCCAATAGAAACATGAAAATAGTTTTGCACTATGTTGCTCCGACTCTTCATTGTTCTTAAAGTACTTGTGTCCGATGCATAACTGAACATAGGTATGAGAATATGATCCTCTAAAGAACCTTCAAATACATAAAAATCTTTGAAAAAAAAGTTGAACATACCCGTGTCCAACACTCACATCTGAATCCAAGTAACATAGGTTTTGCAAACAAAACACCAAAGATGCAAAAACTTGTAACAATTGTGCAAAGAACAAAATATAAACACTCTATCTTTAATACTACTAGTTTTTGCTTGCATTTAGATGATTTGATAATATAATAACTATAATAAAATAAATAAATTTGTGAATTTTAAAATATAAAAACATGAAATATTTGCAAGTAAAGAAATGTATTTTTTAAGAATAACATTGAAATTAAATAAGTTTTATGTCTAAAATAAAATTTCCTGTACAAAAAAGCACTTAACATACCAAATTATAAATTAATAAATAACTTTTGGGATCACAAAAGCAAAAATGATAAAATACATGAATTTCGGGATATATCCTTTCAACTATCAATAATTGCTTAGTTATTTATTTATGTATAGAAAATGATAGTACTCAAAATTTAATCATTCATTAAGAAACACAATCAATTAATTATTAAAACATTGTAAAATTTGAATTCTAATTTCTTGGCACTAATTAAGAAATATTAATTTATATGCACATCTCAAAAAAAAATATAAAGCTGTTAAGAAATTAAACAAATGAATTTCATTTAAACTTAAGTGTTAAATATTCAAACACAACTCTGTGAGTGGTAGAATATTAGTTTACCTACCAATAAATTATAATATTATAAGTTATTGTCTCAATGCAACAATTGATCAAATTTATTTATTTATTTATAAGTTATCCCCCAAAATGCAAGTAAAAAAGAAACCCAGAAATTTAATTCTTAATTTGAAGCAAAAGAATGAACAGATCCAAAACTTGATAATAATTAATTAAGAAAAATTTTACTAATTAATAAAAAAAATGTGATTTAGAAAGCAAAAGGAATTTAGACAAAGAAGTCTTGAATATTCTGAAAAGTAATAAAAGCTTAAATTCTTCCATTGGTTTGGGGCTCCAACAAATATACCCAAACTCAAAATTTTCAACCCAATCGACCTCATCAATCACGATCTGAATTCTGGAAAAAAACACCATAGCTAAAGTTCATAATCATTCTCTTTTTCTAAAACAATGGTAGAGAGAAAAAGTTTTTAAGAAAATCAAGTTTTTGTGTATTTATTTTAAGGGTTTGTAAAATTTTCTGTTTGCTCGTTAATGAACTTGCATCATATAAGTTCACTGACGGTGTATATGATTGATAAACTGACAGTGTATTAAATATAAAATCTTAATATTTTAATTTAATAAGAAAACAAATAATTAAGAATAAGGATAAAATAATTAATTTGATATTTTAGTAAGGATTTCAATGTTAGTCATTAAGGAAATAAATAAAAATTAATATTTTAATTTAATAAGAAAATCATTAATTAAAAATAAGGGTAAAATAGTTACTTTAATAAATTGTATGTCATTAAATTTTGAGTTCGTCCATATATATATATATATATATATATATATATATATATATATATTGCTTCATATAAGTAAATAGATTATTCCACATGCAACATCAAAAATATTAAGCTTTTTAAGATAATTACATAAGAAATGAAGAAGAGTAACTAAAGCTATCATGCTAGAGTATGATTAAATACGAGCCAACATAAGCACCTCCAAGTTAGACATGGACTCTTGAGTGCATGCTTTTCTGTGATGTAAACTAATCACATATGAGCTGCATTATAAAATCAAGCAATAGCTGAGCTTCTGATGTACCTTGTTTTCAGTAGACCCTGGTGTTGTGGCAACATGATAGAAAGAAGGCATGGGTTTTGCTTTGAAATTAAGGCTTTTCCGCAATTGCTTGATCTCAGCCTCTGTCTTTTCCTGTAATAACAGTGACCAAAGCGTTCAATTTATTTATAAATTTAGCAACCCATTAATCCAGAAATGTCAGAGCGGTCCTTCATTTCAAATACTAACAAGGAAGCAAATAGAGAAAAACCAATTCATCTTCTTTTAAAATAGTAAATTCCTGGATATTGTATGCTTCCCCTACCTGTGTTCTTGCTTGAATCTGATTCATCTCAGCCTCTTTGGCATTCATTTTCTCTTCCAATTTCATATAGAACTGAAACCATTGTATGCCAGAAAGAACAGAGGAAGACATTAAAGTATATACCCTAAACTAAAGAATAAAAAAAATTCAGAATGACAGCATGGTTTCTTGCCTCTTTTCTCCTTTCTGCTCGTTCTCTACTTTTGAAATGGAATGTTCCGGCACTTGACTTTACATCTTCCCTAGTTGAATTTACTGTCTGCTTAAGCCTATGTAAAAGAATACTCTACATTAAGGTTTAAAATTCAATATTTTGATGACATAAAGTAATTCCCATGATGTTGCTACACACCTGTTTGGTGTCTGACGAGCAACAGGTTCAATCTTCTTGGATGAAGAAGGTTGAGCTTCAATTACTTTCTTTGCCATTGGTCGTTTTATACTGTCACAAGAATGAAATAATCATTTGAAATGTCCCTATAAATGAAACATACATATTCTTAAAATGCAAGAAATACTAAATACCTTTTATTCTCAACGCTTAATTTTGCATTGAATCTTTCAGATTCCTGGACAAGAAAGACCAAGGAAAAGGAAATTCAAATAGCAGCATGAAGTCTTAATAAAAATGCTAAATAGAAATAAAAGTAAAACAGATGTTGCCTTTTTCAAGATTAATTTTTTTTCTTTTAAGCTTCAGGTCAAAGTCCAAATTTTCACCTCTTTTTTTGGAGATCTTTGCGTTGAACATCGAGTTGGAGTGGCAGTTTGTAATGGTAGTTTTTCTGATTTTGTTCTCTTTGTAACCTCTTTTTCTTTTCTTTCTTGAACCCTTGCAGCTACTTTTGAAGGATCACAAAAAATGTTTTTCTGGGAATGATCAGGACTCATCGGAGACTTCAACCTCGATTTGGTAGCTTTATTTACAATAGCAGGTTTCAACTAGAATTAAAAATTTAATGAGTATAAGCCACAAGGAGGTAAACACAAGGACAGAATTGAGTATATTTATCGATATAGAGAAAGAATAAGAGATAAAAGGAAATGCAGGCATCAGATCAGAAAACAATGTGAAATCAAGTTTCTATCTACTGCATGACTGTTGCTTTTCAGAATTATGATGTTGGTACTTCCAATATATTAGTAATTTGTTTCGACCAAGAAGAATATAAATATAACTCATACCTTTGGAGGATGATTTTGCTGAATTTCTAAATTAGTAGTATCAACTTCTCTAGTGGTTCCAGTATTGGGGGATGGATCCCATTCCAAGGACTTAAATGATTCATCAATATTAACCGCATCGTCATCAAGGTTTTCTTCTACTTCTTTCTCTGGTTTATCACTGCTTATAAGTGGCTTATCACATCCAATTTCACTTTGAGGAGTTCCCTCGGGTTTAACATCTACAGGGACCAAAACATGAGTCTCATGAGCAGATAGAAGTCCAGGATACTCTCTTCCACATTCAATCAATGCACCCTCGCCAAGATATTCTGAATCTTCTGGACTCATGTCAGCACAAATGCTGCCTTCATTTGCATGATCAAACTGGTTCCCTTCATTTTCATGATCAAATAGGCTCCCTTCATTTCCACAATAAAAATCTTCCCCATAAGCTGCATCGCCTAAGCCATTCTCATCAAAATGATTGTAATGGCTACCTTTACTTATACTATCAGATTCATCTCCATAGCCAATGTTCTCCGCAGCATCATTCTCGCCAGTTTGATATTCTCTGTAATCCTCATTCTCCACAACATCACTCTCACAGGTTTGATCTTCTCCTCCATTTTGGGCCTCAGATGAACCTTGAAGAAGAAGTAGTGCCTTCTTCCTGAAGTGAGCTTCAAAATAAGCTTTCATCTCAATAACTGAACCTGGTTTTGAGCATTTCTCAACCTCTTCAAGATATCTATTGCGTGAAAAAGAGGATCTCCTTTCCCAAGCTAGGGGTTCATTTTCAAATCTGCCAAATGATATAGAACCAGAATGCAAAGATTCCGCCTGACCAGTTCCAAAAAGGTGGAGTTAAAATAAATGAAATAGGTGGAAAATTATCTGCTACAGTATAAAGTAAATTGTATTTTCTGAGCCAATTCACTGATCTGAAACTCATAAAAGAGGTTAGCACGGTGTCAAATTCCTTCAGCACTTGAAAATTGAAATGCCATTGGAACTTGGGAGGCATTTGAGATACTGTAAGCCACTACAGTTAATGACAATCTTCTACAGACTGTCAAAGTTTCAGAAATAATATAGTAGAACTTTCTAATTGCACAAAACTGGTGCCATAGACAATTTGAAATTTGAACAGGAATAACTAACATATATATACTACAAGTTTATCACTGGTACCATAGCCAATTTGAAATTTAAAAGAGAACAACTAACCTATGTTGCTCTGACTCTTTATTTTTCTTGAAGTATCCGTGTCCGACACCCATGTCCGATGCATATCCGGACATGAGTATGGAGATATGACTCTCCAAAAATCCTCCAAATACATGGGAAAACTTTTTAAAAAATGAACATACATGTGTCAGACACATGCTCGTATCCGACACTCACATCCAAATCCGAGTAACAAAGCAACTAACTTATATAGAAGAAATAAATGAAAGGATGGTCATAATCAAACATGGCTAGAAATTTATTAACCCAAACAGATAAATGAATGGATCTCAAAACCATAGGAAGAGGTTCAGTACGTCTTTTGATCTTTTCTGTATCATCAAATATTGACAAATGGAACAATGGTCATGATCAAACTACAATAAATCAACCAATGGACTAACAGAAACAGAAACCTAAAATAACAAGTAAACAGATTTGAGAAGCTTAAACTTCAATCATCAAAGGGGAAAGCAGATTAAAGATTTCTTTTATAGAAAACAAAAAATAAGTGAGATAATATCAAAAATTAAAACCAAACTATAGATAAGATGCAAAAAAAAAAAAAAAAAAATTTACCTGAAAACTAATGCTGAAAGGCTCTTCAATCTCTCCCGCCATTTGCAACCAAAATCAAGCTCGAAACAGCAGTTACCTCAAAAATCAAGATTCAGCAGCCGACATACTTAAACTTATCAAACGGATCAAATCAATCAAATTCACAAAGACACATTTCTTAAAAACGTCAACAATAATAAACGAATCTTAACAAAAACGTGCTTTGCGAGTAACACACCCCAAAAAAAACATAAAGTAAAAAATACCAAAACCAAAGCTCCAAGATTTTCTTTTTCTCTCTTCTCTTCTTTTCTTTCGCTTTTCTTTTCAGATCTTTCTTTACCAAAAAAAAAAAAATGCTTTTTTGAGTTTGTTGTGTACAGTGTAAGTGAAAAAATTTTGTGAACGTAATGAGGGGCTTAAAAAGTTATCAATCATTTAAAAAAGGCTTTTATCATGTGGGGTTGGTTGTCGTTCTTGTCTTCTTCTCATTAGATCACCGCACTTACAATCGGACGGCTCTGATTTGAGATCAGAGGAAGAAGATTCTGTTAAGGCTAGTGGTCGGTTTGCAACGGCAGCGTTTTGAAATGGATTGAAGTGTAGGGAATGTCCCACGTGTCAGCTTCGTTAATCTGTTGAGTGTTGACTTTCCATGCTTTGTTGTAACTTGTTAATCCATATAAGTGGATCTAATGTTAGGACCCGTTTGGCAATGTCCACAATTAGAAAAAGTTAAAAGATGTAGTATTTAAAAACAAAAAGAATCCCTTTTGATTGACTATTATATGTATCAAAAAAATGTATTTTGAAATTTTCTTAGGCTAATTTAGTACTATTATTATTATTGAAAAAAATAAATTTGATATTCTGTGTACATGTATTGTGTTTTATGCTTTTTTCGTATCAATTATGTAAATGTAAATTTTAACATAAATTATGAAATATGTTAAAATTCTATACACGAATATGATACGTGTATTAATCGTGTCTAGACCTGCTCAAGGGTCGGATAGCTCGTAGGCCTTGTATTGGACCAGGCCTGGGCAGGATTTTTAGTAATCCAGGCCAGGCCGAATCATTGTTCAAATAATAAAAAAATATATATTTAAATTTAATTATAAAAAAAATTTTAATATTAAATTAACAGTAATACAAGGTGGTCCGAGCTCGTTCATGACTAGACTTTGGTAAGATGAAAAAAAAATTCGGGTCACGACCCGACCCGATCCATGAACAGATTTAACCGTATCGTGTTAATCATGTTAATTATGTTTAAATATGTTATATGATATTTATTATATTATTTTTGCATATGTTAAATGTGTCGTTTTCATATATCGTATTTAAAACTGTATCATTACAAGTGATCGGTTTAGGATTGGTTTTTGCCTAAATAGCATCACCCAAATTAAATGTAATCTTAATTAATTATTAATTAAAAAAATCGGAGGCTTTTGAATTTGGATTTTTTTATCAGAATATAGCTAAAAAAAATTTATTTACCGAAATAATGTTATTTTTAAATTAATTTTCAAAATCCGCTCGTTTTAAAATTAGCTGGAAAATCGTCATCCCCCATGATGATTTTCCAGCGTGTAATTGAAAAAGAATTGAACACCAAGAAAAATCGCCATGAGAAGTGGCGATTTTCCTTGGTGTTCGTATTATTTCTTTTTAAAAATTTTTATTCGAAATTTAAAATACAACGGTTATAAAAAAAATTGCAAACGGGTATAAAAAATAAAATAAAAAAAAAATTACCTTGGTTTGTTTTTTATTTTTTTAAATATATATACTAAAATTTTATAATTTATTTAATTTTTAATTTTATAAAAAATGAAATTTAATTTTTATTGAATTTTTTTAAATAAATTTAATTTATTATTTTAATTTTATAAAAAATAAATTTTATTTCTTATTAAAAAAATTTAAAAAAATATTATTTCTTATTTAAATTTTATATAAAATTAAATTTTATTTCTTATTTAAATTTTATATAAAATAAAATTTTATTTCTTATTTAAATTTTATATGTGAGATCTGTAACAAACGGGTATAAAAAAAACTATCTTGGTTTGTTATTTTTTTTTTAAATATATATACCAAAATTTTATAAATTTTTAATTTTTTAAAAAATAAAATTTAATTTTTATTGAAATTTTATAAAAAATAAAATTTTATTTTTATTGAAATTTTATAAAAAATAAAATATTTATTATTTTAATTTTATAAAAAATAAAATTTTATTTTTATTGAAATTTTATAAAAAATAAAATAAAATTTATTATTTTAATTTTATAAAAAATAAAAATTTATTTCTTATTTAAATTTTATATAAAATAAAATTTTATTTCTTATTTAAATTTTATATAAATTAAAATTTTATTTCTTATTTAAATTTTATATAAATTTAAATTTAATTTCTTATTTTAATTTTATATAAATTAAAAATTAATTTCTTATTTGAATTTTCTATAAAGTTAAATTTTATTTCTTATTTTAATTTTATGATGTAGAAAATATTGGAATTGGAAACCTTCTGCAATGGATGAGACTAATGATTTAAGGTTAGGGTTTCAGCTATTTTTCAGTCAATCAAATGCTGCAGAAAATATTGAAATTGGATTCCTTCTGCAATCGATGGGACTATTGACCAGATTTAGGGTTAGGGTTTCAGCTATTTTTCAGTCAATCAAATGCTGCAGAAAATATTGGAATTGGATTCCTTCTGCAATGGATGGGATTAATGATTTAGGGTTAGGGTTTCAACTATTTTCAGTCAATCAAATGCTGCAGAAAATATTGGAATTGGATTCCTTCTGCAATGGATTGGACTATTGACCAGATTTAGGGTTAGGGTTTCAGCTATTTTCCAGTCAATCAAATGCTGCAAAAAATATTGGAACTGAATTCCTTCTGCAATGGATGGGACTAACGGTTTAGGGTTAGGGTTTCAGCTATTTTCCAGTCAATCAAATGCTGCATAAAAGATTGGAATCCAATTCCTTCTACAATGGATAGGACTATTGGACAGTCTGGTACAAAGGATGAGATTTATCATCAGTTTTTTCATTGAATGAGTTATCAGTTTTTCTGTCAATTAACCCTAGCCAAAAAATTAGAATCAGATTCCATCATGTACAAATGATGGGATTTATCATCCGGTACAACACGATGAACCATTATAAATTCATAATACTGATGAAGGTTTACAATACCCCCTACAGCAGTTTTTCAATCAGATTTTTTCTGAGTGCTAATACCTCCTCATTCTCATCCTTCTCTATTTCTTCTTTCTTTTGCTGAGTGATAATACCTCCATTCTCATCCTTCTCAATTTCATTACTACACAACATGAGCAACAAAGTGATCGCATTGGTCTACTATAATGGCCAAATTCATAATACTGATGAAGGTGCTACCTTTGATTGTGGACGTCCTAAAAGCTTTCGTGTTATTGAAGAAGTTACATTAGAGGAACTGAAGCTGCAAATTCATACAAAAATTAAAGCTGGAAATAGAAAAAGAGTTTTAGAGATTAAGTATAGGCATCCTCTTTCTATTGGTGAAGGATGTGTCCGATATAGAACATTTCCACTTGAAGATGATGATGATGTCAGATGCATGTTTTATGCTCACGAGACATTTGAAAATATTGGTGTACTTGAGTTATATGCTGACATAGAGGATGTTCACGATGATCGAGGGCCTTCAAATGTTCGCACTACAGAAAACTTTCCCACAAAAGATTATGATTCTGGGTCGTTCTATGTTCACACTACATATGACGTTCCCACAAAAGAAGTCGTTCCTCTATCTCAAGCTACAACGTTTCATAATTCATTAGACTCACAAACAATTCCTACTACCTTCGAAGATGAGCCAGCTGGTGTTGATCCTGATTCGCCATGTGGAGTCCATGGTGAATATGTTGGTGAATTTAGTGAGCAAGAAGAGGATGCTGAATTCGCAAATGGGAGTGATGACAACAGTGATTTTGACCCAGACGTCGTCGCTACTAAGATCAACTCTCATGGAGATCTTCCCTCATATGAGGCTGCATCCCATATGCACACCCTGGATCTAGAGGCAATGCAAGTGTTAGAATTTCCTCAATATGCTCATACATTTGTTACGCCTCTGACTTTTGATCCATCTACAGTTGATCTGTGTGTTGGGTTACAATTTCCAACGAAAAAGGCTGTGCTCTCAGTTATTAAGCACTATAACATCAAAAACTTTGTAGATTACAGAGTAATTGAATCTAAGCGGACCAAATATTATGCCAAATGTCTAATGTATGGGAAAGGGTGCAATTGGAGAATAAGGGCAACATTTATGAAGAAGAAACAAGCATGGGAGATTAGAAAATATGAAGGGCCTCATACTTGCACATTAGGGAGGATTTCACAAGATCATTGCAAGTTATAATCTATCAATTCGGTGTTGAAGGGAATGCGTCATCTTCCTATTACTACTTTAATGCAATCAACATATTATAAGTTGGCTGCACTTTTTGTTAAGATGGGGAACAAGCAAATTGCAACGATTAAGGGAGGGCACACATACTGTGAAGTAGTCACACAGGCTATGCAAGAAAATCGTAACGAAGCTAACTTCCACTTTGTTCGTAATTTTACGTGAGCAAATCAATCTTTTCTGATTGAAGAGTTGATGATCCACAAGAGGGTGTTCTTGCAATGAAGTACAAAGTCGAGCTTAGTGACATGTGGTGTGACTGTGGGAAGTTTCAAGCACAAAGGTTCCCTTGTGCACATGTAGTTGCTGCTTGTGCACATGTCCATGTAGATTGCATGCAATATGTGGACAATGTATATAGACTGGAAACTATATTGAATTTTTATAGACATGAGTTCCAACCAATTTGAAATAAAGGTTATTGGCCTCAATATGATAGTCTAGAAGTGTGTCCCAATCAGGAAATGCGGAGAAATCCACATGGTCGGTCAAAATCAAGTCGTATTCGTAATGAAATGGACCTCAGGGAGAAAGGCCAACCAAAACGTTGTGGATTATGCAGAATTGAAGGTCATAGCCGTCGAAAATGTCCACATCAATCTGGCACATTGAGGGAGAGTTCGCATCAACAATAAAGGTATTACATGTTGATGGAGAATCAATCCGATACTAAGAGAATTCAATGAAGTCTCAATTGGTATTGTTTGATTGGGGAAGATTTTTGATAAACCGCCACACTTTTGGAACCTTCAAAACCCAAAGTGATAAGGTTAACACTAACTCACGTGTTTGGTATTAAGAGATACAGATTATCACCACTCTTAAGTGTCTCTCACGAAAGGTAGGTGTTTGGGATGTTTTAATGTTGCTGGAAATCCACCAAGAACAAGAAAACAAAGAAGAGTTGCTGGAAAGCAAGTTTCTAAAAAAAACAATTCAAATTTTGATCTGCTTCTCATTGATAACTTAAGACTTTAAATAGACTTTACTTGGAACATCCCCCCAAGTATATGTTACACATTTTATTAAGAAAATTAATCACAAAACAACTCACTAGATACTAAAGATAAGAAGACATTTATTAACTTGTCCAAATTCATTCCCCTGATCAGTCTTTAATAAAATAGCCATAACTCCTTGTAGAGAACTTCAAAAACACGAGGTTTGATGCGTTGGAAACTAGATTAATAAAGTTTTCCATTTGATTTCCATGCATGAATTATGATTCTGACAGACTTGACTTTAGGTCTTCTTTTATTCTTGTAATGCAGAAATATTTCCACTTTCCACACTAATTTGGATCTTCAAATTGTGGCCCATCAGACTTTAAAGCCCAAAACATGCTCAGCTCCATATGTTTCATTTTGGACCTTAGTTATTAGCATCCTAGTAGATGCTCTTGCATCATTCCCCTCTGGTTGGGAAAAGTTTTCATCATCCTCTTAATGATTACCATGATAAGTCTAACACGTTGAAGGTTGAAGATACAGCATAATCTCCAGGAAATTCAATCTTGTAGGCGTTTTCTCCCACATTTTCAAGAACTTTAAAGGGACCTTCAGCTCTTGGTTGCAACTTAGATTTCCTTTTGCTTGGAAACGTTTCTTTTCTCAAGTGAATCCACAGCAGGTCTCCTTCTTTAAAAGCTGCTGACCTTCTATGTTTGTTTGCTTGATTTCTGTATTGCTCATTATGCTTGAGAATATTTTGCCTCACTTCCTCATGCTTCTTTTTCAAGAGCTTAACTCTCTCATCGGCTTCCTTACTAAATTCTTTTCTTGCTGGCAGAGGATTCAAATCCAGTGGACTTAATGGATTCAGCCCGTAAACAACTTCAAAAGAACTAAATTGAGTTGTTTTGCATTTGGAAGCATTATAAGCAAATTCAGCTTGTGGTAAAAGCAAATCCCACCCTTGAGATTCTTCTTAATCAAGCTCTTAAGGATACTTCCTAAGCTTCGATTCACCACCTCAGTTTGACCATCTGTTTGAGGATGGTAGGCTGTGCTGAATTTTAAAACTGTACCCAATTTTCTCCAAAGGGTTCTCCAAAAATGACTAAGAAATTTCACATCTCTGTCTGAAACAATGCTTCTTGGAATTCCATGAAGTCTAACAACTTCTTTGAAATATAAATCAGCGACATGAGTAGCATCTATCGTTTTGTGACATGGAAGGAAATGAGCCATCTTTAAAAATCTATCCACCACCACCATGATGGAGTCGTATCCTTTTTTTGTTCTAGGCAATCCCAGCACAAAGTCCATACTCACGTCTTCCCAAGAAAAGTTGGGTGTAGGAAGAGATGTGTATAAACATGTATTTTAAGCTTTCATCTTAGCCTGTTGCCAAGTGTTGCATCTCTCCACCACTTGAACCACATCCCTCCATTTCTTGGCCAATAGAAATTATCTTTCACCAAAGCATAGGTCTTTTCTCGATCAAAATGTCCAGCAAGTCCTCCATTATGTATGAGATAACCATCTGAAGTTCCATTTTGACAGGCCTTCCATATTTCTCCAAAGTCTTCATCATCTGGGTAGAGATTAATAATCTTTTCAAAACCCAAAGTTTGAGTTTGCAAAGCTCCAAGCAGTGCATACCTTCGACTCAAAGCATCAGCCACCACATTATTTGCTCCAGATTTATGCTTTATCACAAAGTTGAAGGTTTGTAGAAATTCAACCTAAAGAGCATGTCTCCAATTAAGCTTCTGTTGGCTATGCAAGTATCTCAAAGCTTCATGGTCAGAATATAAAACAAAAGAGTTCGGCAATAAATACTGACTCCAATGATTAAGAGCCCGCACAATTGCGTAAAACTCTTTGTCATAAGTAGAATACTTCGGATTTTTTATTTAAATATAGCTAAAAAAAAAAAATTCTCAAAATACCGTTACTTTTAGATTATTTCCCAAAATCCGCTGATTTAATACTAGCTGGGAAATCGCCACCCCCCATGGCGATTTCCCAACGTCAAAAAATATATTTTGGCTAAAAATACTAAGGGAAATCGCCATGGGGGGTGGCGATTTCCCTTGGTGTTTTTTGCAAATTTTGCTAAAAATACCAAGGGAAATCGCCACCCCCCATGGCGATTTCCCTTGGTATTTTTAGCCAAATTTGCTAAAAAGATGAAGGGAAATCGCCATGGGGGGTGGCGATTTCCCTTCATTGTATATTTTTTTTTGTAATTCTTGGGAAAATATCAAAAACATGCACAAATAGTAAACTTATTATGAAATGGTATAATGAATAAAAGTTATTTGAAAAAGAGAAATAAATAATTAGAAATTATTATAAAGAATATTGTAAAGACAAAATTACCCATAATGAAAAAACTTATTTTTCTTTTTTCTTTCATTAAGGAAATATTATTTTTTTTAAATATTAATTGAAAATAAATTTAAAAAATAAAATAAAAATTAATTTTAGGCATATTATTTTTATTTTTTAAAATTTTTTAATTAAAAAAAGTAAATAAATTTTTTTTTTTAAATTAAAAAGTTTTTATTTTCAGAATATTTATTTTTTAATTAAAAATTAAATTAAAAAATAAAAGAAAAAGGGAAGAGAAGAGAAGGTTTTTTTATCAAGGATAATTTTGTCTTTACAATATCCTTTATAGAGGTGCTCATGGGAAACCAAAAACAAAAAACAAACAAAAAAACTTGCATTACATTTTCCCTTATAATCCAAAGTACATGATAAGTTGAGAAAAACATGTAATTCATTTATTGTTGATGCGAAGTCTCCCCCAATGTGCCAAATCGATGCGGACAATTTCGACGGTTATGACCTTCGTTTCTGCATAATCCACAACGTTTTGGTTGGCCTTTCTCCCTGAGGTCCATTTCATTACGAATACGACTTGATTTTGGTCGACCATGTGGATTTCTCCGCATTTCTTGATTGGGACACACTTCTGGACCATCATATTGAGGCCAGTAACCTTCATTTCCAACAGCTTCGAACTCATGTCTATAAACATTCAATATAGTTTCCAGTCTATAGACTTTGTCCACATATTGCATGCAATCTACATGGACATGTGCACAGGCAGCAACTACATGTGAACAAGGGAACCTTTGTGCTTGAAACTTTCCACAATCACACCACATGTCACTGAGGTTGACTTTGTACTTCATTGCAGAAACACCCTCTTGTGGAGCAACTAACTCTTCAACCAGAAAAGATTGATTTGCTCGCGTAAAATTACGAACAATGTGGGAGTTAGCTTTCCTGCGATTTTCTTGCATAGCTTGTGTGACTGTTTCACAATATGTGTGCCCTCCCTCCATCATGGCAATTTGCTTGTTCCCCATCTTAACAAAAAGTGCAGCCAACCTATAATATGTTGATTGCACTAAAGCAGTAATGGGAAGATGACGCGTTCCCTTCAACACCGAATTGATAGATTCAGCTAGGTTGGTTGTCATATGGCCATAACGCCTTCCTTGATCATATGACTGCACCCACTTCTCCTTGGGGATCCTATCAAGCCAGTTAGCCGCCTCTGCATTTTCTCCACGAAGATTGTCATACATGAAATGAAAATTCGGTCGCCTCAACTCGTATCCTAATAAATTTTAAAACAAAAAACTTGTGAATTTCAATATTATTTTATATGCTAAACGAAATATAAGAGATAAAATAACTATGATTTGATTCCATACCCATGTTAACAATTTGTCGACGCAATTCCTTATTGTTAAACTTTTTCATAAAGTTCGCTGCAATGTGTCGAATGCAGTACACTGAATATGCATGTGGAGGATTCCATCCACCATCGCGTCTAATCGCAGCTTTGATGGCTTCATGTCGATCAGACATCAAGCAAATGCCAGGCTGTTTTGTCACGTGTCTGCGCAAGTTACTGAGAAAGAATGACCAAGCCTCTGTTGTCTCACCCTCCACAATGGCAAAGGCAATTGGCAGTATGTTTCGGTTGCCATCTTGTGCAATAGCTAACAATAATGTGCCTTTGTATTTTCCATATAAGAAAGTACCGTCTATTTGCACAATAGGTTTACAATACGGATACCCTTCAATGCACGACTTAAATGTCCAAAATAGTCGATGGAATATTCTCTTACCCTGGACCAGTCGATCACCGTGATATGCAGGTACCGTTTGCAATTCCACAATTGTACCAGGTACGAAATGTTGCATTGCACCTAACCATTTAGGTAGCTCATTGTACGATCTTTCCCAATCGCCAAATACTCGAACAATTGCCTTTTGCTTTGCTTGCCATGTTTTCTTGTAGGAGGTGATGTATCCATACCGGATTCGCATCTCAGCGATCAAAACTGAAACGGAAATCTCCGGATTTGCTTGGACCAATGACAAAATGCATGAACAGATCATGTTACAATCTAACTTGCAATGATCTTGTGAAATCCTCCCCGATGTGCAAGTATGAGGCCCTTCATATTTTCTAATCTCCCATAAATGTTTCTTCTTCATAAAAGTTGCCCTTATTCTCCAATTACACCCATTCCCATACATTACGCACTTGGCATAATATTTCGTCGGCTCAGACTCAATTACTCTGTAATCTACAGAATTTTTGATGTTATAGTGCTTGATAGCTGAAAGCACAGCCTCTTTCGTTGGGAATTGTAACCCAACACACAGATCAACTGCAGATGGATCAAATGTCAGAGGCATAGCGAATGTATGAGCATACTCTGGAAATTCTGGCACATGCATTGCCTCGAGATCCAGTGTATGCATATGGGATGCAGCCTGATATGGGGGAATATCTCCATGAGTGTTGATATCTCCATGAGTGTTGATCTCAGCAGGGACGACGTCTGGGTCAGAATCAGTATTGTCATCACTTGCGAATTCAGCATCCTCTTCCTGCTCACTAAATTCACCAACATCTTCACCATGGACTCCACGTGGACGAACATGATCAACACCAGCTGGCTCATCTTCGAGGGTAGTAGGAATTAGGGTTTGTGAGACTAATGAAGTCTGAAAAGTTGTAGCTTGAGATAAGGGCACGACTTCTTCTGTGGGAACGTCGTATGTAGTGTGAACATAGAACGACCCAGAATCATAATCTTCTATGGGAAAGTTTTCTGTTGTGCGAACATTTGAAGGGCCGCAATCATCGTCAACATCATCTATGTCAGCATATAACTCAAGGACACCAACATTTGCAAATGTCTCATGAGCATAAAACATGCATCTGACATCATCATCATCTTCAAGTGGAAATGTTCTATATCGGACACATCCTTCACCAATAGAAAGAGGATGCCTGTACTTAACCTCTGAAACTCTTTTTCTAGTTCCAGCTTTAATTTTTGTATGAATTTGCATCTTCAGTTCCTCTAATGTGACGTCGTCTTCAACACGAAAACTTTTTGGACGTTCACAATCAAAGGTAGCACCTTCATCAGTATTATGAATTTGGCCATTATAGTAGACCAATGCGATCACTCTATTGCTCATGTTGTGTAGTAATGAAACTAAGAAAGATGAGAATGTAGGTATTTTCACTCCGCAAAAGAAAGAAGAAATATAGAAGGACGAGAATGAGAATGAGGAGGTTTTAGCACTCAGGAAAAATCTGATTGAAAAACTGTTGTAGGGGGTATTGTAAACCTTCATAAGTATTATGAATTTATAATGGTTCATTATGTTGTACCATATGACAAATCCCATCCTTTGTATAGGATGGAATCTGATTCTGATATTCTGCCTAAGACTATTTGACTGAAAAAGTTATAACTTATTCAATGCAAAATGTGATTGATAAATCCCATCATTTGTCTCATCCATTGCAGAAAGAATCAAGTTTCAATATTTTCTGCAGCATTTGATGGACTGGAAAATAGCTGAAACCTGTCTAAAAACCTATATCATCAGTCTTATCCATTGCAGAAAGAATCAAGTTCCAATATTTTCTGCAGCATTTGATGGACTGGAAAATAGCTGAAACCTGTCTAAAAACCTATATCATCAGTCTTATCCATTGCAGAAAGAATCAAGTTCCAATATTTTCTGCAGCATTTGATGGACTGGAAAATAGCTGAAACCTGTCTAAAAACCTATATCATCAGTCTTATCCATTGCAGAAAGAATCAAGTTCCAATATTTTCTGCAGCATTTGATGGACTGGAAAATAGCTGAAACCTGTCTAAAAACCTATATCATCAGTCTTATCCATTGCAGAAAGAATCAACTTTCAATATTTTCTGCAGCATTTGATGGACTGAAAATATAGCTGAAACCTGTCTAAAAACCTATATCATCAGTCTTATCCATTGCAGAAAGAATCAAGTTCCAATATTTTCTGCAGCATTTGATGGACTGGAAAATAGCTGAAACCTGTCTAAAAACCTATATCATCAGTCTTATCCATTGCAGAAAGAATCAAGTTTCAATATTTTCTGCAGCATTTGATGGACTGAAAATATAGCTGAAACTGATGATATAGTTATGGCCCGAATCACTATTCATTGGAATAAAAAAATAATTTTTTAATTAAAATTAAATAAAATAATAATATTATAATAAAAATCACTGTTCCGGGCCGAGCCGGAACATAAATTATCCTGCCCAGGCCCAACCCAATACGGGCCGGGCCTGCCCGGCCCGTGAGCAAGTCTAATCCTTTATAATAATATTATTATTTTATTTAATTTTAATTAAAAAAATATATATTTTTTTATTCCAATGAACAGTGATTCGGGCCTAAACGGGCGGGTCTGGGCAGAAAAGAAAAAAAAAAGGGCCGTGGCCCGGCCCATGAGCACCTCTATAAAGGATATTGTAAAGACAAAATTATCCTTGATAAAAAAACCTTCTCTTCCCTTTTTCTTTTATTTTTTAATTTAATTTTTAATTAAAAAATAAATATTCTGAAAATAAAAAACTTTTTAATTTAAAAAAAAATTAATTTTTTATTTACTTTTTTTAATTAAAAAATTTTAAAAAATAAAAATAATATGCCTAAAATTAATTTTTATTTATTATTTTAAATTTTAAAAAAAATATTTATTTAAATATTTTATTTTTTAAATTTATTTTCAATTAATATTTAAAAAAATAATATTTCCTTAATGAAAGAAAAAATAAAAATAAGTTTTTTCATTATGGATAATTTTGTCTTTACAATATCATTTATAATAATTTTTAATTATTTATTTCTCTTTTTCAAATAACTTTTATTCATTATACCATTTCACAATAAGTTTACTATTTGTGCATGTTTTTGATATTTTCCCAAGAATTACAAAAAAAAAAAAATATACATGAAGGGAAATCGCCACCCCCCATGGCGATTTCCCTTCATCTTTTTAGCAAATTTGGCTAAAAATACCAAGGGAAATCGCCATGGGGGTTGGCGATTTCCCTTGGTATTTTTAGCAAAATTTGCAAAAAACACCAAGGGAAATCGCCACCCCCCATGGCGATTTCCCTTAGTATTTTTAGCCAAAATATATTTTTTGACGCTGGGAAATCGCCATGGGGGGTGGCGATTTCCCAGCTAGTATTAAATCCAGCGGATTTTGGGAAATAATCTAAAAGTAACGGTATTTTGGAGAATTTTTTTTTTAACTATATTTAAATAAAAAAACCAGAATACTTCTTCCTTGATTCATTCAATTTTTCACTAAATTAGGCAATAGGTTTACCTTCTTGAGTGAGCACAACCCCTATTCCAACTCCACTTGCATCACATTCAACTTCAAACACCATATTAAAATTTGCCAAAGAGAGCATTAGTGCTTCAGTCACTTTTTGCATCAAGGCATGAAAAGCTTGTTGGGTTGCATTATTCCACTTAAAAATACTTCCTTTTGTACAATCAGTTAATGGTGATGCAATGGTGCTAAATCCCTTGATGAATCATCTATAAAATGAGGCCAAACCAAGAAAGCTCCTGATTTCATGAATGGATGTTGGTATAGGCCATGACAAAATTGCTTCAATTTTGCTTGGATCCATGCTTATGCCTGCACCAGAGACTATATATCCAAGAAAAACCAATGAGTCAGTGCAAAATAGGCATTTCTTTATGTTAGCATACAACCTCTGCTCTTTAAGTCGCTAGAACACTTATTGAATGTGGTATAAGTGCTCCTCCAAATTTTAGTTGTACACAAGAATATCATCAAAATACACCACAACGAACTTGCCAATGAATGACTTGAAAGCATCATTCATTATCCTCATGAAGGTACTGGGTGCATTTGACAACCCAAAAGGCATTACTAGCCACTCATACAACCCATCTCTTGTTTTGAAAGCTGTCTTCTATTCATCACCAGGTTTGATTCTTATTTGGTGATAACCATTAGTAAGATCAATTTTAGAGAAAATTATGGCACCACTGATTTGATCCAACAAATTATCTAGTCTAGGAATAGGAAAACGATAATTGATAGTAATTTTATTTACTGACCTACTATCAATGCACATTCTCCAAGTTCCATTCTTCTTTGGCACAAGTAAGGCAGGTACAGCACAAGGGCTTTTGCTTTCTCGTATTAGCCCTTTTGCCAGCAAATCATCTATTTGCCTTTGTAATTCTTTGTGCTCTGTTGGACTCATTCGATATGCTGCCTTATTAGGGATCACAGCTCTTGGTACAAAATCGATGACATATTGAATATCACGAATTGGAGGCAAACCAGCAGGTAACTCCTCAGGAAATAAATCTGAATACTCTTTGACAAGCGGTAAGACTTCAATTGGGATACCCTGCTTATCTTCTTTTTCTTTCTCAATCTCCATAGGAATGGCTGTAGTCAAGCTTGTCACAATGTTTTCAACTTCGTCTTTAGTAATCAAGTGAACACCATCATCTGCAATTGTTCGATCTTGACTCTCAGGTTTGAGAGAATCCAAGATTACTTTCTACCCATCTTTGATGAATATGTAGGCGTTTTCAAACCCATCATGCATCACCTTTCTATCATACTGCCATGGTCTCCCAAGAAGTAAATGACAAGCATTCATGGGTACCACATCACACCACAGATCATCTTTATATTTCTTTCCAATAGAAAAAGGTACAAGGCAACGTTTGCTTACTTTGATCTCATTGCCTGAATTTAACCAAGTGAGCTTATAAGGTGAAGTGTGAGCTTCTGTGTCAAACTTCAATTTTTCAACCATTTTGCTGGAAACGACATTCTCGCACACCCCTTCATCAAGGATAACATCACATACTTTCCCTTTACAGCTACATCTGGTGTGAAAAATGTTGTGCCTCCTCCAGTCTTCTTGTTTGTTGAAGGCCATGGTTAGGGTCAGATTTCTTCTTACCACCAGCATTTCTCCTTCATCAGCATTTGTCACTTCTTCCTCATCATCATATATGGGTTCTGACTCTTCATGTAGATCACCTTCGGTATCCTCCTCCAAAATAGTGAACACTTTTCTGTTAGGACAGTCCGAGGCTATGTGACCAAACCCCTGGCATTTGAAACACCGCCTGTTGTTGTTTTGTTTTTCACCACCCCCTAGATGAGAGCTTCCTTCTCCCACCCCTTTAATAAAATGTTTAGGATTAGTCGATTGAACTGATTGTTTTGATTTGGAAGTGGTTGTAGTTGAACTCTTGTTGAAAGATCCAGCCCCCATATTTCCTCTAAAACCACTCTTCTTTGCTTCTTTTATCTGTCTCTCCACATTCAAAGCAAGCTTTCTAACATCAGTAAAACTCCAATAATGTTATAGTCTTACCATGTTACCAACTTCAGATTTCAAGCCACCAATATAACGAGTAATGGTTTGTTCTTCCGGCTCCGTCACATCACATTTTAGCATGAGATGCTCAAACTCCATGGTGTAGTCTTCCACAGAAAGATCTCCTTGCTTGAAGTTATGAAATTGTAAGAAATATCTTACTAATAGTGGTCGGGCAAGAATCTTCTTTTAAGCTCTCACTTCATCTTTTCCATGATCGAATTCTTCGTTTGCCATCTCTCACCCGTTGCTTTTTTGAGGTTTTCCCACCAAAAAGAAGCATATTTCTTTAATTTCATAGCAACAATTTTCACCTTTTCTTCTTCAGCCACATTTTTAACTTCAAATACTCTCTCAACCGTGTATATCCAATCTATGAAATCTTCAGGATTCATTTTCCCTTCAAACTCATGAATATCAATTTTGAAAGTAAGTGTACTTTTTCCATTGTTTCGGTGTTGCCTTTTTTGTCCCTTTGGTTGTGTTGCCTCATGTCCCTTCGGTTGTTGGAAGTTGAAGAAGAATTACTAGACTCACTTTGAGCAGCTTCAGTTTCAACCGCTTCATCTGATGATGAATCGTTTCTTCCATGATTTTCACGACGTTCAATTATTGCTCTCAAAGCTTCCACTTTTCATCTCAATTCATCTATCTCAAGATCACGAATATCTCTTCCTGGATCATTACGGTTTGCCATGACTCTCAACGAAGCTCTGATACCAACTGATGGAGAATCAATCCAATACTAAGAGAATTTAATGAAGTCTCAATTAATATTGTTTGATTGGGGAAGATTTTTGATAAACCGCCACACTTTTGGAACCTTCAAAACCCAAAGTGATAAGGTTAACACTAACTCACGTGTTTGGTATTAAGAGATACAGATTATCACCACTCTTAACTGCCTCTCACAAAGGGTAGGTGTTTGGGATGTTTTAATGTTGCTGGATATCCACCAAGAACAAGAAAACAAAGAAGAGTTGCTGGAAAGCAAGTTCTAAAGAAAACAATTCAAATTCTGATCTGCTTCTCATTGATAACTTAAGACTTTAAATAGACTTTACTTGGAACATCCCTCCAAGTATAGGTTACACATTTTACTAAGAAAATTAATCACAAAACAACTCACTAGACACTAAAGATAAGAAAACATTTATTAACTTGTCTAGATTCATTCCCCTGATTAGTCTTTAAATAAAATGGCCATAACTCCTTGTAGAGAACTTCAAAAACACGATGTTTGATGCATTGGAAACTAGATTAATAAAGTTTTCCATTTGAGTTCCTTGCATGAATTTTGATTCTCACAGACTTGACTTTCGGTCTTCTTTTATTCTTGTAATACAGAAATATTTCCACTTTCCACACTAATTTGGATCTTCAAATTGTGGCCCATCAGACTTTTAAAGCCCAAAACATGCTCAGCTCCATATGTTTCATTTTGGACCTTAGTTATTAGCATCCTAGTAGATGCTCCTCCATCACATGTTTTCATAATCTGTAATATTTACATATTTTGCCATTAAGGAAAAATGTTATGCAAAATTTTTTTTACTTATAATGTAATTTGGATTATTATTTTATATAAAATTAAGAAATTTTATAAATTAACATTTTTAAAAATATATTGAATAATAAATTAAATTACATTTTTATAAATTAAATAACAACATTAACATTTTAATTAGATATGTTGAATACAAAATTAAAAATAAATAACAAAATTAACATTTTTAAAAATATATTCAATAATAAATAACAAAATTAAAAATAACAATTAATTTTCCAACAAATTTAAAATAAATAACATGAAATGCAGAACATATAAATTTATATATTCCAAATTTAAAATACATTATTCTCGTTAAATTGATAAAAGTACATTTATTCTAATTATTGCGTGGTGTAGAGCAACAATGTCGAGCTCTCCTAGTGCGTGGTGGTTGGACCCGTCGTTCAACCTCGTCAGTGGCACATATTCGCGGTCGACCACGACCTCTTGCTGTAACCGTCACTGGATCTGGTTGTATGTCATCCGCCATTTCTTCTGTATTAAAAATTTAAAACCCACTACTCGAGGAGCCAACATCTAGTTCACCCTTAAAGGGAACCTGACTACTAGATGGACCCACAAATGATGGACCATCAAATGCTGACACAGGGGTTCCAAACTGATACATTGTAGTTAGATATGTTGAACTTGGACTTAGGATGGGGAGCTGGTCATCTAACCTCGTCATTGGCGGTGATGGTCGGTAACACTCATCAACGTCATATTCGGGGTGACTGACGGAATAACGATGACTGGATGGTACTCCATGATCCCGTCCAGGTTCAGGATGACTAAATGACATCCTCGATGCAGTGAACTCCGATGCATGTAATGAGGCCGGTTGACGGGTCCGCCCACGTTGTCGGCTAGGTCTAGGAGCTTCCATTTACTGTGTAAGAGGGACTGGATTTGAAATTCGTCCGGTAAATGACATACTCCTAACATCCTCATACACCGACGATGGACAAACAAAAGGTCGACCTTTATTTTTATACCATCCTATGTAATCATCAGATGGGTTGAAATTATTACCAACAATCAGATAACCTGTCGGAATTCGTTGAGAACATATATCCCACCAATGGATCCAATGTTCATGCTTCGCAGGCCAGAATTCTTCATGACACCCACGCATGTCGGTCTTCTGAACCTTATCAAGGTTCATCGGTGCTTGCGGAATTGGTTGTTGCATCCCAAATTGTCGCAACACCCTGTCAGTGTGGTGCCACTCTACATATGACAAGCATATCAATGCTGTGTTTGCTTTCCATATATTACAATTATTGTAGGTATCCGATTGGAGGCATGCCATAATTTCATTTGAAAAATATGGCATCGACAAAAACTGCGAATAATTATTACAAATTATTAGTTTCATATGGATTAAATACAAAAATACTTGAATGTAATAATCGAAACATTTACCTTATTATATCCTACTCGATCTAGTCGTGATCTTATACATGCAAGGTCGGTCGGAGTCTCGGTAAGATCTCTACAATGACTCCACCTATTAAAATGCGTATAAAATCTTAATAGACCTATAAAAATACAAGTTCGTACAAAAATAATAAAATAGTATAGATTATTACATGTTTGCAAAGGGGTATACAGCAGAAACAT
The DNA here is from genome assembly GCA_030761205.1 of Fremontodendron californicum. Classification (NCBI taxonomy): domain Eukaryota; kingdom Viridiplantae; phylum Streptophyta; class Magnoliopsida; order Malvales; family Malvaceae; genus Fremontodendron; species Fremontodendron californicum. Next base: position 25,739,835 of record JAULJL010000013.1, read on the forward strand.
CCACGCGCGGAGCAAAAAATGGCAGCCGATACCAAGCCCATGATTGTAGAAGCACTAAACATCCACCTATGTCATGGCTTTTTGGAACTGTAGCCTGGCACAGTTCTCTATACAAAACCGCCAAACACGTAGAACCACAACTATAATTTGTCGCATACTCTAAATCACGTAGTAATGGAAGATACATTAAATGTACCCGATTGCTCGATTTGTCGGGCATTAATAATCCTTCAATCAAACGTAAAATATATGCTCTAGCAGCATATTGTATCTGTTCTTCAGTTGCGTGTAATGGAAGATTTTGAAAGAATTTCAACCAATTTAGTCTCACCGTTAAGCCAGATACATACTCATCTGGAGGTTCCGCACTCAATAGATTTTGACACTCTTCATTCCAATCTAGCAATCTTGCGCCTGTAACTGCACTGCCATAGACCGGAAGTCCAAGTTGAAGCGCAACACCTTTTAGAGTTACCGTTCATTCACCAAATGAAAAATGAAAAGTGTGCATCTCGGGTCTCCATCGTTCGATCAACACACTGATTAAGTCGGGTTGTAGCAAAAATCGTCGAATTTGAGTTGCGTGATAAAATCGGGATCTTCTTAAGTGGTCAATAATAGATGGATGCGGGTCCTCCTAGGGATAGAAATGGAGCGGGGCGGGGGCGGATTTTGCAGTATCCGCCCCCGCCCCGCCATAGCACTGCTCTGCCCGCCCCCCGCCCCGCTCCACCGTGGATGTTGAAATTTCAATACCACTACCACCTCCATGGATGTCGGTTACATCCACAACCGCCCCGCCCCGCTCCCCCCATTTGATATTTATTAATTATTTTTATTTTTTTCAAATAATAAAGCATTTTAAAAAAAATTAAATATAAATTAAATATAAACATGTTTCTAATATAGGAAGAGAAAAAAATAAAGTATTAGGTTTAAGTTTTTAAAAAGAAAAAGAAAAATAATAAGTTTAATTATATTATTTTATTATTCTTTTAAAAGCTAAACATTTAAGGGTAAAATTATAATTTCAGTATTCGGGACGGTGCGGAGCAGGCAATTATCACGACTGCTCCATCCCCGCCTTTCAAACCAAAAAAAATCGCACCGCCCCGCTCCGCCTCCATTGTTCAAAAAAATAAAAAAAACCTCTCCATTCGGATCAGATCGGTTCGAAATCCATCGGTCGGATCGAGTTTTGCCATCCCTAGGTCCTCCAATGTAAATTTTCTCGAACGTAACACGTAACGAGTATCCTGTTGATAATTAATTAAATTAAATTAAATAATTATAAAATTATAAAAATTAATATATTATAAAACTATAATAATTAAAAAATTAAACAATATAAAAATTCTAAAATTCTAAAACTATAAAACTATAAAATGACAAAACAATAATAATTATAAAACTATAAAACTATAATAATTAAAAAATTAAACAATATAAAAAATAAAAAATTATAAAACTATAAAACTATAAAATGAAAAACCAATAATAATTCAAAAATTATAAAACTATAATAATAAAAAAATTATAAAAGATAAAAAACTATAAAATGAAAAAACAATAATAATTATAAAATTATAAAACTATAATAATAAAAAATTAAACAATATAAAAAATAAAAAATTATAAAACTATAAAACTATAAAACTATAAAATGAAAAAACAATAATAATTATAAAACTATAATAATTAAAAAATTAAACAATATAAAAATTATAAAACTATAAAATGACAAAATAATAATAATTACTAAATTACTAAAAATTGATAATATAATACAGATAATATTACAAAAATTTACTTACTTCCTTAAATATAACCGAGGATATGTGATTTTCTTACAACCTCAATAGTGATGATAAAGCCATTTTTAAATTAACAAGAACAAGTTTTGTATGGAAGAAGGAAGAAATTTTTTTTAAAATTTTGTTGTAGAAAATATGAAGGGGGTATTTTTAGATAATTGAGGTGTGGGGGGGGGGGAATTTGAAGGCAACGGTCAAGTGACCATTGCTTTCAAATTTTATATTTGTTATATATATATATATATATATATTCTTAAAACCGTTGTATTTTAAATTTTGAATAATTTAAAAAAAAAAAATACAAACACCAAGAAAAATCGTCATCCCCCATGGCGATTTATCTTGATTTTTTTGATTTTTTTTTCAATTACACGCTCAGAATTCGCCATGAGAATAACGATTTTCAGCTGATTTTAAAACGAGCGAATTTTAAAAATTAATTTGAAAACAATGATATTTCGATAAATAAATAAAAAATAGTTATATTCTGATAAAAACCTTTCAATTTGATGTTGAAAGTGACATTAGTAAATAATAGTGGTTGCAAAATTCATGATCTTTTCTATAGCCCAAGTCTAATCATATTAATATGCAATCCCATTTTTTGTCCCTTTAGTAAATATTTTTTAATAATTTATTAAAGTTTTAATTGAAGCTACGTCGAATTATCGATTTGATTTGATTTTATATTTTTTATTATTTAATTTTGTTTTATAATTTTTTATTTATTTTATTTTATCATTGTCGTAATGTCATCTTATAACAACTTAATAACGAGCTTGACATTTCACCTTTCCTTAGATTAGGATATCTTAGCATATATGGTATCAAAAATGCAAGTGACATTAGATTTCTTAACATGGGAAAATAATAAATAAAAAAAAAAAAGCTCGTTATATTGTAACTTTCAATTGCATTTAATTAAAAGCAACACAATGGTGCTATTTATGTTATTTTTATTTCTTTTCAAATAGAAAAATATATAAATTTTTTTTTTACATAAATTAGGATTATTATTTTATATTTCATTGATAAATTTTTTAAATTATATTAATATTTTAAAAGATTAATATATTTTTTGAATATGTGTCGGTTATTTGACAATGCATCAGACAATTTTTTCTTAAATTAAACACTAAAAAGGAATAAATAATAAGTGAAGAAAAGGGAAAACAAAAATGTTGAGCACTTTTTAGATTTGTTATTACAAGAGCCAAAGTATGCATATGATATGGATCATCTGATCTTCAAGATGGGACCCTAAAACTTTTGAGGAAATGATGGTAAAGGGTATTGTATTGATGCAATGATTAGGAGCCGTTTGATTTAGGGAGTGTGGGAAGGATCATCATATATCTTTCTAAAGTGGGCCCAATAGGGACAAACGCAAAAGCAGGGCCTTGCACGTGCATGGGCCGTCCATGTCTTTGTAGTCCCGACCCACGGTACACATCTCCTTATTTATTATCTCTTCCATTTTGGGACTATTTCGGAGTATTTTCTATAGTTATGGGCTTCTAGCTGCATCTCCACCCTACACGTCATACACCTGGGTCCACATGATTATGGCCCATGCAGTAGATCTTAGGTTCTTTTGGATAGACGATAAAATTGACTCCGATAAGATTAAAAACAATGATGGAGGTGAAATTAGTTATTATAGCGGTGAGATTGAGTACTGTAGCAGTGATATTAAAATCAGCGGTAGGATATATGTTTGGATTCAAAAGCAGCGATGGCAGTGAGGTGAATTATAGCGAGAAAAAAATAATCATTAAAGACATTATAGTAAAATGTATATATATATATATATATATATAATAAATAATTATATTTATATTAAATAATAAAATATATATTAAAATTATATTTATGTTAAAATATAATAATTAAAATTATATTTATGTCAAAATATAATAATTAAAATCATATTTATGTCAAAAAAGTAAATTAATAAAATAAAAATAAAATAATTAAAAAATTGAATAAAATAATATTTTGTACTTTTTATTATTTATGTAATTATTTATTTTTAATTAATTATATAATAATAAAATATATGTATTTCACTTTTAAATAATAAAAAAATAAGTGTCAAGACCAAAAATATCCTTATATTATTCACATAAAACAAAACAAAGTAAGGAGAAAATTAGAAAATGCCCTCAAATTGGAGGGCATTTTCATTGACCGGAGCTTAAAGCTCTAGTTCAAAAAAAATGACACCAGCACAGTTAAACACTTTTTACCACGCTGGTGTCATATTACCTAAACATGGTAATGATGCGGTTGAGATAAAAAGATATTCAACCGCACACAAACAATGACCCTATTTGAATCCAAACGGGGCCTTAGTCAACCATTTCCTATTCGTCAAAACAATGCCTTCGAAACAATGCTATTGCTAGGTGTTAGTGATACTTTTGATCCTCTAAAACCAAACTTAACATTAAATTATGGAAATAATTAATCATATTAAATTAAGATCTCTTTTTTTATACACGGACGGTTGATTTCTTTTAATTTTACAAACGGTGTTAATGAACATGTCTCATTTTTTAAAAAAAAATTAGGAGTTCATATTTGATACATTGACAGTGTAATTTTTTAACTCCACAAATGACATTAAGAATTTGTCACATATTTTAATTTTTTTTAAATACCTTAAAAATATGTGTCACATGTTAACCTGACTTTTGAAATTTAAAAACTCTATTAACAATGAATGGGATAATTTTTTTTTTTTAATATACCTTAAGACAGTATGTATCATCATGCTATATTCTCGCTTTTGAAATCTAAAAAGTCTACTAATTCCATATATGAGATAATTTTTCTTAATCTAATCATAATAGTTTTAATTTTTGTTTTGATTTAACTAAAGGAGAAGATTATAGGTGAGCATAGGATGTTTATATCAAACACAAGAAAACCCTATTTTCTTACCTTTTTTTAACATCCATAAATTTTATTCTAAAAAACAACAATTTTAAAATGCTAAGTTTTTAAATATATAGTTTTTAGTTTCGACGTCAAGTATATTCATTATTTCATAGGTACAAGGCAAGAACTTCATTATTTTCTTAAGGTGACATCTTCGGCCGTAATAATTAGAATCGAAGATTCAAATTTAAAGATTTTGGATTCGAATATTTGGACGAGAGAAATTACCCTCCTCTTATGTACTCTAAACTCATTTGCATCAACAAAAATAAATTATAATCAAACTTAACAATGCTATCAAACCAAATCTAGGCTACTATAGCATACTTATAAGTATCTTTTATTTTTGTGTAGATTTGTTTACGAATCGGATTAAATTTGAATAGCAAAAAATTTTACTTACTCAAAATTGATTTAGCCCGTCAAGCTCGAAAAACCCATTTCACTATTTAAAATATATTAAATTTTTATTTTTATATTAATATTTATATATTTTATAATTAAATTTAGATAAATATTTTTTATTAATTAAATAATAATCGAACTTGATCGAATTGATTCTAATCTAAAATATCTTATCTCAGATCCGAATTCGATCCGATCCAATTTAGATTAGCCCACCAAATAAACGGATAACACAACTTTTAAATATGTCTACTCCTGTATATCTAAGATTAGTCCTAAATTAAAGAAGCTTTTAGAAGGAAAAAATGCAAAATAAATATGAATTAAAGAGACCCCACACCATGTGATATGAGAGGCATGGTCAATGGTCCCATCTCCCATGCATCCCATAGAACATTTGGTGAGAGATCCACATCAAAAAGGAAGTCCATGGCTAGGTACGCAGCTGGTTGGTTTATACCATTGAATTTTTTTGAAGAAAATTGGAGCAAGCAAACAAGACTAGATTGTTGATGATAGGCTTAAGTAATTAGTTTTAGTAATTGAGAAGATGGATAGATATATGGACTTATTAAAGAGTGTCACATTGAAACACCGGCCAATGCCATGCATTGATTAAAGAGTATGAAATTGGAAGAAGCAGGCTTAGATAGGCATGTATGAATGCAATAAATTTGATAATTTTGAATACGATACAAAAATATGATACGAAGACGACATATTTAATAAATATGAAAATAGTATAATAATCACGATACAATACGTTTAATACACGTATCGTATTTGTTTTTAAAATTTTTAATACATTTAATAATTTGTATATTATTATATTTTTATTCAATTGATACCAAAAAAAAAAAATACGAAACACGATATTTATATACAAATTATCAAATTTCATGTGAATAACTGTGTCTGGCAATGCATATAATTCATGTGAGTCCATGTGTTTTTGGTCTATCTTCTCGGCTGCATCTAAAACTCACTCAAACACGTGAAAAAGAAATATTGTAGCTAGATGCATGCAATAATAGTTGTAAATGAAGTTGAGATCTTAATTCTATGGCTATTTTCTTTTTGTAGTCAAATAGGCTTTTGTACGTGGGAAAGTAACCTTATCCGAAAATTTCTGAAATTTTCTAATTTCTTCCAATAAAAGAATTTCAACAAATACTCCAATTTTCGACTACTAGATAGATGAATAGAAATAATTGATTTATGCTGGTAGTATCAATATCTAACAATTAAAATGTAGTGATAATAGGTAAGAACATTTTATAGCGACGTATAATTAGAAAACTCATTTAACAGTTTATAAAAACTTTAGTGAGCATTGCTTCTGGACAGGGACTTCATAAAAGAAGTTGATTTGGTTAGTTTTATCAATTAAAAAAATAATAATTTAATGTGTTGAGACTGCCAAGTCCCTTTGGTCTCACGACCACGGAGCCCACAAGGAGAATCCACACAAGGCGAACGTCTAATCCGACGTCCAATAATCAAGTACCAAGATTCGAGACACATAGACACCTTATTCTTTTTCAGCACCTGCCATTTCAACGTCCACTTATAGCAGTGCGGATCATTAAATGCCGCAGACTCTTTGGCGAGCCCCCATATATGTTGCTTACTCCCAAAGTCCAATCAAAGTCGGACACGTGAAACCGAGTAAGTCGTCTAAACGGAAATATATATGATTCTCTCGGGGACTATCCAGAGGTACGTTCTCTCTACACTCTCTCTCTCTCTTTCCTTATCGATATCTTCTTTTCTCCTTTCCAGACACTGACTTAAGCATCGGAACGTGTCTTAAAGACCCATCTTCGGTGCCCTGCCCTCTGACCTTCTTCCTTTCTCGTAGAATCTCAAGCCACCCGGACTATCTCTTCGACAGAAAGAGACATCAACATAATATATATATATATATTTAATTAAGAGGGATTATTGAAATTGCAATAATAAAAGTTACCCAACAATGAAGATGTTTAAAACTATTGTCATTCCGACTGCAAATCCAGCCAGTTCTCCAATCTGCAAAATAAAGCTTTAACAATCTCATTTCATGTTAGAAATTGAAGCCTATAGATGGTCTAAAACAAGTTAATTTTAGCAAAGTGTAATGGAAAAACAAATATATAAGGATAAAATCATGGAAACATTAGACTAAATAATATCACTTGCATAATAACAAATGAATCAATAAGATTATCTCTTTTCAGAATTTTGTCAACGAGTCGACCGTACAATATCCATGTCGAAAGGCCTTGCTTGTTATTCCCGCTCTCGATATACACAAAGAACATGTGAGCTCCTTTTTATGCTTCCAAATATTTTCTCGAATAGCAAAAATCAAATGCCAAATGAAATCTTTTATTAGACAATGTCAAAAATAATTTTAATTTTGTGAAATTAGAGTTTGGAAAATATTTTTTTTTTTCTTTCCATGTTTGATTTCTGGATTTTTTTTGAAACTTTTTTATTTTATAAACATTCGTTTTTTATACTCTTGATATTCTCTCTTAATACAAAAACCAAATTCTAAAAGAAAGTTTTTTTTAAACCAAACTTTAAAAAGAAATCTAGATCCAATGTATCAAAAGAGTCCAAATGTCTAGATCCAATGTATGAAAAAATTAAAATATAGAACCAAATCAATTTCGAAATCAAATTCTTTAGTTGCTTTATTTATTTTCCTTTAAAAATTATTTATCTTATCTTTTATTCTCTTAATTTTATTTTTAAAATTAATAAAAAAATATGCATATATTCCTAACAATGGTAAGCTAAGCTAGTGGAAAAAGTATATGGTTTTAAATATATTGAAAATGGGTGGTTAAGCAGTTTTGAAGAGCAGTAAGTAGAGATAACACTTGTTTTGACATTTTATGCCCTATAAACTGAAATAACTGCCACAACTTTAGGGAGATAGAGAGAAATAAAGAGAGGGCCAAGCATCGACTTGAACAGAGCAGCTCCTATTTTTGCAGCCACATAACCATGGGCTCAATTTGGGCCATCCTTACTTGTCAGCTTCATGCCCTTTCTTCCTTTTCAATTAGTTATCTCATTGTTTGCTAGAACTTAAGGATCCATTTGAATTTTCAGTCATAGATACCCTACCGTATTTAGATATCATTTTATGATTAAATCTCAAATTTTAAGAAATGAAATCATTGTAACTTTTTTTCAACAAAAAAATAGATATAATTTCAACAAAAAAAAAAATTCAAAGTTATCTTTTTAAAAATGTGAGATACTTACATTTATCATCCAGCTAAAATGCTCAAAATGCAATGAAATGCTAGTTTTATTTAACCAAATTATCCTCAGAATTGGAGTTTTCGGCTTTCATATTAGTGGCTAATATTATTTTTTATGTTGTTAATTTATAAACTACTTTACGCAACTTTCCTATTTTTAACATGAAATGGCATTTCCTATAACTTTAACATATGACCATATAGTTGTTGGGAATAACGTGGCAGTATAATAACAAACATTAACCCATAACAAGCACTCGGAAAGAAGAGAGAAAGAGAACACAATATTTTTAACATGGTTCAACCCTTCTTGGCCTAAATCCACGATCCCATAAGTATAATATACTTCACTAGGAAATATTCCAACTTGTAACTTTTGCATGGATAAAGCTACTAACCCTCCTTACAAATATTGTAGCTTTTGCACGGATAAAACTACAAACTTTCCTACAAACAAACTTGACTCACCACCCAAAGAATCCTAATACAACTTCTACTTAAGTGTATAGAGGCTAAGGTTACTATTTATAGGTGAACACTCTTCTTGGCTCATTAATACTACTCAATAGGGGATAGGATTTCCTTAACCAATTAGTTACTTGATGTAGGATAAGCACTCTTACTCAATGTGAGACTTGGACTTCTACTCAAACTCAATGTTGGACTTGGACTCAAACTCAACAAATCCTCTTTTGAGTCAAAGTCTCAATTGCCTCTTGGCAGCAACTCTTCTCCATTGAACTCAATGTGAGACTTGGACTTCTACTCAAACTCAATGTTGGACTTGGACTCAAACTCAACAAATTTTTCCTTGAGTCAAAGTCCCAATTGCCTTTTGGCAGCAACTCTTCTCCATTGAACCAAAAAACTTTTGGGTAGCAACTCTCCTACTCTTTTTCCTCGAACAAAAAAGCTTCTTGGAGCAACTATTCTCGCTCGAACCAATAGCTCTGATACCAGTTATTGTAGCTTTTGCACGGATAAAGTTACAAACTTTCCTACAAACAAACTTGACTCACCACCCAAAGAATCCTAATACAACTTCTACTTAAGTGTATAGACTCCCGAATCCTAATACAACTTCTACTTAAGTATATAGACTCCTTCTCTTAAGGGTGGTGGGTTATGTTTCTCCAAAAGCTAAAATTCCTATTTATAGCTGAGCACTCCTCTTAGCTCATCAATATTACTTAACGTGAGATTAGAATTCTTTTTACTTAATCAATTAGTTACTTGACTCAACAATAGTTTTGAATGAATGGAGTCAACAAATAACACAATCATTTGGAATGTTCCTCCCCCTCCTCCACATAATCTTTTGTTGGGCTAGTTATGCAAAGAAACCTTTAAAAAAAAAAAAAAAATAGCTGATTAATTCTTTTTACCATGAAAAAGAAAGAAAAAAAAAAGAAATTAAAATTTAGAGAAATCAGTAGCCATTCGAAAGCAAAGCCGAATCATATCCTAACACTAGTAGGAATGACAAGAGGGGACAGCATGATAAAACTGTAGCAGTAGAGAACAGGGAATTTTTGAGTAAATTAATGATTGATGAACTTTTTAGTTAGTTCTGGATCATGTCTATTTCCCCCATTGCAAAAATTTTCAATGTGCAAATGAACTTTTACCAATTCAATTTCCAAGCAATGTGGGGACAAATCTCCCACCCACCCTTTCTTCAAACTCTTCTCGTCCACTCAAAAATTTCTTGTTTGGTAAGAGACTCTAGGGAAAGCCACAACCCCCAAAAGATTGATTACAGTTCCATGTCAAATATATATATATATATATATATATATATATATAAAACTGGGTCCCTAAGGTGATTGGAATCATGCTTGTATTTGGATGATTTTCAGTCAAGCAGGATCTATTTGGGTGGCCTGGTGCAAGGCCTATATTTTGAAAGGACGGAGTTTCTGGCAATTCCAGCAGTTCACCTGTTCTAGTCTATGTTACTCAGGCTCGGATATGAGTATCGGATTCAATTTTTTTTTTTTAAATTTTCATATATTTGGAGGGTGCTTAAAGGATCATATCCTCATACCCATGTCCGGATATACGTCAGACATGAGTGTCGAACACGAATATTTCAAAAAAAATGAAAAGTCGAAATATCATAGGTTGTAGTTGAGCTTGGAAAAAACTTTTCAAATTGGGAAGTCTTGCTGCGCCTCTCTTTGATTTCACTGTGAAGTAGATTGCATTTAAGTCTGGAGTTTTTAATGTTGCTGCTACTTTTAATTTCATTCGCTCCAAGCCCCAAAAGTGTAACACTATTCTCAAACATGCTTTGATAGCTTGGATGACTATCTTGGACAGGCTTCCCACTTTCAAGGGGCTTAGCTGTTGGGGTATGGTTACTAGCACTATTTGTCTTCTTTGTGGGCATGGAGAATTTGATTGGATTCAGAACTTCAAAGGTAAGTCTGTTCATGTTAATTACTATCTTTTAAGATTAAAAATAACAATAACATAACATGAAAAAAAAAATATATAATCATTACACGAATATAAAAATATATCAAATTTTATATAAGATAAATTATTAACACGTTAAAATTTATATAAATATAAAATATTTTAAACATGATTATAATATAAAAAATACATAAAAATAACATAAATACATAAATTACTAAATCTATTTAAGTCGGCTTGGAGCGCACATATGATATCTATTATATCTAGTCAGAGCGAAATAGCAGGAATTATGACAAAAGTGGACCTTGGCACGTAAACAGAGTGTCCAAGTCCCAATCACCTTAAATAATAGTAAGCATCTTTCATGTCATCTCATCGTAATTTGATTTTGAAAATGAGTTTTTGTTGAAATTAAATGATCCCAATTAATTTCGAGGCAATGTCTTTGTAAATTATAGTTAGATTTATTCGAGAATTGAATTATTTCGTTTGGTTCGATAAATTTAAATTAAATCAAAATTAATATAAAATATTAATATAAAATTAATATTTTAATTAATAAAATATATTTTTCAAATCTAATAAACCGAGTTAAATATGATCATGGACAAATAATTTTTGCTCTCTAAACTTGGCCCGACCCAATCAGGTCTAAAGACAGCTCTAATTCTGACTAGGGTGGATCAAAATTTGATGTAAATTTTGTATAATCACGTGCCGGGCCACCAATGGGTAGTGAATAGTGACCATTCAATCCCCCCAATTTCCCCCAAAAAAAGAATAAAAAATAGAAAAGAAAAAAGAAGTTGAAATGTTTGACCAAGCCACCACACCCTAACTAAAATGACGACTTCTTTTGTAGGGTTGTGGGCTAACCCTGGCTAGCTAGGTAGCTGCTTTTGACTTTCAGCTTCCCTTCTTTTTCTTCACCTTTCAACTTGAACAAAAATAAGGTAAAAACCATTTGCTACTCCATTTCATTTAGGTCTTTTTTTTTTTAACACTGTTTCTGACATAATTTTTAAAATCAAAAATTAATTTTTACCGTAAACGTAATGCTAAATAAATAAAAAAAATTAAGTTCTGTTGTTAAAATTATGGTTTGAAAAGTCAAATCAAAAAATCAAAAAATATAACTTTTGAGCTTTAAAAGCTGACTTTTAAATAAAATGACTTTATTATCCTCACATTTCTACACTTTTATTATTTTAAACATATCTTTTTTAACATTTCAATTTTCTACGATACTTTTTCACAGCAATGCTAAACACTTAAAAGTTTTTAAACTACATTTTTAACCAAACTTTATAAATATATTTTTTTCAACTCGAGACCCAAATTTTTTTCAACAACAATGCTAAACTAATCCTTAATCATATCCCTCGTGGCTTTGCAATAGAGACATTAACTTTGAATATCAAACTTTACAACGAAGCATAAGGGAGATGAAGAGAATTAATTCCTCGTTTTTCTCTTCAATGTCTCCGATATGCTGGATTGGCTTCTTTTCTTTCCCCTTTTTCCTCTCAAACCTCTAGGAAATTGGATGAACTTGGTTTTTAATGGCGGCACGATCCTTATATCAGGGGGACATCACCAAGTCAAATATCTTAGCTAAGCTGGCTCCAAAAAATTTGGAACCCTTTACCGGAAAATCCTCATGTTACAGTTTAGAACGTAATCCGGTCGTAATCAATGCTCCAAATCGTAAATTCCCCTCATATTCTGGCTTACTATGGGAAAAGAAAACGACCCTCACAATCCTAGAAGAATGTAGTACACGAGCGTTATCGGTAATGCTATCAACATCCCAAAGATAACCCTGCAACATTTACAGATTCAGACATCAGATTACTGATTAGATAATAGAATAGAATTGAATTATTGTACCAATTCAGGTTTTTTCACTTACGCAGTGCTAAGAATTGCAGGGTGAACATTGTACTCTTTGGCAAACACAAATGGTACAATTCCTTGTGGCAGAGCAGCCTATTAATTGGACAAGATTAGCTAACAATTGTGGCATTCAACAAAAGCCAAATAGTTATGGAGGAAGGTGGGTTTTTTTTTTTTTTTTTTACCTGAACAATGGCGATGCGAAGGAGCGTGCCACGCAACCCTACTGCAATTGAAGCTGCAGCCATGACAGCCGGACCGGTCAAGAACCTAACTGCCATGGCAAAGGCAGCTACAGAGTTCCCACAAGCGATCATCTTGGGTTGCAGAGCCATAAACAGACCTTTCACCATATTAACAACCAAAAATTAGGACTTCCCTAGAAAACGATTAATGTCATTTAAAAAAAAAAAACCTAGTGGCCTAATCTTTCAGTCCAACTACCTTAACTAACAGGGGGCCTAAAATGGCATCTATCACAACCAATGCCCACCGACCCTGGGCCGCTAGCCAACGTCGCAAGACGACCCCACATGTCGGGAGGTCTATCCCATTTTTTAGCCCAAAGATTATCCTCCAATTTCTTGCCAAATAATAAAAAAAAGGTGCATGGCTGTGAGCTGTGCAACCATGCCGTTGCTTAGACAGGGTCTACATGCCCTACCAAACCTTGGTGTGGTCTAGAAATCGACACAGTTCCTATAATACTTGGAATTTTTTCCTCATTTTACCTGAATTCGGCAAAAATATCATAAATAGTTAAACTTAGTATCTAGTAAGTGTACTAAGTGGTGTGTACTTGTTACCTTATAGACTCTGTTTTGAATGATTACTAAATTTATCATTGATAATTTATTTAGGTCAAGTGCACTTCAAGCACTTGGACTGATTCACATAACTGTCTTTTCTAAAAAGAAGAAAATTATTACTTGAAGATAAAGCAAATAGCAGAAATGCTCACCTAAGCTAAACATGGCCATTCCTAGCCCAGCATCTGACAGGATGGAGATAGACTTCTCTAATATTTTCGGCATACTCACGTGCCACCTGCAATTAAAAGCCCCAAACCAGTAAATTTATTGACATTTGAAAATACAAAAAAAAAAAAGGGTACTTTGTTGAATAAAGTTTGAACCTTTTTGGTTAAAGTTACAGCCAAATGATGAACTGACCTAAAAGCAATTAGGGACCAAACAAGTCCAATGAGGCTGGAATATGTGTTGGGGTTTCGGATAAGCTTGCGCCACACCATGATCAAGATCAGCCGGGTCATTACACTCGCCGGAGGCATTTGTTTTCCACCACTCGACTCCGGTGCTCCGGTGGCTTTAGGGTGCAGCTCAGCTGTTGAACTGGACCCCAACTTATTGAGTCCATTGAGCCCTTCTTTTTCTCTCTCTTCCTCCCCATCTCTTCCAGCAAAGCTGTAGTCCTCTCCATTAAAGTCACCAATGGCTGGCATAGCTTCAAACCAAAAGCAACAAATTTATTAAATATTATTACTAGTATTAAAATATTTAAGAAATTTAAAACATTTTAGTAATGCTACTACTTAACTTAAGTACTTAATTGTTAACTAATTAGATGAATTAAATAAATTATTATACCTTTGTTTTCCCCGTTTTGAGGGTGATCAGAAACCAACATCCTGATCTCTTTAGCTCCCTGATCAGACCGTCCAGATTGCTCGGAAGCTCCAAAATCTGTCCCACCAAAGACGTGAAGTCCACGGCCTTCTGATACCGGCGAAGCACTGGAACTCCACACAAACATGTGCAATTCCTTTGCATCATGATTTACTTTATTATTCTCCTTCTGCTGCTGCTGTGGCTGGCTATTTTTAGTACTAGTGTTCTTTGTCAGGGATGAAAATTCAGGATTTGGAGCAGGGTACGATGTAGGAACTGTTTGTGCTGGATAAAATCCAAATCTTGGAGACACGACGGTACAATTTTCCTCAAAATTTGATGGTCTTGGAGTAGGTCCTCTTGATGATTGAACAGAGTACAAATCAGCTGGACCGAAATTAGATTGCCTTCCAGGAAATCCTTGAATACCCATCATGGAATAAAAGTCCGAATTGTTAAAATTCGAACCTCTCGGAGTCGGATTCCGAGACGAGCTCAAGCTGTATATCTCAGCTCCAGTAAGGTTCGAAGGTCTGGGCGTCAATGCAGGAAAGGAACAAAGCCCCAAGGACCTCCTGGAAGCATTAGATTTCCTCACAGTAACGTGAAGTTTCCCGTCTTCGCCAATTTCAGCGTCGGTTTCAAGAAATTCACGGCCGTCAAGTGAAACCACATCGGAATCAACTTTAAAGGAAACTATGGAAGCCGCAGTTTCGGGAAACTGCTCCATGATAAGGATTTTGGCAGCACGGTACTCGAAAAGGAAAAGAAGAAGAGTGTACCAAATAATACACTGGAGAACCACGACTTGAACCATTAGCATTCCTGAGTACTCACCGTACATAGCGATTAATAGAGGAATGCCCATGACTAGAGTGTTTGGAAGAGTGGATAAAGAGAAAATTGTTATCATCCATTCAAGGCTTCCATTTCTAGTGAAATTTGTCCACAACCCAAGAACAAATAACATAATGATTTTTTGAAGGGTGTCGGCTGCGATGAACCTGAAGTTCATGGCGTAAGGGTCGTTTGTAGAAATGAAATGGAAAGACAAGAGAGGAACAGCAAAAATGGCGACAAAGCGGTTGATTCCAGAGCACTGGTCAGGGGAGAAAATCTTCCACCAACGAACAGAGCCGTAAGCTAAGATCATAGCCACGTACAATGGGATCACCGCTGTTAAAACGGTGTAAAGATCGCTCCAAGTAATCATCTTTCTTGAAAGAGGTCCTAAATAGTATTTCCTTTTCTTTTCTTTTCTTTTTTTTATGCAAAGCTGATCAAAAGAGTAGTTGTTTGGTATCTGGAGAAGAACTTAAGGATGTTTTGGAAGGAGATGAAGAAGAGCTACAGAGAGGGCAAAATGGGGATAGTAAAAAACCGTTACTTAAAGAGGATAAGATCTGTGTTTGTATGACAAATGGCTGCTGCTGCATAAGACTTGTTTGAAATACTGCAATTTTTTCTGATATATATAAATATGGCTGTGGCTTATGAAAGTAAAGATATGGGATTAGAGAGAGAGAAAGAAAATGAGAGAACAGAGGGAAAAAAAAAAAGTATAATTTTATTAGAAGGATTCGGTTGATCGATTTTTTAAATTATTGTTATTATTTTAAGTTTTTTAATATATTTAAGTAGTTTAGATATAAAATAATTATTTTAATTTTATATAATTTATTATATTAAAATAAAATTAAGTTCGATTGGAATATTTTCATTTCAAAATCTAATTCGAACCAAAGTGAAACATTTAATTCTTAATTCAAATTAAAAACCGCATAAAAATAATAATTTAAATTCAACGGGGGATTATAATTTTTTGATCGAATTTTTATTTTCTCGATTTTTTTTTTCGGTCCTACTTAAGTGGAGAGGAGAGAGTGTGAACTTTGCAGCTGGGTTTTGGTTTCGGCCCTTGGGGGCCTTTGGCTTTGGGTTAACAAGTAACCACGTTATGTGGTTAAATTAACTAGAGAGTAAGGTTATATATATATATATATATATATATATATAGGTGGCTCTAGTGATGTGGCATGGCTTTGTCCATAACGTGGACAACCCATATTTTAGTTTTTATTTTTTTCCATAATTCCATCTGATCTTATTCTTAAAATCTTTGTTTTCAATCCTTAATTTTTTTTATTTTTATAATTAGTATGCTTTATTTATCTAAAGAAATAGGAATTCCTGCTACTGGTCTGGTCTGTACAGACTGCATAAGCAGTAACAAACAAAATTCTATACAATTTCACCTATACCCCATGTGTCTATTAGTATGTTATTTACAGTGCTACTTCTATTTACTCTATACAATTAAGTGTGTATTTTGTAAAATATTTTAAAATAATTAAGATCAAAGTTAAAAATTAAATTAAAACAATATTTATAGGATGAAATAGAGTATTTATTACTTTCAATTTCCATTTATGAATAGTGAGATTATCTGCACAAGATAATAATATTATCCTTTTAAATTTCGGAAACATTTTCACTAATAAATTTTTTATTACAATTTTATTATTATCCAATCATAATAAAAATTATATAAAGGTCCATTAATCTGCAAAATATTTTGAATTTTCTTTTAACTCAATTTCAAATTACTATTGATTAATTGTACTGGAATAATTGTAGGTAATATATGCGGCGTGGGTGGACTTTTTTTTTGTGTGTGTAAATGAATTCATATGATTCCTATTTTCCCTAGTCTTTTTTTTTTTTTCTTTGGAATTAATCATTAGGCAAACATCTCAACATATTCAACTATATCAAAGGAAATTGCTTACAGATAATCAGGTGTTGTGGCCTATTTAAATCAGGGAGCATTTTGATGATTAGAGAAAACTAATTTATGATACTTAACAACCAATATTTCAAATTAATATAGATGTTATTAAGCCTCATATTTGGTTTCTGTCCTTAATGGGGCCGGGGGAAAGAATGGCAGAAATGAGTGAGGAATCTGATTAAAAAAAAAAAAAGCATGGAAATGATTGAATTAGATCTGCTTAAAGATCGAGTAGTATGCTTCACTCAACAAGTTTGACTCGTATTAGATCAAATTTGGATAGAGTTTTTCTCAATTCGATTCGGCCTAGCCTGAATCACTGTTTATATAATAAAAATATATATTTATTTAATTTTAATTATAAAAATATTTTTTTTTTTTACGTTTTAAACAATAAACAAGACCGGCAAACCAAACTTGGATAAAAAAAGTTAAAAAATTTCGAATCACAACCCGATCCATAAACAGATCTAAATTGAATCCAATGATGGGGTCCATAAACCTGTCAATTTTGACCCGAACCCGAAAAACCCGCCCAATTCGCTCGAATCTAAACCCGACCCAACCTGATTTGATCAGAAAAAGTCAATAACCCAAAACCGACCAACCCGAACCCGAAATGATCCGCACCCGAAATGACCCGAATCCAGAATGATCCGAACCCGAAATGACCCGAAACCAAAATGACCTGAACCCGAAATGATCCTAACCCGAAATGACCCGAACAATTAACCCGAAATGACCCGAACTTAAATTAAGTATAATTTTATTTTGAAAATATTAATTATAAAAATAATACCTAGACCATAAATTATTAATTTGTTTTAATTTTATAACTTGTAATTACCATTTTGAAATAAAATATGCAATTATCATTTGGTATATATAAATTGATCATATCCCTATATTTGTTCTCTTCTCTACATGTAAAATAGTGTAGTGACTATACATGTACAATACAAGTATAGTACAAGATCTATAATTATACTATTATGATAATTTTTTTATCATGTGATTAGTTTAAATTTTTTGAATTGTTATTATAATTTTAAAATCTATTATATTATTTGGAATGAAATTGAATTGAATTTTTTAATCAACGTCTGAAAGTAAAAACAAATATTTGTTTGAACTTGAAAAAATATTACATCTGAATTTGTACAAATAGTCCGACCTGTGAAAAATCTAGCTAAAGTAATTCACTCTTAAATTAGTTTAAAAAAAATAAATAAAATCTTTACTTGAAAAAAAAAATTTGAATCCTATTATTTTAAAATAAAAAAGCGTGCATTAATTATTGAAAATTAAACGTTCAATGATAATGCGTATTATATAATAATACATATAAAATAGATCACTAAAATGTGTTTTATTATAATGATTTGTATACATTATAATAATATTTTATCATGTGATATATAATAAATTAATATTTTAACAAACTGACCATTGGATTTAGAAATATAATTGTACTCGTCGTGCACGTAAAGTTTCGAAACTATTTGATATCTCTATCATATCGATCGAGAATACTGCCTTTTTCAATATATATTTAACGATTAAATGTTTTTTATATCGAACAAATAGTTAGAAATTTTTAATTTACTTAAAATTCGACGTGCATGATCTACGTGAATAGAACATGAAATATGACGGTCGAATTGTTAAAATATTAATCGTATAAAAACTTATGAAAGTGTGTAAACTAATTTAGTTTTATACTAGTTTAAGTGGACCACTCCTCTAATAAGAATTATAGATTATACAAAACTATTATATATATTAGTACTTCAATATGTTAAGAATTGCACCTTTGCTTATTATAAAATATTTATTAATTTAATTTTATACATTATATTTTATATTTAAAAATATTTAGCATGATTAACTAATTTAATTTCATAACATTTATTATTATATTTTTATTTTGAATAAGCATTTATTATTATATTTCATTACACTTGATAATTAAACTTTTATGTAAAATTCTTAAATTTAATTTAATTTTAGTAGAAAATTATTTCAACTTCTAAGATTGGTTCACTTGGTAAAACTTTTAGTACTAAGGATTACTTATCAAGGTTGGAACGTTTCAACAAATATTAAATTATATATTTTTCAAATAACTAAATAGATTCATTTAACGATCTGAGATACACGATAATATCCTATTTATTTTTAAATATAATTACTTTTTTTATTTTTATCTTTAAGAAAATTTTAATAAAATCTGATTCGATCAAATAATCTGTTTAAATTCAATCTGATTCGATTTTAAAAATTAATAAATTGAATTCAAATAACCGGAGTGTCAAACTCGAAATGACTCAAATCAGAATGACTCAAACCCAAATAACTCGAGTGTCAAACCCGAAATGACCCGAATCAGAATGACCTGAACCCGATTAACCTGAGTGTCAAACCCGAATAATCCGAATCTGAAATAACCCGAACCCAAGATGACCCAAACCCGAAATGATCCGAGTCCGAAATGATCCGAACCCGAAATTATCCGATTTTTTTAAGACCTAAATTGATCCAACCTAAAATGATTCAATCCAAACCCAACCCGACCCGCCCAATTCACAGGTCTAGGTCCATGTGTAGTTAATCAGAAAAAACATGCATAAAAGTAGGGACCCAAAGCCTATAAAAACTCACTCAGCAGTCAGCACTCACTGCAATTGTAAAGTTTCTATCAAAATATAGGCAAGTGACAATCCACATGCGAATGCATTCTCTGTGAGGGTCACCACACACGTGCACATCTCTTAGAAAGCTTTAAAGAGAAAAAATTCTCTTGCAGTTGCAGCCCCTCAACTGATCAAACCCTATCTTCTTTCTTGTCTCTTTCTCCCACAATCTTCCTTTGTTTAGGGAACTTAGTCACTTACTAGCTAGCAAGCTCTTTTCTTGGACTTGGAGTTCATTTAACAAACATTTTTTTTTCTTTTTTGGACTTAGTATAGAGGTGTTTACTATTCGGTTTTAATCGAATTAATTGACTGAAATTTAATTTAATTCGGTTAATCGATTAATCAAACAAAGTTCGATTCGGTTATCAGTTAATGATTTTGAAAAATTTTGGTTATTAGTTAACTCGGTTCGGTTAAGCAAAAATACCCGAATTATCTGAATTAACCGAAAATATATATTTGACATTTGTAATGTTCATTATGCTTTATCATGCTTATTTAGTATGTTGAGTTGTTTAGTATGTTTGACATTTGATTTTATTATAGTTTTTTTATGCTTTGTTTTTGGATTTTTGTTGATTGGATAGATTATTTGAATATAAAATCATGTATTAAACATAGATTGCAAAATAAATTAGGTATTTATTTTGGTTAATCGAAAATTGACCTAATTAATCGAAAAAAATTTGGTTTGGTTAATTTTTCATTTTAATTATTCGATTCGGTTAACGATTAATGAAAAAATAAATTCGGTTAATTCAATTAATTATATTTCAATTCGATTATTAACCGAATGAACATCCCTACTTAAAATATATATTTAGCCATGGAATGCCCATTCTTGCTCCATCCATGTGCTACCACAAAAACAAAATGATTTAATATATTCATGTGCTACCCAAGAACTTCATGCCAATGGTAGGCCCCCCTAATAGCTACTCGTTCCAACGCCAATCTTCTTGAAAAAGCCTAAACTTTTGTCTGCCGGCCCATAGTGACATTTTTTAGAAAACAATAATAATAGAGAAGAAACAACGAGAACGAAAACAAGATTTAAGAATTTATGTGATTCGATTAAGTCTGTTTATATTTATGGAATTGAATAGATTTTTATTTTTTATTTTTTTTGAGAGAACGATTACATGCAGCAATTATTACAGATTTTTTAACAAAACTTTGAAACTCTAAAAAACTATCCCACAAATCGGGGGAAAAATTAAGAAAAGCTCAAAAAACACATTTTAAATTCGTAATAATTGTCTCACATTAAAAAAAAATAAGCTCTACATAAGAAAGTCCAACAATTTTACTGATAATGTAATTTCTTTATCTTTGAACTAAACATTTGATTTTCGAACTCAATGTTATCTAAATAGTTTGATTGAACTGGGCATTTAATTGAAGGCATGGAAGGTGCATGTATTTCCTTACTTTTAAGGAGGTGAATTCGAATTATAGCTTCTTCTTTTTTGTTTCAAATAAAAAAGAGTTCAATTTATTAAATTAATAATTACTTATTTAATTGCGGCTAATTTTCTTCATTATGCAAATTTTAGCTTCAAAAAAGAAAAATCTCCCAACTGTGTGCTGGGAGATTTTTTTACGGCTAATTTTCGGCTAATTTTCTTCAAATTTTAGTCGTCCCCATGCGCCCATCTAACCATGCGTGCTGCTGAAGCCCCCTAAATTCCTAACCCTAACCCCAGTCTTCCCTTTCCAATGTGTTCATGAAAATTAAGCTCACCTTGAATCCGGAATTTAGCTCAGTTGATTCATGCAATCACTTTTAAGAAGTGACATCCAGTAAGTTTGAGTTCGAATCCCAGTATCTGCAATCCCTTCTCTTATCCTTAATCTGCGATCTCATTTGTACAAAAAAAAAAAGTAAGCTCATCCTTTCCCACCCGTGAGAGACATCAGACACATGCCCAATTCCTTTTCTTTTGTTTCTCAGCAAATATGTGTGTGTGGGGGGGATAAATCAGTTTGTGATTGAAAAAAGTTCCCTCGTAGCTAAAGGGGTATCAAATCCATTGTGCCAATGCCAAATTTCTCAACGACTAAAGCACATGCCTTAAATTGGTCACATTCTTTACAATTTCTCTTTGTTTGTGATAAACTTTGTCCAAGGGGACTACTACCCTAGTGTAAATCCTAAGCTTTAAATCAAATGATTCTCATTAGATCTTTAGGTTGATATAACAATAATATCTTCTTCTTTCTTTTCATCTTTCTTTAGGGAGGATAAGGTACCAATCTTTAAACACCACACAATGTTTTTTGGTGCCAAAAGGTTCACAAAACCTTAATGAAGAACAAGAATCTATGACCATAGTTCAACTTGGGCGGTGTGAGATGGTTGTTAAAGAGGCTTACCGAACAATGTGGTAGGGTTTTGAGAGCCTAGACGCGTAAACCAGCATATAATCGAAATCTTAGTCAAAAGTGTGCCCTTTATGCAATGGTATTGATGATGCTTTCTGGATCTATTTATAAGACCTAAAAAGGAATAGCTTATAGCTTAGATTGGGTTCAGAAAAACAACAATTTTCTCAAGAAAAATGTAAAGAACTTCCCTATTTTAATGAGACATGAACAAGATAAACGTTTGTCCTCTCTCTGCTACTGCTAGTTGCTACTAGCCTATTACCTGTTGGTTTTTAATAATATTTTGACATAAAAAAAATTATTCTCAATTATTCTCAACGCTAAGTATTCCTTTTGTTCCAAATTAATGTGTCATTTTAGCAAACCTAGCCATTGTAGTGGCAACCGAAACCTTTTTTTTTCTTTTTCTCCAATCATTGATGAAGAAATTTTTTCATTTCATCATATATAAACCCAAACTACCTCCGATGGGAATGGGAATTTCCTGATTTTACTATACTTAAAATAATAACACTAATAGATATTAACTTGAAATCCTATAAAATTTAAAGGATATTTATCCTATACACAAAACTCTATAAACAATATTATAGAATTGACACGCATCTCGTTAATATATATACATAATGTAAATTAATAATAAATTTATTGTAATCATCTTTAACTGTTCGTAGAGTTTAAAAACTCTACCTGATGTATAGAATAATGATCCAAATTGAAATTCTAAACTAGAAATTGTTGATTAAAGTGACCATTGAGCAAACTAAAGGAAACAATGAGCTTACATATTATTTTTTGTACTTTTAAAGTTAATTAAATAATATTTCATCTGCCTATCAAGACGTTCATTTATGAAAATTTTACTAATGAATTCCTTAACCATACTTATTACTTATAAAATCATTATGTATTCTTTTAAGTAATATTTTCATCAAATAAATTAAAAATATTCATATTAATTATAACGGTCAACTATTACATTTAATTATAATGTTGAATTTTTCCATTTTATTTCCATTAACTTTGATCTAAACATCACAAAAAATAATGATAAAATTCAATCTAAGTCAAAGTATAATAACAAAATTCAATCTTCACTTATAATATAGTGACAAAATTATCTTTTATCCTTATCTTTTTAGAGAAATGATCTTATCCACCGTTAATAAAATTTTTAAATTTTACAAGCAAAATTAATAGGATGATACATATTTCTTAGGATATATTTTTAAAAAATTAAAAAATAAATCGGACATGTGATAATTTTTTAATTTCACTTATAAAATTAAAAAATTCTATTATCAATATATCAAAAACGAACTTAGCTCTTGTGACCGCACTTGGTCTCTCTTATTGGAAGCAATCAGCCCACCCATCAAGGAACGGATGTTTCTTCCATTGGTCCTTTTTCATTTTCTATTTGGACCGAGGATAAATTTGATTGGCCCAATTTTCAGGATTCCCAGAAAAATTGTCTTATTTGTCCGTAGCTCACTCTTAATACGACAACTACAACTTAATTATACACTAACGATTAAACTAAACACAAAGATTAGTTGTTGTCATCTTAACCACGCTATGGCTTGGACCAAAATCTCACCATTTTCACATACATGCATCGTTATATGGATAGTTAAAGTTGACTCGATACATCGATCTAAATCTCCGAGCCATGATTATGCTTAAGGTTTAATCATAACTAGAAATAATAATAATTAAGATGAAAGAAGATTATGAGATTAATAAAATTCAATAGCTCCAAATGAAGGAATTGTTTGGCAATACGATCAAATTACCTTCAAATATTATCTTAGCGTAATTCATTTTTCGAACGATTTTAAAAGTGTAATTTTTCATATCGATTTGATATATATATTTTTTACCCCCGAATTCTTCCCACAAAGATCGAATCCATGTTGATAAGGAAAGAGAGTTCATTCTCTTACCAAATGGAGTAAACCTGTCTCATGTGAGTCACCAATGAGGATTTTGTATGTATAGAAAATAGGGTTTGGAGGTTTGGTGCTTGTGGGGGCGTTGCTCAATTATTACTGTTTATTAAGTCCAAAGCCTTCCATGCATGTGAAAGAACATTCTTTTAAGATAGTTTCACTCCGACCACACAAAAAATCCCTGCCCTAATGGCTAATGCTAGCTATTTTTCCTTACTCCCGTAATTAGCATTTTTCATAGTACATCTTTCTCTTTGTTTCTTCAAAAAAGGAGGCACAATTTCCAAAAGCCAATTAAGGCTTGCATTAAACAATCTCATTCCCTATGGATTTACTACCACTTGGGTTTTATTGAGAAAATAAGGGAACATATTTGATGGGAAGTTGGGGACATGTCGAGTTTATGCTTTTGACAGATTTTGGGTTGGGAAGGAAATTTTGGTCACAAATTTTCTGAGCATGTGTCACCACAGGTGTGCCCTTGACTAACCAATTGCAGTAAGGCACAAGTCAGAGTTTGAAGCCCTTGTGATTTGGTTTCTTACCTCAAATTGCTGGGTTGGGAGGGAGTCCGCATTAACTTCCTAATTATGCCAGTCCATGTGTATTTGTTAAAAATATCCAACTACCTTTCTTTACTGCCTTGAAAGTTGAAAATCAAGGAGGAGCTTTCATTTTAGGGTATATCCCACAACAAAAATAAGATTTTGAGTTGTAGGTAAGGTGTTTGTCTCAGACAGGATCATAGGGTGTTTTTACTTTATGCGGGAGGGAGAGAAAAGATTTGGATACGATACGAACACAAGAAAAAATAACAAAAATATAACACGACAGAATACACAAATATGTCAATTTATATAACATAAATTATTAATACGTCAACCATTTATATAAATATAAAACCCGTTAAACATGATTATGATACGAAAAAATATATG
This sequence comes from Fremontodendron californicum, assembly GCA_030761205.1. Lineage (NCBI taxonomy): Eukaryota > Viridiplantae > Streptophyta > Magnoliopsida > Malvales > Malvaceae > Fremontodendron > Fremontodendron californicum. Next base: position 25,764,970 of record JAULJL010000013.1, read on the forward strand.
AACACGACACCAATACATGAGATTTAAAGAAAACCCTCCTCCCCTCCTGTTTTCCTAGCTGTTGTTGCCCAACTCAACCTCCGATTCATCAAAGATTTGTCCGGTATTTGTACACCTCCCTCCAAAGTCCAAAGGGCCACACTCAGGCTTTCGTTTAAGACTTAAAGCCCAATTTTACACAGGCTCATTACAGAGAAAAGGTCCAAGGGATGATATATAGGCCTCGATTCAAGGAAGGTTTTGGTCCAACTCCAACTTATAAACTCACCAATTTTTAACCCATTTTTAAGACCAATTCATTAGCAGTAGTCGCTCCAAGTTTGTCTAGGAATGACAATGGAAATAGAGATTATCTTATCTATTTCTGTCTTATTTTTGTATAGATGTTGAAAATATTTATTTTTATGGATATCAGTTACATCTATAATTACTTAACGCTACTTTACCCCACTTTTATTAATTATTTTTAATTTAATATTATAAAAAATATTATAATTTATTGATGAACATAATTTTAATATATATAATTCTTTAGTGTATATATATAAATATATATAATATTAGTAAATATATGATTTTAGTATATATATTTAATTTCTAATGTATATACTAAAATATAAAAGAGATATATAGAATATTTTAAGAGATAAAATAGTAAGTTTAAAAAGGAGTGGAGTGGAGCAGAACAAACATTTATCAAAATTATTTCGTTCCATCCTGTCTTGTTTTTATAAAAAAAAATCTTTCCATTCAAAACGGATCGGGTTTTGCCGTCTGTTTGCCATTTCAACTTCAATATTGTATGAAAATGAAAACATGGTAAAGCCTCGTACCATAAACTCTACTTCCTCCCATGACTTCCATTTCTTCATTTACATCATCCAAAATAAAAAGGTTTTTACTATAGGCTTTTAATTTTTAAACTGGAAGTGAAATTTCCTTTCATATGTTAGGAGACTCAAATTTCTTATTCAAGCTTAAGTTACAAACTCAAGAAAAAAAAAAAAACATATCCCTTAATTAGGGACAAAATAATTTTCATTCCCCTAAGAATTTTAATTATAGAAATACTTGTGTAATTATTATTTTCCCCTTATTCTTTTTTTCCCTTGTTATTATTATAATTATTTTGTTCCGTATTGAGATAAATTTTTTGTAATTCAGGCCGACATAGCTTAGTCCCAGTCCGAATTATTATTTAATCAATAAAAATAATTTTATTTAGATTTAATTATAAAAAATATATATTAATATAAAAATAATTTTTTTTAATATTTTAATATATTCTAAACAATAAAGTAAGCTTTCGAACCGGCCTAAACAATCAATTTTTTTTACTATTCAAGCTAGATCTTATCCAATCCATATAAACACTTCTAGTTGAAGTTATCAACAAGAATGATTTTTATGTACTTTATTTTTTCAATAACGAAGAATTGTTTCACTATGTGAACATAACCAAGTAAATAAATTCACGTAATTAGTATTTGTGTATTTTTGTTGCTTGAATTCTCTACATATTCGTATGTTGTTGCATATGTTTGATTTGTCTTGTTGACTACTGATGATGTATTAATTTCCTGCAGTACTTATTACTTGGATCTCTACTTGGTCTATTTGGAAAGAATGTTGTTTCGGGTTTCATTTTAATCTTTACTTGTACACCTATATATATAGCTTGAGTTTTTACTTTGTACCCAATCTAGGAATTGGTACCAACTAGAAACTGTCACTATCTCTGTTATGTTCCTAAATCTCACATTTGGAATGAACTATCTCTGTTATGTTCCTAAATCTCACAAAAGAAAGTAAAGTAAATGGGCTTATATATGGTGCTGGATCTATGACCTGATATTTATAGCTTAAGATTTTGATTTCAAGTGTGATAAGCTTTGCTTGGTGAATTTCTTAGCATTTATCAAGTATACAAAAAATCCTCATCATTTGAATCCAAGGATTTAGTTCAGTTGATTCATGCAATCTCTCTTAAAAGGTGGCATCCAACAAGTCCGAGATTCGAATTTCAGTATTTACAACATTTTCTCTTATCCTCATGTTGCATATCTCCAGTGGGATAAAACTGTGAGAGGTAGTTATATATCTTCAAACGGGTCTGATGATTATAATGCTTCAACAAATCTCAGGCCATGAACGGATATCTAAGTTCTTAATACAATTTCCATAAGTTGGTTATGGTTATGAACCTCTTCATCTTTTGGTGGAAGTGATTGATCAAATCCGAGATTTCAGTAGAATTTAGCAACCCAAGTTAATTAGCCGATGAAGTTTTAAAGGTTAAAAACTGTTAAATTGTCCAATACCAGCCCAAGAAAAAAATAAAAGCCTAACAATGTGTGGTTGTAATTGTGTGGTTTAATATGTGGTTGTAGTTGTGTGGTTTAATGTGTGGTTGTAGTTGTGTGGTTTAATGTGTGGTTGTAGTTGTGTGATTTAAATGTGTGGTTGTTATTAAACAACAATGGGTGGTTGTAATTTATTTAGATTTTATATTTGTGTGGCTTGTGTTTGTCTTGGTATTGTATAAATACCCCCCTCCCTTGCATTTGTAAATCATCAAGTAGTAAGCTTCAATAAGCAATAAAAGTTCTAAGTTTTCCTAAAGAGTTCTTCTCTAAAGAGTGTAGTCTAGAGTGAAGTGTGAGCATTTGTGAGTTTTCCTAAAATCTAAACTTTCTTCTTTGAGTGGTAAAATTAGAGTTATCTACTCTAAGCTTTTCTCAACAATTGGTATCAGAGCCATTGGTTCGTGGTCCTTATTCCGCTGCAGTGAAAGTGTTGGTTCTTAGTATGCTCTGTGGTTGCAGTATTGTCTGATCTTCCACATCAGAAAAGAATTATTCTTGTTGCTGGAAATAAAGTGTGGTAGTGTGAAAGTGTCTAGGGAAGTTCTGGCTAGGAAAGACTTGGTATTTAAGTGTGTCTATCAGTGACCCACCTCTCTTTCCTGGGAACCTACCTGGTGCACTATTCACGGGCTACGGTCACTGTTCCAGTATACGGTCACTATTCACAGATACGGTTACTATTCATACGTGTGGTTGTATACTTTTGCAGTAATTGTTAACGTATACTGGATTTGTTCTAGTGTACGACATACGTACAATACTGTTCACGTATACGGTACTATTCACGGTGAAATAGTTATTCAGGTACTATTTTTGGTTTGAGCGTTCTTGAGTTGTGAGGAGTTTGTACTCTACAAGTTTGTGTCTCAAAATCAAGCTTGTTCGGTATTGTTAGTCTTGCCGACACGATGGGTGATCTTCAAGTAGTTGGAGGAATCAAGAAGCTCAATCACAAAAATTACAACACGTGGAAGACGTGTATGATGTCTTACCTACAAGGTCAAGACCTTTGGGAAGTCGTTGGTGGTAGTGAAGTTACGAAGCCCGAGCAAGAAGATGCTCAAGGAACCTTGCGCAAATGGAAGATTAAAGTGGGTAAAGCCATGTTTGCCCTTAAGACCACAGTTGAAGAAGAAATGTTGGAACACATACAAAAGCTAGAAACGCCAAAAGAAGCGTGGGATACTTTAGATGCACTCTTTTCGAGAAAGAATGACACAAGACTTCAACTTCTTGAGAATGAATTGTTATCAGTTGCACAACGAGATATACCGATTGCTCAATACTTTCACAAGGTAAAAACGTTATGCCGTGAAATTTCTGATTTAGATCCTACAGCTGCTATTGGAGATACCAGGGTAAAAAGAATAATTATCCATGGTTTGAGGCCCGAATATCGCAGCTTCGTTGCCGCTATACAAGGATGGCCAACTCAACCATCACTTGTAGAGTTTGAAAATTTGCTTGTTGGTCAAGAATCTATGGCCAAGCAAATGAGAGGGGTCTCGTTGAAAAGTGAAGAGGAAGCACTATACACCAACAAAAGCAAAGGCAAATTCAAACAGCACGTCGGTGGTGGATCTAAAAAGTATGGTGACAAGACAAAAAGTCATCAAGGAGAAGGGAGCTCTCGTCGAGGGGGAGCTTCAAAGAATCGTAGCAACAATAAAAGATTTGAAGGTAATTGTTACAACTGTGACAAGAAATGTCACATGGCAAAAGATTGTTGGTTTAACAAAAGGCCCGCTGAGAGCAATGCTGCTACTTCTAGTACAAAGGAGAAAAGCGAAGATGATTGGGACGCTGAAGCATTTTTTGCTATGGAAGAGGAAGAGTTAGCTCTCACAGTAACAACGGCTGACCGAATTGACTATGAGAATGACTGGATTGTCGATTCAGGTTGCTCAAATCACATGACAGGCGATAAACAGAAGTTGCAGAACCTGTCAGAATACAAGGGAAATCGCATTGTTGTGACAGCTGATAATTCAAGATTACCGATTACTCACATCGGTAAGACGGTAGTAGCACCTCGATATAGTCATAATCAAGTACCACTACAAGATGTTTACCATGTCCAAGGCATGAAGAAAAATTTGCTTTCAGTGGCACAATTAACATCGTCAGGTCACCATATTCTGTTTGGTCCAAGGGATGTGAAGGTATATCGTGATCTCAAAATCTCAAGACAGCCGATGATGGAAGGACGACGTCTGGAGTCAGTCTACGTGATGTCAGCAGAGTCAGCATATGTAGACAAGACAAGAAGGAGCGATACAGCAGATTTATGGCACATGCGGTTAGGTCATGTTAGTTATTCCAAGCTAAGTATGATGATGAAGAAGTCGATGCTTAAGGGACTTCCTCAGCTTGACATAAGAATAGACACAGTTTGTGCAGGATGCCAATATGGTAAAGCACATCAATTGCCATACGAGGAGTCAAAGTTTAAAGCAAAAGAACCATTAGAGTTAGTTCACTCTGATGTATTTGGACCCGTTAAGCAACCATCAATTAGTGGAATGCGGTACATGGTGACGTTTATTGATGATTTCTCCAGGTATGTGTGGGTTTTCTTTATGAAAGAAAAGTCTGACACTTTCTCAAAGTTTAAAGAGTTCAAAGAGATAGTTGAAGGAGAAGTGGGAAAGAAGATATGTTGCTTGCGCACAGACAATGGAGGAGAATATAGCTCAGGCGAATTCTCTCAATACCTACGAGAATGCAACATACGTCATCAGTATACTTGTGTCAATACACCACAACAAAATGGTGTAGCAGAGAGAAAGAATCGGCATCTTGCAGAAATTTGTCGGAGTATGCTGCATGCAAAAAATGTACCCGGAAGATTTTGGGCCGAAGCTATGAGAACCGCAGCCCATGTGATCAACAAACTTCCTCAACCAAGGTTAGAGTTTGTTTCACTCTTTGAGAAATTGTGGAAAATGAAACCTTCAGTCAGCTACTTTCGAGTATTTGGTTGTGTATGTTATGTATTTGTTCCTGATCATTTACGTAGCAAGTTTGATAAGAAAGCAACAAGGTGTATCTTTGTGGGATACGACAACCAAAGGAAAGGGTGGAAATGTTGTGATCCTACGAGTGGAAGATGTTACACTTCACGCAATGTGGTATTCGATGAAGCATCTTCCTGGTGGTCCTCAGAAAAGGACGTGTTGTCAGATTCAAAAGAATTTGAAGACATGCTACAACAGAAAATGAGAGAGTATATTGTCCAACTTCAATCAACTTCAGACGAAGTAGAAGACTTATGTGATGATGACGATGACGAGCAAGTGTTAGTCCAGAGTCCTTGGCAAACTGGTGTGTATCAACCAGATGTTAGATCGAGTGAAGTGGAAGAACCATCTCCACAATCACAAATCCGAAGGACAACAAGAGCACGGAAGCCAAATCCCAAATATGCTAATGCAGCCATAGTGGAAGAACCAATTGCAACAGAACCTGAGACGTTTGAAGAAGCATCACAGAGTTCTGAGTGGATTATGGCTATGAAAGAAGAGATCACTGCGCTTGAGCAGAATCAGACTTGGGATCTAGTGCCAAAACCAAGAGATGTGAAACCCATATCCTGCAAGTGGGTTTACAAGATAAAACATCGTCCAGATGGGTCGATTGAAAGGTACAAGGCACGGTTGGTGGCTCGTGGTTTCTCTCAGAAGTATGAGCTAGACTATGATGAAACATTTAGTCCGGTGGCAAGACTTACAACCGTACGAGTCCTACTTGCCCTTGCAGCCAACAAAGACTGGAACTTGTGGCAGATGGATGTGAAGAATGCATTCCTTCATGGAGAGCTAGATCGGGAAATCTACATGATTCAACCATTGGGATTTCAAAACCAAAATCATCCTGAGCATGTGTGTAAGCTGCGAAAGGCACTTTACGGATTGAAACAAGCACCTAGAGCATGGTATGGTAAGATTGCTGAATTTTTAACTCATAGTGGTTATTCAGTGACACCTGCAGATTCCAGCTTGTTTGTCAAAGCTAATGGAGGAAAGCTAGCTATCGTATTGATATATGTGGATGATTTAATCATAACTGGTGATTATGAGGCAGAAATTCTTCAAACCAAGGAGAATTTATCAGTTCGTTTCCAAATGAAAGAACTTGGACAACTCAAGCACTTTCTTGGTCTAGAGGTTGATCACAGACAAGAAGGAATATTTCTCTGTCAACAAAAATATTCTAAAGATTTGCTAAAAAGGTTTGGAATGCTCGAGAGCAAGCCAATTTCAACACCGATGGAACCAAATGGCAAGATGTGTGCACTTGAAGGCAAAGACTTGGAAGATGCAACTATGTATCGACAATTGGTAGGTAGCCTGATCTACTTAACCTTGACTCGACCTGACATTTCTTATACAGTTGGTGTGATGAGTCGGTATATGCAAAATCCGAAGAAGCCTCATTTAGAAGCAGTTCGACGAATACTGAGATATGTGAAAAGTACAATAGATTATGGTCTTTTGTACAAGAAAGGTGAAGACTGTAAGTTAGTTGGTTATTGTGATGCTGACTATGCAGGAGATCATGACACCAGGAGATCAACAACTGGGTACATGTTTAAACTTGGTTCTGGAACAATTTCTTGGTGCAGTAAGAGACAACCAACGGTATCATTGTCAACTACCGAAGCTGAGTATCGAGCAGCAGCAATGGCAGCTCAAGAGTGTACGTGGCTGATACAACTAATGAGTGATCTACATCAACCAGTAGATTATGCAGTTCCGTTGTATTGCGACAACCAGTCAGCAATTCGTTTGGCAGAAAATCCAGTCTTTCACGCAAGAACCAAACATATAGAAGTGCATTATCACTTTATCAGAGAAAAGGTTCTACAAGAAGAGATTGAAATGAAGCAGATCAAGACAGATGATCAAATGGCAGATTTATTCACAAAAGGTTTGAGTATCAACAAATTTGAAATGTTTCGTCGTCAACTCAACATGGTGCAAAGAGGAAGAGCTGGTATTGAGGGGGAGTGTTAAATTGTCCAATACCAGCCCAAGAAAAAAATAAAAGCCTAACAATGTGTGGTTGTAATTGTGTGGTTTAATATGTGGTTGTAGTTGTGTGGTTTAATGTGTGGTTGTAGTTGTGTGGTTTAATGTGTGGTTGTAGTTGTGTGATTTAAATGTGTGGTTGTTATTAAACAACAATGGGTGGTTGTAATTTATTTAGATTTTATATTTGTGTGGCTTGTGTTTGTCTTGGTATTGTATAAATACCCCCCTCCCTTGCATTTGTAAATCATCAAGTAGTAAGCTTCAATAAGCAATAAAAGTTCTAAGTTTTCCTAAAGAGTTCTTCTCTAAAGAGTGTAGTCTAGAGTGAAGTGTGAGCATTTGTGAGTTTTCCTAAAATCTAAACTTTCTTCTTTGAGTGGTAAAATTAGAGTTATCTACTCTAAGCTTTTCTCAACAAAAACTGTGGTGAGGCATCATCGTAATCGATCTGATATAAGCTTCAGACATTAGGGTTATCAGTTATCACACTTTTAGCATACATAGCATTAATTAGTCACGACACAAGAGATATGTATCTAGCTACCAAGCTCGCTCACATTTGTGTGTTTTTGTTTCTTCTGGCAAAATCATTTGAAACTGACTTTGCCCAACCAATTAACCCCCTCTTCTCTCAACACAACACACCTGAAAATTGTTTTGGATACCATTGGTACGTAATTGCTACTATGTTTCTGCCTGCACAACTGAGCTCCTGATACTAACCAGTAACCAGGACTTTATTTCATCACTTAGCTACCAATTTTTGACTTAATTAATGATGATGGTTCATAGCCTTCAACCTTGGTTGAAAATTGACTCAAGGAGGCACAAAATCATCTTAACTAAGCTGCAAAATATTTATGTCATATTTTCCTCAATTTAAACCACTTTTTTACTTTCTAATTTGTTAGAAATTTTAGTAAGTACCTACTAATTGGTGATTTTTTGTTTTAATAAAACAAGCTAATAATTTAGTTATAATTGTAAGAGAGTCAAATATTAAGTTAATTGTGATCCATTATGTTAATTTGCACATTTTTTCGGTTGTGTAACCCTTAACCCAATAAATCTTGTATAGGAGTTATTAGGGTTTCACTATAAATTAATATGTGGTTAGATCCCTCTTCACTTCTTAACGCACGTTATTTATCCGAAATTTTAACCTGCTTTCGCTTTTAACAATATCTACCATAGGAATGTTATTTAGATTATTTAATTATGGTGTTTTAATTATCACATATGAAATCTTGAAATTTTGCTTACACAATTTTCACAAATTTAAACCAATTTGGTCCTTTTTTTCCTCTTCCTAGCTCCCATTCTTTCTCTTATTTTCTTCGACTTTTTTTAGGCAAAATAATATAGGAAGTTATGGATTTTCTGAACAACTTTTTGGTTTTGGAGGCACTTGACAATATAAAGAAAATATGTATATAGGCAGGCAATAATAAAAGATTGGTCAATAAAACAAAGGGAAAGCAAAACTCCTACGTAGATTAGATACCAATATGTAGTATCTATCCCTTACAATTGTGTGTAAACAAATATGAACATTCCCCTAAATCATTTCCTTTTAAAATTAACTTCTTAAAGTGGGTCATTAAGCCTGACTAACAAGCCGCCGAAGATGGCCTTGATTGGAGGCCGGCTGGAGGGCTGATGTTCCAACTTTAGACGACAATGTGGTGGCACTAGTGATGGTGGTGGCGGCGGCGATGGTGGTGACACGCTCACACCGAGGGCACATTGTAAGGGTTGATGCAGGTAGAGGCTCACAGCTGTGAGGCGAAATCACGATTGGTGGCCCTACTTTCATGGCCCTAAGCTCCTCCACCTCCCTTTGAAGCCTCCGGTTTTGTTCAGTCAATGATCCAAACCATCTCTTCAGGTACTCACACTCCATCTCTGTCTGCTTCAACTTGCTCCTATATATATATATATATATATATATATATATATATATATATATATATATATATATATATGCAATGGAAACATAAACCATGGAATCTGCTACAATTTTAATTTGCACAAAAACGAATTGCTACAAATTTCAGCAAGATTAATATGAAAGCCTTTTTTGTAACATTTTCTTTTTGTTCTTTTTCCTTTTTTCAAGTGATTGCTTGAAATTCCATCTTTCATATATAATTCCTTTACCCATATTTTTTTCCTTCAACTGATCATGAATGGAGAGTAATAAATTCAAACTTGGATTTTCTTCATATCTAATATAAGTGCATTTATTATCTTATTAAATGCTGGCCATTACATGCAGCCAAATCATCTATCTATAACTCAAAAGAAACAGCAATTCATGCATTGATTTAAAAATAAAAATAAAAAAACATGATTATAATAGAAAATTAAGCTTAAGGGGGGTTTCCCTTTTCCCTTTCTTGATTTCATTCAATAATGTAATAATTCATATATGCATGGCTAAGTCCAAAGAATGGTGGGTCAAAGCAGCACTTTCTTAGAGGGGTGATGATCATCTGACTAGCACACGAGGCCAGAAACAGACATGCAAATACTCTCGAGTGCTTGTTATCATTGTTATATATTAATTGATGGTTTTTAGACAAACCATCATTACTTTAATCCTCAAAGTTTACCAGCTCATGAAAACAAACCACATCATTAATTCTTCATAAATCTGTTCAGCTACTTGTCGGTCATGTGTCGTTTTTTCTATAACTTGTTATAGGTTTCGTTTATGCAATTAGTGATTGTTTTTTGTGTCTATTGAAAGTGTTGTATATCTCTCTATCCCTTTATTGCTCTTTCTTAATTATTATATTCATCTAAATTTCATGCTAAGTTTTATAATGATAAAATTATTTTTAGGAAAATAATGAACTTTTTCATTGCAGACATTAATACACACAAAGTATTAATGTAAATTGGTGTCTAATAATATTAGTTAAGGTAATATTTATAGAAAAAAAAATATAATTATATATATATTTTAAATTATATTAAATATAAAAAAAAATTAAATGATAATTAAATAATGAATCCGCTTAATCGGTGTCTATAAACACTCGTTAAGGATTATTTATTTATTATTTTAAAAAAAAATTGCATTTAATATATTATTTTTACTGAATTAAAAAAAAAAAAAAAAGTGATGTAATAATTATATTTTTCTTTTTATATATATCACCTTACTCAATGTCTAATGAAACTGATTAACATTTTTCTTAAATAATTCGTATTTATGGAGACCCGTTAATCGGACTCTACCATATATATCTATATGTATGGAACTGCAACTTCCTTTGAAATTTTCTCTGAAAGATAAGTTCTACTAGTTCTCTTCTTTTTAATTAAAGAGAAAAGGGATGCCCATAAACCTAACAAATGGCAAGATATTTCCTTGGCTCATTATGTCATGCATACCCAACCAAAAAGAATATTTATTAAAAGAAGTAGTTTTCATCTAACTTGTTCCTAGTTCTTAAGGTTGTCTGAAGGTCCGGAAAATCTGATTAATTTGATAGAATTTTACAGAGCAAACATGGCGTTCTAACTTGCTTTTAATTACTCTAAAATAGTGATATATCAACGTCCAAAGACAACCGTTTTGTCAGGGAAATGACAAGAGAACCCCATAAAAATGACTCTAGTTATGGTATAGCATCATAAAATATAAAAATATTATATCCATAATAACTAAAGCTTTGAAAAAAGAAAAAAAATCTATTGTTTCACTTTCTACTTTACATTATTAGTGTACGAAAAATATACGGGTAGAATCTGATTCAGATTATATACTTTGCGATATTCTATCAACATTTTGATGATATATATCTACCCTAAGCTTACTTTTAATCCCACCCACCAACAAAATAATAAGGACCCAGAAAAAATGGGAATTCATTTAAATGAAGAAATATATATTAATTGTGTTTATGAAAATTTCATATTTGTATATGTATAGGGTAGGGTAGGGTAAGCAGTATACCTGGCCCTACGGTTCTGGAACCAAACTTCAACCTGCCTTGGCCTAAGCTTCAGCTGCAAAGCCAAAGCTTCTTTCTGAATCTGAAAGCACAAAACTCCAAAAGGCATTAAATAAAGAGATTATCTGATGAATTTATTGGATATTTTATGTGAAAAAAAAAATAAGTGTTGGTGTGTGTTAATTAATAAGTTTACTAGGTAGTAGTTTTGAAATTTTACATACAGGGTTTAGGGTATAGTTTTGTCTGAAACTTTCTTCAAGCAGGCGAGACTGTTCTTTTGTTAGACGAAGTTTTTTGCGAGGAGGGGCTCCATTGCAGCTTTCTTCTTCATCTTCCATGCTTGCTGTGATCCATTCATCTTCTGCTCCTCCTGATGGTACTTGGTTTATATCCAAATCTCTCACCGTTGAACCCCCTTGATCACCTTTAATGTAATACAAAAATGGAAAATATATCAAATTTGAAGCTAAATCAATCAATATTCATCAACCATGAAGATCATCATGTTAAAAGAAAAAACGGAAAGACCCTTTTTTGGAAACCATGCATGGAATCCGGTATAGAAGACCAAAGACTGAAACTTCATAAAACATGGATTTTGAAAGAACAAAAAAGGTTTGATATATATCTTATCAAAATTAAGAAGCAATAATAAGTAAGAAAAGGGTGGGAAAGAAAGTGAAGAGAAAGAGAAGAAAAGGGTTTTTTTTTTGCTTACCAGAAGAAGGAAGAGTAGGGGAAGAAGAGAAGCCATGAACTGATATAGTCAACTCAAAGTTAGAAGAGCAGGTGGGTAAAACCGCCATGAAAGTTGCAGAAGAAAAAAAGAAGAGAAAACGATTGATTTTAAGAAGAGAAAAGGTAAAGTTTTTAAAAAGATCAAAAAAAAAAAAAAAGAAAGAAGAAACAAATGAGAGACACAGAAGAATATGAAACGAAATGAAATGATGAGAAAAAACAGGGGGGTGTGATATAGATATAATGGTCAAAGTAATTAATCCTTAATAGATATAATAAATAATATTAAAAAAAGAAAAAAAATTAATAAGGAAAAGAAAGGAAACAAAATAAGAATTGAAGATCTTGAGAGAGGAAGTGGTAAATAGTAAGGTTTTTTTTACTGTGGTCATGAAGTCAAAGCGTCTGACCAATCTGATCTGAGACACGTGTCAGATAGATTGAAAAATATTGGTGGTGTAGGAGAATAACCGGCAGGTTTTCTGTTTAGTCTGCTGATTGTGATGAAATGATTGAGAGCTTAATTAGACAGGGAGGGGGCTTTGGTTTGGGGCTGGGGAGGCACAGGCACAAACACCGGTTTTTTATCTCAATATAGTTTTTTTTTTTTTTTTTTAATTCCCAAATTATCTATATTTTATTTTTAATTAACAAAATTCATTTTTTTTACCAAATTGAAAAATCGTCATGGTTCATATCAATTTCTCAACAAATTTTAAATTTTTTTTAAAATTGATTAAAGGTAATCGTAATGTTTCATGACGATTTTTTCTATCATTTAAAAAAAAAAATTCATACTTCCCAACAACAATTCTTCATCACTTTTTTTTTTAAATTATTAAATAATAAAATTTAAATAAAAACTATATAATTTATAATTTTAAAAAATATAAATTTTAAATAACAAAATTAAAAAAATAACAATTTACAAAAAATTTAAAAATTATATTCGTAATGTCAATCAGATTCTTTCAATTTGTATTCGTAATAAATGGATCTCCGAGAGAAAGGTCAACCAAAGCGTTGTGGATTATGCAAGAATGAAGGTCATAGCTAGACCTATCCACAGGCCAGACAGCCCGCTCGGCCCAGTAAACCTGGGTCGTATTGGGTCGGACTTGGATAAATATTTTTGTAATTCAGACCGGTCGGCCTAACTCGAATTATTATTTATTAAATAAAAAATATTTTTATTCAAATTTAATTATAAAATATATATATATAAATATAAAATTATATTTTTAATATTTTTTAAATAGTAAAATCGGCCCGACATTTTCATGGTCTTTGGGGGCATCTGGGTCATTCACTTTTCTGACTTTTTGATGGAGAAATTGGTGACTGGTGTGAGATCAGTGGTGGGGTTAACATAGGAAATTGCGTGGGGTTACAGAGGAATTTAATGCTGTTTTACCTGTTGAAGGCCCTATCTCAACATTAATGCAAAGGAAAAGAAGTCATAATTTAGGGACGTGGAGTTTGGACAAGAGACATTCATGGAGGAAGAAGGGTATACTCGTTTGCAATTAAATTTGATAAACCGCATGTGTCGTGGTTTATATAATTCGTAAATATAAACATAACATAAATTATTAAATATATTAAAATATAATATATATTTATTATATCATATTAATCATTATTATATTATTTTTTTATTTATTAAATATATCATATTTTTATTTTATTTTCACATTGTGTACCATATTTATTTGCAACCATTTTTATTTATGTGACTCTTCTTTAGACCATATTTAATAGTACAACAATTATTATCATTCATATCTTTGAAAGTTTCAATTTACTTGGAAAGTTAGTTGATACATGATTAATAAAAAAAATTAATTTACTATTTTTTTGTTGAAGAATGCATACTAATTCTTATTTGTTATACATTTGACTTATATGAAAAAAGTCCACATAAACGTATTACTAATTAAAAAAGGATATTGACAATTTTTTATTTTATTCATATAATTAAAAAATTTCATCATTAATATACAAAAAAAAGATCTATTATTATTATTATTGGTTCAAGAAATATACGAGAAAATTTCTTTCTTTCTAAGATTTTCATAATTGTGTTAACTATGTAACAAAAGATTCCCTTTTTATGTGAAAAATGCCCGTATCAATAATTATGATTTTACATATGAACACTTCTTTAATATCTTGTTCATTCACAACAAAATATTTTTTTGTGCGATAGTAAAAAAAAATGCTTTTTTGGGGAGAGATACTATTTCACCTTCTTCAATCGAGTCGCATGTATCTAACATATTCATACCTAATGATTTTCCACAAAGTGGTGACGAAAAGTATAGCTTGTACAAATCTTTCCAGTTTGCAATCCGATTCGATTCATTAGTTCGTAGAGCTATGCACTCTATTGCAGACATTTCTGGAACACCTCTAACAGAGGGACAAATAGTCAATTTTGAAAGAACTTATTGTCAACCTCTCTTAAATATGAATCTATCTGATTCAGAAGAGAAGAACTTGCATCAGTATCTCAATTTCAATCCAAACATGGGTTTGATTATCACTCCATGTTCTGAGTAATATTTATCATCTGAAAAGCGGAAAAAACGAAGTCTTTGTTTAAAGAAATGCGTCGAGAAATGGTGGATGTATAGAACCTTTCAATGAGATAGTGTTTTTTCAACTCTCTCAAAACGGAATCTATTCCAAACATATATGCCATGGTTCCTTACTTCGACAGGGTACAAATATCTAAATTTGAAATTTTTAGATACTTTTTCAGACATATTGCCGATACTATGTAGCAGTCAAAAAATTGTATCCATTTTTCATGATATTATACATGGATTAGATATATCATGGCGAATTCTTCAGAAAAAATTGTGTCTTCCATAATGAAATCTGATAAGTGAGATTTCGAGTAAGTGTTTACATAATTTTTTTCTATCCGAAGAAATGATTCATTGAAATAATGAGTCACCATTGATATCGACACATCTAAGATCGTCAAATGTTCAGGAGTTTCTCTATTCAATCCTTTTCCTTCTTCTTGTTGTTGGGTATCTCGTTCGTACACATCTTCTCTTTGTTTCCAAAGCCTATAGTGAGTTACAGACAAAGTTCGAAAAGGTCAAATCTTTGATGATTCCATCATATATGATTGAGTTACGAAAACTTCTGGATAGGTATCCTATATCTGAACTGAATTCTTTCTGGTTAAAGAATTTCTTTCTAGTTGCTTTGGAACAATTAGGAGATTCTCTAGAAAAAATACGGGGTTCTGTTTTTTGCGGCAATATGTTATGGGGTGGTGGTCCCGCTTATGGGGTCAAATCAATACGTTCTAAGAAGAAATATTTGAATATCAATCTCATCGATATCATCGATCTCATAAGTATCATACCAAATCCCATCAATTGAATCATTTTTTTTAGAAAACGAGACATCTAAGTCATACAAGTAAAGAGATCTATTCATTGATAAGAAAAAGAAAAAACGTGAGCGGTGATTGGATTGATGATAAAATAGAATCCTGGTTCGCGAATAGTGATTCGATTGATGATAATCAGTTCTCCACCTTAACGACAGAAAAAATGATTGATCAAATTCTATTGAGTCTGACTCATAGTGATCATTTATTAAATAATGACTCTGGTTATCAAATGATTGAACAATCGGGACCAATTTACTTATGATACTAGTTGACATTCATAAAAAGTATCTAATGAATTATGATTTCAATACATCCTGTTTAGCAAAAATACGGATATTCCTTGCTCATTATCAGACAATCACTTATTCACAAACTTTGTGTAGGGCTAATAGTTTTCATTTCCCGTCTCTTGGAATACCCCTATCTCTCTCTAGGGGTATTTTAGTGATAGGTTCTATAGAAATCGGACGATCCTATTTGGTCAAATACCTAGCGTCAAACTCCTATGTTCCTTTCATTACAGTATTTCTGAACAAGTTTCTGGATAACAAGCTTAAAGGTTTTCTTATTGATGATATAGGTATTGATGCTATTGACGATATTGATGCTAGTAATGCTATTGATGATAGTGACGATATCGATAATGACCTTGATACTGAGTTGGAGCTTCTAACTATGATGAATGCGTTAACTATGGATATGATGTCGGAAATAGATTGATTTTATATCACCCTTCGATTCGAACTAGCAAAAGCAATGTCTCCTTGCATAATATGGATTCCAAACATTTATGATCTGGATGTGAATGAGGCGAATTACATATCCCTCGGTCTATTAGTGAACTATCTCTCCAAGAATTATGAAAGATGTTCCACTAGAAATATTCTTGTTATTGCTTCGACTCATATTCCCCAAAAAGTAGTTGCATGTTATGAGTGTGAAGAGTGCTTTCTTTCTATTTCAATTAAGACAAGTAAAGGGGTTTTTTTAGTGATGAACTAAAATTAATCTTATGGTTTGACTTACTAATGTAGATTATAGAATGAAAGGAAATTTGGTCTACAATGAAATGGGGATGAGATCAATCAACCTAGCTAGGTGTGGCCAAATTTGAGCTGAATATCCCCACCACTGCCAATCAAAAGTCAATTGCACATTCGATGGGTTGGTTTTAGGTATAGCAACAAAGAAACCATGATCAGCAACTTGTATTTGAAGTTGAGGACCTTGACTCGAAGACTGCCCAAGTTTTGTATCCTTATTGCTAGCAGTTTCCTTCAGTTTTCACCCCATTCATTATTATTAGTTTTAATCTCACACCAACGAAAAATAAACCTTGTTTAATTGAAGTGTAAAAAATAAAAATAAAAATTTTGGTATAAAGGAGGCTGTCGCTTAATAATAGAAAAATCACTACAGCAATTTAGAGTTACAGTGGCATTTCAATCGCAGCGTAAACGTCGCCGAGTATCATTTTTTTATAATTAGCGGCGTTTGTGACCAAAACGCCGTTATTAATTTATTTTAGCGGCGTTTTCAAATAATAAATGCTGCTATAAGGAATTCAATAGCGGCGTTTATACATATAAACGCCGCTATAGTCATTCATTAAAGCACCAAGGCAAAACACAGCATTTTGCCTTGAAAAATAGTGGCGTTTGTATCTGATAAGCTCATAAAATATATATTTTATGTCTTTCTACCTTTAGTTTTTGTTATGTTTTCGATCTTTATCTTGTTTACTTATATTATATTTTTGAATTTTAGGTACAATAAGGAGAATGAAGTCAAAAGATGTCAAATATGATGTTAAAAAGCTTATAAAGTCACAATCATAAGATGGAAAAAGACTTGGGAGTCAAAAAGATCAAATTTTTAGTGCTAAGTGATCAGGCAGATTTGACCCCCGGAGCTTGTTACTAAGAAATAATTATGTTAAATTCATTTTTTGAAGAAACTTCCTTCTTAACTTTTTAATATGACTTGAATACCTTTCCAACGATAGTTTACACGCCCAAATCGGACAAGAAATGGTCATCCAAATCATTCGAGGAAGTACGAGAAAGTGCATCAAAAAAATCAACGATCGGCACCGCAGCGCCCAAAAAATCGAGAGCTAGCGTTGCAACGCTGGAGATCTGGCGCTGCAGCGTTGGTCAGGCTGCCCAAAATTTGAAAAATCCGCAAAAATCTGAAAAATTGCCAAAATTGCAAGTTTTTGCTTCCTAGCTTTCTTGATCAACAAGAAAGGGTTTCCAATGTTAAAAGGCTCTATAAATACCATCTTTTGAGCCACAAACTAAGAACATCTTTTGAGGAGACTCAAAGGATCATCAATTTTCTTCTTTTTCTCAATTATTTTATTTTATTTTTAGTTTTATGTATATATTATCTATGCTTATGCTTATGCTAGGCTAAACTTCTCTTTGGTTAAGGGTGATTTTAAAGCCCTAGACATGTTATCTAATTAATTTTCAGATTCTATCATATATTAGTTTTCTAACAAAGTTGTTTATTTTCTTCTACAAGAATTCTTCATGATGTTGTCTTGATTTGTTTAGGTTGCAAACTAGATAGATCTTTATAATTATCTAATGCTAGTTTAGGAATCTTGATCCGTGTAATTGTCTTGATTTTGTTATTCAATAATAGCAATTTGTAATTCATGATTATGTTGGATTTTCAGAAATTATGAATTGGAACATAACATAAGTTGAATAAATCATGTTTGTGTGTTTATTGCTTAGATCAACCTATCTTTCTCATCTTAAGGCTGCTATCACTTTGAATCTATAGATGTTTATCTTAGGTTATTTGATAGTTAGATATTAAGTAGTGCCGTTCGTCATGCTTAACGACGAACTAAAGAAGGATTGTGTAACACAGGATATTGTTATCTACGGTTGTTAACTTTGATAGCTAATTGATTTTGATAGATCTGAATTTGATTCTTAATGATGTCTAGTGGTGGAGAAAGAAACCTTAACCATACCTTTCTCATATTTGATTACTTATTATTTAATTGCTTTCTTACTATTATTGTTTGCTTTAGTTTAAACTGATTTCAAAAACCTCTTTTCTTTTATTGTTCTTGAATTTAAGTTTTAAACTAATAATTTATAAACTAAAAACGAATCTCTGTGGATTCGACCCTTGCATGCTACTTTACTATAATTTATCATATTAATTGCAAGGTTTAATAAAGATACACTCTTTTTGGTGCACCAGTATCTACAAACGCCACTAAAAGGATTGCACTAGCGGCCTTTTGATCATAAAAACGCCGCTATAGTCATTCATTAAAGCACCAAGGCAAAACACAGCGTTTTGCCTTGGAAAATAGCAACGTTTGTATCTACAAACGCCGCTAATGTTATATAACTAATATCTTCACTGTTCAAACCTCCCCCTCCCCTGTTTCCCTAAATTAAAAAACCTAGCTCTTCTCTCTCTTGTTCGCCCCTCCCCCTATTTTTGGTGAAATGGAAACTGAAGGTTAATAGTGCTTTGTTTGGTATCTGAGAAACTGAAGGTTTTAATTTTCTTATGTTTTGACCTTTTTTTTCATTTAATGTGATTCAATTGGATTTTAATTTATATTCAATATTAAGTTCCTAATCAGTATCGTATCCCAAATTACTTAATTTTTGTTTATCTATACATTTTGGCAGAGAAAAGCTTCATTTTCTTATGGTAGAAACTCCATAATTCGGGTCATAGCCATTGGTACTGCTGGTTCCGGTCTTCTTTACTGGAACACCAACCCAGATTCGAGTAAGCTCCCAATTTTCCTCAAAAATTGTTTTTTTTTTCTTTTATGATCTTGTTTGCCATAATACTCTTAATTTGGTTTCTTGGGAATTAGCAAAAACAATTAGTACTAAACACTGTAATATTGTATTGTGTTGTATTAAATTATAGTATATGTCAACTGACATGATTCATAATTTTTTTTTTTTTGAATTTTGAAAGAGATGCTTCTTCACTTAGTAGTAGTATTTATTTGGATTGGGAATTGTTCCAACTCCCAACTATCCAAACTCCAAAGAATCAATTTTTCTTTCTAAAGAAATTCTCCTAAAAGGCTAAAACTAAAGAGTAATGGAAAGTGCTTCAGTAAAAAAAAAAAAAAAAAAAAAAAAAAAGAAAAGGTTTTTGTAACACTGATGGATGGAAGGACAAAGAGAGGCAAAAGTTTTAACTAGTGCTTACCTGCAATGCAACAGCTTATGAGCTTATGAACCATGAAATGCTCACTATAAACTAGAGGTAAAATCCAATAAGAAGCTTCCCAAAAAGAATACAAAGACATATATAAACCAATAAAAATTTCTTTCATATTGTCATTTATTTGCTTTAGCTCAGAATTGATGAGTCAAGAGTCAAGAACTCAAGGGTTCTTTTTTTATTATTATTATTATTTTTTTTTGCCTTCCTTTGTAGTATTAAATTATGTTCACCTCCCAAAGTTCCTCTTCTTTTGATGAAGTATTATTTCATCTCCTAGCTTTAGGAAATTTTCCATTATTTTTATCTTGAGTTAGTCCTGCTTTAGATTGATCATTATGTTTTGAGCTTTGAAGAAGTTTTGAATGTGTTTTTTGGTCAATTCTGATTGTTGTGAATTCTAATTTGTTTGCACATTTATGTTCCAATTTTCTAAATAAATTTGGTGAATTGCAGATTGTTGGAACATCAAAGAATTTCCAAAAGAAGAAGAGGCAGCTGCTGTTTCCCATTATTTTCCAAGGCTGACCAGGCCCTCTCTCTTACCGCCACCTTCATCATCACAGGTATTTCCCACTCCCAACTCCTATCTATGTTTTAAAGAAAGCACAACTATTGGCTAGCTTTCTTGGCCTGATTGCTCGAAATGGGATGAGGTGTCCAATTCATTATAAGTCATGACGTGACGTGCCGAATACTGAGAATGTCGAGATGTTAAAGTTTATTGAGGTATAAGCCTTTTAAATTAGTATTTTAATTTTAGAATTTTGTTTATCATCGAAACTAACTTTGTACAACTTTTCGTTGAAGTCGAGATTTTCTTTGCAGATTCCGACATCATTTGTTATGAAGTCGTTGCAACAAAAAAAAAATGAAAAGATTATAAGCATGACTTGAAAAAAAAGTATTTTGATCGAAATACTGATCCTGCTGTCATATTACAAACCTTACCGCGTGCTGTGGTTCCGTGACAGTATGAGAAATTGGTTCACTTGTTTTCAAGAAAATGAGAGGTATCATTTATAATTTATTTTTGTCATTAATTTATACTACTTTATATAATACAATTTTATGAAATATGTCTATATTACTAATGTTGGTCTGCAATGTACAGGAACGAGAAAAGATAGGGGTGCACAGTAGAAATCAACAGAAATACAGTAACACCAGTGGATCGAAAAGCTTTGCTAGAAAAGCTAATGAAAAAGTAAGTTTTCATTCATAAAATATTATTATATTAGTGTTAAGTACATAATATATAATATAATTATTTGTTCTCAATTGTTTTAGTATAATTTAGTATTAATTTTTACTATTTTGTAGGAACTTGAGCGGGGGAAAAAAATAGGACGAGTTGAACTATTTCAGTTAATTCATACTAAGAAAGATAAATCCTATTTGAACGTCGAAACTCAGGATATTGTGGTTTTTTATTTACAAATATATTACACAAAATTTTATTAATTTTATTGTTTTAAAGGAGAAAGTCCGGGATAAATTGCTGAGTATCAAGCCGGAGCATCGGATGGCTCATCAGTGAATATGCAAGATGTTGAGAATCAAATATTCACTGAAGTAGCTGGGAAAGAACGACATGGACGGGTTCGAGGTCTAGGAATGGGTTCGATACCATCTAGCTACTATGGACTTGGTTCTCAGCAGTTTGTTGCTTCTTCTTCACAAAACTCCAGTGCATATAAAGTTCAGATGCTTAGAGAAGATGCAAAATATGCATAAACGTTTTTAGAGAAGGAAGCAGAGAGAGAAATAGAGATGGCAAGGAAAGAAGCAGAGAGACAAGCAGAGAGACAAGCAGAGATAGCAAAGATTATTGCAGAGACAAAAGCTGAGAAAGAAGAAAAGCAACAAAGATATCATGAGCTGCAGACACAGTTGCAGTCATTAATGAATTTAGTGCAGCAAAAGTTTCCAGCAGGCTCAACGAATTCACAAAATCCTCCATCTCAGATAATATAAGTCTTCGTTGTTAATTATCTTACTTTTATAACTTAATAACTTATATATTAATTACGTATTCTAATTTTTTGTAGTAGGGCTCATGAGAACAACTTGTTGCACATATAACGTTCTTCTTACGGCTGTCCTGTTTTCCTCAAACTTTTAACATTTGTAATTTGTAATTTTTTAAGTTTTAAGTGGATTTGATGTGTTAAGTAATACATTCGTTGTACAGTAAATATATTATATTAAATATATTTTTATATTATGGTTTTTTATATAATTTGTGTTGTTTGTGTATTGTTGGACAGTTTTATAAATAGAAATGCATGTATTATTGATAAATATAACTTTTTAAACGAAATAAATAGTATTTAAAAAAAATATTCTGCATATTTTACGGCGTTTCAAGACAACAAACGCTGCTAAAAGTTAAGCATTAACGGCGTTTGTAGATCACGAACGCCACTAAATAGAACAATTTAGCGGCGTTTCATACACCAAACGCCACTAAAGTCCCATAAAAATATCACTTTTGGACGTTCTATTGTGGCATTTTTTAACGCCGTCTTTGTACCTACAAACGCCGCTAAATGTCCCAGATCGGTTTTTACCGGCTTTTGTTGTGGCCTTTTTTTGGAACGCCTCCACTGTTTTAGCGACGTTTATAAACGCCCCTACGCTAAAAAAAAAACGCCGCTGAAAGACCAATTTGTTGTAGTGAACGGATTATAGATGCTGAGATTCGAATCCTTAATGTCATCTCCTAAAGATGATACATGAATCAACTGGAATAAGTCTGGATTAAAAAAAGAATACAATAACCTACACTTTCTTTTTCTTCTAAGAACAATGTTAGCATTTGTTAAGATGATATTTATAAAAAGAAACATGTAATTAATGAATTACATTTTAAAAGTAATGCATTAAAACTTTCTTAAATTATAATTAAATAATCTTCAACCAATGTTTATAGACACCAATTAAACAAATCTTTCTTCTAATTATACCATAAAATTCATCAATAAATATAAATGTCACATAATTTATCTTAATGTTTTTCATTTTTAATTTCTAGATTCCAATAAGAGGTAAAGTGGTAAGAAATAATATGGGGTTGGAGAAAATTTATGTCTTAATTAATCAGGCATTTAATATTTTGCAGGAACATTCATTTCTAATTGAACTACTTTAGTCATGATTACTTTAATTTAAAACATTAATATCCCAATATTATTTAAGTAGAGCATGTTTGAGATGTAAAATCTCCTGAAAAAATTCCATAAAATAAATACGAAAAAGAACAACTTTAATATCATCAGTGAGTGTGGTTTCCTGGTAATTTACACTAGACTTGCTGACTTTTTATTTCCAAGTCCCAACCGCCGCTGATTTGCATGTACAGTTCAAAAACTTTGAAAATTTTACATATCTAGGCATAATTATTCCTAACTACCCTTTGTTTTTTCCTGCAGAAAAGTATACAAATCCTGATTTTGCATTGATAGCTTTTTCAGAATCTGGTAATCTGTTATTTGGAATCCGTATATAAAAATACGATATAGATATGATATATTTAACGAATAAAAATAATAATATAATAAATATGATATGATATAATTAAATATGATTAACATAATACATTTAATATTAAAATTTTAATATATTTAATAATTTGTGTTATTTTTATATTTATATAACTTGCACACAAAAAAATGTGATAGACAAATCTATATATTAGCATTTCTTTTGTGAGAATTTTTAACTTTGTCAAGTTTATTTCCATTTTTTTCCCTTTCTACGAACAAATTGAGAAAAATTAGATATTTGAACTTAAAACGTATATCACTTTTATTAAAATACTACTAACATATAAATTGCGTTTTTCTTTAAAAATTAATTACTTATTACATATTATTTGAAAGATACTAAACAGTAAAATATTCTCACGAGAATCTTGATGTGTTAAAAAAAATTATAATCATGTGTCGGAATTTGAATGGAAATAATCTTTGTTGGCATAAAGTAATTGATTTATATTATCTTTTCTCTTACTAAAAATTCATTTAAAAGTTCGGTTAAAAACATCCTCACCGCTTTGAAAATACCGTTTTATGACTAAGGCCTCGTTTAGCATTGCTTCTGGCACAGCTTTTGAGGTCAAAAGCTATTTTTCACCGCAAACGCAATGCTAAACAGATAAAAAAATTTGGCTTCTGCTGTTGAAACCATGGTTTGAAAAGCCAAACCAAAAAGCCAAAAAATATAGCTTTTGAGTTTTAAAAGCTGGCTTTTGGATAAAATGATTTTATTATCCTCATATCTTTACACTTTTATTATTTTAAACATATCTTTTTTTGACATTTCAATTTCCTACAACACTTTTTCACAGCAATGCTAAACATTTAAAAGTTTTTAAACCATACTTTTTCACCACACTTTATAAACACATTTTTTTCAACTCGAGTTTTTTCTAACTCAAGTTTTTTCCAACAGTAATACTAAACTAGCCCTAATTATAAAACGATTCTGATTGAATTCTCAAATGAAATCTAAAGAATTGCAACATTACAAATAAGCATAATTCTTAGAAAAGTATTATAAGCATAATAAACAGCAACACGAGTTACTGAAAACCCGATTCACCTTTTATTCCCCAACTACATTACTCATGTTTTTTCTAATTCTGGTTATATTGTTTATAAACAGGTGTGAGATGAACCACCTTTATCTGTTGTTCAGTACTTTTCTCTGGTTGGGTTGCTTTCTCTTCTCTCCCCTTTGATTTTGAGCCACTTCAGCTAGCTTTCCATTTGCTTCATCCACTTCTTCAACCACTTTAATTTGTCCACCAAAATTGATTTATTTTGGTACAAAAAAATCGCACTTTGAAAATAGAAAAAAAAATTATAAATGTTAAAATTCGAATTTAAATTTATTGGATGTCTTCTCTTAAAAATGATTGCATAAATTAATTGGTTAAACCTTATTAATTAATTATTGTCCGCCTTCCTTTTGGTCTTCAAATCCCTCTATTCTCTGCTGACATGCTTTATTTTGCCTATCTATGTTACTTGGATACGAGTTAGTGTTGAATACAAATATGTATTTAATATGGATATATTTAATTTTTTAAGTTTTTTCATATATTAATTTATGCTACACGTAGATGATATGATAAATCAATATTATTTATTTTAATATATATAATTCACTATTAAATTTTTTTTGGTAAATCTATATATTAAATGATTTTTATTTTGATATAAAATTATATCAAATAATATCAAAATTATTACAAATGCTATTTAAATTGTATTAAAGGTTATCAAAATTATTATAAATGTTGTTAAAATTATTACAAAATTATATCAAATGTTACCAAAATTATCTAAAAAATTATCAAAATCATATCAACGGTTACCAAAGGCCACCAAAATTACAATAAGGGTTACCAAACTTATATCAATAGTTATCAAAATTATATCAAAGGTTACTAAAAGTTATCAAAATCATATCAAAGGTTAAACAAAATTATATAAAAATTTACTAAAATTATATAAAAAATGACTAATATTATATCAAATGTTACCAAAATTACATTAAAAATTGTCAAAATTATACCAAAGATTATCAAAACTATATCAAGGTTTATAACAAAGGTTACCAAAATCATATAAAAATTTACCAAATTTATATCAAAGGTTATCAAAATTATATCAAAAGTTGTCAAAATTAGTACAAATATTATCAAAATTATATCAAAGGTTACTAAAATTATTAGAAATATTATAAAAAATTTTACAAATTTTTTCAATATTATATCAAATATTACCACAATTATATCAAGGGTTATCCAAAAATGATATAAAAGTTACCAAAATTATATCTAAGTTACCAAAACTATCACAAAGATTATCAAAATTATATCAAAGGTTATCAAAAGTATTATATAAAATGTTATCAAAACTATAGCAAAGGTACCAAAATTATATAAAAAATTACCAAAATGATACCAAAATTATATCAAAGGTTACCAAAATCATATCAAAGACTATTAATTATATCAAAAGTTATCAAAATTATAAAATCATATTAAAAGCTATCAAAATCGTATCAGATGTTATATAATTAATATGAATTAATTAAAAATAAATAATACAAAAATAAATAAATAAATATTATTTGATATATTCTTATCATTTTTATTAATTTTTAATTATCTATTAATAAAATTATTATTTGCCATAAGTATAAAATTTAACTATTTATTAATTTCATAAATATCAAATAATTTAATATTTTTATTATATATACACATTTTAATTTAATGTCTTTAATGATTATTTTCTTTTCTCACTATAATTAATCTCACTGTCACCGCTGTTTTTGTATCCAAACATATATCATATCATTAATTTTAATCTCATCGCTCCCACATTCAATCTCGCTATAATAATTAATTTCACCATTCTTGCTATTTTCAATTTCACCGCTCATAAACGGACCACTATTATATATAAAAAAAAATACATTACTGGGTGCAGGCATTTGCAGCAGAACACAGTGCCAAAACACACATTTTGGAACTCATTTTCTTGATTCTTTTTTTTTTTTCACTTATTATAATAGAAGATAGTTACTAATTATTTTTCTTTTCATATTTTTATTTCAAATGCATTTTAGTGTGAGTTAAGTTACAATATGGTTTATTTTAATATAACTTGAACATAAATTTATACTATGGAGATATACATATTTGAATTTTCTTTCTTGGTTTTGACATTTGAAACATATAATAAGATGATTCTAAATATATAGCATTTTTGTTTTGGTTGAAATCTGAAAATTTTAAATTAGCCACAAAATGATGTTATATTAACAGATGCTATTTTTGAAATGAATATTTGAATTGAAATTCCCTATCCAAAAAATAAAGTTGAAGTATTTGAAAAAATAGTAATTTTTTTTTTTTTAAAATTTTAGGATTATGAATTAAAGCATATTTCTAGCAAAAATGACATGATCATTTTTACCTAAAAGATAATAAAAAATATCTGAAATTTTCCATCACTCATTAATATATGATTTCTTACTCAAAAATCAAAATTCAAATCCCTTTCCTAAAATTTTTAAAAATTCATTAATTCTATTGACAAACACCTAATAACTCATAATAATAATAATACTTCCCAAATATTGGAAGAAAATAATTAAAAAAAATACTAAAAAAAGAAAAAGGAAGAAAAAAAAGAGGAGAAAGGAAAGAAGCGGGAGTAAACAAACAAAAGCGTAAGTAGAAAGAAAGAAAGAAAAATAAAAGGCAAAGAAGAGAACAATTTTCATGTTTCAATTTTCAATTTTTCATCATTTATTTTCTCTCTCTTCTTTATTAAGATTTGATTGATGATTGATTCCTCGCAAGCGAAGCAAAGAAGAAAAAGTGTGGGGGAAGAAAAAAACCCCGAAATTTTTGATTATTTTTGAGGAAAAAAAAAAAAGAAAAGAGAATGGACGATGAAGTAGTCCAAAGAGTATTCCAAGAAGGAGGACGAGACTATTTCCAACAACAACCTTCAACTTCCACTTCTTCTTCTTCTTCGTCTATTCTCCAATCTCTCCCTCTCCATGTGGTAAGCCCCCTTTAATTTTTGGAAACGAAAAATAGTTTGATTTGTTCTAAGTATTTCGATTCCGGGTTATTGGGTCCTTTTTTTTTTTTTTTATTTCTTTCATGAAATTTGGGTTATGAAGAACTTCGGTTGTTGTCTTGTTGTTAGGCACCTTTTTTTTGTTTTTGTTTTTGCTTTTCCCATTTTTGTTTCTTAGACGAATTGGGCTATGTTTGCTTGATTGGTATTTGTATAAATTTGCGCCCCCCATTTTACTTCTTTTTATTTAAAGTTTACCATTTTTTCTTTTCATTGTTATGATCATGGTTTATTAGGTTCAGAAAACAAGTATTGAAACTTGGGTAATCAAGAAATTTGGAAACAAATGATGTTTTTTTCTACTTATGTTACTGAATCATTGTATTCTTGGTGCTTTATTATGTACAATTGTTATTGTTTTTTCTTAGCTGTTTTTGTGTTCTACATGTGTTCAATTTGTAATTGTTCACAGTTTTCTCATTTTAGTTGATGTCAGTTTGAGCTGTTTTTATGTCAAATTAGTATTCAGTTTTTGATGCTGGCTTATTGTCAATGATGTTTGCCCAATTCGCTGCTTGATTAAATTGATGGTTGTTTCTGTTATTAAAAAGTGACTATTAATTCTAGATGATATCATCCAAGTTTTCCCCGGAGTTCAACTCTTGAGTCTTGATATAAGTATGGAAATCTCTAAACAAACTTGGATCAATATCATCCAAAGGTTGTGCTAATTAGGGTTGAATAAGTGACTTAAGCAAAAAGTGGTTTCATCCAAATTATGTCAGATTCTCTCTCTTCTTAATTTTTCTTCAAATTTCTTTTGCATGTTTGCAGCCGTCACCTTCCTTCTTTTTCTTTTTATTCACCCATATTGTCGGTACCATATATATACATATATGGTTTGAATAACTTACTTAATGAATTTTGCTCAGCATATGCAGTTGTTTTTTTGGTTGCTAATGTTTTATATTGTGATGATTTGTGTCCTAGTTTTCTAATTTTTTCTGTTTCAAGTTCATCCTATATGGTCTCAAAGCTAGTAATGTCTGGTCTCCTGTTAATTTCTAAGTTGCAGTCCGTTGATCGTTTGAGTTTATGCGTTATGTTCTTTGAAGTTTACATTAGCCTGATGATTTTTTGGGTTGAAATGATACAGTCATTTGATCATGGCTATTATTTGCTTGTAAAATCCATACAAGAGCTCAGAGAGAAAAAGGAGGGTCTTGTTACAGTCGGCATTGGTGGTCCCAGTGGATCAGGAAAAACAAGGTATGTATGCTATTTAGGTTTTTGTTTACTGGATCAGGATAAATGGTGCTGCATTGCTTTCTTTATTTTTCTTAGAATAAAATTTTGGGTTTATTTGGTGGTCCCAATTTCCAAAAGCTTAGCAGAGAAGGTAGCATCTGTTATTGGCTGTACTGTTATACCAATGGAGAACTACTGTGATGGAGTTGATGAAGGGAATGATTTGGATTCAATAGAGTTTGATGCATTAATCCGAAATCTTGAGGTTTGTATCTGCCTCTCATTTCTTTATAATGGCTCAATCTTTATATATTTGGTTAGGTTAAACCATGTCAGAAATTGTACAGGTCCTTCAATATCCTTTTGGTGTTTTAAGATGTGCTGGAAAAAAAAGGATGGTTGGATAAGTATGCGAAAGTGTTCTGTAATCTATGATCTATGATGTATCTAAGGATTTGCAAAAACTTTTGGAGACAAAAGGACATAAATGTTTGTTTTATTCCTAAACTATCCTTTTATAACCATACTCACGGATTCTATCTGTAAAAACTGTATCTTTTATTTGGTTATATGTTTCCTAGTTTTAGTCGATTTATCTTTCCTCATTTTACAATATTGAATGACTTATACATTCTGGTATATTTGATTAGTTTCCAAGTAACATATAAGTTTTATTGAAAATAACTGATTGGTTGAAAGAATTATTTCCTGAAGCAGTAAACCAGTTTATTTTTGTTTCTTAATCCTAATACAACATTTATGAATTAAAAATAAAATTTCTGTATATTAAAAAGTATGGTTTTTAATATTGACATCTACAACATAATTGTTCATATGCTGAACACATGATGAAATTGCTTGTTGCTGGTAAATGCAAATTTTCAGTGAAAATATCTGTTGTTTGTGGACTTGTTCAGGTCAACATGTAACTAATTGTTGTTTGAGTGGCACATTCATGTAGTTTATTGCCTACGAAAATTGTGTCTGCACCTATGTGTTTGGGGTGTTGTAACATGTATACATCTTACAGTTTGCCCTTTGTTTTTGGTTGAACACAGGATTTGACAAAAGGGAAAGATACTATGATACCACTATTTGATTTTCAACAAAAGAAATGTGTTGGTTCCAAAGCTATAAAGAGTGCTACGTCCGGTGTGGTAAGCAAGTTTAAAATAAGATCTATTTTAAATTATGGCTGCTTTGAACTTAATTTGCTCATACATCTTTTAGGTAATAGTTGATGGTACTTATGCTCTGCATGCAAAATTGCGCTCTCTGCTTGATATCCGGGTTGCAGTGGTAATATCTTTTTCCGTAAGAGTAACTTTTGATTAAGGCTTGGTGGAATTATCAGTTTTTTCATCAGATATTGACATAGTGCTTCCGAATATATCGTGGTGTATCAGGTTGGTGGTGTTCATTTTAGTCTTCTTTCCAAAGTTCAATATGATATAGGAGATTCTTGCTCGCTGGATTACCTTATTGATAGCATTTTCCCTTTGTTTAGAAAGCACATTGAGCCAGACCTTCATCATGCACAGGTTTTTTTTGTTTTTCATGTTTTTACTTGTTGAAATTTAACTGGCAATTCCTCATAATTGGGTTTATCGTGCAGATTAGAATTAACAACAGCTTTGTATCATCATTTAGAGAAGCAATCTACAAGCTGAAATGCAGAAGTGAGGCATGTGATTACTTCTTATCTTATTGTTACATAATTCTAGGAATATTGTCACACATAGAAAATGCCTAGAGAACTCATATCTTTTTATAGTCAACAAAGAATGTTCATTATATGGTTCATTGTCATAAAATCTGTCAAATTATCTTGATGATATATGGTTTTGTGAATTATATTACTATTAGTTTGCATACTTGATTTTGGACTTCTTGGTCATTTGATTTTAAGCATACCAAAATTTCTCTCTCTCTCTCTCTCTCTCTCAGATATTTGTGTTCACTTGGTGAGGACAATGATGATTCATCTAGGTATAGTTACTTGGACTCAATATTGGGTTGCATTTGTAGTACCGGGTATCTTTTGTCAACTCATATCATATGGATTGCCATTGCGCTAGAGGGAATAATTTGGCATACTGGTTTAAACGAAAATCGTCTATTACCTAATGATATTTTCATTGCCCACAGTTCCCAGTTGGAATATTGGCCCATTCGAAGACCATTTGAACCTAATGTTTTAATTTCTAAATTATGATCTCTTTCCAAGTTCCAGAAAACGGCATTGTCTAGTTAGGACAATGATGATTCATCTAGGTATAGTTACTTGGACTCAATATTGGGTTGCATTTGTAGTACCGGGTATCTTTTGTCAACTCATATCATATGGATTGCCATTGCGCTAGAGGGAATAATTTGGCATACTGGTTTAAACGAAAATCGTCTATTACCTAATGATATTTTCATTGCCCACAGTTCCCAGTTGGAATATTGGCCCATTCGAAGACCATTTGAACCTAATGTTTTAATTTCTAAATTATGATCTCTTTCCAAGTTCCAGAAAACGGCATTGTCTAGTTAAAAGCGCATGTTTTTGGTCAGCAGTTTCATATATTGTGTAAACCTCTCTCTCTCTCTCTCTCTATTATATATATATAAATATATATTTATATGTATGTATATATTCTTGCAGCTTGGATATCTTCTCTTTGTGAAGTTTTGTACTTTGTACATTAACTTTTGCAGTTTAAGTGGTGAAAATATGAACTGGCCAAATTTTCTTGATCTTGGAATACAGCTTTAAAAAATTGAGTTGCATATGGCAATAAGGCGTAAATAAGGTTTTCTAGACATTGTGATATTACTATAGGTTTGACAAATTCTTTCATCAAACAATGATAATCATGTCAAAGACACAAAGCAAAAGGTGTAACTAATTTGCTTTATTAAGTTACTAGTGGACATGCACATAGAAAGAAATGGGGAAGAGTGGACACAAAAAACACAGAAATCTCTAAGTATGTTGCCCCCTGAAAAAAACAAGAAAAAGAAGAGAAAAAACAAGAAATTGATTAATTAGTTATCTGGAGCCGTCTTGAGCGAACATCCTTTTATTGTTATGAACCTCTAGACATTCCTCGTCTTTAGTGCATAAAATGTGAAGTTAAATTATTTTTGTATTATTAATCAGCTATACCCTTTGAAATCTCATTTGAACATTATATTGTTGTGGCAGTCACCTGATGGACATTCAACCTTTTTCCTTAAAGAAAATGAAGCACAAACTGATAAGTGAGTGGTTCTGACTATTACTACATAATATGTATATGCAGAGTGTCTCTCAGAGCTTTTTTCTTTTAGTGTTTTGGAACTGAATTGAAAACTTCATCTTGCTTTCAGTTTCATTGAGATGTACCTTAGGCCCCCATCAGCTAGTGAAGAAGCACGGATAAATGATTGGATTAAGGTGCGGCAATCTGGTATTAGATATTATCTGTCACTTGGGGACCAGAGAATTGTGGACAAAAATTTCATCATCAGACCAAAAGCTGAATTTGAGGTCAGGCCTTTGTCCCTGTTTATAGTTCTAGTTTGGCCATTGTTGACAATCTCAAATAGTGCTCCATGATGTGTCATAGAGGTTTTAATTCTCTGTCTCACCTGTGTTACTGTCAAAATGGTTTTACATGCAGTGGCATAGCTAGGGGCCTTGGCTTTTAAAAGCTTTGTGTGGTTTTATGTTTTTCTTTTTTTAAAAGAAAATTGTTTTTTGGACCCCTCGCAAATTTTGTAATGGATGTAGTGAAACTTTATAAGTTATTAACTGTTTCCATTAAATCCTATTAATAACTTTATTTTCTCTTTATTACTTTTGTTCTGAGTACTATTTTAACTCCTTAAATTAAGGACTTGTCTTTTTTGATCAATGAAATAAGTGTCTTTCTATTATGGAATGAAATATGTAGTTGATACTAATTATTATATGTATCAATCAATTTCTTTCTAAATTTTTTTATGAAAGAAACTATGGTTAAAGATATTTCTATTTACATATTTTGCACACAAATCAATCAATTGCGCACATAACTTTACCTTTTTCTTCCTTCTTTATTTCCTATCACCCTTTAAATTTTAATGAGTTGAAAAGATTTTATTTTCTCATACTTTAGAATATAATTATTTATTTAATCCTTTATATATGCCGTATAAGTTATATTATTTGAAATTTGTATACTATTTCTTATACTAATCAAAAGAAATTTATATAAATTTTACTCATTAAAAGGTACATTCCTTTTACTCTTTTTTTTTTTTTTTTTTAATATCAAGGAGCTACTCTTTAATATTTTAAATCTCATCTTAATCATATTCTAATATATAATACTTTTATCCCTCCCAAGATAAAATTTCTGGCTTCGCCCCTGTTGTAATGCAACTAATTACCAGCTTTAGGAAATAAATTCTGTGTGGTTCTTTCTTAATAGATTATGAAGGTTGGAATCCATTCATATTTGTCTAATGTGATAGTACCTCATTCAGACGTAACATGCTTGAGACTATTCCAGAATTCAACATGTTGAAAGTAGCAATTTAAGTGTTTATTGGCTTCTGGCAAAGCTAAATACCAGCCTTTTGATTGAACTGTGGTTATCCTGTCCCTTTTATTCCACTTATTGGCATCGTTATTTCAACAAACTCTGGCCATTTGTCATATCACATTTGTAGTTAAAAGTTTATGGAAATCCAGCATGTTTGGGCAGAGTTGCAGTGGTCATGGTTGTGGTATAACGCCAAATCTAACTCTAGTTATTTAAAGAAATTAAATTGAAAATGCAGACTTGTTTTAGCTGTATAATTTTGTTATTTATTTATTTTTTGTAAAATGATCAATTATGTAGAGTAATACAACCGTATTCTGCCACAATAGCTGCATGTAACATGATGATCAAAAGCTAGGTTACTAGTGATCAACACACCTTTTGTTGGTCCTCGATCTTTTGTTCTGCATCATTTTAGGAATATTGCATAACATACTTCTTGATGTTAGAAACTTATGTAGCAAAGCATCTCAAAAGTTAGCTCAATCTGTATTCTAGGGTTGTTCCTCTGCATCGCCTTAGTAGATAGGAAACAGGCTTCTTTGTGGTGGAAACTTATGTCACAAACCATCTGAAAGTTAGCTCATTATGCCCTGTAGATTGTTTCTTAATATTTCAAATAACTTAATGTGGTTTTCTTTACCTGCTTTGATATCTAATCTTGAACAGGTTGGACGAATGACACTAGGCGGACTGCTGGCTTTGGGCTACAATGTTGTAGTCAGTTATAAAAGGGCATCAACAGCAGTTAGTTTTGGCAGTCTTTCCCTGTCATTTGAAACAATTGATACTCTCGGAGAAACCTTCTTGGTGCTAAGGGGCACGGATAGGAAAGTATGAATTTAATTTTCTTCCAAAAGGAAACATCTAAAGATTTTCTTTAGTGTCTTATATTTTCATCAAAGCATGATGCTAATTCAGGACTAGAATTAGGTCCAGGTTTATCATCAGAAAATCTTAATATATATTGCAGTGATTGGCACACACTCAAGTATAAGATGTCTTGCTTCATGTACGTTGCATATCTGTTGGTTATTCATGGATTATGACTAACACTCACATGTGTGAATATGTTCATGTTTGATTGTTATTTGCTTTAAAGTATGAATTTAATTTTCTTCCTTCCAGAAGGAAACATCTAAAGATTTTCCTTAGTGTCTTATATTTTCATCAAAGTTTGATGCTAATTCAGGACTAGAATTAGTTACAGGTTCATCAGAAAATGTTAATATATATTTCATTGTTTGGCGCACACTCAAATATAAGATGTCTTGTTTGATGTACGCTGCATATCTGTTGGTTGTTCATGGATTATGACTAACACTCACATGTGTGAATATGTTCATATTAAAGTGTTCTTTGCTTTTAGAAAAGTTTTGCAAAAAACAATAATCGAGATAATTGTGAAGAGACATTTTCTTATCTGTTAGGCATGCTTAAGGAGTGAGGTTATCACACAGTGGCTTTTCATTTAGAGCTAACTTTGATAAAAGTAAGATTGTGAAAAAAAGGAATATATATGGACCTGCTGTGACCAGTCAAAAGTTGTTGCTTTGGTTTGGTTCTGCATTGAGTGAGAGTGATCAGATGCAACTGCTTAAGTATCTTATTGAAAATACAAAATGAGAACTAGCATTGACATGTGCCTGGGCTGCCTCGTACATGCTTTATTTCATCTTTTTCTTCTGGTGCGGCAATTTCTCGTCTTTTTTAAATGTTATTGCTTTTGTCCTGCATCCCTAATTTTTTTTCCTTTTTTTGACCTTTATTTTTTATTTTTTTATTTTCATGTGTGAATCTCCTTGTAATTAATATCACTATTTTTTGGAAAGAAAACAAGAGCATTAAGAAAACTGGAAGAAATTTAGATGGTTTCTGAAGTTTTTGCTTGCAAGTTTTAAATGAATTCTTCTTTGGATTATTCATATTGTGGAATATAGATTGATTGAACTTGGGATTCTGTGATATATATATATATATATATATATTTGAAATAACAATTTCTGATTAAATGTGAAACAACATTTCCATTTGTATGTTTGAGAGTTTATAAGGTTCCTGCTAAGCTGGGGTACTTTTTTATATCCCTGTCCTTGCCTGATATGACCTTGGGTTCATTATTCTGGTATTGCATCTCTCAAGTTAAAGATGTTGAACACATTTTCAAATGCCAAAATATGATCAGTGAATCCATTTATAATGTACTTCTATGTTTCTTGTTTTGTTTGAATTAAAATTTTGCATTGAGCTTTGCTACTAGTTTATCACTTTACTTATGTACGTTATTTCTAATGTGTTATTCATTCTCAGGGGTATCACTCTTTGCTGTATGTGTGAATCCATGTTCTTCAACTCCTTTTGTTTGATGTCAACCTTTTTGTTTAGCGTCAGTTCCAATATCTTCAAGATTTCTCCTTTTTTTTTTATTGTAAACATGTTGTCTGTTATTAAAGTCAAATATACAACTCTTGTTATCTTCTTGCAAATTTGCAATCTTTACTTGTCATGTTTGGTTCATTGTGGTAAGAATTTGGGTTGGTGAGTAAATTTAAACTCTCATCTTCGTCATTCTATGGAAAAACAGTTGATGAAAAACTTATGTTCATATTGGTTGCTATACTGTTGCATAGACAGTTGGAACAGAAGCGTTGAGGATGAGTATTACTGGACCGTGGCTCACAAAGTCATATCTGGAAATGATTCTCGAAAGAAAAGGTTCTTCACTAGACATGATCTCCATCCAACTGTCTTTTTGTCAATGCAACTATTGTTGTTTTTCTTTTTTGCTGAAGTTAATTCCACTTTCAGGTGTACCACGCCTCAATACTCCTCCACTTGTTTCTACTGCATCCGTGTCTAGTAATCAAGAAAAAATTATTGCGGCACCAAAGCCTATCCGTACCACTTCAAACCTTGTTACCGGCCTTGAGGATTTATCTCAGCCTTGGACTCGATCTCCGACGAAATCTAAAATGGAACCTGTATTACCAGTATGGCGTTTTGTCTCATCAGATCCTTCACATGGAGATTCAATTATAGGTATATCTCCTCTACTTGGACAGTTAAATAACTTTTCAAGTATTTCTTTTCCTCAACTATATCATTGAAGTTTTGTAATTAACTTCATGCGTAGACTTTCTCATGAAGCAGCTACAGATTCTTCTGCTTTCAGGGCTAAAATGAAACTTGCCCCAATGCCTGATTCATATGACTTGGATCGAGGCTTGCTTCTTGCTGTTCAAGGAATACAGGTAATGAAGGGAGAGCTCTTATAATGAAAAGGCTTGTAATGGTAAATAGTTTATCAGAATAGCAGTCATGTCCTTAGCTGATGCCTTTTTTCCCAGGCTTTGTTGGAGAATAAAGGTGTTCCGGTTATAGTTGGAATCGGTAATATTCAAAAACATCATCTCTTTTTCTTTCTCTCTCACTTGGTTGGTCTGTCATTCCTTTGCTATATCTCTCAAGTTTTAACTGCATGGTGATGTGAACTTCTGTTTGAGTTTGTTGATAATGTTTGAGTGCTTGAAACTAGTCATAACAACGATAGTTCTTTTTCATAAATTTAAAGTCTGGATAGTCTTGACTTGTGAATGTGTGTGGACTACTTGTTGTTGGTCAAACAGTTTGGTTCTCTCTCTTTGGATTACCGCATCACAATAAATTCTTTTATTAGCTTTAAATAAAATATGAAAGCAATATTAATATGCTCTTACCATGATTATAGAACTTTACTTGCCTCTGTCACATGTGAATCTTAATTCAAAAGAGCATAACTCTTCTGGCCTGCTAAGGAAGCAATTTTGAAATAAAACGTTTCTTTTCCTATTTCTATATATGAGTGGCTTAGTCAAATGTGATAATAAGAGTTTTAAGCTTCTAATCTACACTTTCTTCCTCTTTCTTAGTTTACTTGGTGGGTTATAAACTACATAAATTACTCTTAAGTTCTTGACTTATAAAAGGATAGAGAAATAAGTTCATGTAAATTTTCATAATTTATTTCTGAATCTGTTACTATTTTCCCTTCTGATTGCAAAACTCATATGCTGTTGATGTCACACCTGCCTTTGCAGGTGGTCCTAGTGGATCTGGAAAGACTAGTTTGGCACATAAAATGGCAAATATTGTTGGTTGTGAAGTAGTTTCCCTTGAAAGCTATTTTAAGTCAGAGCAAGTTAAGGATTTCAAATACGATGACTTTAACTCTCTTGATTTGCCTTTGCTTTCAAAGGTAACCTTCAATATTTATCTATATTTTATTAAGTTTTTTCGTATATTAATCTGTGCCTTAAGGTTTTGAGGCTGAATGAGGCATTTAACTTAAGTTGAAATGTACGAGTGGTAAACCATGCGCCTTGACAATTAAGCCTCACTTCATTTTCATAACACGGTGACCAAATTCCTTGAATGCTGCAAATTCTATGTTTTCATTTTCAATTATTTAGATATTGTTCTTTCACATGCTTCTTGATTGATTTTAAGTTTTTAACTGACTCATGATTTTTCTAAAATGTTATTGAAATCTCTAAGGACTCTGCTGAGCCTCACCACTTGAGAAATATTATATGATGGCTAAAATAAGAAAC
Organism: Fremontodendron californicum; assembly: GCA_030761205.1. Classification (NCBI taxonomy): domain Eukaryota; kingdom Viridiplantae; phylum Streptophyta; class Magnoliopsida; order Malvales; family Malvaceae; genus Fremontodendron; species Fremontodendron californicum. Next base: position 25,802,720 of record JAULJL010000013.1, read on the forward strand.
TAATTTTGTTAATTTTGGGAAAAAAAAAAACATTTTATGAAGCTTAAGGGTCATATGGTAACGCCAATTGTCTGTTTCATGTTAAACAATGTGTTGCTTAATTTTAGATATAGGACATTAAAGAAATCTTTGTTAAATCATGTTTATAATATATATATATATATATATAATTATTACTTTTTTAATTATGAAAGATATTTCACAAGTACTACTTTTTCCAATTCTTTTAGGTAATGTGTATAATATATAGAAAATAATAGTTGTAAATATATATTTTTACCATATGGAAAAGAATAGTAAATTTTAGTATTAATAAAGTTATAATGTAATTAAGCATATATTTTGAATAATACTTCAGTTATATTACTTTGTCTACTATAGTAGATTGTAGAATACATACAACATATAAAAATATAAAATATATGCTATATATTTTGTATAAGATATTAATTTCAATATTAACATGTTCTTATTTGATATTTCAAATTAAATCGAATATATTAACATAATTAATTATAATTATAGAATTATAGAATTTTATGTTACTCTCTATATTTATATTTAGAAAATTCATTTATTATATTTATGTCATCTATATTTTATTTCCACTATATATTTGTTGTAGTATATTTATAATATTGTAATAGTAACTTTTCATAAATTTTAAATATTCATTGTACTACTATTGTATAAATAATGTTATATTAATATCATTCCTCTCTTATGAATATCAACAGGACTTGAAACCTTGTTACAAAATCATTGGAAGCAATAATTTCTTGTTTCCAACATTTGTGAAAACTGTGTTTGCTTTGAATTTTTTGAAAATAAAAACCAGTTACTTAAAGTATTTTTATTATCATTTTAAAAATAATGAAAATGAAAATAAAATATAAAAAATGAACTCATTAATCAAGGACAGCTTAATGGTATCCAGATGTTGGTACTATATGTTATACATAAACAAAAGAAATGCAGATTGTAAATATTTTTCATACCTTGTGATTTATGTTTGATGTTGATTGGAAAGTTTTACTCCCATCAATAATGCCTTGCTGTTTCTGTTTTTGTCTTTTGCAGAACATTGGTGACATAAGGAATGGTCGAAGGACAAAAATACCTGTATTCGACTTGGAGACTGGTTCACGTAGTGGGTTCAAAGAACTTGAAGTGTCTGAAGATTGTGGTGTGGTCTGTTACATATTCATTTCATTGCTGTCAAAGCTTGCTTTTTTAAGTTTTATTATATTTTTCTTTACTGAAATATAACAAGGTAAAATAATGATCAAAGGTTTAGAAAATGAAAGATGGATTGCTAAGGTGAACTATTTGTTCTTTCTAGATTCAAGCGGCCTTATAGTTGTTTTTAAGAAGGATTTCTTTAATCATAAATATTACCTGATATTTCTGCAATTGAATCCTTGCTAAGTTGTTTTAGTTCATTTGGGTTAAATACTTGTAACATTTTACAATTTAATTTGTTTCTGCTGACCAGATCATTTTTGAGGGGGTTTATGCTTTGCATCCTGAAATCCGGAAATCCCTTGATTTGTGGATTGCTGTTGTAAGATGACTTCTCTAATCTATCTTTGGGGCATGAATTTTCTCATATCATATATGAATTATCTTGTTTTCTTTGAGAAAAGATAAGCTATTAAGTTGGTTGTTTTCTGCAAAACCAGGTTGGAGGTGTTCATTCACACCTGCTTTCTCGAGTTCAAAGAGACAAAAGTAGAGTGGGGTGTTTTATGTCCCAAAATGAGATTATGACGACAGTGTTTCCAATATTCCAGCAGCATATTGAGCCACATCTTGTTCACGCACATGTCAGTAGTCTTTGAATATCTCAAACTTTAAGTACAGAGATGTGCTTTGAAGTATCAGAAAACTTTTGGTATTCTCTGTTTAGATTTTGTGTAGACACACATGTTAAGTATTTTACTGTGTGTGTATGTATTTAACCTATGCACGACATAAATCTTGTGTGTACGTATATGTATGTAAAGGTATGATTCTGTGAGTTATTCTGACAATTGTTCAGCAGCAAGTAAAGTGATCACAAGGCTAACTTTGAGTTGCAATGCTTTTTTGTTGTTGCAGCTCAAAATTCGAAATGACTTTGATCCTGTTCTTTCTCCTGAGAGTTCACTATTCATTTTGAAGAGTAATAAACAAGTGAGAATTATAAAGTTTCTACTCTAAAAACTTATGTGCCGTGTCTTGTTACTGACAAACCATTCCTATCTGTTCTTGGTATCAGGTGGCCTATCAAGATATTTTAAAAATCCTTGACTCTGCAAAGTTCTGTAGTTCTGTTCAGAATTTCATTGATATATATTTAAGGCTTCCTGGAACTCCTGCAAATGGACAGTTAGCAGAAAGTGACTGCATACGTGTCAGAATATGTGAGGGCAGATTTGCGATACTGATACGAGAGGTTAGTAGTGAAATTTGTTTAAAATATCTTTTAGTCCATGTAATATAGTTGCTTCTTCTAAAACCGTGGCAAATAGCTGATATTTTGATTTCTTCTCAATTCTCTCTATTAGCCAATAAGGGAAGGGAATTTCATCATTCAACCGAAAGTGGATTTTGACATTAGCATTAGTACAGTCTCTGGCCTTCTTAACCTTGGGTAAGTCACATATTTAATGTTGATGTTCACTAGAATTTTGCTATTCTGGAATGTCATTTTATAATAGGTATTGAATAAAAAATGGCTCCTACAGTGATGTTAAAGCCTCATGTTGTCAACTGGAATTAGGCTTGAGCAGCCATTTCCCAGGATGAATCCGATAGCCTCACAATTTTCTTCCCTTTTTTTTTTCCTTCTCTTGGAAAAAAGGGAGAGGGAATTTAGAGGTTATGTTACTCCGATTCTTTATTTTTCTTGAAGTACCCGTGTCCGACGTATATCTGGACATGGGTATGGGGATATGATCCTCCAAGGACCCTCCAAATACATAGAAAAACTTAGAATAAATCAAACATACCCGTGTCGGACACATACCCGTGTCCGAGTAACATAGTTTAGAGGTATAGTTGAACACTATTTTACTCGGACTCGGGTGTGAGTGTCGGACATGGGTATGTGTCTATCATGGGTATGTTTGATTTATTTTAAGTTTTTCTATGTATTTGGAGGGTCCTTAGGGGATCATATCCCCATACCCATGTCCGAATATGCGTCGGATACGGGTGCCGGACACGGGTACTTCAAGAAAAATGAAGAGTCGGAGTAACATAGGTTGAACATAAAACTATGAGTTTTACGAGTGGTTGGACGTGCAGTTTTACGAGTGGTAACTTCTGAAAAAGCACATAAAATATGCAAGTTGAGGGATCTTTTCATTTGACGCTGCATTTTTTGGTGATGGGGCTCAAACATGCATGTCAGCTGTCTTGATATAGATGGTAGTCTTGATTTTTGAGAGCCTACATATTTGAAAAATTATTATATCGGCCATATTCTGCTATTTTCAGTTTTTTTCCCTTCACACGTTACTCACTGATAAGTTCATGTTCAACTGATTGGAGTTTTATATTCCTTTTCTTTGGTGTCAGTTACCAAGCTGTAGCCTATATTGAAGCATCTGCACTCATCTACCAAGATGGCAAGGTAATATTAGTTTGGGTTCTGTAATACTGGTTTAGTGTTGTGCTAATATTGCTACTTGTTACATACTTTATGTTGCGCAATAATTTGATTTGATATTTGTTTCTAAGTCAAAGACTGGGATTTGACATTACGACACATGGTAATTGATTTCAATGGCTAGATGCTGCAAGTGAATCAAAAGAAGAGGTTTCACATTCATCTCTAGAGGGGCAAGGTCTTAGATGAGACCTAGCATCTCTCAGATTCGGCATATCTGGTCTTAGAAAGACTGTTTTCGAGGGTTCTTAAGGGACTATTTCCCTCAGGGTTAATGTCCGGAGAATAGGTTTTCTGGACTAGTTATCTTTCCTAGCTCTTTCTTCTGAGTATGTCTTTCTTGTGAGTACATTTTATTGGTTAACTTGGAAAGTGTGAAGAATTTAGTGGCCAAACTATTATTCAATCTTCTATACCTGTACCTAATACCATTGAAAACCACACTGTTCTTGAACTTTTTTTTTTTTTATAGATAAAGACTATTCTTGAACTTCAGTCAATCACCTAAACATATACTCGAGAGAGAGAGGGGGGGGGGGGTGTTCAGAGGTCTGCGATTTTTCTTAGACTTGAATATTTCATAAGCATCTGCACTCGTCTTTCTGCACACTTTAAGTAATAATATTATTTGGATGCAATATCAATCTTCTAGTTGCCTATTAAAGATGATGTTGATGCTGTCTTTTAGATTCTCATTGAGGTTGATCATCTACAAGATGCCCCTAGCCCTTACCTACAGATCAAAGGGGTCAATAAAGAGGCTGTGGCGGCAGCTGGTTCAGCATTGAAACTGGATGGGTCATACACAACCAAGGTTTTGTCTCTGATTCTGTGAGATATTCAGTGTTGTTGCCACTTTTGTCTGTTAATTAAAATTGATGAGACTTATATTCATCTTGTAGAGTTATCTCCAAATAATATTGGAAAGATTACCTCTGGTGGAAAGAAGTTACAATGGAATTCACACTCATCAAGCTGCAAGGTTGCAGGAACTTGTGGAGTATATACAATCCCAGGTGTTCACTGTTTAATAAAATTAAGCAATCAACCTTTGAACATATTGATATACCTGCTAGCCTTTAATGTAAGCTTCTTCATATAATGTATAAGATTATAATCGTGGCAATTAGTGTCTGCAATATGCATATTCATGGTGGTTTAGAGTCTGCATCTTAACAAAGTTTCACCTTTCTATGAAATAGAATTGGAGGAGATAACATGCCAATGTTATTTTCATACTCTTGGTAATTTAGAGTCCACATGTTAATGAAATTCTTAATCTTTATGCAATAGAACTGGACGTAATCAAGGTTTAGAACACATCTTTTAATATTTAATAATTTTTTGGTGTACGAAAAATAGGGTGGCAGTACACCGTCAGAATCCTCACAGAGTCGGGAGGCTTCTCCAATGGAAGGCATAATAGAAGACATGCAGTCGAGGATTAGAAGGCTTGAACGGTGGCATACCATCAATACGGTACTTTCCCTACTGTTTCCTTCTATTTTTCCCTGGCTTGATTGGTTTGATTTCTTCGTTCTTTCGGAAAATTTGGCAAAATTTTTTAAGGTGTAATTGGATTTACTTTTGAATAGAGATTTTAGATAAGCAGATAGAACTCCCATTTCAGTTGGCTCCTTAGTTAATTTCATGATCAGCAGCCGTGGCTATGTTGCTCCGACTCTTCATTTTTCTTGAAGTATCCGTGTCCGACACATATCCGGATATGGGTATGGGGATATGATCTTTCAAGGACCCTCAAAATACATGAAAATTTTGAAAAAAATTAAACATACTCATATCCGACACTCACACCCGAGTCCGAGTAACATAGGTTGGTGGAATCATTCACTTTCTACTTATGTACTTGTTTTCTGGCAGGTGCTGTGGACGTTTTTGATGTCTGCCATTGTTGGTTATTCGCTTTACCAAAGAAAGCGCCAATGACATGGCTTTTAACACTTGGGAGCTTTTTCAGTAACTTGAATTGTCCATGACATGGCTTCCTGCAGATTTTTCTTCACCCTTTTGGTACAGTTTAAGTGCTAGAAACTAACCAAAATTTCATACAAAAATCAAATGTCTGTCTAGCAATCAACTCATAGGACAGCAAATTACAGGTTTTTCACTAAACTTACAATTCAAAGTCTATCATTGTTTTACTTTCATTTTAATTTTGTAAATACTTCCATTTGAAGGAAATCAGAAGATATGGATAACAGTGGAAGCTTTCTCTTAGATCTGATAATTTGTGTATCCGTGTCGTGTTCGTGTATTTTCTCGTGTCATAATTGTGTTTTAGATGTTTTATTTATATAAATTTTGACGTATTAATAATTTGTGTTATATAAATTTTAACATATTCGTGTATTCGTATCGTGTCCGTGTTTTTTTTTTCTTTTCTACATTTGGTTTTACCTGGAACTAGCTATCAGTTGGTGCAACTTTTTCTTGACATTATTGCAAGTTTGCTTTCCTCGTCTGCCAACTGTGATAATTTCATTCTCCATTTTTGACATTTGTTTAATGGAAATGAAAATATAGTTCAGTATTTATCTAATGCTGGTCTCCAATTTTTGTACAAAAATGCCTAGAAAATGAAAATTTCCAAGTGACTAGCATATCAAATGCTAAGGGTTACACATTAGGCAGGAATTGAGTATGAACCAGTCAGGAATTGGTAGATTGTTTGGTCCTGTATGGTATGTAAAACTGAGTATATCTTAAACTTACAGAAAAATAGTTTAATAGATAAAAAAAATTGGATAAAATCAATAAAAAAATGATTATATATATATATTTTTCAAATTTTATATATTAAATATTAATCAATGAGATTTGAATATTTTTAATCTTTTAATTTATATTAAAGATCATATTATCTATTATATTTAATATTAATTAAAGGTACTTTTTAAATATTTAAAAAAATTTAATTAAATCTACCTAATCCAACTGTCTATTTTTTTTTTTTTTTTAACCTTGAACAACACTTAGAAATTGGTCACATTCTCGATTGTAATTTTGGCCAAAGGAAACTTGAGAGCTTGAGCCTCAATTATATGTTTCCTTTTTTATTGGACCAATTTCTTATTTATACCTCCTCTTTGCTTTTCGTGTCACTAAGATCATATGAATAAGCCTCCTATAAATCTAACGTTCCGGCGTTTAATTATGTTTGTCCATCCATGATACAACCCTTTTCCATTGTTACAATAATCATGCAAGACAGGCAAGGGAGGAGAGGTAGATAGTGAACAAGGAGAGAATGTGGAAAATCAGAATGGCTTGATTTTTAATATTATAAAATACTTTGTTATTCTCATCGTAAAAAACCCTGAAATGTTTTTTTGTTTTTTTTTTTTGTTTGTTTCATACTACATGATTGGATGATTGGCCCTTTATTGTTGCTGAAAGCTTAGCAACAGCCTCCCCTACTGTCAAGAACAAACAGTCTGGTCTCATCAAATCACCACCTTCATCTGATTTTTGCAATTTTTCCATCACCTCTCCCAGAGGATTCACCAACACAAGCTGTGATGTGAATAAAAGTATTAGAATTTTGAATATAAAAGACATAAAATTGAATCCGAGGATTAGCTCAGTTGGTTCCTAAAACCAGATAGCATCTAGCAGGTCTGAATTTGAATCTCAACATTTGCAATCTCTTCACTTACCACAGGCTGTGGTTTTTTTTGTAAAAAAAAAATGATAAAATTGTTTTTGCAGATTGGAGACTCACCTCAGCGCCTTTATTTTCCATTGTTTTCTTCAGTTCTTTAAAGAGTGATACGCCACTCGTGTCTATGGCGCTCACAGCTGAGAAAAAAATGGATACAAAGCATCTCAATTATAGAGTTTGTTGAAAAGTAGTGAATAATTAATAATATGCAGATTTTGAGTTTTCTTTTTAACTCATGATTGAGACAGACTTACCTGACAACTCTAAAATCAAAAATCGAAGGCTTGACTGATTCTTAACATCTTCTGCTTCATATTCTTCAATCCATCTCAAAACCCTTTGCAAGAGAGAACAGAAATAAATAATCAGAAGACAGGTAAGACATGATCTACTAACAAAAGTCTTGTAAAGTGATAAACCAACCTCTCATTCAGATAAGTTGAATTGGCAAAGTTGATTGGAGCTTCAACACTTAGAATAAGGAAACCAGGGATGTTCATGGATTCCTTGTAATGATGAAGATCTCGGTAAATATCTGTCCCAGGAATGTTCCCCAACATTACTGTCTTTGGCCTAGTAATTTGCATGAGGATCTTGAAAATAGATATTCCAACCTGATAATCACCATCGATATATACTCCCCTAACTTTAGCTTAATCACGACTAAAGAAATTCATTAATTCAGGCTTGACTAAAGAAGGGAAAACTTACTGCAATGGCGAGACCATCTTGGACAGAGATAAAAATAACACCAAAGAATGCACACAACAGCACGATGAAATCAAATTTGTCAATCTTCCAAATATGATAGGCTGCTGGGATGTCTATAAGGCCAACTACTGCAGACACAATGATGGCTCCCAACACGACGTTTGGTGTGTATTGGAATAAAGGCATGAGGAAGAGGAGGGTTACCATAACCGTAATTGACATTACTATGTTAGACACAGCAGTTTTTGCTCCTGCATTGTGATTAACAGCTGATCGAGAGAAGGCACCTGATTATTTCAAAGTTTTACATAGTTAATTAATAGCTGTTTAAAAGGAAACTTTCTTTCAGGACTGATTGGCTGCTGCTGGAGTAGATATCTATCTACCTGTTGTGACATAGCAGGAAGTGGAGGAACCAACCATGTTCATCAAACCAATAGCCATCATTTCCTTGTTACCATCCACTTTGTAATTCTTAAGAGCAGCAAAAGTCCTTCCTACTGCAATGCCTTCCTGTTTTGATACGAGGTTGAAATAATTAAAGCAATGGATAAATAGATTTGTGTTCTTCTCGAAATAGTTACGAGGAAATTTTCTTTCATTTTTAAGTATATATAGATGCAGGCATGCTGGTGGCTGGTGCCTTTTTTTCAAAAATATTGAACTATTATTTGAAATATTATGCATAAAAGCATACCATTTTGATTAGAGGTTTTGGAACCACTGTTAATCTATTTTCATTATATTAACTGATAACTTTTGCTAAGAAGTCCACGCTCTTACTATGTTACACGGACTCGGGGTGAGTGTTGGATACGGGTATGTGTCCGATACGAGTATGATCAATTTTTTCTAAGTTTTTTCATATATTTGGAAGATTATACCCTCATACTTATGTCCGAATATGTGTTGGACACAGGTGTCGGACACGAATACTTTTCTTATCCTATCTCCTTCAGCTTTTGCTTCGATAACTAATTTCACTAAATTTCAGCCTCTGCAAATTGAACCAGTATCTTATCCTTTTACTTTCTGTGTGAAAGTCAGGCAGCAAAGGGGTGGTCTTTTCACTAGAAAGCCAGCCCATTTTAACTTTGCCTCCTTTGTTAACTTGTTCAATAATCTGACAAGCCAGCCATTGGCTCATTAATTTTAATGTATTGTGGTCTGCGAAATTTGCTACAGCTTCAGACTTCAAAATAAATTTGGCTACATCAGGAAATTCTATAAAGAACTCCATTGTAATTGGGGGACTCTTTTGCTTTTAATGAGGTCTCAAGTTAATTATTGAAAAGATTCAGATAAAAAAAAGGGTTTAAAAAACTTACAGTGAGGGAAATAATTCCAGTAACAAGGCCAGCTTTTATTGACAGTCCAAGGTGGCTTCCATGAAATTGCAGCATATTCCATGAAGGAGGATTTAATCCTTCTTGCAATTTTCCAATCTAAATTATAATTAGGCACAACAATTAACTGAAAGCAAAAAAAGGGGAGCAGTATGTAGGAGTTATGTTGCTCCGACAGTCCGACTTTTCATTTTTTTGAATTATCCGTGTCCGACACATATTTGAATACGGGTACAGAGATATGACCCTCCAAGGATCTTCTAAATACATGGAAAAACTAAAAAAAAAAAAAAAATTGAATATACTCATGTCGGATACATACTCGTATCCAACACTCACACCCGCCAAATCCGAGTAACATAGTGTAGGAGTTACTAAGTGAAGGACCCAGGAAACTTACTATACTGATGCCATGATGCTGAGCTTTGAATGCAAAAACCAGAAGGGTAGAGAGGATCACACAAACAAGAGGAGCTCCAGCTGAGACCCAAAACAGCTTTGGTCTTCTCATGCTCTGCATCGCACACACCCCAATTTTGATAGTCAATGCATATTCAAAATGTCAGAAAGTATTCTATTGGCCTTTCATTGACCTCCTAAGTCAACTCTGCAGGCTATCAGGGATTGTTTCCTATGATTGCATCATTATCATTTAATATAAACCTGGGGCTTAAATTAAGAACCAAGGTTCTTTATGTGTAAAAGTCACCTACTTTAATCTTGTTGCAGACCAGGAAAAGGAAAATGAAAATGAACCAAGTCCATAAGGGCTAAAGCAAAGGACTAATAGGACCCCATACATGTTCTACATATCAGAAAAAGCTGAAAGTTTAAAGCCTGCCAGGCTCCCACACGGTTTTTCAGATTCCCCCTTCTTCTCCTCAAGTTGCAAACAGTCAAATTTTTTTTATATAAAAGCTACATTTAGAAAAACTATGGCCATTAGATCATGGCAAAACATGACATATGTTATCCCTGCAGATCCAGAAAAAAGTCAAATCATCAACATTAGCCTTTTCTGCTTGGTGAATAAAGCAACGGGACCAGATGTAAGAAAACAGTGAATTTAGATGATTGAAACCGTCCAGAATAAACACTCTGAAATTAATGGGGATTTTGTCTTGAGTGAGTGACAAGTTCGATTCTTAGGCGGTCAAGAGAGTCCTTTTGAGATATAAAAACACCAGATTCGACTTGGGATTTGAAAAGAAAGAGAGGAGTAATAAGACGTACAACATGTCTTGCCACTAGCAGGAACACTAGGAAGCAGAAGCCCATCAGTATTGTTTGCCATGACCACTGCTCAGAAGCAAAAGAAACACCATTAATTTGTAACAAGAACAAATATAAATTCACAAAAAGAATTCTTCCCATGAATAAATCTTGAAATAAGTTGGCTGCTAACCGCTAAGAGAAAAGAAATTTGATAGTAAGAGGTATTTGTTAAGTTACCAAGTAATGAAGCAAACATTATGGCAAGCAGCAGTACTTGGCTAGAGGTAGTTACCATCTATGTTACTCGGACTCGGGGGTGAGTGTCCGACACGGTATGTTCAATTTTTTCTAAGTTTTTTAAGATTTTTGGAGGATCATACCCTCATACCCTTGTCCAAATATGTGTGGACATAAGTACTTCAGAGAAAATGAAGAGTCGGAGTAACATAGGTTACCATTTAAGTGACATTTACATGACAGGATTTGTACAGACTGCAAAGTAAAATACATTACCTCCTTTGTATTGTGGAAAACAGAGCTCATAACAGGTACCAAACCCATTTGTTTAGTAAAATGGGTGATTCCAAGAAGGCTTTTCAGCTGCTGCAAAGAAACAATGATAGCAGCCCCAGCCATGAACCCAATAAGTGTTGCCTTTGAGAGAAAATCAATGATAAATCCAAGCCTGCTCAAATTAACACCAGAGATCATCAGAAAGGTTATTTAAAGAAGAAAGGAAAGATATATATTTAAAATGAAAAGATAAGTTCACCTTAAAAATCCCAAAGAAGCTTGGAAAAAACCAGCAAAGAAAGTTGTAGTAAAGGCTAGTTGCAGAAACAAGACAGGATCACTAGTAGGGGAAACTTCTTGTGTAAGCATGGATCCAAGTATAAGTGAAGCTATGGAAACAGGCCCTACTGCAAGGTCCCTGGAGCTTCCAAGTACAGCATATACAAGAGGAGGTACAAAGCTGGAATCTAGACCAACAAGGAATAACCAAGCTTTTACCAAATGAAAATCCAATCAAACAGTAATCTTAAAGTTGCAAACAGGCTTCATTAAAAGAGCAGAGTTACTCACAGAGGCCAACAATTGGCGGTAGACTAGCAAGCTTTGCATAACTGATACCCTGAGGTAAAATAAAATAAAATCGAGAGGTTAAATAAACATGGATAAGCATTAATTGACTATTAGATAAAGAGGAAAAGAAAAGCAAGATTCTTTTGGAGTGACCTGTGGGATGGCTAAGCTAGCAATGGTAAGTCCAGAAACAATATCTGATTTGAAGAGTTTGAGACTATAATTAGGACCCCATTGAAGAATAGGAAAGATGTATTGAGCTGCAAGAATCCATTTCTTCCTGGTTGTTTGTCCTTTGAATTGGCGCAAAGGATCATCAGGGAAGAAAGTTTCTTTAAGCCTGGTTTTAAGCTTCTGAAGGGTGCTCTTATGGGGTGGTGGGACAACTCTGTGAACCTCCATGGTTATTTCTAGGCAGCTTGAAGGGTGCTGCATGTTGCTAGAATTAGAGTCCATGGTAGTAGAACAAAAAATGTATTGGTGTATAGCTTGTTTTGTTGGAGCAATGCTCTAATTTATGTATGTCTATCTGCCCATCAAATCAAGTTCTAGCAGAGACCGGTAACAAGCAAACTAGTACTTGTCTGATAGAGAACAATAATGCCCGAACAGAAAGAGAGTTGAACCTAATCAATATTGCCATTGTTGGTGAATGGTGTGCCCACTTACCTTTTATTTTCTTCTTTTCTTTTACAAAAAAAAAATTGCACATGAATCTACATGCAATAACTTGTGGTAGAGAGATATATATAGTGTTCAAATTAAAGAAAAAAAAATAGTAAAAACTATTTTAGTAGGTTTTTCTCAAACTATTAACAAATAATTTTCATGGATAAATTACATATAGAAACTTGTAATAGTATGAAGGTGCTTGCAATGGGCCAGTCAAAAGATAAACGATTGTTTATTTTAGCATCAAAAGAAGGAACACCATTATCTATCTATCTATCTTAATTTATTTTTATTTATTTATTAGGAACACCAGTATCTAAGTACCCTAACATATATAGAAAATAAAAGAAAAAGAATGCCATTTCCATCTAAAGAAGTTTTTTGTTTAATTTTTTGTATTAAACCTAAGGGAAAAACTTGATACTGTATGATGAAAATAAGGAGAGATGCAAATAGTAATGCCTTTTGCACTTAAATATATATATATATAATTTAAAATTTCATATATACGTGTCGTGTCTCATTTTTTTTTTATGTCAACTATGTAGATATAAACATAATATAAATTATTAAATATATCAAAATCCAAAACACGAATATGATATGTGTATTAAACATATTGTGTCGTGTTTATTACACTATTTTCTTATTTATTAAATATATCGTATTCATATCTAAAATTATTAATTAGGTCTAATATATATATATATATTTCTTTTTCCTCAATATATATATATATATGCATGCGTGTGTACGAGTGACAATAGCTATGGAATAAATTCATGAGTGAAGTGTGAGAATTGGGTTAACAATTTAATTACGTCAAGCAAATTAAGCAAATAGTTTGTGCAAAAGTGATAACCATGCATAGGCAACTAACATTTTTTTTCAGCTGACAACTCAATTTAAGCTAATTGGTTACATAAATGGGTGTGCCAATTCCATGCATATATTGCATGTTTTGAATGCATGCAGAAGAAGATGGAATATTTTGTGGTATATACCTCTCTTTCTCTCTCTCTCCACTTCTTAAATTCTGACATAGCATGCAGGCAGCAGGGATGGTCGCCATGGCCTGTCTGCATCTGCATGCAGTATTACTTTACAGAACTTTCTTATGAATTTGATATGTCTTAATTAATGTAGTTCAGAGGGGAAGAGAAAAAAAAAAATTGGAAAATTGAGCTTGAAATTAAGAACTTGGATCATCCATTCATGGCCGATTCTATAAAGTTTGGATCATAAACAGATTTACCCCTTATATTTAAACAAAAGCTAGGATCGCTCTTAATTAATTACGATTCAATGAGGTTCTTAACCAAAACTTAGTTATATGCTCTCGATTTTCAATCTAGGACGACAGTAGATATATAAGTACTTAAAATTATAGAGTATGGACGACCATCTTAACAGTTTTCATCACCCATCGCATTATAAGATCATTAATTTCCCAATGAAACTTTGGCTTAATAGTAAGAAAAAACCCTAAAATTTTGATTTTTTTTAAATGTATGTGAGTTTAGTCCAATTTTAAGTTGAACTTATTCAATTCTATATTAATTCGTTCTTCGATAATTGGCTTGTATATTTGATTAATTTTTTATACGTAATATTCGAATGTGACTGTAATTTATCTTATAATAATAACTTTTAAATGTTAACTTTGTTAATTCCAATTGCTGTTTGTATTAAAGAATTCTTTAAACATGTGCCATTTATCGTTTATCTTTTTCACTTTTTATTTTGAATTAAAAATGAAAAAAAAAAAAATCTGTGAAATGAAGCCATTGAAATAGAAAATAAACTTTAAGGGTCTCAAACTGATTTTTTTTTCAATTATTAGAGTTAGAACAAGAAGGGAAGTACTGAAAAGGCCACACCACAACTTTCGAAATTTAGATTCTTTAATTTTATTTTATTTTTGAATTAATAGTTTTCAATAACATCAAATAGAATCATTCCATTCACAAGTCATTAGCATCTAAGGTGGATAAATATATGCACTAATGAATGTATTGAAAATTGTAGTGGTTGAGAATATTATAATTAACAGGAAAATCGGTCTCTATGCTTTTCAAAATCCTAATGATAGTAGTTATATATGACCCAATTTATATGACCTAATTTATATAAGAGTTTTGTTAATCGATGTTTATAGATATTGGTAAAAAAAATTTAATTATTATTTTTTTAAAAATAATTATATTTACACTACATCAAATTTGACATATAACAGTATTTTGAAATGCTGTGAAAATTAAAAAAACTGTTGCTGTAAGATAAGACAATATTTATTAATGTGTTGTATATGTGGCTGCAATCTTATGTTTTTAGTAGTATTTTTACATATGTATAATAACGCTTATCAAAATGCTGCTATTTCTACTTTATAACAGCTTTTCATGACCTTTTGCATGCATTTTTCATTTGCTGCAAAATATCTCAATGATAGCAATTATAAGTGTTACCAAAAGTATTTTTATACGCTAAGATTTATAACAACACATGTCAAATGTTTCTAAAATTTTTAAAAATGCTGTAATTATTGACCATTATAATATATAACAGCAATATGCAAAATACTGTCAAAATATTGCCTTTGCTATTTTTAACAACATTTGATAAATGCTAAAAAATGTTGTCTAAAACGAGTTTTGGTGTAGTGTTAATATATTATTTTGGATTTATATTTGATGCATTGTCAGTGTATAGTTCTATACTACTTTCACTAAATTAAAAAAAAAAAATCATTAATTATATTTTTTTTGGATATCATTTGATACTGATTAAAATTTTCCGAACATAATTCGAAGCGGATGTTTGCCTTTATTTTTTTAGAATTTTTAAAATTATATATTTTTTCTATTTTAATTTTCTGATGAAAAATTCATCACGATTCTTCAAAGTAAAAAAAGGATGTAACTTTTTACCTTTCCTTTCCTTTGTAGTTGGATTTTATGAATGATGAGTAAGAAGAATAAAAGGTTAACAATCATTTCATTTGGTAAGTTAAAAGGAACTAGAATGATATATGTGCGATACCGCGAAAATTAAATATTAAATATATGATGATAATATTTTTAAAAACGAAAATTAATAATTAAACAAAAAAAATAAATTAATATTTCATAAAATAGCAAAAGAGAACTGTCATAACAATTTAAAGTTTTAAATAATTTATAAAGTCAGCCTAAAAGATAAATTTAAGTAAAACAAACTTTTTCCTAAATCGAATCACAATGATAAAACTATGTAAAATATAAAATGAATTGAGACACGACACGAACACGACATAAGAAAAATAATTAAAACGCAACACGAAAAATAACATTAACTCGATAATAATACACTAACATGTAAAAATATAGATAAAATAAATTATTAACGTGTAAAAATTTATATAAATTTATAATACTTTGAAAACACCAAAAAAAACATGAACACGGTAGGAACACACAATTTTTCTCTAAATTGAATCACAATGACAAACAATGTAAAATATTAGATGAATTGAAATACAACAAGAACATAACATAGGAAAAATAATTAAAACACAACACGAAAAATAACATGAATACAAACATAAAGATGAAAAAATAATTAACATACAACACGAAAAATAATATGAACATGACACTAATATACAAACATGTAAAAATATACATAAAATGAATTATTAACGTGTAAAAAATATATAAAATTATAATATTTTGGAAAAAAAATGGACACGAACATGAACATGTCACGAACACAACATAGGAAAAATAATTAAAACACAACACGAAAAATAACACAAACACGATACGGATACATGAACGTTTAAAATATACATAAAATGAATTATTAACATGTAAAATTTTATATAAATTTACAATACTTTAAACACACAAAAAATAATACAAAAACACAAATTTATAATACTTTGAAAAACAAAGAAAAATAAAACGGACACGAACACGTCACAAACACAAAATAGAAAAAATAATTAAAAAACAATACGAAAACTAACACAAACACGATACGGATATAGGAACGTTTAAAAATATACATAAAACAAATTATTAACATATAAAAATTTATATAAATTTATAATACTTTAAACACAAAAACTGAACACGAACATATAAATTTTTTTTTGCTTTTTTTCTCTTTTCTTCTTACCATTTTTCTTTTCTTTTTTTCTCTACCCAACAACCCCAAAAAAAAAAAGCCCACAAAAAAAAAAAAAAAAAAAAAACAAGGGGGCGATGTGGCTACCCTCTCCTTGTTATATAAATTTACAATACTTTAAACACAAAAAAAAAACACAAAAACACAAATTTATAATACTTTGAAAAACAAAGAAAAATAAAACGGACACGAACACGAACACAATATAGAAAAAATAATTAAAACAGAATACGAAAACTAACACAAACACGATACGGATATAGGAACGTTTAAAAATATACATAAAACAAATTATTAACGTATAAAAATTTATATAAATTTATAATATTTTAAACACAAAAACTGAACACGAATATATAAATTTTTCTCGCTTTTTTTCTCTTTTCTTCTTACCATTTTTTTTTTACCCAACAACCCAAAAAAAAAGAGCCCACACAAAACAAAAAAAAAAAAAAAAAAAAGCAAGGGGGCGACTTGGTCACCTCCTCCTTGTTGAAAAAATGCAAAATTTATCTTATGAATGGATGTTTTGACATAAAGACATAAAGTCATAAAACCAAGGTATAGGGAGCAAAGAGAGAGAGAGAGAGAGAATGGAAATATGGAATGATGAATTTTGGAGGTTCTTATCTTGTTTACACAAGATAAAACGCATCAAAGTTTTTTTTTTTTTTTTAATTGGTCCACCGCCCTTTAATCTTGAGTAGAAACCACTGAATTTTGATTGCAATCGGTTGTTTTTTGTTGCTTTGTGTATGATGCGGCCAGGCAATTCGATGATGGGATTGGTCCATTATGACAAACTTGGTCAAGACAGAGCGAGAATTATCTTATATATTTTCGTTTTATTTTTTTTATGGATTTTGAAATATTAATACTACTTTTATATCTTCATGAATATCAATTATATTTATAATCATTCTATCTCACTTTTATTTATTATTTTTAATTTAATATTGTAAAAAAAAATTATAATTTATTAAAGACATAATTTTAATATATATAATTTTTTTAGTATAATATATATATACTAAAAGTATATATATAAAGTATTTGTATATTATATATATATGTGATTTTAATATATATACTAAAAGTATAAAAATATATATATAAAATATTTCAAAGGGTAAAATGATATTTTTTAAAAACGAAATAGGATGAAACGCAGTAAATATTTATCAAAACCATCATGCTTCATCTCGTCTCTACTTTTTTTTTTAAAATATTCTTTCATTAGGAATAAATCGGTATAAAATCTGATGGACAATTCGGATTTTGCCATCTTAATCACATACATGGTTATAGTTTCTCATGTGAAAAGTGTTGGGAAAAATAAAACCTGGTTACCCAAAAGCAAGCATTCACCCACAACAAGCATTCAAATAAGAAAAGAAAAAGACACAATATTTTTTACGTGGTTCGACCCTTCTTGGCCTACATCCACGATCCCATAAGGATAACATCACTACAACAAGTAGAACCCTCATACAAGTAGCTTTTGCACGGATAAAACTACAAACCCTCTTACAAGTAGCTTTTGCACGGATAAAACTACAAACCCTCATACAAGTAGCTTTTGCACGGATAAAACTACAAACCCTCATACAAGTAGCTTTTGAATGGATTAAGCTACAAACCCTCTTAACAAAACACTATGACTCACCACCGGATAATCCTAATACAAGAGTATAGACTATCTCTCACAAGGGTGGTGGGTGAGTTCAACCAAAGCCTAAGCTCTCTACTTATAAGGTGAAAGCCCCCTTGGCTTAACATAAGCAAGCTATGTGGGATTGAGACTTGACTCAAAAATACTCAACATATCCTCCCTTGAGTCAAAGTCCCAATAACCACTTGGCAGGAACTCGACAACTCTTCTTCCTTGAACAAAGCTTCTCTCCTTACTCGAACTCGAACCAAAATTGGCAGCTGGCAGCATCTCTCCTTGCTTGAACCAAAAGCTTTTAGGCAACTCCTCCCTCGAACCATAAGCTCTGATACCAGTTGTTGGGAAAAATAAAACCTGGTTACCCAAAAGCAAGCATTCACCCACAACAAGCATTCGAATAAGAAAAGAAAAAGACACAATATTTTTTACGTGGTTCGACCCTTCTTGGCCTACATCCACGATCCCATAAGGATAACATCACTACAACAAGTAGAACCCTCATACAAGTAGCTTTTGCACGGATAAAACTACAAACCCTCTTACAAGTAGCTTTTGCACGGATAAAACTACAAACCCTCATACAAGTAGCTTTTGCACGGATAAAACTACAAACCCTCATACAAGTAGCTTTTGCACGGATAAAACTACAAACCCTCATACAAGTAGCTTTTGAATGGATTAAGCTACAAACCCTCTTAACAAAACACTATGACTCACCACCGGATAATCCTAATACAAGAGTATAGACTATCTCTCTCACAAGGGTGGTGGGTGAGTTCAACCAAAGCCTAAGCTCTCTACTTATAAGGTGAAAGCCCCCTTGGCTTAACATAAGCAAGCTATGTGGGATTAGGACTTGACTCAAAAATACTCAACACTTGCTAACTAGATCAAGTGAATTGCAGCGGGAAATTGAAAGATCTTTTATATTGGTTCTTTTTACGAAATGAAGCAGTACGATTTGAATTTAGAATCTTGACTCATATTCTGCTCAATCCTACTACTAACTAAATTCAAGTGACTGCTGGATCTGTTGGTGTTTTGCTTTTATTTTCATGCTGTTTTCCCCCAAATTTATTAGGGAACGTAGAGAATATGATAAGCTAATTAATTCAGGGTAAAAATGCTATGCAAAATCCCATACTCCTAAAAGTAAAAGAATCGAATGTAGATTCGATGGATAGTCTGAACTTAATCCGACAAGACATATATATATATATATATATATTTTTTTTTCTCCAGGAACTGATCAATCCTTATCCCCAATGCTCAAAGGATTTCCATCTGGCTTCTAACATGCATAAATCGATCAAATTGATTAACAGAAGCGTGGCTGAAATCTTTATGAGATGTAGTACGCAGCGATTTATATATAACAGCCGTAATACAATGTTACGTTCGCTATTTTGTTATTTTGGTTTTTTATAGTCGATATTTACGATCGATATTTATTGTATTTGATCGTAATAACATTCATTACGTCTGCAACCGTAATAAACATGAAATGATAAAAAATCATTCAAAATCATAATTTAAATCCCTAATTATAAATACCAAGGAGGTATCGAGGAAGTGTTCAACTTTAGACTCCCTTCTTTATGCTGCAATTGCCATTATTCAAGAGAGGAAGCATAAATTCTAAAGTTATGTGGTAATCATACTTATCTACAAATATCAAATTAAAGTGTCTTCATTTAGTCAAAAGGGGAAAAACCCTTTTTGATAGGCCTGATCTTCCAATCCGAGAAAGTAAAAAGAAACAAAAAATATTCCCATCTAACTAAAGGGTCTAAAAATTAAGAAAAAAAAAAAAAGGGTTTGTGTTAGGCTTGATCTTGAAAGAAGGTAGAAAGGGAAAAAAAAGCATGGGCGACAGGATCCGAACCTGCATGGGCAGAGCCACATAATTTCTAGTCATTCCCGATAACAAGTCCGGCACGCCAGCATCTAAGGTGAGGAATACTTGAACGGACCCACACTACATAACTCATCATCAACAAAGTGGAGGGGTCTTGAAAATAAGAAGGCACTACAGCGACTTTCCATTTGGGACAAGAAGATTTCTTATCAAACAAACCCTTCAATTCAAAGAATCTTAAGGGCTTAGTTAAAAAGCAAAGATTGCCTTATAAATTGCTTCTTTTTTTTTTTTTTGTTAGATAAGAAAAAAAGAGAACTCCTACTTGAAAACTACCCGTGCCAAACTCAAACTTATGGGCATAATTTAGGCTTGATATGGAAAACTGGAAAAGGGTTGAGCTCATTAAGTAGAATAACAGATGAATATTACGTAACTGTGTAACTGATATGCAGTAATTCATTAGCAGATTTTGACATTTGATTTTGAGAGAATGATTAATATTATATATATTTGAATTTATTTTTTTATAAGACGTAATATCTTATTATATTTATTAATATAAAATATATATTTGTATATATGTAGGCAATATCTATCTATATATATATATATATACCCTTATTAATTTTTAAAATTAATTATTTTATCTTTATGTAGAATGATAAATTTTTAGCCAATTATAAATTGACACATGTCAAATGAAATTTCTTTTTATTAAGAAATTTTTGTCTAATCAAAGTCAACTATGAGTCAGTCAATTTATCTTTAAATTAAATAAAAATAATTTAAAGATAAATTCATAATTTTGCCAATCAAATTGCAAGGTTCATGGGTCATCCAATTAAAGTTATTTTAAAACTCCTTTGCAAAGAGTTTAAATTTTTTTAGAACTCTACCTCACATAACAGGGTAGCACTATAAATAGGGACCTCCCCTAAGCCATTCAACACAATTCACAAATCTAAAGAGAATAAAAAGATTTTGAAGATTCCAAGCCTTTCCAAAGTCCCAAGGATCAGGCTCTAAAGAATTGAATTCAAGAACAAAAAAATAACCACGTGATCCTTGAAGCACAATTTGGGTAGAGAAAGCCTGAAAACAATTTTTAAATATTCAAGAAAAAAATAAATTTAACTTGAAGAGAAAGCCTGAAAACATTTTGGAGAAAGAAAAGAAAGCCTGAAAACAATTCGGGGAAAGAAGATTTGAAGAACAAAGTTTTCAAAATTTCATCAATCAAATTTGGGTAAAACAAATTTGGGTAAAAAAGCCTGAAAATAATTTGGAGAAAGAAAAGAAAGCCTGAAAACAATTTGGGAAAAGAAATCTAAAGAACAAAGTTTTAAAATTTTCATCAATCAAGTCCAAAAAGGAAGATATGAAAATCTAATAATCCCTAAATTGATACCAAATTTCAGCAATTCCAAGAATCCTAAATTTGGGACAAAATTTCAAGATTCTCTAAATTTTGAATCAAATTGAAGCAAATTTCAAGATCAAGTCTCAAAGATTCTTGAAGCAAATCTTATTCAAGATCAAGTCTTTCAAGACCCTTGAAACAAATTTCAAAATAAGTCATCAAGATCCTTGAAACAAATTTCATTTATTCAAGAACAAGTCAAAAGACCCTTGAAGCAAAGTTTTCCTGCGAAGAAAAGAATCAAACGATTTTTTTTATCTTTAAGAATTTTCAGATATTGTAACTTTTAACTTTTGATAAATAAAATTATTATTTGACTCCAATTTTTTTCGTCATATTATTGACAAGAAATTTGTGTGTACACCTTAATGCTGAAAATTAATTATTTTGACATATATACCCTTGCTGTTTTTAAAATTAACTATTTTATTCTTAATACTAAAATTTAATTATTTTATTCTTAATAATGATTTTAACTATTTTATCCTTAATGCTGAAATTTAATTATTTTGACATATATACCCTTGCTAATTTTTAAAATTAGCTATTTTATCCTTAATACTAAAATTTAATTATTTTATACTTAATAGTGATTTACTAATTTTTTAAACTATTTTATCATTGATAATGATTTATTAATTTTTTTAATAAAAAGTCAAATTTTCTTATAGCCTACTACAAATCATTAATAATGATTTATTGATTTTCTTAACAATTTTATCCTTGATAATGATTTATTAATTCTTTTAATAAAAATCTAATTTTCTTATATGCAACTACATATCATTAATTAATCCTAATTATTTTAAGCCTAATTATTATTTGCAACTTTTCGTTTTAGGACTAATTATTATCTTTGAATAGTTCTGGCCAACACTTTTTGACAAATATATATTATCGAAAAAACTGAAAAGAAAATTCAGTCCACATATTTCTTTGGTTGGATGATGATTACTCGGTCAAAAAATGATTTTACGTTTTGAAGTTCTTTGTGTTGAGACTTGAAATGGCTTCAATCGATTTTTTTTTTATTTTATAAAGGAGGTCGTAATCCGAAATTAAAAAAAAAAAGGATTGCAAATGCTGTGATTCGAACCATGAGATAATCGATATTATATTATTTGTTTGTTTAAGTTTACAATCATAATTAAAGATCCATTTTTGATTCGTGGGTCTTCAATTTGAATTTATTCTCTTTATTTTCAAATACAAAAATTAAATAAATAATATTACTATACCTTGTTAATTTTTAAAATTAATTATTTTATCCTTTAATGCTAAAATTTAATTATTTTATCTTTAATAATAATTTATTAAATTTTTTAACTATTTTATTCTTGATAATGGTTTATTATTTTTTTCTTTAAAAAATCTATTTTTTTAAGCCTACTACAAATCATTAAATGAAACCTAATTAGTTTAGGTCTAATTATTATTTGCATCTTCCGTGTAGGCCTAATTATTTTATTAGTTATTATTATTATTTGTATCCTAATCAACGTAGAGTTAATAGAAAAATCCTAATTAAATCTCCGTATATAAAGACGGAAGTTATGATTAATTTATTTTGTGAACTTTTGTCTGCATTAGCATTCTAATATTGCGCTATTGTTTTTTTTACATAGTAAGCTCATTCTATTGCTTTTATGATCTATTGAAAATTTAATTTATATTGATTTTCTAACCCTATTTGTAACAACCTACTATACTCTATTTTTTATGGAACCATACTAAAGAGATATATGTGGTTTCTTTTGTTCGCAAGTACATATAGTGAAAAACAAATAGCAAGTCGTTAATTTTCTTTTTTGAAATGTTACTTAGCCAATTTGCACTACTTGGATGGATAATTTATGAGCATATATATTGATTACAGACATAAAAAGGGAAGTTGATTTTCAAACCACACGAAGCTTGAAAACTTCGATTTTGTTTTGTGGTTAACATTTATAAGTTAGTTAAAAGTGTGCAGAAAGTCCCAAACTTCCTTTATAATTGATGCAAAAACTTTTAAGAAACTAATATATATATATATATATGTAATTGTTTGTTTGTGTTATCGAGTAGAAACAATTCCTCTTATACTTTCCCTAATTTAATTTCACTAAAAATAAGTTGATTAGAAATTGAATTAGTCTAATTTTAAGCACAAAATTTTTAACGAGTTTTATTATGTTTTACTGCATGTATTGGAGGAGACTATTTGCTATAAATTGTAACATCAATACAATTAAGTCTCTAAAATATATACTTTGCCCCTTTTGCGATCTGACTTGCATCCATAAAAATCTTAATTTTTTATCAACTCCATCAAAAATGCTAGCTATAGTGATCATATCAAGTTAAGGCTTAAGATATAACTTCACAAACTTATAAATTAGCTAATTGTTGGAGAATTATATTGATTGGTGCTTTCCTAAGAGCAATTTTTTGCTAAATTTACACATACTCGGAAAAGCTTCGATTGAGGAATTAGGCAATGTTTGAATTTAATGTTATTAGAAAGAAATATTATCAATTGCCAATTTCACTATGAAAATTGGATCCTAAGGTAGTGGTTAATTATTACATGAATAGTTTCATCAGAAATAGGTGTGTGGAATAGCATAATCATAAATTATTGTTGAGTATTCTTCAAGCTATTCAATAGAGGGAATTCAAAATATAAAATGACTGTATCTACCATTGCATGATTAATTTGATAATATAATCCATAAACCATTATCTATTCTGTCAACTTCCTCCTATGCATAGTCATATGCCAATTAATAAAGTTAAGTGAGCTGATTCTTTTACTTTGCTACTTATTGAATCTTAGATTTCTTTAAAAATATTAATTATATGATATATCAACCACGTGCAACGCACGTGTAGCTAAACCTAGTACTAATAAAAAAGAGTAAGTTCACAAAATTATATGAAGAGAAGAAGCTATGGTCGGCTTAAAAAAAACACATTTTGTATTTGGTTGGAACTTGGATTATTATTGACAAAGTTAAAACGTAAATTTGACTTTTGTTAAATTTACATGATTTTCATTTAACACTTGTGAGAAGCCTCTTGAATTTATAAGTAATGATGAGTGAGTACAATAAATAACAAATAACAGTATAATTTTAAATTTTTTTAATTTGTAATATATAAAATTAGGTAATGAAGTTGCATAATAAATTAATAAAATGACTATTTTAATTTGTAAAGTGTTAATTTAAATTTATTCAATATCAATACATGTATAGATATGTGTATATACGTAAGGCTTTTCAAAATTTTCGAGAGGCCAAGACCCCTCATGCTTCTATTATCATCTGCCAATGCTAAAAGGATCTATTTTTGCCTTACCCAAAGCAAAAAATACAAATATCTAAGATTTATGATGGGTAAAGTTGAAAAAAAAAAGCTGGTAATTAGATTTGTAAATGCTTATCAATATTATGGCATGTACGAACTAAAGGAAGCAAAATTAGCTAGGACAGCACAGGCAGGAAATAAAGTTGCGAAAGAATACCAATGTTAATTACTGTCCCCCATGAAACTTGGTTGACTGCTTGATATAATATAAATTACTAGTATTGCAAACGATAAAGCATTGCTTGTTTGGTAAGACATTGGATGTTGGTTTAATTGCAGTATGACTACCAAAGAGACTCACTGTTCGATCAATATACCTCATATTTGACAGGTAGAACCGTTGAACCTTTATTCTTTCTATTTCTTTAGGGTGGCAAAATTATACTTGCACGGTTGCACTCTAAAACTGACTTGTTGCTTTGATGCATGTTTAACATTTAAAGTCTATGGTTCTTCCTGTTTTCTTCTAAATAAAAGATATGTTAGAAATGTTGGTTCTTGAAAGAGAATTTTGTAAAGCATCCAACCCACATTTTTTTTCTTTTCTAGAAAACACTAGCAGGGTACTGCAAAAACGTTCTTTGTGACAACTCGGGTTTAATTTAATTAATTCATGCAAGCACATAATTAAGAAGTGACATTCAATAGATTTTATATTCGAATTTCAATATCTGCAAACTTTTCTCCTATTCTCAAACTATGATCTCTTTTGTATATAAAAAAAAAATCTCATGTGATGATCCTGAAGGCCGAAGCAAATGCGCAGTTTTATTTTTATTGGAAACATTTTGAACCACAGACAGGCGAAGGAAAAGTTATGCTAGTGCTGGTGATGGGATATTGACATGTATATGTGGCCCTAGCAATGTCATGCCAATCATACTTGAAAAAGTAATTGGACACTGGATTTATAACAGAGATAGACCCTTTTCTTGTATAAAAACAAACGACTGGTGGGAGAGATCATGTTCAAACATGGCTTTGCCATGGTCTGGAATTTTCTCTTTAAATATATCAAAGAAAACTGCGTTGATAATGTCAATCTATGGTTAAGGTTGAATCTTTCGGTGCCTGTCCACTTCATCTATTATATAGTCTACATGCATTGGATATTTGCAATTAATGCATATTTTTTTTCTTTGGAGGAAATTAGAAAAATAGAAAATCAAAATGTATTTACAAAACAGGTCAAGTGCCCAAAAATCTATGGGACAACAAGGAATTATATTGAAATTAGATTACAAAAATCAAAACGGATTATGATGAAAAGGTGGTTTGGCTTGGATGGATATAAACTTTGCATATTTACGCACTTTTTTATTTCAAATTATATAGGTTATTAAACTTGATATTTGATCTTATTGTGGGACGAGTGGACTAGCAGACAGGCAAGTTGCTAGTACTGTGTGACTTATCGATAGCAAACGTTGGAGTGTATTGGAGCTGGGACAGCACGCTCGAGTATTTAATGAGACATGAACATGATGTTAGGTGTCCATCATGTGCGGAACTAGCCTTGAACTAGGTTAGAGCGTGGCCTAAAAGTGGCCTTCGTGGGCAACAAGTTGGGCTTGGCGCGGATCTTTCTGGTGGCAATCTAGCTACTGAGTAGTGCCTCAAGGTTCCAGGCACGAAAGCTTCGAAGTGTGCATGCGGGCATGGTGTTGGGTTCTTACCATGCTAGGATGAGATATCTTTATGAGGAGTGCGGTTGACCTCCCCTTATGTGGACCTCAAGGGTCAGTGCTCGGGACCCTTATGCAGGATGGGTGACTGGGGCCTCCTGCGGACAAGCGTGCTGGTTGCGTGACAGGAGTAGGTGTCCTCCCAAAATGTGTTGCGTGTGGTCTTGCAGGGCCGAGTCATAAAAAGCTCTCGAGCATGCTGCTTAAGATTGAGAGCTATCCATACATAAAAATGAACATGACATAGGCTGGTCTCGACTAGGAGTAGTCTTGGTGTCGCACGGTCGTGTCAGCCAAAAATAAATTGATACTCTTATCTTTCTATATATATTGGCAAATATATATATATACTCTTATTTTATGTGGAAAAGATATATATTTTGGGATTATTTGTAAAAATCTTTTCATCATATAATGAGAAAGAATAATGTTAGGCTATTTATAAATACACGGAGATAATAAATAACAAAATCAATATGTATTAGACTATTTGAAATTGTCAAATATATATAAGAGATATCTATTTACATTAGTATAAAATTAAATTAAATTTACACACTTTTATAACTTTTTGTACGATTTATATTTGTTTAATCCGATCGTCGTATTTCATGTTCTATTCACATAGATCATGCACGTCAAGTTTCGAGTAATTAAAAATATTTAACTATTTGTTCGATGTAAAAAAACTTTCAACCGTTAAATATATATTAAAAAAGACAGCATTCTCGATCGATATGATAGAGATATCGGATCGATTCAAAACTTTACGTTCATACCGAGTATAATTATATTGTTAAATCCAACGGTCAATTTTTTAAAATATAAATCGTATAAAAAAATTATAAAAATGTGTAAAACTAATTTAATTTTATATTAATTTTAATGAATACTTCCTTATATATATATATATATATTTATATATATATATATATATGGAGTGTCGAATAATTCGATACATGAGATTGGATAATTAGCATTTACCAGTTTTGGAGTTCTTTTGGTGGGTTTGGTTATGGGCTTTGATATCAAGGCATAAAAATAAAAAAAAAAAATAATAAAAAAAAGGTTGGTTTTCCATGTGAACCTCAAAGATGGAACCTTGACTGACACCATTTTTCTAACAGTAAACTTGGGCTTTGTAGTTCGTTCAATCGGATATGAGATTGGACTCCGGACCAGATATCACGAGGAACAAAAAGAACACCAGTCCACGACGCGATCCATTCCCCTCGTTTTCTTATAAACCCTAAAATGAAATAAAAAACTCCCTATTATCATCCTCCAGATCTTGATCCCCCAAGCCAATAAATCATCCATGCTTCATTGTTATGTGTCGAATTACAAGAAATGAGATTTGGATGTTGTATTGAAAAATATGAGATTTTTTAATGAAATTTATATAGATTTAAGTAGTTTTTGAAATGTGGTTCTCCAAAGTTTATAATAATTGGTATCAAAGCCAACTATCATTTTTTTCAATTGTAATCGTGCGGCGTGGGTGATAGGGATAGCAGCAGATCGGATATCTGTATTTTTTGTACTATCCAAATTCGAATTTGCAAAACTTTTTTAAAATTCGAATCCGTAAATTATCTGCATTTAATCCTTATATTACTATCCGAATCCGAATTCGAATTAAATAACATTATCCACCGGATATCCAAATCCGCTAAAAATTCGAATTCAATAAATTATTTTTTTTAAAATAAAAATATAAAATCAAACAAATTTATGTATTTTACAAATAAGCGGATTTGGATTCGGATGTCCGAATCCGCTATCCGAATCCGCATAAGTAATGCGGATTCAGATAATAGATATCCGAAGTTTCATATCTGCATCCGCTTCGAATCCGCTACGGATAGCAATTATAATATCCGAATCCGCATTTTAAATTGCCATTCCTAGTGGGTGGTGACGTCAGTATTACAATATTCATCCGAAGTTCGAATAAATAAACAAACAATCTAGTACAAAGTCAACCCGCAACTCAAGTGATGATATGGATATTACAGTATTCGTCCAGGGCTAGATTAAATTAATGTAAAGCCAACTCGCGTTGACGCTAAGATTACAGAGCATAGTAGACTATTATGTGCCTAATTATAACATATAAGACTTGGATTTTATATTAAAAAATATTTTAAAAAAATAAAATTGTGGAATTTATATGAATTTAAATTTTCTCACCCTAATAACCAATGAATGTTAGCTTGAATAGAAGGAGTTCTTAGGTCAGAGCTCTCAATATATCGAAATGGAGGGATACTTTGAAAATTCAAAAAAAATTCTCTCACCCTCCCTAGTAACTAACTTTTGAGCTATTGTTCTCTACATGTCAATATCAATCCTCCCCCCTTTCCCCTGTAATACAATCAAATTCCATCTTTCATTTCTCTTGCGTCGGAGAAAAACCCTTAAGGATTCAAATTAAAGCCTGAAAATGGCAAAGCGTTTGATTCCAACCCTTAACAGAGTTCTCGTTGAGAAAATCTTTCCCCCTTCCAAAACCACCGCCGGCATTCTCCTCCCTGAGAAATCCACCAAGATAATTTTTTCACTTTAATTTTTCTTTCTCTTTTTTTTAGCTTCTTTTTTTTTTTTTTTGTGATTAAATGATTCTGATTGATTTGATTAAAAAAAAAAAACAGCTGAACTCCGGGAGAGCGGTGGGCGTGGTCAAAGGAGGAAGGGAAAACGATCCCAAGTCCTTTTAAAGAAGGTGGTGACACTGTTCTTTTGCCTGAGTTTGGGGGTACCCAAGTCAAGCTCGGCGACAAAGAGTATGTTCATTAAGCTTTGTTTTGGTTTTGATTTTTTTTTTTTTTTAGATAAATTAAACCTTTTTTTATATATAATTTTGGGAATCTTGGTGGGTTTTGTTATTTATTTGCAGGTATAGAGATGAGGATATTTTGGGCATTCTCCATGAGTGATTGATCGCGGTGGGTTAACGAATATTTTTAAGATATCTTTTAAAATTAATTAATATATTATCTATAATAATAATATTATATTAAATATAATAATTAATAATTTTATTTATTAAAATATTCATTAACAAAATCTTTATTATTTATCATTTTTCCTCGGTAGGGAAGAGTGGCTCTGAATTTCGTTCCAGCAGCTAATTTTGTATGGCGTCCAATCATCCGCCTATTTTAATTGCTCTTAGGACTTTAATGGTTTTTTTATTTAAATATAGTCAAAAAAAAATTCTCAAAATAATGATGTTTTTAGATTATTTCTCAAAATACGTTGGTTTTAACATTAGCTGGGAAATCGCCACCCCCCATGACGATTTTCCAGCATCAAAAAATTGATTTTGGCTAAAAATACCAAGGGAAATCGCCATGGGGGTGGCGATTTTCCTTGGTGTTTTTTTCAAATTTTGCTAAAAATACCAAGGGAAATCGCCACCCCCCATGGCGATTTCTCTTTGTATTTTTAACCAAATTTGTAAAAAAGATGAAGGGAAATCAACACCCCCCATGGCGATTTCCCTTCATGTAAATTTTTTTTTTAAATTAATAAACAAATTTTAATTTTTTTTTACTTTGTAAATTTTATTTTTTAAATTTAAAAATTATAAATTAAATTAAATTTTTTATTAAATTTAAATATGGAAAATTTTGTTTCTTATAAAAATTAAAAAAAACAAAATAATATTTCTTCTTAAATTTGTATATTAAAAATTATATTTGTAAGTTTTGTTTTAATTTTAAAAATTTGTAAGTTTTGTTTTTTAATTTTAAAATTTATAAATTAAATTAAAATAATTTTTTATAATTTTAGAAAAAAAAAGAAATTTCGTAAGGTAAATTTTATTATTTAAAATTTATGAACAAATTTTTTAAAATTTTGTTAATTGATTTGTATTAGATAAAAACAAAAAACAAAAAACAAACAAAAAAACTTGTATTACAATAATAATCCAAAGTACATGATAAGTTGAGAAAAACATGTAATTCATTTATTGTTGATGCGAAGTCTCCCCCAATGTGCCAAATCGATGCGGACAATTTCGACAGTTATGACCTTCGTTTCTGCATAATCCACACCGTTTTGGTTGGCCTTTCTCCCTGAGGTCCATTTCATTACGAATACGACTTGATTTTGGCCGACCATGTGGATTTCTCCGCATTTCTTGATTGGGACACACTTCTGGACCATCATATTGAGGCCAGTAACCTTCATTTCCAACAGCTTCGAACTCATGTCTATAAACATTCAATATAGTTTCCAGTCTATAGACTTTGTCCACATATTGCATGCAATCTACATGGACATGTGCACAGGCAGCAACTACATGTGAACAAGGGAACCTTTGTGCTTGAAACTTTCCACAATCACACCACATGTCACTGAGGTTGACTTTGTACTTCATTGCAGAAACACCCTCTTGTGGAGCAACTAACTCTTCAACCAGAAAAGATTGATTTGCTCGCGTAAAATTACGAACAATGTGGGAGTTAGCTTTCCTGCGATTTTCTTGCATAGCTTGTGTGACTGTTTCACAATATGTGTGCCCTCCCTCCATCATGGCAATTTGCTTGTTCCCCATCTTAACAAAAAGTGCAGCCAACCTATAATATGTTGATTGCACTAAAGCAGTAATGGGAAGATGACGCGTTCCCTTCAACACCGAATTGATAGATTCAGCTAGGTTGGTTGTCATATGGCCATAACAACTTCCTTGATCATATGACTGCGCCCACTTCTCCTTGGGGATCCTATCAAGCCAATTAGCCGCCTCTGCATTTTCTCCACGAAGATTGTCATACATGAAATGAAAATTCGGTCGCCTCAACTCGTATCCTAATAAATTTTAAAACAAAAAACTTGTGAATTTCAATATTATTTTATATGCTAAACGAAATATAAGAGATAAAATAACTATGATTTGATTCCATACCCATGTTAACAATTTGTCGACGCAATTCCTTATTGTTAAACTTTTTCATAAAGTTCGCTGCAATGTGTCGAATGCAGTACACTGAATATGCATGTGGAGGATTTCATCCACCATCGCGTCTAATCGCAGCTTTGATGGCTTCATGTCGATCAGACATCAAGCAAATGCCAGGCTGTTTTGTCACGTGTCTGCGCAAGTTACTGAGAAAGAATGACCAAGCCTCTGTTGTCTCACCCTCCACAATGGCAAAGGCAATTGGCAGTATGTTTCGGTTGCCATCTTATGCAATAGCTAACAATAATGTGCCTTTGTATTTTCCATATAAGAAAGTACCGTCTATTTGCACAATAGGTTTACAATACGGATACCCTTCAATGCACGACTTAAATGTCCAAAATAGTCGATGGAATATTCTCTTACCCTGGACCAGTCGATCACCGTGATATGCAGGTACCGTTTGCAATTCCACAATTGTACCAGGCACGAAATGTTGCATTGCACCTAACCATTTAGGTAGCTCATTGTACGATCTTTCCCAATAGCCAAATACTCGAACAATTGCCTTTTGCTTTGCTTGCCATGTTTTCTTGTAGGAGGTGATGTATCCATACCGGATTCGCATCTCAGCGATCAAAACTGAAACGGAAATCTCCGGATTTGCTTGGACCAATGACAAAATGCATGAACAGATCATGTTACAATCTAACTTGCAATGATCTTGTGAAATCCTCCCCGATGTGCAAGTATGAGGCCCTTCATATTTTCTAATCTCCCATAGCTGTTTCTTCTTCATAAAAGTTGCCCTTATTCTCCAATTACACCCATTCTCATACATTACGCACTTGGCATAATATTTCGTCGGCTCAGATTCAATTACTCTGTAATCTACAGAGTTTTTGATGTTATAGTGCTTGATAGCTGAAAGCACAGCCTCTTTCGTTGGGAATTGTAACCCAACACACAGATCAACTGCAGATGGATCAAATGTCAGAGGCATAGCTAATGTATGAGCATACTCTGGAAATTCCGGCACATGCATTGCCTCCAGATCCAGTGTATGCATATGGGATGCAGCCTGATATGGGGGAATATCTCGATGAGTGTTGATATCTCCATGAGTGTTGATATCTCCATGAGTGTTGATCTCAGCAGGGACGACGTCTGGGTCAGAATCAGTATTGTCATCACTTGCGAATTCAGCATCCTCTTCCTGCTCACTAAATTCACCAACATCTTCACCATGGACTCCACGTGGACGAACAGGATCAACACCAGCTGGCTCATCTTCGAGGGTAGTGGGAATTAGGGTTTGTGAGACTAATGAAGTCTGAAAAGTTGTAGCTTGAGATAAGGGCACGACTTCTTCTGTGGGAACGTCGTATGTACTGTGAACATAGAACGACCCAGAATCATAATCTTCTGTGGGAAAGTTTTCTGTTGTGCGAACATTTGAAGGGCCGCAATCATCGTCAACATCATCTATGTCAGCATATAACTCAAGGACACCAACATTTGCAAATGTCTCATGAGCATAAAACATGCATCTGACATCATCATCATCTTCAAGTGGAAATGATTTATATCGGACACATCCTTCACCAATAGAAAGAGGATGCTTGTACTTAACCTCTGAAACTCTTTTTCTAGTTCCAGCTTTAATTTTTGTATGAATTTGCAGCTTCAGTTCCTCTAATGTGACGTCGTCTTCAACACGAAAACTTTTTGGACGTTCACAATCAAAGGTAGCACCTTCGTCAGTATTATGAATTTGGCCATTATAGTAGACCAATGCGATCACTTTATTGCTCATGTTGTGTAGCAAAAGAAAGAAGAAATATAGAAGGATGAGAATGAGAAGAGGAGGTTTTAGCACTCAGGAAAAATCTGATTGAAAAACTGTTGTAGGGGGTATTGTAAACCTTCATAAGTATTATGAATTTATAATGGTTCATTATGTTGTACCAGATGACAAATCTCATCCTTTGTATAGGATGGAATCTGATTCTGATATTCTGCCTAGGACTATTTGACTGAAAAAGTTATAACTTATTCAATGCAAAATGTGATTGATAAATCCCATCATTTGTCTCATCCATTGCAGAAAGAATCAAGTTCCAATATTTTCTGCAGCATTTGATGAACTGAAATATAGCTGAAACCTGTCTAAAAACCTATATCATCAGTCTTATCCATTGCAGAAAGAATCAAGTTCCAATATTTTCTGCAGCATTTGATGGACTGGAATATAGCTGAAACCTGTCTAAAAACCTATATCATCAGTCTTATCCATTGCAGAAAGAATCAAGTTCCAATATTTTCTCCAGCATTTGATGGATTGGAAAATAGCTGAAACCTGTCTAAAAACCTATATCATCAGTCTTATCCATTGCAAAAAGAATCAAGTTCCAATATTTTCTGCAGCATTTGATGGACTGGAAATATAGCTGAAACCTGTCTAAAAACCTATATCATCAGTCTTATCCATTGCAGAAAGAATCAAGTTCCAATATTTTATGCAGCATTTGATGGACTGGAAATGTAGCTGAAACCTGTCTAAAAACCTATATCATCAGTCTTATCCATTGCAGAAAGAATCAAGTTCCAATATTTTCTGCAGCATTTGATGGACTGAAATATAGCTGAAACCTGTCTAAAAACCTATATCATCAGTCTTATCCATTGCAGAAAAAATCAAGTTCCAATATTTTCTGCAGCATTTGATGGACTCGAAAATAGCTGAAACCTGTCTAAAAACCTATATCATCAGTCTTATCCATTGCAGAAAGAATCAAGTTCCAATATTTTCTGCAGCATTTGATGGACTGGAAAATAGCTGAAACCTGTCTAAAACCCTAAATCATCAGTCTTATCCATTGCAGAAATAATCAAGTTCCAATATTTTCTGCAGCATTTGATGGACTGAAATATAGTTGAAATTTTTTTTTTCTGCTTTCCAGAATTTCACTTGTTTGCTTATGAAAATGTAATGCAAGTTTTTTTGTTTTTTTTTTTGTTTTTATCTAATACAAATCAATTAACAAAATTTTAAAAAAATTGTTCATAAATTTTAAATAATAAAATATACCTTACGAAATTTCTTTTTTTTTTTAAATTATAAAAAAATTATTTTAATTTAATTTATAAATTTTAAAATTAAAAAACAAAACTTACAAATTTTTAAAATTAAAACAAAACTTACAAATATAATTTTTGATATACAAATTTAAGAAGAAATATTATTTTTTTTTTAATTTTTATAAGAAACAAAATTTTCCATATTTAAATTTAATAAGAAATTTAATTTAATTTATAATTTTTAAATTTAAAAAATAAAATTTACAAATTAAAAAAAAAATTAAAATTTGTTTATTAATTAAAAAAAATTTACATGAAGGGAAATCGCCACCCCCATGGCGATTTCCCTTCATCTTTTTTACAAATTTGGTTAAAAATACCAAGGAAAATCGCCATGGGGGGTGGCGATTTCCCTTGGTATTTTTAGCAAAATTTGAAAAAAACACCAAGGGAAATCGCCACCCCCCATGGCGATTTCCCTTGGTATTTTTAGCCAAAATCAATTTTTTGATGCTGGGAAATCGCCATGGGGGGTGGCGATTTCCCAGCTAGTGTTAAAACCAGCGTATTTTGGGAAATAATCTAAAAGCATCGGTATTTTGGGAATTTTTTTTGGCTATATTTAAATAAAAAAACCGGACTTTAATTCTTCACAGTTTTCAAATCAATTTGATGAGACTCTTATTTAACAAAAAAAAATAGAAAAATGATTCCGTTTGATCGGAGTACTATTAATTTTTTTTATAAAATTTTTAATTAATTAATAATAATAAATTAATTTTTAAATTATATTTTATTAATAATTATTATTTATTTTAAAATTATAATAATATTTTATTAATTATGAAAATTAAATTTATAAAAATTATTTATTTATAGATTACGTAATATAAATATATTTTTAAATGTTATTTATATATATTTTTAAAAATATTTAAACTTTATTGTATAATATATATTTTTTTTTATAGGAGATAAAAAATAATAAATAAGAAAATAAAATTATGGTTTGTATTTTATTCTCTATCGTAGGATCGATTTTCTCACATAGGCTAGCAGCAATTTTTTTTTTCTTTTTTTTTTTCGAGCAGATCGGGTACGGATCCTAAATCAACCCGCGACTCAACGTGCAGACTTATTCCATTAAATGCATCATTTAAAATTAAAATAAAAATAATTAATAAAATAATTTTTTCTTATCTTTTCTCTCGAGCTAGTCGGGTATGGATGCTAAACTGATCCATGAGTAAACGTGCGGATCAATTCTTTTAAATATATCATTTGAAATTAAAATAAAAATAATTTTTTAAAACTTTTTCCATAAGCCGATTTGGTATGGATCTTAAATCGACCGCGAGTCAACGTGCAGACAAACTCCTTTAAATACATTATTTAAAAATAAAAATAAAATAAAATAATTTTTTTATTTTTTCGAGCGGGTCTAGTATGGATTTTAAATCAATCCGCGAATTAACGTGCAGACTAATCCTTTAAATACATCATTTAAAAATAAAAATAAAACTAAACAATAATTAATAAAATAAATTTCTTCTTTAATTTGTTTTCCCGAACTGGTCGACAATGAATTTTAAACCAACTTGTGAGTTATCATATAAATCACGGGTTTTTTACTACAATATAGCAAAAAAAAAAATCCTAAATTACCGTTGGTTTCGGATTAATTCCCAAAATACGGCTTTTTTTTTTTTCAAGCTGGGAAATCGCCATCCCCCATGGCGATTTCCCAGCGTTAAAATTTGAAAATTTGTAAAAAATACCAAGGGAAATCGCCATGGGGGGTGGCGATTTCCCTTGGTGTTTTTTGCAAATTTTGCAAAAAAATACCAAGGGAAATCGCCACCCCCCATGGCGATTTCCCTTGGTATTTTTAGCCAATTTTTCTAAAAACATGAAGGGAAATCGCCATGGGGTGGCGATTTCCCTGTATATATATTTTTTTTCAATTCTTAGGAAAATTTAGAAAACATGACTCAATAGTGAATTTATTGTGAAATGGTATAATGAATAAAAGTTATTTGAAAAAGAGAAATGAATAATTATAAATTATTATAAAGGATTAGACCTGCTCACGGGCCGGGCAGCCCGACAGGCTCGGACCGTATTGGGCCGGGCCCGGGCAAGATAATTTATGTTTCGGGCCAGCCCGGCCCGGAACAGTGATTTTTATTATAATAATATTATTTTATTTAATTTTAATTAAAAAAATAAAAAAATTATTTTTTTATTCCAATGAACAGTGATTCGGGCTTAAACGGGCGGGCCTGGGCAAAAAAGAAAAAAAATACGGGCCGCGGCCCGGCCCGTCCCATGAGCACCTCTATAAAGGATATTATAAAGACAAAATTATTCTTGATAAAAAAACCTTCTCTTCTCTTCTCTTCTCTTCTCTTCTCTTCCCTTTTTCTTTTATTTTTTAATTTAATTTTTAATTAAAAATAAATATTCTGAAAATAAAAACTTTTTAATTTAAAAAAAAAATAAAATTTTTTATTTACTTTTTTTATTTAAATATTTTATTTTTTAAATTTATTTTCAATTAAAATTTTTAAAAAATAATATTTCCTTAATGAAAGAAAAAAAAATAAGTTTTTTCATTAAAAGTAATTTTGTCTTTATAATATTTTTTATAATAATTTCTAATTATTCATTTCTCTTTTTCAAATAACTTTTATTCATTATATCATTTCACAATAAATTCACTATTTAGTCATGTTTTTTAAATTTTCCTAAGAATTGAAAAAATATATATACGTGAAGGGAAATCGCCACCCCCCCATGGCGATTTCCCTTCATCTTTTTAGCAAATTTTTCTAAAAATACCAAGGAAAATCGCCATGGGGGGTGGCGATTTCCCTTGGTATTTTTTTGCAAAATTTGTAAAAAACACCAAGGGAAATCGCCACCCCCCATGGCGATTTCCCTTGTTATTTTTTATAAATTTTCAAATTTTAACGCTGGGAAATCGCCATGGGGGATGGCGATTTCCCAGCTTGAAAAATAAAAGCCGTATTTTGGGAATTAATCCGAAACCAACGGTAATTTGGGAATTTTTTTTTTTTTAGCTATATTGTAGTAAAAAACCCTATAAATCACTCTTTAAATAAATCATTTAAAAATAAATTTAAAAGCAAAAAAACTCGACACTGTCAAGCAAAACTCCATAGGTTTTTTGTATCTTCTATAGTATGATAAAATTACCCTTGACAAATTTCTAAAAAGTCTATTGAGTCCCTCGGACTCAAAAATTATAAATAGTAGATAAAGGGTAAATGATGAGACTCACTTCACTCTGTCTAAAATCCCCTTTAAAAACATCACATATTGGGCACCAACAATGTGGGTAAAAAAAAAATTATAACTAAAAAAAATATTTTAAAATAAATAATTTAATGATATAAGTGTGGATATTTTTTTTTTAAAGGAAGTTATATGATGTGGGTAATTTTATTTTCAAATAAAAAAGATGATGTCATTTGTGAAATAATTTTTTAAAAATAAATTACATAAATATCTTTAAATGTATTTTATATTATATTTTTATTTTTATTTTTCATTTTTCAACTGAATTGATGTTCGTAAATGTATATTATATTATATTTTTAATTTATTTTTTTATTATTTTTCAATTGAATTAATATCCGATTAGCTCGTGATATCAACTCAATGATTCTTTTTAATATATATATATATATATATATATATATATATATTCCCAAAACACTCAATGGGTGGCCAAATTCTAGAAATCTGTTGCTTCCTTTATATTTTAGTTTTTTGTGCATAAATGATATGCTTTTATATGTACTGATTTATATTTATTTAATTTAATCGTTATATTTTATATCTTATTAAAGTATATTATGTACATTAAATTTTGAATTGATTAAAAATATATAATTATTTATTTGATATAACAAGAATTTAATCATAAAATATATATTTAAAATATAGTATTCTCAATCATTGAGATATAGAATTATTTTGAAATTTTACGTGCACAATACGTATAATTATATTGTTAAATTTGATAGTCGATTTATTAAAATATTAATTATATATGA
This sequence comes from Fremontodendron californicum, assembly GCA_030761205.1. Classification (NCBI taxonomy): domain Eukaryota; kingdom Viridiplantae; phylum Streptophyta; class Magnoliopsida; order Malvales; family Malvaceae; genus Fremontodendron; species Fremontodendron californicum. The sequence goes on from JAULJL010000013.1 coordinate 25,841,318, forward strand.
AATTATTAAAATGTTGTAAAACTTACTTCTACGTGTAAATTTATCCCTCATATATATATATATATATATATTAGTATTTATTTTCACGTAAATTTTTATTGTTTTATTTATTTTTGAACATATAATTATATACTTTACAAATATATAAAATTATTAAAGTGTATATTAATCAAAATTTGTATTAATATTTAAAGTTTATTTCATGTGTTGATTATATCAAATTAATAAATTTATTGTTTTTAATATTAACATAAATTTAAAATTATGAAAATAAAAAAATTTAATGTAAACTTTATTTCTTTTTTGTTTATCAAATTATTTCATTTACTTTTTAAAATTAATGAAAAATTAGACTCTGAAAATAAAATAATTCAATGTAATTTTTAATTTTTATTTATTATCAAATAAATTCATTTAACGAAAGTTTTTTAATGAAATTAAAATTTTTACTTACAAATTAGATAAATTTTATTAATAAAAAAATATTTATAATGATAATTTAAAAATATAATGAATAATAATGATAATTTTTGTCAATTCAAAATATTCTTCGTATTTGTGATTATATATATATATATATTTATATTATAAATATTGAAAACTAGATTATAATTTATTTATTTTTATTTATTCATAACATCTTATAAATAAATAAAAAAGTACATAGAAAATAAATAATCTTAAAGGTTTGAATTTAGTACATTACTTTTTATGGTGTTTAAATTAAATGCTAGTACTATTTATTTTTAACTAAAAAAAATCATATAAATAGGTAAAAAGAGTATATCACTTACAAGTTAATATAATTACATTATAATTAACCAATTAAAATTTAGAGTTTTGTAATGTTCACTAAAATATTATGCACTTTTAGTAATGGACCTCTAATTCAAAACTTGATTTCAATGGTTTAGAAGAGATGAGATCGAAGTTTGATTTCTTGATTATTCTTTAAATTTTCTCATATATATATTAAAAACAAAAAACTATCATTTAAAGGTGCTCATGAATCGAGTCGAATTAGATCTGACTCGATTGATCTTTGAAAATTCTTATTTAAAGATCGGTTTCACGACCTTGACCCGTCGAACCCAATAAATCTAAAAATATATAAAAAAATAATCATATTAAAATACTAATATTTTAATATTTTAAATTAAATAAAGTTTTGTATTAAATAATATTTCGGATCTGGATTGAACTTGAGCTTTAAAAATCTTTGGATTACATGATACTTAGATAATTCTCGATCTTATTGTCAAGCTTTCAATTGGATTTGTCAATCTTGCTGTGTAGCTCTAGCAGGTAAGAATTTTTGTTTTTTTCAATGAAATATGAAATTTACCAATGGATCTGTAAAACAAATTATCATTTACTTGGGTTAGATAGCAACGTCCATTATTATGTTATTAGAGAAAAAGAAATCTCCTTAGGAAAGCAAAGTTCAAATAAATATTAAAATATAATTTTTTTCTAATACGACATAAATATATATAGATATTTTAAGTATAAATCTTAAGAATTAAACTTTTATTAACTTAAAAATTATACATAAAATTCTTTTTCGTCTTTTATTCTTTAATTTCATTGGACAATATAAAAGTAAGTTTTGTTTAATATGACATATTTATATATATATATATATATATATGTTTTTAAGTATAAATCTTAAGAATCAAATTTTTATTAGCTTAAAAATTATACATAAAATCCTTTTTCATATTTTATTTTTTAATTTCATTGGACAATATAAAAGTATAATGATAAAATATAGAGCTTTGTTTTTATTATTCATTTAAGCCCCATGGCAATGGCCAAGGCAGGGAGGGAGTGGATGGTGCTGGCTTGGTATGTAATGAAGCATAATACAAGGTTTGGTTTGTTTCGCATAAAATAATTTTTTTAATTCTTGATGTTTGTTTGATAAAAAATTAATTGGTTTAAGAAAAATAACTTACTGATAAATAAAAAATAAGGTATTTTCTGAAAATTATCTTTATCTTTTGAAAAGAAAAGGATAATTTTCAAAATAAAAAAGTTATCGATGAATAAAATTATTTATCAAATTTATGAATTTAATTTGACTCGAATCGAAATTTGAAGATGAGTGATAATGCTTAGACACAGAGGGACAAGCTCTGAAATTCCAGATCTGAAAAATTTTATTTTATTTTATTAGATTAGATTAGAAATGACACTTCCTTCTTTTCAATTATTATTTACTACTAAACCAATGATACCAAAAACAAAAAAAAAAAGAATTAAAATTTGGAGACCATTTCATTTTCAGTCTCACATGCTTGCCTAAGAGGACACCACATGAAATGAAATTATGACTGAGAACTGCATATTGCTTTGGCTCCTTCCTTTCTTTTTTGGTTATTTCGAATGGCAAGATGCAATTGCAAAGTGTAAGGACATCAAGTTTGGCCTATAACTGAAATTAGAAATTGTTGGATGGATGCATGAATCATCATATTCACCACTTATTCCAAAATGTCATAGATTATTCAAAAAAGAACAATCGAACTTAAAGTTAAAACTAAAATTAAACTCAAGTTTTAGTCCAGTTTATTCATTCAGTTATTATTAAAAAGTGATATTTAATAAATTTAAAATTTGAATCTCAATATTTATAATTTTTTTTTATTTTCAAGTTGCGACTATATTAAAAAAATTCAAATTAAAATTAAGAAAAAGTCTCAAATGAGAAAAAGAAAAGATGCATGTGATGTAAATTTGATAATTTATATATGAGTGTCGTATTTTTTTTTTCGTATCAATCATGTAAACATAAACATAATATAATTTATTAAATATGTTAAAATTTTAAATTTAAATAAAATATATGTATTAAATATGTAATGTTAATCATATTAATTATATTTAAATATATTATATTATTTTTATATATTAAAATATCATATTCGTGTCGAATTTCATATCTAATGCAAAATTTTAAATGTGAAGTGATTTTAAGTTAGAACTAAACAAAAACACAAATAATATTCCTATTTCTGTATTTCCCTTCCCTCCTTCTCTCTTTCCCTTCTCTCCCACTCCCTCCTTCCCAAACACCACGTGTTCTTCTCTTTCGCTCCCTCTCCCTCTCTGTTTTATTCACTAAAACCAAAAAAAAAAAAACATTTCTTCTCTCTCCCACCCACAGGAGAGAAAAGAAAGAAATTTTTAAAAAAAATAAAACACATACAAAGCTTTGATCTTTTTTTTTTTTTTTTTGATGAGCAAAGCTTTGATCTTCCTCTATGAGATAGTCATCAAGAAAAAAAGAAACTCGACAAAATAAAATTATAAATAAAACAAACAGGGGAACAATTTTTTTCTTTTTTTCTTTCTTTTTTTCCTTTTCAAATGCACGCGAAAAATAGGATTCCTAGTAGCGGCCACAGCACCCCATCACCGCCGGCATCACCACTACGTTCACCGAGGTACCGCCACGGAAGGAAGTCGGGTCGGTTCAGCCCGTTACAACCGGGGCGGACCATAGCCCATCGTCTCGCTTGGTTACTTCTCTCGGTTCTTCTTCGTCGACAAGGGATTTTTCTCTTTGCTCCTCTCATTTACATCTCTGGGATGCTTCTTTACATGGGCACCGTTTCGTTTGATGTGGTTCCCGTTGTTAAACACCGACCCGCTCCCGGCTCCGTTTACCGAAGTCCCCAGGTTTACGAGAAGCTTAAAATTGATATGAATGGCGATAATTCCTCTGCTGATGCGGTGAGTCACTGGTTTTTGATTTGTTCTGTTTTAGTCATTTTTATGGATTCTTGAATTTTATGATTGCGGGTCAGATTTTTTTGTAACATTTTCTATTTTGGGTCGGATTTGTTTGTTGAACCATTCCAAATTTTGAGTTTTTCTTTGTTCTCTTTTTAAATCCGGGTTTGGATCTTGGTAGAATTTTGAGGAACTTGGACAATTTAGTTAGTTGTATTTTTCCTGATGGTTTTATGTTGTGTTATTTATTTGAGTTAAGACTTAAGTATTTTCGAATGATTCTACAAATTCTTGAAAGTTTAGAAATGAAGTAAGGATTTTGATTTTCTTATCTCAATTTGAAGAAAACAGAAAAATAGAATGCTGAATCAAGGAATCATTTTTAGCATTCCTTCTTTTTTATTTTAAATTTTCACTATTGTTTTCTGAGGAAGTAGACCCTTTTGTCTTGTTGTACATGCTTCATTTCCAGCTGTAACAATCTTCCGGATCGTATCAGGATCTGAAAAACATGGGAAACTATGTTGTCTAGCCAGTTGTCTTTTTTTTTTTCCCCTTCAGATAATATGATAAAGATAATTATACTTGGTTCTATTTTATAGTACAAGTAAATTGAAATCAGAAGCTCCTTTGAATGATTAAATCTTAAGGCAGTACGATACTGGTGGTTTATTGACGATTTGCTTCCTCTACACTAACTTGATAATTTGATAATAGTCTTTTACAGATTGGCTAAGAATAACTCAATCACTTTATTACCAGAACCCTAGGATGGTAAAACAGTTGCCATGGTATCATTTCATAATTGGGTTAGTTGATTAGGTGCCTTGTATCGGTGTATGCTCTTTTTGTTTTCTAGCTTCTCTCATTGTGATTCTTAAGAGCAATATGAATTATAATGCTATGATACTATCTAATTATATAATGTGAATTTTTTTTATCCATTCAACTTGTATAGTAATTTTTTACTGAAATAGTTGCATGGTTAAGGCTTTGTGCAATTTAAATTGATTGTTGAGATTTTCATCTGATGCTGATTCATGATTTGTGATTATATCTGCCCTAAACTTATTGAATTTTGTTGTAGTTTTTGACCATTTGGAAAAATTCCTATAAAGGGGGGGAGTGGAGGCCTTGTGTAAACAAGTCTTCTGAAGGTATGAATTCATTCCCTTTATTGTAAGCAGTTCATGATAATGTTTCTCTTGTTTCATTGACAATAATTAAGCTCTTTTAGTTTTCTGACAACTAGTTGTGTAGCACTTAATATATTATAAGTAATACCTCTATTTATGAATTTCATTGTTAGCATTACTTTTGGTGAATGAGAACAAATTTGCTTCTTTTTTTTATTTTATATCTACTCTATTTCTTGTTGATGGTAACTTTTTCTGTTTGCAAGCATCAATATTTGACTATCAGAAATTGGAAGAGTAGTCATTTTCTAAGTGAATGGCTTTGGCATGTAAGATGATATATGTTACATGCCAAAAAGAAATTGGAATCAGACACTTTAATCATTTAGAGTTATATCTGAAGGGATTTAAAATCCTTTCTGAGCTTCCTGGCCCTCCCCGATTTTATACAAATTAAAAAATTTCAAGCCATGCTAATTCTAGATTAGATGTAGATATTATTTGTTTAGAAGGTCAGACAACTAAGTGTATTGATTGACTAGATTTTCGGGCTGGTAAGTCAATGATCTTGGGGTGCTCAGTGTTGCCCATTGGGTTCTTATATTAATGACAGTTCAAATAATATGTCTTTTACTGTCACATCTGTGATTTGATTAAGGTGTTCTTTGATAAACTGAAAAATTAATTGTTGAAAAATTAAGTACTGAATTTATAAGCATTGAATTTGTATTATAAAAACTGTTTGGTATGTTACTGAAAATTAAGTACTTAATATAATTATATTGTTTGATAACTGTAAATATTGAATTTTGAAAATTATTAATTTACAATTTTAATTTTGTTAACATAACATTTTATATTATTTTGGATAGTTCTGGATAAAAATTAAAAGGGTAATTAAATATTTAATCTTTTGTAACTAAAAAAAGGAGATAATTTAGTTTAAATATAAATTTCTTTAAAATAAAATTGACTTAAACATATTTTATATTAAGTGATAAGTAGCTCTCTACCTACTTATCTCATTCAACACTTTTTTTGTTGAAAATTTTAATGTGAGTTATCAAAAACATTGAAGAAATTAAACTGTTGAAAATTTTCTTTTTCAATGCATTGAAAAATTTCAATGCGTTATCAAACATACCCAAGTTTTGCAATGACATTTTGCCATTATGTCAAGGAGATTTGTAGCACTAGAAGATAACTTTCTTTCTGTTAAAGGTGTGTAAAAAGCATATCACATGCTAACTCCTCTGTCATGTTTATTCGATATGATTTCTTTTGCCTAAACTGTTGAGTCTGAGTAACAAAGTTTGAGAGTGCTATTTTGAGGAAGAGAGAGAGAGAGAGTGAGGGAGGAGGGAGGGAGAGGAAATGTGGAAGTCCAACTATGTAAAAGAGCAACTCATTCAAAATTTTGCAAGAGGCCTAGTATGGTTGAGGACCTCAAGAGCCTCATTAACGTGTTAGTTTAAATGTCACACATTTAGAGTTTTATGTTCCATTTCCGGTGCTTCACACATTGGAAGTATTTGTTATGTTCTCTATGTGCATGTTACATGCATGCTTCATGTTTATAAGCACAAGTATGGTTTTTGATTGTTGACTATCTTCATTAGTTTAAAATTTGACTGTTCTGTTAACTACTATAGGCTTACCTGAATCGAATGGTTACATATATGTTGAGGCAAATGGAGGCTTAAATCAGCAGAGGACATCGGTTGGTTTTATTCCTCATTAGTTTCTATTAAGTATTTATGCTTTACTTCCGTTTTATAAAAGCTTGCCTATTTTATGATCTTGTTATTTATATTTTTTCTACATGGTTGCTTTGGGTACTTTGTAGATATGCAATGCAGTTGCTGTGGCAGGCTATCTTAATGCAACACTTCTTATCCCTAATTTCCATTATCATAGCATATGGCGAGATCCCAGGTTTGTTATCATCTATTTTCAGTTGTCATGTTGCTTGTGACCTCAAGGAAAAATGATAAAAGTATTAGTAATCAGTTCTCTAACAAATAAATATTTACGGAGAAGCTTAACCTGATAAATATCCTATGATCTGATTCTGTTATGGAGAGGTTCATTACTGTCACTTCTAATTTGTGTCCTGATATCTTGATCTTTAGCTGTACAAATTTTCTATAGTTGTAGTGTTAGGCTGTGAAACCTTGTTGATTAAAATATTACTGAAATTAGCTGTGTGCTTGCTTGATGTTTTTAGGTTGAGGTGTGAATAAATTAAATTCAGGACTCTTAAGTTTGAAATGTGAAATGTTAATCCTAAAAGCTGACTATGCTTTCTTTTTGAAGAATAGGGGAATGTATTTAAAGCCAGAGTGCCATTATTATCTTTTCATTTTAAGTCTCTTTAGGCTTTGTTTACTGGAAAATTAGAGGGAAGGAAATTTTTTCAGGAAAGTGTTAAAATGAGAAAAAAAGAATGAAGTGAAAAATCTTTTATAATTTAAATAAGTTTCTTAGATGCCTAAGAATTGTTAAAAATGCTATTCTTAACATTTTCCTTGAACCAAACATAGTTTTGATTTTCAATTTTCTTGGTTCATTTACCTCATTTGTTAGTTTTATGCATCATTCCTTCTTTTATGCATTACACTCGTTCTTTATTAACGTTATTTGATCGTGTTTTACCAATCATTTTGTATCGCATTGACTGAAGTCTGTGTGTGGTTTTTACTTTTCCAGCAAATTTAAAGACATCTATGATGAAGATTATTTCATCAGCGCCTTAAAAAATGATGTACGAGTTGTTGATAAGATTCCTGAGTACATAATGGAACGATTTGACCACAATTTGACCAATGTCTACAACTTCAGAATTAAAGCATGGTCATCCATTCAGTATTATAGGGATGTAGTCCTACCCAAGCTCCTTGAAGAAAAGTGAGTTTGAACATTGATTGTTGCTTAATTGTTTCTTTTTAAGTTTAGCTTGTTTACTTGAGCAACATATGGTGATTCTAAACATTCTTGCTTATAGCAACACTGCATGAACAAAAGTACATCTTTTTTTCTATGCATGTAGTGTAGATGGTATATTTTCCTCACTGTTACTTTCTTCTAGTTGCATTTATCTGTGGATAAAGTACACTGTTTATTGTTGTCTTAATTTAAGCTAGTTGTTTTCTGATTGAATGACTCAGGATTATAAGGATTTCTCCTTTTGCAAATCGCTTATCATTTGATGCTCCTCCAGCCGTCCAAAGACTCAGATGCTTGGCAAATTATGAAGCTTTACGGTTTTCAAGTCCAATACTAAGCCTTGGAGAAACTTTGGTTGCAAGAATGAAAGAGCGCAGTGCAAACAGTGGTGGCAAGTATGTTTCTGTTCATCTTCGCTTTGAGGAGGTTAGTATTATTTTAATAGAAAATGTATTATGATGATTGATGACCTTTTTTTAGCATAAAAAAGATTACTGTTATGACTACTAGTAGCAGTTTTATCAACTCCATTTTTGTATGAAGTGTATAATGTACTCTTTCTGTCATATGCAGGATATGGTTGCTTTCTCTTGTTGTGTATTTGATGGTGGGGAGCAAGAAAAAGAAGACATGAAAAAAGCGAGGGAAAGAGGCTGGAAAGGAAAGTTTACAAAACCTGGTCGAGTTATTCGTCCTGGAGCAATCAGGATTAATGGGAAATGCCCACTTACTCCTCTAGAGGTATTGTTGGTTGCATTTTTGTTGGTTTATTTAAAGTTGCTTTCATTTGAAAATTGAACTGGAGCAATATCTCTTCTAGATGATAATTTTATTATTGTTACTCCTCCAAAGAAAAGAGATAATTTTATTTTGTTAGAGTGGGATGACACTTGGTAGATTAGGGTAGGTAAAGATCAGCTTTAGGAATGGGTTTATAGGTTTTCTTGATTAGTTTATTGATTATTTAAGGTCTTGTTTGCTGATGGTAGTCAGAGGTTCTCAAATTGCTTTTATACTTGAAGAAATTTCTCTGTTCATGCTCTAAAGTGTTGATCTGTGGCACCAAAATGAAAACTAGAATTTTCAAACTACTTTGCAATCAAGTTTATACGATGTGTACCCTGAAAAGAAGCATTCATTATGTCTTGATTGTGGCACTACTTTTTTCTGGTTCAGTGATTATTTGCTCTTTTCTTCCTTTACCGGGTCATAATATATAATATGCTTTTCTGTCCAGTGGCAAGCATTGTGTATTAGTATTACGCCGAACTTATATAATTGTAAAATGAGTGAGGTTGTCGCTTTGGTAGAATTATATATAGCTTGCCTCATTTAAGACTGAATTTGCTTAATAGTTTCTTTATGTGCTAAAGATCATGAACTGGATGAATTTGCTCCTTTAGGTCAAATTCTGAATTTAGTCTGTATACTCTCCTGAAATGTTTGGATTTAGTCCCTCTGCTAGTATTTGTACAAATTGAGTCAAAAGAGTAGCAAATTGTCCAAATATAGAATGAGGACTAAATCCAACATTTTTGTATAGTGCAAGGACTGATCTCAGAATTTGACTGCTCCTTTATGAATTCTTGTGCTGCTTGAACTAATGGAATCTTAGGAAAGATGACTTATTGTTGCTCTTGTACTGCCTAATGGAATCTCCTCGGCTATTTGACAGTTTCATATTTTGTTGCTTGACCTTGACCAAAACTTGGCATATTAAGTGACAGATTAAAACAAAACATACATGATCATTTCAACTGTGTGATGACTATGATGTTCTCGTGTTAATTTAAGTGCCCCCAAGATAGTTCATATATATAAACGCACAGATATCGATGCGCGTATCAATGATAGTTCATTTAATATCTTCTTGCACCTATTAGGTTGGATTGATGCTTAGAGGAATGGGATTTGATAACAATACATATATCTTTTTGGCATCTGGAAAAATATACAATGCTGAGAAGACAATGGCTCCATTATTGGAAATGTTTCCCAACTTGCAAACGAAAGAGATGCTGGCATCGGAGGAAGAACTTGCTCCGTATAAGGTCTGAAACATATAAGATTTCACCACTTCTTTTCTTTTTTTTTTTTTTTTTTTTTTGAAGTCCTCCAATAATGCCTTGGAGATTGGATTTTTTTTATCATCTCTTTGATTGGATTACTGCTTTCAGAACTTTTCTTCCAGGATGGCTGCCATAGACTATACTGTTTGCCTTCATAGTGAGGTTTTTGTGACAACTCAAGGTGGAAATTTTCCTCATTTTCTGATGGGCCACAGAAGATACTTGTTTGGAGGACACTCCAAGACCATTCGACCAGACAAGCGAAAGTTGGCATTGCTATTTGATAATCCTAATATTGGGTATGCATTTATCTTTTTTTCTAAAACCTACCTATACTTTATGCTATCTGTTTTTCCTTAAAATCAGGACCAAACTGATTGATTTAGACAACAACAAAAAAAAAAAAGAGGACCAAAATGATTGAAAATGCTCTATTTCTATCAGGATTCAGGGCAAAACAGGATTGGTTTCTCCTTTTTTGTTTAGTGACCGTATTAGGGTAGAAAAAGATATTGTGGGCAATATTATTGGGGATAATGTTTGCAAGTTTTGGAAGACAGTTTCAAATATTAGCAGCTAGATAAACATGAAGAAATACATCTTGAAACAGCTATGTTAGACACGTTACTTCAGATCTTATATTATTTAGTTTTCTTCTTTTGCAAAGTACAAACTTAATGGGATGGTTTACAATAGATATTTTTCGAAATGTCTCTAGGGAAATCTAGGGAGAGTTCCTATTTTCTATATAGGGGTGTAATCGAGCCGAGCTCAAGCTGTAAGAAGCTATGTTACTCGGACTCGGGTGTGAGTGTCGGACATGGGTATGTATCAGACACGGGTATGTTCAATTTTTTCCAAGATTTTCATGTATTTGGAGGGTCTTTGGAGAATCATATCTCCATACTCATGTTCGGATATGCGTCGGACACGGGTACTTCAAGAAAAATGAAGAGTCGAAGCAACATAGGTATGAAGCTCGAGTTCGAGCTCGACTTGAAATTCGAAGCTCGAAGCTCGGTTCGATCAAGTTTTACTTTTAAAACTCGAGCTTGATTCGAGATAAAATCAAACTGCTCGAGTTCGCTCGATTAAGTACGTTTACCCAGTAAAAAGTGAGTTCGATTCCTATGCTCGACTTCAAACTCGATTATTTGTGTTCAAGCTCGAGTTCGTATTGAGATTTTTCAATACTAATTAAAAATAAAAATATATATTAAAAATAAAAAAGCTCGATTAGGCTCTCGAGCTACTCGAGTCAAGCATTAAGATACTCGAATTCGGCTCGCTCGATAGCTCGAGCTGCTCGACAATGATCGAGCCAAATTCGAATTTTTTTCGAGCCAAACCCAAGTAGCTTGCGAGTACAGGTGTTTCGTTTATACCCTAGTTCTATATTGAAACCCGTATCATCATGGATCGTTTTAGAATGCTTCTTATTTGTGATAATTGGAAATAAGAACTGTTGGATTCAATTTACCTTTTTATTCCAGGTGGAAAAGTTTCAAGCGTCAAACGCTGAATATGCGGTCTCATAGTGACTTGAAGGGATTTGAACTGAAAAGGCCCACTGATTCAATATATACCTTCCCATGCCCTGATTGCATGTGTCGTACAAACAAATCCGAAAACTCGAGATCATCATCGGCTACGTGATCTGCTTGGAGAGGGATTTTGATGGCTGTATCTTGTTCCTGTAAAATAGCAAGCACATCTTGCTGCTGACCCCCTTTTTTTGTGTCTAATTTTTTCATTTTTTTTATCCTCTTGAATTTGATATGGCAAGAGGGCATACAATTCAATTTTGGGAGCTTTGAGGATTCTTTTCAGAGGTCACATTTATCTATTGATATAAATATTTCACCGGGATTGAGTTGATGGGGAGATGCATCTTTTTTGTATATGATGCCAGAGAAGACGAAATTGACAATTTTGCTATTGGAGGGATTACCCAGGCAGGCATTAACTGGAGATAGTTCCGCCATTGCTGTAGCAGCTGTTGTATCTAACAAGCTGTGGATATAACACATTGTATTCTTTCACAGTCACACCCTGGTTTTGTGATTCTTTTGTAAAGTAGTTGCAGTTTGAATTGTAAAAGACAGGAAGAAATTTGGTGTACATTTGTGGGAAACCAGGGTATTGATTTTTCATTTACAATTTTGTTCATGGTCTTTAATTTATCCGATTTTCGGTAGCAATTCTTGCTGGATTTATATTCCTTGAATCATTTTAGTAATGGGTTTGTTACAACTTACAAGGTATACAAAAGTTACAGAGAAAATTATCTCATCATCTGTATTTGTCTGCAGCCTTTTTCTGTTTTGCATAATGAAAAGTTTACTTAAAATTTCATGCAGGAATTTTAAAGAATGCTGATGCATTATTTCTTTGCAGAAACAAGCAGTAACAACCATGTTCTTTTTTTCCAGGTAATTATCAAAGTAACAACTTTGGGAGTTGGGACATTACTTACAGCTCGTGGTCTCTAATTTTTTTTTTTTTTAAAAAAAAAATTTGGTACAAACAAATTGCAAGGATTTGAAGTTTATATATACTAGAATTAGACGGTTTTTTTATTCAAATATAGCAAAAAAAAAAAATTAATTCCCAAAATACCGTTCATTTCAGATTAATTCCCTAAATCCGCTTGTTTTAATACTAGCTGGGAAATCGCCATCCCTCATGGCGATTTCTCAGCGTAAAAAAACACATTTTGGTAAAAAACACCAAGCGTAATCGCCATGGGGGGTGGCGATTTCCCTTCATGTATTTTTTTTTAAATTAATAAACAAATTTTAAATTTATTTTTAATTTTTTAATTTGTAAATTTTGTTTTTTAATTTTAAAAATTATAAATTAAATTAAATTTCTTATTAAATTTAAATATGGAAAATTTTTTTTCTTATAAAAATTAAAAAAAGAAAATAATATTTCTTCTTAAATTTTTATATCAAAAAATGTTATTTGTAAGTTTTGTTTTAATTTTAAAAATTTGTAAGTTTTGTTTTTTAATTTTAAAAATTATAAATTAAATTTCTTATTAAATTTAAATATGGAAGATTTTTTTTCTTATAAAAATTAAAAAAAGAAAATAATATTTCTTCTTAAAATTTTATATCAAAAATTTTATTTGTAAGTTTTGTTTTAATTTTAAAAATTTGTAAGTTTTGTTTTTTAATTTTAAAAATTATAAATTAAATTAAAATAAATTTTTTATAATTTAAAAAAAAAAGAAATTTCGTAAGGTATATTTTATTATTTAAAATTTATGAACAAATTTTTGTAAATTTTGTTAATTGATTTGTATTAGATAAAAACAAAAAACAAAAAAAAAAAACAAAAAAACAAAAAAACTTGCATTACATTTTCCCTTATATGTAAAATAATAATCCAAAGTACATGATAAGTTGACAAAAACATGTAATTCATTTATTGTTGATGCGAAGTCTCCCCCAATGTGCCAGATCGATGCGGACAATTTCGACGGTTATGACCTTCATTTCTGCATAATCCACAACGTTTTGGTTGGCCTTTCTCCCTAAGGTCCATTTCATTACGAATACGACTTGATTTTGGCCGACCATGTGGATTTCTCCGCATTTCTTGATTGGGACACACTTCTGGACCATCATATTGAGGCCAGTAACCTTCATTTCCAACAGCTTCGAACTCATGTCTATAAACATTCAATATAGTTTCCAGTCTATAGACTTTGTCCACATATTGCATGCAATCTACATGGACATGTGCACAGGCAGCAACTACATGTGAACAAGGGAACCTTTGTGCTTGAAACTTTCCACAATCACACCACATGTCACTAAGGTTGACTTTGTACTTCATTGCAGAAACACCCTCTTGTGGATCAACTAACTCTTCAACCAGAAAAGATTGATTTGCTCGCGTAAAATTACGAACAATGTGGGAGTTAGCTTTCCTGCGATTTTCTTGCATAGCCTGTGTGACTGTTTCACAATATGTGTGCCCTCCCTCCATCATGGCAATTTGCTTGTTCCCATCTTAACAAAAAGTGCAGCCAACCTATAATATGTTGATTGCACTAAAGCAGTAATGGGAAGATGACGCGTTCCCTTCAACACCGAAGTGATAGATTCAGCTAGGTTGGTTGTCATATGGCCATAACGTCTTCCTTGATCATATGACTGCGCCCACTTCTCCTTGGGGATCCTATCAAGCCAATTAGCCGCCTCTGCATTTTCTCCATGAAGATTGTCATACATGAAATGAAAATTCGGTCGCCTCAACTCGTATCCTAATAAATTTTAAAACAAAAAAGTTATGAATTTCAGTATTATTTTATATGCTAAACGAAATATAAGAGATAAAATAACTATGATTTGATTCCATACCCATGTTAACAATTTGTCAACGCAATTCCTTATTGTTAAACTTTTTCATAAAGTTCGCTGCAATGTGTCGAATGCAGTACACTGAATATGCATGTGGAGGATTCCATCCACCATCGCGTCTAATCGCAGCTTTGATGGCTTCATGTCGATCAGACATCAAGCAAATGCCAGGCTGTTTTGTCACGTGTCTACGCAAGTTACTGAGAAAGAATGACCAAGCCTCTGTTGTCTCACCCTCCACAATGGCAAAGGAAATTGGCAGTATGTTTCGGTTGCCATCTTGTGCAATAGCTAACAATAATGTGCCTTTGTATTTTCCATATAAGAAAGTACCGTCTATTTGCACAATAGGTTTACAATACGGATACCCTTCAATGCACGACTTAAATGTCCAAAATAGTCGATGGAATATTCTCTTACCCTGGACCAGTCAATCACCGTGATATGCAGGTACCGTTTGCAATTCCACAATTGTATCAGGCAAGAAATGTTGCATTGCACCTAACCATTTAGGTAGCTCATTGTACGATCTTTCCTAATCGCCAAATACTCGAACAATTGCCTTTTGCTTTGCTTGCCATGTTTTCTTGTAGGAGGTGATGTATCCATACCGGATTCGCATCTCAGCGATCAAAACTGAAACGGAAATCTCCGGATTTGCTTGAACCAATGACAAAATGAATGAACAGATCATGTTACAATCTAACTTGCAATGATCTTGTGAAATCCTCCCCGATGTGCAAGTATGAGGCCCTTCATATTTTCTAATCTCCCATAGCTGTTTCTTCTTCATAAAAGTTGCCCTTATTCTCCAATTACACCCATTCCTATACATTACGCACTTGGCATAATATTTCGTCCGCTCAGATTCAATTACTCTGTAATCTACAGAGTTTTTGATGTTATAGTGCTTGATAGCTGAAAGCACAGCCTCTTTCGTTGGGAATTGTAACCCAACACACAGATCAACTGCAGATGGATCAAATGTCAGAGGCGTAGCTAATGTATGAGCATACTCTGGAAATTCCGGCACATGCATTGCCTCCAGATCCAGTGTATGCATATGGGATGCAACCTCATATGGGGGAAGATCTCCATGAGTGTTGATATCTCCATGAGTGTTGATCTCAGCAGGGACGACGTCTGGGTCAGAATCAGTATTGTCATCACTTGCGAATTCAGCATCCTCTTCCTGCTCACTAAATTCACCAACATCTTCACCATGGACTCCATGTGGACGAACAGGATCAACACCAGCTGACTCATCTTCGAGGGTAGTAGGAATTAGGGTTTGTGAGACTAATGAAGTCTGAAAAGTTGTAACTTGAGATAAGGGCACGACTTCTTCTGTGGGAACGTCGTATGTAGTGTGAACATAGAACGACCCAGAATCATAATCTTCTATGGGAAAGTTTTCTGTTGTGCGAACATTTGAAGGGCCGCAATCATCGTCAACATCATCTATGTCAGCATATAACTCAAGTACACCAACATTTGCAAATGTCTCATGAGCATAAAACATGCATCTGACATCATCATCATCTTCATGTGGAAATGTTCTATATCGGACACATCATTCACCAATAGAAAGAGGATGCCTGTACTTAACCTCTGAAACTCTTTTTCTATTTCCAGCTTTAATTTTTGTATGAATTTGCAGCTTCAGTTCCTCTAATGTGACGTCGCCTTCAAAACGAAAACTTTTAGGACGTTCACAATCAAAGGTAGCACCTTCGTCAGTATTATGAATTTGGCCATTATAGTAGACCAATGCGATCACTCTATTGCTCATGTTGTGTAGTAATGAAACTAAGAAAGATGAGAATGTAGGTATTATCACTCCGCAAAAGAAAGAAGAAATATAGAAGGATGAGAATGAGGAGGTTTTAGCACTCAGGAAAAATCTGATTGAAAAACTGTTGTAGGGGGTATTGTAAACCTTCATAAGTATTATGAATTTATAATGGTTCATTATGTTGTACCAGATGACAAATCCCATCCTTTGTATAGGATGGAATCTGATTCTCATATTCTGCCTAGGACTATTTGACTGAAAAAGTTATAACTTATTCAATGCAAAATCTGATTGATAAATCCCATCCTTTGTCTCATCCATTGCAGAAAGAATCTAATTCCAATATTTTCTGCAGCATTTGATGGACTGAAAAATACCTGAAACCTCTCTAAAACCCTAAATCATCAGTCTTATCCATTGCAGAAGGAATCCAATTCCAATATTTTCTGCAGCATTTGATGGACTGAAAAATAGCTGAAACCTCTCTAAAACCCTAAATCATCAGTCTTATCCATTTCATAAGGAATCCAATTCCAATATTTTCTGCAGCATTTGATGGACTGAAAAATAGCTGAAACCTCTCTAAAACCCTAAATCATCAGTCTTATCCATTGCAGAAGGAATCCAATTCCAATATTTTCTGCAGCATTTGATGGACTGAAATATAGCTGAAACCTCTCTAAAACCCTAAATCATCAGTCTTATCCATTGCAGAAGAAAATCCAATTCCAATATTTTCTGCAGCATTTGATGGACTGAAATATAGCTGAAATCTCTCTAAAACCCTAAATCATCAGTCTTATCCATTGCAGAAGAAAATCCAATTCCAATATTTTCTGCAGCATTTGATGGACTGAAATATAGCTGAAACCTCTCTAAAACCCTAAATCATCAGTCTTATCCATTGCAGAAGAAAATCCAATTCCAATATTTTCTGCAGCATTTGATGGACTGAAATAAAATTTTCTTTTTTAAATTTTAATAAGAAATAAAATTTTATTTTTTAAAAATTTTAATCATAAATTAAATTAAAATTATTTTATCAAATATACAGTTTTAAACTGTAACAATCTATACTATTATTAAAAATAATGATTAAATTGATGTCACGAGTTAATCGAATACCAACTCAATAAAAAAAATCAAATTAAAAAAATTATTTTACGATACCAACTTAAAAATAACTTCTTTATTTAAAAAAGTTACTCGATAAATTTCTTTAAAAAAAAATTTTGTTTACATTTTACATCATTAAATTATTTTTGATATAAATTAAATTTTGCTTTTTATAATATTACAAAATTATAAAAAATACAATTTTTGATATAAAAATTTAATAATCAATATAATCTTCTTTTTTAAATTTTAATAAGAAATATATTTGTATTTTTTATAAAAATTTAATAATAAATTAAATTACATTTTTAATATATATTTAAAAAAATTAAATAACCAAACCTAAAAAATATTTTAATTTAATTTATAATTTTTAAAATTAAAAAACAAAATTTACAAATTAAAAAATAAATTTAAAATTTGTTTATTAATTTAAAAAAAAAAATACATGAAGGGAAATCGCCACCCCATGGCGATTTCCCTTCATTTTTTTTGCAAATTTAGCAAAATAAACCAAGGGAAATCGCCATGGGGGTGGCGATTTCCCTTGGTTTATTTTGCAAAATTTGCAAAAAACACCAAGGGAAATCGCCACCCCCCATGACGATTTCCATTGGTGTTTTTTTGCCAAAATGTGTTTTTTTTTTTTTTACGCTGGGAAATCGCCATGGGGATGGCGATTTCCCAGCTAGTGTTAAAACAAGCGAATTTTGGGAATTAATCTGAAATGAACGATATTTTGGGAATTAATTATTTTTTTGGCTATATTTGAATAAAAAAACCGAATTAGACTCCCCGGGAAATTATCTCAGAAAATATTTTATTATTTTTAATATATTTTTATTAAAAAATAATAATTAATTGATAAAGAGTATTTATGCTTCCAAATTTTTTTATTATTTAAAATTATATTTATTCGTTTTATTATTTTAAATATATATAAAAATGAAATCTGAATTAATATATAACATAAAAAAATAAATAACTCAAAACCCATTATAACTCCCTAAATATTGCACTAAATCCCAAATATGATCTGTTAGGCCTAATTCAAAAGAATCTAGTCGGGTCAATGATTATCGTCTGTCGATGACGGAATTGTCATAAATTTTAACCAAATACTCCTCTTAACTTCATTTACAATCCTACCAACTTCGATTTAAAAAAAAAAAAAAATCATGAAAAGCCTAAGAAAATTGACTAAACCTTCTTCTACCCTTTTATATAGTATATAGATAATATAAAGTAAATGAAAAAAAAAATTGGTGAAAAAAATGAAAAAGGTAAAAGAGTCCTCATTCACACTTTTTATTATTATTTATAATTATCATGAATCTTACATCCTTCTTAATAATTAGTTTGATATATTATCCTTTTAATAATTCTCCTTAAATTTAAGCAAATAATTCTTGCCAATTGGCAAGTAATCAGACACTAATTTTATTAAAATTCACTACGTGTCAATAAAATGGAGTAAAATTTGTGCTGTAACTTGCTGGACTCAATTTTAATAGTAGGTATATAGATTGAATGTTAATATTAATTAATTAAATTAAATTAAATTTTAAATTTGTTGAATGATAACAGTTGAACGTTAACATAAATCAATTTAGTTAAATTTCCCTAAGCTCATATTATCGGCTGTTTGGGAAGGGGTTTGCTTTATCGGTTTTTTTATATTAATATAGCAAAAAAAAAAATTATTTATTAAAATATCGCTCTTTTCAGATTAATTCCCAAAATCCGTTTTTTTTTATCAGTTGGGAAATCGCTATGACCCATGGCGATTTCCCAACTGAAAAATTTAATTTTTTTTTTAAAATACCAGTTGAGAAATCGCCATGACCCATGGCGATTTCCCAACTAAAATTTGCAAATTTTTTTTTTCCATTGGAAAATCGCCACCGTGCGTGGCGATTTCCCAAAGGTTTTATTTTTTCTTTTTCTTTTTTTTTTTTTCAAAATTTTGGGAAAATATGAAAAACATGATTCAATAGTGAACTTATTGTGAAATGGTATAATGAATAAAAGTTATTTGAAAAAGAGAAATGAATAATTAGAAATTATTATAAAGGATTAGACCTGCTCACGGGCCGGGCAACCCGCCCGGCCCGACAGGCCCGACCCGTATTGGGCCGGGCCTGGACAGGATAATTTATGTTCCAGGCCGGCCCGGTCCGGAACAATGATTTTTATTATAATAATATTATTTTATTTAATTTTAATTAAAAAAATAAAAAAAATATTTTTTTATTCCAATGAACAGTGATTCGGGCCGAAACGGGAGGGCCTGGGCAGAAAAGAAAAAAAAAAAAGGGCCGCGGCCCGGCCCGGCCCATGAGCACCTCTATAAAGGATATTGTAAAGACAAAATTATCCTTGATAAAAAAACGTTCTCTTTCCTTTTTCTTTTATTTTTTAATTTAATTTTTAATTAAAAAATAAATATTCTGAAAATAAAAACTTTTTAATTTTTAAAAAAAAAAATTAATTTTTTATTTACTTTTTTTAATTAAAAAATTTTAAAAAATACAAATAATATGCCTAAAATTAATTTTTATTTATTTCTTTTTTTCAAATAACTTTTATTCATTATACCATTTCACAATAAGTTCACTATTGGTACATGTTTTTCATAATTAAAAAAAAAATATACATGAACATGACGATTTTCCTTCATGTTTTTAGCAAATTTGGCTAAAAATACCAAGGGAAATCGCCACCCCCATGGCGATTTCCCTTGGTATTTTTAGTCAAATATGTTTTTTGACGCTGGAAAATCGTCATGGGGGTGGCGATTTCCCAGCTAGTATTAAAACCAGCGTATTTTGAGAAATAATCTAAAAGCAACTGTATTTTGGAAATTTTTTTTTTTTAGCTATATTAAAATAAAAAAACCTTACTTTATCTCGTCTAGAAATTAATGAGGAGGAATATCAAAGCAGATTATCCCAACCACAATTTTTTTCATTTTAAAATTATGTAGCTATGTTGTTATAATATATATATATATGAAAGGATCCAAATTTCAAACTCATGTTTACGTCAGACATTGGACTACAAATTTTCATATTTCAACACTTTTACTTTATATAAAACCTTTTTAGTATCCTCCCCTGTTTCAGCCAAAAGCAACCGCCATGGGAATCGTCGGAAATCTCAATCCACAGCAGCTCCACTCTTTCAACTCTCAAGGTCAACGCCACTGCCAGCAAAACAGTTTCTCTTACAAAAGCAATCCAGCCGCTGCTTTTTTTACTCTGTTCTTTACCTGATCAAATTTCAAAATTGTGTCTTTTTTTGTTGTTGCAGGTTTTCTTGTAATGGAATCATTTGCGAGCCCCGAAGAAATTGAAGCTATGAGGAAGAGAATGGACAAATTGCGTAAAGACTTTGACCCCTCCACCACCGCTTCTATATTCTCCACCAAAAATCAGGTTTTTTTCCCTTCTTTCTTTCATGGATTGATTTATTTGATTGTAAAGCTTAAATTTTGATAATTTCTCAATATGGGTTTTTTGTAGTTAAAGTTGATCTGAGAATATTTGATTGTAAAGCTTAATTTTGATAATTTCTCAATATGGGTCTTTTGTAGTTAAAGTTGACTAGTGAATACTTCTACGAAAGTGCTGAAAAGATTTCCTTTTTCTTTGAAGGTATATTTTTATTATTGTTGCTTTCTTACTTTAATTCACTCTTTTATTGTTTCTCCCATTACTTTTTTTTCTTTTTCTTTCTTCTTAATTTTGCTTTGAAAAAGTATCAAATTACTTTTGAGAACTAGGCTTTTCGGATATATGAACTTGCTGTTAGATTGAAATTGAAAGGTTTGAATGTTAATGAACTGTTTACTAAAGCACTTTTGCGTACCTTACATGGTAAAGCTTGATTCACTTTTATTGCTTTTTACATATTATCTATTGTCTAAAAGCACTAACAATTTACTAAAATGATTCTTCGTGTGGATTATGTAGGAGAGTCAGAGATTTTCTTTTAGCATTAACTTATGGATTAATATGTAAATTGGCCCGAACTATACACCTTTTATCGATTTGGTACTTAAAGAAAAAAATTCACAAGGAGGTACTTGAACTTGTAATAAGTCAGCAAGTTACCCCAATGGACTAACGTCGTTTTATGCTGACGCGGCTTAGTTGGCCAATACTAAGTCACCACGTGTCAGTTTAAGTAGCTAGTGTGAATTTTTTTTCTTTAGGTACCAAATCATTAAAAAGTATATAGTTTATGGGCCAATTTACATATTAACCCTTAACTTATCAGTTTCCTTTTTATCACTTTGGTGCCTTTTAGATGGTGATGTTAGTTTTCTTTATTGACATTAGGTACTCTTTTTTTGTTGTTTTGGCAGAAAAAGCATTTGACGATGATGGAAACTTAAAGCAATCAAAGGAACTTTCTATTAATAAAGTTGGGCATGGTATGTGATTTCAAAGGCATTACATGGTTTGTTATGCTCTTATTATGGCAACATGCTCATGTAAATAGGTTACAGATATGTTTATTGAAGCTAATCCTTCAATGTATTTGTTTGTGTAGCATTACATGAGATTGACCCAGTTTTCAAAGAATTCTCTTGCTCTGAGAAAGTTTCGAGTTTGCTTTTCTCCTTAGGTTACAAAAGGCCAGTGATCATTCAGTCAATGTATATTTTTAAGGTATTTTATCTTGTGTTTTCCCTGATCATGAAGGCAATGTTTCTCTAGTGATAACACCCTTTGCTTCTAACCTGAGAATTTCAACTCCAAGTTATTGAGAGGTCTGATTTCAGTAACTTGAACATAATAGTTTTAATTTAGAGGGAAGTAGTGCATTTGGTAGTATGTTTTAAGGTTGATTCTTTTCATATTTATTTATTTATTTTTATAATAATTCACTCATTCAGTCAATGAAACCTGTGTTCATTTTGCATTGATGTTGCCTTTTAAAGGAATTTTTATTTGGCGTCTAATGTTAACTCATATCTCTCATATAACTAACTGGTCTTTTCAAGGTGTGAAGAATTATATTGCTTACAAAGCATAAAGATTGAGCTGAATTCTGATGGAATGGCACCTTTTTATAATCCTGCAGTTATTTCATTTTTTCTCTGGCCTCTCTCGATTATTTCTATTTACATGCAATTTTCATGATTGATTATTCAGCTTTTTCTTCTCTCCTGCTACCCTGTGTGGTGGATCCTACGGGACCTTGCTATTGCTGGACTTTTGTTAACATTAGGAATATGGAAATTTTCTGTAAGATTTAGGAATTTCTAGGGCATTGAGGTTCTATTTGTTGGCTTTGTTGTTTCTTCTGTTCCCTTCGTATCCCTCTGAGTATCTTCAAAACATGCAAGATGCTGGGAGTGGTTGATCGAATCTTTTTATTATTCTTCATTCCGTATATGTAGCTTTTTCATTAAGAGCGATGTAAACATTTGGTCTGAATTATAATAGATACTACTTAATATGCTGTTGGAATGGCATATTGTTTTGATGCTTTTACTTTTTTCTCCAAAATGGAAACACACACTTCTGTTTCTCTTCCAAAACAGAAACACTTAACTACTAATCCTGCTCAAAGGTGAAGATATAAACCCTATATAGTTTGTAATGGAGTTCGAATCTTATATCCTGTCTTTAGGGCTTTTCTCTTTCTTTTTTCCTTTCTTCCTTCCCAATTGGGTATGAGAGATGTATTCCCCCTTACATTCCTTCGACCTAGAGAAAAGGGAAAGAGGAAAAAAGAAAGAAGCTGAATTGGATTTTGTTGAATACTGAAGTTCTCTGCATTCTGCTAAAGTGTGATTCATTTTGACAGCAACCAGGTATAGGAGGTGAAGTAACTCCTCACCAGGACAACTCTTTTATTTACACTGAACCGAAAACTTGCACTGGGCTATGGCTTGCTCTAGAAGATGCAACAGTTGTAAACGGATGCCTTTGGGCCATTCCTGAATCTCAAAAAAGTACCTTTTTTACTTTTCCACATCTGCGACCTTTTAAAAATAGATAGATGATACCTTATTTTGATCCTGCTCTGTTTGTTTCCAGATGGTCTTATTAGAAGGTTCATTAGGGGTGAAGATGGAGTTTAC
Source organism: Fremontodendron californicum (assembly GCA_030761205.1). Classification (NCBI taxonomy): domain Eukaryota; kingdom Viridiplantae; phylum Streptophyta; class Magnoliopsida; order Malvales; family Malvaceae; genus Fremontodendron; species Fremontodendron californicum. The sequence goes on from JAULJL010000013.1 coordinate 25,864,588, forward strand.
TTTGATCAGCCTTCACCATCCTATGACCAGAAAGATTTTGTGCCTATTGAAGTGAAAGCTGGATCTTTGGTTGTAATTCATGGTGATCTTATTCATCAAAGGTTAGTTTTAAGAATTTTATTCAGAGCTCATTCAGCTTTATGGTTTAATAACTCAGTGTTCATTTCTTTCGTTTTTTGTGCTTGTACTATAGTTTTGAAAATCAATCTCCAAATTCGCGGCATGCATACAGCTTGCATGTGGTAGATACTGATGGCTGCAAGTGGGCAGAAGATAATTGGTAATTACATAAGCATTTATGTGCATCTTCTCATTATTTTTCAATGGTTCATCTTTTCGTGCTCCACAATTTCATTCTTTTATTCTTCATAGGATAAACATATTACCATTTATCTCGAAGGTGCTGATAATAAACACTTTTTTATTCTTATGAATCTTATTTTATCTGGATGGTTTATACTGTATAGCTATGTTACTCGGACTCGGGCGAGTGTCGGATACGGATATGTGTTTGACATGGGTATGTTCAATTTTTTCTAATTTTTTCCATATATTTGGAGGATCACACCTCCATACCCATGTCCACATATGCGTCGGATACGAGTGTCGGACACAGATATTTCAAAGAAAACGAAGAGTCGGAGTAACATAGTTGTATAGACAACTGGCAATTCAAATGTCTGTGTTGCCTGAATTCTTATGCTACCATCAGCAACAATATTTCCCTCTTGTCATATCGATATGCTAGGGTAACCTATAAAGAGTATATTCTTTGTATTTGTATAGAGTTTATAACCTCACAGGGAAACAATATTTCCAATTCAAAAATGGAAATTGAATTAGTCACCTCCTGTTACTGGTGAATCTATGGTTTTTCTGTCCAAAAATGTCTGCAAAAATACATTTGTTACCATCAGACATACATGGGAGAGATTGAATCCCATCCATTCGATATTCCTTGGTCTAATGATTAAAAAAAATCATACTAAATCATAATTTGTAGTAGTCATTGAAGTTTACACTATTTTTTTTCAGTATATAAGATTCTCGTTCTTGAAAATCCGTACTTTTCCAAACCCAGAAAACAGACGGAATTCTAGGGTTACTCCTTGGAGCAAATACTTTTATACACACTTCTTCCGGTTGATCTACACCATTCTCTATTCTCTTAAGATGATAAACTAATAGTAGCAGAAATCTGTTGTAGATATCAATCAATGAGTAGATTTGTTCTCTAATTGACTGAATTCTATGCTTCCACCTCTCTCTACGTGACTCATGATCTATATTGGTGATGATTGATCATTTTTCAAATTGATCTTTTCCCCTTTTCAGGATCAAAAGAAAAGTGGAGCCAGAGCCCCTCTATGCTTCTTGATCAGACCCGAGAGAGAGAGTTTAGCCCTGCTAGTTGCATGGAGCTTTCATGTACGTGTCTAAGTAAACTTATTTATACTCTGGCAGTATGTGTATTACAGGATTGTGCTCACCGTATACTATATAGTATATACTGACAAACCAAAATGGCTGGCCATTTTAATGTTCCTTCACCTACTTTTCGTTGTTTATTGCTATGCTACGCTACATGGACTCTTCAATAATGATTGTCGTATTTGTGTCCGATACTTTATCACGAAAGTGGATATTTTATCACAAAAGTGGACATGGTTTTTCTAACTGTTGCATTTAAATATTATTATTTAAGATATTGTTATAAGATGTATTTACGTATCCGTATCTCTGATTTTTTGATTTTTTATTCGAATTTGCGAGTTAATTTTAAACAAAAGATGAGTCATATTCGGATACTGATACCGTTGTCCATGTATAGGTTTATTGACCTCTCATCAATATAATAATACATCCGCAGAGAAATTTAATAGCTATTTTGAATGCCTTTTTGTTTGTTTGTTTTGCATGATGCAATATGTCTATTTATAACTTATTGAAAATTAAAAGATGTTTCACTATTGGTTGACATTTGGCTCAATATTTATTGGATACACGAATCAATTAAAATGCAAAATGTTGCACTCTTATTTTTTTGGCAATAGCCAGCTAATAAAGAAAGGGCTGTGATGTTTAGACCGACCGGCCGAAAACAACATTGAAGAGAGGGAAAAAGATTAGTGGAGTGAAATGGCAAGATATTAAAGAAATTTATTTATTATCAGTTAATTTTTCAATTGCATACTCAAAAATTATAATAAAAAAGATTTGACAACATAGATATTAATGCATGTTAAAAATTTTAATAAAAAATATAAATATTTTCAAAACGGGTGAAAATGTATGTCAAAATTTTAAATTTCAATATTGACATGTACAATTATATGAGAAAATATATATTTTTATAATCACATTTTTTATTTTGTAGCTCTAACTTTTAGAGTAATTTTTTATTCCTTCTGCTTTCCACTATTCTTACTAAATGGAGTGTAAGAGTTGATTGACCATTCAGAAATCATTTCCAACATATGATCTTTTAGTGTTGCTAAGTTAGAAGTAAAATATCAGTGGAATTTTAAATGAACATTGGCACTTTTTTTCAGAAATTAGTTGCACATTGATCAAACTATAGAATTCAGTTTTGGGATGTATATGATGTTTTGTAAAGAGAATTATGAGTTGGGTTCAAGAAGGGTATTAAGGAATTTTTTGACTGTTCAAGTTTGGTTTGGCTCAAAATATGGACACAATTTTATGTTATGTTCGACTTGTTTATATAAGAATACTGTCCAAGTTTGCATAAATCAATCTGTAAAGAATATTAGCATTGTAAGGAATATTATACTAGATTAGCATTGTAAAGAATATTAGACTAGATTAGCATTGTAAAGAATATCACATCTTTCTAGATTAGCATAATCTTAGGCATAATTATTTCCTATCTTGTACAATTCATGTTATCACCCTATAAATAGGGTTCTTATGTAACCTATCAAGAACACACCAAAATACAAGTTATCTTCTCTCAACTTGTTTCTCTACATTTTACTTCTCAACATTTTCGTTTCTTCTACTTTAGTCTCTTTTTCTTAACATGGTATCAGAACACTAGGTGTTCAATTTTGCTTCTTTGCTATCTTTCTCTGCTTTTGCTCTCTGCTTTCTTCTTAGTTTACCATTCATTAGCCACTTTCTGCTCTCATAGTACTTGTTCCTACTATGGAAAAATTAGATATAAATCAACTTATTTCAGCTGTTCTTGATGGATACAACTATCAGACTTGGTTCTAGGGAATGAGAAGCTTCCTTAGGAGAAGAAAACTATGGCGCTATGTTACAAGAGATGTCAAACCTCCCACTAAGTCTGAAGGAGAATCAGATAAAGACTTTGCTTATCGTCTTGAAGATTGGAATAGCAAAAATCACCAAATAATCACTTGGTTTCGCAACACTTCTACACCTTCCATCCATATGCAATTTAGTCGTTTTGACACAGCTAAGGAAGTTTGGGATCTTCTTGCAACTTGCTACACCACCTTAGACTTGGCTCATCAGTACCAATTACTTGGCGAACTCCACTCCTTACGTCAAGAACCAGGTGAAGAATTCTGAACAGGATAAGATGAAGAATTCTGAACAGGAAAAGTTTGAAGAGAAGGGAAATTCACTTTCTCATATTTTAGGTTAGGAATACAATAGAGTATATAAAGGAGTTACTAGTTGACTTGGAAAGTAGAAACTAGGAAACTAAATCAGAATCTGCTACCTAGGGAAACTAAATATTTACAATTACTCCTAATATATACATGCTGATTTACAGCCTAATTACAGCATATTTCCAACACTCCCCCTCAAGCGGATGCGAAGATATTTTGCATTCCAAGCTTGCTGATTGATTTCTGGAAAATGGCACTAGATAATCCCTTTGTAAGTACATCAGCTAGTTGACCATTTGAAGGAACATATGGTACACAAATCTGCCCTGAATCAAGTTTCTCTTTGATGAAGTGTCGATCAAATTCAACATGCTTGGTCCTGTCATGTTGAACAGGATTGTGAGCAATACTTATTGTAGCCTTGTTGTCACAATAGAGCAGCATAGGACCTTCTATTCTGATTTTTAAGTCAGATAGAATTATTTTTAGCCATAATAGTTCACATATTCCATGAGCCATGGCTCGAAACTCTGCCTTTGCACTAGAGCGTGCCACAACTGATTGTTTATTGCTTCTCCAAGTGACAAGGTTCCCTCCCAGGAAGGTGAAATACCCAGTAGTTGATCTTCAGTCTATCTTGGAACCTGCCCAGTCCGCATCTGTATAGGATTCCAGTTTAAGCTCTTCTCCCTTTTTAAATAGAAGACCCTTACCTGGAGATCCCTTCAAGTATCTTAGTGTTCTAAAGACAGCTTCAAGATGGGTTTTTTTAGGATCATGCATGAACTGACTCACAACACTGGCAGCATAGGCAATTCTGGCCTTGTGTGAGACAAGTAGATAAGTTTCCCCACCATTCTCTGATATTCTCCTTTATCCACTGCTTCTACCCTTTCAATTAATTCTCCTAGTTGATGATTAGCCTCTATCGGACTATCAATAGGTTTGCAGCCAGTCATTCCAACTTCTTGAAGTAGATCTTGAGTATACTTCTTTTGAGAAATGAAGATTCCATGTTGTGACCTGGCTACCTCAATTCCCAAGAAATATCTTAAGCTTCCTAAGTATTTGATCTCAAATTCTTTTGAAAGCTTGGCTTTCAAAGCGGCTATTTCTTCTTGATCATCACCTGTTACAATGATATCATCTACATACACAATCAAAGCTGTAATCCCCTTTTTCAAAGAATTTTTTATAAATAGAGTATGATCACCTTGACTTTGAAAATAGCCCTGATTTCTCATAGCTTCGGCAAATCTTCCAAACCATGCTCGTGGTGATTGCTTTAAGCCATAGAGAGCTCTCTTCAACTTGCACACTTTTTTCCCTCCTAAGTTTTCTCGGTATCCTGGTGGAGTATCCATATAAACTTCCTCTTCCAAGTCTCAATGAAGAAATGCATTCTTCACATCTAATTGATGTAGTGGCCATTCCTTTGTTACTGCTAATGACAGAAGGATTCGGATTGTGTTGATCTTTGCTACTAGTGCGAATGTCTCATAATAATATATCCTATAAGTCTGGGTGTATCCCTTCGCAACCAGCCTTGCTTTATATCTTTCCAATGTTCCATCAGGCTTGTATTTTATAGTGTAGACCTATTTACAGCCAACAGTCTTCTTATGTTTGGGCAAATCTACAATCTGCCAAGTCTGATTTTTCTCCAAGGCTCTTAGTTCTTCATTCATGGCCTCTCTCCAGGGTTTTGAGGCAAGGGCCTCTTGCATAGATGTGGGAATTTTTTGGGACAGAATTGATGTGAGGAAAACACTGTATTGAGGAGAAAGGTTCTGCAAGGACACAAAATGAGACATGGGATGTTGGGTACAACTCCTAACTCCCTTTCTTAGAGCAATGGGTAAATCAACATTATTTTCAGAACTATGAATAGAAATTGGTGCATTATTTTCATTACCTGATTCAAGGTTGACAATTGGAGCCTGAGAAGTGATAGTAGACGCTTTCCTCCTAGAATACACCTTCAGAATCGGTGTTTTCTGAGCCTCAATATCTGTTTTTGCTTCAGGTTTGGGTTCAGGTAGACTCTGGGAAGGATGGTTTTCAAGTTGTACGGTGTTGGCATCGGGTTCCAGGTTTAGTTCAACGTCAGTGATCTCGGATTGACTTGGATAAGATAGAGATTCAATGGTCTCAGTGAATGTCCTGGATGAAGAATAATTTTCTTGAGAGCTCTCCTTCATATGCCAATCACACCTATCTTCTTCTCTTGAATTATTCTCCCCCGGAAGATAGGTCTTCCCAAAGTAATTTTGATTCTCCACAAATGTTACATCCATGGTGACATAGGTCTTCTTAGTGGGAGGATGATAGCACTTGTAGCCTTTTTTTGTTGGAGAATATCTATTGAAAACACACTTCACGGCTCTAGGATCAAGTTTACTTCGCATATGAGAATGAATGTGAACATAGGACACACAGCCAAACACCTTTGGTGGTAAAGATCCAACCCCTTTGAAATTTGGGAACAGGTTCACAAATTTCTTGATGGGGCTCTGATTTTCGAGAACTCTAGTCGGCATCCTATTAATCAAGTATGTTGCTGTAAGAATGGCATCTCCCCAATAAAACTTGGGTACCCTGCTTGAAACATGAGAGACCGAGCAACTTCAAGAATATGTCTATTCTTTCTTTCAGCGACACCGTTTTGTTGAGGAGTGTCAATGCAAGTTGATTGTTGTAGAATGCCTTCATTTGATAAATATGTCAGGAGCTCTTGATTAAAATATTCTCCTCTATTGTTAGATTTCAAGGTTTGAATGTTGACTCCAAATTGAGTCTTGATAAACCTATGGAACATTGAGAATATAGCTGGAACTTCAGACTTGTTTTTCATTAGATACACCCATGTAGTCCTTGTACAATCATCAATAAAAGTAACAAACCACCGAGTGTCAGAAATATTGGCAATACGAGACGGTCCCCATACATCCGAATGGATTAAATTAAAAAGAGTAGAGAATTGAATCTCTTTTTATTGGAAAAGTGGTACGATGATGTTTAGCAAGGATACAAGACTCACAATATAGACTCTTCACATCAATTTTGTGAAATAATTTAGGAACAGTTTATTTAGTAAGGTAAAAGGTGGGTGACCTAAGCGATTATGCCAAAGATAAATCTGATCTAAACTTGTGTTCTGAGAAACTAGACATTGAGACCCTTCTTCACCATTCCAAGTTGTATCCAAGTAGTAAAGTCCATCTATCAGCTTACCACGCCCAATCGTTTTCCCCGATCGGTCCTGAAAACAACAACCAAATGGGAAAAATTTAACTGAGCAGTTCAAATCTTTTGTGAGTTTTCCAATGTACAAGTTGAAATCCAATTTAGGAACATGAAGAACTGAATGTAGGACTAAGGTGTTGGAGATTTTTACAGTTCTTTGACCAGCAACTGAGGAAAAAGTTCCATCGGCTACTTTAATTTTTTGTTTGCCTGAACATGGTGAATAGCTAGAAAAAATATTGGACATAGAGGTCATGTGATCAGAAGCACCTGAATCAATGATCCATGTGCTAGAGTCAAAGTTTAAGGCTTTTATACCTGAGAGAGCCATAGAACAAGAACCTGTAACAGTGGACTCAGAAGTAGAGTTGGTTTTACGGTTATCCAGCTGGTTCAACAAGTGCCTAAGCTTCTGAACATCTTCCAGATTAAACCCATCTAACCCTGGTTCACTGTTTCCATCCACAGTTGTGGCCTGATTTGCTTGACTTGAACGATTGGTCCCAGATCCTCCTCGGTTGCCATACTGCTTCATTTTTGGTGGCTTTCCATGTATCTTCCAGCAACTAGCCCGTATGTGTCTTGGCTTATTGCAATAGTCGCACCAAAGTTTATCCTTGTCCTGGAATTTTCTATTGTCTGTAGGTTTAGTTGCTGCAAGTGCAGAATTCTCAACGGTTGCATCTCCACCTTCCATGGTTTTTTTTCCCACTAGTTCCTTGTTGCTCTCTTCACCTCTTATAATAGCAAATGCCTCATCAAGATCAGATAGAGGATCTCTCCCCAGAACTCTATCTCTCGCTTGATCATACTCAGAATTGAGTCCCAACAAGAACTGTATGACACGCTCCCTTTCCATGAGATCTTTGATTGTCTTTGCATCCTCAGAGGATTTTAACTCCACATTTTCATACAAGTCCAATTCAGTCAACAATCCTCTAAGTGTGTTGTAGTAGTCTGTGACATTCATGGATCCCTGTTTGGTGTTGAAAATCTATCTTTTAATTTGAAATATCTGTGTAACAAAACCAATTTTAGAATATGTTTTGTTCACAGCATCCCAAATGTCTTTGGTAGTAGGCAGCAACATGTAGGTTTTCCTGATTCGAGGTTTCATGGAATGAAGTAGCCATGACATAACCATGTAGTTTTCTGCCTCCCAACTTTCATATTTAGGATCCCTCTCATTTGGTGAGGTTTCACTAATATGCTTGAACTTCCCCTTGCTTTTCAGAGAAATATTCACAGATTGGCACCACTCCATAAAGTTCTTCCCGTCGAGTTTAGAAGTAGTAATATGTAAGGTTGGATTTTCTGCATGAATAGCATTGGGTAAAACAATAGGTTTGGATATTTCTGACATGGTTTTTGGGATATTAGACAGATTCAGCAATGAAGGCTAAAAAAATAATAATATCAACAATGAAGGTTGATGTTTAAGCTACGGCAATGAAGGCAAAAAGAAATTGTGAATATCCCTAAAGAAAGGTCTGCTCTGATACCATGAAGAATTCTGAACAGGAAAAGATGAAGAATTCTGAACAGGAAAAGTTTGAAAAGAAGGGAAACTCACTTTCTCATATTTTAGGTTAGGAATACAATAGAGTATATAAAGAAGTTACTAGTTCACTTAGAAAGTAGAAACTAGGAAACTATATCAGAATCTGCTACCTAAGGAAACTAAATATTTACAATTACTCTTAATATATACATGCTGATTTACAGCCTAATTACAGCATATTTCCAACACCAGGTCAGTCAGTTACTGATTTTATTGTCCATATGCAGTCAATATAGGATCAGATTGCTCTCTCTGAACCAAATTGGCTTTGTCCAACAGACGCCATTACATATACAAAATATCGCGATCAATTGCACCTGGTTCAATTTCTTATGTCCCTCAGAGAAGATTTTGAGTCTGTCAAGGCTTTTATGCTCCATCGGAGTCCTCTTCCTACTATTGAAAATGCAGTTTCTGAATTAATATCTGAAGAGACTCGCCTGGGATTACTGAAACCTCATCGTACTGATGTTGTGTTGGCCACTACTTCTCGAGGACCAAATATTCCAAACTTCTGTTGCAATTTTCGAAAATTAGGTCATATCCTTCCTAATTGTCTCACTGTTGAATGTCGATTCTACAAGAAAATAGGACACATTTCCAGTCGATGTCCTGCCAATCCTATGGTTGAATGTCGTTACTGCAAATAGACCTGGCAATTCGTGTATCCGTGTCGTGTTCGTGTATTTTGTCGTATCATAATCGTGTTTAAGGTATTTTATATTTATATAAATTTTGATACGTTAATAATTTGTATTATATAGATTTTGAGACATTCGTGTATTTGTGTCATGTTCGTGTTTTTTTTCGTGTCGTGTCGTGTTCGTGTCTTGTTTTTAGTTATTTTTTCGTGTCGTGTAATCGTATCGTGTCCAATATTGCTAAGTCTAACTGCAAAGCAAAAGGTCATGTTATTGAGCACTGTCCAACGAAACCCACTAGATCTCAGAATCACTCTGCTGGCTCTCGACATATCTCACTCTGCTGCTGCTGCTAATGAAGACTTCACTACTACTACCTCTCCTACTCAATTTACCATATCTCTTGGTGATCTTCAAACCATCCTACAACAAGTCCTTTTCTCTGGTAATCACACTGCTCTTTCTACCACCACAGGTACATCTTCTTGGTTCTTCGACTCTGCTTGCTCTAATCATATGACCCATGACTCATGGTCTTTTTCTTCTTTATCTCCTATCACATCACCTACAATCCACACAGCTGATGGTTCTATCATGAAAGTTACTCATACTGGCAATTTCTCAACTTCGACCTTAAATTTGCCTGATACATTTCTTGTACCCAAATTGACTTTAAATCTCATTTCTATTGGTCAACTATGTGAACTCGATTTTGACATAATATTTTCTTCTACTGGCTGTCACGTGCAAGATCCACAGAAGGGAAAGGTCTTTGGGACAGGCCATAAGGTTGGACGTTTATACGAGCTTACCTCTCTATATGTTCCTACCTCTCATTCCTTACTACACTATGCCGCCACTGTTCCTTCCTCTTTCCAATTATGGCATCTACGTCTGGCTCATCTATCTTTTAGTAAACTCCATTCCTTAATTTCATCTGGGTCACTAGGTTCTGTTGCTAATGAATCTCTTTAACGTATTTCGCGTCAAACTGCAAAACAATCTGCTTTATCTTTTAATATAAATGATTCTATTTCTCATGCTCATTTTGATCTTGTTCACTCTGATATTTGGGGAGCCTTACCTACACCAACAATGGGTGGTACTTTGTTCTGTTCATTGATGATTATTCTCGCTTTACATGGATTTATTTGATGAAGAATCATTCAGAATTACCTCAAATTTAATGAACTTTGCATCCATGATAAAGACTCAGTTTTCTCAGACTATCAAAATCCTACGCACTGATAATGCATCAGAATATCTTGAGTCCACTCTTGCTATGTTTCTTAAACAACATGGAACTATTGTTCAACGTTCTTCTACCGGCACATCCCAACAAAATGGCAGAGCAGAACGAAAGCGCCATCACATTCTTGATATCTCTCAATCCCTACTTTTCTCTGCATCTTGTCCATCTAAATTTGGGGTGAGGCAACTTTCACAGCTGTATATGTTATCAATAGAATACCTTCTTCCACCATCTCAAACCTCTCCCCTTATGAGCGATTGCATGGCACTCCACCTGCTTATAACTCTCTCAAAGTCTTTGGGTGTGCTTGTTTTGTGTTACTTCAAACCCGTGAGCATAACAAATTACAACCTCGTGCGCGTCTCTGTTGCTTTCTACGATATGGTATTGAACATAAAGGGTATAGGTGTTAGGATCCTGTCTCTAATCGCCTTCGCATTTCTCGACATGTCATTTTCTAGGAAAATATCATGTTTTCTTCCTTATCTCGTTTGCATACCACTTCTCCATTACTTACTAATATGTCTCATGAATTATTTCCCAATACTTCTGATGCACGTACAGAAACTTCCAATTTTACGGCTCATCCTTTAGATTCTCTCCCAGATGATGAACCTGTACCACCTTCCACCTCTGAATTGCTTGTTGAGTCAACATCCCGGTCTACAAGAGTAAGGGTACCCCCTGTACGCCTTCTTGATTATCATTGTTATTCTACTATTTCTACCTTATATGAGCCTCAATCCTATCGGGAGACTAGTATTGACCCTCTTTGGCAGCAAGCTATGCAAGAAAAACTTCAAGCTTTGGAAAACACTCATACTTGGGATTTGGTTGATCCTCCTAAAGACAAAGCTCTTGTGGGATGTAAGTGGGTTTATAAAATCAAAACCCACTCAGATGGGACTATTGAAAGATACAAGGCGCGTCTTGTTGCTAAGGGATTCACACAGGAATATGGTATTGACTATGAAGAAACTTTTGCACCTGTTGCCTGTCTTACTTTTGTGCGTAGTTTACTTGCTGTTGCTGCAGCCAAACAATGGCCTTTATATCAGATGGATGTTAAAAATTCATTTCTCAATGAAATTCTGGATGAAGAGGTTTACATGAAACCCCTTCAGGTTATTCTCATCCTGCCAACAAAGTCTGTCGTCTCCGTCGAGCTTTATATGGCTTAAAACAGACCCCTCGTGCTTGGTTTTCTACCTTCAGCAGCATTGTATGTGATTTTGGCTTCTCTTCGAGTGCATATGATTATGCCCTCTTCATCCAGCAAACTGATCATGATATTGTCTGCTTCTTCTTTATGTTGATGACATGATCATCACTAGTAGTGATACTATTGGAATTTCCAAATTCAAGCAATTTCTTTGTAGCAAATTTGACATGAAAGATCTTGGTCGTCTCAGTTATTTCTTGGGACTGGAGGTTACTTCTACATCCACTGGCTATTACTTGTCTCAGGCAAAATATGCATCTGACCTTCTTTCCCGTCCAGGCATTACAGATAATAAAATTGCTTCCACTCCTCTTGAACACAATGTGAAGTTGTCTCCCACTGATGGAACTCCTCTGTCTGATCCTACTCTGTATCGGCAATTAGTTGACAGTCTTGTTTATCTTACTGCAACTCGCCCTGGCATCTCTTATGCTGTCCACATTGTTAGTCAGTTTATGGCTGCTCCAAGGTCTTCTCATCACGCAGCTGTTTTACGCATTCTTCGTTATGTTAAAGGTACCCTATTTCGTGGACTTCAATTTTCGATCTCATTTTCCTTCCAGCTACGTGCGTATTCTGATGCTGATTGGGCTGGTGATCCAACCAATTGACGGTCTACCACCGGCTATTGTATTTTTCTTGGTGATTCTTTAATCTCCTGGCGTAGTAAGAAGTAGTCATTTACAGCTCGTTCTAGTACTGAGGCAGAGTACCGTGCCCTTGCTGATACTACGACATAATTATTGTTGCTTTGTTGGCTTCTTTTTGATCTTGGTGTACCTGCTTCTTCTCCAACTCCTCTCTATTGTGACAATCAGAGTGCAATTCAAATTGCTAATAATGATGTTTTTCATGAAAGAACTAAGCACATTGAGATTGATTGTCACTTAATTCGTCAACATATAACTAATGGTGATCTTCGTTTATTCTTTCTTCGCTCAGAAGACCAACCTGCTGATCTCTTCACCAAAACTCATCTTCTTGGGCGTCTTGATAACTTACTTAGCAAACTCAAGATGATGTTTCTACCTCCATCTTGAGTTTGAGGGGTGTGTAAAGAATATTACACTAGATTAGCATTGTAAAGAATATTAGCATTGTAAGGAATATTAGACTAGATTAGCATTGTAAAGAATATCAGACCTTTCTAGATTAGCATAATCTTAGGCATAATTATTTCCTATCTTGTATAGTTCATGTTATCACCCTATAAATAGTGTTCTTATGTAACCTATCAAGAACACACCAAAATACAAGTTATCTTCTCTCAACTTGTTTCTCTACATTTTAATTCTCAATATTTCTGCTTCTTCTACTTTAGTCTCTTTTTCGTAACACAATCTAAATTTTTGTACAGAATGATTAATCCTTTTCTTTTTAAAAAAAGATCAACTCCTCTTAAAAAGGACCGACCCCTTTAAATTTTTTTTTATATAATTAACAATAAAATGAGTTGGATCGGGTCAGACCTGTACAAAAAAATTATATGCCCAAAACTCGATACGTTTTTAAAATGGGTCGAGTTTTTTTTGTCCGAGTCTATTTTTCGAGTCTAAATTTTTGTTCAACCTCTCTCAAATATCGAGCAAACTTTTAAATTTGGACGAATAACCCACCTTGAACATGTCTACTCATGGATGCGTTCAAAAGTATTTCCCAACTTAATTTCTTTTGTTAGTTGACTCTTCTTCCTTGATGTGGTTGGGAGGGTGAAAAGGAAGGAGCCATAAATATGTATTTATATAATAACAACCAACTAATCCAAAAATGGAGGGAGTGAAAAAAAGAAAGCATGGTATATATGCAATATGGCAAAAACTTGATTTCATTGTTACGAAAAAGAAATATAATTGCACGTGAACAAGGCAAGGCATGCATATAATTTTTGAAATTGAATGTTACACGCAACAGCAGCAACAGCAACAGCAACAGCAACAAGACTAATAATTGTAAAGAGTGTATTGACTTTAAGATTACAAAAAAGAACACAGGCTATGGTCTGAGGATAAAGTGGGCTTGAATTTTTGAAACATTGGAGCTTTGTTCTTTATTGAAGGATGGGGTTACATTGCTACAGTACTACTACTACTTCTGCAAACAGGTTTTTAAAGGAACCCATCCAACTGTTTTACTGTTTTTTTTTTTTTTTTGTAGTTTCATGGTGTGAGATTGTATTTGTCTTGATTGATGAGGCAGATGCAGGAAATGAGAGTAAAAAAAAAAAAACAAGGACAATCCCCTCAGCTTCCCTATTTTTGGCCAAAGCCCAATTAATGCTGGCTGCTTCCAGACTCCCTAGTTGGATTTTTCACTAGATCACGGTCGGTTTTTCTCGGCAATACGCGCTTTCTTTTCCTGTTTCTCTCTTTCTCTCTCTGTTAGTGCCGCCTGCATTTTCATCATTATGCATAACCAGACATTCAGTGATGAAAGCCCTGCAAAAGTTTCAGTGACAATTTCAATAGGCATCTTCTCCTTATCTCTCCACCTCCCTTAATTCCCTTTTTGTGATTAATGGTCTGATAATTAATTTTGCATGGGTTTTATCCTATGAATTAATTATCTACAGTCAGGCAAAGGTTTTACATTTTCATGCCCTAATTTAGTAATTTAAAGCTTATATATAAATGCTTTTTTATATGGTGAATGAATGAATGAATGTCTGTCTGGCTGGTTTAAGAGGTGATGAAAGGACAAAACTTCTATCAGCAGGTGGCGTCTGTCAACCCTGGGTGAAAGGGTTTTAGGGTTTTAGCTGTTTTTGACCTTTTATTGGTAAAAGAACAGTAATGGCCAAAGTTTACAGATCTTGCACATGTACAACCACACCAATTTAGAAGTCCAAAACTCTTCCAAGTTTGATACATAATGCAAGAAAATAAGACCTATTATATGGTTAATTAAAGCCTACTTACTAAGATACTGCTCTGCAATTTCAATCTCTACGTCGACATTGCCAAATGTATGAAGATCAACTAAAATTTTGTGGGAAAAATTAGTTAATAAGAATTGATCTAATTTATTTATATTGAGGCAACATTGCCGGAAAAGATTGTTGAGAAGAGATCATGTAATTATCTTCTAGGTAGTAACATTCAAAGCAAATTTTTATTAATGTTGAGCACAATGAGCAACCCTTGGCAATTAAGCTGCGATGTCCTTTTCTGTTTGCACCACATTCGCAATTGCATTTTTCAATACATAAATGGAGTAGTCGAGTTAATTTCTCTGATTGTTACTATTATATTGAATCTAAGCAGAATTTGCTGGATGTTTTGGCACAATGTATAGCAGTTGGAGCCTTTGATGTGCTTAATTTTGATCTTCTTAATTAATTTGTCTCCAAAGGAAAGGAGATATGATCAAATTGCACTATACTGTACAGTTATTCTGGACAAATTTAACTCCCTAGGAATATATGGAATTTGAACATACATGAGAAAAACAAAATTTTACTGACATATACCTGAAAACCCCATATATATCCAGTCCAAGTTTTAGGTCACTTCAACATCAAACTCTTTCACATCCTTCTTCTGTTCTATATATGTCTCCCAATATTGCCTTCCCATCTCTCTCTCTTTTTGTATCGTTCAATGAGTTGTAGCCTTGTAGGAAATAGACAAAACTGTCAACAACGAAAGTTCTGCAATTGCATCGTTTAAAGAAACATGAAGGAGCTCTACCTTGGGTTTAACCAACATGGTCCAAATGCGTTTTAAAGGAATCCCAAAATAACTACATGTCCTTATCTTACAGTTGAACCATGCATGACAGACACAGATGAAACAGTCCCTAGTTTCCTACAAAAAAACAAACTAATACAGCTTAATTAACCATCTTTACTTAAATAGCAAACTAGTATTTAATTGCTGCATTTGTAGCCACATGCTATAAGCTATCTTCTTCTTCAGTTCTTCAGAGGAAGAAACTCAAAATACTGGTTTGGAGTGAAGGTTGTCTTTATGGCTCTGATGGGCACTTGGGTGTCTTTCTTGCTGATATTAATGCCGTAATTGCGATCGTGGCTTCCGAGGGGAAACAGCTCAAGGGTCTGATCTTCTCTGTTTTCATCTTCAAGAGTGGTAATAATATTTTCTTGGTGGGGTTTGAATGAACATAAATTTTGAGTGTTCAAAACTCTTCTAGCGTCTAATGAAGTTGTGGTCATGCTGTTTATGAGGTAAATTGGTGAACAGGAGGACAACCCCCACGTTGAAACTGATCTCCCCACTGCACTCTTTCTCTGTTGTAATTCCTTCTCCTGAATTTGCATCCACCCATTTCCTCCACTTTTTGTTGTTCCTACTGCTACTATCCCATGCGTTGAAATGAATTCCTATGCAAAAATAGACAAAGGGTTATAATAGTTTGAAGTAGGGATTTAAATTACAGTCTCATAGTCTCATATGTGTGTTTTCGATTTCCTCGCTGACCGATGAATATCGATGACGAAGAGAACTAAAACCGCCAAAATAGCTATCAAGTAAAACAGAAGAGTAATTAAAGCTGATACTATAGTAAACAAATTAAGCTCACACCAAGTCCGAAAAAATTATGAGCCCTTTCATAACAACAGCCCCAACAGAAAGTAAAGGAATGCAGCTTTTAGACCCCTTCTTTTCCCAACATATTAGCAACAGCTTTTTCATAGCTTGCTCAATTGTTTTTTTGCTTCTCTTTTCTTGACTTTCTTTTCGAACCTTTTGATCTAATAATAATTAGCTCCTATTATTATGCCTTCTAATTTTCTTTCCGCGTCTTTCTGACTCTGCTTAGCTAATCCATGTTGAAGAGCAATAGGTCATGAAACAAAGACAAAAACTGATATACAGACCTCTGAAAGTTTACTGAAGTTTGAAGGAGGACCCTTGTTCTTTGTCTGTTCAATTTCACAGCCCCTCGTTTCAGTCCCTATTGGCAATGAAAATACTAAAACAAAACAATAAATGAAATCTCGTCACTTCTCTGCTTCTCTTTTAAAACATAGCTAGCTTGGAAGAATAATTAGTCATGCATAAAATGTTCAAATTCTATGTATATAGTTTACCTGATTCCTTCTTTTCCAAGCTTTCAGTATCAGATTGTCGTTCTTGTTTTGGTTGTTCAGACGTCTCCAGTTCGCGGCGGCGTTTTTGACGTTCTCTTGCTTTATGGTTTTGGAACCAGTAGAAAACATTCTTCCCTTCAATCTTTCCAAACCTCCGAAGCCGCGTAGCTATTTGTTGGATTTGTGCAGCTGACGGACACCGTGTCCCACGTCGATAAAGTTCCTCCAGGGCCAGTAACTGCTCTGGCGTTGGATTCCAACGTGAACTCCCTAAGGGCTGTTCAGGACTGAATTTAGCTGCCTTACTTCGCTCATTTGCATTAGTTGCTATATATAATATCAACACCAAGAAAAACATATATCAGTGCTGAAAAGAGATCAGTTTGAAAAAACCAAGAAAAGAAAAAGTGGGATTTACCCAAATCACCATGATTCAAAGCTAAAAGGTTGGTGGGGTTAGAGCAACCATGGCAAGGAGTTGCATTGTTGAATGAATGAGACGACAAGTTGAGGTCAGTGATATGGGGGTATCCCATTTTGAAGAAGCAAACAAAGCAGATTATTGGCTTTGTGAACTTTGTAAAGAAAAATATGAGAAGATAATAAGATTTTGAAGATCAGAGAGTTCACTCAAATTAAGGTTACTAAAGAGTGGGAGAGAAAAAAAAAAGAAGAAGCAACCATTGGGTTTAAAAAGGAACGCTACTTCCCAATAACATATCTCTTTGTCTCTCTCTCTAGCGCGCGCACATACTCGCACCAGAGAAGAATATGGAAAGAAGAAAAAGTGAACAAAAAGTACATATGGTTTCTACTTTCAGAAGGGACACCCAGCAAGAAATTGAGACCAAAATAAAAATAGTGAAAGTCATTAGGAAGGTACAGTACAGAACGGCATGTTGACTGTGTTAATAATACGTTACGCTAAAAAAAAAAGAAAGAAATTGTTTGTTTAGATTCGGTTAAAAAAATCCATTTTACTGTTTATAATATATTAAAATAATATAAAATTATTTTTATATTAATATTTAATTTTTTTCATAATTAAATTTAAATATTTTTTTATTATTTAAATAATAATTTAAATCGAATCGAACCGATCTAAATTGTTATATTCTAAATTCGATAAGTGAACAGATTTAATTATAAATATTTGTATAGAGAGTTAATTAGTTCTAATCTTCCTTTCTCAAATAAAATAAAATATACAAACTCATTTCTTGTCCATCAATCTAGTTAACGATCTTTGCCATTTATATTCGGTTTGGTAGCACTGCATTATCAAATGGATTCTTAACTTTTATATATATATATATATATATATATATATATATATATATATATATATCTATATATATAAAGGGATCAATTTTTATCGGTGTAAATTAATTAATTTTACGTATTATTATAATTTCATATATAATTGATATTTTAATAAATTGATAGCTGAATTTAATAATATAATCACATTTGTTTTATATGTAAAGTTTCAAAATTAATCTGATATTTATATCATATCGATCAAAAATATTATCGTTTTTATATATAAATATTTAACAATTAAATTTTTTTTACATCAAATAAATTATTAAATATTTTTAATTTACTCAAAATTTGACGTGCATAATTTATATAAATAGAGCATGAAATACAACCATCGAATTACATAAATATAATATAAATAATTATAAAAACGTATAAAATTAAATTAATTTTACATTAATATGGATCCATCCTTTACATATATATATATATATATATATATGTTACAAAGAAGAAGTTAATGTTTAGAATCTCAAATCACATAGCATGAATTTAAGTAAAACAAATTGTAACATCGGTCAATTATGTGTAGCGGTTTTTAAGTTACAGCAACCATTGATGCTTACATAAATAGGGGGTTCATTATTCGATTTTAATCGAATTAATCAATCGAAATTTAATTCAGTTTGGTTAATCGGTTAAACGAATAAAGTTTAGTTCGGTTAACAATTAATGATTTTAAAAAATTTCGGTTATCGATTAATTCGGTTTGGTTAAGCGAAAATAATCGAATTACATGAATTAACCGAAACTATGTAATGTTGCGTTATCATGCTTTCTTAGTTGTGTTTGTTTGATATTTGAATTTTATAATATGCTTTACTTTTGGATTTTGATTGGTTGGACTTGAATAGATTATTTGGATATAAAATTATGTATTAAAAATAGATTAGCAAAATAAATTAGGTATTTATTTCGGTTAATTCGAAAATCGACCGAATTAACTGAAATAATTTTGATTCAATTAATTCACCGTTTTAATTATTCGGTTCGGTTAACGGTTAATAAAAAGATACATTCGATTAATCTTAATTCGATTAAATTATTAATCGAATTAACCGAATAAATACCCTTATACAGAAATACAAGGGGCAAGCAAGCCATTTTAATAAAACGTTACTTCCTCATTTTCAGTACATAAAAATAGAGGCGGCAAAATGGATGGGCTGAACTGGCTCGCAAAGCTTAGTATCGAGTCCAATTTTGGTCAAGCCATGCCGGTTCCTTCACGACTTGTGGCACGGTTATATTATGAGTCTTATTGGATCTAATCTAATCCAATCCAATATTATTTTTTTTCCTATTTGTTAGTGTACTAGTGTACTCTTATTTAGATTGTTAAAAAATATTTGGTAAGAATATATGCCATGAATAAATATTTTAAGATCCTTATTGGCTACTCAAATTACTTAAGATCTTTAATTACCAAATTATTAGTATTCTTTTTGTTGGATTTCTCTTCTCTAAGTCTAAGATTACTATATTGGAAGCATATGAACAAACTTTCTTTTGAAAATATTGCCTATTCTTTTTAAATAAACTATTACCTTAAAAAGACTTAGCAATAATGTGAAACTTTTTATCATTACCAGACTAATAATAATAGAGTAAACAAACATAAAAGAAAATAAAAAAAAATTAAAATGGCAACAATAAAAAGAAAAATATATTTATTTTGCAAATTTGGACAAGGTCAAAACTTTATTTTAAGGAAAAAAGGGAGGAAAAGAAAGAAACTGAGACACTTCTCATAGTTCTTGAACAGCCAAATAAAGATTTTTGGCAAGAGTTGAATTACAATATCCCTGGTTTTACATATGGTCTACATTGGTTACCAAAATGAATATACATGATACTACATCTAATCTGAGGAAATAATCAGAATAATAGAATAAAGGGTTTTGCTAATGAGTGTATTTAGAATATTTTTTAATATTAGTAATATATTATTTTTAGTAATAATATTATATCAAATGTAATAGTTAACAATTTTATTTATTATTTTCAATGCATTAAGTAAAAATATTAACTATATATAATAACCTTAAAAAATATCTTAAATACTTGTTAACAAAATCTTAGAATACAAAAGGAACTCAGTTTGGGATCAACTGTTCAAGTTCAATCATTCGATCATGCTGATTTTGTTCTCTCAACTGTCATCTGTTAATCATGATATTCATGTCGTATTCATGTGTTATATTCGTGTTTAAGATGTTATATATTTTATATAAATTTAGATATTTTAATAATTCATGAAAACCAAAAAAAAAAATAATAATAATTCATGTTATATAAATTTTGAATATTCGTATATTAATATCATATTCATATTATTTTTTGTATCGTATTTTAATTGTTTTTTTTTTGTGTAAATAAAAAATTCCCGGATCTAACCGTCAACTCTCAGAATCAATGAATAGTAAATAATTAATCAGAGATATAGGGATTGACCTGAGATATAATACACAAATCAAAGAAGCCTTTTATACGATTTGAGAGCTTTGAATAAAGAGGGAAATCCAGTCTCAGTTAGTTATGAGACTCTTTTTGAGATTCAAGTCGTCAATGTCTGAACCCATCTTGGCCCGTTAAAAAGAGCCTGGACATATGGCCTATGAGGCTAACTTTTAACCTAACATTAGGCCTCATTTCCTCGGCCTTTCATTCATTGCCAACACTTTATCCTTCCTTTTCTTTTATAAATTAAGTAATAATAAAGAAACATAGAGAAAATAATTAATAACCTTTTATACGTTTTAAATCAAGTAGTACTGTCAAAATATACTTAAATAATTTTGATATAATTTTGTTAATCTTTGATATAATTTTTATAATTTGATTTGGTAACGTTTGATATAATTTTAATAACCTTTGATATATTTTAATTTAATTTTGATAACATTTTTAAAAGTTTTTGTAAACTTTGATAATGATATTTGATAATCTTTAATATAATTTTGATAACTTTTGTAATTGTTTTGGTATAGATATAATTTTGGTAACTTTTCAAATAAGTTTGATAACCTTCGATATAATGTTGGTAACTTTCGATATGATTTTGATAACCTTTAATATGATTTTTTTATTTTTTCATTTTGATAATTTTTTATATACTTTTGATAACTTTTATACAAATTTGGTAAACTTTGATGTATTTTTGATAATCTTTGATATAATTTTGAAAATCTTTGATATAATTGATAATCTTTGATATGATTTTGGTAGCCTTTGATATAATTTTGGTATCCTTTTAGTAATATTTGATATGATTTTGCTACCTTTGATATAATTTTGATAGCATTTGTAATAGTTTTGGTAATCTTAGATATAATTTTGGTAATTTTTTATATAATTTTGATAGTATTTGTACCTTAAATATAATTTTGGTAACATTTGATATAATTTCGATAATCCTTTTATAATTTTGGTAACTTTTGATATAATTTTGGGGGAGCCTTGATATAATTGTGGTAACATTTGATATAGTTCTGGTTACTTTTGATATAATTTTGAAAACCTTTGTAAAATTTTAGATAACATTAGTACTAATCTATACTATTAAAAAATGAGTGGCTAAGTTGGTGTCACGAGTAAACCTGTCCAAAGACCGGGCTACCCGCTCAAGCCCGAAGGCCCGCCCATATTTGGGAGGCTTGGACAAAAATATTAGGCCCAAAAAATGGGCTTAGGTGAAAAAAAATAAGGCACGTTTAAAAATGGGCAGGACCTTGGTTCTAACATTCAAGGCCCGAGCCCTGCCCGGCCCAGCCCTACCCGTTTTCTAATTAAATAATATATTATTTTTATTTATATATATTATGTAATTTATGTCATATAAAGATTAAATATATATAATATTATAGTGTAAACATTAAAAAATATGTTAAGTTGTCCATGTTTAAGAACTTCATAAAATATATATAAAATTACTGAAGATTAAATAAAAAATAATTTATTTTTAAAAAAAAATAGGAAAAAAAATAATATGGGTTGGCTTGGACAAAATTTGAGGCCTATATTTCGGGTCGGGTAGGGCTTGGGCAAGCAAATATAATGTTGATATCGTACATGGGTCCGGCACGAACCCTGCCCATGGACACCTCTAGTCACGAGTCAAGTGACACCAACTCAGTTGGTGAAAGTACAAAACAACTAAATGAAATTATAAAATAAAAAAATTAAATAAGGATAACTATGTATTTTAATATTTTATATAATATTTTTAATAAAAAAATATCTATTTATTTTTAAAAAAATCATCCAATCTTCTAAAAAAATCTACCCACTTAAAAACTACCAAAATTTTACCTACTTTTCTAAAAAACTATCCACTTAAAAAGATTACTCATTTGTTATATTTAATATTTTAAAAATAATTTATTTATTTATTTAAAAATATATTTTCACTCAAAGAGTGAGTGTCGGAAATTCTAGTTTTGATAACATTTCTAATAGTTTTGGTAATCTTTGTAATAATTTTGATAACTTTTGATAGTTTTGATAACTTTTGATATAATTTTGGCAATCTTTGGTATAGTTGTGATAATTTTTATAAGATTTTGGTAACCTTCGACATAATTTTGATAACTTTGATATAGTTTTGAATTTTAATAACCTTTGATATAATTTTGACAACCTTTAATATAATTTTGGTAATTTTTTTTATATAATCTGGTAACATTTTATATGATTTTAGTAACTTTTGATATAATTTTGATCTAATTTTAGTAAATTTTTTATAACTATTGAGGTAACCCTTAATATAATTTTGTAACCTAAGATATAATTTTGGTGATCTTTGATTTTTGATTACTTTTGAGCTAATTTTGGTAACCTTTGATATAATTTTATAATATTTTTTATAACATTTATAATAATTTTGTTAACCTTTGATAAATTTTGATAATATTTGTAATAATTTTGATATCATTTTATAAAAAAATTCCAATATATAGATTTACCTTATCTAACAGTGAATTATATATAATATTGATAGTACTTTAAAAAATGCTAATGCATACAATATTAGTTTCAAGTGAAACATCATTTATAAATAATAATGATATTAAGTAGTATAAAACTTATTGGATTCAAACTTATAAGAATGATAAATATTGTAAATTCTTTAGATAATAATTGCAGTAAATAGTAATGATTAATATTTTTATTAAAATAAATATATATTCAATATAGTTATATCTAAATTTGTTCATGGATTGGATTGGGTTCGAAAAGCTTGAAAACTCATTTTACTGTTCACAAATATTAAAATATTATTTTTATATTAATATTAATATATTTTATAATTAAATTTAAATATAAAATATTTTTTATTTAATAAATAATAATTCGAGCCCTATCAATCCAAATTACTAAAATCCTTATCTAAATTCGATCCAATTCTAACATAACCTTTTATGTTTATTAAGATTTTATCTAAGCAGCTTTGACTTTATTATAAAATAATATAAAAATAATTTTAATAGAGTAACATAATATAAGTTGAACTAACTTTGACTGCATTGACCAATTGTAAAATTAGTATCACATTCGAGATTTCGATGATGAGCAATATGATTAAAACAGTGATTTTAGGGTTTAACTGTCCCATGGTAGGCTGGAAATGGCGGACTAGCGCTAGGTAGCTTAGCCATGTCAAAACGATAACAAACAACCACTCCATGGTCTAGCTTAGCCAGCCTGTCCATTCGGGATACATCCAATAAAATTCTTCAAACAAAGAGCTTAGCCAAAATGCAAAGAATTCAAGGACTAGACTTAATTAATTTCATCCCGATTTTAATTTTTCACAAATCACGTTTTATATGTGTAATTTATTAAGTTTTGTAACATATTAAAAATAAATATAAGCATGTTAATCTTAAATAAAATTAAAGAAAAAAAAGGAAATCATAAGCTGGGTGGCACTCAAATTAACAAGGTAGCAAGTCAAACCATATAGCTAGCTGATTATAAAGAAATGGGCAAGACAAATTAAGAAATGGAAGCACAAAAACAGAAAGGGTATTTCAGTCATCATAAGAGAGGAAACTTTGACACAGATGAGAAAAAAAAAAAAAAAAAAAAAAACAGAAAATCAATAAAACAACTTGCTGTGACAAAGCAATGGTGGGTTCTGGTACAATACAAGAGCTTCAAGTTTTGTTTTACCAATGCTTTTATATATATATATATATAAATTCATATTCAACATCAATTTTGAATATATTCCCCAGACAACGGCTATTAATACTGGACAGTCCCACATCACCCTCTCCCAGCAACATTGAGTGAAAAAAAAAATTAATAATAACAAAAGAAATAACATATATAAATTAACACATAAACAAACAAAAACAAAAACTAGAAAACAGATGCCTAATAGCAAAGAAAATGCGAGCAGTGGGGGTGGTGGTACGAGAGTAAAAGGTGCAAAGTCCAAAGATTTTCAGAAGGGAAATAATTAAGATATTTATAAGAAGGTTCCAGGAATCAAGGGCCAAGATCATGTGACCAGACCCATAAGATAAGGAGCAACCAAAGTTAAAAAGTTTTTTCTCTCAATTTTCTCAAATTCTCATACTCAAAAGAGAGGTATAGCCTGCTAGCAGCTGTATAGCTTATTAGCTAACCAAGTTTCTACTTCTTTGAGAGATTCAGAGAAGTAACTCAAAACCCACTTTCTTTTTACACTATATAGAGCTAGCAAGTTAGGATAATCCCATTTGGCCTTTTATGGTCCTGTCTTTCAGAGTCTAAAGCTCCAAAGCAATACAGTTTCTCAGTTGGGCGCCACCCACAATTGAACTGATCAGTGCAATGACAATTTTTAGAGGAGTCAAAACAAGAAGGGGCAGATATAGTAGTGGAGCTAGAGCTGCAGTTTTCTTCTTGTGGATTATCTTTATTTTTTCTCAGTTAGGTTTGCACTTTGCTGTTCTCGAAGAAGCCAGTAGTACTACTACTTATCAGTCGTCCTTTAGGTCTCCCCCAAGGAAAGCCCAGTTTTTCGACACTGCTTCTTTTCATGCTCCATCAAGCTCACCTCAGTTTGCTGGAAATGAAGGTGATCCAGACACTGTATATGGAGATGATAAGAGGATTGTTCATACAGGTCCTAATCCTCTGCACAACTAGGGAGAAATTAAACCGATGGTAGGGTTATTTTTTTTTTCTTCTTCTTTTTACTGTGTAAGTTACTACATGTTTTTAATGCTAGAATTCTCAAGTAAGAATGTGTTACCAGCTTTTGTTTCTTTTTTTGAATTATTACAGTGAATGAGCAGAGAGCATTGGCTTTAGCCTTCTCAGTGATGTTTTAAATGAGGTTTTTTAGGGCAGTGTAGCTTTAGCAAATGGTCAAGAGAATGAGAAAAAGGAAGACAAGGGAAAGGCTAGTGTTAATGCTCTTTGTTTCTTTTGTTGTGTTTAATTTCTTCTTCTGTAACTCTCAATGTTAATGCTAAGATTCAATTGTCTTTTGAATTAAATTGCTGCAGTTCCTTTCACTCATCTACTTTGCTTTGTTCTGCAACTGTTGTGCCAGCCCATAACGCAGGTTAATTTCCCCCCATCCCCCTCCCCCCTTCATGACTTATATTTTCTTCCTTTCTGTCATAGTGTCATGGGATATTGGAGAGCTTCAAATATGAAAACTATGGGACAAACTGAAACCATTTTGTTTACTCTGCTGACCAATATTAATCCCCCAAAAAAGGAAAAGATAAAAAGTTGAAAACATGTAGAAGCTGAAGAATTCTGACATTGAGAATACTATAACTAGGGTTTTAGCCTAGGGTGTAGGTTACAGTTTTCCTAACTGTATCTTAGTTGATATATAGTAGTAATTAATAAAGTGTAGTCATGTGAGTTATTGACATATATAATCTTAATTAAATTCTGAAATCCATTAATTAATAATCACCCTCATCATCTAACATCTTAATTAGCATATTTTCTTAACATTGTAACATGAAGAATGAGAGTGACAGCAGATGATCTGACGGCTACTAGGTCGGCCACGGTAGCTCGTTTAGAGAAACTCAGCTGATCGATCAGGAGAGATGTGGAAGTTGGGAGGAACTCCCGAGCTAGGCTTTAATGGTTTTGCTGATGACTGTTTCGATTGATTATTCCTAGAAGCCCCGGCCATGTCTGATGACTTAAATGCGTCCATTTTTTCTCAAAGAGTATGCCTGTCTCGCTGGGCCAACACGCTTTCTCAAGACTTTGGACACTGAACCCTTCCAACATATATTAATTGGCATAAAAAAAAAAAAATTATATTTGATGTACCGATATATAGTGTATATATTTAGAATTAGATGATACAATATTATTAAAAATTTTAAAATAATTGTATTTTTAATGAGGTGATATCATCTATTCACTGACAGTATATAAATTTATATACACTGTCAGTGTATCAAATATAAATAAAAAAAAATAAAATTGCATTCCAGTCATTTGAGCACTCCCTCAAATTTTAAGTTAGAAATTTGAACACGATACGATAGATACGATACGAAAAAATAATTAAAATACGACACAATATAAAAATAATAATATGAGTATAATACGAATATATGAACGTGTCAAAATTTATATAAGACGAATTATTAACGTGTCAAAATTTACATAAATTATATAATTTTTCAAACACAATTATGACAACAGAAAATAACACGAACACGATACCAATACATAAACTCTAAAGAAAGTCCTTGATGCCTTTAGATTTAAAGTACAGCAACTCCTACAGCAACTCCAAATTAATATATTAAAAATAAAATAATTAAATACTAAATATATATTAGTAATTTGTTTCAATGTCACCTATGGACAAAGCATAGTTCAAGCTCTCAAGGGGGAGAGATTCAGGGAAATCTGTAAGAAGTCATAGAAACTTCCTTGGAATCAGCTTTGTCAACTAAACCCATAATAAAACACCTTTTGAAATATAATATTGGGGCTGGAGAAAAGAGAGATCTTTCTCCTCAAATTAATATTATATTAAGTTTTGCTAAGTTCAAAAGATTCTATGGAAGTATGAGAAGAAGCAGATATGAAGGCAAGCTATTAGTTTCTGCAAGGAAAGTAACCCATGAAATGAATGTTTGCTTGGGAGCCATTATAGAGGGAAGGGGGCATATTAAAAGAGTGAGTTAAAGAAGGCTTGATGAGAGTGCAACTACCTCATCTCTTTCTTTCTCAACTTCCATAAAAACTAGACCCGACAATATTGAACACGAATGATTACAAGACATCAAAAAAAAACACGACACGAAAAAAATAACGACAAGAATATACGAATATCTCAAAATTTATGTGATACGAATTATTAACGTATCAAAATTTATATAAATATAAAATACTTTAAATATGATTATAACACACAAAAAAAATACGAACACGACACGGAAACTCCTTATTTATTGCTTCCACTCACCCCCAGCCTTGTTCTTCTTGGCTTGCTAGCTTGCATATTTTTTTTTTTTCATCTTCTTTGCATTGCTATCACCATTTTTAATTTTTATCACCAATACAGAAACCATGGCTAATAAAAGGAGGTCCCACAAGAGTTTCACACTTAGCTGGAATGCTAAATTTATCACAATATATCAACCACCCAAAAAGACCTTGAATTAATGTTAATCAATGTAGGTCGCATTCATGGCTGCTCCTTGATGTATTGCATGCTATGGTGGTTTAATTTTTTTTTTTTTTATCATGATTATTTTCAAAGTGATATATTTTTAACTGATCAGCTTTTCCATGAAAAATCTATGTTATTGATGAGAATGTTTCCCACTTCTATATATTGTGTGAAGTATTATTATACTTGACTTAAAAATTTTGGTAGACAATGATATATTTGATGTGCCAAAAGAGTATTGCTTTATTGGCTTGTTGAACAGTCGTTATATAAATTCTAGACAAGGTTTAGACTTGGAAATCCTAGAAGCTAGTTAATATCTAAGTAATACTTTAAGGATAATTTATATTTTAGATCACTAAATTTAGTAATTTTTATGTAAGTCACAAATTTTTAATTTTATCAAATTACATTATTAAACTTATATTATTAATAAATTAGATCATTTATATTAACTTCGTTAATTAATTCTAATAGAAAAGCTGATTCAACATGCATATATGACTTATTTTTTACATCTCATCAAAAAAATGCCTAGCTGACATGTTAGGTAAAAAAATTTCTATACTGGTATTGTGGGGTTCATTTTAGAAAGGAAAACAAATAGTTTTTTTGGGCAAATTTTTGTTTGGGTTTTCTCAAAGCTTTGATTTTAGTAAATTATTAGGGAAATTAATGTTGGATTTTGCTAACAAGTGCCCTAATAAGCCATGTATGTATTAATGTTTCTATCACCTAATAAGCCATGTATGTATGCTAGATCAGCTTTTTCGTTAAAATTACTTAACGAAGTTGACATATTGTGACCTAATTTATTAATAATAGAAGTTTAGTGATGTAATTTGATTAAATTACAATTTTATGACTACATGAAAATTGATGTTAAATTCAGTGATCCAAAATGAAAATTACCCTTACTTTAAGGGTCTGCTTAACTGGTGCTTATAGACACTAGTTAAGGATTATTTAATTATTAGTTTAGGAAAGATATTTGCATTTAATACATTATTTTTACTGATTTAAAAAAAAAATCATTAATTATATTTATATATATATTACCTTAATTAGTATCTATTAACACTGGTTAACATTTTTTTTTAATTATTACTTGATTTGACTCGATTTGCTTATTGATTGGTACATGAATCATCTTGATCGAAGAGCATGGTTAAATATTTAAGTTCGAATTCTCCTTTTTCTGAATAAAAAAAAAAAAAAAACAGAACAGAACAGACTGCTTTGAATTTGTCGTAACACTGCAAACTGAGTTGGGCAGTAGGCACTCTAGATCTGCTTTTACTTGGCCGAAATATAAATAAGTCAAGTGGCAACTCTATGTTAACCAATGAACTATTAATCAAATATACAGAACAACTTAACCATGGCTGTAAAGTCCATAGGGGCTGAATTTTTAATTCGAGGCATATGAGTTCAGCTGGTTGACCGAGAACTGTGTATCTTATTCAATGTGTCTCACAGCTTTTTAACTTCAGAAAACAAGCTGCTGGTTTTTGCACTTAATTTGGAATGAAAAACCATAAACATTTGAAGCATTGAACGACTATACAATGAGAACAAAACTGGCTTTTTACGAATCTTGATATTTGATTTTGGAGTGTCAATTAATACTCTAATACATTTTAATTTTTTTCATAAAATATATCTTATTATATTAATATAAATATATGCAAGCAATATACTACAAAAAGAAATAAGCTTTTAAAATTGTAAATTTTATCAATTCATAAACAAATTTATAAAGAAACATAATACATCAAATAAATAATTTTATGCATAATACATCAAATAAATAATCTTAATTAAAATTGTGAACACCTTTTTTTTTAAAAAAATATATAAATATATCAATTGCTAAATAATATATTTTTCATCAAGACAAGAAAAATAAAATATTCTATTAAAATAATAATGTTGAAAGTTTAAGTTTAGAAGTTAGGGTATTTTTATAATCTTTTATAAAGTAGTTCCAATCTACTTTTTGTGTTAATAAAAAGTTGCATGATAGCATGAGAAAAAAATTTAAGATAAAATAAAAAGTAAAAAATTATATGAAAAAAATTGTAGTCAGCTAAAAAAATGTTTGGTACTTGATTGGAGACTTAGAATCATATTGAAGAAGCTAGAAAATCAATTTAGCTTTTGGTTAAATTTACATAATCGTGATTTAATCTTTGTGACAACCTTTTTGATTTTAAGAATTTGTGAGTTATGATTAGTTAATACAATAAATAGATAAATAATAATGTGATTATAACCATCTTAAATTACAATGCATAAAATTAAATAAAAAATCATATAAATAAGCAAAATTAATAATTTTAATTTTAAAAAATCATTTAAATTTATTATATATATATATATATATATCCCTCTGGCTCCCCATATATAGAGAGTAAACTTAAGAAACGCAATAGCATTGAGGTGTTAAGGATGATACAAAATGTAAACTAGGAATAGGGTATGAATGGAAATTCAGGTTTAGTTTGTAAAAAACTCGAATTCGATTCGGTAATTGTCGATGCAAGCTCGAACAACTCGAGTTATAAAACGAGTTGAGTTTGAGTATTCTAATTCCTCGCTCAAATCGCGAGCCTAATTGTTTTTTTTTATTTTTAATATATATTTTTAATTAGTAATGAAAAATCTCAATTTGAGCTCGACTTAAAGTACAAATAATTAAGTTTGAAGTCGAGTATGAAAATCAAATTCGTTTTTTATTAGGTAAATGAGTTTAAACGAGCGAGTTTGAGTAATTTTATTTTTATTTGAATCAAAAATTTAAATTTTAAAAATAAAACTCGATCGAACTCGAGCTAATAAGTTTCGAGTCAAGTTTGAGTTTCTTATTTTTCAAGCTCAGCTCGATTTGATTACACCCTAACTTGGAAGGGTGTTTAATACTCATAGACAGGACAGATTTATATGCGTGTGCCTGTCTCAGGACGGATAAAAAATTGTTAAAACTGGAAAGTAGGTAGTTCATGTAGTGTGACTGAACGATATGTATTTATAAACAGAAGTGAGTAATGTTTCTCTTTTTGCAAGCATATAATTAGCTCTCACAATATATTTATGTAAATTAAGGTCTTTGGTTAACTAATTAATCAGGGCTTTTCTTGGCAACGTTCAAGTTTCCCTGATAAAACCCAAGCTTCATGCTGCCTTCATTATTCGTTTGTCTTGCTAATAAAATATTAATGTCGAGTTCATCCATAGAAAAACATACAAAGCACAAAAATAATATAGTAAAATAAGAGGGACTCTAAGTTAATTTGTAACAGATTGACATACTAGAGCATGAATAATGCTAATTCCAGAGGGAAATCCACTGACAGTAAAATGTTCAACCATTATTAATGGGAAATGCATGCAGCATGCTTCCAGGGATACTCTTCTGTCTTCTCCAGTGGCCATGAATTAATAGCAGTACTTTCATCAAAGATTTAAATTGTGGTCGCAGAAACGTTTTCTGTTGTCACGTACGAACGTAATGAATGTTATCACGATCAATTACAGTAAATATCAAAGGTGAATATATCGGGTCGTTTACTCTGATAAGTCACAACTAGGTATTAAGGGGACACTATTCTTAAGTCAAAAGGTGAGAGGAGCCAGTGCATTAGTAAAAATCAGTTACTTTTGACACCTCCTTGCGCCAGCATATGCTTCAGCCCATTATTGCTCTCTGCCAGAACAAATTAGAGCCAACCATTCGACTGACATATGCCAGGATGATTTTTTTCCAACTCCTCGTTCACAGTTTTCCCTCCAGGTGAACGCTTAAAAGAATAAACAGAAACACAAATTAAGGCATTTTCACACAAACGGAAATCAAACATTATTCATTCATTGATCTGATTACTAAATATGGATGAAAAATAAATCTTTGCCATCTGTCTAGTTTTTGCTTGAAGCCTTGAACTCAAATCCATATCCTAGAACCCAGATTAACTTGGCCCAACAGTTCTTAGCCCCTAAAATGGGAATTACAGTCAAGTTGGGGTTCGACTTCGACTTCATCAGCAACTCCAGGAAGATTGCTAAAATAGAAGGGAAAAAAAGGGTAAAAAAATCCCTAACCATGATCATGGAGTTTTAATTGAGAAATCAATGTCTTGAATGAAATTCAAATTTGGGTTAGTCTTTTATCTTGTGTCAGAAAGATGATAAGTTCAGTGGGCCTAATTGCAATTACATTCTCCAATTGCTAGCAGTGTTTTAATGTTGAACCCATGCTCCATGCATGCACCCATAATGGCTTTATTAACAATATCCACTTGCATGATCAGATCCAAACCATGCATGTATACCAAACCAAAACCAAGCACAAGTGCAAAACTATAGACGAAATTAAGGCCGGGAAAGGACCGGAGGAATAAACAGAAAAATCCTCTCACATCATGTTTGATTCGCTGAAATAGAATAAAGGTGAAATAGAATAGAGAGGAAATAAAATAGAAAATGAATATGTATTACGTAATTTGGTTGATTGAAGTTGATTAAAATGATGTTAAAGAATAGATAAAAGATAAACACAAAAAGACTAATTTACCCTTAATATAAATAATAATATTTTTATTAATCAAACCTAAAATTATTTTATTAATCTCTTAAATTATATTATATATTAAATTATAATAAAATATAAAAATTTAGTAATAAATCGAAAAAATAAAATAAAATAAATAATAATAATTTTTTATATATTTTAATTAAAAATAATATTTAAGAATAAATTTAAAAAATGATATTTAAAAATAATTTTATATATTATTTATTAAACTTTTTATTTTTTCCCAAATTATATAAAGCCAATATTAATTTTGTAAGCTATGGTTATTTGGCTTGATGAATTAGGCAAAAAAAATTATTAACTTTTTCGATTTTGCTTTTTCAATCTTCGTTTTATATTTGTTTTCTCAAATCAAAAGAGGAAGAAGATTTCATTAGGCAAAGAATTTTTTTTTTTTTTCTTTTTCAGTAGCAAAACAAACAATCAGGCAAAGCGATAGGCCAAATCCAACTACAAACAACCAGTTCAAGAAATCATTTCCTTTTATCATCAGTTGCTTAAATCTACAAAAAAAAAAAAAAAAAAAAATTTGTAAGAACACCGAATTTTACCTTTCTCAACTTCACTCTGTTTGGTTGCCTAGAAAGTAAACAAAAATCGATATTTACGTTTCGGATCTCAGTCGGTAGTAGATCAATTGCTTTACGGTTTTTTATTTTATTTTATTTTAAAGAAGAACAAAAAATCAGTTTCTGTTTCTTTTTCCCCTCTGTTTTCCTTTCATTCTTTTTAATTTTTTGATCCGATTGCTTGATGTTGAATCTATATGAAAAATGAAGAAGATGAAAATATGAAAAAGATGAAAAAGGATTAAAATGAAGAAGATGAGAGGAACTGATTTCGGAATGGTTAAACAATGAGAAGACAAATTGCAGTGACAGTAATGGTGTTGGGTAAAAATTGCAGTAAAAGCAATGGTGTTAGGTAGAGATAAGGTGGATTTTTTTTTTTATTTTTTTTTTCTATTACGGGACGGGTTGAATAGCCAATTCAAAGGGGGAGTGGATGAATGACTATTCAGCCCTGTCTCGTAATAAGATAGGAATGATGAATGAGGCATTCAGCAAATTTTTTTAATCGAACTGTTGAATGGTATGTGGAACCAGGCCAATGTAAATTCAAATTAGACTTTTGACAATTTTAAATATTACACAAAAATATAATATGAATACGATATATTTAATAAATACGAAAATAATATAATAAATATGACATAACACATTTAAACACGATTAACACGACTCGTTTAATATATATATTATATTTATATTTAATATTTTGATATTTTTAATAATTTATATTATGTTTATATTTACATAATTAAAAAAAAAAGGGGGGGGGGGGTTAGGTAATTTCCCAAGGGACTAATTACAGACTTCTTTATTTGTCAACATAATTTCTTGCTCCTAATAGATATAATAAGGGTCTGGTCCACTTCCAGATTTGATAATGATTTTCCCCTCCTTTTGCCAGCTTGACGTTTAAGAATTTGACTCAATTATATATTAATATCAATGAATAGATAAATGGGTGTTTGATTTTGATAATGATTTCCCCTCTTTTTTCCAAAAAAATTATTGATGATCCATGATGTTTTATCAATATATCAGATTTAATCATAACTTTTAAAAGTTATATTTATCATCTACGATTTTTATTAATATTTATATATATTCTATATATAACATATTTTTTGAATTTTTTTTATCTCTGTGTGAAAAAAAATGAAAAGATTTGAGAGAAAAATAAAAAAATTATGAGTTTTTAAATAATTTGAAGAAATTGGATGCAAATAGTGATTTTGAAAAGATTTATAATCAAGTCTCCATCCAGTCTTGCAGAAATAAGTTTTATTTCAAAAAAATCAAGTATATTAAATATAAAGTATATGCTACATAATTTATTTATTTTTCAAAAACATAAAAAAAAAAAAATTTTTGATCCACATGAAACTTAAAAAAATTGGTATACAAACTCTATCATGTGCATCATGTCATATGACTTGATAATTGGGGCTTACATGGATATTTTTGTTAAATTTTTTTGACTTTTGACTAAAAAATGGATGAATGATGAAATATTTTAAAATATTATGGATAACAAATGTAATTTTTAAAATTCATAGATGAATAAATGTAACTTTTAAAGGTTATGATTGAAAATAAAACATTAATAAAAATTGTGGATGGTAAATAAACTTTTAAAGGTCATGGATATAAATAATATATTGGTAAAAGATTATGGATCACCAGTGAATTTTATTGTACTTTGAAAAAGGTGATTTTGATATTTTATGGTTAATTTTAGAAACTAAATGGGATGGGCATTTCATTTTTCTTTTTTTTCAAATTTGATTTGAGTTGGGGGAATTGCATTTTTAGGTAATAGAAAAAGTTATAGTAGTTTACTATCATAGGCAAAAATATTTATTAAGATTTGTATCGTTAATAATTGCTAAAGAACTTAATACATTTAATGTTTAACAACTAAAACTTTGGATTTATTATGTACAAAAGAGGTTACTATAACATACTACAACTTTACTTATAAACACATATGTTAAACACAAAATGGGGAATGTGATATATTAAGACTTGATACTTGAATTTTGTTAGTGCAACTATAGAGTAATTCAATAGAAGGGTGAATTGAATTGATAAAAAAAATTTTTTTTCAAAATTACAACGAAAATTGTTGAAATTATACAATATTTGATACGTACCGTACGATATTATGAATAATACTTGATCAGATATTTTTTATTGTCAACAATTTAAAACACACAAGAATTATTAATTAAGGAACTTGTATAAATTAAAGATTTTATAAGTGAGAGAACCTTACAAAGCTACATCAATATTAAAGTAGTATATGTTTTTATGCCTTGATTAGAAATTAATTTTCTAATTTTGAGTAATTAGTTTTTTTTGGCTAAAATAATAAAAGAATCCTTGAACTTTATAAATTTATTTAAGTAAATTTTTATACTTTTATTACACTCAAATAAGTCTTTAATTTTTAATTTGCACTCAAATAAGTCTTTAACCTTTAATTTTTACCAAAATAAGCCCTTAACCTTTAATTTGTACCTAAACAAGCCTTTAATTTAAATCAATCTTTTATTTGATATAAAGGCTTATTTGAGTACAAATCAAAGGATAAGAGTTTTGAGTACAATAAAAATATAAAGAATTATTTAGGCAAAATTATAAAGTTCAAGAGCATTTTTAATAGTTTAGCTCTTTCTTTTTGCCAATCTAATTTCCAGAAACTGATTTGGTCACGTTCCTTAATAAGGTATTGAGTGAGACTGAGAGTGCCCTTAATTCTTTTCGTTGTAAATCCCTTGTCACCCCTGCCATGACCCTTGTTCCATGTTCTTTAGAATTTGCTGGAAAAAAAGTTTTGAGTTAAAAAAAAAAAAATTGGGTTGAAAAAACATGTTTAAAAAGTGTGATGAAAAAATATGATTTAAATTTTTTTAAGTATTTAACATTGCTGTGATAAATTAAAATATAAAAAAATATGCATAAAATAATAAAAATTTAAAGATTTGAGTATAATAAAATTATTTTATATCAAAAGTCAATTTCTAAAAGTAAAAATATTATTTTATCCTCAAAAACCGTGTTCAAGTCAGCACTCCGTAAACAAAAAGGAATGGAATTGCTGAAACAAGAATCCAAGCTGAGGGCTAATTTAGGGTTATTGGTGGAAAAAGTTTTGGTTGAAAAAAGTTTGAGTTGAAAAAAATATGTTTATAAAATGTGATGAAAAAGTGTGATTTAAAAACTTTTAAGTGTTTAGCATTGCTGTGAAAAAGTGTTGTAGGAAATTGAAATATCAAAAAAATATATGTTTAAAATAATAAAAGTGTAGAGATGTGAATATAATAAAGTCATTTTATCCAAAAGTCAGCTTTTGAAGCTCAAAAGTTATATTTTTTGGCTTTTTGGTTTGGCTTTTCAAACCATGATTTTAACAGCAGAAGTTAAATTTTTTTATCTATTTAGCATTGCGTTTGCGATGAAAAACAATTTTTTGATTTCAAAAACTGTTTCCAGAAGCAATGTTAGACGAGACCTGAGTCAACTTCAGACAGACTTATATACAATTACGTACGTACAAACAAGGTGTTATGGGCTTTGATGAGTGGCCCAATCCAACATGTAGAAAAAGATATCTGCTCTTATAATATAACGGGAAACACCAAACCAAACTTAATCGAGGACAATAAAATAGTATATGGTAACTCGAAAGACTGATATTAAAACATTGTAATAATTGCTAGATTTGACGCCTTTCCTTTTTTTTTTTTTTAGATTTTTAAGATGCATTTAAATAGATGATGAGATTAATTTCGATAAAATTAAAAATAACAATAATCATGAAATTAATTATTGCAATTGTAAGATTGATTATTGAGCAATGAAATTAAAATCAATAGTTGAATATGTATTTGAATGCAAAAGTAAGTAGTGGTGACGGTGAGTTGAATTGTAATGAAAAAACATGATCATTAGAGATATTAGATTAAAATTTGTATATAATGAAAATTTTAGATCGATTTAACATTTATAAAATTAATAAATTATTAAAATTATCTTTTATTATATAAGTAATTACTTATTTTTCAATTAACTCATGTTGATTATATAATAATAAATATTATATTTATTAATTTATTATAATAACAAATTTTATTTATTATATTACATTTAAAAAAATTATTTTACAATCTTTAAATAATAAAAAAAGAATTAAAAGAAAAAAAATTAAGACATTTCTGACAGGATTTTTTCCATTGGACCTTAAAGGTCCGGTAAAAATAAAAGGCCTAAGATCCAAATGACTACTGCGACACAATTGGGCCAAAAAAGTGTCCCAAACCGTGCCCTTCTGGAGCTTCAGTTGCTTACAAAGAAAGCCTTAATCTATCTTTAACCCCCTTAATCTCTATCTACTTAATTTATTTGAAAAAAATATTACGCGTTTAATCATCTCGAATCCGTAATCTTTAAAAATCTATTCAACATATATGTCATATGAGCTAATACTCGATTTTCAGATTTGACTTCTTTTCCTAGTCCTTGGTTGCAATGGAATCATGCTCTCATATACTACTCAATGTCCTATGTGTTCTCATATACTACTCAATGTCCTATGTTGATAACAAGAAGCTAGGTTTTTCTTCTATATGTTTACAACTAAAGATTAATTAAGTGTGAATTTTAAAATTTTAAAAAAAATTTAAAATTAAGACATTTCAAAATGCGTCATTTCAAAATATTAACATTTGTAATTATTTTGTTTGAATAAATTTTTCTCAGAAAGAAATTTAAGCTATTGAAATTTCATGAAATAAAAAAATAATTATAAAAGAGGAATAATTATATTAAAATTAAAAAAAATAGATATATGTATATAAAAATTCAATATGAGTATTATTAGATTCGTAAAAATATATAGATATTATTAATAATATAAAAATAAAAATATATATCATAGTTAAATAAAATGATAATTTATTTTTTTAATTTTATATTTTATAGTGAACCATGTTAAAATAAAACTTTGAAATTTTTTGAAAAATCACATCTTTGGATGAAATTTCAAAAAGGAATTTGAAGTGCTCAAATTCTTTATAAATTTTAAAATTCTCAATTACATTATCCAAACAAATAAATTCATTTTAAACTTTTAAAAATTTTAATTGAAATAAAATTTCCCTCCAAATCTCTCTTGATTTATCGAGGCCAAGAGTCTGAACTCAGAAGCCATATATGCCCACGATTGTGCACTACATAACAATCTAATGGATCGAAAGAAAACTTATTATTATTTTTTTATTTTGATGAATTGATATTAATTTTAATAATACACAATATAAAATTAAATATTATAAAAATAACGTGATTTATTAATAATGAATACAAATTTCTTTCAATATCATATTTTTAATTAATTTTATTTTTAAATAATATTAAATTATATGTATTCGATATTGATATTTGATATAACACTCGATAATTTTCTTAAAAAAGTAATAAAATAATATAATTTTTTCACTCGTAAACGCGGGAGTTTTTTAGTACTAACAACAATTCTATCCCCATCTATTCACTACAACTGAATCCAATTATTTCTTTTTATCAAATGTAGAGAAATGTACTCAAAAAGATTTTTAGTTCAAAATAGGATGAAACTATAATCATCTAAATCACTATAAATTTTGCTTCAATTTCACGTTCTTTGATAGTTTGAATAAAAAAGAAAATTGAGGAAAAGACCCAGAAAAAAATATATATTTAAATTAAGCTTGAAAAATCCAAGAAGTCCTTGAGGAGAATCAATATTTCTGTACATTGGTATAGTTGTAGATTTAGACAGTTCAACCATCGCTGATGCTTATCTCAACTCAAAATAGATTCCAATCAATATAACAAATGCATTAGATTTTTACTAAATTGAAATTAATTAGATATTTTTAATCTATAATTAATGATTTGATCAAGTGATCGATTTACATATGACAAAGAGCCTCTACTTAAAATTATTGATCATATTCTCTTTTTTTACTGCTCAGAGTTAAGCTTGTAGGATTGAAATATTAATATGGCCCCTCACCAAACAAATGCTTAATGTTGAAATTTGGCATCGGGTTCGTCCATAATGAGTAATACCCAATCTCAGACAACATTCAACTGTCAATGAGCAGTTTAATGTCTTCCCTCCAAATGACAAGTTACTGTTGACGCGTATTCAAATATATTTGAATATTAGTGTTAACGTGTCAAATGGAATCGCCACTAATCATCTAATCTAGGTGTGATTAGTCACTTTTATAAATCTATCCTATTTAAAGTAATCCTAAACTTGACTAAGGCACCTTAATAAAAATAGGTTCTGATCTACTTATCAGAATTAGGTTCGGGAGTACAGTTACGTGTGAGGAAGGATTAGCACCCTCACAGTGCCTATCTAAGATAGTACCTAATTAATCTTGTGATACTTAAAAAGTCTTAATTAAATGATATTGTCTATCCTATTTCATTTTAATTGTTAAAGTTAGAAATCTCGAAAATTTTATTTTTTAGGTCTTCCTTCCATTCATTATAGAGAAATTACTAAAAAGAAAAACGTTTCCTCACCTCAAGAATATTCAAAAGAAACCATTCGTTCTATTGAAAATGCTCCGTCGTCGAAAAAATTAGATTATTCAACAAAATTATTTCCCTTAAATTAATCTTCTAAAATTAATCTATTTTTATTAATGTTTGTTCGAAAAATAAATTATGATCTTTAATATCAAAAATTATCTCTTAGAATATTCTTCCATTCGTTCTGGAGAATTTTTAAGAGAATTTTTCTCACCTACAAATTTCTTAAAAGTCAACCATTCGCTACTCTCTTGAATTTCATCATCGAAAAAAATCTTAATTTATCCTTCGATTTTAATTAGGCATTTATTATGAAAATTATCTTGAAAGAAAAAGAGATTGAAAATTAATTATTCTTAAAAGAAATAAATTTTGATTTTTATTAGTATTGAAAATAATCCCTTAAAAAATCCTTCCATTCATTCTAGAGAATTTTTAAGAGAATTTTCTCACCTAAAAATTTCTCAGAAATCAACCATTCATAATTTTTTTGAATTTCATCATTGGAAAAATCTCAATTTATTAATTAAAAAAATAACTAATCTTCAATTTAAAAATTAATCTAGTCTTATTAAAAAATAAATCAATGATTAATAATAAAAAATATATATATATATACTAGAATATAATGATAATAATAGTTAACAATATAATAGTAATAATTAAATAAATAATAGTTTTTTTATTTATATAAATAATGGTTATTTAATAATAAATAATTAGTAAATGATAAACCTGCAAAAACTTAAAATATTATTAGTAATAATAAGGAAAACAAATAAATAAACAAAAAAAAAAAAGAATCAGGACATACAGGTCGGGCCCAGGTGGGGGTCGCGTGCGGGTCACCTGGCTCGACCCGCATGTTCCTTTAAAACTATTTTTTTGGTTATTTTTTACATGCTTTTAAAAAAAAAGCCTTTTTTTTCTGAAATTTTCTCCAAGAACAACTGATGAATGTTCTTCACAAACCCAGATTCCGATCACCTGTCACCGCTCGTCGCCGCCGTTGTCGCCGCCACCGTCGATCTTCGGTGATCGAAAAATTCCGAAAAAAATATCAAAAAATTCCTTTCGATCTCCCCAATTCAAAAACCAAATTAGTTTTACCCGAATCTCTATAGAATTTTCTAGATCTGAAATCAAAACCCGAAACTTTACCTCCTCCGATTTAACTCCGTTGAACGCCGAATGGCCACCACCTTCTAGCCTATGTTTCCTCTATTTAAAGCTTAGATTTTTCCTTACCAAACACTTTCCGAAACAAAACCTAGCACCAAAATTTCGAATTTCACAATTTTTTTTTTTCTACTGATCTTGCTTTTGTACTTCGAAATTCTTGTGTTTTCTAATGTTTTTTTTTTTATGCTTGATGCTTGGGTTCAATATATAGGGAAGGAAATTAAGTTTTAATCTAGTTAGGAGTCCTCATCTGATCAAGAAGTATATTTTGTTCCAATCACATTTTTCAGAGTCCAATTTCAATCCAAAGAAGAGATTTATTTCAATCCAAACTTGTTTTTCATTTTTCTTAATTTCGAATTTATCCGATTTTTTTCCGATTTGTTTTTTTTTCTTTTCGAAATTATCCTTTTTTTTTTTTAGATTTTTTTTTTGTTTTTATTTGTTTTCTTTTATTTAAAAAAAAAAATAAAGCCCGGATAAAATCTGGTGTCTACAGTTGCCCCTCTTTGTGCATTCCCTGAGAAACAAGAGATGTGCAAAGACGTAGACACCCTACTAAGTCCTAAGTACTTAAAGAAAATCCTATCGTAAAAAAGCTCTTTTAAGCGAGGCGTAAACTTTAAATAAACCCAACGTAAAAACATACTCCTCCATCGAGGCTTCAACTTTAAATAAACCTAACATGAAAATATACTCCTCCACCGAGGCTTCAACTTTAAATTAACCTAACATGAAAATATACTCCTCCACCGAGGCTTCAACTTTAAAGGAAAAACATACTCCTCCTCCGATGCTTCAACTTTAAATAAAAACAATACTCCTCCACCGAGACTTCAACTTTAAAAGAAAATAATACTCCTCACCGAGGCATCAACTTTAAATGAAAACAATACTCCTCCATCGAGGCATCAACTTTAAATAAAAACAATACTCCTCCACCGAGACTTCAACTTTAAATGAAAATAATACTCCTCCACCGAGGCTTCAACTTTAAATGAAAACAATACTCCTCCACCGAGGCATCAACTTTAAATAAACTTAACGAAATTTGTAAATTCTCAAACGTAAATATAAACTTCAAAAATCTTACCTTGAATCCCAAAAGAAATCGCTAACCTTGCAAATTAGCATTCCAAATTAAAATTCATGTCCAAATCATACTGAATACCTGAAATAAACTTTCTTGGGTGCAAATACATAAATGCAATGCAGTACATGAATGCCAATGCATATCGTGCAAATGGATGTCATGAATGCTCTATAATAAACAATATCAACTCCCTGAATCTCTTAATCAAAACAAAAGGTTCTCAAGCTCATCATTCATCTCTGTTTGCACTTGGCTTCAAATTGGTAGAACGAATCTTACTATCTCTTTCCTCTTTTCAAAAATATGCAGAATATGAACAATTTTCTTTTCT
The DNA here is from genome assembly GCA_030761205.1 of Fremontodendron californicum. Classification (NCBI taxonomy): domain Eukaryota; kingdom Viridiplantae; phylum Streptophyta; class Magnoliopsida; order Malvales; family Malvaceae; genus Fremontodendron; species Fremontodendron californicum. Next base: position 25,906,506 of record JAULJL010000013.1, read on the forward strand.
CGAAAGTTTCAAAACACTAATCATTCTATATCTCATCTTATGCCATCTCAACTGGGCTTAACATTTCATTATGAAAATTCTCATCTTCAAAAATTCTCACTTTTTAAAATTCACACCTCATCTCATCTCCTGACTTTTCTGTTCAGTTATCCATAGATTTCTCATAAAAATAAATGCAAGGATCTCTTAAGATTATATTCCAATTTATCAATCATTATTCTAATTTCATAGCAAACGCAATGCATGATGCATTCCCTCTATTCAATACAAAGGTATAAAATTGAGAATAACAAATGGAAGGCAAAAATGAGTTGGAAAGAAAGATTTTTATTAACAAAATAAGGAGCATCTCAAAAGGTTTATCACAAAGGTGTTAGGATAACAAAACCAGTATCCAAACAATGAATACTTAGACAACTTTAACAGTTCATTCAAAATTCTCATCTAAAAACCAATCCCAGTCGATGTCTTCGATCCTTCAGAGTTTATCAAACTAGACATTGTCTCCATCTTCATGAAATTTTCTGAACGACGCTGATCCTCCTCATATCTAAGCCGCCCTTTTGGGTTTTCAACTTAGACAACCCTCATTGATCCAAACCGTCCTTTTCGGGTTTTCAATTTGAGTCCTCATTTTTCTTTTTCTTCTTTTTCTTTTTTGTTTTTTTAAGCAAAATATTTCTTCATAGCGTCTGAACTAATCGGGTTTGGCAAAACATCCCCATCCATTTCAGCCAAAATCAAAGCCCCACCTGAAAAAGATTTTTTCACCACATAAGGACCTTCCCAATTCGGCGTCCACTTCTCTCGATGATCATGCTGATATGGAAGAATCTTTTTCAAGACTAACTCTCATTCCCTAAAATATCTGAGATGGACCTTCTTATCATGCGCTCGCATCATTCGCTTCTGGTACAAATGACAATGGCACAATGCTGCAAGTCTCTTTTCCTCAATGAGATTCAACTGCTCAAAACGATCCCGTACCCATTCTGGTTCTTCTAGATCAACCTCTTTCAGTACTCTTAAAGAAGGGATTTCTACCTCGACTGGTAACACAGCCTCCATCCCATATACCAACGAAAACGAGGTTGCCCCTGTGGATGTGTGAACCGAGGTTCTATAAGCATGCAAGGCAAAAGGCAACTTTTCATGCCAATATTTGAGACATCAGTCATCTTTTCTACAATCTTTTTGATGTTCTTATTGGCTGCTTCCCACTGCTCCATTCATCTTTGGACGATATGGTGTTGAGTTGTGATGCTTGATCTTAAACTGTTCACAAACCTCTTTCAACATCTTGCTATTCAAATTACGAGCATTATCAGAAATGATTCTCTCCGGTAGTCTATATCGACAAATTATCTCTTTCTTTATGAACTTACAGACCACTGCCCGTGTTACACTTGCATACGAGGCTGCCTCTACCCACTTTGTGAAATAATCGATCATCACGAAAATGAACCGATGCCCATTCGTTGCCTTTGGGGTGATAGGTCTAATCACATCCATGCCCCACATTGAGAATGGCCACGGAGGTGCCAAAACATGCAACTCATTCGGAGGAGCATTGATCTTATCCACATAGATCTGGCATTTATGACATTTTCGAGCATAGTCAATACAGTCTTTCTCCATCGTCAACCAATAATAACCCGCCCTCATTATCTGCCTAGCCATCATGTGGCCATTCGCATGTGCCTCACAAATTCTATCATACACTTCCTTCAGTATCCTCTTTGCTTCTATGGCGTCAACACATCTCAAAAGCACCATATCTCGGCCTCTCTTATACAATATTTCTCTGTCAAGGAAGAAACCCATAGCTAATCTTCGGATGAGCCGTTTATCATTATCCGAGGCGTATTCCGGGTATTGCTGATATTTGACGTATTGCATGATGTCAAAATACCAAGTCTGACCATCAACTTCTTCTTCAACATCTAAACAATATGCCGGAGATCCTTTCACACCCAACTTGGTTGGTTGAATCTCAGCTTTTGCATCCAGCTTAAACATCGCAGCTAAAATAGCTAAAGCATCAACCATCTGATTTTCTTCCCGAGGCAAGTGTTGAAACTAAATCTTCTCAAAATGCTTGATTAATTCAATTGTGTATTTCTGGTACAGGATCAACTTCGAATCCCTTGGCGCATGCCTCATATTCAGCCATATTGTTGGTGCAATTAAAATCCAATCGTGCAGTAATCGGATAATATTAACCATCCGGGGATATCAAGACTACTCCAATTTCATGCCCAAAAGCATTAGAAGCTCCATCAAAGAACATCTTCCAGGGTTTTTCTTCACATTCTTCATCATCTCCTCTTGAAATAGCCATCAAATCCTCATCTGGGAAATCAAATTGCATTGACTCATATTCTTCAGAAGCCCGATCCATCAGGAATTCGGCTATCACACTTCCTTTTATTGCTTTTTGATTCACATAAACAATGTCATACTCGGATAAAGTGACTTGCCATCTTGCAATTCTTCCTGATAACGACGGCTTCTCAAAAATGTACTTTAAAGGATCAAACCTTGCTATAAGCCACGTTGTATTGTACAACATGTACTGTCTGAGTCCATGAGCTGTCCATGCTAGAGCGCAACACATCTTTTCTAGCGATGAGTATCTAGATTCATAGTCAGTGAACGTTTTACTCAGATAATAGATGGCATGTTCTTTCTTTCCCGTTTCATCTCATTGCCCCAGAACATATCCCATGGATTTCTCGGATACCGTCAAATACAGAATCAATGGCTTTCCCGGAATTGGAGGAACTAACACCGGTGGATTCGACAGGTACTCTTTAACTTTATCAAAAGCTTCTTGACATTCTCCGGTCCATTCACCAGTATCTTGTTTGCGAGGAAGCTTGAAAATAGGATCACACTTGAAAGTGAGCTGAGAAATAAAACGTGATATGTAATTCAGCCTTCCCAAGAAACCTCTCACTTCTTTTTGTGTACGAGGGGGAGACGGATTTTTAATCGCCTTTATTTTATCTGGATCCACTTCAATTCCTCTATCACTAACCACAAAACCCAACAACTTGCCGGATTTGACACCGAACATACACTTGGCAGGATTCAATCTCAGCTGAAACTTTCTCAATCTTTCAAACAACTTTCTAAGATTAACCAAATGATCTTCACCTTCACGGGATTTTGCTATCATGTCATCCACATATACTTCAATCTCTTTATGCATCATGTCATGAAACAGAGTTACCATTGCCCTTTGGTAAGTAGCTCCGGCATTTTTCAACCCAAAAGGCATGACCTTATAACAGAAGGTTCCCCACATTGTAACAAATATGGTTTTCTCCATATCCTCCTAATCCATCTTAATCTGATTGTACCCTGAAAAACCGTCCATGAATGAAAACATGGAATGTCTAGCAGTGTTATCCACGAAGGTGTCAATATGAAGCAAAGGAAAATTATCCTTTGGACTTGCCTTGTTCAAATCTCGGTAATCGACGCACATTCTCACCTTTCCATTGTCGCAACCTAAAAAATAACGACGTCTCATCGCAAGACTTTATTATTCGTTAAGCGTGACATTAAAAAAAATCGAGGAAAAGTCGACTTAATTCCTCTAGAAAAATGAAGATTTTGAAAATGACCTTAAAAAAGACATGGAGTCGCCACCAATCTTTTTTAGCTAGGTGTGATCGGCCACCTATTAAAACCGGTTTTATAAAATATTTTAAAAATTAATTAAAACATTTTAAAAACCAATTTCAAGTCTGCGTTTTAAACCAGAGAAATCAAAGAAGCGGGTTCGGGAGTCGGTTACGTGTGGGGAAGGATTAGCACCCCCACAATGCCCGTATAAATCGGTACCTTATTAATCGTGTGTTATCTCAAGTCTCGGTAAAAAGTTGGTTTTAAATTTAGTATTTCAAGTTAATTCCCAATTTAAAAATAATTCCATTTTTTATTGAAAATGATCCGGAATTTATAAATTCAAAATTTTCCTATATTCCCCAACAAACGTGGCAAAATATAGAAATTTTTATTAGTTTTGGAAAACTTTCCGAATCATTCTCTTTTTTTTTTGAAAGAAAGATATTCCTTTATTAATGATAATTGATGATATTCCCTCCAGCAAACCCGGTAGAGAACTCATGAATTATTTTAACTCGGGAATATCTTTATTTTTATTGAAAACCATTATCTTTTGCAAACATTTAAAATAAATGAATATGTATATGCATGACATAAATAAAATGACATAGTAAAGTCTAAATAATATAATGCAACCTAAATGACATGACAAATATGAATGGTATGGCATATAATTTAAATGACATAGAATAAAATAATGCTATCATATAATATGCACGAAAATAAAAATGCAATGCATGAAATGTATTTTTTTTCCTTTAATTAAGGAAATCCGTATATCTAAAAAGATATCCGGCTACCTTAGGAAAATATGTCAAATTAAATATTCTAAAACCAAAATACTTTGTGATTGTTTGAAAACAATTTTGAAAAGCTTGAATTAACAATAAAAACTGGGCTAAAAATTTTTAAATGGTTATAATTTCCTAAGTTTAAAAAATCCGGACTTGACTACCCTTAACCCGGGATTTGAAAAACCATTTTTAGAGTTTAAAAGGGCTTAGAAATCATCCTAAGTCAGTAGCTAACCCTCCTAATCAGCCCACTCTAAGTAAATTAACCAAAACAGAAAATTGGTTTTTCTTTAAATTCAATTCTGACTCCACTGTCCAGTTTTAATACACGATTTTTTACCCTATTTTTAAAAATTCCAAAAATTCTAAAAAAAATACTGGAGACTCAGGACATATAAAAATATACGAGAAAAAATCGGCTTAATTTTTTGATCAAAGATGAATTCCCAGAAAAACCAGAGATGTACGAGTTTTTGGAGGAGAAAAAACTGCTTTGTTTTTCTTTAAATTCAATTCTGACTCCACTGTCCAGTTTTAATCCACGATTTTTTATCCTATTTTTAAAAATTCCAAAAATTCTAAAACAAATACTGGAGACTCAGGACATGTAAAACTACATGAAAACAAATCGGCTTAATTTTCTGATCAAAGATGAATTCCCAAAAAAATCATAGATGTACGAGTTTTTGGAGGAGAAAAAAACTGCTTTGCCAACACATTTTTGCTTTTGATAAAATCATTTAAAAACCAAAGTAAAAATATTTGAAACTCATAAAATGACTTGAAAGCAGTAGCTAGGACTCTTTGAAAGTTAGATAAAAATTGGCTAAATAAAAAAAATCACAAAGGTAGAGTAATCAATTTGACAAACTTAATTTTCCACAAGTGTGCTCAAGAGAGCATGATCTTGAACTATTAATTGGCTCAAGTCATTATTCAAGTGGCATGAACATGAAATGCATGAAACAATGCAGCAAACATAATGCATGAAATGCATGGATCTAAACCTAAATGTAAGGAAAATGCATGACATAAATAATATGGCCTAGACCTAACATGAACTTGCATGGCATTTAATGTAACCTAGACCTAAGACATGCATGGCATTTTCACAAACACAAGGCATGCTTAATTCAAAAATCCAACCAAATATCATGCAAATGCAAAAACCTAACAACTAGCATGACAAAAATACAACACACAATGCAAAACACATGGAGTAGCCAAATGGCCCCAAGCTTCAACAAGCATGGCATTTTCACAAACACTTGGTGTGCTAGCATGAAAAACTAAGTCATAACACAAAAATCACACAAGCATTTTCACAAACACCTAATATACCAAATCTAAAACATGCTCACTAAGATATAAAACAAGAATCACACAAGCATTTTCACAAACACTTAATATGCTAAATCTAAAACATGCTCAAATTTAAACAACATGAAAACAGAAAATTAAAAATGCAAAAACATGATATCTAAGACATAAATGGCAACAAACAAAGCAACCAAATTAAATATAACTTAAGAACGTGAAATAACTTAATATTTAAAACATCAAAAATAAAGAAAATAGCATAAACAATATGGTAAAATGAATCAAAAACAACAACTTAAAATAAATAATGTAGGCCATTTGGCCATGGTGAGTTTATTATAAAAACAAAATGTAAAAAAAATATACTTAAGAAAGGAAATGAAGAAAGAACAAGAAACATTATTTTAAAATGAAAACTCACCAAGTAGAGATTAAAATAGCAAAAAATAAGAATAGAAAATGAAAGTGCAATAGTTGGTGCTCAAGAGCAACCTCAAGAAGCTAATATTTCAAGCTTTTCTCTTCAAACTTTCCTTTTTTTCTAAACTTTTCTTTTTTTGCTCTCAACCAAGAAGATAAAAAACTAAGAAAAACTAAGAGAAATCAGCCAAAATGGAAAAGAAAAAACAAAATCTGCCTCCTCCCTCTAGGGCTGGCAGAAAATGATGCTTATATGGACTCCAAGATGTTGTCATTTTTGTGTAACCTAATTTCCATCAAATGACCAATAATTCAAGATGAAAAGTCATGAAATTACCACCCTTAGATTAGCATCTCAGCCCTCTCAAATTACAGCTGTCCAAGAAAAATGTTGACATCTTTTTTCCAGCCCAACTCTGATTTTTTGAAGGGCCCAAAAAGCCCTTTTCGGTTGCTTGGGTGAAATGACCATTTTGCCCCCCCCGGATGCAAAATAAATATCAAACGGGCTCCAAATTCAATTTTTCTTTTTTTAATACTTCCAAAATAATAAAATATTGAGTTCTGGAAGTTTTCAAAATTATCCGAGTCCGTTTTCTATTTATTTGGATTTTTTCTTCCCAAAATGTCCTTTTATGCCCCTACTTTTTACCATTTTTTAAAAGAGCTCCAAATCAAGATTTTTCTTCACCAATCTCTTCAAAATAATTAAAAAGTGTGATCTGGAAGTTTTCATAATTTTTGGAGCTCATTTGGTATTTTTTCGGGATTTATCGGCTTGAATTACTGCATAGGAAGCTCGGGATTTAGCCATTTTGCAAACGAACTCGGAATCAAGATTTTCTTTCGCCAATCTCTTCAAAATAATTTAAAAATGAGATTTGCCAAATTTCAGAATTTTTGGAGTCCATTTGCTATTTTTCCGGGATTTATCTTTTTGAATTACAGCATAAGAAGCCCGGGATTTGGCCATTTTGCAAACGAACTCGGAATCAAGATTTTCTTTTACCAATCTCTTTAAAATGATTTAAGAATGAGATTGACAAATATTCCATAATTTTCGGAGTCCATTTGCTATTTTTCCCAAAATTTTCCAATTTTGCCCTTTAACCTCCAAAACCCGGTTTTGCTCAAAACAAGTCCGATTTTTAGATTTTCTTCAATCTGAGCCTTGGGCCATCCTTTTTAATCATTCCTCATCCATTGGGGGCTTTGGTCTTACCAAGTCGGGCCATTTCTGTGATTCTTCCCGATTTCACCAAAATCCACTAAAAACCCTAATTCTCGGTTTTCTCCCGGATTGACTTTTCTTTCGGTTTTTCTTGCAAGTGACTTCTCCATTACCCGTAGTCAGTGCTTATCTTTCATTTGGAACCTTCAATTTCGACCAGTTTGATCGTTTAAGCACTTTTCCCCAAGTTTCTCGGATTAGGGTTTCTTTTCTACTGAATCTCCAAATCCCAACTTCCGAACTCCATATCTTTCAATGTAGACCTCGGATTATCAAAATTCTTTCTCCATTTTTCAATTGAACTTAAAATCTTGATTTTGAAAGTGGGTTGACTTTTTCAGTAGTTGACTTTCTGGGATTGACTTTTTCGGGGTTGACTTTTTTGGGGTTGACTTTTTTCAAGTTTGACTTTTTATGCTCGCCCTCTTAAACTAAGTCTCGGAGTACCACCTGCAGGATGAAAACGGTCTTTTTATACTCGGAAACATCAATATGGGAAGAAAACATACCTGTTTAGTGGCCCGGACAAAATTAGGTGTCTACAGCTGCCCCTCTTTGGCTATTGCTGAGAATCAGGAATCAGGCAAAGATAAACCAACACTAATTTTGTACGGTCAGTGAAATCACATGGAAAGGAAAGGGGTTTTCTTTTTCATGTCTTCATTCATTTTTGCATTTTCCATTTTTTATTTTCTTTTTCTATTTTCTATTTTTTTCATTTTTTCTCTTTTTTTTTTTTTTTTTTTTGAAAACAGTAAATTGAAGATTTTTCCTTAAATTGAATTCCCTGACTAATCAAGGCTCGATTCGTCTTAAGGAAACGAATTCGATTTGCAAGAAAGGAAACGACCTCGACGATGTTCTCGGGGCCTTAACCTTTCTTGTTCTCAGCTGTGTTTAAAATTCTGGATATCTCCTCCAGAAGCTTCGGCTATCACCACCAAAGTCTTGCTCATTTTTTTTTTAAAATGTAAAAATTCTGGGTATCACCTCCAAAAGCTTCAGCTATCACCACCGAAGACTTTTTACCTTTTCAAAGGATTTTAAAACTCTGGATATCTCCACCAGAGGCTTCAGCTATCACCACCGAAGTCTTGCTCATTTTTAAAACTGTAAAATTCTGGGTATCATCTCCAGAAGCTTCAGCTATCACCACCGAAGACTTTTTACCTTTTCAAAGGATTTTAAAACTCTGGATATCTCCACCAGAGGCTTCAGCTATCACCACCGAAGACTTGTTCATAATAATAAAAAATAAAAAAAGTACCTCAATGATGATCTCGGGGCTCGACTCGTTTGAGAAGCAAACGAGTTCGATTCTACATGACAACTTTAAGAGATGATGCAAATGCTTCATGATGCAAATGCAAATGTCTTTTGTTGATGCAAACGCTTCTTGATGTAGATGCAAATGACTTAGATTGGTGCAAATGTCTTTGATGCAAATGTAAATGACTTGATTTGATGCAAACTTTCTTGATGCAGATTCAACTAACTTAGATTGATGCAAATGCTTCTTGATGTAGATGCACATGTTGAATAAAATTTTGGATAACTCCTCCAAAAGAAGATTTCTCATTTTTCAAAATTCTAAAACCCTGGATATCTCTACCAGAGGCTTCGGCTATCACCACCGAAGTCTTACTCACTTTTAAAACTGTAAAATTCTGGATATCCCCACCAGAAGCTTTGGCTATCACCACCAAAGACTTGCTCAATATAAAATTCTAGATAACTCATCTAGAAGAAGATTTCTCATGTTTCAAAATTATAAAACCCTGGATATCTCCACCAGAGGCTTCAGCTATCACCACCGAAGACTTGTTCACTTTTAAAACTGCAAAATTCTGGATATCACCACCAGAAGCTTTGGCTATCACCACCAAAGACTTGCTCATTGTAAAATTCTGGGTAACTCGTTCAGAATAAAATTTCTCATGTTTTCAAAATTATAAAACCCTGGATATCTCCACCAGAGGCTTCAGCTATCACCACCGAAGACTTGTTCACTTTTAAAACTGTAAAATTCTGGATATCCCCACCAGAAGCTTTGGCTATCACCACCAAAGACTTGCTCATTGTAAAATTCTGGGTAACTCATTCAGAATAAAATTTCTCATGTTTTAAAATTATAAAACCCTGGATATCTCCACCAGAGGCTTCAGCTATCACCACCGAAGACTTGTTCACTTTTAAAACTGCAAAATTCTAGATATCACCACCGAAGACTTGCTCATTGTAAAATTCTGGATATCCCCACCAGAAGAAAATTTCTCATTTTTCAAAATTATAAAACTCTGGATATCTCCACCAGAGGCTTCAGCTATCACCACCGAAGACTTGTTCACTTTTTAAAAACTGTAAAATTCTGGATATCACCACCGAAGACTTGCTCATTGTAAAATTCTGGATATCCCCACCAGAAGAAAATTTCTCATTTTTCAAAATTATAAAACTCTGGATATCTCCACCAGAGGCTTCAGCTATCACCACCGAAGACTTGTTCACTTTTTAAAAACTGTAAAATTCTGGATATCCCCACCAGAAGCTTTGAGAAATGATGCAGATGCATATGTCTTTTAACAAGGGGCTCATGCTTCATGGTGCAAATGTAAAATATTTCTTAGTGCAAATGCAAATGGCCTGGATTGATGCCCATGTTTCATGATGCAGATGCCCCTACTAATTGTGTTCATGTAACTGGTTTATGAATGGTGTAACTACAATTACCACACAATAATGAAAAATGCAATGATTCTAGAAATGATGCAATTGCTTGAGATGACACAAATGAGAATTCCATGAAGAATGTAAATGTAAAGGTAAAATGCAGATGCTTATGGAATAATGCCAATGCAAATACCCATGAATGATGCAAATGCTTGCCGACACTATGCAGATGCAAAAGCTCGATAAAGAGATGAGTGCTCATGAGTGATACAAATGCCCCCGGTTGTTTTTCTAGACTTTGGCTTAGCCTTTCAAATTCATTTTTCCTCTTCAAATCAGAGTATATCTTCAATTCATTTTGGCTATTCTCTTTGCCCCAACAGTTTTCAAACTTTCATCAACAGAGATCTGAACTGGGTTCGATATCTTCTTCTCATATCTGGAAGTCAGGATCTATCCTGGCAGTTCTATACCTTTGGGTTAGAAAAACCCTTGTCTCATGTCAACATCAAAAATGGGTATTTCAAAAATATTTTTATTTTCTCTTTTTGAAAAACAATTTTGCTTATCTAAGGAAAACTTCTAAGCCAAAAATTTTAACTCCACAGTGTATGATGTACAAATCTTTTGATGACTGATGATCACTGTTAGAAATTTCTCTAAGTATCAATATGGTTTTTTCAACTGGGATTGGCAAGGCTTGGTATAACAAGATTCTGTCTTTTCCAGGAAAACTTCATGACAAAAATGTATATCCCTTCTAGGCTCACAAATGGAACAGTTTTTATAAATCATGAATTCATTGAGAACCAAACAAATTCAACATTCTTGTAGTTTCCAATATCAAAGTATTTTGATAAGCGTCAAGATTGGCCGGGATGTTTAAACCGGAAAGTTTAATCTTGGAGAAAAAAAGTTTCAGTTTTTGAAGACAATCCTTTGAATGAGAGTTGGCAATTTGGGGGTTCAAGAATTCCTAGATATTCCTCGATGACCACTCCTTTAATAAGATCTTTTCTTTTGGGGTATCAGTACTATCATAGATGGCATCAAAAATTTTCAAATTTACTCTAGACCGCCCATTTTTGGGTTTTCGCCCTAGAGTCCCCTTCTTTCCATATATATATATATATTTTTTTACCATACACTTGAGAATTCTAAATTCTTCCTTAGTGAAATGATAATTCGATGAAATGGAATAAAATCTGAGGAAAAACCTTTCAAATTAAATATTCATGCTTGATCAAAATGGACTTTTAAAGCACGTAATGTAGGCCATGGCTCAGGGTTCAGAAAGAAAGGATAAATAGGCCCAAAATATGTGTTTGAGGGTAATCAGATCAAGGATCATTTCTTGAGGAGGATTCTCTTTGAAGCATTTGTCCCTTCTTGGATATTTCTTTCTTTTTGACTTTTGTGTCTTTCTTTCCTCGCTCTTGGCTTTCAATTTGCCATGTATTTCACACATTTTGTTTTCTTTTTTATTGTGTTTTTTTTTGTTTCTCTTGGCTTTCATTTCGCCATCTTTTCCTCTTCTTTTTTCTTTGACAGAGTGCGCCCGTATTTATTCGGGGATCGATTTGCTTTTTGTCTATCCTTGAGCTGTCACTCATTTCTCAATGATCTTTGAAAAGATCTTTCCTCGCATATGCCCCCCAGTATAGAGGGTAATCCTTGATCAGGGTTCAAAGAAGAAAGACTTTTGGCTCAAAAGGGGTGACTATGGAAATTTCTTTTTGTGCGAAAGGGATATGAAAGATGGCCATTTCTCATGTCAAGCACAAATATTCACATTGAAAAGCAATCCCCATGGGAAATAGATATTCAGAATTTTATTTTGCACTTTGGAATCATCCGAACTCTCATATGCATGATATCACGATTTTTCTTTTTCTTTTTTTCTTTTTTTTTTTGTTTTTTTTCGTCGCATGCCCCCAATGATTCATGCGTTTAATCCATCCTTATTCACCATGTATCCATCATTTCCACATATGATGCCCCAATTTGATTAACCTTGAGAATTTGTATCAACGAGGAACATAGCAAGTCTAGGTCTATTTTGAAAAGGCTGAGTTTCCAATCTGAGTTCTTTGAAGAGACAAGGAAAATATGACCCAAAAACGGGTTTTCTCTGGGACAAGGGATAATCTAGTTTAATCATTGTGTCCCAGGATGTCAATCATGATGTTTGGGCAATTAGTGTTTTGTGGTTATTGGGAAAGGTCATGAATGGTTTTAGCACAATCTTGACACACACCAAATTATCAAAATCTGGATTCTTGAAAAAATGTCTCATTTGTTTGATTTTCAAGGAATTTGAAAATTTTCAAAAAATTTCGTTCCTTTGTTCATAGCCTAGACTAAGATCTATGTCTTTGCTTATTCTGTGATGACAATGGTTTTATGAAGTCAAATCATTCATATTCCTTGAAGCATTAGGTCTTTCAAGTGGTCTCGGTTCAAAAGATTTAGGCTTAGGAAAGCCTAAAAGAAAGGGCTGAAGGTATTGGGTCATTTCTAACAATGATCATCAATTTTCTTGAGACTATCCATTACTAAAAATTCCTTAATGCTTGTTTTTTGCAAATTCAAGTTATTGTTGAAACACAACAAACACAAAGCATTTAAAATACAAAATTCATTTAATTAACATGAGACAAGTGCTTTCCTCATCACAGTGTATAGAACTACATGTGTCAAAAACCTAATATGATCATGCACAATGTTTCTTATGACACTTGACTTCCCCATCTTCAAAACTTATCGAACCAGCCTTGATAAGATCTCTGACCTTGTACTTCAAAGTGGGGCAGTTCTCTGTTGAGTGACCTTGATTGCCAGAATGGTACCCACAACACTCATTAGCATCATACCAGCTCGGATAAGGGGGTTTCAGAGGCGCTATTTGCATGGGTGTCACAAGGTGATTCTGGATGAGTTGAGGTAGTATCTCACTGTATGTCATAGGAATCGGGTCAACCGGATTTCTTTTTCGCTTTTTATGCCCCTTTCGATTATCCCCAAGGGTGTTCGATTGATAGACAGATGTAAATTCTGGTGTATTTGCAGTCATTGGTTGGTAGGGATAAAAACCATGAGAGACATTATTCAGGGTAGAGTAAAATGGCTGATATGAGGAGAATTGGGGAGGTGGGACAAAGTCTTCCACGACTTGGGTATCTTCCTTTTTCTTTTCAGATGCCCCCTTTTTCTTGGTATTGGATGTTCTTTCTCCTTCAATTTTCCCATCCTTGATAGCATTCTCAATCATCTCCCCTGAAATTACCATGTCCGAAAAATTCTTCGTGGTGTTGCCGACAAGTCTATCGTAGTATGGGGCCTGTAGTGTATTCACAAAAAGGACAGTGGTTTCCTTCTGAGTTAAAGGCGGTTGTACTTGGACGGCCAGGCTCATCCACCGTTGCGCATATTCTTTGAAGCTCTCAGTAGCTCTTTTCTTCATATTTTGCAAGGTGAGACGGTCAGGCGCCATGTCGGTCATATGCTTGTAATGGTTTAGAAAAGCCCTAGCCAAATCATTCCAAGAGCGTATCTGGTCCTTGCTCAACTGACTATACCACCTAATTGCGGACCCGCTAAGGCTATCCTGAAAGCAGTGAATCAAAAGCTTATCATTATCTATCTGACTTGTCATCTTTCGGCAGAACATAGTGATGTGGGCTAATAGATCGGTCGTCCCGTCATATTTCACAAAGTCAGGGATCTTGAACTTAGGAGGAATGACTAAATCGAGGACCAAGCATCGTTCTTTCGCCTCCACACTCCCGAATACATCTGTTCTTTCTATTGCCCGGAGCCTTTCATTTAACAACTGATATTTCCCTTGGGAATCTGCCAACTCAACCTCATTTACTGCAACCCTTTTCAACTTTGCCTGTTCAGCTGGATCATCTGAGTTTAAGACATTGACGGGGTTAACAGTGTTCTGGGCATCACTTATTGCGACCTCATCTTGGCCCTTTTGTACCTCTAACCCTTCTCCGGTGACAGAGTTTTCAGTGTATCCTTTTCCCTTGATTACAGCGGACATTAGCTCCATCAGTTTAGTCATCTGATCCTTAGATTCTGCTTGAGATTTTGCTAGCTGTTCTCGCAATTCTCTCTGTTCCCTTTCCATTTTTTCCATTCGGGCAACTTGTTCATCCTCCATAGCACCAGCCTGTATTAAAAGTGTACTCAGTACTTCTTCTGATTTGAAATGGAAATTATTTCAAAGACTCCTAAAGCCAAGCCAACTTCTATTTTATTTCCCCCAAATGTATGTCATGATGAATGAGCCATGAATGCAATTTGATGCATGTGAAGCCTAAATAATATGATGTATGGATATGTACAATGGAAACATGCTGACCATATATGTAATAAATGCAATCACAATGCCAACATGTTGCAAACAAAGAATAAACAAATCAACACATGGATATATGCAATGACTGATCATGTGCATTTTAGCATATTTCCCAATGAATGATCATATATCCTATGAATGCAACACGGTGTCAATTATGATACATGCAAACAATGAATGATTGATATAGAGTATATACAAAGAAAATCATGCTAACCATATGTGTCATGAATACGACCTAATGCTAACATGATGTATGTAATAAGCAAATTAATGCATGAACATATACAAAGAAATCATGCTGACTATGTTTGTTATGAATGCAATTTAATGCCAGGTATATACAGATAATGACTATGCATGTCATAGACGTGTCCTACAATGAATGACCATGCATGCTATGATGTAATATGATGTCAAAATGATACATGCAAAAATAAATGAATTAACACAAAGGTATATACAAAGAAATCAATGATTACACGAAATTGGTGGGACTATTCAAAAATCTCATTATGCAGGATTTGCCTCCATTTTTTTTTTTTGATTTTTTTTTTTGATAAACCAATCACATCATTTTCAAAAGAATTTCAGGGTGGATCTTACTATGGTACAATATGCAAATGTTCATGTGACACTACCGGTTTTATGAAATCATCAAATCCAATTACCAACTGTTTATTGCAAAGAATGAGATCAATAATACAACCAAAAATGTACATGCTTTATTTACACATGCATGAAATGTGCCACATGCAAAAATGCTTGAAAAAGGATTTTTTTTTTAAAAAAAAAACAGCTAATGAACATCTGCCCCAGCAATATCTGCTTATTTAGGCATCACGATGCCTTCGAGGTGGAGTATCACATTTATTACGGGCGATGTACGTATATCGTTGCCCGATCTACCACACTTATTCGGAGTGTAAAACAGGTAACAAAAAGTTTAGAAATGTCCTTCCCATGTGTTCCTATTTTCGGTATATCTAACGGAAATTCGGGATGACTTCGCCTAGGTTCACTATATGAGGGTGAATCGGTTCTAAGGCCCCGAATTGTTCCTCACTGTCGCCGGTGAAGGCTAGTAAGGCACCCTGATAAAAGCGGGTTCAATTCGTTAGAGTATATTTTCCTATGCCCGTACGGAGGATTATCACGAAGGCATTAGGTACTTTATACTCCGAAAGTGTTTCACTAGCCCATACGGAGGATCAATCACGAAGGCTTAGTTACTTTACTTCCACTTAAAAGGACGGAACCCGGGTAGAGGATTCATGTTATGCAAATGCACGTGTAGTGTGTGTGGAGAAACAAAACAAACCTGTCACCACCTATTCTACAAACCTTATTCTAAATGTCCTAACAATTAAAACATTCAAGAATAGTGTAACGCATTAACCGACAAGCAATTATAATATACAACCTAAATAACTAGAGAACAATAATAAAATGCATGCACATGAGAATGAACATTTTTAAAAACATTTTATTATTTTCAAAATTCTCTTTATTAGAAAAATGTGGGAATTAAAATTAAATACCAATTAAAATAACCAAAACCGAGACTTTGATAACACACGACTATTTCTAGGCCTGACTCTCTAATAGTCCCCAGCGGAGTCGCCAAGCTGTCGCAACCTAAAAAATAACGACGTCTCATCGCAAGACTTTATTATTCGTTAAGCGTGACATTAAAAAAAACCGAGGAAAAGTCGACTTAATTCCTCTAGAAAAATGAAGGTTTTGAAAATGACCTTAAAAAAGACATGGAGTCGCCACCAATCTTTTTTAGCTAGGTGTGATCGGCCACCTATTAAAACCGGTTTTATAAAATATTTTAAAAATTAATTAAAACATTTTAAAAACCAATTTCAAGTCTGCGTTTTAAACCAGAGAAATCAAAGAAGCGGGTTCGGGAGTCGGTTACGTGTGGGGAAGGATTAGCACCCCCACAATGCCCGTATAAATCGGTACCTTATTAATCGTGTGTTATCTCAAGTCTCGGTAAAAAGTTGGTTTTAAATTTAGTATTTCAAGTTAATTCCCAATTTAAAAATAATTCCATTTTTTATTGAAAATGATCCGGAATTTATAAATTCAAAATTTTCCTATATTCCCCAACAAACGTGGCAAAATATAGAAATTTTTATTAGTTTTGGAAAACTTTCCGAATCATTCTCTTTTTTTTTTGAAAGAAAGATATTCCTTTATTAATGATAATTGATGATATTCCCTCCAGCAAACCCGGTAGAGAACTCATGAATTATTTTAACTCGGGAATATCTTTATTTTTATTGAAAACCATTATCTTTTGCAAACATTTAAAATAAATGACTATGTATATGCATGACATAAATAAAATGACATAGTAAAGTCTAAATAATATAATGCAACCTAAATGACATGACAAATATGAATGGTATGGCATATAATTTAAATGACATAGAATAAAATAATGCTATCATATAATATGCACGAAAATAAAAATGCAATGCATGAAAT
Organism: Fremontodendron californicum; assembly: GCA_030761205.1. Taxonomy (NCBI): domain Eukaryota; kingdom Viridiplantae; phylum Streptophyta; class Magnoliopsida; order Malvales; family Malvaceae; genus Fremontodendron; species Fremontodendron californicum. Next base: position 25,923,448 of record JAULJL010000013.1, read on the forward strand.
GTATTTTTTTTCCTTTAATTAAGGAAATCCGTATATCTAAAAAGATATCCGGCTACCTTAGGAAAATATGTCAAATTAAATATTCTAAAACCAAAATACTTTGTGATTGTTTGAAAACAATTTTGAAAAGCTTGAATTAACAATAAAAACTGGGCTAAAAATTTTTAAATGGTTCTAATTTCCTAAGTTTAAAAAATCCGGACTTGACTACCCTTAACCCGGGATTTGAAAAACCATTTTTAGAGTTTAAAAGGGCTTAGAAATCATCCTAAGTCAGTAGCTAACCCTCCTAATCAGCCCACTCTAAGTAAATTAACCAAAACAGAAAATTGGTTTTTCTTTAAATTCAATTCTGACTCCACTGTCCAGTTTTAATACACGATTTTTTACCCTATTTTTAAAAATTCCAAAAATTCTAAAAAAAATACTGGAGACTCAGGACATATAAAACTATACGAGAAAAAATCGGCTTAATTTTTTGATCAAAGATGAATTCCCAGAAAAACCAGAGATGTACGAGTTTTTGGAGGAGAAAAAACTGCTTTGTTTTTCTTTAAATTCAATTCTGACTCCACTGTCCAGTTTTAATCCACGATTTTTTATCCTATTTTTAAAAATTCCAAAAATTCTAAAACAAATACTGGAGACTCAGGACATGTAAAACTACATGAAAACAAATCGGCTTAATTTTCTGATCAAAGATGAATTCCCAAAAAAATCATAGATGTACGAGTTTTCGGAGGAGAAAAAAAACTGCTTTGCCAACACATTTTTGCTTTTGATAAAATCATTTAAAAACCAAAGTAAAAATATTTGAAACTCATAAAATGACTTGAAAGCAGTAGCTAGGACTCTTTGAAAGTTAGATAAAAATTGGCTAAATAAAAAAAATCACAAAGGTAGAGTAATCAATTTGACAAACTTAATTTTCCACAAGTGTGCTCAAGAGAGCATGATCTTGAACCATTAATTGGCTCAAGTCATTATTCAAGTGGCATGAACATGAAATGCATGAAACAATGCAGCAAACATAATGCATGAAATGCATGGATCTAAACCTAAATGTAAGGAAAATGCATGACATAAATAATATGGCCTAGACCTAACATGAACTTGCATGGCATTTAATGTAACCTAGACCTAAGACATGCATGGCATTTTCACAAACACAAGGCATGCTTAATTCAAAAATCCAACCAAATATCATGCAAATGCAAAAACCTAACAACTAGCATGACAAAAATACAACACACAATGCAAAACACATGGAGTAGCCAAATGGCCCCAAGCTTCAACAAGCATGGCATTTTCACAAACACTTGGTGTGCTAGCATGAAAAACTAAGTCATAACACAAAAATCACACAAGCATTTTCACAAACATCTGGCATTAGGATCATACTACCTAGGGTATGGAAGTTTCAAGGGCTCCAAATATATCGGTGCAACCAGATGGTTCTTGATAAGATTTGGAAGCAAGTCTGCATAGGACATGGGAATCGGATCAAAAGGCATTATTTCCTGGCTGGCTCATGGTCCCCTCGAATTAATTGGGGGTTGATTGGCTTGTAAGGGTGGTCTGACTGGAGGAGCCAATGGTCTGGGGCTGAAATTAGGTTGGAATACCTGTGGAGGTGCAGGTGGATAAGCATATGAACCCGGATTGATGGCATTGGTATTCGGATGGTATGGCTGGTACACGGATTGTGGGAAATGCGGGACGTAACCTCCCGTTTGTTGCCCTCCATATGCGACAGTCTGGACATCAGCTTTCTTCTTTTTCGTCACACTATTCCTCTTTATAACAGATTCTCCCCCTTCAATCTTACCATTCTTGATGGCGTTCTCTATGATTTCACCAGAAATTACCATATCAGCAAAGTTCTTTGTGGCATTCCCAATCATCCTATCGTAGTACTAAGCCTTAAGAGTACTAACGGACAGCATCGTAGTCTCTTTCTCAGTCAGAGGCGGCTGGATCTGGGCAGCAATATCCCTCCATCTCTCGGCATAGTCTTTAAAACTTTCGGTGGACTTCTTCTCTATATTTTGTAGAGACAAACGGTCTGGAGCCATATTAACAATGTGCTTATACTGGCTGATGAATGCCTTGGCCAATTCTTTCCAAGTACAAACCCGATTCCTATCGAGTTGAACATACCACTTAGCAGCGGACCCTGTAAGACTGTCCTGAAAGACATGGACAAGCAGCTTGTCATCTCTGGTGTGGGCGGCCATTTTTCGACAGTACATGGTGATGTGAGATATGGGACATTTGGACCCATCGAACTTTTCGAAGTCAAGAGTCTTGAACTTAGGCGGGATCACTACATCTGCCACTAAACAAAGCCCCTCGGCATCCATAGAACCATAGCAGTCTAACCCCTCAACAGCTTGAAGCCTTTCTTCAATCATCTTCATTTTTCGAGACTCAATCTCTTCTGCCATTTTCAACTTCTCTAACTCTTTGGGATCGCCTAAATCTGGAATTTGGACTGGGTCTATCTTTGTCCCAGGAACAGGAAAGGTGAATCCCAGGATTTGAGGTTGGCCATGTGGGTAAGTGAATCATTCCATATGGGGCACTTGTTGTAATTGTTCATGCTGCGCTTGAGATCGAAAACCGGGCAGACATAAAGATTCGCCCACATTCTGCTATTTCCCTTGAGAACTAGATTCATCTTCCTTATTCTTCCCTTTCAGACTTTTCATCATTTCAACAAAGAACTTAACTGCTCTCTAATCTCATCTTGAGCTTGTTCTACCTTATCTATCCTTGAGGATTGCTCTTCGGCCATTTCTCTAACTCTTGATCTAGTGTTATAAGAGTGACGAGAAGACTATCTCGAAGATTCTGACTGTCGAGCTATCCTTGAACCTTTAGCAAAATTTCTTAAATTAGGATGATGTGTTTTAAAAATTAGAACTAAATTGATGATGTTTATGCACATATGGATGAGATGTATGAAAGAACACCAGCCACATAAAAAAATGTAGATAAAAAGAATCTTATAAATAAAATTACCAAATCCATAGAAATCCTAAAAACCAAAGCGATCCTAAAAACATAAAAAATAAAAAACTTCAACTGGTCCTAAAGCATTAAAATATGAAAATTTTTACAAAAAATCCTAAAAACATAAATCTAAAAATCCTAACGCCTCCAAAAGAACTTGACAATCTGACGGTAGTGAGACTGAGCTTCATCCAAAAGTTCGAATATGAGCTGGCAGTTTTCATGGAACGAATGTACTTTCGCCTTAATCTCCATGATTCTATCATACATGTCTTTTGCCTTGCGGGATGCCACATCGAAATGGTCAAACATGTTCTCCAGAAGATTCTGCTTTTTAGAGTCCGCATCTCGGAGTTGTGAGCATTCTTCCTTCAAGTTCATTAATTCAGTAACCAATTCTTGGTAATCTGCTTCTTTTCTTTCTTGATCAAACAATAATTCTCCATTTTCTTCTTTTAGGCGTCCGACCTCAGTAGTCAAAAGCGAATATTTCTTTTCCATACCTGTCAAGGATTCCCTCAAAGTGTCACCATCTTCGGTAAGTTTCTGAATAATGCCATCTCTTTCCACTAAACCATTCCCCAACTTTCAAACTTTTAATCGAAACTTCTTGGCCTTGCTTTTTTCTTTGTTCAAGCCCTTTTCTAACTCTTCTACCCTTGATTGCGGTTTCTGGTTTTCTTCTCCCAATTCATCTTTTTCTTCTTGTAGCTTCCTTTTAGCCTTTTCTATCCTCAGCATAGGATCCGAGGCTATAACCTTGGCTGAACCATCTAGACTTCTTTTGCAAGGAATCACAACATCTTTTGCTCTTCTTACCTGCCACACAGAGTATTCAGGAGTAGTGTTCCATGAGATACTACCCCCTTCAACTCTAATCGTTAATTTCCAAGCCTTTGTGAGTTCTTCTATCCTATTGATAACCCCTTTATCTGAATAAGAGAAATCCACCTGGTTAAGTCCTTGAGTCATCGGTATGAACTGCTTATACCCTGCCTGTCTTCGTACCATGATGGGAGAGTAGCTAACGACACCCCAAAGTCCCAAGAGAGGAACCCAAGGTTGATCACCACAGCTAAATAACATAAGTCCATGAGGCATCCATGGAGCTTTTCGAATCACTTGTCGGCTTGTAAGCTCTCGCAACATCATCACCCAATCTTCTTTTGACCTTGATCCAGGCCATGCACTCTCACAGAACTCCTTGATAGGGATGCTAGTGGTGAAGTATGGCTTTCGGAACTTCGACTCTTGGCATTCAAAATGGATTTTCATCCAGATGTAGAGTAAACTGTAAACATTCGATGAAACATCCTTTTCCATTTCTCCTACAGTGATTCAGTGACCTGATAGTCTCGGCTAATATAGCTGGAGCCCTATTGATCTGGTGTTGAACTTGGTCCATGAAATTCACCACAATTGTTTCAATATATCCCAATATTTTCGGGAAAACCACAAGTCCGTAGATAGCCAAAGCCATCACCTCCAAACCTTTATCATCATCTGGGTGTTTGACAATGAAGTTTCGGAGAACACTCCATGGAATACCAGTGCTCTTACCCTTTGTCTTCAAATTTTGTCAACTTCTATCAAGCTGATTCCCATGATTTTTGCTAACTTCTTCCGATAACCTGTCTTGTTCTTCCTGTCGCAACCTAAAAAAAATAACGACGCGACGAGTCTCATCGCAAGACTTTATTATTCGTTAAGCGTGACATTAAAAAAAACGAGGAAAAGTCGACTTAATTCCTCTAGAAAAATGAAGGTTTTGAAAATGACCTTAAAAAAGACATGGAGTCGCCACCAATCTTTTTTAGCTAGGTGTGATCGGCCACCTATTAAAACCGGTTTTATAAAACATTTTAAAAATTAATTAAAACATTTTAAAAACCAATTTCAAGTCTGCGTTTTAAACCAGAGAAATCAAAGAAGCGGGTTCGGGAGTCGGTTACTTGTGGGGAAGGATTAGCACCCCCACAACGCCCGTATAAATCGGTACCTTATTAACCGTGTGTTATCTCAAGTCTCGGTAAAAATTGGTTTTAAATTTAGTATTTCAAATTAATTTCCAATTTAAAGAAAAATAATTCCATTTTTTTATTGAAAATGATCCGGAATTTATAAATTCAAAATTTTCCTATATTCCCCAACTAACGTGGCAAAATATAGAAATTTTTATTAGTTTTGGAAAACTTTCCGAATCATTCTCTTTTTTGAAAGAAAGATATTCCTTTATTAATGATAATTGATGATATTCCCTCCAGCAAACCCGGTAGAGAACTCATGAATTATTTTAACTCGGGAATATCTTTATATTTTTTTTTATTGAAAACCATTATCTTTTTTTGGAAACATTTAAAAGAAATGAATATGTATATGCATGACATAAATAAAATGACATGGTACAGTCTAAATAATATAATGCAACCTAAATGACATGAAAAATATGAATGGTATGGCATATAATTTAAATGACATGGAATAAAATAATGCTATCATATAATATGCATGAAAATAAAAATGCAATACATGAAATGTATTTTTTTCCTTTTATTAAGGAAATCCGTATATCTAAAAAGATATCCGGCTACCTTAGGAAAATATGTCAAATTAAATATTCTAAAACCAAAATACTTTGTGATTGTTTGAAAACAATTTTGAGAAGCTTGAATAAAAACTGGGCTAAAATTTTTTAAATGGCTCTAATTTCCTAAGTTTAAAAATCCGGACTTGACTACCCTTAACCCGAGACTTGAAAAACCATTTTTAGAGTTTAAAAAGGCTTAGAAACTACCCTAAGTCAGTAGCTAACCCTCCTAATCAGCCCACTCTAAGTAAATTAACCAAAACAGAAAAATGGTTTCTCTTTAAATTCAATTCTGACTCCACTAACCAGTTTTAATCCATGATTTTTTATCCTATTTCTAAAAATTCCAAAAATTCTGAAAAACATACTGGAGACTCAGGACATGTAAAACTACACGAGAAAAAATCGGCTTAATTTTTGAATCAAAGATGAATTCCCAGAAAAATCAGAGATGTACGAGTTTTTGGAGGAGAAAAAACTGCTTTGTTTTTCTTTAAATTCAATTCTGACTCCACTGTCCAGTTTTAATCCACGATTTTTTACCCTATTTTTAAAAATTCCAAAAATTCTGAAAAAATTACTGGAGACTCAGGACATGTAAAACTACACGATAAAAAATCGGCTTAATTTTCTGATCAAAGATGAATTCCCAGAAAAATCAGAGATGTACGAGTTTTTGGAGGAGAAAAAACTGCTTTGCCAGCACATTTTTTTGTCTTTGATAAAATCATTTAAAAATCAAAGTAAAAATATTTGAAACTCATAAAATGACTTGAAAGCAGTAGCTAGGACTTTTTGAAAGTTAGATAAAAAATGGCTAAGTAAAAAAAATCACAAAGGTAGAATAATCAACTTGACAAACTTAATTTTCCACAAGTGTGCTCAAGAGAGCATGACTTTGAACCATCAATTGGCTCAAGTCATTATTCAAGTGGTATGAGCATGAAATGCATGAAATAATGCAGCAAACATAATGCATGAAATGCATGGATTTAAAACTAAATGTAAGGAAAATGCATGACATAAATAATATGGCCTAGACCTAACATGAACTTGCATGGCAATAAATGCAACCTAGACCTAAGATATGCATGGCATTTTCACAAACACAAGGCATGCTTAATTCAAAAATCCAACCAAATATCATGCAAATGCAAAAACCTAACAACTAGCATGACAAAAAATGCAACACACAATGCAAAACACATGGAGTAGCCAAATGGCCTCAAGCTCCAACAAGCATGGCATTTTCTCAAACACTTGGCATACTAGCATGAAAAACTAAGTCATAACACAAAAATCACACAAGCATTTTCACAAACACTTAATATGCTAAATCTAAAACATGCTCAACTAAGATATAAAACAAGAATCATGCAAAGAATCACACAAGCATTTTCACAAACACTTAATATGCTAACTCTAAAACATGCTCAAATTTAAACAACATGAAAACAGAAAATTAAAAATGCAAAAACATGATATCTAAGACATAAATGGCAACAAACAAAGCAACCAAATTAAATATAACTTAAGAACATGAAATAACATAACACTTAAAACATCAAAAACAAAGAAAATAGCATAAACAATATGGTAAAATGAATTGAAACAACAACTTAAAATAAATAATGTAGGCCATTTGGCCATGGTGAGTTTATTGTAAAAACAAAATGTAAAAAAAATATACTTAAGAAAGGAAATGAAGGAAGAACAAGAAACATTATTTTAAAATGAAAACTCACCAAGTAGAGATTAAAATAGCAAAAAACAAGAATAGAAAATGAAAGTGCAAGAGTTGGTGCTCAAGAGCAACCTCAAGAAGCTAATATTTCAAGCTTTTCTCTTCAAACTTTCCTTTTTTTCTAAACTTTTCTTTTTTTGCTCTCAACCAAGAAGATAAAAACTAAGAAAAACTAAGAGAAATCAGCCAAAATGGAAAAGAAGAAACCAAAATCTGCCTCCCCCCTCCTTAGGGCTAGCCTTAATGCATGGTTATATAGCCTCCAAGATGTTGTCATTTTTGTGTAACCTAATTTCCATCAAATGGCCAATAATTCAAGATGAAAAGTCATGAAATTACCACCTTTAGATTAGCATCTCAGCCCTCTCAAATTACAGCTATGCAAAAATAATGTTGACATCTTTCTTAACCTATGTGGTTTAATCACCATGGCTTGATCAAAGAGAATGGTTAACTAACTCTTGATTTTTAACCACTTGATTAAAAAAAAAAAAAAAATTAGAAGCTTCCTCCTTTCTTTGGGCTTGGGTATGCCAGCACATCTCTTTTCCAGCCCAACTCTGATTTTTTGAAGGGCCAAAAAAGCCCTTTTCGGTTGCTTGGGTGAAATGACCATTTTGCCCCCCGGATGCAAGTAAATATCAAACGGACTCCAAATTCAATTTTTCTTTTTTTAATACTTCCAAAATAATAAAATATTGAGTTCTGGAAGTTTTCAAAATTATCCGAGTCCGTTTGCTATTTATTTGGATTTTTTCTTCCCAAAAATGCCCTTTTATGCCCCTACATTTTACCATTTTTTAAACGAGCTCCAAATCAAGATTTTTCTTCACCAATCTCTTCAAAATAATTAAAAAGTGTGATCTGGAAGTTTTCATAATTTTTGGAGCTCATTTGGTATTTTTTCGGGATTTATCGGCTTGAATTACTGCATAGGAGGCCCGGGATTTGGCCATTTTGCAAACGAACTCGGAATCAAGATTTTCTTTCGCCAATATCTTCCAAATAATTTAAAAATGAGATTTTCCAAATTTCAGAATTTTTGGAGTCCATTTGCTATTTTTCCGGGATTTTCCTTTTTGAATTACTGCATAAGAAGCCCGGGATTGGGCCATTTTGCAAACGAACTCGGAATCAAGATTTTCTTTCGCCAATCTCCTTCAAATGATTTAAGAATGAGATTGACAAATTTTCCATAATTTTCGGAGTCCATTTGCTATTTTTCCCAAATTTTTCCAATTTTGCCCTTTTACCTCCGAAACCCGGTTTTGCTCAAAACAAATCCGATTTTCAGATTTTCTTCAATCTGAGCCTTGGGCCATCCTTTTTAATCATTCCTCATCCATTGGGGGCTTTGGTCTTACCAAGTCGGGCCATTTCTGTGATTCTTCCCGATTTCACCGAAATCCACTAAAAACCCTAATTCTCGGTTTTCTCCCGGATTGACTTTTTTTTCGGTTTTTCTTGCAAGTGACTTCTCCATTACCCGTAGTCAGTGCTTATCTTTCATTTGGAACCTTCAATTTCGACCAGTTTGATCGTTTAAGCACTTTTCCCCAAATTTCTCGGATTAGGGTTTCCTTTCTACTGAATCTCCAAATCCCAACTTCCGAACTCCATATCTTTCAATGTAGACCTCGGATTATCAAAATTCTTTCGCCATTTTTCAATTGAACTTAAAATCTTGATTTTGAAAGTGAGTTGACTTTTTCAGTAGTTGACTTCTGGGGTTGACTTTTTCGGGGTTGACTTTTTCGGGGTTGACTTTTTTTCAAGTTTGACTTTTTGTGCTCGCCCTCTTAAACTAAGTCTCGGAGTACCACCTGCAGGATGAAAACAGTCTTTTTACACTTGGGAACATCAATATGGGAAGAAAACATACCTGTTTAGTGGTCCGGACAAAATTAGGTGTCTACAGCTGCCCCTCTTTGGCTATTGCTGAGAATCAGGAATCAGGCAAAGATAAACCGACACTAATTTTGTACGGTCAGTGACATCAAATGTGAAGGAAAGGGAAAGGGGTTTCTTTTTCATTTTAATTTTTTTCATTTTCTATTTTTCATTTTTTCATTTTTTTCTTCTTTCTTCTTTTTTTCTTTTTTCTTTTTTCCTTTTTTTTATTTTTTTTTAATTTTTTTATTTTTTTTCTATTTTCTCTTTTTTCATTTTTTTTAAAAACAATAAATTGAAGATTTTGTCCTTAAATTGAATTCCCTACCTAAACAAGGCTCGATTCGTCTTAAAGGAATGAATTCGATTTCAAAAGAAAAATTTATGCTCGAAGGGCTTTAAAATTGGTGCCCGAAGGTCTTAAAATGGTGCCCGGAGGTCTTAAAAATTGGTGCCCGGAGGTCTTAAAAATTGGTGCCCGGAGGTCTTACCCCTGAAAAAAGTTATGCCCGGAGGTCTTAAAGATGTTGCCCGGAGGTCTTACCTGTGATTTGAAAAATTATGCCCGGAGGTCTTAAAATGGTGCCCGGAGGTCTTAAAAATTGGTGCCCGGAGGTCTTACCTGTGATTTGAAAAAAATGCGCTGTATGCGACTTTAAAAATGATGCCCGGAGGTTTTAAGAATGGTGCCCGGAGGCCTTACCCGTGATTTGGAAGAAATGCGCTGTATGCGACTTTAAAAATGATGCCCGGAGGTCTTAAGAATGGTGCCCGGAGGCCTTACCCATAATTTGGAAGAAATGCGCTGTACGCGACTTTAAAAATGATGCCCGGAGGTCTTAAGAATGGTGCCCGGAGGCCTTACCCGTGATTTGGAAGAAATGCGCTGTATGCGACTTTAAAAATGATGCCCGGAGGTCTTAAGAATGGTGCCCGGAGGCCTTACCCATAATTTGGAAGAAATGCGCTGTATGCGACTTTAAAAATGATGCCCGGAGGTCTTAGGAATGGTGCCCGGAGGCCTTACCCGTGATTTGGAAGAAATGCGCTGTATGCGACTTTAAAAATGATGCCCGGAGGTCTTAAGAATGGTGCCCGGAGGCCTTACCCATAATTTGGAAAAAATGCGCTGTATGCGACTTTAAAAATGATGCCCGGAGGTCTTAAGAATAGTGCCCGGAGGCCTTACCCCTGAAAAAAGTTATGCCCGGAGGTCTTAAAGATGTTGCCTGGAGGTCTTAAAGATATTGCCCGGAGGTCTTACCTGTGATTTGAAAAATTATGCCCGGAGGTCTTAAAAATGTTCTTTGAAGAATTGTTGAAAATTACCCTAACGATTTTGAGAAGATGCGAATGCTTTTTGATGCAGATGCAGGTGTTGAATAAGACACGAAATGACTTAAACTGGTGCAAATGTCTTTAATGCAAATGTAAATGACTTGGATTGATGCCCATGTTTCATGATGCAGATGCCCCTACTAATTGTGTTCATGTAACTGGTTTATGAATGGTGTAACTACAATTACCACACAGTAATGAAAATGCAATGATTCTAGAAATGATGCAATTGCTTGAGATGACACAAATACGAATTCCATGAAGAATGTAAATGTAAAGGTAAAATACAGATGCTTATGGAATAATGCCAATGCAAATACCCATGAATGATGCAAATGCTTGCCGACACTGTGCAGATGCAAAAGCTCGATAAAGAGATGAGTGCTCATTAGTGATGCAAGTGCCCCCGGCTGTTTTTCTAGACTTTGGCTTAGCCTTTCAAATTCATTTTTTCTCTTCAAATCAGAGTATATCTTCAATTCATTTTGGCTATTCTCTTTGCCCCAACAGTTTTTCAAACTTTCATCAACAGAGATCTGAACCGGGTTCTATTTCTTCTTCTCATATCTGGAAGTCAAGACCTATCCTGGCAGTTCTACACCTTTGAGTTAGAAAAATCCTTGTCTCATGCCAACATCAAAATGGGTATTTCAAAAAATCTTTTTATTTGTTTTCGCATTTTGAAAACTTCTGAACAAAAAATATTAACCCCACAATGTGTGATGTACAAATCTTTTGAAGACTGATGATCATTGTTAGAAATTTCTCTAAGTATCAATCTGGGTTTTTTCAACTGGATTGGCAAGGCTTGGTATAACAAGATTCTGGCTTTTCCAGGAAAACTTCATGACAAAAATGTATATCCCTTCTAGGCTCACAAATGGAACAGGTTTTATAAATCATGAATTCATTGAGAACCAAACAAATTCAACATTCTTTTAGTTTCCATATCAAGGCATTTTGTCAAGCATCGAGATTGGCTGGGATGTTTAAACCGGAAAGTTTAATCTTGGGAACAAAGTTTCAGTTTTTGAAGACAATTCTCCGAATGAGAGCTGACAATTTGGGGGGTTCAGGAATTCCTAGATGTTCCTCGATGACCACTCCTTTAATAAGATCTTTTCTTTTGGGGTATCGGCACTATCATCGATGGCATCGAAAATTCCCATTCTACTCTAGACCGCCCGTTTTTTTGGGTTTTCGCCCTAGAGTCCCATTCTTTTCAATTTTTCTCTTTTTTTTTTACCATGCACTTGAGAATTCTAAATTCTTCCTTAGTGAAATGAGAATTTGATAAGATGGGATAAAATCTGAGGAAAACCCTTCAAATTAAACATTCATGCTTGATCAAAATGGACTTTTAAAGCACGTAATGTAGGCCATGGCTCAGGATTCAGAAAGAAAGGATAAATAGGCCCAAAATATGTGTTTGAGGGTAATCAGATCAAGGATCCTTTCTTGAAGAGGATTTTCTTTGAAGCATGTGTCTCTTCTTGGACATTTCTTTCTTTTTGATTTTGCTCTTTTTCTTCCTTGCTTTTGGCTTTCAATTTGCCATGTCTTTCACACACATTTTTTTATTGTGTTTTTTGTTTGTTTTTCTTGGCTTTCATTTCGTCATCTTTTCCTCTTCTTTTTTTCTTTGACAGAGTGCGCCCGTATTTATTCGGGGCTCCATTTGCTTTGTGTCTGTCCCTGAGCTGTCACTCATTTCTCAATGATCTTTGAAAAGATCTTTCCTCGCATTTGCCCCCCAGTGTAGAGGGTAATCCTTGATCAGGGTTCAAAGAATTAAGAATTCTTTTGGCTCAAAAGGGGTGACTATGGATAATAATTTTTTTCTTGTGAAATGGATATAAAAGATGGCCATTCATCATATCAAGCCCAAATATTCTCATTGAAAAGCAATCCTCAGGGGAAATAGATATTCAGAATTTCATTTTGCACTTTGGAATCATCCGAATTCTCATATGCATGATATCATGATTTTTCTTTTTCTTTTTTTTCTTTTTTTTTTGTTTTTTTCGTCGCATGCCCCCAATGATTCATGCATTAGCCCATCCTTCTTCACTATGTATCCATCATTTCCACATATGATGCCCCAATTTGATTATCCATGCGAATTTGTATCAACGAGGAACATGGCAAGTCTAGGTCTGTTTTGAAAAGGCTGAGTTTCCAATCTGAGTTCTTTGAAGAGACAAGGAAAACATGACCCAAAAGCAGGTTTTCTCTGGGACAAGGGATAATCTAGTTTAATCATTGTGCCCCAAGGTGTCAATCATGAAGTGATGTCTGGGCAATTAGTGTTTTGTGGTCATTGGGAAAGGTCATGAATGGTTTTAGCACAATCCTGACACACACCAAATTATCAAAATCTGGATTCTTGAAAGAATGTCTCATTTGTTTGATTTTCAAGGAATTCAAAAAATTTCAAAAAGTTTGTTCCTTTGTTCATAGCCTAGACTAGGATTTACATCCTTGCTTATTTTGCAATGACAATGCTTCTCTTTTTTCATTCATTTTTCCTTGAAGCATTAGGTCTTTCAAGTGTTATTGATTCAAGGTTTAGGTATAGAGAAGCCCAAAAAAGAGGGGGATGGTGTTGGGTCATTTCTAAGACTGATCATCAATCTTCTTGAGACTATCCATTATTAAAACTTCCTTAATGCTTGTTTTTGTAAATTCACGTTTATTTAAAACACAACAAACACAAAGCATTTAAAATTCATTTAATTCATGTAGATGTTAACATGAGACAAGTGCTTTCATCATCACAGTGTATAAAACTACATGCGTCAAAAATGCTCCTATTGACATCCTTCAAAGGTAGTAATTCTCCCCTAAAACCCTGAAAGAAATTGATTTAGGGCTAAGTGGCCTTCCATTGATCGATAAGCTCCGGTGTCAAAATACCATCACGGATAAAACTTTCAATCATTTCCTTCAGTTGTCTGCATTTTTCAGTTGAATGCCCAACTACCCCTAGGTGATAATCACACTTGCTGTCAGGGTCATAACTCCTTGCTGATGGATTCGGAGCTATTTTCAAAGGTACCGGGGTAAGGTACTGATTCTTTATTAGTAATGGCAGTAAGTCAGGGATGGGGATTGGAATTCTTTCTTGATTTTCTCGCGGTCGTTTTCTAGAAGTAGGCCTTGTTGCAAGGGCTGGTATAGGATTAGGTGTTTGGGTAGGTAGGTAAGGATAAAGGCTTGGAGATACCTCAGTAGGGTAACATGATTGGTATGAGGGAAATTGGGAATATGGGATGAAATCTTCCATAGTTTGGACATCTTCCTCTTTCTTTCTTGGTGCCTTATTTCTCTCGGTATTGGATGTTCCTTCTCTTTCAAGTTTCCCATTCTTGATAGCATTCTCAATAATCTCCCCTGAAATTACCATGTCCGCAAAATTCTTCGAAGCATTGCCGACGAGTCTGTCATAGTACGGGGCCTGCAGTGTATTCACAAAAAAGATAGTGATTTCCTTTTGTGTCAAGGGCGGTTGTACTTGGGAAGCCAGGCTCATCCACCGTTGTGCATATTCTTTGAAGCTCTCAGTAGCTTTTTTCTCCATATTTTGCAAAGTGAGACGATCAAGTGTCTTGTCGGTCATATGCTTGTACTGGTTTAGAAAAGCCCCAGCCAAATCATTCCAAGAGCGAATCTGATCCTTGCTCAACTGACTATACCAGCTAATTGCGGACCCGCTGAGGCTATCCTGAAAGCAGTGAATCAAAAGCTTATCATTATCTATCTGACTTGTCATCTTTCGGCAGAACATAGTGATGTGGGCTGATGGATCGGTCGTCCCGTCATATTTCACAAAGTCAGGGATCTTGAACTTAGGAGGAATGACTAAATCGAGGACCAAGCATCGTTCTTTCGCCTCCACACTCCCGAATACATCTTTTCTTTCTATTGCCCGGAGCCTTTCATCTAACAAATGATATTTCCCTTGGGAATCTGCCAACTCAACCTCATTTACTGCAACCCTTTTCAACTTTGCCTGTTCAGCCGGATCATCTGATTTTAGGACATTGACGGGGTTAACAGTGTTCTGGGCATCACTTATTGCTACCTCATCTTGGCCCTTTTGTACCTCTAACCCTTCTCCGGCGACAAAGTTTTCGGTGTATCCTTTTCCCTTCATTACAGCAGACATTAGCTCCATCAGTTTAGTCATCTGATCCTTAGATTCTGCTTGAGATTTTGCTAGCTGTTCTCGCAATTCTCTCTGTTCCCTTTCCATTTTTTCCATTCGGGCAACTTGTTCATCCTCCATAGCACCGGCCTGTATTAAAAGTGTACTCAATACTTCTTCTGATTTGAAATGGAAATTCTTTCAAAGACTCCTAAAGCCAAGCCAACTTCTATTTTATTTCCCCCAAATGTATGTCATGATGAATGAGCCATGAATGCAATTTCATGCATGTGAAGCCTAAACAATATGATGTATGGATATGTACAATGGAAACATGCTGACCATATATGTGATAAATGCAATCACAATGCCAACATGTTGCAAACAAAGAATAAACAAATCAACACATGGATATATGCAATGACTGATCATGTGCATTTTAGCATATTTCCCAATGAATGTTCATATGTTCTATGAATGCAACATGGTGTCAATTATGATACATGCAAACAATGAATGATTGATACAGAGTATATACAAAGAAAATCATACTAACCATGTGTGTCATGAATGTGACCTAATGCTAATCATGATGTATGTAATAAGCAAATTAATGCATAGATATATACAGAAAAATCATGCTGATTATGAATACATGAATGCAACCTGACAAATAATTGATGGGATGCAAAATGCAAATGGGGAGATATCACGGAGGAAATAAGAATCGGAGGAACTTAATCATCAACCTTTCATAAATTTGAAACATAATCAATTCATTCCCACATCAACATTCACAATGGTATAAACCATATTTTACAAAATTTGAACAGTGGTTAAGACTGTCCTTACAAGCACTTTATTCTTCCTAACATCCTAAGGCTATAAGAGCCGGCTACTGAAAAAGTGAAATCCTATTACATCATATAAGACCGAAGTCTTTCCACCTCAATGATGTAAATCTCCCAATCCTAATGACGCTTTCCCAGTCCTCTATCAATCAGTGTCGTGGGATCCAACCACTTGGCATTTATAAGAGTTTGCACTTTCTTTTTGAATGCCATACAGTCTTCAACGTTGTGGCCAACAATTCCACAATGATAATCACATTTTGCATTTGGATTATACCACCTTGGATATGGTGGTAACAGGGGTTTCAATGGGACACAGGCAACCATGTGATTTTGGATCAGTATAGGGAGGAGCTCTTGGTAGCTGATTGGAATGGGATCAAAAGGCATTTGGGTCTTATCCTGGGGTCGTTTCTTAGTTACACATGGCCTAGGAGTTAGGGCACTTGGTGGTGGCACTAAGGTCCGAATCGGGGTGTTTACATGGAGATGTGGAGGAACAGCATGGTGAGGGTATGGATTCGGACACGGGGCCTTTGGAGGTTGTACATAGCTCGAGGTTCCTATCCCAGATGCTGGATAAGGTGGTTGATGAGGGAAATAGTATGAACTGGTAGTTGTTGGTGATGGAGTGGGATTCAGGAATCCCGTAGTGGTCATCCCAATGGACGATTGGACCATGGTAGGGTGGGGATACTGGCTTGGACCTCGAACAGTTTGCAGGTATGGTACAGGATCCAAGGTTTCTATCTTTGGTATCAGGCTCTCAGGTTTAATCATTTTCACCATTTTGTCCATAATTTCATCAGGATTGCAACCTTTGTGGCATTGACAAGCGCAGGATCCAGCAAGGATTATGTGTTCTGGGCCTAATGGTTTTGGTTGATCCAAAGATGATGCGAAGCCCTGAGAAAGTTCACCTTTACTGTTACCCATATCCTCAACCATTTTCAGCAATTTGGCAAGTTGTTCCTTCACCTCTCGGATTTCATGTCCATATTCCTCTTGATTGCGTTCCAAAGCACCCAATCGTTCCTCCGATTCATTCCTCATATCTCGAATCCCTTTCATGCAAATGAAAATGCCATGAGATTAAGAATACAATTATGAATGTACATGCTGTATTCCTATGTGCATGAATATACTGATGATTAATGCATGAACATATACAGAGAATTTATGATGACTATGTATGCTATGGATGCAATCTAATGCCAGGTATATACAGATAATGACTGTGCATGTCATAAACGTATCTTACAATGAATGACCATGCATGCTATGACTATAATATGATGTCAAAATGATACATGCAAAAATAAATGAATTAACACAAAGGTATATACAAAGAAATCAATGATTACACGAAATTGGTGGGACTATTCAAAAATCTCATTATGCAGGATTTGCCTCCAAATTTTTTTTGATTTTTTTTTTGATTTTTTTTTTTTGATTTTTTTTTGATAAACCAATCACATCATTTTCAAAAGAATTTCAGGGTGGATCTTACTATGGTACAATATGCAAATGCTCATGTGACACTACCGTTTTTATGAAATCATCAAATTCAATTACCAACTGTTTATTGCAAAGAATGAGATCAATAATACAACCAAAAATGTACATGCTTTATTTACACATGCATGAAATGTGCCACATGCAAAAATGCTTGAAAAAGGATTTTTTTTTTTTTTTAAAAAAAAAAACAGCTAATGAACATCTGCCCCAGCAATATCTGCTTATTTAGGCATCACGATGCCTTCGAGGCGGAGTATCACATTTATTACGGGCGATGTACGTACATCGTTGCCCGATCTACCACACTTATTCGGAGTGTAAAACAGGTAACAAAAAGTTTAGAAATGTCCCTCCATGTGTTCCTATTTTCGGTATATCTAACGGAAATTCGGGATGGCTTCGCCTAGGTTCACTATATGAAGGTGAATCGGTTCTAAGGCCCCGAATTGTTCCTCACTGTCGCCGGTGAAGGCTAGTAAGGCACCCCGATAAAAGCGGGTTCAATTCGTTAGAGTATATTTTCCTATGCCCGTACGGAGGATTATCACGAAGGCATTAGGTACTTTATACTCCGAAAGTGTTTCACTAGCCCATACGGAGGATCAATCACGAAGGCTTAGTTACTTTACTTCCACTTAAAAGGACGGAACCCGGGTAAAGGATTCATGTTATGCAAATGCACGTGTAGTGTGTGTGGAGAAACAAAACAAACCTGTCACCACCTATTCTACAAACCTTATTCTAAATGTCCTAACAATTAAAACATTCAAGAATAGTGTAACGCATTAACCGACAAGCAGTTATAATATTCAACCTTAAATAGCTAGAGAACAATAATAAAATGCATGCACATGAGTATGAACATATTTAAAAATATTTTATTATTTTCAAAATTCTCCTTATTAAAAAAAATATGGGAATTAAAATTAAATACCAATTAAACCAACAAAACCGAGACTCTGATAACACACGACTAATTTCTAGGCCTGACTCTCTAATATGTCCCCAGTGGAGTCGCCAAGCTGTCGCAACCTAAAAAAAATAACGACGCGACGAGTCTCATCGCAAGACTTTATTATTCGTTAAGCGTGACATTAAAAAAAACGAGGAAAAGTCGACTTAATTCCTCTAGAAAAATGAAGGTTTTGAAAATGACCTTAAAAAAGACATGGAGTCGCCACCAATCTTTTTTAGCTAGGTGTGATCGGCCACCTATTAAAACCGGTTTTATAAAACATTTTAAAAATTAATTAAAACATTTTAAAAACCAATTTCAAGTCTGCGTTTTAAACCAGAGAAATCAAAGAAGCGGGTTCGGGAGTCGGTTACGTGTGGGGAAGGATTAGCACCCCCACAACGCCCGTATAAATCGGTACCTTATTAACCGTGTGTTATCTCAAGTCTCGGAAAAAATTGGTTTTAAATTTAGTATTTCAAATTAATTTCCAATTTAAAGAAAAATAATTCCATTTTTTTATTGAAAATGATCCGGAATTTATAAATTCAAAATTTTCCTATATTCCCCAACTAACGTGGCAAAATATAGAAATTTTTATTAGTTTTGGAAAACTTTCCGAATCATTCTCTTTTTTGAAAGAAAGATATTCCTTTATTAATGATAATTGATGATATTCCCTCCAGCAAACCCGGTAGAGAACTCATGAATTATTTTAACTCGGGAATATCTTTATATTTTTTTTTATTGAAAACCATTATCTTTTTTTGGAAACATTTAAAAGAAATGAATATGTATATGCATGACATAAATAAAATGACATGGTACAGTCTAAATAATATAATGCAACCTAAATGACATGAAAAATATGAATGGTATGGCATATAATTTAAATGACATGGAATAAAATAATGCTATCATATAATATGCATGAAAATAAAAATGCAATACATGAAATGTATTTTTTTCCTTTTATTAAGGAAATCCGTATATCTAAAAAGATATCCGGCTACCTTAGGAAAATATGTCAAATTAAATATTCTAAAACCAAAATACTTTGTGATTGTTTGAAAACAATTTTGAGAAGCTTGAATAAAAACTGGGCTAAAATTTTTTAAATGGCTCTAATTTCCTAAGTTTAAAAATCCGGACTTGACTACCCTTAACCCGAGACTTGAAAAACCATTTTTAGAGTTTAAAAAGGCTTAGAAACTACCCTAAGTCAGTAGCTAACCCTCCTAATCAGCCCACTCTAAGTAAATTAACCAAAACAGAAAAATGGTTTCTCTTTAAATTCAATTCTGACTCCACTAACCAGTTTTAATCCATGATTTTTTATCCTATTTCTAAAAATTCCAAAAATTCTGAAAAACATACTGGAGACTCAGGACATGTAAAACTACACGAGAAAAAATCGGCTTAATTTTTGAATCAAAGATGAATTCCCAGAAAAATCAGAGATGTACGAGTTTTTGGAGGAGAAAAAACTGCTTTGTTTTTCTTTAAATTCAATTCTGACTCCACTGTCCAGTTTTAATCCACGATTTTTTACCCTATTTTTAAAAATTCCAAAAATTCTGAAAAAATTACTGGAGACTCAGGACATGTAAAACTACACGATAAAAAATCGGCTTAATTTTCTGATCAAAGATGAATTCCCAGAAAAATCAGAGATGTACGAGTTTTTGGAGGAGAAAAAACTGCTTTGCCAGCACATTTTTTTGTCTTTGATAAAATCATTTAAAAATCAAAGTAAAAATATTTGAAACTCATAAAATGACTTGAAAGCAGTAGCTAGGACTTTTTGAAAGTTAGATAAAAAATGGCTAAGTAAAAAAAATCACAAAGGTAGAATAATCAACTTGACAAACTTAATTTTCCACAAGTGTGCTCAAGAGAGCATGACTTTGAACCATCAATTGGCTCAAGTCATTATTCAAGTGGTATGAGCATGAAATGCATGAAATAATGCAGCAAACATAATGCATGAAATGCATGGATTTAAAACTAAATGTAAGGAAAATGCATGACATAAATAATATGGCCTAGACCTAACATGAACTTGCATGGCAATAAATGCAACCTAGACCTAAGATATGCATGGCATTTTCACAAACACAAGGCATGCTTAATTCAAAAATCCAACCAAATATCATGCAAATGCAAAAACCTAACAACTAGCATGACAAAAAATGCAACACACAATGCAAAACACATGGAGTAGCCAAATGGCCTCAAGCTCCAACAAGCATGGCATTTTCTCAAACACTTGGCATACTAGCATGAAAAACTAAGTCATAACACAAAAATCACACAAGCATTTTCACAAACACTTAATATGCTAAATCTAAAACATGCTCAACTAAGATATAAAACAAGAATCATGCAAAGAATCACACAAGCATTTTCACAAACACTTAATATGCTAACTCTAAAACATGCTCAAATTTAAACAACATGAAAACAGAAAATTAAAAATGCAAAAACATGATATCTAAGACATAAATGGCAACAAACAAAGCAACCAAATTAAATATAACTTAAGAACATGAAATAACATAACACTTAAAACATCAAAAACAAAGAAAATAGCATAAACAATATGGTAAAATGAATTGAAACAACAACTTAAAATAAATAATGTAGGCCATTTGGCCATGGTGAGTTTATTGTAAAAACAAAATGTAAAAAAAATATACTTAAGAAAGGAAATGAAGGAAGAACAAGAAACATTATTTTAAAATGAAAACTCACCAAGTAGAGATTAAAATAGCAAAAAACAAGAATAGAAAATGAAAGTGCAAGAGTTGGTGCTCAAGAGCAACCTCAAGAAGCTAATATTTCAAGCTTTTCTCTTCAAACTTTCCTTTTTTTCTAAACTTTTCTTTTTTTGCTCTCAACCAAGAAGATAAAAACTAAGAAAAACTAAGAGAAATCAGCCAAAATGGAAAAGAAGAAACCAAAATCTGCCTCCCCCCTCCTTAGGGCTAGCCTTAATGCATGGTTATATAGCCTCCAAGATGTTGTCATTTTTGTGTAACCTAATTTCCATCAAATGGCCAATAATTCAAGATGAAAAGTCATGAAATTACCACCTTTAGATTAGCATCTCAGCCCTCTCAAATTACAGCTATGCAAAAATAATGTTGACATCTTTCTTAACCTATGTGGTTTAATCACCATGGCTTGATCAAAGAGAATGGTTAACTAACTCTTGATTTTTAACCACTTGATTAAAAAAAAAAAAAAATTAGAAGCTTCCTCCTTTCTTTGGGCTTGGGTATGCCAGCACATCTCTTTTCCAGCCCAACTCTGATTTTTTGAAGGGCCAAAAAAGCCCTTTTCGGTTGCTTGGGTGAAATGACCATTTTGCCCCCCGGATGCAAGTAAATATCAAACGGACTCCAAATTCAATTTTTCTTTTTTTAATACTTCCAAAATAATAAAATATTGAGTTCTGGAAGTTTTCAAAATTATCCGAGTCCGTTTGCTATTTATTTGGATTTTTTCTTCCCAAAAATGCCCTTTTATGCCCCTACATTTTACCATTTTTTAAACGAGCTCCAAATCAAGATTTTTCTTCACCAATCTCTTCAAAATAATTAAAAAGTGTGATCTGGAAGTTTTCATAATTTTTGGAGCTCATTTGGTATTTTTTCGGGATTTATCGGCTTGAATTACTGCATAGGAGGCCCGGGATTTGGCCATTTTGCAAACGAACTCGGAATCAAGATTTTCTTTCGCCAATATCTTCCAAATAATTTAAAAATGAGATTTTCCAAATTTCAGAATTTTTGGAGTCCATTTGCTATTTTTCCGGGATTTTCCTTTTTGAATTACTGCATAAGAAGCCCGGGATTGGGCCATTTTGCAAACGAACTCGGAATCAAGATTTTCTTTCGCCAATCTCCTTCAAATGATTTAAGAATGAGATTGACAAATTTTCCATAATTTTCGGAGTCCATTTGCTATTTTTCCCAAATTTTTCCAATTTTGCCCTTTTACCTCCGAAACCCGGTTTTGCTCAAAACAAATCCGATTTTCAGATTTTCTTCAATCTGAGCCTTGGGCCATCCTTTTTAATCATTCCTCATCCATTGGGGGCTTTGGTCTTACCAAGTCGGGCCATTTCTGTGATTCTTCCCGATTTCACCGAAATCCACTAAAAACCCTAATTCTCGGTTTTCTCCCGGATTGACTTTTTTTTCGGTTTTTCTTGCAAGTGACTTCTCCATTACCCGTAGTCAGTGCTTATCTTTCATTTGGAACCTTCAATTTCGACCAGTTTGATCGTTTAAGCACTTTTCCCCAAATTTCTCGGATTAGGGTTTCCTTTCTACTGAATCTCCAAATCCCAACTTCCGAACTCCATATCTTTCAATGTAGACCTCGGATTATCAAAATTCTTTCGCCATTTTTCAATTGAACTTAAAATCTTGATTTTGAAAGTGAGTTGACTTTTTCAGTAGTTGACTTCTGGGGTTGACTTTTTCGGGGTTGACTTTTTCGGGGTTGACTTTTTCGGGGTTGACTTTTTTTCAAGTTTGACTTTTTGTGCTCGCCCTCTTAAACTAAGTCTCGGAGTACCACCTGCAGGATGAAAACAGTCTTTTTACACTTGGGAACATCAATATGGGAAGAAAACATACCTGTTTAGTGGTCCGGACAAAATTAGGTGTCTACACTTCCATTAAACTTTGTCCCGATTAGGAGGGTCCAAACGAAGCAAGGCTGAATATTCTTCTATAGTTGGAACCATATCTACTTCATTGAACACGAAACACCTGTAAGATAGTTCCCAAAACTGCATCATGGCCCTTACCAAGTTATTGTCGACTTCAACAGATAGGAGCAAAGCCAGATCCCCATATTTTCGTCTGAATGCCTCTTGTCAAGTTCCATCCCAAGAATGCCAAATACTGATCAGACTTTCGAGGTTGTTCTGTGCCAGATCCATATGAACTTTCTCGGGAAGAGTGGAGACATACTCGACTGGAAGGCAATCTCTTGTACTTTGCTGGATTGCTTCAGATCTAAGCTTCAAACTACTGGCAGACTCACGCTGGCGATTGTCAGGTTTTCCATGGATTTAGTGGACATTCTTTTTATCTAGACCGTTATGTGGCAAGATGACTTTATGAAGATGCATGATGTATGAAAAGAAAAAAACAAACAGTTAGATATTATATCAACAAACTCATGAAAAGATAAAAATACAACATGTGTAAGCACTACATCATCATGGTGAGCATATTAGTAGAACAAATGTGTCAGATAAACAAGCATCATGTTAATGAAAAAGTATAGGGTAAGAAGTGTCCGTTCATGTGTCCTTCGTTCGGGTTCTTCTCTATATAAGGATGGACATGGCTCTATCTTAAAGTTTGGCCGCTTAAGTGTTGTTTATATGCTGGGTTTAGGATACTTGACCAAGCTAAAAAGGTCCCCAAATTGCTCCTTAACATCATCCATGTAGAATGAGTAAGGCACCTCATTCTTCACCCATTATAGGCTCCAACTGGAAGGGTTCAATTCGGGTGAGAGTATTTTCCAAAGTTATGGCGGAGGTTATCACCTCTCGAAAACTTTGGTACTTTACACTCTGAAAGTGTTTCGCTAGCCGTTGCGGAAGTTTTCACCCCTTGAAGGCGTAGGTACTTTACCCCCTCCTAAAAGGGACGAGCCCGGGTATAGGGCTTTATGATATGCAATGTGTCGTGTGTGCGAAGGGACGTTCAAACCTTCTTTTACCCAAAAATGTACAAGAAACAAAAGTTGTTAGTACAAAATAACAAAATCAAAAGAAAAATAAAGAAAGAAAAATAAAGATAAAAAATTAAACACTCAAGACCAAATATTTCAAACCTAAAGTATCACAAGACTAATCTATGGCTCGACTCTCAATTAGTCCCCAGTGGAGTCGCCAAATTGTCATAACGTGCCAAATACGAATTCAGCATGCTAGAAGCAAATCAATGGAGTCGCCACTAATCATCTAATCTAGGTGTGATTAGTCACCTTTATAAATCTATCCTATTTAAAGTAATCCTAAGCTTGACTAAGACACCTTAAAAAGAATAGGTTCTGGTCTACTTATCAGAATTAGGTTCGGGAGTACGGTTACGTGTGAGGAAGGATTAGCACCCTCACAACGCCTATCTAAGAGATAATTAGTCTTGTGATACTTAAAAAGTCTTAATTAAATGGTCTTGTCTATCCTATTTCATTTTAATTGTTAAAGTAAGAAATCTCGAAAATTATTTTTTAGGTCTTTCTTCCATTCATTCTAGAGAAATTACTTAAAAAAAAACGTTTCCTCATATCGAGAGTATTCAAAAGAAACCATTCGTTCTATTGAAGAGGCTCCATCGTCGGAAAATTAGATTATTCAACAAAATTATTTCCCTTAAATTAATCTTCCAAAATTAATCCATATCTTATTAATGTTTGTTCAAAAAATAAATTATGATCATTAATATCGAAAATTATCTCTTAGAATATTCTTTCATTCGTTCTGGAGAATTTTTAAGAGAATTTTTCTCACCTAGAAATTTCTTAAAAGTAAACCATTCGCTACTCTCTTGAATTTCATCATCGAAAAAAATCTTAATTTATCATTTGATTTTAATTAGGCATTTATTATGAAAAATTATCTTGAAAGAAAAGATTGAAAATTAATTATTCTTAAAAGAAATAAATTTCGATCTTTATTAGTATTGAGAATAATCCCTTAAAAAATCCTTCCATTCATTCTGGAGAATTTTTAAGAGAATTCTCTCACCTAAAAATTTCTCAGAAATTAACCATTCGTAATTTTTTTGAATTTCATAATTGAAAAAATCTCAATTTATTAATTAAAAAAATAACTAATCTTCAATTTAAAAATTAATCTAGTCTTATTAAAAAATAAATCAATGATTCATAATAATAAAAAAATATATACTAGAATATAATGATAATAATAGTTAACAATATAATAGTAATAATTAAATAAATAATATTTTTTATTTATATAAATAATGGTTATTTAATAATAAATAATTAGTAAATGATAAACCTGCAAAAACTTAAAATATTATTAGTAATAATAAGGAAAATAAATAAAAAACAAGTAAACAAAATAACAACAAAAAAAAGAATCAAGACATACGGGTCGGGCCCAGGCGCGGGTCGCGCGTGAGTCACCTGGCCCGACCCGCATGTTCCTTTAAAACAGATTTTTTTTTTTTGGGTTCATTTTTTTCCTACTTTAAAAAAAAAAAGCCTTTTCTTTTTCTGAAAATTTCTCCAAGAACAATTGATGAATGTTCTTCACAAACCCAGATTTCGGTCACCTGTTGCCACTCGTCGTCGATCTCCGGTGGTCGAAAAATTCCGAAAAAAAATCAAAAAATTCCTTTCGATCTCCCCAATTCAAAAACCAAACTAGTTTTACCCGAATCTCTCTAAAATTTCTTAGATTTGAAATCAAAATCCGAAAATTTACCTCCTCCGATTTAACTCCATTGAACGCCGAATGACCACCACCTTCTAGCCTATGCTTCCTCTATTTAAAGCCTAGATTTTTCCTTACCAAACACTTTTCGAAACAAAACCTAGCACCAAAATTTCGAATTTCACACAAAAAAAAAATATTTTTTTTCTACTGATCTTGCTCTTGTACTTTGAAATTCTTGTGTTTTCTGATGGTTTTTTTTTTTATGCTTGATGCTTGGGTTCAATACATAGGGAAGGAAATTAAGTTTTAATCTAGTTAGGAGTTCTTATCTGATCAAGAAGTATATTTTGTTCCAATCACATTTTTCAGAGTCCAATTTCAATCCAAAGAAGAGATTTATTTCAACCCAAACTTGTTTTTCATTTTTTTAATTTTTTTTAATTTCGAATTTATCCGATTTTTTTCTTCGAAATTATCCTTTTTTTTCTGATTTCTTTTTTTTTGTTTTCTTTTTATTTAAAAATAAATAAAATAAAGCCCGGATAAAATCTGTTGTCTACAATGAGCAGTTAAATTTTACAATTTATGCATTCGTATTGTGTTCGTATTATTTTTCGTGTTATAATAATGTTTTAAAGTGTTATGTATTTATATAAATTTTGATACGTTAATAATTCATGTTATATATATTTGATACATTCGTTTGTTCGTATTGTGTTCGTACTGTATATTCGTGTCATGTTCAAATTATTAAAATTTGAAGTGGACAATTTCTGATTATGATTTTGTTCTTGACCAACAAATCAAAACGGTTATCATTGATTTTGTAAGTTTTAGTTCTGCATTTATTTATATAAATTATTCATTATAATCTACACTTAAAAATAAAATTTATTGGTTATCATTTGGAATGAAGAACAAGGGGAGCCTTACATGATTATTGTATAAGATTTAAGCAAAATATAATTTCACATTTTCTTAGACGATTTCTTAGTAACCACGCCAACCGTGTGGGATGATGTCCAAAGGGTTCCTCATTCGATTAAGAAGATATCACAATTGAATTATCTCTTTCTAATTCGATTATATAATCCTGTTTTTCTTGTCAAATGTTAGATTTTTCGGATTAAAGAATTCAACAATTTGAAGTGTGGTTCATAATTTTAGACAATTCAAAGGAGAGCTTAAGCTTGGACCTTGGAAATTAATATGCAGGATTTCATGTGAAAACAAGTCTGATTCATTTGATTGTTTTTTATATTCCAAATAATGACCTAAGAGTAGACGCTTTCAACAATGAATGGTAAAGCTTATTTGATTGCAAAAGTATAGGGTTTACTAGAAATTTTCAGCTCTCTCTTTGTGGGATCACCCCCTTACTGCCCTTATGGTAAAAAAAAATACAAAAAATCCGAGTTTATTTTTTAACTTCATAAACAAGATTAAGAGACTGTTATATGTCTTCTTTTTTTTTAATTAATTTTTTTGAGTTCGTCTTTGATACACTGATGGTGAATTTTTTTTAATTCTACAAACGGAGTTAAGAAACTGTCACATATTTAATTTATTTTTTAAATTAATTTTTTTATTTTTTAAATATACTTTAAGGGTATGTATCACCTTACTAATTCTGCTTGTGGAGTTTTTAGATTCCACTGCTAGTGTATGGGATCATAATTTTTTTAAAATATATATATATACTTTAAGGGATATGTGTCGTCCTACTAAGTTTGCTTGTGAAGTTTAAAATCTCGTTAATGATGGATGACATAATTCTTTTTAAAAACTCCATAAAAAAAATAAATAAAAAAATCTTATTTAACTTGTACTCGACTTTTTAAATCTTCAAAGGTGATCCACATTAAAAAAAAAAAAAAATCTACCTTTAAATTCTGAGTTAAATAGTAAAAAACTATCCTCCATTCACTCTTAAAAGCATATTGGTTTGATACAAGATTTCAGCAACAAAAAAAAAAAGTGAGTTTTTATTTTAGTTTACTTTATTATAAGATTTCCTTTGAGCTGGAATCCTATAGCCTTTAAACTGAATCCTATATACAATTTAAAGTAGAGGAGAGGGAACAAAATCATCTTTAATGGTTAAATTACTTATTCAATTTTAACTTAGGATTGGGATTTGAGGAGTTAAAAGCCAGTGGGGGAAAAAGACAAAAAAGAAGAGACACTAAGCACTATTTATGTAAGCTTGACTGATTTCTTTGATGCAGGTCAAAAAGTTAAAAAAATGCCCATACTGTATGTTGGGAATCAATTCTCAATTTTTTTTTAAAAAATATGATGCTCTTGAAGATGAAATTTTTTAATTTTATAAATAAAATTATAAAATTCTTATATATTTTATTTTTTTAATTAATTTTTTCAAAATTAATTTTTAATATATTTTAAAAGTATGTGTTATTTTATTAATTTTATTTGTTAAATATAAATTTTATTATCGATGCAACAGATAATGTTTCACTACTTTTTTATATACTTCTTTAAGTGTAAAAACTTTATCAAAACAAAATTATATGATATAAATTAGTTGTGAAAAATAAAAAACAATATTTATAGGGTAAGAATAAGATGGTACGCTTAGGGATAAAAGTCTCCCTAGGGGGAAAAAAAAGAACACAAAGATTTATGAAAAATAGAGTTGCATAAAGCAGGAGGAGCATCTGGCAACCTGGCTTCCTAAATGAACCCCACACTTTAACTTTGAGATTGGTCCACCAATTCTTTGGTAAAGTTGGTGGGTTTTTGTTTGTCCAAACAAAAAAATCAGATTGGACAACTAAAAAAATAATATAAATACGATATGAATATATAATTATGTTAAAATTTATATAAAATAAATTATTAAAATATCAAAATTTATATAAATATATAACATTTTAAACAAGATAATGATAAAATAAATAATATAAATATGATATAAATACATGAATTATCAGATCTAAGCTGGCCTAGCTCCTCTCTACCCTTCCATTAATCCATTTTAATTAGGCTGAAGATGAAAGAATTATTAACCAAAACAAATGGACAAAGTTTTTCCTTGAACATTATTAAATCTGCCATCTTTCCACAAAATTCTATTTAGTTGTTTGAGATTCTAATGGTTACTTAATTCTGTCAAAAGTATTTGTTAGATTGATGCTTCATCAAATAAAAAAAAATAATTCCTTTATTTACTCTGACTCAATGCTTCAAATTCAGTGTTATTTTCTTTAGTATGGTGGAAATGTTTATTAATTATTTTCCTCAGCTTTGAGTCTCCTTTGGCTGTCATTCCCATTCAAAACCGCCTTTTCTAGTCTAAATAAAACCACTTCCCCATCTGCTTCCTCTCCCTGTTCTTCTTCTTTAAAGCTCTTAATATCCTTCTTATCTAACATAGCAGGAAACAGAGTACCATTAATGGCTGCCAACAACTTTGCAACCATGCTGCATAAAAACACGAACAGGATCACTCTTATTCTTGTTTACGCATTACTGGAATGGATTCTGATCATTTTTCTTCTTCTCAATTCTCTTTTTTCTTATCTGATCATCAAATTTGCTGATTACTTTGGTCTTAAAAAGCCCTGCCTTTGTTGTACTAGGCTTGATCATATCTTTGAGCCATCAAAGTACAAGAATTCTTATAGAGATCTTGTGTGTGATGATCATGGAAATGAGATTTCTAAATTGGGTTATTGTTCAAATCATCGGAAACTAGCAGAATCTCAAGATATGTGTGAGGATTGCTTGTCTTCATTGCGGTCGGATTGTTGTGACTTGTCAAAGAAGTTAACTTTTTTTCCATGGATGAAGCAGGTTGGTTTGATCCAGGATGGTGGTGATAAAGTAATAGAAAATGGTGAAGAGAATTTCAAGTGTTCTTGTTGTGGTGTCATGTTGGAGAAAAAGAGGAACTTTCCTTACCTCCTGATTAAGCCTTCTTGGGAGGTTTTGGATTATCCCCAGAAAGGAAATTTAATAACTGAAGTTGGAGGAGTTGATATTGCAGATGAAGGTAATGCTTCAGATGGAATCAGATCAGATTTTGTGGCTGGTTTTCAGGAAGATGAACAGAGGATTGAAGAAAACAATAGAGTTGAGATGACTTCTGATGGTGATGATGAGGGTGTTAAAGGAAGAGAATTAGAAAAAGATGAAGACTTTTCATGTTTTATTTCTAGTTTTGATTGTAACCAAATGGCTGGTAATGAAGATAATAAAGATGGTGTGGTCATAGAGAAAGATCAACTATCAATGGAAGAAGAAGGAAGCTTAAATGTGTCAATGGATGGCCAGGTGTTGACTGAAGTCGCTTGTAGCAAAGAGGAGTCTCCTGAAATTCTAACTAAGCATCTGGAATTCTACATCGAGGGGGATGACTGTCATTTGATTCCAGTTGAATTGATGGATTCTACTGCTGTAAAAAGGCAAAGAATATACAAGTTTAGAGAGGAAGATCAAGGTATTTCTGGTAATGGAGATGTTATTTTGGATTTTGATTTGCATCCTGGGACATCGATGGAATTGGTTGTGGAAAATAGGTGCAGTTCAGCAGAGAAAGTGGCATTATTTTCAGTCCATGAGAGTGAGGATGAAACCAGTGTTGCAGTAGTTGAATCAGTGGAGTTCAATGAGAAGAATGAGAGCTTTTCAACACATGCAAGAGAGGAAGAATTCACAGAGGAGGAAGATGAGCAAGTTGCTAGCACCCAAGCTGATGATGTTCAAGGAAATGCAGCAACAGGAGAAGGGGAAATGGAAGAAGATGTTAATCAAGGTGCTTGTTTTAATCCAATTTTATATGAATTTTACCTAATGCCTATTGTTGAATTATTAAGATACAAAGTTTGAACAATTTGTCAATTTTATGCAGTTTTTGATGAGCAAAATGATGAAATTGAAGCAGAGATCTCAATAGGGACAGATATTCCTGATCATGAACCGATTGAAGATATTCAAATGCAACATTTGTCTGCTCAATTGCATGCATATGCTGATCGTGGTAAACCTTAATTTCAAATTTAGAATTGTCTTTTACTTTTTATTGTTAATCTTGGGTTCCTTTTACATTTAGGCTCCAAGAATGCTGATGAAGAAACTATACAGTTTAAAACTCTAACAGTTGAGACATGTGACCAAGCAATAAAAAACCATTTATCACTATCTTCAGAGCTCAATGAGATTGATGAAGATAAAGTTCCTGATACACCCACTTCTATAGACAGCCTCCACTTGTTGCACAACAAGTTGCTATTGCTTGACAGAAGAGAATCAGGAATTGAAGATTCATTGGATGGAAGCATTTTTAGTGACATTGAGTGTGCTGATGGGGTACTGACTGTTGAGAAGTTGAAATCAGCATTAAAATCTGAAAGGAAGGCTTTAAATGGTTTGTATACAGAACTTGAAGAAGAGAGGAATGCTTCAGCTGTAGCAGCAAACCAGACAATGGCAATGATAAATAGGCTTCAAGAAGAGAAAGCAGCAATGCAGATGGAAGCCTTGCAATATCAGAGGGTGATGGAAGAACAATCTGAATATGACCAAGAAGCCTTGCAGCTTCTTAATGAGATTATGGTCAAGAGAGAGAAAGAGAAGGCAGAGCTTGAAAAAAAGCTGGAGATATATCGTAGGAAGGTGATGGATTATGAGGCCAAAGAGAAAATGATATTGCTGAGAAGGAAAGATGACAGCACTAAGAGTGCAACTTCTGAATCTTGCAGCAATGGTGAGGATAGTGATGGACTATCAGTTGATCTGAATCATGAATTAAAGGAAGAAGATAGATTTGAAAACCATCTAGAGGAAAACAACCAGAATACTCCTGCTGATTCAGTTCTGTATTTGGAGGAGTCATTGGCTAACTTCGAGGAAGAAAGGCTATCAATTCTAGAGCAGCTCAAGGTTTTGGAAGAGAAATTGGTTTCATTGAATGATGAAGAGGAACAACATTTTCAGGATATTAAATCAGTTGAGTGTTTGTATGAAGAGAATTGTAATGGCTTCCATGAGAGTTCTGATTTCAGCTATGAAACAAATGGGGTTGCCAATGGTCATTTCAAACATCAGCAAGAGAAAAAACTCATGGCTGCTGTAAAGGCAAAGAGACTTCTCCCACTTTTTGATGCCACTTATGAAGAAATTGAAGATGGAATATTGAATGGACACAAAAATGGGCTTGGTTTTGTTGCCTTGCAACATTCCTCACCAGCCAACTCTGAACTAGAGAGCAAAAACCTTGCTATTGAGGAAGAAATGGATCTTGTTTATGAGAGACTGCAAGCACTTGAGGCAGATAGGGAGTTTCTAAAGCATTGTATCAGCTCATTGAGGAAAGGAGATAAAGGAATCTCTCTTCTTCAAGAGATTTTACAACATCTTCGCGATTTAAGGACTATGGAACTCCGAATTACTGCTATATAGTTTGCATTTAGCAGAATACAGTTGGAAGGCTAATCGGTAAAAATCTTAATCTGCTGTTCTTTGTATTAATATCATAGAGTTATATTTTCTTGTTACTTTTATGATCTTTCAGTTGTAATGGTACTTATTTCTTCATTGATTTTATGTTCTTGATTATTGTAGAATACTCCATTGGAGTTGCTTAACCCCTGCAAATTTTCAATGTGAAGTCCCTTAAAGGAGAGGGAGGCTCCTGCTATGGTCTGTTTGGTGATCTTGGTGGGCTGAAAAAAATGAAAGTCTGTCATTTTCATTTTTCCCTGTGCATTTTCCAAGTAATCCCACTTCATATCACCTTTTCAAGGAAAAGGAGGATATGTGTGTGCAAGCTAGTGAGGTGAAAGCCAAGCTGTCATTTGTATGTTGTGAGAAAGGGCTTGGCCTGCAGAGCTGGAGTAATCCAACAAAGATTCCTGTGTCAGATGCATAGCATTAGTTTATTCAGACAGTTAGAACTAGGAGGCTCTTTTTGTCAGGTTTTTTTTTTATAATCTTTCTAGGGTATGGAAAGAAAGGGTAAGTAACCCCATTTTCCTTCTCATCTTTTGCATCATTTCATCATATAGTGGATGCAACAACTCTTAAGAGATGACATTCAGTAAGTTAAGAGATGACATTCAGTAAGTTTAAGATTCGAATCTCAACATCTGCAACCTCTTTTTTTATTTTCGTGGCTTCTTTTATAAAAAAAAAAAATTCAAGTTACTTGTATATTACATGCATCCATCTATAAGTATATAAAGTGAGAGTTTGTTTATACTGTTTTGGTCCTTTTTTTTATTTTTATTTTTTATTGTTGTTGTATATACATGTTCCTTGTTCTAAAGTCTATTACAGAGGTTGTCTTGTCAGGTAGATGTACCAAAACAGAAGTACAAAATAACAGTGAAATTTTATCTTCAGAATAAGAAGCAAAGATTGCTTTCACAATTGAATTGATTTTTGCTTTAAGCATAAAACAACAACTAACAGGCCAACAACAGTTTTTTTCAATAAAATACTCGATGCACTTAGCAAAAAAAAAACATAATCCAAATAGCTTAAGGTCAAGGGTAATGTTAGAACATGATGCAGGCTTAAAATTTCTCTTTATGCAATTTGATGCAAATTAAATTCATCAATTATCCATTCATCATCCTGTAATGTTTTTTTTTTTTTTTTATTTTATAAAAGAGATCACAGTCCGAAAATAGGGAAGGGGGTTGTAGCATGGTGGTCCGTTCCGGTACCGGTGGTACCGGCCGAAACATCTCACTTTTCAACTTAACTGGTACACTCAACCTTTAACTCCGTTTCAATTGTGGTTTCGTCCTGTACCGCCAGTACTAGTAGATACTGGTCTATACCGATCAATGCCAATCCGTACCGGTACGTACAAGATTTTGATTTTTTTGATTTTTATTTTTAAAAAAAAAATCACTTATTTGATTTTTTAAACCAGTTTTAATATTTTTTGTCATGATCATTTTTATTTTTTTTATAATTATATTTAAAAATAAAATATGTTCATTAAATTAGGCTAGTGAACATAATTAATAATAATTTACTATATTTTTTAATTTTTTAATATTTATTTTACCTATTTGATTTTTAAAAATTTTAGATATTAAATATTTAAATATATTTGCATAAAAACATATATATACATGTAATAGATATATATATATAATATTTTATTAAGAAATTTGAAAATAGGTTATACATATAGATTTATGAAAAAAAAATATTTGAAAAATACTGATAAACCCGAAACAGTACACCTAAACACACCGATACCGATACGTATCAGTATTAGTACAAAAATAATACGCTCACCGATACGGAACTGACTACCTTGAGTTGTAGTCTTGTAGACAATGGGATTTGAACGTGTCAAAATAACATGATATGACATGAAAAAAAAAAAACACGAATACGATATAAATATCCAAATGTGTCGAAATTTATATAAATATATAATATCTGTAACAACCAATTTTTGTCCGGATTTAGCCAAAATCAAACCCGAGGCCCAGGCTCAGGCCTGTTGGCCCAACAGGCCCAATCGACAGAACCAAACCCTAACCCAATCTGTCAGGCCCATTTCCCAACCTAACCTAACCCTAGAGATCCCCTCCCTCACCAGCCAAACAAAACCCTAACCCTAGGAACCCCTGACACCAGTAGACAGCCACCCTAGCCCCTGCCGTACACGCCACCCCTTACCCACTGGCACCACCACCCTAGAAACCCAACCCACACTCAACCTCCCCAAACACTCAACCCCACCATAAAACCCCTGAATCAGATCCGAAAAAGGGGAAGAGATCCCCTGCAAAAAAAAAAAAAAAACAACCAAGCCAAGAAAAAGGCATCCAGATCGGATCCCCCTACCAAAAACCCAGATCTGAACCCCCCTTCTTTCGAAAAAGAGAGATCCGAAAAAAACCACAACCAAAAAAAGTGAGATCCCCCATTTTTTTTCTTCTTTTCGAAATAGCCATCAACAGAAAAAAATCCAAAAAAAAACTCACCCGTACGAAACCCTGGGTTCGGTTCGAGCCCCTTCCCCCTGACCAAAAACGCAACAACCAACTACCAAAAAAAAAAAACCAGAACAACAAACAAAAAAACCAAAAAAAAACGAAGGGTCGAAATCCAGATCTAGGGATCTTG
The DNA here is from genome assembly GCA_030761205.1 of Fremontodendron californicum. Taxonomy (NCBI): domain Eukaryota; kingdom Viridiplantae; phylum Streptophyta; class Magnoliopsida; order Malvales; family Malvaceae; genus Fremontodendron; species Fremontodendron californicum. Next base: position 25,958,048 of record JAULJL010000013.1, read on the forward strand.
GCTGGGATTCGGGCAAAACGGAGCCCGAATCCGAGAAGAGGAGGCCAAAATCCCCCGGGGTGTGAAGTTTGGAAGAAGTCGGCCGCCGGCGGAGTACGACGGCTGGCACGGTGGTCCGGCCGCCGGTTTCTGGGTTTGGGGATTCTGGGAGAGAGAAAAGAGAGAGAGAGAGAGAAAAAAAAAAGAGAAAAAAAAGGAAATGAAAAAAAATAACTATTTATAGTCCCCGGAGCGGGTCGCGCAGACCCGCGCGTCGACCCGCGGGTCGACCCGGGGTCCGCGCACCCGACCCACTCCCTGGAGCGGGCCGCGTCGACCCGCGGGTCGACCCGGGTCCGCGCACCCGACCCGGGGCATAGGAAAAAAAAAAGGGCGCCGAAACGGCGCCGTTTGGCCCAAGGGAGGGTCCGCGCGTGGACCCGGATCCGACCCGGGATCCGCGCGCCCGAACCGGGGCATAGAAAAAAAAAAAAGGGTTCGGCCCATGCCGAACCGGGCCCCAATCAGGCCCAAAAGGCCTGGCCACGCAGCAGGCCACCTGCCAAGGGCCCAGCAGCCCTTTGGGCCAACCAGAAAAAAAAAAAGGAAAAAAGAAAGAAAGAAGAAAAAGAAAAAAAAAAAGGGAAAAAAGAAAAGAAAATTAAAATTAAAATTAAAAAATAATAATAATAATAATTAAAATTTTTAAAAAAAAAGAAAAAGAAAAAGGGAAATAAAAAAATAATAATAGAAAAAAATAATAATAATGAAAAAGAAAAATTAAGTAAAATTAGGAAAAAAATTAAAATTTAAAAAAAAAAATTTAAAAATTAAAAATTGAAATAAATAATAATGACACCAAAAAAAAAGAGAAAAATTAGAAAGAAAAAAAGGAAAAAAATTAAAAAGAAAAATTCACGATTATCGGTTTCGACGTTTTGATTTTTGACATTTTTCAGGTGGTCGAGAAAGAACAAAGAATTTTACGAAGATCAAGTTCGGCATTCTAATTTTTGGATTCTCGACATTTTTCAGGTATGATTTTAATTTCCTTATTTATTTTTATTATATTACTATTTTTATTTATTTATTTTTGTCCAGCATTCGACATATTTTTATTATTCGGTTTCGATTTTATTATAAAATAATAATTCTTTTAATACATGTCTTTTAAAATTATTTTCGGTAAATAAAATTCTCTAAAAACGGATTTCTTTCTCGGGATGGTCGGAACATCAATCATTCTTTGAAATGGTCCGAGTAAGAATAATAATCGAAACATTATCGAAAATATCGGAGTGATTCGAGAATTATTCTTACATAGATAATTTTTTTTTTCGAAATTAATTATTAAAAGCATTTTAATTTACTTTTCAAAAGAAAAAAAAGGGGTTTTTTTTTATAAAAAAAATGTGAATTACCGATGACGGAATTCGAAGGACGTCACGGTAGTGATTCCTAAGATATCTTGAGGTTAGAGAATTTCGTTAAATATCACCACGAGTGGTGGGAGTATTTAGCGATATGCTCAATACAAAATTCGTTTAAAAAATGGAAATAATAAAAATGAATAAATAGTGAATGTTTATGCGCTCGATGTTTCGCTATGCTCGTGTTTTTAATATTACGATTTGCATGTTTAATCTTATAATTCTGTATTTAATCACATGTCTTATATGCTAAGTCGTGTACATCCGAAATTTAAATATTTGCATCATACGAAAATAAAAAATGGATATAAATTACCGACGACGGAATTCGAAGGACGTCACGGTTGTGATTCCTAAGATATCTTGAGGTGAGAAGATCTCATTAAATACCACCAAAAGTGTTGGGAATATTTAATGAGTATTTTCGATAACAAATTTATGTTCACTTTCGTTTTTTGAAAAAAATAATAACAGTTCAAAAAATTCAAAAAATAAAAAACATGTTTTTTTTTTTATAAAATAAAATAAAAATAAAAGAGAATTATTTTTAAATAGTGATGTCAAGTCCATTAAATCGAGATTTAAAATAACACGTGATTAAATGGTACCGTTTTCTAAACGGGCGTTGTAGGGGTGCTAATCCTTCCCCGCACGTAACCGACTCCCGAACCCAATTATGTTTTACTCTCTGGTTCAAAGCGCGGACTTCGAAATTGGTTTTACAAAATGTTTTTAATTAATTTTAAAATATTTTACTAAAACCGATTTTAATAGGTGGCCAATCACACCTAGCAAAAAATATTGGTGGCGACTCCATTTTGTGTTTTCAAAACGTCTTAGCGGTCGAAAAAAAACGTTATGACAGCTTGGCGACTCCACTGGGGACCTTTGAGAGTCGAGCCACAAATTGATCTTGTGTTATTTTAAAATCTCGAATTAATGGATTTAATCGGTATTTAATTTTAATTCTCTTTATTTTCTTTCTTTCTTTATTTTTATTTTGCTTGCAATTACATTTTGATATTTGTTAATTCTTTATTCATATTTTTTTATGTCGTTTATTTTTTTTTATAATAGTGGAATGTTTAGAATAAAGAGTCGTAAACAAGTAGTCGAGGGTTTGTCCGTTCCTTCTCATACACGAGCTTGTGCATTTCATACATAAGCTCTATACCCGAGCTTTATCCCTTTAGGTGAAAGTAAAGTACCTATGCTCTCGTGAGGTAATAACCTCCGCATGGGCTAGCGAAACACTTCCGGAGTAAGAAAGTACCTACGCTTTCGTGAGGTGGTAACCTCCGCATAAGCCTGGAAAATATACTCCAACAAATTGAACCCGTTTAAATCGGGATGCCTTACTAGCCTTCACGGGCGACAGTGAGGAGCAATTTGGCCCTTTTTTTAGAACCTAATTCAACTTCATGTAGTGAACTTAGGTGGAGCCATATCGAATTTTCGATCGGATATCCCCGGAATTAGGAAGGAACATTTGTGATCTTTCGCTATTTGTTTACATTCCGAACAAACACTGTAAATCGGGTAATGATGAACGTACGTCGTGCTACCCGTAATAAGTTTCATTTTTTCGCCCCAAAGGCACCGTGATGCCTGGATAAGTTGATACTGTTGGGGCAAATGTTCATTAACTTTTTTTGAATTTGTAAATATGAAAATTCTTTCTTTTCGTACATCTCGTACATTTCATGCATTAATACACTTGTAAATAAAGCATGTACATTTATAATTGTATTTTTGATTTCACGGTGATAATAATCTCATTTGATAAATCGCATAGACACTTGTTGTTGATTAAATGAGAATTGCAAACCTGTAATGTTGAATAAATATTTGGACATCTGTGCCATAATAAGACCCACAACCCCAAAAGTTTTTGATAGAAATTGGTTTTTGAAAATAATATTTTGGTTTTTGCAGGAAAAGTATGTTTTAAAAAAAAAAATTTGCGGATTGAATTTGGGGGCAAAGTTTGTGCAATGAAATTGTTGAATAAGTAAGTTCAGTCCAAATCATGTTAATCCAATTATCGAATAGTTTTTTGTATATATTCATGCATTATATTGTTTATTCTTTACAAATCAAATTAGCACCATATTGCAATCATAACATGCATGGTCATTCATTGTAGAATGCATTAGTGACATACATGATCATTCTCCGTATATACCAGTATATCATTTTATTTATTCTTTACATGCATCATATCGACATCGTGATTGCATTCATTACAATAAGGTCATGCATTCGTGACATACATGGTCACTCATTGTATATGCTCATGCATTAGTTTGTTTATTCTTTACATGCATCATATGGGCATCGTGTTACATTCACGGCATTCATAGCTCATGCATCATGAAACACACTTGAGGAATAAAGAAGAAGTCGGTTTAGTTTTGAAAACTTTGAAAAGATTTCTCTTTCAAATCAGAGGTATAAGAATTACCGTGTACCTCTACGACATTCTTCAGGCCGGAACCATGGAGGATGAACAAAATAGACTGGACAGAGTGGAAAGAGCACAGAGGGAATTACAAGAACAATTAGCCAGATCTCAGCAAGAAACACGAGAACAGATAACAAAATCTCAAGAGGAATCACGTGAGCAAATAGACAAGATGATTGAAATGATGACTAGGCTGACCCGAGGAAAATGGGTTGTTGAAGGATCGATCATAGGGGAAGAACCTCAACCTCAAGTAAACAACAATGAAGATCCGATCTACCTACCAAGTCAACAAGGCCGAGGACATTTTCAATTGAACTCGGAATTTCACCCCTCAGACTCAGCTGTTATTCCAAGCCAAGATTGCTCACTAGAACAAGAAAAGCTGAAAAACGTGTGGCAAAGCAAGTGGAAGACACAGAAGTACAACAGAAGTATGATCTGTTTGAAGAGAGACTCAAAGCCATAGAAGGAATAGACGTTTTCGGGAATACGGATCCGAATGAGCTCAGCTTGGTCCCAGATTTGGTGATTCCGCTAAAATTCAAGGCCCATGAATTTGAAAAGTATGACGGATCGAAATGTCCATCAATCCACATCATGATGTTTTGTCGGAAAATGGCTGGCTACACCAACAATGACAAGCTGTTAATCCGCTGCTTCCAAGACAGTCTAACAGGGTCAGCTGCAAGATGGTATAATCAGTTGGATCGGGACTATATCCGTTCTTGGAAAAATCTGGCAAAAGCTTTCAAGACTCAGTATAAGCACATGATCGACATGGCACCAAATAGGTTAACATTGCAGAATATGGGAAAGAAGCATACGGAAGGTTTTAAGGAATATGCCCAACGATGGAGGGATATGGCAACACAGGTGCAACCACCACTCACTGAGAGAGAAAATACTGTGCTGTTCATCGGTACATTAACGGCACCTTATTATGACAGGATGGTTGGCAATGCCTCAAGAAATTTCGCTGATATGGTTATTTCTGGTGAGATGATCGAGAATGCTATCAAGAACGGAAAACTCGAAGGAGATAAGACATCCGATGCCGAGAGAAACGAGGCACCTGAAAGGAAGGAGGAACATGTCCAGGCTATGGGAGAATTCACTCCATATCCCCAGGTCTCTCCATATCAATCATGTTACTCTACCAATGTCTCTCCAAGTCATTATCCTTACCTTCCAAATATTAAACACTTTATCCTATGCCAGCCCCTGCAACTAGGCCTGCTTCCCAGAAACAACCGAGGGGCAACCAAGAGAAATTTTCAATCCCAATCTCCGACCTGTTGCAATTACTAATAAGGAACCAATACCTTAAACCTGTGTCTTTGAAAACAGCTCCAAACCCATCAGCAAGGAGTTATGACCCGTACAGCAAGTGTGAGTATCACATGGGGGCAATTGGACATTCAACTGAAAAATGCAGACAACTGAAGGAAAAGATTGAAGGTCTTGTCCACGATGGCATTTTGACTCTAGAGCTAGTCGAACAGTGGAAATCCACATTGCCATAAATCGGTTTCTTCGCCACGGGTTTGGAGGATGAGAATGGTTACCTTTAAAAGCATGTCGACAAGCATTGAGGAATATGCATGTAGTTCTATGCCTCATCATGAAAGCACTTGTCTTATGTTGGCATCCACATGAAATAAATAAATTTTGAATTTCAAAGGCTTTGTGTTTATTGTGTTTTAATTTGAATTTGCAAAAATAAACATTAAAGAAATTCTTGATTTTGAAGAGCGCGTTCTTAAAAGAAAAAATCTTTCTTCACGTTAAGAAATGATGAGATATCTTGAGATTATTGATGATCAATGTTAGAAATGACCCAACACCCTTCCTCTCTCTTTCGGACTTGCCTATGCTTGAATCCTTTGAGTTTGAAACAGTCAATGCTTCCAGGAATATATTGTTGAATTTCAGAAACCATAGTCAGTGCAGTAAGAAAAATGTAGATCCTAGTTTAGGTTATGAGCAATGGAACAAACTTTTTAAAATCCGAGCTTTTTGGTGTATCAAACAAGTGAAACCTTTTTCAAGAATCTGGATTATGGTAAATTGATGTGTGTCAAGGTTACGCCAAAACCATTCACATCCCTTTCCGTAACCACAAAATAAGAGTTGCCCAGACGTCACTTCATGATTAACGTCTCAGGTAACAATGACTAAACCTGATTTTCTCGTGTTCCTAGAAAAAAAAGCTATTTTTGAGCCATATTCTTTCTTGTCCCTTCAGAAAGCCAAAAAGACTTCAGGTGTTCCTCGTTATGATACGAATTCTCATTTGTATGACCAATCAAATGGCGCATCATTTGTAGATACGGAGGACACGTGGTGAATAAAGATGAAGTAATTTTCGGAGCATGCATCAAAAAAAGAAAAAATAAAAGAAAAAAGAAAGAAAATGAAAAACGAGTGTGGCATCATGCATTTATGAAATTCAAGATGGTTTCAAGAAAGAAAAAACATTTCCATTATTTTCCTTTAGGGAATGACTTTTCGGTTTACGTGCTTGTGCTTGAGATGAAAAATGGCCATCTTTCATCATCCTTTCGCAAATTATAAAATATCCTTTTGCTACTCCTTTTGAGACTAATGAATACTTTCGTTCTTTTAACCCCGATCAAGGATCACCCTCCACACTAGGGGGCAAATGCGAGGAAGGATCTTTTCAAAAGTCACAGATAATGAAGTCTTGGTTCAAAGACGAAAAAAGAATGTCGTGAATCAAAGAGAAATTTGAGCTTTCAAATAACTACGGGCTCAACTTGTCAAAATAGAAATGCAAAAAAAAAAGAGATAAAAAGAAAAATGAAAGCAAAAAAATAGAAAAGGAAGAAAAGAACGGATGAAAATCATCGGATAAAGAGAAAGGCTCAGCAAAGACAAATGTTTCGAAGAGAATCCTCCTCATGAAATGATCCTTGATTTGATCACCTTAAACACATGTTTGGGCCTATTTATCTTTTTCAGAACCTTTAACCTTGGCCTATATTACGTACCTTGAAAAGACCATTTTGATCGAGCATGGCCATTTAAATTGATGAGTCTATTCTTAGAGAAATGCAGGAGACTTCGGTCTCCTTTCTGGTTAAAAATCCTTTTTGGATAAGTCTTGATCTCTTGGATGCGTGGTGAAACATTTAATAAAAAATGAAAAAATGGAAAGAAGGAGACTCTAGGGTGAAAACCCAAAATGAGCAGTCTAGAGTAAAATGGGAAAATTCCGGTGCCGCTTATGGTATTGTCAAGGCCATAACAAAAGAAGAGGTCATTTTGAAGAAATCAAGGAACATCTGGGAATTCCAAAATATTCCAAAACTGTCAACTCTCGTTTGGAGGTTTGACTTTAAAAATTGAGACCGTCTTCCTTTCCAGAATTAACTTTCCAGAATTACCTTTCCAGTTTGAACATCCCAGCTAGTCTTGACGTTTGTCAAAACGCCATAATTTGGAAACTAAAAGAAGGTTGAATTTGTTTGAGTCCAAAAAAAATCATGTTCTATAAAATCTGTTTCATTTGTGAGTCTAGAAAGGATATACATTTTTCCTGTTGTGAAGTCTCCTTGGATCAATCAAAATCTTGTTGTACCAAACCTTTCGACTTAATTTGAAAAAGACGAATGGACACTCAGAAAAACTTCTAACAGTGATCATCAATTTTTAAGAGGTTTGGATATCAGATGATGACATTTTTAGCTCAAAAATTTTCAGTGAATGAGCAAACATTTTTCAAAGAAAAAAAGAGCAAGCAAAAGCAGATAAATGAAAATATTTTTGGAAGAAACCATTTTCGATGTTGGCATAAGGCAAAGGTTCTTCTGGCCCAGAGGTATGGAACTATTGAGGTAGAAGAAATGAACATTTGGCTCGGACTCCAGTTGATAAAATTTTGAAAAACTATCGGGGCAAAGAGATAGTTCCAAAGTGAGGAAAAGGGTTGATCTCGTACGAGGCACGAGAGTTTCAGGATACACTCTGTTTCGAAGAGGAAAAATGATTTGGAAAAGCTAAACCAAGATCAGGAAAAACAATTGGGAACATTCGCATCATTCATGAACATTCGCATATTTATTAAGTTTTGCATCTGCATCGTGTCGTAAAATGTGTACATTATTCGTGGGTACTTGAACATGCATCATCAAGGGCATATGCATGACTTCACATGACATTCACATTTCATGCATGACATTGACTATTTGAAATTTTGATATTTTAATTCGAACATTCAGTGAGATTTTCTTCCAAGATGTGATTGTGAAAGATCTTCAGGTATGATCACCAAGACCTCCGGGCACCTCTTTTTAAAAAAAAAAAACCTCCGGGTTACCTCTCTTAAGTCATCCGGGCACAGGAAAAGAAAAAGAAAATTAAAAAAGAAGATCTCCGGGCATCTGTTTTAAAACCTCCGGGTTACCCTTTTTAAGATCTTCGGGCACGACAAAAAAAAGAGAAATTAGAAAAAAGACCTCCGGGCACCTGTTCTAAGACCTCCGGGCATTCCTTTTAAATCCTTCGAGCACAGCAAAAAAAAAAAGAAATTAGAAAAAAGACCTCCGGACACCTGTTTTAAGACCTCCGGGAATTTCTTTTAAATCCTTCCGACGAAAAAGAAATTTGGAAAGAAAGAAGACCTCCGGGCATCTATTTTAAGACCTCTGAGCATCGTTTTTAGAACCTCCGGGTTACAATCTTTAAGACCTCCGGGCGTTTCTTTTTCAAAGACCTCCGAGCACCATTTTTAAAACCTCCGGGTTACCTTTTTCAAACCTCCGGGCACCTCTTTTAAGACCTTCGGGCACCATTTTCAAAGAAAAGACATTTTCAAAAAGACCTCCGGGCATTATTCTCAAAAATCACGGATAAGACCTCCGGGCGCCATTTTCAAGGAAAAGACATTTTTAAAGACCTCCGGGCACCTGTTTCAAGACCTCCGGGCATTATTCTCAAGAATCATGGATAAGACCTCCGGGCGCCATTTTCAAGGAAAAGACATTTTTAAAGACCTCCGGGCACCTATTTCAAGATCTCCGAGCATTATCCTCAAAAATCATGTTTTCAAGACCTCCGGGCACCTTTCTAAAAAATCATTGATAAAGACCTCTGGGCATCATTCTCAGAGTCAAGAATAAGACCTCCGGGCACCACTTTCAAAGAAGTAACATTTTTAGACCTCCAAGTATCTGCTTTCAAAAACCTCCGGGTAACATCTTTCAAAATGACATTTTTCAAAACCTCCGGGTACTATTTTCAATTCTTGCGAAGTCAAACTCATTACTTTAAGAGAGGTCGAGCCTCGGTATGATTAGTCAAGTGGCGATATCCGAAGAATCTGACAAGAAATTTCAAAACTAAACGAGAAAGAGATGGGGATATCCAGAATGAGTCTTCACTTTCGTAAGACTAAGGTAGTAAGTGAGGCGATGGTCTAAGTTGTGTTCAAACTCATTGTCAAAAATTCAAAGTTCGTTTTTAATTTTCCAAAGTTGTGGAGCCTTTGATGAGAGGAGCAATTTATTTTCAAGTGATAGAGCCTCTGATTAGAGGAGCAATTTATTTTCCAAGTGATAGAGCCTCTGATTAGAGGAGCAATTTATTTTTCCAAGTGGTAGAGCCTCTGATGAGAGGAGCAATTTATTTTCCAAGTGGTAGAGCCTCTGATGAGAGGAGCAATTTATTTTCCAAGTGGTAGAGCCTCTGATTAGAGGAGCAATTTATTTTCAAGTGATAGAGCCTCTGATGAGAGGAGCAATTTATTTTCCAAGTGATAGAGCCTCTGATTAGAGGAGCAATTTATTTTTCCAAGTGTTAGAGCCTCTGATGAGAGGAGCAATTTATTTTCCAAGTAGTAGAGCCTCTGATGAGATGAGCAATTTATTTTCCAAGTGGTAGAGCCTCTAATGAGAGGAGCAATTTATTTTCCAAGTGGTAGAGCCTCTGATGAGAGGAGCAATCTATTTTCCAAGTGGTAGAGCCTCTGATGAGAGGAGCAATTTATTTTCCAAGTGGTAGAGCCTCTGATGAGAGGAGCAATTTATTTTTCAAGTGATAGAGCCTCGGATTAGAGGAGCAATTTATTTTTGATAAAGCCTCGCTAAAAATGGATCTCTATAACCGGACAAAATTGGTTATATTGTCTTTGCCCTATTCCTGATTCTCAACAATGTGCAAAGAGGGGCAGCTGTAACAACCAATTTTTGTCCGGATTTAGCCAAAATCAAACCCGAGGCCCAGGCTCAGGCCTGTTGGCCCAACAGGCCCAATCGACAGAACCAAACCCTAACCCAATCTGCCAGGCCCATTTCCCAACCTAACCCTAACCTAACCCTGCAGATCCCCTCCCTCACTAGCCAAACAAAATCCTAACCCTAGGAACCCCTGACACCAGCAGACAGCCACCTTAGCCCCTGCCGTACACGCCACCCCTTACCCACTGGCACCACCACCCTAGAAACCCAACCCACACTCAACCTCCCCCAAACACTCAACCCCACCATAAAACCCCTGAATCAGATCCGAAAAAGGGGAGGAGATCCCCTGCAAAAAAAAACAAACAACCAAGCCAAGAAAAAGGCATCCAGATCGAATCCCCTACCAAAAACCCAGATCTGAACCCCCTTCTTTCGAAAAAGAGAGATCCGAAAAAAACCACAACCAAAAAAAGTGAGATCCCCCATTTTTTTTCTTCTTTTCGAAATAGCCATCAACAGAAAAAAATCCAAAAAAAACTCACCCATACGAAACCCTGGGTTCGGTTCGAGCCCCTTCCCCCTGACCAAAAACGCAACAACCAACTACCAAAAAAAAAAAAAAACTAGAACAACAAACAAAAAAAACCAAAAAAAACGAAGGGTCGAAATCCAGATCTAGGAATCTCGGCTGGGATTCGGGCAAAACGGAGCTAGAATCCGAGAAGAGGAGGCTGAAATCCCCCGGGGTGCGAAGTTTGGAAGAAATCGGCCGTCGGCGAGCAGCGATCGACGGCGGAGTACGGCGGCCGGCACGGTGGTTCGGCCGTCGGTTTCTGGGTTTGGGGATTCTGGGAGAGAGAAAAGAGAGAGAGAGAGAGAAAAAAAAGAGAGAAAAAAAAGGAAAATGAAAAAAAATGACTATTTATAGTCCCGGAGCGAGTCGGGTCGACCCGCGCGTCGACCTGGGGTCTGCTCACCCGACCCGGGGCATAGAAAAAAAAGGGGCGTCGAAAAGGCGCCGTTTGGCCCAAGGGAGGGTCCGCGCGTGGACCCGGATCTGACCCGGGATCCGCGCGCCCGACCCGGGGCGTAGAAAAAAAAAGGGTTCGGCCCACGCCGAACCGGGCCCCAATCAAGCCCAAAAGGCCTGGCCACGCAGCAGGCCACCTGCCCAGGGCCCAGCAGCCCTTTGGGACAACCAGAAAAAAAAAAAGGAAAAAAGAAGGAAAGAAGAAAAAGAAAAAAAAAAGAAAAGAAAAAAAAAAGGAAAAAAAATAAGAAAAGAATATTAAAATTAAAAAATAATAATTTAAATTTAAAAAAAAAGAAAAGAAAAAGGGAAATAAAAAAATAATAATAGAAAAAAATAATAATAATGAAAAAGAAAAATTAAGTAAAATTAGGAAAAAAATAAAAATTTAAAAAAAAATTAAAAATTAAAAATTGAAATAAATAATAATGACACCAAAAAAAAAGAGAAAAATTAGAAAAAACAAAAAAAAAAAGGAAAAAAATTAAAAAGAAAAATTCACGATTATCGGTTTCGACGTTTTGATTTTTGACATTTTTCAGGTGGTCGAGAAAGAACAAAGAATTTTACGAAGATCAAGTTCGGCATTCTAATTTTCGGATTCTCGACATTTTTCAGGTATGATTTTAATTTCCTTATTTATATTTATTATATTACTATTTTTATTTATTTATTTTTGTCCAGCATTCGACATATTTTTATTATTCGATTTCGATTTTAAAAATTATAAAATAATAATTCTTTTAATACATGTCTTTTAAAATTTTTTTCGGTAAATAAAATTCTCTAAAAACGGATTTCTTTCTCGGGATGGTCGGAACATCAATCATTCTTTGAAATGGTCCGAGTAAGAATAATAGTCGAAACATTATCGAAAATATCGGAGTGATTCGAGAATTATTCTTACATAGATAATTTTTTTTATTTCGAAATTAATTATTAAAAGCATTTTAATTTACTTTTCAAAAGAAAAAAAATGGGTTTTATTTTTTATAAAAAAATGTGAATTACCGACGACGGAATTCGAAGGACGTCACGGTAGTGATTCCTAAGATATCTTGAGGTGAGAGAATTTCGTTAAATATCACCACGAGTGGTGGGAGTATTTAGCGATATGCTCAATACAAAATTCGTTTAAAAAATGGAAATAATAAAAATGAATAAATAGTGAATGTTTATGCGCTCGATATTTCGCTACGCTCGTGTTTTTAATATTACGATTTGCATGTTTAATCTTATAATTCTGTATTTAATCACATGTCTTATATGCTAAGTCTTGTACATCCGAAGTTTAAATATTTGCATCATACGAAAATAAAAAATGGATATAAATTACCGACGACGAAATTCGAAGGACATCACGGTTGTGATTCCTAAGATATCTCGAGGTGAGAAGATCTCGTTAAATACCACCAAGAGTGTTGGGAATATTTAATGAGTATTTTCGATAACCAATTTATGTTTACTTTCGTTTTTTGAAAAAAATAATAACAGTTCAAAAAATTCAAAAAATAATAAACATGTTTTTTTTTATAAAATAAAAATAAAAGAGAATTATTTTTAAATAGTAATGTCAAGTCGATTAAATCGAGATTTAAGATAACACGTGATTAAATGGTACCGTTTTCTAAACGGGCGTTGCGGGGGTGCTAATCCTTCTCCGCACGTAACCGACTCCCGAACCCAATTATGTTTTACTCTCTGGTTCAAAGCGCGGACTTCGAAATTGGTTTTACAAAATGTTTTAATTAATTTTAAAATATTTTACTAAAACCGATTTTAATAGGTGGCCAATCACACCTAGCAAAAAAGATTGGTGGCGACTCCATTTTGTGTTTTCAAAACATCTTAGCGATCGAAAAAAAACGTTATGACAATATCTTAAACACGATTTTAACGTAAAAAAAACACAAACACGACAAAAATACAAAATTTATCATAACCAATCTCTTAATTACGTTATAAAAGAGTGGCCCTTGTTTATTCTCTTCAAGTGTGTTAATTAATGAAAGCAGCCTTCTATAAATTATTATTTCCTTCAATTTTTTTCTGGTAGAAGAAAGCAACTGCTATTCTCTAATTATTGTATCAACATTATTTAACGACTTTCGGCACAGTTTAAAAGCTTAATTATGATGATATTGATCAAGTTGGTAGCTTTCCTTTTATTTATGAATTTGAGCTTTGATGTAAAGATGGTCTCAAGCTCAAGTACCAAAACTTTAATATTTGAGCTACTCAAATAAAACAATTTACTTGAAATTGTTCAGCAAAAATAAAATAAAATAATGGAGTATAATTTGCTTGAAATATGTAGAATTTTCTGTCCTTGAGGAAAATTTCAAAGGATGGTATGCACATTACCCAGCTCGCTTGTCCATCTGAATAGTTTGCAATGTAAAATTAAAAGTACCAAGATAAAGAAATTTAATGTAAGTTTGAACTCGTTTTTATTTATTAAATAAATTTATTTACTTTTTAAGGTTAATGAAAAATTAAAAATTTAATATAAAGCTTAACTTTTTTTTTTTATTATCAAATAAATTTATTTAACAAAAATCTTTTAATAAAATTACCATTCTTATTTATAAATTGAATAAATCTTATTAATAGTAAACAAATTTACAATGACAATTTAAAACTTTAATGAACAACATTGACAATTTTCATCAGTTCCAAATTTTTTTTACATTTATACTTTTATATATTATTATAGATTATATATACTGCTTAATAAGTTTTTAAAATACTTTACATAATTTTTTTATACAGAGTAGATTGATAAATTTGATCTAGAAATTTCAATTAAAATCAAATAGCATAAACCAAAAATATTCGTGCAAATATCATAGCCCTTCCAATTAAGGTGCTCCAGCAAACTCAGGGATTTAGTGAAGTCAAACTACTGCTTAGCTAATAGGGTTTTGCTCGATAAATACTAGAACTTGATTTCTTCACTATCAAATCGAACTTAAGCTCGTGTAGTTGGACAATATGTTGAGCTATATTGAAATATTTTAATATTCGACTCGAGTAATTCATGAATTGATAATATAATGTATTTTAATATATACAAATTTTAAGTTCTAATTTGAGTTCGAGTCAAACTCCAATTAAAATTTGAATTTCGTATAGGAGATGCTTAGATTGCTTTTTGTCGCATCCTAAATCCAAGGGTTAGATACCTTGTAATGTCGTATACATATAAAATAGAGATAAAATACAAATTTATCATTATAAATATGTGAGTGGTTCAAAATTATTAATAATGTTTTAATTGGTGCAATTTTAATATCACATTTTTAATTTTGAAGTAAATTTATGACATCTCTCAAAATTTGAAACGATTAAAGAAAATGATATGAGAAAAAAAATCATAAAGCTAAAATTTGATTTTTTATTTCATTCTTTTTTATTTTATTATGACATTTTCTATTTAATATAAAATAATCCAAAATTTCCTTTTTACTTCTTTTTTTCTTCTTTCGTCATCACATTTTTTTACTAATTATCACTACGTCAAAATTAGTTTTAGACAATATTTTTTTATAGTATTTCTCAAATGTTGTTAAAAATAGCAAAAACAGCATTTTGACATCATTTTGCATATTGCTGTTATATATTATAATGATCAATAATTACAGCATTTTTAAAATTTTAGAAGCATTTGACATGTGCTCTTATAAATCTTATCATATAAAAATACTTTTGGTAGCACTTATAATTGCTATCATTGAGATCTTTAGCAACAAATGAAAAATGCATGCAAAAAGTCATGAAAAGCTATCATAAAATAGAAATAACTGCATTTTGATAAGTATTATTATATTTATGTAAAAATGCTACTAAAGACATAAGGTTGCGGCTACATATACAGCACATGAATAAATATTGTCTTATCTTACAGCAATAGTTTATTTAATTTTCACAACACTTTAAAATATTGTTATATGTCAAATTTGACGTAGTCTATAATATCACATCATATTTTTCAATTGATCTTAATTTTTTTTTCACTAAACATATCTTCAGTATTTGTTTTTTGAATTATAAAATAATTTTTAAAGAAATATTTTATAAAATATTTCTCTATTATTACATCTTGATTAAATTTATTCATAAATTAAAAATATGATGATAAATTTATTCAAAAATTAAAATTATAATAATAAATTGTATCAATTAAAGATGAATTAATAAATTTGAAGGGAGAATGATAAATTTATACTTTTTCTCCCAAGGCTAAAAAGGAACGACAAAGACCAAAGGGAGGCAGGCATAGGCAAATGGAAGGGAAGGGAGTTGGGTTGGGTGGGGTGGGGTGGCGAAGCATAGGATCTGATGTGATGTCTCTAATCCAAAGTCTCTGATTTGATTTGAAATAATTGTAGGGTTTGGATAACCTTGGAAATCTTCGAGGGTAGGGGCTATGATGCTCTACTATCATGCCTACATTCCTCTCTCCAAAGTCAACTCCTCTCTGACCACCCATTTGTTTTCAACTCCACGTGTGATAAGGTTTAGAAAAATTTTATGATTTTTTTTTTTAAATAAGTCTTTTTTAAGTTTTATTATATATATAATTTGTTATATTTATATGTAATTTATATTATATTTATATGTAAAAATAATTACATATGTAAAAATTTACATAAATATATGACATATTTATCATGTTTATATATAATTTATCATATTTATATATAATTTTATCATTTTTATATATAATAGAGTCAATTTTAAGTTAACCATAAAAAATTTACCGTAAAACTCTTCATGGTTTCACCCTACCCCTTACTTTAACTATTCCTAATTTTTTAAAATATTTTTTTATTCAATTTCGTGATATTCTCGTTATAGGTTTTTTCAGAAATTATGATTGGTCCTTCTGTTTATCCTATTTGCTGGAGTGCTCGATATAAAATTAGAAAATTAAAGATTGACTCTGATATAATTTATCACGATTATTATTTTTTTCTCAAAAAAAATGCCCCGATGAGATGTTTAATGCACCTAATAAAAAAATTTATTTTTTAATCGGATGTGAGATTAATAAATCTTGCTTATTTTAAAACATTTTGGCGTGACACATGCCTCCTTTAAATTCAATCCCTCGTGATCCCATCTACGTGCCTTTTTCTCATTCGTCTCAATAAATCTAAAAACTCCTTTTTTATATTTTTGCGCAGCCAATTCAGCTTTAACACCAATTAAAAAAAACCTTATTTTTTTTGTAACCGATAAATTCAAAAAGAAAAGAGAGAAAGAAAGAAATTCATAAATCCAGAATTCAGAAACCTTCAGATCCACGTCATCGATCCTCGTAATCTCGTATGTAAAAGCTATAGCCGTTGGATTAAAACCGAAGTTAGCCATCCCGAGCCGTTGGATTATAGCTCCTACTATTCTTCTTCCTCTCTTTCCCCTTTCCTTCCATCCCAAAGCCTTTCCCTTTTAAATCCAACCCTTATCCTCTCCCACTCTCTTCACAACAACAGTTTACTTTGTCTTTCTCTCTCTTTTTCTTTCGCTTTCTCTTAGACAAAAGAAAAAAAAGAATTCCAAATTCTAATGGCGACTGAAGAAACTAATAATACTCAAGGCTTTCCTCCTTCTCAGCAATCTTCTCTTCCCGACTACCCTCATGTAGTTGCATTTTGTCCTAATGTTTTGTTGGATTTTTTATTTTTTATTTTATCATTTCATTTGAGCTTAATTTTCTTTTTGATTTTACTGTGTAGATGATTTTGGAAGCGATAGAGGCATTGAATGAGAAAGACGGGTCGAGTAAGACAGCAATCGCGAAGCACATCGAGTCGACTCACTCAGATCTCCCAGCGGCTCACTCCACTCTCCTTTCCCACCACCTCAACAACATGAAACAAAGCGGTCAAATTGTTATGTTGAAGAACAATTACTTGAAACCCGACCTCAATGCCCTACCCAAGCGTGGACGTGGACGTCCACCTAAGCCCAAGGTTCCTCTTCCATCTGGCGCCGTCGTCTCTCCGCCTAGGCCTCGTGGTCGTCCGCCTAAGTCCCAGGATCTATTAGCATCCCCTATGCCCGAAACCTCCGTCAGTACTGGAAGGCCACGTGGACGCCCCCCTAAGAAGGCTAAGACTGGTACAGTCACTGCTCCTCCACCTCCCGGCGTTAAGCGAGGTCGCGGTCGACCGCCGAAAGTGTAACCGTCGGTGGGTTTTCAAGTAAAGTAGTGAAGCTTAAAGAAAGAGAAAAAGACTGGAACCGTCACTGCTCCACCTTCCGGCGTTAGCTAGTTTGTTTTTATTAACTTTAATTTTTTTAGGTGTTGTTTAGTTCTCTACTAATTCAAGTTTTAGCTTTTTTTTTTTTTTTTTTTTTTTTTTTTTTTTTATGAATTTTAATTTTTATTATTTTTTTGAGGGGATTTGGGCAAAAGTGTTGTAATGGTCTTAGTGGAGGGTTTAGATTTTATTGCGAATCTTTGTAATTTGCATGTAAATTTGTTGAATTATGTTAGTCATTTGGGTTTTTTTTCACTATTACTTTTCCCATTCTTTCCTTTTGCTTTTTTTTTCCCTATCAAAAGAAAATAGTTCCACCAATCTAAATATATTTTGTTTTTCACTTTTTTCTTGTGAGATATTAAAGTTGTGAAGTAATCAATTTATTTTATTTTAATGATGATGAATAATTTGTTAAAGATGTTCGAGGATTGGATCTAGTTGGGTCTAAATAAATTTTTTTTGATTACTTAACTTAGTTTGAAAATATATTTTACTATTAAAATATATTAAAAAAATTATTTTATATTAATATTTATATTAAATTTAAATAAAAAATATTTTTTATTACTTAAATAATAATTTGGATTGGGTTGGTTTGAATTATTAAAAATTTATTTTAGATTTAATTAAATTCAAGTCAGAGGGATAATTTAATTCATGGGTAGGTTTTTAATTTTGATTTAATATATTTTAAAGAGAGTAAGCTTTTTTTTTTTTTTCTTTTGATTTTAATGAATTTTGAAGAAGCTTTACAGATAATATTGTGTAATAAATAATATATGGTAACATGTTTCCTTTTTGAGAGCACGCTTGAAATTTGTTTATGAGAATCTTAATTTAAAAGTTGGATAAAAAGAAAGGAAGGAATATTTTGTGAATTTTTATTTGGTTAATTGGTTCTTTTGCACATGGGATGGGATTGGGAGGCAATGGCAAAGCTATGGAAAAGTTTTTAAAATTTTGAAAATAATTTGGGCGGTTTAGGCTGATTTTTTAAATATTTATTTATTTTTTAAAAAAAAAGTATGGAGTATTTGGGATACTCTGTTTTTGGTGCGTTGTCCTTACTTCTTACCTAATTTGCAGAGTTTTCCTTCCAAATTTGTGCTAGCTGCAGTTGGCTGACATAACTTTTTTCAATTTGGACTTTTGCTTCTTTCTTCACATTTTATTGGACTCCAGTCAATTTAGCAGAAGATATTTTTATTATTATTATTTTTTTGAGTTCGATTATTGAATTTTTATAAGTATTAATTAAAAATTATTTTAAGAATTTTTTTTATATTTAATATATTATTTTTATTGAATTCAAAAAAAATTAATGCATTAATTATATTTTTACTTTTATAAATATTAGCTTAATCGGTGTGATATTGATTAATATTTTTTTAATTATATATATATAAAGTTATAATAGACTATAGAGCATGAAAAGTAGCAAAATCATTTTATTTTGATATCTAATAACTTTATCTACCAAAGTAAAGAGGCACTTATTTTAATTATTCTAATAAACTAGGGAAAAGATGAGCAAAATACCTTAATCTTTAAGCAAAGATCAAGTGTTGCATGAAACTAATATTTGGATTGCTATTAAAAAAAGGTATGGTTACACTCTATATCAAGAGAAATATTGAAAATATAAGGACATTGTGTTGTATAAACATGAATGTCTTGAAAGGATGACAGCTGTGGAAAACTTTTCTCTCGACTCACATTAGCAGGTCTAACGTGAGTCTCGAGATTTCCAGATTTTCTCGCTCTTTTCAGCTCGATTTTCTTGGATTTTTGGCAAATCTTTCCCAAATTGTTTGTTAATTCAACCTAAAGCTTCGAGACTAAGTGGAGGTACGTCATCTGTGTAGTTTTGAGATGGTGAATCTCAATGTTGTGGGAAGCTCTGGCTCGCGAGCATCCATGGTGGCCAAATCTGTGTTGGTTTCTCTAGTTTCAACAACGTGTTATCTGTGTCAAGAATCAGACTTCCCTCCCTTGAACTTGAAAAGGACTAGTAATGGGGAAGGGGTAAAGCGACGGAGCAAGGTAGTTTTGCAAAGATGAAAGAAAAAATGGTTATAATCGAATCTGGAGAAAGTTCACGAACTGACTGGAGATTGCTCTTCTCCTCCAAGTCTGATCAATCTCTACAGTTTTTTCCTCCTGGTGAGCGAAACGGAAGATCGTTGTCAAAACGCCTAAGGAGGTCCTTGATGAGGGTTCTAATCAGTGGCAAAACATGGTTGTAGGCCAATTTTTGGGAAAACCTCCTAATTAGTCAATTCCAAAAAATGGCGAACCTGCTATGGGGGCGAGATGGAACTGTGCTGATCAAACCTGCTGGACCTAGCCTTTTTCTCATTCAATTCTCGAATCAGAAAATGGGAGATTGGGTTGCTGAATTTGGTCCATGGCACATTCAGAACAAAGTTATCATTATAAGGAAATGGGAACCAGGGTTGAAATCTCTAGAGTTGGATATGAAGAAATGGCCAGATTGGATCAAACTGGGAAATGTCCCCTGGAGCTGTACACCAAGACTGGACTTGGTTATATTGCAAGTGCACTGGCCATCCCTTGTATATGGACAGAGTTACTGCCCTTCAACAAAAACTGGAGTATGCTAAGCTATGTTTTGAAATTGATGTGGACACAGAGCTTCCAAAGTCTATTGAAGTGGAACTGGGTGAGGGAATCATTGCTGTGGTTTCAGTTGAGGTAGCTTGGATGCCTCCCAAATGTTCTCAATGCAAAGTTTTTGGATATCTTGAGAAGTATTGCCCACTGAGGCCAGCCCAAAAGTGGATTCCCAAAGAGCCAATGCAGGTTGAGGAAGGACCTAAGGTTGAAATTGAACCAATATTAGGCACAAATGTCAGCACAAAGTTACCTGAGGAGCCTCAGTCAACACCAGTGTGTATCACCCCTTAGTCAACTGCATACTCAGACAAGGGGAAGCAACATTTGGAAAATCTTAACTCTGTTAACAGATTTGAACTACTGAACAATGCTACAGAAGCTGAATATGAAGAGGATAAGGAGGATGGAATTTCTTCCCCTAAGAAGACAAGGGTAGCAGCCAGCAGGTGTGGCAGAATTGATGATATAGTTGAAACCTAAGAAAAAGAACCAAACGGCAAAAGGGAATAAAAAGCAAGTCAAAGCAGGGAAGCTTGCTTCTGGAGGTACTTCTACTTCAATTACTCTATGAATTTTTTAATATGGAATGTTAGAGGTATTAATGACCCCATAAAGAAAAAAAGAATAGTAGGTAAAGTAAGCAAGTTGAAGATTGATGTGCTGTGTATGCTGGAAACAAGAGTTAAGCAGCAAAATGCTCAGGCAATAGTTGATAGCAAGTTCACTGGATGGAATATGTTTCACAACTATGACCATGCTATTAATGGTAGAATTTGGATTTTATGGAGGGGTCAGTGGCAAGTGCATGTTGTTGATGTCTCTGAGCAAGTGTTAACTTGTTCCCTCAATGTTGATTGTTGTTTAATGTTCCTTTCTGCTATCTATGGAAGTAATGGTGCAATGGATAGAAGATCCCTATGGAGCAGATTACAGAGAGTTTCTAATATAATTGGAGACAGCCCCTGGATGGTTGCTGGTGATTTTAATATCACAAACCATCCTAGAGAAAGTTCTGACTTTGATGGCTCATAAATTATCACTGCTGACATGAGGGAATCCCTTGACTGTCAAGCAAACTTGGACTTGGTTGACCATCATTTCTCAGGTCCCATTTTCACCTAGTGCAACAACAGGATTGAAGGAGTTTTATCTCGAAAACTTGATAGGTTGCTCATCAACCCTAGCTGGCTCTCTTGCTTCACAAGCTCCAATGTTGAATTCCTTGCTCTTGAGGTGTGAGATCATTGTCCAAGATTTATAAGGTTGAAAACCAATGAGTTTTCACCTCCAAAGCCTTTTAAATTCTTCAATTTTTGGATAAACCATCAGGACTTTAGCAAAGTAGTGGAGGATTCTTGGTCCATGCCAATGGAGGGCAACCCTATGCAAAGACTATTTCGAAAACTTAAAAGATTGAAGCCAATCTTGAAGGAGTTCAACAAAGCTCATTTCAGCAAAATCTCAGACAGGGTGGTTGAAAAGAGAGAAGAACTTGAAAGTCTGCAGATTCAGCTACTAGCTCAAACACCTTCTGGGGAGCTAGTGAGGGCAGAGAGACAAGTTGCCAGTGACCTTTCGGACCTAATAGCTGCAGAGGAGAGGTTTCTATAGACAGATGTCCAGAGTGCAATAGGTGAAGGAAGGTGACCAAAACACTGTTTTTTTCCATAAGCAAGTGATGGTCAAGCAAAAGAGTAACACAATCTGTTCTTCTTTGATGTAGAGGGTAACAAATTAGAATCTTTCACTCAGATTTCTTCTGAAGCTATCAACTTTTTCCAGCAAACATTAGGTTCCTCTGATCCTAATGTCATTAGGTTCACTGATTCATTATTGAGTGATCAGCTACAAGTATCCATTCCAGCTGATCTACAGACCATGCTGGTTGCACAGGTTACTGAAGAGGAGATCCAGTCCACTATCTTTGCAATGAATGGAAATAAAGCATCTGGTCCGGATGGTTTCTCTACCCAATTTTTCAAAAGTGCTTGGAATCTTGTTGGAACAGATGTGATGGAAGCAATCCTCTATTTCTTTAGAACTGGAACTTTACTGCCACCCTTCAATTCCACAAGCTTGGCAATGGTGCCAAAGGTCCCTAATCCAAGTCACATGACTGATTTTTGACCCATTTCCTGCTGCTCCATCATTTATAAGTGTATCACAACGATACTTGCAAACAGGATGAAGAAGTGCTTACCAAGCATTATTTCCAACAACCAAAGTGCTTTCATTGAAGGCAGAGACCTGGTTGATAATGTGTTGATGGCTCAAGAGTTGGTGAATGGTTACCACAAACCCAATCTGTTTCCTAGGTGTGCAATCAAGGTTGACATCAAGAAAGCTTTTGATTCACTTAATTGGGACTTCATCCTTCAAGTACTACATGCTCTGGGCTTCCCTGTAGCTTATGTTGACTGGATCCAGGCTTGTATCACAACCCCTAAGTTTTCAGTTGCTTTAAATGAGGGATTGGTGAGACATTTTTCTGGAAAAAAAGGGATCAGACAGGGGGATCCCTTATCCCCATTTCTATTTGTCATTGGCCTGAATGTTCTCTCTGGACTTCTTAACGCTGCTGTTGTTCATAAAGTGTTTGCCGTTCACCTAAAGTGTAAGAAGTTGACTCTTACACACCTATGTTTTGCCGATGATCTGTTGGTCTTTACCAAAGGATCAGCTGATTCAGTTGAGGCTATTGTCAAGATATTGGAGATCTTTTACCAGATGTCAGGGTTGCAGATGAATAGCTCCAAGAGTGAGCTATATAGTACTGGCATTAACCAAACTGATCTGCAGAGAATTGTTGATTGCACAGGGCTCAGTCTTGGTATATTGCCTGTAAGGTACCTGGGTGTACCTCTTGTGACAAGGAGATTGAACGAGAGGGACTGTTCCCCTTTAATGGAAAAGATCACTCAGAGAATAAGAAGCTGGGCAGTGAATAGACATGTCCAAGGGTCGGGCTATCCGCCCAAGCCCGAAGGCCCGCCCATATTTGTGAGGGCTTGGACAAAAATATTAGGCCCGAAAAATGGGTTTGGGCAAAAAAAATTAGGCCCGTTTAAAATATGGATTGGGCCTTGGCTCTAACATTCAAGGCCCGAGCCCGACCCATTTTATAATTAAATAATATATTATTTATATTTATATATATTATGTAATTTATGCCATATAAAAATTAAATATATATAATTTTATAGTGTAAACATTAAAAAATATGTTAAGTTGTCCATGTTTAAGAACTTAATAAAAAAATATATAAAATTACTAAAAATTAAATAATAAAAATATATATATATATATAAATTAGAAAAAAAATAATATGGGCGGGCCTAAACGGGCTTAGGCTATCCATTTAAAAATATGGGTGGGCTTGGACAAAATTTGAGGCCCATATTTCGGGTCGTGCTTGGGCAAGCAAATGTAGTGTTGATACCTTACATGGGACCGGCCCGAACCCGACCCATGGACACCTCTAGCAGTGAAGCATCTTCCCTTTGCAGGAAGATTGCATCTCATTCAATCAGTTCTCTTCAGTATTCAAAACTTTTGGTGTAGGAACCTACTGCTCCCATCAAAAGTAATGAAGAAGATCACACAGCTTTGTAATGATTTTCTTTGGAAAAGAGGAGATAGTACAGCAAAAGGTGCCAGGGTCAACTGGAAGGCAATATGTCACCCCAAGTCAGAGGGGGCTTTAGGCCTCAAAGATCTGGTGACTTGGAACAAAGCCTGTTTCTTAAGAAATTTGTGGTTAGTCCTCAAACAAGCTGGATCGCTATGGGTTGCATGGGTTGAAAACTATATCTTAAAAGGGAGAAATGTCATGTAATTGCCTCCCCTTCAAAGGTACAATTGGAGTTGGAAGAAGCTACTGAAGCTGAGGAGTTTGATCTCGCAATTTATGACAATGTAGGGGGATAGTTTTACTTGGAGCTAGCCTGGACAGAGTTACAAAGCTGCTTTTGTTTGGAATGAGCCGAGACATAAACAGGAAAATGTTAGCTGGCACAGGCTGGTGTGGTGCCAGTTCTTTATTCCTCGACACTCTTTCATTGCTTGGTTAGCAATTCAAGACAGATTACCAACTAAAAGCAGGCTCCACTCCTGGGGCTGCCAAGTCTCTCTCGAATGTTTGTTGTGTGGTGAGGGAGTGGAAACAAGAGACCATGTGTTTTTTTACTGCCCTTATTCCAAGCAACTGTGGTACATCATATTGCAGGCTTGTGAACTCAGAATTTCACAAAACTCTTGGCAAGAGGTGCTTACTTGGGCTATCACAAGACTTAAGGGTAAGGCTTTTTTGTCAGTTATCCTAAGGCTTGCTTGGAACACCCATATCTACATTCTCTGGCAGAAAAGTAATGGAAGGCTCCATGGTAGACCTGCTAGGCAGGTGCAAGAGTTATTCAGCTTGATCCAGAGTGTTGTTCGAGATAGACTTATAGGTCTTAGGATAATTGCTAGTGATCAAGTTAATAGACAACTATGTAATGCTTGGGGTCTATGTGAAACAATTTTAAGTTGAACAAACTTGTAGTCCTCAGATTTTGCTGTAGACAAGTTTGAATTGTAGCAAACTTTGCTTCTTGGATAAATAAAACTGTACTTATCAAAAAAAAAAAAAAACATTAATGTCTTAACCACGCAAGGGATTAGTCCAAACGGTAAAGGAATGAGTTTTTTTTTTTTTTTTGTCAATTAGGTTCATTTCGTGTAAGGAGCATTTTAAGAGTCAAATAAAATATAATGATAAATTTATCCTTAATCTCAAAATTACAATGAAAATATCAATTAAATTAAAGTATAATAATTTTTTAAATATTCAATTATAATATGATGACAACTTTATCTTTTTCTCTTTCTTAAAATAGCAAAATAGGTCCCTTTTCACCTATCAATTAAATTAAAGTATAATAATTTTTTTAAATATTCAATTATAATATGATGACAAATTTATCTTTTTCTCTTTCTTAAAACAGCAAAATATGTCCCTTTTTGCATGAGAATTCTCGCCAAAAATATTCATTTATTATTCATTACATGATTGTTATTAATATGAGACAAAAAAGAGGAAATGTAAAAATAATTTTTGTATATCAATAGATGAAATAAGGGTGTGGAAATCAAGTCAGAGATGCTCTACAATGACATTGTAAGCAAATTGAAAGGGATGTATAACTCATTCTTAAGGGATGTATAACTCATTCTTTAATCAAAGTTCTTAAGCGTTTACTCATTCGCAAACCCGTTGATTGTGCCAGTAAAATAGTGGCAGCCGCAACACCTCAGCTTTGAGTTCAAAATCTAGTAAAAATAAAGATTAATAATTTCAATGCATTATCCAATATTTATTATCAAAAAATTATGTCTGGGTAAACATAATGACATAATTTGAGAGTAAATCAAATGTTAAAAATAATTTTTGTTTTTGAGTTTATTAAATAATTAAATATGGTATAAGGTTGTTTATGTTGGGTATATTAAGTCCAAATCTCATATTGAATAATTTGGTTAAGAAGAATGTTCATTCCATATTGTTTAACTTGATTAAGTCAAGTACAGTGCTCGTCTCTCATCCCACATTGAGTAGTTTTGGATGAGTAAAGGAGGGTGCTCATCTAGGAGTGTGCATTTAGTCGGTTCGGTTTAAACATACCGATTACCGATTAGACCGATTAAAAACATAGTACCAACCGAACCAAACTTACTCGGTTCGGTCGGTAATTTCGGAGAGATGTCTGCTTCCAAATTCCAATTTCACAGTGCAGGTACATGACAGGTAGGGCTTTACTAAAAGTAGAAGTTTCCTTGGTCAGAAAAAATTTCCTAACCAACTAAACTACATCACCTTATGATACATAACAACTTATAAGCTAACAAGAACACCAGAAATTAAATAAGGGAAATGAATCTGCAACTCTTCCAATATGTTTTTGCAACAGAAATAGCTTATAAGCTAACAAGAACACAAGTTTTAAACTGCTTAGAACCTTTTCCTGATTCAAGAGAACAAGCTTCTCATCCAACTAAATAGATATATGGGGAAGAGGGAAGCCAAATCATGACAAGTTAAACGACATACTTGCCTCTGTCCTCCCCACCCTTGAAGACGAAGAACAATTGGAAGATGTCAACGTAAGATGGAACGAGAGGATACCTTGAGGAATGAATAGGGTTGGCAACGGGGGCGGAGCGCAGCGGTTTTTTGCTTGCTCCGATCTCGACCCGGCTTCCGTTTAGATATATCCGACCTCCTCGAACTCGATTTTATTTAAAACTAGAAAAAAGACCCCGTCTTGTCGGGGTATTTTAAATTTTTTCTATATATTTTTTAATTAACTAATAATAATAAATTAAATATTAAATTATAATTTATTAAATAATAATAATTTTAATTTTTAAATTGTAATAATATTTATATAATAATATTTTATTAATTATGAAAATTAAATTTATTATAATTGTTTATTTATAAATTACGTAATATAAATATATTTTCAAATGTTATTTATATATATTTTTAAAAATATTTAGACTTTATTGTATACTGTATATTTTTATTTATAGGAGGTAAAAACTAATAAATAAGAAAATAAAATTATGGTTTGTATTTTATTTTCTCGTAGGATCGATTTTCTCACATATGTTAGCAGCAAGTTCGATTTTTCATTTTTTTTACTTTTTGTTCCCAAGCGGATCGGATACGGATCCTAAATCAACCCACGACTCAACGTGCCAATCTACCCCTTTAAACACATCATTTAAAATTAGAATAAAAATAATTAATAAAATATTTTTTTAACTTTTAACTCGAGCCGGTCAGGTACAGATCATAAATTGACCATCGAGTTAACATGCGGACAACCCCTTTAAATACATCATTTAAAATTAAAATAAAATTTATTAATAAAATAAATTTATTTTTTAACTTTTCTCCAAGTGGATCGGGTCACGGATCCTAAACCGACCCGCAAGTTAACATGCAAACCAACCCCTTTAAATACACCATTTAAAATTAAAAGAAAAATATTTAGTAAAATAATTTTTTTATAATTTTTCCCCAAACGGATTGGGTACAGATCCTAAATAGACTTGCAAGTCAACGTGCAGACCAACCCCTTTAAATACATCATTTAAAATTAAAATAAAAATAATTAATAATTTTTTTTTATTTTTTTCCAAGACGGTCGGGTACGGATCCTAAACCGATCCACGAGTCAACGAGCGGACCAACCTCTTTAAATTCATCATTTAAAAATAAAATAAAAACTAAAATATAATTAATAAAATAATATTTTATTTTATTTTTTCCCGAGTGGATCGGGTACGGTTTTTAAATCGACCCGCGAGTCAATATACAGACCAACCCTTTAAATACATCATTTAAAATAAAAAAATTAATAAAAAAATTTTTAATTTTTTTTTCTCGAGCCGGTCAGGTACGGATTTTAAATCGACCTGCGAGTTAACGTGCGAACAAACTTATTTAAATACATCATTTAAAAATAAAATAAACTAAACATAATTAATAAAATAATTTTTTTTTCTAATTTTTTTTCAAGAGCGGATTAGGTACAGATTCTAAACCGACTCGCAAGTTAACGTGCGGACCAACCCCTTTAAATACATCATTTAAAATTAAAATAAAAAAAATTAATTTTTTTCATGCGAGTCGTGTACGGATCTTAAATCGACCCGCGAATAAACATGCGGACCAACCACTTTAAATACATGATTTAGAAATAAAATAAAAAAACTATAAAAAAAATAATTAATTTTTTTCCAAATGGGCCGGGTACGGATCCTAAATCGACACACGAGTTAACGTGCGGACCAATCCCTTTTAATACATTATTTTAAAAAATATATATATATACATTTAAAAATCTAAAAATCTTAAAAAAAAACCAACCCATTAGTTTTTTTTATATTATATATAGAGAAGGACAAAATTGTCTCTAACCAATTTGAAAAAAATTCCTTGTGTACTTAAGGACTCAAAAATCATAATAGTAGATGTTAGCCCCCGACCCGATCCCGAGAAAACCCCCCGACCTTGCCCCGCCCCAAATTTATAAAAAAAATAGTGTTTTATTTAATAAAAAATTCCAATTTTTTTAAAAATAAAATATATTGACAAAATATTCTAATAAAAATTACTTATTCAATTGACATAAAAATTGAGTTAGTCCAAAAATATAAATTTCAAAAATCAATCAATTTCATTAGTTTATAAACTTGCAAGCTTGAAAAATAGATGATGAAAAAAATGAAATTTCTCTCTAACTAACAACAATTCTTATATATCTTAAAAAAAAACAATTAATATATTATTTATATGTATTAAAGTTACGTTTTATTGTAATAATATATAGAATTAACATGTATAAAAATTAAAAGTAAGAAAAATAATAATAAAAAAAAGTCGGTGCGGGTTTAAGGTAAACCCACTCCAACCCGAACCCGATATTTTTTAAAAAATACCCGCCCCACCCCTTTACCCGATTTTCAAAAAAAAAAACCCCTTACTCTATAGTGTCGTGGCGGGGCGGAACCCGATGGGTTCGGGTTATTTTGCCAACCCTAGGAATGAGGAGGTTGACTGTGGAGATGGCGGTCGAACCGTCGAAGACTCCACTATTGAGGGCTGAGGGGCAGGAGGCAACGGGCACCGCCAGTAAGAAAAAAGAAGGTCAGAGGGAAAGAGAAAGGAGGCGCACGGTGAGTCGTGGCAGTTCACAGTTTAGGGTTTCTTGATCTGTTCTTGTCTTCTTGACTCTTTAGTTCTTCAATTCAGACTCACAAATACAGGAGAGTTTCAGAATGTAGGTGATTTTGAGTTGGGAATCTCAGACTCGCAAGTCGCAAAGCAAAAACAATTGAATTTTTAACCTTTAGGGTTTCACAGTTCACAAAGTCGGCTGTAAGTAAATGGGATTGGGAATTTTAAAATTTGGGTTGGGATAATGCCATAATAGAATTTGGGTTGGTGTTGGGTTATTGGCAGCAGATTTGGGTTTGGATCAAGGTATAGGTATTGATATAATGGGTTGGGTTATGTTTATTTATTTATATCGGGTTGGGTTAGGTTTATTTATATTGGATTGGGTTAGGGGTTTAAAAATATTATTTATTTATTTATGTCGGTTTAATCGGTCGTTTCAGTTATTAAAAATTAAACCGCCAACCAACCGATTATACATGTTTAAACCGAACTAAAAAACCGCTTGCAACCGTAATCGAGTAAACCGAATTGAACCAACCGAATAGGGCCGGTTTCGGTCGGTAACCCGACTGTTTGCTCACCTCTATGCCCACCTATAAGTAGTAGCCTTGGCCTTTGGAAGAGAACTACCACTATCCTTGTGAGAGAGACTTTGCACAATTAACTAGAAGTTGTATTGAGGCTCTATGAGTGGTGAGTTAAGTGTGTTGTAAAAAGGTTTGTAGTTTTATTTGTGCAAAAGTTACAAGTGTGTTATAGAAGGATTTATAATTTTATTCGTTTAAAAATTATAAAAAAAAAAAACTGAATCACGTTAAATATATATATATATATATATATATTTTTTTTTTCTTTTCTCGTTCGAATGTTTGTTATGAGTTCAACATCTTATTAATCACAAGTATTAGTACACTTGATATATAAAGTAAGTTTGCACCTTTTTCATATGTTGCAAAGGTTAGGCAGAGGCTGGGTGGCTCCATAAATAAACTCAATATTTTGATCTTGTAATAGTACAAATGTAAGAATCATGCGTGTGGCTTCCCACAAGGAATGTAACGCAGAGAAATATTTGTTGTCCAGAGTTTGCTTTGATTGCGATTATATCTAACAATTCGTGTATTCGTATATTTTTTTCGTATTATGATAGTGTTTAAAATATTTTATATTTTATATAAATTTTGATTTGTTAATAATTTATGTTATATAAATTTTGACATATTTATATATTCTTGTTGTGTTAATAATTATTTTTATTTTTTTTATGTCATATCTGATATTATCAAGTTTAATTGGGATTGTGATGGATGACGATGATCTTTAGTTGGTATGAATCCTTAATGTCGATCTCAAGGACGCTTGGACTGGACTTGCTTGGTAGCTGAACTTTGGGTTTTGGTTTGGGTTGAGCTTACCGAGACTTGCAAAAATGGGGGCATGGGAAAGTTTTTTAAGGCCCAAAACTCAGTTACCAAGCAAATGCAATCTAATCCTCTTGAGGGATCAAGGGATATAATTTATGATAAGACCTTTTTTTTCCGCCATACACATGAAGCCGCTGTTTTATCTAGATTACAATTTTGCAAGCAATTGTCACGGGCTCTCATTTTTAACCCGAAAGGCAGGGCTGCTAAATGGAGAAAAGCCTTTATAAATTTAAGATTTTCTCATTTCTTTTCGATGTGAGATTCACGATATTCTTCGTCATCCAATTATACAATGTTCTTGTTGCACTGGCTTTTTATCCCATAAAAGATAGGGACTCATTCTGGTGAAAGCCTACCTCGATTTTGGCATCTCTTATGGGGTTTACATCAAAGAGGAGTTTGGTAAGCTTTGATACAATTATCACGGGCTCACATTTTTAACTCAAAAGATATGTCTATTAGGTAGAGGAAGACCCTTACTTATAAACTCGTGAAATTTATTTTCTAAATCATTCATATTAAAGTGTATCTAAATTTAGCGGTTCAATATTCCATTTCTTCATAGGCGAGTCTAACTTGCTTACTCAAATAATCTATAATGTTACTAAAATCTTTGACTGATTTGGTGTCATAAGTCAAGTGACACAAATTTAATTAAAAATATTTATAAAAAAAATCAATAAAATAATTATAAAAAATTTAAAATTATGAAAACATATGTATTTTAATTTCTTGAAAAATATAACTACCTTCATAAAAAACATTACCCATCACTTTTTTTCATATTCACTTGATGAATGTGTCCAAATCTAGTAACTAAAATTTATGTGAAAAAAAAAAATCAAACTCAATCCACATTGAAAATAGACTCACCCTATTAATGTTTTGAGTTCATAATTTCATACGTAAAAAAAATAAATAAATAAAGGAAGAAGAAGAAAAGCAACATGAGTGGCAGCTTTCTGTCCTTGAAAGTTGAAATATTAATGTTTGTGGAAGAAGGCGTTTATTGATTTTGTTTGGGACCCAATGGTGGATTTAGTTAGAAGAGTGCAAAAGAAGGTTTGTATCTCGTGAACCCAAAAGCAAGCTGGTCCTAACTCCTAACTAAGCTAAGACATGAACAAGAAAGAACCAAAGTGTTTGTGTCTTCTGTCTGACTCCCTACCTTTCTATTTTGTCCTTTAATATGATCTTCTAGTCTATTCATAATTCACGGGAGTTCTCAGAAAAATCCAAAGCTTAGAGTTAGATACAAAATCCAGCCTTTCCATCTTCCAAAACAAACCTAACATTTGCTGCTGTTCCTCTTCATCATTACCCTCTTTTGCAGCTGGTTAATCATTTATGTCATGGCTTTTATTGTTCATACATTCACACTTCTTCATCTTCTTTTTTCGTGACTCGGTAATTTTTGGTTAGTTTTTTTTTTTTTTTTATAAAAAAAGTCGCAACCTAAAAATAAAAAAAAAATTGTAAATATTAAGATTTGAATCTCCGACGGACTGAATCCTACACCTTAAAAATAACTGCATGAATCATAATACATAAACACTTCTTATATTATATATGTTGCAATGACATTTGTCTCTCGTGCATACAATTGTCTGCATGTATGCACGTTTCTTCTTATATATTTGTATATGCATAATCCTTGACTCTTTATATATAAAGTTGTTTAATTTCTTTTAATTTTTAAAGTTTGGGAATTATATACAATGTGAGTTAGTTTCTCTTCTATCTTATAAACTCTACCCTTGCCATTCGAAAGTGTTTTTGCTCATTCTATTATTATTCAAACTGTTTTGGTCACGTATGAATTCAGCATTTGCTAAATAATTATTATGGAGCAAATGCATTCAAAAGGGACATATATATGCAATGCAATCAAAATTAATTTGTTGATGGTTTTTCAAGATAAAGTTGAGTAGATTTTTGGAGGTTGTCAAGTGAAAATTTGGAGAAGTCTGCAAGGACATAAAATGTTAGAGGACATTGGAGTTGGTT
This sequence comes from Fremontodendron californicum, assembly GCA_030761205.1. Lineage (NCBI taxonomy): Eukaryota > Viridiplantae > Streptophyta > Magnoliopsida > Malvales > Malvaceae > Fremontodendron > Fremontodendron californicum. Next base: position 25,990,228 of record JAULJL010000013.1, read on the forward strand.
TTTTGGGACATAATCTGATACCTAAATCAGTAGAATATCAAAAAATATTTAAAAAAATAAAAAATAAACAAGTTAATGGTAAAATATTTCAGTGTTTTGTCTTATCTCAATCAAACGTTCACCTGCTTTTATATATATATATATATATATATATATATATATATATATATATATCCTTCCTGCTGCAACTGTAAATCTGCCATATATTATGCATGCAATTATCCAACCTGACAAGGTAACGATGATCCAACATAGCTATTGCTAGCAGCTGTGTTATCTACTTTGTGGAGAAAAGATTGTATGAAACCGTTATATTCCTTTCTCTTCTCTTGCTTGGTGACGTTGATTAGAAGTCACAAAGATGTGTCATTTTATGTTACGGAAAACAAAGTTCTCGGTCCTTTACAAAGCAAGATGTTATTGGCTGCCAAATTGGTCAACCCAAGCGTGCATTAAATATATATTGATTAAAGTCCGATGGCCTAGGTATTTTTTTTATGGGTTTTGGCAATGACTGTCCTAAATGTATTTTTTTAAATTAGTTAATATATTATTTATAGTAAAAGTATTATATTAAATACAAAAACTGTCAATTTTATTCATCATTTCTAATGCATTAAATAAAGATATTGCTATATATAATAATTTTAAAAAATACCTTTAAAACATTTGTTAACAAAATTTTTTTTCTATATACCATAAACGAACACTAGGACTAAGTGTTTTTTAATGGTACAAAAAAAAGTACTGGAATCTTTGTTCTTTAGCGGCAATTGATTGTGCTGAAGCTCTAAAGAAAACCTGATCGAAATTGCCAATATTTGGTGCTAATATATTTTAATTTGTGTTGAGCCAGGTTTAGCTGTGCTATACCAAACATATTCTCCACTTCAACTAAACTTTGGGATGTATTATACTTCATGTCGAAAGCATAATAATTTATGCAACCACTCTTCTTATGTATTTTGCTGACTAATATTTTATTTTCATATCTGTAATAATGCAAAAAGCAAGTCTGGCTTCATATTGTTCAAGAATAATGACGATTGTTGAATTTGTCTATCTTTTACTGATCTCAATGTAATAAAATAACAATAAAAATGTCAATTTAGAAAGATAAATGTTTTTATTTAATGATTGAATTATAAAATAACATGTATTATTATGTAACTCAATCATTAGAATTTTTTTTTTTAACAAACCAAAGATAAGTTTTAAAGATGTAAAATCGAGCTTGATTTAATCCATGTAAACATCTTTACAATCGAATTATTATATCTTGTATAAAAAATTAAAATAAATAAATAAAACTAACAAATTAAGGTGTACTTATAATTAGATTATATATAGACGCATGTGATGTGCATGATTGTCCAAGTAAAATCATGAGAATAGGTAACCATCATGAATTTAAATAACGGTTGTAATACAATATTATGATCTTTATTTTGTGATTTCGGCTATTTTTACGGTCGATATTCACGGTGCAATTGATTACGATAACATTCATTACGTCCACGATTATTTTTTTAAACGCGACCAAAAACGTATTTAGGATCGCAATTTAAATATATCATAACCATATATTGTCATCAAAAGAAAAAATCGACAATTACTTTCATATATATATATATATATATATATATCAATATCTTCTATAGTTAAAGAGGAACACCATAATTGCATGTGATGGATCAACTGTTAAAAGCAAAGTAGTTAGTACCGTAAAGCTTCTGCACCATAGTTACGAGTTTTGTAAGGTCGGATCATGTTCAAGAGTTTGGGTTTTTTCATTTATTGGATCAGTAATTTCTAGTACAAATGGTAGTAATTCATTTCTCGTTAATTATGATTTATTTTTTAATGATTTTAGAAACGAAAAGCAATTGCCATATAAAATTGTAAAAATCTAGTAGAAAAGTACTCAGTAAACTCAGAGTTTAACTCAGTAAACTCCGTCCCAGACCCACACCAAAAAAACACACAAAAACAAAAATCAGGCTATCCAAAGCCACTGTGCAGAAAAAGTCGAAATCAAACAAATCATTCAACCATAATCATCAGCTAATCAGAATTTATACATTTTTTTTTGGTTTACTGATTAATTTGTACCCTTTTCTGCATAACTATTAACTAACGCCAAAGCATTGCTCGTAAATTTCTTCACTTTCACCGCCCTCTCTAACACCTCCGTCTTCATTGGTCCCTCCGCCACATCCTCGAACCCATCCGTACACGTGTCCTCGTCTGTCAAAGCCGCGCTCATCCACGTCTGAACGTTCCCCATTTGGAACCTGAAAGACTCCGAACCCGGAGCCACCAGCTGTCGCATTTGCTTCAACGAGCCACGGATTTCATCCACGGCATCATCCATGTTGGAAAAACAGTCGTGTAAGGCGGCGCTGGCTCGTGGGTCGGCGCCGTAGTCGGCTTCACGGGATAGGTTAGAGACGTAAGCAGCCATGTGGCGGGCTTTAGAGAGGCTGACACCAATGGCGATACTAGCTAGACGAGATGGGTCTTGTTGGGTGGCGTTGGCATAACCAGAAAGGGAAGTGTAGCAAAGGTCAGGATACAAGGTGGCAGAGCAGCTTGTACGGATGAAATCCGTGGCGTTGGTGGCGGTGTTACTGGCGTCGTAAGTGGCGGAACTGAGGGTTGGGATTGGGTGGAGATAAAAGAAGAGGAAGGTTAGGAAGAGGAGGGAAAAGAGGGGTTTCATGGCTAAGGTTTTAACTTTTAATGTTTTTCAGAAAAGAGAAGTTTTTTTTGGGATTCGTGTTGTTGTCCGAAAGGTGGTTGCTTTGCTGGGTGAAGGCTGCGGTAAGGGTTTTTGTAGCCTCCAGACTCGTGATTGGAACTACTTTTTTAACCTTGATTGTTTTGTCGATTTACAAGAATGCCACTCTTCTGTTTTCGTATTTGGCTAATTATATCGGTGTGCCAGACTTGCCAGAAAATTATGCGTGGAATTATGCAAGAAAACCTAACAAAAAAGTAAAGGTAGTTATATAATACTAGCATTTGGTACATTTTTTAATTTTTTTTTAAAAATAAAAAGTAATTTAGATAGTTTTTATTATTGAAATAGATCATTTTTGTAATTTTTAAAAGATATAAATACTTCTGTTATTATTTTAGTTTTATTTTTTTTAATTGAATCAATATCACTTAGACTCGTAACATCAAAATTCAGTAAAAAATTTTAATAAAAGTATAGATGGTAAGATATCATTAATTTAAAAAAAATTGATACAAAAGAGTCCGCAATCCGAGAATAAAGGAAGAAGTTACAGATATTGAGATTCGAATTCAAACTTACTGAATATCACATTGTAAAAGTGATTGTATAAATCAATTGGGCTCGTCCATAATTCATCAATTTAAGAATTTTAATACTACTAAGTTTATTTTTCTACACAAGAGATTTAATAACGAGTGTCTGTACATTGTGTTTACAATATTATTATTACAATTTATTTATTTATTTATTTCAATTAGTGGATTATACTTATCAAATTCAATAGAATATAATGTATATTAATAATTATAAAATTATTTTTCATACACATCATTATAAAAAGTGCTAACAAAAATTGAATTTTGATCTACGAACTCAATTTCGTGACAGTTATAAAATTGAGTCCGTTAGATCAAAACTCTTCCGAAACTTTTGTTTTTGATTGAATTGAATTTTAGCATTGCCTTCTTTGCTCTCATTAAAGCATTGACTTTCTTAATTTGAATAATTTGATTCTCATGAGGAAATCTTTAAATGTAATTGGCCTAATTATGACCTAAATAAAGGTAGATCTAAGGAAGAAATGAAATCTCCATGTGATAAAATCATGATGATCCTCCATATTGACCTTTACCACTTAAGTTATGTTTTTATTGTGATAATTTTTTTTTCTTCTTTTTTTTTTATAAAAAAAACATGTTGAGTAGCCTGAAAGGTAATACAATTAAATATTTTACTTAAAAAAGAATATTCTAAGGGCAAAATGAAGTGTGTTTTTATATATAAAAAAATTACAGACATTTTGATTTTGTTCTCAAATTCTAGCTTTTCAAAGTGAATCCTATTTAATTTGGTTCATATAAGTTGTCATAAATTATTTTTACATATGTAATACACATCAAAAGATATAATAATTTGCACTTGACCATTAATTTGGCTCAGTGCATAAATCCCTATTGAAGAATCGTATTTGAATCTTTCATCCTCAATTAACCAAAAATAAAAATAAGAATAATAATCTGACATGTAATATATATGTAATTACTCGTGATCATGATTTGAACAAAGTGCCAACTAGCAACTGTTTGTTGGTCTGTAAATAGAGCGATAGATTCTTAATTTTAGTAATTAAAATTTAATTTTTGACAATTTTAAATTAAAAAAATATTTAAACAAAGTGAAAATGTATTAAAAAAGCTTTCAATTTCAATGTATTGCCTCTGGACAAATTTTCATTGGGATGGATTACATTAGAATTTGAATTTTGGCGATGAACTAAATGCCCGACCATTCTTACCTCTCCTTTAATTGAAATTAATTAATTAATTAAAATCTATCAACATTTGCGTATTTGATTCAATAATTAGTACATATATTTTGACTTCAAAGAGCTTGATTTGAATATCACATCATTCGAAATAGTATAGTTTCCCAAAATTAAATTGAATTATGAGAAATTATCATATTTGACTATAATTATTAGATTTTATAAATAAATTTAATAAAGAACACATACTCTTTAAAATATAATAAAAATTAATTAAAAAATAAAATACATGAAAATATTTTAATTTTTTTGTAAAATTAAAAAATTTCACCGTTTGTCTATAGGAAAATAACCTATGTGGGGATGTAGAGCTTCTAATCCACAAATTTTAAGCAGCAAAAAGGACAAAGTTAGCTGTCTTTTGCCCAACCAGGGAACAAACATACCGAACTAATTAGTCATGTGCTTGTAATTTTGCTAAGAAAAAAGAGGACAGTTTGCAATAATCAATTATGCACAATTTAATAACGACTTAAAAAGGAGAAATCGCTGATGCGAGGGTGAAATTGCATCATATGAAAAGTATTATTGGCAATGGCTTTTGAATTGCGGCTGGCTGTAGGCAGTGGATGCATGCATCCACCAAGCAATCAACGATCAGTCGACATTGACCTAAGCCTTAATCAACGGCTCAGAATAACGAACAGCCGAGCAATGATTCACCATCCTCCACAAATCACAATGATTGATGCAAGTGAATCACTGGGCAACTAGGGTTCTTATGGATAGACCATAACAAATTGTGACTTTGCTGCCTAATTGTTGAGGCAAATTGTATATATATTTAAGCCTTGTTTAGCATTGCTTCTGGTATAGTTTTTGAAATCAAAAGTTATTTTTTTACCATAAACGTAATACTAAACAAATAAAAAAAAAATTGACTTTTTTTGTTGAAACCATGATTTAAAAAGTCAAACCAAAAAGTCAAAAAATATAGCTTTTGGCTTTTAAAAATTAACTTTTGGATAAAATGATTTTATTATCCTCAAATTTTTACACTTTTATTATTTTAAACATATCTTTTTTTGACATTTCATTTCTTACCACACTTTTTTACAGTAATCTAAACACTTAAAAGTTTTTAAACCATAATTTTTGACCACACTTTTTAAACACATTTTTTTTAACTCAATTTTTTTTTTTTTTTTAAAACATAAACTAGCCCTTAATTGAAGTTGTTAAAAGTTTAATACATATTGCTCTTGTCTTTCGTTTTTCTTACAATATTTATTCCTAATTAGATTTTAACACATTTATTATGATGATGAAAAAAAAATGGAAAAAAGAAGTTGCATTAATTATAAAAGTACTTTGATGTTTTCCAACTAAAATTTTGAATATCTTTAAAATAAAATAAAATAAATTTTATATTAAATAATATTTATATCTTTTATTTTATATTTTATTATGATGTCATTCAAATTTTGTGTCAATTTATCAAATGAATTAGTGTCACTTAATTCAATGACACTAAACTCAATCAATCACTTTATTAATAATATAGATGCCGGGCTTGTATTTGATGCACTATCAGTGTATAGGTCTATACACTGACAGTGAATCGTACAATGACATCTCATTAAAAAATTAACCCCTAACCCTAACCACTAACCCCTAATCCTAACCCTAACTTTAACCCTAACCCTACAACTTAACTTTTAACGGGTGGTACATACACTGTAAAGAGTATATACTTAAATACACTGACAGTGCATCAAATATAAATCTATACATATATGTAATATCTAGAAGTATTAGGTATATATTATATATGTTTATGGACTGGGTTGGGTCAAACTCGACTAACCTTTTAAATTTTTTGCTCAAAGCTCGATCCAAAGAATTTTTTGTAAAAAAATTAAAAATTAAAAAATATTAATATTTTAATATTGTTTAGTATATTTTAAAATTAAAATAAAAAATAACTTATTTATATTTTCTAGTAAAATTTAAAGATTTAATTGGTATTATCTCATAAAATTATGTACATTTTGTAAAACACATAATTAATTTTTATTTATTTATACTATTAATAATGCTTCTAACTAAGTATGGTATCACGAGTCAATTAAAACCAATTCAATTAAAAAATTAACAAAAAATCTTAATTAAATTTTAATAAACATATAAATGAATGATATAAATGTGATTTAATATAAAATTTAAATACCTGTTAATTAATTTTATTTTTTAAAATTTGCACTCATCCAAATTTAAAAAAAAAAAAAAAAAAACTACTCTTTCTTTGTGCAACTTCTAATCTTTTTAAAATTTTGTTTACCCACGTTATGAATGTGTTAAAATTTAGTAAGCTTAATCTAAGTAGACCTTCTCAAGGGTCGGGCTATTCATCCAAACCCGAAGGTCCGCCCATATTTTGAAGGGTTTGGACAAAAATATTCAACCCGGAATATGGGTTTGGGCAAAAAAAGACCCATTTAAAAAATGGATCGGGTTTTGGCTCTAACAATCAAGGCTCGAGCCCTGCCCGTTTTTCATTTATATAATATATTGTTTTTATATTTTATATATTATGTAATTTATATCATATAAAAAATAAATATATATAATATTATAGTGTAAACATTTAAAAATATGCTAAGTTATCAATGTTTTAGAACTTAATAAAAGAAAAAATTAGATAAAATTACTAAAATTAAATAATAATAAAAAATTTGTTTAATTTTTTTAAAAACAAAAATAATATGGACAAACCTAAATGAGTTTGGACTATTCATTTACAAATATGAGTGGGCTTGAACAGAATTTGATGCTTATATTTTGGACCGAAGTTGGACAAATATACATAGCATTGATACTATATCTAAGTCCGATCCAAATCTAACCCAGCACAACTAATGAGCATCTCTGAATCTATGTGTATCTAGCTTGGGTATTTTAAGAATTGAAAATATGGAAATTTGTAACTTTTTCCGTAGTGGGAAAACAGGGGCACTAACCGGTTTTAGCTTTTAGGTTAGGAGGTTACTTAAAGAGCTATATTATCTTGATTTATTTTATTTATTTTATGTATTTATATTTAATATTTATATATGACACATTTCAATATAAATATAAAAATATTATCTTTTAAATATATAAAAAAAATTTAAAAAATTGAATATTTTTATATTAAATACATATTTATATTGAACACTCGTTACAAATTGGAGTAACTTTTAAATTAAAAAATTTTACACACTAAGCACATTTCCCCCACTATAGTGAAGCGTGCAACTTTTTGTGTAGCTTGAACAGACTGTAGGGCCCCTCAACCATTTTGTCCTGCGTGATTATCCCTTGGGTTGAGCATCTGTTTTCGGCACCCGACTGGCCTGGAGAGCGTGGACTCTGCTAATTGGGTTGGCTGCTGGTGCTAGACTCTGCTCATGTGCTCAGGACAATGCTAAAAAAATTGGATGTTATATTAAAAAATATTAAAAAAGTATTAAATATAATAAATATTTAATAAAAATCTGTATTTAGTTAAATGGTATGATTTTTAATATAGATTCAAGAAATTAAATGTTCAAATCTCACAGATACAATAAGTTTAAAAAAAAAAATTAAAATAAGTGTAAAATCGATTTTTTGAATTTTTTGGGGGGTTTTTACCCGTTTATTATCAGGTCAACCGGTTCTCTACTAGTTCGAAAAAATTCGATTCTATGACATGCACTGAATCGAACGTATCATCGGTTATCGATTCAACCAATTCGACTAGCTGATCCGGTCCGATTTTTTATTCCATGGATTAGGGTTTATTTGAAGTAAAGAAATGTGAATGCATTTATAAAAAGGCAAAGTTAATGATCTCAACTATTTCAAGCATGCATGAGATAGAATGCAAGCACATAACTGTGTAGAATGTTAGAATTCAGACATGAAAGATATAAGGTAGCCACGAACAATATGCTAAGCTCCTTGCTTCGCAAAGCTAGGAAAAGAAATGTGAAATCATCATCTCTTTCAGTAGGAGATACATGCAGTTATCGTTGAATTATATGCTTAAACATATTCAAATGTAAAGTTATTTATGGTAATTTTAGGGTTTATCTTCTTTTTTTTTATTATTATTTGGGAGTGTTCTAGAAACAAATTAAGTGCAAACATCTTGTATTTATAGAGATTATAATGATCAGGTCGGACGGGAAGCTCAACACGAAATAAAGCTTTGAAAATTCAAAGAACAATTAAGCAACGAAGGTAGATCCAATATATGAACTAAACAAAAAAGAAAGCTTGGAAATTGGAATGAGTTATGTAGTCATACACACATCTTTTTATATGCATTGACAAATGCATTCATTAGTCGTATTGAGAAAATTGATTACATCTTTTCATTTTGAATGAAAAAACAGTTAGTTTTTATGGTATTGGAGAAAATTTTCCAAATCTTTTGACAAAAGGTAGCCTAAAGCACTTCACAATAAATCTGGCAGGTTGTATATTTATATCGTGTCTTGTATTTTTTTTTTTTTGTCAATCATGTAAATATAAACATAATACAAGTTATTAAATGTGTTAAATTTTTAAATAAAAATATGATACATGTATTAAATATGTCGTATTAATTGTCTTTAAACATATTGTGTTGTGTTTATTAAATGTGTCATATTTGCAGGGGCGAAGCCATAAATATTGACGAGGGGGGCCGGAATTAAACTTGCTCATGGGCTGGGCCAGGCCAGGCCACGGCCCGAATTTTTTTCAACCTTACTCAAGTTCGGGTCAGCCCGTTTCACTGTTCATTTAATATTAAAAAATTAAAAAATATATATTTTTATATTTTTATTATTTAAATTTAAATAAAAAATAAAAATAATAAATGAGACAATAATTTTGACTTATTAATGTAATTCTCATAAAATTTGAAAGAATTAAAAAAATTAAAGAAAATATAAGAAAAATTTACTACGTAATTATTTTTGTATAAAGCTTTTAATAGTTCAACTTTCTTTAATTATTTTTCTATCAATAACTTAAAAAGAAAATATTAGTTGACATACCATAATTAATATCAAGATATTTTTTTGATTGATTGAGAAGAAAATTTTTAATTTAAGGAAGTAAATATTATGTGTAATAATATTTAACTAAGTAAAAAATTAAAGAGAATGAAATTAATAATTAATGATAATTGATAAAGTTTAAAACTAACAAAATTAAACAAATTAATCATATTAATGTATTAATTTTATAAAGAAGTTGTCAAATTTAAAACAGTTGGGGGGAGGGGAACTACAATTTTTCCTTTTTTTTTTTCTTCTTAATTAAGACATACATCCGGAATGAATTTTCATGAATTTAGGGGGGCCAAGGCCCCTGTCAGCCCCCTTAAATTCGCTCCTGCATATTTGTATCATATTTTCGTATTGTGTCTTAAATCTACTTCATAATTTCATGGATTGATGGGCGTAATTGACTCTATTGAGCTAGTTTTAAAAACTTTTTAATTTCTAAGTTAATGATTTGTGGATACTATTGGGGAACATAATCTTGATTTAAAGCTTGTAATGAATCTAAACAGGTAGGAAGTGCGAGGGCATATTCCATGGTGTAGTGGTTTAAATTTATTTAGTTTGAAAAGAGAGGACAACTTCATAATCACAGACCCCAAACATTACAAGAGAACGGATTTTTACCGACGAAATTTTTCGTTGGTAAAGTCTGAATTCCGTCTGTAAATACTATTACCGACGGAAATTTTCGTCGGTAATTCTTAGGTCGGTGATATTATTTTCATCGAGAATAAAAATTTCGTCGGTAAAAGTATTATCGACGGATTATTTCCAATGGAAATTTTCGTCAAAAATATTATTTTGGTCTCTAAAAAGTATTAGAGACGGAATTTAAATTTAATAATTAATTTTATTTGTTATTTATATATTAATTTTATTGTGAAAATTTAAATTTAATATAATTAAATTTAATATATATTAAACTTTATAAAATTATAATAAGTTAATTATAAATTATATTAAGTTAATTTTATATATTAAATTATAATAAATTAATTAATTATAATTCTTGTTATTTTGGGGGGCTGGGGTGGCTGGGGGCTGGAGGCTGGGCTTGGGGCGCGGGGGGAGGGGCGACTGGGGGGCTAGGGTGATGGGGCTCTGGAGGCTGCCGGGGCTGAGCGTGGAGGGGGGTGGAGGCTGGGGGTTAGGGGCAACTGGGTGAGGGGGGAGAGTACAGAGAAAAAAGAGAGAAGAAAAAAGTGAAAAAAAAGGGTTAAATAAGTCTGACTTAATTTTTACAAATGAAATTTTTGACTTTTACCGACAGAAATTCCTTCGTAAATTTTTTTTAAAATTTTAGTTTTCCGCCAAAAAATAAGCCTCTATAAATTCCCACCTAAATTATTACTGACAGAAATTCCGTCAAAAATAGTTATTTCTCACGGAATTCCGTCGGTAAAAGTTGTTTCATAAATAAAATGTTTTTTTTTTTCAAAAAAATGATTATTATAAATAATAAATAAAAAAAATTATTAGAAAAAAAATTTCGTCGCTAATAAGTATTAGCGACGGAATTCAAATTTCTAGTATATAAATAATAAATAAAAATAATTATTGAAAGGAAAATTCCGTCGCTATACTTTTTAGCAACGAAAAATTTCGTGGTAATACTTATTAGCGACGGAATTTTTCGTCTCTAATACTAATTAATGCCAGAATTTATTTTTCGAGATATTTAAATTGAATTGTATAAATAATAAATAAAAGTAATTATAAGAAAAAATCCGTCGCTAATGCTTCTAGCGACGAAAATTTTCGTGGCTAAGAATTTATTTTTTGGTTTATGTTTTTTTTTTTTAATTTACAAAATTCCTTTTTTTTTAATTAGTAATCCTCATTCCGTCGATAATACTTTGGCGGGAACCAATTAGATTCCGCCAAAGTATTACCGACGAAAATTACCGACGAAAAATTTCAATCGTAAATATTCCGTCGGTAATACAAAAATTCCATCGGTAATGTTAAAAAATTCTATCGGTAATAGTCTAAAACATTACCGACAGAATTTCGTCGGTGATTCTATTTATTACCGATGGAATTAATCCGTCGATAATTCGATGTTCTCTTATAGTCGATTGTATCATATTTTCGTATTGTGTCTAAAATTATTAGATCTACTTCATAGTTTCACGGATTGATGGGCGTAATTGACTCTATTGATCTAATTTTAAAAACTTTTTAATTTCTAAGTTAATGATTTGTGGATACTACTGGGGAACATAATCTTGATTTAAAGCTTGTAATAATCTAAACAGGTAGGAAGTGCGAGGGCATATTCCATGGTGCAGTGGTTTAAATTTATTTAGTTTGAAAAGAGAGGACAACTTCATAATCATAGACCCCAAAGCTTGATCAATGTTCATGATGTTATTACAAAAAGCTGTCCCATTGGCCTCTCTAGTCACTACCCCTATCATTGTCTACAAAAAGAACCAGGCGAATTCAACTCCGTGAATGAGGGGAAAAGCCTTTTGGTAACTTTATATATATGGATACGTTCGAGGTCAAATCTGTTTTAAGATAGGTTACTCTTTCGGTTTAATAGGTTCACGGCTAATATGATATTTTAAGTTCGAGTCTTAATCGATTTACTATTTAATTAATTTTTAAAATTTTAAATATATAAATATTAGTATAATGTTTTTAAAATATTTTAAACAGTGAAATAAGTTTAGGGTAAGTAAATTTTTTTGTTATTCAAACCCAATCCATGAACAACTATATTTGAAGTCTTGAATCTTTGATTTTAATATTTTATTAGATAGGCTGTATCCATTGGTAGTTTTTTTCTTCTTCGGTATCCTTATTATTTATTTTTTTTTATATTTGAATTTGAATTATACGATAAATTTTTTTTTTTGTTAATTCTAAAATTTTAAAGGAAACTCTCATTTTAGAATTTCAACTATGGATATGGAATTGAAATTTGTGATTTATTCACATGTATGCCTGCCGATATCTATAGTTCACCAACCTATACATATAGGCATGTTAAGAACCACATTGAATGGCCGAGTCAATTGTACAAACAATTGCTTCATTTTAATGATCGGTAAAAATTATTTCATTATGTTATTTTATCATTAAATCTTTAAAAAATTTAATTATAAAATAATATGAATAAAGATGAGAAAAACTTTCACGGAACATCTAAATAAAGCAAATATCAACAGATTTGACTAAGAATATGCAAAACTCAAAAGTCATAAAATTTTGTGATAACATAAAGTGTTAATGTTTTATACGTGAAAAATACGTGATCAGTGCCACAATTAACTAGGGTGATCAGTTATATTATTTATATTATTTTATTTTCTTGGTAACATCTTAACTAATCCTAGAGAAAGGATTCTAATTGGATATTAATTATCTTACTTTATAGGAATTTAAAGGTATATATATATATATATATTTATATATATGAGGAGAGATCCACTTACACTAGTGTAAAACTAAATTTGTTTTACACACTTTCATAATTTTTTGTGCGATTTATAATTTAACAAATCGACCGTTAGATTTAACAATATAATTGTACTCATCGTGCACATAAAGTTTCTAATCGATCCGATATCTTTATCATATCATTGAGAATGATGTCTTTTTCAATATATAGTTAACGGTTGAAACTATTTTATATCGAACAAATAGTTAGACATTTTTACTTTACTCGAAACTCGACGTGCATGATTTACGTGAATAAAACATGAAATACGACGGTCAGATTAAATAAATATAAATCGTATAAAAAATTACGAAAATGTGTAAAACTTATTTAGTTTTACACTAATGTAAGTGGATCCCTCCTCTATCTCTCTCTCTCTCTCTCTATATATTTCAACAGGCAAGGTTACTTTTTATTTTGAAGAAAAAACAGAGTTTTACTCCTTTAATTATACACATACAAAAAATCTTTTGAACGGACAAAAAAAAAATTAATTATATTTCTAATTATTATAAATATTTTTTATTATTAAAAAATTGATTTAATTTATAAATAAAATATTTAATTTCGTTAAGTGGATTTATTTCATAATAAAAAGTTAAAATTTATATTAAATTTTATCTGATAAATAAAAAAGATAATTTTAATTTTACATTAATATTAATAAAGACAAACTTTATTTTAATTTGATATAATTTACTTTAAAAAAAGCTTTACATGTCAAATTGTTAATACAAATTTTGATTATTATACATTTTATTAGTTTTATTTATTTATAAAATATAAAATTATGTATTCAAAAAAAATAAAATAATAAATATTCACGTGCGAAAACATGTAAAACAATATTGATGGAAATTGTTGTTTTCTAATTTTCCCTCTTATTAACGATTAAAACAATTTGTTATTTCCTTCTTATTATGATAAAACCTGATTTCAATGCTAGAAAATTTCATAATTTTTTTAATATTTTAAAATTTCAAAAATTAAGTTCTGATCATTAAAATTAAAATCTAGCATTTTACTTACATACCACACTTTCATTAACATTAATTCTTCCTATATTAGTACTCCATGTTTTCCTTTTATAATACCCAAATTAATGGCTGGCCAGAAATCTAAATTGAAAAGCCCAAAGAAGTTAAGTGTTAGCCCAAAAGAAGGATATAATTATATATTACTTTAATGGGCTTGATTGAAGGAACATTTGAGCAGACCAGTTGCAATGTAGATCCAATTCCACTTTTAGCCTAGTTAAATGTTGAGTTCATAAGTTTTTTAAATATATAAAAGGGGTTAAAAAATTGTCACATATTTTATGTATTTTTTTAATTTTTTTTAGACATATCCTAAGGGATATGTGTCACTTTACTAATCCTACTTGTAAATCTTTAGACTCTACTGCAAGTGTATGGAATAATAATCCTTAAATGTTAGTATTTTTTTAAAAAAAAATTATTTGATATATTATCAACAGAATTTAAAATTTTCATAAGATGACATATGTTCATGTAGGGTATAATAAAATATATTTCAAAAAAGCAATATGACAAAATATTTGTTAATTTCTTAACCATGCTTATAGAATTTAAAAATTTCATCGGTGGTGTATAGAAAACGAATGCATATTTTAAAATTTATTGAGTGTTTTCTTTTATTCATGAGATTGTCAGAGATTAAATTTTGATTGCTGATACTAAGAATTCAAGACTCACCCATTAGAACACACGGTTATTACTTATTAGCTTAATTGGTGCTTTGGTTGCCAAATAATAATAAAAAATTTCTGAAGTAATAGTCTGATCCATATTATTTAACAAAAATGTACATTTAGATTTGACAATCTTAAAAATAACATAAACACGATATTATGACACGAATTGTCAAGTTAAAATATACTATTTTTAATGTTGTAGTATACATAAATGACGGATTTCGAATTTTTTTTTCTTCTTTTTTTCCTTTTTATTTTATAGATCATGTTTTTTTTATGCGAGTTTGAGAGTATATCGAGGATAGGGTACCTATCTGTTTGTGTTGGTACCCCATCTTTTCTCGCATTGCATCATTTTGGTTCATATATAAATTGTTCAAATGATTGGTAATTCTACTTTAATTAATTTATAAAATAATTTAAGAGTAAATTCTAATGTTTTAACACTTAACAACCTTTCTTAAGCTTTCTTTTTTTTATTTTTTATTTATTTTTAATGAGATTACTTGTAGTGTTTAAATGTATTTATGCTTCTTTTTTTTTTTTTTTTTTCTATTTTAAATACTTAAATGAAGTTTTCTGAATAAAATATTTAAATTTTTTGATAAAGAAGCCTAAAAGTTACAACTTACAAGTTCAATAAGCTATTTGTGAATAAATTTGATAAAGGTAACTACCTTTAAATATGTACTATAGAATCTTGTTAAAAAAATTGATAGATTTTGTTTTATTATTATTATTAGTATTATTATTTTGGATAACCGAAGTTTCATTTCAAAATTAAAAAAGAAGCAGAATGCCTGCTACATGAAAAAAATTAAAGGATTAGCCTTACAAAGTTTAACTATCTTGGCTTATTCCCCACTTCTTTTTTTTTTTTTTTTTTTTTTTTTTTTTTTTTTATAACTAAATCAGTCAATTTATTACTGAAAAGCGAGATACATTACAAGGATAATGTGACTCTCCTCAGCCCATAGCTGTTGAAAAAAAAATCATACTTCAGGCAACAGCATAACATGGCAACAGTTGCAAACCCCAAAAAGAAAAAACAACAGCCTAACAAGAAAACGCTAGCTGAAGACACCAAAATAAACATTAAGATCAAACATAACCAGTGTTAACTTTGCCTCACCATCGTGCCATAAACATTTCAGCTCTATTAACACCTTCTTTTGCCAGTGAGTCTGCCAATCCATTAGCCTCGCGGTAGATGTTTACCATTTTCAAATCCGATTTGCTTGTCATCAATGCATCAATACATGCAAATATCTCCCATAGTTTCCATGGTCTTTCATTCTCTTTATAACACCATTTAACTGCTACCACTGAATCTGATTCAATAATTAATCCAACTTTCTCCCTCCAATCAGTTTGAACAAAAATTTCAAGAGCTGTTTTAATAGCCAGCAGTTCAGCCACAATAGAATCTTGTAAACCCAATGGCCCTGAAAACATAGCACACAGTTCCATTGCTATTTACATCCAGCAGGTCCCGGTTTTTCTCTTGTTGCTCCGTCGACACCATTGTACGTTCCACCACAAAAAGAATCCATACCAAAATTGACTAATCCAATTGCAATTGACAAATAAATGATCAGGGCATTATTCAACAAGATTGCATCATGGGCATAATTGTTGACTCGTTTCAGTATTAATCCCTCTCCTTATAAGAAATGATTTTGTAAGAAGACGGTCCAGAATCATCAACCACAAAAACATTGGACTTTCGGTGGAATTTTGAACTTCCACAAATGACAACACTCAGAAATTGCAGACGAATTTGAGAAGTCATTGATAAGTTTCGAGATTCTTTTAACTGAAAACATACCTTTGCTGTCCAACTCCCACACCAGTTTGTCTTCCTTATTTGGTCCAAGATCGACATTTCCAATTGTGATTTGCATCTCCATCAGTTGCTCACGCTCCCACTCAAACAAGAGTCTCCTAAAAAAATTCAACCATTGTTGATGATTAAGGGAAAAGTTGATACCATAATCTGAAATCGTCGGACCCCTCTTTGACATAAATCTTTAAAGAAATCCATCCATTCAATTGTCACCAGGAATCTGTCAATTCTACTCCTTTTGTTCCCACTCCATCCATTCAATTATTCCCCACTGTCTACAAAGAGTAATATTACAGTGTTGTTTGAAATATTAGAAACAAAACTATAACGAGCTTTGATAGCATCAACAATCAGTTGAAAAAGTTCATCCAGGGTTCTTCTTTTACTTGTATGCTTCCGAGAGTTTCTTTCCCACCATATATAGTAAATGATAGCTGTCCAAGTAAGTCTAAGTAATATTGTCATAACGGTTTTTTCGACGGCTAGACGATTTTAAAAACACAAATGGAGTCGCCACCAATCTTTCTGTTTAGATGTGATTGGTCACCTATTAAAATCGATTTTTTGTAAAATATTTTTAAATTAACACATTTTTTAAAACCAATTTCGAAGTCTACGCTTTAAACCAGAGAGAAAACAAAATCGGGTTCGGGAGTCGGTTACGCGCGGGGAAGGATTAGCACCCCTGCGACGCCCGTTTAGAAAACGGTACCATTTAATCATGTGTTATCCTAAGCCTCGATTTAATGGACTCAACGGCGGTATTTAAAATTATTTCCCTTTTTTATTTCTTTTTCAAAACATGTTTATTATTATTTTATTTTTAAAAAAAGAATTGTTATTATTTTTTTGAAATGAAAGCGAACACAAATCTTTTATCGAGAATACTCACTAAATATTCTCACACTCTTTGGTGGTATTTAACGAGATCCTCTCACCTCAAGATATCTTAAGAATCACCACTGTGACATCTTTCGAATTCCATCGTCGGCAATTTACATCCATTTTTTATTTAAATGCGTATGATGCAGATATTTAAACATGGAATGCACACAGTTAAGCATATAAGATATGCGATTAAATACATAATTACATAATTAAGCATACGAAGCATAATATTTATAAAAAAAAACACGAGCATGACAAAATATCAGGCACGTAAATATTCATTATTTATTCATTCTTTTTATTTTTGATTATTTCCATTTCGAAATGAAAACGAATTTTTTGTGTTAAGCACATCGCTAAATACTCCCACCACTCGTGGTGATATTTAACAAAATTCTCTCACCTCGGGATATCTTAGGAATCATCACTATGATCTCCTTCGAATTCCGTCGTTGGTAAATCCGTATTCTCTTTTTATTTTTGCAGGAGTGCACATAATGCGAATAATTAGACATGATACACATGGTTTAATAATTTTTTTATTTTTAATTTTTAATTTTTTTTTCTTTCAAAATATATACAAACATATTATAAATGATTATTTATAGAAAAAAATCTAGGCGAAAATAATTGATTAATTTTTTTTTTACTTGGAATATTTTAAGGAAAAATGAATACTTTAACTTTTTCAAAAAAAATAAATAATAAATTTCTTTTATAATTTTTTTTATAAATAAAAATAATAATCACTACTTATTTATCAAAAAGAACTTCATTCTCTAAATTTCACCAAATAAATCTTATTTCTGATGACATTTAAAAACAAACATGTTACAAGATTTTTATAAAAATTAAGAAAATAAATAAATAAAAATAACCAAAGAAAGAAATTGTACCCACTATTTTATTGAAATTGGCCCAAAAATCTGTTGAGAATTGAGCCCACAGTTGGCTAGGCTTGAGAGCCTTCACGGACCGGGCCTGGGCTTGCTGGGGTAGCCTTTTTCTTTTTTTCTTTTTTTTTTCCTTTCTCTTTTTCTTTCTTTTCCCCTCTTTTTTTTTTCTTTCTTTTTTTTCTCCCTCCCCAACAGGACCGGGTCAGGCGCGCGAACCCTCCTCTTGCCAAAACAACGCCGTTTTGGTTATTTATATAAACCCCCAAATTGTTTTTTTAATTCATTTTTTTATTCTCTCTCTCTAACTCCCAGCCCTCTCTCCCTTCTCTCTAGACTCACAGCCATCCCAGCCTAGAATTCAGTCGGCCACCATCTCTGTCGCCGATCACCGTCGACGGTCGCCGTTCGTCGACGACAAAAATTTCCCAAATTTCACTCTCCCCTTGTTTTCAACCTCCTCCTTCCGAATTCGATGTTGGTTTCTAAAAAAAAAGCCTCGATTCTTCTGGATCTAGGTCTAAAGTCGCGAGATCTCCTCTCGTTTATGGCGTTTTCCATCGTTGGAACCACCCCAAATCCAAACTCGAGCCTACCCTTGTCCTAAAAGTGATCAGGAACCACCCAAACCCTAGAAACCCGAAACAAAAGCCTCTTCGTTTCCTTTTTTTTGTGTGTGTTTTCATTGTGGTTTTCTATCTCTAGTTTCTGTGCAGGGTTTTTTTGTGTGTGGTGTTGGTCTGTGTTTTTGTGGTTGGGATTGCAGGAGGGTGTGGGTCGGGTATGTGTCTTGGGGGTTGCGTTGGGTTTCAAATTTTTGAAGGAGGGAGTCAAATGGGGGCTGGGATCCGAGAGGTGAGGGGGTGTTAGCTGCTCCGAATCTGGGGCCCTTATGTGGTTCTTTTTTTTGGTTTTTATGGTGGGTTGATGGGGGGTTGAGTGTTGGGGAGGGTGGCGTGGCGGAGTGGATGTGCAGGTGGGGGGATGGGCTGTGGCGTGTGGCAGGGCGGTTGCCTGGGGAAGGGGAGTTGCCTTACAGGGGGTGGCTGCCAGGGGTAGGGGAAATGTGGTGGTGTGCACGACAGGGGGCTAGGGTTTTGGTGACGGGTAGGTGCTAGGGCTTGGCTGGTGCTAGGGTTTGGGCTCGGTTGGGCCAGGCAGCAGGCCTGGTAGCCTTGCTGCTTGCCTGTTGAGCCTGCTAGGCCAGCAGGGCCAAACGGGCTCTGGGTCCCGGCCCGAAAATGAATAAATAACATAAAAATAAAAAATAAAAACAAAATAAAATAAAAGGATAAAGGATAAAAACTAAATAAAAAGAAAAAATAGATTTCGGATTTAATCTGAGTGTGCCCGGACTAAAATTGGTTACTACAACTGCCCCTCTTTACACATTGTTGAGAATCAGGAATTGGGCAAAGACAATAGAACCAATTTTGTCCGGTTATAGAGGTTCATTTTCAGAGAGGCTCTTGGTTCATCGTCGAGGAAAGATCAGGAGTTTTTTTTTCATCAATTTTTCATTTTTTGTCATCTTCGTATTTCTTCGAAAGCTTGTGATAAAGTGATTTTTCTGAAAGAGATTATCTTGACCAATCATACCAAGGCTCGACCCATCTTAAGGAAACGAGTTCGACTTTGCAAGAATTGAAAATGGTACCCGAAGGTCTTGGAAAATATAATTTTGAATGATGTTCCCCGAAGGTTTTTGAAAGCAGATGCTCGGAGGTCTTAAAAAAATGTTACTTCTTTGAAAATGGTGTCAGGAGGTCTTGGCCCTGATTTTGAGAATGATGCCCGGAGATCTTTATCCCTAATTTTGAGAATAGTGCCCGAAGGTCTTGAAAACATGGTTTTTGAGAATAATGATCGGATGTCTTAAAAATGTATTTTCTTTGAAAATAATGCCTAGAGATCTTATCCATGATTTTTGAGAATAATGCTTGGAGGTCTTGAAACAGATGTCCGGAGGTCTTAAAAATGTCTTTTCTTTGAAAATGGTGCCCAGAGGTCTTATCCATGATTTTGAGAATGATGCCCGGAGGTCTTTATCCCTGATTTTGTGAATGGTGCTCGGAGGTCTTGAAAACATGATTTTTGAGAATAATGCCCGGAGGACTTGAAACAGATGCCCGGAGGTCTTAAAAAATGTCTTTTCTTTGAAAATGGTGCCCATAGGTATTATCCATGATTTTTGAGAATAGTGCCCGGAGGTCTTGAAACAGATGCCCGGAGGTCTTAAAAAGTGTTACTTCTTTGGTGCCTAGAGGTCTTATACATGATTTTTGAGAATAGTGCCCGAAGGTCTTGAGAACCGATGCCCTGAGGTCTTAAAATGTTTTTTTTTCTTTGAAAATGGTGCCCGGAGGCCTTATCTATGATTTTTGAGAATAGTGCCAGGAGGTCTTGAGAACAGGTGCCCAGAGGTCTTAAAAATGTTTTTTTTTTAAATGGTGCCTGGAGGTCTTATCTATGATTTTTGAGAATAGTACCGGAGGTCTTGAGAACAAATGCTCGGAGGTATTAAAAAATTGTCTTAAAAAGGGTAACCTGGAGGTTTTTTTTTGAAAATGGCGGTGCCCGAAGGCCTTAAAAAAAAAAGATAAAGAGATGCTACCTGGAGGTTTTGGTGATCATACCTGAAAATCACACCTAATCATATCTTTGAAGGAAATCTCACTGAAGGTTCAAATTCAAATGTCAAAAATTCCAAATTGCCAATTTCATGCATGAAATGTGAATGTTATGCGAAGTCAATGCATATGCCCCCTGATGATGCACGTGCAAGTACCCCATGAATAATGTAAATGTTTCATGGCACGATGCAGATGCAAAACTCAATACATATGCAAATGTTCATGAATGATGCAAATGTCCCTAATTGTTTTTCCTGACTTTGATTTAGCTTTTCCAATTCGTTTTTCCTTTTTCAAACCAGAGTGTATCTTGAAACACTCGTGCCTCGTAAGAGATCATCCCTTTTCTTCAATCTGGTACTATCTCTTTGCCCTGTCAGTTTTTAAAATCTTATCGACAGAAGTCTGAGCTGAATGTTCATTTCTTTTACCTCAGTAGTTCCATACCTTTGGGTTAGAAGAACTTTTGCCTCATGCCAACGTCGTTTTTTTTAATTCAAAAACGGTTTCTTCCAAAAATATTTTTTATCGATTTTTTTTTTTGGAAAAATATTTGCTTATTTATTGAAAACTTTTGAGCTGAAAATGTTATCATCACGTTGTGATATCTAAATCTCCTGAAAACTGATGATCACTATTAGAAGTTTTTCTTTTTGAGTGTCGATTCGTCTTTTTAAAATTGAGTCGAAAGGCTTGGTACAACAAGATTTTGATTGATCCAAGGAGACCCCACAACAAGAAAAATTATGTCCTTTCTAGACTCACAAATGGAACAGGTTTTATAGAACATGAATTCCTTGGGAATCAAACAAATTCAACATTTTTTTAGCTTCCAAATCATGGCGTTTTGACAAATGTCAAGACTAGCCGGGATGTTCAAGCTGAAAAGTTAATTCGAGAAGGAAAAAAGGTCTCAGTCTTTGAAGCCAAGCCTCCAAATGAGAGTTGACAGCTTTGTGATATTTTGGAATTCCCTGAAGTTCCTTGGTTTCTTCAAAATGACCTCATCTTTGGTCATGGCCTCGACAATACATATGTGGCATCGAAAAATCTCCCATTTTGCTCTAGACTGCCCATTTTGGGTTTTCACCCTAGAGTCTCTTTCTTTCCATTTTTCATTTCTTTTTTTTTTTTGAATGCTTCACCATGCACTTAAGAAATCAAAACTTATCCAAAAAGAATAGTTTTAGAGAAAAAAAATGAGACCGAAGCCTCGTTCATTTCTCTAGGAATAAACTCATCAGTTTAAAAAAGCCATGCTCGATCGAAATGGTCTTTTTTAACGTACGTAAATTAGTCCAAGGTTCTGGGTTTAGAAAGAAAGGATAAACAGACCCAATCATGTATTTAAGGGTATTCAAATCAATGATCATTTCATGAGAAGGTTCCCTTCGGAACATTGGTCGTTCATGAGCTGCTCTTTCATCTTCTGATTTTTTACTCTTTTTCCTTTTCTTTCTTTTTTTTTTTTTTTTTTTTTTTTTTTCATTTTCCATTTTTTCACATTTTCTTTTTCTTGTGCATTTCCACTTTGACAAAGTAAGTCATACTTATTTGAGAGCTCCATTTGCTTCATATTCATCTTTGATCTAGGACTCATTTATCCGCGATTTTCGAAACGATCATTCCTCACATTTGCCTCCAGTGTGGAGGGTGATCCTTGATCAGGGCTCAAAAAAAAAAAGAATAAGGAATTCTTTAGGCTCAACAGGGGTAGCAAAGGGTATACTTTTGGATGAAAAGATGATGAAAGATGATTATTTTTCATCTCAAACACAAGCACTTAAACTGAAGAGTTTTTTTTTTCTTGAAAAAATGTTAAAAAGGGTTTTTTCTTGAAACCATCTTGAATTTCGTGAATACATGATGTCATACTCATTTTTTCATTTCTTTTTTCTCCTTTTTTGGTTTTTTTTTTCTTTGATTGATGCATGCCCCAAAAATTACTTCCTCTTCATTCACCACTTGTCCTCCATATCTATAAATGATGCACCCTTTACTTGGTCATACAAATGAGAATTCGTATCATTACGAGACACCTCAAGTCTTTTCTGGTTTATCTGAAGTGACAAGAAAGAATATGGCTCAAAAATAGGTTTTTCTGGAAACATGAGAAAATTAGGTTTAGTCATTGTGTCCCGAGACATTAATCATGAAGTGATGTCTAGGCAGCTCGTGTTTTGTGGTTATTGAAAGGGATGTGAATGGTTTTGGCATAACTTTGACACACATCAATTTACCATAATCTAGATTCTTGAAAAAGGTTTCACTTGTTTGAGACTCCAAAGAGCTCGAGTTTTTTCAAAAAATTTGTTCCATTGCTCATAGCCTAAGCAAGGATATGCATTTTTCTTATTGCACTAACTATGGTTTATAAAATTCAACAATATATTCCTTGAAGTATTGATTTTTTCAAACTCAAAGGATTCAAGCATAGGAAAGTCCAAAAGAGAAGTGGAAGGGTATTGGGTCATTCCTAACAATGATCATCAATATTCTCAAGACTCCCCGTCATTTCTTAATGTGAAGAAAGAATGTTTTCTTTTAAGAACACATTCTTCAAAATCAAGAATTTCCTTAATGTTTATTTTTGCAAATTTAAATTATTGTTAAAACACGATAAACACAAAGCATTTGAAATTCAAAATTTATTTATTTCATGTGGATGCCAACATAAGACAAGTGCTTTCATGATGAGGCATAAAACTACATGCATATTCCTCAATGCTTGTTGACATGCTTTTAAAGGTAACAATTCTCATCCTCAAAACCCCTAAAGAAGAAATCGATCTATGGCAAGGCGAATTTCCACTGTTCGATAAGCTCTTCAATATTTTCATTCAGTTGTCTGCATTTTTCAGTTGAATGTCCAATTGCCCCCATGTGATACTCACACTTGCTGTTTGGGTCATAACTCCTTGCTGATGGGATTGGAGCTATTTTCAAAGGCACGGGGGTAAGGTACTAGTTCCTTATTAGTAATGGCAACAGTTCAGGGATTGGGATTGAAAATTTCTCTTGGTTGCCCCGCGGTCGTTTCTGGGAAGCAGGCCTAGTTGCAGGGGCTGGCATAGGATTAGGTGTTTGGGGATGAATATTTGGCAGGTAAGATACTGGCTTGTTGAGACATTGGTAGAATAACACAATTGATATGAAGGGAATTGGGGATATGGGGTGAATTCTCCCACAGCCTGGACATCTTCCTCTTTCTTTTTGGGTGCCCTATTTCTCTCGGCATTGGATGCCTTATCCCCTTTGAGTTTCCCGTTCTTGATAGCATTCTCAATCATCTCCCCTGAGGTTATCATATCAGAGAAATTCTTCGTGGCATTGCTGACGAGTCTATCATAGCACGGGGCCTGCAGTGTATTCACAAAAAGGACTGTAATTTCCTTTTGAGTTAGGGGCTGTCGTACTTGGGTGGCCATGTCCATCCACCTCTGAGCATATTCTTTGAAGCTCTCAATGGCCCTTTTCTCCATATTTTGCAAGGTGAGACGGTTAGGCGCCATATCAGTCACATGCTTATACTGGCTTAGAAAAGCTCTAGCAAGATCATTCCAAAGGCGAATCTGATCCCTGCTCAATTGATTATACCACCTGATCGCGGATTCGCTGAGGCTATCTCGAAAACAGTGGATCAAAAGCTTATCATTATCCGTATGGCCCTTCATCTTTCGGCAGAACATAGTGATGTGGGCT
Source organism: Fremontodendron californicum (assembly GCA_030761205.1). Taxonomy (NCBI): domain Eukaryota; kingdom Viridiplantae; phylum Streptophyta; class Magnoliopsida; order Malvales; family Malvaceae; genus Fremontodendron; species Fremontodendron californicum. The sequence goes on from JAULJL010000013.1 coordinate 26,014,941, forward strand.
GATGGATCAGTTATCCCATCATATTTCTCAAAATCGGAGACTTCGAATTTAGGAGGAATGACTAAATCAGGAACCAAGCAACGTTCACTTGCATCTACACTCCCAAATACATCTGTGCTTTCCACTATCGGGAGCTTTTCCTCTAACAGTTGATATTTTCTTTGGGAATCTGTCGACTCAGCCCCATTCAATGCAACCATTTTTGACTTTGCTTGTTCAGCTGGATCATCTAAGTTCAGGATGTTGACAGGATTAACCGTGTTTTGATAAGACTGGCCATCTAACATTACGACCTCATTCTGACCCTTTTGTGCCTCCGACACTTCTTAAGTGACCAAGTTTTCGGTGTATCCCTTTCCCTTGATCGCGGCGGACACCAGTTCCATGAGCTTGGTCATCTGTTCTCTAGATTCCTCTGGGGACCTTGTCGATTTTTCTTGTGACTTTGCCCATCGTTCCTGTAATTCTCTCTGTGCTATCTCCATTCTATCCAGTCTATTTTGCTGCTCATTAGCCATGATCCTGGCATGTGTTATAAAGGTGCTTAGTAATTCTTATACCTCTGGTTTGGATGAGAAACTTCTTCAAAGCTCTTAAAGCCAAGCCAATTTCTGTTTTATCCCCCCAAATGTGTTTCATGATGAATGAGCTATGAATGCCGTGAATGTAACACGATGCCCATATGATGCATGTAAAGAATAAACAAATTAATGCATGAACATATACAGTGAGTGACTATGTATGTCACAAATGCATGACCATATTGTTATGAATGCAATCACGATGTCAATATAATGCATGTAAAGAATAAATAAATTGATACACGGGTATATACGGAGAATGACCATGTATGTCACAAATGTATTATACAATGAATGACCATGCATGTTATGACTGCAACATGATGCCAATTTGATGTGTGAAAAGAATAAACAAATTAAGGCATGAATATATACAACGAGCGACCATGTATGTCACAAATGTATTGTACAATGAATGACCATGCATGTTATGACTACAACGTGATGCCAATTTGATTTGTCTAAAGAATAAACAAATTAATGCATGAATATATATAGAAAATATTCAATTATTAAATTAACATGATGGGACTGAACTTAATTATTCAACAATTTCATTGCACAAAATTTGCCCCCAAATTCAATCCACGATTCTTTTGAAACATATTTTCCCCGCAAAAATCAAAATATTATTTTCAAAAATCAATTTTTATCAAAAACTTTTGGGGTAGTGGGTCTTATTATGGCACGAGTATCCAAATATTTATTCAATACTATCGATCTGAAATTCTTATTTAATCAATCAACAAGTGTTTATGCAATTAATCAAATGAGATTATTATCACCGTGAAATCAAAAATACAATTATAAATGTACATGCTTTATTTATAAGTGCATTAATGCATGAAATGTATGATATGTACAAAATGCAAGGGTACTTGAAGGAAAAAATTTTCATATTTACAAATTCAAAAAGTTAATGAACATTTGTCCTAACAGTATCAACTTATTTAGGCATCACGGTGCCTTCGGGACGAAATATGAAACTTATTGCGGGCAGCACAATGTACGTTCATCATTGCCCAATCTACAGTGTTATCCGGAATGTAAAACAAATAGTGAAAGATCACAAATGTTCCTCTATGTGTTCCTAATTTCGGGGATATCCGGTCGGAAATTTGATATGGCTATCCTAAGTTCACTACGTGGGGTTGAATTAGGTTCTAAATGCCCCAAATTGCTCCTCATTGTCGCCCGTGAAGGCTAGTAAGGCACCCCGAGTTAAACGGGTTCAATTTGTTAGAGTATATTTTCCAGGCTTATACGGACATTATCACCTCAAGAAAGCGTAGGTACTTTATTACTCCTGAAGTGTTTCGCTAGCCCATGCAGAGGTTATTACCTCACGAGAGCGTAGGTACTTTACTTTCACCTAAAGGGATAAAGCCCGTGTATAGAGCTTCTGTATGAAGTGCACGTGTTCGTATGTGAGAAAGGACAAAAAAACCGTTGACTATTTGTTTACGATCCTTTATTCTATACATCTCATAATTATTAGAATCAATAATATATGTAGACACCCAATTTTGTCCGGGTTAAGATTCCAATATTTCAAATAATTTTCGATAATATAATCGAGTTTTAGTTAATTTTTTTATAATAATGTTTAATAATTTAATTTTTAATATTTTAACATTTTAAATATTAAAACAATAAAAATAAAATAAAAAGCTGGCAGCAAATCACGCTGCCAACATTTTCATTTCCCATTCCCCATTTTCACCCACTGACACTCCCCACTACAACCACTCAATTACCCACTACACCACCTAAATATCCACTTACTACCAACACACTCATCACATTCCACCAGCCCATCCTCCACTCTCATCATATCACTAATTACACTACCCAACACCATAAAAAAAATACCAACAAAAAAATCAAAAGGGGGGCTCTCTCTGTGGCAAAAAAACTCTCCCCCTATTCTCGTTTTTGGCAGGCAACAACCACACCCCATGTCAGCTCCACCGCATTTCCATAGCGAAATCACCACCAACACACAAACAATTCACACTCCTATCACTGAAAAAAAAAATCTCATGAACATCTCCAAAAAAAAAATAGCAAAATCACAACAAGGGGCTCTCTCTGCAAAAAATTGAAAACCCCCACTCTTTCATTTTAAGCCGGCAGCAACACAACCCAAAAATTGGGGAAATAGAAAATCATCAGCAAACACAAAACAAAAAAAAAAGAAGAAAACCTAAAAACACAAAAAAAAAAACCAATTTTCGGATTTCTTATGATTTGTGGAGTTTGGGATGTTTGTTTCCAAATCAAAAGGTGAAAGGGGAAGGCCTTGGGTGGAAGAACAACATACTTAAATTTGGGCCACATCCGACGACGAAAATGACCGGATCTGACCAAAGAATCCGCAACCTTCTCGGTCCGATCTAGGAAAATTGGGATATCTTTTGGGAAAATCGAGGCCATATTCAAAACGAGGAGGTTGAGGAGAATGAATCCGAAAGTTTTGGAAATTTTGGCCTTGATGAATAGTGATCAACCCCGTGAATAGTGATTGACAGCTGCAACCGGCGTGGCAGCTTGTCGCCAAAATCTGGGCTACTGGGATTTGTCAAGAAAAAAGAAGAGAAAGAAGAAGAAAGAAGGGAGAGAAAATAAAGAAAGAAAGAAAGAAAGAAAAAAGGGAGAGAGAGAGAGAAGAAGAAAGAAAAGTGATAAAAAAAAAGAAGAGAAGGGGACAAGAAGCGGGTTAGGTGCAACCCGTGCGTGGACCTGCGGGTCAACCCGGGGTCCACGCACCTGACCCGCTTCAGGTGAAAGAAAAAAGAAAAAAGGAAAAGAAAATAAAAGAAAAGAAAAAAATAAAGAAAATAAAGAAAAATAAAGAAATTGAATAAAGATAATAAATTAAACTTCTCGAAAAAATCATTTGAGCATTAAGCCTTGATTACACATTTTCCGAGAGCGAGTTTTTATTTTATTTTTGTTCATTTATTATCTAATCTAATTTTATGTGTAGAAAAAAGAAGAAAAAAAAAACGGAGAAGAAAAAGAAAGAACAGAAACCCGGAGAAGAAAAAGAAAACCCCATCGAAAATACTGTAGTATCCCGGGGACGGTCCTGTAGCAGCGTGGTCCTGTAGCAGCATGGTCCTGTAGCAGCGTGGTCTTGTAGCAGTTACTCAAAAACAGAAGAAAAAAATAAATCTTCTCGGAAAATTCATCAAGCACTAAGTCTTTGTTTTATTTTTGTTCTTTTTATTATATCTAATTTTATTTTTATTTTCAGGAAAAAGAGAGAAGAAAAAGAATAAATAAATAAATTATTTCGGAAAATCCATCTGAACTTTAAGCCTTGACTTTAAGGTAAGTTTTTATTTTATTTTCTTTTATGTTCATTTTTTTTTTTATTATTTATGCTATTTTATTGATGTTTTTTCCTTTATTATAGAAATTGTTATTATTATTGTTATCTGCCATTTTATTTTCTTTGTCTCATACTCTTGTTTATTTGTTCATTTTTGTTTGTTAAATGTGTCATCATTGTAAAATAAAAATGATTTTGGAAACAACCCCTCAAGGATTTTTGGTTCAGATTAATTAATAGTCCATAACTAAGTCTTTTTTATTCTCATGATATACCGGGGTATATTAATTTTTTCGGATTACGTTATTACGGGCTCAAGTTTTCATCCCACATTTTGTTTTTCTGAAAATATTTTTATTAAAAAGATCCAAAAACATTTTATCGAAGCCTTCAGGCATCATGTTTTTAAAATAACCGGTTTACAATTTTTAAAGACCTTCGGGCATCGTTTTTTAAGATCTTCATTTATTCACATGCCATGTCATTTGTTCATGTCATCATTGTTCATGCCATGCCATGTCATGTCATTCATACATATGTCATTTAGATTTTTCCATGTCAAGTATGTCATGTCATTAATATATATGTCATTTAGATTTTGCCATGTCAGGTATGCCATGTCATCCATACATATGCCATGTCATGTCATTCATACATATGTCATTTAGATTTTGCCATGTAAAGTGTGCCATTTCATCCATACATATGCTATGTCATTCATTCATATGCCATGTCATTTGTCCATGTCATCATTGTTCATGCCATGTCATTCATAGATTAGTGTCATGTCATTCATGTTCACGCTATGTCATTCTCATGCTATTTCATTTTCATTTTCATTTTCGTTTTCATGCCATGTCTGTTTTCCATGTCGATTTCATTCACCTGACATTCATTCTTATGCTATGTCATTCATATGCCATGTCATTTTGTATGCCATGTCGATTTCGTTCACATGACATTCATTCTTATGCCATGTCATTCACATGCCATGTCATTTTGTTTGCCATGTCGATCTCATTCACATGACATTCATTCTTATGCTATGTCATTCACATGTTATGTCATTTTGTTTGCCATGTCGATCTCATTCACATGACATTCATTCTTATGCCATGTTATTCATATGTGATGCACCCAAAAGAGTGTATCTTATTTAACCTTGCACTAAAAAGATAAATTGTAAGTATAGTAGTTAGCAAGGGTCGAGTCCTCAGGGATTGGGTTTTAGTTTATAAGTTAATAGTTTAAAACTTAAATTCAAGAACAATAAAAGAAAAGGGGTTTTTGAAGCCAGATTTAAACTAAAGTAAATAATAAGAATAAGATGCAAGGCGGTATAACCAGCCAATAAAAATATATATACTAAATTAGGCGGTATAACCAGCCAATAAAAATATATATACTAAATTAGGCGGTATAACCAGCCAATAAAAATAAAACAAAGTTAATATACAAATTAGGCGGTATAACCAGCCAATAAAAATAAATATACTTTTAAAAATAAGCAAACTAGAAAAATAAGAAAACAAGTAAGTAAGAAGAATCAAATATGAAAAATATGGTTAAAGTTTCATTCTCCACCACTAGACATCATTAAGAATCAATTTCAGATCTATCAATATCAACCAACTATCAAAGTTAACAACCGTAGATAACAACAAGCTCTGTTATCCCAATCTTTCCTTAGTTTGTCGTTAAATAGAACAAGCTCTCTATTTAATCTCTAACCATTAAACAACCTAGAATAAGCTCTCTAAATTCAATTTAATGGCAGCTTTATGATGAGAAAGATAGGTTGATCTAAGCAACAAACACATAAGCTCGGATTGTTCAACTTAGGTTATGTTCCACTTTGCAATTATTGAAAACTTGACCATAATCATCAATCACAAATTGCCACTTATGAATAGGAAATCAAGACAATTACACGGATCAAGACTCCTAAACTAGCAATAGATAATTATCAAGATCTATCTAGTTGTACACCTAAATAAATCAAGACAACATCATGAACAATTTTTGTAGAAGAACATAAGCAACTTTGATAGAAAATTAATGATAGATAGAATCTGAAAATCAATCACAAAACATGTCTAGGGCTTTGAAATCACCCTTAACCAAATAGAAGTTTAGTCTAGCATAGGCATTATAAACATAAAATTAAATAGAATCTAAGAAGAAAATAAAAGAAAGAAAGAAGAAGAGGAAGAATATTAATTATCCAACCTCTTGCTCTCTCTAAAGAAAAAGAAAACTAGAGAAAAGAAAGAAGAAGAAAACTTAGAGAATTTTATTACAATGGCTAATATCCTACCAATGTACAATATCTTACAATCATCCAAGGCCCTCTATTTATACACATTTTGGAGAGCTAAATGACAAGAGACAAGCTTTATAAATTTCAAAGGTAGGTATAATAGGTGGGTGCATTTTTCTAACAATTTTCGTTATATTGTATGACAATTTTGATCAGCCAGCTTGATGGTCGATTTTGTCGATATTGGAGGCTTGATCTGATCACATGGTCTTCTAGAAAAATGTTCCCCTATCAGTTATTGATCCATAGCCGTTGGAATCAGCTCATTTGCTGATGTGGATCAGAAGATATGGTCAAAACACCAAAACTGGTCAGCACAGACGTCATTGCACATCAGCCAACTTGATGGTCGATTTCGCTAGGGAAAACGACTCCGTTTCAAGAAGTGTAAAACATGAAAAAGATAGATATGCCTCTTAACTTTGCACGGTTAATATTTCAGCCTTATTGCTTCAGTGAAACTCCAGATATAGCTGATATGGCAAAAGGTGTCGGAACTGGAACTGAACTGGATTTGCCCTTAATTGTTGATTTAACCTAGTAATATGAAATCACTCAAAGAAACTCGTGAAAAAACACCAAATTACATAAAAATATAAAAGATCATAAACACAATTAGACTAAGCAATAATAACTCGTATTTGACGCAAACCAATAATAAAACATAACTAAAAACTATATAATTATACGAGTTATCACACCCCCACACTTAGATTGTTGCTAGTCCCTAGCAACGACTCAATAAAAATAAAATAAGAAAATCTAATCTAATCCATTTTCGTAGGAAATCACGGTGGCACTTAGCATGTGACACAAGCCTTTAAACCCCTAGGTGTCCCTAGTGGACGAGTTTAGTCTCGTTAGGGTTTACTAGGACGATACCCACAAACATTGAAGACATAAGAAAAACTAAAAATAATAATTATAACTAATCCTTCCAATATAAATTAGAGATAATCATTGGACAAGTCTTAAAAACTAATCAATAGCTTAAAGAAATTCACAAAAAATCTTGCTTGAATGTAAATAGTTTGAGTTAAGCCAATATTAACATAACATATTTCAATCAAAATAGTGCATATTCAAACTTAATCTCAACTTCTCACATGGGATACTCTCTTGATTTTCACTCTTTAAAGTAGTGGTAAAGTGTTTACACTCAATCAATCTCATGAAAACACTTCTACCATATGCTTGCTTGTCCACCTATTCTCCACTATTTAGATCATACAACTTCATAAATCAAGAGGTCTTTATTCAAGGTTGTAATGGGGCCAAAGGGTTATAATATGGTTAAAGAACAAAAGGATAAAGATATCACAAAGGTTCCAAAGAGTTCATAGAGTTTAGAGACATAATAGGATCATACAAATAAAACTTCTCAAAACTCTTATAAAGCACATAATAACATAGGCTAAATATTCATGTTGAGCCTTTGCATCATTCTAACCAACTTTGTAACATCTTTTTCTTTACTTTAACTAGAAGTTCAAGAGAAGATATATTTTTTTTAATATGGGAATGTATTTGACAATGATCCCTTTCTTTTTCTCTTGACTTTTTCTTTTATTTTCTTCCCCCACACTTATCTTTTGTTTCTAACCCAAATTTTTAACTAAAAATATCCCTTGTTTTTTTTTGCAATATGTCTCAAAATATATAATCCATCTTTAGAACAAGGGTAAGGATATAAGTATATTTAGGCTAGGTGTAAGTTGTGGTTACCAATAAAACAGCATATTTAATGTAGGCTCAAATTGGCTCACTAGTGGGGATGTTCTCTTAGAACATTAATAATGGATGGCTGTTTGGCTCTGGTTATAATCCTAATGCCTCTATCATATTCATGTTGTCACATGTATCAATATAGTCTCAAACGGTTTAAAGCAAGTTCTAGAGAATCATGTAATCATAAGAGCACTCAAGAAAGAAATTAGATTGATTTGTATAATGCATCAATCATTATAGGCTCAAAAACTCACAAGGATGATTATACAAGTCAGATTAAGTCTAAACATGCTTCTTTCTCAATCAACATATCATATTAACATTGGCTCATAAAAAAGATTGATATCAAGTTCAATTCTCATGAAAATCTTCTCACTAATAAATCTGTTTTAGACTTATGCAATTCATATCTCATCATAGTATTGAAAAGGAACTAAAACACACTAAAAATAATAATAAAGACTCCTAAAAAAAAAAATTAGTAGACAAAAATAAAAGAAATCCTAAATCATTCCCCCCACACTTAATTCTTACATTGTCCTCAATGTAAGTCTATTAACCCAAATGAAAGAATCATGTGTAAGAGAAAAGAACTAATAACATAAGAATAGGAACAACTAAGACTCAAAACAAAACAAACTCATGCAACCTAAATAATCCTAAAATACTAAACAAAAATTAACAAGTAAACATAAAAAGATTAAAATCAAACTGACAAGGTATGTCTCAAGTCTCCCTTACTCAGACCTTGTTCAGAATGAATACTTCTAAATAGCTTAAAACACAACAATTTTTTTTTTTTTAGTAGGGGGTAAGGGACATATTACCTGCAGAGGTTGCTAACCACTTATTATAACTGAGACACAACAAACAAAATGTTAGATAATGTCACAAAGACAAAGTGCAATCCACTCCTTGCTCGTCCATATCTCTTTTTCTTTTTCCGAGCGTTTGCGAAACAACCGTAGCAGATAAATACTCATAAGCTTGGAGCTTTTTGAGTAAATCTTCAATGGTTGTAGCAGAAATTATGGTTCTCCTTGCCTCTGAAAACATGAATCCATTATCCACAGCATTATCTAAATATGAAAGCAAATTACTAAAATAACCATTAATATTAAGCAAACTAATGGGTTTCTTTTTTGTGACCAAAGATGACCAAGAAGCCACGCAAGCTATTTCTTCCAATGTACCCAGACCTCCTGGTAAAGCAATGAATGCATCGGCAGAATGGTACATGATTGTTATCCGTTCAGGGATACTCCAGACTTGTATTTCCTTACCCACGGTAGGTCCACAAAAACTTGTGAATAGTTTTGGCACGATTCCTAGAACTGGACTTCCTCCGGCGTGTGCTGCTGTAGCGACTGCTCCCATTAAACCCGTACTACCGCCTCCATAAATCAACTGGATCTTTTGTTGGGCAAGTATTACTCCAACTCTTATGGCTTCATCAGCTAATATTTTATTTTTCCCTGGAGAAGCATCTCCAAAGACACAAATTTTTTTAATGCGTTGGGACGAAGTACTTTCCATTTTTTTTTTCGAGCCTGAAAGAGAATGAGTACATGGTGTAATATATAGAGGACTGAGTAGTGAATCAGACAAGAGTAATAATGTCGCCGAAAGTGTATTTGACCTGTCAGAAGAAAATGTTAACCTAACAAAAGATTTTTGCGTGATTTCAGAAAGAAAATCAAAAAGAGAAGAAAAATCAACCGTAAAGACCAATGCAAAAAAAAAAAAAAACGAGAATAATTACACAAATCGAACAACACGTAAATTAAACCGAAATGAAGTTATTGCAAATCAAACCAAAAGCTTAGAAGTCATTTATTGTAGTTGTGATTGTGGCTCACATCTTCCTCTGGTTTTACGTCCAGAAACGGCTTAAACGCCTTCTATGAGTCGAGGATATGCTTCCCATCCAGTTTTCTTACAAGCTGGCAAACAGGGTCGTTTAACATCAGATTCCCAAGATGTTGCCATTCCCTTTGGAATTGCGGCCATAAATCAAGAATTTCTCTTTGTACGTCTCCACTAGGATGCGTCTCAAGAGAAAGATGGATATTACCCAAATTCTCCTTACTCAGTCCATCCTTAATGAATTCAATTTTATCATCTCGATTAGAGGACGGAATCCCAATAGAACGACATTTACCGTTACACGTCCATCGTGCACATTTGTGGCAATTTGAACTCATGCGCTTTGCTCGTCGCTTCTTTGCAAAAGTGCTTCTACCTGTACCTGGTAAATGCAAAATAGGAAGATATTCATCTTCACGTACCTTGGCTTCAATTATCCAACGTATGTCTTCAGGAATCCCTTTGTGCATAAGCATTCTTAATCTTTCAAATCGAACTTGGTAAAGCTTCAGTAAAATATTTCGAGGAAAAGGAGGAAATCGTTTCTGCAATCTTGTGAGAATATCATCCATCCTGAAAAAAAATGAAAAAAAATGAAAGAGAAATTGGAAGAGAAATTTATATACAATATCAGTTTTGTGGGTAGCTGATGGAACCGATTTAAATAATCACGGAGTACCGTTATCCGCCATTTAACCGGGGTTAAAAGAAAAGTATATTTACATCTAGTTATTTTCAAAACAAGGATCAGAAAGAAAAACAACATAAAAAGACTCAAAAAACAAAACACTCTAAATAAAATCCTAAATTCTTCCTCCCACACATAATTTTTACATTGTCCTCAATGTAATGCTATTATTCCCCAATGCAAGAATTATATGTAAGAGAAAAGAACTATTAAACAAAAGAAAAGAAAAACAATAAAAGATAGAATGATGGAGAGTAAGGAATATGCAAATCTGATATAATAGATGCTCTCCATCCTTTTGGGTTGCCTCCCAAGAAGCACTTGAGTTAGTGTTTTGAACCTAACCAACACCCCTTCTTGGCATTTTAGGCTTGTCAGGCTCATACATGAAATTTCCCAAATTTATGCGTTTGAGAGGAAGCTTTCTTTGCACAACAGTGGATGCATTCTCCATTACAAGTATTATTCCATCATTTTTTGTGGTGCATATGTCATCGAGGAATGGAGCATATTTTGATACTTGTTGAATGACCTCCACAAACAAGTTGTTTAAGGTTTCCGGCATGTGTTGTTCATGTTCTTCCTCCTTGAACTTTGCAAATCTACTAGGAAAAGGTGGAGAAGAAACATTAGTAAAAAGTGAAACCTTAAACGTTACCTCAGGTGCCGAAATACTCTTATTTGGATCTTTGGCTTCATTATCCTCAAGAATAGAATCCATCTCTAATTTTGTTTCATCCTCATCTTGTTCCTCATTCTTCAAGGTCACAATAGTAGCATTCTCCTTTGGGTTAACCATCCTTTGGGCTGGGAGTTCTTCAGATCTTTGTGCTACCCATCCCACCATACTACTAGCCAATTGGCTCATTTGCTTTTCCAAACTCTGGATGCTTGCCCTTGTTTCCTGTTGAAATTGCAAAGAATCAGTAACAAGAGAATAGACAAGATCTTCTAAAGAAGTACCTGAGTTTTGAGTCATATGTGGCGGTTGAAAAAGATCTGGTTCTTGAGACCATGATTGATTGAAGCTAGATGGATGAGTGTAATTGGCATAAGGATCTACTTCTTGGTAATTTTTCGAATAGCCATAATTAGTATGATCCCACCATCCCTCATGGTAAGTGTTTGAGTAATAATCATACTGTTGGTCTTGGAACACTTGATGGCCTTGACATCCTCCCATGGCTAATTGTTGAACTGGGGAGGTGAGCTTGGCTTGTTGATTCTCCATGTTCATGTATGCCACCAACTCTTCAAGTGTTAGATTGCTCAATTCCATCGTTTTTTTTTTTTTTTAAATTTGAAAAGAAAACCTGTATGTACAAGAAGATAAAACTAATTAAAACTGAAAATAAGAATAAACCAAGTAACAAATAAACTAAAGAAAACAATCCCCGGCAACGGCGCCAAAAATTTGATGCACCCAAAAGAGTGTATCTTATTTAACCTTGCACTAAAAAGATAAATTGTAAGTATAGTAGTTAGCAAGGGTCGAGTCCTCAGGGATTGGGTTTTAGTTTATAAGTTAATAGTTTAAAACTTAAATTCAAGAACAATAAAAGAAAAGGGGTTTTTGAAGCCAGATTTAAACTAAAGTAAATAATAAGAATAAGATGCAAGGCGGTATAACCAGCCAATAAAAATATATATACTAAATTAGGCGGTATAACCAGCCAATAAAAATATATATACTAAATTAGGCGGTATAACCAGCCAATAAAAATAAAACAAAGTTAATATACAAATTAGGCGGTATAACCAGCCAATAAAAATAAATATACTTTTAAAAATAAGCAAACTAGAAAATTAAGAAAACAAGTAAGTAAGAAGAATCAAATATGAAAAATATGGTTAAGGTTTCATTCTCCACCACTAGACATCATTAAGAATCAATTTCAGATCTATCAATATCAACCAACTATCAAAGTTAACAACCGTAGATAACAACAAGCTCTGTTATCCCAATCTTTCCTTAGTTTGTCGTTAAATAGAACAAGCTCTCTATTTAATCTCTAACCATTAAACAACCTAGAATAAGCTCTCTAAATTCAATTTAATGGCAGCTTTGTGATGAAAAAGATAGGTTGATCTAAGCAACAAACACATAAGCTCAGATTGTTCAACTTAGGTTATGTTCCACTTTGCAATTATTGAAAACTTGACCATAATCATTAATCACAAATTGCCACTTATGAATAGGAAATCAAGACAATTACACGGATCAAGACTCCTAAACTAGCAATAGATAATTATCAAGATCTATCTAGTTGTACACCTAAATAAATCAAGACAACATCATGAACAATTTTTGTAGAAGAACATAAGCAACTTTGATAGAAAATTAATGATAGATAGAATCTGAAAATCAATCACAAAACATGTCTTGGGCTTTGAAATCACCCTTAACCAAATAGAAGTTTAGTCTAGCATAGGCATTATAAACATAAAATTAAATAGAATCTAAGAATAAAATAAAATAAAGAAAGAAGAAGAGGAAGAATATTAATTATCCAACCTCTTGCTCTCTCTAAAGAAAAAGAAAACTAGAGAAAATAAAGAAGAAGAAAACTTAGAGAATTTTATTACAATGGCTAATATCCTACCAATGTACAATATCTTACAATCATCCAAGGCCCTCTATTTATACACATTTTGGAGAGCTAAATGACAAGAGACAAGCTTTATAAATTTCAAAGGTAGGTATAATAGGTGGGTGCATTTTTCTAACAATTTTCGTTATATTGTATGACAATTTTGATCAGCCAGCTTGATGGTCGATTTTGTCAATATTGGAGGCTTGATCTGATCATATGGTCTTCTAGAAAAATGTTCCCCTATCAGTTATTGATCCATAGCCGTTGAAATCAGCTCATTTTCGGATGTGGATCAGAAGATATGGTCAAAATACCAAAACTGGTCAGCACAGACGTCATTGCACATCAGCCAACTTGATGGTCGATTTCGCTAGGGAAAACGACTCCGTTTCAAGAAGTGTAAAACATGAAAAAGATAGATATGCCTCTTAAATTTGCACGGTTAAAATTTCAGCCTTATTGCTTCAGTGAAACTCCAGATATAGCTGATATGGCAAAAGGTGTCGGAACTGGAACTGAACTGGATTTGCCCTTAATTGTTGATTTAACCTAGTAATCTGAAATCACTCAAAGAAACTCGTGAAAAAACACCAAATTACATAAAAATATAAAAGATCATAAACACAATTAGACTAAGCAATAATAACTCGTATTTGACGAAAACCAATAATAAAACATAACTAAAAACTATATAATTATACGAGTTATCAATATGTCATGTCACTTTCTTTGCCATGTTGATTTCATTCACATGACATTCATTCTTATGCCATGTCATTTATATGCCATGTCATTCACATGTTATGTCATTTTGTTTGCCATGTCGATTTCATTCACATGACATTCATTCTTTTCCATGTCATTTAGATATTAGGTCATTTTTTCATATGATATGTCATTTTCCATGACATTTAGATATTTAAGTTATTTTCATTATGCCATGACATTTTCCACGTCACTTAAATATTAGGTTATTTTTCATATGACATGTCATTCTCCATGAGGTTTAGACTTTAGGTTATTTTCATTATTCCATGACATTTTTCATGTCATTTTGATATTAGGTCATTTTTCATATGACATGACATTTTCCATGACATTTAGACATTAGGTTATTTTCATTATGCCATGACATTTTCCATGTCATTTATTATTAGGTCATTTTACATATGACATGTCATTTTCTATGACATTAGACTTTAGGTCATCTTTCATTATGCCATGTCGATTCATTCACATGATATTCATTGGCATAATTTTTTTTTCATCCAGTTTTCCATTTTAAGATCTCGGGACACCTTTTTTCCAAAACCCTCGAGTTATAATTTTTCAAATCCTCCACTTTTTAAAACCTCTGAATTTAGCACCATCGGGCACCATTTTTAAAATCTTCGGATTACCATTTTCTTGAAACCCTCCGATCACCATTTTCCAAAAACCTCCAGGTGCCGCTTTTAAAACCTTCGGGTCCCTTTTTGCTAAGTCCGATTTAAAGTTTCTTTAAAGGTATTCGGGTGTCTCTACATAGGTATTTGGATATCCTCCTTTCGAGAAAGAAACTCATTCTGTTTTCATGCATTGCATATTTTAAAATGTTTCTTATTTATTTTATTTATTTAGCGTGAAAACGTGCTTTTTTCGGTTTAATAAGCATTTGGCGAGAATTATTTCTTAATCTTTGCTGGGTTGCCGGGGAGGTTAGGAAATCTCTCAAAACACGTGTTTATGAAATCGTAAAGTACAGCTTTCGTTTTACTCAAAATTATACAAATGTTATGTGAAGAAGTTGTTTTCAAGTTTTACCAGGTTTGCCGGGGAGTGCGGTAATATTTTTTCGACACATGCCATTTATGTAACTTCACAAAGAAAATACATGAAAAGATTTTCAAAATATGGTTGTTTGCATATGTTTGTTTATAATATTTGTTGCTTATGAAATATTTTCGATTATTTCATTTGTTAAATAATTTTCTTATGATTCTTTGTTTATTATGTGATTTTAATTGTGCTATGTGATAATTAGTGCCCATATCATTTATCTCATGTTTGCTTATTAATAGTGTTTTGCATATTCATTTTTAATAAAATGAGACAATATTCCCGAGTTAAAGATAATTCATGAGTTCTCTGCTGGGTCTGTCGGGGAGGATATCACCAATTATCATTAACAACGAAATACCCTCATTTTTAAAAGAAAATGATCCGGAGGATTTTAAAATGAGAAAACTTCTACGTTTTGTCGGGTTTGCCGGGGAATATAGAAAATTTTGTGCTAATAAAGTTCGGATCATTTTTAAATAATATGATTGTTTTTTTATTGGGAATTATTTTTAAATACTGAAATTAAAACCAACTTTCATCGAGACTTGAGATAACACACGATTAATAAGGTACCATTTTATACGGGCGTTGTGGGAGTGCTAATCCTTGCCCACACGTAACCGACTCCCGAACCCGCACTTGTATTCTCTGGTTCAAAGCGCAAACTTTAAAATTGGTTTTAAAAAATATTTTAATTAATTTTAAAATATTTTACAAAAATCGATTTTAATAGGTGACCTATCACAACTAGCCAAAAAGATTGGTGACGACTCCATTTCTTTTTCGAGGTTGTTTTCAAACCCTCATTTTATTTAAGAGGAATTAAGTCATCTTTTTCTCTGTTTTTCCAATGTCACACTTAACGAAAAAAAATCTCACGATGAGATTGTTATTTTTAGGTTGCGACAATATATATATATATAAAATAATAATAATAATTAAACGACATAACTAAAAAAATATGAATAAAGAATTAACAAATATCAAGATGTAAATGCAAGCAAAATAAAAATAAATCAATCAATCAATAAATAAAGAAAATTAAAATTAAATACCGATTAAATCCATTATATCGAGATTTTAAGATAACACATGATCAATTTGTGGCTCGACTTTCAAAAAGTCCCAGTGGAGTCGCCAAGGTGTCATAACGGTTTTTTCGACCGCTAGACGATTTTAAAAACACAAATGGAGTCACCACCAATCTTTCTGTTTAGATGTGATTGGTCACCTATTAAAATTGGTTTTAGTAAAATATTTTAAAATTAATTAAAACATTTTTTAAAACCAATTTCGAAGTTTACGCTTTAAACCAGAGAGAAAACAAAATCGATTTCGGGAGTCGGTTATGCGCGGTGAAGGATTAGCATCCCCACGATGCCCGTTTAGAAAATGGTACCATTTAATCATTTATTATCCTAAGCCTCGATTTAATGGACTCAACGACGGTATTTAAAATTATTTCTCTTTTTTATTTCTTTTCCAAAAACATGTTTATTATTATTTTATTTTTTTAAAAAAAGAATTGTTATTATTTTTTTGAAATGAAAGCGAACGCAAATCTTTTATCGAGAACACTCACTAAATATTTCCAACACTCTTTGGTGGTATTAAACGAGATCCTCTCACCTCAAGATATCTTAAGAATCACTACTGTGACATCTTTCGAATTCTATTGTCGACAATTTACATCCAATTTTTATTTAAATGCGTATGATGAAGATATTTAAATATGGAATGCACACAGTTAAGCATATAAGACATGCGATTAAATACATAATTACACAATTAAACATACGAAGCATAATATTTAAAAAAACACGAGCATGACAAAATATCAGGCACGTAAATATTCATTCTTTTTATTTTTGTTTATTTCCATTTCGAAATGAAAATGAATTTTTTGTATTTAGAACATCGCTATATACTCCCATCACTCGTGGTGATATTTAACGAAATTCTCTCACCTTGGGATATCTTAGGAATTATCACTATGACATCGTTCGAATTTCGTTGTTGGTAAATCCGTATTCTCTTTTTATTTTTGCATGAATGCACATAATGCAAATAATTAGACATGATACACATGGTTTAATATTTGTTTTTAATTTATTCTTTTTTTTCTTTCAAAATATATACAAACATATTACAAATGATTTGTAGACACCTAATTTTGTCCGGACCACTAAACAGGTATGTTTTCTTCCCATATTGATGTTTCCAAGTATAAAAAGACTGTTTTCATCCTGCAGGTGGTACTCCGAGACTTAGTTTAAGAGGGCGAGCACAAAAAGTCAAACTTGAAAAAAAAGTCAACCCCGAAAAAGTCAACCCCGAAAAAGTCAACCCCGAAAAGGTCAACCCCAGAAAGTCAACTACTGAAAAAGTCAACCCACTTTCAAAATCAAGATTTTAAGTTCAATTGAAAAATGGAGAAAGAATTTTGATAATCCGAGGTCTACATTGAAAGATATGGAGTTCAGAAGTTGGGATTTGGAGATTCAGTAGAAAGGAAACCCTAATCCGACAAATTTGGGGAAAAGTGCTTAAACGATCAAACTGGTCGAAATTGAAGATTCCAAATGAAAGATAAGCACTGACTACGGGTAATGGAGAAGTCACTTGCAAGAAAAATCGAAAGAAAAGTCAATCCGGGAGAAAACCGAGAATTAGGGTTTTTAGTGGATTTCGGTGAAATCGGAAGAATCACAGAAATGGCCCGAATTGGTAAGACCAAAGCTCCCAATGGATGAGGAATGATTAAAAAGGATGGCCCAGATTGAAGAAAATCTGAAAATCGGACTTGTTTTGAGCAAAATCGGGTTTCGGAGGTTAAAGGGCAAAATTGGAAAAATTTGGGAAAAATAGCAAATGGACTCCGCAAATTATGGAAAATTTGTCAATCTCATTCTTAAATCATTTTAAGGAGATTGGCGAAAGAAAATCTTGATTTCGAGTTCGTTTGCAAAATGGCCAAATCCCGGGCTTCTTATGCAGTAATTCAAAAAGGAAAATCCCGGAAAAATAGCAAATGGACTCCAAAAATTCTGAAATTTGGCAAATCTCATTTTTAAATTATTTGGAAGAGATTGGCGAAAGAAAATATTGATTCCGAGTTCGTTTGCAAAATGGCCAAATCCCGGGCCTCCTATGTAGTAATTCAAGCCGATAAATCCCGAAAAAATACCAAATGAGCTCCAAAAATTATGAAAACTTCCAGATCACACTTTTTAATTATTTTGAAGAGATTGGTGAAGAAAAATCTTGATTTGGAGCTCGTTTAAAAAATGGTAAAAAGTAGGGGCATAAAAGGACATTTTGGGAAGAAAAAATCCAAATAAATAGCAAACGGACTCGGATAATTTTGAAAACTTCCAGAGCTCAATATTTTATTATTTTGGAAGTATTTAAAAAAGAAAAATTGAATTTGGAGTCCGTTTGATATTTATTTGCATCCGGGGGGCAAAATGGTCATTTCACCCAAGCAACCGAAAAGGGCTTTTTTGGGCCTTTCAAAAATCAGAGCTGGGCTGGAAAAGAGAAGTGCTGGCCTGCCCAAGCCCAAAGGAAGGAGGAAGCTTAGGATTTTTTCAATCAAGTGATTAAAAATCAAGAGTTAAGTTAGAGATTTTCATTTTTGAGCCTAAGTCCCAATCCCACATCCCTTTGTAATGTCAAGCCAAGGAGGTGCTCACCTTATAAATAAGGAGTCTTGGCCTTTGGTTGAAGGCACCCATCACCCCTTATGAGATAGTCTATACACTTGTATTAGGATTATCCGGGTGGTGAGTCATAGTGTTTTTGTTGAGAGGGTTTGTAGCTTAATCCGTTCAAAAGCTACTCTGAGGGTTTGTAGCTTAATCCGTTCAAAAGCTACTCTGAGGGTTTGTAGCTTAATCCGTTCAAAAGCTACTCTGAGGGTTTATAGCTTAATCCGTTCAAAAGCTACTTGTGAGAGGGTTTGTAGCTTAATCCGTTCAAAAGCTACTATGAGGGTTTATAGCTTAATCCGTTCAAAAGCTACCTGGTGAGTTTTCATTTTAAAATAATGTTTCTTGTTCTTCCTTCATTTCCTTTCTTAAGTATATTTTTCTTACATTTTGTTTGTACAATAAACTCACCATGGCTAAATGGCCTACATTATTTATTTTAAGTTGTTGTTTTTGATTCATTTTACCATATTGTTTATGCTATTTTCTTTATTTTTGATATTTTAAATATTATGTTATTTCATGTTCTTAAGTTATATTTAATTTGGTTGCTTTGTTTGTTGCCATTTATGTCTTAGATATCATGTTTTTGCATTTTTAATTTTCTGTTTTCATGTTGTTTAAATTTGAGCATGTTTTAAAGTTAGCATATTAAGTGTTTGTGAAAATGCTTGTGTGATTCTTTGCATGATTCTTGTTTTATATCTTAGTTGAGCATGTTTTAGATTTAGCATATTAAGTGTTTGTGAAAATGCTTGTGTGATTTTTGTGTTATGACTTAGTTTTTCATGCTAGTATGCCAAGTGTTTGAGAAAATGCCATGCTTGTTGGAGCTTGAGGCCATTTGGCTACTCCATGTGTTTTGCATTGTGTGTTGCATTTTTTGTCATGCTAGTTGTTAGGTTTTTGCATTTGCATGATATTTGGTTGGATTTTTTGAATTAAGCATGCCTTGTGTTTGTGAAAATGCCATGCATATCTTAGGTCTAGGTTGCATTTATTGCCATGCAAGTTCATGTTAGGTCTAGGCCATATTATTTATGTCATGCATTTTCCTTACATTTAGTTTTAAATCCATGCATTTCATGCATTATGTTTGCTGCATTATTTCATGCATTTCATGTTCATGCCACTTGAATAATGACTTGAGCCAATTAATGGTTCAAGGTCATGCTCTCTTGAGCACACTTGTGGAAAATTAAGTTTGTCAAATTGATTATTCTACCTTTGTGATTTTTTTTTACTTAGCCAATTTTTATCTAACTTTCAAAAAGTCCTAGCTACTGTTTTCAAGTCATTCTATGAGTTTCAAATATTTTTATTTTGATTTTTAAATGATTTTATCAAAGACAAAAAAAATGTGTGTTGGCAAAGCAGTTTTTTTTTCTCCACCCAAAACTCGTACATCTCCGATTTTTCTGGGAATTCATCTTTGATCATAAAATTAAGTCGATTTTTTCCCGTGTATTTTTACATGTCCTGAGTCTCCAATAAGTTTTTCTGAATTTTTGGAAGTTTTAAAAATAGGGTAAAAAATCGTGGATTAAAACTGGACAGTGGAGTCAGAATTGATTTTAAAGAAAAACAAAGCAGTTTTTTCTCCTCAAAAAACTCGTACATCTCTGACTTTTCTGGGAATTCATCATTGATCAGAAAATTAAGCCGATTTTTTATCGTATATTTTTACATGTCCTGAGTCTCCAGTAATTTTTTCAGAATTTTTGGAATTTTTAAAAATAGGGTAAAAAATCGTGGATTAAAACTGGACAGTGGAGTCAGAATTGGATTTAAAGAAAAACAAAGCAGTTTTTTCTCCTCTCAAAACTCGTACATCTCTGACTTTTCTGGGAATTCATCTTTGATCAGAAAATTAAGCCGATTTTTTATCGTGTAGTTTTACATGTCCTGAGTCTCCAGTATTTGTTTCAGAATTTTTTGAATTTTCAAAAATAGGGTAAAAAATCGTGGATTAAAACTGGACAGTGGAGTCAGAATCAAATTTAAAGAAAAATCATTTTTCTGTTTTGGTTAAGTTACTTAGAGTGGGCTGATTAGGAGGGTTAGCTACTGACTTAGGGTAATTTCTAAGCCTTTTTAAACTCTAAAAATGTTTTTTCAAGTCCCGGGTTAAGGGTAGTCAAGTCCGGATTTTTTTTTTAACATAGGAAATTAGAGCCATTTAAAAAAAATTTAGCCCAGTTTTTATTCAAGCTTCTCAAAATTGTTTTCAAACAATCACAAAGTATTTTGGTTTTAGAATATTTAATTTGACATATTTTCCTAAGGTAGCCGGATATCTTTTTAGATATACGGATTTCCTTAATTAAAGGAAAAAATACATTTCATGCATTGCATTTTTATATTCATGCATTTTATATAATATGTGATTCTTGCCATAATAATTTCTATGTGTCATGACATTTAGGTTGCATTATATTATTTAGATTTTGCTATGTCATTTTATTTATGTCATGCCTATACATATTCATTTCTTTTAAATGTTTTCAAAAAAAGATAATGGTTTTCAATAAAAATAAAGATATTCCCGAGTTAAAATAATTCATGAGTTCTCTACCGGGTTTGCTGGAGGGAATTTCATCAATTATCATTAATAAAGGAATATCTTTCTTTCAAAAAAGAGAATGATTCGGAAAGTTTTTCAAAACTAATAAAAATTTCTATATTTTGCCACGTTTGTTGGGGAATATAGGAAAATTCTGAATTTATAAATTCCGTATCATTTTCAATAAAAAAATAAAATTATTTTTCTTTAAATTGGGAATTAATTTGAAATACTAAATTTAAAACCAACTTTTACCGAGACTTGAGATAACACACGATTAATAAGGTACCGATTTATACGGGCGTTGTGGGGGTGCTAATCCTTCCCCGCACGTAACCGACTCCCGAACCCGCTTCTTTGATTTCTATGGTTTAAAACGCAGACTTGAAATTGGTTTTTAAAATGTTTTAATTAATTTTTAAAATATTTATAAAACCGGTTTTAATAGGTGGCCGATCACACCTAGCTAAAAAAGATTGGTGGCGACTCCATGTCTTTTTTAAGGTCATTTTCAAAACCTTCATTTCTAGAGGAATTAAGTCGACTTTTCCTCGTTTTTTTTTAAATGTCACGCTTAACGAATAATAAAGTCTTGCGATGAGACTCGTCGTTATTTTTTAGGTTGCGACAGCTTGGCGACTCCGCTGGGGACATATTAGAGAGTCAGGCCTAGAAATTAGTCGTGTGTTATCTCAGTCTCGGTTTTGTTGGTTTAATTGGTATTTAATTTTAATTCCCACATTTTTTTAATAAGGAGAATTTTGAAAAATAGTAAAATATTTTTAAATATGTTCATACTCATGTGCATGCATTTTATTATTGTTCTCTATTTATTTAAGGTTGCATATTATAATTGCTTGTTGGTTAATGCGTTACACTATTTTTGAATGTTTTAATTGCTAGGGCATTTAGAATAAGGTTTGTAGAATAGGTGGTGAAAGGTTTATTATTCCTCCACACACACTACACGTGCATTTGCATAACATGAATCCTATACCCGGGTTCCGTCCTTTTAAGTGGGAGTAAAGTAACTACGCCTTCGTGATGATCCTCCGTATGGGCTAGTGAAACACTTTCGGAGTATAAAGTACCTAATGCCTTCGTGATAATCCTCCGTACGGGCATAGGAAAATATACTCTAACGAATTGAACCCGCTTTTATCGGGGTGCCTTACTAGCCTTCACCGGCGACAGTGAGGAACAATTCGGGGCCTTAGAACCGATTCACCCTCATATAGTGAACCTAGGCGAAGCCATCCCGAATTTCCGTTAGATATACCGAAAATAGGAACACATGGAGGGACATTTCTAAACTTTTTGTTACCTGTTTTACACTCCGAATAAGTGTGGTAGATCGGGCAACGATGTACGTACATCGCCCGTAATAAATGTGATACTCCGCCTCGAAGGCATCGTGATGCCTAAATAAGAAAAATTGTTGGGGCAGATGTTCATTAGCTGTTTAAAAAAAAAAAATCCTTTTTCAAGCATTTTTGCATGTTGCACATTTCATGCATGTGTGAATAGAGCATGTACATTTTTGGTTGTATTATTGATCTCATTCTTTGCAATAAACAGTTGGTAATTTTATTTGATTGGTTTTTTATAAACCGGTAGTGTCACATGAACATTTGCATTTTGTACCGTAGTGGGATCCACCCTAAAATTTTTTTTTTGAAAATAATGTGATTGGTTTTTCATAAAAAAAAAACACACAAAAAAAAAAGAAAAAAAAAACATGTTTCAAAAATCATAAATTTGGAGGCAAATCTTGCATAATGAGATTTTTGAATAATCAAGATTTAGGTCACACCAATTTCGTGTAATCATTGATTTCTTTGTATATACCTTTGTGTTAATTCATTTATTTTTTGCATGTATCATTTTGACATCATGTTATAGTCATAGCATGCATGGTCATTCATTGTAAGATACGTTTATGACATGCATGGTCATTATTTGTATATCCATATATCAATTTATTCTTTCTTTACATGCATCATGTTGGCATCAAGTTGCATTCATGCATTCATAGTCAGCATGGTTTTCTGTATATATCCATATATCAATTTATTCTTTCTTTACATGCATCATGTTGGCATCAAGTTGCATTCATGCATTCATAGTCAGCATGATTTTTCTGTATATATCCATATATCAATTTATTCTTTCTCTATATGCATCATGGTAGCATCAAGTTGCATTCATGCATTCATAGACGGAAATGATTTTCCTATATATATCCATGCAGTAATTTGCTTATTCTTTACATGCATCATGTTGGCATCAGGCTCATGCATTAATTTGTCATATTGGCATCAGGTTGCATTCATGACATACACGGTCAGCATGATTTACTTTGTATATACTCTGTGTCAATCATTTATTCTTCACGTGCATCATAATTGACATTGTGTGGCATTGATAGTGTATATGATCATTCATTGGGAAATGCATTTGGAACATACATAGTCATTCATTGCATATATCCATGCATTGATTTTTCTTATTCTGTAAATGCATCATGTTGGCATCGTGTTGCATTTATAACATACATGGTCAACATGTTTCCACTGTATATGACCACACATAACTTTGTTTATCCTTCACATGCATCAAATTGCACTCATGACATTCATAGCTCATTCATCATGAAACACATTAATAAGATGAAATAGAAATTGGCTTAGCTTTGAAGAGTTTTCTTCGTCAGCTAAAAGCTATGACCCCAACAGTAAGTGCGAATATCATATTGGGGCAATTGGGCATTCGACTAAAAATGCAGAAAACTGAAGGAAAGAATTGGGGGTCTTGTCCACGATGACATTTGGATTCCAAAGCTTATCGAACATTGGAAATCTGTTTTACCATAGATTGATTTCCTCTTGAAGAATTTTGAGGATAAGATTTGTTATCTTTGAAAGCATGTCAATAGGGTCATTCTGATACATATAGGGATGGCAATGGAGCGGGGCGGGGGCGGATTTTGCAGTATCCGCCCCCGCCCCGCCATTGTACTGCTCCGCGCCCCGCCCCGCCCCGCTCCGCCATGGATGTTGAAATTTCAATACCACTACCACCTCCATGGATGTCGGTTACATCCATAACTGCCCCGCCCCGCTCCGCCCCATTTGATATTTATTAATTATTTTTATTTTTTTCAAATAATAAAGCATTTTAAAAATAAATTAAATATAAACATAAAAATAATAAGTTTAATTATATTATTTTATTATTCATTTAAAAGCTAAATATGTAAGGGTAAAATTGTAATTTCACTATTCGGGGCGGGGCTGTGCGGAGCAGGCAATTACCACAACTGCTCCATCCCCGCCTTTCAGACAAAAAAAACCGCCCCGCCCCGCCCCGCCTCCATTGTTCAAAAAAAAAAAACCTCTCCATTCGGATCGGATCGGTTCGAAATCCATCGGTCGGATCGGGTTTTGCCATCCCTAGATACATATATTTCTATACACTTTGATGATGAAAGTTTTTGTCTCATGATGACATCTACATGAAATAAATAAATTTTGAATTTAAATATTTTGTGTTCATTTTATTTTAGCAATAAATTTGAAAAAAAAAACAAATGAAACTTTGAGAAAATTTGTGGTACACTGATGCACCCAAAAGAGTGTATCTTATTTAACCTTGCACTAAAAAGATCAATTGTAAGTATAATGATTAGCAAGGGTCGAGTCCTCAGGGATTGGGTTTTAATCTATGAGTTATTAGTTTATAACTTACGTTCAAAGAAAACAATAAAAGAAAAGGGGTTTTTGAAGCCAGATTTAAACTAAAGTAAATAATAAGAATAAGATGCAAGGCGGTATAACCAGCCAATAAAAATATATATACTAAATTAGGCGGTATAACCAGCCAATAAAAATATATATACTAAATTAGGCGGTATAACCAGCCAATAAAAATAAAACAAAGTTAATATACAAATTAGGCGGTATAACCAGCCAATAAAAATAAATATACTTTTAAAAATAAGCAAACTAGAAAAGTAAGAAAACAAGTAAGTAAGAAGAATCAAATATGAAAAATATGGTTAAGGTTTCATTCTCCACCACTAGACATCATTAAGAATCAATTTCAGATCTATCAATATCAACCAACTATCAAAGTTAACAACCGTAGATAACAACAAGCTCTGTTATCCCAATCTTTCCTTAGTTTGTCGTTAAATAGAACAAGCTCTCTATTTAATCTCTAACCATTAAACAACCTAGAATAAGCTCTCTAAATTCAATTTAATGGCAGCTTTATGATGAGAAAGATAGGTTGATCTAAGCAACAAACACATAAGCTCGGATTGTTCAACTTAGGTTATGTTCCACTTTGTAATTATTGAAAACTTGACCATAATCATTAATCACAAATTGCCACTTATGAATAGGAAATCAAGACAATTACACGGATCAAGACTCCTAGACTAGCAATAGATAATTGTCAAGATCTATCTAGTTGTACACCTAAATAAATCAAGACAACATCATGAACAATTCTTGTAGAAGAACATAAGCAACTTTGATAGAAAATTAATGATAGATAGAATCTGAAAATCAATCACAAAACATGTCTAGGGCTTTGAAATCACCCTTAACCAAATAGAAGTTTAGCCTAGCATAGGCATTATAAACATAAAATTAAATAGAATCTAAGAAGAAAATAAAAGAAAGAAAGAAGAAGAAGAAGAATATTAATTATCCAACCTCTTGCTCTTTCTAAAGAAAAAGAAAACTAGAGAAAAGAAAGAAGAAGAAAACTTAGAGAATTTTATTACAATGGCTAATATCCTACCTATGTACAATATGATCCCTTACAATCATCCAAGGCCCTCTATTTATACACATTTTGGAGGGCTAAATGACAAGAGACAAGCTTTACAAATTTCAAAGGTAGGTATAATAGGTGGGTGAATTTTTCTAACAATTTTCGTCATATTGTTTGACAATTTTGATCAGCCAACTTGATGGTCGATTTCGTCAATGTTGGAGGCCTGATCTGATCACATGGTCTTCTAGAAAAAGGTTCCCCTATCAGTTACGGATCCATAGCCGTTGGAATCAGCTCATTTGCTGATGTGGATAAGCAGATATGGGCAAAATACGAAAACAGGTCAGCACAGACGTCATTGCACATCAGCCAACTTGATGGTCGATTTCGTCAATATTAGAGGCCTGATCGGATCATATGGTCTTCTAGACAAAGGTTCCCGTATCAGTTACGGATCCATAGCCATTGGAATCAGCTCATTTTCTGATGTGGATAAGCAGATATGGGCAAAATACGAAAACAGGTCAGCACAGACGTCATTGCACATCAGCCAACTTGATGGTTGATTTCGCTAGGGAAAACGACTCCGTTTCAAGAAGTGTAAAACATGAAAAAGATAGATATGCCTCTTATCTTTGCACGGCTACAAATTTCAGCCTTATTGCTTCAGTGAAACGCCAGATATAGCTGATATGGAAAAAGGTGTCGGAACTGGAACTGAACTGGATTTGCCCTTAATTCTAGTAATCTGAAATCACTCAAAGAAACTTGTGAAAAACACCAAATTACATAAAAATATAAAAGATCATAAACACAATTAGACTAAACAATAATAACTCGTATTTGACACAAAACAATAATAAAACATAACTAAAAACTATATAATTATACGAGTTATCACACCCCCACACTTAGCTTTTTGCTAGTCCTCGAGCAAAATCAAATAAAAATAAAATAAGAAAATCTAATCTAATCCACTTTCGTAGGAAATCACGGTGGCACTTAGCATGTGACACAAGCCTTTAAACCCCTAGGTGTCCCTAGTGGACGAGTTTAGTCTCGTGAGGGTTTACTAGAACGATACCCACAAACATTGAAAAACTAAAATATAAATAAACTACATATACTAAAAATATTTATTCCTAATCCTTTCAATACAAATTAGAGACATTCTTTGAACAAGTCTTATAAACTAATCAATAGCTTAAAGAATTTCACAAAAAATCATGCTTGAATGTAAATTGTTTGAGTTAAGCCAATATTAACATAACATATCTCAATCAAAATAGTGCATATTCAAATTTAATCTCAACTTCTCACATGGGATACTCTCTTGATTTTCACTCTTTAAAGTAGTGGTAAAGTGTTTACACTCAATCAATCTCATGAAAACACTTCTACCATATGCTTGCTTGTCCACCTATTCTCCACTAAAAGATCATGCAACTTCATAAATCAAGAGGTCTTTAATCAAGGTTGTAATGGGGCCAAGGGGTTTGTAATGTGGTTGAAGAACAAAAGGATAAAGATATCACAAAGGTTCCAAAGAGTTCATAAAGTTTAGAGACATAAAAAGATTATACAAAGAAACTTCTCAAAACTCTTTACAAGTACATAGTCACCTAGGCCGGATATTCATGTTGGGCCTTTTCTTCATTCTAAACAACTTTGTAACATCTTTTTCTTTTTCCACAAATTCAAGAGATGATTCATTTTTTTTTATATATAGGAATGTATTTGCCAGTATTCCATTTCTTTTTCTCTTGACTTTTCTTTTCTTTTCCCCCCACACTTATTTCTTGTTTCTAACCAAAAAATATCCCTTGTCTTTGCAACTTGTCTCAAATCATGCTAATTCATCTTTGGAACAAAGGTAAAGATATAAGTATATTTAGGTTAGGGACAAGTTATGGTTACCAAAGAGATAACTTATTCAATGTAGGCTCAAATTGGTTCACTAAGGGTGTGTTCTCTTGGAACATCAATAAGGGATGGTTGTTTGGCCCTGGCTAAAAATCCTAATGCCTCTATCATATTCATGTTGTCACATGCATCAATATAGTCTCAAAAGGTTTAAAGCAAGTTCTAGAGAATCATGTAATCATAAGAGCACTCAAGAAAGAAATTAGATTGATTTGTATAATGCATCAATCATTTTAGGCTCAAAAACTCACAATGATGATTATACAAGTCAGTTTTAAGTCTAAACATGCTTCTTTCTCAATCAACATATCATATTAACATTGGCTCATAAAAATTAGTATCAAGCTTAATTCTCATGAAAATCTTCTCACTAATAAATATGTTTTAGACTTATGCAATTCATATCTCATCATTGTATTAAAAAGGAACTAAAACACACTAAAAAATAATAATAATAATAAAGACTCATAAAAAAAAAAATAGTAGACAAAAATAAAAGAAATCCTAAATCATTCCCCCCACACTTAATTCTTACATTGTCCTCAATGTAAGTCTATTAACCCAAATGAAAGAATCATGTGTAAGAGAAAAGAACTAATAACATAAGAATAGGAACAACTAAGACTCAAAACAAAACAAAACCATGCAACCTAAATAATCCTAAAATACTAAACAAAAATTAACAAGTAAACATAAAAAGATTAAAATCAAACTGACAAGGTATGTCTGAAGTCTCCCTTACTCAGACCTTGTTCAGAATGAATACTTCTAAATTGCTTAAAACACAACAAACTTTTTTTTTTTTTTTTGAAAAGAAGAAATCAAACTGACAAGGTATGTCTCAAGTCTCCCTTACTCAGACCTTGTTTAGAATGAATACTTCTAAATGGCTTAAAACACAACAAATTTTTTTTTTTTTTTTAATTAGCAAAATATGTCCCTTACCCCATACTAAAATATGACATTGTCCCCAATGTCAAATTTTAAAGGTAGAATTTAGGAGATATTACCTGTAGAGGTTGCTAACCACTTATTATAATTGAGACACAACAAACAAAATGTTAGATAATGTCACAAAGACAAAGTGCAATCCACTCCTTGCTCGTCCATATCTCTTTTTCTTTTTCCGAGCGTTTGCGAAAAAACCGTAGAAAATAAATACTCATAAGCTTGGAGCTTTTTGAGTAAATCTTCAATGGTTGTAGCAGAAATTATGGTTCTCCTTGCCTCTGAAAACATGAATCCATTATCCACAGCATTATCTAAATATGAAAGCAAATTACTAAAATAACCATTAATATTAAGCAAACCAATGGGTTTCTTATTTGTGACCAAAGATGACCAAGAAGCCACGCAAGCTATTTCTTCCAATGTACCCAGACCTCCTGGTAAAGCAATGAATGCATCGGCAGAATGGTACATGATTGTTATCCGTTCAGGGATACTCCAGACTTGTATTTCCTTACCCAAGGTAGGTCCACAAAAATCTGTGAATAGTTTTGGCACGATTCCTAGAACTGGACTTCCTCCGGCGTGTGCTGCTGTAGCGACTGCTCCCATTAAACCCGTACTACCGCCTCCATAAATCAACTGGATCTTTTGTTGGGCAAGTATTACTCCAACTCTTATGGCTTCATCAGCGAATATGTTATTTTTCCCTGGATAAGCACCTCCAAAAACACAAATTTTTTTAATGCGTTGGGACGAAGTACTTTCCATTTTTTTTTCTTTTTTTTCGAGTGCCTGAAAGAGAATGAGTACGTGGTGTAATATATAGAGGACTGAGTAGTGAATCAGACAAGAGTAATAATGTCGCCGAAAGTGTATCTGACCTGTCAGAAGAAAATGTTAACCTAACAAAAGATTTTTGCGTGATTTCAGGAAGAAAATCAAAAAGAGAAGAAAAATCAACCGTAAAAGTCAAGAGTAATAATGTCGCCGAAAGTGTATTTGACCTGTCAGAAGAAAATGTTAACCTAACAAAAGATTTTTGCGTGATTTCAGGAAGAAAATAAAAAAGAGAAGAAAAATCAATCGTAAAAGACAAATAAAAAAAATGAGAATAATTACACAAATCGAATAACACGTAAATTAAACCGAAATAAAGTTATTGCAAATCAAACCAAAAGCTCAGAAGTCATTTATTGTAGTTGTGATTGTGGCTCACATCTTCCTCTGGTTTTACGTCCAGAAACGGCTTAAACGCCTTCTATGAGTCGAGGATATGCTTCCCATCCAGTTTTCTTACAAGCTGGCAAACAGGGTCTTTTAACATCAGATTCCCAAGATGTTGCCATTCCCTTTGGAATTGCGGCCATAAATCAAGAATTTCTCTTTGTACGTCTCCACTAGGATGCGTCTCAAGAGAAAGTTGGATATTACCCAAATTCTCCTTACTCAGTCCATCCTTAATGAATTCAATTTTATCATCTCGATTAGAGGACGGAATCCCAATAGAACGACATTTACCGTTACACGTCCATCGTGCACATTTGTGGCAATTTGAACTCACGCGCTTTGCTCGTCGCTTCTTTGCAAAAGTGCTTCTACATGTACCTGCTAAATGCAAAACAGGAAGATATTCATCTTCACGTACCTTGGCTTCAATTATCCAACGTATGTCTCCAGGAATCCCTTTGTGCATAAGCATTCTTAATCTTTCAAATCGAACTTGGTAAAGCTTCAGTAAAATATTTCGAGGAAAGGGAGGAAATCGTTTCTGCAATCTTGTGAGAATATCATCCATCCTGAAAAAAAAATGAAAAAAAATTGAAAGAGAAATTGGAAGAGAAATTTATATACAATATCAGTTTTGTGGGTAGCTGATGGAACCGATTTAAATAATCACGGAGTACCGTTATCCGCCATTTAACCGGGGTTAAAAAAAATTATATTTACATCTAGTTATTTTCAAAACAAGGATCAGAAAGAAAAACAACATAAAAAGACTCAAAAACAAATCACTCTAAATAAAATCCTAAATTCTTCCCCCCACACATAACTCTTACATTGTCATTAATGTAATGCTATTATCCCCCAATGCAAGAATTATATGTAAGAGAAAAGAACTATTAAACAAAAGAAACTTATGCAGCCTAAATGAACTTAAAAGCAGTAAACACAATTAACAAAGAAACATAAGAAATAAAATAAAAACAATAAAAATAATAAAAGAAAAAGGAAAAGAAAGAGAAAGCAAATCTGAATATGGAAGGTTGGTAATTTCATCTTTAATTGGGCTGCCTTCCCAATTAACACTTGAGTTAGTGTTTTGAATCTAACCAACACCCCTTCTTGGCTTTTTAGGCTTGTCAGGCTCATGCATGAAATTTCCCAAATTTATGCGTTTGAGAGGAAGCTTTCTTTGCACAACAGTGGATGCATTCTCCATTACAAGTATTATTCCATCATCCTTGGTGGTGCATATCTCATCCAGGAATGATGCATCTTTTGGTACTTGTTGAATGACATCCACAAACAAACTGTTTAAGGTTTCCAACGTGTCTTGTTCATGTTCATCCTCCTTGAACTTTGCGAATCTACTAGGAAAAGGTGGAGAAGAAACATTAGTAAAAATTGGAATCTCAAACGTTACCTCAGGTGCTGAAATACTCTTATTTGGATCATTGGCTTCATTATCCTCAAGAATAGAATTCATCTCTAATTTTGTCTCATCCTCATCTTGTTCCTCATTCTTCAAGGTCACAATAGTAGCATTCTCTTTTGGGTTAATCATCGTTTGGGCTGGGAGTTCTTCAGATCTTTGTGCTACCCATCCCACCATATTACTAGCCAATAGGCTCATTTGATTTTCCAAACTCTGGATGCTTGCCCTTGTTTCCTGTTGAAATTGCAAAGTATCAGTAACAAGAGAATGTACAAGATCTTCTAAAGAAGTACCTGAGTTTTGAGTTATATGTGGTGGCTGAAAAAGATCTGGTTCTTGAGACCATGATTGATTGAAGCTAGATGGATGAGAGTAATTGGCATAAGGATCTACTTCTTGGTAATTTTCCAAATAGCCATAATTAGTATGATCCCACCATCCCTCATGGTAAGTGTTTGAGTAATGATCATATTGTTGGTCTTGGAATACTTGATGGCCTTGACATCCTCCCATGGCCAATTGTTGAACTGGGGAGGTGAGATTGGCTTGTTGATTCTCCATGTTCATGTATGCCACCAACTCTTCAAGTGTTAGATTGCTCAATTCCATTGTTTTTTTTTTTTTTTTTTTTTTTTTAAATTTGAAAAGAAAAACTTGTATGTACAAGAAAATAAAACTAATTAGAACTGAAAATAAGAATAAACCAAGTAACAAATAAACTAAAGAAAGCAATCCCCGGCAACGGCGCCAAAAATTTGATGCACCCAAAAGAGTGTATCTTATTTAACCTTGCACTAAAAAGATCAATTATAAGTATAATGATTAGCAAGGGTCGAGTCCTCAGGGATTGGGTTTTAATCTATGAGTTATTAGTTTATAACTTACGTTCAAAGAAAACAATAAAAGAAAAGGGGTTTTTGAAGCCAGATTTAAACTAAAGTAAATAATAAGAATAAGATGCAAGGCGGTATAACCAGCCAATAAAAATATATATACTAAATTAGGCGGTATAACCAGCCAATAAAAATATATATACTAAATTAGGCGGTATAACCAGCCAATAAAAATAAAACAAAGTTAATATACAAATTAGGCGGTATAACCAGCCAATAAAAATAAATATACTTTTAAAAATAAGCAAACTAGAAAAGTAAGAAAACAAGTAAGAAGAATCAAATATGAAAAATATGGTTAAGGTTTCATTCTCCACCACTAGACATCATTAAGAATCAATTTCAGATCTATCAATATCAACCAACTATCAAAGTTAACAACCGTAGATAACAACAAGCTCTGTTATCCCAATCTTTCCTTAGTTTGTCGTTAAATAGAACAAGCTCTCTATTTAATCTCTAACCATTAAACAACCTAAAATAAGCTCTCTAAATTCAATTTAATGGCAGCTTTATGATGAGAAAGATAGGTTGATCTAAGCAACAAACACATAAGCTCGGATTGTTCAACTTAGGTTATGTTCCACTTTGTAATTATTGAAAACTTGACCATAATCATTAATCACAAATTGCCACTTATGAATAGGAAATCAAGACAATTACACGGATCAAGACTCCTAGACTAGCAATAGATAATTGTCAAGATCTATCTAGTTGTACACCTAAATAAATCAAGACAACATCATGAACAATTCTTGTAGAAGAACATAAGCAACTTTGATAGAAAATTAATGATAGATAGAATCTGAAAATCAATCACAAAACATGTCTAGGGCTTTGAAATCACCCTTAACCAAATAGAAGTTTAGCCTAGCATAGGCATTATAAACATAAAATTAAATAGAATCTAAGAAGAAAATAAAAGAAAGAAAGAAGAAGAAGAAGAATATTAATTATCCAACCTCTTGCTCTTTCTAAAGAAAAAGAAAACTAGAGAAAAGAAAGAAGAAGAAAACTTAGAGAATTTTATTACAATGGCTAATATCCTACCTATGTACAATATGATCCCTTACAATCATCCAAGGCCCTCTATTTATACACATTTTGGAGGGCTAAATGACAAGAGACAAGCTTTACAAATTTCAAAGGTAGGTATAATAGGTGGGTGAATTTTTCTAACAATTTTCGTCATATTGTATGACAATTTTGATCAGCCAACTTGATGGTCGATTTCGTCAATGTTGGAGGCCTGATCTGATCACATGGTCTTCTAGAAAAAGGTTCCCCTATCAGTTACGGATCCATAGCCGTTGGAATCAGCTCATTTGCTGATGTGGATAAGCAGATATGGGCAAAATACGAAAACAGGTCAGCACAGACGTCATTGCACATCAGCCAACTTGATGGTCGATTTCGTCAATATTAGAGGCCTGATCGGATCATATGGTCTTCTAGACAAAGGTTCCCGTATCAGTTACGGATCCATAGCCATTGGAATCAGCTCATTTGCTGATGTGGATAAGCAGATATGGGCAAAATACGAAAACAGGTCAGCACAGACGTCATTGCACATCAGCCAACTTGATGGTTGATTTCGCTAGGGAAAACGACTCCGTTTCAAGAAGTGTAAAACATGAAAAAGATAGATATGCCTCTTATCTTTGCACGGCTACAAATTGCAGCCTTATTGCTTCAGTGAAACGCCAGATATAGCTGATATGGCAAAAGGTGTCGGAACTGGAACTGAACTGGATTTGCCCTTAATTCTAGTAATCTGAAATCACTCAAAGAAACTTGTGAAAAACACCAAATTACATAAAAATATAAAAGATCATAAACACAATTAGACTAAACAATAATAACTCGTATTTGACACAAAACAATAATAAAACATAACTAAAAACTATATAATTATACGAGTTATCATACACAATAAATAAGTGGTTTTCACATGAAATAATGAACAATCTTAAGAATATTGATGATCATTGTTAGAAATGACCCAATACCTTCAACCTTCTCTTTGAGGCTTTCCTAAGCCTAAATCTTTTGAACCGAGACCACTTGAAAGATCTAATACTTCGAGGAATATGAATGATTGAATTTCATAAACCATTTTCGAAATGAAATAAGCAAAGATGTAGATCCTAGTCTAGGCTATGAACAAAGGAACAAAATTTTTGAAAATTTTCGAACTCCTTGAAATTAAGCAAATGAGACATTCTTTCAAGAATCTAGATCATGGTAATTTGATGTGTGTCAAGATTGTGCTAAAATCATTCATGACCTTTCCCAATGACCACAAAACACTAATTGCCTAAACACTTCATGATTGACACCCTGGGGCACAATGATTAAACTAGATTATCCCTTGTCCCATGAGAAAACCCGTTTTTTGGGTCATATTTTCCTTGTCTCTTCAAAGAACTCAGATTTGAAATTCATCCTTTTCAGTACAGACCTGGACTTGCTATGTTCCTCGTTGATACAAATTCTCATTGGTTAATCAAATTGGGGCATCATATGTGGAAATGATGGATACATGGTGAATAAGGATGGACTAAACGCATGAATCATTGGGGCATGCGCCAAAAAAAACAAAAAAAATGAAAAAAATGAAAAATTGTGATATCATGCATATCAGAATTCGGATGATTCCAAAGTGCAAAATAAAATTTTGATTATCTATTTCCCCTGGGGGATTGCTTTTCAAAGTGAATATTCATGCTTGACATGAGGAATGGCCATCTTTCATATTCCTTTCGCATAAAAAAAAGAAATTATCCATAGTCACCCCTTTTGAGCCAAAAGAATTTTTTCTTCTTTGAACCCTGATCAAGGATCACCCTCTACACTAGGGGGCAAATGTAAGGAAAGATCTTTTTGAAAGATTATTGAGAAACGAATCCTAGCTCAAAGACAGATGCAAAGCAAATGGAGCCCCGAATAAAGACGGGCTCACTCCGTTGAAAAAGAAGGGGGGCAAAATGAAAAAAAAGAAAAAAATGAAAAAAATGTGTGAAAGATATGGCAAATTGAAAGCCTAAAGCAAAGAAGAAAAAAAAAGCAAAGTCAAAAGGAAAGAAATGTCCAAGAAGGAACAAATGCTTCAAAGAGAATCCTCCTCAAAAAATAGATCCTTGATCTGATTACCCTCAAACACATATTTTGGGCCTATTTATCTTTTCTTTCTGAACCTTGAGCCATGGCCTACATTACATGCTTTAAAAGTCCATTTTGATCAAGCATGAATATTTAATTTGAAGGGTTTTCCTCAGATTTTATCCTATCTCATCAAATTCTCATTTCACTAAGGAAGAATTTAGAATTCTCAAGTGCTTAAAAAAAAAAAAAAAGAGAAAAATTGAAAAGAATGGGACTCTAGGGCGAAAACCCAAAAAACGGGCGGTCTAGAGTAGAATAGAAATTTTTGATGCCATCTATGAAAGTGCCGATACCACAAAAGAGAAGATCATCATAAAGAAGTGGTCATCGAGGAACATCTAGGAATTCCTGAACCTCCCAAAGTGTCAACTCTCATTCGGATGATTGATTTCAAACTGAAACTTTTTTCCTCCAAAATCAACTTTTCAGTTTAAACATCCCGGCCAATCTTGACGCTTGTCAAAATGCCTTGATATGGAAACTAAAAGAATGTTGAATTTGCCTGGTTCTCAATGAATTCATGATTTATAAAATCTGTTCCATTTGTGAGCCTAGAAGGGACATACATTTTTGTTGTGAAGTTTTCCTGGAAAAACCAAAATCTTGTTGTATCGAGCCTTGTCAATTCAAATTGAAAAACCCAAATTAATACTTAGAGAAATTTCTAACAGTGATCATCAGTCATCAAAAGATTTGTACATCATACACTGTGGAGTTAAAATTTTTGGCTTAGAAGTTTTCCTTAAATAAGCAAAATTGTTTTTCAAAAAGGGAAAATAAAAATATTTTTGAAATACCCATTTTTGATGTTGACATGAGACAAGGGTTTTTCTAACCCAAAGGTATAGAACTGCCAGGATAGGTCTTGACTTCCATATATGAGAAGAAGAAATCGAACTCAGTTCAGATCTCTATTGATGAAAGTTTGAAAACTTTTGGGGCAAAGAGAATAGCCAAAATGAATTGAAGGTATACTCTGATTTGAAGAAGAAAAATGAATTTGAAAGGCTAAGCCAAAGTCTAGAAAAACAACCGGGGGCATTTACATCACTCATGAGCACTCATCTCTTTATCGAGCTTTTGCATCTGCACAGTGTCGGCAAGCATTTGCATCATTCATGGGTATTTGCATTGGCATTATTCCATAAGCATCTGTATTTTACCTTTACATTTACATTCTTCACGGAATTCGCGTTTATGTCATCTCAAGCAATTGCATCATTTCTAGAATCATTGCATTTTCATTAATGTGTGGTAATTATAGTTACACCATTCATAAACCAGTTACATGAATACAATTAGTAGGGGCATCTGCATCATGAAACATGGGCATCAATCCAGGCCATTTGCATTTGCACTAAGAAATATTTTACATTTGCACCATGAAGCATGAGCACCTTGTTAAAAGACATGTGCATCTGCATCATTTCTCAAAGCTTCTGGTGGGGATATCCAGAATTTTACAGTTTTTAAAAGTGAACAAGTCTTCGGTGGTGATAGCTGAAGCCTCTGGTGGAGATATCCAGGGTTTTATAATTTTGAAAAATGAGAAATCTTCTTCTAAAAGGAGTTACTCAAAATTTTACAATGAGCAAGTCTTTGGTGGTGATAGCCAAAGCTTCTGGTGGGGATATCCAGAATTTTACAGTTTTAAAAGTGAACAAGTCTTCGGTAGTGATAGCTGAAGCCTCTGGTGGAGATATCCAGGGTTTTATAATTTTGAAACATGAGAAATCTTCTTCTGAAGGAGTTACTCAAACTTTTACAATGAGCAAGTCTTTGGTGGTGATAGCCAAAGCTTCTGGTGGGGATATCCAGAATTTTACAATTTTAAAAGTGAACAAGTCTTCGGTGGTGATAGCTGAAGCCTCTGGTAGAGATATCCAGGGTTTTATAATTTTGAAACACGAAAAATCTTCTTCTCAAGGAGTTACCCAGAATTTTACAATGAGCAAGTCTTTGGTGGTGATAACCAATGCTTCTGGTGGGGATATCCAGAATTTTACAGTTTTAAAAGTGAAGAAGTCTTCGGTGGTGATAGCTGAAGCCTCTGGTGGAGATATCCAGGGTTTTATAATTTTGAAAAATGAGAAATCTTCTTTTGGAGGAGTTATCTAGAATTTTATTCAACATGTGCATCTACATCAAAAAGCATTTGCATCAATCTAAGTTAGTTGAATCTGCTGATAACTCGTATAATTATATAGTTTTTAGTTATGTTTTATTATTGTTTTGTGTTAAATACGAGTTATTATTGCTTAGTCTAATTGTGTTTATGATATTTTATATTTTATGTAATTTTGTGTTTTTCACGAGTTTCTTTGAGTGATTTCAGATTACTAGGTTAAATCAAGAATTAAGGGCAAATCCAGTTCAGTTCCAGTTCCGACACCTTTTGCCATATCAGCCATATCTGGAGTTTCACTGAAGCAATAAGGCTGAATTTTTTACAGTGCAAGGTTAAGAGGCATATCTATCTTTTTTCATGTTTTACACTTCTTGAAACGGAGTCGTTTTCCCTAGCGAAATCGACCATCAAGTTGGCTGATGTGCAATGACGTCTGTGCTGACCGGTTTTGGTATTTTGACCATATCTTCCGATCCACAAGATCAAATGATCTGATTCTAATGGCTATGGATCCGTAACTGATAGGGGTATATTTTTCTAGAAGACCATTTGATCAGATCGAGCCTCCAACATTGACAAAATCGACCATCAAGCTGGCTGATCAGAATTGTCATACAATATGACGAAAATTGTTAGAAAAAATGCACCCACCTATTATACCTACCTTTGAAATTTATAAAGCTTGTCTCTTGTCATTTAGCTCTCCAAAATGTGTATAAATAGAGGGCCTTGGATGAGCATTATGGTACATTGTAGGATATTAGCCATTGTAATAAAATTCTCTAAGTTTTCTTCTTCTTTCCTTTCTCTAGTTTTCTTTTTCTTTATTTACTTATGTTTATTACATTTCTTTTCATTTTATTCATATCTAGTATGTGTTGCTAATCATATTGTTGAGGTGATGAGGTGAAGCTTTTGGTAAATGCTAAGGTTAGTCTCTTAAACATGAGCTAAAATGAATCATCATTTATAAACACTAGTATAGATAATATTTTCTTTTGGTTTAAAATCATACTTGCAAAGTAGGGATCTTGATTCATTATTGACAAGGAAAATGGCACAGTAAATGCTTGGTTTCATAACCTTGATTTGTTGTAGACATATACCTTGGCATAAGGAATGCTTGGACTCTTTTTATGAGTTTTGAGGACACCAAATGAACATAATATCATATGCTATGGACGTTGGACAATTTGGACTGAATTGCTAAACCTTCCGATTGGAACCTCCTTTATGTGTGGATTTCAATTGTGTAATAAAACAAGATTAATCTTAGCATAACACCAAGAGTGGATTCTCTAACCTCAACATCTTTTCTTATTGTTTTTTATATCTTGTTTAATTTCTTTTATATTTTGTTTATTTTGTTCTCTAATATCTTGTTTATCTTATTTTGTTGTTGATTCCCTAATATCTTGTTTACTTTCTTTGTCTTATATATTTATAAACTTATACTTACTAATACGCTTCCCTGTGGTTCGACCTCGGACACCCGAGAATTTATTACTTGAACATAACCTGCACTTGGGTTTACAACTCTTAATTGAGTCTCCATCAAGTTTTTGGCGCCGTTGCCGGGGAGGCAATACTAAGTATATAAGTTTATAAGTATATTTATTTTTATTGGCTGGTTATACCGCCTAATTTTCTATATATTTATATTTATATTGTATATTAACTTTGTTTTATTTTTATTGGCTGGTTATACCGCCTAATCTGTATATTAACTTTGTTTTATGCTTGTTTGGCGACGTGATTTTAGATCTCGTCGTTTAGTTAGATTTTATTGTGAAACTTTTTCAGGTAATCTTTCTAATACAACTCCGACCATGGCTGACAATGAAAGTGTTCATGCTGAAGATGAGAACAGACAAGTACGCACCATGCGTGACTACTTGCAACCAACTCGAAGCTCATCACCCTCTTGTTTTATTTTTCCTCTCAATGCAAACAACTTTCGTTTTAAACCAGGTATGATAGCTTTGCTTCCAAATTTCCATGGGTTAGAATCGGAAAGTGCTTACTCGTTTCTAAAAGACTTCGAAGATGTATGTGTCACCTTTAATGACCAACAATGTACAAATGAAATTGTCAAGCTAAAATTATTTCCTTTTTCTTTAAAAGATAAAGCAAAAATTTGGCTTCATAATTTAAAACCAAGGTCAATTGGCACATGGCAAGAATTACAAACTGAGTTTCTAAAGAAATTTTTCCCAGCACATAAAACTACTGCTTTGAAAAGACAAATTCAAAATTTCAATCAAAATCAAAATGAAGCATTTTTTCAGTGCTGGGAGCGTTTTAAAGATTTGTTAAGTTCTTGTCCACATCATGGTTTTGAAAAATGGCGTCTTATTAGTTTCTTTTATGAAAGTTTAACTCCCGAAACTAAACAATTTGTTGAAACAATGTGTAACGGTGAGTTTCTAGAAAAAGAACCTGAAGAAGCCTTTGACTACCTAGACCATTTGGCAGATAACTCTCAAGCCTGGCACACAGATAATTCCTCTGAAAGTTCCAATAGATATAATCTTGTTTCTAACAGAGGTAAATATCATTTTAGTCAAGAAGATGAGATAAAAGCTAAAGTAGCTAATTTGGCTAGAAAGATTGAAGCCATGGAACTTAGAGAAGTAAAAGAAGTCAAAACGGTTAAAAATGAAGAAAGTTGTGGAATTTGTGAAATCATGGGACACCCCACTTCTGAATGTCCAAACATTCCCATTCTTAAAGAAGCGTTGCATGATCAAGTAAATTCCATAAACACATTTAAAAAGCCTTTTCCTTCTCCTTACTCTGAAACGTATAACCCTGAATGGAGAAATCATCCCAACTTCAGTTGGCGGAATAATAATCATGTTCAGGTACCACAATCTCAAAAGCCGGGCAACACTTTTTCCTATCAACCTTCACATGTACAAACCTTGGAAGAGACATTGCAAGCATTCATGCAAACACAAGCAAATGTGAATAACCAAACTTCACAGGACATCAATGAGATCAAAAACACCTTGTCCACATTGACAGCTTCATTACGCACTCAAGAAAAAGGTAAGTTTCCTGCTCAACCTCAGCCTAACCCTTCTACTCAATGTCTTGTTTCTTGCTCCAATGAAACTCAACAGGAAAATGCCAGTTCTATCACAACTCTTCGAAGTGGAAAGGCAATTGACAAAAACATTCCATCAAAAGACCAAGATCCTCCTTCCCCTCCGAAAAGTAATGGTAAGGATGATGGTAAGTCTGAACTTCTTGAAAATTTGGACAAAGAAAAAGGTATGCATCCTGCTCCTTTTCCTCAAAGGTTGCAAACAATAAAGAATTTGAATCAAAATGCAGAAATTTATGAACTTTTCAAACAAGTTAAGATTAACATTCCTTTATTGGATGCAATCAAACAAGTTCCATCTTATGCTAAATTTTTGAAGGACATGTGCACAGTTAAAAGGAAACATAATGTACAAAAGAAAGCATTTCTGACGGAAAGTGTGAGCTCAATCATTCAGCACCTTACTCCACCAAAATTCAAAGATCCTGGATGTCCAACAATCTCATGCATCATTGGAAACACTAGAATAGAACGTGCATTGCTTGATCTTGGTGCTAGTGTTAATCTTTTGCCTTTTTCTGTTTATCAACAGTTAGGTTTAGGTGAACTCAAGGAAACACCTGTTACACTTCAACTAGCTGATCGTTCTGTAAAAATTCCTCGAGGGATAACTGAAGATGTTTTGGTTCAAATTGATAATTTTTACTTCCCTGTTGATTTTATTGTTTTGGACACACATCCTGTTTCAAATCCAAATGTTCAAATTCCTGTTATATTAGGCCGTCCATTTCTTGCAACTTCTAATGCTCTGATAAATTGCAGGAATGGTAATTTGAACATTTCTTTTGGAAATATGACTTTAGAATTAAATGTGTTCAACATTTGCAAGCAACCTGGTGATGATTCAGAAGTACATGAAGTGGATTTCATTGAAGAACTTGTTCATGAACATCTCACCACTACCACATTCCATGATCCTTTAGAAGCTTATTTAATTGAATGTGAGTTTGATAATGCTTCAGAAATTTCACACACTGATTCTTTGTTAAATTCTTTTCAGGATAAGCATTGTTGGAAACAAAAGTTTGAGGAACTTCCATCACTCACAAATGTCACTGTACCATCAACTATTGAACCACCCAAGCTGGATTTAAAACCATTGCCATCCGAGCTAAAATATTCCTTTTTGGGTGAGAATGAAACTTTTCCAGTCATAATTTCTTCACATCTTGATGAACTACAAGAAGGTAAGTTGTTACAACTTTTGAAAATGCACAAAAATTCATTAGGATGGACCTTAGCTGACATAAAGGGAATAAGCCCATTAATCTGCACACATAATATTTATTTAGAGGAAAATGCTAAACCCTCTAGACAAATGCAACGAAGGCTTAATCCTAATATGAAAGAAGTAGTGAAAAATGAAGTCATTAAACTTCTAGATAATGGAATCATTTATCCTATCTCTGATAGCAAATGGGTAAGTCCTACTCAAGTCGTACCTAAGAAATCTGGAGTTACTGTAGTTAAAAATGAAAACAATGAATTAATTCCAACTAGGACTGTTACTGGTTGGCGCATGTGCATTGACTACAGGAAACTTAACTCAGTGACGAGGAAAGATCATTTCCCTTTGCCTTTCATGGATCAAATCTTAGAAAGAGTTGCAGGGCATGAGTTTTATTGTTTTCTAGATGGATATTCTGGGTATAATCAAATTGCCATTGCACTTGAGGACCAAGAGAAAACCACTTTTACATGTCCTTTTGGTACTTTTGCATATCGTAGAATGCCATTTGGATTATGTAACGCCCCTGCCACATTTCAAAGATGCATGCTTAGTATTTTTAGTGACATGATTGAACGTAATCTTGAGATTTTCATGGATGATTTTTCTGTTTCTGGTGATTCATTTGATGATTGCTTAGCCAATTTGAAAAATGTATTGATTAGGTGTGAAGAAAAAAATCTTGTTCTTAATTGGGAAAAATGTCATTTCATGGTCACTAAAGGTATTGTACTAGGTCACATTGTTTCTGCAAAAGGGATTGAGATAGACAAGTCAAAAATTGAATTGATTGCTAATCTACCCACACCAAAGACAGTAAAGGACATTAGGTCATTCTTGGGACATGCAGGTTTTTATAGAAGATTCATAAAAGATTTTAGCACGATATCTAAACCTCTATGTAATCTTTTAATGAAAGACACTGCATTTGAATGGACTAAAGGTTGTGAAGATGCTTTTGAAAAACTCAAAAATATGCTCATTACTGCTCCTTTTATGAGATCTCCTGATTGGTCTTTACCATTTGAAATAATGTGTGATACTAGTGACTATGCTGTTGGTGCTGTGTTAGGACAAAGGAAAGATAAGAAACCACATGTAATTTACTATGCAAGTAAAACTTTAAATAGAGCCCAAATGAATTATTCCACTACAGAAAAGGAATTACTTGCAGTTGTTTTTGCATTGGATAAATTCAGATCTTACCTTGTTGGATCATCAATTGTTGTCTTTAGTGATCATGCAGCTTTAAAATATCTTCTCTCTAAGAATGATGCAAAACCTAGGTTGCTGAGGTGGATC
This sequence comes from Fremontodendron californicum, assembly GCA_030761205.1. Classification (NCBI taxonomy): domain Eukaryota; kingdom Viridiplantae; phylum Streptophyta; class Magnoliopsida; order Malvales; family Malvaceae; genus Fremontodendron; species Fremontodendron californicum. Next base: position 26,058,289 of record JAULJL010000013.1, read on the forward strand.
CTTTTGCTGCAAGAATTTGACATCACCATTCGAGATAAAAAAGGAGTAGAAAATGTGGTGGCTGATCATTTATCAAGACTTGTTTGTGATGAATCTTTTGGAACCTCACCAATAAATGATACTTTTCCTGATGAACAACTTCTAATTGTCTCCACGACACCTTGGTTTGCTGACATTGCTAATTTTCTTGCTATAGGAAAAATTCCTTCTCAATGGAGCCCCCAAGATAAAAGGAAGTTTCTGAATGAGGTAAAGAAGTTCTACTGGGATGACCCTTACTTGTCCAAATATTGTCCTGATCAGATTTTTCGAAGATGCATTCCCGACAATGAGGTAAGTAGTGTAATTAAGTTTTGTCATTCCGAGGCATGTGGTGGTCATTTTTCATCAAAGAAAACTGCTGCAAAAATTTTACAGTGTGGATTTTACTGGCCAACTTTATTCAAAGATGCATATAATTTTTGCAAGTCATGTGAAAGTTGTCAAAAATTAGGTTCCATTTCGAAAAGAAACATGATGCCTTTGAACCCAATTCTTGTAATTGAAATTTTTGACTGTTGGGGTATTGATTTCATGGGACCATTTCCACCATCTTTTGGTTTCTTATACATTTTAGTTGCAATAGATTATGTTTCAAAGTGGATAGAGGCAATTCCATGTCGAAATAATGATCACAAAACAGTGATTAAATTTTTAAAAGAAAATATTTTGAGTCGATTTGGAATTCCTCGATCTATCATAAGTGATGGGGGAACACATTTTTGCAACAAGGTTTTTGAAACATTAATGAAGAAATATGCCATTACACACAAAGTTGCAACCCCTTATCACCCGCAGACAAATGGACAGGTAGAATTAGCAAATAGGGAGATTAAACAAATTTTGGAAAAGACGGTTAATCCAAATCGCAAAGATTGGTCTCTTAGACTTAACGATGCATTATGGGCCTATCGAACAGCTTTTAAAACAGCATTGGGCATGTCTCCTTATAGGCTAGTTTATGGAAAACCTTGTCATTTACCTGTGGAACTTGAGCATAAAGCATATTGGGCCATTAAAATGTTCAACTCAAACCTTGATGACGCTTCTAATTTACGGAAATTACAAATAAATGAACTTGAGGAACTCAGAAATGATGCATATGAGAATTCTAAAATTCATAAAGAAAGAACTAAAGCCTTTCATGACAAGTTAATTTCAAGAAAAACATTTGATGTTGGGCAAAAAGTTCTACTTTATAATTCTAGACTTCACATATTTCCTGGTAAGTTGAGATCAAGATGGACTGGCCCATTTGTGGTTAAGCATGTGTATCATTATGGAGCAGTTGACATTGAGAATCCTCAAAATGGTAACGTATTCAAGGTAAATGGACAAAGACTCAAACTCTTTTTGGAAAATCATGTTACTCAAGAAGAGGTTGTTTTTCTTTCTGATCCTTGTTTTGAAAATAACTAGATGTAAATATAATTTTTTTACCCCGGTTAAATGGCGGATAACGGTACTCCGTGATTATTTAAGTCGGTCCCATCAGCTACCCACAAAACTGATATTGTATATAAATTTCTCTTTCAATTTCTCTTTCATTTTATATTTCTTTTTTTTTTTCAGGATGGATGATATTCTCACAAGATTGCAGAAACGACTTCCTCATTTTCCTCGAAATATTTTACTGAAGCTTTACCAAGTTCGATTTGAAAGATTAAGAATGCTTATGCACAAAGGGATTCCTGAAGACATACGTTGGATAATTGAAGCCAAGGTACGTGAAGATGAATATCTTCCTGTTTTGCATTTACTTGGTACAGGTAGAAGCACTTTTGCAAAGAAGCGACGAGCAAAGCGCATGAGTTCAAATTGCCACAAATGTGCACGATGGACGTGTAACGGTAAATGTCGTTCTATTGGGATTCTGTCCTCTAATCGAGATGATAAAATTGAATTCATTAAGGATGGACTGAGTAAGGAGAATTTGGGTAATATCCAACTTTCTCTTGAGACGCATCCTAGTGGAGACGTACAAAGAGAAATTCTTGATTTATGGCCGCAATTCCAAAGGGAATGGCAACATCTTGGGAATCTGATGTTAAAAGACCCTGTTTGCCAGCTTGTAAGAAAACTGGATGGGAAGCATATCCTCGACTCATAGAAGGCGTTTAAGCCGTTTCTGGACGTAAAACCAGAGGAAGATGTGAGCCACAATCACAACTACAATAAATGACTTCTCAGCTTTTGGTTTGATTTGCAATAACTTCATTTCGATTTAATTTACGTGTTGTTCGATTTATTCTTTTCTTTTTTTTGCATTGGTCTTTTACGGTTGATTTTTCTTCTCTTTTTGATTTTCTTCCTGAAATCACGCAAAAATCTTTTGTCAGGTTAACATTTTCTTCTGACAGGTCAAATACACTTTCGGCGACATTATTACTCTTGTCTGATTCACTACTCAGTCCTCTATATATTACACCATGTACTCATTCTCTTTAAGGCACTCGAAAAAAATGGAAAGTACTTCGTCCCAGCGCATTGAAACAATTTGTGTCTTTGGAGGTGCTTATCGAGGGAAAAATAAAATATTCGCTGATGAAGCCATAAGAGTTGGAGTAATACTTGCCCAACAAAAGATCCAGTTGATTTATGGAGGCGGTAGTACGGGTTTAATGGGAGCAGTCGCTACAGCAGCACACGCCGGAGGAAGTCCAGTTCTAGGAATCGTGCCAAAACTATTCACAGGTTTTTGTGGACCTACCGTGGGTAAGGAAATACAAGTCTGGAGTATCCCTGAACGGATAACAATCATGTACCATTCTGCCGATGCATTCATTGCTTTACCAGGAGGTCTGGGTACATTGGAAGAAATAGCTTGCGTGGCTTCTTGGTCATCTTTGGTCACAAATAAGAAACCCATTGGTTTGCTTAATATTAATGGTTATTTTAGTAATTTGCTTTCATATTTAGATAATGCTGTGGATAATGGATTCATGTTTTCAGAGGCAAGGAGAACCATAATTTCTGCTACAACCATTGAAGATTTACTCAAAAAGCTCCAAGCTTATGAGTATTTATCTGCTACGGTTGTTTCGCAAACGCTCGGAAAAAGAAAAAGAGATATGGACGAGCAAGGAGTGGATTGCACTCTGTCTTTGTGACATTATCTAACATTTTGTTTGTTGTGTCTCAGTTATAATAAGTGGTTAGCAACCTCTGCAGGTAATATCTCCTAAATTCTACCTTTAGTAGGGGGTAAGGGACATATTTTGCTAATTTTAAAAAAAAAAAATTTGATGTGTTTTAAGCCATTTAGAAGTATTCATTCTGAACAAGGTCTGAGTAAGGGAGACTTGAGACATACCTTGTCATTTTGATTTCTTCTTTCAAAAAAAAAAAAAAAAAGTTTGTTGTGTTTTAAGTAATTTAGAAGTATTCATTCTGAACAAGGTCTGAGTAAGGGAGACTTGAGACATACCTTGTCAGTTTGATTTTAATCTTTTTATGTTTACTTGTTAATTTTTGTTTAGTATTTTAGGATTATTTAGGTTGCATGAGTTTGTTTTGTTTTGAGTCTTAGTTATTCCTATTCTTATGTTATTAGTTCTTTTCTCTTACACATGATTCTTTCATTTGGGTTAATAGACTTACATTGAGGACAATGTAAGAATTAAGTGTGGGGGGAACGATTTAGGATTTCTTTTATTTTTGTCTACTATTTTTTTTTATGAGTCTTTATTATTATTATTATTATTTTAATGTGTTCTAGTTCCTTTTTAATACAATGATGAGATATGAATTGCATAAGTCTAAAACAGATTTATTAGTGAGAAGATTTTCATGAGAATTGAGCTTGATGTCAACCTTTTTATGAGCCAATGTTAATATGATATGTTGATTGAGAAAGAAGCATGTTTAGACTTAATCTGACTTGTATAATCATTCTTGTGAGTTTTTGAGCCTATAATGATTGATGCATTATACAAATCAATCTAATTTCTTTCTTGAGTGCTCTTATGATTACATGATTCTCTAGAACTTGCTTTAAACCGTTTGAGACTATATTGATACATGTGACAACATGAATATGATAGAGGCATTAGGATTATAACCAGAGCCAAACAGCCATCCATTATTAATGTTCTAAGAGAACATCCCCACTAGTGAGCCAATTTGAGCCTACATTAAATATGCTATTTTATTGGTAACCAGAACTTACACCTAGCCTAAATATACTTATATCCTTACCCTTGTTCTAAAGATGGATTATATATTTTGAGACATATTGCAAAAACAAGGGATACTTTTTGAAAATTTGGGTTAGAACGAAAGATAAGTGTGGGGGAGGAGAGAGGCAAAAGTCAAGAGAAAAAGAAAGGGATCATTGTCAAATACATTGCCATATTAAAAAAAATATATATATATATCTTCTCTTGAACTTCTAGTTAAAGTAAAGAAAAAGATGTTACAAAGTTGGTTAGAATGAAGCAAAGGCTCAACATGAATATTTAGCCTATGTTATTATGTGCTTTATAAGAGTTTTGAGAAGTTTTATTTGTATGATCTTATTATGTCTCTAAACTCTATGAACTCTTTGGAACCTTTGTGATATCTTTATCCTTTTGTTCTTTAACCACATTATAACCCTTTGGCCCCATTACAACCTTGAAAAAAAGACCTCTTGATTTATGAAGTTGTATGATCTAAATAGTGGAGAATAGGTGGACAAGCAAGCATATGGTAGAACTGTTTTCATGAGATTGATTGAGTGTAAACCCTTTACCACTACTTTAAAGAGTGAAAATCATGAGAGTATAGTGAGAAGTTGAGATTAAGTTGAATATGCACTATTTTGATTGAAATATGTTATGTTAATATTGGCTTAACTCATTTATTTACATTCAAGCATGAATTTTTGTGAAATTCTTTGAGCTATTGATTAGTTTATAAGACTTGTTCAAAGATTGTCTCTAATTTATATTGAAAGGATTAGGAGTAAATATTTTTAGTGTATGTAGTTTACTTATATTTTAGTTTTTCAATGTTTGTGGGTATCGTTCTAGCAAACCCTCACGAGACTAAACTCGTCCACTAGGGACACCTAGGGGTTTAAAGGCTTGTGTCACATGCGAAGTGCCACCATGATTTCCAACGAAAATGGATTAGATTAGATTTTCTTATTTTATTTTTATTGAGTCGTTGTTAGGGACTAGCAACAATCTAAGTGTGGGGGTGTGATAACTCGTATAATTATATAGTTTTTAGTTATGTTTTATTATTGTTTTGTGTCAAATACGAGTTATTATTGCTTAGTCTAATTGTGTTTATGATATTTTATATTTTTATGTAATTTTGTGTTTTTCACGAGTTTCTTTGAGTGATTTCAGATTACTAGGTTAAATCAAGAATTAAGGGCAAATCCAGTTCAGTTCCAGTTCCGACACCTTTTCCCATATCAGCCATATCTGGAGTTTCACTGAAGCAATAAGGCTGAATTTTTTACAGTGCAAATTTAAGAGGCATATCTATCTTTTTCATGTTTTACACTTCTTGAAACGGAGTCGTTTTCCCTAGCGAAATCGACCATCAAGTTGGCTGATATGCAATGACGTCTATGCTAACCGGTTTTGGTATTTTGACCATATCTTCCGATCCACATGAGCAAATGATCTGATTCCAACGGCTATGGATCCGTAACTGATAGGGGTATATTTTTCTAGAAGACCATTTGATCAGATCGAGCCTCCAACATTGACAAAATCGACGATCAAGCTGGCTGATCAGAATTGTCATACAACATGACGAAAATTGTTAGAAAAATGCACCCACCTATTATACCTACCTTTGAAATTTATAAAGCTTGTCTCTTGTCATTTAGCTCTCTAAAATGTGTATAAATAGAGGGCCTTGGATGAGCATTATGGTACATTAGTAGGATATTAGCCATTGTAATAAAATTCTCTAAGTTTTCTTCTTCTTTCCTTTCTCTAGTTTTCTTTTTCTTTATTTACTTATGTTTATTACATTTCTTTTCATTTTATTCATATCTAGTATGTGTTGCTAATCATATTGTTGAGGTGATGAGGTGAAGCTTTTGGTAAATGCTAAGGTTAGTCTCTTAAACATGAGCTAAAATGAATCATCATTTATAAACACTAGTATAGATAATATTTTCTTTTGGTTTAAAATCATACTTGCAAAGTAGGGATCTTGATTCATTATTGACAAGGAAAATGGCACAGTAAATGCTTGGTTTCATAACCTTGATTTGTTGTAGACATATACCTTGGCATAAGGAATGCTTGGACTCTTTTTATGAGTTTTGAGGACACCAAATGAACATAATATCATATGCTATGGACGTTGGACAATTTGGACTGAATTGCTAAACCTTCCGATTGGAACCTCCTTTATGTGTGGATTTCAATTGTGTAATAAAACAAGATTAATCTTAGCATAACACCAAGAGTGGATTCTCTAACCTCAACATCTTTTCTTATTGTTTTTTATATCTTGTTTAATTTCTTTTATATTTTGTTTATTTTGTTCTCTAATATCTTGTTTATCTTATTTTGTTGTTGATTCCCTAATATCTTGTTTACTTTCTTTGTCTTATATATTTATAAACTTATACTTACTAATACGCTTCCCTGTGGTTCGACCTCGGACACCCGAGAATTTATTACTTGAACATAACCTGCACTTGGGTTTACAACTCTTAATTGAGTCTCCATCAAGTTTTTGGCGCCGTTGCCGGGGAGGCAATACTAAGTATATAAGTTTATAAGTATATTTATTTTTATTGGCTGGTTATACCGCCTAATTTTCTATATATTTATATTTATATTGTATATTAACTTTGTTTTATTTTTATTGGCTGGTTATACCGCCTAATCTGTATATTAACTTTGTTTTATGCTTGTTTGGCGACGTGATTTTAGATCTCGTCGTTTAGTTAGATTTTATTGTGAAACTTTTTCAGGTAATCTTTCTAATACAACTCCGACCATGGCTGACAATGAAAGTGTTCATGCTGAAGATGAGAACAGACAAGTACGCACCATGCGTGACTACTTGCAACCAACTCGAAGCTCATCACCCTCTTGTTTTATTTTTCCTCTCAATGCAAACAACTTTCGTTTTAAACCAGGTATGATAGCTTTGCTTCCAAATTTCCATGGGTTAGAATCGGAAAGTGCTTACTCGTTTCTAAAAGACTTCGAAGATGTATGTGTCACCTTTAATGACCAACAATGTACAAATGAAATTGTCAAGCTAAAATTATTTCCTTTTTCTTTAAAAGATAAAGCAAAAATTTGGCTTCATAATTTAAAACCAAGGTCAATTGGCACATGGCAAGAATTACAAACTGAGTTTCTAAAGAAATTTTTCCCAGCACATAAAACTACTGCTTTGAAAAGACAAATTCAAAATTTCAATCAAAATCAAAATGAAGCATTTTTTCAGTGCTGGGAGCGTTTTAAAGATTTGTTAAGTTCTTGTCCACATCATGGTTTTGAAAAATGGCGTCTTATTAGTTTCTTTTATGAAAGTTTAACTCCCGAAACTAAACAATTTGTTGAAACAATGTGTAACGGTGAGTTTCTAGAAAAAGAACCTGAAGAAGCCTTTGACTACCTAGACCATTTGGCAGATAACTCTCAAGCCTGGCACACAGATAATTCCTCTGAAAGTTCCAATAGATATAATCTTGTTTCTAACAGAGGTAAATATCATTTTAGTCAAGAAGATGAGATAAAAGCTAAAGTAGCTAATTTGGCTAGAAAGATTGAAGCCATGGAACTTAGAGAAGTAAAAGAAGTCAAAACGGTTAAAAATGAAGAAAGTTGTGGAATTTGTGAAATCATGGGACACCCCACTTCTGAATGTCCAAACATTCCCATTCTTAAAGAAGCGTTGCATGATCAAGTAAATTCCATAAACACATTTAAAAAGCCTTTTCCTTCTCCTTACTCTGAAACGTATAACCCTGAATGGAGAAATCATCCCAACTTCAGTTGGCGGAATAATAATCATGTTCAGGTACCACAATCTCAAAAGCCGGGCAACACTTTTTCCCATCAACCTTCACATGTACAAACCTTGGAAGAGACATTGCAAGCATTCATGCAAACACAAGCAAATGTGAATAACCAAACTTCACAGGACATCAATGAGATCAAAAACACCTTGTCCACATTGACAGCTTCATTACGCACTCAAGAAAAAGGTAAGTTTCCTGCTCAACCTCAGCCTAACCCTTCTACTCAATGTCTTGTTTCTTGCTCCAATGAAACTCAACAGGAAAATGCCAGTTCTATCACAACTCTTCGAAGTGGAAAGGCAATTGACAAAAACATTCCATCAAAAGACCAAGATCCTCCTTCCCCTCCGAAAAGTAATGGTAAGGATGATGGTAAGTCTGAACTTCTTGAAAATTTGGACAAAGAAAAAGGTATGCATCCTGCTCCTTTTCCTCAAAGGTTGCAAACAATAAAGAATTTGAATCAAAATGCAGAAATTTATGAACTTTTCAAACAAGTTAAGATTAACATTCCTTTATTGGATGCAATCAAACAAGTTCCATCTTATGCTAAATTTTTGAAGGACATGTGCACAGTTAAAAGGAAACATAATGTACAAAAGAAAGCATTTCTGACGGAAAGTGTGAGCTCAATCATTCAGCACCTTACTCCACCAAAATTCAAAGATCCTGGATGTCCAACAATCTCATGCATCATTGGAAACACTAGAATAGAACGTGCATTGCTTGATCTTGGTGCTAGTGTTAATCTTTTGCCTTTTTCTGTTTATCAACAGTTAGGTTTAGGTGAACTCAAGGAAACACCTGTTACACTTCAACTAGCTGATCGTTCTGTAAAAATTCCTCGAGGGATAACTGAAGATGTTTTGGTTCAAATTGATAATTTTTACTTCCCTGTTGATTTTATTGTTTTGGACACACATCCTGTTTCAAATCCAAATGTTCAAATTCCTGTTATATTAGGCCGTCCATTTCTTGCAACTTCTAATGCTCTGATAAATTGCAGGAATGGTAATTTGAACATTTCTTTTGGAAATATGACTTTAGAATTAAATGTGTTCAACATTTGCAAGCAACCTGGTGATGATTCAGAAGTACATGAAGTGGATTTCATTGAAGAACTTGTTCATGAACATCTCACCACTACCACATTCCATGATCCTTTAGAAGCTTATTTAATTGAATGTGAGTTTGATAATGCTTCAGAAATTTCACACACTGATTCTTTGTTAAATTCTTTTCAGGATAAGCATTGTTGGAAACAAAAGTTTGAGGAACTTCCATCACTCACAAATGTCACTGTACCATCAACTATTGAACCACCCAAGCTGGATTTAAAACCATTGCCATCCGAGCTAAAATATTCCTTTTTGGGTGAGAATGAAACTTTTCCAGTCATAATTTCTTCACATCTTGATGAACTACAAGAAGGTAAGTTGTTACAACTTTTGAAAATGCACAAAAATGCATTAGGATGGACCTTAGCTGACATAAAGGGAATAAGCCCATTAATCTGCACACATAATATTTATTTAGAGGAAAATGCTAAACCCTCTAGACAAATGCAACGAAGGCTTAATCCTAATATGAAAGAAGTAGTGAAAAATGAAGTCATTAAACTTCTAGATAATGGAATCATTTATCCTATCTCTGATAGCAAATGGGTAAGTCCTACTCAAGTCGTACCTAAGAAATCTGGAGTTACTGTAGTTAAAAATGAAAACAATGAATTAATTCCAACTAGGACTGTTACTGGTTGGCGCATGTGCATTGACTACAGGAAACTTAACTCAGTGACGAGGAAAGATCATTTCCCTTTGCCTTTCATGGATCAAATCTTAGAAAGAGTTGCAGGGCATGAGTTTTATTGTTTTCTAGATGGATATTCTGGGTATAATCAAATTGCCATTGCACTTGAGGACCAAGAGAAAACCACTTTTACATGTCCTTTTGGTACTTTTGCATATCGTAGAATGCCATTTGGATTATGTAACGCCCCTGCCACATTTCAAAGATGCATGCTTAGTATTTTTAGTGACATGATTGAACGTAATCTTGAGATTTTCATGGATGATTTTTCTGTTTCTGGTGATTCATTTGATGATTGCTTAGCCAATTTGAAAAATGTATTGATTAGGTGTGAAGAAAAAAATCTTGTTCTTAATTGGGAAAAATGTCATTTCATGGTCACTAAAGGTATTGTACTAGGTCACATTGTTTCTGCAAAAGGGATTGAGGTAGACAAGTCAAAAATTGAATTGATTGCTAATCTACCCACACCAAAGACAGTAAAGGACATTAGGTCATTCTTGGGACATGCAGGTTTTTATAGAAGATTCATAAAAGATTTTAGCACGATATCTAAACCTCTATGTAATCTTTTAATGAAAGACACTGCATTTGAATGGACTAAAGGTTGTGAAGATGCTTTTGAAAAACTCAAAAATATGCTCATTACTGCTCCTTTTATGAGATCTCCTGATTGGTCTTTACCATTTGAAATAATGTGTGATACTAGTGACTATGCTGTTGGTGCTGTGTTAGGACAAAGGAAAGATAAGAAACCACATGTAATTTACTATGCAAGTAAAACTTTAAATAGAGCCCAAATGAATTATTCCACTACAGAAAAGGAATTACTTGCAGTTGTTTTTGCATTGGATAAATTCAGATCTTACCTTGTTGGATCATCAATTGTTGTCTTTAGTGATCATGCAGCTTTAAAATATCTTCTCTCTAAGAATGATGCAAAACCTAGGTTGCTGAGGTGGATCCTTTTGCTGCAAGAATTTGACATCACCATTCGAGATAAAAAAGGAGTAGAAAATGTGGTGGCTGATCATTTATCAAGACTTGTTTGTGATGAATCTTTTGGAACCTCACCAATAAATGATACTTTTCCTGATGAACAACTTCTAATTGTCTCCACGACACCTTGGTTTGCTGACATTGCTAATTTTCTTGCTATAGGAAAAATTCCTTCTCAATGGAGCCCCCAAGATAAAAGGAAGTTTCTGAATGAGGTAAAGAAGTTCTACTGGGATGACCCTTACTTGTCCAAATATTGTCCTGATCAGATTTTTCGAAGATGCATTCCCGACAATGAGGTAAGTAGTGTAATTAAGTTTTGTCATTCCGAGGCATGTGGTGGTCATTTTTCATCAAAGAAAACTGCTGCAAAAATTTTACAGTGTGGATTTTACTGGCCAACTTTATTCAAAGATGCATATAATTTTTGCAAGTCATGTGAAAGTTGTCAAAAATTAGGTTCCATTTCGAAAAGAAACATGATGCCTTTGAACCCAATTCTTGTAATTGAAATTTTTGACTGTTGGGGTATTGATTTCATGGGACCATTTCCACCATCTTTTGGTTTCTTATACATTTTAGTTGCAATAGATTATGTTTCAAAGTGGATAGAGGCAATTCCATGTCGAAATAATGATCACAAAACAGTGATTAAATTTTTAAAAGAAAATATTTTGAGTCGATTTGGAATTCCTCGATCTATCATAAGTGATGGGGGAACACATTTTTGCAACAAGGTTTTTGAAATATTAATGAAGAAATATGCCATTACACACAAAGTTGCAACCCCTTATCACCCGCAGACAAATGGACAGGTAGAATTAGCAAATAGGGAGATTAAACAAATTTTGGAAAAGACGGTTAATCCAAATCGCAAAGATTGGTCTCTTAGACTTAACGATGCATTATGGGCCTATCGAACAGCTTTTAAAACAGCATTGGGCATGTCTCCTTATAGGCTAGTTTATGGAAAACCTTGTCATTTACCTGTGGAACTTGAGCATAAAGCATATTGGGCCATTAAAATGTTCAACTCAAACCTTGATGACGCTTCTAATTTACGGAAATTACAAATAAATGAACTTGAGGAACTCAGAAATGATGCATATGAGAATTCTAAAATTCATAAAGAAAGAACTAAAGCCTTTCATGACAAGTTAATTTCAAGAAAAACATTTGATGTTGGGCAAAAAGTTCTACTTTATAATTCTAGACTTCACATATTTCCTGGTAAGTTGAGATCAAGATGGACTGGCCCATTTGTGGTTAAGCATGTGTATCATTATGGAGCAGTTGACATTGAGAATCCTCAAAATGGTAACGTATTCAAGGTAAATGGACAAAGACTCAAACTCTTTTTGGAAAATCATGTTACTCAAGAAGAGGTTGTTTTTCTTTCTGATCCTTGTTTTGAAAATAACTAGATGTAAATATAATTTTTTTACCCCGGTTAAATGGCGGATAACGGTACTCCGTGATTATTTAAGTCGGTCCCATCAGCTACCCACAAAACTGATATTGTATATAAATTTCTCTTTCAATTTCTCTTTCATTTTATATTTCTTTTTTTTTTTTCAGGATGGATGATATTCTCACAAGATTGCAGAAACGACTTCCTCATTTTCCTCGAAATATTTTACTGAAGCTTTACCAAGTTCGATTTGAAAGATTAAGAATGCTTATGCACAAAGGGATTCCTGAAGATATATGTTGGATAATTGAAGCCAAGGTACGTGAAGATGAATATCTTCCTGTTTTGCATTTACTTGGTACAGGTAGAAGCACTTTTGCAAAGAAGCGACGAGCAAAGCGCATGAGTTCAAATTGCCACAAATGTGCACGATGGACGTGTAACGGTAAATGTCGTTCTATTGGGATTCTGTCCTCTAATCGAGATGATAAAATTGAATTCATTAAGGATGGACTGAGTAAGGAGAATTTGGGTAATATCCAACTTTCTCTTGAGACGCATCCTAGTGGAGACGTACAAAGAGAAATTCTTGATTTATGGCCGCAATTCCAAAGGGAATGGCAACATCTTGGGAATCTGATGTTAAAAGACCCTGTTTGCCAGCTTGTAAGAAAACTGGATGGGAAGCATATCCTCGACTCATAGAAGGCGTTTAAGCCGTTTCTGGACGTAAAACCAGAGGAAGATGTGAGCCACAATCACAACTACAATAAATGACTTCTCAGCTTTTGGTTTGATTTGCAATAACTTCATTTCGGTTTAATTTACGTGTTGTTCGATTTATTCTTTTCTTTTTTTTGCATTGGTCTTTTACGGTTGATTTTTCTTCTCTTTTTGATTTTCTTCCTGAAATCACGCAAAAATCTTTTGTCAGGTTAACATTTTCTTCTGACAGGTCAAATACACTTTCGGCGACATTATTACTCTTGTCTGATTCACTACTCAGTCCTCTATATATTACACCATGTACTCATTCTCTTTCAGGCACTCGAAAAAAATGGAAAGTACTTCGTCCCAGCGCATTGAAACAATTTGTGTCTTTGGAGGTGCTTATCGAGGGAAAAATAAAATATTCGCTGATGAAGCCATAAGAGTTGGAGTAATACTTGCCCAACAAATGATCCAGTTGATTTATGGAGGCGGTAGTACGGGTTTAATGGGAGCAGTCGCTACAGCAGCACACGCCGGAGGAAGTCCAGTTCTAGGAATCGTGCCAAAACTATTCACAGGTTTTTGTGGACCTACCGTGGGTAAGGAAATACAAGTCTGGAGTATCCCTGAACGGATAACAATCATGTACCATTCTGCCGATGCATTCATTGCTTTACCAGGAGGTCTGGGTACATTGGAAGAAATAGCTTGCGTGGCTTCTTGGTCATCTTTGGTCACAAATAAGAAACCCATTGGTTTGCTTAATATTAATGGTTATTTTAGTAATTTGCTTTCATATTTAGATAATGCTGTGGATAATGGATTCATGTTTTCAGAGGCAAGGAGAACCATAATTTCTGCTACAACCATTGAAGATTTACTCAAAAAGCTCCAAGCTTATGAGTATTTATCTGCTACGGTTGTTTCGCAAACGCTCGGAAAAAGAAAAAGAGATATGGACGAGCAAGGAGTGGATTGCACTCTGTCTTTGTGACATTATCTAACATTTTGTTTGTTGTGTCTCAGTTATAATAAGTGGTTAGCAACCTCTGCAGGTAATATCTCCTAAATTCTACCTTTAGTAGGGGGTAAGGGACATATTTTGCTAATTTTAAAAAAAAAAAAAAAATTTGATGTGTTTTAAGCCATTTAGAAGTATTCATTCTGAACAAGGTCTGAGTAAGGGAGACTTGAGACATACCTTGTCATTTTGATTTCTTCTTTCAAAAAAAAAAAAAAAAGTTTGTTGTGTTTTAAGCAATTTAGAAGTATTCATTCTGAACAAGGTCTGAGTAAGGGAGACTTGAGACATACCTTGTCAGTTTGATTTTAATCTTTTTATGTTTACTTGTTAATTTTTGTTTAGTATTTTAGGATTATTTAGGTTGCATGAGTTTGTTTTGTTTTGAGTCTTAGTTATTCCTATTCTTATGTTATTAGTTCTTTTCTCTTACACATGATTCTTTCATTTGGGTTAATAGACTTACATTGAGGACAATGTAAGAATTAAGTGTGGGGGGAACGATTTAGGATTTCTTTTATTTTTGTCTACTATTTTTTTTTATGAGTCTTTATTATTATTATTATTATTTTAATGTGTTCTAGTTCCTTTTTAATACAATGATGAGATATGAATTGCATAAGTCTAAAACAGATTTATTAGTGAGAAGATTTTCATGAGAATTGAGCTTGATGTCAACCTTTTTATGAGCCAATGTTAATATGATATGTTGATTGAGAAAGAAGCATGTTTAGACTTAATCTGACTTGTATAATCATTCTTGTGAGTTTTTGAGCCTATAATGATTGATGCATTATACAAATCAATCTAATTTCTTTCTTGAGTGCTCTTATGATTACATGATTCTCTAGAACTTGCTTTAAACCGTTTGAGACTATATTGATACATGTGACAACATGAATATGATAGAGGCATTAGGATTATAACCAGAGCCAAACAGCCATCCATTATTAATGTTCTAAGAGAACATCCCCACTAGTGAGCCAATTTGAGCCTACATTAAATATGCTATTTTATTGGTAACCAGAACTTACACCTAGCCTAAATATACTTATATCCTTACCCTTGTTCTAAAGATGGATTATATATTTTGAGACATATTGCAAAAACAAGGGATACTTTTTGAAAATTTGGGTTAGAACGAAAGATAAGTGTGGGGGAGGAGAGAGGCAAAAGTCAAGAGAAAAAGAAAGGGATCATTGTCAAATACATTGCCATATTAAAAAAAATATATATATATATCTTCTCTTGAACTTCTAGTTAAAGTAAAGAAAAAGATGTTACAAAGTTGGTTAGAATGAAGCAAAGGCTCAACATGAATATTTAGCCTATGTTATTATGTGCTTTATAAGAGTTTTGAGAAGTTTTATTTGTATGATCTTATTATGTCTCTAAACTCTATGAACTCTTTGGAACCTTTGTGATATCTTTATCCTTTTGTTCTTTAACCACATTATAACCCTTTGGCCCCATTACAACCTTGAAAAAAAGACCTCTTGATTTATGAAGTTGTATGATCTAAATAGTGGAGAATAGGTGGACAAGCAAGCATATGGTAGAACTGTTTTCATGAGATTGATTGAGTGTAAACCCTTTACCACTACTTTAAAGAGTGAAAATCATGAGAGTATAGTGAGAAGTTGAGATTAAGTTGAATATGCACTATTTTGATTGAAATATGTTATGTTAATATTGGCTTAACTCATTTATTTACATTCAAGCATGAATTTTTGTGAAATTCTTTGAGCTATTGATTAGTTTATAAGACTTGTTCAAAGATTGTCTCTAATTTATATTGAAAGGATTAGGAGTAAATATTTTTAGTGTATGTAGTTTACTTATATTTTAGTTTTTCAATGTTTGTGGGTATCGTTCTAGCAAACCCTCACGAGACTAAACTCGTCCACTAGGGACACCTAGGGGTTTAAAGGCTTGTGTCACATGCGAAGTGCCACCATGATTTCCAACGAAAATGGATTAGATTAGATTTTCTTATTTTATTTTTATTGAGTCGTTGCTAGGGACTAGCAACAATCTAAGTGTGGGGGTGTGATAACTCGTATAATTATATAGTTTTTAGTTATGTTTTATTATTGTTTTGTGTCAAATACGAGTTATTATTGCTTAGTCTAATTGTGTTTATGATATTTTATATTTTTATGTAATTTTGTGTTTTTCACGAGTTTCTTTGAGTGATTTCAGATTACTAGGTTAAATCAAGAATTAAGGGCAAATCCAGTTCAGTTCCAGTTCCGACACCTTTTCCCATATCAGCCATATCTGGAGTTTCACTGAAGCAATAAGGCTGAATTTTTTACAGTGCAAATTTAAGAGGCATATCTATCTTTTTCATGTTTTACACTTCTTGAAACGGAGTCGTTTTCCCTAGCGAAATCGACCATCAAGTTGGCTGATGTGCAATGACGTCTATGCTAACCGGTTTTGGTATTTTGACCATAGCTTCCGATCCACATGAGCAAATGATCTGATTCCAACGGCTATGGATCCGTAACTGATAGGGGTATATTTTTCTAGAAGACCATTTGATCAGATCGAGCCTCCAACATTGACAAAATCGACGATCAAGCTGGCTGATCAGAATTGTCATACAACATGACGAAAATTGTTAGAAAAATGCACCCACCTATTATACCTACCTTTGAAATTTATAAAGCTTGTCTCTTGTCATTTAGCTCTCTAAAATGTATATAAATAGAGGGCCTTGGATGAGCATTATGGTACATTAGTAGGATATTAGCCACTGTAATAAAATTCTCTAAGTTTTCTTCTTCTTTCCTTTCTCTAGTTTTCTTTTTCTTTATTTACTTATGTTTATTACATTTCTTTTCATTTTATTCATATCTAGTATGTGTTGCTAATCATATTGTTGAGGTGATGAGGTGAAGCTTTTGGTAAATGCTAAGGTTAGTCTCTTAAACATGAGCTAAAATGAATCATCATTTATAAACACTAGTATAGATAATATTTTCTTTTGGTTTAAAATCATACTTGCAAAGTAGGGATCTTGATTCATTATTGACAAGGAAAATGGCACAGTAAATGCTTGGTTTCATAACCTTGATTTGTTGTACACATATACCTTGGCATAAGGAATGCTTGGACTCTTTTTATGAGTTTTGAGGACACCAAATGAACATAATATCATATGCTATGGACGTTGGACAATTTGGACTGAATTGCTAAACCTTCCGATTGGAACCTCCTTTATGTGTGGATTTCAATTGTGTAATAAAACAAGATTAATCTTAGCATAACACCAAGAGTGGATTCTCTAACCTCAACATCTTTTCTTATTGTTTTTTATATCTTGTTTAATTTCTTTTATATTTTGTTTATTTTGTTCTCTAATATCTTGTTTATCTTATTTTGTTGTTGATTCCCTAATATCTTGTTTACTTTCTTTGTCTTATATATTTATAAACTTATACTTACTAATACGCTTCCCTGTGGTTCGACCTCGGACACCCGAGAATTTATTACTTGAACATAACCTGCACTTGGGTTTACAACTCTTAATTGAGTCTCCATCATCTGCATCAAGAAAATTTGCATCAAATCAAGTCATTTACATTTGCATCAAAGATATTTGCACCAATCTAAGTCATTTGCATCTACATCAAGAAGCGCTTGCATCAACTAAAGACATTTGCATTTGCATCATGAAGCATTTGCATCATCTCTTAAAGCTGTCATGTAGAGTCGAACTCGTTTTGCTTCTCAAATGAGTCGAGCCCCGAGATCATCGTCGAGGTACTTTTTTTTATTTATGAACAAGTCTTCGGTGGTGATAGCAGAAGCCTCTGGTGGAGATATCCAGAGTTTTAAAATCCTTTGAAAAGGTTAAAAGTCTTTGGTGGTGATAGCTGAAGCTTCTGGAGGTGATACCCAGAATTTTTTACAGTTTTAAAAATGAGCAAGACTTTGGTGGTGATAGCCAAAGCTTCTGGAGGAGATATCTAGAATTTTAAACACAGCTGAGAACAAGACAGGTTAAGGCCCCGAGACCATCGTCGAGGTAAATTCCTTTCTTGCAAATCGAATTCGTTTTCTTAAGACGAGTCGAGCCCCGAGATCATCGTCGAGGTACTTTTTTTATTATTACTATGAACAAGTCTTCGGTGGTGATAGCTGAAGCCTCTGGTGGAGATATCCAGAGTTTTAAAATCCTTTGAAAAGATAGAAAGTCTTCGGTGGTGATTGCTGAAGCTTATGGAGGTGATACCCAGAATTTTTACATTTAAAAAAAAAAATGAGCAAGACTTTGGTGGTGATAGTCGAAGCTTCTGGAGGAGATATCCAGAATTTTAAACACAGCTGAGAACAAGACAGGTTAAGGCCCCGAGACCATCGTCGAGGTCATTTCCTTTCTTGCAAATCGAATTCGTTTCCTTAAGACGAATCGAGCCTTGATTAGGTAGGGAATTCAATTTAAAGACAAATCTTCAATTTACTGTTTTTTTTTAAAAATATATATATATATATATATATAAAAAAAAAAAAATAAATAAAATGAAAAAAATGAAAAAAATTGAAAAAAAGAAAAAAGGAAAAATGAAAAAATAAAAAAAATAGAAAATGAAAAAAATGAAAAAAATGAAAAATGAAAAAGAAAAAGAAAACCCCTTTCCTTTCCTTCACATGTGATTTCACTGACCGTACAAAATTAGTGTTGGTTTATCTTTGCCTGATTCCTGATTCTCAGCAATAGCCAAAGAGGGGCAGCTGTAGACACCTAATTTTGTCCGGACCACTAAACAGGTATGTTTTCTTCCCATATTGATGTTTCCAAGTATAAAAAGACTGTTTTCATCCTGCAGGTGGTACTCCGAGACATAGTTTAAGAGGGCGAGCACAAAAAGTCAAACTTGAAAAAAAGTCAACCCCAAAAAAGTCAACCCCGAAAAAGTCAACCCCGAAAAAGTCAACCCCAGAAAGTCAACTACTGAAAAGTCAACCCACTTTCAAAATCAAGATTTTAAGTTCAATTGAAAAATGGAGAAAGAATTTTGATAATCCGAGGTCTACATTGAAAGATATGGAGTTCGGAAGTTAGGATTTGGAGATTCAGTAGAAAGGAAACCCTAATCCGACAAATTTGGGGAAAAGTGCTTAAACGATCAAACTGGTCGAAATTGA
This sequence comes from Fremontodendron californicum, assembly GCA_030761205.1. NCBI lineage: Eukaryota > Viridiplantae > Streptophyta > Magnoliopsida > Malvales > Malvaceae > Fremontodendron > Fremontodendron californicum. The sequence goes on from JAULJL010000013.1 coordinate 26,077,429, forward strand.
AGATTCCAAATGAAAGATAAGCATTGACTACGGGTAATGGAGAAGTCACTTGCAAGAAAAATCGAAAGAAAAGTCAATCCGGGAGAAAACCGAGAATTAGGGTTTTTAGTGGATTTCGGTGAAATCGGGAAGAATCACAGAAATGGCCCGACTTGGTAAGACCAAAGCCCCCAATGGATGAGGAATGATTAAAAAGGATGGCCCAGATTGAAGAAAATCTAAAAATCGGACTTGTTTTGAGCAAAACCGGGTTTCAGGTTAAAGGGCAAAATTGGAAAAATTTGGGAAAAATAGCAAATGGACTCCGAAAATTATGGAAAATTTGTCAATCTCATTCTTAAATAATTTTAAGGAGATTGGCGAAAGAAAATCTTGATTCCGAGATCGTTTGCAAAATGGCCAAATCCCGGGCTTCTTATGCAGTAATTCAAAAAGGAAAATCCTGGAAAAATAGCAAATGGACTCCAAAAATTCTGAAATTTGGCAAATCTCATTTTTAAATTATTTGGAAGAGATTGGCGAAATAAAATCTTGATTCCGAGTTCGTTTGCAAAATGGCCAAATCCCGGGCCTCCTATGCAGTAATTCAAGCCGATAAATCCCGAAAAAATACCAAATGAGCTCCAAAAATTATGAAAACTTCCAGATCACACTTTTTAATTATTTTGAAGAGATTGGTGAAGAAAAATCTTGATTTGGAGCTCGTTTAAAAAATGGTAAAAAGTAGGGGCATAAAAGGACATTTTGGGAAGAAAAAATCCAAATAAATAGCAAACGGACTCGGATAATTTTGAAAACTTCCAGAGCTCAATATTTTATTATTTTGGAATTATTTCAAAAATAAAAATTGAATTTGGAGTCCGTTTGATGTTTATTTGCATCCGGGGGGCAAAATGGTCATTTCACCCAAGCAACCGAAAAGGGCTTTTTTGGGCCTTTCAAAAATCAGAGCTGGGCTGGAAAAGAGAAGTGCTGGCCTGCCCAAGCCCAAAGGAAGGAGGAAGCTTAGGATTTTTTCAATCAAGTGATTAAAAATCAAGAGTTAAGTTAGAGATTTTCATTTTTTAGCCTAAGTCCCAATCCCACATCCCTTTGTAATGTCAAGCCAAGGAGGTGCTCACCTTATAAATAAGGAGTCTTGGCTTTTGGTTGAAGGCACCCATCACCCCTTGTGAGATAGTCTATACACTTGTATTAGGATTATCCGGGTGGTGAGTCATAGTGTTTTTGTTGAGAGGGTTTGTAGCTTAATCCGTTCAAAAGCTACTCTGAGGGTTTGTAGCTTAATCCGTTCAAAAGCTACTCTGAGGGTTTGTAGCTTAATCCGTTCAAAAGCTACTCTGAGGGTTTGTAGCTTAATCCGTTCAAAAGCTACTCTGAGGGTTTATAGCTTAATCCGTTCAAAAGCTACTTGTGAGAGGGTTTGTAGCTTAATCCGTTCAAAAGCTACTCTGAGGGTTTATAGCTTAATCCGTTCAAAAGCTACTTGGTGAGTTTTCATTTTAAAATAATGTTTCTTGTTCTTCCTTCATTTCCTTTCTTAAGTATATTTTTCTTACATTTTGTTTTTACAATAAACTCACCATGGCCAAATGGCCTACATTATTTATTTTAAGTTGTTGTTTTTGATTCATTTTACCATATTGTTTATGCTATTTTCTTTATTTTTGATATTTTAAATATTATGTTATTTCATGTTCTTAAGTTATATTTAATTTGGTTGCTTTGTTTGTTGCCATTTATGTCTTAGATATCATGTTTTTGCATTTTTAATTTTCTGTTTTCATGTTGTTTAAATTTGAGCATGTTTTAAAGTTAGCATATTAAGTGTTTGTGAAAATGCTTGTGTGATTCTTTGCATGATTCTTGTTTTATATCTTAGTTGAGCATGTTTTAGATTTAGCATATTAAGTGTTTGTGAAAATGCTTGTGTGATTTTTGTGTTATGACTTAGTTTTTCATGCTAGTATGCCAAGTGTTTGAGAAAATGCCATGCTTGTTGGAGCTTGAGGCCATTTGGCTACTCCATGTGTTTTGCATTGTGTGCTGCATTTTTTGTCATGCTAGTTGTTAGGTTTTTGCATTTGCATGATATTTGGTTGGATTTTTTGAATTAAGCATGCCTTGTTTTTGTGAAAATGCCATGCATATCTTAGGTCTAGGTTGCATTTATTGCCATGCAAGTTCATGTTAGGTCTAGGCCATATTATTTATGTCATGCATTTTCCTTACATTTAGTTTTAAATCCATGCATTTCATGCATTATGTTTTCTGCATTATTTCATGCATTTCATGTTCATGCCACTTGAATAATGACTTGAGCCAATTAATGGTTCAAGGTCATGCTCTCTTGAGCACACTTGTGGAAAATTAAGTTTGTCAAATTGATTATTCTACCTTTGTGATTTTTTTTACTTAGCCAATTTTTATCTAACTTTCAAAAAGTCCTAGCTACTGTTTTCAAGTCATTCTATGAGTTTCAAATATTTTTATTTTGATTTTTAAATGATTTTATCAAAGACAAAAAAAATGTGTGTTGGCAAAGCAGTTTTTTTTTTCTCCACCCAAAACTCGTACATCTCCGATTTTTCTGGGAATTCATCTTTGATCATAAAATTAAGTCGATTTTTTCCCGTGTATTTTTACATGTCCTGAGTCTCCAATAATTTTTTCAGAATTTTTGGAAGTTTTAAAAATAGGGTAAAAAATCATGGATTAAAACTGGACAGTGGAGTCAGAATTGATTTTAAAGAAAAACAAAGCAGTTTTTTCTCCTCAAAAAACTCGTACATCTCTGACTTTTCTGGGAATTCATCTTTGATCAGAAAATTAAGCCTATTTTTTATCGTATATTTTTACATGTCCTGAGTCTCCAGTAATTTTTTCAGAATTTTTGGAATTTTTAAAAATAGGGTAAAAAATCGTGGATTAAAACTGGACAGTGGAGTCAGAATTGGATTTAAAGAAAAACAAAGCAGTTTTTTCTCCTCTCAAAACTCGTACATCTCTGACTTTTCTGGGAATTCATCTTTGATCAGAAAATTAAGCCGATTTTTTATCGTGTAGTTTTACATGTCCTGAGTCTCCAGTATTTGTTTCAGAATTTTTTGAATTTTCAAAAATAGGGTAAAAAATCGTGGATTAAAACTGGACAGTGGAGTCAGAATCAAATTTAAAGAAAAATCATTTTTCTGTTTTGGTTAAGTTACTTAGAGTGGGCTGATTAGGAGGGTTAGCTACTGACTTAGGGTAATTTCTAAGCCTTTTTAAACTCTAAAAATGTTTTTTCAAGTCCCGGGTTAAGGGTAGTCAAGTCCGGATTTTTTTTTAACATAGGAAATTAGAGCCATTTAAAAAAAATTTAGCCCAGTTTTTATTCAAGCTTCTCAAAATTGTTTTCAAACAATCACAAAGTATTTTGGTTTTAGAATATTTAATTTGACATATTTTCCTAAGGTAGCCGGATATCTTTTTAGATATACGGATTTCCTTAATTAAAGGAAAAAATACATTTCATGCATTGCATTTTTATATTCATGCATTTTATATAATATGTGATTCTTGCCATAATAATTTCTATGTGTCATGACATTTAGGTTGCATTATATTATTTAGATTTTGCTATGTCATTTTATTTATGTCATGCCTATACATATTCATTTCTTTTAAATGTTTTCAAAAAAAGATAATGGTTTTCAATAAAAATAAAGATATTCCCGAGTTAAAATAATTCATGAGTTCTCTACCGGGTTTGCTGGAGGGAATTTCATCAATTATCATTAATAAAGGAATATCTTTCTTTCAAAAAAGAGAATGATTCGGAAAGTTTTTCAAAACTAATAAAAATTTCTATATTTTGCCACGTTTGTTGGGGAATATAAGAAAATTCTGAATTTATAAATTCCATATCATTTTCAATAAAAAAATAAAATTATTTTTCTTTAAATTGGGAATTAATTTGAAATACTAAATTTAAAACCAACTTTTACCGAGACTTGAGATAACACACGATTAATAAGGTACCGATTTATACGGGCGTTGTGGGGGTGCTAATCCTTCCCCGCACGTAACCGACTCCCGAACCCGCTTCTTTGATTTCTCTGGTTTAAAACGCAGACTTGAAATTGGTTTTTAAAATGTTTTAATTAATTTTTAAAATATTTTATAAAACCGGTTTTAATAGGTGGCCGATCACACCTAGCTAAAAAAGATTGGTGGCGACTCCATGTCTTTTTTAAGGTCATTTTCAAAACCTTCATTTCTAGAGGAATTAAGTCGACTTTTCCTCGGTTTTTTTTTTAAATGTCACGCTTAACGAATAATAAAGTCTTGCGATGAGACTCGTCGTTATTTTTTAGGTTGCGACATGATTATTTATAGAAAAAAAAATCTATGCGAAAATAATTAATTAAATTTTTTTTTACTTGGAATTTTTTAAGGAAAAATTAATACATTAACTTTTTTTAAAAAAAAATAAAATAATAAATTTCTTTTAGAATTTTTATTTTTATAAATAAAAATAATAATCACTACTTATTTATCAAAATGAACTTCATTATCTAAATTTCACCAAATAAATCTTATTTCTGATGACATTTAAAAATAAACATGTTACAAGATTTTTATAAAAATTAAGAAAATAAATAAATAAAAATAACCTAAGAAAGAAATTGTACCCACTATTTGATTGAAATTGGCCCAAAAATCTGTTGAGAATTGAGCCTACAGTTGGCTAGGCTTGAAAGCCTTCACGGACCGGGCCTGGGCTTGCTAGGCTAGCCTTTTCCTTTTTCATTTTTCCTTTTCTTTTCCTTTTCTTTTCTTTTTTCTTTTTTCTTTTTTCTTTTCTTTTCTTTTCTTTTTTTTCTTTTCTTTTCCCTTTTTTTTTTCTCCCCCCAGCCGGATCGGGTCAGGCGCGAGGACCCCAGGTTGAATCCGGGTCCGCGCACGGACCCTCCCCTTGCCAAAACGACGCCGTTTTGTTTCTTTATATAACCCCAAATTGTTTTTTTGATTCATTCTTTTTATTCTCTCTCTAACTCCCAACCCTCTCTCCATTCTCTCTAGACTCACAGCTAGAGATGGCAATTGGGCGGTTTCGGGTCAGGCTCATTCGGGTTCGGGTTCATTTAGGTTTGGGCCTATTCGGGTTTGGATCCATTCGGGTTTGGTTCCGGTTCGGGTTCGGATTTGTTTTACATCATTTTTATTTTATGTTAGATGTAATCAATTTTACATAATTTAAATATTTACTTTTAAAAATAAATGAAATATGTTATTATTATTTTTAAAAATAATCTTTTTGTACAATATGATATTTTTAATTTTATTTATTTATTAAAATCAATATTTGTTAGAACCAAAAGAATATAAAATTAATTTTTTATATAAAATAAAATTTTAAAATAATTTATTATAAAAAAATGATATATTATATGTCATAACAGTTTTTTTTTACCGCTAAGACGATTTTGAAAACAAAATAGAGTCGCCACCAATCTTTTTTGTAGGTGTGATTAGCCCCCTATTAAAACCGGTTTTAGTAAAATATTATAAAATTAATTAAAACATTTTGTAAAACCAATTTCGAAGTCCGCGCTTTGAACCAGAGAGAAAAAATAAATTGGGTTCGGGAGTCGGTTACGTGCGGGAAAGGATTAGCACCCCCGCAACGCCCGTTTAGAAAATGGTACCATTTAATCACGTGTTATCTTAAATCTCGATTTAATGGACTTGACATCAATATTTAAAAACAATTCTCTTTTTATTTTTTAATTTTTTCTTTTTTTCAAAACATGTTTATTCTCTTTTTGAATTTTTTTATTTTTTTGAAATGAAAGCAAACACAAATTTTTTACCGAGAACACTCATTAAATATTTTCAACACTCTTGGTGATATTTAACGAGATTCTCTCACCTTAAGATCTCTTAGGAATCACTACTGTGATATCCTTTGAATTTCGTCGTCGGCAATTCACATTTCTTAAAAAAAAAAAATTGCTTAAAAAGTAAATTAAAACGCTTTTAATAATTATTTTCGAAATAAAAGAAATTATCTATGTAAGAATAATTCTCGAATCACTCCGATATTTTCGATAATGTTTCGATTACTATTCTTACTCGGACCATTTCAAAGAACGATTGATTCTCCGACCATCCCGAGAAAAAAATCCGTTTTTAGAGAATTTTATTTACCGAAAATAATTTAAAAGACATGTATTAATTAGAAGAATTATTATTTTATAATTTTAAAATCGAAACAGAATAATAAAAATATGTCGAATGCTAGAAAAAAAATAAAAATAAAAATAATATTAAAATAAAAATAATAATAAAGGAAAGTAAAATCATACCCGAAAAATGTCGAGTATCCAAAAATCAGAATGCCGAAATTGATCTTCGTAAAATTCTTTGTTCTTTCTCGACCACCAGGAAACCCCAAACCGAACCCAGAAATCGGTCGACAGCCACCGTCCGTCGTCGTCCGCCGTCGTCTCCCACGGTGGTCGGAGTCCGTTTTGGCTCCCAAAACTCAGCCAAGATTCATCTCGAACCCTTCTCCTCAGATTCGAGATTAGTTTTTCCCGAATCTCAACTAAAAGCCCTAGATCTAGGTTTTTAGCCTTATCTCTCAAAGCCCCGATCCGATGCTGTCCGTCGTCGGACTTGGCCGAAATTTCGACCGAACCTTCCTCTCCTCCTAAACGTCCTTCTCACCGTTGGAAATGTCCACCGAGAGCTTAGAAACCCCCTAAATCATCAAGGGCCGAGACTCCACCCTCTGTTGTTTGTTGTTCATTTTTTTTTTTTTGCTTTTTTTTTTGTTTGCTGGGTTTTTGTTTTTTCTTAGGTGTGTGTGTGTGTTTGTGTGGTTTTTGGATATGGTGGCTGAATGGTGTTGGGTTTGGCCAGTGTGGGTCTCGGTGGTGTGAGTGCAGGGGTCTCAGTTCGGTTCTTTTCTTTTTTGATCTGCCCTCTGTTGTTTTTGAAGGGTTTTGGGTTCCTCGAAACCCTAGGGTTTGGGACTTGGGCCCCTGAATTCGGGGATCAGAAGGTTGCTTACAAGCAACCAGTGGCTATATGGGGGGTTGTGCAGGGCAGTGGGTGGCATGCAAGGTTGGGGTTGTAGGGGGGCCGCCGTGTGGGGTTGGGGTAGCTTGGGACTAAGGTTTCGGTGGTGCTAGGTTAGGTTGGGGATTGGGAAATGGGGCTGCTAGGTAGCAGGCCCTGTTGGGCCAGGCGGATTGGGCCTGCTAGATAGCAGGTCCTGTTGCAAATGGCCCGGGTCGGATTCGGATCCGACCCGGGGTAAAAATGGTTGCTACAGTTGCCCCTCTTTGCACATTACTGAGAATCAGGAATAGGGCAAAGACACGAGCAACGTTTTTGTCTGGGATTATGTATGCGCGCATTCTAAAGGTTTTCTCCGTAAGAGGTTTTGTCATTTGAAAAATAAACTGCTCCTCTTATCAGAGGCTCTATCTCTTGGAAAGTAAATTGCTCCTCTCATCAGAGGCTTTATCACTTGGAAAATAAATTGCTCCTCTCATCAGAGGCTCTATCACTTTGGAAAATAAACTGCTCCTCTCATCAGAGGCTCTATCACTTGAAAAATAAATTGCTCCTCTCATCAGAGGCTCTATCACTTGAAAAATAAATTGCTCCTCTCATCAAAGGCTCTATCACTTGGAAAATAAATTGCTCCTCTCATCAGAGGCTCTATCACTTGGAAAATAAATTGCTCCTATCATCAGAGGCTCGATCACTTGAAAAATAAATTGCTCCTCTCATCAGAGGCTCTTGGTTCATCGTCGAGGAAAGATCATGAGTTTTTTTTTTTTTTGAAAGCTTGTGATAAAACGATTTGCCTTAAAGAGATTACCTTGGCTAATCATACCAAGGCTCGACCCGTCTTAAGGAAACGAGTTCGACTTTGCAAGAATTGAAAATGGTACTTGGAGGTCTTGGAAATACGATCTTTTGAGAATAACGTCCGAAGGTCTTGAAACATGATTTTTGAGAATAATGCCCGGAGGTCTTAAAAAATGTCTTTTCTTTGAAAATTGTGTCCGGAGGTCTTATCCATGATTTTTTTGAATAATGCCCGGAGGTCTTAAAAAAATATCTTTTCTATGAAAATGGTGCCCGGAGGTCTTTTCCATGATTTTTGAGAATAATGTCCGGAGGTCTTAAAAATGTTTTTTCTTTGAAAATTGTGCGAGGTCTTATCCATCTTTTTAGAATAGTGCTTGGAGGTCTTATAAAATTATCTTTTCTTTGAAAATGGTGCCCGAAGGTCTTATCCATGATTTTTGAGAATAAAGCCCAGAGGTCTTGAGAACAGATGCCCGGAGGTCTTATAAATATCTTTTCTTTGAAAATGGTGGCTGGAGGTCTTATCCATGACTTTTGAGAATAGTGCCCGGAGGTCTTGAGAACAGATGCCCGGAGGTCTTAAAAGAGGTGCCCGGAGGTCTTAGAACAGATGCTCGGAGGTCTTATTTTTTTCTAATTTTCTTTTTCTTTCGTTTTGCCCGAAGGACTTAAAAGAGATACCCGGAGGTCTTAGAACAGATGCCCAGAGGTTTTTTTTTTTTTCCTTTTCTTTCGTTGTGCCCGAAGGACTTAAAAGAGATGCCCGGAGGTCTTCTTTTTTCTAATTTTCCTTTTCTTTTGCTGTGCCCGGAGGTCTTAAAAGAGGTGTCTGGAGGTCTGAAAAAGGTAACCCGGAGGTTTTAAATGCGGTGCCCGGAGGTCTTGGTGATCATACCTGAAAATCTTTCACAAGTATATCTTTGAAGAAAATCTCACTGAAGGTTCAAATTCAAATGTCAAAATTTCGAATAGTCAATGTCATGCATGAAATGTGAATGTCATGCGAAGTCAATGCATATGCCCCTTGATGATGCATGTGCAAGTACCCATGAATAATGTAAACATTTTACGACACGATGCAGATGCAAAACTCAATAAATATGTGAATGTTCATGAATGATGTAAATGCAAATGTCCCCAATTGTTTTTCCTGACTTTGGCTTAAACTTTCGAATTCGATTTTCCTTTTCAAACCAGAGTGTATCCTGAAACACTCGTGCCTCGCAAGAGACCACCTCTTTTCTTCAATCTGGTACTATCTCTTTACCCCGACAGTTTTCAAAACCTTATCGACAGGAGTCTGAGCCGAATTTCCATTTCTTCTAGTTTCATACCTTTGGGCCAGAAGAACCTTTGCCTCATGCCAACATCATTTTTATTCAAAATGGTTTCTTCCAAAAATATTTTCACTCTTTTTTTTTTGCTTGCTCTTTTTTTTTTTTGAAAAATATTTGTTCATTTACTGAAAACTTTTGAGCTGAAACTGTTATCCTCATGTTGTGATATCCAAATCTCTTGAAGATTGATGATCACTGTTAGAAGTTTTTCTGAGTGTCAATTCGAATTTTTCAAATTGAGTCGAAAGGCTTGGTAAAACAAGATTTTGGTTGATCCAAGGAGACTTCACAACAAGAAAAATGTATATCCTTTCTAGACTCACAAATGGAACAGGTTTTATAGAACATGAATTCTTTGGGAATCAAACAAATTCAGCCTTCTTTTAGTTTCCAAATCATGGCGTTTTGACAAACGTCAAGACTAGCTGGGATGTTCAAACTGGAAAGTTAATTCTGGAAGGGAAAACGGTCTCAGTTTTTGAAGTCAAACCTCCAAACGAGAGTTGACAGTTTTGGGATATTTTGGAATTCCCAGATGTTCCTTGATTTCTTCAAAATGACCTCTTCTTTTGTTATGGCCTTGATAATACCATTAGTGGCATCGAAATTCTCTCATTTTACTCTAGACTGCTCATTTTGGGTCTTGACCCTAGAGTCTCCTTCTTTCCATTTTTTCATTTTTTTTCTTTAAATGTTTCACCATGCATTCAAGAAATCAAGACTTATCCAAAAAGGATTTTTAGCCAGAATGGAGACCGGAGTCTCATGCATTTCTCTAAGAATAGACTCATCAATTTGAATTGCTATGCTCGATCAATAGGGTCTTTTCAAAGTACGTAATGTAAGCCTAGGTTCGAGGCTCTGAAAGAAAGGATAAATAGGCCCAAACATGGGTTTAAGGGTGATCAAATCAGAGATCATTTCATGAGGAGGATTCTCTTCGAAACATTTGTCTTTTCTAAGCTTTTCTCTTTATCCAGTGATTTCCATCACTTTTTTTTCTTCTTTTTCTAGGTGTTTTTGGGCTTTCATTTTTCCCTTTTTTACACTTTTTTTTTTTGCATTTCTATTTTGACAGAGTGAGCCCGTAGTTATTTGGAAGCTCAAATTGCTCTTTGATTCAAGGTATTCTTTTTTTGTCATTGAACCAGGGCTTCATTATATGTGACCTTTGAAAAGATCCTTCCTCGTATTTGCCCCCTAGTGTGGAGGGTGATCCTTGACCGGGGTTGAAAGAACGAAAGTATTCATTAGGCTCAAAAGGGGGAGCAAAAGGATATTTTTATAATTTGTGAAAGGATGATGAAAAATGACCATTTTTCATCTCAAACACAAGCACGTGAACCGAAGTTTCATTCCCTAGAGGAAAATAATGAAAAAGGTTTTTTTCCTTTCTTGAAACCATCTTGAATTTCATAAATGTATGATATCACACTCATTTTTTTATTTTATATTTTTTTGCTTTTTTTTATTTGATGCATGCCCCGAAAATATTTCATCCTTATTCACCACATGTCCTCCATATCTACAAATGATGCACCCTTTGACTGGTCATACAAATGAGAATTCGTATCATTACAAGGAACACCTCAAGTTTTTTTGGGTTGTCCGAAGGGACGAGAAAGAATATGGCTCAAAAATAGTTTTTTCTTGAAACATTAGAAAATCAGGTTTAGTCATTGTGCCCCGAGACATTAATCATGAAGTGATGTATGGGCAGCTCGTGTTTTGTGGTTACTGAAAGGGATGTGAATGGTTTTGGCATAACCTTGACACACATCAATTTACCATAATCTAGATTCTTGAAAAACTTTCACTTGTTTGAGACACCAAAGAGCTTGGATTTTTCGAAAAGTTTATTCCATTGCTCATAGCCTAAACTAGGATCTAAATTTTTCTTATTGCACTAACTATGGTTTCTGAAATTCAACAATATATTCCTGGAAGCATTGATTTTTTCAAACTCAAAAGATTCAAGCATAGGCAAGTCCGAAAGAGAGGTGGAAGGGTGTTGGGTCATTTCTAACAATGATCATCAATATTCTCAAGACTCCCCATCATTTCTTAATGTGAAGAAAGAATTTTTTTTCTTTAAGAACGCATTCTTCAAAATCAAGAATTTCCTTAATGTTTATTTTTGCAAATTCAAATTATTATTAAAACACAATAAACACAAAGCATTTGAAATTCAAAATTTATTTATTTTATGTGGATGCCAACATAAGATAAGTGCTTTCATGATGAGGCATAGAACTACATGCATATTCCTCAATACTTGTTGACATGCTTTTAAAGGTAACTATTCTCATCCTCAAAACCCCCAAAGAAGAAACTGATTTATGGCAATGCGGATTTTCACTATTCGATAAGCTCTGGAGTCAAAATTTCATCGCGGACAAGACCTTCATTCTTTTCCTTCAGTTGTCTGCATTTTTCAGTTGAATATCCAATTGCCCTCATGTGATACTCACACTTGCTGTTTGGGTCATAACTCCTTGCTGATGGGTTTGGAGCTGTTTTCAAAGGCACAGGGGTAAGGTATTGGTTCCTTATTAGTAATGGCAACAGTTCAGGGATTGGGATTGAAAATTTTTCTTGGTTGCCTCGCGGTCGTTTATGGGAAGTAGGCCTATTCGCAAGGATTGGCATAGGATTAGGTGTTTGGGGATGAATATTTGGTAGGTAAGGATAATGGCTTGGAGAGACATTGGTAGAGTAACTTGATTGATATGGAGGGAATTGGGGATATGGAGTGAATTTTCCCATAGCCTGGATATCTTCCTCTTTCTTTTCAGGTGCCTTGTTTTTCTCCACATTGGATGTCTTATCTCCTTCGAGTTTCCCGTTCTTGATAGCATTCTCAATCATCTCTCATGAGGTTACCATATCTGTAAAATTCTTTGCGGTGTTGCCGACGAGTCTATCATAGTACGGGACCTGCAGTGTATTCACAAAAAGGACAGTAATTTCCTTTTGAGTCAGGGGTGGTCGTACTTGGGTGGCCATGTCCATCCACCTCTGGGCATATTCTTTGAAGCTCTCAGTGGCCTTTTTCTCCATATTTTGCAAGGTGAGACGGTCAGGCGCCATATCGGTCATATGCTTGTATTGGCTTAGAAAAGCTTTAGCCAGATCATTCCAAGAGCGAATCTGATCCCTGCTCAATTGATTATACCACCTGATCCTGGATCCGCTGAGGCTATCCTAAAAATAGTGGAATAAAAGCTTATCATTATCCGTATGGCCCGTCATCTTTCGGCAGAACATAGTGATGTTGGCTGATGGATCGGTTGTCCCATCATATTTCCCAAAATCGGGGACTCTGAATTTAGGAGGAATGACTAAATCAGGAACCAAGCAACGTTCACTTGCATCTACACTCCCAAATACATCTGTGTTTTCCACTGCCCGGAGCCTTTCCTCTAACAGCTGATATTTTCTTTGGGAATTTGCTGACTCAGCCCCATTCAACGCAACCATTTTCAACTTTGCTTGTTCAGCTGGATCATCTAAGTTCAGGGTGTTGACAGGATTAACCGTGTTTTTATGAGACTGGCCATCTAAAATTACAAACTCATTATGATCTTTTTGTGCCTCCAACATTTCTTTAATGGCCAAGTTTTCGGTGTATCCATTTCCCTTGATCGTGGCAGACATCAGTTCCATGAGCTTGGTCATCTGTTCTCTAGATTCCTCTTGGGACTTTGCCGATTGTTTTTGGGACTTTGCCAATTGTTCTTGCGACTTTGCCAATTGTTCTTGCGACTTTGCCAATTGTTCCTGTAATTCCCTCTGTGCTCTTTCCATCCTATCCAATCTATTTTGTTCATCCTCCATGGTTTCGGCCTGCGTCATAGAGGTATGCAGTAATTCCTATACCTCTAATTTGAAAGAGAAATCTCTTCAAAGTTTTTTTTTAAAGCTAAGCCGACTTCATTTTTATTCCCCAAATGTGTTTCATGATGAATGAGCTATGAATGTCGTGATTGTAACACGATGCCCATATGATGCATGTAAAGAATAAACAACTTAATGCATGAACATATATAGTGAGTGACCATGTATGTCACGAATGCATGACCATATTGTTATGAATGCAATCACGATGTCAATATGATGCATGTAAAGAATAAATAAATTGATACACGGGTATATAGGGAGAATGACCATGTATGTTATGACTGTATTCCACAATGAATGACCATGCATATTATGACTGCAACGTGATGCCAATTTGATGTGTCTAAAGAATCAACAAATTAATGCATGAATATACAGAAAAATATTCAATAATTAAATTAACCATGACGGGACTGAACTTAATTATTCAACAATTTCATTGCACAAAATTTGCCCCCAAAATCAATCAACGATTTTTTTTAACATATTTTCCCCTCAAAAATCAAAATATTATTTTAAAAAAACAATTTTTATCAAAAACTTTTGGGGTAATGGGTCTTGTTATGGCACAGGTGTCCAAATATTTATTCAACACTACCGGTCTGCAATTCAATATAATCAATCAACAAGTGTTTATGCAATTTAACAAATGAGATTAGTATCACCGTGAAATAAAAAAAAAAAACAATTATAAATGTATATGCTTTATTTACAAGTGCACTCATGCATGAGATGTAGGAGATGTACGAAATGCAAGGGTGCTTGAAGGAAAGAATCTTTATATCTACAAATTCAAAAAATTAAAGAACATTTGCCCCGACAGTATCAACTTATTTAGGCATCACGGTGCCTTCGGGGTGAAATATCAAACTTATTGCAAGTAGCACAATGTACGTTCATCATTACCCGATTTACAGTGTTTGTCCGGAATGTAAAACAAATAGCGAAAGATCACAAATGTTCCTCCATGTGTTCCTAATTTCAGGGATATCCGATCGAAAATTCGATAAGGCTCTATCTAAGTGCACTACATGAGGTTGAATTAGGTTCTAAAAGCCCCAAATTGCTCCTCACTGTCGCCCGTGAAGGCTAGTAAGGCACCCCGAGTTAAACGGGTTCAATTTGTTGGAGTATATTTTCCAAGCTTATGCGGAGGTTATCAACTCACGAAAGCATAGGTACTTTATTACTTCGGAAGTGTTTCGCTAGCCCATGCAGAGGTTATTACCTGACGAGAGAATAGGTACTTTACTTCCATTTAAAGGGATAAAGCTCGGGTATAGAGCTTATGTATGAAATGCACGTGCTCATGTGTGAGAAGGAACAAACAAACCTTCTACTATTTGTCTACGACCCTTTATCCTAAACATTCCATGACTATTAAAATCAACAATGTATATATAAACAAAAAAAATAAACGACATAAAAACAATATGAATAAAGAATTAACAAATATCAAGATGTAAATGCAAGCAAAAATAAAAATAAACAAGTAAAGAAAGGAAGAAAATAAAGAGAATTAAAAATAAATACCAATTAAATCAATTAAATCGAGATTTTAAAATAACACATGATCAATTTGTGGCTCGACTCACAAAGGTCCCCAGTGGAGTCGCCAAGCTATCATAACGGTTTTTCGACCGCTAAGACGATTTTGAAAACAAAATGGAGTCGCCACCAATCTTTTTTGTAGGTGTGATTGGCCACCTATTAAAACCGATTTTAGTAAAATATTTTAAAATTAATTAAAACATTTTGTAAAATCAATTTCGAAGTCCGCGCTTTGAACCAGAGAGAAAAAAATTGGATTCGGGAGTCGGTTACGTGCGGGGAAGGATTAGCACCCCCGCAACGCCCGTTTAGAAAACGGTACCATTTAATCACGTGTTATCTTAAATCTCGATTTAATGGACTTGACATCAATATTTAAAAATAATTCTCTTTTTATTTTTTATTTTTTTATTTTTTTCAAAACATGTTTATTCTCTTTTTGAATTGTTTTTATTTTTTTGAAATGAAAGCGAACACAAATTTTTTACCAAGAACACTCATTAAATATTCCCAACACTCTTGGTGGTATTTAACAAGATTCTCTCACCTCAAGATATCTTAGGAATCACTACTGTGATATCCTTCGAATTCCGTCGTCGGCAATTCACATTTCTCAAAACATTTATTTTTTTTTTTGCTTGAAAAGTAAATTAAAACGCTTTTAATAATTATTTTCGAAATAAAAGAAATTATCTTTGTAAGAATAATTCTCGAATCACTCCGATATTTTCGATAATGTTTCGATTACTATTCTTACTCGGACCATTTCAAAGAACGATTGATGCTCCGACCATCCTGAGAAAGAAATCCGTTTTTAGAGAATTTTATTTATCGAAAATAATTTAAAAGACATGTATTAATTAGAAGAATTATTATTTTATAATTTTAAAATCGAAACAGAATAATAAAAATATGTCGAATGCTAGACAAAAATAAATAAATAAAAAAATAATAAAGGAAAGTAAAATCATACCTGAAAAATGTCGAGTATCCAAAAATCAGAATGCCGAAATTGATTTTGGTAAAATTCTTTATTCTTTCTCGACCACCTGAAAAATGTCGAGTATCCAAAAATCAGAATGCCGAAATTGATCTTCGTAAAATTATTTGTTCTTTCTCGACCACCAGGAAACCCCAAACCGAACCCAGAAACTGACCGACAGCCACCGTCCACCGCCATCCGCCGTCGTCTCCCACAGTGGTCGGAGTCTGTTTTGGCTCCCAAAACTCAGCCAAGATTCATCTCGAACCCCTCTCCTCAGATTCGGGCTTAGTTTTTCCCGAATCTCAACTAAAAGCCCTAGATCTAGGTTTTTAGCCTTGTCTCTCAAAGCCCCGATCCAATGCTGTCCGTCGTCGGACTTGGCCGAAATTTTGGCCGAACCTTCCTCTCCTCCTAAACGTCCTTCTCACCGTTGGAAATGTCCACCGAGAGCTTAGGAACCCCCTAAATCATCAAGGGCCGAGACTCCACCCTCTGTTGTTTGTTGTTTGGGTTTTTTTTGCTTTTTTTTTTTTGTTTGCTGGGTCTTTTTTTTTTCTTAGGTGTGTGTGTGTGTGTGTGTGTTTTGTGTGGTTTTTGGGTATGGTGGCTGAATGGTGTTGGGTTTGGCCAGTGTGGGTCTCGGTGGTGTGAGTGCAGGGGTCTCAGTTCGGTTTTTTTTTTTTTTTGATCTGCCCTCTGTTGTTTTTGAAGGGTTTTGGGACT
The DNA here is from genome assembly GCA_030761205.1 of Fremontodendron californicum. Lineage (NCBI taxonomy): Eukaryota > Viridiplantae > Streptophyta > Magnoliopsida > Malvales > Malvaceae > Fremontodendron > Fremontodendron californicum. The sequence continues at coordinate 26,093,800 of JAULJL010000013.1, forward strand.
TGGGTCCCTGAATTCGGGGATCATAAGGTTGCTTACAAGCAACCAGTGGCTATATAGGGGGTTGTGCAGGGCAGTGGGTGGCGTGCAAGGTTGGGGTTGTAGGGGGGCTGCCGTGTGGGGTTGGGGTAGCTTGGGACTAGGGTTTCGGTGGTGCTAGGTTAGGTTGGGGATTGGGAAATGGGCCTGCTAGGTAGCAGGCCCTGTTGGGCCAGGCGGATTGGGCCTACTAGATAGCAGGCCCTGTTGCAAATGGCCCGAGTCGGATTCGGATCCGACCCGGGCTAAAAACGGTTGCTACATTATAAATTAATCATATTAATATTCAAAATAATTTATTTGATGAATTCGAATTTCAACATGTAAATACATTATAATTTATATTCACTACAAAATAAAAGATTTTTAGGGACGAACCCTGGCATTAAACTTTGAGGCCTAAACGGGCTTTGACTACCCATTTACAAATATGGGCGGGTTTGGACAGAATTTGAGGTCCATATTTCGGATTGGTCCGAGCTTGGGCAAGTGAATATGGTATTGATACCATACCTAAACCCGGCCTAACCCAACCCATGAGCACCTCTATACCAAGTGAACCAATCTTGAATTTTGATATGATATGTTACTAAAAGTAAATTATATCAAGTGTAATAAAATAATAATTTAAAAAATACTTGTCCAAAATAAAATAAATAATAAATTAATTACAAAATTAAATTAGCTAATTATGTTAAATACTTTAAATTCTAAAAAGACATAATACTTTTATAAATTAATATTTGATGACTTAATTTAATAATATGCCTAAGAAAACTATATATATGTTGCAAAGAGCAACACATTTTTTTTTTAAGTAGTTTTTATCTATTTTTAATAATAAAAAAAACTATTATACTAGAGATAAGTTAAAATGAATTAATTGTTGTTAATTAATTTTAATATATAAAAAATACTATTATACTATTATAAGGGTACTCTTAAAATAACATAAATAAAGGATAATTAATATTTTATGTCAAAATAATTTCACATTTCTAAAATCTTTATGAGTTTAGAATTTTTAGATAGTGGATTCATCAAGATATGGGATATTAAAGTTATAAGTACAAAATATAATTTTATTTTTGATAAAATTATTATTTTATCATATATATAATATAAATTTAAATTTAAATTTTAATTAAATTATTAAAAAAGAGATTAGAATAAAATTGATAAATAAAGTTCTTGCTTTATAAAAAAATTATTTAATTACAATTTGATAGTTTTATTTTTAGTATTAAATTCGGGTTCTGGTCGGGCTCGAGTATTTTTGGGTTCGGGTTTTTTTGGGTTTAGGTCATTTCGGGTTCGGGCCCTTTCGGATTCGGGTAATTTCGGGCTCGGACCATTTTGGGTTCGGGTTTTTTCGAGTTCGGGTTTTTGACTTTTTGGTCAAATCGGGTTTGGGCGGGTTCGGGTTTTTCTGGGCGGATTTTTGAGTTCGGGTTCATTTTGCCACCTCTACTCACAGCCATCCCAGCCCAGAATCTGGCCGGCCACCGTCTCGGTCGTAGTCTGCCGCCGTTCGCAGTCGTCAGCTGTCGTTCACTAACGACTAAAATTTCCCAAATTTCGCTCTCCCCTTGTTTTCAACCTCCTCGTTTTTAATCCGAGGTTGATTTTTCAAAAAAAAAAATCCTCGATTCTTCTGGATCTAGGTCTAAAGTCTCGAGATCTCCTCCCGTTTCTGGCGTTTTCCACCTTTGGAACCACCCTAGATCCAAACCCGAGCCTACCCTTATCCCAAAGGTGATCTCGAACCATCGAAACCCTAGAAACCCAAAAGAAAAGCCTCTTCGTTTCCCCTTTTTTTTGTGTGTTTTCATTGTGGTTTTCTGTCTCAGGTTTCTGTGCAGGGTTTTTTTTTTTAGTGTGGTCTTGGTCTGTGTTTTTGTGGTTGGGATTGCAGGTGGGTGTGGGTCGGGTGTGTGTGTCTTGGGGGTTGCGGTGGTTTCAAATTTTTGAAGGAGGGAGTCAAATGGGGGCTAGGATCCGAGAGGTGAGGGGGGTGTTAGCTTCTCCGAATCTGGGGCCCTTGTGTGGTTCTTTTTTTTTTTGGTTTTTATGGTGGCTTGAGGGGGTTGAGTGTTGGGGAGGGTGGCGTGGGGAGTGGATGTGCAGGTGGGGGTGGGGGATGGGCTGTGGCGTGTGGCAGGGCGGTTGCCTGACAGGGGATGGGTTGCTTGGTGGCTGCCAGGGGTAGGGGAAGGGTGTTGGCGTGCACGGCAGGGGGGCTAGGGTTTTGGGTGACATGCAGGTGCTAGGGCTTGGCTGGTGCTAGGGTTTGGGCTTGGTTGGGCTAGGCAGCAAGCCTGGTGGCTACGCTGCTTGCCTAGTGGGCTTGCTAGGCCAGCAGGCCCAAACAGGCCCGGGATCCCGACCCGAAAATGAATTAATATCATAAAAATAAAAAATAATAACTAAATAAAAATAAAAGGATAAAAACTAAATAAAAAGAAAAAATAGATTTCGGATCTGACTCGAGTAGTGCCCGAACTAAAATTGATTACTACAAATATAGCCTTGAACGTTTTGCCTCTGAGGTGCAGACCCATTGTAGTTCATCACTCCTGTTGATAAATCTCCTGTTGAGTAAGGAAGTTGAGAGAACTTTGTGTCAAATCTGTAAAGAAAAGGAGCAAGAAAAGAAAGATATTGTTTTATCATTTTCCTTTTAAAATACTTTTTTTAAAATATATTTTATTCGGATAATAATATGTAAAATTGGCAACTTGAAACACTATTTCAAAGTCTCAAGTTCGAGTTTTAAAGATGGGTTAGTCGAATTTATAGAATCGAAGATTAAGAAATATAAACGTTAAATTATATATATTTTTATTTTTGAACTTGTTAAAGGATGAACTTTTAATTATAGAAAATAAGAATTTATAATTCTGCTAACACACACGATTGTTGGCTATGAACATCTTACTCATTCTTTGAATAATGCTTCATTTGGATACATCTTTCTATCAATCACCGTATCATAATTGCGTTTTGTGGTTCAATCCTAAAAATTCAATTATAAAACGACAACACATCGAAATCAAACATAAACCATCCTTATCTTGTTCTCCATCATTGCATATCTATACATGAAGAAATTCAGCCACACAGTGCCATAAAAGTAATGCTGATTTGTGCAGGTGTTGGCCAAATGATCCCCTTTACTTTCATTCACACATTAAATTGGGACATTTGAAGTGGAATTCGCTTTAATAATTGAAAATATTTCACTTTTTCTTGTTCTATTGTTCGGGTTTGTCTCCTTCCTCGTATATCACTTTTGAAAAGAAACAATTTCCTTGTATTATTCTTAAGAGAAAGTGATATATATATATATATATATATATTAGAATTCTGTGAGTAAAAATATATATTTTTAAAAAATAAATAAATTATATTTACAAAATTAAATATAAAAATTGAGTAATTTTTTTTAATGGATAATTTTTTAAAAGTAAATAAATAAATTTTTTATTAAAAAAATATAATTACTTTTATTTAATTTTTTGATTTTATAATTTGATTTGATTGTTTTGTAATTTCACTAATTGAATCACTCCTTTTATAATAATATAGATGTACACCCAAAAAAATAAGATTTTGCATTTTGTTTTTTTTTTTTTTTCATAAATTATCTTGAAATATGATGTAATCCAGCATTTATTCTTTGTTCAAACATCATCATTCAATTTTGCGTTCCTATTCTAATAAGAATATAGAAACTGAATTTGGAGATTCCTCTCCATTATTATTTTTTCTTTATTACTAATTCCTTATCACTGAAAATTAATGGATAAAATTAAAACCCTAATCTACTGCTTTAAATTAAGATGGAGTGAATGGATTATTATCATGTACACTAGCGGTGAATTTTTTTAAGTCCACAAGTGGAATTTACATGCTTTCATACGATTTATATTTGTATAGGTTGACCGTTGGATTTAACAATATAATCATACTCGTAGTGCACGTAAAGTTTCAAATCAATCCGATATTCATATCATATTGATCGAGAATACAGTCTTTTTTAATATATATTTAATTGTTAAAATTTTTTACATCGGAACAAATTGTTAAACATTTTTAATTTACTCGAAACTCGACGTGCATGATCTACGTGAATAGAATACGAAATACGACGATCGGTTTAAAAATATATAAATAGTATAAAAAATTACGAAAGTATTTAAACCCTACTTGTGGAGTTAAAAATATCCACTGTCAGTGTACATGATAATAATCCATTATATAATAGCAAAATTTTCCCAGATGATTAACTACCAACTTTACCACAAATTTTATTCATCCTTAAAATAAAGGGCCAAATACAAGACAGATTCAGAATAACAAACATACATATACAAAAGAAAGAAAAAAAAAATAAATAAAAAAATAAAAAAAAAAAAAGATGAAACCATGCAAATTGAAAATCTCACTGATTCGCAAACAACACTTAGAAATAACAGCGAAAACACAAGAAATTGCTAAGAACAGCCGACGTTGACGTCACCGATTCATCCCTCCTTCCGCCACAGGGGCCATTGTTACGCCAGGGCTTTGTCTACCGACATTTCCATTCCATCCTACAGACAATATATTTCATGTCGAATAATTAAAGAATTTGGATTATGTATTAATACGAAATGGAAGATAAATAACAAAATCATCAATTAAACTAAACAGACTCTTAATTTATTCTTTTTTTTTTTACCAAGTTTCATGTCGAATCCTTGGTTTCTGAGCTCGCGATACTCTTGACACAAGGCACAGTAGTGACAGAAACAGTGAACACAGAAATCAGGACAAGGGCTTGATTTCAATCCGTATTCCTTCCTGAGTTTTCTACGATAGCAGCATCCGTACAATGTTGAGAGAATAAAACCAGTTAAATGATGTATTCCTACATAGAGAACACAGTTTGCCCCACAAGCTTCAAAAACAAAGTAACCCAAAAATCAATACATATATATATATATATATATATATATACAAAATAAAAAACAATGAGGGAAACATATATATAATTAGAGGAGTGATTCACTTAAATTAGTGTAAAATTAAATTAATTTTACACATTTTTATAACTTTTTATATGATTTATATTTTAACAAACTGACCGTTGGATTTAAGAATATAATTGTACTCGTCGTGCACGTAAAGTTTCGAATAATCCGATATCTCTATCATATCGATCGAGTATACTGTCTTTTTCAATATATATTTAACGGTTGAAAGTTTTTTACATTGAAAAATAGTTAGACATTTTTAATTTACTCGAAACTTGACGTGCATGATTTAAGTGAATAGAACATGAAATACAACGGTCGGATTAAACAAATATAAATCATATAAAAAGTTATGAAAGTATGTAAAACTAATTTAATTTTACACTAATATAAATGGATCTCTCCTTATATATATATATATATATATATATATATATATATATATATATATATATATATATGCTTACAACATGATCCTTTCGTTATAATCTCTGCGTTTCTGCTAAAAGTAATACAGGGGCAGAAGGTTGTTAGGCAGCCTGTTAAAGGCATAGAAAAATGGAGGATTTAAATCCCATGAAAGAAGAATTATGGTAATTTGTTTGGAAGAGAAAAGGATGAAAGAATATATTATGTACAGAGTGAACAATCAGAGAAACAGTCGAAAAGTCCCGTAGACCAAGGGGGGATTCTCCGCTATATTTGTAGTTTGCCATTGTCGTGTGTACGTATCCTAGCCAGCAGCAACAATTAACTGTCCCTGTGGTACGGTAAACTTGTAGCAATCAAAAGTATAAACATGTACATATTATTAAGGGAAACGATTAGTCTACTACTGCTTCATTGTATTTTTGGATGTAAATATTTTGTCCTTAATTAGTTGTTGTATTATTGGTAATCAGCTATAGAGAATATCTCTTTTTTTTTATTTCCCAGTCATATACATTATATATATATACTCATTCATCCTTAATGAAAAGCAATCAAACCATTGTTATCTTCTCTCAAACTTATTAACACTTTTATGGTATCAGAGCTCTGCTAAAAAAAAAAAAATCAAACAAGTCTTGATCCTCCTTCTACAAATGGCCAATTCTCAAACATCTCTTATCTCTAAAAACTCTTCTTCCACTTCCTCCAATCATGATCGTTCCACTATAATCAATCCCTTTGATAATACTTCATCTCTTATTTCCATCAATACCAACACACAAATCTCCATCAAACTTAACTCCTCCAACTATTCATCATGGCGCTTTCAATTCCATGTTGTTCTCATAGGGTATGACCTTATGGGATTAATTGACGGATCCAAGCCTTGTCCTACGCAAACTATCATGACAAACAATGGTAGCACTCAAAATCCAGATTACTCTCTTTGGATTCTACAAGACCAACTAATACTCAGTGCTATAGCCGGCTCTATCTCTCCAAATCTCATTCCTTTTATGGCTTCCGCTCGCACATCACGTGAAGCGTGGAATATTCTTGCCAACACCTATGCCAAACCTTCTCGAGGACGACCCACACAATTGAAAGAAGATCTTCGTCTTCTCACAAAAGGAACACAGTCAATCACCGACTACATACAACATGTCAAAATTATCTACTACAAGAGGACGGACTTTTACCGATGGAATAATCTGTCGGTAAACGTCTGTTTTTCCGTCGGTGATGCATTTTACCGACGGAAAATTCTGTCGGAGATATCCGTCGATGATACTTAAGTCGGTGATACTAATTCAGTCGGTAAAGAAAAATCCGTCGGTAAAGAAACTATATCGACGGAATATTTCGTCGGTATTCTTTTATCACCGACGGAATAGTTTCGTCGGTTATTGATTTACCGACGGATGAATTTGATCGATAATGATCAATTATCGACGAAATATTCCGTCGGTAAATGTGCTTTATCGACGGATTATTCCGTCGGTAATTAATTTTTTTGAACAAAAAAGTAAATATTTAAAAAATAAATTATTAAAAAAAATTAAAAATAAAATGAAAATTTTATATAATAACACCATAAAAAATAAAATAAAATCCGTAAAAATATAAATAAAAAAATATTCAAATGTATCTCTCGAATATAAAAAATAAAAAAAAGAACTCATCACGAGGTACTACTGTCATCGGCTTCACTGTCTACCTCGGCATTGCCTCCGGCGTCACCTCCGACAGCACCGACTCCGGCAGCACTCGATCCAACACCCATGCCTAAGGCAGCACTGAGTCCAGTAACCTGAGTTTCGATCCCGCCTAATGCAGTTACTATCTGTGACTATAGTAAAGGTGTGATTATCGTATTCCAGCTCGTCACGATATTCTCAAGTCTCATGATTGAGGTTTGGATTTGCGAGACATCGGACCTCAATGCATGATAGTCCTCAGACGGCACTGTTGTCCGCTGCTGTGTAGTACTAGGATCACATGGAGCGTAACTGGCTGCATATGAACTTTGGTGACTGCCGGGTGAATCGAAAATTTGCCCTCTCTTCGGTCTCGCTCCAAACTCATAAACATGCGTCCGCGTAGTCTCAATGCCCCCAACAGCATTAGACCAGGACTGAGGGTTCGAAATCAGGATATGAAGACGTATTGTCCCCATATTTTTGCTGCAACGAAGCAGTATAATTTTCCTACAATCACAAATATTTAAATATATAAACAATTAATATGTGATATTGTAATGAACACATACATAAACACAAAGATCTGGTATAATTAATTAATGTAATATATAAAATATTGATAAAGTTAAATACTTACAGTTACAGCTTTAAACTTGTTGTCTACGTAATCACCCTAACCCTTTGCACGTTTATGGGTTTTGTTAAACAGCTCCAGGAAAGTCATGTTGCGCTGCAACTCTTGTGACTACAAATTAAAAGAAGAGAGAAAATTATGTTAAACCAATAAAAATTTTGAGTTAAGTCGATAAAACTTTGAAACAATAAATTGCTAAACAAAAATTAATCTTACCATCATTTCACCGGTAACTAGAAAAGGAACTGATCCACCAGTGTGCTTTGTAATGCTGCCATCTTTCTCTGTGTTCCTATTACTCTTGGCCTTTTGAGACCTATTTTTCCAAGCGTCGGTACTCTAGACACTATCAATTAATTGATCCCAAATATCGACTGCTATCCAATCACACCTGTAACTCTTGCAGTCTTCTATTCGATTCGTTTGAAAGAAAGACATGGCATTGTCCCTCTCAAAATTCATCATGTCCTTAAATCGATCCTTGTACGTGGCCTCCCATAATTTCCTAACTAGTGGTGTCTGCTCGGAAGGCCACTGGCATTTTCTCTACAATAAGAAATTATGAATTAATATATAGTATTAAACATAATTAAATTATAATTTGACTTTTAACCAAATCATATCTCAAATATAGTTCACATAGACAGTTTCACGTCAACATGTATCTTCGACCAAGTAGGCCACAGTCTGTTATAGTGTTGTCTGATGATGGAGGCAATGGTCAATTTTACAACTCTTCGTGAAAGTCCTAAAATCAATGATACGTGTTACTGGACAATAATTTATTTTACTCAAATAATTAAATTATCGAAATATTATTAACTTACGTGTTTTGAAGAATTGATAGTCGAAACCTGTCATCCGAATTACTCGGTGTCGATAATCTTTTCATCCGATCTCTACCTCATTTCCTCTGCTCAGTGGTAGTATCGGTAGACAGTGTAGGATGTGATGCAGGTACCTCTGTCTGCTGCTCGATGCCATCATTCGCGAAATACGTCGGTGTTGGCTCATTAAGTAAATACTGTGAAATTTCATCCAGCGATGACGTAGACGCCTGTAACGCGGGATCTGCCTGAGTCGTCGGAGTAAGTGGCAGTAGAGCGGGAGTCGATGTGGACGGTGCCACTATAGAGGGAGGCAATCTGGACGGATCCACTAGTGACGGATGCAGTGCAGAGGGATGCAGGGGCGATGGAGGTAATGCAGATGGAGTATGTGGCAATAGAGCTGAATAAGGTGGCAACTGTCTTGGTGGAGGGAGAAGACGCAGGTGGCAACTCTGGTGTAGCATTCCCCAGAGGACTATCCTCTAGATGGTCGAAATACATCCCACATAGAACTCTGTCCCTGTTCCTCGCATTTTATTAGTTAAATGAAAAATATTAAATTTATTATTAAATATTAAATTTATTAATAAATAAACAATAAAAAAAATCACAATGAACAATAACGGTAAATAATCACAATAACACATTATACAATTTAATGTAATATCTAATGTTATACTAAGGTTCACTTTGAATTCTTAGCACCTAATGCAGTTAAGCAATTGTCATTTTTTTTCTTCATTTTTACTCCTTTTCGTCATTTTTTGAACGTTTCCAATAATTTATTTATTTACTTAAATTTTTTTAATTATTTATTTTTGTTAACTCTCTTATTTTTTAGTTTACTTTTTAATTTTTTATTGAAAAGTTTTCAAATTATTTATTCAGTCAATATAATAAATAAAATTTATATAATTATTTATTGATGTATTTTAAATTTTTTTATAAAATGTTTACTTTGAAAAAATTTACCAATTACTTTTTTAATTGATGTCACAAATTTACCAATTTTTTATAAAATGCCTTATTGAATTGATGTCACAAATTAATTAAACATCAATTTATATAATTATCAACACATCTAAAATTATCAACACAACTACACAATTTATATAATTATCACTACATCTACAATTATCAACACAACTACACAATTTATATAATTATATAACAATTATTTTATTAATTAAAATATTTAAATAAATATACAAAAATCAAGCAATTTTTAATCAAACCTGAATTCTATTGATCTGACAGCTGGTGGCGCGCAGACGATCGGACGGCGGGGGAAAGAGAGAATGAGAGAAAGAAAGAAAGAAAATGGGGAAGAAGAAGTCTCGAGGTTTATTTAAGCCCGAGACTATCATCGATGGAAATTCCGTTGGTAAAACTTTGGGCGGGAATTCAAATTACATCCGTCGATGATAAAGTATTACCGACGGATATTTCGTCGGTCAATTCCTTATCCGTCGGTGACTTATCTTCGACTGAAAAGATTTCACTGACGGAATCTAACTATTACCGAAGGATTTTTCGTCGGTAATATTTTTTGAACATTCAGACTTCAAATTTACATTTATTGCGCATAAGATTCCATGAAATAGTATTACCGACGGATATTCCGTCGGTAATATGACTCTTCCATCAGTATTGTATTACCGACTGAAAATGTATCACCGACGGAAGAGTCATATTACCGACGAAATATCCGTCCGTAATATTTTTTGACCGTTCAATTTTATTATTATTTTTTTAATTAATTTGATAATAAATAAAAATTTATTACCAAATATAAAAATATGTGCTCTTGTATTACCGACGGAATTTTGGTCGATAATTGTGGTAATTTCGTCGGTGATATTTTGGCTAGAATCTAGGCCATTCACGCCAAAGTTTTACCGACGGAATCAGTCGGTCGCTACTACTCCGTTGGTAATGATCAAATATTTCGCCGGTAATACGAAAAAAATTACCCACGGAATTTTGTCGGTAATGGTTTAATTTCCATCGCTGAAAAATTGATTTATCGACAGAATATATCCGTCGGTAATGATTCTGTCGCTAATTTAACGTCCTCTTGTAGTGATTGCTGACGAACTTGCCATGCTCAATCACCTTGTTGACAATGATGATCTTGTACTAAAGATCTTGAGTGGTCTTGATGAAAACTACAAAGATCTATGTTCGGCCATGCATGTTCGTGAAAGTCCCGTTACGTTTGAAGAATTACATGAAAAACGTATTAACTTTGAAGCGCATCTCAAGTATGAAGCACAAAAAAAGGCCAATCTCCTGCATATGCCTACTTCTTCCAACCCTGTCCAAAAACCACCTCATAATCAATTCCCATAACATATACTAAATCGCCCATACTACCCACCAAAAACACCAAAAAGCGACCTCCCTTCTTCCCAAACACGACTCTATACCAACTAGGGATGGCAATGGAGCGGGGCAGGGACGGGGATTGCCTTATCCACCTCCGCCCCACTCTTGCATGGATGTTGGAAACATCCATCTCCATCGATGTCGGTTACATCCATAACCGCTCCATGGTGCTCCACTCCCCAACACCCTAATTTTTATTAATTATTTTGAACTTAATATTTTAAAAAATTATATTATATTTTATTAATAAACATAATTTTAGTATATAAAATTCTTTAATATATATAATATTCATATATATACTAAAACTATATATATATAATATTAGTATATATATGATTTTAGTATATATATATATATATACCTAAAATATATACTAAAAATATAAGGAAAAATATAAAATATTTTAAGGGTTAAGATAGTAACTTCAAAAGTCGGGGCGGGGCGGAGCGGAGCAAGCATTTACCAAAACTGCCTCCACCCCGCCCCGCTCTTCAAAAAAAAAAAACCTCTCCATTCGGAGCGGATCGATGCAAAATCCATCGGTCGGATCGGGTTTTGCCATCTCTAATACCAACACCAACCATCTCATCCTTCTCCACCACTATCTCGTCCCTACCTTGGCAAATGTCAATTATGTGCTCAACAAGGTCATTCTGCAAAACATGGCCCCACATACAAATACATGCTTTGGTCTAACAACCCTCAACAAAACAAAAATAACAATAACTCCTACCCTCCCCAAGCCCATTCTGCTGCTCCTCACGCCTATCTAGCCAACTCTCATGCACCCTCTGAAACTGAATGGCTTCTAGACTTCGACGTATTCCACCACGTAACATCCGATCTCGGGAACTTATCTCTTTATTCTGAATACCCTCTCACTGAAAACATTCATATTGGCGACGGCACTGGTTTGTCCATCCCTCACACTAGTTCCACCACACTACCATCTTCTTCCCAGTCCTTTACTTTAAATAATGTTTTGTGTGTTCCTTCAATGAAAAAGAATATCATTTCTATTTCTCAATTTTGTTCCAATAACAATGTGTCTGTTGAATTCTTACCATCATCTTTTTATGTGAAGGATCTTCGCACGGGGGTACCTCTGTTGCAAGGAGCAACTAAATATGGCGTTTATGAGTGGCCGCGTCCATTGCCAGTGTCAAAGCCTATCATTGCCTTTTCTTTTGTTAAAGTCCGTGTCGACCAATGGCATAATCGCCTTGGGCATTCGTCCTTTCATGTTTTACGTTATTTAATTTCCAATCAAAGTTTGCCTATGACATCTTCAGTTGTGTCCAATTTTTACTTGCAATTCTTGTCACTGCAATAAAACACATAAATTACCATTTTCACTTTCATAACTTTCAAATTCTCACCCTCTTGAATTAATATATTTTGATGTGTGGACCTCTACTGTTGTTTCTTATGATGGCTATAAATATTATGTAATTTTAGTGGACCATTTCACGCGCTATATCTGGCTCTAAAATCTCAAACACAAATCCGAAGTTCATGACATTTTTATCCATTTTAAAGCTTTAGTGGAAAAATATTTCAAATGTTCCATTGTTATACTTTGCACGGATAATGGTGGCGAATACGTTTCGTTAAAATCTTTTCTAGCCACTAATGGTATTTCTCATTTTATAACTCTTCCACACATCCCCGAACACAATGGTATGTTTGAACGTCGCCACCGCCACATTGTCGAAACTGGGCTCACGCTACTCCATCATGCACACATACTTATTACCTTTTGGCCACATGCTTTTTCTATGGCAGTGTGTCTTATTAATCGCATGCCAAAAGCTGATTTTTGCCTGCAATCTTCATTTGAAAAATTATTTCATCATCCACCAAATTATTCCAAATTAAGACTCTTTGGTTGTCTTTGTTACCCATGGCTTCGGCCTTATGGCTCTCACAAACTTGATCCTCGTTCTCAACCGTGTATCTTTGTTGGTTATTCCTCCACGCAAAGCGCCTATCAGTGTTATGATCCAGTCTCAAAAAAAAAAATTTGTCTCGTGTCATGTTAATTTTATTGAGTCCATCTTTCCTTTTTCTCATCAATCTCCCAAACTTTCTCGTCCAAATACTCTCACCTTCCAAAGAATCGACACAAGCTGATAACACCACATCGTTCTCCTTGAATCACTCACCCCAAACATCAGAGTTAATTGTTATTGATCCTCCAAATCAACAAATCCCAATAAATCCACAAACTCCCAACAATTACGCCTCACCCACAATTACTCACATTCCCATTAATATTCTTTTACCAACATGCACACAATCAATGCATCCATCCCCTGGTCAACATGGTCCCACCATATCTCAACCCCATCCATTAATTCCCATTTCCACTACAAAAACTCTCACCAAATCACAATCCCACAAATCTCTCCCTACGTCCCCATTTAATTCTTCTCATCCCAATTCCCAACAGACAATAACTTTCCAACTTGGTAATGATGGGTTCACTCATAATCAACATCTCTCTCGCGACTTCAACAGTATGTCTTTTGATGAATTTCCTCTCACATCGTCTCCCATGTCAACTTCTAATCCCGTTACTCCACAAAAGCTCCTACCTTATTCAAATCCTATCATAACTCACAATAATCACCCCATACAAACTAGAGCCAAAAACCATATCCATAAACCACTCACCAAACTCAGTCTCACAACCACCCACTCTTCATCTCATGTTGAACCCACCTCTGTCACCCAAACTCTAAAATATCCTGAATGGCTGGCGGGCAGCAATGTCCGATGAATTCAATGCGCATCTTCGTGACGAAACTTGGACTCTAGTCCCGCCGGACTTATCACAAAACTTTGTTGGTTGCAAATGGGTGTTCCATATCAAACGACACTCCGATGGATCCGCTGAATGCTACAAATCCCGGCCAGTCGCCAAAGGTTTTCACCAACGACCGGGTATCAACTACCATGAGACATTTAGTCCGGTCATCAAACCCACAACTGTTTGTCTCGTCATATGCTTTGCTCTTTCCAAAGGATGGTCTCTTTAACAATTGGATGTCAATAACACTTTTCTTCATGGACGCTTGACGGAAGATGTCTATATGAGTCAACCCCCGGGCTTCATTGATAAGAATCATCTGACATATGTGTGTCAACTTAAGAAAGCGTTGTATGGATTAAAACAAGCACCGCGGGCTTGGTATCATGAACTTAGGCAATTTCTGCTAACTGTTGGCTTTGTTAATTCGAAATCGGATACCTCTCTTTTTATCTATAATCACATGCATCTAACCATGTATTGATAACTTTAGGAAATATAATTATTTTGCCACCTTTTATGCTTTTGAATCGGCTAAGTCCTTGAGGATTTTATTAAGATTTGATTAGTTTTAGATATTTTTATATTTATTTTAATTATCTATTTTATGTTTAAAATAGTTATTTAGTTGTTATTTATGTGTTTTTATAGGTCCAAGGTGATCTGGAGTTTCGAGGTGCAAAACGACAAAAATCGGTGCATTCCAATGAGCAGGCAAATTCGACTTTCGGAGCTTCTTTCAAGAAAAACATGGTCTTAAATACTTCAAATGAGGAAACTCTCTCTTGACTTTTGAAGCTGACTTCCATACCTTTCTAACAGTGTAAGGCGCGTTAAAATTGGAAAAGATTTTCCCAGTCAAAACAGCTTTCGAAGTTCGAGAAGGCGACAGAACCTGCAGGTAGCGGCCAGAAATTTAGGGCCGTGGCGCCGACTCGTGAACAGTACCTGCAAAATCGTGAAAAAATGCAAAAAAGCCTAATTTTTACCTAGTTGCTTGGGAACGAAGTTTGGGACTCCAGGAGGCCTTGGACACTTTAAATATGACTCTTTTAGGTCAGAATAAAGAGGATTAGACATCTAGAAACCTAATTCTCTCTCAAGAAGATAGTCACCATCAAATTCTCTCAAGAGGATTGGAAGCTTGTAGATTGAAGACTCAAGAACTGACAACTCTTAGTTTCTTCTTTTCTTTTCTTTTCTCTTTTCTTTTTTTTATTTTTCTTGTTTAGTTGATGATGGTGAAACTATTTTATTATTTGTTTTCATTAATTATCATGAACTAAATCTCTTTTACTAGGATTTCAATGGAACTCAACACATAGTTTAAATTTACTTTCTCTCTCTAGCTTGATTTAATGGTTTGTTGAGTTGTTTGTTCAATCTTGTTCTTAATGTTTCTAATTGCTTAGCTACCAATTAGATTGATTTATTAACCTAAATACAACTAGACATAGGGAGTTTAGTGTTAGACATGGATTGAATGACACATGTTTCATATTCATTTATTAGGATGAATTGATCTGCAGGTAGGGTAGAAATATACTTACTTGTCATGTGTAACCATTGTTAGAGCCTAAGCTTAATGAGTTCTTCTTTAATTCAATTATCATAGACATATAGTTAATTGGTTAAGAAGAATATTTTTATAAGACCATCGACAATTCCTCGTACTTAACGATTTTAATAACAATTCCTCATGGGTTCGACACTCTACTTCTCATTATATCACTTGTTTGAGATACGTACACTTGCATAGTAAATCCGACAACATGTATCTTTTAGTGTATGTGGATGACTTGATTCTCACAGGTAACGACGATCGCATTATTGGCCAATTCACCAATCAACTTGCGGCAAAATTTTCGATTAAGGACCTTGGTACTCTTTCCTATTTTCTGGATGTCGAAGTCATTTATTCAAGTAATGGCATTCTCTTGTCTCAACGCAAGTATATCCATGACCTATTGGAAAAAGCCAACATGCTCAGTGCAAAGGATGTTCACATGTCTCCCAATCATGTGCCAAGTCTCAATGATGGTGCCTCCCTCACAGATGCAACAGATTATCATTCAATTGTTGGTGGCCTTCAATACTTATCTCTTACACGCCCGGATATTGCTTTCGTCATAAACAAATTGTCTCAATTTATGCATCGTCCTACCACCCAACACTGGTTCGCAGTTAAAAGATTACTCTGTTATCTTAGTGGTACCATCCATCATGGTTTATTTCTTCGTCGACATTCTCAACTGTTACTCCATGGTTTTTCTGACGCCGGTTGGGCTAGCAACATAGATGACCGCACCTCAACAAGTGCTCATATCGTTTTTCTTGGATACAATGCCATTTCTTGGAGTTCCAAGAAACAACGCACCGTTGCTCGATCTTCCACTGAAGCTGAGTATCGAGCATTTGCCTCTATTACTGCTGAAATTACGTGGCTACAATCATCGTTACGAGAACTAGGGATTTCATTGCCTACAACTCCAACAGTTTATTGTGACAACATTGGTGCTACGTATCTTTGTGCAAATCCCGTATTTCACTCTCGCATTAAACACATTGCCATAGACTTCCATTTTGTTCGGGAAAAAGTCCAAAGTGGTGCTGTCCGAGTCTCTCATGTCTCCTCGGATGATCAGTTGGCTGACGCACTCACTAAACCGCTATCTCGTCAGTGGCTCCAGAACCTGCGAGTCAAGATTGGAGTCCTTTCCAGGGACACCATCTTGAGGGGGCATATTAAGGGAAACGATTAGTCAACTACTGTTTGGATGTATATTTTTTTTTTTTAATTAGTTGTTGTATTATTGGTAATCAGCTGTAGAGAATATCTCTCTTTCTTTATTTTCCAATCATATACATTATATAAATATATACTCATTCATCCCTAATGAAAAGCAATCAAAGCCATTGTTATCTTCTCTCAAATTTATTAACACTTTTACATATAATGAGATCATGAATTTGCTTTTGAGTAAAACTAAAATGGAAAAACCTTTATCCTACTATTGTGCTCGAGGGAATGCCAACATTTAGCGATTAGAAACAGAAAAGAAATGGTTGTTTGACTAGAAACTAGTTGCTATTATGGTGGTATATATAGAGCCATAAAGGAAAAGTAAGGTGTTGTTTGATAAATTAAAAAATTAAATGATGAAAAATTAAGTACTAAATTTATAAGCACGTAATTTGTATTATAAAAATTGTTTGATATATTATTGAAAATTAAGTACTGAATATAGCTATATCATTTGATAACGGTAAACCTTGAATTTTAAAAATTATTCATTTAACAATTTTAATCTTATTAACATAATATTTTATATTATTTTGGATAGTTCTACATAAAATTTAAAATGGATTATTTAAATATCTCATCGTTTGTAATAAAAATATATATAATTTAGTTCAAATATAAAATTTTTAAAAATAAAATTGACTTAACATATTTTGCATTAAGTGATAAATAGCTCTCTACTACTTATATCATTCAACATTTTTCTGTTAAAAATTTTATATTAAGTAAAATTTAATATAGGTATCAAACACATTGAAAAAATTAAATGTTTAAAATTTTCTTTTTCAATACTTTATCAGACACACCCTAAGTTTCTCATTCACTAGTTCTAGTTTGATAGGAGGGAAAGAGGATAAGGAAGGAAAGGATTTTGGCCTTTTTATTAGGTAGGAAAAAAAATGGAGGACGAAAAATATCAAATGTAAACGAGTTGAGTCGAGTTGAACTGACACAATACTAGTTTTGAGTTTGATCTAATTTAATTGTATAATGTTCGAGTCCAACACAAAAAAATAATTGAGTTACTCAAGTTCGACATGATTAGACTTGATTATCATCGAATAAGGAATTGAAAACTTGAATTGAACTTAAAAAATTAAATAAAATCTAAAAAGGATGTAATTACAAATAATACTTTTATTTACATATATATTAAACATTATTAAAGAAATTCAAAAGCTAGATAACATTCGTAAAGTTAAGTATTACAAAACTTGAACTCCACTTAACTAGTTGTCAAGTGACTCAAACTTATATATTTGTCGAACGAGTTTGAATTTCTTAATTACAAGTAGCTTAACTTATTTACACCCTTATAAAATAGATAGAGTTGGATCTTTCTTTTTCTCTCCAAATATAATTTCTCCAAATAGATTTGTAACTTTTGTTTTTAGTGAAAAAAATCCATTGAACTAGCTCCAACCCCTAAAATGAGAATCAAAGTTCAAATCTTGAGAGTCACCAATGTTGGAAAGATTTTACCATTACACTCCCGGCATGACAGAAATTAATTTTTCATCAACCATAAAATGGGGATGCAGGGAACACCCCGGATTTAGACCCAAAAAAATCCATTCAACTTAAATGAATAATTTTATCCCTAAATTCTTTCTTTTTTCTATATTTTTCATCTCCATAATTAAAAAAAAAAAAAAACAACAACTTTTCTTAATTTCTTCCTATCAAACACATGATACTGTTAAGCAATGGAAATAGCAAAACATGTGGAGAAGGATCATACTTTATAGACAAGCAGGACCCAAAAAGCTTCAACTTCCAACAATTTCTATTCTGATATGATTGCAACTTATCAAGGGACACCACCCCTCTCTCACTATGTGAGATAAAGCCATGGAAACTTTAACTCATTCTGCAGATTTTTTTGGTTATGCTATAATAATCTCCACTTATTAATTAGTTCTGTTTATTAACTTTAGTACTTTAGAATATTAGGTGTTATCCAGTCCTACCTACAACAAGTCACATCCATGCCAAGTGACCCAATCAAATTCAACTACTGTGACCTTGCTAGTGTCGGGAAATTTTGATTGGTTGCTTGAATTGGGAAATCAAATAATTCAATCTTTAATCCATTGCGGCTTCAACGTTCATGGACTTATCTTGTTATATTTTTCCTTTTGGTATAAATCAAGATGGAAGTTTATTTTTTGATTGTAATATTTAAAGAAATATATAAATATTATACACACATAAAAAAGAATAAATAACTCATTTTTTCTCACATCAACTTTTTAATTTAATAAAAAAATGAGGATGTTTCATATACTTGTTAAAAACAATTTTAAAACGCATACGATTTGCAACAACTTAAAAAATATATATCATATGATCCTAAATTTTTTTTATAATCTTTATCAATGAGTGTTTTTAAGAAGTATATGAATTGTTTTTTCTATTAAAAAAAAAAAAACTTTTTATTTCTTTATTTTTCAAATTTTTCATAAAATAATTCTACATATTTATGTTTATATTTAGGAATTAAAGATCAAAGTTACGAGCTGCTAATATTTATGTGTATATGTAAAGGAACCTCAAATTAAGAGACGGCTAATCCAGAATGAAATGCAATCATGCAAACCGATATGCAATACAATATTGAGCCTGAGTTTTTTTTTTTGTTCTTTTATGTGCCAATAAAATCAAGGTCTTTATGGATCATTCAATAAATTCACACCAATTATACATGAATGTTGGAAAGGCAATTCCTTGACATCTTATTTATTTCTTTTAATCTCCATTTTTTTAAATGCATTTTACTTATAACAATAGTTTTATCAGTTTAGGTTAATTTTTACATATTAAAACGTACTTCAATTATAAATGCATTCGACATTAAATCAAATGATATATATATATATATATATATCCTTGTATTCAAATAATTGACTTCAAATTTGTTTGTATTCAAATAATAATTTGCTCTCCAACATTGGTTTAATGAGAAAGACATGTTTTTCTTTATTTCAAAAAATCAAATTCTAATCTTCCTTCGCTTAATATAATTCAAAAAATCATTTGTTAATTCTTGAAAGAGATTAAAAATTTAGATTTGGAAGCATTAACAAATCCCCGAATCATATCTTCCCAATCGCGTTTGAGGCCGAGCAGATCATACCCAGCATACGAATAAGCATTTTCTTTGCATCCAATTTCATCCGAAACAAACGAAAGAATCCCACTATAACTTACTTTTAAATTCCCGATGCTATGTTTGAAAACATTAATTTAAAATTTTGAATTTGAATTTTATTTGTTATATAAATTGTAAGAAAGAAATGCATACATTATATATAAATTTATTAAAATTCAATATGATTATATATTTGAAAGGTATAAAAATATGAATTTCAAATTCACAAATAACTATAGGTATTTCAAATTCACCATTAAATAAACATCCAACAAATCCATAAATTATAGAATAATCATGAATATTACATTTAAATGTGTTTTATTACATAACTTTTATTTTTGAAGTCCAAATATCTTTTGAAATCTAAATTCTTAAACGCAACTTCAAAGTATTTTGCTTCAAACGATTAATTTACATATTTCAATTCCCAAAACAAAATAAATCAAAGAATTCATAACGAGATAAATCATAAGTTAAAGCCATTGCAATTTGATCAATGTAAAAGTTAGCTCATTACTCTTTCTTTTTGCCAGCTGCTCTTTCCCTCTCCATATTTTCAAACAGGCTTCCATCATACACAGCTCTAATTGTTTCTTTCCTCAATAATCCATGCTTATCCTTGCACAGATTGTATAAAGTCATCCATTCCGTCCAGCTAGCAAGCCTGCCAATTTTTTACCCAATTTTTTCTTTTAATTATATATATACTTAAAGCTGTCAAAAATTAAATTCTATCATTAGAATTAAAAATTCAGCACTCTGCCAACATACTATATAGTTTTTGACAGATTATTTTTATTCAATTGTAACTTAGAAAAAGAAATATAAGAACTAATTACCATCCTCTGTAATCCTGTGGTTCCCTGTTAGCCTTGAGCATTGCCATCAGTTCATCAGATGTTAAGGCATTGGAATTTGTACGAGCGAATTTGCTGAAGATTTCTTCAAACTTCATGGGTACAAACCTATTATATATATATAATTCCAAAATTAGATATGAGATCATAAATAATTCACATCAGAGTAACAAGCAAAAACGTGCTAGCTAGCACAAATATAGCTTTATTTAATCTGTCATTAATTTGAAAGTAACTGAAAACCAGCCTAATTACTTTGTTAACAAGTGCTAACTTTGGCCTAATTTCTCTATTACATGGTGGGTCAAGTTTGGTAACATGGGTCTATGTTATCAGGACTCTTTATTTTTTTTTTTAAATTATCCATGTCCGACACCTATATTCGACACATATTCGGAAATGAGTATGAAGATATGATCTTTCAAATATATGAAAAAACTTAAAAAAAAATAAAAAAATTCCATGTCTAATTTTCAATGGATGGAATCTGTCTTCACGTTGATTCTATTCTAGATTAGAACCTTCATTAATGTATATAAACAAATATAGACTAATCCTAGCTTCAAATAGTTGAAAAGGTAAATCAGGAAGAATAGGGAGTAAAGAAATCTGGGATAGATCCAAATCCAACCAGGGCTTAATGATAATAAGGATTCAACCTTTTCATATTCGAGTTCTAAACTCAGATTCATATTATAACCAAGCCATACGAAGAAGCAACTCATGACTTTACCTTACCCCTCAGATACGAAAGAATTAAGCAATTTAGCAACAAAGACCATGTGATTTTATGCAAATTAATAAATGAGAATTTTTTTATATTTTAATTTACCTTCCTTCACTGTCATAGACACCAGAGTCACTCCCATGTTTTGCGAAGTGGATATTTTTAACCTCAATGGGAAAGAGAAGAGAAGGAAATTTTCCCTGCATGCACCAGATATTGGAAAAATAATAAGATCATAAACTGAAAACCAAGTGGTCATACATAAAAATTGCTGATCTCTCTATTCGATCAAAGCAAAAAAGAAATTCTAGACTATTGACGACGTTCTTATGTGACTTATTAACTATCGGTTTTACTAACAAATGCAGGCATTTTTTAAGATTATTTAATATATTATTTATAATTTATTAATTTTATTTATCATTTTTAATACATTGGATAAAAATATTATTATGTATAATAACCTTAAAGAATACCCTTAAAACACTCGTTAGCAAAATTCATTAACTATATAGAAGAAAGAGGGTAACTAATAAATAGCTTTGATGTTTATTAGGCCAACTTTCCTCAGAGATTTTTGCACCATTTAATCAATGAAATTGCACCAAGCTAATATTTGGACCAAAGGATATATATATATATATATATATATATATATTAAAAGTTGGATTTTTTATAATTAAAATTGCCAAAAATTGAATTCAAATTATTAGAATAAAAATATAACATTTTACTAACAAATTAATTAATTAAAATTGCCAATAGCTCATCAATTTGTGCATAGAACGTGACGAACATTTATATCATATGTATTTTTATTTTATAAAAATATTCGTGTTCGATATTTATATTGTTGAACATATATTTGATACAAATATGCTTTAAATATATAAAAAGAATTTAAAAAATAATATATCCATGCATTTATATCTGACATTAAAACGCTAAACACCGCCCCGTGAAAGATGTCGTTTTCAAAACAAACAAAACTAATGAAATCAATGGTCATGTCACCAGCCAGAAAACTTGACGTTTTCACTCATTAGAAGACGAAAGGTTCAGAAGGGGAACCAAATAAATAAAAGGGAGAGATTCATTAAAATATAACATCAAGTTTAAATTGTAAAAGAATCAATGAAGATTTCAAAAATTAAAACTTGATAAATAGATAAATATTTTTTTTTGTGGGTAAAATCATGTATTTTTGTTCAAAAACTAATTTTAAATATTGTTTTTCAAATAAATAAAATCCACCAACTAAACAAACAAGCATTTGATAATTAGTTATATATATATGCATTTTGGCTTTGAAAGATTCAAAGCAATCTTGTGTACTTAACGTTTAATATCTCTAATAGTTTTTCAAAATATTGCATATTAATAGCTCTTCTTTCATGACAAAATTTAGTTAAGAGTTCCCGAAGTTTTTTATTGTTAGTGATTAAATAAAATTCAAATCAATAAATTGAAAGATCTTATCACATAGATCAAGTATGTAGCAAATTTTTGAAAAAAATTTAATAATTTTTTATACATTTTTAGATAAATATTTTATTAAAACTTTTGATAAAATTTTTACCATTCAATAAATTTTGATCAAATTTTGATTATAAACAGTATTTTTTTTATAAAAATTTTTTACATTATTGATTCTCTAGTTAAACTCTATCGATTTATAAACATTTATTTGATATTTTTTAATAAAAAACTTTATGTAAGTCTTGCCCCTTTTTTGATACATGAAATCCCGAGTTTTAAGAGTTAAAATTCACAAGATATTTCTCACCAGGGAAAGGACATAAAACCGCAATTAATTTGAGACAGACACAAAAAATAAATAAATAAAGAAAGAAAGAAAGAAAGAAAACAAATGTAGGAAAAGGAAACAGAATAAATATGTAACAAAAAAAAAAAAAAAAAGAACAAGGAAGTGGCAGGAGTTTACAGGGCGAGTTTTGCCACTGAGAGCAATGTTGATGAAGAATGAACTGACCATAGACAAGAAATAACCAGCACCAATTGCTCGAAAACCTGTTATAAAAATAAATAAATAAAAACCCAGAAGAGAATAACCCATGAAAATTAAAATAATTAAAAGGAATTATCTCATCTTTTTAAGTTATATGAAAGAAACCTTCAAAAGTCTCCCATGGATAAACAAGGCCATCATGGTTTCTGTCAAAGAATGCAACATGTTTTTGCAGAACGTTTTGGTCAGTAGGCATATGTATCCCTGCATCATCATCAACTCCTCCTGCATATATATTGCACATTTTCTTAAAATTAATTACAAACAAAAAAAAACTCTGCAAAATTAAGGATATAAAATCATGGAAATTCAAGAAGAAAAAGTTGCATATATAAATATATAAACATACCCTCTTGAAAATCTTTCGATGGCAAAGAAGAAGCCATGAAAAATTTGGCAGATAAAAAGAGAAACGATATAAAGAAGGAATAGAAACCCTGTAAACTGTAGAATAGTTTGCTTTGCTTTGCCTTTTTTGATTCTTTGCTGTGATGAACGATGATTACGATGAAGACACAGCTAGATCTGGATTAAAAGCTATTTATAACGGAAGAAACGACTGACTATTCAGTGTACAAAAATCTCACCGCCTTTAAAAACGAAACTTCACCAACGGCAAGTCGGCAAACAGAAGTTCCTTTCCTTTCACAATTTCTTTATAATTTGTAAAAGCCATAAATATAAATTTGATCCTCGAACTTTATAAATTAAATTATTTTTATTTTTATTTGGATCAATTTAATTTACATGCTATTAATTTTGATCAATTGATTTAGTCCACGTATTATTATTTTCGATCAATTTAATCTAAATTTAATGAAAATATTCAAATTTTTTGGTCAATTTTTAATTAATTTTTTATCAATTCTTTTAAAATTAGTTTAAATTTAACAAAATTATTAGTCTACAGTTCGCACGTGATCAATTTTTGTTAAATTAATACGATATTAACAAAAATAATAAAACGAAGATCAAATTGATCCAGATAAAAATAATAGGGACCAAACTTAGGTTGTATAGTTTGAAAGCCAAATTTGTATTTATGGCTTTGTAAAACCAATGTTTTACAAAATTTAATTTGGGTTTGAAACCTGCATTAATTAATTAACTTGACATGGCGGCTCTGATATAGAGTGTATTTATATTGTGTTCGTATTAATTTTTTGTATCATAATTGTGTTTAAAATGTTATATATTTTTTATAAATTTGGACATGTTGTCATATTATATAGATTTTGATACGTTCGCATATTTATATCGTGTTCATATTATTTTTTATTTTGTGTCATATCCGTGTCGTGTTTAAAATTATTATTTTCATATTATATCCGTGTCATGTTCAAAATTATTAAATCTATCTAACTAGCATATATACTTTGAACAAATATATATACCGATTTAAATTAGTGCATGGCAGTGTCTATTTCCGAATTCCACTAGTGAGTACTTAAAAATGTGAGTTTGAACATGGAATGCAATATCTAAATATTAAGTCCATTTATATATTTCTTGGAAAAACAACAAATAATTTGTTTTCAAAAGCTCATGATTTTGTTTACTGCTTTTGTACACATTTTGACAAATAATAAATAGTATAAGCGACAAATGGTTAACATGAAAAAGAAAGAGAACCAATGGTATAAAACGACTGAGATTTTTCTATTGGCAAAAGATAAAACGACAACTAGTGAAGCTGCACAAATGTGAACACAAGAAAAGAAAAAAAAGTAGTATTTCGGTTTTTGCCTTTGCTTTACAGCAACAAAAGCAAGCACTTCTTTACAAAAGCCACACGCATCTTTGTCCTTTAGCTTCACACTTCTCCAACTCCATTTTCATGTGCACTTTTTTTATTATTTTAATTATTACGTAAATCATTCGTATTTGTTAGAATTTAAAGATAATCGTTAGATTTTTTTATCAATTTAATTTTTTGAGATAATTGATCATTCAATTTAATATCATATCAAAAATTTCGAGTTTGAATCATAATAATTATTTTTCTTTTTAATATTTTTTTCATTCAATATTTTATTATTCATCGGATTGTGCATTGATACTATAATTTTTTTTTAATTTATATTTTTTATTTAAATTTATGTACAAATTTATTAATCATTTATATAGTTTCTACGTAAAGAGATCATATATTATATCTCGATATTTTATTTTTTACAATAATATTATCTGTGTTTGTCTAAATTTTCGTGTTTTTATGATGAGATGACATTTGTAAATGTCTAACTTAAAAAGTCAAATGGAGTATGATGTTTGATATTTGATAACCACTCAAAATTGGATAAGGATCGTTCCGTTTTGATATCAATGGTATCGGTCAGAAGATCTCATTTTTTAATTAAATTGGTATATTTAATATTTAATTTCATTTCGATTGTGATTTAGTCTTGTGTCGTCCGTATCGATAGATATCGATCTATACCGATCAATATCGATATGTATCAATACGTATCGGTCCGTACCGATTGATACACGATTTTGATTTTTTTAAAATCAATTTTAATATTTTTTCTCATGATCATTTTTATTTTATTTTTTATAATTATATTTAAAAATAAAACATTTTCATTAAATTAGACTAGTGAACATAATTAATAATAATTTACTATATGTTTTAACATTTTAATATTTATTTTACTTATTTGATGTTTAAAAATTTTAGATATTAAATATTTAAAATTTATATTTGCATAAAAATATATATGTATGTAATGAATGTATATATAATATATTTTTTATTAAAAATTTTGAAAATAGGTTATACATATAGATATATGAAAAAATATTTAAAAAATATCGATAAATTCGAAACGGTACATCAAAATACAACGATATCAATACGTATCAATATCAATACAAAAACGATATGATACGAGACTGACTACCTTAATAAGGATTCCTCTTTCTTCAAGTCAAGGATTAGAGTTTTTCCACCAATGTAGTGGCATAGTGCCTAGCTCGTCTTTTTCGCATGTGTAGTGTTTCATGTATGCTGCAATCAACACTATTTTTTTTTAATGAATTTACAAGTAGAAAAAAGGTTTCGTATAAAAAATTGCTCAATCAAATAAATTAATATATAATTGAACAAATTCTATATAAAATTGAATCAAATTACAGAGGGTGGAAACATGACCTCAAGTTTTCAAAATTTCTTCTTACCATTAAGACAAGGTTTCATGGGCAGTAGATTTCTTCATGGCCGGATCTCGACTTGAATTTTTTTAATTTTTTTATTCAAGTCCATCCAGAAGCTTGAATTATTATTTTAAAAATATTTAAAAAATTAAAATATTATTTTTATATTAAAATATATATATTTTTATTATAAATAATAATTCGAGTTGGATTGACTCGAATTAAAAAATACCATGTTCAGGCCGGCCTCGTATGGACAGGTCTAATTGGCAAACAATCAACACTATTAAATGCTGACAAATGTTCTGACCTAGTTTGAGATGTTATTTTATTAGAAATTTTTTTATTTAATTTTAATTTTAAAGTATTTTTAAAATTTTAAAATTTTAACATTTTAAATTTTTAAAAAAATCGAGCCTCCCAAACTCAATGGGCCAAGCCAGCCTTGGGTAAGGCTTTCGAAAAGTCATCATCCATATAGCCTAATCTGATACATGAACGCTTCTAAATATGATTAATCAACAAGTTTTTGCTTGCATAATATTCATTTGTGAATTTTGAAGAAACTATTGCAATCAAATACTTCTCATCATATATGATATAATTATTATTAACTGGACCAGAACAAATAAAAAAAAAACAAATTATAGATAAATTAGGATCAAATTTAGAATTGGAACAAACCATATTATATATGATAAAACTCAAAAATTAAAATTTAAAAATTAAAAATTAAAAATTAAAAGTTTCAGAAATTCTTTTTCATCGTTGAAATGAAAACCCCATCGGCAAGAAAGGAAAGCATTTCAGTTTAACAGTTGGCCGGCGGTTAGATATATATCAATGTTAATTATCGGTTCTTAATTTCAATTAGAGATGGCAATTGGACGGGTTCGGATCGGGTTCATTTGGGTTCGAGTTTATTCGAGTTTGGGCTCATTCGGGTTCGGATTCAATCGGGTTTGAGCCCATTTGGGTTCGGGTCAGTTCGGGTTCGGGTCAGATTGGGTTCGGGTTCAATCGGGTTCGGTTCGAGTTCGGATTCGAGTTTGTTTTACATCATTTTCATTTTATGTTAGTTGTAATCATTTTTACATAATTTAAATATTTACTTTTAAAAATTATTTTATTTTTTTTAAATAATATTTTATTATTATATGATATTTTTAATTTTATTTATTTATTAAAATCAATATTTGTTAGCACCAAAAGAATATAAAATTAAATTTTTATATAAAATAAAATTTTAAAATAATTTATTATAAAAAATATGATACATTATAAATTAATCATATTAATATTTAAAATAATTGATTTGATGAACTCGAATTTCAACATGTAAATACATTATAATTTATATTCACTACAAAATAAGAGACCTAAACTATATATGGGCGGGTTTGGGACCTAAACGGGCTTGGACTATCCATTTACAAATATGGGCGGGTTTGGGCAGAATTTTAGACCTATATTTCGGATCGGTCCGGGCTTAGGCA
Source organism: Fremontodendron californicum (assembly GCA_030761205.1). Taxonomy (NCBI): domain Eukaryota; kingdom Viridiplantae; phylum Streptophyta; class Magnoliopsida; order Malvales; family Malvaceae; genus Fremontodendron; species Fremontodendron californicum. The sequence continues at coordinate 26,121,875 of JAULJL010000013.1, forward strand.
AGTGAATATAGTGTTGATGACTTAATTTAATAATATACCTAAGAAAACTATATATATGTTGCAAAGAGCAACACATTTTTTAAAAAAATAGTTTTTATCTATTTTTTATATAAGAAATACTATTATACTAGAGATAAATTAAAATGAATGAATTGCTATTAATTAATTTTAATATATAAAAAATACTATTATACTATTATAAGGGTGCTCTTAAAATAACATAAATAAAGGATAAGTAATATTTTATGTCAAAAAAATTTACATTCTAAAATTTTCATGAGTTTAGAATTTTTAGATAGTGAATTCATCAAAATATGGGACATTAAAGTTATAAGTACAAAATATAATTTTATTTTTGATAAAATTATTATTTTATCATATATATAATATAAAATAAATTTTAATTAAATTATTAAAAAAGATATTAAAATAAAATTGATAAATAAAGTTCTTGCTTTATAAAAAAAAAATTATTTAATTACAATTTGTTAATTTTTATTTTTAGTATTAAATTCGGGTTCGGGTCGGGCTCGGGTATTTTCGGGTTTGGGTTTTTCGGGTTCGAATTTTTTCTGGTTCTGGTCTTTTTGGGTTCGGGCTTTTTCGGGCTAAGGCCATTTCGGGTTCGGATTTTTTCGGATTCAAATTTTTGACTTTTTTATCAAATCGAGTTTGAGCGGATTCGGATTATGATTTTTTTGGATGAATTTTCGAATTCGAATTTATTTTGTCACCTCTAATTTCAATTGCTCTTATAAAAGTCTTTAATTAATTTAGTAAGGACATTAAAAAATAAATATATTTTGATTCATTGGTTTGGGAACATGAATTTTATTGGTTTATGATGTCACTGATGATAACATGAAGATTTATGGACAACACATCAGAGTCCGTGGGATAAAACGTGGATATTCAATTCAATCTAAGTTACTCAATTATTTATGTTATTAAAGCATTTTAATTATGGATGATGATAAAAAATACAATAAAAGATTAATAAAATGAAACCAACTCATTTGGAAATTTTAGGGTGTTGATCAAGGAATCAAAAGAATTATTTGTTTAATCTAGCTGGGTTAATAATTAAAAGGTGGATGACAAAGTAAAGTAGACGTGATCCTTTATGAATTGTATATTGTCAGTGAAATTTTTTAATTTTTCAAGCGGGATTTACATGTTTTAGTATCTTTTTATATAATTTGTATTTGTACAAATCGATCATTGAATTTAACAATATAATCGTACTCGTCATGCACGTAAAGTTTTGAATCGATCCGATATTCTTGTCATATCGATCGAGAATACTATTTTTTTCAATATATATATAACAGCCGAAATTTTTTTACGTCGGAACGAATAGTTAAACATTTTTAATTCACTCGAAATTCGACGTGCATGATATACGTAAATAAAACATGAAATACGACGATCGAATTAAAAAAATAAAAATCGTATGAAAAATTAGGTAATCATGTAAACTTTGCTCGTGAAATTAAAAAAAATCAACTGACAATAGTATATAGGATAATAATCCATTCTTTATTTAATATATCAAAATGTTGGCAATTTTAGAATACTTTATTACTAGAACTTTACTTTTGGATAAAAAGATATCCAGGTTTTTCATGCAGTTTTTTATTTTATTATTCGTTACTTTTTAATATATTTATTATATAAGTTGTTTTTGTATATTGAAATTCCACTTTATCATAATATATTCTAAATTTAGTCGTATCGTATCCAGTTGTGTTAACCTGTAAAAATTGGTTGAAGATGATTTTCCTTTTCACCTAACACTTTTTTTTGTCATGTCAAAGTTAGGAAGGCTATAATGTCACGACTTTACATCTCCACTCCAACAACAATAATAATAATAATAATAATAATAATAATAATAATAATAATAATAATAATAATAATGTTAACTAGTATCTTTAAGATTATATTTATAAAAAATATAATTAATACATTATTTTTTTTGAATTTAGTAAAAATAATATATTAAATATAATTTATTTTTTAAAATAATAATTAAATATCTTTAACTGATATTTATAGATACTCATTAATCAAACTTAATAATAATACAGTTACAACGTTAGAACTTGAAAATATTGTACCAGGTTTTCTCACTACAAACAATATTATCAACGAGGTTGTCTCAATGATGGTGAAAAAACTCTGAAAGTTTTTAAGTTTTAAATTTTTAAGTTATAATTTCAAGTCCCTTCGTGTGATTTTGTTTTTTTTATATTGATTTGTTAATTTGTTTATTTTATTCATTGGATTTTTTTTTTCTTGAGTATAGTATAGGTTATGTCATATGTTAAGTAATATTTCATTGAATTGTAACTTTAACGTATATATAATCTTGTAAAAAGAACAAAAATAACATTAATTGCAAATAACAAACAATGCGAATCGAATACTAAAATTTGTTACACCCACGACGTGAGTAAATTTAAAAAAAAAAAATTATTGAGGTGATTTTTATGATAAAAGTAGATAATTTTTAACCTTTTAAATAATAAAAGTTTAAAAAGATATAAATATTCATATTTTACATTTTTTTATCATTTTATATTTGATTTTTTTTTTTTACTGAATTAGTATCATGAATGACTGAATTAGTATCACTCAATTCGTGACACCAAACTCAATCAAAAACTTTAATAATAATATAAATAGATGATGAATTTTTTTTCTTTCTTTAACTTAATTAAGTTTGAAAATCAATTTCACACTTAAGAGATTTAAATATGAACAGAAACTACCACCATTTTTATTTCTTTTTTTTGATTTGGAGAAACAAAGCATACTCTTTGAACAAAAAAAATACAACAATTGTTGAACTAAATGCTCAAAAAAATCATGCAACAATCATTGAAATGAATCTACCATCATTATGTTGCGTAACTGAATTTATTTTAAAGAAAAAAAGTTACTTTACTTGATAAGGTGGAAAAAAAATTAAAAGATGAAAAATTAAAAAAGAAAAAAAAAGTTTTTTAAAATAAAATTCTATTAATGTACTTGATAGAAAAAATGAAAAAATTAAAGAAAAAAAAATACTTTTTTTTTTATCCATAGCTTAATAAAATTGAAAATTGAGAAGAAAGAAAAAATATTATATTGCTTTCTCTCTTACCAAATCTGCAAATCACAGTTTCTTTTTTTCTCTTTCTTAAACAAGAAAACTTATTAGCTTTAAAAGTCGTGTTGGAGATAGTATTGCCGGAGGCCTTCCCCTTGCTTGGCGCCGCTCTTGGCGGTGCACATCTCTTCCGTCGATGCAGTTTGCTTCCTCTCGATACCCACCGTCGCCATTGAGTTTTGCTTCTTAGTTCTTGTTTTTATGCTACAATCCCATTCGGCGATTTTGTAGAAGGGGTTGTCTTTGACAACAAGTTTTTGTAGAAGGGGTTCTCCTGCGCCCAGGCAACCCGTCCCTCTTTCCCTTGCCTCCCCTCCCTCTCCCTCTCACCCAGCCGTCCCAACCCCAGCCTCCAGATCCCTCTCTCCCTGCACCCCGATCACAGCGCCCCCGCGCCCAGGCTCAGCCTCCAGCCTCCAACCCCAGCGTCCTCACCTCCACCCGCCAACATCTCAGCCCCAAGCCCTGCCTTCCCTCCCGCCCAGATCTGCAATAAAGGACTAGATCTGGTCGCTAGCGCACCAGATCGGCACTGGCAGTGCCAGATCTGGTCCCTGGCGCTTCAGATCTTGGCTGCCAGTGCCCGACTCTGATTGCTGGTGCATCAGATTGATGTTTCAGGCTGCTGCTTTTAGGTGTTGATGCTCTGATCTGCGCCTTTAACGACCAAAATACAATCAAGTATTTCCATGATCCAGTCAGAGAAGGACTTTTAAAATGCGCAAGTTAGCAGAAACGCTCTCGACTCAAGCTAGGGGAACTTTCTTGAGCCAAGCTGGAATGGATCGAGGTAAACTGGTGGAACGATCAAGTGAGATTGTAGAAGAACAAAGAACAGAATCAGTTGTATCTAACCCTGTTGACGAGGCAGCTACTGATTGGAGGAAACTGTTTGCTGCAGCTGAAAATCAAACTCTGAGATTCTTTCCTCCGATGAAGATGGATGGGAAAGTTACTGTAAAACCACCAGATGAAGTATTTGAAGAAGGAATTCTTCAATGGAAGAACTCATTGATTGCGCAATTTATAGGGAAACCTCCAAATTTCAGTTTGTTCAATAAGCTGGCTAATATGTTATGGGGAAAAGATGGAGATCTCCAAATTAAGCCAGTAGGAAGGAATCTCTATGTTCTTCAGTTCCATAATGTAGAGATAAGGGATTGGGTGCTTGAACATGGACCTTGGCACATCCAAAACAGCCCAATCATCTTGAGGAAATGGGAACCAGACCTGAACACCTTAGAATTCAACATGGAAAAGCTTCCTATCTGGATTCATCTGAGCAATGTCCCATTGGAATTATTCACAATGAGGGGTCTGAGCTATATAGCTAGCGCCATTGGCACCCCTCTCTATATGGACAAAATAACTGCAAACAAGCAAAGGCTAGCATATGCTAAAGTTTGTGTTGAGATTGATGTGGCTCAAGATTTGCCCAATTCGATTGCAGTGGAGCTCAGAAATGGCTCAGTGATCCCTATCACAGTTGAGGCACCATGGATGCCTCAGAAGTGTATTCACTGTGATATTTTTGGTCACAATAACAAAAGTTGTCCTCGCCTGCCAAAGGAAATTCCAACTAAAAAATGGATTCCTAAGCAGAAGACTCAGAATGAGCAGACAGAGTTGAGGATTCCTGATGAGCAGACGATTCCAAGGACCTCTGAAAAGCAGATAGAATTACCTGCTCAGGTTATCATAGAGCAATTGGAAAGGCCAGTTCCATCTGGGACAGAACGCGGATCCACCTCAGCCATAGGAGCTATGGGTTCAGACAACAGATTTGCAATATTGGAATCAGTTCCTGAAAATGAGAAGGATACTGGTAACACAGAGTCACTTATGGAGGATAGGACTGAAAGCCACTCTCATCAGGTTGTTTTTTCAGAAGAAACAAGAAAGCCTAGGGCTGCAGCAGCAGGAGTGGCAGATCTGATGAAGAACTTGAAGAGAAGGAAGGGGCCTATCGACAAAGGAAAGGCTAGAGGTAAGGCTTCTGCCTTGGGGAGTCACTCTCCAACCCTTCATTAATGAACATCCTTGTTTGGAATGTTAGAGGACTCAATTGTCCTCTAAGGCAGAAACATGTAGTCAGTAGAATTTCTAAGTTGCAGATTGATATTGTCTGTCTTATTGAGACTAGAGTAAAGTTACCTAAAGTGCAGAAGATTGTTGACATGCATTTTAAGGGATGGAATCTCCATCATAACTACTCTGAAGCTTCAAATGGAAGAATTTGGATCCTTAGTAAGGTTCACCTGGATGTTGATATGAAGGACTCAACAGAACAGTCCATCACATGCCAGATTAATCTGAACTCTCTGCGGTTTTATTTGACTGCCATTTATGGAAGTAATGAAGGAAGCAGAAGGAAATTGCTTTGGTCACACTTGCATTCCCTCAGTGGAACTACTCAAGGTGCGCCATGGATTTTGGCAGGAGATTATAATGTGGTAGCTCATCCATCTGAAAGCTCATGCTTTAATGGATCCCAACACAGTACCTCAGATATGAAAGATTTCCAACTTTGCATTGAACAGAATGCATTGATGGATCACCAATTTGTTGGTCCAATCTTTACCTGGTCAAATCATCAAGAAAATCATCTTGCCAAGAAGCTTGATAGGGTGATGATCAATGATCAATGGCTCATCTCTTTCCCACATTCCTATGTGGAATTTATTGCACCTGAAACCTCTGATCACTGTGCTGCAATAATCAAAACCAGCTTGGAGAATCACTCCCCTCCCAAACCATTCAAGTTTTTCAATTACTGGACTAGGGATGCAGAGTTCATGGATATAGTTGAGAGCTCATGGCAGGAACCTACCAGAGGCGATCCTATGTCCAATTTGCATATCAAATTGAAGAGAGTGAAACAGAAGCTAAAGAATTTCAATTTCAAGAAGTATGGAGCTATTACTGAGAAGGTACAAGCCAAAAGAAGGGAATTAGCAGAAGTGCAGCTCCATCTACTAAGGAAGCCTGCAGATGTTGAACTGGCAGCAAAGAAAGATATCCTTTCCAGGGATTTCAATAATCTTCTCAAAAATGAGGAAAGCTTTTACAAGCAGAAATCCAGAATTCAATGGCTAAAGGAAGGAGACCAAAATACAGGCTTCTTCCATAGGATGATAAGGGCAAAGTTGAGCAAAAATACCATACATTCTTTGACGGATGCACAAGGAAACAGACTTGAAAACTTTGATCAGATTGCTACAGAAGCTGTCTCCTACTTCCAGAACTTGTTGGGATCCAAAGATCATATGGTCAAGGGATGTAATCAGGATTTGCTTGCTGAACTTCTTCAGACTTCCATCACTGAAGAGCACCAAGCTGAACTGGTTAAAAGGGTAACTCCTGCAGAGATAAAAGAAGCAATGTTTTCGATTCATAGTGACAAGAGTCCAGGGCCAGATGGATTCACAGCTCACTTCTTCAAAACAGCTTGGCAAGTTGTTGGTGAGGATGTCACAGAGGCTGCAATGTTTTTTTTCAGGACAGGAGTGATGCACAAAGCCTTCAATTCAACTAGTGTGGCTCTCATTCCAAAATGCCCTAATCCAAGCACAATGAGAGATTTCAGACCAATTTCCTGTTGCACAGTCTTTTACAAATGCATCAGCAAGATCCTGACTAACAGACTCAAGAGCAGTCTTCCATTGGTGATCTGTCCCAATCAGAGTGCCTTCATTCCAGGCAGGAGTATCACAGACAATATCATGCTTGCTCAGGAGTTAGTTAGAGGATATGGTAGGAATACTCTGTCCCCACGATGTGCCATAAAAGTGGACTTGCAGAAGGCATTTGATACTATCAGCTGGGATTTCATCTCTGCAGTCTTGAAGGCAATGCAGGTCCCTCAGCAGTTCATAGATTGGATTGAAAGTTGCATTTCCACTAGTTACTTCTCTATATCTATTAATGGAGGACTTATGGGCTTCTTTAAGGGGGCAAGAGGAGTCAGGCAAGGTGATCCCCTTTCCCCCTACCTCTTTGTGATTGCTATCAATGTCCTGTCTAAGTTGCTGGACTCAGCAGCACAGTATGGGGTCTTCTCCTATCATCCAAAGTGCAAAAAGCTTCATTTAACTCATCTGAGTTTTGCTGATGATCTGCTAATCTTTGCCAAGGGCAACCTTGATTCAGTGAAGGGTATTCAGCTAGTGCTAAGTCAATTCTACACCTACTCAGGGCTCCAACTTAATAGCACCAAAAGTGAGTTCTTCTCCACAGGAATTGACAGAGAAGAATTAAGGCTCATCAGAGAGTCCACAGGGTTCAATACAGGCACACTGCCAGTCAGATACCTGGGGGTTCCATTAGTCACTAGAAGATTAACTATGACGGACTGCGAGCCACTTTTGGAGAAGGTGACAGCAAGGGTTAGAGGATGGGCAACAAAGTTCTTGTCTTATGCTGGAAGGCTTCAGCTTATCCAATCAGTTCTGTTTCATCTACAGAATTTCTGGTGCAGACATTTTGTTCTGCCCAAGCAGTGCATAAGGAAGTTGATGCAGCTATGTTCAAGCTTCTTATGGAAAGGGAAGGAAGGCCAAGCTAAGGGAGCTAAAGTTAGCTGGAAGTCTATTTGCTTGCCAAAATCAGAAGGGGGACTTGGTGTAAAGGACACTGTCACTTGGAATCAGGCATGTATTCTAAGGAATTTTTGGGCTGTACTGATTGACGCAGGCTCCCTATGGATAGCCTGGATCAAGACTTATGTGTTGAAGGATAGAGACCTATGGCACATCTCTATCCAGAGTGGGAGCAGTTGGAATTGGAGAAAGATCATGCAATTGAGAGAGGTGGCTGCCAGAATAGTTCTCACTACTGCTAATGGAAGCTGCAAATGGCCTTTCCCAGAAGGAAAGTACCAAGTGTCAGCAGTGTGGAACAAGATCAGACCTTCAGCTGGGAAAGTGGCTTGGTATAAGCTGGTATGGTGCAATTTTAATATTCCTAGGCATTCTATACTCTCTTGGATGGCAATCCTAAATAGATTGGCCACAAAGGATAGGCTTATCTCCTGGGGAATGGCCGTGGATGATAAATGTTTGCTGTGCAAACAAGAGAGGGAAACCAGGGATCATCTATTCTTCACTTGCTCCTACTCGAAACAGATATGGCAGAGAGTGATGGTACTTTGTAAGTTAAAAAGGCAGGTTGCATGTTGGACTGTAGAGCTTCAATGGGCCTCTGTCAACCTCAGAGGTAAAGCTCTAATCACAACGATATTGAGGCTAGCTTGGAACGCAGTTATCTACCTAGTTTGGAAGGAAAGAAATAATCGTTTGTTCAACTCAACTGAGCAAAAGGAGGAGCACCTCATTGAACAAGTGAGAGACATGATCTCGACCAGGTTAAGTGATCTTAGGAAGATTAAAAGAGATTCAGTTAATACGTTTTTATGTAATTCTTGGAAGTTAAATGCAGACATGTTTGTCTAATGGCATTGGTTTTCTGATTTGTTTAGCTAGGCTAAGCTAGCTTTGTAACATGTAGCAGCATTGCTGCTTACTTGGATATATGGAAATCTACTTATCCAAAAAAAAAATATTATATTATCATTATCATTATATCATTTGTAAATTAAGATAAAAATATAAATATAAATAATCTTATAAATATGTATACTTAACTCACATCTCTCTCATTTTCTCTTTTATTATTCCAATTTAAAATGATTTATATTTATGCATTAAAGTGAAAAATAATCATCTTTTTTATTTTCTTTCCTCTCACATTTCTTTCCTACCAAAATACCAAACACACTCAAAATTAATTTTCTTTCTACTTTTCCACCCTCTTTTATCAATCCTTCCACTTTTCCACTCTACTATGTACACCCTAAGGTTTTGCATGATAGAGTAAAAATAAAATTGAAAAAATTAAAAAAAAATAAAAATAAATAACAGGATAGAAAATATATTTTTTCTTTCGATTGATATGCTTGATAAGAAAAATAAAAAAGTGAAAAGAAAAAATAATTTTCTTTTCCCCCATTGCTTGGTAGAATTGAAAAATGAGAAAAAAATAAAAATTATATTATTTTACCATTATACTCTTTGTAAATTAAGATAAAAAATAAAATTTTTAAAATGATGAATAATTTTGTAAATATGCACACTTAACTCACACCTCTCATTTTCTCTCTTCTTATCATTCCAATTTGGAATGATTTATTTTAATGCATTAGAGTGAGATTCGAATCTCAACATCTACAACACTCCTAGGCTACGGCCTTTTTGTACAAAAAAAATATATATTTTTCTTATTTTCTTTCCTACCAAACACACTAAAAATTCATTTTCTTTTCACATTTTCACCATTTTCTATCAATCCTTCCACTTTTTCACTCTACCAAGCACACCTGAAGTGATTGAAGGATGCATCAATACTCTAAAAATGAAGATATTACCAAATATATGTTGATAGTGATTTGAAGGAAAAATACATAGTAAAATCAGAATTTCTGGATGAAAATTCACTATGCATAAACATGCAAATGAATAGGGAAATGCAATTCAAACGTTGTAGGAGAGAAGAATAAACGTCTGAAATTTGGAATCACAAACAATTCAACATTAACTGCAAATCCAGATAGTACAAAGCAACTTTTGCTTTACTTCCTGCAACCAAATATCAAAGAAAAAAGCACATGGAAGGAAAGGAAGGAATATTAACAATTTTCTCAAACTTGTCAAGGTTCCAACCTCATGTTGTCCCTCAGTTACATTCTAAATTACATCAAATGAAAACGAAAAATAAGATTGATATCAGCAGAACTCACAAGTTTTCAAATGTCATCAATTCATTAAGAAGTTCGATTTATTTAACCGCCATTTGGTGGAACCAAGGACATCTTTCTCATACACAAGCAAGCATATATATTGATGGGGCTAAGCCGGTTGCTGGAATTATCTTAGTGTATATTATTTTATATACATTAATGTTCATGCAACTCTGATGAATTTCAAAGGATGCAACACTTTAGCACTAAACCCTTTTGATCTTGCCTTGCCTCTTCATTGCCTGGGAAACATCATCACAGTTTAAACTTTACATAACATGCATCAAAGAGAGAACATAACCAATATATCACAAATAATAACATTAGTTGATCTATATTGAAATAACCATAGTCTATCATTCCATGCAACAACCACTATTTTCTCCATTAAAATTCGACTATCCTCAAGAACTACGCTCACTTCAGAAAAAGAGACAAACTTAAGAAACTGACATGAATACAAAAAGATTAAGTATACAGCAAGAAAATCAGAAGTAAGATCTACACACCTTCAGGAGGCTGAGCAAGCTTCCTGTTCTGTGGAGACATCATTTCTTTCTTCAGCTGAGTCAATATATCCTCCATTGTATACTCCTTTTTCCAATTAGCAAGCATGGGGAAAAGGCTAGGTTCAACCTGGCAATTTAGCAGCTATAAGTATATCATATCGTAGCATAAAAGGTACCAAGAACAACATCACCTACCACTCCAGTTTCCTGATTGACACAGGTCATGTTTATCTGGGTTTGAAACCTCATACTTGGTGGATTATCTGGATAATCCTTGCCACAGAACAATTTCAACTGGTAAATGCGTCCTTCGTGGACAGTCTGACATGCATCAAGAGTAAGCAAGATATCAACTCGTTTTCATTTTAAGAGGAATTATTATTACTTACTGTTTGCAAACAACAGTAACTAGTAGAATTCCTTTGACCAGAAGTCCTATACCAATTAAGAGATGGAAATTCATACATACTGTTTTTGGAGGTAGTATTCTTTTCTCAGATTTAACTACTTTTTTAACAGCTTAAGCTTATTCTAAAAATCTAGCTATAGGAAGGTTATGCAGGAGAGAAAACACTTGTACAAGCACCCAAGGTGACAAGCAATACAGAAGAATTAGCACCAAATGGCTGATTAGTGTCTGTTATAAAAGAGTGGATCCCACAAAAATGGGCTTGTTAGATGATTCATTTTTTAGGCTAATTTTAAGACTGATTGGCTGGTCTCTTGCCTTGAGTATTAGGAGTTGGGGCTACATGTTTACGATGGTCCTGAGCTGGCCTCATGTTGGAACTTTAAGTCTTGTTTTCTTTTTGTTATTCCTTTTTTTAAGACAAATTCTACTACAAATCCAAACAGTTATAGAAGAGCCATTAGTAACACATTGCACTGCAGCTATCTAGCAGGCTAGGACACTTTTAAACCTACAATGTACCAAATTGTAATATTATTCTCAGCCACCATAGCAGAGATCAACCCTGCAGGGCAGCCAGCTCACTAGGTCATTTGCCAGATCACAGGTCAATCAATAAGGTTGCTTTATAACTATTAGATGTTAATTAATATATATTTAAATTGCAGTATCAATCAACATTATTGTGGCACCAGTGATTCTCTGAGTCAAGTTGGTTGAACTTAATAGTGATCCTAAGCACTGACCCACATACCAGTCCAGATTCAATAATGCTGATTTCCTTTTTCATTTATTTTTAAATAACTCTGACTTTCTTAATTCAAACACAAGGGCATGAAACTTCGTTAAAGTTGCCTCTGGTGTATACAATTATGCATGGGACAGGATAACAAGGTTAACAAAGTTATGTGATCTTATCCATGTATGATAATACAATTCTTTTCCTATCCATAAGATTGTATACTCCTACACACCTAGGATAACTAATTGAACAATCACATCCTTCTATAAAAGCCTAATGACCTACAGCATTGAACACAAAGTCATTCTATCTAATCATATCCTTTGCACCAAGCTAGCTTAAATGAATTGAAATTACTAAGAATTGGAACTGTTTTATGAGTGAGTAGGTAACATAATCATGCATTCAGGTTTCACAAAGAAGGGGATAATAATGATGACATTTTTTTACGGATAAGTACTAAGAAATTTCTTGCTTTAAAAAAAATCTTAAATGTGAAAAGTATACTCTCTTCTCATATGTTTCAACGAGCTACAATTGCCACCTTAAAGCTGATATTATGTCAGTCACTGCATCCTACCCAATGGTGCAAAAGAATCGTGCATTCTTCCTATTCTAGCTCCAGTCTAATCTGTCTCAACCACAATGCATTGTTTAGTTCTTATTACTAATCAGTCAATGATGTGGACTGTCTCAATGATTACCGCTAACTAGTGAAGATGAGCTTAGTTAGAAGTACATGTCAACTTAGAAGTTGGGCTTAGACCCATCTTTGTACTAATCCACACCAATACGTAGACACATGTGCATCAACTACTGAAAAGAGAACAACATTGAGAGAGTGACTCACATTAGGGGGGCCGATAATAGTCCCAGTCCATGACTGCATGTATATATCATCAGCATCATCTATTCCATAGCTGACAGTTCCATCCCCAATTCCCTTTTCACCCCTCTCAAGCTCTTCTAGCAATCTGAAATTCCTGGGCACTGCAAAGATCACACGTTTTAGTCCCTAGATCAGGATTGTAACAGAGTCATTCTTGAAGTTTGCGTTAAGTCCATCTTTAATAGATGCAGTTTCCCAAAATATGAAAATCAAAACTTTCTTCAAGAGCAAAAGCTAAAACTTAAAGAGTAAAAAGAAATGTTTGCACATTATGTCAAATAATGGAAAGCAGTCAACGAAGAACCCAGAAATAACTGAAGAAATCCTGATAGCATACAATAGCATATGCTTTCCGCTCTTTAAGTTCATCATTAACAAGGTTTAATCATAACCATGAATGAGTAGAAAAACTCAGATACAGAGACAAAACTATAACTTCCCCCTCATAAATAGCATAAATTTGGCTCCACTGTCACAAGCAGTGTTGTCAAGGCGTGCGCCTAGGCGCGCCTACGCCTTGCGCCTTAGCGTTAGATAACAAAAACGCCTCAGACCTTTCCGGGCGAGGCTCATTTGATCAGGCGCACGCCTGGTGCGCCTAGGAGCGCTTTTTTGTAAGGCAATAGGCGTAAAAAAAACCCGCCTGATTGAAGTTCTCTTTAATTTCTTTTATTTTAACTTTTTTCATTAGATGTACCTTTACTAGTAAGAAAGGGGATAGTATCAAAGTCTCTACTTCTCAATATTTGACTATTCAACAATAGACAAGGGACCATAAGGAAATCATGCATATTGGGCAACTACAAAAAAATGCATGTTTTGTAGATAATTTGGACCACTCTTTAGAGTTTATTATCATAATTATATATCTTAAGCTTATATATATATATATATATATATATATATATATACCGACAAAAACCAACACATATACATATTGCGCCTTACTTCACTCAGGCGAGCGCTTTTTTTGCGCCTTGCGCCTGAGGCAATATAAGGGTTCTAATGCTTAGAGTGTGCCTTGCGCTCTTGACAACACTGGTCACAAGAGATATGTACCAATATCATCACTCAATCAACAACAAACTTTTCTACTGTGAAGTCTGCAGGTGAAGGAATAATCCGCCCAACTCTCAAGTTGGTTTCACAATGGAGATTGCACCCAAAGCCTTCCGAGATCAAATGCCACAGCATAACTTTAAGTTTTTGGGGCATTCCAAGAAAAGTTCACTTCTGAATAGCCAAGAGCGGTGATCCTCAACAGAGAAAAGTTATGCCATTAGATGGTTGAGGAGAAAATAAAGGCATGATTTGGGAACCATAGAAGGAAAATTTTAAGGCCAGAAAAAATGGTCAAGGAAGTTTCCTCAATTTTACTGACAATAGCCTTAGTTTCCTATTTCTTATATATATTTACCAAGCTCTGGTGCCTCTTAACTTTAGATTCAACATCTTCCAACAGGCATCTTCATCAAGCATCACACTCACCAACTCACAAAAAAATCAAGTCATCTACTGATGTGTTAAGTCGTTCTCACACCGTGACCAGAACCATAACATTTTCCACTTACCTTCTTTTTGACTCAGCACACATGTTTGCATGTAAACCATGGGTCTTCACACCTCAAAAGCTAAGGAGTGAAGCAAGAAATTTATGGGAGTCCTGGATCACAAAAGATTCATCTATCCTAATACTAACCTGACAACATCGTCCAATCTCATTGTCATAACTTTTCTTGTACAAACCCACTGTCAACAGAAGTTGAAGCCTCATGCAAAGAGGTTAGCTTGTTTGATTAGAATTATCATATGCACTATTTCTTTTTTTTTTTTCCTTTTTCATACACTATATACTTGACCAGACGAACTGCTTTGCTTGTTTGATTGGCATCCTGATATGTACTTATTTCATTTGTTCATCCATTGTATACTTGACCAGGATTTCATCTTCCAATAAGAAAAAAGATACCAACTACTCCTGAAACGTATGACTACCCTTCATCAACACAACCAGAGATTAGGAAATCACTGATTTCTAGAGCAGAAAAAGTTGATTCAAAGGAAATCTGCCTATCTCTTTTTCGTCTTTTTGTCTCAACTATCCATCAAAAGCTCACCAAGATGAGTTATTGAAGCCTCTGAAGTTAAGCAGTCATGATATAGCATTTATGTGACTGGTTCTAAACGGCCAACCATTTCTTAGAGCTAACTGAGGATATTATGGCAGATCCTACAGGTCATAATCCTCTTTTAACTTTAACCAAAATCCTTGGCATTCCGTTACAAGCTAAACCCCATACCTCTGTTTTTAAAGAAGGAAAGGTAATAGTCGGTTAAGAGTGCTAGCACCTCATCAAGAGTTGCATATTTGTCACATATTGCATCCAATATCAAGAGTATTGTAAGTTAATCTCAACAAATCCATTCAGAAGTGGATCAATAGTCTTGATGTATGAAATGAGTAAAAGGAAAAAGTAATTTCAGAGCTAGCTTCATGTATCATAGTCAAAATGGACACTTTAGCAAAGTTTCATGCATTATATATAGCTGTCATATGCTATAAGCCATAGGCATGAAAAATAAGTAATGATACCTGGTTAAAGGTTATTGCTTCTTCTATTAGAATGCACTCAATCAACATCAATATTCATTTTTTGAAACAAGGTACACTCAACAAATGTTGCCAGATCTAATTAGTTATAATATATTACAATGGCTCAGTTACAGCTAGAAGTATAAATAACTTAGTCTCAGAAGAGTAATTCAGAATAGAAAGCGAAAAGGAAAACAGGAATTAACAAAGAGCATAACTATTTTAATCCACATTCAACCAAGGTTTTATGAATTACAAGTCAAAGACCAAACGAAAATGATAAAAACTTCAAGAAATTGAGATACTGGCTTCCCTCATTCCAATTTCCTTCCATTTATTTCCTACAATATCTAATTTTTTTTTCCAGACACAGAGCTACAAACTCATAATCATACATATTTATAATATTCAAGCCCCATCTGACATCTGGAATAAACCCCATTAAAACAACAAAAAACTTGTAAAAATATTCTCTGGAAAAGCCTGTAAATTTTCACCTTGAATATCAATCCAAGCACAACAAATTCCATTCTCAAGCATTGAAAAAAGTAACTTCAAACTAAACAAAAGAACACCAAATATCAAAGTTAAAACCCTATTTTCAATCAAATCCAAGGATTATCGCAAAAAGAAAACTCAGATGCAATATACACTTCAAAGCTCCAACAACAAAGGAATGATAACAAAATTTAACGGATAATTAAAAAATGGGAAATTTGAGAAACAAATGAGAGAAATTGTACTTTGAAAATCGAAAACTTACCAACAACGCTTGATCCTTCCGAACCCATTTCTTCTTTTGACCGTTTCAATTCAAAGAAGAAAAAAAAAACAAACAGTTAGGGTTAGAGAGAAAGACCAAATGTTAGAGAGTTTGGAGTCCAAAACGACGCCAACAACTACTGTTCACAACTCTGAATGGTCCACTACCCACTACGTAGATGTACCGAGGTAACGAGACAATCCCTGTAGGCGTTATATTTATGTATTTTTATGTGTTAAAATAATTATGTGTAAAATATTATTTTTTTTATATAAATTTTTATATATTTATAATTTATATTATATAAATTTTAATATATTTTTATATTTATATCGTATATTAATTATTTTTTTATTATATATAATCATATATTGTTTAAAATTATTCTATCAATGAAATAAAATAAAAAGTGAAAATGAAAAATGATTGCCGGTTCATATTTCAAGTGCCCATCTTTTTTCTTTACATCTTCACATTTCATACTATCAATTTTTCTTCTTTTGGATTGAATCTATATATTTTTTTCTAAGACAACCTTTTATAAAAGGATAAATGTTAACAATTATAGCATCAAAACAAGTTACTTCTAAACTTGTATTTTTGGTATTAGGTTACTTATGAAAATTTTTAAAATTGTAGATAATTTTGTGATTTATTGATAGAATATTAGATCTTTAATTTTAATGATAAAAATTTAATTATGAATAATCTCACATTTTAAAAAATATATGTTAACTTTAGACGTTTAGTTTGCGCTTTTATTTTTTGCTTTTTTTATTTACTTTTTGCTTTTTAAAAATTGCAAAAATGTAAATGTAAGTAGTAAAAAGTTGATCTTTGATATATTAACAATGGAGTTTTTTAATTTTACAAGTAGGGTTACAAAATTATCATATATTTTATTTATTTTTTAATTAAATTATTTATTTTTTAAATATATCCTAAAATATGTATCACCTTGTTAATTCCGCTTGTAAAATCTAAAAACTACACTGACGATAGATGCGATAATTTCTCAATAACAAAATGCAAAAACATGTTGATAATTATAAATTTTGCAACTTGCTTTTTGCTATGAGTCAAAAGTAGAGGTGGCAATTGGGCGGGTTTGGGTCTATTCGGGTTCGGATTCAATCGGGTTCGAGCTCATTCGGGTTTGGGTCCATCCGGGTTCGGGTCCTTCGGGTTTGGGCCCAGTCGTTCGGGTTCGGTTCGGGTTCAGGTTTGTTTTACATCATTTTTATTTTATGTTAGATGTAATTATTTTTACATAATTTAAATATTTACTTTTAAAAATAATTTTATAATTATTTTTAAAAATAATCTTTTATTATAATATGATATTTTTAATTATATTTATTTATTAAAATCAATATTTGTTAGCACCAAAAGAATATAAAATTAATTTTTTATATAAAATAAAATTTTAAAATAATTTATTATAAAAAATATGATATATTATAAATTAATCATATTAATATTTAAAATAATTGATTTGATGAACTCGAATTTTAACATGTAAATACATTATAATTTATATTCACTATAAAATAAGAGATTTTTAGGGACAAACCCTGGCATTCAACTTTGAGGTCTAAACGGGCTTGGACTATCCATTTACAAATATGAGAGGGTTTTGACAGAATTTGAAGCCTATATTTCAGATCGATCCGGGCTTGGGCAAGTGAATATGGTGTTGATGACTTAATTTAATAATATGCCTAAGAAAACTATATATATGTTGCAAAGAGCAACACATTTTTTTTAAAAATAGTTTTTATCTATTTTTTAATATAATAAATACTATTATACTAGAGATAAGTTAAAATAAATGAATTGCTATTAATTAATTTTAATATATAGAAAATACTATTATATTATTATAAGAGTGCTCTTAAAATAACATAAATAAAAGATAAGTAATATTTTATGTCAAAAAAATTTACATTTCTAAAATTTTCATCAGTTTAGAATTTTTAGATAGTGGATTTATCAAGATATGAGACATTAAAGTTATAATACAAAATATAATTGTATTTTTGATAAAATTATTATTTTATCATATATAAAATATAAATTAAATTAAATTAAATTTTAATTTTAATTTTAAAAAAGATATTAGAATAAAATTGATAAATAAAGTTCTTGCTTTATAAAAAAATTATTTAATTACAATTTGATTTTTTTATTTTTAGTATTAAATTCGGGTTTGGGTTCGGGCCGGGCTCGGTTTCGGGTATTTTCGAGTTCGGGTTTTTCGGGTTCAGGTCTTTTCGGGTTCGGGTCTTTTCAGGTTCAAGCTCTTTCGGGCTCGGGCCATTTCGAGTTCGGGTTTTTTCGGGTTCGGGTTTTTGACTTTTTGGTCAAATCGAATTTGGACGGGTTCGGGTTTTTCTGGGCAGATTTTCGGGTTAGGGTTCATTTTGCCACCTCTATTCAAAAGCAACACATTATGAATATACTTTCTGTCTAAATAAACAAGAAATAAGGAACCATTTGTTTTTTGAATGTGAATACTCGAAGGGGATTTGGCAAGAGGTACTAAAGTTATGTGGTTTACAAAGACAAGCGGCTGATTGGATCACAGAGTTTCACTGGACAGCAACGAAGTTGAAAGGAAGGGCTCTCATTCCTACTGTCATGTGTATAGCTTGGAATGCTCATGTTTACATGCTATGAAGGGAGAGAAACAATCGTCAGTTTAACCAAACATACTCCACCAGACTGGAAGTCATTGTTAGCATAAAAGAAGCAGTTCGATTGAGACTTGCAGGTTTAAGGAATATCAAAGCTGACTCAGTTAATATGAGGCTTAATGTTGCATGGGGGTTGAATAGTGAGTTAATGGAATGACTCCTTCCAACAATTTTGTTCTCTTTTATATGTGATTTTCTGCTTTCAGTGTACAGAATTTTATACATGTACAGAACATAGTTCATATGGAGCAAATTTATGCTTCTTGGATAATAAAATACAATTTATCCACACAAAAAAAAAAAAAAAAAAAAGCAACACATTATCCTAATAGTATTGATGCTACTAGTTTTACTGATTAGTAGATTTGGGAATTAGTGTATTCGTGTTGTGTTTGTGTATTTTTACTTGTCATAATCGTGTTAAAAATTTATATAAAATTTTGATACGTTAATAATTTATTTTATATAGATTTTGACACGTTTGTATCTTATTCATGTTATTTTTTTATCTCATGTTTTATGTCATATTTTAATTATTTTTCTTGTCGTGTCCAAAAGTGAATATTTTACACTTGATTATTTTACCAAGCTTCCACTTACAATTGAATACCTATTATTTTATATAGATTGTGTCATATTTTAACTATTAAAAACTTGCTAACCATCCCATTTGACGATTTCAATAAATATTTTCCTCCATGTTTCCTCTTGAAACTTCACTATAGCCTTCAAATAATAGGTATATCTACTCCCTCTATGCTTTCAAGAGCTTTGATGTATTTTGAAGTTGAATATTTTACTAAGCTTCCACTTATAACATCAACAGATCTTTGGGCCAACACATTAGTCCTTGCAAACGATATGCCTCAGCCATAAATCCAATGGCATCTGAAATTTCCGATGTTCGTGTCATCGTACGACGGGAACTTCCATTTGAAGTTAGATCTCTCGATAGATGATTTATTGGACCTCTCGACTCTTATTTCATATCACAATTAGAATCATTAAGCCAAAAGTCTCAATCAGAGAATTAAATTACGATCGTAAACATATTTTCAGTCGCATCGTATTTATCGTAGTTGCGAACGTAATAAATACTATCACGATCAATTACTTACGATAAATATCAACAGCGAAAAAAATCAAAATCATAAAATAACAACCGAGATCACTATTTATATCCTTGATCTTAGCATCAGTCTCTGTCTCATTATCATCATCCGAAATTGATCTTGCATACTAACAAATGCTTCCCTTTATGGGCTTTCGGATCCCAGCCTGTTTAGCATAGAAATACATTCTCCAGAAAAGGACATTTGGATGCTTTTCCTAGGACATTCAAATGCTCCACCTAGACCTTATTTATTTTTGCTACTTATTTATTTAGTTAATTATTTGTTTTATCTTTTTGTTTATCCTTTCATTTCATTTATCTATAATTATTATTTACTTTATGCACATTTTTATTTATTCTTATTACTTGCAATTTACTTATTATTTTCCTTTCATTTATTATATTTCATTTTATTATTTATTTATGTTCTTTTTTTTTCACATACCTTTTGGTAATCCTGTCAAGTTGTTGAAGGGAATGCCCACAATTTTTATGATGGATGTTATTCATGTTTTAAGGAATATCTTGGCGACTTTCGGATGAAAGAGTTATTTCTTAAATTTCGTCAAAATATTGAAAAATTTAGAAAAAATTCAACGTTAAATATTCTCATTTTATTCCTAAACAAAAAAATAAAAAAATGAAATATAAAAAATATCACGAAAAAGGAAAAGATTTGAAAAATTGGAAAAAAGTTTATCTTTGGTGCCATTTTACTATTTACATTTGTCATTAGTCTTTTGTGCTTTCACCTCCATTATCCATCATTTGCTTATATTTTATCTTTTGTATGTTTGATTATTTACATTTTATCGTATTCATTTCAGTTGCCTTTAACAATGGATATGAATTTGTAATGACGATTTTTTATGATTAGTATTGTTTTCGAACGGGCATTGTGGGATGCTAATATTTTTTTTGACCAATTATATCCTCGAATTCATTTTGGGTGTTTTTTCACAGACAAAAAATTATTTTTTTGATAAATTTTAATTAATTTTGAGATTAAAGAAAAAAATTTATAAGTAACCAGCCACACTTAATAAAAAAATATTGATGATGATTCCAATTTTTTTTATTGTCTAACGATCGAACTCCGGGACAAAACCAAGGGTGAAATGATTAAAAACCTGAAGATTTTAAAATTGAAGTTAACAAAAGTGTGAATAGGATGGAAGTGAACGAACGTTAATTTCTTCTTCATTCGCTATAAATATGCAAAAATATATTTTTAAGTTTTTACAAATACTTTTTTGCAACACTTACAGTACAACATAAATTTTTTATTCTCAAATAATGTTAGAAAATAATACATAATAATTTTTCAGGATAGAATTAAAGTATCAATTTATTATTATCGAAATTGTTACAAATATGATAATCGAAAAGGGTTTAAGAATATGAAAAAAAGGTGCGAAAATAAGAATATGAAAAAAGGTGTGAAAATAACAAATTAAGAATAGGCTAAAATAAAAAAAAAAATTCTAAATATTATCACTTTATCTAGATAAGTTTTTATACTTTTATTACATCAAAATAAACCTTTAACCTGTAACTTGTGTCCAAATAAGCTCTTACGTACCCAAATAAACTCTAACCTTTAATTTATACTTAAATAAAACTTTAATATAAATCAATATTTTATTTGAAATAAAGGCTTATTTAAGTTCAAATCAAAGGATAAAGATTTATTTGTGTACAATAAAAGTATAGGATTTATTTTAAAAAATAAAATAGTTAAAGGGACTTTTTTAGTATTTTAACCTTAAGAATAATATACCCGAAGCAAATGGTTGAATGAATTAAACTTTTACTTTTAACCGAATATTTTTCATGCTATTTTTCAACGAGGAATGGATAGGAAAGAAGGGGAAACAAGCATACTTGGAGAGCGCAATACAACGAAGAGTTGTATGCTACGTTCGGGAATGATGAATCGCTCCCGAAAAGGAATCTATTGATTCTCTCCCAATTGGTTGGACCGTAGGTGCGATGATTTACTTCACGAGCGAGATCTCTGGTTCAAGTCCAAATGGTCCAGCTATGCCAAGGAAAAGAATAGAAGAAGCATCTGACTCCTTCATGCATGCTCCACTTGGCTCGGGGGATATAGCTCAGTTGGTAGAGCTCCGCTCTTGCAATTGGGTCATTGCTATTACAAGGAACGAGAAGTGTATTGTTGGAACCGGGATGGAACATCAAGTGGATCTAGATTCAACGGTTCCCGCTATAGCCGATCACGAGGAAAAGATCATTTCTACTGATACTGACAAGATTATTTTATCGGGTAATGGAGATATTCTAAGCATTCCATTAGTTATGTATCAACGTTCCAACAAAAATACTTGTATGCATCAAACTGCCCGAGTTCAGCGGGATAAATGCTTTAAAAATGGACAAATTTTAGCAGATGATGCCGCTATGGTTGGTGGCGGAGAAAAAAAAAAAGAGAAGGAGAATATATTCCCTTTTTCAATAATTTGCAAGATGATCTTGATCTCAATATATACCGAACAATTTGGTTTTCTATGGAGAGGTGGGGAAGATATCAATATCAGATTTTTTTTTTTTTTTTTTTTTTATATTTCAAAATTCACTAACCATAACCTTTAGTTATTAGGTTGGTTTGATTTCACATCTTTTATGTTCACATCTTTGATAGGTACAATTTAATTAAAACTTTTAATTAACTTTCAAATTATTTTTGCATCATGCAATAATTATTTGCATACCTTCACCTTATAAATAGATTTGTTCAAAAGTTGAGCTATTTATCTGGCTCGAATTGAGTCAGGCCTGAACATAGTATTTTTCAATTCGGACCGGTCCGACCTTGTACGAATTACTATTTATTTAATAAAAAATTTATTTTTTATTTAAATTTAATTATAAAAATATATAAATATTAATATAATTTTTTTTAATATTTATGAAAAGTAAAACAAGCTTACGAGCCGGTTCAAATCGAGCTTAGGTAAGAAAAGGAAAAAAAATTCAAATCGTGACCCGACCCCATCCATAAACACATCTACTTATAAACCAACTAAAGTGACGAAATCTTAAGTCGACAACATCATATCAAAAGAAAAATTAGGGTCATGAGTAAATAAACAAAGGCTTATGTTAAAGAAAGCTCATGAAGATATTGGACTTGATCATTTGATTTATATCTTTTGTTCAAAAGAATTAGGTTCACTTCTCCTTATCCAAAATTTTACTTTCTTTTTTATTTCGGGACGGGGCATTGAACCATGCTGTTCGAACTTCAACCAATTGAACTAAATATTCCAATGTATGTAACTTTAAAATAATAGGTAAAAAAATATTTGGACTTAACTAATGAGTGAAAAGGGTGAAGTGAAATTTAGATAAAAATATTAAGTTCGAGTCATAATGTTTTTTCTTATTAAAAAAAAAAATGGAAGCGCATTATTATAAAAGAAATTTGCAATAAATAGATATGGTAATTTTATACACGATACAGACAATATAAGTTTGATAAATACGAAAACAGTGTAATAAACACAATTAACACAAAATATTTAATACATGTGTCGTATTCGTGTTTAAGATTTTGATACATTTAATAATTTTTATTATATTTATATTTACACGACTAACAAAAAAAAAACACAAAATATAACACGTATACATGAATTATTAAATCTAGCCAATACATGTGTCGTATTCGTGTTTAAGATTTTGATACATTAAAAATTTTTATTATATTTATATTTACACGACTAACAAAAAAAAACACAAAATATAACACGTATACATGAATTATTAAATCTAGCCATACATAAAATTTAAAAAAAAAAAAAAAAAAATCATAGACAAAGAGAGCATGGCTCATGCAAAAAATTTAAGGATTCGATTCTCATTAAATGGATCGATTTGTTTTTTGCTTGATTTTTGTTTTATAATTCAATCATGGTCCATTTGATCACAAGTAATGCTACTTGTTATGAAGAGCATGGATTGAAATATATTAAAAAAAAAAAATGATACAATGAAAGTCACAATCTAGAGATAAAAAAATGATTGCAGATGTTGATATTCGAACCTCAAATCTATTGAATTTCATTTTTTAAAAGTGGTTGTATGAATCAATTGAGCTAAATTCCGGGTTCATTAAATTTAAAACTTGCTTTAAGAACTCTTCACCTAACCTTTTTTTTTTTTTTTTTATGAAAAATGTTTGTAATAACCAATTTTCGTCCGGATAGGATTCGAATCCGACCCGGGCCAAGTACGAACCGGGCCTGCTATTCAGCAGGCCCAATCTGCTATCCAGGCCCATTGGCCCATTTCTGGCCCAAACCCCTCAACCCCCAAACCAGGCCCAATTTTCGGGCCCTTTTCAACCAAGCCCAGGCCCACTGAAACCCTAAACCAAACCCTAATCCCCTAACCAGACCTCTGCCACCAGCCTCCCTGCCAACCCAGCCCTACCTCTGCCACCCTGACCAACCCCCCTGCCACACGCCAAAACCTACCCCTGACCACCGACCCTTGCCCTGCCACAGCCACCCCCACACGGCAGCCCCTCCCCACACGCAACCCAAGCCCCCACGCAACCCCTCCATAAAACAAACCCCAGATGAGCGCCAGAAAAAAAAAAAAAAGAAGAAGGAGGAGGAAGGGGACCCCGGATTCGGATCCCCCCAGACTCGAACCCCCAAAAAAAACCCAAGGAGGCCGAAGCCTCAGGCAAGGAGGAGCCCTCCCTGATTCGAAAAAAAGACCAGGTTCGGACCCCCTCCCCTTTTACCAAAAACCCCAGATCTGGGGTCCGAAACCCAGATCTGGGTCATTTTCAAAGCACACCGAAAAAAACCAGATCGGGGTCTGAAATCCCGATTCGGACCCCCTTTCCTCCACCACCGACCCCCACCAGATCGACCCCCCACCTCCTCAGAAACCGAAACCTGCAAAGAAAAAAAAAACCCAACAGCGAACCAAAAAAAAAAGATTTTTTTTTCTTTTTAAAACCTAGATCTACGAAAATCGGTGAGAATCCGGGCTAAAGGGAGCCCGGATCCGTGACGAGGGGGTCGAAACCCCCTCGGGTATGAAATTTGGAGTTCGCCGGCCGCCGGCGAGCGGCGGCCGGCGACGGTGGACGGCGGCCGGCACGGTGGCCAGCCGCCGGAATCTGGGTTTGGGGCGGCTGAGCAGAGGGAAGTGAGAGAGAGAGAGAGAAGAGAAAAAAAAAAGAAATGAAAAAAAATAAAAAAGGGGGCTTATATAGCCCCCGAATCGGGTCAGAATGACCCGCGCGTCGACCCGCGGGTCGACCCGGGGTTCGCGCGGGTCACCCGAATATTTTAAAAAAACTTTAAACGGCGTCAAAACGACGCCGTTTTGACCCAGGGTCCGCGCGTGGACCCGCGGGTCGACCCGGGGTCCGCGCGCCCGACCCGGGTCCCCAAAAAAATAGAGAAAGGCGCCCAAACGGCGCCGTTTTGGCGGGGAGGATCCGCGCCTGGATCCGTATCCGACTCGGGGTCCGCGCGGGTCCCCCAAAAAAAAAAAAATTAGGCCAGGCCAGAACCAGGCCTGGCTCAGCAGGCCAGGGCCGAACCTGGCCCAACAGGCCTGGTTTTGGGGCCAAAAAAAAAAAAAAGAAAAAAAAAAGAAGAAAAGAAAGAAAAAAAAAATATAAAAAAAAAAAAAATTAAAGAAAAATTCACGATGATCGTTTTTGAAGTTTTGATTTTTTTTATTGACATTTTCAGGTGATTTTACGAAGATCAAGTCCGGCATTTTGATTTTTTAGATTCTCGACATTCGTCAAGTATGATTTTCTTATTTATTTTCATTTACTATTTGTATTTATTTATTTTGTCCGGCATTCGATATATTTTTGTTATTCGATTTCGATTTTAAAATATTAAAATAATAATTTTTAATTAATACATGTTTTTTAAAATTATTTTCGGTAAATAAAATTCTCTAAAAACGGATCTCTTTCTCGGATGGTCGGAGTATCGATCGTTTTTCGAAAAGGTTCGAGTGAGAATAATAATCGAGACACTATCGAAAGTATCGGAGTGATTCGGGAATTACTCTTACATAGATAATTTCTTTTATTTCGGAAATAATTATTAAAAGCATTTTAATTTACCTTTAAAAAAAAAAAAGTTTTTAATAAATACGAATTACCGACGACGGAATTCGAAGGATGTCACGGTAGTGATTCCTAAGATATCTTGAGGTGCGAGAATTTCGTTAAATATCACCACGAGTGGTGGGAGTATTTAGCGACAAGCTCGATACAAAAATTTCGTTTTCGTTTTTTAAAAAAAATGGAAATAATCAAAATAAAAAAAAATGAATAAAGAGCGAATGTTTATTGCGCTCGATATTTTGCCTGCTCGTGTTTTTAAATATTATGATTCGCATGTTTAATTTTATAATTATATGTTAAGCCGTATGCATCCGATATTTAAATATTCTCATCATACGCATTTGAATAAAAATGGATGTAAATTGCCGACGACGGAATTCGAAGGATATCACGGTTGTGATTCCTAAGATGTCTTGAGGTGAGAAGATCTCGTTAAATACCACCGAGAGTGTCGAGAATATTTAATGAGTATTTTCGATAATAAATTTATGTTCACTTTCGATTTCTAAAAAAATAAAAAAAAAACAGTTCAAGAAAATCCAAAAAATAATAAACATGTTTTTTTTTAGAATAAAAAAAATAAAAGAGAATTATTTTTAAATACCGATGTTAAATCCATTAAATCGAGATTAAAGATAACACGTGATCAAGTGGTACCGTTTTCTAAACGGCCGTTGCGGGGGTGCTAATCCTTCCCCGTACGTAACCGACTCCCGAACCCGATTTTGTTTTCTCTCTGGTTCAAAGCGCGGACTTCGAAATTGGTTTTAAAAATGTTTTAATTAATTTTAAAATATTTTGCTAAAATCGGTTTTAATAGGTGGCCAATCACACCTAGCAAAAAAGATTGGTGGCGACTCCATTTTTTGTGTTTTCATCAAATTCGTCGTAGCGGTCGGAAAAACCGTTATGACAGCTTGGCGACTCCGCTGGGGACCCTTTGAGAGTCGAGCCACAAATTGATCATGTGTTGTTTTAAAATCTCGAATTAATAGATTTAATCGTTATTTAATTTTAATTCTCTTTACTTTCTTTCTTTCTTTATTTTTATTTTGCTTGCAATTACACTTTGATATTCGTTAAATCCTGATTCATTTTTTCTTTTTTATGTCGTTTATTTTTTTTAAATCGTGGAATGTTTAGAATAAAGAGTCGTAGACAAATAGTCGAAGGTTTGCTTTTTCCTTCTCACACACGAGCACGTGCATTTCATACATAAGCTCTATGCCCGAGCTTTATCCCTTTAGGTGAAAGTAAAGTACCTACGCTCTCGTGAGGCAATAACCTCCGCATGGGCTAGCGAAACGCTTTTAGAGAGAAAAAGTACCTACGCTCTCGTGAGGCAATAACCTCCGCATGGGCTAGCGAAAAATCTCTCCAACAAATTGAACCCGTTTTAAATCGGGATGCCTTACTAGCCTTCACGGGCGACAGTAAGGAGCAATTTGGAGCCTTTTAGAACCTAACCCAACCTCATGTAGCGAACTTGAGTAGAGCCATATCGAATTTCCGATCGGATATCCTCGAAATTTGGAAGGAACATGGTGATCTTTCGCTATTTGTTTACACTCCGAACAAGAACTGTAAATCGGGTAATGATGAACGCACATCGTGCTACCCGCAATAAGTTTCATTTTTCGCTCCGACGGTACCGTGTTGCTTAAATAAGTTGATACTGTCGGAGCAAATGTTCGTTAACTTTTTGAATTTGTAAATATGAAAATTTTTCTTTTCGTACATCTCGTACATTTCATGCACTAATGCATTTGTAAATAAAGCATGTACATTTATAGTTGTATTTTTGATTTCACGGTGACAATAATCTCATTTGATAAACCGCATAAACAGTTGTTGTCGATTAAATGAGAATTGCAAACCGGTAGTGTTGAATAAATACTCGGACAGTTGTGCCATAATAAGACCCACTACCACAAAAGTTTTCGATAGAAATTGATTTGTGTAAATAATATTTTGATTTTTTTTTTTTTTTTTTTTTTACGAAAAAAAAAGAAAACATTTTTCAAAAACAAAAAAACAAAAAAATTTGGCGGATTGAATTTGGAGATCAAAGTTTGTGCAATAAAATTGTTGAATGATCAAGTTCAGTCCAAATCATTAATAGTTTTCTGTATATATTCATGCATTAATTTGTTTATTCTTTAGACAAATCAAATTCGCATCATATTGCAATCATAACATGCATGGTCATTCATTGTAGAATGCATTAGTGACATACATGATCATTCTCTGTATATACCAGTACATCATTTTATTTATTCTGCACATGCATCATATCGACATCGTGATTGCATTCATTACAATAAGGTCTTGCATTCGTGACATACATGGTCACTCATTGTACATACTCATGCATTAATTTGTTTATTCTTTACATGCATCATATGGGCGTCGTGTTACATTCACGGCATTCATAGCTCATGCATCATGAAACACACTTGGAGAATAAAAAAGAAGTCGGTTTAGCTTTGCAAGGATTTCTCTTCAAAATCAAAGGTATAAGAATCACTGCATACCTCTATGACACAGGCCGGAACCATGGAGGACGAACAAAATAGACTGGATAGAGTGGAAAGAGCACAGGGAAAATTACAAGAACAGTTAGCCAGATCTCAGCAAGAAATACGAGAACAGATAGCAAAATCTCGAGAGGAGTCACGCGAGCAAATAGACAAGATGATTGAAATGATGACTAGACTGACCCGAGGAAAATGGGTTGCTGAAGAATCGATCATAAGGGGAGAACCTCGACCTCGAGTAAATGACAACGAAGATCCGATTTACCTAGCGAGTCAACAAGGCCAAGGACAATTTCAAGTGAACTCGGAATTTCACCACTCAGACTCAGTTGTCATTCCAAACCAAGGTGGTTCACCAGAACAAGAAAAGCTGAAAAAACGTGTGGCAAAGCAAGTGGAAGACAAAGAGGTGCAACAGAAGTATGATCTGTTTGAAAGGAGACTCAAAGCCATAGAAGGAATAGATGTTTTCGGGAATACGGATCCAAATGAGCTCAGTTTGGTCCCGGATTTGTTGATTCCGCCAAAATTCAAGGTCCCTCGATTTGAAAAGTATGACGGATCGAAATGTCCATCAATCCACATCATAATGTTAGATCGGGACCATATCCGTTCTTGGAAAGATTTGGCAAAAGCTTTCAAGACTCAGTATAAGCACATGATCGACATGGCACCAGATAGGTTGACCTTGCAAAATATGGGGAAAGAGGCCACTGAGAGCTTCAAAGAATATGCTCAGAGGTGGATGGACATGGCCACCCAAGTACGACCGGCTCTGATTCAAAAGGAAATTACTGTCCTTTTTGTGAGTACACTACACGCTCCGTACTATGATAGACTCGTTGGCAATGCCACAAAGAATTTTGCAGATATGGTAACCTCAGGAGAGATGATTGAAAATGCTATCAAGAACGGAAAACTCGAAGGAGATGAGACATCCAATACCGAGGGAAACGAGACACCTGAAAGGAAGGAGGAACATGTCCAGACTATGGGAGAATTCACTCCGTATCCCCGGGTCTCTCCGTATCAATCATGTTACTCTACCAATGTCTCTTCAAGTCATTATCCTTACCCTCCAGATATTCAAACACATCATTCTATGCCAGCCCTTGCAACTAGGCATGTTTCCCAGAAACGACCGAGGGGCAACCAAGAGAAATTTTCAGTCCCAATCTCTGACCTGTTGCAATTACTAATAAGAAACCGATATCTCACCCCTGTGCCTTTGAAAACAGCTCCAAATCCATCAGCAAGGAGTTATGACCCGAACAGCAAGTGTGAGTATCACATGGGGGCAATTGGACATTCAACTGAAAAATGCAGACGACTGAAGAAAAAGATTGAAGCTTTGGTCCACGATGGCATTTTGACTCCAGAGCTAGTCGAACAATGGAAATCCGCATTGCCATAAATCGGTTTCTTCGACACGGATTTGGAGGATGAGAATGGTTACCTTTAAAAGCATGTCAACAAGCATCAAGGAATATGCATGTAGTTCTATGCCTCATCATGAAAGCACTTGTCTTATGTTGACATCATGAAATAAATAATTTTTGAATTTCAAAAGCTTTGTGTTTGTTGTGCTTTAACTTGAATTTGCAAAAACAAACATTAAAGAAATTCTTGATTTTTGAAGAGCGCATTCTTAAAAGAAAAAATCTTTCTTCACGTTAAGAAATGATGAGATATCTTGAGATTATTGATGATCATTGTTAGGAATGACCCAACATCCTTCCATCTCTCTTTCGGACTTGCCCATGCTTGAATCTTTTGAGTTTGAAAAAACCAATGCTTGCAGTAATATATGGTTGAATTTCAGAAACCATAGTCAGTGCAATAAGGAAAATACAGATCCTAGTTTAGGTTATGAGCAATGGAACAAACTTTTTGAAAGAAAAAAAAATCCGAGCTTTTTGTGTGTCAAACAAGTGAAACCTTTTTCAAGAATCTGGATTATGGTAAATTGATGTGTGTCAAGGTTATGCCAAAACCATTCACATCCCTTTCCGTAACCACAAAACAAGAGTTGCCCAGACGTCACTTCATGATTAACGTCTCGGGTAACAATGATTAAACCTGATTTTCTCGTGTTCCTAAAAAAAAAGCTGTTTTCGACCCATATTCTTTCTTGTCCCTTCGGAGAGCAAAAAGACTCGAGGTGTTCCTCGTTATGATACGAAGTCTCATTTGTATGACCAATCAAATGGTGCATCATTTGTAGATACGAAAGACGCGTGGTGGATAAAGATGGAGTAATTTTCGGAGCATGCATCAAAAGAAAAAATGAAAAATGAAAAAATGAGTGTGACATCATGCATTTATGAAATTCAAGATGGTTTCAAGAAAGAAAAAAACATTTTCATTATTTTCCTCTAAGGAATGACTCTTCGATTTACGTGCTTGTGTTCGAGATGAAAAATGGCCATCTTTCATCATCCTTTCACAAAATAGAAAATATCCTTTTGCTACCCCTTTTGAGCCTAATGAATACTTTCGTTCTTTCAACCCCGATCAAGGATCACCCTCCACGCTAGGAGGCAAATGCGGGGAAGGATCTCTTCGAAGGTCACAGATAGTGAAGTCTTGGTTCAAAGACGAAAAAAAAAATACCGTGAATCAAAGAGAAATCTGAGCTTCCAGACAACTACGGGCTCACCTGGTCAAAATAGAGATGCAAAAAAAAAGGGAGAGATAAAAAGAAAGATGAAAGCAAAAACAGAAAAGGAAGAAAAGAACGGATGAAAATCATCGAATAAAGAGAAAAGCTCAGAAAAGACAAGTGTTTCGAAGAGAATCCTCCTCATGAATGATCCTTGATTTGATCACCTTAAACACATGTTTGGGCCTATCTATCTTTCTTTCAGTACCTCGAACCTCGGCCTACATTACGTACCTGGAAAAGACCATTTTGATCGAGCATGGTCATTTAAATTGATGAGTCTATTCTTAGAGAAATGCATGAGACTTCGATCTCCTTTCTGGTTAAAAATCTTTTTTGGATAAGTCTTGATTTCTTGAATGCATGGTGAAACATTTAAGAAAAAAATGAAAAGATGGAAAGAAGGAGACTCTAGGGTGAAAACCCGACATGGGCAGTCTAGAGTAAAATGGGAGAATTTCGGTGTTGCTTATGGTATCGTCGAGGCCATAACAAAAGAAGAAGTCATTTTGAAGAACTTAAGGAACATCTGGGAATTCCAAAATATTCCAAAACTGTCAACTCTCGTTTGGAGGTTTGACTTTAAAAAAAACTGAGACCGTTTTCATTTCCATAATTAATTCTCTAGTTTGAACACCCCAGCTAGCCTTGACGTATGTCAAAACGCCATGATTTGGAAACTAAAAGAAGGTTGAATTTGTTTGAGTCCAAAAAAATCATGTTTTATAAAATCTGTTCCATTTGTGAGTCTATAAAGGATACACATTTTTCCTGTTGCAAAGTCTCCTTGGATCAATCAAAATCTTGTTGCACCAAGCCTTTCAACTTAATTTGAAAAAAGCCGAATGAACACTCAGAAAAATTTCTAATAGTGATCATCAATCTTCAAGAGATTTGGATATCACAACATGAGGATAACATTTTCAGCTCAAAAGTTTTCAGTGAATAAGCAAACACTTTTCAAAAAAAAAGAAGGCAAGCAAAAGCAGATAAATGAAAATATTTTTGGAAGAAACCATTTCCGATGTTGGCATAAGACGAAGGTTCTTCTGGCCCAGAGGTATGGAACTATTGAGGTAGAAGAAATGAACACTCGGACTCTAGTGGATAAAATTTTGAAAAACGATCGGGGCAAAGAGATGGTTCCAAAGTGAAAAAAAAAAGGTTGATCTCTTACGAGGCACGAGCGTTTCAGGATACACTCTGTTTCGAAGAGGAAAAACGATTTGAAAAAGCTAAACCAAGATCAGGAGAAACAATTGGGAACATTCGCATCATTCATGAACATTCGCATATTTATTAAGTTTTGCATCTGCATCATGTCGTAAAATGTGTACAGTATCCGAAGGTACTTGCACATGCATCATCAGGGGCATACGCATTGACATCGCATGACATTCACATTTCATGCATGGCATTGATTATTTGAAATTTTGACATTTGAATACGAACATTCAGTGAGATTTTCTTCCAAGATATGATCTTCAGGTATGATCACCAAGACCAATTTAAATTTCAAAGTTGTGGAGCCTCTGATTAGAGGAGCAATTTATTTTCAAAGTGATAGAAAATTAAAAAAAAGAAGACCTCCGGGCATCTGTTTTAAGACCTCCGGCCAACTGTTTCAAGACCTCCGGGCACAGGAAAAGAATTTATTTTCAAAGTTGTGGAGCCTCTGATGAGAGGAGCAATTTATTTCCAAAGTTGTGGAGCCTCTGATTAGAGGAGCAATTTATTTTCAAAGTGATAGAAAATTAAAAAAAAGAAGACCTCCGGGCATCCGTTTTAAAACCTCCGAGTTACATTTTCAAGACCTCCGGGCACAGCGAAAGAGAAGGAAAGTTAGGAAGAAAGAAGACCTTCGGGCACCTATTATAAGACCTCCGGGCACCTCTTTCAAGACCTCCGGGCACTATTCTCAAAAGTCACGGATAAGACCTCCGGGCACCATTTTCAAAGAAAAGTCATGTTTTCAAGACCTCGGGGCATCATTCTCAAAGTCTAGAATAAGACCTCCGGGCACCACTTTCAAAGAAGTAACATTTTCAGACCTCCAAGTATCTGTATCCAAAAACCTCCGGGTAGCATCTTTCAAAATGACATTTTTCAAAACCTCCGGGTACCATTTTCAATTCTTGCGAAGTCAAACAACTCAAAGGTCGAGCCTCGGTATGATTAGTCGAGTGGCGATATCTGAAGAATCTGACAAGGAATTTCAAAACTAAACGAGAAAGAGAGGGGATATCCAGAATGAGTCTTCACTTTCGTAAGACTAAGGTAGTAAGTGAGGTGATGATCTAAGTTGTGTTCAAACTCATTGTCAAAAAAATTCGAAGTTCATTTATCTTTCCAAGTGATAGAGCCTCTGATTAGAGGAGCAATTTATTTTCAAAGTTGTGGAGCCTCTGATTAGAGGAGCAATTTATCTTTCCAAGTGATAGAGCCTCTGATTAGAGGAGCAATTTATTTTCAAAGTTGTGGAGCCTCTGATTAGAGGAGCAATTTATCTTTCCAAGTGATAGAGCCTCTGATTAGAGGAGCAATTTATTTTCAAAGTTGTGGAGCCTCTCATTAGAGGAGCAATTTATTTTTCAAGTGATGGAGCCTCTGATTAGAGGAGCAATTTATTTTCAAAGTTGTGGAGCCTCTGATGAGAGGAGCAATTTATCTTTCCAAGTGATAGAGTCTCTGATTAGATGAGCAATTTATTTTCAAAGTTGTGGAGACTCTGATTAGAGGAGCAATTTATCTTTCCAAGTGATAGAGCCTCTGATTAGAGGAGCAATTTATTTTCAAAGTTGTGGAGCCTCTCATTAGAGGAGCAATTTATTTTTCAAGTGATGGAGCCTCTGATTAGAGGAGCAATTTATTTTCAAAGTTGTGGAGCCTCTGATGAGAGGAGCAATTTATCTTTCCAAGTGATAGAGCCTCTGATTAGAGGAGCAATTTATTTTCCAAATGATAAGAGCATCGCTAAAAATAGATCTCAATAACCGGACAAAATTGGTTATACTATCTTTGCCCTATTCCTGATTCTCAGCAATGTGCAAAGAGGGGCAGCTGTAATAACCAATTTTCGTCCGGATCGGATTCGAATCCGACCCGGGCCAAGTACGAACCGGGCCTGCTATTCAGCAGGCCCAATCTGCTATCCAGGCCCATTGGCCCATTTCCGGCCCAAACCCCTCAACCCCCAAACCAGGCCCAATTTTCGGGACCTTTTCAACCAAGCCCAGGCCCACTGAAACCCTAAACCAAACCCTAATCCCCTAACCAGACCTCTGCCACCAGCCTCCCTGCCAACCCAGCCCTACCTCTGCCACCCTGACCAACCCCCCTGCCACACGCCAAAACCTACCCCTGACCACCGACCCTTGCCCTGCCACAGCCACCCCCACACGGCAGCCCCTCCCCACAAGCAACCCAAGCCCCCACGCAACCCCTCCATAAAACAAACCCTAGATGAGCGCCAGAAAAAAAAAAGAAGAAGGAGGAGGAAGGGGACCCCGGATTCGGATCCCCCCAGACTCGAACCCCCCAAAAAAACCCAAGGAGGCCGAAGCCTCAGGCAAGGAGGAGCCCTCCCTGATTCGAAAAAAAGACCAGGTTCGGACACCCTCCCCTTTTACCAAAAACCCCAGATCTGGGGTTCGAAACCCAGATCTGGGTCATTTTCAAAGCACACCGAAAAAAACCAGATCGGGGTCCGAAATCCCGATTCGGACCCCCTTTCCTCCACCACCGACCCCCACCAGATCGACCCCCCACCTCCTCAGAAACCGAAACCTGCAAAGAAAAAAAAAACCCAAGCAGCGAACCAAAAAAAAAGATTTTTTTTTTCTTTTTAAAACCTAGATCTACGAAAATCGGTGAGAATCCGGGCTAAACGGAGCCCGGATCCGTGACGAGGGGGTCGAAACCCCCTCGGGTATGAAATTTGGAGTTCGCCGGCCGCCGTCGAGCGGCGGCCGGCGACGGTGGACGGCGGCCGGCACGGTGGCCAGCCGCCGGAATCTGGGTTTGGGGCGGCTGAGCAGAGGGAAGTGAGAGAGAGAAGAGAAAAAAAAAAAAAGAAATGAAAAAAAATAAAAAAGGGGGCTTATATAGCCCCCGAATCGGGTCAGAATGACCCGCGCGTCGACCCGCGGGTCGACCCGGGGTCCGCGCGGGTCACCCGAATATTTTAAAAAAACTTTAAACGGCGTCAAAACGACGCCGTTTTGACCCAGGGTCCGCGCGTGGACCCGCGGGTCGACCCGGGGTCCGCGCGCCCGACCCGGGTCCCCAAAAAAATAGAGAAAGGCGCCGAAACGGCGCCGTTTTGGCGGGGAGGATCCGCGCCTGGACCCGGATCCGACTCGGGGTCCGCGCGGGTCCTCCAAAAAAAAAAAATTGGGCCAGGCCTGGCCCAGCAGGCCAGGCCAGAACCAAGCCTTGCTCAGCAGGCCAGGGCCGAACCTGGCCCAACAGGCCTGGTTTTGGGGCCAAAAAAAAAAAAGAAAAAAAAAAAGAAGAAAAGAAAGAAAAGAAAAGAAAAAATATAAAAAAAAAAAATTAAAGAAAAATTCACGATGATCGTTTTTGAAGTTTTGATTTTTTTTATTGACATTTTCAGGTGATTTTACGAAGATCAAGTCCGGCATTTTGATTTTTTAGATTCTCGACATTCGTCAAGTATGATTTTCTTATTTATTTTCATTTACTATTTGTATTTATTTATTTTGTCCGGCATTCGATATATTTTTGTTATTCGATTTCGATTTTAAAATATTAAAATAATAATTTTTAATTAATACATGTTTTTTAAAATTATTTTCGGTAAATAAAATTCTCTAAAAACGGATCTCTTTCTCGGATGGTCGGAGTATCGATCGTTTTTCGAAAAGGTTCGAGTGAGAATAATGATCGAGACACTATCGAAAGTATCGGAGTGATTCGGGAATTACTCTTACATAGATAATTTCTTTTATTTCGGAAATAATTATTAAAAGCATTTTAATTTACCTTTCAAAAAAAAAAGTTTTTAATAAATACGAATTACCGACGACGGAATTCGAAGGATGTCACGGTAGTGATTCCTAAGATATCTTGAGGTGCGAGAATTTCGTTAAATATCACCACGAGTGGTGGGAGTATTTAGCGACAAGCTCGATACAAAAATTTCGTTTTCGTTTTTAAAAAAAAATGGAAATAATCAAAATAAAAAAAAATGAATAAAGAGCGAATGTTTATTGCGCTCGATATTTTGCCTGCTCGTGTTTTTAAATATTATGATTCGCATGTTTAATTTTATAATTATATGTTAAGCCGTATGCATCCGATATTTAAATATTCGCATCATACGCATTTGAATAAAAATGGATGTAAATTGCCGACGACGGAATTCGAAGGATATCACGGTTGTGATTCCTAAGATGTCTTGAGGTGAGAAGATCTCGTTAAATACCACCGAGAGTGTCGGGAATATTTAATGAGTATTTTCGATAATAAATTTATGTTCACTTTCGATTTCTAAAAAAATAAAAAAAAAAAAACAGTTCAAGAAAATCCAAAAAATAATAAACATGTTTTTTTTTTAGAATAAAAAAAATAAAAGAGAATTATTTTTAAATACCGATGTTAAATCCATTAAATCGAGATTAAAGATAACACGTGATCAAGTGGTACCGTTTTCTAAACGGGCGTTGCGGGGGTGCTAATCCTTCCCCGTACGTAACCGACTCCCGAACCCGATTTTGTTTTCTCTCTGGTTCAAAGCGCGGACTTCGAAATTGGTTTTAAAAATGTTTTAATTAATTTTAAAATATTTTGCTAAAATCGGTTTTAATAGGTGGCCAATCACACCTAGCAAAAAAGATTGGTGGCGACTCCATTTTTTGTGTTTTCATCAAATTCGTCGTAGCGGTCGGAAAAACCGTTATGACAATGTTAACACATGCCTAGTAGCACTGGTTAAGATAATATATATATGAAAATAAAAGTGTAATTAATACTTTATTTTTTCTTGAATTTAATAAAAATAATGTATTAAATGTAAAATACTTTCCTAAAATAATAAAAAAAATAATATTTAACCAATGCTTATAGACACTGATTAAGCGAACCCTTTTTTATATATGAATTCTCCCTAAGAAGCACCAACCATTGCATCCACAAAATTTACAATCAATTTCCTAACATATCTACCAGCTGCGACTGTCTTCTTGGGAGTCAACATAATTGGCCCTAACCACTGCTTTTGCTGATTCTCTGCTTTCTAACTTAAAGATTCAAACCTAAAGAGCCTCGCAATGCACTATTTACAAAACAATTCATCTTAATTTGCTACTAAATCAGAGAACAAATTGAGATATTTTGTTCCTTTTGTTGCTGCAGCTGGGATGTTAGTCTTTCAACCAGTATGTCTAAGGCTTCCTTCATCCACCAATGCTGGCACACATCCCTGGCTTCTTTCACATCCATCTAAACAAAATTTTAAAATAAAAGAATGACAAATTAGACACTTAATTTTAGAACAAATCGGCTATATATATATATATATATATATATATATATATATAAATTATGAATTGGAAAGTAATTGAAGTGTTCAAGGAACAAGAGTTAATTATAGCTTAATTACCCATGTCCTTTGCCGCAAATCTTGCTCAGGCCAGAAGGCAAGTTCCTCCTTCACAAGCAAAGGGAACATGCAACCTTCATAAAATGTGCCATTGCTTTTGCTTATAAAGTCCCATTTGCCCAATTCGCACTGTGTTTCAAGTACAAATAAATATAAAAGAATTAGTTTAAGAGTACTCTTGGGATTTTGATTATATTAATTATAAGCAATTTCAGAACAGGATTAACAGTTAATTAATTAATTCCAACCTCAACATTGCCTAGAACACCAGCTTCTTCATGTGACTCTCTTAAAGCAGCTTCTTCTCTAGATTCATCAAGTTCCCAACCACCCTGATAATTAGAAACAAGATCATCATGGTTAATTATGCATAATTAAGAGATGCCACAACCCCTAAGTAGAGAATAGATTAATGAATACTAATTTTATACCACCGATTAAATTTCAAAACTCTACTAACGAAGTTCATATTACCCCGTATTGAAAAAACCAGATCGACCAATCGAATTGATTCAACCGGAAACAGATGGTCTATCCAATCCAGTGCATATAAAAAACCCAGGAATCTAGTAAACCGGTAAAAAAACAATTCAATCGATAAAAATCTGATGAAATCGATAAAAAACCGGTTTTATGTTAATTTTATTATTTTTTATTTTATAAGTGATGAGATATAAATTTTTAATCTCTTAATCATGTATTAAAAATTATATCATTAAACAAAATACATATTTTATTAATTAATTATTATATTTAATATCAAAATTATATATTAATATTTAATTTATTTTTTAACTGAACCATTTGATTCAACTAATTGAACCGGTGATCCGAAAATCTTATCAATTTCACCTCCAATCCGATTTTGTATTCATTGATATTACCAAATATATCTATTTAACTGTTATATTAATTTATTAATTTTCTTAAATATAACTTAACGAAGACATATAACAACTTTTAAACTCCATTGTAAAGTTTAAAAATTTCAACCGAACAACATATGTCATTTTTTACTTTTTTTGAACATGAAAAATGAAGTTTGTGTGTACCTTAGGGAACATCATCTTTTGACATTTCTGCGAGGAGATTACAAGAACCTCCAATTCATTACTCATAGTTCCATCACTGCTACATTTGTATCTATAGGGAATGCACCTGCAATTGTCAAAATTGAACAAAATAATTGAGTTTTTCATCATTCTTTACAAGTAAGAATTGAATTTTTCTTTATCGACAAAAAAAAAAAAAAAGAGGAAACAGTCCTAGCATGAAAAATCTGACCAAAAATGTCAGTCAGGCTCAGGGCCCCAATTCAAAGAACAAATCCCCCCAGAGAACAGATTTTTCAGAAAAAGAGATACAAAATCCAGCAAACTCTCTTCATCATGAAAAAGGCCAGGAAACGGGACTACTCACCCGACAACTTGGCGGCGGCCCAGGTTGTCGTATCTCTGCAAGTGCCTTCCGGTACGAGAAACCAAGCAAACCATCCTCAAAGAAATTGAAAGAAACAGTTGAACAAGAACGAACAAAACCCAAGACGATTAAAAGAAGAAGAAGAAAGAAAGATCTTCAGGATCAAATTAGCTTAGCCCCAAACGATATTAAGAAGATTCTTGAATTTATAGCAACAACCCAACAAAGGAAACTTGCTCCTTTGGAGTATCAGAACCTTATTATTATAACAAAAAAGCAAGACCAATCAGAATTGGAAATATTATTAGTTGGGTAAAGCCAAATACATTCAGGTAATAAGCAACAACAAAAAAAGAAACTGAATGGCAACTGAGAGATGAGTGGAAGATGTTTAACAACAAAATGGCTATTTATAGAAGAAAAGAGAGAGTTAACAAATTAATTAATTAATTAAAATAATAACATCAGTGAATAGTAATAATATTATAAAAAGTTTTTTTTTGGGGTCATTATTTGATACGTGTCGAGTTCTTTATCCGTTAGTTGTTAATATTTTTTGAAATTTTTTATATTTAATAAATTAAGTGTTTTAAAAATATTTTATTTTTATTAAATAATGATAATAAATTTAAAAATCATAAAGATAATAAAATAAAAAAATAAAATATAAATATAAATTACAATTTTATTTTATTATTATTCATTTGTTTATTTTTACATTTAAAATTAAATTAAAAAAAACAATATTAAGAATGGGTTAAATAGCTCATTAATTAAATAAAAAAGAAAATTATTTCAATTTTTTTTCAAAATATATTAAATAATTATTTTTAAAAAAAATTATTATAAAACTTTTTTTAATGAAAAAAGGAAGAAATGTTTTGAGATTTTATAAGGTGTTGTAGCTAACACGGACATGGACATGGACATGGACATGGTCGATAGATGTAAAAGCTAATTTGACTTTTAAGAAACAGGGTCACGTGGCTTTTTTTCATTTTTGGCAGCTTTTTCTAGAAAGAAATTTTTTTAAATTTTATAAAAGATAATTAATTAAAAATAAAATATATAATAAATTCTAAACATCATTTATAAATTAAAAAATTGAACCGTTACATATATAAAACGAATTATAATCACATCTATCAATAGATAGAAAAAACAAGAAGAGAAAAAAGTCAGTGTGTGGGTCTTATTTTCCCTTATCTAATCTTAGTTTATTTTAGGGTGTGGTTAGTGGTTACTAATACTGGTTAGGTTTTTGGAAAGGATTCGAGGAGACTCGCCTAATAAAACGCAGCAATGCCACTTAAAAGAAAGCTCCAAGAAATTAGCTTAAAACTCTAATTCTGAAAATTAGATTCCAAGCTACAACTTTTGAGATCCCATCAATCTTAGTTAATTTATTGGAAAGTCTTGAGAATCAATAATTACGCCTTCTGCTTTATCAAAAATAAATAATAATAATTACGCTTTTGTATACATTAAAGTTAATTTATTTGCAAGATGATATTTAATTACAACAATAAGTTATAATTACCCAAAAATAGAAAAAGACTGTAAGTATTCAAAGTTTACCAAATATGCTTTTTCAATTCTTAGTAGCAAAATGAAAATTTCTATGCAATCCCCGAGGAACATTGTAACCTTTGGTTTTCCAACAGCCAACACCCTTTTTTACCTTTTTTAGAGTCTTCCCTGGGATTCTTTTCTGTTTTCCTATGGGCTGGCGGGTGGGTTCTACACATGTTCATGAATTAAATTATTTGTTTAAATTTAAAAATTTATTTTATATTTGAAGAATTAAGATAATATAAATGTTAAATTCAAAAAAATAAGATCTGTTTTAAAAATGGAACAGGCTTTGGACATAATATTTTTTATCTAAGTCAATCTATTTTATTATTAATTATATAATTTTTTTAAAGATTTATCTTTTTTAAGAGCAATCGATCTTTTTATATAAAAATTTAAACGAAATTGTGCAGATCTGGACATTGTTTTTATATAGCCATATTTGATTTGCACATAAAATTTTACCCATATTTCGAACAAAACCGAACTTGAACAATTATAAAATTCCTTAATATTTTATCTGAATTCAATTCAAATTTAATTTGACCCAAACTTAATCCGACCGGCTTATAGACGAGCTAGTGGGTTTGAGAAATGGAATTAGTACACAATAGTCAGCACAATTATGATCGGGATGAGCTTTCAGTGAAAGGATTTTCATGTTTCTCTTTCTTTTTTTATATGCTTTCATAACATTAATGTGGAAGAAAGGACTCAACCGGGAAAGGAAAAAAAAAAAATCAAAGTTATCTACTGCTGCCTTCTAACTTTTTGCAGTTTTCACCTTCAATTAGTCATAAACAGTGAGCAATATTTTTATAATGTGCATGCATGCCATAAAAGTCGTAACTCATATTTGACCCTTATACAAAAGTTGGAGATCAACTTCATGCCAAATACTTTCATACAAAAAGCATTTCATTTTTCTCTTCAAGTCAACTAAAAATATGACAATCATGATAAACTACGTTCAAACTAGAGATTTTCAAAATATATTTTGAGTATACAACACCCATATAATACATATTAATATAATATTTATTTGAATGTAAGTCATTCGCATTTATAAATCAGCATTTTGATTTAATGATAAGTGTAAACTTGATAAAAAACCGAATTGAATCCTTATTATCTCAAAATTGTACTTTAATAATAATAAAAAGTGACAGAAATTTGATCAAAAAGAATTTAAGATACTTGTAGTGGTAGAACGAAATGAAATAAAGATTATATTCGTTGTTGGGTCAAGCCCCATTAATCAAATTTTCAAAATAAGCGAAATTTAATAATAAATTATTACATAAAATATAATAATCTAACATAATTCGACATTCAATTTACTTACATTTATGAGTGAGAGAAAAAATTCATTAGTAATAAATAATTATAAACATATCAAACAAATCATCGACAATCAAAACACTCACTCACAAATCAATCCCAAATCAAACAAACACTCGCTAAACCTAAATCAAACATTAACAGTCATCAATATTCTGAATCTCCTTTAATCTCATAAATTGTTTATATATCAAACATTTAAACATACACACCGGCCCATAGACAATTGGACACTCTTAATCTCCTTTAATCTCATCGGGTGTTTATCATATAAAACCCTACAATCCTCCTTACATATTACTCTCATATATATATATATATATACACCTAACCCTATTAAGATTTCCTCTATTTATAAACTCACTAACTTACTCATCAAAAATCCATTTCCTCTTAAAATTCTGATATTTCAATCTTCTTATCCATCAAATAATATCTCGTCAATCCTGAAAAAATCTCAAACAAAAGTTCTTACTAATTTTTTTGAAATTTAAGTCAATATTCTAAACATTTCTGACCACATTAATGTTCAAAACAAATTTATGCAAATCAGCATTTAGCTTATTGATTGTTAAATACATACATACATATACATTAATTCCTAAACAAGCTGAGTTCAAATTTCTCATCTTCCAAAACTTGTATTCGTTAAAAAAAAAAAAAAAAATCCCTTGGCCAACCTAGTTAAAAAAAATTAAATAAAAATAAAAGGAATCGTATAATCTAATTTGCATTAATTAAGTTTGAATTAGATTAACCCCTGGTGTACTGTAACGGTGAAGGTTATATCCATCAAAAACTATAAAATGCAAATAATCTAACATCGTGAGAGAGAGTGAAGTGGAAAGAGTGAGTAGATAAAAACTCCCGTAATTGATTCTTAACTTTATTTGCGTCCCCATTCATTCAGCAGCGGCATGCTATGAAAGATTCGATGATTTTTATATATAAAAAAGGATCATGATTCTTGGGATGGGAATTGTATTAAATTTATTTCATCACTTTAGTATTTTTCAATAAAAAAATCCCCATTAATAAAGCTCATTTTCGGCAACTTCTTCCAAAGGGTAATTAATTTTTAATAAGATTTGAAAGATATTTTTGAAGTTATTATATATAGTAATATTTTTATTTAATGTATTTGTTGAACCCACTCGGCCTACCAAGAGCAGGCTCAATCCGCCAAGCACAAGGCCCAGCTGAACAGTCCAATCAGACAAACCCAGCAGGCATCAGGAACAGAGGCTTGGGACACGTGGCCGT
The DNA here is from genome assembly GCA_030761205.1 of Fremontodendron californicum. Lineage (NCBI taxonomy): Eukaryota > Viridiplantae > Streptophyta > Magnoliopsida > Malvales > Malvaceae > Fremontodendron > Fremontodendron californicum. The sequence continues at coordinate 26,165,089 of JAULJL010000013.1, forward strand.
CCCCCCTCTTCCCAAAGGTCACATCTCTGGTCACCTCGGTGTCCACCTAGGGCAGCGCGAGGCATTAAATGCTACAGTCTGCAGACAACGGATATTAAATGCAGCCGTCTCCTCGACAAGGCCCCCCGAGGTCGCTTACATTAAACGACCTACCAGAGTCGGGCACGTGGAACTAGTTGGGCGAGTACCAGCTCGCCCAACCTCCCCTATATATGGCCCTCCTCAAGGCTATTTACGGCTAAGCTTTCTTTCTCTCTCTTAAGACTACTTATTCTTTCTCTACATTCCCTCCCTTCTCCAAACACTGACTTAACCATCGGAGTGTGTCCCGGAGCTCAACCTCCGGTGCCCTCTGACCTATTTCTTCTCCTTTTCAGGACCTCAGATCATCAAGGACCTCAAGAGCACCATCACGACACAAAAAGACATCAACAGTATTAAAAATATGAATAAAATTATCAATTATTATATTTAATATAATGTTATTATTATAAATGTTAAATTAACTCATACTTAGGAACACTAATGCATTTTAAAAAACATGAAAAATATCATCTTTTTTTATATTTGTATAAATTTTGACATGTTAATAATTTGTGTTATATAGATTTTACATGTTCATGTATTAGTGTCGTGTCCATATTTTTTTTATTTTGTGTTTTAATTATTATTTTTATATCGTGTTCATGTCATATAATCGTGTCCCCTTCAACAAAAAAAAAAAAAAATACAATGTGTTGGCCTACAATGAAGACTTGGTGATCCTTAGAGGTTTGAAATGGTCGGACTCACATGGGAGTGGAAAAAACGTGGTATGGCGCCCACTTCATGAGAACTTATTCCGTCTCTCTTTTGTCTCCTTTCCTGTTTTTTTTTTCTCAAACATATACAAATTTAGAAAGACTTGACTTAGCCAAAATTTGATTAATTAATAATGGAGCAGTTGGAGTTTTTAACTTTTTCTTTGATAGCTACTCCATGTGATTGCCACCTTCTTCGTCTCCTTCTTGCCTTTGGGGGGATTCTGGGCTAATTTTTGTAGACCCCAACAACCTTAATTTAAATGAAGCAAAGAATAATTTATCTTTTTTATTAAAGGAATTAATAATCAAACAATGTTAAAACGGTTGGGAGTTGGATCTTTGTTTGATGGGAGGAATGCAGGGGCTTGTCAACTTATCCTTTGCCTGCTTATTAGTCAATGTGGGTCACATGGGGCATTCGGTAGATCATAAATTTGTTTTGATTGATCAATTAATTAATGAAATAATGGAACATTCCCAATCTAGAAAACCTCCTTTTCTTGAATCATTTAGCATGTCATGATGATATTGATGGGTAATTGACTATTTCAAGTGGTGATGAAAAATCGGATTGATTGGTCGGATCGGTTTAATAAAAAATTGAAAGTCTATTCGATTCGGTATTATATATAAAATTGATTCAGTCGGTAAAAAATTGGAGAAAACTGGAAAAAAAAAATTGATTTTTTATTTTTTTTATTTTTTTCCAATAATAATTTTGTAAGTAATAAGATTTGAACCATAATTCTTAAATTTAAATTAAAGATCATATCACTAAGTCAAAGTACATGTTCTTTATCAATTATTTACTATATTTATTACTTATTTAATATTAATAGTATTTTTTTAACATTTAAAATTATTTTAATTCAAATTGACCGATCCAATCGATAATCAAAAATCACACCAGTTGACTTTCAATCCCTTTTTTTAACCTTGATTTCAAGAAATATATAATGATTTTAATTAGAAAATTAACTAGATGGATTCTAAAGTTCGATACCTAAGACTTATAAATTCTTTTTTATTAAAAAAAAACACCAATCAAATGGCTAAATAAACGTATGAGTCAATAATTTTGATACCTAAAATGATTTTATTAAAGAATTTTGACTAATTAAAGAAAAGAAACTTTCACCAAAATCTTATCTTTTAGTTTAATACTTCATTTATTTTTGAGACAAATTAAATTTTCATTTTATTAGAATATCACAAAAACTCTCATCAAAGTTTCAATTAAAACATAAAATCTTCATTTCATACAATGGTATAGTTTGAAATTAAGAAAGCTGAAAAACCTGGGTGTTTTCTTTTTGAGTTTGAGGATAATATATTGATTTAATTTAGTCTATAAGAATCTTCTAAATTTCTAGAAATTACAAGTTGCAAAAATGTATGTCAATATGAGAGACTAGCTTGATTGTTAATGTCTTAATTGTATAGTCAATTGTAAATATGTTATTAGAGTAATCTTAGGGATTTAGATTATGATTATGATTCAGATTACAATTCAGCTATTATTGTAATTATTACTGTGGTGATTCTTTCTTTAGATGGTGAAAACCCTCCACTAAATAGGACACTCATGTAAAGACTTCTACACAATTGAATATACAAGAATACTTTATCTTGTAACATGGTATCAGAGCTTTTCTGTCTATTTTCTTTTTGAAACCCTGTTTAGGGACTCGTGTTTATCTTTTTTTCAAAATCCGATATCTGCAAAACCCAGCCTAAACACTCAAATTTCGTCTTACTTTCCATACACCCAAACACAACACCGCCACCACCAATCGACTCCTCGTGCCACCCTCTTTCCAACGCCGTCAACCACAGCCTCATTGGAGCCCCCACGCGCCACCGAAAGGTTCTGTTTGATTTTTTAGCCTTCTGCGCGTGGGATACGCTACAGCCAACTAGCGTCTGCCATTCTGCCACAAACACTGCCACGTGTACAACCAATCTCAACTTGCCACGTGTCACGCCACGTCAGCATCATTCAACTCAACCTGTCACGTGTCACGCCACGTCAGCAATCGTCAACCTAACCTGTCATGTGTCATGCCACGTGTCACTGCAACATCAGCATTAACCAATCTAGTCTGCCACGTATCACGCCATGCAGCATTAGTCAACCCCGGTATGCCACGTGTCATTGTCATGTCAGCATAATCCACTCATACTCTGTCAAGTGTCAAATTACTGTTCTGCCACGTCAATACCTACCTGCCACGTCAGTATTTTTAGCTGATCACCTCCCCAGCTAATTTCGACATCCTGATTCAGAGTTCGGCCTCTTCCGTTTTTGCTAATTTTGTTTCTAAAATAGAGAAATTTGATATTTCTAGACCAATTGCCACTGTTCTCAATTGATCCAACTATAACCTTTGGGTTCAAGGCATGAAAAGTTTTCTGATTGAACGAAAACTATGGCGTCTGATTGGACGAAAACTATGGTGTATTGTCATTGGAGATATTGTTCAGACGACACATGCAACTGATGAACCTGACGAGAAATTTGCAGATCACCTTGAAGACTGGGATAGCAAAAACCATCAAGTTATCACATGGTTTAACAATACCTCTATTGAAGATATTCATGTTCAGTTTGCTGATTTTGAGACAGCAAAAGAAATCTGGGATTTTCTAGCTACCCGGTATAAAACTTCTGGTCTTGCTCACTGTTATCAATTATGGACAGCTCTTCACAATCTCAAACAAGAATCTGGTCAATCCGTGAATGTGTTCTTAGCCAAAGTCCAGCCTTTATGGAATCAGCTTACCCAAGCCAGGATCAGTGAAGATCATCTTTACCTTATTTAGATACTCATGGCTCTTCGTCCAGAATATGAATCTGTCAGGGCTTCACTATTACATCGGAATCCACTTCCATCATTAGATACTGCTATTCAGGAGATTCTCTTTGAAGAAACTCGCCTTGAACTGAATAAACCACCACCTACTGAAGTTGCCCTTGCAACTCATTCCAAGCCCTCTTACCAGATATCAAAACCATCATACCAAAAGCAATCATACCAGAAACCATATTTTTCACCTCAGAAATCAGATGACAAGTTCTGCAAATATTGTCGTAAAACAGGGTATCTTCTTCCAAATTGTCCAGAAATTAAATGTCGCTACTGTTATGAGACCGGGCATATACTTGATAATTGTCTTAAGCGCCTATCTTGGCATAAGGAAGGGAATCCTAACGTTCAAGGAAAGAGTTCTACATCCAGATCTTCCTCATCCATTGTTGCTGTTGCTCTTGGGGAAATACTAGTCTCACTATTAATGATCTTGAGGCTCTTTTCAAACAGGTTATCTATTCCAGTTCTTCTTCTAACACTACACTATCTGTCACCCCGGGTAATTGTTCTTGGCTCCTTGATTCTGCATGTTGTAATCATATGACTCCTGATTCTTCAATTTTCTCCATTAAAATGTCCACCACATCTCTTCCTCCTATCCATACTGCAAATGATACAAAGATGCATGTCAACCATATTGGTCATGTTTCTGATACACACCTTAGTCTTCCTGATACTTATTGTGTTCCTACTTTAGCCCTAAATCTCCTGTCTGTAGGACAATTATGTGATCTTGGTCTCACTGCTATCTTTTCTTCTTTTCGTTGTCAGGTACAGGATCCACAAACGGGGAAGATTCTTGGGACAGGGTGTAAAACAGGTTGCTTATTTGAGCTTATTTCTCTTCATCTTCCTGTTAAACAAGTCTCTTCTGCCACAAGTGACCTTTATTCACAAGTGGCATCTTTGTCTTGGTCATGCTTCCGCAAGTAAATTACGTCATCTGGTCTCTCGTTGATTATTAGGATCTACTAAATTTGAGTCTTTTCATTGTTTGCATGTCAACTTGCTAAACAGCCAGCTTTGTCTTTTATTAATAGTCATTCTATTTTCCAGTCTCCTTTTGATCTTGTCCATTTAGATATTTAGAGTCTTTCCCCTATTTCATCGTCAATGGATCAGTATTTTGTTATATTCATTGATGACTATACTCGGTTTACATGGATTTATTTCTTTAAACTATGATCTGAGTTACCCCAAATATACATTAAATATGCAACCATGGTTAAAACTCAGTTTTCTTCTACCATTAAAACACTTCGAACTGATAATGCCATGGAATATAAATAAACTTCTCTTCTTCAGTTTCTTGATCAACAGGGTACCTTAGTTAAATGGTCTTGTCCTCGTACCTCTCAGCAGAACGTAAGCATCGTCAAATCCTTGATTCCGTTCGTGTTCTTCTTCTTTCTGCCAACTATCCTGAAAATTTTTGGGGTGAGGCTGCATTAACAGTTTGCATACAATCAATCGAACTCCAATACAAACTCTTCATAATCTCTCTCCTTTTGAACGTCTGTTTGGTAAACTTCCTGATTACTCTGCTCTTAAACATTTTGGGTCTGCCTGTTTTGTTCTACTTCAACTGCATCAATATAATAAGTTGGAACCACGTGCTCGTCTTTGTTGTTTTCTTGGTTATGGGATTGAACACAAGGGTTATCGTTGTTGGGATCCTATTTCTAATAGATTACGAATCTCTAGACATGTCATTTTTTGGGAGGATACTATGTTTTCTTCTTTGTCAAAATTTCACTCTTTCTTTTCCACTTCCTCCCAGTTCTTTACTGATCCATCTATTGAGTTATTCCCCAGTTCAGAGACAACTACATCTGATGAGCCAAATCAAGCTCCTGCTCTTACGCCTGTTCCCATTGAATCCGACCCAATTGTTGATAATGTACCTGCTCCTTGTCGGTCTACCCGGGTAAGAGAAATTCCTCATCATCTTAATGACTATCATTGTTTTTCTGCTATTGTTAACTTGCATGAACCTCAATCTTATCGTGAGGCTAGTACTGACCCTCATTGGCAACAAGCTATAGCTGAAGAACTTCAAGCTCTTGAGAAAACTCATACTTGGGATTTAGTTGATCTTCCTCATGGAAAGACTTCTATTGGTTGCAAATGGGTCTACAAAATCAAGACTCATTCTGATGGTTCTATTTAAATATACAAAGCTCGTCTTGTAGCCAAGGGTTATAAATAAGAATATGGGATCGATTATGAGGAAACCTTTGCTCCAGTGGCTCGGATAACTTCTGTGCACAACTTATTAGCCATCACTGCTGTTAAACAATGGAAACTTCTGCATATGGATGTTAAAAATGCTTTTCTCAATGGTGACTTACAGGAATAAGTATATATGGTGCCCCCACCTAGTTATTCTCATCCTCCTCACACAGTTTGCAAGCTTCAAAAGGCTTTATATGGTTTGAAACAGGCACCCAGAGCTTGGTTTGCAAAATTCAGTTCGACCATTGCCCAACTTGGCTTTACTTCTAGTCCTCATGATTCAACATTATTCATTCGCCAAACTAGTTATGGTATTGTTTTACTTTTGCTCTATGTGAATGATATGATTATCACTGGTGATGACCAATCTTGCATTGCTGAATTACAGAAGTTTCTTCATCAACAGTTTGAATTGAAGGATCTTGGCTCTCTTAATTATTTCTTGGGACTTGAGGTAGCTTCTAATTCTGATGGCTATTATCTCTCTCAAGCTAAATATGCTTCTGACTTGCTTTCTCGAGCTGGCATTACTGACAGTAAAACTGTCTCTACTCCGTTGGAGGCTAATGTTAAAACTACTCCAATGGATGGTACACTGCTTTCTGATCCTACATTATACCGTCAACTCGTTGGAAGTTTGGTCTATCTCACTGTAACTCGACCTGATATAGCCTATGCTTGTTCATCTTGTTAGCCAATTTATGGTCGCTCCTCGATCCACTCATTTTTCTGCTGTTCTTCGGATTCTTCGATATATCAAAGGTACACTATTTCATGGGCTTCACTTCTCTGCTCATACATCTTTGGTACTATCAGGGTATTCTGATGCCGATTGGGCCAGAAATCCTACAGATCGTCGTTCCACTACTTGATATTGTTTCTTCCTAGGAGATTCTCTCATCTCTTGGCGAAGCTAGAAACAAACTGTTATTGCTCGATCCAGTACTGAATCTGAATACCGTGCTCTTGTTGATGCCACTTCAGAGTTACTTTGGCTTCGCCGATTACTTGCTGATATGAGTATTTCCTTATCTTCTGGCACTCAACTTCACTATGATAATCATAGTGCCATTCAGATTGCCCATAACGATATGTTTCATGTACGCACCAAACATATTGAGATTGACTGTCTCTTTATCCGTCATCATGTTACACAAGGAACTGTTCATCTGATTTCTGTGTCTTCCTTGGAACAACCAGCTGATATCTTCACAAAGACACATTTTCCTAGTCGTTTTCAAGATTTAATTCCAAACTCAAGTTGATATCTACAATACCACCTTGAGTTTGAGAGGGAGTGTTTATGTATTAATTGTATAGTCAATTGTAAATATGCTATTAGAGTAATCTTAGGGATTTAGATTACGATTATGATTCAGATTACGATTCAGCTATTATTGTAATTATTACTGTGGTGATTTTTTCCTTAGATGATGAGAATCCTCCACTATAAATAAGACACTCCTGTATAAACTTCTACACAATTGAATATACAAGAATACTTTATCTTGTAACATTGATGATATAAATGTTTTAATTTTAAGTTACTAATAAAGATAGGATTCGATTTTAATACACTGACATAAAAAAAATTAATTCTATAAGCGGGTTAAGAGATTATCACATGTCTTATTTTTTTAATTATTTTTTATAATACCCCAAAGAATATGTATCATCTTACTAACTTTACTTGTGAAGTCTAATAATTTGACTGTCAGTGAATGTGATAATTTTTTATAAAGATACGAGTCAACAATATTTTTAATATACCTAACCTGATGTATTAAAAACTTTGAGTAATTAAATAGAAGAAACATTCACCTATTCTATCATTTTAATTTAATACTTTAATTTATTTTTGAGAGATCAATATTTCATGTCATTAAAATCCCACAAAAACTCTCACCAGACTTTCAATTAAAATATCAAATCTTCAATTCACACAGTGGATGGTTTAATTTAAAATTAACAAGAAAGCTGAAAAATATGGGTGTTGTACTTTTTAACGTTAATTTAACGACAAGTTTGATTTTAGTGTAAAAGAATCTTCTAAATTTCTAGAATTTAAGCAATCACTCTCAAACTGGTTCAAGAAAGAAAAAAAGAAAAAAAGTCATATGAAGAAACTGAAAATGTAAATGTCCAACTTTTCTGCCCATAGCTATCTGTTTATCGAAGCCAAATCTTAAATATGTGTTTAATTTCACTGTAAATTATTATTTATAAATAGGATTACTAATTTATACACTAATGAATTTTTTAAATTTCAAAGGTAAAATTAGATAATTATTTTATATAAATATATATACTCTAATGAAACAATGAAAAACCTATGCCTTCAATCCTTTCTAGGGGTGTAAACAAGATATTTGTGTTCGCAAGCTATTTGGACTCGGCTTGAAAAAAATTTGAATTCGGTTCGATCATTGTCGAGCTCGAGCTATCAAACGAGCCGAATTCGAGTATCCTAATGCTTGACTCGAGTAGCTTGCGAGCATAATCGAACTTTTCTTTTAATATGTATTTTTATTATTTTTAATTAGTATTGAAAAAAAATCTCAATTCGAACTAGAGTTCAAGCTCGAGCACAAATAATTGAAGTCGTTGATGAGAATTGAGCTTATTTTTTACTAGGTAAACGAGCTTAATCGGATGAACTCGAGCAATTCGATTTTTATCTCAAATCGAACTCAAATTTTAAAAATGAAACTTGATCGAGCTCAAGCCGAACTTCGAGCCTCAAACTTCGAGTCGAGCTCGAGCTCGAGCTTCTTGCTGTTTGAGTTCGACTCGACTCGATTAGACTCCTATCTCTACTTACTCGTGAAACTTAAACATTTTAAAATATAAGAATTTTTTTAATTTTTTTATAAATAGCTTTTTTCAATTCTGATAATGGAAGTCGTAGCACGCGACCAGGAAATTGGAACCCCTGATATTGGATAAAATGAAAGCTGACTAATCCTCAACCTGGCCTTACCTAATCAATAACTATTGGCTGTAGAAATCGGAAAAATCCTATGGCTCCTCTGGATTTTGCTTACAGCCTTCAATATTCAATGAGCAATTATTGCTTTGTTTTTCTTTTACCATTTCCTCTCTTTCACAAGAAGACAATTTGTTGAAGGATATGTAATTTTTTTAATAACATGGTTAAGATATCTTCAAGTTTTATCTGAATTTAATTTTATTTTATTTTCGGACGATTTTAAAGATGTTTTTTTTTTTTTTTTTCACATCGATCTAAGTGCATTTCAAAATTTTACTTTCAAAATATTCTCATAAAAATCAAACTCAAATTAACAAAGAAATGAAGCTTCTTTCCTTATCAATCAAACTAACTTTTGTAGGTTACGTGTTTTTTTATTCCTTAATTATGACTATCACATAAAGTGACAATATTTAAATTAAATTAAATCAATCAATAAATAAATATAAAATTAAAATTAGATGTAAGACCTGGTTAGTAAGATAGGATGCTTTTCTAGAATAGAAATTACTGTAATTGCAGGCTGCAACTCAATGCTGAAACATTTTAGTCAATTTAGATAATGAATCAGTGGGCTAACTAATTTTGTTTTAAATGTGATTGGCTTATATGTATGTCAGCTTATCATGCAAATTATATATAAATTTTTCAATAAATATATTAGCTTAAACCACTACATCAAAATACCGGTTGATTGGGGGCAGCTTAACATTCTAGAAAGAGTTCCTCATAATGTCAACACCCTTCCCTATAGACCTGCTCATGGCCGGACAGCCCGTCAGACCCAGTAGATTCGATTCGTATTGAATTGGACCTGAACAGGATATTTTTATTCCTGGTCGGCTCGGCCCGAAACAGTATTTTTTATTATAATAATATTATTTTATTTAATTATAATTATAAAAATATAAAATAAAAATATATTTTTTAATCCGATGAACAGTGAATTCGAGATCGGGCCGGGCCTAGGCAAAAAAAAATCAGACCGCGACCCGACCTGACCCGGCCCATGAGCAGGTCTACTTCCCTATGGCTATATCCCATTAATTTCCAGCAATTTGGCAAATCAATATCGAATCAACAGCTCCCAAACTTAATACACTTTGTTATTTTCATTTTAAATCCTTAAGCTTTGTTAGGTAAGAAAGGAAAAATAAAAAAACTGGAAAAAGTAATAATTTTGAATCCAAAGTTTAGTTATAAATTATAATTTACGTGGTTATTTCTAAGACGTGATATTTAATAAATTTATTATTCGAATTTCAACATCTGTAACGTATTCTTTTATCTTCAAATTGTAACTTTTTTTTAACAAAAAATTAATAATAATTCAACGATTAAGATTAGTTCAATTATGAGATTAAAAGTTTTTTCTCTTTTTCTTTATTTTTTCATTCCTACCGAACTTAGTGTAAATGTTTGAAATATTTATCAAAGTCTTAAATAGTGGAGTTTGGTTGCTTCATTTGATTTGACAAAAGTAAATTTCAACTTGATTTATTGTACAATTTTGTATGAGATGAATGGATACATTATATAAAAACTAATAACGATTCAGTGTATTTATGTATTTTGTAAAAAAAAAAAAATTAAATGATAAATTTTAAATTCATTAATTAAGTTAATGAAGACCTAACTAATTATTACAGATTTAATTGCAATTATGAATGTCTTGTTTCCATGGACTTTGTTTTAAAATGCTTACTAAATATAAAAATTATTCCAAATTAAATATTCATGTTTGAAAGAAAATGGAGAAATGAAAACAGAGTAGGTTGTGCCTAGACCTGCTCACGGGCCGAGCAGTCAGCTTGGCCTGGCAGGGCCGACCTATATTGGGCCGGGTCTGGGTAGGAAGTTTTTGTTTCGGGCCAATTCGGTCCGGCCCGAAATAGTGTTTTAGGTATTAAAATAATATTATTTTATTTAATTTTAATTATAAAAATATTAATAAATTTTTTTAAAATGTAATGGACAGTGCTCAATTGCTGGCGGGCCGACACGGACAAGAATCTTCAAAAAATTTCAGATCTCGACCCGGCCATGAGTACCTCTAGTTGTGCGTACTGGTTGAAGTTGTATTCTTTAGCTAAGTGCATAACAAAATGCATTATCAATTATAAAAGACAAAGCCCAAAAATAATACAAAATAATAAATAAAAAAAATGCAATATGAACTATGTATAAAAGACAGCCAAAAAAAAGGATAAATATACAAAAGAAAAAGAAATTAAAAAGCAAACGATGAGACCTTAGTACAACTAATTAAGTTTTAGATTCAAATATCACAGTTTGACTTGTTCATGGCTGTTCGAGACGCGGTTCAAAATTTTTTTTTTTTTTTTTTTATTTAAGTTCGATTTTGGAAGGGTCTGCTTAGAGCCGGGTTTGCCGAGTTAGGTGGGCTACCCGACCCTTGAGCAAGTCTAATAATAGTGTATGGGTTTTTTTCAATTTTTTTAAATAAATTTCATATCCAAATATTTGATTCAATTATTGATTTATATATATATCTTACTCAAAAAATTGAATTTTTATATCTCTTTCTTCAGATTAAAAGAAGAATTCGAAATTATAACTTAAAAAAAAAAAAAAAAATAGTTGAAAAATTGGAGGGTTATCCAATATAAATACTTTACTGCGTTTTTAATGTTTCTTAATTCCAAAATTCACTCCTCGCGCTGTTCAACACATGTAACCCTAAAACTGACACCAGGAATCAAGCCCACTGCCGCCGACCCGTTCGTCATAAAAAGCATTGATTTCAATCGGGCAAAAGGAAAACCAAAATAATGAAAATTGGGCCTGGGTGGTTTTTATTTGATCTAGCAACTAGGTTGAACAGATAAGCCCGGTGGAATAGCTGAAAGGGCCTGGGCCCTGGCCATTTTATTGGGGTCTGTTTTTCTTCGGAGACGGGATTATTATTAATAAAAAAATTATCTGTTTATAATAAATAAAATTAATCGGATAACACATACATTAATGTTAAAAAATAAAAAAGTATTAAAATGGCCACGTAGAAGAGTGTGTAACTTTGAATGTGGGAAAAATTGGCTTGTGAAAATTAATTGAAGATGGAAAAATACTAAATATATATATATATATATAACAACTTTTGTTTTATTACGTAAGTAGAAAATGAAAATGAAGATCACATGATTGTCCATATATATCTTGAGAATTAAGGCTCGTGGGTAAAACAATGATGGAACTTGAGCTTAATTTTAGTGTAGGTAAGGTGACATGTGGAAAAATGTGCATAGGTTACATTTGTTAGGCCAAACAATTGTCGGTATGCATTTTTTTATATGTATTTAAATTTAGACATGTTCATGGGTTAGATTGGGTCGTGACTCAATTTTTTTATTCAAGTTCGGGTCGGGCTTGGATTGACTTCAAAACTCATTTTACTATTTATAAAATATTAAAAAATTAAAAAAATATTTTTATATTAATAATTATATATTTTATAATTAAATTTAAATAAAACATTTTTTTTATTTAATAATAATGATTCAAGTAGGACCGGATCAAATTATTAAATTTTTTATTCAGGCCCGACTTAATTCGGGTCGGACTGGACAGGTCTAACTTAAACATCAATTTCAATTTTTTTACATGTTTTCGTAATTATTGTTGTTGCGTGTTTTAATGAAAAGAATATTTATTTAAAAACTTGAAATCAAATCATTAATGAGTAAATGAAATTTTTTATGATTATCCTATAGAGGAATTTAAGAACAATCTTGTATGATTAATTAATTCAAATTGTTTATATATAATAATAATATTTACATCTAAAATTTAATGTAGATGTAATTTTCTTTTTGTTAAAAGGAAAAATCCCATAGCTCAAACTTAGATAGGATGGAGCTTCTTAATTTAGAGATATCATATTTAAAATAATTTTGAAGATGATGTGAAGTTTATGTGATAAGAAAAAATTATTCTCTTAACATACTGCAAATTTCAATGAACCTTTTTTTATAAAACCTAAATAATTAATTAAATAAATAGTTTATTTTTGAAATATTGGTATGAAGTTTTTTAATTTCATAAGAGGGTTAAGAAATTGTAATATGTTTCATTTATTTTTTATTTTTTTTAAATATACTTTAAGGGATATGTGTCATTTTGTTAATTTCGTTTGTGAAATTTAAAAATTTCAGACAATAAATGAGATAATTTCTCATAAATAAATAAATAAAAAGATCTATATTCTAACACCAATATATATGAAATAAATAGTAATGTATTTAGATATTAAATTAATTTTGTCATAAAATATATATAGAATGTGAAAACAACCTCTTTAAATTTAAAAAATAAAATGCAAGGTTGATGCCAATTATAAAATATAGATACCCTAATCTTTTGGTACATGTAGACACCCTAATTCATTAAGTTACCTTTTACAAGTTGGAGAAAAATAATAATAAATAAAATAAAAACTTAATGATAAGTAAAGTATCTCCCGAGTAGATTTGGATCCTTCTTCTTGAAAATTAAAAAAGAAAATTCCTCTTAAAACTCTCTAGTCCAAATGAGGTAAAAAAACATGATGAACTTTTTCAAAGTTGACCAATAGGTTCATGAAACTCCTAGAAAACATTTGGCAAGTAACTTTCCGCAGGACTCCCATGGTTTTTTCTTTATTTCTTTAAGAGTTGGTCAAAGTCCAAAGGAGGTCATTGTAGCATTCACCAAAGTATGCATTCACACAAAAATTTTCAATAAGTTGAATATAAAAATCAGTCAAAATGAGAAATTACTTCGAAAATTCGTGTATTATGTATCGTATCTTATATTTTTTCGTGTTAATATATAAATATAAATACAATAAAAATTATTAAATATCTTAAAATTTTAAATACGAATATAAAATATATATATTTTTTAATATTTATATTAATTATATTTAAATATATCATATCGTAATTATTATATTATTTTTCTGTTTATTAAATATCTCGTGTTCTTATATCAGATTTAAGTTGAGCAGTCCAGCAACCTCTTCTATTTAGCACTTCACACTATTCTTTGAAAGATATTTATAAAAAAAAAAAAAATCCAATAACTTAAGGGGCAGTTTTGGGTATGCAAATTTAAGATTTCAAAAGAGTCTTATAAACTCTTTTAAATAAATAAAGGATTTTGCTAACGAGTGCCCTAAGGGCACTCTTTAAGGTTACTAAATATAGTAATCTCTTTAATCAATGCATTGAAAATGATGAATAAATTTGTTAATTTTTGCATTTAATACAATATTATTACTATAAATAGTATATTAACTAACCTTAAAGAGTATCCTAAGGGCACTCGTTAGCAAAACCCATAAATAAATACTGGTGGAGAAAGTTACCACCCTTAGCCACCAGCTTCCTTTTTCCTCACAATTCATGAAGAAATCATGTCTTTTTCATTATTCACACCATATAAAAAGCCCTTAAAACTCTCCCAAAAAAAACAGGTATACAAGGCCTTAGGCGTGAAGCATTTGCAATTTGCAATCTAAAAAAAAAAAAGAGGGGCCTGAGTTTAGTTTTTACAACTTCTTCAGAATATGGAGCAAAACAAGATCAGCAACAACAACAAGAAGAAGGCAACTATAAGAGATGAGGATGGATATAAATTAGGTGTTCCAATTCATAGCCAAGTGATGAAGATAAAACAAGAGTTTGAGAAGATCAAGCATCCATCACTGCAGCAGCCAGATATGAGACGGGTGCTCCGGGAGATCACCAGGGAACGGTCGCTGTCCCCTCTGGGATTAGCTGAAAGACCCATTTCTGTTGAGAATTCTTAGAAACTTGTCTACCATGGCCAGTATGGTTTATCATATGTAGAAGAGAAGAAAGAGAAATGGTTACTCTCATGGCAGCTAATTTTTAGGATAAGAAACAATTTTCTTTGATCTTGTTTCTAGTTTTTTTTTTTCTCCAGCCAGTTTCTGGATCTTTTTTCTATCTGTTGTAGATATCCTTCAATATGTTTATGAAGAAAACCTTTTCTCTTTCATCTCTTTTTCTTCCCTGTTCGTAATAATTTTTTTCCCTCTGTTAATAACTTATAGAACTTCTTGTATGAATTAAACCAGCCCCCTCTGTTTCCTTCCCAGTCTGTTTCCTTCGCTTTTGAATTTCATATCTGCTGAATGCTACTAAATATCTTAAGAATGATTGTATGAACCAATTGAATTAATCTCAAAATTTTTTTTGCTTATAGCAAATCACCTCTCTGTTTTTAACACCCAGTTTCCTCTTTACCCAAACCTTCCTTGAGTAGACAAATTTACTCTTAATATCTATGTTTTTCCGACTCTTATTTTTCTTGAAATATCCATGTTCGACGCATATTCAAACATGAGTATGAAAAATATCCTCTAAATACATAAAAAAAAATTAAAATAAATCAAACATACCCGTGCTCTACACTCACACTCGAATTCAAGTAACATAGCCTAATATTACATACGAAGGAAATCTCAGAATATTTAATTTCTAAAACCATAAACATCTTTTCAGTTTTTTTTTTTTTTTTGTTGGTGTTTTTAAGCATGTATTGCCTGCAAAGATAGAAGGATAACAGTGTTAACACCAGAATTATGATAGAATGATATAAAAACACAAAATGATTGCATCAAATATCATCAGCAAGGGTAAAAGCAATCAAAATTTTCCATAGATGTAAAAAGCTAAATTGCTGAAACCAGCAGCAAATCGTATAACACCATAGATGAAAAAACCAAAACAAATGTCAAAGAACGAGCAAACTGCAGTTGAATGATTCTATACCATAAGAAACTAGCCTTAAGCAGTGGTGATCTCCTTTGACAACAGAATCTTCACCCTCTTTGTGAGATCTCTCATGACATCTATAATCAAAGATTTCTTCTGCATCCGGAACTGTATCGCCAACTCGGTCGAAACGGAAACACCTTGTTTCAGTAGAGACTCATCATCCATTATCTTTGTTGGGAAGTGTCCCAGTGCAATCACACAAAGTGCAATAACAGTGCGAAAAACAGCTATTTCATTCGCAGCTCCGAGGGGAGCTTCAGCTGATAAAGATTTTAGGACGTTCAAATCATACCTCTGCACCGATTCCATGTCATTTGATAGTAGAACTCTTAAAGCAGCCAACAAGCGTCCCTCTATCAATTCAGGACCTCCTATGATTACCTATTAGGAATAAACAAACGGGGTAATAAATATTAGAAATGACCAAAACCATTAAAACTAACAAAAAAAAAAAAAACTGTCAGCTGAGTTTGGTACAACTTAGGACTCATGAAACTGAAAAGGACTCATGTTACTCGGACTCAGGTGTGAGTGTTAGATACAGGTATATTCAATTTTTTCTAAGATTTCTATGTATTTGGATAGTCCTTGGAGGATCATATACCCATACCCATGTCCGGATATGCGTCGGACACGGGTACTTTAAGAAAAATGAAGAGTTAGAGCAACATAGGTTGAAAGTATATCAGGGGATTTATCTGCCAGGAAAAACGGCAGTTCTCTTCATCTTTCTGCAATATTAAAGATTAATCTTTTTGCAAGCCACATACCACAAAAGGTTTTTACTTCTTGTATATTTTATCAGGGCAGTCTTACTCCAATTTTTTGAAATAGAAGCAAAGAGAGAAAAGGTCCTCCAATATCAACAATGTGAAGCAGACAAATCAAAGTGTAACCAGGTGGTCAAATTTTGAACTTTGAGAATTCTTAGTAATGGCATTTAACAGTGAAACTTAAATTTGAAAAGTGATTTGTTGCAAATCATAAACTGTTTAGCATTGGCAGGCATTACTTTATGTACAGTTCAATTTATTGAAAACAATCCAAAAGACAACAACTATTTAAAGTAACATGAAGGGAAGAAATAACCTTGAGATTTGGAGCTTCTCCATCTAAATAAAGCTGAGAGAGAACTTCTTGTTTCCATGGAGCTGGTGATGAGAAATTGGGTGAAGAAACACCAGCAGCCATACTTGCAGCATCCATAAGAGCCCCATCATATTTGAGCTCAATACAGTCATATGGATTTGACGGTATAACAAATCCATAATCCAATAGGAAAAAGTCATTGCTTAGACAGCCATAATTCAGAAGTAAAGGATCACTTTGTTTGATCTCCCTTTCAGCTACAACCTGATATGAGAGAAAAAGAGATGTATGAGAAAAATCTATGGGCTATTTCAGCTTTTCATCAAATCAAAACTGATTGAAATTACAACGATAAAATTATTGATAAGAACCTGCCTTTATTAGCATTTTTGGATTCCCAGCATCTTGTTCTTGCAAAATTCGGGCATTCGGATTGAAGCTATGGTTGCACATATCAATCAGAGGGAGCATCATTGGGATATTACTGTGGGTTCCATCTGGAAGCTTTTTCCCATACAAACGAAATGCCCTGGATGAGACTGCGGACATTGCCCATCCAAGGGAGGATGCATCTACATCTAGGCCACCAAAAGGGTGTTCACTTGGTTTAAGATTTTTAAGAGCATTTTTGACTACTTGCTCAAACTCCAGTAGAAAACGGCACCTTTTATTCACCTGGTTGGGGGACAAAACCACAATCAACTTCGAAGCTAACTGTAGAAATCAACGAAATTTACAAACAAAAACAAGGGAATGTACACACAAAATGGGCCAAATTAATGTGAACATTGACCACATTTTCAATTCTCAATTTCAACACAGACCATAATTTGATCTGTCAAACCATTAGTGTAGCAAAGATACTGGCTTCCATCATTTTTTTCTTTCATCCTTCTAGCTTCCATCAGATTGGGTCAATGAAAATTCATTCAGACGAGGAAAACAAGATATTCCTACCCAGTAAGGTAAATAATGAAAATATATACCTGGAAAAGCAAAGGAGCATATTGCAAGTTCTTTATATCCTCTCCAGCAAAGAAGATTGGTACACTGTAAGTATCAGGGAGATTGCCGATGTATGGCCACCAGAAGGATCCAACCTTTGCTCTTTCTTGTAGAAGCTTCAGACCCAACTTCATTGCCCATAGTTCCTCTGTCAAATGCTCCACAGAGTCCAATTTAAAACTCTAAACAGCCCAATTTACAAAACTTGGTAGTTATCAACCTATATGAATAAAGAAAATTTCCATGATACCACTCACTAAAACCATAGTAGTGTTTGGTGCTATGAAGAAATCTATTGCATGTGTTATATGCTAAATTCCTTAAAACCCCCTAAATCATAGTAGTCACTAATCAGTTCTACTTGATGCACAACCCCCTAAAAAATCTCTTCCATGCGTTATACTCTTGAAGGGTTTATTTAACAATAATTCTATTTATTCCCTTCTCTATGTTCATATGCCAAATTCTTATTTTTAATCCATCTTAAAAAGTTAACGTGACTGAAATGAGAATGTGCACTGCATGTATGGGTATACAAAAAGATAAGAATAGGAAAGTGTGTAAGAGAAAAGGTGGGATAGCACCCTTTAAGGACAAATGAAAGAAACATGTTTACAGATACCCCTTGAGAGATATAATTTAGCGAATGATATGCATGTCAAGATAAAGAGATGAAGACCAAATTGGAGATGGATGGAAACAGTAAAAAATGGTTTCAAGTTTACAGAGTGAGGTATGGTCTTAAATAGGGCACAATGTCAAGAAACAGACTCAGTTTGTTGTAGTACCTTTTTTGTTACTGATCTCTACCTAGTTTTGCATTAGATGTCTTAACAATATTTATTTTTTTTTTTAGGAAACTATCAGAAACTTAAAAAAAGCATGAATAAAACAACCTTGCAGAGCACTTGCACTCATTAAATTTATGGTCCTACTTAATGTATTACAACCCTGGTAGATTAAACAAAGTTCTAAAAAGAGGAAACAAGCAAGTAGTCGATTCAAGTAATTTTTCTTGTTAAGTCCAAAACGTCCTTACAAATGACGACAATTTAAGTAAATCAACACAGTAAAAACTAACAAGCACCAGGAAACAAGCCATTCTCGTTCACTATAGATGGACTCTGGGAGAATCAAGTTGGGTTGAATCAAGCATAGAAGCAAAATAATGCACACAAACACATGATTAGCATTAAGCAAATATAAAATACTTAGAAACACTTTGGAATTTGTTTCCTAGGAAAGAGCATCAAGTTCCTGAAAAGGGATAAGGCTTCCATTAGAGAGACGCAGTGATTTCAAGGCGCAAGGCGCACTCTAGGCGCTAGAACCATTATATTGCCTAAGGCGCAAAAAAAATGTTTGTCGGAGTAAAGTAAGGTGCAATATGTATATGTGTGTGTTCTTGAATGTGTGTCTTTATATATATAAAATAAGCTTAGGATATATAATCCTGAAAATAAACTCTAAAGAATGATCCAGTTTATCCTACAAAACATGCAAAATTTTCTTTTTCTTTTATTGGCCAATATGCATGATTTCTTTTTGTCCCATGAGAAGTAGAGAGTTTGATATCGTCCCTTTTTTTACAATTAAAGGTACAGTTAATGAAAAAAATTAAAAAATTAAAGAGAACTTCAATCGGGCTTTTTTTTGCGCCTACCGCCTTACAATAAAGCGTGCCTAGGTGCATTAGGCATGCACCTGACCAAATGTGTCTAGCCGAAAGGGTCTGAGCCGCTTTTTTTGTCTAGTGCTAGGGCGCACGCCTTAACAACGCTGGTTAGCCATGCACGACTATTAGCTAGATGGTACTTCATCCACCGGATGGGATAATTGTACAGGAATATGATCATATATTCATCCTTAGCATACATATTCCTCTATCCCACTATATATAGATACTTAATCCTCTTGTGACCTTAATCATACTTGAGTCCACTTAGTTCAGGAAGGCTTGATTCCTTGGCGGTCCGCTCATAGAAGAATGAGAAAGATATGCTTCCCTCTTCTCACTCTCCATGGTCTACTCCTTTTGGCACTCTTCATGCATCAATCACATTACTCCAAGTCCTATATAGGAAACTATGGACTCCCATTAGCCTTGTAATACTAGGCTTAATAGCTAACTCAAATATATGTTCATTTAGCTTTAATTTGAGGTTTACTAGGTTAACATAACAGGCTTTATAGAATTTCAGGGGAAAGTAACTTGACATTCCTAGGCATTTAGAATTAAACAATAAAAATACATATCAAGAATCATAATCTCCTACGTTTCAGCTCATTAAATTAATTCATTCATCTCTTGAGCAGTTTGACAAAGGCATTGTGTAAACACTAGCAACTAAAGCATTTCAGTGCTATGAACCAAACTACATGATAAAGATAGATCAATCACAATTGAACATCCACATTTAAGCTAAATGAAGTTACTGAACCTGTTAGAACTTAAACGTAATAGTTGGGCCATTTCCTATAAGCTTAGGCTTTTAGAGTCACCCAATTTAAGAAAACCCACACCAGAATCACTAAAATTCAAATCTTCATGGAGCATAAAGGAATTAATGAGCAGTTCCAATGCTGTGAAGCGCCAAAAAAAAAAAAAAAAACCCACCTACATTCTTCTTTTTTGGACTAATATCAAACATTTAAAACACAATAAAGAAACCAAAGCAAATTGGAGTCCAAAAGCTAAGGGGAAGAAAAAAAAACCATACCAGGAACTTGGTTAGACAAATGGAGCAAGACAGAGCCAGCCACATCGTCTTTGTCAGATTGAAACTTCAAGGGAACGTGATCAGGGAGGACGATAAGATCAGAGCCTTTGGGGATTTCTCCAGAGGCGACAAGGCCTAGCCCGTAGGTGGTGGTATCCTGGGTTATCTTCACTGCCTCGTGCACGAACCCACCTTCCTTCTTGACCCACTTCAGTAGGTCGGGTGGGTGAGGGACCAGCCGCGCTGGGTATGAGGCAGCGGCGGCGCATGTAAGTGGGCGGAAGTGGGTGAGAGTGGGGATAAGCATCTTAGAAGCAGCCATGTTTTCCAAGTGGTAGACTGCCCACTGCCGAGAGTAGCGATGCTCTATCTGCTTTTGCTGCTGCTAAATGTTAAATGTTAAATTAGAGGTGATCATGGGCCGGGCCGTGGCCCGGTTTTTTTCCTCTGCCCAGGCCCGGCCCTGGGTAGCCCAA
The DNA here is from genome assembly GCA_030761205.1 of Fremontodendron californicum. Classification (NCBI taxonomy): domain Eukaryota; kingdom Viridiplantae; phylum Streptophyta; class Magnoliopsida; order Malvales; family Malvaceae; genus Fremontodendron; species Fremontodendron californicum. Next base: position 26,186,079 of record JAULJL010000013.1, read on the forward strand.
GCCCGCCCGTTTAGGCCCGAATCACTGTTTATTGGAATAAAAAAATAATTTTTTTATTTTTTTATAATTACAATTAAATAAAATAATATTATTCTAATAAAAATCACTATTCCGGACCTACCGGGCCGGACGGGCTGCCCGGCCCGTGAGCAGGTCTATGTTAAATGTTTACCAACGTTTAAAAGTAATGGAAAAGGGGGAAAAAAAAGATATCACTAACCTCACATCACATCTCATATATATATATAATAGTGCTTACATTGCAGCATGACAGTTTACGTGGATATTTTTTTTTTATAACACGTAGGACAAATTATATTTTAATTATTATTATTATTACTTTTAATTTTAAAAGTAAAAAATTTCAAAAAGAAATATTTATTTTAAATTTTATATTTAGCTAATCTTATCTACTTACTTAATCTTCAAATATTTATCCAAAATTTTTAATTTTTATATTTAAAAGAATTTATTTATTCACTTAATCTTCAAATATTTGTCCTAATTATTGAAAGAAAAAAAAAACCCTCATATTATTGAAAATGACACTAATGATATGAAAAAATATATAAAACATGATTAAAAAAAATATGAAGACGTCAAAATTTATATAAATATAAAACACTTTAAATATTATTATAACATAAAAAAAATACGAATACATGAATTACCATATATATATATATATATAAACTTTGGTTAAATTAAACTTTTGGCTCTTGATTGAAAGAGATTCTAGACATTTACTAAATAACAACTAACAAGCATCCCAATTTGTTGGAATTTCATATAAATTAAGAGTAGAATTCACTCAATTTTTTTATATTTAAGAATGTTAGATATTGAAGCGGATTATTAGAATTAAAAATCTAATATTATACTAGCATTATTTGTTTTTTTTAATACGCCAACTCCTATAGTGTGACGGGCAGTGTGTACAAGGCCTGGGAACGAATTCACCGCCGTATGGTTGACTGGCAATTAATAGTGATTCCAGCTTCATGCAGGTGAGTTGCAGCCTGCAATCCGAACTGAGGATGGATTTTTGGAGTTAGCTCACTCTCGCGGGATCGCGACCCTTTGTCCTGTCCATTGTACTGCATGTGTCGCCCAGGGCATTAGGGGCATGATGACTTGACGCCATCCTCACCTTCCTTCGGCTTATCACCGGCAGTCTGCTCAAGACTCCAAACTCAATGGTGGCAACTAAACACGAGGGTTGCGCACGTAACCCGATCGTATACCACCACTAATAAACACCAGAGTAAGCGATATTCATTGAGCCTGGAGCGCCCCCTCTATAAAAGCTTCCACAGCTAGTTGACCAAAATAAGGATCCCAAATTGCATGAGCAATATATTTTTAAGTTTTGTTTAGATTTATTTTTTTCGAACGATCTTAAAGACATTTTCAACATCAATATGATGCATTCAGGATTTTACTCTTAGAATATTTCTCAATGCAACCAATAAAAAACTTCTCCATTCACCAATTCAATTATCGTTAGATTATAAAAAAGAGTTTGAATTTGATGTACTATCCGTATATAAATTTATACATTATCAATGAATCACATGATGTCACCTCATAATGAACAAATAAATTTTTTTAAAAATAAATAAAAATAATTTTACTTTTTAATAAGTGATATCATGTAATTTATTAATAATATATAGATCTATACATTAATAGTTCATCAAATATAAATCCTTATAAAAGTCTTAAGTTTAATTCTAAAATAAGTGAGATGAAATTTGTATTTCAAAATCGTGTCAAAAAATAAAAGACATAATTTTTTAAGTGAGTCTAGCCCTTTGATTTTGTTTAAAAGTTAAAGTAAGCATGTGTAGAAGGAGAAAATTTTTGACCAATCAAATTGCAAGGAGTCATGGGTCATCCAATCAAATTTTACCCATGTGTCATAATTATTTTATCTCTAATTAAATTAAATTAATTAAAAGATAAATAAGGAAGTTTTATCTTTAATTAAATTAAATTAATTAGGAGATAAATAAAGAAGTATTATCTCTAATTAAATTAAATTAATTAGGAGATAAATAAAGAAGTATTATCTTTAAATTAAATTAATTAAGAGATAAATAAGGAAGTCAAGTTCTTTTAGAACTATCTTTCACTGACTGACTAGCACTATAAATAGGGGCCTCACCTCAATACAATTTTCACAATTGAGAAGCCTGAAGAGAAGAAAAAAGATTTGGAAAAGTTAAATCCTCTCCAAAGTCTTAAGAAGAATTAGATTTGGAAGAGTTAAATCTCTCCAAAGTCTCAAGAAGAAAAAGATTTGGAAGAGTTAAATCCTCTCCAAAGTCTTAAGAAAAAATAGATTTGGAAGAGTTAAATATCTCCAAAGTCTGAAGAAGAAAAAGATTTGGAAGAGTTAAATCCTCTCCAAAGTCTTAAGTAGAAATAGATTTGGAAGAGTTAAATCCTCTTCAAAGTCTCAAGAAGAAATCTCTACAGAATTGAAGCAAGAAATTCTTAAGAAAACCATCGTGTCTGTTCTTAAGGATTTCTCAAGAAGTTGCTCTTCGATCTTCTGTTGATCCAAGAAAGAAGATAAATCTTGTTTGCTCAAGATCAAGTCTCGAAGACCCTTGAAGCAAACAACGTGCGTTCAACATCAAGTCTCAAAGACCCTTGAAGCCAATTTCAGGATCAAGTCATCAAGACCCTTGAAGCATAATTCCAAGATTTCCAAGACTTCCTAAATTTGGGATCAAATTTCAAGATCAAGTCTAGAAGACCCTTGAAGTGGATCTCATCAATTCAAGATCAAGTCGTGAAGACCCTTGAATCAAAATTTTGCTGAAGAAAAGAATCAAAGGATTTCTTTATTTTAAAAATTCTCAGAGATTGTAACTTTCAAAGTTTGATAAATAAAATTATTTATTTGACTCCAAATTTTTTTTGTCATATTTTCGACACGAAATTTGTGTGTATAAATTTTGTAATGTTCTTTGTCAAATGCCCCCTCAAAACTTGGTTACGTACACGATTTTTGTTGAGTGTAGCAAGTGAACAAGTCTTGAAATTTGATTTGCTTTGGATGCCAAGATTTATTTGCACCTTTGCATTGTCTTGAGAAAATTTGCAAACTTCCATTTTGCCAAACTTTTGACTGAAATTTAGTTCAATTTTTTTTTGGTTGACTGAACTTGATAATTTGGAACAAGTTGCCTACGTACCCTCAAATTTAAAGGATCAAGTCATAACGTAGTTCATTTTTTTTTTGTGCTCTAATTTTTGCCTAAGTTGTCCTAGAAAGGATTTTCAACCTAACGGCATTTTTTTTTTGAATGTGCAGTTTAAGCTCGTGCTTAGGAGCAAGATATGATAGTTTAAGCTCTTGCTTAGGAGTCTCTTCTTTTGAAGGAACAGTTTAAACTCGTGCTTAGGAGCAACATACGGCAGTTTTAGCTCTTGTTTAGGAGCATCATAATAGTTTATGCTCTTGTTTAGGAGCAACATGCGACAGTTTAAGCTCTTGCTTTGGAGCAATTTTTTTTTCTTTTTGGAATGGTAGTTTAAGCTCGTGCTTAGGAGCATACATTGCCTTCATTGGCATGTTGTGCATCTTCACTTGGAGCTGACATGACTTTCATTTCTTTAGGATCAAAAGACCCAAATTTTATGATTGGAGTCAGAGTTGGAGTTAGAGCCCAAGAAGTTAAACTTGTTACCATAGCTATGTTGGAAGTTGCCACATCTTCTTCAAACTCAATTTTTCTATCTTTATAGAGCTCCATGATTTTGTCTTCAAAATGAAGCACTTTTCAACTGGGTGACTAATTAAGCGATGAAATTTGCAGTAGTTTGGATCATTCACTTGTTCAGCTTCTTCAGGCCGTTTCATTTCTGGCAGTTGAATGAGTTTAGATTTTAAAAGTTCTTCTAACATCATTGGAATATCAGAGTCGAGGAATGGATATTGTTTTTCTTTTTTTTTCTTCAAAGAGATTTTGTATTTTTCTTTCCCATGGGAAGAGTTAGACTTCACTTCTTGGCTCTTTTTGAAATTATTGGATTCCTTGAAATTTATTATGCTTACAACCATAGACTATTTGCTTTCAACTTCTTCGGTAAAAATTTTGCCCCCTTTTGAAGTGTCTTTCTCTTTCATTGGCTCTTGAATTTGTGGTCCTTGATTTTTAGCAACTGCAATGCTTAATTCCATGTCATGTGCACGAGTGGCTAATTCTTCTAAAGTTTTAGGCTTGATGCCTTGGAGAATATAGCGGAGAGTCCAATTCATGCCTTGGATGCACATATCAAGTGCAGAGGCTTCAGACAATTTTTCTTTGCAATTGAGGCTTAAATTTCTCCACCTATGGATGTAGTCAATCACAGGTTCATCATTCCATTGGCGTGAGCTTGTAAGTTCAATCATATTGACTATGCGTCGAGTACTGTAGAAACGATTTAGAAATTAACGCTCAAGTTCTTCCCAATTGTCGATTGAGCTATGCTCAAGATTTGTATACCAATCGAAAGCATTCCCCTTTAGAGAGCGAACAAATTGCTTGACCATAAGATCTCCATCAGTTCCAGCATTATTACAAGTTTCCACAAAGTGCGCAACATGTTGGCTTGGATTTCCTTTGCAATCAAACTGTTGAAACTTTGGTGGTTGATAGCTTTCAGGCATCTTCATGCAATTAATCCTTTGAGAATAAGGTTTTGCATTAGTTTAGGAAGGTGGAGCAACACTTTCAGTTTGATCTTTGATAACTTTTTTTGATGAGCTCCTTGAGTTGGCCAGAAGAAACTTTTTGAAGTTTTTCTTCAGCTACCTTGGCAGAAATTTCACCAAGTTCTTGAAGAATTTGATGTTGATTTTGGCTTGTAGCAACTTGGTTGTTTCCACTTAAACTTTTAATTTGTGCCATCATGAAAGCAATTTGATCATCCCTTTCTTTGATGCTTGTTGCAAGGGATTCCACAGATTTTGCAAGTAGAGCCACTTGTTCTTCTAGGAAAGTACTGCTAGTTGTCATCACAACCACGACATCCAAATTTGATGATGAGGTTCGACGAATTGATGTTGCAGATATTTCTTTCTCTAACTTTTGAGTTGGAGAAGACTGGAGATTTGGATTGTTAAAAAAATCCATTTGAGGGGCCATTGGCATTTGAGAGCTTGAACTTTGAAGAAAAGAGATGAAAGGCAAAGATTGTCCCATCAGGCATGCCAAATTTTGTACACACAAATTTCGTGTCGAAAATATGACAAAGAAAATTTGGAGTCAAATAAACAATTTTATTTATCAAACTTTGAAAGTTACAATTTCTGAGAATTCTTAAAGAAATCCTTTGATTCTTTTCTTCAGCAAAATTTTGATTCAAGAGTCTTCACGACTTGATCTTGAATCGATGAGATCCACTTCAAGGATTTTCTAGACTTGATCTTGAAATTTGATCCCAAATTTAGGAAGTCTTGGAAATCTTGGAATTATGCTTCAAGGTTCTTGATGACTTGATCCTGAAATTGGCTTCAAGGGTCTTTGAGACTTGATCTTGAACATACGTTGTTTGCTTCAAGGGTCTTCGAGACTTGATCTTGAGCAAACAAGATTTATCTTCTTTCTTGGATCAACACAAGATCGAAGAGCAAATTCTTGAGAAATCTTTAAAAACAGACACGATGGTGTTCTTAAGAATTTCTTGCTTCAATTCTGCAAAGATTTCTTCTTGAGACTTTGGAGAGTATTTAACTCTTCCAAATCTATTTCTACTTAAGACTTTGGAGAGAATTTAACTTTTCCAAATATTTTTCTTCTTCAGACTTTGGAGATATTTAATTCTTCCAAATCTATTTCTTCTTAAGACTTTGGAGAGGATTTAACTCTTCCAAATGTTTTTCTTCTTGAGACTTTGGAGAGATTTAACTCTTCCAAATCTATTTCTTCTTAAGACTTTGGAGAGAATTTAACTCTTCCAAATCTTTCTTCTTCTCTTCAGGCTTCTCAATTGTGAAACTTGTGTTGAGAGGAGGCCCCTATTTATAGTGCTAGTCAGCGAGGTGAAAGATAGTTCTAAAAGAACTTAACTTCCTTATTTATCTCTTAATTAATTTTATTTAATTAGAGATAATACTTCTTTATTTATCTTCTAATTAATTTAATTTAATTAGAGATAATACTTCTTTATTTATCTCCTAATTAATTTAATTTAATTAGAGATAATATATCCTTATTTATCTCTTAATTAATTTAATTTAATTAGAGATAAAACTTTCTTATTTATCTCTTAATTAATTTAATTTAATTAGAGATAAAATAATTATGACACATGGTTGAAATTTGATTGGATGACCCATGACACCTTACAATTTGATTGGTCAAAAAATTTCTCCTTCTAAAGCATGTATAAGTAAATTGGTAAATTTTGAAGCCTAAACCTTCTAATGAAGCCTCTCCCCGTTAATTATGGTAACTTTTTATTAAAATTACATAATTTTGACATTAAATTTTATGATTATTTTTTGGTTAAAACATGAGATTAATTGGTTTATATTATTTTAATGATCAATTAGTTGCTCTTAGTATAACATATTTTTCTTTGGGTCATTGCAGTTAACTTAATTCCGTTTATATACATTATGAAAGAAAAAATTATTTTTCTTTTTTCCCGTGTTTGACATAAGATGATTACCTTAAAAATACATGATGATCAAATTACCACGTTTGATAATTTTTGTGATCTTAGATCAACAAGAGTGATTAAATCACTACCGAGAATAATCTAATTTTCATTTAAAAGGGTTGAAAACTTTTATCTTTTACTAAGAAATGAAGTGAGTTGTAAACTCTCGTAAATATTATCCATTTAATGAGTAAATTAAAAGCTTTATTTCTCTTAAAATTGTAATCATATATACATATAATATAATATAATAGATTACGTGCTTACATGGCAAGATCTGCTAACATGATAATTTACGTGGACATTTTCATTTGATGAACACGTAAGAGAAGCTTAATTTTAATTATTATTATATTTAATTTTAAAAGTAAAAAATTTCAAAAAAATATTTATTCTAAATTTTCAAATTTATATTTAACTAATCTCATCTACTTACTTAATTTTCAAATATTTATCCATAATTTTCAATTTTTATATTAAAAAAATTCATTTATTCACTTAATTTTCAAATATTTTTCAATTTTTTTAAAATCTATGATTGAAAATTTTGAATTCAAACATGTCAAATTCAGAATTTATCTTTTCCTTTTAAATTTAACCAATTTCCAAGAATATAATGCATAATACATTTTGAATGCATATATGAATTAAAATTAATTAGATTTTTTCTTACTATTTAGAATTTGAAAGATAAATTTCATTTTTAAATTCTCTTCATTAAATATGATTTAAGATATATTGATTTTTTTAGATAAATACTTTTAGATATTGTTTTTTAGATATATTCACTTTTTTTTTAACAATGTCGTTCATTAAATATTTGAAATTTTTTAAAAATTGTTTCTTAAATATGTGATTTAAATATAGATGTATATGTACAATTTGTATTATTGTATTAAAAATATATGTTTGTGTATATAAAAATAACTCGTGCATCGCGCGGGTCATAAACTAGTATATAATATAACTGGGTACATGTTGACTGGGTAAGTATTTGCTGACATGGATGCTTAGTTGGACAGCTCGTCTTAATGACACATAGGATAATGTTTAATATATATTAATGATGAGATAATTCTATTTAATAAATTATTTAAATTCAAAATTAAAATTTATCCAAATTTGAAATTTTTAGATAATAAATAGGATAATATTTATTAGATAATTCTATTTAATAACATATAGGATAATATTTACTTTTAGATGATAAATAGGGTAATATTTATTAGTTAGATTCAGATGAAATTGAATGATTTTTTTATTTTATGGAAGAAGTTATTATGAAATTGCTAATATTCTATAAAATTTGGATGATATAAGTTCAACATAAAACTTTTACTTTTTTTTTCTTTCATTATTTCGGTTTAGCTTGATCGCAGGGCTAAGGAAGGAGAGACCATTCTCCCTAGCGGAACTGGTAACAAAAGCCTCGAAACTCAAGAACATTTAGCTGAAGGTAATTATTACTAATAGTTGAATCAACCCTTTTGAAATATTTATGTTTTTTTTTTTATCCTGTAAAAAGGAAGGAGCCGTGGAGGGCAGACGAGGAACGATCAGATAGGAACGAAAGGATATCAAGAAATGGGCCGTAAAAGTGTACTGTGTACCAATGATAAGTCGGGCAGGGAACGTGCGGCAGAAGAGGGGATTCCAGTTGATGAGAACAAGTTCAAGACAAGGTAGAGGAGCTAATATCCGACCTTCTTGGTGGAGCTGATCTTTAGGATGTTTATCATTATGATGTAAGAGTACTAGAGTGCTTTTTAGTTAATTTTCTTTAAGTTGATGAAAAATGGAGTCATGATTTGTGTCAAACATGTTGAAACTCTTTTTTTCTCTTTTGTCTCTCATTTTTGTATTTGATGCATCAAACCTATGTAATAATAGTTTTTATATGCGTTAGTGTTTTTGTTACATATTTGTTTGAATTGAAATTGAATATTTAAATTATTAGGGTTAAAATAAGTATAATTTCATTAATTATAATCAAATAACTTTAATTATGTAATTAGTTACTCTTGAAAATTTACTTAAATAATTTATATTGTAGATGCGCTATAAGTATTCTAAGATTTAACTTGATAATGTTATTTTTTATATGATTTTTTTTTTTCTAAATTACCTTTTTTTTATTTTTATGAAATTTCAGATTATGATCAAATTAAAAAAGTATGATGTATTCTTTGAAAGTACAATTCAATTTTTGTAAAATTTTTAGCGTGTGCATTCTTAAATGGCAATATCTGCTGACATGAACGTTTACGTGAATACCTTAAATTTTTTACACGTAGGACAAGCTTAATTTTAATTATATATATTATATTTCAAAAAAATTCAAAAAAAATATTTATCTAAATTTTTTAATTTTATATTTAACAAATCTAATCTATTCACTTAATCTTAAAATATATATTATATTTTAAATTAAAAATAAAATTTTTCTATTAAATCTTAAAATTACAAATATTACGTGATAATTTGAATTTAGTTGTTTATCTGGATTTTAAAAATATATTATATTTAAATTTAGGATTAAAAAGTGAATTATATATTTTTAGGTAGTGATAAAAATAATACTTATTTTATTCCTGCATATATTTATCATATTAAGGATAATATGTTTATCAAATATATACGCGATAATCTGATGAAAATATTATCATATAAATATAAATCACATGCGTTAATCTAATATAATTTTAAATAAAGTGAATATAATAGATTATTTTAAATATAAATCTAATCTAGGATAATAAATTGTTTTAAATATCATTTTAAGTGCGTTAATCTAATATAATTTTATATTATTTTTATTAAAAAATAAAAATAAATATTTTTGTTTATAATTCATACTAATTTTTAAATATATTAAGAAAAAATATAAAATATTATTAATTAAAAGAAAATTTAAAATTATAAAAAATATAATAATATTCATTTCATTTTAAACATATAGATATATATTTTTTGATATATCTATATTTTTATCCTAATACAAATATATCACATAATATGAGGATAAAAATATCATTATATCAAATTATCCCAAATTTAAATTTAAATTTAAAATTTTCAATTTGCATATATAGCAGATATATCGAATTATAATATTATATAATATATTTATCATTTTTCGGTAGTGTTAAAATTTTATATATTTGTCATTATATGTTTTGAATATATATTATTTAGGCAGATAAGTTAATCTTCGAATATTATTTTTTATCCTATATTTATATTATATCACTTATTTGCTTATCTGTTTTATTTTTAATATATCTATATTATTATATAATTTAGGATAAAAATATAAAAATATATTATATTTAAATTTAGTTGCTTATCTGGATTTAAGTTTTAAAGATAATTTGAATGTGATGAGTTTTGAATTAAAAGATTGAATTTATCTCAATATTAAATTGTAATAAAAATTTTAAACTTAAAAAGTTAATCATATTTGATTCTGATTTTATTGGCTATGTAGATATCTATTTTTTAAATATACTTTAAGGGATATGTGTTAGCTTGCTAATTCCGTTTATAAAATTTAAAAATTTCACTGACGATAAATTAGATATTTAAAAAAAATTATTTATAATAATATTAATAAATGGAGTAGATTTTACAAATGAGTGCAATAATAGTCGTTATCCCATTAAAACATTGACATTTATAAATATTAATAAATTATAATTGGGAAAGCTAAGAAATGATATTGGACATTGACATTTATGAAATAAATTTTATAGTTTTAAATATTTTTTCACTTTAACCATAATTCTTTATTAGAATGCTATTTTCTATGCACTTTAATTTTTATTATTTTGTTATATGTAGTTATCGCTTCTATTTTTTATATTTAATATTTTTTAAAATTTATAAATCAATTAAATTAATGAATATATAATAATTTAATTATGCTAATTTTATGAGTGTATAATTATATATAGTAAATCAATAAAAATATATATATTTTATAAAGATAATGTAAAATTAAAATAAAATTTAAAAAGAACAAAAATTAAATTATAAAAATATAATAAAAAGTTCCGTGTATCGCAAGGGTTAAAAAACTAGTTATTTTATATTATAAGTTTTTATCTTTTCAAAATAATAATTATGGTACCAAATTAAAAAATGAATTGCATGCTTTCATTTAATTTTTTTAATTATATATAATACAATTTTTTTTTCTTTTTTATCATAATTTTAATAGATTTAGTTTTACATTATAATTCAAATGTTTTTTTACATAATTTATGTCATAAAAGTTAGTTTATCTATTGATAAAAATATTTGTTATTTTAATTATACCTAATTACGAAATTAATAATATATTACTAGTATTTTACAAATTATTAGAACTAACAACACCGAGAGTGAAGATCAGTCCAATTTATTATTCTCTTCAGAAATTTTGTTTTTCTTTTTTCCTTTAACAGATGTGTACAATTTTAGTACCAAATTTCTTTCAGTATTAAAATCATCATGTGATTTATCGATAAAATATTAAATTTTTAATTTTAATGATTAAAAATTAAATTCTAATAATTTCAAATATAAAAAAAATGCTCATCTTGATTTTATTATAATAATTTTGAACTCAATGTGCTTTATTTAATACAATCAAACGTATTTTTCAGATTAGACATAATCTTCACTCAGGATATTTCTTACAAGAATCGAATCTTAATTGATAACCTTTTAATGCGATAACAAGATAATTTTCAATCGAATCATGTTACCTGCTTTATCAATTTCGTCTTAAATTTTTTTTATTTTTTGAAATGACATGTAATTATTGGATAAATTCAAAAATAAAACTTACAAATTCAGGGGTAAGTGAATTAAATTATGAATAAATCAATAATTACATACCATATCAAAAAATACAAATAATTAAGATAAACATGATACGACAAATATAATTTTCTTTTTCCATAACTAGAATTGGAGTAACATATCAGCTGGGATATTTGTGTTGCTATAAAAAGAGAGAGCCAGATCCAACAGCTTTCTCATATCATAATCTGAAAAATTGAATTGTTTAACTATAAATAGGTTTCAAAATATTGTATAATTCAAAATCAAAGAAACAAGTTTGTTTTTAAATAAAATCTTTTAATCTATAATTGTTCTTTTAGCTTAAAAGAAAGAAAGAAAGAAAAAAAGTCACAAAAAAAAAAAAAAAAACAATTTAACTCTACCATATCCAAATTTTCTTGTTCTAGGCTTCCAAAAACAACTTTAACCTTCAATTCATTAAATAGTATTAGACCCAAACATCACAAACAAAAAAAAAAACAATTTTTTATACCTCATTGAAGCAAATAAATTGCATAATGAAAAAGGTAAAATAATCAAAAGAAACAAATCAATAAATCTTTGATTTATTTGCATTGATTCATGTAATCATTTAATACTATGTTTGAAAATATGAATTTAAAAATTTAGATTTGAATTTTATTTGTTACATAAATTTTTAGAATAAAATACATATATCATGTATAATTTAATTAAGATTCAATATATATATATATATATTATAATTATATATTTAAAAGATATAAAAATATGAATTTTAAATTCACAAATATCTATAGATCTTTCAAATTCATTACTAAATAAACATCCAATAAATCTATGAATTTAAAAAATAATTATGAATATTATATTTACATGTGTTTTATTACACAATTTATATTACTTTTAAAATCCAAATTCATTTATTAAAATTCAGGTTCATAAACATAACATAAATGACATTCATCAAATTTATATTCGAATTTCATTATATCCAATCTCTTTTCTATACGACCTCCTTCTTAAAAAATATATATATATATATAGTACTACTAAAATAGCCATTCAATTTCATACAAAAGTAAATCCAAAAATATACACAATTTCCATATAACCAATAAGAAATTAAAAAAGAAAAAAGTTGCTTTCTAACTAGAAAACCAGAGAGAAAAACAAAGCAGAGTTACCTTCCAAGAAACAAAAAACCAGATCATTCGGTTTTGACAGTAATACCTCTATGAGATTCCATGGAATCATGCCTAGCCCCAGCCATCATCATAGCCTTAAACTCTTCAAAATCAATCATCCCATTTCCATCATTGTCCACTCCACTTATCATTTTCCTACATTCTGCAATCGAACATTCATCTCCAAGGCTTTTCAGAACCTCATGAAGTTCCTCAGCCGAAATCGAACCATTCCCATCTATATCATAGACCGAGAAAGCGTCCTTCAGGTTCTCCAAAACCTCGTTTGAATCGACTCCTTTGGTGTTCAGCTCGACGAATTCCTTGAAATTTATGAACCCGTCACCGTCAGCATCGAATTCTTTGATCATTTTTTGGAGTTCTTCGTCGGAGGGCTGTTGGCCGAGGGAACCCATGATGGAAGAGAGTTCGGATGATGAGATCTTGCCATCGCCATTTACGTCGAACTTTTTGAAGACTTCTTCGAGTTCTTGGAGTTGGGCTTGGCTGAAATTTCTCGATGGGGTTCGCATTGGAGATTGAAGGAACGATGATCCATTAGGAGGAAAAGCTGGAGAAGCTGTCGAATTTGGGGAATGTTGCTTCTTTTTGCGATTGAAAATCGACCCAAATCCCATTAGATTGTTATCTCTTTGTATCAAAGATTGAGGAGAAAAACAAATGAAATTGAAGAAAGGCAATGAGAGATTAAGAAAGCAAAAAATTGGTTTTGAGATAGAGAAAAAAAAAGGGGGGGTTGGTGGTTATATTTATTGAAGAAAGGGAAATCTTAATCCTATATGAAATTAAAATTTGAAAAAAAAAAAATGGGTTTTTTATTTTCGCAATTGAATTTTATTTTTTTAATTTTGGATTGCTAAATATGGAGGATGGATGTGTTTGTTTAAGAGGGAGTTTAGGCGTGATTGCATCATAAAATTTTGTGGAGAAAAAAAGAAGATGGAAGCATGTCTTTTCAATCTAATTTGTCAGACAGATATTTTGGTGTGGGGGCAGTGGGATCCAAATTTGCAAATGTTGTTGCCTCTGGAGGTTAAATTTATTTAATTTAGTAAGATATTGTTTTTAGATTTTTTGGGTGTGAAATAATATCAAATCAAAATACTCAACAAACATTAAAGCCTCGTTTAGTATTATTTCTGTCACAGATTTTGAGATCTAAAATTACTTTTCACCTCAAACGCAATGCTAAACAGATAAAAAAATTTGGCTTCTGCTGTTGAAACCATGGTTTGAAAAGCCAAACCAAAAAGCCAAAAAATATAGCTTTTGGGCTTTAAAAGCTGGCTTTTGGATAAAATGACTTTATTATCTTCACATCTCTACACTTTTATTATTTTAAACATATCTTTTTTTGACATTTCAATTTCCTACAATACTTTTTCACAGCAATACTAAACACTTAAAAGTTTTTAAACCACACTTTTTCACCACACTTTATAAACACATTTTTTCCAACTCAAACTTTTTTCAACCCAAGCTTTTTCCAACAGTAATGCTAAACTAAGCCTAACTTTCTTTAAAAAGAAGTGATTCAATCGCACCTTTCAATATATTATTTAAAAAATTATTTAATTATTATTTTTAAAAATAATTTATAATTAATATATTAAGTACTTTATTAATTGATTTTTTTATTATTAAATATCATTAATTATTTTTTGACATTTAACTTTTAATAATAATTATTATTAATTTCTTTCATGGCATGCTATATTTTAAATTAAAAAAGATTCAATTGGATATTAAAACGTGATAATAGCCCATGATTTTGGGATTTTTCATGCGACCGAGTAATTAGGAGATTTAAGATTTCTTTTTTTCCTTTTTTGATGGAAGAGATTTGAGAATATCGTTTTGTACCGATGGGGTAAGCTGTCTTTCACTCGAATACAAATAGATCCTTAATTGTTAAAATAAAAGTTTTTAACTATTTATTTATCAATAAAATTTTTATTAAACATTGAATTTTTAGTAGTAACATTTTCTGATTATACGATTTTTTGATTGAATGTCAGATTTAAATTTGAAAGCAACAACAAAATCAAACGAGATTCACGAAAAAAAGCCAGTCTTCCATGTGCCTTCATTCACCGACAAGTTCTTCTCATGATAAGTCAGGAGTGCTTTCTAATGATTTTTTTTTTTTTTTTATAAATTTTTTTGGGTTAATATATAAATTAGTTTCTATATTTTAGTTTTTTTTTTTTTTTTTTTGATATTTGAAGAATTTTTTTTATCATTTTGGTATTCGAACTTTTATGTCGTCAATCACATTGATCTTTTGCTCTAACATCGTTAATTAATGGCTGACTAAATAAAAAAAACCAATCAAAACCTGACACGTGACAAAACTGACACATCATTAGTGTCACGTCATCATGAGAAAAATTCAAAAAATTATAAAAAATTATAAAAACCAAAATCAATAATCAATAATCAAAATTTTAATTTTTTTAAATTATAAAAATTATAAAAAAAAATTATAGAAAATCAAAAGATAAATCTGAAAAAATCAAAATTAAAAAGAAATATAAAATTTTAAAATATATAAATTTCAAATTAATAATATATATATATATATGAAAATTAAAAATTAAAAAAAAAAAAGAATTTTTTTAATTTTTTCATTTTTATTAAAAATATTCAGATTTCTTTTTCTTATTTTTTGAATTTAATTTTTTTTATAGATTTTTAAATATATATATATATAAAGTTTTCAATTTTATAATTTATTTTGAATTTTGGTTTTTTTATTTATTTTATTTTTATAATATATATGAAAATTCGAAATTAAAAAAATAGAAATTTAAAATTTAAAATAGATTTTTTTCTTATTTATTAATTTTTTTTTTACATATTTTTAAATCTATATATATATATATAAAGTTTTCATTTCTTATAATTTATTTTGAATTTTGGTTTTTATTTTTATTTTTATAATTAAAAAAAAATGAGATTTTCAAATTTTCAAAATTGATTTTTTTAAAATATATATATTTTGATTTTTATAATTATTTTGAATTTTTTTATTTTGATTATTTTGAATTTTTTTGTTATATGACACGTGGCACAAATGATGTGGCAATTTTGCCACGTGTCAGGTTCTAATCGGGTGTTTTTTGCTTAGTCTGCCATTAATTAATGGTGTTAGGGCAAAGGACCAATGTGAATGACGACATAAAAGTTCGAGTACCAAAATGACAAAAAAATTTCTTTAAGTACCAAACGGACAAAAGACATAAAATACAGGGGCTAATTAACTTTTTTTTTTCTTCATTTAAACATATCATGGTGGAAGAGATAAATGTAAAAGAGAGAATTAACTTTTCCCTTTTGGTAAAAAATAAATTATAAGGAAAGATAGGAAAATTAATGTATTCGCAATTTTCTATTTTTCTTAAAATTCTAATCCTTTCATAAGTGGGAAGAAAGTCAAAAATTGAAAAACGAACTCAATAAATTGAAATCAAAAATTTATTTACTCAACATTCTTCCTTTTATCTTTAATCTCTTGTGCCAAATATAAAGAGGAAAAAATAAGTCTTTATTTATTTTCTTGATAAATTATCTCATCCACCTAAAAATAATTAAAAAAATAAAATATGTAATAGTTTTTTAATCTCGTTTGTGAAATTAAAAAAACTACATTATCAATGTATGAAAAAGAACTCCACTTCCTTTCTCTTCCTTCATATATATATATATATATATATATATATATATATTGAATCAGATGATTAAATCTCATTAAAAAAAATTTAAAAATAAATACACATAATTTTATAATGATACCAAATATAAATCCATATACTTGTTTTTTCTTTCCCTCTTACCAATATTGGAAGTTGGGAACCATCTTTAGCTAGGGCTGAACAAATCCCTTATCAGCCCACCAAAAGAATCACAATCTTATCTAGGAATGGCTTTCTTGAAAGAAAACCCAGTTCAATTTGGGTTAGATTAGCAAAAGAATCAGAATCATACCCAATTGTCCTAACTTAGCTGCAACTTGAAAAGTGTCCATATCAAATACCAGCCCCCATTTATTCTGCTGCTCTTAAACGATCATTTGGATGTGGTAAATGCGATACTGAAAAATGCCGATGAAAGCTGTGTAAGGATATAATAATAATAATAATAGGATGATATCAAAGCAGAAGCTATCTCCAAAGATTTGGCAGCAAGAGGTTTCAATCTTTGGAATCACAAACATCAATGTAAAAGAAAACAGAAAAGATGGTAGAAGTTTGTGATGCCTCTCTTACCCAAATATTTGATTAAATTGCTAGATAACTACTCATTCAGTCTGTCTGTAGATTCAATTTCCTTGTACAAGTTTCAATAAATTTCAGAAAAAAAATTAGAGTTGAAAGCAGATCAGAAAGGAAAGGTGAACCCCATTGGCATCAAAAAAACATTTTTGATGTTGCATATAATATACCTAATATATTTTCCTTATTGGGCGGCTGAAAGCAGCTTTTGGAGAGTGCAACATCCAATAGAATTGTTGTACCCAACTTTAACCGAACCATTACATGCTTGTCACCCTCATTTCAACATACCTATCTTATATATGTCGAACCCACGATTGCACAGCAGTCAAGTATAAAAGGATAAGTAAACACAGTCCCAAACAAATTTACTAAAATTCTCCAAGTTTCTAAGCTCTTTAACATTATCCTTCTCATTCCTTTTGCTCCTCGGAAGAGTTTCCTGAAATCTTCACAGACTTAGACATCGGAGCTCAAATTCTGACAACCCTTTAACTTCCAGGTCAAGCATAGCCTTCACTTATCAATTCTACAAGATCACCAACTCCATCACCAAAAGACATCAACAACAATCAATTATGTATCGATTAAAAAGGGATCAATAAAAGAGTACATGCATAGTTCACCAAAGATCAATTTGTACATGAATTAGCCATTCCCCTTATTTTATAGGATCGCTACAAGACAAGATGAACAGTTTTAAAAGGGAAAAAACAAACTGCATTTTCTAAATTCATTATCTCCCTCTAATCCATGTGGTTTTCAATAATAAAAAATAACTGAACCACATGGGTGTAACCTGTTTATAAAAGAAAAAAAGAATAGCTTGGAAAAACCCCAAGCTTATATTCAAAACCCAATTTTCACCATCCCAACCTCCATGAGTTTAATAGAAACAAACTACTATGATATACAATTTTACAGACTATATCAGATCTCACCCGCGGCTCAAGCATCTTGAGATCATAGTACAATTGAGGTTCAACTATCAATAGGCAGCAGCAACAACAACAACTAAATTTGCAACTGCCCCGGGCCTCTCCTAGATGATCTTGAAGGAGGCCTGTTTGCATCGGATGTTGGAGGTTGCCGGGGTTCTTCTGCTTTTGGCCCCTCCTGCATACAGAAGGAGAGATATGGCAAGTTGATTCTCATATAGTGGAAAACCATAAAAGACTTTGTGAGACAGGAAAGATGTATAAAGGTGAAACATTATAAGGAAATGATAGCCACCAGGACCTCCCTTTTTCTGCCAGTGGCGCAACATAAAGCATAATTAGAGAGTTTGAAGCAAACTCTTCTTATGGGAGAGATCTTGTTTTCAACCTCTCCCTAACATACAATCAAATGTTCTAATTTGCAGTTATTCCACTCTTCTTTAACCTAATTGAGACACACTGCCATATGTCTAACACAATTATTAAAATAACGATGCATGACAATGAAAACGAGACTCTCAACAAGCAACTCACACACCTTTGATAATGAAGCAGAACTGTTTCGTGATTGCACTTGTGATTTTCCAAGCATACGGTGTTGTCTTTGCATTTGCTCAAACTGTTGCAGCCTTGAAGCAAAGTTAATTCCATTCTGTAAATTCCCATTATCTTGGTTTAAGTCACCATCCTCACTGATTTGTGATCCACTGTGATGTAAAATTTGGGAGTATGGGTTGCTTGATGATGCTCGTTTGAGTTGATCACCATTGAAGGAGTATGATGGCACAGTTTTTAAACGAGTTCGCAGTCTCTTGAACGCAGCACTTTTCTGCAATTAAATCAAAAAGTCAGTATAATTTAACAAAGAAAAACTATTGCACAATGTGTGTGTGTCAGTCGGTGACAAGAACAAACACACACGAGAGATGTCCCCTTGAAGTTGAAACCAATCAACCATCCCCATACCCGACACTGGAGTAAGAGAAAATGTTGACCCGTTTTGATGAGATCAAGTTTGCACCGACATTCCTTCTTTTTTTTGTCACTGGTTTGGTTGAGGGATGCCTTGAAAAGGAAGCAGCACAGACATACCTGTGGAAGTAGCATTAAAAGACCATACAACGCTTTCAGCAACCATATATATCTTCCGGGTTCAAGAAGCTGGAAATCAGAAAAAAGGATCAGATACATGACAGATTTTCTAAATT
This sequence comes from Fremontodendron californicum, assembly GCA_030761205.1. NCBI lineage: Eukaryota > Viridiplantae > Streptophyta > Magnoliopsida > Malvales > Malvaceae > Fremontodendron > Fremontodendron californicum. The sequence continues at coordinate 26,205,176 of JAULJL010000013.1, forward strand.
CAAAAGACAGACAAGGAAAATAGAAATATACCAATTACTTATTAAGAAAAATGCAACTACAATGACAACTAATGAATTCACTAAAGCTAATATATTTTGGCATGGTAAAATGACCAGCAAGCTGCAAACTCTCTTTCAGTGCATGAAGATATGCAACTGTCTGATAAGGACAATTGTTCATCAAATAAAATTTGATGACCAGTCACTAATTTGCTGAATGCATAACCTTTTCAATAAGGTAATGCCCGTCATTGGTGTGAGAGATTATATGTAGACAAATAATTATAATAAAAAAAAATACTGCCTCAAGACTTGCTGAAATATAAGCAAATGTCAGAAGTGAACCAAAAACTAAACAAAGAGATAACATTTGCGAAGTTACAATTCCCTACAAATTAAGCATATTAAAACTATTAAAAGGACAAGATTGTAAGGCAAGTAGTTAGTATCTATTTAAGCACCTGCAATCTAATATAAGCGAAGATTGGAGTTTCAAGCAAGCGAATCAATTTATCAAGCTGGACCAAGAATTTGACATTAATATCTTCCTCGACCAGGGATTGAATAACAGCACTTGCATGCTGGTACGTCTATCAAGCAAATAAACACTAGATTAACAACCATGAAGTTAGATGGTGCAACCCCACACCTCTTCCCTCAGCCCACCACACACGAAAAGAGAGAGACCGGCTAGCCATTTAAAGGAGTTATAGATTCTTACCTGAGCTAATAAACAAAGACTTATGATTGCCATGGGTGAATGGCACCATGAAGCATACAAAGAAACAAATAAATCTTTTCCAGCAGCATTAACCAGTGACTGTTTCAAAAGTTCCCGAAGCTCAGATAGCTCAGAAGAAGTGAGTAGAATTAAATTCAAAGCCTGAAACACGAGAAAATTTTAAATTGGGTGTTTAATGGAAATACCATTCTATTAAAAGATAAAGATAAGAAAATACTATTTCAAGTTTAATAACAACGTCATGGCTATCACATATTTAAAGTTATGGAGTTGCATCATTTTATTACTCTAACCAAAAAGCATTATTGCATTAGTTGAATTCTTAAATACATGACAGAACCTGAACCATAATGCAGGCAAAATCTAGGTCTGCTTCTGCCTCTAGAATGGTGGATAGCTCACGGTAGACTCTTTCAGCATCCAAGAGAACACACAGTCTACGGATTATTAAAGCACCACGCCTAAGAAAACAGGAGAATCATTTGCAAAAGAAAGAGATGAGACACATGTACAAAATTACAATAAACATAGCAAGTTGGCCATGTAGCCTACATGAGTGCTCAACTGAACAAAGCAATTCAATGACTCATGATAATAATAATAATTTTCAAATAAAAATTGGGGCTTGAGGGTCCTAGAATCACCTCTCCAGAAGAGAATGATCAACCCGGAAATTATGCACCAGAAAAACAACAAGCTGGCGGAAGTGTAGGGGATCTTGTGCTATGCATGCATGAATGTCAAGAACCAGGAGCACCACCTGGTGCAGAAATCCAAATTGCAAGATAAATTAGTATATACAAACAAGAGCACCTTTAGGTTAACACCATATAGACACATATACATTAATAAAGAGACAAAATAAGTAAAAAGTTGGGACTCAAAAATCATAAAATCAAATATGAACAGTATTAAATTTCAATTTTATGACAAATAACAGGTATTTCAGAGGAAGAGAAGAGGCTATATTAGATACATTCCAACATAATCAACATCCATCTATACTTAATACATGGCAAAAGAAGTAAGGCTAGTAATTACTAAGATGTTCCCCATACATTCCGAGGAAGAAAATTTCCTCTGCATTGTTTAATTATCATCCATTCAGTCTAATAAAAGGACAAAAGATCAGGATAAGGGGAGCAGTAACCGGGACCAATTGTTGGAATTAAAGCACAGCTACAAATGATGGAAGGTTACAGAAATGAAACAAAAGAAACTCAATAATGAATGTTAAATGGACTGATCAGTAGTAACTTGTACCAAATTTTGGAATATTGTCAGAGGGATTAAGATAGAGAAATTTTCTAGCAAAATTAAGAAAACAACCAAAAGGAAGGCAACAAGCAAACTAATTGAGTCCAAAGCAAGAGACATCACACTCTCACAGTGAAATATAGAAATTTTAGCCTTCTTCATAATACTATATTTTGCAATCCCCCCCCCCCCCCCCAATTTTTTTTAGGTCTAATGTTTTGACAACACAATAGACTTATTCTACACCTATCCTTAATCCCCAATCCCTTCCAAAAGAAAAAGAAGAAAGAGAGAATGGGGAGGAGAAAAACCTCCTAAAAGGCAAGACTCTTTCTAGGTTCTTGAGAAGATGAGTACAAGGATATTGCCAGATAACAGTTCCATCCAAAAACCAAATACTACATATATGGCATATTCTATTGTAATTATAGTGATACTGTGATAGTAATATAAGAAACAAGAATAAAGAAATAATAATTAAAAAAATAAAACAAAAACCCTTAATGGAACAATTAAATAGGAAACACATAAGCAGGAGCAGAAATTTACCTCATCAGAAGAGTCAGATAGAGCTTTCAAAAGGGTGTCAAATATTTCATTTAGAAAACACAAGACCTGTTTCAGGTAAAAAAATTAAACATCACCCCTATTGGAGCAACAGTGCATCAGAAATTGGTAATGAATCTAACATGCAAATAACAGATTTTACATGAGGTTATACACTTTATTTCGATTTATGTTGAAATTATCATGCCCTTATACAGGGAATGTGGTCTTTTTGATATACATGAAAAGATTTCAGTTATGCAGCATCAGATGTGCTTCCACCAAAAGTGCTAATAATGTTCCAAAGAGAGGTCAATTAGGACTTTTATTGAGATGGAGATACTTTGCATATCCATGTACCAAAAGAATAAGTCAAGAAGGATTGTTTTTGGCAGCCATCAAGATCTCATTGTTGATGTATTTTAGCTCGGAATAAAAAAGGCTAGTGGAACTTTAGACTGAGACCTTTTGTACTTTGTATCTACCTGTAATTTAACAACCATCATCTTTAGTCAATTTAATGAGAATTATTACTAGGACTGAACAAATCTTCAAGCGCCAATGCATATAAAAGAGATAGACACTCCTTGAAACTTCAAAATGACGATAATGGTAGAAAGGAACATAAACATTAAAGCCAGAAACCCTATGAGGTATAATTTTAAAAGATAAGATTTATTGCAAGGAGTGTTTAGATACTTCAACACTAACACAAAGTTGGACTTTCATGAAGTTGTTGTGCAAGTAAGATCAATATGATAATAGTAAAAAATTAAAATATGAGAAACACACACAACCAGCATGAAAATCACAAATAACTGCCCTCTCACCTCAGCACGATGTCTGTTTAAAAGGGTTGATATCCAGTGCAATGCTTCAATTCTAGTGGCCTCCCACTCACTATCTAGTTGCCTGATCGGTTAAAAAAAAAGTAATTACTACAAAATCACGTAAAGTGATTATTTCAGGAGTAAAATAAGACGCCATTATAAACACTTTTCTATAGCTCTTCAAAATACAGAAGCACTATATATACCCATAGAAGTGCAAACTGCTAGTAACATTTCAAACATAGAATTTTTCCCAGGTAACAAAAACTACACCTCCTTGCAATGGAGAGAATGGCGCCCAGGTCAAAAGCTTCTGCTGGATCAGCCTTGTTTGCACGAAGCTCCTCATTGGTTTCACGAGCAACCTAATAAAAGAATATGAAAACAAACACACAAAATGAACACAAAGGAAAGAACTCCACATGAGTTTCTAAAAGACATTGCAGATAGTTATTTAAGATACATTAAGGAGACTATAGGAGAAATAAACTTACCACTCTAATTTTCTCTTCTTTATCGGATATGCAGGGGAGAATTGCTCCCAGTATGTCAGCATAATAAGGAACAAGCTGGTCTCTGCCAAGTTTTACAAACTCATTTATCTGTACAATGGGAAATTCAAATTTGATTCTTTCTATGATGTGAAAGTACCAGATGAAATAATTAGTATATGAATAGAAAGAAAAATAAAGAATATCGAAGTATGGACGAATATATTGACAAGGGGAAGAATCCATTATCAATATTCTTTTCCTCTTTTCTACTTTAAAAATGTTCCCCTTTCTGTGGCAACATAAAGTCCAATTCTGCTTACCCAAGTGACAGCTGTTAACCGAGTGAATTCATCAGCAGAAGCTGCCCTTTGCACCAGTATTTCAGCCATGCGACCATAATCTACAGACTTCAAAAGTAGCAGTGCTCAAGTCAGAGAATTACAAATGAACAAAAGATTTTCTTTTTATGAGAAATACTTTGTAAATTATACATAATAAAGCCATAACTTTCTTTACTAAAAAGGTTGAGGTATCAATCATGTTATTCCCCATAAAGATGTGTAAAAAAGACGATCTTTGCATAAGAAACTTTAAGATAAGTGGACATGGAGCCAATCCATCAGTCAAAAATAGACTGTTAGTAGAAGTCTTACCGGGGAGTTCTTAATCTCTTGGAGAAACTCTGAAAGTGCTGAATCAGCTTGTTGCCGTATTTCATGACTAGAATCACTTAACATATTAAATAAACCTGAAAGTTATCAAGAGCTAATTAATTAAAATCACTTCTCATAGAGAAGTAAAACATTAGTTTAAAAAGACCAAAACTTTATTACCATCAAGAAAATCGGGAAGGAAACCCAACATGTCAATATCTGGAACACTATCCAGTACAGTTATCCATCCAACCAAAAACTGACGGACGTAGGGATTCAGGACATTCATGCGCTCTCTCAGCAATGGTATAAATTCTTCAATACTGAAGAAAAAGCAACCATATAAAAAACATGATAAAGATAGTTCCCAGAAAATCGAATGAGACCTCTAAATATAACAAGATTCATAGGCTGAAATTGGAAGGGAATAAAGCACACCTGAACTGGTCACTTTCAGTAACAATGTCCTGTTTCACATGGTAAAATAGAAGAGCAATAAATTCCCATATTTCACATAATTACCAAGAGATGCCAACATTTAGATGAGGGAGCAACTATTAACCTTCACAAGCCTATCTAAAAGGTGAGCAGCACTCTGTACATTGCCATCTGAATCAGCCGATAGCTTGCATAAAGCATCAAATATCCGATTAAAGAATATGATAAAATCTCCTCGGACAATCTGTACAGCGGAAGACAGCACATCCTGTCCACTATTAGTCAAGAAAACAAGAAATTATAAAGAAAAAAGGTCATAAGCAAACCAATCTCCTTTCACCTTTGCAATGTTATATAGAGCTTCACAAGCATAATAGCGAACTCTACTATCTTGGTCAGAAAAGGAATTAAGCACTGGCGGCACAATTTGCTGGCAGATTGCATCAAAAGCAAATTAATCACCAAATTATATACAAAAGAAATAGAAGTTAACAAAATAAACAACTAGGAAAAAGTAACTGACACTTTTTCCAACACAGGAAAAAAGTAATCATCCAACATAACAGTAGGCAACAGTTTTTCAATTTTACATTCTATTCTACTTGAGAAAGAATAAAATTTGAAACAAGGGCCATCCCCTTTAACTGCATGAAAGAACATAAAGTCTCAACCCCTATAGCCTGCCCCATCCCAACCCCCACCTCTACCCCTGCAAGACTACCACCCAAGCCAAGCTACATAGGCGGGCAGAGAATAGAAACCTAGCAATAGATGTAGTCACAGTACCAGGCTACTACACGGCTTGGAATCTTTTTAATCAACATTTTATAATTACACTTTCTCAGCGAATAATGAAAACAGAACTTATGACGGGAAAAAACAACCAGCAATATTTGTATCTGATCTTTCCTCAGGAGTAAGAGATCAAACCAAAAGCAACAATGATTTAAGGAGTTGCTCAATTATGTCATTAGATGTGCATCGATGTCTAATTTAATCTTTTAAGTGTTTCTAATTCTTTTAGAAGTGTATAAAAGTGTAACTGAAAAAATGAGAAAAGAGCTCATGTGCACATTAAACAAATAAGAAAATACACCCAATGCTTACCAGAATGGCTATTGTTAGTAATAATTCAATTTAATGACACATATTAAGCTATATGTCAAGTGGTGGAATGGATACAGGACACCAAGATCCAAAGTTGCCTAGCTATAACTTGTTTCTTTACTTCATGACACCTAAATAGACATATGTTAGAAAGGTGGAAGACTAATGACCAATTAATCAGATTTGTAAGCCTATAAAAGCTTCATATAATTCGGCCAAAGGAACACACTGTTGGAGGGTAAGGTTCTAATTATATGATTAAACTAACTAAAATAATTAAAGTTTATATAGATAGTATAGAAACTTAACTTTATTGCTGAGGCGTGATAGGACACCGTTCTTACCGATTTCCACCCTCTCCGGATAATATCTCAGGTGCAAGCAGAGCTATAGTGGCATCAAGTTTCCAGGATTCAATAGCCAATGATCTCCGTAACCTTGCACATGAACTATAAAGATCGAGCAAACCGTCCTTGATCTCGCCAGCTCGTTTTATTAGATGTAGTATATAACACTATAATTATTTTTAATAACCGGACATGGAAAGGAAAGCTTAAAGTTATTAGAACTAGAAATGTAGTAGGGTTGATATGTCCATTTGGCTGAAATGTATGAAGCATTTATAGGCTTACAAATTTGACCAGTTGGTCATTGGTCTTCCACCTTTCTAACATATATCTACTTAGGTGTCATAAAGTAAAGAGACAAATTATAACAAGGCAGCATTTGGATTTTTGTTTCATGTTTCCATGCCACCACTTGACATATTGCTTAAAATGTGTCATTAAATTAAATTATTATTAACAATCCCCCACATAATTCAAATTAATGAGCTGGTAAAACTGAAATGATATGCATAATGGTCACTGTCTTGTGAACTTGAACTGTCACTTAGTAATACAAGCCTTTTAGTGTAAATAAGCTAACCTTGCATGCACATATCATTCCATAATCAGGGACTCAAATGCTAACTTAATTCCAGCTTTGTCGAGTAAGTGTCCAGACACAAGATTGCATCTGATAGTTAAATGTAACACATGCGATAATTCAAGTATTTTATCTGAGGTGAGCTTCAGCTTTACTTTTCCTTTGCCAATCACGGGTGATGAGTTGGAATTTCCCATGTACACACATTCTCCATCTTTTATTGGTTCATAAGAGGAAAACTGACTTCTATCACCTTGCATGTCTATACAATTGATTATTGGCACATTCAGACATGTTTGCATTGGTTTTTTGAGTGATGAAATTATCCGTGGTAGTCAAAGTATATAATACATCCTAGAAATATACTCATGCTCTCAAAAGCAGCAAGTCATTTCTCAGGAAATTAAACTTGATTCCAAACTCAATAAAGGCAGTTTTAAAAATATCTGTTTATATTACCAAAATTATGCCCAGAAAAGAGCCAAAAAGTATTTGCTAGATGAGTTATTTTTCCATTAAGTAAACAGATGTAAAATTAGAGAAATAGCACATTGTTTACGAGAATGTTTCTAGTTTTCCCACTTTTCTTAATCCCAAAGGTAAACTAGTTCTGCCATACCTCATGTTTCAAAGCAAACAGAAATCCCCTTAAATATGAATGAGCAAGAAGTCAGACCTATATACTTTATAACCAAAAAGCTTTCCTTACAACATTCCATATCCGTATCCGACACTTACACCCGAGTCTGAGTAACATAAACATATACCACTAAGATTTCATCTAATGGTACCACAGAAAGAAAAGATGACACCACCACCTAATCAAATTTGTCTCCAATTAAACACATGGAAAGATAACATACAGAACTGATGCTTGACAGAATTAATATTACAAAAGAACATTCTCAATTGTCAGCCTATCACACCCAACCTAGTCAGCTACTAAGTGGGACCCACAGGAGATGAAGTCAGATGATCAATTCCCATTACCCATTCTAGCAAGTTTGTAGTCCGCCTTCAATTATATTAAAAGCAGTACTCTCAACTGGCTTGAAACAACTCATGCATGATTTTAATTCAAAATCCTCAAGGCACATCTATGCCTCTCATGGCTAAGCAATGTTACATAAACTCATAAAGATAGCTCTAGAAAACATTGGTTAGGAAAGTTTTAGCTGCATTGATATAGTGCCTCTTGCATCCACAAAAGTGGCACAAAAGCAAGGGGTTAGAGAAGAACTAGAGTGATCAAAGTATCATCTAAACTGTTTTCTACAACTTATATGACAAATAGGAATGGGCTAAGCTTACAATAGTAACATCATGCAAGTAATCATAATAACATTTGTACGACAAAGCAGCCCTGGCAATACTAGAAACTCTCAAACCAAGTCAGTACAAAGAGGATTCTTTATATCCCATTCAGATTTCATCAAAAGCAAGCCCTGATTTCCCATGTTGAGTAGATGTAGCTCCAACTGCCAACCAGAGATAAAAGAAGACTGAAGGTCCAAAACTAAAGTTTACTAAATCTAGAATGAAAATCCCATAGCTTATGTCAGGTAATAACTAATAAGGCACACCAAATGTATCCCTACTGCAGTTGCTTTCTTATTAATAAACAAACACTATACCCACATTAATAACCCTAAAACATTACAATCATAGAGCAAAATCTTTAAACCTTGACTCGTAATTCTTTGTTCTCACATAACAATGGCATGGTAAACATTATTCTACAGGTTTCTAATAAGAATTAAATATGTTAATAGACAGCTATTTAAAGGCAAACGAATCCTTACCTCAAGATGTTGGGCGGCTTCGGAAGTCAACCCAACAGTGGCAGCAGCTAAACCTATCAATCCTCCCTACATAAACACAACACAGAAATTTAACAAAACTAACCCAAAATTTAAAATAAATAGATACAAAATCTCATAAAAATTTTCAAAATTCTGAAAATTATTCATCATCAACCAACCTTACGGTGATTGGCTTGTGGTGAGTAGACAAATTCCGTGGTCAACAAGTTGATCACCGCCGATATCTTCTCGTGATCTCCCGACGACGCCAGCTGTTTCACAATTCCTTCAACCTACACATAGTTATGATAACAAAAAGTTAAGCAATTCAATCATTCAAAAAAAAAAAAAAAGACGGCATTTAAATTCCATGGAAATTTTTTTTATAAAAAGGAAAAAGAACCTCAAGGGCCGCATTCTTGCGCTTCTCGTACAGCTTGTCGGAGAGATTACGGAGAACGGAGGCGGAAACCACGGAGAGCGCGTCGGCCATAACAGATTCTTTTTTTTTTTTAAAGAAAAGAACAACAAAAACCAAAAAAAAAATTCCTTCGATTAAATCAAATTCGTTTCCTCATCTTTTCAAATTAGATCTAGTGAAATTGAGTACAAACGAATCAGGTTTTTTTATTCTTATAAAAAGGCGATCGGATTTTCCATTTTCTTTCTTTCTTCTGTACTTATTTTTTTTTATTATGTGAACTTTTTTTTTTTAAATGATTTTTTCTGAGCAGATTTGGGGTTTTGGATATTGTCGTATTTGTTTGTGTAATAAAATGTTGGGAAAAAAGGAGAAAGTAAGAGTGTTGGAAGTGACGTGGTTAAAGGTGAAATGACCAAATTACTCTTGCAGTCTTCGGTCTTAGTTTTGACTTTAGAGCAAGCCAAGCGTGTCAGAGTCAGACGGTCAGGCCAGATAAGTTAGTTAAGGGTGGGGCTTAAGGGCATAAGTGGAATTTCATAGTGTTAGGAAAAAAAAAACGTTCTTTATCCACGTAATTCGACCAATAATTAATTATCTTTAGATTCATTAAATCCGCTTTTTTTATTTGGTGGATTAATCCAATTTAATGTTTTCAATTACTTCAAGGGAAACTTTCATATCTTACTTACTAGGATGAGTTCTGCATTGCTGCCGTTGTATTTTTTAATGCCGGAAGAAAGTAATATAAATAATTTGGTAAGATAGTACATATATATATATATATATATATTTAAAATATAATTATTTTATATTATGAAAATTAAGTTAAAAAGAAGATAATATTATATTTTAATATAAAAGTAAATTGTTCAAGAATATAAAAATTAATTCAGTTAATAAAATTACTTAAGTATCACCTAATAAAATAAAATAAAAATTAAGTTTTTTCGCTTTTGCTTTTTTATTAAAATGAAAATTAAGTTTAAATTATTATTTTTTTTATTAAAATGAAATTTTATTTTTATTTTTTTAAAACTCATCATGTTGTCCATTTTTTCTTACTTATAAATAATTGTTTTAATTTTTTTTTTAAACTTTTATCTTAATAATAAATTATTTATTATTTCACCCATAGAATGAGGGTGCATAGATCTAGTAATACATTATTTATCCCAATACGCAAACATATAAATATATAACTTCTCATTCATAGCCTTTAAATAATAACTATGTCTTTACAAAAAAAAAAATTCCAAAAAAAAATAAATATAAAGATATTGCTTTTACAATTGTCTATGAGTTTTCATATATTAATTTTTATATTTGGATTAAATACTCATTTTCTTCCTATCGCTTCTGTTAGATCGATACTTAAAAGATTAAAATTGTCTAATTTGTTAGTGCGATTAAAAATTACAATTGAAAGCAAATGGAAATCCCAAATCCTACCTACCTACATTTGTAATCAAAATTTTGTGTTTGTATTGGCGCTAATTATCAAAATTTGAGGATAGATATCAAACACAGCAGCTAGCTCAATGGACATGATTGCAAAATATTGCAAGAGCCAATACAAACACAAAATGTTAGCAAACTAGGAAAAAGTTTCCCTGTCTAAGGCTAATCCAAGAAGAAAAGCAATTTCCACCTCCATCAGTCTCAGTTAGTTAACACACTTGGAACTAATATTATTATTACACCATGGGCCATGGCCATGGCCATGGCTAATCAAATGATATTGGGTTCCTGATCAGTGTGATGCTGCTTTCTTCTAGGCCAGCAGTAGGTATTACAGTGAGTAACAATGTCAACAAGGATTGTAAAACCCAAAAATAGAACATCAGGTATTCAGGTGGCTACAAAGGATTATGTTGCTCCGACTCTTCATGTTTCTTGAAGTACCCGTGTCCGATGCATATCCGGACATAGGTATGAGGATATGATCCTCCAAGGACCCTCTAAATACATGGAAAATTTGAAACAAATTAACATACCCGTATCCGACACTCACACCCGAGTCTGAGTAACATAGACAAAGGATGTACTATTCAGTGACACAAATTATCAGACTAATCAGTAATCACCTCCTTTTCACTCATCACTGTTGCATAAAACAGCAAGGCAGTCATCTATTCATTCAGTTGCAATCGTAAATGAATTCTATGTACTTAAACACAAATTATCGAGTCTTACGATGAAGGCATCTCATGTTTAATTGTCCGGTAAGCAAAATCCCAACAGAAGGGATTCTCTTTTTAGACAAGCTCAGATCAAAGTCATAAATCGAAGGCTTTATGTGCTATGAAAATTCATTTTTTCCTACCTAATTTGCATGTTGCAGTTGAAAAACCTCTCTTTCCCATTTCCTCAAGCAAATCAGCAATGGCAGCTTCATTATTCTGCCGTAGATACCCTCTGATCATAATATCATAAACTGCAGCATCAGGAGTAATTTTCCTTTTCAACATATCCTCAAATACTTGCTTTGCTTCAATCATTAAACCCTTATTTGCTAAACCAAAAATAAGGGAGCTATAAGTTAATAGATCAGGTTGAAAACCCTCTTGAACCATTCTATTCTTTAGTCTAAAGGCCTCTATCAAATTTCCTTGCTCACAAAGCCCGGCAATCCAAGAAGTATATACATATTTGTCTGGAGTGAACCCTGCCTCCAACATCTCCTTAAAAACCCTATTAAGTTCAGTAAAATCCCCTTTCTTAGCCAACCCATCAATAAGCACAGTATAAGATATTTCGTTAGCCTTTTCTCTGCGGAAATAACTTTCAGCTTCATGCAGACAACCGTGCTTGCAGAGGCCATCCATTAAGCTCGAAAGAACAACAACATCTGGGTCAAAACCGCGCGCCAATAATTCACCGTACACATCCAATGCCGCTTTTACATTCCCAGCCTTGAAATGGGCATCCATTATTGTGGTTAACAACAACTTATCAGGCTGCAATCCACTCTTGACCATATTTTCCATAACCTTTGATGCTTTGTCAAACCTACCACTATTAGAAAGGCCAGCTATGATTACCCCATACGCTGCAATATCAAACTCGATCCCTTGAACATACATCTTACTCAAATATTTCAAGGCACCGCTTACATTCCTCTTTTTGAAATGCCCATCAATGATCGAAGTATAAACAACGGAATTAGGCATAACCTTATCTTTCAACATTCTCAAAAACAAGCACTCAGCCCTTTCCAACATTCCCTTCTTGCAAAGACCATCAATGAGTGCAGTATAAGTAACCACATTCAATTCAAGCTTAGCCTGTTTCATTTCCCTATACAATTCAAACGCGGCCTCAAAATCACCAACCTTACAACAGCCATCAATCAAACAGGTAAAGACAATGGAATTCAACAACACCCTATCTTTCTTCATATCCCCAAACACCTTAAAACCCATATTCAAATCCCCTACTTTACAAAACATATCGATCCACGTACTATAAGTAACCACGTTTGGCAAACAGCATTTCCACATCAAACCCATATAAACAGAAACCTCTTTCTTCCTCCCCATTTTACAAAACCCATTAAACAACACATTGAAAGTTACCAAATCAGGCTTACATTTACCTACCCTAATTTCATCCAAAACCAAACAGGCCTTAACAACATCACCACATTTAAAATACCCACCAATCAAAGAATTATAAGTTGCAATATCCGGCTGACACCCATACAAAGGCATCAAATTTACAAACTTTTGAGCATAATCAGAATGTCCTAACTTACATAAAAAGGAGATGCTTGAATTGAAAGAAGAAGGGTGAGGGGTGTACCCTTTGGAGAGGAAGAAAGAGAGTAGCTTGAGAGAGAGAGCGCCACAATCGGAAGCTGTGACCTTGTGGAGAAGCTTGTTGAAGGAAAAGGGGTCTGGGTACTTTGAAGTTTTCTTCAAATGAGAGAAGAATTCGAGGATAGAGCCTAAGTTGGAGTCTGAAAAACTTTTGTAAGAAACGGGGTCTGGGTGGTTTTTCGATGCTTTCTTCTTCTTCAGGTGAGAGAAAAAATTGAAGCTGTTTTTTATCATTCATGGGATGTTGCTGAGTTGGGGATGCTTGTTAGTTTGGAAGGAAAAAAAAAAAATCGTTTTTGATTTGGCTCTTAAGCCCTGGGATGAGAAACTAAGCATCTTAAACCCTAGAGGGGACGAGGGAGAAGACGCGAACGATGTCGTTTTCAGTAATGTTTTACTGCTTTCAATTTGAGAAGAAGTTACAAAATACGTACTCCATCTTTTTTTTTTCAATATTCCTTTGCATATTATTTTTTAACTCAATAAAACATCAATATTATATAAAAATTAACTTTAAAAACATTGAAAATCAAAATATTCTTCTTACTCCTACCATAAAGTGAAAATGGAACATTTCAATCTAAAACCAAAAGTATCTATATCTTAGAAGAAATATTTGTTTATCTTTTATATAATGTAATTTTATTTTTTATTTTATAATAATATAAATGACTAATAAAATAACAACCATGCAAAATCCAAAACAAAACAAAAAATCATGATGTCAAAAAAATATAATTTTGATAATTTTGAACACGATAAAAAAAATAACATATTTAATAAACACGAAAATAGTGTAACAAATACGATTAATATGACATGTGTAATAAACATATCATAATTGTATTTAAAATATTTGAAATATTTAATAATTTGTATTATTTTATATTTATACAACTGATAAGAGAAAAAAAACACAATACACAACATGTATACACAAATTATTAATCTAAAAAATCACACACTTTAAAAAAAATCCTAAGCCTAAGCATTTTAAATCAAAGTTGTTAGTTGATCATTTTTAGTTATGGGTCTCATACTCTCGTCGTATATCAATTAAACAAGTAATTAAAATTTTATCGATTCAATTTTCGATGAATTTTTTTAAACATGGGTCGATTGCTTTGCAAATTTCTATTTGCTTTGCAAATTAAACAAGTAATGCCAAAGGTTTTAAGGCACTAGTAATTGTAAAAATGTTAAATCTAAAGGCTGTTGTAAATTTCTATATTTTTGTTTTGTATTATGTTCAATAAATTTGTTTTAAATTTTTAATAATTAATTATTGAGAAAGTAAGATGTGATCATTGTCAATATCCAATAATCTTTACTGAAAAATGTTCAAAAGCATATTTTTATCATTTTATTACCATAACAATAATAAAATATCATTTTATATTAATATTTTAATATTTAAACTAAATTTTAAATTAAAAAATTTATCTTCTAACTTCATAAAAAATGGAAAATGGAAAAATATATTCTAAATTCATAAAAAATTGCTATCAATCTTTCGAAATATTAATCAAACCAATTAAGTTGACATTTCATAGCATAATTGGCAATGAGAAAAGATCTTCCAACCATTTTAACTAATATCATAATAATATGAAGTAATTACTTGATCAATTAATAATAATCAAGTCCATTAATTTAATGGAATTGTCACATGTTAAGCAAGTGAGCATGTCTTTGAAAGATAAGATAATTGATTAAGTTTTGAAAAATTATTTATGGGGTGGTTGGTAAAGTGATACATATTTTTAAATATATTTAAAAAATAATAATTTTAAAAATAGGATATGTGATAATATTTTAATTCCGTTTATGGAGTTAAAAAACTCTATTGTCAATGTATACAAAATGAACTCAAATTTTTTTTTTTTACCTTGGAAATGGACTTTTTTTTTTTTTTTTTTTACTTTGATGTAATAAAAATATAAAAGGTTTACTTAAATAAAATAGTAAAATTCAGTATTTTTTTTTTCTTATCTTAGCCTATTATTTACTTATTAAAAGTTGTTAAAAAGTCTAAATAAATGGTATAACATAAAATCGTATATGTTTAATTGATTAAGAATGAATAAATGACTAAACAACTAATTCTTCACATAATTACTCTATCTATATAAAAGTATAGTATGTATTTGCTTTGGTTAAAAATTAGTACTAAACAACCAATTCTTGACATAATTACTCTATCTATATAAAAGTATAGTATGTAATTGCTTTGATTAAAAATCAGTACTAATTTTAACTTTTAATTCTTTAAAAATATTATTTAGTTTTGCATCTAATCCTAAGTTTTACCTTTTATTTTCAAAATAAAAAAATAATAAAAAATAAACAAACTAAAAGCTTTTAGTTAGTACAAATTCGAGCTCAACTCAAAATTTACAGCTCAAATTTAATTAAAATTTATTTCTATTCTTTCTATAAAAAATATCGAATTACTCAAGCTTTATATGTGAGAAATACTAAGATGTTGTTAATTAAAAACTTAACAATAATTTGGTTAATTTAAACAAACAAAAAAAAGAAAAGAATTTCCATTAGAATTTGTTAGGCATTACACTTGTTTGTAGAAATTTGTTTCAATTTGAACCATAATTTTCCTATTGGGTAATGCTAAAAAAATAACATTGAAGCAAGAAATAAAATTTATTTAAATTTCTAGTATAAATGTAATTTATTGTTAAAAAAAAAAAATCAAAAGATATGGAGCATAGCCAAATTTAAATTTGCCAATTTATGTATATTATATATATTTTTTTGTCAATTGTATAAATATAAATACATATAATTTATTAAATATTTTAAAATTTTAAATATTAATATAATACATACATTAAATATGTCATATCATTTTTATTTTTATATTTATTAAATAAGTAGTATTCGTATTCAAAATTATGACATTTGCTGAAAAAATAAAAATAAAAGAAGAGAAAAAAAAATTTAGAACGCGCAACACTGCGCTGCGCATTACGCACCCTTACCCGTTTTAGCAACCCCTATGCGCATTGAACCCACTGCTTATCCTAAACCAAAAAAAAAAAAAAAAAAAGAGCGTAATTTGTAAACACACTAATCTGTAATTTCTCCAACACCATTAAATTAATCCATGATTAATTAATTAAATATCGATCACTAATCACTCTTTCTCTCACTTCACTCTGTCACAGTAACCAGATTTAAATCCACAATTTAGAGAGAGAAAAATAAAAAAACAAAGTAACATCTCTCTCTCTCTCTTTCTATATCTGAAAATCTGTTTAACAGCTGTATTTCAACTGATTTTGAAACCCTAGCATTTGGATCCACTTCAAGTTTTAGATGTGAAGCAAACTTCTCAAGTTTTTTTTTGGTTGCATTGTGTGCTTCAAGTGGTGATAGGAAGTGTTCGGATCGGAGATGGCGGAGTTTGCCGGCGAAGCGGCGGAGATAGGAAGCAATGCGAGGAGTGAGTCGCCGGTGAGGATGACGTCGACCACGGCGGGAGTACCTCCGCCCTTGACGGTGTCGGCGTCGTTCAGGGAGAGTGGAGGGAAAGGTTCGTCGAGGAGGAGAGTTGTTAGACCTAGCTTCGATGCAGATAATGAGTTCATTACGTTGCTTCATGGGTCGGATCCGGTGAAAGTAGAGCTTAATCGGTTGGAGAATGAAGTTCGAGGTGAGGAATGTGGCTCGATCTAGTTGTTTTCGCCTTGATTCAGTCCAATTTAGCTGCTTTTTCGTTTACAGTTAACTGTTATTTTATTTTATACTAATATTTTGGTTTTTTTTGGGGGGGATTGGATTACAGATAAAGATAGAGAATTGGGAGAAGCACAAGCGGAAATTAAGGCATTAAGGATGTCTGAAAGGCTAACAGAAAAGGCTGTCGAAGAGGTTGATTAAAATTTTTATTTATTTTGAAAATATATTATTGGGTTTTAATTTATGTAAGAAATTCATTTAACTGATTGGTAAAAACGCTTTAGCAATAGTGGTTGTTAAAGTAGTAATTTATTTTGAAAAGTTTTGAAATTTGCTAATATTTTGTGGATTTATGTCTGATCTTAGTTGAATGTCCACGGTTTCTTTTTTCCTCCCATTAATGGATGTTTGATTTTTGGAGGAAAATTACAATTTCTTTGAAGTTTAGAGATGATAGTACTGTTAAAAAAATAAGAAATTGATGGAAGATGGAAGATGGAAGATGGAGCTGTTTGTATTTGAAGAAAAGTAGATCCCGTAAATTTTATATGTAAATTTCTGTGTCTGCTTGTATCTTCATTGCTGATAGTGAAACTATGTTCCTTCTGATGGTTGGAATGTTGGTTTCCTGGTCTTTGGGGATATAATTTGCTTAAATACATTATACATAACTGTTATGTCAAAGTCATGTTGGGTGGAAGGAATTTTCATCATTGTTATTTGTTGCTTAGTAATTTTAGAAAGTCAGTGATGGGCTCTCTCATCTAACAGCATGAATCCTTTTTTGATGCTTTATCCAACTTCATTTTCAGGTTGCCTTGTAGTACCTGTATGTTTTGATTTTAAAATTATAGATTATGGCAAATTAATTTCAATGTTTTGCATTTGTTCAGTTTCTTAGGTCCTGTCTGTTAATGTTGTTGGCTTGTCATTGTTAAAGCTGTCACAAGATTTCTTGTCTACATGTAATCTAGAACTTGTGTCGTAGTTTTCCTATTAGATTAAATGTTTTTCTTCCATTTATATTTTCTTATTCCTATGTTTAATTATCTAATGGGGTTTATGGTAGTATTTGAACTCATGATTGTTTTGATGTTTAGAGATTCAGGTGGTAAATTGCCCTCTTTGTTTTATGACTTACCGTATCTGTATATCACAAATGATCCCTAATCTTGTTCAGGAAAACTCGTGATTTTTATGTAATTTACAGCTCTTCTACACTTGCCAATGCTCTTGCATCAAAGGCTGTAGTTTATCACCCTTTTGTAGTAATTCAATATATAATATAAGCTTATGACTGTTGCAGTGTTGGACACATCTGAAATGTGGTTCTACATTGACTTGGAATTCTTGTAACATTTTTTGTGATTGAGATGGATACTGACTTTGTTTTTTATTTTTCTTTTGTATCATAGCTCACTGATGAGCTCTCAAAAATGGAGAAGAAGCTTAAATTGACAGAATCTCTTCTTGAAAGCAAGGTATTGCTTAGAAATTTTCTTCAATCGTTATTATTTTCCGGTTGTTGTGTTGCTATATTTAGTTAATAAACTTGTTTTGCAGAACCTTGAAATCAAGAAAATAAATGATGACAAGAAGGCATCAATGGCTGCTCAGTTTGCAGCTGAGGCCACTCTGCGGAGGGTTCATGCTGCTCAAAAGGATGATGATATGCCTCCAATTGAAGCAATTCTTGCACCCTTGGAGGCTGAGCTGAAGCTTGCTCGGCAAGAGGTATTTCTTGCGTCTTTTGAACTATTGGTTCTGTCTCATAAAGAGAATTAGAGATTGTTTTATAAACTTATATGTGATGATTATTTTCTTACTGATTAGTTCTTTTGGTTCTTTGCAGATTGCAAAGCTTCAAGATGATAACAAAGCCCTTGATCGTCTAACTAAATCAAAAGAAGCAGCTTTACTTGAAGCTGAAAGGACTGTAGAAGTTGCGTTGGCCAAAGCGTCCATGGTGGATGATCTCCAAAATAAAAACCAGGAGTTGATGAAGCAGATAGAAATTTGCCAGGTATTCCAATCATTCTTGGTGTTTCCTTTTTTTGGGTGCATCAGGAGTTGAGGCATATATTTTTTTGCTTAATCTGTAAACTATATATGAAAAAAGTCACATATCTACAACTTGTATATGGTAGGAAGAGAACAAAATTTTGGACAAAATGCATCGCCAAAAGGTTGCAGAGGTTGAGAAGCTTACACAAACAGTAAGGGAGCTGGAAGAGGCTGTTCTTGCTGGTGGTGCTGCTGCAAATGCCGTTAGGGATTACCAACGGAAAGTTCAGGAGATGAATGTAACGTGCCCAGCATTTATGTCCAAGTTTGCATGATTTTTTTTCGTTGATATAGTCTTAAAGCTCTTCTCAAAATGAATGATTGTTTCTATTCCTTAGGAGGAAAGAAAAACTCTTGATCGAGAGCTGGCACGTGCAAGAGTAAATGCTAACAGGGTTGCCACAGTTGTAGCAAATGAGTGGAAAGATGCTAATGACAAAGTGATGCCTGTAAAACAATGGCTTGAAGAGCGGAGATTCTTGCAGGTTTTTGTGGATCATTTCTTCCATTGAATAAAACCATAGCCACTTAAATTAATACTTTCTGTTCATTGCGGACTTTATTTCTTCCAGGGAGAAATGCAGCAACTTCGTGACAAGCTCGCTATAACTGAGCGAACTGCAAAATCTGAAGCTCAGTTGAAAGTAATAATCTAATTGTGACAATTAGCATTCTGTTCTCTATGTTGATGCTGCTTTTGAAATAAGAGCTTTTTTTTTTTTTTGATTTGCCAGGAGAAATATCAATTGCGGCTTAGAGTTCTAGAAGAGAGTTTGAGAGGATCTTCTAATAGTGTTATTCGCAGTACATCAGATGGAAGAAGCATGAGCAATGGTTCTTCTAGGCGTCAGTCTCTTGGTGGAGCTGATAACTTCTCAAAACTTACATCCAATGGGTTTTTATCCAAGAGATCTCTGAGCTCTCAACTGAGATCCTCTTTGTCTTCTAGTACAGTGTTGAAGCATGCTAAAGGAACATCAAAGTCATTTGATGGAGGCACAAGATCATTAGACAGGGCTAAAATGCTTTTGAATGGAACAGGCTCAAATATTTCATTCAACCAGCCTTCTGAAGGAACCAAGGAGGGTGAGGCACCAAATAATGAAAATCCCAGTGATTTCCAGCCAGTTGACAAAGAGGATAATGTTCCAGCAGTATTGTATGATTTGCTGCAGAAAGAGGTCATAGCTTTGAGGAAAGCTGGTCACGAGAAAGATCAAAGCCTTAAGGATAAGGATGATGCGATTGAGGTTGATACTTGTGTTCTTTCAAGCCAATGCCATTTTAATTTATCCTTCTGGATAAATGCTCTAGTAATAGTAATCCTTGTATTTTTCAGATGCTCGCTAAGAAGGTGGAAACATTGACAAAGGCAATGGAAGTTGAGGCTAAAAAGATGAGAAGAGAAGTAGCTGCTATGGGGAAAGAGGTTACTGCCATGCGTGTAGAGAAAGAACATGAGAATAGGGCCAAGCGGTTTGGTAACTCCAAGGGATCTGCTGCTCAGCTGCTTACTGGAAGGTGCTTTTATTATTTATATGGTTGTTTAGATTTTAATATTCCTCATTTTCCTAAAGTGCATTAGTCTAAAATTAGTTTCCGCATTATTTGATTGCATTTGTCCTTTATAGATTGTGGGGTTAGCAGCCATGGTCACCATGTCTTCTACCCTTCATATGTTTGCATTTTCTTTTTGCCTCGAATTTCGAAGTTCATACTTGTTTGATGTGTTGTAGTATTATGCGAGCTCTAAATTTACATGTGATAAAATGAATTAGTTTTCTAATAGACAAAATTACTAACCCATTTGTGAACCCCCATGTCTTAGTAAAAGATAGTGGACTTGTAACCTTGTTGCCCATGCCCATTCTATTTCTTGCTCAGGACCGAACTGAAGTGGTAGTATAGACTGTCATCTAGCTGGTCAAATTAATGCCTGTTCTTTCTTCTTTTTTTGAAAAAATAAAGTAGCATATCTACATGCTTTATCAAGCTTCTTCTAAATGGTTTGATACCTCAAGCTAGCCTCATCTTTAGTTCCTTGACTTCACTGCAATATTTATTCCCATATCCAAGTGTGGAATGACTCACATGGGAATCATTTGATGAACTTGGCGTTTTCTCTATTATTTTCTTAACATCTTTGAACCTAGAGGCATAGATGGCAAAGAAGAAGAAAGTCAATTAGGTTAAGTCAACAGATGCAAAGAAACTTTGGCTTTTCCGTATTTGTGTGGAAGAGAGGAGCTGGATGGTGCTATATTTATAAGTATCTGAGTAGATCTTGCAAAACCCTCAGCTTCCTAATGGTTCACTGTGTTTGTTAACATTCAGCAAAGTTCAGTAATTTAGGCATTTGCTACCAGACATGTCTGCATGGTGGCCCCCTTTCATTACACTCCTAAAGAATCAATATAATACATGTTATAAACTTTTAATTGATATCTGATTATCTAGTAAATATGTTTTCTGAAATTCACTCATAAATGTTTGTTAGATTTTATAGAATATTCTGAAAATAGAAGAAAAGATCACACTATGAAGAATTCCATGAAATTAATGCAAAGTCTTGCGACATGATACTTTCTTTCTGGAAATCTCCATGACATTTTAGTACTCTCTTGGAAATCTCCATGACTTTTCTTTTCTTCCTATTCTGTCCTTGGAAAAAGGGAATAGGGGGAGATGATGTGGTGAAGTCGTAAAAGCTAATAAGATAAATTAGTCGCAAAATGCAAAATAATCTCTGGGCTATAAAGTTATACTCTTGTAGTAGAACATATGGCAAGTAAAATAGAAATACAAATAATCATTCTAAAGAAAACTTGTTGAAAGTATAAGTCGATTTGGTTGTTGGTTTGCCTTCTCATCTATCTTCGCTGCAGTTTAGAGTGTATGAGAGCGTGCATTGCAAGATATTATATAGATTTTACTGGGGATTGTTACATACTCATTCTAAAGAAAACTTCCTAGTTAAAACTTTAAGAGTATGAATCGATTTAGTTGTTGGTTTGCCTATCTCCTCCGTGTTCATTGCAGTTTAGAGTGTATGAGAAAGTGCATTGCAAGACATTCTATAGATTTTACCGGCGATTGTTACATAATCATTCTAATGAAAACTTCCTAGTTAAAACTTAAAAGAGTATAATTCGATTTACCTGTTGGTTGCCTGTCTCCTGTGTCTTCGCCGCAGTTTAGAATGTAGACAATGTGCATTGCAAGACATTATATAGAGTAGTATATACTGAATATTGATTTTCAATATAGCTAACAAGTTCTCAAATTTATGCAGAAATGTGTCTCGAAGTGGGTTAACACGCAGCACTCAATGACAACAAAATTTAATTGCAATCAGCCAAAGGAGTAAATTTGCATAGGTCTCCTGGGTCCTTTGTTTTATTATATTTTTAAAAAATATTTTTTTTACCTCCTTTGGTGATTGATTATAAAATTATAACTTGTATGCCGATGAACCACATATGTTCACTGAAATCGGCAAAGAAAAGAAATCTGGGAAAAGAGTAAAAATTCAGGGGAAAATATCGGTATGCTTCTGAGTTCTGACATAGAGTGCTTATTCCTCTGCGTAGAGATGAGCTGAAAACAAAAAGATAAAAGGAACTATTGACTGTGAGCTAACCTTTTGTCAGGTTTTCTTTCGAGTTGCCAGTGGTTGTGCGGTTGTATAGGTAGCTCTCTACTCATCCCCCTCTTTTTTCTTTTTTTTTTTTTTTTTTCTTTTTGCAGTTCATATTTGTAATCTGGAGCTAGTGTGATTTGTCTTTCAAGTTTGTTAATATTCTTGTAACCAGATCAGATCTTCTGTTGTTGTGTTATTCATTAATAGTTGGTTACTTTTGCTTATAAATCTGGAATCATAGAGTTTGTTTCTCTTTTGTTGTTTTCTTTGGATACTGACATTTTGTTTTCTTACTTTTACTAATTGTGGTAACTCGTTGTTTAAACATAGGATAGGAGAAAGTTAATGTAAAAGGATTTGATTAGATCCAGTAATTTGTGTATTCGTGTTATGTTCTTGTTATAATCGTTTTTAAGGTGTTATATATTTATATAAATTTTGATATATTAATAATTCGTGTTGTATAGATTTTGATATGTTTATGTATTCGTGTTGTGTTTATATTATTTTTTCGTGTTTTGTGTTGTGTTTTAGTTTTTTTATTTTTTTATATTGTGTTTGTGTTGTGTAAATTGTGTCATGTCTAAAATTGTGTGATCTAGATTTGATTGATTCTTTCTTTGTGATGGAAGGGCGGCAAAGGTTAAAATAGTAGCAGTATTCAAATATGAGATTGGGACTAGACTTCTTCGGCTCAGTTTTTTTTTTCATCTTATTCAGGTCCAGCCTTGGTCGGGCTCTGGTTGGCCTGTTCGGATTATTATTTATATAATATTAAAAAAATAAAAAATTATTTTTATATTTTTATAATTAAATTTAAATAATTTTTTTTTTATTATTATTGGGTCAAGTTGGATCACAAAATATCTTGTTCAAATTCGATTCAATATAAATTGGATCGAATGGATTGTATGACTTATGAATAGGTTTAGTTGGGGGTCAGGTCTAGTTGAGATCAGTACTCAACTTGAGTTAAAGATCCCACTCAGGATTAATTTTATTAATCTCATCAACTAGACACCTAAGCTTTTCCTATGAAGGAAGGAAACCTTTTTCATTTTTACGAGATTTAAATCTATTAATAAGATTGTATTTTGTCAAGCTTTGGATATGATAAAATCCAGTTAAACATTATACTTTTCCCCACCATTGATTCAGCAATGATTAGTTATTTCAAAGTTTTAAAACACTCAATTATTTAGCCAAAAAAGGAAGGAATAATTGTTTTAACTTTTAAGTGACAATTTAATATCCTTATAAAGAGAATTAAAATATAATTAATAATAATATATAAAACTTAAAAAGAGCTAAGTTTTAATTTTATTTTTTAGTTAATGTATACATAATATAAGAAAAAAAAATATTATAAGATAGAAGATTTTTATCACCAATATCTCTACTATTATAAAGGGAATATCTGAGTTAGTTTCATTGAATCAAGTGACACTAACTCAGTTGGTGAAAAGATAAAAAAAATCAAAAAATTTATTATATAAAAAAAAACATATCAAGGTTATTGAAGACATTTCAAATTTTATATGATTTTTATTTTTAAAAAATTTATCAACTTTTTTTCTTTTCTTTTCTAAAACTATCAACTTTTTAAAAAAAACTATTCATATTTACAAGTTATAAATTAGACCTGCTCACGGACCAGGTAGCCCACCTGACTGGGCCAGCCCGTACTGAGCCGGGCCTGGGTGAACATTTTCATGATCCGGTCTGAATCACTGTTAACATAATAAAAAAATATTATTATTTTTAAAAATTTAATTATAAAAATAGAAAAATATATATATTTTTATATATGTGAACAGTGTATTCGGGCCTCAAGCAGGCTCGGGTCTACTCAAGGTCGGGCTTAGGCAAAGAAGTTCAAAATTTTTCGGAGCGCGGTTCGACTCGACTTTTGAGCAAGTCTATTACAAACTACCTACTAATAAAAAATTTTAAACATAATTTTTACTTTTTTTTTTTAATTCATTCACATAGTGGGTGTCTCATACATAATCTAGTAAAATGTTATGTATAAAAAGTTTCTAACATGAAATTGTTATAATAAAAAAAATAAATAAAGGCAGAGAAGAAATCAAAATCAAGGGAGTTAGAAGGTCAGCATAACAAAACTAAAAAACCTTAGATCTTACACTAATTTCATTTTCACCTTCATTTTATTTATTGAAAAAAAAAAAACAAATTTTTAGCTTAAAAATTTGTACATGTATAAATACTCATCCATGCAAAACATCACTTTTTGTCAAATTGTTTTTCCGTTTATTCTCTCTCTCTCTTTCAAAACTTCCATTTCCAAATTTCTGATCCGAAGTCCGAACAGCCCATTGTCGATCCGGCATTGTCTTGTCCGATCCAAAACCCTCCAATTTTGGTTAAAAAATGGCGACAATGGAGAGCTTGATTGGGCTGATAAACAAAATTCAAAGAGCCTGCACCGTCCTTGGCGATCATGGCGGCCAAGGAATGTCACTCTGGGAAGCTCTCCCTTCTGTTGCTGTTGTTGGTGGCCAGGTCAAATTTCCCATTCAATCCATTTCTTTACTAGTTTTTTTTTTTTTTTTTTTCTTTCACATTGTTGTTCTTTTTTACACTTAATTTTTTTTTGGATGGAAAATTAGAGCTCTGGGAAATCTTCGGTTTTGGAGAGCGTTGTAGGGAGGGATTTCTTACCTCGTGGATCCGGTAATTTTTCATTTATTTTCCTGGAATTTTAATAATAGAATGAAAAATAGGAAAATAAAACACTTAAATGTTGGATCTTGTTGCTTAAAAGATTTTTTTAAAGAAACAATTATAATGCAGTGTTATTACTTATTATTTTAGCTAAATATATCATTTGAGAGGTGTTATGGATCATGATTAAATTGGATGTGATCCGCCACGATCTCTATTCTAGAATTTAAATCATAGTTATTATTATAATGTAATTATGATTAAAAATGACATCTACCCATATGCTATGTGAAGTTAGTTATGATGAAGAACATGCTCCTTTCAAAATCTAATTTTTGTTTTTCTTGCACTATAAGGCATTGTTACACGGAGGCCATTGGTGTTGCAACTTCATAAGACAGAGTCAGGGATTGAATATGCAGAGTTTCTTCATGCACCAAAGAAGAGATTCACTGATTTTGGTATTTTGTCCATTATGATGCTCGGTCATTTAAATTTGATTTCGTTACTCGTGTTCTCAAAATTATTAACTTCATTTCTGGTGTTTATGTTGCTTTCTTGGGTAATCCGTGCATGAAATTCATTAACTTCTTTTTAGGAATGGGATAGGTTATAGGTACTAGCTGAGACCAAATAATGTGATAAATACAGGTTTTATGAAGTGTGCATATTGCTCCATCTAAAATAATAGGACTTCTTTGATATAGAAGTGCTTAAGGACTTTTCTTCAGATGTAGTGTATATGTCAAATATTACATTATGTTACTATAGATAGCTTCTTTTCCCATCCCTTTTTAAAGTAACAGAAATGCTTGCTCAGGAAGTAGACATACATTGTTATATCTGGCTATTTGATAAAAATGAAAGAAAAGTAGGAAAAAAAAAAAAAAAAGGAGCGAGTGACATTAATTTGGAATCTTCTATAAACTTTTGTAGGTTAAGCCATATTGCGTTGGCTCCATTAATGTTTCGTTAGATTGTTGCAAACCATGACAAGTTTTGGCTTGGTAACTCTAACTTATAGGATACACAAAGCACCTTACTTATGGTAGCTACATTTTGCTACAATGGAGGAACATAAAAGGATGCCTTTACTTTCTATTCTATTTTGGGTAATAGTCAGAGATTGATGATTATCCCGTGCACCAATGCGCTTAATAAGCATGCTCAACAACCATACAAGTAGCTGTATAATGGTAAATTCAGATTGCACTGGAATAAGCTTGAACAATTTCCTTGTGAGATGAATTTGTTTTCTTTCATCTCCTCACCAACATTATCCTTTCCACTTTCTAGTTCCTTTACTTTTATCTTCTCCATATAATGATTGTTTACTTTAAATAGGACTGCTGCTACATATTTAGTCAGTTTTTTTCATTAATCATTTACTTTTCATGTTCTTATTTATCAAAATTCAGATGATTTTATTATTAATAAATAATGAGAATACTGTTTATGCAGCTGCTGTTCGTAAGGAGATTGCAGATGAAACAGATCGAATAACTGGGAAGACAAAGCAAATCTCTAATATTCCGATTCACTTGAGCATATATTCTCCACATGGTCTGTACTTATACCACCCGCTTAACTATGCAATGAACGCAAGTTATTTATTGAACAACTTCATGATTTTATTTGGATAATTTGTGTCCACATACTCTTCTGATGCTTTTGCTAATATTAAGTTTTATGAACACTCTTTTGAAATATATCTTCTCACCATAACAATATATTGACACTTGTCAAATTCTGTATTTATGACTATGTTAACAATCAAGGATTAGTATTTTTCTCATTGGGTTTTCATTTGTATACTCATCCCCTGCAGTTCCTTGTATTTCTATCTTGCTACAGAGTTGATTCTAGGGGATCATTCTACTGAACACACTAAATTATGCTCTTGTTATAAGACTGTTCCATTACCAACTTGGAAAATTTAGTCATGGCAAAATAAAACATGGGAGAACAATTTTTTTCTCAATTATACATGAAATGAAGTACATTTGTGGAAATTATGATTACTCTCTTCATCCCGATTGTATAATGACACACTTCTCTCTCTCGCTCTCGTTAAACATTGTTCAGACAATTTTTTGCTCTTTCCTCTGTTGTTTCTTTGAGGAAAGTAAAAATATGGAAAATAACCCTGTCTTAAGAGAGCTCAAAAATCATGCTTAAATATTGAATCTCACTTGTTTAGAAAGAAATTGGAGAATTTTTTTCCCTTTGAAACACCCAGTTTTTCAAGTATTAAGGGCCAAATACCATTGGATGTTTTCCCCCTCTAAATATAGATATGACATAGAGAATAAAACTGCTTGTCTGAATCATTACTGTAATTCCATAAATATCACTCTCTTTAACGATTGTAGCTTAATTATACACTTTGTTGGACCACATCATGAGAATCATTACCTGTTAACGGATAAAAGTAAATTGCTTTAAAATTCATATAGGCATACGTCCAGCAGGAATTTCTTTGAGGGAGACCGGTTAGTGGTGGGTGGTCTGTGGTAATACCCACTTTGCCTGGAACTCATATGTGGCTCTGCTACCTGTGTGACAGTGTGTGTCGGTGCATTATGATTGGTCTTTCATGTGATGTTGTTATTACTATACTTATTCTCTTAATTCTTGTTTTCTCAAGTTCCCTTGTGGTAAAGTCTTGATTTCCTTTTGACATTCATTACATCTATTTGGTTAAGCCTTTTAAGGTGTTTATTGGTTCAATTTCTATGACTATAATATGTTTTTGGTTTTATTTGGCAGTTGTCAACTTAACACTTATAGATCTTCCTGGGTTGACAAAGGTTGCCGTAGGTAATAACAATAGTTCTTTATTTTTTTAACAAACTAAGATTTGATCTCCCAGTAAGCACACAACACAGAATCCTTAATCATGAAGGATGTAACTGTGGCTTTTGCAGAAGGACAGTCAGATTCTATAGTCGAAGATATTGAAAACATGGTGCGTTCTTATGTTGAAAAGGTGAGTTACTTGACTTTCTGATATCTTGATGGTGATATAAGCTTTTCAATGCTAAATGTATATGGCTCGGCTATAAGCTATCCTTGCAATGAACAAGAAAAATAGAATTCAATCAAGTAAGAGCCTGTAAACCCAGGAAACAAGTGATCATTGTAGTTCATTATATCCCAGTTTGAGAGGAAAAGATTATTGTGTCTAACACACAATGAAAAGATGGATGGGCACGGAATTAATTTGTAACCAATTAATCCAGGATAGATTAAACTGATATGTGTTAATTAGGAACAGATGCACAATGAAAAGATGGATAGTCATGGAATTAATTTGTAACCAATTAATACAGGATAGATTAAACTGATACGTGTTAATTAGGAACAGATGCACAATTATACAATAGATGATTATTAGACTGGACTAGGCTTTTGCCTTTCATACACAATGTTCAATTATGAATTCTCGTTAATAAAATGGTCTAGTGCCATATGTCTGTCTCCCATGGGGCAATCATGGAACTCTTTGAAATTTACATTCCAATGCCACTATCTATTCATTATCATTTAATCTTCCATTCTTGCATCATAAGGTGTCACTTTGCTAAATAACTCATCCTTATAGAGAATATGGCTGTTATTATGTCTGATATTCTTAGATTATAATGTTTTCACACCATAATTTTTCCCCATTTAGTTCTATCTGTAGATAGTAGGAGCCATTTACTAACTAAGCTTGATTCATTATAATCACAAGTTTGCCTTAGCCGCAATCCTTAAAAAATTCAATATTGTTTAAAGTGTCTTTAAAGTTCTTGGCATGGTGCCAACCAAGTCTAGTTCTTCAAAATTGACATTAAGATGATAACAAGCTTGTTAGTCATCCTACCTAAAACCAATTGAGAATAGATAGATAGTCCACAAACGTAGGATAATACCACTTAACACTTCCCCCCATTTATAGGATCAATACTAACAACTGAAACAAATTGGCATCACATGGACAACAAATTTGGGCAACAAACAAGAATTAACATAACAAAAAACAACATTGGGCTTTGATACCATATTAAGCACCCAAGCTAAAACAATTAGCTATAGATTGGGAGGCTCAACCTGAATATAAGGTTACAAGAAACCTCAAACTTAATGAATGTGGTAAAACTAACACTTCCCTCACATTTAGGCGTAACACAAACAGCTAAAAATGGGCTTATCATGTGTTCAAAAAATGCTGGAAAATGAACAACAAAGAACAAATAACATAACAAACTGGGCAAGAAACAACATTGTGCTTTGACAACATATTATGCCTTCAACCTGAGACCAACTGGTTTTAGTTTTGGCCCTAATGTCTTCAACAAGCAACATCTGAATTTGCTTTTTTTCGCTAATGTAGCATCTCTTGTACCTTCATTATGTTTCTTACTCAGTTTGCGTTTGAAAATTTCAAATTTTGTAGCCGAACAGCATCATATTGGCTATTTCTCCTGCTAATCAAGACATTGCCACTTCAGATGCCATAAAACTTGCAAGAGAAGTGGATCCAACAGGTATTCGAAATATTAGCTTTATGCATGTATACTCCTTTCTTCTGAAGCATTGTTACGCAATAGGAATTTTTCCTATGAGCAAGGAGATTTACATGTTTATAATATTTGGTGTATTCAGGTGAAAGAACTTTTGGGGTGCTAACGAAACTTGATCTGATGGATAAGGGAACAAATGCTGCGGATGTATGTATTTAATCATACATACTGCGTCAGTTGCTCGATCATAGAATGCTTGCACAGTATCTGCTACAAATGTTATATGTAGATAGCAGTTTAGACAAAATCATCCTCAATGACATGGAACCCTACATGACAATGCCACATAAGTCCATGGTTTATGCCATATCTGCTTATTGCCTAATGTGTTCCTTTTGAAACTATTTCTTTAATTTTTTTTTCTTTCTTTTGGATGTGATATATATTTCTTTCTTATATAGTTGTGTGGCATTGGTGCATCATGATGTAAGATATAACATCAGTTAGAAAAACTCCCTCGTAGATCTTAAATCCATAACACATAAACATTATAGTTACTCGATATAAGTCTTTCAGGTTCTCGAAGGAAGGGCGTACAGGCTACAACATCCTTGGGTTGGAATTGTGAATCGTTCTCAAGCTGACATCAATAAGAATGTTGATATGATTGTTGCTCGTCGAAAAGAGCGTGAATATTTTGAAACAAGCCCTGATTATGGACACTTGGCGAGTAAAATGGGATCAGAGTATCTAGCAAAACTATTGTCTCAGGTCCTTTTTCATCTTTCTCTTTTGGTTGTTTGAGTTAATTTTAATATTAATAACTCACAGAAGCTTTGGACATCTCACTATATGAGTCCTTATCTTTATTGTTTTTATTTTCTTCTATTTCAGCATTTAGAGCTTGTTATCAGGCAGCGCATACCAAGCATCATTGCTTTGATAAATAAGACCATTGATGAGCTCAATGCAGAGTTGGACCGCATTGGCAGGCCTATTGCAGCAGATGGAGGGGTAACCATTTAGACCTTTCAGAATCGGTTTGCTTAGTTGTGAATGGGATACTTCTGCAGTCTAATTCACTTTAATTATATTAAATGTATGTACAGGCCCAGTTATACATGATTTTAGAACTTTGTCGTGCATTTGACCGTGTCTTCAAGGAGCACCTGGATGGAGGGTAAGGGTAAAGTGCATAATTTTTTCAGCTTTTTTAGTACTCAGCATTGAAACTTCTATACTTGTTCTGTCTTGATTTATTTATTTGGCCAGTTTACGCACTTAATTCTTATTTAAATATTTCTACTTGCTAATTTCAATCTCTTAAGTTATGAGAATGAGACCTAATTCCTTAAAGTACATTCACATATTGAGATGTGTCTAGTGATTGTAGGACTTGCAATTAAGGAAACATATTATTCAATCTAATAAAGCTTCAGTTCTGACCTATGACTATCAGCTATACTTGTCTTAGGAATTAGAAAGCCTTTCCAATATGGTTGTTGGCCCCAAGTACTAGTCTGTGTTGTCTGATTGGCTCTTGTATGGAGTATCTCCTACTTCGAGAGACAGTCAACTATAAAAATGAAGATACATTCTAAAAAGTTCTGTAAGTGTTGTGACATTATTGTCTTATATTTATGAAGTATATTTGCTATGAATGTGGCTAGCTATGCCATTTCCTGTAGTATAATTTTAGAAACAGTAAGTTGCTGCTTCAGGCGACCTGGCGGGGATCGGATATATGGAGTTTTTGACAACCAACTGCCAGCTGCTTTGAAGAAGCTCCCCTTTGATCGTCATCTTTCATTAAAAAATGTCCAAAAAGTTGTCACAGAGGCTGATGGCTATCAGCCACATTTGGTTGCTCCAGAACAAGGATACAGAAGGCTCATTGATGGTTCTATCGGCTATTTTAAAGGGCCAGCTGAAGCCTCCGTGGATGCCGTAATGTTCTTACTTGTGTTGTAGCTTGGTTAACTTTCAATTTTGTGGTTATGATAGATGCAACTAGTAATTCCTTTTACTTTGAATACACACACACACACACATTGATATGTGTTTAATGTACTCAATTTTTGAATTTATTTTCCATCTTTTTCTCCTTTTTAAGGATAAACTTTGGGAAGAGGGAATTTAAACCTACTACATATTCGGGAGAGAGATGTGGCTGCCAATCAAGATATGTCTTGGCTTGTACCCCTCCCCCCCCCCCCCCCCCCAAAAAAAAAAAAGATGTGTTTTGGAAACTAAATTTGTTAATTTTCTTCTTGACTTCTTAAAACATGTATAATATGGTAAAATTTGACTTTATGAATCCCTAGTAGTTGATACTTTTCATAGTTGGTTTCACATTAAGCTCATGCTTTTAAGGAGCAGTATTTTTATTACATTGTAAAATGAGGAGGCAATTAGCAAGAATTGAACTTAAGATAGGAGTCCATTCTCTCATAATATCAATTCTTCTGGGAAAAAAAGGAATAGAATTAGCTAGCTCAAGTGTGTGATAACAGTTTCACAATCTTTTCTTTATGTATGCTCTTAACCTATGTTAGATCTGTTTGACTGTTGGATTTTGCCTTTACCCTCAAGTTCCAAAAAGACATGTTAAC
This sequence comes from Fremontodendron californicum, assembly GCA_030761205.1. NCBI lineage: Eukaryota > Viridiplantae > Streptophyta > Magnoliopsida > Malvales > Malvaceae > Fremontodendron > Fremontodendron californicum. The sequence continues at coordinate 26,237,425 of JAULJL010000013.1, forward strand.
ATATCTTGGAGCAATGCTGGGTGAGAAAGCTTATAAGAGAGGGAATTTCTCTGAATATTTAATAGTATGCTAGTGGATAGCAGGGAGAAAATTTATTTAATGTATTTGTTATGTAATCTATTGGGTCCTTCTGTCATTACATTTGGTTCTCCTAAAATAGTCAAATGATTCCTTCGGAGGGGTAAATGGCGAGCATTTGGGTCTGATTTTTACATTAGACTCTCCAAAAGTTCAATTATATGTGTTTCTAGATACATGCAAGGTGCGAGATACACTTCAAGGATATAAGTAGTTACTGAGAGACACTATGGTATATCTACTTTTCTTATTTTCCTTCTAGGGAAGAGATTGGCAAAGGAAACTATAGCTTGAACTTATTATTACTATTAGAAATTAAAAAAGAATAAAGCTATATCTGTCAAAAAACTTCCGAGAAGAGGAAAAACAAAACCAAAACCTCTTAGACAGGAGAAGGCTTATGCTTTAGCATCCTTTCCATGAAGGTTGATTACAGTAAAAGATTTTCAAACATTTGAGGTTTTTGTTTCATAGGCTTTTGTTATCTTGTCTTTTTCTATTTGAAATGGTATAGCTTCTTGAAAAGAGTGATCAAACTTGAATAGGTGGACTTATTTGGGATATGACATATACATTATATGGTGTTGGTTTGTCATGTAGACCACCAGGAAGATTTACAAGAACTCTTGATGTAGGCTATTTGTGGAAGATTTATACGTCTGGTTCTTACAAGTCTAGCTCTCATACGAGGGTCATTTGAGCGTGTGTTTCTTTTAATATCTTGTTACTTTTTATTTGCAATTTCTATTTATTCTTTCCGAATCCTTATAAGTTTGCAGAAAAGTGAAATTCCTTACTCTTATTCTGACTGTTGAATGTTATATGCTTTGATCTTCAGGTGCACTTTGTACTGAAAGAACTTGTGAGGAAGTCAATAGCTGAAACACAGGTAAGTAGTTATTAGCTGGAAACATCCCTTTTTCATGAAATTCAATAACACTAATGTAAGATAATAAATTCTTGATAGAAAAAAGTTAAGATAAATGATTATGTTCCTTGTATATTGATTCTGAACCAATTTGTTGCAGTATTTCTTGTTTTGCTACGTAATAAACTTGTGCTGCAGTGTGAAAGTGGTGGAACTTGATCCCACTAGCATTTATAGGTTTTCCCCTCTCTCTTTTTTGTCATCTATCTTGAAGTCGCTGCAAGCTGTTGAATTTACAAGAGATCTTGCATCTCTTTCACTTCATATGAGAAGGGCTTGGGGTATGCATTTCATGCATTGATGTAGTCAGCCTAGCCACCAAACTGAGGTTAAACGAAACATTTTACCTTGATGAATCGTCATATGTTCATTTGTAGGGCATTTAAGGTAGTTCACTAGCCTAGAGATTATATAATTGCAATGGTTAGAAGCATCATAGTGGATGAGCTAAATGTCTGGCCCTATATACCTAATTTGTGTATTTCTATTGCCAGCAACATCGAAGCAAACCCATTATTTAACCAGAAATTTCTTATGTGTCTATAAAATCAATACCAATAGTATTATGTCAAAATTCAGTCACTTTTTTGAAGTCAACTGAGAATGTTGATGAGCTTGGGTTGTGTGTCAGATGCAAGTATTTTTGGAATCTCATAACTTTCAGTAATGCTGTATAATTCCCAATAACTAGGCACTTCACCAGGACCATATGATTGTTATCCTTAATATACTTAATAGTTCCCAAATATCTAGTCTTCTTCTCCCCCATCCAAGCAAGGCTACAGATATCCTTATTTCCATCTTTTGATTTCAATCTATCAAAAATATCTTTATACTCTCGCTCTAGCATCCCTTACAGTTTTCTTGGCCTCATTTTCTAACTTATATTTCTCAAACCTCTCAGCATCCCTACTATTTCCTAAGTTTCTATAGCAAATTCGTTTGTTCTTAATAGCTGCCTTTACTTGTTCCACTATGATGTGTCCTTACATGGTGGCGCCATGCCCTTTGATTCACCAAGTTCCTCCTTAGCCACCTATCTAATACAATCGGCCATCTTATTTCATATCGCACTAGAGTCGACCTTGTATTCCCATTTAGCCTCTTTGGTTAGTCTATCCACAAAAGATGCTTGTGCGTCACCCTTCAACCTCCACCATTTAATCCTAGGGTCTAGGACACATCTTGCTTTCTTATATGTCTTTCTAAAACGAACATCTAAAACTAAAAGCCAATATTGCGTAGCTACACTCTCCCCCGATATCATCTTACAGTCTATACAACAACTCCTCCCTAACTTTCCGGTGAGAAAGAAATCCTATGTTACCCGGACTTGGGGGTGAGTGTCGGATACGGGTATGTGTCCCACATGGGTATGCTCAATTTTTTCTATGTTTTTTCATATGTTTGGAGGATTTTATACCCCCATACTCATATCCGAATGTGTTGGAAACAGGTGTCGAACACGGGTACTTTAGGAAAATGAAGAGTCCAGGTAACATAGAAGAAGTCTATTTGGCTAGCATTCCCTCCACTCCTATAGGTTATCAGATGGGAGTCACTTTTCCTAAACCAAGTGTTCGCTAAAATCAAGTCATAAGATACAAAAAAATCTAGGATAGTGTTTCTCGCCTCACTTCTATCCCCAAAACCATATCTCCATGAACACTTTCAAACCCATCACGACTAGCCCCTATATGTCCATTAAAGTCACCTCCAATGAAAATCTTTTCTTCTATAGGTATTCCTTGCAGCACTTCATCTAAGTCCTCCCAAAATTGTCTCTTACTAGCATCATCTAAGTCTATTTGTGGTGCATAAGCATTGATAATGTTTAAAGCCTCGTCACCTAGTATGAGTATAATGAGCAAGATCCTATCACCTTTCCTTCTAATGTCAACAACCTCATCAATCAATTGGCAATCTAAAACTAGACCTACCACATTCCCATTCCTATCTCTTCCTATATACCATAATTTATGACCTCATTCACCTATGTGTTTAGCTTTCTCACCCGTCCATTTAGTCTCTTGAAGGCACAAAAATGTTGATATTCGTTCTAATCATAGCCTCTGCCAGCTCTAAATACTTACCCGTAAAAGATCCTACGTTCCAAGATGCTAAATGTAAGCTAAGTTTTTGACTTTTCTTTAATCCTCTCCGTCCATTAGCCTAGGGAACATTTGCTCATTTGACACCACACCCAAGCGTCGATGTGGCGCGTTGTTTCGTGACAACGACCTAGCAACCCTTGTCCATTTATCACTGCTCCCTGACCTAGCTTAGTAGGGAACACCTCAACGTTAATTCACTTATCTTGTTCCATGTCAAAAGATGTGATAGATTTTACGCTGTCATAGGCCTACTGCAACTCTCCTCCGTTATCCGGGCTTGGAACTGGCAGTGCAAGCACATCGGAGTTAGGAATCACCATAGCATCATTTTAGTTTTTTTGTACTATATGAAAATATTGTCAAGCGGTCACTTTCATAACTTCTTTGGACTTTGATAACTAGACTCCTTTCCTGGACATATGTATGTTGTATTCTTAGAACTTTCCACTAATCATGCATGTAGAATAGTCTAGCTGTACCTGTTGAATTTGCTGCATCCTCAGTCTTTCTTCCTAGAGCTCGTGATAAAAAAAAAAAGATCAGTAATGCGAATTTATGTCTTTGAGAAGAAAAAATATGGGTTCTACAAATCTTTTCCCTGATTGGTCACTTTAAGTAATTGAAAATTTTCTTAGAAAATATGAAAAAGGAAAAAGAAAAGGTGTATGTGTGTGTGGGTTGAGCTGGTTGTGAAGTGGATTTTGTTTTTCTATACAACTTTTATGGGTTCCTAGAAGTTGACCCAATATCCACAACATTTTCTTTGTGAGATGATTCTAACTACTAATAGGATATAGATAATATGCAACTTCAATGCAACTGCAGGAATTGAAGCGATTCCCAACACTTCAAACTGACATAGCTACTGCTGCAAATGAAGCTTTGGAAAGATTCCGTGAAGAAAGTCGTAAAACAGTGTTACGGCTAGTGGAGATGGAGTCCAGTTACTTGACAGTTGATTTTTTCCGGAAGCTTCATACAGAACCAGAGAAGAAAACAGAGAAGAATGCAAACCCATCTGGCCCAAATAATGACCGTTTCAATGATAATTATCTCAGAAGGATTGGTATATGAAGTTTTATCTGTTGATTATGTTACTACTCTTTCTGGTTTTGTTTATAGCTCAAACTGACATACATGGTGTTCTAAGATCCTTTAGCACTTAATTTAAGAGTGTTTCAGAGTAATCTGCATTCTGTTTATTCTTAAACTCAAGTTACATCTTGGAATTATGGAAATTCCTTAATTTTGTGCAGGCCTAACTTTAACTTTCAAATATTTTCATGACAAGTTTCTCTTTAATGGATATAGGATGTTCAAACATCACGGTTAAAGGAATATATTGATTAACAAGTATTGACATATATCCTGTTTCTTGGTTCAGGATCAAATGTTAATGCTTATATAGGCATGGTTTGTGATACATTGAAGAATACTATTCCTAAAGCTGTGGTTTATTGCCAAGTCAGAGAGGCCAAGAGGTCACTGCTGAGCAACTTTTATGCCCAAGTAGGAAGGAGAGAGGTAAATTGTTTAGAATTTTACTTTTTTTTTTTGTACAAAAGAGGTCGCATATGTTGGGATTCGAACCCCAGACCTATTGGATGCCACCTCTTAAGGATGACTGCATGAACAAACTGAGTTAAGCTCTGGGTTCGTTGAGAATATTACTTTTTAGTGTTGCGCTTCTTTCTCTTTCTTTTACCAATCCCTAAGGGAAATGAAAAAGCTTAACCCACGAATTTTTCTCACTAGTTGTCAGTAATGTATAAGACGGTGTAGAGTTGATTGTTAGTTATAAAGAAACATGAATGTTAGAGTATACCATTTATATTTGGTCTGGATTCAACTTCAAGTGCAATAAATCCTGTATGCTGCTAGTATTGGTACAATTTATTGAGAAACTACGTCAGTTCTTATGTTACCTGGATTCTTTATTTTTCCTAAAGTATCCGTATCTGACACTTTGTGTTTGGCACATATTCGGACATGAGTATAAAGGTATGATTCTCTAAATATACGGAAAAACATAGAAAAAATTGAGTATATCATGTCGGACACATACTCATATCTGACGCTTACCTCGAGTCCGGGTAACATAAGTTATTTCTCCATCTAGATTGGATTAATTTCTAAAGAACAAACTCATGTAGTCATAAATTGGATTAATTTCCATCTAGAATCAGGTTGAACCTCAAGCCATTAGACACCTGAATCCAAGTAACATAGCATCCAATTGCTGCTTGAGGTTGTGTCTAAATATTCGGACTTAAGCCTTAAACCAACTTGAAAAGAAGAAGATGTAAGGCAGATGTAGTAGCTATTTGTTTCATACTTTCTGATATTAAGTTGTTTTGGGTGTTTATGCAGAAGGAACGACTTAGTGCAATGCTGGATGAGGATCCCCAACTGATGGAAAGGAGAACTCAGATTGCCAAAAGGCTGGAGCTTTATAAATCGGCAAGAGATGAGATTGATGCAGTGGCATGGAAATGATTGAGAATACCAAATCTTTTTTTTTTTCTTTTCTTTTTTTCTCACAACATTTTAAAGATATTAACTCACAGATGAACAGCACATTCTTTTTAGTTCTAAATGATAGCAATGGACCGGAAACCAAACCGATGAGATCTCCGATTACCGGTCAATCGGTCCGATTGGCCGATTCAATCAGATTTTTTCAACATTTAATGATAGTGAAGGGCTATCTATATAATTCTTTTGACAGTGTGGAATCCTATTGATTATTGAATATATTTCTTTTCTGTTTCCTGTGCCCAAGTTTTAGTTTTCAATGTTTACTAATTGTGGTGATAGATATTTCATATCCACCATTAATTAAATAGGGACATAAAAAATTAAAATTTTATAAAAGTATGTTTTCATGAGTTCTACCACATCATTTAGTATAAACTTGCAATTCAATTTATTTTCAAAGTCAAGTTTGCTAATGCAATTTTATTACTTTTTTAAATTAATTTTTTTTTTTATTTAATAAGAAAATCATTAATTAAGAACAAAATAATTAATTTAAAAGTTATTAAAAGTATATATGTCATTTACAATTTGTACTTTTAAAGTTAGTCCTTTTATATTTAGTAGGGATAATGTCATGAATAGCTCTTGAAGTTTATCAAATTTGTCAATGTGGTATCTATACTTTAAAAAATGTTCAATGTGGTATATGTACTATCAAACCGTGTATCAATGTGATACCTTGACCTAACACAGTTAAATATAGATGATGATATGGCATTAACTAATCAGGTGATGACATATGGCAGCATCTTTTTTTTTTTTAGAAATTAATATCTAAAATTTTGTAAAAAAGATATAAAAAAAGGGAAAAATATTTTTAAAAATATTTAAATATTTAAAATTATATTTTTAAAAATTAATATCTATTTTTTAAAAAAATTATATTAAAAAAATAAAATTTTAAAATAAAATATGTTTTTTTCTTTAAAAAATTAAAAATTAAAATATTTAACTAAAATTATTTTTAAAATATAAAATATTTAAAAATAGTTGTTAAAAAATTTATAATATCTGAAATATTTTAAAAAATTACAAAAATCAAAAAATAAAATTAAATTATTTTATTGTTTTAATTTTAAAAAATATTTATTAAAAATTACAAATATTAAATTATTTTAATTTTTATTAAAAATAAAAGGCGGAGAGAAAAAGAAAAAAAATATTTTTTTAAAAAATAAAATAATAAATTTTATTATTACACGTGGCATCACTATGTGGTGCCATGTGTAAAGAAAAAATATAATTTTTATTTTTAAATTAAAATAATAAATTTTTTTGGTAATACACGTGGCATCATTATATAGTGTCACATGTCAAGTTTTTATTGGATACAAAAGTCACGTCATCAATATTTAACAGTGTTACTGACATGCACTACAATAGCATACAGAATGAAAACGTTAAGTACCAAAATAGACATTTTTAAAGTATAAGTACCACATTAAAAAATTTGATAAACTTCAGGAGCTATTCACGACATTATTCCTATTTATTATTATTATTATTATTATTATTATTATGTTTATTAATATTTTTAAATATAGAGTTTGTTTTCGATATACTAATAATGAAGTTTTTTAATTTTACAAGTGAAGTTAAGAAATTGATACATATTTTTCAATTTTATTTTTTTATTTTTATACCTTAGGTATTTACTATCTTTGTGAAATCTAAAAACTTAGAAATTCTAACTTTGTTAGCGAAAATTAAAAAAAGTTTCATATGCCGTGTATTAGATAATGCATGCTCTCAATGTAACCAAACAAAATCTTATGATCCCAAGTGTCATTTTTAAAATTTTACTAAACAAATTGAATTTAATTAGGATGGTAAAATGAGAAACATCCAAGAATTGAGATTAAAATAAAGTAATTAGTATTGTACCGGTATAGATGTATCATTTTTGTTTCGATACTGATATATATCGGTATCGATGTGTTTCGTTATATCTTTTCAAATTTCTCGATATTTTCAAATATATATATATATATATAATTCATTTTCAACTTCTCTATTAATATATATTATATACATATTCAAATATAGGTTTATTACATTTATATGCAAATTTAAAATTTTAAAATTATAAATGTTTAATATTCAAAAAATTTAAATATCAAATAAACAAAATAAATATAATAAATTATTATTAATAAAATTCAATAGTCTAATTTATCTTAAAACATGTGATATTACACTAGATAATAATTTTTTTTTTTCATCTCATAAATCTCACTTCTTTAATAAATCTCATCCCATTTATCTTAAAATTTAAATTCGATTTTTTTTAGATAAAATTTTAAATTCTAATCACTCAATGTGCTCATGGGACCAATCAGTTGTTTATATAGAACTGACAATCCGTATATTCATATTATTTTTTCGTGTCATAATCGTGTTTAAAGTGTTATATATTTATATAAATATTGACACATTAATAATCCGTATTATATAAATTTGACACGTTCGTGTATTCATGTCGTGCTCATTTTAAATTTTCGTGTCGTTTCATATTTTAAATCTTACTTTAATTATTTTTTTATATCATGTCATATAATATTCAAAATTATCAAATCTATAGTTTATATACCAAAACAATAAAACCGTCCAAAAAATCAGTTTTACCTCAAACCAAATAGAACTTATTAAAAGTTCGTAAAACCCCAAAGTAGTCTACCAAGCCCAAATAAAACCTATTGAGCAAGATAGATTCAAGCCCAATTAAACCTATGAGCCGCAGAGGCCCAAATACAAAAAAGTTACAAAAAAAAAAAAAAAAACAAATAAATGGCCTATGCAGGTCTCGAACCTGCGACCTTCGCGTTATTAGCACGACGCTCTAACCAACTGAGCTAATAGGCCATTACTGCTTAATTTTCTGACAAAAATATCCAACTATGTTAATGACTGACACGAACGGGGACAAGTTTTTGTGCTGGTTTATAGTATCATGCCAACACTAATAAGTGCTACTGCATATATATATATATATATATATATATATATATATTCTAATGTAAAACTTTTATGATAAAAATAAGATATTTTTAAATTATTATTTTTAATTAAATTTATTAGTTAAAATATGATTTATCTTTGAAGTAAAAGAGTTATATATATAGTCTATATAAAATAAATTTATCTCAACTTTTTCCATATCTACCTATCATTTTTATTATTCTTAACCGTTAATGATCAAATATTAAATGCACAAAAAATTATGAATTAAATATTAATTCAGTTGAAATGAATTATACTTTGAAATTTAAAAATATGATAGAGTTTAATATCCTTTATATGGTATGCATGCAAATAAATAATATAATCATAGATATAATCATAGATATAATCATAGATTAAAAAAATGAACTTTTTAATATAAGTAACCTCAATTGGATATAATTAATTTAAGAGGATAAAAGAGGATAAATGTAAAATATCTATGTATAATTATTTCAAATTCACCACTAAATATGTGTATGAAAAATCTATAAATTTTGAAAATAATTATAAAAGTAGGTTCTCATGAGTTAGACTTGAAAGCAAATAGATTGTAAATGAATAAAGAAACGATCAGGAGCATGTTCAAATTTTGTTTGTTTATATTTACTTATCAAGTTAAACAAACGATTTTGAATATGAATCTATTCATTTAACCTCGATTCATTTACGACTTTAAAAGCAAAGTTGCAATGATGAAGGAATGAATTCAAGAAGCCGGATTCAAAGTATAAGGTCAACAATCATATATTCATTTCGTGTTTGATAGAGAGGAGTATCGAGGCACCCTCAGTTTCCCTCTGATACTCAATTTTCAATTACCACAAATAGAGTCAAAACTAATTTAACCCTCTGATTATTAATGCAAAGTTCGAAAGAAACCCACGGCTTTGACGGTTAGTTCTCTAGTCCGTTTATTTTTGCGGATTCAGATTAGGATATCTAAAACTATTATCCGTTTATTTGAATTTAAAATTAATTTTTATTTTTATTTTTTTTAATTACTGAATTCGAATATTTAACGGATTCGGATATCCGATAGATAATGTTATTTAATCCGGATTCGAATATTATTATTCAAATTTAATGCGAATAATAAACGAATTCAAATTTTAAAATAATTTTACGAATTCAAATTCGAATATTAAAAAAAAAAAAATCAAAATCTGCTTGTACACACAAATTTTATGTCAAAAAATATGACAAGGAAAATTTGGAGTCAAATAAAAATTTTATTAATCAAACTTTGAGGTTACAATCTCTGAATATTCTTAAAGAAAGACATCCTTTGATTCTTTTCTTCAGTAAAACTTTGATTCAAGGGTCTTCACGACTTGATTTTGAATCGGTGAGATCTGCTTCAAGGGTCTTCTAGACTTGGTCTTGAAAAACAGGAATTATCTCCTTTCCTTTGATGAACAAGATCGGAGAGCAGCTTCTTAGAGAATTCTCAAGAACAAGCACCGCGTTCTTAGAATTTCTCTAATTTCTTCTTAAGAATTTTGAGAGGATTTGGCTCTTCAAAATCTTCTTCTCTTCAGGCTTTCTGAATTGTCAATTTGTGTTAATGGGAGGTCTCTATTTATAGTGGTAGCTAGCCAGGTGAAAGAGAGTTTTAAAAGAACTCAGCCTCCTTATTTATCTCTTAATTATTTTAATTAGAGATAATATCTTCTTATTTATCTCTTACTTAATTTAATTTAATTAGAGATAAAATATTTATTTTTATCACTTAATTAATTAAATTAGAGATAAAATATTTATTTTTTATCACTTAATTAATTAATTAAATTAGAGATAAAATATTTATTTATCTCTTAATTAATTTAATTTAATTAGAGATAAAAATTTATTATTTATCTCTTAATTAATTTAATTTAATTAGAGATGAAATTTTATTATTTATCTCTTAATTAATTTAATTTAATTAGAGATAAAAATTTATTATTTATCTCTTAATTAATTTAATTTAATTAGAGATAAAAATTTATTATTTATCTCTTAATTAATTTAATTTAATTAGAGATAAAAATTTATTATTTATCTCTTAATTAATTTAATTTAATTAGAGGTAAAATAATTATGACACATGGGTGAAATTTGATTGGATAACCCATGAATCCTTGCAATTTGATTGATCAAACCATGTGTACATATTTAATTAATTATAAAATAATTAATTATAATATGATATTATCAATTTCACATGGTAATGTATAATTTAATTGAAAATTTCTTAATTAAAAGAATTTCAATTGACACGTGGCAATTTGTAATTGGTTACAAATTTTCTCCTTCTACAAATGCCCCCTCAAGACTTGGTTACGTACACGAATTTTTTTTTTTTTTAGTGTAGCAAGTGGACAAGTCTTGAAATTTATCTACATCAATTAATTATCCTCATATAATTTTGCATATGAGATGAAAAAAATTGATTTAGCAAATATAATTTCCTATGCATCAAGATCGGCCCACCCTAAATGGTTTAACAAAAAAAAAAAAAAAATGGATATGGGCCAACATTGGCCTACGTAACAAAAATAGTTTTAAAGCCAAACTTAAAGTATTTTTCAAAGAGTTTGACTTGGTAAATATCAAAAGTTCATACCAAGCATGGCCCACACCCATTTGTTAAATCAATTGATCAGGCAAAACATGAAACCATGCAAATGACGTGTTTATTTTCCTAGCCAATAAAGAAGTTCAATTGGTTTACGAAACTTAAGGAACCAAAAACTCCTAGTCCGACTTCAATTTATAATCCAACTAAAACTCATCCTCCAATTTTAAAGGAATTCTAATGCACTTAGAAGTTTTATTCCTTGACCACATAGGACTTGAATTATTTCCCCTATAAAAGCAAGGCCTTCTCAAGCTAATTTGCATATCAAATTAATTGTCAAAGGTTGCTACGTTGGAGAGCTTAACAGGTGAGTCTTTTTTTATTTTTTTTATTTTTTTTTATTCGGTGCCCCTTCTCTATAAAATTATATATATATATATATATTTTAATCTCTTCCTCGAAACTTGAAGACTGCCTCACAAGAGTATACCCACTTTCATCTTTATACTCGTTCGTTCTGCCCCTGGCTTCTTGTACCTCTTGTTCGAGCTTGGTCACGTGCTTAACTTGTCAAGAGTGATCTTCCCTAGCTCACTGCGTATTGTGGTATGAGTAAGTTAAACAATAGAGTAAATAGGATACTCAACATCATTAGAAACCTGAAGAGGATCAACAACTTTAACGTAAAGCACCCCATCAACCAATATGCTGACGTCATCTTTGTGCTTTTTCTTTGATACAGGCCCAGATTGTGAGGAATTTTCTTTTAACTTATATTCTTCTTATTCTTATCAGAAGATAAACTCCTGCAGGTTTCATCAACACGGATTTGGTTTCCCAAATTCATATTATTCAAAACCACACTTAGTCCATTCTGAAATGAATTTTCCTTGAGTACATTGCTCGAATCCAATGCATCTTTACCAGATTCAACAACTAAAGCACCATTTCCTTTCACATGGTCACAGATGGCATCTTTGTTTTTCTTCTTAGTTTTCAAATCAAGTTTTCTTTCCACTTTTGTACGTGTTGCGTACCTTGGCCCCCACATTATCATTGCCATGCATACCACAAATTCTTTTGATTGCTTGCCACCAGGACACCTTGATCTTTTACAAAGCCATACATAAATATTCTTTTACTTGTCACCTATTCATATTTATTCATGCATGGTTTTATTACTTGTAAATTACATGCCTTTTGACAAAATATGATTTGGCTATGCTTGCTTGCGCCACTTGTTTCTTGCCATCATGAAGTCTTATTACATTAAAGCTATGCATTATTTTCTTAATGACACGTTAACACTTTAATGCCACTTTGATTCGTATCTAGTTGAATAAAGAATTTTTTTTTTATTCTTTATTTTGACTTCATGACTTTTTTTTTTTTTTTTACTAAGATATATATATATATATATTTTAATTCTCTACCTATTTTGACATTTTTTTTTGTAGAATCATCATGGTGTACTTCAAAGATCACAAAGATTATCTTGTGATTCTTTCCAAGGAAGACGAAGACATAAAAGAAGGATTATATCTCTCCACCGACAAGCCCATATCGGGTAGATATAAGTCCGCTTGGAAATCATTTGATTTTCCTACCACTTTGGAAGATTGGTCGATAGAACTTTCTCCAACCTCACAATCTTCTCCAAAGGCGAGATCTCTTCAGTCTAGTCTTCACGTCAATACTTCTAATCATGAGAAGTTTGACACGTTGGGAAGCCGTATCATTTCCGAAAGATCATATTGGGGATTTTCCTTCAAGATTTTTGGAGAGTTTGGTTACATACCAAAGTACTGGGAATGGACTGAAGATGTGTTATACCACTTCAACAAAAATTTGACGACTATTAGTATATATGATGCTGTTTATGCATCATTATACACTTATGATCACAACAAGGATGTCATTCGCGCTTTTTGTGAAGCTTGGTGTCCGGCTACTAATACTCTCCATCTTGCTACTGGGGAAGCTTCCATCTCCTTATGGGATTTGCATAAGCTAGGCGGTTTGCCCATTCACGGCATCTTTTATGATGAAGTCATTCCTTGTGCTGCCGAATTGACTGGCTTTGATAACAAGGGAAGATTCATCCCGAGATGTTGTGAATATCTATTTGCTGCATTCCATCTTTTGAAGCAAGGCAAGGAGGATAAGGTGTCTATTGAGGATTGGATCAATTTTTGGTTTCAAGGGAAATTGCGTTACACCAAACCACCTGCTCGAAAAGCAAAGAAGCTTGTTCGTCCAAAAGCTACACATAACCCTACTGGGATTCTTCGAAAATACCAAGGTCGGGGAATGGCAGGAGATGGAGCATTCACTACACTTGGAATCAAAGACAGTTTAACAACAGACACTTATTTAGCTGCCTTCCTTTCTTGTTGGATTTGTGTTTTCGTTTTTCCAAGTAAAGATTCAGAATTTGTTCGGCCAGAGACATTTAAGATAGCCAGCCTGATGGCGATTGGGAGAACTGTTAATCTCGCGGTTCCAGTGTTAGCCAATATTTACCATGGACTAAACCGAATTACACTTTCTGCTCAAGCGGGCTCTTCAGATGCGTGTTTTCCAATTCACTATATTTATGGGTGGCTAAGTTATTACTTCCGGACTCACTTTCAAAATCCAGATGATGTATATGGGCCTTTGATGAGCAAGTTTTCAGGAGAAGGTGGAGCTAAATACTTTGAGGATTATGACGCCCGCAAGTTGATTCATAGTGGCATAGTGTGGAATGCTAACTTATATCCCAGGAATAGAGATGAAGTGATTGTTGATGATGACGCTCTTAGTAAGATCAATCATGGCTACCTTGTTAATGTTCGTTCGAGCTATTTGCCTGCCCGATGTAACCAAGCTATCATTGTGGAACCTTACAGTCCTCATCGATTTGGGAGACAATTTGGGTTTTGTCAAGATATTCCCGGAGCTCTTAAGGAAGACATTCGTTCTGGATCCGTGGATGATTTATGTAGATTTTGGAGAATTTGCACTCGTTCTCATACAAAGTCCAGATTGATCTCTCCAGCTCGCTCTCTAAATCCTAATGATCATGCAACCGCAAGATACATAGAATGGTGGTCGAAAGTTCATGAACCATATCTTGAGCATTCTATTGATATTTTGATTTCGAGCATCCGTACATCACCATCGAAGAGAAGAAAACCTCCAAAGGATGTTAAGAAAAAGTCTTTAGAGATTTCGCAAGACAAATCGAATAAAGCCAAAGTCTCGTCCACCATAGATTTAACAGAGGAGCATGTGAAGACTTCACAAGAAGTTCCTCGATCAGTGTCATTAGTTGATGAAGGACAAAGGGTTTTACCGAAAGTCATCGAAGGGAAGCATAATGCGATCGTTGAAGATTCAATTGATGAGAGTGATCATGAAAGACATTGGAAGCGAACCAGGCCAAGGAAATCCTTTCAAGGTGATATATCCCCCGCCAAAAGTGAAGCTTCAGTTTCTAGTTCGCATGAGTTCAACAAACTTGCAGCTAAGATCAGGAATAATGTTTCAAGTACCGTTCCCAATCAAGAAGATGCTTGCCCTAATGTGATTGTTAATAATACTTCTCCTATAGTGAAGACTCCCACAGGCCCTCATGTTGAAGCTAGTCATCTTGCCCTTCCAGAATTTTCTAAGTTTAGTGCTGAAAAAGTGATATCCGATAGCCAGTTGAAGCTTGCAACTATTTTGTGGGAAAGCATTCAACCAAGGATTATTCGCGCTTCTTTTGATCGGGTTTCTTCACTTAGTGGTGATGTTCACAAAATCTTTGATGCAATAGAAGCAATCAAGTCCGTTGATTCATCCTTATTGAAAGGCATGGTGGAAGACTACTTTACACAAGTCCAGAAATTTAATGAGCTTGAATCTTCCATTTCTTCATCCAAGGATAGAATTGAAAGACTTCAAGCACTTGAAATTCGACTTAAAGATTCAATGTTACTTGAACATAAGACTGTTGAGAACCTTAACACCCTGCAGTCGAACTTGGCAGATGTAGAGCAAGAGTTCATTACTTTGCAACGCAAAAAACATAGATTTGAATCTTCGCTCCAAGAAACTGAAGATGAACTGAAAAGAAGAAGAACCGACACCTCCAAGATTCGTGAAGAGATGAATTCTGTTGAGTCTATTACTACCCTTACTGAGGATGAAGCCAAAAACTTAGATTTGTTGCGAAATATGTTGGAAGCCTCTCGAGACGACTTGAAGAATTTCAAATTGAAGCCCTGAATCCCTTTTGATGTAACTTTTTTTTTTTTGAAATTTATATTAGTTCTTAGGCTTGCTAGTTTTTTTTTATTTATTATTTTATTGTAAGTTTTTTTTTTTTTCAAGTTTGAAATAAAGTTAAATTTCTTTTTCTCCATATTTCATCTTTCTTTTGCACTTTCTGAAGCATTTTTGCATCATGCATGGACTACAAATTAAATTCCCAAAGATCTTTAATTTGCAAAAGATTTGTTTTACTTGAAAAATAATTTGAATCATGAAATTTGAATGGAGAATTATCATGATATTTTCAAGTGAACGAAAGATAATATTTGAATCAAAATTTTTTTTTTTTTTTTTTTGTTTGGACTGAACTTGGCAATGAAACCAAGCTGCCTACGTACCCTCGAATTTGAAGGATCAAGTCATAACGTAGTTCATCATTTTTTTTTGTGCCCTAACTTTTGCCTAAGTTGTCCTAGAAAGGATTTTCAACATAGCGGGCTTTTTTTTTTTTTTTTTTTTTATGTGCAGTTTAAGCTCGTGCTTAGGAGCAACATACAACAGTTTAAGCTCTTGCTTAGGAGCAACATACAACAGTTTAAGCTCTTGCTTAGGAGCAATATCTTCTTTAAGCATAGTAACGCTTCAAAAACTTTCCATTGATCGGTCCGACTTTGACGCCATCTTGATCAACGATCTTATAGGCACCATTGGTATAAACTTCTCGAACAACGTATGGTCCATCCCATTTTGAAAGGAACTTGTTGCCAATACGATGTGAAGTATTTATGGGTCTTCTTACAGCAAGGACTAAATCTCCAACTTGGAAAGATCGCTGCTTGACTTTCTTATTAAAAGCTTTGGATAGTCGAGCTTGATAGCACTCCAAGCGTTGTTGGGCTTCCAACCTTTTCTCATCCAGTGCTTCTAATTCTTCCAAACGTAAGCGTACATTGTCTTCACTAGAAAGATCTTCCTGGATTGCAATCCTTAATGACGGAATTTGTCGCTCAAGTGGTAGAACAGCTTCTACACCATAAACAAGTGCATATGGAGTGGCTTGAGTTGGTGTGCGATATGTAGTTCGATAAGCCCACAGAGCTTCTCCTATCCTTTCATGCCAATCTTTCTTTGAACGGTTAACAACTTTCTTGAGAAGATTGCACAAAGTTTTGTTAAAAGCTTCTGCTAATCCGTTTGCTGGAGCATGGTACATTGAAGACTTGTGCTGCCTGAAGTCAAACTGTGCACATAATTTGCTCATGTCAAACTGCTTCCCATTATCGGTTATGATGTGACGAGGTACACCATACCGATAAATGATGTTTGTTCTGATAAAAGTTGCAACAGTTTCTTTTTTTACTTCCCTGTAAGGTGCCACTTCTGCCCACTTTGAAAAATAATCTGTAGCGGCAAGTATGTACATATGCCCTAGTGAACTCTTAGGTAATGGTCCTACCAAATCAAGTCCCCAAGCATCGAACGGCCAAGATGTGACTGTCGGATGTAATGGTTCAGGAGGTTGATGGATGAAGTTTGCATGAAACTGACAAGCTTGACATTTCTTGGAGTAGTCCATGCTATCCTTTACCATTGTTGGCCAATAGTATCCCATTCTTTTAATTTGAAAGTGCAATTTAGCTCCAGACTGATGTGCACCACAAATTCCTGAATGAGCTTCTTGTAAGGTTTTGGATACTTCATCTTCTCCTAAACATCGAAGGAAGACACCATCAAAAGAACGGTGATAGAGCGTACCCTTGAAGTAAATAAATCGAGGAGCTCGACGTTTCACTTCTGTTTTATGCCTTGGATCATTGGGTAGCTTCCCATGCTCCAAATAATCAATCAATGGTTGTCTCCAATCTTCTTTTTCAACTTCGCAAACTGAAACAACATTGGATTCCGTATTGTCATCTTTAAAATCAACTGGAGGTAAAATCCATCGTTTGCAAAGAGGGACTTTTACTTCTACACTTGGCATGGCGAGAGCTGATGCTAGATTAGCTAGAGAATCTGCTTGCTTGTTCTCTCTTCTTGGTACATGTTCCAAGCTTACATTGTCAAACCATTCCAGAATGTTCTTCGTATAGTTTACATATGGTAAGAGGTCAGGCTTCTTAACTTCATAAAGTGAAAGAAGTTGGTTGATGACCAATTTGGAATCCCCAAACACTTTAAGTTGAGTGATCTTCATATCCACTGCCATTTCCAATCCGATGATCAGAGCTTGGTATTCTGCTACATTGTTGGAACAATTTTAGGTGAGAGTAAATGCATAAGGCAATACATCTCCTTCTGAAGTGACAAAGACAACACCTGCTCCAGCTCCATCTTGACGGGCAGCCCCATCGAAAAATAGTTTCCATGGCCTGGGAATTTCGATGAAAAGAGCATCTTCATCTGGGAGATCTTCAGAGAATTCCCAATCATCTGGAATCGGATGGTTTGCAAGGAAATCGGCAAGTGCTTGCCCTTTAACGGCCTTTTGTGGAATATAAGTAATATCGAACTCTTGTAGCAAAAGAGCCCATTTTGTTAATCTTCCACTGAGCACAGACTTGGACATGAGATATTTGAGGGGATCTGCTCGCGAAATCAAACGAACAGAATGAGCTTGCAAATAATGCCTCAGCTTTTTAACTGCAAACATCAATGACAAGCAAGTCTTTTCGATGGGAGAATAATTTAATTCAGCGCCATTGAGAGTTCTACTAAGATAGTAGAGTGCAGTTTCTTTTCCTTCATCATTCTCTTGTGCCAACAAAGCTCCTAAGGAACGTTCTTGTGCAGCAATATAAAGGATTAACGGCTGTCCTGGTATAGGTGCCTTCAGAATAGGTGGTTGTAACAAAAAGGTCTTAATGCTCTTAAAAGCATTACTGCAGGCCTCATCCCAGACAAAAGGGACATCTTTCTTCATTAGCCGGCTAAATGGTTGACATCGACCAGCCAAGTTTGAGATAAAACGTCGGATATATGCCAATCTTCCTTGCAGACTTTTAAGTTCATGCAAATTGCGCGGTTCAGGCATTTTCATGATTGCATCTATTTTTGATTGATCGATCTCAATCCCACGATGTCGTACGATGAACCCCAAAAACTTGCCCGAGGATACTCCGAACGCACACTTGAGCGGATTCATCTTCAATTGGTATCTACGCAATCTTTCAAACACTTGGCGAAGATCAGCAAGATGATCGGATTTTTTCTTTGACTTCACTACCAAGTCATCAACATAACAGTCGACATTCTTGTGAAGCATATCATCAAAGATCTTTTGCATTGCTCTTTGATAAGTAGCACCTGCATTCTTTAATCCAAACGGCATAACTTTGTAACAGTATATTCCTTTTGGAGTTCGAAATGCAGTAAGTTCTTCATCTCTTGGAGCCATGCGAATTTGGTTATAGCCAGATGATCCATCCATAAATGACAAAGCTTCATGGCCAGTTGTAGCATCCACCATTATTTCTGTTATAGGGAGAGGAAAGTCGTCCTTTGGACAAGCATTGTTCAAATCTCGAAAATCTACACAAACTCGAAGTTGACCATTTTTCTTTCTCACTGGAACAATATTTGAGATCCAAGTGGGATACTTGACTTCTCTAATAAAGCCAGCTTTGATGAGCTTATTGACCTCAGCTTCAATTTGGGGGATCAAGTCAGGATGGAAACGTCGTTGAGCTTGTTTGATAGGTCGGACACTTTTCTTGACAGCCAGATGATGCATAGCTACTTTTGGATCAAGTCCCGGCATTTCTTTGTAAGTCCAAGCAAAGATATCTCGATACTCTATCAAAAGATCAAGATAGGCTATTTCCTCTTCTGGTGGTAAGCAAGCATTAATAAAGATCGGTCGTGGATCTTCACTAGTACTGATGTTAATCTCCTTTAGCTCATCAATAGTAGCTTGATTTCCTTCTTCAAAGGACGAAGGGGCTTCTTGGGCTTCTTCTTCTTGAGATTTTTCACCAGTTTCTTTTACAGATACATGGTTCGAAGTAAAGATTTCTGTTTCTTCAAGTTCTTCTTCCTCTGAGGATGAGACTGATTTGGTTATAACCACTGTGTGCTTTCTAGCCTTTAAAACTTCACCAGTAGTTACCTTCCATTCGCTTTGCCTTTTCATTCGAGAATGAATTTTGCTGTGAAAATCTCTTGATTCCTTTAAAGTGGAAGATTTTCTTTTTCGGCCACAGTTAACTTCTTCAGAGTACGGACTTCCAAGCCTTGACTGAATGGAAATTGGTTTACTTACAGAAACTTCACTGCATTTTTCTCCCATTCGTTCAAAAACTGACCTTCGTGATGATTGAATGCTCAAACGATCAAACACTGAACATCGTGTTGAGCGTGCCCCCAAGCGATCAAACACTGAAAGTCCTGGTGGCTTCACTGCATCTTCTTGCTCCTCGGGAACTTCCTCCACATTTATGTACCTCGAAGTTTGTTTATGAATCTTCAATTTTAATGGAGAATACCCAAGCCCCTCTCTAGAAGTTCCGATGTGATCAGTCTTCTTTTGCCAGACCTGTCAGATCTTGAATGAACTTTGCGGTTTTTCTTTGCTAGGCTCTTTTGTCTCGTGAGCCAATTTTACGACATCCTCTTGTTTATACCCAGCTTTGACAAGCAACCTATAAGCGTTAGGATCAAAATCTTTAGCTCGATGAGTAGGAAGATCTTGATGTTCACAAAGAGGTTCTTCTATTGGCCTAACAAATCCTTGCAGTGGAGGTATAAGGCCTCTTGATTCTTCCAAGTTAGTGAGGGGAAGAGTCAGATCTTTTAAACCTTGAGCAATTTCATCTTCTCCAATTGTGGAAGAAGCCAAATTCTTTCCCTTTTGCTTTAATTCTTGCATCGGGTTGGACATTACTTCTTCAATAAATGTATCTTTGAGATAAAACTTTGCATCTGCGAAATGTGCTTCTGCTATAGTAAATGGCTTAGAGTCCGCAAGGATCGTCTTGACTTGACCGTTTCTGCAATACTTGAGACATTGGTGCAGAGTTGAGGAGACTACACCATTTTGATGTATCCACGGTCGTCCTAACAACATGTTGTACGTCGTTTTGGCATCGATTACATGGAAAAGTGGACTTGACTCCATATCTCCAATGAAAAGTTGAAGTCTAAGTTTTCCAAGAGCTCTTTGTCCCCCTTGGTTGAATCCTTGGATCATCAAGCGGCTTTGCATCAATTCGTCCAAAGGAACTCCCAATTCTTTCATTGTCATCAACGGGAGTATGTTGACAGCAGAACCATCATCGATCAAGATTCTATTGATCTTCTGTTCCCGAGTATATCCTACGACGAACAACGGCCGATTATGAGGGGTTGACCCTAGTAATAGATCCTCATCAGAAAAGTTAATTTTCGTAGCACAAGAATGCTCATCAACTTCAAATGCTACTGAGTCTGTGTTGTTTTCATTATCTTCATTGCCACCGTTACGGTAACAAGTCATGAAAACCAAATCTTCATTTCTAAGCTGAATTGGCATGAATTCGTTTAAAGTGATTTGCCTCCTTGACTTCCTCTCTACTGAATTTTTACCCCGAGATGGGATTTTTGCTTCTTGAGGCACATTAGGCTTTGGGAATTTAGGTGGTTGTTTGAACATCTTAGTTCTTGTAAGCACTTTCACAACTTTTGGAAGATTCTTCTTTTTGCTTTTTCGGCGTGTGACTAGAGTCCAACCATCGTGATCTTGATTTTGTCTTTGAAGCAAATAGTTGCCCCCACTTCCCTGAAGATCCACTATCGTACTTGTACTTGGAGCCAGTATGATAGGATCAAAAGAGCCAAATTTTATGGTTCTATCCAGCAAATTGGATTGAGAAACCGTATTGACTGATGTCAAATTTGACGACATCGTTTCTTCTTCAAACTCGATTTTTCCTTCTTCATAGAGTCGCATAATTCTATCCTTCAAAATAAAGCACTTCTCCAGAGGATGGCTAATCAAGCGATGGTACTTGCAATAATTGGAGTCTTCTACTTTATCAGCTTCTTCAGGTCGCTTCATTTCTGGCAACTGAATCAGCTTAGTCTTTAAAAGTTCTTCAAGAATGCTTGAAACATCAGAATCAGGAAAAGGATACTTCTTTTCTTGTCTCTCCTTCAAAGTGATCTTGCCTTTACCTTTGTCTTGGATGGGAGAAGATTTCATCTCTTGAGATTGTTTTGACTTGGGAGATATCATGAGTGGCTTGGTAGTCACAGCCATGGACTGTTTGCTTTCTCCCTTGTTGGTAAAGGTTTTGCCCCCTTTGCGGGTATCTTGTTTTTCCTTGGCTTTCTTTGGCTCTTGCACCGGAGGTTCTTGATTTCCAGCAGCTGTCATACTCAACTCCATATCATGAGCACGAGTGGCTAGTTCTTCAAAGGTCTTAGGCTTGATGCCTTGAAGAATGTAACGCAAGCCCCAATTCATGCCTTGGATGCACATGTCAAGGGCAGAAGACTCAGACAGTTTTTCTTTGCAGTTAAGGCTCAGATTTCTCAATCTGTGGATGTAATCAATGACTGGCTCATCCTTCCATTGACGTGAGCTTGTGAGTTCGATCATGCTGACTAAGCGACGAGTGCTGTAGAATCGATTAAGGAATTCACGCTCAAGTTGTTCCCAGCTGTCAATCGTCCCAGGCTCGAGATCAGTATACCAATCAAAGGCGTTGCTTTTTAGGGAGCGAACGAACTGCTTCACCATGAGATCCCCATAGGTACCAGCATTATTGCAAGTTTCCACGAAATGTGCAACATGTTGGCGTGGATTTCCTTTTCCATCGAACTGCTGAAACTTTGGGGGTTGATAGTTCCCAGGCATCCTCAGACGATCGATCCTTTGAGAATATGGTTTTGCATATGTATATGAAGGTTGATTGATGCTTTCAACTTGATCTTTGATAGCCTCCTTGATAAGATCCTTGAGCTGACTGGTAGTGACGAGCTCATTGATCTTTTCTTCGGAATCCTTAGCAACTTCTTTGCCAGAGTTCTCACCATCATCTTGAAAGATTGATTGCCAATTTTGGTTTGAAGCTTCGTTCCTTTTTCCAGTGAGACCGGCGATCTTGTCCATCATGGAAGCGATCTGGTTATCCTTCTCTTTGATACTTGCTGAAAGAATTTCAACAGATTTTGCCAGAAGTGCAACTTGTTCTTCCAATGATGTGGTGCCAGTTGTCATGACAGCCATTACTCCAGAACTTGATTTTGGAGCAGATGATGGAATAGGCTTGTTGCTTGAGTAGCTATCTTGTTCTTTGTATGTTAACTGGCGACTTGCACTTGATCCTCGAGGAGAATCAACTTGTCTAGCAGAAACTTCTTCTAAGTCTTGAATTGGAGAAGAAGTGTCATAGAGGGGGTTTTGATTGAGCACCGGAAAAGTTTGCTCATACAATTCAGCAAGAGTTTTGGTCTTGCTCCTAGTGCCATAAGGATGAGCAGGGATATCAATGCTTGACGATGAAGTGGGGTAGACTGCAGGATTAGCTCGAGCAGGCTTGAGAGTTGGTTTGTTAGCAAGGTTCTTCTTGGGAGCCATTGCAACTTGATAACTTGAGTTTTGAAGAAAAGAGATGAAAGGCAGAGATTGTCCCACTGGGCGTGCCAAAATTTGTACACACAAATTTTATGTCAAAAAATATGACAAGGAAAATTTGGAGTCAAATAAAAATTTTATTAATCAAACTTTGAGGTTACAATCTCTGAATATTCTTAAAGAAAGAAATCATTTGATTCTTTTCTTCAGTAAAACTTTGATTCAAGGGTCTTCACGACTTGATTTTGAATCGGTGAGATCTGCTTCAAGGGTCTTCTAGACTTGGTCTTGAAAAACAGGAATTATCTCCTTTCCTTTGATGAACAAGATCGGAGAGCAGCTTCTTAGAGAATTCTCAAGAACAAGCACCGCGTTCTTAGAATTTCTCTAATTTCTTCTTAAGAATTTTGAGAGGATTTGGCTCTTCAAAATCTTCTTCTCTTCAGGCTTTCTGAATTGTCAATTTGTGTTAATGGGAGGTCTCTATTTATAGTGGTAGCTAGCCAGGTGAAAGAGAGTTTTAAAAGAACTCAGCCTCCTTATTTATCTCTTAATTATTTTAATTAGAGATAATATCTTCTTTTTTATCTCTTACTTAATTTAATTTAATTAGAGATAAAATATTTATTTTTATCACTTAATTAATTAATTAAATTAGAGATAAAATATTTATTTTTTTATCACTTAATTAATTAATTAAATTAGAGATAAAATATTTATTTATCTCTTAATTAATTTAATTTAATTAGAGATAAAAATTTATTATTTATCTCTTAATTAATTTAATTTAATTAGAGATGAAATTTTATTATTTATCTCTTAATTAATTTAATTTAATTAGAGATAAAAATTTATTATTTATCTCTTAATTAATTTAATTTAATTAGAGATAAAAATTTATTATTTATCTCTTAATTAATTTAATTTAATTAGAGGTAAAATAATTATGACACATGGGTGAAATTTGATTGGATAACCCATAAATCCTTGCAATTTGATTGATCAAACCATGTGTACATATTTAATTAATTATAAAATAATTAATTATAATATGATATTATCAATTTCACATGGTAATGTATAATTTAATTGAAAATTTCTTAATTAAAAGAATTTCAATTGACACGTGACAATTTGTAATTGGTTACAAATTTTCTCCTTCTACACTGCTGTCATCTCTAAAAGTGCTATCTTTGCTAAGATATCATTGATTGAAGTAATCCGAGAAGGTGAAAATCAGGCTGGCTAGACCTTGAGACTTGAGTTGTGCATATGGTGTTGTCCTACACCTTTCCTCGCACTGGTCCTTGATGGAAGCCGACGCTGTTTATGTAGAGCTCGGCAGTACTCGAAAGGAGGGTCATATCTATCACCTCACAGCTTTCGAGATCGTGCAAAAAAGTAGATGTGATAATTTTAAATATGATATAATTATAATATAATACGAAAAAAAATAATTAAAATATAATAAAAAATAATTCGTACATGATACGAATATACGAATTTATTAAAATATATATAATATGAATTATTTACGTATCAAAATTTGTATAAATATATAATATCTTAAATACAATTATGATATAAAAAAAAACACCAATACGACACAAATAAAAAAATTATCAAATCTACAAAAAGGTTATCCACCAAGATGTTCTGAATTCTAATCTACAAAAAGGTTATTCATTCGTTCCTAATTCAAAAACCATGTTATCTGTCAGTTAAAACAGGTTCAAGTTCATTCCTAAAAGAAAAAACAGAAATATCTACTACACCAGTTTCATCCGTGACAGATCTTAATATTTAATTTTTGAAAATTCAATTAAAAAAATAAATTTATATATATTTCATTTGAGCTATGTTATAAATAATTAAAACAAATTATTATAATATTTTACTATAACAAAAATTAAACAAAAAAATATATCAAATTTTGATTAATCATAAAGGTTTTAACATTATATATGCATATAACAACTAAAAAATATAAACATATATTTTAAAAAATAAAATAACAATCTTAACAAGAATTTTGTTATTTTTGCTTTGTAAAGATGTTGACAGTGACAGAAAAAAAAAAAGATTTTATAATTAAAATTTAAAAAAATGAAGAAAAAAGTTAGCATAACTACTAACTAGTAAAAAGAGATTTTTGGAAGTCTCGGTAGGATTTTAATTTTTAAACTTGATAACTCAAAAGACAAGCATTAAGTTACAAACAAAATTGATTAAATTTGGAATTGAAGAATAGAAGAAAAAAAACTATAAGAGTAACGGCAAGTGACAATAAAATAAAAAAAAAATTAACTTTACAGTTTACAATATTTTGTTGAAGTCTTATTGAGAAAACTAACATTTAAAAAATTTAATTTAACTTCACATAATTATGACTTAATATTTATAACAAATCAATTAATTTGAAACGTTATAAATAATAATTGATGGATAAAATAAAAAAATAAATAATAATGCAAGTTTAATTTTTTAAAATTATAATGCATAAAATAAGTTGTAGAGAAAAATAAAAAATTAAATAAATATAAATTTTATTTTGAGGAAGTCAATTTATTTTTATTTAATATATAACTACATATAAATATATATAAAAAAATTCAAAATTATTTGGGGCGATAAGACCCCCACTGACTTCCACCAGGATCCGCCTCTGACCCTCATACCCAAGCTATATGTATTTTGATATGTAAGATATGCGACCTCAAAGAGTTATTAAACTTACTAAAATCTGACACTTGTGAGTGAAAAAATAATAATTTTTTCAAAAAAATTTATAAGTACAAAAATATAAATAATTTTATAGGTGAATAATTTTTTAATTTAGTGAATAATTTTTTAAAAAATAAATATATATTTTTTAATATATATATATATATGAAGTTTGAAAAAAAAATATCCCTATTTTATAATTATATTTAACTTATTTTATAATTTTATCAACTGTCACTTGACTCGTGACATCAATTCAATCACTATTTTTATATTAATATAAATATAGATGTAATGGGATCCCAAACACTGAATACACACTCGCTCTTACATTTACATTGTACAATCACAACAGAAACGATGAAATGGCATTTATAGTTATACAGTGACACAATCTAAACAAAAACACAATGCACCAGGCCAAACATGAAAAAAAAAAAGTGGAAGAAATCACCTCAGCTAGTGATTATAAAGAAAAAAATTTACGAGTAAGTTCTAAATCATGAGTCTGAGTCCTGCTAGCTTGCTAAGCACAACTCATGCAGCTCGTTGAGTATCCATTCCTCGCCGGTGTGTCCGCCCAAGACCAAGACCCTAGTCCCTCCAACCACACAGGTACTATGACCCCAAGCAAATTTCGGTGGTTGCCCAGGCACATTGAGTGTCCTCCATGACGGTTTCTCCTCCGAAGGATCCAGAAGGAAGAGCTGAGAAGGAGAGTGCAACCCAGCAATCGAACCACCAAAAATAGTTATCCTCCCACAAGGCATGCTTACAGCAACGTGATCAAGTCGAGGAGGAGGTACTATGGCACTTTGGCTACCGATGCTGGTGGTGAAGGCACTACAGTCCAGTTGCCTCCACTGTGGTTCTTCATCCTCGAAATCAATGGTGTAGGCTTCACCGGATCGCAATTGCAAGTTCCCGCTCTTTTCAAGCCCTCCAAACATAAGAATTTTAGTACGACCATAAACTGAAAGTGAATGGCCCAACCTAGATGGAGGTGTCCATGATGTTGGAATCTCTATCCATGTTGGTTTGTCAATAGTGAGATCCAAAAGGTATGTGTCACTTAGAAGCACCCCAGCATCTGTGCACCCACCAGACACGACCAACTTAGAACCATCTATCGTGCAAGAGCTATGCCAAGATCGAGGGAGAGGGGGAGTTCCACCGAAAACTTCTTTCCATGTAGGCTGTTTGGCATCCAAGTCAAGAACAAAGACATCATTGAGCAATCCTTGCCTTCCGCATCCTCCAAATACCACCAAACATGAACCATTCAGGCACGAGAGAGTGTGGCCCCAACGCCCTGGAGGGGATGATTCCACACTCACCTGCTGCCACTCTGGATTTGCAGCATCAAGATCGAGAACAAATGTGTCGTCCATTGGCTGCATGTTGACTCCCTCCCCTCCAAAAAGCACAATACGGTTCCCCGCTGCACATGCACTAAAGTTGCAACGTGACGGCTCCACTGATCCTCCAACAGTCATTTTCCTCCAACAAACTGCCTCAAGAGTGGTCAGTTCTCTGGTAAGACGTCCCCACCCCAACTTCTTAGTCATCATTTCCAATGTACCAGTGACTTCTCTTCCCCAGGCATTCTGACATACCATCTTCCTCACATGCTCATTTTTTGTTAGATGGCGTATCCTTCTGCAGACAGACCCAATGGAAGCGACATCCCTTGGTGTCAACCGTGATAAAATGTTATGAGCCAAGACTTCATCAGAGAGTTGGAGTATCCCACATATTTCTTGATGCTGACTCAATGGTGGATTTCCGCTCAAATGAGAGTATTTAGCTGTCTGATCCAACAGCTGATTACAAGTCTCTTTGAAAACCGGATATGTTACATGGTTCAGATCTAGTTTTGCTTCAGAAAAAACTTGAATACCAATAACGTGTGTGACAGTTCCATCATCATCATGTATAAGTGCAAGTTTTAATGTGTTCACCATTGGAGTGCCGTCCTTCCTGAAATTCAGAAGCTCACCTTGGAATTCAATACCTTGCTCAAGACATCTTCGGATCTCAGAAACAACAAAAGGATCTACCAAAGGGTGCCGTCTTTGAGCACGTCGGTCTCTATACTGTAAGAATCGACTAAAACAAAACAAAAAAATAAACCTCATAAAGAGTCAATCTAAATCTTTTCAAACAGGAGATTATTAAGAGATGATAAAACGTCACAATTAAGGAAGCATAAATGAAGGTGTATTGCTTTAGGGCATTACTGAATATGAAAATTTAAAAGCAAAGAAACATAAGATAATCTCAAAGTCCCAGAAGCAAACTTCTATTACATAATTGAGGATACCAGCCAAAAAGATGCCCATAACATGGAAATAAATTAACCTCTGGAGCAATTTTTATTCATGCAGCACACCAGCCAAATCCAGAAAAAAAGTGTAGAAACTTTTCCACTCCATGTTGCTCCTTCTGAGGAGGAATGCTTGAGTATGGCAAATTCTTTTAAGACAATGAAAATTAAAACAATCAGAAGCTGGATGTCTCACTAACCATGAAAATCTCAATTCCTTTTCAATCCAGGAAAAAGGAAAGAGTTAATTATGCAGCAAGCTTACACCTTCTGTAGGTTCGTTTTACCAGAAAAAGGTTTGCCATCATTTTGAGTTATTACGTTGCTCTTGACAAACTTGTTGCTAAATATTCAAAGAAGATGACTGCTATTCACATATATTTAGGGTAGTTTAGGGCCTAGAAGAAATATTTTCTACTGCTCAAGCTGGAAAGATGACCTAAATGACACACTAAAAAGCCATCTTTTCAAAAAGGAGAGGCCCAACTAGGTAGATACTTCACTGCTTTTCCATGCAACCCCTTCTTTTTCTGATTATTTGCAATGCAATTGAACAATCGAACACACCATATTCGGTTCTTCTTAATTCATCTCATATTGATCTACATCTAAAATGGATACTACTTATGAATATAATGGAAAATTTTCACTTAGTAGAATTTGCATCAATAAGATTGTCTAGCATTTATTTTCTATCTTTAATAATATAGCCTTGATTGGAACCAACTGTCCTACCAGATGAAACTGAAACTAGTTGCTCTAGATGATTTCCTAGATCTAAAATCGTCAATCATTTATGTGAAAGCCATCATGAATGTTCATTTGGAAAAATGGTTTATAGCATGCCTTTACTATGTTGAAAAAGTAGATTGCAAAAGTGGCTTTAATCTATGTTACTCAGACTCGGGTATGAGTGTTGGATATGAGTATGTGTCCGACACGGGTATGTAAAAATTTTCTAAAGTTTTTTCATGTATTTGGACGGTCATATCCCCATACCCATGTCTGAATATGTGTCGAAAACGGGTAGTTCAGGAAAAATGAAGAGTCGGAGCAAAATAGCCTTTAATGATTGAATCAATTTGGTGCATACTCTTCTCACTGTCTCTATTACAAGTTACAAATAGTTTCTACTTGCTCAATCCCAATAATTGTACTTAACCGTGATTTAATAAGCCAAATTATGTTTACTGGTTCTTTGACATGGTATCAAAGCATTTCTCATTTAGCAATCTAAAAGATCCAAAGTAATGGATCTGCACTCGGTTCACTTTGTCAAGCCCTCTAGGCAAAGGGGGCATGCTAGAGATACAATCCATTTTTAGTTCCTAAACACAAATGTCCCAAAATAGTTACAGCTATAAAAAAAAAAAAACTAATGATTAATCACTGACAAACTTCCAATGAAACCCCTTATATATAGTAACTATTTATGAACTAAGGACAAAAGGAAGTTACTTAATTTAGCTAGATGTGGAAAACACAGGTGAAATTCTTTAGGTGAGTTCTAGAAGTTCCATTTTTTTTAAATGATTAAATAAAAAAATAAAAATCTAAAGATTGATGGATCTTTGTTGAACAGATCAACAATATGAAAAGAATCAACTAAATATGGCATCTCAACACAAATTTATTTGATGGTCATTGAAGAGTAGACAACTTTTAATAATTTTTTAGTTAAAATACCAGTTTAAATCAAGCACTAAAACTTGTTAAAATTTTCCAATTTTTCTATATATGATCTATTAAAGTTTAATAAGATCAATCAATCTATAAATTTTGATATTTGATTTTAGTTTTTATTTAATCATTATCATATAAAAACTTTACGAACAAAAGGAACCAAAATTTTGTCAGAATTAGAGTATCATATTATCAAGCTACCAATACCTATTTTCTCTAAATACTGAAGTGTCAATGCAATTAGTTTAACTTTCTAATCTCTAAAATTTTCAAGAATGGCAACTATTTAAGGACAAAAGGGATAAAAAAAAAAGTCCAGAGACCAATCATGAACATGAATTTTTAATTTGTTTTCTTTTAAGAATATTATACAATTAAAATTTAGCTTAAGGCATATATCCCTCAAATTTGATAATTAGAATCTAGTTGACGCTGCATGTTTAGTTAGTTCCGATGGTTGGCACATGAAACAGAGAAATATGCATTATTAATACCATTATATAGCAATGATTAAGAACTAATTTTATGTTAATTTGCTAATTTTCACCTTCATGCCATCAAAATCAAATGAGTAGCATTACTCTATTAGATAACAGTTAACTCATTATTTTGATCAAATTTGGTTATTGAAATTTGAGTAACAAATTAACACTTCATAAATTATCAACTTTCTCTTAAAATCACTCAAAAAACAGATCTGTAAATTTTATGTTTAAACCTAAAAATATATATTATTAACCTGAAATTCAGTTTTTTTTTTTACTTCCGTGTCACATCAAAAAATTACTTGAAATAAAAAGAAAAGAAACTAAAATATATAATTTTTATGCTAAACAAAAAAAAAAAATAGAAACTAAAATATCTTACCAGTTCCGACCAAGGACTTCGTCGGCTCGGTAACCGGTGAAAACCTCGAAGACTTTGTTGACATAAATAACGGGGAAATCAGGTTCAAGAGCATCGGAAACAACGAAAGAAGTCGGAGTTGTAGGGTAATACAACAGCCCTGGCTTCAACGGAAGCTCGCTCTCTTCTTCTTCTTCTTCTCCATCTTCATCGTCTTCGTCGTATTCTTCTTCTTCTTCCATTTGTTCTAATTTTTCTTCTTCCTCTTTTGAAAATCGCTGCCGCTTTCCATTGCTTTGCATCACTTCTTCTTGCTTAGACATTTGCCTCTTTTTTTCTTTTTTTTTTTTGCTTTCTTTCTCTGTTCCTATCGGAGCGTGAGCTTTGATTTTCCCTTCTACAAGTTTTATTCTGTTTTGTTGGAGATATTTAGGGTAAATTTTAAAAAGATACTTCAACAATGGAATAATTATTAAATAATCTAATGGTCAATAATTATTTTAAAAAAAGAAATTAAGATAAAAAAATTATTAAAAAAGAAATTCTAAAGATAAATTTATCCTTAACGAAAAACCATCTCCTTCCCATTCTTCTCCCCAAATGCAATCGTTCCCCATTTTTTCCTCTATAAAATTCTCAAACCTTTTCTCTCTCACTCAACAACAACTTCATCTTCTACTATTTCTTCTCTCAGACGTTCCCCTCTCTTATTTCATTCCTCCAATGCCTTCATCTAAAACTCCTCCCAAATTCACACCATTTAGTCGTCTGAACACCAACAAACTCAACAAATATTTATACAAATTTATTGATGAAGATAAGAAAAATTATGGAAAAGGAAAGAAAAACCCATGTACAGTTTTGTAATATTCGAGAAAACACATGAAACGCCCTTGCATCCTTCCCCACATGGATCTCCTCCAACAGGAATCCACCCAAGAAGTAGTGAGGAACCTAGAGAAGTATATAAGCTATTATTGTTGAAACTGGGGGACATACAGAAAATAAAGAAACAATTACTACAGCCTTCCTTTGACTTGCTTTGAGAAACTTTTAAGTTTCAAAAAAAACCTTCAATGTAAAAATATTTTAAAGTAGAGATGGAACGTGAGGGAAGAGAGGGAAAAAAGTTACGGGTGGGAAAAAAAATTAGGAAGAGAAAAAAAATACTTCTTTATTTTTTTTTTATTAAAGATAAATTTATCATCATAATATTTTTTAAATAATTTTATATTTTTTTATTTCTTTTTTATAAATTATTTTTGAGTATTAGACCTGTAAACAATAATTTTTGTTGGATAGCATGTTTTCCAAGTTCTCCCAGATATTTATGTGTTAAAATTTCTTTTGTCCAAAATGGCCTTCTTTACCTACCATATTTGCAAATTTTGCCTCCCTTACTTCCACTTCAATATTGTTCATTAGTAATTATATTAATTCATTAATTAACTTAATCTAATATACATGTAACAACCCATTAAACATTTCTACAAAGTTTAAAAAAATTATTATCAAAGAATAATTTTCCCTTTTCTCAATTTTGGGATGATATTATATTTGTATTTCTTAAATTAAGTTAACAATATAATATAAAATTTTGTTAAAACATATTATTATTTGTTAAATATTTTGAATAATAAATAAATTTAATTACAAATAAATTTATTCAAAGATTAAGATACTCGCCTTACAGAACGTATTAGACTTGGCTATGTTTAGAGGCAAAATTTTATTTTGTTTTAAAAAATATAATTTTTTTGATTTTTTGCTTTAATAAGAAAAGTATTGTTATATCTCACTCAATGAATTCGATTACGTCTTTCCAATAAATTGTATAATATTTTAATTATGTAAAATTTATAATTTTTTAAAAAAATTCTTATAAAACTCATCACTCTTATGTGTTACATACTTATAATAAAGTCGTTCATGAGTCGGATCGAGTCGGACCAGATTCGATTATAGACTTGATAATTTATGTGTTTGTGTTGTATTTGTATATTTTCATATGTTATAATCGTGTTTAAAGTATTATATTATATATATAAATTTTGATATGTTAATAATTCGTGTTATATAAATTTGACATGTTCATATATTCGTGTTATTTTTTTATCGTATTTTAATTATTTTTTATATCGTATTTATATCTTATTCAAAATTGTCGAATCTATTAGTTGGTACTTTCATAATCCTTAAAAAACCCGGCTTAGTTTGCCAATGAAGGCTCAAAATAGAACACTTTTATATTGTAAGTTATTTATTATGCTTTGAACGCAATTTTATTCATTTCTGTTTTTTCTCCTATTAAAGTCTCTAAACCCATGATTTTGAAGGAATTTATCATCTAGCAAGGCAGGCATAAATTAATTTTCAATCCCAAAAGGAGAGTAGCAATTTGGTAATTAAACAAAAGTTGAGTGGCAAGAGATAAGAGTGTGCGTCCACGTCGTGTAGTGACAAACACGTGTCGAAGTGAAATCCAAGAGAAAAATATCTGAACCTAACCTGCCACGTCATCAATGTGCGAGGAAGATATTTATTTTAGCGTCAGGATGTGGCGGGGATTAGAATCCATGATCTCATCCCTTCCTTTCCCACACTTCTATGGTCCCTTCACTTACTTGATACTTTATAAGATCCGTATAAATTAGATTATTCGTCGATAAATTTTATTCGAATTGAGTAAATTTTAAAATAAAATATTTTTAATTTAAGTTGATTTGATTTGATTTAAATTATTATTTAATAAATAAATAATATTTAAATTTAATTATAAAATATATTAATATTAATATTAAATAATTTTTTAATATTTTTTAAATGATAAAATGAGTTTTTCGAGCTTGCCGAATTGAATTTTGGATAAACAATTTTTTTATTATACAAGATCCAACTCGATTCATGAATATGTCTAGCTTTAATACCCTATCATCCAAATTCAAGAACTAACTTAATTTAGTTGATTGATTGGTTCATACAAAACAATAAAATGATATTCAATATATTTGAAATTTAAATTTTAACATTTATAAATTTTTTTATCCCCAAATTACATTCTCATTTATATATATAAAAAAAAAAATCAATGTGCAAAATCGCATGAACAAAAAACCAAAGGCTACCCAAAAGAAAGAAAAAAAAAAAAAGGAGAAAAAAGATCAATGCAAAATTGGTTTCTATAGGTATATGTTCCGTCTTAATCAAAATTGTGATAGATTCGAATTTTATTGACGATCTATCTAAATTTAATGATGTATCTTACCGGAATCAATTAATTAATCAGATTCAATAATAATTAATCAGTTTAGTGGAGAACCCGGTTGGTCAACATTTCCAGCCTAATGACTTCAACATCACCTTGGGGCCTCATAGAACACTTCAACCTAATTTAAACCCTCTACTAGTCTAGCTTTCTTTCACTTCATAGGCCTTAAGCTCTGTCACATTGATTCTTCATTTTTTTTAAGTATTCGTATCCGACATCTGTGTTCGACGTATATTTAGACATGAATATGAGAATATGATTTCAAAAACCCTCCAAATACATGAAAAAATTTAAAATAAATCAAATATATCCGTATCCGATATTCACACCCAAATCCGAAGAACATAGCTTAAGCTTCTTGACATGCTAAATGGATGGAAGCTTTTCCATGTCTTCTAATTTCCCTTTTACTTTTGGCACTTTTGAGTCTTGATCTCTTCCTTTTCTTGGAATGTCTTTTTCGTTTTCCTCTGCAAACAGAAAGTCCTTTGTTATATATAATCTTGCTAGTTTTGCATGATCTTCCCAATATTGGTTTGCTTGATCAGGTGGCTCTGTTAGTATAATTTTCCATTACTTCTTGGTCTATGGTCATCTCCATGCTTCTGGACATTGCTAAAATCGCAACTTGTTTCTCCTGATTAAACTTGAATGCCGACGAATTCAGCTTTGCCAGATTATTGCCTGATAAAAGAAATAACTAACCCAAGTAAACAAAAAAATCACCAATTGCAAGTACAGATGCAGAAACAGTAATCGTTGGCTAGTGCATCCGGTCTATATTGCTCCGACTCTTTATTTTTTTTGAAGTACTCATGTCTGACGCATATCCGGACATGAAATATATGGGGATATGACCCTCTAAGAACTCTCCAAATGCATGGAAAAACTTTTAAAAAATCGAACATACCCGTGTCGGACACATACTCGTATCCGACACTCGCACCTAAGTTTAGAGGTGTTCACTATTCGGTTTTAACCGAATTAACCGACCAAATTTTTTTTCTGTTCGGTTAATCGGTTAATTCGGTTCGGTTAAGCGAAAATAACCGAATTACACGAATTAACCGAAATTATAGTAAATGACAATCCCCTTTCCAGTTTAAGTCTTTTTTTTAATTAATTTATAAATAAAAAAATAAAAATAAAAGTATAAACAAAAAAAACCTAACCTATAACTGCTTAGTTTGGCAGTGCTTCTTTGTTTTGAGACTTATGTAATGTTCATTATGTTTTACCATGCTTTTTTAGTTGTTTAGTATGTTTAGTTGTTTAGTATGTTTGATATTTGGATTTTATAATAGTTTTATTATGCTTTCCTTTTGGATTTTGGTTGGTTGAATAGATTATTTGGATATAAAATCATGTATTAAAATAGGTTACAAAATAAATTAGGTTTTTATTTCGGTTAATTCGAAAATCGACCGAATTAACCGAAATAATTTCGGTTCGGTTAATTTACCGTTTTAACATTTCGGTTCGGTTAACGGTTAATGAAAAAACAAATTCGGTTAATTCGGTTAATGGTAATTCGGTTCGGTTATTAACCGAATTAACCGTTTGAACACCCCTACCTGAGTCCGAGTAACATAGCTGCATCACTGCTTGTTGTTCCTTTTTAAGTTATTTCCAAAGGGATTAGGCTATTTCCTCCAATTAAGGAATTAGATAATATGGGAAGAATTCTACTTAAATCTCCTAAATCCTTACTGATAATAAAGTGAATTTATCTCTAAGTCTAAGCAATGTTCGGTAAACTTAATGTCTTTTTTTTCATTGTTACTTAGTCTTAACCTTCACTTCATGCAGGCATATTTCCCAGAGCGCTGAGCAAAGTGCTACATTTGCATATGCCGCGGTTTTTTGTTAGTGTTTGGAGGTTGGTTTCTCTCTTCATTGAGAAGGCAACACTGGAAAAGGTATTTTCAAGTGTTAAAACTCTTTAGATGAGTAACAATCTCACTGGCCCCTATGCTGCTATGCATTATTTATACTTAATGGTGGTTGACATATGTTTGCAATCTATGTTGCTCTTACTTTTCATTTTTTTTAAATACCTGTATTCGACACATATCCGGATATGGATATGGGGATATGACCCTCCAAATGTATAGAAAAACTTTAAAAAAATTGGACATATCCATGTCAAACACATACTCATATCCGAAACTCACATCCGAATTCAAGTAATGTAGTTTGCAACATGGAGTTTAGTGCATCTTTATACCCAAAAAATAGGGCTCAATATGCCCAATTGGCTAAATTGGCTTGTCTATTATGCCCAACATGGAGTTTAGTTAATTGGATTATGGTTTTATTGAACTAGATTATATTATGTGATATCCGATTTGGTTTGGCTTGGCTTGATTTGCAACAATGAATGAAGATTGTAATTGTGACCAAAGAAGACGAGAAGAAATCCTTTATAGAGGAGATAGGTGAGGAAACTGTGCCGGTCGAGTATGGTGGTAAAGCAAAGCTTAC
Organism: Fremontodendron californicum; assembly: GCA_030761205.1. Lineage (NCBI taxonomy): Eukaryota > Viridiplantae > Streptophyta > Magnoliopsida > Malvales > Malvaceae > Fremontodendron > Fremontodendron californicum. The sequence goes on from JAULJL010000013.1 coordinate 26,273,768, forward strand.
AGCTATCCAAGATGTAGAAGTGCCCCCATTGGAAGGTGGTTGATCCCATCAAAAGTTTTAGGCAGCAAGTGTTGCTGCTAAAGCAAACTCATTAGAGTATTTTAACACTGCTGCCATTGAAGGGTTAAACTTGAACCCTCAAACGATCAACGCAGCGGCTATTAATCTACCTTGTTGATGTCAATTTGTGTCGTGGTGGTGCTCCTGAGCTCCCTGGTGGTATGAGGTCCTGAAAAAGGGGAAAATAGGTTAGAGGGCACCGGAGGTTGAGCTACGAGACACACTTCGATGGTTAAGTCAGTGTTTGGAGGAGGGAGGAAAAGAGTTTGAGAGAGATAGAGAAAGTAGTCTTAAGAGAGAGAGAGAGAGAGAGAGAGAGAGAAAGCTTAATCGTGAATAACCCTGGGGAGGGCTATATATAGAAGAGGTTGGGCGAGCTGGTGCTCACCCTAGAGGCATCCAAGTGCCCGGTCGAATATATAGAAGATGATAGGTCATCTGATGTAAGCGGTCTCGGGGGGCCTTGTCGAGGAGACAGCCGCATTTAATGTCCCTCGTCTGTCCCTCGTCTGCAGACTGTAGCATTTAATGCCTCGCACTTCCCCAGGTGGGCGCCGAGGTGACTGGAGATGTGACCTCCGAGAGAGGGAGGCGCCTACGTGTCCTAAGCCTCTGTTCCTAGTGATTGTTGGGCTCGCCTGGTTGGGCTGTTCAACTAGGCCTTGTGCTTGGCGGATGGGCCCTCTTTTAGTGGGCCAAGTAGGTTCAACAATTGCCCCCAGGAGAGGTGGAGGTTATAAAGTGACCGACGGCGAGCCTGTGGATAACTGGTTGCCTCCTGCTGTAAGTGTTGTCTTATGTTGGCGAGGAGTCGCTGGCTTTGATTTTTTTGGGGTTTTTTGGTTAAGGTATATGCGGCGATCTTGTTTGCGTGGAGTGTGTCGGAGAGTAGTGTGTTGAAGTGGCTTGGGTGTGGTTGAGCTTGGGCGAGGAGATGCTCGGCATTTGCTGCTATCCTTTGGTTGGTACGACACGATGTTTGATGTGCCTGTCTCTTAATGACAGCCTTAAAGATTGGGCGCACCGTTCGAGAGATGGACACATGTCGGACGTTGTGTGGTGCATTGGGCGGCCATTGGGGTTCCTCTTTGGCTATAAATAGGGGTGCCTGGGTTAGTTTTCTCTATTGGTTTATCATTTTTGCTGTCGAAGTGCTACCCATTTGCTGTCGAACGTGCCCAGAGTTCCGATCTGCTTGCATTATTCTTGGTTCTTGTGGTGGATTGCTCCGTTCTACTTGTTCGTTGGTTCGAGGAGGTTGATTCGAGTCTGGAGAGGTACTTTCGGAGCTTGTTTTTGACTTTTTGTTTGATTTTTGCTGTTTGTAGTGATTTACGGGATGGGTTCGAGTGATAGTGGTGGCTCTGATGCGCTGGAGAGGATGGAGGGTCTGTTCTACGCTGGTGGTCAGAGCATTGACGAGGTGTGTGTCGATTTGGTCCGTGAGATCGAGGAGGGGGCCAGGGTGGCTGCTGGTGATGGGGCTGGAACCAGTGATGGGGGTAGAGTTGTTGGTGGTGGTGCCTCGGGGGTAGACCAAACGCCTTCTGAGGAAAGTGAGGGGAATGGGGAAAGTAATGAGGTTGTTGGGGATGGTGGCGTCCAGTTTTTTGATGACATAACCTGTACTATGACGGGCGAGCAGGTTGGCGCCTTGATATTGACCCGTGGCATCTTTATCCCCAATTATCGTTACGAGTTCCACGTGCCCTCCCCTGGTCGGCTTCCGAGTCCGATTACGAAAGTTGGGAAGGACGTGATCTTCTTTGAGCACATGTTCAAGGGGGGTTTCCATCTTCCTCTTCATCCCTTCTTCGCCACTTGTCTTGAAGGGAATGGTATTTTGGGAGCCCAACTGACAGGGTCTTCTTGGCCTGTTATGGTGGCGTATTTCCTTGATTACAAGAAGAGAGACGTGGAGCCTTTGTACGTCGCCTTTCGTAACTTGTATCAGTTGAAGGTAAAGCAAGACAAGTTTTGTTACCTTGGACCTCGCCACCGGGTGGTCGTAGAGAATGCTCCCTCCAACAACCATATCAAAAGGTCACAGTTTTTTCCTGTGAGGTTGAAGTTGGAAAAGAGTTGGGACTTCCCTGTGAAGTGGTGTGAGCCTCCTAAGGATCCTCTGAAGATGTCTGTGGCCATGGATGACTTGGAGAAGGATCAGTTCGACCACTACATGCAAAATAGAATCAACTGGGAGGATGTCGTTATGGATCGTAGTATTTTCAAGCATTTTTTACAGGGTATTAGTCCGAACAGGGTGGCTGCCAAGTTTGCCATTTTTTACAGGGTAAAGAGTGGCTCGTGGGTGGTACCAACTACTACGACGAGGTTTTGATGGGTATCATCAAGCCTGAGAAGAAAAAAAAAGGAACAGGAAATCGGGCACCTCACGTCGACGCGGGACTGCTCCTTCGGGAGAAACAAGTGCTGCCGCTCCTGGCGAGGTGGTTCTTGAAAAGGTGGGTGCCACCGATGAAGGTAATGGTATTGGGGCTTCCAGTCATTCGCTTGCTTTGGTGCCTTGGATCCCTAAGCATGCCCCTCTTGCTCCAACCCCCGCTGTGATAGAACTGCCACCATCCCCTAGTTTGTCAGAGAGCGTAGGTGTTGATGGTTCGGGAGCTGGAACAAAGTTGGTTGAAGTTATTATCCTGGATGATGACAGTGATAAGGAGATGGTGTTCGACATGGGGGATTCTATGAGCTCCGATAGCTGTAATAGCTCCGATAGTGAAGATGGTGCTTGGCGTGGTAGTTCTACCGTGGCTGCGTTATTTCTAGATCTTTGGCGAGCTGGTATATTTTGTGTGCCATTGTCATTTGGGCTTTGATGAGCTCTCATTTTGATTTTTTCTTCTGTGCAGGTATGTCAAGTAGCGACATTGCTGAGAAGATTCGCTAAGCGGCGAAGAAGAATAAAGCCCCGAGTCAGGGCACGGGGTCTCTTGCTCCACCTATTCAGGATCCATCCGCCAAGAAGTATAAGCGGGATAACCTGCCCGCGACCCTGTTCCGAAGAAGCTAAAGGTTGGTGTGGACCCGAAGAGACAGAAGTCTGTCCCTTCCTTGCCTACTAAGCATGCAGGCCTTCGCGTAGCTACTCAGAAGACGGGTCAAGGCTCTTTGCAGCCATTGGCTGGGACGGGGAAAGATGTTGCCTCGACTGATGTGGCTCCCCCATCCAAAAAGGCCTCAGATCTTTCCAAATGCAGCAAGACTTTGCCTGTCATACCAGCATCGTCGGGCGTAGATGACTCATCTTCCACCAGAGAAAAAGTTATGGTGCATTCTGCGCATTCTTCATCTTCGACCCACGGAGGCAGACTCCGAGACGCGCGCCAAGGTTCTAGCTCGTATTTCGAGTATCAAGGCCGTATGCCCATTTGGTCCCTGCTTGGCAAAGTTGATTCGTGCGTTAGCTGGGCTCGCAGTCATCTCCCCTTCCAGGAGGTGAAGATTATTGAGAACTATGACCTTCTTACTGTTCAGCGTGGTGTTATTTCAAACATGGTGGAAGTGAGCTCTGTTCTTCAAGTTCTTTGGTGGTTGGTATTGGCTAACCTTTCTGACATGATTTGCTATTTTTTTTTTCAGAACTTGGCCGCGACCCTGGCTATATATAACCGTGTCGGGGAAATGGACGCCCATCTTCGTGACGTGAAGGCTAATCTCTAGCTGAAGGCCTCCCGCGTAACAGAGCTGGAGGTCCTCCTGAAGGCCGAGAAGACCTCAACTAAGGCTGTTGAGGATAAGGCGACCTCCACTGAGCAGTCTTGTTTGGCCAAAGTGGCGAAGTCTGAGAAGCAGTTCACGCTTTTGCGCGAGAAACTCAATAACTCAGAGTATCGCGTCAAGTCCAGGGACTCAGAAATCCAGCTACTAAAGCAAGACTTAGCTAAGAAAGACAAGGAGAAGAAGGTTGTTGTTGCCGAAGCTGTGTCCAAGGCTGTGAAGGTCGTCGTTGCTGAAGTTGTGGCCAAGGCTGTGGAGGCTGAGAAGGAGAAGCATGCTCTCGAGTTGCAGAAGGCCTTGGAGGCCAAAGAGGTCGAAGTGGCCCTTGGGATGGTGAATGAGTTTCGGGCGACCACCCTTACTGGGGTCCAACTGTTTCATGGACCCCTTGACTGCAGGGGAATAGATTTTGGGGCTATTGATAATCTTCCTGAGGGTTTTGACCCTATGTGCCCTGAGATGCCCTCGTTGGAGAGGTTGAGAGTGGTTTATGAGATTGCCTCAATTGGTGTTCCTGCTACGTCCCAAGTTGAAGACGTACTCTCCCCTCCGCAAGAGGAGTTCGTGCCCTCCATTACGTAAAGCGAACTACCCCTGTCTGCTGCAATCGCAGAGGAGATGCTCGCAGCTGATGCCCTTATCGTGGATCCTCCCGAAGATGGCGAAATTAGGGATCCGATTGTTGTTGTTGGAGGGGATAATATAACTGGGGCGAGTAGTGGTCCTCTAGGTGGGACCTTGTACATATTACTTAGGAAACTTGTAACCTTTCTTTTTTTGTTAATAAAAATTTTGTTTGGTTTCCCTTTGTTTGCCTTCTTCTCTGCTTGGTTTGTCTTTGTTGTTCGTTTTGGAGTTTGCCTTTGTGCATGTTGTTGGTGCGTTAGTAGACTACTGAACTTGTTGCAGGTTGCTACTTTTACTGGTTGTTTGTGTGAGTGTAAGAGTTGGATAGAGAAGAGTGGTATGCGAGGTGGATGGGCCAGTTAGAGGTCGTTGGGCGTACGGCATGGCGTCTTATTACGAGCGCACATGGTGGACGCAAGGACGGATGGGCCAGTTAGAGGTCGTTGGGCGTGCGGCATGGCGTCTTATTGCGAGCGCACATGGTGGACGCGAGGACGGATGGGCCAGTTAGAGGTCGTTGGACGTGCAGTATGGCGTCTTATTGTGAGTGCACATGATGGAAGTGAGGATGGATGGCCTAGTTAGAGGTCGTTGGACGTGCAGCATGGCGTCTTATTGCGAGCGCACATGGTGGACGCGAGAATGGATGGGCCAGTTAGAGGCCGCTGGGCGTGCAGCATGGCGTCTTATTGCGAGCGCACATGGTGGATGCGAGGATAGATGGGCCAGTTAGAGGCCGTTGGACGTGCAGCATGGAGTCTTATTGCGAGCGCACCTGGTGGACGCGAGGATGGATGGGCCAGTTAGAGGCCGTTGGGCAAAGTGTTGGTTCGTTGTTATTTTTTCTGCAAAAGGCAAGTTGTCTTATTATTCTTATGAAGGAAAATACAACTTGTATATAAGATTACATGAATTTCTTCAAGTGGATTGCATTCCAAGTCCTTGGTACAGGGCTTCCATCCATCCGTTCTAAAGCGTAGGCTCTAAAGACAATCTTCCTTATCACCTTGTAAGGGCCTTCCCAGTTTGGGGCCATCTTCCCTTGTTCGCCCGTGGGCCTGCTGGCTCTGCAACTTCTGAGTACAAGGTCGCCGACTTGGAACTGTTTGCTTTTGACCTTTGAGTTGTAGTACTGGGCGACCTGATGTGATCTGACGGCCTGTCTGACTTGTGCCCAGTCTCTGGTTTCTTCCAAGAGATTCATATTTCTTCTAAGTGTTTCTTCGTTGGTAGCAGGGTCCATAAATGGGCTGCTCTTAAGGAATCGATGCCTATTTCGGTTGGTATCACAGCCTCTGTTCCATACATCAAGTTGAAAGGGGTCTCGCCCATGTCGGAGTGGGACGTAGTCCTGATGGCCCATAGTATTCCTGGCATTTCTTCTAGCCATGCCCCCTTGGCATCATCGAGCTTATTTTTCAAGCCTTGGAGTATTTTCTTGTTCATCGCCTCTACATGTCTATTTGTTTGGGGGTGCTTGACTGAGCTATGCATGAGCAGGATTTTGAAGTTTTCACAAAATTTCTTCAACTTGCCCCCCGAAACTGTGCACCATTGTCTGCCACGATGGTTTTGGGGACTCTGTACCTACACACCATAGACTTCCAGACGAAGTTTTCGATTACCCTTTTTGTGGTGGTCGCCATAGCCTCTGCTTCTACCCATTTAGTGAAGTATTCACAGGCAACAACCACAAACTTCTTTTGTCCTATGACAATCGGGAAAAGCCTTAGGATGTCTATCGCCCACATCGAAAAGGACCAAGGGCTTGACAGCTAGTTGAGCAATTCTGCTAGCTGCCTTGGGACGGTAGCAAACTTCTGGCATTTATTGCACTTTTTTACCAACTCCGTGGCATTTTTCTTCATTGTTGGCCAATTAAAGCCCTGTCTGAGTGCTTTTTTTTGCCAAAGATCTGCCCTCATGTGATTTTTACATACTCCTTCGTGGATCTCCCAGAGGATATACTCAGCCTCTGGCGGTGCTAGACACCTCAACAAGGGTTCACTAAATGATTTCCTGTACAGATTGTCGTCCATTACCATGTATCTGGTAGCTATTCTTCATAATATGAGTTGTTCTTTGGGATAGTCGGGCGACGTCCCCATTCATGAGGAAGTCTGTGATGCTTGTCAGCCAACTTTGTTTGTTTGCTATTGGGAGGATCTCTGCGCCCTCTTGATGGCTCGAAAAAGGACGGTGTTCCAGGAGGATTTTTCCTCTTTGTCTTATCTTGATGGTGGAGGCGAGCTTGGACAAAGAGTCTGCCCTGACGTTTTCTTCTCTGGCGATCTGCTGAATTATCAACTGATTGAAGCGCAGCTTTATTCTATAACCCTTTTATGATACTTTACCAGGGCGAGCTCCCATATCTCGTATTCCTCGTTTACCTATTTCGCCACTAACTGGGAATCGGTAGACACAGATAATCTTACGGCCCCGAGTTTGAGTGCCAACTCGAGCCCTGCCAAGAGGGCCTCATATTCTGCTGCATTGTTCGAGACGGGGAATCCGAAGGACAAGCCGTACTGCCATTCACTTCCCTGGGGGTCAGTCAACAGGATTCCGGCCTCATATCACTCTTTACTTGAGGATCCATCCACATACAAAGTCCGCATGCCGCTCGGGATGACTTTCTGTTGTTGGGGTTTCTGTATTAGGGTTGGCTCTTGGGGTGGTGGCTGTGTCTCCATGTCAGGGTTCGGTGTTGGCTCTTGGGGGTAACGGATTGGTGCAATGATGGCATTGTCAAAAGAGCACTCAGCTATGAAGTTCGCCAAAGCCTGGGCCTTGATGGCCTTCCTTGGCTTATACTCCAAACCAAACTCACTTAGTTCAACACTCCACTTGGTCATTCTGCCCGCCGTGTCTACCTTTTGCAAAACCTCCCTTAGCGGTTGATCCATCAATACTGTGATAAGATGGAATGGGCCTGAAAATACTGCCTCAGGCCCTTGGCGGCCACTATCAGAGCATAAGTAGTTTTTCAGCCGAGTGTAGTTAACTTCTCCATTCTGCAGGGCTTGACTGACATGATAAACTGGTGTTTGGCGGCCTTCTTCTTCTTCTTTAAGGAATACGACTACTACGGTTTCGTCTGAGGCTGCCAGGTAGACATACATCTGATCTCCTGGCAATGGGCTGGTGAGCAAAGGCTGCGAGCACAAATACTTCTTTAGTTCTTCGAAAGCCTTTTGGCAATCTTTGGTCCATTGATACTTGGAGGCTCCTTTGAGCACTTTGAAGAAAGGTAGACAACTATCGGCGAGCTTGGAGACGAACCTATTGAGGGCGACTACCCTGCCGGTAAGTCTTTGTATCTCTTTAGTATTTCTTGGTAGACACATGCCCAAGATTGCCTGATTTTTTTTTTGGATTTGCTTCTATCCCTCTGTCAGAGACCATAAAACCGAGGAACTTCACTGCTCCTACTACGAATGCATATTTTTCCGGATTCAACCTCATGTTGTACTTCCTGATGATGCCAAAAGCTTCTTCCAGATCTCGGATGTGCTGGTCTAGCGAGGAGTTTTTGACCAGCATGTCGTCTACATATACTTCCATACTCCGCCCGGTTTGGTCCTTGAAGAGTTTGTTTACCAGCCTTTGGTAGGTGGCTCCTGCGTTCTTTAGCCAGAAGGGCATAATTTGATAACAGAATAGACCCTCTTCCGTCACAAAGGACGTCTTATCTTGGTCTTCAGGATTCATTTTGATCTGGTTGTAGTCGGAGAAAGCGTCCATAAAGCTCAAGTATTTGTGTCCTGCTGAAGAGTCAACCAATCGATCTATGGCTGGTAGGGGAAAGCTGTCTTTAGGGCAGGCCTTATTCAAGTCTGTAAAGTCTACACATATTCGCCATTTACCACTGGCTTTCTTCACCATAACTATGTTGGCGAGCCAATCCGGGTAGACCACTTCTTTGATAAAGTCAGTGACGAACAGTTTCTCAACTTCTTCTCTAACTGCCTTGACTCTTTCGGGGGTGAACTGTCGTTTCTTTTGTCTGGCTGGTTTTGCTGCTGGGTTCACATTGAGGGAATGAGTGATAACACTCGGGTCTATTCCGGGCATGTCAGCCGTCGACCATGCAAAGATACCGATATTTTCTTACAACATGGCCACCAATGGCCGCCTCTCTTCACTTCCCAAAGAAGACCTTGGTTGTTTTAGACGGATTTTCTGGATCCAAAGGGACTGCCTTTGTTTGCTCTATAAGCTCCGCCTTATACTGACTTGTTTCTGCCCTGTTGTCCAAGTTTTCCAAAGTGAGCATGGTTTTGTCAATCAGGTTGACCTGGGCTTCTATCAGTTGCTCCCTGTCTCTTCCTTTTGCCCCTTGCTTCTGCCATGTCGAGGTCATGCTCGACGCTTTTGTATTTATTTGCAATCTATATGGACAATATGTGGCACTGTCGTGCTATTTGCTGATCTGTCTTCATGTAACCGATTCCTATTGGTGTTGGGAATTTCACTATCAAGCAGTAGACGACGGTTACCATCCTTGCCTTTCTCATCACAAGCTTTCCAAGGATGACATTGTAGGCCAAAGGTTGGTTGACCACTAGAAACTCAGAGATGACGGTGAGGGTGTGGTCGCTGTCTCCCATTGTTACTGGCAAGGTGATTGACCCTTTGACTGTGATTGGCTGATTCGCAAACCCGAAGATTGGGCTTGCTGGCTTCAAATCTTTCTCAAGGATGCCCATCTTCTTGAAGGCTTCCCACTGAATAACTTCCATTGCGCTATCGCTGTCGACAAGGACCCTTTTGGCTCTGAAGTTTTCGATTGTGGCCGCCAAGACAATTGGGTCATTACCATTGTCTTCCAAGATATCGATGTCGTTTGTCAGTGAAGTCTACCATCTAGTCTTTATTCTGCTTTGCTCGTTTGGGGGTTGCATTAATTGCCATTATGCTCCTCAAGTGAGCATTTCTTTTGCAGTTACTGGCTATCCATTCTCTGTGCCCCCCACTATCATGTTTATCACCCCTTGTATCGGTTTTTTCCCTTCTGACCTGTCTGCATTTCTCTGACTGTTCGTCGACGACTGCCCTTTTTGGGCTTCTATCTTTCTTACGAACTGTTTAATCTGTCATTTCCTGATTGCGATTTTGATTGCGTCTTCAAAGACCTACAATCCTCCATGATGTGTCCTACATCATTGTGATAATTGCACATTTCCTTAGAGTTAAGGGGCAATGGGTTGTCCTTCATGGGGTAAGGCACTCCCAGGATGCCCTCGTGGGCTACAACATTCAAGATGTACGCCTTTGAGGCATTAAGAGGGGTGTACTCGTCGAACTTAGAGTATAAGGCTCTTTCCCCTATTCGCCCACGACCCTAGGTGGTTTTGTCCATGTTATTTTGGCGGGTCTTTCTTTCAGGCGACCTGGATCTTTGGCGATGTGAGTCAAGACCTAATTGTCTCCTGTTGTCTTGGTAACCCTGTCTGTTCTTTGGGGAGCATCCCTGACTCTGTTGGTAGTGCGTTCTTTCGTCGGGCGCTTCGGCCAGTTTCATTTTTTCTGTTTTGGCATACCTCTGGTCCTTCTCATATAGGCTATAGAGCTTTTTCGATTTCTCGTCTGTCAAGGCATACCGAAGGTGTTCGTGATGGACCCCGCAGATGAATGCTTGTATGGCCCAGTCATCGTGGAGGTCTTTAAATTAAAGAGGTTGCGGAGTTAAACCTGCGGGTGTATTCTCGAAGGGTCTCATTTTCCTTCTGTCTTACTGTGAGGAGGTTGGACGGTGTTTTGAAAGTTGCCTTGTTGGCGAGGAAGTGGGCAATGAAGGTTCTACCAAGCTTCTGGAAGTTATCGATGGACCCCGCAGCACGGAATGATATTAGGTTCTGGCGTGCACTCTGAGTGTCATAGGAAACACTCTGATTGTTCATGTAGTTCTTGTACTGGATGAGGTGGTCCGTGGGGTCCCTGGTGCCATCATAGGTTTCTTTCGGGAGCTTGATTGTTTTGGGCTCTAGTTCCTGTCGGATTTCTAGGGTTAGAGGACTATTGGCATCCGTCATCCATTCTGCCTCATCGGCCTTGTCTTTCATCATGCCATGGACTTCTTTTTTTAGGGCCGCCATCTGGGCCTCCATAGTGCAAACAACCGTCTCCTTAACAGCGGCCAGGTCCTCTTGGTTCGGGATCGCTCTTCGGAGCACTGTCCCCTACTCTGTCTGTGAGCCCTGCTGGCGGCTGTACGGTGGCCCCCGCTGTTAAGACGAGGTGGCACTGTTTTCTTCGTGGTTGTTGTGGTTGCCTTGTTGGTTTGGGCCAGCTTTCTGGTTAGGCTGTCTGGCGGCCTGCTGTTCGACCAACTGTGCCTGAAGGGTTTGTATTTGGCTCATGAGTATCTGATATGTGGGATCGATATAGGGCAGCATTGAAGAGTGGAAAGTGGTGTTAGGTGGTAGGACGGTGGGATCGGGCGTTGGTGGGAGTCTGGTGTTGGTGTTTGGTGGTAACGTTGCTGGTATGTTTTCTTAGCCAGCTGGTGGGAGGTCCACCCCGGGGTCGAGGGAAATGCTCGTCCGCCCCGCAGCGTTAAACTGGGTTTCTAAGGGGTTGGAAATGGCTAAACGGGTGGTCTGTTGGGTGGCTGGTGGTATGTCCCGTAGCGGAGTCGTGAGGGTTGAGAATGCGGGGGAAGCAACTATGAGCAAGCTGTGGTAATAGTTTTGGGGATAGTAAGGTTGTTGGGACCAGAAATTTGGCAGGAACTGTGCCTGGTAGCTAGTGCCGGCTCCTAGTGGTTTGAAGGAGGCTCAAAGGGAGGGAGAATGGAAGCTACCTGTAACCAGAGGTGTGGAAGAGTTGGTGATGGGGGGTACAGTACCTGGGTTTCCATGTGAGGAGGTTGTTAGGATTGATGGTAAAGACATGGCTTGTCGTTTCCCACAGACGGCGCCAAATGTTGATGTCAATTTGTGTTGTGGTGGTGCTCTTGAACTCCCTGGTGGTCTGAGGCCTTGAAAATGGGGAAAATAAGTTAGAGGGCACCGGAGGTTGAGCTCCTGGACACACTCCGATGGTTAAGTCAATGTTTGGAGGAGGGAGGAAAAGAGTTTGAGAGAGATAGAGAAAGTAGTCTTAAGAGAGAGAGAGAAAGCTTAATCGTGAATAGCCTTGGAGGGCTATATATAGAGGAGGTTGGGCGAGCTGGTGCTCGCCCTACGGGCATCCACGTGCCCGGCTCTGATAGGTCGTCTGATGTAATCGGCCTCGGGGGGCCTTGTCGAGGAAACGACCGCATTTAATGTCCGTCTTCTGTCTCTCGTTTGCAGACTGTAGCATATAATGCCTCGCACTGCTTCAGGTGGGCGCCGAGGTGACTGGAGATGTGACCTCTAAGAGAAGAGGAGGTGCCACGTGTCCCAGACCTCTGTTCCTGATGATTATTGGGCTCGCCTGGTTGGGCTCTTCAACTCGGCCTTGTGCTTGGCGGATGGGCCCACTTCTGATGGGCCAAGTGGGTTCAACATACCTAATCCGAGTATTTATTATGTATGGATGATCCACACTGGTAGTTGACAAGAGTGCTTTCGCTCAAGTAACGAGCATGAGAGTAAGGCAGTAAGCATAAGATTTAAAGAAGGATTGAGAATCTGATGAGAATGGTTGCATGTAAATCACCTGATGAACAATTTGGTCAAATGGAATGAAAATAATAATAATAAAAATGTACAATTTGGCATTCCAACAAAATGAAGAAACAATTTAAAAGAACAACAAGATAAGTAGAAATAAGTTGGAAATAGACATGTCCATGAGTAAGTGAGATCAGGTTCAGTAAAGTTTTGTGATTGTTTAAATTCATCCCACCCTTATATTAGTGTACGTGATTTATATTTATTTAATTCGATCGTTGTAGTTTTATGTTCTATTTTATGTAAATCGTGTATGTCAAATTATGAATAAATTAAAAATATCTAATTAAGTTGTTCAATGTAAAAAAAAAATCATTTAATGGCAAAAGGAAGGACGAGCAAAAACGCCAGACGACCTCTTTGCCGACGAGAAGGGGAAGGAAAAACAAGAAGAAAAGTGTAGTTTTGGCTTTTATAGATTTGGTTTTGGAGAAGAGTGTGATTAGAAGTGTTCAATTAAATCTGATTGACATTTCGGATTTAAATCTAAATAAATTTGATATTATTTAAGATAATATAAAATTATTAAAAATAATTTTATATTAATATATATCTTAAAATTAAATTTAAATACAATTTTTAAATTATACTGGGCTGGACTTAAAAATATATATTCAAAGCCCACCTGGATCAGACCAGACCCACAAGGCTGAGGAGGGATACTGTGACCAAATATTAAAATAGTTTTGGGATAGGTTTTTACTAATTTGAATCGATTTGATTTAAATTATTATTTAAATAATAAAAAATATTTTTATTTAAATTTAATTATAAAAATATAAAATATTTTTTTAATATTTTAATGTACTTTAAATAAAAAATAGGTTTTTATGTTGAGCAAAACGAAAACCAAACCTGGTTTGAGTAAACAATTTTTCATTCTAATCGAGACTCATGAATAGACCTGTTCATGGGTTGTCCGTTCGGCCTGTATTGGATCGGATTTGGACAGGTATTTTAGTGATTCGGACAACCGATCCGGTCACTATTTAAATAATAAAAAATAAAAATTTTATTTAAATTTAATGATAAAAATATAAAAATAATTTTTAATAATATAAACAATAAATATAGGTTTACAAGTTGATCCGGTCTGGCCTACGACCGAGCTTCAGCAAAAAAAAAAAAATTCAGATCATAACTCAAGCTCGATCCATGAACACGTCTACTCGAAAACACCTATGTCAAAAAGCATATATTCCATTCCGCCTTTCCCTCCTAATCCCTCCCTGCTTTCCCTCCAAATCCTTCCCTACCAATAGTCAAAACGGATGCTCCTTCGTTTGGGTTCCTCACTCCGTTCCCTACAGCTACAGCTACAGCCCAGACCAATGGCCGCCGCATCCTCCAAAAACATAACCGATTTCTTCCAACCAAACCCAGGCCCAGCCAAGCGACAGAAACTCTCGACTCCTTCCGATCAGCAACCACTTTCCTCTCTCACCTCCCAGCAAAAATCTCGGATGGAATTAAACAAATGTCTTGCCAAATCAAAACGCAACCTCAAAATCTGTTCCCAAAAGGTATCTTCACAGTCCAAGGTTGAAGGATCAGGTTATGTCAAACTGGAGGAACTCTTGGTGGAGGAGACTTGGGTTGAAGCCCTTCCCGGAGAGCTTCAGAAGCCTTACGCAACTAGCTTGTGCAAATTTGTTGAGAGAGAGATATCCAGTGGCAGCGTCCCCATATATCCTCCCCAGCACTTGATTTTCAATGCCCTCAATTCTACTCCATTTCACAGGGTTAAAGCAGTTATTATTGGACAGGTAAAATTCCAAAACGTGACATGAAAGTTGATACAAACTCTAAAGTAGAGCACCCTTTTGTTTGTTTTGATTATGAGCAAATGAAATTGTTACTTATTTCAGGACCCATATCATGGGCCTGGTCAAGCAATGGGGCTTTCATTTTCAGTGCCAGAGGGAGTGAAGCTCCCCTCAAGTCTGGCCAATATATTTAAGGAACTTAAGCAAGATCTTGGCTGTTCAATTCCATCTCATGGAAATCTAGAGAAATGGGCTGTTCAGGTGAAAATTGCCTACAATATATCACAATATGCAACAAATTATGCACTAATAATTGAATCTATGAATGAAGAAAATATATATTCCTTTTGATTAGCTTCTTCTCTAATAAAACATGCTGACATTAATTTTTACCATCTTGTAGGGTGTTCTTTTGCTTAACACTGTTCTCACAGGTAATTTTCTTATCCACACTTGAGATTGTGATATTATTTTATATGACTTTGTTCATGGAAATAAGTTGTTCATTACATTCATGAAAAGATGATTATGGCAATGGTATGGTGAAGCCTTGTTTACCAGTAATGTTCATATGAGTTAAAAGAGAACTGTTTAGCAAGTGTGAACATGAGGAGAAGTCTGCATGATTCACCCTTTCAAATTAGATGCAGGTACCAGTTTGCCAAAGTGTTATCTCTTTTGGGGTTTGAAGGGTTGTGGAGATTAACATAGTTGCATTGCTTGTTTATATAACAAAGCCATTGTCATGTTATACAGTCGTAAATGTTTCGCGACTTCATGGCATCACCTCCTTTGGAGATGAAGCTTTATTCTTTGTTATTGTTATCCCACTCTCTCTAATCTACAGCATTCTTGATTTTTTGTTTTCATTCTTGATATTCAGTTAGGAAGCAGCAAGCTAATTCTCATGCAAAGAAAGGCTGGGAGCAATTTACTGATGCTATTATTAGGACTATCTCACAAAAGAAGGAAGGAGTTGTTTTCCTCCTCTGGGGAAACTCAGCTCAAGAGAAATCCAGGTGCATCTGCTTTTCAATCATAGTATTAATAGTTGAACCTTCCCCTCCCTCTCCCCACTTTTTTTTTTTTTTTTTTGTATTTATAATTCTTGGACTTTTTTTCTTCTTGCGGAAGTTAAATTGTGCTCTCAGCTCATTATGAGCAGAATAATTCCATTCAGTATTTTATCATTTTATCTTCACTTATTGTCTTACATGCACTTGCCGTTTTAGGGCACTATACCTGTGTCAACACAACACAACATGGGTGTAGGTAGGGAATATGTGTCTGAAATGCCAATGACTGTATGGACTTGGCTTCTTTGAAGCTCGGTGCCTCTACTCACGTTTATTTTGGAACGAGTAGATCTTCGGATCTTCCAGAATTTCTCAAGAAAAAATGAAGAAAGATGGGAAAATTGGAGAAGAAAGGAAAGAGGCAAAGCATAGCGTTTCATGTGTTATAGATGAGAGAACGAGGTAGGGAGGGAAAGTGAAAGATGAATGATATAAATGGCAGATCTGACCTGATTGCTTGGTTGAGTGGTTTAGGGGAGGGATTAGTTTCTTCATAACTGCATGGCATTCCTAAGTTTTGCTAAGTAAGTGCTAACCTATTTTGTTCCAACTCTTCATTTTTCTTGAAGTATCCGTGTCCGACGCATATCCGGACGTGGGTATGGGGATATAATCCTCCAAAGACCCTCCAAATACATGAAAATCTTGGGAAAAAATGAACATACCCATGTCGGACACATACCCGTGTCGGATACTCACACCCGAGTCCGAGTAACATAGGTGCTAACTATTAATGCTTTTCATGAGAAAACTTTAAGATGTGTCCAAATGGCTCTACTTTTGGACTCTTTAGCCACTTATGGCTCTGAATTTAGAGTAAGGCACCATGTCAGAAAATCTTACTCGAGTCCATGTAACATAGCTTATTATAAGTTTGAAAAATAGTTGAAATCTAAAATATCTGCTATTGTATATATTCTTGTTCTTTGTATCCTACTATATTGGTAAATGTGAGATAATGCACTGAAACGCTTGGTGTAAAATGTGCGCTGTTCCAATAGGAAACTAAAACATTCACCATGATAATATTGACAACCTTGGTTGAGACTTCTCGTAATCTGTCACAGGTTGATTGATCAGACAAAGCACCACATTCTCAAGGCAGCTCATCCTTCTGGTTTGTCTGCAAATAGAGGCTTCTTTGGTTGCAGGTTAGTATGGTTAGAAACAAGTTTACTCCTTTGCGATTTACACCCCAAGTCTGCTGGCTTTGATATATATAATTTTTGGTTTTTGGATTCTGAGATGGGATTGGTTGGTTTATTGAGATTGTACTTTATGGTAACAACCAGTGTTATTAAAACTGAACCGGACCGGCCGGTCGGACCGGTTGAACCGGGAATTGGTGGCTTGTCCGGTCCAGTGCATGTCATAGAGCCGGATTTTTCCGAACCGGTAAAAAACCGATTTTACACTTATTTTTTTATTTTAAAAAACTTTATTGTATGTGATGAGATTTGAACCTTTAACCCCTTGAATCTATATTAAAGATTATACCATTTAGCCAAATACATATTTTTATTAAATATTTATTATATTTAATACTTATTTAATATTTAAATTGTTTTTTTAATATAATCGGCCGATTCAACTAAATACAAATAACTGAACAGTGATTATTATATGCCCTTTTATATTTTTGTGATTGCTATATACACACTCTTGTAGTTTTGAGATCTGACTTCTTTGCAGATTATATAAAGTGTCACTTATTAATGACTATGGTGAAGTCCCCCATGTGTTTATGATGCTATTTTATCTAATATCTATAATTTTTTGTAACATTTTAAACAGGCATTTCTCTCGCACAAACCAGCTTTTGGAGCAAATGGGGACTCCCCCTATAGATTGGCAACTTTGATTTCAAGGGTGATCTTTTCTGCTGACAGTTTGTATGCAAACTAACAGATAGTCTTCTACTTGAATTTTCCTTGAAAAGCAAAAGTTTTTGGGATTTGTTGCACAAATTTGGTTCCGAATTCGCAAAGACACTTTTTGGGATGGGTTTGTAAACACTTTCGGAGCCAAATTTGTGTACACAACTAAGTGTAGCCAACATTGTGCAATGATATCATGCTCATTGCTATTTGCTAACCTACTGTTTTCTCTTTGTTTATTGGGTTACTAATTACTTCATCTCTATTCTCTTGAACACTAAATTGGTAATGGAAGACTTTCTTTTTGGGATATCCCATGTCTTGCCTTGAATTTTAGCCAGCCTACTTCCAAGTTCCCCCCCCCCCCCCCCCCCCTCAATGAGGTTAGGTTTGTTGTTTACAAATTTGGAAACACCCTTGTAGTTATAAGGCTCAGATGAGACCTAATTATCATAGCAATTTTAGTTAATTAAAGTAATAAAAGACCTTCAACCAAAAAATAATCACACTTCTCTCCTATAGTTCCAGAACATAATGAAAAGTATTGAACTCTTGATTACTCATATCCCCAAACATAGATATATAGCTTAAACTAGTTTTTTAACCCGTGCGATGCACCGAATTTTTTTAATTATATCGATAGTTTTAAGTTTATTTATTTATTTCATGCAAATTTTATATTATATTAAGAAAAAAATATACATATGTATTTTATATAATCATGCAATCAGAACTGTCACGGTACAAATATCGATATATTAATCTTTAAAATAACATCGTAACATACAAATCAATTACATATAATTTGTTTCATTTCTATTTAGTCTCATATTTCTCTTCATGTTAAAAATTTCATTAGTAAATAAATCAAGATAATTTGAATAATATTTAGGTTAAATAATAGTTTGTTTACTTAATTTGAACCCTTTTCCAATTAAATTGGTAACTTTATGCGATTATGATAATTTTTTGGTAAATTATATATCTATTTAATTATATTACTTTCAATAGTAAATTATATTATTCATCAATCCTTTAAAACCAACAAAAAAAAAAATTGCTCTTGAATTAATTTTACAAAAATTAATGAAAAAGAAAATAAGTTGTCCAACTAAAACCATCGTTGCTTTGCTTTCAATTGTATATTATGTTATTCATCAATTTTAAATATATTTTTTGAATTCATTTGAATTTTTATATTATCCTAATGAAAGAATATACATATTCTAATTGATCTACTATATATAATCATACATTCATAAATACTGTGGTACAACAAAACCATAGCTTAAATACCCAAAACACTTGGAAATATATGTAAATTGTAATTGATCCAATAAAATATACAATTCATACAGCAAATCCCTAAATGATTTTAAATTTCAATCAGCATAATCTTCTTCCCATCAGGTATATTTGTTCCCTTTGGAAGTGGGATGGGGTGGGGGATTTGGAAAAGGAAAAAAAAGGCTGCATTTTAGCTTTAACCACTTTATCAGGGTTGCTAGAACAACTTAGCTTTAGAGTAGAAGTGTAGAGGAGTATGATATTTCAATACCTGGCAACAGCATGACATGAAAGAGCCAAAAAGGAAATATTGATAGAAGTTGAGAAGTGCAAAAGATGATCTGACAGGAAAATCTGAATTTCAGGAGCACCAACTCCAGCAGGGAAGATAAGGGATGCGGCCGGTTCTTCGAATATATTCTGCTTGCTGCTCAGTTTTTGCAGCTTGTCGGTTTCTCTTCGCTTCTGCTGTTGCACGTTTCTCTTTTGCCTTATACCTTGCAGCAGCTAGTTTATTCATGAGCTTATCATGAGCATGCCCCCTCATCCTTTCAACCTCAACCTGAAAGCCACAAACCATACAGTCCGCGTATGAATACATATCTACTGATTAACAGTAAAATTGCTAACTAGTATCCTCAAAATGCACGAGGTAGTTACAGCCGATTACTGGATTCGTTAAACCTCCACATACAAACTAAGCAGCAATCACATTCACTGTCTTAAGTCTATATTCATAGCCTATGTTGCTCCGACTTTCATTTTTCTTGAAGTATCCATGTCCGACACAAATACATCATGTATGGGGATATAATCCTCCAAGGACCCTCCAAATACATGGAAATCTTGGAAAAATTTGAACATATCCTTGTCAGACACATACCTGTGTCCGACACTCACACCCGAGTCCAAGTAACATAGTTCATAGCTACTTTTCAGTTTCCTATATTCACAAATCAGTTGTACTTTACTATGCTAGTCATATACATATATATGTAATACAAGACTGGTATGAGGGTATTGAGGATAATCAATTGCCTTAAGATTAGGAGTTCGGCAAAAAGTGTATGAGCTGAGCTTAATCTGGTCGTTTAACGTGTGACTCAAGCTTGACTTGAGCTTGACCTAATAGAAAGTGACCCAGTAGAGCTTGAAATAGTAAGCTGCTTGGTCCACAGCTTGCCTCTTTCTCATTCCCAATTAATGTTCTTAGTTTAAATCCATATTATCTCCCTTGAATGTTCTTTCATCTCTATGAAATTCGCATAATCACAACTACCAGAAGTCAATTAACACTTCTAGTATGTAAACTTTTCATTGTGATTACAATGAACACGAGAATTTAAGAAAACTATCAGCAAGATTTTATGGAGAAAGAAAATGAATAGATAGTTGATTTTATTAATTTTAGAATTTGCAATTGGAAGATGTATGTAAATAAACAAAAAATAAAATATAAATGTAAATTGGAAGATGCTATATATAATACCTCAATTTTCCTGATCTCAGCTTCAGTTTTTGCTTTTTGATGGTTCTCCCATGCTTGAATTTTCATTTCTTCACGTTTGAACCTGGATAATTGCCTCATAACTTCACACTTCAAGTTGCAGATGGAGTGTAAAATAAAAACTACCAGTGCATAAGCGGTATGCAGATTTTTCTATATAAATCAATTACCCTTAGAACCAAGTCTCAATATTCCAAAAACATACAATTATTCCACAAAAATCTTACACAGGTGCATCTATGGAAGCTTATATTCTCTGTACATGTCCATGCACCAAATGAAAAGACATAACATCACTAATTCCTTCAGATAAATTAAATATATCATATTGCTCCTTCTTCCAGACGCCAATATCTGAAAAGCTATTATAAAATAGTTCAGTAGCATTTTTAACACATAAAATGCCAAAAAAGGCATTGTGATTTGTGACTCATAGTGTTGTTTAAAAGCTTGTCAAATCAACAGATCAATACCATGCCAGTTTTCTTATTGAATGACCATATGCAAGGGTAAGTTATATGCTTAGGATCAATACTAAAGCTTCATAAATAACCAAACAGATTCAAAATAAGGGGGAAAAAAATTAAAAGAGGCATTCAAGTTTCTTAGAAAGAAAATACCTGGCCATATACTTGGCTTTCTCTGCCCCCTCCCATGCTGCAGCACGGGTTTCAATGACATTTTTAGCTGGTTGTTCTAGTGCTACAGTTTTAAGTGAAGTGGATGCATCCTTATCCTCCTCCTCTTTGCTAGCCCATGCAGCTATGTTTGTTTTACCCAACTGGGCCCCAAGAACCATAATTTCTCTCCTTGTTTTCATTTGTAGCTCCTTCTCTGACAACTTCATGTTCAGATCTAAGTGGTCATAAAGTGAATTTGCTGGATCTGAAGATGGCACAGCTCTGCTAGGAGTTGATGGCCTGGATGAATTTGGGCTGCGAATTGGTGTTGTGGACCGCACAGGAGTTCCTGTCCTTGAAGGTTCTTGGCTAGCAATAGGAGTCATTTCTGTGCCCATATCTCTCATGGAAACTGATCTAGCTGTTGAAGGAGGAGGAATAAATGTAGTAGCACTATGTATAGACATTGATGAATCATGCTGGCTAAGACTAACTGCAAGGAAATCAACAATTAATTTTCTTACTTAGTACATTGCAAATTACTACTGGTTCACTGAAGCTTCATGTTAGACAGAATCTATGCATTGAAGTTGAGATACTTTTAGAAATAACTAAACACATATACACCAGCATTTAAGTTTAGGCACTTCATTCAGACAGCACAACTGCAAGTTCACCGTCTCTGCTCATTGTTCAGAGCTGCTTCCAGCTTTAAAAAATGGGGAATAAAGATTTAAAAAACAACATGTGAATTGTTGTAAACTTATCGAGTGTTATACCAATAGCAATTCCTAATTATTGAAGACAATATGAAATGTCTAAGTTTTAACATGATTTGTGCCCGATAGGGGTTAATTCTTCAATTAAAAGCAAGAGTGGAGATGATAATTAAGAATATAAAAGGCTAATTCTTCAATCGAAAGCATTTAAGGGAAAATGTAGCTAAGAATAAACGAATTTCAACATAAAATAAATCCTTACTAGCTGACTCTGCGACGGAGTTCTCAATCATTAATACAGGCTTCTCGTATGAATCAATTACTGGGTATGGATCACTCTCCCAATTTACAAACTTCTGCAACCCATTATCCTTCTTAGCATGATTCATGTCAATCCGTTTTGTATCCTGTTCTTCAAAAGCAACAATCCTTTGATCTGGAACTTCAACAACTACCTTAGTAGACGATTGTCTCCCATAACCAAAATTACCACCTTTTCTTGATCCCACCCCTTGTCCAACCTGCCCTGTCTTTGGCCGATTCACAGTAGGGCTAGCTATCCATTTCTGAGCATCATCCCATTTAGATGGTGCCGGTTTAGAAAACGGCCCAACGGGAACTCTTTGTGGTGCCCGTTCAGTCTTCTGAAACTCAAAGATCGATGAGGACACACTCATATTGTCATGTCCACTATCATAATCTAAACCTGGATGATCCTCAATGAACTGGTTTCGAGTATTGCCGAAGGAATGATCCTTTAACCTACGTTCACTACCATTCTGCACAACAGCCATGGATTCAGCTGTCGTGGAAGTGGAACATTCTGGAAGCACACTAACCACATCTACATCTTTGCAACTATCAGAACCACTTTCCCCTGCACACACAAAAAAAAAAAAAAATCAACAATTTCCACCTATGTTACTTGGACTCGGGTGTGTCGGGTACGGCATGCGTTCGATACAGGTATATCATTTTTTTTTTCTAAGTTTTCCATGTATTTGGGGTCTTTGGAGATCATATCTTCATACCCATATCCAAATATGCATCGGACAAAGATGTCTGAGCACGATACTGCAAGAAAAATGAAAAGTGAGAGCAACATAGATTTCACTCTCTTTCCATTCTCCACATCTTTTCCTATTTTTTTCCACTCCTTAATTATTTTGGCTGTACCTATTTTCAAATATAAATATCTTCAAAACAATAAACAATTTTTTAAAAAACACAGTAAATACATCAAGAAAAAATTACAAAAAAAAAAGAGAGAAAATACCTGTATCATCAAGGTGAGAGAGTTGAGATCTTAAATCTAGTGAAGATTCAACTTCTTGTTCTTCATGTTCTTCTTGGATTCTTTTCTTTTCTACGCCTAACAGCATAGTCCTTAGCTTGGCAGGCGAAAACCTACCTCCTCCCTATGCATTTTAACAAACAAAGATTTTTCTTTATAAATGAAGAAATAAATGGATTTGAGTGACGTATCAACAAATGAAAATTCGAAAAATGAAATCTCCTCTTTCTTACTTCCCCAAAAATAACAAAGAAACAAAGCATTGGGAGAAGAGAAAGCCAAAAAAAGAAAGAAAAGAAAAAGAGACTGCGAGAAGCGTAAGTAAACTACCTGAGGCTTTTGGATTCTTTCGTAATCCATGAAAATGGAAACTCAATTGCTTTCAATCTAATACTCAAACACAAAAGAAAAGAAAAGCAAAGCTATGAATAGACTGCCATTGCTATTATGATTTTGTTTGTTTGGTTGCTTGAGGGACCAAGAATTTTGTACAGTGAGGGGAAATGAAGTCATTTGTCTCTCCATAAACTCGCAAATTTCCTCTCAACCCAGAGTAAAGGTCACGTTAGCATTGGTTCTAGCATAATTTTTTAGATCAAAAATTATTTTTTGTCGCAAACGTAATGTTAAACAGATAAAAAATTTTGAGTTTTGCTGTTGAAATCATGATTTAAAAAGCTAAATCAAAAAGTCAAAATATATAGCTTTTGGGCTTTAAAAATTAACTTTTGAATCACAACTCTATACTTTTATTATTTTAAACATATTTTTTTTTGACATTTTAATTTTTTAAAACACTTTTTCACAGTAATGTAAACATTTAAAAGTTTTTAAAGCACATTTTTTCATCACGCTTTATAAACACATTTTTTTCAACTCGAATTTTTTTCAACTCAAACTTTTTTAACAGCAATACTAAACTAATCCTAAGTGAAAAATTAATTATAAATTTTTAATATTTTACAAAATATTTCTATTTTCTGGATAATTATTAATTAATGAGCCTTGGATACCCCGTCTCTGAAAAATATCTTCTTTTCTTCGGATGGTGGCGTTAAATCAAATTAATCTCACTAAATTTAAATTATTGTAAAACTGGTAATTTTTATTAATCCTTCATTTTAAATTCAACTTTTTTTTTTCAAATTAAGATATAATAATTTTATTTTATCCATTAAAAATAATTTAAATAAAATGAACAAATAAAACTTCATTCCTCATATCACAAATATGATCAAAATCCAAATACACTCTCTTTATTTCATTTAAATTACTAGTTTTTTATTTATAAAATCAATAATATTGTATTTTAAAGATGTTCATAAATCAAATTGGATGAAATTAAATTCTAAAAAAAAAAAATTATTGGTTTAAAACCGATTTAGATTTGATTCATCAGATTCAAAAACTCGTTTTACTATTTAAAATATATTAAAATATTATTTTTATATTTTATAATTAAATTTAAAAATATATATTTATTAATTAAATAATAAATTAAGTTGAATTAAGTTGAATTGATCTGAATTATAATAATCTTATCGTAGATCCGATTTAATTTAGACTCAACGGATAACTTGATCCGTAAAATAATATATTGAATTTTAAAATAAAAAATTTATTAACATTAAATTTCAAAATGAATAATTAGTCATGTTTTAAGAAAATATATTTTAAATTAGAACATAAAAAGTATAATTCTTTTTGGGGTTTTGTTTTGTTTTTTATTTTATTTTATGTAGCAGAGCAGACAGATGGAGATAGTTGTCTCTCTTTATCAGATCAGTTTTGAATTCTAGTCAACGCCATTTCTATTTTACCTGAGAAAGTGCTTGACACACAACACTCACATTAAAACTCTCGTGTGTACTACAAACGGTTCTTTTTTCTACTAACACACGTGGGCCAAGCACAACTTAACACGTGGAAAACAAGCACAATTAAGCTCTTAGCACCTTGTTAGCATTAAGATATACTTAGATTAATTTTAGTGGTGAAAAACAATATATATTTTGTAAAAATTATCAGAAAAGTAACACACCATACATACATACATACTTATTGATCTACATAGAATGCATGTCTATCTATATATACATATACTTGCATATAATACAATATCTATATAGATAGTTTCCTTAAGCAACAAGATGGAAGACAAGTCTGAAAATTTTCAGGCCCTTCTTACTCAGCTTCGAAGGTCTAATAAGATATCAGATAAAGAAAGCAAATAATTGATTCGGACAAGCTTTTATGGTATTCGCACCATATACCAAAACACTTGATGATCTCCTGGATGGTCATCTTAAACAAGTTGCCTACTAGGGATAAGCTGCAGTCATGAGGGTTGAGGTTGATACAATCTGTGCTCTTTGTCACACAGAGCATGAAACCCGAGATCATTTGTTTTTTGAGTGCACCTTCTCAAAGGCAATATGGTTTGAGATTCTTAAACTTTGCCAACTACATATAAAAGTTCATAGATGGGAAGCTGAGCTCATTTAGGCTGTGAGAAAGCTCAAGGGTAAGCCTTTGTTGATCACCATATTGAAACTTGCTTTGAATGCTCTTATCTACCATGTGTGGAGAGAAAGAAACAGTCGAATTTATGGCAATTCTCAAAAATCCTCCTTACAAGTTCATGACTTAATCAAGGAGGAGGTAAGACTCAGATTAGCAGGACTAAAGAATCTTGATGTTGATACTGTAAATAGCATACTTTGTACAGCCTGGAGCATAAGTAAATCAATTCTTACATCTTAATTTCTTCATTCTTGTATTAATTCTAGCTAATTAGTTAGTATAGTTTTGATGTAGCAGTTTTATACTACTTCTTTGGATAAATAAAATTTTGATTATCCAAAAAATATATATATATATACACGTATATAGGCACATATATATATATATAAATACTAAATATATGTATCAAAAATATATATATATTTATGTATAATGTATGCATGTAGATACTATACATATATATCTACAAGTGTGTGTTACTTAAATTCCCTATGATATTCTAGCTGATTTGAAGATATTTAATCATGTATACTTATAATTATACGTATTTTTTAATCCTAGCCCTTCCGCTTCCGCCTTCATTTTCCGGTTTGAAGATGGCGCTCTTGTCCTTTGATGAGCATACATGCATGTGTGCATCTGCATCCACATCTACCCTCACATGCATGTAATGTATAATTTGTTTTCTTGAATCATTTTTTCATGATATTGATTTTTTTTAATAAAAAAAAAAATTGAATCCTATGTTATAGTAGTCTGTTTTGTTCTTGAGGTTGGGCGATCATTTGATTATAAGGTTTTATTGTTCACAAGTTTGTGCTTTTGTATAGGAGAATAGAGTTACCCGAATTTTTTATTTTTTAAAAAACATTTGTGTTCGACATTTGTATCAATATATATTCGGACATGAATATAAGATATGATTTTTTTAAATATATGATTTTAAAAAAAAATTTAAATATATTTATATCGAATATATATTCATATTCGATATTTATCCTAATTTGAGTAAAATAATTTTTACCACATTATTATGTATAAAAGATATTCCTATTTCTTTCTTTCTTTTTTATTTTTTTGGTTTTCTTTTAACACTTTAGTATTTTTCTTTATCTTGCAAGAAAAATGTTAGTAATGCATGAATCTGTATAAATCTCTGTTTATCCCACTTCCTTCTCTATTTTATTAAAAGTAAAATTTGCAATTATTTCAGATTACTAATCAATATCAAATTAAAATAGATATGATAATTTTAGATATTATATAAAAACACAATAGGTTTAATAAATATTAAAATAATATAATAAATATGATATAATACGTTTAAATAACATGATACTTTTAATACATATATTGTATTTACATTTAAAGTTTTAACACTTTTAATAATTTGTGTTATATTTATATTTATATAATTAATATAAAAAATATAAATTAGGATATGCATACATGGATTATTAGATTAAGTAAAATATTTATTTATAAAAAAAAAATATTAAATTCATTTTTTTAAAAATTTTATATTATATAAAAATATTAATCAAAATAGATTTTAGTTTTCATTGATGTGCTATCTAAGTAATATGTAATAAATAAGGAAAGCAAATCTTAACATACGGATCTTAATTCGAGATTAGAAAAATTATTTATCTCAATTTTTTAAATTAAAGTAAAAAAAATATATATATATATATATGTGAACTAAAATTGATGTGACCAATTAGAAATGGACACGTGTAGAGCAGAAAAGAGTTGAAGTTGAAGCACGGTCGGACCGGAAAGAAAGAAAACAAAAACTCGAACTTAAACTGAAACATAAATAACACATCACCACTCATCGTACATCTTCTTTCTCTTTCTCTTTTCCTTTCCCTTTCCCTTTCCCAACATCTTTTTCTTTTTTTTTTTTTTAATTTTAATCCTCCCCTCAACCCCCAATCTCTTCCCTGGCGGTTCCTCTTCCTCTTCTTACGTAATCTTAAATCTGTCTCTTTCGCTTTCTCTTTCTGTAAAGGTTTCGATCTAATAAAAAGAGGATTTTTTTGGTGATTTTAATATACTAAATTAAAGAGTCCGCCATGGTAGCGGTTACGCAACAACAGCAACAGCAGAAACAGGTTTCGGTGGCGGTGGCGGTGGCAGGGGCTACTAAAGCTTCGGCTGAAGAAGAGGCCTTGAAGAGGAACACAGATTGCGTTTACTTTCTTGCTTCTCCTTTAACCTGTAAAAAGGTTTGGTTTTTCTCTTACACTATGTTTGGTAAGAAGGAAGTAAAATGTTTGGTAGAAAGGAAGGAAAATGAAAGGAAAAAAAGTGAGGAAAGAAAAAGGAAGGATAGGAAAGAAAAATTTTCTTTAAAAAGTATGGAAAATAAAGAAAAGAGAGAATAAGGATAAAGTTATAAATAAAATTATTAATTTAAATTGAATTAGTGTTTTTTTTTTCAAGGATTAAATTTGAAGGGAAAATAAATATATAAATTTACTCAATTTTCTTTTTCTCTTAGAAGAAAATGATGAAAAGAAAATAATTTTTTCTCTTATCTTCTTAACAAAAACAGTTTTAAGGTTTCAAACAAGATCTTGTTCTTGCTTTGTTACTTTAATTAGGGTTTGGGATTTACCCTTTACTTTCCTCTTTTTTTCTAATGGCACTTTGTTTTGTTGTTTAGTTAACTTTGAATGAAAATTTATTAAATTTAGTTGGAATGAAAATTTGTTTACTTGTTAGCTGTTTAAAGGTTAGATCTTACTAGTTTATCTAAGTATCCTAGTGGTAAAACCCTAGTGAATTCCATCAGGAAATATAGGGGAGCTTTCCCTTGATGTTCCTTATATATATATATATATACACACACACACACTGAACAAAATGATTGATTTTGCTTCAAAGGGTATGCTGTTAAATGTGTATTTATTTGCTGAATTATGTTAGTCTTGGTGTATTGATTTTGTAGCATGTTGTATTTGATCTGATGCCGTTTCAACTTTAAGTTATTGGTATAAAAGACAGGGAAACATTGATATTCCTGTCAACAAACTCTTTCTAAGGGTAAAAAAGGAGTGTTTGTAGAATTTGGTGTTCCATTGCAATTCATTTATGTTGTGATTTATGATGGTATGCTTGGTTGCAACATCTCTATTACCGTCATTCTAAGACTGTTCCTGTTGTCTTCTGATTGCAATTTCACTTTTAGCCTTTGGGAACTATTTGTTGTGAAGTTCTTTTTTAGAAATTGGTTTTGTCATCTGTGAAGTTGCTTTTTTAACCGGTCTTCATCAACGGCATCATTTTGTTTATAAGAACCAATTATTTTTAGATAGCGAAATTGATTTTATGATTACTTCATACATTGTAACATGCAGTGGGCATATCTGCAGCACTTTTTTTGTCATTAATGGTTGTTGGATTCTGTAACTAATATTGCTTCTCTTTTCCATGCCAATAGGGAAGTGAATGTGAGTATCGTCATAGTGAATATGCCCGGGTTAATCCAAGGGATTGTTATTACTGGCTGAATGGTAATTGCTTGAACCCGAAATGTGGATTTCGCCACCCTGTAAGTTTCTCCTCTTGCACCAACAGTATCATTTCTGTGCTATGCTAGTTTTACAGGGTTGTATAGGGAGTTCTATTTCTGGTTCATTACAAGTTTTGAAAGTGAAGTTTGGAAAATTGTGGACAATCAAATTAGAATATTTGCTAAGAATTTTTGTATATGTCTTGGTAACATGTATTTGTACTTCTATACTAATAATAAAGCCCTTGACTGAGTTGGTGTCATAAGTCAAATGACACCAACTCACTTGGTGAATAGACCAAAAAAATCATAAAATGAAAAATATGTATTAATAAGATCATATTTGATATTTACTTTCCTTGAAAGTTAGGGTTGGAGTCCATACTTTTACTTCTATGCCTACTTGTTCTCTACTAAAAAAATCTATGTGCAATCATTCAAACTTCTTCTCTTTTTTACATTTAAGAGAACTATAAATTCTTTTTTTTTTTTTTAATGCTTTTAATGCTTTTAATATTTATTTAAATAATCAAAGTTATTTCACCCATGTAGTGGATGTAGACTGGACTAGTTGTAATAATGTTCTTGTTTAATTTTGATGGTGTCTTTTCAGCCCCTTGATGGCTTGTTGGGAACCGAAGTAGCAGCTCCGGCTGGTTCTTCCACGTCTTCATCGCACACAGCAGCAACAACAACACCTGCTAGTCATATGTCTTTCAACCAGGGTGCTTCTTACAGTTCCAATAAACAAGCAGTGCCATGTATTTTCTTCCAGAAGGGGCTTTGCTTAAAAGGTGATAGATGTGCTTTTTTGCATGGTCCAACCACAAGTAATAAAGCCCCACAACCAGCAGCAACTACCACTACTACTGAGCCTTATTCTTTGAAGAAGGCTTTTGGTGCCCCTGAAACATCTCAGTTACAGAAGTTTCCCTCGACTAATGTTTCAAAGACAGTTGGAGTAGCTCCTGAAGGTAACCCTACTCCAAAAGTCGAAGCTGTTTTCACTAGAAGTGGTACTGGAACTGAGAGAAGTGTGCCACGTCCGACTGGCTTGAATGAGGAACTTCCTCGACACAAAGGAACAAATACAACTTCGGTTGTTAATGGTGGCTCTATGGGCCGTTCTAATCGCATGCATCAGGCCCATGCTTTAGATGAACCGAGTTTTCATAGTGGTAAGGATACAGACGAATTTTTGAGAGAATCTTCTCCTGGTTTTGATGTTCTTGTAGATGATGAGCTCAGAGATTCTGATTTCTACCATGGTGAAGATCAATATGGAGGTACTAGAGGATATGAGGGAAGGAATGTGAATGAATATGACATTAGTCACTCTGCTAATTATGATGCCATATCTGATGTTGATCAAGAAATGTTTCATGATGCACGAGGCTATGATTCATTTGACCATGTGCAAGGGAATTATGGTTGGGACCAACAGAGGGCTTCATCTGAGAGGATATCTCTGGGGACATCTACTCTGGAGAGAAGGGGTTACTCAAGAGCTGATAGTCCTGATCATATTGAGGAGTCAGATCTACGACATAGATTATCTAAGCATAGGAGGGTTAATGGCCTGAGGTCTGTTGTCAGTCATGATCATGCCCTAGAAAACCATGAAGGGGAGCGAAATTACCAGGGTTCTTCTCTTATAGACTCTCACCATTTACCTCCCCATGAGAGTTCCCTTAGTAGTCATCTTCGGGGTAGAATAAAGCTTCCTGGGAGATCTCAAGTCGATGGGACTGATTTGCGTTCTGAAAGAGAGATAGAAAGGGGGAGAAATTGGGGACGGCTCTCACCGGGAAAGCCACAAAGCTCTTCCCACCAGGGGAGGCTCCGTGACAGAATAAAAGGAAGGGTGGAAGGGGAATTCAACAATAAAGAAGGTCGAAATTTTGGGGGTTCGAGGATTAGAAGAGAAACAATGGACGAGAGGAATGCTGATTTTGCAGGTCCCAAAAGTCTTGCAAAGCTGAAAGTTGGGAAGAATACTGATAATAAGGAGTACCAGTCTCTTGGAAAGCGAAAGAGCATGGAGGATTATCAACAAACTGAAGGTGATCTTTCATTCGAAGGGCCAATGCCTCTAAGTGAGATTCTGAAGAGAAAGAGACAATCTGAAGTTGCAGCTGCTGGAAGTGGTATAGTATCTGTAAATAATGAAGATGTTAACCAGAAACAAAGCAAGGGAAGCTTGATTAGCAGCTCCACTAACACAGTAGTATCAGCGACACCGGAAGAGGCCAATAGAAAGGAAGAATCCAAGTCCACAACTGCAGATATTGGAACAATGGAAGTCGCTCATGGTGAATCTTCTCAACCCCGCAACATAAGTGAGCATGAGACTAAGGATGGGATCAATGCGGATGAGAGGATGGAAGATCACGAGCTTGAGGCAGATGACCAGAGGGATGTAGATTATTATTATGATCAGGGTGATGAAGGAGAATATAACTATGAGGAGGTTGAAAATGTGGACCCTGAAGAAGAATACATAGAGGAGGAAGATGGTGATGACTTTGCAAAGAAGCTTGGTGTCATGTTTTCATGAGTGGTGGGGAGATGGAGATGGTCAGATAGACTACTTGGCAGCTTTTCCCTATGATTACTCTGGTTTTGTGGAGGATCTTTGAAGCTCTGATTTAGATTGCTTCTTTCTGATCAAGTAAGAGTTAGCTATATTGGAATTTCATTGTAGAAGTAGGGATATTAAGTTTTGTTCTTGCATCAATTAGAACTTTCTCATTGTATTTAAAAGCTGATTGAATGGGGATTCTTCTTGTGCTCACCACTGGAAGTTGATTATTAAGTGCATGACTGGAAAAGTTGAAAGAGAATAAGAAAATTTTCATTAATCACTAATTCTCTATTCTATTCTCCACAAATCAGGTCTTAAGGAGCAAGTTATTCATAGAAAAAGTGTAATATATGAATACATTGCTCACAGTCACAGTTATATGGTTTGTTGATAAAATGTTAAATTTTTAGTTTTAATGATTAAAATTTAAAATATAAAATATTTTAATATATTTTAAATAGTCAAACGGGCTTTTTGAGTTTGACGAGTCGAATCAGATTTTGGTCAAGCAAAATTTTTTACTGTTCAAACTTGACCTGCAAATCGAACTTGACCTGATCTGATCTAATTTATGGACAGTTCTAATATAAATAAATATCAAATATGTCATTGTAATTTGACTAAGTATTGAATTTTATCATCATGTTGTTATTTTAGTTAATTTTTGGATTAAAAATTAATGGACTATTATATGTGAGGTCACATTATCTCAAATATTTTTGATTAGGAGACAATAAATAAAGTTGAAAAAAAATAATTTGATAATTAAAAAAAAATGACGTGTTAATAATTGCTTGAGTACATTCTTTTGTTTGGTATGAAATTCCATGTAAAAAACTTTTCCTTCTTGAAAATTTATTTAAATTGTGTAAACAAAATATTTTGAAAATACTTTTTAATTTTTCCCCAAAAATCAACCAAAATAAAAAGCATTGACTACAAAGATTTAACGTTATTAAAATAGGATTCATTTTTGATATACTTGCAATGATTTTTTTTTTAATTTTACAAGCGAGATTAAAAGACTATCACATGCCATTTTTTTTTTCTTTTATTTAATTTTTTATTATACACGTATCACATTTCGACTTATAGAATCTAAAAACTCCAGTGTATTAATTAAATTCTCATTAAGGTATAACAATAAAATTAAACATTATGAATAATTTGGATTTATCCATGTGTCTATATAAAATTATAGTATTAATTGGTTATTTTTAATTAATTGAATTTAAAATTATTAAACTCGATAAACAAAATTAATAAAATGATACATATATAATAAAAATTAATTAAATGACAACTTTTTAACCCATGGAGTTAAAAAATTTCATCAATTATAAAAAAATAACCTCTTTTAATTAATAGCATTAAATATTTTAATATATAACATGTCAAAAAAAGAAAACACTCCAGCACCAGCAGCCAGTCTCTCGGTTTGTTTGGGTTGGATTGGGCCGAGTCGCCTAGAACTGAAAGCCCAAAATCTTTCATCACAGGCCATGGCCTACAGCCTACAGTCAATCATCCATAAACCTAGACGTTCTGCTACACTGTTAAACTTAAACCCTAAACAAAACCAAGTAAACCTCATTTCTCACTTCCCAGTTCTCACTCAACAATATACAAATTTGTTAAAAAAAAAATGCAATCTCAGCTTCGAAAATGAAGCTAATCTCAGCAACTCTAAGTTTCTTGACCAAAATGCTTATATCTCTCCGCAGTCTCTTCCACATCAACCGCAGAATCCCTGTCAGAGTAAGCCACCCTTTTCATCTTTTTCAAAACCCTCATCACCTCAGTTTTTCTCCACCATCCAGTAACTCTCATATTGTCTGCCCTTTTATTTTATTCACTAGTTTTTCCTACGTGATCAAGTTCCCATTTGGGACCAAGTCTAATAGTAATAGCATCATTTTTTTAGATGATTTCAATAGGGAATCCATGTGTAAAATCATTCGACAAGACCAATGGAATGACCCAAAGATTGCAAATTTGTTTGATTCAAGCTTGGCACCCATTTGGGTATCTAAGATTTTAGTTGGTTTGAAACTGGACCCTCAATTGGCATTGAAATTCTTCAAATGGGCGAAAACCCAGAAAGGGTTTAGCCCTATAAGTGAATCTTATTGTATATTAGTGCACATTTTGTTTTACGGTAGAATGTACTTTGATGCTACTGCTGTTCTTAAGGAATTCATTTTGTCAAGGCGGGGGGTAGTGTTGCCAGGTTGTGATTTTTTTGATGTTATGTGGTCTACAAGGAATGTTTGTCCATATGGATTTGGGGTGTTTGATGCTTTGTTTAGTGTGTTGGTGTATTTGGGAATGCTTGAGGAGGCTAGCCATTGTTTTTCAAAAATGAAGAGGTATAGAGTTTTGCCTAAAGTTCGTTCTTGTAATGCTCTTTTACATAGGCTTTCTAAGTCAGGGGGGAGGGACCGATCTCGGAGGTTTTTGGAGGAAATGCTTGGGGCTGGCATTGCTCCATCAGTATTCACATATAATATAGTGATAAATTGTATGTGCAAAGAAGGGGAATTGGACACTGCAAGAATGTTATTCGGACAAATGAAAGAGATTGGCCTAACACCGGATATTGTCACATATAACTCCCTAATTGATGGATATGGAAAGGTAGGATTATTGGATGAGGTGCTTTTCTTTTTTGAAGAGATGAAGAATGTAGCGTGTGAGCCTGATGTAATTACATACAATGCCTTAATAAACTGCTTTTGTAAATTTCAGAGGATGCCTCAGGCTTTTGAGTTTTTTAGTGAAATGAGGAATAAGGGGTTGAAACCAAATGTTGTTACTTATAGCACATTAATTGATGCTTTTTGCAAGGAAGGGATGATGCAGCAAGGGATTAAATTCTTAGTTGATATGAGGCGGCTTGGTCTTTTACCCAATGAGTTCACTTATACTTCTTTAATTGATGCAAATTGTAAAGCTGGCAATCTAACCGAAGCATTGAAGCTGGCTAATGAGATGTTGCAGGCAAATATTGACTTGAACATTGTTACATATACAACTATAATCGATGGTCTTTGTGAAGCAGGGCGAACAGAGGAAGCAGAGGAAATTTTTAGGGCAATGCTGAAAGCTGGATTAACACCTAATGTGCAAATTTATACTGCCCTTGCTCATGGCTATATGAAAGTTAAGAAGATGGAGCATGCCTTGAATCTTTTGAAAGAAATGAAGGAGAAAAGTATTAAACCTGACCTGTTGTTGCATGGAACTATCATTTGGGGACTATGCAATCAGGATAGGATAGAAGAAACTAAACTTGTCATCGGTGAAATGAAGGAATCTGGACTGAGTCCAAATCCTGTCATATATACTACAGTCATGGATTCTTATTTTAAGGCAGGAAAAACCACCGAGGCGTTGAATCTGCTAGAAGAAATGTGGGACCTGGGTATTGAAGTTACAGTTGTGACTTTTTGTGTATTGGTTGATGGTTTGTGCAAAACAGGATTGGTTCTAGAGGCAATTAATTATTTCAATAGAATGCCAGAGTTCAATTTGCAGCCTAATGTCGCAGTTTATACAGTATTGATTGATGGCCTCTGTAAAAATAATTTCATTGAAGCAGCCAAAAGTATGTTTGATGAAATGCTAAGTAAAAATTTGGTTCCAGATAAAACTGCTTACACTGCTTTAATAGATGGAAATCTAAAGCATGGAAATTTTCAGGAAGCTTTGAATCTGTGGAACAAAATGATTGAAATGGGCATGGAGCTTGATTTGCCAGCTTACACTTCCCTGGTTTGGGGGTTCTGCCAATGTGGTCAGTTAAAGCAAGCAAGAAAATTTCTGGATGAGATGATAAGCAAGCATATCCTTCCCGATGAGATTCTTTGCATTGGTGTATTAAGGAAGTACTATGAGGTAGGACATGTTGCTGAAGCCATTGAGTTGCAAAATGAAATGGCTAAGAGGGGTTTAATTACTAGCCCCATCCATCATGCTGTTCCAAGTGTACAAACGTAAGGTCTAATTGTCTGGTCATCTTGTTCAAGCTGTGTAGAAGACTTGAATCAGAGGACAGGGGTGTACCATAATAAAGAATAAGAACCTGAGGTATTCCCTGTCCTGAGAATGCAAACATATTTGAGCAGGTTCGCTGATTAAGGATCCTTCCAGATTCATTATCTAATGATGCAAAACCTGCGACCAGAAGAGGTTCATTTTGGAGTCAAATGAGCTTTTGATGCACCATGCTTGCCCAGATCAAATCTTGCATCCATTGATGGTGACTGGTGAGTTATAGTCACAACTGAAAACTTTGGTTTCTTCAATATGTATAAACAGTGGGAAATGTGGATCTTATCAATGCATAGTTTTTGTAAGATGAAATTACAGTACGAGACTGTCTAAAAAAAATGACAAAACTAGATTTGTTTCCCATACTCTTGCATATTTGCTTTTATTCTTATATTATCATGAAATATTGAAAGTGATAGGGTTTATCCTTACTTGGACGGTTTAAAAGGTTGTGCTCACAGTTCTAATATGTAAAAGCTACTAAACATTTCAAAGAATTAAAAACAGCTAATGTCAAATTGTGGCCGCTTGATAATATATCCTCTCCTGGTGATTTGGATTTTTGATCTTGATATATGTACTTATGGATGTTTACCTTCAGGCTCCAAAAGTTGTTTTGCATTGAATTTCTCTAATTCTTTTTCTTCATGAGCACATATCTATGTGCCAAAGCTCTCTGTTAGGGATAGTTCTTCAAAATAAAACCTGTATGTATGGATAAACTATTCAGCACTACTCAAGAGATCTGAATGTTAACTACTGATTTCTTGGCACCATAAGAGACTTTCTCTGTGTCACATTATCACTTTAGCTGGTTCTAATAAAACATTCTTGAGGAGATTGTTCCCAGATCCTTTCTTATTGTCTCTAATAATATGTGCCTTAAGTTATTCGAAAAAAAAAAAAGTGCTTTACTTTACAGCACATGTCAATTCAATAGTGTTTCCTTTGTCTTAATAGGTTTCAAGCCTGAAGGCTGTCATGGAAGTCAGACAAGTTCAGCTGAGAAGTAGGTTTTGACAGAGGAAGAACTAATCCTTTAGAAGCTTTCATTGATGACTATGCTTCTTTAGGTGATAGGTATCTTTGCTCTGACAAAAGATCATATTTTCACGCAACTGAATGAGAGGGTAAACAATTTTCTTTTACCATTGTTTGCCAATACTTCTGGGTTTTTATTTATAATATGCTTATATGACAGTCGACAAATACAATAATGCCATGTTACTCAGACTCGGGTGTGAGTGTCGGATACGGGTATGTATCCGACACGGGTATGTTCAATTTTTTCTAAGTTTTTACATGTATTTGGAGGATCCTTGGAGGATCATATCTCCATACCCATATCCGAATATGTGTCAAACACGGGTACTTCAAGAAAAATAAAAAGTCGAAGCAACATAGCAGTAATGTCCATGGTTACACTGTGCACTCTCCTGGTAGAGAGCTCCTAGTCTGAGTTTACATCTATGCCACAGGAAGAACCTTTTCTGAAATTTTCTTTGATCTTATGTTGAACTGTAAGTAATTTTGAGTAGAGTTTTTGTTGTTCTAGAAACTCAATGCGCCTTTTATCATCAATTAAGACATCTTTTTTCTTCATTAGCTTTCCTGTCAGAGTTGCTTTTCAGTTGACCTATATCATGCTAGCAACGATTGGTTTCATTTTATTAAGTTTTTGTTGACATTTATCGTTTAGGTAAAGCGAAGCTGCATTCTCAGTCAGCATACAGTCTTGTGCTCCGATTGTCAGTGCAGATAAAGAGGTTTAGAGCAGATGATCATGATACTGTTCTCTTTATCAGGTAAATTTTAATGTATATATATATATATATATATATATATATATATTATGTGGGGAACAAGTGCCACAAAACTGTTAATTGGTTTTTTTTTTTTTTTTTTTTTCAGTTTTCAAATCCATTTTATCGATGAATCATTATTTCGGTTCTATGTCAAGATTCTTCAATGCTAATGATACGCCTTATAGGTATTTTATTGATTAGATTTTCTTTTGCATTCATCCAAGTTTGTAGCAGATAGTTATACACTTATACTCTCAAGCTCTGTTACTCGGATTTGGGTGTGAGTGTCGGACATGGGTATGTGTCCGACACGGGTATATTTAATTTTTTTCAAGATTTTCATTTATTTGGAAGATATCCAGTACCCATGTCCGGATATGCTTCGGACACGAGTGTCGGATACGGATATTTCAAGAAAAATGAAAAGTCAGAGAAACTTAGCTCTCAAGTGCCCATGTTTTGACTTATGAGTTTGATTGCTTTTTCTTATTAATAACTATAACTTGCATTCATACCAACTTTCTGTGTTCCAACTAATTATTTGAACTGATGTAACTTTTTTTTTTTAGGAATGAACCAATAATCCTTGGTAGAAACTGAACAGAGATAGCGAAGCAGAAAGCCGCGTAGACGGTGGCTGATAGTCTGATACCCGGCGTTAGATTTCTGGGGCCTTCTGCATTGAGCCATTGAAGAGAACAATACATGTTAAACGTCCAAAGTTTGAATAGTTTGCAAAATTCTTTTGAAGTTTATTCTGTTTCATAGGTATGTATGTAAAACTAGTTTTAAGTTGAAATTATTTCATTCTAGAGTTTCTGGTTTCCAACATAATATCTCTTCTTTAGAAATCACATTTCTTCGGCAAAGCATACGATACGGTTAACTTTACTTAATGATAAAGTTAATTTTACTTAATGATAAAGTGTATCTATTTCTCGATTAGATCTGTCTACCGGTCGAGTTACTAGTTCAATCTGATAGGTTTATTTTGAATTAAGTTGGATTTGGGATATGATTTTGCAATATCGGTTTGGTCCGATTCAAATTACTATTTAATTAATAAAAATAAATTTTTATTTAATTTAATTATAAAAATATATAAATATTAATATAATTTTTTTAATAATATTTTTGAGTTTCTTGGATTTGCCATTTACATTCTCAAAAATCTTCAAATTTATTCTGAACCATAGATTAACCACTTAATTTTATTTTTTATTATTATTATTTACACTTAACTATTCATAGCTTCTTTTTCAATATTTTATTAGAAATTAATTGAAGATTTTATAATTTAATTATTATGTATTTTACGAGTAATGAAGTAGTATGAAAAATAAATTAGGATTTCAAAGTGCGTTTGGATGAGAGATTTCAAGAAGAGAATTTATTTGTAGAGAGATTTTTAAAATTTTAAAATAAAATTATTTTGTTTGACAAAATAAAAATTATAATTATAAAAATTCTTGAAATTCAAAAGAAAAATTTTAGAGAGCTCAAATTCCTTTTAAAAGTTTCACCTGCAAGGTAAAATTTATGAAATTTATGATTTTTTAATAAAATATTAATATTTTTTTTACGTCATTTATATTTTTTGAATTCTAATTATGAAAATTCATTTTAAAATTCATTTTTTTTTGTTTTTTATGTTATGAGTAATAGTTATACATTTTCACAAATCTAATGACACCTATATTGCATATTTTTTCAATATTTTTCTTATTTTATCTCTAATATTATTTTATCTCTATTATAATTATTTTTTTTACCTCATCAAATTTCAATATTTAAAAATTTTTTCTAAAAAATATTTATCCAAACAATACAAATACAAATACTAGTATTTTGAATTGATGCATTTTAAAATAATAACATTTCAAGATTTTTTAAAATTTTAAAATTCCTCATCCAAATATAAAAGAAACAAAGATTTTTTTTTTTTAATGACTATCTATATAGGTTTTTTATCATAATATAGCTTTTTTTTTTTAATTTACCAAAATACCGCTGTTTGAGATTAATTGCAAAAACCCGCTCGTTTTAAAACCAGCTGGAAAATCGTCATCCCCCATGACGATTTTTCAGCTTAAAATTTTAAAAAAATTGAAAAAAGACCAAGGAAAATCGCCATGGGAGGTGACGATTTTTCTTGGTGTATTTGAAAAAAAAAATCAAAATATATCAAGGAAAATCGCCACCTCCCATGGCGATTTTCCTTGGTATAAATTGATTTTTTTTTCAATTTCACCAAAGGAAATCGCTATGGGGGTGGCAATTTCCCTTGGTCTTTTATTTTATTTTACATTTATTTTACTTAAATTTAAAATTTAACTGTTAGAAAAAAAAATACAAAATTTTTGAAGACAACGGTAACTTGACTATTGCCTTCAAAAACTCCGCCCTACACCCTACTCTTTTATAAATACCCCTCCTCATATTTTCTACAACTTAATTTAGTTTTCT
This sequence comes from Fremontodendron californicum, assembly GCA_030761205.1. Classification (NCBI taxonomy): domain Eukaryota; kingdom Viridiplantae; phylum Streptophyta; class Magnoliopsida; order Malvales; family Malvaceae; genus Fremontodendron; species Fremontodendron californicum. The sequence goes on from JAULJL010000013.1 coordinate 26,312,951, forward strand.
TCTTTCTACAACAAATTTTTTTCTACAACAATATTTAAAAATGACTTCATCATCATTATCGTGGTTGCAAGAAAATCACATATCCTCGATTATATTTAAAGATGTAAGTAAATTGTTATAATATTATTTGTATTACATTATCACTTTTTAGTAATTTTTAATAATTATTATTATTTTGTAATTTTATAGTTTTATAATTTTTATATTGTTTAATGTTTTAATTATTATAGTTTTATCATTTTTTTAATTATTATTGTTTTTTCATTTTATAGTTTTATAATTATTTATTTTTTATATTGTTTAATTTTTTTATTATAGTTTTTTAATTTTTTAATTATTATTGTTTTTTCATTTTATAGTTTTATAGTTTTTATTTTTTATATTGTTTAATTTTTTATTATTATATTTTTATAAATTTATAATTATTATTGTTTTTTCATTTTTTTCATTTTATAGTTTTATATTTTTTATATAGTTTAATTGTTTAATAATTATATAAATAATTTTAAAATTTTATATTATTATTGTTTTGTTATTTTATAGTTTTAGAAATTTTATATTGTTTAATTTTTTAATTATTATAGTTTTATAATATATTAATTTTTATAATTTTATAATTGTTTTATTTAATTTAATTAATTATCAACAGGATACTCGTCGCGTGTTACGTTCGAGAAAATTTACATTGGAGGATCCGCAACCATCTATTATCGATCACTTAAGAAGAGTCGGATTTTATCATGTAAGTCAAATTCGACGATTTTTGATACAACCGACTTAATCAGTGCGTTGATCGAATGATGGAGACCCGAGACGCACACTTTTCATTTTTCATTTGGTGAATGCACGGTAACTCTAGAAGATGTTGCGCTTCAACTTGGACTTCCGGTCCATGACGATGCAGTTACAGGCGCAAGCTTGCTAGATTGGAATAAAGAGTGTCAAAATCTATTGGGCGTGGTACCTCCAGATGAGTATGTATCCGGCTCTACGGTGAGATTAAATTGGTTGAAATCCTTTCAAAATCTTCCATTACACGCAACTGAAGAACAAATATAATATGCTGCTGAGCATATATTTTACGTTTGATTGGGGGATTACTAATGCCTGACAAATCGAGCAGTCGGGTACATTTAATGTATTTTTCATTACTACGTGATTTAGAGCATGCAGCAAATTATAGTTGGGGTTCTGCGTGTTTGGCGATTTTGTATAGAGAACTGTGTCGCGCTACAATTCCAAAAAGCCATGACATAGGTGGATGTTTAGTGCTTCTACAATCATGGGCTTGGTATCGGCTGCCATTTCTTGCTCCGCGCGTGGATGTTTCAACTGTATACCCCCTTGCAAGAAGGTAATAATCTTTACTATTTTATTAATTTTGTATGAACTTGTATTTTTATAGGTCTATTAAGATTTTATATGCATTTTAACAGGTGAGTAGGAGTCAGAGTAGAGATTTTACCGAGACTCCGACCGACCTTGCAAGTATAAGATTGCGACTAGATCGAGTAGAATATGATAAGGTAAATGTTTCGATTGTTACATTCAAGTATTTTTGTATTTAATCTATATGAAACTAATAATTTGTAATAATTATTCTCAGTTTCTGTGGATGTCATATTCCTCAAGTGAAATTATGGCATGCTTCCCATCGGATGCCTACAATAATTGTAATATATGAAAAGCTATCACAACATTGATATGCTTTTCATATATAGAGTGACACCAAAATGACAGAGTGTTGCGACAATTTGGGATGCAACAACCAATTCCGCAAGCATCGGTGAACCTTGATAAGGTTCACAAGATCGACGTACGTGGGCGTCATGAAGAATTCTGGCCTGCGAAGCATGAATATTGGATCCATTGGTGGAATATACATTCTCAACGAATTCCGACAGGTTATCCAATTGTTGGTAATAATTTCAACCCATCTGATGATTACATAGGATGGTATAAAAATGAAGGTCGGCCTTTTGTTTGTCCACCGTCGGTGTATGAGGATGTTAGAAGTATGCCATTTACCGGAAGAACTTCAACTCCAGTCCCTCCTACACAGGATATAAAAGCTCCTAGACCTAGCCGACAACGTGGGCGGGCGCGTCAACCGGCCTCATCGGAGTTCACTGCACCGAGGATGTCATTTAGTCATCTTGAACCTGAACGGGATCATGGAGTGTCATCCAGTCATCGTTATTTCGTCAGTCACCCTGGATATGACGTTGATGAGTGTTACCGACCATCACCGCCAATGACGATGTTAGATGACCAGTTCCCCATCCTAAGTCTAAGTTCAACATATCTAACATCAATGTATCAGTTTGGAACTCATGCATCAGCATTTGATGGTACATCATTTGTGGGTCCATCTAGTAGTCAGGTTCCCTTTATGGGTGAACTAGGTGTTGCTCCTTCAACAGTGGGTTTCAAATTTTTGATACTGAAAAAATGGCGGATGACATACAACCGGAACTAGTGGCAGTTACAGCAAGAGGTCGTGGTCGACCGCGAATACGTGCCACTGACGAGGTTGAACGACGGGTCCAACCACCACGCACTAGGAGAGCTCGATACTGTTGCTCTACACCATGCAGTAATTAGAATAAATGTACTTTTATCAATATAACGAGAATAATGTATTTTAAATTTGTAACATATAAATTTATATGTTTTGCATTTCATGTTATTTATTTTAAATTTGTTGGGAAATTAATTGTTATTTTTAATTTTCTTATTTATTATTGATTATATTTTTAAAAATGTTAATTTTGTTATTTATTTTTAATTTTTTATTCAGTATATCTAACTAAAATGTTAATGTTGTTATTTAATTTATAAAAATGTAATTTAATTTATTATTTAATATATTTTTATAAAATTGCTTAATTTTATATAAAATAATAATCCAAATTACATGATAAGTAAAAAAAAACTTGCATAACATTTTTTTCTTAATGGTAAAATATATAAATATTACAGGTTATGAAAAATGTAATTCCTTTATTGTTGATGCGAACTCTCCCCCGATGTGTCAGATTGATGCGGACATTTTCGACGGCTATGACCTTCAGTTTTGCATAATCTACAACGTTTTGGTTGGCCTTTCTCCCTGAGATCCATTTCATTACGAATACGACTTGATTTTGGCCGACCATGTGGATTTCTCTTCATTTCTTGATTGGGACACTTCTGGACCATCATATTGAGGCCAATAACCTGCATTTCCAACTGGTTGGAACTCATGTCTATAAACATTCAATATAGTTTCCAGTCTATAGACATTGTCCACATACTGCATGCAATCTACATAGACATGTGCACAAGCAGCAACTACATGTGAACAAGAAAACTTTTGTGCTTGAAACTTCTCACAGTCACATCACATGTCACTAAGCTTGAATTTGTACTTCATTGTAGAAACACCCTCTTGTGGATCAACTAACTATTCAATCAGAAAAGATTGATTTGCTCGTGTAAAATTATGAACAAAATGGGAGTTAGCTTTCTTGCTATTTTCTTGCATAGCCTGTGTGACTGTTTCACAGTATGTGTGCCCTCCCTCCATCATTGCAATTTGCTTGTTCCCCATCTTAACAAAAAGTGCAGCCAACCTATAATATGTTGATTGCACTAAAGTAGTAATGGGAAGATGATGATTTTCCTTCAACACCGAATTAATAGATTCAGCTAGGTTGGTTGTCATATGACCATAAAGTCTTCCTTGATCATATGATTAGGCCCACTTCTCCTTGGGGATCCTATCAAGCCAATTAGCCGTCTCTGCATTTTCTCCATGAAGATTCTCATACATGAAATGAAAATTCGATCGTATCAACTCGTATCCTGATAAAATTAAAAAAAAAGACTTGTGAATTTCAGTATTATTTTATATACTAAAGGAAATATAAGAGATAAAATAACTATGATTCGATTCCGTACCCATGTTAACAATGTGTCGACGCAATTCCTTATTGTTAAACTTCTTCATAAAGTTAGCTGCAATGTGTCGAATGCAGTACACTGAATATGCATGTGGAGGATTCCATTCACTACCATCGCGTCTGATCGCAGTTTTGATGGCTTCATGTCGATCATACATCAAGCATATGCAAGGCTGTTTTGTCACATGTCTACGCAAATTAGTAAGAAAGAATGACCAAGCCTCCATTGTCTCACCCTCCATAATGGCAAAGGCAATTGGCAGTATGTTTCGGTTGCCATCTTGTGCAATAGCTAACAATAGTGTTCCTTTGTCTTTTCCATATAAGAAAGTACTGTCTATTTGCACAATAGGTTTACAATACGGATACCCTTCAATGCATGATTTGAATATCCAAAAAAGTCGATGGAATATTCTCTTACCCTGGATCAGTCGATCACCGTGATATGTAGGTACCGTTTGCAATTCCACAATTGTACCAGGAACGAAATGTTGCATTGCACCTAACCATTTAGGTAGCTCATTATACGATCTATCCCAATCACCAAAAACTCGAACAATTGCCTTTTGCTTTGCTTTCCACGCTTTCTTATAGGAGGTGATGTATCCATACCGGATTCGCATCTCAGCGATCAAAACTAAAACAGAGATCTCCGGATTTATTTGGACCAATGACAGAATGCATGAACAGATCATGTTAGAATCTAACTTGCAATGATCTTGTGAAATCCTCCCCGATGTGCAAGTATGAGGCCGTTCATATGTTCTAATCTCCCATGCCTATTTCTTCTTCATAAATGTTGCATTTATTCTCCAATTGCACCCTTTCCCATACATTAGACATTTGGCATAATATTTGGTCCACTCAGATTCAATTACTCCGTAATCTACAGAGTTTTTGATGTTATAGTGCTTAATAACTGAAAGCACAGCCTCTTTCGTTGGAAATTGTAACCCAACACACAGATCAACTGTAGATGGATCAAAAGTCAGAGGCGTAGCAAATGTATGAGCATACTCAGGAAATTCTGGCACTTGCATTGCCTCAAGATCCAGGGTGTGCATATGGGATGAAGCCTCATATGAGGGAAATCTCCATGAGTGTTGATCTCAGCAGCGACGACATCTGGGTCAGAATCACTGTTGTCATCACTTGCGAATTCAGCATCCTCTTCCTGTTCACTAAAGTCACCAACATATTCACAATGGACTCCACATGGCGGAACAGGATCAACACCAGCTGGCTCATCTTCGAGGGCAGTAGGAATTGTTTATGAGACTAATGAATTATGAACGTTGTAGCTTGAGATAGCGGAACGACTTCTTCTGTGTGAACGTCGTATGTAGTGTAAACATAGAACGGCCCAGAATCATCATCTTCTGTGGGAAAGTTTTTTGTAGTGCGAACATTTGAAGGCCCACAATCATCGTGAACATCCTCTATGTCAGCATATAACTCAAGTACACCAACATTTGCAAATGTCTCGTGAGCATAAAACATGCATCTGACATCATCATCATCTTCAAGCGGACATGTTTTATATCGAACACACCCTTCACCAATAGAAAGAGGATGCCTATACTTAATCTCTGAAACTCTTTTTCTATTTTCAGCTTTAATTTTTGTAAGAATTTGCAGCTATAGTTCCTCTAATGTGACGTCTTCATCAACACAAAAGCTTTTAGGACGTTCACAATCAAAGGTAGCACATTCGTCAGTATTATGAATTTGGCCATTATAGTAGACCAATGCAATCACTCTATTGCTCATGTTGTGTAGTAATGAAACTGAGAAGGATGAGAATGAATGTATTATCACTCAGCAAAAAAAAAAGAAAAAATAGAGAATGATGAGGTATTAGCACTCAGAAAAAAATCTGATTGAAAAACTACTGTAGGGGGTATTGCAAACCTTCATCAGTATTATGAATTTATAATGGTTTATTGTGTTGTACCGGATGACAAATCCTATCCTTTGTACAAGATGGAATCTGATTCCCATTTTCTGGTTATGGTTATTTGACTGAAAAACTGATAATTCATTCAATGCAAAAACTGATGATAAATCCCATCCTTTGTACCGGACTGTCCAATAGTCCCATCCATTGCAGAAGAAATCCAATTCCAATATTTTCTGCAGCATTTGATTGACTGGAAAATAGCTGAAACCTAACCCTAAATCACTAGTCTCATCCATTGCAGAAGGAATCCAATTCCAATATTTTCTGTAGCATTTGATTGACTGAAAATAGCTGAAACCTATCCCTAACCCTAAATCATTAATCCCATCATTGCAGAAGGAATCCAATTCCAATATTTTCTGCAGCATTTGATTGACTGAAAAATAGCTGAAACCCTAACCCTAAATCTGGCCAATAGTCTCATCAATTGCAGAAGGAATAAAATTTCAATATTTTCTGCAGCATTTGATTGACTGAAAAATAGCTGAAACCCTAACTCTAACCCTAAATCATTAGTCTCATCCATTGCAGAAGGAATCCAATTCCAATATTTTATGTAGCATAAAATTAAAATAAGAAATAAAATTTAATTTTATATAAAATTCAAATAAGAAATTAATTTTTAATTTATATAAAATTAATATAAGAAATAAAATTTTAATTTATATAAAATTTAAATAAGAAATAAAATTTTATTTTATATACAATTTTAATAAGAAATAAAATTTTATTTTTTATAAAATTAAAATAATATATTTTATTTTATTTCTTATAAAATTTCAATGAAAATTATATTTTATTTTTTATAAAATTAAATAAATTATAAAATTTTAGTATATATATTTAAAAAAAATAAAAACAAACCAACGTAATTTTTTATTTAATTTTTTTTTATACCCATTTGTTACAGATCTCAGATATAAAATTTAAATAAGAAATCAAATTTTAATTTATATAAAATTTAAATGAGAAATAAAATTTTATTTTATATCTAATTTAATTAAGAAATAAATTTTTTTTAATATTAAATTTAAATAAGAAATATATTTTTTATATAAAATTTTAATAAGAAATATAATTTTTTTAAAAAAAATTTAATAAGAAATAAAATTTTACTTTTTATAAAATTAAAATAATAAATTTTATTTTATTTTTATAAAATTATAAAATTTTAGTATATATATTTAAAAAAAATTAAAAAACAAACAAGGTAATTTTTTTTTATACCCGTTTGCAGTTTTTAAATTTAAAATACAAAATTTTTAAAAAAATGTGCAATTTTTTTTAATCGTTAAACTTTAAAATTTAAGTAAAAAAATTTAAAAAATAAATTAAAATACCAAGGAAAATCGCCACCCCATGGCGATTTCCTTTGGTGAAATTGAAAAAAAAAATCAATTTATAACAAGGGAAATCGTCATAGGGGGTGGCGATTTTTCTTGGTATATTTTGAATATTTTTAAAATACATTAAGAGAAATCGCCACTCGCATGACAATTTCTTTTGGTTTTTTTTTTAATTTTAAAAAAAATTTAAGCTGGAAAATCTTCATGGGGATACGATTTTTTAGCTGATTTTAAAACAAACGAATTTTAAAAATTAATCTCAAAACAATGATATTTCGATAAATAAAAAAAAATAGCTATATTCTAATAAAAAAACCTATATATATATATATATATATATTTATATATCAAAACGACGGCGCCGAGGGCTAAATGCCAAAGTAGTCGTTTATAAAAGAAAAAAGAGTCAAACCCTAGTGGTTTGGGAAGAGGTGCGGAGGAGAGAGCGAGGTTTGGGTTTCAGGTATGGTTTCATTTCTTCAGTTTTGTTCTGTAAATAGCCGTTGAAAGCCAAATTTTGGTCTTCCCTCCCCGCTTTCAAACCAGTGAAAAGAAACCCCCAAAGCTTGCTACAGCCATTGCTTCTCCTCTAACACTCTCTCTTTCGCAGCCCAAAGCAAAACAGCGAAGCGAAAGAAGGAACTGCTGAATTAAAAGGATGAGGAGTAGGCTTCCAGTCCAACACTACAATACTTCCTTTATCGCCACTTCTCTTCACGATCTTAATACCGTTGATTCTCGCCCTTCTGAAATCGATGCCGTTGATGCTGCTGATGCCTTGGATCACCATGATCACGACCACCACGATTCCACTACTGTTGTCTGTATACTATTCTTTCTTTTTCTTCTTTTTTTTGTTGTTGAAATTTTTATGAAAATTTAGAATATTTTGTTTGTTCCAGGAGTGTATGCATGAACCTTATAGAAATTCTTTGCCAATTCACGGCGTTGGAGCGGAGGAAGATGATCGATCTAGCTTAGACAATAGCGACACTTCTAGAGGAGCTTTCAGTATTTTGACAATTGAAGGTTAAAAAAAAAAAAACTGATTTAATTGTTTAGCCTTTGTTTGTTGGTTTTATTTATTTATTTTGATAAGGCCGTGTATAGACTTGATGATTTTGGATATCATAAGAAAACACGACACAGACAGAACGAGTTTAAACACGAGTAATACAACATATTTAATATATGTATTGTATTCATATTTAAAATTTTGACTCATTTATTAACTTTTATTGTTTTTATGTTTATACGATTGACACGGAAAAAACACAAGATACAATACACATATTGCCAAGTTTAGCCGTATAGGCTTCTTTTAGTTGTTGCTTTTGTTCCGATTTTATTTGTTTTTTGCTTCCTGAAAAAATTGCTATAAAAAAAGGCAAATGACTAAAAGTCCAAAATGCAGTACTAATTCTAACATAATTGTTCTATATAAGAAAGTAAAGTCATGATTATTTATTTGAAAATAAGTTTTTATAATTTAATTCTTTAATAGTATTTTTTTCCCCTGTAAGCAATCGTGAGTACTAAAAGTAAAAGGCAAATTGTTTCTACCTTTGAAATTGATTATAAAATTCTGTGAATGGGAATTGACACTTATTCCGAAATTGAATTTTCTTAAACCACAGATGTTTCCCCTATTGAGTCAGCAAGAGCCAGATTTTTGCAAATCATAGTGGATCATTTTATTAATGACCACGTGATTGAAGTGGTTGATAATGAGTCACCTGCTGACTATAATGCTCAGTCAGGACAAGACAAACTCTGTAAGAGAAAGACAAGAGATGTACAATACGAAGGCGATCCTAGGTTCGCTTTGCCCTTAATGTATGTTGCCAATTTGTATGAAACTTTAGTTAATGATGTAAACTTGAGGATTGCTTCCTTGAATGGCATTCGTGATAAGACCATTGGGGTAGCCCTTGAAGCTGCTGGTGGTTTGTACAGAAGGTTGTCTAAAAAATTTCCTAAAAAAGGTAGTATTCTTTTTTCCTCAACATTGTGAGGATAATGTCTTATTACATTTTCTTGAAAATGTAATGCGGCCCCTTTAATTGATTATAGGTTCTTATATATATAAAAGAAGAGAACTTGCAACTTCTCTTGAAACAAGGACAAGGTTTCCAGAATTAGTTATACAAGAAGAAAAGCGAGTTCGTTTTGTAGTAGTCAATGGTTTGGATATTGTTGAGAGACCAAATAATGTGCCTATTGAAGATGTTGAGTGGTAAGTTCTTCCTTTGGGATTTTATTTCTTTGTATGATATTTTCTGTCCTGGTCTTTTAGCGGCACGGCTCTTTTCTTTGACTAGTTTATCAGTGCCATGTGTCTACTATTTCTTATTCATTTGGCTAATTGATCCTCCCTAAGGAACACTGTGCATACTCCTTAGAGGGGTTGCATAATAATCAACCTATTGCTTTCGGTGTTATCAAAATTCAAAAGTTAGCTGGATTTCTCATGACATGAGTCATTGGGGTGTATCTATTTTGCCATTTATTTAGCTGATTAAGGCAGCGTTTTATCTTAATACAGATGAGAGCCTCTCGATCTGCAGTATCTCTTGCATTAGGGCAAGTAACCAATTATGTCTACTTTGGGCCTGCTGGCTTTTGGTTGACTATCTGGATCTTCTAGGTGTTATGTGCCACTTTGTTTCTTATTCCTTGGATACCTTGTTATGTTTATACATAGTTTCTGTCTAATTCGCACCCCCTTCCTTTCCCATCATAGGCTTTTATCTTTTGCTTTGCTTTGCTGCAGTTCTGCTATGTTGTTGTTATATTCTCAATTGCATGAGGGAAGTAGTCATGTTGTTTGCTTGTTCTGTTGGCACCTGGTAATATACTAATTATCTTTATATATGGTTTTGTTTTCATTCGTTACTGTTTTCGCTTTCTTTTACATCAAGGCTTTTACCTTTTAGCTTTACTGGAGAATTATTATTGTTACGTTGTATTTGATGTTAGGGAGGTAATCACATTGTTTGCTTGTTCTGTTGGCACCTGGCTACTATATTTCTTAATGTATGGTTCTATTTCATGCACCATTCTTTCCCTTTCCTTGCCGTTAGATGCTATAACTTTTGGTTTTTTACAGTTTTGCCTTGTTATTATTGTTATAACTTGATTATATGAGGGAAGTTGTTGTTTTTTTGGCTGTTAGAAGCATTGTATGTTGCTTTATTTTCTTAGAAACAAGTTAGTTTTTCCTATTTGGAGAAATAGTTATTTCTTTTCCATGCATTATGGTTTGTTTTATACACTTCCTTAACTACTGACAAGTGACAATATTTGAACTATGAGGATTTTGAGAGACATTTTTCCTTTTTCATTTTTAAGGCTACTGGGGATTGAATCTTGGTCACTGGAACTAAGCGGCCAACACTCAATCAATAGACCACATGGCTGTTGGCGATAGACATTTTTTCAATATACATTCCTCTCTCTCTGACTAGGTTTCTATTTGCTGAAGGTTTAAACAACTAACAGGTCGGAATGAGGTTGCTATCTCTGCTCGGGACTATAAGTTTTATTCTCCAAGGCATAAGTATAGGCGTGTTTCATCAAACTCAGTATCCAACATCCCTTCTTTGCCTGTAAGCTCTGTACCCTATTTTCCAACTTGATTCTCAATCTTTGAACAAAAAGGTGTAGTTGGATGTTTTCTGGAAATCTGATTTTCCAATTTGCCTTAGAATTCATTAGCATTTATGAGTGTAGATCAATATTATGAATTATGACATAAAACCATTTTTTTTTGGGTATTTGAGGCTGTCAAGGATTGAACCTTGGTTACTGGAACCAAGAGTCCAGCACTCTACCAACAGACAACGTGGTTGTTGGGGACATAAAATCACTTAATACATGCTATAATGGTGCAATATCTATTTGAGGATTACATATGATGTTAAGGGTTTTTTTCCCCTCTCTCCATTGCTCATTCTAAGTTAAATTTCTCTTTCTTTGCCCCATGATGGATTGCTTCAGAAGATTGTGTGTGAAATATAATAAAGCACTAAACATATCGTTACTATAAACCTTACCAACTAAAGTTGAATGCGAAGATATAATGTTGTAATCATTTTTTATGTTTGCAGACATTCTCTGGCACTGATAGTTCTTCACCAATGTCTAATGCTCAGAGGTTTCTCACCGTCAATGAAGTAAGAGCTCCCTTGTGAAATGAGTATATGCTATTTAATGATAGAGTTGTTTGTACTGGAGTTTCCATGTAACTGCATAAGCTTTAGCATGAAAAGAATGTATGTGTGTGTGTGTTTTAAATAGAAACCTTAGTTTCGCCTGCTCCCAATGATTGAGCTGTTGAAATGGAGGGCTATTTAAAGCTGTTGATTACAACCAGTTTCAGTATTAAAGTTGAGAAGTAAATAGTAGGAAATGATATATACAACTTATTTTCTTTTTCCTGTTTTTGAAAATAGATAAGCTCTGTCTATTCCACTTGCTTAACTAAATCAAGGAAGTTGTTCAAAGTAAAATTTGGAAGAGAAGGATAAAACGCCCAAAGCAGGTCTTTTTTCCTCTCATGTTCAATTTCTTTTATTCTTTAACAGGAGAAGCTTCATGACTGGAGCCTCTTACATATTCTAGAAGTTCAAAGGGTAAAACATTGAGGAAAAGAAAATTGATCTATTTAGGCTTTCTATTCTTGGGCTTTTAGTTTCTTTGAATTTAGACATTGAGTTCGATGAAGAATTTTTATCTTTTAGTATTAAATATGATAATCAGTTTATGAGTAACTATCATCTGAAAAAAAAGTTTCTTTGCTACTTAAATTGGGCATCTCATGTTCTAAGGTGTTGAACTAATATTCAAAGGTCCACATGACTAGGAGATAACACTATTTGGGACACATGTTTGTAGGAAGTTGAACTTAGACATTCGAAACAACTTTTTAATGAAGAATTTGTTTGGAATATGGATTCTGAATCTTTCCACGGATTCTAACATTTGACGAGAAGTGTGATTGCAAGTTAATTCCAAATATCCTATTTTAGGGTATTGAACCTCCTGTAAATATACTCAAGGTGACTTGGGGACAACTATTTTAAACAGTATATTTGCAGCAAGTTGTATTTGTATCTGATTTTGCTAAACTGTTGCCATTATTGCAGAATCAGCAGCAGACTCCTTCCAAGCATCATATACAACCGATGTCACATCAGCCCCAATTTCATCCTATTCACCACAACCATCATCAACCAGTTCTCCAAAATCAACATGCAGCTCATTTCCCCCAGAATCATCAATGTGGGCCGCCATCACACTTACCTGAAATTAATCATGCTCACCAGTCACCAACCATGTCTCAACATTTAGCTTGCTTACATCCTCTAACAGGAGGTCATGTGGGAGCACGATTGCATGTTATGGTGAGTTTTTTTTTTTTTTTTTAATTTTAATTTTTATGTATTTAAGTCTCGTCCTATGCATGACTTATGTTTCAGTAGCTAACCTGTTCGAATTTTTTATGGTAAATCGTTTCATCTTGCTGCTCTAGCACACGCTATAACTGATGACTTTAGGGGAGAATGGAAGAAAACTCCATGTTGCTAAACATTCTAATTCACGGCAATTTACATGTCTATTTAAGTTTGTATCAGAACAATGGGAAATACCATATAGGTGATTTTGGTTTAGTACTCTCAAAATTCTTATGTGAATCTGGCACAATGATATATGGAACTGCCATTAGACTTATTACAGATTGACCAAGAGGTGATTTAGTTCTATGTTACTCGGACTCGATTGTGAGTGTCGGATACGGGTATATGTCTGACACGGGCATATTCAATTTTGTCTAAGTTTTTCCATGTATTTGGAGGATCCTTGGAGGGTCATATCCCCATACCCATGTCCGGATATGCGTTGTCCACGGGTACTTCAAGAAAAATGAAGAGTCGGAGCAACATAGATTTAGTTAATGATAACACTATTCTTCTTATGGGTGCTAAACAAAGATGTGATGTTCCTAAGCCTAACATCATCAGCAACCTGCTTTATCTGGCCAATAAATTTTGGGAGCTCATAATTGCAGTTGATTTTTCATGATTTTGGGAGCTCAATACCAATATAGGATGAGATTGGCCTATTGTCATGTCTATATTTGGAAAATTCTTTGTAGGAATGAATGTGTCTGGATGCGGCGTATGATAATCATAGAACTCTATTGACCTTTGTGCACCATGTTTGCACTTGTTGATTGTGTTTTGTAAGAACATGCTTTAATTTTGTCACTGTGAAAGCATAATAAAGGAATGTTTATGCTTTTGTTAATGTAAAAGTCAATACTGACTAGCCTCCTGTGAAATGCTTACATTTCAGCCTACAAGTCCAGCGAAGTTCTGTGATGAATGTGGGGCACCATATCTAAGGGAAACATCCAAGTTCTGCTCAGAATGTGGCATAAAGAGGTTAGGAATATGATGCAGTTCGTACTTCGTATGCTTTATCAGTTTATCCGAATACCCAAAGTCTTAGTGATATTCTTTAATTATACTGTCTGATGTTGAATTATGGTTGTTTCCAAATATCATTCAGTCATGCAACTAAGGATACATTTGGATCTCCGGTCAGAAACACCCAAATTGCATCCCATCGTATTGGGATGCCATTTTATAATTTGACCTAAAATACAAATGGATCCTAAATATTTTTTTCCCATTTCATTTTTGTAATAATATAGGTTTGGCTTTCCGTTGTTTTTTTATCCATTACTTTTAATGCACCTTCAATCTCCATCACCATTCAAATATGTAAAATTTATAATTAATGATTAAGAGTGATGCATTGAATCCGAAACTTAATTCAATTTATTTATGTAAGTATTTTTTAGATATGGTATCTAACAGATTTGAGTTTGAATCTTAACATCGGCAACTCTTCTCTTTATCTCATGTTAGGACTTTTTTTATAAAAAATAAAAATAAAATAGTGAATGATGCATTGAAAAGTAGTAATAAATTGAAAAAAATAATAAAAAAATAATAAATGAGATTTCAACTAGTGGGCTTTTACAGTTAAACCCGGTTCTATTGTTCCATAACCTACCTGATCCATAATTGTAGGAGGCATGGGCTTGTTTTTGTAACTTATCTGGTACAATTGAGGCATCACATACCTGATGAAGACAGGCAAGAGACTCCATTATTAACTATAATTGCAAACCATTCATTATGCAAATACATACATATATATATATGCTTGTAATATGGTATTAAAACAACATTAATTTGTTTTATATACTTATATATACACATATAAATAAAGGATTATTATCCTGTATAATGCCATTGGACTTTTTTAATTCCACAAGCGGGGTTTATACGTTTCCGTAACTTTTTATACGATTTATATTTTTTTAATCCGACCGTCGTATTTCATGTTCTATTTGCATAGATCATGCACGTCGAGTTTCAAGTAAATTAAAAATGTTTAACTATTCATTCCAATGTAAAAAACTTTCAACCGTTATGTATATATTGAAAAAGATCGTATTCTCGATCGATATGATAGGGATATCGGATCGATTCGAAACTTTACGTGCACGACGAGTATGATTATATTGTTAAGTCCAACGGTCAGTTTGTACAAATATAAATCGTATGAAAAGTTACGAAGGCGTGTAAGCCACGCTTGTAGAGTTAAAAAAATCTACTGACAGCGTACAGGATAATAATGCATAAACAAATACCTGAATAAAGTCTTATGTCCAATATTCTTAAGGCTTAAGATTTAATATAGAATTAGACTCATGAGGTCCAACGTCAAGGAATCATCAGATGGCTTCAAAGAAGAGTCAACACCTGTCCAAGTTAGGATGGACTCACATGTTAGTAAAAGACAATCAGTTATCACAGTTATCAAGCACAATTGTTAGTCTCATGCGCCTATACTTCAAGATATAAAAGGTATGAAATAAGACTCAAAACCATAGGTGATTTATTCTTTTTATTATTCTCTCCAACTTCCTTAAGCATAGGAGCACAGTTCCCGAGTCCCAATTTCGACGACGTCTCCTTGATTATTTGCTCATTCTTAGCCGGTTTCGTGTGGCATTCATCAGCTTTCTCTCCATCCATCATTTTCAATCCAGAAAGACATCAACACAAAGCAATCATGGAAATGAAGGCGAATTAGATATGGCGCCATTCTACGCTCTCGTGCAATAATAGCTGCTCTGATGGCTGTTTGAATGGTACTAAGTACTGCATTTGGACATGTTTTTTCATAAAATGTAGAAGAAAGCTGTGCTTGGCATGTGTTGCTCAAAAGCAAAAGGCATCACCATAGCAGCAGCTCTACTAATTTCTAGACAGCATGACAAAGAGTCACTAACCACTGTCACCATTTTTCAGTTTTTTTTTTGTCTAAACCCAGAATGTTCCTCCTATCCCTATTTTATGGTTGATAGAAAACTAATCCTTGTCGGATCGGGAGTGTAATGCTTAACATTGGTGACTCCCAAGATTCGAACCTTGATTCTCATCTTGGGCGTTGGAGCCACTTTACCACTCCAACCAACCAAATGTTTATCATTTTTCAGTTCTTTCACGAACATGAAAGCCAAGTTTTGATTTGTTAATGTTAAGCACAAGGCAGAGATTTTTTCAAGGTTATAATAACTAAACAAGCTAGATAAAGTAGAAAATGTGAAGAAAGGAGGATGGATTGGTGACTGAGAGGAGAGCGTGGGTGGGTAGCTCACTTCAGTTTATAGGGCATTGATATTTGATATATATATATATATATATATATAGAAAGAATTCGAGCTAGTCTTGGGGTCACACTCACACTGTTTACCGCTGAATCGCGTTAAGAATTTTCAATGTTGGAACCGCTTGACATATATCTTCCTTATGAATTTGACCAATTCTGCACAGAATTATTACTACTGGACATGGAAATTCCCTAATAATACAAAAAATCAAAAGGGACCGAAATGAAGTAGTTAAGTGATGTTTCATCACTCACTTTTGGCTTTTTCTTCTGATAAGACTTTGAAAAGCCACATCCATCCATGAATGTTCACAAAAATGACAGAAGTTCAAAGTGTTTAGATTCCTTTTAATTTACCTTATTTCAGCCTTTATTCCACTAATTTATACATGTTCGCGAGCTGTGTTGATTGACTGAGAGCTTGACAAGTGTAGACTAAGTGTCTCCTAAGTTTTGAGTTGCCGGACAGTTGTGAATCTGCCAGGTGTTGCACATGTAGAGATCCAACTAGATAAGTAAAAAATGTGCCTAAATCACCCAATTTGAGCCCCAACCACTAAGGTTCCCTTCACGTATATATGTTGGATGATTGGAGTTATGAGAATTAGTTATGACTAACTCATTACGCGTTTGCCTGTTTGAAAATTTTCCTTGTATAATTGTAATTAAGCTTCATTAATTTGTACGAAGTAAAAAAGCTTAGTTCCGAGAGATAATATATAGTACTGTCCCAATATTCGAAAATTAATTCAGAAATTGTTTACTGATTACATGCAACACAGTACAACACAACTATGAAGGTAGGAAAGAAAATATTACATGCTTCGACTTTTCATTTTTTTATGAAATATCCATGTTCGATATCCATATTCGATGCATATCCGAACATTGGTATGGGGATATATGATCCTCCAAAAATACTCCAAATATATAAAAATCTTAGAAAAAATTGAATATATATACCCGTGTCGAACACATATCCGTGTCGAACACCACACTCGAATCCGAGTAACATAGATTACAACTACTTTACACTTGAAAGAATAAGAGAAAACAGATAAAAGAGAGAAGTATTATATAAGACAAATATCTCCAATTTAGAGAGATGAGGTGAATTTCGAGATTGTAACAGTTTTAATGCATCATATCTAGTTGAAAGTGCTGCAAATCCTTCTTATTATCCCAGCTGAACCTGTTAGAGTTTCGATATCTCCCATTTCTATCATGGCAGATGCGAAATCAGAGCTGAAAGTTGAAGGCTTCCTGCTATACTCATTGACGATGCTATCTGTGGATCCACCGCTAAACAGGACTTGATCCGACTGGAGTAAACCTTTCTTTTGCAACAGGTTCTTGAAGTAGTTGTTATCAAAGGAATTAGGAGTCACCAGATCAAGTGGTGCCAAATTTCCATTGCCGTTCTGAAAAGTAGCTGGACAATTGCGTTTACAAGTGCTGGCAAATCCAGCATCGAATGTCACTTGCATTAATGTTGTATATCCTATCCCGGAATGTAACACATTGAGCTTGTCCTATTGTATGAGAACCTGTTCATGGTTTAAATTTAAGCTCATTTATCAGTGATTGTTTACAAGGAAAATGAAGTGTTTTTTTTTTTTCAAAAGGATTTTGTTAAAAATAACTTGTAAGCACAAACCTGACAAAGCAACCATGTCTCTTTCACTAAGGCTTTTGTTTCCAAAGAGATCGATAAGGCTTCGAAGGTTGTCTGTGAAATGAGGAAGTTGACTGCTAGCCAGACTTTCGCTTGCAGAGGTAGAATCTCTTCTTCCAAGCTTCACTGTCCAAGATGGGCTACCTACCTGACGAGTTGTTTCGACAGAGATGTTAATCAATTTGAATTCTTATTAAATATGGTAAAGTAGAATTAAAAATTTAGCTCGGTTGGTTCATACGGCATCTACTAGGCCTGAAGTTCGAATCTAAGCTTTTGCAACCCCTTCCCGGCCTTATTCCCAAACCATGCAGAAGGTCGGTTTTATGTGTATTCAGTAATGAGTAAATGACTCACATATTCAGAGGCATCCCTGGCTGCAACTGCAAGGATATCTGCACAAGATACAACACCAGGACATAGGTTCTCCACAGCAGATTTTGCCTGATCAATGACTTCATAACCTCTTGCAGAGTTGTTATTTTGAATTACAAACTTTTCACTTGTGATTGAAGGGGAGTTGTCTAGTAAAATTGAGGCATCACAACCCTGAATAAAAGGCATATATACAAGAGAATATTCCATTAAATAATTGAAAACAGTGACAACATTAATAGCTAGTTTGGTTAAGACATACTAAAGCAAGTACCTGAACAAAGCAATCATGGAAATGAAGGCGGATTAGAGATGCAGCCATTCTACGTTCTCGTGCAATGGCGGATCTGATGGATGTGCGAATGGTGGTAACTGGTAAGTGCATTTGGGCATGTCTTAGCATAAAATGTAGAAGAAAGCTGCTGTCCTTGGCAATGGCATACGCTGCAGCTCAAAAGCAACAGCATCACCATAGCCGCAGCAGCTCTAATTGCTGTTACCACCATTATTCTATTCACTCACGAAAACGAAAACAAAAACAAAAACGAAAGCTATATATATATATATATATATATATATATATATATATAGCTAAGTTTAGAATATATTTGTTAAACAAAAGGGCAGAGTTAATACACAAGGTAGCAAGAGAAAATGAGAAGAAAGGCTGATGACAATGGAGCTTGTAGCTCACTTTCTATTTATAGGGTATTTTAGAAGGGTTAGAGAGTTTTGTCTTGGTCACTGTTTTCTGCTTTATTCCGGCTGTAAGTAACGAAATTTTCAATTTTGGAGCCGCGCTGACATTATGAATAATATGACTCATTCGTATTTGGCTTGCATGGCTGGCGTTACAATTGGACAAGGAAGTTCCTTTCATATAATTATTATTAAGGTTTATATTTGATGCAAGGATAACGTATATTAAATTTTTTTAAAAATAAATAAAAAAAATTTTATTTTAATGAGGTGACATCTGAATAATAATAAAAAATTTATTTGCCTAGATTAGGTTCTATTCGAAAATTCATTTTAGTGTGTAGAATATATTAAAATATTAATTTTTTATATTAATATTTATATATTTTTATAATTAAATTTAAATAAAATATTTTTTATTAATTAAATAATAATTCCAATAAATTAGACTAGTTTTAGATTACAAAAATCATATTTCAAAACAGAACCATTAATTCAATCAACGAACAAATCTACTTAAATGTCTTCTATAAGATTTTAGCGGAAATAACACTTCTCTTGCTTGTGTTAATCCTTTTTTACCAGCAAAATTCTTCACATAAATTGATTTGAGTTTTTAGCACATTTCGAGAAATCATTCCTAGCAAATTAACTATAAGCTCAATCAAATAATTAGTTAGATACGCTATTAAAAATCACAAAATACAATACAATTACATTTATTTTGCAATCTTATTACAATTTATTTTATCTTTCAATGCATTTAACTTGTTTTTTGGTATACCATCTTTACCTTTCATGTACTTAGATTTGGTTTTAACTTAAAAAAAAAAATATCCAAGCTTTTTTCTTTGTGTCTTCTAATTCATTTTTGTTGGAGTTATAAAGGATGAGAATTATTTGATCTATAGGTAATCAGATTGTCTTAAAGTCTTTTTTAAAAAATCAACCCACAAAATCGTATGTGTGCTTTTTTTTTCTTTCTAAAAATTGGGTTCGGTGGACAAAGCAAATATCTTCATCACATATTTCGATAAAATATATTGAATTTATGTCGAATTGTTAAGGTACACGTATGAATCAAATAAAATAAAATAAATGAATTTCGTTCTGTTCTGATAAGCCAATTATGATCGGTCTTGAAACAATTCATTGCATTGATATTTATCAAATCCAATATCAATAAATAGATTTTACCGTCTACACATTAAATAAATTTGAATTCTCATTCCTGAGAGCTACTAATCACCACGAGTCTACTGCATATACTTATATATATATATATATATATAGATAAATATATTTTATCCATCTATTGATACAATAACGCCGTGATAAGGTGCGATTCAAATCCAATAAAAGGCTTTTTGGTTTTTTTTTTTTTCAATAAAACTCCAGTAAAATAGTAGTATTCATATTGAAACAAAGAATAGGGATGTGAATTTATAAAAATTTTATAATCAAATTGGGTTTGAACAAGTTGAGCTGGTTTTTGAGTTCAAATTGAAGTTTATTTAGCCTTTAGGCATTTTTTTTGTTAATGCAAATATTTTTTAATTCAAAATAATAAAATATGAGATATTTCCTTACTACAAAGCCAAACATGTCCCCAAAAGAACAATTTAAGACCCATCCTGACTTTTGTTTCTTTTTTCACTCGATTCGTAAAAAAAAAGGTACAAATGACGGAAAATTCTAACAAACGTTTTTTACCGTCAGCTTCTTATACGCTTAAAGAAATTGTATCCGTCAGATGAAAAATAATTCATCTCAATCGTTGAAAAAAAAAAAAAAAAATCATGCAACCGGTTAACCTGGTCATGACAAGATGAATAAAACCAAACCTTACCTGTCTCCCTTTCAAAATCAAAAAACCCTAAACACCCAACCCGACTCTCTTCCTCTGAAAATCCAAAACCCTAATCTCCCTCTCAAAATCGTCAAACTCGACTCCCTAATAATCTAGCTAAAAATGCTCAACCCTAAATATTGAAAAACCCTCACCCCGATATCATCCTCAAAAGAATCGAAACCCTAAATCTACAAAAACACTCACCCCTGTTTGAAACCCAAACCCCAAATTTTTTAATACCCTCACTCCGACCCTAAAAAGAACCGAAACCCTAAATTTGAGAAAACCCTCACCCCCGAGAGATACCCCCGAGAGATACAATCTTTTTCCATTTGTCGGAGCTAATGCTTGGTTTACCTAAAAATTACAAATCTTCTTCTGCACCGAAGGTAGATTTGGGATTCCATCGAAATGGTCACAAAGCAATCAACACGAGACTTGTTTTTAGGTTTTTCTTCTTTTATTTCATCTAAGATATGAGTCTTCCTAATTGATTTGATTTCTCAAATAATAATTTATATATTCATTATTAACATGAATTGTTTTTACTTTTTATTTCTAAATCCATATTTTCTTTCTCTATTGATTTGAAAAGTAATTTTGAAATGGTAGAATGATGGATACCCACCCTTCGTTGCTTGGGTTCTTGAAATGGGTTCTTGAAATTTGTAGAAGAAAAAGGTCAATTTGCTTTCTAGTAAGAACATTAGATTCGGTTGGTTCATTGAATTTGCTATTTTGGTGAGTTTTAAAGCTATTTTGGATTTGTTTATTGTTTTTGCTTTTATGAAATAAAGTTCTTATGAATAAACTAATTGGAAATTACTAGAACAAACCCCACTTATCTTTTGCCTAATGTAATCTACATGCTTTCAATTTATTTGTTGTGTAATCAAATCAAACAACTTCCATCCATTTTATTGCTACCTTTTTGTGATTGTTACTACATGCTCCATTAATTTTCTCAAATTTTCTTTTTATTGCTAAAACCTTTTCTCTTAGATGATAAGATCAAACTATTTTGCATATATATGATGATTGTTATTCTCCATTGACTACTAAAATCAAGTCACTCATCACAGTAGCATCTATCTCCAATATATAAAGAATGTGACTAGGTTTGAGATACTGTTTCATTTTGGTACTACAATTTTAACATCGTTCAGAATGATATATCATGCCCTTCTAGTCTTATATGGCTAGGACAGCCTGCATAACATTGTCAATTTAAGCATATTGTAATCGTTGTAAAATGTTGCAGATTTCTCATATCATGTCCATGCTGTTCTTATTTGGCTTGCAGGAAAGTGCAGATAATGTTAGTCCTGATTCTACTTCACCTTCTAAAGATGCCTTGCTAGAGGAGGCTTGTAAAAAGTATGATGAGGCTACTCTCTTTGCCCAACACTCCATGATGTATGTGTGCTTGTTCATGTCCCTGATGATCCTGTTGCATTACTATGAATTTGTGATTTTTTAAGTTCCATTTCAATTACAAAAGGCGTGATGACTGCTCAGAATGCAGAAGCCAGATAAGAAACTGAATACACAACAGAAATAAATAAGTGTAGAGCTGTATAAGTGCATATACATACGCACACAGAAATGAGTCTGTAATTCTGTATAATATATATTTTTTCGTGATATTCATTCACATGACTTTGATGCAATGTCGCTGCTTGACAGGCTTTCTACAACTGGGCAATAGCAATATCGGATCGAGCAAAAATGTGTGGTCGGACCAAAGAGGCTGAAAAACTATGGGAGCAGGTTCTGAATATAATTTTGGCATTTCAGTCATGCTAGACTTTTGTATGAGTAATACTAGCTCTTTGTAGGAAAATCTTGGTGTCTTGTCATGGAAAACCTTTTCCATGTGTGGATAAGATCTCATTTCCTGTTTCTATTTCATGTTAGCTGCATGTTGTTATATAATGCATTTTAATAAGGCCAAAGAACCATGGAAGTGGTTTTTTACTGTGGAATTTTGGTATGTAGTCATTCTAGAATTTAGTACTGAAACACATTGTCCTTGCGGTAGTGCTGTTTAGAAATCCTTGGTCTTTTCTAAGAAATGCCTTGTTATAGTAATAAAAACCTTGACCTTGGGTTTGATAGAGCCTAATCTTATTGTTATGATTTTGCAGGCAACAGAAAACTATGAAAAAGCTGTCCAACTCAACTGGAATAGCCCCCAGGTATATTTGAAGTAATTGTTTTTTTTAGTCTTGTAATTCTGCTAACTAGAATGACTCCATCTTTCATTTTTATTCTAACTGTTAGTGATTTTAAGAATTCTTAAATCTCTTTCAGGCGCTAAACAATTGGGGACTTGCTCTTCAGGTAAACTATGTTTCAGTGATGTTGATATTATAATCAGCTTCATTTATCTCCATATCTTTCAAATTAAATTCTGAGTCTACTTCTATGGAGTCCTGGAATGCTTTGCTTACTTTCATGTCCTATGATGCACCCAAAAGAGTGTATCTTATTTAACCTTGTACTAAAAAGATCAATTGTAAGTATAATGATTAGCAAGGGTCGAGTCCTCAGGGATTGGGTTTTAATTTATGAGTTATTAGTTTATAACTTACGTTCAAAGAAAACAATAAAAGAAAAGGGGTTTTTGAAGCCAGATTTAAACTAAGTAAATAATAAGAATAAGATGCAAGGCGGTATAACCAGCCAATAAAAATATATATACTAAATTAGGCGGTATAACCAGCCAATAAAAATATATATACTAAATTAGGCGGTATAACCAGCCAATAAAAATAAAACAAAGTTAATATACAAATTAGGCGGTATAACCAGCCAATAAAAATAAATATAAAAAATAAGCAAACTAAAAGTAAGAAAACAAGTAAGTAAGAAGAATTAAATATGAAAAATATGGTTAAGGTTTCATTCTCCACCACTAGACATCATTAAGAATCAATTTCAGATCTATCAATATCAACCAACTATCAAAGTTAACAACCGTAGATAACAACAAGCTCTGTTACCCCAATCTTTCCTTAGTTTGTCGTTAAATAGAACAAGCTCTCTATTTAATCTCTAACCATTAAACAACCTAGAATAAGCTCTCTAAATTCAATTTAATGGCAGCTTTATGATGAGAAAGATAGGTTGATCTAAGCAACAAACACATAAGCTCAGATTGTTCAACTTAGGTTATGTTCCACTTTGCAATTATTGAAAACTTGACCATAATCATTAATCACAAATTGCCACTTATGAATAGGAAATCAAGACAATTACACGGATCAAGACTCCTAAACTAGCAATAGATAATTATCAAGATCTATCTAGTTGTACACCTAAATAAATCAAGACAACATCATGAACAATTCTTGTAGAAGAACATAAGCAACTTTGATAGAAAATTAATGATAGATAGAATCTGAAAATCAATCACAAAACATGTCTAGGGCTTTGAAATCACCCTTAACCAAATAGAAGTTTAGCCTAGCATAGGCATTGTAAACATAAACATAAAATTAAAGAAAATCTAAGAAGAAAATAAAAGAAAGAAAGAAGAAGAGGAAGAATATTAATTATCCAACCTCTTGCTCTCTCTAAAGAAAAAGAAAACTAGAGAAAAGAAAGAAAACTAGAGAAAAGAAAGAAGAAGAAAACTTAGAGAATTTTATTAAAATGGCTAATATCCTACCTATGTACAATATGATCCTCTACAATCATCCAAGGCCCTCTATTTATACACATTTTGGAAGGCTAAATGACAAGAGACAAGCTTTACAAATTTCAAAGGTAGGTATAATAGGTGGGTGAATTTTTTTCTAACAATTTTCGTCATATTGTATGACAATTTTGATCAGCCAACTTGATGGTCGATTTCGTCAATGTTGGAGGCCTGATCTGATCACATGGTCTTCTAGAAAAAGGTTCCCCTATCAGTTACGGATCCATAGCCGTTGGAATCAGCTCATTTGCTGATGTGGATAAGCAGATATGGGCAAAATACGAAAACATGTCAGCACAGACGTCATTGCACATCAGCCAACTTGATGGTCGATTTCGTCAATATTAGAGGCCTGATCTGATCATATGGTCTTCTAGACAAAGGTTCCCGTATCAGTTACGGATCCATAGCCATTGGAATCAGCTCCTTTGCTGATGTGGATAAGCAGATATGGGCAAAATACGAAAACAGGTCAGCACAGACGTCATTGCACATCAGCCAACTTGATGGTCGATTTCGCTAGGGAAAACGACTCCGTTTCAAGAAGTATAAAACATGAAAACGATAGATATGCCTCTTAGCTTTGCACGGATACAAATTTCAGCCTTATTGCTTCAGTGAAACTCCAGATATAGCTGATATGGCAAAATGTGTCGGAACTGGAACTGAACTGGATTTGCCCTTAATTCTAGTAATCTGAAATCACTCAAAGAAACTTGTGAAAAACACCAAATTACATAAAAATATAAAAGATCATAAACACAATTAGACTAAACAATAATAACTCGTATTTGACACAAAACAATAATAAAACATAACTAAAAACTATATAATTATACGAGTTATCACACCCCCACACTTAGATTGTTGCTAGTCCCTAGCAACGACTCAATAAAAATAAAATAAGAAAATCTAATCTAATCCACTTTCGTAGGAAATCACGGTGGCACTTAGCATGTGACACAAGCCTTTAAACCCCTAGGTGTCCCTAGTGGACGAGTTTAGTCTCGTGAGGGTTTACTAGAACGATACCCACAAACATTGAAAAATTAAAATATAAATAAACTTCATATAAATAAACTACATATACTAAAAATATTTACTCCTAATCCTTTCAATACAAATTAGAGACAATATTTGAACAAGTCTTATAAACTAATCAATAGCTTAAAAAATTTCACAAAAAATCATGCTTGAATGTAAATTGTTTGAGTTAAGCCAATATTAGCATAACATATCTCAATCAAAATAGTGCATGTTCAAATTTAATCTCAACTTCTCACATGGGATACTCTCTTGATTTTCACTCTTTAAAGTAGTGGTAAAGTGTTTACACTCAATCAATCTCATGAAAACATTTCTACCATATGCTTGCTTGTCCACCTATTCTCCACTAAAAGATCATGCAACTTCATAAATCAAGAGGTTTTTAATCAAGGTTGTAATGGGGCCAAGGGGTTTGTAATGTGGTTGAAGAACAAAAGGATAAAGATATCACAAAGGTTCCAAAGAGTTCATAAAGTTTAGAGACATAAAAAGATTATACAAAGAAACTTCTCAAAACTCTTTACAAGTACATAGTCACCTAGGCCGGATATTCATGTTGGGCCTTTTCTTCATTCTAAACAACTTTGTAACATCTTTTTCTTTTTCCACAAATTCAAGAGATGATTCATATATATATTTTTTTTTTTACATAGGAATGTATTTGCCCGTATTCCATTTCTTTTTCTCTTGACTTTTCTTTTCTTTCCCCCCCACACTTATTTCTTGTTTCTAACCCAAATTTTTAACTAAAAATATCACTTTTTTTTTTTTTTTTTGCAATATGTCTCAAAATTTATAATCCATCTTTAGAACAAGGGTAAGGATATAAGTATATTTAGGCTAGGTGTAAGTTGTGGTTACCAATAAAACATCATATTTAATGTAGGCTCAAATTGGCTCACTAGTGGGGATGTTCTCTTAGAACATTAATAATGGATGGCTGTTTGGCTCTGGTTATAATCCTAATGCCTCTATCATATTCATGTTGTCACATGTATCAATATAGTCTCAAACGGTTTAAAGCAAGTTCTAGAGAATCATGTAATCATAACAGCACTCAAGAAAGAAATTAGATTGATTTGTATAATGCATCAATCATTATAGGCTCAAAAACTCACAAGGATGATTATACAAGTCAGATTAAGTCTAAACATGCTTCTTTCTCAATCAACATATCATATTAACATTGGCTCATAAAAAGGTTGACATCAAGCTCAATTCTCATGAAAATCTTCTCACTAATAAATCTGTTTTAGACTTATGCAATTCATATCTCATCATTGTATTAAAAAGGAACTAAAACACACTAAAAATAATAATAATAATAATAAAGACTCATAAAAAAATAGTAGACAAAAATAAAAGAAATCCTAAATCATTCCCCCCACACTTAATTCTTACATTGTCCTCAATGTAAGTCTATTAACCCAAATGAAAGAATCATGTGTAAGAGAAAAGAACTAATAACATAAGAATAGGAACAACTAAGACTCAAAACAAAACAAACTCATGCAACCTAAATAATCTTAAAATACTAAACAAAAATTAACAAGTAAACATAAAAAGATTAAAATCAAACTGACAAGGTGTGTCTCAAGTCTCCCTTACTCAGACCTTGTTCAGAATGAATACTTCTAAATTGCTTAAAACATAACATTTTTTTTTTTTTGAAAAGAAGAAATCAAACTGACAAGGTATGTCTCAAGTCTCCCTTACTCAGACCTTGTTCAGAATGAATACTTCTAAATGGCTTAAAACACAACAATTTTTTTTTTTTTTAAATTAGCAAAATATGTCCCTTACCCCCTACTAAAATATGACATTGTCCCCAATGTCAAATTTTAAAGGTAGAATTTAGGAGATATTACCTGCAGAGGTTGCTAACCACTTATTATAACTGAGACACAACAAACAAAATGTTAGATAATGTCACAAAGACAAAGTGCAATCCACTCCTTGCTCGTCCATATCTCTTTTTCTTTTTCCGAGCGTTTGCGAAACAACCGTAGCAGATAAATACTCATAAGCTTGGAGCTTTTTGAGTAAATCTTCAATGGTTGTAGCAGAAATTATGGTTCTCCTTGCCTCTGAAAACATGAATCCATTATCCACAGCATTATCTAAATATGAAAGCAAATTACTAAAATAACCATTAATATTAAGCAAACCAATGGGTTTCTTATTTGTGACCAAAGATGACCAAGAAGCCACGCAAGCTATTTCTTCCAATGTACCCAGACCTCCTGGTAAAGCAATGAATGCATCGGCAGAATGGTACATGATTGTTATCCGTTCAGGGATACTCCAGACTTGTATTTCCTTACCCAAGGTAGGTCCACAAAAATCTGTGAATAGTTTTGGCACGATTCCTAGAACTGGACTTCCTCCGGCGTGTGCTGCTGTAGCGACTGCTCCCATTAAACCCGTACTACCGCCTCCATAAATCAACTGGATCTTTTGTTGGGCAAGTATTACTCCAACTCTTATGGCTTCATCAGCGAATATGTTATTTTTCCCTGGATAAGCACCTCCAAAAACACAAATTTTTTTAATGCGTTGGGACGAAGTACTTTCCATTTTTTTTTTCTTTTTTTGGAGTGCCTGAAAGAGAATGAGTACATGGTGTAATATATAGAGGACTGAGTAGTGAATCAGACAAGAGTAATAATGTCGCCGAAAGTGTATCTGACCTGTCAGAAGAAAATGTTAACCTAACAAAAGATTTTTGCGTGATTTCAGGAAGAAAATCAAAAAGAGAAGAAAAATCAACCGTAAAAGTCAAGAGTAATAATGTCGCCGAAAGTGTATTTGACCTGTCAGAAGAAAATGTTAACCTAACAAAAGATTTTTGCGTGATTTCAGGAAGAAAATAAAAAAGAGAAGAAAAATCAATCGTAACAGACAAATAAAAAAATGAGAATAATTACACAAATCGAATAACACGTAAATTAAACCGAAATAAAGTTATTGCAAATCAAACCAAAAGCTGAGAAGTCATTTATTGTAGTTGTGATTGTGGCTCACATCTTCCTCTGGTTTTACGTCCAGAAACGGCTTAAACGCCTTCTATGAGTCGAGGATATGCTTCCCATCCAGTTTTCTTACAAGCTGGCAAACAGGGTCTTTTAACATCAGATTCCCAAGATGTTGCCATTCCCTTTCGAATTGCGGCCATAAATCAAGAATTTCTCTTTGTACGTCTCCACTAGGATGCGTCTCAAGAGAAAGTTGGATATTACCCAAATTCTCCTTACTCAGTCCATCCTTAATGAATTCAATTTTATCATCTCGATTAGAGGACGGAATCCCAATAGAACGACATTTACCGTTACACGTCCATCGTGCACATTTGTGGCAATTTGAACTCATGCGCTTTGCTCGTCGCTTCTTTGCAAAAGTGCTTCTACCTGTACCTGGTAAATGCAAAACAGGAAGATATTCATCTTCACGTACCTTGGCTTCAATTATCCAACGTATGTCGTCAGGAATCCCTTTGTGCATAAGCATTCTTAATCTTTCAAGTCGAACTTGGTAAAGCTTCAGTAAAATATTTCGAGGAAAAGGAGGAAATCGTTTCTGCAATCTTGTGAGAATATCATCCATCTTGAAAAAAAAATGAAAAAAATTGAAGGAGAAATTGGAAGAGAAATTTATATACAATATCAGTTTTGTGGGTAGCTGATGGAACCGATTTAAATAATCACGGAGTACCGTTATCCGCCATTTAACCGGGGTAAAAAAAATAAAAATTATATTTACATCTAGTTATTTTCAAAACAAGGATCAGAAAGAAAAACAACATAAAAAAGACACAAAAACAAAACACTCTAAATAAAATCCTAAATTCTTCCCCCACACATAATTCTTACATTGTCATTAATGTAATGCTATTAATCCCAAATGAAAGAATCATGTGTAAGTGAAAAGAACTAATAAACAAAATAAACTTATGCAGCCTAAATGAACTTAGAAACACTAAACACAATTAGCAAAGAAACATAAGAAAAAGATAAAGAAAAAGAGAGCAAATCTGAGGATGGCAGTTTGGCAATGCTTTCACTAATTAGGCTGCCTCCCCCAATTAGCACTTGATTTAGTGTTTTGAACCTAACCAACACCCCTTCTTGGCATTTTAGGCTTGTCATGCTCATATATGAAATTTCCCAAATTTATGCGTTTGAGAGGAAGCTTTCTTTGCACAACAGTGGATGCATTCTCCATTACAAGTATTATTCCATCATCCTTGGTGGTGCATATCTCATCGAGGAATGGTGCATCTTTTGGTACTTGTTGAATGGCATCCACAAATAAACTGTTTAAGGTTTCCAGGATGTCTTGTTCATGTTCCTCCTCCTTGAACTTTGCGAATCTACTAGGAAAAGGTGGAGAAGAAACATTAGCAAAAATTGGAATCTTAAACGTTACCTCCGGTGTCGAAATACTCTTATTTGGATCTGTGGCTTTATTATCCTCAAGAATAGAATCCATCTCTAATTTTGTCTCATCCTCATCTTGTTCCTCATTCCTGAAGGTCACAATAGTAGCATTCTCCTTTGGGTTAATCATCGTTTGGGCAGGGAGTTCTTCAGATCTTTGTGCTACCCATCCCACCATACTACTAGCCAATTGGCTCATTTGCTTTTCCAAACTCTGGATGCTTGCCCTTGTTTCCTGTTGAAATTGCAAAGTATTAGTAACAAGAGAATAGACAAGATCTTCTAAAGAAGTACCTGAGTTTTGAGTCATATGTGATGGCTGAAAAAGATCTGATTCTTGAGACCATGATTGATTGAAGATAGATGGATGAGTGTAACTGATAACTCGTATAATTATATAGTTTTTAGTTATGTTTTATTAATGTTTTGTGTCAAATACGAGTTATTATTGTTTAGTCTAATTGTGTTTATGATCTTTTATATTTTTATGTATTTTGGTGTTTTTCACAAGTTTCTTTAAGTGATTTCAGATTACTAGAATTAAGGGCAAATCCAGTTCAGTTTCAGTTCCGACACCTTTTGCCATATCAGCTATATCTCGAGTTTCACTGAAGCAATAAGGCTGAAATTTGTAGCCATGCAAAGCTAAGAGGCATATCTATCTTTTTCATGTTTTACACTTCTTAAAACGGAGTCGTTTTCCCTAGCGAAATTGACCATCAAGTTGGCTGATGTGCAATGACGTCTGTGCTGACATGTTTTCGTATTATGCCCATATGTTCTTATCCACATCAGCAAATGAGCTGATTCCAACAGCTATGGTTCCGTAACTGATAGGGGAACCTTTGTCTAGAAGACCATGTGATCAGATCAGGCCTCCAATATTGAAGAAATCGACCATCAAGGTGGCTGATGTGCAATGACGTCTGTGCTGACATGTTTTCGTATTTTGCCCATATCTGCTTAACCACATCAGTAAATGAGCTGATTCCAACGGCTATGGTTCTGTAACTGATAGGGGAACCTTTTTCTAGAAGACCATGTGATCAGATCAGGCCTCCAATATTGACGAAATCGACCATCAAGTTGGCTGATCAAAATCGTCATATACCTACCTTTGAAATTTGTAAAGCTTGTCTCTTGTCATTTATCCCTCCAAAATGTGTATAAATAGAGGGCCTTGGATGATTGTAAGGGATCATATTGTACATAGGTAGGATATTAGCCATTTTAATAAAATTCTCTAAGTTTTCTTCTTCTTTCTTTTCTCTAGTTTTCTTTCTTTTCTCTAGTTTTCTTTTTCTTTAGAGAGAGCAAGAGGTTGGATAATTAATATTCTTCCTCTTCTTCTTTCTTTCTTTTATTTTCTTCTTAGATTTTCTTTAATTTTATGTTTATGTTTATAATGCCTATGCTAGGCTAAACTTCTATTTGGTTAAGGGTGATTTCAAAGCCCTAGACATGTTTTGTGATTGATTTTCAGATTCTATCTATCATTAATTTTCTATCAAAGTTGCTTATGTTCTTCTACAAGAATTGTTCATGATGTTGTCTAGATTTATTTAGGTGTACAACTAGATAGATCTTGATAATTATCTATTGCTAGTTTAGGAGTCTTGATCCGTGTAATTGTCTTGATTTCCTATTCATAAGTGGCAATTTGTGATTAATGATTATGGTCAAGTTTTCAATAATTGCAAAGTGGAACATAACCTAAGTTGAACAATCCGAGCTTATGTGTTTGTTGCTTAGATCAACCTATCTTTCTCATCATAAAGCTGCCATTAAATTGAATTTAGAGAGCTTATTCTAGGTTGTTTAATGGTTAGAGATTAAATAGAGAGCTTGTTCTATTTAACGACAAACTAAGGAAAGATTGGGGTAACAGAGCTTGTTGTTATCTACGGTTGTTAACTTTGATAGTTGGTTGATATTGATAGATCTGAAATTGATTCTTAATGATGTCTAGTGGTGGATAATGAAACCTTAACCATATTTTTCATATTTGATTCTTCTTATTTATTTGTTTTCTTACTTTTAGTTTGCTTATTTTTTATATTTATTTTTATTGGCTGGTTATACCGCCTAATTTGTATATTAACTTTGTTTTATTTTTATTGGCTGGTTATACCGCCTAATTTAGTATATATATTTTTATTGGCTGGTTATACCGCCTAATTTAGTATATATATTTTTATTGGCTGGTTATACCGCCTTGCATCTTATTCTTATTATTTACTTTAGTTTAAATCTGGCTTCAAAAACCCCTTTTCTTTTATTGTTCTTGAATTTAAGTTTTAAACTATTAACTTATAAACTAAAACCCAATCCCTGAGGACTCGACCCTTGCTAACTACTATACTTACAATTTATCTTTTTAGTGCAAGGTTAAATAAGATACACTCTTTTGGGTGCATCAGTAACTGGCATAAGGATTTACTTCTTGGAAATTTTTTGAGTAGCCATAATTAGTATGATCCCACCATCCCTCATGGTAAGTGTTTGAGTAATGATCATGCAGTTGGTCTTGGAACACTTGATGGCCTTGACATCCTCCCATGGCAAATTGTTGAACTGGGAAGGTGAGATTGGCTTGTTGATTCTCCATGTTCATGTATGCCACCAACTCTTCAAGTGTTAGATTGCTCAATTCCATCGTTTTTTTTTTTTTTTTTTTTTCAAAATTTGATAAGAAAAACCCGTATGTACAAGAAAACAAAACTCATTAGAACTGAAAATAAGAATAAACCAAGTAACAAATAAACTAAAGAAAACAATCCCCGGCAACGGCGCCAAAAATTTGATGCACCCAAAAGAGTGTATCTTATTTAACCTTGCACTAAAAAGATCAATTGTAAGTATAATGATTAGCAAGGGTCGAGTCCTCAGGGATTGGGTTTTAATTTATGAGTTATTAGTTTATAACTTACGTTTAAAGAAAACAATAAAAGAAAAGGGGTTTTTGAAGCCAGATTTAAACTAAGTAAATAATAAGAATAAGATGCAAGGCGGTATAACCAGCCAATAAAAATATATATACTAAATTAGGCGGTATAACCAGCCAATAAAAATATATATACTAAATTAGGCGGTATAACCAGCCAATAAAAATAAAACAAAGTTAATATACAAATTAGGCGGTATAACCAGCCAATAAAAATAAATATAAAAAATAAGCAAACTAAAAGTAAGAAAACAAGTAAGTAAGAAGAATTAAATATGAAAAATATGGTTAAGGTTTCATTCTCCACCACTAGACATCATTAAGAATCAATTTCAGATCTATCAATATCAACCAACTATCAAAGTTAACAACCGTAGATAACAACAAGCTCTGTTACCCCAATCTTTCCTTAGTTTGTCGTTAAATAGAACAAGCTCTCTATTTAATCTCTAACCATTAAACAACCTAGAATAAGCTCTCTAAATTCAATTTAATGGCAGCTTTATGATGAGAAAGATAGGTTGATCTAAGCAACAAACACATAAGCTCGGATTGTTCAACTTAGGTTATGTTCCACTTTGCAATTATTGAAAACTTGACCATAATCATTAATCACAAATTGCCACTTATGAATAGGAAATCAAGACAATTACACGGATCAAGACTCCTAAACTAGCAATAGATAATTATCAAGATCTATCTAGTTGTACACCTAAATAAATCAAGACAACATCATGAACAATTCTTGTAGAAGAACATAAGCAACTTTGATAGAAAATTAATGATAGATAGAATCTGAAAATCAATCACAAAACATGTCTAGGGCTTTGAAATCACCCTTAACCAAATAGAAGTTTAGCCTAGCATAGGCATTGTAAACATAAACATAAAATTAAAGAAAATCTAAGAAGAAAATAAAAGAAAGAAAGAAGAAGAGGAAGAATATTAATTATCCAACCTCTTGCTCTCTCTAAAGAAAAAGAAAACTAGAGAAAAGAAAGAAAACTAGAGAAAAGAAAGAAGAAGAAAACTTAGAGAATTTTATTAAAATGGCTAATATCCTACCTATGTACAATATGATCCTCTACAATCATCCAAGGCCCTCTATTTATACACATTTTGGAAGGCTAAATGACAAGAGACAAGCTTTACAAATTTCAAAGGTAGGTATAATAGGTGGGTGAATTTTTTTCTAACAATTTTCGTCATATTGTATGACAATTTTGATCAGCCAACTTGATGGTCGATTTCGTCAATGTTGGAGGCCTGATCTGATCACATGGTCTTCTAGAAAAAGGTTCCCCTATCAGTTACGGATCCATAGCCGTTGGAATCAGCTCATTTGCTGATGTGGATAAGCAGATATGGGCAAAATACGAAAACATGTCAGCACAGACGTCATTGCACATCAGCCAACTTGATGGTCGATTTCGTCAATATTAGAGGCCTGATCTGATCATATGGTCTTCTAGACAAAGGTTCCCGTATCAGTTACGGATCCATATCCATTGAAATCAGCTCCTTTGCTGATGTGGATAAGCAGATATGGGCAAAATACGAAAACAGGTCAGCACAGACGTCATTGCACATCAGCCAACTTGATGGTCGATTTCGCTAGGGAAAACGACTCCGTTTCAAGAAGTATAAAACATGAAAACGATAGATATGCCTCTTAGCTTTGCACGGATACAAATTTCAGCCTTATTGCTTCAGTGGAACTCCAGATATAGCTGATATGGCAAAATGTGTCGGAACTGGAACTGAACTGGATTTGCCCTTAATTCTAGTAATCTGAAATCACTCAAAGAAACTTGTGAAAAACACCAAATTACA
Organism: Fremontodendron californicum; assembly: GCA_030761205.1. NCBI lineage: Eukaryota > Viridiplantae > Streptophyta > Magnoliopsida > Malvales > Malvaceae > Fremontodendron > Fremontodendron californicum. The sequence goes on from JAULJL010000013.1 coordinate 26,347,516, forward strand.
TAAAAATATAAAAGATCATAAACACAATTAGACTAAACAATAATAACTCGTATTTGACACAAAACAATAATAAAACATAACTAAAAACTATATAATTATACGAGTTATCATCCTATCATGTACTCTTTAGGAACTCAGTGCGATTGTTCCAGCTCGAGAGAAGCAAAAAATTGTGAGGACTGCAATTAGTAAGGTACAAAAGTCATTTGGAGCAATCAGAGTGCTTGGATGACTATAGGAACAAGCAGCAAGTAATTTGACATCTGATATGTCCTAAAAGAATAAGTTCTAGTTGCAGTTTTTATTCTTACGATACCCTTTACTTCTAATGCAGTTTCGTGCAGCAATACAGTTGCAATTTGATTTCCATCGAGCAATATACAACCTTGGAATTGTTTTGGTAAGTTTGTTGGTTATACTAGTTCTTATACTGGATGGCATGATCCTATTCTCACCTATGATTCATTTCTGTGATATTAATGAGATTAGATAATGACCTCATTATGTGAACATTTTATTCAAGTTAAGTGAAGCATAAATTCGGAACTTGAAATATCTATATTTTTAATTGCAGTATGGACTAGCTGAGGATACCTTAAGAACAGGTTCAACAAATCCAAAAGAGGTTTCCCCAAATGAGCTGTATAGCCAGTCTGCTATCTATATTGCAGCTGCTCATGCATTGAAACCAAATTACTCGGTAAGAGATCCTTGTGTTTTTTGGACTACAGAGGTTTACTGACTAGATGTGGTCTCACTTTCAGGCTATATAGGTGGCATAATTATTGGCTAATGAATTTTTGTGGCATGAATTTGGCTTTTTGTATACTTTAAGTTTACAAAAGAAAGCTAATGTTATACTTCTTAATTTTCTCCTTAATTCAAAGTTTCAGAATTGTGCAATTTGACTTCCCATCTTAGTTTTGTGGATATGTTCTTATTTGATGTTTTAAAAATATACAGGTTTACAGCAGTGCCTTGAGGCTTGTACGTTCAATGGTCAGTATTTAATCTTCAACAATTTTTTTAGGTTCATTGTTTTCTAAATTGATTGAATCTTCCGTAAGCAATATTGAGTCTATTAGCTATGAGAACAATCACTTGCTCCTTTTCCTGGTTAATTAGCATTATCGTGGATTTTTTTTTAAAAATTTTATGGGAGTAGTATTTTTCGGTGTAATCTATGAAGTTCCGCATTTCTTTCATGTCAGTGCATCGGTGTTGTTTTTAACTGTCAATTATCACCATAACTGAGTCTTTGAGCTGCATCAGAAACGGTTGTTTTTATGCAAATGTCCTTTCAATATAGAGAGCTACATGCCTAATATAATGTTTTTTCAAATAGTATAACCTTTGGCTTGGATGGGAACTTTTCAATGATTGGCCAATCCATATCCCGTTCATTTCTTTTTCTTCACAACACATGCAATGTCACATAACTGTGAAAACCACTAGTTAATATGGCCTAGCAATACCTCCTCGGAGTAGTGTCTCGTGTTCAAATCATAAGAAACATAATTTTATTTAAAATATGTAGTGGCAAGTTACTGCATTCGTATTCTTTCACCCTCTTCTTTTCTGATTGTGTCTGTGTGTTAGGGAAGATTGTTTTTCTCATTTGTTCATTTCATGTTTAAACTGGGCGGCTCACCTGGTGAAGAGAACTATTGAGTGGTTACAGAGCAAATGATTGTGGCAGTCATCACTCTGTTTATACTCAATTGAATTAGCTGGGGAATTCATTTTATATTATAAGTCTAACAGACAAATAAATTTTTGGCAGTTACCTTTACCCCATCTTAAAGATGGGTATCTTACTGAACCACCCGTAGGAAACACAATTGCTCCTCATAGTGATTGGAAGAGAACAGAGTTCTTTTTGAATCATGAAGCACTTCAACAGGTAAAAAACTGTTTGGTTTTTTCATTGTCCATGGTAAATAGATATCAAGTTTCATTTTCATTTTTGCCTGAGAATGGAGAATAATTTCTTCAAACAAAATTTGATAATTGATGTCTGAAGTTTGTTATTATAAGTTCCTTTCGAATTTGGAATGAATTATAGAGTATGAGAAAATATATGTTTGTTGTAGGTCACTTTCATTTCAAATTCCAGAATGTTATCTACAAAAGGCAAAACTAACGTACACTGCTACACAAAGAATTAACGTATCTACAAAAGGCAAAACTAACGTATATGTATGGCAATCCAGCTTTAGTGAGTTTTGTCTGCTCTTCCCTTCAGGTTGCTGACTCGTGGGAATCCCTAGATGGATGGCTTGACGAAGAATGTGACTTTTTAGAGTCCCTTGGCTATTCCATTCTATCTTCAATATTTTTGTATAAAACGAAGTTTTTATGTACTCTTTGTGTTCAATATTCATAATTAATTAAGCAGCAAATTCCTTAGTGCCAAGGCTGGTGCCTGCACATAGGTAAAACTTGACTGAATTTCGTCTTCTTTCTACAATGCCGGACATGTTTTCAGTAATTATATCTAGTTCTTGGTGACGATTAGCATTCAGCTTTGATAGATTGGCTCGTGTTCTTGTATCAATATATTGCTTTCTAATATTAGCAATAATACTATTTGCAAGCCAAAGCAGAATAAGAGAAAAGAAAAAAGAATCAAACTTATCTAATTGTGATCATCGATACTACCTAATTTTCATATTGCTTAATGTTGAAAATAAAAAATTGGAAACGTGAAAGCAATATGTTGATACAATTAATTCTTAGATTATATTTTCTTAAGTTTCCTCTGGTTATTTAACAATCAAATGCCATAATTGCTTCAAACTTGTTAATATAAGCTATATAAACCGATTATTGGGGATATTACCAAATCTAATAAAGCTGTGTGGTCTTGTAATTTTTTTTATGAGGCTACGACCAAATAACTTAAGGGAAAAAGAAAAAAAGATCAAGCAAACTAATAGTAAATGATTTAGAGGACGATGAAGTGATTGTCCAAAGATATTGAAAATTTTAATTGTCACGTTTATTAGCGACTTTGGCTAGCTCAAATTAAATCTACTAATTATTATATATTTTTTATGTTACCCGAATTCGGGATGAATGTCGGATATGAATATGTCGTGATATGTAATTCGTCAAGTTCATATTTAATTTATCATGTTCATATGCAACTAAAGTAGTTGACAAATAAGGAATGCATTTAATATAGAGATGTAGTTATTTAAACAATGTCATTAATTATGTTGACCTACCATATGTAATTGTCTATTAACAATTTAAAGAAGTGGGTGAAGCAATATTATCCAATTAAATATGTCTATGTAAGTTCAAATAATGTTATTTTATCTGTAACTAAATCAATAATTATTTTTATTAATGTTAAGTGATAAAAACATAATTTCTAAACATATAAATATTTTTTTATTTTTATATGTAATTTATTATATTTATATTTTATTTAACACGTTTATATGTTAAGTAATCAAATTTGTAATGATTTGTTATATTTAGATGTAATTTTTTATATTTATATGTAATACGGAAATTTCTCAAGTTCATATGTAATTTGTCAAGTTCATATGTAATTTGTCAAGCTCATATGTAATTTTTCATGTTCATATGTAATTCAGGAATTTCTTAAGTTGATATGTAATTTGTCAAGTTCATATGTAATTCGTCAAGTTGATATGTAATTTCTCATTTCCATATGTAATTCGGGACTTTCTCAAGTTGATATATAATTTCTCAAGTCCATATGTAATTCGTCAAGTTGATATGTAATTTTTTATGTTCATATGTAATTCGGGAATTTCTCAAGTTGATATGTAATTTATCAAGTCCATATGTAATTCGTCAAGTTGATATGTAATTTTTCATGTCCATATGTAATTCGGAAATTTCTCAAGTTCATATGTAATTTATCAAGTCCATATGTAATTCTCCAAGTTCATATGTAATTTCCCATGTCCATATGTAATTCGGGAATTTTCCAAGTTCATATGTAATTTATCAAGTCCATACGTAAGTCTCCAAGTTCATATGTAATTTCCCATGTCCATATGTAATTCGGGAATTTTCCAAGTTCATATGTAATTTATCAAGTCCATACGTAAGTCTCCAAGTTCATATGTAATTTTCCATGTCCATATGTAATTCGAGAATTTTCCAAGTTCATATGTAATTTATCAAGTCCATACGTAAGTCTCCAAGTTCATATGTAATTTTTCATGTCCATATGTAATTCGGGAATTTTCCAAGTTCATATGTAATTTATCAAGTACATACGTAATTCTCCAAGTTCATATGTAATTTTCCATGTCCATATGTAATTCGGGAATTTTCCAAGATCATATGTAATTTATCAAGTCTATATGTAATTCTCCAAGTTCATATGTAATTGTCCATGTCCATATGTAATTCAGGAATTTTCCAAGTTCATATGTAATTTATCAAGTCCATATGTAATTCTCCAAGTTCATATGTAATTTTCCATGTCCATATGTAATTCGGGAATTGTCCAAGTTCATATGTAATTTATCAAGTCTATATGTAATTCTCCAAGTTCATATGTAATTTTCCATGTCCATATGTAATTCGGGAATTTTCCAAGTTCATATGTAATTTATCAAGTCCATATGTAATTCTCCAAGTTCATATGTAATTTTCCATGTCCATATGTAATTCGGGAATTGTCCAAGTTCATATGTAATTTATCAAGTCCATATGTAATTATCCAAGTTGATATGTAATTTACCATGTCCATATGTAATTCGGGAATTGTCCAAGTTCATATGTAATTTATCAAGTCCATATGTAATTCTCCAAGTTCATATGTAATTTTCCATGTCCATATGTAATTCGGGAATTTTTCAAGTTCATATGTAATTTATCAAGTCCATATGTAATTATCCAAGTTCATATGTAATTTTCCATGCTCATATGTAATTCGGTAATTTTCCAAGTTCATATGTAATTTATCAAGTCCATATGTAATTCTCCAAGTTCATATGTAATTTTTCATGTCCATATGTAATTCGGGAATTGTCCAAGTTCATATGTAATTTATTAAGTCCATATGTAATTCTCCAAGTTCATATGTAATTTTCCATGTCCATATGTAATTCGGGAATTTTCCAAGTTCATATGTAATTTATCAAGTCCATATGTAATTCTCCAAGTTCATATGTAATTTTCCATGTTCATATGTAATTCGGGAATTTTCCAAGTTCATATGTAATTTATCAAGTCCATATGTAATTCTCCAAGTTCATATGTAATTTTCCATGTCCATATGTAATTCGGGAATTTTCCAAGTTCATATGTAATTTATCAAGTCCATATGTAATGCTCCAAGTTCATATGTAATTTTCCATGTCCATATGTAATTCTGGAATTGTCCAAGTTCATATGTAATTTATCAAGTCCATATGTAATGCTCCAAGTTCATATGTAATTTTCCATGTCCATATGTAATTCGGGAATTGTCCAAGTTCATATGTAATTTATCAAGTCCATATGTAATTCTCCAAGTTCATATGTAATTTTCCATGTCCATATGTAATTCGGGAATTTTTCAAGTTCATATGTAATTTATCAAGTCCATATGTAATTCTCCAAGTTCATATGTAATTTGCCATGTCCATATGTAATTCGGGAATTTTCCAAGTTCATATGTAATTTATCAAGTCCATATGTAATTCTCCAAGTTCATATGTAATTTTCCATGTCCATATGTAATTCGGGAATTTTCCAAGTTGATATGTAATTTATCAAGTCCATATGTAATTCGCCAAGTTCATATGTAATTGTCCATGTCCATATGTAATTCGGGAATTTTCCAAGTTGATATGTAATTTATCAAGTCTATATGTAATTCTCCAAGTTCATATGTAATTTTCCATGTTCATATGTAATTTTTCATATGTAATTTTCCAAGTTCATATGTAATTTATCAAGTCCATATGTAATTCTCCAACTTCTCAACTTGATATGTAATTTTTATGTTTGATATGTAATTCGTCCAAGTTGATATGTAATTTATCAAGTGCATATGTAAAAATTTGTGACCTGATAACCTGCTACACAGGTTTCCCAATTTAGAGCTTACCACAACCTTACCGTAAGAAACTTACGGTAGAACTCCCCATAAATGACCGCTTAAACTCTCCTTTCTCTTTCATGTCCCGCCTTTACTTTCACTTCTCTTTAAAAAGTTAGATCCTCTCTCGTCACCACTCGCCCTCTTCCTCCCTTGCTTTTTTGTATTCTCTTAAAATTAAAATGAAGCGCGTTTTGGAGGAAATTTCAGACGAAGAATGGGAGAACCATTCTTTCAAGCCTTCTCGTGTTTTAAAGAAAAACCCTAACCCTCGCCCAATTGAATCTTTCGCTTTCAATTCCCAACCTCACGCTACTTTTTCCGACCAAAGCAGCGACGATTGCGTCGAAGTCGAACAATTGGAGGACGATGACGACTCCAACTTGGAAGACGACGATGTTGAAGCCGAGGATGCCGCCGGCCCGGTCAACCGTGTCCGTCGGTTCGTGGTTGATGATGACGACGACGATGACGAGGAAGATGATGAAAAGGATGTCAATGAAAATGGTTTTGAGGAGGTGTATGATGTTGAGTCGAGTGAAGAGGAGGAATTGCAAGAGGATGACGTGGTAGGGAAGGCGTTGCAGAAGTGTGCGAAAATATCAACTGAGCTTCGGAAGGAGCTCTACGGGAGTTCTGGTGCTTCTTGTGAACGATACGCTGAAGTAGAAGCTTCTTCTGTGAGAATCGTTACGCAGGTATTTTTTTATTTAAAAAAAAAAAAAACTGAAAGCATTTTTTTTCTGTTTGGTTACTAAGAAAATTGAGGCAGGGAAGGCCGTGATCACTTGAATTTTTGTAATATTTTTAAAAAAAATTAGAAAAGAGCTATGAAATTGCAAAAGTTTGTAGTGAGTTCAGATAAACTTAATTAGGTGAATATGTGTGAATTATGCTTTATGTCTAAGCTGTAGTTTAATGAAAATCACCGCAATAGTTGCAAATTGGTGGTGCTTGAAATTTCATTTTTATGTTCATTTTAGGGGAGCCAATTGTTTTGAGATACTACATGACTGAAATTGGGGAATGTTTGAATGCATTTTCTTTTCCACATTACCTTTTTGTTTTCAAATAGGCTTGTTTATAAATGGTCATATGTCTCACTCTTGCAGAATGATATTGACTTAGCATGTGGGGTGGCGGATTCGGATTTTCAGCCAGTTCTCAAGCCATATCAACTGGTTGGTGTAAACTTTCTTCTTCTGTTGCATCGTAAGGGTATTGGAGGAGGTACTTGTTCTAATCTTTGGACACCAATGTTCTGTATGTATGGACTTTATATTTCTAGGTTTTTCTGTTATTGATGTGGTACCCAAATAAGAAATAGTAATTGTTTTTGGGGATTTGATAAGTTAATGAGCACATTCCTTTGTCATATCTAATAGAGATTATCTGAGAAGCAAGAAAACAAACGTCTTCTATAAACCTAAATGCTCATTCTTAGGTGTCTTTATTGGCCTAGATTCTCATGTATAGTTGGAGACTTTTAATTGTGATTGGGTGATTAAAAGTTAAGATGAAGAAAAGAAACATAAAATTCATAACTATGGCTGGTGTTGTCAATTCTTGTGTTGCATAATAACTGCATTGACCTTCGTCAATCACGTTCTTGAAATGTGTCGATAACTTTCGTAGGAAAGGGAGGAGAAAGAAAAGATAAAAACCTTGAGTAATAGTGGCTTTCTGGAATAGAAAATATCAAGGTTTTATACTCTTAACTTTGAGGGAGTGCTATTGCATTTGTTCAGTTTAAGAAAGCCCACGAAGAAGATCCATTGAGGTTCGTGATTGTTTCAATTAGTTTCCAATTTGATAAAAAAAATTGTGACAAGAATTTGGCAGGGTTGGGTCCTATTGCTGCATCTGATGTTGAATCGACCAAACAGGGAATGGTTGTTTCTTTTTCCATATACTGATGTAATGATGTTAATACTAAAGTAATCTGGCCTTCCGATTTTCGTACTGGCTTATAAGTGTGGTACACATACATCGATACTTATTGCTGTTGCAATCTCTATTAGTTATTGATGCCTCTTTGTCTAGATATTTCTCTCATCATTTTGGATGCTGATTGTCAGATATTTGTTGACTTGATCCAGTTCTTCTCTTATTTGAAACTCCTTCATCTTCAAGTTATTTTATTTGTCAAATTCATGAACCAAGTTATTTGGTGCTGCCTGGGGCAGTCATGTGACTAAGATATTTATGTATGAAAATATTTGTCCTTATAATTAGTAACTTGAGGCTCTAAGTATATATTTGTCTATGTTTTAGATCATTGCTATAGTTTGGAAGGACTACTTACAACTTTTTGATTTGCAGCTATATTGGCAGATGAGATGGGTCTTGGAAAAACCATTCAGGTACCTGAAGTCTAATTTGTTTCCCCAGATAATCCTGTCTGTATTTCATTTTTATCAGACTAAATTGCTTTTCTCTACAGGCTATTACATATCTAACTTTGCTGAAACATCTGAAAAATGATCCTGGTCCTCATTTAATAGTTTGTCCTGCCTCAGTTTTGGAAAACTGGGAAAGAGAACTTAAGAAGTGGTGCCCATCATTTTCTGTACTTCAGTATCATGGTGCTGGCCGAGCAGCTTACTCAAAAGAGTTGAGCTATTTGTCCAAAGCTGGATTACCACCTCCATTTAATGTCCTCCTCGTCTGTTATTCACTTTTTGAAAGACACAGGTATACTTTTTGTTAACTGGGTTTTTATGTTTATATTCTATTCTATTCTGTTTGTTTTTGTGCGTGTGTGTGTGTGTATTTGGCTTTTTTATTAGTGGTTTCTATAGTGTACAGCAGAAGGATGATCGTAAAATTCTGAAACGTTGGCATTGGAGCTGTGTGCTAATGGATGAGGCCCATGCTTTAAAGGACAAGAACAGCTATAGGTGGAAAAATCTAATGTCAGTTGCTCGAAATGCAAACCAGCGTCTTATGCTAACAGGCACACCACTGCAAAATGATTTACATGTACTATTACCTTTTTCTTCCTGTCCTAAAATAATTCTAGAATTGGAAATAATTTAACTAAATAATGATTGCTGAGCATTGTGGTCTTTAAGGTGCAACTTGTGAGTCATATGGTTCACAGTTACTGAGAAAAGTTTAGTGCTGAAGCATGAAATTTTATCAATTAAAAACTAGTCTTAATGAACTCGATTTTGTCAGAGAGAACCAAAATTTAGTAAGGGAAAAATGAAGTGATTCTTATCAATGTAGAGTGTGCATTATGACAAGTGTATTTCAACTCAATGGATCATGCATTGAATTCCTGGTTTAAGTAAAAAAGTCTTTTGTACCTTAATCTTTCATATATTCTTTTTGCTGTCAATGGTTTCTCAATTTTTGTAAGAAATACCTGTCCTGATATCACAAAAGCTTCTAATAAGATTTTTCTTTTGTCAGAATAAAATACGGCTGGTATTAAAAGCATTAGAAGATATGTTTGTTGAATATGCTTCTGAGTCTTCTACATGTTATATTGTTGTTGCTGAGTGGATAGATTTTGTTGTAGGAGCTGTGGTCATTGCTAGAGTTCATGATGCCTGATCTTTTTGCCACTGAGGATGTAGACTTGAAGAAGCTACTAAATGCAGAAGATAGGGTTTTGGTTGGTCGTATGAAGTCCATTTTGGGACCATTCATCTTGAGACGTTTGAAATCAGATGTGATGCAGCAACTTGTCCCAAAGATACAACGGGTAGATGCTTTCTCACTCATAGGTTTTTATTTAGATATTGAGTTTTGCTATCTTGAGGGACTTTGATTTGAAAATTCCTTTCTAGCATTAACTGTTTCAGTATTCTAGAGGAGCTAAGTATCACTTCTGCAGGTTGAGTATGTAATTATGGAGAAGAAACAAGAAGATGCATATAAGGAAGCCATAGAGGAGTATCGTACAATTTCACGAGCACGCATAGCAAAGCTTTCAGAGTCTGACATGAATAATATTGTTGGAATTCTTCCTCGACGTCAGATCTCAAACTATTTTGTTCAGTTTCGGAAGGTGCTTCATTTATATTCCTTATTTTTTCCTTTGCCATGTATTTAATTTTTTAAAGGGTCCCTTGGTGCTTAAACCTAATATCTTTGTTTTGAACTTCTCTAGATCGCAAATCATCCATTATTAGTGAGGCGAATTTATAATGATGAGGATGTTGTTTGCTTTGCTAAAAGGTTACATTCAATGGGTGTTTTTGAATGTACCTTGGACAGAGTAATTGAGGAACTGAAGAATTACAATGACTTCTCTATTCATCAGGTAATTCATTCCGTGAATAATTTTCCTTTTCCTTTTTCAAGACTTCAGACTTGCTATGATTACTATTTGTTATATGCATATTTATTCTTTGATTGTGTTGGTTTCTTAGTTCTTTTTTCAAGAAACGAGAGTCATTCAACATTTACATCTAATAGAAACTTTTATGAGTGATGAAGACATTAGCTGGTGGAGACATATTTGAAATATTTTAGAATAGGAAATTGAAATTATTTTTGAAAGTTGAAAAAGAAGATAGATTAGGATTAACAAGGGAGACTGTACTAGAAAAGGATTAGAATATCTTTGAATTATCAGCGTTGCAGGTTGGTGGCGGTTGCTCTTCATTCTATTAGCATGTTCCCTACTCATTTTTCCCACTCAATATGAAGATTCTATATTTTAGTTTTCTTTTCTGCAATAGTTCCCTAAGTAGTAAACATATTTTAAGTTGTTTTGTAGTATAACAACAGTTCCAGATTGATTCAACCTAAAAGCTTAAGTTCTGAGGTGAGTGCTTGAATTTGGGTTTAAACGCCAACATGTTTTGAGCCCATCATTGACCTTATGCTGAAACCGTAATGAGGAACTCAGGATTTGAATAATATTTAAGTAGTCAACTTAAAAGCTCAATTTGCTATGTGAGTGCTTAAGGATGTGTTTTTAATCTCTGACAATTTCAACAATAGTGTAGACTAAGTTGTTTTTTGTCATACATGTTCTTGAGGTGGTTCTGCTCTAAGTTCATTTTAGATTATCTGGTCTTCCTATTTGGGTCCTCTTTTCTCCTTTGAGGCATGAGTTTGAAGCATGTTAGGTCATATGATGTTGTGGAATGGATCAATCACCGTCCATCAACCATACAAGTAGGTTGATGGATGGTGCTGCCTTGTGATATTCACCAGTCACCACAGCCAAGCTTGGTCATCCATATATATGGTATAATGTTTAGCATGCCAATACCTACTTATTTTTCAAAGATAATGAGGAGTATAGTTCTAATTACAGCACAGTTAAACAAGCTAAACTTGGAAACGAAATATATACCTTATTTGCGGAGCTTTCTTTTGGACGGCTCGTTTCGTTACAAATTTAATGAAGTACTGGTTAGAATTGTTGTGTTTGTTCCAATTCTATTCACACCCTAATGAATTCCGTAAACTACAAAATTATCGTGTATTGATTACTGTATCCAAATGCTATTAATCAACAATTTTACTCGTTTTAAACCTTAATGTTGATACCAAATGATAGCTCAGTAATTTGATGATCCCAATGGATATCATGTATCTAATACACAAGACTATTTTTGGTTCTTTCAGCCTACTCCCTCTCTTTAGCATCGAGTGCATAGAGTATTAAATGCCACCATTCAGTTATACTATATTTTCATTTGAAAATGCCTTTATTTTTTAATCAAGATATTAAGGTAAGTACAAGCGTGATTGTTCATATTTGAACTTATCTTTCCAAATAGCATGTTCGTCCATTTCAAGTGTGACAACTGGATCAGAAAACTGCCGTGAGTTCCTTTTGTTATACAATTACCAGTTATTCTTCTTCTCTGCATAATGACTAGGGTGTAACTGCAAGTTTATGCTGGGAATGCTTTTTGCAATTTTAAATCTAATTGTTACCAAAATCATGAATTCTTTTCTGTTCTGGTTTTGGCATTCATATATTTGTTTTAAACATCCTTACTACAGCTTTTACTTCGCTATGGAATTACTGGTGGTAAAGGAACTCTTTCCGATGAATATGTTATGCTTTCAGCTAAATGCCAGGTATTATTTTTTTTATTTCCTCTCTCTCTCTCTCTCTTCCTCCTAACTGTTATATTCATCAGTTACATTTGAGTGTACTTTTCTGTTGATGCAGGCATTATCAGAGCTTCTCCCTTCACTCAAGAGAGGTGGGCATCGAGTTCTGATTTTTAGCCAGTGGACATCGATGCTTGATATCTTAGAGTGGACTTTAGATGTGATTGGAGTTACGTATAGACGGCTTGATGGAAGGTGTTGCTTTACATTCTGCTTTTTAGACTTTTCTTTTTCCTTCTTATGGGGGAAAAGTTTTGGTGTTTTCTTTTAAAAGGTCGGTTCCAGTTTTCTACTACGAGGCTTAACTGATGCATGACTTTTTAGTTGCCATTTTTACTTGCAGACAAAGCTACTGTTCCAGTTTCTTTTCTTTACTTCTCTATTACATCAGCTGAGCATTAAATATATCTTACTTTGCAGTACTCGGGTGACTGATAGGCAGACTATAGTCGATGATTTCAATAATGACAGTTCTATATTTGCGTGCTTGTTGTCCACGAGAGCTGGAGGGCAGGGTTTGAACTTGACAGGAGCTGATACTGTAGTTATTCATGACATGGATTTTAATCCACAGATTGACCGACAGGCTGAAGATCGTTGCCATCGAATTGGCCAAACTAGGCCAGTTACTATATATAGGTGCTTGAAAACACCCTTTTCTTTTTCCCTCTCTCCCTATTTCTTCTCCTTCTCGGCTCTCTTCAACGCATTGTGAAGTTCTAGATGCAAATTTTAAATAGTTTGGTGAATAAGCTCCAATTATTTGCAGGCTGGTTACCAAAGGTACTGTTGATGAGAATGTTTATGAGATTGCAAAAAGGAAGTTGACTCTGGATGCTGCAGTGCTAGAGTCTGGTATGGATGTAGAGAATGAAGGTGACAAATCCGAGAAAACGATGGGACAGATACTGGCATCTCTACTGATGAGCTAGAACTACCAGAGTAAGTATGTGATAGAATAAATTTTTTTTTTTTTTTTTTTTACTTTTGCTGATTCTTTGTATGTAACACCCATTGTTGTATCAGTTAGTATTTGAAGAGAAAATTATCTTGATCTATTAGTTAGGGTCAGTTGAGGGGAGATTAACCTTTACAATTGTTAGGGCATGTCTTATATGGGTATTAATTACCCAACATCAATGAGAAAATTATTAGCAGAAGAGACCGGTGACTTTTTGGTGCCTATAAAACTAAAAGTATCAGAATCCTATCCCCTGAATGGCTGAATCTTCCCTCATTTCCCTAAAGAGAAATTAATTGATTGTGATCATATATTTGGCCTAGTAAAGAGTATCACTTTTATTATCTTAGAACCCTTTTACTTGGTGAAGGTGGATTTACATATCAGTTTTCATTATATAGGTAGCTTAAAATTTGAACAAATTTTGGTAGTTGACAATTATGTTATCCGGATTATTGTTGGTCGGACATGGGTATGTGTTCGATAAGGGTATATTCAATTTTTTTAAAGTTTTTTATATGTTTAAAAGATTATATTTCTATATTCATGTTTGAATATGTGTTGATACAGGTATCGAACACGGGTATTTTAAGAAAAACGAAGAGTTCTGATAGACATTGGTATTTTAAAGAAAATGAAGAGTTCGAGTAATGTAGATCGACATGTTGGTAAATTTTTGGTAAGCTATCAAGTTGCATTGGAGTTTAGGGAATTTGGATACGCAGATGGTCTGAACTTGTAATTAGTGCTCTGATGTTATATTTTATTTTTAAGTTTATATTGTTTGGAGGATGGAAAAGTTGAGGGAAAACAAATTACTAGGGCAATGAATAGATTTTTTATTTTAAAAGAAAAAGTTTCACAAGAATAACACTCCTCTATTGACTGGAACATCCCACGAGATTTTTTCATGCCTACACTATTTTTAGTTGTTCAATTTACATTTCATGTTCAATAAAAAAAAATTACATTTTATTCTTTTAAACAGTTAATATAAAATCGGATCGGATTGATTGGTTGAACCGAGAATTGGTTATTTATTCGGTCCGATACTATATATAAAATCAGGCTTTTTTTGAACTAGTGAAAAACAAGTTTAATTGGTAAAAAATTAATAAAAAAATATAATTTTTTTTTTAAATTTTTTTTTAATAAGTGATAAAGATTTGAATCTTGAATCTTTTGATTTTATATTAAAAATCATACCAAAATCAAATACATATTATTAATTATTTACAATATTTATTATTAATTTAACATTAAAATTAAAATTATTATTATTATTATTTTTATATATTTAAAAGCATTTTGATTAAATTGATCAGTTCAATCGATTAAATCAGAAATTGAAGATTTGGTCGATTCAATTTTTCAATTTGATTTTTTTAACCTAAGCTTTTAAAACGTGTAATTGGCATATAGTAGTACACATAAGTTTGGTAGGGATGGGAGGGACGAAGGCTGATTCTGAATCAAAGGCACGAGGGAGGGAACATTTAAGGGATAGGGATAGACAATAGTCCCCCATGTGGAGGGCTGGAGGCGGAGCAGGGATGGGACAAAGCAAGAGGCAGGGCCACGGGCCACCCCAGGGTGGGGGCGTCCTACAACTATTACTACCCGTCTACCCCACACCAGAATACCAGTTGCCATCTCCGTGGACCGTACTACCATGTCTATATCAAGGTATTTCATCTCTCCTTCTATGTTTCTTTTAAAGTCATGTGATAGCATTTTAAAAATTAATATATATATTAATATTTTTACTCAATCCAGTAAAAATAATTAATAAAATTATCAATTATTATATTTAATATAATATTATTATTATAAATAATATATTAATTAATCTTAAAAAAATATCTTATTAAAAACCCGAGATTCTAATTTACAGTTTTCAAATTTAAATTCTAAAATAAATGAGAAATGGTTAATTTTTATGGTAAGAAGTAATATAACACGTACGTCATTAAAGAGTGCTACTAATTAATGGTGGTCCATATATAGTTTTTTTTTGGTAAGTAATCGTTGGAAGTAATGGTCCATACTCCATAGTTGCATGCATGAGTTGAAATTAGTCCATCAAGATGATAAGTTGTTGATTTTTATGGTATATATTTTGGATTACCAAAACCTTTAAAAACTAAACGGGGTGGAAAACTATGGGAAAAAACATGCAAAATTAGCTGTTAGTTGGAATGTCATGATTCCATTTCTAAGACATTTCTTGCAGCACCCATCTAAACGCACAATCTTTCTTTCTCTCTCGTTAGAGAATCTTTCCTACGGTTTTGATGATGATGATGATCGATGAAGAAATTTGGCTGCCCGTGAGCTCTCTCCTTATCTTCACACACAAAAGGAGGTTTCTTGTTTCTTGTTGTTTTGCTCTTAACAAACAGTAATCACTCTCCACCTTTTAAAACCCTGTAAAATTAAAGACGGTTTGATTTTTTATTTATTTATAAAGATCGTAGTTTGAGAATAGAAAAAAGATTATAGATGTTGAGATTCGGATTTTAAATTTTTTAGATATCATCTTGGCTAAAATATTAAAAAAGCCTCTGAATTTTACTATTTTATTTAGATAAGTTCCTATACTTTTATTGTACTTAAATAAACCTTTATCCTTTGATTTGCACCTAAATAAACTCTTATTTCAAATGAAAGGTTAATATATGTTAGACTTGCTCATGGGTTGGACAGCTCGCCCGGCCCGATAGGCCCGACCTGTATTGGACCGGGAGTGGGTATGATTTTTGATGATCCGAGTCTGCCCGGTCCGACCCAGATCACTGTTTATGCATTAACAATTAAAATTTTTATTTAAATTAAATTATAAAAATTAATATAAAATATATATTTTTAATTTTTTATTATTTTTTTGAATAATGATCCGGGTCGGGGTTAAAGTAGAAAAAAAATCCGGGTTGCTATCCAGCTCATGAACAAATCTAATTTATATTAAGGGTGTATTTAATTACAAATTAAAAGTTAAAGGCTTATTTGAGTATATGATATAGGTTAAAAGCTTAATTGAATATAAATTAAAAGTTAAAAACTTATTTGAATATAATAGAATTATAAAATTATAAAATTCATAGACTTGTATATTATTTTAACCTATTATCTTTTAAAGATGATAACATGATTTGCGATTTTTTTTTTTTTCATTTGTGCCCTTAAAAGTTAAAAGTACGACCTACCCTTTTCCCGTTGACAAGAGGCCGCCCAAGGGTCTTTCTCGCAGAGGTTGTCAAAACATGTCTCTACTACTTTAATGCTTGAATCCAAGAGAAAACCACAGTAGAAATTAAAAAAGGGGGGGGGGGGGGGCAACCAGCCACAATGGATGAATCGACACCAAGTGTCCTTCCAATGTCAACATCGGCTCACATGCATCAAATAAAGCAGGCGCAAATCACATGTTTCTATGTTTTAATTTGGTATCTCTCACTCTCTATCTCTCGTCTTTCATTCTTGTTCGTAGTCTATGTCCACTTTCACATTTGCTTATTGCAAATTTCACTTTTCAAAAACAATTGAGTCAATGACAAAACAAAATCCCATGCCCATTGCCCATCTATTTTGCATTCACTGCTCTGTTCGCAAGCTTTTGAAATTGTAGACGACAGTTAATGGTGTCAGTGAAAGGTATCCCAAGTTCAAAAATATGGGTTCAATGGTGTGCTCCGCCGTTCTTGAAGTTCTCAAAGGATATATATATATATATATATATATATATATATATGCTTCTTTTGCAGATGAATGTACTTTCACCACTTTGACAGAGAAAAATCGAAAAGAGTCGAATTTGTTGGTTTACTTTGTGGATTATTATCCTTAACATCATCAGTGATTTTTTTTTTTTTTTTTTTTAATTTCATAGACGGTGTTTATATATTTTCGTAATTTTTCATACGATTTATGTTTATACAAATTGACCGTTGGATTTAACAATATAATCGTACTCGGCGTGCACGTAAAGTTTTCGAATCCATTCGATATTCCTATTATATGGATTGAGAATACTGTATTTTTCAATATATATAACGGTTTAAAGTTTTTTACATCGGAACAAATAGTTAAACATTTTTAATTTACTCGAAACTCGACGTGCATGATCTACGCGAATAGAATATGAAATACGACGATCAGATTAAAAAATATAAAGCGTATCAAGTTATGAAAGCATGTAAATCCCGCTTGTGAAATTAAAACAGTCCAATAACAATGTACAAGATAATAATCCTTATTTCTTTTTGTATGCTACCATGACTTAAATTCTACCGTCCAAATTATTAATGTCATAACGGTTTTTTTGACCGCTAAGACGAATTTGAAAACACAAATGGAGTCGCCACCAATCTTTTTTGCTAGGTGTGATTGGCCACCTATTAAAACCAGTTCTAGTAAAATATTTTAAAATTAATTAAAACATTTTGTAAAACCAATTTCGAAGTCCACGCTTTGAACCAGAGAGTAAAACATAATTGGGTTCGGGAGTCGGTTACGTGCAGGGAAGGATTAGCACCCCCACAACGCCCGTTTAGAAAACGGTACCATTTAATCACGTGTTATCTTAAATCTCAATTTAATGGACTTAACATCGGTATTTAAAACTAATTATCTTTTATTTCATTTCATTTTTTTAAAACATGTTTATCTTTTTTTTTTGAATTTTTTTCAAGAATTGTTATTATTTTTTTTGAAAATGAAAGTGGACGTAAACTTATTATCGAGAATACTCATTAAATATTCCCAACACTCTTGGTGGTATTTAACGAGATCCTCTCACCTCAAGATATCTTAAGAATCACAACCGTGATATCCTTCGAATTCCGTCGTCGGTAATTTACGTCCATTTTATTTTAATGCGTATAATGCGAATATTTAAACATAGAACACCACGACTTAGCATATAAGACTACGATTGAATACCTAATTATACGATTAAATATATGAATCATGATAAAAAAAAACGAACATGGCAAAATATCGAGCGCATAAACATTCACTATTTATTCATTTTTATTATTTCCATTTTTTAAATGAATTTTTGTATTGAGCATATCGCTAAATACTCCCACCACTCGTGGTGATATTTAACGAAATTCTCTCACCTCAAGATATCTCATGAATCACTACCGTGACGTCCTTCGAATTCCGTCGTCGGTTATTCACATTTATTAAAATCTTTTTTTTTTTCCTTTTTGAAAAGTAAATTAAAATGCTTTTAATAATTATTTCCGAAATAAAAGAAATTATCTATGTAAGAATAATTCCCGAATCACTCCGATATTTTCGATAATGTTTCGATTATTATTCTTACTCGGACCATTTCGAAGAACGATTGATACTCTGACCATCCGAGAAAGAGATCCGTTTTTTAGAGAATTTTATTTACCGAAAATAATTTAAAAAGACATGTAATAATTAGCAAATTTATTATTTTATAATTTTTAAATCGAAACCGAATAATAAAAATATGTCGAATTCTGAACAAGAATAAATAAATAAAAATAGTAATATAAATAAAAATAAATAAGGAAATTAAGATCATACCTGAAGAAATGTCGAGAATCCGAAAATAGAATACCGAACTTGATTTTCGTAAAAATCTTTGCTCGTTCTCGACCACCTGAAAAGATGTCAAAAATAAAAAACAAAATCAAAACGTCGACATCGATTATCGTGAATTTTTTTCTTTTTTTTAAATTTTTGTGTGTCATTATTATTTATTATTATTTTCTAATTTTTCCTTTTTTATGTATTTTTTTATATTTTTATTTCACTTATTATTTATTTATTTATTTATTTTTCCTTTTTTTTATTTTTCTTTAAATCTTAATTATTATTTTTTTTAATTTTTAATTTTTTTTCTTTTTCTTTCTTTTTCTTCCCTGGCCCAACAACGCCTAGCCTGTTGGGCCCAAGGCCTGGGCCGGTTGGTTTGGGCCGAATCCGGTTTAGGCCTGATCCTTTCTTTTCTTTTTATTTTTTTATGCCCCGGGTCGGGCGCGCGGATCCCGGGTCGGATCCGGGTCCACGCGCGAACCCTCACCGGGCGAAACGGCGCCGTTTTGGCGCCGCATTTTTTTTTGAACCCGGGTCGGGCGCGCGGACCCCGGGTCGGATCCGGGTCCATGCGCGGACCCTGGGCGAAACGGCACCGTATATTTTTTTAAAAAAAGGAAACGGGTGACTCGAGCGGACCCCGGGTCGACCCGCGGGTCGACGCGCGGGTTTGTTGACCCGCTTCCTGGGGGCTATAAATAGCCCCCTTTTTATTTTTATTTTTATTTTTTATTTTTTTCCTTTTTTTTTCTTTCTCTCTCTCATCTTTTTCTTTCCTCTCTCTCTCTCTGAAAATCCCAGAAACCGGTCAGAGGTCCGCCGCGTCGGCCGCCATTTCCGCCGCCGGTTGCCGTGCTCCGTCGTACTCCGGCGAGCTTCCTGGCCCAAAATGAGTCGAAACGACTCGCTGTGGCTCCCTCGATGCGGATCCGCCGTCGGTTTCCTCCAAATCGGGCCAGATCCGAGTAGATCTGGCCCAAAAAAAAAAATCAAAACGATTTTTTTTTCTGGTTGTTTCGATTTCTACCTTTTTTTTGAATGGGTATTTGTGATTTTTTTTTGCAGGGTTTGGAATGTTTTTCTTTGTGTGTGGGGGTTCGGTGGTGGGGTGTTTTTTTCTGGGGAGAAAATGAGGGCTCGATCTGGATATTTGGGGTCCGAATCTGGGTTTTTGGGGTCCGGGTCTGGGTGTTGTTTTTTTTTGGGGTCTGGATCTCCTTTTTTTTCTTGTGGAGGGGGGGTTGATTGGGGTTTTATGGGGGGTGGCGTGTGTAGGTGTTTGTGTGTGGGTTTGGGGCTGTCAGAGGTGGTGGTGGCAGTGGGTAGGTGCTTGAGTGTTGGGGAGGGTTTGTGTGGTTGGTGGTGGCAGTGGGTTTCTGGTGGCGTGTGGGGCTGTCAGGGGTTGGTGGTGGCAGGGGAGGGTTTCTGGCAGCTAGGGTTTGGTGCTGGGCTTGGGTTTCTGGTTAGGGGCCCTATTGGGCTAGATGAAAACGGGCCTGTTAGGTTTGTTGAGTAGCAGGCCCTGTTGGGCCTGCTGGTTGGCAGGCCCGATTTGGCTTGTTGGGCCAGGGTGGGCTTGTAGAAGGCCTGGGTCGGGTTCGGATCAGACCCGGGCAAAAATTGGTTATTACAGCTGCCCCTCTTTGCACATTGCTGAGAATCAGGAATAGGGCAAAGACAATATAACCAATTTTGTCCGGTTATAGAGATCCATTTTTAGCGAGGCTCTTATCATTTGGAAAATAAATTGCTCCTCTCATCAAAGGCTCCGCAACTTTGAAAATAAATTGCTCTTCTCATCAGAGGCTCCACAACTTTGAAAATAAATTGCTCCTCTCATCAGAGGCTCCACAACTTTGAAAATAAATTGTTCCTCTCATCAGAGGCTCCACAACTTTGAAAATAAATTGCTCCTCTCATCAGAGGCTCTATCACTTGGAAAATAAATTGCTCCTCTCATCAGAGGCTCTACAACTTTGAAAATAAATTGCTCATCTCATCAGAGGCTCCACAACTTTGAAAATAAATTGCTCCTCTCATCAGAGGCTCCACGACTTTGAAAATAAATTGCTCCTTTCATCAGAGGCTCCACAACTTTGAAAATAAATTGCTCCTCTCATCAGAGGCTCCACAACTTTGAAAATAAATTGCTCCTCTCATCAGAGGCTCCACAACTTTGAAAATAAATTGCTCCTCTCATCAGAGGCTCTATCACTTGGAAAATAAATTGCTCCTCTCATCAGAGGCTCCACAACTTTGAAATTTAAAAAACGAACTTCGAATTTTTGACAATGAGTTTGAACACAACTTAGATCATCACCTCACTACTACTTTAGTCTTACGAAAGTGAAGACTCATTCTGGATACCCCCATCTCTTTCTCGTTTAGTTTTGAAATTCCTTGTCAGATTCTTCGGATATCGTCACTTGATTAATCATACCGAGGCTCGACCTTTCTTAAAGTAACGAGTTTGACTTCGCAAGAATTGAAAATGGTACCCGGAGGTTTTGAAAAATGTCATTTTGAAAGAAGTTACCCGGAGATTTTTGAAAACAGATACTTGGAGGTCTAAAAATGTTACTTCTTTAAAAGTGTTGCCCATTGCAAATTTCACTTTTCACATTTGCTTATTGCAAATTTCACTTTTCAAAAACAATTGAGTCAATGACAAAACAAAATCCCATGCCCATTGCCCATCTTTTTTACATTCACTGCTCTGCTCGCAAGCTTTTGAAATTGTAGACGACAGTTAATGGTGTCAGTGAAAGGTATCCCAAGTTCAAAAATATCGGTTCAATGGTGTGCTCCGCCGTTCTTGAAGTTCTCAAGGGATATATATATATATATATATATATATATATATATATATATATATATGCTTCTTTTGCAGATGAATGTAATTTCACCACTTTGACAGAGAAAAAAAAAAAAAGAGTTGAATTTGTTGGTTTACTTTGTGGATTATTGTCCTTAACATCATCGATGAATTTTTTTAATTTTATAGACGGTGTTTACATGTTTTCGTAATTTTTTATACGATTTATATTTATACAAATTGATCGTTGAATTTAACAATATAATCGTACTCAGCGTGCACGTAAATGTTTTCAAGAATTCTAAAATTTTAGATTTTCTTTCTACAAATTATTTATATACATTAGACCATTAAACAATAATTCTTTTTTAAAAAGCTTGTTTTTCAAATTTACCCCTGATTTTTTTGATTAAATACTCGAGGACCAAATATATTAGTATCTTTATTTGTCACAATTCAAAAAGATTAAATCGCTAAAATACAAGACTTCAAATTAGTTATAATATTAATACATTTTCAATTACAACTGAAAATTTTGGTGTTAAGAAGAGTAATGATTTCCTCTGCATCAGATTGAATGATAAAGTTAGGAAAGTGAAAACTTAATAAAAAATATTAAGTTATTAAAAATTCATAATTATGAAAAATGGAGTGTAATTAATGATGAAAATCTATTAGCAAAAAATTATTATTTTTTTCTACAATTATTTTTGTCAAAAATATTCTGTCGAAAAAAACAAAATTTTATTAATGGATTTTTAATTATTTTTGATAAATAAATTTATCGTCCATCACAATTTTGATGAAAGTTTTCATTAAAAAAAAAAAAATCAACTTCAATGAAATTTTAATTTTTTTGGATAAAAAAATTCATCGAAAATGAAGTTTTTTCTTATAATGAAACTAAATGTTAACTATTATAAAGTCGTTACACTTTAAATTAAATTACCTCGACGACATATTTGTTAATAATTTGGACTGTAGAATTTAAGTCATCTAATATTTTGGTAGCATAAAAAAAAAAAAGATTATTATCCTATACATTGTTATTGGACTGTTTCAATTTCACAAGAGGGATTTACATGCTTTCATAACTTGATACGATTTATATATTTTTAATCCGACAGTCGTATTTCATGTTCTATTCGGGTAGATCATGCACGTCGAGTTTGTAGTAAATTAAAAATGTTTAACTATTTGTTTCAATGTAAAAAACTTTCAACCGTTATATATATTGAAAAATACGGTATTCTCGATCCATATAATAGGGTTGAAAATGTATTAATATTATAACTAATTTTAACTAATTTTAACTATCGGATGGATTCGAAACATATATATAACCGTTGAAAATGTATTAATATTATAACTAATTTTAAGTCTTGTATTCTTCAACTTTTATCCTCTTAAAATTTTCTGTTCTGATAATTTTATTGCTCATAATTTGGCTAGATGGGCTTTTGCTTCTAATATTATGGGGTTATTCTTCCATCTAGTATACACTCTTCTATAGTATGGAAGACCAAGATTCTTTTGTATCTCATTTTGTTCTTATGAATGAAATTTATCATTTACCAAAAAAAAAAAGCATTAATGTTGAAGATATCTTACAACCTAAGTGTTTGACTTAAACCTAATTTGATGTTAATTTATGTTGTTGGTGGAAAGTTTGGGTTGGCAAAATCACCTCAATGTACTTATGGTGGGAGAAAAATCATGGTCAAAAAGTGTTTTTATACCCAAATTAACTAGATGATGTTTGTCACTATGTTGGCTATCAAAAGTTGCTTTTTTCACAATCTAATGCAATGCTAAACTCACCTTTAATAGAACATAATATTTCTTATTTTTTTAAATAAAAAAATGTTCGGAGATATTAATAAAAACAAAATGGTGCTATTTTGGTGCTATGATGAATGGGTTAGTTCATTTATGAGTGTAAAATGTGCCAATATAATTGTTGATTTTATGGGATGTCCAATTTGATTTAATTCAATATTAAATGTCTTGAGACAACTTTAATATATAGGTATCAATAATTATCCATCCATACCCTACTTACTTAAGATCAAGTTGCAACCACTAATTATATACTAATTTATTCTTATAAGATCATTAAATATATGGTTTTATACCATGCTAAATGGTGCCATCTTTGCAAAATTTAAAAAAAGTTTAATATCTTTTTTAATATTTTAGCTTTAGAAAAAAGGTTGGACTCAAATTGTTGCAAGACAACCCCAATTTGCCATTGAAATTAGATCCGACAATCCGTGTATATTTATCATATTCGTATTATTTTTTCGTGTTAAAATCGTGTTTAAATTATTTATGTTTATATAAATTTTGACACCTTAATAATTCGTGTTATATAGATTTTGACACGTCCATATATTCATATCGTATTCATATTATTTTTTCGTGTCTTGTCGTATTTTTATCATATTTTAATTATTTTTTTCGTATCGTAAAATCATGTTGTATTTAAAATTACCATATCTAATTGAAACTAAAGCATTTAAAGTTAAATTTCCCGTATTTATAAAAAGGAAGAAATTCATTGTCAATTACCTAATAGTAGCACAATATATATATATAAAAAAAAAAGAAAAGAATGGCTAGATATTCAATTTAAGATCAAACCTATTAACACTTGAATGGATCAAGATCAAATCTTTTATTTTAGTGATTTAACTTTTTTGAATTGTGACAAATAAAGATACTAATATATTTGGTCCTAGAGTATTTAACCAAAAAAATCAGGGGTAAATTTGAAAAACATGCCTTCTAAAGAAGAATTATTATTTAATGATCTAATGTATAAAAATAATTTGTAGAAATAAAATCTAAAATTTTAGAATTCTTGATAAGGAAATGGGAAAGACTTCATTACCCTTAATGAAAGAAATAAATTTATCTTTGCCTTTGATTATTTTATCGTTTTTATTTTAAGGATTCTTTTAATTTGTATATTAAAAAAATTATTTTTGAATAAATTTGGGGAAAGATTTATTTGCAAAAAAAATTATATAAAAAAATGAGATAAATAATAAAAAAAAAAAGAAAAAGGTTGTTATTAAGGATATTTAAGTTTTTGTAATTTTCTTCTTAATAATTTTTTAATTTTTTATTTATTTTTTTCATATTACTTTTATCTATTAAATTATTTAATAATTATTCTCAAATGGATAGAATGTTTTTCCGTAGTTTCCCAAAATTCAGCAGCCGAGAGCTGACTAATTAGGCTGCCATAAGGCGGCACCCCTTTTGACTAATGGCCTAAATTTTTGTGTCATACTCAGTCTTGAAAACTCACATGTTGATATATCCAGTGACATTCCATGAAATGAAATTAGTTGTAATAAGCTTTTTTCTTTTCATTTGTTGTGATATTTATATTATTATTTAAGTGTTTGATTAAATTTAATATTATGAGTTAAGTAAAAAAAAAAAATTATAAATAATAATTAAAATATAAAATAGGGATATGTCATTTTTATTTCACATATATTTTAAAATATATCCACTCATCTCATAATTTTTTTTAAAAAAATTACTCAATTATCATAATTTTTTTTAAAACATAATTTCTATATATATATATATACAATGTTGAATAAAAATAGCAGGCATGTTCCTTGATTGATTTTTTTTTTTGTTGATGTATAAGTAAAAAGTAAGATTTCAACTAAAAGCATAAGTAATATTATTTAAGTCAAATGATTTACTCATCTTTTTTAAGAGGTGAATTTTAGTAAGGTTGGAGTTCAGTTCGTAGTACTTGCAATTTTTTTTTCTTTCCAATTTCTCCTAAATTTGATTTCCTTTATAATTTTTTTTATATCCATGATATTGAATGATATACACATAACAGTTGATCCAGTACCACTGACCTAATAATTTTTCCAGTTTAAACCACATAATCCTAAAAAATATAAGTTTAAATTGCTAGAAATAAGTATTGACTTGAATAATATATGTTGTATGAATCTCATTATCACAATTATAATTATTTTTATTGAGGTTCAAAGTATATCAATATTGTAAATGTGTTTGCATTCTCCAAAATAAAAGTGGGAAAAAAATATTATTTTGAATATTGTAATATAGGATGGAAATTAAAAAAATAGAATACCTATTGATGAATAGGCTTAGGAGCATGAAACTAGCTAGAATTTGTGTCTTTTTTTTTTTTATAGGGAAAATATTATACACTTTGAGATTAAATCTTAACTTCTAATATATTATTGACGAAGAACTTCATTTGTTTAATAAAGAAATAGTTGATGAATGGTAAACTATCATGCCCAGGACAAAAAAAGATTTCAATTCATTTACTTGATAGTAGAATTGTTCATATAGACTGGGTCCGGTCAAATTCAAATATAAAAAAAGAATTAGTTTGTCCGGGCTCGATTCGACTCGAAAGTTCATTTTAATGTTTGCAATATATTAAAATATATAAAAAAATATTTTTATATATTTTGTAATTAAATTTAAATAATTTTTTATTGACTAATAATAATTCAGACTTAATCGAACTAATTTAAATTACAAAAATTTTATTTTAAACTCAATCTAATTCAAACTGAACCTATGAGATTGGACAAATAACTCAATCCATAAGGGGAGAAGGAAATAATATAACATAGGAAAAGGAATATGGGAGAAAAGGGACAAAGGGAAGAGGTAGGAAAGAAGGATGTCTTTTATGGTGTCCTTTATAAGGGAGGTGCCGGCAAGGATTCTTCAAGGTAAAGATTAGGACCCACTCCTCCTCCTTCCTAGAAGTCTCCTTATAAGATAATAAATTAATAATGATGACCCACTTGATTTTTCTTTAAATTTCTTCTCTTTTATTAGTATATTTATTATTTATGTATATATATATATTTATATTCACATTAATTAGTTTACATTTAAATTTGGGTTTTATTTGAGTTGCAATGTTTCTTCTATTTTAATCAAATTAATTTTAGATCAAAGAAAAAAAATGAGTGTGAAGTGTATCCTTGAAAGAAGATTTCAAGACCCCATTGAAGTGACCTTTTGATGCTTTTATAATCCAAAACTTTGATATGAGAAAGAATTTTTTTGACACGATAATTTAATATTATTAATTATAAGTTTATAATAACTTCAATTACAGGTAATATTTGTTAATCATGGTTTAATATTATATTCTTATTAATAGTATAAAAATAGTATATTAAATTTGCAAGTTGGAATTTAAGTTGTTTGGGAGTAAATTTCATTATTAATTCGAAAAAAATTGTAAAATAATTTTCTTCAACATATAAAAAAATTGATTTTTATTTATTATTTTTGAATTTGTTTTAAATTTATTCATCCGTCAACATACTATTAAAATTTAAACAGAATTTGTCATGTGTATGTCCATTCAAAGGGGTTTGAAGACAAAAATAAATAATATATGCTTGAAGAATTCACTTTATAACACTTGTTGTTATTATCTCATTTTAGTTATTTAGGCTCTCTTTTATTGATAATTTTGCTATTTACTTTTTATTATAATTATTCTTTAAATAAATAAAAATATTTTTTATTATCCATTAACTTTAACACTTTTTACTCTTTGATTTCAGAAACATATAATGTAAATAAAATTCCTTTTTATTATACATTAATTATTCTTTAAATAAATAAAATTATTTTTTATTATCCATTAATTTTAACACTTTTTACTCTTTGATTTCAGAAACATATAATGTAACAACCAAGTTGTTCAATCCTTTTAAAATTTTGAGGCAAATTTTTTTATCTACATATTTCTTTTATATGTAGAAATACACCCAAAATTAGGATGTGAGGAGGTTTTGAAGTTTTAAATTAAAAAGAGTGAATAACCCTTCAAAATAGTTGATTATTTTCCAACTATAGTAGAAAATCCAGGAGTTCAAATTCTTCTATTATTTATCTTAAAATGAAGAAGATGTGATGTTGATTTGCCTATAATAATGTAAACTTGAGTGAAAAACACACCCTTGTTTTGAAGTGAATTTTTTATATTGTCAACTCACCATTTTTATATAAACTACTAAAAATAGACCTCTTCAAGAGTCGAATAATCCGTCCGACCCGTATTGAGTCAGGCTTGGATAGAATTTTTAATGATTCGGGCCGAGTCAGTTTGATTCATGAACATATCTAACTAAAAATTATTGATCTATATTTCAAATTTTTTTTTAAAAAAAATTCAATTAACGAGTGTTTATAAGTATCAAATAAAAATATTTTATAAATTATTTTAATTATTATTATTTTTTTTTTTTGCAATTCTAACTTTTTTTCTTTTAATTTGACATGATGCTTTATATGTTGATGATGTAGTTGGCATAAAGTCATATCTAGAGAGAACATAATTACCAAATATAATCACTTGGACTAATGACATTTTAACCACTAATATATGTTATTACTCAATTTAAAACAACTTTTGGTTTTAAGGAATCCAATCCCATTGACAAGAATTGGGCTAATGATCCACAACTGTAATTAATAATGCATATCCAATATTTCCATTAGTTTCATGTGCTACTTTGTTTTTTTTCTTTTTCTTTTTAACTCAAAGTTACTTTCTGAAATTATTGGACTGAAACCTGTGTGCATGTGTTGTAAGAAACTCTTCTCATTTGAACTTTATAAAGATTCTCCTCCAAAGAGAAGAGTACACAAAACTAAGCAATAACATATCTCATGTTCATCCTCATCACATGGTGCAACAAATGTGAGATTTCATAATCATAACATTATCATAAAAGTAGATCTAACAATATGTGTATGGTATTTATGTATGTGTGTCGTATTTAATGTTTTTTGTCATGTCAGTTATGTAAACATAAATACAAAACAAATTATTAAATGTGTCAAAATCTTAAACACGAATATGATACTTGTATTAAATATATTAATCGTGTTAATCATGTTTAAACGTTTCGTGTTTATTATATTATTTTTATATTTATTAAACGTGTCATATTCGTATGTGACTAAAATTATCAGATAAGCATCATTGATAATCAGACTTGGAGCAATGATCTATCTTTTGTTTTTGGGGATGCACCCAACTGCACTAGAATTGCATTAGAGATGCACCCCAGCGAAGTGGGACTGCATTGCCCCTCCAATTAGGCACCGGAGGGATAAGGGTCTAGTTAAACCCAATGGACCTTTGTGGGAGAGGAAAATTCTTATTTCACCCCTTTTGTTTTTTAAATAATTTTTAAAATTTTTTATTTAAAAAATTTAAAATTATTAATTTATTTTTTAATTTTTTATTTAATAATTTTAAATTATTTATTCATTTAATATAATAAATAAATTTATATATTTATATAATAATTAGTTAATTAATTAAAATATTTAAATAAATATATAAAACAATATATGTTAAAATTTTAAATATAATTTATCAATACACTTTTACATTAATATTCTTAATGATTATTTTTATTCTCATCTCACCGTCACCGTTGTTTTTGCATCCAACCACTAATTTTAATCTCATCGCTACAGTATTCAATTTCACCGCTACAATAACTAATCTCACAGTCACCGATACTTTTAATCTCACCATCCATTCAAACAAACTCTAAGCCGATTGTATTAGCATATTTAACTATCGCAAATGTTTGAACACCCAGACCATGAAACAGAATCAGAAGTTTTAACAAGTTAGTGGAGATAATGGTAATCTAAATATAGCAATTCCTACAATTTGACATTTTGAATTGCTCCATACAATAGAATTCGTGTTTCCTTAATTTCTCGAGTATATATATATATATATATATATATATATATATATATATATATATATATATATATAGGCAATTACCAGTACTCACCAGATCAGATCAACATGATGAAGATTAATTCTTTGGTTAATAGTAATTAATGGTGAATTAATTTGTATATCAATTATGAATGAGCATGATCATGCATGGATTCAGCCATCTTGAAAAAGTTTTGATGAGTTTCTCATTGTTTCTGACAAATGGTGAAAGGCAGCAGCAATGGGTGTGCAGGTGTTTTGCAGATATATATATATATATATATATATATATATATATATCAGAGAGAATAATTGTCTTGGATGCTAACCATGTTGGATATCAATATATTATTTGGTGTATAAATACGAAATACATATTCTAATACGTAGGTTGTTGTAAGTAAATACACGGTGCATAATTTATGTACACAATTGATATCATGTTTGAATGAGAAATTAATCTCTTTATACCCACTTGAAGAGGAAGAAAATTGGTTGATGTTAGTGATTGGTATGGAACCCCACATAGGATGAACAAAGGCATAAGCTTGTGGTATTTATAAGCCTTGTTTCCATGAGGGGTTGGGCCCCAAGGGGCACCCAAGTTTTGTGGTGGATGAAGACCTACACAACTTGAGCTGGACCACACGCTCGTCGCCGAGCCGAGTTGGGTCGGGTTTGGGCAGTAATTAATTTTTTACTGCCCAACCGATAATTTTATTCAGTCCAAACCGAACTGGTTCAGTATTCTCCAACCAAGAGACTTGTCTGTTTAAGAAGTATCTTTTCGGACCGAACCTTTTTGTTTGTTAAAAGTTTTGTCTGTTCGGTTTAAACTAAGAACCTTTTTATTTTCAAAAGCTGTTTGTTTGGCCGAACAGGTTTTGTTCCAAATGATGTGTCCGTTCCGAAAAGTCATCTGTTTTTCTATATAAACCTGAGCAGTGCCTTCTTTTTAGAGCACCGAAAATTTCTCCTAATTTTTCTATACTGCTCTTGTCTTTTCCTGTGTCTTCTGTGAGAGAGACCGACATTTTTCTGGTTCGCCGTGTTGCTAAAAGTGTGCTCTTGATTGCAACGTAATCGAGGAGACCTGGGAGACGAATTGCGACAAACTGTTAGCACCTGAGAGACAGACAATAATCGTCTTAAGGTCAGAGGTCCAACCTTGACTCGATTATCCTTTTTCTGTATTCGGATTAACCTGTAAGTGTTGTCAATTTTCCATTCTGGATTGTTCGTATTTTTTTATATGCTGTTCTGCCGAAATTACAGATAAGTAATCTGTTCTTTAATCTTTTTATTTATATTTAGTAGTAATGAAATATTATTTATTACTTACAAGATTGCTAACAAACCAAACAGCTAGCTATGGCTATGCATGTTAGTCGCGGCCCACTTGCTTTCCTTTCCTTTGCCATTATTTTTTCTTCTTTTTTTGGTCGAAGCTAGCTTTGCCATTCTGTTCACACCTTTGGGGTGACAATCATGAATTATGAAGCATCGGTGCTGGATATGGTGGTTACACAATAATCTGTTTGACTTGAAATGACTACCACGTCCCCATCAATTCCACCCTCAAAGTAGTTAACATTTTTTGAAAACCCCCTATCATCAAATCATGATCGTTTGATCATCAGATATTTCCACTGCCCTACAATACTGGATCCCACTCAGCTGTGACCCTTAATTAGATTTCATCATATATATATATATATATATGTATTTTTTTGTTTTATAATCGTGTTTAAAATATTATATATTTTTAATATGTTAATTATTTATATTATGTTCGCGTATTTATATCGTATTTTTTGTTATATATATATATATTTTATATTGTGTTTAAAATTACCAAATATACTCTCAAAATTTTCTTTTTAAATTAAGGGTACCTCTCCAGGAATTATTTTACATTTGTACTGCTATGATCCCATCTATATATTGTTGAAACGCATACATATTTATGTAAGGAGAATTACATAATTTGGTCATGGGGGCCGGGTTGACAGAGGAAAGACGAAAGAATTTGGCCCTCTATCATATACCAACAATATATATTGTCTTTGTGGCAGAGAATTAGTCAAGAAAATGACTAGAAATTATCATAACTTTGGGGTGGGGGTTGGAGGAGTAGTAGAAAGTAAGCTTAATGAAGTTTCCCTTGCAAGTGAGAACAAGCTAGCTAAATCTCTCAAACCACAATGCAACAAAGAAAAGGAAAAAAAATGTGTGAGTTTGAAGCATTCTTGCATGGTGATTTATTGTTTTTATGTTTTTCTTTCGTGCATCATAATTGTCTTTCTTTCTCAAACACGCAACCTTAGGATTAGATCTGTTCATAAGTCGAGTCGGATCGTGGTTCGAAATTTTTTTTTCTTGTTCAAGCCCGTTCCGGGCTGAGTCCAGACCGATCCATAAGCCCATTTTACTATTCATAAATTATTAGAATATTAAAAATATTTTTATATTAATATTAATATATATTTTATAATTAAATTTAATAAAAATTTATTTATTTAATTAATTGTAATTTGGGCTGGGTCGGACATGTCTGAATTATAAAAAATCTTATCCATACCCGGCTCAATACGAGCAAGGCGGCTATCCTACCCTTGAACAAGTCTACTTCGGATTAGGTAAGGTGCATATTTTTCACATATATAAATGAAATTAGGAATTAAAGTTTTGTTGATGTCATTTTGATGGCGAGTTGACTTGTCCTGTGATTTGAATCTCTACTGAGGTAGAAAAAAGAGGTTAGAGGGCGTCAGAGTTTTGGCTTCGAGACACGCTCCGATACTTAACTCAGTAAGTGCTTGAAGAAGGGGTGACTGTGAAGGAATGTATATCAAAGGGTATAGGGTGCATACCTCAGGTCAACCCTTATTCGAGCTATTTATACCTGTTTAGATGTCTTGGAGAGTGTCACGTGTTGTTTGCTTATTGGGATTTGATGGTCAACATTTTTTTAATAGATGGAGCTCGACTTGATTTCTAGAACGTTAGACAATGTTCACATATCTCTTATAATGTTGATTTAGAGTGTCGGATTGTTGACTTGATCTCTAAACTTAACGGGCTTTTATTACAAATTTAGTACGAGATAAAATGTTACACAGCGCGACAGACTTGAGTAGGAATTGCTACCTTCGAAAACTCCATGACTTACTAATCCTTGAGTCTTTATGGTCTTGGTAATGTGACTCGAATTTGTCAGAATTATAGAGGCCGTGAGAGATTGTCAAGATTCACAATTTCGCATACAATATTCATTGTTTGCGGAGGAAAAGAACTTTAGGAGAGTATACCACTAACAAGTACGACATTGGCTTGGAGGGAAACCCTGTTGTTTCTAGGATATCAACATTCCTTTGTAGCTATGTCTGTTTAAAGATAGATTTATCCATTCGATTTAACGGATTCAACCCGAATTATATCAAGTCTGAAATAAAATATTTTATTTAAATTCAATTATAAAATATAAATTTTTTAATATATTTTAAATAGTAAAATAAATTTTTTGAATTCGATTAATTGAATTGAACTTTGTACAAATAAATTTTTTTACTATCCGAACCTAATTCGGCCTGGCTAAGCACATGGATAACTCTATTTTAACTATACTTATCAAATCCAATTTTATTACTCTAGGTTTGGGTTTTTGTAAGAAAAAAAAAAAAAAACTGGTATTTGTGTTTATTCAAGGAATTTAGTAATTGTCAAATCCTAACTAACCGTTCTAGATGACATTATTGCATTATTATTATTTTTATTGGCCAACTTTTTTTTTTCCTTTGTTTTCTTTTCAAACTGATCAATAATAGGCCGGCGTTAATTTGTTCTCGTCCGTTTAGTTTCTTTGCAAGCTGAATTAACGCTAATGATATCAATGGGAAAAACTAGGAGGATCTTGGGGTTTTTTACTAAAATATAGCCAAAAAAAAAAAAAATTTCCAAATTATCATTGGTTTCGGATTAATTTCCAAATTTCCCTTAGTATTTTTAGCCAAATTTGCTAAAAACATGAAGGGAAATCGCCACGGTGGCGATTTCCCTTCATGTATATATATTTTTTTTTCAATTCTTAGGAAAATTTAAAAAACATGACTCAATAGTGAATTTATTGTGAAATGGTATAATGAATAAAAGTTATTTGAAAAAGAGAAATGAATAATTAGAAATTATTATAAAGGATTAGACCTGCTCACGGGCCGGGCAGCCCGGCAGGCCCGGCCCGTATTGGGCCGGGCCTGGGCAGGATAATTTATGTTCTGGGCCGGCCCGGCCCGGAACAGTGATTTTTATTATAATAATATTATTTTATTTAATTTTAATTAAAAAAATAAAAAATATATTTTTTTATTCCAATGAACAGTGATTCGGGCTTAAACGGGCAGAATAGAAAAAAAATACGGGCCGCGGCCCGGCCCATGAGCACCTCTATAAAGGATATTGTAAAGACAAAATTATCCTTGATAAAAAAAACCTTCTCTTCTCTTCTCTTCTCTTCCCTTTTTCTTTTTATTTTTTAATTTAATTTTTAATTAAAACATAAATATTCTGAAAATAAAAACTTTTTAATTTTAAAAAAAATTTAAATTTTTTATTTACTTTTTTTTATTTAAATATTTTATTTTTTAAATTTATTTTCAATTAAAATTTTTAAAAAATAATATTTCCTTAATGAAAGAAAAAAAAATAAGTTTTTTCATTAAGGGTAATTTTATCTTTATAATATCCTTTATAATAATTTCTAATTATTTATTTCTCTTTTTCAAATAACTTTTATTCATTATACCATTTCACAATAAATTCACTATTGAGTCATGTTTTTTAAATTTTCCTAAGAATTGAAAAAAAAATATATACATGAAGGGAAATCGCCACCCCCATGGCGATTTCCCTTCATGTTTTTAGCAAATTTGCAAAAAAGCACGCTGGAAAATCGTCATGGGGGATGGCGATTTCCCAGCTAGAAAAAAAAAATTCGTATTTTGGGAAATAATCAAAAACCAACGGTAATTTGGTAATTTTTTTTTGGCTATATTGTAATAAAAAAGCCTAATTAGCAAATTTCCAAGAGCACTTTTTTTTTATAGAAATTTTATTTATGAATATTTTTCCGTTAATATTTTTAAAGTTCGGTTAATAGGTGTTTATAGAAATCGGTTAAGGATTATTTAATCATTATTTTAAAAAAGTTTTTGCATTTAATGCATTACTTTTCTTGAGTTTAAGAAAAAAAATAATTTATTAATGAGAAATGTTAACCAATGTCTAGTGACACTAATTAAGGTGATATATATATATATATACTATTATAAAATGAATGACTGAGTTGGTGTCACTGAGTCAAGTGACACCAACTTAGTTGGTGAAATTACTTAAAAAATAAATTTTATAAATCAAATAATAATATTATACGGGTATTTATATCTTTTAAATTTTTTATATAACAATATATATTTTTAATAAAAATTACCCACACTCTTAAAAAAAAACTACTATTTCTTTAAAAAAACTACTACCTACTTAAAAAACTATTTTTTTTTTTAAAAAATTACCACTCCATTAATTTTTTTTCACCCACAGAGTGGGTGTGATTTAATCTAGTACTATTATAAAAAGAATGGCTGAGTTGGTGTCACGAGTCAAGTGACACCAACTCAATTGAAAAAATTACTCAAAAATCAAATTGAGTATACGATATAAAACAAAATTAAGGATATTTATGTAATTTACTTTTAAAAAAAAACTACCTCACTTGACCTCATCAGATGACTTTTTATTTAAAAAAAACTTACATGACATCATTAAATAATTTTCTTATTTAAAAAGAAAAACCTACATCTTATATTATTAAATTATTTATTTCAAAATATATTTTTTTAACTCACTATTTTTTTAGTTTTTCACCCACATTGTGGGTGTGCAATATCTAGTATATATAATGTAATTAATACATTATTTTTTTTTGAATTCAATAAAAATTATTTATTAAAAGCAAAAAAATTTTCTCAAAATAATAAATAAATTATCTTTAAGTGGTGTCTATAGGAATAGGCACCATTTAGACATATCCTTTATTAATTATATATATTTTTAAATATCACCTTAACCAATATGTACTGTTTGACATTTACTTAATTATAATTACATCTACTGTTTTCACAAGTTTACTTATTAATTACAAGCATTAATAGGTGATTATTATTTAAAAAACTACAAAACAAGTTAAGAAGAGAGACTTCAAGTGGTTTTCCTAGATAAAGAATATTTCTTTGGATTTTGTGTTTCAACTTTGAAGGGTAGGCTAGATATTCACTATCATGCACATATATAGATAGATTCCTTCCCAAAATGCCTATGAAATTTTGATGCTTTTTGGTGAAGAAGATGTTGACACATACAACCTTATTTATGAATTTGGAAAATTACCAATAGATGCTAATAATTGAAAAGAAATTTATTTGCTTGAATTACCTCTTATTAACAAAGTTTGAATTTATAAGGGGTACATATAATTAAGTACACACTTTTCAGTTTGCCATTACACCTTGGGAAGTTTTAGGTCAACTAATACTTGCACCTCATAAATTTCTAGTCAATTAATTACTTTATTTAAATTTACTTTTCATACTTTTATAAATTGAAGTAAATCTCCCTGAAAAATATGAAACTTTTATCTTGATTTAATTATTAGTGGTATTTTTAAACTCTTTAATTCTCTTAAAAGTGAAGTTGGGAATTATAGTAAATTATACAAAAATTTACTTTTTATCTTACCATTATCCTTTTATGAACTTGTGAATCTCACTTAAGTAACTTTGCATGTATATGTTCTTCATATATAATATCCATTTGGTCGACATGACCCTAAATTTCAACAAATATATATATATATATATATATGAGTTTGTATTTGATGCATTGACAGTGTATAAATTTATACACTGTCAGTAAACCATATATATGATGCCACTTCATTAATTTTTTAAAAAAATAAATACATATTATTTTATTTTTAATGAGTTGACATTATCTGGTTCATTGACAGTGTATAAATTTATACACTGTCAGTGCATTAAATATAAATCATATATATGTATATTATAATAAAACTTGTTCAAATTATTTGAAATTTTGTATACATGATTTCACAACAAGTGTTAGTTGAAAGTTCTTTTAGAGTGGAAAATTGGAGGTAATATAAATATATATATATATATATATATATATATATATATAGTTCTTGAGTGAGTAGAAGAAGTTGGGAGGGAAGAAAATAAAAGAGAACCTGCCAATTCTTAGTGGACCTATATGTTGTAATAGCTAAGGAAAGAATAAAGTTCGAGAAATAGGCAATAAACTAGTAGAAAGTGTGGGGGGTCCAATGTACATGGTTTTTTTTTCAATTGGATAATGATGATGAATTTCTCTTTGTTTTTATTGGTGTGGTGGTTCTGTTGTTGATTTGATCTTTACAAATTTTGATTGGCTAAAGATTTTCTGCCTTTGATCCGATGATTAATTTTGTTGATTAATTTGCTACTTTGTTGGATGCCTCAATTGCCTTTGACATGCAATGCAATGCATGATCAATGTATTAACCACCGAAAATGAGAGGAAAATATTTTTAACAAGCCTTGGCATTGGCAGGTCTCACCAGGTTAAAATTTTGAAAAATGTTAAAATAAAATACTTAACATTTTTGTCTCACACTGTGTCTCAATAGGAAATATTATTATTATTATTTAAACTAAATGCATTAATCATAAAGAATTATTGTAACCAATTAATACTCAACCCAATATATATCTATATACCCATAAAAAATCAACAAAATAGCTTATATATATATATATATATACAAAATACTTTAATACGTCGTGGAACCCGACATCCAAGTCAATTAGATGTGAAATATCCTAGAGTATGTTTTAGTATCTAAATTTCACTTTGGTGATAATTCAAAGATGAGTCACTTTCATGATTTTAACTTATTGTTCAATTGTATTATAAGAATCAAACTTTTTTTTTTCTCTTATTTCAATTAAGGCCTCGTTTGTTGGTACGGCATGGGTTTATTATGAGCAGATACACGACAGGTTAAGATCTCTTTCATTAGTTTTTTATCCATTATTTTT
The DNA here is from genome assembly GCA_030761205.1 of Fremontodendron californicum. Classification (NCBI taxonomy): domain Eukaryota; kingdom Viridiplantae; phylum Streptophyta; class Magnoliopsida; order Malvales; family Malvaceae; genus Fremontodendron; species Fremontodendron californicum. The sequence continues at coordinate 26,384,980 of JAULJL010000013.1, forward strand.
TAAAATAATTTTAATCACTATTTATAAATGTGACTTTCACAATTTATAAGTGAGTTCTATACATATGAATGATACTGACAAGTGTATTGAAAATTAATGGAGGGGAGTCTAACCAATTATTTGTGATTTTCTTAAGGCTCCGGTTAACGAGTACTTATAGACACTAATTAAGAATTATTTTATTAGTATAAGAAAGTTTAGTATTTAATATATATTATTTTTACTGAATTAAAAAAATACATTAATTACACTTTTATTTTATAAATATCACCTTAATATTTGCCTTTTAAAAAAGGAAGACTATTATTGTGAACTGAAATACTTATTATTACTAATGAATTGGTAGACTAATCATTAAATTATTTCAATAACTAAGTGGTGCAATATTTGGGATAATTAAAATGATAACATAATTATCATTACTCATCGCAAAAGGCGTTTTGATGAAGTAATGAGAGTGAGAATGGAAGGTAATTTAGGGCAGGCCCGCAGCTAAAGAAAAATTGTACCCATTAATGCAAAATCAGAGGAGTAATTACTCATAATTATTTTTTATATTCATGATTCGTATATTTTAATGAACATATTTATGAATAATAAAACATTTTAGCCTCTTTTTGCCTAAGTTTATTAAATGAGTCAAAAGAACAATATTTATGATGACAGATAGAATGGAATTAATTTTCACTAAAACAAGTAGAGTAAGTTGCATCATTAGTCTATATAAACATTTTTGTAACTTAAAATTTGAATTTTTTTTCTTTTTTAATTTGTGACATTTTAAATAATTTATTTCAAATTCATTCATCCAATAATACATGTTAGAATATAAGTAAATTATGAACTCAGGAATTAACTGAGTTGATTCATGTAGTCACTCTTAAAAGATAACATCTAATAAATTTTGGATTTAAATTTCAATATCTATAATTTGACATTTAGACGGACATGCATATGATAAATTTGATTAATATTTAATTTAAAACAAATTCAAAAAATTGTATATAAAAAATTACCAAAATTTTTAAAACTCCAATAATTAAAAATGAAACATAACGAAAAGTGTTACTACACTTTACTCAAACAATTTGCAGCTGTGAAATGTATATCACTGTCCAAAAAATCCATTGAAAAATAATGGAGGGTGATAGAAAATATATATAAAAAAATCGAGGGTGAAAATAAAATTAAAAAAAAAAAAAAAGGATATTGTAATGTAAGAGCAGCAGCGATGGTGAATGACGAAAGGGAGGCTTGTCTTGACGCTGGTAAGAAGATACGAAATAAGAGAAGGAGAAATAGGCAGAGAGTAAGGCCTACAGGTTAGTGGCCCCTAAAGCATCCTTCGCATAAGGACACATTTTCGCTGCATGAACAGTAACACCAACACCTCTCTCCCATAAAAGTATTTATGAGTAGAGTCGGATTGAATTTCGTTTTAAATAAAAAAAAAATTTGTTTATTCAAATTTGATTTGGACTACGACTTAAAAATTTATATTATTATTTAAATAAAAAATACTTTTTATTATTTAAACTATTTCAAATCCGTGGACGGACCGATAAGTACCCTTCAATTTACTCTCATTTTTTTCTTAAAAATATATATCTAAAAGTAAAAAGCAAAAGGAAATTTTATATTCTACTACTACAACAGAAAGTAATCAGAAATAGAGAAATACTACTGCAAGAATACACCAGAGAAAAGAAAGAGAGATGGGTTTGCATATGGGATAAACATGTATGTATTTGTTTATATATATATATATATTGACATGAAATGGTTGAGTAAGTTTGGAAGTGTAAGTCATATTTTATAAATAAAAAAACAACAATTTGAAGAAGAAAGATCAGGAGTCTTCTATAATTTTGGTTGTTTTCTTTCTCTTCAACTCCTGATTGTAGCTGTCTCCTTATATACTTTCTTCTTGGTATTTTGTGGGTTTTCATCTCTAGTTTTTTTTTTTTGTCTTCCTGTTTCTTATTTGATTGATATCTGCAAAGGTTTTCAAAGGGGAACTAAAGGGGAGGTAAAACATCCCCCTCCAGCGGCAGCAACCCTTAATTTTGGTTTTCTTTCGATAAAGCATAGGAGGAAAAGCTGAAATTTTTTATGCCGCTTATGGTAATTTGGGTGATTTCTGAATTCTAGGTTTGGTGGTGTTGAAGAAGAAGTAGCAGCTAGTCTTGCCCTGAGAAACAATAAAAGATAGCAAGCAAGCAAGCAACAATTAACAGCTAGCTATATAATCTTTGAAGATGGCTGCCGCTTCATCATCCGCACTTTTCTTCGGAACCAGGGAAGAAAATCAAAACCAGATGATACAACAACAATCATCCACCAAACCCACTTCGTCAACTGCTCCAATCACTGCACCTCAGAAGAAAAAGAGAACTCAACCTGGAACACCAAGCAAGTATCTCTTCTCTTTACATACATCTGCTATGTTTTTTTAAGGCTTTTAGCACATGTACCCAATGAGTAAAGGCAATAAAGAAAGAGGGTTTTGTTCTTGTTCATTCCTTTTTTAATTCAAAAATAAAGATCATCCATTGAAACCTAATCTAAAAGTTCGTCAGTTTTCATCATAATTCTGGACATTTTTGTTGTTGTTTTGAGATGGTTCTTCTTGGGTTTATTTTGTTTTTCCTATCCCATTTTTCTAATAATTTGTTGTTTGGCATATCTCAAAGCAGATCTAGATGTGGAAGTGATAGCACTATCTCCCAAGTCTCTAATGGCAACAAACAGGTTCCTTTGTGAGGTATGCAACAAAGGGTTCCAAAGGGAGCAAAACTTACAGCTCCATAGAAGAGGACACAACCTGCCTTGGAAGTTAAAACAGAAGACTACAAAAGAAGTGAAAAGGAAGGTTTATCTTTGCCCTGAGCCGACTTGCGTCCACCATGACTCGTCTAGGGCACTTGGTGACCTTACTGGCATCAAAAAGCATTACTCAAGAAAACATGGTGAGAAGAAATGGAAGTGTGAGAAGTGTTCCAAGAAGTATGCCGTGCAATCTGACTGGAAAGCTCATTCAAAGACTTGCGGGACTAGAGAGTACAGATGTGACTGTGGCACTCTTTTCTCAAGGTAATTAATCATTTACATAATCATTAACATAAAATTTTCTTTTTCTTTTCCTTTTTCTCTTAGGTTATGAAAGTTGACAAAGCAAGGTATCGTAAGAGAAAAAAAAAAAAAAAAGGTGTTTGAGAAAGATTTGGGGACTGAGAGTTGGGAAGAGAAAAAGCCTGTTCTTCTGTTTCGCCTTTTTGGATTACTTGTCTATAGATTAGATCTCTCTTCTTCTTCTTCTCTTTAAACTCTTAAAGGACTGGTTGCACGTGAATAATATTCTGCGAAACTGCCATGGCTGATGAGGATTCAAGGCAACCAAAACAAAAACAAAAACAAACAAAAAAACATAAAAATTACTCCCTCGGTAACACCGCCTTACATCTTTTCTCTATTCACGTGTTGTTAGTTTATACGTTGTCAGGAAGGATATTGTTACTGGATTTGTTCTCATGTGAGTTTTTCTATATTTTTACTGCCGTTGTTTTCTTCTTCCGTTTGCCTTTGCTGCTAACTCCTTGCCTTTGTCCACCCTCTTCTTATCATTAAAAAAAACGTTAGGGTTCTGGCCTGTGGGGCTCTTCTCTTTCTCTCTCTCTCTCTTTCTGAGAAGTTCGAGGACAATTCTTGATTCCTTTGTGCAGCAATTATATATATATATATATATATATATATATATATCTGGAGATCGATGAAAAAATGTGGGCTTTTACCAGTCATTTTTTCAAAGTCTTATTGGTGAAAACATTGGGCTACGACTGAAAATGTTTTGTCATTTGTATTTGTTAATGGCTTTCATAGTTATGGAAAAATATTCTTTCCATGAATGATAGACGACAACTGTTCAGGGTTTTTTTTTCCATTTATTGCTGACACTCCCAGAAATTAATAGGCTTTCTCTGGGATTTCTGGTTTTTCATCAACCGGGAAATGATTCCCCCACTTCATTTATTAAACACCTTCTCCTCAAAATGGTAAAAGAACTTTGAATTCATTTATCATTTTCAGGTTAATTAAACCAAGAATTTCTATCCCCCTCTTTTATTTTTCTTAGAAATCTGAAATTATTTTTCAGTTTCCTGCTCTACTCTCTTCTCCATACTTCATAAAATGTACTTGTTCAGCCCCATATCCCACCTTAATTAGCACCATTGCTTCAATAAGATGAAGATTTCTATTATAGGATTAGTTATTAATTTTCTTGTGATTTCTTGTTTCTAGATACCCTTTTTCTTTTCTTTTTTCCCTTTTAAATTGAAAAACAAAAAGGGAAAAAAGCTGGAAATTAGTGCTAATGGTCACGCATGATCTTCAATTTAATGGTCACTTCACTTCCCCCATGCAACAAGTATATTGTAGACTAAAAGCAGTAACCAAATAATGTTCAAATTAACTTGGTTTCCATACTACTTTCATTTCTTAACAACAATGGCTAGATTTTCAACCCTTTTGACGTTTGGCCTTATTAATCAAAGTTGACTAACAATTTTCTTTTCATTATATCTTTGTTGCAGACGTGATAGTTTTATCACTCACCGGGCCTTTTGCGATGCACTGGCTCAAGAGAGTGCAAGATACCCCACCAATTTAAGCACAATGGGTAGTCGTCATCTATTAGGAAGTAATCAAATGAGCTTAGGATTATCCCAAGTGGGTTCCCAAATTCCCTCATTGCAAGGCCAGAATCAACAATCGAGTAATATGTTGCGGTTGGGAAGCACTGGAGCAGCAAAATTTGAGCACCTCATCCCCCAATCAAATCCTTCTTCATTACAAAACATGCCAACATCTGCATTCTTCATGCCTGCAGATGCGGCAAACCAAGGTTTTCATCAAGACCATCAATCTCACCATGGGCACGGAGGATCATACCTAAACAAACCATTTCATGGTCTTATGCAACTTCATGACCTTCAAGGTAATACTAACAATCCGGCCACATCCGCCAATCTTTTCAATTTAGGCTTCTTTTCCAATAACAGTGCTGCAAGCAGCATAAATACCAGTGAAAACGCCAGTGCATCCGCAAACTTACCGAATTCCGGATTTTTAAGCACTAATCAGTACAGTGGGAATGCTGGTGCTAGTGGTGGTGGTGGTCAAGGGACAGGAATGTTCACTGCTGCTAACATGGCTGATCAGGTTGGTACAGGATTCTCCTCTCTTTATAGCACTCCAATGCAACATGAGAACATTTCTCCAAACATGTCAGCAACTGCATTGCTTCAAAAAGCTGCTCAAATGGGTTCAACTACAAGCAGCAACACTTCCTCATTGCTAAGGGGATTGGGGAGTTCTTCATCAAGTACTGGGATTAAATCCGATAGATTCGGCAGTAATTTTGGCGGTGGAAGTAGTGGAGGTGAAATGCTAAGATCCCAGATGGAGAATAATGATAGCAATCTTCAAGGACTAATGAACTCTCTTGCAAATGGTAATTCTTCCATTTTCGGGGCCAGCCATGGACAACCAGACCATAGCAACTTCGGAGGGTTCAGTGGAAGTGGGATGACACTTGAACAGCAGAGCAACAATGCCAACTTTTGCAACGTTAATGAGGCCAATTTGCATCAAAATCTTGCGGCAAGTATTGGCGGGACTGATAAATTAACATTGGATTTTCTAGGTGTTGGAGGAATGGTAAGAAACATTAATGGTGGAGGTCAACATGGGATTAATATTAGCTCTTTGGATCCCGACGTGAAGTCATCAGCTCAAGCAGCATCTCAACAATTTGGTCGAGCAAAACTTGTCTAAGCGCCTAGGCAAGCTAGCTTTGTAGGGGAAAAAACTCTTCTCTTGGTTTTTTGAATTTAACCGCAAGAATTAGGGTTTCATTCCTAAAGTGTTTTAAGGCTTACTCTAGCTAGATTGAATTAAGTTATTTTCTTAATTTGCATACTCTTGTTGTTGATTTCTGCTATAAACAAAGATGGTAAGAATTTATTATACCAATATCAGTCAATGTTTAAGGCTCAATATAGAACTAGATTCATAAGATCCATCATCAAGGAGTCACTAGATGAATTTAAGGAGGAATCAACACCTGATCAAATCAAGCTGAATCCACATGCGAGTTAAAGATAAACGGTTATCACAATTGACAGGTACAGCTGCTGCACTCATGCATTTCACATTCTAAAATATAAAAGTTATGAGGTAAAGCTCAAAACACTAAGACCATCATATTCCGTATATATATATATTTTTTGTTTACTTTTATTCTTCTTCGAGTATTTGCTGATTTAAGTATCGAAACACGTTCAGTATTCAAATTCTGACATCCCTTTAACTGTTTGTTTCTCCTTAACAAATTCGACCTACAACGTCCTCTTACTCCTTCCAATCTGATCTTCTTTACTTCAAAAGACATCGACAAAAAAAAATGTTATTGAGCTCTCTTTCCCCACTATTATTCTGAAGCTTGTACATTTTCATTTGGATGCAGAGTCACTTTACTTGAAAATTTCGTAGTCTTTTCATTTTTGCCCGAAATTCAGAATTACTTCTACTATATGTGCTTCTTAAAAAAGTTAGAAATTAGAAATTTTAACCTTTAATATAAAAATAAAATAGTATGAGATTTTACTAATATTATGTTTGAATTGGTAGATATATATATATATATATATATTTTCTCTAGCAACAAAAAGATATTAATACAATATTTAAGTCATTTGATCAATTTTAATCAAGTATATACATTTAATTTTGGTTTCAGTACTTTCTTTTATTTTTGTTTAGCAGCATTAAAATATATAATCGAAAGCAATATGCGAAGAGAGTTGAAAGAAGATGAGGTAAGTCATAAGTCTATATCTATGTGTCGAGCCAAGTCTACACGGCAAAAAGTTTACTTGATCAAAATTCGATCCGACGAGTCTTTAAAGTTTTTTAATATTTTAATATTAAAAAATTAAAATTAAATTATTTTTAATTAAAAAATAAACTTAAATTGGATCGATTATGCTAGATCGAACGGATAATCGACTGCAAATAGATCTGGTCCTCGGTAGAAATAATATTGTAAGAAAAGAATAGGGCAACAGAGTGATGACTTCAAGAATCTTGACATGCTGACTACATTCCAACAGACTCGACAAGTGAATGATTATTTTATTTTCTTAGCTCTTCATTAATTTTTATCATTTATTTAATTCCATAAATTAATTTTATTAATTATTCAATCTTATAAAGAGAGAGACAGATGATTATCTTTAATATCTTTATATATAATAATTTCGAAAGAGAATTTGTTTAGCCACCTAATACCTAACCCCAATACTAATTAATATATTAAGAATTAATTAATAAAGACCAAAAAAAAAACATTTAATTGCTGAACTTCAGGTCTCTTGTTGACATTCTATAGACACTTTCTCCATTTTTTTGTTTCTTTTTTTTTTTGGCTCGATGGCTAGTTTTTATTGTATTTACATAAAAATGTATTCCTCCTTATGTTGACTTGATCCATTGCTTACAATATTTGATAAAATGCAACTTATGAGGAAGTTCACAGTCTTTCTTTCTTGGTACATGTAATCTTGAGCTACAAAATAAAAAATAATCTTATATCGTTTCGTAAATTTTCGCTCGTTCATTTCAGGATTCAAATCCGAAACTTTCAAATTATAGAATTATAATTTTTAACCACAGAGGGGTATATAAACCGATCCGTTTGATAGAAAAGAAAGAGAAAGAGAAAGAGAAAGAAAAGGGAGATAACATTTTTAATATAATGATTAAATTAAAAAATTACACATTTTGTTATGAATCTTTAACCATTAAATTATTATGTTTCCTTTTTCTTTTTTTTTTCTTTTCTACCAAATGTAATCTTAATATATTTTTAAGGGTGTTTTATGAGGCTGGAAAAATATTTATATCTATATCTATTTTTGTCTATCTATCTATCTATATAATTTATGTTGGTTGTGAAGCTAGTGGTCTCAGTAATATAGGGTAGACTTGTTTTTATTTATTTATTTATTTTATGTCCATGAATCAGGTCGGGTCCGATTGCGGTTCAATTTTTTTTTTTATTCTGATTAGGTCAATTTGAAAAAATATTTTTATATTAATATTTATATAATTTTATAATTAAATTTAAATAAACTTTTTATTAAACAAATAATAATCTGTGAAGAATCAAGTCAACTCGAATTAAAAAAAAATCATATCGGATGGATAATTCAATCTTTAAACAGATCTAGAAGTGAAGTGAGTGAGAGTGTTGTCTCAAAATTTCTGAAATTCAGGTTGCATGCAGCAGCAAGTAAAGCATCCAGAATTGGTCGTTCTGGTAATTATTGGGAAACTGATAATGTGGCTTTTTTTTTCACTTTATGGAATCAATGAGTCCGTGACTGCCAAACTGTTTGACAGTTTATTCTTCCAAAATAGAAAATATATGAACAGTCTTTCACTTTTTTTTTTTTTTACTTTAATAAACTTCTCATATTAATTTCAAATAGATCTGGCTATGGTGGTGGAACCAGTTAGGATAGTAAAAATCTATTTGTTCAAGGTTGGCTTATTGAGTTTAAAATATAATAAAAAAATAAAAAATTATTTAAAATTAATATTTATATATTTTATAATTAAATTTAAATAAAAAATATTTTTTATATATTAAATAATAATCTGAATGAATCATATTTATCGGGCCAGAAAAGATAACCCGATCATTGAACGGAATTAATTTCAAAGCCGGGTCTCCCTTATTTATTTGTTTGATTTGGTCCAATTATTTTGGTCCCACGACCAAAATATATACTCTCCTATTTAATAAGATTCAATTAAATATATATTATTCGATTTTCAAAGAATTAGAGTCCGGTTATTATTTTTTTTAATGAAAAATCATTATTTTTATTTTTTAGAACTGAAAAATAAAAACTTAATAAAGTAAAAAAATATAAAAATGCAAATGGATTTAAGATTGGTTGTATTTATAAGTGACAGCATTAATTGCAGTTCCGGATATAACTCTTTCATGTGCAAACCTTGATTAACAAGATGTCTTTAAGTATCAGCTATGTATTGACTCAATTAACAATCACCCTAAAAAAATAAAATTTAGCGATTCAAAATTTGAATCTCTAACATCTATAAATTTTTTTTTCTTTTCAGATTACGATTTTTTTTAAAAGAAAAAGATTTTTTTTTTCATTAAACCTAATATGAGTATTGACCCTAATAATCTAAAAAATAGCAACCTAAACAAAAATTTGACCGAACACCTAGTTGCCATGATACATTAAACTTGACTGAAATTGATGTAAATTTATCTAATTAATGAGCTTACACTACAAGGTAACGGATTTTTACCGACAGAATATTTCGTCCATAATTCTTAAGTCGGTAATACTATATCCATCGGTGAAAAATATTCCGTCGATAATACTTTTATCGACGAAATATTCCGTCGGTAAAAGTATTACCGACGGATTTTTTCTATATTATCCTAGGAAATATTCTGTCACGCCCCCATCCTGAGTCTAGGACGTAACAACCGCCACATGCCTTTTCTAGCATGTAAGGCTACAGATTCTAAAACTTTTACTTATAACAATTTATAAGAACTCCAAGATAGTTATCTAAATTCAAAATTCACAAAAGTCTAAGACAACATAACCAATCCATAAGAGATTCTGAAATCTCGAGCCACTAATACAAACAAACTAGTAGTGAAGTTATTTAGAAGCTACTAAGTTTGAAGTTCCAAAATATTTAATGCTAGCCACGATCTCTCGATCCCAAATCTCCGAATGGCGAAACTAGTTAGCTAGCGGCTACTCCTCAACATCTGAAAAATTGTAATTAACTAAATGAGTATAAATACTCAGCAAGTAACAAACCTCCTCAACCACTCGGGTCATCATGTATTACAACATAACAAAATATGGAAAAAGGATAATGGGAATGGTTATGGTTATGGATGCATATTCATATTCGTATTTATATTCATGTTCATGTACGGATTCATAAACAGATTCAAAGTCATATTCATTGGGCTACGACCACTTTCACCCTAGTGGCAAGGTCCATATTCATAACGTAAACTCGGAGAGGTTACGTACAATACTAGCATGTAACACCATTGTATTTGTCCCCAATGGCAGGGTCCAAAATGTAGCCAAAATTCATATTCACGTACATATTCATATACATATACATATTCGATTTCAAATTCATTAGGCTACGACCACTTTCACACTAGTGGCAAGGTCCATATTCATAATATCACCTCGAAGAGGTTTAGTACCATGCTAGCATGTAATACCATTGTATTCATCCCCAATGGTAGGGTCCAGAACATAGCCAGATCGTGCTACGACCACTTTCACCCTAGTGGCAAGGTCCATATTCATAATGTAACCTCGAAGAGGTTACTACAATACTAGCATGTACTACCATTGTATTCATCCCCAATGGCAGGGTCCAGAACTTAGCCAGATTCATATTCACATTTGCAACCAATAACCATTCCGCATATAGATTTCCAAAATCATAACAACAATGAACATTTCACAAAATCATATTCATATCAAACACAATTTTCATTGTACAATTCCAAGACAAATTCAAGCATAACAAAATCATCAATTTATAGCTCTCAAATTGATTTCATATTCATAAATATTCATTCAAATAATTCACAAGAAGACCCATTTTCGTATAAAGTGTACGAAATCATATTTGGTTTATTTCAAACATATATATATACTTATACATTTATAAAATAATATGGAGATTCGGTAAGTCACTTACCTGGCAACCTGAGTCTACCAAGCTTAAAAATCTAGTTGAAGTTTACTTTTAGGACCTATAATCCATATAAACCATAATTACTACTAGGTTCATTAATACAATATTTTTTTATGCAAATGCACCTAGTGGTTTCTTCTAATTAACCAAAATTAATCGAGTTTGCTCACTTAAAACAAATCATACTCACATCCTAAAATTAATCTAGCCTCTAATTATACATCTAGCTATAAAAATTGAATCAAGATTATCATAATTTATAAAAGACTTAAATCATATATATATATATAATCAAAACTATATTTATTCATGAAAAATCAAATAAAATCCGTATAATTAAAATTATGAAAATTTATAGCAAGTTTATCAAATATTAATCAAAAATCATTTTTAAAACATAAGAAAATAATTTTTTCAACTTTTCTGAAATTATGTTCATTTAACCTACTTTGAGTTCTTATAACTCACAATCTAGATTGAATCTAGAGGTGTATATTATACCAAAATGAAGCCTACATATCCTAATTCATCATAGAAGTTCAGGTCACAAACTATGGTGGCCGGAATTACATATTTCGAAGGCCACAACTTGGCTGGTCACCATGATTTTATCCAAATTTCTGGTTTTCATAGTCATTTGGCCACCTTTTGACTTTCGGTTCTCTTAGCTCATAAATCCTCAGATCAAGCCACTAGTATCAAATTAAAGTTCATATTTCATACTACAAAAATGACCCAAGAATCGACTGAATACGCCACCGGACGGTGGATTTCCGACAGCCTAAAGTTGGCTGTCTAACACTATTAAACCCAAAATTAAAATGAGCATAACTTACAAACTACCCAACCAAATCAAGTGAAACTTGTTCCATTAGAACTCTTAGGTTGAGAGCTTTCTAAGAATGACCTTGCATGTCGAAAAACTCGCCAGAAAACTCGTCGGACATGGATGGATGCTTAAGGTTTATGGGTTTTTCTACAATGCATGCAACAACAATACAATAAAAAAGCTTACCCTTACTTGAAGATAAAAAAAAAAAAAAAAAAAACTCTAATCTTTGCTTCAAATCAGATTTCCAGAACTCTCCTCTCCTCTTCTCTCCCTCTTCTTCTTTTTCTTTTGTTTTGAGCTAAGATGAAGAATAATGGTAAGAGTGTTTTGTAATTTTTTGCACTTAAACCCTTTAACTATTCTATTTGCAACTATGCCCCACATTCAAGACAACACATTATTTCATTTAGAGTCATATAGTCACAAATTATAATACTAACAATATTGGGTGTTACATCATTCCCATCTAAAAAAAGTTTTGTCCTCAAAACTTCACATACCTTGATCTTTCAAAAGTTCAGGACATTTCGCTTTAATTTCATCTTCAAGCTCCCAAGTCGTTTCTCTCTCTGAACGATTAGCCCATTGAACCTTAACATATTGGATAATGCGTCGCCTTAGAACTTGTTCTTTTCTATCCACAATTCGAATTGGTCTTTCATCATAAGATAAATCTTCACGAATTCGTATAGGAGCGAGACCAATTACATGACTAGGATCTGGCACATATTTCCTTAGCATAGACACGTTGTACTCCTGCTAAGGATGGTGGCAATGCAAGCCTATACACCACATTTTTGACTTTTTCCAAAATTTCAAATGGGCCAATAAATCTAGGACTTAGCTTTCCACGGAGTTCGAATCGCATCACACCTTTTGTAGGCGATACTTTCAGAAACACATGATCACCTATTTGAAACTCTAAGTCTCGTCTTTTATTATCCGCATAACTTTTTTGTCTACTTTGAGCCACACAGAGTCGTTCCTTAATCAACTAAATTTTATCCGCAGCTTGTTGTACAAATTCAGGACCTAAGAGTTTTCTTTCTCCAACTTCATCCCAACAAATTGGTGATCTACATCTTCTTCCATACAAAGCCTCAAAATGGGCCATTTGAATGCTTGCCTGATAACTATTATTATAGGCAAATTCTACCAAATGTAGGTGTTCGTCCCAAGAACCACTCATATCAATGGCACAAGCTCTCAACATGTCCTCAAGGATTTGAATAATTCTTTCGGATTGACCATCAGTTTGAGGATGGAAAGTAGTGCTGAAATTTAGTTTTGTTCCCAGAGCTTTGTGCACTCTTCTCCAGAATTGGGACACGAAACGAGTATCTCTATCTGATAAGGAATACCATGTAACCTCACTATTTCTTTGACATACAATTTTGCTAGTTGCTCCAACGAAATTCCAATTTTTACTGCAATGAAGTGAGCAGACTTAGTCAATCTATCAACAATCACCCATATAGAATCATTTCCCTTTGGGCTCCTTGGTAACCCAGATACAAAGTCCATAATGATATGCTTCCACTTTCATTCAGGAATAGAAAGAGTTTGTAGCTTCCCGGTAGGTCTACGATGCCCAGCTTTAACCTGCTGACACACCAAGCATTGTGCAACGAATTGTGCAATCTCCTGCTTCATGTTATTCCACCAAAAATTATACTTTAAGTCCTTATACATCTTTGTGCCACCAGGATGTACAAAATATCTAATGCCATGGGCTTCCTCCAAAATCTCTTTCTTTAGCTCATTGTTATCTGGAACACACAATCTATCTCCGAACCTCAAAGTCCCATCATCATGAATACGAAAATCACCTTGTTCCCCAGTCTCAATTTGACTTCTGATTTTCTTCAATCTATCATCGTTACCTTGGGAATCCTTAATCCTTTCAATCAAAGCAGGTTGAACTCGAAGGTTTGCCAATTGAGCACTCTGTCCATGAATAACCACTTCCAAATCCAATTTTCTGAAATCCTCCAAGATATTTTTCTGAGTAGTGATCATGGTTGCCAAATTACTCCTGGATTTCCTACTCAAAGCATCTGCAATGACATTAGCTTTCCCAGGATGATAGTTAATAATCAAATCATAGTCTTCCAACAATTCCAACCATCTTTTTTGCGTCATGTTCAACTCTTTTTGGGTGAAAATATACTTGAGACTTTTATGATCGGTACACCTCACATCGTTCTCCGTACAGATAATGTCTCCATATTTTTAGAGCGAACACCACCCTTGCTAACTCAAGATCATGAGTGGGATAATTACGCTCATAAGGCTTCAATTCTCTTAAGGTATATGCTACCACCTTTCCATGTTGCATCAGTACATAACCCAAGCCTTGCATAGAAACATCACTATAAATGGTGAAACCACTAGAATCAGAAGGAATGGTGAGAATTGGAACACTCACTAATCTCTTCTTCAATTCTTGGAAACTTCGTTCACTAGCATGAGACCATTCAAACTTGATCCCTTTTTAGGTCAATCGAGTCAAAGGCATGGCCAAACGAGAAAATCCTTCCACAAATCTCCTATAATATCTTGCCAAGCCTAAAAAGCTACGAATTTCTGTGACGGTAGTTGGTCTATTCCACTCCACAATAGCTTTAATTTTCTTTGGATCCACAATCTTTGTTAATCACGTGACCTAAAAATGCAACACTATTCAACCAAAATTCACATTTCTTCAATTTCGCATACAACTTCTTTGCTCTCAAAATTTGCAGCACAATTCTCAAATGCTCTTCATGTTCTTTCTCACTCTTAGAGTACACCAAAATATCATCAATGAAAACCACCACAAATTGATCCAAGAATTGTTTGAACACCCTATTCATTAGACCCATGAATGCTGCTGGAGCATTAGTCAATCCAAACGACATTACCAAGAACTCATAATGTCCATACCTCGTCCTAAAAGCAGTTTTAGGGATGTCCTCCACCTTAATCTTCAATTGGTGATAACCAGAGCGAAGATCAATTTTTGAGAAGACTTGCGCTCCTTGCAATTGATCAAAAAGGTCATCAAAACGAGGTAATGGATATTTGTTTCTGATTGTTACCTTATTAAGCTCTCAGTAATAAATACAAAGTCTCATACTATCATCCTTCTTCTTGACAAACAACACTGGAGCACCCCATGGTGACACAATAGGTCTAATGAAACCCTTATCCAACAACTCTTGCAAGTGCTCCTTCAATTCCTTTAACTCCACTAGAGCCATTCTGTATGGGGCCTTAGAAATTGGTCATGAGCCCGGTAACAAATCAATCGAGAACTCAATCTCCTATCAGGAGGCAACCCAAGTAGCTTTTCAGGGAAGTCAAGAAATTCCCTTACCACAGCGATCTCTTCAAGTTTCAAATCATCATGATTAATATCTCTCACAGTGGCCAAGTATGCATTACAACCACTTCTCAAAAGTCTTTTGGCTTTCAAAGCTGAGATAACTAGAGGAAAACTATTCTTTGCACTTCCAAAAAATTCAAGTTCAGGCTCCCTAGGAATTCTAAAGGTTACTTTCTTTGCTCGACAATCAACCGTTGCATAATGAGCAGCTAACCAATCCATAACAAAAATCACATCAAAATCTTTCATATTAAGAACCATTAAGTCAGCAAACCACTCCTTACCACTAATATTGACAACACAAGATTTACAAACATGGTCAGAAATTAATACTCCTACTGGGGTTTCAACTGATAATTCCACTTGACAAAGGATAGGATTCCAACCACACTTCTTAACAAAAACAGTAGATACAAAAGAATATGTAGCACCAGTATCAAACAAAATGTAAGCTTAACAAGATGACACAGGAAGGGCACCTACCACTACGTTGTTAGAAGTCTGAGCATCATGTTGAGTAAGTGCATAAACCTTAGCAGGTTCTCGAGGTTTTTGTGCTCCTAGTTTCACTTGGTCAGCCGATGCACCACTGTTTGCTCCTCTCTGAATAGTCTAAGAATTTTGGAAGCTTTGTTGCCTTTTTCTACTTGGGTAGTTAGCAATTAAGTGGTTTTTTTGTCCGCAAGCAAAACATGACCCAATAGTCCAACGACAATCAGCTTCACAATGTGCCGATTTACATCTACGACACCATGGAGTATTGCTACGATAGAATTTACCACCAGCTTTCACAAATTTTTTTGCTTGACCATGTCTCTGGCTGCCCTGATTCTTAAATGGTCTTGGCATTTTCTTTTCTTCGCCAAGATAGCTGCTTGGTCCTTGTTCTTCATAATCTTGCTCTGAACGATACTTCTCTCAATAAGTAGTGCCTTACTAGTACTTCTCCACATGTCTTAAGTTCAAAAGCTGAGATAATTTGTTTGATTTGAGAGTTTAGTCCTTCTTCAAATCTACAAGCACGACTTTCTTGACAGGTACTAGTTTAGGGGCAAATTTGGAGAGTTTTGAAAACTCCACTTCATATTCGGCCACCGTCTTGCCCCCTTGAATTAGCTCAATAAATTCTTTCTCCTTCTACAATCGAACACTCTTAGGGAAATAATGCTCGTAAAAAGCCTTCACAAACATATCCCAAGAACAATTTTCTTCGTTCTCGACAAACACTTGTTCTTGAGTTTCCCACCAATCATTTGCAGCTCCCTGGAGCATAAGTGCAGCATACCCCACTTTATCTTCTGCAGGACATTTAAAAGCCCTAAACAGTTTCTCCATCTCCTTAACCCACTTCTCCGCTTCACTAGGGTCCGTACAACCTTCAAATGAAGGGGGATCCATCTTTTTAAATTCCACAAATCCACCACGTTGTTTAGTCATGCGATTTTGCTCTACTTGTTGTTGACACCTTTGCAGTTGTTCTTGTTGTTGTGCCAACAGTGCAGAAATGTTATTATTGGTGACATTTTACTGTTCAGCCAATTCCGTCATTTGCTTTAGCATCCGATACACTTCACTATCGTCCAAGTTGCCTTGTGATGATTGACTATCATCAAGACTCTCAGAATCAACAATGTCCTCGGATGGATGAGAACCAACATTTTGTTGAGTCGCATCCCGAGCATAGGAGCTTTCAGCAATTTTTTCCAAATTCTTTTCCCGAGGAAGCATAGCAACTGGCAACAATAAAAAATCCAATTTAGTTATAACGACTTCTAGATAAAACACATTCCACGAAGCAGAGACTTATAAACTTTAACGATATAATATTAACTTTCATATCAATCGCTTTGTTTCAAAATTAACCTCAAAATCAATACATAATCATCCAATTAGCTTAGAATCTACCCATGCTCACAGCGAACCTACACATAGTCTAAGGATCACAATCTAAGCTCTGATACCACTGAAGCTGTCACGCCCCCATCCCGAGTCTAGGACATAACAACCGCCACATGCCTTTTCTAGCATGTAAGGCTACAGATTCTAAAACTTTTACTTATAACAATTTATAAGAATTCCAAGATAGTTATCTAAATTCAAATTTCACAAAAGTCTAAAACATCATAACCAATCCATAAGACATTCTGAAATCTCGAGCCACTAATATAAACAAACTAGTAGCGAAGTTATTTACAAGCTACTAAGTCTGAAGTTCCAAAATATTTAATGCTAGCCAGGATCTCTCGATCCCAAATCCCTGAATGGCGGAACTAGCTAGCTAGCGGCTATTCCTCAACATCTGAAAAATTATAATTTACGAAATGAGTATAAATACTCAGCAAGTAACAAACCTCCTCAACCACTCGGGTCATCATGTGTTACAACATAACAAAATATGGAAAAAGGATAATGGGAATGGTTATGGATGCATATTCATATTCGTATTCATATTCATGTTCATGTACGGATTCATAAACAGATTCAAAGTCATATTTATTGGGCTACGACCACTTTCACCCTAGTGGCAAGGTCCATATTCATAACGTAAACTCGGAGAGGTTACGTACAATACTAGCATGTAACACCATTGTATTTGTCCCCAATGGCAGGGTCCAAAACGTAGCCAAAATTTATATTCACGTACATATTCATATACATATTCGATTTCAAATTCATTAGGCTACGACCACTTTCACCCTAGTGGCAAGCTCCATATTCATAATATCACCTCGGCGAGGTTTAGTACCATGCTAGCATGTAGTACCATTGTATTCATCCCCAATGGTAGGGTCTAGAACATAGCCAGATCGTGCTACGACCACTTTCACCCTAGTGGCAAGGTCCATATTCATAATGTAACCTCGAAGAGGTTACTACAATACTAGCATGTACTACCATTGTATTCATCCCCAATGGCAGGGTCCAGAACATAGCCAGATTCATATTCACATTCACATTTGCAACCAATAACCATTCCGCATATAAATTTCCAAAATTATAACAACAATGAACATTTCACAAAATCATATTCATATCAAACACAATTTTCATTGTACAATTCCAAGACAGATTCAAGCATAACAAAATCATCAATTCATTGCTCTCAAATTGATTTCATATTCATAAATATTCATTCAAATAATCCACAAGAAGACCCATTTTCGTATAAAGTGTACGAAATCATATTTGATTTATTTCAAACATATATATATATACTTATACATTTATAAAATAACATGGAGATTCGGTAAGTCACTTACCTGGCAACCTGAGTCTACCAAGCTCAAAAATCTAGTTGAAGTTTACTTTAAGGACCTATAATCCATATAAACCATAATTACTACTAGGTTCATTAATATAATATATTTTATGCACATGCACCTAGTGGTTTCTTCTAATTAACCAAAATTAATCGGGTTTGCTCACTTAAAACAAATCATACTCACATCCTCAAATTAATCTAGCCTCTAATTATACATCTAGCTATAAAAATTGAATCAAGATTATCATAATTTTTAAAAGGCTTAAATCATATATATATATATATTTATATATATATATAATCAAAACTTTATTTATTCATGAAAAATCAAATAAAATCCGTATAATTAAAATTATGAAAATTTATAGCAAGTTTATCAAATATTAATCAAAAATCATTTTTAAAACATAAGAAAATAATTTTTTCAACTTTTCTTAAATTTCTGAAATTATGTTCATTTAGCCTACTTTGAGTTCTTATAGCTCACAATCTAGATTGAATCTAGAGGTGTATCTTATACCAAAATGAAGCCTACATATCCTAATTCAACATATAAGTTCATATCACAAACTATGGTGGCCGGAATTACATATTTCGAAGGTCACAACTTGGCTGGTCACCATGATTTTACCCTAATTTCTGGGTTTCATAGTCATTTGGCCACATTTTGGCTTTCGGTTCTATTAGCTCATAAACCCTCAGATCAAGCCACTAGTACCAAATTGAAGTTCACATTTCATACTACAAAAATGACCCAAGAATCGACTGAATACTCCACCGGACGGTGGATTTTTGACATCCTAAATTTGGTTGTCCAACACTATTAAACCCAAAATTAAAATGAGCATAACTTACAAACTATCCAACCAAATCAAGTGAAACTTGTTCCATTAGAACCCTTAGGTTTAGAGCTTTCTAAGAATGACCTTGCATGTCGGAAAACTCGCCGGACATGGATGGATGCTTAAGGTTTATGGATTTTTCTACAATGCATGCAACAACAAAACAATAAAGAAGCTTACCCTTACTTGAAGATTAAAAAAAAAAAAAATCTCTAATCTTTGCTTCAAATCAGATTTCCAGAACTCTCCTCTCCATCTCCTTCTCCCTCTCCCTCTTCTTCTTTTTCTTTCGTTTTGAGCTAAGATGAAGAATAATGGTAAAAGTGTTTTGTAATTATTTGCACTTAAACCCTTTAACTATTCTATTTGCAACTATGCCCCACATTCAAGACAACACAATATTTCATATAGAGTCATATAGTCACAAATTATAATACTAACAATATTGGGTGTTACATATTCTGTCGGTATAAACATTGCCGACGGAATATTTCGTCGGTAATTTTTGAATTGTATTAAAATAAAAAAAAAAATAATTCCGACTAAAAGTTAACAAACAAATCACTCAATACAAAGTTCTATATCCTCTTTACTAGTTAAAACAACAATTATCCCAGATTTGCAAGTCTCAAACTTTATTCAAAGGATAATTTTTTTAAAAATATACATGCTTGCAAACATCATCATTTGGGGAACCAAGAAGCTTTACAAAAATCGGAACAGCCCCGTGATCAATAACTACCT
This sequence comes from Fremontodendron californicum, assembly GCA_030761205.1. Lineage (NCBI taxonomy): Eukaryota > Viridiplantae > Streptophyta > Magnoliopsida > Malvales > Malvaceae > Fremontodendron > Fremontodendron californicum. The sequence continues at coordinate 26,404,875 of JAULJL010000013.1, forward strand.
TTGTATTATCCGAGGTTCCTGAAGCAATATTTGTAAGTGCCCAAGCAGCCTCAAACTACAGATTTTCCAAATATATTACCTTAGCATATAAAATAAACTCCAAAAAAGTAGTTATTAGCAGTCAAGAAATTATACCTGAAGCTGTGGAAAATCTTCCCTCATAAGAAACTCAACAAAGCGGGGAACAACGCCGGATTGTATCACTTCCTCAATTGGAGAACTCCACTCTATTTAAAAAAACAAATTTCTTTAAAAAATTCAGATAACAATTAAAAAAAAAGCAAAGCGAAATGCATAAAAAATACCAATTGAAAGCAATTTTCGAAGCTTAGTCGCCTCAAGCTGCGCTGCGCCGTTATCAGACCAAACATCGGCAACCATTGATGGAAGACTCTCTAAAATTTATAAATAATTTTTTTAATAAATTACATTAATATTTTACCAAGAATAATAAATAAATTTTAACATAATGTTTACAAATATTTTACCAAGAGAAGAGAGACATACTGGCGGCGCGGCGATCGGACGACGACGGAGGTTGGCGCGTAAGGACGGCGGACGGTTGGGGCGGAGGTGGTTGGGTCTCGGGAGGCTCGGGGATGGGGGGGAGGAGAGGAAAGAGAGAAAAATGAAAGAAAGAAGAAGTCTCGGGCATTTAATTATGTCCGAGACTTTTATCGACGAAATTTTCGTCATTACCGACGAAATTTTCATCAGTAAAAATTTTGCCCGTTTTTCAAAGTAAATCCGTCAGTAATAGTATTTTTGACAAAAAATTTAATATAAAAAAATAAATAAATTTACTTATTAAACTTTTTTGAAAATTAAATTTCCATCATTATTAGCGACAAAATTTTCGTCTTTAATAACATTATTAGTTAAGAAATTTTTCGTCGGAATTAAATTTTTGTAAATAATAAATAAAACTAATTTTTAAAAATCAATTCCATCATATTAGTGATGAAAATTTTCGTCGCTAATAACATTATTAACTACGGAATTTATCGTCGTTAATAATTATTAGCGATTGAATTTAATTTTCGACTAAAAATATATTGTAGAAAATAAATTCTGTCGCTAACACTTTTAAGCGACGGAATATTCCGTCGCTAAAAAAATTAGTAGTTACGGAATTTTTTAAAATTTTTTTTATTAAAATTATAAAAATCTGTTTTTTATTTTTACCGACGGAATTTTTCGTCAGTAAAAATCCTATATCCGTCGGTAATAATTTGAATGGAACGAATTAGATTCGTGCCAAAGTATTATAGACGGAATTTACTGATGGAATACATCGATATTAAATATTCCGTCGGAAATACACAATTTTCATCGGTAATGTTCAAAAATTTCCGCGGTAATAGTCAAAAATATTACCGATGGAATTTCGTCGGTAATACTGAAATTTTCGTCGATAATGCTTGTTATTTCCGACGAATTTTTTCCGTCGATAATAATTACGTCAGTGAATCGACGTTGTTAAGCCATTGGAGATTGGAGTATTTATGGAGTTTCATAATAATTGGAGAAATATAAAATTGCACGGGGACATGGGATTCTATTCAACTCTCACTAGAATATTTGCCCCACTTCGTTAAGGGTTTGAATTGTTTTATATAATTTCAAATATATTATTTAGTAATTATTTATTTAAATATTTTACTATATTTCTATATATAAAAATAATTATTTTTTTAATACAAAAATTAAATATTTTAAATTATTTTTTTTCTCAAATAAATTATTTTATTATTAAATCAGTTTTAAATAAAAAAACATAAAACTATAAATCTTAATTTTTTGTAATCAAGTGACAAATTCATCAAAAAAAAATAAATTTTAAAATGATTTTTCTACCAATCAGATTTCACTTTTTTCAGTTGTGGGAATCCAAATCGATCAATTATCTTTTTTGATATTTTTCTCCTTCCCAAAAGATAAAAAATAATTGCAAAATCTTATTTTCATATAATTTTTTTTTTATATTTCCTAATTAATAATTATTTTTTATAATAATAGTAGATAATAAATATTTTTAGTTAATTGATTCATTTTATAATTTTTTTAAAGCTTTTTCTCTCTTGATTACACGTTTTTCAAAAAAATAATATATAATATCAAAATATTTTTAGTTTATTAATTAATTTTATATATTTTTATCACAAATAGGGATGACAATTTATTGGATATCTACAATTTTTTAAATATCTCAGTATGAATTCGCTTAATTTATCCTAAATTTGAATATGTTTATTATCCGATTACTATTCGAATCCGCATCCGATTTAAAGAGCAATATCCACAGAATATCCGAATATGCTAAAATCCGGATTTATTAAATCATTTTTAAAAAAAATTAAAAAAATAAAATTAAATAAGAACTAAATATGTAAATGGAGCGGATAACGGATTCGGATATCCGACACTATTCGAACCAAAATTAAAGCGGATTTCAATAACGGATATCGAAGGGTCCATATCCGAATTCGCTGCGGATAGTAAATTCAATATCTGAATCTGTAAATTATCTGAATCCGTAATATCCGAATTTAAAAAAAAGATCGAATCACAAAAGTAAAAAAATTATTTCCTTATTAACAATTATTTATTATAATGTCTATAAATTATAAATATTTTTAATTGATCAATCTATTTTTTAATTTTTTTAAAACACTGAAAAAAAAATTGATATCGCTTTAAATATATAATTGTAGCTATCACAGATTCGGATATCTTACACTATTTAGACCAAAATTAAAGCAGATTCAGATAACGAATATCTAATGATTCATATCTGAATCCGCTCAAATTCGATTAGAATAGTAAATTCAATATTTGAATCCGTAAATTATCCGAATCCGTAATATCCGAATCCGAAAAAATTGATCGGAAAAGCTAAAAAAATTATATCTTTTTATTAATAATTTTTATTATAATGATCAAAATTGAAATGGATTCGGTTAACGTATATCTAAGGATTTATATCCAAATTATCCGAATTCGTAAATTATCTGAATCTATAATATCCTAATTCGGGATAAACGTATCATATAGAAAAAATATATATTTCCTTATTAATAATTATTTATTATAAAAATAAAAAATTATAAATATTTTGAAGTGATTAATCTATTTTATGAATTTTCTACAAAACACAAAAATAAAAATAAAAACACTTGTCGCCACTCTAGACCCTTAGGGATAGTTTTAATATATTATTAGGTATAGATATTTGATCTTCCACTACTACATAATCAATGTCACCAGAAAAAGAAAAGAAAAAAACCACTTAATGCCTTAGGACACCAAAAGGTTGTGGTGAACATTAATTTACTAGCTTGGTCCTTGATTTTTTTATCTTTTTTTTATATATATAAATATATATAAAAAAATTTACTAATGAGTGTCATAAAAGTAGTTTTTAAAATTACTCTACTAAATAATATATTTTCCTTAATGCATTGAAACTCATGAAATCAAGTGTCGACTATTACATTTAATACAAGAATATTACTTTAGATATAAACTTAATTAACTTTAAAAAGTACACAACTTAAGTTAATTTATTGGTATTAATTAAAGGGTTTTGCTAACGGGTGTCTTAACACACTTTTAAGGTTAGTTAATATACTATTTATAGTAATAATATTATATTAAATTAATGAAGAGAAATGTTAATTAGTGTTTAATGCCTGTCACAACGTGCCAAATACGAATTCAGCATGCTAGACGCAAATCAATGGAGCCGCCACTAATCATCTAATCTAGGTGTGATTAGTCACCTATACGAATCTATCATAATTAAAGTAATCATAAGCTTGACTAAGGTACCTTAAAAAGAATAGGTTCTGGTCTACTTATCAGAACTAGGTTTGGGAGTACGGTTACGTGTGAGGAAGGATTAGCACCCTCACAACGCCCATCCAAAGGACGGTACCTAATTAGTCTTGTGATACTTAAAAAGTCTTAATTAAATGGTCTTGTCTATCCTATTTCATTTTAATTGTTAAAGTTAGAAATCTCAGAGATTATTTTTTAGATCTTCCTTCCATTCATTCTGAAGAAATTACTAAAAAATGTTTCCTCACCTCGAGAGTATTCAAAAGAAACCATTCATTCTATTGAAGAGGCTCCATCGTCGAAAAAATTAAATTATTTAACAAAATTATTTCTCTTAAATTAATTTTCCAAAATTAATCCACATTTTATTAATGTTTGTTTGAAAAAAAAAATTATGATTTTTAATATCGAAAATTATCTCTTAGAATATTCTTCCATTCGTTTTGGAGAATTTTTAAGAGAATTTTTCTCACCTAGAAATTTCTTAAAAGTCAGCCATTCGCGACTCTCTTGAATTTCATCATCGGAAAAAAACCTTAATTTATCCTTCAATTTTAATTAAGCATTTATTATGGAAAATCAATTTGAGAAAAAGATATTGAAAATTAATTATTCTAAAAAAAAAAAAATTCATTTTTGTTGTTGTTGAAAATTATCTCTTAAAAAATCCTTCCATTTATTCTGGAAAATTTTTAAGAGAATTCTCTCACCTAGAAATTTCTCAGAAATCAACCATTCGTAATTTCTTTGAATTTCATCATTGGAAAAATCTCAATTTATTAATTTAAAAATAATTATTCTTCAATTAATAATTAACCTAATCTTTAAAAAATAAATTAATAGTTAATAATATTAAAAATATACAATTATTAATAAAATATAAAATATGAAATATAAAATATTAATATACAATATAAACTAGTAATAAAAATAATAGTAATAAAAATAAATAGTAGTTTTTTTTTCTTAAAAAAATATATGGTTAGTAAAATTATTTAATAATGATAATAAACAAATAATAATAATATAAAAAACCTGCAAAACTAAAAAAACAATTAGTAAGTAATAAATAAATAATAAAAAACCAAATAACAAAACAAAAATCTAAAAAAACACCAAACCAAAGAGAGAAAAAAAGAAAGCAAGTAGCAGGTGGAGGGGTCAGGCCCAAGCGGGGGCTGCGAGCGGGCCTGCCTGGCCCGACCCACCTGCTGTCTCTTAGACACCAAATTTTTTTTTTAGATCATTTTTTACCTCTTTTCCACCAAAAAAATCACCTTTTCTCTGAAAAAAAAAATTCTCAAGAACACCGATGAATGTTCTTCACTGTCCAGAATCCGGTCACCTGCTGCCGCCGCCGCCACCGGTGCCGATGGTCAAAAAATTCTCGAAAAATTACCAAAAATTCCTTTCGATCTCCTTTTTTCAAAAATCAAATTAGTTTTTTCCGAATCTCTCTAGAATTTCCTAGATCTGAAATCGAAGTTCAAAATTTCACCTCCTCCGATCTACTCCGTTGACCGCTGAATGGCCACCAACTTCTAGTATATGCTTCCTCTAATTAAAACCCAACTTTTCTTTCTCAAGAATTTTTTCGAAACAAATTCTAACTCTCACTTTTGAAATTTCGAAATTTTTCCACACACAAAAATCTTTTTTTTTTATTTCAAAAATACTAGGCTTTTCTTGCTTGTGATTTCTCTGATTTCTGATGTTGTCTTTGATTGTGGTGCTTGGGTTCTTTTTTATAGAGAAGGAATTTTAGTTTTACTAGAACTAGGAGTTTTAATCCCATTTTTTAGAGTCCTATTTCAATCCAAAAAGAGGTTTGTTTCAACCCAAATTTGTGTTCTTGATTTTCTTTTAATTTTCAGAATTATCTGATTTTTTTCTGATTTCTTTTTTTAATAAAAAAATAAATTAAACCCGGATAAAATCCGGTGTCCACAGTTGCTCTTCTTTGTGCATTCCCTGAGAAACATGGGATGTGCAAAGACGTAGACACCCTACTAAGTCCTATGTACTTAAAGGAAATCCTATTGTAGAAAAGCTCCTCTAAACGAGGCATAAACTTTAAATAAACTCACCGTAAAAACATACTCCTCCACTGAGGTATCAACTTTAAAAGAAAATACTCCTCCACCGAGGCTTCAACTTTAAAAGAAAATACTCCTCCACCGAGGCTTCAACTTTAAAAGAAAATAAAACTTTGCAAATTCTCAAATGTAAATGTAGACTTCAAAAATCTTACCTTGAGTCCCGAAAAAAACCGCTAACCTCGCAAATTAGCATTCCAAACTCATGTCCAAATCATACTGAATACCTGAAATAAACTTTCTTGTGTGCAAATACATAAATGCAATGCAGTGCATGAATGCCATGAATGTCAATGCATATCATGCAAATGGATGTCATGAATGTTCTAAACAATATCAACTCCCTGAATCTCTTAATCAAAGGTTCTCAAGCTCATCCTTCATCTCTGTTCGCACTTGGCTTCAAGCTGGTAGAACGAATCTTATTATCTCTTTCATTTTTCAAAATCTTCTGAATATAAACAAATTTCTTTCTTCAAAAATTTCAAAACACCAATCATTCTATATCTCATCTTATGCCAGCTCAACTGGGCTTCTCATTCCATTCGGGAAATTCTCATTTTCAAGGATTCTCATTTTTTAAAAATCAGATCTCATCTCATCTCCTGACTTTTCTGTTTAGTTATCCATAGATTTCTCATAAAAATAAATGCAGGGATCTCTTAAGATTATATTCCAATTTATCAATCTTATTCTAATTTCATAGCAAACGCAATGCATGATGCATTCCCTCTATTCAATGCAACGGTATAAAATTGAGAATAACAAATGGAATAACAAATGAAAGGCAAAATAAGCTGGAAAGAAAGATATTTATTAACAAAATAAGGAAAAGAATTCATCTGAAGGAATAAAAGAATAAAAGAGCATCTCAAAAAGGTTTATCAACAAGGTGTTAGGATAACAAAATAGTATCCAAACAATGAATACTTAGACAATCTTAATAGTTCATTCAAAATTCTCATCTAAAAACCAATCCCAATCGATGTCTTCAATCCTTCGGAGTTCGTCAAACTAGACATTGTCTCCATTTTCATGAAATTTTTTGGACGACGCTGATTCTCCTCATATCTAAGCCGCCCTTTCGGGTTTTCAACTTAGACAATCCCCATTGACCCAAACCGCCCTTTTCGGGTTTTCAATTTGAGTCCTCCTTTTTCTTTTCTTTTTTCTTTCTCTTTTTTTTTCTTCTTCTTTTTTTTCTTTTTTTTAAGCAAAATATTTCTTCACAGCGTCCGAATTAATTGGGTTTGGCAAAACATCTCCATCCATCTCAGTCAAAATCAAAGCTCCACCTGAAAAAGTTTTTTTCACCACATAAGGACCCTCCCAATTCGGCGTCCACTTCCCTCGATGATCATGCTGATATGAAAGAATCTTTTTCAAGACTAACTCCCCTTCCCTGAAATGTCTGGGACGGACTTTCTTATCATGCACTCGCATCATTCGCTTCTGGTACAACTGACCATGGCACAACGCTGCAAGTCTCTTTTCCTCAATGAGATTCAACTGCTCAAAACGATCACGTACCCACTCTACTTCTTCCAGATCAACCTCTTTCAGTACTCTTAAAGAAGAGATTTCTACCTCGACTGGTAACACAGCCTCCATTCCATGTACCAATGAAAACGGGGTTGCCCTTGGGGATGTACGAACCGAAGTTCTATAAGCATGCAAGGCGAAAGGCAACTTTTCATGCCAATCTTTGTAGACATCAGTCATCTTTTCTACAATCTTTTTGATGTTCTTATTGGCTGCTTCCACTGCTCCGTTCATCTTCGGATGATATGGCGCTGAATTGTGATGCTTGATCTTGAACTGTTCACAAACTTCTTTCAACATCTTGCTATTTAGATTACGAGCATTATCAGAAACCATTCTCTCTGGTAGTCCATATCGACAAATTATCTCTTTCTTTATGAACTTACAGACCACTGCCCGTGTTACACTTGCATATGAGGCTGTCTCTACCCACTTTGTGAAAAAATCGATCATCACAAAAATGAACTGATGCCCATTTGTCGCCTTTGGGGTGATCGGTCCAATCACATCCATGCCCCACATTGAGAAAGGCCACGGAGGTGCCAAAACATGCAACTCATTCGGACAAGCGTTGATCTTATCTGCATAGATCTGACATTTATGACATTTCCGTGCATAGTTAATGCAGTCTTTCTCCATCATCAGCCAATAATAGGCAGCCCTCATTATCTGCCTAGCCATCATGTGACCATTCGCATGTGCCCCATAAATTCCATCATGCACTTCCTCTAGTATCCTCTTTGCTTCTATGGCGTCAACACACCTCAAAAGCACCATATCTCGGCCCCTCTTGTACAATATTTCTCCGTTAAGGAAGAAACCCATAGCTAATCTTCGGATGAACAGTTTATCATTATCCGAGGCGTATTCCAGGTATCGTAGATATTTGACGTATTGCATGATGTCAAAATACCAAGGCTGGCCATCAACTTCTTTTTCAACATCTAAACAATGTGCCGGAGATCCTTTCATACCCAACTTGATTGGTTGAATCTCGGCTTTTGCATTCAGCTTAAACATTGCAGCTAAAGTAGCTAAAGCATCAGCCATCTGATTTTCCTCCCGGGGCAAGTGTTGAAACTGAATCTTCTCAAAATGCTTGATCAATTCAGTTGTGTATTTCTGGTATAGGATCAACTTCGAATCCCTTGTTTCCAATTCTCCTTTCAACTGATAAATAACCAAAGCTGAATCACTATATACCTCCAACACATCAATCTTTCTTTCAATCGCTGCTTGCAAGCCCATGACACATGCCTCATATTCAGCCATATTGTTGGTGCAATTAAAATCCAATCGTGCAGTAATCGGATAATATTGACCATCTGAGGATATCAAGACCACTCCAATTCCATGCCCAAAAGCATTAAAAGCCCCATCAAAGAACATCTTCCAGGGTTTTTCTTCACATTCTTCATCATCTCCTCTTGAAATGGTCATCAAATCCTCATCCGGGAAATCAAATTGCATTGGCTCATATTCTTCAGAAGCCCGATCCGCCAGGAATTCGGCTATCACACTTCCTTTTATTGCTTTCTGAGTCACATAAACAATGTCATACTCGGATAAAGTGACTTGCCATCTTGCAATTCTTCTCGATAACGACGGCTTCTCAAAAATGTACTTCAGAGGATCCAACCTTGCTATGAGCCACGTTGTGTTGTACAACATATACTGTCTGAGTCTATGAGCTGTCCATGCTAGAGCGCAACACATCTTTTCCAGCAATGAGTATCTAGATTCATAGTGAGTAAACTTTTTACTCAGATAGTAGATGGCATGCTCTTTCTTTCCCGTCTCATCTTGTTGCCCCAGAACACATCCCATGGATTTCTCGAACACCGTCAAATACAGAATCAATGGCTTTCCCGAAATTGGAGGAACTAACACCGGTGGATTCGACAGGTACTCTTTAAATTTATCAAAAGCTTCTTGACATTCTCCGGTCCATTCACCAGTATCCTATTTGCGAAGAAGTTTGAAGATAGGATCACATTTGAGGGTGAGCTGGGAAATAAAGCGCGATATGTAATTCAGTCTTCCCAAGAAACCTCTCACTTCTTTTTGCGTGCGAGGGGGAGAAAGATTCTGAATCGCCTTTATTTTGTCTGGATCCACTTCAATTCCTCTATCACTAACCACAAAACCCAACAATTTGCCGGATTTGACGCCAAACATACACTTGGCAAGATTCAGTCTCAGCTGAAACTTTCTCAATCTTTCAAACAGCTTCCTGAAGTTGACCAAATGATCTTCATTTTCACGGGATTTTGCTATCATATCATCCACATAAACAATCTCTTTATGCATCATGTCATGAAACAGAGTTACCATTGCCCTTTGGTAAGTAGCCCCGGCATTTTTCAACCCAAAAGGCATGACCTTATAACAGAAGGTTCCCCACATTGTAACAAATGTGGTTTTCTCCATATCCTCCGAAGCCATCTTGATCTGGTTATACCCTAAAAAACCGTCCATGAACGGAAACGTGGAATGTCTAGCAGTGTTATCCACGAGGGTGTCAATATGAGGCAAAGGAAAATTATCCTTTGGACTTGCCTTGTTCAAATCTCGGTAATCAACACACATTCTCACTTTCCCATCTTTCTTAGGAACTGGGACGATGTTGGCTACCCACTTCGGATACTTAGGTACATCCAGAAAGCCTGCATCAAACTGTTTTTTTACTTCTTCTTTAATCTTCAACAGCATCTCTGGTTTCATCCGTCTTAACTTTTGTTGCACTGGCTTGCATTCTGGCCGCAAAGGCAATCTGTGCTCTACAATATCTGTATCTAAACCCGACATGTCTCTGTATGACCACGCGAACACATCCATAAATTCTCTGAACAAATCTTCTAATCTCTTCTTTTGAGCAGGTGGCAATGACGAGCCGATTTTTACTTCTTTCTTATTTTTCTCATCTCCCAAATTGATCATCTTAGTAACCTATTGATGTGGTTCAATCGATTTCTTTTCCTGTTCCATTAATCTCAATAATCTGGAGACAAAGTATAATCATCTGATTCCTTTTCATTATCAAATTCATCAACATGGACTGTGTTTTCAAAATCGAATCCCAAATTATAATTAAGATTGTCTTTGTATTCATTACTTGGAATCCTGAAATTGAATGGAATCGAAAGAATATATATTGGTATACGAAAAAAGAAAGGCAACAATGAAAGAAAGGAAAAATGACAACCATGAATGAAAGAGGGAATGAAAATGCATCTTGTTCCTAATTTATTAAAATAATAACGAATAAACTAGCCCATACATAAAAGACCATCCCTAATGCCCTTGGGCATGAGCAAATAGGGACTTGACTCACTACATTACATTTTATGAGATTCAAGGATAACAGGCAGCTTCGTCACTTTCCAATTACCCAGCTCCATTTCAGGTGAGCACGGGTACACCAACAACTCTTCCTCAATATCAGATGTCATTCCTGTTTTCTCCACCATTTGAATAGAAAGCTCAGAAAATGCTTCTTCTAAATTTGGTGTAGGTGCATCGGGATAAATGCATTCCCTCAAACGAAAAGTGGAATAAAGATGAGGAAAGACCATCTTCCTCGGCTCCCACGCATACCCTTTCACACGAGCCAATCTTTTCTTCCTCTTCTCGAACTCGACCATCTCCCAATCCCTCCTGGTTGGCCTGTAGCCTAACCCAAACCTTTCTCTGTTTACTTGAATATCTGGCATCTCCCTAATGCCTTGAAGATGCTTTCCCAATCCAGAACCAACTCGCCAACCCATCCCAATAATCTGCTTGAACAACATGCTAACAGTTCGAGAGAAACGCGGAGCAGGCACTTTTGACCCTTCACCAACATATGTCGCATTGATGAACTCAAATGATCTGAAAGAACATTCCAATGCTTCATCAACTGCCTCGACATAAGGCGTGGTTGGAGACTGGGTTACCAACAAATCCTCTTCCCCGTTAAGACATACCAGATAATCCTCCATAACAAACTTGGTTTTCTGGTGCAACGATGAGGGAACTGCCTCTGCCATGTGAATCCATGGCCTTCCCAACAGACAACTGTAAGATGGTGAAATCTCCATAACCTGAAACTTTATCTTGAAAGTACAAGGCCCAATCTGCAGAGGCATCTCAATATCTCCCAAGATCTCCCTACGTGTCCCATCAAAGGCTCTTACAATCATGTGACTAGGTTGCATATGAGACACATCTATTGGAAGCTTGGACAATGTAGTCATCGGCATAACATTAATGGAAGAAACATTATCAATAAGCACTTTAGCCATAACATGACTTTTGCACTTGACAGTGATATGAAGGGCCTTAATACTGCCCCTGCCTTCCGGCGGGATCTCATCATCATTAAAAGTTATAAAATTGGTAGCCACCAGATTTCCTGCAATATGACCCACATTCTCCACGGAGATATTATGAGGCACATGCGCCTTGTTCAGAACTTTCAGTAAAGCTTTTCTGTGAGGCTCGGAAGTCAACAACAGTGACAACAGCAAAATCCAAGCTGGCATTTTATTCAACTGTTCAACCACACTCTATTCACTGTGTTTGATCAGCTTCAAAAATTCACAAGCCTCTCTCTTAGTTATAGGCTTTTTATATTCCATATCCCGAACCACCAATGGGTTCGTCTTGCTTTCTGGATCTTCATTCTTTTCTTCTTTCGCTGCTTTTCCTTTCTTGTCCCTATCAAGTATCTCAGGCGAATAACAACGCCCACTCCGAGTCATTCCTCCTACTTCAGTTAAATTGGCAGCTTCAGGATTAATCATGACGTCACATCCATATCTCTACGGTACTGCTTTATCGTTTTGATATGGAAATGGACTAGGGACACTGATCGTAATAACGGGATTTTTGATCCTCGTTGGCTTTTCATCCTCGAACTGACTCGTCTTTTTCTCATAAAAGAATGTGATCGGTTTCACAACAGGTGCCGAAGTTTCTCCAATTACCACATCAATTTCATCTACCCCAAACTCCGTGTAAAACTCAATCCGGGAGAGATCCATCAGTTTCTGTAACTTCTACCAGAATTTGACACAACCTTGCACCAAATGGTTGGATCATATTCACCAAGATAGCTATCTAAATTAGCCTGTGTAGGACTAATCATGCTAGCTTTAACCAGGACATCGAAAATGTAATCCATTGATGTCGTAACCTCATCCACCTTGATTACGGTAATCTTGCCATCTCCCAAAGCATTTACCGTCGGCCTTGCATGGTTTGGTAGCGGATTACCATTGACGTTCGGGCCACCTTTCTCTTCAAAATTTATCAACCCAGCCTTAATCAAACCTTGCACTTTGTACTTCAAAGCTGTGTAATTTTTGGTAGAGTGTCCCACGTTTCCCGAATGGTAGTCACATCGGGCATTAGGATCATACCACCTAGGGTATGGAGGTTTCAAGGGTTCCAAGTGTACCGGCGCAACCAGATGGTTCTTGATAAGATCTGGAAGCAAGTCTGCATAAGCCATGGGAATCAGATCAAACGATATTCTTTCCTCGTTGACTCGTGGTCCCGTCGGATTACTTGTGGGTTGATTGGCTTGTACGGGTGGCCCAACTGGAGGAGCCAATAGTCTGGGGCGGAAATTAGGTTGGAATACCTGTGGAGGTGCGGGTGGATAAGCATATGAACCCGGATTAATGGCATTGGTATTCGGGTAGTATGGTTGGTACACGGACTACGGGAAGTGCGGGACGTAACCTCCCGTTTGTTGCCCTCCATATGCAACAGTCTGGACATCAGCTTCCTTCTTCTTTGTCACACTATTCCTTTTCACAACAGATTCTCCTCCTTCAATCTTGCCATTCTTGATGGCATTTTCTATGATTTCACCGGAAATCACCATATCAGCAAAGTTCTTTGTGGCATTCCCAATCATCCTGTCGTAATACGGAGCCTTAAGAGTATTAACGAACAGCACTGTAGTCTCTTTCTCAGTCATAGACGACTGGATCTGGGCAGCAATATCCCTCCATCTCTGGGCATAGTCCTTAAAACTTTCGGTGGACTTCTTCTCCATATTTTGTAGAGACAAACGGTCCGGAGCCATATCAACAATGTGCTTATATTGGTTGATGAACGTCTTGGCCAATTCTTTCCAAGTACGAACCCGATTCCTGTCGAGTTGAACATACCATCTAGCAGCGGATCTCGTAAGACTGTCCTGAAAGACATGGACAACAGCTTGTCATCTTTGGTGTGGGCGGCCATTTTAATAGATCGTACATGGTGACTTGGGATATGGGACACTTGGACCCATCAAACTTTTCAAAGTCAGGAGTCTTGAACTTAGGCGGGATTACTACATCCGGCACTAAACAAAGCCCCTCAGTATCCATAGAACCATAGTAGGCTAACCCTTCAACAACTTGAAGCCTTTCTTCAATATCTTCATTTTACGAGACTCGATCTCTTATGCCACTTTCAGTTTCTCTAACTCTCTGGGATCGTCCAAATCTGGAACTCGGACTGGGTCTATCTTTGTTCCAGGAATAGGAAAAGTGAATCCCGGGATTTAAGGTTGGTCGTGTGGATAAGTGAATCCTTCCATGTAGGGCATCTGATGTAATTGTTCATGTTGCGCTTGAGGTCGAAAACCGGGCGGACATAAAGATTCGCCCACATTCTGCTCTTTCCCCTGAGAACCAAATTCATCTTCCTTATTCTTCCCTTTCAGACTTCTCATCATTTCCAGCAAAGAACTTAACTGCTCTCTAATCTCATCCTGAGCTTGTTCTACCTTATCTATCCTTGAGGATTGCTCTTCGGCCATTTCTCTAACTCTTGATCTGGTGTTGTAAGAGTGACGAGAAGACTGTCTCGAAGATTCTGACTGTCGAGCTATCCTTGAACCTTTAGCAAAATTTCTTAAATCAGGATGATATGCTTAAAACTTTAAATCTAAATTGATGATGTTTATGCACATATGGATGAAATGCTATGAAAGAACACCAGCCACATAACAAATATAGATAAAAAGAATTTTATAAATAAAATTACCAAATCCATAGAAATCCTAAAAACCAAAGTGATCCTAAAAAAAATAAAACTTCAACTGGTCCTAAAGCATAAAAAAGAAAATTCTTACAAAGAATCCTAAAAACATAAATCTAAAAATCCTAACGCCTCCAAAGGAACTTGACAATCTGACGGTAGTGAGACTGAGCTTCGTCCAAAAGTTCGTATATGAGTTGGCCGTTTTCATGGAACAGATGTACTTTCGCTTTAACCTCCATGATTCTGTCATACATGTCTTCTGCCTTGCGGGATGCCACATCGAAATGGTCAAACATATTTTCCAGAAGATTCTGCTTTTTAGAGTCCGCATCTCAGAGTTTGGAACATTCTTCCTTCAAGTTCATTAATTCGGTAACCAATTCTTGGCAATCAGCTACCCTTCTTTCTTGATCAAACAATAACTCCCCATTTTCTTCTTTTAGGCATCCAACCTCAGTAGTCAAAAGCGAGTACTTCTTTTCCATACCTGGCAAGGATTCTTTCAAAGTGTCGCCATCTTCGGTGAGTTTCTGAATAGTGTCATCTCTTTCCACTAAACCATCCCCCAACTTTCGAACTTTTAATCGAAGCTTCTTGGCCTTGCTTTTTTCTTTGTTCAAGCCTTTTTCTAACTCTTCTACCCTTGATTGCAGCTTTTGGTTTTCTTCTCCCAATCCATCTTTCTCTTCTTGTAGCTTCCTTTTAGCCTTTTCTATCTTCAGCATAGGATCCGAGGCTATAACCTTGGCGGAACCGTCTGAACTTCTTTTGCAAGGAATCACAACATCGTTTGCTCTCCTAGCCTGCCACACAGAGTATTCAGGAGTAGTGTTCCATGAGATACAACCCCCTTCAACTCTAACCGTTAATTTCCAAGCCTTTGTGAGTTCCTCTATCCTGTTGATGACCCCTTTGTCTGAAAAAGAGAAATCCACCTGGTTAAGTCCGTGAGTCATTGGTATGAACTATTTATACACTGCTTGTCTCTGTACCATGATAGGAGAGTAGCTAATGACACCCCAAAGTCCCAAGAGAGGAACCCAAGGTTGATCACCACAGCTAAATAACATAAGTCCATGAGGCATCCACGGTGCTTTCCAGGTTACTTGTTGGCTTGTAAGTTCTCGCAACATCACTATCCATTCTTCTTTTGACCTTGATTCAGGCCATGTGCTTTCACAGAATTCCTTGATAGGGACGCTAGTGGTGAAGTACGGCTTTCGAAACTTCGACTCTTGGCACTCGAAATGACTTTTCATCCAGATGTAGAGTAACTGTAAACATCCGATGAAACGCCCTTTTCCATTTCTCATGCAGTGATTTAGTGACCTGATAGACTCGGCTAATATAACTGGAGCTGTATTGATCTGGTGTTGAACTTGGTCCATGAAATTCACCACAGTTGTTTCAATATGTCTCAATATCTTCGGGAAAACCACAAGTCCGTAAATAGCCAAAGCCATCACCTCCAAACCTTTATCATCATCTGGGTGCTTGACAATGAAGTTTCGGAGAACATTCCATGGAATACCAGTGCTTTTACCCTTTGTCTTCACAATCTTGTCAAATTTTGTCAAGCTGATTCCTATGATCTTTGCTATCTTCTTCCGATAACCTGTCTTGTTCTTCCAGTAGACTTTGTCTGGATTAGGAGGGTCCAAACGAAGCAAGGCTGAATATTCTTCTATGGTTGGAACCATATCCAATTCATTGAACACGAAGCATCTGTATGATGGGTCCCAAAACTGCATCATGGCTCTTACCAGGTTATTATCGACTTCGACAGATAAGAGTAAAGCCAGGTCCCCATACTTTCGTCTGAATGTTTCTTGTCGAGTTCCATCCCAATAATGCCAAATGTTGATCAGATCTTCAAGGTTGTTCTGTGCCAGATCCATGTGAACTCTCTCGGGAAGAGTAGAGACAAACCCGACTGGAAGGCAATCTCCTGTACTTTGCTGGATTGCTTCAGACCTAAGCTTCAAACTACTGGCAGACTCACGCTTGACGACTGTCAGGTTTTCCATGGATTTAGTAGACATTCTTTTTATCTAGACCGTTATGTGGCAAGATGACTTTATGAAGATGCATGATGTATGAAAAGAGAGAAACAAACAGTTAGATATTATATCAACAAAGCTTATGGAAAGATAAAAATACAACATGTGTAAGCACTACATCATCATGGTGAGCATATCAACAAAACAAATGTGTTAGGTAAACAAAGTCATGTTAATGAAAAAAAAAAAAAAGTATAGTGTAAGAAGTGTCCCTTCATGTGTCCTAAGTTCGGGTTCTCCTCTATATAAGGTTGGACATGGCTCTATCTTAAAGTTTGGCCACTTAAGTATTGTTTATATGCTGGGTTTAGGATACTTGACCAAGCTAAAAAAGGTCCCCAAATTGCTCCTTAACATCATCCATGTAGGATGAGTAAGGCACCCCATTCCTCGCCCATTACAGGCTCCAACCGGAAGGGTTCAATTCGGGTGAGAGTATTTTCCAAAGTTATGGCGGAGGTTATCACCTCTCAAAGACTTTGGTACTTTACACTCTGAAGGTGTTTCGCTAGCTGTTGAGGAGGTTTTCACCTCTCGAGGCGTAGGTACTTTACCCTTTCCTAAAAGGGACGAGTTCGGGTATAGAACTTTATGATATGCAATGTGTCGTATGTGCGAAGGGACATTCAAACCTTTCTTTACCCACAAATGTACAATGAAACAAAAGTTGTTAGTACAAATAAAAATAAACAAATAAATACATAAAAATTAAACACGTAAAGACCAATATTTAAAACCTAAGGTATCACAAGACTAATCTATGGCTCGACTCTCTAATATCCCCAGTGGAGTCGCCAAACTGTCATAACGTGCCAAATACGAATTCAGCATGCTAGACGTAAATCAATGGAGCCGCCACTAATCATCTAATCTAGGTGTGATTAGTCACCTATACGAATCTATCCTATTTAAAGTAATCCTAAGCTCACCTTAAAAAAAAAATAGGTTATGGTCTACTTATCAGAACTAGGTTCGGGAGTATGGTTACGTGTGAGGAAGGATTAGCACCCTCACAACGCCCATCCAAAGGACGGTACCTAATTAGTCTTGTGATACTTAAAAAGTCTTAATTAAATGGTCTTGTCTATCCTATTTCATTTTAATTGTTAAAGTTAAAAATCTCGGAGATTATTTTTTAGATCTTCCTTCCATTCATTCTGGAGAAATTACTAAAAAAATGTTTCCTCACCTCGAGAGTATTCAAAAGAAACCATTCGTTCTATTGAAGAGGCTCCGTCGTCGGAAAAATTAAATTATTTAACAAAATTATTTCTCTTAAATTAATTTTCCAAAATTAATCCACATTTTATTAATGTTTGTTTGAAAAATAAATTTTGATTTTTAATATAGAAAATTATCTCTTAGAATATTCTTCCATTCGTTCTGGAGAATTTTTCTCACTTAGAAATTTCTTAAAAGTCAACCATTCACGACTTTCTTGAATTTCATCATCGAAAAAAAACTTAAATCCTTCAATTTTAATTAAGCATTTATTATGGAAAATCAATTTGAGAAAAAGATATTGAAAATTAATTATTCTAAAAAAAAAAATTCATTTTTGTTGGTATTGAAAATTATCTCTTAAAAAATCCTTCCATTCATTCTGGAGAATTTTTAAGAGAATTCTCTCACCTAGAAATTTCTCAGAAATCAACCATTCGTAATTTCTTTGAATTTCATCATTGGAAAAATCTCAATTTATTAATTTAAAAATAATTATTCTTCAATTAACAATTAATCTAATCTTTAAAAAATAAATTAATAGTTAATAATATTAAAAATATACAATTATTAATAAAATATAAAATATGAAATATAAAATATTAATATACAATATAAACTAGTAATAAAAATAAATAGTAGTTTTTTTTCCTTAAAAAAATATATGGTTAGTAAAATTATTTAATAATGATAATAATAATAATAAACAAATAATAATAAATAAAAAAAACTTGCAAAACTAAAAAACAATTAGTAAGTAATAAATAAATAAATAAACCAAATAACAAAACAAAAATCTAAAAAAACACCAAACCAAAGAGAAAAAGAAAGAAAGCAAGCAGCAGGTGGGGGGTCAGGCCCAGGCGCAGGCCGCGCGGGCCGCACGCGAACCTGCCTGGCCCGACCCACCTGTTGTCTCGTAAACACCAAATTTTTTTTTTAGATCATCTTTTACCCTTTTCCACCAAAAAAATCACCTTTTCTCTGAAAAAAAAAAATCCTCAAGAACAGTGATGAATGTTCTTCACTGTCCAGAATCCGACCACCTGCTGTCGCCATCGGTGGTCGAAAAATCACCAAAAATTCCTTTCGATCTCCTCTTTTCAAAAATCAAATTAGTTTTTTCCGAATCTCTCTAAAATTTTCTAGATCTAAAATCGAAGTTCAAAATTTTATCTCCTCCGATCTACTCCGTTGATCGCCGAATGGCCACCAACTTTTAGTATATGCTTCCTCCAATTAAAACCCAACTTTTCTTTCTCAAGAATTTTTTCGAAACAAATTCTAACTCTCACTTTTGAAATTTCGAAATTTTTTCCACACACAAAAATCTTTTTTTTTTCGAAAATACTAGGCTTTTCTTTCTTGTGATTTCTCTAATTTCTGATATTGTCTTTGATTGTGGTGCTTGGGTTCTTTTTTATAGAGAATGAATTTTAGTTTTACTAGAACTAGGAGTTTTAATCTCATTTTTTAGAGTCCTATTTCAATCCAAAAAAAGGTTTGTTTCAACCCAAATTTGTGTTCTTGATTTTCTTTTAATTTTCGGAATTATCTAATTTTTTTCTGATTTCTTTTTTTTTCCTAATTTTTTTTTGTTTTTCTTTTAATAAAAAAATAATTAAACCCGGATAAAATTCGGTGTCTACAATGCCTAATGATATTGGTTAACATGATATTTATAGGAAAAAAATGTATTTAAGGCATTATTTTCTCTTCAATTCAATAAAAATAATGTATTAAATGTAAATTTTTTTAAATGGTAATTAAATAATATTTAACTAGTGCCTATAGACATTCATTAATTGATTCTTAAATGAAATAAATAATAGTTTTATTCATTATTTTCAATGTATTAAATGAAGATATTAGTATATATAGTACTTTAAAAAAATATTCTTAAAATATTCGTTAGCAAAATCTTTAATTAAAATGAAGGTATAAGATGAGATGAGAGAGAGAGAGAGAAATTTGAAAGGAATAGGGGACAATGACATAATTTTTCATTTATGTAACCCACCACTTGACCAAATATAATAGAGAAAGGATCAGAGGTATATATGAAATGCGGATTTTGTGGTAGTTGTTGACATTTTGAGGAAACATTCCTCACTCTTTCTTGTCTTCGTTCAGTCGTTTGCATGTGATTTCATTTTCCGGGTTTTGTTAACGAATATTTTAAGTATATATTTTTAAGATTAAATTAAGTTATTATTTTCAATACATTAAAATTTATCAAATTAATTATGAACATTTGTATTTAATAAAAATATTATTATAAATAATAATTTTAATAAGTATCCTAAAAACAATCATTCTTTTTCCTTTTTTTATTTAATAACTCTGATGAGAATTATTATTAGGTATCGATTCGATGGAAGAGGTTGTGATCTATCAATTAATCAAAGTTTAGATGGAATTTTTATTTATAAAATCTCATTACAAGCCAGATCCATTGAAGACACATTAAATCCAACTAATATTAAAATAAAAAAATAAAAACATTACATTCCCATGGAATATTTACAAGTAGAAGGGGCCAGGGTAGCGGAGAAATTGTACGAGCTAGCTAGGGCCCTTTAATATTGGAAGAATCATATCCATGGAGGATTTGATTCATCCTATACATACAGGTCACAAGTCACATGTTAATTTATTAGGAAACTTTATATCATATATTGTTGCATTGTTTCTCCCCGTGGTAACTGCCTATGCCTCCTCACGTGAGTGTGATTTGGTGCATTTGGATTTTCCCGCATTTGGATACCATCTTTCGGTGTAATTTTTTTTATTGTTTCTCCGGTTGAACCGGAAAAAGTAGAGTTCAGCGGTTTTCATTAGACCTGCTCAGGGGTTGGTTTACTCGTCCAAATTCAAAGGCTCGTCAATATTTTGTAGGGTTTGGACAAAAATATTAGACTCGAAATATGAGTTTGGAAAAAAAAAATAGGCCCATTTAGAAAATGAGCTGAGCATTGGCTCCAACAATCAAGGCCCTTGCCTGACTCGGCCCGTTTTTCATCTATATAATATATTATTTTATATATTATATATTATATAAATTATATCATATAAAAAAATAAATATAGTATTATAGTGTAAACATTTAAAAATATGCTAAGTTATTCATGTTTAGAATTTAATAAAAGAAAAAAAGAGATAAAATTACTAAAATTAAATAATAAAAAAATATTTATTTAAATTTTTTTGGGAAAAAAAATATGGACGGGCCTAAACGATATTGGACTACCCATTTACAAATATGGGCAGGCTTAGGCAGAACACTACAAGAGAACATCGAATTACCGACGGATTTATTGTCGACGGAATTAATCCGTCAGTAATAAATAGAATCACCGACGGAATTTCTAGCATTATCGACGGAATTCCGTCGTTAAAGTTTTTTACTATTACCGACAAATTTTTCTAACATTATCGACGAAAATTTTGTATTACCAACGGAATATTTACGCCTGAAATTTTCTGTCTGTAATTTCCGTTGGTAATACTTTGGCAAGAATCTAATTGGTTCCCGCCAAAGTATTACCGACGGAATGAGGATTATTACCGACGAAATTTTTCGTTGGTAAAAAAAACTGATTTTTGTAATTTAAAAAAAAAATCGAAAATTAAATTCCATCGCTAATACTTTTTAGCGAAGGAAAATTTCGTGGCTAGTAAGCTTATTAGTCACAGAATTTTCCGTCGCTAAAAAGTATTTAATTAATTTTATTTATTATTTATATAAATACTTTTTTTGAAAGAAAAAAAAACATTTTATATATGAAACAACTTTTACCGACGGAATTTCCGTCAAAAATACTGTAAAGGCTTTTTTTTGGCAAAAAACTAAAATTTTCAAAAAAAAAAATTAGTGAGGGAATTTCCGTCGGTAAGAGTCAAAAATTTCGTTGGTAAAAATTAAACCTGACTTATTTAACTATTTCCTTTTTTTTCTTTCACTTTTTCTTCTCTCTTTTTTGCTCTCTACCCGACCCTTTTTCCCCTGCCTCTCCTCCCTCTCCCTCCTCACTCAGCCGCCCCCAACCCCCAGCCTCCAGCCTCCAGTCCCCTCTCCACGCCCAGCCCCGCGAGTGCTCCGGCCCCAACCCCCAGCACCCCGACCCCAGTGCCCCCCTGCGCCCCAGGCCCAGCCCCCAGCACCCCAGGCCCCAATGCCTCCAACCCCTAAGCCCCAGCGCCCTCACCTCCACTCGCCAACACCTCATCCCAAACCCCGCCCTTCCCTCCCGCCCCAGGTCTCTCCTTCTCTTTTTTGTTTTTATTTCAATAACAATAATAATAATGATAAATAATAATAATTATTTATTTATTATAATTTAAATTTAAATTTAATATATAAAATTAACTTAATATAATTTATAATTAAGTTATTATAATTTTATAAAATTATATATATTAAATTTAAATTTCTGTAATAAAATTAATATAGAAATAATTAATAAAATTAATTTCCATTGCTAATACTTATTAGCGACAAAAATAATATTTTCGACGAAAAATTCCGTCGGTAATACTTTTACGGACGGAATTTTTATTCCCGACGGAAATAGTATCACCGACTTAAGAATTACCGACGAAAATTTCCGTCAGTAATAGTACTTGCCGACAGAATTTGAACTTTTAATTTTTCGTCGGTAAAAGTCCGTCCTCTTATAGTGGAATTTGAGGCCCATATTTCGAGTCGGACTTGGACAAGTATGTATGGTGTTGATACCATACCTAAGCCCGACCCGAATTCGGCCCGGCTCAGCCCATGAGCACCTCTTGTTTTCATTGGACCCTGTTTGAAGAGTATTTTTTTTCTTTCAATTTTTTTTATATTTTATTAATTTCTTTTATTTTAAAAGTTTTGAATTATTTAAAATATATATTTATATTTTATTTAATGTAACAAATAGTTAATTAATTAAAATATTTACATAAATATATAAAATAATATGTATTAAAATTTTAAATTTATATATTAGATATTATTTAAATATATATAAAAATAATTTATTAAATATTTATCAATAAATATGTGTATGTGTAAGGGCAATCAAATTAGTAAGGTTTTATATGTTCTATTCTTCACATTCCGAAGTAAAAAAATAAAAGGTTTAGCATTGTCTGTGAACATGCCTATTTTTTTTTTTTTCTTTTCTTGTTTATGCACGTCTAGCCTTTTGTCTGTTTTCAATGGAGAGCATTTTATCGGTTTGGTCGATTCGATTTTATAAGTTTCAAATTGAATTAATCGAATTTATTTGAAATAATCGACCGAACCGATTGAATTAAATTAATTAATCGAAAAAATCAAAATCAACTTAAGTCTATCGGTTTAATCGATTTTAATTATTTAAAAAAATAAATTATTTATATTATTATATAAAAATATTATATTATATTATATTATTTTAAATTGTTATATAAACTATGTTGATATATTATATTATATCTTTTAAATTTTTCACTAACATTGAAAAGTAAATCAATTTATTTATTATGAGTAAAAAATAATTAAGTTTTACATTAAATTTTTATGTTCATAATTAATTTTGCATTGATATTAAAAATAATAAATTTTATAATAATTTGATATAGTTTGCATATGAACAAATTTTACCAAATTTTAATTAATATATATTTTATTAGTTTTATTTATTTTAAAATATATAATTATATATTTAAAAATAGATAAAACAACAAACATTCACATGCAAACGCATGTGATAACAAATGCTAGTAATTTTAAAGTATTATATCATTTATGTTTTATTTATATTATATATAAAATATAATTAAAAATAAATTAATTGGGTCGGTAAGTTGATCTATTCGATTATCAATTTTGAAATCATAACCGATCAAATTAATCAAATAAACCATTTTTCCTAATCAATTAATACCGAAATTGAATAAATCAAACCGAATCAACCAAATTTAATCTGGACGGTTGGCACTTGGTAGCAATCAATTTAAAATTTTATGACTTCCAAAAAAAGAAGTTATCAAGTTTTAATTTGCCAATTGAATTCTAAAGCGACCTTTCTGTTAGTTAATTTCCAAACAATTTAAATATCTTTTTCTTTTCCTTTTAAAGAATTTGATCAAAGGGCCCAAGGAAAATTTGCTTTTCAAGATCAGTTTATATAGTAGCAAGTAGCTAGCAACTTGATATGGATCGATCATTCTCAAGGGCTTATGGAACAAAATTGTCCTGGTTTGATCAGATCAGCATATCCTGAGAAATAAGAAACGACATTCGATCCTTATTCTACAATGGCGGCTGGCTAATATAACTATCAAAATAGAAGTAATTGAAAAGGAAACAAGAGAAGAGTTTTTTTTTTTTTTTTTGTGTGGCTAAAGTCACCTTCCAAAGTATGAAAAAGATTGTAGCTTGGGACTGATTGGAAACTCATTCCCATTAACAGTTGAAGGGAAAGAAGAAAGTTTTTCATACAAATACAGCTTGGATTTTAAGGGTTAATTAGCTGCCTTTGCTGATTGATGATCACTTGATCAGGTTTCGAAAACCATCGGCCCCTTTGATCTCCATTTCTCCAAGTTTTTCACTTCACTTATCGAAAATAAGCTGGATAATAAGAGCAAAAAGGCCTTGCCATGGAACAATATCTGCAAAAAAATAAAAAATAAAAGCCAAAGTTTAATAATTAAAATCATAACAAGCAGTCCTAACCCCATACCCAAATCTGCCAATTAATTCATGTATTCATATCATGCATGTCGTATTTTAATTATTTTTTTCGTATCGTATTCAAAATTATCAAATACGTCTTTAACACCGAGGAAATTCAACACCCAATAATCCAGCATGCAAACAATTTTGTTTGTATCAAATATATATAATATGAAAATAAGAGAAGAAAACTCAATGAACCGTCGTTATCATCATCATTTCTTTTTATTATTATCTGATAAGTAGACAAATCTGAAAGGTAATGAAAGTCAGAATGTATGCAGCAGATGGGAAACAAAATTATATATATATATATATATATGTGGTAGAGCTTCTCTTTGCCATTTCTGTGATAATAAACAAGATTCTTTTGGTTGTTTTCTATTACCTTGATGTAAGACGAGACAATATTGTGGGAAAAGAAGCAAATTTGATTTTTCATGCAGCTAGCTAGAAGTTAAATAAATAAAGCACTAATTAATCACATTTTTTAAATCTCCAAAAATAATTAAGTCGATCTCTTATAATAATTTCAAATTATATCTTAATTTCGTAAAATTATTATACAAAGAGACTTTAACTCAAGCTGAAAGCTAAGTTAGATGAAATTCGAGTAAAGATTTCATGTTCAAATTAAATGGTCCTTTTTTGTATCAAAATGAATTAGAGAGAGAGAGAGAGAGAGAGACAGAAAAAAAGTGTGAGGTATGCAATTAGTCACGAGATTGTGGAGAACAATAATAATAGAGAAAAAAAACAGAGAAAAAAAAAATCAAGACAATTAATTTCGCTTATATTCATGGAATTGTATAAATTTTCATTATTTTTAGAAAGAGAATAATACATATAGTAACTATATAAGAGTTTACAACCAAAGTTACGAAACCTTTAAAAAAATGTTCCAAAAAATAAAATGAATTAAAAAGTCCAAAAAATCGAGCCAAAAAACAAAGAAATTAACCTTCGCTCCACAGAGTAAGCATCACCAAAAAAAAAAAAAAATTTAAAATTCAAATTGTCCCACATAAATAAATAAAAAAAATCATATAAAAAAAATTCAACATAGACTTATTATGAAAATTTAATTTTAGAAGGCATGGAAATTCATTATTTCCCCAAATGAAAGATGTTTTTAGAGGAGAAAAAAAATACATCAAAAGAAATATTGTCGAAATTGAGGTGAAAGATGATAAAATTTGCTTTGTCTACATATGTTCTAATTAAAATGGTACTCCATTAACAAAGAAAGTATAGTAATTTTATTTTACATGAACTTTTTCTGCATAGTAAAGAGCTTTGTACCTCAGTAAGAAACGTCACATCTTCATCGGAAAAAAGACCCCAATTTTTGTAATCAAAATATCTGGAATCATGCAAATATTATAAAATGGTACAGTATAGCTTTCAATTTTGGAGTATAAACAATAAGAAAGAGTTTTACTGTCAAAATTTACTATTTACTTACTTTAGAATTTGGATTTCAAGCGAAAAATTAAGAAACTTGGGTTTTGGTAATAATCCATAAAACTATTACTATAGTGTAATTATACAAAATAAAGCAAAAGGAATTAAAATTTCTAGACTTGTAATTTTGAAAATAAAACGATTACATGATATAAATACGATATAAAAAAATAATTAAAATATACTACAACATAAAAAAAAAAATATATATATATACGAATATATTAAAATTTATATAATACGAATTATTTTTTTATTACAAATATAATAAAAATTATTAATTTATCACAAAAAATAACATAATTATAATACAAATACATAAATTGCGGGATCTAAAAATTTTTCATTTTTTTGTGGTATAAATTTCAATGAAAAAATAATTTATGCTTGAGAAATGATAATAATTAATATATAGAAGAAACTAGAAAGGGATAATGATTGATGCATGGCCTAAGAAGAAAAGGTCGATATCTGTTTTGAGCAGCTAGATTCTTGAGAGCAGCACTCGTGACATTGTCAGCCCATAAAATTAAAAGAAAAATAAAAACAAGCCGACAAGCAAAGAAACAAAACCCATATGTACTACAACTGATGACTGCCCCATGCAAAACAATATGTCAGAGAATTCAAGAAACACAAAAAAATAATAAAATAAAATCCAAACTCCAAAATACAGTAAATTAAAGACATATTATTTACCAATGAGATCTAAAAGTAAAACTTTAATCATATTTTACGTACCTTTGTACTTTCTTCATATCCTTTTTCTTTTTGCTTTCTTTCGTCACTGAAAATTCCCACCTCCTCCAAAAGATTGTTGGCCTGTGGTGGGCGCCGTAATATCAGTATTTCTCTGTGAACCCAAGGTGCTTAACCCCATTCCTTGTTTTTGTTGCTGTGGCTGTGGCTGTGGCTGTTGTTCCCTTTGTGAAACCGGTCCCCCGCTCATGCTTCTAACTATTTGCCCAACCCCAAGGAAGTCCCTAGTCAATCTATCTGACCCACCAACGCTAACATTCAAATTTTGCTGCTTTTCTTGTTCCATGCTAGTTCTATTTGTATAAGGGTTTTCTCGACCATGTACAGTGTTATATGTATTGACTCCTCCTCCAGACCCACCTCCAAAAATGGAGGAATTACCACTTGCTATGGAGTTCATTAGTTCATGTAGATTGTTGCCAGTGCTATCTCCGAAAATGCCGCCAAAGTTTGAGGTTTTGTTTCCGCTTGAGGAAGAGGTACCAAAGCTTCTTAGAAGAGAGTCGCTGTTGTTGTTGTTGCTTGAACTTGAGCCCATTTGAGCAGCTTTTTGAAGCAATGCGGTAGCTGACATTAAGGGTACTACCATGTTATTGTTTTGAACCGATGAGCTAAAGAGAGAAGGGATGTTGGAGGTGATTTGATCGCCCATTATGTTGTTTGAGAAGATATTTGAGGCTTCGTCGTTTGTCGTCCCACCGCCACCATTTTCATTGTTGAAATGATCTGAGATTAGCAAACCTGAAGATGTTAAATTGTTGTCTGTATTGGCATTGTTGCTGCTAGTATTATTGGAAAGGAAACTAAGGCCGTTGAAGAGATTGGCTGCTGAAGGACTGTTGCTTGTATTGTTTTGCATATCGGGAAACTGCATTATTAGTCCTTGGAATGATTTGTTGTTTCCCAACAATCCTTGTTGAGGTTGATGTTCTTGATTGAAATTTTGATTAGATTCATGCATGAAGAAAGCAGATGAAGAAACCATGGGTTGTTGTTGAGGTCGAAACGACGACGTCGACGACGATCCCATTGATGGAGGGAGAAGATGATCAAATTGGGTACTCCTAACACCGCCACCAAGTCTTAGAATGTCACAAGTTTGATTATTCTGGTCTTGTATCGATGAAATCTGAGCTCCAACTTGAGATAAGCCTAAGCTCATATTGTTGCTACCTCCATATAAATGGTTGCCAATGGAGTTCAAGGAAGGAGGTGGGTGCCTTGCACTTTCCTGAGCCAGTGCATCACAAAATGCCCTGTGAGTGATAAAGCTGTCACGCCTGAAACAGTTATAATAAGAAGGAATCCCATTAGATAACTTGCTGACAGGTAGTAGAAAAACAAAATAAAGGACAAGGTTTGAAAAGGGAATTAAAAAACAAAATTTTGAACAGTAACTCCTGTCTGCTATGTTTTGAACATCAAATTATAGGATTTTGAAAGTTAGTTTTGTGGAAAGGAAATTATTATTTCAATCAATTAATCTTGGGTATGACTTGCTACCTAAAGGACACCTTAAGATGTCAAGTGGAAACATAACACATTAGAAATAATGAAACCGTGTCTATCCATTAATGGAATGTAATAAAATTAAATAATTTCATTAGCTTAATTGATTAATTAAATTCATCTTTTTGAACAAATATCTGCCCCTCTTGATGCCTCTTCATTATAACCATGTCATATTTTCAATACAGTTAATTGTTTAAAGTTAAAATTAACTCTATCATGAACACATGTCAAATAACTATCGAAAGGGCACCAATGAAGGCACCGACACGGGGCAAAAGATATCTATTCCATTTTTTTCCCTATTTTTTTTTGTTTGTCTCTTATTATTGATACTATTTTCGAAAAACAACATGAAGTAAAATGCTATATACACTCATCTGATACACTAATTTCACACATTCACAATTCACATAATATATAAGTTTTCAAATTTCTATTATATCAAATAAAATTTTTAATACTTCATTTAAGTTTCTAGAATAAAAAGTAAGTGTGTGAAATTAGTATATGAAACAAGCGCATGTAACAATATTTTAACAAGAAAGGTTATAAAAGAAACCCTAAAGCAACAAGAGAAAAAGATTACCAAGTAGCAATGCTGAAATGGTAATAGAAAAAGAGTTCGTTTTTTATGCACGGTCAGTGTATAAATTCCATACTGGCATCTCATAAAAAACTAACCACTGACCCCTAACTCTAACCAATAATCCCTAACCATTAGCCACTAACCTCTAACCGTTACAACTTAACTTTAACACGTGTCATCGTAGGATGCACTGACAATGTCAGTGCATCAAATATTAATCCATAAAAAAAAGTATAGGGTGAAAAGATGGTAGAAGCTAGGAAGTAGAGAAGGGAAGTTAACTAAAATTTACCTAGAAGACAGAAACATAATTGAAGAGGGTGGGTAGGTCAAAAGAATTTTACTAAAACTTGAAAATGATTAATCAATCAACCATGAACTACCATTTCAAGAACTGGGTGTTCAATAAATGCAACAAGAGAATGTATTCAAGCAAGTGAAAAGTGATCAATCAAGAAGCCCAATTCGGGACTTTTGTCTTCAATTAATGCAAAAAACTCATGGAATATATATCTGATTTCCAGTTAAGAATCGTTTTCTAAAACAAGAAACTGAAAAAGCTATCAGGGTTTTTCACTTTTTTTCTAATTAATTTCTTGCTTTTTGAATTCCCAAATCAATCAACTCTCCCATGGGTTGAGACTGCAATTCCCTGCGCAGAAAGACCCACAGCTTCAAAGCTAGATTAACCTCGAAGAGAGAGATGGTTGGTTAGAGTTGAGAGGCTAACGTTATCATGAAAATGGATACCTGCAAGAGCTCAGACCTGAACACGTCTAGCCAACCCACAAGAGAACAAATGTGGTAACAACAAACAACACAGCAAACTCTACATGACATAGAGCATCACGTGAATAGGAAAAAGTAAAAAAAGAAAAGAAAAAGGGTGGTGGTTTCCAAGTAGAAACAAAAGATAAACTGTTTCTTTCTTTTCTTTTCTTTTCTTTTTTCTTTTTTTTTTTTTTTCGTTTTTGGAGGAGGGTTTAAATTGTTTGATGGATAGAAGCCTAGAGAACTTCTATTGCCAATGGTTTTTCCAACAGATTATTCACGTGGAAGCATGTTTTTTTTTTTTTCTGCACTTATCACCATTTTGACAACTTCAACTTGAAAAATCACAGAAAAAAATGTAAATAAAAAAGGGGATAATGATAAGAAGAGAGAGAGAGAGAGACTCAATTGCAAGAAAACCAAACGGAAAGAGATCATAAAACATCAAACTTTTCCATCCCTTGTCACCTGAGGAATCTAATAGCTAAGCAAGCAAAAGAAGAGAAGATGGTGAATGGGAAAATGTGAAGGAAAGATTATAGATTGTAATTTATATTTGTATGATTAACTACCTTGAGAAGAGAGTTCCACAGTCACATCTGTACTCTCTCGTGCCGCAGGTTTTTGAATGAGCTTTCCAATCAGATTGAACGGCATACCTCTTGGAACACTTCTCACACTTCCATTTTTTTTCACCATGTTTTCTTGAGTAATGCTTTTTGATGCCAGTAAGGTCACCAAGTGCCCTAGACGGGTCATGGTGGACGCATGTGGGCTCAGGGCAGAGATAAACCTTCCTCTTCACTTCTTTTGTAGTCTTCTGTTTTAACTTCCAAGGCAGGTTGTGTCCTCTTCTGTGGAGCTGTAAGTTTTGCTCCCTTTGGAACCCTTTGTTGCATACCTCACAAATGAACCTGTTTGTTGCCATTAGGGTCTTGGGAGATAGTGCTATCACTTCCGAATCTGGATCTGTTAATTATCATAATTATAAAAAAAAAAAAAAAAAAACCCAAACAACAACAAATAATTAGATAATTCTAAATTTGATTAATTACAATAAGGATGAAATTTTTTTGGATGATGACTGGAGATTATAAAAACCATTCACCCCTTTTTCATTTCCACTCAAAAAACTTTCAGAATTTAGGGTTTCCTTTTGTGTTTTTTCTTCTCTTTCTTTACATATACATATAAGGAAAGGAAGCAAGAACAACTTGGGAATAAAATTGAGATGAATTCTCATTACTTTAATTAGCGTAATATATATATATATCTTTTTATATTTGAATAATTAAATAAAAATTGGATACTTGCATGGTGTTCCAGGTTGGTTTCTCTTTTTCTTCGGAGGCGGCGATGGAGCTGGCCCTGTGGCTGTGCATGAAGTTGGTGTTGAAGAATGATGTTGCTTCATCTGGTTTTGATCTTCTTCTCTAATTCCAAAGAAAGGCCCTGAGGAAGAAGATGCAGCCATCTCTAAGGAAACCCTTCTTGCTGTTTTCTACTTTACTTCTTTTCTTCAAATAGTTTTTTTTTTTTTTTTTCTCAGCTATCAATCTTCTAATATCTTCTCCTCAAAAAACCCATAATCTAACTGCAACCCCACATTGAAATTGTTTGATCTATGAAATCTTATCTGTAAAAGCTGATGAGAAAGGGGGGATTCAAGCTGCTTTTTGAGTAGAATTGATTAATGACAATCCTAAAAAGGCAAATATCTGAAAGACAAACTGAAATCAAAGGAAGTTGAAAGATTGAAGAGAAAAGAGAAAAAAATAAAACAAAATCTAACCTATGAAGTCATTTTGCTGCTTTTTCTTGTTTTCCTCTACTGATTCTTTTCTCTTCCCTTTCAAATGCCAATTTGTGAACAAAATGATGTTTCCTTCTCTTAATATTTGGTGTCATGCAGATACACCAACACATATACCCTCATAGCAGATTTCCTTTTTTTTTTTTTTTTTTTTTTCTCAACCCTTTTTCTTTTACCTGATTTTGCTCATTTCTTTCAAATTACAAAATCAAAATTAAATGAGAGTTTGAGCTGAGAGAGAAAAAGAGGAGAGAAATGAGAGAAGAAGGTGAGGCGTACAGGTCGGTGGACCCAATCCATTTGCCGAATAACGACATAGGATGGTGCGTGAGAGCAGCATGAACAGCCCTTCCCTTCCCTTCCCTTCTCTCTCTTTCTCTCTTACTCTCACTTCCAGACAAACTTGCTATCATCACCTCCCTTTCCCCCACTGGGCATTCACAGTAAAAAAATCATTTTAAAAAAAACAAGAAATTTCAATCCCAAAAACATAAAATCAAAATGGTTTTTTTTTTTTTTTTTTCAAGTGGAAAAATAAAAATTAAATTTAAGTGAAACCCTATGTTATCTCCATTTAAAGTAAATATCAGTACGAGTACATGATCAACATGTCGTGTACTTAATATTTAAAAGATCATATTTCATATATTTAAATATGTGTCTGACATAAATATCGAACATAAATAATTTTAAAAAAATAAAAAAAATACGGATAACATAGTTGGAAGCATCCGACACAAAGTCACAAACAATTGATTCGAAGTTTGTTAGGTGAAACTAAGCTCTTGCGACTGAACTGTGAAGAGAGTGTTGTTGTTGTTGTTGTAGTACTTAGTACAGTGTTTTTTGTTTGGTGTGTGTTTTTTTTTTTTCTTAACATGCAAAGGGCAAAAAAACCGGATGAACAAGACTTTCCCCCTTGGATTCAGCTTAATCCAGTTTGGTTCCGTATTTGTGTGATAAAATAAAAAGAGGGACCAGGATGTCACAGCATGAAATGAAAAAGGGTATTTCTGTCATTCTATTAAAAAATTGGGAAATTTCGCAATCAAAAAAAGAACCTAAGGAAAGACCTAATCCAACCACTAGGGATAAATAAAAAAACAAAAACACACAATTTTTTTTATTTACTTTATTAATCACTTAGTAATTATTATCTCCTACTACTTGTTAACATCACTGACCTGTAACTCTATAAAGTCACAGCTAGTTATTGGCCATGGATATATTATAAAAAAGGAGTCAACAGATTGTCAGAATGAAAGCATAAGATAATTAAAAAGAGAATGAGATATAGCATTAATGTGGTCAAGAAAGATGATATAATAAAGTCAAGGGGTGAATAAAATAATAAAATATATATATAATAATATTTTAACTCAATTTGTGAAATTTTTTAACTTTATTATCGATGTATAAAAAGGAACTTTAATTATATTTGATTTGAATGACAGTTTTTAATTATTACATGCCAGCTACAATTTTTTTTTTTCTTCAAAAAGGAATATAACCAGCAACATAGTTTTTATTCTTTAAAATAGTGACAGCTTAACCATAACCATGAAGCTTATTGTCAAGTTATTAGACGTATTATTATTTTTATTATTCCTATGATTTGATGAGGCTGTAAAATTATTTTGGGTGGATGACAATTGTTATAATTAATTAGGATTTGAGGCTGTAATTAATTTAAACCCCAGACTTAGGTGTCCTTCATCGATAGGATTGATGTTTAGGAAATGAATGCTGATTTTTTATACTAGTTTAAATACTTATTACATTGAATCCGAGATCTAACCTAGTTGATTCATGCAGTTATCTTTAAAAAAATGACATTTAGTAGATCAAGAGTTTAAATCTCAGTAACTATAATCCCTTCCATTTTTTCATAGAATACGATTTTTTTTATAAAAAAAAAAAATACTCATTACATCTTGTTGGAAAAAAATGTAATGAAAAAGATTTGTGGGTAACAATTTGAACTCATCACACTCCAAGAGAAGAACATCCAAAGGTGCAAAGTGTTAGACCTATCCAAGGGTCGGGCTACCTGTCTAAGCCTTAAGGTCCGCTCATATTTGGGAGGATTTGAACAAAAATATTAGGCCCGAAAAATGGATTTGGGCAAAAAAATAAGGCCTGTTTAAAAAATGGGCCGGGCATTGGCTCCAACATTCAAGGCTCGAGCCCGACCTTGCCCGTTTTTTAATTAAATAATATATTATTTATATTTATATATATTATGTAATTTATGTCATATAAAAATTAAATATATATAATATTATAGTGTAAACATTAAAAAATATGTTAAGTTGTCTATGTTTAAAATCTTAATAAAGGAAAAAAAATAAAATTATTAA
Source organism: Fremontodendron californicum (assembly GCA_030761205.1). Classification (NCBI taxonomy): domain Eukaryota; kingdom Viridiplantae; phylum Streptophyta; class Magnoliopsida; order Malvales; family Malvaceae; genus Fremontodendron; species Fremontodendron californicum. The sequence goes on from JAULJL010000013.1 coordinate 26,438,628, forward strand.
AGATTAAATAATAAATATATATTATTTAAAAAAATAGAAAAAAATAATATGGAAAAAAAATCAATTTTTTTTTTTTAAAATTAAGTTTTCCTAACTTAGTTTTTTAAAAAAAAAAAAATTTTACCGTTGGGAAATCGTCATGGCCCATGACGATTTCCCAACTGGTTAAAAAAACAGATTTTGGGAAATAATTTGAAACCAACGGTATTTCGGTAAATAAAAAAAATTAGCTATATTTAAATAAAAAAAACCTGAGTTTGAATAGTAAAAAAAATATACTTATCTGAGTTTAATTCGTCGAGTTTGAATTTTTGTTTTACTATTTGAAATATATTAAAGTATTAAAATATTATTTGTATATTAATATTAAATTTTATAATTATATTTAAGTAAAAAAAAAAATTATTGATTAAATAGTAATTCGAGCTGACCGAATCAACCCGTATTACAAAAAACTTATCTCAAGCTCGATCCATTTCGACTTAAAACTTTAATATAGATCTAACGAGTAAATTGAGTCACATATTTATTATTTTTTATAATATTTATTATTATTCAAAAATTTTAAAATTCAATTGTTACATTCATGATCTTTTATAAAATATCTCTGTCAACTATCATTCAAATTCAACAAAATTAGTACATAAGAACCACGGGTATATCCATGTGGATTTCTACATGATAAAAAAAATAAACTCTTGATTTTTCGAGCTAGAATTTATACGATACAGACATCCATGTGGCGTTAATGTAACATATGTACTCCATTAAATTTTTAACATTAATAGATGAAATGGATAAATTTAAAACATTTTTACAAAAATTATAAATATAAAATTGAATTTTAGAAATCGTGAAACGAATAATTAGTTCATTTTACTCGATTATAGTAAATACTAGAAAACTACTTGCACGATGTTGCGGGAGTTAAATTTTTTTTAAAATATATAAAAATTATTTTAAATTAAAATTATTAAAATATTATTTAACAAATGAAAATAAAAAAATAAAAAATAAAAAATTTAACATTTTTAATTTATTTTTTATTATTTTTTAATACTTTATTTGTTTAATTTTAAAAATACAAATGATAAATCAATTTCTATAATTATTTTTAAACCATGATTTTCCTCATAAAATTAATAAGAAAATGGTAAAGATTAATGGAAAATATTTATAACTTTTTTAATACATAAAAATAAAAAAGTTATTTAAAAAAATAACAAAATATATATTTGTTAATTTTTTTTGTAAAAATAATAAAAATTAAAACAGTAATAATAAAAGAAGAAAAAAAACCATTCTTCATTTTTTATCTTTATCTTTTTTTTCTTTTTCTTCTTCTGCTTCAGTTGGCCAGCTGCCTGCATCATCGCCGACCGATTGAGGCAGCCGACCAGCTCCGCTCATTCTCCTCCTCCTGTCTCTTCCTCTGTCGGCGACGACTTGCTCTCCTCTTCCCTTTCCTTTTCTCTCTTCCTTTTCTTTCTCTCTCCTCCACGGGTTCCTTATTCGGCCAGCCACCTCGTGGATCAGGTATCGTCCGACCTCCTCTCCTCTCCTCACCCCTCATCTCCTTCTCTCGATTGTTCTTTTTTGCTTTCTTTTTCTCAACCATCTTATCAAAAATTGTTTTTGATCTTAATAAAAGACAATAAAAAAAATATTTTATCTTTCAAAAAATACCAATTGAGTCCCTAGGACTCAATTTTAATAATAGTAGATTGCATTCATACGGGCAACATCAGAGTATACACTTTAAGATAAAAGAGTTCATTATTTTATATGTTGTTGTCAAAAAAAAAAGAAGTATTAAAATTTTAATCGGTTGCAAAGAAATATTGTCAAAATTCAAACCAAATTGGACCTTCATTTAATGGAAGCTTAAAACTCTCCGGGGAGAGTCCAACACGAAGACCATTAAGCGACAACAAAAATGAGAAAAGATTATATGAAACAGTACTCTCATTGCAACACGAGGACCCAAATTCTGATTGGAGACGGACACGCTGCAATCTCGACAACAGCCTCATCGATTTCCATTTAAATCACTATTCACTATTCCTATTTACGGATAGATTACTCGCTTGATTCGATAAGCTCAGTTCTGTTAGGCTCAAATGTCCAAAGCTCAAATTAATAGCCCATACCTAAGTCAGCAGACATGAGACAACATTTTAACTCTTCAGTGGTTAAGTTGAGCTCCATTAGCAGAGGATGCGTGGCAGCCCCATAAGCATTCAATCCAAGTATAAATAAACTTAGTAATGACTAATCCGAGATAGAATCATTGAAACCTAAAAAAAATTCCATAAAGTTCCTTCAGCTTTTCCAATACTTCACTTACTTAAGCATTAGAACACATCCCCGAGGTAAAACTCTGGTGCTCTCTGATCCCTTTTCTTGCCATCTCAGCAAAATCCCTAACTCACGGAGACTAGATCACCTGTCAGGTTAGTTCGCTAACGAAAGGACATCAACAAGTTGAAATTGGACTAGTCATGAAATAGGTTTTTGTAATTCAAGTCAGCTTGACTTGATTCGGTTTACTATTAAAATGATAAAAAATATTTTTATTTTTATTTAAATTTAATTATAAAATATATAAATATTAATATAAAATATATTTTTAAAATATTTTAATATATTTTTAAACAATAAAATGGATTTTAGGGCCCAATCGAGCCTGGGCAAACAATTTTTTTTATTCGAACCCGATCTGCTTGACTCAATCCATGAACACCTTTATTCTTGACATATATTTACCTTATTATCCCCTCCCTTTAATTGTTTATTTAAAAAAAATTATTCTACTCAATTAAATTGAAGTTGAGATTCCAAGATAAAGCAAAGATTTTATATATATAAACAATGAAAAATTATTTCATGTAAGTGAAATTTTTAAATTTTACAAACAGAATTATTAAAGTAACACAAATTCTACAAACAGAATTATTAAGGTAACACATATTAATAATAATAAAAAAAAACTAATTAAAAAAAGTCAAACATGTGGCTGTCTGCTTGACTCTAGACTTGATAATTTTGGACATGATATGAAAACATGACATAAACACAACATGTTTAATAAAAACGATACGATACGTTTACACGTATTTGTTCCTGTTTAAAATTTTGACACACTTAATAATTTGTATTATATTTATGTTCACACGACTTGTACGAGAAAAAACATGAGACATGATACACATACACAAATTATCAAATCTAACTATCTTTTAATCCGCTTATAAAGTTAAAAAAAAATATCCGCTAATTATATAAAAAATGAACTCATTAATAATTACTAAATTTTTAGCTACAAAAATATAAAGTAAATTTTCTCTCACTAGTTATAATTGACCCATCTTTTCAAGATATTCACCACATCTTAAAACGAGATAATTAGTTTGTAAACTATTTATATCTTGTTACTTATAATAATCCTAATATAATGACAAGTAATTATAAAATTGTTGTCAACCATTGGTATAGCGAATTAAACTCAAAGCACAAAATTTTAATTTGCATATAGCTGATTTATCTTATTCTTCTTCTTTTTTCTTTTTTTTTTATTTATTTATTATAGTTTAAACAAAGATAAAGGAGGGATATTAGAACTTTGGTTTTTACCCAAAATTAATTTTGTCATCAACATTCCAAAGCCTGAATTGCCTCTTTTGCTCTGCCTTGTTTTAAATCAAAGTTTTTGTATCAATTGGGCCATAATACTCTATTGTATAATTAGAATATTGGAGATGTTTTGTTTTGTTTTTTTGTTCGGTCCATTCCTTTGTCTTGCAGTGCTTTCCACATCCTTGTTTTTTAATTATTGAAATTTTTATGCTATGTTTGAAAATATGAATTTAAAAATTTAGATTTGGATTTTATTTATTATATAAATTGTGAGAATGAAATACATACATTATGTATAAATTAGTTAAGATTCAATATGATTATATATTTGAAAAGTATAAAAACATGAATTTCAAATTCACAAATAGCTATAGGTATTTTAAATTCACTATTAAACTAAATAGGCATCCAACAAATCTATAAATTTGAAAAATAATCATCAATATTACATTTACATGTGTTTTATTACATAATTTACACTATTTTTAAAATCCAAATCCATCTTTTGAAATCTAAATTCTCAAACGCAATCTTAAAGTTCTAATGACATTTTATTTTGGCTGATTAAAAAAAGCACTATTCTATATTATCCGGACTCGATGGTGAATTTGGATATGGGTATATGTTCGATATAAATATGTTCAATTTTCAAAGTTTTTTTTTTATATATTTAGATGATCATACTGTCATACTCATGCCCAAATATGTGTCGAACAAAATATATCAAATATAAATATTTAAAAAAAAAAATAAAAATTCGAGTAATACAAGTACTAATAAAGTAATAAGTGTTATGTAATGTCTCACAATTATATTATTGAATTATACAATGAAAAGTAACTATTTCTCATTTCATAAATCTCATTTTTGTCGGTCCTATTATTCGAATTTATGACCTCGATCCAAAGAGGAATCTTAAGCTCTAACCTCTGAAATGTTTCCTAAAAAATTCCCTTACAATCTCTTTTTTTTTTTTTTTTGTCGAATTCCCTTACAATCTCTTATATTTACCTTTAAGTCTTTCCTTTTTTTTTCTTAATGTAAATATCTTACAAAAGCGTTGAAGACTGAAAGGATGTACCTAATCCCACGGCCGAAACAATAGGCTTAGGGATGGCAGACTAGCAGCGGTCGAATATTTATTTATTTATTTTTTTGTAATATTTAAATTTAAATTCATTTATTATTTACATTAAATCTGAATATTAATATTAATATCCGAATTCAAATTCCAATTGAATAATATTATCCGTCGAATATTCAAATTCACTAAATATCCAAATTCAGTAAGTCAAAAAAATATAAAATCAAACAAAAATTAATTTTAAATTCAAATAAACGGATAATGGATTCGGATATCCGAATCCGTTATCCGTATAAGTAATGCGGATGCGGATTCGGATGATGGATATTTGAGATTTCATATCTGCATCCGTTCTGAATCCACTACGGATAATAATTATAATATTTAAATTCAAATTTTATTCAAATCCTAAAAAAATAAATCGAATAATTATAAATATCCAAATTTATACTATTCATTATCATCCTTTTAACATGTCCAATGATCCGAGAAGCCAAAATGAAACAGTCATGAGCTTTGACATGACAAAGATATCAAAAATACTTTGGTCAGAAACTGTAGGAAAAAAATTAAAGCAACGGAAGCTTCTTCGAAACCTCAAATAAAGCCATTGCTGTACCAACGTACTTAAATATCAAAGGAAAAATGGTTTGGAACAAAGATGAAAAAAGTAATCGGAAGGTTGTGTCCCATGCATAATGCTCATTCAATTTATATAGGAAGGACTTTCGTGCTAGCTTTAAACTAACCACATTGTCAATATGAGCTAATATTATGAGCAAAGGAAACTACGTTCCCATTCAAAAACAAAATAAATAAATAAATAAAATTAAAGATATTATCTGTTTTGATTCAAAAAATTATTTCATTTATAACTAAACCATTAAATTATCAAGTTTTTCATCTTTATCCATTTTTTTTTTCTTCCTATCAAACAAAACTTTTAAAAAAATCACAAATTCACGTATCCGCATTAATCGAATCACTTTTCACTAACAAGGAACAAGAGTTTAAACCTAAACTAGCTTAAATCAAACATATATTATAGAGAATATAATTAACTAGCTAGTAGCTACCATATTTGTAAAAGATTCACTCCAAATGTACAAGAATATGGATCCTAATTTAATTTAAGTTTTAAAATAAAATATATAATACATTATAAATAGGTTTTTCTTTGGTAAGAAACCTTAGGTAGATTAAAATGGTATTGGTAATATATTAATTATATGTAGTTTAGGAAAAGACTTGGACATTGTTCAAACTTCAATTATAAAAAAAAAAAAAAAAATTGTATTATGTACTAGATTTGTTCAAAGATCGGATTACTCGTCCGGTCCGTATTAGGTCGGATCTTAAAAAATCTTTTATTAATTCGATTCGGCCCAAATTATTATTTATTAATAAAATATTTTTTATTTAAATTTAATTATAAAATATATAAATAATTTTTTTAATATTTTAATATTTTTTAAATAATATTTTGAGTTTACGGACTGACCTGAACCGAGCTTGGATAAAAGATGTAAAAAAATTGGACACGACCTAGCCGATTCATAAACAAATCTATATGTACTATCTTTGCAAATCTTATAAAAAATTTAAAAATATTTTATCATATCTTTTCTGTTTCCACCCAAACTCTAGTATAGTATATATACTTTTATTTATTCTTGGGTCTTCTACAAACCTGAGGTGGCCCAACTAATTAGGCCTTTAAGATCAAAAAAAGAAAAACTAGTTGAGCCTGAACTTTTTGCCCAGTTGGGCTGAACTTCATTACTCAAAATTCACTATTATTATTATTATTTGCCATTGCCCATTTGGTTTAAATTTGTTTTTTAAATTATTATCCAGATTGAAAATCAGTTGTTCACTTGTTCTTCTTCTTAAAAAAATAAAATAAAATCTAATACTGTTTGCATAAGCGTAAGCAGCTGACAAATTTTGCTACCAAAAAATGCCCGCTTCTCTAATGGAGGTTCCAGTTTTCACGGGTTTTCATACAGTTTCTCGCATTTCCTTTTTGACCCATTTCTCTTCAAAGTCTGTTTTTTTCAGTTCCTTCTTTGGTCCCAAAAGTTTTTGTTGTAAAAGATCGAATTATAAATCGAGGCCTCTTGTTAAAATTTCGATGAGTATGGAGAAACAATCTAGCTCGTTAAATGGGTACGGAAACAACATCGAGGAGAATAGTGGCGTAGTCGAAGTGATTGCCATTGGTAGTAGGAAAGACGCTGTGCTTGAATTTTGCTTGGATTCGCCTTTTCAGTCGTCTTCTTTGAGATTTTGGTAAATGCCCTTTTAATCTTTTTCTTTTTTTGGTTTTTAAAAGTTTTAATTTTCCATAGGCATGCTTTTGGTAAATGGTTATGTTTTAATTTGCGTATTTACTATTTATACATGTTCCAAGAGGTAGAGCTGATTGGAAGTTTATGTTATTGTCAATGTTGCTTTGCTAGTAAGGTTTTCGATAACGGTTTTGTTGCAACATACTGTTGAAAGAGAGATATGTATTATGGTTTACAGTGTAATGGAAAAGAAGCTAACAGGAAGGGTCTTGTTGTCATGTTAATCTTGTTAAGCTCAAAAGTTATGTTTTTCTATGCCTGAGAACATTATTCGCCACCTGTCTTCAGTTAGGGTTGCATATAGAAACTCAAATCAGTTGCCAGTTGCCACTGAGATTATCACACTTTGTCTGTGACATAGGCTAGTGGAGACTACTTTCGTGTGGTTGTGTCTTAACATTATTAGGAGAACCTTCGGAAATCTGTATTGCGATAATGACTCGTATCTTGAGGCAAATCCTTGGTATTAGATATTTGTTTAATAAATTTAAGATACTATTATGCCTCATAGCTCAAATTACAACTGATGAAAGGTTTGACATGTACCCTCAAAACTTCTTCAGTGCTGTGAAGTGCCAAAATTGCTTCAAATTTCCTAATCTTTATTGTTCCTTTACAAATTGTGACTCAGGTTGTTGTTATGCATAGATATGTTTCTCTTCAAGTACACTTTCAAGCAATGTTCTTGTCATAAAGTTAAAATAAAAGCTTTGGTTAAGCTATAGTTGTCATCTATATTTTCCTTACTGATTTTTAATTTCGAGCCTCATCTCTTTTTCAATGCTTATAGATTTGAGATTCTCACCTACATCTTTCTTTTTCTTTCCAGGAATATTCTCATGAAAGACACATCAAATGTGCAGTTGCAACAAAGGTTCCTAGAAAAAGGTTTTGTCCTATCTTTAACTCTTTAGTTAGTTTATCATGCTATAAGCTATATCAACCATTATACCTAGACTATGAGATTGCATTGCAGCTATTTTACCTCAAAAATAATTTCTTATTGTTGGCTGTTTCTGTGAAGTTTCTTGCTTTACATGCAAATTCATATTTGCTGCTCCACTGAATGTGTTTTGGCATTGTTTTTCCTTGTCATTCTCTGGTATATAAAAGGCATTCTTATATTAACATTTTTTTGTAATCAGTTCAAGCATTCATCAGATGCTCTATGGCTCTTTTGTGCTACATGCAAAGTAGCATTATTGTAACTTTACTTTAGGAAGATCATTAAATCAAATCTCACTCTTACTAAGTCTCATGTTGTAGTTTAGTCAGTTATGAATTAGAATTAGTGCTTTTCTTTTGACTTGTTTTCTGGAAATAATTACCAATCATTAATATTTGAGTAATTCTTTATTGTACTTGGTTTTTGGATCAGTTTGCTTGCTTTGTGGCTATAAATTGACTTTGCTATAAATTGTTTGACCATAACCTAATTACATCAGTTGTGTAGTATACCATGTTGCAGCATTGAGATTAAGAGTAAAACAACTTAATAATTTCAAACTATAATATTTGCTAAAGTGGTAAAGATGGGGTGGGGTGGGGTCAATGTAGGTCTTAGATTCATACCTTATAGAGAAAGAAAAGGGGGAAAACAGGGATAACAAGACAGAAATAGAAAATGCTAAAAAGTTTGAACCTTTCTAGGGTTTATTACTTCTTGAACTTTGTATTTTGATATATTGATGTCTGTAAATTTCATAAACTTCTCTTTTATCCCATGCATGCAAAAACTTAAGCTAATTTTTGTTGTTCTTTTTGTTCTCTGTTCCAGAACTTACACCAAGGATTGTGGAAGATGCTATTTTTTTGCAGTCATGTTCAAAGACTATTATCCTTGTTTGTACATTCCTTGCCTTGGACTCTTGCATCTATTCTGTCATGTTTTAATTTTTTTTTTTTAAAAAATAAAAATAAAAATAGAAAACACTGAATACTAATTATTATTCATCATCAAATGAAATATTGTGCAGAAACTGTTTACAATGATGTTACAGTAACCCTCCTACTATGAATGAAATAAGATGCAAGTCTACAAGACTACAATAATAGAATACCAGTTGTGAACTAGATACAGTCAGAATGGTTATTATAACAGTATTTACTTATTGATAATCAAGTAGCATAAATACTTCACAAGGTTTCTCATATGTTTATTAGACTCCATAAAACTCTTGAACATCCACAGTTTCTATGCTATAATACTTTTACTTACCTTATACACTTGATATTTCTTTATGGCCTTGCAACTATTGAAAATTGCAAATGCTAGTTATATGAAAGCAAAGAGAGTTTTCTATTTCTCAGGCAATTTCCCTATTGGCCCAGTCGTTTCTTGGTTGTAATTTGAATTGATCTGAAAACTGGAAATAATACATTTGCTCTTTAGAATGCTAATTTTTATTCTATTTATCCTATTTGTCTCTCTCACCTTTTTGTAGTGTGCTCATGCTTAAGAGGATTGGTCAATAAGAAAATGCTGTATCACTTTTGAATTGGATGTGTGTGTGGGGGTGGGGGGGAGACAGACATGTGTATGGCTAGTTTTGACTCTGGATCTTACATCTTTTCTTTTAAAATATGTACAATATTCAAAAGCAGCATGTAAGAAGGGTTGTTGACATATATTTTGGCCTTCCATAGGATGATGCCTTTTCTTTTGTGCTGAATTTTGATAATGAAGTTACAAGATAAACTTGGTTTTTTCTGTATATATAATTATTTATTTATATCTTGGAAAAATATTAGTACTAATTTCCATTCAGTTGGTGAAAATTGTCAATATGCTCTTCTAGGTTGTTATAGTGTGCTTTCACATGAAATGAACTGAACCAATTTTTTCTGCTTCTTTTTTTCTGTCTATCAGGTGGCTGGTGCTGGATACGGCTTGGATCAAATTGCAGCAATGGATATTATTAAAGCAATAAGATCTGCCAACGGATTTGCTGTTGCTATTCTTTTAAAGCCTTTCAGCTTTGAGGGACAGAGGCGACTTGATGAGGTCAGTAATGCTCCGAAATTTTGACATTGCTTCCTTCTTTACCATAAAGAAATATGAAATTGTACTCCAAAAAATAAAGAATATATGATATAACAGTTTAAATCTATCCTGTATATAATTCTTTGCCATAAAATAAATGTCCACGTTTCAAGAACGGATTCTCTACTAAAAAGGTGACTTTAGAACAACAACAAAATCCATTCTTTTTTATATGTCTGTCTGTCTGTCTCATGGCTAATTGAGAATAAAGTGGATTATGCCATGACATTTTTGGTACTTATGTTTCGGTGTCCAGACTTCACATGGTTGCAAAATCAAAGTTAACATCCCTAATATTCCTTGAATACCAACCATTGGCAAAGTGATCTTATTTGATAGGTAAAATGTCAGTATTATTTTGGTATTAGACACATGAATCATACCATGAAATATTAAAGTTTACAAAAATGATTGAGCATAGACATGCAACCCAAAAGTATAGGAGAATTCGTATAGTCTATGATAAAAAGATTGACAAATTGATGGCATAGAACTTATTGGAGATGACCTGCTTAGTTGGAATTTTTTTGGGGGGCTAAAGCTCAAGATACTCAGCTTTTGGTTTTATAATTAAGCAGAATGACGGATGAGGATTTGAGGATCGAGTAGAGTTGAATATGCTTAAGATTTAAGAGGAAAATTCAAAATTGTACCCAGAGTCTATGGATCTTGTTGCAGGAATCTCGCAGAAGTTAACTCTTCTAAGTGCTTAGAGGGGGTTAATTGATAAGTACAAGCACGAAGTTATGTAGGCATATAGGCCTCCTTATGGTGTACCAACAGGGGGAGGTTTGAAATTTGAGGTTATTAGGTTATTTCGATAGCTGTGAACAACATTTCAAATTGATACTTTTCATGTTTCCTATTCAACACATTTCATAACTGTTAACTCAATTTGCAGGTCAAAGATTTGGCAGGAAAACTTCAAGAGCTTACAAACTTTTGTATTGGTAAGGATGATACAAGCATTTTGTTAGTTGAGTATTCACCATTTCTTTTAAAAATTACTGGATAACCAATTATTATCATTTATGAACTCCAAAAGCCTTATTATGGACATGTAGGAGCTTTTATTGTGACACTGCTAGGTTCACCCCCCAAGCTTATTCTAGGTTGTATCATGATGTTATTACCTGCCACTTTCATGAAGCTACTCGAACTCGGCACTTTTCACAAAACAAATAGCTGCTCTCTTTTAGCAGGGCATTAGGAGGTTTGCTATGTCTCTTTGTTTTATTCAAATTGCTTTGAGGGTTTCTCTTGGTGGTAGAAAATATGAGGCTACCTAGATAGGCAACCATTCTTCTTAGGGGTGGCTACCATGGAGAAGAAGATTGCATGTTTTCATTGATATGTGGTACCAAACAGATGGGCAGATTAGCAATATGATTGAAGTGTTTGGCCACTGGAGCTAACTGGATGTGTGATTCCGCATGCATGATGTGATTGCAGTAATCTGACATGGAAGCTCCAATCAGTCCTATCCTTGCTCTCCATGCATGTGTGATTACGATATTATAAACCTCGTGGACCTCTATGTTAACCCACCTATACTTGTTTGCTTAGGATTGTAGGACCCATAATTTCCTGTGCTTATTATCTGATCTTCCAGGCTGCTTTGTTCTTCTCAATTTATCTATGTAATTCCCTGCAATTAGCTGCAAGGGCGGTGGATACCTGAAGGCTGAAACCTTCCATTCTCTGGGTTATGATTGAATTAGTCTATTCTGCATAATTAGTGTTTTGGATTAACAATTTTTCCCTATAGAGACTCAATTTACTTTGTTTATTGAACCAATTCTGGCAAAATTAAAAAAACCCACCCATCTGAAAAGAACAGACGACATCCCTTCTAAAAGGTGATAACTACTAAAGTAACCCATCTACCATCAACTGTTATAAAATGCTCATCCCTGACACTCCATGGCTTTTAACAATTTAACTTTTTGCTAAAGTGCTGGGGTTCTCAAAATATAGTATTACATTTCATTTCATAAATTGTTCAAGATGCTTTCTGTATAACTGTTATGCTTCTCAAAGTGATAATTCCTACTTTGCTAGGTGGCCTAAATTTAAAGTTCAATAATTTATTTGCACAACTGGTTGTTTAGTTTTTAAATTCCACTTTGAATGATGGTCTTCAACTGATCGATGGACTATGTGAGCACTCCTCTTTGGTTGAGTAATTTCGTAGTTTAGCTTTGGTTATAAAGTTCATGCTTTCACTTTCATTGAGGTTGTTATGGAAAACTAAATTTCTGATGATTATAATAGAAGAAACAAAAGAAAAAAAGGAGGGGGGATTTTTTAAGTTACTTGCCAATAGTTGTTCCTAAATTGAATAAGTCACTTCTAATGCAAACAGTCCGCCCACTATGATGTCAGTAGTTCTCACTGATTTTTCCCTTTTGTTTTTCGTTATAGATTTGTTAACCTTAAAGTGGCACATTAAGTAGTAACTTCTTATTTGCAGATATAGACACTGATTCCTTGCTCAACAATGAGTTGGTAACTCTAGATGATGCTTTGAAAACTGCAAATAATGCTGTTTTACTTGCCATAAACACAATATCCGTGGTCATAAGTGTAAGCATTTCTTTTCCCTTATTTGGCTGGCAATAAAAATTTACACTATGCTTATGTCATTGGTGAAATCTGGGAGGTCTCCAGGAGATGCAAAGAAAACTTATTGATACGGTTCATGATAATATGAAAGAACTAGGAGTTTCAGAAGTTATAAATGTAAGTTGACCGGACCTTGTATTTTGTGCTTGTTATTACTTATTATTTCTCGAACTTTCATATTTTATTGTTAAACAATTTCTTTTTTCTTTATTTATTTTTTTGTTCATTATTCGTAATTTGTCTTTGCTTCCTGCTACTGGCACACTTTTTTCTTGACCTTGGTTGATTGAGGAACTTAGACATACAAAGTTTCTTTTTCCCAAATTATAAGATTTCATTATTTGCTCCTTTTTTGTTTTTCCTTAACTTTTCTAAGATGAATGCAAAATTGTACAGATTCTTGGAAAGTACAAAGAAGCAAAACTTGGTTTTGGAGCTGGTTACAATATAAGAACTTCAATTTCACAAGCTATGTATGACTGCCCTTTTATTGGTGCAGGGGTAAAGGTATGATTGAAGGAAATTTGACTGCAGATCTCGCATGAGTTTCATTTAAGATGTTGAGATATGTGTGTATATGCCTGCATGCATGACTTTGTATTTTGTGATGTTTAAGGCTCTCCTTCATCCTTTTTCCTCGTATGGTCTTCTTTGCTGTTAAAATCACATCAAAATATAATTGTTTTCAAATATTTTGTTTATATAAGCAGTCTACCCTTTTTCTCTGTGGCATGTTTTATTACAAGCTTTGACCATTTCATTTTTGAACATAGGACCTCAATGGCATGGTTATATGTGTTGTTGCAAGTTCAAATGTTATCAACAACAATGATGTGCGAGCCTTCTTGAATACATTTCGTCAAACTGCAGAGTACACAAAGGATATAATAATATCTGTAATTCATGAACCTAATCTGCAGCCCAACCTGCTAGTCACTACGATTGTCGTCTTGGGGTAAGAATTCTTGTTTTAAAAATAAATGGCAACCAATATATTACTATTTTCTCTTAGTTACACAATTGTCAGTTTGATATTCCTTAACTAGCTATATTATTTACCATGAAATTGTGATGTGTTAGGCATTTATCAGCTTATTAGTTTAGACTTTAGCCATGAATTTAAATTTATTTTCAGGCTTTTACCCCTTGCTTTTGTGGTTTGAGGTTTTGACACCTAAAAGATGAAAACTCCTTATAGACCATCACATTGCAAAGAATCATTTTTCTGTTAATTATTTGTGTAATTTTGTAAGGCTGCACAAACTAGTTGTTTCTGTCCATTGTTCATTACTTAAAAAGTATTCAGAAGTAATTTCCTTAACCACAAGGAGTAATTAAAGTTCCTAAGTGGTCTTAGCAGTTTTAGCTATATTCAAGTTTAAAGTGATATCAAAGGGTATGTTATTGTCATTAGGTATAATTGAAGTGTTGCTCTTGAGTGGTGAAATTTTCCCTTTTCCCTTTTCTTTTGATTGTTTGGAGGTAGCAACCTTCTTGTTCATGTCAATATTTGAACTATATCCAGGGCATTCTCTGTAAAGGTAAATTTAGCCCTTAAAACAATTATTCAACGTGTGATTAAGCCCTGTGACATTTATTTAGTTCAACTGGCCCCTCAAATTCTTCATGTTGGTTAATTGGGTAAAATTTATTCGAACAAACTGTTGATTTTACTAACTTGGCCATGGATTATCAATTAAAAAGCCAAAAGGACTACAGACAAAACTCAAAACTGTACCCAAGTTTACTAAAGTAGAAGATAAATTCCAATTTTGTTCAGGAAAAAGAGGGAAAATATAGGGAGGATGGTGAATTTGGTTTAGCCATATATGCCTACGAACAAGTATCTTTTCTCAAATCATGGAGATTTGTTCTCCAAAGCAAGCCTATAAAAATGGCAGGTCTTGCACCCGAGCATTTGGCTCAGTGGTTGGTGCATGCTCCCCTGCTCAAAAGAGCAGGGTTCGAATCCCCCATCCCCCAAACTATCAAAAAAAAAAAAATGGCAGGTCTTAGTGCTGGATGAGAATTTACAAGGCAAATAGGCATGACAATGAGTGGCATTGAAATCTTACCATGCAGCTTCCTCCCTTTCCTATCTTGACCACTACATAGATAGATGAATAGGTATGATAGCTTCTGTTAGGAGGTGGATATTTGATTGAAGTTTTATATGGAATTTACTCAATTCCTTAGGCTTCTCCATGGCCTGAGTTCATGGTAGCTATTATAGGTAAGCACAAACTTGATGTAGTTTTATGGTGACAATATCTACAGACTACGTATCATATACTTAGTTTTCATGGTTCCTGTTTTTGCTGTTTGAGATGTTACCAGTTCTCAATTACTGATATGTGGGTTATGAATCCAAGTTTTGTTGGCTGTTTTCTTTTCTTCTTAGTCCGTTCTGAAATTTTTGTGATTCCAGTCATCTTGAAGAACAAACTTCGCAGAAAAGCAACATCTTTACTAGGCTGGTGCAACATTTCCCATTTGTTTTTAATCTTTTGAGGAGACATCCTTCGCAGTCAGATGATTCTTACAGAAATGATGTCAAGGTTATTAATAGGACCGATTCCAATGAAAGGGAAAACAAAGTAGCGTTAGAAGGTATATCTAGAGGTTTCAGTGATTACTCTGGAGAAATTCAGAATGTACCAAACAGCAAATCTAGTGATATCTACTCTCTGAGGTTCAATTGTAACTCATTTGCACTTTAATTCTCTTTTGAGGTTCTTCTTCCATAACATGCTTGTAAAGCTCTGAAATGTTTTCTATTGTAGAAATTATGACAGTGGATCTGATCAAAATGATGTTGCTTTATTAGATGGAAAAACTGACTCTTCCAGCTATTATGATGAAATTATTGAAGGTAGCAATAGCAAATTTTCTTTGTTAGATTCGAGTAACTATTCACAATTTGATGATTCATGAATCATGATCCTCTAAGTAACCTTTAGAGAACCTGCAGATATTGCATATTAGAAAAGTGAATCAGCTCATTCATTTTCCAAACTATGGTAAAAACATGTTGTCCAGGTATTCCTACTCTTCATCGGGAGCCACTGAGTGGCTGGAACTTGGGTCCCGGACATCAGCTTGCACAGGAGTGGGCCAAAGAAAGAGCAGCTGACTCGGAAGCTACACCAGTGCTTGATAATCTCAGCATCTTCTGCCTTCCTGTTGGAGTAAGGGCTTCAGAAGAGTTGAAAGAGGGTGTCGATACCTTTCATGCCACAGAATTTTTAGAACCAAAATCTGAAAATGGTGTCAAAGCCCCAGAACTTCCTAGTTCAAGTAGGTCTTGGGGTGCATTGAATGATGCAAATATTGAAGTGATGAGGGAATTTTATAACACCACATCTACACTATTAAACGGAAAGACTGATGTTTCTAAGAAGCAGGGAGTACTTTCTGCTCGTGCTGCTTCTATGCTGGTAATCTGCATCTCATTTAAGTGATTTTTAACATGCTATCTCTTTTCTTCTAGTTCAGCTTTAAGGCATTTTAATTTTCTGGAATTCTTTGTTTGGGTCATGTACTGTAACATCAATTTTAAGGCATAATGAATATTCTTTGTCAATTTGCACTCCTACTAGTGTCTTATCCTTGTCTCAGGAGTTGTACAATCATACTAAGTAGGCTCCCACTAGAATGTCTTAAGTTATAAAACCTGTTTATTTATGATTAACTTGCCCTATTCATTTGTTTTCATGTCAGTTTAGAGTATTGGCCACTATCGTAAATTTTACAATAATTTAAGCATTCTTTAATTCTTATCTGAAACTGCATTTTGCAAAAGAGACATAGCTAGAATCCAGACTTTTTCCGTCTAAAAGTAATACCATTTGCAACATTGCCAAGAAGTTAATGGAAAAAGGTTATCTGAGTGCTGTTATTGAGAGTTTATCATTTCTTATTTTTTTAGTAATGACTGCTTTGTCTTTCATTTTTTGTCTGTCAGTTCAAATTATGGCTCTCTTTTACTGCAATCCTTATTTCGCTGATATGATTTTGAAAAATTAAACCTTATTCCAAAATTTTCTTAAAGATTCATTCCTTAATGTTTTACCATTTGGCATGTCAGTCATCTTTATTTTTGCCTTTGGAGTTACTGTTTTCTCTGAGTAAATGAAGACTTCGGTTCTAATTATTTTTTCTAACACAGGAAGCTGAACGAGACTCACCTAAAAAATGGAGTCCTATTGTGGAGATGCAGTACAGAGGAGGAGTCTACAAGGGACGATGCCAAGGAGGTCTTCCTGAAGGAAAGGTACTGTGAAATAGCCCTGGTTTATTTGAAAAAAAAAAAAAAAAAACTCCGTTTGTGAAGTATATATGTACTATGTTGCTCCGACTCTTCATTTTTCTTGAAGTACCCGTGTCCAATGCATATCCGGACATGAGTATAGGGATATGATCCTCCAAGGACTCTCCAAATACATGGAAATCTTAGAAAAAATTGAACATACCCGTGTCCGATACTCACACCCGAGTCCGAGTAACATAGTATATGTATATTCTTTTGGGAGATGAAATCAGATGACAGTTGAGTAAATTTTATATAGGGTCGTCTTATTCTTGGTGATGGAAGCATTTATGATGGTATGTGGCGCTATGGTAAGAGATCAGGTATGGGTACATTCTACTTCAGTAATGGGGATGTTTTCCAGGGATCTTGGAGAGATGATCTGATGCATGGCAAGGTTAGGCCTTTTCCCCCTTTTTCACTAACATAAGCTAGTCTTCAGTTTTGATAAAAATGGCAATTTTAAGAATGGGTTCTTTACCCACATTACCATATTTTATAAGTATCTGGTAAAAACTGTTTAACTTTTTTTCTCCAGCCATATCTGGTTCTTATTATTGAATTCAGCAAATTTGATTCTCTTCTTAGTCATTGCTCTAAATCCATCATCTTGATATGTTACTAGGTGACAATTGAGCAGGTTGGGATCGGGTTTGGGTTGGGTCACTTCTGGTCTAGTCATTTCAGATTCGGACCATTCTAGGTTTAAATCATCTCGTGTTCATGTTCTTCGGGTTTGACACAGATTATTCTAAAGAAAATTTTGGAATACTATATTCTTATTGAAATGATCGGATACAAAGACTTTATACAGCAAGGTATTGCTATTCAAGGAAAGTTTGACATTCTACTAATCTCTAGAAATCAGGAAACTATTATCTACTAATTTACAGCTAATCTCCTATAATTAGAAATACAAATCTGACCCTACAGTTACTGCTATTCATAGAAATCTCTGGATTTCAATCAATCCCGAATTTCCAACATATTCTGGTTCGGATCATTTCAGTCCAAATTTTTAAATCCATTTAAAGTTTGGGTTTGAGCTGGGTGGGTTCAGGTTGTTGGCTTTCCTTCATCAAATTGGATTAGGTTGGCTTCAGGTTCGGACTGTTTGAGTAGGTTTGCTTGAAAATGTTACCAAGTTCAGGAAAAACTCAAGGAACTTTAAGGTAGCAAGATTAGTTTTTGTGTTAAGCATCCAACTTAAAACCAATTGATAACAGGTGGAGGGGTCCAACTTTAATATAAGACCACAGGAAACCCAATACTTAATACATGTGGGATAACACCACTTAACATAAATATATGTGAATTATTAGATGGGAGAGAAGATGTATGTAGATGCAAAGAAGGAGAGAATAGTAATTGAAAGGAAAGCAACTGTGTCTTTCCATTCACATTGGATGGCAAAACTGCTGAACAGGAATAACCGTAGAGAACAAATCACTGTGAACCAAACAATTATAAAACTAGCTGCTGTTATTCTGGAAAATAAAAAAGATGTTGCTATTGTGGCATTTATATACTTCCAAGTACCTAAGTAATTGAGCTTTATCAAGAAAGATGTAACATGTTACAGTGGATACTCTATAGCACAATAAGACCATCAGTGCTCAACTAGGTAGTTTGTTTTTTTGATTGAGCATAAATGTAACATGTGCTTGACAGGTAATATATAAAATTTTCTAGTTTGCAATTCGGCTTCAGATTATGAAAAATCTAACCATTATCAAAGGAAAAATTGGAATTTGTAGAAAAATAATGCAGCTCAGCTTTTCAAGGAAGAATCTAAAGCATTTGCCGATAGGAAGGTTTACATATTTATATAAATTTCCCCTGTTTAATGAACCTCATGTATTCTTATGTTAGCATCCTCAGAATGCTGCAAATATATATATATATATATATATATAGAGAGAGAGAGAGAGAGAGAGAGAGAGAGAGAGAGAAAAAACAGGAAATAGAAAGAATTTGAGACATTAATGATGAAGAAAATGTTAGATCTAAAGGAAGAAAAGAAAAGGACTTGGGGAAGAAAACTCTAAGATTTAAAAGAACGAAAAAACTGAAGAAAATGGAAATGAAATGGATGTTTAGATGAAACTAAGGTGGAGACTAGGGTGTTTGTGAGGGTTTCAAAGAGATCTAGAATTGTGTTATCATGGTTGCTTTCTCAGAGAGAGAAACTAAGAAAGAAAACTGAACGAAAGGGAAAGTGAAGGTTTTGCCAATTTAAAGAGATAAAATTATGTCTAGAAAGAAGAAAATGCTATGTTAGTCTAAACCTTTCACTTTAGCATATCCTTAGCTTTGTTAACATTTTTTTTCTTTCCAAAAGTGCCTATCCTTTTGTAGGCTACTTGCATCTAAAGACCTTCATGAATTAAACTAGTGTATTTATTTTGTTTTTTTTCTTTTAATACAGAGCTTTTATTTTGTTTCTGGTTCTGATAGGCTATATATGTACTGTTCTTTCTTACTTATTGGTGATAAAGTTATTCATACATGGTCATGTAGGGTTGGTTTTATTTTCACACTGGAGATCGGTGGTTTGTGAACTTTTGGAAGGGAAAGGCCAATGGTGAAGGCCGCTTCTATTCAAAATCTGGCAATGTCTTCTTTGGTCATTTTGAAGATGGTTGGCGACATGGCCACTTCCTTTGTATTACTGTTGATGGAGCAAGGTGTGTATCCAGATCATGATGCAACTTACATTACATGTCATATCTCAGAACCCGTATAAACCTATGTTACTCCGGCTCTTCATGTTTTTGAAGTACCTTTATCTGACACCAATATCCGACCCATATCCAGACATGGGTATGGTGATATGACCCTCCAAAGACTTTTCAAATATATGGAAAAACTAAAAAAAGAAAATTGAACGTACCCGTGTCGGACATATACGTGTATCTGACACTTACACCCTAGTCCGAGTAACATAGGTATAAACATTTGACCATTAATTACTTTTGGTTTCCTTGTTATACTAATCAACGGACGGTTGAATATGTACTGAAATTTATAACTTCAATTGTTTATGAATCTAGCATCTCACAAACGAACATGTGATATTATCTTTTACTCCAGATATAGAATTCATGTAGCCTAGGTTAAATTAAGTTTAGCGCTGCTTGCATCATATGTGAAAAGCATGCCTGCATCTTGAAAGCACAATTGTTGGGAAAATTCAGATAAGACTTTGAGCATTATGTAGGATAAGTTTTTCTTCATTTCTTCCATGATATCTGGTAGCCACACAGGGAAACCCCTCCCGGAATCTATATTGCTCCGAGTCTTTATTTTTCTTGAAATACATGTATCTGATGCATATCCGCACATGGGTATGGAGATATGATCCTCCAAGGACCCTCCAAATACATGAAAATATTATCTGAGTCCGAGTAACATAGCTCAGAATAAATCGCTACGTTGAATAGATTCTGCTATGCAAAGTGCATATCCTGCCCGGGTTTCCCTTACATGACTTGTTTTTGTTTGCACTCTCTACATTGTTACACGACTTCTATATTTACAGGTGCACTGAAATCTGGAAAGAGGGTGTTCTCATGAGCCGGCAGCCGCTAGATGCTGATGCTGTTCTTGGATAAAATCTCTAGTCATGGTCTGTTGGCTTTATCATTTCTTTTTATTTATGTGATATAGTTAGGGATTTAAATTGCGGTCGCAGACGCGTTTTCAGTCGCGTCGGGTTTATCGCGGTTGCGTACATAATGAATGTTACCGTGAACAATTGCGGTAAATATCGACCGTAAATATCAGTAATGAAAAATGCCAAAATCGCAAAATAACGGTCATAGCATCGCGTTGTGACCGTTATTTAAATCCATGGATATAGTTGTGACCGTTATTTAAATCCATGGATATAGCCACTATCTTTACACTCCTTGTTCAGAAGTAATGTTGCATATCTATGTAGCCCATGTACATTATTTCTTCATAGCACACATCTAAATTGAGAAACCTTAAAATTTTATCTGTTTGAAGTTTGGGGTATTTAAAGTTGTTCATATGTTAGATTCTATCACCTCTAATGAAAAACAGAGCTGATTGGAGTAGATATTTGAAGTAGAAAGAAATAAAATTGAACATTTATATTATCTGAACTTTTTATTTTTTTTAATGTATTCATGCCCTACACCTATATCTTACACATTTTGTACATGTGTTATATAAAAACTTTTAAAAAATTAAACATATCCGTATCGAATACATATCTGTATTCGACACTCATCTCGAGTAGGTTAACATAGTTGATCATTAAATAAATGAAATATACATTAAAGATTTTAGTTTTCATTTTACATTTTTGTCTTTCTTTTTACTGAAAAGGTTTTGCTGGAAGACCTTTCAAACATTTCATGTTTAGGCATATACTTACCAAAAAAGAGCTCATTCTGGTGAGCCCTACTTTGGGTGTTAAGTTTAGACAAATAAAGCTTCTTTAACAACCAGATACATTATCTTGCTGACATTTCTCATGTAGCAAAAAGAAAATGAAATATACTTCGATTAAAGAAGGAAAAAAAAAACAAAGCCAATGGACAATATAAGATCACTATCATCAAATCAGTATGTAAATGACAATTATCACAAAAATCAAAAGGAACAAGAAAGCTTACCAAATAATTTAAACATATGTACAATTTCAATCAATGTTCTTCCTCTTGCTGAACATCCATCTCTGGAGGTGGGGAATCAAAATGGCGTAAAGAACTGAGACTGTAACACAGTTAGGAAAATAGAGAAACCATCTTTGAGGAAAAAGTTCCAGATCATGTTAACTTACAATGAATAGCTATGTTACTCGGATTCGGGGTAAGTGTCGAATACGAGTATGTGTCCGAAACGGGTATGCTCAATTTTTTCTAAGTTTTTTCATATATTTGGAGGATCATACCCTCATACCTAAACCTGTCCATGGGCCAGGCCACGGTCCGGAAGAAAGAAAATTTGCTTGCCCAAGCCCGTTTCGGGCCTGGGCCGACCCATAAGCTTGTTTCACTATTCATAAATTATTAAAATATTAAAAATTAATTTTTATATTAATTTTTATATTAATTTTATAATTAAATTTAAATTATTTTTTTTATTTAATAAATAGTAATGCGAGCTAAGTCGGATCGGCCCAAATTACAAAATATCTTGTCCAATCTCGGCCCAAAATAAGCCGAGCCTACCTGGTGGGGCGGGCTACCCGACTCGTGGACAAGTCTACTCATACCCTTGTCCGAATATGGTCGGACATAGATGCCGGACACGGATATTTCAAGAAAAATGAAGAGTCGGAGTAACATAGATGAATAGTATGATAGAAAAAAAAAAGAATTGTCCATATTTAGACAGCAAGAGTACCTGCAATTGTGAGGGACCCTCCAGGAGATAATAGATTCATTCTTCAAATCCGGAGGCAATGACGTGAAAGCTCTCCAATCTTGAAGCATAATTTTGATATCATGAAGCTTGCTATCCATACCATAACAGCAATTTACATGCATTGTGCATACTACATTAAAATCTCTGCTAGGTTCACAAAGACCACCAAAATAAGCAGTATCCAAAAATCTAATCTTCAATCCAATATCTGAGATGAAAGGATGAAACTTGATCTTATTGAGAACATCCTGATCATGATATCCTGGATAAGTTTCACGTGAAGAATACCAGAATTTATAGAATGCTATTGACCGATTATTAGACTTTACATAGTTAAATCCTCCATTGGGTCTGTTATTCATATCATCAGATCTGCCTAAAAAATTGTCACATGCAATCTGGAAATCAGCATCAGGAAAGAACCGTGGAAATGGATCCCTAAACCACATGATATCAGCATCCTGGAGAAGTAAACCAAGGAAAAAAGCATTAAATATGCAGATAGGAACCTTCACAAGGTTCATTAGATTTGGATAAGATCCCTAAATATAACTGAGAAAAGGTATAAACATGTGAGACAAGACTGCATCCAAGAGAAAAAGGTTGTAATCACATCACCCCCTATGTTGCTCGGACTCCGGAGTGAGTGTCGGATACAGGTATGCTCAATTTTTTTTTTAAGTTTTTCTATATATTTGGAAGATCGTACCTTCATACCCCTGTCTGAATATGTGTCGGACATGAATACTTCAGCGAAAATGAAGAGTCGGAGTAACATAGGTCACTCCAACTATTCCCAGCTATCCTTCTCCCCCTTTGTATATCAACATGGTAAACAATACGTGTATCTAAGTTTGTCTATTTCTACGACCAAAAATAAATAGTGATACATTTCACAACAGACAACAGTTACAGCATCACAGAAAACCTTTGCAAGAACAAAGAACTCTTGTTAGTGCAAAAATAATTGTCAATACTCAATACTTAATACATAAGTGTACCAGTATTGCATCAAGAAGACACAAGCCATAGTCCTGTTTTGACATTCTAACCAACATTCTACAAAATTAGATGGGGTCCCAGGATGTTTTTTAATTTATTATATTATACAGAAAGTAAAACATGTGTTCTTCAGAAAATCATGAATGAAGACTCTTTTTTTAGCAGTAAGATTATTCCTGGAAAAAAGGAAAACCAGCATGAACCATGTGAACATAGAACCTTTCAGTTAGATATCAGGCTACACATATAGGAAGAATCATCATTCTAAAACAGAAACATTCATGTGAACAACAAATTGAACGAGCTTGGTCAAATTAATGAGATTAAGTTTTCGAGAAATAGAAAAGGCAAATACCGTGAAAACAAAACTGTAACCCAACTCGAGGACAGATCGCAAGAAATCAATCCTTCTCCACATCATCTTCAAGTAGTGTGGGGTCATAAAGTATGCTTCCTGATGAAAATCATCATCCTCGGTGACAAGAGCAAAGCAATGCTTATGTACAATTCGACAACGATTATATGCCTTCTCATCCAAGGCAATAATCACCAAATGGTCCAAAAGCTTAAGTGTGCCATCTCCAAGCATAAAGCTCTTGAGGAAATGGTCAACAACTGAATTGGGACTTGCCCAGGCATCATTTAAAGTTGTTAAAATAACAGTCTTGTTCACCATGGAAGCATTCTTCAAAACTTCTTCAAGCTGTTGCGTGGGATTCTGCAAGAAAACAACAAAGCACTAAAGTAAACACTAAATTCACATTCAAATTAAGTATGCAGTACCCCCAACATCGAGCATGAGGAAACGTCATATATATGAAGTCATCAAACAGAATAAATTCATAATTTTGATAAGATGAATTCCATGAACAGAAGGAAGAATCTACAAACTAACACGCCGGCGTTAATCCATTAAAGTTGTTGCATTACTAAAAATTTTGCTATCCAAAAATTATCATGGAATCCTTACAGTCTCTCTACTAAGAACTAACTCTATCAGGCAGGGGAAATTTAAAACTGAATTAGCCAATTTAATTCTTAATTTACACCGACATGCTAAATAGTTAATAATATTTACTCTACTTGTAAGAAACCAAGTAACCGTTTTTCAAATCTAATTCATCAGGAAATTATTCATATAATTTGAAGTTAACTTTCACTTAGTTCAATTAAAAAAAAAAGAAACAAAGATAAAATAGAAAGAAAAGGAAAAGGAAAAGAGAACTAACAGGAGAAGAGTAGTTATTGAAGTAGGAAGGGAAAATGCTAGCGAAAGAGGAAGAAGAAAGGGAACCGGACGACAAACGGAGGAAACGGAGGGAATCAGTGGCAGTGTAAAGAAGCAAAGCGGAAAGAGTGACGACCGTGAAAATGAGAGCTACTCGGCGGATGAGCATCGAAATTTCGGGAGACATACCGGCGGAAGAAGAGGAAGCGGAAGCGAAAGAGCAGTCACGGGGAGGAAGAGGAGGAGGAGGAGCGAAGGAACAACAGGTTGAAACCGCTGAAGAAGGAGGAAACCGTCTCCTATGAAACCTTAAAGCCAACTGTCGCGGGAACGACATCAACCAAGAACAACAATACTATTTTCCATTTTTTTATTTTTAAAAAAAAAAACCATTAAAAAAAGAAGAAAAAAAATGGAAGAACATGAAAGAGGCTGGCTGTTCCAGATTTTCCGATTTTTCAGTTTATTAAGGAAACATAAGACTGAACAAAGAGAAACCTTAACCGGTTTGCCAACCTGACAAAGTGGGCCCCAATCGGCCACGCCTACCCCATCTTATAATTAATATATATTTTTTTTAAGATGTAATCTCAGATATGATTAAAAATTATCAAATTATTATATTACATTAATTAAGATTAAACAAACCTATTAACACTTCTTCTTCTTCTTTTGTTTTTTTTCTCTTTAATCCACGTAATGGGCGTTGAATTTTATTGACAAATTTGTTTTTTTTTGTTTGTTTAATGTTTAGCTTAGTAAAAAAAATTACAAAGTCAAATCCTTATGGTTTTTTTTTTCTTTCTAATTAATAATCTTTAATTGCGATTTATATCTAATCCCTTTGTTTAAAACGGATGTTAATTGAGATATGGAAAAGTCTTAATGAATCCCCCATTCCCATATCTTTCACTTTCATCTAGAAAGCAATCAAACACTACAAGATAAATACAAATTTATTATTTGATTTTGATTAAAATATTAGATTTATTATCTGTAACGATTCGATTTGTCGATTCAAATATGAATTCTTAACTATTTAGTTTATATATTTGTAAATGTAAAAAAAAAATGTTCGTAAAAAGATTCAAACTTTGGCATACAACTCTTATTACTTAAGATTAGTTTTATCAAGTGAATTAATCTTAAATTTTAAAATAATTTACTACTAAAATAAAATTATATTTTAAAATTTTACTTAAATTAAATTATCAATTATAATGAAATAAAATAATAATTTAGCAACACTTTATCCAAAATAAAAATATAATAAAAAATTAATTATGAAATTAACTTAGTTAATTATTTTTTAATTATAAACATAATGTATGAAATTAAATTAATAAAAAAATTAATAGTAAGTAAAGATACAATCCTTAACACATTGACATACATGATAAATTTATATTATATAAATCTTAACATATTAATATATATATATATATAGTTTTTTTTGTAACTTTTTATAATAAAATAAAAAATTTATTTATTTTTTATGAACTTAGTAGCAAATAAAGTTAAATATTATGATCATTAACAAGTTAATCTAAATCATATGATAAGATATTATAAATTTAAAAACAACCATTTATTCTAAATAACATATATAACGGTAAAAAAATAATTTATTATATATCACATGATAAGGTATATAACATAAGGTACAAATCATTCAATGACCAATTTTATATACTTTTAAAAAATCACGTAATAAAATTTAAGAGATTATAAAATTTAAAAATAAAATTTTTATTATAAATAACATGTATATTATATAACGATAAGAGATTATATAATTTAATATAAATCATATGATAAAAAAAAATATTATAACGTAACATACAAATTATTATGATAAAATACATTATATCATTATCAATAACCTAATTTATATATTTTATTTTTAATTACAGAAAATAAATTGTATGAATTTAGCTTAATAAAAAAAGAATTTAGCTTAATCGTAAATTTTTATTGATAAATTACTAAATTAAGCCAACATATAAAATGTAATTAATCATAAATAAAGTAATAAACCAACCATAACGGCAGCGCCGAAGCAGGAGCAGGAGGCGGCGGCTGTCATGTACAAAATAGAAAAGGCGGCTGATGGAACGTTACCAGGAATTTTTATACTTTGGTACGTCAATGACAAAGAACACTTGAAGCTGAAGCTGAAGCTGGACAAACTTGAGCCGCCTGTTATTATCAACGAGAAAATGATGAATATGTTAAAAAGTTTTGAGTGGTTAAGCTTTCTTTTTCTTTTTCTCTATTCAAATGATCTATTATTCGTTTTATTTCTCCCCTATCTTTTAATTTTCAACAAAATGGTGTCAAAATTTACTTTAAACACTTTATTTTCTTTTTTGTTTATTACATAAAAGTTAATCAACTTTTAAGTTACATATTGAATGATGTTTTTTCTTTTTTAATTTCACAAATCTCACCCTTCTTGTCCATGACTCCAATTTTAGACCTTCAAAAATGAAATTTATTGAAATGTTTCTTTGAAGACATTTTTTTTTGTTGATAATTTATGTTTGTTTTTTACTTTAAATTAGAAAGTTACTTATATAATTTTAGTGATATATTTTACCCATTAAAATTTCTTTTCTTTTCTTTTTTTTGAAAAAGTTAAAATTAAATATTTAAATATGACTACATATTCCAAATTATAAAGCTTTGTTAATTTTTTGTACCATTTCTTTTAAACTCCAAAAGAAAGACAAAGAACATATATATGGGTAAAATATATGTTATCACTTATCTCAAAGTTGAGGAGAATATGAAATTCAAAAGAAAGCTAAAAGATATGGTTTAATTTTTAACATTTTCATTCATACTTGTTGTTAATGTAATCAATTGTAATTAGAGAGATTTTAACGATTTTAATATTTAAAAAAATATTAAAGATAGTGATCATGATTACGAATATAATTCTCTCTTAAATTAATGAGAATCTCTTATATATAAAAGGCATTCCAATATAGATTTTTATACAACTAAAAATACATGAATTCCATTTCTTGTAATTATTGGTTACAAACAGTGAATAAAAAACCGGATCGATCGGTCGGACTGGTTGAACTGAAAACTGGTGGCCTATTCAGTCCAGTGAGTGTTAAAAACCGAATTTAATCGAACCGATCAAAAATCGATTCAATCGGTAAAAAATCGGAAAAATCGAGAAAAAACTATTTTTTAATTATTTTTTTCAAAAATATTTTTTGTAAGTGATGAGATTTGAACTCATAACCCCTTGGAATTATAATAAAGACCATACCACTAAGCTAAATGCTTATTTTTATTTATTATTTATTATATTTAATATTTATTTAACATTAAAAATATTTAAAAATCTTATTTAAAGTGTCCAATCGGTTCAAACGATTCAATTGAACAGAAAATCAAAAGTCACACTGATTTAACATCCAGTCCGATTTTTTCAACCTTGGTTACAAATGAATATATGAAATCAAAACCCGCTCAGATAGATGTATTGAACGTTATAAACCTCGCATGGTAGCCAAAGGTTATACTCAAGACTAAGGAACATATTATGAGAAAACTTTTGTTTCTGTGGCTTGAATAACTTCTTTGTGCGGTTGTTAGCCACTGTTGTTATTAAATATTGGAAACTTTTTCAGATGGATGTCAAAAATGTTTTTCTCAATTGTGATTTACAGAAGAAAAAAAATATACATGTTGCCTACGCTCGATTATTCTCATCCTACTCATAAAGTTTGTAAGTTTCAACGAGTTTTCTATGGTTTGAAACAGATACCCAGAACATGGTTTGCCAAATTCAGTTCTAGTATTACTCAAGTTGGTTTTACTTCTAGCTCTCATGATTCAACGTTATTTGTTCGACATACTAATCATAACATTGCTATTCTTCTTCTCTATGTGGATGATATGATTATCATTAGCAATAATCAGTCTTAATTATCGAATACAACAGTTTCTTCATCGACAATTTGAAAAGAATCTTGCTCTCTCAATTATTTTTTTGGGCATGAAGTATATTCCAACTCTGATCGCTATTATCTCTTTTAAGCTAAGTATGCATCTAATTTACTTTCTCGGACTAGCATTACTGACGGTAAAATTGTCTGTACTCTTTTGATGGGATTGAAGTATCTTCCAATTCTGATGGCTTCTATCTCTCTCAAGCTAAGTATGCATCTGATTTACTTAAATGGTTGACATTACTAACAATAAAACTAAATGAACTTCTTTGGAGTATAATGTTAAACTTACTTCGAAGGAGGGTACTTTGCTCACTGATCCTACCTTATATCTTCAACTTGTTGGCAGTATGGTCTTTCTCACAATGACTCGGCCCCATATTACCTATGTTATTCTTTAGTTAACCAATTTATGGATGCTCTTTGTTCAACTCATTTCTCAGCTGTTCTTCGGATTCTCTGCTATCTCAAAAGCACACTATTTTATGGAATTCATTTCTCTAATCACACTTCTTTGGTTCTTTTTGGGCATTTTGATACTAAGTGAACAAAAAATCCTACAGATCGTCATTTTATCATTGGTTATTGTTCATTTTTGGGATATAAACTCATTTCTTGGCTAAGTAAAAAACAAACTATAATTGTTCGATTTAGCACTAAATCTGAATATCGTGCTTTATTGATGCAACTTCAAAGTTACTTTTGCTTCGTCGATTACTAGAAGATATAAGAATCTCAGCATCTTCCATCACCAGACTTCATTGTGATCATTAAACATAGAGATTGATTGCCATTTTGTATGCCATCATGCTATAGAAATGACTATTCATTTGTCTTTTGTGTCTTCTTCAACTCAAACAGCTGATATCTTTACCAACATAGATTTTTCTTATTGCTTTTAAGAGTTGGTTAACAAACTCAAATTGACATCTATAATAGCACCTTGAGTGTTCGAAGGGATGTTAATGTAATAAATGTAGTCCATTGTAATTAGAAAGTTATTAAGGATTGCAATTAGAGAGAAATTAGGGATTGCGATATGCGATCATGATTACGATATGATTATCTCTTAAATTAATAAGAGAATCTCTTGTATAGATAAGACACTCTTATTCAAATTTTATGCACTTAAAAATACAATAATTTCGTTTCTTGTAACACTTGCCAATGCCATAACAATAGTTTTTTTTTTTTTTTTAATGTAACAATTGTTATAACGGCGGTGAAATTTTAAAACTTTAAAAACATATAATATTTAAATAATTGACACAACTATTTTTTATTTATAATTTAATAAATAAGTGTCAATTATTTAATTTAATTTCATTTGTAAAGTTTAAAAATTACATTGTGGAAATATAATATAAATTTTCATTTGTTGCATATATATATAAATAACATGCATTATGTCTTTGCTTATTCTAAGCATTAACCTTCTGGCTTCTACCATGATTCATAAACTTAAAATTTTAATCAATTTAACCTATTGAAACCCTAGATAAGGGATTTCTCTTCACCAATGTCATCCATTAATATAATTGGCCGGTCATGTGTAGACTTGTTCATAGGTCGGGCCGCGGCACAATTTTTTTTATTCTCTTATTCAAGCCCAGTCCATAGACTCGATTTACTGTTCATAAATATTAAAATATTAAAAAATATATTTTATATTAATATTTTTATAATTAAACTTAAATAAAAAAAAATTTATTGGATGAATAATAATTCGAGCTGAACAGGACATGTCCGAATTGAAAAAAATTTATCCAGACCCGACCCAGTCCGCTCGCTCCTTGAACAAGTCTAACCATGTGAACCATAGAAACTTTTTACTACTAGTTAAAATATCCCAAACAAGGTAATATACCTGGTCACCAAAATATTAATGATTTTATTCAATTACATAAATTTTGAGAAATATAAGTTTCGGAATTTTAAGAAATAAAGATATAAGGAATGATATGAAAGTTAGATGGAAAACTATGAATCAAAATTAGCACTTTAACCTTTGAAGTTGAGCTTTCAAACTTAAGAATTTAGACCGTTGATTTTTCTAATTTCTTATTCTTCTCCTTTTTTTTTTTTTTTTGGTTTACTAATATTATTGACTAATAATTAATGTAGAATATTAATTGAACGACTATGACAACTACCTAATTCACTTATTTATAATAAATTGGGCCCTTTCATAGTTTATGTTGTCACATATCCATAAAATAACATTTTATGTTTGATTTTTTTTAAGATGAGTTAATATGTTAGGTATTTGATGATGATTTTGTTTTTGATACATTATCATTGAAATTTTTTTAATTTTTTAATAAATTATCACATGTTTATTTCTTTTTTAAATTAGTTTTTTTAAATATACCATAAGGGTATATGTCACGTTGCTAATCTCGGTTGCGAAATTTAAAAATTTCATTAGCGACGGATGAGATAATTTCTCTTTTAGTGTTTCAATTAAGCATAAAGTTTGTTTTTGATACATTGACGGTGAATTTTAACTTTACAAGCGAGTTAAGAAGTTGTTGTCACAAGTCTCACTTCTTTTTTAATTTATTTTTTATTATACTTTAAAATATGTGTTACCCTACTAATTTTATTTGTGAAGTCTAATAATTTCACCACCAAATACGATAATTCTCTTAAACATATATATTTCTTTGAGTTTCTTTTTCACACGCTTCCAATATTTGTTCATTCTCCAAAAGTCTCTACTCGCATTCCAAATCTTGCCACAACAAAAAAGAGATGGTCAACTAGTTGAAAATATCAACAATATATTTCCAAAGCAAAGCTCTATAATATGCAATTTTTAAAATCATATATATCATTGATTATATATTAAGCTCAAAAAGATGTCACATTTGAATATTAGTATTCATATGGTTTTATAAGTTGCTTGTAAATGTAATCAAATTGCATAGAAAATCTGATAATTTTTTTATTTTGGATTCATTCAATCTAACTCATTCAGTTTTTTCTTCTTACTTTTCCATTTTCAAGAAAATTATTGTGAATTTGAATAATCAATATTAGGGTGAAACATATTTCATAATCCAATTAAATACAAATAAAAACTTCTTTTTATTCAAATTATGTCTTATAATTTTTTTTTTAAAAATAATTATTTATTACACATCATATGAAGGAATTGCATAATGAATATTTATTTCAGCAAGTTCATTAACGATTTTTGTAATAAATAATTGACTTTTTCAAAAACATGACATGATTTTTTTTCTTCAAATGATTTATATGAAAAAGATATATGATAAAGTAAAGTAACATATACGTAAAATATAATTAATTTTATAATATTATGTTTGAAAACATGAATTTGAGAGAGTGAATTTGGATTTCAATTACTACATAAATTGTGAGAATCAAATGTACACAATATACACGAATTAATTAAGATTCAATATGGTTATATGTTTGAAAGTATTTCAAATTCACAAATAAATAAACATCCAATAAACATGAATTTAAAAAATAATTATGAATATTATATTTTCATGTAATTTATTACATAATTTACATTAATTTTAAAATCCGAATTCATTTTTTAAAATTCAAATTTTCAAACCTATCCTACAAGCCAAAATCCAAAAATAAGAACCTTATGTAATAAAAGTCACAACCACCATTACATTCAAAAAATCTACATTTAAATCATGCTAGTTGCATTAAAATTTATAATCAACTTACCAAATCTAAAACCATCTTAAATTATACTCTCATGAATGGCTATCCAAGTATCTAATATGTATTGGTTAAGGATGATGGAGTTTTTGGTTAGCTTGAAAATTGAAATAATGGTCCAATCGGTAACAATTGTAGATTATTATTTTTTTGCCAAGAATTGGTTTCTTTAATTTTCTCTTTTGCAGTTTGATTAGGCATTTTATTTCTAGATCTTTTATTATGTTTGGATTTACATTTTAAATACTTTAAGAAAGAGATATTTATATAACATGCAATTTAGAGATCACATTGCTTGGACATTTGAGACATGGCATTGGAAAATTTTAGATTTAGGATTTAGGGTTATGGGCTTTTTTAGAAGAAAAAGTGATTTTGGGCTTTTGGATAAGAAAATATGGGTTTTCAGCATTTTTAACGTTTGGGAGAATGAAAAAAAAAAAAAAAAGACAAAGGAAGAAAGCAAATCAAAAGATTTTCAACAAATTTTTTTTTTTATTTTAAATTTCATTGTTTTTTTTTTGGATAAGCAAAGTTTTTATTTATCCAAAAGCAGCATATACTGCTACATCAAAACAACCAGCATAGCTGGCAAACAAATGTACTATTTTACAATGTCTTCTTTACATAGCTAAGAACCAATTATGCTATCAGTGAGCTTTTTAACCCCCATACTACATGCAAATCTCTATTAACAGTATCATCCTTTATGGTTTTCATCCCCCCTAGTCTATAGCTAACCTCCTCCTTAAATTTCATTGTTACCAATTGGAATTAAGCAGATATTTATACTGACATATGTAAAACATTATAAAAACGAGAAGACAAGTTAATCAAGAAAATGGAATTGGAAACAGAGGATTAACATTTCCTTTCCATCAAAGCAAATCCCTGGGATTTGAACAATCATTGACCTAATTTTTGCATGTTTGTTTTGGCATATAGATCTCTTGATGTCTTTCTGGCTTGGGTTGAAAGGGATTGAACTGAAAGAAAGTTGGTGAATTTTACGCATGTTGAATTTATTGAGAATGAGCAAACAATTAAGGGAGCATTGGAATTAAGATTTTGAAGTGAGTTATGATACTTAAATCAATAAATATTTGATAGAAAATGAGAAAAGTAAGGAGATAATAATTAAAGAATGAATAACCTAGAGTTTTAAGCCTTAGTTAATATTTTTTTTTATACTCTAAAACATGTGCTATAAGGTTAGCCGTTGTACCTTACAGTTGTGATAATTAATTGTCTTTGATTGACTCGTGAGTTCAATCTAACTTGAACATGTGTTGACTCTTTCTTGAAATTATATGGTAACTCTTTGATGTTAGGCCTTATGAGCCTACTTCTATATTGGATCTTAAGTTTTGGAAGATATTGGGTATAACAATTGTCCATAAACTTTGGGTAACTTATAAAGTGATCATCCTCTCGTCTGAAATTTCAAAAAAAAATGGTAGAATTTATTATAATTGCCTTGTGGTGACTAAGAACACAACATATAGTTATTTGATACAATAATTATTGATATACTTGATGTTTTACATTGAAAATTATTTATTATTATACTAAAATTTTCATCATTTAAAAACAATATTAATATATTATATCATTTACGTACAATACACATGTAAAATTAATTAATATATGCAAAAGAATATATACACTAAATATTAAACTGACAGCTTTGGTCTCCACCAAGTTGGTAACAAAGGGATAAACTCAATTACTATAATTTAGAAAATAATAATAAAAATGCTTAATTGGGTTAAATTATACTTAATTTTTTGCTGATAGTACAAGAAGAGATTGTCTCCACTCTATCTAAATTTTTTTTTTTTTTTTTCATACTGTCATTTTTTTGCCTAATTTTTCTTATTTTTTTTCTCTTTTTCGTCATTTGTGTAGTATTTCCACAAAGTTAAGAGAATAGGGAACAAAAAAAATTTGTACAAAGAAGGTCGTACTTTGGAGATAGTAAAAGAGGTTGTAAATATTGAAATTCGAATCTCAAATTTGTTGGATATTGTCTAAAATGATTAAATGAATCAACTGAATTAAGTCCATATTCGAAAGGTAGAGGAATTTGAACTTAAATATTGAACTCTTAGTATTGGCATTAAGCCAAGTTTGAGTTGCGGCCTTAGATTAATAATCACAAGCAAGTAATTAATCCTTTCATTTTTATGCATAGTTTAATTTATTTTGTTTTTAACATTATTTAAATAATTTACTGCATGCATGTTTCATACGATCAATTTTCTCAAAGAAATACCCTACCCTACCTTGGCTTGGCTCATTGGTTCTTAGTTTCTCTCAATGAAGGAAGTTTAATACAGGTGTTTAGGGTCGGGCGGATCTAAGTATGATATCAATATCACATATATTTATCTAAGTCCAGTTCGACCTAAAATATGGGTCTCAAATTCTGTCAAGTCCGTCCATAATTATAAATGGATAGTCCAAGCTCGATCGTTTAGATCCACCTTTTTTTTTTAAATAATTAAACAAATATATTATTTTTATTTGATTTTTAATAATTTTATCTTTTTTTTATTATTAAATTCTAAAATATGGATAACTTAAACATATTTTTAAATGTTTATACTTAAATATTATATATATATTTTTTATATGATATAAATTACATAATATATAAATATAAAATTAAAATTAATATATTATATTATATAAATGAAAAATGGGTCGAGCTAAGCTATAAATATAAAAATAATATTTTATATAAATGAAAAACTAGTCAGACCGAGTTTGAACCTTGTTGTTGGAGTCAAGACCCGGCCAATTTTTTAAATGGACCTCAATTTTTTTTTTTGCTCAAGTTCATATTTCGAGCTTAATATTTTAACGAACTCTCTCAAATATCAAATAGACTTTCGGGCTTGAACGAGTAATCTGACCATTGAATCTAAAGTCTTACTCCGACCAAATCTCACTTCCTCCAACTTTTAACTTGAAATTTAACCCATCAAAAGAAAATCAACACTCCAATTTCTCAAAGCTCTAATTTAATTAGTTCTTCATGTTTAAGTATTATTCGGATACGTAAAAATTACTGTGAATCCAATCCATACATTCTAAACCAAAACCTTGATGAGCTCCATAGCTAAACCTTACCAAACATGATTAACCAGAGGGAAAAAAAAAAAAAGCAATAATACTATATAGATATAGATATATTTATATAAGCTTAAAAGGAGGAAAAGGAAACAATATTAGTTGCCACAAAGAGCAATAGATAGATCTAAGTTTAGACTCCGTTGGGCGGAGGAGGAACCGGAGGCGCAGTCTTTATAGTTAGACCTAGAGTACGATGAATTCTCATCGCTGCTGCTGATTTCACTTATGGAAGAAGTATTACTTCTATGGGAAGATGGCTGATGCAACGAGAGTGACAATGCTAATTCACAGGCGCCACCTTCTTCTTCTTCTTCTTCTTCGTCTCCAATACGTCTTCTTATATTACGTTCAACATGTTTATCATCTTGCTCCTCTGGGTGTTTTTGATGATCTTTTACTTCTACCTTGGCAACCTGAGACAGCGAATATTATGGTTTAAATCTGGACAACTACATGCATTTTTTCATGTAATAAACTTGAATGTATGGTAGGCTTCTTTTCTAAGAAAAATCAGTGACTGTAGTACCCTGGTAGGCCACAGTCCATGCACAGTGTGACCATATTTCAGAAATCAGATGACTAAAAAATTCCTAGGTAAATTTCATGGAAATGAACCAGTCATAGAACGATCTGATCTACCATGAAAGCAATTCATATCTCGCGACAATTTATTGAGAGGTTTAGAGAGTCAGGATGAGATTTACATAGTTTCTATTGATTTGGAGAAAACTTATAATAGAATATTTAGAGACGTTCTTTGGTGGACTTTGAATAAGAAAGCAGTTTCTCTCAAATAAGTTAATATAATACGTGATATGTGCGAGAGAGTAGTTACGAACGTAAAAACTTGTGTTGGATTTACAGATGAATTTTCGATTACAATTATGATCCAATAAGGATTAGTGTTGAGTCTTTTACTCTTTATCATAATAATAAATGAAATAACAAAAGCATTTAACATGAAATACCTGGTGTATACTATTCGCGGATGATATTATATTGGTTGATGAGACTAAAAAATGGTTAGTACCAAATTAGAATTGTGAAGACAAAAACTAGAAGCTCGAAGGTTTAAATTGAGCAGATCGAAAACTGAGCATATGGAGTGTACGTTTAGTAAAAGAGAAAATAGCTAGCGATCAAGACGTGATCACACTTGATGGTCAAATGATACCAGTATGGTATTTCTTTAAATACTTAGGGACGATAATTCAAAAAGATAATGAGATTGATGGAGATATTAACCATAAGAAGGCTGTGGCTTAACTGAAAAAGTGCAACAGAAATTTTGTGTGATCACAATATAATTTTGAATTTGTAGGAGAAGTTCTATAGGATGGCTATGCTTTGCTAAAAGGTACGGAATGTTGGGCTAACAAAATATGAATGTAGTCCATATGCAAATATTAAGATGGATGCGTAGTAAGATAATTAGGAAGGATGAAATTAGAAATGAAGATTTTCATCTCCAAGTTTGGATAGCTCCTATAAAGAATAAAGTGAGAAAAAATTGTTTACAATAATCTGACCATTTATAATACAGATCGAAGGATGACCTCTTAGAAGAATGAAATAAATTAACGTTGTATAAGGTAAAAAGTTGAAAGGAATACAAAAAAAAAAAAAAAAAACATGATTAGAAGTGATAAATAATAATATGAAATAATTAGAACTTAAAAAAATTATTCTTTTTTTTTTTAAACTTAAGATGTAGAATATAGTATTCTCAGTCTACATAATTTATACACACTACAAAAAAATTACCATTTACTGACGCTTATTTTTGCTGAAGGTCAAATTCCGTCAATAAATGAAATCTATACTGACGGATTTTTTATCCGTCAAAAAATGTATACTATATACCGACACTTTTTTTCTGTCGGTATAAGCTATATCTATTGTGACAGTTGAGCATTGTCTGTTAGTATAGACTATACACTATTCCGATGATAGCAATATTAGCGATGTCTACGACCGTCGATATAGACTATACACACTATTCTGACGGTCATTTTTTCGTCGGTATAGATTTATACCGACGAGGGTTTTAGTGACGCTTAAATTTTTGTCGGAATAGGCATATTGACCATTGGTATAGGATTTTCAAACCTATAGCGACGGATTTTTTTATTTTACCAACGGTTTTTTGACCGTCAGCATATAACAATTTGTTTGTGGTGACATTCACCGACAAGTGGGGACTTAATAGAGGCAATTTTTTAATCCTTTTTGGCTCCTTTCATTCTTTCTTTTTTTCCTTGTGAGAGGGAAAAAAAAAGATTATAGCCTTGTACGGGGCTGTGCCTGGTGTTGAAGTGAAAATACTATGCAAACTAGACCTGATGTAAGGCAAGTAGGGTTAGAAGGCACGGATATTCCCGTTACTACTGGCCATATTAAGAGCCACATTGTGTGTGGAAACTAGCTAATACAAACCAAGTTACCTTCCATGAACTGGTATTGGAATTTAAAAAGTTGGAACCCAAAACCAACATTACACTCAAGCTCATAAAGAAATTAAGCTGGCACAAGGAAAAAAAACATATCAGGAAGAGAGAGAGAGAAATTAAGAAGTGTGGGTTTCTCTAGTGTACCTTAAGGAAATCAGATTCTCCCACTGAATATTGGAAAGAGTTGAGGTTGTAAAGATCATGTGGCAGAGAGAAGAATATTTTGGATTGACCCTGCTGAGATTGAGACTGGTTACTTTCCTTTATTCCCTTATGCACAGCCATCTTCTGCAGATTATAATCATCAAAAGAGTACGGATTTGAGACTGTCTCACATATTATTCCTTGGCTGCAGCATTGCAGATTCTGATCAGATATGCTGGTCTCGATTCTAGCTCTAAAGGGGTGTTAAAAAGAAAGAGAAAAGAAATCAAACAAAAAGAATTTTAGAGGAAAAAGTAGTAGCTGAAAAGAAAAGATCATGCAATACAATCTTTTTTTTTTTTGTTTGTTTGTTTCTTGAACTACACTATCAACTTCTTTTTCTATATTTGATAAGTATATGTACCCATGAGAGATAAAGCTAAGCTGACCTTTTTGAAGGAAGTGGACTGTAGATCAAATGAGAATCTGATTCTTCATCAATGGGCTTTGAAGTTGAGTGAAAACCCATTTCATTTACTTCATCATCATGGTTCTCAAAAGATTGTCTTCTTTGATGGGTTGAACTTCTATCTGTCATGAAAGCCCCAACACCACCAACACAGAAAGCAAACAAAATACATGTTAGCTAGAAAAAGACCAAAAGTTCAAACTTCAAAGTAAAAAAATAAATAACTAATGCCAAAAAAAAAAAAAGTGTCAAAGAAGTTTGGGTTATGATAATGGATTTTGATAACAAATGTGTTAATGATACTATTTAAAGTTATTAAATATAATAATATCTTCAATCAATATATTGAAAATGATGAATAAAATTATCAACTTTTGTATTTAATATAATGTTATTATTATAAATAATTTATTAACTGACTTTAAACCGTGTTATGAGGGTTAAAGGGCCATTTTTCATGGTTTGATAATTGATTAGATTCAGAAAACATTGAGAAACAGCTACAGTCAAGGAATTGGGGTTATGGGTTTCATCAGACAATACCAGTAGTAGAAGATTTGCAAGTAAACAAGTTAATAGCTGTTCTCATCTATTTTGGTATCAAGTGAATAAAGAGAGAAAGAAGATAATAAATGAAGTAATACATCTACTCTTTACCAAAAAATATGCATGGAATGGGAGTATATATGATCTTTGATTTTTGACACCATTAGAGGAAAGTATCATAAAAACTCTGCCTTTAATGCAAAAACACCCACACTGATGAATGATAAACAACTCAATCAATAGTTAAAACTTGAAAGTTGGAAAAGCTGTTAAATTAAAGAAGCTTTTAGAAGGAGATTTGGTGCATATGGCGTAGGGAAAGGATTAGCAAAAAAGAAGTCTTAATAATACCTTGTCTGCCGAGATCACTTCTCATGCTCCGATGCATCTGGTTAGAAGGAAATCAAAACGATCAAACGACAAAGAACAGTCAAGACAAAGGGAAGATAATAAACAAATCAAAACGATAGAATAAGTGAAAAACAAAAACAAAGATCAACCTGAAGATGGCTTTTCACATGTGAAATGGTGAGTCCTTTCACATCCATCAGTTGAAGCACAAGTTTTGGCGTAGCTTCTAGCAGACACGTCGAAGTCACAAAAAAAAACCATTAAGATGGCTTTCAAAAACCAAAAAAAAAAAACAAGCTGAAAAAGACAAAGAAAGAGGAAGAGAGAAAAGAAACAAAAAAAAGAAAAAGAAAAGGGAAACTTACTGTCTTGACCACCAAGCCTTTCGATGGCATTAACAAAACAGTGATGAAGTTCAGGTGTCCATCTTAAACGAGGCACTTTTGATCTTATATACTGCCTCACTGCACCACTCCTCCCACAACTACCCATTTCCTCCTTTCTTTGTTTGATTATTAGGAAAAAAAAAAAAAAACCCTCAAATGGATACCCCAAAGTCACTCCTTTTTGGCCAAAGGTTTATCCTTTTAGAAGTTTAACCATACGATCACTTGCAATAAACAAAGAAAGACTCAACAAAACTTAAAATAAAGGACCCATCTTTCAGGTTTTTGTGCTATTTGTTAAACTCCTCCTGGTTCTTTCAATCTCGTTGGAATTGTCTAGCTACAAAGCAGCGACAAAAGAGACAAAGTGCAGGGAGCCTTTTGAAGAAAATATAAAGAAAACAAGCAAAGGAAAGAGAAAGAGAAAGAGAGAAAAGGAATAGACGAAGCTGTAAATTCCTTAAGGAACAGTGACAACACCTGCTGCAAACTGCTGGCTTTGTTCTGTTTCTATACTCTATAATATCTGCACACTTTCAGAGATAAAAAAAGAAAACCAAATGACCAAAATTAAATAAAAAATGAAAATCCTATCACGAGTTTCTGATCTGCTTTCCCTTAAATCATTACCTTATAGCTACCCAACTTGCCTTTACCTTTGACCTTCGTTTTTCTCTCTCTGAATATTTACAGAGCTATCAGCTACATTTTCATATAAAAAAAACACAAAATATTTATATACTATTTTATATTCTCTAAATTGTAACATTTGCCAACGTCGTCGTGATAGTCAAATTTGATAATTTATGTATTCGTATCATATTTATATATTTTATTGTATTATAATTATATTTAAAATATTTTATATTTATATAAATTTTAATATATTAATAATTCGTATTAAATAAATTTTGAAATATTCGTATATTCGTATCGTATTCGTTTTATTTTTTCGTGTAGTGTCGTGTTCGTATCGTATTTTTAATTATTTTTTCGTATCATTTTCGTATCGTGTTCAATATTATCAAAGATTCCTGAAGAAACATATTTATAAAAAAATAAAAATAAAAATTTTAAATTTATTAAATATCATATTTCAAATTGACACCCCTTTGACTGTGCTGCCATAAAGGAAAGCTAATACTGTTTTACTCGTACACATGTTTTAAAATGACGGTTTTGCCCCTGTTTTCGACATGGATTAAGGTCATATGAATTTAAAATTTTGAATTTAGATTTTATTTGTTATACAAAGTGTAAGAATGAAATGCATATATTATGTATAAATTAATCAAGATTCAATATGATTATATATTTAAAAAGATATAAAAACATAAATTTTAAATTTACAAATAGCTATAAATATTTCAAATTCACCACTAAATAGATATCCAACAAATTTATGAATTTGAAAAATAATTATCAATGTTACATTTACATGTGTTTTATTACACAATTTATACTATTTTTGAAATCCAAATCTATCTTTTAAAATCTAAGTTCCCAAATGCAACCTTAATGAATTTTAAAATATATTTTTTCATATTAATTTATTGCATTTATACAAAAATGAAATCTTAATTAACAAAAAATAAAACTTCTCTGAAACCAACTCGACTTATATAAAATTAAAAAAATTTATTGACAAATCAAAAAATTAAATTAAAGTATCTACTCAACTTGGATTAATTTTGGGGTAGATGCAAAGCTGAATGAGTAATGTGTGATTTTTTTTAGGGTGATTATTCAAATAATTATTTTTCTATACAAGACATGAAAAAAATGGAAGTATAAAGATTTGCATGACTAAAAGAATTGCAGCATCTATAATTTAATATGTAATTCAACCACTAAATTTTAAAATTTGTTGAATAGATTTCATTCTTTTAACATATAATTAATAATTGAAAAGAATTAAAAAGATGTGGACTCAAGTGTTGTGAGTGGCACTTAATTTTTTCTAATAAAAAAATATAAAATTGAGTGGCATGAACCAAAAAAAAAAAAAAAAAAAGGAAGATTCAAATAAAACTCTCTAAATAAAATTGAGTGGCATGAAAAAATTTGTTTGTCTAAAGTTCAACGAAAGTCTATTTTAGAATTTAAAAGATATTAAAAATTATATATTTTATAATTAAATTTAAATAAATTTTTTTTATTAATTAAATAATAATTCGAACCGAATCAAATTAATCAAAATAAAAAATATTTTATCTCCAATTTGACTCAATTTAAATTAAATTTATCAGATCAAAAGAATAATTCGATCATTTATGTCTAAGTGTCACTAAATACCAAGTTTTTTTTGTTTAATATATGTAAAGCAATGGCCATGGTTCAAGATAAAATGATCAAAGCTCAACTAGAAATGGTGATAAAATACGACTATTCTATCTGTTTCTTCTTAATAAAAATTAAAAAAAAAAAAATACAAACGGACAAAGTCAATTATAGAGACAACGTGAAAGCTCTAACAAGACAAATGTAGTTCATGCTAGGAAAGATCTACACCGTCAATTTTCCTAAAAGCATAAAAAAGGAAACGGATCTCGAGGAAATTCAACGGTGATGTAGTGAGAGAGAGGAACACGTAACGTAAGTGGGAGCAGCAGATAAATAGGTTTACGTATATTGAATTTTGGGAATAAGGGATTGTTTGGATTTGAGAATTATTGAGACAAAAACTCAACCTCATTTATCAAATCAATCACGTTATTTCCACTAGTTTTCCGTATACAGCCGGTGCCGACTATGGGACAAACACCACATTTTATTACAATTACGTTTACTTCTTATCGCTCTAATTTATCAATATTTATAAAGAAAGAGCATTTTGTAAATTCGATTCTAAAATTTTAAAAAATTTAAAAATTGATTATTTATAGAGTATCTAAAATAATCAAACTAAAATAAGTCAATTGGTTCGGTCCATTGGTAA
Organism: Fremontodendron californicum; assembly: GCA_030761205.1. Lineage (NCBI taxonomy): Eukaryota > Viridiplantae > Streptophyta > Magnoliopsida > Malvales > Malvaceae > Fremontodendron > Fremontodendron californicum. The sequence goes on from JAULJL010000013.1 coordinate 26,481,407, forward strand.
TACATTCAAAAGAGTATATCTTATTTAATTCTTGCACTAAAATTTAAAAATTTTAAAAATTGATTATTTATAGAGTATCGAAAATAACAAACCGAAATAAGTCAATCAGTTCGGTTCATTGGTGATGCATTCAAAAGAGTATATCTTATTTAATCCTTACACTAAAATATCAGTTGTAAAAGATAGCAATAAGGAAGGGTCGAGTCCACAGGGATTGATGTTTAGTTTAATAGTTATTAATTTATACTTAAATTCAAAGAAAATAAAATAAAAATGGAGGTTTTTAAGATCAGTTTAAATTAAAACAAACAATCAAAAAAAGAAAGCAAGTAAATAGGAAGTAATCAAATATGAGAAAAGTATGGTTAAGGTTTCATTCTCCAACACTAGACATTGTTAAGAATCAAATTCAGATCTATCAACATGAATTAGCTATCAAAGTTAACAACCGTATATAACAACATCCTGTGTTACCCAAAACCTTCCTTAGTTCGTCGTTAAGCAGGACGAACGCCACTACTTAATCTCTAACTATCAAATAACCTAAGATAAACATCATTAGATTCAAAGTTATAGCAGCTTTATGATGAGAAAGATAGGTTGATCTAAGTAACAAATACATAAACATGAATTCATTCAACTTATGTTATATTCCACTTCATAATTCCTGAAAACTCAACATAATCATAAATTACAAATTGCTACTATTAAATAAGAAATCAAGACGATTACACAGATCAAGATTCCTAAACTAGCATTAGATAATTATCAAGATCTATCTAGTTGATCACCCTAAACAAATCAAGACAATATCATGAACAATTCTTGTAGAAGAACATAAACAACTTTGATAGAAAACTAATATATGATAAAATCTGAAAAGTAATTACATAACATGTCTAGGGCTTTGAAATCACCCTTAACCAAAAAGAAGTTTAGCCTTGCATAGGCATTATTAACATAAACATGAATATTCAAAGAAAACTAAGAAGAAAAATAAAATAAAAGCTAAGAGATTAGAGAAGAAGAAGAAGAAGAAGAAGAAGAAGATTGATAAATAATCAAAAACATGTCCTCTTTGGTAGCTCAAAATATAATATTTATAGAGCCTTAAAGTCTTGGAACCTTTCTTACTCTTCAAGGAAGCTAGGAGTCAAAATAAGGCAAATTTGGACAATTTGAGGTTTTTTGCAGTTTTAGCGGATTTGGGATCAATAACTCCGCGCCACGGAGCCAACTTTCAGCCTTGGGGTGTTTTTGCTTACTGACTTCCTTTCGCTATTGATGCACTGTCTTGCACTTCGTCGGCTGATTTGGATGACTATCCATTGTCCGATTTAGGCGTGTAAACTATCGTTGGAAAGATATTCAAGTTAGCTTCAAAAGTCAAGAGGAAGTTTCTTCAAATAATGTCTTTAACATAATGATTTCCTTGCAACAAGCTCCGGAGGTCAAATCTGCCTGATCATTTAGTACTAAGAATTTGATCTTTTTGACTCTCAAGTCTTCTTCAATCTTATGATTGTGACTTTAAGCTTTTTATCATCATAATTGACATGTTTTGACTTCATCTCATCCAAAATACCTATAATTCATAAAAATAGAATAATTTGTCAAGGAACTTAAGAATTAAAGTACAAAATATAAGAAAATAATACATTAAAATGTATGCAATTATACACTTATCAATTGGTTTGGATATTGATCTTCTTTTAAAGAGAATCAATCCCTTTGAGTATCGCAAGCAAAAAGAACTTTTTTTATTTGAAAATGGATCGATCATTTTTTAAGAAGATCGATTTTTATGCATGTAAAGTTAAAATTTTCATTTTTAAATGTTAAGGGGTCGATCCTTTTTAGCATAGGATCAATATCAATATAATTCTTATGCATAACATTTTCATTTTAAAAGGCTAAGGATTGATCCCTTTTAGAAGGAATCGATCCCTTTGAACTTGATTTGTTTAATTATAATCAGTTTGATTACCAAATCCTAAACCTAATAACCAATCAATTAACCGCTTAAATTGACAAAATTAACCGCCCAAATCAACTCGAATTAACCGACTAATGCTCACCCCTACTAATATATATATATATATATAAATAATTCACCAAAATTTTAGTTAATGTTTAACATATTAACAAGTAAATATTATATAAGGACACTGTACAAGTTCGTTCAGATTTTATATAAAATGATCAATCTCTCTTAAAAAAAATATTGGTTTTTCTTAAGAAAATATGGATCCCTCTTAAAAAGGAGAAAATATCGATCCCTTTCGAAAATTCATATGACTAATAGTAAAACAGACCAAACTAGACAGGGGCTTGAGCAAAAAAAGTTATACCTAAGGTCCGACCATTTTTAAAATAGATCTCTTTTTTTTTTTTTTACCTAAACTATTTTTTCGAGTATAATATTTTTGTCCAAATCTTTTTAAATATCGGATGAACCCTTAAGATTTAGACGAATAATCCGATCCATGATAAGTCTAATACCCATTAACCGCTCCCAAACTTCTAACATAATAAAAGAATGCACTAGTAAAGCAAGTTATTGTTATTGGCTTATTGCAGCAAAAACCCCTAAAACGCACTAAAGAAGCAGTACGTAGTTGCAAATAAATACAAAAGAGTTTCAACTACAGTAATTGCTTCTCCTTTGAGCTTCAGCCCCTAGGGTGGCTCTAGCTTCCGACACTTTGCCATGATTTTACGTAATGTAATTAGAATTGCATTTTGCAGATTCTTTTGAGAATTTGACAATAAATTCTTTGCACAAAAAAGAGGCATCGGCCATACCATTTGCTTCACGGAAGACATTAATCAAGCTTACCTAACCCAGCCTCCATCAACAGAGAGTTAATTTGTTTGAAGATATGATCCCAAAATCTCCAGGGCTAGCTGGCTGGCATCCACCTTTTTGCACTATATATAACAGAATCAGATTCAATAATGAGACCACCTTGATCTTCCTGTCAGTTTGCAGAAACACCTCCAAAGCCACTTTGATAGCCAATAACTCAGTCATGGATACCCAGTGGACCAGAGAATAAAGCCAAGTTATTATTTATTACTGTGTCCTCATTCCTCAATACATATATCTTCACAACCAGCAGGATCTGGTTTGCCCTTTACTGAGCCATCAACATTGAACTTAAGGAACCCAGGTGCAGGCGCGGAGACCATATGGCAGAAGTTTTAACTTTTAGAAAGCAAAGAATGAATGAGAAAGAGAACGCAAAAGTTTATAGTACGGCCAGAAAACCATAAATGAGAGTATCTATAGGTCCTCTCTTGACTTTAATTTCACAAATGAGAGTACGGCCAGAAAACCATAAATGAGAGTATCTATAGGTCCTCTCTTGACTTTAATTTCACAAACAAAATATTTATGTTCGTAAATTATTTAAGTTTGATTCGAACAAAAATTGAATTCGATTTTGTGATTGTGATTGAGAGTGAACTAAATTCGAGTACCTAATTGTACAATTCCAAATATCAACAAAGAAAAATAAAGTACGTACTCAGCAGAAAGAATTAGTATTATGATATATAAGGAAATGAAAATAAAAAATGGCAGAACCGTATCTGCAGAAAGAATGATGGGAATTCCTGCGAGAAATGGAATGATTTCAATTTTGGCCAAAAGGGTTCTTAAGAAAAATCCAAAGAAACCCACAAATAAAAACAACCCCCAATTAATCGTATCTTTGGAAGAATGTGTTGAGGAAAAAAATTTTGATGAAATTGGGAGAATAAAATATTAATCCATAAAATATTAGTATATGAATGTTTTGTGTTGGCTGTTAGAGAACCTACTGACTAACGAGAATTTTTTATCAGAATATTGTTTTTTTATTTATTTATCGAAATATCGTTATTTTTAAATTAATTTTCAAAATTCGCTTCTTTTAAAATTAACTGAAAAATTTCCATCTCTCATTACGATTTTTCAGCATAATTGTTTAAAAAATTGAAAAAATACCAAGAGAAATCTTCAAGAGGGGTGACGATTTCCTTTGGTATTTTTTTTTTTACAATTTTATTTAAATTTTATAATATAACCGTTTGAAAAAAAAAATCAAAATTTTTTAAAGCAACGATAACTTGATCGTTGCCTTCAAAAAATTTCCACCACACACCACTCTTCTATAAATAAAATCCACCCTCTTTTATTTTTTTTACAACTTAATTTACTTTTCTTTCTTCTTTCTACAACAAAATTTTTTTCTACACCAATATTTTAAGATGACTTCATTATCACTATTGAGGTTGCAAGAAAATCACATATCCTCAATTATATTTAAAGAGGTAAGTAAATTGTTGTAATATTATTTATATTACATTATCAATTTTTAGTAATTTTTTTTATTATTATTTTGTCATTTTATATTTTTATAATTTTTAATGTTTTAATTATTATAGTTTTTTCATTTTCTAATTATTATTGTTTTTTCATTTTATAGTTTTATAATTATTTATTTTTATATTGTTTAATTATTTATTATTATAGTTTTTTAATTTTTTAATTATTATTGTTTTTTCATTTTATTGTTTTTTATTTTTTTACTTTTTTAAATTTTTATTATTATATTTTTATAATTTTATAATTTTTTTTTCATTTTTTCATTTTTTCATTTTTTCATTTTTTTTATATTGTTTAATTTTTTAATAATTATATAAATAATTATTAAATTTTATATTATTATTGTTTTGTTATTTTATAGTTTTAGAATTTTTTAAAATTTTATATTGTTTAATTTTTTAATTATTATAGTTTAATTTTATATTAATTTTTATTATTTTATAATTATTTTATTTAATTTAATTAATTATCAACAGGATACTCGTCGCGTGTTACTTCGAGGAAATTTACATTGGAGGACCCGCATCCATATATTATCGACCACTTAAGAAGAGCCGGATTTTATCACGCAACTCAAATTCGACGATTTTTGCTACAACCCGATTTAATCAGTGCGTTGATCGAACGATGGAGACCCGAGACACACACTTTTCATTTTTCATTTGGTGAATGCACGATAACTCTAGAAGATGTTGCGCTTCAACTTGGACTTCCGGTCCATGGCGATGCAGTTACAGGCGAAAGCTTGCTAGATTGGAATGAAGAGTGTCAAAATCTATTGGGTGCGGTACCTCCAGATGAGGATGTATCTGGTTCAACGGTGAGACTAAATTGGTTGAAATCCTTTCAAAATCTTCCATTACACGCAACTGAAGAACAAATACAATATGCTGCTAGAGCATATATTTTACGTTTGATTGGAGGATTACTAATGCCTGACAAATCGAGCAGTCGGGTACATTTAATGTATCTTCCATTACTACGTGATTTAGAGCATGCGACAAATTATAGTTGGGGTTCTGCGTGTTTAGCGGTTTTGTATAGAGAACTATGTCGGGCTACAGTTCTAAAAAGCCATGACATAGGTGGATGTTTAGTGCTTCTACAATCATGGGCTTGGTATCGGCTGCCATTTCTTGCTCCGCGCGTGGATGTTTCGACTGTATACCCCCTTGCAAGTAGGTAATAATCTTTACTATTTTATTAATTTTGTACGAACTTGTATTTTTATAGTTCTATTAAGATTTTATACCCATTTTAACAAGTGGAGTAGGAGTAGAGATCTTACCGAGACTCCGACCGACCTTGCAAGTATAAGATTGCGACTAGATCGAGCAAGATATGATAAGGTAAATGTTTCGATTGTTACTGTCATAACGTGCCAAATACGAATGCAGCATGCTAGACACAAATAATTGAGTCGCCACTAATCATCTAATCTAGGTGTGATTAGTCACCTATACGAATATATCCTATTTAAAGTAATCCTAAGATTGACTAAGGTACCTTAAAAAGAATAGGTTCTGGTCTGCTTATCAGAACTAGGTTCGGGAGTACGGTTACGTGTGAGGAAGGGTTAGCACCCTCACAACGTCTATCTAAGAGATAGTACCTAATTAGTCTTGTGATACTTAAAAAGTCTTAATTAAATGGTCTTGTCTTATCCTATTTCATTTTAATTATTAAAATTAAAAAATCTTGGAGATTATTTTTTAGGTCTTCCTTCCATTCATTCTGGAGAAATTATTTAAAAATGTTTCCTCACCTCGAGAGTATTCAAAAGAAACCATTCGTTCTATTGAACAGGCTCCGTCGTCGGAAAAAGTTAGATTATTTAATCAAATTATTTCTCTTAAATTAATCTTCCAAAATTAATCATCATTTTATTAAGGTTTGTTTGAAAAAATAAATTCTGATTTTTAATATCGAAAATCATTTCTTAAAATATTCTTCCATTCGTTCTAGAGAATTTTTAAGAGGATTTTTCTCACCTAGAAATTTCTTAAAAGTCAACCATTCGCAACTTTCTTGAATTTCATCATCGGAAAAAATCTTAATTTATCTTTCAATTTTAATTAAGCATTTATTATGGAAAATTATCTTGAGAAAAAGATGTTGAAAATTAATTATTCTTAAAAAAAATAAATTTTTGATTTTTATTGGTATTGAAATTAATCTCTTAAAATATCATTCCATTCATTTTGGAGAATTTTTAAGAGAAATTTCTCACCTAGAAATTTCTCAGAAATTAACCATTCGTAATTTTTTTGAATTTCATCATTGGAAAAATCTCAATTTATTATTTAAAAATAACTATTCTTCAATTAATAATTAATCTAATCTTAAAAATAAATTAATAATTAACAATATTAAAAATATACAACTATTAATATAAAATAAGATATAAAATATAATATAATAATAGTTTTCATAAAAATAATAGTTGTTTTTTATAAAAAATAAATATATGAGGTTAGTAAAATATTTAATAATAATAATATACAAAAAAAAATCTGCAAAAAAAAATAAGAAAAAAACTAAACAAAACAATTAATTAGTAATAAATAATTAATAAAATAAAAAAAGTAACAAAACCAAAAAGAACAAAGAAACATTAACGAATAAAACGAAGAGGCAGCAGGGGGGTCAGGCCCAAGCGCGGGCCGCGCGGGCCTGCCTGGCCCGACCCACCTGCTGCCTCTTAAACAACAATTTTTTTAATATTTTTTTACCTGATTTCTACCAAAAAAATCTCTTTTTCTCTGAAAAAAAAAATCTCAAGAACACTCTTCACTGCCCAAAATCCGGCCACCCGCTGCCGCCACTGTCGTCGACCACCGGTGATCAAAAAAATTCCCGAAAAAATACTAAAAAATTCCTCTGGACCTCCTCGTTTCAAAAACCAAATTAGTTTCAGCCGAATCTCTTTGGAATTTCCTAGATCTGAAATCGAAGTTCGAAATTTCAACTCTTCCGATCTACTCCGTTGACCGCTGAATGGTCACCAACTTCTAGTATATGCGTCCTCTAATTAAAACCCAACTTTTCTTTCTCAAGAATTTCTTCGAAACAAATTCTAACTCTCACTTTTGAATTTTAGAATTTTTTTTCTCTCACAAAAAAATATTTTTTTATTTCTAAAAAATCCTATGATTTCTTTGCTTCTGACTCTCCTTGATTTCTGATGTGTGTTTGATTGTGGTGCTTGGGTTCTTTTTTATAGAGAAGGAATTTTAGTTCTACTTGGATTAGGAATTTTAATCTGATCATATTTTTTAGAGTCTCATTTCAATCCAAAGAGGTGATTTGTTTCAACCAAAACTTGTTTTCTTGATTTTCTTTTAATTTTCGAAATTATCTGATTTTTTTTCTAATTTCTTTTTTTTTTGTTTTCTGATTTTTTTTCTTTTAATAAAAAAAATAAATTAAACCCGGATAAAATTCGGTGTCTACAGTTGCCCCTCTTTGTGCATTCCCTGAGAAACAGGGGATGTGCAAAAACGTAGACACCCTACTAAGTCCTATGTACTTAAAGAAAATCCTTAACGTAAAAACATACTCCTCCACCGAGGCATCAAATTTAAATGAAAAACAAATACTCCTCCACCGAGGCTTCAACTTTAAAAGAAAATACTCCTACACCGAGGCTTCAACTTTAAAAGGAAATACTCCTTCACCGAGGCTTCAACTTTAAAAGAAAATACTCCTCCACCGAGGCTTCAACTTTAAAAGAAAATACTCCTCCACCGAGGCTTCAACTTTAAAAGAAAATACTCCTCCACTGAGGCTTCAACTTTAAAAGAAAATAAAGAAATTTGCAAATTCTCAAATATAAATGTAAACTTCAAAAATCTTACCTCGAATCCCAAAAGAAATCGCTAACCTCGCAAATTAGCATTCCAAACTCATATCCAAATCATACTGAATACCTGAAATAAACTTTCTTGTGTGCAAATACATAAATGCAATGCAGTACATGACTGCCATGAATGCCGATGCATATCGTGCAAATGGATATCATGAATGCTCTATAAATCAACTCCCTGAATTTCTTGATCAAAATAAAAGGTTCTCAAGCTCATCATTCATCTCTGTTTGCATTTGGCTTCAAACTGGTAGAACGAATCTTATTGTCTCTTTCATTTTTCAAAATCTTCTGAATATGAACAAGTTTCTTTCCTCAAAAGTTTCAAAACACTAATCATTCTATATCTCATCTTATGCCAGCTTAACTGGGCTTTAACATTCCATCCGGGAAATTCTCATCTTCAAGGATTCTCACTTTTAAAAATCAGATCTTATTTCATCTCCTGACTTTTCTGTTCAGTTATCCACAGATTTCTCATAAAAATAAATGCAGGGATCTCTTAAGATTATATTCCAATTTATCAATCATTATTCTAATTTTATAGCAAACGCAATGCATGATGCATTCTCTCTATTCAATGCAAAGGTATAAAGTTGAGAATAACAAATGTAATAACAAATGGAAGGCAAAAATAGGCCGAAAAGAAAGATCTTTATTAACAAAATAAGGAAACGAATTCATCCCAAGGAATAAAAGAATAAAAGAGCATCTCAAAAAGGTTTATCAACAAGGTGTTAGGATAACAAAACAGTATCCAAACAATGAATACTTAGACAATCTTAATAGTTCATTCAAAATTCTCATCTAAAAACCAATCCCAATCGATGTCTTCAATCCTTCGGAGTTCGTCAAACTAGACATTGTCTCCATTTTCATGAATTTTCTGGATGAGGCTGATTCTCCTCATATATAAGCCGCCCTTTCGGGTTTTCAACTTAGACAACCCCCATTGACCCAAACCGCCCTTTTCGGGTTTTCAATTTGAGTCCTCATTTTTCTTTTCTCTTTTTTTTTCTCTTTTTTTTAAGCAAAATATTTCTTCACAGTGTCCGAATTAATTGGGTTTGGCAAAACATCACCATCCATCTCAGTCAAAATTAAAGCTCCACCTGAGAAAGCTTTTTTCACAACATAAGGGCCTTCCCAATTCGGCATCCATTTCCCTCGATGATCATGCTGATACGGAAGAATCTTTTTCAAGTCTAACTCCCCTTCCCTGAAGTGTCTGGGATGAACTTTCTTATCATGTGCTCGCATCATTCGCTTCTGGTACAACTGACCATGGCACAACGCTGCAAGTCTCTTTTCCTCAATGAGATTCAATTGCTCAAAACGATCCCGTACCCATTCTGCTTCTTCTAGATCAACCTCTTTCAAAACCCTTAAAGAAGGAATTTCTACCTCGACTGGTAACACAGCCTCCATTCCATATACCAATGAAAACGGGGTTGCCCCTGTGGATGTGCGAACCGAAGTTCTATAAGCATGCAAGGCGAAAGGCAACTTTTCATGCCAAACTTTGTAGACATCAGTCATCTTTTCTACAATATTTTTGATGTTCTTATTGGCTGCTTCCACTGCTCCGTTCATCTTCGGACGATACGGCGCTGAATTGTGATGCTTGATCTTGAACTGTTCACAAACTTCTTTCAACATCTTGCTATTCAGATTACGAGCATTATCAGAAATGATTCTCTCTGGTAGTCCATATCGACAAATTATCTCTTTCTTTATGAACTTACAGACCACTGCCCGTGTTACACTCGTATACGAGGCTGTCTCTACCCATTTTGTGAAATAATCAATCATCACGAAAATGAACCGATGCCATTCGTTGCCTTTGGGGTGATAGGTCCAATCACATCCATGCCCCACATTGAGAAAGGCCACGGAGGTGCCAAAACATGCAACTCATTCGGAGGAGCGTTGATCTTATCCGCATAGATTTGGCATTTATGACATTTCCGTACATAGTCGATACAATCTTTCTCCATCGTCAGCCAAAAATAGCCAGCCCTCATTATCTGCCTAGCCATCATGTGACCATTTGCATGTGCCCCACAAATTCCATCATGCACTTCCTCCAGTATCCTCTTCGCTTCTCTGGCTTCATCAGACCTCAAAAGCACCATATCTCGGCCTCTCTTGTACAATATTTCTCCGTCAAGGAAGAAACCCATAGCTAATCTTCGGATGAGCCGTTTATCATTATCTGAGTCGTATTCCAGGTATCGCTGGTATTTGACGTATTGCATGATGTCAAAATACCAAGGCTGACCGTCAACTTCTTCTTCAACATCTAAACAATGTGCCGAAGATCCTTTCACACCCAACTTGATTGGTTGAATCTCAGCTTTTGCATCTGGCTTAAACATCGCAGCTAAAGTGGCTAAAGCATCAGCCATCTGATTTTCCTCCCGGGGTAAGTGTTGAAACTGAATCTTCTCAAAATGCTTGATCAATTCAGTTGTGTCTTTCTGGTACAGGATCAACTTCGAATCCTTTGTTTCCCATTCTCCTTTCAACTGATAAATGACCAAAGCTGAATCACCATATACCTCCAACACATCAATCTTTCTTTCAATCGCTGCTTGTAAGCCCATGATGCATGCCTCATATTCAGCCATATTGTTGGTGCAATAAAAATCCAATCGTGCAGTAATCGGATAATATTGACCATCTGGAGATATCAAGACTACTCCAATTCCATGCCCAAAAGCATTAGAAGCTCCATCAAAGAACATCTCCCAGGGTTTTTCTTCACATTCTTCGTCATCTCCTCTTGAAATAGCCATCAAATCCTCATCCGGGAAATCAAATTGCATTGGCTCATATTCTTCGGAAGCCCGATCAGCCAAGAATTCGGCTATCACACTTCCTTTTATTGCTTTCTGAGTCACATAAACAATGTCATACTCAGATCAAGTGACATGCCATCTTGCAATTCTTCCTGATAATGACGGCTTCTCAAAAATGTACTTCAGAGGATCCAACCTTGCCATGAGCCACGTTGTGTTGTACAACATATACTGTCAGAGTCTATGAGCTGTCCATGCTAGAGCGCAACACATCTTTTCCAGCGATGAGTATCTAGATTCATAGTCCGTAAACTTTTTACTCAGATAGTAGATGGCATGCTCTTTATTTCCTGTCTCATCTTGTTGCCCCAGAACACATCCCATGGATTTTTCGAACACCGTCAAATACAGAATCAATGGCTTTCCCGGAATTGGAGGAACTAACACCGGTGGATTCGACAGGTACTCTTTAACTTTATCGAAAGCTTTCTAAAATTCTCTAGTCCATTCACCAGTATCCTGTTTGCGAAGAAGCTTGAAGATAGGATCACATTTGAGGGTGAGTTGAGAAATGAAGCGTGATATGTAATTCAGCCTTTCCAAGAAACCTCTCACTTCTTTTTGCGTGCGAGGGGGAGACAGATTCTGAATTGCCTTTATTTTGTCTGGATCCACTTCAATTCCTCTATCACTAACCACAAAACCCAACAACTTACCGGATTTGACACCAAAAGTACACTTGGCAGGATTCAATCTCAGCTGAAACTTTCTCAATCTTTCAAACAGGTTCCTGAGGTTGACCAAATAATCTTCATCTTCGCGGGATTTTGCTATCATGTCATCCACATAAACTTCAATCTCTTTATGCATCATGTCATGAAACAGAGTTACCATTGCCCTTTGGTAAGTAGCTCCGGCATTTTTCAACCCAAAAGGCATGACCTTATAACAGAAGGTCCCCCATATTGTAACAAATATGGTCTTCTCCATATCCTCCGAAGCCATCTTGATCTGGTTGTACCCTGAAAAACCGTCCATGAATGAAAACGTAGAATGTCTAGCAGTGTTATCCACAAGGGTGTCAATATGAGGCAAAGGAAAATTATCCTTTGGACTTGCCCTGTTCAGATCTCGGTAATCAACACATATTCTCACCTTTCCATCTTTCTTAGAAACTGGGACGATGTTGGCTACCCATTCCGGATACTTAGCTGCCTCCAGAAAGCCTGCATCAAACTGCTTCTTCACTTCTTCTTTAATCTTTAACAGCATCTCCGGCTTCATCCATCTTAACTTTTGTTGCACTGGCTTGCATTCTGGACGCAACGACAATTTGTGCTCCACAATATCTGTATCCAAACCCGGCATGTCTCTGTATGACCATGTGAACACATCTACAAATTCTCTGAGCAAATCTTCTAATCTCTTCTTTTGAGCAGGTGGCAATGACGCACCAATCTTTACTTCTTTCTTATTTTCCTCATCTCCCAAATTGATCATCTCAGTAACCTCTTGATGTGGTTCAATCAGTTTCTTTTCCCGTTCCATTAATCTCAATAAATTTGGAGACAAAGTATAATCATCTGATTCCTCTTCATTATCAAATTCATCAACATGAACTGTGTTTTCAAAATCGAATCCTGAATTATTATTAAGATTGTCTTTGTATTCATTACTTGGAATCCTGAAATTGAAAGGAATCGAAAGAATATATTAATGTATACGAAAAAAGAAAGGCAACAATGAAAGAAAGGAAAAATGACAACCATGAATAAAAGAGGGAATGAAAATGCATCTTGTTCCTAATTTATTAAAATAATGAGAAATAAACTAGCCCATACATAAAAGACCATCCCTAATGCCCTTGGGCATGAGCAAATAGGGACTTGGCTCACTGCATTACATTTTATGAGATTCAAGGATAACCGGCAGTTTTGTCACTTTCCAACTACCCAGCTCTATTTCAGGTGAGCACGGGTACACCAACATCTCTTCCTCAACATCAGATTTCATTTCTGCTTTCTCCACCATTTGAATAGAAAACTCAGAAAATGCTTCTTCTAAATTTGGTGGAGGTGCATCGGGATAAATACATCCCCCCAAACTAAAAGTGGAATAAAGATGAGGAAAGACCATCTTCCTCGATTCCCATTCGTACCCTTTCACACGAGCCGATATTTTCTTCCTCTTCTCGAACTCGACCATCTTCCAATCCCTCTTGGTTGGCCTGTAGCCTAACCCAAACTTTTCTCTATTTACTTGAATCTCTGGCATCTCCCTGATCCCTTGAAGATGCTTCCCCAATCCAGAACCAACTCGCCAACCCATCCCAATAGTCTGCTTGAACAACATGCTAACAGTTCGAGAGAAACGTGGAGCAGGCACTTTTGACCCTTCACCAACATATTTCGCATTGATGAACTCAAACGATCTGAAAGAATATTCCAATGCTTCATCAGCTGCCTCGACATAAGGCGTGGTTGGGGACTGGGTTACCAACAAATCCTCTTCCCCGTTGACACATACCAGATAATCCTCCATTACAAATTTGATTTTCTGGTGCAACGATGAGGGAACTGCCCCTGCCGTGTGAATCCATGGCCTTCCCAACAGACAACTATAAGATGGTGAAATTTCCATAACTTGAAACTTTATCTTGAAAGTACAAGGTCCAATCTGCAGAGGCATCTCAATATCTCCCAAAACCGCCCGACGGGTCCCATCAAAGGCTCTCACAATCATGTGACTAGGTTGAATATGAGACACATCTATCGGAAGCTTGGACAATGTAGTCATCGGCATAACATTAATGGAAGAACCGTTATCAATAAGCACTTTAGCCATAACATGACTTTTGCACTTGGCCGTGATATGGAGGGCCTTAGTACTGCCCCTGCCTTCCGGCGAAATCTCATCATCATTAAAGGTTATAAAATTGGTAGCCACCAGATTTCCTCCAATATGACCCACATTCTCCACGGAGATATTATGAGGCACATGTGCCTTATTCAAGACCTTCAGCAAAGCTTCTCTGTGAGGCTCAAAATTCAACAACAGTGACAACAGCGAAATCTGAGCTGGCATTTTATTCAACTATTCAACCACACTATATTCATTGTGTTTAATCAGCTTCAAAAATTCACAAGCTTCTCTCTCAGTCACAGGCTTCTTATATTCCGTATCCCGAACCGCCAATGGGTTCGTCTTGCTTCCTGGCTCTTCATTCTTTTCTTGTTCCGCTGCTTTTCCTTTCTTGTCCCTATCAAGTATCTCAGGCGAATAACAACGTCCACTCCGAGTCACTCCTCCTACCCCAGTTAAATTGGCAGCTTCAGGATTAATCATGACGTCACATCCATATCTCCACGGCACTGCTTTATCGTTTTGATATGGAAATGTACTAGGGACATTGATCGTAATAACGGGATTTTTGATCCCCGTTAGCTTTTCATCCTCGAACTGACTCGTTTTTTTCTCATAAAAGAATGTGATTGGTTTCACGAAAGGAACCAAAGATTCTCCAATTACCACATCAATTTCATCTGCTCCAAACTCCGTGTAAAACTCAATCTGGGAGAGATCCATCAATTTTTGTAACTCCTGCCGAAATTCAACACAACCTTGCACCGAATGGCCAACTATACCTTGGTGATATTTGCAAATCTTGCTTGGATCGTATTCACCAAGATAGCTATCTAAATTAGCCTGTATAGGACTAATCATGTTAGCTTTAACCAGGACATCGAAAATGTAATCCATTGATGTCGTAACCTCATCCACTTTCCGCTTGATTACGGTTATCTTGCCGTCTCCCAAAGCATTTACCGCTGGTCTTGCATGGTTTGGTAAAGGATTATCGTTGACGTTCGGGCCATCTTTTTCCTCAAAATTTATCAACCCGACCTTAATCAAACCTTGCACTTTGTACTTCAAAGTTGTGCAGTTTTCGGTGGAGTGCCCCACATTTCCTTAATGGTAATCACATCGGGCATTAGGATCATACCATCTAGGGTATGGAGGTTTCAAGGGTTCCAGGTGTACTGGTGCAACCAGATGTTCTTGATAAGATCTGTAAGCAAGTCTGCATAGGCCATGGGAATCGGATCAAAAGACATTCTTTCCTAGTTGGCTCATGGTCCCCTCGGATTAATTGTGGGTTGATTGGCTTGTAGAGATGGCCCAACTGGAGGAGCCAATGGTTTTGGGCGGAAATTAGGTGGGAATGTCTGCGGAGGTGCAGGTGGATAAGCATATGAAATCAGATTGATGGCATTGGTATTCGGGTAGTATGGCTGGTACACGGACTGCGGGAAATACAGGACGTAACCTCCCGTTTGTTTCCCCCCATACGCAACAGTCTGGACATCAGCTTCCTTCTTCTTTGTCACACTATTCTTTTTTACAACAAATTCTCCCCCTTCAATCTTGCCACTCTTGATGGCATTTTCTATGATTTCACCGGAAATCACCATATCAGCAAAGTTTTTTGTGGCATTCCCAATTATCCTATTGTAGTACGGAGCTTTAAGAGTACTAACGAACAACACCGTAGTCTCTTTCTCAGTCAGAGGTGGCTGGATCTGGGCAGCAATATCTCTCCATCTCTGGGCATAGTCCTTAAAACTTTTGGTGGACTTCTTCTCCATATTTTGTAGAGACAAACGGTCTGGAGCCATATCAACAATACGCTTATATTGGCTGATGAATGCCTTCGCCAATTCTTTCCAAGTACGAACCCGATTCCTGTCGAGTTGAACATACCATCTAGCAGCGAATCCCGTAAGACTGTCCTGAAAGACATGGACCAGCAGCTTGTCATTTCTGGTGTGGGCTGCCATTTTCCGGCAGTACATGGTGACATGAGATATGGGACACTTGGACTCATCAAACTTTTCAAAGTCAGGAGTCTTGAACTTAGGCGGGATTACTACATCCGGCACAAAACAAAGCCCCTCAGCATCCATAGAACCATAGCAGTCTAAACCCTCAACAGCTTGAAGCCTTTCTTCAATCATCTTCATTTCACGAGACTTGATCTCTTCTGCCACTTTCAGCTTCTCTAACTCTTTGGGATCGTCCAAATCTGGAACTTGGATTGGATCTATCTTTGTTCCAGGAACAGGAAAAGTGTACCCCGGGATTTGAGGTTGGCCGTATGGATAAGTGAATCCTTCCATGTATGGCATCTACTGTAATTGTTAATGTTGCGCTTGAGGTCGAAAACCGAGCGAACATAAAGATTCGCCTATGTTTTACTCTTTCCCTGGAGAACCAGATTCATCATCCTTATTCTTCCCTTTCAGACTTCTCATCATTTCCAGCAAAGAACTTAACTGCTCTCTAATCTTATCCTGAGCTTGTTCTACCTTATCTATCCTTGAGGATTGCTCTTCGGCCATTTCTCTAACTCTTGATCTGGTGTTGTAAGAGTGACGAGAAGACTGTCTCGAAGATTTTGACTGTCGAGCTATCCTTGAACCTTTAGCAAAGTTTCTTAAATCAGGATGATATGTTTAAAAATTAAAACTAAATTGATGATGTTTATGCACATATGGATGAAATGTTATGAAAGAACACCAGCCACATAACAAATGTAGATAAAAAGAATTTTATAAATAGAAATACCAAATCCATAGAAATCCTAAAAACCAAAGCGATCCTAAAAACATAAAGAATAAAACTTGAACTGGTCCTAAAGCATAAAAATGAAAATTCTTACAAAGAATCCTAAAAAACATAAATCTAAAAATCCTAACGCCTCCAAACGAACTTGACAATCTGACGGTAGTGAGACTGAGCTTCATCCAAAAGTTCGTATATGAGCTGGCTGTTTTCATGGAACGGATGTACTTTCGCCTTAACCTCCATGATCCTATCATACATGTCTTCTACCTTGCGGGATGCCACATCGAAATGGTCAAATATATTATCCAAAAGATTCTACTTTTCAGAGTCCGCATATCGGAGTTTGGAACATTCTTCCTTCAAATTCATTAATTCGGTAACCAATTCTTGGCAATCGGCTACCCTTCTTTCTTGATCAAACAATAACTCCCCATTTTCTTCTTTTAGGCGTCCAACCTTAGTAGTCGAAAATGAGTACTTCTTTTCCATACCTGACAAGGATTCTTTCAAGGTGTCGCCATCTTCGGTGAGTTTCTGAATAGTGCCATCTCTTTCCACTAAACCATCCCCCAACTTTCGAACCTTCAATCAGAGCTTTTTGGCCTTGCTTTTTTCTTTGTTCAAGCCTTTTTCTAACTCTTCTACCTTTGATTGCAGTTTCTGGTTTTCTTCTCCCAATTCATCTTTTTCTTCTTGCAGCTTTCTTTTAGCCTTTTCTATCCTCAGTATAGGATCCGAGGCTATAACCTTGGCCGAACCGTCTAAACTTCTTTTGCAAGGAATCACAACATCTTTGGCTCTCCTGGCCTGCCACACAGAGTATTCAGGAGTAGTGTTCCATGAGATGCTACCCCCTTCAACTCTAACCGTTAATTTCCAAGCCTTTGTGAGTTCTTCTATCCTGTTGATAACCCCTTTATCTGAATAAGAGAAGTCCACCTGGTTAAGTCCGTGGGTCATCGGTATGAACTGCTTATATCCCGCCTGTCTCCGTACCATGATGGGAAAGTAGCTAACGACACCTCATTGTCCCAAGAGAGGAACCCAAGGTTGATCACCACAGCTAAATAACATAAGTCCATAAGGCATCCATGGTGCTTTCCAGATCACTTGTCGGCTTGTAAGTCCTCGCAACATTGCTACCCATTATTCTTTTGACCTTGATTCAGGCCATGTGCTTTCACAGAATTCCTTGATAGGGACGCTAGTGGTGAAGTATGGCTTTCGGAACTTCGACTCTTGGCACTCAAAATGACTCTTCATCCAGATGTAGAGCAACTGTAAACATCCGATGAAACGCCCCTTTCCATTTCTCCTGCAGTGATTCAATGACCTGATAGACTCGGCTAATATAGTTGGAGCTGTATTGACTGGTGTTGAACTTGGTCCATGAAATTCACCACAGTTGTTTCAATATGTCCCAATATCTTCGGGAAAATCACAAGTCCGTAAATAGCCAGAGCCATGACCTCCAAACCTTTATCATCATCCGGGTGTTTGACAATGAAGTTTCAGAGAATATTCCACGGAATACCAGTGCTTTTACCCTTTGTCTTCACAATCTTGTCAACTTCTGTCAAGCCGATTCCCATAATCTTTGCTATCTTCTTTCGATAACCTGTCTTGTTCTTCCAATAAACTTTGTCTGGATTAGGTGGGTCCAAACGAAGCAAGGCCGAATATTCTTCTATAGTTGGAACCATATCTACTTCATTGAACACGAAGCACCTGTATGATGGGTTCCAAAACTGCATCATGGCTCTTACCAAGTTATTATCGACTTCGACAGATAGGAGCAAAGCCAGATCCCCATACTTTTTTCTGAATGTTTCTTGTCGAGTTCCATCCCAAGAATGCCAAATGCTGATTAGATCTTCAAGGTTGTTCTATGCCAGATCCATGTGAACTTTCTCGGGAAGAGTAGAGACATACCCGACTGGAAGGCAATCTCCTGTACTTTGCTGGATTGCTTCAGACGTAAGCTTCAAACTACTGGCAGACTCACGCTTGGCGACTTTCAGGTTTTCCATGGATTTAGTAGACATTCTTTTTATCTAGACCGTTATGTGGCAAGATGACGTTATGAAGATGCATGATGTATGAAAATAGAGAAACAAATAGTTAGATATTATATCAACAAAGCTTATGGAAAGACAAAATACAACAACATGTGTAAGCACTACATCATCATGGTAAGCATATCAGCAAAACAAATGTGTTAGGTAAACAAGATCATGTTAAAGTATAGGGTAAGAAGTGTCCCTTCATGTGTCCTAAGTTCGAGTTCTCCTCTATATAAGGTTGGACATGGCTCTAACTTAAAGTTTGGCCACTTAAGTATTGTTTATATGCCAGGTTTAGGATACTTGACCAAGCTAAAAAGGTCCCCAAATTGCTCCTTAACATCATCCATGTAGGATGAGTAAGGCACCCCATTCCTCACCCATTACAGGCTCCAACTGGAAGGGTTCAATTCAGGTGAGAGTATTTTTCAAAGTTATGGCGGAGGTTATCACCTCTCAAAGATTTTGGTACTTTACACTCTGAAGGTGTTTCGCTAGTCGTTGCAGAGGTTTTCACCTCTCGAGGCGTAGGTACTTTACCCCCTCCTAAAAGGGACGAGTCCGGGTATAGGACTTTATGATATGCAATGTGTCGTGTGTGCGAAGGGACATTCAAACCTCCTTTTACCCACAAATGTACAATTAAACAAAAGTTGTTAGTACAAATAACAAAAATCAAAATCAAAAATAAAAATAAATAAACAAATAAATAAATAAATACATAAAAATTAAACACTTAAAGACCAATATTTCAAACCTAAAGTATCACAAGACTAATTTATGGCTTGACTCTCTAATCTCCCCAGTGGAGTCACCAAACTGTCATAACGTGCCAAATACGAATTCAGCATACTAGACACAAACAATGGAGTCGCCACTAATCATCTAATCTAGGTGTGATTAGTCACCTATATGAATCTATCCTATTTAAAGTAATCCTAAGCTTGACTAAGGTACCTTAAAAAGAATAGGTTCTGGTCTGCTTATCAGAACTAGGTTCGGGAGTACGGTTACGTGTGAGGAAGGATTAGCACCCTCACAACGCCTATCTAAGAGATAGTACCTAATTAGTCTTGTGATACTTAAAAAGTCTTAATTAAATGGCCTTGTCTTATCCTATTTCATTTTAATTGTTAAAATTAAAAAATCTTGGAGATTATTTTTTAGGTCTTCCTTCAATTCATTCTGGAGAAATTACTAAAAAATGTTTCCTCACCTCGAGAGTATTCAAAAGAAACCATTCGTTCTATTGAAGAGGCTCCGTCGTCAGAAAAAGCTAGATTATTTAATCAAATTATTTCTCTTAAATTAATCTTCCAAAATTAATCCTCATTTTATTAAGGTTTGTTTGAAAAAATAAATTCTGATTTTTAATATCGAAAATCATCTCTTAAAATATTCTTCCATTCGTTCTGGAGAATTTTTAAGAGAATTTTTCTCACTTAGAAATTTCTTAAAAGTCAACCATTCGCAACTTTCTTGAATTTCATCATCGAAAAAAATCTTAATTTATCTTTCAATTTTAATTAAGCATTTATTATGGAAAATTATTTTGAGAAAAATATGTTGAAAATTAATTATTCTTAAAAAAATAAATTTTTAATTTTTATTGGTATTGAAATTGAAATTAATCTCTTAAAATATCCTTTCATTCATTCTAGAGAATTTTAAGAGAAATTTCTCACCTAGAAATTTCTCAGAAATTAACCATTCGTAATTTCTTTGAATTTCATCATTGGAAAAATCTCAATTTATTATTCAAAAATAACTATTCTTCAATTAATAATTAATCTAATCTTAAAAATAAATTAATAATTAACAATATTAAAAATATACAACTATTAATATAAAATAAGATATATAATATAATATAATAATAGTTTTCATAAAAATAATAGTTGTTTTTTATAAAAAATAAATATCTGAGGTTAATAAAATATTAAATAATAATAATATACAAATAATAATAAGAAAAAACTGCAAAAAAAAAAAGAAAAAAACTAAACAAAACAATTAGTTAGTAATAAATAATTAATAAAATAAAAAAAGTAACAAAACCAAAAAGAACAAAGAAACATTAAGGAATAAAACGAAGAGGCAGCAGGGGGGTCAGGCCCAGGCGCGGGCCGCGCGGGCCGTACGCGAGCCTGCCTGGCCCGACCCACCTGCTGCCTCTTAAACAACAATTTTTTTTTGGTATATTTTTTTACATGATTTCTACCAAAAAAATCTCCTTTTCTCCGAAAAAAAAAATCTCAAGAACACTCTTCACTGCCCAAAATCCGGCCACCCGCTGCCGCCACTGTCGCTGACCGTCGTTGCCGCTGTCATCGGCGATGATCAAAAAATTCTCAAAAAAATACTAAAAAATTCCTCTCAACCTCCTCGTTTCAAAAACCAAATTAGGTTCAGCCGAATCCCTTTGGAATTTCCTAGATCTGAAATCAAAGTTCGAAATTTCAACTCTTCCGATCTACTCCGTTGACCACCAAATGGCCAACAACTTCTAGTATATGCTTCCTCTAATTAAAACCCAACTTTTCTTTCTCAAGAATTTCTTCGAAACAAATTCTAACTCTCACT
The DNA here is from genome assembly GCA_030761205.1 of Fremontodendron californicum. Classification (NCBI taxonomy): domain Eukaryota; kingdom Viridiplantae; phylum Streptophyta; class Magnoliopsida; order Malvales; family Malvaceae; genus Fremontodendron; species Fremontodendron californicum. The sequence goes on from JAULJL010000013.1 coordinate 26,502,716, forward strand.
TTTGAATTTTCGAATTTTTTTCTCTCACAAAAAAAATATTTTTTTATTTCGAAAAAATCCTATGATTTCTTTGCTTCTGACTCTGCTTGATTTCTGATGTGTGTTTGATTGTGGTGCTTAGATTCTTTTTTATAGAGAAGGAATTTTAGTTCAACTAGGATTAGGAATTTTAATCTGATCATATTTTTTAGAGTCCCATTTCAATCCAAAGAGGTGATTTGTTTCAACCAAAACTTGTTTTCTTGATTTTCTTTTAATTTTCGAAATTATCTGATTTTTTTTTCTGATTTTTTTTTTGTTTTCTTTTAATAAAAAAAAATTAAATTAAACCCAGATAAAATCCGGTGTCTACAGTTACATTCAAGTATTTTTTTTATTTAATTCATATGAAACTAATAATTTGTAATAATTTTTCGCAGTTTCTGTAGATGTCATATTCCTCTAGTGAAATTAGGGCATGCCTACAATAACTGTAAAATATGGAAAGCAAACACAACATTGATATAACTTTCATATGTAGAGTAGCACCAAACTGACAGGGTGTTGCGATAATTTGGGATGCAACAACCAATTCCGCAAGCACCGGTGAACCTTGATCAGGTTCACAAGATCGACATGCGTAGGCGTCATGAAGAATTCTGGCCTGCAAAACATAAACATTGGATCCATTGGTGGAATATACATTCTCAATGAATTTCGACAGGTTATCCGATTGTTGGAAAAAATTTCAACCCATCTGATGATTACATGGATGGTATAAAAATGAAGGTCGACCTTTTGTTTGTCCACCGTCAGTGTATGAGGATGTTAGGAGTATGCCATTTACCGGACGAACTTCAACTCCAGTCCCTCCTACACAGGATATGGAAGCTCCTAGACCTAGACGACAACGTGGGCAGACTCGTCAACCGGCCTCATCGAAGTTCACTGCACCGAGGATGTCATTTGGTCATCCTGAACGGGATCATGGAGTACCATCCAGTCATCGTTATTCCGTCAGTCACCCCGGATATGACATTGATGAGTTTTACCGACCATCACCGCCAATGACGAGGTTAGATGACCAGCTTCCCATCCTAAGTCCAAGTTCAGCATATCTAACATCAATGTATCAGTTTGGAACCCCTGCGTCAGCATTTGATGGTAGATCATTTGTGGGTCCATCTAGTAGTCAGGTTCCCTTTATGAGTGAACTAGGTGTTGGGTCCTCCAGCAGTGGGTTTCAAATTTTTGATACAGAAGAAATGGTGGATGACATACAACCGAAACCAGTGGAGGTTACAGCAAGAGGTTGTGGTCGACCGCGAATACCTGCCATTGACGAGGTTGAACGACTGGTCCAACCACCACGCACTAGGAGAGCTCGACACTGTTGCTCTACACCACGCAATAATTAGAATAAATATAGTTTTATCAATATAACGAGAATAATGTATTTTAAATTTGTAATATATAAATTTATATGTTTTGCATTTCTTGTTATTTATTTTAAATTTGTTGAGAAATTAATTTTTATTTTTAATTTTCTTATTTATTTTGTTATTTATTATTGAATATATTTTTAAAATTGTTAATTTTGTTATTTATTTTAAATTTTATGTCCGCATCAATCTAACTAAAGTGAAAATGTTTTTAACATTTTCTTAATTAAATGTTAAGTAGAAAAAAATTGCATAATCCAAATTACATGATAAGTAGAAAAAAACTTACATAATCCAAATTACATGATAAGTAGTAAAAATTACAATTTATGAAAACATGTAATTCCTTTATTGTTGATGCGAACTCTCCCCCGATGTGCCAGATTGATGTGTACATTTTTTACGGCTATGACCTTCATTTCTGCATAATCCTCAACGTTTTGGTTGGCTTTTCTCCCTCAGGTCCATTTCATTACGAATATGACTTGGTTTTGGCTGACCATGTGGATTTTTTCGCATTTCTTGATTGGGACACACTTCTGGACCATCATATTGAGGCCAATAACCTTCATTTCCAACTGGTTGGAACTCATGTCTATAAACATTCAATATAGTTTCCAGTCTATAGACATTGTCCACATATTGCATGCAATCTACATAGACATGTGCACAAGCAGCAACTACATGTGAACAAGGGAACCTTTGTGCTTGAAACTTCCAACAGTCACACCACATGTCACTAAGCTTGACTCTATACTTCATTGCAGGAACACCCTCTTGTGGATCAACTAACTCTTCAATCAGAAAAGATTGATTTGCTCGCGTAAAATTACGAACAAAGTGGGAGTTAGCTTTCCTGCGATTTTCTTGCATAGCCTGTGTGACTGTTTCACAGTATGCGTGGCCTCCCTCCATCATTGCAATTTGCTTGTCCCCCATCTGAACAAAAAGTGCAGCCAACCTATAATATGTTGATTGCACTAAAGCAGTAATTGGAAGATGACGCGTTCCCTTCAACATCGAATTGATAGATTCAACTAGGTTGGTTGTCATATTGCCATAACGTCTTCATTGATCATATGATTGGGCCCACTTCTCCTTGGGGATCCTATCAAGCCAATTAGCCGCCTCTGTATTTTCTCCACGAAGATTCTCATACATGAAATGAAAATTCGGTCGCCTCAACTCGTATCCTGGTAAAATTAAAAACAAAAGACTTGTAAATTTCAGTATTATTTTATATACTCAAGGAAATATAAGAGATCAAATCACTATCATAATTTTCCATACCCACGTTAACAATGTGTCGACGCAATTCTTTCTTGTTAAACTTCTTCATAAAGTTAGCTGCAATGTGTCGAATGCAGTACACTAAATATGCATGTGGAGGATTCCATCCACTACCATTGCGTCTGATCGCAACTTTGATGACTTCATGTTGATCAGACATCAAGCATATGTCAGGCTGTTTTATCACATGTCTAGGCAAATTAGTGAGAAAGAATGACCAAGCCTCCGTTGTCTCACCCTCCACAATGGCAAAAGCAATTGGCAGTATGTTTCGGTTGCTATCTTGTGCAATAGCTAACAATAATGTTCCTTTGTATTTTCCATACAAGAAAGTACCGTATATTTGCACAATAGGTTTACAATACGGATACCCTTCAATGCACGATTTGAATGTCCAAAAGAGTCGATGGAATATTCTCTTACCCTGGACCAGTCGATCACCGTGATATGCAGGTACCGTTTGCAATTCCACAATTGTACCAGGAACGAAATGTTGCATTGCACCTAACCATTTAGATAGCTCATTGTACGATCTATCTCAATCGCCAAAAACTCGAACAATTGCCTTTTGCTTTGCTTTCCACGCTTTCTTATAGGAGGTAATGTATCTATACCGAATTCGTATCTCAGCGATCAAAACTGAAACGGAGATCTCCGAATTTGCTTGGACTAATGACAGAATGCATGAACAGATCATGTTAGAATCTAACTTGCAATGATCTTGTGAAATCCTCCCCGATGTGCAAGTATGAGGCCCTTCATATGTTCTAATCTCTTATGCCTGTTTCTTCTTCATAAATGTTGCCTTTATTCTTCAATTGCACCATTTCCCATACATTAGACATTTGGCATAATATTTGGTCCGCTCAGATTCAATTAATCTGTAATCTACAAAGTTTTTGATGTTATAGTGCTTAATAGCTGAAAGCACGGTCTCTTTCGTTGGAAATTGTAACCCAACACACAGATCAACTGTCGATGGATCAAAAGTCAGAGGCGTAGCAAATGTATGAGCATACTCAGGAAATTCTGGCAGTTGCATTGCCTCCAGATCCAGGGTGTGCATATGGGATAAAGCCTCATATGGGGGAAGATCTCCATGAGTGTTGATCTCAGCAGCGATGACGTCTGGGTCAGAATCACTGTTGTCATCACTTGCGAATTCAGCATCTTTTTCTTGCTCACTAAAGTCACCAACATATTCACCATGGACTCCATATGGCGGAACAGGATCAACACCAACTGGCTCATCTTCGAGGGCAGTAGGAATTGTTTGTGAGACTAATGAATTATGAAACGTTGTAGCTTGAGATAGCGGAACGACTTTTTCTGTGGGAACGCCGTATGTAGTGTGAACATAGAACTACCCAGAATCATCATCTTCTGTGGGAAATTTTTCTGTAGTGCGAACATTTGAAGGCCCGCAATCATCGTGAACATCTTCTATGTCAGCATATAACTCAAGTATACCAACATTTGCAAATGTCTCGTGAGCATAAAACATGCATCTGACATCATCATCATCTTTAAGTGGAAATTTTAATATCGGACACATCCTTCACCAATAGAAAGAGGATGCCTATACTTAATCTTTGAAACTTTTTTGCTATTTCCAGCTTTAATTTTTGTATGAATTTGCAGCTTCAGTTCCTCTAATGTGACGTTTTCATCAACACGAAAGCTTTTAGGACGTTTATAATCAAAGGTAGCACCTTCGTCAATATTATGAATTTGGCCATTATAGTAGACCAATGAGATCACTTTGTTGCTCATGTTGTTTAGTAATAAAACTGAGAAGGATGAGAATGGAGGTATTATCACTCAGCAAAAGAAAGAAGAAATAGAGAATGATGAGGTATTAGCACTTAGAAAAAATCTGATTGAAAAACTGCTGTAGGAGGTATTGTAAACCTTCATCAGTTTTATGAATTTATAATGGTTCATTGTGTTGTACCGGATGACAAATCTCATCCTTTGTACATGATGGTATTTGATTCCTATTTTCTGGCTAGGGTTAATTGACTGAAAAACTGATAAATCATTCAATGCAAAAACTGATGATAAATCCCATCCTTTGTACTGGATTGTCCAATAGTCCCATCCATTGCAGAAGAAATCCAATTCCATAATTTTCTGCAGCATTTGATTGACTGAAAAATAGCTGAAACCTATCCCTAACCCTAAATCATTAGTCTCATCCATTGCAGAAGGAATTCAATTCCAATATTTTCTGCAGCATTTGATTGACTGAAAAATAGCTGAAACCTATCCTTAACCATAAATCATTAGTCACATCCATTGCAGAAGGAATCGAATTTCAATATTTTTTGCAGTATTTAATTGACTGAAAAATAGCTGAAACCCTAACCCTAAATTTGGTCAATAGTCTCATCCATTACAGAACGAATCCAATTCTAATATTTTCTGCAGCATTTGATTCACTGAAAAATAACTAAAACAGCCCTAACCATAAATCATTAGTCTCATCCATTGCAGAAGAAATCCAATTTCAATATTTTATGCAGCATAAAATTATATAAATTTAATATAAGAAATTAATTTTTAATTTGTATAAATTTAATATAAGAAATCAAATTTTAATTTACATAAAATTTAAATAAGAAATCAAATTTTAATTTTTATAAAATTTTAATAAGAAATACATTTTTTTAAATAAAATTTTAATAAGAAATACATTTTTTTAAATAAAATTTTAATAAAATATACATTTTTTTAAAATAAAATTTTAATAAGAAATAAAATTTTATTTTATATAAAATTTAAATAAGAAACAATTTTTTTATAGACAATTTTAATAAGAAATAATTTTTTTAAAATTTTAATAAGAAATAAAATTTTATTTTTTATATAAAATTAAAATAATAAAATAAATTTATTTCTTATAAAATTTCAATAAAAATTAAATTTTACTTTTTATAAAATTAAATAAATTATAAAATTTTTGTATCTATATTTAAAAAAATAAAAACAAACCAAGGTATTTTTTTTATACCTTTTTGTTACAGATCTCATATATAAAATTTAAATAAGAAATCAAATTTTAATTTATAACTAATTTAATTAAGAAAAAAATGTCTTTTATATTTAAAGTTAAATAAGAAATACATTTTTTATATAAAATTTTAATAAGAAATATAATTTTTTTTATAAAAATTTAAATAAGAAATAAAATATTACTTTTTATAAAATTAAAATATAAATTTATTTTTTTTAAATTAAAAATTTATAATATTCTCTTATATTATTTTAAAAAACAAACGAAGGTATTTTTTTTATACTCGTTTGTAATTTTTAAATTTAAAAAACAAATTACATTTTTTGTAAATGGTTATATTATAAAATTTAAATAAAATTGTAAAAAAAAATACCAAAGAAAATCGCCACTCCCATGGCGATTTTCCTTGGTACTTTTTTTCATTTTTTTTAAAAAAATTTACTGAGAAATCGCCATGGGGGATGGCGATTTTCTAGCTGATTTTAAAAGGATCGAATTTTGAGAATTAATTTGAAAACAACGATAATTCGGTAAATAAAAAATAAAATAGCAGTATTCTGATAAAAAAAACCGACTAACGACCCCATCACTTTATATTTTTCTTTATAATAAATAATATCGTCAAGGTCTCTCCTGCTCAAAAGAGCAGGGTTCAAATCCCCATCCCCAAACTATCAAAATAATATAGTGTGTTTTTAAATTTTGTTTGGATATTTTTTTTTTGAAAAATTTTAAGGATGAATCCCTCAATTCATACAATGTTTTTAAATTTTCATTTAGAGAGTGTTTTTTACATTATAAGAAACGAATCTTAATTGATAAAAAAATTTCAATTATCTAACTGAATATGATATCAGATATTCGAATTTGAATTTTGAAAAACGTAACTTTTTAATATTTCTTCAATGCATTATTTATTTGACTGTGCAATATTTTTTTTATTAAATAAACTTTAATTGGTAATTATAAACATTCATTAACCGGACTCTAATTAATATCATCCAATCTATCATTTTTCTCAACAACAAAAAATAGAAAAAAAAGAAAACCCTTAACTAACTAACCCTTATAATGACCACTGTTATATATCATAGTCGAAGAAGGATTTACCTTATCCTTTTGTCTACAACACCGCCATTTGAAGAAGTTATGCGAAATGGATGTCTTCACCCACATTTTTTTCCAATTTGATTTCCGAGCTTTTTCTTTGAAGGCTCCAACAAGGTTTTTTTTATCTCAATATAGATTTTTTTTTATTTCTAAATTATCGATATTTTAAAATTAATTATCAAAATTCATTTTTTTTTACATTGTTGAGAAATCATCATGGATTATTACGATTTTCTAATAGGTTTTGAATTTTTTTTTAAAAATTGATCAAGAAAAATTGCCATGGCTCATGACGATTTTCCTTTATCATTTAATTATTATTTTTTTCATATTTTAGGTTGGGAAATCGCCACCCATGGTGGCGATTTTCGAACCTTTTTTTTTAAATTATTAAATAATAAATTTTAAATAAAATTATATAAATTTTAACTTTAAAAAATAAAAATTTAATAAAATTTAAAAATTTTAAAAAATAACAATTTACAAAAAATTTAAAAATTATATTCATAATTAGACTTGCTTATGGGCAGGGTCGCAGCTCGAAATTTTTTCAACTTCCTTGCCCAAGCCCGACCCGCGGGCTCGAATTTAATTATTTTAATATATGAACAGTGATCCGGGCCGGCCCGTGGATAGGTCTAGTTATGACCTTCATTCTTACATAATCCACAACGCTTTATTTCCCTTCTCCAAACCCATTTTGGGTAGGGACGACCCGAAAGCCCGTTTCACTATTAAAAATATTTTTTTATATTTAGATATATTTTATAATTAAATTTAAATAAAAATATTTTTTATTTAATAAATAATAATTAGGGCTAGGCCGGCCGGCTCGAATTATAAAAACATTTGTCCAAGCCCGTTTAATATTGATCAAGGGAAATAGTGCCCGAAAACCCATTTCACTATTCAAAAAATATTAAAATATTTAAAAATATATTTATATATATATATTAGGCCGAGCTGGGACAAGTATTTTTGTAATTCGGGCCGATCCGGCCTAGCCCGAATTACTATTTATTAAATAAAAAATATTTTTTGTTTAACTTTAATTATAAAATATATAAAAATATATTTTTAATATTTATATTTATATAAAAATTTATATAATTTTTAAAATTTTTGTAAATTGTTATTATTTTAATTTTTTATTTAAATTTTACATTTAATTTAAATTTAATTTTGTTAAATTATAAATTATATAATTTTTATTTTCGGGCTTGGGCAAGGGAAATAAAAAAATTTCGAGCCTCGGTCCGACCTATGGACAACTCTAGTCATAGCCGTTAAAAATATCCTTATCAATATGGTACATCGGGATACATCCGGGCTTAACGGGTCGGGCGGGCTACCCGGCCCGTGGATAGGTCTAGTTATGACCTTCATTCCTACATAATCCACAATGCTTTGGTTGGCCTTTCTCCCGGAGATCCATTTATTACGAATACAAGTTGAAAAAATCCGATTGACATTACGAATATAATTTTTAATTTTTTTGTAAATTAATATTTTTTAATTTTATTATTTAAATTATTAATTTTATTTTTTAAAATTATAAATTATATTATTATTATTTAATAACTAAAAAAAGGTTGGGAAATCGCCACCGTGGGTGACGATTTCCCAACTTAAAATATGAAAAAAAAAATTAAATAATCAAGGAAAATCGTCATGGGCCATGGCGATTTTCTATGATCAATTTCAAAAAAAAAAATTGAAAAAACTATTGAAAAATCGTCATGAATCATGACGATTTCTCAATAAGTTTAAAAAAAAGGGATTTCGATAAATATTTTGACAACAATGGTATTTCGGTTTTTTTATTTAAATATAGCCAAAAAAAAATTCCCAAAATACCGTTCATTTTAGATTATTTCCCAAAATCCGCTTGTTTTAACACATTTTGGCTAAAAATACCAAGGGAAATCGCCATGGGGGGTGGCGATTTCCCTTCATGTATAATTTTTTTTTTAATTAATAAACAAATTTTAATTTTTTTTTTTAATTTGTAAATTTTTTTTTTAATTTTAAAAATTATAAATTAAATTAAATTTCTTATTAAATTTAAATATGGAAAAAAAATTTCTTATAAAAATTAAAAAAACAAAATAATATTTCTTCTTAAATTTGTATATCAAAAATTTTATTTGTAAGTTTTGTTTTAATTTTAAAAATTTGTAAGTTTTGTTTTTTAATTTTAAAAATTATAAATTAAATTAAAATAATTTTTTTATAATTTAAAAAAAAAAAGAAATTTCGTAAGGTATATTTTATTATTTAAAATTTATGAACAAATTTTTTTAAATTTTGTTAATTGATTTGTATTAGATAAAAACAAAAAACAAAAAAACTTGCATTACATTTTCCCTTATATGTACAATAATAATCCAAAGTACATGATAAGTTGACAAAAACATGTAATTCATTTATTGTTGATGCGAAGTCTCCCCCAATGTGCCAGATCGATGCGGACAATTTCGACGGTTATGACCTTCATTTCTGCATAATCCACAACGTTTTGGTTGGCCTTTCTCCCTGAGGTCCATTTCATTACGAATACGACTTGATTTTGGCCGACCATGTGGATTTCTCCACATTTCTTGATTGGGACACACTTCTGGACCATCATACTGAGGCCAGTAACCTTCATTTCCAACAGCTTCGAACTCATGTCTATAAACATTCAATATAGTTTCCAGTCTATAGACTTTGTCCACATATTGCATGCAATCTACATGGACATGTGCACAGGCAGCAACTACATGTGAACAAGGGAACCTTTGTGCTTGAAACTTTCCACAATCACACCACATGTCACTAAGGTTGACTTTGTACTTCATTGCAGAAACACCCTCTTGTCGATCAACTAACTCTTCAACCAGAAAAGATTGATTTGCTCGCGTAAAATTACGAACAATGTGGGAGTTAGCTTTCCTGCGATTTTCTTGCATAGCCTCTGTGACTGTTTCACAATATGTGTGCCCTCCCTCCATCATGGCAATTTGCTTGTTCCCCATCTTAACAAAAAGTGCAGCCAACCTATAATATGTTGATTGCACTAAAGCAGTAATGGGAAGATGACGCGTTCCCTTCAACACCGAATTGATAGATTCAGCTAGGTTGGTTGTCATATGGCCATAACGTCTTCCTTGATCATATGACTGCGCCCACTTCTCCTTGGGGATCCTATCAAGCCAATTAGCCGCCTCTGCATTTTCTCCACGAAGATTGTCATACATGAAATGAAAATTCGGTCGCCTCAACTCGTATCCTAATAAATTTTAAAACAAAAAACTTGTGAATTTCAGTATTATTTTATATGCTAAACGAAATATAAGAGATAAAATAACTATGATTTGATTCCATACCCATGTTAACAATTTGTCGACGCAATTCCTTATTGTTAAACTTTTTCATAAAGTTCGCTGCAATGTGTCGAATGCAGTACACTGAATATGCATGTGGAGGATTCCATCCACCATCGCGTCTAATCGCAGCTTTGATGGCTTCATGTCGATCAGACATCAAGTAAATGTCAGGCTGTTTCGTCACGTGTCTGCGCAAGTTACTGAGAAATAATGACCAAGCCTCTGTTGTCTCACCCTCCAAAATGGCAAAGGCAATTGGCAGTATGTTTCGGTTGCCATCTTGTGCAATAGCTAACAATAATGTGCCTTTGTATTTTCCATATAAGAAAGTACCGTCTATTTGCACAATAGGTTTACAATACGGATACCCTTCAATGCACGACTTAAATGTCCAAAATAGTCGATGGAATTTCTCTTACGCTGGACCAGTCGATCACCGTGATATGCAGGTACCGTTTGCAATTCCACAATTGTACCAGGCACGAAATGTTGCATTGCACCTAACCATATAGGTAGCTCATTGTACGATCTTTCCCAATCGCCAAATACTCGAACAATTGCCTTTTGCTTTGCTTGCCATGTTTTCTTGTAGGAGGTGATGTATCCATACCGGATTCGCATCTCAGCGATCAAAACTGAAACGAAAATCTCCGGATTTGCTTGGACCAATGACAAAATGCATGAACAGATCATGTTACAATCTAACTTGCAATGATCTTGTGAAATCCTCCCCGATGTGCAAGTATGAGGCCCTTCATATTTTCTAATCTCCCATAGCTGTTTCTTCTTCATAAAAGTTGCCCTTATTCTCCAATTACACCCATTCCCATACATTACGCACTTGGCATAATATTTCGTCCGCTCAGATTCAATTACTCTGTAATCTACAGAGTTTTTGATGTTATAGTGCTTGATAGCTGAAAGCACAGCCTCTTTCGTTGGGAATTGTAACCCAACACACAGATCAACTGCAGATGGATCAAATGTCAGAGGCATAGCTAATGTATGAGCATACTCTGGAAATTCCGGCACATGCATTGCCTCCAGATCCAGTGTATGCATATGGGATGCAGCCTCATATGGGGGAAAATCTCCATGAGTGTTGATATCTCCATGAGTGTTGATATCTCCATGAGTGTTGATCTCAGCAGGGACGACGTCTAGGTCAGAATCAGTATTGTCATCACTTACGAATTCAGCATCCTCTTCCTGCTCACTAAATTCACCAACATCTTCACCATGGACTCCACGTGGACGAACAGGATCAACACCAGCTGGCTCATCTTCGAGGGTAGTAGGAATTAGGGTTTGTGAGACTAATGAAGTCTGAAAAGTTGTAGCTTGAGATAAGGGCACGACTTCTTCTGTGGGAACATCGTATGTAGTGTGAACATAGAACGACCCAGAATCATAATCTTCTATGGGAAAGTTTTCTGTTGTGCGAACATTTGAAGAGCCGCAATCATCGTCAACATCATCTATGTCAGCATATAACTCAAGTACACCAACATTTGCAAATGTCTCATGAGCATAAAACATGGATCTGACATCATCATCATCTTCAAGTGGAAATGTTCTATATCGGACACATCCTTCACCAATAGAAAGAGGATGCCTGTACTTAACCTCTGAAACTCTTTTTCTATTTCCAGCTTTAATTTTTGTATGAATTTGCAGCTTCAGTTCCTCTAATCTGACGTCGTCTTCAACACGAAAACTTTTTGGACGTTCACAATCAAAGGTAGCACCTTCGTCAGTATTATGAATTTGGCCATTATAGTAGACCAATGTGATCACTCTATTGCTCATGTTGTGTAGTAATGAAACTAAGAAAGATGAGAATGTAGGTATTATCACTCCGCAAAAGAAAGAAGAAATATAGAAGGATGAGAATGAGGAGGTTTTAGCACTCAGGAAAAATCTGATTGAAAAACTGTTGTAGGGGGTATTGTAAACCTTCATAAGTATTATGAATTTATAATGGTTCATTATGTTGTACCAGATGACAAATCTCATCCTTTGTATAGGATAGAATCTGATTCTGATATTCTGCCTAGGACTATTTGAGTGAAAAAGTTATAACTTATTCAATGCAAAATGTGATTGATAAATCCCATCATTTGTCTCATCCATTGCAGAAAGAATCAAATTCCAATATTTTCTGCAGCATTTGATGGACTGAAAAATAGCTGAAACCTGTCTAAAACCCTAAATCATCAGTCTTATCCATTGCAGAAAGAATTCAATTCCAATATTTTCTGCAGCATTTGATGGACTGAAAAATACCTGAAACCTGTCTAAAACCCTAAATCATCAATCTTATCTGATGGAGACTCAATTAAGAGTTGTAAACCCAAGTGCAGGTTATGTTCAAGTAATAAATTCTCGGGTGTCCGAGGTCGAACCACAGGGAAGCGTATTAGTAAGTATAAGTTTATAAATATATAAGACAAAGAAAGTAAACAAGATATTAGGGAATCAACAACAAAATAAGATAAACAAGATATTAGAGAACAAAATAAACAAAATATAAAAGAAATTAAACAAGATATAAAAAACAATAAGAAAAGATGTTGAGGTTAGAGAATCCACTCTTGGTGTTATGCTAAGATTAATCTTGTTTTGTTACACAATTGAAATCCACACATAAAGGAGGTTCCAGTCGGAAGGTTTAGCAATTCAGTCCAAATTGTCCAACGTCCATAGCATATGATATTATGTTCATTTGGTGTCCTCAAAACTCATAAAAAGATTCCAAGCATTCCTTATGCCAAGGTATATGTCTACAACAAATCAAGGTTATGAAACCAAGCATTTACTGTGCCATTTTCCTTGTCAATAATGAATCAAGATCCCTACTTTGCAAGTATGATTTTAAACCAAAAGAAAATATTATCTATACTAGTGTTTATAAATGATGATTCATTTTAGCTCACGTTTAAGAGACTAACCTTAGCATTTACCAAGAGCTTCACCTCATCACCTCAACAATATGATTAGCAACACATACTAGATATGAATAAAATGAAAAGAAATGTAAGAAGCATAAGTAAATAAAGAAAAAGAAAACTAGAGAAAGGAAAGAAGAAGAAAACTTAGAGAATTTTATTACAATGGCTAATATCCTACCAATCTACAATAATGCTCATCCAATGCCCTCTATTTATACACATTTTGGATAGCTAAATAACAAGAGACAAGCTTTATAAATTTCAAAGGTAGGTATAATAGGTGGGTGCATTATTCTAACAATTTTCGTCATATTGTATGACAATTCTGATCAGCCAGCTTGATGGTCGATTTTGTCAATGTTGGAGGCTCGATCTGATCAAATGGTCTTCTAGAAAAATATACCCCTATCAGTTACGGATCCATATCCGTTGGAATCAGATCATTTGCTCATGTGGATCGGAAGATATGGTCAAAATACCAAAACAGGTCAGCACAGATGTCATTGCACATCAGCTAACTTGATGGTCGATTTCGCTAGGGAAAACGACTCCGTTTCAAGAAGTGTAAACATGAAAAAGATAGATATGCCTCTTAACTTTGCACTGTCAAAATTTCAGCCTTAATGCTTCGGTGAAACTCTAGATATAGCTGATATGGAAAAAGGTGTCGGAACTGGAACTGAATTGGATTTGCCCTTAATTCTTGATTTAACCTAGTAATCTGAAATCACTCAAAGAAACTCATGAAAAACACCAAATTACATAAAAATATAAAAGATCATAAACACAAGTAGACTAAGCAATAATAACTCGTATTTGACACAAAACAATAATAAAACATAACTAAAAACTATATAATTATACGAGTTATCACACCCCCACACTTAGATTGTTGCTAGTCCCTAGCAACGACTCAATAAAAATAAAATAAGAAAATCTAATCTAATCCATTTTCGTTGGAAATCACGGTGACACTTAGCATGTGACACAAGCCTTTAAACCCCTAGGTGTCCCTAGTGGACGAGTTTAGTCTCGTGAGGGTTTGCTAGAACGATACCCACAAACATTGAAAAACTAAAATATAAGTAAACTACATACACTAAAAATATTTACTCCTAATCCTTTCAATATAAATTAGAGACAATCTTTGAACAAGTCTTATAAACTAATCAATAGCTCAAAGAATTTCACAAAAATTCATGCTTGAATGTAAATAAATGAGTTAAGCCAATATTAACATAACATATTTCAATCAAAATAGTGCATATTCAACTTAATCTCAACTTCTCACTATACTCTCATGATTTTCACTCTTTAAACTAGTGGTAAAGTGTTTACACTCAATCAATCTCATGAAAACAGTTCTACCATATGCTTGCTTGTCCACCTATTCTCCACTATTTAGATCATACAACTTCATAAATCAAGAGGTCTTTTTTCAAGGTTGTAATGGGGCCAAAGGGTTATAAAAAACGGTTAAAGAACAAAAGGATAAAGATATCATAAAGGTTCCAAAGAGTTCATAAAGTTTAGAGACATAATAAGATCATACAAATAAAACTTCTCAAAACTCTTATAAAGCACATAATAACATAGGCTAAATATTCATGTTGAGCCTTTGCTTCATTCTAACCAACTTTGTAACATCTTTTTCTTTACTTTAACTAGAAGTTCAAGAGAAGATTTTTTTTTTTTTTTAATATGGGAATGTATTTGACAATGATCCCTTTCTTTTTCTCTTGACTTTTGCCTCTCTCCTCCCCCACACTTATCTTTCGTTCTAACCCAAATTTTCAAAAAGTATCCCTTGTTTTTGCAATATGTCTCAAAATATATAATCCATCTTTAGAACAAGGGTAAGGATATAAGTATATTTAGGCTAGGTGTAAGTTCTGGTTACCAATAAAATAGCATATTTAATGTAGGCTCAAATTGGCTCACTAGTGGGGATGTTCTCTTAGAACATTAATAATGGATGGCTGTTTGGCTCTGGTTATAATCCTAATGCCTCTATCATATTCATGTTGTCACATGTATCAATATAGTCTCAAACGGTTTAAAGCAAGTTCTAGAGAATCATGTAATCATAAGAGCACTCAAGAAAGAAATTAGATTTATTTGTATAATGCATCAATCATTATAGGCTCAAAAAGTCACAAGGATGATTATACAAGTCAGATTAAGTCTAAACATGCTTCTTTCTCAATCAACATATCATATTAACATTGGCTCATAAAAAGGTTGACATCAAGCTCAATTCTCATGAAAATCTTCTCACTAATAAATCTGTTTTAGACTTATGCAATTCATATCTCATCATTGTATTAAAAAGGAACTAGAACACATTAAAAAAATAATAATAATAATAATAAAGACTCATAAAAAAATAGTAGACAAAAATAAAAGAAATCCTAAATCGTTCCCCCCACACTTAATTCTTACATTGTCCTCAATGTAAGTCTATTAACCCAAATGAAAGAATCATGTGTAAGAGAAAAGAACTAATAACATAAGAATAGGAATAACTAAGACTCAAAACAAAACAAACTCATGCAACCTAATTAATCCTAAAATACTAAACAAAAATTAACAAGTAAACATAAAAAGATTAAAATCAAACTGACAAGGTATGTCTCAAGTCTCCCTTATTCAGACCTTGTTCAGAATGAATACTTCTAAATTGCTTAAAACACAACAATTTTTTTTTTTTTTTAAATTAGCAAAATATGTCTCTTACCCCCTACTAAAGGTAGAATTTAGGAGATATTACCTGCAGAGGTTGCTAACCACTTATTATAACTGAGACACAACAAACAAAATGTTAGATAATGTCACAAAGACAAAGTGCAATCCACTCCTTGCTCGTCCATATCTCTTTTTCTTTTTCCGAGCGTTTGCGAAACAACCGTAGCAGATAAATACTCATAAGCTTGGAGCTTTTTGAGTAAATCTTCAATGGTTGTAGCAGAAATTATGGTTCTCCTTGCCTCTGAAAACATGAATCCATTATCCACAGCATTATCTAAATATGAAAGCAAATTACTAAAATAACCATTAATATTAAGCAAACCAATGGGTTTCTTATTTGTGACCAAAGATGACCAAGAAGCCACGCAAGCTATTTCTTCCAATGTACCCAGACCTCCTGGTAAAGCAATGAATGCATCGGCAGAATGGTACATGATTGTCATCCGTTCAGGGATACTCCAGACTTGTATTTCCTTACCCACGGTAGGTCCACAAAAATCTGTGAATAGTTTTGGCACGATTCCTAGAACTGGACTTCCTCCGGCGTATGCTGCTGTAGCGACTGCTCCCATTAAATCCGTACTATCGCCTCCATAAATCAACTGGATCTTTTGTTGGGCAAGTATTACTCCAACTCTTATGGCTTCATCAGCGAATATGTTATTTTTCCCTGGATAAGCACCTCCAAAGACACAAATTTTTTTAATGCGCTGGGACGAAGTACTTTCCATTTTTTTTTCAAGTGCCTGAAAGAGAATGAGTACATGGTGTAATATATAGAGGACTGAGTAGTGAATCAGACAAGAGTAATAATGTCGCCGAAAGTGTATTTGACCTGTCAGAAGAAAATGTTAACCTAACAAAAGATTTTTGCGTGATTTCAGGAAGAAAATCAAAAAGAGAAGAAAAATCAACCGTAAAAGACCAATGCAAAAAAAACGAGAATAATTACACAAATCGAACAACACGTAAATTAAACCGAAATGAAGTTATTGCAAATCAAACCAAAAGCTGAGAAGTCATTTATTGTAGTTGTGATTGTGGCTCACATCTTCCTCTGGTTTTACGTCCAGAAACGGCTTAAACGCCTTCTATGAGTCGAGGATATGCTTCCCATCCAGTTTTCTTACAAGCTGGCAAACAGGGTCTTTTAACATCAGATTCCCAAGATGTTGCCATTCCCTTTGGAATTGCGGCCATAAATCAAGAATTTCTCTTTGTACGTCTCCACTAGGATGCGTCTCAAGAGAAAGTTGGATATTACCCAAATTCTCCTTACTCAGTCCATCCTTAATGAATTCAATTTTATCATCTCGATTAGAGGACGGAATCCCAATAGAACGACATTTACCGTTACACGTCCATCGTGCACATTTGTGGCAATTTGAACTCATGCGCTTTGCCCAACATCAAATGTACCTGGTAAATGCTTCTACCTGTACCTGGTAAATGCAAAACAGGAAGATATTCATCTTCACGTACCTTGGCTTCAATTATCCAACGTATGTCTTCAGGAATCCCTTTGTGCATAAGCATTCTTAATCTTTCAAATCGAACTTGGTAAAGCTTCAGTAAAATATTTTGAGGAAAAGGAGGAAATCGTTTCTGCAATCTTGTGAGAATATCATCCATCCTTGAACACGTTACCATTTTGAGGATTCTCAATGTCAACTGCTCCATAATGATACACATGCTTAACCACAAATGGGCCAGTCCATCTTGATCTCAACTTACCAGGAAATATGTGAAGTCTAGAATTATAAAGTAGAACTTTTTGCCCAACATCAAATGTTTTTCTTGAAATTAACTTGTCATGAAAGGCTTTAGTTCTTTCTTTATGAATTTTAGAATTCTCATATGCATCTTTTCTGAGTTCCTCAAGTTCATTTATGACTGGAAAAGTTTCATTCTCACCCAAAAAGGAATATTTTAGCTCGGATGGCAATGGTTTTAAATCCAGCTTGGGTGGTTCAATAGTTGATGGTAAAGTGACATTTGTGAGTGATGGAAGTTCCTCAAACTTTTGTTTCCAACAATGCTTATCCTGAAAAGAATTTAACAAAGAATCAGTGTGTGAAATTTCTGAAGCATTATCAAACTCACATTCAATTAAATAAGCTTCTAAAGGATCATGGAATGTGGTAGTGGTGAGATGTTCATGAACAAGTTCTTCAATGAAATCCACTTCATGTACTTTTGAATCATCACCAGGTTGCTTGCAAGTGTTGAACACATTTAATTCTAAAGTCATATTTCCAAAAGAAATGTTCAACATACCATTCCTGCAATTTATCAGAGCATTAGAAGTTGCAAGAAATGGACGGCCTAATATAACAGGAATTTGAACATTTGGATTTGAAACAGGATGTGTGTCCAAAACAATAAAATCAACAGGGAAGTAAAAATTATCAATTTGAACCAAAACATCTTCAACTATCCCTCGAGGAATTTTTACAGAACGATCAGCTAGTTGAAGTGTAACAGGTGTTTCCTTGAGTTCACCTAAACCTAACTGTTGATAAACAGAAAAAGGCAAAAGATTAACACTAGCACCAAGATCAAGCAATGCACGTTCTATTCTAGTGTTTCCAATGATGCATGAGATTGTTGGACATCCAGGATCTTTGAATTTTGGTGGAGTAAGGTGCTGAATGATTGAGCTCACACTTTCTGTCAGAAATGCTTTCTTTTGTACATTATGTTTCCTTTTAACTGTGCACATGTCCTTCAAAAATTTAGCATAAGATGGAACTTGTTTGATTGCATCCAATAAAGGAATGTTAATCTTAACTTGTTTGAAAAGTTCATAAATTTCTGCATTTTGATTCAAATTCTTTATTGTTTGCAACCTTTGAGGAAAAGGAGCAGGATGCATACCTTTTTCTTTGTCCAAATTTTCAAGAAGTTCAGACTTACCATCATCCTTACCTTTACTTTTCGGAGGGGAAGGAGGATCTTGGTCTTTTGATGGAATGTTTTTGTCAATTGCCTTTCCACTTCGAAGAGTTGTGATAGAACTGGCATTTTCCTGTTGAGTTTCATTGGAGCAAGAAACAAGACATTGAGTAGAAGGGTTAGGCTGAGGTTGAGGTTGAGCAGGAAACTTACCTTTTTCTTGAGTGCGTAATGAAGCTGTCAATGTGGACAAGGTGTTTTTGATCTCATTGATGTCCTGTGAAGTTTGGTTATTCACATTTGCTTGTGTTTGCATGAATGCTTGCAATGTCTCTTCCAAGGTTTGTACACGTGAAGGTTGATAGGAAAAAGTGTTGCCCGGCTTTTGAGATTGTGGTACCTGAACATGATTATTATTCCGCCAACTGAAGTTGGGATGATTCCTCCATTCAAGGTTATACGTTTCAGAGTAAGGAGAAGGAAAAGGCTTTTTAATTGTGTTTATGGAATTTACTTGATCATGCAACGCTTCTTTAAGAATGGGAATGTTTGGACATTCAGAAGTGGGGTGTCCCATGATTTCACAAATTCCACAACTTTCTTCATTTTTAACCGTTTTGACTTCTTTTACTTCTCTAAGTTCCATGGCTTCAATCTTTCTAGCCAAATTAGCTACTTTAGCTTTTATCTCATCTTCTTGACTAAAATGATATTTACCTCTGTTAGAAACAAGATTAGATCTATTGGAACTTTCAGAGGAATTATCTGTGTTCCAGGCTTGAGAGTTATCTCCCAAATGGTCTAGGTAGTCAAAGGCTTCTTCAGGTTCTTTTTCTAGAAACTCACCGTTACACATTGTTTCAACAAATTGTTTAGTTTCGGGAGTTAAACTTTCATAAAAGAAACTAATAAGATGCCATTTTTCAAAACCATGATGTGGACAAGAACTTAACAAATCTTTAAAACGCTCCCAGCACTGAAAAAATGCTTCATTTTGATTTTGATTGAAATTTTGAATCTGTCTTTTCAAAGCAGTAGTTTTATGTGCTGGGAAAAAATTCTTTAGAAACTCAGTTTGTAATTCTTGCCATGTGCCAATTGACATTGGTTTTAAATTATGAAGCCAAATTTTTGCTTTATCTTTTAAAGAAAAAGGAAATAATTTTAGCTTGACAATTTCATTTGTACATTGTTGGTCATTAAAGGTGACACATACATCTTCGAAGTCTTTTAGAAACGAGTAAGCACTTTCCGATTCTAACCCATGGAAATTTGGAAGCAAAGCTATCATACTTGGTTTAAAACGAAAGTTGTTTGCATTGAGAGGAAAAATAAAACAAGAGGGTGATGAGCTTCGAGTTGGTTGCAAATAGTCACGCATGGTGCGTACTTGTCTGTTCTCATCTTCAGCATGAACACTTTCATTGTCAGCCATGGTAGGAGTTGTATTAGAAAGATTACCTGAAAAAGTTTCACAATAAAATCTAACTAAACGACGAGATCTAAAATCACGTCGCCAAACAAGCATAAAACAAAGTTAATATACAGATAATATATTTATATAAATATAAACTTTACAATATAAATATAAATATATAGAAAATTAGGCGGTATAACCAGCCAATAAAAATAAATATACTTATAAACTTATATACTTAGTATTGCTTCCCCGGCAACGGCGTCAAAAACTTGATGGAGACTCAATTAAGAGTTGTAAACCCAAGTGCAGGTTATGTTCAAGTAATAAATTCTCGGGTGTCCGAGGTCGAACCACAGGGAAGCGTATTAGTAAGTATAAGTTTATAAATATATAAGACAAAGAAAGTAAACAAGATATTAGGGAATCAACAACAAAATAAGATAAACAAGATATTAGAGAACAAAATAAACAAAATATAAAAGAAATTAAACAAGATATAAAAAACAATAAGAAAAGATGTTGAGGTTAGAGAATCCACTCTTGGTGTTATGCTAAGATTAATCTTGTTTTATTACACAATTGAAATCCACACATAAAGGAGGTTCCAGTCGGAAGGTTTAGCAATTCAGTCCAAATTGTCCAACGTCCATAGCATATGATATTACGTTCATTTGGTGTCCTCAAAACTCATAAAAAGATTCCAAGCATTCCTTATGCCAAGGTATATGTCTACAACAAATCAAGGTTATGAAACCAAGCATTTACTGTGCCATTTTCCTTGTCAATAATGAATCAAGATCCCTACTTTGCAAGTATGATTTTAAACCAAAAGAAAATATTATCTATACTAGTGTTTATAAATGATGATTCATTTTAGCTCATGTTTAAGAGACTAACCTTAGCATTTACCAAGAGCTTCACCTCATCACCTCAACAATATGATTAGCAACACATACTAGATATGAATAAAATGAAAAGAAATGTAAGAAGCATAAGTAAATAAAGAAAAAGAAAACTAGAGAAAGGAAAGAAGAAGAAAACTTAGAGAATTTTATTACAATGGCTAATATCCTACCAATCTACAATAATGCTCATCCAAGGCCCTCTATTTATACACATTTTGGATAGCTAAATGACAAGAGACAAGCTTTATAAATTTCAAAGGTAGGTATAATAGGTGGGTGCATTTTTCTAACAATTTTCGTCATATTGTATGACAATTCTGATCAGCCAGCTTGATGGTCGATTTTGTCAATGTTGGAGGCTCGATCTGATCAAATGGTCTTCTAGAAAAATATACCCCTATCAGTTACGGATCCATATCCGTTGGAATCAGATCATTTGCTCATGTGGATCGGAAGATATGGTCAAAATACCAAAACAGGTCAGCACAGATGTCACTGCACATCAGCCAACTTGATGGTCGATTTCGCTAGGGAAAACGACTCCGTTTCAAGAAGTGTAAAACATGAAAAAGATAGATATGCCTCTTAACTTTGCACTGTCAAAATTTCAGCCTTAATGCTTCGGTGAAACTCCAGATATAGCTGATATGGCAAAAGGTGTCGGAACTGGAACTGAATTGGATTTGCCCTTAATTCTTGATTTAACCTAGTAATCTGAAATCACTCAAAGAAACTCATGAAAAACACCAAATTACATAAAAATATAAAAGATCATAAACACAAGTAGACTAAGCAATAATAACTCGTATTTGACACAAAACAATAATAAAACATAACTAAAAACTATATAATTATACGAGTTATCATTATCCATTGCAGAAAGAATCAAATTCCAATATTTTCTGCAGCATTTGATGGACTGGAAAATAGCTGAAACCTGTCTAAAACCCTAAATCATCAGTCTTATCCATTGCAGAAAGAATCAAATTCCAATATTTTCTGCAGCATTTGATAGACTGAAATATAGCTGAAACCTGTCTAAAACCCTAAATCATCAGTCTTATCCATTGCAGAAAGAATCCAATTTCAATATTTTCTGCAGCATTTGATGGACTGAAAATAGCTGAAACCTGTCTAAAATCCTAAATCATCAGTCTTATCCATTACAGAAAGAATCAAATTCCAATATTTTCTGCAGCATTTGATGGACTGAAATATAGCTGGAACCTGTCTAAAACCCTAAATCATCAGTCTTATCCATTGCAGAAAGAATCAAATTCCAATATTTTCTGCAGCATTTGATGGACTGAAATATAGCTGAAACCTGTCTAAAACCCTAAATCATCAGTCTTATCCATTGCAGAAAAAATCAAATTCCAATATTTTCTGCAGCATTTGATGGACTGAAAAATAGCTGAAACCTGTCTAAAACCCTAAATCATCAGTCTTATCCATTGCAGAAAGAATCAAATTCCAATATTTTCTGCAGCATTTGATGGACTGAAAAATAGCTGAAACCTGTCTAAAACCCTAAATCATCAGTCTTATCCATTGCAGAAAGAATCAAATTCCAATATTTTCTGCAGCATTTGATGGACTGAAATATAGCTGAAACCTGTCTAAAACCCTAAATCATCAGTCGTATCCATTGCAGAAAGAATCAAATTCCAATATTTTCTACAGTATTTGATGGACTGAAAAAATAGCTGAAACCTGTCTAAAACCCTAAATCATCAGTCTTTTCCATTGCAGAAGGAATCCAATTCCAATATTTTCTGCAGCATTTGATGGACTGAAATAAAATTTTCTTTTTAAAATTTTAATAAGAAATAAAATTGTATTTTTTTAAAATTTTAATCATAAATTAAATTAAAATTATTTTATCAAATATCCAGTTTTAAACTGTAACAATCTATACTATTATTAAAAACAATGATTAAATTGATGTCACGAGTTAATCGAATACCAACTCAATAAAAAAATCAAATTAAAAAAATTATTTTACGATACCAACTTAAAAATAACTTCTTTATTTAAAAAAGTAACTCGATAAATTTCTTCTAAAAAAAAAAATTTGTTTACATTTTACATCATTAAAATATTTTTGATATAAATTAAATTTTGCTTTTTATAATATTACAAAATTATAAAAAATACAATTTTTGATATAAATATTTAATAATCAATATAATCTTCTTTTTTAAATTTTAATAAGAAATATATTTCTATTTTTTATAAAAATTTAATAATAAATTAAATTACATTTTTAATATATATTTAAAAAAATTAAATAACCAAACCTAAAAAATATTTTAATTTAATTTATAATTTTTAAAATTAAAAAATAAAATTTACAAATTAAAAAAAAATATATTTAAAATTTGTTTATTAATTAAAAAAAATTATACATGAAGGGAAATCGCCACCCCCCATGGTGATTTCCCTTGGTATTTTTAGCCAAAATATGTTTTTTTACGCTGGGAAATCGCCATGGGGGGTGGCGATTTCCCAGCTAGTGTTAAAACAAACGGATTTTGAGAAATAATCTAAAATGAACGGTATTTTGGGAATTTTTTTTTGGCTATATTTAAATAAAAAATTCTAGTATTTCGGAGTTTAAAAAAAGAGAGTTTATATTAAGATAAAAAACCCTCAGATAACCTACCCACGTGAATATATAAAATAATAATAATAATAATAATAATAATAATAATAATAATAATAATAATAATAATAATAATATGACCTGCTTCGCTACATTCACTTGCTAAGCCTTTTTTTTTTCAAAAAGATGGGTCATCTACAAAGCAAAATAGGCACTTAGGCAAGCACCCTCCATATATTTTCTCATTTCTAACTCGACTCAAGGTTACCTAAAACATTTCTATAATCCTTGAAAGTGACTAGACCTCAGACCGAATAGTCCTCTCCATTTGATAGGTCTAATTCGTATTTGATCGAATTTGGATGAAAAATTTTGTAATTCGAGCAGGTCTAGATTGACCTAAATTATTATTTATTAAATAAAAGATATTTTTTATTTAAATTTAATTATAAAAAATATAAAAATATTAATATAAAAATAATTTTTTAATATTTTATGAATAATAAAACAGGTATACCGGCCAAACCGGACCTGAAATGGACTTGAATAAAAAAAAAATTCCTGAACCTGACTCGACTCGGCCCATAGACACCTCTAAAAGTGACGATGGAATTATGTCCTTTTTGCATACATTTATATATTTAAAGAAATAATGTACATAAAATACAAACCCATATATATGTAACTTGGAGGAATTTACAATTTAGCTTTGAGTGTTTGTTGTTTATTTATTAGTATTAATTTGTTTGTCTTTATTTGCATGGAAACATGAAGAAAAGTTGGAATGTTGGGGGAAAAATATTAGTATATTTGCATATGTCTTTAGGGAATGAACAATGATTGAAGAATATAAGGGTTTTCCCACCACCATCTTGACTTTAATTTTCTGCCTCCAATTAGGTACAAGTTTGAATAATTGTGTTACTTTTATTGATTGAAGTGCCTACTTTTTGGTCATGCATATATATAAATGTAATTAATTAATTGATTTTTCTAACCTATAGTGGCTCTATTCATGCACTTAACCTTACCTAACCAGCCCTAAAAACCAAACAACGTGATAAATTGTAAGTTTGGTTGTAGAAATGATCCACAAAAATCAAAGTATTAGGTTATGTTTTCTTTTTTGAAGCTTCCACATTATTATATATATATTCCTCCAAAACCAAAGCTTGCAATCATAACAAATTCTTCATTTATGATATCATATATGGAATTCTCTACTATGCGTGTCCCATACTCCCAAAATCATAAATTTTGTTTTATGTAATAAATATATCCATGGAATTTGACTTCTTCCATCTCCGATTAGACTTGTCCGATTGAGTCATACGCTCTATTTAAATTATGCCGACATGAAATAAGATACTCTTAAATTTGATCATTCAAATTTATTAAAAATTATTATTTAATAATTAAAAATTATTTTTTTAATATTTTAATATATTTAAATAATAAAATAAAATTTTCAAGTTGACCGACCAAATCAAACCTTAAACAAATAAATTTTTTATTATATAAATCTAACTCGATTCAATTATGAATAGCTCTAAATCCGATCTTGATATATTTTTACATTCTTACATTCCCTCCGCAATTTTGTCGGTCACTTTTTAACTGTTCCCTTTTTCTTTTGGCATTGTCTAGAGATTTACTTCTTTTTTTTAATTATATTTTTTATTCAAAGATGTAATCCATATTTTTCACACTTGGGTAGGAACAATTATTTGGATCATCCAATATTTACCTAACCATGAATGATTTTCCATTGACTTTAGACAGTTTTTAATGCATCATATATCATTTTCAATCCACCCCTCTCAATTAATGCAACTAATTAGAGAAAAGGTAATTGATTTGATTTTTTTTATAAATAAAATCGTAATTTGAGAATAAGAAAATAAGTTGTAAATATTAAAATTCGAATTTAAATATATTAGATGCTACTTTTTAAAAATGATAACATGAATCAATTGGATTAAATCTAACTTCATTGAATTGAATTTTTGGTACATAGGTAATGAGATAATCAATTTAATTGAAATTGTTTTATTCTCAAGGTATATAAAGCTAACTTTAGAAAGGATAAAAAAAAAAAAAAAAAAAAAAAACAATATCTTTGTCGTCAAAAAGTCATTAAGAAATGAGTTTACCAAATCTTCACCCATTTTTAAGCAAAGAATTAAGATGAAAATCAGACCAAAATGTTAACAAGGGAAAAAAAAAATCACGTGTGATGTGTCATTGAGTAGTACTATATATTTGTGTGAAATTTTATGCATGCAATTGTCAACATAACTCGAATATCAAGAAATAATGAGGTTGAATTTGAAGAAATCTGAAATTTTTCACACAATTTGGCTTTTAGTTTTAGGATTGCCTCGTTGGAAGTTCGAAAACCGAACATTGTCCTAATAATTAACAGTAAAATTGTAGCCATTCAACTGTTTGTCTGTCAACCTATCATGCAATAATGAAAGACTGTCAATTTTGGTTCTAAATTCAACTGTGGGCTAGCTTTTAGGTATTCAAAGAATGCCTTGCATTCTCCTTCAACTTGCTTCTTAAATTATGCATGTATTGAAGAGAATAATTTTTTTTGTCCATTTTTAATTTAATTTAAAGAGAATAGAAAAAGATATTATAGATATTTAAATTCGAATCTTAAATCTATTGGATGTCACTTCTTAAAAATAAGTTACATGATATCAACTGAGTTAAATCCCGAATTCGGTTTAATTTACACTTCATATTTAATTAAAATGATCATATAATAGTCTTCAAAGGGACACATCAAAGGTTACAATTTCAAACCCATCTTGGAAAATTTAAGGTTTAAATAGTGAGATGAAAAAAAAAAGTTAGATCCCTTTACCTAACTTAGAATCTTTAAGTACCAAAAAACAACCATTTTCGTTAACTACATAATGTTGGCAATCATGGAGAGGAAGATGGTTAAATCCTAAGAGTATTCGAAATAATCCCAGAAGAAAACAAATGGCAGTGTCTCAAAACCCAGTCTCCTTCAAAGGGCCTCCACTCTACAAGCTACTTGCTAATGATGAACGACCTGAACCGGATAAAGTGATAATAAATTGGTAAACGACACCATGCCCAGTGAAGTTAAAGCTCCAAAGGCCAAAACTAGAAACAAGTTTTGAAAATA
The DNA here is from genome assembly GCA_030761205.1 of Fremontodendron californicum. Classification (NCBI taxonomy): domain Eukaryota; kingdom Viridiplantae; phylum Streptophyta; class Magnoliopsida; order Malvales; family Malvaceae; genus Fremontodendron; species Fremontodendron californicum. The sequence goes on from JAULJL010000013.1 coordinate 26,529,611, forward strand.
AAACAAGAATCCAGGCAAAGAACAGGCACATCCAAATCCTAAACCCGAAAAAAAAATATATATAACGATTAGCTTTAGATCTCCTGAGTACCAGATTTTACCAACCCTCTAATCTAGGGATAGTATTTGTTGATGTAAGAATTGCTAGACTGCACCCACTACAAGATATTGTCTGAAAATTGAAAAACCGTCCTAATAGTTTTGTCCTATGAAAAAAAATATCTCGATAGAGGAAGGATGACCTTTACATTATAAAGCCATAATCCAATTCTTTGCTAGTTGATATGAGATTTTGTTTCTCCTCAACAGTATTAACCAAATAATTGATTAGATGATTAGCTTAATTATCATTTCTTTTCCGTAACTCCAAAGATCAGAGAATGTTCAGTCGACCTAAAAATAAGCGTTGAATGAACATCTTCAGTTCAGAGGTTTCTAATCCCTTCCACAAGATTAGAAAAAAGTAGGGTTACCTTCCAGCATTTAAATGGCCTTTGTTAACAAACATTTCAGCTGTAGCAATCTATCCATACTGATTCATTATCCTCTTTTTAGATCCCTTTTACCTGGTCTAATGGCTGAGTTATATACTTCCGAGTTGACAATCCATGTATACACGTCATATCTCGTATTCTTTCATGTCAACCATGCAAACATAAAATAACAAGAATTATTAAATATGTCAAAATCTTAAACATGAATACAATATGTGTACCAAACATGTCATGTTATCATCTTGTGTTTATTACACTGCTTTCGTATTTATCAAATGTGTCGTGTTTTTGTATCGTTTTTAAAATTACCAAGATTGATATGAGGCATATTAACCTAGTTGGCTAGTTTAGACCATCTTTACAGAATATGTGAAAAAATCATGTCAACTTTGATGAGCAACTTTATTCCATAAACAAGGTTGAAGAGGTGGTGAAAGATCAGAAAAGAAATAGTATCCTTTACATTAGTCCAGGACAAACAATTTGAAATTTCCCTCAACAGTGACAAACATCAAACATCCACCAAAGCAGTTTTAAACCTTCCTGCCACATTTAAACCAGATATCAACATAAGCAGAACTAATGGAGAATGAAATAGAAACCCATGAAATCAAAGAGCAATACAAAAACCAAAAACCATATTAATCCAAAATTAAAAGATAGTATCAGTGGAATGCATTATTAGCAACTAAATCTCCAGAAGATTAAAGCAACAAATTTCATCAAGACAGGATATAACACAATTGCAGTGCATCATCCTTCGTCTCTTTATTCTTCCATATGAAACAACTCTAGTTTCTTTTTCTTCGTAAAACCTTTTAGAAAATTGATTACCAAGTTTGGATCATCCATCTTGTTGCCCATATATACATATTGCCTGCTAGAGTTGGCTTATGTCCATAAAAGAGAATCTTTATTCTAATGGATATTAATGATAGTAAGAATGGTGAGTATGGTACTAAAACGCTGTACGTATGAACTACTAAAATAGCATGGCCAATACATCACAAGAATGGTGTGTCTATAACTCCTTATTCACATGAATCAATCACTAAAAATGATCAATGCTCAAAAAAACCGAAAACTCTTTATGACTTCTTGATCATTCCTAAAAGATGCACGTATATGTATCTCAGGATCCTAAAATAGTCATATGTCAAATCTTAATCAGTCCATTATCAGACTCAGACTAACCTCAGTAACTCTCAAAATCAACTATGTACTGATTACAGTGGCAGCTCAGCCTAAAAATCGTGTTCTGAATCCTTTGATTTCTTCATTCTACCTTAACCCCCTACCGCACCCTATTGTGAAACCTTATTATTCCAATAGCCTCCCATCTGCTCTATTCTCAAAACCTTAAGCAACCACTCTAAAGTGATTACCAGTTTCCATCTGACACATTACATCCTAAACTTGTTCTTGTGTGATAATAACTTTCAGCAAGGTGTTTTATTTAGGAATTAACATGCTCAAAATGGTAGATCTAACACAATTGACTCTTTTTAATGCTTGTTTGGCGTAACTTTGAGCTAAGTTTGTACTTAGGAGTACTATAATGAGGGGAGAGAAAAACAAAAGAGTTTCACAAATGTCTAGTTATTGAGCTTCTAAACTAGGCATTGTTGTGAGTATGACGTTTTTGTTCTTTCAGAGTTTGAAAATATCATATTTGTTCCTTCCATTAAGTTTGTTTTACTAATAAATTATTTTCTTTAAAGATTCTTGTCAAGAAATGGTCCCATCCTCTAAACGCCTAAATTAAAGTACTTTCAGATGTTGACCAAACACTTCCATCAGCTTAGAGATTCAAGTCAGCACAATGTACTACAAGAATGGTACCTAAGTTTAAGCTCTTTACCATGTTTTATTTAAAGCTAAAAACAGAAGGCTGCAACTTCAATTTAAAACAGCAATATCATTGAATTCACCAGCTCAGGCCTCCTAATATCTCACTTAAATTTTGAATTATACCAATACCACTTGAGGGAGACAACCGAGAAAAATCAAACTAAATGATTAATCAGAACTCATGTCAAGTAAGTAACTAGGGTATTCCTGTGACATTCCAGATTCATAATTATGAAAATTTTGAGGTGCTAATTTATGAATTGCAAAACTTTGAGGTGCTACTTTATGAATTGCAAATGTTTGAGGTGCTAAGTTATAAATTATGAATCATCGAGGTGCTTACATGAAAATACTGAAATTTATGGGATAAGTTTAGAAACATGTGAGAATTGAATTTCAAGATTGATATAATTTTGACACCTCATGCTACAAGCTTTAACACCTCATGCTACGAGCTTTGACACTGACACCTAATGCTACAGGCTGCCACAGCCACTAAGTGCTAATTGCCAACTTTTGAGTGATGACTCATCACCAAATCTAATAAAACGACAACTGCTTGTACAACTCATTTACCAAGTGCCTAAAATTTAGCCATCCTTGCTATGTGACTCAGCTCCTAAGCATTTAAAATAGAGCCAAGCTTGTCTAAAATCAGAAAGAAAGAGTGAAACACATTCTCCCTTCTTCTGTTGAGAAACTCGGCAATCTTGATTTTGATGTTTTAGAGTTGTTTTTGCTGTTTTAGAGCTGATTTTGAGGCTTTGAACCTGAAATCTGACCTTTGTTTATAGTAAGTTTTCTTTGATTTCTGATCATTTTGAGCTTTCAATTATTTAGAAGCCTCAAAGTAATGGATTAACTTAGAACTTGTATTGTTTGATTGTTTAAAGGTCAGATCTGTGCATAGCCACTGATTTAGATTTGGAGTTTCATAAGTTATTAAATCAGTTCAAAGATGATTAAACAGATGTCAATCGAGAGAAATAGAAATAAAATATGTGGTATGTGGAGATGGAGATGGAGGCATTTGGAAGCTGATTTCTATGGACTAATGGACCCTAAAGCAAAAACCTAACAATAGGGGTACATTCCAGTTTCCCTTTCTTTCCAATCAAATACCATAGGAACCAAACAAAATAAACCCCAAAATCACTACACCCTGCTATTAACAGAGCAAAGAAAAAGGAGTCCCTTATTAGAAGACAGGAAACCAGCAAAACCCTTAAAAGTATTGATAATGGAGTGGCAGATTGTCAAGAAATTCATTAATTTCTCATCCAACAAGAAAAAAGAAAATGGTTAAACGCTTCAATTCAATACAAAGACCAAACAGGAAATTTCTATTGAACATTTAGCAGCAAACACTCGATTAAAACAAAACCCAAAAAACAGTTAATACTGATAGAAAAGAAATCCCCGATCATACAATAAACCACTGGTCAATTGAAAACCCCAACAAACAAAACTGACCTAGCTAAAAACTCCTAAAATTTCTAACTTTAAAACCCTAAATCAAAATCAAAGAACCCATCAACAAATAATGCAGAAAACATCAATCGAAAAAAAAAACCATTGACTAAAATCATCTAAAAACCCCCTCAAAAAAAGAAGAAATGAAAATTTGACTGACCATGGAGGTAGCTTAAGCACTTAAGCATTAGCAGTTTTGGGAATGAGAGGAATAGAGCCGCCTTGTTTCCCAGCCTGTTTCAACTTGGCATCTTCTTCACGGATCTTCTGCATCTGCAGCATCCGCTCCATGACAAGCTCGTACTCGCATTTCTCGTAGGAATGGCGTTCGATCTCGCATTTCCAAGGTAAGTAAAACTCGGCTTGGCGACACTTGTTGAGTGGGATGAGAAGGTGGGCGCATTGGTCTCTATATGGGATGGGGACCTTGTTCTCCACCATCTCTTCCTGGGTTGCTATCATCTTCTTCGATGAACCCTCCACTTCCATTTTTCTCTCTTTGCTTTGATTGGAGCAAAAATGTGGGTTAAAAAAATGCTTTGTTAGTGTGTTTTTTTTCCTCGGGCTCTCCAAGTTTGGGCGAGTGGCTTCGGGTCTTTTGTTCTAATCCTTCTACATTTGCAATGCATTTGTTCTGTTAGTGTAACTGTAAAGCAGTAATATTTACATACGGTAACTTTTTTTCCTTGCTATCTAAGATAAAATTAACCACTAATTTGTTTTCAATAGAGCTGTTTGGAAAAAAATTGTTTGTCCAAAACATTGGATCAAACACTCATTTTATTGTTTAAAAATATTATTTTTATATTAATTAAATTTAAATAAAAATATTTTATAAATTAAATAATAATCCGAATCAAATCAAATTAAAAAATTCTTATCTTAACATCAACTCAATTCAGACCGAATTTATCCAACCGTCCGTTCTTATCTCTAGACAGGTTTAGTTTTAAACTATATGTCTAACTCTCTATATAGTTGTAAATTAAATATTTTACAATGTCTACTGCTCCTGAAAACAGTGATATTTAACAAGCTGTTTAAAAAGCAAAGCTATGAAACCTGAATTCATTTGACAAACAATTAAAACTGTCTAGTAAACATCCATGAATGCCAACACCTTCAATCAAACCAATACTAAATCTATAGTAACTTTGAGAATCAATACAGAAAAGAAAGCAAGATTATTACATTAAGAAGTAAGTCTTTTCATCCAATAAGATACAAACAGTTTCTTCCAATATGGAAGGATGGCTTCTAATTGAAAAGCATGCAATATTTATGTACAATATGTAAGAATCTGCCCAGAATACAAAGTAAGATTAAAGTGGAAGGATGTCATCATATTGAAATGCATGCAGTTTCCATTGTACAATAACATTTCAGCTGAATTTCTCTCCATAAGAGAAGGAACCTTAAGAATTCTTCTTCTTCTTGTACTTCGTAGCGCAGACGGTGTACACCGACATATTTAAGAAGCTGAGACCAGCCAAGAGCCAGAAGAAATAGTCGAGATGACCCGAATTCAGGTTATCTGGTATCCAACCAGTCTGCCCACCTTTTGTTGTGAAGTAAGTTACAAGAGTCAGAATAAAAGAACTCAGGTAATTCCCCAAAGATGTAGTTAGAAGTGAAAGTGCACTACATAAACTTCGCATGGCATCTGGAGACTGATCGTAGAAGAACTCGAGCTGTCCGATAAACGTGCAGACCTCTGCAGCACCCAACAAGAAATATTGAGGTATTTGCCATAAAATACTAAGTGGTACAGCAATCTCTTTATCAACCAACCCTAACTCTTTTGCAAGCTGCAATCTCCTGATCTCCACCACAGCAGCAGCTGACATGCATAGGATCGAAATAAAGAGACCGATTCCCATACGCTGCAACTCGGAGAAGCCCCTTTCCTTGCCTGTGAACTTCCTTGCAATTGGGACAATGACCTTATCATAGATGGGAACCCAAAAAATAACACTGATAACATCAAAAGTTGAGAGAGAAGCAGGTGGAATAGTGAAAGAACCAATTGATGTGTCCATCATCATCCCTTGTTCCACAAACATGGTTGACATTTGGGCATATACAGCAGAGAAGACAATTCCAGTAGCCCATATTGGAAACATGCGGATCAAGATTTTCAATTCCTCCACTTGTGTTACAGTGCAAAGCCTCCACGGGTTTGAGAAGTCCCCAGTTTTGGTCTCAGAATCAGTGACTATGGCAGCTTTATCTAGGCACCTGCGACAAAGATGGACTTAGCAAAACTAGCAATAAAAGAAACTGTATAGCTATTAGGACTTCAAGACACTTCTCTGCTGAAAAAAAAAAAGAAAAGGGTATTTCAAAACACGTTTGTTTTTGAAACTTCAATGAACCTAAATAAGTAACTAACACATCCATAGCTGAAAGTCGCTTAAATCAGTTATAGTTTCCAAAATAAATCAGATGAAATTTTCACTGTAATAAGTGCATTAATCAGAACATGTACTACAGTAGATTTCTTTGTTAAAAAAGTGTGGGGCTCCAAGAAAAGAAAATTAGATTTAGAATTAAGAAAAAAGGAATCAATGCATCAAGCAGCAGCCCAGCCAAAAATTATCCACCAAAATTCCACTAGTTATCCTCCTCTTCCTCTAGATAAATATGCATGGGTAAAACCATCTTTTTATACCTTGTTTTTGATATAGTGAGTTTGTTCCTTAACAATTCAAGTTATCAATTATCACAATATGTATAACATAAGCTGAACATACAGAATTTAACATATAAGAGAAAGCTCCTCCGTAGCATATGTTTCCAATATCATGCAGCAGGAAACGGTAGAAGAGAAAGGAAAAGATAGAGAAGAAACTAGAGATAAAAAGGGATATTAACTCCCATGGAAATTGTAGACTACAAGGTATTTGGTAGAGTGGTCAAATTGACATCAGGATATTTCTGCAGAGATAATCAATCAGTGTTTCAATACCTATATTGGTTCCTTATCATCCATTAACGATTCCCTTGTATTACATTAATTTTGTCTAAACAGATAAGAGAATAAATCAATCTCAATTTCATTGGATTTCAAACAAAAAATAATAATAAAGAGAATTTTTCTTCTTCTGTAAAACATGAGGAATAGCAAATTGATATGAATCATTCAAAACTCAGAAAATTAATTCAGGAAATGTAGAAGAAATTTACTTCAACTCATCACTATGCTCCAGTTTCCGACTTCCTTCAATGGCAGAGTGTTTGTCACCTGTTTCATACAGGAGACTACTGTCTTCAGGTACCTTCAGATTCCATTTATGAAATGATGCAACCAAAACCTGGCTCATTCTTGTAATAGGGCTTCCTCCGGGTCTTTGAAATCTATAAAGAGGTGTGCCAGAGAAAAAACTTGCAATAGCAAGGCCCATAAATAATGCTGGAATGCCAAATCCAAGACCCCATCCAGCATTGTCCTGAATCCACACCAGAAGACTGCTTGATATCAGAGCGCCAATGTTGATAGAAAAATAAAACCAGTTGAAAAACGACCCCTTCTTCACCCTTTCTTTGGGATCAGTATCATCAAACTGATCTGCCCCAAATGATGAGACACACGGTTTGATTCCACCAGTTCCTAAAGCAATCAGATAGAGCCCGAAGAAAAATACTGCATACTGAGCTGGAGTAGCTGAGGGACATAGAGAACCCACACATTCAACAGGTTTCAGTGCAGGAATTGATGCTGAGAGAGTCAATGTACACATTCCCTATCAAATAATAACTTTGTTATCCAATGCATCACAAAGCAAATAACTTAATATAAGTACCAAAATTCATTAGTCAAGAGTAAGATAATGATCACAAATTGATGTTCTCAAATAGCCAAAAAAGCAAATTCTCTACCATGTGCAGTGAGGAAGAGACAAAAAACAAGAAGTTATGAATTCCTTCAAATATATTATAAATCCTTTGACATTTTCTCTATGAATTAAACACTGAAGATGCTAACCAAGAAACTACTAGCAATAAAAAGGAGAACCATGAATCTGAATCGCAAGTGATGAAAACCAGTGTTAACGGTGTAATGTAATTTGTGAAATACACAATGTCAAAAGAACAGTAACCAAAGGCTCTAATGCAACTGGCTCAACTTCATGATAACTACTAAAACGTAATGAAGCAACAACTACATCATATAGATTAACGCAGATATATAATGAATTCGAGCATAAAACTAATAAGCATCAAAAGCATTAAAGGTAGTAATTTGATTAAACTATATTACAATGAAGTAAATGGTGGAAAAAGCGGCGATTGTCCAATATCTTCCCCAATAAGCATCTGCTAAGACAGCTCCAATGAGAGGTGTAAGGTAGCAAGTTCCTTGCCAAGTAGTCACATTTCTTGCAGCTGAAACATTTCCTTCATGCAGTTTCTTGGTCAGGTAACTTACAAGATTAGTTGCTATCCCATAATAAGCCAATCGTTCACAGCATTCATTACCTATAATTCCATATTAGAAATTGTCAGAAACAACATAAGCTTACTCAAATAAAAACCCATTTAAAAGAAACATATAAGAAAATATAAATTTATAATTCACCCAAAATGAAAGGGCATGCTTTCCAATTTCCAGTATTCTGCTTCAAAACAGGCTTCCCATTATAGTCAACAGAGCCATCCCCAGTGTAAAGCCCACTGCTTTCAGCCTGGAAATACAAGATATTAAAAACATGAATACCAACATAAATTCCAAGACAACGATTTTAACAGGAAACGAAAACAAACCCAGAATTTTGTTCAATCTTAAGGTGTCTGTGACAAAATTATCAAAAGTCCAAAACTACCAAAAATTAAAGATCAACGGGAGACAGAGAAACCTGAAAAACAGGAAAAAGAAAAGGGTAAAACCTGAACAAGTCCAGCTTCCAAAAGCGATCTTTCTTCGTCAGCAGATCCCATGATTGTTTTGTCACTGAATGAATCAAAGTCTAAAGATTCAAAACTCCCAAAACAGATTGGACACAGATTAGGGACAAGACAAGATATCTATATAAACATCTAATTTGTTAAGGAAAACATTGGGTGATCCACGCTTAAAAAGCGTATACGGATTTACCTTCTAAGATGGGTAACGTCAAAAGCTTTTGGAATCCTTAAAGTTTTGGTTTTCTTTAATTTTTACAGAAATTAAGGTTGGGTCCGGGCAGGCTTCCTTATTTTATTTTGTAATCCAGGGGGCTTTGCCTCATTCTTACATTATCACCCTTTTCCTATCTTATTATCTTTAAAAATATATATTTTCTTTTTTATTTTTACTAAAGTTTTATCCAACAAAAATTTAAAGAATTTAATATCACATAAATTTTAAAATATATATGTTTTAGCAAAGTTATGGTCACTTTTGTTTACTTTTAAATGTCTACACATAAGTGTGAATAGAAATTAATCTACCTATATAAAAAATGCTAAATTGACTATAAAATGTTTAGATTTATTTTAAATGATTATATGTCAATTTGTAATAGGAATTTCGAGTTTAAATAAAATCAATCGAATTAAAAATATATATATATGACAAATTAATTAATAATGTATTTATTATATATCAAAAATACAATGAATGCAACAAATCAATTTATCAAATTATTTTTTATAGCATCAACTATCTTGTAGGATAATTATTCATTTGGTTTATATTAATGTTTATATATTTTTATAATTAAATTTAAATAAAAATATTTGTATTTATTAAATAATAATTTTGGTTGAGTTGAGTGGTCTGAATTTAAAATATCATGTCCCATTGATCTTATTCGAAACAGACTTGTCAGATCAAACAGATAACCGAGGATCATGTGCACTTAGCATAGAGCCTACTGCCTACTACTGTTCAATGCACAAATTTCCCATTTTTTAAAAACTGAAATCTAACCAATTTTGTGATGGAAATGTGTATCAATGAAGTAACATGACCAAATAATAACTTTTTTTTTCTTTTTTTTTTTTGGGGGGATAATTAAAATAACAACTTTATTTCAATTTGTCCATAGCAAGACTTTTCATAAGTTGGCACAATAGAGAAGAGTCTTGAAAAAATCAAGTAGAGTTATCCAAGTTTTGACTAAAAAGGATAATAATGGATAAAGGCAAATGAAATGTTATGTACCTATATATCTTTTCAATTGAGTTATTTTATCTCTATTTAAAATTATTCTAAATTTATTACCTTAGGTTTTGTTTAACATTTTGGATTATGTACTTTATCATTAAATTCATTCTTTAGAAAAAACCTATTGTAGGATGTAAAAATATATAAATTGAATCAAATTAATTTACCTTTTGAAGTGAATTTAACTAAAGACAATCCAAAGCTTGAGTTTCTTTAGAAATAAGAAAAAAAGAAAATCCCATGGTTCCAGTCTTTAAACATACTATAAATAGAATGAAAGACCTTGCTTCATTACGCGAGTGATCAAATAATTTAAAATAAAAAATACAAATAATTTTAAAATACAAATAAAATAGCATTCTAATAAAAGAATTTAATAAATAAAAGTGGTCGGACGTTTTTTAAATCTCTAATTTCTCTTTTCTTCTGTATCGAGAACCACCAATTCCTTGCATCCATACAATTTTTTAAATGAAAGCATTAGATTGATTAGGTATAGCTTTAATCATAGATTAAATGTCAAATTTTTTTTTGATCTATGGCATTTGCTAACTATCAAAAAATTATGCTCTAATTTTTTAAATGAAAATATTAGATTGGTTAAGGATAGTTTTAATTATAGGTATAGAAGATTGAGCAAAAAACATAATTTTAATGTTTAAATAAAGTAAATTTTATTAAATTCATTAAATTAATTAAATACCCAAATAATCTTAAATGAAATGCCTAATCCAACTCAACTAATTTAATTTAAACCCCGAAATAACCCTAAATCATTATTTAAATACCCAAAATAACCCCAAAAATATGATATTACCCACTACTTAATTGGCCACCAATCATGCTTCAAATTACTTAAATAACTCAAAAATCATTATTTAAAAACCTCAAATAATCCTAAAATCATAATTTAAGTCATTGCTTAATTGATCACAAATCATGCTTTCAATTTTTCAAATCCAAGCCTTATATTAATAGAGTGTTATTCATGATTGATTGTTTGTTTTTGGGGATTTGGGCTCAGGAAATTGTTTTGTTTTTGCTAACCTAGAAATATCAGTGCTAGGTCCAATGGGCCTTTAACCCATTCTTTCAACAATCTCTTCTTCTTGGGTTGAGTTGTTCAAGGCCTAAGGCCTACTTTAATGATGAGCCACCTCCATTCTAATGAAGGGAAAAAAAGCCTAGCAAACAAACTATTAGATATGTATGCCATTACCATTTACCACCTCATAAAATACAATATATATATATATATATTTATAAATTTAAGATTGTTATTTGATAATGAAGTTTTTTAATTTTATAAATAAATTTATACAATTTTTATGTGTCTAATTTATAACTCAATAATTAATATTTTAATTTTTTGGGTACTTTAATATCTTAAATAAACATGTGTTAATCCTTTAAATCTTTTTCAGAAATTAAAAAAAAAAAAACTCGGTGCATTGAATAATAATCTGTTTAAAAAATTCATATACAAATCAAATACAAAACTTGCTAATAGGTGATTTATGTTATCTAGAATTTTTTTTTTTTGAAGTATTTGTGTTCGACATCTATAATTTTATATTTGACATATATTAGGATATGAGTATGAGAGTACAATTCTTCAAATATATAAAATAAAAAAAAAAGCTAAAAATTAAATATACTTGTATCAAATAATAGTATAATACCCATAATCAACACTTACTCATAGTTGGTAATTGCCCCATATAATAAACCTACTATTATCACCAAATAAAACTAAATATCATTTTTTATGACAAAGGGTCTTTTATAAATTCAACTAGATTTTGGCAATACGGTGTTATTACTTTTTACTTTTTTTTCAGTTTTGAATATTTAAAAAAAAATAAAATTATTTAAAATTATTTAAAATTATATTAAATGACATTTTTACCTTTTATTTTATAAATTTACTATAGTTTAATTTAATTTTTTGTATCATTTTACTAACTGAATTGATGTTGACTCAGTAACATCAAATTCAATCAATCATTTTATTAATAGTATAGATTATGATTAAAAAAAACTTAGGTTTGACATTTAAGACGGTTAAATGATCGGTTTTATTAATTCAATCAAAAAATTTTAAAACTGAATTAGCTGAATTTGCCGTTTAATAACTACAACAATTGGTTGATCGAATTTAGTCAGTATTTGGTTAATTGAATTTAGTTGGTTAATTTGCTCAAATAATTTGATTACCAAATTAATTATCAAAAGTAGACGTTAGATGGGGGTTAACTTTAACTAATTTATTTTTTATATTTTATATTTAAAAATAAAAAAGCATAATTCAGGTAATTTGCTTGATTTGGTTATGAGATTTCATACACCAATTTCCAAAATAATAATAAATCAAATAATTAATCAGACTATTCTAATTGAGTTTAATTGTACTTAATTTGAGTTCAATGATTGAAATTTATCATCTTTTATTTTTCTTTAAAGATATTAAAATTTAAGTTTCAAATATTCGAATATTTGAGTCAATAATAAATACATTATGTATGTATCTCATAGATATTCAAATAAGTGATATTCAAATTAGTTTGATATTCGAATTTTAGCATATATGTAACCTTCTTTTTTTTCTCAAACTATGATTTTTTTGTAAAATAAAAAAAATTGAGTTTGAATTTATTTTTTCAAAATAAAAAATTAAGAATATAGATTGCATTTTTTATTATTATTATTATTATTATTATGTACTATATGTTAGAACTTATATAAGAAAGTCCCACATCGGTGGGAGCAACGAAGGAGTTCCTCCTTGAAGGCTATATAAAGAGCCTTAAGGAGAAGTATTAAAACCATCCCAAGAATTATCTCTTCCTCTCTTGTATACTTTCTTATATTCTTTGTGAGGTTGTTCTCTCCTAGTATTTAGAGAGAGGTGTTGTAATATTTTCTCATAGTGAAATTCTTCTAGTCTTGCCCCGTGGTTTTTCCCTTTATTCATTGAGGGTTTTCCACGTTAAATTTTGTGTGTTCAGTTCCTATTTTCTCATCTCTTATTTTAGTTGTGAGACACTATTCCGTCACTCTGGTACCTAACAGTGGTATCAGAGCCATTGGTTCGTGGTCCTTATTCCGCTGCAGTGAAAGTGTTGGTTCTTAGTATGCTCTGTGGTTGCAGTATTGTCTGATCTTCCACATCAGAAAAGAATTATTCTTGTTGCTGGAAATAAAGTGTGGTAGTGTGAAAGTGTCTAGGGAAGTTCTGGCTAGGAAAGACTTGGTATTTAAGTGTGTCTATCAGTGACCCACCTCTCTTTCCTGGGAACCTACCTGGTGCACTATTCACGGGCTACGGTCACTGTTCCAGTATACGGGCTATTCAATTGTACTGTACTATTCACAGATACGGTTATTATTCATACGTGTGGTTGTATACTTTTGCAGTAATTGTTAACGTATACTGGATTTGTTCTAGTGTATGACATACGTATAATACTGTTCACGTATACGGTACTATTCACGGTGAAATAGTGTAACTCGCTTCAGTTCGTGTACAACCATGGCAGCAAAATTCGAGATAGAGAAGTTCAGTGGGAGAAATTTCTCCTTGTGGAAATTGAAGATAAGAGCAATTTTGAGGAAGGATAATTGTCTAGAAGCAATTGAAAGTAGACCCACAGAAATGACTGATGAAAAGTGGAAAGAGAAGGATGACAATGCTGTTGCCAATCTGCACCTAGCAATGGCGGATTCAGTTTTGTCAAGTGTTGCAGAGAAGAAGACTGCAAAGGAGATTTGGGATGTTCTAAACAAATTGTACGAGGTGAAGTCACTTCACACCAGAATATTCTTGAAGAGGAAACTCTACACTCTTCGAATGAGTGAATCCACGTCGGTAACGGATCACATCAACACTCTGAATACGCTATTTGCTCAACTCACAGCATCAGATTTCAAAATAGCGGAAAATGAACGTGCGGAACTTCTACTTCAGAGTTTACCAGATTCGTATGATCAACTCATCATCAACATCACAAATAACAATGTTAGTGACTCTCTTCACTTTGATGATGTTGCCGGTGCTATTCTTGAAGAAGAATCCAGGCGCAAGAATAAGGAGGAAAGGTCAGAAAATTCAAAGCAAGCAGAGGCTTTAACGGTGATGAGAGGCAGATCAACAGAACGTGGCTCCAGTGGGAGTCAGAATCATGGTAGATCAAAATCTCGAAGAAGGAAGAATCTTAAATGCTACAATTGTGGCATGAGAGGGCACTGGAAGAAGGAGTGTTGGCATAATAAGAAGGGTGGAGAAAAGAATTCTGAAACATCAACCTCCCAAGGTTGTGTTGCAAGTACCTCAGATGATGGAGAAATCTTGTATAGTGAAGCAGCGACTAGTTCTAAAGGCGGAAAGAAACTCAATGATGTCTGGATAATGGATTCAGGTGCGACATGGCACATGACTCCACACCGAGATTGGTTTTGCACTTATGAACCTATTTCGGAAGGATCTGTGTTCATGGGAAATGATCACGCCTTAGATATTGCTGGAGTCGGTACCGTCAGATTAAAAATGCATGATGGTACTGTTCGCAAAATTCAAGGGGTACGACATGTGAAGGGCTTAAAGAAGAACTTATTGTCAATTGGACAATTGGATGACCTCGGGTGCAAGATCCACACTGAATGTGGAATATTGAAAGTAGTGAAAGGAAACCTTGTGGTGATGAAAGCAGAGAAGATCACAAGCAATCTATACATGCTTTTGGGAGAGACGTTGCAAGAGGCAGATGCATCAGTTGCAGCAGCCAGCCAAGAAGAAACGACGATGATGTGGCATCGCAGATTAGGCCATATGTCAGAGCGAGGCTTGAAAGTCCTTGCAGAACGCAATCTCCTGCCCGGGCTCAAGATGGTCAATTTACCTTTCTGTGAGCACTGTGTGATAAGCAAGCAGCATAGATTGAAGTTTGCTAAAGTAACTACAAGAAGCAAACACATACTGGACTTAATCCATTCTGATGTGTGGGAGTCACCAGAAATATCCCTGGGTGGAGCAAAGTATTTTGTATCATTCATTGATGACTATTCCAGGAGATTATGGGTGTACCCAATCAAGAAGAAGTCTGATGTGTTTCCAGTATTCAAGGAGTTCAAAGCACAAGTAGAGCTTGAAACTGGGAAAAGAATCAAGTGCTTGAGGACAGACAATGGAGGAGAATATGTAGACGGTAACTTTCTAGCATTCTGTAAGAAAGAGGGTATTATGAGACAATTCACGGTTGCACATACGCCTCAACAGAATGGTGTAGCAGAGCGGATGAACAGAACTCTCCTAGATAGAACAAGAGCCATGCTGAGAACAGCGGGATTGGCCAAATCTTTCTGGGCAGAAGCAGTCAAAACCACCTGTTATGTGATAAATCGATCACCATCAACGGCGATTGGTTTGAAGACGCCTATGGAGATGTGGAAAGGAAAGCCAGCTGATTATTCTTCTCTACATGTGTTTGGATGTCCTGTGTACGTGATGTACAACTCCCAAGAAAGAACAAAGCTGGATCCAAAATCCAGAAAATGTATATTCTTGGGTTATGCTGACGGTGTTAAGGGGTATCGCCTGTGGGATCCCACTGCCCGCAAGGTTGTTGTCAGCAGAGATGTAGTTTTTGCAGAAAATGAACTGCAAAATGAGCAAACAAATGACAACACTTCAAAAGAGACTGCTACAGTGCAGATGGATAGAAATTCTCAAGAAGATGATTCTTCTGAAGCAGAACCAGAGCATGAGGTACCAGAACCAGTTGAGTCCGAGGCTGTAGAAGTTCGACGGTCAACTCGTGAGAGAAGGCCTCCAAATTGGCACACGGAGTATGTTACGGAGAGCAATGTTGCATACTGTCTTTTAACAGAGGATGGAGAGCCATCAACTTTTCATGAAGCTACTAGTAGCCCAGATGCTTCTCTGTGGATGACAGCAATGCAGGAAGAAATTGAAGCTCTTCACAAGAACGAGACATGGGAACTGGTGGAATTACCACGTGGCAGAAAAGCCATTGGTAACAAATGGGTCTACAAGATCAAGCGGGATAGCAATGATCAAGTAGAACGATATCGTGCTAGATTGGTTGTAAAAGGATATGCTCAGAAAGAAGGTATTGACTTCAACGAGATATTTTCTCCAGTTGTCAGACTTACTACTATCAGAGTAGTGTTGGCTATGTGTGCTGCATTTGATTTACATCTTGAACAACTAGATGTAAAGACGGCTTTTCTACATGGAGAGCTTGAAGAAGAAATTTATATGCTCCAACCAGAAGGTTTTGTTGAAACAGGCAAAGAGAACTTGGTTTGCAGGTTGACCAAATCTCTGTACGGTCTAAAGCAGGCGCCCAGATGTTGGTACAAGAGATTTGATTCTTTCATAATTAGCCTTGAATGCAACAGACTGAGTTCAGACCATTGTACGTACTACAAGAGGTTTGATGATAATGATTTCATTATTTTGCTGTTGTATGTGGATGACATGTTGGTGGTAGGCCCCAACAAAGATCGAATCCAAGATTTGAAGGCACAGTTGGCTAGGGAGTTCGATATGAAGGACTTGGGACCCGCAAACAAGATTTTAGGGATGCAAATTCACCGAGACAGAAAAGACAGGAAAATTTGGCTTTCTCAAAAGAATTATCTGAGGAAGGTCTTGCGACGCTTCAACATGCAAGACTGTAAGCCAATATCTACCCCACTTCCTGTCAATTGTAAATTATCCTCAGGTATGAGTCCTAGCAATGAAGCAGAAAGGATGGAAATGTCTCGAGTACCGTATGCATCAGCGGTGGGAAGCCTTATGTATGCTATGATATGTACAAGACCAGACATTGCACAAGCAGTGGGAGCGGTCAGTCGATTTATGGCAGATCCTGGTAGAGAGCATTGGAATGTTGTTAAGAGGATCCTTAGATACATTAAAGGAACCTCAGATGTTGCATTATGTTTTGGAGGATCAGAACTTGTTGTCAGGGGTTATGTTGATTCAGATTTTGCAGGTGATCTTAATAAAAGGAAATCCACTACTGGCTATGTGTTCACACTTGCAGGAGGAGCGGTAAGCTGGTTATCTAAGTTATAGACTGTTGTAGCTTTGTCTACTACAGAAGCTGAGTACATGGCAGCTACCCAAGCATGCAAGGAAGCAATATGGATACAAAGGTTAATGGAAGAACTCGGGCACAAGCAGCAGAAGATTATTGTGTATTGTGACAGTCAGAGTGCCTTGCACATTGCAAGGAATCCAGCCTTTCATTCCAGGACAAAGCATATAGGTATACAGTATCACTTTGTTCGAGAAGTAGTAGAAGAAGGAAGTGTGGATATGCAAAAGATTCACACCAAAGACAACCTAGCAGATGTTATGACAAAGCCAATCAACACTGACAAGTTTATTTGGTGTCGATCCTCCTATGGTCTATCAGAAACGTAAGCAACATGGAATGGCAAGACAGAAAGAGTGGTGTGAAGATATGATTGGTTTAATCAAATCTTCAAGTGGGAGAATTGTTAGAACTTATATAAGAAAGTCCCACATCGGTGGGAGCAACGAAGGAGTTCCTCCTTGAAGGCTATATAAAGAGCCTTAAGGAGAAGTATTAAAACCATCCCAAGAATTATCTCTTCCTCTCTTGTATACTTTCTTATATTCTTTGTGAGGTTATTCTCTCCTAGTATTTAGAGAGAGGTGTTGTAATATTTTCTCATAGTGAAATTCTTCTAGTCTTGCCCCGTGGTTTTTCCCTTTATTCATTGAGGGTTTTCCACGTTAAATTTTGTGTGTTCAGTTCCTATTTTCTCATCTCTTATTTTAGTTGTGAGACACTATTCCGTCACTCTGGTACCTAACACTATATACCTAAGCAAAGGACTTGAAGAAAATTGTTTTTACACAGAAAACTAAAACAATTTGATTACGAAAGCGAATTACCGAGAATTCAATTCATAGTCTTTTTTTCCCCTCGAGGGAAGGGAATCAACAAAACTCTTTTGTCTTTTCAAAAAGCCATTAAGATAACCGTTTGATATTATTTGTAAGATCATTGTAATAATTTAATTATTATAATAATAAGATTATCAATGTGATTTGATCACTAGTGATTTTATATTATCATATTTGGTATAACATTATAAATCACTAGTGATCTTAAACCACAATATTTGATATGACAAGAAAAAAAAATCACCGAATATAAAATATCCAAAATAATCTTCAAAAAAAGCAAAATATATATATATATATATATATAATTTTCTTATAGGGACATTTTTTCACTTATCTTTTCATAGTGTTTAGATTTTTGCTTTTAAAAAATTATTTTTGGATAAAAATACACAAAAACTTATACCATAATAAGGATTGAGTACAAATATTATAAGACAACAAAGCTATTGCTATCATCACCTTAAAACACAAAAGTTTAGATGTACACGCTAAGGATTAGCTAGCAGTTTTTTACTCGTGTTTTTTCTCACTATTTTTAGGGCAAATTAGTAATAAACTAATATAGAAAATTACTTTTTCACGATGATGAAACTTTCCCCTCATTTTAGATGAGAATCAGATCACTCCTTAAGGCAGTGATCTTATCACCCCAGTGATTTAAGGTTACTGTCACGTAGGATTTTTAAATTGCTAACAAATAAAGTGATATAATTACTGAATGTAAATTACCTTGATTTTTGAGATGATCATCCCATACCAAACACTCCCTAAATGGAATTCCAATTTCAGTCTTTGCATTTCTTGAAGGCTAAGGAAAAAAAAAAAAAGAACCCATTTATTTTCAGTTGAAAAAGAGGATGGTTGGGTCTGAATGCAGCTAAGGTATAATTAGATTCGCTAATTTTTAATTTTGTATCATATTTGTATTTTTGTGTGTGTTATAATTATGTTTAAGGTATTATATATGGGTTCGTTTTTGATACACTGGCAGTGTAATCTTTTTAACTCCACAAACGGGTTAAGAGGTTACCACATATTCTACTTCTTTTTTTAATTAGTTTTTATTTATTTTTTTACTAAACCTTGCCACTATGTATCACCCTGTTAACCCTGCTTGTGGAGTTTAAATACTCCACTGGCAGTGTACCAGATAATAATCTATTATATATTTATCTATGGATTATTATCATTTACACTGACAGTGAAGTTTTTTAACTCCACAAGCGGAGTTAAAAAACTGCCACATGTCCTTAGACTATATTTAAAAAAATAAAAAATAAATGAATAGAACATGTGGTAGTTTTTTAACCTCGCTTGTAGAGTTAAAAAACTTCATTACTAGTGTATAGGATAATAATCATTTATATAAATAATAACATGTTAATAATTAATGTTATATAGATTTTGACACGTTCATATATTTATGTCATATTTATATTATTTTTCATGTCGTGTTATATTCTATGTCATAATTTAATTATTTTTATTATGTCATATTCATATTATGTAATTATATTATTTTCAAAATTACCAAATCTAGCTATAATCTGCCAAAGCTACTTTTATCTCACATCATATCATATATTTTAATGGCTAGAAATAACTTTGTTATACCCATATTATATACAGCTAAGGTTCAACACCAAATCAAACCCAAGAAATTAATTATCCTTAGACCACCAATTACATCTTCAAAAGGAATGACACATGTCCTTAATCAAATTGGTCACACAAGATACATGCGGACAAACAGTTATCATAACTGATAGACGGACAGACTTAAGATTCTCCATGATCCTAGATATAAAAAGCGTAAAATAAACTAAATTTTTTTTTACGTTTTACTTTGATCATCTTTTTTTCTTTCTTATTTCACTTTTTACTCTCTTATCCTCAAAATTTTTACCGATATAAACATTGGAGCACGCTCCAAAATACTAGCTTAAGCCGTTAAGCGTCCTTCTAATCTTTGTCTTCATTTCAAATTTACTCTCCAATCCTCCTCTCGAGTAAGAAACAACCTACCAACCCAAAAACATTATCAACAAACTTCCAAGAAGTTTAAAAAAATCCTGAAATCGCAGCTAAGGTATAATCTGCCGAAACTTCATTTTTTTCAAGCATTATAACCTTGAATTTCTTTTTGGATAGATAAAACCTTCATTAGATAAGCTCTAATAAGATAATTTTTTCCCTCCTTAGACTTATTGAAGTTTTATATATTTTTTAAAGCAATTATTGAAGTTTTATCATTTTTTTATTTCTTTATTGATAATTTTCTTAAATAGAGAAAGACTGCAATTATACGGAATTTGCGGGTTGTGATCCAAATAGGATAAAAGCGGACCAGATTCGTCGCGTCGCAATTGCAACTTCAACCGTTCAACGCAAGAGTCGGTCCATTGACAGACAGCTGCCGGTTTCCTTTTTTTTTTTTTTTTTTTTCCACCTTCCTAAGTCCTAAAGGGGACCCTTTAGCTTGAAACCGCGTTTTTTACTTTGTTCAACACCTTTTCTCCCTAAATACAAGGGGCTAAATATTTGCCTTCAATTACGCTAAAACAAAACTTTACCTCTTTTTCCTAAACAAACAAAAGTTGAAACCTGGCTAGCATCAGATTCTTTATTGGGAAATGTTAATTGATTTATCCTCTCTATAAATATTAATTAAAAATTATTTTTTTATTATTTTAATAAAGTATTTTGCATAATGCATTAATAACACTTTTATTTATATATATATATATCATTTTAATCAGTATCATTAGATATTGATTAATATTTTTAGTAGGAAAGAATTCGCTTAATAACTCTTTTTTGAATTCAATAAAGTAATATATTAAATATAATTTTTTTTAAATTAATAATTAAATAATTCTTAATTAATGTCTATAAACGTCGATTAAATAGACCTTTCTTTATTTTACCACTCCAAGGACCTGCCATTTGTTTTTCATTTTCTTTGGCACTACTCTTTCAACATGTAATATATATATATATATATTTTATATTAAGATGCATGCCTTGGGAGCTGAATTTAATGTCTTGATTTGTTCAAAACTATACTACTTTTTGAGATATGAGAATTTCTTGGCCTGCATAAAGGATTAGTCATCATCATAATTAATTTCTTGTCTTACAAGATATTCTCAACAAAACCATTAAATAATTCTAATTTTAGCATGATTAAGCTGGTAAAGATAGGATATTTTATTTTATGGTGTAGGTTTTTTTTTTTTTTTGTCAACAGTCTCTCTTGATAAAAGATCTGTAAATTTAATGTGAGTTTTCGTTAAATCTTATGACATGTCATGATCTTGAAATAGAATAACCTCTTTCATATAATTTTTTTTCTAACATTTTGTCAATAGTCTCTCTTGATAAAAGATCTGTAAATTTAATGCGAGTTTTCGTTAAATCTTATGACATGTCATGATCTTGAAATAGAATAACCTCTTTCATATAATTTTTTTTCTAACAAAAAAAAAAACTATTCTAATTTTTATTGATCAATTCAGGGATAAGTTTGTATATATATTTCCATGGTCTATCATAGAGGGGCTTTTGTAATTCACTCATAATTAAAATGTTCAAAATTTTGAAATTTAATCTTGGAGTGGAATATTAATTTAACAATATTATAGTAAATACAAATGGAGTTCTAACTTTGTGGTGAATCTTGTATTATAATCATCTTTCTTGTCAACATTTGATGGTAGGGAAACCATGTTCATTTGTCTAGAAACTAGAAATAGAGGAAGATAATTAAAAACATACAAATACTTTTGGAAAATATCAAATTTGAAAGTGCTAAAGAGGTTTGGTTTGGATTCAAAGCAAAAAATAAAAATAAAAATTGGACAGCTCATATAAAAGTTTGAAAATTTAATATAAATAAATATATATGACTCCATAATTTGAGACAACGTGATGTGAATTAATTAATATTTAAATATAAAATTATGATTTGTTTGGCAATCATTTTGCTGCATGATATTCCATTTCATAATACTAACAAAGGTTAAAACACTATGAATTTTTGTCTTGCACCTCTTGGCATGTAATGGAAGTTGACCTATCCATGGTTAAGTCAGATTGGATTAGGTTCGAATAAAAAAAATATTATTTTTATATTATTAATTATATATTTTATAAATTATAATTTTTATTAATTAAATAGTAATTTTGATCAGATTAAATCAGATAAAATCGAATCTAAAATATTTTATCTCAAATTCAATTTGATTCAAATTAAATTATCGAACCGAACGAATAATCCGATTTTTTGTATAATCTAAATGGAAGGGACAAACAAGGCTGAACTATGTTCTTGTTGTAC
Source organism: Fremontodendron californicum (assembly GCA_030761205.1). Lineage (NCBI taxonomy): Eukaryota > Viridiplantae > Streptophyta > Magnoliopsida > Malvales > Malvaceae > Fremontodendron > Fremontodendron californicum. The sequence continues at coordinate 26,551,882 of JAULJL010000013.1, forward strand.
AATTTTGTTTGATATGTTAAAAACAAATACATGAGTTTCTCGCGTATAATTACGAAATGTGTTATTTTATTACTATTATTATATTATTAATCTATTCGTGACTAATTGCTATACTTTCCATTAATTTTTTCGTGACTAATTATTTGATTTTTTTTGTCTCCAAACCGGAAAAATAAAACTTGATTCACAAATCACAATTTTTCCTATAATTTTGGAATACAAATATATATTTTAATTTTGTTTTATTTTATTTTAAAAATATGACTTAGACTTCAAATTGTCAAAATTCTTAACCGAAGACTTGAGAGTTGAGACCCTTTTAGAGTCGAGGTTTTTCACTGGTTCAAGGCTTGACTATGTTAATGTGTATGGTTTTGATTTGTTAAAATTTGGGTGATAAATTGTTTTAAAATTTTAAATTAACGGGAAATAATTTAATTATTATATAAATTACGTTTTCTTCATTAAATGCAATTTTTTTCCCTAAGTTAGTATATAAATTTTTTTAATCAATGATTATAGGCATCAATTAATCAAACCCTTATTATATTTAAGTTTTAAAATGTTTGCTCACATACAAATCAAATGAATAATTAATGGACTTGCATATAAATCTAAATATAGAATAAATGTGCAAGCTGACGAATAATTAGAGCAGTAATGCATTTCCCGATGAACAATAAGATATTAAGTGAATAAATATTAAAAGAGAAAAATAATTGTTATGATTCAAACTCGAAAACTTTGATATTATATTAAAATTTGGATGATCGATTATCTTAAAATTTTAAATTAATAAAAAAGAGTCCATTATTATATATAAATTTCAACCTGATTAAATCAACTTCTAAAATGGTCTCAATTACCGGTCCAACTGACTTATTATTATAAAAAAAAAAAAAAAAAACTTTCTTCAATTATTAACGTTTATTCATATTTTTCAATTTTTTTTTTTTTTTGCAAAATTGACAGGGACAGGTTGATTCTTGGACTCCATGTTCAATGCCCTTCGGGAGCTATTTTTTGACTGGTTCCAGATCCACACATGGTTAAAAAAAATAAAATAAAAGCAATGACAACATCAGCATGTGTACTAGACCCTGTTTGGATGTCAGTTTGTTTTTATTTATTTTTAATGCATCTTCTAAGGCTTTTTTTTTTTTATATAATAATATTGCAAAAAAAAAATTTTTAAAAAGAAAGGAAAAAGGATGTTTTCTTTGAGTTTTTCCAATGTGAAACTGCAAGGAGTTAAAAAAAAAAAAAAAAAAAATTGAAAACCTTTCTTATTCAAAGTTTACGAGGATCTACTTAAAAGCAATGCCAAAAGTGATGACCAAGATTTCAAGAGAATAAAACCAAACATAATTAAATAAAGTTGTCCCTTATAGCAAATATATTCCAAGTGAAAAGAATAAGTGATTAGAGTGAACATAGTATATGAAAAATTATTATTGAAACAAATAATTAATTCTGAGGAAAGGAATGTGATACTTTGGTGTGATTCCACGTTTTGCACCTCTGATTCTTTGGTATCTTTTTTTCTTGGGTACATCTGATTCTTTGAACATTTTTAATGTATGGAAACCGCCCTCCATGAGGGCGGGCTTCCATTGTGTACTTTTTTTTTGGGTTAAAAACATCTATGAAAGTCGTCCTCAGTCGATGGCGGCTTCCATACATTTATTTGAAAAAAAAAAAATAACAAAAACCTAATCGAAAATCGTTCTCGGACATGACGATTTTTCAATGTTTTTGAAACTAACATATTTTGATAAATAAAAATAAAATGTCGATAATTTAAAAAATAATTTTTTTTAGCAATATTAATATAAAAATCCCTATCTTCTAATCTTACCCAACAACCCTAATGTTGGCCTAATTGATCACTCAATTAGGAGAATAATTAAGCCATTTTGAATGGACTCGAGTAAACTAGTTAGCATAGTTATTAAACTCGGGTTAGTCTGGCAGTCGAACAGTTGATCCGGCTCTTGACCTAAGTTACTTTTCTATTTGAACCGTTTAAGCAATTGACATGAAAATTTTGGATTGGCCAATCAAATTTATGAAAAAATTTGTGACCTGTCGATTTTTTTTTTATTAATCCGAATTAATTAAATATGATTTTTTTAAATGATTTTAAAATCATATCTAACTTAATTTTTGCATACTAATTATTGATTTTTTATTTTTTATTTTACTAAATTATTATTTTTCTTAAAATAAATTAAAAATAAAATACATTTTAAGAAACTAAAAAATAAAAAAGGCTTTGTAAACTTATTTTTTTAAATGATAATGAGTATTTTTAATTCTTATATCATAATTTTTTAGTTATACAAGTAAGAAAAAAAATTATATAACCTATAATTTTATTTATACTATTTTAAAAATATTTTAATTAACATAACATTAATTCCACGATTAAACTATTTAATCCATGTCCGAAGCTTTGAACAAATCAGTGTTCGATCCGATTTTAATAACAATGCTAGCGAGGCTTAATAATTCACCATAAAAGAATTTAATTTGAGTGCAATAAAAGTTTTTTAATTTTGTTTTTATAATCAACTAGTTTTAAATTTTAATCTCGTGTGATGCATGAATTATATATATAAATTAAAAATTAATAGTACTCGTATCAATGATTAAAATGGAAGTGTACTAATTTTTTTAAACACGAGGATAACTTTGTGTTTTAAGCCTTTGTTCTTTTTTTTTTTTTTTTTTTTGTTCTTCTTTTTTTTTTTTTTGGTAGAATGGAGAGCATACGCTCTTGGAATTAAATTAATATGGGAGAACAATTTATCCCCCCATATGAGTATTATTGTTCCTCTCGGTTGAGATCTTTTTAGTTAATTAATCAACCATCCTAATTAAAAAACTAATATTTATAGTGTTGAAAATCAAACAAAAAAAATTAAATTAATTGAGAGTTTTAAGTTATTGAAAAAAAATGTGATTAATTTAGTCAAAACCAAATCAAATTAATAATTAAAATTAATCGAGAAAAATTTAATCTATTAAAAGCAAATGTAATTAATTTGATCATAATCAAATCAATTAAGAATCAAAATTAATTGAGAGATTCAAGTTATTAAATATAAATGTAATTAATTGGTCATAATCAAATCAAATTAAATCAATTTAAAGATATTAAGTAATGAACACATGACAATTATTCAAAATTGTTGACATGTCAAAAGTTAGACTATTCACGTATGATAATTGTCGATTTTATCAAATATTTTGATTTTATATATTTATATAAGGTTATATAAGATGTGAGATAATATGAAAAGTTGACTATGAATTAATATGTAATCTGCGAGATATGGAAACAAAATTAATCTATTAATTGTTCGTATCCGTATAAAAGTTAAGTCAGTTAAAAATGTAAAAAATAAATAAATATAATTTATTATAATATAAAATATTTTAAAATTTAAATCAAATCAAAATAATTAATTGCAGGACAGATGTCGATTATTAAAAAAATTAAGATATCCATATAAAATATTTTTTATTTTTATCAAAACTTTTATCTTTTATATATTTATATAAAATGCTGACTTGAAATAGCATTCAACAAATTCAAAAATAATCCTCATAACTTTTTTTTTTTATGACAACTTTAAAGTTGGTTCTCCTTTGCACCTCAATTGCAATGAATATTGTTTTTTTCTTTTTTGAGGTAATTGCAATGATATTGTTTGGAGGTATTAAGAAGGTAGCATTAAAGGATAATATAATTTTAAATGACCTTTTAGGCCAATTATGGAAAGTTATTACTAAAATTAACCCTTCTCCACTAACAACGATTTTTCCTTTTTTTTTTTTTTTTTTTTTTTTTTTCTTTTAAGGAGATATAATAATATAAAATAAGACAACATGATCCAAAGTACCAAACCAAACGGTGCTTTGAAGTGTTCCTGAGTTCGTGTTTTTATTATTTTTTTCGTATCATAATCGTATTTAAGATTTATATATTTATATAAATTTTGAGACGTTAATGATTCGTGTTATATAAATTTTGATATATTCTTGTATTCATATTCTATTCATATTTTATTTTAATTATTTTTTTATTGTATTCGTATCCAAAAATACTATATTTCGCAAAGGTGCTTTGTGCCATTAGCAGGAAAGTTCCCAAACGTGGGAATCTGGGAATTAGCAAATTAGACGGTGGGCTGGAAGACTCCATTTCCTTGTATTTCTATTTGGTTATTTCTATACGTTTCAGTGGGTGGCTACTGGCAAGGGCTAGCCAATGAGCGCAGAAAAATCCTATCAGGGTCCATGTATAGGACCCAGACCAGCGTCTAAACTGCGCTACGCTGGCTTGCTTTGACTTCTAGAGAAATGGCCAAAAATGGGGGCAATGTTTTTTTTTTAAACTCGTATCCTTTTATCTTTATTTTATGATTGATGAAAATTTAATTTTTATCAAATTAAAAGTGTAATAGTAAAACCTTTTAAACATTAAAAACTTATAAAATTCGAACTTTAATTTTCATTTAAGAATCATTTAAGAGTTGAAGTTAATAATTACTTCAACCAACCAAATATTAGTAGGCAAAGTCTTTTGCATACTGATTCTTTGTTTCCAAAACATCCCTATAAATACCATTTGCCTCTCAATGCCTCCTTCACCAAGCAACAACAGCTTTAGCTTTACACAAACTTTTTTGATCTCTCTGTTTTTTTTTCTTCTTTCAAAGTACATTTTTGTAGTATTTTGGTTTCTTAAGACATCAATCATGGTGCTATCTAAGACAGCTTCTCAATCTGATGTCTCAGTTCACTCCACTTTTGCCTCTCGCTATGTCCGAAACTCACTTCCCAGGTAAATTAATTAATCCTCATGATATAAAATTTTGAATCAATGGATGCATAGCTTAATATATGGAACTCTAAAAAGGAATTGATTTCATGGTGAAAAAGTTGGGTAATTTTGTATGGAAAATTAAATATTGCAGATTCAAGATGCCAGAGAACTCTATACCAAAAGAGGCTGCATATCAGATCATCAACGATGAGTTGATGCTTGATGGGAACCCAAGGTTGAACCTTGCCTCTTTTGTTACTACATGGATGGAGCCTGAATGTGATAAGCTTATGATGGATTCCATTAACAAGAACTATGTTGACATGGATGAGTACCCCGTCACCACCGAGCTTCAGGTATATATCTGTTCTTCTTCTTCTGCAAATTTCTTTCAACTTTTTTCATAAGTTCTTAGAACTGAATTTGTATTACAAACAATAAAAAAGACCCAAAAGATGTTTTGGTTTTTGCCCCAATATATTATGTTGTTCCGACACTTCAATTTTTCTTGAAGTATCCGTGTCCGACACTCGTGTCTGACATATATTCTGACATGGATATGGGATATGATTTTCCAAAGACACTCTAAATACATGAAAAAACTTAAAATAAATCAAACATACCTGTGTCAGACACGGATATAGGTATGAGATATGATTTTCCAAAGACAGTCTAAATACATGAAAAAACTTAGAATAAATCAAACATACCCGTGTCGGACACATATCCATGTCCGACACTCACACCTGATCCGAGTAACATAGGCATTATATCAAGGAAAAGTGAAGTAGCAACTTCAAAGAAAAAGTCAAAACACTTTAATGGTCTTTGCCTGTTTGGTCATAGTGTCAATCCAGTTATAATGAACCAAAATAAATCTGGGGAAGAGAATTAATTAGTTTTACAATCATAATTTTGGGGATGAAAACATAATCCTGATAAAAATTTCAGTTTACTAAACGGTGAAAAGTTTACTAATTTTGATGCAGAATCGTTGTGTGAACATGATAGCACATCTGTTCAATGCACCACTTGGAGACTCCGAGGCTGCTGTTGGAGTAGGAACAGTTGGGTCATCCGAGGCAATCATGTTGGCTGGCCTTGCTTTCAAGAGAAAATGGCAGAACAAACGTAAGGCTGAAGGCAAACCTTATGACAAACCCAACATTGTGACTGGAGCAAATGTTCAGGTTTGCTGGGAGAAATTTGCAAGGTATTTTGAAGTTGAGTTGAAGGAAGTGAAGCTGAGGGAAGGTTACTATGTAATGGACCCTGTCCAAGCTGTAGAAATGGTAGATGAAAACACCATTTGTGTAGCTGCTATCTTGGGTTCCACCCTCAATGGAGAATTTGAAGATGTCAAGCTTCTAAATGACCTCTTAGTAGAAAAGAACAAGGAAACTGGGTACATATCAAAATTTTGCAGTAACATAAAACTTCAATAATCTGAAATATAAAGTGCTAAATTAATCTCTTTCTGCAGATGGGATACCCCAATTCATGTTGATGCAGCTAGTGGTGGATTTATTGCACCATTTTTGTACCCAGAACTTGAGTGGGACTTCAGGCTTCCTCTTGTGAAGAGCATTAATGTTAGTGGCCATAAATATGGTCTTGTCTATGCTGGAATTGGTTGGGTTATCTGGAGGAGCAAGGGAGATTTGCCTGAAGAACTCATTTTCCACATTAACTACCTTGGAGCTGATCAACCCACTTTCACTCTCAATTTCTCCAAAGGTAGTCACTATTCCAATCCATTTTCCTTGATTCTCAAACTGTCCACACTTTTCTTTTTTTTGCCCCATTTACAATATATATCAAATTCAAAACCAACACTAAACTTGTGTATTTGTTATCTGCAGGTTCTAGCCAAGTCATTGCTCAGTACTACCAACTAATCCGTTTGGGATATGAGGTGAGAATTTAGTTAAGGCTTTTAAGTATAAAATCTTATGTTGCTCCAACTCTTCATTTTTCATGAAATATCCATGTATGACACCCGTGTCCGACGCATATTCGGACATTGATATGATCCCCCAAGGACCCTCCAAATACATGAAAAAACTTAGAATAAATCAAACATACCCGTGTGCGACACTCACACCTGAGTCCGAGTAACATAGATAAAATCTATCCAATCCAATTGAATTCAATATGTTTTACTTGCAACATACAGACTAATGTGATGCAATGATCGATGTTTTTAACAACAGGGATACAGAAATGTGATGGAGAACTGCCATGAAAACGCTATGGTCCTGAAAGAAGGATTGGAGAAAACAGGGCGTTTTAACATTTTGTCAAAGGACAATGGGGTTCCTTTGGTGGCCTTTTCTCTCAAGGACAACAAGCGCCACGACGAGTTCGAGATATCCGAGATGTTGCGTCGGTATGGTTGGATTGTGCCTGCTTACACCATGCCAGCAGATGCTCAGCATATCACTGTTCTTCGTGTTGTCATCAGGGAAGACTTCTCACGCACCTTAGCTGAGCGTCTTGTGCTTGACATCCAAAAGGTGCTCCATGATCTTGATACCCTCCCTGCAAAGATCAAAGCCAAGCTGGCTATGGATGAAGAAGAAGAAGAGGATGTCAAAAATGGCACTGTTAAGAAGACTGCTATTGAGACACAGAGGGAAATCACTGCTTACTGGAAGAAATTTGTCAGTGAGAGAAAAACTAACAAAAACAAAATTTGTTAGAACTTGTTCTAACACCTTTTTTTTTTTTTTTTCCCCCATTAATTTTCAAGCTTCAGCATATAAGACTACCATTGAGTCCTTTTGAGTTTAACCATTAATGTAATCGATTGTTTTATTTTGTATAATTCTGAAACAATGAATGTGATTTAAGAAACTTTGCAAATCATGGGTTACAAGTATTCTCTTTTTCGATATATCATCAATCAAAATAATGCAAGACAAGCATGATAGGCTGCCAATGCTAATAGAGAATAAAAACAGAGAAAGTTACATCAAGATTAAAGGAGAAAAACATGCAATCTAAAACTGTAATTTAGTGCAATATAAGTATAAATTTGAGTAACTTTAGTCTTCTTCTTTCTTAAGCATGGGATCTGAGGTAGAGTGGATCTTCTGCATCTCTAATACCGGCATATTTTACAAGAATAACAGCCCCACTTGCAAAAAAAAGTTGATAATGACCATCATCAAAATTAGTACTCTCAATCTGACATCAAAAACTCACAACGCCAGATAGGGGGAGCTAAGATCATCCCACAAAATGAGCTGTAAATGCATATAACCCCAAATTAAAAGTGTTGATTCCCTTTGGTGGCAAGCTGGTGTCTCGCGGTCTTAGTTTCTGTGATGATGGAAAGGAGCCGGAATTTGGTTTTCGAGATGTATTTCGATGTTTAAGTCAGAAATTATTTGAGGAAGATGGGAGAAAGTAACTTTAGAGTAAGGGAAGTCAGAGTGTGTAAGATGTGTATCCGAGATCAGCCCCTAATTAGGCTATTTATACTTATTTGGGCGTCCAAGAGAGCACCACTTGCTGTCTGCTCATAGGGATTTGATGGTCGGCGGTATGAGCAACTTTCTCTCAGTAGTTGGAACTCGACTTGATCTCTAGAGCAGGTAGGTGAAGTTCGACTTGACCTATGTAGCGCCGAGCAACGTTCACGTATCCCCTATGATATTGACTTGAACTATTGGGCCTGCTGGTCTGGACTTTATATGGTTTGCTGACTTGATTTCTAGGCTTGGTGGACCTTGGGCTTGATGGGCCTAACTGAAAGGATCAAAGTTTCCATATTTTGATACTCTTAGCCAAGGGTAAAAAAATTATATATGAGGTTAAACCGGTAAAACCTTCGATTATTAATCCAACTAGCCGGTTTAATTAAAATAATTTTAATATTAAATAAGTAATAAATCTAATAAATAATCAATAAAAATATGCATTTCGCTTAATGATATGATATTTAACATAAAATTAAGAAGTTAAAAGTTCAAATCTCATTACTTAATAAAAATAATAAAAATCTATAAAAAATTTTACTAGTTGAACCGATTTTCTACAAGCTCTACAAACTTTCGGTTTTATACACCATACTGAAGAATAGACATTCGGTTCTTGATTGAATAGATCCGACCTGTCCTACCAGCCAATCTTATCCTTTTTTTAACCCATGCTATTAAATTTGTAAAAATATTTATTATACCATGCTTACATCACCATTTGCCGACTCTTGCAAATTATCAGTTGAAATGAAATTATTTTACCACTAAACATCCTCAACTCTCTGCCTTTTTAAGGTTTGATTTATTGTTCAGGTTGGTCTTGAGAAACAATATGATAAGCAAAGAGTTATACTTGGGATAGCACCGTAATAGACCTGTTCAATGACAGAGTTACTCATTCAATCTGACCGGATTTAGATAAAAATATGAAAAAAATTCGAACTCATGAACACCTCTAACCATACATACATTGTGAATGCCAATCTGATCTTTTTCATAATTAATAAATATATGCTACGTAAACATTCCTTTATTTGATACATATAGTGGAGCAAATTATTGAATATCTCCAAGCATGCCAAAAAGTTAGTTAAACGAAATTTTAGATAGCCAAAAGTCTGGATGTTCACACTAATTTTTCATGCCACCTACCCTAAGGCAATATAAAGAAGGGAACATGCCAGAAAACAACCAAGTGAAAGAGCCTTCTATTTATGAACCAAAATCTATATGAAAGTAGCAATCGATCAGCAATCCTTTTAATTAGTGGGAACATTCAAATAATGGTTCAAAATCATTACATCTTGAATAAAACTAAAGGAAGAAGAAGATGAAATTAACCACAAAAATGTCTTCCCACCAACAACCCCACTAAGCCCAAATCCCACCTCCCCACAACCCTTTTTCTTTTTTCATTTAATATTATATATATATATATATATCCATATATTGTTTCAATTGTGAGCAAATTCAGTGTTGAAAAGTGTGAATTTGCAAGTGTAAGAGAGATGGGTTTCAGCAGCTTGAAATCTTATTTCCTTGTTGCTTTGTTTGTATTTTATATAATTAGTTCCATGGCGTTCATTAAGGATGTAGATGCAGCTGGAGAGTGTGGGAAGACCCCAATTAGGTCAGCTGCTGCAAGCTTAAGCCCATGCTTAGGTGCGGCTGGGAATGCAAAGGCAAAAGTTCCACCTGCTTGCTGCTCCAAAGTTGGTGCCTTACTCAAGACTTCCCCAAGGTGCCTTTGTGCTATTTTGTTATCACCATTGGCAAAGCAGGCCGGGATCAAGCCTGAAATTGGCATCGGCATTCCCAAACGATGCAACATTAGGAACCGACAAGCTGGGAAAAAATGTGGAAGTAAGTAGCCCCTCTTTCGGTCTTTTAGCTTTAATCTTTGTCTATACGCACTAGACCTGTTCAAGTGTCGTATTATCTATTTAATTCCGAATGCTCGCTCAATATTTGGAAAGGTTTTGACAAAAATATTAAGCTCGAAATATGGGTTTGGACAAAAAAAATGAGATCCGTTTAGAAAATGGGCCGGACCTTGGCTTTAACAATCAAAATCCGGACCTGGCTCGGCTCGTCCATTTTTTATTTATATAATATAATAATTTTATATTTATATCATATAAAAAATATATATATAATATTATAGTGTAAATATTTAAAAATATGTTAAAAATTCATGTTTTAGAACTTAATAAAAGGAAAAAAAAAAAAGAAGATAAATTTACTCTAAAAAAAACATATTTGTTTAAATTTTTTTAGAAAAAAAATGGACGGGGTTAAACAGGTTTGGACTACCCATTTATAAATATAGACGGATTTGGGCAAAATTTGAAACCCATATTTTGGGCCGGGTCGGGCTTAGACAATTATACTTGATGTTGATACCGTACTTAAACCTGACTCGATCATGAACACTTATAATATGCATCCGTTAACCGGATTTTAAAATAAAAAAATATCGGACTTTTCTCACTTCTTTACTTGATTGGCTACCAAGAAAAGGAACCAATCCAATATATATTGAAGGCTAACTAGTACAAATTTTGTGCCACTTTTCAGGGTACACAGTCCCATGAGAAACCAAGCTTATACGAGAAAAGATCGAAGAAAATGGGTTAAACTTGGTGCATACTTGTGTGTTCGTAGAGACTAGAGAGAGCTAATAAATAAAGTACTGCTGCATGGTTACTGGCTTACTGCTGATTGACCTATTCAGGCAGCTATTGATGTCTTTTATTAATGTAATCTTGAGAAGTTCTGTTAGTATTTCAAAAAATAAATTTCTCTTTCTCTCTCATATATATGCACAAAATTTTCTTTCATTGAATAAATGATAAATCTTAACTTTTTACATTGAAGACTTTCAAGTTTTGAATTTTTAAATTCTAAAAATTAAATGTTTCCTTAGGAACTTTAAAATAATTTTGTTAATAATGACAAATTATAATTGTTAAATTGTACATGTTAATCTTAATTAAAGAAATAATTTGGATAACCACAAAGGGTTAGCTCAATCAATAAGAGGATGAGCTCTTTTTTTGGGTCTAAACTCAGGGTGTTCCTCTCATCCCTATTTCCGGTTACTTCAATTCATGTAAGAAAAAAATTGTATGAAACGGATATTCTACGTCAATTTTAGGGATGACAATGGAGCAAGGTGGAGGCAGATATTGCCTTATCCAACTCGCCCCACTCTTGCATGGATGTTGAAAACCTCCACCTCCATAAATGTCGGTTACATCCATAACCGCTCAACGATGCTTCACTCCGTTACACCCCAATTTTATTAATTATTTTTAACTTAATATTGTAAAAAGTATATTATAATTTATTCATTAACATAATTTTAGTATATAAAATTCTTTAATATACATATTATATATACTAAAAGTATATATATGATTTTAGTATATATACTAAAAATATAAGAAAAAAATATAAAATATTTAAAGGGTAAGATAGTAATTTCAAAAGTCGAGCGGGGCGGAGCAGAGCAAGTATTTACCAAAACCACCTCGCTCCACCCTGTCTCCACTTTAAAAAAAAAAAAAAAAACTCTCCATTTGGAGCGGATTGATGATAAATCCATCGGTCAGATCGGATTTTTTCATCCCTAGTCAGTATATGTCTATTTTCATTCAAATCATGTCACGTATTCACATTCTTGAAAAAAACCAACTATTTATTACACATTACATTTAATAATTAAATGATACATATTTATTTTAACAGTTTATTAATGCTTTTTAAAATAAATAATAATAATTTTTTTTTTTAAGAATGTACAAATATTTTATATGATTTGAATGAAATAGACACATCCTAACATAAAGTAACCGTTTTATATAATCTTTTATTATCCTTGTAGAGAGCATTTCATAAATAAAATATTGAATGCTTTAGTTAACCTATATTGTTAACCGTGCGGTAAGCTTTTGGTCTCGACAAATGTAAACTTCAGCAACTGGAAACCCGTCAAATATGTTCCACGTGTCCTTTATGTAGGAAACCCAGCTTAAATCCAACAGAAATCAATTTTCTTCACGAACATGGCAAAACCTAAAGAATGGTTCTGATTATATATAAAATTTGACACATTAATAATTCGTTTTATATAAATTTTGACATGTTCATATATTCATATCGTGTTCATAATTTTTTTCGTATTATATCATATTTTAATTTTTTTTCGTGTCTTATCCAACATCACCACATCTATTTGCAAGATTAGCATCAAAGGCTGCAATGCATTTGGCACAATACAGTCGAATCAAAGTCATTCGGCTGCTGCAGAATAACAAACAGAACAGAGGTTTGGGCCCAATTTGTCAATTGGGTTTCCAATTTTTGATTGGCCTTGAGCCCAATAAAACCGGGCTTGTCACTTTATTCGTTTATCAATTTAAATAAAAGATTATAAACATGATTTTAAAATTCTTTTATTAAACGAATCGAACAAAATTTGTTTAGTTCATTTATATTCACAAATAAGTTCGTTTATGAATCGTTTAAAATTCATTTAATAAATCGTTTAAAACTCGTTTATTGTTCGATTATAATATAATTAATAATAATATTATTTGTATTTTATTTTATTTATATTATTCATGTTTTATTATTTTATATTTAATAATAACTTAAAATTGATAATATTTTTTTATTGTTTATATTTAATAATAACTTAAATTTAATTATATTTGTATTTTATTATTTTATATTTAATAATAACTTAAAATTGACTTATTTGTTTATTTGTTTAAATTTGTTTATTTATTGTTCATGAACAGATTTTTAATTGTTCGCGAATATGTTCGATTATATTTTCATGAACATGTTTCGTTTAATATTCGTGAACAAGTTTATTTAATTTAAACGAACGAACTTGAACATACTCAATTTTAAATGAACCGAGCTAGAACATAATTTTAAAAATTTTAATGAATACGAACCGAACACAAATAAACTCAAAAATAAACAAACGAACATGAATAGATGTCTGTTCTTTCAAGCTCAATTCATTGATAGTCCTAGTTGTCACATTTACATTTTATTCATTTGAGTTTTTACTAAACTTAAGGATGATAGAATGATTAAAATTATAATAAAATAATAGACAACATATTTAATAAAATAAAAATTTTCTGTATGATATCACAACAAATCTGTAAATCACCAAAAAAAAAAAAAGTAATAATGTAATTATTAGTAAAATAATAACATTATTATAATTTAAAAAAAATTATATACGGTAGAAAATACAAATGCATGCAATGTTTCATGGTTTCAAGTAATAGATATTAATTAGTAGTATAAAACTTGTTGCATTCAATTTTTTATGCGTAATAAATATTATAAATTACTTAGATAATGGCGACGGTAACAACTTATTAAATTAAAACTTTTAAATTTTATATTGTTATATAAATTTAATTATTTTATTAACGAAGATATATATTCAATATATTTAAGTAGTTTTAACTATATTTACTCATGGATCGGATCTGGGCAGAATTTTTAGTGATATGGGTCGGGTTGGCCTGGATCATTATTTAAATAATAAAAACTTATTTTTTATTTAAATTTAAATTTAATTATAAAAATATAAATATAAAAATATTTTTTTAATTTTTTATTAAAAAAATAAACAGTAACCCAAGCCAACTCAAGGTCGGGCCTGGTAAAGTGAAAAAAAATTCGCGGCACAATCATGAGCAGGTTTAATTTTAAGTTTATCATAAAATAATAAAAAGAATTATAATAAATAATATAAAATAATTTAATAACTCAACATAATATAAATTGATTTATATTGGATATTGTATTATTTTGAATAAAAATGTGTTTTATAGTAAATTAAATTCTATTCAAAATTTAATATCCTAATATATTAGATTGAGGAAGAATCCACTTAAACTAATGCAAAATTAAATTAATTTTACACATTTCATAATTTTTTATGCAATTTATATTTTAACAAATCGACCATTGAATTTAATGATATAATTGTACTCGTCGTACATGTTAAATTTTGACTCGATCCAATATTTTTATCATATTGATCGATAATACTATTTTTTTAATATATATTTAACGGTTTAAAATTTTTTACATTGAACAAATAGTTAGATATTTTTAATTTACTCGAAACTCGGTGTGCATGATCAAGGTGAATAAAATATGAAATACGAAAGTCGGATTAAGCAAATATAAATCATATAACAAATTATAAAAATATGTAAAATTAATTTTAATTTTATATTAATGTAAATGATAAGTGTAAGTGAATTCTCATTTATATAATATATAATATATAATAGGGTTTTGCTAATAAGTACCTTTAGAATATTTTTTAAGATTAATTAATAAATTATTTATAAAAAAAGATTGTATTAAATATAATATTTGATAATTTTATTTATTATTTTTAATATATTGGATAAAATATATATATAGATTAACTTTAAAAGTGCCTTTATTTATATAATATGATTTTGTTAATGAGTACCTTTAGGATTTTTGTAAGATTAGTTAATACATTATTTATAAAAAAATATTATATTAAATATAATATTTGATAATTTTATTTATTATTTTTAATATATTAAATAAAATATATATATATTAAGAGTGACCTCCGGACATTTGTTGCAAAATCCTATATAATATAGATTATAGAATCGTACGCCACTTTGCAAACAAAAGGAAAATCACATGTCTTAGATGGGTCCCTCATCCCCTAGAGACCAGAGTTCGTTTGATTTATTGTTACCAAGTCCCATAAATCCTGAATCCAAAGATACCCATTCTCACCCCCTGGATATTTGTTTCTCGGGATTCTGGTGAGTAGAGCGAAAAGGTCAAAGCTGGTTATATATCGGAATGGATATACAGTTGGCGGCATCTCCGGCTCTATCTGAAGTGTTTATTGATTCTGCTTCTAGCAATGGTCATCGCTGTGACTCTCTTCACTTCCCTCATGACAACACCACCAATAGTACCATGGTTCAGTCGTCTGACAACAAGGTAGTTTCTCACCACTTTCTCAGAAACATTTTCTGTTACACGTATCTGCATATGTTCTTTCTTTTTGGCAATGGGTTGTTTCCATTCCAGCTTTTGAGATTCTGGGTTATGCTTTCATTTTGTTATCTCTCTCTCTCTCTCTCTCTCTCTCTATATATATATATATATATATATATATCAGTTTTGGCTTGGAATTTTTTTAGACTAGTTGGTTTTTCATTTTGCAATTTGATCACTTTTTTTTTTACATGGACCAGCAGGTTCTGATATTTCAACCTGATTATTTTGAGTGGCTTACAAATTCGGACTGTTCTGTTCTGTTCTGTTCTTTTTTTTTTTTTTTTTTTTTTTAGTTTTATCTTTGGTTTTTGAAAATTTACTGGATTTAAAACCAAATTTATATATTGACTTAATTGTTTTGAAATCAGGACACTGGTAGATGGAGCAATCTTTTACTTGCCTACAAGACTCTTGGAGTTGTATTTGGAGGGCTTGTAACATCCCCACTGTATGTATATCCATCAATGCATTTAAATTCTCCAACTGAAGAAGACTACTTGGGAATCTATAGCATCATGTTTTGGACTCTTACACTCATTGGGGTTGTCAAGTATGCCAGTATAGCTCTTAAGGCAGATGATCAGGGTGAAGGTATGTAACAAATATTTGTCTTGTTAACATTTCAAATCTTTGTGATTGTGAGCTAGACAGCATATATAGTTTGTTCCTATGTTACTCGGACTCATGTGTGAGTGTCGGACACGGGTATGTGTCCGAAACTGATATGTTCATTTTTTTTCCAAGATTTCCATATATTTGGAGGGTCCTTAGAGGATTATATCTCCATACCCATGTCCGGATATGCATCGGACACGGGTACTTCAAGAAAAATGAAGAGTCGGAGCAACATAGGCTTGTTCTGTATTCAGTTTCTGTATGGTTCTTTTTCCAATACCCTTTTCTCTTTTAAGCAAGATAAGATAAGTGCTTTATTCTCTTTTCACTTGCTGGGTTTAAGTGGTTATGCTTATTAGTTTCTTGGATGTGCTGATGCTTGCCCTGATAATTATTCAATTTGCATTCCTGGTTATGTGATTCTTTCACAACATAATCTAGTTTGATAGATATGATTCAAATTTTAATTCTCATAGTCTAAACATTTCACTCATTAGTTGCTTTATTTGATATATTATCTCGATTTTGCATTAAAGGTAGCTTAAAACTTTGCATTTCTTTTAAGTACTACTGCACATGAATATTCTGGACTTGGCCAATAACTTATTGATGCAGGTGGAACATTTGCCTTGTATTCTTTACTCTGTAGAAATATGAATATTGGAATCCTTTCTTCGAAACATTCTGATTTAAACTCTAGTCAATTACGCCCTGTACTTCGCGAGGACAACAAAGGGAAAAGCAGACTTGGCAAAGTTTTTGAAAGAAGTATAGTTGCCAGAAGAATGTTGCTTTTCATTGCTATGTTAGGTACATGTATGCTAATTGGTGATGGTATTCTTACTCCCGCAATCTCAGGTTTGTTTCCAGGTTTTTTTCTTTGTTCCTGTTTTCTTAGTTATTATTTGAGTATTTGACATTAAACTATCAAATATTACAACAGTGTTGTCAGCAATGGATGGACTAAGGGCACCCTTTCCTTCTGTCTCCAAATGTAAGTATTTAAGCTTTAAAGCTTTTGAAGTCTGGAGATGTTGATGCCTTTCTACTTAGCTACTTGAATAAATTCTTCATGTACTAGCATTTACTCTCACCCTTGTTAGATGTATGTCATGGTAAGAAGCTACCTTCTTAGTGTGGTAGTCTCTCGATTAGTGCTCTTTTTTGTGTTACTAGAGTCTAATATGCCATGCCATAACTGATAAGATTAAAATAAATAAATAAATAAAAAGAAACAGACACCGATTATCATAGCTGTCAGATTCACATTTGATACTAACCTTATTTTTTTTTGTTTCTTTTTTCTTTTCGTGTGGGGGGGGGGGGGGGGGTTCCTACAAGAAAAGCTATCGTATGGAAAAGTTAAATAACAGCCTTATGAAATATTGTGAGTATAGTCTATATCAGATAACAACTTCATTGACTATAATCTAATTGCAGGTTAAGGATTATTGTTTTTTCTAAGGGGCATTAATTGAAGTACTCATGACTCAATAGTTTAATGATTGTAGTACTATATATGTGAGAATTCATCCTCCTTTAGCTTTACAAGTTGCTGATTTGTGAATCGCAGCTTTAGTTGAAACTCTTTCTGCAGTGGTTCTTTTTATTCTGTTCCTGCTGCAGAAATTTGGAACCTCTCGAGTGAGTTTTTTGTTTTCCCCTATCATGGGTGCATGGACCTTGAGCACTCCACTTGTTGGAATTTATAGCATTATACATCACTACCCCAGCATATTCAAGGCTTTATCACCACACTACATTATTCGTTTCTTTTGGAGAAATGGAAAAGAAGGCTGGCTGATGCTTGGTGGTACCATCCTCTGCATCACAGGTAATTCTTTGATACTTAAGTTCTATGTCATTATTGGTAAAGAAGTTACTGGATTGTTTCTATGACGCATGTTTACTTGTATGAGATTTACCCAATTTTTAAGCATGGCAAACACAAACCACTATCTGCACACTGGTATATTATGGTTGTAAACCTTTAATATAACTTTCAAGGAAATTCAAAAATACAATAAGGAATAAGTACTACTGGGGAAACATTAGTCAGCAACTAGATGTGAATGCTGAGTTGATGAGCTGGGATACTGTCATAACATGTCATAAGTTGCATTCATGATTTCATCCTGGTTCTTTCTTAACATGTAAAGGCTTCCATTAATCCGAAGGTGACACCAATCACATCCATTTGCACTCAAGAAAGATGAATAGGATGACTAGTGTATATACATGAGTAGAGACTAAAATTTGATGGTAGAAAATGAATTGCATCAGTTACAGAGCTCAGATATATTCTTCAGTTGCATCATCAGCTGCTTTCATCTTTGACTGAAAATTTGATGGATCAGGAAGCACAGACATTTGTTCACATCATTTAAGATTATGTTTCCTTGTCAAACATGAAACTGATTACCCTTTTATCTGTTTAAAATATTATGTAGGTTCTGAAGCATTGTTTGCAGACCTGGGTCATTTTAACAGAAGTTCCATTCAGGTAATTACGTATAACTTCTATCACCTCTTAGGCTTCCTTTTCTGTGTCTAAAATGGCTTTCCAACTCCTTTCGCACAGATAGCTTTCTTATTTACAATATATCCGTCACTGGTTCTGACATATGCGGGACAAACAGCATATCTGATCAAGAATCCCAACGATCATATGGATGGATTTTACAAGTTTATACCAAAAACAATTTACTGGCCAATCTTTATCATAGCAACATTGGCTGCAGTTGTGGCAAGCCAGTCACTTATATCAGCCACCTTTTCTGTCATTAAGCAATCTGTTGTACTTGATTACTTTCCTCGGGTCAAGGTAGTGCACACATCTTCCAACAAAGAGGGAGAAGTCTACTCTCCAGAAGTCAATTACATTCTTATGGTTTTTTGTGTTGCAGTTATACTTATATTTGGAGATGGACAAGATATCGGCAATGCTTTTGGTATGGTAAAACAAACCTTCAATATTTTGCTTTCTATCGTTTCAACAGCTATTATTAATTGCTTTAAAATTTTAACAAGCTGTTTTCTGGTTATTTAACCATTTTTTTTTCTGGTACTTATAACATCTCATCTCAGCGGTACCATATAATGTTGAAACATAATGGCTAATGCTAATTAAAGTGAAGAACTCTTGTTATTTTCATCAGCAATGGTGTTTCTGATGTTATCTTGATATTATTATTCTTCTTTCAGTTCATATATGAAATTCCCTTTTGCTATATATATATATATATGTATGTAACCTAAGAAGAATCAAAACCACATTTTAAAAAAAAAAAAAAATTGGTCATATAGTGCACCTTGTTTTCTCTAAGCAAGCCATTCAAAATTTTCTTATGAATGACACTAATTTATAATATCTTGCTTTCAGGTGTTGTTGTTAGTCTAGTCATGCTCATCACAACTGTATTGCTGACACTGGTCATGATCATTATATGGAGAACGCCACCATTGCTGGTTGCACTGTACTTCATCGTATTTTTTACAATGGAAGGTGTCTACGTGAGTGCGGTTTTGACCAAAATTCCTGAAGGTGGATGGATTCCATTTGCCATATCTTTTGTTCTTGCCTTCATTATGTTTGGTTGGTACTACGGGAGACAGAGGAAGATAGAATATGAATTTACTCACAAGATTGACTTGGGAACACTTGGAATGCTATTATCTGGCCCAAGTGTGCAAAGGGTTCCCGGATTGTGCTTCTTTTACACGAATATACAAAACGGACTGACTCCCATCCTCGGACATTATATTAAAAACATGAGATCGCTTCACAAGGTCTCTATTTTTACAACACTTAGATATTTACTGGTCCCTAAAGTTGCTCCACAAGAGAGGATTGTGGTTAAAAAGTTAGGCCTTAAAGGGGTTTATGCTTGTGTGATTCAGTATGGTTATGCTGATTCCCTAAACCTTGAAGGAGATGACTTTGTTAATCAAGTTACGCATAGCTTGCGACTGCACATCGAAAACTGCTCTAGTCGTTTACTTTCCGATCCTTCACAGGTTCAAGAGGAGATTTCGGAATTGAGAGAGGCGAAAATGGACGGCGTAATTCATGTTCGAGGAAAGGCAAGGTTTCATATAGGCAAGAATACCAGCTTGTTTGATAGATTCATGCTTGCCTTTTATGAAGTGTTGCACAATAACTGCAGGTCTGCATTGCCTGCTCTTGGGGTGCCACTGCCACAGCGTCTGGAAGTTGGGATGTTTTATGAGGCTTGAAGAGGTGATTCTAACAGCCACATCAAATAGAAGTTCGCTTCGCCCTTAGGCCTCGACCTCCTTTGTACCGTATAGAAGTTCGCTTATGAAGAAAAATTACTATACAAGTTAAGAAGCTTTGACTAAGCCATATCAGATTGTGGGTTGATTCATTTCCAATTTCTACATGTTATTTCATACTAGTAATTATATTCAGTTACAATAAACTTTGCAGGAAGGTCAAGAAACCAGCCTCTTTTTATTCATGAATTTTAGTTTTCAAGACCAAAAGGATTTGGCAATTGTTGCCATTAACTTTTTATTTTAAAAGTCAATATCAACTTGAATTAAGTTGCTAGTCTTATTTTGATCTATTTGTTATGTTTGATTTCTGATAATGTTTATTATTATTAATTATTACTGTTGATTTAGAGAAAGAGAATTCTAATCTATTTTTTGAGTAAAGAATATAGCACTACTCATTAAGTTAAATGTTCGACTATTTATGATTAGGAGTATAATTGAATCGAAATAAGTTCATCTAGTGCCAAGCTTTAAGGTTCAAAATTCGGCTTAAGTTCGATTAAGATTTGTTTTTCATACTTAATTTTCACTCATAATTTACTCAAACAGTTAGAGTTTTGCTCGATAGACTCGATTAAGCTAGTTAAAATTGTAAAAATAAACATTACACTATACTTTTATTATTTACTTACCTATACATTTTAAATATTTTAAAAAATAAATGATTGATTAGATTTGTGAGCCTCTAGAATCGAGTATTAAAATATTCGAATTTGATTTGATTATTTGATTCGTTATTTAAATAGCTCAAGCTCGACTCAATACGACTCAATAATCGACCGAGTTAAACTTAAGTATTCTAAAAACTAATTTTATGACCAACTATTCCTTGCAATCGGGGTTATCATGTCAGCAAAGTTACATATCTTGGTAAAGAATGGCTTAAGTGGCAAACTCTTGTCACCGTTCTTTATCTATATTCAACTTCAAACTATGTATCGAATGAACATGCTGATAAATACAAAGTCTTAATTAGTGGTTAAAAGAATTATTTAGAATAAAAAGGTAGTGAGATTCTTGAGACAGATTTGATAATTTTAGATATTACACGTTTAGTAAACACAAAATTTAAATAATGTAATAGGGAATTTTAAATTATTTAATAGGGAATTTTTTCTTCTTTCATATTTGTCTTATTTTGTGCCACCTACGTCTTCTTTCTTTTTTGTTTTTAGTCTCTATAACATATTTATATTTATATTGATATTTTATTTTCTATTCCCACTCTTTTCAGCATCTAATTCTTTGTTCTTGTTCTTGTTTTTATTTTATTTTCTTTTCATTTTTTTTTTAAGATTTCAAGCATCGAACTTTCTTAGAATATGGGTTTTTACTTATTGAATCCAGATTTGAGAAGAAATGCCAAAAAATAAAATTCATTACTTGTCTAATTGTGCTCAGACGTATCGAAACATATTTTGATCGTGTTTGATTTTAGTTTTACTTTTTAACACGTTTTCGCGTGTTCGACACATATTAAGTCGTATAAAATCTATATACGTGTGTCAGTAGATGTGTCTGACATTGAGACACACATATTAAATTGTATATTATTGTGAACAATTATATGAACTTTCAGACCGATTTAGACCTGGCCTGACTTGAACTTATATAAGGAAAATAAATTTTTTCGAGGTCGCGGCCGAATCTGATCCAACCCATAAACACCTCTAAGTGCAACTGCCGCACTGCCTTTTGGAACTATTGTAGTAATAGTCCTCATATGGACACTAGTGACATCTCCATTGCTTATTCCGGTTGGAATTGGTGGCAAAAATAGCAAGGCTGAGTTCCAAGCTCCTTGCCGCACCACAAAGTATCCTCTACAGATTCCACCATTGTCTTGGTAATGGCAGGATTTCTTCCATTTACTGCTATCTACGTACATCGAGCTTTTACTACAATTTTGCCACTGTCTGGGGCCAGCCACAGGATCTAAACCATATATATACAGCTAGCATCTTGTTTATTTATTGTCTTTATCATCCTTCTGATTATTATCACTGCTTTAATAACTGTGGCTTTGATATATTTCCCACTTGCTGCTGAAGATCATGAATGATGGTGGAGGTAATTAATTCTGCATTCATCTCTCCATTGCTTTTTGCATTAAACTTTTGGAATTCTCATGCCTTTTGGTGACTTTATGTTTTCTATAATGGGAAATTGAATGCCGAGTAGCAATTTCCTGAGAATTTTTCGTCTTGTGCTTATTTAGAATGAATAAGAAAGAATGAAGAGACGATTATATCATGGCCACTTGTTTATCAACAGGTTAGTTGTTGATATGTATTTCTGCTAGATTAAATCCACTCGTTTTTTGGATTATCTATTTGCTAAAATTAGCATTCATTTTTTTAATCAGATTTGTTGTAGCTTTGGGTTTGTTCATTGGTTCTTTACCTTATCATTGTTGGGTTGTTTAACCTGTTTGATTAGAAAATTCTCCGTTCAGTTTAAATTTAGTTACGGCCTATGTTACCCAGATTCGGAAGTGAGTATCAGATACGGGTATACTTAATTTTTTTAAAGTTTTTTCATATATTTAGAGAACCATACCCTCATACCCATGTTCAAATATGTGTCGGACATGTATACTTTAAAAAAAACAAAGAGTCCGAATAACATAATTTAAGACTTTGAATGAGACAGATTTATGTAGGATGCGACCGTAACATTATGTTGTGGCCGCTATTTAAGTTCCTGCATGAGACAGATTTATGTAGGATGCTGTTATTTCTATATTTATATATGTAACAACAGATATAAATTTTAAGCTTGAAGATAATTGATGTATGATCGTTACAGATCTTCGTTTGAATATGTTTACAATCATAGCTCTGCCTCAAGCTCTTTACAAGATATGTTAAACAGCAAAAATATTAATTACTGCTGCTGCTTCTGATTCTGAAAGATGCATGAAAAAACTAAAATGGTGTTTTTAAATGATTGAAAAGACAAGGAAAAGGGAAACCTGGGGCAGTTGTTTTCCCTCTAGCCTCGGCAATCTCTTTCAAAACATCACAGTCGAGAATCCTGTGATCTCCCCTTGTTGTGCCATTTGAGCCCAGAGGGGAATGAGCAGAAACATGAATGCACTTGGCCTTGCAGAACTACTTCAGCCTATTTTACTCGGACTTTTCATTTTCCCTGAAGTATCCGTGTCCGACACATATATTCGGATATGGGTATGAAAATCTTCTAAATATATGAAAAAACTTTTAAAAAATAGAGTATACTCATGTAAGACATATACTCATATGCGATACTCATCCTGAGTCCAAGTAACATAGCCTTCAGCTCCTTCTGCTGCCAAAGTGGGTTCATCTCCACCTTTAAACAAAGCAAACAAGTGTATTATCTAAATCGTTCTTCCTGGTAATTTTATATATTATAGGTGACATAACCATGAACATTTAACCTAAGATCCCAACCCAATCAATAGACTGTTAGGCCAATAGATTGCTTTGTTTCTTGGGTAAATATGAAAAACATGCCCTCAATAATTAAATAATTGTTAAATGATCTAATAGTTAAGAGTTATTTGAAAAAGAGAAATGAAGAGTTAGAAATTGTTAGAAAGAATATTGTAAAGATAAAATTGTCCTTAATGAAAAAATTTCCTTTTCCTTTCTCCTTTCATTAAAGAAATATATTTTTTAAAAATTTTGATTAAATTTTAGAAATATTATTTGTATTATTTATTATTTATTTAAATTTTTTAATTAAAAAAAGTAAATAAAAAAAATTATGTTTTAAAATTAAAAAATTTATTTTTAGAAAAATTTATTTTTTAATTAAAAAAATAAATAAAAAAAAGGAAAAAGAGAGAAGAAGGTTTTTTTATCAAGGGTAATTTTGTCTTTACAATCCTTCCTAACAATTTTATATTTTTCATTTCTCTTTTTCAAATAATTCTTACTCATTATACCATTTAATAATTATTGTATTGTAAAAGGTACGTTTTTCAAATTTACCCTTGTTTCTTTCTCCCCTGTTTCTTTACCGGGTCGCATTTTTAGAGGCCAACATAGATTTGACTAAGGCTCCCTTTGGACTCGAAGGGAGCTCCGGTTCGGTACGGTCGGGGAACTTTTTTACCCCAACCGCACCATAGGTAATGTTTGGATAACAAGGACCAAAACAGTGAGATTGTGCTGTGGTGAACCTTTTTTTTCCACTTGGAAAAAAAGACTTTAACTGGAGGGTCTTTTACAATTTTAACTTTTAAGGTTAATTTTTTTATTTTTTATATAATAAATTTTATTATTATATAATAAATATATATTTTATTTTTATATAATAATTTAATAAATATATAAATTTTATTATTATAAAACTAATAGGAATTAATTGAAAATAAATAATTACATGAATAATAAAAAATAAATACAAAAATACTATTTGATATATTTTTGTAATTTTTATTAATAAAATTATTATTTGACATAAATATAATTTTAATTATTTATTAATTTTATAAATATCAAATAAACTAAAAATTTTATTATATATATACACATTTTTATCTAAAGTCCTTAATAGTTATTTTCTCTTCTCACTATAATTCATCTCACTGCCATTGTTGTTTTTGCATCCAAATACATATCTCGTCGCTGATTTTCTCACCGTTACAGTACCCAACCTCACCTCCACCGTTGTTTTTAATCTTACTGTAACCAATCTCATTGTCCATCCAAATGGACCTAAAAACCTCTATTCTAGATGAGTGCAACACCAGACAGGCACATAGTTTAATTCCTTCATTCTGGCGTGAGGTGGGCAGATGCTAGAAATTAGAACATATTTGAACCCTCACTTATCAATTCAACTATATAAATGCAGTTGGCATTGAACTCAACACACATTCAATGCCAACTGTAGTCTGTAGATGAGTCTTTGGATTTGTTGCTACTTCCACACAATAATAATATGCGTCCTAAACCCAAAGATTTAAGATGCCTACATATTTATGAGATAAATTTCTCTGTGGAAACCCGCATTCAATCTGTGAGTTATTGTCTGCTTTGATTCGAAAATCTTATGGTTTTGTTTCACAAAAGTCGCCTCACAAATATGAATTTAAGTCTTTACATACATATATATCATAGCGAATCCTCAGAATTTCTCAATGTGATATTGGAGGCGTTACATTACAAGACAATTGATTTTCAAAATCTATTTTATATAACAAAAAAATGAAAATAGAAGAAAAAGATTACAGCATGCTTACCAGGTTGATAGTAGGAGGGATTTTGGGAAGGAAAGGATTTCTTCAAGCTTTTTGGAGGAGAAGTTAGAGACACTACAACAATTTTGGGTTTTAGTGGCATTTTACTGACGGTGTTTCACTTACAAACGCAGCTAAGTACCGTGTTTTTATAAAGGGAGCGGTGTTTCTACCCCAAACGCCGCTAAAAATTAATGTAGCGGCGTTTGTGTGGAGAAAATGCCGCTAAAGAAGATAAAATACTGGTGTTTAGAACTAAAAACGTCGTTAAATGTTTCTTAAATTACGCAGTACCTTTTTTCCCACAAAAAAAATGCCCGTCATTTCTATTAAAAGAAATAGGAACGTTTTCAGCTGTACATTTAGTGGCGTTTGTCTAGACAAACGCCGCTAAATGTAAAATTTAGGCGGCGTTTGTCCATTAAAGCACCACTAAAATTTTACATTTAGCGGCGTTTCTAACATCAAACACCGCTAAAATGAGATAAATTCAGAGAGCCAAAGTATACCGCCTTTTTTTCAAAATGTTTGAATTTAACGGCGTTTTGGGTTAAAATTATAAAAATAAAATAATTATTATATATAGAAGTATATTCTTTTTAGAAGGACAAAAAAATAGATTTTCAAAACTATCAGTGGGGGTCAAAATTGTTTTTTAAGAACTAGTAATTTTTTGTTTTTGTTAGGATACAAAGAGGGGGCTGGTTTGGGATATTGGTTACTGTCTTAGGTTAATTTTCATGTCATTTCAATCATAAAATTTGATTTTATAAAAGTCGGGTCAAGGGTGGTCAACCAAGGTTTCAAAACTAAGAAAAATTGAGCCTTTTAAAGAGGGGGTTCGGTCATGAGGCCTTTTTCATCCCAAAAATTCCAAATTTTTTAAATCCGAGCCTAAGGTATTTTGATTTTGAAAATCCGATTTAAGTCTCTTCCAAAGGTATTCGGATACCTTTTTAGGTATACGGATGTCCTTACTTCAAGGAAGAAATACATCTTCATCCATTGCATATTTTAAAATGTTTCTATTTAATTTGGCATAAAAACGTATTTTTCGGTTTCTTAAACATTTGGCTAGAATTAGTTCCCAATCTTTGCCAGGAAGGTTAAGAAATTGTTCAATGCATGTGTTTATGGAATCGAAACGTATGGTTTTCGTTTTACTCGGAACCATGTAAATGTCATATGAAAGAATTATTATGTGGATCTCATATGTTTGCAAAATGGTTTAGCTTCACATACGAATTTATTCCTCTTCTGCCACCACTGTTGTAATGTTGACGAGGAGGGCTATCGAATGGAAGATGCTCACCTCCTCCTCCTCCACTTCCACGAAAGTTGATAGGGCTAAGTCGATGGTGGTGGTAGGAATCTTGGTTATCGAACTTGTCGTTGAAATTATTATTATTGTCGTTGCTGTGGTTGTTGTTGTTATAGCGGTTCATAGGAGACGCGTCAGAGAAAAGCGAGGGGCCTCGCAAGTGACGGTTGTGATTGTTGTTATTGTATTAAGAGTCTTGATTGTTGTTGTTGCTATTGCCATAGCGGTCGCCTCTGTGCCTATCCAGCTTTGCTGAGTGTTAGCTGAAAGTTGAAGCCTGAATTTGAATTTTGCAGAGAAATAGAAATAAGGGAGGGAATGCAAGTGCAGTGTTGGGAGAGAAAAAGAAAATAGTACTACTAAACGAAACTAAACTAAACTTACAAATATAAAACTTTTTTGATCATTTTGCCTTTAACGGGACGAGAAGTCCTTAATATGTAAAACATTATAGCAGAGCCCCAAGCTTTTTCTCTATCCAACAGTCTTCAAATCAAGTCTAACCTTTTGAAAATGTTTAATATCACACACTCTAGCTATTCAGATGCCTAACTTACAAATACAAAACTTTTTTGACCATTTTACCCTTAACAGGACGAGAAGTCCTTAATATGCAAAACACTCGAGCTGAGCCCCAAGCTTTTTCTCTATCCAACAGTTTTCAAATCAAGTTTAACCTTTTGAGCATGTTTAATATCACACACTCAACCTATTCGGATGCCTAACTTACAAATATAAAACTTTTTTGACCATTTTACCCTTAACGAGACGAGAAGTCCTTAATATGCAAAACACTCGAGCCAAACCCTAAGCTTTTCTCCATTCAACAATCTTCAATTAAAGTTTATCATTTTGAGCATGTTTAATATCACACACTCGAGCTATTCGGATGCCTAACTTACAAATATAAAACTTTTTTGATCATTTTCCCCTTAACGGGACGAGAAGTCCTTAATACGCAAAACACTCGAGCCGAGCCCCAAGCTTTTTCTCTATCCAACAATCTTCAAATCAAGTCTAACCTTTAGAGAATGTTTAAATATCACACATTCGAGCTATTAGAATGCCTAACTTACAAATATAAAACTTTTTTTTTACCATTTTACCCTTAACGGGATGAGAAGTCCTTAATACGCAAAACATTCGAGCCGAGCCCCAAGTTTTTTCTCTATCCAACAGTCTTGAAATCAAGTCTAACCTTTAAATAATGTTTAATATCACACACTCGAGCTATTCGAATGCCTAACTTACAAATATAAAACTTTTTTTTTACCATTTTACCCTTAACGGGACGAGAAGTCCTTAAGATGCAAAACACTCGAGCCGAACCCCAAGCTTTTTCTCTATCCAACAGCCTTCAAATCAAGTTTAACCTTTTGAGCATGTTTAATATCACACACTCGAGCTATTTGGATGCCTAACTTACAAATATAAAACTTTTTTGACCATTTTTCCCTTAACGGGATGAGAAATCCTTAATACGCAAAACATTCGAGACGAGCCCCAAGCTTTTTCTCTATCCAACAGTTTTCAAATCAAGTTTAACCTTTTGAGCATGTTTAATATCACACATCTAGCTATTCGGATGCCTAACTTACAAATATAAAACTTTTTTGACCATTTTGCCTTTAACGGGATGAGAAATCCTTAATACGCAAAACACTCGAGCCGAGCCCCAAGCTATTTCTCTATCCAATAGTCTTCAAATCAAGTTTAACCTTTTGACCATGTTGAATACCAAACACGCGATCTATTCGGATGTCTAACTTACAAATATAAAACTTTTTTTACCATTTTGCCCTTAACGGGACGAGAAGTCCTTAATGTGCAAAACACTCGAGCTGAGCCTCAAGCTTTTTCTCTATCCAACAGTTTTCAAATCAAGTTTAACCTTTTGAGCATGTTTAATATCACACACTCGAGTTATTCGGATGCCTAACTTACAAATATAATTTTTTTGACCATTTTGCCCTTAACGGGACGAGAAGTCCTCAATACGCAAAACACTCGAGCCGAGCCCCAAACTTTTTCTCTATCCAACAGTCTTCAAATCAAGTTTAACCTTTTGAGCATGTTTAATATCAAACACTCAAGCTATTCGGATGCATAACTTATAAATATAAAACTTTTTTGACCATTTTACCCTTAACGAGACGAGAAGTCCTTAATACGCAAAACACTCAAGCCGAGCCCTAAGCTTTTTCTCTATCCAACAGTTTTCAAATCAAGTTTAACTTTTTGAGCATGTTTAATATCACACTCTCGAGCTACTCAAATACCTAACTTACAATTTTTTTTTACCATTTTGCCCTTAACGCGACGAGAAGTCCTTAATACGTAAAACACTCGAGCCAAGCCCTAAGTTTTTTCTCTTTCCAACAGTCTTCAAATCAATTCTAACCTTTTGAGAATGTTTAGTATCACACACTCAAGCTATTTGGATGCCTAACTTACAAATATAAACTTTTTTTTACTGTTTTACCCTTAACGAGACCAGAAGTCCTTAATACATAAAACAATCGAGTCGAGCCGAGCCCAAGCTTTTTCTCTATCCAATAGTCTTCAAATAGAGTTTAACCTTTTGAACATGTTTAATATCACACATTCAAGCTATTCGGATGCCTAACTTACAAATATAAAACTTTTTGACCATTTTGCCCTTAACGAGACGAGAAGTCCTTAATACGCAAAACACTCGAGTCGAGCCCCAAGTGTTTTCTCTATCCAACAGTTTTTAAATCAAGTTTAACCTTTTGAGCATGTTTACTATCACACAGTCGAGATTTTCGGATGCGTAACTTACAAATATAAAACTTTTTCGACCATTTTGCCCTTAACGGGATGAGAAGTCCTTAATACGCAAAACACTTGAGTCGAGTCCCAAGCTTTTTTTTTATCCAACAATCTTCAAATCAATTTTAATCTTTTGAGCATGTTTAATATTACACACTTGATCTATTCGGATGCCTAATTTAAACATATAAAACTTTTTTGACCATTTTGCCCTTAACGGGACGAGAAGTCCTTAATACGCAAAACACTCGAGCCGAGCCCCAAGCATTTTCTCTATCAGATAGTCTTCAAATCAAGTTTAACCTTTTTATAATGTTTTGTATCACACACTCGAGCTATTCGGATGCTAACTTACAAACATAAAACTTTTTGACCATTTTGCCCTTGACGGGATGAGAAGTCCTTAATGCTCAAAACACTCGAGCCGAGCTCCAAGCTTTTTCTCAATCCAACAGTTTTCAAATCAAGTTTAACCTTTTGAGCTTGTTTAATATCACACACTCGAGCTATCGGATGCCTAACTTACAAATATAAAACTTTGTTAACCATTTTACCCTTAACGGGACGAGAAGACCGTAATGCATACTATACTTAATTTAACGTTGTAATTATGACTAGGGAATGTATGGTTGAATTTTCTTATTGGTATTTTATAAATAGGGTCTGCGCACCCTGCCTTCGCTTTTTCATTCCGGATTGTAAATTCTCTTATCATCTAACTCCCCTCGAATGTAACTCGAGGTTTCTGATAAAACAATGTAATTGTTATATTCTTTATAGATTTAGATTTATGATAGGGAGTTGAATTTATGTAAATTCCAAGTTTGTAAGGAGATATGGTGCCAAGAAGAAGTAACCAAAGAGATCACCAACAAAGCTTTCGAAGACTATGTATGGTATCCCCTAGGAATTTGACCAATTAGTTTCCTAATGGCTCAAGGAAACTAGATTAGAATAAAGTCCATAATCATCCAAGTAGATTGCATGTGATAGATTTATTTTGAATTATTTATATATGTGATGTATGTAATTAAATGAATGCTATGCATGCCAATCGAATATGAAATCAATGAGACCTATATAAGAGATAAATAAAATCCCTTATTAAATTATATTGAGTCCATGTTATGCATGATAAGTTGCCTTCCACCATCATATCAAGATAGCCAGAGTTCTTCCATTCAGAGGCTTGTTGAGTCACTCAAGGTCGAACTTATGTACGAACATGTTTGAGTTATTGAAGGTGGGTCTTACTCAACTAAGTGTTATGTAATCCGGATGCGCCAAACTTGATCACATGACATTTAGAGGCATAGTTAGGCGAAATGCATATGATGTATTTAGGCAAAGAGTTGTCACCTAACTGGATCTAGGAGTTGCATAGAGATGTAATTGGTAAATTAAGTTACCTACTCAATTAGTTTCAACATAGCTTGTTGAGTCACTCAAGGTTATGCTGGAATGAAAAGGGTCCTAGCTCATTAAGAAGTTTAAAGAGTTAAATTTCTCGAGATAGTAGTCGAGGGCTATTATTTTGTTCAAATAATAAGAATAATCATTTAAGTATTAAAGCCTGACATAAATGATTACTACTTGCTATTTATTGCCTATTAAATGTTTTGATTCATATAGGATATAAACGTTAAAGTGGCAAATGCATTATCACTAAGAAGCATACTTGATGCTAATAAATTAACTGGGCCAAACTTCGTTGACTGGTTTCGTAATGTCAAGATTGTCTTGACACAGGAAAAGAAGGCTTATGTTCTTGATGAGCCCATTCCAGATGAGCCTGCTGCTGATGCAATTGAGGAGGAGAGGGTGGCCTATAAAGTTCATAGAGATGATCTCATACAAGCAACATGTGTGATGTTGGCTAGTATGGCACCCGATCTCCAAAAGCAGCATGAGGCCATGAATGCTCAAGATATCATCCTTAACCATAGAGAATTGTTCGCTAAGGAGAATCGCACTGAGAGATTTGACATCTCAAAAGAATTGTTGAATAAGAATAATTATTCAAGTTTAACCTTTTGAGCATGTTTAATATCACACACTCGAGCTATTCGGATGCCTAACTTACAAATATAAATTTTTTTTTGACCATTTTGCCTTTAACGGGACAAGAAGTCCTTAATACGTAAAACAATTGAGCCGAGCCCCAAGCTTTTTCATTATCCAACAGTATTCAAATAAAGTTTAACCTTCTAAGCATGTTTAATATCACACACTCGAGCTATTCGGATGCCTAACTTACAAATATAATTTTTTTTTGACCATTTTGCCATTAACGGAACGAGAAGTCCTTAATACGCAAAACACTCGAGCCTATCCCCAAGCTTTTTCATTATCCAATAGTCTTCAAATAGAGTTTAACCTTTTGAGCATGTTTAATATCACAAACTCGAGCTATTCGGATGCCTAACTTACAAATATAAATTTTTTTGACCATTTTGCCATTAACGGGACGACAAGTCCTTAATACACAAAATACTCGAGCCGCGCCCCAAGCCTTTTCTCTATCAGACAGTTTTCAAATCAAGTTTAACCTTCTGAGCATGTTTAATATCACACACTCGAGCTATTCGGATGCCTAATTTACAAATATAAAACTTTTTTGACCATTTTGCCCTTAATGGGTCGAGAAGTCCTTAATACGCAAAACACTCGAGCCGAGCCCCAAGCTTTTTCTGTATCCTTGTCTTCAAATCAAGTTTAACCTTTTGAGCATGATTAATATCACACACTTGACCTATTTGGATGCCTAACTTACAAATATAAAACTTTTTTGACCATTTTTCCTTTAACGGGTCGAGAAGTCCTTAATACTGAAAACACTTGAGCCGAGCCCCAAGCTTTTTCTCTATCCAACAGTCTTCAAATCAAGTTTACCCTTTTAAGCTTGTTTAATATCACATACTCGAGCAATTAGGATGCCTAACTTATAAATATAAAACTTTTTGACCATTTTGCCAATAACGGGATGAGAAGTCCTTAATATGCAAAACACTCTTGCCGAGCCCCAAGCTTTTTCTCTATCCAACAATCTTCAAATCAAGTTTAACTTTTTGAGCATGTTTAATATCATTCACTCGAGCTATTCGGATGCCTAACTTACAAATATAAAACTTTTTTGACCATTTTGCCCTTAACGGGACGAGGAGTCCTTAATACGCAAAACACTTAAGCCGAGCCCCAAGCTTTTTCTCTATCCAACAATCTTCAAATCAAGTTTAACCTTTTAATCTTGTTTAATGTCACGCACTCGAGCTATTCAGATGCATAACTTATAAATATAAAACTTTTCTGACCATTTTTCCAATAACGGGATGAGAAGTCCTTAATATGCAAAACACTCTTGCCGAGCCCCAAGCTTTTTCTCTATCCAATAGTCTTCAAATCAAGTTTAACCTTTTGAGCATGTTTAATATCAAACTGCATATACTCATTTACATTGTTCTTTTGGTTCTAAAAATGAAAGATATGAAAGTACTTTGAGCTGCTAACCAACCTTGATCTATTTTGTTTTTCTTAAGAGATGAAATGGCCCATTACATTACTGAGTGTTGCATCCAGGTTTTGAGTTTTATACGTGAAGAACAGATGACATCAAGTGATGATATGTCTCAGAAAATTGAGAAATGGCAAAGTGGCAAGATTCCTTCATTCATCTTTGGTAATCAGTTCTACCCAAGTGGCTGCCAAAATATAGTCAACATATATATATATATATATATATATGATTAGTACTAAAGAGTTTTATATGCAGGGGATAGTTGAATTTCTTGCTTTACTTCAATTCGATGTTATGATTTGGACTATTGACATATATGGGACATGGATGTGTCACAGCTACAAGCGTTTAAGCATGCTGGCCTAAGGATGAACCAATGCCTTATAATGCATTCTTTGGAACATTAGAATATTCAGTAGATGAAGGTATGAGCTATGTTACACGGATTTTTTTTCTTAAAATATCCGTATTCGACATTTGTTTCTGTATTTGGATATGGGTATGGTGGTATGATTCTCCAAATATATGGGAAAGTTTTAAAAAATTGAGCATACCTGTGTCGGACACAGACCCATATCCGACACTCACTCCCGAATCCGAATAATATAGTGTATGAGTAAATTTTGCTCCAAGAACTACCCTAAAAAGGGAGAAAACAAAAAAAAAACGGTAGAATAAACCCTGCCAACAGATCATTCTGACCTTATTATAATATGTTTAATGTCCGAGCCATTTTTCTTTCTTCAAATAATGCAGCTCTAACATTTAGTTGGAATAGCAAGCTAATGTGTCGGTCAGTAGTTTACTGAGAACTATTCTCACATTATTCAGTCAGTGGTAGTTGGAGGACTTCTTTAGTCATCAATTGAAAAATTGAGGGATGAAAACCATTCAAAAACTGCTACATGGTTCAGGCTAAGCTATTGCTTAAATTCAAATTATAATTTAGATGTGTTCTATGGATATTGAGGGTGATATATTAAATTCTCTACTCTCTATTTTTCTCTGTAAACATGCATACACAAATTCATATACACTGAGGAATAATAAACAGATTTATGAAGGAAAGTCATGTCCCTTGCCAGAATTTGTTACCCAATGGTATGCTTCATACTGATTTTAGTCGATTTGCTGTTAGCTTGAATGAGTTACTAAACCATGGACTTTTTTCTCCAATTAATCGCCATTGCTGTCTTTCTCTCAATCTTTTGCTACAAGGTATTGCTTGGAAGGAAAAAGACTAATGAATGTGGAAAAACTAGAATGGCCCCTCAACCAGAAGCTGCTTGGCCAATTCTTGGCCACCTCCACCTATTGGGCGGCAGTGATTAGCTTCTTTATCGAACCCTTAGAGCAATGGCTGATAAGTATGGGCCTTCATTTACAATCCACCTAGGCAGCAGCCATGCTTTTGTGGTTTGTTGAACCCACTCAGTCCACCAGGCACGGGCCCAATCCACCAGGAATAGGCCCAACAGACCAGCCCAACTAGGCGAGCCCAACAATCACTAGGAATAAAGGCCTGGGACACGTGGGCACCTCCCTTTACCCCAGAAAACATCTCCAATCACCTCGATGCCCACCTGGGACAATGCGAGGTATTAAATGCCACAGCCTGCAGACGGCGGACATTAAACGCGACAGCCTCCTCGACAAGGCCTCCCGAGCCCCCTTACATCAGACGACCAATTAGAGTCGGGCACGTGGAACCAACAGGGCGGACACCAAGTCGACCGACCTCCTCTATATATAGCCCTCCTAAGGGCTATTCCCGTTTAAGCTCTCTCTCTCTCTCTCTCTTTCAACACTACTCTCTCTCTCTAACCTCCTCTTTCTTCTCCAAACACTGACTTAAGTATCAAAATGTGTCATAGAGCTCAACCTCCGGTGCCCTCTGACCTATTCTCCTTCCTTTCAGGGCCTCAGACCACCGGGAACACCAGGAATATCACCTTGACACAAAAAGACCTCAACATTTGGCGCCACCTGTGGGAAACAACAAGCCATGTCTTTACCACCAACCCAACAAACCTCCTCACCCAGAGACCCAGGCACCATCCCCCCAAACACCATCTCCTCCACACCCCTGGTTACGGGCAATTTCACTCTCCTCCCCCACGAACTCCCATCAATCCACCGGGACCTAGCACTAGCCACCAAACACCTTTTATGCCTAACTTCGAGTTCCAACAACCTTACTACCCCCAGAACTACTACCAAAGCTTACTCACAACTGCTTTCCCAGTATTCTCAACCCTCACTACTCCGATACGGGATATCCCCCCAGCCACCCAACAAACCACCCGTTTAGCCCCACCCAACTCCCTAGAAAGTCAGTTTAACGTCGTGGGACAAACGAGCATTTCCTTTGTTCCAGAGGCAGACCTCTCCAGCTGGCCGAGTAAACATACCAGCTAAACTACCACCAAACACCGTCGCTGGGCTCTCACCGACGACCGATCCCACCACCGCCTTCCAACCTCAGGTGCTGCCATACGTCGACCCAACGTGCCAGCTACTCATGAGCCAGATACAAACTCTTCAGGCTCAGTTGGTTCAGTAGCAGCAGGCCAATCAGAAAGTGGGGCCAAACCAAAATGGCAACAATAACAACCTGGAAGAAAATAGTGCCAGCTCGTCTTATCGAGGTAGCCATTGAACAACCGCAAATAGGGCGCACAGACAAAGCAATGGACAGTGCTCCGAGGAGCGACCCTAGAACCAGGAAAACCTTCCCGCCAATAAGAAAACGGTTGTTCGTACCGTCGAGGCCCAAATAGAGGCCCTCGGGAAAGAAGTTCACGGCATGATTGGGGATACAACGAAAGATGTAGAATAGATGATGGACGACAACAATCCTAAGACCCTTGAGATTTGGCGCCCAAGATAATCAAGCTCCCCAAAGAAACTTATGATGGCACCAAGGACCCCACGGACCACCTCATCCAATACAAAAACTATATGGACTTGCTGGGGGCCACTGACATTCAGAAGTGCCGAGTGTTTCTCATAATGCTCAGAGTGCACGCCAGAACCTGGTACCATTCATTGCTGGCAAGGTCCATCGACAGCTTCCAGAAGCTTGGCAAAACCTTCATTGTTCACTTCCTCACCAACAAGGCTACTTTCAAAACCCCGGCCAGCCTCCTGGCAGTAAAACAAAAGAAAAGTGAAACTCTCAGAGAGTACATTCGAAGGTTCAACTTCGCCACCATGGAAATCAAAGACCTGCACGATGATTGGGCCATACAGGCGTTCATCTCCGGGGTCCGCCACCAACACCTCCGGTACGTCCTAACATATGAGAAACTGGAAAAACTCTATAACCTATATGAGAAGGCCCAGAGGTATGCCGAAACAAAAGAAATGAAGCTAGCGGATGGGCCTGAAGAAAGAATGAACTACCAACAGGGTCAGGGGCGTCCCCCAAAAAATAAACAGGGATATCATGACAATAGAAGATAGTTGGATCTTGACTCACATCACCAAAGGTTTAGTCACCCGAAAGAACAATCCGCCATAACAATACGGACATAGCCACCCAGGGTCGCGGGTGAAGGGGGAAAGAGCCTTATACTCTAAGTTTGATGAATACACATCCCTCAACGCCTCAAAGGCGTATATCCTGAATGCAGTAGCCCATGAGGGTATCTTGGGAACACCTTACCCCATAAGGGATAACCTGTCGCGCCTTAACTCCAAGGAAAGGTACAATTATCATAATGATGTGGGACAGAACACGGAAGATTGTAGGTCTCTAAAAGATACAATCGAGACAGCCATTAGAAAGGGGCAGATCAAATAGTTTATAAGAAAGATACAGGCCCATCAAGGGCAGCCATCGACGAACAATCAGAGGAACACAGTCAAGGCGGAAGGGAATAACCGATACAAGGGGTGTTAAACATGATAGTGGAGGGACGAAATAATAGACCGCGAGAAATTCCAAGAGAAAAGCCCACTTCAGAAGCATAATGGTGGTCGACACCACCCCTAAACGAGCAAAACCAAGTGAAGACTAGATGGTAGACTTCACAGATAATGACATCGACATCTTGGAGGACAATGGGAATGACCCAATCGTTGTGGCAACCACAATCGGAAAATTCAGAGTGAAAAGGGTCCTTGTCGATAGTGGTAGTGCAGTGAACGTTATCTAATGGGAAACCTTCAAGAAGATGAGCATCATCGAGAAAGATTCGAAGCCAGCAAGCATAATTTTTGGCTTTGTAAATCAACCAATCACAGTCAAAGGGGCAATAACCCTGCTAGTAACAATTGGAGATGGCGACCACACCCTCACCGTCATCTCTGAATTCCTAGTGGTCTACCAGTCTTTGGCCTACAATGCCATCTTTGGAAGGCCTGTGATGAGAAAGGCTA
Organism: Fremontodendron californicum; assembly: GCA_030761205.1. Classification (NCBI taxonomy): domain Eukaryota; kingdom Viridiplantae; phylum Streptophyta; class Magnoliopsida; order Malvales; family Malvaceae; genus Fremontodendron; species Fremontodendron californicum. The sequence goes on from JAULJL010000013.1 coordinate 26,589,457, forward strand.
GAATGGTGACTATCGTCTACTGCCTGACAGTGAAATTCCCAACACCAATGGGAATTGGTTATATAAAGACAAACCAGCAAACGGCAAGACAGTGCCACATGCTATCTATACAAATAGCCAAAAAGAATCACGGCATCGAGCCTGGACTCAACATGACAGGAATAGGGGGCATATAGAAGAAACTGGGGGGCATCTAACAGAAGCTCATGTCAACCTGATCGACAAAACTATGATCACCTTAGAAAGTCTACAACAGTGCAGAGACAAGTCAGTATAAGGCGGAGCCTGTAGAGCATACAAAGATGATCCCTTTGGATCCAAAAAACCTGTCTAAGACAACTAAGGTCGACTTCTTTTTCAGAGGTGAAGAAAGGCGACCCTTGGTGGCCATGTTACAAGAAAATACCGACATCTTTGCATGGTCGGCGACCGATATGGGAAAAATAGACCCGAGAATAATCACTCACTCCCTAAATATAAACCCAGCAACAAAACTGATCAGACAGAAGAAACGCCAGTTCGCCCCTGAGCGAGTAAGGGAAATCAGAGAAGAAGTTGAGAAACTGCTCGTCGCTGACTTCATCAAAGAGGTGGCCTACCCAGATTGGCTCGCCAATATAGTAATGGTGAAAAGGCCATCGAAAAATGGTGAATGTATGTGGACTTCACAGATCTGAACAAGGCCTGCCCGAAGGATAGTTTCCCCTTACCAACTATAGATCGACTGGTCGATTCCTCAACGGGACTCAAATACCTGAGTTTTATTGACGTTTTCTTCGGCTACAACCAGATCAAAATGAACCCTGAAGACTAAGATAAGACTTCTTTTATGATGGATGAGGGTCTATTCTGCTACCAAGTTATGCCCTTCGGGATAAAGAACGCGAAAGCCACCTACCAAAGGTTGGTAAACAGACTCTTCAAAGACCAAATCGGGCAGAGTATGGAATTATATGTGGATGACATGCTGGTCAAAAGCTCCTCGCTGGACCAGCATGTCCGAGATCTCGATGAAGCCTTTGGCGTCATCAGGAAGCACAACATGAGATTAAATCCAGAAAAGTGTGCATTTGCAGTGGGAGCGGGGAAGTTTCTTGGTTTCATGGTCTCCAACAGAGGAATAGAAGAAAATCAACAAAATATTAAGGCAATCTTGGGTATGTGCCCGCCGAGAAACACCAAAAAAATGCAAAGGCTTACAGGTAGGGTGGTCTCCAAGCTCGCCGAGAGGTGCTTGCCTTTCTTCAATGTGCTCAGGGGAGCCTCCAAGTATCAATGGACTGAAGATTTCTATAAGGATTTTGAAGAATTGAAAAAGTACCTGTGCTCGCCACTTTTGCTTACTAGCCCCCTACCAGGAGATCAAATGTACATCTACCTGGCAGCTTCAGACGAAACTGTAGTCGCTCTGCTCCTTAAGAAAGAGAAAGCCTGCCAAACACCAGTTTACCATGTCAGTCAAGCCTTGCAGAATGGATAATTCAAATATACTCGGTTGGAAAAAACCACTTATGCTCTGATAGTGGCCGCCAGACGCCTAAGGCAATATTTACAGTCCCATCCCATCACTGTATTGACGGATCAACCGCTAAAGGAAGTCTTGCAAAAGGTAGACACGGCGGGCAGAATGGCCAAGTGGAGTGTCGAGCTAAATGAATTTGGCTTGGAATATAGGCCAAGGAAGGCAAACAAGGCCTAAGCTCTGGCGGACTTTATATCTGAGTGTTCATTTACCAGCGCCATCACAGCACCGATCCGCTACCCGAAAGATGCAACGCTGAATCTCAATAGTGAGGCACCGCCAACACCTCCATAACCAACCTTAATACAAAAAACCCCAACAACTGGAGCCCGCCCCAAGTGGCATTAGGACGTTGTATGTAGACGGATCTTCAGGAAAAGAGGGATCAAGGGCCGGAATCTTGTTAACTGACCCCCAAGGAAGTGAATGGCAGTATGGGTTATCTTTCAATTTCCCCACCTCAAACAACGCAGCAGAGTAAGAGGTCCTCCTAGCAGGGCTAGAGTTGGCACTCAAGCTCGGCGTCGCAAGGCTATCTATGTCAACCGACTCTTAATTGGTAGCAAAGCAGGTGAATGAAGAATATGAAGTAAGGGAGCCCGCCCTGGTAAAATATCATAAAAAGGTCATGAACCTAAAGTAGCACTTCAACCAGTTGGTAATCAAGCAGATTGTCAGAAAAGAAAATGTCAAGGCAGACTCTTTGTCCAAGCTCGCCTCCGCCATTAAAATAAGACAAAGAGGAAAGATCCTCCTCGAGCACCGTCATTGGCCAAGCCACCAAGAGGGCAAAGAGATCCTCCCAATAACTAACGGACAGAGTTGGTTAACAAACGTTATAGACTTTTTTCACCAAAAGGACCTTGCCCGACGACCTCAAATAATAACTCAGACTGAGAAGAAGAGCTGCTAGATACGCAGTAATGGATGGAATCTTGTACAAGAAATTATTCAATGAACCCTTACTAAGGTGCTTAGAGCCAACGAAGGCGGAATACGTCCTCCGGGAGATCCATGAAGGAGTATGCAAAACTCACATTGGGGGCAGGTCTCTGGCACAAAAAGCACTAAGACAGGGTTTCTACTGGCCAACAATGAAGAAGACGCCACAGAGTTGGTAAAGAAGTGTGACAAGTGCTAAAAGTTCGTCACCGTTCCAAGATAACCTGCAAAATTACTCAACCAGCTGTCGAGCCCATGGCCCTTCGCAATGTGGGGGATCAACATCCTAGGACCTTTCCCAATTTCCATAGGGCAAAAAAAGTTTGTAGTTATCACCTGCGAGTACTTCACTGAATGGGTAAAAGCAGAGGCTGTGGCGACCATCACAGAAAGGGTAATTGAGAACTTAGTCTGGAAGTCCATGGTGTGCAGATATGGAGTCTCCAACACCATCATGGAGGACAATTACGCATAATTCCAGGGGGCAAATTAAAGAAATTTTGCAAAAACTTCAAGATCCTGCTAACTCATAGCTCGGTCAAACATCCCTAAACAAATGGACAGCTGGAGTCGATGAACAAGAAGATCCTTCAAGGTCTGAAAAAGAAGCTCGACGATGCCAAAGGGGCATGGCTAGAAGAAATGCCAGGAATACTATGGGCCATCAGGACCATGTCCCACTCCGGCACCGGCAAGACTTTTTTCAATTTGATGTATGAACAGAGGCTATGATACCTACCGAGATAGGCATTAACTCCTTCAGAACGGCTCACTACGACCCGCCACCAACAAAAAAGCACTTAGAAGAAATCTGGATCTCCTAGAAGAAACAAGAGATTGGGCATAAGTCAAACAGGCCGCCAGATCACAGCAGGTAGCTCAGTTCTATAACTCAAAGGCCAAAGACAGATAGTTCCAAGTCGACGACCTTGTCCTCAGAAGTTGCGAAGCCAGCAGGATCACGGGCGAACAGGGAAAGATGGCCCCAAACTGGGAAGGCCCTTACAAGGTGACAAAAAAGATTGGCTTTGGAGCCTATGCGTTGGAACGAATGGATGGAAGCCCTGTACCAAAGACTTGGAATGCAATCCACCTGAAAAAATATTTCCTGTAAATTTATGAACAAGTTGTATCTTCCCTCATGAGAATAATAACACAGCTTGCCTTTTGCAAGAAAAGTCAACACTTTGCCCAATGGCCTCTAACTGGCCCATCCATGCCTCCACCATGTGCGCTCGCAATAAGACGCCATGTTGCACATCCAATGGCCTCTAACGGGCCCATCCATGCGTCCACCATGCGCGCTCGCAATAAGATGCCATGATGCACGCCCAATAGCCTCTAATTGACCCATCCACGTATCCATCATGCGCGCTAGCAATAAGAAGCCATGTTGCACGCCCAATGGCCTCTAACTATCCCATCCATCCACGCGTCTACCACATGCGCTCGCAATAAGACGCCATGCTGCACGTCCAATGGCCTCTAACTAGCCCTTCCATCCACGCGTCCACTATGTGCGCTCGTAATAAGATGCCATGCTGCAAGCCCAATGGCCTCTAACTGGCTCATCCATCCTAGCGTCCACCATGTGCACTCGCAATAAGATGTCATATTGCACGCCCAGTGGCCTTTAACTTGCCCATCCACGCGTCCACCATGTGTGCTCGAAATAAAACACAATGTTGCACGACCAATGGCACCTAAGTGGCCCTTATGCTCACATGCACAACAAGCAATAATCTGCAACAAGTCTAGTAGCTTGCCAACACACCAACAAGATGCACAAAAATAAATTCGAAAATGAACAAAAACAAGGCAAACCAAACAGAAAAGAATGAACAAAGAAAGCAAGGCAAACAAAAGATAAAGCAAACAAACTTTTCATTTATAAATGGGGATTACAAATGTCCTAAGATCTATGCACAAGATCCTCGCCTAGAGGACCGCTACCCACCCTAGTTATATCTCCACCTCCCCCATCTACAACAACAGGATCCTAACCTCGCCATTCTCAGGAGGGTCGACAATAAGATCGTCGGCTCCAAGCATCTCCTCTGTAGCTGTAGTAGAAGGGAGCAACTCACCTTGTGGAGTGGCGATGACGGAATCAGTCTGGGAGTGGCAGGGACAACAGGTGCAAAAGCCATATCAAAATCTACCTTTAACCTCTCTAGGAAGGGTACATCGGGATATACAGGGTCAAAGCCCTCAGGAGGATTCCTAATGACGGCAAAGTTTATCTCCTTGCAGTCAAGGCGCCCATACATCAATTGGACCTCAGTAAGGGTGGCCGCCCTATATTCATCCACCATGCCAAGGGCTATCTCAACGACCTCGCCCTCTTTTGCCTCCAAGGAACTCGCCAGCGCGAGAGCATGTTTTCTTTCCTCAGCCTCCACCGCCTTGGCCACAGCCTCGGCAATATCGGCCTCCACACCTTGGCCACAGCCTCGGTAATAGCGGCATCTTTCTACTTCTCTGATAAACTCTACTTCAGGAGATTGATATGTTTAACCCTGGCCTTAACACGATCCTCTAATTTGGCGAGCTGACCGCGAACGAGCTCGAACTGGAAATCCAAGCAGGACTTTTCGCTGGAGACAGCCTTGGCCTTATTTTCTCAGCCTTCAAAAGGATTTCCAGTTCTGTCACACGAGCAACCTTGAGCTGGAGATCCCTTTCCACATCGTGAAGACGGGCGTCCGCCTCCCCAACATGGTTATATACGGCCAAACTGGCAGCCAGAGTCTGAAAAAGAGATTAAAAAATAAAATTAGAAAGATTGGTTAGCACCAACAAACAAATAACCTACAGAACATAGCTCACCTCCACCAGGTTCGCCATTATGCCACGCTGAACGGTCCGCACAATGCAACTCTCGATAACTCTCACCTCTTGGGAAGGGAGATGGCTGCGAGCTCAACCGACACACCCGTCGACGTTGCCAAGCAGAGAGTCAACGGGCATATGACTCTGATAGTCGAAGTAAGAGGTGGACCCCTGGCGCACATCACAAAATGCACCACCATGGGGCGAAGATGAAGAACGTGTGGAGCGCACCACCACCTCGTCATGAGTGGAAGAAGAGCCATCCCCACCAGGCGAGGCTGGTACGATGGGCAAAGTCTTGTCACCCTTAGCAGACTCTGTAGCTTTCTTTTATTTCAACGGCACAACAGCCGGGGCATCATCTTTCCCCAACTCCACATATTGCTGCACAGAGCCTTTGCCTACCTTTTGGCCAGCGACGCCATGGCCCGCCTGCTTAGCAGTCGAGGATGGAACTGATTTATGCTTCTTGGGGTCTCCGCCAACTCTCTGCCTCTTAGGCTCAGGGTCGGTGACTAGATTGTCCCACTTATGCTTTACGACGGGCTATTTCAGAACAGGAGAAGCAGTTGGCCCCGAGTCCTAGCTTTAGGCTTTACTTTTCTCCCTCGCCTCCTGGCGGATCTTCTAGGCAATGGTAAGACTTGACATACCTGCACCGAAAAAAATAATCAAGATGAGAGCTCATCAAAGCCCAAACAACGAAAGCTTGCAAAATATACCAGCTCGCCAAAGATTTAAAAACAACGCCGCTGTAGTAGAACTACCATGCCAAGCACCATCCTCAATGACAGAGCTGTTAGAGCTATCAGAGTCCCCCATGTCGAACATCACCTTCTCATCACTATCATCATCCAAAATGATAACTTCAACATGCTTTTTTCCAGCTCTTAAACCATTACCACCTTCACTCCCAAATGAACTAGGGGAGGGTGGCAGTTCTATCACAGTCGGGGTTGAAGCAAGAGAGATAGGCTCAGGAAATAGAAGGCACCAAAGCAAGCGTATAGTTGGACGCCACAAGGCCATTACCTTCATCGATGTCGCCCGTCTCTTTAAGAACCACCTCACCAGGAGAGGCAACACTTGCTTTTCCCGAAGGAACAGCCCCACGTCGATGAGAGGTGTCTGCCTTCTTGCTCATTTTCTTCTTCTTCTTCTTCTTCTTCTTCTTCTTTTTCTCAGGTTCGATGGTACCCATCAAAACCTTCGTTTACTAATCAGTACCGCCCATGGGCCACTTTTTACCTTTGGGAGGAAAGACTAGATCAATAAACTTGGTCGCCACCCTATTTGGACTGATATTCTCCAAACAGTGCCTGTAAATAAGACAGTCTGTCACGGCGGTCTCCCAATCGATCTTATTCTCCATATAGTAGTCGAACTGATCTTTCTCCAAATTATCCATGACTACGACATTTTTCTGCGGATCTTTCGAGGGCTTACACCACTTCACAGGGAAGCCCCAATTTTCCTCCAACTTCAACTCCACCGCGAAAAATTGCGACCTCCTGATATGATTGTTACAAAGAGCATTCTCTACAACCACCCGATGGAGAGGACTCAAGTAGCATAACTTATCTTTCTTCATATTCAACTGGTATAAGTTACGAAAAGCGGCGTACAAAGGCTCCAAGTCTCTATTCTTGCAATCGAGAAAGTACGCCACCATAACAGCCCAAGAAGACCCTGTCAGTTGAGCACCAGTAATACAATACCCCTCTCAAGGCAAGTGGCGAAGAAGGGGTTCAAAGAAAGATGGAATCCCCCTTTGAGCATGTGCTCGAAGAAGATCACGTCCCTCCCACCATTCTTAATCTGACTAGGACATCGACCCAGGACGGGCATATAAAATTCATAACGATAATTGGGGATGAAAATACCACAGGTCAGCATCAGTGCGCCAACCTGCTCGGCACTCATGGTGCAGCGGATATCAATACTCCACTGTACGCCATCATCTCCAGTAACCCCCTCACTTTCCTGAGAAGACATTTGGTCTACCTTCAAGGCACCACCACCAACAACCCCACCCCCACTACTCGTTTCAGCACCACCACTAGCAGCCACCCTGGCCCCTTCTTCAATGTCATAGTCCAGGTCATCGCACACCTCGTCAATGCTCCGACCACCGACATAGGACAAACCCTCCATCCACTGCAACGCGTCGAAACCACCACTATCACTCGAACCCATCTCACAAACAACCACACACACAAAAATCAAAATGCAAAGCAAGGACAAGCACCAAAAATGCCTATGCAAACTCGGCCAAACCCCGTCGGAGCAGCGAACCAGAAAAACGAAGCAACCCATTAGCAAACGGAGAACAACGTAAGCAGATCAGAGCATTAGACAAGTTCAGCAGCAAAAATGACAGCACCTCGACAGTAAAAATAAAAAATAGGAAAAAAACTAAATCGGACACCCCTATTTATAGCCAAGAGGATACCCTGCTAATCGCCCATTGCATCACATGATGGTCGACATGTGTCCGTCTCTCGAATATCGTGCCCAACCTTTAAGGCTGTCATTAAAGGATAGGCGCGTCAAACGTCGTGTCATACCAACAAAAGGACAACAGTAAGTTCAGAGCACCTCCTCGCCCAAATTCAAACATGCTCAGGCCACTTCGACACTCTACTGCTCGACACACTCCAAGAAAGAAATATCGCCTTACACCTTAGTCAGAAAACCTAAAAAATGAAAAACAAGCCCCTTGACTCCTCGTCACTATAGGATAATCCTTACAGCACGAGGTATCGATTATCCACAGGCTCGCCGTCGTTCACTTTATAACGTCCACCTCGCCTGGAGGGCAATTGTTGAACCCACTCAGTCTACCAGGCATGGGCCCAGCCCACCAGGCACAGGCCCAACAGACCAGCCCAACCAGGCGAGCCCAACAATCACTAGGAAACAGAGGCCTGGGACACGTGGACACCTTCCTTTCCCCAGAGGTCACATCTCCAGTCACCTCGACACCTACTTGGGGTAGTGCGAGGCATTAAATGCCACAGCCTGCAGATGACAGATATTAAATGCGGTCGTCTCCTCGATTATGCTGTGTTTGGATTTGCACCTTATAGCCCTTTCTGGCATGAGATGAGAAAAATTGCAACACTTGAACTTCTCTCAAACCGCAGGCTTGAGATGCTCAAACATGTTCGACTTTTTGAAGTTGACATGGCGATAAGAGAACTATATAGTTTATGCTATAACAATGGTTCAAGTCCTGTTCTTGGTGAACTTAAACAGTGGTTTGAAAACCTGACACTTAATGTAATTGTCCGAATGGTGGCTGGAAAACGTTATTTTGGTGCTTCTTCTGTTAGTGATGATGGCGAAGCAAGAAGGTGCCAAAAGGCAATTAGTGAATTCTTTCATTTAATTGGTATTTTTGTTGTTTCAGACGCACTTTCATTCCTTTGGTGGTTAGATATGCAAGGTCATGAAAAGGCAATGAAAAAGACGACCAAGGAATTGGATGATCTACTTAAGGGCTGGCTAAATGAGCATCGCCATAGAATGATTTCTGGTGGAATCAAGGCTGAAGAAGAGTAGGATTTCATTGATGTAATGTTGGCCCTTGAGGAGGAAGGTCAACTCTCAAATTTTCAGTATGATGCAGATACGAGTATCAAGTCTACTTGCCTGGTATGTTGAATTTCAAGAAACAGAAATAACTTGAGTTCAGAGTTTGATTTATGATAACATTTGTTGGGCCAAAAATAGGACAACCTATGAACAGAGGAATAAAACCTATGTTACTCGGACTCGAGTGTGAGTGTCGGACACGGGTATGTGTCTGACACAGGTATGTTTAATGTTTTCCAAAATTTCCATGTATTTGGAGGGTCCTTGGAGGATCATATCTCCATACCCATGTCCGGATATGCGTCGGACACGGGTACTTCAAGAAAAATAAAGAGTCTGAGCCACATAGGAATAAACACCAAGAAGGTTATCATTTTGCTTGCTTGTATCCTTATTAGATTGGTTCATTTTTACCTTTCTTTTTCTCTTGACTTTTTTTTTCTTTCCCCCTACACTTATTTCTTGTTTCTAACCCAATTTTTCAATAGATCTTCCTTGTCTTTGCAATATGTCTCAAAACATGCTAATTCATCTTTAGAACAAGGGTAAGGATATAAATAAGTATATATAGGTTAGGGACAAGATGTGGTTACCAAAGAAATAGCTTATTCAATGTAGGCTTAAATTGGTTCACTAAGAGGGATGTTCTCTTGGAACATCAATAAGGGATGGCTGTTTGGCCCTGGTTATAAGCCTAATATCTCTATCATATTCATGTTATCACATGCATCAATGTAGTCTCAAAAAGGTTTAAAGCAAGTTCTAGAGAAACATGTAATCATGAAAGCGCACAAGAAAGAAATTGGATTGATATGTATAATGCATCAATCATATAGTCTCAAAAACTCACAAGGATGATTATACAAGTCAGATTTAAGTCTAAACATGCTTCTTTTTCAATCAACATATCATATTAACATTTGCTTCATGAAAAATAGTAATGTCAAGCTTAATTCTCATGAACATCTTACCACTAATGATCAGTTTTAGACCCAATGCAATTCATATCTCATCATAGTATTGAAGGTAACTAAAACATACTAAAAACAAAACAAAGCTAAAGGAAATCCTAAATTTTTTCCCCCACACTTAATTCTTACATTGTCCTCAATGTAATTCTATTATCCCCAAATATAAGAATCATGTGTAAAAGAAAAGAATTACTAATCAAAACAAACTAAAGAAAAATAATAAAAGATAGAATGATGGAGAGTAAGGAATAGCTGATTATATTATGTGATCTCCATCCTTTTGGGTTGCCTCCCAAGAAGCGCTTAGTTTATTGTCCTCAGCCCGACTTAGACCCATGCTATTATCCACACCATATTCTTGAGTAATTCAAATGATCTGGTGGTGGTTCTAAGTCCAATGTTGGTGCCTACAAAAGAAAAAGTAGACGTTTCTCATTAGATAAAGGAATATTAATAGCTAAAACATCAAACCTTTTATTACAAGGTCGCAACACTTTTAAAGATGTCAATGGTTCCTCTACTCTTTTGGGTTGCCTTAAAAACGGGTTCATTTTTAGAGGTATCCATGCCAAGGTGTTTGTCAATGTTTATGTCTTGGCTACTGATGGAGACTCAATTAAGAGTTGTAAACCCAAGTGCAGGTTATGTTCAAGTAATAAATTCTCGGGTGTCCGAGGTCGAACCACAGGGAAGCGTACTAGTAAGTATAAGTTTATAAATATATATGAAAAAGAAAATAAACAAGATATTAGGGAATCAATAACAAAGAAAGTAAACAAGATATTAGAGAACAAAATAAACAAAATAACATAAAAACAATTAAACAAGATATAAAAAAACAATAAGAAAGGATGTTGAGGTTAGAGAATCCACTCTTGGTGTTATGCTAGGATTAATCTTGTTTTATTACACAATTGAAATCCACACATAAAGGAGGTTCCAATCGGAAGGTTTAGCAATTCAGTCCAAATTGTCCAACGTCCATAGCATATGATTTTATGTTCATTTGGTGTCCTCAAAACTCATAAAAAGAGTCCAAGCATTCCTTATGCCAAGGTATATGTCTACAACAAATCAAGGTTATGAAACCAAGCATTTACTGTGCCATTTTCATTGTCAATAATGAATCAAGATCTCTACTTTGCAAGTATGATTTTAAACCAAAAGAAAATATTATCTATACTAGTGTTTATAGATGATGATTCATTTTAGCTCATGTTTAAGAGACTAACCTTAGCATTTACCAAGAGCTTCACCTCATCACCTCAACAATATGATTAGCAACACATACTAAAAATGAAAAGAAATGTAAGAAGCATAAGTAAATAAAGAAAAAGAAAAGTAGAGAAAGGAAAAAAGAAGAAAACTTAGAGAATTTTTTTACAATGGCTAATATCCTACCAATGTATAATGTATCCTAATACTCATCCAAGGCCCTCTATTTATACACATTTTGGAGAGCTAAATGACAAGAGACAAGCTTTATAAATTTCAAAGGTAGGTATAATAGGTGGGTGCATTTTTCTAACAATTTTCGTCATATTGTATGACAATTCTGATCAGCCAGCTTGATGGTCGAGTTTGTCAATGTTGGAGGCTCGATCTGATAAAATGGTCTTCTAGAAAAATATACCCCTATCAGTTACGAATCCATAGCCGTTGGAATCAGATCATTTGCTCATGTGGATCGGATGATATGGTCAAAATACCAAAACGGTGCAGAACAGATGTCATTGCACATCAGCCAACTTGATGGTTGATTTCGGTAGGGAAAACGACTCCGTTTCAAGAAGTGTAAAACATGAAAAAGAAAGATATGCCTCTTAACTATGCACGGTTAAAATTTCAGCCTTATTGCTTCAGTGAAACTCCAGATATAGCTGATATGGCAAAAGGTGTCGGAACTGGAACTGAACTGGATTTGCCCTTAATTCTTTATTTAACCTAGTAATCTGAAATCACTCAAAGAAACTCGTGAAAAACACCAAATTACATAAAAATATAAAAAATCATAAACACAATTAGACTAAGCAATAATAACTCGTATTTGACACAAAATAATAATAAAACATAACTAAAAACTATATAATTATACGAGTTATCACACCCCCACACTTAGATTGTTGCTAGTCCCTAGCAACGACTCAATAAAAATAAAATAAGAAAATCTAATCTAATCCATTTTCGTTGGAAATCACGGTGGCACTTAGCATGTGACACAAGCCTTTAAACCCCTAGGTGTCCCTAGTGGACGAGTTTAGTCTCGTGAGGGTTTGCTAGAACGATACCCACAAACATTGAAAAACTAAAATATAAGTAAACTACATACACTAAAAATATTTACTCCTAATCCTTTCAATATAAATTAGAGACAATCTTTGAACAAGTCTTGTAAACTAATCAATAGCTCAAAGAATTTCACAAAAAATCATGCTTGAATGTAAATAAATGAGTTAAGCCAATATTAACATAACATATTTCAATCAAAATAGTGCATATTCAACTTAATTTCAACCTCTCACATGGGATACTCTCATGATTTTCACTCTTTAAAGTAGTGGTAAAGTGTTTACACTCAATCAATCTCATGAAAATAGTTCTACCATATGCTTGCTTGTCCACCTATTCTCCACTATTTAGATCATACAACTTCATAAATCAAGAGGTCTTTTTTCAAGGTTGTAATGGGGCCAAAGGGTTATAATGTGGTTAAAGAACAAAAGGATAAAGATATCACAAAGGTTCCAAAGAGTTCATAGAGTTTAGAGACATAATAAGATCATACGAATAAAACTTCTCAAAACTCTTATAAAGCACATAATAACATAGGCTAAATATTCATGTTGAGCCTTTGCTTCATTCTAACCAACTTTGTAACATCTTTTTCTTTACTTTAACTAGAAGTTCAAGAGAAGATTTTTTTTTTTTTTTTAATATGGGAATGTATTTGACAATGATCCCTTTCTTTTTCTCTTTACTTTTGCCTCTCTTCTCCCCAACACTTATCTTTCGTTCTAACCCAAATTTTCAAAAAGTATCCCTTGTTTTTGCAATATGTCTCAAAATATATAATCCATCTTTAGAACAAGGGTAAGGATATAAGTATATTTAGGCTAGGTGTAAGTTATGGTTACCAATAAAATAGCATATTTAATGTAGGCTCAAATTGGCTCACTAGTGGGGATGTTCTCTTAGAACATTAATAATGGATGGCTGTTTGGCTCTGGTTATAATCCTAATGCCTCTATCATATTCATGTTGTCACATGTATCAATATAGTCTCAAACGGTTTAAAGCAAGTTCTAGAGAATCATGTAATCATAAGAGCACTCAAGAAAGAAATTAGATTGATTTGTATAATGCATCAATCATTATAGGCTCAAAAACTCACAAGGATGATTATACAAGTCAGATTAAGTCTAAACATGCTTCTTTCTCAATCAACATATCATATTAACATTGGCTCATAAAAAGGTTGACATCAAGCTCAATTCTCATGAAAATCTTCTCACTAATAAATCTGTTTTAGACTTATGCAATTCATATCTCATCATTGTATTAAAAGGAACTAGAACACATTAAAAAAATAATAATAATAATAAAGACTCATAAAAAAAAATAGTAGACAAAAATAAAAGAAATCCTAAATCATTCCCCCCACACTTAATTCTTACATTGTCCTCAATGTAAGTCTATTAACCCAAATGAAAGAATCATGTGTAAGAGAAAAGAACTAATAACATAAGAATAGGAATAACTAAGACTCAAAACAAAACAAACTCATGCAACCTAATTAATCCTAAAATACTAAACAAAAATTAACAAGTAAACATAAAAAGATTAAAATCAAACTGACAAGGTATGTCTCAAGTCTCCCTTACTCAGACCTTGTTCAGAATGAATACTTCTAAATGTCTTAAAACACAACAAATTTTTTTTTTGAAGATTATTAAAAATTATATTTACATCTAGTTATTTTCAAAACAAGGATCAGAAAGAAAAACAACCTCTTCTTGAGTAACATGATTTTCCAAAAAGAGTTTGAGTCTTTGTCCATTTACCTTGAATACGTTACCATTTTGAGGATTCTCAATGTCAACTGCTCCATAATGATACACATGCTTAACCACAAATGGGCCAGTCCATCTTGATCTCAACTTACCAGGAAATATGTGAAGTCTAGAATTATAAAGTAGAACTTTTTGCCCAACATCAAATGTTTTTCTTGAAATTAACTTGTCATGAAAGGCTTTAGTTCTTTCTTTATGAATTTTAGAATTCTCATATGCATCTTTTCTGAGTTCCTCAAGTTTTTGTTTCCAACAATGCTTAACCTGAAAAGAATTTAACAAAGAATCAGTGTGTGAAATTTTTGAAGCATTATCAAACTCACATTCAATTAAATAAGCTTCTAAAGGATCATGGAATGTGGTAGTGGTGAGATGTTCATGAACAAGTTCTTCAATGAAATCCACTTCATGTACTTCTGAATCATCACCAGGTTGCTTGCAAGTGTTGAACACATTTAATTCTAAAGTCATATTTCCAAAAGAAATGTTCAAAATACCATTCCTGCAATTTATCAGAGCATTAGAAGTTGCAAGAAATGGACGGCCTAATATAACAGGAATTTGAACATTTGGATTTGAAACAGGATGTGTGTCCAAAACAATAAAATCAACAGGGAAGTAAAAATTATCAATTTGAACCAAAACATCTTCAACTATCCCTCGAGGAATTTTTACAGAACGATCAGCTAGTTGAAGTGTAACAGGTGTTTCCTTGAGTTCACCTAAACCTAACTGTTGATAAACAGAAAAAGGCAAAAGATTAACACTAGCACCAAGATCAAGCAATGCACGTTCTATTCTAGTGTTTCCAATGATGCATGAGATTGTTGGACATCCAGGATCTTTGAATTTTGGTGGAGTAAGGTGCTGAATGATTGAGCTCACACTTTCCGTCAGAAATGCTTTCTTTTGTACATTATGTTTCTTTTTAACTGTGCACATGTCCTTCAAAAATTTAGCATAAGATGGAACTTGTTTGATTGCATCCAATAAAGGAATATTAATCTTAACTTGTTTGAAAAGTTCATAAATTTCTGCATTTTGATTCAAATTCTTTATTGTTTGCAACCTTTGAGGAAAAGGAGCAGGATGCATACCTTTTTCTTTGTCCAAATTTTCAAGAAGTTCAGACTTACCATCATCCTTACCATTACTTTCCGGAGGGGAAGGAGGATCTTGGTCTTTTGATGGAATGTTTTTTTCAATTGCCTTTCCACTTCGAAGAGTTGTGATAGAACTGGCATTTTCCTGTTGAGTTTCATTGGAGCAAGAAACAAAACATTGAGTAGAAGGGTTAGGCTGAGGTTGAGCAGGAAACTTACCTTTTTCTTGAGTGCGTAATGAAGCTGTCAATGTGGACAAGGTGTTTTTGATCTCATTGATGTCCTGTGAAGTCCGGTTATTCACATTTGCTTGTGTTTGCATGAATGCTTGCAATGTCTCTTCCAAGGTTTGTACATGTGAAGGTTGATAGGAAAAAGTGTTGCCCGACTTTTGAGATTGTGGTACCTGAACATGATTATTATTCCGCCAACTAAAGTTGGGATGATTTCTCCATTCAGGGTTATACGTTTCAGAGTAAGGAGAAGGAAAAGGCTTTTTAAATGTGTTTATGGAATTTACTTGATCATGCAACGCTTCTTTAAGAATGGGAATGTTTGGACATTCAGAAGTGGGGTGTCCCATGATTTCACAAATTCCACAACTTTCTTCATTTTTAACCGTTTTGACTTCTTTTACTTCTCTAAGTTCCATGGCTTCAATCTTTCTAGCCAAATTAGCTACTTTAGCTTTTATCTCATCTTCTTGACTAAAATGATATTTACCTCTGTTAGAAACAAGATTAGATCTAGTGGAACTTTCAGAGGAATTATCTGTGTGCCAGGCTTGAGAGTTATCTGCCAAATGGTCTAGGTAGTCAAAGGCTTCTTCAGGTTCTTTTTCTAGAAACTCACCGTTACACATTGTTTCAACAAATTGTTTAGTTTCGGGAGTTAAACTTTCATAAAAGAAACTAATAAGACGCCATTTTTCAAAACCATGATGTGGACAAGAACTTAACAAATCTTTAAAACGCTCCCAGCACCGAAAAAATGCTTCATTTTGATTTTGATTGAAATTTTGAATCTGTCTTTTCAAAGCAGTAGTTTTATGTGCTGGGAAAAATTTCTTTAGAAACTCAGTTTGTAATTCTTGCCATGTGCCAATTGACCTTGGTTTTAAATTATTAAGCCAAATTTTTGCTTTATCTTTTAAAGAAAAAGGAAATAATTTTAGCTTGACAATTTCATTTGTACATTGTTGGTCATTAAAGGTGACACATACATCTTCGAAGTCTTTTAGAAACGAGTAAGCACTTTCCGATTCTAACCCATGGAAATTTGGAAGCAAAGCTATCATACCTGGTTTAAAACAAAAGTTGTTTGCATTGAGAGGAAAAATAAAACAAGAGGGTGATGAGCTTCGAGTTGGTTGCAAGTAGTCACGCATGGTGCGTACTTGTCTGTTCTCATCTTCAGCATGAACACTTTCATTGTCAGCCATGGTAGGAGTTGTATTAGAAAGATTACCTGAAAAAGTTTCACAATAAAATCTAACTAAACGACGAGATCTAAAATCACGTCGCCAAACAAGCATAAAACAAAGTTAATATACAGATTAGGCGGTATAACCAGCCAATAAAAATAAAACAAAGTTAATATACAATATAAATATAAATATATAGAAAATTAGGCGGTATAACCAGCCAATAAAAATAAATATAGGCGGTATAACCAGCCAATAAAAATAAATATACTTATAAACTTATATACTTAGTATTGCCTCCCCGGCAACGGCGCCAAAAACTTGATGGAGACTCAATTAAGAGTTGTAAACCCAAGTGCAGGTTATGTTCAAGTAATAAATTCTCGGGTGTCCGAGGTCGAACCACAGGGAAGCGTACTAGTAAGTATAAGTTTATAAATATATATGAAAAAGAAAATAAACAAGATATTAGGGAATCAATAACAAAGAAAGTAAACAAGATATTAGAGAACAAAATAAACAAAATAACATAAAAACAATTAAACAAGATATAAAAAAACAATAAGAAAGGATGTTGAGGTTAGAGAATCCACTCTTGGTGTTATGCTAGGATTAATCTTGTTTTATTACACAATTGAAATCCACACATAAAGGAGGTTCCAATCGGAAGGTTTAGCAATTCAGTCCAAATTGTCCAACGTCCATAGCATATGATTTTATGTTCATTTGGTGTCCTCAAAACTCATAAAAAGAGTCCAAGCATTCCTTATGCCAAGGTATATGTCTACAACAAATCAAGGTTATGAAACCAAGCATTTACTGTGCCATTTTCATTGTCAATAATGAATCAAGATCTCTACTTTGCAAGTATGATTTTAAACCAAAAGAAAATATTATCTATACTAGTGTTTATAGATGATGATTCATTTTAGCTCATGTTTAAGAGACTAACCTTAGCATTTACCAAGAGCTTCACCTCATCACCTCAACAATATGATTAGCAACACATACTAAAAATGAAAAGAAATGTAAGAAGCATAAGTAAATAAAGAAAAAGAAAAGTAGAGAAAGGAAAAAAGAAGAAAACTTAGAGAATTTTTTTACAATGGCTAATATCCTACCAATGTATAATGTATCCTAATACTCATCCAAGGCCCTCTATTTATACACATTTTGGAGAGCTAAATGACAAGAGACAAGCTTTATAAATTTCAAAGGTAGGTATAATAGGTGGGTGCATTTTTCTAACAATTTTCGTCATATTGTATGACAATTCTGATCAGCCAGCTTGATGGTCGAGTTTGTCAATGTTGGAGGCTCGATCTGATAAAATGGTCTTCTAGAAAAATATACCCCTATCAGTTACGAATCCATAGCCGTTGGAATCAGATCATTTGCTCATGTGGATCGGATGATATGGTCAAAATACCAAAACGGTGCAGAACAGATGTCATTGCACATCAGCCAACTTGATGGTTGATTTCGGTAGGGAAAAAGACTCCGTTTCAAGAAGTGTAAAACATGAAAAAGAAAGATATGCCTCTTAACTATGCACGGTTAAAATTTCAGCCTTATTGCTTCAGTGAAACTCCAGATATAGCTGATATGGCAAAAGGTGTCGGAACTGGAACTGAACTGGATTTGCCCTTAATTCTTTATTTAACCTAGTAATCTGAAATCACTCAAAGAAACTCGTGAAAAACACCAAATTACATAAAAATATAAAAAATCATAAACACAATTAGACTAAGCAATAATAACTCGTATTTGACACAAAATAATAATAAAACATAACTAAAAACTATATAATTATACGAGTTATCAGCTACTTAACTCAAAAAGTGGCTGCACTGAAGAGTCAAATATATTAATTGCATAAACAGAATGTACATCATTAGGGTATCTCATGGCTTCAAATATATTAAAAGGGATTACATCACCATCAAATTCCATAGTGAGTATGCCATCATTAACATTAATTATTGTCTTGGCTGTTTTTAAGAATGGTCTCCTTAATAAAATAGGTGTTAGGTTGGAAGACATCTCATCTTCCATGTTAAGCACATAAAAGTCAGCTGGAAAGATCAATTCATTAACTTGCACAAGAACATTTTCTACAACTTTTGTTAGATAAGTAATAAAACGATCAGCAAGTTGTAAAATAACACCGGTTTCTTTTAATGGTCCTAGTTTTAAAGAAACATAAATCGAATATGGCATAACATTGATAGATGCTCCTAAGTCTAGCATAGCATGTGCAAACCTAGTGTTGCCTATTTTACAAGGAATGGTGAACATACCTGGATCCTTGCATTTAGGTGGGAGTTTCTTTTGAAGAACAGTCGAGACATTCTCTTTCATACTTACCTTCTCATTACCTTTGAGCTTTCGTTTAGATGTGCACAAATCTTTCAAGAACTTTGCATAACGGGGCACTTGCTTTATGGCATCTAGTAAAGGAATGTTCATCTCTATTTTTCGGAAGGTCTCAAAAATCTCCTTCTCTTGATCTTTCATTTTGGACTTTGCTAACCTGCTACGAAAAGGTGGAGGAGTTATATAAGAAGGAAAAGATGGTTTAGAAATTACCTTTTCTAGTGGATCATTGGGATGTGAAGATGATGTCATGGTGTTATCCTCCCCCTGAGCACTATTCTTTTGTGGTGTCTCAAACTGTTTCTCACTTCTTAGAGTTATGACATTGGCATGTTCTCTAGGATTCACTATGGTTTGTGATGGCAATTTCCTGGAATCCCTTGCTTGCATTTGACTTATTGTTGTTGCTATTGGCCCCATTTGAGTTCCAAATTTCGGATACTTGCCTTTGTTTCCTGTTGAAATTGAATTGTATAAGTAGAAAGAGCTTTAACAAGATCTTCAAGAGAAGTACCTGAATTTTGAGTGGGTGGCACTTGTTGTCAGGTTTGATATGGTTGTTGAATCCTTTGTTGAAAACCCGGTGGTCTATTGTCAAATGGTAGATGAGCAGCTTGTGATTGGTTTCCTCCATAATTGAAGTTTGGATTCCCTCCATCCTGGATTGTAAGTGTTAAAGTAGAGATCATACTTCCTTGGTTGGTTTTGAAATTCACCCATGACATTCACATGTTCATTGGTATCCTCTTGTAGTGTTGGGCACATATCAGTTTGATGCCCTATGGTAGAACATATGCCACAAGCCTTAATTTACTGTATATTACCATACAGCCAATTGTTGCACAAGAGAAGTCAGTTGAGAATTTTTTTTGTTCAAGGGATAATGTACTTACCTCATTGACTTTCTTGGGTTGTGGTGGTAGATCTTGTCTCATTGAGAATTGTTGGGAGTTGACTGCCATGTTGGAGATGAGATTTCTAGCAGCCCCGGGAGTCTTATCAACTAGAGCTCCTCCACTTGCTGCATATATCATACTTCTCTTCATAGGCATGAGTCCTTCATAGAAATATTGGATGAGAAGTTGTTCACTTATCTGATGGTGTGGACATGATGCACAAAGTTTCTTGAACCTCTCCTAATATTCATATAAGGATTCTCCGTTGCATTGCCAAATCCTACATATCTCTTTTCTAATGTTGACAGCCTTAGATGCTGGGAAATACCTTTCCAAGAATTCTTTCTTCATACCATTCCATGTAGTTATGGTCCCGAATGGTAAATAGTAGAGTCATTCCTTTGCTGAACCAGCTAGAGAGAATGGGAAGACTCTCAACTTAATTTGCTCTTCCGTGACCCCGGTTGTTCTCATGCTTGAGCAAACTACATGGAATTCTTTGAGGTGCTTATTTGGATCCTCTCCTGCAAAACCATGAAAAAATGGGAGAAACGTTGCTATTTGATTAATTTTAATCAGATTTCGCCCCTCTCCCTCCTCCCCCAAATCGAAAATTCTCTCATTCTCTTTCTCTTCATCCTTTCCTCTCCCCAAATTTGAACAAAAATTTGTTTCTCTCCTTCTATTCCTAGAAAATTCTCATTTGAAGGTAACAATTTTATGTTTTTGCATAAGCTTTACTTATGCCTTTTTTTTATAAGTTCAACGATGTTGGGTCAAAATTATCTCTTTTATCATATTTTTGTTCTGTTAAACTTTGATGTTAATAAAGTTTTATATGGATAATATGCAGGTACCCTGCATTTTAGGTGTCAATTTATCTTATGTTGATCTCTTATAATTTTTCACCAGGTAATACATAATTCGTTGCTTATTAGAACATTTTCATCCTACTTCTCCCTTCCCTTTTATTTAGTGGTAAAGGTATTTAATTTCTAACTCTAGTTTGTATTTTTAATATGTAGCTTGCTGATTCAGATGGATCATCAACAATGCCGCCATAAAATACAAATGGGTCATCAACTTTGTGACGATTCTGGAAATTTATATAGTTTCTAAGATTTTAGAAATTTAGCGGCGTTTTGTTAACACAAACGCCGCTAAATTTGTGACCATTAAAGAACAAAGTTCTTCATTTATAGCGGCGTTTCTAGCTAGAAATACCGCTAAATGAATAACTTTAGCGGTGTTAGTAAACTACAAACGCCGCTGATATGTTCTCAAATACCACCCGCCGTAGTCCTACACTGGCGTTGATAAACGCCGTAAAAAATCCCTACAAACGCCGCTAATCTAGCAGCGTTTTTGTTTCAAACGCCGGAAAATTCTCCTACGCTGTTTTTCGCGAAACGCCGCAAAATTTTTAGCGGCATTTATAAACGCCGCTAATATGAAGAAAAAAAACGTGGCTGAAGACCTATTCTGCTGTTGTCCGAGAAGTTGACACTCTTCCATGACACTCCAAACTGACTTGATATCAAGGGGAAATACTTCTTCTTTCGGAACTGGAACCCGACTCACCTCTTTCCTGAGCTTTAATGGCTAGTGTATCATATAAAGATCAAGATATTCTAGCTGAAGGTTCCTGCAAAACACAAAATTATAAAGAGTGAACAAAAAAGGGTGATCTTCAATTTCGAGTTTGCCAGTGTAAACTGTTACTTGATGAGGCCAATGGTCAAGGCCTCAGCAATTGCTTCTCCAAGTGGCTGCTCTGACCCACACACGCATAGTTTTAAAATGCGGTCGTTATGCAACGTAACGGTCGCGATGTAACGAAAATTGAGACTTCCACATCGCATTTTATTCGTTACGTAGTTCCCGTGACATTATCAAATTCACGTTCGTGACAATCGTAACGCATTACGTAACGTCCGCGACACCTGCAGACCGCGATTTAGAATTATGCATATACGAAAGCTGTATCAAAGTGGCGATAGCCAGCTTTGATTGCATAAATAATGGCTGATTTTATGGTTTCTGCATCTGCTGGCGGATGGGATATATGCTGTGCCCATGCCAATCACTTGCATGCTCAAGCCGAAGGAGACAAATGAAACCCCTCTGGAACTTTAATCTCCATAATTTTTGTTTATGATTAGAATTTGATGTTTAATGATTGGAATCAGTACCTAAATGGCCTAATGAAGCTGCACCTAATCCAGATAAGAGTAAGATATACACCATTGATTTTGCATTAATTGTGATAATTTCGGTTTTATGTAATTTTGTCTGATGCAACAAACATTTTCTGCTTCATTCATTATTGCTGAGCATTATTTTCATGGAGAATAATTTGGGGTCCATTTCAACTTGCCTTTGGGAAACAAGTATCATTTCTAGCAAACTTACTCCTAATCAACAAGCTACTACAGCCAAAAATAAAGTTGGAAGTTTACATAAAAGAAATTACAGCTATAACTATGTTACTCGGGTTCAAAGGGTAAATATCGGATACGAGTATGTGTCAGACACATGTATGTTCAATTTTAAAAAAAAATCATATATTTGAAGGATCTTATCCCCATACCAATATTCAAATATGTGTCGGACACAAATATACTTTAATAAAAATGAAAAATTCGGATAAGATAAGCATATGTATTTGAGGTTGAAAGTTAATCGGTAAACTTATCCTCCTCTTGGAGCATTTATGTAAGAATTCATTTGCATTTCCGGCCTGAGGCCAAAACCACGTGATTATTGTTATTGTTTTTAAGAATGAGCAAAGAGATTTACTATTAATAATCATTAATCAATGAACAAATTAACCCACAAACCAAACTTACGATATGAAATTTTTAAGATGTAAAAGTAGAAGGAAGAAACTTATAATGTCACTTAATGTATTATTATTAGTGTTTAAAGTAAAAAAATTTAACTGATAATTTTTTTTTCATTTTTTAATTAATTTTTTTTATGGTAACAACATTTTCAAATTTATTGTTAAGAACAATAATAATATAATATTTTAAAATAATATTAGAAAAATATTTATTAGTTAAGAATCAAAATCTTATTTATCTAGCTATTACGTTATGAAAAACCTTAAAGTATTATTTACTTAACGAGAATTAAAACGTGAAGATATAACCAAATATGATAATAAAAATTAAATTAGTAGTATGATAGGATACTTGAATTATAAAATTATGTTAAGTTACAATAATATATACTACTATATAAGATTTGACATAAATATATAATAAGTAACAATGAATAATAACCTAATTTGTACTCTTGATACATGCATGGTACTCTTGTAGAAAGAACAATATATATGACATATCAGAGTTTGTAAGAAATCTAAAGTAGCATATGCATATAACAGTAAAAATTTTAGAAATTAATTAACATGAAATTGTCATTAAATTTTGTGTGTGCATAGGTCATTGTCCTATAGTCTGAATCTCAAAATCTAAACATTTTTTTCTATTTTCAGATTGTGACTTAAAAAAAAAAAATCAGTTAGAAACATTTATCATTCCTGGTAAAAATAAAAGTAAAATCATAAATTGAATATAACTCATATAGATTATCAAGTATTTTCCTTCATTTTCTCCCCCAATTTATTAAAAACAAAAGAAACATTGAAATTTTATGATACCAAAAGAAATGTAAACCTGAACCTCTTTCAATTCTTTATATATATATATGTTATTTCCTCTCACCAAATGTAAGAGAAATTTTATCGATTTCCATTTTCTTTGATTCCCTTTCAATTTCCCTCTTAAAATTATAAATTTTAAAAGATTTTGCTAACTAGTGTCCTAAGAGCACTCTTTAATGTTATTATATATAATAATATTTTCATTCAATGCATTGAAAATAATGAATAAAATTATCAATTACTGCATTTAATATAATATTATTACTATAAATAGTATAATAATAAACATTAAAGAATACTCTATGGACACTAGTTAGAAAAACCCAACTTTAAATATAAAAGTCAATTTCAAGAGGATGTTTCTCTTATCATGGGAGGTGAAGAAACTATGTTTTCTTTTTTAAAATTTAAGTATATATGAGAAGCAATTCCAATTAAATTTGAAATTCATAGTATAAAATGATTTTTATGAGATATTAGAAATTGATTTTTGATGTCATATATAATCTATATATAATTATTTTATTTACACGTACTTTGGGATCAGTTATAGTATTTTTCTACCATTTGATTGCTATTTTTGTTATTTACCTCTCTTTTTTTGCAAATAGAAAGCAAAAGCTATGTTTGAATACAAAAGTAAATAATATTTTTATAAATAGTAAAAATAAAAAATAAGATGAATGATTTTATTTTCATATGTTATACTTATATTGGGACTGATATCGTATTTTATTCATTTTTTTGTTAATAATAACTTTTCATCTTTCTTTTTTTTTTTTTTTTGTTTGCTTTATAAAAAATTTTCGAAAACCAAAATTACATATTTTAAACAAGTAACAAAAGCAACAAGTAAAAGAAATATTTATATTATAAGCCATAAATAACTGGAGTGTAAATACTTGCAAAAAAAAAACAAGAAGAGGATTTCCCCTTTATTTTATTATAAAATACTCTTTGGGGCCGAAGCTTTGTGAAGATGGAAAAAAAAATACTACTCATTTGCTATTGCCAGCCAAATAAAAGGTGGAAGCTTAATAAAATAAAACACTTATATATATATATATATATGAATAGATATCCTCTGCCCTTATTTTCTGCTTTCTTTGATGTCTTTCATTATAATTCTGTCATGTGTTCAGTTAATTAACTGTTTATAAACACATGTTAAAAAATTATTAGAGAAACATAAAAAAGCACTGAAAAGGGCCGAAAAAATTTATATATATATATATATATATATATTCTTCAGAAAAGTTATTGGAGAAAAAAAGTTGGTTTTGTCTCCTGCATGTCTTAATCTTGGTTGATATTAGCATATAAAATCTCTCCCACATGAAATGGAGGAATGGGAGGAGAAGGAAAATGCCTATACTTTTTTGATAGGGTGAAGTTAAGAATTTTATGTTCGAGATCGAAATAAAAAAGATTAAATTTTAAGGATTAAAATAAGTTTTTATCATTTTTTGAGTTAGATAATTTTAAGGATTAATGGAGATTTGAGGAGTCAAGGGATTCAATGTCTCTTCCAGCTCCTCCTTAGATCCGTCCCTGCATTTAAATTTAGAATAAGTTATTGATTTAGGTTCTATTTAGATGATCGATAGTATTAATTTTGGTAAGATTAAAAATAATGATGGCGATAAAATTAATTACTATAACGATAAAATTAAATATTATAAAATAAAATTAAAATGAGTGATAAACCATACACTATGGGACATTATTGAGATCCTCATCTTCCCTTCTTTTCTAGTTTCTTTTTATTTTTGCTTTTTTGGGGGGACATAAGTGTTTAAGATGTTTAAAACATGCCCTAAAGCAATTGAAAAATAACGTAAGTGCCATTGATAGCTATCCAATGGACAAAAAAAGGGAAACTACATTAAAAGGTAGGGAAAGAGAAGCACGTGGTCCCAAGAAAGCCAAGTCTGCCAAACCCCACCCCTCCAAAACCCAGAAAACATAACAAAAATGAGAAAATGGAAACCCTTTTGGTTCACTTCACTCTATCTTCACCTTTGCCTTGGCTCAACTTGTGAAAGAAAAAATAAAACCGATAGATAGTCATTTATTCTTTTTTTTAATTATGCTAGAAGAAAAGAAAAGAAAAGAAAAAAAGGGTATTAGTAGCTCTTTCTTCAACTGGTAGTCATTTATTTTTGGCTAAAAAATTTAAGGAAAAAGGCACTGTGTCCCTCTCTGCAGCTAGCTGCCGACTCTGCAACCTCTTTTGATTCTGATAAAGTGTGTGTGAGAGAGAGAGAGTATGTGTTGTTTATGTTTGAGAAGGACTATTGCCTGTCTATAACCATTTCAACTGTGGCACTGAAAAACATGGTGTTTTTTATAAGCATTTAAAAGGGACACAAATGCAATGAAAACGACATTCCTTTTCCCTCTCTTTCCCTCTGATCCATCCGCGACCACACTCTTTCTTTCTTTCTTTCCTAACATTGAATTTGGATTGAAATATATGTGTCAGCATCTTTGAATGGTTCTTCCTATTTTCTAGCTTAAAATGGTCCCAAGAAATGTAATCCCCAAACCCAAAGAAGGAGTTTCATAATCCATGTCTCATTCATTTATATTTCATTACGAAGACATGGTCAGACGTTTCAAAATATAATGTTGAGAGATGATATCTAATAAATTTGAATATCGATTCTTAATATCTGTAATTTCTATTTATATTTTTAAGCTAGCATTATTTTTGAACTCTTCTTTCTTTTTTTCTCATTATTTTAATGGTTGTGAGAAAAAGGAAAGCAACATCAACTGGCTAAAATAGGGGAAGATGAAACAATGATACTAATATCCCAACACCCTTTTCTTTTTTTTTTAATAAACTTAGAATTTTTGGGAGCCTGTCTTTCTGTTTTTCTTTTTCATGATTACACTTTTTTTTTTCCCTTCTGTTGAAGCATAAGGAAAAACCATCAAAAAGAAAACAATGTAATTGCATTTCAACTAACGGTTACAGACCAAAAGGACAGAAAAATTACTATTGAATTCAAAGAGTTACTCGTTCCTGATGATCAGGTTTTAAAGTCGAAAGCCTAGGCCAGGCCAGGCTAGGCTAGTGACTAGTGAGGTATAACTCTTTCGGCAATAATAATAATCTAAAGGATAATCTACTCTCCCAGTTTTATGGAGTTCAGCAGTTGAAACCCATAATCCCATGTAATAAAATCAGTGGGGGAATTCTTTCTTCTTCATGCCAATTGAGTGCCAACTTCGAAGCTAAAAATTTGAGTACAGCTAGCGATGTTGAAAACATTCACATGGCATCCTTGCAGGTATAGCATTGCAATGAGAGATTGAGAGAATCCCAACGCCTGATCATTTTATCATATATCTCTGAATCTCATATAGATATTGCACATCATTTCACTGCATTCCATTAAATTGCATCATCTACTTTTCTATTAAACAAATGAAGATATATTAAATCAATTCAAGAACTGCTTACAAAGACCCTTTTTTTTATATCAAAGCCACGATATTTGTCAGAAGAAGTGAACTACTTGACATATAGCAAAGAGAAACTCAACATGCAGTTCAAAAACAAAGAGATTTAAGGACTAAAGATCGACCATTTTCATTGCATGATCAACTTACCGTCACTCTCCTTCATTCCCCTTCTGTTGTGGCTGAAGACATGTAACTCATAGCAAGTGAGGTCTGATCATCAGCTAGAGCCGCAGCTGTTGATGTTAGGAATTGATTCTTGCAAGCTTGACAAGTGATCTGCATGATAGTAGCACTTATCTTCTTTGTCGCCTGATCTTTCAAGACTTGGGCCTTCTCGAGTTCACCTTGCGCTTGTTGCCTTATTCTCTTAGCACTTGCAAACTCAAGCTCGGCCATCTCAATCTGCCGTTTTGCTTCTTGTCTAGCCTTTTCAGCATAGGCTTTCTCGGCCATGGCCAACTTTAGCTGCTCACTTGCAAACTCTTTCAACCTAGTAACTTCCAATGCTGTTTCACTAGCATTATTCTTTTCTCTACATATATCCAAATTACTAAGCTTGTTTGCTTCACTCTTTTCACCACCGTCACTTGACCCTATTGATAGCTTTAAACGAGTTGCGTAATTCTCATCTGAATTCCGCGATGAGTGAGTGCTTGATGATGGTAGAAGCTGAAGTTCAAGATTGCGTTGCAGTTGGTGCTGCTGGTGGTCGGAAGTAGACGCATGATTGTACAAGAAAACAGGCTCAGTTGATTTTGGCATTGGCAATCCAGGCAACGGGGCTATGCTAAAGTTTGCATCCATTGACGGACTAGTGCTTGAAGCCGTTCGAGAGGAGCAGGCAGCTGGCTGTAGCGCCTGCAATTCAGGATGAACTCGTCGAACGGTGCAAACATCTTGGTGCTCAATGAAACTCTCCACCCTGAAACGACAAAAAGCAAAAGAATAATTCAAAAAGAGATAATATTAATAATTAAATTATGTTAGATGAGGATTTTGATTCTTCCTGGGGTGTTTTTAATAATCAAGTTTGGATGATACAAAAGTCAAGTAAGCAATCAAAGTCTAGTTCATGTAGGGTTAGCAAGGAACAAAGCAATATAAAATTGATTTAAGTATCTATAGTATGGATATTGTTACTAGGTTTACTATATTAAATTAAAATACTAATAATTAAACAAAAGAAATGAACTGGGGTCTGTCTGAGGTCTTGTGTGTCTGCAAATGACTGTTTTGCATTACGGGTAATTGGATTTTAATTAAGCCGAACAAAAACCTTTTATTAGGAATAGGAAAGGCACTGCCCTTAAAATTTTATTGGCTAAGCCTAGATCACAACAAGCAAATGGAAACATGAGGTCATTTTGTACTGTAGAGGAAATCATTATTGGAATTTGAATAATTTAGATTTGTTTTTAGTTCTGGGAGGAGGATCGTGAAAAAACCCAACAAGAAGAAGAGAATACTTAACAGTATAATGAAACTTTAAAAATAAAATAAAAAATCAAGAGTATGGGTATTTTTAGGGTTTGAATGAGAAAGAAAAAAGTAAGCTATCATAATTACATACGATAGGAAAAAGAAAGAAAGAAAAAACGTGTGGATTGTTTTTAAAAATCTAGAGGAAAGAAAAGAGGAAAGAGAAGGGTTATAATAAAGAGTAGTTCTTTTTGGGGTTTCAACTTAAGGGAAAACTGACCTGGAAAAAACACGGCCACAGTCACAAGAATGGCCTCTGGTGCCACAAGTCTTGAGATGAGCCTTGTAATCAGACTGAACAGCATACCCTTTAGAGCACTTGTCGCAAATCCACTGTTTCTGATCGCTATGTTTCCTCCTGAAATGTTTCTTTATCCCAACCAGATCTCCCAGGGCATGGCAAGGGTCGTGGTGCAAGCAGCTTGGCTCAGGACAAACAAATACCCTCTTCTTCGCCTCTTGTAGTGTTTCCCTTTTCAGCAACTTCCAAGGCACTTTGTGCCTTCTCCTATGCATTTGAAGGTTCTGGTCTCTTTGAAACCCCTGGTTGCAGATCTCACAAACATACCTGTCTGATTCCAGCAACGTTTTTGGAGATAAAGAAACAACCTCTGCATCTGGATCTATATATATTGACAAACGAAAAAAATTATCAAAAACAAATTAAATTAGGAAGAAGAAAAAAGGGTATTAATTATATATATGTTATAGCTTTAGTTTACTACTACCTGGGGTACCTGCTGGCCTTCTTTTTCTTTTCTGAGTGGCCCCATTTTCCAAAGGAGTGAGAGGATCAGAGGAGGACGATGGAAGGGCAGAAACAGTAATGTTATTTAACATAATATTGCTACTGTTGATGTTCCTTTGGTGGACTATATGTTAGGAGATTGTTGTTGAATTGGTGGATTGTTTGAGGTTGAAGTTGAAAACAAATCAATCTATCTTTTTAGCTGTACATGCAGGTGGTGGAGTTATAACAGTGGGGGGGTGGGGGAAGGAGCGAGGGGAATTCAGCTTTACTGATAACACAAAGGAGAATGGGCAGAGAGAGAAAGAAAGAAAAAAGAAGGTTTATTTAGAGAGAGAGGGGGGGAGGGAACATTGAAGAAGAAAAGCTATTGCTTTCTGCTATCAGCTTTCTTTTAAGCATTAAGACCCTTTATTTATTTTTTTAAAACTTTTCTTTTTTTTTTTTTTTTGCTTTTTTTCTTGGTTTTGTTTCATTGACCCCCACCTTAAGAAGGTAAGGTTGAGGCAACTGTAACTTATAAAGCTCTCTCTACAATTCTCCTCTGAGAGGGAGAAAAAAGCAGAACCAATCACAAATGATTAACCAGATTGAATGTTCAATCGATTTAATAAAAGAATTGAAAATTTTAATATTAAATACAATAAATATTTAACAAAAATATATACTTTTAATTCATTGATAAAGTCCATATATAACTTAAATCCAAGAGATCGTAGTTTAAATTTTATTATTTATAAAATAAAAAATTGAAGAAAAAAAACTTAAAATCAATCTAATCTAATTCAATTCAATCCAATCAAATGTTTGATCGATTAATTATTTTTTCGACGGATCGGACAAATCACTCATCCGATTTTTTCAAAATTAATTTAAGCCCACACACCATATAATAAACAAAGGCATTTGGACAGCAACAAAAAAACATGGGTTAATATGAAAAACATGCACTCCAATAGTAATTATTATTAAATGGTATAATGAATAAAAGTTATTTGAAAAAGAGAAATGAATAATTAGAAATTGTTATAAAGGATATTGTAAAAACAAAATTATCTTTGATAAAAAAAATTTCTCCTCATTTTTTCTTTTATTTTTTAATTTATTTTTTAATCAAAAAATAAATATTCTGAAAATAAAAAAATTTTAATTAATATTTTATTTATTTTTGTAAATATGCCTAAAATTAATTTTTTTTTATTTTTGTAAATTTTTTTAAATTTCAAAAATATATATATATTTAAATATTTTATTTTTTAAATTTATTTTCAATTAAAACTTTAAAAAAATAATATTTCTTTAATGAAAGAAAAAGGAAAAGTAAGTTTTTTGTAATTTTGTCTTTACAATATCCTTTATAATAATTTTTAATTATTCATTTCTCTTTTTCAAATAATTTTTATTCATTATATCATTTAACAATAATTCTTATTGGAGTGCATGTTTTTCATATTTTCCCAAAAAACATCCCCTCCACAAGAAAACAAACAGTCATTATTCATATCACACAGTAATTTGCATGAATATATATATATATATATATATATATATGCAGAGCAGGCCATACCTCTTCTCCACGTGACCTCACCCCCTTCCTCACGTGACCTTTTCTTTGCCTTTCCTTTCCTTTTAGGAAAAAGAGTTGACAGGTAAATCTGGGGTAAAAATGGATTATTTGTTTGATTAAGCAAAACTGTAACTAAAACCTGATTAATATTATTTATATAATATAAAAAATAATTAAAATAATATAAATACGATATTAATATATTAATATATTAAAATTTATATAATTAATTAATTTTCTTTAGGCAGCTTTTCTAAAAGTGAAGGAAGCAAGATTAGTCACTTTCAAGAAGGCTGTAATCATTTCTAGAAGAGATTTTTACTTTCTCTCTTTATTTTTGTTTTTTTTGGGGGGTTTTTGGCTGAATTTTGGTCTGCCCTTCATGATTCAAGCCGAACCCTGCCGCCCTCCCATCATCCGACTTTCAAATTTGCAGTAAACATTTGCCTTTCCCTCATTATAACTCTTTTGTTCAATAAAGAAAAATAAAGATTGGAATCCTAATAATTCTAGTTGCCAGAAAGTTACTATTATATCACTCAGCTAATGAGTTCAAAAAAATTATAGTGATTATGAAAGATCAAGAATATGAAAAAAAGGAAAAAAAGTCTTTGAATGAAAAATAACCTTATTATGGAGTAGGCCTATTTAAAAGTCGTGAGCTATTCGTCTAAATTCGAAAATTCGTTTGATATTTGAAAAAATTTAGATATAAATATTGGATACGAAAAAATGAGCTTGGATAGAAAATGAAGTCCGTTTTATAGCTTTGGATATGTCATTTTTTACTATACTAATATAGATTTTTGAGAGATCGATCTTTTTTTTAAAAAGATCGATTTTTCTGTGTATAAATTTGAACGAATCTATGCAAGTCTAAGTAGTAATTTTACATAATCGAACTGGTCCTAGAAAAAATTTTCTGCACATATTTGGACCTAGCTTGGGTAGAGAAAATGTTTGTTAAAACCTAAACCCAGCTCGAACTTGGTTCGATCCATCCTATGAATACTTCTATTATGGAGTATCATTTTTGTCCGAATTTAAGTAAAAAAATATAATGATAAATTCAACTTAATTGAAGTACTAACATTGATTAAATTCGATATGGAAAACCATGATATATATATATAATTACAAATTTGATATTTTTTTCTGATAAAATTATAGTTATGAATGGAATTCAGAGGGAAAGATCACATGAATGATCAACAATATATCTGGTAAATGCAGGCCATTGGACCAACCATCAGCATTCTCTCTTTGCTTGTGAGAACCCGGTTTAGACTAAAGTAATTGTATACGTGCGTCATATTTTATATTTTTATCTCAATTTTATAAATATAAATACAATATAAATGTTATTTTTTTAATAAAATTGTTTATGATCACTTTAAGGATAGTTAATTATCAAATAACCTCTTTTTTGTTTTGGAAATAGTATCAAACAACAAAATTACCAACATACAAACTAGTATTACTCTATATAATACAATATATGGGTAAAAATTAAGAATATTTATATATTTACTACATATTATTTTGATATACTCTGAAATGGGACAACCTAGAGGTGTAATTGAGTCGAGCCGAACTCAAGCTGTAAGAAGATCGAGCTTGACTCAAAATTTGAGGTTTGAAGCTCGGCTCGAGCTCGATCGAGTTTTATTTTTAAAACTTGAGCTTGATTCGAGATAAAAATCGAACTATTCGATCTCGCTCGATTAGACTCGTTTTTCTAGTAAAAAAATGAGCTCAATTCTCATACTCGACTTCAAACTCAATTATTTGTATTCGAGTTCGAATTTGAATTGAGATTTTCAATATTAATTAAAAATAAAAATAAAATCGATTAGGCTCGCGAGTTACTCAAATCAAGCATTAGGATACTCGAATTTGACTCGCTCGCTAGCTCGAGTTGTTCGAACTCGACTCAACAATGATCAAGTCGAATGTGAGTTTTTTCGAGTCGAATCCGAATAACTTGCAAATACAAATATCTCATTTAAACCCCTAAAACAACCTGGCTAAACTGATTTTTGCCCGGACCTCAATTTTTTTGCTAAAGGCATGAGCTACCTCATTCCCTTTTCTCACGGTGTGTTGAATCAAAAAGTCCTCAAAACCTTTTAGTTCGCATCTGCCGTCTGATATAATTGGACATATTATGTCTACACTTAACCTGTTGGTGGATCGGTTGCTGCCCAAATTTTTTTATCTTATCTAGATCTTGGCCCGGTTTATTATTCAAAATAATAAAAATTTTATTTTTATGTTTATATTTTATAATTAAACTTAAATAAAAAATTAATTTTTTAATAGATCTGAATTACCAAAACTCCTGTCCCAATCCAATCTAATACGAGTTGAGCCTGCCAAATCAGGCGAACTATCTGGTCCATGAACAGATCTAATCCACATGAGCCTTTATACATCTAGACCTCTACATGTAAAATACTTCACGAATTCATAATTAATCAGTAACTCCGAACAGAACAAACACTTAATTTACACTTATTAAATTCATAAACACTCAACAATCAAATATATAAAGTTAAGTAAACGCAAGCCCAAAATAAGAGAAAATAGAAACACCGAGACTCTTTAGCTCATTTCATGCTTATTTTTTCTATTTTCTCAACACTCTAAAAAAACATACTGAATTAAGCATTAAAATGAGTCTCGAAAATCAAATTTCGATGCCATGCTAACCCTTTCCGTGCCTAAAAATCAACTCTTAGTTTTTATCTGATTACCTCCAAAAACCTCATCAGCAATTCGTCTCCCAAAAAAACATCATTAGTACCAATGTTACAAAGATCGTCTGGTCTGCCACCTCCAAAGCTTTTACTGCTGTCAAGGCTTTTGTAACACAGGCTTCATAGGCTAATTAATAATTAGTACATGCAGTACTGCATCAATATTAATTAATTTTGGAATATAATTACTCTAATTTCTTTAGGTACAACAGCTTGATAAACAAATTTCAATGACTTTTCCCTCCCTTTTTTTCTTTTGAGTAAATTTGAAAAACATATCTTTTACAATATAATAATTATTAAATAATATAACGAGTAAGAATTATTTGAAAAAAAAATATAAAATATAAAATTATTAGAAAGAAAATTATAAAGATAAAATTATCCTTGATAAAAAAAAAATTCTGCTTTCTTTTCTTTTTTTTAATTTATTTTTTAAATTAAAAAATAATTTTTTCTAAAATTAATTTTTTTTAATTTTAAAACATAATTTTTTTTTACTTTTTTAATTAAAAAATTAAATAAATAATAAATAATACAAATAATATTTCTAAAATTAAATTTTATTTATTTTTTAAAATTTTTAAAAAATAAATATTTAAATATTTTTAAAATATATTTTTAATTAAAATTTTAAAAATAATAATATTTCTTTAATGGAAGGAGATAGAAAAATGAAGTTTTTCATTAAGGACAATTTTGTCTTTACAATTTCTAACTTTTCATTTTTTTTCAAATAACTCTTAACTATTAGATCATTTAACAATTATTTAATTATTGAAGACATGTTTTTCATATTTACCCTTTTCCTTTTATCATGAAAAACCTAATATTGTACGGCATAAGATAATTAATAATTGTAGGTAGATAGCCATTAATCAAGGGTTCGAGTCATAATTAATACACTATCATATTTAATGTATGTTTTGTGCTTGTATATATTTTTCTTATTGGAAATTCTATGCTTTCCAAAATATTTTGTGTCAACAATATCTGATTACTCAAACAAATAAAAACACTTCAATTTTAATTGGCCAAAATATTAAATGAGTTCTTTTAAAAAAATCATTTTTTATAAGTAAACTTTTATATTTTTCTTATACTCAAATCAACTTTTAACTTTAAATTTAAATCTAAATAAGTTTTTATTCCAAACAAAAAATTGACTTTTGTTACGGTCAACATCAGTTAATTTCCTTTTCTCCACATAGAAATTGACATGGTTGAAAATTGAAAAAAAAAAATTTAATTTAGTAATAAATTAAAGGTTAAGAATTTATATAGATAAAAATTAAAAATTTAGAGTTTATTTAGGTACAATTAAAAATTAAGAGTTTATTTGAATGCAATAAAATATAAAAATTTACCTAAAAAATAATAAAGTTTAATTTTTTTTTTGTTGTTATTTTAATCATTTTAATTTAATTACATCTCTTGCCCATTTGAGATGTGGTTGGAGTGCTCATTTTAAGATTTAATATTTATTAAAGTTTCATTCCAGCATTCAATTTTTATATATTAATGATGTTTTCTTCAAATTAGGATATATAGCATTTTTAGTTTTAGTGATCACTACTAATTTGACAAAAAATTGTCATGTGTGGGTAACCTTAATCTCATTAACTTTTATCGTTGATTATCAATAAAGAGTAAAATTAAAAAAGATTGTACCTTATCTAAAATATATATATATATTAACTAATGTTATTGATTAAAATGATAGTTAAAAAAAAAATTACAATTATGCATTATTTTTATTGAATTTGATGAAACTAGTACATTAAATGTAAAAAATCTTTCCTAAAATAACATTTTAACTAATTTTAAACCATATTTATAGACACCAACCATTAATCGGATCTTAAAAAAAAATAGTAATTATGAAAATCCTGAAATGAAGAATTTGATAAACAAAGCAGATCCTAAAATATATAAGGATTCAACCATTGTTATAGATGGAATGACAAAATTCAACATGAATAGCACATTTTATTTTTCTTTTGAATAGATGATTACTCGAACATAGATTTATTCATAAATTAGTCCGAGTCAGGCCGCTGCCCATTTTTTTATATATATATTTTGCTTGGACAAGTCTACTTGAGCAGTCTAAGTTTGACTCAAGTGGACCTCATGAGTTAATATTCCTCAATGATTCAAATAATTAATAATAATACTTCAAAAAGTCATAAAAAATGTATTAATCCTACCACAAAAAATAGTGGAAATATTGACATAAGGGGAATCGAGGTTTAGTTCAGTTAATTCATACAGTCATCTTTAAGAAATGACATCTAATAAATTTGATATTCGAATCTCAACACTTTCTTCTATCCCCAAACTACGGATATTGCAACGAAAAAAAAAAGCTAAAGAATTAATATTTGTACTATACTAATGAGTTTAATAATCAAACACAAAAAAAGTAGAGATGCTTATATACTTGTTGTTGAGTTGGAAAGAATGGGAAGATGATGGAAGATTGATTCTCGACACATGCTGCATCCACAATAAAGCAAAGTAGAGAGGCCCAGGCAAAGGCAATCATCTCCCCGAGTAGAGATGGCAATGGAGCGGGGCGGGGGCGGATTTTGCAGTATCCGCCCCCGCCCCGCCATAGTACTGATCTGTCTCGCCCCCTGCCCCGCTCCGTCATGGATGTTGAAATTTCAATATCACTACCACCTCCATGGATGTCAGTTACATCCATAACCGTCCCGTCCCGTTCCGCCCCATTTGATATTTATTAATTTTTTTTATTTTTTTTAAATAATAAAGCATTTTAAAAAAATTTAAATATAAATTAAATATAAACATGTTTCTAATATAGGAAGAGAAAAAAAATAAAGTATTAAGTTTAAGTTTTTAAAAATAAAAATAAAAATAATAAGTTTAATTATATTATTTTATTATTCATTTAAAAGCTAAATATGTAAGGGTAAAATTGTAATTTTAGTATTCGGGGCGGGGCGGTGCGGAGCAGGCAATTACCACAACTGCTCCATCCCCGCCTTTCAAACAAAAAAAACCGCACCGCCCCGCTCCGCCTCCATTGTTCAAAAAAAAAAACCTCTCAATTCGGATCGAATCGGTTCGAAATCCATCGATCGAATCGGGTTTTGCCATCCCTACCCCCAAGTGTCCTGGATTCCAAATCTAATCATCTTTTTTTTTTTTTTTTTTTTTAACTAATCCAAGTAAAACCCATTGCAAAAATCATGCTTTTAGATTATTTTTTTGGTGTTGTTGACTTTTCCTAAATGTCCAATTTACTTGTTTTGAAAGTAGCTTCAACTTTAACTCTAAAAAAAAAAAAAAAAACATGTCTATTTCTCTTATAAAGCAGCACACCAATTAAACTTTTTGGCCATAATTTTCAGAAATTTAGCCACAAATATTGCAAGGAAAAAAAAGAACTTCTAATTTTTCTGAAGTTATTAGTTGAAATCTTCTCATATATATATATATATATATATATATATATTTTTTATTTGAATTCAAAATCTAATAAATATTATTTATTAAAAATATTGTATAAATCAATCGTGTTAAATTCGGATTCTCGTGCACATACACTTTATGTCGTGGAAATACTATTTTAAATTTCTTTATAACTATTATAGTTGATTACATAGTAGAATAGACTTGAGATTGACTCACAAATCTCCTTTTGAATTTTTTTTTTTTTGCTTGAAATGCAAGCTACCAAACAAGGAGTATTCCATTCCATGCAATACATATATAATCCAAAACAGATATACATGGCCTTCAATAATTTCATGATGAGGATGAGCAGGTAAATGGTTATGCCCCTTGTTATTGCACTGAAACCTGAGGCCTTTGTCTGGTTTATTTTTGTTGGTATCCAAAGAATTGGCATCTATATAAAGAGTTAATATAAGAGACTGAAACCCAAAAAAAATCACACGATATAAAGTAGCATCCAGGATCCCATTGCACGTTATCATCTTTTTTCAGACACCCTTTAGCTCACTTTTAAGGCTTAGACAAGAATTTGTTTGTTTCTTTCACCCTTCATGGAACTTTCATTTTTGTTTTCTTGGGATTTTTTTGTGAGAAGGAAAGAAAGAAAGAAAGGGAAATCAGAAAAGAGAAAGAAAAAGAAAAAGAAAGAGAAAGGTGAGGCTGACAAGTTTTTTGGTGGGTACTGTCAGGTTTCTGAAAAGCAAACGTGCCTTGGGTAAAATTATAAAGAAAACATAGAAAAAAAAATTACCAAAAAGGATAAAAAAAGATAAAGAAAGTAGTTGGGAAAAAACTAAAGCAAGATAAAGTAAATATAAAGTAAGACAAATTGTTAGGGACTTAACTCAGTTCCCATAAAGTCAATAAAGTACTTCTCAAAAAGTTTGGCCTGTTCTTAAAGACAAATATACCTATATTCAGGGCCTAATTTAACAGTAGGATCACCAAAATACACACCAGTTTTCATCACAACATTTAAACTATATCCCCTTTTCCAGTATCCACTGGTTTAACCACCGAGCCAATCTCATTACCCCTTTTAAAGTTTTCACTTTACCCTCTCCTCCTTCATGACTTCAGCTTTCAAGTTCAAGTTCAAGTAAGGCAGTAAAGGTGAGCATTAATTGGTTTGAATCGATTTAATCGATCGAATAGATTAAATTTAGTTAATTTAATGAAATTTATTCGGTTTTAAAATTAATCAGTTATGAAAATTGATTTATTTGGTTTGTTCGATCGGTTATCGATTTTTAAAATTGATAACCGAATAGACCGAACTAATCGACCCTTTTAATTTTAATTTTATTTTATATATAATATAAATAAAATATATTTATATAATAATTTAAAATTATATATAATATAATATAATATTTATATTATATAATAATATATAATATACAATAAATAATTTATTTTTTAAATAGTTACAACCGATTAAACTGATCGATTTAAGTTGATTTTGGTTTCATTAATTTTAAAATTTTTGTCGGTCGGTTCGATCAATTTTATAAATTTAATCGATTTAATTGATTTTTAAAATTTTAAAATCAAACCAATTGATCCGATGGAATACATATCTCTAAGCTCAAATACTGTTAACTTGTTGTAAGAGTACTACAAACAATTTCTTTTGCCTATTTATGTACACAATTAAGTAAGGGGAAAAGGAAAGGAAAAGAGAGAGGACGGGACCATAATTTTCTTTTTTTTACCATGGGTTGTATAAGTTGTACAAAATGTAGATATTTGGATGTTGGTCCACATGAAATCTTAAAATAAAAAAAAAAAAAAAAAAATTTTGAATGCTATTATTACTGTTTACAAGAAATGTAAAATTCTGTACGACCCAAAATCGATGGCTTTACAATCAGGCACATCTCCACCGTCATGGCAGACAATACGGCAGCAAACCTCACTGCCTTCCCAAGAGCCACAAAAAAAAAAAAAAATCAGCCCCTCCAAAGAAGGCGTGATAATTCGTGTATTTTATTATTTCATAATCGTATTTAAGATATTTTATATTTATATATATTTTGATACATTAATAATTTGCATTATATAAATTTTGAGAGAATCATGTATTTATATAATGTTCATGTTATTTTTTCGTGTCGTGTCGTATTTTTTTGTGTATTTTAATTATTTTTTTCGTATCGTAATCGTGTCGTGTTCAATATTATCAAATCTACTCCAAAAGAAATACATATCATTCCTTACCCAACAATTCTTCCCTCAAAGTCATATCATTTCTTACAACAATACATAGAAAACATGGCCTTCATTTCTTTGATTCATTATCCCATTGATGCATCAATCCTAGAATTTTACAGTGACATTTTGCATGTATACGGACGGTAATTTTTTTTATAAAAAAAAAATTATAATCTGAAAATAAAAAAAAAAATTATAAATGTTAAGATTTGAATCTGAACTAAAGATGAATTAATATAAAAATTAGAAAGGGTAGTTGAATCAAACAAGTGTTTGCTAATACGAGAAATGATGATTCTATAACGTCCAAGGGTGACTGTTTATATTTAACAGGTCTGTCGATATAAGTGCCATCATGAACAATCATGACAGATTTTGACATCAACAATGTTTGAATTTGAATCCAAAAAAGTTTTACAATTCATTATTACTAATAAATAACACCAAGTTACTTCTCTAGCAATGATACTTTAAAAGATTTACTAGCTATGAACATGGAAAAGAAAGCCCAACCAATGGCCTGTAGCAGACCAATTACAAAAGGGTTTGTTCTACAAAAATTCTATTCCATCTACTTTAAGTCCAAACAATTTTGCCGATATAGCCTAAGGTTTGTTTGGCATGTTCTTCTTCCTTTCCCTTAAAGTACATAAAATTTCTGGGTTTAAAGTTTGACGGATTGGGAATTAAAGTCCCTACTGCATGGACTATATATGTATGAATCACGCTTAAATACCAGATAAATACCCCAGAAAATGGAAAGAAAAAAAAAAATCTAAATAATATATATCCGACATAGATATTCAATTTTTTTTAAGTTTTTTCATATATTTAAAATATTATATTTCATACCCATGTTCGAATAGATATCGAACATGAATATTTTTTAAAAAATAAAAAATTCCGATAACGTAGTAGGTCTTTAACCGGAGAGATGTATGCTGAGATGAATGATATAACCAAACAAATTTAAAAATCTCAAGACAAAATCTTAAGAAGGGTGGCTAGTATGGTGGTCGTAAGGTCAATTTATGTCTCGAGAAATCCACCCCACGCCCACTGTGATTCATTTTTATGAATCAGTCATGAAAGCTAGCAATATCATTAAAGCTTGCAGTGTATATATCTTCGATCTTAAGATCAAAGCAAAACTTTTTGAGCTGTATTACATATTAATTGTACTCTTGAAAGCTTCAATTCATCGTTTTTAAATGTTTGGTTTGTACAATTACTTTAAACAATGTAAATTTCTGCCATTTGTTTGTATAACAAATTGAAAGCTGGAAACCAGAAATCATAACTTTGTTTAACTCAAGAGGCCCCATTTTTGTTTTGCCAAGTGTCAGGAATTGAAGTTGAAGCAGCTATCGTATATTCGTGTATTAATATCATATTCGTATTTTTTTTATATCATAATCTGTTTAAAATAATATATATTTATATAAATTTTGACACGTCGTGTTATATAGATTTAACATTCATGTATTTCTATCATGTTTTTATGTTATATCATATTGAGAATATTTGAACTACGAAAAAAAAAATTGAGAATGAAAAAGTTTTACTTCATAAAAAAATACTTGAATTAGATGTTCTTAATCATATAGCTTAATTAATTGAATGCCTTTTTCCTTTTCATGGAAGATCCTTCAACATTGAGGGAAAGTGTTAGTTTACAAGATTAATTGCTTAATTATGGCATCAATCAAAGGCTATAGGTGCGGAGAGCAAGATAAGAAGGTTTCCTGCATAAATCTATTCTTCCATATCCGTCCAACCAAGATAATAGATTATTGCAACCAAATATATGATTTTGTTATAGATATGATAAGACATCGGACTCGATTATCAATAATCAAATTTGTAAATCTAAAATTTAATCAAATTGTAAAAGTTGATATCCAACAAATTTAAGATTCAAATCTCAACACTTAAAATCACTATCTTTATTTTTAGACTACAATTTTTTTTATATCGGAAAAAAAAAAAATCAAATTTGTTGTCTGCATCTAATTTGTTCGGATTTTCTCCCATAATGACCTCAAAAGTTAGGTGATATATGAATTCACTTGAAGTATTGATAATTTGATATGATAATAAACCACGTCCAAATCATTAAGTCTTATAATTCAGACAATTTCAATAGAGAATCAAACCCCTTACACTGTCAAGAGTCGGCCTTCAATTTACTCACCAGACTTAAGTTGTTGTCAATACCAATCTGAATTCTAAGTTTCATTTACTTTATGAATCAAATTGGGTTATGTTCAGATAATAAAAATTTGAGTCAAATCGCATCAATACAAATATAAAATATATATTTTTTAAATCCAATTCAATTCAAATCTAATCAAACGAATAATTTAATCTTTAAACGGATCTAAGTCACCATTCACTTGGCCTGCATTGCTACTGCAAAAACTGAATGTGAAAAAGTTCAATTGGTGTAGAACTTTCAAGGGAGGAATCCCAAGAAAGAAAAAAAAAAAGGCTTTCATTCCAATTTCCAAGTATTCTGCAAATATTTCCTAGGGCATGCAACTTTTTTCAAACAAGAAAAACGTGCATTGATTTTTAGAACATTGAAGTTTGTACCCCAATGCTTGTTTATTATTGATGTAAACTTGGTCTTGAACGAGAAGTTAAGTTGTCATCTATTAACTGACAACTTTCTTGATATCCAAACAGACTTTTATTTTTGCCTTGTCGTCAACTTGTAGTATATTGGGTTTCAAAGAAAATTACTAGATTTAAACGATACATATTAAAAAAAAATTATTAAAAAATAAAATAAATTACCAAAATTATATAATAAAAAAAAGAAACAAAGTTTAGTTAGCCGTTAGCCGCTATAATAAAAAACCCAACCATAAATTTCCTACACTTTGGGAAACAAAAGAGAAACAACACTCATTTTTTTTTTTCATTTTGCCTATTACTTGTCTTCAAACAACTTTCTAAATTTTCCCAAAAAAAAAAAAAAAAAAAAACGAACTTTGCCTTTTGTTTTTGTTTTTTTTTTTTTAACGCATTGTAATTAATGCATTATTTTTTATAATTTAATAAAATAATATATTAAATATAAAAAAAAAAAAAGCTTTTTAAAAATGATAATTAAATAATTTTTAATTGATATAATTAATATATTATTTATATATATTTAAAAAATAATATATTGAGTATAAAATAGTCAAGAAAATAAGTACGCAAAATAAAAAGGGTCAAGCCCAACAGATGGGCTGGTAAATCGGGTCAGACCCAAATTTAAGTGGAAGGAAAAATCTAGCAAACTGGGTCAAACCCAAGTGATAAAACAATAAACACAAATACAGCCCCAATCCTCCATTTAGGGACCCACCATGACCTAGCCCTTATCCTTTGAAGTGTTTGGGCTTAGCTCGACTTGGCCCAAACCAAGACCATAATTCAGAAAAAGAAAAAGGAAGAAAAATGCTGCAGCAATTTCCCTGTTTAATTAAATGTTTTATTTTTTTAACTAAAAACAAAAATTCAAATTAACAAACTCAATTTTGTGCAAAGGGTGTGTACATGAGAATTTCACAAGTTTAAAGACACACTAATTTACCTATTAAATTACATATACATATATATATATTAAAATATATAATATAAGAGTTCGTTTTTTATATTATTGACAGTGAAATTTTTTAATTTCATCATATGGGTTAAGAGATTTTTTTTAATATATATTTGAGGTTGTCAAGGTCGCACGACTCACATGTCTCACTTTTTTTAATTATTTTTTAATATACTTTAAGGGGTATATGTTATCTAGACCTGCTTATGGGTTGGGCCGTAGTCCGAAAAAAAATTTCTTTACCCAAGCCCATTTTAGACTGGTCTAAAAAGCTCGTTTCACTATTCAAAAAATATTTTATATATTATAATTAAATTTAAATAAAAAATATTTTTATTTAATGAATAAAAATTTGAGTCGGGTCGACCCGAATTACCAAAATCCTTACCTAGGCCCGACCCATGAGCAGGTTTATCATCCTACTAATCTCGTTTATAAATTTTGAAAATTTCACTAACGGTGTATGAGATAATTGTGAAAATCTATTTGCACTAACCTAGTTTTATATATAGAAAATATAAGTAAATTGTACTTATAATATGTTATATTTTATTGATTGATAAATCACTATTTAATTTGCATACACATAAGATTGTTTATACATACATACATATATATTCATAATTCATTCTTTCAAAATAAAATTACCTTAATTAAAAAAAATAGAATGCAAATGTTTCAAAATTTAGAAATAATTTATACGTACATGGTTATTTACCAATTTAGAATGTTTTAGGGATAATGTCATGAATAGCCCCTGAAGTTTATCAAATTTGTCATTGTGGTATCTATACTTTAAAAATATTCAATGTGGTACCTGTACTATCAAACCGTGTATCAATGTGGTACTTTGACATAACACCGTTAAATATAGATGATGATGTGGCATTGACCAATCAGGTGATGACATGTGGCAGCACCTGATTTTTAGATATTAATATCTAAATTTTTGTAAAAAAAAAGAAAAAATATTTTAAAAATTAATATCTACTTTTTTAAAAAAACTTAAAAAATTATATTAAAATAATAATAAAATTTAAAATTCTATTTTTTAAAATTAAATTCTATTTTTTAAATTCAAAACTTTAAAAAATAACAAAATTAAAATATTTAACTAAAATTATTTTTAAAATATATAATATTTTAAAATTAAATATTAAATCATTTATAATAACTAATTTTTTTAAAAAAAATTTTAAAAAGTTATTTTTGAAAATTACAAAAATTAAATTATGAAATTATTTTTATTCTTTTAAAAAATATTTATTAAAAAATTTAATATGAAATTAATTTTTTAATTTTTTTTCAAAATTTTGAAAATTTTAAAATTTTTTAAAATTTTTAAATTTTTTAAAATTTTTTAAATTTTTTTAAAATTTTAAAATTAAAATTTTTATTTTTTTTATATTTTTTTATTAATTGTTTTAAGTTAATACACGTGGCATCATTGTATGATGCCATGTGTCATCATTATATGATCTCACATGTCATCATTATATTTTTAAAATAATAATATTTTTATTTTTAAAATTAAATTAATAATTTTTTAGTTTGTACACGTGGCATCGTTATATGGTGCCACGTGTCAAGTTTTCATTGGATACAAAAGCCACGTCATCAATTTTTAACGGTGTTACTGACAGGTACTACAATAGCACACGGAGTGTAAACTTTAAGTACAAAAATAAACATTTTTAAAGTATAAATAATATATTGACAAATTTGATAAACATCAAGAGCTATTCATGACATTATCCCAATGTTTTATTACAAATTTTAGGCTATTTCATCCACTTCTTGACTTTTTTCTACCATAGCTTCTTAGTTCTTACCTAGGTCATCTCAAATCCTAAAATGTATTATTATTTAATAGTTAAAATATTTTTTAAAGAAACTCTCACATTATTTTACTTTTTTAAAAATGTAAATTCATATATTTT
This sequence comes from Fremontodendron californicum, assembly GCA_030761205.1. NCBI lineage: Eukaryota > Viridiplantae > Streptophyta > Magnoliopsida > Malvales > Malvaceae > Fremontodendron > Fremontodendron californicum. Next base: position 26,634,124 of record JAULJL010000013.1, read on the forward strand.
TATTGTAACTAAATAAATATTTATCATTTGATTTGTATCAAAATAAATTGTCATTTCAAACGAAAACTTAATTTATGTTAAGAATTTATTTAGGTACAAATTAAAGATTAAAGTTTATTTAGATATAAATTAAAATATAAAATTTTATTTTAAAGATAATAAATATAGGATTTAGAAATGATAATGTTCTGAGACATTTTTTTGTTGTTGTTATTTTAGCTTTACTCAATATATATTAGCAAATTATACTAATGGATAATCAATACCATAATAAAGAACATTTATTAAATTAGCGAGATTAAGGTCTAGTTCATAAAGTTTTTAATTAAAAAACGGTTAAATGAAAATTCAAACTGATAAAATGGATTGAACTAAATGAGTAGATTACACATGTCCAAAAAGCTTTAATTTTTTTCTTCAAAATTTAATATTTTTTTAATGGGTATTTTAATTAAAAATTATGATAAAACTATCATTCTACTATTTTGAGTTTTTTTATTAGGATAAAACTTTTGATGTTGTTCAGCCGGCAAGGAGCCAGCTTGACGATGGGATCAGATTTGGTCTTGTAATTAAGGTGTAAATAAGATATTTGTACTCGTAAGTTATTCAAATTTATTAAAAAAATTCGAATTCGGTCATTGTCGAGCCAAGCTCAAGCAGCTTGAGTTATCGAGCAAGCCGAATTCAAGTACCTTAATGCCCTATTCGAATAGTTCACGAGTCTAATTAAATTTTTTTTATTTTTAATTAGTATTGCAAAAAAATCTTAATTAGAACTCAAACACAAATAATCGAGTTTGAAGTCGAGCATTAAAATCGAGTTCATCGAGCGAGTTCGAATAGTTCGATTTTTATCTCGAATCGGATTTGAGATTTAAAAATAAAACTCGATTAAACTCGAATCAAACATTAAACTGTGAATTTTAAATCAAATTCGAACTTTTTACTGCTTAAATTCGATTAAGTTCGATTACATCCCTACTTGAAATGTCTATTCTTCATCTCCCATCTCTATTCCTATGTCATGCTCCTTTTCCCCTCTATATGCAACAAATTAACAATTAAGAAGGGTTATTGATTTAAATAAAAAAATATGAAAAACTAAGAGGACAAAATACTCAAAATCAAGAAAAATTATTTTAAACAATAAATATCTTACCATTCAGATTTCAGATGATAATCTCCTAAAAAACTCCATTCATATTTCATTGGCCAAAGAAGAATCATTCCGTCGAGTAGAGAGCAAATCAAGCCATCACATCTAGACCTATCCATGATCGGATAATCCGTTCAGTTCGTATTGGATTGGATTTGAACATGATTTTGTATGATCCGGGTTGATCCGGTCAGGCCCGATCACTGTTTAAGTATTAAAATATTTTTTATTTAAATTTAATTATAAAATATATATAAATATTAATAAAAAAATAAAATTTTAACATTTAAATAGTGAAAACATATTTATACGGGCCGGCTGGGCCGGGCCTGGCCCGAATGAACTTGGACATAGAATTAAAAAAAATTTGGGCCGCGACCCGGGCCATGGATAGATTCACATCCCTCCTGCTTTATCTCTTTTTACAGATTTTGCTCTTGATCTTCTCTCATGATCAAAATAAAATAAAAAAGGAAAGAAAAAAGTTTGAATAAAAAAGAAAAGAAAGAAAGAAAAAAGATAGACGGAAAATCTGTTGATTAGAGGAATGAGATAAAATGTTTGAGAATTATGGTGATTTGGAGTAGCAAATGATATATGAATATATGATATGGTAACCGATTGAGGTGTTCATGAGTTGGACCGAATCGCGATTCGGATTTTTTTTATATTTTTTATTTTAAGTTCGATTCAGGCTACCTTGCAGGCTCGAGTCATTATTTAAAAAATATTAAAATATTAAAAAAAATTATATTTTTAATAAATTTAAATAAAAAAAAAAATCATTAATAAATAATAATTTGAACAGGGTTGGGCAAGTCCGAATTGAAAAAATGTTTATCTACTAACAGAGAAAGTTTTTTCTTTGGCCATACACCTTATCTCTTCTTTTCTTCTTTGTTTTTTCGCTCGTCTAGATCTGATAATTTTGGATATGATAAGATTACATGACATGAAAAAAATAACTAAAAAATGGCGCAAAACCCGATATTTATACACGAACGTGTCAAAATCTATATAATACGAATTATTAACGTATCAAAATTTATATAAATATATAACATCTTAAACATGATTGTAACTTATAAAAATACACGAATATAATACGGAGACATAAATTCATCCCATGTCCCATCTCCTTTCTCTCTTCCTTTTACTATTTCCAACTCATCCCAATAATTAAGAGGCATTTGCCACAAAATTAGAATATAAATTGGCCAAATTTTTGCATTAGAATGAGAAGCTCTTCTAACTTTAATAGATTGTTCATAAAAATAGGTTGATCAAACCCTCCATTTTGACAAAAGAAAACGAAAAAGAAAAAAAGATATAAAAAAAAAAAGTCACATTGACTAGTTTTAGAAAAAAAAATATAAAATTTAAAAATTTCACTAACGGTGTATGAGATAATTATGAAAATCTATTTGCACTAACCTAGTTTTATATATAGAAAATATAAGTAAATTGTACTTATAATATGTTATCACTACAAACAAATTGCCATATACTGACGCTCATCTATACTGACGGTCGAAATCCGTCGGTATAAAGGATCTATACTGACGGATTTTTGTTACCGTCAGAATATAATTAACATATACCGACACTTTGTTGTCCGTCGCTATAGATACCATGTATACTGACGGTTTATCATTGGCCGTCGGTATAGGTACCCTGTATACTGACGGTTTATCATTGGCCGTCGGTATAGATACCCCTATATTGACGGTTTACATTGACCGTCGGTATAGATACCCTGTATACTGACGGTTTATCATTGACCGTCGGTATAGCACTACAAACAATTTGCCATTTACTGACGCTTACCTATACTGACGGTAAAAATCCGTTGGTAAAAATGATCTATAGCGACGGATTTTGGTCACCGTCAGAATATACATAACCTATACCGACGCTCGAATTAACCGTTGCTATAGACACTACAAACAAATTGCCATATACTGACAGTTATCTATACCGACGGTCAACATCCGTCGGTAAAACGTATCTATTCCGACGGATTTTTTTAACCGTCAGAATATACATAACATATACCGACGCCCCACTAGTCCGTTGCTATAGGTGTACCTATACCGACGGTCAATGAAAAACCGTTGGTATATACTACAAACAATTTGCCATATACTGACGCTTACCTATACTGACGGTAGCAATCCGTTGGTAAAAAGAATCTATAGCGACGGATTTTTGTTACTGTCGGAATATACATAACATATACCGACGCTCGAATTAACCGTTGCTATAGATATACATATACCGACGGTTAATGAAAAACCGTTGGTATAGATATAGTTTTTACCAACGGTTGTATTCTGTCCGTCGGTATATTTCCCAAAAGACCCGCCTTCTTTTTAATTGGCGGGGATTTCATTTTTTTTTTAGTTTCATTTTTAATAAAATGAGCCTATAGCAACGGATCAATAATTTTATCCGTCGGTATAGACACAAATGATATTTAGGGTATTGTTTCTTTTGTTTCGTCAGTTCTCTCTTTCTCTTCCACTTTGTGTTATAGTTTTGTTTTAGTTTCTCTCTTCCGAATCACAAAGGTCAGTCGGCCATTGCCTTGCCTTGCCCATCACAAAGGTATGTTTCTCTTTTCTGCTTTTTCTCTTCCAAAATTGTTCTGCTAATTGCCTTGCCCATCAATCCCAAATTTGATGATCTCGTGCCTGTCTTTCATATTTCCAGCTCAGTCGACCCTTCACATATTTCCTTGTTTAATTTCAACTTATCTGGTCTTGCAGGCTGTATCATCCTTCAGATTCAGATTAAGTAAGAGGCCACTTTTATTTTATTTTTATTTTTATTTTAGATTCAAATTTATTTTATTTTTCAATCAGCTAGAGCGACTGTATCATCCTTCAGATTCAGAATATGTTTTGTTTTCTGTCCAACTAAAATCAATTAGTATTTTAAGACATTTAATGATAACACGCATCAATTTCGCATCTAATTTCTCTTTTTAGGTCATTACTTTATATCTTGAATTACTGAAAGAAAGGGAAAACAGAGAGCCGAAGAAGTTTCTGAAATGTCATTTCTTCAATTTCGCATAAAAAGGTAGTTGCTTGCTGTTCTATAAAAAGGTAGTTGCTTGCTGTTCTACCTTCTTCAATTTCGCATATCTTACTTTGCTCTTTCATATAAGTCTTCATAACTACCATTTTTCTCAAGTACTTTTTCCCTTTTGAATTGCGATGCTCAGTTAGTGAGTCCAGAGAGTGGCTATAATTATAGAGCTGTCAAAAGATGGACTTCACAAAGGAAGTTGGGCTACTGCCTATTTAATTGTGATAAAGTAAGTACTTATCTTTTCTTTCTACAATCATTTGTTTTGCATGATTAATTATTGTATTTATACTTGAATCAATTATTCCATGTTGCTCAGATATTTGTCCCCATACACAAAGATATACATTGGTGCTTGAATCAATTCTTTTTGTTGCCTTTAGTTCAGGATTTTCTGTTTCCTTGTGAACATAAGCTGTTGTCCAAACTTCTGTTGCAGTTCAGCTGGCTTTGATTTTCTCGCATACTGAAAAATATCCAGATGAGCCTCCACTTCTGAATGTAAAAAGGTCAGTATGTCCTTTCAGTGCAATGCGCCAATATGCATGCCACTATTTATAAGGATATTTGTGACTGTCCGCTGCTTACTCAAATGATCTGAAAAGCAAATTTTTTTCCCTTCTGTTTGAAGCTCATTTAGCCATTGCTCTATGGGGAGGATGGAATAGTTTTTAGTCCAATGGCTGTGCCATAAAATATGAAGTTGATTATGAATCTTAGCCATTAGATCTAAAACTTTTCCATCCTTCCCCCTTTCCATTTTCCCGACCTAGAAAGTCTTAATCCTTCTTTGATATATATATAAGAATTTAAGTTTGTCTCCATTGCTCTGATTTGATACATACAAATGAGGCCATCAGATTTTAGCCTAGATTTACATGCTCACTGTCTCTGAGAGACAGTGCATAACCCCATTATTTATTTGGTAACTTCTCAGAAAAACTGCTGTGGTTAATTTAGTGTTATATTCAGCAAGTAGAGAATTAAAAATTCTTGTTGGAAGTTGGAACTTTTTAATTGCTTTGCCAAATATGAAATGTAAACAAACAACTGTTTGCATATTAACCAAACGTGCCTTCCCTCTTTTTACTTTGTATAAAATGTTTGTCTTTTATATGATTGCGTAGGATTATTCATAGCAATAGGTTTCATGTTTGTGCAATATATCTAGTTGGAATGTGAGATAACTAAATGTCTCTATATTACAGCTTTAATCATTTCACATTCCATGGATAAGAGGTGGATAAATCTTACGTCCAGAGCAAGTGAAGAATACATTAATGGGGTCATCAATTTCTTAGAATTTGCCTTTGCAAGATCATCTGAAAATGGAAAAATTTGGTGTCCTTGTGTTAAATGTGTCAACACATATAGGGTATCTAGGGTAGAGGCATTTGATCACATTATATGTAAAGGTTTTCTGAAAGGATATGTTCGATGGATTTTTCATGGGGAGGTCTTGGATGCTAGCTCTGCTACTATTAGAACTAATGAGGAAGATAGAGAGTTAGGTCATGATGTGAATGAAATATTGCATGATATTATGGCCGAAAGAGGTAGGAATATTGATGTGGGTAGCATAGAATCGGGAGATGCTTATGGAGACCAACATCATGGTCGAAGAATTAATAGTGACAACTTCTATGATTTACTTAAAGATGCAGAGGAGAAACTATATCCAAATTGCAAAAACTTCACAAAGTTCTCTTTTGTAGTCTATTTGTTCCACATTAAGTGTTTTAATGGATGGTCTAACAAATCTTTCAATACATTATTGGAGGTTTTGAAACTTGCTCTACCAGAAGGTAATACATTGCCAGGGTCTTATAAAGAATTGAAAAAGATGATTTCTTCCTTAAGTTTGGGATATGAAAAAATTCATGCTTGTCCCAATGATTGCATGTTGTTTTGGAAGGATAAGGCAAATGAAGAAATTTGCTGTAAATGTGGTGCTTCTAGGTGGAAAGAGAGCGTGAGTGATGTAGAAAGTGATATTGAAGATACTTTTGTAAAAAAGAAGAAAGCTGCCAAGATTTTGCGTTGGTTTCCTCTAATTCCAAGACTACAAAGGTTATTCATGTCTTCAAAAACTGCTCCTTTAATGACTTGGCATGAGCATGAGCGAACTAAGGATGGACGTCTAAGACATCCGGCAGATTCTCCTGCTTGGAAAGAATTAGACTCTCGATATCCTCAATTTTCGTTTGACCCTCGCAACGTTCGCTTAGGATTAGCTTCTGATGGCTTTAACCCTTTCAAAACAATGAGTGTGATTCATAGCACTTGGCCTGTTATCTTGATACCTTATAATTTTCCTTTATGGATGTGCATGAAACAATCAAACTTTATGCTTTCCCTACTCATTCCTGGTCCAAAAGGTCCTGGAAACAATCTAGATGTATACCTTCAGCCTTTGATAGAAGAATTGAAAGAACTTTGAGAAATTGGTGTTGACACTTTTGATGCTTCCAAAAATGAAAACTTCGGACTACGTGCAGCATTACTTTGGACCATTAATGACTTTCCTGCATATGCCAATTTGTCTGGATGGAGTACAAGGGGGGAATACGCATGTCCTTCTTGTGGATACGATACTGAATCCAAGTGGTTACGGCATGGTAGAAAGTATTGTTATATGTGTCATCGCAGGTGGTTAGAAGCTGATCATAAGTTCCGAAATGATAAACAATCTTTTGATGGGAGTCAAGAATTTAGAAGTGCTCCTTCACCACCTTCCGGTAGTGTTGTCTTGAGACAATTGGAGAACTGGAGTGGTAATGAAAATGGACCTTGGAAGAAAAAGAGCATTTTCTTCACATTACCTTACTGGGAACATCTTTTATTGCGTCACAATCTCGATGTCATGCATATAGAGAAGAATGTTTGTGATAACATTCTTGGCACATTGCTTGGACAAGAGGGGAAGTCAAAGGATAACAAAATCATTCCCTAGGATCATCCAAACTTTGGTACTTACATCAATTTTTTATCACTCTTTCAGTTAAATTTATATGAAGTCTACTTTATGTATTTGTGGTTTTGTTATCTAGATAGTTAATGGATGATTTTTGTAGACCGAACAAGCTAATGGAGTTCAACCATCACGTGCTGAGGTGTATATTCATACTCGTACACGTAAAGATGGAAGTGTTGTGAATGAGAAGGCAGCAGAAATTGTGGTATTCTATCCTTTTTTTTTCTTTATTTATCTGCCCTACGACTATGCTTATGTTAATTGAACTGAGATTTTGTTTCATGTAACACTTTCGTTATAGGAACTCATGAAAAAAGGTTTGGATGAAATTGGATCTGAAAATTCTCAAGAATGCTCATGGAAAGATGATGTGTATTCAAAAGTTAAAGGACCAGAGAAAAAAGGCCGTGTTCGTTGTTTGGGAACAATATCTACTTCATCGCAGAAATCGACTTCATCATGTTCTCGAACAATGCAGCGTGATGAAAAGGTACTAGGGTTAGAGGCTCAGGTTGAAGAATTGAAGGCAGCTTTGGGTAATGTTTTATCAGTGTTTCAAAGACAATTTCCTAACGAGAACGTAGATATTTTGGCTTCTGCTACTCGTGTAGCCAATAAAGAGGTAATATATTTCTATAGCAGCGTTAATGTAGAATAAATTCATCTTTTAAAATATATTCATCTGCTTGATTGTGGTAGGATTGTGGAACTTGAAATGTAGATCATCTTTCAGATAATATCTAGGTTAGGTATGTTGCTTGATTGTGGTAGGATTGTGGAACTTGAAATAAAAATAGGTGATGGAAAAAGGAGCATCCGTATGTGTCTTTAGTACTTCATAGATATATAAATAGGTGACTGTACATGACATTTAGAGGTTAATACTTCTTATTGTGATGAAATTGAGTGATAATTGCATTTGAAGATCGTGGTTTATTCATGTAAGTTATGACAGTAATGTTGCTATTGGCTTCAATTTCCTTAAATAAAAAAAAAAAAAATTGTGCTCGAGGAAAGTAAAGACTAAGGAACCCTTTTGTGTTTTGGCTGTGATCGTAGATCAGAAATCATGTGTTGGATTATCCTAGCATACTCTTACAACTTCAGCAGAACATAAGTCATTGTTGAATTATCCTAGCATATTGGAAGAAATTTAAGTCGTATTATCTCATATTTATTAAATTTTAAATTATTTCATTTATTATCAGTTGACTTTAAATTAGATGTTTAATAACATGAATATAAACTTTTTTAAATTAGATGTTTAAATCATAGAATAGGGATAGGAAAAAAAATCTAGCCTAATTCTCACATAGCTTCTCTCATCGACCTTTAAATCGTTACATCCGTGCTGACTTGGACTAGACCAGTCCACTTCAATTTTGGGCTTGGACCTTGGAGATGTTGCGAGGTTTGCCATAGGGATAGAGGTGTTTGGTCGGTTGGAATGTCCTTTTCATTTTTCTTGTAGGTTGCTAATTGCCAGCAAATGGAAACAGACAGTATATACAACGTTGTTATTTCTTACTTGTGTGCTTGAAAATAGCTGTCAGGTAACAACTAGCAAGGAATATTATATACCCCAGCTTCATAGAACTATAAATGCTAGCTACGGATCAATATTTGCTTACAAACCAGAATTTATTTGAGACAATATATCCATTTGATGAGGTTCAGATGTTAGTCTGATGGATAACTAATAGTATTTTTCTATGTTGTTCCGACAGTTCATTTTTTTTGAAGTATTCATAGAAAAAATTGAACAAACTCGTATCAAACACATATCCGTATACGATACTCACATCCGAGTAACATAAGTAATTTTAGCAGAGGTGCTGTGATCCATTGGTCAACATTCAATGAAAGAAGCTCTCTGTCAGTTGAATTATAAACATATACTTTTGAGCTTTATGCAAATTAAGTTACTATTTTTATTTAATTATATTTTTACCTTTTGAGCTTAATTCAATAAATATATATTGACATAACATATACTTTTTAGGTACCTGATGCTGGTAGTGCTCCAAATTTGTCACCAATAATAAGGTCTTCAACTTCTAGTCATCAAGTTAATGAAAATGAAGACGGTAAACTACTTGATTATTTTATTCTTCTATGTTGACTTCATTACTTAATTGCTGCACATTGGTTAATATTTGTCAATTTTATGCAGATGTTGCTTGATAGGAATATTCATGAGATTTGGATTACTTATTTCACTGTATTATGACTTTAGCTTGCGACTTCTATTTAGCTTGTAAAACTTATATAATTAAGACAATTTATTTGTAATTTTATTTTTAATATTATGAAATATTTTGTACTTTCTTATAATGGTTTTTTTACTTTCTTATAATGGATTTCTTATCTTGGATTAAATTATAAATATATCAATATTAGTAATTGAAAATATGAAAAAAAATTATTTTTATTGACCTCTATACTGACAGTTCATATAACAACAAAAAATGTATAGTATACTGATCGAGTAAACCGTCAGTTAATTTACGACAAACGGTCGCTATAGGTTAATTGTATATTTTACATTTTAATCTATACCGACGGACACAAAAAAAAACCGTCGGTATACGTATATCAATGGTATCTATACCGACGGATACAAAATCCGTCAGTATAGATACGGTATCTATACCGACGGTTACAAAAGCCGTCGGTATATATGCGATATCTATACCGACGGATTTTATATCCGTCGGTATAGATTCGACATCTATACTGACGGATTTTTTATCCGTTGGTATAGATACCGTATCTATACTGACGGATTTTGTATCCGTCGGTATAGATACCGTATCTATACTGACGGATTCTGTTTCTGTCGGTATAGATGCGATATCTATACCGACGGATACAATATCCGTCAGTATAGATGTCGCATCTATACCGACGGATACGAAATCCGTCGGTATAGGTAAGGTGTAAAAGGGGCTACCCCAACATAGGCTATACCGACGGTAGTGACATTAGTGACGCATGAAACCGTCGGTATAGGCTATACATCCTATTCCGACGGTCACCACTTCCGTCGGTATAGGTCTATACCGACGAGGGTTTTACCGTCGCTTAATTTTTTGTCGGAATAGTCATTTTGACCGTCGGTATAGGGTTTTAGGACTTTTAGCGACGGATTTTGAGGATTTACTGACGCTTTTTGAACCGTCACTATATGGCAATTTGTTTGTAGTGTATATTTTATTGATTGATAAATCAATATTTAATTTGCATACACATAAGATTGTTTATACATACATACATATATATTCATAATTCATTCTTTCAAAATAAAATTACCTTAATTAAAAAAAAAATAATGCAAATGTTTCAAAATTTAGAAATAATTTATACATACATGGTTATTTACCAATTTAGAATGTTTTATTACAAATTTTAGGCTATTTCATCCACTTCTTGACTTTTTTCTACCATAGCTTCTTAGTTCTTATCTAGGTCATCTCAAATCCTAAAATGTATTATTATTTAATAGTTAAAATATTTTTAAAAAAAACTCTCACATTATTTTACTTTTTAAAAAATATAAATTCATATATTTTTATTGTAACTAAATAAATATTTATCATTTGATTTGTATCAAAATAACTTGTCATTTCAAACGAAAACTTGATTTATTTAGGTACAAATTAAAGATTAAAATTTATTTAGATATAAATTAAAATATAAAATTTTATTTAAATATAATAAAAATATAGGATTTAGAAATGATAATGTTCAGAGACATTTTTTTGTTGTTGTTATTTTAGCCTTACTCAATATATATTAGCAAATTATACTAATGGATAATCAATATCATAATAAAGAACATTTATTAAATTAGCGAGATTAAGGTCTAGTTCATAAAGTTTTTAATTAAAAAACGGTTAAATGAAAATTCAAACTGATAAAATTGATTGAACTAAATGAGTAGATTACACATGTCGAAAAAGCTTTAATTTTTTTCTTCAAAATTTAATATTTTATTTAATGGTATTTTAATTAAAAATTATGATAAAACTTTTACCATTCTACTATTTTGAGTTTATTTTTTAGGATAAAACTTTTGATGTTGTTCAGCCGGCAAGGAGCCAGCTTGAAGATGGATCAGATTTGGTCTTGTAATTAAGGTGTAAACAAGATATTTGTACTCGTAAGTTATTCGAATTTATTAAAAAAAATTAAAATTCGGCTCGGTCATTATCGAGTCGAGCTCAAGCAGCTTGAGTTATCGAGCGAGCCGAATTCAAGTACCTTAATGCCTATTTGAATAGTTCGCGAGCCTAATTAAGTTTTTTTTTTTTTTTTAAATATATATTTTTTATTTTTAATTACTATTGCAAAAAATCTTAATTCGAACTCGAACACAAATAATCGAGTTTGAAGTCGAGCATTAGAATCGAGTTCATCGAGCGAGTTCGAATAGTTCGATTTTTATCTCGAATCGGATTTGAGATTTAAAAATAAAACTCGATTGAACTCGAAACAAACATTAAACTGTGAATTTTGAATCGAACTCAAACTCGAACATTTTACTGCTTAAATTCGATTAAGTTCGATTACACCCTTACTTTAAATGTCTATTCTTCATCTCCCATCTCTATTCCTATGTCATGCTCCTTTTCCCCTCTATATGCAACAAATTAACAATTAAGAAAGGTTATTGATTTAAATAAAAAAATATATGAAAAATTAAGAGGAAAAAATACTCAAAATCAAGAAAAATTATTTTAAACAATAAATATCTTACCATTCAGATTTCAAATGATAATCTCCTAAAAAACTCCATTCATATTTCATTGGCCAAAGAAGAATCATTCCGTCGAGTAGAGAGCAAATCAAGCCATCACATCTAGACCTGTCCATGGTCGGGTAACTCGTTCAATTCGTATTGAATCAGACTTGAACATGATTTTTTTATGATCTGGGTTGGTCCGACCCAACTCGGATTACTGTTTAAGTATTAAAATATTTTTTTATTTAAATTTAATTATAAAATATATATAAATATTAATAAAAAATAATTTTTTAATATTTTAATATATTTGAATAATAAAACAGGTTTATACAGGCCGGCCTGGACCCAACTCGAATGAGCTTAGACATGATATTAAAAAAAAATTTGGGCCACGACTCGGGTCATGGACAGATTCACATCCTTCATGTTTTATCTCTTTTTACAGATTTTGCTCTTGATCTTCTCTCGTGATCAAAATAAAATAAAAAAGGAAAGAAAAAATTTTGAATAAAAAAGAAAAGAAAGAAAGAAAAAAGAGGGATGGAAAATCTGTGTTGATTAGAGGAAAGAGATAAAATGTTTGAGAATTATGGTGATTTGGAGTAGCAAATGAAATATGAATATATGATATGGTAACCGATTGAGGTGTTCATGAGTTGGACCGAATCACGATTCGAATTTTTTTAATATTTTTTATTTTAAGTTCAATTCAGGCTACCTCGCAGGCTCGAGTTATTATTTAAAAAATATTAAAATATTAAAAAAAAAATTATATTTTTAATTAAATTTAAATAAATAAAAAAATCATTAATAAATAATAATTCAACCAGGGTCGGGCAAGTCCGAATTGAAAAAATGTTTATCTACGAGAAAGTTTTTTTTTTGGCCATACACCTTATCTCTTCTTTTCTTCTTTGTTTTTTTCGCTCGTCTAGATCTGATAATTTTGAACACGATAAGATTACATGACACGAAAAAAAAACTAAAAAATGGCACAAAACCCTATATTAATACACGAACGTGACAAAATCTATATAATACTAATTATTAACGTATCAAAATTTATATAAATATATAACATCTTAAACATGATTATAACTTATAAAAATACACGAATATAATACGGATACATGAATTCATCCCATGTCCCATCTCCTTTCTCTCTTCCTTTTACTATTTCCAACTCATCCCAATAATTAAGAGGCATTTGCCACAAAATTAGAATATAAATTGGCCAAATTTTTGCATTAGAATGAGAAGCTCTTCTAACTTTAATAGATTGTTGATAATAATAGGTTGATCAAACCCTCCATTTTGACAAAAGAAAACGAAAAAGAAAAAAAGATATAAAAAAAAAAAAAGTCACATTGACTAGTTTTAATGTTCATTAACATAAAATTTCATATTTGTCCACATATGTAAAGGATGAAAAACAAAAAATGATGACACTAATCTAACAAAATAAATAAAAATAAAGAGGAGAGAGGAGATAAACTTTTTTGGGCCAAAAGGTAGTAAAGAAGTTAAAGACATCTTAATTTTTTATGTACACGTTAAAAGCACAAAAAATAGAATAAAATAAAGTGAGTAAAGAGAAAGGAAAAAAAAAAAAGAAAAAAGAAAAAGGATTAATCTTTGGGCATATCCCCTACACCACCCAACAATATTACATTACATCACATAGATATAGGATTATTATCTATATTATTAAGTATTAATCATGTTTTTAAAATGACATCAATTTAATTAAAAAATTAATTTAATTTTAATAAATAGATAAATTAAAGAACATAAATGTTATTTAATGTAAAATTTTAAGTTTTTTAATTAATTTTATTTCTTAAATTTGCAATTATCCGATTTAAAAAAACTATCCATTATTTGTACGTTACTTTTTAATTTTTTTTTCATTATTTATTTATTTATTTATTCATTATCAAAATCTAATATAGTTTTATATATATTTTTAGATTTCATTCGGATTTTTTTAATTAATTTTATTATTAAAATAATTTTTTTACGTCCCATTAAACTCCCCTTTGATAGATACACATTTTAGGTCTCTCTCTCTCTCTTTTCTCTTTCTCTTTCTCTTTCTCTTTCATAGGTTCTCTCTCTCTCTCTCTCTCTCTCTCTCTCTCTCTCTCTCTCTCTCTCTCCCTCCAAAGGGCCCCAAGTAAGTTTTCTCTCTCCTCTCACTTCCATCTCTTTTCCTTTCTTTTCCGTCTTTCTCTCTCTTTGCTTTTTCTTTCTAACAATTTTTGAATATATGGGTCCTTACTGCTTTGTTGTACTATTAAACCTTTCATTTATATTTTCTATTTATTTATTTGTTTGTTTGAGCTTTGGAGGTGAAATTGTGAAGGAGATCTAGGAGTTTTATAAAGTTTCCAATTTGAAAGCCCCGAAATTGCAATAAAAAACCCAAACTTTTATTCAAGTTTTGTTTTTGTGGTTTTTTTTAGCTGTATTTAGTAGATCTGATTATGGGTTTTGATGCATGCAGAATTTGGATCTTGGGAAAATGTGGGAAATTAGAAATTAGTTTGAATCTGAAAGTTTCCATCTTTCTGTTGGGTATATTTAGATTTCCATTTCTGTTGCTTTGGAATCTTAGATTTTTCCATTTCTGTTATATATATATATATTTTTTTTATTTACTGTGGATTGAGATATTGGTTTCCATAATTGGATCTGCGGAAATGTGAAGGCTGCCGGTATTGGAGGTGGGTTTTTCGTTTAGAGTTAGAAATGTGACATATTTTGTTACCCTTTGTGTTCTCGGGAACCAAACAGATTATTAGGCATTCTTTGAATTATGAATGTTATTTTTCATCTGATCTTTCTTTTATTTGGCTTTGTACGTATTTGGATCTGGCTTGTTTTTGCTTCATGTAAATGCATTGAATTTCGTATTTGAGGCCTTAGTTTTTGTTTGAATGTTTCTGTTTTCAGTTTTGTTTCCATGTTCATTGCCTTTGTGGGTTATTCAATGGGAATGTCAAGCATGATTTGAATGGCATTGATGGAATAATTTAAATCATGGTAAAAGTTTAATCGTTATGTTTGTCTTTGTTGACTGTCTATAGCTTCATGGATGACGATGCGTTAAACATGCGTAATTGGGGTTATTATGAGCCGTCCTTTAAAGGACATCTTGGTCTGCAGCTCATGCCAAGCATGGCTGAGCGGGACTCGAAGTCTTTTGTTCCTGGGCGTGATCCAAATCTCATGGTTACTCCCAATGCTGCCTTTCACCCGTTGGACCGTGTTGTTTCAGAGGCACCTATCCCCATGAATTATGTTAGGGATAGTTGGATTAGCCAGAGAGAAAAGTTTTTCAACATGTTACCAGCCAATGCTCTTAATTATGGCATTATTCCGGAAACTTCGGCAGCTCATTCGTTGCCAATTTTGCAGCCACCACCCGATTCTTCAACGAGAGATGAGAGGGTGGTGGGTAGAGTTGAAGAGCCAGCAGCTACTAAGGAAGATGTTGAGTTGAAGAAAAGGCAAGGCGGGGCTGCCCCAAAGACACCAAAGGCCAAAAAGCCTAGGAAGCCAAAGGATGATAATACCAATTCTACTGTTCAACGTATGAAGCCAGGAAAGAAGATTATGGATATTAAAATAAATGGGTATGACATGGATATTTCTGGGATCCAAATCCCAGTTTGCTCATGCACTGGAACCCCTCAGCAATGTTATCGATGGGGCTGCGGTGGTTGGCAATCCGCTTGTTGCACCACAAATGTATCGATGTATCCTTTGCCGATGAGCACCAAGAGGCGTGGTGCGAGGATAGCTGGGCGAAAAATGAGTCAGGGGGCATTCAAGAAGGTCCTGGAGAAACTTGCAGCTGAAAACTATAACTTCAGTAACCCAATTGATTTGAGGACTCATTGGGCTAGACATGGTACCAACAAGTTTGTCACTATCAGGTAAGAATTAAATTGTTGGTAATGATAGTGGGATTCCATTGCTTATGGTCTGCTTAACCTGTATATATTTCTGTGGCCTTCTGCTGAGATCTTTTGATGCCTTGTAGTTCATGAATTTTCAGTCATGATAATGTTTTAAATCTTTCGAACATTTTAGTTTTACATTTATGCTTGTGCTTTAAGAACATCCAACGTCTTTAAGTTGTGGATGAGTTTTTATTTGTTGGATCCTGATGGATAATCTCCTTGCATCCACTCGGCAAGTGTTATTAAAGATTGGCAGTTGTATGCATGCTGCTTTTCCTGGCTATCTTTTAACTGACATCAATGACATTTTGTTTATTCCATTTATTTGCATAAAATTCTGAATGATTATTCAGTAGTTATTGTGATCTAATCTAGTGTTTTCTTTACCTAATTGCATAATTGTATTTGTTTTATTGAAGGGTCCACTTAACCGGTGTCTATAGGTATCAATTAAGGACCGGTTTAGGAAGTTTTTCGCATTTAATATATTATTTTATTGAATTTAAGAAAAGGTAAGTTATTAATTATATATGTTTTATATAGATGTTACCTTAATAGACACTGGTTAACATTTTTTTTTATTAAAATCCTTTCATTTTTTTTTTGGAGAAGAGAGTGGGTTTAAGCATTTACTTGGAGAACAAAGTCCGAGGTCTAAAATTCTTAGTCTTGTCCCCTTTTGTTAAATATAAATGGGATTTAATTTATATTTTTGGAAAGCAGTTGATTTGGAATGAAAGATGTGATTAGTTTTAAGCTTCAAAATTGTAGAGTTTTTTTTAGAGTTCAAGCTTAAAACGAAATTGCACTGATAATGAATTAAGATGAGTTCATATAATAATAAATTTTATGATCGAAAATGAATATTTAGTTTTATTATATGTTAAGTAGAAATTCTGTAAGAAAAGTAGAATTGTGGATTCAAGTTGAATATTGGTGTATTTAAACCATCATTTGTACTGAGTTTCTTACCACATTGCATTATTCGACCAAGAAGGCCTGGGTAATTGAAGAATTGATCTCTGCTTTTTAGTTGTGTGAGATCCATGAGGTCAAAAGGATCTCAATTTAGTATTTTTGTAACCTTTAAATGTTTCTTAAAATTTTAATTCAATGTTAGTTATTTTTGAAATGTTGTCAATGATCATGAATTATTTGATCTAAATTATTCGATCTTATGGGGAATTTTCGGAAAGCAATTGATTTGAAATGAAGAGATTATAGAAGGAAAGAAGACCATTTAGTATCACATTTCCATCTCACCAGGAATACAGGTCACCCGGCTATATCAGCTCGCTACCAAAAGGATATCAACAATTATATATATGATAATCAACATTAACCAATAAGCAAATGTCTTTTGTATTTAACTAGCAAAAGGGGAATTTACATTACAACTAGGAGAGGAGATATATTGCCCCCATTTTACATTGATTTTATTGAAATGAACAACGGCTAGCTAAGCTCGCTAAGTTTAGAGCAAAAGTGTCAAAAGACTGGCCGCTATCTCTCAATCTCTCTTCTACTTAGATTTTGCCTCCATTTTCAACTTGTACTACATAACCCAAAAAGGAAAAAAAAAAAAAAAAAAAGCAGAAAAAAGTGGGAAATCTTAAGATTTTTCAGCCGAACTATAGCTGCTGGTTCTTAAAGGCTAGAAAAGATGATTGATAAAGCTCTCTCCAATTTCATATCTCACAAAGAAAAGAGATAGAGACAGAGATCAAGCAAATTAATAAAGAAAGAAAAAAAAGGTTAAAAACTAATGTATACTCACAAAATCAAGAGTAAAAAAGGGAAACAAAAATTGTATGGTGGGACACTTGACAGATGACATCCTTTTTTATATCTCTTTTACATTTGTCAAGTCATAAACACACAACAATCTAATATAAAAAGGTAGATAAACGCATTCTCTTTCAAAATTCTTTTTGTTTTCTCAAAAAAAAAAAAAAAAACTTTCAGAATCTTCACTAATTTAGATATGAGAGTACGTCTCGAAATATAAAGTACGACATCATTTTAATTTTAATTTTTTTTTTTGTACTTTATCAAATCCAACTCACCTTACTCCGACAGTTATTTAAACTCACCAACTTCACCCATTAGAATACCTCAATAATGCTCCCTTTTTTTTTTCTTTTTTTTTTTTTCTTCTCTCTTCCCAATTCTTTTATTTTTACTACTATCTTTTTCTTTTCCCTTCTGTCTCTCTTTCTCTCTTTCACAGATACAAAGTAAGATTTTCACTGCACCTGGCATGAGCTTAAGAGCATATTTCTCTGCGGAATTTGCATGTGGGGATGTTTTTGTAAATCCCTTCCTTCATCTCTCTCTCTCTCTCTCTCTCTCTCTCTCTCCATGATCAGGATTTCTCAAACTGGGAAATTGGTCCCATATTTACTACACTATTTTGTTAGCAGATAATCTGCCATATGAGTTTGCTGCACTGTGCTTATTACATGGTTCAATTGATATTATTTGGTTTCAGGATTAGAAAAGAAAGTGAAGTTCCACTAATTGATGAGACCAGACACAAGGGTGGTATGGATTTGCAGCATCATACAAATGCAATCGAGTTCGACATCGAGTTCTGGCCTGTGGAACATCCTAAGGAGCCCACAAGATGAAGATTGGCCTGTAAAATGCCCAATGCCAGCTTCTTCTTCGATCATTGTACGTTATATTGTTCCTATTTTCCGCTCAGAATTTTATGCATTTGCTATAGCTAGCATTTCTTTGATTGGAATAGTTCATTTACCGGAAGAAGTTTGGATTAAGCCTACTTTTTTTTCTTTTCTTTTTTACTGTTTCCTGTTCTTACAATATGATTTGACAACTTTACTTTTCTTTTTTCAATTACCAATAAAAAAACAAAGAAAAGCCCATACAAAGGGCATTTAAAGGATATAATTTCACCATATTTAGGGACCTTTCTACTAGCCAAAAAAGAAGAAAAAAGACGGATGACTACAGTAGGGTTATAGTGCCTAGAAATGAAATTTCTGGGTAACCTCACTTGCCAATCTTTTTGGTTAAATTTTTCCATAATTTAGACACAGAGTCAATTCATGGTGGTTTTAAGCATATCTATTTACGAAGACTAACAATTTTTCTGACATGAAAAATACATTTTTTTTTCCCTTTTCAAGGATGGAAAAGGCCATGAAAAAAGGGTTGCAGCAGAAATGGTGAAGAAAGGAATTGCAGACAGTGGTGGCTAGAAAGCCACTAGTAAGAGCAGTGCGGAAAAGGCATCACACTTCACCCGCGACGACCACATAATGAAGCCCCCCACTCCCAACTCAGAACCTTACCATTTTCTAAATGCTTCAGGAATTCCACAAGTTCAACTCTTGAAAAGGTACATGCAAAAAACAATACACAAATTTTCCCATCCTTTTCAATCCTCTGTAATGCTTGGTTTCAAATGCATTTGAGAAAGATGAGAAATTCATCAATGGAGATTTTTTGGGATGTACTCATAATACCACTCTTCTCTCTTTTAAGATTTGAACTCTAAACCCCCCAAGTTCTTGCCATTGTAGTAGTCTCTTAAAAATTCTAAGCAATTCTTGGCTAGGGATGATGAGTAATGATTGCTCTGATATCAACTGTAAAGATCTGTATTCAATATGGGAGGAGTTATTCCCTTTGATTCAAAGGATCTCACAGTTTTTACGTATATATCATAACGAATTCTCCCATATTCTCAGTGTGGGAATGTTACAAATTTGGTAGCTTTAAAACTTCAGTAATGGCCAAAGCAAGAACCAGATTGTAACCATACTTAACTCCAAAAAGAGATGGACACAAACAAGCACTTGCTTTTTTGTTCTTTTATCTAATCCTTTCAAAACCATAACAATTCGCAGAAAGAACAAATGTAGAACTAGGAACCCAGTCAAGCAATAGATGGCTCAGCAAAGGCAAAATAGCAAAGGGAATCCAAACAACCAAACAAGCAGAAAGCATTAGAAAAGGTTCCTCGGTTTTCAATACCTACGTCATCCGGATTCGGACATGAGTGTTGGACATAAATGTGTCCAACACGGATTTGCTCAATTTTTTCTATTTTTTTTTTTATATATATTTAGATCATATCTTCATACCCATGTCTGAATATATCTTGGATACAAATGTCAAATACGAATATTTTAAAGAAAATAAAAAATCCGGATAACATAATCATTACAGTCGAGGGGACCAGCTTTCTACTAAAATCCTTCCTCTGACCACTTTCATCTGCTGAAAGCATGTGCTAACTACAAGGCTGTCCAACTCTAATCTGAAATGAGATTTCTTCTATCTTTCCTTTTACAAAGATTATCCTCATATTTTAGGCACTCCTGCTTCATTGCACTAACAGTAATTACTTATTTTTCAATTTTCATGATATAATGTGTGCTATGACCTATGATTCTACTATCTTCTATGCAGTATCAAACCCATAACTTTTTTTTCTTAAACATGATCTTCTTTAACTTTAACAAAAAGGATGAATTATTTTCTTTAACTTTAAGGAAAATGATTTCAGTGTCAAAGCAACATGTCAGCATGCAGCATGTGGGGACAAAGCTCCATTTGCAATTTAGCACTGATGAATCACAACAGACACTCTTTCCTACTAACCAGTTACAGTCTTAGACAGAAATCAGACATAAAAAAGAGAGGAAAAAAACTGTAGCACTTTTTGCCTGCAATATAATGTTACAGGTTAATAAAAAGAAGGGCATACATCAGAGAGACTCAGAGAGAGAGAGATGTAGTTTTCACCTGTGGGTCGGGGAGAGTGAGGAATTTGTCCTAAAAGTTCAGGTAAAGGTGTAAGCTATAAGCATTTGTCCTTCTCTCTCATAATTTCTAAGATCCAAACAGAGGGTAGTTTACCTCTAAAAACCGAGCAGGAACCCGGAGTCGGAAGAAAGCTGTGATTCAATCCTTCCTGCAAGTGCCTTGAGGTATTTGAACAAAAACTAACTCGTCTTGAACGAACTTTATTCTACAAGTGAAATACAAAGAGCAACAGCCATGCCAAGTGTTAGTGAGATTAATTGCACTGCAGTACTTTTCAATGTTGTGTTGCTATTGTTATTCATTTCTGCAAGCACTCCGGCAACGGCAATGTATATAAATCCACCAGCTGTAAACCCCTGCATGAAAGGAAATAATAAAAAAATTGTAAACTTGAGGCCACGGCCACCAAAAGTAACTCATCCAACATGCCTCGCAGGTCACCCTATTACCTCAATCAAAGATGACTGTCCAGGATCTTGTCCCAAAAGCAAAGCCTACAGGAAAAGCAACAAGTTTTTAACTAGTTTGCCTATCATTCGAAGTAATAATTGCACTAGCTGCAGAGAATACTGACCATAGCAGTTCCTGCTAGTGCCACCAGCGCCGAAAGAAAGTTGAAGAACAGGGCTTTTGAAACACTGAAACCAGATCTTACCAATATACCAAAATCACCAACCTGCACGGAAGAATAAACCAAGCCATGGAATTGAAATAATAATCAGTAAAATTAAATATGAGGTTATCCAAAAGCAAAAGTTCAAACCACACCTTTTAAGAGAAACTCCATATTATGCTCCCATTTTATCACGTTAGAGGAGTTATAATGGTTCAGTAATACAAGGGATGAAATTTGTGTGTGTGTGTGCATGGTGGGGGTGGTTTGGAGGGTTAGTAAAGAAGGTAATGCGGTTCTCCTCCCACTCAAGATAAACCAGAGTGCCTACTCAGATAGGTTGGCTACTTGTCTTTTGTGGAAGCCACAGGAGCAATCAAATCAAATCTCATATTGAACTTGGACCATAAGAACTAAGAATAAACTCAACATCTTTTTTTTTTTTGTTGGTACTATGCAGAAGATAGGGCTAGAACCCTAGCCCTGCCAGAACTCTCACCCCTACCGGGGATGGGTTAACCATTGGGGCCAAGCCCCAGGTCCGAATGACCTCAATGTCGCTTTCCATGGTTGTTTGCCATTTAAAGAACTCCCAGAAGTTCAAGTCATTCCCTAAGCTTCAACATGATAATGACTACTTCATACCTGGATGAATTTCTCAAATCACAATAGACCAAATCTAAATGAGGCTTCTGAATTCAAAAGTTACCAAGATTTTGGGAAGATTAAGGTCTTGACCTCAGAATGCTAAATGACATTTGTAAAGAAATCCCCAATTCCCGAACTAAAGAGGGTAGGCATGTAAAAGACTGTATTTGGCTAATCCTCAATGCTCACAAACCATCATGGCATGTCAATCAATGATGCCATGCCAAAATAAAGCAAAACATTCAATTATCAGTAGTATTATGCTTGCTAGAAGATAAAACATATCCATGGTCCATTAATATGAAACATAGTCTAGGCATGGAAACTATTGGGATGCAGCATCACATGAATAATGCAGCATCACATTGTTTCTTCAATCAAATCATGATTCAGACACATTGTATCTTCAACCTTTCTTCTTCCCATTTTCCATATTACATGTATATTACAAAAAATATCAATGTTGTCTTCAAATTTTAAGGACATCTTTAGAAAGGCATAAATTACGCTCATCAAATCATAAAAGAACTCAAACCTCTTGGGGAAGCTCATGTGCAAGCAAAAATAAAGTTCTGGACCACCCACCAACAGATCCATAAAGCAAAAACGCACTTCCTAAAGCCACCCCATCAGTAAAATTGTGCTGCAATAAAAGTACATAATGTCTAATTAAATAAAATATTTCCCGTCAATCTAGTATATTAAGTAAATCAAGCTGAAAAGAACTATTGTTCAGGGACAAGAAAATTAAATTTCAAGAATACACACACAGAAAACATACTTACAACACCATCAGAGATTAGATTGAGATAGCCAAACACCAGGTTTGATGGTGAATGAGAAGTTTCCTTTTGTACCAAGGTTTTAACACTATTTGCACAGCCATCTGCAGGATTTATATCTGATTTATCACCACTGGCACCAGCAGAACTCTTTCTCTGTTGGATGCAATAATGTCACATGATGTTTAATATTCATTTAAAAATTGAAGTTCAAACTACATTTCAATGTTGTCATTAGAAATTTAGAACTCTTCAAGTGTTCTACATGTCACTGTAGTCATTTTCTTCAAGTTCAAGCTTCCCTTTCATAAATAACTTTTAAGGAATTTAATTTCCAAATGGGCAATTTATCTTTACTAAAATCGTAACAAATGTTCTATTCAAGACACAAACAGACGCAGGACAGATATTTTATCAGTCCATCAGAAATGTGTTTCGTAACTGGTTCACACACTTTCCCAAAACATATCTACCCTCCATGCAGTGCAACCCAGTTTCAATTCCAGAATTTGTAATAATGCCATAGCCAGCAAATATAAGTATAGCCAGTCTCAGTTGTATGTATCTGTAGTACAACAGACCTCCATGTAAAAGTTTAAACCTTACCTTTCGAATTTCACGCTGAGTTGCATTATCTCCATTCAAAGAGTCGTCTGATATGTCACCTAGTGATTGTGAACTGTTGTCATGAACATCATCATCATTTTTCAATTTTTTATTGCTCTTCTGATGATGGTGGTGATGACCATGGCTCCATCCACTAGCCCCTCCAGAGTTTTCTTCGACATATCTGACCACCTTTTCCACAAGAAGAAACAGTACTATCCCAGCTGTGACATACAGAAAGACCACCATGACAACACCATCCAAAATAAGATCAAGCGAAACAACAGAAAAAAAATAAGAGATAACCTTGTATGAAGGCATTTGTATCAAAAGATATGCACATCCATAAAGTATTATAGCATCACCTATTCCAAAGCAGATAAATGCCTCTTCCTTTTATTTTTTCTGGAGTTACAGATTCCACAACAAATTTATGCAATACAAAAGCTTATAAGATTTCAAATGACAGGTTTTCAACATCAACTCTAGCTCAAGGAAAAGCCAAAATGCGTTCTCTCCAACAAATCCAGCTATAAAACAAAAGTTTCTCATCAGCCTTTCATTAAATAATTATTTGGCACACCCGGTCATTTGGCTCAATGGTAGGTGCATGTATCCTCCTCCTCAAAAAGTTGCGTTTGAATAGCCCCTTCCTCATAAAAAATGGATTATTTGACTCCAAGAGAAACCTCCATCTCCATGACTAGTAAAAATCCATCAATTATGCAGGGACAAAATCTTTAAAGTTTTTCACTTTTATTTATTTATTTTCTGTTTTTGGTATTTCACTTGGAGAAAATTCTATAATCTCATGCATTAGACTCCCATCTATTCGTTAACTGCAACCAAGCAGCGTCAATGTTCTTAAACTATATCTGTTAACACTTCATATCAAGCAATCAAAATTCTCAAAACAAAGCCTCATTTAGTCTTAGTAGTTACCAAACACTCTTGTAGGTACAAAACCCTAGGTTCAAACACAGGCTCTTCCCCAAAATCTTTCTTGATTTACAGAAAACAAAACCAAAGCATGTATGGCACAATGTGAGTGTTTGTGTGTTTGGTCTGTGTCAATGAAGATTATTCAACTTCAGGAGAAGCATGCAACTGATAATGTTTCTCATCTTTTCTTTTTCCTTTTTCATAATAGAGTATGATTCATGATCAAGACTAATTTCATACCCACATCTCAACCTAGGCACCACAACCATTCTAGATCACTATAGCTCCAGAGATGATTTCTCCTTTGAAATGATTCTATATTTAGTTTTTTGTTGCTCTATAAACTTTATTGAATTAGCTGCTTAAATTACTAATAGACAAATATACATACTCGTAACCACAATCTCTACCTTCATCCTACCAAACGAGTTACAAGCTATTCTTTTATAAAATATATGTGCATGAGTTTCATACCATAGACAGCCTCAGAGCAGGCAAAGGAGTGATGTCACCCATAAAGTAAGTAATATATGAAAAAAACAATTATGAGAAAAGTAACATTAAGAAACAAGCTTCATTTATCACTACTCAGTTCCCACTCAACTGCACTAGGGATCCACAAACTTCACAGGAAGGTAATGTAGGTAATTCAGGATGTTGCCAAATTGTCAAAAAAAAGTTCTCTAGGTAACACCCTTCTTGCTAGTATTCCACTCATTCATTGTCTTATAATAAATTAAATAGTTAAAAGGAATCAGTGGACAGCAATTAGTGTCTATGGACCAGGCCAGGCCCAGTTGGCTTTTCAAAAGCCCTAACCAAGGCCCAGCCCGATGGGCCCAACAGACCTAAGAGGCCCGAAATTTTTATAAAAAAGTATTAAAATATTCAAAAAATATAAAATACTAATATTTTAATATTTTTAAATATATTTTAGAATCAAAATTAAATAAAAAACTAATTTTTATTAATAAAAAAAGGGCTTGAAAAAATGTGTCCAGGGCCTGGCCTGTGGCAAATCAAGCCAATTTGGAGAGAGATCTCATGACATATAAGAAGTCATCTACCTAAAATAGTGACAGTTGATAGAATCATCTTGACCATTTCTTGCATGCTTTTTTTATACATCAACCATGTTGAGCTGATGAGCATTGCTTCATAACTCTTCTAACATCAAGGAGCAGAATCTCTGGCACTTCTTTCCTGAATTAATTCTTACATGAATTGCTTAAAACAACAAGAAGCAAAATCTATTTCCTACAGTACGTGGACAAAGATTTATTAAGGTTCACAAGCAAAGACAAATGAACATATTGAGCAGATCCTAAATATGTAACACCTCACACTCTCACATTTACTTAAGTCACTGTCCTACTAAAACTCACACTTTCTACCAATCATAATTTCTTTTCACCATAGCAACAAACTTTCAACAGATTTCCCTTCAGCATTATAGAAGTCTAACTGATTGAGAAAACATGGAACATATTAATTCATCAATCTTATGATATGCATTTCAAATTTTCAATAGTGATATGAATTTGTACAAGAAACTTCTTACATCACTGCAGATATAAAGAAATGATAAGACCAGCCTACCAATATGTTCCTGGCATATCATGCATATATATATATGTCTGTAGCTAATAACTGTGTATAAAACACTTGTCTAATATTCTGCTACTTACCAAGAATGGACAAGCCCACGGAAAGATCCTTTAAAGAGTGTGCATGCATATGATCATGCCCAGTATGAGCAGGATGGGCATTATCCACGTGGTCATCATGTGAGTGGGAGTGTTCACCACCTACAAGACAGTTCATTGGTTAGTGACTTAACTAATAGCATAATTCAACCAGCAAAGCATTGTACAGACTGCCCTAACACAAATTCTGTCAACTTGTTTGGCATTCTGAATTTAAGATTTGACCCTTTTTTTATTAAATTGATAAAATCAACAAGCAGATATAGAAATAAAAGAAAGCCTAACAATGATGCTTTGGTTACCCGACTATCCATAATTTCACATATTCTCTAGGAGCACATCATAATGTTCATGAAAAGAAGAGTGTCGGTGCATGGCTAACATGACTAGATACAATAATTCCCTTGGGAGCCTCAGACTAAAGCTGAAGACACTTTGGTCCCATACAACTATCTACTTAGGCTACTCAGGAGTTACTACTCCAGATTTAATTGCTGTTTTAGGCTTTTTGTTAGGTTGGGGTATTAAAGTAACATGCATTTGAAGGAACATACTAAAGTCATGGTCCATTTGAAACTTGTTTCATGTGAAGTCATATTATGGAGCCTTCAATCTTTGATTATTTTACATTTGTGTTTTTCTTTTCTTTTTCCCCCTTTTTCGAATCAAGAATGCCAAAAGTCCTTTTGTGCGGAACTATCAAAACATCAGTACAACCTCTAAATCATGCAGGGTATATATTGCTTCCTTGAGGCCCAAGCAGTAGCCTGGATGTTCAATAGCAGCATTGAACACCCGAAACCAGCTAATGGCTTGCAGATGCAATTTAATTCTGTGGCCTTACATGTCAGGACATACTCTACCATGTAAAAAATGTAAATGCAAAGTAAACCTTTCACTGATTGTCAAGGAAATTGAAGTCTATGGATTATATTGATCCCAGAACTAGAATTAAACTCATGCATTAAAGCCTCAAATATACCACAAAAATCATGGCTTATAACTATGTTGAACTATCATAAGTTGATAGATGATCAAAATCATACCAAAAGCATGCGGCAACTGGTGAAGAAAAGCATCTCCCAACATAGCTCCTGCCTGTAATATCAAGGTAAAATGAAATGTAGAAAACCATTTGAGAGAGAGAGAGAGGGTGCTTTGAATAATGAGCTCTGGATTTTGCTCAATCCAAAACTATGGAAAAATTAAAAGCAAGAAAGTAGACAAGGAGAATTATTCAATATACTAAAATCTGGTGGATTAGGGCTAAATGGTCACGAAAAAAATCATATTTCAGGATCCGTGTTGTAAAACAGAGAACCTCTGTTACAAATAAAAGTATAGTTACAGACAGTAAGCAAGGGTAAGTTCCTCATAAAGTCATAGAAAGAAACTTATTCCAATCTTAAATTGGCAGGACGTGGAAGAGATTAAAAGCTAGAATTCAGAAAAGAATGACTTTGAGCCAGCTGCACACCATCACCAGAATCTTTCAAAGAATTAATTGAGAAACGCAAACCACGGAAAACAAGAAGCTCCAGTATAAGCAAATGTTGGGTGCTTTTTGGGAGCATATGCCCTATGCAACCTCTCTAATGTGAGAGCAAATGCTTTTTACTCCCAAACAAGGAAAAATACAGGAATTTCACAAAAACAAGAATAGCAAGAGCTTCATCGTGTGGGTTGTTGCCCTAACTGACCAAACCACTGGGAGGATAAAGTTAACAAGTGCTCAACTCTTTCATGCCATATAATCAAGCAATATTACCTGTTCATCTGTAGCAAGGAACTATATGTTCATAAGAAATCAATTAATAATGGCTCTATAAAGGGGCAACAAATGCCATAAGGAATATCAAATGTAAGCTCTTTGAAAGACAAAAAATAAAAAATAATTACCATCCTCTCTTTATCTTTTTCGCATGAATTTGATTATACAGTACACAAGGTAACTCCTTTCCTTCTCTCATTGGGTAATCTAAAAAGGTTTTATGGTTATCGATCGTGTCCTAGACAAGAAGAAATTAAAATGCAATTCCACATTGGTTGTTAATTTAACTTGTATATGCAAAAAGTTAACAAAACAAATACTTCAAAGAGACTTAAAAATACGTTCTTTTCACAGGAAACAAGCACAGAAATGAACGAAAATAAAGTAGATGTAACACCTTAATTTAACAAAACTAATGCACTCTTCTAAATTTAGTTCATCAAAAAACTTTTTGAGACCATGTTTTTTGTAACTAAAACTCACCTTATAGTTCACACAAACTAAGATAATTGTCAATTTGATTATACAGTAGACAAGGTAACTCCTTTCCTTCTCTCATTGGGTAATCTAAAAAGGTTTATGGTTATTGATCGTGTCCTAGACAAGAAATTAAAATGCAATTCCACATTGGTTGTTAATTTAACTTGTATATGTAAAAAGTTAACAAAACAAATACTTCAAAGAGACTTAAAAATACATTCTTTTCACAGGAAACAAGCACAGAAATGAACGAAAATAAAGTAGATGTAACACCTTAACTTTAACAAAACTAATGCACTCTTCTAAATTTAGTAAAACAGGATTTCATTTTGTCATTAAAAAACTTTTTGAGACCATGTTTTTTGTAACTAAAACTCACCTTTTAGTTCACACAAACTAAGACAGATAATTGTCAATTTGAATCTTTTTTGTTCTCGATATAAAAACAAACAGAATTGAACAACTATCCTAATTAGCATTCTGGACTAAAATGTTCAGAACAAATGATTCCTTTCTGAGAAACAATATATAACATCAGTAATTTGCTCAAAATAACAATAGTCATCATCAATCACAAAGGTTTTAAGTCCAATATAATAACATATAGAATATATACCCTTATCAGTTTTCCTAATTAACAGAATATTTTTCTTCAAAGGAAAGGTATGATGATCAAGAAGCTGATAAGGATGATGAGGTTCAGGAGGATAATGTTTAGAAAGAGAAGGAAGAGAACAATTAGGTTCCAAAACCCCCAGGAAATTTCTAGCAATCAAAGGCAAAAGGCATCCTCAAGGCAGTGGACCAGACCTTCAATGAACCAACACACAAGGATCTAAAAAGTTACTTACTGGAGTGAAGCACAAATTACAGATATTTGCATCTAAAAAACGTAGAAATATAACTAAGGCCTACTCCTGCCCTCAGAAAAGATTAGAAAAACTGTGACTATGTCCAGGATACACAGTATACTGAACAAACATATGCAGCAGGATTTTGCAATCCAGCCATACAAAAAGGAAATATCAGCAGATAATTTGAATCCTAATTTATGCAAATCTAACAATCTTATGACTCTCATGTCAGAAAAGGCAGAACATTACATAATTGAAGTTCAAGATGCTTGCCAATCAGTAAAGGCATTTTCCTAAATAATAGGAAAAATAAGAAACTCAAGCAGCAGAAGAGAAGCTCATGAAGCAGTATTTCAAATTATTCAGTCTTATATTTAACATTGAGGACTATTGGCCATCAAAACAAGGGATGGCAGAATTGCTCATGAAAATAAAGGATACAAATCATACAAGCACCTAACAGATACCAACAAGTTAAAAATTGTAATTCAAGAACGAATGAAGATTCATTATACATACTTGACATGAAACAGCAGTAATAACATAAAGGAAACAATTAATAGTAACAATAAATATTAAAACAAGGCTGCATATTGTGCAAGCACTCAACAGATGTTATCTTGACAATATTTACAATTAAAATTCATATGTCAAATAAAAAGGTTTGAAGAATCTAACCCCAAATAAAGCCAACGAATCAACAACTGCCTTGGATGGTTTTCCTTGTACTGCAATAACATAATCAAATTTTGAGCTCCATTATCAGGATTAGCATCTTAACACAAAAAAGGCAATAATTAATTCAGCGGAAAATAAAGCTGAAGTTATAAATAATTATGCTTCAACAATTAACTTACTAAATATCACGGGTAAAATAATCAGGCAAACAAGGGAAGCCAAGCTTACTAAGAGTGAGCATCCCAATGCACGCAACCAAAGGCCTGTCAAAAACACAAAAGTCCAAATAAGGCTCAAACCTCCTATCAGAATTGCATCAGTTATATGAACCATACACATTTTGGATGTTCATCAACAAAAATGCAAAGATCAATCAGAACAGAATAGAGGGATATAGCAGTATCCAGAAGAGTGGAGAAATTCCAGCACCACAAGCAATGCAGAATAGAAAAACAAAATCCAAGAGCATCATACCAATATCAGCATTAAACTCAATGGTTTATAACCAAAGATTTTCTGAACTATCACCTTGGAGACCATTTTAGAAGCAGAATTCAACTAAGTCTACCAGTCTAGTAAAAGAATGAAGTTTCTGGAATCAGTAATAGATATTTATGCAAATTCTTCTCCAATTAATTTAGCCAGCACACCTAATAAATGCACAAGTGTATGGAGCAAGAGTCAATTTACTGAATGTACTTACTTAAGCTCACATCACATTGATGCAAAGATATGTACGGCTATTGTAGCATTAGAATAGCACAATATGTTGCCTACTTTAAGGCAATTACACTTTCCCAATATGACCTACGGCAAGGTGGCATTCCGTTCAACATTTTCTGGAAAACAGTGTACACACTTTGCCTCAGGGACAAATGGCTAAATGATAAATGTTAGAAGCTTATATTATGTGTGATTAAACCCAACATGCCAAGCTGGTTCTGGCACTATAAGGAGGCAGGCCACCCATCCGTTAACCAGCTGCCATGCAGTGGATGCTTAAACACAAAACCCATACCAACTAATTGATACAACATCCAATGCAATGTGCAAACCTACAACCAGCTACAGAGCAGATCTTCATTATTGACTTTCTTGCTACAAGTTGATACACGAGCTGAATAAAATGCAATAGGCCAGTAAGATCTATTTTAGAAGGGGCAACTCTGCCCACCTCAAGTAAAAATCACAATTACAATTTGATTAAAACTAATATCCTGATCTCACTACTCTCAACTTATTTAAAGCTGTACAACAGCCATCCTTGTACTTCACGCTCAATCATACCAATCTTTTTATGCAATCAGAATAAATTAAACATCCACCCCTGACAATGATTACATTAAGTGTCCTAATTCCAAAATATATCTCTAGATTAGGGATACCCATGGCTTGTTATATCAGTGGATAGCTATAGTCAAGCTGATTCAAGTCAATAAAATGAAGTACTCAGCTTAACAGAAAAGCTTTTCCCTCAGAACTTAAGTCAAAACTCCAAAAAGTTTCACCTTTTCTACCCAAACTCAACTTGAGAAGACACTCAATATACTGCAAATTCGACTTAAACCGTAAAATTCATTTAAAATTACCTAAACCGGAGAGGTCTTGATGATCATGATCGTGATCATGATCATCTCGATAGGGCCCAAATCCGTACAATTTCATGTCTTCCTCCTCAGCCAACTCCTCCGGCAACATCATCTTCTTCTTCTCCTCCACCACATGGCGGTGCTGATGATGGTCATGATCATGGTGATGGTGGTGGTGGTGGTGGTCATGTACATGTCCATGATCACAATGGTGATGATGCCCATGGTCCCCGTGCGCCGGCGACACACCGAATCCACTCCCGAAACACAGATCCAAACCCACCAAAACCAAAAGCACCGCCAAAAAGATCGGTGTTTTCTCAAACGGCATTTTCTTTTCTTTTAAAATTTTAAAAAAAAAAAAAAACCCTTTTTTTATTGGCTTTTAGGGAAATTGAAAAGAAAAGGCAGTGTTTTGATGAGAAAGTAAAAAGAAAACAGTAAGAAGGAATAGACCCAAACTAAGATCGGCGTTTGCAGGTGCCTTCAATGGTGATGAAACAAACAATGACGAAAAAAACCAGGATTACGGCCACTATGATGCCGAACGTAACCACATCCATTTTTGTACCACTTACTAGCTTAGCTTTCTATTTTCGTAAGTAAATAAATATTTTTTATTAATTTAATAATTTCTGACAGACAAAGGAAAATGAAATTAATTTGAAGAGGTTAGCACTTAGGCTGGGATTAGGTAACAGATAAATGCTTTTTCCTTGACAACTTTGACACTTTCTCTTATGCAATTATAATTAATATGACATATAATGACACCATAAGAATAAGGGATACTATTGTAATTTCATTATTACTAATATTCGGTGGACCACCATACATAGGTTTGAATTTTGATGAATCATGAAATTTGCCTGATATTTTCAACCACCGTCGTCGTTGTTATTTTTACTGTTACTATTTTTTGACCCACTCACTGTTGTTTATGAGTTGAGTTGATCGTGTTGGATTGAATTTAGGTCCATGTTGACATTATGTCTCTTTAGGATCGATCCGATTCTAAATATGGTGGATCGATTCATTTTATAAAAGGTAATTTTTTTTAAAATTTTATACTATTAATAATAAAATGAACAAGATCGGATTATATTTGGGCAAAAATTGTTATGTTTGAGACCCGATTCGTTTTTTAAATAAATTTTATTTTTTATCCAAATTTATTTTTTTCGAATTAATACTTTTATCAACCCCCTCTTAAATATAAGAGGACCTTTGATTTGGATGGATAATCCAACTCTTTTTACTATCTAATAATGTGTAGTTTTTTTATTTAAATAAATGTACAAAAAATATTTTTTTAAAATATAAATACATAAATATCTATATTTATTTTGTTATTGTAATTTTATTTTGAATTTTAAGTTGTTCACAGAATATCATATTAACTTCTGACATTAACTTGATCAATCACTTTAATATTAATTAATATAGATTTTTTTTATTGTTTTTATCTATCCAATTTATTGATGCATTGCAATTTAGAGATTGTAATTGTTTAAAACAATTTCGGCAATTAAACAAGTCGAGTCACTTCGGATAGAGTTATTCTGGATCAAAGTAAATTTATATTACTTGAAGATCAAATGAACTTTTTTTTTTCAAGTTCGGATCACTTTTTTAAGCAGTAATTACAATTCAATATAATGGATTTTAAAGTGTGATTTCCCCTTCTTTCTTGAAATTTTCGTATGTATTAAAAAAAGATAAACATTCAAGTAATAAATTTTTTATTTTAAAAAAGTATAAATAACTTCTTTGTGTCACTATCTTCCATTATCCTTTTTTATATATATTTAATGATATTTTTTAAAGTAATAAAAAAAAATTATCAAGTACATGAAATATCATGATAATAACAAGGTAATAATTAATTTTTAAAAAAACTTTTCAGAAAAAATGAAAAATAAAAAAGAAACAATCCCCCCCAATTCCTTGCTTTATTTTTTAAAACCATGTCGTTTTAGACATCAAATTTGCAAAATAAAAAAGAAATATATAAAATGAATAAACCAAAATGCCTACATATAAGGAAAAATATTAAGACCAAAACACCCAAAACATTTTTAAAATTACTCCCAGGTCCTTTGTAGGTTAGAATGAATATATTTTTAGATTTAATTATGTGTGGGAGCATTCTTGGATTCTGGTTGTTATAACATGGTCAGCCTAATCAAAATTTAAAGGTCTTATGGCTCAAATACTGGGGATGAGAATCTATGTTACTCGGATTCAGATGTGAGTATTGAATACGGGTATGTGTTCGACACGGGTATATTTAGTTTTTTCTAAATTTTTTCAAATGAGGGTCATATCCCTATATCATGTCTGAATATGTATCGGATACGAATATTTCAAAAAAACATAAAAAATTCGGAGCAACGGGTAAATTTTATGCTATCAGACATTGGCTACTTCTAATTTTGTAATCCATGATATAACATGTACAAATAAGTAAAATCCAAACAATTAATATCAACATCAAAACAGAAATATGAAGAAAAAAAAGAAAAAACTTTAAGCCAAAGAAGCAACCCCCCAAAAAAAAAAAATCAGCAGGTAATAATGTAGTCTGTAGGTAATGGTATATAGCTAAAATGTAGAAAATGTCACATGGTTAAAAGCAAATTAAAGATGAAATTTTGGAGAGTGACAGAAAAGTAGTAAAAATGTTCTGACGACAAAGATCCAGTACAATTGGTGCCTGTTTATGGTGACACCCATAGGCATAAGCCACATCTCTAATAAATGGAGTCCACAGCAGAAAGGTGAAAAAGCTTGCGTATATACATTTCTATCTAATAAAATCAATAACCCGTGTGGTAGAGCCCGCATATCATCAGGCCAGATACATGCTATGTTACTCGAATCTTTTATTCTTTCTTTTCAAGTATATATATTTGATAGTTGTATTCAATATATATTTGGATATGGGTACGAGAACATGACGCTTCAAATATATGGAAAAAACTCAAAAAAATTGAGTATACTCGTGTCGAACACATAGTCGTATCACACACTCACCTTTGGATCCGGATAACATAAGATATGTGTAGAAAAGCAGTATTTGAATTTAAAGGAATGAGGTCCCACACGATCTATGTTATTCGGATTTGGGGATGAGTATTGGATACGAGTATGTCATGGGTATGCCAATTTTTTTAAGTTTTTTCATATATTTGAATGATTATACCTTCATATCTATGTCCGAATATGTGCCGAACACAGATGTCAAATACGAATATTTTTAAAAAAATAAGATTCGAATAACATAACACACAATTCCTTTCCACATTTTCATGCTCCTAACCCAACTTTACAAAAAAAAAAAATAGTAGCCTTTCTGCCTTTGTTCTAATGTAAATCATATAGTTAGTTAATGCATTGTATAAAGCAAATCATTCATTGAATTATCAAGTAAACTTGCATGGTTTAAAGTTTTTTTATCATTAAAGGGATCATCAATCATCCAAATTTATCTATTGTCAGTTGAGTGGAGACATACCATAAAGCTGCTTTCTCTATAGAAACCTTTGGCTAGCAATGGGGTTCAAACACATGCTTAAGAATATCCTTGACCTTTTCACCAATGTCCTCTTCTTTGTATGATGTTACAAACTTCACTGTAAGCAAACGGAAGAAAACATTTCTTAGTGCTAAAATTTTAATTGCATAATGCTACTTCATAAATTCAATGCCTCTGATTGACAATAATTTAGAGATTCTAACATACTTTTAAGATGAATTAAGTCAAGCAATAATATCTTAGAAAGTTCATTATTGGCATGATGAAATATTCAAAATGGTCGATAAAAAAAAAATGAATTTCAAAATGTGTACAATGGCAAAGCTTTAACCATGATCTAGCGGGTATAACTCTAACTAAGCTCATGAGCATGCTCATGCATAGCCAAAAATTGAATGAAGACAAGATTGTTCTATCAATTAAAGTAATAGTATGACTTTGACAATTTCAAATACCAACCAAGATTCCACCCAGATTTAAATTCATGGTCAGCTAGATCACACTTTTGTTTATGGTGAAGGCAGATGACATTAACAGAGAGCTGTCTATTTGCATATGGCAAATTTATAAAGAGGTTAACTTTTTTTTTTCTTCCATTAATGTAATCTCAACCACACAAAAACATGCGAGTTGTTAAATAAGGTGGTGGAAAATCATTTTCAGGTTCAAAATGAATATCTTTTGAATTTGTATTAGCAAATTGATGTTTTGATTCTAACAACTCAAGAATCTTATAATCTTATAATAACTTTATGAAGTAGTTAACTTATTGTAACCTAGGCATGCCAAGCTACAAGTTCATTGCCATGTACAAGTAACATTTCTGACATAACACATAAAAACAAGCAACGGGAGAAGGACCTAAAAAAAACATTAGAGATTACGATACGATATTCTTACTTTAACAAGAAGCAGAATGATAACATAAAGACTACAGGAACACAAAAAAAATGATAGCACATCAATAAAAGTAGAAGTACAGTAAAGATCAAACAGCTTTACCTGTGCAGGAAGAAGAACAATCTTACTTGAAAGCAAAATAACTAAAAATGGGCAGTGATGGGTCTAAATGTGATGGGTCTAAATGGGACCCTTAATTTGTAATATGATTATCCTCTTCATCATAAGTTTGGTTCAGTTTTTTGTCTCTTCTCTTTATCCAAAGACCAATACAAAATACAAAGATACATGCTGTGGGAATCCTTCCTACTATCAGTCTATAACTCACCTTAATTAAGGAGTCCCCCATTAGCCATTGTGTTCATATCCATATGTCATATTGCTTGCTATTGAAGAGGAAAAGGAGGGGGGGGGGACCTAAACGGAAGCTGCCAAAAAGTCTACCTACCTTGCAAATCAATGTATTGACAGACTGGGGGAAATATCATCTCAATTAGTTATTGAGTAGGCAAAGTTTCTAGCCTTTAGGGACTGGCTTGTTTTGGGATGTACTCATTATTTAGTTGAGTTTATACTTGAACTTGAGAATGTCATGCTTTTACTCTTGGACATGATTGCAAAGGGAGAAAGGGTTGGAGTAATAATCAAAACACTACATTAATGTAAATATTATTAAAAAATATGCATCAATCTTTGATAAGGCTTTAAGATTTTTAGGGCATATATACTGAGTGAAGCCCTTGACCTCAAAGGAACCTCATTTAATGATTCTAATTGACATTAGAAGGAATTAGCTGTAACTGTGATTAAGACCACTTAATCTCATGTGAATCACGTTAAACAGGAGAAATAAAATAAGCTGCTTCGAGAAAGGTCATACTCATTAACATTATTCATTATATGTATTAGCTAGTAGTTGAATTTATGCATATATATATATATATATATATATATATATATTCCAAGTTTTTTAAGCAGCTTCGGTAGCTTCCATGTAAGTACAATTTTTTAGTTACTAAATCTAGAAAGCAGTTTTCTCATTTTATGCAAAGTTTGAAATCTAATTCTTAGTTATCAAAAAATAAAAGGAAATCTAATTCTTGACATTAGAAG
Organism: Fremontodendron californicum; assembly: GCA_030761205.1. Lineage (NCBI taxonomy): Eukaryota > Viridiplantae > Streptophyta > Magnoliopsida > Malvales > Malvaceae > Fremontodendron > Fremontodendron californicum. The sequence goes on from JAULJL010000013.1 coordinate 26,671,082, forward strand.
GTGGCTTTATTATTTCACATTTGAACCTAGCTAGGTTTAAGGCCATGATCTCCTACCAAATCCCCCTCCCCAGAATATCTCAGGAAACTTCGTACTTGTGAGAATAACCTATGAGATTTTTTAATGTGACATCACTATACATCTATACATTTTATAATAAATGACGAGTAAATGCTAATCAAGGTTTGATTAATAAAAATACGTATTCACTTCTGTTAAGTAATAATTTATAATAGTAATCTATTCTCAAAAAAAAAAAATTATAATAGTAATCTAAGTCCTGTCAAGACTCTATATGTATTTCCTTGAATGGCATCATTAACAAAAAGAATCACCTCCAAAAAGAAGGAAAAAATCTCATTCTTGATCTCTTTGCCAATGATGGAATGCACCTAAAACTACGCTCAATAGAAAATGTGAAATCCAAGGAAAGAAACCTAAACCAGGGTCCACAAACTCAATTTCTTGGATACAGCTTGAATTCCACCAAGGGTAGAGCCCAAAAACCAGAGATTGGTTGAAAGAAAAGGCACGGGGTTCACCAAAATACAAAAGGTGGAAAAGAGAAATTAAGGGATAGGTGTCAGTGTCATACAGTCATACTGTCATTCCCTTCTAATAGTGACAATTAACTTCAAAATTTTGATGATGACATATATTTCATAGAGTACTAATTGAATGATGGACCATGGAATTCCTTTTTGCTGTGTATGTACTATTACAAGGGTCTTATGATCTGATATAGCCGGTGGTCAAGAGACTCAACAGCTCAAGAGTCAATCTTGATGGAATTGAGCGGAAGATGATTGAATCACTCACCCTTTCGGCTTACTAATATGACACAAGAAGAAATGTATTGTAGGTATATTCTTACAAATGAAACCCCTTATTGCCCTACTACTAAAATTAGATAAACACTGAATCTGAAAATGATTTAAATACATGGGGATGGAGAAGAAATAACTTATGCAGTGCACAAGCGAAAACTGAAAGCTTACCCCAGGGAAGAACAGGAAACTCCCACTGTTGTTTAGGGACTGTGACCACATATGAAGTAACCTACAAAAGGCCAAAAAACAGCAGCACACATGAACAGTTTGTCTTTGCTTGTTGAATCACATAATTGAAGACTAAAAGACATTTATTGGAGTTATTTTACTATGACTGAAAACATGCCAAGATTGATGCAGCCAGAGAACAAGGAGAACTAAAAAGAAGTGATGTCTCCTCCTTTTCATAAAGAAGATCCATCAAATCCATACATGCTTCAAAGCTCACCATTTCCCCAACTTTTGCCACTTCCCTATAAACAAAAGCCAAAAGAAAATTATACTAAGGTGATAACACTTTTCAAGTGATTCAGATGAATTGACTTGGATTGGAGATTGGAATGGAACCAGAATATTACTTGAACTGAATAAAAAGCTCTTCAAGGAATAGGAAGGTCACATTTGATATCCCAATTTCAAAATTCAACACCTTTACATTAAGAAAAAAAAAAAAGACAAACATAACAAGAAAAGAGAAAAGATCATGCTAATTAGTTGAATCTGATCAGAACAAAAAACCTTATATTAAAGCTATAGATTTACCTGAAGGAAGACCACCTCCTGCAAAATGTACTCATCAATCACCATGGCATGAAATAAAGTACTAAAACTTCCTATTATAAATACTTTTTTAAGTTTCACTTTTTATTTTATTACATTAAATTTAATACAAATATTACTACATATCATTCAAAGTTTGCAATTGCAAGATTATTTCAAATTTTGATTAATAATAAATTCTTTTAAAAAAAAAAAAAAAGTGATCATCAAACTAAAACAGCATATGTTGGACGAAGTATTGAGAAACAAATCGTAAAATTAATCATGAAAGTAATTAACTTACAGCTTCCAAGAAATCTCTAGTGGCAAAATGCTGATCCTTAATGAACTCGTCTCCTAATGACTTTAAACATGTTACAGATAGAGCACGAGAATCGTGTATCTACAAATTACAATAACAAACAAAAAAAAATTACCTCACTAAAAAAAAAAAGAAACAGAGAGCATGAAATCTAGAAACTCAACTTTACTTGAAATCCATATTGAAATAAGTGCAAATAACTGCAGATTGCTCTCTTCCATGGATCGTAAAAGCCAGCTTCCCAGCTTATTCCCCTGTTTCATTAAACTGTAAAAAAAACAAAGAATCAAACGAAATTTCATGTACATTAAAATTTAATATTTTAGAGAGAAAAAATAATGGAATTGAAACAAGAGAGAGAGAGAGAGGAAAAAGAAGATTTACGCGGTGAGAGAAGGGAGAAATCGATCAGCGAAGAGAGATAAAGCAGTGTATTTCACTAACGGAGTAGCTTGGAGTTGCTTTAAAATTGCAAAATAAAAAATAAATTAATGAAGGAAATTTATTTATTTTTATTTAATATTTTTTTCTGAGATAATTAGTTTACTTACATGAGAAGATTGAATAAGAAACTCCACCGATTTCTTTCGCAGTCGCTGCATTCTTTGAGATAATCAGTCTCGCGGGAAATTTTTTTTTTTTTTCCCAAAAAAAAAGAAGGAGAAACCTGTTTGCTACGTGGCAAATTTTTTCTTCTAAATTTTCAGTTTTTATTTGGGCCCACTACAATTGGGCTGGACCATCTATAGTTCTTTTACTTTTTTTCCCTCCCTCCCTTTCTTTTTTTTTTTTTAGAAAACCTTCCTTGCATCATTTTAATATTTTCTTTTGTAAAAAAAAAAAATTATAAAAAGGAGCAGAGCAGACTATTCTTGCTTTTTTGGTATTTAGTTATGTTTATGAGTTGGATTATTTGTTCAAATTTTTGAAGATTCTTTCAAACTTTGGAAGGATTTGGATAAAAATATTAAACTTAAAAAATACACTTGGCAAAAAAAGAATTTATTTTAAAAATAGATCGAGTCTTGAGTATAGCATTTTTGCCTAGATCCAACTCGTTTTACTATTAGTAATATAAATTTAATAGTTTTTAAGAGAGATCAATCATTTTTCAAGAAAAATCAATCTTTTTTTACGAAAGATAGATAATTTTAAAAGCGAGCGATTTTTTTTAAAAATGATCGATCATTCTGTGTAAAAATTTGGACGGATCTATGCGAGTTTGAGTAGTGTTTTTGCATAACTGGATCGGATCTGGACATAAATTTTTGCCCATATTTTGGGTAGGGTCTGAGCAATCATAAAGTTTATTAATATACTACCTGAGCTTGATCCGAATCCGACTCTACCTGTGAACAAGTATGTGTTTTTTTATAGCAAAAATGCATGATTTTGATTCATAAGGAGCGTCGTTTTGTCTTTGAGTTGATTTTTTTGGTTAAATAATACTAAAAGTTTGTATGGAAATAGATTTTTTTTTTTTCCTTTTTTTTATGCCAATGATCGTGGTAAAAAACATTGCTAATAAATAAAGTATATATTAAAGAAAGCATTTTGTAGAGAAGTTGATGCTGTGAAAGGTTTTTTCTTACTCTGCAGAAAATGTTGTGCAAATTAACAATAGATTGCAGCGAAGATGGATGATTAGGTACTAATCTTGTACTTATTGTTATCTATATGCTTGCTTAGTTTTTTATATATATATATTTTTTCACGTTTTGTTTTTAGTGCAAATGCATGCAAAAATAAGATAAAATAATAATTGAAGAAGGTAATTTTGTAAGTAAACCTGATAATATTGAACATGTCATAAAATATATATATATATATATATATATATATACGATACAAAAAAAAAAATGAAATGAAAAAAATCCAAAAAAATAACTAAAACACAACACAAAACACTATATAAATAAAAAAAAAAGACGGATACGACACGAATACATGAATGTGTCAAAATTTATAATAACATAAATTATTAACATGTCAAAATTTATATTAATATAAAACACCTTAAACACGATTATAACACAAGAAAATACACAAACACAACACGAATACATGAATTACGATATCTATTTGTAAGTATTTATCTCTAGTGTAAAAGAAACAAGAAATAAGAGGGGAAGGCTCTGAATTGTCTATGGAGCAAGATTTCACCGAGATTAAGCAGCAGCTCAAATAACTTGGTAAGGAAACTTGTAAACCAGATAGTAATAAGAACCAAAGTTAAATTAGAATGGGGTTTTCAACCTAGTGTGAGTGTTCATATAATAAGACATCAAAAAAAAAAAGGAAAATGGAACATGAAGGATTGCGGAGAGAACTGAGAAGTTCCTCCTTCCCCTTTGTTCCCCCCCTACTGGTATGAAATGTCAAAAGTCTCGAATATTGCCGCTCTTTACATTTGCTTTAAACTCATTGCAGTTCGCAGCCTGCCTCCTTTACTTTGAGAAATTCCATTTCTCTCTCTCTAAACTGCACTACTAGCAGGTTTGCTTGACACCATTACCAGCACATTGTTCTTCTTCCTTTACTCCATTGCCGGTTCCATCTACACTTCCATTGCAGTCTTGCTTTGGAGATTTTCCATCCAACCCCACCTTAGAAGAAGCTGTTTGATGATTGGGTTTCCCAGAACCATTCTCTTTCTCCAGTGGTGAAGTTGTCTCCACAGGAATGTTGAGTTCAGTTGCAGTAGTTGATAACTGTTGAGATGATGAATTACCAGAGCCTGGTGGAGGCAGGAAAACTCCAGTGCCAGGAACCGGTAGATGAGGCGGAGGATGCCTTAGAGGAGCAGCTGGCCAACCAGTCGAACCCGGTGGAATGGGAACTGCAGCAGGAAAAGGTATTGCAGGAGCAACTGGAGTGGGGACAAATAAAGTTTGAACACCATTCAGAGGTGGGCGAATTGGTGGGGCTGACAGTACACCAGTTGTTGTCATTGCTGTATGATGCTTGGGACCAGCAGAATGGCGAAAATGATTAGGTGATCGACTAGGTGGTGGAGCCCATTGTGAAGACTGAGAAACTGAAGGTGAAGAAAGCCTCTGGTTTTCAGTCATGGATTTCTTTGGTTGATACTTGGTAAATGTAACAAGTATGCGTTGCTTTCGGACAGAGGGAAGTGCATGTTTGGCGAAATCAGCTGATTTTCCTTGCATCACAAGCAGAGATCTGCATGATAGTTATGAAATATACAATCTCAGTATTATGAAACAAAAGAAGAGAATCCAATTGAACTCAATCAGGAAGCAATGCTAAGAAAGATTACATTTTATTAGCCATCACTATTCTAATAGATGTGCGGACTCTATACCAGTTTTTTTTTTTTTTTACTATATCCTAAGAGGTATGTGTCACCTTTCTAACCCTGTTTGTGGAGTTACAAACTCCACTGTCAGCGTATCAAAGACGAACCCATAGTTAAATTGCTCAAGGCTAGTAATCTGGAAAAATATAGATATTATTCAATTCTAAACATGCACCATTCTCCAAGCACATTGAAGGGTTAAGAATGTGGTAGGATCAAGAGAAAGAGTAAAATAATTACCCAGGTGCAAGAGAAAGCTTTAGAGAGCCTCTAAAGTCCCCAGGATAATCAAATCCAATTACCCTTCCAAAAGTAATATCGCACTCAGTCAAGAACATGACGCAAACAGGCTTTCCAAACCAAGGTGGTGACGTGCGAGGCTGTGAGTGATCCCCCTAGAAAAATAAAACTGCCATAACATTAGCCTTAAGCTTAGCTCATTTTATACAAACCCACCAGAAGCACCATCTTTACCTACCTCATTATAGAAATCAATGATGCAAGAGTCCGGCTTTGCAGTTATAACTTGCAAGTCAACCAAACGTTCAATAGCATCTTGCAGCAAGGCAGGAATGGCTTCTATTCTCTGATCTGCTAAAGCTCAATCAAATTAGAAAGGAATTAATTTTTTAAAGTATTTATCAGTAAAAAATTAAATATATATTTCATTACTTTCTGTGTGCGTGCGTGTGTGTTTGGATGGGTGGGTGGGTGGGGCGAAGGAGTCAAGGAGGGGAAGGCTCATCATAGAAACCTATGATACTTGGACTCGGGTGTGAGTGTCCGACACGGGTATGTTCAATTTTTTTCCAAAATTTCCATGTATTTGGAGGATCCTTGGAGGATCATATCCCCTTACCCATGTCCGGATATGCGTCGGACACAGGTGTCGGACACGGATATTTCAAGAAAAATGAAGAGTCGGAGCAATAGAAACATGCCTTTGGAAGTCCCTGCAGCAGTTTCATCATCTAGAGGTGCATCTGCAATTGGAAGGCCCAATTGAATCATCTCTCTGCCATGTCCTTTCATGGGTTTTTTTGAAGCCACGTATGTCTGACCTGCTTCTTGTAAATTGTCACATAAAAATTCAACTATAATTGATATTTTAATGCAAAGATACTACTTTTACAAAAATAGTCAGCATCCAAGACAATGCACTACCAGACTGAAACAACATTATTCCAATATTGATCAGAAATTAAAAGAACAGAATCAGCTCAAGCATGAGCAGAATTATCTGTTCCTACAGATATCGGCCATAGTAAACAGATAAAATCAGAAATTAAAAAAAAAAATTAACAACAATAATGGAAGTAAAAGAAATACTAGCACCTTCAACCATCGCCAGAATGGTGCCTAACGCATTCCTAGGTACCAACAATAGTTGATAAAGATGCTGCAAGCCTATCAACTATGATTATGATTCAGCTGAAAGCAAAAATATTCAGAAAAGGAGTGGACAAATGATGGACATAGGTTAGGACTGGAATCGGATCATAGGAGTGCACCAGCAACCCGGTAAGGAAATTCTAGGTCCTAAAATTATTATTTAAGCTATTTGGGATGTTAACAACTTAAATAGATTAATGACGAACAAAATAACCCAGGAGGGAAACATTGATGTATATTTATAGGATTTGCTTTTAGATGCTGAAATACTTATCTAACACTAACACATGCCACATTGACTTGGCAAACATTTATGTGCTTAAAAGCTAATTTTATACATAATTTTTCCATATAAGCATCTTCTCTAAAAATAATAATAATAAAACTTTTACATATGTCCATATTACTTGGTTATTTTAATCAATATTTTCAACCCAGCTTGGAGACACAAGTCAAGGAGGGCAGGGATGACCGCGGTCTATCAACATTCAAGGATAAAAATATTTTGATTTTTTCCCCTCCATATTTTATATAATTGGAGTGCAATCGTTTGATCTGACTTGAACAACCACCACAAAAAATATATTCAAAATGAATTGACAAGCAAATGAAAGGGCAAGGAAATAAGATTGCAAAATAGGGGGAAAAACTCATAGCACAGAAAATTTGAGGAAATGAGTTGAAGAATGAAGACTAAATGAAAACTTCTGGAAGTTTCAAGCAAAACTCAAAAGGGATTTAAAGGACGCGAAAGAATGAGAAGAAGCAACTAAAGGAAATGAGAAGGGAAAAAACTGAGAGATCAAATCATTGGTGGTTAGCTGCACTGGGCCACGAAAAAAGCTAGTTCTTTCTATCAGTGTTCAAGCCATTTCAGCTAAAAGAGCTCTGGCATTTTTATGCAACTATGGATAAAGACCTGGCTACCTAGAGATTCACATAAGCAGGTGGTACAAGCTGCTTTTAATAACGACTGGACTGGTTAAATGGCAGGTCTTATCCAGTTTTAACATATTTGACCAGGTATTGACCATTGATTTCCACCAAAAAGGAAAGAAAAACCTCTTCTTGCTATGAAGAAAAATGGGCATACCATTGATTTCCACCAGAAGGATACCCACTCCCTAAATGTCAACATATGATTTCCATCTTAGAAGATAACATATTTTCACTACAGGACAAAGCAAACATAAACATGGAAGTAAAAGAAAACAGAATCTTGCTAATATTTTCATACATTTCTGCTTTTTTTTCTTGGTTTTCTTTTCCCATATTCTTACACTTACCCTTTTGTTATGCACTTTTTTCCTTTGGCTACTCTCATAGTATAATATAACTTGATTTTGGGTGCATGTTTGGTGCAGTTGGAATAACACATAATTAGGTTCCCAGCAGTTGCGCCATAGTAAGAAAGGAAACCAAGCTAACCAGCTCAAAATCCCTCCAACCATATGAAGGCAAGACTCAAACCCAGTTTTATAAGGCTAACCTATGTAACAGCCCTAGAGCTTTCTATTGAACGCAAACCTTTCCTCCCCTAAACGGTATTTATGAGAATACAGGGACTCAAAAACGCAGAGCTAAGTTCCAGGCCAAGGTTTATACAACAAAATAAACATGTATATGTTAAAAACTATGAGACCTGTTTTTCCAGCCAGGTATATGTTAAAAACCATGGCAATGTCCATGGCATGCATTTAAAGCACAACTCTAACTGAAAAACAGCTGAGAAATTCTTCCAAGCTAAATAGGTAAATCAGCAAAGCATATATCATATAACTAAATCAGCACTTTTCTTCTATGTGCAATGATCATTTCGATTTCTTTTCATTATTCTTATCACTTCAGAAATATGAGAAATTGACTCCGTATATGAATTAACCAAGGAAACAACTAGAAGCTTCCAAGGATCAAATGCAATTTGGAAAGAATTACTTTCTTCTTGCTGAACCAAAAAAAGAAAGGAACTTTTAAGAGAACTTGCCTTCAAATTGTCTCCTTTTCCCTGCAGCCCTTAAATCATTTACCAATGAGACAAGATTTGAAACTTCCTTCTCATCAAACAGTTCCTCGTACAATTTTAGCCCATCCACCACATTGACCTTAAAATAAAAATATTGGCTTATAAGAAGTAGAAACAGAACAGGGGGAAAGATGCAAGAAGCTATCAGTTCATCCAGAATTTTACGCAATATCATCATAAAAATTATAAAGAATTACCATCTTTCCGTCAAACATCTCGTTACCAACAAAAGTTTTTGGACCCATAGACAGATTCTGCTTTTCATTCTGATTTTGGGAGGAATGTAAATCATTCTCTAAAAGATCAAAAATAAAAAAAAAAAATATTAATATAACAAAACATCGTGAAACTAAAAGTTAAACAAAAAGGAATTATTCAAAGAAAGTGAAATGTCTGAGTTCAAGTGTTCAACATATGGTGCGGGAGTTGGACCAAAGGTGCAACCACTAAATACCCTGCCCAGTTTATTCTACCCTTCCTAGCTAAATAGAAAAGAGAGGATTTTTTCCTAAAATAGATAAGTACATAAATTTGAATAAGTTCAAGTCTTAGCCCCCCCCCCCCCCCCCCCCCCCCCGCAAAAAAAAAAAAAAATCTAGAGAAAATTAAATATACAGCAGCTGATACTCATACATAGTGCAGCTTTCACTTTCAAGACCTTCTAAGAGCTAAAAGCAAACCCGTTACCAAAGTAAAAGGATGTACCTTTATAGCTTGATGTGCATCCACCATTTATTTCCTCATTTCCAGGTGTAGTTCCCTTCGAACTCCCTGACTTTTTTAAGCTGCTATCAGCATGAGGTTTAGAACCAGTATCTGGGTTCAAAGCCCAAAAAAAGGAATTTAAATCTTACAGCATAGATTGTCAAGTACAATACATAATTACAATTAATGGGTGTCAATTAACTTTTTAAAAACATTAAGTAATTATTATCCTTTGTGATATGGCTAAGAAAAGCTCGATAATGTATCCAAAGAACCTTCATCAAGAGCAAATGAAAAAACCTTAGGAGTCAAAGTTAAAACCAGAATGATTGCCTTATGCACAGATATAAAAATGCCCCATGCCAAAACACAATTCTAATGAAATTTAGCAAGTCTCTATTGGGATACCTTTGAAGATAAAAGTATGTCAAGCAAATATTTTGCACAATATGAAACTTTAAGTTATTTATCACATCAAGTACATTTTTATATGTGCACATAAAACTAATAGAAAATTTGGTAATAAAGTATATAAATTTTATCCTCTCCAAGATTGTATATAAGTTACTAAATGCATGCCTCTGATTTCATTCACCCATCCCCAACTATACCACTCTCAGATGAAAAAAATATCTGCCTTTAATTATACGTAAATCCAGTTTCAGACAATTCCCAGTACAAATAGTGCAACTGTTGATTAGGTAGGTATATGCATATTCAGGTTGCAATTTCCAAATAAGAAACCTTGCTTTAAAATCCCACAAACCTAATAGAAATTTTACCAAACAACAAAAAGGCTACTTTCTTGTTTCGGATAATATGCCTAATGGCGGCTAATCCAAGAAAGAAACATAAATGGCAACACCATGCTTTCTAAGCAAGTAAACAGTTCCTTAGTCAACAATATCAACACCCAAAATCCTTTAGAAATACAAATTTCAAACATCTCCGTCACAAACCAACAACCAAACATAACAACCTAGAGAATACGAGGTATCATTCACTAAGGAACTCAACCTTGACAATGTAAGTAAAACATATAAAAGAAGAAACATGAACCAAGTCGTTACCTTTTTTATCCTCTGTGAAAGCTGAGCCCTTATCCTCCACTTTCCCTACTTCACCACCCAATTTAACTTCCTCACGTTTCTCACTTCCTCTCTCATTTCTCTCGGAAACTGTGGTAACAGTCGAATTCCCATCACTATCCACCCCATAATTCTTCACTTCTTTAGCCACATGTATCCTATGTCCCTTAAACCCAATGGCAGATCTTTTAAACTCCTTTCCCACAACTTTCCCTTGATCATAGTGCCTTAGTCTACGTCTCCATGCTGCCTGTTGAAGTGCGCAGGAAACCTCAGCAATCGAAAAATACTGCTGCATATGAAGCACGGGGTTCCAATTACATCTCCTTTGTTGAATGCAAGCTATGACGGCTTCATACTCCCCAACATCCCCTACCTCACGCAAATGATGACAAAGGGAATCAATCATAGCATTGGCTGCAGCGAATTCCCCCCGCAACCAATAGATAAAGCCATCACGCTCATCGGGAAACCATGGCCGGGGATGATGCTGGTGGATCTCTCCTGCTGCACCACCACCCCCACCGCCACCAACGGCCCCACCAGCACCAGCACCGCCAGCTCCTGCAGCTGCAGGAGCAGGAAACTGCATTTTATCAGATAAAACTGCATTTCCCGATGGCATTGCCATTGAGAGAAAAACTCCCTAACCAATCCAGGAAAAAACCCAAACTACTAAAACAACATATAAAATTTAAATAACCCTAATCCAGATCTAACGGATCACATAAAAGTCACAAACAAAATTCTCTTAACTCAAAATAATTCAACTTTAAAACAAGATATAGTTCCGTGAAAAAATTAACAACTGGGTTTTTATCTTCTTTCTTTTCTGGGTTTAAACCAATCTAATGAAAGATTTACAATGAGAAAAGAAATGGGCAGCTGAGGAACAAAAGAAAAGACAAAATAAAAAATGGGAAATGAGGTTTGGTCTAGTTTAGTCAGATCTGGAAAATGGGTCTTTGCTTTTCTTCCGTGATGTGCTTGTGAGGATACACTGAAACGAAAGAGTAACGTGACGATGGGGAGTGTCTAAAGCGGTTTTTTTTTATTTTTTATCACAAGCTAAAAAAATTTTATTTATCGGAATATCATTATTTTCATATTAATTTTTAAAATTTATTAGTTTTAAATCAACTGAAAAATATCATCCTTATGACTATTTTTTTTCGTGTTTTTTAAAAAAAAAAAGTAATTTTAAGAAAGAAATTTTTTTATTTTTAATTATGAAATAATACAAATTATATAATTAAAAAAATGATTGTTTTATTTAATTATTAAATAATAAAAATTATATAATTTTTAAAAATAAAAATATAAATATAATAAATTTTATAATTTAAATAATAAAATTTAAAAAATAATTTATAAAAAAATTAAAAATTATATTCGTAATATCAATCGGATTTTTTTCAACTTGTATTCGTAATAAATGGACCTCCGAGAGAAAGATCAAACAAAGTGTTGTGGATTATGCAGGAATGAAGGTCATAGTTAGACCTATCCACGGGCCAGGTAACCCGTCCGGCCCAATAATTATTTTTTTATTCTTTTAATATATATTTTTTTATTCTTTTAATATAATAAATATATATATTTGTAAATTAATAGTCCAAACCCGTTTAGGCCAGCCCATATTTTTTTTTCTAATTTTTTTTAAAATATATATTTTTATTATTTAATCTTTAATAATTTTATATTTTTTTCTTTTATCAAGTTGTTAAACATGGACAACTTAATATATTTTTAATGTTTACACTATAATATTATATATATTTAATTTTTATATGACATAATTACATAATATATATAAATAATATATTATTTAATTAGAAAACCAGCCGGGCCAAGCCGGGCTCAGGCCTTGAATGTTAAAGTCAAGGCCCGGCCCACGTTTTAAACGGGCCTAATTTTTTTGTCCAAATCCATTTTTCGGGTCTAATATTTTTGTCCAAGCCCTCCCAAATATGGCCAGGCCTTCGGGCTTGGGCGGGTAGCCCGGCCCTTGGACAGATTTACATAGAGGTAAGTCAGGCCTTATAAACCCAAATCGTATTTATATAATTTTTAAAATTGTTATTATTTAAAAAATTTATTTAAATTTACAATTTTTTAATTTTCAATTTTTTAAATTTATAAATTATATAATTTTTATTTTCGAGCTTAGGTAAAGGAAATAAAAAAATTTCGGGCCTCAGCCTGATCCGGTAAATATTAAAAATCAATGTGGTATTTTATATAAATATTAAAAATACATTTTTATATTTATATATATATAATTAAAGTTAAATAAAAAATTATTTAATAAATAATAATTTGGGGCTAAGCAGGCCGGCCCAAATTACAAAAACACTTGTCCAAGCTCGCCCCAAATACGATCCTGACTTATCGGGCCGGGCCCCGACCCGTGGAGAGGTTTAGCTATGACCTTCATTCCTGCATAATCCATAACGCTTTGGTTGGTCTTTCTCTCGGATGTCCATTTATTACGAATACAAGTTGAAAAGAATCTTATTGATATTAAGAATATAATTTTTAAATTTTTTATAAATTATTTTTATAAATTTTGTTATTTAAATTATAAATTTTATTAAATTTTTATTTTTATTTTTAAAAATTAAAAAAAAATTATTTTTTAATAATTAAATAAAAAAATAAATTATTTTTTAATTATATAATTTATATTATTTCATAATTAAAAAAAGAAAAAAGAAAAGAAAGTTCTTAAAATTAAATTATTTTTTTTAAAACACTAAGGAAAATCGCCATGGGAGGATGGTGATTTCCTTTGGTGTTTTTTGAAAAAAATTTCAAATACACGCTGGGAAATCGCCATAGGGGATGGCGATTTCCCAGTTGATTTAAAACTAGCGGATTTTGAGAATTAATCTGAAAACAACGGTATTTCGGTAAATAATTTTTTTAAACTATATTGTGATAAAAAAACCCGTCTAAAGCAGGAAAAAAGAAAAAGATAAAACTAAAAATAAAAATAAATAAATAAATCTAGAGTTCGAGTTTATGGTCTATTTTGGGTGAAAAAAAAAAAGAAAAAAAGAAAGATAGGACTTTCTCGTGAGAGAGAGGGGTAAGGGTTTTTAACTGAATTAATATATCAAAATCGAATTCGTTTCGATTCGGTTAGGTTAATCGGTTAATTAAAAAAATTTGATTCGATTATGTTAAAAGTTTTTGAAAAATTTCGGTTATCGATTAAGTGAGAATAATGGAATTAATCATATTAACCAAATTTGAATTTGAAATTTTATTATGTTTGATATTTGAATTTTATTATGTTTTATTTTTGAATTTTGGTTGGTTGAATATATCAATATAGATGGAGTATAATTAATTTATTTTGATATTTTGGTTCGATATTTAAAATCATGTATTAAAATAGGTTATAAAATAAATTTGATATTTATTTTGATTAATCAAAAATCAATTGAATTAATCGAAATAATTTTAATTCGATTAATTTATCTCTATTTATATTCATTCAATTAACGATTAAAAAATAAAAATTCGATTAATGAAATTTCGTTCCCATTATTAATCTAACCGATCGTTTTGAAGGTGAAGAAAAATGGATTACTGATCACGGTGCATGTGTTTGGACTTTGAAATGGTGGCTAAAATCCAAACAAACTTTTTCCCTTCTCCGCAATCTCTCTTTTTTTTTTTTTTTTTTTTTTTTTTCCTTCTTAAAGTCGCGTTTAGTATCATTTTCAATATCACCATGGTAATTTAATCACCGAGGTGATTTCATTACTAGAATGATCTTACCACTCTTGATATGTAATTACTTTGTTTGATTAATAATTATTAATTTTTTAAAAATTAAAAATCACTGTATTTGGTGTTACTAAAAATCAAATATTATTTTGTTTAAAGTTACCAAAATAACCATGCATATTGTAATAATTACACAAGTAATGATTTTAATGTTATTCAAAAATAATAATTTGTAAAATATTAGTAATATTTTATTCACTTTATAATTAGTTATAATTAACTATAAAGTTAACAAATATATTTATCGATAAATAAACTAATATTTATAATATAAATTATGTAAAAAACATTTGAATTAATTTTTAACACTTATATCTATTAAAATTATAATTAAAGAAAACAAAAAAGATTTGTTATATATATATAACATTTAAAAAAAAATAGCACTAAATTTATTTTTTGAACTTGGTAAAATGAATATTAATTTTTGAAAATATAAAAATTTATAATATAAAATAAATATAATTTTGAGAGAAAGTAAATTTTTAATTCACATATTAAATGGATAATATTGACTATAATTTATTTTACATATCACTTCATCTTGGTGATAACAGTTTTTCACCATTTTAGATGAGAATTAGATCACCTTTTAAGGCAGTGATCTGATTACTTTCGGTGATTCAAGATCACTGCCATGTAGGATCACTGAGTACTTATCAAACATAGCGATCTATTCACCATGTGTAGTTCACCATGATTTTTAGTGATCACCTCATACCGAGATTTATAATTTTTTTTTATTTTACAAGTACTAGTATGGATCGATCATGGAAGCGTGATAAAATATTCTTCTTCATTTTAAGGGTGATTTTGGTTTTTTAAATGATGTATTTAAAGAGAAATTCATTTCAATTACTATTTTTAAAATTTAATTGTACTATTTGACAAATTTTCAAAATTTTCAAAATTAAAAAAAAAGTAGTTTTTCAAAAAAATTTCAAATCTTCTCTGTTCATAATTTACAGTAAAATATAAAACTAAAAAAAATCAAAATATCACTTTATTTAATTATATATTTAATTTTTTATATTATTAATAATATTTATATATATTTTTTAAAAATATAACAATATCCATTATATTTTTTTATCTCTAATTTCTTTTATAATTATTATTTTTTTTTTCATTAAATTTCAATAGTTAAAATTTTGTTAACAAAAAATTTATTCAATCAATATAATTCAAATGCTGAATTTTTAAATTAATATATTTTAAAATACTTTCATTTTAAAAATTCTTATCCAAATGCATCCTAAGTTCTAACAGTATAAAAGTGTTTTAAGTTGAGAACTAAAGAGAATGATTATTTATATTTTCTTTTCGGCTAATTAGTACTAATTCTTCACCAAACCCTCGATTAAAGTCCCATTCAGATTTCCTAATAGGGAATTTGAGGTTCAGATTTCCTAATAAAGATAACCAAAATTAGATCCCATTCAGATTTCCTAATAAAGATAACCAAAATTAAAAATAAAAAAAAAAACAGCTAAGGAGATTTGATAACTGATATTAATCATTTAAAAAAGTATTTAATTTATCGTTAATAGAATTTTTAAATTAAAATTAATAAAATGATATATTTATATCTCTATTATATTAAAATGAGTAATTGAATTGGTGTCACGAGTTAATTAGACGCCAAATCAGTTGGAGAAAATACAAAAAAACCAAAAAAATTATAAAATTAAAAAAATCAAAATTTTACTATATTAAAAGGAGTGACTGAGTTGGGATCACGAGTTAATCAGACACCAACTTAGTTTGAGAAAATACAAAAGAATAAAAAAAAGTTGTAAAATTAAAAAATAAAATATTTCTATTGTATTAAAAGGAGTGACTGAGTTGGTGTCACGAGTTAACCGGACACCAACTCAGTTGGAGAAAATACAAAAGAACCAAAAAAAGTTATAAAATTAAAAAATAAAATAGGGATAATTATGTTTTTTAATAATATTTTTAATAAAAAAAATCTATTTACTTTTAAAAAACCATCCACTCTTCTAAAAAACTATCCATTTAAAAAAAAAAAACTACTAAATTTTAACTCACTTTTAAAAAAAATTTATCTCTACTATATTAAAACGAGTGACTGAGTTGGTGTCATGAGTTAACCGGATACCAACTCAGTTGGAGAAAATACAAAAGAACCAAAAAAAAATTATAAAATAAAATAAGGATAATTATATTTTTAATAAAAAAAAATCTATTTACTTTTAAAAAATCATCCACTTTTCTAAAAAATTACCCACTTAAAAAAAAATTACCCAATTTTAACTCACTTTAAAAAAAAAAATATCCACTTAAAAAGATTACCTATTTTTTATATTTAATTTATTTAAACATAATTTTTTTTTTTCAAAATATATTTTCACTCACATAGTAAGTGTCTCAAATTTTAGTTATTCTTAAAAGAAATCTCTGAATTGGTGTCACTGAGTCAAGTGACACCAATTCAATTGGTGAAAATAAGTAAACACCTAAATAAAATAAAATAATTAAATAATTTGAAAGATATTTATGTATTTTTATAATTTTTTTTTTTTAAAAGAATCTATATACTCTTAACAAAATTACTGTCACATTTTTAATTTTATAATTTCCTCATATCTTTTATTTTTTTTTTTAAAAATTATCTATCCATTAAGTAATTTTTTTTAAAAAAAAATTTATTTTCTTCACTCACATAATCAATATGTCAAAATTTAGTAATTATAAACATATTAAAAAAATGTAAATATGTAAAAATGTCAAATTACAAATTTACAATGCTATCCATCCCCTTTTCGACATTTGCAATTCAGGACCTAAACTGATGGCCCGCCCTATTCCTATTATATAAAAAACCTTGTACAAGTTTTAGAGCAGAACCTCTGAGTTTTTAACTCTCTCTTAATCCTAACGCCTTGAAGAAAAACACCTTCTTTGCTCTGTTCTGCCTTCAGAAGAAAAATGGCAGCAAATATTATACTGCAATCATCTCTGGTTCAACCAAAATCTGCACTTTCTGCTAAAACCCTTCAAAACCCATCTTTGTCTCGCTTATGCAGGCTCTCTTCTCTATCAAGTCTCTATTTTTTCTCTATTTGTTTTTTGGATTTTTTGATGCTGTAGAGAGTACCAAAGGATTTTTTTTTTGTTTTGTTTTGTTTTGCAGAGGTTGGTTTTTTGCCGATAAAGAGAACTGGGATTGTTGAAAAAGCATCATTAACATCGGCTCTATCAGACTCAACCTCTTCAGTTTTGGAGAATAAGAAAAACAGCAAGAATCCCATTGTCGTCATTGATAATTACGATAGTTTCACTTACAATCTTTGCCAGGTTTAATTAATTGCATGTTCAAAATTTTGTATCTTTTTATTTGGCTAATCTTTTGCCTTCTCTTAATTGTCCTTATGGTGTAAGACTTATTCTAAAACGATGTTTGATTGCTTACAGATCTTCTGGAAAACAACAGAAAACTGAATTACTGGATGATAGGTTCATAGGAAATTTATTGTACTTGTATGTGAGAGAATATATTTTGATTGTTGGAGAGACTTGATAATTTAATTGAATTTAAGAAACCCAATTAAACCCAGTATAATAGGACGAAGATCTACTGGTTAGATTTGTTTCTTCTAATAAGAAATCAGATAAGATAAATACATATGTATGTAACTATGTATATGGTCTAGAAAAATTTTATTGTTTTTGTTATAATTCTAGTTCTTTCTTTGCAAGGGAAGGATTCGAATTTCAAATGAGGTTCTTCATCATAACTATTTACTTCAATAAAGATGTTGTAATTTTATTATGGCTATGATTGTCAAATGAAAGCAAATGTGGTTTGAGGGTTTCAGTAAGAAACATGATATATCAAAAGTGATTCCTGCTGAATATTCCTATGGTGTGGTGAGTCCAACTTGGTATCTTTGATACTAGTGGTCACTCAGTTTGATGGTCTTGACCTATGAAAGTCAATAGTATGCGACAATTTTTTATATTTATGGTACCACAACTTCTTTGGTAAGAAATTATCACCATTGCGATCAAAAGTGATTTTTTTTTTTCTGACAAGAATAACCATTGAGAAACCGACTATTAGGGAATAGAGTGACATTTGGCATCCAATGTAGGGAATCATCCTCATTTGGCTCTTGTCTTTCTCCTTTTAAGCAGCAGACAGGGTACATTTGATTGTCGCCTTATGAAAGGAGTAATAAGAGTTAATTAAAGAATTTTCGGGGCTTGAAATGTTTTATTCTTCTTTATTCTAAACTTTTTTGTTTGATTGATCTCTTAGTCTTTTCTGAGTTGTATTCTTGACTAAGAACAGAATATCCTCAAAATTTACCTATAATTTTGTAGTATATGGGAGAGCTTGGATGTCACTTCGAGGTTTATCGAAATGATGAGTTTACTGTAGAAGAGTTGAAAAGGTAAGAATTAACCTTTTGACTAGTGCAATTTGTTATTAATCCACTTGTGTTAGTGGTGAATGGTTATTTGTTAACAAATCTCTAAAGATTTGGTTCAATAAATGACAAGTTTTCTCGTTATATTTGTAGGAAAAACCCTAGGGGAGTGCTTATCTCCCCTGGTCCAGGTAATAATTTGCTGTATATCTTTTTAAACTATAAATAAACGAAGCATAAGAATCTGTCATATTTGAGCTTGCTATACACTTTTTATCCTTTGTATAGGCACACCCCAAGATTCTGGAATATCACTGCAAACAGTTTTGGAACTTGGACCTATTGTACCTTTGTTTGGTGTTTGTATGGGTTTGCAATGCATCGGTGAGGCTTTTGGAGGTGAGTGTTCTAGGATATGTTAAGTAACTGTTATTCACATTAATTTTTGAATTTCCTATATTATTTCAATATTTATTCTAAGAAAGCTAGATTGGAGACTAATTCATATTTGTGTATGTTTATCATGGAAGCTGAGCTGCTTGCTATTGCGATTTTAACATAATCTGTTTGACTTCATTGCAAAATGCAGGAAAGATAGTGCGTTCTCCCTATGGTGTTATGCATGGAAAAAGTTCTCCCGTATATTATGATGAGAAGGGGGAAGATGGGTTGTTCACTGGATTGTCAAAGTATATATTACTTCTTCTGACATGATTTCCCTTTTAAAATTCTTAAAGTGTGCTTAAATTATGTGCCATCTGTGGTCAAACTATCAATTTGTTCAAATTTGTTTCTTGAGCTCTGTTTTTACCTTCGAGTATAGAGATTCCCTAACAGCATTTTTCTCCTAACAAGTTTCAACTTTTAGGAAATTTTACATACTTTATAGGCAAAATAGTGGATAAGGTGCTATCAAACAAATTTCTATCTACTATGCCTATAAGTTTGATGCAATCAAATTCTGACCCTCTACCTTATCTCCTTTCTTTTTCATCTCCCTCAGCCACTCGAGCTCTAATTACCTAACGTTATCTACTCCTTGATTCCTCTACAATCACATGTTCCTTTCAAATGTTTCAAAAGTCGTCCTCAAAGGGGAAGAAGGGGGAGGGAGAGATATAAGACTAAAGAGTTTGATGTGTAGGATATTCTTGGACAAATTAAAGCCATGAATATTCTGGTTTTAACTTCAAAGAGTTTCGAATTCCACTATTTCTTCCGATGCCCTTTGAGAGAAACATTCTTGAGTCTATGACAAAGCATTTTGCACCCTCTAAGCTTTTGGTTAATCAATGTAATAGATATCTGTTTGACTGTTTCAGGGTCAGAAAGTCAGTAGAGCTCTATATAGCATGTTAGATATAATGTGCATAGTTAAATAAATATGTAGCTAATGATTTCCTAAATTTGTTGTAGCCATTGAAATAACTAGTGGTATAAAAGAAAGCTTATCTTCAATAAAATCTCACATTATTAAAAGGAATGTGAGAAAGGTAGAGAAGAGCATTTATTAATTACTAAATTTTATGTTTTAGTCAAGAAAATCATCGTGCCGCTTTCTGGCCTTGGTCTAGTACTATAGCCTATGAGATTGGCAATGAAAGGGGTGTCGAGAGTGGGGAGTCAATAAAGCTACAGACAAAGAAGGTTGGTCATATAAAGGTTTGAGATTTTGCAATGCTCATATGAGAAAATAAAACCACTCTCTCTCTCATCGCAAACTGCCCCTCACTGCCGCCCCTAGTGCCCATGTGGATGTGATGTACTGGTGTTGCACACACTTGGTCAAAACCTCATTTTCCTTTTATGCTACTATCCCTGTGGTTTTTGCTAGACATTTGTGAAGCATCTGTCAAATTACTTTTTATGTTAAACAATTTCCAATTTATTTTCATTAATTACACCTCATGTTATCTGCAATTCTTACAATTACTGTGCCTTTCCAGCCCTTTCAATGCCGGCAGATATCACAGCCTCGTGATTGAAAAGGACAGTTTCCCTGGGGAAGCACTCGAGGTTACTGCTTGGACAGAAGATGGACTGATAATGGCTGCTAGGCACAAAGTATATAAGCATCTACAGGTAAGACTGCCATCTCTTTTACTTGTAACGTGTTAGTACAATGATTTGCTGAATTAGAAGATATACCTACCATCAAATTGGTTACTAACCGATTGGCTGGTTGGAATATATTTGCTGTGATAGAACTGATTTCTTCACTTAAATTAGTTGCACTCCTCCTAACTGCAAGAATTACTGTGATTATATTGTAACTACCCTGTGTCTAGAATAATTGGAGTATATTATTCAGTATGATAACGTAGGATAAATTCCCTGTGAGCATCATTTTAGCTCTGGAGAATCATAGTACTTGAACCATGGCATAACGTTTGACTAATTACTTGATTTAAGAACGCTTGAATGAGGTGCTTGAATTCTTGTTCTTTCTGCAATGTGCTCTAATCTTCTAATTTTGTTAAGTTCATCAAATGATATTTGACTAGACCAATCAAATATTTTCATGTCACTGATATCGATTTTTTAATGATGCCATCTTGTGCATGTGCAGACATGAACACCTTTTAAAATTTAGGAAAATTATTAGCATTAAAATGGTAAATTAACAACCTGTTTAATGTTAATAAATCAAATTAATTTATCTCTTTTCTGGCGCTTTCTTCCTTTTATTTCTTCAAATTCATTCTTCCGTCTCTCTCTATGGTAAATTAACAACCTGTTTAATGTTAATAAATCAAATTAATTTATCTCTTTTCTGGCGCTTTCTTCCTTTTATTTCTTCAAATTCATTTTTCCGTCTCTCTCTATCTTCAACATCCTCTCATAACAATGCCACCACTCCTTTCCTTTTCTGTTCGGCACAAAGTATATATCCCCTTCCAAATAAAGACCAATTTTTTTTTTTTTTTTTTTTTTATCATTTCCATTCATATCCTCTTTGTTAGCATGCCTTGGTGAAGCCCCAAAAGGTGTAAATATATACCAGCTCTTCCTGCCTTATTGAAAAGCAAAATGTCACGCGTTTGCGTATTTATCGGAAAGTCCTTGTAGTAAAGGCTAGTTCTCATCTCTTCAGTGACCTATGTTCTGATTCTTCTGACAATACCACGAAAAATATCAATGTACTAGCATCTCTAATGCCATCATAGGAATAAAATAACCTTCTTGATTTCAGCGCCTTAAAAATGACAGCATCTGCACCCCTTGTTTTGCAGCATATATAGGAACTAGCATAAGTATTTTTACATGTTCAATATATCCCCATATTAACCTCCATCGCTATTAAGATCTTTGTTGCCTACCTAACATCGTTGTTATGAGACAGCCAATAATGTTGTTTACAATATTATCTCCACATCTTCCACCAACATCCCAAATGTTACTGCCGATATCGTGCATTCCATCATCCAATTTTAGCCATTTTTGTATCCCTATGTCATTGTACTATGAATGCCATATTACCTACTAAAATCTACGGACACAAACACTTTTAAATGCCTTCAAGCCCCCCAAAAGATGCCGTCAGGAATCTATAAATTGATTTAATTTCCATGTTCATGTTTTCTTGTATCGGCATCACATTACGAAGAAGAAACTCTATACAAAACATTTGCAGATGTGGACCTATGGTAAAACACGTGCACTCCAACTGGCTCCTTGGATGCGGTACCTTTATAAGCATCACAAAAGGGCAGTGCTGGCTGTTTGTGCTCTCCTTGTGTCACCTTTATCAAATTTAAACCAATAAAGTTTTGCAGTTAATTAAGCATTAAATGACAGCAATGCTTGGAGAGTTCATTCTTTATGTCAGATAGTTCCTATAATTTTCTGAATTTCACTCACCTCCTACGTATAATTTGATTCCATGCTTACCAGTTTGTAGAGAAAAGAATCTAAAGCTGCCATCAGAACCAAATCCTAAGGAGCTCCTTAAGGGTGGTTCGTTTAGATGAAGGGTATTTGTCAAACTTTTAACAAAGTTTTGTAAATTTTTTTCTGCAATTATTACAGAAGAGAGAGTGGAGGAAAAGAAAGGAACCAAGATAAACCTTATCTATGCAGAGGCTTTAGGAAGTCTTTTGACTTCCCTGATTGTATGCTTATTTGCCACTTACCTTGTCTTTGAATTATCAATATAAACGTTTTTTTCAGCTATGTTGATTAGATATGGTTCTTCTCCATTTTCTTTAAGTTTAGGCTCACCAAATTAACTTTACTTTCATGTACAAATTGATTGAAAACTGTAGGGTGTTCAATTCCATCCGGAGAGCATCATAACCTCCGAAGGAAAAACAATTGTTCGCAATTTCATCAAACTGATAGAGAGAAAGGAGGCGGCTGAATCCCAGAATTAGAGGTCTTGTTCGGCATAGAAATACTTCAGTCATAAATGTCACATATCAGCATAACCTATAAAATTGTTAAGGCATAACCTGAGATCCTTTCTCCTTTTCCTTTTCCTTTTCTTTAGGAATAATGTAAGTTTTCTCGTAGAACTTGAAACTAGGTGGCCTCATAATTATGTTTCGAAACTTTTCTGAATGCATCTCCTCTTCTTGGTGGAAAGCATCTTCCAGATATTTATGCTTTTGGACTATCATTTATGATTCTTATCAGTTGCTTGTTTTTAGCATCATTTTAATGATCATATGATTATAGATGGAGGCAGGATTTTGTGCAAGATTCATTTACATGTTATTTCTTACAAACATGTAGTTTACATGGATTAGTGAGAGGAAGGGTTTATATCTATTTCATATGATACTTTTGGACAACCAAATTTACCCTTCACCTTTCCTGAAAGGTTTTGGGTTATGTTACTTGGACTCGGATGTGAATGTCGGAAATGGGTATGTGTCCGACATGGGTATGTTCAAATTTTTTTTTTTTTTTTTTTTTTAAGTTTTTCCATATATTTGAAAGGTCTTTGGAGGGTCATATCCTCATACTCATGTCCGGATACGCATCGAAATACGGGTGTCGGACACGAGTACTTCAAGAAAAATGAAGAGTTGGAGCAACATAGGTTTTGGGGGTTCACAACAGGTGTTACACTGCAGTTAGCTGTATCAATAAAGTTCCTTTTCATTCATTTCCTCTGTTAGCAAATGCAGGGAAAGGTAGCAGTCAAGCAACAGTGAAGTTTAACATCTATAAATCAAAGAGATGTTATCTGCTTTAAAAGATTGTGAGATGTAGCTTTTCATGAGCTTTGCACATGATTTATGGGAGTGGTTATGGATAACTATGAATTATTACGTGGTTTAGCAACTTTTTTTTGTTCTTTTCATTTCTTTTTTTCTCATTGAATTTGCAATTCCAGTTCAAAAATTGGCTGTCAAATGATATGGAATTGAGGAGCAAGTTGATTCAAGATTTTCTGGACCATGCCTTTCTTTGTGACCACCTAGGATGTATAAATGGGCTCAAAAAATTATGGGCCAGAGAAATTAATCTGAAAAGGTAGTGATAATCTTCGATGTCTATCCCTATCTTTTATATTATAATTTCGTTTTTGATAAACTTAGTAAATTTTTTTAAATTTCAAAAACGAATTAAGAGATTATTATATATTTATTTTTTAATTTTTTATTTTACCTTAAAAATATGTGTTATTTTATCAATCCTGCTTGTGAAATTTAATAATTTCACTGTAATTTTTTTTTTTGGGTAACTTTGTGCAATAAAAAATACAAGTAAAAGAGGGATTGGATGTCAAACTGAAATTGAATGTCGGATAGGATTATGTTACCCGATCTAGGCCTAAGTTATGTTACCCAAATTCATACTGAAATTGAATGTCGTCTAAGATTATGTATCTAATAGAAAATATTTAATTTTTTTATATATATTCAAAAAATCATATCTTATTCTCCTATCCAAATATATGCTCGACAAATCAAACATAAATATTTAAAAATAAATAAAAATATTGTAATAGGTAGTCCTTGAATGAACAATATACAAATGAAAATCCAACAAATCAGAGTGAGTTTCAGCACTGCAGTTTTTGTTGAATTAAACAAGCCCGTCAATTGACAACTGCTTAGGATCATGGAGAATACTTTAATATTTTATTCAAGCTTCAATTGGTATTGGATTTTTTTTTTTGTTCTGAAAATGTGTTGGGCAGAAAAGAAGCAGATTCTCTTGAAATAAGAAGCTTTACATTTTCTAATGAAACATAACCCAGGTCCAGGTGAAATACAACAAAATTAAGCATGCTATATAGTTACAGACTGCTGAAGAATTTACAATATTTTTAGTATGGAAATGTGTAAATTAGCAGTCCTTTTTGAAGATAGCCCTAAAATTCCTAGCAAAAGCTGAAAAATATTGACGTTAACCAGAGACAAGGAATGATAGGGAACCAACCTCAGCCAAGTGTGCAGCAGCAAACACCAACTGTCGATAAACGAAGAAGAAACCTTCGGTGCATTAAACGACAACCTTCTTCGTATCTACTACTTCCGATGCCTCCGCTTTTGCTCAGGTCTTTGCCTTTTCTCATCATCCCATTCTCGATCGTACATCCTAAACTCTGGTTAAGGAAATAGCTTCTTCTATTTGCAATACAACAGTATGTGAAAGGCCAAAATGTGCTATAAAATAAGATTATGAAACAGATGGACCTTATTTGCAATAGAACAGTATGTGAGGGTACTAAACAATTTTCTTCCATGATAGTTCTC
Organism: Fremontodendron californicum; assembly: GCA_030761205.1. Taxonomy (NCBI): domain Eukaryota; kingdom Viridiplantae; phylum Streptophyta; class Magnoliopsida; order Malvales; family Malvaceae; genus Fremontodendron; species Fremontodendron californicum. The sequence goes on from JAULJL010000013.1 coordinate 26,696,425, forward strand.
CGTTAAAAAAGAAATTTATTGACAGACTAATATCTTGAAAGGAAGCAGCAAATGCTTTGCAGTATGAACGATTGAAGGCAAAAAATAGTTACAAAGTGAGAAAAGTACACTGGACGGGAGCAGAGGAAACAACACTTTACCTTGTTTGGAGTGAAAGGTAAAGTAGAGATTACATGCTATAAACTCTATACCAGAGTTGAAAATGAGTTTTTAAGGGTAAAAATGGGACCACAAGATCAAATCATTCAAAATGGAGTGCTCTCTTTGCAAATCCTTCCAATCTGATATAGAATTTGAATGGTTTTAGGGGTTAGGTTCATCTCTAAACCCTCTCCCTTGTACTAAAAACCCCCTCCATCCGAAAAAACGCCCAAAAAAGAAGATTCTAAACAGGGTAGGATAAACATTCACTCCCTTTCACTCTACTAGTCTACTCCCATTCCATTGACATTGTAAAATATACTAGCTCATTAGCATTTATCCTTGCATGCACATGCAGCACAGATAACAAATTTGATAAGTTTCACATGACACAATATGAAAGTATGTTTAGATGATTATACCTAAAATTTAGCACACTTTTTAAGGATACGGGTCTGTGTCACGACGAGCAATCTTGCTGGCTGCTTCTTTACCATGAATCCTCATGCCTGGTTCCTCCAAGTAAACCCCACGCTGCATCATGGCACCCTTTCTGTCTCTATCTCTTCCATCATATGATTGTGACATACCAATGGCAAGAGGTGGGGGTGGAGGGGCAACCGGAGAATATTCCCCAGGTTCTGATGGCAAATGCTCTCGCTTGACTTTTCTCCTTTTGGCACCAGTAGCATCCACATCCTCTTTCAAAAGGTTTGCTTTCTCTTTGTCCCTCTCTCTGTCTCTCTCCCTATCTTCCACCTACATAGAGCCACTCACCAATATAAGCAAAAACCTTTACCCACAATAAAATATACCTATATGATATCAAAGCCCTGATTTCCAAACAATCTGCAAACTAGAAGAGCCATTTTTGCTTCTTTTTAGCTTAACAGTTCAGAGACAATTTATTAAGACAATTATGATGCATTATAAATAAGTTGTAAGCAAAAAGAACCTAACTGCAGAAACCTATGTTACTCGGACTCGGGTGTGAGTGTCAGATACGGGTATATGTCCGACATGGGTGTGTTCAGTTTTTTCTATGTTTTTCCATGTATCTGGAGGGTCTTTGGAGGGTCATATCCTCATACCCATGTCCGAATATGCGTCGGACACGGGTGTCGGATACGGATACCTCAAGAAAATGAAGAGTCGGAGCAACACAAGCAGAAACAGGCCCCACCATCCCTCCGTGTGTTAGGACAAACATGTAGTAATGTATCATCATTCGACCAAGATCAACTTCTATATCACCACCATAATGCCAGGAAAAAGACTGATTCTTTTGGGAGAAATAAACACCAGCTTGTGGCTTTAAGGTGCTTAACCTAAATGTAATAGCTAAGTCAGAATACACCATAGTAACTGTGTAATACTAACACACATGGCTTATGGCAGCATTACAGACAAGGCATTCCAAGGGAACACTCCAAGTCACACAATAAGAGATTTTGGTCCTTCTACTTCATAAGCATCCTTAATCGAGGAGGAAAGTCCTTTAGCTTGTTGATATTTATGAGGTGTGAGAGGGCTGTAATCGAGCCGAGCCGAGCCCGAATACTGAGAAGCTCGAGCTCGACTCGAAACTCGTTGCTCGAAACTTGGCTCGAGCTCGATCGAATACTATTTTCTAAGCTCGAGCTCGGCTCGAGATAAAATCGAACTATTCGAGCTCGGCTCGATTAAGCTCGTTTACTCAATTTACATACTCGAACTCGAGCTCGAATTTAAGCTCGAGCTCGTTTCATATACAATTTTTTGTCAGAAAGCTGCACTCCACAAAGCATTTTTGCCTTCTCCACACATCGCAACCATAATAGTTAGATGGCCTTACAGAGGAATAATCATGAAAAAACTTTTCTCAGAAACAAAGAGAAACTAAATCGCCTAAGAAAGAAAATCAACAAATCACGACATTCAACAATAACATTGGCCTGACACATTACCTAAACAAATAATTCAACAACAATCAAAAATAAAATTATTAACTTAAACAAATTTTTATAAAATAACGGACTTTCAAGTCCTGGAGAATCGCCCCGATCTGAATAACAACAACAATCATGAAAACACTATTCAAGCTAAAACCAGACCAGCCAACTTTAAAAGCAAATAACACCTCCCCAAAATTGAGATACTCGAACTCGGCTCGCTCGATAGCTCGAGCTGAGCTCGGCTCGATAATGACCGAATCGAATTCGAGTTTTTTTCGAGCACAGGTGTCTCATTTACACCCCTAGGTGTGACCAACTACAGGTTAAGTCACGGATGTTGTAGGATCTTTACACTATTTGGTAGATTTCTGGAAAAAATAAGTAGACAGTTTTGGCTCATCAGCATAGGCAGTTCTGCCTAGCTTTTAAGGTAACACAAAGTTCAACTAGCTACTTTGATTGGTTTGTGCCACACACCGACTAAAGAGCAAACCAAATCATACCGTAAATGCTCCTGGAGAACTGCATTTTATTATTGAAAATTTTCTGCTAACATTCTAAATATTGAATACTTCATTTAAGGCCAATACTTAGTTTGTTCTTTTATACTAATGTCTACTATGCTCCCAGGAATCCTTGGAACCCTTAACTGGGTAAGATTCTAAAGCTAACTCTACATGAACAAACAAACGTTCTAAAGCTTACAGCTAGAAAACAAACAAGAAAGAACACTTCACATTTTAGTTTTGATAAGAGAAATTGAGTACCTAAAATGCTCTAGAATTGGAATCTACCATGACATCTCCCTTGGCCATGTAATACCAAATCTAGAATCGAATTAAGGCAAAACTAAGACATCACAGGCAAGCATATTATGCCAATCAGAGTTTCAGCCTATTTGTATACCTGCTTTCATGACCTAGATTGTCCACAAGGATCTAAGCATTATAGTGAATGTCAAGTCACAAGTGCATAGACTATCTAAATATAAACAACCACAGATCCAGATTGACAAGCAAAATCTCACAAATAAGTAGCAGTGCATTACAGGCAATCCTTCATGACCTATCATAAACAACTTACCTTCATGACCTAGATTGTTTAAAAGGCATCCCAGTGATATCAAGTGCATTGATAATCAAATCATAAACAACCACGAGAACTAGATTACCATGCAAAATGTCATAGCTCATAATGTTATTGAACTCCAAAATTAGCCCAGTTATGGGGTGATAAACTGATAATAATAATAATAATAATATTAATATTAATAATTAAAAAGAAAAAAGATAGAGCAGTTCGATACCTTCATTGACAAACCCTCTCTTTTGCGCTTTCCATCATCCTGGGAAACCAAGGAATTTTCTTCTGACCGTCTCCGCTCTTTCTCTTCATGTCTTGGAGAGAGTCTCTGAGTATGTCTGGTACTACCAAACCTTCTGTCAGGATTATCATCCCTTCTACCAGTAGCATTAACAGATTGTGGGAGCATATGAGGAGGTAAGGGTGGGGGTGGAGGCAAGCTTTGCCCATGAAACCGATCATCAACATGAGACTTTTCTGTGGATGTATCAGCATATCGTACTTTACTTCTTTCATCTTTGCTGCGCTCATCCTTAGCTTTATCACCAAGTCTATCCAAATTCCTATCAGTGCTTCTCTCAACAGAACGCTCTCTTCCGTATCTCTCTATTGATCTATCTCTTGATTTCTCAGTCAAAATATCATCTGCACGAGACTTTTCAGAACGCTCCAATCTTTCTTTGTAATCCCTGTCATGTCTCTCACTTCCCTTGTCTTTCAACCTATCCAAAGACTTATCCACAGCCCTGTAGTTTGTTAGTTCATCAGTTCCTGGCTTGTCAAAATCTGCAGATCGAGGATCTGTGGACCTCTCCCTGTCAGATAGTCGAACTTCACCATCCAGATCTTTCAATTCAACATCCCCTTTACGGCGCTTACTTAATCTATCAGTCTCTTCCACAGAACTGGTTCTCTTTTGCAGCTTATCACTGGACTTTGAAGCAGCAGCAGAACTATCATGCCTAGGAGAATGAACAATTCGAGAAGGTGGTCTTGATGCATCTGGGAATTCAGAGCCATCATCTTTCCCTGCAGAAAACCTAATATCATAAGGCTTAGAAACTACAATATCTGCCTTTGATTCAACCAAGGACATCCAATGAACCTTTAGGTGGAGCAGAAACTCTGTTACCATTGGAAGTGACAGCTGAAGAAACATTTGAAGTCCCACCTTGTCTACCCTCTGTATGAGAGGGAACATCTCTGTCACTGATAGAGATTGCAGAAGTTCTTCCAACAGCTTTGCCTGACTTGCCATCATCTTTTCCAGGATCTTGCTTCTGTGTCTTTGTAAGTGATCCAGCAGACACTGAGCGTTTGGCTGAGGCTTTTAACTGTTGAAGAGGAAAATTATGAAATCTAAAAAACCAAATATAATTACAAAATATGCCAAAAACATCCGTAAGAAAGCATCCAATACCTCCAATTCTGCAGAGTTCTTTGCAGGAACTTTGGCTGCATGCTCATCCAATTTATTTGAAGATTCATCTAGCTGTTTCTGATTTTCAAGTGATTTTGCTGTTCCTGCTTGTGAAGTAGCTAAGGGAACAGATAATACAGCACCAGAACCATTCGCTGATGTACCACCTTTTGTTTTCAGATCAGATTTCCCAATAGGGACATTTTCTGCTCTTTCCAACCGCCCGTCAGATTTTGTTCTTGGAATCTGGTCCTTGACAAAATTCACATCTAACTGTTGGGTTCCTAAAGCAACTGTCCTGCCACCAGCAGCCTCAGTCTGAGAAACATTAGCTGAGGAACCATTTTGTACAGGAACTGTATTACCAGCCACAGATTTTGAAGCAAGTAATGGTGCAGGCTTCAGCTCAAGATATCCCATTCCAAATTCCTCATCAGTAACCCATGAAGACTGCAGAGTAGAAGAATATCCAACATACGTTCATGCATGAATAGGCAGGAAGAATAACGTCATGTTTTAAAACTGAATAACAATATGAAACAAAGAAGCACTAATACACCCCATCAGTATCTATCTGTATCAGACTCCAACATGCCCCAAATGCATCTAGTACAACCCAGCAAGCCAAAATGTAAAATGTTAGTTTTTGCTCTTTCTGACAAGGGACCAATGCCTATGTTTTTGGCATTGAGTGGGTACCGTGGGTAAAAAGAGACACATTAGTTCCCCTTGGTGCATTTTCCTCCAATTTTCTCAATTACCAAATAAAGGCTGATAAAAATATATGGACATTTTGCTACAAAAGCAAATAAAGTTTTGAATAACCAAAACACTAAAAAGTTGAACTTTTTTGGATAGCAAAATGCATGATTTACATTTCATGCAACAATTATGTTTTAAATGGATGCTCCACTTTAGCTATTAGCTAATTTTTTATCAATATAATTTTGCTTTTACTATTTTCTTATGCTTTTTAGCAACTTTTAAGAAAACCGAATGGCAAAAACCAATCAGTAAATGCAACCACAAACAAACCTTAATACTTTCTTTGCCTAACTGTTTATGCTTTACATATACACATTAATACAAGCCATGTGACCTGAGTTTTTTTATTTTTATTTTTATATCATGGTGCCCATATAATCTCATACTTGCATCAGTGCTACCTAGGCAGGAAATTAATAAAGCAATTTACCTTTCTAGCAGCCAAAGCTGCAGCAACACCTGTTGCCAACACCTTGAGATCCTCTCTTTCATCACTTTTAATTTTGGACACCTGTATCCAAGAGGTTAAATGGAAGGAGCGTATTAATGGATTTAAACAAAAAATCCAATTAGAAACTAACAGTTCTCCACATTTCTTACCCGTTTTTCAAGGTTAATCCCACTCTTTCTTGTTACAGGAAAAACACTAGAAATTTTTGTCAACATTATTAAAGAATTACGAATCTCCATGTACTCGGTCGATTCCAAGCACTGGATCAATAACCTTGTGATTCTTTGACTCCATTTCCAATGAACCTTTCAACAAAAAATAATAAATAAATAACAATTCTGACCCAATCACAGAAAAGAATTAACCTCAAAACTCAAGATAAGCATAGATGCAAAACAAAGCATCATAGACTACATTCTTAAAAACAGGCAATTAAGAGTGGTTCATATGCAAATGTCTAATGTTAGATAAATTACTCCCTGACCAATAAAAGATTTTGGGGTATTCCTAATACCAAAACAAGACAGGAGATAAAGAATGAATTATATTTAGAGGTTGTTTACTGAGCATGTCTCACATAGATCACTAATATTATTCAGTAAAATACCATACAAAATCCAAATCACATTGGATCCTTACAAGATAATAATAGAATTAAGCTCAAGATACGAGAGTTCATTCCATACTCATTAAAAATTAGAGTGAATATAGAATTCCCGTGTGTACACACTCACTAAAAACACTCTGGACGGAACTAGTGAAGGCACCAATCCAACAGGTCATCAGTTTTAAAAAGGTCAAGTGTCAAACAACATTAAATAAGCAAATGCCCGTGAAGAAAGTTTAAATCAATTTCAAGCTTATCATATATTTCCCCTCACAAGATAATTCCATATTCACCACACTGGTTGAATGCTGCGAATTGAAATTGAGACACCTATCTAATAACCGTCTTCTCAAAATGAACCTATCTGACGCGTTAAGATCGATTATAACAACAATTTGGTACATCTGTTGTTGCCTTGTATAAGATGTGTAGGCCTCACCTTCACTATCAACAAAAAGGACATCTCAAGGAATCAAATTACATAATAACTCACCTTAATGAACTGTCCATATGTAACACGCTGGCTGTTTGGATATCTATAATACACAGCAAAGCCTGGCATATTTCTGCACTCACGCTCATAAATGGATTCATCACTCTGCAAAGGAAGCAGCGGTCAACAAAAAAGCATTCAACTCAAAATAAATGTTTTAGTTAACATCATCATATTCCTCACAAACTTCAAAGTACATATCAAACAAGTAAAATAAATCAATTTTTGGGTAAAGTAAGAAAGAACTTGATAGGGAATATTGTCTACCTTCCAGTAGTATGCAATCTTTAGCGTTTCATACAGAAACCTACCAAGTCTTCCTGCTTCGTACTCGGTACAGCAGCATATCATGGGTTGTAAGGTTTTGCATATCAGAACATCAATGTGATTGACTGTGTTGAAAAAAGGTGTGCCAAGAGAATGAAGAGTATGCACAAACATGGCACAATAGACGGCATCTGGCATACTGAAGGTACAGCGAGGAAAAATACAACGCTGGAGGAACTCCATGTTAATCTTCAGAGTATCAGGGCAGGAACTCAACCACTTGTCCTTTTCACGAGTAAGTCGTCTACGAACAGATGCAACATTTTCCTCGTGCTTATGAAGTTCACTAGTTAGACGATCTAAAGCTTCTTGAATTCTTTCCTTGTCTTTTTTCCTTTTGTTAATTGCTGAACTAGAATTATCAGGAAGCTCTTCCAGAGCCTTAAGAGCAGCATACTGCTTTGATATTTCAGACTCATAGCGGTTTCTAGGAACATAAAGATCATAAAGAGTAAGCCCCCAAAAAGTGGCATAGAGGTCAGGAGAGAGACTATTCCAGGCTTTAGAAGGCAACATGGTTTTAACAATGTCAAGAAGTTCAGACCACCTGTATAATAAGGATTATAGAAAGCAATCAGATAGAAAAAAGCACTTCAGGAACTGTCTCTTGAACTAGTTAAAATTTGAATATTCAATAACGTACAGATGGGCAATGTAAAGAGGAAGGAAAAAAAAAAATTATTACACTGTAGGCTTCCGAGGAGGACCCAAATCCAGTATCACGCTGCTAGAGTCATCCTTACTGCTAGAGTCATCCTTACTTTCAGACTCTGAGTATGCCGTAGTAATATTTGAAGCTTTATTGTCATCTAAAGGCCAGAAAACATCAGAACTCCCTTGACACTTGAAGAGTCTCATCACAGGACGATATATCAAAAATGCAACCTGTGTCAAGAAGAAAAATAACCTCACATAATATTTCCTTGTTCTTTATGACTAACCATGCCACAGATTCCCAGGCCTCTAAAGTGGTGCAGCAAGAGAGAGAAAGAACACACATGCACTCAAAGATAGAGCTAAACATACCTCAGGATCAAGGTGGTATAGGTGGACAAGATCATCAAGCGAGGGAATTAGTTGACCATAAGCAGCAGCTGGTGTCACTGCACTACAGAGGAATTCTACATACTGAAGAAGAGTCCCATGGCATCTGTCAAACTGCTCACTAACCATCTTAATGTAAGGAGCATCTGCATTTATGACAACCCTGTAGATGATAACAGAAATCATGTTAAGCAACTGAGTCTGAGAGTCACCCACTTTATACTAGATACCTTTGTCATTGCAATTTATTCAGGCAGGATAGGAATCTAACTACATATTAGTCATTAAAAAATCCCATTTGGAAAAGCTTTATGAACATCAGTGAAAATAGACAACTAAAAAGAATAGAAAGAAATATAGACCAAGAAAGAGAAAGAAAATGAGACACAGATGCAATACTATTAGCCTTATCATTATTCTTATTCATCATGTCATTGAGAACAACTATGTACAATAAATATATGCACATCAAGGAAAACAACAAATTGTATAAAAGAACATGCTAGCACAAAGCTTTATATTGAGACATGATACCTTTGAACGGTTTTTTTTTTCCTATAAATTCTTGTTAAATAATAATAACTTATCTTTCTTCCCCCTTACTCTTCTTCACATTCTCTAGGTCTGACACGGCAAGGTGAAGAGAGTAAGAAAAGAGAATGAAAGAGACTTCCCTCGTTATTACCAACATTGGCAACAAAGAAACAGGGAGGTAGGTGGCCACAAAAGAAAGAGAAGACAAAGAAAACAGAAAAGAGAATTAAGGAAAAGCAAAAAAGAGGTCAAGGGCTCCCTTCAGTATGGCAGACATCAGTGACAAAGCAGGTAGTGTTGTTTGCAAGAGAAAGCAAGGGAGTTGTGAAAAGAGAAGAGGGCATATGGAGATCCATTCAGGAGATAAAAGCAAAAAGATGGTCAAGAAATAAGAAAATACATGACATGCACAAGTTGGGAGGAAGGGACTGCAAAGATAAGGTGCATAGGAGCACATGCCTGCAGGGGGATATGGAACAAATGATGCACATACACCAAGAGAAAATATAGAACAAGAGGTAGACAAAAGCAAAAGGAGGAAATGAAAAAAAGGAGGAAATGGGGAAAAAATAGCTAGGTGTGGAAATCTGGCGATATCAGTTGACAAAGATCTTTAGGATTTTTCAGAGATATTAGTTGACTAAGATCTCTAGGATTTCGGGTATTAATTACCAAATCTCATTAGCTTAGGTAAGTTTCCTATTTGTAAATATTCTTCCCTAGTTTTTTGGAAATTAGAATCTTAGATTATGGCAATAAGTCTTGAGTAGTTTGTATATAAATACTGATGTACATTCACAACTAAGCAATAGAGAAAAACAAAATTCTCCATTCTTTCAGTTTCTTTCCAGTCTTTAATCTTTCTCATGGTATCAGAGCAGGTGCTCGACTAGAACCTCCCTAAGTCAGCCATGGCCAGCAGCAGGGAAAACTCAGCCTTAGAGGTAACGTCCAATCCGGGATCCTCTATCTCCAATGTTCCAGCCATACCCGAAAGCAACATCCTTCCTATTACAGGACACAAACTCAATGGATACAATTTTATCCAATGGTCATAGTTCGTGCAAATGTTCATCTGCGGGAAAGACAAAAAGGATTATTATCTCACGGGAGCGGCAGCACCTCCAAAGGAAGAAGATTCATCCTACAGAAACTGGAAACTGGAAAATAGCATGGTAATGTCTTGGTTAATTAATTTCATGACTAATCAAACTGGAGAAAATTTTATGTATTACAAGACCGCCAAGGAAATTTGGGATGCGATAAGAGAAACATACTCAAACAGTGACAACACATCTGCAATTTTTGAAATCAAAAGCACCCTACATGATCTTCGTCAAGGAGAGATAACAGTCACAGAGTACTTCAACATGTTGACTCGTCATTGGCAACAACTTGACATTCTTGAGGACCTGGAGTGGAAGTGTCCGGAGGATGGCAGGCAATGCCGGAGAATTGTAGAAAAAGAACGCATCTACAATTTCCTACTCGACCTACATAAGAGCCTTTATGAAGTCCGCGGAAGAATTCTCGGCATCAAGCCATTACCAAGCATGCGAGAAGTTTTTTTAGAAGTCCGAAGAGAAGAAAGCAGGAGAAAAGTAATGTTGGGATCACTAATTCTGCCCTAGCTACTCGTGGACCTCAATTCCCGAATAGTGATAACAGGCAAAAGAAGAGACCATGATGCGAGCATTGTCGGAGGACCGGTCACACAAAGGACACTTGCTGGAAAATCCATGGCAAGCCAGCAGATTGGAAATCTTCTCGATCACCACTAGACAATGACAACCGTGCCAACCTAGCCAATGCTGAAAACCCTACCGAGATCTCCAAGCCTGCTGAGACAAGCCCATTCAGCAAGGAACAGATGGGATTACTACAGAAGATGTTTCAGCAAACGCTGCAAAGTGTTATCACTCCGATTGGTACAGCCTCTGTAGCACAAAAGGGTAATTATCTGAGTGCCCTAAGTGCTAGACAAGGGAAAACCAACATGTGGATTGTGGATTCTGGGACATTCGATCATATGATCGAAGATGCCACTGTGTTTCATAAATATAGTCCATGTCATGAAAATGTTTCAGTACGAATTGCTGATGGATCTCTCTCTAAGGTAGCTGGTACAGGTTCAGTTATTATCTCCAAAGATATAACCCTCGATTCAGTTCTATTTGTGCCCAACCTTGATTGTAGTTTGCTTCTATAAGTAAGCTTACCAGAGATACCAATTGTGTTACTAAATTCTTCTCAAATATGTATGAATTTCAGATCTTGGACTCGGGGAAGACGATTGGCAATGCTAGGATGTGTGTGGGCCTCTACCTTCTCAGAGTTGATGTCCCTGAAAGACAATCTCAACAATCAGCTTGTGTGGCTTCATTATCTCGTAACAATAAGGATAATGCAATCATGTTGTGGCATTATCGATTAGGTCATCCAAACTTCATGTATCTTAGAAAACTTTTCCCCTCATTATTCAACAACAATTCAACAAATTTTCAATGTGAGATTTACCAGTTATCCAAATATGTTCGCAATACCTATCCAAATCAACCATACCATGCATCCCATCCATTTTCAATGATTCACAGTGATATTTGGGGACCATCTCGAATCAACAATATTTCAAGGTCCAGGTGGTTTGTTACATTTATAGATGATCACGCTAGGATTACTTGGGTGTTCCTCATGAAAGAAAAATCAGAAGTGGGCAAAATATTTCAAAATTTTAACAACATGATTCATACTCAATTTCAAACCAAAATACAAGTGTTCAGGACAGATAATGGGAGGGAATACTTTCACTCAATCCTTGGAGCTTATCTCATGGAGCAAGGGATAATACATCAGAGCTCTTATGAAGACACCCCACAACAAAATGGAGTTGCTGAAAGGAAAAATCGACACATTCTAGAGGTTGTTAGATCACTAATGCTCTCTACACATGTGCCAAAACACTTCTGGGGGGAAGCAGTACTTACAGCCACCTACTTGATCAACAGAATGCCTTCTCGAGTGTTGAAGTTCAAAACACCGTGTCAAGAACTCCATGCTTCATATCTAAATACCCGAATAATCTCTACCATTCCAGTCAAGGTCTTCGGATGCACAGCATTTGCTCACATCAACCAACACCACCGGAGCAAGTTGGATCCTAAAGCCACCGAATGCATCTTCCTAGGATACTCTCCAAATCAAAAAGGCTACAAGTGCTATTCCCCAGAAACGAGAAAATTCTACAACTCCATGGATGTCACATTCTTTGAAAATTAGCCATACTATGCCAAAACTGATATTCAGGGGGAGAATCTGATTAATCCGATCACGAGAATATCAGTTTTGGGACAGTATAAGTACCGAGGCCTATCAACCTACTCACGAGTTTGTCACCAAAACACAAGCCCAAGCTCATTCCGAATCACCTCACCCTGAGTCAGAACCATCCAATACCATGAGTGTCCCACCTAATCCCTCTAGCCCGAAGTCCACACAAGTGAAGGAAAAAGAGCTTATTGTCTATTCTCGGAGACAGAAAACTCAGGAGAACTTAGGGGAACATACAACATCAAAGCAGACCCAAGGATCTGAACTAAGTTCAGAGAATCTTGATACTCACACAGGTAACACTCTTACTGAAGCAAATCCTATTGAGCCTGTAACTGATCTTGATCAACCTATAGCCTTACGAAAAGGAGTAAGATCATGTACTCAACATCCTGTTTATAATTTTATCTCTTACAAAGGGTTGTCCCTAGCTTTAGAGCTTTTGTCTCTGCTCTAACCGATGTATAGATTCCAAACAACATACAAGAAGCCCTTGTGCAACCCAAGTGGAAGACTGCTATTTTTGAAGAAATCCAAGCTCTAAAAAAGAACAACACATGGGAGATCACTGAACTACCCAGAGGAAAAAATCCAGTTGGCTGCAAATGGATATTCTCAATCAAATACAATGCAGATGGTAGTGTTAACAGGTACAAAGCTTGTCTCGTTGCAAAGGGGTTCACTCAATCCTATGGGATCGACTATGAGGAGAATTTTGCCCCAGTAGCCAAGCTGAATTCTATCCGAGTACTGTTATCGTTGGCAGCAAATTTAAATTGGCCTCTTCACCAACTAGATGTTAAGAATGCCTTCCTAAACGGAGACTTGGAGGAGGAAGTCTACATGGAAATTCCCCCAGGATTTGAAACCCAAGGGAACACTGGCAAGGTTTGCAAGCACCACAAGTCTTTATATGGTCTCAAGCAATCTCCGTGAGCTTGGTTTGAGAGATTAACAAAGGTAGTAAAGAAGCAAGGTTTCTTGCAATGCCAGACAGACCATACTATGTTTACCAAATGTTCTCCTGAAGGGAAAAAGGCTATTCTTATCGTCTATGTAGATGATATCATACTGACGGGGGACCATAAAGGAGAAATAGACAATCTGAAGAAACTCCTTGTAGCAGAATTTGAGATCAAGGACTTGGGACAACTCAAATACTTCCTTGGTATGGAGGTAGCACGATCAAGAAAAGGTATCTCGGTCACTCAACGGAAATATGTTCTTGATCTCCTAAAAGAAACTGGGAGGCTCGGGTGCAAACCAGCTGGCACTCCCATGGATCCTACCAGCATGATGGAAACGGAGGATGGGAGTCCTCTAGTAGACAAAGGGAGATACCAAAGACTTGTTGGGAAATTAATTTACTTAGCTCATATGAGACCAGACGTCGGATTTGTTGCAAGTATGGTGAGTCAATTCATGAACAGTCCAACTGATAAGCATTTGGGAGCTATGTATCTTATCCTTCAATACCTAAAAGGAAGTCCTGGCAAAGGACTGTACTTCAAGAAAACATCAAACAGAGATGTCGTAGTATACACAGATGCTGATTGGGCTAGCTCCACGACAGATCGAAGATCAACTACGGGTTATTGCACTTACATATGGGGGAACTTGACTACATGGCGAAGTAAGAAGCAGTCTGTTGTAGCCATAAGTAGTGCAAAAGCTGAATTCAGAGCAATGTCACATGGCATTTGTGAGGGAATCTGGTTAGAAAGGATGCTAAAGAAACTAAAAATATCTACAAGAAGCTCCATAAAACTTTTCTGTGATAATAAAGCAGCTATAAGCATTGCGAAAAATCCTGTTCACCATGATCGAACTAAACATGTGGAGATTGATCACCACTTCATCAAGGAGAAGATAAAGGAAGGAATCATCAGGCTTGTCTATACACCTAAATGTCACCATACTGTTGACATTCTTAGAAAGGCATTACCTCGAAACATTTTCGAGAACTTGAAGTCCAAGCTGGACATGATAGACATTCACAGCCCAGCTTGAGGGGGAGTGTGGAAATCTGGAGATATCAGTTGACAAAGATCTTTAGAAATTTTCAGGTATTAATTACCAAATCTCATTAGCTTAGGTAAGTTTCCTATTTGTAAATTTTCTTCCCTAGTTTTTAGGAAATTAGAATCTCAGATTATGGCAATAAGTCTTGAGTAGTTTTTATATAAATACTGATATACATTCACAACTAAGCAATAGAGAAAAACATAATTCTCCATTCTTTCAGTTTCTTTCCAGTCTTTAATTCTTTTTTCAATAGGAAAGAGAGGGTAAATAATATAGAAAATTGTAAAGAAAAAGGAAGAAGATGCTTAAAAGGTGGAGGAAACAAAGAGAAAAAGAGAAAAGAAATTAATAAAAAAGGGAAAATAAAGGGGAAATTGAGCAAATATTAAGGGAAAAGAATAGAAACAATAAGGGAAAACAAAAACACTTTTACATGGGATTTTTTCGTTCTGCTAAATCAAAACAGTTTCAATATGTGCCAACTGAAAGCAGCAGACATGCAATATATGCATACAGAAAAAGAAACAGTGGATATAAGTGAAATAACATGTTCATAGATATATATACAAATTGAATTACAAAGAATATTGTAGAACATGTATGCATGTATGGATACACAAGAAGCACTACATAACCAACAACCACACCAGGAGTAATTAGAAAGGACAAGCAGGGGAACATACTAACACCTTACAATCAGTCATTTTTAAGTAAGAACATTCAAATTTCTTGAAAATAAAAGGTCCTTACAGGAGCAACGATACAAAGAACAGTTGTACAACTTACAAAGAACGATGTTGGGCTATAAGTAATAAAAGTGGAATAGCCAACTTTGGTTCATCCTTTGGAAGCAATGAATCTCTGAGCCTATTGGTGGATTTTATCAATGCCTGCATAAATGGTGTTTAATCATTGGACAACAGTGTGCTAAGCCAGATATACATTTCATGAACAGAATAAAAGATGCAGCAGTACAACATTTTCAAATGCTAATAGCATAGAGGATAGATATTGATTATGCTTCTTCCACAAAAGAAGGGAGTTGAGTTTAGGCATTTAAATCTATCAAGTACAAAGGCACCTCGAGTGAAACATATCACATTGATGCATAAGCTGCAGAATCAAAGATCAAAGAAAATTCAAAAGAAAATAATTTTAAATATAAGGAATCTCGATAGGGATCTTAACATGCATAAAAAACATATGCAAATATAACAACTAAGATAGCAGTCTTATCATGTTAAAAATGATTATTAAAACTGCATTTTTATTTTGAATAGGATTTTCAACTCAATCACAGCTATTGTCAGCATTTAGTAGACCAGTCTAAGTCTTGGACACATGGTAATCAGTTTTGCCAAGACAAATCTATATATATGCACATGCATACAAATCTGTGATTCGATCTGTATCACACTTGAAGGTGATGAAGGATGAAGAAATTGCTTGTGTCATCTGATGTTCATAATCTATATATGCACATGCATGCAAATCTGTGATTCTCTTTGATCTGTATCACACTTGAAGGTGATGAAGGATGAAGAAATTGCTTGTGTCATCTGATGTTCATTGGATGTAAGATGTAATACTCAAGATGATAGGTATCATGACTCAAAAACCTATCCCTTTCTTGCCCTTTTTCTCTCTCTTCCTACTTTCACTAACTATTGATGTTGAGCTTTAAGTCATGAAGTCAGATCTTGTTGTCCAACAACATATCTGATTATTACCCAAAACTTCAAATCCTCAGTTTCACAAAAAAAAAAAAAAAAAAAAAAAAACAGTAATTAAGAAATAATCTGCGCACAATCAATTTTCAAGTATACAATTTTACCAGTTAGATGGAAAAGCTAAGGGAAAACCTTATATTGCAACCATAACCAAGTGCAAAAACAGAAGTTCTATCTAGTGGAACACATAGAAACTGAAGGACATAGTAGAAACTAGAAACAGAACTCCAAAATATCAAAGCTACTGATATCTCACTAAAATTGTAACAAAAACCCTGAAAGTATTGTCTTACAAGGCAAATATAATCTCAAGCAAAGCTTGTAGAGGACCTTCTAGTTATTTCGCCACATACCAGTCCAGGACCACTCATACGAAGTCATTTGATCAAGATTTTGATTACTAATTACAATAACTAGCCTGATCAAAGAGATGAGAATATGTAAAAGCAGACTAGAATACAAGCATAAAAGAGGAACTCTAGATGTGGAAAGATAAAAGTTACGAAAAAGAATCAAGCCTGTCGTACATGGATTTTAAACCCCTACATTTACGGGATTACATAGTTCATTTTTAAGGAACAAAGAAAGTAAATTATGCAAACTAAAATAAGAAAGCCGTCTTTTGACTGTGCTTTGACCATAAAGTCTGATTATTTAAGTTCACAGGTCAGGTTCAAGTTAAGAACTGAAACAAAGGTCCTATTTACTGAAATTTAAGACTCTAACCAGATCATGCTCATTACAAATTAGGAGGCTGTATTCAGCAGACAATTTTAAATTTTAAATAGACAACACAAGGACAATTGCCAAGTCTAAGAAAATTCTTACAAACGTAAAAGCATAGGCATGTTAGTGGAAGCATTTACAAGAATACATTATATAACCCATATAGCTCAGGAAAATCTTGGGTTCAGATCAAAACTGTAAAGTCAAGAAGAAAATAGTAAGTTTTTGTTTTTTTTTTTTTGATAAGTTTCAGATAAAAAATACACTTAATCAAAACTATTAGCTCAAAAGCTGATTTGAAGATCAAGAAGGTGATGATAATACCATTACTTATGTCTGATTCTACTAAATAATCAACAATCCAGCACTCCACTAAAAGAGAAAAAGGTAAAATGTAGATAGTTGCTTAACAGACTAGCCTAATCAAAGTTTTCATAATCACCTTATTATTTCGAGTTACACCAAACGAAGTCGCCTGATATCGAAGAGTCTCACTTCCAGCCATGGCATCCAACTGCTCCTCGGTCAAATTTTCTGTGAATTGTACATTTGCCATTTGTTGAATAAGCTCCTGACTCAATAATAAAACTTCCAGTTAGCAATTTTCATCTTCAGGCCTAATGATGAAAAACCTTTAAGCTTTTGTCTTCGTATACCTGCAGGAGAACAAGTTCAATTCCTTGACCCTTTTTTAACTGATTCACCAGATACTGGAAAAGACCCCTCAGTTCCATTGATGGGTATTTCTTACACCTACAAGCAGCAGAACTAATCTTAGTAAAATCTCAAGAAAGTAATCATGAAATATACCTCAAATTCAAAAGCATATACATCATAGTTATTGTTCAATGAAAAAATAGAACAGTAAAAAGGATTAGCATGAAACAACATGCAGAAAATATAGAAGAGCAAGGATTCCATGACTTTTCCAACATCTCATGAATTATAAAGGTAACATCCCAAAATTCAACGAATAAAACACCTTTACATATAAACACTAAGGTGGTGTTTGGTATGGGGTGATGTCTCCAAAAACCAAGTAATCTACATATAGTGAATAGATCACTATGTTTGGTAAGTACTCAGTGATCCTACGTGACAGTGATCTTGGATTACCGAGAGTAATCAGATCACTGCCTTGGAGGGTGATCTAATTTCCATCTAAAAGGGTGGGAAACTTTTATCACCAAGGTGAGGTGATATGTAAAATCAACTATAGTCGATATTACCCATTTAATATGTGAATTAAAAACTTACTTTCCTCAAAATTATATTTATATTATAAATTTGTATATTTTCAAATTAATATTCATTTTACCAAGTTTAAAAAATAAATTTAGTGCTAATTTTTTTAACTTTTTTTTTTAAAATGTTATATATATATATATATATAACAAATCTTTTTTTTTTTTTTAATTAGGATTTTAATAGATATAAGTGTTATTTACATAATTTATATTATAAATATTAGTTTACTTATCAATAAATATATTTATTAATTTTATAATTTAATTATACCTAATTATAAAGTAAATAAAAGATTGCTAATGTTTTAAAAATTATTACTTTTAATAAAATTAAAATCATTAACTTGTGTAATTATTACAATATGCATGATTATTTTGGTACTTTTGAGTAAAATAATATTTGATTTTTAGTAACACCAAACACAGTGATCTTTAATTTCTAAAAATTAATGATTATTAACCAAATAAAGTGATTACAAATCACGAGTGATAAGATCACCTCGGTGATTAAATTACCATAGTGATATTAAAAATGATACCAAACGCTATCTAAGGGTTGCAGATGTTGTCGCTCTACCACCCTTAGGGAGCCTAAGTTACCTAGAAAACTAGGAAACCATATTCTTTTTTATTCTTTTGTTCTTGACAACTGGATGAAAGAAAGCTTTTTATAGTTGAGCAGTTAATAAGATATTGGTGATTCACAACCCAAAAAAAAGTAAATTGATTTATTGTGAGTATAAAAATGAAGGAAAATCTAGGTGCTGAACAATCTTGTCATCTAGTTATCTTCTCTCGCTGAAAATTTGGAATTCTAGTTCTAGTTTATCCTCATCATCTTTAGGATTCTCGGGAAGATGGCCATTTGTGCATACTGACGTGCAAAGGGATAACTTAGAAATCAACATGGTATCTACGGTTTTGAATATAAAAAATGATAAGAGCATAAAAGGCATCACTCTAGTTCTAAGAGATCTAGTTCTCAGGAAGATGACCATTTGTGCACACTGACGTGCAAAGGGACAAATTAGAAGTCAACATGATATCTACGGTTTTGAATATAAAAAATGATAAAAGCATATAAAGGCATCACTCTAGTTCAAAGAAGTCTACAAAAACCATTGTCCATGTGCTATTTCATTGTCAATATGTGTGTGTGTGTGTGTGCATTCACACGTGTCTATAAAACTATTAGTAGACAAAGGAACATCTGCATTAAAAATTTACATTGGAAAATATTATCATGTAAAGCTGTATGCAAATTTGAATGCTAGCTCATGGAAAAAAAAATTAACAGACAGAATAGGTGAGACACCATCTTAGCTACCAGCTTTTTATGTTAATCTTGTTCATAATAAAGAATCCAGCTCCCATAAGACTTATTCTTCAAAGTTAAAGAATGATAGAAGCCATATAATGTGTTGATAGTCAGTCACCAGCTCATCATCATATACTTTCTATTCAGATCTCAAATTCTAGCCAAAATTTAATCCTTCCACTCCTTAAATTCAAGGAAAAGAAAGAAAAAAACATAAGAACTAAATAACTCTCGGATCACAGGTTCGTGAATGAAACCATAGCAATCAAACAGACCACCTTAAGAGCAAAATTTCATAACCATTTAGGCAACTTAGACAACTGGCTCATCATTAGCTTTCAAGCTACCATCAATACATCTATTAAACTACAATAAGAATTCACCACCTGAAAAAGTGAGAGAGAGGGGGGCAGAGGAAAAAATGGAGGTGGCAGAAAAATGTGCAAGACAGAAGTTGACATGACCAATATACTTATGAATAGAGCAAATGTCAACATACAGGTCGAGAGAGCAATAGTATAGCAAGGGAAAGTTTCAGAGCCCCATCAAGAAATAGCCTAATTATTGTAACTGACCAGCCCTGAGTTTATTATCGGAATTATATATCGTAAGCTTATTTATATATATATAGATAGATAGACACACAAGCAAAAAAACACACATATACATATTATGCCTTACTTTACTCAGGCAAGCGCTTTTTTTGTGCCTAGCGCCTCGGGCAATATAATGGTTCTAGCGCCTAGAGTGCGCCTTGCGCCATTGACAACACTGGCCCTGACAACATTGAGAGCTCAGACAGACATCAACGATTAAAATGCGCCCCTCAAAATTCTGATTGTTGCCTCCACAAAACTAGAATTTTACTTCAAAGAGTTGCAAAAATCCTCAATTTCACATGTTAGGTGAAGAACTTCATTACATTTCCTTTCATGAATGGCAGGAGAAAACTAGCTTTGCAAAGCATTGGACAACTATGAAGACCCAAAAACTCAAGAACTATCAATGAACCATCACCAGAAAAAAGAGTTAATGCAGCTAGAACCAAAAGTTCTGCCTGCTCAATGGTCAACTACATATTTGCCTAGAACATCAGAAAGAATAACCCTCTTCTGCAGCCTCATTAGGAGGGTGCAATTTCCAATAAATTCCCCGGAAGGCTTCAGCAGCTACTGACAGGACATGCAATCAATAACTAGAACGAACACCGCAAAGGAGAGAGGTACTAGAACCAATAACCCAAAGAAACAACTGATTTCTATTTTAGCCCCAACCTAAATCTAGGCTCTTCATAACACCGGAATGTTAATACAGACTCCCATTTCTAATCATCTAGATGCCAGCAGAACAGATGGCAAATTGCACTTTGTCAACAATAGAATTTTGACCAGCATCTCTATCAAAACTCCAAGCCTTATCTACATAAACAAATTAACTCATCTTTATCCATGATCTTTCAATTAATCAGTAGAAACAAGCTCCAAAATGCTAATCAACGTGTCTTTTTGTGTCTTCCATTAGCTTAAAAGCTTTGTGAACATCACCAACCTTCATATGGGATAGAATAAGAACCACTATATCAGTGTATTTCAGAGCCAAAATCTTTCCTCTAATCGAATTCATGGTCTTGTATCACATTTGAATTCTCTAAGGAGTGCCTTTCTCAATTTTTGCATTTCAGAATGGCTGAAACTGAACAAGATACTTTTCAAAAACCTCACAGTTTAACTACAAAATCTTTTCCACAATTAACAGCCTTCCATGTTAAACCTTAGTTACAGAATCCTATGTGGCCCTGTAAGTAATGCCGGCCTAACTAGCAAGCCATGATGAAGAAACTTATCAGATATCAGAAATGAGGGAGCCAGAAAATCAGTAATGCCCAACAACCCCTAGCACCAGTCATCTTGCTTTGCCCAGCTTAATCTGCAACCCGGAAACTGAAGTAAAGCATCTCAAGAGATATCTACATTCTATATAGATTGTAACCACGTACTTCAGTTATTCTAACAAATTCAACAACAAAATTACCAAAAAAGAGCATACATACGCATGAAGACACAGGGAAGAATTGGCACAGTTATGCACCACAAAGAGAAAGATAAGGATAAATAACTAGAAATCCCCTTGAAAAAAATACATTATAACTAATAAACCATAAGGATACTACAGCAACACAAATGGCTCAAATCACATGAGAACAGTTCATGTCCAATTAATTTGGATAACATACCTCTAAACACTGTTGTCAAGGTGCAAAACGCACTCTAGGCGCTAGAACCCTTATATTGCCTCAGGCACAAGGCGCAAAAAAAGAGCTCCCCTGAGTGAAGTAGGGCGCAATATGTATATTTGTGTTTTTGTATGCGTCTCTGTGTGTGTGTGTGTGTGTATATATATATATATATATATATATATATATATATATATATAATAAGCTTAAGATATATAATTATGATAATAAACTCTAAAGAGTGATATAGTTTATCTACAAAACATGCAATTTTTTGTTGTTGCCCAATATGCATGATTTCCTTATGGTCCCATGTCTGTTGTTGAATACTCAAATATTGAAAAGTAGAGAGTTTGATACTATCCCCTTTTCTTACTAGTAAAGGTACATCTAATGAAAAAAGTTAAAATTAAAGAAATTAAAGAGAACTTCAATCAAGCGGGCTTTTTTTTTTTACGCCTATTGCCTTACAAAAAAGCGGCCTAGGCACACCAAGCGTGCGCCTGATCAAATGCCCTTCGCCCGAAAGGGTCTGAGGCACTTTTTTTATCTAATGCTAAGGCGCAAGGCGTAGGTGAGCCTAGGCGCACGACACTACCTCTAAAGCAAAAACAAGAAATGCGAATATATCTTAGTGAAGAGACAGCTGCACAAAAAACTGTAGATTATTGCAAAGAGATAACTAAACATACAGGTGTCCCCAAAATGATGCCAAAGATTGAAGCCAATCTGACAAATTTAGGCCATCATCCTTCAGTTTATCTCGCCCTCCTTGTGCCACTCGCTCAACCACAACATATTCCAGAATGTCATACTCGAGCTGTATGGTAAACAAAGAATTATAATCAAAATCAAGATACAATGTTATATGAATAGTGCACAACAACCAAAAGACTATCCCAATTGAAGTTCAGAATAAGTCTAATTTGGATTTGTGTACTCGTATATGGATTGGGATTTGTGTTTCAAATTCTTGAATATAGAAATGTTTGGATAAGTCTAAATTTTGAAATTTAGGATTTTAAACAAAAATTCATTTTCGTTAGAATTGCTAAGATTTTGATTTGTGTACTCGTATATGGATTGGGATTTGTGGTTCAAATTCTTGAATATAGAAATGTTTGGATAAGTCTAAATTTTGAAATTTAGGATTTTAAACAAAAATTCATTTTCGTTAGAATTGCTAAGATTTTGATTTGAGTTTAGATTGATAATGTAATTTTATTATAATAAATTTTGTTACAATTGACATGATAATACAATTAAAGTAGATTACCCTAACCTACTAATCTTTGAATATTCCTTCTATAGAATAATTCAATCAAAAGAAATTGGTGGTTTATGAATTAAATCAGAATAAAAGAGAAAAAAAAAAAGTGGCTAGGGCAGTTTCCTCCTTTTATTCCTCGTTTGTATTCCTCTTCTACGAATGTCTCAGTCAATTCTTACTCTGTTGTAGACCTGGCAATCCGTGTATTTGTGTCGTGTTCATATTATTTTCTTATATCATAATTGTGTTTAAGGTATTATATGTTGCATATAAATTTTGACACGTTAACAATTTGTTTTATATAGATTTTGACACGTTCTTGTACTCATGTCGTGTTAGTGTTATTTTTTCGTGTCGTGACATGTTTTAGTAATTTTTTCAGTATCGTGTCCAATATTGCCAGGTCTACTCTATTGTTTTCTCTTTCTTCACCTCTTTTCAAATACCCTATTCCACTGCCAGTTTGCTGCACCAAAACAGCACCAAAATATCTTCATTCTCATTTCCTTTGTTGCTTGCTTATCCCTCTCAACTTAATCAACAAGCCCACTTGATGGACTATTCTCTCTCCAGAACAGCAAAATCTCTTCAAAGAGAAAGAAAGCCTTACATAAATTGCTAGAGAAAAAGTGTTAAATCATCAATTATTGAGATGGAAAGAGTGCCGGGTAGAAAGCAAAGATATGAGATAGAAGAGTTGACATAAGCTATTGGAAAAAAGAGATCATGAGATTCATGACAGAGGATTCTGCATCAGGATGGATACGTTAAACTCCAATGTAATATGGCATTTCAAATCTTAAATTTTTTAACTTTAAAATCCTACGCAAATATGGTTCAAAATTCAAATTTAAATCTGGTGTTGCTTTAGAGACCAATCAAACAAAGAATGTGGCTTTTAAAATCCAAATAAAATTACTTGGTCAAAATTACATTGCCAAACAAAATAGTAAGAAATTCTATTTGAGGAATTTTTCAACATAGAATATAATACACAAATGATAGTCAATTCAAAACGTTAGTTGGAAAGCAGCCTAGATGATTCTGAAATAATACGATAACAGGTACTTTGTCAACTCAATACAACAATATATGACAACTAAATGATGGGAAAAATTAAAGTGAATTTAAGATTTTTCTTGAAAAGTCACCTCAGATGATCCCTAACCCATTAGACAGGGAGGAAATTTTATGCACAAAATTCAAATTCACAGAATCCTTTAATAACATTGAAAGAACTGGTAACCATTTAAAGCTTCAAAGCTCAAGATCTTAAAACTCTCTCCTACCAGAGAATTTTTCTCATTAACATAAAGATTTCAGCTAAAGTTCATCCGTGGCTTTTTAAAATAAAAATTTTATTTACAACCGATTTAAATGCAGGTCCGGTCCAGCCTAACCCGGTTCAACCGGGTGTTTGACAGGGTTGACAAACATACAGTATTACAGTTCAATGTACCTTACCAGACTAGATAGGCCGCTGTCCCGTCAGGTTTTTAAATCACTGGGTAACAACTCAAGATTCACCAATCACTTAAATTATCTCCTCAGCAATTAAAATACTAAAAGAAAAAAATACTAGAATTCTGAGTTTTGGCAAGTTGAATGAGGAAGCATAACCAGGAAGAGGTGACAAGATGTAATTAAATAAACTTTAATGACTGCCTACAAGGACAAAGGAAAACAAGAAACAGAATGGAAGAAAAAACATAAGGAAAAGGCAAAATAGATACAGACCTGTGTCAAATACTTGAATGCATCAACAACTGGAGTAATCATATCCCTGTACGCCTCAATCTGAAAAATGCCCAAAGTGTAATGAACCCATGTAAACGTCGACACTGCGTAAAACTCAAAGCATAATCACTAATAAACATACAATACCTGGTGAACGATTGTTCGCAGTACAGTCATTGGATTAGCATGAGCAAGTTTTGCAACCATTCGGCCTAACTGCTTCAAATTTTCCTTAGCCAACCGTTTTAAAATCCTTCTAGTGTCGAGCTACAGAAAAGCAGACGTGCAAATGTAACTCTTCAGGCATCCAACTTTGACAAGCAATAAGAACACTATCAAGAAGATATACCACTTTACCTTTGCGGTTTGTCTTGCAGCTAATATGGTAGGATTCTGCTCATCATCCTTTTCCCACTCACCATATAACCGGTATCGCACCTAAGCAGATGAGATTCATCTAGCAAGATTGTCTAGCATTTCTAATAAATTCTCAAAGGGAAGTATTAAATAACTGATGGAAGGCCAACCTCATATGGAAGGAGATTCATTACTTCCCAGATCTCTTGCCCAACTGCTGGATTTGCAGGTACCAATTGCAAAGAAGGAAGTAGGCATGCTCCTAACGTTTCCTCTACCCTTGACCTGGCTTCCTTCAAGTGAAGACGAGGATTTCGATAGCCACTAGCAACTGTTTCCCCATTTGAGGCTCCATCAGCATTAGCTACAAGCTCAAGGGCAGACAAGTAATAACCTCTCAAAACTCTACATACCTGCCAATAAAGAAAGCACAGATAAATACATAATCACTAATGCCTTTCTAGGAGGAGAAAACATCATAGAGAAAGTTGATTCTGAGCACATTAGTAACACTAAAAGAATACCTTCTGCAACAGTAGAGTATCACTGTAGAGATGAGGTCCAACAGTAGCCAGTATCTGAAAGAGTTCCTTAGGAAGATCAATAAAGGCACTACTGACTGACGAACTTCTTGTATCCATGTTATCAGCACCAGGTCCCAAGGGAGATCCAAAGCTTCGGAGATGTGTCTGGCGAACAATATCATATGCTAAAGAGATTGACTTTTCAATGAGCCTGAATGTATATAAAGAGTATAGTTAAGAACAAAAGTACAGACCAATATGAAACAAATAATTAAGCTTCCGCAAATGCCTAAACCATTAGACTGAGTCCAATCAGAAACACACATAGAAAATGTCTTCCACTAAAACCACTTAAAAACAAACATGTGTCAGATGGACCAGGCAACTAAGTTCAGAAGTCTCAATTCATGAATCCAAACACCCTCCAGGATAAAGAAAAAGGGATCCATAGTGTTTACCTAAACAACTCTTTACAGATTTGAACATGTGCCACTGGATTAAGTGGTGAAAGGCGATCAAATAGAATATGGGCATGGTACCTGAGAAGTATGACATCTTAAGTAAAAATTTGAAATAGCAATAATAAAATTCACAAAATTCAAAAAAGAGGAAAAGCTGAAACAGCATCAATTGTCTCCTGTTTGAGGCTTACGTAAGTACTCGAAAATTAAATGAATAATGTTCTACAGTAGGTCATTGGCAAGTATAATAACAGTACTGTCCACACGCAGAACATAATTACAGCTCAAGTCAACTTTTTAGTGCTTTTAGTAATTAAAACTGTCATAGGATGACCTGGTGATACAGGTATCCGAACTTTAAAATATGAGAAGATATGACCTAAGCACACTGCTGGTTATAGAAGTTGAATCTTGATTTACCAGGACAATAACAAATCAAAATTTCAATTTTCAAAAAAGAGCCAGATTGCCGAGAATAAACTTGGAAAAGAAGGATATGAGGAAAACGAGTTGAAAGTGTCATGTGAGTATACTGGGACAAAAATTAACTAAATTGACACTAGGATGCACAATTTAATTGTTGCAACAAGGAAATATTGAAGCAAGATTGGCAAAATAATTTCAATTAAAAGTTAGAGGAGATGGATAGAGAGAGAGAAGAAAGAAACGGATAGAAATTCCAAAGCATAACATAGCCACCTCAAAAAGTGGCGAAACACAGTCAAGCTCACCAATCATCTACGGAAAGGAAGCCAGTAAGCAAGCCTAAAGTCTGATTATTTTCAAGCTCTGGAGATCTTTCAGCAACAGCCTCGGATTCCATATCTAGAGCAGTAAAAAGGTCTACCGTTACATCTCCCTGTTTCTCATCCTCCATGAGATCCTTACCAATAGCAGCAAGATTTATTTTTCCAATTTTGTTAGCCTGCAGAAATTAAGGTAATAAGGTGCAATCATACAGTGAATTGCAGGATAAAACATGTCAACAATATCCAGAGGAAACTTTTGCAGCTTTAACCACAAATTATTGGTGTTCATCAATCTCTGAAGGGGGCAGCGGAAGGGAGAGTTATCAATGCCTCAATCAAGTACAATGAAAATTATGTAAGACAAAAAAAATGCTTTAACAAAGAAATGGAAGCACCAGAACCTTTCATTGAGGCTAGAATTTCTAAGCATAAAGTTGCAAAACAAAAAACCAGAAGTATGATATTAGTCATGCTTTAAGTACAAAGGGGAAAGGGAGGACAACACAATAAAAATACCTCATCAAGTCGTTTTGCAGAGAAACCATTATAATGCTCAAATGCTTCATCATCCTTAGGAAGTAAATGAGCGTAGCTGCATATATGCATAAATCAGATCAGCTAGAAATTACATATAGAGATAGCTGATTGAAATGTCAATATAAGCCATCAAAAGGAAAAACAAAAATTGTTAACATGCAACTATTTAACTGAATGAAAATCCATGAAACAAGTCGCATCAAATAGATCAGTTCCCATGTTGACACAATATATATTGCATGTGAGAGCATTTTATATATCACTTTACCACTTCAAGGCATGGATTATCAAATGTCAAATGGTAACTACATCAAAAGTATTTGGATCCCATTGCAAGAAGAACATGTTCCATTACTATATGCAGCTTTGATTCTGATACAAACGTTTAAAGACAAATACAACAGAGGGCATAAAAAGTAAAAATGTGGGATACTAGGTTAGCTCAAACAATGTTAAAAACAAAATAGAACAAAAGGAATCACCATATTAGTGGACAATGGATCTCAACTAACTCACATGCTATCAAGAACAATAAACTCTTCCTTCACTAGCAATGCTGTAAGCTTATAGAGCCCAAATGGGGTAGGAGTATTTACTTCCATGCGCTGATAGTATTGAAACTTAAAACCGAGAATTTGTGAAGCATGAGACTGCAAGAAATCATAAAGAAATAAGCAACCCAAAGATTTCTTAGATTCACGATAACATAGAATTATCAATCCATCCCAACCAGAATAGAGTGATATCCATACCTTTGGGAAGATGGGAATCAATTGCAAAAAAGCATTATTATCTGGCTGAAATTCATAACACTCCAACACCTAATGGATCAGAAAATTATTGTCTTAACAAATTCATTCAACAGAGACAATGTACAGCAAAATAGGCTAAATCATCAAGAAGTGGAATAAGATTATCAACAGATTAGAAAAAACTTACAATGTCAAAAACACGGTTCGGGTCCAGATCAAAATGCCCAATTAATGACTGCAGAAGTTGCAACAATTACATTATGTGGGCTGCAACTAAGATTAAAGAAATACCAGATAGAAACAAGGTCAAACCTTGATAATGCCTATTCTTGCTATTGATGCATTTTGAGTTGAATCTTCAGAACCTCGACAAAGGAGAGTAACCTACAGATGCACAACACAGACAAAAACTTCAGAAGTAATGACATGGTCCAGTAGCTCTAATCCAAACTAGATATCCAACTGTCCTAATCCTAGCCTAATAAAATTCTTCTGACATCTACTGATGTGATCCTAAATCGCCTATCTAAACTATTTCGCTTCTCTTTAACAACAATTCCAGGTTCTCTACTAGTATTGGTAATCACTAATCTGATTTCTGGAATCACCTTAATGATTTCCCATTCACATCAGGATTTCTGCTTGTATGCCCAACAATAAGCTGACGTCTGTACAATATGTTGAACCCAAGCCCAACCACAACATAATTTCGCAAATCCATCAATGTGCTAGGAAAAATAATGAAAAATGCTATAGGGGTAAGAAGACCACCAAATAAACAGGTCAAAGAATAAAACATGCCAGACCACAAATTTCTAAAGGCAGCAACACATCAATGAACAAATCACTGAAAAAGTTTCGTCCCACATCTTCAAGAAATATAACCGAAAGGTGAATACATGAGAAAAAAACTTTCCAAGAAATTTTATCAGATTGCGGTCATACCAGCTTAGCATAGCCCTCACTCTCTTCTCGAAGGAGGTTAAATTTTGTTTGCTGATAAAGAAGACGCGTATTTACTCTGACCTGGAATCAACAAAGAAATACATGTCGAAAGTCAGTAGTTTACCTCAACCTCATGACTTTGTCACATATACTGGTGCAAGTATCTGATTTAATCAGTTAAGCATGCCAACATACATGGCCCCTAGATTTGCTCATGGAAGCAAAATTTATCATCCTCATAACTAAACAAAGTATGTATTTCCAGATATAATTCATTGTGTCAAAAGTTGAAATTTCAGGCATCAAACAATAAAAATAACCATGCATCAACGGATATTGAGTATGTCGATAATATTAAATTTGCTTACCTCTTTAACCTTCAAATCTGGAGCCTTTATCTTGATCATCTCGGACTCCCACAGGAACTCTTCCTAGAATGTAAGAATCATAATAAGGTATTTTTCCATTACTGCAAAGGTTACATGTCAACAGAGATCTACCTCAATTGAAAAGAAAAAAAGCCATCACCCCAGTGGTTAAAAAATCAAGAAATAGAACATGCGTGACCAATTGACCACTAGCACAAGAGATTCACAAAAAGTTTTACCTCACTGCGCTCCTGGAAAAGCCTCAATGGAACTAACGAAGACTCTACCAGCCACTTTGCCTAAAACAAAGACCATAAACCCGGTAAATAAGCAATAGGAAAATTCTCTTTGTCTTCAATATACAAAAAAAGAAAAAAAAAGAAATATAAAGGTCATATAAACAAGGGAAACATGTCCAGTATCAAGATCATGAACGGAACAAATATTTGATAGTGCAACAAAAAAGTCTGTTAAATTCACTAAAATATGATAAAAAATTAATGATAAACCAAACACTTGACTTATATGAGATTCGTTCAATTCCTCCGCTCAGCTCCTAATAAGCAAATTCAATTTAAATTGCATTGACAGCTTTAAATTTCCACCTTCCAAGTCCCAAGTTATGAGAAAATTCATATATTTATTGCCAATATTTGAACAAGTAATTCTTGCACAAAAACATGGGAACAACTCACGCACTTTGTTCCCTTCCACATCACTCACTCATCTATAGAGTCAGTATTTTCTTGGCCAATTCTATAATGTCACCAACTAATGATCCACATGGAGGTTCACTCTCCAATATCCAAATCAAGGTTCAACTAAATTTCATTATCTCTCTCCTAATTCCGTGGAAATACCATCAAAGTCAAATTCCAGTGGAAGTTAAAACCCTAATCAATTAATTCTTGACTAATTAAGCAAAAGATGAAAGAAGAAGCTCATATGGAAAACAAAATTGTTGCTATCAGAAGCATGATGCTTCTTGCATCCTCATAATGAGGAATACCTAACAACTAATAAGAATAACAGCTCGGGTTAATAGAAAAATTATGCGCAACATGTTCTGATCCTTTCTACAATGTGGGTAAATTTATATTTTAACTTTTAAGTGTCTGCTTTTTATACCATATGGAGAAAGTTTGAACCTGAATAAGTTTCATACATCACTACAGTAGTTGTAGAAGAAACCTTTATTGCTCACTTACTTAAATTAACAAATTTAAGAACTGACAATATTCAGTTCAGATTAAAGATTTTTAGCCCTAAATTTTCAATGTATCAAAAAGGCCTTTACCATAAAAGAGTTCCAGTTATACTTCCTTTTTTACTATATTCAAGAAACATATTTTTTTAATGAGATCAAGAAATGTAACATTAATGACATCAAAAAGGAAAAAGTGATAGAAACAGAAGAATTAATGGGAAAAAAAATAAGCAAATTGCATACAAGTACATATACGCATCTCAGATTATATACTGACCAATTTTATCAAACGAGTGCGGTATTCTCCAGCCATTCTAAACTGCAAATTGGGAAAAAAAAAACTCATAAGCTACAATTAAACATGTCAAGTATTACATTCCAGATACAGAAATTAGCTGTTTATAACAAAGTCAATATAATGCAGGTAATAAACGAACCACCAAAAACACCATTGCAGCTAGTAAAGAGGAAGAGAGCCATACAACCATAATAAGCACATTCTATGCACAATAAAAATGCAGTAAAAAACTACCTAAGAGTAACAACCACACTAGAAGGACTAACAAAACCCCGAGTTCTCTCTCGCACTCCTTATCCCTCCCTCTATCTCCTACTTCCAACAATAGAACAAACAACTGCATAGGGAAAATCCAGAACTCTATCTCGCACTCCCTATGATGCAGGAGCATCGATTTAATTATTAAAGTTTTATGTTTGTTTACTTAGTTTATTTTAAGTAGAAGTCTTCAAGTTTATGCTTGTTTACTTAGTTTATTTTAAGTAGGAATCTTATGCTATTTAGGTATTTTATTTAGGCATGTGACTTTAAATAAAATAGGGTTATTATAAATACCCTAAGATAGGGTAGCAGTCGATCAGCTTATCATTATTATTTTTCAGAGTTTTAACTCTTCAATAAAGGTATTGGCAGATTTGCCTCTAAACCTAAAAGTCCTACTCAATCGCAGCCTACTTTCTATCTTGTTTACTGTTCTAGTTTCTACCCTGCATCAAATTGGTATCAGAAGCCATGGTTGGGCGAGGTAGAGGTCGTGCCAGGGGAAATCAAGGGCAGCAAACTGACTTGAATGAGATGAGGCAGATGATTGAAGACTTGTCGCGGGCTGTTCAAGCCTTGCAGCGACCAGGACTAGTGGGAGCCCGAATGGAGATTCCGGAAGGTGACCACAACCCTTTTGATTTACCGGAAGGTGGTCAGGAGGAAGAATCGGATGATGGAGAGGCTGAGAACCCCTTCCATAACGCTGGACCTGCGAATCTTGCAGCAAGAGGTGGATTGGAAGATAGGTTGCTACATGCCTTGGATTTGAATGGAGGAGGAGTGAGGATCCAAGTAGATGATTTCCATGGGGATCTACACGCTGAAGATTATCTAGATTGGGAAGCCTCGGTGGATAATTATTTCGAATGGAAGCCCATGGCAGAGCATCGAATGGTATTGTTTGTGAAGCTTCACTTGAAAGGGGCAGCACTTCAATGGTGGAAGAGAGTTGAAGAGCAGCGGGCACGTCAAGGAAAGCTGAAAATTGGTAGTTGGGAACACATGAAGAGCAAGATGCGGAAACAGTTCCTACCAGCAGATTATGCCACGGATCTTTATCGCAAATTCCATCTACTCAGACAGAATGGTAGGTCGATTGACCAATACACATCTGACTTTAACAATCTGTCTATTAGGGTCGGCTTGAAGGAAACCAATGAGCATTTAACATCTCGCTATCTTGCGGGAATGGATCTAAGCATTAGAGATGAGTTGGGGGTGGTTCGGTTGTTCACCTTAGAAGATGCGAGACAAGCAGCCTTGCAAGCTGAGAAAAGGGTACTACGCTATGGTGCTAGGAGGCCTATTTTTAACAAGTCAGAATCTGCCTCCCACAGCAATTTCAGTGGGAAAGGGGCTGCCTCAACCAGTAAACTGACTGGCAGCAACTCCATGGGCAGTAGCAAGGGTTACAAGGGGCAGAATGAGTACAGGGGCGGCACACAAGCAGGTTATGGCAAAACAGGAGGCGGCACACAGCCAAATCCTAACAAAACAGGGGCTGGAAGTCAGATTCGGTGTTTCAGTTGTGGAGAAAGGGGACATGCTTCTTACACATGTCCGAAAAGAAGGGTGAATCTGATTGAGATAGAAGAGGATGGTCTAGACTTGTCGGAACCCATCTATGATGACCATAACGAGGATGATGATGATGTGGATATTTATCCGGTACAAGGAGAGTCGTTGATGGTTCGGAGAGTCATGACAACAACCACCAAAGATGATAAGGAAGATTGGAGGAGGCGAAGCATATTTCGAACCCTTGTTCTTTGTGGTACCAAAGTATGTGACGCCATTATCGACAATGGGAGTTCGAAAAATTATATTTCCAAGGAAACAGTCGACAAATTGCACTTGCCTACAGAGAAACACCCTCACCCATACAAGATCCAATGGGTTAAAAAAGGCTTTGAGATACCGGTACAATCTCAATGCTTAGTTAAATTTGTTATGGGCAGCAATGTGGATGATGAGGCGCTATGCGACGTTGTGCCAATGGATGCTTGTCATATTCTTTTGGGTCGACCTTGGTTATATGACCATGATATGCAACACTACACTAAGGAAAATACATATTCCTTCCATAGAGCGGGTAAAAAGTACACTCTACATCCCCATAGAGAGGTTGCGGCACCTAACACCAGCAAATTAAATGGGTTTTTAACAGCTGAAGAGTTGGAGGATGAAGGAAGGGAAGCAGGAGTGATGTTCGCTGTTATCAGCAAGGTTGCTAATTGTGTCGACAGTGATGGGGACAGCAAGGAACAACCTATGGCAGTTCAGCGATTATTAGAGGAGTTTGCTGATTTGGTAGGTGATACCTTGCCTCAAGGCCTACCACCAATGAGGAGCATTCAACATGCCATGGATTTAGTACCGGGAGCTTCTCTACCAAATCTGCCAGCATACAGAATACCGCCTGCACAGCGGCTTGAGATGCAAAAACAGGTTGAAGAGTTGATGGAAAAAGGGTTAGTGCGAGAAAGCAAAAGTCCTTGTGCTTGTCCGGCCTTGTTAGCCCCTGAGAAAGATGGTTCTTGGAGGATGTGTGTGGACAGTCGAGCCATAAATAAAATCACGGTCAAGTACAGGTTTCCAATCCCGCGATTGGAGGACATGCTCGATCAATTGGCAAGTTCTAAGGTATTTTCTAAGATTGACTTGAGAAGTGGTTACCACCAAATCAGATTGAGAGAAGGAGATGAGTGGAAGACTGCTTTCAAGACCCCGGATGGCTTATATGAATGGCTAGTAATGCCTTTCGGCTTGTCAAATGCTCCTAGCACATTCATGCGCATCATGACTGAGGTACTTAAACCTTTTCTGACACGTTTTATTGTCGTTTATTTTGACGATATTCTGATTTACAGTCATAGTGAAAAAGAGCATTTAGTACATTTGCGGCAAGTATTGGAAGTCCTACAAAAGGAGAAGCTTTTTGTAAACTTGAAGAAATGCTCCTTTTTACAAACAGAAGTGGTATTTCTGGGGTTCATTGTTTCTGCCGAAGGGCTGAAACCAGATCCGGGTAAGGTCCTAGCAATCCAAGACTGGCCAGCACCACAGTCAGCCAAAGAAGTAAGGAGTTTCCATGGTTTAGCTTCATTTTATAGGAGGTTCATAAGGAATTTCAGCTCCATTATGAGTCCTATTACAGAAACTTTGAAGAAAGAGCAATTCGAATGGACCAATTCAGCTCAGAAAGCTTTTGAGCGAATTAAACTCCTGTTGACAGCCGCACCAGTTCTAGCGTTACCAGATTTTGATAAATTATTTGTTGTTGAATGTGATGCTTCCCATAACGGGATTGGGGCTGTTCTTAGTCAGGAAGGAAAGCCTTTGGAATTTTTTAGCGAGAAATTGTCAGATTCTAAGCGAAGGTATTCCACTTATGATCTGGAATTTTATGCTTTGGTGAGGGCCATTCGGCACTGGCAGCACTATCTAGCCTATAGGGAATTCGTGGTTTATTCAGACCATCAAGCCCTAAGGTATTTGAGTTCGCAAAAGAAGCTCAATGATCGTCATGCTAAATGGAGTTCATATTTAGATGAGTTTAATTTTTCCTTGAAGTATAAGACAGGGAAGACTAATGTGGTGGCGGATGCCTTGAGTCGGCGATCGTTAATTTTAACGACGATGAGTTCCCAAGTTGTTGGCTTCGAAGAACTCAAAAATCAGTATGTTACTGATTCTGATTTTAAGCAGATTGTGGCAGATTTGCAGGGGACAGAAGCTGACCAGCAGCTGCCCTACAGGTTGCATGACGGGTACCTTTTTAAGGGAAATCAGCTTTGCATTCCTGGAGGGTCTTTTCGAGAACAGATTATCAGGGAGCTTCATGGGAATGGTTTAGGAGGACATTTTGGCAGGGACAAGACAATAGCGCTGGTGTCAGATCGCTATTATTGGCCGCGAATTTATAAAGATGTGAGCAGGTTTGTGCAACGGTGTTCTATTTGTCAGTTCGGCAAAGGGACATCCCAAAACACTGGGTTGTACACGCCATTACCAGAACCAGAGGCACCTTGGATTCATTTGAGCATGGATTTCGTGTTGGGCCTTCCTAAGACATCCAAAGGGTATGACTCGATTTTTGTTGTAGTGGATAGGTTTTCTAAAATGGCACATTTTATTCCTTGCTCCAAAACAGCAGATGCTTCCCACATAGCTGATTTGTTTTTTAAAGAAGTGGTGCGTTTGCATGGTGTTCCTACTTCGATTGTTTCAGACAGGGATGTCAAGTTTGTGGGTCATTTTTGGAGGACTTTGTGGCGGAAGTTAGGGACTGAATTAAAATATTCCAGCACTTGTCATCCACAAACAGATGGTCAGACTGAAGCCATTAATAGGAGCTTGGGTAATTTGCTAAGGTGTTTGGTTAAAAACCATGTGAAGGGTTGGGATTCAGTTATACCACAAGCTGAGTTTGCTTACAACAACTCAGTTAATAGAACTATCAAGAAGACTCCATTTGAAGTTGCTTATGGTCTCAAGCCTCAACATGTGTTGGACCTAGTTCCATTGCCACAAGAAGCTAGGGTGAGTGAAGATGGAGAAGCCTTTGCTGACCATGTCCGCAAGCTTCATGAGGAAGTGCAAACAGCCCTAAAAGCCAGCAATGCCGCATATGCTGATGCTGCCAATCAGCATAGACGTTTCAAAGAATTTGAGGAAGGAGAC
This sequence comes from Fremontodendron californicum, assembly GCA_030761205.1. Classification (NCBI taxonomy): domain Eukaryota; kingdom Viridiplantae; phylum Streptophyta; class Magnoliopsida; order Malvales; family Malvaceae; genus Fremontodendron; species Fremontodendron californicum. The sequence continues at coordinate 26,731,982 of JAULJL010000013.1, forward strand.
CTAGTGTTGGTCCACTTGAAGAAGGATAGATTTCCTAAAGGTACTTATCATAAGCTAAAGTCTTGGAAGTTTGGTCCATGTAAGGTATTGAAGAAGATTAGCTCAAATGCTTATTTAATTGAGCTGCCTGGTGAGTTACAAATCAGTCCCATTTTTAAAGTTTCTGATTTATATTCTTTTGAGGGGTTTGATGAAGAAAATGTGACCACAATTGAAGACCAAGCTGATCAACTTCCTACTAAGCAAGCTGATGTTGTCCAAGAAGTTCTAGATGTGAGGGAAGTGAAGTCTAGAAGAGGTAATGCTTATAGACGATTCCTAATAAAGTGGTTGGGCAAACCAGCTTGTGAAAGTACATGGATTGTCGAGGAAGAACTAAGGAAGATCGACCCTGAGGTGTATGCTGAAGTGGCCAAGGTTTATTCTACGGAGTCAGCTCCTTTTTAACCAAGGGAGATTGATGCAGGAGCATCGATTTAATTATTAAAGTTTTATGTTTGTTTACTTAGTTTATTTTAAGTAGAAGTCTTCAAGTTTATGCTTGTTTACTTAGTTTATTTTAAGTAGGAGTCTTATGCTATTTAGGTATTTTATTTAGGCATGTGACTTTAAATAAAATAGGGTTATTATAAATACCCTAAGATAGGGTAGCAGTCGATCAGCTTATCATTATTATTTTTCAGAGTTTTAACTCTTCAATAAAGGTATTGGCAGATTTGCCTCTAAACCTAAAAGTCCTACTCAATCGCAGCCTACTTTCTATCTTGTTTACTGTTCTAGTTTCTACCCTGCATCACCCTATGCCCCCCCCCAACCTCTCTCTTCTCTCTCTCTCTCTCTTAGATATGATATTTCAAAGAAGAATTTGGCTTTAGAATTCCACAAAAGTGTACTTAGAAGTAGAAGTCTTTTCCTAGAGAAAATACTCTTTAAAAATCAATTGTCATATCATAACAGAAATTTCACCCAAGAAAAAAGATGGTTCAACTATTATGAAAAGAAATTTCAAACCAATAAATAGCATCTACTTCTCCACATCAATAGAAGACAGCACTAATATATCTTTCTCATCCCACTTGCACTCTCACAAATTTCATACTTAGGTGAGGAACAATGAAAACAATAAGGTATTCCATGCAAAGGTGTTGTATCACCTCTATTTAACACCTTCCTGAAAAAGATTAATAATCAAATGCTGAAAACTAGCTGACTTCAAGTGCAAGTTATAATTCCATTTCGAATATTCTTAAGTCTTCACATCACTGCATTCCTAAAAAAAGGAGTTAGCAAAACGCACACCACTTTTATAGAGAAATTAACTAACAAGAAAATAGGTTCTGTTAAGTGTTAACCCTATTTTGCAGGTAAATAAAATAAGAGGAAGATCACATGGAACCCTCATGAATCTTTTTCTCTTGTACTTTCACTTATATTCTAAGAATTTTCAATCAAGATTAAAGTTGGACCACTAAGATGAGATGGAATGCATACCACTTACACGAAAATGTAACAGCAGAAAAACCATACGACAGAGTAAGCAAAAGCATTGTTGTGCCGTATCAGATCTTACCACAGAAACCAGCTAAGAGCATAAATAAAAGAAACAACAAAACCACTGGTTTTCCCCTTGTGGGGTCTGCTACATGAATCATACTAACACCATTGTTCTCTATCCAGGACTATTTCTTGAGTAAAAATAGCATTCACCCATGTTTTATTTGGCCTTACCATTGACTAAACCACACTATTGACTCAAACTTTTGAATTACAGTACAACTGACCCACCATTCTAAAAATGCTTAGAAACCATATTCAAAGGGCTTCAACAATGTACCGAGCTGAATAAGAAAAACTCCTTAGTTCCATTCCATTTCTAAACTAAAACCTAAGCAAGGCTCCTGCTTCAATTTTTTCCCCCTATTTCTACCTCCTTACTAAATATGCTTCCACAAATACTCCAGCAAAAAAATAATAATAATAATAACACCAAAAATTTTACTAAAAATAAAAACTCACGTCTTGAGCCATTTGCGTGACAATATCAGCAAAGCATGAACCCAACTCATCCTCCGACACTCTCTCCGTAAACTTCACCGCCTCCAACACCGCTTTGCACTTTTGAAGCGGAAACTCCCCACGCACCTAATAATCAAACGGCAACACAAAAAAAAAAAAAATCAACTAAAAGAATAAACAAAAACAAAAAAGCAGAATTTTCCAAAACGCAAAAAAGAAATTAAATTTAAACAAAAAAAATACCATTGTCCAGCAGAGCTCGTAGAGAAAGCGAAGCATGGGAACGGAGGAAGAGAAGGAGAAGTTTGAGTTTCCATTTTTGCCCTCGCGAAGGATTTCCTCTGTTATGTATATACACTCTATAGGAGAGAGAGACATTTCTTTTTAATTTTCTCAAAAAAAAAAGAAAAAAATAATCTGCAAACCCTAGAGATTAAAAGAAAGGGTTAGGGTTTGAGTTTGAGTTTAGAGAGAAAGAGAAGGGATACGGAGGCTGAATTGTAATTAAAGGGACTTTCATGGGGTATATGAGAAGGAGAATTATGAGAAAAATGAGGGTTAGGGTTTCAGATTATCTGTTGGGGTTTTGAGAATGGATTTCCGGGATAATATATATTTCGCCCGTTTAAGAATTTCGGACTTTGGGCCGGATCTCTATGAGCCCCGACCCGGTTCCAAATTATTCCATATTATAATAATTATAAAAATAGTTACCTCTTAATAACAACAATTGAGTTAGTATAATTACTTAAAAATCAAAATCAAAATCAAAAAATTAAAATAATGATATTTATGTTTTTTAATTTTTTTTCACATGTATTTTTTTAAAAAATAAAATATAATAAAAATATATTTTTTTATAACTTTGATCGAATTTTAAATCTTTAATACAATTTTGGTAATATATAATTTGATAATTTTTTATATAATTTTAATAATCTTAAATACATTTGTGGTAGAGGTGTTCATTAGCTTAGCTGGATTAAGGTCGAATAGTAAAAAAAATTATTTACTTATATAAAATAATTCATTTTATTATTTGAAATATATTAAAATATTTTAGATATTTTATATAATTAAATTTAAATAATAATCTGAACCAAACAACACGAATTACAAAAATTCTATCCCAAACCCAATTTTAAATCAATCCAAAAAACCGCGAATGACCTTGGACCATTCCTCATCCCTAATATGCATATAGTATAATTTAGGCATAAATACAAATTTGGCCCTCGAAATATGCAACTTAAATTATTTTGGCTCTTATTCTTTTTTTGGATCACTTTAGCTCTCATGCTATTATTTTCAGTCAATTTAGCCTAAAATTAATGAAAACGTTACTTTTTTTAATCAATTTTTTGTTTATTTATGTTTTTTTTATCAATTTCTTATAAAAATAGCTTAAATTTAACGAAATTATTAGTCTCATACTCGCACGCACTACAAAAAAAAATGTCGTTTACTGAAATCCTTCAGTATATACCCAAAAATCCGTCAGTAAAGACCCAAAATACTTTTACCGACGGTAGATATAGATATTCCGATAAAAAAATTACCGTCCCTTGTCGGGAAAATTTTAGTGACGGGTTTTTCCGTCGGTAAAGATATATTGACCCTATAGTGACGGATTTGTCCATCAATAAAACGTTTCCCAACCTTTCAATTACAACAATTTGTATAGATATTTACTGACAGCATTTTCCGTCGGTAAAACCTATGACCTTATATTGACAAATGGTCGTCAGTAATATGATTCCCATTTTTTTTATTACTCAATCTATCCATTTTTTTATTACTCAATCTATCTGTCGGTATAGATTAGTGTAAGTCGATAATAGACTATATTTACCGATGGACTGTCCGTAGGTAAAGTTCAATCTATCAAATTTTATCCATTAATAATGCTCAAATTATCCACCCGTATTTGTATGCCACTAGTACAAAATCTGGTGTTTAATTATTAAATAGCTTTTCATTTCATTTATATATTTTACGTTATTAAAATTCATTTAATTATAATTTTAATTATAAATAAAAAAATATTAATTAAAATATAATTTCTTAGAGAGCATGAAAGAGAATAGTAATCTGAAACCGTAGCAGAATATATCAGATTGGTGGTAATTTTACACATCTACACAAACAAACAGGTATTTACATGCAATTCTATTATTTGATCCAAATCTAGTCGACCTTTTGTCATTCCATAGTAAAAGTTCCAAACAAACAAGATTTGATTCTAAAACCATGTCCAAATGTGTGACAACAAGAGAGAAGGTGGGATGGGGCATAAGTTGATTACATTACTATAAGATCAGGTGTCATCTTCACCTGCATGAAGCAAGCAACATTTGAAAAGCCTTAAACCTTTGAAAGAAAACAAGGCAATCAATTAGAACAAAAGCAGGGTGATTAAACTGGTGTCGGCTGCACTCTAACTTAACATCAAAGCAAGTAACTAGAGCCAGCATGTGGGCAAGATAATCATCGAAGTAACAAGGATATCAAAGTTTTTCTCTCAAATAAAACTAACATAAAAAACTCTAAGAATCAATATAAAGCAGTGTGATTGCCTGTAAAGATAGCAGCAAATAGGCATAAGTTTAAGCTAGTTGCTGTTAAACGTAAATTCTAATGAGTGTGCTTCAAAAATAGATACCTGGTCGTCAGGTTTGGTAGAAATAATATGTGCCGTTTGGCCGAAAGATGTATGCTCCAAAGGGCTTCAATAAGTTAGATCAAAATAATTATGTCCAAAATTTTACATGTATAATCAAATACCAATAATGTAAAGAATAAGAATAAAGAGTATACAAGACATGAAAATAAAAAATAAAAAAAAAAAAATTAGTAGAGACTTTCTATAAAAGGTATATTATCACCTGTTGTATATCAGTACCTCCAGAATAAAAGCTATATGATTGCCCTACAGATTCTTTTACCTTCAATTTTATACAATAAGAAATTAGATGTAAGAAATTCATATACAATAAATAGTTTCATAGAATTAAGCAATTTAAAAGGAAACCAATAGCAATAATACACACATAAAAGACAAATAGATACATAGAGAAAGGAGAAGTCAGTGAAAGAAACAGAAAAATGTAGAAGGAGAACCACATATCACACCATAGTTCTGCTATTAATATAGCGAATGAGTTTTCCTTGGTTTGCAGAGTACACAAGTTTCAGGTAGCCTGGCCCTACTTCAATTACATCATTTAGTTTTTCTTCATAACTATACACTACATGGCTCTTTGAAGGAGCAGCTATGGCTGTTTCTGTGAAGCAAAGCCAACCAAATATACGTTTTATGTCAAAAGAATGCTAATAAGAAACCTCATTGTCCTACATATTAGTATTTTCAGAATATAGCAATAATATATGTAACCTGTTCGTTTGCCTCTTGAGATGAAGTAAGTGCTTAACCCAATAGGAGGTGCAGATGCTGAAAATGCAAGCCAATACTTTGGGGTAACACTTGGGAATTTACCCAAATAAGCCACAGAATAGTAATTTCTTATGGCCAGAGAAGCATTTTGCAGAGGAAGAAGCTGTGATTCAATTTCTTTTCCTCCATGATCCTTAACAATGACTTTCTCATCAATAACCTGGAGCAAGTGATGATGCAAAATCACATTTCAGAAGCATAAGGACTAAGCAAAATATATAAAAAGTTGTTCATCTTTTATAAAGATTGAAGATTAAACTCTCATCCTTCCAATCCAAGACATCCACATATGGGAGTGCACAGAAAAGTAATTATCTAACAATAATAATGACAAAAGGACAAAACCGTAAGCCCCCAATAAGGGCAATATATGTCCCAGTTTATGCATTCATAGTTTCATGCACATACCAGAAAATAACAATTAGTGTACGTGCAGATGTACACTCATTTTTTGTATAAGAGTAAAGTGGGATCAGGGAAATATGTGCAACATCACAAGACAGAAAGTAAAGGTCATAGCATTAAGAAAACTATATACTCAGGGGAATTCTTATAATGTCCTCTCTTTTCCATCCCAAAGGATTGTAGACAACAATCACCTGAGAGAAGAATACACCAGTAGAGAATAATATAGGTGGAATTAGATTAATCTTTTCACAATCAATGGAGAATTATAGCAAAATAGATGAAATGTCAAATGATAGTCTCTTTACCAGATTTTTTCCATTTGACAGATCAATCTCTGACGCAGGACAATAACTTATATTCAGAAGCAGACACTGAAAAGGATAAATTCAGAATTAGTAGACTCAAACTTAAGGCAAATGAAAAATTCCATCCAAACAAGAGGCCACTAATAGCTATCAAAAGAAGAAACGTTTTCAAATAAACAAAATGGAAGATTTAAAGAATCTAATAAACGTTTTCAAATAAATAAATAAATTCCTTCAGGGGCACCAAAACCTATCAAGATTTCTTGAGTTTTATAATTACAGACTGAAATTAGTTGGGTCAGGATAAAGGTATATTTCTCGAACAAAATCTTTTAATAGGAAGACCAAGAAATTCATGAACTGTTTATATATGCTGCAAGCAATAGAAAAAGAAAGAAATATAAACAAATAGGAAAGAGAAACGAGAACAAGAAAGATCACGAGATAGAAATCTTACCAAGAAAGATCAATATTCTTTTTGTATTCAAAGAAAGTTACCTGTCAATTCAACATACCTGCATTTTCAAAGAAAGCTACACGATTAGCAAAAGAAAACAATTTGCTGTTCAAAATCAAAAGAAAACAATTTGCTATTCAGAAGATGAGAAATTTACCAAACGTGAAAACAGATACAAATTGTTTTGGGGAAACATATGAGGGCTCGAAAGAGATGAAATTTTTTTTGGAAAAACTGATAAAATGGATGAAACTGATAATTTTTTTGGGGGAAACTCTTTGAAAGAGATGAAATGTTTTTGGGATGAAAAAAATAACGGGGGAAACTGTGAAAGAGATAAAGGATGAAAAAAACCCTAAAAGATTAACCCGCCATATAGAAAAAAAAGGCGCGCGTTTTTTTGGAGGTCTATACTGACGGAATAATAAAATTCGTCAGTATAGCTTACTCTAATAGCAACGGCTTTTTATAATCCGTCAGTAAAAGTGTAATATTTACATACGGATTTCATGTCCGTCGGTATACGTTGAATATATAGAGAGGCTTTCAAATCCGTCAGAAAAAACACATTTATACTGACGGATTTTTTCCGTCAGTAAAAGTCTTTATCAGTATATGGCTTTTTTTTTGGTAGTGACGTTATCATTTTTCGTTATTTTTATACCATATCGACAAAAATAATAGATTGAGGGCCAAATTGACTAAAAAAAAAAAATAGTCAAAATGATTTAAGTGGCATACTTCGAGAGCAAAATTTGTATTTATGCCTATAATTTAATGTGGCTTTATTTACTATTTTTAGTAGTTAACATCACTTTTGGTTCTTACGATTAATTGAAATTTACACTGATAATCTACTAAAGATAGATCTTTGTTTTTTAATTGTGTTTACTCTGCTCAAAATTCTATCCATGTTTTTTTTTTTTTTAAGCTAAACATAATCAACCAACAAAAAGTTTTATCAAGCAAAAGGCTGTAAAATATGTAATAATGCTGAAGAAAATAACCTAAAAGGCAAGACAAGCAAGTGCATGGACAAGTTATTGGTGCCAACTACCATTCCTTCTTGTGAGGTTCAATTTTTATATATGCCTTAAGAGTTAAGATATAAAATTAAAAAAATCTAAGGGCTAGCCGTAGCCCACTTTGAACACCTTTGGCCTTTCTAAATTTAGGGAAAGATTGTATTTTATTTTTATTTTATTTTCCCTACAACTCCCTGCCTATATGAGAACTAACTCAATTATTAATGTTTTGATATGTAATAATAAATAAATAAATCAAGAAAAAAAAGAATCAAGAATTTATCCAGTTGATTCATACAATCACCATTAAAATATGGCATTCCGTAAATTTGAAATTCAAATCTCAACACCTATCATCTTTTTTTTTTTTTTTCGGATTATGATTTCTTTTATAATTTTTTTTTTAATGTAAACTAGCAAGTAAGAGAGAAATGTCAAATTCATGTTAAAAAACAAAACTTACAAATGAATTTTTCATCTTGACTTTGTTATGCTAACAACCTGATTTTTTTTAATCATCCCTTAATTATTCTCAAGTAGATTACATGACACGAATATACGAACGTGTTAAATATATATAACACAAATTAATAAAGTATCAAAATTTATATAAATATATAATACCTTAAATACAATTATGACATATAAAAATACACGAATACAATACAAATACACGAATTATTAGATTTATTCCCGGGCAGGCTTTAAGGGCCAGACTGGTTTGACATCAAGAACCTGCAGCTTTTCTTTTTTAGCAAAGAAATACAAATATTTCTTGTTACCAAACTCAGTATGGTAATGAAATGTTTAAGAAACTGTATACTTTTTTTGTTTTGTACATTGGAATTGTAATGTAATTTGTAAAATTGTAACCAAAATTTCCCTACTGATCTATCTCGTACATGATTTGCCTATTATTACAATCAAAAAGACCTTTTCAGATCCTTGAAATTATCCATGGGATCAACACATTCTATTTTGTTCCTATGAAGATTCAACAATTTCAACAACTCTGAAACTTTCTCCTTTGTCTTGTCAACACAGCCAAGCTGCAATAACAGCAACAGCTTTTGAAAAGCACCCAATTGAAGAGCTTCAACCAGGAGTACGCCTCCATCTTCTTCCCTTTTCTCATTCTTGCAAAGCTTCCACAAAATGGAAACTGAGAACTCAGTTGCCATGTTTGACACCCTAAGGATTTTCTTAACCAAAACCGGCATGCTCAAGGCATTTTTGCAGGCCATTTCTCGTCCTTCCTCGCTGTTATTGCAGATCCCATCTAGAACACCTAAGGCCTTCTCGCACATGCCTCTTTCAGTCTCCACCAGTACTGTTTCTAGCAACAATGATACTAAGCCTAAATTTACAAGTTTATTTGCTGTTTGTTTCTCATTTATTGAAGATGATGTGATCATATGGTAAATGACAGTTAAAGAAGCTTTTGTAGCTGTAGGGCAAATTGGGTCCTTAATTAGCTTAAACAATGCTTCAATGGCACCTTCCATCTCTGATAACTCATTCACTTTTCTTTGATCTGATGATGAAACAAGCTCCCTTAAGGTCAAAACTGCGTTTCTTCTCCTAGATAAGTCTCCACTGCTTAAAAACCATATCAAACAATGCATAGCTGAAACCGATCCTAAGAAACCCTTAGCCTCTCCATCAAGATGGAACATTATTGTCAAAGCTGACAATATCTCCCCTAGAACGGCAAAATTTTTGTCAAAAGATGCTTTGGAAAATGCTTCGAAAGCTTCTGATAAAACGCTACCTGCCCCATTAGCCACAATGCACCGCTTGTTACGTTCATTCTCTTTTGCCAATGACTTGACTTTTACAACCAAATCTCGACACCCTTCTCCATCTTGTTTCTTACAAGCAATATTGATTTTCGAAAGAATCTCCCAAACCTCCATCGAACCAACGGGAACTCGAGGCGTAGGGATTCTCTCAATCCCATAAGACCCGTTCTCAACGCACCAATCTTGTATCCTCTTCCTTATCATGTGATTTGGAATCGGTTCAAGACTCTTCAAAACCTGATTTGTAAGAGGACAAGTGAAATTCCCCGCCTCAATCCACTTCTCAATGTTCTCTCGATCATAAGTTATCCCTGTAGACAACGTGACAGGATCTTTCATCAAGTCTAGCGATATGGGGCACCTGAAATCTCTTGGTAGACTCAGCTCCATCTCCCCATTTCCATTCCTTTGCTGCTCTAACTTCTCTGCACGCCTGGCAGCTCTTCTCCTTCTCCAGGAGGAAATCATCATATTGGAAAATATACTTGTTTTTCCTGTTTTGGGTTCAATGAGAAAATATTAGTTTTTGCTTTGGTGAATGAATAATATATATATATATATATATATGTATTGTTATATTATGAGGATGACATGATTGTTCAACGTTTAAGACTTAAGAAAATTATTAAATTTGAAGAAGCATAGGAGAGAGGGCGTGATGAAGGCTTGAATGTTTGACCGTTGAATTAATAATCCAAATTTTGAAATGGTAAGAGGGGGCGGTGGTGTCAAGACGACGAATCATGGGTGCGGATTTTAGAATGAATCAAAACTTTGACGCAAACCAAAAAAATAAAAAGCCCCGTCGTTGTACGAGTCGGTGGCGGGTGGACTGACTGACTGACTCTTAGCGCTCGGTCTAGCCATGTGAATATGTGATGTTGAGTTTCCATTTTTTCTATAAAAAAAATGTTCTAATCATTTTATGTTATCGTGTTACTTAAGTATAATAGTTAAATTTTTTATTAATTTAAATTTTTTAAATAATTGATCATATAATTAAATATAGTATCGATTTTCGAGTTTAAATTTTGACAATTATTTTTTTCTTTTAATATTTTTACATTTAATGTCTTGTACCATCAGATTATGCATTATTACTTTAATCATTTTTATCTTGTATTTTTTTTGCTTTTAAATTCACGTATAAACTTATTAATTATTTATACATGAAAAGATTCATTAAAATTTAAATATAATAATTAGATATTTTATTATCGATTTAAAGTTTTAGGATAATTAAATATCTAGCTTTACAATTACTATTGATTTATTTGGTTTTTGCATTTTCACATTTGCATATACCTAACGTGTCCCAAAACCACTAGTTTGCATGAACGACTTTGATTGATTATGAAAGGAAGAAAGTGAATACGTTGATTAATTGAAGGAAAAAGATGGAATGCAAGAAAAGCGTACGAGAGTTGCGGAGGAATTAATTAATTCAACAATTTATTTCAGATTCAAATCTTTTATTTTCTTTCTTTTTCTTTTAGGGAAGAACAAGAGCAACCCCTAGTGCCAAATACAAATATTAAAGCCAAAAAGACAGAGAAGATTGGGAGGAGACCAACTGACCAAGTCCCTAATAAAAAAATTTCAGCGGTCTAAAATAGATCTTTTCAAAGATTGAGTTATCTGTTTGGTCTAACAAGTTCAGTTTAAATTGAATCGGATTTGAGATAGATTTTCTATAATTTTGTCTAATCTAAATTATTATTTAAATAATAAAAATATTTTTATTAAAATTTAATTATAGATATATAAAAATATTAATATAAAAATAATTCATTAAATATTTTAATATGTTTTAAATAGAGGTGTTCATGGGTCGGATCGGGCCGAACCGTAGCTCAAAATTTTTTTCAACTTCCTCGCCCAGACCCGGCCCGTGGACCCTCGAGCACTGTTCACTATATTTAAAAAAATTAAAAAATTATCTTTTTTAATATTTTTATAATTAAAATTAAATAAAATAATATTATTTTAATAGTTAAACAGTGATCCGAGCTGGGCAGGCCCGGATCACAAAATTCCCTACCCAGTAAGGGTCGGGCCGGGCGGGCTGTCCGGTCCTTGAGCAGGTCCAGTTTTAAACAATAAAATGTATTTTCAAACCGAACCAAGGCTAGTCGGATAAGCAAATTTTTTTTTATTGAAACTCGATTGTGTCCATGAGTATCTCTAATTTAGAATGAATGCTTAGCTAATATAATATGGGTTAGTATTTGATACACTATCAGTGTATAGGTCTATACACTGACAGTGAATCTTACACTGACACCTCATTAAAAAACTAACCACTAACCCTAAATCCTAAACCCTTAACCCCTAACTCCTAACCCTAATCACTAACCCCTAACCGATAGGTGGTATCATAAAATGAACTGTCAATGTATAAACTTATACACTGACAGTGCATCAAATATAAATCCATATAATATTATATTAAAAATTAACCAACAAGTCACCACAATTTCAGGGGACTTAAATATTGATTACTTCCCAATGCATTTCTACCATTTTTTTCCGGTAGTTGTTTTAGGAATAATAAAAAAGGTGTTGATCAAATTGACAAAGCAAATAAAACGAAGGGAAAAGTTTATGACAGTGCTTTAGCAAACAGTGGGAAGAAAACAGGATCGCTATATCTTCTCGATAATCGGCGCCGAAAGGGAAAAAGAGGGAAAGAAAATTTAAGGAGAAATGCAATGTTAAACTACAAAAAGAAGGTGACCCCAATGCCAAGACAAATTAACATCGGAATTCATGAATTAAATAGGGTTAAGTTTGTTGGATATCAATATATCATTTGGTGTATAAATACGAAATATGTACATCAATACGTAGGTTATCGTAAGTAGATACACGGTGCATAATTTATGTATACAATTGATATCATGTTTGAATGAGAAATTAATCTCTAAGTACCCACTTGAAGAGGAAGAAAGTTGGTTGATGTTAGTGATTAGTGTGGAATCCCACATAAGATGAACAAAGACTTAAACTTGTGGTATTTATAAGCCTTGTTTTCATGAGAGGTTGGGCTCCAAGGAGCACCAAGTTTTGTGGTGAGTGAAGATTTACACAATTTGAGCTGGACCACACGCGTACACTGATGGGCTAGGCTGGATCGAGTTTGGGTCAATAATTAATTTTTTACTACCCAACCGATATATTTATTCGGTCCAAACCGAACCGATTCAGCATTCTTCAACCAAGAGACTTGTCTGTTTAAGAAGTATCTTTTCGGACCGAACCTTTTTGTTTGTTAAAAGTTTTGTCTGTTCAGTTTAAACTAAGAACCTTTTTATTTTCAAAAGCTGCCTGTTTGGCCGAACAGGTTTTGTTCCAAATGATTTGTCCATTCCGAAAAGTCATATATTTTTCTTTATGAAAACCTGAGCAGTGCCTGTCATTTTTGAAGTACCGAAAATTAGTCTTAATTTTACTATTCTGCTCTTGTTTTTTCGTGTATCTTCTGTGAGAGAGACCGACATTTTTTTGGTTCGCCGTGTTGCTAAGAGTGTGCTCTCGACTGCAACGTAATCGAAGAGGCTTGTGAGGTGAATTGCAACATATTGTAAGCACCTATGAGATAGGCAATAATCGTCTTAAGATCAGAGGTCCAACCTTGACTCGATTATCCTTTTCTGTATTCGGATTAACCTGTAAGTATTTTCAAAATTCTGTTCATAATATGTTTATATATTTCAGTATGCAGTAATGAAATATGTTAAATGCTTACAAGATTGCCAACAATCTTAAGACGATTATATGTTTTTTGTTTCATTACTGTTTGATATATATATTTATATTAATTTATACATTTGTTAACAGTATATATATACACGTTGTTATACTTGTTATACGTATTACTGCTGTTAATTAAAAGTTGTGGCCGAATGGCGTGAAACTTTTATTATCTGTAAAAGTTGTGGACGTCCAATAGGTGGGAATGGCTAAAAAGAAATGTTTTTTTTAGCTTTGTGGTGATTCGGAAATTATTTGAAACCGCTACCTTCATGAAAGAGTTTTTGGCTTGTTAATTTTTTTCCTTTTGTTTCGATCATTTAGAATAAATTATTAAGGGCCGCCGCTTCATGCAAGGTTTTGTCTTTGAAATTCGGTTTGATATATTTGCTTTATAAATTGCTATATTCTTTTAACGATTTCTATATATATATATATATATATATATATATATATATCTTTTGTGAATATATATTGTTAAATTTGGTATTATATATATATATATAAATATATATTGATTCTGTTTCATATATATTTTGTGAAAATATATATATATATATAAGTAATATATTTTGTTGTGAACAATTTTTGTTAGTTACACTATATTAGTAGTGTAATTATTCTTTTTTGGTTTCATTACGGTTGTTGAATATATTTATATATATATTTATTACTTTTGGTAGCATATATATATATTTGTGATTATACATGTTTGTATAATATATATGTCGCAACCTAAAAAATAACGACGTCTCATCGCAAGACTTTATTATTCGTTAAGCGTGACATTAAAAAAAACCGAGGAAAAGTCGACTTAATTCCTCTAGAAAAATGAAGGTTTTGAAAATGACCTTAAAAAAGACATGGAGTCGCCACCAATCTTTTTTAGCTAGGTGTGATCGGCCACCTATTAAAACCGGTTTTATAAAATATTTTAAAAATTAATTAAAACATTTTAAAAACCAATTTCAAGTCTGCGTTTTAAACCAGAGAAATCAAAGAAGCGGGTTCGGGAGTCGGTTACGTGTGGGGAAGGATTAGCACCCCCACAACGCCCGTATAAATCGGTACCTTATTAATCGTGTGTTATCTCAAGTCTCGGTAAAAAGTTGGTTTTAAATTTAGTATTTCAAGTTAATTCCCAATTTAAAAATAATTCCATTTTTTATTGAAAATGATCCGGAATTTATAAATTCAAAATTTTCCTATATTCCCCAACAAACGTGGCAAAATATAGAAATTTTTATTAGTTTTGGAAAACTTTCCGAATCATTCTTTCTTTTTTTTTGAAAGAAAGATATTCCTTTATTAATGATAATTGATGATATTCCCTCCAGCAAACCCGGTAGAGAACTCATGAATTATTTTAACTCGGGAATATCTTTATTTTTATTGAAAACCATTATCTTTTGCAAACATTTAAAATAAATGAATATGTATATGCATGACATAAATAAAATGACATAGTAAAGTCTAAATAATATAATGCAACCTAAATGACATGACAAATATGAATGGTATGGCATATAATTTAAATGACATAGAATAAAATAATGCTATCATATAATATGCACGAAAATAAAAATGCAATGCATGAAATGTATTTTTTTCCTTTAATTAAGGAAATCCGTATATCTAAAAAGATATCCGGCTACCTTAGGAAAATATGTCAAATTAAATATTCTAAAACCAAAATACTTTGTGATTGTTTGAAAACAATTTTGAAAAGCTTGAATTAACAATAAAAACTGGGCTAAAAATTTTTAAATGGTTCTAATTTCCTAAGTTTAAAAAATCCGGACTTGACTACCCTTAACCCGGGATTTGAAAAACCATTTTTAGAGTTTAAAAGGGCTTAGAAATCATCCTAAGTCAGTAGCTAACCCTCCTAATCAGCCCACTCTAAGTAAATTAACCAAAACAAAAAATTGGTTTTTCTTTAAATTCAATTCTGACTCCACTGTCCAGTTTTAATACACGATTTTTTACCCTATTTTTAAAAATTCCAAAAATTCTAAAACAAATACTGGAGACTCAGGACATATAAAACTATACGAGAAAAAATCGGCTTAATTTTTTGATCAAAGATGAATTCCCAGAAAAACCAGAGATGTACGAGTTTTTGGAGGAGAAAAAACTGCTTTGTTTTTCTTTAAATTCAATTATGACTCCACTGTCCAGTTTTAATCCAAGATTTTTTATCCTATTTTTAAAAATTCCAAAAATTCTAAAAAAAATACTAGAGACTCAGGACATGTAAAACTACACGAAAAAAAATCGGCTTAATTTTCTGATCAAAGATGAATTCCCAGAAAAATCATAGATGTACGAGTTTTTGGAGGAGAAAAAAAAAACTGCTTTGCCAACACATTTTTGCTTTTGATAAAATCATTTAAAAACCAAAGTAAAAATATTTGAAACTCATAAAATGACTTGAAAGCAGTAGCTAGGACTCTTTGAAAGTTAGATAAAAATTGGCTAAATAAAAAAAATCACAAAGGTAGAGTAATCAATTTGACAAACTTAATTTTCCACAAGTGTGCTCAAGAGAGCATGATCTTGAACCATTAATTGGCTCAAGTCATTATTCAAGTGGCATGAACATGAAATGCATGAAACAATGCAACAAACATAATGCATGAAATGCATGGATCTAAACCTAAATGTAAGGAAAATGCATGACATAAATAATATGGCCTAGACCTAACATGAACTTGCATGGCATTTAATGTAACCTAGACCTAAGACATGCATGGCATTTTCACAAACACAAGGCATGCTTAATTCAAAAATCCAACCAAATATCATGCAAATGCAAAAACCTAACAACTAGCATGACAAAAATACAACACACAATGCAAAACACATGGAGTAGCCAAATGGCCCCAAGCTCCAACAAGCATGGCATTTTCACAAACACTTGATATGCTAGCATGAAAAACTAAGTCATAACACAAAAATCACACAAGCATTTTCACAAACACCTAATATACCAAATCTAAAACATGCTCACTAAGATATAAAACTAGAATCATGCAAAGAATCACACAAGCATTTTCACAAACAGTTAATATGCTAACTCTAAAACATGCTCAAATTTAAACAACATGAAAACAGAAAATTAAAAATGCAAAAACATGATATCTAAGACATAAATGGCAACAAACAAAGCAACCAAATTAAATATAACTTAAGAACATGAAATAACATAATATTTAAAACATCAAAAATAAAGAAAATAGCATAAACAATATGGTAAAATGAATCAAAAACAACAACTTAAAATAAATAATGTAGGCCATTTGGCCATGGTGAGTTTATTATAAAAACAAAATGTAAAAAAAATATACTTAAGAAAGGAAATGAAGGAAGAACAAGAAACATTATTTTAAAATGAAAACTCACCAAGTAGAGATTAAAAGAGCAAAAAATAAGAATAGAAAATGAAAGTGCAAGAGTTGGTGCTCAAGAGCAACCTCAAGAAGCTAATATTTCAAGCTTTTCTCTTCAAACTTTCCTTTTTTTCTAAACTTTTCTTTTTTTGCTCTCAACCAAGAAGATAAAAAACTAAGAAAAACTAAGAGAAATCAGCCAAAATGGAAAAGAAAAAACAAAATCTGCCTCCCCCCTCTAGGGCTGGCAGAAAATGATGCTTATATGGACTCCAAGATGTTGTCATTTTTGTGTAACCTAATTTCCATCAAATGGCCAATAATTCAAGATGAAAAGTCATGAAATTACCACCCTTAGATTAGCATCTCAGCCCTCTCAAATTACAGCTGTCCAAGAAAAATGTTGACATATTTTTTCCAGCCCAACTCTGATTTTTTGAAGGGCCCAAAAAGCCCTTTTCGGTTGCTTGGGTGAAATGACCATTTTGCCCCCCTCGGATGCAAAATAAATATCAAACGGGCTCCAAATTCAATTTTTCTTTTTTTAATACTTCCAAAATAATAAAATATTGAGTTCTGGAAGTTTTCAAAATTATCCGAGTCCGTTTGCTATTTATTTGGATTTTTTTTCCCAAAATGTCCTTTTATGCCCCTACTTTTTACCATTTTTTAAACGAGCTCCAAATCAAGATTTTTATTCACCAATCTCTTCAAAATAATTAAAAAGTGTGATCTGGAAGTTTTCGTAATTTTTGGAGCTCATTTGGTATTTTTTTGGGATTTATCGGCTTGAATTACTGCATAGGAAGCTCGGGATTTAGTCATTTTGCAAACGAACTCGGAATCAAGATTTTCTTTCGCCAATCTCTTCCAAATAATTTAAAAATGAGATTTGCCAAATTTCAGAATTTTTGGAGTCCATTTGCTATTTTTCCGGGATTTATCTTTCTGAATTACTGCATAAGAAGCCCGGGATTTGGCCATTTTGCAAACGAACTCGGAATCAAGATTTTCTTTTACCAATCTCTTTCAAATGATTTAAGAATGAGATTGACAAATTTTCCATAATTTTCGGAGTCCATTTGCTATTTTTCCCAAATTTTTCCAATTTTGCCCTTTAACCTCCGAAACCCGGTTTTGCTCAAAACAAGTCCGATTTTCAGATTTTCTTCAATCTGAGCCTTGGTCCATCCTTTTTAATCATTCCTCATCCATTGGGGGCTTTGGTCTTACCAATTCGGGCCATTTCTGTGATTCTTCCCGATTTCACCGAAATCCACTAAAAACCCTAATTCTCGGTTTTCTCCCGGATTGACTTTTCTTTCGGTTTTTCTTGCAAGTGACTTCTCCATTACCCGTAGTCAGTGCTTATCTTTCATTTGGAACCTTCAATTTCGACCAGTTTGATCGTTTAAGCACTTTTCCCCAAATTGCTTGGATTAGGGTTTCTTTTCTACTGAATCTCCAAATCCCAACTTCCGAACTCCATATCTTTCAATGTAGACCTCGGATTATCAAAATTCTTTCGCCATTTTTCAATTGAACTTAAAATCTTGATTTTGAAAGTAGGTTGACTTTTTCAGTAGTTGACTTTTTCGGGGTTGACTTTTTCGGGGTTGACTTTCTTTTAAGTTTGTCTTTTTGTGCTCGCCCTCTTAAACTAAGTCTCGGAGTACCACCTGCAGGATGAAAACAGTCTTTTTATACTCGGAAACATCAATATAGGAAGAAAACATACCTGTTTAGTGGCCCGGACAAAATTAGGTGTCTACAATATATATATAGTGTTTGTAATATATATTGTCTTTGTAATATATATATATATATATATTCTATATATATTCTATATATATGTGTTTATATGTATATATAATATATATAAAGTTGATTCTGTTATTTTAACAGATGACAGAACGGTTTATTGTAAATGCGAGTGTGCTTGTAGCGCCAATGACACCACATGTTACACATGGTGAGAAACCCGAGAAGTTCAGTGGTCTGAACTTCAAACGTTGGCAGCAAAAGATGTTGTTTTATTTAACCACTCTACCTAGCCCGGTTCTTACGGGAGGAGGCCTCGGTTCCAAAATAGGGAGAGACCGATCTTACGAATATAGCCTCGGTAAAAGCATGGAAGCATTCTGACTTCCTATGCAAGAATTATATTTTCAATGGATTGGACAACACGTTATACAACATGGATAGCCCAATAAAGATAGCAAGAGAGCTGCGGGAGTCCTTAGAGAGAAAATACAGAACCAAGGATATCGGCACGAAGAAATTTGTAATTGGCCGGTTTATGGATTTCAAAATGGTGGACTCAAAAACCGTGATTAGTTAAGTCTAAGAGTATCAGTTGATCCTCCATGAGATTACTGTCGAGGGAATGATTCTTAGTGAATCATTTGAGACGGCAGCTTTGATAGAGAATTTGCCTCCTTGTGGAAGAATTTCAAGAACTATCTAAAGCACAAGAGAAAGGAGATGACTTTAGAGGACTTGATTATTCGGTTAAGAATCGAGGAGGATAACCGTGGTTCAGAAAAGAGGGTTAAAGCTCAGACCATTGAAGCCAAGGCAAATGTTGTAGAACATTCGTACAATACCAACAAGAGGAAATTTGTTGGCTCTAGTTCTTCCTAAGCTAAAAAGGGAACGGATTTCAAGAAGTTCACGAGAACTTCTTTCATATGTAACCAGCCCGGTCATCGAGCAAAAGACTGCCGTCAGAACAAGAAAAGAGCCCAAGCCAACTTAGTTGATGATTATGAGATTGAGCTCGCTGCTGTAGTGTCACAAGTGAACATGGTAGAAAACCCTAAGACATGGTGGGTTGATACCAGTGCCACTTGTAACGTTTGTTCTGATAGAAAGAGTTTCTTCGAGTATAAAAAGTTGCTGTTGATAAGCAACTGTTTATGGGAAACTCTTCGGTCTGCAAGGTAGAGGCCATGAAAATGTGGTACTCAAGATGACCTCCGGTAAAGAACTAACTTTGAACAATGAGGTTCATGCTCCTGAAATTCAAAAGAATTTGGTTTCCGGCTCTCTGTTGAGTAAGAACGGGTTCAGGCTGGTATTTGAGTCTGATAAATTTGTACTCACTAAATGTGGCATATTTGTGGGTAGAGGAAATCTATATGATGTGCTTTTTAAGCTCAACGTAATGGCTGTTGTGCCAAAGAACAAAGAATAATATTTAAATGATTTCTTTTGTTTCTTTGGTGGTGTCCTCTAACGTTTGGCATGGTAGATTAAGTCATGTGGATTACAAGACCTTGAAAAGAATCAACAATTTGGATTTGCTTTTGGAAAAAAAAAAATGTTTGGAATCCAAATTGGCTAAGGCTCCTTTCTATTCGGTAGAAAGAAGTAGTGAACCTCTAGATTTAATTCACACTGAAATTTGTGAATTGAATTTTGTGCAAACTAGAGGCGGTGAAAAATATCTCTTTACTTTTATTGATGATTGCACAAGATATTGCTATGTCTATTTGCTAAGAAGCAAAGACGAGAACTTGGAAGCTTTTAAGCTCTTTTAAATAGAGGTCGAAAATCAACTAAGCAAGGAAATTAAGATAATAAGGAGTGATAGGGGTGGTGAATATGATTCATTGTTTAATGAATTCTATTTAGAATATGGTTTCATCCATAAAACCACTGCTCCTTATTCACCTCAACAAAAAATGGTATTGCAGAATGCAAGTACCGGCTGTTGAAAGAAATAACGAATGCTTTGTTGATAAGTTTAGGGTTACCTCAGAACTTGTGGGGGAAAGCTATTTTAATAGCTAATTATATATTAAAATATACCCCATAAGAAATCGAACAAGACACCATATGAATTATGGAAGGGTCTAAGACCATCCTATAAATACATGAAAATGTGGGGGTGTCTTGCTAAGGTAGGTTCCTCCTCCTAAATAGGTCGTTATAGGACCTAAAACTGTGTTTGGTGCTTCATTGATGGGATCATGACCCAGTCCTTGAGGGCAAGAGAAGGACACGTGAGAAAATGTCAACTTTATGCTACAAGGATACTCGTGTGTGATCTTGGCGTCGATGAGGGTATTGACATAGTAAGAGGGAAAGAGTGTCATGGTCTGGTATCAACATGCCTTGGTGCTACCATGACTACCCCGTTGTGAAGCGGAGGATGAGATCTTGTCCTTGGGATCGGTGATCCCTGATAGTGCCAAAAGTGGCACGGACCTGGAAGCAAACCATTAGATTGTAAATGAATGAAAAGACATAGCATACTCAGCAAACTGATTCGAGACTCCTGATTTTGAGAAGTTTGATGGGTCCAAGTGCCCCATATCTCATATCACCATTTTTTGCTGGAAGATGGTTGCTCATGCGAAAGATGATAAGTTGTTCATTCATGTCTTCCAGGACAGTCTTACAGGTTCTGCTACCAGTTGGTATGTTCAGCTAGATAAGAATCGCATCTGTACTTGGAAGGAATTAGCAAAGACGTTCATTAATCAGTACAAGCACATTGTTGACATGGCCCCAGACCGATTAACCTTACAGAATATGGAGAATAAAGCTACTGAAAGCTTTAAAGAGTATGCTCAGAGATGGAGGGATATTGCTGCCGAAGTCCAACCATCTCTCACTGAAAAACAAACTACAGTCTTGTTTGTTAGTACCCTTCAAGCACCATACTATGAAAGGATTATTGGGAATGCCACCAAGAATTTTGCAGACATGGTAATCTCCGGGGAGATAATTGAGAATGCTATCAAGAGTAGGAAGCTTGAAGCTGGAGAGACATCTGATGCAAAGAATGGGGCATCTAAAAAGAAGAAAGAAGATGTTAAAGCTGTGACTTATGGAGGACAACAAACAAGAGGTCTTTCCCCATACCATCCATATCCCATGTACCAACATTATTACCCCATTGTAAATAATGTTGCACCACAACCAATTTTTCGACCAAACTTTTACCCACAACCACCTGCTTTCATGACTGGTCCATCTACACCTGCAGCTAGGCATGTTTTTCAAAGAAGACCAAAAAACAGTCAAGAGAAAATTTCGATCCCAATTTCTAATCTTTTGCCTTTGTTGATAAAAAACCAGTACCTTATTCCTGTTCCTTTAAAGACGATTCCAAATCCATCAGCAAGGAAGTATGATCCTAACAGCAAGTGCGATTTTCATATAGGGGCAATTGGGCATTCAACGAAAAAATGCAGGCAGTTGAAAGAAAAGATTGAAGATCTCATGAATGACGGTACCCTGACTTTGGTTGTTTTGGAACAATGGAGATCTGGAGTTTGAATATGGGGAATGTCATCTCAAATACTCCGTCTGGATGAATTCCAAATTTGTGATGTTTTCATTTTTCCTAGGCATGACATTTTAAACATTGATTAGGTGTTTGATAGTTTTGTTTTTTGTAAAATTTTGTTGGAAATTGTTTATGTTTGCATGACTTATTAAAAAAATGTTTTGGATCTCAAAGAAAATTGGTGATTATTTCTCAGAGATAAACTTTGCAACCTATTTCCATGACCAGTTAGTTGCAAAAGCTTGATTCTTTTGATGATATAAGTTTGAAATTTCATGAACCACACCTTCTTTTGACCAGGAAATGAATCCCAAAAGGTCAATGATCTTCGTCTAAGCAATGAGCAATGAAACAAATACTTGATTTGCAAAATATTTTTTGGAAATTAATGCATAAGGCACTCTCTTAAAAGAATCTTTATCTTGGTAATTTGATAAGTGTTAAAACTATTTAAAGCTTCGAACACATCAGTCTTAAGTTCCATCACCATGACCGAACTTTTCCTTTCCTGAATTTTGTCTTTTACTTACATCATAGGGCAAAATTATCTTAAAAGTTATCTTTTCCCAGCATCCTTGAAAGCTTTGACTTGAGTGACATACATTTTCGCCCAGTTTGTCCTTTACCACGTCGGGGCAAGATTACCAAAGAGCCAAATGACCCGATGTTTTTGCACACCATTGCCAACTTGTGCGAACTTTGTTTTCCTTTATGATTGAATGAAATTGCATGGACATCTTGGGAAAGCCGGGAAAAAGAGAATTGTTGAGTTAGGCCTTCATTTGGATAGGCACGTTGAGATTATGTATGAGTTGCAAAAAAAAATTTGTGATATCATGTATATGAGATATTCAAATGGTTTTAAAGGCAATTCTTATTATCTACTTCACATGGGGTTTTCTTTTCAATGAAAATATTCATACTTGACACGAGAGATAGCCATCTTTCATATTCCTTTCACAAAACGAGAAATTATCCTTTGCTACCCCTTTGAGCCTATTGAATTCTTTCTTTGAGCCTTAACTAAGGATCACCCTCTACACCAAGGGGGTAAGTATGAAGAATTATCTTTCTATGGAGGAATGAACGTTGGATCATATTTTTACACCACGAAAAGAATGCCTTATGTCAGGGGGGCAAATGTTGAAATAGATTGAGTTTCAAATTTTTAAACTTATCTTATGATAGGAAAGTCTGTGAAAAGAAAGAAGAAAATGAAGAAAAAAAAAAGTTCACAAGATGAAATTCTCATGAAGAGAAATGATCCATGTTTTGATTACCTTCGAAATAAAGAGAAAGATATGAAATATTGAAAACATGATCCTTGGTTTAATTACCTTTAAACATATTTTGGGCCTGATTATCTTTTCTTTCATAATCCCAAACCTTGGCCTACATTACAAGCTTTAAAAGTCTATTTTGATCAAGTATGAATGTTAAAGTTGGAGAGTTTTTTTTCTCAGATTCTATCTCATCTTTTTGAATTGTTATTGAAGAAATTTGAATTCTCAAATGCATGGTAGAGCAAAAAAAAAAAAGAGAGAAAAGAATGGAGCTCTGGGGTGAAAACCCAAAAACGGGTAGTCTAGAGCAAAAATTTGAAAGCAACTCTGCTTGATTGTGCCAAGACCCAACAAGAAGAGAGAAATGATGGCTTGAACCTACCAGGGAACACCGAACACTCTTGAGAAACTTAAGAAGGTCAACATCATTTGGATGGCTTGGCCCAAATCCTTTTTCCTTTTTGTCCAAATTTTGAACCCATTATCATCTTGACATTTGTTGAATTGCTATATATCAAGAAATTAAGAAAGAGTGCCAAAATGGATTGTGTTTTCAAGACAAATCTTTTTGTGAAAACTTGATTATTGAAGAAAATTCATTGTGAGTTTAGACGAAAAAACATATATCTTCCTTTATATGATGTAGTCTTTCTTGATGACCAAAACCTTGATTAGTTGAAATACACAATTCATTTGAATAAGCCAAATTGTGTTTCACCTTGTTCATTCTTGCAGTAATCACCAGTTTTTTAAGAGATCGAAAATTGCATTTCTGGAAACTTGATTTTTGAACAGGAAAAATAGTGATATGGGGGCAATTTTCACGGGGCATGATTGAAAAAGTTTTTTGAACAAATTCTGTCTTTTCAAAGAATTTTTAGAAAAAGAGAAAATGAGAACATTCAGGTTTGGAATGAGGCATATTTGAGTTTTGAACCAGTATGATGAGAGTGACATTTCTGGGGACAAAAAATGAGAAGGTTTTTCACCATAATGAGAGGACTGGTTTCTAGAATGGGATCTATTGAGTCGACAAATGGCAGAGTAAGCTCTTTTGCATCATTTCATTGAAGATTTTTCAGTTTGAAATTTGAATATGCTTGAAGATGACATTCTGGGAAGAAAGGAAAATATGATGAGAATAATGAAAGAGTGTGGAAATACATCTGTTTAAAACCTTGGGACTAAACGAGATGTCTTTTTTAGAAAGAAAAGGTGTTGTGATCAACTGATGAAATTGGTGGAGGCCGATCCAGCTCTAAGTCTGAGCGTTTGGAAGTTGAAAAATGATGAAATGAAGAGCTTGTGTATCCTTTTGTCACAATTAAAGATTCATGATATTAGTTTGCATTCCATCACATGACATTTATTTTATGCATTACATTTCATGGCATTCACGTCATTCATCGCATGGATTTAATATATGAGTAAGATTTGAGTTTTTGAATTTTGAAATCAAACTCTTTTTAAGTATGGTACTTTTCAAGGTGAAGTTTTGAATCTCGGTTGAGGAAGATTTTCAAGGTAAGAGTTTTAAACATTCAGTTGAAGAGAGCTTAAAAAGTGGTATATTTTTAAAGCCTCCGGGTATCTTTTCAAAGCCTCCGGGTATCTTTTCAAAACCTCCGAGTATCTTTCCAAAACCTCCGAGTATCTTTTCAAAGCCTCCGGATATCCTTTTAAAACCTCCGGGTATCGTTTCAAAAGCCTCCGGGTATCCTTTCAAAAGCCTCCAGGTATTTTTTTAAAAGCCTCAGGATATCTTTAGTTTGATTTGTCTAAAACCTCAGGGTATATTTAATTTGATTTGTCCAAAACCTCAAGGTATGTTTAGTTTGATTTGTCCAAAACCTCCGGGAATTGTTTTTCAAAATCTTAGGGTATGTTTAGTTTGATTCATCCAAAACCTCCCGGTACATCTATAAGAACCTCCGAGTTTCAATTTAGAACTTTTGGATAAAATTTTTCAAAAAAACTTAAGAACAGTTTTTTTCATTATATATTTAAAGTTGATGCCTCGTTGGTAGGAGTTTTTTCATTATTTGATAATTAAAGTTGATGCCTCGTTGGTAGGAGTTTTTTTCATCGTTTCATTGTTTAAAGTTGATGCCTCGTTGGTAGGAGTTTTTTCATCGTTTGATATTTAAAGTTGATGCCTCATTGGTAGGAGTTTTTTCATTGTTTGATATTTAAAGTTGATGCCTCATTGGTAGGATTTTTTCATTGTTTAAAATTGATGCCTCGTTGGTAGGAGTTTTTTCATCATTTGATATTTAAAATTGATACCTCGTTGGTAGGAGTTTTTCATCGTTTGATATTTAAAGTTGATGCCTCGTTGGGAGGAGTTTTTCTTCGTTGGGATTTATTTAAAGTTTATGCCTCGTTTAGAGGAGTGTTTTTACGATGGGCTTCGCGTTCAGTTTTAGAGAACATGAAGGTGTCTACGTCTTTGCACAGTTCCTGTTCCACAGCGAATGCGCAAAGAGGGGCAACTGTAGACACCCGATTTTGTCCGGGAAACGTAAAGCATAATCAAAATTAGTGGTATTTGATTGTTCAATTAATTTCTTTCGGATTATTCCAATTTGAATCAAATATCATCTAAGTTCTTGATTAGTGTCGTATTTCGGATTTGGGTCGATCTTTAATTTATGTTTCGGACTAATTGGCTTCAACTATTTGGTTGAGTTTGAAATCATTTCTTTAGGCCTTAGTAGTTTTTTTGGCCGATCGATCCAATCTTTTATTTATTTTCAGATTCTTCTTTTTTTTTATTTTTTTCCTTAGAATTGAAACCAGTCGATAATGAAACTGATAAGCCTGAAAATCGCAAAAGAAAATACTAAATTCGGATCCAAAAAGTCTCTTTTGAGATTGAATGTTTAAGATTGATTAAAATGCAAACAACTAATTCGAGACCAAAACAAACTGAAATTCTTGGCCAACAATTTTTTATTTAAAGACAATCTCAGAAAACCTAAAAGGGGGACCTCGGATTGACACAAAAAATTCACGAGAAATATAGAACAGTGAATCACAAAACAACAATAAGAAAAACAGTGAGTCTTTGGGACCCTCAGATGAACATAAACAGCAACACAAAAATCAAAAAAGAGAGGACTCCGAATGTGAATCTCGAAAAACAATGCACAGAATCAGGGGAAAGGATTCACAACAGCAAAAACGCAATATACCATAAACAGTGAATCGTGAAAAACATAAATAAAGCAGTGAGTCTTTTTGTGCCTCGGTTTGAGTATTGTTATTTTTTGGAAATTCTTGAAGAGGGTTTGGTTCGAGGTTCAGGGGATTTGGACTCCGAGTTGTTTTTTCGAAGATCAAGACCAGTGAAAATGAGAAAATTAGGAAGAGAAAAGACATATCCAACTTCTAGGAAGATCTGACGACATTGGACGACGGTTTGGGGGTTTTAAGCCTTGTTTTTGGAACTCGGATCTAGGGTTTTAGGTTTCGATTTTGAAAGATCTAAGTGGATTTTGGAACTAAAGAGGTCGAAAGGGAGATTTTGTGAAATTTTGGAAGATTTTTGGGCATCAATGGCGACGATCGCCGATGACGGGACGACGGAGCAGGTGGCTTACAGGCGGTCGAATTCTGGAAAATTGAAGAACAACTTTGGTGTTCTTGAGAGGAGGATTTCAGCGATAGAAGAAGTTTTTTTTTAAAAATCAGGTGAGAAGTGAGCCAAAAAAAATTGGTTTATAAACCATATCCGGGTCGGGTCAGGAAGATCCGCGCGTGGGCCCACCCGGATGTTGGTTCCTTTTTTTATTTGTTTTTTGTTTATTTATTTGTTTTGTGATTTTGTTATTTGGTTTTATTATTAATTTTTATTTATTGAATATTTGGGCTAATTTTATTTTTTTATTTATTTATTTTTTGTAACATTTTTTATTATTATTAGGATTATTACTAATTTTATTTTTGTATTTTGCAGGATTGTTATCAAGATTTAATTAGGATTAGATTTTATATTTGCATGATTATTTTTATTTTTAGAAAAGCATATTAGGTTTTTTTTTATTATTTTAGATTGCGTAATTAGGTTTATTAATATTTTTATTGTTTTAGATAATTGTATTATTTAGGATAATATTTTTTATTTTTATTTTAGATTGCGTAATTAGATTTAGGAATTTTTATGATATTTTATTTATTATTAGATTATTACATGTTTAGGAATTTTTATTATAGATTGCATGTTAGGTTTATTTATTTATTTTAGAAAGCATGTTAGGTTTATTTTTATTTTATTTTTAGAATTTGCATGTTAGGTTTATTTATTTATTTTTAGAAAGCATGTTAGATTTTTTTTCTTTTTTAGAATTTGCATGTCAGGTTTTATTTATATTTATTTATTTTAGAAAACATGTTAGATTTTATTTTTATTATTTCATTTTTAGATTGCATGATTATTAGGATTTATTATTATTATTATTTCTTTAAGCACGATTATTAGGGTTTATTATTTTATTTTGAGAAACATGATTAGGTTTTTATCTTTAGAGATATGATTATTTTTTATGATTTTGTTTTCTTTAGATTTTTGCATGTTTAGGAATTTATATGACATGATTTTTATTATTTTGTTTTCTTTGGGTTTTTGCATGCTTTAGGAAATAATGTTTTATGATTTTTATTTAGATTAGTTGGAATGATAAATTTTACTTAGATTAATTAAGACCTTTTAAAGACCGATTTAGAATAATATGTGATGATGTGGTATTATCTTTAGGATAGACATTCTGGGGGTGCTAATCCTTCCCCGCACGTAACCGAACTTCCGAACCTAGTTTTGAAACGTAGATCAGAACCTATTCTTTTTAGGGTGCCTTAGTCAAGCTTAGGATCATTTTAAAAAGAATAGATTCATAAAGGTGACTAATCACACCTAGTTAGATGATTAGTGACGACTCCATGTTTGTGTCTAGCTTGCTAAATTCGCATTTGGCAAGTTATGACAGTTAGGATAAGCTATGTTTTTAATGATTCTTATAGCTTAATAATATCAAGTGGGGTATTGCAGGATACTTTTAATAAGCAATCACTTATTATGAGTAAGAAACGTGGTCATTTCTATGACCAAAGATGTTCGAAGAGGTATTGTGTGATTTCCATTGTCTTGGTTTACATGAAAGGCTAAATAGTTCAAGATATCATGTTCACTAGTTAGCTGAGTAAATCCGATAGTTGTCACTATGGAAGGTTCAAAGCCAAAAGCTACCTATCTTGATGCAATAACTCTTCAATGTTAAACTCTCTCATATTCCGAGTCAGTTCATCGTTTTTTTTAATCATACAATTTTCATTCATGTGGAGGATTGTTGGATATCAATTTATTATTTGGTGTATAAATACGAAATAAGTATAGTAATACGTAGGTTATCGTAAGTAGATACATGGTGCATAATTTATGTACACAATTGATATCATGTTTGAATGAGAAATTAATCTTTAAGTACCCCACTTGAAGAGGAAGAAAGTTGGTTGATGTTAGTGATTGGTGTGGAATCTCACATAGGATGAACAAAGGCTTAAGCTTGTGGTTTTTATAAGCCTTGTTTCCATGAGGGGTTGGGCCCCAAGGGGCACCCAAATTTTGTGGTGGGTGAGGACCTACACAACTTGGGCTGGACCACACACGCACGCGCGCCGTCAAGCCGAGCTTGGGCTGGGTCGGGTCAGGTTTGGGTCAGTAATTAATTTTTTACTATCCAACCGATATATTTATTCGGTTCAAACCGAACCGGTTCAGCATTCTCCAACCAAGAAACTTGTCTGTTTAAGAAGTATTTTTTTGGACCGAACCTTTTTGTTTGTTAAAAATTTTGTCTGTTCTGTTTGAACTAAGAACCTTTTTATTTTCAAAAGCTGCCTATTTGGCCGAACAGGTTTTGTTCCAAATGATTTGTCCGTTCCGAAAAGTCATATGTTTTTCTTTATAAAAATCTGAGCAGTGCCTGTCATTTTGAAGTACCGAAAATTAGTCTTAATTTTACTATTCTGCTCTTGTTTTTTCGTGTGTCTTTTGTTAGAGAGACCGACATTTTTTTGGTTCGCCGTGTTGCTAAAGTGTGCTCTCAACTGCAACGTAATCGAGGAGGCTTGGAGACGAATTGCAACATACTGTAAGCACCTATGAGATAAACAATAATTGTCTTAAGGTCAGAGGTTCAACTTTGACTCAATTATCCTTTTCTGTATTCGAATTAACCTGTAAGTATTTTCAATATTCTGTTCGTAATATGTTTATATATATCAGTATGCAGTAATGAAATATGTTAAATGCTTACAAGATTGCTAACAAAGTCAAGTTTAAATAATAATAAAAAAATTACTTATCTAGAGCTAAATTGGATTCGAAAGTTTATTTTATTATTTAAAATATATTTAAAATATATTTTATATTAATATATATTTATAATTAAATATAAATAAAAAAATTATTAATTAAATAGTAATCCGAATAATTCGGATTATGAAAATCCTATCCTAATTCGACTCAATGTGGATAGGTCTAGATATATAATAATATTTTCATTTAATACATTAAAAATAATGAATTTTTTTTATCAATTATTATATTTAATATAATAATAATAATATTATAAAATAATATATTAATTAATTTTAATGAATGTTCTACAAACATTCTTTAGCAACACCTTATTTTAGTGTTGCGGAAAAATAAGTAACATTGACTTTTTTTTTGGGCTAAAATAGTGATATGAATTTTGGACGGTAATAAGATTTTCTTGTTTTTTGTTCTTGTAATCTTAAGTGATTTCGTCCATCCATCTTATAGTAACCACTTTTTTATATATAATATCTCAGTATCATACCATAACATTATTTTAATCATAAAATTATATATATATATATATATATATGAATGTTCATTGCATTTTGGCTGCTATATATATTGGAGAAAATAATACTTTATATCCCATAAATATTTCACTCTCCAATACTTTTAGGCTCTAATTTAAGATTTTAATTTGTAAACTTAAATTCTAATCATTAGGATATTTTTTATACATAATTAATGGTGCAATAGCACCCAAAGTTTAGAGGTTAAGGTTTTCTCTTGAAAGTTTTAAATTCAAATTTTAAGATGAACGAGTCGGGACTCGGGACTCGGAATGAGATTTATGAGATGAGAGTCGATTATTTTTTATTGTGTAGCTTAATATATTATAAACATAAAAAAAATGGTATAATTGTATTAGGTTTATTATATATATATATATTATCCTATACATGATTATAAAATTGTTAAACTTCTTTGCAAGTGAGTTTATAAAATTATCACATTGCATTAGGAATTTTATTTGTTTATGATCTTAATGAGCTGTAAAGTTTAGTAAGATAATCAAATATTTTGACTCTGAATTTTTTTCTTTAGACAGATTAATTATTTTCTTTTATATAAAATATATATACTATGTTCTAGATGATCTGCTGACATTATCCAGCACCTTGACTATTAAAATTGGGCGTATCGTGTTCGTGCTATTTTTTATGTTATATTTTAATTTTTTTTTGTGTCGTATAATTATATTGTGTCTAAAATTATCAAATCTACTTGCTTTGCAAGAAAATTGGAGAGCTGATCTTCTCGGCCATCTCTTGTCTGCCATGAGACTGATGATCTTATTCTTCTATAGAGTGGTTGCAACTTGCAATGTTCTATAATGTTAAAAAATAATAAAGGAATGGTATGGTTTAAGGTCATATTGTCATACCCTTCTAGAAGATAAAATAGGAGTCCAATCAGTGAATTGAATTTATGTATGATAATTTTGGACGCAATATAAATATATGATACGAATACGATATATTTGATAAACATAATATGTACATTTATATACATATTATATTCGTATTAAAATTTTATATATTTAATAATTTATATATTACTTTATATTTACACAATTATTAATATAAAAAATACGAAACACGATATATATATATATATATATATCTTAATAAATAAATTAACGTAATCCCTCAATTGAGGGCCGACTGCTTGCCACTGCTTTAATTTTTTTTTATATAAATTTTTTGTTATATTTATATTTTTTTTTGTATTATAATCGTATTACATATATATATATATTTTGATATGTTATGTATAGATTTTGACATATTCGGACATTCGTGTTGGGTTTAGTGTTATTTTTTCGTATTGTATTATGTTTTAGTTATTTTTTTTCGTGTTCATGTAGGGTCCGAAATTGCCAGGTCTAATTGACACTATTCAAATACTCCAAATTTTGTGTCATGTTGATAGATTTTGACACATTCGTGCATTCGTATTGTGTTAGTATTATATTTTCGTGTTGTATTATGTTTTAGTTATTTTTTCATGTTTGTTTCGTGTTCCAACACATAGTCGGATTTAAATATAGAGTATGATATTTCGAATTCGCATCCGATTTAAAAATCAATATTCGTCTGCTATCCGAACCCGTTAAATATCCAAATATATTAAATCATTTTTTTTTTAAATAAAATATAAAATTAACAATAACTAAATATGTAAATGAATATCATATTCGGATATCCGAATCCGTTATCTCTATAAATAAAATGAATTCGGATAATAAATTTAAATATCCGACAATATTCGAACAAAAAATAAAACGAATTCGGATAACGAATATCCAATATTTATATCCAAATCTGTTACGAATAATAAATATAATATCTGAATTCATAAATTATTCAATTTTAAGAAGAAAAAAAAATCATTGTCGTGTATCTAATTTTTTAATATCTCTTCCATCCTAAAGGCACGTCGCTTTGAAGAATCCTTGGATAGAGATTGAAATATAAAAGGGTAATATCAAGAATAGTCTTTGAATATAGTATCTGTATTTTAAAAATATTCAATATGATATTTGTACTATCAAATCGTGTATCAATGTGGTACTTTGATCTAACACCGTTAAATATAGATGATGATATGGCATTGACCAATCAGGTGATGACACGTGACAGCACTTGATCTTTCAGAAATTAATATCTGATTTTTTGTAAAAAAAATTTAAAATATTTTAAAAAATATTAAAATATTTAAAATTATATATTTTTTAAAAATTATATTAAAATTATATTTTTAAAAAGTAATATATGCTTTTTCTTAATTTTTTAAAAAAATTTAACTATTTTTTAAAAATAAAAAATATTTTAATATTACCTGTTAAAAATTTTAAAATATCTGAAATTTTATAAAAAAAATATTTTAAAAAGAAAATTTATTTTGAAAAAAACAAATAAAATAAAATAATTTTATTTTTTTTATTTTTTAAAAATATTTATTAAAAAACTAAAAGTTTTTAATTAAATTTTTTAACTTTTTAATTTTTTTAAAAAATATTTATTAAAATTAAAAGATGAAGAGAGAGAAAAAATATTTTTTAATTTTTTAAATTAAAATAATAATTTTATTGGTTAATATACATGACATCACTATGTGGTGCTACGTGTAAAGAAAAAATATAAATTTCATTTTTAATAAAAAATAATATTTTTTGTTAATACACGTGGCATCATTATATGGTGTCACGTGTTAAGTTTTTATTGGATACAAAAATCACGTCATCAATATTTAATCGTGTTACTTATAAGTACTATAATAATATATAGAGTGAAAACTTTAAATATCAAAATAAATATTTTTAAAATATAAATATTATATTAATAAATTTCAAGATTATTCATCACATTATCCAAATATAAACGTGAAGACAAATAATCCAAACGGGGAGAATACAGCTCAGGTTTAGAACTACATACCGATCACATTGGTTATTTTAATCACATTTTTGTACTTCCAATCACTCGTTTAATACAAACCTCTTTCACACGTTATCTTGGAGGTTGGAACCCACACCCTAATAATAGTGCAGAAACCACTTATAAAGTTATAATTGGATAAGTTTTAAAATCGATAATTTTATATATAATATCAAAATGCAAAATATTTAATAAATAATAAAAATAATATAATAAATACGAAACGATACGTTTAATTATAATTAACGTGATTAAAACGACACATTCAATATACGTATTTTATTTATATTTAAAATTTTAATACATTTAATAATTTATGTTATGTTTATATTTATATAATTAATATAAAAAAACACGACACACATATACATATTATCAAATTTAGGTAAACTTGAACCCTTCATCCCTTTAAAGCATATATTGGGCATTCACCAACCATTGCCAGGGTGTATGCTTTTCTCTTCATGATAACACATTTCAAGTTTAAGGGAAAAAAAAAAAACTAACAAATCAATACTTTTTTTTTTTGTTGTGGTTATTGCCTTAGAGTTAAAGGGTTGTGAAATGTAAAAAATTGAATAGAAATTTTATATTAAGTCGTATCAGTAATAATTATTCATTTTAATTTTAATCCTTATTCATCACGGTTATTTTTTATTATTTTTAATATAACTTTAATCATTATTCATTGGTATTAACTTTCACAATTTATGGATTAATCTACCCATGTAATGATGATGAATATATTAAAAAGTAATGGACAAGGATTTAAACCTCATAAAGTCACATGTGGCTAAAATAAATGAATCCAATTTAATAAACCAAAGAAGCAAGCAAGTTTGAAACTCCCTGCCTTCATTGCAGCAATAAACCATACAAAACAATAATAATGTTATAAAAATGATGATGACAGAACCAGATAAAGTATCTTTCAAATGAATTGTTCAAATTCAGATAATTTAGTCTTGCATTTTATTATAATATTCACATGAAAAACAGTTAATGAAGTGGTGTTCTAACCTACCATAATTTAATCATTATCCAGATCAGTATCAACAAGGCACCTGCATAAGATTTTCAAACATGTAAGAAAATTATGGATGGCAGTGTCAAATCTTCCTAAAAGATGACTTTTTTTTAGTGCAAAGGAGGTTGTAGCCTAGGAATAAGAGAATGGGTTGCAAATGCTAAGATTCGAATCTCAAATCTACTGAATGCCACCTCTTAAGGGTAGCTGATTGCTATGTTGC
The DNA here is from genome assembly GCA_030761205.1 of Fremontodendron californicum. Lineage (NCBI taxonomy): Eukaryota > Viridiplantae > Streptophyta > Magnoliopsida > Malvales > Malvaceae > Fremontodendron > Fremontodendron californicum. The sequence goes on from JAULJL010000013.1 coordinate 26,766,248, forward strand.
TCCGACTCTTCATTTTTCTTGAAGTACCCGTGTTCGACACCCAAGTCCGACGCATATCCAGATATGGGTATGAAGATATGATCCTCCAAAGACCCTCCAAATATATGGAAATCTTATAAAAAATTGAACATACTCGTGCTCAACACTCACACCCGAATCCAAGTAACATAGGCTGCATGAACCAACTAGGCTAAGCCCTGAGTTCTCCTAAAAAATGACTTTGAAACAGCTGCTTAACATTTTATCTTATATATCAACTTTTAAGGAAGCTAAACAAGATATGTGTCATGTATCCCATTTTTTCTAGATTCACAAAATTAACATCAGACTTAATGACACTGCTGTTTTTCTTTTCTTCCAAGAAAGGAAATGAACAGCCATAAGCAGGTTGTGAGTTCAAAAGACAGTCAACTCAGCTAACTTTGAACCATCATCTTACAAATTAACATTAAAAAAAAAAATCTTATGATTTATAATCTATCTATAATATAAGAATACAAACTATTAGATATATTCTTCGACAAACAAAGATTGAACAACTATAGGAAGCTAGCACAAGTGAATTAAAGCCTGAAAGGAATAACTTATCCACACACAAAAAAGCCCCAAAGGAATAGACATTTAAGATCTGCCCTTTCCTGACTGCATTTTGAAAACTTCTACAAGAAATCAGAAAATTTTAAACTGTTCAAACTACAAACATAAAAACGGGGAGAAAGGATCATCTCCAACAAATTATAGCAGAAGAGAGCAAACCTTACAATGAGAAATGAACAAATCCAAACGTCTCAGAACCATCGATTGACACTAGAACTTGCCTTGTTCTTTATCTCTTTCATCGAGCATCTGCTGATGCAAATGAATCTGCAAACCCAGACGGCCGGCATGGTATACTGGTCTGTGTAGTGTCCGTACTGGCCAGAAATGATGACGAGTCATCAAAATTGCTATTGTCCTCAAATATTTGCCACTTTTTCAAAGCTTGTGGTAAAGTCAATTCAAGGTCAATGCCATATATGTCATCAGAATTGGCTTCTGCCGGTTTCCAGAGCTCTGCTAGCGATGACAGCACATTGACCACATGACTCATATCTGGCCTCTGGTAGGGCTCCCTTGCACAGCAGTGGCCAGCCAGCTCAGACACTGTGCTGATACTGGCAAGTGTTTCCTCATCAAGCTGAATGGTTTCATCAATGGCCTTCCGGAATGTGTCTTTGTTTACGTACATCCTACGGAACCATGTCACAAGGTGCAAACTCTCCTCAGGCTGAGTTTCATCAAGAGCCTTTCGGCCTGAGATCAATTCCATGAGGATCACACCAAAGCTAAATACATCCACCTTTGTGGTCACTCGTCCAGTAACTGCCAAAATGTGAGCAATGTTAGTTCTAATGCCAGAAAATTTAACATATGCTTGCATAGTGAAATAAGGCAAATGCATAAATAACTTAATAAACAAAAATTTCTAGTGACAGTGTTGACCCAGCAAAAAGGATGTTCCAAAATCCAAACTTAACCAATATAAAGAAAATGCTTTTGTTGGTTAATTACAAAATGAAGAATCACTCTACAATAGACACATGCCATTCACTGGTGCAAGCAAACAAGAAATTATATTTATTGCACATCCAGGAGTTGCTCAGAAGTCTCTCAATCTGCTAATAACATCATTCCTTCACCTAAAACTTGTTAACAGCTGAGTATATTTACCAGAACCTTGTGAAGGAACTTAAAATATTTCCTTATGGAATGGAACTGCACCATTGTCTAACAAATCGGAACACAGTGCGCTTCATTATTTGAGTAAATACTCTATTTCATTTATGCTTTCATCCCATAAATCGGAAGCCTCGACGAAAGCAAAACAAACTAAAGGCATTTCCAAGAATAAAGGAGAAAAAGGCATAATGTGCAGGCATTTATAGTCAGAAAATGAAGTAAACTAAAACCAATTACCTGCATACTCTGGTGCCAAATACCCGAATGTTCCTGCAAGTCTTGTTTCAACTGACTGTTTACCATCCACAGGAGCTAGACGAACCAAGCCAAAATCTGCAACTTTGGCACGCATATCATCTCCGAGAAGAATATTAGATGGCTTAAGATCTCGATGAATGAAACTCTGTTGCGCCAGACCATGTAGATACTCAACACCTCGAGCCACATCTAGGGCAATTGTAAGTCGTTTAGTCCATTCAAGTGGTCTCAATCCTTCATCCTTCCAGTTGAATAAGTGCCTACTAAGGGTCCCTTGAGGCATGTATTCATAAACAAGAAGCCTCTCATTTCCATCCAAGCAATATCCAAGAAGTGTGACTAAATGGCGGTGACGAACCTTAGTAAGAACTGCAATCTCAGACTTAAACTCAGCCAAACCCTTCTCACTCACAACACCAGACTCCATCCTTTTCACTGCAATCTTTGTCCCATCATGCAATTCCCCTTTGTAAACTGTACCAAAACCACCTCTTCCTAATACATTTTCCTCACTGAAATTATCTGTCACATTCTTCAAAACTTGAATTGAGATTACCATGTTACCAGCCTCAGCCATGTGAACATCAGTAGGTCCACTGCTCGTGTAGCTGAAAGTTTCACTTCCACCGGTGACACTCGATCCAGCAACATTGTTCTTAACTCCATCTTGGTCACCAGAATGATGAGGATGTATGAGTACAGTAGTTGGACTCTGAACCCTACTGCTGCACTTTCCTTTTCTAGCATACAAACAGATACCCAGAACAAGAAGACCCGAGCCACCAACCGCACCAATTACAGAACCGACAACTGTTCCTGTATTGGATTTCTTTTCACCATTCCCAGAAGAACTACCACCACTCCGACCGCCAGGAGATCCACCAGGGGACCTGCCTTCTGGTGTAGGAACCCTATCTTTTCCAATATCAGGGTTACCAGCAGTAATTATAGCAACATTTTGCCTAAAAGGCGGTATTTTTCCATAGAGCCTATTGTTTGAAACATCTATGCGAGTAAGCTTTGGCAATGTAGTGAGCTCTGTTGGTATCGTGCCAGTAAGATTATTACCCGAAAGATCCAAAGTTGTCAATGAAGTAAGCTTCGAAAAATTACTAGAAATTGTACCAGTAAGCCCCTTTTTCGCAAAAAGAACAGCCACAATGTTTCCTTGAGCACATGCTATACCTAGCCAATTATTACAAGGATCATTCCCTTTCCAATTATCAGCAAAATTCTCTGGATAACCAACAACTTCCATGATAGATAACAATATATTAACACGGTCATCGCAAGCAACACCAGGATCATCCAAGCAAAATCTATTACTACCAGCCTTCATATCCACAATTACGTTATCAGCAAATGTAGGGGTTGGCCCTTGAAGTTCATTATTAGTCAAATTCACAATATAAAGTGACTTTAAATTAACCAAAGACAAAGGAACAACACCAGTGAACTGATTATCTCTCAAACTCAAATTCCTTAACTGAGTTAACATTGAAAAATCAGGTAAGGGACCTGAAAACTGGTTCCCATGCAACCATACCTCTGTCAAAGATGACATGTTCTGTATCACTTCAATTGTCCCATTCAAACTCTGTCCATTAACCCACAAAGACTGAATCATAGAACCCGCAAACTCGGCAGGCAATTCTCCTTCAAGATTGTTCATAGCCAAATGCAGTTCTGTCAAGGATGGAAAAGAAGCAGGGTCAAACAAACCTGGAAATCTCCCTTTAATATTAGCCTCGTTGGCTGAGAAAGTTTTCAAAGAAGTTGCTTCCTTTACGCTATCTGGAATCTCCCAAGGTTCGAAAGGGTTGTAGTCAAGATAAACAGAAGTCAATGAAGTTAAGCCAGTAAAAAAATCTGAAGGGAAAGATGAGAAATTGTTGTTGTGAAAATTAGCTTCTTCCAACTGGCTTAACCCAGCAAGGCTTGGGATTGGTCCACTGATTTGGTTTTTCATGACTTCAAATATGGTAAGCTGAGACAGGTTCTTGAGATCAGGAGGAAGGGTTCCACCAACATTTTTGCTGGGTATTTGGATCCTGGTGACCCTCTTGTCTTCACAGCCAACCTTAGCCCATTGACAAGGGTCAGGGTCAGACCAGTCAAGGGAAGATGGGATCTTTAGGCTTGTTTTTAGCTTTTCCATGACTGAAGAGTCAGGACTGGATTGAGAAGAAACCTGTAAAGTGAAGAAGCAAAGGATTGAAAGAAACCGAAAAAGAAGACAACCCAAAAAATGGGGTTTCTTCATTGCTCTTCTTTTTTGTTTCTCTTGGGAGAATTGAGAGAGAAAGTGAGGGAATTTGAAAGGAAAGTTGCAAACTTTATGTTACTTTTAGCTAAATGGTTTTCCTCTAGGGTTTATGGGGGGCATTGATGATATGATCAACTAAACTCAGAAACAAGAGTTATGACTTAAGAGAGAAACAGAGAGAAAATGAAGAAAGAGAGAGGTGATTGAGAGAGTGAAACGGCGGGGACGGAGGAGAAAAGAGAGAGAAAAAAAGTGGGGCAAAACTTTTTTAAGTTTTTACAACTTACAAGACGTTAAATTTCTTTTTTGGGGGGAAAGACTGTAAGAGAGATAGAGTTGCTTTCCTTTGTTCTTTGTGGTTCCCGAGAAAGGAAAGGAAAATAGTTGGCACATGCAAATTGGGTCCCTAACTTCCTAAAAAGTCTAGAATGTAAATCTCCTTAATCAAAGGAACATTGAATTTCTTTTCTTTATTTTTTCAAAATAAAATTTGATTAGATTGATTCCTATCCTATTATTTTATTGTATTTTTTTTTTCTAACTCATACATCACTTAAAAACAATGAATAAAAATTCAGATGAAAAATTAAATTATTTAATTAAAAATAAATAAATATATAATCTTAATACTAAATAAATATTAAATATAATAATTAATTAATAAAAATATATATTTATCTTAATTGTATGATCTTTAATATATTATTAAAAAGTTAAAAAATTCAAATTTTATCATTTACAAAAATATTTTTAATAAAAAAAAACCAGTTTTTTATTGATTTATTAAATCTTCGATTCTTTGATATGTGTCAGACTGGACAAACCATCGATTTTCGATTGAACTGTCCGATTGACTAATTTAATCCAATTTTTTCATCACTGTTTAAAAACATCAATTTGGTATAAAGAATTAAATAAATTGATAGATTAGCAAACATCAACATGCTATGCATGATGTTTGCTTTTTATAAATATATAATTATAATTCAAATTGAAGATAAAATTATAAGGAAAAAAAAAATCAAATTGATTAGGAAGAATGTGTAAAGAAATATGGTATAAATGGTAATTATTGTAGAATATTATCTATAATTTTTATTTTTTTTTTGAAAAGAGTATTACTTCACTTACTATTAGAGCAAAACTTTTTTGGTATAAGAGGAAACATTATGATTCCAATCTCAAATTTCTATTTAAATCCTCACTAACCTTCAATCATTTTGTTTACAATTTATTAGATTTAGGTATGCCTTGAATACTTTGAAATTTGCTGGTTACGTTATTATATAGGACGAGACAAAAAAAGGGTTGGTTGGGTTTAGATGTGTTCAAGTATCGAATTATTTGTCCAAATTTGAAAAGTTCGTTCGATTTTTAAGAATATTTAAATAAAAATGTTTGATTTGAAAAACGAATTTGAGCAAAAAACATAATGAAACCCGTTTTAAAACGGATTGAGCTTTGGACATTGTATTTTTTTCACAAGGTCAATCCGACCTAACTCATTTTAATATTAGTAATATTAAATTTTAAGAGGGATTAATTGTTTTGTGTATGAATTTGGACGGGTATGTTCGAATCTAGATAGTGTTTTACATGTCAGGCCGAGCCTGAGCAAAATTTTCTACCATATTTCAAATCGGATCAAGCCTGGACAGACATAATTTTTGTTAATATTAAATCTAAACTCGATCCATAGACAAGTCTAATTGGATTATATTCATGGTAGTCGGTACTAGTCACGACGTACATACCAGTTTTGAAGAAAAACGAAACGGTACCAACATCGTACCGTCCCGTACCAGTTGATATAATATTTTGATTTTTTAAATTATTTTAACTTGATTTTTTAAACCAATTCTTAATACTTTTTAATCATAATTTTTTTTTTTACTTTTTTATAATTTCATTACAAAAATATTTATTAAATTAGACTATTGAATTTTATTAATAATAAATTATTATATTTATTTATGATTAAATATTTATAATTTTAAAGATTTATATTTGCATATAAATATATATGTAATTGAGATATATTTTTACATATATATAATATATATTTTAGTAGAAAAGTTGAAAATGAACTTTATATATATATACGAAAAAATATTTAAAAAATATCGATAAATCTGAAACGGTACGTCGAAACACACAAATATCGGTACGTATCAGTAAAAAAAAATGATATGTCCACCGATACGGTATTGATTATTTTGGTTATATTATTAATTATATGACAATATAAATAACAAATTTTCATATATATATATATATTAATCCACCTTATGATTAAGGAAATGGTTAAATGTCGAAAATTAAAATAGGGATTATGCTCTAAAAACATTAATTGCATAACGAAGAACTCAGAGACAAAAAAATGCTCTCGCATGGGATTATCATTGCTAAAGTATTGCGACAATTTGGTAAGCTATTAAAAATGTAACCTGAAAACCTCTGGAATATGATTTTGAAATAATATGTTGCAGTGAAAATATTAAATATATTTAAAGTTTTTTTTTTTTTTACTTTGCCCGGTAAAATGCTAGTATTTATTTATTTATATGGGATCTTAAAGTTATCTAGTATCTATTACTAACATTAAAAGTAATCTTCAAATGCATGAGTGCAAGAATTAAAGATTTTGAATCTATGCTTAGTTGACAATTAAGTAGTGGTATTAAAAGAGTTGAGGGTTAGTTTGGATATTTTTAATTTTTTTTTATTAAGAAGGAAAGAAAGAAATTAAAAAAAAAAAAGAAATCAAAAAAAGACGAAGAAAAAATTGTGTTTGTGTCATTTTTGTATGTTCAAAATATTATAAATTTATACAATTTTTACATGTTAATAATTCGTTTTATGTAGATTTTGACACGTTTGAATATTCGTTGTGTTCATATTATTTTTTGTGTCGTGTTCTCGTTATTTTTTCGTATATTCAAAGTATTATAAATTTATATGATTTTTTACATATTAATAATTTGTTTTATATGAATTTTGACACGTTCATGTATTTGTGTTGTGTTCATGTTATTTTCGTGTCGTATCGTATTTTATTTGTTTTTTTTTTCCATGTGTTCGTGTTATGTTTCAATTTATCCAAAAATTTTGCACAGTTTGTCATGGTGATCAAATTTAGAGAAAATTTTGTGTGATCGTGTCGTGTCTCAATTAATCTCATATTTTACATAATTTGTTATAATAATTCAATTTAGAGAAAAATTTGTATGTTCGTATTATTTTATCGTGTTTTTAAAGTATTACAAATTTATATAAATTTGTACACGTTAATAATTCATTTTATGTAGATTTTGACACGTTCATGTATTTTTGTCGTGTTCATGTTATTTTTTTGTATCATATTTTAATTACTTTTTTCATGTTGTGTTCGTGTCGTATAATCATGTTATGTCCAGAATTGTCAAGTCTAATTGACACTATTCAAATAACTCCTAAATTTATGTCGCGCGTCGTCATGTTCGTGTTATTTTTCTTGTTATAATTGTATTCAGGGTATTATATATTTATATAAATTTGACAGTTAATAATTCGTTTTATGTAGATTTTGACACGTTCGTGTATTTGTATCGTGTTCATGTTATTCTTGTGTCATGTCATGTTTTAATTATTTTTCTTATGTTATGTTCGTATCGTATAATTATGTTATGTTTGAAATTGCCGAATGTAATTAATCATATTCAAATAACTCTCAATTTTATATAAAGTGTCTTATAAGAATAAAAAATTTTATTTTTCTAAATTATTATATTTACTATTCTTACTATTTTAACTTTTAAATTTATTATAAAATATTAATTTAAATCCGATAATATTTCATAACGAAGTTTTAATCGACATTTAATATTGCCTTTAACCGAACTTGTGAATACGCGTGACGTGAATCTCTTTTAACAATTGTATATTCTTTTGTCAACTTGTATAAGTTTTTCATTTTCATTATAAATTAAGTATATCTGATAATTTAATATATTCATATCGTATTTATATTATAAACATATTTAAAGTGTTATATATTTATATAAATTTTAACATGTTATAATTTATATTATATAGATTTTGACACATTCGTATATTTATATCGTATTTATGTTATTTTTTCATGTCATATAATATTTTAATTATTTTTTTCGTGTCGTGTTTAAAATTGCTAGATCTAAATTAAGGAACAATTGAAATAAATTTTCTATTAATTTGACTTGCTAAACCTAATTTTTTGTTTGTTATTATCACGTATAAAAGGTGGTTTGATTTATTAAATTTGAATTATTGCCATCCAAGTTAATTAGGTCTTAATATAGTAAATATACTTCATAAGTTGGAAAATAAAGTAATTTGTGCATGTATGATCACATGGGCCTCATTATTTTCTACAAGTATAATTAATGAGAATTTATAAACCTGTCTATCTAAGGATAAGGATAAGTTATTATTTAATCACTTAATTTTAGATATATATATTTTTTTCGTCATTCAACTATGAAAAATTAGAATCTAATTACTAACATTTAAAAATTATTTTTTTTATCACCAAGTCGTTAGAGAGACATGCAAATATGGTATTGAACATTATCTATCAATCGCTATATAGCATTGCCATATAAATTAAAAAAAAAAAAAATCCAAAATTAAAAAAAAAAAATTACTCTTTTGATCACTTAATTTTTCAAAAATTTCTATTTTGATCATTCAATTTTAAAACTGTAACAATTTGATCATGAACATTTATAAAATTATTAATATTTTAATCAACATTTGTAAAATTATTAATATTTTAATCTCTATTATCAACGTCTCATTGTCAATTAAGCTTATAACAATTTAATTACCAACGTTTATAAAATTTAATATAACAAATTATTTTTTATTATTTATGTTATCAATATTTTTATTTCATTGTAATTATTTGACACTGTTTTGATATAGCTGTCCTCAAGTTGTTCAAACGAACCAACCCTTAAATTGTTTCCAATAATCATGAATAAGAACAAATGAACCATTCACTTGTTTCCAATGATTATGAATAAGAAGTGACCAAAAGAAAATTTTATTATTCGATTTTGTTATTCAAAAGTTTTTAACTTTTGAATTGCTGCCTATGAACATGAAAAGTATGCATGCAGAGCAGACTGTTCTACTTGTAGTCTATATTGCTTCTAACTCTTCATTGTTCCTGAAATACCCATATCCGACCCTCGTATCCGATGAATATGAAGATATGATCTTCCAAAGACCCTCCAAATACATGAAAATCTTTTAAAAAATTGAATATACCCGTATCGAACATATACCCGTATCTGATACTTACATCCGAATCCGAGTAACATAACTTGTAGCTACCTCTTTCTGATATTTGAAAACTGAAAAACAAAGTGTTTACAACAAAATTTATAAAAATCAAGGCAGAAGGACCCCTCCTTTCCAATCGAAAAGTACTCAAGTCTCGAGAGAAAACGAGATTTACACCTTTGACTCCATCCCCTTGTAAAGATCTATACAAACTGATGGGGATGGAGTTCCTGTGGTAGTATACAAGTACCCAAATTCTAATAAAGTTAAAACTGAAGTTGGTTAGAAATGATTACCAGAACATGCATGCTTTCGATGCGGTTAAGAATACTCAGAAGTTCAAGCAAAACCATGCAGTGTTTAAACCAAAATGCACCAGCAAGATGGGAAAAATTGCCGGCAAAGTCCGACCGGCGGATATAGTTTTCTCAGTTTCGTTTTGTCTGGTTTCCGATGAGGGTGTAGCCGTCGGTCACTATGAGTCTGAGATGGGTTTGGCTTTGAAGAACTTGGCTACAGCCTGATAGAGATTTTCTTCCTCAAAGGGCTTTGAGACATATCCATCCATCCCACATTTCAGGCACTTATCATAGGTGGCGTGAATTACATCAGCTGTCATGGCTAATATTGGCACATGCCATTCAACCTTCCTGGCAGACCCTTCCTCTATGCCTCCATTCATCTGTTCATTTGCCTGACTCTCCATAATTCGAATTCGACGAGTTGCCTCAAACCTGAAACAAAAGTTCATGATATTAAATTCACACCCTATCTTCTTTATACAATGATAAATATTCATATTTATTTGTCTCGGAAGATGTAAAGGAGGATTATCTGACAGAAAATGAATAATCAGAAACAAACCATGGGCAGCAACATTTAAATAATACAGAATGGTGGAATTGCAGAGTGTGTGGAAGGGTTGAATTGGTCCATTCAGCTTTTCAAGAAGTTTTGACTGTTTTGAACTAGTCTATGTTAATTGGACTCGGGTGTGAGTGTCGAATACGGGTATGTATCCGACACGGATATGTTCAATTTTTTCCAAGATTTTCATGTATTTGGAGGATCATATCTCTATACCCATGTCAAAATTCAAGAAAAATGAAGAGTCGGAGCAACATAGGAACTAGTGACATCAATTTGAGAGAAATTTGGGATACAGTGGAGAGGAAACCATAAGGGAAAGAAAAGGAATTTGATCAATAAATGAAGTGTTACTGTAATGAAATAACGTGCCAACAGCCGTGTGGTTTGTTGGTAGAGTGCTGGACTCTTAGTTCTAGAGACCAGACTTCAATCCCCGACAGCCTCAGATACCAAAAAGCAGTAATCAAATAATGTGAAAAAAAGAGTCAACAACATAACTTTTGATGAGGTGCTGGTTAACAGAGAGAACTATCTCCATTCAAGGAGACAAGTTTCTCCAAAGGAACACATATTCCAACCATAGTAGGAAAATCATGGCTTTTGATTTACATTTAGACTCGCCCCTTCCACAATATTCAGATGTGGCCAGCAAATCACAAGCTAAGACTAAATACAGTAATACTACATTTCATGGCATGGCACCCACTCAGCTTAAAATATTTCAGTAATCAGAATGTGGATTTGCACTTATGCCATGAATGAGGACAAATGGCAGTCATATGATTCATGAAGTACAAAAGTTGCTATAAAAATTGAAACAGCAAATAATATTTGTGCAAACATCAAATACTATGTCTAAAAATAAAAGTTGACCAAATAGTTCAAGAAAAATGTATTCTAGGTCTGTTAGACTTTCTAATAATAGCCCTTCAACTTGCTCCTCTCACCATATTGTTCCTATTTTATGGTATATCTCTTGGTCTAAGGTAGATCTATAATGGTCATCAGGCATCATACCACTCCAAGTCTACCCTATCCCCTTTAAAATAGAGAGTAGTGTATTTCAAATCATAAAATCCATCTAATTGGCTATAGCTATGTTACTCGGATTCGGGTGTGAGTGTCAAACACGGGTATGTTCAATTTTTTTCAAAAATTTCATGTATTTGGAGGGTCCTTGGAGGACCATATCCCCATACCAATGTCCGGATATGCGTCGGATACGAGTACTTCAAGAAAAATATAGAGTCGGAGCAACATAGAGCCATAGTATGTGCATGTACATGTCTAGATATAAATAAAAATGATTAAAAAGCGAAAATGGTTTACATCTTTTTAACCCGCTATCTTAAATATTATAAATAACTTACCATCCCATTAGAAAAAGATTATATTATTAATATCAAATAATTGCCCACAGATATAAAGCAGAATGACACAGCAACATATAGACTTTTTTCTTTTTTTCTTTCTTTTTGGTATTTTGTTTGTCAATTGCTCACTGAGAAAGATATGGTATACATACCCATCCATTTCTGGCATCTGAATGTCCATGAAGCAAGCATCAAAACAGTGTGGAAGCTGAAGCAGTTTTAGCGCAGCTTTTCCACTTTCAGCACATTCTACATCAGCTCCAAACTTCTTCAATGCACCAGCAGCAACTCTGCGGTTTACCATATTGTCATCAACTACTAATATTTTCTTTCCGCAAAGTAGACTCCGAAGGACTGAAGATCCATTCAGCATGTCTTTTCCTGCCTGCCTCTTCTTCCCTAACCCGAGCACCTGTTGAAGACATGCAGCCACCATACTTGCCCTCATAGGTTTCATAATCGTAGTATCTGCAAAACCTGCTGCCTTTGCTTTCTCAAGTTCAGCATTCGTAATATTTGTCGCAAGAAGAATCATCTTAGGCAACTTAAACACATGTCCATTCTGTTTCCAGTCCAACATTCGTAAGCTCAAACCACCATCCTCGCCAAAAAGCCATGAATCCTTCTCAACAAGAATTATATCTGGCTGGATTTTACTTCTGCAATATTCAATGAAATAATTCTACAAAGTTAAACATTATAAGATGGATAGAAGGTAGAAATGGTTTTTTTCCAACGATCTATATAGTTGGCCTTCGTATGGCAGTTGATGGTTGGTTTAGATTTCTAAAACCATCTCTTACATTTTTAGCATTCATGATAAGCAAAAACAACTACTTAGCGTTGTAAAAGTGTCATATTGGGGATCATGGAGAGCATTCGCCTTACTAAGATTTTCTTTGACTTCTAAATGATGAAGAGCATCTTTATTATTTCCCCTAAATACCACCTTTCCCCAGAAAACCCAACTCCAACCGATGTTTAAAAAACCGGACTGGAGGTCAAACCGGTGAGACCTCCGGTTACCGGTTGAACCGGCAAGTTGCATTAAAAAAAAGAATTTTAATATTAAATAAGTATTAAATATAGTAAATATTTAATAAAAATATGTACTTGGCTAAATGATGTGATCTTTAATATAGATTCACGGGATTAAAGGTTCAAATCTCATCACATACAATAACTTTATTTTTAAATTTAAAAAAAAAAAAAAAAGTTTAAAACCAGGTTTTTTTTTCTTCCGGGTTTTGGTTTTTTTCCAGGTTTTTGGAGAATTTCCAGTTCTATCATATACAGTATACACCAGACCAGACCAGACAGGCCACCAGTTTCCGATTCAACCTGTCCGACTAGCCGGTCCGGTCCAATTTTTTTAACACCGGCTACCACCCAGCAAAAAATTGGTGAAAATGCTTCCCCAACTGAGAAATGTTAGAAATTCTGGATAAGCTTGGGTATAGTCAATAGAAATAACCTGAGTCTGAGATAAGGTATCACTAGGGCATTAGAAAAGGTCCTGAAGAAACTGCTAGAAGTGTTAAAAAAAGAGTAATTATTGACAAGATCTTGTCAATGTGATTAAATCATCAAGCAACTAATGGCCATCAGGCAAATTCCCAAAATGTAAAACATAATTATACTGAATTTACTAATTTATCTCCCAAATAATAATAATTCTAAATGGGATTTCAACTTACCCACATGAAGAACCATTTTTCCCACATGCAGAAGCTGCTATCTTGACACTACTTGCAACTTCAACCAGTATACCAAGCCTCTTCAAGTTGTATCTGGTTACAGCAGCTCTAACTGGTTTTCCATCAACTACTATAGCTTTCAATCCTCTTAAACCAGAAGGAAGATCTTCAGCATTGGGTTTTTTCGTATCACTAAATGAAGCTTTTTTACATCTCCCGTAAACTGAGGTGAATGAGAATGTGCTTCCAACTTGTGGACGGCTAACGAAGCTTATGTGACCACCCATTAGCTCAACCAAACACTTACTAATGCTCAAGCCTATACCGGTCCCACCGTAATTTCTAGAGGTTGAGCTATCTGCCTGCATAAATGGCATGAAAACCCGGTCCTGGGCAATTAAAGGGATCCCAATGCCAGTATCTTCCACAGATACCATCAAAGTGACACTCTGAGATGTTTCATCAGCAACTGTCATGTTTATTGAGGCGTCATATCGCAATTCTTCATCGGCAACTAAATGCTTGAAGGAATCCCAACTGTTCCGCTCGTCAGCTGTTTCATAACCACTCAAGGTTTTAAACTGGCGTGCACCTGATATCAGCACACCTTCATCTGACCCTCCATTCAAACAAGTTTCAGCTTTTGCATCTACCATGGGCTTTTGGTTTTCTGCTAGATGGACTTTTACAAATATGTGTCCCCGTTCCGTAAACTGTCAAACACAAAATTTAAATGACTACCAACCTATTAAAAGAGATTTGATAGGAAAATAAACTCAATTAATGCAAATTGATCCAAAAAAAATATAGACAAAGTTTCTTTTGGGACAAGACCAGAAACCTCCACTAATTAAGTAGATAACAATCCAAGAAAAGGGATATGGAGAAAATTAACGTATACTACCTAAATGAGTGCCAAAAAGAGTGAAGATTGAGCAACCCACTTACTTTAATAGAGTTCCCAACAAGATTCGTAATTATCTGTCTGAATCTCCCTGGATCCCCCATAACCATTTCTGGAACTTTATCAGAAACAAAGACTGCCAGCTTCACTTCCCAAACAATTACACCATATTTGAGTCATTGTAATGCATCAGGAAAATCACCATTTATTGATGTCCACAACCCACCGAAACAGAGAAAGGAAAAGGGAAAAAAAGAAGGCACCAAGTTAGTTCAAGCATTATAAACCATAAGGTTTTTTCTTTTTTGGTCATAGGCATCCCCTATAAAAGCCTATAGGAACTATCTCAAATAGAGAAACATACTGAAAAATGAAGCATTAGATTTTCTATTAATTTTTATCTAGACTTACCTCGACACCTTTGTTTCTAGACTTCTCAGAAAATAAAGAGAGCACATCATCTAGGATAGATCGAAGGTCAAAGGGGACAGTTTCCATTTCCAACTTTCCAGCTTCAATTTTTGCCCGGTCAAGCACCTCATTTATCAATGTTATCAGTGCCTTTCCACAGACTTGAGCAGTCTGAGCATAATCCCTTTGGGTTGAACTTAAATCTGTATCTAAAAGCAAAGCAAGCATCCCTGCAACCATTAAAAAAGTCATCAGAACATTGCTGATTAAAATCTGTTAATGTCCTTGAACATATATTTCATAAAGAAAAACTTAAAGAGAGATTTGGAACATACCAAGGATGCCATTCATGGGAGTCCTAATTTCATGAGAAACTGTTGCCAGAAACTGTATCAAGAACACATCAAAGTTAGTTTTAGCTTGGAAATGGGTGGTCAACAACGCGTTGATAGATATCTTGAAAAACATACCTGTGATTTGGCAACATCAGCAGCTTCTGCTCGAACCTTCAGTTCTTGCATTTCATGGAAATCATCTTCAACTTTAACAATGTGTAATGCCGCACCATATAAGATATAGCCAACTAATAAGCAGATCACGAAGAATAAGAATGCGGTGGTCAGCGCTGTCCACGATGTGGGTGCCTTCTGATGATATCTGCTTAAAATGCCAAAATAGTAAGCGCTTGCAAAAACAACTGCAATCATTCCATGAACCTTGTGAATAAGTAGCCAGTGATTACACATACCTACATATCATTTGATGCTTCCTGAATGGATCTCCAAAATCAAGCTTGCATTCATGCAGCAGAGCCAAGTCACCTTCTTGATTTTGGTGACCATACATGATCAGGTGATCGGAAGAGTTAGTAATATCGTACACATTCACTAGAATCTCCTGATTTCCAGCAAGTTGCCCAAGTAGATTCTCCACAAGAGACTCCACATCAAAGGCTCCACCAAGGTATCTGTGTTCATTTAGAAGTTTTTTATACATAAGAAAATCTTAAAAGCACAAATAAAGAAATGCACCAACTGAAGCAATTTGCCCAGTTCTTTTTCTTTTTTTTGTGAGAGAGAGATTATGCCAGTTTTTTCATGCCATCATAATAACTGGAAGCCTAGTTAGCCAGGAAAAAAATAGTAGCATTTAAAAAAAAAAAAAAATTTCATTGTTATGAATGTTAGACTCAAATTCATGGAGAGAACAAGAAATGTCCAATGCCAAGTACAAGTGATGTAAGGGTCGTAAATGTGCTTATGCTGACACCAATGGAAGTGCTGGCAACAGTATCAAGTCATGGAGCACCACATTGCTGGTAATGATCACAATGAAACAGCAATTGTTGTCAAAAGTGGTAGCAAAAATGATGATTTCAGCATAACCATGACAGGGTCTTAAAGCAGCGAGTACCCTAGAAACATGTTGAGGTGGTAATAGGAGTCGCTTTGGACCATTCTGGTGTCAATGGTCGTGCTCTCCAGACTCACATAGGAGAAAAGGAGATGAAGATTTCTGATTGTCTACTAAATGAAGAACAGTACATTTTCTGCTTAACTTATCTACCTTCAAATAATTAACTCCATCAGCAGAAATCACATGAACAAAAATCTAAACCTTTTTTTCATTTGAAATGTGCATTCTAATAAAACTGCAGTTGCAAACTTGCAATAGACTGCAAACTTTCTCATCATCAACAATCTCAAACTATCTTGTGTTTGCTTTACAATTTGACCAATAAATTTCAAAACTATGTCAAACATATTCACAAACTCTAGTAGGCAAAAAGCTTACAAACAAGACCAAGCACAAAAAAGTTTCAAACAAAAACTTGCATTTCAAATTAGAGAGACAAGCTGTAGGACTTACCCTGCAGTTGCTTCAATGCGCTCTTCCACAGTCGGCCTCAGTGGGAGCTTGGATTTGTACACGGGGAATGTCAACACAACACCAAGATGATGAGAACCCAGTAGCCTGAAAGGGCTAGTTAGGACAGCTTTCCCAGTAGCCCTAGCCTTTAATATGTTTTCTCGGTCCTCCTGCACATTGCAACATGGATATTGCCAGTCCAGTCTTTAACACTGAATTTAAATATCAGACTAAAGGTAAAGCTTAAAAATTAATAAGCAGATTGCAGATAGCAAATGGCATACCTCCCCTGACATCATGTCAAGCGATTCAATGTAAGAAACAGTTTCTTGAGAGAATATCACAGGAGCATATTCATCTCGAATAGGAGAAGGTTCCCTCTGCATTGTCTTTATTGTCCAGCCATGCTGCCTCTCAAATTTCTCCCTCTCTGAATGTACTACTCTTTCTGCATAGGCCACCCCACTAAGCAATGGCCTCTCAAAAGCAGTTCTGGCAGTGTACTCCGCAAAAGTCTCCTGCATTTCTTTCAAAAAAAGCCATAGCCCAAAGTGCACAATCAGAAATAGCAATAATCTAAGATGCCATGTTTAATTTTGTAAAACTCAGGCAGATGAACAAGAAAAAACATTTCATCATCTAGGATTTCCAAGAAAATATAAGATCAACCAGACTAAAAGCTTTACAAAGGCTATTTTTCTAAGAAAATACAACAAATATAGAACTTTAAATTGAAATTTCTAAATTTCTCTTAACTCTCCTAAAAACCATACAGAACACTCTACCAATTCCACAGACAAGGAAAATAAGATCAGAGTTCAGGAACAAGAAGCACAACCTGATCAATAGCAGATGGATTCTTGTAGTAATGAAAAGTGGAAACAAGAATGGCCAGGGCATGAACGTGGTTAACACTAACATTGAATTGATCCTGCAACATCCTTGCCCTCTGATCACACATGCTACTCAGTACTTCATTCCTCCTTACTTTGTTGTCAGCATCCATTTTTTTGTAGATCCAAGTGCTCAGAAAAGCCATCACCATTACCCAAAGCAACAGAAATTTTGGTAACCAAGCCCTGTTAGCCTGAATAAATGTGTACCCACTTTTGGTCCCCATTTGTTCATTCACTTTGACAGCCACTGAGTGGTGGTGGCTCTGTTGCAACTTAAGACCCATCAGCAAAAGCACAAGACTATCTCAACTTGTTTCTCTATGTCTTCTTGTTTTTCTTCTTCTTTCTTTCATACCCACTTCATATCTGAGATAGAAAAAGCCTCCAATAAAACATGCATACACTATAACTAAGGCAACTTTCTTTAAAGTACTGGCAATTTCAACAAATACCTTTTTTCTAAAACAGAAAGAAAAGGGTACTTGCTAAGCTAAAACTCCAAGTTTATTTATCATCATAACATTTTTTTGCGTGATTCAAGAGCCAAAAAGTTTGAAAAACAAATACAAGCTTGAACAAAAAAGAGAGACCCAGAACTCAAAAAAGAGAAAACTTTTCAATTCTAAGAGACAAGCATGGCTCTCAAAAGATGTAAAACAGCTCAAATTCCAAAGATATCTCATTATCTTTCTCTACAAAAAAATGGGTTCTTTTTTTTTTCTTTTCTTCTCTTGCCATATAAAAAAATGGGATTTCACAGAGAAAAAACACTAATCATGTTATCTTCCAAGTGTGAAAGTGTTGTTTTAGTTTAGACAACAAAGACAAAGAAGAGCACGTTCACTGTTTTCTTCTATATTAAAATCAAATTCTGCAGATTGACCAGCAAACACTCACAGCAAAGCACAACAAAGCAAAGACCAAAAAAAATAGAAAAAAAAAAAGAAAAGAGAAAGAAAGTGAAAGATCTTTGGAGCAAGAAATAGAGTCATTTGATATGGTATAGTACATTGAATAATAGTTAAAAAAAATAGTACCAAGTTTTTCCTGCGTCGTCCTTTTATCTGTTTTTATTTTGTTTTTAAAAAATTTTAGTATTGATTTAATTTATCTATGTTGTAGTAACAGTTTTATGCACTTTTTTTTTTTTTAATGTTTCCAACTTTCTTCATTGCTTTTTAAAGTAAAACTGAATCGAATTTTTAGGATTTTTTTGCAGATACGCTGTTGTCTCCCTCTAGACAAAACCTACATTAAACTAACCCTTTCTCTCTCTCTCTCTCTTCAAACTTTCACACTTTTTTCTCTTGTCTCTTTTCTTTGTTTTTTTTTTTTTCTTTCTTTTTAGTATTATTTTCTCCCCATACTTTGTCTCCCCTCTCTTATTTTTATTTTTTTCTCTTCTTTGATCATAGATGTAGATTTTAAGCTACTAGTTCTTATGACTTCTCAAAGATATTTATAAATTATAGTGGTTTTATTTGGTATCTCTTAACTTTGGTCAACAAGAAGAATAAAAAACAAAAGGAAAATTCTTTAATTTAATAGTTAAGTAACTTAAGTTTTATCTAAAATTATTATTTTATTGCTTAACTTTTGAATTAAACTTTTTCTTGGTATTCAAATTTATTAATTTGATGATATGATTTTTAATAAAAAATTAAATTTTTATTATTTTAAAAAAAAATTTTAATTAATATTTTATCAATTTAATCCAATATTTTATGGATTCAATTAATTTTTTATCAATATGTTTACTGATTATCCAATTTTAAAATATATATATTGAATTAAACAGATTTTTAATTTTGAATCGATTCATGAATCTCATTCAATTTTTTTAACATTAGAATCAAGAAAAAAATATTGGATGTTAATTATTATTGGAGAAAGAAATGGTGAAATGGGGATTGACTTGAAAGGGAGACCAAAGGGTTCATTCAACATGTGATTTGATTGTGTTTTTGATTTCTTTGAAATATAAAATTATGGCTCTGCTTTTCAGTTTCTCTCTCTCATGTGTATGAGATAGGAGAGTAAATAAATAATAATAATACTAATAAATATTAAAGAAAGAGAAATACTAAAAAAAAAAAATCCAAAACATAAATATATAAAATAAAAGAGGTCTGAAAATCAGCATCACAAATCTTTGAGAAAATGACGTGCGACAAGCCACGGATCTCATTCCCTTTCTTTCTTACCCCATTTTAAACTTTGCCCTTTCACATTTTAGACGGTTTTTTTATTTATCGGAATATAGTTTTTGTTTTTTTATTTATTAAAATATTGATATTTTAAAATTATTGTTTAAAATTCGTTAGTTTTATAACATGCTGTAAAATCGTAATGGTTGATAATGATTTTTCAACAAGTATTTTATAAAAAAATATAAAATTATCAAAAAAAATCGTCATATGATGACGTTTTTCTTTGGTATAATAAAAAAAATTATAAAAATCACGAGAAAAATCGTCATCACGGATGGCGATTTTCCTCTTATAAATTTTTTAGTTTTTGTTTTAAATGAGGGAAAATCACACCCCTTCATTAGTTCTTCTTTATGATGTCATGAAGAAGAACATATTTTATTTTTTCAAAATATTAAATAATAAATTTTAAATAAAAATTATATAATTTTTAAAAATAAAAATAAAAATTATATAATTTATTTTTATTTAAATTTAATTATAAAATATATAAAAATATATTTATTAATATTTTAATATTTTTTGAATAGTAAAACGGACTTTCAAGTCGGTCCGGGCATGGCCCGAAATCGATTTGGGTAAGAGAAATAAAAAAATTTCGTGCCTTGGCCCAACCCATAGACACCTCTAGTCATAACTGTTGAAAATATCTTTATCAATTGTAAAATTATATTAAAAAAATATTTTTCTTGTCGAAACCCGAAAATAAAAATTATATAATTTATAATTTTTAAAAAAATAAAAAATAATAATTAATAAGTGGTAAATTTTAAATAATAACAATTTACAAATTTTAAAAAATTATATAAATTTTTATATAAATATTAAAAATAAATTTTTATATATTTTATAATTAAAGTTAAATAAAAATATAGTTTTTTAATAAATAGTAATTCGGGCTAGGCCGGATTGGCCCGAATTACAAAAACACTTGTCCCAGCCTGACCCAATATATATAAATATTAATTTAAAAATATTTTTTAATATTTTAATATTTTTTTAATAGTGAAACAGCCTTTCGGGCCTGCTCGAGCCTGGCCTGGCCTGAAATAGGCTTGGGCAAGTGGAAAAAAAAATGGGCCTTGGCCAGCTCTAGTCATAACCGTCGAAAATGTCCTTATCAATCTGGTACATCGGGAGAGAGTTCGCATCAACAATAATACCGTTATACATATTTTGCTCGAAACTATGTTTTACTATTCAAAAATATTTAAAAAAAATTATATATTTTATAATTAAATTTAAATAAAAAATATAATTTTTATTACTTTTTTATTTTTTATTTTTTAAAATTATAAATTATATAAATTATATTTATTATTTAATATTTTGATAAAAAAAATTAAAAACATGTTCTTCTTCATGATTATATCATGAAGAAGAACTAATGAAGGGAAATCGCCTTCATTTAAAACAAAAAATAAAAGTTTTATAAAAAGAAAAATCATCATCGGTGATGACATTTTTTCTCGTGATTTTTACAAAAAAAAAATTTATATCAAGGGAAATCGTCATCAGTCATGGCGATTTTTCTTGGTAATTTTACAATTTATTTTAAAACACATGCTAAAAAATCGTCATCAGCCATGGCGATTTAACAACATGTTATAAAACAGATGGATTTTGGACAATAATTTCAAAACATCGATATTTTGATAAATAAAAAAAATAAAATCTATATTTCGATAAAAATACCCATTTTAGACTTTGTCTCCTAAGTTTTTCCTTTTTTCTTCTTTTTATTTTTTTAAATTTCTAACTCAAAATTTTTCAAGATATTTATAGAGTAAAATTGGAGAGTAATTAAATAAGTCAAAAAATATGAAATTATCTCTCGCAAATTGGGTTAGGCATTATACTAACTTCCGTGTTTAATTCGTTTCGATTCGGATCGAATTTTGAATATGAATTTTTAGATTTAGTTAAAACCACTTAAGTAATATAAGCTTCGAGTTGCGCTTAAAATAGTTAATATTGTATAGATAAATGTATTATTTTTATTTTGATATTAATATTAATATGCATTGATTGATATTATTTAATATTTTATTTATAAAACATATATGCATAACAAATACATCGTCATTATATATATTTACATGAAAATATAAATTTTAAATATTATAAATGTCTAACATTAAAACAAATTAAATCTTAAATAAATAAAATAAAATATAAAAATATAGTAAATTATTATTAAATAGTCTAATTTAATGAATATATATTATTTTTGGATAAAATTATGAATATTAAAAATAATCATGAGATAAAGCATTAGAAATTGATTAAAATAATAAAACAAATTAAAAAATATAAAAAATAAATTATTATGCAGATCGGTATGATGAGTATCCAAACTGAAACGATACTTGAAATTGATTGTACCAATTTAAAATAATACTAGTACATATCGATCGGTACAACCGATACCAATACAAAATCAAGAACTCTGATTTCATTAACCCTATAAAATCATCTTGCATCAATATATTTAATAAATTTTTATTTAATTTTAATTGCATAATATATTTAATAAAATATTAATATAAAAAATTATATTTAAATAATAATGAATATAAATACAAGCCCTTAAAAGTTGTCAAACCAACCATTTTAAGTAAACACCTTTAATTATTACCACTAAAATCTATCTAGTTTTTTTTAATTTAAATCTCATCTTATCTTGTCTTTAGTATTTAAGTTCAGATATTGTTAATTCAGCTTATTGTTAATTCTTGTTGTGTTAATATCTTTTTATACATTCACATTAAAGTAATGAAACTCTCCATTTTGTTTTTCTTTTTTCTTTTTAAATTTGCATTTCTTTCAAATAATTGACAAACTAGTAAAACCCATATGGATTTTCAAATGGTTAATTAAGTTAATAACCGAACCGAATTATCATTAATCGAATTTGTTTTTTCATTAACCGTTAAGCGAACCGAAATGTTAAAACGGTGAATTAACCGAACCAAAATTATTTCGGTTAATTTGGTCAATTTTCGAATTAACCAAAATAAAAACCTAATTTATTTTGCAATCTATTTTAATACATGATTTTATATCCAAATAATCTATCCAACCAACCAAAATTCAAAAGCAAAGCATAATAAAACTATTATAAATTTAAATATCAAACATACTAAACAACTAAACATACTAAATAACTAAAAAAACATGATAAAGCATAATGAACATTACATAAGTCTCAAAACAAAGAATATTTCGGTTAATTTGTGTAAGTCGGTTATTTTCGCTTAACCGAACCGAATTAACCGATAATCGAAATATTTCAAAAGTATTAACCGATAACTGAATCGAACTTTGTTCGGTTAACCGATTAACCGAACCGAAAAAAAAAATGATCGATTAATTTGGTTAAAACCGAATAGTGAACACCCCTAAAAACCCATGTTAGAAAACATGCTTAATTTTTTTTTCCATACGAATTAAATTTTGATGGTTCTTAATTTTATATGATATTATATATATATATATAAAAGAAAGAAAAAGTTACAATTATAATACTTCATAAAAAAAAAATCTCAACATACAACACGACTATTACATTTAACGAAATAAATTAATTAACAAACAAAATAAAATTAAACAAAACTCAAGATTTAGTCTAATTGATTCATACAATTATTTTTTTTTAATATTTAAATTTTATTGTTTACTTATTTTGTTAGTTGTACCTAAAACCCATTTTGAAAAGAATCAAATAAATACATATATGCTAAGCTGGCTCTGATTTTAATTAATCATTTTATTTGATTTGCATGTGAAGAAATGTATTAGGATAAAAATATAATAGTTGTATCATTTTTAAACAAATGGAAAAATTGTTTATACTCTGTCATCTCTAGTTGTAGGGAGAATAGCAAATTATATTGAAACAAGTAATAGTAGTGGCATGATACTATTCATTTCAAATTTTAATTTTTATTCAGTTGTTTTTTTATCAAGAACTCAAAATTTCATGTAAAGAAAAACTAAAAAAATTTAAGTCTTACCTTCCTTAAAACTTACCCTAACGTAATTATTATTATCGGAGAATTATGTTATTTAAAATTGGAGATAATTATCATGGTATATATTCAATTTTTTTTTTAAAACTTTCATATATTTGAAAGATTATATTTTCATACTTATATTCGAATATATATCAAATATAAGTGTCAAACATAAAATTTAAAAATAAAAAATCCGCATATCATAAAACGAGGGCCTGGGAAATTTTCCACATCCTTTTTATTACTCAAACAAGGCATTTAAGTAACCTATTCCAAAACCACAACACCAATTCAAAACAATCTGATGCCAGTGATTCTGATTAGGTTATCAGGGAACTCAGATGTTAGCTGGAGATACAAAAACCAGATGGGTTTTTCAATTTTCTCTCAAAAATGGTCAAATTGGTAGAGAAAATGAGCTAGAAAAAGAATTTACCAAGATTTGGAAATGGAAGATAGACCAGTTCATTCCCTTTTAAAAATAAGAACGAAAGGAAAAAAAAAAAAAGAAAAAAATAATAAATAAAGGACAAAGGAGAGTGGGTATATCTTTGTAATTCAGATTAAAATAGAAGATGTTCGGTGTTAAGGTTTACATTAATGTAAAATTAATTTAATTTTATATATTTTTATATTTATTTAATTAGATTGTTGTTTTTATGTTTTATTTATGTAGATCATGCACGTTAAATTTTGAGTAAATTAATTGTTTGTTTGATGTAAAAAAATTTAACCGTTAAATATATATACAGAAGGACAATATTATCGATCGATATGATATATATATATATATTGGATCAATTTAAAATTTTACGTGCATGACGAGTTCGATTATATTAATAAATTCAATGATCAATTTATTAAAATATAAATCATAAATAAAATTATAAAAAATATATATAATTAATTAATTTTACGTTAATATAAATTAATCTTTCTCTTCTTTAGAAAAAATATATCTTTTTGATGGAATAAGAGGAAGCTTGCATGGGGGATCGTTGGGGATCATTTTTAGTAGATTTTGTAATTTGTGTATTCGTATTGTATTTGTATATTTTTTGTGTTATAATCGTATTTAAAGTACTTTATATTTATATAAATTTTGACGTATTAATAATTTATGTTATATAAATTTTAACATATTCATATATTCGTATCGTATCCATATTTTATATCGTATTTTAATTATTTTTTTTATTATATTTATATTAATCGTATCATATTCAATTTTATCATGCTTAATTTTTGATACCTAAAGATATAGGAAGTCAAAGACATATATAGCAATAGCTTTGGGTTTTTTTTTTTACTTATTTAGGCCTCTCGTTCAAATCAATTCAATCTCTCCAATTTTGAGTTTTTTTTTTTTTTTTGGCTTTGTATTTAAAAATTTTACTGCCCACTCAAAGTGTGTGGGAGATGTGGGTGTCGGCCATGTGGACTGCTAGTGAAAGCCCCACACCTATCACTTTCCCTAAAATTAACAAATTAAAAAAGAGTGTGTAAGTTTTCCTTTTCTCTTGTTCAATAAATGATGATCATGTCTGCTCTCCTCACATGGGCAGGTGCTCGCTTTTACGGTAATTTTATGATTATACTGATATAAAAAATAATTAAGAAATAATATAAAAATAATAATAAAAATATGATATAAATATATAAATATATTAAAATTTATATAATATAAATTATTAATATGTT
This sequence comes from Fremontodendron californicum, assembly GCA_030761205.1. Lineage (NCBI taxonomy): Eukaryota > Viridiplantae > Streptophyta > Magnoliopsida > Malvales > Malvaceae > Fremontodendron > Fremontodendron californicum. Next base: position 26,791,745 of record JAULJL010000013.1, read on the forward strand.
AAAATTTATATAAATATATAATATTTTAAATATGATTATGATATATAAAAATATACAAAAATGAGACGAATATATAAATTACATCTACTTGCTTCCTAGTTCCTCTAACAGTATCCCTGGGGTCTGAGGGTCAGGTCTGGGCTGGCTGGGGGATTTGGATTTGCATTGGCCTGCCCCTGCCCCTGCCCTGATGCCTACCTTTATGCTGCTTTGGTCCCCCGATTCCTTTTACTTTGCTTTCATTGAGCCATGTGATGTTCTCTGTTTAAATACTTATTATAGTAAAAAAAATAATTTAATTTTTTATAATTAAAATAGATGTAAATAAATAAAATTAATAATGATGTTAATGAAAAATCGTTAAAATGTTGAGGTAGACTCGTAAAATTTAATAGAATTAATGATTTGAAATAAAATATGACTTGAAATATATCTAAATCTGTTATATTTTACGAGTCCACATCAATATTTTAATGATTTTTTATTAAAACTGTCAATTTTACTTATTTACACTTATTTTAATTATGTAGTGATTAAATTATTCACTTTTATAATATAAAAATTGATTTATTTTTTTCATTATAATATAAAAATTATGTGGGTACTTGAACTGATATTCTATAAGGAGAAAGGTTCCCTTCCCCCCTCCACTGGTCCCTTAATTTCATCCCTTGGTTTGATACGCTGGTAATTATCTTTTCACTCCCATATTATTTTTATTATTATTTAAACAATATTTCGGACACTATCGGATTACTAAAAATCTCTAATCAATTTTAATCGGATCTATCGAATCATATGGATAATTTCACTCGTTGACATGTTGCTCCCTCAATTTTCTCCTCACTCAAAGATAGTGATTGGTGAGAAATTAGAGTGAGAATTTGTGAAGCATGTTATTATTAATTTGTACAAATTTGGCACGCATATACACATACACATAATACATATGTATGTATGTTTATTTATTTTATTATATATTATAATTTTATACACTCACAATCTAAGTGAAATTATATTTTTAAAAAATTAAATGTAATAAAAATTGGATAGTTTTTGTAAGTGGATAATTTTTATTAGTGGATAATTTTTTAAAAAATGGTAATTTTTTTTAAAAGTAATTAGATTTTTTTAAGAAAAAATTATTATATAAAATATTAATATATATATCCTTATTTAATTTTTAATTTTTTAATATTTAATAGTTTTTTGATATCTTTAGTGATTAAGTTGGTGTCACTTGACTCAGTGACACCAATTCAGTCATTCCCTTTAATAATAAGTATAGATATAAAATAATTGAAATTTATATTTTAACTTTTAATTAGAGTAATAAACTATTGAATTGAATTTATGTATTGATTTGAGTTTTTTCTTGCTAGTGAATGAGTATGTAATAAAAAAATATGAGCTTAAATAAAATGATAAAATTTAGAGATTTTTATTTCAAAAGCTGAGGAAAGAAGAGATCAATCAAAATTTTGAGTAAGTAAATACATACATTTGTTATTAAATTAAATACTCGAATGTTAAAAATAAGATTTACAAAAATTAAATACAATTAATTTTAAACTACAAAATCAGTAACAATGCGATAAAATAACCTGACCTAGTATTAACCTTTAGTACTCTGAGAGTCTGAGGAGACTTAGCTACACTTTTAACAACAAAAGTGGGCAACCCCCCTATTAACCTTTAGTACTCTAAGGAGACTTAGCTACACTTTTAACAACAAAAGTAGGAACTGTCTTGAAATGTGAAAATCATCTTATTAATGTGGTAGGGATGTAATTGATAGGAGTCAACCTCAAGCAGTAAAAAAAATTGAATTCGAGTTCGATTCGAGTTCAATTAAGTTTTATCTCTAAAGTTCAAATTTGTTTCAAGATAAAAATCGAATTATTCGAGCATGTTCGATTATGCTCGTTTACCTATTAAAAAACGAGCTTGATTCTCATGCTCGACTTCAAACTCGATTATTTGTGTTCGAGTTCAAACACGAGTTCAAATTGAGATTTTTCTAATACTAATTAAAAATAAAAAATCTCGATTAGACTCACAATCTATTCGAGTTGAATATTAAGATATTCAAATTCGACTCGTTCAATATATCAAACTACTCGAACTCAAACTAGATTCGACAAAAACCAAACTTAAATAATTTATGAGTACAAATATTTCGTTAAGTGTGGGCTCACAATTCCCACAATATAGGAAGCTAGGTACTTAAATATTTATTTTCAAATTCCTTGAGTTATTGTCTAAACACTTCCTTTCTTTTCTAGTCTTAGTAATCTCGAAAATGTCAAAACAATCTTAATCAAATCTTTGGGGTGTAATCTCTAGAATCTAGCATATATCTAACATATCTATCTAAATGCTTGATGTAAAGGTCAACTTTTCCAACATGTAAGCCACAGCATATTTGAGTTGGAAACATATCTCAATTTTCATACCAAGGAACTGTTTTTCATTTTCATGATTTTATTAATAAGTGTTCTCGTATCATTTTTTAAGATTAATTAATATATTATTTATAATAATATTATTGTATTAAATATAATAATTGATAATTTTATTTATATTTTTAATATATTTAATAAAAATATTATTATATATAATAATTTTTAAAAAAATTACCTAAAAACACTGTTAACAAAAAAATTTAAGCAAAATCCTTTAACAAATAGTACAATTTTTAGCCTCATCCACTTACCTTTTAGATATTCTAGTTTTTATTTATTTATTATTTGATGCAAATCAACCCTATATATTATTCTTGATTAATTCTTGTGAAGTGTGAAGATCTCTTATTTTAAGAGTACTTAAATTAAATAAGATATGTAACCTTTTGGTTGGTAATGAGAAGCATTTTCATAAATAAGCATTTAAAGAAAATTGTTCAAAAAAGAAGGAAGAAATCCAATTTGATTTTGTATGGTGCTTCTCATTATTATTGATAAAACCTGCAAATCTCTCAAACCCGATAGAACAAAGATTCGATGCCCATTTTCTAATGAATCCCTTTCTTCTATTTCTTGATTGTAATTATTATTTTCAATCATTTCTGTAAGGGCTACAATTAATATCTTTTAAGGGTTTTGTTGACGAGCGTTTATAGTCTTTTAATTATTTTTTATTTATAATAATAGTATTATATTAAATATAATAATTAATAATTTTATTCATATTTTTTTGGTACAAAAGAAAATCGTAGTCTAAGAATAAAAAAAAAAGTTATAAATATTGAGATTCGAACCTTAAACTTGTTGGATGTCACCTCTTAAGAATAACAATATAAATCAATTGGGTTAAATTTCGGATTCAATTTTATTCATAATTTTTGATATATAAAGATATTATTATATAATAATCTTAAAAAAATATTCTAAACTGACTTTAAAAAGTCTTTTTATCTTATCATGTAGAAAGCATTAGCCTGACCATTAAAACACAATTAACAAATACCAGAGCCCCTAAAAAAAAGACTCAGCTCTAAATGAAATGTTAAATTATAGGAAAAGAAAAACTAAATAAAAAATATACCATCTTCATCTTTCACTTTGAATATTGCATGAAAATTCAACTTTTGCAACTTCAAATATTTTATGTTAGTGGTGTTGGATAATAATGTGGCCCACATGATAATTTAATAAAGTCAAGATAATTATTTAATTATCTTGATAAATACTTAGGTGATATTATCCTAATAAATCCTATTCAAGATAAACTACTCTAGTGATAAGAGTTAAAGATAACTTCTCTATCTCAGTAACTGATAAGGATAAGGATTCCTTGATGGTAGGATTTGACTCTATCGGTTATCTTAATATAGGTCCCTAGTCTAGTCTATAAATTGCCTGTGAAATCATCTCAAGGTAACTACAGAAACACAAGAAATAGACTAGAAGGCATATACTAAAGTGTGAGAGTTTATTTTAGTATTTGGAGCATGGTCGCGTTCTTGATGAACAATGGCTAGAGGTACGCTTTAGCTTTTAATTTTTAACAGTTGGTATCAGAGCCATCTCTCTAGTTATGTTGTTCAAATCTTAAGTATGCTTTTTAAAGCATGCATATATTGATTTGCTTTAGAATCATTTTTAGGGTTTTTAAAACTTTTAATTTTATTTTAAGCATGAAACAAGAAAGTTTGAGAAACCCTAAAATCTTGTTAAATTGATTTGATTGGTATTGTTTTTAATCAAATTGATATTTAGGTTATGTTAATCTAGCATAAAATCATGTTATAGGGTTTTGGAAGCTTTTAACTTTATTTTTAAAGCATGAAACAAGAACCCTAAAATCTTGTTAGATTGATTTGGTTCTTGTGATTCTTAATCAAATTGATACTTGAGTTATGTTAATCTAGCATAAAATCATGTTTTAGGGTCTTTACATGATTGAATGATAAATATTTATGCTTGAATTTTCTAGAATTTTATTTCTTTATGCTTGAATTTTCTGAAATTTTATTTCATAGTAAAATATTTTGGTATGTTGAGAATATATTGGAGTATGTACTCTCCCCATAAAGTGACCAATATTTTTATACTCTCAACCTAAGGTATGAAGTGCATGATTGAATATTTAGTAAATTTTATTTTTTTACTAATTTTGAATTTCAATCTTATTTGTAATATGCACACTAATATGCCATAAAATTTATTAATTTGGATCTTGGGCACATTTTTGTATGTTATTGAAGCGTGTATGTTCTTTTTATGGAATGCATATATTATGCCATGAACATGCAATATGTTATAAACATGTCAAGATGAATAATTGCTCTTCAAATTTTTGAATATACAATGAATTTTCTTTTTGCATAGAGATATGATATCATTATTCAGATTCTAAATCTCTAGCTTGTGATTAGCCACAGCGTCTTACGTTATTTGATTTAGATAAATTGATAGTTTAAAGAACTACATAAGGTAAATGACATATGAATAAACTTATTTTACTAATTTTAGTATTTCAATATTAATAGCAATATGCACAATTATGCCATAAATTTTGTTCATTTATTCAGACTATGATAATGATCTTGGGCATATTTCATATGTTATTAAATCATGTATGCGATGCATGTATTATGTAATTAATAAAGTTCTACATCACTAGTTTAAGAATAGCCACAGCATCTTAAGTTAATTGATTTAGATAAAATTAGTAGTTATTTAAAATAAAGTTTTCTTTAAATAACTACATATGGAAAATGACATTAATATGTAATTATTTATGATATATTTGCAATATGTTAATTATTGCATGATATAATGTTATCTTCCGCGGCGATTATTTGCAATAAATTTTTGCATACATGTTAGATGTCATTATTAAAGTTCTAAATCACTAGCTTGAGAGTAGCCACAACATCTTAAGTTAAGTGGTTTAGATAAGTAAGTAGTTATTTAAAATAAAGTTTTTCTTTAAAGAACTACATATGGATAATGACATCGATATAAAATAATTTATTGCATAAAAGTTAGATGTCATTATCAACGTTCTAAATCATTAGCTTGAGAGAAGCCACGGTATCTTAAGTTGATTGATTTAGATAAAATTAGTAGTTATTTAAAATAAAATCTTTTTTTAAATAACTATATAAGAAAAATGACATTAATATTGATTTATTTGTGATATGCAATAAATTTTATGCATGCATGTTGGATGTTATTATTAAAGTTCTAAATCATTAGCTTGGGAGTAGTCACAGCATCTTAAGTTAATTGATTTAAATAAAATAAGTAGTTATTTAAAATAAAGTTTTTTTTTTTAAATAACTACATAAGAAAAATAACATCAATAAAGAATTATTTTATAGAAAAATTAGTTATTTGGTCCCACAAGGAGATAATTAATTTTTTGTAAGGTGATAAAACAGATACCATCAAAAGCAAATTTTTCCTAGGCCCACAGGTATGGATTATTTAATTTTGGTGTTTTAGTTATTGTGTTATCATAAAGTTATGTAAATTCATATGCATGATGCACCTCTGCCCACAGGATAATTTGAATTTAGTAATTGAATATAAAGGTGATTTATTCAAAATAAAGGATTATTTTCACAACATGATTGTGTTCTTGTATTTTGCAGTTATTTCTACTATTTTGATTTATGAGGCTGCTATAAGTTCAATGTTATTTGGTAATGAAATTTCTCTGATTGAAAGAAGTAAATTGAGCTATTTTTGGGTTTAAGGACCTTGACTTGGCATTTTAGGGACAAACATGTCCTCAACGAATAAAGTACGCAAAGGTAAATGGATTTGTATGTACAGTGGGAGAAATCTAATCTTTTAAGTATGATGTACATCAAATCCTATATTAGTAAGTCCATTCGGGTTTCCACCCCAGATTGTGACAATACCAAGGATTACTTGAAAGCCATTGAAAACAAGTTTATTAAATTTGATAAGGCTTTGGCTACCACCTTAATAAGGAAGCTTTCAGGAATAAAGCATAACAGTTATAAAAGTGTGCATAGGCACATTATGGAATGTAAGTGACATTATTGCTCAACTTAAGTTTTAAAAATTGAGTTATTTGAGTTATTTTTTATCACTTTTATATTCAACTATTTTCAATGAGTATAGACTATTCAAAACACATATAAAGTAAAATGGTCTATAAATGAACTCTTAACTATGTGTGTTCAAGAGGAAGAGAGATTGAAGAATGAGAAACTAGATACAGTTTCCAAGCGACTCATGGTAAAAGGGGTGATAAGAAAGGCAAATGTGTTTTAAAAGTGAAGAAGGAAGAAAAAATGTCAATAAAGAAAAATGGCGTCAAATCCTTGTTTTTGTAGGAACACTTAAACATATAAAGAAATATTGCCTAAAGTATAAAAGAAGGCTCGAAAAGAAAGGTAAACTCATTTTTTTGTGTATGTTATGAATCTCTTTTATTGATGTTCCTCATAATACATGGTGGTTAGACTCTGGATCAACAAATCATCTACCACCATGTAAGGTTTCAAAAAGCTAAGGAAACCGAAGGAAAGTGGGAGAAACATCTACTTCGAAAATTGATTACCTTCATAAGTGGAAGGAATAAGGACTCTCAGGATCATTTTGAAATCAGGATCTATTTTAAACCTTGAAGAAACTTTTTCTATTTTTCCAAATTTGGTTTCCATTTTTAAGTTTAACAAATTAGTTTTGAATTTAAGTTTAAAATTTCTATTGTTGGAATTTCAAAAGATAATGTTTCTATTGGTTTTTCCATTTATAAAATTGTTATGGATCCTGATCATGAGAATAATTTGTTAACTATGCATTCGATTTCTGGTAGTAAAAGATATGTTATAAACTCTTACAAGTTGTGGTATAAAAGATTGTGTCATATCTCTATACAAAAATTTAGGAGGTTGGTAAATAATGGAGTCCTTAAAACTCTTGATTTTATTGATTTTGACACTTGTATTAGTTGCATTGAGGAAAGCAAACTAACAAGTCCACAAAAAAGGTTAAAAGAAGCACTGACATTTAAGAGATCATACACTTTCCCCTAAGTTTATGGAGTAATGCCTTTGAAACTGTTATTTATGTCTTAAATAAAGTTCCAACTAAACCAGTTTCTGAAACTTCTATTGGAATAGTTGAAAATCCAGATCAAGAAATTTACATACTTGGGGTTGTCCAGTTAATGTGAAGGTCTATGATCCAAATATAAAGAAACTGGATTCAAGAACAGTTAGCAGTTATAGGCTATGCAGTTAACAAGGGGTATAGGTTTCATCTTCCTTCGCATTCATCTAGAATTGTTGAAGTTATAAATACTAAGTTCTTGTGGATTATGAGTCTAGTGGGAGTGACTTTCATCGTAAGGTTCATATTGAGGAATAAATTAAAGTGGATGAATCTCTTATAAAGGGTTTGATTGTTTTTCAAGACAAACCTACAGAATTAACTTGAAAACAATCAAATCAAGAACAACCTTTCAAGAGAATAAAATCTCACTAACAATTCTATTATAGTAGAATTGAAAAGATCCAAAAAGACAAGAAAACTAGCTATTTCCAATGATTTGTTGTATACCTGCAAAAGTCTAAATTTCGATATTGGACTTAAAGATGATCTTGTTTTCACAAACCATGAGTAGTGGAATTCTACATTTTGGCATAAATCTATGATAAAAGAGATAAAATCAATGGCTAACAATCTAGTCTAGGAACTCGTTGAATTACCATCTGGTAATGTTGAACAAAATAAAGTTAAACTTGTTGCCAAAGGTTTCACTCAAAGTGAAGGTGTTGATTACTATGAAACCTTCTCTTCAGTTTATAAGAAGGATTCATTCAGAATTATCATAGCTCTGGTAGCTCATTTTGATTTAGAGTTACATCAAATGGATGTGAAAACAACTTTCTTAATGAAGATATTGAAGAACATGTATACATGATTCAACCTAAAGGTTTCTTTAAAAATAGTAATTCGGTTTGCAAATTAAAGAAATCAATATATGGACTAAAACAAGCATCCTGTCAATTAGTACATAAAGTTTCACAATGTTGTGACATCATTTGATTTCACTGAAAATATTGTTGATCCTTGTATATACCTTAAGGTTAGTGGGAGTAAGTTCATATTTTAGTCTTATATGTTGATGTTATTGTTCTTGCAAACAGTAATTTAGCTTTGTTACATAACACAAAAGCTTTTCTTTCACAAAACCTTTTGATATGAAAGGTTTGGGTGAAGCCTCTTATGTCATAGGCATAGAGATTCATAGAGATAGGTCTGAAAAGACATTAAGTCTATCTTAATAAGCTTATATCAAAAGGGTTTTAGAAAGATTTAGGATGCAAAGCTCTTCACCTACAGTGGCACCAATTGTGAAAGGAGCCAGTGTTGCCAAACAATTTGGAAAAGAAGCAGATGAAAGGCATTATATATGCATCTGTTGTTGGTAGCCTTATGTGTGGTCAGGTTTGTACAAGACTTGACATAAGGTTTGTAGTAGGAATACTTGGCAGATACTAAAGTAATCATGGCCTTGATCATCTGAAATCTGCTACAAGAATTATGCTATGAAACAACATCACAGGCATTTTTTGATAACTCTTTTACAATATTCTTTTATAAGAATGATAAAAGCGAAAATAACAGCAAGCGCATCGATATAAAGTATCTTGATGTTAAAGATCATGTAAAGAAACAAGAAGTGGATATTCAACACATTAGTACAAACTTGATGGTCGCAGATTCCATGACTAAAGCATTGTCGACAAAACAGTTTATTATCATGTGGATCATATGAGACTAAGTAATGTCTGTTAAAGTGTTGTTTGACTTATTTAACATACTTAATTTTGTTGTTTTCACATCTTAGAATTTACGAACATGTTTCAGTTTGTGCACATAAAATTTACATGTTTGTTTGGACCTTGAATGACTACAGGAAATTCATTCATAAAGTATTATCTCATAAAGCTTTTTTAGAGAGAATCATACATTGTAATACATGGAAGGAAATATTTGAATTAGAATGCTACAGCCATGATTTGTGTTATATGAATCTTTAATTGAATGAGAGTTTGGCTAGAGTAATTATGGCCATATTAAGTTTTGGATTTAAATATCACTTATTCCAGTTTTTGGTTTTATCATATGAGCCAAGTGGGAGAATGCTAGATAATAATGTGGCCCACATGATAATTTAATAAAGCCAAGATAATTATTTAATTATCTTGATAAATACTTAGGTGATATTATCCTAGTAAATTCTTTTCAAGATAAACTACTCTAGTGATAAGAGTTAAAGATAACTTCTCTCTCTCAGTAACTGATAAGGATAAGGATTCCTTGATGGTAGGATTTGACTCTATCAATTATCTAGTATAGGTCCCTAGTCTAGTCTATAAATTGCTTGTGAAACCATCTCAAGGTAACTACAGAAAACACAAGAAATAGACTAGAAGGCATATACTAAAGTGTGAGAGTTTCTTTTAGTGTTTGGAGCAAGGTCGCGTTCTTGATCAACAATGGCTGGAGGTACGCTTTAGCTTTTAATTTCTAACAAGTGGGACATATACATGTAAATACGAGTATTTTTAGCACAAATGAACCAATAAATTAAAAGGTGGAATGCATTCTTTATTTAGGAGAGCTTAGTCTTTTTCTCCAACAACTTTAGTTTTATGATTATCAAAGATATCATTCTTGTGTTGATAGTATTAACTATGTGGGTCAAGGTGTTTTTGACGAATGATGAAATGAAATTGTGTAAAAAGTAGCCAAGATAGAACAAATAGCATTGTGCCAAAAGGGAATGGTTACAAGCCTAATGATAGTATTAAAAATCAAAAGTTTTGAACAGAGATTTCCTATCTGATTGGTGCACCATCAACTTTTTTTTTACTCATCAGAAGTCCGGATCCGACTTCCCTCCATTAGTTTTCAGTCAACTATTTTTTAATATACTTTTAATCACCATTCACAAATATGACTTTTATAATCAATGAGTGAGTTCTATAATATAAATGACAATGATGCGTATATTTAAAATAATGAATAAAAAAATAATAGATCGAATCCTAACCCTCTGAAAAAATAATAATTTTTTTTTTCGTTTTTTTATGAGCTATATTTATTCTTTAATCTTTAATTACAAGCTATCTTTAAGAGTTATCACTTTGGTTGAAGGTGAGAGTATTGGCAACATTCTTAATTTCCAAAAGATTTCGTAAGATAATTGGTCGAGATTTTTTCAGAATCGATTAGATATTAGTTTATTGACAAGAAGGTTTGGAATGCAAGAATTTTAAGAGAAAAGGAATTTTTGATGGACAAGTTAGTTGGCTTATAAAAGTGAGAGTCTCAACATGATTAGGTATGAGAAAAATATATGAGACAGATTGTAAGATTTTACGGGGTAAACATCTTTTGGGACTAAAAAGAAATTGAGAATATCCATGAGTGTGTATGCTTGGATGTTTGATGTCCATGAATGTATATGTTTGGATGTTTGGTTTGGGATTACTCCATTAGACTAAAGGAGAATAAGAGTGTCCATGAACGTGAATGTTTGATTTGGGATTATTGCTTCACCGAACTATAATAAATTGAGAGCGCCTATGAATGTGGAGTTGTTTAAAGTTGATTTGTTTGTTTGTTTGGATTGGATTGGTTTGGTTTGGTTTGGTTTGTGATAATTGTCTAAATTTTTTTCAAGATTGACTAGAAATTACTTGATGGATAAGAAGACTTGAAATGCTAGAATTTTAAAAGAAAAATGATTCTTGATAGTCAAGTTAGTGGACTTATAAAAAGTGAGAGTTTCAATAGGGTTAGATACAAGAGAAAGATGTGAGAATTCATAATTATTGTAAGGTTTTGTAGGGTTTTATGAGATAGACATTTCATGAGACTAAAGAGGATTGTGAATGTCCATGATTGTGTATTGTTGATTTTTTTTATGTCGAGGTGGTGCTCCTGGTGGTATGAGGCTCTGCAAGGCAAGGAAAACAGGTTAGAGGGCACCGGAGGTTGAGCTCCGGGACACGCTCCGATGCTTAAATTAGTGTTTGGGGAAAGAAGAGGAGGTTTGGAAGAGAGAGATAGAGTGTTTGGAGAGAAAGAGAGAACTTAATCGAGAATAGTCCTTGGGAGGACTATCTATAAAGGAGGTCGGGCGACCTGCTACCCTACCTGTTGGTTCCACGTGTCCGACTTTTGGTTGGTCGTCTAATGTAAACGGCCTCGGGGGGCCTCGTCGAGGAGACGGCAACATTTAATAATGTCCGTCGTTTGCAATTTGTGGCATTTAATACCCTGCACTACCCTAGTGGACGCCGAGGTGACTGGAGATGTGACCTCTAAGAGAAAGGGAGGCGCCCACGTGTCTCGGGCATCTGTCTTTAGTGATTCCTAGGCTCGCCTAGTTGGGCCTAGGTTGGGCTAGTCTGTTGGGCTTGCCTGGTGGACTAAATGGGTTCAACAATTGCCCCCCAGGTGAGATGGAGGTTATAAAGTGACCGTCGACGAACCTGTGGATATCCGATACCTCGTGCTGTAGGGATTGTCCTATAGTGACGAGGAGACATGGGGCTTGTTTTTCATATTTTGGGTTTTTTGGCTAAGGTGTAAATGGCGAGCTTCCTTCCTTAGAGTGTGGTGAGCAGTAACGTGTCGAAGACGCCTGGGTATCTTTAAATTCGGTCAAGGATGTGTTCTGAACTTTACTGCTGTCCTTTGGTTGGTATGACATGACGTTTGACGTGCCTGACTTTTAATGCCAGCCTTAAAGGCTGGGCATGCCGTTCGAGGAGTGGACACGTGTCGACCATCGTGTGGTGCGATGGGCAGTCAGCAGAGCATCTTTTCGGAAGCTGTTCCGCTATAAATAGGGGTGCCCGAACGTTTTTCTGTTGTTTTTCAATTTTTGATATCATTTTTGCTGTTGAGTCGTGTTCTCTGCTCCGATCTGTTCGCGTTGTTCTCCAATTTGCTGGCTCATTGCTCCGACGAGGTTAATCGGAGGCTGCATAGGTATTTTAAGTGCTTGTCCTTGCTTTCTGTTTTGATTTTTGTATGTGTGGTGATCTGATTGTTTGTGAGATGGGTTCGAGTGATAGCAGCAGTTACGACGCATTGGAGAGGATGTAGGGTCTGTCCTATGCCGGTGGTCGAAGCATCGACAAGGTGTTGGATGATCTTAATCGTGATATTGAAGAAGGGGCCAGGGTGGCTGCTGGTAATAGTACTGAGTCGAGTGGTGGGGGTGGGGTAGTTGGTGGTGGTGCCATGGAGGTAGACTAAACGTCTTCTAAAGGAAGTGAGGGGTTGCTGAGGATAGTGTCGTGGAATGGAATGATGATATCGCTGCATCATGAGCACCGAGCATATTGGCACGCTGATGCTGGCTCGTGGTATCTACATCTCTAATTATCGCTATGAGTTATATGTGCTCGGGTCGGCGTCCTAGTCAGATTAAGAATGGTGGGAGGATCTTTTTCGAGCATATGTTCAAAGGGGGATTCCACCTTCCTTTGAACCCCTTCTTAGTCACTTGCCTTGAGGGGTATGGTATTTCTGGTGCTCAGCTGACAGGGTCTTCTTGGCCTATTATGGTGGCATACTTCCTTGATTGTAAGAAAAAAGGCGAGGAACCTTTGTACACCGTTTTTCGCAACTTGTACCATTTAAAGGTGAAGAAGGATAAGTTCTGCTACCCGAGTGCTCGCCATCGGGTAGTTGTAGAGAATGCTCCCAGTAACAATCATATCAGAAGGTCGCAATTTTTCGCTGTGGAGTTGAAAATGAAGGATGATTGGGGCTTCCCGGTGAATTGGTGCCAGTCCCTAAAAGATCCACAAAAAAGTGTTGTGGTCATGAATGATTTGGAGAAAGATCAGTTCGACTACTATATATGGCATAAGGTCGACTGGGAGGATGCCGTGACAGACTGTCTTATTTATAGGCATTGTTTGGAGAATATCAGCCCAAACAGGGTGGCGGCCAAGTTTGTCGATCTTGTCCCTCCTCCGAAAGGTAACACTTGGCCCGTGGACGGTACCGACTATTATGCGGAGGTTTTGATGGATATTATTCTACTTGAGAAGAAGAAAAGCAAGAAGGCGGACTGCACTCGTAGAGGTGGGACGGGTTCTAAGGACGTGGGTGCTGCTCCATTAGCCAAGGTGGGCGACCCCCCGCCGTTGCTGCTGCAGTGTCTAGAGAGGGCTGTACTGATGAAGGTAATGACCATGGATCGTTTGGCCATATGCTCGCCCTAATGCCTTGAGTTCCTGAGCCAACCCCTCTTGCTTCAACCCCCGCTGTGATAGAACTGCTACCCTCCCTAAGTTCGCGTGAGAATAAAGGTGGTGATATTTTGAGGACTGGCCGCCCGCCGATTGAAGTTATCATTTTGGATGATGATGATGATGAGGTGGTGTTCGATATGAGGGACTCTATGAGCTCTGATAGCTCTGTCAGTGAGGATGATGCTTGGTGTGGTAATTCTACTATGACGACGTTGTTTTTAGATTTCTGGCGGGCTGATATACTCTGCTTGCTTTAATTGTTTAGGGCTTTTGATGAGCTCTCATCTTGATTATTTTTTCTTATGCAGGTACGTCAAGCGCTGCTATTGCTGAGAGGATTCATCAAGCGGAGAGGGAGAAAAATAAGGGTCAGACCCAGCATAAGGAGCAAACTGCTCCTGTTGCCAGAAGCGTGCTGCCTCGAAGCATAAGAGAAGTGATATGGTCGGCGACCCTAATCCGAAGAGGCAGAAGGTCATCGACGACCCTAAGAAGCAGAAGGCCGGTCTGTTTTCGACACCAAGTAGACGGTCCTGGGCCCGACCAAATAAAAGGCAAACTCCAAGCAAATAATGGAGGGGGAAAGGATGGTATCCCGACTGATGTGCTATCAAAGTCGAAGAAGGCCATCGATTTTGCTAAGGCCATCGGGCGGGGATGGCGCTTCTTCTACGCATGAAGAGGTGGTGGTGCGTCTCATGCATTCTTTGCCCTCGTCCCCCGGAGGCGTGTTCCGTGATGTGCGCCAGGGGTCTACGTCTTACTTCGACTATCAGGGACGTATGCCGTTGGCTCCCTACTGTGCAACGTCGATGGGTGCGTTAACTGGGTTCGCAGCCATCTTCCCCCAAGAGGTGAAAATGATCGAAGGTTAGGCTGTGCCGACTGCTCAGCGTTGGGTAATGGCGAGCCTAGTGGAGGTGAGCTTTATTCTGAAGGCTGTTACTTGTTGGTGTTAGTCAGTTCTTCTAACTTAGTTTTTTACTTTTTTTGAGACCCTGGCCGCCAGTTTGGTTGTCTATAATCGTGTTGGGGAGACGGACGCCCGTCTTCGCGACGTGGAGAAGGACGTCCAGCTCAAGGCTGCTCGTATTTCGAAGCTGGAGGGCTTGCTGAAGGTTGAGAAGGAAAAGGCTTAAGTCACTGAAGACAAGGCGACCTCTTATGAGAAGTCGTGTACGACCAAGGTGGCGAAGGCTGAACGCCAGATAGGGATTATTCGCGGTCAGCTAGCAAAATCAGAAGATCGTGTGAAGGCCAGTGAGAAGGAAATCAGCATCCTGAAACAGGATTTGTTGGAGGCTGATTCAAAGAAGGAGACAGCTGTTGCCAAAGTCGTGGCCAAGGTTATGGGGGTTGAGCAGGGGAAACATGCTCTCGCTCTGGAAGCCGAGAAGGCGAAGCTCGAACGTGCCGTGGAAGAGAAAGAGAGTGAGGTGGTCGAGGTGGCAGTTGGCATGGTCGACCAATATAAGGCGACCACCTTTACAGGGGTCCAGTTGATGTATGGGTCTCTGGACTGCAGGGGCATAGATTTTGCTGCTATCGGGGACCCGCCTGAGGGCTTTGATCCTACGTGCCCCAATGTATCCTCTCTGGAGAAGTTAAGGGGGAGTATCGCATGGATCTTGTGCCTGTTGTCTCGGCGACGCCCTAGTTTGATGGAGTGCCCGCCCTTTCTCAAAGCGATCCGCTTTCGTCTAATACGGTTGCGGAGGAGGTGCTTATAGCTGATACTTTTATTGTAGACCCTACTTAGAGTATCGCATGGATCTTGTGCCTGTTGTCTCGGCGACGCCCTAGTTTGATGGAGTGCCCGCCCTTTCTCAAAGCGATCCGCTTTCGTCTAATACGGTTGCGGAGGAGGTGCTTATAGCTGATACTTTTATTGTAGACCCTACTTAGGGTAGCAGGGTAGGGGATCTTCCTGTTGTAGATCGGGAGGGTAGGAATGTAACTGGGACGGTTAGTGTTTCTCCCGTTGAGGGCCCTATAGATAGGTCATAGGACCTTGTAGTAGATTTTTTTTATGAGTGGAAGTTGAAGAGTTCGTTTATTTTTCTCTTGTTTGTTTATTTTTCCTTTTGTCAAATTGTCTTATCTGCCTTTTGTGTGTTTGGCTGCCTCTGTTTCTGGGACGGGCCCTTGTTATTCTTAAGCTGGCAAACTGTTCTCTTTGTTACTATCTGCTGTTTGATGTAGGTAAAACTCTCAAGCTTTTGAGCTCGAGATTTTGTTTTCTATCTCCTCGTTGGGGAGACTTTGGGGACATTGACTTTTGTGGATTTGGGAAATCAGAGAAGGCAAGGCTTCGTGTTTTGTGACGAGCCTTTCTGTAAGTATGGATGGTTGGGCCGGTCGAAGGCCATCGGGCGTGTAGCACGATGTCTTATGGTGAGCTCATGAGGTGAATGCTTAGATGGGCGAGTTAAAGGTCGTTGGACGTGCAACACGACGTCTTATTGCGAGCGCACGTGGTGGACGCGTGGATGGGCCAGTTAGAGGCCATTGGTCATGCAGCACGACGTCTTATTGCGAGCGTACGTGGTGGATGCTTGGATGGGCTAGTTAGAGGCCATTGGGCGTGCAGCACAACGTTTTATTGCGAGCGCACATAGTGGACACGTGGATGGGCCAGTTAGGGGCCATTAGGCGTGCAAAATGGTGTCTTATTCAGAGCGCACGTGGTGGACGCGTGGATGAGCCAGTTAGAGGCCATTGAGCTTGCAGCACGGTGTCTTATTACGAGCGCTCATGGTGGATGCTTGGATGGACAGGTTAGAGGCCATTGGGCGTACAGCACAGTGTTTTATTGCAAGCGCACATGGTGGACGTGTGGATGGGTCGGTTAGAGGCTATTGGGGGTGCAGCACGAGGTCTTATTGCGAGCGCACATGGTGGACGTGTGGATGGGCCAATTAGAGGTTATTGGGGGTGCAGCACGGGGTTTTATTGTGAGCGCACGTGGTGGACGCGTGGATGGGCCAATTAGAGGTCATTAGGGGTGCAGCACGGGGTTTTATTGTGAGCGCACATGGTGGACGCGTGGATGGGCCAGTTAGAGGCCATTGGGCGTGCAGCACGACGTATTATTGCTAGCACACGTGGTGGACGGGTGGATGGGCCAGTTAGAGGCCATTGGGCATGCGGCACAATGTCTTATTGTGAGCGCACGTGGTGGATGCGTGGATGGGCCGATTAGAGGCCTTTGGGCATGCAGCACGGCATTTTATTACGAGCGCACATGGTAGACGCGTGGATGGGCCAGTTAGAGGCCATTGGACGAAATATTAACTTTGATTTTTCCTGCAAAAGGCGAGCTGTATTATTATTCTCATTAAAGGAAATACAACTTTGTGAATAAATTTACAGAAAGTATTTTTTCTGGTGGATCGCATTCCAGATCCTTGGTGTGGGGGTTCCATCCATTCATTCTAACGCATAGGCTCCAAAGCCAATCTTCTTTATCACTTTGTAGGGGCCTTTCCAGTTTGGAGCCATCTTTCCCTGTTCGTCTCTAGGTCTGCTGGCTTCAGAACTTCTGAGGACAAGATCGTCAACTTGGAACTGTCTACCTTTGACCTTCGAGTTATAGTATTGGGCGACTTTATGTGATCTGGCCGTCTGTTTGACCATTGCCCAGTCTCTTGTTTCTTCTAAGAGATCCAGATTTCTTCTTAGTGCTTCTTCGTTAGTGGCGGGGTCGTAGTGAGTCATTCTCAAGGAGTTTATGCCTATCTCTGCTGGTATCATAGCCTCTGTTCAATACATCAAGTTGAAAGGAGTCTCGCCCGTGCCTGAGTGGGACATGGTCTTGATAGCCCATAGTATTCTTGGCATTTCTTCTAGCCATCCCCCCTTGGCATTGTCGAGCTTTTTTTTTCAGGCCTTAAAGGATCTTCTTGTTCATCGCCTCCACCTGTCCGTTTGTTTGGGGGTGTTTGACTGAGCTGTGAGTTAGCAGGATTTTGAAGTTTTCACAAAATTTCTTCAACTTGCCTCCTAGAACTATGCGCCATTGTCCTTCACGATGGTATTGGGGATCCCGTATCTGCACACCATGGACTTCTAAACGAAGTTCTCAATTACCCTTTCTATGATGGTCGCCACAGCCTCTGCTTCTACCCATTTAGTGAAGTACTCGCATGCGACAACTATAAAATCCTTCTGTCCTATGGCAATTGAGAAAGGTCCTAGGATGTCGATCCCCCACATTGCAAAGGGCCATGGGCTCGACAGCTGGTTGAGCAGTTCTGCTGGTTGTCTTAGAACAGTGACAAACTTCTGGCATTTATCACATTTCTTTACCAACTCTGTGGCATTTTTCTTCATTGTTTAGAAACCCTGTCTGAGTACTTTCTGTGCCAGGGACCTGCCCCTTATATGATTTCCACATACTCATTCATTGATCTCCCTGAGGACGTATTCAGCCTCTGTTGGCTCTAGGCACCTTAATAAGGGTTCACTGAATGATTTCCTGTACGTGTCGCCCATTACTATGTACCTGGCAGCTCTTCTTCTTAGTCTAAGTTGTTCTTTGGAGTCGTCGGGCGAGGTCCCATTTGTGACAAAGTCTATAATGGTTGTTAACCAACTCTGTCTGTTGGTTATTGGGAGGACCTTTTCGCCCTCTTGGTGGCTTGGCAGAGGCGGTGCTCGAGGAAGATTTTTACTCTTTGTCTTATTTCGAAAGCAGAGACGAGCTTGGATAAGGAGTTTGCCCTGACATTCTCTTATCTGGCGATTTGTTGGACAATCAACTGGTTGAAGAGCTGCTTTAGGTTCATGACCTTTTTGTGGTATTTTACCAGGGCGGGCTCCTTTACTTTATATTCCCCATTCACCTGCTTTGCTACCAATTGGGAGTCGGTTGACATAGATAACTTTGCGGCCCCGAGTTTCAGTGCCAACTCTAGCCCAGCCAGGGGGCCTCATACTCTACTGTGTTGTTTGAGGCGGGGAAATCGAAAGATAACCCATATTGCCATTCACTTCCTTGGGGTTTGATAAACAAGATTTCGGCCCCTGATCCCTCTTTTCCTGAGGATCCGTCCATATACCATCTAGGGCGATCTCTAGCCGCTAGGGTTCTTGTATTAAGGTTGGTTCTGGAGGTTGTACTTCATTATCGGGGGTCGATGGCGATTCTTTCGGGTAGTGGATTGGCGCTGTGATAGCGCTGGTAAATGAGCACTCAGCTATAAAGTTCGCCAATGCTTGGGCCTTGATAGCCTTCCTTGGCCTATACTCCAGGCCAAATTCACTCAACTCGACGCTCCACTTGGCCATCCAGCCCGTCGTGTCTACTTTTTACAAGACTTCCCTTAGTGGTTGATCCGTCAATACCGTGATAAGGTAGGCCTGGAAATACTGCCTTAGACGTCTAGCCGCCACTATTAGGGCAGAGGCGATTTTCTCCAGCTGAGTATAGTTGATTTCCCCATTCTGCAAGGCTTGACTGACATAATAAACTTGTATTTGGTGGGTTTTTTTTTTTCCTTAAGAAGCACGGTGGCCACAGTCTCGTCTGAGGTTGCCAGGTAGATATACAGCTGATCTCCTGGCAGGGGACTGGGGAGCAAATACGGCGAGCACATGTACTTTTTCAAATCTTCGACAGCCTTCTGACAGTTCTCAGTCCATTGGTACTTGGAGACTCCCTTGAGTACCTTGAAGAAAGGCAAGCATCTGTTGGTGAGCTTGGAGACGAACCTGTTGAGGGCGACCACTCTGCCGGTGAGCCTTTGCATTTCTTTTGTGCTTCTCAGCGGGCACATACCCAAGATTGCCTGGATTTTTTCTGGATTTGCTTATATTCCTCTGCTGGAGACCATGAAACCAAGGAACTTCCCTGCCCTTTACTACAAATGCGCATTTTTTCGAGTTTAATCTCATGTTATGCCTCCTGATGACGCCAAAGGCTTCCTCAAGGTCTCGAACGTGCTGGTCCAGTGAGGGGCTCTTGACCAACATGTCATCCACGTATTTGAAAAGTCTGTTTACCAACTTCTGGTAGGTGGCTCCCCCGTTTTGCAACCCGAAAGGCATGACTTGGTAACAAAATGGACCCTCATCTGTGACAAATGACGTATTGTCCTGATTTCGAGGTTCATTTTGATCTAATTATAGCCGAAGAAGGCGTCCATAAAGCTCAGATATTTGTGCCCTGCCGAGGAGTCTACTAGTCGATCTATAACTGCTAGGGGGAAACTGTCATTGGGGCAGGCCTTGTTCAAATCTGTGAAGTCCACACACATTCGCCACTTTCCACTAGCCTTTTTCACCTTTACTACGTTGGCGAGCTAGTCTGGGCAGAACACCTCTTTAATGAAGTTAGCGGCAAGCAGTTTCTCAACTTCTTCTCTGATTGCCCTGACTCGCTCAGGGGTGAACTGACGTTTCCTCTGTCTGATAGGTTTTGCTGTTGGGTTCATATTCAGGGAATGGGTGATTATTCTCGAGTCTATCCCGGGCGTGTCGGCCATCGACCATGCAAAGATGTCGGCGTTTTCTTGCAACATGGCCACCAAGGGCCTTCTTTCTTTGCCTTCCAAAGAAGACCCGACCATGGTTGTCTTAGACGGGTTTTCTAGATCTAATGGGATCGTCTTCGTTTGCTCTACAAGTTTCGCCTTATACTGGCTTGTCTCCGCACTATTGTCCAAGTTTTCTAAGGTGAGCATAGTTTTGTCGATCAGGTTGACCTGAGCTTCTATTAGCTGCATCCCAGTTTCTTCATTTTGCCCCTGCTTCTGTCATGTCGAGATCAGGCTCGGCGTGATGGTTCTTCTTGGCGATTTGTATGGACAACATGTGGCACCGTCGTGCCATTTGCTGATCTATCTTCATATGGCCGATTCCAATTGGTGTTGAAAATTTCACCGTCATACAGTAGACAGCGGCCACCATCCTTGCTTTCCTCATCACAGGCTTTCCAAAGATGGCGTTGTGGGCCGAAGGCTGATCGACTACTAGGAATTCGGAGATGACGGTGAGGGTGTGGTCGCCATCTCCAATTGTTATCGATAGAGTTACTGATCCTTTGACTGTTATTAGCTATTTTTCAAAGCCAAAGATCAGGCTTGCCGGTTTCAAGTTCTTCTGAGAGATGCCCATCTTCTTGAAGACTTCCCATTGGATAACCTCTACTGCGCTACCGCTGTCTACGAGGGCCCTTTTCACTCGAAATTTCCAATTGTGGTTGCCACAATAATCATGTTATTCCCATTGTCCTCCAAGATGTCGACGTCATTATCAGTGAAGTCTACCATCCAGTCTTCATTCTGTTTTGCTCGTTTGGGGATTGTATCGATTGCCATTATACTTCTGAGGTGGGCTTTTCTCTTGGAATTACTGGCGGTCCATTCTTCCGTGACCCCCACTATCATGTTTATTACCCTCTGTATCAGTTTTTTCCCTTCTGCCCTGCATGTGTTTCTCTGATTGTTCGTCGGTGACTCCCCCTAATGGGCCTCTGACTTTCTTATAAATTATTTGATCTGCCCCTTTCTGATGGCGGTCTCAATTGCATCTTTTAAAAACCTACAATCTTCGGTGTTGTGCCCCACATCATTGTGATAGTTACACATTTTCTTGGAGTTAAGGTGCGCCGCGTTATCCTTCATGGGATATGGCGTCCCCAAGATACCCTCATGGGCTACTGCATTTAGGATGTACGCCTTTGAGGCGTTGAGGGGTGTGTATTCATCAAACTTAGAGTATGTGGCTCTTTCCCCTCTTCGCCCACGACCTTGGGTGGCTCTGTCCTTGTTATTCTGGCGGGTTGTTCTTTCGGGCGACCTGGACCTTTGGCAATGTGAGTCAAGCCCCAACTGTCTTCTATTGTCTTGGTAACCCTGTTTGTTTTTTGGGGGGCACCCTAACTCTGTCGGTAGTTTGTTTTTTCCTCAGGCCCCTCTGTCAGTTTCATTTCTTTCATTTCGGCATACCTCTGGGCCTTCTCATACAGGTTATAGAGTTTTTTCGGTTTCTCGTCTGTCAGGGCGTACTAAAGGTGTTCGTTGCGGACCCCAGAGATGAACGCTTGTATAGCCCAATCATTGTGCAGATCCTTGATTTCCATAGTGGCAGAGTTGAACTTGCGGATGTATTCTCTGAGGGTTTCTTTTTCTTTCTGTCTTACTGTGATGACGTTGGTCGGGGTTTTGAAAGTAGCCTTGTTGGCGAGAAAGTGGGCGATGAATGTTCTGTCGAGCTTCTGGAAGATGTCGATGGACCCCGCCAACAGTGAGTGGTACTAGGTTCTGGCGTGCACTCTGAGTGTCATGGGAAACACTCGACACTTCTGGGCGTCAGTGGCCCCTAGCAGGTCCATGTAGTTTTTGTATTGGATGAGGTGGTCCGTGGGGTCCTTGGTGCCATCATAGGTTTCTTTCGGGAGCTTGGTTGTCTTGGGTATCGATTTTCGTCGAATTTCAAGGGTCAGGGGACTGTTGTCGTCCGTCATCCATTCTACATCCTCTGTTTTGTCTTTCATCATGCCGTGGACTTCTTTTTTGAGGGCCGCCATTTGGGCCTCGACAATGCAAACAGCCGTTTCCTTATTGGCGGACAGGTTTTCCTGGTTCTAGGGTCGCTCCTCGGAGTGTTGTCCCTTGCTTTGTCTATGCGCCCTGCTTGTGATTGTTCGATGGCTGCCTCGATAAGACGAGCTAGCACTGTTTTCTTTCTGGTTGTTATTTTTGCCCTTTTGGTTTGGTCCCACTTTCTGATTAGCCTGCCGGGCGGCCTACTACTGCTCAGCCAACTGTGCTTGAAGGGTTTGTATCTGGTACGTTGGGTAACCCTAGGGCAGTCCTAGGGGGTAGAAGGCGGTGTTGGGTGGTTGGATGATGGGATCGGGCGTCAGTGGGGGCCCAGTGGCTGTGTTTGGTGGTAGTGTAGCTGGTACGTTTTCTCGGCCAACTGGTGGGGGGTTTGCTCTAGGAACAAAGGAAATGCTCGTTTATCCCATAGTGTTAAAACTGAGTTTTTAAAGGGTTGGATGGGCTATGCGAGTGGCCTGTTGGGTGGTTGGGGGGATATCTCGCGTCGGAGTCGTGAGGGTTGAGAATATCGAGGAAGCAGTTGTGGGTAAGTTTTTGTAGTAGTTCTAGGGGTAGTAGGGCTGTTGGAGTCAGAAGTTGGGCATAAAAGATGTTTGGTAGCTGGTGCCAGGTCCCGATGGATTGAGGGGAGTTCGTGGTGGAGGAGAATGGAAACTGCCTGTAACCGGGAGTATGGAGGAGTTGGTGCTGGGGGAGATAGTACTTGGGTCTCCGAGTGCGGAGGTTTGTTGGGTTGGTGGTAAAGACATGGCTTGTCATTTCCTACAGACGGCGCCAAATGTTGATGTCTTTTTATGTCGAGGTAGTGCTCTTTGTGGTGTGAGGCTCTGCAAGGCAAGGAAAACAGGTCAGAGGGCACCGGAGGTTGAGCTCCGGGACACGCTCTGATACTTAAGTCAGAGTTTGAGGAAGGAAGATGAGGTCTAGAAGAGAGAGAGAACTTAACCGAGAATAACCCTTGGGAGGACTATATATCGAGGAGGTCGGCGACCTGCTGCCCAACCTGTTGGTTCCACGTGTCCGACTTTGGTTGGTCGTCTGATGTAAGAGGCCTCGGGAGGCCTTGCCGAGGAGACGGCCGCATTTAATGTCCGTCGTCTATAGGCTGCAACATTTAATGCCCTGCACTGCCCTAGGTGGACGCTGAGGTGACTGGAGATGTGACCTCTGGGAGAAGGGGAGGCGTCCACGTGTCTCGGGCATCTGTCCTTAGTGATTCCTGGGCTCGCCTGGCTGGGCCTAGGTTGGGCTAGTCTGTTGGGCTTGCCTGGTGGACTAAATGGGTTCAACATGTATGTTTGGATGTTTGATTTAGTATTCTTCCAAAAGACTAAAAGTGAATCATGAGTGTCTGTAAATGTGAATGTTTGATTTGAGATTACTCCTTAAAGGAGAATATGAGTTTTGTGTGTGGATTTGTTTGGAGTTAAGTTTTTTTATTTGTTTGGATTGACTTGATTTGTAATATAATTGAGATTAGGTAGTGAGTTTGAGTATTTGATTTGTTGATAGTTGATATGTTTGTTATTTTTTATAACTAGTGTTTTTTTCTTTCATTTGTGAATATAGACAAATTGAATATTTAATTATGTTAAATTATTATCGAATAATTTAATGTTTAATTTCGTTTTTACTTGAGGTAATTATAATTTTAGTCTTAAAAAATAGACTTTTTTTTTATATAAGTTCTCAAACTTTTACTTATAAATATTAAGTTTTAAAAGTTATCAATATGTTAAAATTAATCTTTTGGTCGCTTCTCAAACAAAAACACTAACTGAAAGTTTATATGAAAAGCTTACTTTGCATATAATGAATTACATGTTTTTACTCTTCTTTTACTAAACCCACAATCCATCTCCCTCTTTCACTAAAACCAGTGCCCCCTCCTTTAGTTGCATGTTGCTTATCGCCACCTCCATCTTCTTCACACAAAAAAAGCTATTCTTCACCTTCAGTAAACACTATTTTCTTTTTCAGATTATTTAAAAAAAAAGTTTTTGTTATCTACAAAAATCACAAAACTCTGAAAATCCAAAATAATCCTACATCGCCATAGTTCGTCGTCTATCATCATCACTTGTTTGTGTTATTTGTCTTGTTCAGATTATTTTTTTCCAAAAAAACTTTTGTACAAAAAAAAAAAAACTAAAAACTCAAAGCAACCCATTGATACTCGTTGCCTGCATTCACCACACATTATAACTTTCAGCTCTTAAGAAAAAATTAAAGTTATATTTTTTTAAAAAAATGTAATTGTAACTGAGTACTTGTTTGAATCTTTAATTTCAGGAGCCTAAAATTAGTTTTTCTTTCATCTTGCAAGTTGTTGTTAACAGATGAATTTTGATGAAAGTAACAATCTGAAAAGAAAGGGGATGCTAATTTAGTGAGAAAGGAAGAGAGGCAGTTAGTTTAGTGAAAGAAGATAAGGGAATATTAAAAAATAAAGTATTGATTTTTTAATCTTTTATAAGAAGGATGATTTTTTAAAAGATTTTATAAATTAGTGGAATGACATTTACGTGTTTTCATTATATGTCGATTAAACTTTATATTAATATTTTTGTTTGAACAATAACTCAAAAATTAATTTTTAACATATTTAATAATTTTTAAGATTGAATATTTATATTTAAAAATTTAAAAATTATAATTCTCTTTTTGCTTATTTGTTGAATGATTGATTGGATCTATCTAATAGAGGACAATTGGGACAAGCCAGAGATATTGGTACCCAATGGCTAAAAACAATGATAACAAATTTGAATCGACAACATCAAAGCATTTATAGACTTTGTATTTTAGTAGATTAACTCGTGTAAGGTTCAAAAAAATTGTGCGCAATCTAAAGAGAGGAGGACAAGACAGAAGATTATTCCTCGACAAGATCTTAATCTACCAAGCATAAATCCCCTGATTTCTTTATTAAAGACACCAAAAAAAAAGAAATAGGCAATTCATTTCAAAAACTGCTTAGAATTGGAATGGCAATATTGAGTCCTTGGGTTCTTAACATATAGTATCCCTGGGGACCTGTGGCATGAATAGAATTGTTTATAGGTTAAATCAGGCCGTGATTCAAATTTTTTATCTAAATTTAATCCGATTCAAGTTTAAAAATTTATATTATTATATCAAAAATATTAAAAGTTAATTTTATTTTAATATTTTTATAATTTAATTTAAATAATTTTTTTTATTAAACAAATAATAATTTGAGCTGGAGAAGTTTAACCATACTAGTCGATACCATACCAATTTTGAAGAAAAATGAAACGATATCAACATCGTACTGTTTCGGTTCTTGTTTAAGAAAAAAAAAAATCTGAACGTGACTCGACTCTACTCATGAACAGATCTATGTATCATTCTACTAACCCCATCTATAGAATCTAGAAACTCCACCTACAATATATTCGATAATTTCTCTTACCAAATATTAAAAATTGAAAGTAAGGAAGCCGAGCAATGCAACTGGATCCATGGGCTGTATGCCTATGCTGACCCAAATTTGGGTTATTTTTTTGAAGCCCATTGTAGAAAAACCAAAATTACAGAGTTGCTCACAATTTGCGACTTTTTTATCTTAATATAACTAAAAGAAATTTAATTACTAAAATACCGTTATTTTTAAATTTTTTTTCAAATTTCACTTTTTTTTAACCAGTTGAAAAATCGTTATGGCCCATGGCGATTTTTCAACTGATTTTTCAATTTTTTTAAAAAATTGATCAAGGAAAATCGTCATGGCCCATGGCGATTTCCCTGGATCATTTAAAAAAAAAATTAAGGAAGGAAATCGCCATCGAAGGTGGCGATTTTCTTTTTTTTTTAATGATTAAATAATAAAAATTATATAATTTTAAAAACTAAAAATTATATAATTTCCCAACGGGTTTTTCAATTTTTTTAAAAAAATTGATCAAGGGAAATCGTCATGGCCCATGGCAATTTCCCTTGATCATTTAAAAAAAAAAAAAAAATTAAGAAGGGAAATCGCCATCGAAGGTGGCGATTTTTTTTAATGATTAAATAATAAAAATTTTATAATTTATAATTTTAAAAACTAAAAATTTAATAAATTTTAAATTTTAAATAACAAAATTAAAAAATAACAATTTACAAAAATTTTAAAAATTATATTTGTAATGTCAATCGGATTCTTTCAATTTGTATTTGTAATAAATGGACCTCTGGGAGAAAAGCCAACCAAAGCGTTGTGGATTATGCAGGAATGAAAGTCGTAGCTAAATCTATCCACGGGCTGGGTAGACTTTCCGGCCCTGTAAGCCCGGATCTGTCCCGATGTACTAGATTGATAAGGACACTTTCGATGGCTATGACTAGAGGTGTCCATGGGTC
Organism: Fremontodendron californicum; assembly: GCA_030761205.1. Classification (NCBI taxonomy): domain Eukaryota; kingdom Viridiplantae; phylum Streptophyta; class Magnoliopsida; order Malvales; family Malvaceae; genus Fremontodendron; species Fremontodendron californicum. The sequence goes on from JAULJL010000013.1 coordinate 26,818,454, forward strand.
GGGTCGGGTTGGGCTGAGGCCCGAAATTGTTTTATTTCCCTTGCCCAAGCCCGAAAATAAAAATTATATAATTTATAATTTTAAAAAAATAAAAATTAATAAATTGTAAAATTTAAATAATAACAATTTACAAAATTATATAAATATTAAAAATACATTTTTATATTTATATATATTTTATAATTAAAATTAAAATTAAAATAAAAATAAAAATAAAAATAAAAAATAATTTTATTTAATAAATAATGATTTGGACTAGACCAGCCGACCCGAATTACAAAAACACTTGTCCAAGCTCTGCCCATCATAAGTGTTTAATTTCATACATTTTATATATATTATTTCCTTGTACTTTGTGCTTAATTCTTAAGTTCCTTGACATTTTATTATGATTTTGTGAATTATAGGTATTTTGGAAGAGATAAAGTCAAAACATGTCAAATATGATGTTAAAAAGCTTATAAAGTCATAATCATAAGATGAAAGAAGACTTGAGAGTCAAAAAGATCAAATTCTTAGTGCTAAATGATCAAGCAGATTTGACCTCCGAAACTTGTTATTAAGAAATCATTATGTTAAATACTTTATTTGAAGAAACTTCCTACTTGACTTTTGAAACTGACTTGAATACCTTTCCAACGATAGTTTACACGACCAAATCGGATAAGAAATGGTTATCCAAATCAGTCGACAAAGTGCGAGATAGTGTAGTAGCGAAGTCAGAAACTCGGGACCGCAGCGCCCACAAACAGAAACTCGGGGCTACGGCTGTGGGCCGCGGCAGTGAGCTACTGACTCCAAAACTGGAAAATCACAAAAAATTTGAAAATTGCCCAAAATTGCCTTATTTTGCCTCCTAGCTTCCTTGATCAACAAGAAAGGATTTCCAAGGTCGAAAAGCTCTATAAATATGCTTTTGATTATTCATCAATCTTTTTCTTATTCTTTCTTTTAGTTTTTATTTGATTCTTAGTTTCTTTTAAATATTCATGTTTATGTTGACTATACCTATGCAAGGATAAACTTCTCATTGGTTAAGGGTGATTTCGAAGCCCTAGACATGTTTTGTAATTGATTTTTAAATTTATCTATCATTAGTTTTCTATCAAAGTTGATTATGTTCTTCCATAAAAATTGTTCATGATGTTGTCTTGATTTGTTTAGGTCGCGAACTCGATAGATCTTGATAATTATCAATTGCTAGTTTATGAGTCTTGATCCGCGTAATTGTCTTGATTTCCTATTCATAAGTGGCAATTTGTGATTAATGATTATGGTCAAGTTTTCGCTAATTGCAAAGTGAAACATAACATAGGTTAAATAATCCGAGCTTATGTGTTTATTGCCTAGATCAACCTATCTTTCTCATCATAAATCTGCCATTACATTAAATCTAGAGAGTTTATTCTAGATTGTCTAGTGGTTAGAAATTAAATAGAGAGCTTGTTCTATTTAACAACGAACTAAAGAAGATTGGGCTAACAGAGCATGCTGTTATCTACGGTTGATAATTTTGATAGTTAATTGATGTTGATAGATCTGATTATTGATTCTCAATGATGTCTAGTGGTGGAGAATGAAAACTTAACCATACTTTTCTCATATTTGATTACTTCTTATTTGCTTGCTTTCTTCTTTTGACTATTTGCTTTAGTCTAAACTGATTTCAAAAACCCCCCTTTTATTTCGTTTTCTTTGAATTTAAGTATAAATTAATAATTCTTAAACTAAACACCAATTCCTGTGGACTCAACCCTTGCTAATCACTATACTCTACAATTAATATCTTTTAAGTGCAAGGTTAAATTAGATACACTTTTTTTGGGTGCATGAAGTTTTTGGCGCTGTTGTCGGGGATTGCTTTCTTTAGTTTATTAGTTATTTGGTTTATTCTTACTTTTTGTTTTAATTAGTTTATTTTATTGTTTTCTTTTTCAGCGAATGTCCCAATCTCCCAAAGAAAAAGAACCTAACTTAGGACTTAGGAGAATTCGGGAATTCATAGCTTTCCACCAAAGAGCAAACGAAGAGTTGATCCAAATCATCCAAGAGGAACAAGGAGAGATAGCTGCTGACAACCGAACTCTCAAGGAGTTAGCCGCTCCGGACTTGGGTCAATAACCATTATGCATTGAATATGCTAATCTTGAGGTAGCTTTTGAATTAAAATCTAGTTTAATTCATCTTCTCCCAACTTTTCATGGTTTTGCAGGAGAGGATCCAAATAAGCATCTCAAGGAATTCCATGTAGTATGCTCAAGCATGAGGCCAACTAGGATCACGGAAGAGCAAATTAAGTTGAAAGCCTTCCCATTTTTTCTAGCTGATTCGGCAAAGGAACGGATCTACTATCTACCATCCGGAACCATAACTACATGGAATGATATGAAGAAAGCATTCTTGGAAAGGTATTTCCCAGCATCTAAGGCTACCAATATTGGAAAAGAGATATGTGGGATCTGACAATACAACGGAGAATCTTTATATGAATATTGGGAGAGGTTTAAGAAACTTTGTGCATCATGTCCACACCATCAGATAAGTGAACAACTTCTTATCCAATATTTCTATGAATGACTTATGCCCATGGATAGAAGTATGATAGATGCAGCTAGTGGGGGAGCTCTAGTTGATAAAACTCCTGGAGCTGCTAGATCTCTCATTTCTAACATGGCAGCCAATTCCCAACAATTCTCAATGAGACAAGATCCACCACCAAAACCCAAGAAAGTCAATAAGATAAATACATCATCCCTTGAACAAACAATTTCGCAACTGACTTCTCTTGTGCAACAATTTTGGCTGTAGGTAATATACAGCAAATTAAGGCTTGTGGCATATATTCTACCATGGGGCATCAAACTGATATGTGCCCAACACTACAAGAAGATACCAATGAACATGTGAATGCCATAGGTGGATTTCAGAACCAATCAAAGAAGTATAATCCCTACTCTAACACTTATAATCCAAGATGGAGGGATCATCCAAACTTCAATTATAGAGGAAACCAATCACAAGTTGTTCCTCCACCATTTGACAATAGACCATCAGGTTATCAACAAAGGGTTCAACAACCATATCAAACCCGACAACAAGTGCCATCCACTCAAAATTCAGGTACTTCTCTTGAAGATCTTGTTAAAGCGCTCTCTACTAATCAAATTCAAATTCAACAGGAAACAAAGGCAATTCAACAGGAAACAAGGGAAGCGAACAGACAAATGGCAACAAGGATGAGTCAATTAGAGACTCAAATGAGACAAATGGCAACAACAATAAGTCAAATCCAAGCAAGGGATTCCGAAAAATTACCTTCTCAAACCATAGTGAATCCCAGAGAACATGTGAATGCCATAACTCTAAGAAGTGGGAAATACCTTGAGACACCACAAAACGATAGTGCTCAAAGGGTGGACAACACCTATGCATCATCTTCACAACCCAATGAGCCAATTGCTAAGGTAATCCCTAAACCTTCTTTTCCTTCATATATAACTCCTCCACTTTTTCCAAGCAGGTTAGCAAAGTCCAAAAAAGAGGAACAAGTGAACAAAATTTTAGAGACCTTCCGAAAAGTTGAGGTAAACATTCCTCTACTAGATGCCATAAAGAAAGTGCCACAATATGCAAAGTTTTTGAAATAATTGTGCACTTCTAAAAGGAAGCTCAAAGGGAATGAAAAGGTAAGTATGGGAGAGAATGTGTCGGCTTTTTATCAAAAGAAACTCCCACCTAAATGCAAGGATCCAGGTATGTTCACAATTCCTTGTAAAATAGGCAACACCAGGTTTGCACATGCTATGCTAGACTTAAGAGCATCTATCAATGTTATGCCATACTCAATTTATGCTTCTTTGAAACTAGGACCATTAAAAGAAACCGGTGTTATTTTACAACTCACTGATCGTTCTATTACTTATCCAACATGAGTTGTAGAAAATGTTCTTGTGCAAGTTAATGAATTGGTCTTTCCAGCTGACTTTTATGTGCTTGACATGGAAGATAAGACGTCTTCTAACCCAACACATGTTTTATTAGGAATACCATTCTTAAAAACAATCAAGACAATAGTTAATGTTAATGATGGCACACTCACTATAGAATTTGATGGTGATATAATCCGTTTTAATATCTTTGAAGCCATGAGATACCCTAGTGATGTACATTCTGTTTATGCAATTGATACATTTGACTCTTTAGTGCAGCCAACTTTTGAGTTAAGTAGCAAAGACATAGACATCAACAAACACCTTGGCATGGAGACCTCTAAAGATTAACATATTTTAAGTGAACATGTGGAGGAAGCATTGGCAACTTTGCAAGTGTTGCCACCTTGTAATAAAAGGTTTGATGTTTCAGCTATTAATCTTCATTTATCTAATGAGAACTATCTACCTTTTCTTTTGCAGACACCAACATTGGATTTAGAACCACCACCGGATCATTTGAACTACTCAAGGATATGGTGTGGATGATGGCATGGGCCTAAGTCAGGCTGAGGATACTAAACCAAGCGCTTCTTGGAAGGTAACCCAAAATGATGGAGAGAACATATTATAATCAGATTTTCTATTCTTTACTCTCCATCATTCTATCCTTTATTGTTTTTCTTTAGTTTGTTTGTTTGATTAGTAATTCTTTTCTTTTACACATAATTCTTATATTTTGGGATAATAGAATTACATTGAGGACAATGTAAGAATTAAGTGTGGGGGGAAGAATTTAGGATTTCCTTTAGTTTAGTTTTGTTTTTAATGTGTTCTAGTTACTTTCCATACTATGATGAGATATGAATTGAATAGGTCTGAAACTGATCATCAATGATAAGATTTTCATGAGAATTAAGCTTGATATCACTATTTTTCATGAGCCAATGTTAATATGACATGTTGATTGAGAAAGAAGTATGTTTAGACTCGATATTGACTTGTATAATCATCCTTGTGAGTTTTGAGCCTATATGATTGATGCATTATACATATCACTCTAATTTCTTTCTTGAGTGCTCTTATGATTACATGATTCTCTAGAACTTGCTCTAAACCTTTTTGAGACTATATTGATGCATGTAACAACATGAATATGATTGAGGCATTAGGATTATAACCAGGGCCAAATAGCCATCCTTTATTGATGTTCCAAGAGAACATCCCCCTAGTGAGCCAATTTGAGCCTACATTGAATATGCTATTTTATTGGTAACCACATCTTACACCTAGCCTAAACACATTTATATCTTTACCCTTGTTCTAAAGATGAACTAGAATGTTTGAGACATATTGCAAAAACAATGGATATTTTTAGTTGAAAATTTGGGTTAGAACAAAAGATAAGTGTGGGAGAGGAAAAAAAAGGCAAAAGTCAAGAGAAAAAGACCAGGGAACATTGTAAAAATACTTTCCCATGTAAAAACAAATATATATATATATATATATATATTGAATCATCTCTTGAATTTCTAGTTAAAGGAAAGAAAAAGAATGTTACAAAGTTGATTAGAATGAAGCAAAAGCTCAACATGAAATATTTAGCCTATGTGATTATGTACTTCTAAAGAATATTGAGAAAGTTTTATTTGCAAAATCTTATTTTGTCTCTAAATTCTATGAAGTCTTTGAAACATTTGTGATATCTTTTCCTTTTTATTCTTTAACCCCATTACAACCCCTTGGCCCCATTACAACCTTGAATAAAGACCTCTTGATTCATGAAGTTGCATGATCTTCATGAGATGGATTGAGTGTAAGCACTTTATCACTACTTTAAAGAGTGAAAATCATGAGAGTATCCCATGTGAGAAGTTGAAATTAAGTTTGAACATGCACTATTTTGATTGAGATATATTATGTTAATGTTAGCTTAACTCAAAACCTTTACTATCAATCATGATTCTTTGTGAAATTCTTTAAGTTATTGTTTAGTTATAAGACTTGTTTAATGATTGTCTCTCATTTTTATTGAAAGTGAACTAGATTAGGATTTCTTATTTTATTTTTATTTGATTTTGCTCGAGGACTAGCAAAAGACTAAATGTGGGGGAATTTGATAAGTGCTTAATTTCATACATTATATATATATATATATATTATTTTCTTATATTTTGTGTTTTAATTCTTAAGTTCCTTGACATTTTATTATGGTTTTGTGATTTATAGGTATTTTGGAAGAGATAAAGTCAAAACATGTCAAATATGATTGTAAAGAGCTTATAAAGTCACAATCATAAGATGGAAGAAGACTTGGAAGTCAAAAAGATCAAATTCTTACTGCTAAGTGATCAAGCAGATTTGACTTCCGGAACTTGTTGCTAAGAAATAATTATGTTAAAGACTTTATTTGAAGAAACTTCCTACTTGACTTTTGAATCTGACTTGAATACCTTTCCAACGATAGTTTACATGCCTAAATTTGACAAGAAATGGTCATCCAAATTAGCCGATAAAGTGTGAGACAATGCAGCAGCGAAGTCAGAAACTCGGGGCCTCGGAGCCCACAAACAGAAACTCGGGGCCGCGGCACCGAGCTACTGAATCCAAAATCGCAAAAATTTTGAAAATTGCCCAAAATTACCTTATTTTGCCTCCTAGCTTCCTTGATCAACAAGAAAGGGTTTCCAAGGTAAAAAAACTCTATAAATATCATCTTTTGAGCCACCAACTAGGACATGCTTTTGATTATTTATTAATCTTCTTCTTTTACTTTTTATTTTATTCTTAGTTTCTTTTGAATATTCATGTTTATGTTGACTATGCTTATGCAAGGCTAAACTTCTCATTGGTTAAAGGTGATTTCAAAGCCCTAAACATGTTTTGTAATTGATTTTTAGTTTTATCTATCATTAGTTTTCTATCAAAGTTGATTATGCTCTTCCAAAAAAATTGTTCATGATGTTGTCTTGATTTGTTTAGGTCGCGAACTAGATAGATCTTGATAATTATCTATTGCTAGTTTAGGAGTCTTGATCCGTGTAATTGTCTTGATTTCCTATTCATAAGTGGCAATTTGTGATTAATGATTATGGTCAAGTTTTCGCTAATTGCAAAGTGGACCATAACATAGATTAAACAATCCAAGCTTATGTGTTTTGTTGCCTAGATCAACCTATATTTCTCATCATAAAGCTCTCATTACATTAAATCTAGAGACCTTATTCTAGGTTGTCTAGTGGTTAGAAATTAAATAGAGAGCTTGTTCTATTTAACGACGAACTAAGAAAAAATTAGGGTAACAAAGCTTGTTGTTATCTACGGTTGATAATTTTGATAGTTAATTGATGTTGATAGATTTGATTATTGATTCTCAACGATGTCTAGTGGTGGAGAATGAAACTTTAACCATACTTTTCTCATATTTGATTACTTCTTATTTACTTGCTTTCTTCTTTTGATCATTTGCTTTAGTCTAAACTGATTTCAAAAACCTCCCTTTTATTTTATTTTCTTTGAATTTAAGTATAAATTAATAATTCTTAAACTAAACATCAATCCATGTGGACTCGACCCTTGCTAATCACTATACTCTATAATTAATATCTTTTAAGTGCAAGGTTAAATTAGACACACTCTTTTTTGGGTGCATCAGCCCAAATACGATCCGGGCTTACCGGGTCGGGCGGGCTACCTGATTCGTGAATAGGTCTAGCTATGACCTTCATTCCTGCATAATCCATTACGCTTTGGTTGGTCTTTCTCCCGGAGGTCCATTTATTACGAATACAAGTTGAAAGAATCCGATTGATATTACGAATATAATTTTTAAATTTTTTATAAATTGTTAATTTTTTTAATTTTGTTATTTAAATTATAAATTTTTATTTTTTAAAATTATAAATTATATAATTTTTATTATTTAATAATAAAAAAAAGGAAAATCGCCACCTCCGGTGGCGATTTCCCTTCTTAAAATATAAATTTAAAAAAAATGATCAAGAAAAATCGCCATGAGTTATGGCGATTTCCCTTGATCAATTTAAAAAAAAAAAATTGAAAAACCCGTTGGAAAATCGCCATGGCCATGACGATTTCCCAACGGGTTTAAAAAAAATAGATTTTGATAAATAATTTTAAAATATCGATATTTTGATAATTAAAAAAAAAAAAAGCTATATTGAGATTAAAAAAAGGTACACAATTTGCATGGGTCAATAATGAATTAACCAGATATATATAAGCAAAAAGATACAGTTTGTAGATCATTCAAAAATATTTACTTAAAAATATATATATATATATATATATATATATATCCAGCAGCTTTTAATTATTCATCCAAAATAATTACAGCAATGTTATGTTTGTTTGAGTATTATTGATCAAGAAAAATCATAAAAACGAAGCTGAAATAATGTTTGTTCTTGACCATATTTTTTTTATTTGTTTTTAATTAATAGGAAAAACGAGTAAGGAATTTATTTTATTTTTACGAATAAATTGGGCATGGACCATCTCCTTTTTTGGCAGCAAGACATGAATGGGGTGGAGGAGATGGATTCTAGACCAGATAAAATACTCGAGTTAACATGTTCTATAGCATAAGATTTTTATATGAAATGAGTTTGTAGTTGTACCATGTTTTATTTCATTCTTTGGTGTTTTTATATTAACTTAAATCATGGTACAAATTCCATCACTAATCCCTCCCCTTTTCCCACAAATATTCCACAGCTAAATGTTAGAAAAAAAGAGAGATACATTTCGAGCTATTTTGTTTGGTTTATATCAAAGTAATCAGTATCGTATTAATTAGTATATCATTTTGGTTTTGGTATTAATACTTATTGATATTGATGTATTTCGACGTATCGTTTCGGGTTTATCGATATTTTTCATATATTTTTTCATATATATATATATATATATAGAGAGAGAGCTTATTTTCAAGTTCTTTAATAAAATATATATTATATACACATGCAAATATATCTTCATTACATACATATAAATATGTTTATATATAAATTTTAAAGTTTTAAATATTTAATATCCAAAAAATTTAAGTATCAAATAAATAAAATAAATATAAAAATATAGTAAATTATTATTAATTAGGTTCAATAGCTTAATTTAATGAATATATTTTATTTTTAATTGTAATTATGAAAAAAAATGATAAAGATAAAAAAACATAAGAAATTGATTTAAAAAATCAAATTGTGAATTTTTTAAATTAAAAAATCAAAACCTTGTATCAATCGATACGGACGAATACGTACTGATATAAACCGATATTACCGGTACGAACCGCTACAAAAATCGAAACGGTTCGATACTAATATCATTTTATTTTTTCTTAAAATCTATACGTATCGATCAATACGATCGGTACCAGTATAGTTACGACTACATTGATTTATATTTTTTCATTTCGGCATCACAAAAGGGGAATATTTCAACAGTTAAAGTTTGGTGAATTTTCAAATTGAAGATTTTAAATTTAAATTTCGAGGAGAGAAAGAGAATGATGGGACTTATGAAATAGAGAAGATTTATATATTTCACTTTTTTTTTTTAAAATTCGAATTACATGTATAAAAAAACATATATACTTGTTTATGTAAAAAAAATGTCTAAACTCAGGGTGTCTCCCATATTCATTTTATGGTTGATAGAAGATTAATCCCTATTCGGATCGAGAAGCGTGATAGTAAAGCCCTCCCAATATTGATGACTCCCAATACTCGAACCATATTTCACTTCTTACTAGATCTATCAAAGGATTTGGTTGTCTTTTCAAATCCGAAGGCTTACTTGATTTTTGCAAGCTTGAGCAAAAATATAAAGCTAAAAAATTTGATTTGAACAAAAAAATGAACCCATTTAAAAAAATATAGGATCTTGATTCCAACAATCAAAATATGTTCTCGCTCGATTTTTTAATTATATAATATTTTATAGTTATATATTATATGATTTATATAATGTAAAAAATATTAAAAATTATATTAAGTTGTACATATTTAAAATTTATAATAAAAAATTAAATTAAAAAATAATATTTAAAATATATATATATATATGAAAAAGTTTATATTGTATCATATACAAATTTGAGCGATTTTGCATAAATTTGAGGTGAAATTATCAGATTTGATCAACATTAAATAAATACACATCTATTATCTATTATTAACATTAAAAATTATCCCTTGAATGAATGAGAGAAGAAAATTGAGAATTTTGGATCCTTGCTTAATTAACAACTAAGCATAGGTATTAAGGGAGTTGGGGGGTTAGTTTGGGTATTCTTAAATTTATTTTTTTTATTAAGAAAGAAACAAAGAAAAGAAAGGAAAATAAGATAGAGAAAAAATTGTGTTCGAATTTTTTTTGTTTGTGTTATTTTTTGTATTCAAAATATTATAAATTTTATACAATTTTTACACACTGATAATTCGTTTTATGTAAAATTTGATACGTCGTATTCATATTATTTTTTGTGTCGTGTTCGTGTTATTTTTTCGTATGTTCAAAGTATTATAAATTTTTACATATTAATAATTCATTTTATATGAATTTTGACACGTTTATATTTGTGGTGTGTTCGTATAATTTTTGTGTTTTATCGTATTTATATAAATCTATATTATTATTTAAAAAATATTAAAAGTTCATGGTTTGAGCCTTTCCACTTATAGTCAATCAAAATTTTGTTGAATGCTTAGTACAAATAATAAATAAAATTATTAATTATTATATTAATAAAATATTATTATTATAAATAAAATATTATTTAATTTTAAAAACTACTTTATGGTCAATCACTCAATTGTTAGTAAAATTTATAAAAATAAATAAAAAGAAAGGAAAACTAAAGAAAAAAAAATGCTATACACTAGCTATAATAATTCAGAAAAAGAAACGAAAGAGTGCACTTTGAAATTTGAATGGATTTGATTGGAATTGGTACAAAGCTATATCTTTGTCTCCAATGCAACATCGCACCTAGATCTCTCATGGATAAGATAGTTCGTTCGACTCGAAATAATATTTTTTTATTAAATAATATTTTTTATTTAATTTTAATTATAAAAAAATAAAAAACATATTTTTTAATCAATGAACAATAAATTTAAACCTAACGAATCAAATTTGAATAAAAAATATAAAAAAAATTAAATCACGATTCGATGCGATCCATAAACAAATTTACTCCCACCTAATCCAAGACAGAAAGGGTCCGGTGATTTTGGTGAAGGCTGAAGGGGGACCATTTTGTTAAATGTCTTAATTCAAGACATGTGTCCATTTCCCACTGCTATTTGTCGGATCCTCCTATATTTTAATTCGTTAAGGATCGGACCAAATGGCCCCAAAAATTTATCGTCCCAAACAGCTCGAATAACACATGAACCGATAAAACAATCACCCTTAGAAATTGTAAATGAATTATTAACATCCAACTTTCATACATTAGATATTCATCTATGGAATTGAATCAAATTTAAATAATAATAAAAATTTATTCGGATTTGATTCATTGAAATTAAAATTTTATTTTATTATTGAAAATATATTAGAATATTAAAAAAATATTTTTACAATTAAATTTAAAATAAAATTTTATTAATGAAATAATAATTCAAGTTAAATTGAAGCAGTTTAAATTATAAAAAATTTTATTTCAAATTTGATCTAATTTTGATCAGATCTATCAACGGACGAACGAGTAACCCACCCGGTCATGCTTATAACATCCGTCTTAAATTAAATCTTTTGTTTTCTTATTTAAAAGAATATATATTTGACCGTCTTCTTAAAAAATACATGCACAAATTATTTGATTAAATAATTTTATTAAATAATTAAATCTTTTGTTTTCTTATTTAAAAGAATATATATATATATATTTTATTTATTCTGTTGCTAATCTATCTTTTTATTCTCCAATAATCCTTTGTCAGAGTAAATTTGCCCATGCTCTTGTGAAATAATTATTTTTGTACATATTTATTCAGTATTTTAAGGTTGTTAAAAAGTAAATTTAAAAATAAAAAAAATTATTCAAAGAAAATTGAATAAACACATATTCAAACATAATTATTTCATGATATAAAATTCAATAATAAATTTTGTTTTATATAAAAAATTTAATTATTTAGTTTTAATTTTTAAAACTAGTACATTTGTTTTTTATCTATATACATTTTAATTTTAGAATCACAAAGTAATAAAATTAATAACACCCTAGTGAAATTTAATTATTATTTTGGTTTTTAAGTGCACAACTACTTTAAGGTCATGCATGCCATCGGAGAAATTTATTTATAAAGTAAAATTATTCCCTATCCCTTGGATCTTCAAAACTCTCATTTATATTAATATTTAAACATATTTTTTCAAATAAATGATATATTAGTAGAATGTTAAATTTTTTATTTTAATAATTAGAATTCAATTTTTTATAATCTAGAGGTAAATTTTTTTATGTCTTGTTTATACTATTTGAATCACTATATAGTTTTTCTATTTAATCACTTTGCAATTAATTATCAAGCTGATGTTTGATATATATTGCATAATAAAAATATTATAAAAAGGGAATTATTATGAATGCAATTATTCCAAAGAAAGTGATTAAAGTTATAACTGTCCCACAAAATATTCTAAAATATTGAAGCCACTACTTGCCATGCCATTTCCTTGGATATTGTCCTGTAAATATTTACTATTTTTTTTTATTATTCAATGCTTTTAAGATATTTGTTAAATTATTATTTTTAATAATATTTTATATTAAATATAATGATTAATGATTAATTTCATGAATTAAAAATTATAATGTATTTTCGTTTTTAATACATTGATAGTCAAGTTTTTAACTCCATAAACTAGTTTAAAAAACTATCATATATCTCATTTTTTTTATTTAATTTTTTAATTTTTTATTATATACTTAAAGATATGTGTCATATTTTTAAATCTATTTATAAAATTTCTGATAATATATGAAATAATTTTTAATATAATAATCTTGAAAAAAATATTTTTAGAACATTTATTAGAAAAATCGAAAATATATATATATATATATATATATATATATATATATAGACCCAAATTGCCACTTGTTTTGCAATTGAGCTGTGATCCTTGTCCCTCAGTGCTGAATAACAACATCAAGCAAGCTTATATTATCTTGATTGATTTGAAGCTGATTAATCATAGATATGCCCCTCCCACAAACAAAGGATAATATTCTTTACAACTCCATTTCCTTGTCTTTTTATTTTTTATCACTCCTTGTAAATCATTGTTTTTTTTATATTAGTCCATATGATATAATCAATTTTATATACAAATATTAAAAATAGTATCCCACCCTCTGGGTTGCTATAATCTCTTTGATAAAAAAATAAAAATAAAAATAGTGGTGAGACAAAAAAAAATATTTTATTCATAAGTTAAACTACACCAAGTAATCTAAACCCTATGTAATCATCTTATTTACTTATGATAATTACTAATTAGTAAAAATAAAGAAATAAATAGAAAATTTATACTTGATGTATTGTCAATCTGAAATTTCATTTTTCGTTAATAAATCAGATTTTCTTATATTACTAAAGTTTTTAATAATAACAGTTATGTGATTTATTGATAAAATATTAAACTATTAATTTTAATAATCAAAATTTAATCTTTACAAACTTCAAGTACTAAAGAAATATAATTTTTGATGATGTGGCAAATTCTTGTTTGCATAGTGGTAATAATCAATTATAAACTTAATAATATTTAGATTTATTTAAAAATCATATTATTTATTTAATTTAATAAATTCGATTTGAATTGAATTACGTGTGAGATTGATAAATATTTTATATATAAATGTAAAAAAAAAAAAAAGAAGAAGAGAGAAACATAAAGGCAAATGTATGGGCTAGATTGGGATGATAGGCTCATGTCCATGCAAATTCCATAAGTGAGCATGGGGAGTGTATCTGACAAATGAAATTGGGTAAATATTGGAAAGAAGAATCTGACCACAAACAACTTTTTAAAGCAAGAGGTGAAATTAAAAAAAAAAAAAAAAAAAAAAAAAAGAAAAGAAAGAGACACAAACATTTTTATAGTATCTTTTTGTGGGACTTTACAGTAAGTACTGTTTGCTTTTCCCTGTCTCTTTGTGTTCTTAATGTTCTCTCTCTCTCTCTCTCTCTCTCTCTCTCTCTCTCCACTCATTGATTTGTAGCTGTTGATAGTTGAAAGTTGAAACCCTGGAAGAGCCCAAAATTCAACAAACACTGGTTTGTGTATTATCTACTTTCTCTCTTTTTTTTCCTTTTTTTTTTTGGGTTCTGACTTTGCTCCATCACCCCATCTCTCTAACCTCTGCTTTCCCATAATTGTTCACCTCCTTCCTCTCTTTCTTGGCAATCTTATCTCCATTTACTAACTTTTTCTTCTTGAACAATCACTGTACTATTTGTGGTAAAAACTAGAACCAAAAAAAAAAACCCAATAGCTTCCATAAAGCTTACAAAGTAGCATATCACTCAACTATACTTTGCTGCTTCAAAAATATACCAAGTAAGAATCTTGTTTTTACCAACTATCTCATAGGCTATGGATTTGATTTGATTTTTCTTTGGGGTTAGCTTTTGTTTTATGTTACTGATTTTAAGCTTCAGTTTTTGCACTGTTTATTTTCATGTTCTTGATTTTTTTTTTTTTTTGAAAAAATAAAACTTTACTCTTGTTTTCAGCTGTGGATTTTGTTGACTTTTTTTTTTTTCCCTTGGCTTGTTAGTTGAATGGTCATATGGGATTTTCTGTTTCCTGTTTCTTTTCATGACTTCTGTTTTTTTTAGTAATTTTGGATGCATTTTCCATGTCAATTTTAGCTGCTGATTATTATGCATTTGGTTAAAAATTGGACAGTCTTCTAATCTGACCATAAATCATTATCAGTTGTGTTTTACATTCTGAACTTAATGGTGTTTCTTTTTTACCATAACAAAGAGAGGAAAAACAAAAAAAAATAGAAATAGTTCTGAAAATGGTTCTTTCATTCCACTGTTCTTATAGAGAGAAGTTTGGAGAAGAAAAACTGAGGTGTGGAATTTAAAAGATGAAGAAAAATATCTGGTTAGGGTAGTAACATGAAGAAAGTAGCTAAATTGAGAATTATAGTCTATATTATCCAGATTCGGTTTCTTGTATAGAGTTCGGTCGTTTTTACGAGTTCCATCGGTTTATTTAGTTTTTAAAATTTTAGAACCGAACCGATCGAATGCTTACCCTTATGTCTAGCGCGATATTCTTCATTCAACATCATGCTTGAGAAGGAAATGGAATCAAGTATGTAAAATTTTTTGTATCTCCCTTAATTCTCCATAATTTTTGCACTGTGTTTCTTGCTGTATGGAATAAAGCATCTTGTCGCATTCGTGATTAATGCTCCAAGGAAGCATATGATACTATTTTCTTCTGTATATCTACTTTTACATGTGACTTAACCATATGAAATTAAGGAGAGCAAGTGTAATTTTCCTGGCAATAAAACTCTGGCATGTATCATGACAACTTGCAATCATCTTAGATCTTTGGAATTGCTAGTTTCAATTCTCCAACACACATTAGGCTCATTTATTTGCTTAGCTCGTTGCCTCAACCTGACTCTAATTTCTTTAATTCTTATGATCTCTTGTATATGCAATAAAACCGGTCCTCGCTTTTATTGGGGCTTTATCAGTGCTTCTCACCTCAGAATATGTCTTGTGTTGTATGTATCATGGCAATGGGTCCTTGTGTACCATAACCCGACCTGGTAGTATATCTTATGTTACTTAGACTCGGGAGTGAGTGTCGGATACGGGTATGCTCAATTTTTTCTAAGTTTTTTCATATATTTGGAGGATCGTACCTCCATACCCATGTCCGAATATGTGTTGGACACGGGTGCTTCAGGGAAAATGAAGAGTCGGAATAACATACAATATTAACGCTCGAAATCTACATGTTGCCCCCTCCATCATGAAGAACTGATGTCCCCCTATTCTATTGCAAGGAGAAAACTAGAGACTATGAATTGTTATGCTTGAAACCAACTTTTTTATGTCTTTATAAACACCAGCAGACCATGTTGTCCTCAAACTAATTAAAGGCAGAGAATCCTCTTCGGCAAAAAGAAATTTTTGTTATCAATTATTTCGTTGAACTGCTTATGAAGCTGGAAAATTTTGATTTTAGGAAAGAGTAATGAGAAACAATAGAATAGATTAAACATTAGGTTAATTTTGAGTTGATGTAGCTGAGGTAATTACTCTTTATTCCAATGCATTCCTAGTGTTGCCGATTATCAGACAATTTGCTCCATATATTTGATGTAAAACAATTTTTTCTAGTTGGCAATCAATATTTCTTCTTTTTGGCTAGAGGGCAACTGGTATATGTTTTCAAGAGAAATCAACATATTTCTATTTTTGGAAATATTTACTTAGATGTTTATAAGGGGTGTGGAAAGTCTAAAAGAAAGTTTAGAGTATTTTCGTGGTGGAGAATTTTCATATCATTGTCAAGTTATGTTGCTTGAATCTATATGTTATTCGGACTTGGATGTAAGTGTCGGATACGGGTATTTTCAATTTTTTCATGTATTTGGAGGGTCCTTGGAGGATCATATCCTCATACCCATAGGCTTGAAAAATGAAGAGTCAGAACAACATAAGCTTGAATGCTTGTTTTTAGTGGAGTATATTGACAAGCTTGTGTGAAATAAAGTAGAATTTCTATCTGCATCTGGTCTGCAAGAAACAGAAAAACCTGAAATCTTGAACAGAAGGGATATAAAATATTTCTGACCGAGAAATTTCTTTGTTGCTCGTTGATCTGTTAGTGGATAGTTGCATCCTCTCTATCCTCACTATCGGGTTTATCATATGTGTGAACGTTTAGCTTTATCATCTTAGCAAGAAATTACGGCCTATTGCGATTGGTTCATATTTTGATTCTGTATGGCTATGCAATGTGTGTGCTTGTTAAGATTTATTGAATGGCATTTGTGTTCCTGTATGTGTATGTGGAGATTGTTATATATATAATTTAATAAACTATGTCGTCCATATTTCAGGGTTGGATTTTTTTTTTTTTTAATCAAATGGAAGTTGATGTGTTCATGGTAAACATGATGTATTGCATGCCAGTATGACAATCACGAGAGACTCGAATAGACCTTCCATCTATGTTGTTCCGACTCTTCATTTTTCTTTAAGTACCCGTGTTCGACGCATATTAGGACATGGGTATGGGGATTTGACCCTCCAATGATCCTCCAAATACATGGAAAAACTTAGAAAAACTGAACATACTCATGTCGGACAGATACCTGTATCCGACACTCACAATCGAGTCCGGATAACATAGCCTCCATACACAACTCTGACCCTTTTAATCTTTCTTTCTCACTTTTAAACTTCAGCAAATAATCATTTTTTTTCGTACATGCAGGTGTTGAAGAGCTAACTAATTAGTACTGTATCATTTTCATACCGGATATCAAAAAGCACTAGACGTTGCTACTTTACCTGAGAATGACACCGCCAAACCCCAGGTTAGAATCCGAAAACGATTCAGAAGCAAGTAGCCATGTGGTTTCCAACATATCTGCACACGAAGCATCCCCTGATCACTCAAAGGATAGCACAACCACTACTTCATGCCTCACAAATCCTGTAAATGCTCAACCAGATTCAGGGTCTGTTTCCCTTGACCTGACTCTCCATTTCAGTGCAAATGATGCTGAGATGAAGGGCAGTACTGGCGAGACAAGTAGCGAGATAGCAATCAATACTACTTTGTCAGCCACTGTCCCAAGGGTTTTCTCTTGTAATTATTGCAGGCGCAAGTTTTATAGTTCACAGGCACTGGGTGGACACCAGAATGCTCATAAGAGGGAGAGGACAATGGCAAAGCGTGCAATGCGGATGGGGGTATTGTCCGATAGGTATACAAGCTTGGCGTCTCTGCCCCTTCACGGTTCTGCATTTCGGTCGCTCGGGATCAAAGCTCATTCTGCTATGCACCAAGGAATCATGCCATCCCAGAGGCCTCTAGATACAACAAGAGCTGGAGCAAGGTTTGATCAAGGGTATTTCGGAATGCCAATATTCATCGAAGATGACGATGTTGACTTGTTTTGGCCAGGGAGTTTTAGGCAGGTGAATGAAAGGGTTGGTTGCAACCAGGCTTTGGATTTTGCTCAAAATTCAACTCAAAGTTCAAATATAGGTTTTGTAGCAATGGCATCACCACCAAGAACAGATTCATCTTCGCCCGATCTTACTTTGAAGCTCTAACTTTTTTTAAGGTTCCTTCTCATCTAAACCTAATGCATTAGCAATGGCTGCTAGCTCCTAAGATTAACAGTTTAATTTTCGATTTTTCATCCGCGCCATCGGTTTGCTGCTGATGTGCAAAGTTTGGGGTATGAAATGAAAAGCTATAGCTTGCAGTGAAGATGGTTATGATTGATTTTAGGCTACATTTGATGCACTAGATTATGAGGATTATCGAAAGCATTTCCCTGTCTGAGTTAGCTGGAATATTATCTACAATCTGAACATTTTGCTTTTGGGAGGCTATAAACTTGCATGTATTCTGCTTTATGTAGCAAATATTCTGCTTTCGGAGCTTATGTGACTGAGGATGTGAAATATTTTATTCATCCAACAAGAATTATATGATAGGTTAAGTTTCTTTGTTCTTATTTGCACCAATTCATGGTATTGAGGCAGGATTTTAGGCATAAATTCTGGGATAAGTTGGGCCTATCACCTTTCCTAGTTCGGATGAGGTTTAGAGATTGGAAAGCCATCCAAGCTGCCAAACTCAAACTAGATTAAGGGTTAATTTAGCATTGTCAATGTTTAAAAAATATAGTAAAAGAATGTGGTTTAAAATTTTTTAAGTGTTTTAGATTGTTGTGATGAATTGAAATGTAAAGAAAGATATGCTTAAAATAATAAAGGCTAAAATAATAAAAGAAACTTTGAACTTTATCATTTTATTTAGATAAGTCTTTATACTTTTATTACACTCAAATAAGCTTTTAACTTTTCATTTGTATCCAATTAAACTCTTAGCCTTTAATATGTATTCAAATAAGTCTCTAACCTTTAATTTATACTTAAATAAACCCTTAACATAAATTTAGATATGCAAGGTTAATAAAGTTATTTTATCAAAAACTTTTTCAAACTACAAAAACATCATTTTTTTTTTTGGGTTTTTAGTTTGGATTAACAAATCATGATTCTAACAGTAAAAGTCAAAAAAATTTATTCGTTTAATATTGAGATTACGGTCAAACATAACTTTTAACCTCAAAAACCGTGCTAACAGCAATTCTAATTGGGGGCCTAAATCCTACTGCTAAGCCCTTGGCAATTAGGAAAATGTTCCTATTTTTCTTATCCAGGATCTGCATATTGAAGCCAAAACTTTAATGTTCTTTCCAGAATTATATATCAAACAGATGGAACTCATTTGCTAAGATACAGTAGATCCAACTGCAGAGAAGAAGAGTTAAAAGTTAAAACATCATTTAGAAGTTTAGAAATAGAAAATAGTAGCTAGGTTCAGGAATTATGGTCTGCAAAATATTAAGCCCTCAGCACGCTCTTTCTTTTGAGGAACTTTTTTTTCTTTTTGAAAGATCCGTGGATCTGTGTATGCGTGTTGTGTTTTATATATTTTTTTCGTATTAATCATATAAATATAAATACAATATTAATTATTATATGTGTCAAAATATTAAATACGAATATAATATGTGTATTAAATATTTTTGCCCCACATCTTACAATAATGGACCTAAAATTGATTGAAAAGAGACAAAGAGAAGAATAGGTACGAAAGTAAAATATATAAAGCAGAGCTTCTTGACAAAATGTTAACAAAACAATACACCATCCTTATTTTTTTAGAAACAAATATATTATTATTTATTAAAATCATGATAATTTTAATAAGTATAAAATTTTATATAATTAATAATCATGCATTTTAACTTTCTCATATGAAGGGTCTGATTATATCTGTCCAAAGATTTGATAGATCTGATTCAAATTGGGTTGGACTTGAGATAAGTTATTTTAATCTGTTTTGATCCGATTTGATTCGAATTATTATTTAATAAATAAAATTTTTTTATTTAGATTTAAATTTAATTATAAAAATAAAAATAAAAATATATTATTTTAAATAATAAAACATGTTTTTTAGATCCGACAAATCGAACCTTCGATAAAATTTTTACTATTCAAACTTAATCAGATCCTATTCATAAATAACACTAAATCTGATCTCACTTTCTTATATTCTTGAATTAGATTATTGTATGCTTAAAGAAAGAAAGAAAGAAACTGATGAACAACAAGTTTTCTAGGTTGTTTACGAATCTAGAGGAAAAGTAAACTTAATACTTTACACCAAAGCACATTTTATCATAAGATTCTCATTATAAATGATACCTTTCTTCATGAAGAACTATTATATATGAGAATATTAATATATAGTCATCACAGTGCTTAATAATATAAGTAAATTAGTAATCATAACTGTCATTGGTATAACTTTTATTTTTGTTATTGTGAGTAGTATTATTTATTTAATTTTGAATTTGAGAAAAGGGTTTGAATTGAATTTTTGAATGTACAAATACATATTTATCTACCATTAAATCAAGTATTAGTTGTTAATATAGGTTGTTTTTTTATAAACTATTAGATGTATTTTTATATTTTGTTTGACAATTTTTTTTTAACGGTTCTAAAGATGCATGTATTTTTCATATTGATTTAATATATTCAAAATTTTATTGTTGAAATATTGTTCACAAAGATCAAATCTTGATTGATAAAGAAATAAAAAAAAATTATCAACTAAATTAATTCCTTTGGAGTGTATAACTTTTTTTTTGTTATATTTACTTTTGAAGTATAGCCTTTTCTATTATTAATTTTCATTTATGTTACTTGAATTTATGGAGTTTTGTTAAAGGGGTGGCATTTACTTCAAGGGACAGTGGTGGGAAAATTGCATCTACTCAAAATTTGAAAATAATAAATGTAATTAGGTTTTATAAATACTTCTATCATCTATATTGAATGCAAAAATTAAAATTAAAAAAAAAAAAAAAGAAGGCCAAAGTCGAGGAAAATTAGAAAGTGTTAGAAGTCGAATTTCAATCTTATAAGAATTCATCTTTCTAAAAAAAAATAAATGTGGACTAAATTGATTGAAGTTCCCAAAAATCAAACTTTAGAACTCCGATTAATAAGTAATTAAAAAATCGAGGTCTTGTTGCTAATCAGTATTTGTTTAGCCTACCTTTTGAAGCTATTCATCTATTTTTTTATACAAAAAAACAAGTTGTAGTTTGGGAATAGAGAAAATGATTATAAATGCTAAAATTCGAATCGCATACCTGCTAGATATCATTTTTTATGAATGATTGTATAAATCAATTGAACTAATCCGAGATTCAGCTATTCACCTACTTTAAAAACGCACAATATGAACCAAACAATCTTTTGACAAACATAACTTTCAACTTTCGTAAAAGTTGAAAATGAACTCGTATAAAAGCTAAAAATGAAGGCTCCAAATTAGAGCTTTTGTATTGGAGGACAAATATTTACATTTCAAAGCTACTTTAAGTAATTGAAGTGTGTTGTCATTAAAGTAATTATGTTAATTTAATGAATTCATGTTAATTATTTTAATTCATTTGTGAAATTTAACAATTTTATCACCTTATTCTCGATATATATATATATAATATATATATATATATAAAAGATAATTCTTGAAGACATATAATTATATGTAGTTTGCATGTGCAAGGATTTGATTAGCATTAGTTTGACTCCCTTATTTTGTTCCTAAGTTTGTGATTGCTTTTGGTTGGATTCTTATTTTGTTCCTAAGTTTGTGATTGCTTTTGGTTGGATTTGGGCTGTTGAATAATTGAATAAACATACCATTTCTTTAATCCTTAAAGTCACTCTCATATGGCAACGTGGGTTGATTGAGTACTCATTAGTATCTTGACAAATATTACGGTTCGAGTCTCACCAGCAGTCTCACTTGATAAGTTATCTGTAAGTACCACTGTTAACCCTCTTTGGAACCTGTGACATATCTTGACCTTGAACTAGGATAGCCTCCCCTCACCTAAACTTTTATGTACCGAAAAAAGTCACTTTCATATGTTCAATTAAATTAAAAAAATTGCTAACGAATGTGTTAAGGACACTCTTTAAAATTACTATATATATTAATATTTTCATGTATTATATTAAAAATGATAAATAAAATTATCAACTATTACATTTAGTACTAAGATTTTACTAACAAGTACTCTTATGATATTCTTTAAGATTAGTTAATTCATTATTTATAGTAATAACATTGTATTAAATGTAATAATATACAAATTTATTTGTTTCCAATGGATTAGTAGAAAATATTATTATATAATAACTTTAAAAAAATATCTTTAAAGCACTAATTAGTAAAATCTTTAATATAATGTTATTATTATATATAAATAGTATATTAATTAATTTAAAAAAATATTATAAAAATACTTATTAATAAAATTCTTAAAATTATTAATTTAAAGTGTATCTGACAGCTCAAATTAAAACTTAAAAATATTATATTTGGTCCGACCAAGTCCAATGTTTTTGGCCGGCCTTGGGGTTAGGACTTAGGAGTAGCACTCCTTACGTATCAAAACGTCCTTTGGTCTCTCCCAAGCATTATCCACACCACAAAATTACATTTGGGAAGAAAATCCTCAATGTCTCAAAATTAATGCTAATTTAATTCTGAATTCGCTTAATTGGTGTTTACGAGTATCCATTAAAAATTATTTATTTATTATTTTAAATTTTTTTATATTTAATATATTATTTTTTTTAATTTAATAAAAAATAATATATTAATTATATTTTTAAAAAAAATATATTATCTTAATCAATATCACTAAACATTGATTAACATTTTCTTTTAACTTTTTTATAGTTTAAAAAACTCTTTAAGTTATTTTTTAAATCGTATAAAAATTCATTGAATTTTGAAATTATACATCATCCTATAATCATGCCTTTGAATTCTTAATTCAAACATAAGAAAATAATTATTTGTAGTTAATGTTTTATTATTATTAAAGGTGCATGTATCTTTTGTTTAAATAATTGGATTAAAATCTTTTTTTTTTTCCAAATTATTTCTTAAAATGTGTGCATTTTTTTTTAACAAACCAATGGTAATAAAAAGTGGAATAAATTACAAAATTGTTTTCTTCTAAAAAATAGGAACTTCATAAAAGAAAAGGCTTTTCATTTTGATGGGAATTTTCTTAAACAAATCCATCAATTGAATAAAGTTATTGAATAAAGTTTGAAATTTCTATATAAGTCATCTTAATTTCAAAATGCCTTCCTCTTACCTTCCTAGAATCCCTACATGTTACTTCAATCTTAGAAAGTGAGAATGGAAACAAATAACTTCAATTTTGGAAACAAATTGAGACATGGCATATGGCCATCTAGGGTAGTGAGATTTCCATAAAAATTTCTCAAACATGTTGCTTTCCACTTTTAAAATCATGTACCTAAAATCTTGACTTTTGGGTGTTTTTAACAAGAAAAATCACAGTGTAGGTGGCCCATGATTGAAATAGGACACCCTTGACAAATTATCATATCCCATGTAGATGATTGCAATAATCAAATTCACAAATTATCAAGAGAATTTATACTCAAGACTTTGAAATACTAAAGAACTTCAATTTGAAACCAATTTTAGTCCTTAAAAATTGTTACATTATTGAAATTGAAGTTTAACCCACTTGATTCATGTAATCACTTTTAAGAAGTGACATTCAGCAAATTTGACATCCAAATTTCAGTATGTACAATCTCTTTCCTCATCTCCAGACTTAGATCTCCTTCGTAATAAAAAAAAATTTACTACATTATTAAAGGGTACACAAGCTTTGGTTTTAAAATTCTTTTCTATAATGATAATAATAATAATAATAATAATAATAATAATAATAATAATAAAACTTGGTATATGCCATGTGAAGCAAAATGAAGACCCACAATAATTTTGAATCATTTTCTAAGTTATTGGATAAATGTGTGTAGTTCAATTTTGTTGTATTTGTAGTGTTGTGTTAATGTTGAGTCATTGCCTCTAAAGTTCATAGTGATTTGCTTTGGCTTTGCCCATATTTCAAGGGGAAAACAATAAGAAACAAAGTTGGGAATAGGCAAAGCTTATTGGACCAAGCAATTAGACAAATAGGGTGCCCACTTGACCTGGAATAACATGTGAATCAATTGACTTGACCCTACCCAAAAACAAATATATCTAATTCTATTTTTTGTCTTAATTTTTTTTTTATTGTCCCTTTAATGCATATTTGATTTATTTTGAGCAAGTCATTCGAAATTGGGACTTGCAAATCTGATTTGTTGGGTGCAACTAGCAAAACAGAAGATTTGAGTATACCTTAAACCTTAACGTTGAAGTAGAATGGTTTGGAGTAAGCATAGTTGAAAAGATTGGATTGGATTAGTCGGATCGATTTAATTGAGAATCGAAAGTTTATTTGTTCAAATATGGTATTTTAAATTGATGATTTATTGAACCGATAAAAAATTAGATAAAATCAATAAAAAAGAAGTTTTAAGTTATTTTATTATTACTATTATTTTTTTTTGTAAGTAATGAAATTTAAATTTTTTAATTTATATTAAAGATCATTTTATTAAATTAAATACATATTTTATTAATTATTTAATATTAATTTTTTAAATTAAATTAACATGTATAATCAATCATATTGATAATAATTTTTTTTATTGATTTGACATTCGATTCAATTTTTTCATCATTAAAAATAAATTCGAGTTGTGAATCCTCGTAATTAATATAGTGATATCGACTAAAAATGCACTCCAACCAAGAGAAATTTTAAGTTGAAAAATATCAATAGAAGAGGGAAAAGAAAAAAATATGTTAAAGAATCCAAAAAAGTATCAATCCAAATACACATTAAAATTTCTTTCAAAATTTATATTATTTACACACATAGTCTCTCTCCTTATGATTTCATACCATTGATTGGATCATATTTGGATAGCAAAAAAAATGTATTTGTTCAAAGCTTGCCCGATTCGGTTTATCGGATTCGAAAAACTCATTTCATTATTTAAAATATATTAAAAAATTATTTTATATTATTTTTATATTTTATAATTAAATTTAAATAAAATATAATTTTTTATTTATTAAATAGTAATTTAAATCATATTCGGTCTAAAATATCATGTCCAAATCAATTCAATTTAAGTTGAGTCACTAACCAAATAAGTAATCCGATCATTGGACAAATTTATAAAAAATATTATTGTTTTTAATAATGTCTGGTTCATAAAAAAAAAAAAAATGGCTCACTAATAACTTTTAAGACCTTTTCTATTTATTCTAACATCATTCGAACTGAAAAAAAAATGCTTAAAAATTGTAGTATGATATAAATATATATTTTTTGGTAATTAATAAAAGTCTAGTAGTAGAATTTTTAAATCATGGTAAATAGGAAACTTCTCGTCACCCCAACTCTCAAATTTCTCTTTTCCCCATTATGAGAAATTTCTTTGTTAAGCAGTAGCATTGACTTAATTCAACATCATTTTTTCCATGTATCATGTATAAATCTGTAGTAGTTGATTACGCTTAGGTTAATTCGTATTTGTGTTATTTTTATATATTATAATCATATTAAAAATATTATATATTTATATAAATTTTATTAATAATTTATATTATATAAATTTTAATATATTTATTTATTTATCTCATATTTTTATTATTTTTTTTCATATCGTATCTAAAATTATTAAATTTAAATTAAAACAAAAGCTCAAAATTTTTTTTTCTTACATAAACAACATTAAATCACCCAATTTACCCTCCATAACTTAGACATCACTTTTTCATATATATATATATATATAATTATTATTCTGTACGTCAGTGAATTTTTTTAATTTCACAAGTAAAATTTACATATTTTTATAATTTTTCATATGATTTATATATTTTTAATTCAATCGTCGTATTTCATATTTTATTTATTTAAATCATGCACGTTAAATTTTGAATAAATTAAAAATATTTAACTATTTTAAAGATAATTCCCAATTTTTTTCGCTCATTTTTTTTAAATGGCAGGGTCAACACTCAACAGTGTTGAAAATGTAAGACAAAAGACAAAAAAAATATTGTATTAATATTAATTAAATTTAAATGTTAGAATTCGAGTATTTGATTTAGTAAAAAATATACATTTTTTCCCAAATTAGAATGATCTTTATTTAAAAAATATAATTAATATTACTTTTCATAAATTAGAAGAAAATAATGTATTACATAAAAATATTTTTGAAGATAATATATTAATCAGTATTTATAAATATCTCTCAACCATAAAATTAAAAAATTGAAGAAAAACAAAAAAGGAAGACTTTGAATAATGAACCATTTTATAATTAAAGGTATAAACGCTTTGAAATTTCCAGCCGTTGTTGCAGAGTCTTATGGTGTGCTAAAGAAGAAGGAAAAAAAAAAAAAAGCCAAAAATAAAGCACTCTTAGATGCTTTCCAAAATTTCCATTTTGACCCTCCATTTCTACTTCTCTATTCTATCTCCAATCTCCCTCTCTCTCTGGTAAGTTAAGTCTCTCCCTCTTTTTGTTTTTCTTTTTTGTTTCTCTGTTTCTGTGTGGTTGTGATAAAGCCATGTTTGGAGGGAAAGATCTCTCAAGTAATCTCCCTTGTATAGGAGATGAAAACTCTCAAAGCAAGGTTTCACGTTTGTTTCAAAACAAGGAGAGTTCTGTTGAAAAAATGAGTTTTTTACAAAAGGGTATTGATTTTCTTAGAGAATCAAAGGTGGGTATTGATGGAGGCTACCCTTTACCAAAACCTTCGAAGCCTGGGAATTCTGGTTCCCATGGCCAGGAACTCACTCTTAGCTACCTTTGTGAAAATCCCAAACTGGGTTTTTGTTCTGAGAAAGAGTTTCCTGGGAAAACCCTGTTGGAAAAAGTTACTAGTTACAAAGGGAAAGAAGTTGTTGATTCTGAGAATTCAAATCAAGATGAGAAATGGGTTGAAAGAGATTTCTTGAGTTTGAGTGAAAGTAAAGGAATTTCTTCAAAAAGAGAGGTAGAGGAAGAATTTCAAGAAAGTGAGAACAGTAATAGGGAGAAAAGGGCAAAGCTTGAAACTTTGAATCTGTCTCTAGCTTTACCTGATGTCTCTCTCTCTTTAACTGCATCAAATGCTTTGCAAAATGGTGATCCTCCACAACATAGGTCAAGGCCTAGTAGGAGTATACTGTCTTTGGCTCCATCAACCAATAACACACAAACCACATGTTCTAATGATTTCACTGCTGCTTCATTGTCGTACTCTTATTCTCTGCCATTTTCACATAATCCTAGCTGCTCGTTAACACGAAATTCGACGGAGAATTATGAGTATTCTGTTGGGAAAGATGATCAAATTTGGTGTGGTGGTGAGGGTACTAATGGATCTGTGCATAGTCGATTTAGGCCAATTGGTGATGGAGTTGCTTTGGCCAATCATGGCGGTGCTGCTGGTGGTGGGGGGTTTTCCATGATGCAGGTTAATCGTCAAGTGAATAAGGATTCATGCAATAGTCTTCATAAAACTACTAGTTCAGATAATCATTCCTTTTTCCCATCTGAATTGCCTGCTAAGCCACGTGTAGATAATCATTCAGGGGATTCAAGGAGGTGGGATTCTGAGAATTTGAGAGTTTTGGAGAGTAAGGATGGAGGGAGATCTGGAAAGATTTCTAGACCGGAGAGAATTCTTCGTGAGATTGTGTCGGAGTCGATTCTTGCCATGGCTCAAATAATGCAGGAGCTGCCTGATGAAACGCTTGAACTGACCAAAGAATACCTGAGGAATCTTATATCAACGCCAGAGAAGAAGGAAGAATTAATGGGACTTCAAAACCGGCTTGAGAGGAGATCTGATCTTACCAAGGAGACTCTCTCAAAGTGCCAGAAGGACCAGCTAGAAATTTTAGTTGCACTGAAAATGGGCCTTAAAAGCTTCTTGTCTGCAAAAATACAGCTTCCCATGACAGAGCTGCTGGAGATTTTCTTGTTTATGAGATGTAGGAATCTGAATTGCAAGAGTTTGCTGCCTGTTGAAGACTGTGATTGTAAGATATGCTCAGGAAATAAGGGGTTTTGCAGTTCTTGTATGTGTCCTATCTGCTTGAATTTTGATTGTGCTAGCAATACTTGCAGTTGGGTTGGTTGTGATGTTTGTTCCCATTGGTGCCATGCTGCCTGTGGAATGCAGAGAAATCTTATCAAGCCAGGTCCTAGCTTAAAGGGGCCATCTGGGACTACAGAAATGCAATTTCACTGCATAGGATGTGATCATGCTTCTGAAATGTATGGGTTTGTTAAGGATGTGTTTTTAAGCTGTGCAAAGGACTGGAGTCCAGCAACACTGACAAAGGAGCTTGATTGTGTGAGGAAGATTTTCAGGGGCAGTGATGATTCAAAGGGCAAGGACCTGCACATCAAAGCTGATGAGCTGTTCAACCGGCTCCAAAATAAAATGATGTCTGCTACAGATGCATGCAGCATCATTATACAGTTGTTCAACTGTAAGTATCTTTTGTTCTGTCTATTTTTTTCTATGCAAACTTCTTGTCATTATGAAGCACATCAAACGAATTTAACGGAATACGGATATATTGCATCTTGATAAAATGTTCTCCGAGTTTCTTCTCGGTGACCTTCTTGTTGCATGCATTTATATTTTCTTTTGGTTACTAAGGATGATTTTGTTCTAATACAACAGCAGTTTTTATAACTTGCATAGCTCAAATGACTTAGGATTGAAGAGTAAGGGTTTCAATTAAACCATCAAGTACTAGTCTTAAAACTTTCACTTATAAATATGTATGCTATTTATAGTGTTATAATGCAATATACAGCATGTAGCAGTTCAGCACATTAAAATGCCACCTTTTTTATCCTAATGAGAGGATAAATATCCCTAGCATTTGATAATCTCATGATGGGTTGAAATCTCTTGTTGAATTGGAAGCCCTATTCGTTCTCCGTTTCACTATATGCTTCAGAGGCTGGTAGAAAAGCTGAAATATGTACTATACTGATGAATTTCATGTTAAAATACCATTTGGATTTGAACCTGTTTATTCAGTCTTTCTCCCACATTTCCAGCAAATAAAATCTACTTACCTCTATTTTTAATAGATTTAGGTCTTGGCTAATGTAGGAATAACTAAATCACATAGAAAAGGGACCACTTATCTTAGATTTCAACGTGGTTAAGGCGTCAAATAGGATACATTTGAGATTTAGTATCTCTTGGTCCTTATATATCCTGCAGAAGATAATAATTTGTTTACTGACGACAGATCTTCCTTTCCCATGTATATTACTAACTAAGTAAACTAAATATATTTCAGCTATTGAGCTGATTGTTTTCCAAAAGCTGAGGAAACACAAAATAGTGCCTCTCATGTCATTGATCCTTATGTCATCCTTTGAAATTTGAGATTACTAAAATGATTCTGAAACTACAGTAACATAATTTCTGGTTAAAAAATTGCAAATTAAAGGGTTTTCCTCCAGGTTCTTCCTGATGGCTCGTTTTTCTTATCAGAAAATATGTGGCTAGAGCTATTTAGCCTTTTTCCACGTTTTTATATGTGAAAGAAAAAACCCCAAATAAATTGAAACTGCCCTTTAAAAGATGCATTTCCTTTCTGAAAGACTGGATATTTGTTTGAAAATGGTTCCATGTGTGTGATTTTGGTTTATAAGTTGGCCTAATTTGTGATGTACAACATGATTTTACCCAATTCATCTGGTTTGGTTTCATGCGGAGAGAAGAGCACCGGAAGGGAGGTTAGATTATCATGGCTCTTGCTCGACTTGTCTGTGTAACCTCTGTATGCAACACTAGGTTTACTCATACTTTATGTTGTTTTATTATGCAGTCTAATGAGACATTGGCTCGATTTTAAGACGGAGACTGAAAAAATAATGATTACCTTTGGGAGATGCAAGAGTCTTTTTAAAATGAATGAGAAAGTAGTTTATCATGATAACTAGTCGAACCTGAATTAAGGGCTTTTGATGATTGAGTGAACCAATTAGCGAAACAGAGTCCATATGCTATGAGAAGGATGCCTAGTTTTTGTTCTTTAGATTTTTTCTTTGATTATGGCTCCCTTCAACTCAGAATGCACCATTCTGCTTTGATTAAGACCTACGTTACTCGAATTCGGGTGTGAGTGTTGGACACGGGTATGTTTAATTTATTCTAAGTTTTTTCATGTATTTAGAGGGTCATTGGGGGATCATATCCCCATACTAATGTCCGAATGTGCTTCGGACATAGGTGTTGGACAAGGGGACTTCAAGAAAAATGAAAATTCGGAGTAATAGGACCGTTCCTGAATTACATGAATAAGCTAGGTCCTTGTTTATAGTTTCATGCTTTTTTCCCTTATGGAGCTTGTTAGATTGCTGATAATGCCTGTAATTTTATTTTCATGCTTTTCTCAATTTATGATATTCTCATCTTAACTTTTTCTTTTTCCATTTCGGCCGGGACAAATAGACACTGATGGTTTGTCGGACTTTCCTGCCTCTGGTGCATGTTCAAAAGACTTAACGATAACTCAAGTTGACCTTCGAAAAGATGAATCGTCTGTCACACCGGCTACTTCTGTTCCTCCAAAGCTCGTGTTTTACAGCACAAGCTCTTCAAGTGGACGTGATTTACTTCCGAATGACCTCCGCCAGAAGAAAGATCTCAAAACTGCTCTCATGAATGACCTAAAAAGTGAAGACGAGTACCGGTTTGGCAGGTTATCAAACAATGATGGATTCGACAGCATAGAAAGCATGGTAAGGATTAAGGAAGCAGAAGCAATGATGTTTCAAAGCAAGGCAGATGAAGCGCGGAGAGAAGCAGAGAGTTACACGAGGATGATCCGGGCGACGTCTGAAAAGTTGGAAGAAGAATATGCTGAGAAGCTATCCAGACTTCGTTTACAGGAGACTGAGGAAAGACGAAGGAAGAAAATGGAAGAACTAAAAGTTTTGGAACATTCACATTGTGATTATTACAAAATGAAACTAAGAATGCAAGCCGATATTGCCGGTTTGTTAGAGAGAATGGAAGCCACGAAGCAGCAATGGGTTTAACTTTATTTTTTTTTGTTCTTGGCTAATTTTTTGGTTAACAATGAAGCTAAATGTGTGTAGTTTGTTTAAGTTTTCAACCTTCTGGATTCTGCTTGTTCTTTAAAATCAGAAATGAATGATTGCTCAGTTGTGAATTTTTTTTGAATTGTCAACCTTACAGCATTTTTTAATGATAAATTTCAGGCAGTGAAATTTCTCTTGGAATGTCTTGCTCTTGGAGTCTACTGAGTGTTCTAAAAAAAAAATAGGCAGAGCGTTTTTAAAAAATAAGCAGGATGCATTAATTTTACATCGAAAATAAAAAAAGAAAAAGTTTTTGGACATATAATCGCTAGTGCTACTACACACTTCAATAAACCGGTTTTGCATGGTAAAGGTATTGATCATGTGACAAATGGTACGAGAGCTCACCTTTGATCCCAACAGATGGGGTAGGCAAGATGAGTCAGTCGTGACTCCATGCTGAGTGCCCCTGACAGCGTGTAGACAGGGTGAAAAATCCCGTGATGATATGTTACGAGATTGGACGGAGGAGAATGTCATGTCAAGCACTCTAAAAAGTGTGCATTAATCCCATATCAAAAAGATTTTTTTTTTTGGGATATATAAGTACAAGCATTTTACAATTTTACGTCTCAATAAACTGATTTTGCGAAAAGAAGATAATAACCACGTGAAAATAGCTTGAACTGGCAGGTTCGCATCGGAAGTGTCAGCTTAAATTGGTAGTTATAGGTATACCTTGGGATCATGTGGCTGACAAAACATTAAGAGGCCTTGGTATTTCAGGCAGCAACTAAATCAGACAATCTGCTTAGCCATGTCTCGCCAGGCTTTCAAGTTTCAAACCTAACGATTGTTTTAGACACATATCTTTGTGGATAGCGATGTTGGCGATGCTGATAGACTTCAAAGACATGATTGCCCAATATAAAAAAAAAATTAATAATAAATTTATGCTTGTTGCTATCATGATAATAGAATTTATCAAGTTTGGCGTGGCAAAAGAAATTGTTCACCATATCTGCTACTATATAATATTTAGATATTTCGTAAATTGATTCAATTAGTTGAATATTCATTAATGTTTTCGCAAGCATTAAAGTTCGAGTCTTATCAACAATTTCATTTGATGAATGATCTATAAATACTACTATTAAACATCTCTGAAATTTATGACATACCTTAATCTCGGACTTAGATACTCTCTCTTTACCTAAACTTTCGGAAAAAAAAAAAATTCCGTAGCACCAAGAGAAAAATAACAAATGATTGGCACCGTTGAAGTTTTTTATTTTATGAATTGGATTGGAGAATAAAGGTGAATATAGTAATGCGCCACTAACGGTCATGCCCACAAATTATCCTTGGTTGGGTTGGGAGTTGGGACCATTGAAAATTTTCACTTTGACATTTGATCTCAAAGGGACCACCTAACATGTCACGGTTCACGTTTCAAATCCAAAAGACATTATTCCATCCTATCTCTTTTCGATATAGGATTGTGATATTCTTTCTCGTCCAATCATACAACGCCTCGGTCATAAAGATAAAATATTTCACTTTGTTTCGGATTTATTTCGATTTTGATGATATTTCTCATAGAATCACATCAGATAAAAATTGAGTAGATTTCGATATTATTTGTCACGAGTCGATTAGGTAAAAAAAATCTATCATATCTCTTTTTAACGTGAAATCCGTGACATACACCACTGCCTCAATTGCAACTACTTAAATTATTAAGCCAACCATAAACCCATAATACTCCAATTTTTTTATGGGAGCATCAAGTTCTAACCGTTAAGATAGATATCTTTTAAAATCTTGATGCATTTGAGTTAACCTTATTTTATGATAAAAGAATTATAGCATTGATAAATGAATATATATATTGATCTTATAGTTAAGAAAATGATCATTCAAAAACGTGTATACTTTATCAAATACCTTAGTATGTTTGACTTTAAGGAAAGAGGGGATTCTTAATCATTTAAAAAGAAAAAAGAAGAGAAGAATTCAACAAGTTTGTAGTTATCAGTTCACATATATATATATATATATATTTCATATCTAATAATCAATTATGAACATGAATCATATTCGTAACTTATGTTATTCGGATTTAAATGAATATTGAATATGAATATGTGTCCGATACGAGTATATTCAATTTTTTTTTCATATATTTGAAGAACCATACCCATATCCATATTCAAATATGTGTCGAATATAAATGTCAGACACGATATTTTTAAAAATAAAAGTCCGAATAATATAGCTCCTAACAATCAATATTTGGTTTCATTATTTTTCCAAAAAATTATCCAATAATTGAAAGTAATAAGTCCTTCAATAATTTAATGATAAAAAATGGCATTAGTTTTTTCAAGAATTTTGTCCAAACAGCTAAGATCTGAATAACTTCCATTAATAACCTCGTGGCAGGACAACACTGAGGCCAACAGCAACAGCAAATATAGAAAGAGCAAAAATCCAATAAAGTTGACAATGAGTGCTTCTTGGCTGCAAAATAGGCCTAGTAAAAGGAATTTCTGCAACAATAATCCCATCTCAGCTGTGCAAATTGCTAAGAAGAAAATAACTAATCCACCAAAAGTGTGCCATGGCACATATGCTGCTCTTGCATATGATTCCGCCCCTGGGAACACGTAGAAGAAGAACCAAGCAAAAAACTGCAAAAAAAGAAGAAGAAGAAGAAGAAGAAGAGAGAGATTAGGACATTGCTTCTGTTTGGGTCGAGAGTGGATCTTGGGACAAGCACCTGAGAGAGAAAGAAAACATATTAAGAGAGGCCGGAAGTTGCTCCAACGTTGGCTCCCCGACGCTAAAGTTTCATAACTATTTCTTAATTTTCATTTAAACCGGTTTTCTTTGTGTCGGATACAAATGTCGAATACGAATATTTAAAAAAAATGAAAAATTCGGGTAACATAAAATTATGCTAATATATACGATGCTACTAATAGTTATTACCCTTTTACTTACCTTCTCCAGCAATTAATATGAATCCAATCACCATTAGAAGTGGATGCAGCTGCAAATGGCGAGGGAAACAAAGTGAAAAACAAAATCTCTTTTAGTAAGCTGAAACAGACTAATATGTATGCATAGAATCAAATTTAATCTTTGCAAGAATATTTCTTCCATGGATCATATAAAAACAAAGATATGAACTAAGTCCAATAGAAAGATAGGAAATTTTAGTTTAACCTATCAATTTTGTTCTAATCTATTGATTTGATGAATACCATTGGTGAATCAGTTGTTGAAGGTAAAGATTACAGAATTACAGAAAGAGAGGGATTCTTAATTAAGGCAATTACTCACATTGAAAATCTTAAATTTATTAGCAGATTCAAAAGCCAGGCCTTCCCGGAACTTGAGTAGCCAAACGAGCACAAGGGTTGCACTTTGACACTGCTATAAATAACAAATGTCCAAATACTGTAACTAGGGTTGCTGAAATTTGATAGCTTCTACTCTTAGAAGCTATGTTGCTCCGACTCTTTATTTTTCTTAAAATATCAATGTCTGATACTCGTGTCTGACGCATATCCGGATATGGATACGAGGATATGATCCTCCAAGAACCTTCCAAATACATGGAAATCTTGGAAAAAATTAAATATACCCATATCAGACACATACCCGTGTTCGATACTCACACTCGAATTCGAGTAACATAGCTTAGGATTTATTGCATGCCTAGAATGAAGATTGAGAGCTGATCAGTAGTGTATTAGTGCTATTGTATAACATTCTAGCAAGAGACAAGGCCTTGAAAGCTATGTTGCTCTAATTTTTTATTTTTTTTGAAGTATCTATATCCGATGATGTTCATATATGGGTATGGAATGGGTATATGATCTTAAAGACCCTTCAAATTCAT
Organism: Fremontodendron californicum; assembly: GCA_030761205.1. Taxonomy (NCBI): domain Eukaryota; kingdom Viridiplantae; phylum Streptophyta; class Magnoliopsida; order Malvales; family Malvaceae; genus Fremontodendron; species Fremontodendron californicum. The sequence continues at coordinate 26,853,688 of JAULJL010000013.1, forward strand.
GAAAAAACTTAAAATAAATCAAACATACTCATGTTGGACACATATCCGTGTCCGACACTCATATTCGAATCCAAGTAACATAGCTTGAAAGTATTTGCCATTAACAAAGAGAGCCAAGGGTGTGCCTATCAGAAAATATTTTTGGATATAAAGGAACCGCAATCTGGGATAAAGAAAGATTGCAGATGTTGAGATTCGAATTCAAACCTGCTGGATATTACTTCTTAAAAATGATTATATGAACCAATTGAGCTAATATTAGATTCATGCCTATCAGAAGTTAACATTTATTAATATGTATTATGAGGCAAACTCTTCCTGATTTGCTGCTTTTAAACTAAAAAAATATGTATTAATTTGGAAAGCTTCAAGCTAGTAAATTAATATTTAGAGAACCATAAAATCAATGCATAAAAGAATAAGCTTGATGTTTTCGTATAAATAGCAGCATCCTACTCCTATCTTATTCACTGCAATTTATGCCTAAACCAGTAAAATACCTTTGATTTTGACTTGGAAAATAATTAAGGAATTACTGCTGACTGAAAGAAGCAAGAATTGAACAAATTTTATTCAGTTCCCAACACCAAAAGCTACTGCACATAATTCGATTGTTACTTACTTTCAAGGTATTCTTTGTTCTGTTATCCGCATTCTTTATTTTTTTTTAAAATATCCGCATTCGATACATATTCGAATATGAGTATGAAATATGATTTTTTAAATATATAAAATTTTTTAAGAAAAAATTAACCCATATAAGACACAGACTCGTATCCGACACTCACCTCGAATCTAAATATCATAATATATATATATATATATATATATATTCATCCAAATCTGAGTATTATAGTATATATGTCTGAACTTAAATATTTACATTAAACTGATCATCGGTTTCTTACATAAAAACTTTTTCAAAAAGAACAAATTAAAGGGAGGAATTTAGACATCTTGGATTGCTTATCGGTTGGTTTTGGTACTTTCATGTGGGAAAACTTTGAGCTTTCGCAAAGCATTATCAGTATATTAATATTAGTATACCTACTAGAAGAGTTTCTATAATTCTTTTATACAAATGATTATTACCTAAAGGGTTTGAATTGATATTAGAAAGAAAAAAAAATTAAATCTCAAAATTGTTCATGATTTAGATTACTGAAATTGGATCGATCACGCAATATATAGAAGTGTGATAATTTGATTATTTTGACTAAATGTCTTAGACGCAATTTTTTTCTGACAAATCTCTTTAAAAAATAAAACACATTATTGACATTTAACTCAGTAATGGCCAATTGTTAGAAATAATTAAACAGCGAACCAATTTGATGGTTAAAAGTTTTACTACAGGGCTGAATGTTGGAGAATCCACCGGGGAGGATAGGATTTATCGAGTTAGGAGCTATGTTATTTGAATTTTGGTGAATATCGAATATGAAATATGGAAAATATGTTCGATATAAATATATTTAAAATTTTTTAATTTTTTTTATATATTTAAAAATCATGTTTTTATATTCATATTAAAAAATGTGTGGGATACACATCAGATACAAATATTTTAATAAAAATGAAAAATACAGGGCTGAGATATTTACAATCACATTCATTTTGCTGTAAGTCTTATATTTTTTCATCTTTATCTCGTTTATGAGAAAATCTAATTAAAAATTGGATAAATTTGAAAAACATATCATTAACAATACAATAATTGTTAAATGATATATTGAGTAAAAATTATTTAAAAAAAAGAAATAAAAAAATATTAGGAAGGAAATTGTAAAAACAAGATAAAAAAAAAATCTTCTCCTCCCTTCGCCTTTTATTTTTTTAATTAAAAAATAATATTTTTTTAATTTTAAAAAATAAATATTTAAATATTTTTTTTTTTTTTTTAATTTAAAATTTTTAAAAAATAAAAAATAATATTTTTTATTTTTTTAAAAATAAATGTTTAAATATTTTATTTTTTAAATTTATTTTTAATTAAAATTTTAAAAAAATAATATTTTTTTAATAAGAGAGAAAAAAATTATTAAATTTTTTTTTATTTTTATAATATTTTTTATAATAATTTTTAACCTCTTTTTTTTTTTTTAATAACTCTTGCTTATCAAATCATTTAACAATTATTTAACTATTTAGATTTACCCTTATAAATTACTCAAGTTTTAAGTCAAGCAGCAGAGGGTCCCCCATGCCCCCAATAATAGATATGAAAAATTTGTAGCCATCAAATCAATAGTCAAAAGTCCAATGTCAACGAATTAACAGCCATTCAAAGCCGCCATTAACACACCTTAACCAACTACAACCTCCCCTCACAATTCACAATATAAGAAACTAATCTTCAATTCTCTATTAACAAAACAAAAACAAGCAGCCAATCAATACCATGTCTCTCTTCTTCTTCTTGTTCTTCACTCTCCTCCTCTCAAACCCTTCACCATCCTTGTCCCAGCAAGACCAATCCTTCTCTTTCTCCGACTTCCCATGGCTCCCAACTCAAAACAAGAATCTTGTCTCTGGCAACAACGTCTTTGCTGCTGGTTTTATGCCAATACCCTCTTCTGGAAATCTCTACACTTTCTCTGTTTGGTATTACAACATATCTGGAAATAGCACCATTGTTTGGTCAGCTAATGATAATTCTCCGGTAACCAGTAATTCTTCTCTTGTCATCAGCAATACTGGTTTGCTTCGTTTAATCAACTCTTCAGGTCAAAACTTGTTGCCAGGGGGGCCTGTAGTAGCTACTGGTAATCCGAATTCCACAAGGCTAGTTTTGGAAGATGGAGGTAATCTTGTTTATGGGAATTGGCAGAGTTTTGATTATCCAACAGATACGATTTTGCCTAACCAGACAATGAAGGCAAATGGGACGGCGATGCGTTCAAAGAATGATAAATTTAGCTTCCAGGATAGCAAAACCCTGGTTTTTAATTCCTCTCAATACTGGAGCAGTGATAATTCGTTTCAGAGACTGGAAGCAAGTGGAAGGGTGCTTCAAGATAATGGAGCTACTTTGGTTTCTTCAGATTTCGGTGAACCCAACCGGTTAAGGAGATTGACATTAGATTATGATGGAAATCTTAGAATTTACAGCTTTGATTCGAGTGCTAATGAGTGGGAAGTTGTTTGGTTAGCTGTACAAGAAATGTGCACGGTTCATGGAACTTGCGGGCCTAATGCAATTTGCATGAACGATGCATCGAATTCTGATCCCACTTCTTGCGTATGTCCGCCAGGATTCAGGAAAATCACCAATGATAAAAACTCATGTGAGATCAAAATTCCAGTCAGGAATCCTGGAAACACCAAGTTTCTTCAGCTGGATTATGTTAACTTCTCTGGAGGCGCAGATCAGAGTAATCTAAAAGTTCAGAATTTCTCAATGTGTCAATCCAGATGCCTGGCAAATCCAAATTGTTTGGGGTTTGGTTTCAAATACGATGGAACAGGATACTGCGTGCTCCAGATTGATCGATTGCTATACGGGTATTGGTCTCCAGGGACCGAAACTGCATTTTTCTTGCGAGTTGACAAATCAGAAACTGAGAAATCCAATTTCACAGGTATGACAAGTTTGTTAGAAACAACATGTCCTGTTAATATAAGCCTTCCTTTACCACCTGAAGAATCCAATACCACGACTCGGAATATAGTAATAATCTGTACCCTTTTTGCTGCTGAGCTTATTTCTGGGGTTCTTTTCTTTTGGGGATTCCTGAAAAAATACATCAAGTATAGAGACATGGCTCGAACTTTTGGGCTCGAGTTCTTGCCTGCAGGCGGGCCAAAACGGTTCACCTATGCAGAGCTCAAAGCAGCAACCAATGACTTTTCAAATCTGATTGGAAAAGGAGGCTTTGGTGATGTTTATAAAGGGGAATTAACCGATCACCGTGTTGTTGCGGTGAAGTGCTTGAAGAATATGACTGGTGGGGATGCAGAGTTTTGGGCAGAGGTGACAATTATTGCCCGGATGCACCATCTAAACTTGGTCAGATTGTGGGGATTTTGTGCTGAAAAAGGTCAAAGAATTCTGGTCTATGAGTATGTCCCTAATGGTTCTCTTGATAAGTACCTCTTTCCTGCGAGTCGGGTCCCTTCTTTAGATAAGGAAGTGGAGATGGATCCAACTCAAACTGACGTGCCCAAGCCTTTTCTTGATTGGAACATCCGATATAGAATTGCCCTTGGCGTGGCAAGATCAGTCGCATATTTGCACGAAGAATGCTTAGAGTGGGTGTTACATTGTGACATAAAGCCAGAAAACATACTTTTAGGGGATGATTTTTGCCCCAAGATATCTGATTTTGGATTGGCAAAGTTGAGGAAAAAAGAGGATATGGTTAGCATGTCACATATCCGAGGGACCCGAGGCTATATGGCACCGGAATGGGTAAAAATGGATCCAATAACAGCCAAGGCTGACGTCTACAGCTTTGGGATGGTGTTGTTAGAGCTTGTGAGTGGGGTTAGGAACTTTGATATGCAAGGCTCATTGATAGATAGTGAAGATTGGTATTTTCCAAGGTGGGCATTTGACAAAGTGTTCAAGGAAATGAAGGTGGAGGAGATCTTGGATCGAGAAATTAAGCATTGTTTTGACAGTCGACTGCATTTTGACTTGGTGGATCGGATGGTAAAGACGGCAATCTGGTGCCTTCAAGACAGGCCAGAGGCAAGGCCATCGATGGGGAAGGTTGCTAAGATGTTGGAAGGGACTGTGGAAATTATAGAACCCAAAAAACCCACAATCTTCTACTTGGTAGATGAGTAAATACTTGAATTAATACTTGATCTAGTGTGTGAGTTTCTTGATGTTTCTATGTATATAGATGTGATTCATGCTTACTCATAGACCTACATGCGTCGAGCCGTGGTTCGAAAATTATTATTTTTTTGTTCAAGTCCGTTTCAGATCGATTTGTAAACCTGTTTTACTGTTTTATAAATTATTAAAATATTAAAAATTTTATTTTATATTAATATTTATATATTTTATAATTAAATATAAATATTTTTTTTTAATAAATAGTAATTCAGATTGGTCTGACCGACTCGAATTACAAAAAAATTTACCCAAATCCTACTCAATTCGGATCGAACCTACTCGTCTGACCCTTAAACAAATCTACTTAATCATGACTTTTAAGTTTTTTTGTTTTAAAGTGTTCTAAGTGGTGGAAAACAATTTTGATTAGCATGTAATGTCATTAAAAAAAATCAGATGATCGAATTTAACAAAGTTATCAATTGTCTTTAAATCAATTTAAATAAAAAAAAAAAATATGAATTAAGTTCATTAAAATTAGAATAAAAAAAATTACAACTACTGAATTGAGATAATAAAAAGACCAAATTCAAATTTCACCTCAATTTTAACCTCACGAACTTTATTTGAGTCAGTGACAGTGTCATCACCTTACCATTATCTGTATTATTTTTATTGAGGAAAAAACGATTTCATATATTACTCAAAATTAGTTTTATACAGTATTTTTTATAACATTTTTTAAATATTGTTAAAAATAACAAAAGCAATATTTTGACAGCATTTTGCATATTACTGTTATATATTATAATGGCCAATAATTACAATATTTTTAAAAATTTTAAAAGCATTTGGCATGTGCTATTATAAATCTTATCATATAAAAATACTTTTGATAGCACTTATAATTGCTATCATTGAGATCTTTTGCAGCAAATAAAAAATGCATGCAAAAAGTCATGAAAAACTGTTATAAAGTAGAAATAATAGCATTTTGATAAGTGTTATTATACATATGTAAAAATACTACTAAAGACATAAGACTGCGGCCAAATATACAGCACATGAATAAATACTATTTTATCTTACAGCAACAGTTTTTTAATTTTTACAGTACTTCAAAATGCTGTTATATGTCAAATTTGGCGTAGCGATATTTAAGAGTTAAGGACATAATATTTTTATTAATGATTTCATATTTTTATTGAGGGAAAAATGATTTCATATTTTTATCAATTAATTAAGGATATAATAGTTAATATTATAAATTGTTAAAGGTATATATATCATTTACTATTTACTATTTATATTTATATTAATATTTTTTTTTATGTATTTATTGTTATTTATTATTTATTTATAACAAAACCTTCATGTATAATCTCATATGATAATATATATTATTGTAATTTGACATAATTTTATGATCCAAGTGTCTTACCATACTACTAATTTAATTTTAATTATCATATTTGGTTATATTTTCATGTTTCGATTATCGTCAAGTAAATAGTATTTTAAGATTTTCTGTGACCTAATAGCTAGATAAATAAACTCTTCATGCTTAACTAATAAATTTTTTAATATTCTTTCAAAAACTTATTATTATTTTTCTTAACAATAAATTTGGAAGTGTTTCTAATAAAATTTATTAATAAAAAAAAGAAAATAAATGAAAAAAAATAGTCAATTTTGAATTTAATTAAAAAAATATCAATTGAGAAAAGTTTACTTGAAAAAAGACTTTAATGATTGAAAGAAAAAAAAAAGTAGTAAATATTAAATTAATTTAGTAAATAATTAAAAATTAAAAATAAAACAATTAATTTAATAAATTATTAAAAATATATATGTTGTTCACTATGTACACTTTTAAAATTAGTTTATATATAATATTGATTGATTATGTAAGAAAATTAAATAATAAAAAAAGATAAAAACTAAATTGTACATACATGTGTCTCACTTGTTTATTAACATGATAATAATCGACAATTATAGTGAAACAAAAAAATCAAAACATCAGTAAAAATAGACTTACCTTATAAAAATTGTATGCGACATAAAATTGACCTTAACTCCATTATACTTTATATGCCTTTATCATTATTATTAATTTTAATTTTGTTGAAGTTCAATTGAGCTTAAGCCGTCGGAAATAAAATTGATCGGACCTCTTGATCATAGAAAACTATCAAAGAGATATAAGAGTTGAAATTTTGTGACGTGTTTCGATACTTAAATCAATCAGAATCGAAAGAGGTAAGATAGACAATCCTTCAAATCCATCAACTCAATATCAATCAAATCTCAACAATTAATTAAAATGTACAAGATGAATGCAAATAGTAGAAGATAATTTTGAAATTTTCTTATTTCCCATTTCATGAATTTATTGAAATTAATACATACAATATTGTCTAGTAGAAAGATTACAATAGAAATCCAGGAAGAACAGGTCCAGATTGATAAGGACAAACCTTTTCACAATCAGACTGTTTATGATAACATCCTAATTCTGGTTTTGCTATACAACAATAACAAAAATGAAAGCCATGACAAAATAAGATTCTATGGCATGGTGATAGTATTATTTTATCAGCTTCATTTTTCTTGCCATTTTCTTCCAACCAGTCCAAATCATTTCCATCACCTCCAAGTTTTCTGTTATTGCCTAGAAAATAAAATAAAAATTAAATAAAAAAAACCCAATATATAATTATATTTTTTTTAAATGAAATAGAAAATTTAATATAAAATTAAATACAAGAATAATAATAAAAATATACTTACATTCGTAAAGATTTGAGTTTTCAGCGAAGATAACGCATAAAAGAATTAGATAAGTTGAAAGAAACTTGGTATTTGCCATTATATCAATTGAAAATTTGATAGTATTCAAATTGAGAACTTGGGTTTATATATATATATATATATATATATATATATATAGGACTATAACCTTTTAAGTTTATATACAAATAAGAAAGGTAATTTATTCTTACCTTTTAAGATCTTGGATTTATATATATATAGCTTTGTAACCTTTTAAAGAATTTTTTACAATAAGAAAGGTAATTTATTCTTACCTTTTAAGATCTTGGGTTTATAATTATTGCTTTGTAACCTTTTAAAAAATTATAGAACCGAAAAAACCCACAATCTTCTACTTGGTAGATGAGTAAATACTTGAATACTTGATCTAGTGTGTCAGTTTCTTGATGTTTCTATGTATATAGATGTAATTCATGCTTAGTCATGACTTTTTTTATAAATTCATGCTTAGTCACGATTTTTTTTATATAGACTGTGATTTTATAAAAAAAAAAATGTTCATCGTCCCTATCAAGACGTTTTTTTTCAAAGTACAAAATTTATAAGGATGAGTCTCCAGCTTTTTAGAGCGGATAATATTTTATAGCGGGTACCATCCCAACAATTTTTGTATCATCAATGTTAATTCGTTGTATCAACAATTTTAATAAAAACTATCATCTTTATCGTGCCGTGAGGTGGACTAGGATTGATATTGATTTTATAAATTACTAGTTGGAAAATGTTAATCAGTGTTTAATGATATTGATTAAGATGATATATATAAAAATAAAAATGTAATTAATTTATTATTTTTATTGAATTCAGTAAAAATAATGTATTAAATGCAAAATATTTTTTTAAAATGATAAAAAAATAATCCTTAACCAGTGCGTATAGACACTAGTTAAACAAACCCTTACTAGTTTAGGCTCCACGTGCTTTGCACATGGATGATACAATAAGTCAATTTTATTTACTTTAATATATATAATTCACTATTAGACTTTTTTTTTGTTGTTGATAAATTTATATAGCCTTTTATATAAAATAAGCCCTTAAATTGAGTCAACAAATTCGAACACTCCGCTGCAAGCTTTTGATTCTCTTCCACGAATCTCTTCAACGCCACCGCATTCATATTCGCTTCCACATTCAAATCAATAAAAAAATCAATAATTTCACATTCTGAATATAAATATATACAAATTTTTACCTTTTGTTTTAGATTTTTTAGTTAACCGACCTTCAATCGCTCAATGATTCGATCTTTCTCTTTCAATTTTGAGAGCATGAACAGGCATTGATCACGGAGGCAAAGCTGGGCTTCTTCGACGAACTGGAGTAATTGCAAAGATTGGGTGGAGATTTGAAGAGCTAAGGAATCTTCGATTGTTTCTTTTATGTAATAAAGGATTAGGGATTTTCTGCATTCTGATTTTTTTTTTTTTTCAATTTTTTTTATCGATTTTTTTTCATGTAAAGGAATATTTTTTATTTAATTTTTGGTCAATCATATCATGCCACGTTGATGCCAAATTTTTTTGTTGTGATTTATCCAAGTCATTAAACATGTGGTTAATTTAATCCACCTCAGCTAACCGTTAACGATCCGTCTGTCATGGTTTCCGTCAAAATAAAAGTTTAATTGATGAAAAATAAATGTTTGAGGGCTTAATATATTGCAATAAAATGATAAAGGCTTAGTTGATTTTTGAATTATTATTTAAGGGCTTATTTTATATATAAGCCATTTATATATTATATGTTTTTTATTTTTGTATAAAATTAAATCAAAAGTTATCAAAATTATATCAAATGTTATCAAAATTATACTAAAGGTTACCAAAATTATATCAAATGTTATCAAAAAGTTACCGAAATTATATCAAATGTTAAACAAAATTATATCAAAAGTTATCACAATTATATTAATGATTATTAAAATTCTATCAAAGGTTATCAAAGGTTATCAAAATTATATCAAAGTTTATCAAAATCATTTCAAAGATTACCAAAATTATATCAAAGGTTGCCAACATTATATCAAATGTTATTAAACTATATCAAAAGTTGTCAAATTTATTACAAATGTTATCAAAATTATATGAAAGGTTTCAAAACTATTACAAATGTTATCAAAATTATTACAAAAGCTATCAGCAGTATCAAAATTACATCAAAGGTTATCAAAATGACAAAATCATATTAAATGCTATTAAAATCATAAATGGCTACCAAAATTATTTCAAAAGTTACCAAAATTATTTCAAAAATTACCAAAATAGTTACAATGGTTATCAAAATTATATCAAATGTTATCAAAACTATATCAAAAGTTACCAAAACTATTACAAAGGTTATCAAAATTATACCAAATGTTACCAAAATTATATTAAAAGGTATCAAAATTATATCAAAGGTTATTAAAATCATATCAAATGTTATCAAAATCATATCTAAGTTATCAAAATCATATCAAAAGTTATCAAAACCAAAATTATACCAATAACAAAATCATATAAAAGGTTATCGAATCAAATGTTGTCAAAATTATATCAAAGATTATCAAAATCATATCAAAGGTTATCGAAATCATATCGAAAGTTACTAAATTATATCAAAAGTTACTAAAATCATTTAAAAGGTTACCAAAATTATATCCAACGTTATCAAAATCATATCAAAGGTTACCAAAATCATTTCAAATGTTAACAAAATTATATCAAAAGTTATCAAAATTATATAAAAGTTTTTCAAAACTATATTAAAGGCTATCAAAATTATATCAAAAGTTACCAAAATTATATCAAAGCTTATTAAAAATATATCAAAGGTTATTAAAATTATATTAAAGGTGATCAGAATTATATCAAAGGTTATCAAAATTATATTAAAGATTATCAAAATTATATCAAAGGTTACCAACCAAAAATTACATTAAAAGTTAACAAAACCATATAAAAGGTTATCAAAAATTATATCAAAACTTACTCAAATTATTTAAAAAGTTATCAAAATTATATCAAATATTATCAAAATTATATCAAATGTTATCAAAATTGAATCAAAGGTTACCAAAATTGTATCAAATGTTATCAAAATTACATAAAAAATTATCAAAATTATATTAAAAGTTATTGAAATTGTAAAAAAGGTTATTAAAATCATATTAAAGACTATCAAAATCATATAAAATGCTATTAAAATCATATCAAAATGTATCAAAAATCATATTTAAGGTTACTAAAATCATATCAAAAGTTATAATATATTATTATATAAAATGTTATGCATTTATTGCTACTTATTATATATTTATGTCAAAATTATTCATGTCTAATCTAATATGGTAAATTATATTATTGTAATTTAACATAATTTTACGATTCAAGTGTCCTACCATACTATCAATTAGAGGTGCTCATGGGTCGGGTTGGGCCGGGTATCAACACTATATATACTTGCCTAAAGCTGACCCGGCCCGAAATATGGGTCTCAAATTCTGCTCAAACCCGCCCATATTTGTAAATAGGGACTCCAAGCCCGTTTAGGCCCGCCTATATTTTTTTTCTAAAAAAATTTAAACAAATATTTTTTATTATTATTTAATTTTTAGTAATTTTATCACTTTTTTCTTTTATTAAGTTCTAAAACATGAATAACTTAGCATATTTTTAAATGTTTATACTATAACATTATATATAAATATATATTTTTTATATGATATAATTTACATGATATATAAAATATAAAAATAACATATTATATAAATGAAAAACGGGCCGGGCTCGGGCCTTGATTGTTGGAGCCAAGGCCCGGCCAATTTTCTAAATGGGCCTCATATTTTTGTCTAAGCCCATATTTCGGGCCTACTATTTTGTCCAAGCCCTCCAAAATATGAGCGGGCCTTCGGACTTGGACGGGTAGCCCATCCCTTGAGCAGGTCTACTACCAATTTAATTTTAGTTGCCTTTATCATTATTATTAATTTTAGTTGCGTTGAGGTTTAATATATTGGACACGACACGGTCAAAATCTATATAATACGAATTATTAACGTATCAAAATTTATATATATAAAATACCTTAAACACGATTATGACACGACACGGATACACGAATTGTCAGGTCTAGTTTAAATTGGTGGATTTAGAGAAGTAGTCAGAAGTAAGGTTGATTGATCTGTTGATCATAGGAAACTATAAGAGGGGCACAAGAGTAGGAGTGTAATCGAGCCGAGCTCAAGAAGTAAGAAGCTCGATTCGAAGCTCAACCGTTTAGGCCTGCCCATATTTTAAAAAAAAATTAAACAAATATTTTTTATTATTATTTAATTTTTAGTAATTTTATCACTTTTTTCTTTTGTTAAGTTCTAAAACATGAATAACTTAGCATATTTTTAAATATTTATACTATAACATTATATATATATATATATTTTATATGATATAATTTACATGATATATAAAATATAAAAATAACATATTATATAAATGAAAAATGGGCCGGGCTCGGGCCTTGATTGTTGGAGCCAAGGCCCGACCAATCTTCTAAATGGGCCTCATTTTTTTGTCCAAGCCCATATTTCGGGCCTACTAATTTTGTCCAAGCCCTCCAAAATATGAGTGGGCCTTCAGGCTTGGACGGGTAGCCCAGCCCTTGAGCAGGTCTACTACCAATTTAGTTTTAGTTGCCTTTATCATTATTATTAATTTTAGTTGCGTTGAGGTTTAATATATTGGACACGACACGGAAAAAATCACTAAAACACGCAAAAAAATGACACGACGTGAAAAAATAACACGAACACGATACAAATACACGAATGTCTCAAAATCTATATAATACGAATTATTAACATATCAAAATTTATATAAATATAAAATACCTTAAATACGATTATGACACAACACTGATACACGAATTGCCAGGTCTAGCTTAAACTGGTGGATTTAGAGAAGTAGTCGGAAGTAAGGTTGATTGATCTGTTGATCATAGGAAACTATAAGAGGGGCACAAGAGTAGGAGTGTAATCGAGTCGAGCTCAAGAAGTAAAAAGTAAGAAGCTCGATTCGAAGCTCAACTCGTGCTCGATCGAGTTTCATTTTTAAAAGTCGATTTCGATTCGACATAAAAATCGAACTGTTCGAACTCGCTCGATTAGGCTCGTTTATCTAATAAAAAATGAGCTCGATTCCCAAGCTCGACTTCAAACTTGATTATTTATGCTCGAACTCGAATTCAAATTAAGATTTTTTTAATACTAATTAAAAATAAAAATATATATATTAAAAATAAAAAGGCTCAATTAGGCTCTCGAGCTACTCGTGTCAAGCATTAGGATACTTGAATTCGGCTCGCTCGATAGCTCGAGCTGCTCAAGCTTGAGCTCAGCTCGACAATGACCGAGCCGAATTCAAGTGTTTTTTTAGCCAAGCCCAAGTAGCTTGCGAACACAAATGTCTTATTTACACCCCTATACAAAAATTGAGATTCTGTGACGTATTTCAATATTTAAATCAAGTAGGATTTGGAGAGATAGAGACAATCCTCCAAACCCATCAACTCAAGCTCAATCGGATCTCGACAATTAACTAAAATGTATAAGGTGAATGCAAAATAGTAGAAGATAATTTTGAAATCTTCTTATTTCCCATTTTCATGAATTTATTGAAATTAAATACATACAATATTGTGTCGTAGAGAGATTACAATAGTGATCCAGGAAGAGCAGTTCCAGATTGATGAGGACAAACCTTTTCACAGTCAGACTGTTTATGATAACATTCTAATTCTGGTTTTGCCATACAACAATAACAAAAATGAAAGCCATGACAAAAGGTTCTATAGCATGGTGTTAGTATTATTTTATCAGCTTCATTTTTCTTGCCATTTTCTTCCAACCAGTCTAAATCATTTCCATCACCTCCAAGTTTTCTGTTATTGCCTACAAAATAAAATAAAAATTAAATAAAAAACCCAATATATAGTTAGATTTTTTTTAAATGAAATAAAAATTTTAATATAAAATAAATGCAAGAATAATAATAAAAATATACATACATTCGTAAAGATCTGAGTTTTTAGCGAAGATAACGCATAAAAGAATTAGATAAGTTGAAAGAAACTTGGTATTTGCCATTATATCAATTGAAAATTTGATAGTATTCAAATTGAGAACTTGGGTTTATATATATAGGACTATAACCTTTTAAGTTTATATACAAATAAGAAAGGTAATTTGTTCTTACCTTCTAAGATCTTAGGTTTATATATATTGAGATCTTGTAACCTTTTAAAGAATTTTTTTAGAGGTTGGAAATTAATTGAGATCTTGTAAGAAAGATAATTTGTCTTGAAATTGATATTTTTTTGGTATAAAAGAGTATGAGATAGGAGAATGAATTGTACATGTTAAGATTCATTTACTAGATGTTATTTTTTAAGAATAATTGTATGAATCAATCAAATTAAATCCCGGAATACTTGAAATCGAGATCTTGTTTATGTATATCTCTTACTTAATACTAAAAGGATCTTATGGGTTCTTAATAGGGATCCCATTGGATCTTTTTATTTAATTATTTTTCATTTTTATTTATATATATTTTAAAAAAATATGAAAATATTTTCATAAAATTAAATATATATATATATTAGTTTAATCTAAATTTTCTTAATTTTTCCTTTTCATGGGATCCGTGAAATGACGGTCAAGTTACAAGTGTCAATCAAAAACCTCATGGATCCTTTTATTAATTTTTTCATTTTCATATTCTTTTTTTTAAAATAAAAATCATGAATAAATATTTTCATAAGAATTAAAAAAATAAAAAATGTAAATTAGTTTAATCTAACTTTTCTTATTTTCATAAGAATTACAAAAAAATAAAGAAATTGTAAATTAGCTTAATCTACCCTTAAAGGTTGCAATGATATATGTTTATTAAATTTAGGCAACCGAAAAATAATTTACTATAAATTATTTTCTAATTTAAAATATTTATTTCCTTTATTTAAGGTTTAAAATTTTTGAATATTAAATATTTATAATATTTAAAATTTATATTTACAGACATATAAATGTATGTAATGGATTTAAAATTTTATGTATATATATTTTATAGATAAAATATTAGAGAATATTGATAAATCCAAAAAATTTGTCGAAACACATCGATATCAGTACGTATCAAAACAAAAATAATATGTTCATCGATATGATACTGACTACTTTGGTTGGAGGTTAATGGTAAATTAAAAAAATTTAAAAATTTAAAGTAAAATTTTATAGATTAAGATCTCCTCTATTAGCTTTATGTCTATTACTTTTTAATACAACTTTAATTATCATTTATTATTATGATTTTCACAATTTATAAGTGAATTTTATATAAATGAATGGTGTTGATGAGTAATAAAAAATTAATGAAAAGAAAAGTAACACAGGATAGCCTAATTCAAAATTTATAGAGTTTTGTTAACTCTTTAAAATCATCATATTAAGTTACCATCCTAATGAATTGAAATTCACGAAATTATTATTATATTTAATATGAATTCAAAATTTAATTCAGTTAGTTTATATAATTATTTTTTAAAAATAATAATGATATTTAATAAATTTAAAATTCGAATCTCGCAATCATTTTTCTATTTCCAATTTAGGATTTACTTTGTACCAAAAAATTTATTAAATTTAATATAAAATAAAATAATAATTATAAATAATAATTTAACTAATTTATTAACAAAATTCAATTTTAAGAATCGAGGTGTCCACTTGATGGAAAAATCAACGGTAGTGATGATGAATCATTCATTTTTACATTTTTAGGCTATTTATTATAAGAAAAAGAAATACATATTACGTGTAAGAAGGTGATTTGTCCAATGTCGTTACTTGCGCCAATAGCAAGTGAGATGAAACATCATCAAATACATTTCCCTAAACCAATTGGAAAACGAAAACTTTGAATTCCCACTAGCAGCCCACTTACTCCAATGAACCCAAAACAAAATTAAAAGAATGAGCCAAATCTAATTTTGAAAATTTGTTATAAATTTATTGTTTTTTTTTTTTTTTTTTCTTTCTGGATTTCTCTCAAGTGTTTGGATAACGCCTAACGATGGCGTTGAGATCGTCAGGTAGTAGAAAGCTCTCTTTCGAGATTTTAAGCAAAAGTAGCTCTTATGAAGAAGGAGACCGATCTTTATTTTACCAATCGAATTCAGATCCAATCTCATCCCAGAACGGCGTTGCTCCGCCGTCCCGCAATAATCGAAAGAGGAAGAAACACAAGAAGAAAAAGGAGGCTACGACTGAGTTCCCTATAATTCCGGAAGATCAGGTCGAAAAACAGCGTGAGAGCAGTAGCAGCAGCGTCATGGTGGAGTCGAATTCCGAGAATTATGGGATCAGAGACAACGGAAATGTTAACAGGATCAGTTACGTTGGTGGCGGGAGCGTCGTGGTGCTGGAGGAGAGCGTGTGCCAGAATGTGTGTGGTTTTGGGGAATTGAGGCAGAGGAATGTCAATGGAGTTGTCGGTGGCGGAGGAGATGAGATGGCGACGGTGGCAGCGAGGGCGGACGAGAGTGGCGTGGAGGTGAGTAGTTCGGGGGAGCCGTTTCCGCTGGTACCGCCTCAGCCAATGGCGAATGTGAATAAGCTGGAGACAGCTGAGTCGTTGGATTGGAAACGGCTCATGGCAGAGGATCCTAAT
The DNA here is from genome assembly GCA_030761205.1 of Fremontodendron californicum. Classification (NCBI taxonomy): domain Eukaryota; kingdom Viridiplantae; phylum Streptophyta; class Magnoliopsida; order Malvales; family Malvaceae; genus Fremontodendron; species Fremontodendron californicum. Next base: position 26,870,017 of record JAULJL010000013.1, read on the forward strand.
TGTGAGTTTTTACGCAATTTCATTCTTTTATGAATTTCTTTGGTTTCCAATTTGATGGAAATCTATTTTGGTGCATCGAACATGCTAGAAGAAATTAAGGAACAAGTATAAATAAACTGTTCAAATATGATTTTAATCATTATTTCCTAACCAATTCAAGAAAACTATTATGATAATAAATTGGTTATATCAACGACCATGGTTTATGGATTATGGTAGAGTGTCAGTCATATGCTAGCATTACTAGTTATTAAAATGGTCATGGTTGTTGGTGTAGAGACTGAGAAAAAGAGATTTCTATTGAGTACAAATTGTAAATCTTTTGAAGAAATAAATTTAATTCATTAAAGCGGTTCAATGAGTTAGAGAGTTTTTAGAACACAGGGTCTGATTTCCGTCAAGCCTCTACATAAACCGCAGTTGAGTCGAATGTAAAAATTCATGTGGCAGACCTGAAGTAGTTTCTGATTGAGGCTTACTTCTGTTGATGTATGTTATAAAAAAATAGTGGCAAATTTGTGTGTCATGATTCAGCATAACATGAAAGAGAATGCTATTCATGCATGCATCATAGGTAGAGATTTCTGCTTCTGCTTCTGCTTCTGCATGCTGTATGGTTATATTTTATGTTTATTGCCTAATGCAGAAAGGAGAGGAGAATTTTAAAGACGCCTTTCCTTTTCTTTAGTTGTAACCCCCTTTTTAAAGTTTCCTTTTCTCAATTGTCTCTTTGATCAAAGGGAACCTAAAGGTACTGACAGAAGCATGTACAGGTTATTCAATGGGTTGACTAACATATTTTTATATGTTGTAAGCTTTGATTCCCTGAGCATTGCTCATGATGTTGGATCCAGGAAATTATGATTGCTGACATACAGTCTAACTACTTAGTGGAATTTTCTATAAAAATGTTCTCTTATTTATTAAATGAGGATTCTGACCTTAAGTTTGGTTGCTTGGGGGAAAAATTAGAGAAACTGAGCATTATATCTGCATTCTCTGGTTTATTTCAGTTATGTTTCGGGGAAATGTAAGTTTAGATCTACTATTGTTTTGGTCCTTGGCTTGTCAGATCTTTCTACTGTGGATAAATCACCAGTGAAATACTTTTTGGAAGAAATGTATAATGGAAATTCATTGCGGAGCACCACAACACTTGGTAGTGAGAAAGAACGAGAGAGAGTGTATGACACCATCTTCCGCTTACCGTGGAGATGTGAAGTGGTAATCTTAGCTCTCCCTTTTTGAATTTTGATAGGAATAAAAGAAAATAGAGAAAAAAAAAGATGGATTTTGTTGGTAATTTCTACCTGTACCTTATCACTTTGTTAATAATAAGTTTCCTTGCACTTATCATTCAGTGTTTCTTGGATTTACATTTTATCCCATTTGATAACTTATTAAGATTTAAATTTTGTGCATTGAAGATGAAATGTCTAGTCTATTTTTTAAAATGTACTTCTGGTGGATTGCTTAATCAAATTGATTTATGTTCCGGTAACATTATATTTTTTGGAACATTCTCAAGTGTAGCAACATTATTTCAGCTTATAGCTGTTGGCTTTTTCGTCTGCTTCGACTCGTTTCTGTCCTTGTTAACTATCATGCCAACAAGGGTTCTGATTACGTTTTGGAGGCTCCTGACTACAAGGTTAGCTATCATTCTATTATATATATGCACATACATACTTTTGCTACATATGATTTGTTGGGAATACATGCACGCAAATATACCACACAGATCTATTCAAATTGATGAGCATTATTTGGTTGGTTGATTAATCTTGCATCTCATTACTCATTTAAAATATTTGGATTCCCCATGCCTGTAACAAAATTCTGTCAGACGGTTCTGCTTTTTCTCTTTTCAGCTTGTCCTTGAAGTAGTAAAGCTATTCTCTTAAAATTATGAGTCATGCTTTCAATTGGAAGCTTCAAAAAGGCTGGCATCATGCCTGGCTTTTCTTGAAGAAGACAGTCTTCATAATCATCTTCTTTTTTTTTCTTTTTCTTAATTTGGTTACAACTCCCATCCATGTGTATATTTAATACTTCCTCCTCCTACTTGATTATTCTTTTCTTTGAGGGAACCACTTTGTTCAAACAATAATTATGCTCTCAGAAGATATGAGTGTAGATTCTGGCTTGTGATTGCTGGAGATTGAGTAGCCGCAAGTGTTGCATGGTGATAATAGGCCCTAAACTAAAATTGGAAACCTGAAAATTTTCAGGGTGTCTTCTTGGTTTCCCTTTTTTTTTGGTTTCATTTTAATGAGATGCAGAAAAGAAATTTAAAACCATGCTTGGTAATTTAAAGTGAGAACAATGTTCTCGAAAATGAAATTTTAAATTGGCGGAAAACTGAAAATACTTTACAAATGTTTTCACTTTTTTATCCTCAAAATTAAGATGAGAACAAAAATGTAGTTTTACTTCTTGTAAACAAAATGTATTTCCTAAAAATTAGAAAGTATTCTTAAAGTATGTATACAAAAAATTGTTTTTTCCCCTATGCTCCTTTTAGTTGATCAACATTTGATTCTTTCAGGCCATATGTGAAATTATGCTCTTTGGCTGTCTATATAGTTATATTTTGGCACATAGCACAGTTATTGTAACTTGTAATGATTGCAAAATAACCTACCCATGTTTGTGGCAGGCAGTTCAAGAGGCCTTCTGCAGCAGAGCTGTGTGATTTTGGCTGCTTTGCTGTTCTGGCCTGTGGAGTCATTCTCCTGGAGCGAACAGGTATAGCTGGACTATCACTGCATGCATGTTTGTAATACACAATCATTAACAAATTCCAAGTGTTATTGCTGCTTGTTAAGACTTTGAGGCATAATTAGTGCTCTTCCACTAATGGACCAAGAGTTGAACTCGTAATACTGATTTCATAGGCGGTCTTCTTTTCTCATTTTAGTTTTTGTCTTCCCAGATATCAGCCTGATATATCACATGATTCGTGGTCAAGGAACAATCAAACTCTATGTGGTTTACAATGTGTTGGAGGTGAGAATGAACAGCTGAACCTGATTTTTACATATTTCCAAATTACTTTTGAGGGGTTTACTGATATGCATTTAAGGGCACAGATCAGAGGCTACCATGAACAAAGCTATGAACTGTCTGAGATTTTGATACTTCATGGATTTAGGGGCTGACTTTGATGGACATGTTGGTTAGAAATTCGGGTTTTTTTTTTCTTCCAGTTATAGATTAAAAGCTTCTAAAAGTAGGAAAAAAAAAATAAAGAAAGAAGTGGAAACATATAGGAAAAGCTTTTGGGAGTTTCACTCTGAAGATTTTTAATAGAGTGTCACCATCAAAAGGATGCAAAAGGTTGTAAAAGGATTTCATCAAGCAGACTTTCTTAGTTACTAATAGAATTTTCTGATCTTCACAGTCTAGTAATGCTAGAACCTAACAGACTCAACAAGTGCTACTAGAGGTGATTACAATATGGGACTGTGGTGGTGTCCATCATTGGAGTTCACATTGGTTTTTCTAACCTTAGGACACACCAACTTTGTAAGGTGGATTAGGTAACTGCTAAAGTGGTCAAGGAGACATTCTTACAATACTTGGAAAGGAGTACATAGCCATAGGTTTCTACTTGTTGATAATTAAATATTCCTTAATTCATATATTGAAAATTGAGAAATTTTAGCTCCCAGCCTTTTAATCATTGAACTCCATAATTGAAATTTGTCAACACAATTGCTTATTATGGCTGACGGCCTGTAATTAGAATAGCATATTCCTCCGTGCTATTTATCAAATTATTTAAAGTTGGGAGTTGGGACATTTCTTTTCTGAGGGAGAAGTACAAAATTTTTATGTGAAGAATATCTCAAAGGAAGTAGATTAAGGTCATGGATTCGAAGTTTGCTTAGTATGCTGCTTACACTTAAATAAATTCTATGCTTTTGGAATATATTTTTATTTTTGTCACAATAAAATAATTAATAGTATGTTATTTTCAAAGAGTCCATATCTAGGTCTTCAAAAGTAAGATTAGATAGTCTTTTAGAGTTTTTTTTTTTTTTGGGGGGGGGGGGGGATTCATGGTTGTTAAGTGACATTTAGCGTTTCATTTATTTTTTACCTCCATAGTAGGATCTGTTTCTACTATAAGGAACTAGCGTATGTGTTCCTCTAGCATTCATGTTGATTCTACCACATTAGCTGTATTTTTTCACTAGTATCTGGCTGAATTGTGTATAACACTGTTTCTTGTGTCCACATACAGATATTTGATAAATTATGCCAAAGTTTTGGTGGAGATGTGTTAGAAACCCTATTTAATTCTGCGGAAGGACTAGCAAATTGCTCTCAGGAAAACATGAGATTCTGGATTCGCAGATTTGTTTCTGACCAAGCTTTGGCTATGGTTTTATCAAATATCCTTATGTTCAAGCGATGCTCTCTCTCTGTCTCTCCTCTTCGTAAATATTCTTGTTCCATTTGTTTCCTTGACTATTATTACTTCTTCATTCTTTTTTTTTATTAGCTCAGGCAATTACTTTATCAACTTGCATCGTCGCTCATAATAATGCACTATTTGCTTTGTTGGTATCCAATAACTTTGCTGAGATAAAAAGCAATGTCTTTAAACGCTTTAGCAAGGATAACACCCACAGTCTGGCATACGCAGGTGAGTTGCTCCTTTGCACGTTTCTTTTTATGGTATTTTTGAGTTGTGACAGTCTGATGATATTTTGGATTCTTGCGGAATTTAAAGTACAAAAGGAGCTAGTGTAACGTTTGTTAGATGATGAGTTTTTTGTGATTTATGGGAAATATTGAAGATATTTTGTTGTTAGTTCATTTTGAAAGTTATGAGACCAGAATCCAAGCTATGGCCAGTCTTTGATGTTTTATGTACCTTTTAATATCATATATCCATCATGGTTATCATATTTGGCTTGCTTTGCTTTAAGCAATTTCTTTCTTGATATTTATTTTCTATGAAGTATATGTATTCTTCTTTCGCTGCTTAGTTGAAGTTTATTCCTTTACACTAAATTCTTTCCCTTTGTCAATACCTCTCATTCTCTTTCCATCCTTGCCATCATATGTATATTGCTGACTTCTCTTGCTTTTTTGGTATTATTTTGACGTCTCCTTGTGTTTTACCTTGTTTGTTGGTCCAAACTGCCTTATTCCCAATCCTATGGGAGATTGTGTTATTAGAAGGTTTTTATGTATACTTCACCCTCTCCAATTTTAATATGTAGTCTGCACTCTGCAAACCTATCATACATGATGGTTTAGGATTTTTCTGATTGGCCATTGTGATTGAGTATGCTTTTCAATGCACACATATTCTTATATTTTGAAAATATTGAGCTGCCAAACTGATTGAAATATTAGTTAGAAAGAACAAGAAGTAATAATACATGTATCAGTTAGTGTGTAACAACCAACTTGAGCTAATTCCACATGTGAACCCATGGGAAAACATTATCAAAAAATATATATTATATCAGCTTTTTGTGTCCACTTTTTTTTTTTTTTTTTTTTGTATAGCTAATTGCTGTGATTTTTTTTGGGTTCAAATATAAACCATTGAATTATTTTACCTCTCAGATTCAGTAGAGAGATTCCACATTTCAGCATTTCTCTTATTCGTTTTAGCTCAAAACATTTTGGAAGCTGAGGGTCCTTGGTTCGAAAGTTTTCTTTTTGTAAGTAAACCCTAAAAAATCTTAGTAGTCTATGTTTTAAGATATTTTCTTATCATAAATACTTTAGAGGACTTTGTATGGCTTGCTCATATGTCATGTATGAACTCTGCAGAATGCGTTTGTGGTTTTCGTTTGTGAAATATTGATTGATATCATAAAGCATTCATTCCTTGCCAAATTCAATGATATAAAGCCCATAGCATACTCCGAATTTCTCGAAGATTTGTGCAAGCAGGTATATGCTTCTCTAGTTGCTGAATTGCTGATCATTCCCCCCCAAACTGTCTTTTTGGCAACAAAAATTGTTCTTGTATATCATTTCTTCTATCATATTTCCCTCCCTTCTACCTTTTTGCTTTCTATAGATTAGCTTCTTTTATTTATAAAAAAAAAAAAAAGACAAAAGAAAGAGAAAGATTAGGTTGTTTAACTTTTTTTTTTTTATTAATGAACTTTTAAAGCAACACACTGTCAACATTTTCAGACATTGAATATACAAACTGAAGATAGCAAGAAAAATCTCACTTTTGTTCCTCTTGCACCAGCTTGTGTGGTAAGTACCTGTTAATACTTTGTTCAATTGTTTTCTTTGCTCCTCCCCCGTCTCTACCACTTCTCCTTCCTTTTGTTTTTGTTTACATTGTTTTTTCATATCTGGCCTTTTTGCAGTTTTATTTCTTCTTTTTCTCTTTTTAATATTAAATGAAAATGTTTCTCCCTTATAGCATATGCTTCACAAAACGCTCTCTCTGCATAGCATATAATAAAGTTTGAAAGTAGAGCCCAACTTTTCAAATTAAATTTGCCAATGTTAAGTGAAAAAGCTGACATATATTCACCGGCCTATGTTTCTCGAACTCGGGTGTGAGTGTCGGATATGGGTATGTGTCCGACACGGGTATGTGCATTTTTTTCTAAGTTTTTTCATGTATTTGGAGGGTCTTTGGAGGGTTATATCACGTACTCATGTCCGGATATGCGTCGGACATGAATACTTCAAAAAAAATGAAGAGTCGGAGCAACATAGTCACCAGCTACACATTTCAATAGACAGTTCGTAATATTCTGGCTTTGTTGGAAAGTATTAAATGCCAGGCAGTATCATATGAGGGAAAAGCACGGAGTTGCATCGATGGGGTTTGAAAAATATTTTCAAATTCTAGTTAATCATTTTCTCTGTATTGAATTTCTTGCTTGGTTTTTTTTTTTTTTATTTAAAAAATGTAGTTTATCGCTTTCTCGGCAAGTATTTCAAATTACTTAATTTATTTCTTTATTTCTGTTTTTAAGGTCATCCGAGTGCTGACTCCGGTATATGCTGCTCACCTCCCATACAGCCCACTGCCATGGAGATTCTTTTGGATCCTTCTTTTGATTTCCATGACCTATGTCATGCTTACAAGCCTAAAAGTGATGATTGGAATGGGCCTACAAAAACATGCAAGTTGGTATGTGAATAGGTGTCGTAAAAGAAAACACCATCTTCACTTTGATTGATTTCAAGCAGTAAAGTTGGATATAATCAGAAAGTTATGTTGCATGCATTTGGTTGTTCTTGGTATCCAGTTCTCCTGGTGCAGAAAGTATCAATCATATGATAAATGTAAAAAAATCCGCTCAAGATTTCTTTGTAAGACAGGTATCAGGATGACAACATATGATATGGCGATACCGCGATAGACTCCCAAAGAGTATACTACCTTTTCTTGTAGAGAATTGTTCACTTGCTCACTTCAAGGAGTTACTCTTCATATGAAGTTTAGGTATTACAATTCCCTCCCTAATCTGCTGCTGCATTTCTTGCATATTTGCTTCTTTTGTTTTTTGTTGGGAGGGAAGGGGGTAGGACTTCTATCTATCTCATGTGTAACATTGGGTATTGTTCAAAGATGAATCCAAATGGTGAAAATAGAATAAGATTATTTTATAGTATCTATTTTTATGCTAATGGCTTATTATTGGCCTTAATCTTCTGAGGTGTCCTATGTAACCATAGAGATAAGTTATTTCCCCCTATGTTAAGTATCCGTATCCGACACATATTCGGACATGGGTATGGGGATATGACTCTCCAAGGATCTTCCAAATACATGAAAAAACTTAGAAAAAATTGAACATGCCCGCGTCGGACACATATCTTTATTCGACACTCATACTGAGTCTGAGTAACATAAATTTCCCCTACTCAGTGCTGATTTTGATGATGTACGGGTGACCTATTTTGGTTTCCTGGTGCTGAATGCTATTCCACTTTCAAATTTTGGAGTAGGGGTGAGCACTAGTCGGGTGAATCGACTCAATCGATCGAAATTGATTCTAATTAGTTCATTCAGTTCGATTTAGTCGGTTTCGATAAAATTCTATTAGAAAAATTAAATAGGTTTATTTGATCGGTTTGCAATTTTTTATTTTTTAAACCGAATCGATCAAACAAACCGATAATTAAAAAATAAATAAATTATATATTTTTATTTATATTAACCATACAAACTCAATTATAATACTCAATTCATAATCATATTATTCAATTTCATAAGTTCAAAATAAAACCCAAACAAACCGACATAATCGACCAAACCGATTAATTTTGGTTTGTTATTTCGGTTTCTTGTATAGAGTTGGATTACTTTTTAAATTTGATCGATTTATTTGGTTTTTAAAATTGAATTGACCGAATCGACCGAATGTTCACTCTTAATTTGGAGTGTGGATTTGAGCTCATGTCTTATGTTATTTGAATTTTTTATGTTTTTAAAATATTTGTATTTAACATTTATATTTCGAACATAAATATAAAATATAATTTTTTAAATATATAAAAAAATTAAATACGTTCATGTCAGTCATATTCAGACAATTACTTATGAACTGTTATCATTTTGAGCTTGGTTTGAGACTTTTGAGTAGTGCAATTCCTGTTCAAACTTGAGAATATCTGGGATACTGGATTTCTCTCTAGAGAAATCTCCGCCTTGTTTCAGGTCCACGTGCATTTCCCATGTTTTGGACACAGTGAATCATGCATTCTACAGTTGACGAAGCCCTGTCCCTGGCTCAATCAAGTAGGGCTACAACATGGAATTGGTTGCAGGAATCATATCTTCAGAGTGGCCCGCCCATATATCTTAGCCAGGTGTGCAGAGAAAGTTGATTTGACAACGGGGAGGTCATGGAAATAACGCATTGTCTCGGGTCCCTTCCCTTGTGCATCTATGTAACCTTTTCCTTGTCATTTTCTTCATGTTGACCACAAGATTGACCAACGTAGGCTTCTAGGTCGATCGGAAAGTGAGGGAGGCCAGAGGGTTTTCAACGATTCACGTCTTCGATATTTAACTCAGTATTCATATTAATGATTTAATGAGAGGAAAAAAAAACGAATGTGAATGTGAATGAGAGAATTTATATCTCTTTGAACTTGAGAGTTTTAGATAAAGGTATAATCGAGTCGAATCAAACTCAAATTATAAGAAGCTTGAGTTCAAACTCGACTTGAAATTCGAAACTCGAAGTTCAATTCGAGTTCGATCGAGTTTTACTTTTAAAACTCGAACTTGATTCGAGATAACGATCAAACTGTTCAAGCTCGCTCGATTAAGCTCGTTTACTTAATAAAAAATGAGCTCGATTCCCATACTCGACTTCAAACTCGATTATTTGTGTTTGACCTCGAGCTCAAGTTCGAATTGAGATTTTTCAATACTAATTAAAAATAATAATAAAAAAAAAAAATTGATTAGGCTTACGAGCTATTCGAATTAAGCATTAAGATACTCAAATTCGGCTCGTTCAATAGCTCGAGTTCGAGCTCAACTCGAAAATGATCGAGTCGAATTCTTATTTTTTTCGAACCAAATCCGAATAACTTGCGAACACAAATCTCTCATTTACACTCCTAATTTCAGATATGCCTCCTGAGATTTTAGCAATGGAGAGGATCCTTTCCCCTTTATTAATATGGATGTTGGTCCCAACATCGAACACACTGTTATAGAGCATCGAAAGTGGCTGAGACCAATTACTTTTGCTAGTCACCTTATCGCAACACAGACATTGGGTTCCTCATCTGTTTCTAGGGGAGGAAGACACAAAATTAAACCAGATATTAGTTTAAATAATAATATTAACAAATACCCTATACAAGCTATGTTATTTGAATTTTTTATTTTTAAATTATTCATGTTCGACTCTTTTAACCGACACATATTTGAATATGGGTATAGGATATGATCCTTCAAATATATGAAAAAACTTAAAAATACTGAGTATATCTATATCGAACACATATTCATATCCAACACTTATCCCAAATCTAGATAAGATAATATATAAGTACTCGTTGGCCGAAAAAAAAAAAAGCAATGATTTATCAACAATTTTCTTGTTAATAAACACAATAACTGTCACAAGAAATATGAAAAAGTTACTATCATTTAAATATAATGTCAATCTCAATTTCAAGAAACTATCATTTAAATATTGTATTATAGGGAGCTTGACAATTGACATTTATATGAAATGGAAGAATGTTATTATAGGAAAAGAATGTTGGAGTATTTCTTTTAATGTAGGTCAAACTCAATTGATTTTTAAACGTTAAAATACTAAAAAAAAAAAGTTTTATACTTTTCAAATTTCTTAAATAAAGTTATTTTTTTATTGTATGCAACTGTGCTCATATAGTATTTTTTTTTTTAATTAAGCTCTTATATTACATGAAAACCATTAAAAATCCGTTAGACAAATAAGAGTTTAGTTAAATAAAAATATTATATTAAGGATTTATTTAGATAAAAAATAGTATTTTTAAGGATTTAATTAGGGGAAAATAATATTTTAAGGATTTAATTGGTACAATAAAAAAAATAGTAATTTATTTAGAAAATTTGAAGAAAAAAATACAATGTAAAAAACAGATTTTTTTTTTCTTCCATGCAAGCTGGGTTTTTTTTTTCTTTCCCGGACCATGCTTTATGTGAAATTGTCACACTAGAATATTTAAAACACAAAGAAAAAAAAACTATTTTTTAATAAATTGTACAATAAAAAAACATATTAATTATTAGTTCAATACTTTAAGTTGACCTTTTTTTTCCCTTTATCCATTACCTTTTTTTCTTTTAAATATGTTCAGAGTTTTAATTAATTAACTCATAATTCATATGGGTTGAGCATATGCTTCATCAGAAATCCAAATAATTTTATCAAAATAAAGAAAGAATTATTTTGTTTGGTCCGATATATTTCATTCTTTGGTTTCGCCCTTTTATTTTTTTAATAATTAACATTTTAGAATACTTTTGAAATATTGAAGAAAAAAGTTAAACTAATTTTATCTAAAAAGATTAAAATGAAATAACCCTCTATAAAGAAAATATCAAAGTAATAATAAATAGATATACAAATATTATCATTACTATCAGTTTTATACTGAATTAAATTAATTAAAGTGATAATGACAAACAAAAATTAGGGATAAACATGATATATGTGAAGAATTTAAAAAAGCTTTGATGAATTGAAAAATGGATAGAGTTTTGGTAAGACAAGTAAGATGTCATTCTTATATATGCTTTTTTCTCTTATATTTATTATTATTTTGATATAAATTTGGTAATTTATGTATTTGTATTGTATTTGTTTTTATTTTCACGTATTATAATCGTGTTCATGTTATTTTTTTTATGTCATTTCATGTTTTATACTTTATTTTAATTATTTTTCTCGTATAATGTGCGTATCTTATAATCGTATCATGTATAAAATTATCATATTTATTTTAATATATTATTATGTTCAGACTTAACAAATTTTGGAACAAATATAGGAATTCCTTTCTATGATACCTTTACAAATAAAGACAGCCCCTTTTCTTAATTCTCCCCCCACCAAAAGTCAAATTTCTCCATGTTTTCAAACTTTTTTTAATTACCTTCCAAAGAATAATATTGTCATTTTATTATACACTAATTTAGGGTTTTATTTTTTTGTTTTTGACTTCTACTGCCTTTTCCTTTAAAAAAAATTACCATTTGAAAAGAGCTGACTGACCTAATGGAGAAAATTTAGGCCAAAGAAAAAGTCACTCCTCAAAACTTCACAAAGTTAAAAATCTTTCTCTATTTTTCAAACTCTACTATATGAAAATTTAATGATTTCTCAAATTTTGGAAAACATAATTAATTGATAAATTATTGCATCTTGATTCTTTTTTATTCAATAAATTAATGATATATATAATAATATTTTAAACAAATTAATATACGTCATCTATAATATCTTTCGCACTTCGTTACGAAATGTTATCGAATTTAATAAATTTGAAAGATAAAAAAGTAAGAGTAGTAAAAATAATAATTTAGAAAAATAATAATTTTTATTCTTATACAACACCTCGTATAAAATTGAGAGTTATTTGAATATGGTCAATTACATCCGACAATTTCAAACACAACATAATTATACGATATGATCATGGGAAAAATAATTAAAACACGACATGACACAAAAATAAAATGAACATGAAACAAATACACGAATGTGTCAAAATTTACATAAAATAAATTATTAACGTGTCAAAATTTATATAAATATATAATACCTTGAATACGATTATAATAGAAAAAATAACACGAACATGATGACGAGTGACACAAATTGTGAGTTTTTTGAATAGTGTCAATTAGACTTGACAATTTCGGACACAACATGATTATACGACTCGAACACAACATGGAAAAAATAATTAAAACACGACATAAAAAATAGAACGAACACGACACAAACACACGAACGGGTCAAAATCTACATAAAACGAATTATTAACGTGTAAAAATTTATATAAATTTATAATATTTTAAACACATGATAAAATAACACGAATATGTTACGGACATACAATTTTTCTCTAAATTGAATCATTATAACAAATTATGCAAAATATGGGATGAATTGAGACATGACACGAACACACAAAATTTTCTCTAAATTGGATCACCATGACAAACTATGCAAAATATTTGGAGACACGACACGAACACACAAAATTTTCTCTAAATTGGATCACCATGACAAAGTATGCAAAATCTTTGGATGAATTGAAACACGACATGAACACATAAAAAAATAATTAAAATACGACACGACACGAAAATAACATGAACACAACACAAATAAACGAACGTGTCAAAATCTACATAAAATGAATTATTAACATGTAAAAATCTATATAAATTTATAATACTTTGAACACACAAAAGAATAAAACGAACACAAAAAATAATATGAATACGAACGAATATCTGAACGTGACAAAATCTACATAAAATGAGTTATTAACATGTAAAAATTATATAAATTCATAATATTTTGAACATATGAAAAAATAACACGAACACAATACGAATATACGAACGTGTCAAAATTTACATAAAACGAATTATCAACGTGTAAAAATTGTATAAATTTATAATATTTTTTAACATATAAAAAATAACACAAACATAAAAACGACACGAACACAATTTTTTCTCCAATTCCTTTCCTCTTTTTTTTTTTTTTTTTCTTTTCTTTTTCCTTTCTTTTCTTTCTTTCTTTCCTAATCAAACAAAATTAAAAATACCAAAACTAACCCCCCAACCTCCTTAATACCTTTGCTTACTTGTCAACTATCCCTTAATTCAAAATCTTTAATTCTCAATTCTCATTGAATTTGAGGAGAACTTTTAATTATTGTAATATATAATAGATAAGTTATAACATGATTTAAAATAAATTATATATTTTAATTTTAATATATGCATATGATTTATTGTTATACATATTATTTAAAATAAATATATTAATTTTAATTTTAAAAATATAACTTTTTCAAATGTAACTTAAAATAAAGTATAAAAATAGGTCATTCCTAAATGATATGTGTGTTTTATCATAATGATTTATACTTTAAATTTTAATAATCTTTTATCACATGATTTATATTAGATTATGTAATTTTTTATCGTTAACATGTTATTTATAATAAATGTATTACTTTTAATTTCAAATGTATAATCTCTTATTATGTGATTTGACATAAAATATATAAATAAGTTATTGATATGTGTATATTATTATAATGATTTGCACGTTATATTTAATATATTATCGTGTGATAAGAATAAATCATATAATCTTTTATCGTTATACATGTTATTTAGAATATATATTATTTTATCATATGATTTAGATTAACTTGACAAATTACCATAATGTTGGACATTACTTGCTTGACCAATAATAATAATTGTACCTTATCATGTGATATAAAACAAATTATATAATTTTTTTTTTACCATTATTCATGTTATAGATTATTTTTAATTTCAGATTTATAATATCTTATTATGTGAATATGTGATTTAGATTTGTTTGGTCAATGGTCATAATGTTAATAAATTATATAATACGTTACTTGCTTGATCAAAGTCATAATAACTTATCATAGGATATATAATAAATTATATAATACAATTATACTTATATCATGTTATTTAAAATAAATGTATTATTTTTAATTTCAAATTTATAATCTTTTATTGTAAGATTTAGATTAACTTAATCAATGATCATAATGTCTTTCTTAATTCTTTTTTAAAATATAAAAAAGAATATTATAAAAGTTAAAATATATAAATATGTATATATTAATATGTTAAAATTTATATATTTTACTCATATATGCCAATGTGTATGTTCAAAATTTTTATTAATTTAATTTCATACATTAGGTTTAGAATCTAAAAATCTTAAGAATAATAACTAATTTAATTTTATAATTAATTTACTATTATATTTCATTATAATTTTTTATATAATTAAAATTTTAAGTAAAGATATAATATAATTATTGTACCAAATCATAATCTAATTCTTTACTGGTTCACTTGGTAAAACTCTTAAAATTTAAGGTATTTTATCAAGATTCAAACATCTACACAAGTATAAAATTTTATATATTTACTTATGTAAACTGTAATAAATGAATATCGAATACATACGGGTATCCAATTTTATCCGTTTAAATTTAAACGGATTCGAGTATCAGATATCTAATGGGTGCTATTCAAAACCGGCTCGAACCCACCACAAATACTAAATCTCTTATCCTAATAAGATAATTATCAAATTATAAAGTAACTGAACCCGACATAATTAAATGGGATAATATCAAATACCACTTAGGTTTGCCTTATCCACCTCTCTTCACTCTTACATGAATGTTGAAAACATTCATCTTCACAGATGTCGGTTACATGCATAACTGCTCCACATTGTTCCACCCCACTTTTTTATTAATTATTTTCAATTTAATATTGTAAAAATATATATTATAATTTATTCATAACATAATTTAAATATATTATATATAAAAAGTATATATATATATAATACTAATATAAAAAAATATAAAAAAATATTTTAAAAAATAAAATAATAATTTTAAAAAACAAGATAAGACAAAAAAAAAATTTATCAAAATCACCTACTCCACCCGATCTTACATTTAAAAAAAAAAAAAATCTCACCATTCAAATATACCGATACAAAATTTTACCATCTCTAAATACCAATTTAATAATAACTATCTATTGACATCTCTATCTAGCGTAGGTCACTTCATTTTCTTTGGCAAACATTGCTGACAAAATTTTCTCTTTCCATTTTATTTACTTTTTAATATCTTTCACTGAACATTCCTTATATCACTCTTTCCACATTATATAGACTTCTCTTCTCACTCTCTCTTCCTTTCTCTCTATCTTTTTTATTATTTCTTTTTCTCAATTTTCTTTGCAAATTGTATTCATTAGAGTATTGATCAGAGAAAAAAGAAATTATATATATATATATATATATATCAAATTCAAAGCAAAGAAATGGTAAGAATTCTTGAATATCTAACTGTTGGTGTCTCTTTTGAATTGTTTTTCTATCAAACATAATCTCAAGTGTGAATTATCTGTTTTTCTTTTTGATGATTGATGTTATTTTTCTATTATGGTCTGTTTGGTTCTCAAGAAAATTTAGATAAACACAAAGAAATACAATCCTTTTGAATCTTGTATTTATTGCAGCTCCGATATACTCATGAAAACAGCATGTATAGCTTCTTGGGTTAATTTAATTTTGTTGAAACTTTTAACCTTTCATGAATTCAACAGCTTTATAGTTGGTGTTGAATTTTGATATTGAAAATTCATCTGTTTCTCAAATTCTATATTGACTTTACTGCTATGTTACTCGGATTCGGGTGAGTATCGGATGTAGGTATGTGTCCGACACCGATATATTTAATTTAATTTTTTTTTCCATATATTTGAAAGATCATATCCCATATCCATGTCTGAATATGTGTCGGACACAAATATCCGACACGAATGAAAAAAATGAAGAAACGTGGTTTTACTGTTGTGTTTCCATGTCTTTTGAGTACTTATTAAAGCTGTAAACTTGGAATGAATTGTAAATCAAGAATGTTGAAAGTTCATTGCTTTAATTTTGAAGCTTTTCTGATATCAGGGAATTGAATTTGTTATTCTAGGTGGGTTGCGGGCTGTACATAAAGAAGAAAACAGATTGGCTTAGTACCCTTCTGGAAAGTGAGTTCTTTGGCCCTTGTTCTGATCATCAAAACCTCAGGAAAAATGAGAAAAATGTGTTTTGCATCCATTGTAGTCTTGGGTTTTGCAGATATTGTAAGGCTCACAGCCAGCATCGGTCGCTTCAGATCTGCAAATATGTCTATCAAGATGTCGTTCGCCTTCAAGAAATGCAGAAACATCTTGACTGTTCCAAAATTCAGGTTTTTTCATATCTTCACTGCTCTTTAATTTTGAAAACTTTCATAGTAATTGTAATCAATTCAATGCAATTCTTGTTTTGGAAGTAAATCACAAATTAGAATGCAAAAAATTTCATTAATTTGTTCCAATTGTTACTGATATATTCATAGATGAATACTATGTTGCTCCGACTTATTTTTTTTGAAGTACCTGTATCGACCCATATCCGGATATGGGTATAGGGATATAATCCTCCGAGGATCCTCTAAATATATGAAAAATCTTAGCAAAAATTAACATATTCGTGTCCGATACTTACACCCGAATCCGAATAACATAAGATGAATATAGGATGAGTATGTGTTTGTGATTATCATTTATCAATTGTTTTTTACTTTATTTGACCAATGAAACATTTTTTTGGGTGCTAATTGTTGATTTTTCAAAGTAGTATAGTGAAACTAAGAAGACAAACACCAAGATATGAAATCAAAGGGAATAGATTTTCATATCATTATGTTTGCAGAACCATCCAAATTGCTTTTCCCTGTTGTTCTATTATTACCTAGGTTCTTCATTTTTCCTCCTAAAGTATTCGTGTTAGACACATATTCGGACATGAGTATGGGATATGATCCTCTAATTAAATATATGAAAAATTGTTTTAAACATTGAGTATATCGATATCGGACACATATATACTGGTCCCCGAGTCCCAATATTTCCATCCACAGTTTCAACTTATAATTACTTCACTGGTTGCTTTGATTGCTACTTTTCTTTTATGATAAACTGTACATAGCAAATGGAATGATCATAGTTTTCTTTACTGAAATGATTTTTAATTATTTGACAGACATACAAAATTAATGGTGAAAAAGCTGTACATTTGAATCCTCGGCCTCAAGTTAAAGATGCCAAACCATCAACAAAATCGAAAACTGGTGCTGCCTGTCAAGCTTGTGGAAGATGCCTCCAAGACCCACCTAATCGCTTTTGTTCCATTGCATGCAAGGTAAATTCACTTGGATTTATTTCTAAAACTCCACACTTAAACTTTCCCATCTCCGACTCATTATATTTTTTGAAGTACTTGTGTCCGACACCCATTTCCGATACGTATCCGAACATGAGTACGAGGTTATGATCCTCCAAGGACCCTCCAAATACATGAAAATCTTAGAAAAAATTGAACTTACCTATATCGGACGCATACCCGTATCCAACACTCACACTCGAGTCTAAGTAACAAGTAACAAATGATTAACAACTTAACTACAATCTGATAAATTAATGTTTCAGGTATCAGCTGTTGATGTGAAGCCTAAACACCAAAGTGATAAAATGGAATTGCCAATACAAGAATTTCCTCATCTTTCCAGGAAAGACAATCAAAATTCAGAAATAAGTTCAGAAGAAAAGCAATCCTCACTCTCATGGACCGATGTTTCGAAGGAGACTAAAACATGGGTAAGCACAAGTTTAAAGCCTAGGAAACGAGTGAACAAAAGGAAAGGCATTCCTCATAGAGCTCCTCTCAGTTAATAATGAAGAAAATTTTGGTAGATACTAAAAAAAAAAGGTACTTAAAACAATAAAAATCCAAAGCTATAACAGTTGATAAAATGATACATTTCAATGAATCGAAGAGTGATTTTTTTTTTTCTTGAGATTGTACAGCATATATAAATAAGATAGAAAATGGCATCAAATTGAAGTTGATGGGCAGGCATTGTTTTAAGATCGATTTTTAATCTTTGTATCTACCCGTTTTGACAGATTTGATTGGATATCTATTATGATTTTGTTTTTCTTTGGCTGGAATCTTATTTTCATGGTTGAATAAGATATTCCTTCTTACACCCAAAGTCTCAAACATTATTTTCCTTTATACTTATATATGTTCTTAACATGATTTGTTTACTCTGGGGCCTCTAGTCTTGATGGGAATGTTTCTAATTGAGTTGGCATAAGTTATAATTTTATTTGTATTTTTTATTGTGTTCATGTTATTTTTTCGTATTGTAATCGTATTTAAGTTATTATATATTTATATAAATTTTAATATATTAATAATTCGTATTATATAAATTTTGAAAGATGTGTGAGTGAATAGCAATAGGGATGGTGAGAATCCTGCGACCAAGCAACCAGGTTAAAAGCTATGTTATTTGGATTCGGGTGTAAATGTTGGATACGGATATGTATCCGACACGAGTATGTTCAATATTTTTAAATTTTTTATCTTTGGAGGGTCATATCCCCATATCCGAATATGCGTCGGACATGAGTGTCGAACACGATTACTTTAAGAAAAATGAAAAGTCGACATAAGTTAAAAATCTCATTTGTGAGTATGTTGGCACATGCCATGCCCAAACTTTTTCCCTATTTTAATTTGCAGGGAATTGTCTTGCACAAATTCTATTTAGGGAATTCCATAGTTAATTAAGTTGCATTACACATAAAACTCTTTGGTATTCTATTTGAGAGAGATCGATCCCTTAAAACTTAAAAGGGTGGGTGAACCATATCGAAACTTATGCAATACTATAATTACAATTTGAGAACAAAAAAAACTCATTCATATTCACTCCTTTTAGTAAATATAATACAACTTAAATTGTTAGGGTCGGAAAAGAGATTAAACTCAAACAAAATCGAGGAATACCCCTGACCGTATAATAAAAAAAAATTACAACTTAAAGTTCCCTAACTTGTTCTTGTCACCGATCGAATTCAACGAATTGGAAATTTGCTGCCTAATCTGTGTAATAATATGCATATGGATGTTGCAAAGTGTGCAAAAATAACGTGGGAATGGTCTCAAAGACCTTAGAAAATAGGGAAACGAAAGGGAATTAAAGATATTTGTTGTTGTCTTGACTACGCGTGCATGTGTCACGTATAGCGTACAAAGGATAGGTAAGGGTGTTTCAATCCCACATCGAAAAAGAAAAGAAAAATCTTGAGCCATATAAGCGTGGACGTTGTACATTCTAATAAGCTGATTTTGCGGGAAGAGAGTAATGATCCTGTGATAAATGGTATCAAGTCAACTCTTGACTGTTTGATTCCACGTTGAGCCCCAGCGCAGGTAGGCAGGATGGACCGTCTTGACGTCACGCCGAGTGCTGCCACAAATAAGGGTAGACGAGGACGTCACGATATTGGATGGGGGATAATCCTATGCCTAGAGTCCAAAAGGGACTGTTCGATTCCACGTCGAGCCCCAGCGCAGGTAGGCAGGATGGACCGTCTTGACGTCACGCCGAGTGCTGCCACAAATAAGGGTAGACGAGGACGTCACGATATTGGATGGGGGAGAATCCTATGCCTAGAGTCCAAAGGGTAAGTAAGGGAGCTTCAATTTCACATCGAAAAGGAAAAAAAAGATCTTGACTTATATAAGCGTGAGCGCTGCACATTCTAATAAGTTGATTTTGCATTTTACGAGGAGAAGATAATGGTCCGACACATGCATCTTTTGGGAATAAATATGCTCACTTTGTAGTTAGGCTGCCATTCATTATTCAGAGTATTGTACGTCAAATATGTTCTAAATAGCCGGCCTTAGTTGTTAGTTCCCATCATAAGGGGGCCATCTTTAACTTGTTTTATTTTAATCGTTTCAGGTTGGCACTTGGCAATTGGATATAATTTTTTTTAAAGAAAAAAAAAAACAAGGTTTGGCTAGAGAGTCGTGAGATATATATATATATATATATATATATATATATATATAATAGATCTGTCTACAAATCAGATTATTTTCGTCTCGTTAAGTTTTATCGAAATTGAACGGGGTTTGAACAAGAATTTTTATAATCCAAATCGGTTCGATCCGGTTCAGATTACTATTCATTTAATAAAAATATTTTTTTATTTAAATATTAATATAAAGATAATGTTCTAATATTTTTAAATAATAAACGGACTTTCAAGTTTGGTTCGGTCGGATTTGGACAAAAAAATAGATTAATAATATATAATATATATAAGTACGGATATAAAAAATCTTTTGTATTGAAAATAAATATTTATGTTCATTATATTTTTAAATTGTTATTTTTAATTTTTTTATAAATATTTCAAAAATTATATATAATTAAATAATAACTTTTCAATATCATAAATAATATAATCACATAATCCAAATTCACAGAACCACGATACAATTCATATTAAAATTAAATATTACAAAGTTCAAACCACAAACATATTCAAGTTTATGAAGAAAAAATAAATTAATAAAAAAAAATGATAAAAAGCTAAATTATATACTAAACCAAAAATAATTTTCAATGCAAATTATATTATTTTTATATATTTTTAAAAATTCACATGCTTATAATCGGTCCAAATGTTGGTTCTACGATTTGATCCTAAAGTCTAATCCTTCGATCTAATGTGAGTAAGTATTTACGACCATGGACAACTTCAATAATATTAATTTAAAAAAAAATTTAGGACCACGCTATCTTAACGAGTAATCATATTATTAAGATAAATATATATTTTTTATTAATTAATTATTATATTATATATTAAAATTATATATTTAATTTATTTTTAATTAAATAATGAAATTCAATCATTAAACCGATGATCTGAAAATCACATTAATTTAATTTTTGATCCGATTTTTTATTCATTGCACTCTAAAACGATAGGAACCTTGGTTTATTAAAAACTATAGTAAAATACTTTTATTGCCAAAAAATTAAATGACTCTTATTTTAAGATTTTATGTCAACAAATTAAAAGCTTCAAGTTTCTAAATAATTTGTTTTATTGGATAAATATGTTAAACTAATTGAAAAGGAACAATACTACTAAAAATATAAATATGAAACTATTGACAACTAATACAAGTTGAAGTTGTTCAATTTAGAATTACAAATTGATAATATTGAATTATATCTAAATTAAAATCAATAAAAACAAACAAATTAATTTTTTTTTTTTTGTGGATAAGCTTACAAAAAAAGAAGAACAAAATCTAAATTCAAAAACTACTCAAACTTCCATTTACTTGCCAATTACTATTATTTTTAGTTTTTACAAAATACTTAAAAAATTAAAAAAGCATGTTTAAAAAAAGAGTATCTTTTTACGAAGGAGAAGGAAAAAAGAGATTATCCAGTTTTTACATCTGAAAGTAAAGCAAAGAAAAGGCAAGACTCAACGCGCTTCCAAGAAATCAGCCCGCGTATTTCACGCTGAATAAAGACGCCTTTGCCCCCATCCCAACCTTCCTTGTTTTCTCCCCCTATCAAAATCCAATCCAATTTTCTTTTGTTTCCTTAAGCTACATTGTTCCATTGATATTCTTGGTTTCTTTGTAAGTCTTCTTGTTTGGAATTCTTTCTACAATCTTCAAATTATGTCGGTGAGTTTATTTCTTTGCTTTTAATGTTTTTGATGAATGTGACCCTTCGTTTAGTTAGATCCAACAACTCTCTTTTTTTTTTTTTGGTAAAAAAGACAGACTTACTGAAAGAGAAATGTGGGTGTTGCTCCGTTTGGTTGCTGGGAAAATATAGGAAAAAATGAGACCATAAAAGCTGGAATTTTGAGTTGATCTTTACTAGACCCAAATAGCTCTTTGGGTTTTTAGAGTTGATCTCAATGTAGTTCTTGGGTTATGGAAACAACTTCAATGCAAAGATTCAGTTGGGGTACTTCCTTTAGTTTTCTTGGAAGCAAATCATGGAGCATATGAACTGATATATAGAGAAATTATGAATTGACTTGTGAAAATTGTAACTTTGATGTTTCCAACCAAAAGATTGTAACTTGTCCTCCTACGTTGTATGAAATTTGAGTTTGATGGTCATGTTATTATTATTTGGGGGTTTGCCTTGCATTTCATGCTATTTCTAGTTTATGCATCTTGTTTTATACTTTTATAGTTCTTTTAATATCATTGAAGTAGTATTTCTATTATCTTTGGTGATAGTTTGTAGGCTCAGTATAAATTATTGGTGAGAGCGATATCTAGATGTTCAAAATAAGGTAAAAAGGTGTTAACTTTTTTTCTTTGGGTCCAAAGCAAATTATGTGGATGGTTGCCCTTTCAATTCTTAGATATATGATTCAATTACAATTGATGTTATGATTCCAAGCATTTTATGCATATTCAGCTTTGTTTCTGTTGATGTAGCAATGAGCATTTTCCTTGGTAGAAGGAAAGAGTGAAATATTATCTGTTTTGTGCTTTTACTTTCCATTTATCCTGTGGTTGAATATCTTACTAATGTTGCACTGTAATCATGAATCCTGTTTTGATTTATGTTTGTCTTGTTCATTTAGTATATCAATGTCCATCATACATCGAGTCTATGTTACTCGGACTTGGGTGTGAGTGTCGGATATGGGTATGTGTCCGCACGGGTATGTTCAATTTTTTCTAAGCTTTTCCATGTATTTGGAGGATCCTTGGAGGATCATATCCCCATACCCATGTCCAAATATGCGTCGGACACAGGTACCTCAAGAAAAATGAAGAGTCGGAGCAACATAGCATCGAGTTATCACTTGCTATATAACTTGAAATTACTTTTCTTGCCAAGTAGAGCTTCTTTGTTTTACTCCTTACTGATCACCGCATATGCAGGTCCCAGTGGACCATACTAATCAGAGTCTTGGAGCAGTACCACGGACAAATGCTACAACAAACTGGACGATCAATGTTTCAGATGTGAGGAAAAAATGTTTTTATAATTAGTTTTGATTGGTGCTATTAAAAATAGATCTCTGTTGATTATCATTTGCTATAGTTAACCTCTTTTAGACTTCTAAATTAGAATATTTACTTTTGCATCTTGTTGATAATAATATAAAGTAGTATTGGAATATCTGTAAAATTATTTTTGCATCTCACATAAGGCTTTTGGGTCAAGAAGAGTAGAGATAAATAACTTTGTTTTTTTAATCTCAATTTCAATTGGAACTAACAGTTATATCAATTTACTTATTTTGACCTCTTTGTTTTATAGAAAGAGTTTATACATTAAGTTGTGCCATGCTGCCACATTTCATGGAATCATTTAAGTGTTATCTTGAAATTTTTTGATGAGTCTGACTATTATGATATCCACTGGCTATCGAACCCAAAGACCTATGTTGCTCCGACTCTTCATTTTTCTTGAAGTACCCGTGTCTGACACCTGTGTCCGAGGCATATCCGGACATGGGTATAGAGATATGATCCTCCAGGGACCCTCTAAATATATGGAAATCTTAAAAAAATTGAACATACCCGTGTCTGACACTCACACCTGAGTCCGAGTAACATAGCCAAAGAGTACACAAGCTGGTTTGTGTTTTTACTATATGTCCATTTAATTACATGATTAAATGGACACGTGACAAACATAGAAACCTGCTTGTGGCGTTTTCAAACTCCACCACCAGTATATAGGATAGTAACCCTAAATTTTACAAGCAATGTTCCTTGTCGAAAATGCAAGCATAAATTTATCTGCTCTTTTGTTCTGTACAGATAAGAACAGTTAAGGTGAGTAATATTTCCCTAGCTGCTTCTGAGAGGGATATCAAAGAATTCTTTTCTTTCTCTGGCGATATTCAATATGTTGAAATGCGAAGGTGAGTACCATCAACTAGAGTGCAACTGATTTGTTTGGGAAATTCATCCTTAAGGTTGTGATGAATTTTTGCAGGGAGACTGAAAATGCTCAGGTTGCTTATGTTACCTTCAAGGATTCACAAGGAGCAGATACAGCAATGCTGTTGACTGTATGTTAGTCAGTGAGATTAAAATTTTTTATGCTTGTGTCTCCTTAGCAAATTTTACACTTATAGATAGTATCGCTGGGCGAAAAGTGTTACCAAAGGCACCCGGATATCTTAACATATCATCTTTAATGCTCCCTCAATTTGAAATTGATAGGCAACTTGAAACATCTAGAAATAATTATGTTTTACAAGTTAGTACCTATCCAAAGACATTTTTCAAAGAATTACTTGAGAGAAAATGGAAACGAAGAATCAAACTTGATTAAAAGTTTCCAGGTCTGTTTTTTGTAAATTCATCATCAGCATCAAGGCCTAACAATAACCTTTAGTCACTGAGCTCCAATTATGCAGCCGTACGTACTTGCTTGCTACTTATTTGAATAGAGTGCTTGTTTTCAATAATTCAACTTATTCATTGATTCAGGGAGCCACAATCATCGATCTTTCTGTCAATATCACGCCTGTTGAGGATTACCAGCTACCCCCTGAAGCTCTCCAATCAAACATGGTATATTTCTTCCTTTAGCCATATCCTACAGCTTTTGTTGATAAGATGATCAATGTGGTATAATGCTTCACATTACATGCATCAGTGAAATAATAATATTAATAGGGTTAGTAGTATTTCGATATTGGGTTTTGCTAACAAGTGCCCTTAGGACACTGTTTTAAGGTTAGTTAATATACTATTTATAGTAATAATATTGTATTAATTGCAAAAGTTGATAATTTTATTCATCATTTTCAATGCATTGGGTTAAGATATTACCACATATAATAACCTTAAAGAGTGCCCTTAGGACACTTGTTAGCAAAATCCTTCTATATTTAGTTGTCAGCATATGTTTGTAATCCTTGTATCGTACTTTTAGCATTGGTGGAAAATGCCGATATAATATTAATAGGGTTAGTAGGTTTATTGGATGCATATAATAATTAAGATAGTAGCTACATACTTCCCAATATAATTATAGCAAATGCATGATTACTCATATCTCAAAAATGCCTGCTTTTATGATGGTTGACCTTAATGTCTTTCAAATCATTGAATGAGCCTTTTGTGAAGACGTTTGATGTAGGACAAGTAAATTGAAATACTTGGATGCTAGTGGTGTGTATGTCTTTTACTAGTAAACTTAAAACCCATTGTAACATTTATTGTTGGACTGGCCTGGTGGTAGCCTGTTTGCAATTCATTATAAGAACATAGCAACTGAATTAGCACTGAGGCTCACCATCTGGAAATCTTCTGCTCTTTCGGGAGTAGGGGTGTAAATGAGACACTTGTGCTCGCAAGTTACTCGGGTTCGGCTCGAAAAAAACTCGAATTTGGCTCGGTCATTGTCGAGTCGAGCTCGAGCAGCTCGAGCTATCGAGCGAGCCGAATTCGAGTATCCTAATGCTTGACTCGAGTAGCTCGCGAGCCTAATCGAGTTTTTTTTATTTTTAATATATATATATACTTTTAATTACCATTAAAAGGTCTCAATTCGAACTCGAACTTGAGCTCGAGCACAAATAATCGAGTTTGAAGTCGAGCATGAGAATTGAGCTCATTTTTATTAGATAAACGAGCCTAATCGAGCGAGCTCGAGCAGTTCGATTTTTATCTCGAATCGAGCTCGAGCTTTAAAAATGAAACTTGATCGAGCTCGAGCCTAGCTTCGAGCCTCGAATTTCGAGTCGAGCTCGAGCTTCTTACAAATTGAGCTCGGCTCGGTTACATCCCTATTCGGGAGTACTCTAATTTGTGTATCTCTTTGCAAGTTTTTCCCTTGGTGAGAAATAGGAAAAGGCATGTTTGTTCGTGCATTCATAAGAATTCAAGGGAAAGAAGAAAAGTATTGCATAGTCACTATCTTTTGCTTTATGAAGGAGAAAAAGCCAGCTGTTACTGATTCTAATGTGAAAAAGGCTGAAGATGTGATGAGCACCATGCTTGCCAAAGGCTTTGTCTTGGGAAAGGATGCCATCAGCAAGGCCAAAGCATTTGACGAACGGCATCACTTGACCTCAAATGCCTCTGCTGCAGTCACTTCTATCGATCAGAAAATCGGTCTGAGCGAAAAGCTAAGCATTGGGACAGCGGTCGTAAATGAAAAGATGCGAGAGATGGATGAGCGATTCCAAGTGTCTGGAATGACAAAATCCGCCTTGGCTGTTGCTGAGCACAAGGCAAGTAGTGCAGGAACTGTCATCATGAGCAATCCTTATGTATCTACAGGAGCTTCGTGGCTTTCGAATGCATTTAATGCAGTCGCAAGGGCAGCCGAGGACGTGGGAATGTTGACAAAGGAGAAGGTTGAAAAGGCCGAGGAGGAAAAAAAAGACATTATTTACAAGGAGAGAACTGGGATCATCAATGACTTTGCAGAGCTCCATCTCGATGAATCTTCAATGACCGATGCCTCCAGTAGTTCCCGTTGATTCAAATGATGGTAAGCATGGAATGATATGATTGTTTTTTAATTTTCGTTTTCCTTTAATGCCTTGATTCTTTCCTCCTCCTTTTCCTTCCTTGCTGTTGTACAATACCATTGTTACGAGGGATTGTAATTCAAACGAATTTCGGATATCGTGCTTTGATCCGTGTGAAAAACTTTTATCTGCATCTGGATGGATGAGATACTTAATACAAATACTAATCTTCGACAATTTTTTATCGTGCTTCTTCGAGCAAAACCTAGCATTTTTTTTGCTCATTATATTGTGCCTAGGAAGCCTTAAATAATTTCTTTTAGTTGTCTGGTGCAACATACCTGATCTCATCCTTGTGGTAGCCAAACATGCCATGCATTAGCATTTCAATTGAAGTTATTCTGTAGAATAAGCAATGCTGCAATGGACATTTGGTTGGCTATGGCATTTGACAAAATAAGTATGTTTGAGAAAATATACTTTTGGTCAATTATTTAGGTAGGTGGTCATTATATAGGGTTCATATGTTTTGCAGAAAACGATTTTCGAAAAATGATTTTTGGAAAATTAGCTTATTTTCTAAAATAATTAATATTTTCTGTTGTTTGGATGATTCCGTGAAAAAATATTTTTCGTTGTTTGACTTTTTTTGAAAAATCTGCTTGATATAAAAAAAAATCGATCCCTACATTTAAGAATAAATTTTTTTTTTTTGCTTTGCTTCAGTTTATATTTTTAGGAGATCGATTTTTTTTGTTACAACTTTCGAAAAATGTAAGATATTTTTCGAAAAATTGGTTTCGTTGATCAAACTATTTTCTACGAAAGGAATTGGAAAAATACGAAAAATATTTTTCGAAAGTATTTTCCCCAAAACAAAAGGACCCTTAATCAACTCTAGAACTATTGCACCAAAATCAAGCAGCTAATGTATAATATAGCAGGACTTTTATACTTTTCACGGACTAAGTATTATACTAACTTAAGAACATGAGAGGAAACACCAAGAAGAAAAACAAGGCATATTCTTATTTCTACAGTTATATAAACCTGTCATTACATCATGTATAGTAAGTAACAAAAAAAAAAATTAAACAGATTTCCTTCAATTATCCGAATCTTTTTCTTTTTTTTGGTGGGGGGCAAATTCAGTTACCTGTACACGGTGGTTTGATCAGGCTTTGCGGAGGTCTGGCACCCACTTTCCAACCAAATGCTTGTGATGGAGGAGGAAGGAGTGGAAATTGTAAATGATGTTGAGGTTCCTTTCTCTGCCAGTGCCACTATGCTACCTTATATACTGTATCAACCAGTCCAAGCTCTGTTTAGTCAACATTATCAGTGAACCTTAATGTAATGAATCAAAACCAATGATAAATATGAAGCAGAGCAGAAAGATTGAACCGGTATCAGCAGCACTATTAGGCATTAGAAGGAAATGAAAAAGAAGATTATTTTATAGTAATATTATTATTTCATTGTGTAGTAGTTGTAGTCGTTACCGTCATGCATTCAGGCAAATCGTTATCTTTGGTTCTCATATGAATCTGCAAAAACAGATAAGAGTAGTGAGAATCTAGGACACTTTTTACTGACAACATCAGAATATAGATTAGTGTCTACGTTACTTGGATTCAAGAGTGACTATTGGATATGGATAATTATTGATATGGATATGTTCAATTTTTCATATATTTAGAGGATCATATTTTTATACTTTTATCCGAATATGTGTCGAATATGAAATATTTAAAAAAAAAATGAAGAGTCTGGATAAAATAAATTAGTGCAAGTCAATACAAAAACATTATGAAAATATATATATATATATATATATAACTTTTTTTTAAGGATAAGAATGATCAAGTTAAGATAGTGCTGCAAAATGTGTAACAAACAGTTATTGTACATCGTTTTATACAAGGATTTATTAATTTATTCGTGTGCAATCTCTGTTTTATGAGGCCATTCAAGCTTCTACATCCTTCCACAGCTGTTAATGATGTGAGTGTAATATTTTTAGATTTTGTTAACGAGTGTTTTAAAATTATTTTTTAAAATTATTATATATAATAATATTTTTATTTAATGCATTGAAAATAATAAATAAAATTATCAATTATGACGCAAAATTATTCATGAATCCTTTTCACCCGTCAGCCATAGTCCCGACCAATAAAATTAAAACAAATCAGATTTTTGTTCTATGTCATACTTATCCTCTAATATAAAACACGAGTTATTTCCCGTAAAAAAACGGGAAAAAAAATTACGTTTTTCGCTTCTTCTTTCTCTCTCTCGAAAAAAAAACCAATAAGTATAACATGGAAGAAGAATCTGATGTGGTGTAATTAGATTGATCGGGATCATAACTGACGTGATGAAAAAAGCTTATGAAATAATTTTTTCAATTACGACATTTAACATAATAATATTTTTATAAATAATATATTAATTAATCTTAAAAAATATTTAAATACATTTGTTAACAAAACTCAATATTTGTTTACCTCAATGACATGGTATAATCCATGTTGATTGCCATCCATAGAAGCCATGATGACGACCCCTGCCGCAACAGTTGATGGCCAATAACGTAGCTGTTCATGGTCTGACAGTGCAAGCACTGCCAGATACTTGGCCCTCTTTTCTACATCTGCATCAGCCTTGGCTGCTTTGAGATAGAACCTAGGATATACATGATTTTACATCAAATCTAGCTTCAGCAGCACTTTATAATAATATGTCTAGGATCTTCATAGAACAAATAATCAAAGGAGAAAGTAAAAGAATATGGATAAGTACTGCTTGGCTCGAGGGAGGAAAAAGTGTACCACAAGAAGTTATAGATGGTAGGCAGGAAACACTGGAAGTTGAGAACCTCCATCACCACCCATTCCATGGCCACCACTTCATTTCTGCTGTACGTGTTGCTTCCTATGTAAAAATTCTTTTGCCGCACACTGACATAGATATACAGCCACAAATAAATTTACATTAGCGAGTTCCATTCCGTCAGATAAAACTTACAATTGAGAGGAACTGCAACCTTTTTTTTTTTTTCGTTTCAATTAGCCTAATTAATTAGGATTTTACTACAATGTAGACATTCTTTAATATTATTATATTAAGTAATATATTTTTTCAATGCATTGAAACTCATGAGATTGAATGTCAACTATTACATTTAATACAAAAATATTATTTTTTAAATAAAAATTTAATGAAAAATATTAATCAGAGTTTAGTAATAGAAAAATGTTAATCAGTGCTTAGTGACATTGGTTAAAGTGATATATATAGAAAGAAAAGTATAATTAATGCATCACTTTTTTTTTTAATTCAGTAAAAAGTAATATATTAAATGTAAAAAAAATTCCTAAAAGGTAAATAAATAATCATTAACTAGTGCCTGTAGGCACCGGTTAAGTTGATCTTTAGTAATATTGGTTAAGATGATATATATAAAAAGAAAAATGTAATTAATGTTTTTTTTAATTCAATAAAAGTAATGTATTAAATGTAAAATACTTTTTTAAAATAATAATAAAATAATCATTAATCAGTATCTATAGGTACCGGTTAAGCAGACCCATTAAATCACAGTGCGGTGGTTAAAACATTTGGAAATTCAGAGAAGAATGGTAGATTCATGAAACAGCAATTTCCCCATAATCCTTATTTTTATTCCCTTAAAAGTTAGGTTCATGGAAAGAGTGCATGGGACTAGCTTTATAACCTGTTGTAAGGCTGATTTTCTTCAATTCTGGTGGCCAATGCAAGACAGGCTATTCCAACGATCTGAAGACTCCTTCTATTTCTGAAGAATCCTTTGCTTAGAAATCTGTCAAGCAAGCAAACTCCAAGGAATATTGTCTCCTGCTGAAACTCCTTTGCAGTACATTGCTGCTTATTCATAATTAGCAAACATGAATCAACTTTGACAACAGATTATCATTAAACAAATAAAGAAGATATTAATGTACGTTACAAGCTAATTAATTAATAACACAAACAACAACAAAAATAAAAAAAATGCTTAAAGTAATTAAAGAGAGGAGATTCAGGTTTAGCTCAAAACACTGAGTTCTCGAATGCCTTAATTAAGCCCATAGAACGAGTTAACTTTACACCCAAGAATCATTCAGTTACAAGCTAACTGGAGGGAATACGCTAGAATCCCCTGCTAAGGCACGGAAGCTACATGCTACTGAGGTTAGAACAATCTATCGCCAAACGCTTCAAACAAGAAACCTTCAAATAGGCTTGGCCAATGGGAAGCAAGCAATCAAAGGAAAGCGAAACTATAGATTATTCAAGTTACCGCCGTCATGAACATCATGAGAAGAAGTGATAGTATGTCTTTTCATGCCCTAAAATGGTGATGTGTCACAATTTGATTCAATTACAAAATGCTCGTTAAAAATCGTACGTCAATGCAAGGAACATCTAAAATGTACTTTTTGTTTGATTCATGTTTCTTTTCAAACGTGTTCAGAAAAATAACTACTAAAAGTCTAGTGCAATCAGAAAAGAAAAAAAAAATTAATTGACTGACCTCAACGATCCAGCGGACCATGAAAGAACGTTGCTGGAGAATAAGATCGCCGTAGTCAGTCGTGAATTGGTATTCCTCGGCATAATCACGCAAAAAAACTTGCCGTCTCTCTCTCTCCCTCAACCTCTTATAACTTTCCTCGTCTTCCTCATCTTCAAATCTCGCCAACTTTTTTATAAAAAAAAAAACATAAACTTAAATCATTCAAATAAAAAAAATTCAACGATATAAATGTAAAAAGTACTTGAGTAGACTCACTACTGTATGATTAAGTTGACGGTCATCTTCAGCGCGTGAAGCAAATTTAGGATCTAAACGAGAGGTTGATCTGGAGAATTGTTGTTTGAACTCGAGAAAAAGAGAGTAAGTGAATGAAGTAGGAGAGTCATTGGTCGATTTCTCAGAGAATTGGCTTCCGGAATCATAGAAAAGAGAAGGA
The DNA here is from genome assembly GCA_030761205.1 of Fremontodendron californicum. Taxonomy (NCBI): domain Eukaryota; kingdom Viridiplantae; phylum Streptophyta; class Magnoliopsida; order Malvales; family Malvaceae; genus Fremontodendron; species Fremontodendron californicum. Next base: position 26,901,706 of record JAULJL010000013.1, read on the forward strand.
GTGTAATCTAAATCCGAAGTTTCAGGGAAAAAATCCGATTGCAGCTCAGAAAACACAGTCTCGTGACTCGATGAGTAATCAGATACAACTTCTTCCAATGAGAACTGTTCGTTGCAAGCGAGATATGAAGAATCTAAACCGGAGAAGCTCTTTGGCTTTTGGTCCACAACAGACTCCGAGTTCGAAACGGTGAAATTGGCGTCCACGACGTCTTCTACATTCTCTTTGATTGCATTGTCGAACTTCGAAGTTGAGCAGTACTCAAAGCCGGAAGTCACCGAGACGAGGTTGTTCTCTTTATTCTCCGACGAGAGTTTTGAGATTTCATAAGGAATCAGCTCGACGCAGGAAATATCCGATCGCGTAGCCGTTCCGGGAGAAGCCGAAACCGCGTCGTTTTTCTCAATTTTCTTCAAATTTTCGCTTGCTTGCTTCAACTCAGAACTTCGTTCACCAAAAACACGAAAATCAGCACCAGAATTGGATTCAACGCAGGAAGATTCACTCACTTCAGCTTCATTTCCTTTCGCTTCTTTCTCCTTCTTGTAATACGATCTCGTGATCCTCCTAAACTGTGAGTCTCCAATTCCTTCATTTCCTTGATTCTTATTAGCTCCATAGCCACCTTGGATTTCAGCAAACTTCCTCTTCTTCGGATTGGAAACTCTGCTTGAATCGCAAGAAACTTCATTAGCGTCGAAGTAAGAGCAGGAAACAGAATCAACGGAGAGATCAGTCGTTTGCTTTTGGAGAACAAATGGAGCGATCTGAGAACGTCTTCTTCGAGGTCGCTTCGAACGGAGTTTCTTCTTTATGAACGTCGACGTCGCAGCGAGTGGTGGTTCCATCTTTTTGTTCTTCTTCGATGATTTGATCTTCAATTTCATTTCAAGTGATTTTGCTTAAAATTTTGGTTTTTGATTTTTGAATTGGAAGTTTTGTTTGGAAATTGATGTTTGAATAGAGCGAAGGTGAAGTAAGTGTGGAGATGAAGCTATTCGGTTATGGACGTTGTGGGAGTAGTGGGACTGGATACTGGGGGAGGGTGACAGCTTTTTTATATGCTGTGTGCGGCCTTACGTTAGCACCCCTGCACATGCATCTGAACCGTCACGTTAGCATTCTATTAATGCTTCAATTTTGAGTTTTGATTTTGTTTTAGGAAATCGGCCTAAAAAGCTTGAAATTTAATTATTGATTTTGTATGATAGATATGTTCAAAGGTTGAATTATCTGTCTGATTCAACATGATTTTTTCTAATTTAGGTCGATTCGATACGGTTCAAATTAATATTTATTTAATAAAAAAATTATTTTTTATTTAAATTTAATAATAAAAATATATAAATATTAATAAAAAAAATAAATATTTTAAAATATTTTAATATTTATAAACAGTAAAACTGATTTATGGGCCGATTCAGATCTCCGGGTCGAACTTGGATAAGAGAAAGAAAAAAAATTCAAACAATGACCCGACCCAATTGATAGACAAATCTATTGTATCATTTCATTTATGAATCAATTGATTTATTAATAAATTTATATTTGAATTTATCCAATAATCATATATTTTATCAGACAATAAAAAAATTTAAAATAAAATTGACGGGACAAGCAACATAATTCTAACAAATCGAGAAATCTCTACTATTCTTAAAAAGAATCCCTGAGTTGGTGTCACGAGTTAAAAGACACCAACTCAGTTGGATAAATTATCAAAAAACCAAACTATAATAATGAAAAACAAATGAAATTGAATTAAAAAAGTAATTTAATAATTTTGATTTTAAAAAAAAAATCACTGACAAAATCATTCACGTAATATAAAACTCACCAATCTCTCCCACCACTTTGACAACTACCCACTCATCTATTCTTCTCAAAATATATATATATATATATATATATATATATATTTGGTTTTACTTGGTTTTCCACTCTCTCCTACAACTTTGACAACTATCCACTCATCTATTCTTCTAAAAAAAAAAAAAATGGTTTTACTTGGTTTTATAGTAGTATATTCTTCAATCAATTTTAGCTCTAAAAAAATGGTTTTACTTGGTTTTATTCTTGAGGGATTTTCTCAAGATATTTCTGCATTCTGACTTTCACTTACTACAATTATTTATTCTTAATAAAATGTCATTTTTTTTTCCTAACTTTTACAGCAATGAGTTTGTTAGTTTATTCTTTTATATTTAGTATTAGAAAGGGTTTGTGGTACTGGTAGATGTTGAAAGTCCCATAGACGGTGTTTAAAATTATAGTTTGTTTATGCTTTTATACTACTAAGAAGAAAATGTCTATTGGGTAAATGAAAATTTAGATAAAGACTCGAAGATATTTGTTTTTATTTTTTTTTTTATTATAGAAAAGCAGAGTGTAGTGAGAACAAAAAGTAAAGTGAAGAAGAAAATTAGGGTATTCAAATGATGTCTTTCAACGAAGATTTTACCTCTCGACTTTAGAGAACAACTACGTTAAAAATAAGGATATAAAAAATGGGAATAGTAATACTTTATTATTGGATGGATCATAATTTGTGGTTATTATAAAAGAATATGAATAATTTATTTATATATCTTAAAATTTTATTTTCTTTAACTTAGTCACATATGATTCTTTGTTTTGTTATCCTCAAACAGGAAAATTTTCAATTGAATCAATTTGTAGTTTATTATATTTTTGTAAGTACCACATATTTCATATTGTTGTTATTTATAATTTCTGTTTTAAATTTTTTAAAATATTATATAAATAAATAAATTTTAATAAATTATTGGATCAAAAAATAATTTATCACACCGATACGTGTGTCTAATTACTAGTGTGATTTAGAACTAGGGATGACAAAACCCGATCCGACCGATGGATTTCGGACCGATCCGATCCGAATGGAGAGATTTTTTTTTTGAACAATGGAGGCGGAGCGGGACGGTGCGGTTTTTTTGTTTGAAAGGTGGGGATGGAGCAGTTGTGGTAATAAAAATAATTAATAAATATCAAATGGGGCGGAGCGAGGGGCGGTTATGGATGTAACCGACATCCATGGAGGCGATGGAGGCGGTAGTGATATTGAAATTTCAACATCCATGACGGAGTGGGGCGGAGGGACGGAGCAGAACAGTGCTATGGCGCGGGGGCGGATACTGCAAAATCCGTCCCGCCCCGCTCCATTGCCATCCCTATTTAGAACCATCCTACTTTTACTTTTTCATAATCTTTTCTCCACTTTTAAGTTAAGTCTGAAACACCCACTAAAATTACTGTTTTCACAAAGCTAGCCGCCATTTAGCCACCAAACGTGCCAACTGCCAACCCGTAACTTGAAAATGAAAGAAACGGAAAATCCTTTCCCTGTAATTTGCTAGCAACCAAAGTGGAAGCTTGAAATGGTAGAGAAGAAACCCTTAAGCAATTCGGGAAGACTGGTTTTGGCCTTTAGCCCAAACCTTGACGTCCAATCTTTAATTGGGCATTAGCCCGAAACCCCATAGTTTTTCTCTTCTTTTTATTTATTTATTTAATTTTTCGTAATTTACCGTTCCTTCTTCCACCTACTATTCAAAGTTCGTTTCCAAACCATAAATTGTACTCGCTTTCTTCGGTTACTGAGGATCTGAGAATCTCCATCACCAAATTTTACGAAGTAAGTCTTCTTTGCATTTCTCTGTCGCTTTATCTTAATTTTTCTCTTCTGTTTTTTTCCCCATTAATTCCATAGCTTTTTGCATTCAAAAGTTTTGCCTTTTCTATTCATTTCAATTAGGTCCATTGAACAACCAGTACAAAAAAATTTATGGGTTTGGCCTCTATTGGCACTGCTAGTGAAGGCATGCAACTCTGTATATTTGATTTGAGAAGGGGTCAGAATGAAGGACAAGAACTTGACAAAATTTTATTCTTCTTTCCTGCTGATTTGCCCTTTTCGACTCAACTCTCCGTGATTGGGCTCAGCGAAGGTCTTATTACGTTCACGCGGTCAGTAACTCAGTAGCCACTTCCTTGATCGAACATATTCAAATAAAATTAGCACAAGTTTTCTTTAGTTTAGCTAGTTCTTTTAGAAATAGTTTTAATTTTCTGCAGAATTTTCTCTCCGGATGCGGCTTGTGAGGTTATAGAAGCAGAGAGACATTCTCATGTCTTTTATGAGGCTGAGCCAGATATCTGGATGGTTATGGTATGCATTTGGTTGCAACTTTCTTGCATGAAATATTTTTCTACGTCTATTTTCTTCCGAATGATAATTTTACAAGTAGATTCAGAAACCCTTTGTTATTCGTGTCAATAGACTGTCTTGAAATCATTTTAACGTTGTTTCTTATTTACGAGCGAATTGGTGGGAAAAGAGAAAAGTTTGATATCTTGGTCAATCTGTAGAAATTTGGTCCCTTGATGTTAGTATAGGTAAGTCTGATATCTGCTATACCTTGTTGTAGATAGTGGAAAAAAGTAAGGAGTTGGAAGCCATATGGCGGATTGATGCATTAAGAGAGGTTCTTAAGGAAATTCACTCTCTTTTCATGATGTTTCATGGATCTTTAAGAGCATTGCTTGACAATGAACCTGCTGGGGAACTAACTCGTGCTCATTTATACCCTTTCATCATGGATTATCTAAGATGTAAGTTGTTATGAAATTTTATGCCGGCTTAAAATTTGTGCTAATTTTATTTGTTCCTTTGTCTTTGATTCAAAACATTTCATTGTAAGTCACTAATTGTCAGCATGTCAAAAGCGGTCTCCCTTGGATGAGTGCTGCTGGGGTAATGCTGAAGTTGCTGTATCAAATGGCATTCACTGGATTTGTGCTTCCAAGTTTTGCCGAAGTTGCTATATCTCATGCCTTATGTATAACTTGTATCTTTGAGGCAGATTTTCTAGTTGGGAAGAAGCTCCAATTGCCATCATTCCGTGACTGTCTAGAGGAACGAAGGACTGTACAGATGCTAACTGTAGGACGGGAGGCTGCAATTGAAGTTCAGGTTTTTGTTAAGAGTTGTATTCAGTAGTCATATTTACTTGAAATGCCAAAATTCATTCATATTTTACCAGATAAGGGGGTTAAAGTTCCTACTTTTGATAAAGAAACTTAAATTTTGGTAGTTTCAGGTTATGTTCCCCTGTAATTAAATTCATTAGTGACTGGATTGTATAATGCCAAAATGATAATTTCTATGTTTGAATGAGTCTGTTGTTCTCACAATTCTTGTCGTAATCTTATAGTTTGAATGTGAGTTCTGTTGCTGTCGTTACTCCGAATCAATTGTACCATGAAACCATTTTTTCCACCCTAGGTTTAAAAAATTTCCCATTTATTATTCCCACCATAGATTTCTAACAATATAATTAGAGCGAAGTGACACTATATATTTGAGTGTAATTGTTTTTGTAATCATCAAGATCTTTTTCCCATTTCAGTTGGCAAGTTAACACAACCAAGCTCACCTGTAAGATCCAGAGTCATGAATCTTCTTTAGATCACACTTTTCAATATCATGTTGTCTTATTTCCTTCTAACTAACTAACTAACTAACTAATTAATTAACTAACTATATATATATATATATAAGGTTTAGGATTTTCTTACAGAAACTAGTAAAAGGAGTTTAATATAGCACTAGATACCTCTGTTTGCTTTGCTTTCTTAATTTACAAGAATAAAAGATATAGCATTAATGGATGAACGAAATTGCACAATTTTTTATGGTTGATCTCGTAAGTAATTGTTTCATTCTTCCAAAAATGAGTTTGGGTAATCCTATTTGACCTTTTATTCCAGGTGCCAGAGTTGGCGACATTGTATTGTTGTGTTTTGTTGTTCTACTCCAATTTTCGACCTGTTTTTAAACTTAAACTAAAGCATTTTATAATTAGGAGATTAGAAGCTTATTATCATTGCTTGATTAATACTTTATTTCTCTCTCTACTCTAAGCTTATAAGATGGATAGCAAAATATGTATCTTAAAATGGCAGTTGTGCAATTGTTATTTCTTTATAGTTTTAATGATTCCATCTTGTTTCGGCAGGCACTTGTCAGAATACTAGAATCTTGTGCTGGCAACACACAGTGCTCCTCACTCATTTTATTTCAAGACCTGCTCGTGTCGACAACACTTTCTCCTGTATGGTCTGATCTTCATAGCTGATGTAGCAGTTTTCTAATTTTTGTTAGATGCCTCACCTTTTATGTTAGATGCCTCACTGGAATAGTGTATCAACCTTCAATAACTAAATAACTTTTCCTTGTCAAAATTCTGATAGGATCTATTCCAGTTAGGCATTTTTAATATAAAATGCTAATGCTCCTAATGATCTTGTTGTCAGGAGGATACCATAAACTTATTCACATATGCTGTTCTAAGGCTAACCCCACATGCTCTATCCTCTGGAGCAAGTTCCTGGTCCTATTTACGCAAAGGAAATTCTTCATCACATGTTGCCACTGGATCTACCTTGGCCCACTCTGGATCTGTTTCGGACCAATTTTATGGCTCACGCGATACTTCTCCTGCTGGAGATAATAGATATCGTATCACAAGGCCTTTGCAGCATGACAAGTGGTTCAAAGGGAAGGATGGTTTTCTTATCACTGATATTTGGGGTGTCGATGATGGTAGCTTGAATAATACCACTGCAACAGTTTGGCTACAGCAGATGAAGGAGAGGATGTATCTCTGTGCTTATCAGTACAAAAGCCTTACATTGATCCTTCTTATTCCTCGTTCTTCCATCCTTATTGAGGAGCAAGGTCTTTCAATTGTGAAACAACAATTTCTTGAAAATGTTGGTTCCTACATTTGCTATATATCATACTTACCATCAGTATTTCCAATTATCAACCAGTTCGTTTCTATACTTTTCTGGTAGTTTCACAAATTCTATGCAGTTTTCTCTATCCATATTATCTTACGGCATGTCTAATTCATTTATTTCTTATATAGTTATCTTTCCGCTTGTCTAGTGCCACTTCTGATCCTTCAAAATCTTCCTTTTGTATCTCAAGCCGTTTCCGTCCTATATAGCCCTTGGCCTTAGTGGTCTCTGCTTGTTTAGATTGCCAGATATGAAATGGTTATTTATATGTTTTTGTCTAAACCAACGGCACTAGTTTCGGATTGATATTAGAATTATTTTTCTTTCTTTCCAATTCATTCATTTTGTTGCACTCAAAGTTTTGGCATCCATCTTTTCCAATCTATAGTTGGCATGAACTAGGATTGCTGTTGTAAACATTTGAAAAACTTTTTTCTTCTTGATAGATATAATCATATCATAAACGACACTTGTTTGTTGGATATTTGAAATGCACAAATAAATATGATGTAAGCATCATAGCAGTTTCTAACAGACAATGATCCTTAGTTATTAGGTGCACTGTAAATGCACCAAGTTGAGAAACAATATGTTTCCACAATTAGCTTGGCTGACCACCTTTTTCATTTTGCTTTTGCTAAAATCTCTAGGCATCAGTAAAGATTTTGAAAGTCGAAGAAAAGTTGTCAAAGGGATGGGGTGGAGAGAATGCTTATCATGTCAGTGGGTATCGCTACTTGTTAGTGGATGGTAACAGAGACATATCCAGGGCTTCACCCCCTGCAAAGGTTACAACACTAACAAAGGTAAAATACATTGCTGTTGTTTTACAAGGTTACAACAAATTGTTTGCTTTAACAATAAAAAATGAATGTTTATGATCATTTCAGTGATATAAATTTTGCCAAATAAAAGGTGTTAGCATTTGATGTGTCTTATAACTTGGTGATAATCAACTTAAAATTCACTTTAAATATTATGAAGAACAATATTGTAGATAGGGGAGCATGGATGAGTTGAGAAATGGTAATCTTGATTCATTAGAGGTTGGTGTTGCATCTTTTTGATCATGTAAATATTGTAAGCTATATCTTTCTCAATTTTCATCATCAAGAAATATGTCTGCCTTGAGGGATGAATCACTGGATGTTCAAATTTATTATGCATCAAAATTATGAATTTGAAACTTTATTGATTGTTTTGTTGGCCAACTAGATGCCTTATTTATTTACATTTACTTGGAAACCTGATTGAAAGCAAGGATCATGACCATTTATGGAGATTTATATGTCTGCATCCTTCAACCATTAAAGCTTGTGGCTCAAGATTGACATAGATTTTTGTGAAGCCTAGATATTTTCAAATGCTGATGGGTTACAATGTCAAATTTCTAGGTCAGTGGAAAATATTTAGACAACCTTCTTATGAGGATCTTAAAGTTGAATCAGTTATCATTTTTGCTATGTTTCTTCCTACAGGCAATGGTGTTTTAGACTGCAGTTTAGTACTGGTTGTGATAGAATTGAATTGAATTTTATTGCTGTCCTTCTGAAAAAGATTAAAGTGCCCTGAGTTCAAGTGACCAAAGTACTAAGCATAATTTTATTCTTTTTTTTAGCTAGTTCATAGTATTAGAATTTAAGATTGATTTTGATAATAAATTCTACAGTAGAAGCCTTTACAGTTGTTCTATTTACTGTCTTCTAAAGTTTATTCAATCAAATTTCGGCCTTGAGAATAGACTTTAGTTACTGCTGATTGTGCTTTCTGATGTTATCTAGAAATTAGATGCTTCTAGATGAACTTTAAAGCCTTTGATGGTTCACCCTTCTTTTTTTATAAAAAATAAAAATGCAGGAATCTTTACTTGCCTTAAATAGGCTTAGAGAAGAAGTAGATTCAGAAAAGAGTCGAGCGGAATTGGATAAGCCAGGTCGTGACAAGGATTTGGAAGTGTGCATTAGAGCGAAAAATAATGCTTGGGCCATTGCCCGCATTACTGGAGGGAAGGAGCTTTATATGGTTCTAGAGAAAGCTAACGAAACGCTTCTCTATGCATCTGATGCTGTTGAGAAATTCAGTAACAGGTAGTGGATTTTAGCTTGTGATTCTACAATCATTTTTTCTACAAGATTGTTGTTATCACTTTGTTCTCTATTCCTATTTATTAGTACTTATTCCTCGTACCTTAACTTTCTTATTGCATAAGAAAATCCTCAAATATTTTCAAGCATCTAGCCATTTCTGGAAGTATGCAGTTATCAGCTATGTTGCTACGACTCTTCATTTTTCTTGAAATACCCATATCCGACGTATATCCGGACATGGGTATGGGGATATGATCATTTAAGGAACCTCCAAATATATGGAAATCTTGAAAAAAATTGAATAAACCCGTGTCGGACACATACTCGTATCCGATACTCATATCCGAGTCCGAGTAACATAGGTTATCAATAATGATTTATTAGTGAGTAATTCTCCGTCCTGAGCTACTTCTTGTTTCCTATTTAGTAAAACCATTGTCCATACTAATTTAAAACGCATTTTTTTCCCCGAACGTCGGATTTTACAGTATGCTAATTGTGGGATTTCATATCTTCTAAAGGCAAATTCATCATTATGTGTTCTATGAATCTTGCAGATATTGCAGTGGAGCATTTTCTTTGGACTAGTGAAAATTTCTGAGGAACCGGTATCGATATCGTACTAGTTTAACAATAAAGAGGGATACATGTGCTGGACAAAAGTTTTCTTTCACTTGCTTCTGTGACTCCCCAGCAGGTATGAGGGTTTCCTCCACCACAGATTTCTTTTTTTTTTTTTTTTTTGTGGCATGAAATACAAGAGTAAAGCTAAATCTTCTATAAGTTGTATGTAAAAATGTTGATTTATTTATTTATTTTTCTCTTGTACCTTCATATTGTTCTTTTATATAGACTTCAGCTTCTAATGAACTGTTATTTTTTATTGCTGTACAAGAACATGCAGCTGGTGAATCTAGGGAAAGAGAAGAGCCTGAATATTTTTATCTTCTTATATATATATAGATGTTTTGTAACTTGTAAGAGTATGTTGTAGTACTTCCCAACACAGGTTTTTGTTCATGTTCCTCACCCTGTATGTGTGTTTGTTTGTTTGAATGAAAATGCTTCATTACCCTAAAGGCTAAACCTGACAATTTTAAACACGAACATGATACGAGAAAAATAATTAAAACACAATATGAATATAAAGAAATGTTAAAATTTATAAAATATGAATTATTATGTGTCAAAATTTATATAAATATATAATATTTTAAAGTGAAAAATTTTGATAAGCCTATTCGAAGAGAAAAGTCTTTTAGTGATTCATCTGTAAAGTTGCTTTTGTTTTTAATTTTATTTCTAATCAGAGGCCCAAAACCTGCGGTAGTTAATCAGGTATAGGTTCATTAATTCGATGTGCATGATTTACGTGAATAAAATATGAAATACAATAGTTAAATTAAATAAATTTAAATTATATAAAAATTTATGAAAATGTGTAAAATTAATTTATGAAAATGTGTAAAATAAATTTAAATTAATCCTATATATTATCTTTTGATCATGGAATAAATCTTTCTACTACGACTGAACCTTTACTATTTAAGTGTGAGATTATTAAGGAAATATATATATATATATATTAACATAATTTAGATTAAATGTCAAACAAGTTCATGGAATCTCTTCTTTTCATTACTTATGAGTTCATGAAAAATAATTATTATTCAAATAAACATTGAAAATGTTAATTGATATTTGATTGGAAGGAACCATGGTCCATGGATTAGGTAACTTTATTACTTTATTAAATGAAATCCATCAATTCATAGGTTAGAATGCTAATTTTCAATCAAGGATAATCCACGAGTTTTCTTTGAAAACTTTCACCTAATTTTTCGTTAACAAAATGCTTGAGTCACACTTGAACCCACATGAAATTTTTAAACAAAAAGAAAGTTTATTTTTTTAACAAAATAAAGCACAGTTTGAGAATAGGAGAAATGAATTGTAAATGCTGAGATTTGAACTTCAGACTTGTTAGATGCAACTTTTTAATAAATTAACTCAATTAAACCCCGAATTCAAAAAATAAAATTTGTTGTTGAAGTCAAAACTTTTTATGACCAAACATTTTCTTTTATATTGAGCAAAACTTTACTATTATTATTATTTGGATAATTGAAGATTTATATTTAGTTTTTAACATTACGACATTGAATTACATGATAAATATAGCTTCTCATTTCATCATTTTCTGTCTAGATGAATTTGAACTATATATCAAATTGAAGTATCAACTTTTAATTTTAAAGTGTTCCATTTAAAACTCAAAATCAAGAATATATACATTTATTATTGAACAAAATATTTAAAAATGTACTAATAAAATTTTTGTGAATATATATGAATTGATGAGATTAGGATCACCTAACTTTACCCAATTTGAGAGGCTCTCAACATAAAATAAAAAATAAAAAAAAAAGTAATGGATCTTAATTATGTTCTCCTTTGGTCTTTGGACAATTCTTAAATAACAACATGGATGAGAATGTGATTTGAATTTTAGTTATAACTAGTTTTAATCCCGTGTGATGCATGCGTTATATACATAAATTAAAAAAATATAAAATTAATATTGATTGTATTAATGATTAAAAGGAAAATCAACTGATTTTTTTTATATAAATAAATTAGAAATTAAAGATATTTGATTTTAGTTTATTAATAAATTTTTTTACTTAATTATTTTAAAAGTCAATTAATAATTTTTTCTACTAAACTACATATTAGCAAACAAATGTTGTTTGACGTGATTCTATCCATACTCTATTTTCATTTTCTTTGTGATTTTGAGTTAAATTTCCTCAAAACAAAACATTAGAAAATATTACATCAATTAGATGATCACTTTTGAATTTTATATTGTTAATTATATATTTTATAAAGACTGAATAAATGTGGAATATAAACAATCTTTATATACATGTATATATCATAGCTATTGAATATATTTTTTACCAAAAAAATTTATTTTTATATATTTATATAATATTTTCATTATCAAATTTATTACAGTCAACATGAAAACGCCTCTAATAATTATAAAATCTTCATTAATAATTTTAATGATATGACCAACCAATCTCAATTGACTTGCAATAATTATGTGGTTTGTTAATAAAATATTAGATTTTTAATTCCAGTGATTAGAATTCAAATACGAATAATTTCAAATAAATAAAAAAAATTCAATTGAATTAAAAAAATACTCACACGTGTCGAGAGCTAATTGGTTAATTTGTGGAAGCTCTCCACTTTGGAATAAGGAGTGGGGTGTGACTTTCGTGAGACGGTGAGAGTGATTCCCCCAATATCTTTTTATTTTTTCTATTTTTTTTTATAATTTGTTCTTCCAATAAGAATATAGTCAATTCTTAAACTTGCTATAATTAACTCTTCATTCATCCAAAAGCCACAAAAAATTCCTCCTAATGTTTTAGTTGAAAAATATTAGTAAATAATTTATTGATAGTAGCAAAAACAATTAAGGAATAATTAATTAATGCGTGCAAAACAAATAAAATATAACTAAATTAGTACATTGATCTTTTGACTAAAATCAAGTTGAGAAATAAACAAAGGGAACTTAATAATACTTCTCAAAAATGGTAGTAATAAATTAATTGATATTAATTAGTGTTATTGCTTTTTATAAGCTAAATTATGGGGTTAAATAAAGGCTTTAAAAAGCACATAATCTCTTAGTATTTTTGTTGTTGGTATTTTTAGGTAAAAAAATGTTAATCAGTGTCATATTTAAAAAAAAAAAAAAGTGAAGTTAATGAATATATATATTTTAATTTAATAAAAGTAATACATTAAACGTTAAATTTTTTCTAAAATAATAATTAAATAATTTTTAATCAGTATTTATAAAAACTAATTAATCATATCTTTTTAAGTAAATTTTTTAATGCCTATTGTCATTCTAAAGCAACAAGAACTGTACCTAAGTTTTAAATGAGATATAATTTAGTTAGGAGATCATTTTTTAGGAATATCTACTAAATATAATGTAAGTGCATCATCAATGTAAAATTGCTTAATTGGTTTGTTTGGTTAAATTGGATTAATTTGTTTTGCTTAAATTTGTTACAAGTGTAATTTTTTTTTTTTTCTCTTGTACATAATATAGATCTGTTGGATTTTTTATTTGTTATATGAAAAATGTAAAATTTTCCCTTTTTAAAAATTACTTTTTGTTTTCAATATTCAAATCCAACTCACGAATTTTAGAATATCAATTTCTAACCATTAAAATGTTCTATCAAGAACATGTAAATTAAAAGTATTATATTAGGTGATAGATTTGTTAGTAATTGAATTTAATTAAACAATAAAATAAGAATGTAATAGCTTCATTGAAACAAATGTATGTTTGAAAAAAAAGAGAGAAAGCATCCAAACATGTTTCTTGTCCCTCCTTTGCCTATTTCAAAGTAGAAAGAGGTCAACAAAGAATATTTTATTTGTTTTATTTTTTCAATAAATATATATATGTAGTTATTAACCAATATATTTGTATAAAATCAAAACTATCAACTAGCTTTAATAATAACTAAATATATGCACACTTATCATACGGATGAAAAAAAAAATTATGTGAAAAATATATATTTTGAAAGGAAAAAAAGGGTAGTTTTTTTAAAAAAGTAAGTAATTTTAAAAAATATATTATATAAAAAATTGAAAGATATAAATATATTTTTTTTATTAGTATTTGACTTATGATTTATTTAGTTTTTTATTTTTTATTTTTCTCAATTAAATTATCAATACGAATAGATTATTATATATATTTTAAAAAATAATACTAAAAATTAGATTTAATAATATGTTTCATATTTATGTTATTTTTGTATCATAATCATATTTAAGTTGTTATATATTTATATAATTTTTGACACGTTAATAATTCTTGTTATATAAATTTTGAAACGTTCGTGTATTCGTGTAGTGTTAGTATTATTTTTTTTAATATCGTGTCGTATTTTAATAATTTTTTTATATCATATAATCATGCTACGCTTAAAATTATTAAAGTTAATTTAAAAAAAAAAAAACCCTCCTAAAATCTTAAATTTTACTTTCTTGTTGGCTATTGCGTTGAAGATTGCCGTACATAGAGATCCCTTCCTTTCTCTATGAAAAATCCCCAACTTAGCAGTTAGCACCCTGCTTCCCCATCCGTTAGATCTAATAACACTAATAATCAGAGGACAGTATCCTTCCACGTAAGCACTCCATCATTGGCAATGCATTGTCGTTGTAAACGCCACCATCCCAATTAAAAACCTTATCTTTAATTTCACAAGGGGAACTGTGCAAAGCCCGTTGCCGGCTAAGGATTTTGTCGTTTCACAGTTGTTTTTGTCTGTTTTTTATTGCTTTGCAAATTAAAAGAAAAAATGTACGGGAAACGTGGCAAGTGTATGGATTTCCACGTGGCACTGCTCATTTATCCGTGCTTATCCACTTAAATCGGCCCTTTTTTAAACCCCCACTTGCGTTGTTAAGCCATATGGGTTATGGGTCCCACTTTGCTGACGTGGCCGATAAGTCAATGTGACGTCCAGCTGTTGTCGGTCCTTTCTCCTCCTTTGTATCGTATCGCTCCGATATTTTGATTTGTTTTAACAGTCTCCGTTGATTTGAATTTTGATATTTATATATTATATAAAAGTTATGCTTAGTTTGATTTTTTGACAATCAAATTTTATCAATTTTAATTATTGATATTTTAAATATTTTATTTAATTATATTTAATTATTTTTTTAAAAAAATGTCTTTCAAAGTTTTATAAAATATTTTTTCATATTTATATATTTAAAATAAAGTAAAGTAAAAATTAAAAAATATTGACCATTAAAAATCAAACTAAAATATTATTTATAAAACCGAAAATATATTTAAAATAATAAAATATTATTTAATATCTAATAATATTGATTAAGATTATATATTTAAAGATATAAAAATATTTTATTTAAAGATTTTTATTTTTTTATATATCATCAATAATTTTTTAAATTAAAATTTATAAGTAATTTTAAAATATTAGCATACGTTTTATTATTTTTATATAATTTTTTAAAATAAATTTTGTTGTTTGATTTTTTTTTTTTTTAAATCTATATTAATATAAAAAAATCAATCCTTACATTTAAGGAATTTATCCAAAAAATTGATCTTTACATTTAAAATATTTATTTTCTTTACTTTAATTTCTATTTATAAGAGACCAATCTTTTTTTTTATTTGTTTTAAGAAAAGATCTATCCCTATAATTAAAGAATTTTTTTTTATTTTGTATCAACTTCTAAAAAAATATTTTATTTTTTCTAAAACGTAAAACATTTTTTTAAAAAATAAATTAAATTTTACAAAATAAATACTAAAAAATATAAAAATATTTTCTAAAAATCATTACGTGAAATCAGTTTCCTTTTTGGTATTAACAGGCCCTTGTACAAGATAGAAAACATGCCTTTGTAAAGTTGTACTGTTAACTTTGGCAATCCTAATCTTCAACAATGTATTGTCGGATCACGATATTTTACGTTTTTTTTAACTGATTATTCGACGAAATATCGTGTAAATCAGTCAAAACGGAGAAGCAAATATCTTGAGAGACCTATTTCTTCATGGAAACAATGCCACGTAGCCTATTAAGACCTACCCCAGCGAATCGTTGTAGGCCACGTTGGATTTCCGGCGTCCCATTTACAGCTATTTTCAGACAAGAACCCTAACTTTGTGGGTCCCACCTCCTCATGTTTTCTCGTGGCGAACGAACCAAAGGACAAAAGGATAAGAACGTCAAGTGCACATTTTTCCTCTACTCTCTACCGTTGGATCAAACCACAATCTCATCCAAGGGTCAGTGTTTACATAAATTATTTAACCCAGAAAAAAATAATAAAAAAATAAAAAATTCCCAAAAAAACCTCAGTATATTTTAAGTTTTTTCTCAGTCCAAGCTTTGGCTATGGCTCGGGGCTAGGACTGCTGTTTTGGCAAAGAGGATTTTAGATCAGCTAGAGCTTCAAAGAAAACTAAATTCTTTTTCATTTTTTTTTGTCAAACTGATCTTTAGCTTAAAGCTCTAAGCTTTTTGGTGAATTTCCAATTTTCCTAACTACCCAATAGGGAAAAAAAGGGAATTCTTCAATATTCAACAACAACGGCTGGTAATATCTTGAACTGTTCTTGATTTTTATTTTTATTTTCTAAAGTTGTTTTTTTTTATAAAAAAAATTTATTTCAACTTTAGATTTTCAATAGTTGTTGTTGTTGTAAGTTTGACAATCTCTAGTGGAAATTCTTTTGGGTGAAGTATATTTTCTTAGCTGTGTAATCTTGAATCGATTCCATTCCATTCCTTTTCTTCTTCTTCTTCTTCTTCTTCTTTTTCTTCTTCTTCTTCTTCTTTTTTTTTTATTTTTTATTTTTATCTAGATATCTACTTATTTCCACCATTTGTTTTCTATTCACTTCTTCTAAGCTTATCTCGCAATTTACTTCTTTGATTCGCCATTTTCTCCGTCAAAAAAGTTGGACCATTTTTTTTCTTTCCTGTTTGCATTTAAATCCAAGTGTCTGTCTTTACCGTGAAATTCACCATCTTGTTCTTTGGATTTTTCTTGTTTTCGTGAGTGAAAAGAATTCCCCCTCTAATGGGAGTTTTTTTGTATGTGGGAATAGTAAAAGCACAGTTTTGATTAGCTTTAAGAAATGGTATCAAGATCATATTCGAATCTCATGGAGCTTGCCTCTGGTGAGTCTCCATCTTTTGGTCGAATGAGCCATAGGATTCCCCGGATTATGACTGTCCCTGGGATCATTTCTGATATTGATGATGATCCATCAGAGAGTGTTTGCTCTGATCCATCTTCATCATCTGTTCGGAGAGATCGAATTATCATGGTAGCTAATCAATTGCCTATAAGGGCACATCGAAAATCGGATAATAGCAGTAGTAGTAGCAAGGGTTGGATTTTCAGCTGGGATGAGAATTCACTTCTCCTCCAAATGAAAGATGGGTTAGGAGATGATGATGTTGAGGTGATTTATGTTGGTTGTTTAAAGGAAGAAATCCACCCAAATGAACAAGATGAGGTCTCACAAATTCTCTTAGAGACCTTTAAGTGTGTGCCGACATTTTTGCCACCTGATCTTTTTAGCCGGTATTATCATGGGTTTTGTAAGCAGCAGTTGTGGCCTTTGTTTCATTATATGTTGCCTTTATCACAAGATCTTGGTGGTAGGTTTAATCGGTCTTTGTGGCAAGCCTATGTGTCGGTCAATAAGATTTTCGCTGATCGGATTATGGAAGTGATTAATCCAGAAGATGATTATGTGTGGGTACATGATTATCATCTGATGGTGTTACCAACTTTCTTGAGGAAGCGGTTCAATAGAGTTAAACTGGGATTTTTTCTTCACAGCCCATTTCCTTCATCAGAGATATATAAGACATTGCCTATTAGGGAGGAGCTTTTACGTGCCTTGTTAAATTCAGATTTAATTGGGTTTCATACTTTTGATTACGCGAGGCATTTTTTGTCATGCTGTAGTCGAATGCTTGGTCTTACTTATGAATCCAGGAGAGGGTATATAGGCCTTGAGTATTATGGAAGAACTGTTAGCATCAAAATTCTACCTATGGGGATACACATGGGTCAACTTCAGTCAGTTTTGAGTCTTCCAGAGACGGAAGCCAAGGTCGCGGAGCTCCTTAAGCAGTATTGTGATCGAGGCAGGACAATGTTGCTTGGGGTAGATGATATGGACATCTTTAAGGGTATTAGTTTGAAGCTGCTAGCAATGGAACAATTACTTTTGCAGCATCCTGAGTGCCAAGGGAAGGTGGTGTTAGTCCAGATAGCAAATCCAGCTAGAGGCCGAGGAAAAGATGTGAAAGAAGTGCAGGAGGAGACATATTCAAATGTGAAGCGGATTAACGGAACTTTTGGGAAACCTGGATATGACCCTGTTGTATTGATCGATGAACCACTTAAGTTTTACGAGAGGATTGCATATTATGTTGTTGCAGATTGTTGTTTAGTAACAGCTGTAAGGGATGGAATGAATCTCATACCATATGAATATATAATCAGTCGCCAGGGGAATGAGAGGTTGGACAAGGTTTTGGGGTTGGAGCCATCTACACCAAAGAAAAGCATGTTAGTTGTTTCAGAATTCATTGGCTGCTCTCCATCTCTGAGTGGAGCAATTCGAGTAAATCCGTGGAACATTGATGCAGTGGCAGAAGCAATGGACTGCGCCCTTGCAACGGCAGAGGCAGAAAAACAGCTTAGGCATGAAAAGCATTACAGATATGTGAGTACCCATCATGTTGGATACTGGGCTCATAGTTTCCTTCAAGATTTGGAGAGGACATGTCGAGAACATGCCAGACGGAGATGCTATGGCATTGGTTTTGGGCTAAGTTTTAGAGTTGTGGCTCTTGATCCAAACTTCAGAAAGCTGTCAATGGAGCACATAGTATCAGCTTACAAGAGGACTACTACTAGGGCAATTCTTCTAGACTATGATGGTACTTTAATGCCACAGGCTTCCATTGACAAGAGCCCATCATCTAAATCTATTGACATCCTAAATAGCTTGTGCAGAGATAAAAACAACATGGTTTTCATAGTCAGTGCCAAAAGCCGAAAGACACTCACCGAATGGTTTTCTCCATGTGAGAAACTAGGAATTGCTGCTGAGCATGGATACTTCTTGAGGTGAAGTGATCCAGCTTTGATCTTAATTTATACTTTTATCCTTATCATAAGATTGTAGTTTTGACTTGAAAGTTATTTTTTTATTATTTCAGGCTTAAGCGAGATGAGGAATGGGAAACATGTGTACCGGCTATGGACTGTACTTGGAAGCAGATTGCAGAGCCTGTTATGAAGCAATACACGGAGACTACTGATGGGTCCAACGTTGAAGATAAGGAAACTGCCCTTGTCTGGTGTTACGAGGATGCGGATCCAGATTTTGGATCATGCCAAGCTAAAGAACTTCTTGACCATCTTGAAAGTGTGCTGGCCAATGAACCTGTTACAGTAAAGAGTGGGCAGAATGTTGTGGAGGTTAAGCCACAGGTATGAATCATATGTTCCCTGATGAAGTTGTACAGTACTTTTATTTTCTTCACTCACATAGAAAGCCCGTTTTCAAATTTAACATTCCATGTTAATGATATCTAGTTAGCTATGCAAACTGAGATGGTTAGGTATACTGAAAATCCTGCAGCTTAACAGTTTCCTGCTGTGTTACTCGGACTCTGGTGTGAGTGTCGAACACGGGTATGTGTCCGACATGGGTATGTTCAATTTTTCTAAGATTTTCATGTATTTGGAGGGTTCTTGGAGGATCATATCCTCATACCCATGTCTGGATATGCGTCGGACAAGGGTACTTCAAGAAAAATTAAGAGTCGGAGCAACGTAGGTTTCCTGGTCTCAAATCTAACCACACTTCTAGTTGGGTTATTTGAACAAAATATTATGTTGTGTTAGTTATTAAGGTAGGAGTGGAAAAAATTTCCTTTTTTATATGTTTGCTTCTATCCTTGCTAATATTTCTGCCACAGTCTACGCATTGTCCTGACATAGGGTGTTTATGTATGTTCCTTAAAGAGAGAAGGGAATTAAGATCAAACAATATATTTTTAAACATTAACGATCATATTTGGATCCTCATGAAGCCAAGTAAGGTCAAAACAATATAAGCTTTTGCCCTTTGACAGAAATTGATTTATGATCATAGCTTCCTAATCGATATAACCATGCAAGTTACTGTTTATTGATACTATGCATTTGTTTGCTTTTGCATATCAAATTGCTTTTACTTTTACTGAGCTTTATACCCTATGTTGCTCCGACTCTTCCTTTTTCTTAAAGAACCCGTGTCCGATGCATATCCGGACATGGATATGGGGATATGATCTTTCAAGATCCTCCAAATACATGGAAAAACTTAGAAGATTTGAATATACCCGTGTCGGATACAAATCTGTATCCGACACTTACACCCGAGTCCGAATAACATAGTTTATAAATACCAGTTAGCTTTTTGTGAATCTACCGTGTGTCTGTAGAGCTCTCAAATTATCATGCTTCAAAAGATGTGTTTCTTCATGATTTTGCAAGCATACTCTAATTCATTTTGGGTATATGCAGGGTGTAAGCAAGGGTCTGGTAGCTAAGCGCCTACTTTCCAGCATGCAAGAGAGGGGTGTGTTGCCAGATTTTGTTCTGTGCATAGGAGATGACCGATCTGACGAAGACATGTTCGAGGTAATCACCAGTTCAATAGCAGGCCCGTCGATTGATCCGAGAGCAGAAGTGTTTGCATGTACTGTCGGTAAAAAACCGAGTAAGGCTAAGTACTATCTGGATGACACAGTAGAAATTGTTAGGTTGATGAAAGGTCTGGCTTCTGTTTCCAATCAAATGCTTTCTATGTTGGCTTAGCAAAGACAAACAAAAGGTGCACTGTTCTTCTTTGTGTTTGTAACCCTCAAAAAAAGTGTGTAGGCTGGGCATGCAGTGGACTTATATTTCCTTGCCCTTGTTTTGCAATGCACATTTATCTTAGTGTTACTAAGAGAAAACTGTGCAAGCGGATACTTCTTTTGCGTTTGGTTTTTTTTGTTTTGGTAAAGCTGTAAATACGTGCTTGTGACATGAAATCTGAGCTTCCCCATTTTCTCTTCCTTTATGTTTCTTTTTTCCAATTGACATGTAACTAAATTTAACTTTTCTTAAAGAGGATTTATGGGGATTCAATGCATTGTTGGTTCAGGATTTGTGGAGAGGAAAGCTTCAACCAAAGTTTATCATCTGTTGTGGATTTATATTACCCGGACTCGAGGGTGAGTGTTGGATACGGGTATATGTTTGATACGGGTTTGTTCAATTTGTTTAAGATTTCTTATATATTTGGAAGATCATATTTTCATATTTATGTCCGAATATGTTTCGGATACGGGTATTTAAAAAAAAATGAAGAGTCCGTGTAACATAGTTGTGGTTTATATTACCTGAATTTTTTATTTTTCTTAAATTATTTGTATTTGATATTCGTGTTCGACATATATTCGAACATGAGTATGAGGGTATGGTTTTTTAGATATGTGAAAAAATTTAGAAAAAATCGAGTATATTCATGTTGAAAACATATCCGCATTTAACATTCATCTTTGAGTTCGGATAATATAGGCTGTGGGTGTTATTTTTGCCATTGTCTTATGTTTGTGTTTCAACATTCTTAGATTCAGCTGAAACTTGCCTGCTTCTTCAAGTCTTGCATTTCCAAATCTGTTAGTCGACAGGCCAAGGCAAATAGTAGAGAAATGATTTCATTGTTTCTCTTTTTTTTTTTTTTTCTCCTTTTCTTTAAATATATATAAAAAAAAAAAATTAAAAATTGAGATATTTGGTATTCAATATATATCTATATATGATATTCATCTTTGAATTTGGATAATATAGTTTAACACAAAAATTGTTTTGTTGGAATTTATAGTCATTTTCCAGTATTAATTGTCTGTCCTTGTAAGCATCCGAAAAGTATCAAACAGTTTGAATGTGAACATTACATCTTTAAAGATCATAGTATTTAGTTTTCGGACATCAAATAGTTTGAATGCCAAGCATTACATCTTTTCAAAGATTATATTTATTTATAAACTATATCATTATCTTTGTCTTCATATGTTTTTTTTTTTTTTTGTCATTTGAATCATTTAAGACATCCCATTTTATGCTGTTTATTGTCTTTTATGATAAGCCACACATATTTGTAATCTGACAAATTTCCAACGTGTAGCATTCAGCATTATGTTAAAATTATTTCCTACCTACCAAGTAGAGCTGCTCATGGCCGGGCCGCGGTCTTTTTTTTTTTTATTTTCTCTGTCCAGGTCCGGTCCTGGGTCGTCCAGGCTCGTCCGTTTAGGCCCGAAACACTATTTATTGAAATAAAAAAATATTTTTTTTTTTTTTTATAATTAAAATTAAATTAAATAATATTATTATAATAAAAATTACTGTTCCGGGCCGGTCCGAAACACAAAATATCCTGCCCAGGCTCGGCCCAATACGGGCTTGACGGGCTGCCCGGCCCATGAGCAGGTCTACTACCAAGTAGCAACCTCGACGTTGTTCTCATTGTTGATTGTTGTTATACTTTTGTTTTTTCGTTCTTTTGCATTTGTTTTGATCATTTGTCTCATATATATATATATATATATATATATATAAGAAGGGATTTATTTACATTAGTGTAAAATTAAATTAGTTTTACATACATTCGTAAGTTTTTATATGATTTATATTTTAACAATTTCAATCGTCGTACTTCATGTTCTATTCACTTAGATTATGCATATCGAATTTCGAGTAAATTAAAAATATCTAACTATTTGTTCGATGTAAAAAACTCTCAACAGTTAAATATATATTGAAAAAGACCGTATTCTCGATCTATACGATAGAGATATCGGATCGATTCGAAACTTTACGTGCACGATAAATACGATTATACTTTTAAATCCAACAGTCGATTTGTTAAAATATAAATCGTATAAAAAGTAAGATTATACTTTTAAATCCGACATTGTTCTCATTGTTAATTGTTGTTATATTTTTGTTTTTTTCGTTCTTTTTTATTTGTTTTGATCATTTGTCTAATATATAATATATATATATACCAACATTTGGTTGGAAGGAGTGGCTAGTGGTTCCTTCCCCTTTCTTGAGAACCAAGGTTCGAATCCAGGGAGTCGCCAATGTTGGGAGGGCTTTGCTATACCAAACACTCCCGGCCCGACAGGGATTAGTCTTCCATCAACCATAAAATGGGGGTGGGTAAACACCATGGGTTTAATACACCAAAAAAAATATATATATATATATATTTATTGTTCGTCAATGGTTAATTTTTTAATACATAAAAGATCGTAGTTCAAAAAAAAAATAAAAAAAATATTACGGGTATGATTCTTAATTACCATGATGTGCTTAAAATGAATGCTTATTCATATCATCTTTAAGTTCTTTAACTTGATTCTGATCAATATCAAATGGAACATGTTGAGTCAAATCTTTTTACTTTTTTTTAAAAGAATTATGGAGATTAAGGATGATCATATCAACTCGCCATATTTCTTTTAGTTTTTACCTGTTTTCTAATAGTTAAGATTGAAAGTTTAATGACAAAAATAATTTGTGGAGTTTAAAGTTTTTACTGTCAGTATATAAAAACAAACTATTTTTTAATAAACTTAAAATTGAATTTCCATGAATCTTAACTTTGAGTTGAAGTCAAGTAATACAAAAGTCTCCCCTTTTCCACAATCCAACCAGCTTCTTGTGTCCTTTGAACACAATTACACAATCACTATGGCTTTCCCAACCCATAATTTTTGAGTCCTTTGAACACAATTACACAAATGACTGTAATTCTTTCTTCTCCCATAATCCCTTACTGTTACCATTTTTATTGGACATAATTAAACAATGGGTCCATTTTTGGTCCCAAGAATCAGTACCATCAACATGTTTTCTTGATGTGTACTCCTCCTGATTAATTTGTTGATTATTTTCATAACCCAAAAGCAAAAAAAATATTACAAGATGTAGGAGCTCAGATAACCTTTATGCACCATTCAAGTTTCTTACCTTTTTTCACTTTTAACTAAAGGAGCAGAATGCAGTCTGATTTCCTCCAAGTAGGATTAATATTACAAGATTATTTGAACAAAATTTCCCTCAAAGAGAGAACATTAATGAAGATAAATATACTTTCAAACTATATTACTCGAATTCAGGTGTGAGTGTCGGATACGGATATATATCTTACACGAATATATTCAATTTTTCTAAGTTTTTTCATATATTTAGAAGATCTTTGGAGGATCATATGTCCATACCCATGTCCGTATATGTGTCGGACACGAGTGTCGGACATGAATACTTCAAAAAAAAAAAATGAAAAATCGGAACAATATAACTTTCAGAAGTGAAAACATCAAGCACCAAAATATAAACCTAATTGTTTATGCTACAAAAGACTTTCAAAATTTTGTTCAACTCACCAAGATGATAAATTATTCGCATTTGAAAACCGAATTAAATGAACTAAACACCAGTGAGTTCAAATCTAATTGCCAGAATGAATTTACCCCAGCAAGATCATAACAGCAACTCGGCAATCTGAACAGCGTTAAGCGCAGCTCCCTTGCGTACTTGGTCACCACAGACAAAGATGTCCAACCTATTTTAAGATTTTCGTATTAGCATGAAAAATCCTCTTAAAGGGCAAATAGAAATGTAGGAAAAGTAGAAATTTTACCCATGATTTCCTTCTTGAGACACATCCCGGCGAATCCTGCCAACTGCAACATCATCTTTGTTCGATACCTCCAACGGGGTAGGGAAGTGATTAGAAGTCCGATCATCAATAACTACTACCCCGGGAGCGTTTTTCAAAATCTCTCTTGCTGTGTCCTGATCAACAGTTACCGAGTACAGAGTTGAAAATAAAACTAAAGCTACATTTATCATGATTCAAGAAGCAGATGTTTTTGGGCCAGAAAACAGTATATTACACAGTATGTTTGTCACTTGTCAGCACACTCTTTCTCTTTAAGATAAATAGCAATAAACAAGCTCTGAACAAGGTATATCAACTTCAGACATATCAATTTTATAAGCTCGCATAGATAAATTAACACAGACTTTTCCAGAAATCCATTGACATTGTTCTAAAACCGGGAAAATTCCAATTTTAGTTTCTAATTTGAAAAACTGATGCTCTCATTTCTGTTGCAGTCTGCTCCTATTTTCTCCATTATATATACCACTATGTTTAGGGATCATATAAATTGGGGTCCTAGGCTGTTTTTCTAGTATTTTACAATTTTTTATTGAAATCAATTCGCTACAATAACATACTTAGACCTATGTTACTCGGACTCAGGTGTGACTGTCAGACACAGGTATGTTAGATTTATTCTAAGTTTTTCCATGTATTTGGAAGGTCCTTGAAGGATCATATCCCCATACCCATGTCCGAATATGCGTCGGACACGGGTACTTCAAGAAAAATGAAGAGTCGGAGCAACATAGACTTAGAAAATAGTTGTCCCTAACAATGTGGCTTGAAAGTATGAATGTAAGATGTTTCTACCATTTCTAGTTTTCCTTGTTCTAATCATAAAAGTTGAACAAATCCAACTTTAAACCTAACTTCTGTCTCAAAAAATTAAAATAATGAAAGGAAAAGGGGCAAAAAACTCATAAATACAAGTAAAATGAGAAGAAGCCCTAAATCCCATCTCCTAAAAATTAAAAAAGAGCTTAAAAACGCGAAAGATGATGCAATGCATGTAAATGCACCAGACTAGCTATAATGACAAGAACAAGTCAAATGTTTGTGACTTTTTCATCACTTTTTATTTCATATATTGATGATAAAATCGTAAATCCACAATATATTAAAACATTACCTCATCAAGGGGCTTCTCAAACTGAAGATTCACACTCTCAGCATGAGCACGCATCACAGGAACTCGTATGCATGTAGCAGTGATTTTAACATTCATGTCATTCTGAGAAAAAGGAAAGGACAATCATGCAAGACAAAACATGCTTCTCTTAGATGACTTTCCTTCACAACAGAAAATTCAAAGGAAAATGACATATTTGATGATTTTATACATCAGAACACTTTAATTACTTACCCAGATTTTCCTTGTCTCTTTTACCATTTTCATTTCCTCTTCGTTATATCCATTCTCAAGAACAGGGGCATTATGTGAGAATAAATTAAAAGCATACTGCATACGTACAAGAAATAAGAGAAAATTATAAGAAGCTTGGTCAGATCAAAAGATATTCACAAATTTACAGATAATGTAAGACAAATATACATACTTGTTGGTTAAAGATATTGCATGTTGGCGCTTTCCCTTCCAAGACCTAAAATAATGCAGCAATGAATCAATTTAGAGGAAAAATTAGTCAAACTCTCATATAACAAGTAAACTATAAACTGAAAAGAATAAAAAAGAAACTGAATCAAATAACCTCACGGGTTTGTAGCTCAAGCTCATGCATAGCAGCAGCACCGGCACCACTAGCTGCCTGATATGTACTGACTACCATACGAGTCACCTGCAACATGCCATGAACAGAATCAATGTTTGAAGCATAAATTGTCAGGCAAGTATCAGATGTTTAAGTTGCTTGATGCAGTATAGTAATAACTTAGGCATTGAAACTGGAAAAAGCTCTAAACAATGAACAATAGAAATCGTAATCCTAAAGATTCAAAACATATAGTTTTCTTTCTCAATATCTCATGTAAATTTCACACTATAAAATACAATCGACACAAAGCATTGTATCATACTAATTGAAACTCTCATTATTCATTTCTTACCTAGTAGCTTTTCCAAGCAATCACTTATTTCATCTTATTTCAAACTCACTATGTCTTCAATTTTCTTACCTAGTAAATTTTGCAAACAATCCCTTAATTCATGTTTCTATATTACTTTGCCTTATATTGTCCTTCTACAAACGAAACAAGCCAATCTACAATAAACGGATAAGATTTTTATACCAAGGATTGTCTCCAAATCAATACATTTTCAACTATTTATAACTGCAACTTTAAACCATCATCCATCAAATCTAATAAAACCCAAATGCAGCATCAAACTAACAATGCAAAACCAAATTCTACAGAATCATTAATCTACCAATTAAAAGCTTAAATATTTATAAGTCGATAAGCCCAAAAAATGGAAACTTTTATCTTATACCTTAGCACGGCGATGAAGAGGGGTAGCAGCCATTAAGCAGATAATAGTAGAACAATTCGGGTTTGCTATCAAAGCACCCTTTTTCTTCCCAACTTTAATCTCAGCCATTGCTTCCGGATTTACTTCCGGAATAACTAAAGGCACTCCATCAACCATTCGAAACGCAGAGCTATTATCTACCACGATGGCACCTTTCTCAACCGCAATGGGACCGAACTGTTTGCTTATCGACCCACCAGCGCTAAAAAGAGCGATGTCGACGTCGTCAAAGCTGTCGGCGGTGAGTTCCTGGACAGTAAAGGTGCGGTCTTGGAAGGAAATGGACTTCCCAGCGGAGCGTTTGGAGGCGAGGAGCTTGAGGGAACGGTAAGGGAAGTCACGGTCGGAGAGGACGGAGAGGAATTCTTGGCCTACGGCGCCAGTGACGCCTACGACGGCGACGGATGGGCCTGATTCTTGGAAAGACATGCGGACTTTGGTGGGGAATTTGATGGTTTGGAGTTTGGGTTTTGAGGTGGAAAGAAAATGGGGTTTGAGAGGGTGGCTGAGAGAAGCCATTGTTGGGTTTAAAGGAAGAATTGATGTGAGATGGAAGGGGTTTTAGCTTTTAGGAAAGGCAGAGAGAAATGGGATGGAGGTGGTGGCGGCTGGAGTGGCTGCTGCTTTTATATATATATATATTTGAATGCTGATTAACGATGATGGAAAGGTTATAAATTTTTAACTTTGATTTGACGGCTATTTTATTTATTTATTGAAAAATATTAATTGGTTTTGTATTTTTGTATTTTTTTTTATATATTATATTATATGATGTTATGTTTTAATTTTTTTTTTTGTCATATTTACACCGTCGTGTATAATTTTATCAAATTTATAAGCATTCCTCAATTGAATTTTTATTATTTTATGAACTTTGATGATTTTTGGAATTTGAAGAAAATTTTTTTTTTGGGTGAGACTTG
Organism: Fremontodendron californicum; assembly: GCA_030761205.1. Taxonomy (NCBI): domain Eukaryota; kingdom Viridiplantae; phylum Streptophyta; class Magnoliopsida; order Malvales; family Malvaceae; genus Fremontodendron; species Fremontodendron californicum. The sequence continues at coordinate 26,929,438 of JAULJL010000013.1, forward strand.
CAAAAACTACTAGTGCCAAAAAAAAAAAAAAACTAGGTAAATCAATTGGGATTTCTATACTTACTTTTTCTTCTTTTATATTGCAGATTTATACAAATTTGGTGTTTAATATCCTAGGTAAAAGTTAAAATGTGATTTTAGAGGTTAAAAAACCTAAAGATCTTATACAAATTTCCTTTTAAAGCAAATTTATTATCAAATTAATTACTAGAATTTTTATAAAAAAAAAAATTATTTATTTCTAATTAATTACTATAACATATTTCAAAAATCATTTTTAACATTTTTCTTACTTGAGATAAGTAATGCTAATATTTACTATTTGATATGAATAATCAGAAAATCAAATGGAAAATACTTCAATATTTCTCATTTTAAATAGCCCACAAAGCTTGGATCCCCCAAATTAAACTAGCCCAAAAAAAGTAAAACTTATTACACTAAACGATAATAAAACTTTGCATTACCTCTAGTTTTTGTATTACTTTAAGTTGAATACACCTCTTATAAATTCTCTGCCCACTAAAACCCTACTACTCTCTCCCCCATTTGGCCATTTCCCAAGCTTCAGCATCAAAATACAGCAATGGCTTCCATCTTCAAGAACCCAAAACTAGCAGTCCCCAAATCATTCTTCTCCACTCAAACTCTAAAACAAAACCCTCCATTTCCTTCTTTCAAAGCCGCAAAATCAGCCATCATATCCGAAAAAGACCCTGAAAAGCTAGCGGAAATCTTCCAACAATGTTCCCATTTACCCACTTTCCTCCGCCACCGCCCCATCTACCACCTCTCCATCCGGAAGCTAGCTCGAGCCAACCGCCTCGACCTTGTCGACAGCCTCCTCCAAACCCAAAAGCTCCACTCTCTAAATGCCCCTGCCATCAAGTCTGAAGGCTTTTGGATTCGTCTCATTATGCTTTACTCAAATGCAGGGATGGTCCCTCAAGCACTCCAAACGCTCGAAGATTTGTCTCAAAACAGGTATTCTAATGTATCTGAAAAATCCCTTTGTGCTATTCTTACAGTTTATCTGAACAATGGGATGTTTGAGCAAATTCATGATTGCTTTAAGAGTATTCCTGTAAAGCTTAGGGTTAAGCCTACTGTTGTATCACATAACTTGATTCTGAAAGCGTTTGTGAAAGAAAATAAGCTTGAATCTGCAAGCGAATGGGTTGAGAAAATGGGTGTGAGTCCTAATATTGATACTTATAATATATTGTTAGGCGCTTATTTGAAGAATGGGGATGATAATGGATTTGATAGGGTTATGAAAGAGGTTTTGAAGAAAGGTTTAGAGGACAATTTGACTACTTATAATAATAGGATTTCGAGGTTGTGCAAGAGTAAGGAATGTGCTAGGGCTAAGAAGTTGTTGGATGAGATGGTTTCGAAAGGGCTGAAGCCGAATTCAGCTAGTTATAATACTATTATAGATGGGTTTTGTAGGATAGGGGATTTGGAATCAGCTAGGAAGGTTTTGGACAAGATGTTGAGTGATGGGTTCGTTTCGCCTTGTTCGTTTACTTATTATACTTTGATTATGAGCATGGTGAAGGAAGGAGAGTTGGATTCAGCTTTGGAAATGAGTATGGAAATCATAAAGAGGAAATGGGTTCCTCCATTTGAGGCAATGGAAGGTCTGGTTAAAGGATTGGTGGAAAGGTCAAGATCAGAGGAAGCTAAGCAAGTTGTTGAGAAGATGAAAAAGAGGCTTAAAGGGGATGCCCTAGAATCATGGGGGAAAATTGAAGCTGCTCTTCCTCTATAAACATTAGAAGCCATCCATGCAAGGTCTGGTTAAAGGATTGGTGGTGGAAATGTGAAGGCCAGAAGAGGCAAAACAAGTTGGTGAGAAATTGATAAATAGCTAAAAAGGAGTGTGCTAAAAGTCTTCATGGACTATGGAGATTAATTCAATTATCACAAGATATGGTGATTTTATATATGGTGAAATGGCTATTGAACTTTCAATTTAAAAACTTTGTTATGTCTGATTTTATCTTGTGATTTTATGTTTTGACACATTTTGGATAAGATGTTCTGATTGCAGTTGTTTATTTTGATTAGCTAACGATGAGGCTGCAATTTTGATTGAACTTTTTTGATTGTTAAGTAATAATACCATTGGAATCTTCTTATGCTTGTTCGAGCTCTTGGTTTTTTCATTTGTTCTTCTTCTTCATTTGGTACTTGATCTTAGCCAAAAGGCCGAGAAAAGTATTCTCGCAGGTACATAGGAGGGTCTGAATTGCACCCAATACAACTTTTAATTGAACTCTTATTAGATTCATTTTTGATTTCTTTTGCATATAAAGTTTCATGTTTGGAACATCATATGAAATTATGGTATTCATTGAATCATTCGAAGTCAAGTTTATTGATCAATTTCTTTTACTTCTAAAACTCAAACAATTCGATTAGGGGTGAGTACGCAAATATTTAAAGTAATTTCTTCAATTTGCTTTTCATTTTTAAGTTTATAACGTTTACAGATGTTACCTGCCAAATAAAAGGCATGTTCTTAAACTTCATCGATGTTACCTACCAAATAAAAGGTCTGTCTCTGAAAAGTATCAATTTAAATCCTCAAATTGTTTCTGCTAAGTCAACATATTTCCCGTAGAATCAATAAAAATTTCCGCTACGAAAAAGGGTTTTCTGATAATAAAAAACTCAATTTTTCGTACTTTTGCTACAGTTAAGCGACCCTCTGGATATTTTAATTAAAAGACAGCTAATCCTCGTCTTATCAATTTTGGTATTGATTGAAATAGTGGTAATCAAACTCTGATTTGAAATCAAAAACCATTTGAGAATTTCTTTTCAAGTCCAAACATTGCAATGCAAACCATAAGATAGAATCGAAATGAATTCCACATAATGTTATATATAAGTACAACCACTGACCATCCAATTCAACTTTACCCAAATAGTTTAGAGTCTATGTTAGTAAAATCCTGGCAATAGCAATACACAATCAACAGAGAAAAACCATCCCACCAAGCAAGCACAAAGGGAAGGTTTTCCAACAATTACCACTCAAGAATACAACTAGTTTTAAATATTATAGGACAAACAATTCAGGTAATAACGTCGAACAGATTAGAAGAGAATAGAAGGTTCTTGTTATGCTATAGGAAACAACAGCCAACATTAAGTGGAAATAATGGGAGTGAAGCAGACTTACGAATTTGGGGCAACCAAGTTTGTTTTCAATAGCTTTCACTGAGCAAAATAAAGAGCTCTTCATCTGTAATTGATCCCTTCTCCATAGCCCTTTCTAAAGCACTTAATCCCCCACCATCTTTAATCGTTGACCGTGCGCCTCTGCACAGTATTGACAAATTAAAACCGCTTATCAAAGAGAGATGAGACTAATAAATAAAGCATTATATTAAAAGGCAATCTGTAACTTGTCATTTTATCAAGCGCTATATGAGCAGAGCAATCAATATGCCGAAAGATGTAATTTATTAACCATATGAAATAGGTTTATCAAATAATTTGGTATGTGGTAAAGCTTCCATATCCAGATTTGGGGACCAATATGAAATTTCATTTGAAGTTAATCCAGAGAATTAAGCCACAAGTCTTCTCACAGCCCTACCACAAATAGCTTCTCCGTTATTTTACAATTCTCCAGTCAAACTAGAACGAATTAGGTCCTCCAATCTATGTTGCTCGGACTCGGGTGTGAGTGTCGGACACGGGTATGTGTTCGACACGGGTGTGTTCAATTTTTTCCAAGATTTCCATGTATTTGGAGGGTCCTTGGAAGATCATATCCCCATACCCATGTCCGGATATGCGTCGGATACGAGTGCTTCAAGAAAAATAAAGAGTCGGAACAACATAAACTCCAAGTTAAAGAAGGTTATATAACAAAAGGAAGGACTTTAACATTAGTATTATTTAGCTAGTACACATTTGATGTGGGACTCAGCACACACCCGCTCCACATGACAGTTCTCTCTACCAATGATATCTCATCAAGGTGATTCATACCATTTGGCGTACGGTGTCGTAATGCTCCCAAGTCCACATGATAGTATCTCCAAAGGGGCACTGACACCACTCGTATGGTGAAGGTATATCAAAGTCATTTTATGTTAAATAAACTAGAGTGGTCTTGGGCATATATATAAAAGGTGACCATGGTTGGTTGGAGTGGTTAGAGGCTCCAACCCCTAGATGAGAATCAAGGTTCGAATCTTGGGAGTCTCCAATGTTGGGAGAGCTTTACCATTACACTCCCGGCCCGATAGAGATTAGTCTTCCATCAACCATAAAATAAAATGGGGGTGAGGGGACACCCTGGGTTTACACACACAAAAAAAGTGACCACCCCCTAATAGCCCAATCTTTTGGGATGAGAACCAGGCTTGTAATGAGTGGCATCAAACCACTCTGGGGTACTGTCATGTCGACTCAGGGGCACTAAAGCGCCGGACCACACATGGTGGTCTGGTCCCCCAGATGTGGGTTTCGCAGATTGGCCGGGAGAGCAGTCCCGTGGTGCAGGTGTATGCTAAGTCCCACATAAGATGTGTCCTAGAGCAATCTTGGGCATATATAAACAGGGATGGTCACCTCACCAAATAGGGGTTAGTCCTTTGGGTTGGGACCCAGGCTAAAATTAGTTCGATGGTTTCATCTATTTGTCAGAAGTATAAGATTTCTTGTGGATAAGTAATTAAGCAAAATATGCAGCCTACCTTCTTAGTAGATGCTTTGCCAATGGGTTGTTCCCTATAGAAATGCAATGGTGCAAAGGAGTCCTGCCATGGAAGTCGCGCATATTTATATCAGCACCAAATTGCAGCAACAGCTCAACCATCACAGGATTGCCACATTGGCATGCCAGATGCAAAACTGAACAACCTTGTAGACAATTCGCCGGGTCATTTGAATCCTTGATTCTCTGACAGGCTGATGGATCATACTGTTTCCTTTCCTCTTTGTGGCTATCAAGTGATGAGTCTTGTGCATCAACAACATGGTGATACAACTCAATGCTAAAAACATCATCAAAGGTGGTATTTACGATATTGGTGTCTGATATTGCAATTAGACGATATACTTCTCGTATATTATCAGTCTTAACTGCTTGCCAGATGTTTGTTGAGTTTGGAGGAACTCCAGGTTGCATTGCATCTCTGATGATTAGCAATTTCTCTACGTACTGGTTAAGAGAAGGAATAATGTTAGGCCTTCGTATAGGAAATCACAGCCTCTCTTATCATAGCAGTGTGAGAGATGAAAGACTAAACTAAACAGCATGACAATTTGCACTTATGAAAAATGGCAATTTTGTAAAGGGAACAGGTATGTGTGCAAGTGTGCTGCGTGACTGCTTTTCAGCCTTGAATATTACTCTGGGTATAAAGAACGAAGAAACCAACAGGAAATGATCTTGAATATGAAGAATAACACATCATATCCTAGAGTGGTTTATTCCTTTCTTGCATAAGAAGCTAAATAATCTACCGATCAATTTAGAGAATGATTACAAGTAGCAGAAGACTAATATTACCACAATTACTTAAAGGAGGCAACTATGCAAGGAGAGGTCCCCTGCTGACTGAAAAACCCAGCCAACTGCCCCGTAACTAAAATGGCACAACGCAAGGAGTGGAGATGTGGAAGAGGGGAAGGAAGAAACGCATGGATGGTTAAGTATGAATTTCGATGCATGGACATCAAGAGAAAAAGAAATCCAACTAAATACCTTAGCATTAATGTATTTCTCTTTATGGGAAATCGCATCTTTGGCGCATGGTTTTGTTATTGATGTGCTAATAGCATTTGATTCATCCACTCTGCAAAGAATTGCATTGAACAGAAAATTAAAAGCGATTTATTGTATCGCTAGCTACTAGAACACAAAATTAAGCTATCAGCTCAACCATTTATAGATCATCAGTTCAACCACTACCAGCTTTGATTTCCTCAAATTCACTCTTTTAGAACTTAACCGATTATCATTCTAACATATCTAACAAAAACAGTGCATCTTTTGGGAAAATTTGGCACGCATTTTAGGGTAAAGGGTGCATTAAGGTAAAGAATAGGACAAAAAGAAAGGATGTGATAACTCCTATCCAACGTCATTTTCGTGTAGACAAAAATAAACACAAAACAGGATGAGGGTTTTTACTTTTCTCAACAAAAAAAAAAAAAAAACTAAACAAAACAAAAGAGAAAAAGATACTCTCATTGTACCAAACACTATTTTAACAAAAAAGACAACTCTTTCCAATTTAAAGTTCATCATTTTCAAGATAAAGCATAAGAATCAAATTTAATGATCAAAACATCCTTTCACTTAAACACTTCAATGGCATTTTAGACAGCAATTCTTATTGGCAAAAATAATGATGATGAAGAAATGGTTGCTAAAAAAAATATGACTAAATGGAGTGAAGACATCTTTTTACGAAACTATTCCCTACTTTTATAAATTAAATTTTGGAAAATATGAGATTACAGCGCTTAGGCATGTGTATAGAGCAGATAAAGCTGTTGCTGGCTATTTAGCTAACAAGTGTTATACAAGTTGGGTTAGTTTTTTTTTAAGCTATGTTGCTCTGACTTTTCATTTTTCTTCAAGGACCCGTGTCCGATGCATATTAGGACATGGGTATGATCCCTAAAGGACCCTCCAAATACATGGAAAAACTTAGAATAAATCAAACATACCCGTGTCGGACACATAGCCGTGTCCGACACTCACACCCGAGTCCGAGTAACATAGTTTTTAAGTATAACCATCATTTCTCTCAAGAGTCAAGAGATGACCTGGTTAATTGACATTAATGTTATTTTTGTACTTAGATCCTAAACATTGTTTTGATAAGAATTCTTGCTTGTTAAAAAGAAAAAACTATGGCAACTTTTTTCATCTATAATGAACCCTTTTCACGTCAAATAAAGAAAAAAGAGGATTAAGTTCTAAACTTTTTTTTTAACACAAAAAGGCCAGCAAGTTTTATAGCATTTGTATATTTCCTCATAATTAAGATATTAACCTAATTTAAACTATTTAGAGACAATTTTTATATATCACATAAAAACATACAAAAGGGAAAATACAAAATTTATTTTCCGAGAATAAAAAGTAGATACAGACAATACCTCAATCATACAAATTCATATTAACATGATAACAATACCAATAAAGCACATTAAAAAAAAAAATTCTTGCCTGATCTTCTATAGGTACCATATACAGAAATAGCATTACAAATTAACAGATTAGTTAGTAGCAGCATTTTCATTTTCTTTTTAGCCTGAGGAAATCTTACCTCTCGTTCTCAAGGAGTGAACCTTCCCATACAGAGTTACAATAAGCATTGCCCAGAGTACGAAATAATTCCACAATTGAGGGTTCCCACACTTTGACATCTAAAGTCAAAGATCTCACCTGCAAAGAGAAAAAGAGTATTATTTTATCGAAGACTCTTAAGATGAATGAAAGGTCATGATATAAATTCTTTCTATCAGCCTCCTCCCTCTTATTTGTTCTTTTGACTCTTAAATTTTCTTATTTTGCTACTTAAAATAGCAAGTGAACTTTCATTCAACTCATGAAATTCAGAGGTTGGGAATTTAACAGCATGACTCCTATAGTCCACATTTTCACAGGCAAAACTAGTTATAAGTCAATGACAGCAAAGTCATTTGTCGTAGTAGCTGGTTTGAAATTGTACAACAGATTATCCCAACCTGACACAGATTATCCCAAAAGTGTAAGAAATGAAGGGAACTAAACATATTCTCCTAACATGACTCATATTGTCCATCACATATTTCATGGGCAAAACTACTTAGGTCAATGGCAGCAAAGCTATTTGTAAGTATAGAAGCTGGTTTGAAATTGTACAACCTATTCTCCTAACATACTGGTGCAACACCCAAAAGTGTTGGAGATGACGGGAACTAAATACTTTAGAGACGATAATGTGGAATTTAATTCAACAATCTAAAATGGAGGAATTCTTACCTGGCACACCAACTGTATAGGTAGTAAAAGTTAAGACATGGTATACAATGCATCAAGTTTAGTTTCATGAAATCAAAGGTGGAAAGTGTAATATCTAACATAACAACAACAAGAATAGTAAGAAGAAACCGTTGCTGCGACCTAATACTCTTAAATGTCCCCACTATAGAAACAAACTTTCTGTAGCATAAAAATAACTACATCACAGCTAACAGTGGACACTAATTTTTAGTGATATCAAAGAGCATAACCTCTATGTTTCTAAGAGACCTTAAACAGGTTGAAGACCAAATATAGATTATTAACTATAAACTCAAAACCAGCATAACAAAATTAACAAAAACTAAAAGGAAAAAAGGTCATAAGGTCTTTTTTCTTCTTTGAAGAACAAATTGCACCTTTGAAATGTGTACACCAAGATTACGGTGAACTCCTGAGCATTCGATGCATAATAATATGCCAAGATTAAGAGATGCCCAATCTGGTTCAGGAGCATTGCACTCTGCACAAACATCATTTCCAGAAATTTCTCTGAGGACTGCAGAAACGGGCTCTGCTCTGTTGCCTATTCGGTCAATCTCTAAAGCACCAAGGCTATTAGGTGACCTAACATTAGAAGAAGGTCTGCGAGCATAATTATTATTCTCCACATGCTTTTTTCCAGATGCAGCCACAAAAGACAACCAAATCACTATTAGTAGCCATTTAATGAGAATTGGTATTTCAACATCACAAAAAATAAAAAATAATGGCTTTAAAGGGAAAAAAGAACCTGCTGCAGCATATGAGAATTGAACAGAGATGTAATAACTGCAGTTATTTTATTAACCCAGTCCATTCTATCTACCGCATTTTCAGCCTGCCAAAACCAGTGACAAAAAGTATCAGCACAATCATCACGAGGAGAACATTATCTAGCTTAATTTAGAAGTTCGATAATATTGTCCTTTGTTTCATTACATTCAATTATCTAATTCAAATATAATCGTAATAATTGTTTCACACTCAAGTTTGTACGAGAGAATTTGATCCATGCTTCTTTCTCTTTTTAGGGGCACTAGATCATGCCATAGTGGTGGAAGTGCAAAATTATAGGCAAGAAAAAATAAAAGCTATTGATTAGGAACACTTCCAACATTGCTTTTAAAGGACATGCCATTGTTGGAAATAAAAATGGTGTTTTGAGTAGTTTCCATTGATTCTTCTTTCTCTAGATAACTTCTCTGATTTGATCAATGCATTAGAATTTAGCAATAATGACAAATATGAGGCATCAGAAATAGCTTTTTCAAAAACTTCAGACACAATTGTTTCAACGTATGAACTATGAACCATTGTATTTAACTCGCATTCAATCTTCAACCTTTTCACAAGAAAACACTACACACAGACAGTTATACATAATAAATATATAAATATATACTGAGGAATATTAATTATCTTCAAAAGGAAATGGTTTAGCAGCATCACAGTTCCACAGCTCTATAAATCAAGTCCAATTATATTCGTCAACACCTGTACAAGTTTTAAACACTTGTAAACAAGAGTCTTGCATCCTGAAGCATCTAACAACAATTTTTCAATGGAAGACCGTCCTAAAGTTCACAGTAATTAATCACCATATCTATGTTATCGTCATTAGTTTCTCTTGGTTATGGTTCTCATTTTAATCTCTTGTATACTAACATGGCAGACCTATTTGACATTTTTAGTATTTACTAGTTCTTAAGAATACCAGAAAGGAGGCGTGGAGGTTCATGTTCATGCAAGTGCAAGTGCAAGAAGTCTAGGTTCAGAAAGCTATCTAAACTACCTAGTTGGAACATTCATAATGCAATGATATTGGCTCAACTAGACTCTAGTTTAATTCCAAAAAGTGAGTTGGGGTTGCCAACATGAATCCTTTTCCTTTATTCCACTCAGTTAAGACTCTGCTTTCTGAAAGATGTTCTGGATTTCACATCCTTATTACCTCATGCCTTGGTTCACTTTTACCCCTTTTTATTCCTTCTAGCTGTATCAAATCATCCTTCATACTTACACTTCTCTAGACTTATATTACACCTTTCGAAACAATCTAAATTTTCTTCCTCTAATTTCTTTCCTAAAGGATACTATCTCCACTGTTTGAAAATGACTTCATTTCTCATTCTTTCCCTTCTTTTTTCTTTCCTTTTTTGGGTATACTAGCACACATCCACTTCTACATTCACATCTCAGCAGCAATCTTTAGTGTGCATGTTTGCTAACTACTATTAATCCTACCAAAATGCATAGCAACTGCTATATTTTACAATTGCAAACGAATAGGCATCCCTATTATCATGCCACACACCAGTTGCAGCAGTAGTTCTCCATTTCATCCAACGTGCTTTGATCCTATAAGTAAATTATCTTCTGTCTCTCCCATTACCAATAGTCACTCTTAGATACCTAAAATTGTCACAATTAACAATATCTTGACCTTCATTTATTACTCTGCTTTCATCTCTATTGCTAATATTAAAAACTACATTCAGTTTATTCTATCTCTATTCCGATTAGCCCAAATAAACACATGACTCAAGTGCACTCTGTAACTCAGACTTATGATTGACCCTAAACTAAGTTTCATCTGCTTAAAATACAACATAACACCTACGTAGAACATGGACTTAAGAATTCTACTCTCAATATGCTTAGAAACCTCATTGTAACTACTGCAAAAACGTAATGATTTTGAAAATACTTGATGTAAGCCTATTCTGATTTGAACTCACTGGTATTACCCAGAAATTGTTGGGTCTGACCTGCACCTGTTCTCAACCCTCTCGTAAAATCTCAAACGCAGGTACAGATAGAGAACTTTGAATATCACACCAGAGCTAAATAGTACTCTTTGTCCATTCATCAAGCATCTTTTCATTAAAATCTTGTTAAATATTTATTTCAACCAAGTTACCATCAGATAACCTAATCATTAGGGCTTTCACCAAGGCCAACTGCTTTTCTTCTTTTGATTTTCTTGAGGACCTCCTTAGAACAATTACTCTAATTCCACACATTTCTAAACTTAACCAAAAAAAAATATTCAAGGCATTCCAAACTGTCTACATGCTTCTAGTGATTAATCTATCAAAATAATTTATCACTAGCTTTCCTCAACTCTCTTCACTAAACTTCTTTATTTTCATCTTTGGTGTGTTTAGATCATTTTTTATGTTAAAATTAACCTTGTTGGCATTCCTTTTGTGCATCATAGTGATTTTTTCCCTTTATCTATCCAAAAATATCTGCAACGCTTTAAACTCAATCAAATTTCTGGCTCATACTATCACTGGTAGAATCATCATGGCATTGACCTGTGGGTTTACAATTCAAATAGAAGTATGAATTTTCAATTTTACGCTGGTTTTGAGAATAGCTTTCTAATTTTACACTGGAATTTTCATCACCATTGAAAATAAATGCTAACAACATATGGAGAGGCTAATACGACCTGCTTCATGTTTCAAATAATTCCACTCTACAAAATTGTTAGAAATATTGATTGCATTTTCCAAAATACTTTCAATCCTGAAGATATTGAAATGATATATTGTAAACTGTTCAACACCTTGATAAAATAGCAACCTAGCAAAATACTATTAAGTGCCTAATACCTTCCATCTATCATCTCGAATCATACAATCAGGAGTTCAAACTTTAGTCAATCTAAATAGCTAAAATTAAGGTTTCATAAGATAATTTATAATACACATAAAGTCACAAGCAAAATTCCAACAATAACAGCAAGAAAAACCAACTAACCCCTCTTCATACTATATGTAGTCAGCTAAATGTATCATATTGCAACTTTGATATACTTTAACCATATCCTTGATAAGTTCAGAAAAGTGAAGCAAAAAAACTCCAATGACCAATCAATATCACCTGCAATGTATAAGTTTTCAGTGGAGATATGATCCTGAAGCAAAGCCGTAAATCTGTATATTCTGCGTCCATCTTTATTGTTGAAGTACGAAGATCAATGGTATGGTAGCCCAAAGTTTCTTCATTAAATGATGATGACCTATTATGCCTTGCACGAAATCTAGCAAATACACCACTATTGTGTTCAGCTGAACCAGCATACTGATGGAGTGAACCCTGGGAATAAAGCAGATAAAGCAAATATCATGCCTCATCAAGATCATTTTCACAATATAAGCCCAAAAATATTTCATTTTCAAATAGATTTATTGTCTAACCTAAGAATTTATGTAATGCTTCTTTCATGGAACCAACTGTTGAATGCAATCTACTATCTATACATTTTATGCTTGTTGGATTTCAATTTCAAATCAATTCAAATATCTGCATAACTAAACAATTTGAAAATAGACATTTACAATAGGAGAAACACTAAACCAGACAGTCAATTAGGGGAGAAATGAACCACTCAAAAATACTGTGGGCCTTCGGGCTGCCAATAACTTGAAAATAGATATTTACAATAGGTGAAAACACTAAATCAAACAGCCAATTAGGGGGAAAATGAATCACTCGAATATATTATGTGAGCTTTCAGGTTGCCAATATGTACATAAACTCTCCTGTATAAATATATCCATTCATACGGGAACAAACATGGGAAATAACACTAAGCACTAGATACTTGGACTTAATAGCCTGTAAGAACTTTTGCTCTAAAATCTTAAAGAATGAGTTCCTACCTATAGCAGTCAAAAGATTATGCATGAGTTAAACTTACCGATAAACACCACTGACCAAGCAGTCAATCTATAGGTAATAAGAAGTAATTCACCCCACGTGCAAATCAACATTTTATGATACTTGTGCAACTTAAAAGCCTTTTTCTTTCTCTCTCTACCAGCTAAACGAAACATAATACAACTCACCTGTATAGTATTTAATTACAATTATAGAACAAAGTAAGTCCATGCAGGTTCCTAATTATTGAGCTCGAACAGTTTGGAAGAGCTGACTGGAAAACAAGGTTAAAATTATCTTAACCTTTCAGCAGCTAGATAAGCAACTTTGTAGTTTTGAGCATATCCAGACTACAGTGTGTTTGAGTTAATAGGAGAGAAGAGGATAGATAGTGAATAAAGAAGATAAGTGATTTGATAGGAATTTCAGTCTCTCCTGTTTAAATTTTGAGTTTTTTGACACACATTTTATCACTACATCTAAAGGATTTATTTGAAAAGTCATGTAGAATTACATTAGTCATTCTCATTTCTCTCCAAATCTAACCAAATGGAGAGATAAAAAATGAGGCAAAGAGAAATTGTAAGTCTGCTCTTTTCACTTCTCTCCTGAACTTGCTATGTGAATAAGAAATTAATAATCTCTCTCCATTTCTCAATCTGAAAGACACTGTTATAGCACAACAAAACCATATAAACACTTAATTATCTCGGTCACACGTCCTCAAATTTGTCAAAACCATAAATTAGCAAGCATCAAGGCTAAAATCCAGGTACAACTGTTCAAGTATATGTCCCCATTATCCATAATCACTATTAAAAGACAATATTTTTCAAGCTAAATCATTAAACTTGATCAACCAAGGACAGTAATAAAGTAATATAACATACCATTGGTTCAGTACCCTTATTCCTATAATAGTATAAAGTTCCTTGACCATTGAGTACAAAGAACCTCCTCTTCCAATCTCCCCTCAAACTTGAAGAACGCTTCAACAAATATCCTTGTTTGATTGTCTGGACCTGAAAATGAATGAAAAAAAAAATATTATTTCATTTCTCCAAGTAATACCATTGATGAAATAAACACGATACCAATATGAAAATAACAGCCAAACAAAAAAGATATGAAGATCACTCACTCACCTCCCCATTTGTTGAGGACTGCATGATCGCCTCTATGTTTTTGTCTGAATTCATGCCAATAACATGAATGCCACCAGAACTTGTTGAAGGCTCTATGTTACTAGAAGCTCGTAAAGTATCTATCTCAGCTTGGGTCCTGAATTCTTGAATACGTTTTTCAAGCCTATTTTGCTCAGCATTTGCTAATTCTTTTGCTTGTTGAGCATATGTCAATACCTGTTATAAGAATATCAATTCAGTCATCAATTGAAACCTTATTTACAAAGCAATCAAATCAGATAAATTAAATTTAATGAAGAGGACAGACAAGGTAAGGGCATGGGATCACAAAGCCACCTGTTTAAAATGACAAGGGTGCAAACATTCTAGACACAATGTAAGATCTAACAGGGATCTGCATGTAACTTATGCATTTATATAACACACAATATAAATGCATATCTACTGTTGCATTCAGGAGATGAAACTCTTGATTCAAGAATCTCAAAGAAGGATGAACCATGCAACTAGATGGTTCTAGGATATGATAAATTCATATGCATTGGCACAGACAGAATATTCTTTGACATGGTAACTCCCAAAAAGAAAAAAAAAGAAAAAAAAAATACAGCTGTGTGTGTCTTGTATGTGCCTGTCTATCTATTTATAATTTGTAACTAAAAACACTTACATCTAATCATATGCTTGACAAAAGAAAATGATAATGGAAAGAGGTATGCAAATAATATTTATACTAAAGCCTCTAAAAGAAAACACAGAATTCACATAATTGCATGGATTATTTAGGTTTATCAAAATTCTTTTCTAATTGCGAATACAAGCATCCAACACTATATTCATAGGCTCAGCTAATTGCAGAGCCAACTTTTCTATGGAAGAAATTTCTAGAAATCATTGATTCTACTGACTACATGTCATTAACTTGTTTTTAACATCATGGAGCAGAACCCTCATTAAATAATTAATCCAGTTAACTGGACAGTAATAATCAACACCTTTCATTTATTTTTCTATAAAACAAAAAAGTAAAACATTACCTGGTGAATAAATGGTTCCAACTGGCTCAATAATTCATACCCCTATGACAAAAGAAATCAATCATATTCAGTCCACACACACAAGACTTGTATAACTAGCAAAAAAGTTAAGAAATACGTCATAAAAGGAAATACAAACCAGCTTAAAATATCTAAGATGGCCATCCATAATTGCACTTATCGATTCCAGAAACTCATACTTCTTTTTTGCTTCAATATTCATTAGAGCATTTACCTGTTTTCCTTAAACCACAAAGAAAAGTCACCAAATGACGCATGAAATAATATGGAAACATAATTTTAACATAAATAAACAGGGAGATTTGCAGCCAAAAGTTAACATACTAAATTGAAGCGGCTTCTCTCAAAAGCAGATTTTGAATTCTCTAGGTCCTGTCAAAAACAAAATCCAATCCAGAATACAAGCCAGGTTAGTTTTATTATGAAAAAGACAACTGCACTCTACAGACAAGTTTGGAAGTTATCAAGAAAACATAAGAGATTGGATAATGACAATGGTATATCTGAACAAATAATGGATTCATTAGCAAAAAACCAAGCCACAATTCCATCTTTAATGTAAGGAATTGATTAGTTAGTTAGATTCTCAATGCTTGAAGCAAAAGAGGTATTTACTTTTGGGGACTCAGACAGAATGTTCAAGATTTGCACCTAGAAATTTTGTCAATGCAGATAAAGTATGAGCTATTAGATACTGGAGACAACATAATGGATATCAATGCAGAAAAGACTAGATTGTGTAAACATTCCATCCAGGTAACTGGAAACATACTTTCTTCAGATAAAGGTAAGCAGCACATAAGTTGTCAAGAAAAAGGCACAACACATCAGGATATATAGTTCAAATACAAAGAGGAGAACAATAATTACAAGCTAAAATGATATCGGATCCATAGTTCTATGATCCAGAGAAACATGTGCTTTGTTTCTTTCTGATGGTACTGAAACAGTTAAATTTTACGAACTAATGAACCTGATTCAGTATAACAGAAAAATGAGAGAACTAGTGAAACATACAGAGCATAGTAAAAGAATGTCATCTCTCAGCCTTCTTAAAAACATGTGAGAAGTCAATAATTACATAAGGAAAGTGCATACCTCTTCTAGCTCAGCAACAATTTCTCCTCGTGTATTCTTCTTCAAAGACACAAACTTTTCACGTGCCTGGCAGTACAGAACATTTACTGAAAAGCATTATATTTTACAGAAATCAAGGAACATGATGCTTTAATGGTTTTATTATGCTTGATTGGTGGCTTTCATAAAATTTTAGAGGAAAAGTAGCTGATATTTAAAACTTCTACAAGGCATGTCCATCTGCATCACTTTTGAATTCTCAGAACTTGTATTAGTAGTACATTCACTGGAGAACTTATTTAGAAATGAGACATCTTCATCAATGTTTGCCACTTAATACTGAAGATAGTAAACTAGCAATAAATCTGTTTGCTGCAAGGAATATTCAGATTTCAGAACATAGAAGACATGTCATCAAGTTGCTGATGTGGTTTCTCTGTTATTCAGTTCTATTGGATAGCTCTTGATTTAGAAGAATTCTCAAAGTAGTACATATAAACATAGTATGATGTTACCTAATAATTGGTTAGTTCCAAAATTTACTCCAAATGACCGAGAGAGAGAGAGAGAGAGAGAGAGAGAGAGAGAGAGAGAGAGAGAAACAATGAAGGAGATTCAAAAAGTCATTACTATGCAAACCCAATAATTAACTTCATGTCAAAAAGGAAGTTTCCATTGTCTTTAATACCTGATCATATGCATTCATAGCTTTGTCAAACCGTTGACGAGACTCCTGCAAAAGACAGAGGACAAGAGCTGTGAGACAAATTGGGAGGGAAAAATAAAGACATGAATTTAGCTCTAGACTCTAATCTAATTAGCAAGAAAGAAAAGTTATAAAAAATGCTGAGCCCTTTTGATAATGAATGTAATCAATATGTTTTCCCATCTGATTCATTCGCCACCCCCCACATCCACCCCCAAGCTCCCACCATCAGAATTTATTGTATTCTGAGGAGACATCTCAAGCCATCTTGCAAATATTTGGCTTCCACAATTATCAACATGTAGATCCAATATGTCATTCACAATGAGTTCTTATGAAGGAAATATACAATCTCTCCTAAAAGACTTGGTAATGTCCATAACTTGGATAAGAAACACTGTAATATGTCCTGTGCAAAAAGGAACATAATATGGTTCAATATTTGGTTCTTCTATTCATTTGAGGGTCCTATATTTTCCTAACATTCTGAGTTTCAGATTCCAAAGTGGATTACTCAGTTTTGTTAGAAAGGGCTCCATTTTCAAGATGATAAGAAAAAGGAAAAGAGGCAAATTTAATATAAAAAATTACATGGCAAAAGTAAAGGAATATTCTTACTTGAAGTAAATAATGGAAAAAGAGAAGCTTCACTTCGAAAGAAAAAAAATGGAGGTGGGGAGACGAGAGAAAACACAAAATGCAAACCATAGAAGTAAAAAGACGACAAAAGAGCGATGTAATAGGTTGTTTATAGTGGAGGAAAGCTTTCAATGAGGTACGGCCCCCTCAAAAGTGTCAACTTATCCAAACATAGCACATGAATATACCAAAGAAAACATGACAAGTAATTAAGTTTGCTATAAAACCAAAGTGGTTGTTTAACAGAAAAAAGGTCATCCTATGGCATCCAGTGCACCTAGATCGAATTTAAAGATTTACAAGAAAAGCCAAGGAAAATGTGGCAATCATTAACAACCCCCATTACAAGCACACAGCCAAAGTTTCAACGCAAAATCTCAACAAGGGAGTGGTCAAGTTCATCTCTCAGTAACTCGGTTTCTGTTAAATTTTTCAAAAAAAATTCAACGCACACACATAGACTGTGGAAATGGGGTTAGTTAATAACAACTTCAATTCCAAATTGATTATCAAAACCACCAATTTTAGGGGAAAAAAAATAGAGATAGCAACTAAATTATCTTTACCTTTGCATCTTGCAAATCAACAGTCATAAAGTGCATTAGCCGATCAATTAACACATGCTCCACCTGTAATGGATATTCAAATTTCAAATCTCAAAAACAAAATTGAGCATCCCAAACAAAATATGCAAAAGATAAGTTACTATTTTCTTGGGCATGTAGAATGGTAAGAGGTAAATGTTAATATTGACTCTCAAATATAAGTGCTTTAAAACAAAATTTTGCTCATCTGAAGTTATGCAACAGGTGGCCTCAAGATTGTTAGCCTTCACGCACAATATGTTCAATGTCTACTAATGCTATTATATTAAAGAGCAAGGTAACCTAATCAGATTGAACACAAAGGCATCTGATAGCAAATGAAGAATTTACAAAGTAGTTGCCTATGTAGAAATTAACATGTTAAATACTTTTTAGAGCTATAATCTGATCAGGTGGATCTATTTTCAGTAGAAGATATAATGTCATAAGACTGTTTGTAATAAGGTACAGATACCATATGTACGTGCACCCAGCATGTTTTTCGAAAGACAAATTGCAAAGGTCCTTGATTTTTATCATATGGCACTATGGCAGCTTATTTCCTCATTAAAAGCTGGTTAAGGAGTTGATACCTTATATAGACACACCTTTTACAAATACAAGTTTTAAAGGTACATGATATCTACCATCTAGAAGCTTATCTTCTGATTATGTCTTTCACACTCACGTTGGGAGTAAATGTAAGGTGATTATGACATCTGACTTAAAATTTTCCTATCTAATCTCATTAAAATATCTTTCATGAATGGTTTAATACATCATACAACTTAAAAATATACTATTCAATTGTATATGGAAGAATTGCTTTCTTTAGATGGTAAATTGATACCCACTTGTGAACAAAGCAACTCCTTATAGCTAGCAAGCTCACGAAATGCATTGATGAACTTGGACATGATCGGCCCTACAAAAGGGAAACATGTAAAAATTCTTTAAGGTAGAATCTTCAATCTTTCAGCTAGGTTATTTATTCTATCTTCAACATCACAAGCAGCAATTTTATTTTTGAAATCAGACACATTATCTTCTCCCTTTTCATTTTACATTTTAATATTTGATAAGTAAATTTGTGTAAGACACAACAAAGGGGGCAATACATTGATTGGGACATGTACAGAGGCATCACATAAAGAAATAGATAACCAGAAAAAAAAAATAATAAAAAACATCAAGTAAAATTTTCAACCTACTTATACAAAAACAGAAAAGAAAAGAAAAAAATTCTCACTCACCAAACAAGCAAGCTAGTGGCCTATGACCTGATAAAATATCCATTTAGGAAAATGGAAGAGGTTATAATATTTGGGCCGAAGCAGCAGTTTAGTAGGAGGAAGGGAATGAAAAGCTTACCCCTAATTAGTAAGTTAATGGACCAACATGATAATCTCCCTATCATCTTCCAGCAAGACAACTCAACAACCAGATGAGATGTAGCCAGCAAAAATAAAGAGTAGGAAAATAATACAGACCACCACTTGCCAGCAGTCAAACAATTAAACAATAAAACATAGACCACTTTTACCATATCTTTTTCAAAAAAAAAAAAAGGCTTACATACCATATGCCATCTCAATTAAATTAAAATCTCCTAAAACGAAGGTTCCAAGCAGCTTCCAAACAAAGATCTTAAGAGGCGCCATGACATTCCAGACACTCATCTAAATAAATATTTTACAAGCACCAGCATCAGCATAGGGCCTAACAGCAAATCTTCCTGGTTCAACTTTTGGGGAGTTTCCATGGGTCAGAGGTTAGTCAGGTTACACAGAACTAAAATCCTCCTAGTTTAACTGTTGGGACTGTAGCTTCTTTCCACAGCTAAACCAAACTAATAAAAACACAAGCTTCATTGGTCATTAACAATGGTAGAATAGGTTATTAGGTTTCTCCTCCATCCTCTAGAAAATAAGTATTCTGTATATAAGCATCTGAAACACAAAGAAAAGCTAACTTTATAGAAGCTTCTCATTACCATAGTACTCACCCATAAAATTCAGCCCCATCGCAACATGTCTTCCTACCACATATTTCACATCAGTCACACAACTCCATAAGACATTACTGGAATTTTTTTTTTTAAAAAAAGTCTAAAACCTCAATTTATTCACCTAACTTCTAACTCTTGAATGGGAGACACCTTTTAATGAACTAGAATATTCTGAGGTAAGCTGGAGAGCTAGATGTATCCGTTTATGATCCAATCTTGTTCACGCTTCAGTCCCAAGAGCTATCCCTTTAAAGTAAAAAAGGTTAAATATCTTGCTTCATGCCTACATCAACCACTCTGAATAAGAGTACATATTTCTAAATATTCACTGAGTGATCTGAAAACTTACTTCATTTTCCACCCAATGAGATCTCCTAACATTTCTTTCCCTTTATGTTTCAAATACATTATACTATAACAAGATGAACCTAAGGGCTTTAAATGAAATCAAATGGTGAAAAAGCATTTGCCATTTAATAGCATTTTGTGTGCAAAAAGGCAAAAAGCAAATTTGTTGAATAGTTTTTGGCTTTCTGCCATTGATTGTAAACAGGAATTTACTTGAGAAAAGCTATTCAGCAGTCAGACAGCACACACATGCAGAGTCAAATGCACATCTGTGTTCATATCAAGTAATTGACAAAACTTGTTACACTAGAACCAAAGCTTTAAACCTAATAAAAATTGTTAACGTTAACTAGTTAGAAACAACTGAGCTGACTGGTGTTGTAGTTAAAAAATTTGAATAAGAAGAGACATTGACTACCTCCTATGGAGACACTAATGGGATCATCTTGTCCACCACCAAATGCTTCTAAAGAATCAGCAAAGCTATTGTCTCCATTATATGCTTCTCCAAGAGCCGTCCTGCAAAAGAAATAAAGATAGAGCAAAATAAATAAATATATATATATATATGGAGAGAGAGAGAGAGAGAGAGAGAGAGATCTTAGATAATTCTTCTTGTATTTTACAACTTCATTCACTAAAGTGAGCCCTTGATTTTATCCTTTTTTTATTGGGTTTTGGCCATAAAGTTAATCATATCCTATTTTTTATTGCAGCTGAAATTATATAATAGTAGGGGAGAGAGAGGCCAAATTCAAGGTCAGATGCTAAGGGAAATAAGGCAACAAAGATACATTTGTATTAGAACCGATTTTGAACCCAAAATCTTGCTCCAAGCTTGCTAAGCAGCTGATGCTTTTGCATAGAGAAATCAGCGCACTCAGAATATGTTGTCAGTTAGTACCATGTGGAAGAGACAAGAGAAATGGTAATCAAAAGGTACAACCCTAATATACTAAGAATGAAAATGAACCCAAGCATTTGTAATAGGACTAAAAGAATTAGTGAAAATAGAAAGAAAAATAATACATACATAAACTTTTTACTTCCTTTGAGCAGTGTTTGACAGCGATTTTTCAACTCATCAGTCATGTACTCTAAAGAGCATATCTGTTGAATCAACACAAATTTGTTTATTTGTTAGAAATAAAGAAAAATGGAATAACCAACTGCTAAGCAGCACAGATTCAATCGAATCTTTTTTTTTTATATATAGAATATTCAATCGAATTTTGATTATTCAGTAAACACAAAATCAATTGAAACTGATTTATACGCGATTGATTGGCTAAGAAATTAAACGAATTAAAAAAATTAAATATAATTCTGGAATCACAAATGTTAAATAATGTCGTGAATGTGGAGAATTTTAGAGTTACCTGCTTTTGAAACATAGGGGAATCTTCTAGCTTGATAAAGGCCGCCATTGCTAATTTGCTTCTTTTTTTTCTTTTTTCGAATTTCAATACTGCAAAATCTCAGGGTCTCGATCTCGGATCCAGAAATGAAAATGTTGGAAAGCAAATGCTTGACTGCTTATCGCTGTTTTTAATTAAAGGATAACTTTTTGTTTTAATTAAAAACCAGCTGAGCGGATCTGGAATTTCATGTGTTTGCGGGCCAGGGGTGTCTTCTGGGTTTGGGCATAAAACCGGGCCCATATTGGATTGGGCAATCAGGCCTGGTGATGTACTCGACCGACAGTTAAATATATAATTATATATTAAAAACTAAAAAATATACGAGTATTCACATTATAAAATTTTTTGAATTTACGAAAATTATTTTTTGATTTCACTATTTTTTAAATTAATATTATAAATATTTTTATAATTAATGACTTTCGTTGAGAAGTGTCGAGGATGGTATGAATCAGGATGGCAACGGATAGTGCAAATTTAGATATTTACAATTATTTTATCTATTTTTTATTAATTCGGATATTATAATTACTATCCATAGCGGATTCAGAGCGGATGCGGATATGAAACCTTGGATATCTATTATCTGAATCAGCATTACTTTTGCAGATAACGGATTCGAATATCCGAATCCACTATCCGAATCAGCTTATTTTTTCAGATTCGGATATCCGAATTCATTATCCATTTATTTGAATTTAAAATTAGTTTTTGTTTGATTTTATATTTTTATTTAATTTTTTTTATTTACTGAATTCGGATATTTAGCGGATTCGAATATCCGACAAATAATGTTATTTAATTCAGATTCGGATAGTAATATTTGGATCTAATGCGGATAATAAACAGATTCGAATTTTAAAGCAAAATTACAAATTCGGATATTACAAAAAACAAAATATCTGATCCGCTGTTATCCTTAAATTTGATACACTATGAAGGAGGATGATATGATTTTATTAGTCAAGCAGTGAATTGGTTATTACAACCATGACCAAAATGAAATAAAAACTTTAATTTTGTAAACATTGCAATAAATATCTCAAATTGCTATTGTTTATGTACAGTATGTCAAAGCTGATAAGCATGTAATGCTGCAAGAACCATCACTTAGGGAATGGGAATTTGGAAGTAGATATGTTCAAAAATCGAATTATCCGTTCAAATTTGAAGGTTCATCGGATATTTAGGAGGGTTTGAACAAAAATATTAAACTTAAAATATGAGTTTGGGTAAAAAAAATAAAGCTCGTTTAAAAAATAGACCGATCCTTTACTTTAACAATCAAAGCCCAAACTTGGTTAGACCCAACTTATTTTTCATTTATATAATAATATATTATTTTTATATTTATATATTATGAAATTTATATTATATTATATAAAAAAATAAATATATATAATATTATAGTGTAAACATTTTAAAATATGTTAAGTTATCCATATTTTAGAACTTAATAAAAGAAAAAAATTAAATTACTAAAAATTTAAAAAAAAAATAACATATTTGTTATATTTTTTTAGAAAAAAATGATATTGACTGGTCTAAACTGATTTAAATTATCTATTTACAAATATGAACGGACTTTGACAAAATTTGATACTCATATTTCAAACCAGACAAAATTTAAAAAAATATATGTTACGTTGATATCATACCAGAACAGAACCCGACCCGGTCATGAACACTTTATTAGAAAGGCAATTATCAACTACAGCCTTTTCCAAAACCGAGTGAGAAAGTTCTCCTATTGCCCTTGATGGTGAAACAACTCATGATTCAACTCAAAGTCCGAATGGTGAAGAACATTTCATCAACACCAGCAGAACAAGAGATCCTATTACTGTTCTTGGAGCGTACAGTTTACCAGCATACAAGTTATTCTGAGATTGTTTTTTTCTTTCTGTTTTAGCTGACTCCATACAATGATATGTATGTAACCTATGTTATTCGGATTCAGATGTGAAAGTCGGACACAGATATGTTCAATTTTTTCCAAGATTTTTATGTATTTGGAGGGTCCTTGGAGGATCATATCCCCATACCCATGTCCGGATATGCGTTAGACACAGGTATAATACATACACGGATATTTCGAAAAAAATGAAAAGTCGGAGCAACATAGTATATAACTAAGTGATTATGTGTAATTTTTCTTTTTGAACAAGCCTTTTTCAAGTATCAGTATGTAAGATCTGGTCTTTCATGTTGCTAAATCCTGTTTCAATTGTAAAGATTCAATGAAAACCATTTTTGACTTTATTCGCTTTTATTATTCATGAAAATGTTGCATTTTAAAGTTTTAGATGAAGCAGAGTTTACAACTTTTTGAAACACACCAATGATTTGCACCTAAAACTTGCTTTAACGTTACTGCTGAAACTGTGATTTTGATCTATGATTTTTTTAGGAATAATACATGGACTATGTATAGTTTTTTTTTTTTTTTTTTTTTCAACACAGACTATGTATAGTGGGTATCTATACTTTGTGATGCTGCCTATGTTATTTGGACTCGAGTGTGAATGTCAGAGATGAATATGTGTCCGACACGGGTATGTTCAATTTTTTAAAGTTTTTTCATGTATTTGGAGGATCCTTGAAGGGTCATATCCTCATATCTATATCCGAATATGCATCGAATACGAATATTTTAAAAAAAATAAAAAATCGAAGCAACATAAGATGCTGCTGAGGTGAAAGATTACTATGCATTTTGGTTGAGCAATATCCTTTCAGTTAAGTGCATTCAAATCTGAGAATTATTGCAATTCAAAGTATTTTTTATGTCTTTGGTTTCTTTAGGTAATTCCACAGTAGCTTTTGACTCACTTTTGCTTTGATCGTCTATTGGAAATTTAGGTGATTTTAGGCTTTTATGATACCATTTTTTAAGTTCAATTGAATTCTTATACTTATGCTTTATATGGTGGTGTCAACAATTACATAAGGAAAGAGCATACCTCTTCTAGGTCAGCAACAATATCTCTTCTATTATCCGGATTTTTCATTATTTTCTAAAGTATCCGTATCCAACATTTGTGTCCGACACATATTCGGATATGAATATAAGAATATGATATTCCAAATATATGAAAACACTTAAAAAAAATTGAATATACTCATATCGGACACATATTCATATCCGACACTCATTTACGAATCCGGATTAACCTTCTTCAAAGCCACAAACTTTTCACGTGCCTGGCAATACAGAACATTTAGTGAAAAGCACTATATTTTACAGGAATCAAGGAACATTAATGGTTTTATTATGCTTGATTGTTGGCTTTTCATAAATTTTTGGAGGAAAAAGTAGCTGATATTTAAAACTTGTACAAGGCATATCCATCTGCATCACTTTTGAATTCTCAGCACTTGTATTAGTAAATCCATTGGAGAACTTATTTATAAATGAGAAATATCTATCTTCATCAATGCTTGTTGCCACTTAATATTGAATAATGAAGATAGTAAACTAGCAATAAACCTGTTTGCTGCAAGGAATATTTAGATTTCAGCACACAGAAGACATGTTATCAAGCTGCTCTTTTGGTTCGGACTTGGGTCTGAGTGTCCGACACGAGTATGTTCATTTTTTGAAAAAAATTTTATATATTCAGAAGATTCTTGGAAGATCATATCCCTATACTAATATCCGGATATGCGACAAACACAAATGTCGGACACATATACTTTAAGAAAAATAAAGAATCGGAGCAATTTATTCATTTCTATTGGATAGCTCTTGATTTAGAAGAATTCAAGAATTCTCAGTGGTAGTACATATAAGCATAGTAGGTTTTTTACCTAACAATTGGTTTGTTCCTAAATTTACTCCAAACTTTCATTAATATCCAAACCCAATAACTAACTTTCATTAAACTTTGATTTTAATTATCAAAAAAAAAAAAAAAATTCATGTCAGAAAGGTGCTGACTGTTTTTTAGGTTGTTGGAGGTAAGCTGGAGAGCTGTTAGAAGACTTGGAGAACTTGTAAAGAGGAGTAAATAGTCAAATGGGCGTCGAAATTGGTGTTTCGAGATGCACTCCATATTTAAATCAACAAATATTCAAGATAAAAAATAATAATAATAACAACCGGAGAGAATTAAGCTATTGAAGTATCAAAATGTGACTTAAAATTCAGTATTTTTATCTCATTCTTTTTATATTTAAAATTCCGTCTAACTCATAATGATTGGATTGTATGTATGTATGTATACCATGAAAATTAAAATATATCATTTATAATAAATGATATTGTAAGATTATCATAAGTAATATAACATATATTAATTTATTTAAATTAAATTAAATTAAATTATATTATAAATTTATCATATATAATATAACATATAATTTATTGAATTATTGTTAATTATTTTTTATTTTAAAATAATTATTATCGATTTATAATTTATTTAATTTTTTTATAAAGTAAAAAAATAAAAAAACTTTATTTATAATATATATAATAAACATACAAAATTAAAATTCAATTATAATAAGAGAAATAAATTATTTTTTATTTTTTAATTATAATTAAGAAAGATAACATTAAAAAATATATAAATTGTAATAGTAAAAAAATATTAAAAAATATTTAAAGTTAAAATTAAATTAATAATTTATATTATATTATATTTATTTTTTATTATTAAATTGATATTTTTTGAAATAAAATTATATTTAATTTAAATTTGGTTCATTTTGAGTTAATGCCTCGTTTAGCATTGCTTCTGGCACAACTTTTGAGGTCAAAAGCTGCTTTTCACGCAAACGCAATGCTAAACAGATAAAAAAATTTGGCTTCTGCTGTTGAAACCATGGTTTGAAAAGCCAAATCAAAAAGCCAAAAAATATAGCTTTTAGGCTTTAAAAGCTGACTTTTGGATAAAATGACTTTATTATCCTCACATATCTATATTTTTATTATTTTAAACATATCTTTTTTTGACATTTCAATTTCCTACAACACTTTTTCACAGAAATGCTAAACACTTAAAAGTTTTTAAACCACATTTTTTTATTACACTTTATAAACACACTTTTTCCAATTTGAGTTTTTTTCAACCCAAACTTTTTTCAACAGCAATGCTAAACTAACCCTTAATGTTTTGAGCCATTAGAGTTTGACTTATTTCGACTTCGAATCAATTAATTTTGGATCTAAATCATTTTAGATTCAGATATTTTTAGATTTGAGTTGTTTTATGATTTGATTAGACGAATTTGAATTATTAATTTGTTATTATTAAATCAAATTGAATCAAAATTTAACTCAAGCGTATTGAACGAATTTTTTGAATTCGTAAAAGAATTTACAGATCTACTTCCAATGAATGAATTAAAATATATATGCTACATGCAAACGGAGGAAAAATCAAGTAGTCTATAATCATCAAGATGAAAAAAAAAAAAAAAAAACAGTTAAAACTTAAAAGAAAGACAATGTATAAAAAGTTAAAAAATTTTGTTAACGAATGTTCTTAAAATATTTTTTAAAATTATTATGTATAATAATATTTTTATTTAATATATTAAAATGATAAATAAAATTATTAATTTTTATATTTAATATGGCATTAAATGCTTATGGGGTTTAGCACTGCTGAATTTCAAGATCTGCAAACATCAATTATACGTATATTTATACTGCAATAATATAAATAAAATAAAAAACCAAACTTTTTTTTTTTCCTTTCCTTCAACCTTTGCCTTTGCTTTACAAAGCTTTGCTTCCCATTGGGTGGAGGTCTTAAGCTAATTTCTTGTCTGAAGAAAAATGGAAAGAGTAAACAAAGTAACAAACAAAAGCAAAGAACCCCACACCCAAAAAACAAAAATATACTAAAAAAATAATAAGCAAAAAAAAAAAAAAAAAAAGCAGTAAAACAGCAGTTGTAGCAGTTGCGAGGTTTTAGTTTTTAGTGAGAAAGAAAAAGGCATAACCAATTAGGGCATTGTCGGAAAGTTGCCCACAGAAAGGTAACTTCCCCTCCCTCTTCAACCCTCTTTTTTTTTTTTTCGTCGTGTCGTTTTTTCGACCTCATATTCTTTTTTATTCGATTCAATTTGATGGGATTTTTTTTTTTTTTTTTTAGGATTCGATTTTGGGGGTTGAAATTTTCCAGATTGATATGGCATTTTTCCCTTTTTTTGGTATTTGTCCTTTGTATGCAACTGTAGGGTTTTGATTAGCTGAAATGAAAAAAAAAAAAATGATACCCTTTTGAAGGAAGTTGTCAGTTTAAGATGATGAGGAGAAAGTAAGTTAGTTTTTCACATTTGAATTTGGTTTGGGTTTTCGGTAAAGTGGATTTTTGACAACAAATCGAAAACTGGGTTTCATCATGAAGATAATTTAGGTTCTATTATGAATCGGCACGCTATATCTTTCCAATCAGCTGCTATTAACAGTAGTTCCGAGATGATTCCGATGGGTGGTTACTTTGCACCTCCGCCCATGATCTTGCCTGGGAATTCCAGTATTATTACTACCTCCCCTGCCTTAATGCAACCTGGGAACTCTTTTGGCTCTTCCCTCCTTCTTGACTCGGTTGCAGGGCTCAAGCAAGATACAGGGTTGGCTGTCGAATGGTCTGTTGATGAACAGTACATATTGAAGGACGGTCTTGAAAAGTATGTCGTAATTAATTCTTCTTGCCTTTTGGAAGTGTTGTAATTCTGTTCTACTAATGTAAGTAATGTAGTCGAATTGATCATAGTTAATATTAAGGAATAGGTTCCCTAGTTATGTTACTAGAATTGCTGTGTGTTTCTGCATATACCTTTTATGTTAGAACTGTATTTAGAAGGTACTTATTAGGTATGTCTTGTTTCTGAAATGAAGATTAAGTGCTGATTTTCATTTTCATTTTCATTTTCAATGTACATGTATATAGATATAAAAAGGAACCAAATATTTTGAAGTACATAAAGATTGCGGCTACCTTGCCTGATAAAACTGTACGTGATGTTGCATTGAGGTCTAGGTGGATGCAAGTAAGCTCCTTGCTTCTTTAATGATGCGTTTCTTCCATCATGTGTGTTAATTTTTAATCTCTTGTATCATGTGATTTACACTCTCCTTCTTTGCCTGCATATGAAAAAGTGGTGTGGAAAATTATTAGTTTTGATATGCTGGTTGGAATGTTCAATTAATGAACCATGTGCAGGATAATCAAGTACTAATGAGAAGTTGCACCAAAATGCATCTGCTTAACTAATTTTGCTTATTCTTAATGCATTGGAATTTTTTGTATTTGATGATATTTTGCATATCCAACTTGATAACGGACTATTTCTCTGTAAAGCTACCGTATCAAATGTCAATTCTACGTTGATTGAAATGTCTTCTACCTTGATACTTTATTCTGTTTTGACCCGTCCCCAAGTAGGCCAAAATGGTTTATTAAGCAAGTGAGTTGGTAATTATATAGCTATTTCCCCCTATTAAAACAATAGCTAAAAGCTACTGGCATCTGTTGCTTCCTCCCATTTGAAGAGGCTGCTAGCTGCCCATTGTTTTATTGCAGTTTTGATTGGCCGGGTATAGATTATGTTGTCATGAAACATGGTTACATTGGCATTGACTGGAGCAAGTGAAACACAATCAATCTGTTAATGTTCTTTTGTTCTTTTTTATTAGATGTCATATTTGCATATTTAAAATTATCTGTAGTGAAGATTCATCTGTTTTAAGAGATAAAGGTATTTTTTGGAAATTGGCAGAGAAAGCGAAGGAAACCTGAAGAACTTAATGCGGGAAAAAAGGTGAACAATAGGAAGGTATGCTGACGAATTTTTGTAATTTTTTGCAACACTTATTGATTTCTTAGTTCCTTTTCCCCCTAAATGATTTTAAACATGTAGTTAAATTTCTTGAGAAGAAGCACATAGAAGTATATGATCCATGAGTTGCAGATTTTCTTTGTATAAAATGGTTTTTATCATCAATATAAACAATAACAATCACTTTGTCCATTTTGAAGTTTTTGGTTTTTGAACATATCCTGCTCTCTATTTATGTTTGGGTCTCTTCTGCATAAGTTGATTGGGATTATCATATAACTACGATTCATAATGTTGTATTTCTTAATGGATATGATTGTCCATATGTTTGATAATCGTTACTGGCATGTTGGCATGGGTACTAGAGGGTGAAATGTTAATGTTCAACAGCACAATGGGGACTCTTTTTAAAACATTATTACTGGCTAAATTAGTGCTTGAAAGGTAAGATGAATATAGGACTGAAGGGTTTGAATTTGGATAATGGAGCGTAAAATTTAAGGCTTGAATTTGGCAAGGAACCGAGATTTTTTTTTTTCTTTTCATTTTTTCAAGTGTACATGTTTATGTAAATCCCGGTTTGTAAAATATGTCAAAATGTTCTCATGGAAAAATCAGAGGAGGGTGGAGGTGGTGATGAAAGATTATAGGTTTTAAGATCGGGATTCTGTTTAGGGTGCAGGGAACTGCCCTTGTGATAAGTTCTTTGATTATTAGGTTGAAGTTTGATTTATATTTGATACTTGTTTGAACAGTGCTTTATAGGATTGACAAAAGGAAAATAAGTTTGCTAATAGTCCAGGATTGAAGCATATTAGAGGAAGGAAAATATACATATTGGAGAAAGACTCCAAATATGATACCTAGAACTTAAGAAAATAAAGGAAAAGAAAAAGAAGCTAGCTTTTTAAGTAAAAAGAAAACAAAGACTCCTCTATTCCTCAATCTTGGTTCACATTAAAAAGTTTGACCTTTTCAAAACAAGATTCATACAGTACATGTCAAGTACTTCAATCCAGCAACTACCATACTTTAGAAATTGACAATTAAAAGAAAAGGAGGTAATTTGGGAATTTGGTAACCAGTAATACCTACTTTTTTAAGATGAGCAAATATTTTCGGACATCCATAATGGAAAAATAGATAAACATCGATGAACAAAACAGATGGTTGTTAATTATGGCCCATTTAAGTTGCAAAATGAGCGTAATACCAAAAAAACAACAATTATTTTAGATTTTTTTTTTTTGGCATTTGATTTTTCTCTTTTTTTGTTTTCCTTTTAAAATGTTGTGATGTTCTATATGTGGAGATAATAATTGATATATCTGCTTCATGCATCTTTCTAAGATTTTTTTTTTTTTTTGAATTGCCTTAGAACCAGCTCTTTTGGCAGTTTTAGGCTTTTAGCTTGTTGTCAACTCCAGCTGATGAGAATCACATCACCAGCTTCCTAAAAAATATGTCTTGTATGGTTATAGTTTTTTTTTTTTGGCCAGAGTCTTATAAGGTTATAGTTAATTGGGGTATAAATGGGCTGAGTTGTCCCTGCTCAGCTTTGAATAGCTCATGTTTGCGTAGCCTGTATGAAAAATGCTAAATTTTGTATGAAAATACCATTAAACTAAATTATAAGGTGAAACAGATAATGAAAACATGCTTTAACTGCCAAGCTTATTTCCAGTTCTACCATCATGAGTCTAAATGAGTTAATGTGGCTTTGTTAAACCTTTCACTCATTCATTTACCAAGCCTATAAATCATTTTCAAACTGATTTATTAAGCTTAATAAATAAACATAGATGAATCTCTATCCAAGCTTTTTCAATAATTCAGTGAGCACACTGATTCTCTCACACCTCTGGCTGTGACGCTTTTATACTTTTTGTTGGAAGGCATTATAGTTTTTCTCGATTGCGTTCTTTCTTGCAATTCAAATTACAAACAAAACTGCTAATTATGACTAAAAAATTGACATGAAGTAAATTCGTTGTATCTCAATTTGCTAAGTTGAATGCCACAACTGGAATTCCTGTTTTAATTTCCTGAATCAACTAATGTCTTTAGGATGTAATGTGATTGAAGAACCAGTATTCTAAAGATCATACTTCTTCAGGATAAGCTGGTGGAATCATCTTCAAAGATGAATATGCCTTCAGCTCTGCCGCAAAACATGGCTGCATATCCTCTCATGATGCACCATCTGGACCAGAATGAAAGATTGCCTTCTGAAGGTTTGTATTATTACACCTAGAAGTTTCGATATCATTCTTTCAGTTGTAATTGCTTTTAATTAATATCTTTCTATCAATATTTGTCCACATCTCCCATTTTTATCATCTCAAGTAATGTAAGACAAACTTTTGGTAATCTTTCAAAATGATGTTTATGATAAATTTGAGTTTAAGAAACTTGATTTCCAAAACTTTTGGAAATATTGTGTTTTCAGGAATATTTGGTACAACTATGCATCTTTTGAAGCAAAATGCTCAAGCTTTTACTCAAATCACATCCAATCTTTCTGCATACAAGGTGAGTGTATCATCCCTAATTCATAGCATTTCTTGATTGTCAATATGCAATCATATAGTAAATAATAGGTGTTAGATGAGATGAATACCTTGTCTTCTTGTTTGTGCTACTTTTAAATGGTTAATCTGCAAGTTATGTTAGCTTTTGCTGTAAAGTTCAAGAGGTTAACTAAGGTGATAACAATTCGTTTAATTGATGAATGTTGATGGCATTAGAGTGAGAATTGTAAAAATATATATCACTGGTGAAATTAGGAAAAACAAAAATTTCATATATATCATCATTCTCCAAAATTTTTAGCTTCATTTACAAACTGATATAAGGTGGCATATGAGATATCTGTGATTTCAACCAATCCTGGTTCTTGTTCTTTTTAATGTGCTCATGTAAATCTTGTATGTGATTGCCTAATATCATATTCTTTCTGAGGCTGGCATATTAAGTAATGTTTTTATGAACAGTTACAGGATAACATTGATCTCTTTTGTCACGCAAAGAACAATATTACCGCCATGCTAAATGAGTATGTGGATGTTCTTTATAATTATCAATTGGTGATTAATGCCCTCCGGCAAGCATTTTGGTTATTTCTTGGGTTTAGTGTTGCCTACGTGTTGGGTTATTAATTTCTACTGTTACTTTTTGCAGCATGAGAGATATGCCAGGTTTAATGAGCCATATGCTGCCATTGCCTGTATCTGTTAATGAGGATTTAGCAAATAGCATCTTGCCTAGTGCAACTCAGGTAGGTTCTCATTTAAATTGATTCAGTTTTGCATGTGCTGAGGTGGATGGCCAGAAAGGTGGGATCATATAAACCGCCATAAGCTAAAGAATTTGTTCACTTTATGGGATCTGTCATTAACTTTATCTAATTAAGGTTTCATTCAAAGCCTATTTTATGCTGGTTGAGAGTGTAAACTTTCCAGGCTGATCTGAATGTTCTCTTATATCATATGTAAGGGTTTAAATTCAAGTGTAACCTCCGATGGATGCATGTCACATTAGACTTTCAAACTTTCAAAATCAATCTGTATCGTAGTGTAACATTCCCTTATAAAACATCCCAAACTTTATTTTTCCGGTTCGGATGAGCATATGAACTCCCCTGCTCCCATTCGAGTGAGGATCTGTCACCCTCATTGCTTTTTTCCCCCTTATTCTTTCTATTATTTCACGTTTTCAGGTATCTTTCTCTCTCTAACTAATTTTTCTTTCAGATCCCTGATTTCACTCAAACCTCCTCAACCTCAGTTTTATCTCAATTTGATGTAATCTAGCTTTTGAATTGATATTTGATATTTCATAGCTATTGTCAAAAGTAAAAGGATAAGAATTCACATTCAGTTGCCTATTCACCAAACATTGTGGCGAGATTTATGGATGTCTTACCCAACTATCGTGCGGTTTGTTCCTTCCTATCAATACTGTTTAATGTTTATTCTGTCTTGCATTCAATTGCGCATTAGCTTGTTTGTTGGCACTTGAAACTACTTTTGTGGACCTTTTGGTATGGTCTTCCTACCAAACTGTTTCACGGCTAGCTGGTCAATCGTTATCCTGTCTTTTATATTATCGTACTGCAAGTGCTGCAAACCTCATTTTCCTTTGCATATTCATTGTTCTATGTAGTCTTTGTACTAAACTGTTTCATAGCTGGTTGGTCAAATCCTCATCTAGTCTTTCATGTTATCTCGATGTTAAATTTGCATTTCCAATATCTTCTAATTGTTGGCTAGTATGTCAGTTTGCAATGCAAACTTCTTTTACTTGTCATTCCCAAAAAAAATATTATAGTTTGTGGTCCAATTATTTTCGCATGTTTCACATTAATCATACCATTATGTCCACCTCGCTCGGGTCTTACATTTTGTTCATGTTATTCAGCTTCATCAATGTGCATTTAGATTTTGAATTTCATTGTGGAACAACAAGCTGCTTGACTGCTTGTTGACTCCAGTATGCTTCTATCTCAGTGTTGATGACTTACAACCTGGCATGTAGTCATCTTAGTGTGTTAGGTCACATAAAGCGAGTAACTTAACTGTATTATCGAATTCTGCTGGTACGGTTGGTCAAAGATGAAGAGGGTGGGGGGAGGGATTGAATTTTATACCTTTACACCTTGTGGTCAACCCTCCATACTGTTACTCATACTATCAGGTAATGTAGATTTAATGGCAGGAAATTAGTTGCCCCCACAAGGCAATAGGTCGCCTGCAAATATTTTGAGCAAATGAGCAATGATTACCTATGTTACTTGGACTCAGGTGTGAGTATCGGACACGGATATGTGTCCGATACGGGTATCTTTGATTTATTTTAAGTTTTTTCATGTATTTGGAGGGTTTTTGGGGGACCATATCCCTATACCCATGTCCGGATATGATTCGGACACAGGTACTTCAAGAAAAATGAAGAGTTGCAGCAACATAGATGATTACTCATTGATCCACTCAATCACCATGAGAAATTAAATCTTTTTTTTGTATGAGGCATACTTGTGTACACTTGTGTTACCTTCATTTGTTTTTCCTTCCATATCCAGGCGATGATTTTTGGCTCGCCACACGGGATCCATCTCAAGCAGGAGCCAAGATGCTGATAGGGAATTGTTGAGATTGAGGTTGGATATATCTGGTATGTGTAATTACAAAAATGTTTCAACTGTAAATGCATAAGAAGCTGGTAGGATGCTCTTCTTCTTCTTCTTCTTTGTGTACTCAAAATACTCATTACACATTGGGTTGCCACAATGCAAAATTTGTAGAAAATCCCATTTTTTTGGAACCTGAAATGTTTACCTACCAGATATCAAAACCCAAGCACCAGATAATAAGAATGAAGACTGCTGCTTATCATCTCCTGGCTCCAGGTAAACTGATCCAGCCGAATTTTGCATTGAAGCTTCATGTGTATAATAATTTTTAATTTGCTACACCTTAGAGTGGATTCTTATTTTGTGCCTTGATTTGTAACTGCTTGTAGTTTGCTATCTTGTTTCAGTTTTTTAGACCAATTCAAATGCTTGATCAGGTCAATTTCACTGAGTTAGGGATTCATTAACACCAGTACTTTTCATTTTTGTAATTCCTTACCTTCTACAACCTGACTTGGATAAAATCTAGTTGGTTTGAGAATTGAGAATTCAACTCCAAGATTTCAAGGTATATAATTATGTTGATGTGATCTATTCTACTAATTAACTTTGATAAGTGTGGTAAATATAGGGAAAACGGTTGTATATGTTGAGATTCGAACTTCAGATTTACTAAATATCATCTTTTAAAGAGTGATTGTACGAATCAATTAAATTAAATTCCGGATTCAAATATCATTTTTCATTTGCATGCTATGAAATTTGGATTAAAAATCTATGGGAAATATTATTAGCATAAAATCAGGTATTTTCTTAAAATTTGCTAATGACAAGGCATTCCATTTGCATAGATCTCTCAAAGAAAATGAAGCAAAGAGGAAGGAGTTGTAAGCAAATTTTGAAGATAAGAGAGAGACCCAAAGCCTGAATTTATATGAAGTTTCTGAATTTCTGATAATTAGGGAGGGAGAATACACTACAGCAAAACCAAAGTGGATACAATTCAGTACATTCAAATATAACTAAAAATCCAGTAAATCAAACCGTTCCCACCATCAAAGTAGCTCAACATTCTGCAAAAATAAATTGGGAAAACCTTTACAAGACAAACTCTACAATATAGCTAGTGGAAGAATGAAAGTTTCAATGGGAAAGAATTAGAAGGACACTTAAATTTTAATGGCTGCCAAATCTATCACAGGCTTATTATATGCTTAGATGTTCATCTCTAGGCAAGCTCTGAACAGTGTCCGACCATCGTCCCGGCGAATGGTCGCTACTGTTAGATGATACTTGAGCCTCAGCCCTCACATCTTTAATCATCTTTAAAACTTCCCTCATTGCAGGACGGTTTTCTGGTGCAAGTGCAACACAAGCCATTGCAATGTTCAAAAGAGCCTGAAGCTTCCCTTCAGATGCCTCATTACCCGAGTTAGGCTCGTCGCCGGACTCGATCTCTTCTTCTCGGACCGATCTTACCCACCTCGGGATGTCCGAACCGTGCTCCTGAACAAGGTCTTGGAAAGGAGTTTTGCCTGTTAGGAGCTCCAGGATTAGAACACCAAAGCTGTAAACATCAGCTGGTTGGGTGGATGATTTTCTGATGTCCCTGCATTCAGGTGGCCTATAGAAAAATGTAGCAGCACTGGGTTCTTCCACTGAGTCTGGATCTCTAAATAAAGTGAGACCATAATCTGTGAGGCAAGACTCAAAATCAGGACCTAATAACACATTAGAGGATTTCAAATTCCCATGAGTTAAGCCTGGATTTTGGTGAATATAAAGCAGTCCAGTTGCCAAGTCCTCAGCTATTTTCAGACATGATGTCCAATGAAGAGGCTTTCCACCACCAGATGTTCTTGTTCCTACAAGGTAAATCCAAAAAGTTAAATATGCCTCTGAAACACAAAGAGTGTAGAGGGTATTAGCAATTTCGATTTATGTTACTCCGACTCTTCATTTTTCTTGAAGTACCCGTGTCCGATGGATATCCAGACATGAGTATGAGGATATGATCCTCCAAGAACCCTCTAAATATAAGAAAATCTATAAAAAAAAAATTTAAACATAACCGTATCAGACACATTTGTATCCGACACTCACACCCGAATTCGAGTAAAATAAATTAGGATTGCAGCAGTAACTTCCATTCTCCTAGCCTTGACCTAAGAAGAATAAGATACATTGCAAAAATGCCCCTACTTTTGGATGCATTTTTGGCATTAGATTTATAATATTTGTTTTAACATATAGCTAGTAGCAAGGAAAACAATCTTAGTTCTAATCTTTAGTATTATTTTCAACCATGAATTAATAGAGTAAAACCATATTTCTATAATGTTTTCTCTTCTTGTTATCTTTTTTCTCCCATTAAATACATACTAACTATGGTATTCTGACTCTTCATTTTTCTTAAAATACTCGTGTCTGATACCTGTGTTCGGCTCATATTTGAACATGAGTATGAGAATATGATCCTCCAAATATATGAAAGAATATATAAAATATATATATATATATATATACTCGTATCGAACCCATACAAATATCTTATACTCACCCGAGTCTCGAATAATAAGCTTATTTCCTTCTTTGATTCTTCTCTAAATGCCACTCACTTTTTGGTACTAAATATGACAATTTTTTTCTTTTGTATAAAAAGTTCTTTTATATATAAATACTAATTAATCATTCTATCTCTAATTAGGTAGTTAACCTTAGGCCTCATGTGCATTTTCACTTTGAACAATCATGTTTGATGCAACAGTAAATTATAAATAAATAAATAACTAAACACCAACAAAGTGCTGAATCTAATATTCTATTCTTCAATTCACCCATAAACAGAGATTAATTTAGGTTTAACCAGTGTTAGTTACTTACAAATTCTAGAATTTCTCACATATATAGATACTATAAGCTTATACTAGCATTTAATTATTCTAATCTCCTAGTTGAGTGAAGATAAAAGCAATAAAATGTCATAATTAATATGACAAGATCTCTTTGATTAAATTAGAATTTCAAACAAGAAAACCAAACCAATAATGTGACAACCAAATGTACCAACAAAATTATGACAACCACCAACAACAAAACCAAAAAAAATACAAAAGGGAAATTAAAAAATATTGATATATTTTCTGTTACTCGAACTTTTTTTTTTACATATTTGTATCCAATACTTGTGTCTAACATATATTCAAAAATGAATATAAGTGTATAATCCTCAAAATATATAAATTTTTTTTAAAAAAATTAAACATATTCGTATCCAACACTCACCCCCGAATTCGGATAATATAAAATATCACTATGTTAATTGTATACATAAAAATTATAAATTTTGTTAACAAATACTCTTAAAACACTTTTTAAAATTATTATATATAATAATATCTTTACTTAATAAAAAAAATGATAAAAAAATTATTTTATATTATATTTAATATAACATTATTATTATTATAAATAATATACTAACTATTTTTTTTTTTTAACAAAATATTTAAAAATTAGGATTAAATTGAGAAATCAGAAAGTGGGGGCAACTGACAACCATAACATGCTGGGTTCAGACTAACAAGTCACCATGAGTTGTCAAATTATAGCTTCTCGAGATTCAGCTTATTATTATTAAAAAGAAAATAAGAAAAAAACCAACCCAGCCATGAATTGTCGTGATTTACCTAAATCTTTACGACTATGATTGATAGAGAAATGAAAGAAAAAAAAGAAAAAAAAAGAAAGAGTTGATCAACTTTTAAGACCAATTCTCCAAGCAATTTTCTGTTTGTTCAAAAAATATATATTAATGATTTGATTTTGAAATTAAAAAAAAAAAAATCATAATCCATTAAGGTTAATAAAATACCATAAGTAAATAATATCAATTCTAATATCTTTAATCGAACAACATTTATGATTGTTTAACTTTTTTCATGAATTTCATCAAATATTTGATGTATGATTTTCATAAATTAATTAATATATTTTTCAGATTGAAAATGAATGTAATATGAATGTGTTTGATATAGATATGATTAATTTTTAAAAAAATTTATATATTTAAATTATCATATTTCATATTTATGTTCGAATTAATATGTGTTAAATACAGATATCGAATACAAATATTTTTTAAAAAATAAAAATTAACCCAAAATAATATAAACAAAGAGGCAGGTAATCAAAAATGGGAGCTCACGGGCCAGATAACCCACCCAACCTAGTAGGTCCAAGCAGTATTAGGCTGGGTTTGGACAAGATATTTAATAATTCTACTCACCCAGCCCGATTCGATCCGAATTATTATTTATTAAATAAAAAATATTATTTTATTTAAATTTAATTATAAAATATATATTAATATTAATATAAAAATAAAAATAATTTTTTAATATTTTAAAAATATTTTTCGGATCACGACTTGGTCCATGGACAGATCTAGCCGTATAGAATTAAAAAAAAAATGGGTGCTTAATTTCCTGGAAACACAGCTAGCTAGCTACAAGGACAGACAATTACAGAGGAGCATCCTGCGAAAACAATGTTTCTCACTTTTTTCAAACTAAGACAGCGATGGAAAATGTTTTTTTTTTGTCTACTTTTGTTGGCGTGGGTCGAAAAATATATATTCAATAGATATATAGAATCTATCCACCATTTTTGATGGATGAGAATTGAGATCACTTTTTAACAAATACTTGATGAAACAGATCTAAAATAGGTAATTAATGAAACGAACAATGAATCTAATTCTAATATCAAATTATAGAAACTCAAACACAGTCTCAAAAATTAACTTATAAAGTGAAAAATCTAATAAATTATATATAAACCACACTTAGATTCAAGAGGTAAGTAACAACAAGGGAATTTTGACACATATTATGTCCTAAACTCATACTTTTAACTGTTTGACTTCCATTTACTCTTCTGTTTCCCAAGTAAAAGGTTCAAAAGAAGAAAAGAACTTAAAAACTTTTAGGGTTTAAAGAGACTAATGAAAACAACAAAGACCCAAATCAAATCTAATTCATTACTTATTACTTTAGTGCTTAATTTCTTTCTTTCTTTCTTTCATTCTCCAAAAAAAGAAAAGATTACCATTGTTTAATGTTTACAAGTAAGTGGGTTAGATAACTTTTTTCCTAAAACTTATTAAGGAAAGCAGTAGGTAACAATGGCAGTTCAACCAGAAAACACAATAATACAGAAATGAATGGGAATTGAGAGTTAGAGTGAGTTACCGACATACCGTGTATAAGAGAAAAGAGGCTTCCATTGGGGAAATAATCATATACGATTAAGCGTTCCTCTTTGGCTTGAAAATAAGCTCTAAGTGGGACCAAGTTAGGGTGTCTGAGACGACCAACCAAGTCCAAGTGTCTTTTGAACTCCTCTAATCTCGGATATCTAGCATCTTTCAACCTTTTAACGGTCACGATGAATCCAGATTCCATCACAGCTTTGTAAGTACTCCCCATTGTACCTCTCCCCAAAGTCTCAGCCGATGCTTTTAACAAATCTTCCAAGCTATAATTCATCTGCTGATCACCTGCTCCTAAGAACACCAAACTCCCTAGACCCTCACTCTCCCAAAACCCTCCTTGTTTACCACTATTATTACCTCCTACGCCACCGCTTCCTCCTTCTCCTCCTCCTCCGACACCGCCACCGCCTAACGCCTCCTCCGCCACAACCCCTTCCACGTTAACAACCCCTTTGCTTTTAACCTCCTTTGTCGACCTATCCTTTCCACGTCTCCTTTTGCTAACAAAACACACCAAAAACACACAAACAAGTAGCAGTAAAAACCCACCAATACTTCCTACTAGAATCTTGATCAACCTGGTACGCTTTTTCGATGAGGATTTTGAACTTGGAGCATTGGGATAAGCAGGACTCATTATTGGCCCAAAATTGATTGTTTGACATGGGTTTTCAATCTGTTCTCCACAAAGATCAATATTACCAGAATATGAAGACATATTGAACCGAACCAGAGCTGGGGTTTGAGGGATTTGACCATAAAGTTGGTTATTAGACACATTGAAGAATCTAAGACTCGTTTGGTTCAAAGGTGGGATTTTACCTTTCAAGTTATTGTCTTGTAAGTAAAGAGTGTACAAGCGTTTGAGTTTGAGTAAAGAAGCTGGAATGTGGCCAGAGATTTGATTTCCTGACAAAACTATGATTTTCAAGCGATGTAAATCTGCAATTGATTCTGGGAATTCGCCTGTGAAGTTGTTGTCGTTGAGGAAAAGTGATTTGAGATTGACTAGGCCAGAAAGATCAGGTATTTTACCTGAAAGTGAGTTTCCTTTGAAACTTAAAACCCGAAGTTGATCTAACTGATTCAAGCTTTCTTCATCTAAAGTACCAGTCAAGTTTAGGTACTCTAATACAAGTTTTGTAACTCTTCCATTCATACATTCCTTGATTCCTCTCCATGCACACACATTGGTTCCTTTCCAGGGCAATGAGTTGAAAGGATCGATGGATGATTTCAGGGTTAAAAGCGCCTCTGCATCCCCTGATCTGACAAGAGGAATGAGAGAGCAAAAGATGAAGAAGAAAAGAAAGCAGTACCTCGAAACAAGGGGTTCCATTTTTGAGCCTGTGATCTTCAAAAACACTCTTTGTTTCTGGGGTAGAGAGGGAAAAAGGGGGATCTTTCAAGTCATCATCCTTAAACAATGATACCCCCTTGATTTGAATTGAATTGAATTGGTTTCCTTATGCAGAGATATTTGATGTTTCAACCTTCCAAAACAACAACAAAATCCCTGTTTTCAGCAAGCTGGTTCTTTTTGGATTCTTTTACTCAAATAATCAAAGCCCAAACTCCAAATCTTCAGATCTGCCATTCTTTCCACGCACAAGAAATTGTAAAACTAAAACATTGGTGTTATTGAGTACAAGAAGAAACAAGCCAATTTGGGTCATTTTCAACAAGGCAAGTAGCGCCCTCTTTTTTTCTTTTTCTTTTTTTGACTGAACAAAG
The DNA here is from genome assembly GCA_030761205.1 of Fremontodendron californicum. NCBI lineage: Eukaryota > Viridiplantae > Streptophyta > Magnoliopsida > Malvales > Malvaceae > Fremontodendron > Fremontodendron californicum. The sequence continues at coordinate 26,971,061 of JAULJL010000013.1, forward strand.
AGACAGCTAGCGTCTAAAGCATGAAATAAGCAGCAATAGGGAAAGCTTATTTACTCACTGAAGTGACTTTGAAAACCCTGGGAAGAGCCCATGGCATTTATGGTGGAGGAGAAGCAGCTGCATTGCATTGGTGAAGTATTCTTTCTCAAATACACCAAATGCTGAGGCATCTTTTCTCGAACTTGTTACTTGCAATACTCACGGACAACGCAGCGTAATCTTCACGTGAAATCTCAGAACTTGCAGACCAGCAAAAAAAAAAATTAAATATTTAGCAACTTTCTTTTCTCCTTTCTATGATTTCTATATTCCTGAAACTGCAGTAACTAAAAAATAATTTTTTACAAAACAAAAACCCAACTTTCTAAATTATTTTCCTTCTTGCTTCTTCTTGGGCTGCTCAAACGTCGTTTAGCAGTGTTGAAACTTGAGAGTCATGGGATCCAATACTGCTCTCCATCTCTTTTGATAGTTGAATGATACATACAGTCAATCAAAAGCATTTTTTAAACCCTTAAATTCTGAAGCTTTTAACTTAAAAAGCTGGGATTTTTCTCTCTCACTGACTCCTCAGCTGGATCACTGCTAAAACCAGCAAAGACCCAGAACTTGAAAATCTTCAAACAAATGATTGGAGCAACCAAAGATAAAAAGGAGATCTACCCAATGCCAGAAATCATCAAAACAGTAAGAACACCATTCTTTGTCAGATCAAAATGCAATTTTTCATTTTGCAAAAAAAAAAAAAAGAGTTTGGAGCTGACTATTAAGAAAAACAAAAACAGCTATTAAAACCCAAAATTTCAGTGGTAGAGAATAGATCTACCTGTATTGAATGTAATAATTCAAGAGAGAGAGACTGAGTTTCTGAGCAGACTCAGGAAATGAGTGAAGGAATTGAAGGCAACGGAAAACAGTAAAAAAAAAAAAATTAGGGGGGGAGTTTCGAGTTTTTCTTTTTTGCCATTAAAAGAAAAAAAAAATGGGGCGTTGAGGTTTAATCACCTGACACGTGTAATCATTTTTTGAATACACGTGGCAAAAAATGGGGGTGTTTCGGTGTTTCGATTGTAGTAGATGAGTTCACGTTAAGGGGGACTGTGCGGCCAGCTGTGAGCTGTTTCAAGTCAACAAGATTCGGAGATTGCTTTAGTTTTTGAAGGACGGTCGTTTTGGGACACACGACAATCCCGACTACCTTGCCGGAAATCTAGATTTAGGGGAGACGTTCCCCTTAGTTTAAGTTAGTTGCTTGCTTACTTCATCAAAACTAAGAATAAAAATCTTCCACCCCAATTTTTTCTGTTTTTTCACGTGTTTTTATTTTCGTAATAAGTTACGGATCTATTTTTTCGATGTCATTTTTTTTTAATTGTTTAACGAGAGTTACGAAATATAAATTCGATAGATCAATATTTTATCGGTGATCGAATAGACGAATTCTATGATACTATCTCATTTATTTACATTGTTTTTGTATTCATATTTTATTTCAAACGAAATCAGTTTTTTTATTAGATAAAGAATCGGGTCAAACATTAAAAACGAACAGGTACGAAGAGAAAAAAAAAAGACTCGAATTTCGTTTCGAAGATGAGATACGGATAGAAGTAGAGAAATAAGAACAGAGGATTTGGATTCCAAAAGTAATTGCAAATTTTGGTTGATTTTGTCAAGCAATTAATTTTTTTTTTTGTTCATTAGTCAAGCAAATAATAATTTTATTCATGTGTGTTTCATGAATTTGAATAACTATTCTTTTATCTCGAATTAAATATTCATTCTAGTTTTATATATAAATGTTTATGGATTGAATCGGGTTAGATTAGGTTGGTTTTTTAAAAAATTTGTGTGATTCGATCGTCGAATAAAAAAAAAATAAAAAATTATTAAAAATAATTTTTAAATATTTTATAATTAAATTCAATTAAATAATTTTATTAATTAAATAATATTTTAAGTCAGGCTTGAATTTAAAAAAACTTGTCCAAGATTCAACTTGAGTTGGGTCAGATCTACTGAACCAGACAGATAGTTCAATTCTTAAACATATCTAATTTTATAAAAGGAAAAAAAATTAATTTTGGAGTTTTTCATATTCGAATTTCGAATAAAATCAATGCACAATAATTCTTGATGACAAAAGGTTTTAAAATATTAAAATTAATGTGAAGTAGAAAGTGGGTAATGGTATTGTTTTTTGGTACAAGATAGTATAAAAAAATACTCCATAATTTTATTTTTTTTAATATTAGAGTGCCAAAAATAAAGAATGGTAAGATGTTGAGATAATACCAAGCAAGAATAAGTAGTGAAGAAGAAACAAGAAACAATAATTTTTTAGTGATGGGCTATCTCTATCTTACATTTAAATTGAGATATCGAAATGCCTTTGTCTTTTAACTTCTTTTAAGGAATCGAGATGCTTTTATTAAGTAGTATTTATAGAACTCCATTAAATTAAGAATGCTAAATGAAAAATGTTAGGGTAAAATATATATTTATTATTCAATGTTGTGTCCTAATAAACATATAAGATAATTGTTTCAATAGTTTTTTTATTGAGATTTTCATATAAAGATGTTCATGGATCGAATATGATCCAAATAAAAAAATTTACTTGTACAGATTCGACTCAATTTGATACTCATTTTACTGTTTAAAATATATTAAAATATTTTTATATTTTATAATTAAATTTAAATAAATATATTTTTTATTATTTAAATAATAATTCAAATCTGATTTCACCAATCCAAATTATCAAAAACCTATTGTACAGATTTTTTTTTCTAAGTATTGAACTTTAGTCATTATAATTAAAAGTCTATCCATCACTTTAACAATTTATAAAAAAAAAAATAATTGAAAAGATAAAACAAAAATTATTCCAAAGTAAAGATGGATATAGTAAGATTTTACAAACATAGGTCTTAAAAATCTCACAAAAGGACATAATAGTGAAATGCAATAACAAGACATAAAAACATGATGTAAGAGCTTTGAACTTTTCCTTTTGATCTATTTTTCTTTTGAAATGGTACTTCTTTGTTGCTGGTCTTTAAAAAATAGTCGTTGGAGAGTAAAATAAGCCTCTTATATAAACAGTTAAACATCAAGAATTTCCAACAGGGTTTTTGATATGAGGTGATCATCTCAAAATTAAGATGATTTGTATTCAGTAATTACATCACTTTATTTGTTAGCAATTTAAAATCCTATGTGGCAGTAATCTTAAATCACCGGAGTGATAAGATCACTTCTTAAGAAGTGATCTGATTCTCATCTAAAAGGATGAAAAATTTTTATCACCATGAGAAAACAATCTTCTATGTTATTTTATTACGAATTTGTCTTGAAAATAGTTGAAAAAAACACGTGTAAAAAACTGCTAACTAATTCTTAACGTAAACATCTAAACTTTTGTATTTTAAAGTGATGATAGTAGTAGTTTGTGTGTATTTTTATCAAGAAATAATTTTTGTTAAAGCAAAAATATGAACACTAAGAAAAGATAAGTGAAAAAAATGTCAATATAAGAAAAATAATTTTTTTTTTTTTACTTTTTTGGAAGGTTATTTTTGATATTTTATATTCGTGATCTTTTTTTCTTCTTGTAATACCAAACATTGTGGTTGAAGATCACTAGTGATTTATAATGTTATATCAAAGATGATAATACCAAATCACTTTGGTAGTCTTATCACCGTAGTAATTAAATCACCACGGTGATCTTGTAAGTGATACCAAACACTATCTAAAATTGGTTATTTTTTTTGAGGAACAACAACTCATTATTGATAATAAATAAAAATAACCTATTTAAACTTTATTAAACTTTTTCTTTATCCATATTTGAATTATTCATATAAATGGCTAATAGATATTTATTAGATTTAGCCTTCAAATTCCTATTTTTATTTGTCAAAAACCAGTTAGAGCCTTACTCTAATAAGTTATCCTTCAAATTCTCAAATCTTTTTTTATCAGGAAAAAGTTATATATGCGTAAAAATATATACATAAATATATATATATATATAACTGGTTTTTTCTCACATCAATTATTTAATTTAATAAAAAAAATTATCTTATTATTTTTTAATTTTTCAAAAATTTTATCACAAAACGTTTACTAACATACTTGAGGTAGAAAGAATACATTGATTGCATTTTATTTCCTTTAATATCACTTTAAATCCTAACTACTTGTGTATTCAACTACAATTTTGGTAGAAAGAAATGAGCTTAAATCAACTACAATTTAAATGAGCTTAAATCAACTACAACTTAATTCCTAATACTCCCTTCTATTTGAGGTAGAAAGAAATGAGCCTAAACCAATTACAATCAAAATGAGTTATATATATATATATATATATATATATATATATATATGCATGCTGAATCAGTTTTTTTCGTTAAAATTATTTAACGGAGTCTAATTTAGTAATAATAGAAGTTCAGTGATATAATTTGATAAAATTAAAGATTCGTAACTTAAATAAAAATTGATGTTAAATTTAATAATCAAAAATGAAAATTACCCTACTCATTCCTTCACTGTTTTTCTCACCCATTTATTTTCTTCCATTCCATTTACCCTGGCTTACAAATACAAATAATTTCTTTCCTCAAATGATTTTTTTTCCCCTATAATAAATTGGCCATTTACATTGTTTTTTCTTTTAAAAAAATACTCGACCGTTGACTACATGTTAGTTACATTTGGAAGTGAGGAATTTTGAATCACTTCAATTCCATTTAGGTAAGGAAAAAGGAATAGAAGAATGCTTGTTTTCACCTCTATAACGTAATTTTTTATTTTGATACTGGTGCTTATGTACATGATAGACCGGTAATTAAATCTGATAATCCGTGTATATATATCGTGACTCGTATTTTTTTTTTTTTTTTTTTCCGTGTGAACCATGTAAACATTAACATGATACAAATTATTAAATGTATCAAAATCCTCTTTCATTATAAAGATTTTAACTTCCAAATGTTACATATTCAACAGAGTTTAAACATGCCAATAACTCTGCTTTTTTCTTCCAGTACAAATCAACTGTAATGATTGCTGGAATTTATAAAAAAAAATAAAAAAATTTTAAAAATAAAGATTTTTATAATGTGTAAATATATAAGTAATTCCTATCTTTGATACCTTAGTTGAAGGCTGGAGACTACACCCTCATATAACCTTTGAACTTGAGGTATTATATATATACAAAAAAAAACTTCATTCTCTATTTGTTTGTATCAATATGAATGAAACTTCTTTTGCTTCAATGATTTCATATCCCAAAATTTCTATATGAAAAGTTTGGCGGTCATACATTACCAGACCAATCATAATTCTGGTACACAATGTTAATAGGGCCTCCATCAGCCAAAAGATGTGTCAAAAGCCCCGACTGAGTTGCATCCAGGTAATTCATGACCCACTCGAGAGCCTCTTTCTCTGGTCCAAAATCTACGTTAAACCTGTAAGGTGAAGATGTCGATCTGTTATTCGAATTCGGGTCTGAATGTCGAATATAGGTACGTGGCCAATACGGGTATGTTCGGTTTTTTTATTTTTTTTATTTAAGTTTTTCATATATTTGAAAGGTCTTTGGAGAATCATATCTCCATACCCATGTTCGAATATGTGTTGGCCACAAATGTCGATCACGAATACTTCAAAAAAAATGAAAAATCAGAGCAACATAGCTTTTAACAATATTTCTTTTTCAACTTGGATAATTTGGATGTAAGAAAGAATTAGTACGTAAAAATTGAGATTATTAGCATGTTGAAAACTTTACCATTTGATGATCCGAGTTAAGTAAACTGTCTTCTTGTCCAAGTTAATCTCTATTGCTCCTCTCTGAAAGTACTCCTTTGCAGCACTTCTTAACTCACCTTCAACATCCTCAGAAGTGAAAAACCTCACTTTCGGGCTTGACCTTGTCCCATTGCATAGTCCAAAATGGATCAATGGATTAACTTTAGTAGGAGCAAGCTGTCATTTTCAAAAGAAAAAAAAAATAATAGTCAAGCATGCATGATTTATGAAGTGAAAAGCTATGTTACCGAACTCTTCATTGTTTCCAAAATATTCATGTCCGACACATATTTAATCATGGGTATGGGATATGATTGAATATACCTTTATTGGACGCATATCCGTATCCGATACTCACCTCGGGTCCGGGTAACAATAGGTGAAAAGTTTGCAAAAATTGTAGACCAAAGAGAAAATGATGAAGTTGTTGGGTTAATTACCTCTAAGCGCCTGTCTCCATTGCTAAAGGGCCTGATCAAGGAATAAGGGGATTTTCGATTGTTTCTGAGGATCCCATTCTCTATAATGCTGAGGGAGTAAGGGTATCCTCCAATTAAATATTGGAAATCACAGAAAAAAGCTCTCTTATCAAGTAATCCTTCAGGATGTCCGATGCTAGTTACAGCATGGATGACCATGGCATTGTATATGTTTAAGAAGAAGGCTAGCCTCTCATCTGGAGTGAGTAATTTCAGATTGACCCTTTGCAGATCTCGAGCCAATTTTAAGTACCTGCATCAACAAGAAGAAAAAAAAAAGCAGAAAGATATTTAGCATGGTTGGTGAGATGAAATGGCTATAACGGAGCCTATATTGCTCCGATTTTCATTTTTTTTTTTAAGTATTCATGTCTAACATTCGTGTTCGATGCATATACTGACATGGGTATGAGTATATGAACCTCCAAAGATTGAACATATTCGTATCGAACAAATACCCGTATCCGACACACACATCCAAATCCGAGTAACATAGAATAAAGCACCAGCCGCTCTTCCGAACAGGAAAGGAAGAAGAAAAAATACCTGCGGAATTCTTCACTTTTGCTGATGGCATAATAATTAACACGCAACCTGTCATCAGATGCATATGCTTCGAGTATGGCAGACATTAACCTGGCAAGCCTATCGGCTAGAAAAGATGCAGATTTGGGCTCCCTATCATTTATTGAAGATCGAAAGTTGAAGCATCCCATAATAAATGGCTCATTCTCAAGGAAACGATAAAAGTGATTTCCTTGTTCAAAATCATTTTCCCTACACAAAAAACATGGTAATTAAACAATCCAAAACAAGAGTTATGGTTTAAAATCAAACACTAGAAATAATGTGTGAAAAGAATGTTCCTACCCAAAGACATGGTGGATGAAGTGCTTCTGAGCCAGCCGCTTGGCAGTTTCAATGCCCTATAATTTATGAAGGATAAAAAAAATGTAATAAGTAAATCCAATTCTTTAATGTTTTGCAATTTTCAACATGCAAAGATGTATTGAGGGAAAGAAAAAAAAAAGTGTCAATATTTGTTTCCTAGAAGATATCTTATTTATGCCATTCATGTCAAGTTAACAACTCAAAATTTTATATACTAATCTATGGGAATTTTTTTGGTACAAAGGATTTTTAAACTAAAAAAAAAAATTCTCTCATTTAATATATATATATTAATTATATATTATTTTGCTCATTTTCATATTTGAACTTGAAACCTTCAAAATAGAAACTTTAATTCTATCTATTGGATGATGATTTAAGATTTGAAGGTTAACAATAGATTTATCAAAAAAGTTAGGTTATTCATCCGATTTGATAAATTAAATTCAAATTAGATCAAATCTGAAATAGAACATTTGTAATCTAGATCGATCCGATTTGATCCGAATTATTATTTAAACAATAAAAATTATATTATATTTAAATTTAATTATAAAAATATAAAAAATATTAATATAAAAATAAAAATAATATTTTAATATATTTTTAAATAATAAAACAAGTTGACGGATCAAGCCAGACAAGATCTTGAATAAGCAAATTTGTATTATTATTTGAACCTGATTCAGCTCCACTCTACCCATAAACAACTTACAAACAAAAATGTTGACTTTCTAATTCGTTAATGGAAGTCCAAGAAGCAAAAGTTGGGGCCACAAATAAAGCCTAGAAATTTGGCAAGCTTTCAGATCAAGTAGGGACCTTGAACATCTATTGCTAAAAGCTACTAACTCTTGAAGGAATGATTGTCATTCGTTAGAACATAAAACGAAATTAAACATTGATATACATATTTAATTTTTTTTAATTAGTCAAAATATAAAGTAAGAATTATTAAATAAAAAATAAATTTTTTATTTTAAATATTTAAAAAGATACTTTAACAGTCAAATTTTATATTCGAACTTTCAACTTAATTTAATAATTTTGAACACAATACGATTACATGATACAAGAAAAATAAATAAAATATGACATGACATGAAAAAATAATAAGAATATAACACAAATATACGAACATGTCAAAAAATTTATATAACACGAAATATTAATGTGTCAAATTTTATATAAATATAACATCTTCAATACGATTATGACACAAAAAATAACATAAACACATTATAAAATACATAAATTATCAAATTTACTTTCAACAAAGCAAAAAGCTAGTGAATATGAAAGTTTTTTCCCTTCAAAATAGCATGTTTATAAAATGTCTTTTGATTATTCATTTTTTCCCATTAGTTAACGGATAAGGAATCCAAATTCTCTGTTTCATTTTTCTCTTTTTATCCGTGTTTTCACTCTCATAACGAGTCATGCGTTTAATTTTTTTTTATTTGTTCATTTTTAATGTTTGATTTGATTTTTTATCTAATAAAAAAATCGAATTTCGATCGAAAAAAAAACACATATACAAAGACGATGCAAATAAAGGAGATGATATCATGAAATTTACCTATTCGATTAACAATAAAATATCGATCGATTATATTTATATTTTATAGCTCCCATTAAACCGTTAAAAATAAATGAAAAAAATAAATATAAAAAAAAAAAGAATTCACGACTCGTTAGAGTTGGATAAGGATAGAGCGGAAAATGAGACAGAGAATTTCTATTATAAGCGACCAAAATTGAAAAAACTATAATAAAAAAAATAAAAAAATAAAAAAGGGAAAAAAGTAAAGAAATGACCTTTTTTCTGCCGCAGTCAAGGTGGTGAATGACAGCTTCCACCATGTCAACACCAGCAAAGCAATTCTTAACAATCTTCATCTTAATCAAACGATCCTGAATAGGCAAGCTCTGCCTCAAAACCTTCACAATCCCCACCAAATCATCTTCTTCTTCTTCTTCTTCTTCCTCATCATCAATTCCATAAACTGGTATTTCAGGCGCTCCCTCAGGACATTCCTTCCCCAACAATTCCTTCATTTTCTTATCCAACTCCCCACTATTTCTCAATTCATTCAACGTTTCCAATCCACCAAACAATTTCTCGTTAAAAAATATTTTGGGTACTTGGGAATTCCTTGTTCTTTCGATCAATTCCTTAGCCCTTTTGGGGAACACGTCGATGTTTATTTCAACGTAGGTAAGCCCTTTTTCTCTAAAGAAATTACGAACGGCGGTGCAGTCTCGACAGTTTGATCTTGTAAAAAACGTTATCCGACCTCTTAATTCTTGTCTGAGTTTTTCGTCTTCGCTTTTCAGCTTTACTATAACTTTGACTCCTGGGATTTTGAACTCAGTCACCTCGAAGTTTAAGGAATCGTTTTTCACGACGAAATCCCCGTTTTCTTCTTTTAAATACGATAAACGTTTGACGATTGCTGCTGAGAAACTGCTGCTTCGTTCTCTTATGTATTTCCCTATGGAAGGCATGGTTTCTGCCATGGATAAAGATTGTGAACGTTCCACTTTTGGCTGTTGTGGCGGCGGTGGTGGGTCGGGTTTTGGGAGATGAACTTGTGCTTTAATGGCTGGCATGTAATGATTATGGCCATTAGTACCATTGGTTTGAGGATTAATTTCCTTATCGTTTGAATCGTGGGTTTTGTTAACTTCAGGGGAACTCGAATTAGAAATAGAATATTCCTTCTTTTCTTGGAGCTGCTCCTCCTCCTCTTCACTGCTTTTCTCCATCTCGACATCGGAGAATTCTCCTCCGTCTTGATCTTCCGACACGGCGGTTCCATTCACTTTGCCGTTCTCACCACCGTTGGAAATCTTCTTCTGATCATCGTCCACTTTGTGTTGCTCTGGGTCCATTTCGATTTGATTCACTTTTGAAATGAAAAAAAATATATAAAAAGAAATCAAGATATAAGAAACAGAGCGATGAAAACGGACGGATTTAATGGAAGGAAAATATAGATTTGATGAAAATTGGAAAGAAACTAAAAAAAAGTTTTGAAGAAGAGGTCAAAAGACAAGAGACTTTTTTTTTTTGGTTAGTATTATTTACCGAAAAAAACAAAGGTGGCCATTGGCAACGACGTGAGTTTGAGTTGAGACTAATGGCTCTTTCAAAGAAAAAAAAAAAAAAAAAATTTGGGTCTCATTTTTCGCGTATTTTAAGGGCTAAAATTTGGGAAATAGTTTTGTTTGGTGGACGTTAATCTAGGGGTTAATAACTTAGGCTTAGACTAATTTAATATTATTTTTTGAAAATTATTGGATTATAAAAAGTGTGTTTTAAAAGTTTGATCATTGATGGTTTAAGAATTTAAAATTTTTAATATTATTTTGAAAAAATATTGTGATAAATTGAAATATAAAAAAAAATATATACATAATATAATAAAAGTTTAGAGATATAATAAAATCTCGATAAATTAATAATTTTGGATAATTAATAAAATCTCGTAGTCTCGACTTAGGTTAGTGTATTAAAATAATAATCTCGTTAAATGCATAAAATAATAAATTTTTAGGATCCAACAAATATATAAATTAATAATTCCTAAATGTTTTTTTTTTTTTTTTTTATAAAAAAAATACATAAAAGTTCATATAATACTATAAGAAAATTTTCACTTAACAACGTGTACCTTCTTATTTAAGTTCTTTCTCAAAATATGCATATAAAGTTATTTATTTATTTTTTTGTATTTAAATCAAACTGAACCTCATCTTTTATTTTTTGAAATCCACACACCATATTTGGTACATTCTTTTCATGTTGTAACAAGCAATTTTTTATATAAATATTAATTGTTGATTCTATCTAATGTTTTTCATTTATAAACCATTCATCTATCTTAGTAAAAGAAAATAATAATATAATATTGAAAACATAAAATTTTATAAATTAATAAATATTAATTTATGGATAAATGAATAATTTACTCATTTATTGATAATTAAATTACTTCTTTAAAATAATATATATTTTTAGTCCCAATAGCATTATTTTATAGAAATTTTACTCTACAGAATAATAAAATAATTTTATGCTAGAAGTCAGTTTTTAAACCATAAAAGCATTAAAATCTTGGCTTTTTTATTTGAGTTACAAAATATAATTTCAATCGTAAAAGTTAAGTTTTTTTACCCATTTAATATTAAGACTCCGAACTTTTAGTAAAACACGACTTTTAATCTCAAAAGCTGTATCATCCATAATATTAAACGGTACCTTATTCAAAGGGGGTTTTCCATAAATAAAAAAAAGTCTATTTGCTTTGCTTAGATATGGTTTTGGGGATTAATAATCTAAACAAGAAAAACAATATATATTTATAAAAGCATGAAAAAGACATACTATAAATGTTAAGGATGATCATAGTATTTGGCATTGCGAATCCATTTGTTCATGCCTTCCCGCACATTACATGATCAATACATTAATACATAAAGTGTCCACATCAAGATTTTGTAAAAAAAATCAATTAGTTTTTTTTTTTTTTCCTTTTTCATAAAGAAGAATATTAGGGATATATGTGTTTAATGGAGTCGAGCCATAACTATATAGTGTCATGTTTGAGTTTGGTGGGATTAAAATTTTTAATTTTAAGTTTTTACATTGAATAAATTTTTAATTGAAGTATCTTATTGAACTTCCAACAATAGATGAAATATAATAATTTTATTCTTGGGTCTTTTAAGGGCATCACCAATTATTTATGAAGGAAAACTCGAGCCCAAAAATCAAGGTCCATTGTATGAAATTGGTGCTTAAAGGCCCATCTCACTAAAAAAACAAAATACAAACATATAGTAAAAAGATCACTTGTTTAAGGAAAAGACCAAGAATAAACCTAATTTATTAGGTCTAAGATATACAAGAAAGCCCAAAATGACCCATATTGTCTAGTTGTTTTTTGGGCTATATCCTATTCTAGATTATCTAGTTAGTTGGATTACTAGAGTTTAAACTTAATCTACAAATATAAATGATGTATTGATTTTAGCCCAAAACTAGTTACATGCTACCCCCAAAGTAACATATGCATGCCTAATTAATTGATGATGGAGTTAAGTTTTTTTTATTATTAAGATTGGAACCTATTTAATTAATTTTATTTGTTAGCTTTTAAATTAGTTTGAGAACCCTTTGTTAATTATGCTATTCTTGGTAAAATAAATGAAAGAGATTGTTAATTTACAAATTTTAAAATCTTTATTATCTTGGTTTTATGGGCAAACTTTGTTTATTCTTTAGTTGTTTTTTAATTGTAATATTGTTTTGATATATTGAAATGACATTAATTTATTGTATATTTTCAAAACAAAAAAAAAAGTTTTCCTATTTTATTTTATCATTATATTTTGTTGGTGTAAAGGAAGTCATAATTTGGGTATAAAAGAAAGTGTTGCAGGTATTGGATTTGAATTCAGACCTATTAGATATCACTTGTTAAAAGTGATTGGATGAATCAACTGGGTCAAGTCTCATATTCATTTTATCACTATATTTAATCCTTAGTGTTCTATATGTTATTGCTTTTAATATTGTACTAAATGTTGTCACACCCACATTGTGGGTGAAAAAAATAGATAAAAAAATAAATAAATAAGTGAGAAAAATAAGAAGTTACTTATGGACAGTGATAGTTTTTTTAATTGGATGAACAATTTTTTAAATTGGATGAGTGTAATTTTGAAGAAAAAAAATTAAAAATTTTAATTTATATATTAAATGACATTAATACCCCTCATTTTATATGTTTATTAAATCTTAATTCGAGTTTTTATTCTATTCCTTAATTGAATTGGTATCACTTGACTCGTAACACCGACTCAATAAAAAAAATTATAATAAGTAAAGACGTAATTGTCGGAAAAATAAACTAAATACTATATTTTTCTTTTTGCGGATTTTTTGTATGGGAAACCTTATGGTGTTAGTAAAGAGTAAAAAATCATGTATATATTTGGAAATACATGTTATTTCCAAATATTTGTAAATGATTGATTTTTTTAGAATATCTTTGTTTTATTTATTACATTTCTTCTAGCTTTATATATATATATATATAATCTGAATTATGAGGCGCTAGCAAAATATTTAAAAATACAATAAACAAAATTAGTGAATCTGAAATTGTCTCACCAAGCAAAAGGTTTTTAATCAAAAGAAAAAAAATCAAATGAGTGCATGTGCAATATCTTGAAAAGTGATCAATTTAACAATTTAACAAAAGATTCTTTTTTTCTTTAAAATAGGAGAAAAAAGAAAAAAATATTTTTTTTCCGAAAAGGGAAGAAGAATAATTTATAACAATTTTATTGAAACGGTTTTAAATTACAATTTAAAAATTAAAAAAAATATGATCCATTGAGTAATATGTTCTAAGTGTATGAAGAATTTATTTATCATTCTAAATTAGTGTTTGCAATTTTCTTTTTTAATTGAGTTTTTCGTTATAGATAATATTGTTTCTTATTTCATGTAATTTATCCTAGTATCTTTTAGATTATTTTTATATTGACGTTAGACTTTCATTAGAATCATTTATTGTTTTAATTATCAAGATTTTGTAAAAAGCATTGTTCAACATATGCATGCAACTTATTTTTCTCAAACTCCTTTCAAAAAATTATTTCAAATTGAAATAATCACCAGAGCATCGGACGAAATTAAATTTATATATATATAATTTGTAGTTAATTTAAACAGATTTGCTAGAAAGCTATCAATACATGTAAATATATATACTTGATTGGCTGATTCCGTTCCATTCTATCATCTTTGGAATTACATTTTATTTTTTTTAGCTTAACAGAATATAACCTGAACCAAAAAATAAATAAAATGAATCCGATATATGACTTAAACCCAAATAATATGATTGAATCAGTTCAAATTCGTCCAATTATCATTTCTAAATAACAACAATCAAAACCAGGCCAAATCTGCTTAGATAACTTTAATTTCAAAAATAAAAAAGACCCAAAGAAGTGATCAGATGACTTTTTTATATTAATATAGCAAAAAAAAAATTATTTACCAAAATACCGCTCTTTTCAGATTAATTCCCAAAATCCGTTTTTTTTTATCAGTTGGGAAATCGCCACCGTGGATGGCGATTTCCCAAAGGTTTTATTTTTTATTTTTTTATTTTTTATTTTTTATTTCAAATTTTTGGGAAAATATGAAAAACATGACTCAATAGTGAATTTATTGTGAAATGGTATAATGAATAAAAGTTATTTGAAAAAGAGAAATGAATAATTAGAAATTATTATAAAGGATTAGACCTGCTCACGGGTAGGGATGGCAAAATCCGATCCGACCGATGGATTTCGCACCGATCCGCTCCGAATGGAGAGGTTTTTTTTTGGAGCGGGGTGGAGCGGAGCGGTTTTGGTAAATGCTTGCTCCACTCCGCCCCGCCCCGACTTTTGAAATTACTATTTTATCCTTTAAAATGTTTTATATTTTTCCTTATATTTTTAATATATATTAGATATATATACTAAAATTATATATATACTAATATTTTATATCTATACTTTTAGTATATATGTATTATATATATTATATTAAAGATTTTTATATACTAAAATTATGTTCATGAATAAATTATAATATAATTTTTTACAATATTAAGTTAAAAATAATTAATATAAATTGGGGTGTAGCGGAATGGAGCACCGTGGAGCGGTTATGGATGTAACCGACATCCATGGATGTGGATGTTTCCAACATCCATGCAAGAGTGGGGTGGAGGTGGATAAGGCAATATCCGCCCCCGCCCCGCTCCATTGCCATCCCTACTCACGGGCCGGGCAACCCACCCGGCCCGACAGGCACGGCCCGTATTGGGCCGGGCCTGGACAGGATAATTTATGTTTCAGGCCGGCTCGGACCGGAACAGTGATTTTTATTATAATAATATTATTTGATTTAATTTTAATTAAAAAAAATTTTAAAAAAATTATTCTAATGAACAGTGATTCGGGCCTAAACAAGCGGGCCTGGGCAGAAAAGAAAAAAAAAAGGGCCGCGGCCCTGCCCATGAGCACCTCTATAAAAGATATTGTAAAGACAAAATTATCCTTGATAAAAAAACCTTCTCTTCTCTTCCCTTTTTCTTTTATTTTTTAATTTAATTTTTAATTAAAAAATAAATATTCTGAAAATAAAAACTTTGTAATTTAAAAAAAAATTAATTTTTTATTTACTTTTTTTAATTAAAAAATTTTAAAAAATAAAAATAATATGCCTAAAATTAATTTTTTAAAATTTTTTTAAATTTTAAAAAAAATATTTATTTAAATATTTTATTTTTTAAATTTATTTTCAATTAAAATTTTTAAAAAATAATATTTCCTTAATGAAAGAAAAAAGAAAAATAAGTTTTTTCATTAAAGATAATTTTGTCTTTACAATATCCTTTATAATAATTTCTAATTATTTATTTCTCTTTTTAAAATAACTTTTATTCATTATACCATTTCACAATAAGTTCACTATTGGTGCATGTTTTTCATATTTTCCCAAGAATCAGGAAAAAAAATATACATGAAGGGAAATCGCCAACCAAGGGAAATCGCCATTGGGGGTGGCGATTTCCCTTGGTGTTTTTTACAAATTTTGAAATTTTTACACTAAGAAATCGCCATAGGGGATGGCGATTTCCCAGTAACGGTATTTTGAGAATTTTTTTTTTGGCTATATTTAAATAAAAAAACCGTGATCAGATCATTTAACAAAAAAAAAAAAAGAGCTAGAAACCTTGAACTTCGGCTACCATCCCTAGTTTTCCTTTCACAGAATCTTCAAATTAACTTCTTTTCTTTGCAATATATTTGTTTTATTATTCAAAATTGATTCCATGGATTGCCCTACCCTAGTTTAATCCCGGTATATATAGCTTAGGGAGAGTTGACTTCTGCATAATTTAAATTTTTTTTTGGATAATTGAAATTTAATTTGCACTATAAGTGACTTATATTTACTCATATTTGTATCGACATCTTGCATAATAAAATAATGCATGTCACTCATTAATTTTTAAAATTTGTTTTTGATACATTGACAGTAAAAAAATTTAATTCTATGAACGGTGTTAAGATTTTGTCATATATCTTATTTTTTTTAATATATTCAAAGAGATATATGTCAATTTAACCCGCTTGAGAAGTCTCAAAATTTTACTAACGATAAATGAGATAATTTTTCTTAATATTTATTCATGTTGGAGTTCTTCATTATTACAAAATAATAGTTTTTTTAAATCCCCTTTCAATAAAAAAAAAATGAGGAACGAGGGGTGGTTACTGGCTGCTAATGTTCATATTTTTTGTGAGGTTAACTTTTTAAAAGTTCTGATTATGAAATTTACAAAATAATAGTTTTTTTTTTAAATCCCCTTTAATAAATTAAAAAAAAAAATTTGAGGAATGAGGGGTGGTTACTGGCTGCTAATGTTCATATTTTTTGTGAGGTTAACTTTTTAAAAGTTCTGATTATGAAATTTGCAATTAGCATAATGTTTAATGATGATATTGGGGTGCCAATTTGAGTGGTGGCAAATTACAATTGCAACCAAGGAATAATCTTTATTTTTTTTTTGGGGGGGATTCATAAAATAATATTAGAACAAAAAAAAGTTAAAATAAGAAATCAAAGTTGGGGTTGCATTTTATATATAAAAATCAAATGATGATCATAAACTTATGTAGTGGACAGCCTTTCCTTTAATTATACAGTATTAGAATTGGTGGATGATGTGTTCTTCTCCATCCATGGGGAGAAAAAGTAGGAGTTTGGCAAGTTGGAAAGAAAAGCTGCCATTATTTTACATAATATACATATATATATATATATATATATAAATTAATGCAGTCCCACATTCTTTGCTTTTGAAGCAAAAATAATGGGATTGTTGGAAGAAGAAATTAATAAATAAGAGAAAATGATTTAATTTTTTTTTAATATAAAATGGAAGAAAAAAAAAAGACTAAAAAGAGGAAACAAAAGAGGAAAAAAAACAATGAAACGAAGAAAATGGAAGAGGAAAGGGAAAAAAAAAATCATTCGTGGATTTAAGTTTTTTATTTTTATTTCTTGCTTCAAATGATATGTATGCTGGACAAATTTTTAGAGATTGTAAGTTCGAGAGAATTTAGGGTCTGTTTGTTTCGCTGAAAATGATTTTTGTATTTTTTTTATGCTTATTTCGCAAAAATAGCTTGACCAATGAAAAATGAATTTCAAGTCAACGAAAAATTAACTCATTATTATGGAAAATATCTTATGCTTTTGAAAAATGCAAGACATTTTTCGGAAATTGAAGCAAAATGAAAGGAATTGATCCATTTTTGAAGCAAAGCAAAAAATTATTGATCCCTACGTATAGGGATTGATCTCTTCTTGAAGCAAAACAAAAAAGAATCGATCATTTTTATATCATTTCAAATTTTTCGAATAAACAATCAAAATAACGAAAAATATTTTACATAAGATCATCCAAATAACAAAAAATATTAAATTTTCCCAATAATTAATACACTTTTCAAAAATTATTTTTTTGCGAAACAAACAGATTTTTAAGTGTCTAACATTTTTTTCGTATGAATTAAGTAAATAGGGAGGGGAGTTAAGGGTAAATTAAAATTTAATAAAAAAAAAACCTTTTTATTTCCTTTTTTCTTCATATAAAAGAGAGAGAATACCAAGTTTACAACATGTACTTTCACCTTCACTATTTCTCTCAATTAATATCAAATTAATGGCATAAAATTAATGTATAATATAGCAATCCTAACAGTTGGTTTTGGCAAACTACAAGGAGCCACATAACTTAGCTGGTCGGCCAACAGAAAGGCCAATTAGTGGTGGGTTTTTTTTTTTTTTTTTTGTGTGATTGAAAACTAATACTAGAAGGAGTAACAAAATTATAAATATAGTGATGGATTTCTTTTTTGTACTTAATGCTCCATCATTAGGAGATTGGGGCAGCACTAAAATTGATATATAATTTGTGTTATATACTTTATATCCGAACACCACTAGATATTGAATATTGATTTAGTGGTTGCCATTTCTTTCCCATGCCATACCTAAATCATTGAATAAAAAATTATTTCGAAAATTAAATCAATGAGATTTTTAGATTAATGATTCAATCGATTGAATCGGATAATTCAATTAAAATAAATAAATATATATTAAGTATATAATTTTGATATTAAATATAATAATTAGTTAATAAAATTATTTATTTGGCTTATGGTATTGTCTTTAATATATAATTAAGATATTAAAAATATAAATCTCATAATTTTTTTTAAAATAACTAATAAAATTAACATAAAATTGATTTTTATCGATTTAATCCGATTTTTTATTAATTTTTTGTTGATTGAATCGAATTTTTTTAATCAATTCATTATATTCTCAAATTTTTTATATACAATTGATAGAACAGAATATTGATTTTCAATTAAACTAATATGAACGATTGATCTAATCTGATTTTTTTTAATATTACACTAAATCGATCATCCAAATGAAATATAAATGGATAACCCGTGTGAGCATGGCAGCTTTTCTAAACTAAAGAAGTAAAGAAGATGTTAGGAAGGATCTAAAACATGAGCAGCTGCTTGTAGATAACAAGCCTTTTGTTAGAAGAAGTCGTGTTGGAAAAGGATTGCATTGTACTAAACCAAGAGTACAATTTGATTTAGATTATTTGAACTTGTCCAATCAACTATTTTTCCACTTAAGCTTCATTCATCTGTCGAGATTATCACATATTATCCTGCTTTTAATATGTTAATAATTTGTATTATATAAATTTTAACACGTTTATATATTTATATTGTATTTATATTATTTTTTTATATCATAATATATTTAATTATTTTATTATCATATAATTATATCGTATTTAAAATTATCAATATCTGTATTCTTGTTTAGTTTCTAAAAGCAAAGAGAATGTTGGCTCATAAGATGTGAGTGTGACCTTCAGCTTGCTTCCCCGAAGTTTCTTCATGGCATTGCTCCAATTTTATTTTATTTTATTTTTTTGTTCGGATTCTCTTCATTCAGACTTTCCCATAGCTGTATGAAACTAATAAAACATAAGTCATTTTTTTGTCAACAAAATCAACAGTTGGTTAAAAGAAAATTCTTTCATTCATATTCTCCTCCAAAGAGCTTCAACATATCTATTTCAAGGAGTATGATTTTATTTTATTTTTTTATAAAAAAATAAAATAAAATTACAGCATGAGAATAACATATCGAGTTTGAATTTTTTTTTTTTTTTGAGAATAGAAAAAGATATTTTATATGTTGGCATTCCAAAATTATATTTGTTGGATGTCATATTTTAAAAATAGGTATAAACCAATTGGAGTAAGTAAAGATGACAATGGAGTGGGGTGGGATGGGAACGGAATTGTCTTATCCATCTCCGCCCCACTCTTGCAGATGTTGAAAACATCTGTCTCCGTGGATGTCGATTATATCCATAACCGTTTCACACTGATCCATCCCATTTTTTTACTAATTATTTTTAATTTAATATCGTAAAAAAATATTATAATTTATTCATTAACATAATTTTAATATATATAATATACATATATAATATTAGTATATATCTAATATATATACTAAAAATATAAAAAAGATATATAAAATATTTTAACGGGTAAAATAATAATTATAAAAGATGAGCGAGGTGGAACGAAACAAGCATTTATCAAATCCGTCTCACCCCACTCTATCCTCACTTTTCAAAAAAAAAAATTCTCCATTCAAACTTCTGTACGAAATTTATGAAGCGAAACGGATTTTCTCATCGACTAAGTCCCAGTTTTTATTTTTCTTCTTAAATAATGTGTGGGAATTCAATAAAATTGGCAGAATCATCACTGATTCTTCAAATGCGCGTTGTAATGTGGATTTATATTATTAATATTTATTTATCTTAAGTAGGTGGGTCGGTGGGGAAGTAATAATTATAAGGGGGAAAAAAATAGATACTGTTGTTCCCTTGCAATTTGAATGAATAAACTTGGGCTAAAAGCAACAACTTTTTCTTTCTTTTTTTAAATCTTTCTGTAATATTAAAAATTTTGATACTAAGGGAAATAATCATTCTAAACCATTTTATAAATTTGTTTCTCTAACTTTAATAAATTAGTGTGATTACTTAAATTTCAATTGCCAATGTCAACTTAATTTCTTTTCAATGATGTCTATAATTTGACATTTCAATATTTAGTTAAAAAATTAAGTGTATTTATCTTTTTGTTTAAAGAAATGCATTTGACTTTTTTCTTTTTTCAAAATTGTATTTGATTTTAAAAAAAATGTGATTAAATTAAATTGTTTTATCAACTAATAAGGTGAGAGCTTGTATATTATAAGTCAATCAACAAATATTTTCCATGTGAATCCGAGTTTAATCCAATCGGTTCAACGATCATTTAAAAAAAATATATTTAATAAATTTGGGTTTAAATTACAGCACTTACAACTTATTTATTTTTTCAAGAATAAAAACTTGCTTCGTCATGAAATTAATTGTAAAAAATAAAGTACCAAAATTATATTCTAATTCCAACAAGAGAATATATAGTATAAAAGAAGAAAAATTTTCTCACATTTAAAATTAAAAGCCATATTTTTGGTTGAAAATGGAAAGCAATTGGCATCAAAATTCAATAGTTGACATTGTGAATATTGAGAGCATATCCCCATCCCCGACGTTATCATGCAACTATTGCAGCCATTTTTTAAATGAAATTTTATTCCCAAAGTCAATAAATCAATTTTCTGAAAGCTGGTCAACTATTGGCCTCGTAACTCTATTTTCCATTTAATTTTTTTTTTAAACCACAAGTTGCAAATAAAAATAACTATAATAATTAATTAAAATATAAGAAGTACGTAAATCTTATAAAGGATATAATGAAAGAACTACAAATATGAAAGGAACTGAGATAGGTTGAAGTCAATTAAATTAATATTTAATTTACTAGTAGATACAAGTCAAAGCTCTATTTGAATATTTTTTTTTAATTTAAACAGCTCAGCTACAAACAGGTTGCAATTTAAAATACAATTGAAATTACTTATTACGTTAAATAAGTTTATTTTTTTCCTTAGAAAGAAATTAAATAAATTAAGGTTCTTAGATTATATACCTTTAACTTTTCATATATATATATATATAATTATTTTTAGTTTTTTTATCTATTATTTAATTCAAAAATTTAATTCAAAAATTTTATATATAGTATAAATATAAATATTTCTTTATATTCTCCTTAGCCTAGAACTTTTTTGAGTTATATATATATATATATATATATGACTAATTAATTTTTTACATGCATGCATGATTCTGTAAGTGATCAATCAAAGCTGTAGTAGATATGACATATATATATGAAAATAAGGTGGAAATATCCAATGTCTACATCAACAATTTAAACGTGAAAAAGGCAAAAAAGCTTATTATAAAGAAGAAAAATGAAACAAAAAAGTTGGTATTAATTTATGCAACTACCTTCACATTCCCCTTTTCTACAATGAGTTCATAAACCAAATTTTTTTTGGTGTTTTTTTTTTTTTGGCCATTGAACCAAAAGTTTTTTGGTTGAATCGTAAAAAGATTGCCTTAAAATAAAGTAACTCAAATTTTATTTTTTTGGTAAAAAAAAAAGCTGTAGCCTGACAATAAAGAAAGGGGTTGTAAATACTGAGATTCGAACTTCAAATTTACTAGAACTTCAAATTTACTAGATGTCACCTTTTAAGAATGACTACATGAACTAACTAGATTAAGTTTTGAATTTCAAATTTTATTTTATTGAAAAAGAATAAATTATGGCTAATATAAAGTTTCAATAGGTATTTATTTATTTTTGGTACATTGATCTCGAATAAATATAAATAATTGTAAAATACAATCTTGACAAAAGGTAATATTTATGTTAAAAGTCTCAAATTTTGGCTTGAATATTGATGCAATCATCAAGTCTTAAAACTTTTGGATCAACCATAACTAAAGTTATGAAATACTAAAACTATATATTAAAACATATATGCAATCTAATTTGATATCAAGGCTACCCTTAAATTAAAAATAACTTGATCACATTAATTATTAAACATTTTTTAATGATGTGGTTTTATTATATTTACTTAAAATTCAAAACATTTTTTAAAAAGGACAAAAAGTTTTAGTATTTCTTATGACATGATACTCAAAAGATTTAATTTTTCTCTCATAGTTGTTGTTTGATACATTGATAGTAAATTTTTTTAACTTAATAAACAGAGTTAAGAGGCTATCACATTTTTTTTTAATTATTTTTTTTATTTTTTAATAATCAATTTTAATATTAAAAAAAATTCAATATATTTTTATTTTTTTCAAAAATAAAGAGTAAGTAACAAAAGTAATACTACTAATTGAACTCTAAATATGATAGTTTGCTGATGTAAATAAAATAAGGTAATGGGTCCTGTTATGATTAAGTACAATCTCAATATCATATATACTTGTTTAAACCCGTCCGGCCCAATAGTTATAGTCTCAAATTTTACTCAGGCTTGTCCATATTTATAAATGAGTAGTTAGATTCGTCCATATTTGTCCATATTATTTTTTTATAAAATATAAAAATATTAATTTTTATTTAATCTTTTTTTAAATTTCAAAACATTGATAACTTAACATATTTTTCAATATCTACGTTATAATATTATATACATTTATTTTTATGTGATATACCTTATATAATATATAAATATAAAAATAATATATATTATATAATTTGAAAAATATGTTGAACTTTGAATGTTAAAATCAAAATCCTACTTATTTTCTAAATAAACTTACTTTTTTGTTTAAATTTATTTTCAAATTTAATATTTTTATTTAAATTTTTTTCAAATATCACAGGACGAATAAGAAATAAGTCTAGCTTAACTGCAAAATTATAAAGGCGGCCTGGCGTTGTTTGGAAGACTCTATGCACGTGTCGCCACCCAACTTTTGACTTCCCTTGCCTCTTCTCTCTTCCCGGTCCTTTTCTCCACTCACACATTTCCTTCCTTCCCCACCGGCTGTACCCGGTCATCCCCACCTCAATTACCAATCCTTTACTTTTATTACTACACTCTAACCGGCTGCTATTTCTTATTTTTAATATTTTGCCTGTCATTTGTATTTTAAATTTTTTTAAAATCTATTTTACTGTATATTGGAATCTTGAACCAAAATTAACAACATTACATCATATCTATAATCTATAACAAAATATAAAAGCTATCCCAATATTCAATCTAGTGCTTTGATTGAGAAAATTGAAGTCATAATTTTTTGCCACTTTAACAATGGTGTTAATCATGTTTTTAAGGGTTTTTTTTGGGTAATTAGGATATTATTGGTAGCTTAGCAATAGGTTTTAATTTAAAAATAAATCTATAATAACTTAACTAACTATAAAAACTATTCCCAAATGCATGAGATGAGAGTAGAGAATTTATGATTTTGAAATACCATCCATATGTCACATAAGCCATGTCATTAACTATAGCTTGAAAAATAATTATGGTATTTAGATTTTTGCCATATGATTTAGAGATTAATTAGGTCATTTTAGAATTTTTTGTGTTTATATTATCTTTTGATTAACACTACCGAGATATTTTGGATCTCGGATTATTTAGGGTTCGAGTCATATCGAGTTTAGGTCTTTTCGAGTTCATATCTTTTCAGATTCGGATTTTTTTAGTTTCAAACCATTTCGGCTTCAAATACTTTGTGTCTTGTTCATGTTATTTTTCGTTTCATATTTGTGTTATTTTTTCATGTGTTCAGATTATTCGTGTTCATGTTATTTTTGCTTGTGTTCAAAGTATTATAAATTTTTACATGTTAATAATTCGTTTTATGTATATTTTGAGACGTTCGTGTATTTGTTTTGTATTCATGTTATCCTTCGTATCGTATTTTAATTATTTTTTCATGTTATATTCATGTAGTTTTTAATTCGTCCAAATATTTTGCATAGTTTGTCGTTGTGATTCAATTTAGAAAAAAATTTGTGTGTACGTGTCGTGTCTCAATTCATCCATATTTTGCATAATTTGTCATAGTTATTCAATTTAGAGAAAAAAATATATGTTCGAAAAGTGTTTGTGCTATTTTATCATATGTTTAAAGTATTATAAATTTATATAAATTTTTACACATTAATAATTGATTTTATGTAGATTTTGATACACTCCTCTATTTGTGTCGTGTTATGTTATTTTTTTGTCGTATTTTAATTATTTTTTTTCATGTTATGTTCGTATCGTATAATCATGTTGTGTCCGAAATTGTCAAGTCTAATTGACACTATTCAAATAACCCCTAATTTTGTGTCACATGTCGCCGTGTTTGTTTTATTATTTCTGTCATAATCGTATTCATGCTATTATATATTTATATAAATCTTGACATGTTAATAATTCGTTTTATGTAGATTTTGACACGTTTATGTATTTGCATCATGTTCATTTTATTTTTCGTGTCGTGTCGTGTTTTAATTATTTTCTCATATTATATTTGTATATCGTGTAATTATGTTTTTGTCCAAAATTATCGGATCTAATTGACCGTATCAAATAACTCTCAATTTTATATCAAGTGTCGTATAATGATGAGAGTTATTATTTTTTAAATTATCTTTAATTCTTTTGTTTTTTTATCTTTCAAATTTATTATAAAATATTAATTCAAATCCGACAATATACCTGCAGCGAAACGCAAGTATTTTTCTAGTTATAAATAAATTATATAGTTATAAAATTTATAAAAATATAATAATCAAGTAAAAAAGTAACAATTTAAGTTTAATTTAACAGTTATTATTTTGACTAAAATAATAAAATAATTTTTAAACTTTATTATTGTATCTAGATAAATTCTTATATTTTTATTATATTCAAGTAGATTTTAATTTTTAATTTGTATTCAAATAAATTTTTAATTTGTATTTAAATAAATCCTTAAAATAAATCAACATTTTATTTAAAATAAAAATTTATTTGGATACAACAAAAATATACAAGCTTATTTTTTAAAAAATGAATAGTTTAAAACTTTTTTAGTATTTCAACTTATTATTTTTTTAGAAGAATTAAGGTTTAAAGTTTGAATTCACGCCTAGTTATACTTGTGCAAAAAAATGTAAAAATAAAATCAATTTTATAATTTTAAAATGTACAAAAAAATGTTGTTTTTTGATTTTTTTTTAATTTTGTTTATTAATTAAAATTTTTTAAATTATTGAATGATATTTTTAGTGCTTTTCTTGTAATTTTTCTCAATTTAAAATATAACTCATTATTCCGCCTTCTATAAAGTCAGAGCTATTTTCAATAAAAAAAAATGGTTAGAGGAAGAAAAATTTTTAATGAAAAATATTAATCAGTATCTATTGACACTAGTTAAGGTGATATATATATATATATATATATATATATATATATATAAGGATTTTGCTAACAAGTGCTCTAAGGACACTCTTTAAGGTTATTATATATAGCAATATTTTCATTCAATGTATTGAAAATGATGAATAAAGTTAGCAGCTTTTGTATTTAATACAATACTTTTACTATAAATAGCATATTAACTAACCTTAAAGAGTGTCCTAAGGGCACTCATTAGCAAAACCCTATATATAAAGGTGTAATTAATATTTTACCTTTTTTTTTTTAAAGAATTTTGTTAACAAATGTCATAAGAGCACTCTTTAAAGTTATTATATATAATAATATCTTCATCTAATATATTAAAAATAATAAATAAAGTTGTCAACTATTGCATTTAATATAATATTTTTACTATAAATAGTATATTAATTAACTTTAAAGAATACTCTAATGACACTTACAATTTTTTTTTTAATTTAGTAAAACTAATATATTAATATTTTTTCAAAATGATAAAAAAATAATCTTTAATTAATGCTATAGACATCGGTTAAACGATTTTTTAGTTGTCCAAGTGGTAATTGTGACGTAACCGGCAATCGACGGTCATACCAACAGTTTACCGGTATAACGTTTTATTAGACTAGGACTAAGAGGGTAGGAGCGTTAGCCTGAAACCCAATAGACTGTCTCAATTGAATTCTGCCTTTCCATCTGCCAACGGCTTTGTTGGGGCAAAAGAATCTCTCTCTTACCCCTTGAGAAGCAAAGCAAAGCAAAAGGCAAAGGCAAAACCTTTACCTCTCTCATTCATTCATTTGACACCCTCCCCCCCTATCCGTGTTGAATTCAAAGCCACCATTTTGCTCTCTCTTTCCCTTCCTCTTCATTTCTTCTCCTTATCAAAAACAATTGGAAGAGTTTTTTTGTAAAGGGTTTTGCTTGTTTTTCATCTTCAACATATAAAGTCTCAATCTTTTTGTTCCCCTCCATCTTGGGTTTTCTTTGTTGTTGCTTTTTGTTAATATGGGTGCTCAAGATTGTTGGCTTATGGTTGTTATTCTTGGGTTCTTGTTCCAATCTCAGTTACTTAACTCACAAAACCTGACATGCAATCCAAAGGACTGGACTGCACTCCAGGGTTTCATGGGCAATTTGACAACAAAACTTGAAGGTTGGACAACAAATTCATCAACTGATTGTTGTGACTGGGAAGGCATAACCTGTGATCCTCCATCTTCTGGTAGAGTAATCAAGTTGGAAGTTTCCAGGAAAAGATTATCAGGCAAATTATCTGATTCTTTAGCTGGTTTGGATCAGCTTAAAACTCTCAATCTTTCCCACAATTTCCTTAAAGACTCACTGCCACTATCATTGTTTCATATGCCAAATTTGGAGCAACTTGACTTGAGCTACAACGAATTCTCTGGACCAATCCCAGAAAGCATCAATCTTCCTTCAATTCAAATTCTTGAAATTTCTTCGAATTCCTTGAATGGTTCTCTTCCTTCCCATATATGTGTTAATTCTACTCGAATTCGGTTCCTTAGTTTGGCAGTGAACTATTTCTCTGGTAATATTTTACCAGGGCTTGGAACTTGTTCTTCCTTGGAGCAAATTTATCTTGGCATGAATGATCTCACTGGTGGGATAAATGAAGACATCTTTCAGCTTCAAAATTTGAACTTTTTGGGGCTTCAAGATAACAACTTTGGCGGGAAGCTTAGTCCTGGTATTGCTAATCTCTCTAACCTTGTTCGTTTAGATATTTCTTCAAATGATTTTTCTGGAGAGATCCCGGATGTCTTCAGTCAGCTACAGAATTTTCAGTATCTTGTAGCTCATTCAAATAAATTTACTGGTAGAA
Source organism: Fremontodendron californicum (assembly GCA_030761205.1). Classification (NCBI taxonomy): domain Eukaryota; kingdom Viridiplantae; phylum Streptophyta; class Magnoliopsida; order Malvales; family Malvaceae; genus Fremontodendron; species Fremontodendron californicum. Next base: position 26,998,665 of record JAULJL010000013.1, read on the forward strand.
TTCCCAGTTCATTGTCCAATTCTCCAACCATTAGTTTGCTAAATTTGAGGAATAATTCATTGGAGGGTTCTATAATTCTTAATTGCTCAGCTATGGTTACTTTGAACTCTCTGGATTTAGCTACCAATAAGTTTTCTGGGCCTGTGCCTGATAATCTTCCCTTATGTAGACAATTGAAAAATATCAATCTTGCCCGGAATAATTTCAGTGGCCAAATACCTGAGAGCTTCAAAGAATTTCATAGCCTTTCTTATCTTTCCCTCTCGAATTCGAGCCTCCGTAATCTTTCCTCTGCTCTTCAAATTCTGAAGCAGTGTAGGAATCTGACCACTTTAGTCCTCACCTTGAATTTCCCTGATGAAACATTACCTGATGATCCTAATCTGCATTTTGAGAAGTTGAAGGTTCTGGTTATTGCAAACTGTAGACTTAAAGGTTCAATTCCCCAATGGTTGAGAAATATTACTGCTTTGCAGTTGTTGGATTTATCATGGAACCATTTGGCTGGAAACATTCCACCGTGGTTTGGAAGCTATAGGGATCTCTTTTACTTGGATTTATCGAACAATTCGTTTACTGGAGAGATCCCAAAAAGTTTAACTGAATTACCAAGCCTCATTCATGGAGACATCTCGTTGGAGGAGCCTTCACCAGATTTTCCTTTCTTCATGAAAAGGAATGAAAGTGCGAGGGGATTGCAGTATAATCAAATTTGGAGTTTTCCACCAACACTTGAACTTGGTCACAACTTTCTTAGTGGACCAATTTGGCCAGAGTTTGGGAATCTGAAAAAGCTCCATGTGTTTGATTTGAAATTCAATAATTTCTCCGGACCAATTCCGGGAAATTTGTCTGGGATGACCAGCTTGGAGATTCTGGATTTATCGTTTAATGACTTATCAGGAACCATACCACCTTCACTGCAAAGTCTCAGTTTTCTGTCTATCTTTAATGTTGCCTATAATCAGCTTTATGGGAGGATCCCTTCTGGAGGTCAATTTCAGACATTTCCAAGTTCAAGCTTTGAAGGAAACAATCTTTGTGGTGATCACTGGCTCCATTGTCAAGATACTACTAGTACTACTAGCGAAGATCGTCATGAATCCCCAAAAAGATCAAGAAGGAACAAAGATATCGTCATTGGAATGGTTGTTGGAATCATATTTGGGACAGCTTTTCTGCTTGGCCTTATGCTTGTGATTGTGTTGCGTGCGAATAACCGCAGTGAGGTTGATCCCGAGAAAGAGGAGCCTGACGACACAAATGATAAAAATCCGGGAGAACTCAGTTCAAGGCTAGTGATCCTCTTCCAAAATAGAGAAACATACAAAGAGCTCTCCATTGACGACCTTTTGAAATCAACCAACAATTTTGACCAAGCCAATATCATTGGTTGTGGGGGTTTTGGTCTGGTTTACAAAGGCACCCTCCCTGATGGTCGTAAGGTTGCCATTAAAAGGCTTTCTGGAGACTGTGGTCAGATGGATAGAGAATTCTGTGCTGAAGTGGAAGCACTTTCAAGAGCTCAGCATCCAAATCTAGTCCATTTACAAGGGTATTGCATTCATAAAAATGACAGGCTCTTAATATATTCTTACATGGAAAATGGTAGTTTAGATTATTGGTTGCATGAGAAAGTTGATGGACCATCTTCGCTAGATTGGGAAACGAGGCTGCAAATTGCACAAGGGGCAGCTAAGGGTCTAGCTTATTTGCACCAGTCATGTGAGCCTCATATTCTTCACAGAGATATAAAGTCAAGTAACATTCTTTTAGATGAGAATTTCAAAGCCCACTTAGCCGATTTTGGTCTTGCAAGGCTCATACTTCCCTATGATACTCATGTAACCACTGATCTTGTAGGAACATTAGGTTACATTCCTCCTGAGTATGGCCAAGCTTCTGTTGCAACCTATAAAGGTGATGTGTACAGTTTTGGAGTTGTGCTTTTGGAGCTTCTGACTGGGAAAAGGCCAATGGATATGTGCAAGCCGAAAGGATCCCGCGATTTGATCTCTTGTGTGATTCATCTGAAGATGGAAAATAAGGAGAGTGAGGTTTTTGATCCATTTATCTATGGCAAGCAGCATGATAAGGAAATGTTAAGGGTTCTTGATATTGCATGCCTTTGTTTATGTGAAAGCCCTAAATTTAGGCCTACAACTCAGCAGCTGGTTTATTGGCTAGACAAGGTTAACATCAGCAACTAGCTTGGTAACTATGTTACTCGGACTCAGGGGTGAGTGTCGGATACGGGTATGTGTCCATATGGGTATACTCAATTTTTTCTAAGTTTTCCATATATTTGGAGGATCCTATCTCCATACCCATGTCCGAATATGTGTCGAACGCAGGTGTCGGACACTGATACTTTAGAGAAAATGAAGAGTCGGAGTAACATAGCTTGGTAATAATGTATGCAACTATGGGAAACTCCAGTTGTATAGCTATAAATATTTCTCCTACATCCATTGTTGCAGAAGCTCCAATCAGAAGCAGTAGAAATCTGTAGTTTTTCATAGTAATGTTATCTGTTGTAAATATTAGAGGACAGGAATGGATCTAACAGAAGCAACAAACTTTTTTTTTTTGTCACAAACTTTGTAAGTTTTTCACATTCAAAGTTAGTTTCTTACTTCGGGCGATGATAAATGCTTGCTTCCAAGTTCCAAACATGTAATAAAAATAATATTTTATTTATTTATTTTTTATATGTAATGGTGGTTCATATTTGATATGGAATGAGAAGTTTTTCTTCTGATCATGTTTATGGATAATCATCATGCATGTGCTTTTTTGTCTGTATAAATCTTGTGATTTTCATAGTTCCATACCTTTTGGGAACTTAAACTGATTTGGTTTGGACGAGCTTTTCTCTCGGACTGATTCGAGATTGAGTGTAGATATGGATATGTGTCTAATACGACGGATATACTCAATTTTTCTAACTTTTCTCATATATTTGGAGGATCATACCTCCATACTTGTGTCCTGATATGTATTAGACACGAGTGTCGGACACGGATATTTTAAAGAAAATGAAGAGTAGGAGCAACATAGATTCTGATGTCATATCTTCTCTTGGGAAATTGTTTTTGACAAACTGAAGTTTACAGGAATATGAAGTGAACTCAGATTAGAATGTTCTGTTTCAGAATGTTGTATGCTTGTTCCTATGGTTTCCTACTTTCCTTGGTTTGGGTAGGTTATATTGGTAAGAAAAGCTTTGCTAACCCTCTTGGCAGTTGGATTAAGTGAGAATTTCTGGTTCCAATGGCGTTGGTTGCATGCAAATGCAATACCATCAAATAATAAAACCACAAATTGTTAAAAAGATCAGACCATTTGACATTCATAAACAGCAAATTCTTGGTCAATAGGATGGAATAGAAGAAATTTCTTGGTCCACCGAACGTTTTTGAAGACAATTTTTGGTAAATTTTATAGCAGACTAATGGCTAACTAGTTCCTATTTTATATCATTTGCAGGTTTGACCTATATTATTTGAACTCTTTATTTTCCCTAAATTATCCGTGTTCCATATTTGGATCCAACACATATTCGGACATGGGTATGAAAGTATAATCCTCCAAAAATATAAAAAAAAAAAAAAACTTTTAAAAAAAATTGAGTATATCCGTATAAGACACATACTCGTATCCGACATTTATCCCGACTCTGGATAACATAGGGTTTGACTAGGCTGTCTCATTTTAACTGAAAATTGTATTACTAAATTTGCAAGGGTGGCGGGTCAGCTCAAGCATGGGCATGCTTTTGAATTTGAGAAAGCAAATGTGGGATTAATCTAGACATATGACTTTTGAATTTAGATTTTCATTTTCATTTTCATTTTCATTTTCTTCTGTCAATTTTTATGACCATGGAAAAAAATGACATGTTTGAATGTAAGCTATGACCTACTATAATTTATTGTCTTTATTTTTTCTTATTTTAAATCTTTTTTCCTGTCTGGGATGCCTAGGAAGAAAAGTGAAGTTTCATTTTTTTTATTTTTATTTCCTGCTCTTCGAAGATTTTTGAGCTTTGAGAGTTAGAACTGAGCAGAATTTCCAGCTATGCTTAAGTGCTAGTAGTGGTCCCTGCATCTGGACAGCAAAAATAAGCATTATTTTTGTTTTCTGATTCTGATTTCTGGATTGAGATCAACATAAATTTGTTTATTCATCAAGAACAATGATGGTTAAGGTGATGGATCCAAAAAAAAAAAGGGAAAAATATGTGCTTTCAATTCCATAAATCGGCAGCACTAAAACCCTGGATCTAACAACAATATCAAACATTATCGGGATTCTTCATTTTTCTTAAAAAATTTGTATTTGATTTGGGTATAAGTATGAAGGTATGATCCTTCAAATATCTAAAAAAAATTTTAAAAATTTAAATATACCCTTATCAAACATAGACACTTATCTTAAATCCGAGTAATATAACTATTTTCATCTCAAAAAAAAAAAAATTCTCCTAGCTAAGCCAGTCCTCTTAGTGTTAGGTGTCAAAACCATCATAATTCAGTATCTTTCTTGATTCAATGATGAATTATTTCCTTCAAAGACTCTTGCCAAAATTTTCATTTTGTTTAGACTTTTATGTATTTCCATAAGCTAAACATTGCTCGTATTATTTTCTGTACAAGCTAAAAAAAAGTCAAAACTGCTATTATCTGCCACTGGTTAGAAAATTTTATTGATATTTTTTTTTTGGTTGAATTGAGTAAGTTTTTGGGTTTGTCAGATGGAAATTATAAAAAGTCTGTAAAGATAAAAAAATATAAGAGGTCACCATGGTAATATCTTCAAGACGTTTTTCGATGTTTAAGTAAGTAAATGACAATAAATTTGAGTATTTTTTATCTCGGATTAACCTTTATTTCATTTATTGATATTTGTATTGGATGTCTATAAACTTGACAGATGTAAATCCACCAAATATGGCGCATGAAGAGGACCAATTAGGCAGGCTGAAGATGGGTCAACAAAATTAAGCACATATAATTATTATTAATTCAAAAGTCAGCATTGAAATCAAGCTTTTCTAATGACAAAAAAAAAAAAAAAAAAGCTTTAAATAAGATTGACCGTTGATAAAAAGGTACTTCAGGGATTATCCTAACAACTCTGTTGAAACGATTAAGAGAATAGATATTGACAGGATTTTCTGTAGTCATTGGATCCTATTTATATTCTGTTTAACTACTCATTTGCTCTAATTGTAACTTAGCAAATCAAATGCCATTTTCCACTATAATCATCTTTAAATATTCATCATAAATGATTGACAAATTACAATTACTGTGCTCCTTTGTTGTCAATTCTTCCTCACCTACATGTTTGGTTTTGAATTCTAATTCAAAGATTTTAGAGGAAAATTTCTAAACAAGACTGACATAAGTTCTTCTCAAGACCTGTTTGGTTTGAATGATTATAGTTGATAGCTGACAAACTTGATGCAAATCAATTGCTTGGAAATTAAGTGAGTACCATTGTTTTTATTTTTATAATTGATACCGTCAAAAATTGGATCTTAATCATTGAAATTAAAAATTCAACATTCTACTAATAGATCATCCGATTGTTTCGCGAATGCCATTGTTATCTTTGCAGCAATGACCGAGTATCGTATTTAGGTTTGATGCAAAGAAAACAATGGCATTCGCCAAACAACCGTATGGTTCCACACTTATAAATTCTTCCTGTTCCACTTAATAAACAGCAAAAAACATATATGGGTGATCTGAAGGGGGCAATTCTTCTTGATCATGTAAAATCACTTCTCGAGCACAAGCACATATTCCAAGTTACTCCAATTAGGGATATAATTGAGTCGAATCGAGTTCAAACTGTAAAAAAATCGAGCTATCGAGCTCGATCGAGTTTCACTTGAAATTCGAGCAAAAGCATGTCAACTGACTGACCTTAACCATTGGAGAAGCTAGATCACCAACATTCACTAGCATTTCTGTTAGCCTTCATTTTTCCTTGGTATATATATATATATATATATATATATATATATATATATATATATATATATCCATTTCCACCTTTAAACCCTTCAGTGTGTTGAAATATTGTTGCAGCCACAATGGGATTTGACTCGAATGATACAATTAATCACACTTTTTGCTTTTAAGTTGAGTTGTAAATAATCCATGATAAAACAATGAGACATATTCCTCATGAATCTGCAACATTAAGCAGGGGCTAGTTTATGAGCTAGATGAGTATAGGGAAATCTACTACAGTGAACTAGAAAAATAAGAGGGCTAATTGATTATATATAGTAAGAACCTGTTTACAATTATGCTGGGATATTTGGGTTATTATATTATAGGAATTAAAGTCATGGCAAAGAAAGATCTCAAGCTTATTATACCAAATGCATAAAAAGTCAACTATCTCAATCCATGTATACGTGTCGTGTTTTGTAATTTTTTTCGTGTAATTATAAACACAACACAAATTATTAAATGTGTCAAAATCTTAAACATGAATACGATACGTATATTAAACATGTTGTATTTATTATACTGTTTTCATATTTCTTAAACGTATCTTGTTCATGTCGTGTTTTTATATTGTGTCCAAAATTATCAGTTCTAATAAAAATCATACAAAAAGGCTAGAATTAGGTTGAAAAAATGATAGTATAAAAGAAAAGAGTCAGATAATTTTTATATTGATAGTTGATAACGAAACACAATAGAGAAGACCTTCATTGATATTCTATTCTATTCTTTAAGAATTAAGATCTTGCAAGGGAAAAAAAAAAAAACCAAGTGGCATTAAACAACCACCACAAATAGAATTTATGTTACTCGGACTCGGGTGTGAATGTCGAATATGAATATGTGTCCGATATGGGTATATTCAAATTTTTATTTTATTTTATTTTATTTTTTTTGTATTTGGAGAGTCATATCTCCATACTCATGTCCGGATAAATATGAAACACGAATGTCGAACACGAATACTTCAAAAAAAATGAAAAATCGAAGCAACATAAATCAGAAGAATACAAATATATTGATTATCTTTGATAAGTAGTTTGTAATACAACCAAGGCAACCCACAAACTACAGTTTAGGTGCAAACCAAAACCAAGTTTGACACAATAGCTTAAACAAAAGTTACATTTCGTTTTCGAAAAATTTCATTGGTAATTCACATTTCATGAATGTTTACATACAAAACACTAAACACTTTTTGTTCATATAAAGTAAACCCTGCAACTACGATCAATAATAATGTCTTTCTTTCACTTTCTATTCATCATCCACGAACTCAAAAGCATTGCAAGCAATGGGGGGGAGGCATCAGCAATATTTTAACCAGGCAATGTCATGGTTGAATGTAAATGGGGACATTATCTTAAAACAACATGCTCACAAGTATATTAGGCGTTGGATTCTGCGTCATCTTCCATTTCGCGTACAGCTTGAAGGGGACGACTACCAAACACGAGGCCTCTATCTGAGAGATTGTTCAGAGGACCATCTCCGAATAAACATACCTGCGGTTCAATCTGATTCAAGCGCTTCCACTCATCATCCGATAGAGACCAATTAAATATGTTTATATTTTGCTTTATCCTGTCAGGCTTTAGGCTACATGGTAGAACACTCGTTCCTCTTTGAAACCCCCACCGTAGAATTACCTACAAAGGAGCAAAGCAGACAGACAAGACATGATTTAAAACCATGAGAAGTGCTAGACTAGTTAAAGATAGCTATGTTACTCGGATTGGGTGTGAGTGTCAGGCACGGGTATGTTTGATTTATTCTAAGTTTTTTCATGTATTTGGAGGGTTCTTAGAGGATCATATCCTTATATTAGCACTTTTCCTAGAGATACATTTCCTGACTAGTTATTAAGGGTTTAACAACAAGGACATGAACTTGGGTTTAATAATAAAGAAGTTGTTTTTCATGGTTACAGGAAGTAATATGGAAGATATGCAAACTCTGCGGATTAACTCCTTGAACAATACAAGGTGCATAGACTAAGTTTGCCAGTGTAACTGCACGTGTCTGGGCATATTATCGTGATCACATTCTGCACTCTGCATGGTTTTCTCATTAATGGTATCACAGCTTGAAAATAATAAATGCTTTATCATGACATGCTATGAATCGAAGATAGCTCATTAACCTTTTTCCCAATTATATGGTAACTCCAAAATGTATGCCTTTAGTTTGTCAGCTAAACATAGGGGTGTATACACAAAATGAGCTGAGCCAAGTTTTATTCAGACTTGGCTTGGCTAAAATTTACCAAGTTTCAGCTCTGTACAAGTTCATTTTGAGCTCAAAATTGGCTATTGGAACTCAGTTTGGAAAAGCTTATCAAGCTCCTGAGGTGAGCTCAAGCTCTAATCCAAGGTTGGTTACTTTGGAAACTATTCATAAGCCAACTTTCAAGCAGTTAGCTACACAAGACTGACCTAGAGATTCAAAAATTTAGCCGTAAAACATACAGTGAAGAGTGGGGTAAGGAGGCGCCTCCCTCTTACATTTGATGCTTGATGTGGAATGCCATCAAGGTTCTCAAAGCAGAGAATATCAATGAGTTTTATTCTTGTTCTATGCTCCTTGCCTAATTTTCTTGACTTGTAAAATAACTAGTTTGAATCTGTTTTGCAAAATCCAACACATTGATGCATATAAAGTGAATCCTACAAGATGGAACTTTGTTTTCTCCCACTAAGATATCAATATTTCCAACTCTTTTCAGTTTTGGTTACGTCACTTTCCCGATCCTTCCAAAGATTAACCACTTCTGCAACATTTATTATGGTGAAGACAATATTTTGCTTAGGGAAATAACAAAAAAAACCACCAAACAACACAGCTATAAGCGACCAGCGATAAAAGTGATGGATTAGAATAGTGGTGGCTGACCATCCAACTTCAGTAACTTTGATCAATATTTAGTCATTTGTCCTTTACTCCTTTAAACTTATACACCCTAAAAATTCAGACAAACATAAATTATATACACTGTAGGTGTAAACAAGCTTTTATCAAGCTTGTTTTGACCATAAAATAGATGAATTCACCTACTGCTCAAACTTTGCTCAATTATTTAAAAAAAAACAAGCTTAAAATTTATGATAAAAGTATTCATTTAGTTTAGTATGACAAAGATGAGCTCTAACTGAGCTCTTGTTGTGCAAATAGCTCTCTAGTTCAAGTACACCCCTAGTTAGACACTTCTAAATGTTGTATTTGTAGGCAATTCATGTGCATGTGGCAGTATTAATGGCTTTTTTATTCTCTATCATGTTACTCCTATTAAATAAAATTATAAGCCTCCGTTAAACAAGCGCGCACTTTCAGGTACTGTTAATAATCTAAACATAGTGAATTTGTATTTGTGATTGTATCTTCCACCTAATGCTCGCACTAGGAGTCACCGAGACATAGAATCAGATAGTCGAATTCTGTTTACAAATGCATAGATCTCATTTATATATGTACTACCAATAATACCAACCTTAGAAAATCTTGACATTCAGAAATAATATGTAAAAGCATTTTACATAGGTTCCATAGGACTAACACAAAGTAGGGGATAAAAGAATATGTTGGCTACTAAGTTTACATCAATTTTGGAGTGGTTCAAAGTTTTCTATGAGTCCGAATCTTTTTTTTTTTTTCTCCCTTAAGTTCCATTTCACTGAAACCAGGATCATTAGAGTTGATTTTTTACACGGATGAGATGAGATCAACATATAGTCGACAAATTCGAAGTCATTCATTAGCCTACTTTAGGTCAGAAGAAACATACAAAAAGAAAGCTAGTATGATACATAAAATAAAAATAGACATGATATTGTTATTAAAAGGAATACCTGCTCAGGTGTCTTTTTGTGCCTATCTGCTATCTCTCCAACAACCGACAATTTCAGCATTGGTCCATGTACTGATCTAGACCTCCTAAATGAAATACGAGGAGTTCCGGGTTCATCTTCCCCACCCGATCCACTATCAGACACTCCGGGACTTGAAGAAGGTACTCCCAAAGGTGTGTGAGCAGATACATGGATACCTTTCAATTGGCAGAACTTCACCAGTTCATCTTGCCTCCAAAAAGGATGCAACTCCACCTATTAAAAATTACAAATTAGTTCTACACCTTGTTGACGAATTTCCCAGATACAGAGTTCAGAAAAAGAAAAACAATCAACTTTTCTGTGAACTAATCTTTTAAATAACAGCAAAACAATTGCAAGAACAAAATTTGCGTAGAACATATCTAGTCATGAAAAAGATAAAACTACTTAAAAAAGGAAAAGCGTAATATAGCTATGTTACTCGGATTCGGGTGTGAGTGTCGGACACGGGTATGTGTCCGATACGGGTATGTTCAATTTTTCCCAAGATTTCCATTTTCCATGTCTTTGGGGGATCATATGCCATACCCGTGTCCCGATATGTGTCGGACACTGATACTTCAAGAAAAATGAAGAGTCGGAGCAAAATATAGAACCACATGTAGAAAATAACTGATAAAAGACGGAAGAGATGTTTATCTGATGCAATACATCCATTTTTTTCTTTACAAGTTAATTAAAAGGAAAAATGGATTGAGTCATTGACATTTTTAAATGGAAGGCAACATGTTTAGCAAAGATAAACTCTTGTAGTAAGGTGCTCTGTACAAAAGACAAAGTTCGAAGAAAATGCAAGCCTCAAGGTACAAGGAAGGGGATAAGCAAATTGATGTGCTTTTTCATATGATTGTAAATCATGCAGGATATAAACTGTCAGGTTGCTTCTACTTTTCAATAACTGTGATTATCAATCAAAATTCCAAACCACAGCCAACCAACTACAACATGAACAAACATTCTTGCGCATCAACTAGTAAAGTTTGCCTCGAGTTTTGCAGATGCATAATTCAAACATTGTAGAGAGTCGTTTTCTTTCATCATTTTGTCGTACCGAAGTACTGGAGCTCTGTGACTCTGAGCTCCTAACTGGGTGAATGGATTTTGATCCTATGTTGCTCCGACTTTTCATTTTTCTTTTAGTACCCGTGTCCGAAGCATATCCGGACATGGATACGGGGATATTATCCTCGAAGGACCCTCCAAATACATGAAAATCTTTAAAAAAAATGAACATACCTGTGTCCGACACTCACACCCAAGTCCGAGTAACATAGTTTTGATCAAGAAGAGAACTTAGAAACCACCTCTAGTTAAATGAATATACAGGGTGCATGTAATCATAAAAGTCCATTAGACAGTATCATTGTTGAAAAGAAGAAACTTGTGGCTGGTTCTCCAACTAGTTATGAATTTACTTCACAGTAAAGTTCTCAATAAATCTATGAAAGGGACAATTCTTTTTTATCCAAGAATCACTAAAATTATAATAAATTCAAATTTAAGAAAGAAAGAAAAAAAGTGAGATATCTATCAAACCTGGTTAACTGCAGGTACAATTTTTGCAAATTTAAGCAGTTCTTTGATCTGATGAACACTGAAATTGCTGACACCAATAGCTCTAACCAAACCCGATTCGACTAGGGCTTCCATGGCCTTCCAAACCTTCTTCAGCCGATTCAAAAACTGCCTATGCTCACTCCCAGACTTCAATGGAGGATCAGTTGCATCTCCAAAACCTGAGCTCTCAGGCCAATGCATCAAATAAAGATCCAAGTAGGAGACTCCAAGATTCTTAAGAGAAACCCTAACATAATTCTCAATTTTATTCAATGAATTCATAGTACAATAAAGCTTAGAGGTCAAAAAAACATCATCTCTTTTCAAAGAACCTTTGAAGGCTTCAGCCAATGCTTCCCCAACTTCAATCTCATTGCCATAAAGACGTGCACAATCTATATGGCGGTAACCAACCGACAATGCTGTTTTCACAGCTTCAACACAGAGGTCTCCTCCACTCTGCCATGTTCCAAGCCCAATGGCAGGAATTTTAGCTCCAGTATTCAACACAAAGAAATTGCCTGGAATCCCAGCTTTTCCTTTCATTTTCCTTGATCTTCTTCACCCACAAACCAAGAATTACAAAGGGCCAAGATTTTCAACTCCAAAATTTTAACTATCTTCACTTCTGTCTGGTATTTGAATTATAGGAACTCCAATGAACAAAGAGCAAAATCCCAAATTTCTCAGGATTGCAGTAAGATATGCAAATTAAACCAAAAACCCACTAATGAAATCTCAAAAACAAGACAACCCAAATCAGCAAAAATTGAAACTGATTCAGCAGTAAGACCAAAGGAACCTTCTTTATCCAAAAAAACAAAACTTTACTTCAAATAAAAAAACAAAAAAAAAAACCCAGCTTCTGTTTATCCATTAATTTGAAAGAAACCAACAATTGATCATTCACCAAAAGACCAATGAACCGTAACCAAACTATAAAACAAAAGCAAACGAATAAACAAACCTTAAAAATTCAGACCAAAACCACCAAAAACCAAGGACTTGTTTTTTTCCACTGTGTGTATGCAATATATATATATATATATATATATATATATATATATATATATAATATTACAACTAAAATTCAAAAGAGAGGGTCATGGTCAACAAAGGCAACACAAGGTAGCAAGCAAAATAAACTTACAAACTAAAACATGGAGACAAAACAAAACTGTTTCCTGTAGCCTGGAGTATATGTATATTTATATATACAATTCAAATTATCAATCTTTATATCTATTTTAGAAAGAAAGAAAAAAAAAAAAGACAAAAGGTCAAATATATAACAATACTATTTAGAATATTATGCTGAAAATTTGAATGCTATTGTATATGTTTGTGGAATATAAATAAGGGGGAAAAAAAGGGAAAATGTGAAAAAATCAAAGGTTATGTACCTAACTGGAACAAAGGGGTTGTCTAAAATCCTAACCGGCCACCTACCAAGTATCCAAATTCACAACTAAATTCATTGGACATTGCCTTTAAGTTTTTTTATATAAAAAAATCACAATCTAAGCCTAAGAAAAATGTTAAAGATAATGAGATTAATCTCAAATTTATTAAATATTATTATTTTAAAATAATTGTATAAATAATAAAATTAAATACAAATTGGCCCTCTAAGATCTCTTTTGTTTGTGTCATTGAAATCTTATTATTAATATTATTTTAAGATATTTTTGGTTCTGTGTGAGCTATAGTTATAGGTTTGAACGTGAGAATATTCCTTGTGCTATGACTTGGTAAGTTCCTACAAACAAACAAGGAAACTAGGGACACTGTCCTAACAGTTGTAAAAAACCAAAGTACAGTTTGATACAAATCAAAGGGTAACCAATATTGCCGGTGTCAATGTTTTTCTTTTTCTTTTTACGTAAATTCTTTCTTGGTATTTTTTTATGAATTTTTTCTGGAAGACATTTTTATGGATGATGAATGAAACTAGTTAAAATCCAATATCATTTCAAAGCATCCTATTAATAGCTAAATAATTTTTTTTGTTAAATAATAGTAATAGTTTTATTTGATGAATTGAATAGTTGTTAGGTCTTTTTCAAGTTTATATAAAAAAATACTATAAGGTAATGTAGAACAATCAGAACTTTTGCATGTTCTGTTCTACAAGAAAGTGATTGCTAGCGTTACCAATTGCACCTTTTGTAAGCGATGACCCAAATTAAGAGCAAAAGTAGTGATTGAACTATTATTACATACCCACAATTATAAGTGCTTAAACTTTTATTATATTTAATCATGTTTAGAGTTGTTCGTGGATCAAATTGAATTGAATTAAATTTGGATAGTAAAAAATTATTTGTTTAAAGTCCGGTTTGATTTGTCGAATTCGAAAAACTCATTTTATTATTTAAAATATTCAAAAAATATTTTTATAATTAAATTTAAATAAAAATAATTTTTTATTTATTAAATAATAATACGAACCAGTTCGAATTTAAAATATTATATCTCAAATTTGGCTCAATTTAAATCAAACCTGTCGAGCCGGACAAATAATCTAATTTTTGGACAGATCTAATCATGCTTTTACTCATCATGATTTTAGTATGATTCGAGAGTAAATGTTAAAAATAATATGTGCTCAATGAGGTAGCAATAAGCATTCAGCTTTTTTTTTTTTTTAATTTTTTGATATATATTTAGAGTGTCCAGTAAATATCATTTTAATTTTAAATAATGAATAAGTGTCCGACAAAAATACTTAAAAAAAAAAAAAAAAGTATCTCATTAGAGTTGCATTTCTTGAGACACCAGAAGCACACATGGTAATATATTGGTGATAGCAATCACATTTATGATGCTTTTAGCTCAATGACATTTCCTACAAGTCAAGAAACTTTAATTGGAATCTCTTTCTTTTGTCTCTATAAGAAGAACAAAAGGAACTTAGAAACAAAGATCCCCCAACTCAAGTTCATTATAAAACAAAAGAGGCAATCATGTAGGCTATGTTGTCGGATACGGGCATATTCATTTTTTTTCTAAGTTTTTTCTATATATTTTGAGGATCATACTCTCATACACATGTCCGAACACAGGTGTTGAATACGAATATTTTTAAAAAAATTGAATTTTTAGTCACATAAATGAGGGGGCAAAGCCATTAGATATATCAGCTGAAGAAGATATATACAATCAAAGTATTATTGAAGGCAAAGATGGATTTATAAATATAATCAAAGTCTTATTGAAAGGAAAAGCAGTTAGTACATTTTTTTACTAAAAATAATAAGAAAACCTGAAATATGACTAAAAATAGAGCAACCCTTTTATTCCTACCTTCCAACTCTATCCAACAACCCCCTTATTGACTAAAAATAGAAAGAGAAAATAAATATTAAACTCAAAAGAAGGCATCAGAAATTCATGTAATCCTGCCCTTTATGCTGCCAAGTGCTAAACTCCCATGCTTCTGCTCCCAAATCACCATTTTAGCTTGGCTGGGAAGTACTGGAAAGAATTGTTTAGAACTAATGAATTTAGAATTAAAAATATATAATAAAGCCAGATTAAAGGTTTTGGAATGGGAATTTACCTTCTTGATAAGAGATAAATAGTATGGCTTGACTTTCTCAACGTCTATGTGGACTTTGCTTTTGCTGTAAAGGTCATATTTGCTGAAAATCCAACAAAAGAGGAAAATAGTGTTTAAAATAAAAATGATATTCCCTTTACATAGATAAATTAAACAACAGGGGTAAATTCTTTACTTGAATATCTTCAGCCATTTCAGATTCTCAATATCTTCTTCATTCATTAAGTGCTTATATGCATCAGACCTATGTAAAGCTGCAAGTTGAATTGGTTCCAAAAAGATATTTCAAATTTATTAGATTGATGTTATTTTAGCTGATAACACTTAAAAAAAAAAAGGAAGAAAATCATTGTGTTTCTTTATTTACCATAGAAGGAGTGATATCTTATGATGAATAGTCCAGCTGAAGGAAGAGTGCTCTTGTTCTCCTTAGCAACCTGAAATATTGAATAACAAAATTTAACTCTCGTCATTGGAACATTGAATATAAACAATAACCTATGTTACTCTGACTCTTCATTTTCCCTGAAGTATCCGTGTTCGACATATATTCGGACATGGGTATGGGGGTATGATCCTCCAAATATATGGAAAAACTTTTAAAAAAATTGAGCATACATGTGTCGGATTCATACCTGTATCCGACACTCACCTCCGAGTCCGAGTAACATAGAAAATAACAGTCAATTTAAAGCAGAAGAAAATGGAAAATGGTCTTGGAAGTGTACCAAGTACATATAGTCATCATGCCCCCATGACATCAAGACATTGTCTAGTCCACAACCTTCTGAGTAAATCCCATATTTAGTGTTATAAGCAGGATTTTTGTAGTCTGAATTTTCCTGGAAATACTGCAGGAATATGCCCAAGAAGGTTACAAACTAGCAACAAGGAAATCAGAAAGTAAGGTGCTGAAATGAGTAATAAAATTGAAGAATAATATGTGAAAAATATAAGTGTGTGAATAAAGTTTCAAGAATATAAATAAAATAGTAATTGAGTAATGACCTTATGGTGAATGATTGATTCATCAAAGGCACACCCAACTGGAAATGTATCACCTGGAATGACAACAATCATCATTTATTAATTAGTAGCTGCAATCTATGTTACGCGAACTCGGGTGTGAGTGTCGGATACGGGTATATGTCCTACACAGGTATGTCCATTTTTTTCTAAGTTTTTTCATGTATTTGTTGGGTCCTTGGAGGGTCATATCCCCATACCAATGTCCGGATATGCGTCGGACACGGGTACTTCAAGAAAAATAAAGAGTCGGAGCAACAAAGGCTGCAATAATGGAATATCTGTTTGATGGTAGAGTTTAAACAACAAGACGAGAAAGATCAAAGAAGTAGGAGGCACTCACCCACCACAGCCCATTGAGGAAGCTCACCAAAAGCAGGATGAAGAAGAACTTTTCCAAGATCTACAACACATAGTGAAAATAAATAGTCTAAAATAGCATATCTAAAGAAAATAAAATCAGTTTTACTATTTGATTGTCACTTTTGCTACTTTTTTAAATACAAAAATAAATAGTTTTTATAAGAATATTTTTAAAGAATTACATATAAGCATTGAAAAGTTTATTGTAATCAATCAGTCAGGTGATGATAGTAGTGTGACAAGAACTATGTTATTCGGACTCGGGTGTGAGTGTCAGACACGGGCATGTTCAATTTTTTTCAAGATTTCCATGTATTTGGAGGGTCCTTGGAGGATCATATCCCCATACCCATGTCCGGATATGCGTTGGACACGAGTCGCAGCAACCACAAGAATATATATATATACATACCATGGATAAGGCCAGTTAAGTGGAGCCAGTCCTCATCTGGATAGTCTTTTCTAATAGCTTCAGCAGTTTGCAGCAAGTGCTCAATTTGAGGTTCATCTAAGTCAGGATCACTCTCATCAACAAACTCATTAAGAAGTTCACAGCATTCCCATATGCTCATTTCCACCCTCTTCAGTTTTCCATATTCCTCTCTCATCCTCCTCACCTGCTCATTTACATATATAGGAGTATAAATTTTTAGAATAATTTCCCCTTATTCATTTCTTCTTCCATTGTTATTAAGAAAAAGAAAACAATTGGCTAGGGAAATCACTTACAAAGTCAACAGTCTGGTTAATGTGATTTGTTCTGTAGAATTCCTCAACACCCTTTTGCCTTTCACTTTCCACATGGTAATCTCTGTTTTGCATTTACACAAATAGATTAGCTCTGAGCCTCTGATCATTAATAAATTGGGCCTGCTTTTCAGGACCTTTCTCATTAAATCAAAAGGTAATCATTTCAATTCAAATGCCATTTCCTTTTTCAGATAAATCCCAAGTTGATAGATTACTCAGTATTCAAGTGGGGGCAAAATGTGGCAGATAATCAATAAGATTCTAAATAATAAAAAAAAAGCTTTCATGTTGAGATGATTGAAACTTATCAATTGAATCAAAATCAAAACCAAACCCTGTTGGTAATGCCCTTTTCTTTCAGCATTTTTGGATCAACCTTGTCAAAAACAGAAATTTTATATGAATTTTAATAAGAAATGCAAAGAGTAAGACCTGAAAGTGTGGCCAAAAAAGTTGGTATTAGGAGCCACAAATCCCCCATCAGGCATTGTCTCAGGCACCACAAAACCTCCATCCAACACTAATTCATTCTCATCAACAGCAACCTTATTCCTCTCCTCAATCCCAACTTCTATATCACAAGAAAATAATAATAATGAATAACAATAACAACAATTTTTTGGCAAAAAAAAAAAAAAACAAGACAAGACAAGAACATCAATGAAAGAACAAAAAAAAAAAAAAACTCACCAAACTCAGGCTGCTCAATGAGAATCGCCATCCTGAATCAAAACTGAAGCAGAAAAGGGGGGGAAAGCAAAGAAAAGAAAAAGGGTAATAGAAAAAGGAAAGGAAAGTAGTGATGGTTGCATGTTTAGGGTGAAAAAATGGGGAGAATTTATAACAATCGGAAAGTCCTTCCCTGAGAATTCTGAGTATCCAAGTCCTTCCCATATTTGCATGCCAAGGACTCGCAATAAGTCCTTGCATGAAATAAAACTAAGAAACTTGTAAAACTAAAACTACGAGTCTACGAGAAAACAGCAGAGTCATCCATGGCCATGCAACTGGGAGGCTGCGATGATTTTGGATTTTGGGTGTTCATTAAATTTTCATTTAAGATAATTTTGCTGTCCCCTCGACAGCTAAGTGCTGACTCAGATTGCAGTGTTTTAAACGGTTCATATGCTTTGATTTGAGGCCTACTTGACTTGGCATCTACTCTTAAGACAAAATTGTACCTTCTCTAACTTTGGTAATGAAGTTGATATTACAAAAACATTTAATTTCTTGATAAATATATATATATATATGTATTTTTTTACTAGAATTAGTTTATACATTGATGATAAAAAAACTGAAGTAAGCCTTGATAAATCTGCTAACTTGACCCAACTTAACTGGAATGATTTATTTTTTCATATAACAAATTTATTTTATTTTAAATAATTAAAAATTAATATTAAAATTAATAACAATCTATTTCTATTAATTTAATATGTAATCACTACTTCAATCGAATATACAAAGACCATGCAATAAACATTTTTTTTTCCTTTTTTTCTTTGATACATAAATTGGTCACGGTTAGAATATGAAAAGAAATTAATGCTAAAATTCGAACATCAAATTTGTTAGATGTCATCTTTTAAAAGTCACTACATGAATTAACTGAATTGAACTCGAATTCAAAGAGTTTCTTTTTTCTCATAATGCAAAACATATCTTGCTTGAGATATGAGAAAGGGTTACGAATGTTAAAATTCAAACTTCATACTTGTTGGATTAAGGATAACAATTTAAAATATGAATTCGAATATCTGCAGATATCTAATCCGTTTTTTGTGAATTTGAATTTGCAGATTCAGATAAAAATCGAATTCGGATATTATAATTACTATCCGCAACGAATTCAAAGCGAATGCGGATATAAAATCTCAGATATCCATTATCTGAATCTGAATCCGCTTATTTGTAAAACACATAAATTTTGTTTGATTTTATATTTTTATATTTTTTTAAATTGATTTATTTAATTCAAATTTTAACAGATTCGGATATCCGACGGATAATGTTATTTAATTCGTATTCGGATTCAGATAGTAATATGCTGATAAAATACGAATAATTTACGAATTTAGATTTTAAAACAATTTTACGAATTTGAATTCAGATAGTACAAAAAATTCAGATATCTGATTCGCTGCCATCACTATGTTGAATGTCACATCTTACAAATGATTTGATAAATCAATTGAATTAAACCGACTTCAAACAATTTTTTTTTCATAATGCAAAACATCTTCTCAACAAAAAAAAAAATTAAAAAAATCTACCATTCAAAATGACTAAAGACTGGCTGACACTTAGAATGGTAGGTTTTCCATATATCAACAAGTCAACCTTCAGAAATAGGCTTTTATATATTGCAGTTCAAATGTTGATCCTGCTGCTCACAATTGAAAATTGTACAATAAAAATTGCCCATCTATCTTCTATCTTTCGACATATACTGGATTCAGCTATGAAGCAAGAAACCTAATCCAAGTCCATGCAATTTAAAGTCTTACCAGGTATGTCTCAGATTTCTGTATGTTTCATCTCTTCCTGAAATCTTTATGTTACATGTTAATTCATCAAACATTTAAAGTTCCTCAAAAACTTCCCCTACACATTAGCATGCATTTTCAAGATATATGCTAGAACATGCAGCCTGTTCGAAAATGGAACCGATTTCGGAGTTTTAACAGTTAGAATAATAGCATTCCATAAAATTAAAGAAAATTTAACCATCATAGTTTTTCTTTTTGGTTTTGCTTACATGATTGTATGGTACCAAAATAGTCGACATTTTCCATAATTTCTACTCAAAATCTACAAACCTCCTTGCTTTGAACACATTTGACAGGTATGAAATCCATGAGATCAGCTTGTGAGTACTATAAACACAAAACTATTAGTTTTTGCCTTCACTATTGAATTTTCTGCTCTCTTTGCAGAGGACACAAGCCATGTCCAAAATCATTACAAACATTAATTCCTTCTTTTTTTTTTCTCATGTCTCATCCGAAATCGTTTAGCGTATAGGATGATACTGGGTAATACCTCGTTTCGGTGGCAACTTCCTCAAAATGAAAAGGACCAAAGATGAAGGTAATATCTCCACCAACTGCACAAGAAAAGAAACAAGTCACTGAAAATATTCGAATGCCATCTTTGTAATCAACATTAAGAAACAACATTAAAACGCTCCCCCATAATACCAAGGAACAAAGTTATGTTACTCGGACTCAGGTGTGAGTGTCAGATACGAGTATGTATCCGACACGGGTATTTTCAGTTTTTTTTAAGTTTTTTCATGTATTTGGAGGGTCTTTAAAAGGTCATATCTCCATACCCATATCCAAATATGCATCGTGTACTTCAAGAAAAAATGAAGAGTCGAAGCAACATAAAAACAAAGAACACCAAGAAAAATGGAAAAAGATTTTTCCTAACTGTAAGGCAAGGAGCTGTAGCCATTTTCTAATGCACATTAAACATATTAAAGAAAATAAGTTTCCAATCTATACTGCACTATTTCTAATATATATCATCAGTTAAGGTATAAAATTGTCAACACCAGCAAATTTCTATGACAAATATAGATCACAATCTGTAAGGCCTTCTCAACTGCAAGAATTTCCTCCTTAAACTTTCAGCAATTCCTCTCAATTTTGGTAGCAAATAGATAAACGCTTAAGTAGCTCAGACTTGAATATAGTGTTGGACATTGTTACTTACCTAATAAAAGTACAATCCAGTGTTGTCAAGGCACGCGCCTAGACGTTGCGTCTTAGCGCCAGACAACAAAAGCGCCTCAAACCCTTTCGGGCAAGCGTATTTGATCAGGCACACGCCTATTGTGCCTAGGCACACTTTTTGGTAAGGCGATAGGCGCAAAAAAAGCCCGTCTAATTGATGTTCTCTTTAATTTCTTTAATTTTTAACTTTTTTCATTAGTTGTACTTTTACAGTAAGAAAGGAGATAATATCAAACTCTCTACTTCTCAATATTTAAGTATTCAACAACAGACATAGGACCATAAGAAAATCATGCATATTGGCCAACAAAAGAAAAGAAAAAGAAAAAGGTTTGCATGTTTTGTAGATAAATTGGACCACTCTTTAAAGTTTATTATCATTATTATATATATATATATATATAGACGCACATACAAAAACACACACATATACATATTAAGCCTTATTTCATTCAAGCGAGCACTTTTTCTGTGCCTTGCGCCTCAGGCAATATAAGGGTTCTAACGCCTTGCGCCCTTGACAACACTCCCTTGACAACACTGGTACAATCAGTTTTTTATTCAATTTCCCCTCTATTTAAAGAACCATACTCTCCTATATATGTTCAAATCTAGAATTAGCCTCTGGCCCATGCACCCGAATGACTATATAAGCATAAGCAATTAAAAGCAAGAGAAAAAGATGGAAAAAAAAATATGAACACTGAAAGAAAGAGTGATATGGTAAGAAAATTCAATATACTGGAGAAAATAATGCCTTCTCGTACAACTTAGTGGAAAAGGACCATTGCACCCTTAGTCTAGCATATCAAGTTCCTCTTTATTACCATTTTTACCATCCTTGCTATCCATATCTGAGACCCAGCCAAGAATTATTAGTCCCATGCTTTATGAATTATAATTATAAGTAGATTGGGTCTTATTAGTATATAAAATAATGGTAGGGAGATAACCGAGTTTGGCACTCTAATTGTTTTATTTAGTTATCTTGTAAACTTGAAACTGCTCACTGCTCGTAGACACCGACTTAGCCTGTGACTATTATCTATATTAAAGTAGTAGATAAAAGAACATTTGACTGACACATAGTAAAGATAAATAGTACAAAAAACTCCACTTAAAGAGCCAAATCACACCAAATCGTAATCACAAGTAAAAGTAGTACAAGTCATGTATTGATTATATTCAAAAAATAAATATACAATCAGCAATAAAATCAGAAAAATAGTTGCAATTCACCATAATAAATCTATTTTATTAAATTAAACAATATGTAAAGAAAAAATTTCTCACCTAATGTGAATGCAGTTATGTTCTTCAATTTCATTAGTAAAAATTAAAAAAACCTAAGACTGGCAGATGCATGCAACTCTCAATTATCAATGAAACTACATAGCTAAAATTATTAAACCTAAAGTCCAAGAGCTAGTTTGCAGTGAGGATAAAAGTTGGCGATGGTGATCTAACTGACCCAATCGTATATATGATGTTAAAACAACCCCCTGCTCTTCCAAAAGTCATAAAAGTTTTATTAAAGCTGATCACAAAACATTCTCCGACATAACAATCTAATGGCAAAGACTTGTAAAATGCTTATCAAACTTGCAGTTTCTTGAAATACGCATTCCTATTTAACTAAAAGAAGTAGCAAAATAAATGAGGCAAATGCGGCAATCTTTTCAGTTTTTACATGGCAATAAGATGAGTTAAGCAACCTCCGCACTGTATTTCAATATGAATCTCTCAATCACTGGCAATAAGCAACATGATACAACTATTTATCAAACTTACCAGGTAATATATGAAGTTTAGAACTGGATGGTCCAAAACATCAAGGTCAGCGGCTTTGTCAAATGCATCAAAGCACATCTAGACAAAAAAATAACAATAGAGCTCAAATTAGATAAACTTTGGACAAATAACCAATGATCAGTGAATAAAAAACCGGACCAGTTGAACCGGGAACGGTGGCCTATCCGGTCCGGTGAGTGTAACAAAACCGGATTTGATCGAACCGGCCAAAAACCGGTTCAACCGGTAAAAAACCGGAAAAAACCGTTTTTTATTTTTTTTAATTTTTTTTTCAAGAATATTTTTTCTAAGTGATGAGATTTGAACCCATAACCCCTTGGAATTATACTAAAGACCATACCACTAAGCTAAATACTTATTTGTATTTATTATTTACTATATTTAATATTTATTTAACATTAAAAATATTTTAAAAATCTTATTTAAAGTGTCCAACTGATCCAACAGGTTCAACCGGTGAACCGGTTGAACTGGGAACCGGAGGTCACACCGGTTTGACCTCCGGTCCGGTTTTTTCAACCTTGCCAATGATTGATCAATTAGATCAATGACCTAAATCTAAACCAACTAGCAGCTAAAGGGTTCCACTAAAATACTTCCATTTTGTAACAAAAGTGCTATAACATTATATGCATCTAAAAGTTTCACAAAAGTCTAAGAAAACATGCTTATAGCATTGTCATTTGAAATATGTAGGTAGTAAAGCCAAAAAGGAAATAAGAGATCTACCATAATGCATCTGACTAGGAAACATGTGAAGCATATGGTGGTCACATAACCAACCTGCCCAAGCCAAAAAGAAATAACAATAAAAATTGTAAATAAAAGGCAAAATTGTTGGACTCAAAAACCACAACTACATTCAAAGTAAATATGTACTTCTTGCAGCTTCTTACGCCGCCCTTTGGACTCTACAGGGAACCGCTGCAACATTAAGAAAAGCCTGCAAGGAAATATATTATTATATAGCTTTTCCATGCTCACACAAAACACAAGGTATACTTATGATACCGTCTCACTGGTCTCTTGGGAAATGAACAAAGGCAATTGTAATCAGGAGATAATACACACAACACTGAATGACAAGAAAAGGGCCCTCATCAATTCAATCATTTTCTCTGGAAAAATGACAAATAACCAAGAATTTATTTATCAATAAACTAATAATAATAGTTCCATACACCGTTGTCGACAGGATTATCAATGATGAGTATAAACGTTTACCAGAATGTAGGTGTCTGTGGATGTGTGCACACATGTGCGAGTGTATATACATTTTAAATAGTTTTAGTTAATCATTGTTATATTTTTATATTAATTATACACACACGTGTTTGTGTGTGTCTTTTCGTAGTCCAACATATTGATATATTGTATATTACAAGCACATGTGTAGCACACCTATGTCCTTCCTGGTTTTGTTATACCATGAAAAGATCCTCTCTTTTAATTCACACACCAGATATCAATATATAGTTTTACTCAACATGCAATTTGCATGCAAATCATATGAGTAGACATTTTAAAAATAGAAAAAAAAAACAAATTGTGTATATAGAGGTTTAAAGTAACAATATCTTTATATTTAATTTCCCAATAAAATGTGAAATACGTGACATTAATTGTGAAATGCATACATGTCAATGGAGTTCAATATTTTCTATCAACTAACACAACCAATTCTGTTTTTTCTATTTAAAATAAATTCAAAAAAAAAAATGATTCAGAAATCCAAAATAGAACGTATTTCATACTTTAAAAACAGAAAGAATATAATAAATGTAATAAAAATAAACGAGAAAATAAGGAAAGGTTATTTCTGTCTTCACAAGATTTCAAACCCCTTAAGCCACTTTAATATGTAGCATATAGATTACACATCATATCGGATCACCTTGAGGACCAAGTAACACAAGATGCCCCGTAATTATACTAGATCCATAGTTTAGAAGTAAGAGAGACTTTTTAACAAAGAAGATAAAGAGTTACTAATAGAAGGCACAATTCCGAATAACATAGAAAAGACAATGATATACTGGTTTCAGCATGCTCCCTCACATAAAATCCAATCATCACACTAAGCTTACTCTCATGCCATTGAAACAATTAGCAAAAATACAATAAATGCAATATAATTACCTTCCACCGTATAGTAAAAACCCAAGGGCTGCAAACAATGACACACCTGCCCATATACATAAGTCAGGATCAAATAATTTCATTCATATTGAAACAAATTACCATGCGGTTAATATCTATAAAGCATCTAAAATTACTAAGGCTCCATTTGGTAAATGCTTTTACTTTTTGCTTTTTTTGGAAAAAATAAATTATAAAGGGAAAAGCAAAAAAATAAATTTAAATAGAAAAGAAAAGATAAATAGCCAAAAACAAAAAGGAAAAGCATTTACCAAACAGAGCCTAAGTGATTATCCATAATAAACCAAGAGAGCACCCAAAGTTACTCAACAGTTAACTATTATAAATCTACTAAGGATACAGCAAAGACTTACCTGCAAAGAACATCTTAGATAGGATGACCAAAATTGGGATATACTTCCACCATAATACCAGCCACATTGCAATCTGAAATCAGTTCCACCCAGCACCACATCATTAAAAAAGGAACTTTATTAACACCTCGTCAAAAGTAATAGTTTCAAAGTAAATCAAGTATGGAAAACTACTAACAAGGGTGATAGAATGACTAACTTGCTAGGATGTGAGAGGATGAGAGAAATCTATACTGTAGTATTTACTACTAAAATCTACAACAAGTTCCATTAACATCCTTGTCGCTGTTCTAGCCAAAGAAATATTGTCTTCTAATCTACTACCTTAATTTTACGGTTTAAACCTTATCCAACCAACTCATATTTCATAGAGGCCAGCATCAGGGTAGCTTATAAGCATTGCTCCAGCAGAAGAACATGAAAAGTATGAAGGAAAAGGAAGCCATTGCAAGAACATAAACACAGTGTGTGCAAAAGGTCAGAGTGTCATAGAGAATAACATAGTTTTGATTTGAACAGTTAAATACCAAAATATAAGCAATTTAGTATAATATAACTAATGAGAAGTTCCAATCAATAATGTGAAATAAAAATTTTAAAGAAAATGTTACAGGTCAGAGGAAATAATCACTAAAAGAACAAAGGGCTTGCAGTGAATGGAATACCGAAGCATTATTAACTATCGACTTGATTGCTGAAGAAACTCATTGGTAGTGTCTTAAATCATGATTTATTGGTTGACAAGAGTATAGCTATAAAGCAAAAGAGGACAAATTGATGCATAAAGCACAAGCAATTTCGTATATACTGCTTCATTTTATTGACAGCTGGGAGCCTGGGACAACAAAAATAGGTAGTGTCAATGTATTGACAATAGAACACTTGGCTTAATGGAGGCAATAGATATGAAAAGGAATTTCACAGAGATGACATAATAATAAATACCAAGAAAGTTCTACTGGAAGACAACAGGTTTAACTTATCAGATGTTTGTATAACATATGACTGAATAAGGCAAATATGCCTTGTTGCAAAACAGGAATATAATTCAACTAACAATTGGCACAGTAACAGTGAAATTTGATAGAAAACAAGTACATGAGGATAATGAGCTACTTATCCAAAAAAAAAAGAAAGGAGGATAAGGAGCTGACTCAAGGTATTTTGTAAGCTAATCTTCAGTTCTAGAAATTATACTGGACATATATAGCAAAGCAATCCTACAGCAAACAAATTTTTTAGTGAACAATCCTACATCATGTCTCAGATAATCTCTCACATCTCAAAAACTTTGGATACATTATTATTTTAATCTCAGCTTCAAAGAAAATGTGATTTACAAAGGTTGCAGCAAAGTGAACTCCTAAGGCAATTTTTAAAGATATACACAAGCCACCGACAGAGACTTTCGCTTCATTTATCCAGCTGCAAAGTACACTATCTTCATGGGAAACAAGGAAAAACTTGACGAGGATGAACGAGAACTTTAAATTTTTATTTGCTACAAGGATTGTGGATCTTTATATAATTCTTTTTGTCAGTATTGCTACTGTCACAAGGTATGAAAATTTTTCATCTCAAAGAGGAGGCGGAGAGAGAAAAAGGAAATGAGAGGCAAATATGTTAATTTCCATTGACAAAATCCCCTTTTTAGGGACAAGATCCCCATTAATAAGCTTTAACAACCCCAACAGCAGCAAACTTTGCTATCAACAAAAAGGGAAGTCCTAGAAACATTCAAACTGAAGAAATATAAAACAACGAGAAAAAATAAACTGGGTGAATTTTTCATAGCAACCTACCAAAGGGAAATGTATCACCTATGATAATCTGTCCTTTGACAAAATCTAAGTCATGACATTGATGATGACTATGATGCTTCACGTTTTTAATTATAATAAGGTGAAAAAATAGGTGAGAGTTGTGTACCATAAATAAGACAAAAAGAAAGTCAGGGAGTGAAGTTACTTAGTTTTGGATAAGAATCCAACTCATTTAAAACAATTAAAATGAGAGACGGCCTCAACCTAGCTGTCAACATAACAGCATAGATAGTCAATATATTCCTATTATTCCTTCGAGTCCTAAAGTCCGAAATTTTTTAAAATAAGAATATGCAACAAAAAATCTAAAGACAATAAATATGGTGGAACATATTAGCTAAAAATGAAACAGAGCGATTATAGAAAGGATCAATGCCAAATAGAACCCACCAGACTTATTTCCACAATACCTAGGCCCTTAGCGGTGCATGGCTTGCAAATATTCTACTAGCCACTAAAGCAGCTTTTTACCATAAGATATAACCAATATAATAAGTTTTCCAATTCTTTAACCATTTTTATGAACAAACTCCACCATTAAAAGAACTATATTAAGGTTTACTCAGCAAAAAGATGAAATGTGGTTAAGGAGCAAATGAAAAAAAACTCCATAGAACATTTTTCCTCCTCAGCTTTTTCATCATACCCTACTGTCTCGTTAAAGAAAAACGCGGTAAAATAAACCCAGCCTGCACATAGAAACAAATATACTTTCAATCAACGCAGCCCAATTGGAGTCCAAAACAATAGCCAATTGCTTCTGATCAAAGTCGTCTTCTCTAAATTTATCTTCTCCCTTGAAGTTGACATGTGTCTTTTGTTTTTAATTAATCATCCCAAAGCCCAATATTCATCTCATAAATGTGAAAAAGTTCTTTGTTTTCAACTAATGACACCGCAGATTGGACCTTTGATTATTTCCTAACTTGACTCTCATACAATTAAAAGAATTAAAACAGAAAATTAGTCTAATGAAATCTTGCCATGTGGGGCACAAACTTTAGATCCTCCCTCCAAGAAAAAGGAAGATAATTTATGAACAATATGCTTATTGATATTATCCCATTCAAGGTATTTACAAAGCCACCAAAGGGCACCAATCTACTCTGTCAAAATTTGCCACCCTTCTCCCCACTAAATATTTATAGAATTTGCAACAAATTAGCCAAATAAGTAAATTATGGGAAACTATATAACAGTACTGTTTTTATGAAACATGACTAGCTTCCAAATAGAAAGAATCCAACTTCAAATTCTCCTTTTTGTTGCCACTTATGCCAAAATATTAGAACATAAATTTCACCTGAATAGTATAAACCACTGCATTAATTGTAAAGAAACTTGGCCTCAGTCCATCAGTTGATACAGCACGTGCCTGTTTCAAGATAGGCAGAATTAAGATAATGTCTTACAAAATAAAGAAAGACCAGGGCAGGGAGGGAGGGAGGGAACAGGCAAAGCTCAAGTAACCAAACCTGGTAGTAGATCTCAGCCCAAAACAAAACCAAAAGTGCATATGTCGTGAAGAAAGCTAGACTTGGCATGTCAAGCAAGATATGTTGAACAATCTAACAAAAATGAAGCAACAAATTATGAATAATTCAAGTTCAAGTATGAATTAAAAAAGAAACATGCAATGGTTTATTGCAAACCTCTGGATGTAAGTTCTGCACATTCCGTCTGAAAACAAATACTAGGGCGCGAACTGCCATATAAATGAAAGCAAAGTAAATACATAAACCAAAATAAAAGATGAAAATCCACACCAAAAAAAAAAAAAAAAAGAAAGAAGAAAGTGTTAAATAGAAATTTTCAGATACAAACCCCCATTCACCAGAAAATTTAGAAAATGGAAGACCTTCTGCGTGGTCCAACCATACTCGGGAACTCTCAATTGTATCCGAATCAATTGAACCTAAAAATAGCAATAATAAGCGTCATTCATGACAACAACATCATATTAGGTAAAAGTACTAAAACAGAATCTTAATTGCACTTATTTCTTTTTTTTTTTTTCCTTTGATTGGAACTTTCTTTTTCACATTAAAAAGGTGGAGAAAGCAAATAAGGAAAACATTTTATTTCAAATTGAAAAAGCTGTAATCATCAGTTTTCCTAGACAAGCAAGCAATCAAACGGAGAGCTAAACCCTAATTACTTACCCAAAAAAAAAAAAGAGGACAAATATAAAGTAGCAATGAAAAGGGGAGGAGAGGCATACGAGAGCAACGGCGGCGACGAGACCGTAAAGAGCGGCGAGAATGTGAAAAACGCGATCCTGCCAGAGCGGCGAATCGTTGATGTCACGCCACCAATTGTATGCGTCTTTCAGCTTGAACGCTATCACCGCCTCATCCACACTGTAACGCCCCATCTCTCTCTCTCTTCTTTTCTTTTCTCTTTTTTTTCTAATTATTAATGTTAAAAATCCGAATTAATATTTGATTGATTTGATTTTTTTTTCTTCTTTTACATGAAAGAGGATTTGAGGATCAAATATTCAAAATCCTAATCCTAATAAAAATTGAACTAATTTTGATGGTTTATGGGTTTTTTTCTTCTTTTTCTTTTAAGAAATTATTATTATGGAGCAAAGAAACATGGCCGACGAAAGGGATAGGGGCGTGGAAGAGGAGCCAAGGGGGTGATTTTATTTTATTTTTATTATTTATTAATTATGTGTTTTTTCCGTGGAAGCTACTGGTAATAGCCGGTAATCAGTTTTAGAAATGACAGGGTATGTATGAAACTATGAATGAGATGATCTTACGTGTCCTTCAGGTGACCGCCAATGAATGAATATGGTATTGGCAAATGTTAGCCTTGGATTGGCTAAGGCAAGGATACGGTAAAAATAATTAAAATGCATATCAAAATTTATATAATATAAATTATTAACATATTAAAATTATATAAATATATAACACTTTAAATATGATTATGATAAAAAAGATAACATATATAAAATACGAATACACAAATTATCAATCTAAATAAACTACTATAATTACTCGTTTTAATTAAGCTTGGTAATCTATAATTATCTATTTGTAATAATAATTATTAGGGTTTGCTAATGAATGATATTTATTAAGTTATTAATATATTATTTATAATAATGGATAATTTTATTTATTATTTTTAATACATTAAATGAAAAATATTATTATCATACATATAATGTTAAAAAGTGGTAGGACATTAGCAAAATTTTAATTATTAAAATTGGATTTTAAGTTCTACGATTAGATTAATAATGTAGTGGTGAGGACTACTTTGATATCGTCCAAAATCGATCTTAATTGGTTCATTCGATTCAATTTAGTCGATTTCAATGTAGTCGATTTCAATAAAATTCAATTATAAAAAAATTAAATAAATTTATTCGGTCAATTTATAATTTTTTATTTTCAAAACCGAATCGATTAAATAAATTAACACCTAACTACAAATTAAATAAATTATATATTTATATTAATCATACTCAACTCAATTATTCTACCCAAATTAATCCATAAATCCAAAATAAAACTCAAACAAAATTGGCTGTCGATTAATTTTTTTATTTTTTAATTTTTAAAATTAAATCGATGAAATGCTCATCTCAATATAATCCCTTTGGAATCTCGAATTTAAAGATTTTTATAAAGAAAAAGTAACAATTGTACGCAGTTGGCATAATTTTAAAGATAATCAGTTTTTATAAATACAAACCACCTCAAAAAGCACACTCTCTTGTCTTTTTAGTTTTTAGCGTATTTTGGGATAAACACATAAATAAGACAGCTTTGTTCACGTGCATGCAAACTCATTTACGCGTCACCTTTGTTCTCATTAGCAAAAATTTACTTATACACTATTAATTATATATTTTTGGATCTTTCTAAAGTGTGTCTTAAGCGTATTTTTTAAAATTAATTATTATATTAGATGCAATTTTTTATTTTTTATTATATTAATAAATATATTATTATATATAATAATTTTAAAAAATATACTTACAACATTATTTAACAAAATCTTTTTTTTATACGAAAAAAGCTTAAGTGAAGAAAAAAGCCACAGGTTTCGATGAATATTTATATTAGATTTATAAATTGCCTACCAAAAGAGATTAGTGACAACCGAAATTGAAATATAAATAATATAATTTAATTGATCATGGTTTTTTCTTACATAAATTACGAATTTTAATGGGCACTTAAATTAATTGTTAGTTACTCCATCTTAATTTATATACTTAATTATTGAACTCTTTTTGTTATTTAGTTCATCATTGTTTGAAAAAATATTAATGAATGCTTTTCAAATATTAACTACTTCATTTATGACTTAAAATATTGATGGTAGATTCCCATGCCATGCATCTCAAATTATATATACTATAACTTGAAACTCAAACTTAGAAATTTTGAGTTCAAATTATGGGATAATATAGAATAGACATGTTTAAAAATCAGGTTATTTTTCTATTTGACAAGCTCGATTTGAATTGAGTCAAATTTGAGATAGGTTTTAGTGATTCGATCCCTAATCCATATCATTTGTTCACATAATAAAAATATTTTATTTAAATTTAATTATAAAAATATTAATATAAAATAATTTTTAAATATTTTAAATATTAAAATGGGTTTTTGAGCTTAGTCTGTCTCAATACGGGTCTATGTTAGCAAAAAATTTCCATCCAAGCCCGAAACTAGCCTGATCCATTAACACCTTTAATATAGAATTGAAAGGATAATCTATCTCCAATTATATAATCCAATATATAATTATTAAAAAATCAATCCAAATTATTCCACAGTAGTCAAATTTGATTATTTAGATAAAAATAGAAAATAAAAGAATTTATTGTTATTTTAAACTGTAAAAGAGAAAAAAAATTGTTTTTTTTACCAAAAACACGTACAAATTTTAAAATTGAATTCTCTTGAAAGAAATTAAATTATTATTATAACTTTATTAATATTTATATTTATTGCATAGTTTATCTTTTTGTCAATTCACTCACTTAATTTGTGTTTGATTAATTTGTAACATCGATTAAAAAAGGATTTGTATTACAAAAAAGAAAAATCTATATAATAAAAGAAAAGTAACCTTTTTTTTTTATTCATGAGAAAAAAGTAACCTCTTATATATTACGTGTATATATATATATATATAAATTCATAAATGAATTTATGATAATTTGCTTTTTTATTATTTTTAATATTAAATTCTCAAAATCCCTCTTCAATCTTGAGTCAAATTGAGTAAAGTTATTTATTTAAGATTGTTCTTTTATTCATAAATGATATGATAGTAAGAAATAATGAATTTATAAGTATTTTATTATTTTAATAGTAAGTAGTACTATATTTTAACATTTCTCGTTAAAATTTAAGTTTGGATAAAAGTCAGTATTCATATAATACTAGAATTAAATCCGTATTTTTAAAATTTTTAATTAATTAATAATAATAAATTAGTTTTATTAAATAATAAATATTTATTTAGTTTTTTATTTTTAAATTATAATAATATTAATATAATAATATTTTATTAATTATGAAATTGAATTTATGGTTATTATTTATTTATAAATTACGTAATATAAATATATTTTCAAATATTATTTATATGTATTTTTTTTAAAAATATTTAGATCTTATTGTATACTATATATTTTATTTATAGGAGGTAAAAAATAATAAAATAAAAATAAAAATAAAATTGTGGTTTGTATTTTATTCTCTCGTAGGATAGGTTTTCTCACATAGGTTAATAGCAAGTTCGTTTTTTTTTTTAACATTTTTTCCCGAACGGGTCGGGTACTGATTTTAAATCGACCTGCGAGTCAACATGCGGACCAACCCCTTTAAATACATCATTTAAAATTAAAATAATTAATAAAATAAAGTTTTTTTTTTTACTTTTCCCCGAGTCGATCAGGTACAGATCATAAATCGACACGCGACGTGCGGACTAACCCTTTTAAATACATTATTTAAAAATATTTTTTTTTTTTACTTTTTCTCATGCGGTTCGGGTACAGATCTTAAATCGATTTACAAGTCAACGTGCGGACCAACTCCTTTAAATACATCATTTAAAATTAAAATTAATAAAATAATTTTTTTTTTAACTTTTTTCCGTACATGTCGGATACGGATCTTAAATCGATCCGCGAGTCAACGTAAGAATTACCCTTTTAAATACATCATTTAAAAATAACAAACTAAAAATAATTAATAATTAATAAAAGCTTAAAATAATAAATGAAAAAATAAATAAAATTATGGTTTGTATTTTATTCTCTCGTATGATCGATTTTTTCACATAAGTTAGCAGCAAGTTCGTTTTTTTTTCTTTCTTTTTTAACTTTTTTTCTTGAGCAGGTCATATACTGATTCTAAATCGACCTGCGAGTCAACGTATGGACCAACCCTTTTAAATAAATAATTTAAAATTAAAATAATGAATAAATTATTATTTTTTTTACTTTTTTCCTGAGTTGGTCGGGTACGAATCCTAAATCGATCCGCGAGTCAACGTGCGGACTAACCCTTTTAAATAAATTATTTAAAAATAAAATAAAATAAAGAACTAAATAATATTTTTTTTTGTTTTTTCCCATGCGGATCGGGTATGAATCCAAAATCGACCCGCGAGTCAACGTGCGAATCAACTCTTTTAAATACATCATTTAAAAATAAAATTAATTAATTAATTAATAAAATAAATTTATTTTTTATTTTTTTTCGTGTGGGTCGGATACGGATTCTAAATCGATCCGTAAGTCAACGTGCAAACCAACCCTTTTAAATACATGATTTAAAAATAAAATAAAAAACAAAAAATAATTAATAAAATAATTTTTTTCTCGAACCGATCAAGTACGAATCTTAAATCGACCCATAAGTTATCGTATAGATCAACCCTTTCAAATATTTCATCTAAAAAACTTAAAATCTAAAAAAAAAAAACGATCATGCCGATTAGATTTTTTTTTTTTTTTTATGTTTTAAAGGACAAAATTATCCCTAATATATTTTAAAAAATTCTTTTGGGTCCCTATTTTAATTTTTAAAGGATAAAATTGTCCTTGGAACATTTAAAAAAAAAGTCTATCGAGTCTTTTACGATTAGGGATGATAGTGGGTCGGATATCTGTATTTTTTGTACTATCCGAATTCAAATCCGCAAAACTAATTTAAAATTCATATCTGCAAATTATCTATATTTAATCCGCATATTACTATCCGAATCCAAATTAAATAACATTATCCGCCGAATATCCGAATCTGCTAAAAATTTGAATTCAATAAATCAATTTTTTTTAAATAAAAATATAAAATCAAATAAGATT
Source organism: Fremontodendron californicum (assembly GCA_030761205.1). Taxonomy (NCBI): domain Eukaryota; kingdom Viridiplantae; phylum Streptophyta; class Magnoliopsida; order Malvales; family Malvaceae; genus Fremontodendron; species Fremontodendron californicum. The sequence goes on from JAULJL010000013.1 coordinate 27,033,084, forward strand.
TATGTATTTTACAAATAAGCGAATTCGGATAACCGAATCCGCATAAGTAATGATGATTTGGATAATGGATATCCGAGGTTTTTTATATCCGCATCCGCTCTGAATCCACTACGGATAGTAATTATAATATCCGAATCCGTAAAAAATAAATTAAATATATGCAAATATTCGAATTCGCATTTTAAATTGTCATCCCGACTTAAACATCATATATAGAGACATTTATTTCACAAAGTCATATTTATTACAATTCATAAAAGTTTTAATATTTTTCACTTATTTTTTTTATATTAAAACTTGAAAATAGAAGTGTTCATAAGTCAAGTTACTTGAATTCGGTCGAAAATATTTTTTTTTAATTTGATCAAAATCAATCCGATTCGAAAGTCTATATTATTATTTAAAATGTTAAAAAATTATTTTATAATTAAATTTAAATAAATCATTTTTTATTATTAAATAATAATTTAAATTAAATTATAAAAAAAGTATTTCACATCCGATTTCGAGGTAGACACTTCTCTTTGGTGGTGTTTGGTATGGGGTGATCACTCAAAAAACCATGGTGATCTACACATGATGAATAGATAACTATGTTTGGTAAGTATTCAGTGATCCTACGTGGTAGTGATTTAGGATCACTGGGAGTGATCAGATCACTGCTTTGGAGAGTGATCTAATTCCCATCTAAAAGGGTGGGAAATTTTTATCACCAAGGTGAAATGATATGTAAAATCAACTATAATCAATATTACCCATTTAATATGTGAATTAAAAATTTACTTTCTCTCAAAATTATATTTATTTTATAAATTTTTATATTTTCTAATTAATATTCATTTTACCAAGTTCAAAAAATAAATTTAGTGCTAATTTTCTTCAATTATGCTTTTAATAGATATAAGTGTTATTTTCTAATTCAAATGTTTTTTTTACATAATTTATATTATAAATATTAGTTTACTTATAAATAAATATATTTCTTAATTTTATAATTATTTATACCTAATTATAAAGTAACTAAAAGATTACTAATATTTTTAAATTATTATTTTTGAATAACATTAAAATCATTAACTTGTGTAATTATTACAATATATATGATTATTTTAATACTTTTAAATAAAATAATTTTTAATTTTTAATAACACCAAACAAAGTGATATTTAATTTTTATAATTAATAATTATTAATCAAACAAAGTAATTATAAATCAAAAGTGATAAGATTACCCTAATAATAAGATCACTTCGATAAATTATCATGATAATATTAAAAAGGGTTTTGCTAACGAGTGCCCTTAGGGCACTTGTTAAGGTTAGTTAATATATTATTTATAGTAATAATATTGTATTAAATACAAAAGTTGACAACTTTATTCATCATTTTCGATGCATTGGATGGAGATATTACTATATGTAGTAACCTTAACAAGTGCCCTTATTAAAAATATACCAAATGTTTATTTTAAGTTTTGTTGTTGTTATTTTTTTTAAAGTTTGTTTTTGTGGGTGAAAAAAAAAGGAAAGAAAAAGAAAGGCAAGTGCTGTTCCGAGTGTCCGACCTTCGGGTTTTTTTTTATTTTAATATAGCTAAAAAAAAAAATTCCCAAAATACAGTTGCTTTTAGATTATTTCCCAAAATACGCTGGTTTTAATAGCGTCAAAAAACATATTTTGGCTAAAAATACCAAGGGAAATCGCCATGGGGTGGCGATTTCCCTGTATATATATATTTTTAATTCTTGGAAAAATATGAAAAACATGTACCAATAGTAAACTTATTGTGAAATGGTATAATGAATAAAAGTTATTTGAAAAAGAGAAATAAATAAAAATTAATTTTAGGCATATTATTTTTATTTTTTAAAATTTTTTAACTAAAAAAAGTAAATAAAAAATTAATTTTTTTTTTAAAAAATTAAAAAGTTTTTATTTTCATAATATTTATTTTTTAATTAAAAATTAAATTAAAAAATAAAAGAAAAAGGGAAGAGAACGTTTTTTTATCAAGGATAATTTTGTCTTTACAATATCCTTTATAGAGGTGCTCATGGGCCGGGCCGGGCCGCGGCTCATTTTTTTTCTTTTCTGCCCAGGCCCTCCCGTTTCGGCTCGAATCACTGTTCATTGGAATAAAAAAATATTTTTTTTAAATATTTTTTTAATTAAAATTAAATAAAATAATATTATTATAATAAAAATCACTGTTCCGGGCCGGGCCGGCCTGGAACATAAATTATCCTGTCCAGGCACCCGTGAGCAGGACTAATCCTTTATAATAATTTCTAATTATTCATTTCTCTTTTTCAAATAACTTTTATTCATTATACCATTTCACAATAAGTTCACTATTGAATCATGTTTTTCATATTTTCCCAAAAATTTGAAAAAAAAAAAAGAAAAAAATAAAACCTCAGTGGCGATTTCCCGATGGGAATTTTTTTTTTGTTGCAAATTTTAGTTGGAAAATCGCCATTGGCCATCGCGATTTTCATAAAAAAAAACGGATTTCGAGAATTAATTTAAAAAAAACGATATTTTAATAAATAATTTTTTTTGCTATATTAATATAAAAAAATCCGACCTTCGCCTACCTTTTTTTGAAAAAAAGGAAAAAATTAACACACAAACAAAACGTGAGCGCATGCCATTGCCACATATAACACACACAATTTCCTAGCTTCTTCTCTCTTTGCTTGTCCATCACAACTTCACAATCCCAACCACTTTCCCTTTCTCAAACCTTTTGAATCTCGGTCAACCCCAAAGCAAAAGATTAAAAACCCACCATTTTCATTTATTTTTAATTCATTTTGCCTACTGCTTCATTTAATTCCCCAGTTCATTCATGTTTATTATCACCATAAAAAACTATGTTCTTTGTTATCCCCACTTTTCAACTGGGGCATTGAAAATCTTCCTCCCGTTACTTTTAATAAATGATCTTTTTACAATCTTCTCCTTCCAGTTTCAGCTTCCCTTTACTTCCTCCTCTCTGCCCTTGTAAAACCAACCTCTCTTTCCCACCCAGGAACAGGAACAAGACCCGACTCATCACTCTCTTTATCCCACGCCGGAAATTCTGTCTTCTTGCTTCTGCAATCCCCACTCCAATTCCCAACAGGCTTAATGTAAGGGTGGCTAGTAACCTTGTAGCCAAAGGCTTGTCAAATGAGTTTGTGGATGGGGAAACTCAAGAATCTTCAATCCAAATGGGTTCAAATTTCACTAGTTTTGAACAAGACCCCATTGTTGACAAGTTAAGGACCCAGCTAGGTGTTATCCACCCAATCCCTTCCCCTCCAATTAACCGTAACATTGTTGGGTTATTTGTTTTTTTCTTTTTTGTTGGGGTTGCTTTTGATAAAATCTGGACTTCAAGGAAAAGGAGGGGCAAATTTGGGAGTCTAGATGGGGATGCAGTTAGACTGGGAGGAGGGGTTTGGCCACAAGTTCCAACCAGTTTTTCTTTGTTCTTGGAAAAAGATTTGCAAAGGAAAGAGTCAGTTGAGTGGGTTAATATGGTGTTGGGGAAGTTGTGGAAAGTTTATAGAGGTGGGATTGAGAATTGGATCATTGGGTCGTTACAACCTGTTATTGATAATCTTAAGAAGCCTGATTATGTCCAGAGAGTTGAAATTAAGCAATTTTCTTTAGGGGATGAGCCTTTGTCTGTTAGGAATGTTGAGCGTAGGACTTCGCGGCGAGTCAATGATTTGCAGTGAGTTTTTTTGCCACTTCAAAACTATCAGAACGTTTTGTTGTTGTTGCAATAGTTATTATGCTTTTCTAATTATTGCTGATTCCTATGTTTATTTATATATGAAGTTCTAATTATGTTAAAGTGTTCTTGATATATAAAATAGTTTTTCTTTTGCTTGGAGGTTCAATAAAAGTATGATGTTAAATTTGATGCTTAATGTGCTATTGCTTTGAGGATATTTGGAGGCTCTGCTTATAAATTTGAGAGTGCGTTTGACTCATTTCCATTTACTTTGATGTAGGTATCAAATAGGGCTTCGTTATACCGGTGGTGCTCGCATGTTGTTGATGCTGTCATTAAAATTTGGCATTATCCCAATTGTTGTGCCAGTTGGTGTCCGAGATTTTGATATTGATGGAGAACTTTGGGTTAAATTGCGATTGATACCGACGGAACCTTTTGTTGGAGCTGTTTCATGGGCTTTCGTCTCACTTCCAAAGATCAAGTTTGAGTTATCTCCATTTCGCTTGTTTAACTTAATGGGTATGTAATTGTGGTGGCACTGTTCTTTACAACATTTTCAATCATATTTCTATCTTTAAGTATACAGATTAAAAAAAGTTAATTACGAATGTGGTGTCGAGGAGTCGAGGAAAAGTAGGACGAGTTTGGAAATTTTGTATTATTAAGTGGTACGTATTGCTCCTAAGTGGTATTTATTTGTGGCCTGTGCTTTTGCCAAGATAAACTAAGCAGGAGCTGGCTCCTTTTTTAGTCGCAATTCCTTTATACGAAACTATGTAAGTTGGTAGATAGATCCAATGATATTTAGGTTTCAGTTGTTTCAATTTACATCTTTTATTGTAGATAAAAAAAAGTTTTAGTATTATTTAGACTTCTTTGGCCCTTTCAATCAGTTTGTTTCCCCTTGGAAAGGAATAGGACACAAAATCCCATTATACTTGTGCATTTGCAACATTTTAAGCTTGAAATTTAGACCTGAAAAGTAGGATTGTTAAAAAGCTCGAAATACAATACCCAGTTAAAAGGTGTTAGTCATAGTTCATGTCATAAGGAATCTGAAGAAATGAACTCTAAGACAACTTTAACTTTGCCTTGTGTAATTGATCAACTTTAACATTTTTTCCCTTGAAGTTTACTATGAATCCTCTCTCTTCATTGAAGCTCATCCCTCTTTTATTGGTTACATCATTGAGTTGCCACTAATTTGTGAGTTTATCGATTCAGTCGTTGTTATGAATGGGAACAAGGGAATTTGTGGAAAAGATTAAGTTGTGTTCAAAACTTAAGAGCAAGGACACATATCCGGACATGGGTATGGGGATATGACCCTCTAATTACATGGAAAAACTTAGAAAAAATTGAACATACCCATATCCGACACTCACACCCGAGTCTGAGTAACATAGGTGAATTTCATAGTTGATTTAAAGGGTTAGAAGAAATGCTTACTGGATGGAAAAGAATTAGATGGCAACAGAGGAAAATAATTCAAACTAGTCTTCTGTAGAGAATATTTAATTAATTGAATTTTGATTATATAACTATGAAATCAAGAGAAAGATATCCTTTTATGTATTTTTCTCATTGTAGTCTTCTTTTCTTTGGAGATTGCTCTCAATTCCCTTGTCTTGAAAGTTTTATAGAAAAAATGAATAGGAATTTTCCTTTTATGTGCTAATTGCCACTGAAGATGCTGATACATGTTTCTTTTTCTCTTCTTTTGTGCATGCACTGGGCAATACTACCAGCAATTCCTGTTCTTTCAATGTAAGTGCAATCTTTTTTACAGCTTCTGTAATTTATGCTAGCTTACTGATTTGGCTTGTAAATATTTTTTTTATCTTTTCCATACTGGTCTGAAAGGTTAATAATATTCTTACTATAAGTGTTATTTTATATAACATAGTTGTCAGAAACAAATTCTGTAAGAACCTTTCTGGTTTGAACTACTGTCATACCCCCCCCCCCCCCCTTCCCTTCACAGCATTGGAGACATTACATTACAGAACTTCTTACTGCTTAGCTTCAATTTCCCAAGTGGTTGATGTAGGTTTCAAGAACATGTCAGAATTAGATATATAGAGTCAAATGGAAGAATTTATTTTGAATTTGAAACCTACTTGTTTGCTTTTAGTTTAAATTAAGATTCTACATAAGCTTGATGTAGTTGCTCACCTCAACCTGTATTAATTTAAGTAAATATTTAGGACCGATCATTAATAGATAGGTTGTATTTGATAGTGTCCCCCATCTCCTCTTTGTTCTTCCCCTCCCCTTTTTGACATGAGCATTCAACTTAGCACATGTATCATCATACTAAACACATATTTTAGCTGAAAGCTTAAACATAATTCACCTTTTACTTTTTACCCAAATTCATTATTGCACTTGTTCTTTGAGTTTATCAGTCTAGATGTCTTGGCTGTGAATATTGGGTTTCATTTGTTCATTTTTGAATTGAAAGTAAATGAATTATCGTGAGTTGTCTTTCTTGATATTGGTTCTATTAAATGATCACCTTGGGAATTTTGTTCCTGGCATGGGGAGGGAACCACTTACTTTCTCACGAGGATTTCCCTAAAACTATAGGAATAGAAGCATATAAATGAGGAATGTATATCACATTTCTTGTCACTTAAAACAACACTAACTTGTTTCCCATTTGAGTTTCAAGTATCAGGATTCAGGATATTTTGGCCTTTGTCACTACTCTTCTTAGGGTGGCTTCCTAAATTTAAATATGGGTACTGAGCTTGCAATAGTAACTAGTACTTCTAAGTGTTGTTTGCTGCTGCTGCTGCTGCCATTACTATCACTTTTTTCATGGATCGATCATCATTCAGCTTATATAAAGGTTTTACCAGTGATCGAACATAGCATTTTTCTTTGGCTTTGCTATTGAATGTTTCAATTTTATTTTGCTATGTTATTTGTTATCTTCTGGTTTAGACTGCTTTCTATGTATCTCTTTTTTTCTATTATTTTATTCATATGTTGTCTGACTACATTTACATTCAGGTTTTTGAGAAAACTTCTCACTGTGGATTTGCCTCGACTATTTGTACGCCCAAAGAAGATTGTTCTGGATTTCCAAAAAGGGAAAGCAGTTGGCCCTGTTGCAAATGATTTGAAACCAGGAGAAATTCAAGAAGAAAAAAACAAGGATTTTGTTGGAGAACTATCCGTGACTCTTGTAGATGCCAGGAAACTGTCTTATGTTTTTTATGGTAAGTGTCGTTTTTCATTTGAGCTCTGAGAAGATATATTTTTCCATTTTAAAGTGAAATGCTTACTTTCTCTCTCTCTCTCTCTCTCTATATATTGACCTTCTGTGGTGCATCTTCAATGTTTTATTTTCTTGCTTAGTAGGTCTGTGTTAACACTTGGTTTAAACTGCTGCAAGCTGTGGAAAAATGTTCGCCTGTCACTGACTGCTTATTTTGTGTTGAGTACTTTTCTTTAATTGCTGAATCAGACACTTCTTGATACAACACATTTGACAACCCTGTCCATTTTGAAAATTGTGCAAAAGTGACTAGGCTGTTATGCCTTTTCTGTTCAACCCTTGACATACAATAGAAAGTACAGATATCTGTGCATGTAAATTTTATGTTGCTTGAGCTCAGGCATGGCTGTTGTGTATGATAAAGATCTTAGTCTCTGACTCTTCAAAATCTTTGTAATTTGCGATCCGGAGGTACGAGTCTGAAATAGGACATGGGTTCTGACATCCAGTTGTCAGAAAATTAGGGATATAGTCTGAGGGTTTTATACTTGCCAGTGTCCTTGAAGAGCTAAGTTTGTATTTAGTCCTGAAAACACTTTATGAGCCCCACAAAAGGTGGATGAAGACCCTCAACTATATATATAGGTTAGGCCATATTTTTTTTTTCAGTTTGCTTGTGTTTAGCCATGAATGGTGCTAAAGAAAATAACAAACAAAAGAAAAGGGGTAAAAGACAAATCGCGACCAGCCGTTTGTGTTTTCTTTATTTATCTATCGTCAAGTTGGTCTTAGCTAGTCTGAGGGTTTCTTTGTCTTGCCCGTCAAGTGGCCAAGTTTTCCCTTGCCGTCGATCATTAGTTTGATTGACTGTGTCCATTCTAGATAGTTCTTACCGTTCAATTTGTGAACGATTAATTGGAGAGATGGATTATCAAATCCATTTATTTGCACAAGAGGATTTACCGAAGCTCCATTGGTGTTGACACCCGAGGATGATGAACTTCTTTCTCCAGTCATGGCTGTTTTGACCATCAGGATTTTTTACAAAGCTCTGATACCATGAGCACAGCAGTGAAAAGAGATAGAAAAGATAGAATTACTTCTTATTATTAAAACAGAAAAATACAAGGATTATAAATAGAGGAAATTTAAAACTTAACATACCTGCAAATCTGCATAAATCTCCTTAATTCTAGGACTTATCTTAACTACATGATTTGGATCAGATTCTGCTAACCACCAGATTTATTGGATATCTTACAAATCCCTAAGAATCCTGATTTTCTACAATAAGCTTGTATAAAGTTTTCATATTCTTGACCAAAGACAGCCTTAATGAACTTCAGCAAGTTATTCTTCTAATTAAAGTTGGTCAGTGCTTTTGAAGACTGTTAGTGTGCCCCATTGAAATCTTTTGAGCTTTGTTTATTTATCTCCTATCTCTTCTCTTGTTCTGTGTCGTTTTTCTCTGCGACACAATGTCCCTCTCTTTCATTCCTTCTCTTTACCTATCTTCAGAACACAACAAGAACAATGTCCAAAACTTTCACTCAGGGTCCAGCTCATAACCCACCCTTTACTTGTGTTGGTTCTCTGGTGACATGAGTATGGCAGAGTAAAGAGATAAGTCTGAGCAACAGAGATGTAAATTACTTATCAGTGTTGCCTAACTTGCGATTTGAGATAGGGCATGAGGATGAAATACATAGGTTTTCTGATAGTTATATGAATATCTTAGTAGAATCCTTTATATGCATGTATATCTTCACTTCCATTCACGGTATTCATTAGTGCTCTTTTTTTTGTCAGGCAAAACTGATCCATATGTTGTTCTAAGCCTGGGGGATCAGGTTATATGCAGTAAAAAGAACAGTCAAACTACTATTACTGGGCCTCCTGGCAAGCCAATTTGGAATCAGGTGCAGCTTCTTAGCCTTTTTTTTTTCTTCCCGTATAGAATTTTATCATCTCTAATGAAACTTCCAAACTGGATGAACTTTTATATTTGAAGCTGTAAGATTCTTTAATTGATATTTTTTTGGCATTTTGGCAGGATTTTCATTTACTTGTGGCAAACCCTAGAAAAGAAAAACTATGCATCCAAGTGAATGACTCCCTTGGGTTCTCTGATTTGACAATTGGTACAGGAGAGGTAAACTTTTTTTTATTTGTAAAAGCAACGTATATAATTGTACAATATGAAATCATCTTTGTGCGTGGGCATAGTTATCTAACTTTGAGATTTGACACTTACAATAGTTGCCATTCTAATTTTTAAGGATTAGAAAGTACACACACACACACACACACACACACACACACACACATATATATATATATATATATATATATATGAGGAGGGATCCACTTAAACTAGTATAAAGCTAAATCAGTTTTACACACTTCTCTAACTTTTTTATACGATTTATATTTGTTTAATCCGACCGTCGTATTTCATGTTCTATTCACGTAGATCATGCACGTCGACTTTCGAGTAAATTAAAAATGTCTAACTATTTGTTCGATGTAAAAAACTTTCAACCGTTAAATATATATTGAAAAAGATAGTATTCTTGATCGATATGATAGAGATATCGGATCGATTCGAAACTTTACGTGCACGACGAGTCAATTATATTGTTAAATCCAACGGTCGATCTGTTAAAATATAAATCATATAAAAAATTATGAACGTGTGTAAAACTGATTTAGTTTTACACTAGTGTTACTGGATCCCTTCTCATATATATATATATATATATATATTCATTTGGAAAAGGTCAAGGATTGGTGGAAAGGAGAGAGTTGGGAACAGCTATGTGCAGTAAGGCAAGGCTAGCGAGTTGTTCAAGGCATTATTGACCCATAGGCAAGACGGTCCACCTTTTACATACCAGTTGGCCACCTATTTGTTGTGATGAGAAGCTAGAGTTTCCAGTTTGAGACTGCTGTGTTGCATAATATACAGACTATTCTAGATAGAGCTTAAGATTTTATGAATATGGCGATGAAGACTTGTTCCCTGCCTGAGAAAGGGGTAGTTGGTCAATGGAGTAGATGTCCATGTATTGTGCTGCTGCTTTGTTTGATTGAGATTGAATATAGTTAACAGCTAAATATGAATTCATGATAAGGTTTCATTGTATTCGAAGGCTACTTGATGATAGATTGCAAGGTTTTTGCAGTCAATTGTTTTCCCTTTTCTATGAATGTGGTTATCTGATGCATTAGAACTTTCAGGTTGATCTGGGGACTCTCCAGGACACTGTTCCAACAGATAAGATTGTGGTCTTGCAAGGAGGTTGGGGAGTGTTCAGAAAGAGATCTGCTGGAGAAATATTACTCCGATTGACGTATAAAGCTTATGTTGAGGATGAAGAAGATGACACAACTGTGGCAGGATCCGTTGATACTGACGCTTCAGATGATGAATTATCTGATTCTGATGAATCAAATGCGACATATGAGCAGGGTGTAAAGCAATTTACAGATGAAACAGACAAAGAGTCCTTTATGGATGTTCTAGCAGCTTTGATTGTGAGTGAGGAATTTCAAGGCATAGTGTCATCTGAACCAGGGAGCAAATTTTCCGATGACATATCAAGAACAGGGCCTCCGAAAACAAGATTAAGTGGTGTTAATGGGGAATCTGTGCCGTCGGATTCTGATAAAGGTTCTGAAGCGTCTGGAGGTGTGACATTTAAATCTCTGTATCTAGGAGTTAGTTTCTATGTTACTTGGACTCGGGTGTGAGTGTCGGATACGGGTATGTGTCTGACACAGGTTTCTAAGTTTTTCATGTATTTGAAGGGTCCTTGCCTCCTTGGAGGGTCATATCCTCATACTCCGGATGTGTTGGACACGGGTACTTCAAGAAAAATGAAGAGTTGGAGTAACATAGGTTAGTTTCAATTGTGTATGCGTGGTGTTGTCTTGATTGCATTCAATATTTTATCTTCTGCAGGATCAACCTTATTATGGTTTGCTGTGATTACAAGTATATTAGTGCTAATTGCACTCAATATTGGTGGCTCAAGTTTCTTCAACCCTTAGATATCACATGATGGGCTAGCTAAGCGTAAACGTACTCTCGAATCCAATATTTTATCTTTTTCACTGTTTCAGGTTTATCTTATTCTTAGATCTCATTTAAGTTACTACTGGCTGCTAATTCATTATATTTTTCTATCGGGCAGGTTTTAGGCCATCGTTTTGCAAATCTAATATCGGCTTCCGAAGGAGATTCGCATTTTTCATTCCCGTACTACACCAATACCATTATGTATATTCATGATTGTTAGCAGAGGAGTGTTCCATTGGCTGCTGCAAAAAGTTTTGGCTTTTATTTTATACAAGCCATAATAGATATGCTATGTAATTTTCATATAGTTGGATAGGTGATTAAGGTTGCTGTTTAACACTACAGTGTTGTGCGATGGCCGATGGAAGGAAGGGACTTCTGCTGCAGTGAAAACTTGATTCCTGACCAGACCGGACCAGACTCGGGCTTAAGTTCATTTCCCTCGTATTCTGTCGAAGGTGGGTTAAATTCGAAACCAGGCACTGACATGGAATATTAGGTCCGAATTGGTCAGATTATTCGTTAAAGTTCAAAGGTTTACCCGATATCTGGAGACCTTGGACATAAATATTAGGTCCGAATTGGGCAAAAAAATGAATCGGGTCTTGGGCATAGTATTTTGGTCGGGTTTGGTTTTATACGTTTATTATTAGTAATATTGATATTCAAAGGGATCAATTTTATAATGTAGTCAAGTTGAATTTTTCATTTTAAAAGATTAAGAGATCGATCTCTTTTAGTTTGATAATTTTTGAAAACTGTGTAAAAAATAATTGAGAATTTATTTTTTTATGTAAAAGTTTGGACGGATTTACGCATGTTTGAATAACCTTTTTGCATGTAAAGTTAAGTTGGACCTGGACATAAAATGAGGCATATGTTTCAGGTTTTTGGTCAAAGTCTTGACAATTATAAAAGTCATTAATAATCTTATTTGAATATCATCCGATCCATTAACAAATCTAATTAAAAATTGAAAAGAGATGCTTAAGTTTAATTTCTACCAGTTTCAAGTCATATGAACAAAAAAAGTACTAACTCAGGGAAGATAGGTATTGGCATATTTCTATGGCTGTATGAACAATACAAAATTTTGTATACAATTTTGCTGTATCCTCAGGCTACAAAAATCTAACTATATCTATAGTTAAATATACTGTTTTACTGGATTTAACCCAACAAAATGAAGATGAGGCAGTAGCTCTTTGGTTGGGCCAAAAGAAAGCCATCCAATATAGCCTTTGTTTTCTGCATTTGCGAGACGACTGAGACACTGCAGTTGTTGCTGCTCCTATTTGTTTGATTTGCTGCCATGTATTCAATAGGTTCCACATCACCTGCACGTCTTTATATCCACACATCTTTACATCATCTTGAAGCTTTAATAAACCACTTTCATTACAGCTTCCACAAACTAAACTTCGAGTCTCTAGCCTAAGTGGGTCGACACTCCCCTCTCTAGTTTATGCAAAGTAGCCAAGTAAGGCAACCCCGAGTTGTGCTCGAAATCAAGCAAACCAAAATTAATGTTTTAAATCACCCAATCTGCTTGTCTGATTTAAAACATTGGTTTGATTACTTGATTTCGAACACAACATGAGATTGTGTTCTCCTGTTTATCCCAATTTTTGGGCCATCTTTTTTCCGATATCTGATGACAGAAGATTCAACATGAAATTGGATGCTATGAAGTACAATACCTAAACACAATTATAATAAATAAAAAATACACAAATATATAAATGGTCAGATCTACAATTTCCATTCAAAGAAAAAAAACAATGTTTGTGGCGTTTCCAAAGATCAAATGACATGAAAAAACTGAGTCAACAATCAGGATAACAACATATTTAAATATTGCATCTAAGCCATTATACCAAGAGGAACAAATTATCCCCCAGAATTGGTAATAGATGCTTTTTCTAATTACCCATTATTAAAAACTAAAATTTACTAATAAAAATTTCAAGAAAATTAAAGGAAAAAAAAAGGGAGATTTACTGATTTAGAGCTCAGTGGAAGGAGAAGTCGTTAAAAAAAGAGGGCTCACGGCAGATCTCTCAAAAGAAAGATCCAAATCCACTGCCCATCAACACTTTTACGTGTCTTTCATCTCATCATAGCATAAAAATCAAATCCCTTTTCTTTATATTTTGTTAAAATTAAATTTACAAAATAAAAATTCAAAACAAAGAATTGATTATACTGTAAGGTTAAGGCTTCAGTGTGTGTAACAATCAGATCATTGATCAATAAAATCTCACTGAAATCCGCTAAGATAATTAAATTATCATCATTAGCCTCATCATTTAACAATTCCAAAAAAAAAAAATTTAAAAAAAGGGTACTCAGACAGCCAAGGGTTAGTCTTCAACTTCTAGGAATGAAACCCAGATCAGAAACTCTAGTCCACAAACAAATTGCTTCATCAATGCACCCTTCTTTCTATATTTTTTTAAGAAAAAATAACTACAAAATTTAAGATATATATAAATTAAAAATCACAAACAGGAAAAAAAAATAAAAGAAAGAAAACCCCAATATAATTCTTAAATCTTCCGATGAAATAAACAGCGCCGAAGAGAAGAAGAGAGATTATAGAAAGCTCTTGTTTCAAACGCAAATATATAGAGAGCGGAAATTAGGGTTTTTTTCAAAGAGTTTATTTTTGGGCTAGGGTTAATGTTTGAGTGACTTGAGTTATTGTTTGGCGGCTGAAAGTCTGAAACTTGGACCTGGACTTGAACCTTGCTTAAGGTTTTTGGATCATAACTACAATGGCCTAATTGGGAGGATGGATTGAAGGTATTGGGCTAGGTTTTTTTTTTTTTTTTAAAATCAAATGTTCAACTTCTAATAATTTTGATGTTTTATGTGAATAGTGATTGATTAGTTTGAGCGGGTTGGTTTGGGTTTGGATCATTTTTTATCGAAAGAAATTTGAATTATTTTGAATTGATCATCTCAAGTTTAAATTATCAAGTTTTAAAATCAAATTATTTTAAATTTGAATTCATTTTAAATTAAAAATTATTAAAATCATATCAAAAGCTATTAAAATCACGTTAAAGGTTATCAAAATTATATCAAAAGTTATCAAAATAATATCTAAAGTTATTAAAATCATATCAAATATTATATCATATTATATAAAAGGTTATGTATTTATTGTTACTTATTATATATTTATGTCTAATCTTATATGGTAATATATATTATTGTAATTTTACTTAATTTTATATCTAAGTGTTTTATCATACTACCAATTTAATCTTAATTATTATATTTGATTATATCTTCACGTTTCGATTCTCATCAAGTAATTAATGCTTTAAGGTTTTCCGTGGCCTAATAGCTAGATAAATAAGATTTTGATTCTTAACTAATAAATATTTTTCTAATATTATTTCAAAACCTTATTTTTATTGTTTTTAACAATAAATTTGAAATTGTTGTTATCATAAAAGAAATTTAATAAAAAAAGAAAATAGATAAACAAAAGCTAATTAATTTTTAATCTAAATAAAAAATTATCAATTGAAAAAAGTTTATTTTAATTAAGATTTTAATGTTTAAAAGAAAACAGATAAAAAATAGTTAATATTTTATTAATTTAATAAAAAATCAATAATTAAAGATAAAATAATTAATTTAATAAATTATTAAACGTATATTTGCCGTTCACTATTTATATTTTTAAAATTGATAGTTTTATATATGGTATTAATAGTTGATTCAAAGTTAGAAAAAGAACCAAAAATCCAATTTAATGTATCTATTCTATATGATATGGTGGAGCCATTAGTTATGTTATTCAAATTCTTCATTTTTTTAATTATTTGTATTCCACACCTATCTTCGATACATGTTTAGATATAAATATGAGATATAATCTTTTCAAATATATGAAATTTTTTTAAAAATAAAATTGATTATACGCATATCCAATTAATATTCATCTTTTTTTTTTTCTTCTTTCTTGTAGATAATTGAAATTTTATTTCAAATCCAAAAGAAGTAGAAATTTATGCTACAACAAGTATCATAGGTAATAGCCTCACATAAGTTTCAAGAATGACTTAT
Source organism: Fremontodendron californicum (assembly GCA_030761205.1). Taxonomy (NCBI): domain Eukaryota; kingdom Viridiplantae; phylum Streptophyta; class Magnoliopsida; order Malvales; family Malvaceae; genus Fremontodendron; species Fremontodendron californicum. Next base: position 27,048,203 of record JAULJL010000013.1, read on the forward strand.
CCCCCACTGAGTACAAATAAAAGAATTAACAGGATTGTTAATATATTTAGGAAGAACACAAAAAGGGGCTTTGGCAGCAGCAACAACTTGCTGAAAAACTTCCTCTGGGGTTTTCCTTCGCGTAGAATGCTTCCTAGAATTCTTCTCCCACCACACATAGTACACTGAAGCCGTCCAAGATAGACGCATCAATATAGACTTGAAAGATTTACTTTTGAAATTCTGTTCTGCCTACTGCAAGTCAGCTTCCCAACTAACGAAGCTCCTACCAACATTTGAAATAGTCAGGACCTTGTGCCATACCTGAAAGGAGAAAGAACATTCAAAGAAAAGGTGGTCTCTGCTTTCTTCCTGCTCGTGACACAGTAAGCATGAAGACTGAATTTGGAGAACCCATGATTTCATCTTGGCCAAGGTGCTCAGCCTGTCCTGGACAGCCAACCAAGTAATGAAAGAGAACTTTGGAATGTTTAGACGGAACCATACTAGATGATGCCACTGTATTCTGGCATGGTGTACCCTCAAGTGTTTCCAAATTTCTGAGACTTAGAAGTTACCAGATTTTGATGCAGCCCAAGTTACATGACTAGTAGGGTTGTTTATGGAGATTAAAAGTGGCTGAGCAATAGTCCTCAACTTAAGCATCCTACTCTAACTCCAACTACATAGTTGTGACACCTTTGCTTGCCAAAAACTGACCCGCTTCAATGGTATACGCATATCCAATTAATATTCATCTGGAATACAAATAACATTAGCCATCGGTGCTTTAACGCAAGTTACGTAGCCTGTAGCCATAGGCAGCGGGGACCAAGCAATTATTGCATGTTGACATTAAGCATACGCTTTAACTATTACTATATCGTATAATTATTGCATCTTGGATAAATTATTGCTCATTGCTGCATGCTGTTCTTCAATCTTAGCAGTTAGCCAACAATGTTTTCGTGCCATGAAAGAAGACCATATAAGTAACCTTTATATTCAAAAACACACATTTTCTTAGTTTTCCAGGCATGCATTGGCCAATCAGCCTTTTAATTATGATAAAGGGTTCAGTACTTGTTAGGCTCAATCAGACCAGTTTCATGGCCCAATTAATAGGTTCGACATTTCAGGTCAAATTTTGAAAAACATGTCAACGGTCCTCAAAAGTCATATTATTTGTCTATCTCAAATATCAGGTGAGACTTCAACTGTTATGACGAAATCGCACGTCCATATCATTGATCATCAAACTCCAATAAAAAGAAAACACGTGACACACGTCAAGTCATCCAAACATGTACGTATGGCACCTCAAATATTACGTGAGACTCCAATTGTTATGGCGAGATCATCCATATCGTTGATCACCAAATCCTAACTAGAAGAAGACACGTGGCACATGTCAAGTCTACCAAACATGTATAAATAACTCCTACGAGGAAAACCAACGGTACGCACTCTAAATAGTGTTCCCTCTTTCATGTTGCCTAACATTAACTTAAGTATCAAACCATGTCCCGAAAATTAAATTATAATGTCCTCTAACTTTTCTTCTCCAAAAACAAGATATCAGATCATGACAATCAACTCATCCTCAAGACAAAAACACTACTGATATATTACTTAATTCAATCATTACCTTAACAGTACTGTCTTCATGTCTTGCTTTTCTTATTCTATACTTAATTTTTATTGCATTATTTTTACTCATATTTCGTTAATTGTTGAATCAATAACTCAAAACATTGTTTAGACTCAAGCAAGACATGCTTATGCGTGTATTATTAAATTATGAATTTTGCTAATGAATATTTTAAGATATTTTTTAAAATATATAAATATCTTTATTTAGTATATTGAAAATGATAATATTATCAATTATTATATATAGTACAATAAAAATACAAAAATACTAACTTAATAACTAATTTAAAAATGAAATAAATAAATAAAATTAATCTAAAAATAATTAAAACTAATCAATTTCGAATAAAAACTTTAAGGACTTAGCCGATTTGAATGCACAAAATATGATAAAATAACTATATTTTATAAAATTATCACTAACTCAAAGTTAGAAAAAGAACCAAAAATCCAGTTGAATGCATCTATTATGTATGATATGTTGGAGCCATCAGTTATGTTATTCAAATTCTTCAATTTTTTTTTAATTATTTATGACCCACATTATATTCGATACATATTCAAATATAAATATAAAATAAAATCTTTTCAAATATATAATTTTTTTATAAAAAAATTAAATATATTTATATTCGATATTCATCACGAATATAAACTAACATAAGGGATCCGAGCTTTAGCGCAAGTTACGTAGCCATAGGCAGAGGGGACCAAGCAATTATTGGATGTTGAAGCATACGCTTTAACTATTACTATATCAGTATATTGCTGCATGCTGTTCTTCAATCTTAGCAGTTAGCCAACAATATTTTCGTGCCATGAAGGAAGACCATGAGAAAGAATTATACGAAATAGTTATTTTATGTTAATATATATATTTTTATTCAAATCATAATATGTAATCATATTTTTTTTTAAAAAGTCAACTATTTATTATCATAATCATTAGTGAATTGTTGAAATAAATATTTATCATTTAATTATTACATTTAATGTGTAATAAATAGTTGATTTTTAAAAAAAATATGATTATGTGTCATGATTTGAATGAAAAAAATATATACTGACGTGAAATAACCTTTTCATACAATCATTTTTCGGAAGACCATATAAGTAACCTTTTTCTTCAAAAACACACAACATTTTCTTAGGCTCCATTTGGATGGGCGGTGAGAATGGCTTTGGTGAGATTAAAAACAGCGATCGAGGTGAGATTAATTACTGTAACAGTGAGATTGGATACTGTAGCGGTGAGATTAAAATCAGAGATGGTATATGTGTTTGGATGCAAACGCAGCGGTGGCGATGAGGTGAATTATAATAAGAAAAAAAAATGACCATTAAGGACATTAGATTAAAATGTGTATATATATATATATAATAAATAATTAAAAAAATATTAAAATTATATTTATATTAAATAATAAAATATATATTATAATTATATTTATATTTGTCATAACGGTTTTTTTTGGACCGCTAAGACGAATTTGATGAAAACACAAAAAATGGAGTCGCCACCAATCTTTTTTGCTAGGTGTGATTGGCCACCTATTAAAACCGGTTTTTAGAAAAGTATTTTAAAATTAATTAAAACATTTTGTAAAACCAATTTCGAAGTCCGCGCTTTGAACCAGAGAGAAAACAAAATCGGGTTCGGGAGTCGGTTACGTGCGGGGAAGGATTAGCACCCCCGCAACGCCCGTTTAGAAAACGGTACCACTTGATCACGTGTTATCTTAAATCTCGGTTTAATGGATTTAACATTGGTATTTAAAACTAATTCTCTTTTCCTTTATTTTATTTTATTAAAAAAAACATGTTTATTATTATTTTTGAATTTTCTTGAATTATTTTTTTTAAAAATCGAAAGTGAACATAAATTTATTATCGAAAATACTCATTAAATATTCCCGACACTCTCGGTGGTATTTAACGAGATCTTCTCACCTCAAGACATCTCAAGAACCACAACCGTGATATCTTTCGAATTCCGTCGTTGGCAATTTACATTCATTTTTTATTTAAATGCGTATGATGCGAATATTTAAATATCGGATGCATACGGCTTAACATATATCTATAAAATTAAACATGCGACTCGTAATATTAAAAACACGTGCATGGCAAAATATCGAGCACAATAAACATTCGCTCTTTATTCATTTTTTGTATTGATTATTTCTATTTTTTTTTAAAACGAAAACGAATTTTTGTATCGAGCATGTCGCTAAATACTCCCACCACTCGTGGTGATATTTAACGAAATTCTCGCACCTCAAGATATCTTAGGAATCACTACCGTGACGTCCTTCGAATTCCGTCGTCGGTTATTCGCATTTATTAAAATTTTTATTTTTTGAAAATTAAATTAAAATGCTTTTAATAATTATTTCCGAAATAAAAGAAATTATCTATGTAAGAGTAATTCCCGAATCACTCCGATACTTTCGATAGTGTTTCGATTATTATTCTTACTCGGACCATTTCGAAGAACGATCGATACTCTGACCATCCGAGAAAAAGATCCGTTTTTAGAGAATTTTATTTACCGACAATAATTTTAAAAGACATGTATTAATTAAAAATTATTATTTTAATATTTTAAAATCAAAACCAAATAACAAAAATATATCGAATGCTGAACAAAAATAATAAACAAAAATAGTAATGACAATAAATAAGAAAATTAAAATCATACTTGAAAAATGTCGAGAATTAAAATGTCGGACTTGATCTTCGCAAAGTTCTTTGCTCTTTCTCGACCACCTGAAAATGTAATAAAAAATCAAAACTTCAAAAACGATTATCGTGAATTTTTCTTTAATTTTTTTATTATATTTTTCCCCCTTTTTTTTTAATTTTTAATTTTTTTTATTTTGATTTTTTTTTTATATTATTATATATTTTTTTAAATTACTATTATTATTATTTTTTCTTTTTTCTTTTCCTTCTTTTTTTTTTTTCTTTCTCTTTTCTTTTTCTTCTTTTTTTTTGGGGCCCAGAATCAAGGTCTGGGCTGCCAGGATCAGGCCTGGCCTGCTGGGCCAGGTCCGATCCTGGCCCAATTTTTTTTTTTTTTTTTTTTCGGGTAAAGGGAGGGACCCGCGCGGACCCCGGGTCGGATCCGGGTCCAGGCGCGGATCCTCCCAACCTTAAACGGCGCCGTTTCGGCGCCACAAAACGGCGCCGTTTCGGCGCCTTTATCCCTTTTTTTTTCGGGTCGGGCGCGCGGACCTCGGGTCGACCCGCAGGTCCACGCGCGGACCCAGGGACAAAACGGCGTCGTTTTGACGCCGTTTACATTTTTTTAAAAAAATCGGGTGACCCGCGCGGACCCCGGGTCGACCCGCGGGTCGACGCGCGGGTCACCTCGACCCGCTCCCCTAAACGGTGCCGTTTTCGGCACCGTATAAATACCCCCCAATCCCCTTTTTTTTTCATTTTCTTTCTTTTTTTTTTTCCTTTCTCTCTCTTCTCTTTTCTCTCTCACTCTCTCCCACAGAAACCCAGTTTCCGGCGGCTGGCCACCGCGCCGGCCGCCGTCCACCGTCGCCGGCCGCCGCACGCCGGCGGCCGGCGAACTCCAAATTTCATACCCGAGGGGGTTTCGACCCCCTCGTCACGGATCCGGGCTCCGTTTAGCCCGGATCCTCACCGATTTTCGTAGATCTAGGTTTTTTGTTGGTTGCTGTGTGGTTTTTTTTTGTGTTTTCTTTTGCAGGTTTTTTGGTTTCGAGGAGGTGGGGGGTCGGGATCTGGTTTTTTGGTCGTCGGTGGTGGAGGAAGGGGGTCCGAATCGGGATTTCGGACCCCGATCTGGGTTTTTGGTGAACGGGGGGGGGGGTCCGAACCTGGTTTTTCTTCAAATCTGGGGACCTTCCTCCCCTCCTCCTTGCCTGAGGCTTCGGCCTCTTTTGTTTTTTTTGGTGGGATCGAGTCTGGGGGGATCCGAATCCGGGGTCTCCCTCCTCCCTTCTTCTTCTTTTTTTGGTTGATCTGGGGGTTTTTATGGTGTGGGTGGAGTGTGGGCTGGTGGTGGCGTGTTGGGGTGTCTGTGCAGGGTTGGTGGTGGCTGCCGTGTCTGGTGGCTGGCGTGTGGCAGAGGGCTGTCAGGGAGGCAGAGGTGGCAGGGAGGCTGGTGGCAGAGGGCTGGTTAGGGGATTAGGGTTTGGTTTAGGGTTTCAGGGGTAGGGTTTGGGGAAATGGGCCAGTGGGCCTGGTTTGGGTTTTGGCTGATTGGGTCGGGCTTATGGGCCTGATTTGGGGGTTGAAGGGTTTGGGCCGGAAATGGGCCCATGGGCCTGGACAACAGATTGGGCCTGCTGAATAGCAGGCCCGATTCGTACTTGGTCCGGGTCGGATTCGAATCCGACCCGGACGAAAATTGGTTATTACAGCTGCCCCTCTTTGCACATTGCTGAGAATCAGGAATAGGGCAAAGACAGTATAACCAATTTTTTCCGGTTATTGAGATTCATTTTTCAGCGAGGCTCTATCATTTGGAAAATAAATTGCTCCTCTAATCAGAGGCTCTATCACTTGGAAAATAAATTGCTCCTCTAATCAGAGGCTCTATCACTTGGAAAAATAAACTGCTCCTCTAATCAGAGGCTCTATCACTTGGAAAAATAAATTGCTCCTCTAATCAGAGGCTCTATCACTTGGAAAAATAAATTGCTCCTCTAATCAGAGGCTCTATCACTTGGAAAAATAAATTGCTCCTCTAATCAGAGGCTCTATCACTTTGAAAATAAATTGCTCCTCTCATCAGAGGCTCCACGACTTTGAAATTTAAATTGCTCCTCTCATCAGAGGCTCCACAACTTTGAAAATAAATTGCTCCTCTCATCAGAGGCTCCACAACTTTGAAAAATAAATTGCTCCTCTCATCAGAGGCTCTACAACTTTGAAAATAAATTGCTCCTCTAATCAGAGGCTCCACGACTTTGAAAAATAAACTGCTCCTCTCATCAGAGGCTCCACAACTTTGAAAATAAATTGCTCCTCTCATCAGAGGCTCCACAACTTTGAAATTAAATGAACTTTGAATTTTTTTTTTTTGACAATGAGCTTGAACACAACTTAGATCATCACCTCACTTACTACCTTAGTCTTACGAAAGTGAAGACTCATTCTGGATATCCCCATTTCTTTCTCATTTAGTCTTGAAATTCCTTGTCAGATTCTTCAGATATCGCCACTCGACTAATCATACCGAGGCTCGACCTTTGAGTTGTTTGACTTCGCAAGAATTGAAAATGGTACCCGGAGGTTTTGAAAAATGTCATTTTGAAAGATGCTACCCGGAGGTTTTTGGATACAGATACTTGGAGGTCTGAAAATGTTACTTCTTTGAAAGTGGTGCCCGGAGGTCTTATTCTAGACTTTGAGAATGATGCCCCGAGGTCTTGAAAACATGACTTTTCTTTGAAAATGGTGCTCGGAGGTCTTATCCGTGATTTTTGAGAATAGTGCCCGGAGGTCTTGAAACAGGTGCCCGGAGGACTTTAAAAATGTCTTTTCTTTGAAAATGGTGCCCGAAGGTCTTATCCATGCTTTTCGAGAATAGTGCTCGGAGGTCTTGAAAAAGGTGCCCGGAGGTCTTAGAATAGGTGCCCGAAGGTCTTCTTTCTTCCTAACTTTCCTTCTCTTTTGCTGTGCCCGGAGGTCTTGAAAATGTAACTCGGAGGTTTTAAAACAGATGCCCGGAGGTCTTCTTTTTTTAAAATTTCTATCACTTTGAAAATAAATTGCTCCTCTAATCAGAGGCTCCACAACTTTGGAAAATAAATTGCTCCTCTCATCAGAGGCTCCACAACTTCGAAAATAAATCCTGTGCCCGGAGGACTTAAAAGAGAAAACCCGGAGGTTTTTTTTTTTTTGAAAGAGGTGCCCGGAGGTCTCGGTGATCATACCTGAAGATCATATCTTGGAAGAAAATCTTACTGAATGTTCGAATTCAAATGTCAAAATTTCAAATAGTCAATGTCATGCATGAAATGTGAATGTCATGTGATGTCAATGCGTATGCCCCTGATGATGCATGTGCAAATACCTTCAGATACTGTACACATTTTACGACACGATGTAGATGCAAAACTTAATAAATATGCGAATGTTCATGAATGATGCGAATGCCCCTAATTGTTTTTTTTTCTTTTTCTGATCTTGGTTTAGCTCTTCCAAATTGTTTTTCCTCTTCGAAACAGAGTGTATCCTGAAACGCTCGTGCCTCGTAAGAGATCAACATTTTTCTTCACTTTGGAACTATCCCTTTGCCCCGATAGTTTTTCAACATCAACTGGAATCCGAGTGTTCATTTCTTCTACCTCAATAGTTCCATGCCTCTGGGCCAAAAGAACCTTCGTCTTATGCCAACATCGGAAATGGTTTCTTCAAAAAATATTTTCATTTATCTGCTTTTGCTTGCTTCTTTTTTTTGAAAAATGTTTGCTTATTTACTGAAAACTTTTGAGCTGAAAATGTCATCGTCTGATATTGTGATATCCTTATCTTTTGAAGATTGATGATCACTGTTAGAAGTTTTTCTGAGTGTCAATTCGGATTTTTCAAATTGAGTCGGAAGGCTTGGTACCACAAGACTTTGGTTGATCCAAGGAGACTTCGCAACAGGAAAAATGTATATCCTTTCTAGACTCACAAATGGAACAGATTTTATAGAACATGATTTTTTGGACTCAAACAAATTCAACCTTCTTTTAGTTTCCAAATCATAGCGTTTTGACATACGTCAAGGCTAGCTGGGGTGTTCAAACTGGAGAATTAATTCTGGAAAGGAAAACGGTCTCAGTTTTTTTAAAGTCAAACCTCCAAACGAGAGTTGACAGTTTTGGAATATTTTGGAATTCCCAGATGTTCCTTAAGTTCTTCAAAATGACTTCTTCTTTTGTTATGGCCTCGACGATACCATAAGCAACACCGAAATTCTCCCATTTTACTCTAGACTGCCCATGTCGGGTTTTCACCCTAGAGTCTCCTTCTTTCCATTTTTTCATTTTTTTTTCTTAAATGTTTCACCCTGCATTCAAGAAATCAAGACTTATCCAAAAAGATTTTTAACCAGAAAGGAGACCGAAGTCTCATGCATTTCTCTAAGAATAGACTCATCAATTTAAATGACCATGCTCGATCGAAATGGTCTTTTCCAGGTACGTAATGTAGGCCGAGGTTCGAGGTACTGAAAGAAAAGATAAATAGGCCCAAACATGTGTTTAAGGTGATCAAATCAAGGATCATTTCATGAGGAGGATTCTTTTCAAAACATTCGTCTTTTCTGAGCCTTCTCTTTATTCGATGATTTTCATCCGTTCTTTTCTTCCTTTTCTGTTTTTTTTGCTTTCCTTTTTCTTTTTATTTCCCTTTTTTTTTTTTGCATTTCTATTTTGGCAAGGTGAGCCCGTAGTCATTTGGAAGCTCAAATTTCTCTTTGATTCAAGACATTCTTTTTTTTTCGTTTTTGAACCAAGACTTCACTATCTGTGACCCTAAAAAAAATCCTTCTTCGCATTTGCCCCCTAGTGTGGAGGGTGATCCTTGATCGGGGTTGAAAGAACAAAAGTATTCACTAGGCTCAAAAGGGGTAGCAAAAGGATATTTTCTATTTTGTGAGAGGATGATGAAAGATGGCCATTTTTCATCTCGAACACAAGCACGTAAATCGAAGAGTCATTCCTTAGAGGAAAATAATGAAAAGGTTTTTTTTTTCTTTCTTGAAACCGTCTTGAATTTCATAAATGCATGATGTCACACTCATTTTTCTTTTTTCTCTTTTTTTCATTTTTTCATTTTTTCCTTTTTTTTGATGCATGCTCCGAAAATTACTTCATCTTTATCCACCACGTGTCCTCCGTATCTACAAATGATGCACCATTTGATTGGTCATACAAATGAGACTTCGTATCATAACGAGGAATACCTCGAGTCTTTTTGCTCTCCGAAGGGATAAGAAAGAATATGGCTCGAAGACAGCTTTTTTCTAAGAACACGAGAAAATCAGGTTTAATCATTGTTACCCGAGACGTTAATCATGAAGTGACGTCTGGGCAACTCTTGTTTTGTGGTTACGGAAAGGGATGTGAATGGTTTTGGCATAACCTTGACACACATCAATTTACCATGATCTAGATTCTTGAAAAGGTTTCACTTGTTTGAGACACCAAAAAGCTCGATTTTTTTTCAAAAAGTTTGTTCCATTGCTCATAATCTAAATTAGGATCTGCATTTTTCTTATTGCACTGACTATGGTTTCTGAAATTCAACAATATGTTCCTGGAAGCATTGGTTTTTCCAAACTCAAAAGATTCAAGCATGGGCAAGTCCGAAAGAGAGATGGAAGGATGTTGGGTCATTTCTAACATTGATCATCAAAAATCTCAAGATATCTCATCATTTCTTAACGTGAAGAAAGATTTTTCCTTTTAAGAACGCGCTCTTCAAAATCAAGAACTTCTTTAATGTTTATTTTTGCAAATTCAACTTAAAGCACAATAAACACAAAGCCTTTGAAATTCAAAATTTATTTATTTCATGTAGATGCCAACATAAGACAAGTGCTTTCATGATGAGGCATAGAACTACATGCATATTCCTCAACGCTTGCCGACATGCTTTTAAAGGTAACCATTCTCATCCTCCAAACTCGTGGCGGAGAAACCGATTTATGGCAATGCGGATTTCCATTGTTCGACTAGCTCTGGAGTCGAAATGCCATCGTGGACAAAACCTTCAATCTTTTCCTTCAGTTGTCTACATGCTTCAGTTGTCTGCATCTTTCAGTTTTCAAAACTAAGCCGACTTCTTTTTTATTCTCAAGTGTGCTTCATGATGCATGAGCTATGAATGCCGTGAATGTAACACGATGCCCATATGATGCATGTAAGAATAAACAAATTAATGCATGAGTATGTACAATGAGTGACCATGTATGTCACGAATGCAAGACCTTATTGTAATGAATGCAATCACGATGTTGATATGATGCATGTAAAGAATAAATAAAATGATATACTGGTATATACAGAGAATGATCATGTATGTCACTAATGCATTCTACAATGAATGACCATGCATGTTATGATTGCAATATGATGCGAATTTGATTTGTCTAAAGAATAAACAAATTAATGCATGAATATATACAGAAAAATATTAATGATTTGGACTGAACTTGATCATTCAACAATTTTATTGCACAAACTTTGCCCCCAAATTCAATCCGCAATTTTTTTTTTTTTTTTTTTTTGAAAGATATTTTTTTCCGTAAAAATCAAAATATTATTTTCACAAACCAATTTCTATCAAAAACTTTTGTGGTAGTGGGTCTTATTATGCCACTAATGTCCAAATATTTACTCAACACTACCGGTTTGCAATTCTCATTTAATCAACAACAAGTGTTTATGCAACTTCTCAAACGAGATTATTATCACCGTGAAATCAAAAATACAATTATAAATGTAAATGCTTTATTTACAAGTGCATCAATGCATGAAATGTACGAGATGTACGAAAAGAAAAATTTTCATATTTACAAACTCAAAAAGTTAACGAACATTTGCTCCGACAGTATCAACTTATTCAAGCATCACGGTGCCGTCGGAGCGAAAAATGAAACTTATTGCGGGTGGCACGACGTACGTTCATCATTACCCGATTTACAGTGTTCGTTCGGAGTGTAAACAAATAGCGAAAGATCACCATGTTCCTTCCAAATTTCGAGGATATCCGATCGAAAATTCGATATGGCTCTACTCAAGTTCGCTACATGAGGTTGAGTTAGGTTCTAAAAGGCTCCAAATTGCTCCTTACTGTCGCCCGTGAAGGCTAGTAAGGCATCCCGATTTAAAACGGGTTCAATTTGTTGGAGAGATTTTTCGCTAGCCCATGCGGAGGTTATTGCCTCACGAGAGCGTAGGTACTTTTTCTCTCTAAAAGCGTTTCGCTAGCCCATGCGGAGGTTATTGCCTCACGAGAGCGTAGGTACTTTACTTTCACCTAAAGGGATAAAGCTCGGGCATAGAGCTTATGTATGAAATGCACGTGCTCGTGTGTGAGAAGGAAAAGCAAACCTTCGACTATTTGTCTACGACTTTTTATTCTAAACACTCCACGATTTAAAAAAAATAAACGACATAAAAAAAAAATATGAATCAAGAATTAACAAATATCGAAGTCTAATTGCAAGCAAAATAAAAATAAAGAAAGAAAAAGAATAAAGAGAATTAAAATTAAATATCGGTTAAATCCATTAATTCGAGATTTTAAAACAACACATGATCAATTTGTGGCTCGACTCTCAAAAGGGTCCCCAGTGGAGTCGCCAAGCTGTCATAACGGTTTTTTTTGGACCGCTAAGACGAATTTGATGAAAACACAAAAAATGGAGTCGCCACCAATCTTTTTTGCTAGGTGTGATTGGCCACCTATTAAAACCGGTTTTTAGAAAAGTATTTTAAAATTAATTAAAACATTTTGTAAAACCAATTTCGAAGTCCGCGCTTTGAACCAGAGAGAAAACAAAATCGGGTTCGGGAGTCGGTTACGTGCGGGGAAGGATTAGCACCCCCGCAACGCCCGTTTAGAAAACGGTACCACTTGATCACGTGTTATCTTAAATCTCGGTTTAATGGATTTAACATTGGTATTTAAAACTAATTCTCTTTTCCTTTATTTTATTTTATTAAAAAAACATGTTTATTATTATTTTTGAATTTTCTTGAATTATTTTTTTTTAAAATCGAAAGTGAACATAAATTTATTATCGAAAATACTCATTAAATATTCCCGACACTCTCGGTGGTATTTAACGAGATCTTCTCACCTCAAGACATCTCAAGAACCACAACCGTGATATCTTTCGAATTCCGTCGTTGGCAATTTACATTCATTTTTTATTTAAATGCGTATGATGCGAATATTTAAATATCGGATGCATACGGCTTAACATATATCTATAAAATTAAACATGCGACTCGTAATATTAAAAACACGTGCATGGCAAAATATCGAGCACAATAAACATTCGCTCTTTATTCATTTTTTGTATTGATTATTTCTATTTTTTTTTAAAACGAAAACGAATTTTTGTATCGAGCATGTCGCTAAATACTCCCACCACTCGTGGTGATATTTAACGAAATTCTCGCACCTCAAGATATCTTAGGAATCACTACCGTGACGTCCTTCGAATTCCGTCGTCGGTTATTCGCATTTATTAAAAATTTTATTTTTTGAAAATTAAATTAAAATGCTTTTAATAATTATTTCCGAAATAAAAGAAATTATCTATGTAAGAGTAATTCCCGAATCACTCCGATACTTTCGATAGTGTTTCGATTATTATTCTTACTCGGACCATTTCGAAGAACGATCGATACTCTGACCATCCGAGAAAAAGATCCGTTTTTAGAGAATTTTATTTACCGACAATAATTTTAAAAGACATGTATTAATTAAAAATTATTATTTTAATATTTTAAAATCAAAACCAAATAACAAAAATATATCGAATGCTGAACAAAAATAATAAACAAAAATAGTAATGACAATAAATAAGAAAATTAAAATCATACTTGAAAAATGTCGAGAATTAAAATGTCGGACTTGATCTTCGCAAAGTTCTTTGCTCTTTCTCGACCACCTGAAAATGTCAATAAAAAATCAAAACTTCAAAAACGATTATCGTGAATTTTTCTTTAATTTTTTTATTATATTTTTCCCTTTTTTTTTTTAATTTTAATTTTTTTTATTTTGATTTTTTTTTATATTATTATATATTTTTTTAAATTACTATTATTATTATTTTTTCTTTTTTCTTTTCCTTCTTTTTTTTTTCTTTCTCTTTTCTTTTTCTTCTTTTTTTTTGGGGCCCAGAATCAAGGTCTGGGCTGCCAGGATCAGGCCTGGCCTGCTGGGCCAGGTCCGATCCTGGCCCAATTTTTTTTTTTTTTTTTTTTTTTCGGGTAAAGGGAGGGACCCGCGCGGACCCCGGGTCGGATCCGGGTCCAGGCGCGGATCCTCCCAACCTTAAACGGCGCCGTTTCGGCGCCACAAAACGGCGCCGTTTCGGCGCCTTTATCCCTTTTTTTTTCGGGTCGGGCGTGCGGACCTCGGGTCGACCCGCAGGTCCACGCGCGGACCCAGGGACAAAACGGCGTCGTTTTGACGCCGTTTACATTTTTTTAAAAAAATCGGGTGACCCGCGCGGACCCCGGGTCGACCCGCGGGTCGACGCGCGGGTCACCTCGACCCGCTCCCCTAAACGGTGCCGTTTTCGGCACCGTATAAATACCCCCCAATCCCCTTTTTTTTCATTTTCTTTCTTTTTTTTTTTTTCCTTTCTCTCTCTTCTCTTTTCTCTCTCACTCTCTCCCACAGAAACCCAGTTTCCGGCGGCTGGCCACCGCGCCGGCCGCCGTCCACCGTCGCCGGCCGCCGCACGCCGGCGGCCGACGAACTCCAAATTTCATACCCGAGGGGGTTTCGACCCCCTCGTCACGGATCCGGGCTCCGTTTAGCCCGGATCCTCACCGATTTTCGTAGATCTAGGTTTTTTGTTGGTTGCTGTGTGGTTTTTTTTTGTGTTTTCTTTTGCAGGTTTTTTGGTTTCGAGGAGGTGGGGGGTCGGGATCTGGTTTTTTGGTCGTCGGTGGTGGAGGAAGGGGGTCCGAATCGGGATTTCGGACCCCGATCTGGGTTTTTGGTGAACGGGGGGGGGTCCGAACCTGGTTTTTCTTCAAATCTGGGGACCTCCCTCCCCTCCTCCTTGCCTGAGGCTTCGGCCTCTTTTGTTTTTTTTGGTGGGATCGAGTCTGGGGGGATCCGAATCCGGGGTCTCCCTCCTCCCTTCTTCTTCTTTTTTTGGTTGATCTGGGGGTTTTTATGGTGTGGGTGGAGTGTGGGCTGGTGGTGGCGTGTTGGGGTGTCTGTGCAGGGTTGGTGGTGGCTGCCGTGTCTGGTGGCTGGCGTGTGGCAGAGGGCTGTCAGGGGGGCAGAGGTGGCAGGGAGGCTGGTGGCAGAGGGCTGGTTAGGGGATTAGGGTTTGGTTTAGGGTTTCAGGGGTAGGGTTTGGGGAAATGGGCCAGTGGGCCTGGTTTGGGTTTTGGCTGATTGGGTCGGGCTTATGGGCCTGATTTGGGGGTTGAAGGGTTTGGGCCGGAAATGGGCCCATGGGCCTGGACAACAGATTGGGCCTGCTGAATAGCAGGCCCGATTCGTACTTGGTCCGGGTCGGATTCGAATCCGACCCGGACGAAAATTGGTTATTACAATATTTATGTTAAAATATAATAATTAAAATTATATTTATGTCAAAAAAATAAATTAATAAAATAAAAATAAAAGAATTAAAAAATTGTATAAAATATTATTTTGTACTTTTTATTATTCATGTAATTACTTATTTTTAATTTTATTATTTATGTAATTAACTTTTTTTAATTAATCATATTAATTATATAATAATAAAATATATGTATTTCATTTTTAGATGAAAAAAATTTGCCAAGAACAAAAATAGCCTTATATTATTCATATAAAACGAAAAACAATAAGGATAGTGAAAAATGCCCTCCCATCGGAGGACATTTTCCTTGATTGGAGCTTAAAACTCCAATCCAAAGAAATGGCACCAGCACGATGAAATACTGTTCATTGTATTGGTACCATGTTATTCAAACATGAATAACGGTGTGATTGGGGTAAAATATATATTATAATTATATTTATGTTAAAATATAATAATTAAAATTATATTTATGTCAAAAAAATAAATTAATAAAATAAAAATAAAAGAATTAAAAAATTGTATAAAATATTATTTTGTACTTTTTATTATTCATGTAATTACTTATTTTTAATTTTATTATTTATGTAATTAACTTTTTTTAATTAATCATATTAATTATATAATAATAAAATATATGTATTTCATTTTTAAATGAAAAAAATTTGCCAAGAACAAAAATAGCCTTATATTATTCACATAAAACGAAAAACAATAAGGATAGTGAAAAATGCCCTCCCATCGGAGGACATTTTCCTTGATTGGAGCTTAAAACTCCAATCCAAAGAAATGGCACCAGCACGATGAAATACTGTTCATTGCATTGGTACCAACCATGTTATTCAAACATGAATAACGGTGTGATTGGGACAAAAAATCATCTCAACCACACTGAACAGTGATCCCGTTTGAATCCAAATGGGACCTTAGTTTTCCAGGCATGCATTGGCCAATCAACATTTTAATTATGATAATGATAAAGGGTTCACTACTTGTTAGGCTCAATCAGACCAATTTCATGGCCCAATCAATAGGTTCAACAGTTCAAGTCAAAATTTTGGATAAAGACGTCTTTTAACTCCTCAAAAGTCATATCATTTAACACCTCAAATATCACGTGAGATTTCAATTGTTATGACGAGATCATTTATATCATTGACTATTAAACCCCAATCAAAAAGAGATACTGAGCACATTTCAGATTGTTATATAAATAACTCCTATGATCTATGAGAATAACTAATGATACACACTTTAAACACCGTCCGTTCCCTCTTTCATGTTGCCTTTCATTTTTCTCCTCCAGACATTAATTTAAATATCAAACCACGTTTTAAAAATAAAAAATTCTAATATCCTTTTAACTTTTTTTCTCTACAAAATCTCAAATCATCAGGACACTCAAAGGACATCATCAACACTACTGATATATTACTTTATTCAATCATTACCTTAACAGTACTGTCTTCATGTCTTGCTTTTCTTATTCTATACTTAATTTTTATTGCATTATTTTTACTCATATTTCGTCAATTGTTGAATCAATAACTCAAAACATTGTTTAGACTCAAAGCAAGACATGCTTATGCGTGTATTATTAAATTATGAATTTTGCTAATAAATATTTTAAAATATTTTTTAAAATTAATATATATATAATAATATTTTTATTTAGTATATCAAAAATGATAAATTATCAATTATTATATATAATGCAATATTATTATTATAAATAATATATTAATTAATTTTAAAAAAATACTCTAAAAAAAGTAAGAAGAAAAACAGTGAGCTCAATCATTGAAACTTTGAAAGACTTGTCCCATAGAACTTAATCGTCAAAGCAAAAGTACTGAAATTAATTGTCAAATGGATTTAGCCAATTAGCCATGAAGATCTCCGTTGAGTAAAATGTTTACCATAGTTGGATGGTTTAGGACTTAAAAGAATGTAATTTAGTTTAATCAATTGCTTAATTCATTGATAAGCATCAAACTAGATTGAACCGATATTTAAAAATTTTATTAGTAAATTTAATAAAATAATATATATTATTGTAAGATATAATAAAAATATTTAAAAATTAATATAATAAATAATATATTCGTCAATTTTTGAATTTTATTTGTAAAATTTAAAAATTTTATGAACATTGTATAAAAAATGGACTCATAAATTAATAATTAATTATTCAACAATCCAGCCTAATTCATTAAGATATGAATGTATTGAGCTCACTTACCAAAAAGAACAGAAAAAAAAAAAAGCAAAAATAACAGTGAGCTGAGCTCAATTATTCACAACATGACACAATAAAAGAGTACCAAATTAACCACAGTACAGCAAGAGTCCCACACTCATGAAATTCCTATACAGTTTGAAGGAACCAAGAAAAGTTCTCTTCAGCTGCTTTATTCCCTTAACCCGTCCTATGAATAAATAAAATGTTACTAAAACAAAGCAAAATGCAAAATGCAAAAAGCAAAAGCAAAAACAAAAGCAAAAGTGTTTTTAACTGTTGACAAATGCACATTGCTTCCTAACCTCACCTTCTGATCCTGTCTTAACGTTAATCCGACCCATTTTCTCCATAGACTTGGCAAACTCAGCGTAGAAAAAGTTTTGGGGACTTGAAAGGAGTTGGTTGATGAGAGCCAAGCTAGTTGTGTTGGTAGTTAAAGCAGCATCGGATTGGAAAAGACCCCTTCTTTTGGTTAACAGAGTGTAGTAGCTAAGATCAAAGGTTTTACGACTTCCAGGATCCATCTCAACTTTTGAGTTGTCACTCGGTGTTTTACACTTGTTTGCCTTGAGATTATCAGCGTATTCACTGTCAAGGGTTGGGTCGACGCCACCAGGGCCGGTGGAATTGTACAATCGGCTGGGTGAAAACGCTTGGCAATGAGCTATGCCGATGGTGTGAGCACCTGAAACAATTCAACAAATTGCAGATGATATTAATAATGTTGAATATTGTTGGAATCAGAAGAAAAATGTTCATATATTACTAATTACTTATAATATTATACCAGATAGCAGAACCAAGTCTGTTGTATCAAGTCCTTGGTTATTGAAAAGTCTAAGGAGATTAGTGAAGTTGCTGGTTGGTGCTGGAATGTTGTTATTTGCTTCAGTGACATTTGAGATCACCCCATCTCTTCGTCCTGTTGGAACTTTCCAAAATGGACCTCCCTGTTTCCCCACCAAATGAATACCAGTTGTTAATTAGAAATGAAAATCCAGGCAATATATTATTAACTTCGGGGCACTGATTTACTTACTATAGTTACGACTGAGTCCCTTGCGATCAAAGTAACGATATCAGCACAAGAGACGACGCCAGGGCATTCAGCTTCAAGGAGGCTCTTCACTCTATCAATGAAATCAAAGCCCCTTAGTGTTCGATTTGGAATAGCATTCTTTTCGCCGGATGTAACGTTTAGAAGCACAGATGCATCACAGCCCTGAAAAAAGCAAATCTTCATAACTCAGTCCTTTGGATTCTAATTTCTAAACAGAGAGAAAAATAGCTAAAGTTTGATAGATATAAATATACCCTGACAAAGCAATCATGGAAGTGCATTCTTATGAAGGTGGCTGCCAGTGATGGGGCATTGGGGATGTGCTTTTTAACATAGTCTTGCACAATCTTCTCAGCTTTCGGACAGCTTTTAGCATAAAAGTTAATCTGCAATTGAGCATGAGTTGAGCCTATAAATGCTAAAAGACCAACAACGACAATAATCCTTAAAAAGCCTGTTCCTGCCATCTTTGACGACAGAAATTTTGGAAAATGTTGTTTCAGTTCCTGTTCAGGTTCTATGGGAAAAACCTCTTTGAAAGAAAGCAAAGTTTGATGTTGTTTAGATTTAGAAAACAAGGCAAGTTTTATAGACTTTGATTTGAGCTACTATAAAATAAAAAAATTAAAAACAGAAAAGTAAGATATTGAAGCTCTTTATTCGCGTTACCTATCTTAAGATCTCCTAAAACATAATTTACTAAAAAGCATGAAATAAAAAATATGATTAGTTATGCCTGTCTCTTACCTATCAAAAAAGCAATGACATAGGATTCATTGTGGAACATCTCGGTGGGCGCATTTTATCCTAGTAAAAAATGTGTTACGCGGAGATTAAGTTTATGTTTATCCACATGAATAGAAGTCTTAATTTGATTTAAGTTGATTAGAATTAATTAGGACAATATTGCATACTATGTTATTTGGATTTTTAAAAAAAAAAATCGTATCCGATATTTGTGTCCGGCACATATTCGAGCATGGGTACGGGAGTATCATCTTCAAAATATATGAATTTTTTTTAAAAAAAAATTGAATATATCCGTGTCGAAAGCATATCTGTATCCGATATTCATCTCTTGTTTGAGTATTTAAAAACACAAGTTTTGGAACAACTTAAAAAAGTCCACACATGATCTTACTTTAATTCTTATTATATGATTTTAAGAAGTGTTTTTTAAAAATATATGGATTATTTTCCTTTAAGGTAAGCTTAATTACCGTTGTAATTAGTATACGTGGCGGCTAATCATGTTACGGATGCAGATTTGGTGGATTTTGATATTGATGTTAATCAATGGCACACTAAAATCATGTGAGATAAAAACAAAAGGAGAATAATAGAGTAGAATAAAATGAATTGGTTCACCTGCTCCATGGCTATGAATATGATAATCATACACATTTTGCTTTGGAGCTGTCGGTACAATTTTGTATTCAATAAGTGGGTACTTGCTTGGCTGTTTCCACTCTTTTAATTTATAGCTGACAATATTAGATTGGGTTAAGACGTAAAACTTGGATTTCATCAAGAATAAAGTTTGTCAACATGCTTTAAGTTTAGTTAATAATACTTCATGCAGATGCCTAGAACATAAATAAATAAAAAAAAACAAAGAAAAAGAAAAAGAAAAGCAGTGAAATACAATAAAATAATGATCTAATTATATTTCAGTGGGAATTTTTATTAATTTCACAACAATTTTGGAATATGCCTTAGAGCATATGCTGGATATATACCAAATAATATAGTGTTCGGTTCAGGGAGCAAATTTTAACAAAAACTCGACCTATATAAAGGAAATTAAAAAAATCTCCAATTTCTGGGGATATATGAGAAGAGAGAATGTTTTGTTTTTGGTTGTATCTCTCTGTTTCAGCTGGCAATAAACATAAGAAATTATATATATATATATATATATATATATATTCTCTTCCATGTATGCATCATTTTATCACATTGAGCTAGCATATTAAAATGTGCTAAATTAGATAAATATATATATATATATATATATATATATCAGATTGGGCTGAAGTTATAGCAGTCAAATAAGATTGACATAATTATTTTCATCTATAAGAAAATATCACTAAGGATTTAATAATTTGAATTGGGTAAAGAAAATAAATACAGTGAAAAAGGTGTCAATGAGAAATGTAAGTACAATTATGATTTCTTTGGATCTTTTGTCACTAAAAAAACTTTCATATACTGACGATATGAATATTATTTTCAATATAAAAGGTGAAAGTCTTATATTTAATTTGATTGATAAATGTATAATTGAAATACCGTAATAAATTAATAAAAATATTTGATTTAATGATAAATGTTTATATATATTTAAAAAAAATTGAAACTCGATTTTTCTAAATCCTTAATATAAAAAATATCAAATTGCAAATTAATAAAAATTGGTCGCAGTGAATTCCATTTCGTTCACATTTTCTTTTTCTCAACTTTAACTATTACACTCAAGTAATTGGATTTAGCATAGGGCAGTAGTTAGTAGAACTTATGATTATATAATCTTCAAGAAATTGGGTAGAGTTGAGTTTACTACTAATTAATATGATAAACTTACGATTCAAGCCATATCGATTGGGTTTTATTTTATTTTTTTTTTAATTTTGGAATAATAATTTATCATGATCAATTCGGGCAGTGGTGGACCATGATAATTGTAATTTGTAAACTTGACACGACTGAGAAAACTCCTTTGGGCAAACATGGTTGCCACCATGGAGAACATGTCATGGGAGCTAAGCAATTGAAGACACACAAGGAAGCTTCATGTTTTCTCTTCATTATTTTCTCCCATTTTCGCCTTTTTTGTTTTTTCTTTCTTTTCTAACTGTCCCATGTAGACCTGTTCATAAGCCGGGTCGAACTGTGACTCAAAATTTTCTTTCTTTATCCAAGTCTGTTTTGGGCTGGATTCCGACTGGCCCGAAAATCCGTTTCATTGTTAAAAAATATTTAAAAAATACTTTTATATATTTTATAATTAAATTAAAATAAATTTTTTATTTAATAAATAGTAATTCAGACTAAGCGGATAGCTCAATCTTTAGACAGGTCTAGCCATGAGACATGCATGCCTACATGATATGATATAAATTTATCTTGAATTTTAATCAGAAAAATTATCTCATATATTATTATTGGAATGACTATCATATGTCTCAGAGAAAGTATCTTCTTTTGTAATAAGAAATATATTGTTTTTTATCATATTTACTTTTATTTAAAAGTAGTAAATGATGGAAATTTAATTTATAAAAAATAATATATTTTTTATTACAAAAGAAGATGAATTTTTAACTTTCATTAATAAGAAAAATTGTAATATTACTTTTATTTTGAAGAACCATATAAAAACTTGGTAATTATAAATAATTTCAATTCATATTTATTAATCAAATAATCTTTAAGTCCATAAAGATTAAAGAAATAGAAAAAAAAAACACAAAAAATAAATGATAATAAAATCATAAAAGTAACCATTGGATTTTGTTCATAAATATATAGCATGTAAATATCTACCAATGTAAATAATAATAATAATTAGACAATAAAATTGTTGAAAAAAAAAAAAACCCATTAACCAATAGCATGGATTGTGTTGCTTTTGATTTATCTATGTTACAATTTAAGAAATAAAAAGGTGGTACTTTATTTCTTTCTCAAAGCTTGCAGCTTAAAGCTACTTGTCTCTTAAACAAATCAAATTCCCTAAATTTTCTTTTCCTTTTTTTGAAGATGGAATCTCGAAAACTTTAATTTTGGAATTAAAAGACACATAAGAACATGATTTAAGTATAAATTTAGGGCACTTTATTCTATCAAATAATCATAAGAACATGACCTGAAAGATTCGCTCTAAATTAAAGAATGACCAGCCAATTGAATCTATCAGTACATAACTTGAATTTTCTTCTCCATTTTTTAATTTTTTTAGCATAAAAAAGTCATAATAAAAAAATATTATAAATATTAAGATTTGAATTCTAAGTATACGTAATTTTATAAGCAAAGATCAATTATTAGAGTTCATTAATTGTGAAATTAATAATATGTCAAATAAAAATAGTACTTACATATATATATATATATTTTGATCAACAAGAAAAACTAAAATTTTATCATAATTTAAAAAATGTTTTAATTTGTTTAAATTATTTAAATTCTGTATATTTTATTTATTTAACAAGATTTACAAATATATTAATTTAAATTGATAAATTGTAGAAAATCTTATCTAAATCTTGCTGTTATTGATATATATATATATATATATATATGTTAAACATTTTTTGTTATTATGTTAAACATTACTATGCATAAATTCTAGCATTTTTGTTTTTGTTTTTCCTACATAGATTAATAGAATTGCGTGTTTGATTATTAAGGTAAAAAATTTGCTCTCGTCACTTAATTAAAAAAGAACAACATAACCTAAAAGACATTTTAAAGATTTGATAATTAAATGACATAAAAATGATATAAAAAATAATTAAAATAGACACAAAATATGATAATATATAATTAAAAAAAATACGAATACGATATAAATATATAAATGTATTAAAATTTATATAATACGAATTATTAACATGTTAAAATTTATATAAATATAAAATATCTTAAACATGATAGACCTGCTCAAGGATCGGACAGCCTGTCCGATCCGTATTAGACAGGGCTTAGACAAAAGTTTTAATGATTCAGATTGATCGGAATCACTGTTTAAGTAATAAAAAATTATTTTTTATTTAAATTTAATTATAAAAATATTGATATTAAAATAAAAATAAAAATAATTTTTTATTAATATTGTGATCAGTAATTCAGGCCAACGAATTGACTCAAACCTATCCAAAACTTGAACCTGAATAAATTTTTATTTTTTTTTATCGAGCTGCAACCGGCCCTACCCGACTCATATACAAATTAAGGCCTCATTTAGCATTGTTTCTGGCACAGCTTTTGAGATCAAAAGCTGCTTTTCACCGCAAACGCAATGCTAAACAGATAAAAAAATTTGACTTCTGCTGTTGAAACTATGGTTTGAAAAGCTAAACCAAAAAGCCAAAAAATATAGCTTTTGGGATTTAAAATCTGACTTTTGGATAAAATGACTTTACTATCCTCACATCTCTACACTTTTATTATTTTAAACATATCTTTTTTTGACATTTCAATTTCCTATAACACTTTTTCACAGCAATGCTAAACACTTAAAAGTTTTTAAATCATACTTTTTCATCACACTTTATAAACACAATTTTTTCAACTCAAACTTTTTTCAATCCAAACTTTTTTCAACAACAATGATAAATTAGCCCTAAAACATTTATTATAATATAATAAAATAACATAAATATGACTAAATATACAGATTTCTTAATTTCGCTAAAACCGAGAACAATCTCCTTGATTTGATCCTTTCGTCTCGCTAAACGTTGGGGAAAGAGAAAGATTTATTAGGACAAGAAAAAGAAAGAAAAAGTTTTACTCCTATTCCTATTATCCTATAGCTCTACGACACTAATTAATATTATATTATGTATAGTAAAAATAAAGGAAAAGAAAAGTCATGGTTAACCAGCTGCTTTTCAATGCAAATAATGGATTATTCAATGACAAAAGCCAAAAATCTAGGCTGTCTAGTCATTGTCGGCACTTGCTTCTATTTAAAAATACAATTAATTAAGCTTCATATAATTTGAGAGCTCTCGTTTTTTAAGGAGTATTTTTAAGATATATTTTAGGTCAAATTGTCCTCTCAGTTCTTAGAACTCACGGATTTAATTTTTCTATTTTAATTTATCATAATTATTTTTTTGTACATCAATTTTTTATTAATTCAAATCTAATTGATAATTATCATTAATTTTTATTGTTACTGTATTTGACGTATCATTTAATTTTATGATGTAGATGTTGATTTTTTAATTTAATTTTTTTATCAAATTTGTATTGATCTATATTTAATGACATGAAATTATTTTGGTAAAAACTTTTTTTTTACCGCATGTAATATACAAAATAAGTTTAATAACTAAAAAATAAAAAAATAATTTTATTTTTAATTAATTGTTTTATTTTATTTTCATAATTTTTCTTTCTCTCTCAAATAAAAATATTTGTTCTTTTGATTTTCGTTAATCAAACGCTAAAAATTCTCAAATAAAAAAATGAACAAATTACAATCATAACCCATCTTTTTCATCATCTTAAAACATACAAAAACATAATTGGTCTTTTGATTTTCCTTTTTTTTACCCCTTCCTTTTCCCTTTTAAATTCCAATTTCTCTACAATCAAGATCAAATTTGTTCACACAAAAAAAAAAACCCAGAATTACAGCTTTAAGTTTATAAACTTAAAGCATAGAGTTTCTAATCGTAGGAAAAATCCCACATTTCATAACAGATTAAAAATCCCAAATTTAACAAATTTTTACAGTATCAATATCAAATCCCACTGGGGTCGACCCAAGGGTTCTTCAACAAAACTTCTGTAGACCAACGATAGCCCATCAGCCGTCCACCCAAACCCAGCCCCGATACTAACTCCAAACAAAGCTACCGCGTCGACGGTAGCTTCATTCAACTTTTTCTGGAATAGGATAGAAACAGCCAAAATTCAATTAGATTTCATCTCAATATCTATATTCAGTGTCAGAATCATCCCCAGGAAGGAGGCGGCAAAGGCAACAATGAAGTGAGGTTGCAAGGTGACTAAGTTATCGAATTTATCCTTCGTTACATTGAATACCTGGGTCAGACCAGCACCTATCAGACCCAGAGGACGCTGCCTCTATTTGAAACGAACATCAGAGTTGCAAAAAGTGTTGCTTCATTCGACTTTTTACCATTTGGTTTCTTCTTGTCATCTTCTCCAACCACTTTTTTGCTCAAAAGAGGACTCGATTCCTCATTGTTGTTGCTGCCATTGTTAGGGTTAGGTCTTTGATTTGGGAATTTTTAAGTTTGCTTCTGGTTTGAGAGAAAAAAGGAAAAATATGAAGAAAAAAAAAAGTTTAAAACAATTAATCAAAAATAAAATTAAGTTTTTTATTTTTTTAGTTATTAAAATTATTTTATATATTATATGTGACCAAAAATTTTTAGTTTTTACCAAAATAATTACATGTCATCAAATACATACTAATGAAAATTTGATAAAAAGTCAACATCATAAAATCAAATGACACGTTAGCTACATTAACGACAAAAGTTAACAGAAGTTATCAATTGAACCTAAATTAATAAAAATTTAATGTACAAAGAGTTAATTATGATAAATTAAAGTAGAGAGATTAAATTCATTACTTTATTATAGTAAAGGGATTGGCCATACAATTTGACCAATATTTTAAAAGTAACTTTAAAAAATATCTTAAAACACTTGTTAACAAAATTTATTTTAAAATTAATTAATATATTATTTATAATAATAATATTGTATTAAATATGGATGTGATAAATTTGGACATAATACGATTATACGAAAATAACGACACAAATACAATATGAAAAAAATAATTAAAATACGACACAACATAAAAGAATAACACGAACATGTGAAAATTTATATAAAACAAATTATTAATACATTTATATAAATATAATATTTTAAATACAATTATGATACGTGAAAATATATACGAATACATGAATAATCAAATCTAATTAAATACAAAAGTTAAATTTCATTTTCCTATTTTATTTTTAAAATTTCCCTCTATTTAATTTCTAATTAGAAGCATTAATTATAATTATAATTTTGTTAATAATTAAAAAAAATTAATTGAATAAGTTAAATTTCATTATTTTATTTTTTAAAATCAATATTTTAAATTTATTCCTTATATGAGTTTTATTATTTCATCAAAATCAATATTCTAATTAGAAGCAAATTGGGAATCTTTATTCTAGTAGTCGATAAATTTGCGAAAAAAACAATAATTTGTGTACTTCATGATGCTGAGGTAATTTTTACCCATCATATACATAATTAATTTCATTCGTCTCAACGTAAGTGATCTTAAGTTGAAAACCTATCAATGACTAATTATTGAAGTTAATATCGATTAATGCATGATTCCCTAAATAGGATCCAGATTTATTGTATAAAAAAAAGGAAATACGTACACACATATAAAATTAACACTAATTTTTTTGTTCTTATCAAAAAACAAAGTAAATTAGTAACATAAAAACAAAATAATTTTTGAAAAATAAAATATACTATAGTACTATGTAAAAGTGTTGAAATCACTTTTAATTCCACATATATACTAATCAAGAATTTGTTCAAGTAAATCAAGGTTTCAACCAGAGATATACATGGGCTCGACCAGGCCATGACTCGAATTTTCTTAAAATCTTTTATCCAAGCCTGACCGAGACTTGGTCCGAACGACCTGTTTTATTGTTTAAAAAAAATTTTAAAAAAATTTTAAAAATATTTTTATTATAATATTTTTATTATAATATTTTTTTATTAATAAATAGTAATTTGAGCCGAACTGAATTGATCTGAATTATTAAAATCTATGTCCAAACTCGACTCAATACTAGTCAAATTTATCGGACCGAGCAGATAATCCAATCTTAAACCGGTCTAGTTTTAACTTTCAAAATATCATATTTTTTTTTATCATATTTTATATATGGAACACTTTTCTACCGCAACAAGGCTTAAGTTTTGGAGGGAATAATAGCCAGCAATTTTTGATAAAAGGTCCATTTGAATTCTCGATCAAAGACGTCCATCGCATTAAAAATATCATTTTATGTCTGAATTTTCTTTGAATGAAGATCCAAAATGGACTCATAATATAGGTACACAAGTAATTAATTAACTAACAAATAAGCAAGAAAAGGCCATGGATTTTTTTGAGTTGGAAAATAGTTGGAATCATGTAATATATAGAGAGAAAATTAAGCATATTAATTGGAAAAGCCGTAGCCATAAATTATACAAACAATACAAATTTTGTTGCAAATTCATTCACACCTTAATCTCCTTTTTTTTGGGCCAAACATTCCCATGTTAAATATTAATTAAGAGAGAGAAGGTTTTCAATTAATTCACCAAAGCACAATGTTTCCTAATTTCACCTAGCTTACCAGTGAGGGCTCCAACTTTACCCATCTTCACCATTGACACAGCAAAATCTTTTGCAAAAGTAGATCCATGGGTAGAACCCTGAAGGAAGACATAAGCTTTAGTCTCTGCATCATCGAGAAGGGCAGCATCAGATTCGAACAGCCCTCTTTTTTTAGCTACGAGAGTGAAGTAATCTTCGTCGAAGGTCTTGAAACTTCCAGGGTCCATTTCCACCAGTGTTTTGGTGTCTCCAGCCTTGCATTTTTGCTTCAGTTTAACGATGTAATTCGGATCCAATGATGGGTCGGTGTCACCTTTGCCACTGAAATTGTAGAGCCGATTGCTGAATCCATTGCAATGAGATGTCCCAATTGTGTGTCCTCCTGTATAATTAAAAAGACCACAAATTACAATCTCATTAAAAATTCTTAACTAAAATGTTTTGTTTAAACATGGGATTTTAAATTTATCACCCTATCATGACTCAATATTATTTTTTTTTTTTTGTTGTACTACGTACTTCAATTTTATTGAAATTTTAGGTAATATATACTTTCAATTTCTTTTATTCATCTATAAGTAATAATGAAATTGGAATACTATGTTAATTAAAGCAAGTAGTAGATTTTTTTATGGGTCGATTTATCCGTCCAAACCCGAAGACCCATCCAATATTTGTAAGGATTTGGATAGAAATGTTAGATCTAAAAAACGGATTTAGGTAAAAAAAAAATGAGACCCGTTTTAAAAAAGGTTGGGCCTTGCCCTTGGGTAACATTTTTTGCTCAGGCTCGACCTGTTTTACTATTAATTATGTAAAATTTAAAGAGAGATCTATCTTTCTATATAAACATTGGGACAAGTTTAGGTAATGTCTTTATATAACTGGATCGGGTTTGAGCATAAAATTTTGCTCATATTTTGGATCGGACCGGATCGGATAATCACAAAACGTTTTAATATCTTGTCTGGATCCGATCTGAACCATGCATAGTCCATGGACAAATCTAGCAAGTAGCATTTTAATTGATTTTCGTCGGTTCCATTACTTTTTTTGGTCAAAAACTAAAAAATTTGAAAAATATGATAAAATATTCAATGAAATAGAAATTCAATTATATTGACTTATAGTATAGTGATGAATTTGGCCTAAATCCCAAAAAACAAATAAATCGAAAAATACCTGATAGAACCGCCAGATCTTTCATGTTTAGACCTTTAGCAGCAAACATTTGTTTGAGTTGTGTTATATTGGCAAAAGGAGAAGGCAAGTCTGAGAAGACCTCAGTCAAAATTGAAACTCTTCCATCTCTTCGTCCAAGAGGAACTTCCCAGAAGGGTCCATGTATCTGGAAATGAATTTAAGCAAATGGGATGACATATTACTTTTGTTTGATAAAAATTTAGAGAGATAAGGCAGATAATGAGAGGTTTAATAGTTCACCATGGAAACTGAATCTCGAGCTACTAAGGCAACGATATCTGCACAAGAAACCACACCAGGACATGCTTCTTCGACTGCAGATTTTACAGCATCAATCACATGGTAACCTCGTAAAGTTTGGTTGGGGAGTGCATCTTTCTCAGATTGGTTGGTCTTAGTGGAATTTAGAAGAACCGAACCATCACATCCCTGAAAAACATCAACTTGTTTAAATTGTATTGATTTTGATGGCCATATAACACTACACTTTGAAATCAAGTGCTCAATTCAGTTAATTACTCTATAATCATCTATGTTACCTGGACTCGGGTTAATGTCAAAGACGGTATGTATCCGACATGAGTATATACTCAATTTTTTCTAAGTTTTTTTTTATATATTTGGAGAAATATCATAGCTCATAACCATGTCCGAAAATGTGTCAGACACAAATGTTGAATGCGAATACTTTAAAAAAAAAAAATAGTCCGGGTAATATATATAATAACTTACTCTAACGAAGCAGTCATGGAAATGCAGCCTGAGCAAAGGAGCAGCAAGAGTTGGTGCTTGAGAAATGATTCGATTAGTTGTCTTCCAGATAATAGACTCTGCATTTGGACAGGTCTTGTGGTAATACCCGAGCTTCAAGCCCTGTGCATTGCTTTGGTCTAAGACCAGAAGAACAAGAATCAGCTGAAAAAGGAGAAAGGAAAGAACCCTTTGGCCTGTAGACATTTTCTCTTGAGGAGATTATTGGTCGACAATTAATGGGTTATATTTATAATTAAGCTTAGTCCCTAGCTTACTTCCTTTTAAACATGTCATGAGGGTGCAAAACTGGCACTAGATATTTGTTTATGATTGATTTGATAAGGTTAACAAACCAAAGAGCTGACTTCTAAAATATATCACAGAGAAGGGAATTTAAAAGCATATATATCTCAACTTGTATATAAAGTTTCATTTTTGTATCACTCTTTTTCTTGTTTTAGAAAAAAAAATCAATGCAAAATACTGTCTACAAACAAGATATACAATATTAATTAGCCAATGTATACCAAAAAGAAAAGTTGGCTAGACAATGAAAAAAAAAAATTTCTGCTTTTGATTAGTATATATTATATGCAAATTAATCTATTCTCAATTCCATCCTCAAGATTGCATATGGAAATGTACTCAATCTCACCATTAATCTTGCCATTAACATATTTTAGAAGTTTAATTGATAGTTCATAGCATTTGAGGATGCACTTATTCTTGCATTTTTGTGCATATATCAATAAATATTATCATATGTATATATATACTTTCTAAAAAAGGGATTATTATACAACATATAAAAGGATAATTTGCATGCACTTAACATATGATAATTGAACACAATAATATGAGAAATATCCAAGTTGTTTAAATATTATTGCTGTAGTGTAAACTAGTTTTTCTCGCACATTTCGCAGATATATTATATATGAACTTTTGTCGTGGAGAAATTATAAGTTCTAGGAGTAAAATATACAATTTTACGTTATATTTAAATGATTAGAGGGAGGAATTCTCACCGCATCATCCCGCGTGTTATGACTGTATGTGGTCTTAATAAATCCAAACTTAATTTTTTTTTTTAAAGTCATGATTTTGGGATCTATGTTATATAAGTAATTCAGAACATTTTTTACACAATATAAGCTCAGACCATATATTACAAGAGCTAATTAAATTAATCATATATATATATATACTAAAAATTCTCTTGCATCAAATAGTAATGATAATAATAATAAAAAAAAATAGGGAAAAGTATGAAAATACAAAAAGCAGGTGCAAATTTAATATGTAATAGGAGATATACAGAGTAAAAATTATTGAAAAAGATATATATTTATTTTTGTTACATATATATACAATGAAGTCGAGGAAAGAGAGAGGAAAAATATATGATTGCTGGTTGTCTATCAATCTCAACTCTCAAAATGCAACTATATATATATATAAGCTGTAAAAGCAGAGATTGGTTGAGCTTTGATAAATTATATACCTAAGTATATGTTAGCAGTTAGCTCTCAAGGAATCTTGTATTAATTAACGATCAGTTTGTTGATAATAAATAAATAATGTAATTTCCCAACTTGAATTTAACTTCTCTGATTGGCAGTCAATGTATTTGAATTGATTGACACCTCAACCAACAGAGATATATGGTCATGATTAATTTCCAATGGAAAAATGACAAGGTTTACTCGCCCAAAATAAGACAAAATGATGATGGTGAATTCGTAACTAATTAAGGAAAACATTTTAGTTTAATATTCACCCATTATCACTCATTCAAGGCCGGTTCCCGGGTTAAAATCCTATTCTTTATTTTTTTTTAATATATTTATTATTATCATTTAAAAATTATATTTATAAATGATGATTAAAGTTGTATTAAAAATACTGAATCGATAAATAATTAAGGGAAGCGGGACTCAGTCTTTTGTCCATGAAGAAGTTAAATAATGGGCAACAATTCTGACTTTTCTTGCTGCCAAAGTAAATGACAAATGATCCTTTGCTGAAGCCAAGCTCTAAATTTTTTTCCAACTATTGACCAAACCAGCTCCCCTCCAATTCATCTCATATAGCTGAGTTCACTGTACAGATTCCATCCCAACAACTACACCATGAAAATTTTGGTTGGTCCATATATATATATATATATATATATATATATATAGTTTAATTAATTAGTCTATAAAACAGCTGTTAAGACTTAAGAGTCCGTCGCAGTCTGATTATTAGAAGAATCTGAGGCTCCTTTTGTACTATTATTTGTTGGTTTGAGTGAGATACTATAACACCTTTGAGGGGGGCCTGCTGGGCAGCCATGGCCTAGCAGCCTCCTAACGGCTAGGAAACTTAATCAGTATGTGTATTAAGACGCCATCTCAATATTTTAGCCAATGTAAATAAGAAAAAAAGAGAAAAAAAAAAAAAAAACCAGAATTCTGCTTAATTAGGCAGCAATCGCTTTCACTCACCCAGAAAAAAAAAACATTAAATTCTTTTTTTTTTTTAAGCTTTTGAAAGAATCATATATGAAAATTAGGAAAATATCGTACCATATGTGATTCTTAGTTGCTATTATGTAACATTTAGCTAAGTGCAAGGTGCAAAAATCAACCTGAAACCTACTTATATCTTAGAGGTGATTATGCACCGGTCAGGTCGGGTTAGAATAACTTTTTGCTTGCTTAGACTTGGGTCAAGCTTAAAAACTTATTTTACTATTTAAAATATTAAATATTTTTTTACATTAATATCCATATATTTTTATTATTAAATTTAAATAAATAAAATATTTTTTTTATTTAAACAATAATTCTAACCGAGATGGACCGATCAAAATTACTAAAAATCTATTCCAAATCCGGCCCAATTTCTTGTAATAAATCTAAATTTTCCTTTCCCCATCAAACTAAATCTAAAGTTTCCTTATATGTACCAAAAAATCAATAAATAAAATGATATTCCTAATAATAAGTAATAAAACAAGGATGCATGAGACTATTGTCCTTTGTAATATACACCTAACTAGTTTGTGACCCGTGGGATGCACGAATTAATTTTATTTATTTCTATAAATACATAGAATAATTTTGTGTAACCATTTGCATATTGAAAAAATATATAATACATATAATATAATATAAATATTAAATAAAAATATGTTTTTTTTATTAAACAACTTAAGTTTTAAAAAATGTTAAAATTCTGAACATATTTTAAATAATATTTGAGAAAGAATAAAAATATCTAAAAAATAATATAAATAGTATCATTGAGCACATCAACATAATTTTGAAATATAAACTAATTGTTATAATTTGAGAAATTAATTTTCTTCAATTTTCATTATCTTCATCTTGTGCAATCATTTTTGTACACCTGCTGATTTATATAAATCTAAGATAAGTTAGATTTATTGAGAAGTAATACTATGAAAGGGTGCAATTCATTCTTAACATACATATATATATTTGATAAGTGAATAGATAGGAGTTAAACCTTAATAGATTTAGTAAATTGTTAAATTGAAGATAAGTGTTTTAATAGTTTTTTGTATATATTTGATAATTAATAGATAAGATTTATTAATTATAAATCTTAACAAATAAAATCATTTAAAATTACGTAATATATAGCAAATCACATATATATATATAATTAAATGGTAAAGATTTTAATATATTTAAAAACGTAAAGATTTTTAAATGTTAAGATTTAATATAATTTATCTAAAAAAATTATGAATTTATCTTAAAATTTTTAATTTATCTAAAAAAACAAATTATGAGAAAATTAAATGTGAGATTTTAATATATTTAAAAACGTAAAGATTGTGTTCACACAAACAAAATTTAATATAATTTATCTAAATAACAAATTGTGAATTTATCTAAAAATTTTCAATTTTGAATAGATTTCAATCTT
Organism: Fremontodendron californicum; assembly: GCA_030761205.1. Classification (NCBI taxonomy): domain Eukaryota; kingdom Viridiplantae; phylum Streptophyta; class Magnoliopsida; order Malvales; family Malvaceae; genus Fremontodendron; species Fremontodendron californicum. The sequence goes on from JAULJL010000013.1 coordinate 27,081,468, forward strand.
GAATTTAAATAATTTATTAAATAAAATTATCTAATCATTAACATATTACCTAAGGATCCATATCAGTAAACACTTATCCCATCAACATATACTTTGTTATATTATATATATATATATATATTTATTTGATTTAAGTTTTCAAAATAAAAGAAAAATGAGGTGGGTATGTTCTTATTTATAAGGATTAGGAAGGTACGAAACAGTCAGGTGTGGTGTGAATTACCAAATTCAAGAAATATAAAGGAGCTTTTTATTTGGAACTAAATCGGCTGCATTTGGTATAGATGGGTATTATATGCACAATAAGAACATGTCGTGGAATACTTGTTATGAAAATGTTTCGATATATCTCATGTTTGTTTTTTATTATTTAGGTTTAAGTTTTGACCTTCTCTTCAATTTTGATATATGTGAGTTAATAATAAATAACCTGAAACCATTTAAAAAGAAAAACTCCATATTGAAATTCACACTTTATCTTGTTAAATGCAATTTTTTTTTAAATAAAAAAAAAGTTTTAAATCATTTTACTCATTATTATAACTTTTAAAATGATAAAGTTGATAACTTTTAAGTTGATAAGCTTCTTTTTAAAAAACAAATGAAAAGGGATATAGCTTTTTAATTGATAAATTATTATTAATTTTTGGATTTAATATATTTTATAAGAAAATGTTTAGATATTTTTTGTATGGTTTAAATTAGGAAATATTCCTATATATCTCATTTTTTTTTTTAGATTTAAGTTTGACCTATTAATTAAATTTTATGTGAAAACAATAATTGAATTTTTGAAGATAAATATATAATATTAATTTTCTAGTTGTTGTTTGTTTGGTAGTTGTTGAAGATGTTCTTTTTTAAGGATTGGTTTGAATTATTTTTATAAAAAAATTTTTTAAGGAAAATAAAAGAAAAATGATGTGGGATGTTCTTACTTATAGGAACTAGAATAATACTCACGGGATGCTGCTAAAATTCAATGTTAAATATACGTTGATAATATTTTTAAAAACTAACGTTAACAATCAAACAAAAAAAAGTGAACTAATATTCAATAAAATAGCAAAAGAAAACTATCGTAACAATCTAAACAATAGAAGCAAAAAAGAATTGTTGCAACAATCTAAACAATAAAAGATAACTTAATATCAAATAACTTGGGCAAACAATCAAGCACATTCAGATTTTCATTGAGAGTCTTGGTCAAATACAAAGTAAGTTTAAATATATCAAGCACATCCAATTTTCACTTTATAGTAATCAAAAAGACTTTAAATATATGCAAATAATAAAAGTTCTAGCATAATTCTATTTCTATATCAAAGTTAACAAAACTATAAAGCAAGAAAAGAATTCCAAAAGAACTAAGTAAATGTGGTTATCAATAGGCTATAAATCATGGTTGCAAGAATCATCAAAAAGGAACACATGAATATTAGCAGATCTGTACAGGAGAAAAACTATAGGTGCATAAGGGTGGTGACAAAGTTGTTATCAAACATAGCAAAAAAGTAACATTTCATTAACATCAGTTCGCCATTGGTAAGAATGACATTATTTGAAACAACATATAGTTCATGGATATATATGCATATATCATGTACAATTTTTTATAAAAGCATCAAGAAAACAAAAATATTGACGCAAACATTTACATAAATAATAGCATTATAATTCCTAAGATGTACAATAGTATTCATATTAATATTTTGAAAACATATACGTAAAAATCTTCTTTTTTTTTTTAATTTCAATATTAAAAATTGTGCTAATTGTATATAAAGTTTGAAGAGCAAAATAAGATAGTTAAACACTAATTTTTTCCTTACTTACCACAGCCAAATTGCTTGCACCTAATACTTTGTCTTCTCCAAGTCCTTTAATCATTCAAATCAGGATTTGCTTAATTATTTGAAGCAAGTTTATGAGCCATTAAATATCTTAAGCATACCAATATCTATCTCCTATACCATAAGAATTTAAAGAATTATAGCAACATAGTCAAAGAGTTTTTAAGGTACAAATAAAGAAATAACTAATTTACACGTATGAGAGACACAAACTTATAATTTTTATAAATAACACAATAAAAAACAATTTAAATAAGTAAGGAAAGATATAATGACATGTCAAAATGGTTAGAATGGTAAAAAATGAACATATAACCTCATAAAAAATCATGAAAAAGCAAGAAGGTAAAGAAATTTAAAGCACCTATGAAATTTATTTGAATCCCATCTCTACACCTAAAATAATAATAAAAATAATAAATTTTCAAAATTATACTCAATTAAAATATCATATAATAAATAAAAATATTATACTGGGCGGTAGTTAATATCAATCTATAAGATCCATCATATTCAAAAGGTAAGATTAAAAACTACTAATGAATTGCTTATAATAACCTAAACACATTGGATAGGTCCATTTACAATCATCAATAACAAAAAAAAAAAAAATTAAAACAATCATACATCAAAATTTATCGGACGGCTAAAAAAGAATCATGAACAAATATAATTATAAAACTTACCTTTGTGATAATTGATCAATGAAACCATTATTAACTCTGCTTAAAACATTCAAATAGAAAGAATCAAATCAAAATAATCTCTCCAAAAAGTATTAAAATAGCAAATGAAAATATAAATATAATTTTTTATAATCAACAAATAATGAGAAAATGACCATTTAAATAATAAAAATATCAAAATATATATCGTCCAATTGAAATCCAACAAACTAATCACCAAAAAATATTTCAATGCAAAAACAAAATAAAAATAGCATCATGAAAATTGTAAAGTAAAACAAAAACATAGAGAATAAAATAAGTTGAAGATACATACCGGTAGGAGCACACCCATTTTACAACTCATTCAAGCATATTCCAATAGTCATTCTCATATTCCATGTCTGAAACTGAATAAAAAAACAGAAAACTAGATCAAACATTCTCTATAGCACTTTGTATTAAGAAATTCATCCAATTTTAACTCTTAAACATAAACTAAAAATAAGAACTCCATCCTAATAGTTCAAAACTAAGAATATATATGTATATTTTGACAAATTATTGAAACAACAAAAGAAACTTAAATTAAAACAAAACATCAAAAATATGTAAATGAAACACAAACCATATTTGTCATCCACTTATGAAAGTCTTAAATGAATAGAGTAAAGAAGTAAATGTCACAAATAAACATCAAAGTTTTATTTAATAAATCCAAATGAATAAATAAATAGACACTATAATCAACCACATGAGTAAAAAAAAGTTTGCAACAAATTATAGTGTCTATCATTATTCTGAAACATCAAGAAGTCAAAAAAAACATAGGGTACATTAATATATTAAAAAACCAACAATTTTATAGCATCAAGCAAAAAATATTAAAAATACTCTCGCTTCGCTTCAGAGCTAATAATCTGACGTGGAACAATTAATTATCAAATATTAAAGAATCCAATAAAAATTAGTATATAATCCAAAGTTAAAAAGATAATCAGGAATAAGAAGGTTGATAGAAATTAGTACATAATGCACTATTAAAGTTAAGGAATAGAGTGATAAGTTAAAAGTTTGTTATTGTGAATTGTAAAAATATGTCGAGAGGTTTTTGAGAATGATTGTTGTTTCGTTCTAAGATGTCCATGATCCAGTAAGTTTTCTAGAGGTTCTAAGATGTCCATGATCCAGTAAGTCTCTTAGATAGCCTTGATAAATCACCTTCAGTTACACATAAAGAGCTTTGAAAACCAACAATACCTTAACAAAAAAAAAAAAAAAAAGAAGCCAATTCCAAGCTAAACCAATTCTGAAAAGAGCTCTTAACCAATAAACTCAATATATCTGATTTGGATTGAAAGGAACATCAACCTCCATAATCAAAACCAAGATAAATTTTAGAGTTTTTGGATTCTCTGGACGACATGATTCGATTTTAGGTCAAAAGGTTTGCATCGGTCCTACAACAATATCTAGTGTAACACATTGTTTTATAACTGCCTTCACTTTTCACTTTATCAATCGAAAAGAAAAGCAAAATCCTACTTTGAGTCATTTTAAGAATATTAATCAATAAGCTTTTGCGTCTCAATTTTTAAACAAAATGACAATTCCATACATTAAAAGTCCTTTCTCAGTCTTGAATACTAAAATTATATCTATGTTGTTAGAGAGCCATATCTGACCTGCCATTATCCCATTTAATATATAGATTTCTACATTGAAAAGTGCTTATTGATTTACAATACATCGTATTGTACACAATCAAAAAAGGCTCATAATTCAATAAGTTATGGTATATAAAACCAACAGATCAATAAGTATCAAAACATAAAACATTAGATTTGCTTAGATCGTTAATTTAAATCTAATGTTGATGAAGTAGTAGATTGTATTAATTTCTCACTATCCTTTTGGCTTATTAACGTAGCAATAGCTCACCAAACACATAGCAGGAAAACAATGCTTTAAATTATCACTAACAACAGTAAAAAAAAATTATTCAAAAATTTATAATTTTATTCCCTAATTGGGTAAATCATATCATTTTATGGAGTCCAATTGCAAAGACAAAAGAAAGTCTACTCTTTAATTGGAACCCTACCAAGCGTTTCGATATTATAATGAACAAAGTATCTTTTTAGAGCATGAATACTTATTTTCATCTGATAATCACTATTATCCATATTGCATAATCAACAACAAAACGGGTTTTAAAGCTTTTAATCAAACAATCTCCTAAAATTTCAAGCTTAATTTTTCAGTTCAAAGCTTTTTAATTAAAGTCATTATTTCATATGTTCAATAACACTAATTAAGCATTTAAATTGATGAAAATAAACTAAATGAACAACGCTAGATATATGCAAATAATCTAAAACAAATTAACTAATGAATAAAAGAATAAGACAAAGACATACTAGCAATTATTCATGTCCACATTCAGCCTTAGATCTCCTTTAGATCTTTCCTAATAGAGATTAAGTTGATTGAGTAGCTAAGCACCTAAAATATAGATAAAAAATTCAAATTGGAATGTTGAAAATATATATATATACACCTTAAATATAATATAATAAGAAATTCCAAAAGGCAAAGATTTTTTTTTTCTTATCTAATTGCTTGTATTTTTCTTTTACCATCCATACTTTGTTCTTGGTTTTTCTTTATCTTAATCTTTGCTTAATTGTCCTTAACCCTCCATCTCAAACCTCTTAACTCAACTTCATATTTGTCATTGCTTCATGATATGTACCCAAGTTAAATACTACAGCCACTACAAAAAGTAGAAAAGGAAATAAAAAATACAATTTGAGAAATATAAAACATACAAACAGACTTGCATGTAGCTTTACATCCATTAGAAAAGACATATGAAAGGAGGTTTAATTGATAAAAAAATGCTAACTCACTACTACTTACATATGCAATGATAATTTTTATCCTTTTTTTTTGGTGCGTGTGGATGTTGGCATTATAGGATTTTAGATGAGAAAACCATTTTTAAGGCCTTAGCCAAAAGACATGATATGGAACCATCTTGACATAAACTAAGTACGATTGAATCATTTAACGTTCTCTTAAAAAAGTATTTTTTAGCTACATAAAGTATCTTATGACATTTCCATAAGATTTAAACTCAATAGAACAAATAATAATAATAAGAAAAAAATGGTTAGTCCAATTTTCATCCCATTAGCCAAATGAATCCAAGTATAGTCAAAGAAATGCAAAACCCTAAAACCAATAAAGAAAAGACAATCAGCTTAGCAAGGATGTTAACTACAGAAATTCATCATTCAACTTGAAAGATAGAATGAACATTCTAATATAGAATAAAAACAAAAACGAAAGCATTAAAGTCATGCCAAAATTTGCAATTAAAGTAAACTATTAATATAACATTTTAGTAAGTAAATCTAATAAGAGACAAATACTTACCTCTTTGAGTGAGGAACCACTAAAATTCATGCCAAAATCTGCAATTAAAGTAAACTATTTACATAACATTTTAGCAAGTAGATGTAATGAGAGACAAATACTTACCTCTTTGAGTGAGGACCTATTAAAATTCAAAAAAAAAAAAAAAAGCATAAAGATATTAATATGGAAAATGAATAAGTAGAAAAAAAAATTTTACTCGATACTAAACCAAAATAGAAAAAAATGCAAAAATAAATAAATTTACAAAATAATTAATCTAAATAATTAAAGAGCATGGGGTATATGCATAGAAAGAGCAAAATAATAGAATGAAATAATCAAAGCATAAAATTTTAAGAAACAAATCTAACATGAAATAGAAAATAAATGAAGACAAAAATATTTAAAGTACCTGAATTATTGTATTCAAAAGCCAAATATACAGCTGTAAAATAACAAACAAAAAAATTTAAAGGTGCTATAACTTAGAATATATATTCAAATTAAATATTGTAAATTAAATAAAACAAATCCAACATCTGATTGAAACAAAAAAACAAAATAAAACATTAACATAAGAATTATAAAAACAAAAGAGGAACAAAAACAACGTAACAACTAACAAAGAAATTTTATGAAATTAAAAAAAAAAAATACAAAAGGAAAGGAATATCAAAGCACACAAATATAAAATATGTAACGGGAACCTTTTTGAGACTAAGATTAACCTTAATCTTATAAATAATCAACTAAACCCAAGATAGGACAGAAAGAATGCAACCAACGGCGTAGAAACCTCTAGAAGAGGTTAAAATATTATATTTTTCATAGAAGTAAAAAAATAGTTTTAATTAGAAAAAATTTTAAAAATAATTTTCTATTTTAAAAAAAGGAAAAAAATCCTTCCCTTTCTTTATCATTTTCCTTCTTCATTTCTGACGGCAATGGACTACTATGGTGAGGGCTCCAAATTCCTTTCGTCAACTTTGTCGCACAAAAAAAAAATGAAAAAATAAATAAATAAAATTAGGAGAAACTTTAATGCGAGAACTTGCAAATTCATAGTAATAAAATCTTTTAAATTTTATAATTCTTCCTTTATTTTCTCCCCTTACCTTTTTCTTCTTTGTTGATCCAATCACGTTTGATCTCTTGCCTCCTTCTTCCTCTTCCATGTTCCTTCGAAATCTTTTTGCGCCTTTTCTATTGTCGCTACCTCTGTCTTCCCTCTATTTTTTCATCAATGGTCATTTGCCCTTCCCTCCTTTATTCATCTATTTCTCTCTCCTCTCCTCTCCACTTTCTCTCTCCTCTGTGTTTTTCTTTCTCCGAAATTTTTTCCTTACTTTCCCTCTATTATTTTAGATTTCTTCACTCTTCTTATTCTCAAATTTCTTGAATCTTTTGGGTAAACATGTGCTAGGACATTAAAGGCCTCAACAAATGAAAAAATGTCTTCCTTATCCTTTTTAGACATGCGTCAAACATGTAAATAATTTTGTAGTAGAAAAAGTAAGCAGGAAAGTCAAAAGAAAAAAGCTGGGATTTGTTTAGGGGTTGGTGATAGGATGGGAAAGAGGGTTGGTAGGAAAGTATATAAGTTGGTAAAAAAAAAAAATTTTGGGGAAAAGACAATTAGAGAGAGAACAATGGAAAAAATAAAGAGAGAGTTTGAAATTATAAACAATGGACAATTGAAAAGTCATTCGGTTATTTTTATCTCATTTTTTTTAATAATAAAAATATCAAAACTCATCATTTAACATAATTAAAAAAAATAAGAAGAAAGAGTTTAAATGAATTAAATGAGTGTAATATAAATTAACTCGAATCAGAATGAACTTAATTCAAAATGATCCGAATCTGAATTAATTCGAATTCAAAGTAACCCAAAAAAATAAAACGAATACATCATGAACATATAAATTTTTCTCTAAATTAAATTGCAATGACAAATTATGTAAATTATGAGATGAATTGAGACACAATTAAATTTTTCTCAAAATTAAATTTTCCTCTAAATTAAATTTGTGTTATATAGATTTTGACATATTTGTATATTCGTGTCGTGTCCGTGTTTCTTTTTCGTGTCGTGTTTTGACACCCTCCCTAAACTCCGTCATCTACAAAATTTATTTTATGGATATAATACCTTAAACATGATTATGACACATAAAAAATTAAAATACACGAACATGACATGAATACATGAATTACAAAATCTAAAATAACTTAAATTTTCTCATCAAATTCTCACAAACTCTTTTATTTATCTCCATAACATTTTTTATTTTTTTAATATTTAATAAAATCACTTAAATTAAAAAAAAAAAAAACTAAAACTAAAACATAAATTTAAAATGATAAAAAAAAGATTAAAATTATAAAAAAAGAAAAAAGAAAAGAAATGGACAAAGTGGAGATGTGTTTAAGACGTTTTATATTTGTATAAATTTTGATGTGTTATATAAATTTTGACATGTTCATGTATTCGTATCGTGTCTGTTTTTCTTTTTCGTGTCGTGTTTTGACACCCTCGTTAAACTCCGTCATCTACAAAATTTATCTTATAGATATAATAACTTAAACACGATTATGACACATAAGAAATTAAAAATACACGAATACAACATGAATACACGAATTACGAAATCTAAATTAATTTAAATTTTCTCATCAAATTCTCACAAACTCTTCCATTTATCTCCATCACATTTTTTTTATTATTTAATAAAATAACTTAAATTTAATCAATTTTGATGTGTTAATAATTTGTGTTATATAAATTTTGACATGTTCGTGTATTCGTATTGTGTCCATATTTTTTTTCGTGTTGTGTCGTGTCGTGTTTTGACACTCTCCATAAATTCCTCAACTACAAAATTTATCTTATAGATACAATACCTTAAACACGCACGGACAAAACACGAATACACGAATTTCAAATCTAAAATAATTTAAATTTTCTCAGCAAATTTCACAAACTCTTCTATTTTTTTACATCATTTTTTTTAATATTTAATAAACTAACTTAAATTTTAAAAGATAAAACTTAAATGTAAATTTAAACTTAAAATTAAAAAAAAAAAAGGACAAAGTGAAGAGGCCCTCTATTTTCTCTAATAATAATAAAAAATAAAATAAAAAGAAGAAGAAGCAAAGGGCGACGTGGATAGCTTGGTTGGTCTTCAAAACATCCTAAATTTATATATAAGATAAGGAAGGGACGGAAGAGTGAGGTGTGGCTGTGACTTACCAAATTTATGAAGTTTAGTTTTTTTTTTTTCAAATCTGCTCCATTAATCTATTTTCCTCGTATTTTATAAAAGTAAGTTAAGATATTTTTTATATGGTTTAGATTAGGAAATGTTCCAATATATCTCATGGTTTAAGTTTTTTTAATGTGTGGATAATTTAAAATTTGATAACATAAAACTGATATGTTTATTTTAAATATGGAGTTAATAATAAATAACCTGAGACCATTTAAAAAGGGAAACTCCATATTGAAATCCACACTTTATCTTGTTAAATGTAATCTTTTTTAAATAAAAATAAAAATTTAAATTATTTTACTCATTGTTATAACTTTTAAAATGATAAAGTTATAACTTTTAATTTAATCAATGTAGTTGATAAATTTTAATTTAAACAATTTTGTCCATGTAATTTTTTGTACGCTATTTTTTTTTTTTTTTATTTAATAATATTTTTTGAACATTTATTTTAAAAAACATTAATATAATAAAAAAATTTCACCAAAAAATTTATAACCCAATCCCCCCATAAATTTAAAAACTATATCTTTATGGCACTTTATTTTCCTGCAACATAAAGAATAAAAATAAAACATATTGAAGTGCTTATCATATATCTATACAAATCAAATATAAGGTACAATGAGAGTATACCTTGAAATACTTTTAAATACTGCTCTGCCTGATAATTGAAAATTGGTGATCTTTATGTAAAAGACAAAAAAAGAAACAATGAAAATAATTAGAAATTGTGAAAAAAATGGAAAAAAAAATGGCATAGTTTAATTAAATTATAATCTTGATCAAAAAACTAAAATACCTCCAAAAGATGTTCTGAGACGTGAAATCTACGATCTTGATGAAAACATGAAAATATAATATTTATCGAAATAATGAAAGAAGAAGGAAAAAATTTAGGTTGAGCAACTTGAAATGAGGAAAAAATTTAAGTTGAGTAACTTGAAATGAGAGAAAGTAATTCTTAACATGTATTTATAAATCGTTGAGATACTACATGTATTTAAAAACTTATAGAATTTTGTATACATTGGATAATTTAAGAGACAAAGTTTATTAATTATAAATATTAACTTATCCGAAAATTTAAAATTAGGTAATACATAGCAAATCAATTATATATATTTATTAAATCGTAAAGATATACATATATTTAAAAACTTAAAGATTTTTGTATATATTGGATAAGTTAATAGATAAAATTATTAATTATAAATACTAATTTATACGAAAATTTAAAATTAGGTAATACATAGCAAAATCAATTATATACATATATATTTATAATTGTAAAGATACTACATATATTTAAAAACTTAAAGATTTTCTATTTAAATGGTAAAAACTTGACATACCAGTTAGCAAATTAATATTTTACTATGGTTAAATTTAAAATTTATCCCAAAAATTTAAATTTTGGATAGATTTAAATCTTAAATTCAGATAATTTATTTAATAGATTTATCTAATTATTAATATACAATAAATACAATACTATGTGTCATTAAGTAGAGCTGTCCACCTAGACGTACATGTCAGTAGACACTTACCTTTTTTTTTTTTTTATCAATATATAGCTAAAAAAAAATTATATACCAAAATACCGTTCTTTTCAGATTAATTCCCAAAATCCGTTTTTTTTCTAGCTGGGAAATCGCCATCCCCCATGGCGATTTTCCAGTGTAAAATTTTCAAAATTTGTAAAAACACCAAGAAAAATCGCCATGGGGGTGGCGATTTCCGTTGGTGTATTTTAAAAAAATTGCAAAAAACACCTAGAAAAATCGTCACCCCCATGGCGATTTTCCTTAGTGTTTTTTGCAAATTTTGCAAATTATACCAAGGAAAATCGCCATGGGGGGTGACGATTTTCCTTGGTGTTTTATTTTTTATTTTTACTTAAATTAAAAAAAAAAATTTGTAATTTTATTTTTAAAATTTGTATTTTAATTTTAAAAATTATAAAAAAAAAATTAAAAGTCCAACGGTATATTTTTCTTATTTAAAATTTGTGAAACTTTTTTTTAACTTTTTAATTAAATTTTAATATATAAACTTTTAAAACAAATAAATAATAAAAAAAATCAATTTTTTTGAAGGCAACGGTAACTTGACCGTTGCCTTCAAAATCCCATCCCCTCCCCCCCACACTCATCACTCTTCTATAAATACCTCTCTCATTTTTTACAACTTATTTTTATTTTCTTTCTTCTTTCTACAATCAAATTTGTTTCTACCAACAATTTTTTTTCTACAACAATATTTAAAAATGGCTTCATCATCACTATTGAGGTTGCAAGAAAATGACATATAGAAGGTTATATTTAAAGAGGTAAGTAAATTATTGTAATATTATTTGTATTACATTATCAATTTTTAGTTATTTTTTAATTATTATTATTTTGTAAATTTATAGTTTTATAATTTTTATATTTTTAATGTTATAGTGCTTATTATAGTTTTATCATTTATTAATTAGTATTGTTTTTTCATTTTATAGTTTTATAATTATTTATTTTTTATATTGTTTAATTTTTATTATTATAGTTATTTAATTTTTTAATTATTATTGTTTTTTCATTTTATAGTTTTATATAATTTTAATTTTATATTATATTGTTTTTTTTATTATTATATACAATAATAATTTTTTAATTATTATTGTTTTTTCATTTTATAGTTTTATATAATTTTAATTTTTATATTATATTATTTTCTATTATTATAGTTTTATAATTTTTTTTAATTATTATTGTTTTTTCATTTTATAGTTATTTATTTTTCATATTTTTTAATTATTTAATAATTATATAAATAATTTTAAATTTGTTTTATTATTATTGTTTTGTTATTTTATAGTTTTATAGTTTTTTATTTTATTTTTATATTGTTTAATTTTTTAATTGTTATAGTTTTATAATATATTAATTTTTATTATTATTTGATTTAATTGAATTAATTATCAACAGGATATTTGTCGCGTGTTACGTTCGAGGAAATTTACATTGGAGGACCCGCATCCATCTATTATCGACCACTTAATAAGAGTCGGATTTTATCACGCAACTCAAATTCGACGATTTTTGATACAACCCGACTTAATCAGTGCGTTGATCGAACGATGGAGACCCGAGACGCACACTTTTCATTTTCCATTTGGTGAATGCACGGTAACTCTAGAAGATGTTGCGCTTCAACTTGGACTTCCGGTCCATGGCGATGCAGTTACAGGCGAAAGTTTGCTAAATTGGAATGAAGAGTGTCGAAATCTATTGGGCTCGGTACCTCCAGATGAGTATGTATCTGGCTCAACGGTGAGACTAAATTGGTTGAAATCCTTTCAAAATCTTCCATTACACGCAACTGAAGAACATGTACAATATGCTGCTAGAGCATATATTTTACGTTTGATTGGAGGATTACTGATGCCTGACAAATCAAGCAGTCGGGTACATTTAATGTATATTCCATTACTACGTGATTTAGAGCATGTGGCAAATTATAGTTGGGGTTTTGCGTGTTTGGCGATTTTGTATAGAGAACTTTGCCAGGCTACAGTTCCAAAAAATCATGACATAGGTGAATGTTTAGTGCTTCTACAATCATGGGCTAGGTATCGGCTGCCATTTCTTGCTCCGCGCGTGGATGTTTCGGCTGTATACCCCCTTGCAAGCAGGTAATAATCTTTACTATTTTATTAATTTTGTATGAAGTTGTATTTTAATAGGTCTATTAAGATTTTATATGCATTTTAATAGGTAGAGTAGGAGTAAGAGTAGAGATTTTACAAAGACTCCGACAGACCTTGCAAGTATAAGATTGCGACTAGATCGAGTAGGATATGATAAGGTAAATATTTCGATTGTTACATTCAAGTATTTTTGTATTTAATCCATATGAAACTAATAAATTGTAATAATTATTCGCAGTTTCTGTGGATGTCATATTCCTCAAGTGAAATTATGGCCTGCCTCCCATCGGATGCCTACAATAATTGTAATATATGCAGCATTGGTATGTTTTTCATATGTAGAGTGGCACCAAACTGACAGGGTGTTGCGACAATTTGGGATGCAACAACCAATTATGCAGCCCCCGTGAACCCTGATAAGCTTCACAAGATCGACATGCGTGGTCGTCATGAGTAATTCTGGCCTGCGAGGCATGAACATTGGATCCATTGGTGGAATATACGTTTTCAACGAATTCCGACAGGTTATCCGATTGTTGGTAATAATTTCAACCCATCGGATGATTACATAGGATGGTATAAAAATGAAGGTCGGCCTTTTATTTGTCTACCGTCAGTGTATGAGGATGTTAGGAGTATGCCATTTACCGGACGAACTTCAACTCCAATCCCTCCTACACAGGATATGGAAGCTCCTAGACCTAGCCGACAACGTGGGCGGACGCGTCAACCGGCCTTATCGGAGTTCACAGCACCGAGGATGTCATTTAGTCATCCTAAACCTGAACGGGATCATGGAGTACCATCCAGTCATCGTTATTCCGTCAGTCACCCCGGATATGATGTTGATGAGTGTTACCGACCATCACCGCCAATGACGAGGTTAGATGACCAGCTCCTCATCCTAAGTCCAAGTTCAACATATCTAACATCAATGTATCAGTTTGGAACCCCTGCGTCAGCATTTGATGGTACATCATTTCTGGGTCCATCTAGTAGTCAGGTTCCTGTTATGGGTGAACTAGGTGTTGGCTCCTCCAGCAGTGGGTTTCAAATTTTTGATACGGAAGAAATGACTGATGACATACAACCGGAACCATTGGCGGTTATAGCTGGAGGTCGTGGTCGACCGCGAATACGTGCCACTGACGAGGTTGAACGACGGGTCCAACCACGACGCATTATAAGAGCTCGACACTGTTGCTCTACACCACACAATAATTAGAATAAATGTACTTTTATCAATATAACGAGAATAATGTATTTTAAATTTGTAATATATAAATTTATATGTTTTGCATTTCATGTTATTTATTTTAAATTTGTTGGGAAATTAATTGTTATTTTTAATTTTTTTATTCAGCATATGTAACTAAAATCTTAATATTGTTATTTAATTTATAAAAATGTAATAAAATATATTATTCAATATATTTTTATAAAATTTCTTAATTTTATATAAAATAATAATCCAAATTACATGATAAGTAGAAAAAAACTTGCATAACATTTTCTCTTAATGGCAAAATATGTAAATATTACAGGTTATGAAAACATGTAATTCCTTTATTGTTGATGCGAACTCTCCCCCCATGTGCCAGATTGATGCGGATATTTTCGACGGTTATGACCTTCATTTCTACATAATCCATAACGTTTTGGTTGGCCTTTCTCCATGAGGTCCATTTCATTACGAATTTCTTGATTGGGACACACTTCTGGACCATCATATTGAGGCCAGTAACCTTCATTTCCAACCGCTTCGAACTCATGTCTATTAACATTCAATATAGTTTCCAGTCTATAGACATTGTTCACATATTGCATGCAATCTACATGGACATGTGCACAAGCAGCAACTACATGTGAACAAGGGAACCTTTGTGCTTGAAACTTCCCATAGTCACACCACATGTCACTAAACTTGACTTTGTACTTCATTGTAGAAACACCTTCGTGTGGATCAACTAACTCTTCAATCAGAAAAGATTTATTTGCTCGCGTAAAATTACGAAAAAAGTGGGAGTTAGCTTTCCTGCGATTTTCTTGCATAGCCTATGTGACTGTTTCACAGTATGTGTGCCCTCCCTCCATCATTGCAATTTGCTTGTTCCTTATCTTAACAAAAAGTGCAGCCAACCTATAATATGTTGATTGCACTAAAGCAGTAATGGAAGATGACGCGTTCCCTTCAACACTGAATTGATAGATTCAGCTAGGTTGGTTGTCATATGGCCATAATATTTTCCTTGATCATATGATTGGGCCCACTTCTCCTTGGGAATCCTATCAAGCCAATTAGCCGTCGCTGCATTTTCTCCACGAAGATTCTCATACATGAAATCAAAATTCGGTCGCCTCAACTCGTATCCTAATAAAATTAAAAACAAAAGACTTGTGAATTTCAGTATTATTTTATATACTAAACGAAATATAAGAGATAAAATAACTATTATTCGATTCCATACCCATGTTAACAATGTGTCGACGCAATTCCTTATTGTTAAACTTCTTCATAAAGTTAGTTGCAATATGTCGAATGCAGTACACTGAATATGCATGTGGAGGATTCCATCCACTACCATCGCTTCTAATCGTAGCTTTGATGGCTTCATGTCGATCAGACATCAAGCATATGTCAGGCTGTTTTGTCACATGTCTATGCAAATTAGTGAGAAATAATGACCAAGCCTCTGTTGTCTCACCCTCCACAATGGCAAAGGCAATTGGTAGTATGTTTTGGTTGCCATCTTGTGCAATAGCTAACAATAATGTTCCTTTGTATTTTCCATATAAGAAAATACCGTCTATTTGCACAATAGGTTTAAAATACGGATACCCTTCAATGCACGACTTAAATGTCCAAAATAGTCGATGGAATATTCTCTTACCCTGGACCAGTCGATCATCGTGATCTGCAGGTACCTTTTGCAATTCCACAATTGTACCAGGCATGAAATGTTGCATTGCACCTAACCATTTAGGTAGCTCATTGTACGATCTTTCCCAATCGCCAAAAACTCGAACAATTGCCTTTTGCTTTGCTTTTCACGTTTTCTTATAGGAGGTGATGTATCCATACCGGATTCGCATCTCAGCGATCAAAACTGAAACGGAGATCTCCGGATTTGCTTGGACCAATGACAGAATGCATGAACAGATCATGTTAGAATCTAACTTGCAATGATCTTGTGAAATCCTCCCCGATGTGCAAGTATGAGGCCCTTCATATTTTCTAATCTCCCATGCCTGTTTCTTCTTCATAAAAGTTGCCCTTATTCTCCAATTACACCCTTTCCATACATTAGACACTTGGCATAATATTTGGTCCGCTCAGATTCAATTACTCTGTAATCTACAAAGTTTTTGATGTTATAGTGCTTAATAGCTGAAAGCACAAGCTCTTCGTTGGAAATTGTAACCCAACACATAGATCAACTGCAGATGAATCAAATGTTAGAGGCGTAGCTAATGTATGAGCATACTCAGGAAATGCTAGCACTTGCATTGCCTCCGGATCCAGGGTATGCATATGGGATGCAACCTCTTATGGGGGAAGATCTCCATGACTGTTGATCTCAGCAGGGACGACGTCTGGATCAGAATCACTGTTGTCATCACTTGCGAATTCAGCATCCTCTTCTTGCTCACTAAAGTCACCAACATATTCACCATGGACTCCACGTGGCGGAACATGATCAACACCAGCTGGCTCATCTTCGAGGGTAGTAGGAATTGTTTGTGAGACTAATGAATTATGAAACGTTGTAGCTTGAGATAACGGAACGACTTCTTCTGTGGGAACATCGTATGTAGTGTGAACATAGAACGGTCCAGAATCATCATTTTCTATTGGAAAGTTTTCTGTTGTACGAACATTTGAAGGCCCACAATCATCGTCAACATCCTCTATGTCAGCATATAACTCAAGTACACCAACATTTTCAAATGTCTCATGAGCATAAAACATGCATCTGACATCATCATCATCTTCAAGTGAAAATTTTCTATATCGGACACATCCTTCACCAATAGAAAGATGATGCCTATACTTAACCTCTGAAACTTTTTTTCTATTTTCAGCTTTAATTTTTGTATGAATTTGCAGCTTCAGTTCCTCTAATGTGACGTCTTCTTCAACGCGAAAACTTTTAGGACGTTCACAATCAAAGGTAGCACATTCGTCAGTATTATGAATTTGACCATTATAGTAGACCAATGCGATCATTCTATTGCTCATGTTATGTAGTAATGAAACTAAGAAGGATCAGAATGGAGGTATTATCACTCGGCAAAAGAAAGAAGAAATATAGAAGGATGAGAATGAGGAGGTATTAGCACTAAAAAAAAATCTGATTGAAAAACTGCTGTAGGGGCTACTGTAAACCTTCATCAGTATTATGAATTTATAATGGTTCATTATGTTGTACCGGATGACAAATCCCATCCTTTGTACAAGATGAAATCTGATTCTCATTTTCTGGCTAGGGTTATTTGATTGAAAAACTGATAACTCATTCAATGCAAAAACTGATGATAAATCTCATCCTTTGTACCAGACTGTCCAATAGTCCCATCCATTGCAGAAGGAATCAAATTCCAATATTTTGTGTAGCATTTGATTGACTGGAAAATAGATGAAACCTATCCCTAACCCTAAATCATTAGTCTCATCCATTGCAGAAGGAATCCAATTCCAATATTTTCTGCAGCATTTGATTAACTAGAAAATAGCTGAAACCTATCCCTAACCCTAGATCATTAGTCCGATCCATTGCAGAAGGAATCCAATTCCAATATTTTCTGCAGCATTTGATTCACTGAAAAATAGCTGAAACCTGTCCCTAACCCTAAATCATTAGTCCTATCCATTGTAGAAGGAATCTTATTCCAATATTTTGTGCTGCATTTGATTGACTGAAAAATAGTTGAAACCCTAACCCTAAATCTGGTCAATACTCACATCCATTGCATAAGGAATCCAATTCCAATATTTTCTACAGGATTTGATTCACTGAAAAATAGCTGAAACTCTAACCCTAAATCATTAGTCCCATCCATTGCAGAAGGAATCCAATTCCAATATTTTATACAGCATAAAATTAAAATAATAAAAAAAATTAATAAAAAATTTAAGTATATATATTTAAAAAAATAAAACAAGCGAAGATAAAAATTTTTATACATGTTTGTTACAGATCTCACATATAAAATTTAAATAAGAAATCAAAATTTTTATTTATATAAAATTTAAATAAGAAATAAAATTTTTTATATAAAAATTTAATAAGAAATATAATTTTCTTTTTTAAATTTTAATAAGAAATAAAATTTTATTTTTTATAAAATTTTAATAAGAAATAAAATTATATTTTTTATAAAATTTTAATAATAAAATAAATTTTATTTTTTATAAAATTAAAAAATTATAAATTTTTAATATATATTTAAAAAAAATAAACAAACCTAGATAATTTTTTTTAATTTACAATTTTTAAAATTAAAATACAATTTTTTTTAATTTAAGTAAAAAAAAGAAAAACACTAAGGGAAATCGCCACCTCCCATGACGATTTTTCTTGGTATAATTTGCAAAAAGGTGGCGATTTCCCTTGGTGTTTTTTGCAATTTTTTTTAAAAAACACCAAGAGAAATCGCCACCCCCCATGACGATTTTCCTTGATTTTTTTGCAAATTTTGCAAATTTTACGCTGGGAAATCGCCATGGGGGATGGCGATTTCCCAGCTAGAAAAAAAGAATAAGCGGATTTTTGGAATTAATCTGAAAAGAATGATATTTTGGTATATAATTTTTTTAGCAATATTTTGATAAAAAAAACCGACACTTACCCAGTCAGCATGTATCCTATTATATATATATATATATATATATGATTAATTAGCTGTTGATTCTAAAGAGTGTAGAGAAGCAATTCACTTGCACACTAACTAGCAGCAAAAAACAAGCTTTTGAACTTTTCTGAATGGCCATATCCTCTCCTAACAGAAATGAGAAATGAGAGACAAAAATTTGATACAGGAGTTTAAAAACTTCACTAATAAATTTAATAAGATAACACATGTTTATGTACGATATAGTAAAAAATATTATAAAAATTAATATAATAAAAGTATATTATTTATCAATTTTTAAACTCAGTTTATGAAATTTAAAAAATTCACCGACAATGTATAAAAAATAAATTTTTATATTTATTCCTTTTTCTTTTTTACATTGAATCGCCTGGTAGTTATATTTTCTTTATTTTTGTTATTCATGTTCTTTCAATCTGTGTTACATGGACTCGACAGTTTCAATCACCATACCCGTGTCGACACGACACGGATATGGACACGATATATGTGTCAGACGCCGTGATTGCAATTGGGACTTGTCTTCTTCTCCTCAAGCAAATAAAAAATAAAATATATAAAAAAAATCACAGGAAAAGTGTAGATTATTGGTGATATTTGTCTGATAGGTGATTTAAAGATGAAAGAAATTTTTTGTTTTCCTTAACGCTGACAGTCTCAAAACTGATGATACAAGCTGGGTTTCAACACTTAACTTAAAAAAAGACGATGGAAAGTTAAATTGAGTTTATTCTTCAAAAATAGAGAGGGAGAGAAGAGCTTGTGCAATTAGAGAAAATTTTGAAGAAATGAGAACTGAAAAGAAGAATGTTTAGCAAAAACGACAGGGTTTCTTTTATGTAATTTGGGCTCAAAATCTTCAAGCCCATTATTTATTTCAAAGAGCTTTACACTTTTCATGTTGGATTTAACAAGTGATTAGTCTAGCCCAACAAAAGTAAAAGCAAAAAGATCATGTCTTGAGCTTTCTATATTTTTGGACTCTTGGTTAATTTTATAGTACTTATAAGTGGTGTATGTGTTTAAATTAGACCTGCTCACAGGTCGGGCTTGGGTCTCAATATTTGTGATTCAGGCTGGTCCTGATCACTGTTCACGAATTAAAAAAATATTATTTTTTTAAATTTAATTAAAAATATATTTTTTTTATTAAAAGATGAACAGTAATTCGGGCCGGCCTAGAGCCAGGCCTAGGTAAGAAAAATAAAAAAGTTCCTAGCCCGGCCCATGAACACCTCTAGTTTAAACCATTAAGGTTATTAAAAGTAAAGAAAATAAAATAAAAATGTTTTTTTTATAAGGGTAAAATATAAAAGATTTTATTTATGTAACAAAATTATTTTATAATATTTTATAAGATGTATCCGCGTACCTGTATCTTATTTTTGGATACTTTTTAGCCGACTCCACTAGTTCAAAAATTTAAGCAAATGACGAGTCTGACACTTAGACATATACCAATATCGGATACCTGTATTCAAGTCCATGTAACATAGCTTTCAATATGTGGAATGTTATCTAAGTAAGTAACCTGGAATTATTTTTTTTACCAGCAGCTGCTTCAATATTATTTAAAGGTCGATAATTGGATTTTAGGGTAATATCAATTTCGTTAAATTTTATATACATCCACCCATTTATCACATTTTTTTTTTTTACTGCTGTAACACTAATGAAATGAAGTGATGAGTGATGGTTGCTGGTTGCTGGTAACTGTGAGAATAGAAGTTACCCATTAACTTGAAAATGGCAGAGCTAAAATCTAATGAATGGGAGGTGTGCATGCAATTGCAACCGGTGATTTTTTTTTATAAAGAATCCATGTCCTAATATATGTTGGACACGGAACATTTTTAAAAAAATAAAAAAGTTCAGATAACATAGTAATTATCTCTAACTTCACTCATGCTTCAAATCACATACAAAATGCAATTGGAGTGAATATACTTAACTGGCAAAAGTTGCAAAACAGTTATGTTTAATTGCCAATATTGGCATGATTTCTCATTCATCTAACGTGACCCATCACTCATGCATCCTGGATTTAATTAATTTGCATGCTTTTTCATTTCAAATTTCAATCACAGACAAAGGAAAACTCTATAAAATTTCTTCCACATAGATAAAAAAAATGATATCTGGCCTCGCATAAAAGTTTGCTGCAACTGCTTTAACTCGGGAGAGTGGCACCAATGAAGGTAATAATTGTTGCCTGGGGACGTGAATTTGCCATGGAAATTGGTTTCCAGGAACCTGTTTTAGCAATCAAAAGGAAGTTAGAGCAGTTGCTGGGAATTCCAGTAGGAGCACAAATTCTTTCTGTATCTGGTTGGGAGCTAGTTGATGGATTAGACATGGAAGATTACCCAATTGTCACTCATGGTACAAAAATAGACCTCACCTCAAAACCCCTTTCACCTCCATTTAACCATTGCAGTAAAATGCAAATCACTGTAAAATTTTCAGCTAAACAGATTAGCATTGAAGTTGACAGAACAGAAACCGTGCGAAGTTTAAAAGAAAAAATCCACATTGTTGATGGCACACCAATTAAAAGAATGTCTCTCTTCTTTTCGGGAACAGAATTGGCAGACGATTTTCGAAACTTGAGTGAATATGGGATATCTGAATTCTCAGAAATCATTGTTTTTCTCAAAACTATGAATCGTTTAAGGGAAGACCCTCCAACAAGGAAGCTGAATATAGTGGTGCAAATGTCTTCAAGCTTGCTAAATGCAGCTACCATTCCTTTGGAAATGAAGGATTGCAGTACTGTTAATGATTTGAAAGAGTTACTGTTGAGCAGAAAAATTCTTCCCCAAGATGATTATTTGTTCATACACAAGCAGAGGATCATGCGTGAGAATTGTAGCTTAAGGTGGCATGGTGTCGAAAATGGGGATTGCCTCTATGTATTTAGAGGCACTGTTAGTCGTAGTGGATATTGACATATACAAAGTCTAGCACTCTAAACTATATTATCAGTTATTTCACTATTGGAAATTTGATTTGAACTTTTAATTTAAGTGATTATCTTGAAAATTTGATAATGTCTTCCAAGATTTAGGATTTTAGGGTCCATGAATATTGAACTCTGCATAATTATGACAACAAGTGTCGACTACTCCAAGTCTTAAAATAAAATTCCGCATCCATAATCCATTAACTGTTGCTTCAAAACATCTGCTTCCATAGTGAATGAAGCAATGACAAAGAAATAATCAAAGACATCCTAGACGACAACCAAAATTATTTGTCTCTGACAACAAAAGAAAGAACATAAACAAGCTAGGAAAAAAAGAACAACAAATTATACCTTTTAATTTAAGATCTTGGTATTGCTTATTCTCATCCGCAGTAGTTTGCTTTGATAATTAAATTCAGATCATTACTTGGGTTCTACCTCTTTTGCTTGATCAATCAATAAAATCTATGGGGAACTAATATAGCATGAAGGGTAATTTAGTTCTATGGGACTTGAACTAGAGTAGACTTTCACAATACAATAAACAAGAAAAAAGAGATGACTCCAGTTCCCAGTTTTATGTTGAAAAAGTGTGGGGACGTGGTTTCTTGTAGGAACGAGTGTCGGATGGCGATGGTAGCTGCGGCTGCGCCTAACCAACGAAGGTTGGCCTGAGTGGGTGAAGTTTTGGTCGTTTAAGTAAGTGGTCTCGAGTTCGAGATCTTGTGAATGCAGAAAATTTTCTTGAGAGAGGTTCCCGTCTTGGCGCACGACAGTAGCTCGAAAGATTAATCCTGGACGAAACCTAGAGATACCTTAAGTAACCAAAAAAAAAGTTGCAGCTGCGCCTAGCATTCTCCACAAGCTATTGGTATTTATGATTAGTGTTGATAATTTTGGACATAAAATAATTATACGACACAAATACAATAAAAAAATAATTAAAACACGATACAAAATACGATATGACACAAAAATAACATGGATACGAGTCGATACGAATATACGAACATGTCAAAACCTATATATCACAAAATATTAACGTGTCAAAAATTATATAAATATATAATATCTTAAATACGATTATAACACGAAAATACGGATTGTCACATCTAGTTATGGTCAATGCATCCTCAAATTTAGATATAATATTGATAAATATGTTGGTGGAATAGCACATCGATAATTTTTTTTTTTAAATGTTAAATACATTTTAAAAATATATATAGTATTTTTTTTAATTTAAAAAAACCACATCATCTACTCTAAATTTTTAAAATATTTTTTGATTTTATTAGATTTCACAAACGATAAAGAATTAAAAAGAAAAAGAGTGAGACACCAATAAAAAAGATAAATTATCATATTCTGATAATAAAATTATTAGATTTCACAAGCAGAGTTAGTAAGATGACATATATTTTTAAGGTATAGTAAAAAAAAAAAATTAAAACATGTAATAACCTCTTAACCACTTGTAAATTTTTAAAAAAATATTATCATCAGTATATTAAAAACGAATTAAAAAAAATTAAAAACTTTGATTATCAAAAAAAAAAAAAAAAATTATAGGGTAGGCCCAAAGCTCAAAATTCTTAAACTTGGGCTGCTTCATAGCTCGAAAACTAGTCTTGAGCATTGGTTTGCTTCTTTTTGGGACTCTTTAGCATTTCTCTAAGAAAAAAAAAGAAGAAAAAGGCAGAAAGGTCATTTAGAGGTATATGATTTGTATCGAGATTCACGTTGATTTTTTTTAACTTTATAAACTATATTAAAAATTTATCATATGTTTTATTTTTTTATTAAATTTTTTAATATTTTCTAAGAGAATATATATCATTCTATGAATATTAAAAATTTGTCATATATTTTATTTTTTTATTAAATTTTTTAATATTTTCTAAGAGAATATATATCATTTTATCAATCCTGTTTGTGAAATTTAAGAATTTCACCACAATGAATGAAACAATTTTTCATCTCAAATTACATTTTGTTTAAGCATGTATTTAATTTTTGTAAGTTTATATTTTCTAATTAACTTTAGCTGTTCTGGCATTTGATATGGAAAAGTGTGTATTTTGGACGGTACCACATTTGCATTAATGTATATAGTCCACAAATGTCCAAAAAGCAATCAAGTTTTTCAAAAGAACTGTCTTTAGCTCATGGTAACTATGGTGAGTGCTTCAGACTGGAATTATTGGCATAAAATAATCCAATTTTAATTTACATAGATTTCAAGCCCATGAATTTAACTTTTAAATTCATTTTAGAAAGTCCTAACACCAAATGTCCATAAATTTGAAAAAAAAAAAAACCAAACTCCGAATTACCATACTATAGCAAATAGCAGCCGCCAACCATGAGCCATTGTACAAAATACAGGCATTTGCTTAATTTGCCCAAACTTAAGCAAAACAAAACTGGCCAATTCCCACTAGGAACCAAACTTGGCTACAAGCAAGCACCCACAAAAATTTTCATGCTCTGAACTGAAGAAGCCCAAATTCAGTTTGGATCTTGCATTTGCTTGTTGTAGAGTATCTTGAAGTCCAATACTTCTCAATCTCCTCAGCTGTTCTTCCAGGAATTCTCCCAGCTATCAAAGACCACCTGTAAAAGTTTTAAACCTTTTTTCATCAGTTTCAAAATAAATCCGAAATTTCGATCAGTTGATTTATACAATTATTATTAAAAAATGACATTCAAAAAATCTGAAATTCAAACCTTAACATCTCCACCACTTTTCTTTATCCCTAAAATCTCTTTGTAACAAAAAAAAAAAAAAACTAATTTACAATATCCTGTTAAAAAGCAAGCCTACCTCTCTCCGACCAAATTGAACATTCTAGTGATGAGGGTTTCTTCATCTTCTGAGAATTCAAGTTTGGAATCTTGGCTGGATTCCTCTGCAATGCATAGTTCATACCCCAACAGCTAAAAAACATTAATTCTTTACCCATAGGCCATAGAATTGCAGTAAAAACTCAATCAACATCCAAAAACAGCCATCAGATTTTAAAACTTATAAATGACGTAAGAATAGAAACAAAGTAATCATGGAAAAATTATCAAAGAAATCTATAATACAAAAATGGGTTACCGCTAGAATCCACAGAAACATCACCAGAGGAACGATCCAAGTCAGCCATGAAGGATTTGAGACAAATAAAGAGAAAAACTACAAAGTACTTTATTTGTTTATTGAGAGACTAAAGGTATATATATAGTCTCTGCGGAAACCTGAATAAAACTATGGGTGGCATTTGAAGGAGCAGTATTAATAGGAGAAAGAAAGATTCGTTTCGTTTGAAAGGACTCAAGGAGAGTCATCATTGGTTCTTGGTTTTTGAACAAGAAGAGAAGAATGGTAGTTGACACTGGGGGCGTTGAAGGTCCAACGTTGATAGGTAGTTGAATTGAATTACTTAACCGTTGGTTGGCATAGATTTTATTTTTTCTTTTTTGGCAGATTGATAAAATTGGGTGTTTTTTTTGCTCACACTTCAATGTTTATCCTTAATGACATATCACATGGCTAAAGTATTTAAAAGTCCCATGTCAATTAATGCTTCTTGATTCAATCTAAATCTAATTACTATTATTTAAAAAATATATATCTCATTCTTTGTAATAAATTTTTAAAATTTTATAAGTAGGATTAATAAGGGGATAATTTATATTTTAAATCATTGAACTTAATATTAATTTTCATGTATATCATAAATTTTTAATTTCATCAAATTACATCATTGAACTTCTCTATTATTAATAAATTAGGTCATTTATGCTAATTTCATTAAGTAATTTTAACGAAAAAACTAAACATGTATACATGACTTATTTTTTACATCTCATCAATATAAGAATTCTAGAAAATAAGCCATGCAGGGGCGAAACTAGAAATATTGTTAAAGGGGGGCCGAAATATATATATATATATTTAAAGTAAAAAATAAAAGATGTGTATGAAATAAACTTGTCCATGGGTCGGACTATTTGTCGGTTCGATTCGGGTCGTGTTTTAAATATTAAATTTTTTTGCTATACAGGCCTAACCCGATCGATCTCGTGAACAACTCTAGTATGAAAATATTAAATATTAAATTTAAATATTATATATGATATTAAAATTACAAACAATATATAAATTCCTTATAATAAATAAATAAATTTCAATTTTTAAATATTATGATTCATGTTGTATAATTAAAAAATTTAATAAGAATGAAAGTCTTAATTAAGAAGAATCTATAGTCTAATTAAAATAATCAAAAAATGTAGAATTATTTTATATTACAAAAAAAAAAAATCATAAGATTACATATATTTAGAAAAAGTAAAATAAATTATATGCACAATTTATATTAAATATTGTAATGATTTAACTTTTTTTTTTATTTGTTTTATCCCTTATGAGCATAAAATAAAAAAATATTAATATATTAATTAATATAAATTTATATATTTGATTGATTGAAAAGGTAAATAGAGATAATCAAACTAATAATAATGATTGAGGTCTAAATTAAAAGTGTTATCAAAATTATCAAATCAAATTACAAATTCTACAAAAAGGAAAGCAAATTGAAAATTTGGGGGGGGGGGGGGGGGGGGGAATATAAATTTTCCCTTTTTTTCAAGTGATTATCTAAGGGGTTCTAATTGTGTTAAAAGATTTAGGGGGGCGAAGGCCCCTGCCTCCCCCCTTTAAATCCGTCGGCGAAGGCCCCAGCCTCCCCCTTTAAATCCGGTCTCTGCATGTTTGCATGTTGAATCAATTTTTTTTATTATAATTACTTAATGGGGTTAGTACAAATTATTTAATTTATTAATAATAGAAGTTCAGTAATATAATTGGATGAAATTAAAGATTTATGACCTATATGAAAATTGATACTAAGTTCAATGATCAATATAAATTATCCATTAATAAGATGATACATATTCTTAGAATATATTTAATATATATATATATATATATGATAATCTCTTAATTCGCTTGTAAAATAAAAAACTTCATTGCAAATATATAAAAAATAAATTCTTTTCTTTATACATCTTTTGATAGTCCTTTGTTTATGCATTAGCAAAACCTTGAGGAAAACTACAAGTATTATTGTGTAAACTCCAACCATCTAAATAAATAAATTAATCAAAGTGGGCTAAGATTTTAATTAAGCACTCTTGATTGAGGCTTAATCAGGTGAGATTAGAGCGGGCCCGTGGTTGTTGACCCAACATGAAGTGGTTTGATAATAATAAATTAAACGTCCATTTGAATTTCCAATTAAAGATACTTCCGTCACATTAAAAATATCATTTTATGAGTAGATTTTTTAATTAAAATTCTAAATAGACCCTAACTCAAACATTTTCCTCCGTTAAAAAATGTTAGGTAGATGTAGATTAACCTTGGGTCACTAACATGAGCAGTAATTAGGAAAATGCCAAATTCGAAAACAAGACATTCCAAATCAGACACCATTTATTTAATGATGATAGTGATAAATTATTGTTGTACTACTCCCTTGATTCTCACTAGCAATATACTACCTTTTATAATCTCTATTCACCGACTGTTCATCAGATTTTATCAATTTGTAGTTAAAACTAATTTATAATATATATAAAAACACGAATGTGAAGAATTTTTTGAATTGATATAAATATCTATTGTTATTTATTATATTATTAATTTATCATTTTATATATTTTTATTATTAAAAATAAGATTTATCTAATTTATAAAGAAAAAATTTAGTTTTATTAAAATACGTTCATTAAATGGATTAATTTAATAATAAATAAAAAATAAAATTTATATGAAACTGCTTTATTTTAAAAGTTTAAATTTTTCACTATCTTGAAAAGTAAATCAATAATTAAAATTTACATTAAATTTTTATATTCATAATTAATTTTGCATTGATATTAAAAATAATAAACTTCATAATAATTTGATATAATTTGCATATGAAACAAATTTTACCAAATTTTAGTTAATATACATTTTATTAGTTTTATTTATTTTAAAAATATATAATTATATACTCAAAAATAAATAAAACAATGAGCATTCACATACAAACGCATATGATAACAAATATTAGTAAAACCAAATGCAAACAAACACACTACAAAAAAACATCTAACACCCTTTACTGATATTATGAAAGTAAATACTTTGCATTTGAGCCGGCTCAAAGATTGATACATACTCTCCTGCTTAAAAGAACAGATTCAAATCTCTCCATTCCCCCAAATTTATAAAAAGAAAAAAAGAAAGTACACACATTTTGTGGACTGATTCTCCCATTACGGTTGCCATCATCTGCAATTTTAAGAGTTTAGATTTTTTTTTTTTATAAAGAAGATTGTAATTTTAGAATAGAATTTTTTTTTATTTATAAATATTAACATTTGAATCACAAATTTGTTAAATGTCACTTATTAAAGGTAATCATATAAACCAACTAGACCTGCTCATGGATCGGACCGCTGTCTGAAAATTTCTTATTTCCCATAATCAAGCCAAGCCCTGAGTGGGCCCGGACTAGTCAACCAACCCGTTTTACTGTTTAAATAATATTTAAAAATAAAAAAAATATATTTTTATTAATATTTTTATAATTAAATTTAAATATAATATAATTTTTCATATATAAACAGTGATTTGAGCTGAACTAGCCCGAATTGAAAAAACTCTATTCAGACCTGATTCAATAAAGTCAGACGAGTTATTCGATTCTTAAACAAATCTAAACCAACTGAGCTAAGTCCTATATTCAAATTTCACGTATTTAATTTCATACGAATTATCATAAATATTGACATGACTTGATCACAGTGACAATACTCTTTTCTAAAAAAGTTAATTTAACCTAATAATTCACATTTAGTTCATAAAAAAATACACATTTAGCTTGTAATGGTTCGCCTCTTTAAGTTTACTAGTATTTGTTATCACATGCATTTACATATGAATGTTTATTGGTTTATTTATTTTAAAATTTAAATATATAATTGTATATTTTTAAAATAAATAAAAATAATAAAATGCATTTTAACTAAAATTTGCATGTAAAATTAATTATGAAAGTAAAAAATTTAATGTATATTTTAACTTTTTATTTATATCAAATAAATTAATTTACTTTTTAAAATTAGTGAAAAATTAAAATTTTTAAGATAAAGCAATTCTACATAAATTTTTAATTTTTTTTATTTAATCAAATTAATCCATTTAAATAAAGTTATGAAATTAAACGTCTTACTTATAATTAGATAAATCTTATTAATAATACAAAATATTTATAATGGCAATTTAAAAATATAGTTAACAATGAAGACTATTTTCGTCAATTCAAAAGATTCTCCACATTCGTGCTTTTATATATACTAGTATTTAACTATTTATAATCACATGAATTCACATGTGAATATTCGTTTATTTATTTATTTTTGAATATATAATTATATATTTTAAAAATTGACACACTCAGAAGAATGTATCTTTATTAAACCTTGTAATTAATATGATCAATTATAGTAAAATAGCATGCAAGGGTCGAATCCACAAGGATTGGTTTTTGTTTTATAAATTACTAGTTTAAAACTTAAATTCAATAACAATAAAAGAAAATGGGGTTTTTGAAAGAGTTTTTAAAAATTAAGAAAACAAGAAAAATAAGAAGCAAATAAATAAGATGAAATCAAATATAAGATAAATATGGTTAATGTTTCATTTTTCACCACTAGACATCATTAAGAATCAATAATCAGATATATCAACATCAATTAACTATCAAAATTATGAACCGTAGATAACAACAAGCTCTGTTACCCCCAATCTTTCCTTAGTTCGTCGTTAAATAGAACAAGCTCTCTATTTAATCTTTAACCACTAGAAAATCTAGAATAAGCTCTTTAGATTTAATGTAATGGGAGCATTATGATGAGAAAGATAGGTTGATCTAGGCAACAAACACATAAGCTCGGATTTTTTAACCTATATTATGTTCCACTTTGCAATTAGCGAAAACTTGACCATAATCATTAATCACAAATTGCAACTTATGAATAGGAAATCAAGACAATTACACGGATCAAGACTCATAAACTAGCATTAGATAATTATTAAGATCTATCTAGTGTGCACTCTAAACAAATCAAGACAACATCATGAACTATGGAAGAACATAATCAACTTTGATAGAAAACTAATGATAGATAAAATCTAAAAATCAATTACAAAACAGGTCTAGGGCTTTGAAATCACCTTAACTAAAGAGAAGTTTAGCCTAGCATAGGCATAGATAATATATACATTGATGAGAACCAAGCTGGTATTGGACTTCAAGATCCATTGCATGTTCCTATTGGGCCTATTACAAGGTTAAGATCCAAGAAGCTCAAGGAAGCTATGCAAGGATTGGTAAAAAGGACTTGGGAAGAATCTACAAGTCTTTTAAGCAATGTCAATCCATTCAAGTTGGGCTGCTTGAATGAGGAAGACCAAGAATTGGTCCATGTGATCCAAGCTTCACATGATGGGCCATAGAGGAATTCAAGGGGGCGGCAATCTTAATGAATTAGTGGGCATGTTTTTAGTTCATTATCTAATATGAAGTGGGGTCCAATTCATTGGTCCAATTCATTAATGTTGTGGTGTCTAAATTAGAACCTTTAGTTGAGTCTTTTAATTACTTAGGCTTTTGGGCTTGATTTATGTATTATGTCCATTAGGCTTAAGGGGTCTATCTTTATTAAACTTGTTGAACATCTTTTAATTATTTAGGTTTGGGCTTGAGTATGTTCAGCCAATATTTTATATATTATTACTTAGTAGATTAGGGTTTTTGTAGGGAGGCTATAAATATATGTCTTAGCCGCCTACTTCAATTATCTTTTGATCAATTAAGTCTGATTTTATTCAGTGAGAGTTTTCTCTTTTTAGTTCTTGAAAGAACTTAGGAACTTATCAAAGAATTCTTTCTTTGTGGCGTTCAACCTATCAAACTTAGGTTCTTGAAACAAGAGTTCTTAGGGTTTAGATTACATGCTTAATCTAGGTTCTTTGAAACAGGCTTTTAAGGGTTTAAGTTTTCTTTGCCTGAATCTTGGCTTTTCTGGGTTAGGTATTTCAATTTGTTAGTGGGTTCAAAGGGTTTAACCCCTAGGGTTCACATCAGTTGGTATCAGAGCTTAGGGACCAATCAGGTCAAATATTTTTATCTTCTTTACCATAGGGTATTGGAGTTTTTCTCAACTTTTTTGTTTTGGGGTTTCAGACATACTTGTCATAGGGGTTATAGCTTTAGGCTTTCTTTGTCTAATAGTTATAGTTTTTAGGGCAGTTTTTGTTTGGGGTTTCGTTCTTGAAAGTTGGTTTAAATACTATCACAACAAAATCAATAACAAGATTTTGGGATTTCTGTCAACTTTCTTGTTTTGGGGTTTCAGACATTCTTGTCTTGGGGTTATAGCTTTAGGCATTTTTCCTAGGGTTATAGTTTTTAGGCAGTCTAAGTTTGGGGTTTCAGTCTTGAAAGGTGGTTTAAATCAAGATTTCGTTTCTTGAATTTTTTTTTTATCAATTAAAATTCCTTCTTATTAATTCTTGATCCGAATCTAAAAAAAAAAAAAAAAAAAAAAGTTCATCCGAGATTTCAAGAAAATCAAGAAGTCTCGTTCTTGAAAAAAAAAAAAAAAAAAAAGAAAGAAAGAAAGATTCGAAAAAGATCAAGGAAAGTAGAAAAGATTTGAATTCTTGATCATCTTATTCTTGATTTTTACTTGTTTTATCTTTTTATTAATTGTTTCTTGTTTCTTGAGTCTTTTGCTAGGTAGAATTAAGCAAGTGGAGTTCTTGAAGAGTTCTTCTAGTTCCTAAAGAACCTGAAAGAGGAAATAGAGTGGTAAAAGGCAAGAGTAAGTAAGTTTATTAAAGAAAAAGCCTAAAAGAGTGCAAACAAGAGTTGGAGTGATATCTTAATTGAGTGTAAACACTAAGGGAGTGTGTGAGTTTATTTTATCACTAACATTTTGTTTTGCAGCAACTTCAAATGTCTCACCATACTGAATCATCACACAAGGGGGATGAAAATTCATCCTTTACATTGAGAGCTATGCAACAACAGTTTGAGAGGATGAATTTTGCGATGACACAGATGTCAGACAAGATAGAGAGCCAATCGGCAGCCATTCAAAACCTACAAGGTGGGCGATATAGAGGGGCTAGGCGAGAGTCTAGTGTTGTTGATGAACATGATATAGAGGAGGCAGATGATGAGGAAGTTGATATGGGTAGACCTAGAGGAGTTAGGCATGGAGGAAGACCTAGGAGAAACACTAGGGATCATGATTGGGAAAATAGAGAAGATAGGAACCTTGGGAATATTAAAATGAAAATTCCACCATTCCAAGGTAGAACTGATCCTGAGGTTTATTTGGAGTGGGAGAAGAAGATAGAGTTGATCTTTGATTGTCACAACTATTCGGAAGAGAAAAAGGTGAAGTTGGCAGTCATTGAATTTACTGACTATGCCATAGTTTGGTGGGATCAACTAGTAACCAATAGGAGGAGAAACCATGAGAGACCTATAGAGACATGGAGAGAATTGAAGGCTCTCATGAAAAGGAGGTTTGTACCTAGCCACTATTATAGGGACCTTTACCAAAAACTTCAAAACCTTACCCAAGGGTTTAGGAGTGTAGAGGATTACTATAAGGAGATGGAGGTGGCTATGATTAGAGCCAATGTAGAGGAGGATCAGGAAGCCACCATGGCTAGATTTTTGAGTGGCTTACATAGAGACATAGCCAATGTTGTGGAGTTGCAGCATTATGTAGAGGTAGAAGACATGGTGCACATGGCTATGAAGGTGGAGAGGCAATTGAAAAGAAAAGGGGCAGCAAGGTATTCTTCGGTTTCTAGCACTCCTTGGAAACCAAAGTGGGACAAAGACCGGGCTGTTGTCAAGGGCAAAATCGAACCACCAAAGGGGAAAGAAGAGAGCACTAGCAAAGACAAACCCAAGGTATTTCAAAATTCCAATTCTTCAAGGAATAGAGATATTAAATGCTTTAAATGTTTGGGTTCAGGCCATATTGCATCTCAATGTCCAAACAAAAGGGCGATGATCATGCATGCTAATGGTGAAGTCGTGACCGAAAGTGAGGATGATTGTGATGACATGCCAGAATTGGAGGATGCTAGTGATTGTGTTGGTGATGATGCTGACTTGGACTACCCCGTGGAAGGTAAATCTCTTGTTGCTAGGCGTGCTTTGAATGCGCAAATTAAAATAGATGATGTAGAGGAACAAAGGGAAAACATTTTTCATACTAGATGTTTTGTGAATAATAAAGTATGTAGTATGATAATTGATGGGGGGAGTTGCACCAATGTAGCTAGTACTACCTTAGTAGAAAAGTTGGGTTTACCTATGCTTAAACATCCTAAGCCTTATAGATTGCAATGGTTGAATGATTGTGGGGAGGTTAAGGTGAATAGGCAAGTCAGGGTAGCTTTTACTATTGGGAGGTATAGTGATGAGGTGCTTTGTGATGTAGTGCCTATGCATGCTGGCCATCTATTGTTGGGGAGGCCATGGCAGTTTGATAGGAGGGTAACACATGATGGGTTTAGGAATAGATATAGCTTTGTAAAAGATGGCAAAACCATCAACCTTGTTCCTTTAACACCAAAGCAGGTCTATGAAGACCAAATGAAATTGAAATCTGTTTTTGAGAAAAAAGAATTGAGTGTGGCCGAATCTAATGAGGAAAAAAGGAGAGAACAAAAAAAAGAGAGATTGGCCGAAAAAGGGGAGGAAAAAGAAAGTGACAAAAACAGAGAAGTGGCTGAAAAAAATAAAGTAATGCCACAAGAAAGAAAAGCAAAAACAAAGATGAGCTTTTATGCAAAAGAGAGTGAGGTTAAGAAGGCTTTTTTAGAAGATCAGCCCATGATCTTCCTTGTTTATAAAGAATCATATCTTAATCTTGATGAATCTAACCAAGCTCTTCCTAGTGTTGCTATTTCTTTGTTACAGGAATTTGAAGAGTTATTCCCGGACGAGATGCCAAGTGGATTGCCTTCCATAAGAGGCATTGAGCATCAGATTGATTTTGTACCCGGAGCAGTCATTCCAAACCGACCAGCCTATAGAAGTAATACTGAGGAGACAAAGGAACTTCAAAGGCAAGTTGAAGACTTGATGAGTAAAGGGTACATAAGAGAAAGCATGAGTCCATGTGCTGTTCCAGTTCTTCTAGTGCCAAAGAAGGATGGGTCTTGGAGGATGTGTGTTGATTGTAGAGCAGTCAACAATATCACGGTAAAGTATCGTCATCCCATTCCTAGATTAGATGATATGCTAGATGAATTGTATGGATCTTGTGTTTTTAGTAAGATAGATCTTAAAAGTGGTTACCATCAGATTAGGATGAAAGAAGGTGATGAATGAAAAACAGCTTTTAAGACTAAATATGGGTTGTATGAATGGTTAGTCATGCCATTTGGACTTACTAATGCACCTAGTACTTTTATGAGACTAATGAATCATGTTTTAAGAGAGTTTCTAGGTAAATTTGTAGTAGTCTACTTTGATGACATTTTAGTGTACAGCAAAAGCTTAGATGAATATGTTGAACATTTGCGATTTGTGTTTAATGTGTTGAAAACTGAAAAGTTGTATGCTAATTTTAAGAAGTGTACCTTTTGCATGGATAGAGTTATATTTCTTGGATATGTTGTTAGCTCAAAAGGTATTGAGATGGATGAAGAGAAAGTCAAGGCCATCAAGGACTGGCCGACGCCTAAAGGGGTAAGTGAGGTAAGAAGCTTTCATGGTTTAGCTAGTTTTTATAGGCGTTTTGTTAAAGACTTTAGCACTATTGCTGCACCACTTACTGAAGTTATTAAAAAGAATGTTGGTTTTCATTGGGGCAATGAACAAGAAAAAGCATTTGTTAATCTTAAAGATAGGTTATCTTCAGCACCTGTTTTAACATTACCTAACTTTGACAAAGCTTTTGAGATTGAATGTGATGCCTCAGGAATAGGAATTGGAGCTGTTTTAATGCAGGAAAAGCGTCCAATCGCATTCTTCAGTGAGAAGCTTAGTGGAGCGGCCTTGAACTATCCAACTTATGACAAGGAGCTCTATGCACTTGTTAGAGCTTTGGAGACATGGCAGCATTACTTATGGCCTAAGGAATTTGTGATACATACTGATCATGAGTCATTGAAACATCTCAAGGGTCAAGGTAAATTGAATAAGAGACATGCTAGGTGGATGGAATACATAGAGGCCTTTCCTTATGTCATTAAATATAAGCAAGGTAAGGAAAATATTGTAGCTGATGCTTTATCTAGGAGGTATGTATTTCTCACATCTATGAATGCTAAGATGCTTGGATTTGAATATATAAAGGATGAATATGCTAATGATGCTGATTTTTGTGATGTATACATAGCATGTGATAAGACAGCATTTGGTAAATTTTACAAGCATGATGGTTTTTTGTTTAGACAAGATAAACTATGTGTGCCTAATTGTTCTATGAGAGAGTTATTAGTGCGTGAGGCACATGGTGGTGGTTTAATGGGACACTTTGGTGTCAAGAAGACCTTAGAAATATTGTATGAACATTTCTTTTGGCCTAAAATGAAAAGGGATGTTATTCGCATATGTAATAGATGCATTACATGTAGAAAGGCCAAATCTAAGGTTTTACCTCATGGGTTGTATACACCCTTACCAGTTCCTAGTGAACCATGGGTAGACATATCTATGGACTTTGTATTGGGTTTACCTAGGACGACAAGGGGTAGGGATTCAATTTTTGTGGTAGTGGATAGGTTTAGCAAGATGGCACATTTTATCCCATGCCATAAAACTGATGATGCAACTCACATTGCTGACTTGTTCTTTAGGGAGATAGTGCGCCTACATGGTGTTCCTAGAAGCATTGTATCTGATAGAGATGTTAAGTTCCTTAGTTACTTTTGGAAGGTTTTGTGGGAGAAATTGGGTACTAAACTTTTGTTTTCTACTACTTGTCATCCACAAACTGATGGGCAAACTGAAGTAGTTAATAGGACTTTAACACAACTTTTGCGCACTGTTATACAAAAGAACTTGAAAACTTGGGAAGAATGTTTGCCATTCATAGAGTTTGCATATAATAGGACTGTGCATTCTACTACTTCTTATTCTCCATTTGAGATTGTTTATGGTTTTAATCCATTAACTCCCTTAGATTTAATGCCTTTACCTGTTGATGCAAGGAATAGTTTGAATGGGAGTAAGAAAGCTGAATTGGTGAAGTCTCTTCATGAAAAAGTAAAGCTTCAAATTGAGAAAAAGAATGCAAAAGTTGCTTCACAAGCAAACAAAGGCAGGAGGCGAGTTACTTTCGAACCAGGTGATTGGGTCTGGGTTCATATGCGCAAGGAAAGATTTCCAGCCCATAGGAGAACCAAGTTGCATCCTCGAGGAGATGGGCCTTTCCAAATCCTTGAGAAAATTAATGACAATGCTTACAAAGTAGACTTACCAGGTGAGTATAACGTTTCTGCTTCATTTAACGTTTCTGATCTTTCCCTTTATGATGTAGGTGATGATTCGAGGTCGAATCCTTTTGAGGAAAGGGGGAATGATGAGAACCAAGCTGGTATTGGACTTCAAGATCCATTGCATGTTCCTATTGGGCCTATTACAAGGTTAAGATCCAAGAAGCTCAAGGAAGCTATGCAAGGATTGGTAAAAAGGACTTGGGAAGAATCTACAAGTCTTTTAAGCAATGTCAATCCATTCAAGTTGGGCTGCTTGAATGAGGAAGACCAAGAATTGGTCCATGTGATCCAAGCTTCACATGATGGGCCATAGAGGAATTCAAGGGGGCGGCAATCTTAATGAATTAGTGGGCATGTTTTTAGTTCATTATCTAATATGAAGTGGGGTCCAATTCATTGGTCCAATTCATTAATGTTGTGGTGTCTAAATTAGAACCTTTAGTTGAGTCTTTTAATTACTTAGGCTTTTGGGCTTGATTTATGTATTATGTCCATTAGGCTTAAGGGGTCTATCTTTATTAAACTTGTTGAACATCTTTTAATTATTTAGGTTTGGGCTTGAGTATGTTCAGCCAATATTTTATATATTATTACTTAGTAGATTAGGGTTTTTGTAGGGAGGCTATAAATATATGTCTTAGCCGCCTACTTCAATTATCTTTTGATCAATTAAGTCTGATTTTATTCAGTGAGAGTTTTCTCTTTTTAGTTCTTGAAAAAACTTAGGAACTTATCAAAGAATTCTTTCTTTGTGGCGTTCAACCTATCAAACTTAGGTTCTTGAAACAAGAGTTCTTAGGGTTTAGATTACATGCTTAATCTAGGTTCTTTGAAACAGGCTTTTAAGGGTTTAAGTTTTCTTTGCCTGAATCTTGGCTTTTCTGGGTTAGGTATTTCAATTTGTTAGTGGGTTCAAAGGGTTTAACCCCTAGGGTTCACATCATACATAAAACTAAAAATAAAATAAAAGAATGGAGAAAAAGAAGAAGAATAATGATGATCCTTGAGTATCCTCAAAAGATAGATATTTTGTGGCTCAAAAGATGGTATTTATAGAGTTTTGAAACTCTTGGAACAAGTCCTTACCGCACAAGTAAGATTAGGAGCTGAAAAATCACGTTTCTGGGCTGTTTTCCCGATTTTGCGATTTTTTTGGGCGTCGCGGCGCAGGGCTTCTGTCTCCCATTTTTCTGACGCATATTTTTTCACTTTGTCGACTGATTTGGATACCCATTTCTTGTTCGATTTGGGCATGTAAACTATCGTTGGAAAGGTACTCAAGTCAACTTCAAAAGTCAAGAGTAAGTTTCTTCAAATAAGGAATTTAACATCATGATTTTCTTACAACAAGCTCTGGAGGTCAAATCTGCCTTCTTGCTTTGCAACCAGAAATTGATATTTTTGACTCCCGAGTTTTCTTCCATCTTGTGATTATGATTTTGTAAGCTCTTTACCATTATTATTCACATCTTTTGACTTCATTCTTCTTATTGTACCTAAAATTAAAAAACATAATATAAGTAAACAAGATAAAGATCGAAAATATAATAAAAACTAAAGGTAGAAAGGCATAAAATGTATATTTTATGAGCTTATCAAATACTCCCACACTTAGCTTTTGCTAGTCCTCGAGCAAAACAAAATAAAAACAAAATAAGAAAATCTAATCTAATCCACTTTCGTATGAAATCACGGTGGCACTTAGCATGTGACACAAGCCTTTAAACCCCTAAGTGTGCCTAGTGGACGAATTTAGTCTCGTGAGGGTTTACTAGGACAATACCCACAAACATTGAAAAACTAAAATAAAAATAAACTAACATATACTAAAAATAGTTACTCCTAATCCTTTCAATATAAATTAGAGACAATCTTTGAACAAGTCTTATAAACTAATCAATAGCTTAAAGAATTTCACAAAAAATCATGCTTGAATGTAAATAGTTTGAGTTAAGCCAATATTAACATAACATATCTTAATCAAAATAGTGCAATATTCAAACATAATCTCAACTTCTCACATGTGATGCTCTCATGATTTTCACTCAATATAGTAGTGGTAAAGTGTTTACACTCAATCAATTTCATGAAAATAGTTATACCATATGCTTGTTTGTCCACCTATTCTCCACTATTTAGATCATGCAACTTCATAAAACAAGAGGTCTTTATTCAAGATTGTAATGGTGCCAAGGGGTAATAATGTGGTAATAATTTAGAGACAAAATAAGATTTTGCAAATAAAACTTTCTCAATATTCCTTGGAAGTACATAATCACATAGGCGGATATTTCATATTAAACTTTTGCTTCATTCTAACCAACCTTGTAACATTCTTTTTCTTTTCTTTAACAAGAAGTTCAAGAGATAATTCAATTTTTTTTCTTCATGGGAATGTATTTTCACAATGTTCCCTTTTCTTTTTTCTCTTGACTTTTGCCTTTCTCCTCCCCCACATTTATCTTTTGTTCTAACCCAAATTTTCAAAAAGTATCCCTTGTTTTTGCAATATGTCTCAAACATTCTAGTCCATCTTTATAACAAGGGTAAAGATATAAATGTGTTTAGGCTAGGTGTAAGATATGGTTACCAATAAAATAGCTTAATCAA
Organism: Fremontodendron californicum; assembly: GCA_030761205.1. NCBI lineage: Eukaryota > Viridiplantae > Streptophyta > Magnoliopsida > Malvales > Malvaceae > Fremontodendron > Fremontodendron californicum. The sequence continues at coordinate 27,120,414 of JAULJL010000013.1, forward strand.
TATAGGCTTAAATTGGCTCATTAGTGGGATGTTCTCATGGAACATCAATAAGGAATGACTATTTGGCCCTGTTATAATCCTAATGCCTCGATCATTTTCATGTTGTTATATGTATCAATATAGTCTCAAACGATTTAAAGCAAGTTCTAGAGAATTATGTAATAATGAGAGCACACAATAAAAAAAAATTAGATTGATATGTATAATGCATCAATCATATAGGCACAAAACTCACAAGGATGATTATACAAGTCAATATCAAGTCTAAACATGCTTCTTTCTCAATCAACATATCATATTAACATTGGCTCCATGAAAAATGATATCAAGTTTAATTATCATGAAAAATCTTCTCGCTAATAAACTAGTTTTAGACTTATGCAATTCATTTCTCATCATTATATTGGAAGGAACTAAAACACACTAAAAACAATTTAAAAAGCTCAAAACAAAACAAAACAAATAAAAAATAACAACCTAAAAATAAAAGAAATCCTAAATTCTTCCCTCCACACTTAATTCTTACATTATCCTCAAAGTAATGCTATTACCCCCAATGCAAGAATTATATGTAAGAGAAAGAAACTACTAAACAAAACAAACTAAAGAAAAAACAATAAAATGTAAAATGATGGAGAGTAAAGATAGCAAATCTAAGTATAATATGTGCTCTCCATCCTTTTGGGCTGCCTCCCAAGAAGCACTTGGTTTATTGTCCTTAGCCTGACTTATTAAAACATAAAAACAAACAAAATTATTAAAAAAATCAAAACAAAGCAAACTAATAACCTAAAAAATAAAAAAGCAAGAGAGAAAAAGAAAACAAATCTGATATGGCAGGTTGACAATTTCTTCATTAATTGGGCTGTCTTCCCAATTAGCACTTGAGTTATTGTTTTGAATCAAACCAACACCCCTTCTTGGCTTTTTGGTATTTTCAGGCTCATACAAGAAACTTCCCAGATTTATGCATTTTGTAGGGCGATTTCTTTTCACAATAATGGATGCATTCTCCATTACAAGTATCATTCCATCATCTGTTGTGGTGCATAGCTCATCAAGGAATGGTGCATGGCATCCACAAACAAACTGTTTAAGGTTTCCAGCATGTGTTGTTCATGTTCCTCCACCTTGAACTTTGCGAATCTACTAGGAAAAAGTGGAGAAGAAACATTAGTAAAAATTGGAACCTTAAACGTTACCTCAGGTGTCGAAGTACTCTTATTTAGATTTGTGACTTCATTATCCTCAAGAATATGATCCATCTCTAATTTTGTCTCATCCTCATCTTGTTCCAGGTCACAATAGTAGCATTCTTCTTTGGGTTAATCATCGTTTGGGTAGGGAGTTCTTCAAATCTTTGTGCTACCCATCCCACCATACTACTAGCCAATTGGCTCATTTGCTTTTCCAAACTCTAGATACTTGCCCTTGTTTCCTATTGAAAATGCAAAGTATCAGTAACAAGAGAATAGACAAGATCCTCTAAAGAAGTACCTGAGTTTTGAGTCATATGTGGTGGCTGAAAAAGATCTAGTTTTTGAGACCATGATTGATTGAAGCTAGATGGATTAGTGTAATTGGCATAAGGATCTACTTCTTGGTAATTTTTCGAGTAGCCATAATTAGTATGATCCCACCATCCCTCATGGTAAGTGTTTGAGTAATGATCATACTGTTGGTCTTGGAACCCTTGATGGCCTTGACATCCTCCCATGGCCAATTGTTGAACTGGGGAGGTGAGATTGGCTTGATTCTCTATATTCATGTATGTCACCAACTCTTCAAGTGTTAGGTTGCTCAATTCCATCGTTTTTTTTTTCTTCAAAATTTGAAAAGAAAAACCTATATGTACAAGAAAATAAAACTAATTAGAACTAAAAATAAGAATAAACCAAGTAACAAATAAACTAAAGAAAACAATCCTCGGAAACGGTGCCAAAAATTTGATGCACCCAAAAGAGTGTATCTTTATTAAACCTTGCAATTAATATGATCAATTATAGTAAAGTAACATGCAAGGGTCGAATCCACAGAGATTGATTTTTAGTTTATAAATTACTAGTTTAAAACTTAAATTCAAGAACAATAAAAGAAAAAAAAAAGGGTTTTTGAAAGAGTTTTTAAAATTAAGAAAACAAGAAAAGTAAGAAGCAAATAAATAAGATGAAATCAAATATAAGATAAATATGGTTAAGGTTTCATTCTCCACCACTAGACATCATTGAGAATCAATAATCAGATATATCAACATCAATTAACTATCAAAATTATCGACCGTAGATAACAACAAACTCTGTTACCCCAATCTTTCCTTAGTTCGTCGTTAAATAAAACAAACTCTCTATTTAATCTCTAACCACTAGACAATCTAAAATAAGCTCTCTAGATTTAATGTAATGGCAGATTTATGATGAGAAAGATAGGTTGATCTAGGAAACAAACACATAAGCTTGGATTGTTTAACCTATGTTATGTTCCACTTTGCAATTAGCGAAAACTTGACCATAATCATTAATCACAAATTGCCACTTATGAATAGGAAATCAAGACAATTTGATGCACCCAAAAGAGTGTATCTTATTTAACCTTGCACTAAAAAGATCAATTGTAAGTATAATGATTAGCAAGGGTCGAGTCCTCAGGGATTGGGTTTTAATCTATGAGTTATTAGTTTATAACTTACGTTCAAAGAAAACAATAAAAGAAAAGGGGTTTTTGAAGCCAGATTTAAACTAAAGTAAATAATAAGAATAAGATGCAAGGCGGTATAACCAGCCAATAAAAATATATATACTAAATTAGGCGGTATAACCAGCCAAAAAATATATATACTAAATTAGGCGGTATAACCAGCCAATAAAAATAAAACAAAGTTAATATACAAATTAGGCGGTATAACCAGCCAATAAAAATAAATATACTTTTAAAAATAAACAAACTAGAAAAGTAAGAAAACAAGTAAGTAAGAAGAATCAAATATGAAAAATATGGTTAAGGTTTCATTCTCCACCACTAGACATCATTAAGAATCAATTTCAGATCTATCAATATCAACCAACTATCAAAGTTAACAACCGTAGATAACAACAAGCTCTGTTATCCCAATCTTTCCTTAGTTTGTCGTTAAATAGAGCAAGCTCTCTATTTAACCTCTAACCATTAAACAACCTAGAATAAGCTCTCTAAATTCAATTTAATGGCAGCTTTATGATGAGAAAGATAGGTTGATCTAAGCAACAAACACATAAGCTCGGATTGTTCAACTTAGGTTATGTTCCACTTTGCAATTATTGAAAACTTGACCATAATCATTAATCACAAATTGCCACTTATGAATAGGAAATCAAGACAATTACACGGATCAAGACTCCTAAACTAGCAATAGATAATTATCAAGATCTATCTAGTTGTACACCTAAATAAATCAAGACAACATCATGAACAATTCTTGTAGAAAAACATAAGCAACTTTGATAGAAAATTAATGATAGATAGAATCTGAAAATCAATCACAAAACATGTCTAGGGCTTTGAAATCACCCTTAACCAAATAGAAGTTTAGCCTAGCATAGGCATTGTAAACATAAACATAAAATTAAAGATAATCTAAGAAGGAAATGAAAGAAAGAAAGAAGAAGAAGAAAATAAAGAAAAAGAAAACTAGAGAAAAGAAAGAAGAAGAAAACTTAGAGAATTTTATTACAATGGCTAATTTCCTACCAATCTACCATATGCTCCTCTACAATCATCCAAGGCCCTCTATTTATACACATTTTGGAGGGCTAAATGACAAGAGACAAGCTTTACAAATTTCAAAGGTAGGTATAATAGGTGGGTGAATTTTTCTAACAATTTTCGTCATATTGTATGACAATTTTGATCAGCCAACTTGATGGTCGATTTCGTCATTGTTGGAGGCCTGATCTGATCACATGGTCTTCTAGAAAAAGGTTCCCCTATCAGTTACGGATCCATAGCCGTTGGAATCAGCTCATTTGCTGATGTGGATAAGCAGATATGGGCAAAATACGAAAACAAGTCAGCACAGACATCATTGCACATCAGCCAACTTGATGGTCGATTTCGTCAATATTAGAGGCCTGATCTGATCATATGGTCTTCTAGACAAAGGTTCCCGTATCAGTTACGGATCCATAGCCATTGGAATCAGCTCATTTGCTGATGTGGATAAGCAGATATGGGCAAAATACGAAAACAGGTCAGCACAGACGTCATTGCACATCAGCCAACTTGATGGTCGATTTCGCTAGGGAAAACGACTCCGTTTCAAGAAGTGTAAAACATGAAAAAGATATATATGCCTCTTAGCTTTGCACGGCTACAAATTTCAGCCTTATTGCTTCAGTGAAACTCCAGATATAGCTGATATGGCAAAAGGTGTCGAAACTGGAACTGAACTGGATTTGCCCTTAATTCTAGTAATCTGAAATCACTCAAAGAAACTTGTGAAAAACACCAAATTACATAAAAATATAAAAGATCATAAACACAATTAGACTAAACAATAATAACTCGTATTTGACACAAAACAATAATAAAACATAACTAAAAACTATATAATTATACGAGTTATCACACCCCCACACTTAGATTGTTGCTAGTCCCTAGCAACGACTCAATAAAAATAAAATAAGAAAATCTAATCTAATCCACTTTCGTAGGAAATCACGGTGGCACTTAGCATGTGACACAAGCCTTTAAACCCCTAGGTGTCCCTAGTGGACGAGTTTAGTCTCGTGAGGGTTTACTAGAACGATACTCACAAACATTGAAAAACTAAAATATAAATAAACTACATATACTAAAAATATTTATTCCTAATCCTTTCAATACAAATTAGAGACAATCTTTGAACAAGTCTTATAAACTAATCAATAGCTTAAAGAATTTCACAAAAATTCATGCTTGAATGTAAATTGTTTGAGTTAAGCCAATATTAACATAACATATCTCAATCAAAATAGTGCATGTTCAAATTTAATCTCAACTTCTCACATGATATACCCTCATGATTTTCACTCTTTAAAGTAGTGGTGAAGTGTTTACACTCAATCAATCTCATGAAAACAGTTCTACCATATTCTTGCTTGTCCACTTATTCTCCACTATTTAGATCATACAACTTCATGAATCAAGAGGTCTTTAATCAAGGTTGTAATGGGGCCAAGGGGTTTGTAATGTGGTTGAATAACAAAAGGATAAAGATATCACAAAGGCTCCAAAGAGTTCATAAAGTTTAGAGACATAATAAGATCATACAAAGAAACTTCTCAAAACTCTTTACAAGTACATAGTCACCTAGGCCGAATATTCATGTTGGGCTTTTCTTCATTCTAAACAACTTTGTAACATTTTTTTCTTTTTCCACAAATTCAAGAGATGAATCATATTTTTTACTTAGGAATGTATTTGCCAGTATTCCATTTCTTTTTCTCTTGACTTTTCTTTTCTTTTCCCCCCACACTTATTTCTTGTTTCTAACCCAAATTTTCAACTAAAAATATCCCTTGTTTTTTTGCAATATGTCTCAAAATATATAATCCATCTTTAGAACAAGGGTAAGGATATAAGTATATTTAGGCTAGGTGTAAGTTGTGGTTACCAATAAAACAGCATATTTAATGTAGGCTCAAATTGGCTCACTAGTGGGGATGTTCTCTTAGAACATTAATAATGGATGGCTGTTTGGCTCTGGTTATAATCCTAATGCCTCTATCATATTCATGTTGTCACATGTATCAATATAGTCTCAAACGGTTTAAAGCAAGTTCTAGAGAATCATGTAATCATAAGAGCACTCAAGAAAGAAATTAGATTGATTTGTATAATGCATCAATCATTATAGGCTCAAAAACTTACAAGGATGATTATACAAGTCAGATTAAGTCTAAACATGCTTCTTTCTCAATCAACATATCATATTAACATTGGCTCATAAAAAGGTTGACATCAAGCTCAATTCTCATGAAAATCTTCTCACTAATAAATCTGTTTTAGACTTATGCAATTCATATCTCATCATTGTATTAAAAAGGAACTAAAACACACTAAAAAAAATAATAATAATAATAAAGACTCATAAAAAAAAAAGTAGACAAAAATAAAAGAAATCCTAAATCATTCCCCCCACACTTAATTCTTACATTGTCCTCAATGTAAGTCTATTAACCCAAATGAAAGAATCATGTGTAAGAGAAAAGAACTAATAACATAAGAATAGGAACAACTAAGACTCAAAACAAAACAAACTCATGCAACCTAAATAATCCTAAAATACTAAACAAAAATTAACAAGTAAACATAAAAAGATTAAAATCAAACTGACAAGGTATGTCTCAAGTCTCCCTTACTCAGACCTTGTTCAGAATGAATACTTCTAAATTGCTTAAAATATAACAAACCCCTTTTTTTTTTTTGAAAAGAAGAAATCAAACTGACAAGGTATGTCTCAAGTCTCCCTTACTCAGACCTTGTTCAGAATGAATACTTCTAAATTGCTTAAAACACAACAAACTTTTTTTTTTTTTTTTGAAAAGAAGAAATCAAACTGACAAGGTATGTCTCAAGTCTCCCTTACTCAGACCTTGTTCAGAATGAATACTTCTAAATGGCTTAAAACACAACAATTTTTTTTTTAAATTAGCAAAATATGTCCCTTACCCCCTACTAAAATATGACATTGTCCCCAATGTCAAATTTTAAAGGTAGAATTTAGGAGATATTACCTGCAGAGGTTGCTAACCACTTATTATAACTGAGACACAACAAACAAAATGTTAGATAATGTCACAAAGACAAAGTGCAGTCCACTCCTTGCTCGTCCATATCTCTTTTTCTTTTTCCGAGCGTTTGCGAAACAACCGTAGCAGATAAACACTCATAAGCTTGGAGCTTTTTGAGTAAATCTTCAATGGTTGTAGCAGCAATTATGGTTCTCCTTGCCTCTGAAAACATGAATCCATTATCCACAGCATTATCTAAATATGAAAGCAAATTATTAAAATAACCATTAATATTAAGCAAACCAATGGGTTTCTTATTTGTGACCAAAGATGACCAAGAAGCCACGCAAGCTATTTCTTCCAATGTACCCAGACCTCCTGGTAAAGCAATGAATGCATCGGCAGAATGGTACATGATTGTCATCCGTTCAGGGATACTCCAGACTTGTATTTCCTTACCCAAGGTAGGTCCACAAAAATCTGTGAATAGTTTTGGCACGATTCCTAGAACTGGACTTCCTCCGGCGTGTGCTGCTGTAGCGACTGCTCCCATTAAACCCGTACTACCGCCTCCATAAATCAAGTGGATCTTTTGTTGGGCAAGTATTACTCCAACTCTTATGGCTTCATCAGCGAATATGTTATTTTTCCCTGGATAAGCACCTCCAAAGACACAAATTTTTTTAATGCGCTGGGATGAAGTACTTTCCATTTTTTTTTCTTCGAGTGCCTGAAAGAGAATGAGTACATGGTGTAATATATAGAGGACTGAGTAGTGAATCAGACAAGAGTAATAATGTCGTCGAAAGTGTATCTGACCTGTCAGAAGAAAATGTTAACCTAACAAAAGATTTTTGCGTGATTTCAGGAAGAAAATCAAAAAGAGAAGAAAAATCAACCGTAAAAGTCAAGAGTAATAATGTCGCCGAAAGTGTATTTGACCTGTCAGAAGAAAATGTTAACCTAACAAAAGATTTTTGCGTGATTTCAGGAAGAAAATCAAAAAGAGAAGAAAAATCAACCGTAAAAGACAAATAAAAAAAAGAATAATTACACAAATCGAACAACACGTAAATTAAACCAAAATGAAGTTATTGCAAATCAAACCAAAAGCTGAGAAGTCATTTATTGTAGTTGTGATTGTGGCTCACATCTTCCTCTGGTTTTACGTCCAGAAACGGCTTAAACGCCTTCTATGAGTCGAGGATATGCTTCCCATCCCGTTTTCTTACAAGCTGGCAAACAGGGTCTTTTAACATCAGATTCCCAAGATGTTGCCATTCCCTTTGGAATTGCGGCCATAAATCAAGAATTTCTCTTTGTACGTCTCCACTAGGATGCGTCTCAAGAGAAAGTTCGATATTACCCAAATTCTCCTTACTCAGTCCATCCTTAATGAATTCAATTTTATCATCTCGATTAGAGGACGGAATCCCAATAGAACGACATTTACCGTTACACGTCCATCGTGCACATTTGTGGCAATTTGAACTCATGCGCTTTGCTCGTCGCTTCTTTGCAAAAGTGCTTCTACCTGTACCTGGTAAATGCAAAACAGGAAGATATTCATCTTCACGTACCTTGGCTTCAATTATCCAACGTATGTCTTCAGGAATCTCTTTGTGCATAAGCATTCTTAATCTTTCAAATCGAACTTGGTAAAGCTTCAGTAAAATATTTCGAGGAAAAGGAGGAAATCGTTTCTGCAATCTTGTGAGAATATCATCCATCCTGAAAAAAAAATGAAAAAAATTGAAAGAGAAATTGGAAGAGAAATTTATATACAATATCAGTTTTGTGGGTAGCTGATGGAACCGATTTAAATAATCACGGAGTACCGTTATCCGCCATTTAACCGGGGTTAAAAAAATTATATTTACATCTAGTTATTTTCAAAACAAAGATCAGAAAGAAAAACAACATAAAAAGACTCAAAAACAAAACACTATAAATAAAATCCTAAATTCTTCCCCCCACACATAATTCTTACATTGTCATTAATGTAATGCTATTAATCCCAAATGAAAGAATCATGTGTAAGTGAAAAGAACTAATAAACAAAATAAACTTATGCAGCCTAAATGAACTTAGAAACACTAATTAGCAAAGAAACATAAGAAAAAAATAAAGAAAAAGAGAGCAAATCTGAGGATGGCAGTTTGGCAATGCTTTCACTAATTAGGCTGCCTCCCCCAATTAGCACTTGATTTAGTGTTTTGAACCTAACCAACACCCCTTCTTGGCATTTTAGGCTTGTCAGGCTCATACATGAAATTTCCCAAATTTATGCGTTTGAGAGGAAGCTTTCTTTGTACAACAGTGGATGCATTCTCCATTACAAGTATTATTCCATCATCCTTTGTGGTGCATATGTCATCGAGGAATGAAGCATATTTTGATACTTGTTGAATGACCTCCACAAACAAGTTGTTTAAGGTTTCCGGCATGTGTTGTTCATGTTCTTCCTCCTTGAACTTTGCAAATCTACTAGGAAAAGGTGGAGAAGAAACATTAGTAAAAAGTGAAACCTTAAACGTTACCTCAGGTGCCGAAATACTCTTATTTGGATCTTTGGCTTCATTATCCTCAAGAATAGAATCCATCTCTAATTTTGTTTCATCCTCATCTTGTTCCTCATTCTTCAAGGTCACAATAGTAGCATTCTCCTTTGGGTTAATCATCGTTTGGGCTGGGAGTTCTTCAGATCTTTGTGCTACCCATCCCACCATACTACTAGCCAATTTGCTCATTTGCTTTTCCAAACTCTGGATGCTTTCCCTTGTTTCCTGTTGAAATTGCAAAGTATCAGTAACAAGAGAATAGACAAGATCTTCTAAAGAAGTGCCTGAGTTTTGAGTTATATGTGGTGGCTGAAAAAGATCTGGTTCTTGAGACCATGATTGATTGAAGCTAGATGGATGAGAGTAATTGGCATAAGGATCTACTTCTTGGTAATTTTCCGAATAGCCATAATTAGTATGATCCCACCATCCCTCATGGTAAGTGTTTGAGTAATGATCATACTGTTGGTCTTGGAACACTTGATGGCCTTGACATCCTCCCATGGCCAATTGTTGAACTAGGGAAGAGAGATTGGCTTGTTGATTCTCCATGTTCATGTATGCCACCAACTCTTCAAGTGTTAGATTGCTCAACTCCATCGTTTTTTTTTTTTTTCAAAATTTGATAAGAAAAACTTGTATGTACAAGAAAATAAAACTAATTAGAACTGAAAATAAGAATAAACCAAGTAACAAATAGACTAAAGAAAACAATCCCCGGCAACGGCGCCAAAAATTTTGATGGACCCAAAAGAGTGTATCTTATTTAACCTTGCACTAAAAAGATCAATTGTAAGTATAATGATTAGCAAGGGTCGAGTCCTCAGGGATTGGGTTTTAATCTATGAGTTATTAGTTTATAACTTACGTTCAAAGAAAACAATAAAAGAAAAGGGGTTTTTGAAGCCAGATTTAAACTAAAGTAAATAATAAGAATAAGATGCAAGGCGGTATAACCAGCCAAAAAATATATATACTAAATTAGGCGGTATAACCAGCCAATAAAAATAAAACAAAGTTAATATACAAATTAGGCGGTATAACCAGCCAATAAAAATAAATATACTTTTAAAAATAAACAAACTAGAAAAGTAAGAAAACAAGTAAGTAAGAAGAATCAAATATGAAAAATATGGTTAAGGTTTCATTCTCCACCACTAGACATCATTAAGAATCAATTTCAGATCTATCAATATCAACCAACTATCAAAGTTAACAACCGTAGATAACAACAAGCTCTGTTATCCCAATCTTTCCTTAGTTTGTCGTTAAATAGAACAAGCTCTCTATTTAACCTCTAACCATTAAACAACCTAGAATAAGCTCTCTAAATTCAATTTAATGGCAGCTTTATGATGAGAAAGATAGGTTGATCTAAGCAACAAACACATAAGCTCGGATTGTTCAACTTAGGTTATGTTCCACTTTGCAATTATTGAAAACTTGACCATAATCATTAATCACAAATTGCCACTTATGAATAGGAAATCAAGACAATTACACGGATCAAGACTCCTAAACTAGCAATAGATAATTATCAAGATCTATCTAGTTGTACACCTAAATAAATCAAGACAACATCATGAACAATTCTTGTAGAAAAACATAAGCAACTTTGATAGAAAATTAATGATAGATAGAATCTGAAAATCAATCACAAAACATGTCTAGGGCTTTGAAATCACCCTTAACCAAATAGAAGTTTAGCCTAGCATAGGCATTGTAAACATAAACATAAAATTAAAGATAATCTAAGAAGGAAATGAAAGAAAGAAAGAAGAAGAAGAAAATAAAGAAAAAGAAAACTAGAGAAAAGAAAGAAGAAGAAAACTTAGAGAATTTTATTACAATGGCTAATTTCCTACCAATCTACCATATGCTCCTCTACAATCATCCAAGGCCCTCTATTTATACACATTTTGGAGGGCTAAATGACAAGAGACAAGCTTTACAAATTTCAAAGGTAGGTATAATAGGTGGGTGAATTTTTCTAACAATTTTCGTCATATTGTATGACAATTTTGATCAGCCAACTTGATGGTCGATTTCGTCATTGTTGGAGGCCTGATCTGATCACATGGTCTTCTAGAAAAATGTTCCCCTATCAGTTACGGATCCATATCCGTTGGAATCAGCTCATTTGCTGATGTGGATAAGCAGATATGGGCAAAATACGAAAACAAGTCAGCACAGACGTCATTGCACATCAGCCAACTTGATGGTCGATTTCGTCAATATTAGAGGCCTGATCTGATCATATGGTCTTCTAGACAAAGGTTCCCGTATCAGTTACGGATCCATAGCCATTGGAATCAGCTCATTTTCTGATGTGGATAAGCAGATATGGGCAAAATACTAAAACAGGTCAGCACAGACGTCATTGCACATCAGCCAACTTGATGGTCGATTTCGCTAGGGAAAACGACTCCGTTTCAAGAAGTGTAAAACATGAAAAAGATAGATATGCCTCTTATCTTTGCACGGCTACAAATTTCAGCCTTATTGCTTCAGTGAAACTCCAGATATAGCTGATATGGAAAAAGGTGTCGGAACTGGAACTGAACTGGATTTGCCCTTAATTCTAGTAATCTGAAATCACTCAAAGAAACTTGTGAAAAACACCAAATTACATAAAAATATAAAAGATCATAAACACAATTAGACTAAACAATAATAACTCGTATTTGACACAAAACAATAATAAAACATAACTAAAAACTATATAATTATACGAGTTATCACAATTACACGGATCAAGACTCCTAAACTAGTATTAGATAATTATCAAGATCTAGCTAGTGTGCACTCTAAACAAATCAAGACAACATCATGAACAATTCTTATGGAAGAACATAATCAACTTTGATAGAAAACTAATGATAGATAAAATCTAAAAATCAATTACAAAACATGTCTAGGGCTTTGAAATCATCCTTAACCAAAGAGAAGTTTAGCCTAGTATAGGCATAGATAATATATACATAAAACTGAAAATAAAATAAAAGAATGGAGAGGAAGAAGAAAAAATAATGATGATCCTTGAGTCTCCTCAAAAGATAGATAGTTTGTGGCTCAAAAGATGGCATTTATAGAGTTTTAAAACCCTGAAAACAAGTCTTTGCTGCACAAGTAAGGTTAGGAACTGAAAAATCACGTTTTTGGGCTATTTTCCCGATTTTGCAGTTTTTTTGGGCGTCGCGGCGCTGAGCTTCTGTCTCCCATTTTTCTGACGCACCTTTCTTCACATCATCAGCTGATTTAGATGCGCATTTTTATCCGATTTGGGCGTGTAAACTATCGTTGGAAAGGTATTCAAGTCAGATTCAAAAGTCAAGAAGGAAGTTTCTTCAAATAAGGAATTTAACATCATGATTTTCTTGTAACAAGCTCCGGAGGTCAAATCTGCCTTCTTGCTTTGCAATCAGAAATTGATTTTTTTGACTCCCGAATCTTCTTCCATCTTGTGATTATGATTTTGTAAGCTCTTTATCATTATTATTGTCATCTTTTGACTTCATTCTCCTTATTGTACCTAAAATTTAAAAACATAATATAAGTAAACAAGATAAAGATCGAAAACATAACAAAAACTAAAGGTAGAAAGGCATAAAATGTATATTTTATGAACTTATCAAAAATAAATAAAAATAATAAAATATATATTAATTAAAATTTGCATGTAAAATTTGTTTCATGTACAAATTATTATATTATTTTTAATATTAATGCAAAATTAATTATGAAGATAAAAAAAATTTAATGTAAATTTTAATTTTTTATTTATATCAAATAAATTAATTCACTTTTTAAGATTAGTAAAAAATTAAAACTTTTAAGATAAAGCAATATTAAATATTTTTTTATTAACAAATTAATCGATTTAATGAAAGTAATTCAATGAAATAAATTTTTTTACTTATAAATTAGATAAATCTTATTAATAATAATAAAATATTTGTAATGGCAATTTAGGAATATAATGAACAACGATAATTATTTTTTTAAGTTCAAAATATTTTTCATATTCGTGCTTTTATATATATTATAAATTTAATGTGGGTCTTAAATTTTCTCAATTATGAGAAACTTCAATCATTCACTTCAATTTTGCAACATGTGTTTTTAGTGTTTTTAAAAAATGGTAGGAGATGGATAAGTATAGTTGTGCATGTAAAATTTAGATAAATGCATTTAAAAAACATTTTAAAAAAGTCCTTTCACAACTTTATATTAAACTATATATGGACGGCTTGTATTATATTGCAAATTCACATAACAATATAGAACGTTTTGATTGGATGAGAGGGATAAAGTGATAAACAATAAATTTTTTGCGCTTTGACTTCTTTTATAAATCAAGATAAAAAGTAAAAAAATAAATAAAAATACAACAATGTATTATATTGATGGAAAAAGATCATAATCACTTATCAATAGAGGGGAAAAAAGTAAGTCATAATTAATACTAAGCATAATCAATGATGGTAGGCCATGTATGTAGATCAAATCAGGTTTGGTCGGATCACGGTCTGGATTTTTTTCAACATCTTTGTTTAGACTCAGCTTTGGGTGGGCTCGAAACATTGTTTATCATATATATAAAATATTTTTTTATTAATATTTATATATTTTTATAATTAAAATTTAAAAAATAATATTATAATACATAAAATACTGTTTCGGGTCGGGCCGGATCAAGAAATGTGTGTCCAGGCCTGGTCCAAGAGCAGGTCTACATGTATGGTTCTTGTACGCAGAGCAGAGTTATTTAAGAATCGAGTTATATATTTAAATTCGAAGATTGTCTGATATTTAAGAGGATTGAATAAAAATATTAAATTTAAAAATGAGTTTGGATAAAAATGAAATTTATTTAAAAAATAGATCGGGTTTTGATTCCAACATTCAAAAATTGAGTTCGGCTCGAGCTTTGACTCCAATATTTAAGGTCTAAGTCCGGTGCGATTTGACTTATTTTTTCAATTATATAATATATATTATGTAATTTATTTCATATAAAACATAAATATATATAAAATATTGCAATGTAAACATTAAAAATTGTGTTAAGTTATTCATATTTTAAATTTTAATAAAAAAATAAAATTATTAAAGATTAAATAAAAATATATCTTTTAAGAGAAAAAGTAATTCGGGTAGGTCTAATCGCTAGACCATTTATAAATTTGGACGGATCTAAACAGAATTTGAAACTGAAATTATTGGATCGGACTTGGATACACATAAATAATGTTGATATCATATTTAAAAACAATTCGATCAGTTCATGTATACCTCTAATATAAAAAGATAATAAATGGTTAAATGTAATCAATTAATTTAAAAACATAATTAAAAAACAAAAAAAAGATACGTGATTTTCTCACATCATATAAAATAAGTTAATAACTCCATCTTTTATTCTCAATTTTTTTTTTTTTTGCCAAACTCAAATTTTAATTATGAAACCTTAATAAAATTGAAAGTTGATTTAATTTACAATAATAATAATAATAATTATCAGACGATAATTAGATTTTTAAAAAAAAAAACATTGTATCACTATATTAAAAACGGAAATAGTAAAATATAAACAACAAAAAAAAAAAGGGAAATAGTTGATTTAGAGTTTGTTTTGCCTTGAATACATTTTTCATATTTTCTATGTAGTCGAAAATTACTTTTTGGATTATTAAATAATTTAAATATTTTATTAAATTGAATTTTTATAAAAACATAATTGAAACCTCATCATTCAAGGTTTTTGAAAAATAATTTTTCATATTTTAATCAGTAATATATTTAAAATAAAATCAAAATTAAAAATTTTGATTATTAAAGAATCAAATTAAGACTTTTTATGAAACATGGAGAATATAAAATATGTTTTATGAGCATACCCAACCCATCTACCATTTGGCCAAAAAATCAGAGCATAGTTTTTAGGCTTTTTCATGGTCCAAGACTTGATTGCAAAAACCAACTTGGATGTCAAAAATTGGACCTCTCTACTGCCTTCATACGTACAAAAAGGTCCATCATTTCTAGGATTCAAACTTTCGAAAATAATTGAAAATACTATAAAATTGGGTGAAAGAATAATTGAAAACAAACCAAATTCAAGCCCAACAAGAACTCCATCCAAAACAGATTTCTACCCAGAGTCCAAATAGCATTCAACTTTCATAATCTAACAAAATTAAGCACATCTTTTTGTTTGCTTTTAAATACTCAAATTAATTGGAATTATCACCATAATTTGCCTCAATTCTAGCCTCCAATTTTGCATTAAATTTTTTCCCAGAAATCTTATCTATCTCAATAGATGGGCACTGCCAAAACTTCTCGAAGAGGTCTCAAAATATGCTGTGGCGTGACTGCAATTTTCATAGTGATTTTGGCTATCGTTTTCACTACTTTGGCACTTACCCTTTTCAAACCAAAGAACCCAGTAATCACAGTTTATCCTCAAGGCCTCGAAAACATTGGTTTGGGTTTAGCAGGCTTTTCCAATGCAACAACAACAGTAGTAAACGCCACGGTAGGGATGATCGTCGCCATTAACAACCGTAATTATGGGAGCTTCAAGTTCAAGAACACGACGGCTTTTGTAAACTATCGTGGGGATGTCGTAGCCGAAGTTCCAATCGAGCAATCGCTAGTTCCTGCGCATGGCAAGCTTAACATCAGCACCTCCGCGGATTTTATGGTGGATCGGTTGATTACAAACACTTCGTTTTGGGCCGACGTTTTGGCCGGTTCCGTTAACTTTACGACGGATGCTACGGTGCGTGGGAAGGTGACTCTCTTCAAGGTTTTGAAGTTGCATGCATCGGTTCCTAGCAGATGTGACATCTCAATTTTTATCCAATCTAAAACTGTTGAGTCGACATGCAAGACCAAACTTAAGCTGTAATTGCCAAATTAAGTTACAACTGTTTAATTAAACTTAAGCTGTAATTGCCAAATTAAGTTACAACTGTTTAATTATCATACCTTTAATATTCATCTAAAGTACTCAAGCTGTAATTGTCTAATTTTTTATATGATTTACAGGTTTGATTTTACTTTTATTTCTATAAATTAATATCAATCGGATGTTTTTATAATATGAATGTGATCATACCTCTGTTTCTGCACCCTGATACACAATGGCCAAGGGACTCTATTTTGGGCTTTGGTAAGGCTTTATTAATTGGCTTCAATATCGGAGATTTCTTATATAAGGAATTTCATAAATTTGGGTCTGTTTGATACCTTTCATTTAGAGGTGTTTATGGATCAGGTTCAGGTCGAATCTATATATGGTTCAATATTATATATATTTGTTCAAGTCAGGCCGGGTTCGATGGCTTCAAAATTTATCTAAATCCGTCAATGTTTATAAATGGATAGCCCAAGCCCGATTAGACTCGCCTATATTATTTTTTTCTTTTTTTTTTAAAAAAATATTATTTTTTATTTAATCTTTAGTAATTTTATATATTTTTCTTTTATTAAGTTCTTAAACATGGACAATTTAATATATATTTTAATATTTACACTATAATATTATATATATTTAATATTTATATGACATAAATTACATAATATATATAAAAATAAAATAAATATTTTATTTAATTAAAAAAGGGCTGAGCTGGGCTCGAGCCTTAAATGTTGGAGTCAAAGCCCGGCTTATTTTTTAAACGGATCTAATTTTTTTGTCCAAGCCCATTTTTCGGGCCTAATATTCTTGCCCAATCTCTCCCAAATATGGACGGGCCTTCGGGTTTGGGTGGGTAGCCCGGCCCTTAGACAGGTCTACTTTCAATGCATTAAAAAAAAATTCAACAGTTTAATTTGTTTAATGTGATTGATAACTTATATTAAATGTTACTTAATAGAAAATTTTCAACCAAAAAGTATTGAATAAGATAAGTAGGTAGAGAGTTACTTATCCCCTAATGTAGAATATATTAATTCAATTTTATATTTAAACTAGTTTTTTTTAACATGTGCACATAAATTTTTATTATATTTTTATAATTATATTTTTTTCTTTTTAAAATTCATTTTAATTTTAATATTATTTTTCATATTTTTATTGATCTATTATATATAATTATACACTCATAAAGTTAGCATAGTTAATTTATTATATATTCATTAATTTTATTGATTTATAAAATTAAAAAAATTATTAAATATAAAAAACAGAAGCAATAACTATATATAACACAATAATAAAAATTAAAGTGCATAAAAAATAGCATTTTAATAAAAAATTATGGTTAAAGTGTAAAAGATATTTAGAAATATAAAATTTGATTCATAAATGTCAATGTCCAAAACCATTACTTAGCTTTCCCAACTTTAATTTATTAATATTCATAAGTAAAATTAATTTGTAAAGATTAAAATCATATTTAACATCTAAGATTTTGCATGATATTAAATTTAAAAGATATAATTGATTATATGTGTTTTTAAATATGAAAAAGATAAAATATTAAAGGATTATTAAAAAATTTTAAAGATTAAAATCATATTTAAGATATTTGAATTTAGAATAAGATATCTTTGTTGATTTGGATTACAATTTTTTAAATTTCAAATTTTAAATTGGTATTATTATTTTTTAATTTTTAAAATTATATAATTTATATATTATCCTACGTGTCAAAATTATAAAATATTCAAATATGCGTTCTTGTCAACAGAGTTTACACTGTCAACATGTAACTTGTTATATTATATATATATATATATATATATAAATTATCTTCTTTTCTTAGTTATAAGAAATAAAATATTTAAATTATCTTTTTAATTTTTATCCAGAACTATCTAGAATAATATAAAATCTTATGTTAATAAACTTAAAATTTTCGTATCAAATAATATAATAAATTTTATAATACAAATTTAGTGATTATAAATTCAATACTAAAAATTTCATATTTAATTTTTCAACATTTAATTTTTTTAATTTATCAAACAACACCTTAATAAAATTATGAGAGAAATTACTATAGTATTCAATTATTATATATAAGAAATCAATGAATTAATTCAAATGAATAAATCAACGAACAAAAGAATTAGCATATAATTGGATAAACTCAACTTAAATTTAGACCAATCCACACGTAACAAAACTTAAACCTGAGATTTCAAAATTTCAGAACCTCTTCTTCGACACTTAGCCAAGGTTTCATTGACGTTTTGTCAAGTAATTTCTAAAATGCTATATATAATTAAATAAGATTTTCAACGTATTGAACACATTTAATGCGTTATCAAATGTCATATTAAGGGCTTTGGATTAGATCTGGCAATTCGTGTATTCGTATCGTATTCATATATTTTATCATATTATAATTGTGTTTAAGGTATTTTATATTTATATAAATTTTAATACATTAATAATTCATATTAAATAGATTTTGAGACATTCGTGTATTCGTGTCGTGTTCGTATTATTTTTTCATGTCGTGTCGTGTTTGTGTCGTGTTTTTAGTTTTTTTTTCGTGTCGTGTAATCATGTCGTGTCCAGTATTGCCAGGTCTACTTTGTGTAAGATTTTTCAAGCCTCAATCTAGTTCGATTTGTGAAAATTTTTAATATTAAATAATTATTTATATTTAATTTTAAGACATATTTAAAAAATTAAAATATTAATATAAAACAATTTCTTAACATTTTAATATTAAATTTAAATTAAACAGGCCTAAATAGATTTCTTAAGCAAGGTTTTTAAGAGGTGTCAACCGGACTCGATCGATTCATAAATACCTCTAATTTATAATTTTAATTTATCTTCATTGTCTAATACTTTTTAATCAAGAATTTTATAAATTAACTTCTTGAATTGTACGACCCCAAAATTAAAAAAATCCGTTTAATTAAATAAGTCAATCTATTATTTTTTTTTTCCTTATCTTCCTTCTTATAACTATAAAAGGTTTAAACATGCCAACATGGTTGATTGAATTGGTAAGAATCGTATACTTCGTTTTTAAGATTTAAGTTCGATTTTAATTACATGTAGTCCTCTTTGACGAGTGATCCAATGTAAGTTCTCGACAAAGACTACGGTATGTTCTGATTCTAAAATGAAGTAACCACTCCTTACTTTATAAAAAAAAAATAAAGGGTTTAAAATATATCTTTTTACTTTTTGTTAATTTTCCCTTCAATATAGACGTAGTAGTTGGTGATAAAAGGCCATAAAATATAAAGAATTTGGCCTTAATATTATATGATTTTAAGCGTCTTACAAATGATTGAATGTCGACCATATCTTCCGGTTCCTTGTACTTTCCCTCTCAACTATTCCTAATTCTGTTTATATTAATTTTTTTTTATCAAGATATGGGATTCGCTTCCAAGATTTTATTCTCTCATTGTTTCAAAGTTCAAACGAACTACTTTAATTAATTATTTAAATATAAAGGTCGTTGGTGGGCGGCAAATATCCAGAAAAACCGATCCTTATACAATGTTTGTAAGCAAAAAGAAACTAGATTCGGGGATTAATTTTTCTAAAATCTAAACTCTAAAGTTACAATTAGTTTCCTCTTAGGCAACCTATAAGAAATTAGTAGAGTGTTGAACTTTACCCTAGATTGTTCCTATAGACAATTATATATGAGAAAATGGTTATAATGATTTAATTTGGTATTATATGAGGAAGATTACGTGGGATTTGGAGGCAAATTTGAAAATTAAAATTTCATCCTCTTAAGAAATGCTAATAATAATTATTAAAATAGGTGAAACTTAATTAGTTGTTAATTTTTCCTTTTCTTCATTTTGGTATGTACATATATATGATTTTCAGGTTGACTAGTGTGAGAACTAATGTTTTGTTGCTGATTAAAAAAATTATATCCCTGATGCAACTTAATTTGAATTGAGTCGGACGAATCGAATGAATAATTCGATTCGTGAATAAATCTTATCGTAAATCTTACTCCTCAATTTATGGGATTTGAGTTGCTTAAATAACGTAGTATAATCACAAAGACAAAGCAGTCTTATTCATAAAATTGTGTTTAATGGTGTAGTAAACAATATAGATACTATTTACGGGTCAATTCAAATATGAGTTACCGGTCATTTTACGTAAGTTTAAGTCCAAATGCTGAAGTATAGAATCTAATTTAACTTCTTAAAATCAACAATTAATTAGTTTTTCTCCATCAAATTAACTATCAATTATTAGCAAACTCTTTACTCTAAATCCAATTATAGTCACGAGACAAAATTAAAATGAGTCACCCATTTTCTTTTCCTTGTCACGGGATCGATATTCAGAAACTTGAAGAGAAAGTCAATACAGTAAGGAATAACTCTGAAAATATGATGAAATGGACTACTTTTTTAAGATGAAACTGGCTGCACATGGTTATCAATTAAATTGATTAATTACTTTTCTTTTGTGGGCCATTTTTTTTTCCCCTAGAAAGGCAATCACGGCCAATCCCGGTAATCACGCAAACAAGTCATCAAGGATTTTGGAGTCCTGAAATATCAATGGAGCGGAATGGAGACGAAGATTATTTTATTTATTTTCGTTTCATTTTTATATGGATATTGAAAATATTTATTTTTATGAATATCGGTTATATCATAATCGTTCTACGGTATTCCACTCCGCAACACTCAAATTTTTATTAATTATTTTTAACTTAATATTTTAAAAAATTATATTATAATTTATTCATAAACATAATTTTAATATATACAATTTTTTAATATATATAATATACATATATATACTAAAAGTATATATATAAAATATTAGTATATATATCTAATATATACTAAAAATATAAGAAAAAATATAAAATATTTTAAGGGATAAGATAGTAATTTTAAAAGTCGGAGCGGGACGGGGCGGAGCAAGCATTACCAAAACCGCCTCGCCTCCGCTCTTCAAAAAAAAAAAAAAATCTCCATTCGGAGCGGATCGGTGCAAAATCCATCGATTGGATCGGATTTTGCCATCCCTAGTCATGGCTATATATATATATATTTATATATTTCTAGGCAATTGCCTTTTTTTTTTATACAAAAGAGGTTGCAATATGAGAATAAGAAAGGGGTCCTAGATATTGAGATTAAAATCCTAAACGTATTGAATGTCACCTCTTAAAAGTAGTTGCATGAACCAATTAGATTAAGCCTTAGATTCTAGGCAACGGCTATTTGTTCAACAATTCTAGTGCAAATAATTATATACACCATTTTTAATGAAATTATACCTAGTTATAATTTGGGTTTAATACTAAATTAGCCATTGTACTTTATGCATTTTGTCCGTTTGGTACATGAAATTTTTTTTTTATCACTTTGGTACTCGAAATTTTATGCCGTCATTCACATTGGCCCTTTGCCCTAACACCGTTAGTTAATGGCTGACTAGGCAAACAAAACCTAATAAGAGCCTAACATGTGGCAAAACTGCCCACATCATTAGTGTCACGTCATCATACAAGAAAAAAATTTTAAAAATCCAAAAAAAAAAATAATTTTTTTTTATAAAAATCAAAATTAAAAAAATTAAAAATTTGAATATCTCATTTTTTTAAAAAATTTAAAAATAAAATAAAAAATAAATTATAAAAATTGAAAATTATATATATATTTAAAAATCTGTAAAAAAAATAAAAAAAGAAAAAAATCTGAATTTTTTTAATAATAATGAAAAAATTAAAAAAAAAATTATATTTTTTTATTTCGAATTTTCATATATATTAAAAAAAAAATCAAAATAAATTATAAAATCGAAAATTTTATATATATATTTTAAAATCTGTAAAAAAATTAAAAAAATAAGAAAAAAAATCTGAATATTTTTAATAAAAATGAAAAAATTAAAAAAAATTCTAATTTTTTTTTATTTCGAATTTTCATATTAAATGGAAAAAATCGTGAATCATGCTTCAAGAACAAGCCATGAGAAATGATTCTACAAGTTCACATAGATATATAGGATATACGTACCAATTATGAATTGTGGAATTTATCAATGTTGATTAAAAGTGTAATAAAAATTAATTGACAAAAGGATCCGCCACCGGTTAAGGATTAGTTTATTACCAGTTGAAGAATTTGTTTTTTATTTAATACAATATTTTTATTGAATTAAAAAAAAAATCATTAATTACAGTTTTATTTTTATATATATCACTTCAATCAATGTCTAATGATATTGGTTAACATTTCTCTTGACAAAAAAGTATTGCATTATTATTTTTTGAATAAATGCATTATTATTTTTTTATTAAAGTGATATTTATAAAAAATATATAATTAATGTATTTTTTTAATTTAATACAAATAATATATTAAATATAATTTTTTTAAATAATAATTAAATATTTTTTAATTGATATCACTCGTTACTAGACTAATGGAATGAATGGAAAATCAATTTCCAAGAAGTTGTTTGTAATCAACTAGTTTCCCAAGGTCTTTGAAAAGACAATGGCGCCTCCAATACAATAATTTAACCAGAGTCTTAAATGCCCTATGGCTGGTCCTTGAGTACTATTGAACTTATTCTGTGGAGAAAGTCTTGAACTTTCTTTATTCATTCCCTATTTTAGCCATATAATATTGTGAATGCCAAAACTAATATTGGCTTTATATAGCTCCAACACAATACTTCCAATTCTCTCATGTCGATTTGAAAAGCAGGTGCACTGCTACACAATTATTCTTGAAAAGAGGGTTTCGCTTTAATATTCTAATAATCTCTTATAGCCACATGATTAGACATATTTAAGGTAGGATTACCTGTTTTGGTTCGATGAATTCGATCTGAATTGGATCAGATTTGAGTTAAAATGTTTTAGGTTCGAGTAAGCTCGGATTATTATATATTACTCGAATTACTGACATTATAATTTTTGTTCAAACTCAAGTCTGATCCGATCCGAATTATTTTTCAACAATAAATTTTTTTTTATTTAAATTTAATTATAAGTATTATTATAAAAATAATTTTTAATATTATTTTAATTATAAGTATTATTATAAAAATAATTTTTAAGATTATTTTTAATTTTTAATATTAGAAAGTTAAAAAGTTTTACATGAAACATTTAATTAGATCATATTTTATTAATTTAAAATGATTCAATTTTATCAGCTACTTTATTTATTGGGTAATTAAATTAAATAACACCTCTTCAAAAATAATAAGAATCCCTAAAAAATTAATTGCAACATTTATAAAATAATCTCCCATGAAAGAATGAAAAAAGTTCATAGATGGAGCAGATTTTAAGAAGAGTACATTCCACTTATTTGGAATCAAAAAAATTATTAGATTCTGTTTAAATATCAATATTGGATGATATATGATCCAAAAATATATATTTTGAAATTATTATAGCTATGTATTGATCTCAATTTTTTTCTTACTAATTTCATATTAAAATTTTATTTTTATATAAAATTTATTAATTATATTATAATTGAATTCTTTTTATACTTAATTAGATATCCGTGCATCGCACGGGCTTAAAACTAGTATTCATATAACTTTTCTTTTATTTCATATCATCCTTTTATATTTTTTAAAGGTCATGTAACTTATTTCATTTGTGTATTATTTCATTTGTGTATGCAATACTAATTATACTACTCGAAGATAAGTTTTTTTTTTTTTTTTTTTTTTTTTAAATTAACGCTTTTATATATATATATATATATATAAAATGACATGTTTTATGTGTAATAACCAATTTTCGTCCGGGTCGGATCCGAATCCGACCCGGGCCAGTTGCAACAGGGCCTGCTATTTAGCAGGCCCAATCTGTAAACACCAAAGCCCGTTTGGGCCTGCTAACCAGCAGGCCCAACAGACCCAACAGGGCCTGCTAACCAACAGGCCCAACAGGCCCAAATCAACAGGGCCTGCTATTCAGCAGGCCCATTTCCCCATTTCCTAACCCTAATCTTCTACCCCTCAAACCCTAGCCGCCTCCCCCTTTTCCTCAAACCTACCATCCCCAAAACCCTAGCCCCTGCCACCAGCCACCATCACCCCTGACAGCCACCCTCCCCACACTCAAGCCTCTGCCACCCTGACAAACCTTCCCACACGCCACCCACCTGCCACACGCCACCCACCTGCCACAGCAACCCCCACACGCAACCAACCCCTCCATAAAACCTCCCCAGATAGAAAAAAAAGGGAGGGGAGAGGTTCCCCCATTATTTTTAAAACCCCCATTCTCGGCTCTTACCAGGGGAGGAGACCCCTACCTCTCCAAAAACCCCAGATCTGGGGTCCGAACCCCAGATCTGGACCCCCTTTCGAAACAGCCCCGACTACCCTCTCCTCCAAAACCGAAAAACCCTGCAAAAGAAAGAAAACATACCAAAACAAACCAAAACAGCCAAAACAGCAAACCAAAGAAAAAAAAAAGTTTTTTTTTTAAAAAAGAAAAAACCTAGATCTACGAAATTCGGTGGGGATACGGGCTAAACGGAGCCCGGATCCGTAACGAGGGGGTCGAAAACCCCTCGGATGTTAGGTTTTGGAGAAAACCGACGGCGGCCGGCGACGGCGTACGACGGCCGGCGCGGTGGCCGACCGTCGGATTCTGGGTTTCTGGGGAGGTTCTGGGCTGAGAGAGAAAAAGAGAGAGAGAGGGAGAGAAAAAAAAAAAAAAAAAGAAGAAATGAAGAGAAAAAAAAAAGGGGCTTATATAGCCCCCCTGAGCCGGGTCAAGGTGACCCGCGCCTGGACCCGCGGGTCGACCCGGGGTCCGCGCGGGTCACCCATTTTTTTTTAAAAATTTTAAACGGCGTCAAACGACGCCGTTTTGGACCCAGGGTCGGCGCGTGGACCCGCGGGTCGACCCGGGGTCCGCGCGCCCGACCCGAAAAAAAAAAGAAAAAAAGAGAGAAATGCGCCGAAACGGCGCCGTTTTGCCCGAGGAGGATCCGCGCCTGGACCCGGATCCGACCCGGGGTCCGCGCGGGTCCTCCCTTTGGGCTAAAAAAAAAGGGGAAAAAAAGAAGCTGGGCCGAACCTGGCCCAGCAGGCCAGGCCAGAACCAGGCCTGGCTCAGCAGGCCTGGTTTTGGGCCAGGCCAAATAAAAAAAAAAAGAAAAAAAAATTTAAAAAGTAAATAAATAATAAAAATAAAAAAAGAGGAAGAAAAAAAAATCAAAAAATCAAAAATATTAAAAAATATAAAAATATAAAAAAAAAAAAGAAAAATTCACAATTATCGTTTTTGACTTTTTTGGATTTTTGACATTTTCAGGTGATTTTACAAAGATCAAGTACGACATTTTAATTTTTGGATACTCGGTATTTTTCAGGTATGATTTTAATTTTCTTATTTATTTTTGTTTATTTATTTTTGCTCAATATTCGACGTATTTTTTTTATTATTCGGTTTCGGTTTAAAAAAATAATTTTATTAAAAGCATTTTAACTTTCGCAAAAAAAAAAAGATTTTTAATAAATGCGAATAGCCGACGACGGAATTCGAAGGATATCACGGTTGTGATCCCTAAGATGTCTTGAGGTGAGAAGATCTCGTTAAATACCACCGAGAGTATCGGGAATATTTAATGAGTATTTTCGATAATAAATTTATGTTCACTTTCGTTTTTTTTTAAAAATAAAAAAACAGTTCAAGAAAATCCAAAAAATAATAAACATGTTTTTTAAGAATAATAAATAAAAGATAATTATTTTTAAATACCGATGTTAAATCCATTAAATCGAGATTAAAGATAACACGTGATTAAGTGGTACCGTTTTCTAACGGGCGTTACGGGGGTGCTAATCCTTCCCCGCACGTAACCGACTCCCGAACCCAAATTTGTTTGTCTCTCTGGTTCAAAGCGCGGACTTCGAAATTGGTTTTAAAAAATGTTTTAATTAATTTTAAAATATTTTACTAAAATCGGTTTTAATAGGTGGCCAATCACACCTAGCAAAAAAGATTGGTGGCGACTCCATTTTTTTGTGTTTTCATCAAATTCGTCGTAGCGGTCGGAAAAAACCGTTATGACAGCTTGGCGACTCCACTGGGGACCCTTTGAGAGTCGAGCCACAAATTGATCATGTGTTATTTTAAAATCTCGAATTAATGGATTTAATCGGTATTTAATTTTAATTCTCTGTACTTTCTTTCTTTCTTTATTTTTATTTTGCTTGCAATTACACTTTGATATTTGTTAATTCTTGATTCAAATTTTTTTTATGTCGTTTATTTTTTTTAATCATGGAATGTTTAGAATAAAGAGTCGTAGACAAATAGTCGAAGGTTTGCTTGTTCCTTCTCACACACGAGCACGTACATTTCATACATAAGCTCTGTACCCGAGCTTTATCCTTTTAGGTGGAAGTAAAGTACCTACGCTCTCGAGAGGCAATAACCTCCGCATGGGTTAGCGAAACACTTTCGGAGTAATAAAGTACCTACGCTTTCGAGAGGTAATAACCTCCGCATAAGCCTGGAAAATTTACTCCAACAAATTGAACCCGTTTAAATCGGGATGCCTTACTAGCCTTCACAGGCGACAGTGAGGAGCAATTTGGAGCCTTTTAGAACCTAACTCAACCTCATGTAGTAAACTTGAGTAGAACCATATCAAATTTCCGATCGGATATCCTCGAAATTAGGAAGGAACATTGTGATCCTTCGCTATTTGTTTACACTTCGAACAAGAACTGTAAATCGGGTAATGATGAACGTACATCGTGCTACCCGCAATAAGTTTCATTTTTCGCCCCGAAGGCACCGTGATGCTTAAATAAGTTGATACCGTCGGGGCAAATGTTCGTTAATTTTTTTTTTTTTTTTTTGAATTTGTAAATATAAAAATTCTTTCTTTTCATACATCTCGTACATTTCATGCATTGATGCACTTGTAAATAAAGCATTTACATTCATAATTGTATTTTTGATTTCACGGTGATAATAATCTCACTTGATAAACCGCATAAACACTTGTTGTCGATTAAATGAGAATTGCAAACCGGTAGTGTTGAGTAAATATTTGGACATCAGTGTCATAATAAGACCCACTACCACAAAAAGTTTTTGATAGAAATTGGTTTGTGAAAATAATATTTTGATTTTTACGGAAAAAAATATCTTTCAAAAAAAAAAAAAAAATTTTGCGGATTGAATTTGGGGGCAAAGTTTGTGCAATAAAATTGTTGAATGATCAAGTTCAGTCCAAATCATTAATAGTTTTCTGTATATATTCATGCATTAATTTGTTTATTCTTTAGACAAATCAAATTCGCATCATATTGCAATCATAACATGCATGGTCATTATTGTAGAATGCATTAGTGACATACATGATCATTCTCTGTATATACCAGTATATCATTTTATTTATTCTTTACATGCATCATATCAACATCGTGATTGCATTCATTACAATAAGGTCTTGCATTCGTGACATACATGGTCACTCATTGTACATACTCATGCATTAATTTGTTTATTCTTACATGCATCATATGGGCATCGTGTCATATTCACGGCATTCATAGCTCATGCATCATGAAACACACTTGGAGAATAAAAAAGAAGTCGGCTTAGTTTTGAAAACTGAAAGATGCAGACAACTGAAGCATGCAGACAACTGAAGGAAAAGATTGAAGGTTTTGTCCACGATGGCATTTTGACTCCAGAGCTAGTCGAACAGTGGAAATCCGCATTGCCATAAATCGGTTTCTTCGCCACGGGTTTTGAGGATGAGAGTGGTTACCTTTGAAAGCATGTCAACAAGCATTGAGGAATATGCATGTAGTTCTATGCCTCATCATGAAAGCACTTGTCTTATGTTGGCATCCTCATGAAATAAATAAATTTTGAATTTCAAAAGCTTTGTGTTTATTGTGCTTTAATTTGAATTTGCAAAAACAAACACTAAAGAAATTCTTGATTTTTGAAGAACGCGTTCTTAAAAGAAAAAATCTTTCTTCACATTAAGAAATGATGGAATGTCTTGAGATTATTGATGATCAATGTTTAGAAATGACCCAACACCCTTCTCCTCTCTTTCGGACTTGCCTATGCTTGAATACTTTGAGTTTGAAACAGTCAATGCTTCCAGGAATATATTGTTGAATTCCAAAAACCTGTCAGTGCAATAAGAAAAATGCAGATCCTAATTTAGATTATGAGCAATGGAACAAACTTTTTGAAAAAAAAATCCGAGCTTTTTGGTGTCTCAAACAAGTGAAACCTCTTTCAAGAATCTAGATCATGGTAAATTGATGTGTGTCAAGGTTATGCCAAAACCATTCACATCCCCTTCCGTAACCACAAAACAAGAGTTGCACAGACGTCACTTCATGATTAACGTCTCGGGTAACAATGATTAAACCTGATTTTCTCGTGTTTCTAGAAAAAAGCTGTTTTCGAGCCATATTCTTTCTTGTCCCTTCGGAGAGCAAAAAGACTTGAGGTGTTCTTCGTTATGATACGAATTCTCATTTGTATGACCAATCAAATGGTGCATCATTTGTAGATACGGAAGACGCGTGGTGGATAAAGATGAAGTAATTTTCAGAGCATGCATCAAAAAAAATGAAAAAATGAAAAAAGAAAAAAATGAAAAAATGAAAAATGAGTGTGACATCATGCATTCATGAAATTCAAGATGGTTTCAAGAAAGAAAAAACCTTTTCGTTATTTTCCTCTAGGGAATGACTCTTCGATTTACGTGCTTGTGTTCGAGATGAAAAATGGCCATCTTTCATCATCCTTTCACAAAATAGAAAATATCCTTTTGCTACCCTTTTGAGCCTAATGAATATTCGTTCTTTCAACCCCGGTCAAGGATCACCCTCCACACTATGGGGCAAATGCGAGGAAGGATTTTTTTTAAAGGTCACAGATAGTGAAGTCTTGGTTCAAAAACGAAAAAAAAGAATGTCTTGAATCAAAGAGAAATTTGAGCTTCCAAATGACTACGGGCTCACCTTGTCAAAATAGAAATGCAAAAAAAAAAAAAAAAGAGGGAGATAAAAAGAAAAAATGAGAGCAAAAAAATAGAAAAGGAAGAAAAGAACGAATGAAAATCATCGGATGAAGAGAAAAGCTCAGCAAAGACAAATGTTTCGAAGAGAATCCTCCTCATGAAATGATCCTTGATTTGATCACCTTAAACACCTGTTTGGGCCTATTTATCTTTTTTCAAAACCTCGAACCTTGGCCTACATTACATACCTGAAAAAGACCATTTCGATCGAGCATGGTCATTTAAATTGATGAGTCTATTCTTAGAAAAACGCATGAGACTTCGGTCTCCTTTCTGGTTAAAAATCCTTTTTGGATAAGTCTTGATTTCTTGAATGCATGGTGAAACACTTAATGAAAAAATGGAAAGAAGGAGACTCTAGGGTGAAAACCCAACACTGGCAGTCTAGAGTAAAATGGGAGAATTTCGGTGTTGCTTATGGTATTGTCGAGGCCATAACAAAAGAAGAGGTCATTTTGAAGAAGTTAAGGAACATCTGAGAATTCCAAAATATCCCAAAACTGTCAACTTTCGTTTGGAGGTTTGACTTTAAAAGCTGAGACCGTTTTCTTTCCAGAATTAACTTTCCAGTTTGAACCACCCAGCTAGTCTTGACGTTTGTCAAAACGCCATAATTTGGAAACTAAAAGAAGGTTGACTTTGTTTGAGTCCAAAAAATCATGTTCTATAAAATCTGTTCCATTTGTGAGTCTAGAAAGGATATACATTTTTCCTGTTGTGAAGTCTCCTTGGATCAACCAAAATCTTGTGGTACCAAGCCTTCCGACTCAATTTGAAAAACCCGAATTGACACTCAGAAAAATTTCTAACAATGATCATCAATCATCAAGAGATGTGGATATCACAATATCAGACGATGACATTTTCAGCTCAAAAGTTTTCAGTAAATAAGCAAACATTTAAAAAAAAAAAAAAAGCAAGCAAAAGCAGATAAATGAAAATATTTTTGGAAGAAACCATTTCCGATGTTGGCATAAGACGAAGGTTCTTCTGGCCCAGAGGTATGGAACTATTGAGGTAGAAGAAATGAACACTCGGATTCCAGTTGATCTTGAAAAACTATCGGGGCAAAGGGATAGTTCCAAAGTGAAGAAAAAGGTTGATCTCTTACGAGGCATGAGCGTTTCAGGATACACTCTGTTTCGATGAGGAAAAACAATTTGAAAAGCTAAACCAAGATCAGGAAAAAATTGAGAACATTCGCATCATTCATGAACATTCGCATATTTATTAAGTTTTGCATCGGCATCGTGTCATAAAATGTGTACAGTATTCATAGGTACTTGCACATGCATCATCAGGGGCATACGCATTGACATCGCATGACATTCACATTTCATGCATGACATTGACTATTTGAAATTTTGACATTTGAATACGAACATTCAGTGAGATTTTCTTCCAAGATATGATCTTCAGGTATGATCACCAAGACCAATTTATTTTCAAAGTTGTGGAGCCTCTGATTAGAGGAGCAATTTATTTTTCAAAGTGATAGAAAATTAAAAAAGATGACCTCCAGGCATCTGTTTTAAAACCTCCGGGTTACATTTTTAAGACCTCCGGGCACAGCAAAAGAAAAAGAAAATTAGAAAAAAGAAGTCCTCCGGGCACAGGAAACCAATTTATTTTTCAAAGTTGTAGAGCCTCTGATGAGAGGAGCAATTTAAATTTCAAAGTTGTAGAGCCTCTGATGAGAGGAGCAATTTATTTCCAAAGTTGTAGAGCCTCTGATTAGAGGAGCAATTTATTTTCAAAGTGATAGAAAATTAAAAAAAGAAGACCTCCGGGCATCCGTTTTAAAACCTCCGAGTTACATTTTTAAGACCTCCGGGCACAGCAAAAGAAAAAGGAAATTAGAAAAAAGAAGACCTCCGGGCACCTATTCTAAGACCTCCGGGCACCTGTTCA
The DNA here is from genome assembly GCA_030761205.1 of Fremontodendron californicum. Taxonomy (NCBI): domain Eukaryota; kingdom Viridiplantae; phylum Streptophyta; class Magnoliopsida; order Malvales; family Malvaceae; genus Fremontodendron; species Fremontodendron californicum. Next base: position 27,151,660 of record JAULJL010000013.1, read on the forward strand.
AGACCTCCGGGCATTATTCTCAAGAATCATGGATAAGACCTCCGGGCACCATTTCCGAAGAAAAGACATGTTTTCAAGACCTCCGGGCATTATTCTCAAAAATCACGGATAAGACCTCCGGGCACCATTTTCAAAGAAAAGACATTTTTAAAGACCTACGGGCACATGTTTCAAGACCTCCGGGCATTATTCTCAAAAGTCTGGATAAGACCTCCGGGCGCCATTTTCAAAATGACATTTTTTCAAAACCTCCGGGTACCATTTTCAATTCTTGCGAAGTCAAACTCAAAGGTCGAGCCTCGATATGATTAGTCGAGTGGCGATATCCGAAGATTTTGACAAGGAATTTCAAAACTAAACGAGAAAGAGAGGGGGATATCCAGAGTGAGTCTTCACTTTCGTAAGACTAAGGTAGTAAGTGAGGTGATGATCTAAGTTGTGTTCAAACTCATTGTCAAAAATTCGAAGTTCATTTTTAAAATTTCAAAGTTGTCGAGCCTCTGATTAGAGGAGCAATTTATTTTCTAAGTGGTGGAGCCTCTGATGAGAGGAGCAATTTATTTTCAAAGTCATGGAGCCTCTGATGAGAGGAGCAATTTAAATTTCAAAGTTGTGGAGCCTCTGATGAGAGGAGCAATTTAAATTTCAAAGTTGTGGAGCCTCTGATTAGAGGAGCAATTTAAATTTCAAAGTTGTAGAGCCTCTGATGAGAGGAGCAATTTAATTTCAAAGTTGTGGAGCCTCTGATGAGAGGAGCAATTTAATTTCTAAGTGGTGAAGCCTCTGATGAGAGGAGCAATTTATTTTCAAAGTCATGGAGCCTCTGATGAGAGGAGCAATTTAAATTTCAAAGTTGTGGAGCCTCTGATGAGAGGAGCAATTTAAATTTCAAAGTTGTGGAGCCTCTGATTAGAGGAGCAATTTAAATTTCAAAGTTGTGGAGCCTCTGATGAGAGTAGCAATTTAATTTCAAAGTTGTGGAGCCTCTGATGAGAGGAGCAATTTAATTTCAAAGTTGTGGAGCCTCTGATGAGAGGAGCAATTTAATTTCAAAGTTGTGGAGCCTCTGATTAGAGGAGCAATTTATTTTTTAAAGTGATAGAGCCTCTGATTAGAGGAGCAATTTATTTTTCAAGTGATGGAGCCTCTGATGAGAGGAGCAGTTTATTTCCAAGTGATAGAGCCTCTGATTAGAGGAGCAATTTATTTTCCAAATGATAAAGCCTCGCTAAAAATGAATCTCAATAACCGGACAAAATTGGTTATACTGTCTTTGCCCTATTCCTGATTCTCAGCAATGTGCAAAGAGGGGCAGCTGTAATAACCAATTTTCGTCCGGGTCGGATCCGAATCCGACCCGGGCCAGTTGCAACAGGGCCTGCTATTTAGCAGGCCCAATCTGTAAACACCAAAGCCCGTTTGGCCCTGCTAACCAGCAGGCCCAACAGGGCCTGCTAACCAACAGGCCCAACAGGCCCAAATCAACAGGGCCTGCTATTCAGCAGGCCCATTTCCCCATTTCCTAACCCTAATCTTCTACCCCTCAAACCCTAGCCGCCTCCCCCTTTTCCTCAAACCTACCATCCCCAAAACCCTAGCCCCTGCCACCAGCCACCATCACCCCTGACAGCCACCCTCCCCACACTCAAGCCTCTGCCACCCTGACAAACCTTCCCACACGCCACCCACCTGCCACACGCCACCCACCTGCCACAGCAACCCCCACACGCAACCAACCCCTCCATAAAACCTCCCCAGATAGAAAAAAAAAGGGAGGGGAGAGGTTCCCCCATTATTTTTAAAACCCCCATTCTCGGCTCTTACCAGGGGAGGAGACCCCTACCTCTCCAAAAACCCCAGATCTGGGGTCCGAACCCCAGATCTGGACCCCCTTTCGAAACAGCCCCGACTACCCTCTCCTCCAAAACCGAAAAACCCTGCAAAAGAAAGAAAACATACCAAAACAAACCAAAACAGCCAAAACAGCAAACCAAAGAAAAAAAAAAGTTTTTTTTTAAAAAAGAAAAAACCTAGATCTACGAAATTCGGTGGGGATACGGGCTAAACGGAGCCCGGATCCGTAACGAGGGGGTCGAAAACCCCTCGGATGTTAGGTTTTGGAGAAAACCGACGGCGGCCGGCGACGGCGTACGACGGCCGGCGCGGTGGCCGGCCGTCGGATTCTGGGTTTCTGGGGAGGTTCTGGGCTGAGAGAGAAAAAGAGAGAGAGAGGGAGAGAAAAAAAAAAAGAAGAAGAAATGAAGAGAAAAAAAAAAGGGGCTTATATAGCCCCCCTGAGCCGGGTCAAGGTGACCCGCGCCTGGACCCGCGGGTCGACCCGGGGTCCGCGCGGGTCACCCATTTTTTTAAAAAAATTTTAAACGGCGTCAAAACGACGCCGTTTTGGACCCAAGGTCCGCGCGTGGACCCGCGGGTCGACCCGGGGTCCGCGCGCCCGACCCGAAAAAAAAAAAGAAAAAAAGAGAGAAATGCGCCGAAACGGCGCCGTTTTATAAGCGCCGAAACGACGCCGTTTTGCCCGAGGAGGATCCGCGCCTGGACCCGGATCCGACCCGGGGTCCGCGCGGGTCCTCCCTTTGGGCTAAAAAAAAGGGGAAAAAAAGAAGCTGGGCCGAACCTGGCCCAGCAGGCCAGGCCAGAACCAGGCCTGGCTCAGCAGGCCTGGTTTTGGGCCAGGCCAAATAAAAAAAAAAAGAAAAAAAAATTTAAAAAGTAAATAAATAATAAAAATAAAAAAAGAGGAAGAAAAAAAAAATCAAAAAAATCAAAAATATTAAAAAATATAAAAATATAAAAAAAAAAAAGAAAAATTCACAATTATCGTTTTTGACTTTTTTGGATTTTTGACATTTTCAGGTGATTTTACAAAGATCAAGTACGACATTTTAATTTTTGGATACTCGGTATTTTTCAGGTATGATTTTAATTTTCTTATTTATTTTTGTTTATTTATTTTTGCTCAGTATTCGACGTAATTTTTTTATTATTCGGTTTCGGTTAAAAAAAATAATTTTATTAAAAGCATTTTAACTTTCGCAAAAAAAAAATGATTTTTAATAAATGCGAATAGCCGACGACGGAATTCGAAGGATATCACGGTTGTGATCCCTAAGATGTCTTGAGGTGAGAAGATCTCGTTAAATACCACCGAGAGTATCGGGAATATTTAATGAGTATTTTCGATAATAAATTTATGTTCACTTTCGTTTTTTTAAAAAAATAAAAAAACAGTTCAAGAAAATCCAAAAAATAATAAACATGTTTTTTAAGAATAATAAATAAAAGATAATTATTTTTAAATACCGATGTTAAATCCATTAAATCGAGATTAAAGATAACACGTGATTAAGTGGTACCGTTTTCTAACGGGCGTTACGGGGGTGCTAATCCTTCCCCGCACGTAACCGACTCCCGAACCCAAATTTGTTTGTCTCTCTGGTTCAAAGCGCGGACTTCGAAATTGGTTTTAAAAAATGTTTTAATTAATTTTAAAATATTTTACTAAAATCGGTTTTAATAGGTGGCCAATCACACATAGCAAAAAAGATTGGTGGCGACTCCATTTTTTTGTGTTTTTATCAAATTCGTCGTAGCGGTCGGAAAAAACCGTTATGACATTATGTCATTCAATTTTAAAAAAAAATTTACTAGACTTTTTATTATGAAAAAAGTTCATATCATGTTTATCCCGACCGGCCTCCCAAGATAAAAGTTTTGGCTTTGCCCCTACTTGCCAAATGACATTACTACTCAGAACTAAGTGTTGAGTTAGACTTTTGATCTACCACTTCATAATCCAAATCACATCATTGCTGGTTGTTAACCAATTTGATTGATGACCTAATCCATTTAGACCCAATGGTTCAGAGTTGGATTTGTATTATTAATCCAATAAACCAAACAACGTTATAGCAGCAACATTTTTATCAGATAGTAAGAATAAGATAACGATGAATTCAAGATTTAATTTAAATGATTCATGCAATTAATTTTTAAAAAAATGATATCAAGAGCAGATCACAATGAAAGTTTAAGGACAATTTTTTTAAAAAATAAATTTAATTAACTCTCAAACTAAAATTATTAATTTTATTTATTAGTTTTTTAGTCCGATAATCTAATTTTATATCTTATAAAATTAAAATTAAAATTCAATTGCTATTTGTCTATTTGTTATATTTACCAATCATTATTTATTATAAATTTTTAAAATCAATAAATTTGTCACAATTGTTAAATCATAATTATGTAAAATTAACAATTAATAGTCAAATTATCTTATTAGTTTCCTCAACAATTGATTCACAATTCATCAACGAGAGATTAACTGAATATAAAAGTTTATCAATCTTGATATAAATGGTTTTTGATTCAAATTTTATTGGTTGCCTTTGACACCAATATCGAATGTATTTTGTTTCTATTTTGATTTTTTTTCAAAAAAATTATATTTTAATTTTCTCCTAAAAATCCAATGTCAAGATCTGGATGATATCTTTGAATCCCAACATTTATTATCCTTTCTTCTATTTTTAAATTATGACATTTTTTATATCAAAAAAAAAAAAAAAAAGATCATGATCATCCGTAGCTATCATATAATTCATGATACCGACTTCAAATATTCATGCAATGTATTGGTATATATCCACAAAATCGAAACTGTATCTGCTTTGGAATTCATTAATCACATTGAAAGTCTTTTTTTTTTTTTTTTTTTGTCTTTGGATTATCATTGAAGTTCGAACTCGAGACCCTCAGCTTTGAAATCGAATCCAATATCACCGAGCTATCAGCTCCTTGGTTGAGAGTCTTATTTATTAGATTAAATATATTATGAAGATATTAATCCAATCATAAAGTTGCCGGCCATGTGCAGAAAAGAAATTCATATTTTCCTTGGTGCTTCCTCAGATTACAGCTCAATCTTTAATTTTTTTAAGTTCAAAATAAAACTTTCAATCACTTTTGCTGGAATATTATAAAACCTAATTGCTTAATTTGCATTATATTATGTACATGAACATTCTTTCTACCAAGAATAAACAAAATTTATGGAGGAAAGATGTGTCTCTTAATTGCTCTTCCAATATTCCCGATTCATGCATGTTCTTTAGTCTTTACACTTCATGGAAGCAAAATCCATTTAATTCATAAGGTAACTTTCTTTTTAATGCATGTAAGTAATTAAGTCCGAATCTGGAATCGAATTTTAAATCTTAGTCTTCTTGAATAATAATAATAACCGTTAAGTTAAACTTTGAGTTGAGAAAAAAGGTCTCAAAATATCCATTTTAAACTATGATCTCCTTACAACGAGTTGACAACCTGAGATTACTAGTTAATGTCAAAAGTTAATTAATCTTTTAGTATCAGAAACTCAAAAATCAGGCACCTTTTCGTCAGATTGAGCCACCCTGCAAGAAAGAGAACGGTATTATAATGTGGGATTCCATTCCTTTAGTTGTTTTTCTTTTTTCATTTTTATCAAGTTTTTCAAACTTTTAATAAAACAACTCGACGTGTGAAGGAATGTGAAATTATCTCATTAATTGTCAGTGAAGTTTTTAAATTTCACAAATAAGATTAAAAAATGATACATATCTTTAAAATATACGTAAAAAAGATAAAAAAAACTAATATTTTTAAAATAAAATATATGATAATTTTTTAATATCGTTTGTGAAATTAAAAAAATTCGTTTTTAATGTATAAAAATGAAATCGAAAGTTACTATCCGAGGTGACATATTCCTTAATTATGCCTTGCAAATTGCAATATAGCAGACAAATAAAACTTTAAAGGTAAAATAGGTATCTATTTATGTAACAACTTAGCTTTTGGAATTCTTAATATATTTATATAAATTAACAAGGCTTTTTACAATATATAAAAAGGAAAAGAAACAAAATTTTAAAAAGTAGTTCAAACTGATTAATTGCAGCAAGATAAATTCAAAGAAATTACAGTACTACAGGCATATGTAGTGGGAACATCTTAATAATCATCTTTTGAATTATATAATTTATTTATTGATTATATGATAATAAAATTAAAATAATGATCAGAAAAGGAGACTTAAGATAATATGTATAGAATTTGGGACTTAACTCAGTTAATTTATATAATCATTTTCAAGAGACATTTAACAGGTTTTGAGTTCGAATTCTAACATATGTAACTCATTTTCCAATTTTCAGACTGCGATATTTTTGTATCATAAAAAGATAAGTCTTATGTTTGACGCAATCTACACTCTGTCAGTGAATCAGATAATGTCACCTTATTAAAAATAAAATTATCTGTATTTATTTTTAAAATTTTTTAATGAGATAATATCATCTAGTTCAGTGATAGTGTATAAATATATATTCTTAATACATCAAATATAAACCCGAAAAGATAATATGCATCTAGAAGAATGTGATAGATTAAATAGTCAACCAGAAGAAGAAATGGTGGTGTGTTTAGCTGAATGTTCTTAACAACTCTGGGTTCTCTTCTGTGCTTCAGCTGCCTTTAATGCTTGTGCACATGGAGGGGTCTTCCATTGCAGCCCTTTCTGAATAATTTAAATGAATGGCCTGAAAGAGGTTGGATAATTAATAATATTTAAACCTTTGTCTTTGTTTATTTTCTTATTTTTTTTGCTTTCAGGGTACAAGGAAACTTACATCCCTTTAGTTAGGTTTTGATTGTGATTCTCATTCTCAACCAAGAATAATATTACCAAATCAATGTTAAATAAACTAAAATACATACATTAGAATATTGTTGTGAGACTAAGCTATTTGCAATTTTTATAGTGTCTAAAGAACCCCCAACGTTTTGGTCAGCTGATTTTTTTAATATATTAAAAAACATGTAAAACATTTATTAAATTTTGTTTCTTCAAATACCAAAAAAAGTTTTGTTTCTTCAAATGTTTAAAAATAAGAAAATATTAATCAGTGTCGAGTGATATTGGTTAAAATGATATTTATAAAAAAATATATAATTAATATATTAATTTTTCTTAATTCAGTAAAAATAATGTATTAAATGCAAAAAAAATTTCTTAAAATGATTATTAGATTATCGTTAGACACCAGTTAATCGGATTTTTACAAATATTATCACAATTTTCTTTCACTCCCTTTATTTGTTGCCGCACTTGTTATTAATATGGAAATTAAACCCTTTGTTCTTCTCTCTTTTTATTACCTTAATTGAAAAGTTTGAACATCTATTTCACAAGCCTACAATATTATTTCTTTGCTTCTAAGTATAAATAAATTTAATTAATTTTTGAGTCCTTAATTAATTTATGTGATGTCAATCTCTTTAAACAGAATTTTTGTTTATTTTAATTTGGACTGATTTTGCCTCTCCATCACCATGAGTAGATGCCACATCAACAAGTTAAGAACTGTTATCCCGTCACAAGCAGGACCACCAATTCTTTGCAGTGATAAACAAAGTTTGGGAAAAATTATATGTAATGGTTATTTTACGTCAGCAAATAATATTTTTAATCAAATCATATTATGTAATTATATTTTTAAAAAAGATTATTTATTTATTATTTATTATACGTAATAATTAATTGATAAACATTTATTTGTTAATTTATTAATAATTTTTATAATAAATAATTAATTTTTTAAAAGGATATTGAATATGTATCATGATTTAAATAAAAAATATATATATTGATATAGAATAACGGTAATATATACAACCCCATCTCTTTACTCGACAAAGTAATTAGTCATATGTTTGATCAATTACTTAGGTTCCATTTTCAAAGTCCTTTCCTTTTGCTTTTGAAAATTGAACTCAAAAGCTTTTACAATGCTTCCATTTATTACGTACGTGGATGACCTCTAAAAAGTAGTCTCTATTAGAACGCTGCACAATTATAAATAAATCAAATATCAATAATACTTATTTTTTGTATCTACTCAAACACAAAATATCAAATAATAAATATAACCCACTTTAACATTTTCTTTGTAATTAATGTTCTTTAAGTCATTCTAAATTTCAATTTTCAATATATTTTATGAGTTTCCATGATGATTTCTAATTAGTTTGAATCCCCTTTTATTATAAACCGAAAAAAGAGAGTAAAAGAACAGACTTATGATTATTTTTTGGTGGATTTATATTGCTTTTTATCGAAAATTATTGGAAAATTGTGTATTATTTTGGAGAAAATACAAATTGAGTAGGAATAAGTCATGCAAGTAAACTCTCTTATCATAAATCACAGCAAACTTCACTTCAAGCTGTAGATATGCTCTAAACTATCCAGGTTCTAGCGATTGGATATCCACCATCTTCACATTGAAGAGATAACCCATTAATTGATCAAATCTAACTTCACCACTTGTTTCTTTATCTGTTGCTTTTTGAAGATTTCACAGTCTTCTTATCACCTATATTCTATATTATATTGTCCGAACTCTTTATTTTTTTTTAAATTACATTTATCTAATATATGTGTCCGACGCATATTTGATATGTTTATATGAGTATAATCTCACAATATATGAAAAAAAAAAAACTTTTAAAAAAAAACTGAATATATATATATATATATTCGTATCGAACACGTACTCATAATTTATAATTCATAAAAGGGATCAATACCTGATAATTAAATGAGGTTTCACGTTCTTGACTAAGTGATTTTTCTTACTTTCTCATGTGATAATATACAATGGATCAAGGACTCAAGAGAAAATATAGGGTGCTGCTCACACACTATAATCAACATATATATTAACAGAAATTCTCTTTATACAATGATCTGACAAGTACTACTAGCTAGGTACAAGGAAGACATGAGAGGGAGAGAAGAAGAAGAAGAGGAAGTGGAAGTGGGTGGAAGAGAAAGAGAAAGAGAAAGAGAGATTAATAATATATGTTGAGTATTAACCAAGATAGTTAACTAACATTGAGAAAGGAACTAGACACAACCCTTTTTTGTTTAGCTCTGTACAATCATTCTTCCCATGATGATGAAAATTCAATTTGTTTTCTTCTTCAATCTGTATCTCTGAATAATTCTCTGAACCAGTTTCCTTCCCCTATAAAAATCACCAATTATAGCCATATTAATTTAACTCTTTAGGTCAACCATCTAAACAAAAGAACCAGTCTCATTAATATTCTTTATAAATAAGTATATATATTAATTATCGTGATCGAGTTTATAATTGAGTTCACCTGCAGAGAACTATGGACTTGATCTTCTATCTTTCTGGGATTAATATCATTTGATTTCAAGTCACTAACCTATTAAAAATTGAAAAAAAAAAAAAAGAATTGTTGAACCAGTAAGTATCAATTTAAGAAGAAGATGCAAATAAAGATCAAAACTAAAGAAATATGTGTGTGTTCTTCAATCTTTTACCTTGGGACTATTGACAGGAGAGCTTGCAGTATCCTCCAAAGAATCATCCTCACAGATTTCTTTGGTTCTTGTTTTCTTGAACCTTAATTTCTTGGGAAATTCTGAGGAGGGGCCGGCACATGTTGAAGAGCAGGCAAAAACATGATGGTTATTGTGGGATAATTTCCATGCTGCACCGGTTGTTGCAGCATCTGAGATCAAGGAAGAGCTACAACTAAAACTAGAACAGTTTGAGAAATCTTCAAAGTAAGCAGTCCAGCCACTCTCTTCAGCTGAGTCGTCCTTGGTTGTTGGTGTTGTTGTTCCTTTGGAAGCAACAGATTTTTGTATAGATGAATTCATAGAATAATCCTCCATCAATCTATGTATCAACCAAAGAGAAGAAGAGAGATCCTAGATTGAAAAGAAAGTCGAGAAGCTCTTAATAATGGGGGATTTATAACAGAAAAAGAAGAAGAAGATTATTAGTATAAAATAATACAGACAAGGGAACCCATAATTTAGTATATTGGTGTGACCAAGTGTCGGCCAAGGGAAGTTTGAGGAAGTTAAAAGCAAGCAGTGGCAACAGAAAATCAAGGCTGAGAAACAGAAACAGAAGACATGCAAAAGGAAAGTTAGAAAAAGAAAAGAAAAGAAAAATTAAAGGGGAAGGGGTTGACCTTTTTGGTTCAAATTGGCACTCAATAATGGCAGCCATTTTCTTGGTTAGGAGTTAGAAGTCTTTATGGATCAGATAGTGGTCTGAATTTTATTTTTTTAAAATTAAATTTGGGTTGAGTCGGGTCGGGTTCGGTTTGAAAATCTATATTATTGTTCACAATAATATTAAAATATTATTTTTATATTAAATTTAAAAAAAATTATTTTTAAAGTATTGAATAATAATTCGGATTAAGCCAAACCAACCTAAATTTAAAATATTTTTATTGAAACCTGATTTAATATGAATCAAATTTATTTGATCAGACAGATAATCTAATCTTTTAGCAGTTCTAGTTAGGACTTACCTTTCAAACAAAAAACAACGAATAAGTCTATTGAATTAATCCAAAAAGAACAAGACTCAAACAATGAACAAATTCAATGTTAGGTTATTAGGCCTAATAATACTTCAAGTTGGGTTTTAAGATAAAAAAAGTTTTCCAGCCAGCCAGGCCAGCCCTCGTTGGTTTTAGTGGGTATCCTTGCTTGCTTTTATCTGCCTTAGTTTCATTAGATTATTATTAGCTTGCTCTACCTCATAATAAGCTGCATAATCCCTGCTGCAGAATGTTCTTTCAGCCAGCTTTTCCAAATTTTGTGGGACCATTCAAAGTTTTTCGTCTAATATAAATGGAAATAATTATCGTGGATTCCACCATCACCCATAAAAATTAACAATTAATCATTTAATGTACAATTTGATCCAAAGTAACCTATCCATTGGTAGAGTTAAACAGTTCGTATGATTTGTTAATAAAATATTAGATTTTTAGTTTAAGTTAAAAATGTTATATGGATCGGATCGAATCGAATTTGGATCGAATTTAAGTATGATATCAATATTATATATACTTATTCAAATCTAATTTAGTTCGAAATATGAATCTTTTCTTTTTGTCCAAGCCCTTATTTTAGGACTTCATATTTTATTCAAACTCTTCTATATATTGGATAGATTTTCGAACTTGAACGGATAACTCTGTGAATAAATCTAATTCTAATATCTAAAATTCAAACAACCTCAAATAAAAAAACTAGGATTAATGCTATTTTGTCTTGAATTTCGACTTGTTTGATTATTAAAAAATGATATATGAAATTGATAAATTAAAATTTCATAAAAAAAATATATATTTATCAGTAGTCGAACAATCAGATAATTATATATTAAAATCGGAGAAGAAAAGTTCTCTGATGAGTAACCTGCAAAAACCTAGATGCATGTGAACCAACTTAAGTTGCAAGTACAGCGATAGAAGAAGTATATATCTAATAGTAAGATATATCTATCATCCTACTTCTGCTCATAGATGATCCCCTGCTCTAAAACGTAGTAAGAATGGAGTTTTCTTTTTAGGCTTCAATTTGGAGGTACAACAATAAATCATCTATATTTTGTCTTTTTCCCCTTGTTTTTACCTTCCATCTAATGAAGTCTGCCATTCCCAAGGTAAACCCAGCTAAGGTTACTTTAACCTATGTTTTCGAATTCAAAATAAACGTCGAATATAAATATATATTTGATACGAATATATTTAATTTTTAATAATAATTTATATATTTAAAATATAATATTTCATACTCATATTTAAATATATATCGAATATAAATTTTTTAAAAAAATCAGATAATATAGACTCACTACAAACAAATTGCCATATACTGATATCGACTTTTACTGACGGTCAAATTCCGTCAGTAAATCAGGTCTATACTGATGGATTTTTTATCCGTCAGAAAATGTATAATATATACCGACACTTATTTCTTCCGTCGGTATAGGTTATTCTATTGTAACAGTTGTGTATTTTCCGTCAGTAAAGGTATGATGTATACTGACGGTTTTATTTTGACCGTCAGTATAGACACCTCGTGAAAAAATACCCCGCCTTTTTTTTTTCAGCTGGCGAATTTATTTCATTTTTATTTTTAAAATTATTTCATTTTTATGAAAATATGCCCTATAGCAACGGTTTATGTTGTTTCGACCGTTGCTATAGGTCATTTATATTTTATTTGGGAATGAATCATCAAAACCCTATTTTCTTCCAAACACTCTTTTCGGTGAAGTTGTCCCTCTCTACGCCAATAAGGCCGGCCCTTTCCACAATCCCAGGTAATCTTATCATTTTCCATTCCTATTTGCTAGATTTGAAGTTGCTCATCTTTCGGATCCGAATCAATGCTCTTATTTCCATTTCATAAGATCGTGTTTGAAACATTTAAATAAAAGTAAATTCAAATCTCATTGCATTTAACATTTTGTTTGGTTTATTTAACAATTTTTAATTTGGTTTGCTTGATTCTAGTGAAACCTATCGCCGTTTCTCCAAGACACCGTTTGTCTCTCCAGCCTTTTGTCTCGCCGTCGCAGGTTTGTTTCCTCTGTCTCTCTCTCTTTTGAAAAGTAAAATTAGAGTATATCTTATAGTATTGCAGAATTGATATTAGGTACTAAGCATAATTTTCAGATCTAGGATGGCCAGGAATATAATATTCAGAGAACATCATCACAAGAAAAATATAGGAACAAATTTAAAACTTTTTTCTCACTTTCCTTCATCTCCCTGCATTTTCTGGGCAGCTAAAAAATGAACCTTAACCTTACCTTATAGACCAACAAAAAATTGAAAACTCTATTCTTTTAAATCTAGATTAAAGTTTTCCCTTTTTTAGTTCAACAAAGTAATTAGTAACATCAAAAAACTAAAGTAAAGTAAGTCTCCAGTAGCCATAAAATTACTGAAAGCAGCTGGAAGAATTGGAGCAAAGAAGTTGTTGAAGAATTGTAACCATGGAAGCAAGATATATTTGGTAATCACGAGGTTGCCTTGCCTATTTTTCAATTATTTCTTTTTTTTTTTTTTTGGTTGGCTTTTTGGCTTTGTTGTCTTCTATCTTGATTCAGGATCTTGTATTTTTTTGTCTGTCAAAATTAAGCAATGGAAAGTGAGGTGGTGATGTGTAGATTTCATGCTGTTTATGACAAACTAAATCAAGCTCTTGATGACATGCCTTATGACGAGCTCGGAGTTTCAGTTGAAGTGAAAGAGCAAGTAATGTTTCATTTATCTTTATCTTTATCATAATTAAAATCAAAATCTGCTTCTATCTTTGTGGATCGATTGCTTGGACACAATTTTTCACATTGTTAACCAATATATAGGATAAATCAGTTTTTTTATTGTCAATAGGTGCTTGTTGCAGTGCCTGATTTCATAAATTGCTTTAGAATTTACTTGTTGCACCTTGAGTTCTTGAACAACTCATGATTTCTTAGTTCATTGGTAGAGATTCTTCATACTTTAAGCTAAGAGTTTGTGAAACAGGCATGTTCAGGAAAATAACCAAGTTTCCATTTTTTTAGCTTCACTTGGGTTGGTTGCTTATTTTATTGATTGGATTTAGGTTGAGCTAATGCGAAGGCAACTTAAAAGGGCAAAGAGGAGGACAGATACACAAGATATGGATTTAGCAATGGATATGATAGTGGTGTTCTTTAAAAAAGATGATAGGAATGCAAACAGTGTGATACTAGAAAGACTAGCAAACAAGCTAGAACTACATACCATTGCAGACTTGAAAGTTGAAACAACAACTATTAGAAAAGTGGTAAAAGAGAGAGGTGGACAGAATGAAACCATACAGCAAATTGTAGATCTTTTGGGAATGTTCAAGCAAATTGCAGGAATTGATGAAACTATTTCACTTGATGGCCCTATTTCAACAAGAACTCTCCAGATATGTCAATCTTCGTTAATACCTCATGAATTTAAGCGGCACTGAAGTATGACACGCCTAGTTAATACTTTATTTCAAAAGTTTTTCAATTAAAAAAAGAATTTAAGAGTGAAATATTTAATTTCTTAATATATTTAGTTAATACTTGATTTATTAATGTCTTGTAGGTTTCTTCCATGGATAGCCAATTAACTTACTTGCAAGTGGATATTGGACAAATAAGATTCGAAGAGTTTATTATAGGTATGTTTTCTCAGAAGTTTAGTTCGGTTAATTAAAGAGGAATTGTTGTGGTAGACCAAATGGGATGATTTTAAGTTGTAGAGTTTCACTTGGTGTTAGTGCAGGCTGTATATATTGATCTATGTAACTGCAGGCAGCAGCTGCTTGCTGCTAGTGATGTTGTGAGTATTCTTTGATTCATGTATCTCAAATTTCTTTTGTTTTTATAAGCTTTTAACTTTTATATTTTTTTGGATAATGTGGTGCTTCCTACAGCTAGTAGTATTGTGCATTGTAGTCAGGACTATCAACAAAATCTTTTTCTTTTTCTTTTGGGAACAACCTTGGCATATCTCCCAGAAATGGTTTATGAGCCATTAGTAAGGTATGTGATATAAAATTGGTTTTATCTTCCAGAGAATTTCACTTCAGTCTGCTAAAGTTTTATGTTTTTCTTTTTATCTTTGTTTAGATACTCTCTCAGCTTCCTCATCTCAATTTCTTATTTGAGTGGACTGTGACAAAATTAAAAGAAATTTACTCTATGTAGATTTATTAGTGAATGTGTAAGAAAGCTATATATGTTAATGCCATTGGAGCTATATTGATTTTTCATAATTTTATTTAAGTCTTGGCTTGATTTCAAGTGTAGTTGGCTTTCTACATTTTGGTTTTGTCACACAGTTTCTTTATTTCAGGATTTGAAAATTTTGAGAACACAGCTCTATTCAGCAGCTGAGTATTTTGAGCTGTCCTACACCAATGATGACCAAAAGCAGATGTGAGTCACTTTAATTCCTCATAACTCATTTCTTCAATTGTTGTTATTAGAGTTTATTTACTTCTTTTTTTCTCCTATTGCTGTTTAAGAAGAAAGATCCTCGTGTATATGCAGAGTGGTAGAAACATTAAAGGATTATGCCATCAAAGCTCTTGTGAACACTGTAGATCATTTGGGTTCTATGACATACAAAGTTAATGATTTTTTGGATAAAAAAGTTGATGAGGTTTTTGGAACGGAGCTCCAGGTCTCTTGTATTTGGACAACTTATTTTCAATTTGTGTTATGGCTTTAGGTTGTGACTTCTATTTGGGTTGTGAAAATTATATAATTAAAATAATTTATTTGTAATTTTATTTTTAATATTATTAAATATTTTGTATTTTCTTATGATGGTTTTTTTATATGAAATATGTTGGATTAAATTATAAATATATCAATTTTAGTAATTGAAAATATGATAAAATTTTATTTTTACCGACGCTTTGACCTCTATACTCACAGTTCATATAACAACAAAAATTGTATAGTATACTAACGGAGTAAACCATTGGTAAAATTACGACAAATCGTCGCTATAGGTAAATTATATATTTTATACTTTCATTTATACCGACGGATGTGGAAAAAAAAAAACCGTCAGTATATATATCTACGGTATCTATACCGACGGAAACTAAATCCGTCGGTATATCTATAACGACGGACGGTTGAGCCGTCGGTATAGGTAAAAACAAAATGGGCTAACCCAACATAGGCTATACCGACGGTAGTAACATTAGTGACGCCTAAAACCGTCGGTATAGGTTATACATCCTATTCCGACGGTAGCTTTTTCTGTCGGTATAGGTCTATACCGACGAGGGTTTTACCGTCGCTTAAATTTTTGTCGGAATAGTCATTTTGACCGTCGGTATAGGGTTTTATGACTTTTAGCGATGGATTTTTGGATTTTACCAATGCTTTTTGTACCGTCACTATATGGCAATTTGTTTATAGTGACCGTGACTATTATAATCTGTCTGGAATATATAATTGTTGAATTTGAAATATCTCATCAAGTACTTTCCTTACTGTTTATACATCTGCTACTTCAAATAATTTACTGAATTTAACTTTTCTCAAAATTTTCTCCAATTTTACACTTAAACCTGTTTTTTGGTATAATGTTACCAATGAACTATGAGTTCAAATGCAATTGGAGGCCCCAATAAAGAGTTATTCGATTTTTTTGGATTAATTAAAAAATAAAACATATTGAAATCTATAAGCATTTAGTTCATACCTTTCTTTTTCATCCGTAAGTGTAGATACGATAAAAATGGTGAGCATATATAGAAAGAGTATCTCACGCTCTTATAATCGAGTGCAAATGTACTTTTAGCTATGACGACCATTCAATGGCTCATACATCTCCAAGAACCTCTTATATTATTAGACAATTCGTCGTATTATTATTATTTTTAAATGTTATATATTTATATAAATTTTAATATGTTAATAATTCGTATTATATAAATTATGATATGTTTATATATTCATATCGTATTTATGTTATATTTTTTTTTTCATATAATATCATATTTTATATCGTATTTTAATTATTATTTTCGTATTATATTTATGTTGTGTTCAAAATGATCAGATCTATATATTATTAACAAGTCGTATAATCTGTTAATAAATTTTTGAACCCTTAATTTCTGTTATAAATTTAATCTTTTATAATCTTAATTATAAAAAATATTATTGATCAGTTAAGCTATAAGTACTTGGACTAAATTAGAAATTTTCAAGGTGTAAATTATCTCCAAGTACTTCTAGATCTAGTATTTTCTCATCTTTTACCTTTTATTTTTCTTTGTTTTGATGTTCATCTAATTAATAACTTCTGCCATTGCCATCCAAATAAGCACGAAATTCGAACATACAACCACAGTACCTTCGTAAAAAGTACAAATTCGTCTTCTTAACCTCAGTGGACAATGCACTCAAAATCCAATGAATATTTTATTCTTGTCCACCTTGAGAAGTGTTGAAATAATGCAGTTTTATCCTTCCGATATTTTATCAGTATATCAACGAAGACGACCTATTTAATTAAAGGTCAGATTATTTGTTTGCACTTATAAGTTCGACTCGAATTTGGTTAAGTCTAGAATGAGATATATGTAGTCTGAGCTGAGCCGATTCGATTTAGATTATTATTTTATTAATAAAAAAATTAAATTAAATTACGAAAAATATAAATATTAATAAAAAATGGTTTTTTTAATATTTTAATATATTTTTAATAGTAACGGGTTTTTGGGTTTGATGGGTCGGATTGAACTTTGGACAAACAAATTTTTTTGCTATCTGAGTCTGACCCGGTCCGACCCATAAACAACTCTAAATAGATCCATTTACCTACATATTTTAATTATACTACTATAATATAAGATTTTGTCAAAAAATTGTCCTTAAAGCTTGCTCAAAAGTTAATTAATATGCTATTTATAACAATAATGTTGTACTAAATGCTATAATTGATAATTTTTTCATCATTTTCAATACGGTGAATATTTTACAATATATAATAATATTAAAAAGTGCGCCCTTAAAACATTCGTCAAAATCCTATGACAAAGTAATATATATAAAATTCAAGGGTGAATATCCTTAATTAATATTAAATACATGTATAAGCAAGCTAAAGCTTTGTTAATACTTAATACTCTATGTGTACTGAAAATTAAGGTGAGGATGGATGCCAAGATTAGAAAATAAATAGGCTTCTGATAAAAAAAAAATCTTTATTATAAATAAAAAATAATTTAGAAAAATGGCCATATATATTGGATGAATTTCTTCTCATTTTATCAATTATAATATCTTACACTATTTCATTCTCACCTTTTTATTAAATTGACATGTTTCTCTCCTACCAAGTTTAATGTTCCACTTTCAAAAAAAAAAAAAAAAAAAAAGAAGTATAGAATTCCAATGCTATATTTGGAAACATAAATTTAAAAATTTAAATTTAGATTTCATTTGCTATATAAATTGTGAGAATGAAATGCATACATTATATATAAATTAATTAAGATTCAATATGATTAAATATATGAAAGTTATAAAAACATGAATTTCAAATTCACAAATAGCTATAGATATTTCAAATTTACCACTATATAAGCATCCAACAAATCCATGGATTTGAAAAATAATTATCAATGTTACATTTACATGTGTTTTATTACACAATTTATACTATTTTTGAAATCCAAATCTATCTTTTGAAATCTAAGTTCCCAAATGCAACTTTAATGTTTTCATGAATCATTAATTTACTTAAAATAAATAAATAAATTAAATTAAAAAAGAAAAATATATATTCATATAGCTGATATTGGGCTATGTTTACTTGGACAATCACACTTTTACGGTTCATTCATGATTTCACCAAGTCTCACATATGAATTGGGCCCAGAATCAGTTCAATGCTGTAGAAGTAATTTCGGCCTATGTTTGATTCCCAAAAATTAACCTGGTTGGGCTGAATATTTGGGCTTTAATTCAACTTCAATAAGCCCGGATATCAATAAAGTTTGGACGAGCTAATTTATTGATACTAGTAGAACTAGTATTTTTTATGGTTATGTGCTAAGAATTATAGATTTGAGTATGTATATATATATATATATAAAAGAAAAGATTCACTTACATTAGTGTAAAACTAAATTAGTTTTACACATTTTCATAACTTTTTATATGATTAATATTTTAACAAACCGATCGTTGGATTTAACAATATAATTGTACTCATCGTGAACGTAAAGTTTCAAATCAATCCGATATCTCTATTATATCGATCGAGAATACTATCTTTTTTAATATATATTTAACGCTTGAAATTTGTATAACAAATAAATAATTAGTGAGGTAGCAAAGAGTCTTGAAAATGAATTCCTTACAAATAGAACCCTTATAATTTAGATATTGGTTTCTCTTGAAGAACCTTTTTTTTTTTTTACCAAATTGTGTTAAATTATGGAACATAAAAAATAAAAGGGAAAAGAAAGGAGAAATTTTGGGTTGAATGGATAAAGTCTTAACAATTAAAGAAGAAACGTCAACAACAAGATCTTGACATGAAAAACGCTTGTCACCATGAATTTTTCGCCTGGATCGATCAATCATGAATATAATCGTTTCATCGAAATTAGGTGGAGAAAACATTGCAATCTAGTAAAATAAAACGTTATGGGAGATGGTGGAGAGAATGTGGTGATGGTGAATGTTGAAGATGGTTGAAGATAAACCGTGGCTAAAAATTAATATTTATCAAGGAGAAAGTCCCTCAAATTAACCAATTTTATTTCCCAAATTAATTATGTAATTATAAAAAATAAAAGAATATTATGGACTAATTATTAATTCCTTAAAATTTTGATGGACTAGGGAGACTTGATAATTGTCAGGTGAATATTGGATCCTTAGAACTTTAATATTTGAAGAGACTTCTTTAAATGCAATTTCATAAAGGGGTGTTTTTAGATAATTAATTACAACATTTATTCTATGGTTGCTTCAATTTATTTGGTGGGAGGCCGACAAGAGTATTTTAATTTATGCTTAGCAAATATCACTTGAGCTTTTAATGAAGAAAATGATTATTGCATTTTTCTTTCACATTAAATGTTTTAATAAGTTTATAAAAAGGACTTGGCAATTCTTCTTTTTGAATATGAATTTTAATGCTTTCTCTGCAAAAACACAACAGGCCAGCTTTAATTTCTTTCTGATAATGAAATTGGAAATGAGAACAAATTTTAAATTTTCTAGGCATTTTTCTTTTTTGGTACATAAGTTTAGGCCTTTTTGGCATTTTGATTTTGATTATAGAAGCAAATATCAACTCTCACATGAACATTTAACTTCAATTATAAGTGAATTTATTATATTGCTCAAAGAGTTAGATTAAAATTTTCTGTTATCCAAGTTTAAAAAATAAAAAATAAATAAACCCCTTCAAACTTTCATATTCTCCCAAAGATACTTCAAGGATTAAAACCTAAAAGCTTCAGCTTATACTTCTTAACTAAAGTTTTAAAATTGGAAGGATGATGTTACATGATTAGATAGAGTTTTAGGTTTTTTATTTTTTTTATGTTGATCAATTCAAATAAAACCAAAAGAAAAACAAATCCCCAAAACCTTTAAAGAATTAAGAAATAATAACTGTGTGATTTATTAATAGAGTATTATCTTAATGAACTTTTAATTTTAGTGATTAGGGTTCAATTTCTAATAGATCCACTTACATTAGTGTAAAATTAAATTAATTTTACACACTTTTTATAAAATTAATATTTTAACAATCCGACCGTCATATTTCATGTTTTATTCACTTAGATTATGCACGTCGAGTTTTGAGTAAATTAAAAATGTCTAACTATTTGTTCGATGTAAAAAACTTTCACTACAGCAATTTTGGGTTTTAGTGGCATTTTACTGGCGGCGTTTTACTTAAAAACGCCGGCAGGTACCGTGTTTTTGTAAACGGAGCGGCGTTTCTACCCTAAACGCCGCTAAAAATTAATTTAGCGGCGTTTGTAAGGAAGAAACGCCGCTAAATGAGATCAATTACCGGCGTTTAAAATAAAAAACGCCGCTAAATATTTCTCAAATTACGTGGATTTTTTTTTTACCGCTAAAAAATTACCCGCCATTTCTATTAAAAGAAACGCAGCGTTTTTATTAGTGTATTTAGCGGAGTTTGTTATAAGAAACGCCACTAAATGTTCTCATGTAGCGGCGTTTCTCAGACAAACGCCGCTAAATGTATGGCATTGAAAAAATCAGAGGAGAACATTTAGCGGCGTTTGTCTCTATAAACGCCGCTAAATGTATGACATTTAAAAAAAAAATCAGAGCAGAACATTTAGCGGCGTTTATCTCTATAAACGCCGCTAAATGTTGCAATTTAGCGGCATTTGTCTGAGAAACGCCGCTAAATGTATGATATTTAAAAAAATCAGAGGAGAACATTTAGCGGCGTTTGTCTCCATAAACGCCGCTAAATGTTGCAATTTAGCGGCGTTTGTCTTAGAAACGCCGCTAATGTTCTAATTTAGCGGCGTTTGTCAGACAAACGCCGCTAAATGTATTACATTTAAAAAAATCAAAGGAAAACATTCAGCGGCGTGAGATAAACGCCGCTAAATGACTAAATTTAGCGGCGTTTCTAGTATACAAACGCCGCTAAATATTAAAAAAATCGAGCGGCAAAATTTACCGCTTTTTTTTAAAAGGAGATGAATAGATTTACAATTTAGCGGCGTTTGTCGAAACAAACGCCTCTATTTGCTGAAAATATAATCAGTAACAGACCCCTCTTCCTCTTTACCCAAAACACAAAACTCATTTTTTCTCCCTCTCTCTGTCCATCCTCTCACACCCACCAGTTTTTAGGTCAAAGATTTAAGCAAAATTTTGTTAATATCTTTCCATTCCTAGAAGATTCTTGTTTGAAGGTAACAATTTAATAGCATTTTGTTAATCTCTTTCCATTTTTTTTGTAAATTGTAATAACTTGTAATTTTAGTGCAGGATTGGCAATAGGAGTTTTGGACCTTGCAATTGTTATATATTTACAGGTACAAATTAAATTTTATACTACCTTGTCTTGTTTAATTTAAATTTTATTCCAATTGTTATATGTTGATTATTTTGTGCTTTCTTAATAGAATTGCTGTATAATGATACTTTATAATATACTATTAAATTTTAATATATTTCTGTTATGTATTGATTGTAAACTATAATGTAAATTTATTGAATAATATTATTAATTATAATTTTTAAATAAAAAAAATTATATATTTTTTTTACAAATTCTGGAAATTTAGCGGCGTTTTTATAACACAAACGCCGCTATATTTGTGAATATTAAAGAACGAAATTCTAAAATTAGTGGCGTTTCTCGAGCCAAACGCCGCTAAATGTTTCAATTTAGCGGCGTTTTTTATCCACAAACGCCGTTAATTTATTCTCAAATACCATCTGCTGCAGTCCTACTCTGGCGTTTATAAACGCCGACAAATATCCCTACAAACGCCGCTACATTAGCGGCGTTTTTGTTTAAAACGCCGGGAAAATTCCCGACGTCGTTTTTCTCGACACTTTTAGCGGCGTTTTTCGAAAATGCCGCTAAATTTTTAGCGGCATTTAAAAACGCCGCTATTATTAAAAAAAACGCCGCTAAAGGCCTATTCTGCTGTAGTGAAAGTGATGGGTGAGATAAATATATATGATGAGAGATCATCAGCTTATAAAATGTATATAAATCAAAAGATTAAAACTACATATATTTTAAACAATTTAATAAATAAATAAAAAGATTCGAGTATATGAGACCTTTTCAATGGAGATAATGTGTAGACGTGTAGTTATTAGTTGATAGGACTTGCTTCATTGCCTAGACCACAACAACGAACAAACAAAGACCAATTTTTTTTTTCCAAAATATAGAATACCAATAGTTCTAACAAGTCAAAAAAGATTAAAATTCAATTCAATTCAATTCATTTTCATTTTCTCCCTTAATAATTCTCTCGTCCCAATGGACCCAATAAGTTATTAGGAGGAAATGTTCTATAAGAAGCAAACAAAAAGAAATAAATTAGGTTTGACTAGTTAATTATTTTAGGCGGCTAATTAAACGAGAGACTTTTTGGTCCTGAATTGGAAAAAAAGTTTTTTAAAAAAGTATTATATGAAATGATTATTTTATATTAATATATGTAATAAATAATAATTAAAAAAAATTCAATTATAATCACGTATTATGATTTGAACGAAATAAATATATGTTAATTTATACTAATCGTTTTAAATAATTTTTTTTCGAGTTTTTTTCAACCGTGCCGGTACGAGTTGACTTGAAACTAACAACCATCTTAATTTTTTTTTTTTGGATAAGTAACAACCATCTTAATTTTGGGTTTGGCCTAGTCTTCATATTTTGCCCTCAACCCTCAACATTGAGTTGACTTGAAACTAACAACCATCTTAATTTTGGGTTTGGCCTAGTCTTCATATTTTGACCTCAACCCTCAACATTTCATCTGCTTTTGAAGAGATATATATATATATATATATATATATATATATATATATATATATATATATATATATATGGTTGAGTACTTAGTTTTTGTTGGGTCAATACTCAATGAGGACTTGGGACGTCGAGAGGGCCAACTTGCCATTGCCCTAATTCAATCCTGATGATATTGGTCAAGACAGCAACAACTTGACCCCATGATCGATGCTGCACCGACACCAGCTGCCTCCCCCAGTGACCCTACTTGTTTATTTTTACTTTTTGTCACACTTCCCAGACATATTGTTATATGCAGAGTAAGCAAAAATAATAAATGATAATTTTACCCCCTTTTTTCGTTTGAATTGGTATTTTACTACCAACTTTCCTGTTTTTATTTACTTTCCCACTTTTTACTTTATTTTATTTGAAACAAAAAATTCGAACATTAACTCAACTTTTTGAATAGGAAATACATATATATATATATATATATATATAGGTCGAATCTGAAATAAGTTGTTTCAAATTCGAATCATTTCAGTCCGGTCTGGCACAAATTATTATTTATTAAATTATTTAAATTAACAAATAATCAAATGTGTTGGAAAAATAAATATTGAGAAAGTTGTCGTAAATAAATTTCAAATATGTTATGGTTCTGTTTGATAGATTGATTAAAATTTGTATGGTAAAAAATAAGCATTGAAATTGTAATGATGAGTTATTTAAGTACTTAATTTATATGGTAAAAGCTACTCCATTTAATATGCCATATAGAAGATTAAATATTTTGCATTCGAGTCTTTGGCTCAATGATTGGTGCATGCTTTTCTGCTCAAAAGAACATGGTTCGAATCTCCAATCTCCAAACTATCAAAAATAAATAAATATTTTGATAAACTTTTCTATAAAAAAAGAGATGATTTTTATATAAATTATACATCTAGAAAGAGTTTATTAGAAAACAATAAAATTTGTTACATTGGAGTAATAATTTAGACTTGCTCACGGGCCGGGCAGCCCGCCCGGCCCAGCAGGCTCGACCCGTATTGGGCCGGGTTTGGGCAGGATATTTTGTGTTCCGGCCCGGAACAGTAATTTTTATTATAATAATATTATTTTATTTAATTGTAATTATTAAAAAAATTATTTTTTTATTCCAATGAACAGTGTTTCGAGCCTAAACGGGTGGGCCGAGCCGATCCAGGGCCGAGCCTGGGCAGAGAAAATAAAAAAAAACCGGGCCGCGGCCCGACCCGGCCCATGAGCAGCTCTAAGTAATATGCAGTTAAATGATAAATATTTTAATTAGACTTTCTTTATTGAACAAGTTAAGTAAGTTTTCAACAATTTCAAATAGTACCTTTTTTTTTATTAAAAGTGTTGCTTTATTTCACTTCAAGTTGAATATATTCACATTTAATTAATTTATGAATAGTTTAGAAAAAAAAATGCTGATGGTTAAGAATTTAAGATTTCAATATTAAAATTTATTTCTTATAATTTTGAAGTTAAATGACTTTTAGTGTTAAAAGTTTTATAAAAGCAAAAACACTAAAATGAAATATTATCTAAAATTTATAATATATATATATATGGGTTTTTTATACGAATATAGCCAAAAAAAAAATTAAACCCCAAATTACCTATGCTTTTAGATTATTTCCCAAAATACGCTTGTTTTAAAATTAGCTGGGAAATCGCCACCCCCCATGGCGATTTCCCAGCATCAAAATATTGATTTTGGCTAAAAATACCAAGGGAAATCGCCATGGGCATGGCGATTTCCCTTGGTATTTTTTTCAAAATTTGATAAAAATACCAAGGGAAATCGCCACCCCCCCATGGCGATTTCCCTTGGTATTTTTAACCAAATTTGTAAAAAGAATGAAGGGAAATCGCCATTGGGGGTGGCGATTTCCCTTCATGTAATTTTTTTTTTAATTAATCAACAAATTTTAATTTGTAAATTTTATTTGACTGAAAAAGTTATAACTTATTCAATGCAAAATGTCATTGATAAATCCCATCATTTGTCTCATCCATTGCAGAAAGAATCAAGTTTCACTATTTTCTCCAGCATTTGATGGACTGGAAAATAGCTGAAACCTGTCTAAAAACCTATATCATGAGTCTTATCCATTGCAAAAAGAATCAAGTTCCAATATTTTCTCCAGCATTTTATGGACTGGAAAATAGCTGAAACCTGTCTAAAAACCTATATCATCAGTCTTATCCATTGCAGAAAAAATCAAGTTCCAATATTTTCTCCAGCATTTGATGGACTGGAAAATAGCTGAAACCTGTCTAAAAACCTATATCATCAGTCTTATCCATTGCAGAAAAAATCAAGTTCCAATATTTTCTCCAGCATTTGATGGACTGGAAAATAGCTGAAACCTGTCTAAAAACCTATATCATCAGTCTTATCCATTGCAGAAAAAATCAAGTTCCAATATTTTCTCCAGCATTTGATGGACTGGAAAATAGCTGAAACCTGTCTAAAAACCTATATCATCAGTCTTATCCATTGCAGAAAAAATCAAGTTCCAATATTTTCTCCAGCATTTGATGGACTGGAAAATAGCTGAAACCTGTCTAAAAACCTATATCATCAGTCTAATCCATTGCAGAAAAAATCAAGTTCCAATATTTACTGCAGCATTTGATGGACTGGAAAATAGCTGAAACCTGTCTAAAAACCTATATCATCAGTCTTATCCATTGCAGAAAAAATCAAGTTCCAATATTTTCTCCAGCATTTGATGGACTGGAAAATAGCTGAAACCTGTCTAAAAACCTATATCATCAGTCTTATCCATTGCAGAAAAAATCAAGTTCCAATATTTTCTCCAGCATTTGATGGACTGGAAAATAGCTGAAACCTGTTTAAAAACCTATATCATCAGTCTTATCCATTACAGAAAAAATCAAGTTCCAATATTTTCTCCAGCATTTGATGGACTGGAAAATAGCTGAAACCTGTTTAAAAACCTATATCATCAGTCTTATCCATTGTAGAAAAAATCAAGTTCCAATATTTTCTCCAGCATTTGATGGACTGGAAAATAGCTGAAACCTGTCTAAAAACCTATATCATCAGTCTTATCCATTGCAGAAAAAATCAAGTTCCAATATTTTCTCCAGCATTTGATGGACTGGAAAATAGCTGAAACCTGTTTAAAAACCTATATCATCAGTCTTATCCATTGCAGAAAAAATCAAGTTCCAATATTTTCTGCAGCATTTGATAGACTGAAATATAGCTGAATTTTTTTTTTCTGCTTTCCAGAATTTCACTTGTTTGCTTATGAAAATGTAATGCAAGTTTTTTTGTTTGTTTTTTGTTTTTATCTAATACAAATCAATTAACAAAATTTAAAAAAATTTGTTCATAAATTTTAAATAATAAAATTTACCTTACGAATTTTTTTTTTAATTATAAAAAAATTATTTTAATTTAATTTATAAATTTTAAAATTAAAAAACAAAACTTACAAAATTTTAAAATTTTAAAATTTAAACAAAACTTACAAATATAATTTTTGATATACAAATTTAAGAAGAAATATTATTTTGTTTTTTTAATTTTTATAAGAAATAAAATTTTCCATATTTAAATTTAATAAGAAACTTAATTTAATTTATAATTTTTAAATTTAAAAAATAAAATTTACAAATTAAAATTTGTTGATTAATTAAAAAAAAAAATTACATGAAGGGAAATCGCCACCCCCCATGGCGATTTCCCTTCATTCTTTTTACAAATTTGGTTAAAAATACCAAGGGAAATCGCCATGGGGGGTGGCGATTTCCCTTGGTATTTTTAACCAAAATCAATATTTTGATGCTGGGAAATCGCCATGGGGGGTGGCGATTTCCCAGCTAATTTTAAAACAAGCGTATTTTGGGAAATAATCTAAAAGCATAGGTAATTTGGGGTTTAATTTTTTTTTTGGCTATATTCGTATAAAAAACCCTATATATATAAAATCACGGATGTGAAAAATATTTAGAATTAATGAAAGTAATCATGATTGTTAATTATATTTCTAAATATTTTTTATTATTAATAAGATTTATCCAATTTATAAATAAAAATTTTAATTTTGTTAAAAGATTTTAGTTAAATTGATATATTTCATAATAAAAAATATTAAAGTTTACATTGAATTTTATTTGATAAATAAATAAAAATGATATTTTTAATTTTACATTAATTTTAAAAATAATAAAATTTATTTTTATTTAATATAATTTACTCAAAAAATAAACTTTACATGTTAATACAAAATTTGATTATTATACATTTTATTAGTTTTATTTGTTTATAAAATATGCAATTATATGTTTTAAATAAAAAAGTATTCGCATGTTGTAAAAACAAATACTAGTGTATTTAAAAATTAAAATAATGATATAATTTTGAAGCATTCTAAAATGAAAAGATGAGCATTTAATATGGAACATAGGGAGCATTAAGTAACTCTCAAAATTCATAATCGAACACTTCAAATAAATCAAAACTTGAAAACTTGAAGAAAGTTTTTATCATTTTTGTCAAACAATTGTGAGTATAACTTGACTATTTTTTGTATACAATGACAATCACTAACTTGATTGTTGAAATGAGAAATTCTAATGATTATGGACATGATTTGGACCTTAATTATAAATTTAAATTAATTAATTGAAACTAAATTAATTTTTATGGATAAATGGAAATTTAATTGAATTATATAATTGATGATAAAAAGAGGGTGTGTTCATCTTGACTGAGCTTTGCTAACAAATAAATTTCCTAGGGAAAATGGTAAGGAACATGCTAGAAAGAGTCATTCCATAGGAAAATTAATGTTGAAAATTAATTAAAAAAATAAGATGAAAAAAAGAAAAAGAAAAGGAGAGAGGGTCTTCTTGTGGATTGGTTGTCCAAATATCTCAAGAGTACGTCATAAATTCCCTCCTAAGATTGGGTACAAAGAATTAATAAAAGATCTTCGGATCAGAAAGTCATTCCTTAAATAATGGATGAAAGAACCACAAGGAATTTATGATCACAAGAATCTTGCAAAATTGAATAAATATTTTTAGTAATAAATTAACCTAAAAAAATAATAGTAACTAAAATTAATTCAAATCAGAATCCGAGATTTAAATTTAGTTGATTCATGCAATCATTTTTAAATGATGACATATCCTCAAATTTAAAGTTTAAATTTCAATACTTGTAATTCTTTCTCTTATCTTCGAGTTTGTACAAAAAAAAAATTACTGTAAATCAAGGAAAAGGTGGTGAGTTATGGATCTATATTGTCTATGCTAATAAAATGTTAGTGGAAATGGTTTTTTTTTTTTTTTTTTAATTTGAGAAAGGGAATTCAAACCATGATATTGCAGTAAGAGATTATACACCGATCAATTGAGTTAAATGCTCGAATGCATGTCTGTGAAAATGTTTAACCGAATTATTCTACTCTCTGTTAAAATTGTTCTACTCAATTTTAAGTTATTAGTTATATATATATATATATATTTATTATATGCGTTGGGAAAAAGTGTAGTATTGCTATTTTAAATAGTTTGATGTTGGTAGCAAGTTTTAAAACTCTGAAAGCTGCCACCAAGTTTTACTATTTTCTCTCATTCTCTCTTCCCACAAGGCCACAATTTTGAAAAACTACCATTTTTTTTCTCCATATTACTAAGATATTTTCTCTACAACTCTTTTTACACTTTCAAAAACTTCATGAAAGTGTTTTGCTTGTTACTTAACTTCTTTAGCAATCATCATGAAAAAGATAGATGGCATCTTTCCATTCTTTTTCCAACATATCATGGAATCCATTATATGGCATTTTTTTCTTTCAAAATGATACTAAATACATGAAAAATTAACCATTAATTACATATAGAATCAATCAACCAATATTCATGCCTTTACAAAGGAAGTTGTAGAGATTGTAGATGTTGTAGATCTACTGAAAGTCACCTGTCAAAGGTGGTTGCATGAATCAACTGAACTAAACTTTGAGTTCATTAAAGTGTTAATTTTTATATCCTTTACCGAATTTTTTTGCAAATATTAGTGAATTTTGGGCTTATAAATATTCGGGGATTTCGAAAGAAAAAAAAACCCATATATCCCAAATTTATTATTGTTTTTTTTAATTATTCATCACAATCTTGGTGAAGTACTGGTCTAATTTTATGGCATGTTCTTCCTAGAGCTTCAACTAAATTAAGTAGTTAAAGAATATATAGCTTTACTTTTGTTTCGAATTAAAGATTTTTAAGTTACACAATAACTCTACCCCTTTTAAACTTGTCAATAGTAAATGAAGATGTTACAATCTTAAGTTCAACACTCTTCATATGACTGTCGATAATTTGGATAGTTTGTCTCTTTTATTTTTGAACCATTGCAAATTAAAGAATGTTCTGAAATTTGATATTTTCCTTTTAAGAAATTGTTTAGGGTTGAAAGGGGATGGTGGCAGTTGGACGGGTACGAACGGGTTCGGGTCGGGCTCATTCGGGTTCGTGTTCATTTGAGTTCGGGCCCATTCGGGTTCGGGTCCATTCGAGTTCGGGTCTGATCGGGTTCGGGTCCGTCTGAGTTCGGGTCCGTTCGGGTTCGGGTTCGGTTCGGGTTCAGGTTTGTTTTACATCATTTTTATTTTATGTTATATGTAATCATTTTTACATAATTTAAATATTTACTTTTAAAAATAATTTTATTATTCATTATTATTTTTAAAAATAATCTTTTATTATAATATGATACTTTTAATTATATTTATTTATTAAAATCAATATTTGTTAGCACCAAAAGAATATAAAATTAATTTTTATATAAAATAAAATTTTAAAATAATATATTATAAAAATATGATATATTATAAATTAATCATATTAATATTTAAAATAATTGATATGATGAACTCGAATTTCAACATGTAAATACATTATAATTTATATTCACTACAAAATAAGAGATTTTTAGAGACGAACCCTGGCATTCAACTTTGAGGCCTAAACGGGCTTGGACTATCCATTTACAAATATGGGCGGATTTGGGCAGAATTTGAGGTCTATATTTCGGATCGGTCCGGGTTTGGGCAAGTGAATATGGTGTTGATGACTTAATTTAATAATATGCCTAAGAAAACTATATATATATATATATATATATATATATGTTGCAAAGAGCAACACATTTTTTTTAAAGTAATTTTTATCTATGTTTTAATATAAGAAATATTATTATACTAGAGATAAGTTAAAATGAATGAATTGCTATTAATTAATTTTAATATATAAAAAATACTATTATACTATTATAACGGTGCTCTTAAAATAACATAAATAAAGGACAAGTAATATTTTATGTCAAAAAAATTTACATTTCTAAAATTTTCATGAGTTTAGAATTTTTAGATAGTGGATTCATCAAGATATAGGACATTAATGTTATAAGTACAAAATATAATGTTATTTTTGATAAAATTATTATTTTATCATATATATATAAATTAAATTAAATTTTAATTAAATTAAATTATTAAAAAATATATTAGAATAAAATTGATAAATAAAGTTATTGTTTTATCAAAAAATTATTTAATTACAATTTGATAATTTTTATTTTTAGTATTAAATTCGGGTTCGGGTTGAGCTCAGACTCGGATATTTTCGGGTTTTGGTTTGGATTTTTTCGAGTTTGGGCTCTTTCGGGTTCGGATTTTTTTGGGTTCAAATTTTTAACTTTTTAATCAAATCGAATTTAAAAAAATTTAAATTCAAATTTTTTTAAACGAATTTTCGAATTCGAATTCATTTTGCCATTGGAAGTGTGCAATTGATTTGATTCGGCCTGAGATCCAGAGGCGGACCGTCGTGGGAGCCAGGGGGGCCTTGGCCCCCCCAAGAATTTTGAAATTTTTTAAATATATATATATATGTATTTATATATTATATAAAATAAAATAAAATTAATTTCCTCAAAATAAAATTTATATTTATTTAGTTTTTTTATTTTTGTCTACAACTTAATTTTATGCATTATAATTTTAGAAAGTTAAAATTATATTGTTATTTATCTTTTTATTTTATCCATTAATTATTATTTATAACTCTTCAAATTAATTGATTTGTTGTATATATTAAGTCACAATAATGTGAACTTAAATTAATTTTCTAAATGTTAGTTTTCTCAACATGACTTCAACAAAATATTGTAAACTGTAAAGTCAGATTTTTTTCTTTTACTGCATGTTACCGTTACCCTCTGTAGCTTTTCTTCTTCTATTCTTTAGCTTCAAATTCAATCAATTTTGTTTGTAACTTGATGCTTGTCGTTTGAGTCATCAAGTTTATTAAGATCATGCTAAGATTCTCAAAAATCTTCTTTTACTAGTTAGTAGTTATTCTAACTTTTATCTTTATTTTTAAAATTTTTATTATAAATCTATTTATTTTTTTTTCACTGTCGACTTCTTTACAAAGCAAAAATAATAAGATTCTTGTTAAGATTGTTATTTTATTTTTTAAAATATATGTTTATATGATCTTATTGTTTATATACATGAATAATATTTAAACTTTTGTAATTAGTCAAAATTTTGATTTTTTTAATTAATTTTTGTTATAGTGTAATATTATATTGATTTTTCTTAATTATTTATGACATACCTCAAATGAAATATATATAGATTTAATTTTTTAATTGACTCTCCCAAAATCAAATGTCAAGATCCGCCACTGCTGAGATCTCAGATCAGTATCATTGGGAAGATTAGGGGATACTGAGGGCCCATTCTTCATGATGAGCTGCCATCACATGGGTACGATTTTGCCTCGTTCAATCTTAATTTGTTTGATTGTTTTGTTTTGTTTCTTTTCCATGGTTGCATGATAAGAGTGGCGTTGGCATGGCCCAAAAAATACATCACTATTCACTGATCACTTTCCATCATCACCTTTGGTCAACCCCCAATGGCTTGAGCTAGCTCACTATGCCATTTGAATAAAAAAATTAAATTATAAAAGAGATCGTAATTTAAAAATAAAAAAAATTTATAAATATTAAAATTTTATTTTTATTTAAGTCAAAATATTTTGGAGGTTCTTATATTATATTATTTAGTGTAAATTGATCTATCTACTACGTCAAAATTTGTTTTAGACAAGATTTTTTATAGCATTTCTCAAATATTATTAAAAATAGCAAAGGCAATACTTTGACAGTATTTTGTATATTGCTGTTACATATTATAATGGCCAATAATTACAATATTTTTAAAATTTTCAGAAGCATTTGATTTGTGCTGTTATAAATCTTATCATATAAAAATACTTTTGGTAGCACTTATAATTGCTATCATTGAAATAACAGCATTTTGATAAGTGTTATTATACATGTGTAAAAATGCTATTAAAGACATAAAGTTGCGGCGACATATACAACACATGAATAAATGCTGTATTATCTTACAACAACGGTTTTTTTAGTTTTTAGTGATCTATATAAAACTGGGTAATTTAGTATTTATTTTTTTTAAAATTGAAGAAAAAAGGTAAAATCACTAACTGGTGTAACGTGAACCGTTAAAAAAACTAACGTAGCATTTAATCTGTGTTTAGTTGATGACGTGGTTATCAAATACTGACGTAGTACCAATAAAATATTATTTGAAAATGACCTGTACAAAATAAGTAATCAAGTTGTTGAAAATTTCACATCAAATCCCTTTCTTTTTTTTTTGTCCACGTCATCTTAAAATAATATATTTTATTAATACCATGTCAGCATTTGACATCTACGTCATTAACTAAACACAGATTAAATGCAACATCATCTTTTTTTAACGGTTCACGTTACACCAGTTAGTGATTTTATCTTTTTGCTTCAATTTTAAAAGAATAATGACTAAATTACCCAATTTTATAGTAGATAGATTAATTTACACTAAATGGTATAATATAAACACCTCCCAAGTGCTTTGACTATTTCAAACTTATTAGATATAACTTTTTAAAGATAACTACATTAACCAAATAAGTTAAACTCGAGTTCATTTTAATAATCTTTTTCTTTGGTGTAAACCGAGGGTGTCCTCCCACCCTCATTTTATGGTTGATGGAAGCCTAATCCCTGTCGGGTCGGGAGTGTAATGGTAAAACCCTCCCAACATTGGAGACTCCCAAGATTCGAATTTTGATATCTTTTTCAATATATGAAATTTGTGTTATCGAGAGAAAATGGAAAGAACCTTAGTCAAATATATTGCCATATATATAGTATGAGTTATGACATTTGAGAAAATTTGTTAGGGGCTTTGCTCTCTTTGGTTATTTACCTACTCACTTTCCATTTTTCTCTCCTCTTGTAAAATTACCATTTTAAATATTTTACCTAAGTTATTTATATAAAAAAAAAAGACTTTATTATTAATTCATAGTGGCATATACGTATAGGATATATAAAAAGAAAAAAGAAAATTGACAAAAATCTATTATAGTATAGTTTACAGTGGCTAGAACATAAAATCCTAAAACTATTATATCAACTAATTAATTTCACAACAAGCTCTATTAAGACTTTTACAAATATAAATAAATCACTTTACCAATATTATTTTACATCTCTAAGGGTTTACCCAAGATTTCAATAATTTGTCACAAATGTTCAAATTAGACATATTTATGATCAGATCTTAAACATGAATTTTCAAATTTATATTCAATTTGAGATATTATTAAATTAATAAAAAAATTAATTTTAATTATAAAAATATAATTAAAAATATTAATATTCTCAAACTCGACGGCCGATCCTCGAACAAGACCAACCATGAACACATCTAACTAAACCTCTCAAATTAACATTAATGGATTGTGGAATTGTAGGAAGGTTAATTTTGTCCTTTATATATATTGATGAACAAACCCTAAATCAATTAAGGAGAATTACAAGTTTTCTTGGTATGCATCAAAGCAAATACTTTCTCGTCTGGTTTATTGTCTTGCATTTATTGAAGTTTTTTTTTTTCTTCTATAAAATGGTTCTCACTTATATATGAAAAATATTTGGTTTATCCATATTACTACCATTGTTTATCTACACAATGTTTCAATTCAAAATTGATTTGACCAAAATTCAAAAGAAAAATGTGAATATTTTAAGAGGCAAGATGATATGTAGGTAATAATGGATAGTGGCCACGTCGATATATATATATGTAGATCTGGTAATACTGAACACGACACGAATACAACACGAAAAAAATAACTAAAAACACGACACGAAAAATAACACGAACACGACATGAATACACGAATGTCTTAAAATCTATTTAATACGAATTAGTAACGTATCAAAGTTTATATAAATATAAAATACCTTGAACACGATTATGATACGACAAAATACATGAATACGATACGAATACACGAATTGTCATGTCTATATATAGGTGACCATATCATCAATTGTACATTTTTTAAAATTTAAAATTGAAGATACCCATAATAAAGAGAGACTTTTTTATAAATTCTGAAAGAAAAAAAAAAACCCCCGTTTTTCTAACCTTAAAACTCAATTTTGTTGAAAAAATAATCATAAATAGTAAAAGTAAAATAATAAACAAAGCTTAACTTAATGGTAATGGTTTTTTTTTTTTTTTGGTTTAATAATTAATGGAAACAATGATAGAGATATGAAAGTCAAATAAAAAAAAAGAAAAAAAAAAAAGAGATATTAAGAATATGAGTGGTGTGGTAAAAATTGACCATACCAATACCAATTACCATTAAAACTCCAAAAACGAATATTAGAGTTTGTTTTTTATATATTGAGAGTAAATTTTTTTAATTTTATAAATAGAGTTAAAAGATTATCGTGTATGTCTCATTTTTTATTTTATTTTTAAGGGAGTAAAAATTTTCACAAATAAAATTAGATTACTGTGCGTACGTTCCGTTTTTTTTAATAATTTTTTTTTTATTTTTTTAACATAATCTAAATGTATGTATTATCTTGTTAATCTCATTTGCAGACTTAAAATTTTAATTGACAGTGAATGAAATAATTTCTTATTAAGTAATCAATTTATACAAAGACAAAGTTACATGCACTCATATAATACACTAATTTCATACATTCATTTTTTATTATAAAGATTTAAATAAAAAATATTAAAATTTTTATAATAAAAGAATTAAAATTTTATATATTACGGGAGTGTGTAAAATAAATGTATTAGATAATTGTATAAAAGGTTTTATTTTATATAATTTTGCTTGGGTTGAGAACAATTTTACATTCACCATATCAGCATCATGGGACCCACCTATGCTCCCTCCACCGCCGAGTATTGCCAAATCCGTATGGTAGTTTTTCTTTGGAAAATTATTTGCATTTAGCCTTATTTACATATGAAACGCAGCGTTTGACTGTCCCGTAACGACCAGCATTTAAGTCAATAGGCCCATACTAATCCCACGCGCGAGCATTACGCACTCGCCGTCTCTGTTTAATTGATAGAATTTGTATATACCATATATTCTTAAAAATAAATAGAATCGAATGTCTATATTTAAATTTATATCGAAATTAAAGAAAAACTCTTTTATTTCAGTAATTTTTTATGTTTCTTAAAAAATTATAACATTAATAAACTATTGCTTTAACATTGTAAAATTAAAATAAAATGTAAAAAAAAAGTTAGTATTTTAAAAAAGTAAAAATAATTTTGATACCCTTTAAAAACAATAGGTGAACTTGCAAATTAAAGAATATTAATTATTTAAAATTTTTCCAACTAAATTATTCAAATTAATTTATAAAATTGAAAAAAAATACTATATATGAGAAAAATAATTGTAGTAGATGTGAAATATAAGGGAGGTGTGCAAGGGAGGTATGAAAGCAGTAAATGGCCTTTGGCCATGCAGAGGCAGTGTGGCTCAGAGGCAATTAATGTGAAGATGCAAAGCAAAGAAGATAGAAAAAAAGAGAGGATTTTTGCTTAGCTTGGGCTCAATGGTGGAAGTTGTAATTTGCAAAGGCCCACCTACAAAGCTTAAAAGAATATACCAAATTTGTGGTACCACCCTAAAACCCTAGCACTCAAGTAACTATATATATATATATATATATATATATGTGATTGGAAGGATCGTGAATATATATATATATATATATGAAAAAGGATAAATTTATATTGATATAAAATTAATTAATTTTAAATGTTTTTATGATTTTATATATACAATTGATATTTTAATAAATCAATCGTTGAATATATATATATATATATATATATATATATATATATATATCCAAGAAAATTCTTGGGTGTTTACCCAAAATTCTCATCATAAATCATCAAGAATTTTTAGTAAATGGAAAGTTTTGTGTGGCATATGACTCACCCACCTAACCTTATTCCTTCCCTTATTTGCTTTTGCCATCTCTTCTTATCAAATTATTTTCATCATATTTGCCATACTTTTGCTTTTATCTCTAGACCCAATGCTTGTTTTGGAAACACTAATTGTCTAAATAAAAGTTTGTTGGCAATTCATGTTACAAGTCAATGGTAAAACTTATTTTAGACAAATAAAGCAAGTTAAAATCTTAAATGGTATTGTATAGTGAAACCAAAAATATTTAGCAAAAATGTGATTTATAAGATTAATTTCCAAGAACAACTATTTGACTATATATGATAAATAGAGAAAGCATTTTAGATGGTTATGATTTTTTTTTCCATTATTCGTTCGAAATAGTTTCTTTTTCACCTTTTCTTTCTCATTTTTATCGAAATTAAATGAGATAAAAAGTTATTCGTCGCCATTATATATATGTAATATTAAAAATAGACTAGAAAAAAGCTTCAATTGAAGTAGGGATTGCAAAAATCATTATTTTCTCGTGCATGCAAAAATCATTATTGAAACCTTTTCAATGTTATTATTATTCATCAACAAAGATAGATGTAAATTAAGCTTTGGGTACACCTCAACAATTTAAATATTTCTAAATTAAGCTTGATTATTAAGATATTTTTCACCGCATGCAATTGTTTTGATTCCTTTGAGATATATATCTAGCCACAAATCATCAACAAATGTATTTGAAGATCAAGATTATTATTGAAATTATCCTAGGCCTCAATCATAAAAATATGTTTTATTTAATGAAAGTGAGACATTTTCACAATACGAAAAGATAACATCAAATTAACCCGAATTTTTTTAAATTGATTTATGTAATCACTTTTAAAAAATAATATCTATCAAGTTTGATTTGAATTTCAACTATGCAACCCCTTTCTTATTTTCATACTATAACCTCTTTTGCATAAAAAAAAATAACATCAAATTAAAGCTGTTTCGTAATAGAATTTAGAAGGTGAAGAGAGTATATAAAAATTGGAGGTAGCCAAGGGAGATGAAAAAATTATGAAGTTTGGTAGCCGTTATTCGTTGCATTATACAAGAAAACCTCTTCTAGGGGGAAGAAGTAAGATTAAACTTTAAACACCAAATTCTCTTTCTTCTCTTTCTCTCTCTCAATAGCATTTACAGCTTACCCTCCATTAAATGCAATTGCACCCTCGCAATACGCTCTGCAATAACTCTTCGCTGCCACAATTTTCTCCATCTGTTCCCCTCTATCTTCTTCCCTTTCTATCCTCTCTCTCCCCCTTCTTTGATTCTCCATCTTCATCTTCTCTTTTTTCTTATTCTTCTTCTTTATATCTGTCACTTTCTTGCTTGACCCCAAAACCTGCTTCTTATACCATTAAAGCTCAAACCCAAACCGCCTGCTTTACCTTCTTTCACAGCACCCTTTAGCGGTTTACTGGCAACGAGTTCCTTTAGCCCAAAACAGATCCCAAACCTCTCTTCTTCCTGGGGCTTTCCTAATCCTAGGGTTCTTTATTAGGTCAAAATTTCTCTGCAACCGAGTTTAGGTACAGTTTTTCACTCTTTTCTCAACCTTTTCAACTTAAACTTCCATTTTTTTCTATATTTTTTTATCTTTTATTTCCAAATGATGCAGGCAAATCCGAAGCGAGAAAGGGAAGAAGAAATTGGTTTTGAGAGATAGACAGAGAAGGGATAGTTGGATTCTCTGTGATCTTCGTTGGGACGTTATTTATAATTTTTTTTTTTTTTTTTTTTTCATTTTGGGGTATTTTAACCTGATTTTTATCTGTCAAGGACCGTATCAAATTTGTCAGCATTTAACTTTCTTTTATAGATTCTCTCTCGCTTGTACATTGGCACGTAAGAATCAGATATTCTTCAAGGATAAATATATACTATATAAACCGAAGGAGAGTGAAAAATTTCAGCTGCCAAAAGAAAATCCAGAGTCAGCTTTGTCTCTCACTGTTAGAGAATCTAAGGAGAACATATCAATCTCTAAAGGGTCTCAACTCAAATCAAAAGACACTTTAAGTAGTGTGAAGAAGGCCAAGAAGCAATAGGCATATGAACAAATATTGCTTAGGGCTTTTGAGATTCTGAAATATGCCAGCCGGAGTAATGATACCGGCAAGAAACATGCCGTCGATGATCAGTGGAAACGGTAATGTTGGTGGTTTTGGAACAACCTCAGGACTTACCCTTGGTCAGGTTAGAACTTGAGTTCTCTATCTCATCTCATCCACTCTCTCTGCCGTTTTAAATCAATGATTTCTAAGGGTTCTTGGGGTGATCTTTTTTTATTTATTTATTGTTTAAGTCTTTTCAGTTTTTATTTTTTGATTAATCTCTTGAGATTTTTTTCCCCTTTTTCACACTCTTTGACCTTGGGTCTTTGGTCTTTTCTCATATTACCATTTCTTCACATTACACTCTAAACTAAACAACAGATCTTTCTCTCCTTATCCACTGTTTGGAACTGAAGAAAATGTGTTTTTGGAGTGATTTTGGTCTTTGGTGAGGGTCTTATTTGGCTATTCGAAGCAAAATCCTTCTCGATATTTGAGAAACGCGTAAAGCCTTTTTTTTCATCTGCATAGAGAAGATAAAAAAATTCTCCTATAAATCTTAGCTCCATTGCTTCTTATTTAGTCAAATTACTAGCATAACATGCTTTTGTCGCATATAAATCTAGTGTACTTATCATAAATCCGTACACTCAAATGTTTTTTTTTTTGGTTTCCCCTTTGCTTTTGCCTACCATTTTTTGTAAGTTGATCAGATCAGATAAGATTTTCATTTGTTTTTTCCATGTGGGAGTTTTTTTTCCTTTCCATTTTGGCTTTGTTTTTGAGTGGGAAAATTTTCCATTCTGTTTGTTAGATTGAAAAACCATAAGCTTCGGAATCTTAAAGATCTCTAGATAATGTTCCAGCCTAATAACAATATGATGGAAGGTCAACTCCACCCTTTTGAGATGACCCAAAACACTTCTGAAAGTGAAATTGCTCGAATGAGAGATGAGGAATTCGACAGTACAATCAAATCTGGTAGCGAAAATCATGAAGGTGCCTCTGGGGATGATCAAGATCTTCGTCCCAACAAAAAGAAGCGCTACCATCGCCATACTCAGCATCAGATTCAAGAAATGGAGGAGTAAGCTAAAAACCCTTTTAATTTAACATTTTTATTCAACATGAGTACTTTTTTTTTTTTTTTTTTTGTGTGTGTTTAAGCTAAAAAGCTTATTTTCTTTGACAAATTTGTACCTTATTAATAGGTTTTTCAAAGAGTGTCCGCACCCAGATGACAAGCAAAGGAAGGAACTTGGGCGTGAGTTAGGGTTAGAACCATTGCAAGTGAAATTTTGGTTCCAAAACAAGCGCACCCAAATGAAGGTATAATAACAAACGTTTCATTTACCCTTAACTTAAACCTTTTGGCTTGAAAATTTTTACCATTATTTAAGGACCTGAAAGAGCTTAATGAACCGTTACAAATTCTGGGTCTTCCCTAATGGAAACTCAACCGAGCTAGCTTAGCTCATTTTTGCGTTTAAACGTCAATGCTTTTCTTCTACAGACCCAGCATGAGCGCCAGGAGAATACGCAGCTTCGAGTCGAGAACGAAAAGCTGAGGGCTGATAACATGAGGTACAGGGAAGCTTTGAGCACCGCTTCATGCCCAAATTGTGGAGGTCCAACTGCTATAGGACAAATGTCCTTTGATGAACACCATCTCAGACTTGAAAATGCTCGACTAAGAGAAGAGGTATCAAAATATTAGTATAGTTTTTTTTCCTTTTTAAAAGGTTTTATTCTTAGTAGTAATTGTTTTTGAGCACCATGCAGATTGATCGTATATCAGCAATAGCTGCAAAGTATGTTGGCAAGCCAATGGTGAACAACTATCCTCTTCTTTCTTCTCCTATGCCTCCTCGTCCACTTGATTTCGGTGCACAACCTGGCACTGGGGAGATGTATGGTGCTGGGGAACTTCTTAGGTCGATCAGTGCACTTTCTGAGGCTGATAAGCCAATGATTATTGAGCTTGCAGTTGCAGCTATGGAGGAACTAATTAGAATGTCTCAGATGGGTGAACCCTTATGGATGACCAGTCTTGATGGCACAACCTCTGTGCTTAATGAAGAAGAGTATATTAGGACATTTCCTAGAGGAATTGGGCCAACACCTACCGGCTTCAAATGCGAAGCTTCAAGAGAAACTGCTGTTGTAATCATGAACCACAATAACCTTGTCGAGATTCTCATGGATGTGGTAAAGCTTTTATAATATTAATATCCATCAATAACCCTGAAAATTTGAACATGCTAGCAAGCATTATGGCAAGCACTAATTTTTGGGTTTGTACTTTGAAATTCAGCACCAGTGGTCAATTGTGTTTTCGGGAATAGTTTCAAAGGCTTCGACTTTGGATGTCCTATCAACAGGGGTAGCAGGGAATTATAATGGAGCCCTTCAAGTGGTATATAATATGGAATTCCATATTTACTTTGACAAATTGTATAATATATTTCCTACTTTATTTCTATTTTTCTGACATTTTGAATGCTATTTAATTTTCTCAGATGACAGCTGAATTCCAAGTTCCTTCACCTCTTGTTCCCACACGTGAGAGTTATTATGTAAGATATTGCAAACAGCATGCAGAGGGAATTTGGGCTGTGGTTGATGCTTCCTTGGATGATTTACGCCCTAGTCCAACAGTGAGATGCCGAAGAAGACCATCTGGATGTTTAATTCAAGATATGCCCAATGGGTACTCAAAGGTAAAACAATTATTTTCTAATCATCATAATCAAGAAAGTGCTTTTGTTCCGACTCTTTGTTTTTCTTGAAATATCCATATCCGAACATGGGTATGAAAATATGATCCTCTAAGGATTCTCCAAATACTTACAAATCTTGAAAAAAATGAACATACCCGTGTTGGATACATATCCGTGTCCGACACTCACACCCGAGTAACATAACTTTTTACTACATATAGCATTTGTTTCCATACTTCCCCCACTTTCCAGTTCTACCATTCTAGCTCAATCAATGGCTGCTTTATATGCAATATAGGTTACATGGGTTGAGCATGTAGAAGTGGATGATAGAGGTGTTCACAATCTGTACAAGCAGCTGGTAAGTTCGGGCCATGCTTTCGGAGCAAGACGCTGGGTTGCTACTTTAGATCGACAGTGTGAGAGGCTTGCAAGTGTCATGGCTACTAACATTCCTACCGGTGATGTTGGGGGTAATAATAATAATAATAAATATTACAACACTCCTCTTTTAATTATATATTGAAATATGTACGAATCAAGGATTTATATTGCGTTCGCAGATTTATTTTTAGTTATGTTTATTGCGGTTACGGAGGTCACTAGTATAGTATTCACAATTCTACTATTTACTGGAAATTTTTTTTACTGAAATAGATGAGTAGAAAGAGTAAAGTAAGTACGATTTTGCATTCTTTGTTTATATAGAAAATAAGAAAGATTATAATTGAATCAGTGAATATTTTTTAATCATTTATTGAATGATAAATAACTATAAGTGACGGAGATACACGATTTAAATAACGAAAGATCCAATATTTAAAAATTGTATCTATAATGACTGAAAAGGTAGAAACAAATACTATCACGGTCAATTATGGTGAATATCCCGAAAACGTAATTTAAATTCTTAATATAAATATTAAATGATAGATGTTAATATTTTGATATTTGGTCAGTCATAACAAATCAAGATGGGAGGAAGAGTATGCTGAAGCTAGCTGAGCGAATGGTAATGAGTTTCTGTGCTGGAGTGAGTGCCTCTACTGCTCACACATGGACGACATTATCTGGAACTGGGGCTGATGATGTAAGGGTAATGACCAGAAAAAGTGTAGATGATCCAGGTAGACCTCCTGGGATTGTGCTAAGTGCTGCAACTTCCTTTTGGCTTCCTGTTTCACCAAAGATGGTATTTGATTTCCTCAGAGATGAGAATTCTAGAAGTGAGGTATGTCAATGCTTTTTCAAGAACTCTCTATTTTTTTCTCTCTATATATTGCATGAATTGATATTAAAAGCATTGACATACCTCACTTCTAGAATTGATAGTTTAAAGGTAAATGATTTCTATTTAATAGTTTAAAGGTATTGATTAAAATTATCATTTAAAAAATATTTTCATTCAATTATATTAAAAGTGTTATGAATGTGATGATTTTTAATGTATGGAATAAAGATATTTCACTAAACAGTAATCATAAGAAATGCTTTAAAGTACTCATCGTTCATCAACAAAATTCTTAATCTACCCAACAATTTATTTTTAATAAACTTAATAATCCGTGAATTTGT
This sequence comes from Fremontodendron californicum, assembly GCA_030761205.1. Taxonomy (NCBI): domain Eukaryota; kingdom Viridiplantae; phylum Streptophyta; class Magnoliopsida; order Malvales; family Malvaceae; genus Fremontodendron; species Fremontodendron californicum. The sequence continues at coordinate 27,194,426 of JAULJL010000013.1, forward strand.
GTCGTATTCATATTATTTTTTTGGTGTCATAATCGTGTTTAAAGTATTATACATTTATATAAATTTTGACATATTTTATCTGATAATCTTGTGTTATTATTTCGTATCATGTTTTATTAATACTCATGATATCCACTTAAATGCCTATAATGAGAATTGTGTTCAACTACTCTGCGTCCTACATCTTGGTCTCTCCTGAATACAGTGGGATATTCTTTCTAATGGTGGAGTTATCCAAGAAATGGCTCACATTGCTAATGGTCGGGAAACAGGCAATTGTGTTTCACTACTTCGAGTAAATGTAAGTTGCTTATAACAAAGTCAATTCCTTTGATGATTTATCCAAATTCTGGAGATTCCTTTGATATATTAATCTTTAAAATGTATCATCAAATAACTATGTACAGAGTGCAAATTCAAGCCAAAGCAACATGCTGATTTTACAAGAGAGTTGCGCCGATCCGACAGCTTCATTTGTAATCTATGCTCCTGTCGACATTGTTGCAATGAATGTGGTCCTAAATGGAGGTGACCCGGACTATGTTGCTCTTCTTCCATCGGGTTTTGCTATTCTTCCCGATGGAACTTATACAGCGAGCAGTGCCGGTGGCATTGCTGCTGATGCCGGCGGCGGCTCTGGTGGATCTCTTCTAACTGTTGCATTTCAGATTTTGGTCGACTCTGTTCCTACCGCAAAACTCTCTCTTGGGTCGGTTGCAACAGTTAACAATTTGATTGCTTGCACCGTTGAAAGGATAAAGGCTTCTTTGTCATGCGAGAATGCATGAACTGCCACAGCTTTATATTCTAGCTAGCTAGGTATGTTAAAACAAACTTGTCAGCTTTTTTTTTTTTTTCTTCGTTCAAGATAATTTACATTTTGGATCATTGAAAAGTTGATTCCGTATGCATACATAATTTATTTTTTACATTTCATTAATATAAGGATTTCATAAAATAAACCATGTATGTATGTTGAGTGAGTGTTTCCATTAAAATTACTTAACGGAGACATAAATGATCTAATTTATTAATAATAAAAATTCAGTGATGTAATTTGATAAAATTAAATGTTTGTGTTTTACATGAAAATGGATGTTAAGTTTAGTGACCCATAATGTAAATTACTCTTTCATTCAAAGAGAAGGAGATTTGAATCTTGAATCGAAGATACGTGGATCTATCATTGAACCAAATGTTTGAATAATATACGAGTTTGACGCTTGTTTCTTCATTTATTGAATCCTTTTACCCATTCCTAAGCATTTTTTTCAATAAATTAGAGATTACTTCATATTTCTAGCTTTTTTTGCACATAGATTTCGAGATATCAATTATCTAACTTGACTAGTATTTTGTTTGATGCAGTGATTAACAGAAGAAGGAAAAACGAAGGGAAGGTAATTAAATTAAAGAACAATGATATTGAGGAATTTAGGTATTATAGAAGATGGGGAGAAGTCAAGAGCGCACCTTGCATGATCCTCTTTGACATGTTGACCCTTTGTTTGGTTGCAAAGAAAATTAAAGTGACCTAAAGCAAAATTCATCAAGAGTTCAAGAGTTAGAGGTTCGGGAATTGACTTCCCCAAGAATATATATATATATATATATATATATATATATATATTACCAAATTGAATGCTAAGAACTTTATTAGCTTTATTATAAGTAATGGGATTTTAGTTCCCTTTATTCCTTCTTCGCTTTGTTTGTGTTTCTAACAGGTGAAAAGCTCTCACACCTATTTTCTAGCAGACAGTTCTTTTTTTTTTTTTTTTTTTTTCTTTTTTAAATTTTTTTTCGCCATTTTAAGAGCTTTTTGAAATGGATATTGCTTTTTATTATGCTTGCTCTCTGTTTGGTTTCCTTTTAACTATATTCCAATGCCTTATAGATTTGTCACTTGATGCAAATATTCATGATACCTTCTGCTTAGAGGTGTTCATGGATCGGACCGTGACTCGTATTTTTTTAACATTCTTTACTCAAGTTCGACCCGACCCTTAAACAGGTTTACAGTTCAGTCACATAAAATTTAATTTCATTCTACAAAGCATACATCTACTAATTCACTCTTGGTAATATTGCAAATGGGATATTAGTTATCTAAAAAAACTCTTTTCATGTACGACCTTTAAATTTATTTTAACTTCATACATCCATTAACACCCTATTTGAATGTAAATTTTTTTTACTACAGTACACATTTACACTTAGGTGGATATATATACACAAGCAATTTTATTCAAATTCTAATTGCATTTTCAGAAATGGATGGATTTGAAATAAATTTAAAACGTTACAAATAAAAAAAAAAATCAATTTTTTTAAAATTACAAATAAAATTAAAATATAATGAAAAAATAACGAACTAAAAAGGCAATTTACTCTACATACATTCAAGAAAGAAGATTCCTAGCACTCATCCTTGATATGTTTGGATCATAGGAATTGCAATATTAATGTTTCCAACACATAAATGCAAAGATGGCTTAGGATTCAAAGTTGTCTGCCTATTAATTAAGAAAAGGAACATTATTTTATGTTGTTTGGTGTATAAATTCCCTATCGCCCATAAAGAGAACTCTCTCAAATATTAATTACATGTTTTTCAATTTCGTTCTGCATCGTTCATTAATTCCCCCTTAGTTATTAAAGCGTTGCAAGTTTCTGCTGACATTTCCAACGACCAATACATCTGTATAACTCCCATTGTTTTGTCCTATGTAATATATATGTATGCCAGAATCACCATTATTTTCGAATGTACTTTTTCTTATATTTAACTATCATTCTTAAACTTAATTACACATCCTTCAACTAGTGTTTTTAGGATATTATTTAAAATTAATTAATATTATATTAAATGTAATAATTGATAATTTTATTTATCATTTTTAATGTATTAAGTAAAAATATTTTTATATATCTTAAAGCACTGATCAACAAAATTTGCTCAACTATAGCTGATAAAATTTGCCAACATGTTATGGGGAAAGAATGGAGCAGTGGTGATCAAATCTGCTGGCCTGAACTTATACCTAGTTCAATTTCCGAATGCTGACACCAGAGAATGGGTTCTTGAGCAGGGACCTTGGCACATTCAGAATAAGCCACTCATTCTGAGAAAATGGGAGCCAGGTATGAAATCATTAGAGTTTAATTTGAAGAAATTACCTGTTTGGATCCATTTGGGAGGAGTTCCTCTGGAATTGTACACCAGACGTGGCCTCAGCTATATTGCTAGTGCCCTAGGAACTCCATTGTATATGGATAGAATCACTGCTAGCCAACAGAGATTGGCCTATGCAAAGGTATGTGTGGAGATTGCAGTGGATGTCCCCATCCCAAAATGTATTAATGTTGAGTTATGTGATGGCACTATTGCAAATGTTGTTGTGGATATCCCTTGGTACCCTCCAAAATGCAAGCACTGCAATTTGTTTGGGCATACAGACAGAAATTGCACCAAACAGCCTGTAGGGGCTACCAAAGTTTGGATTCCAAAGGAGGGGCCTAAAGCAGAACTGTCAAAACATGATGCACAGGCTACAAGCAGCGTAGAAGTTGAAAGCAGTGCCCTGCCTATGGCTCAAGAACAGAAAGAGGCAAGTATGAAGGAAACAGAAGTTAATGAGGGCAGTAAAGGGAGAGGAAGCAGAAGCATACAGAAAAGCAAGAAGTCAGTATTAGCTGGTTCCCAAAACAGATTTGACATCCTGAGTGACTCAGAGAGGACAAATGTAGACCCTGGACAAACTAGTGGCTCTGAGCAATGGAGAGAGGAGGAACAATTGGTGGAAATCCTTCCAAACTCTCCTAAGAAGCAAAGGGCAGCAGCAGCAGGAGTTGCAGACTTGATGAAAGCCTTGAAGAATAAGAAGAAAGGGCCCATTGACAAGGGGAAAAGAGGTAAGGCAGTTTTACCTGCCTCTGGAGTGACCCCCCCTCAACTTTCATGAATTTTATAGTGTGGAATACTAGGGGGCTAAACAACCCTCAAAAGCAGAAAAGTATTATACAGAGAATAAACTGCCTGAAGGCAGACCTTGTTTGCTTACTGGAAACAAGAGTGAAACAACAAAACATGCCAGCTATAGTAGATAGGCTCTTTCAGGGATGGAAGCTACATCACAACTACTTAGAAGCTTATAATGGGAGAATATGGTTCCTATGGAGAAATCAGATGCAGGTTGATCTTATTGCAACATCTGATCAGAGCATTACATGCTGCACCACTTATAATTCTACCAGGTTCTACATTACAGCAATTTATGGAAGCAATGAAGGCATAAGTAGAAGAAGGCTTTGGCACCATCTTCAGGACATTCAAGGCAGAATTGATGGCTCTCCTTGGCTTTTGGCTGGAGATTTCAATGTTATAGCAAGACCACAGGAAAGCTCAGATTTCAATGGCTCCTACATGCTTACCTCTGATATGAAGGATTTTCAGGACTGCTTGACACAGCTATCAGTGTTTGATCATACCAGTACTGGACCAGCATTCACTTGGTCCAACCACCAAACTGATGTTTACTTGGCTAAAAAGCTTGATAGGGTTTTGGTGAATGATTGCTGGCATACACAGTTTGCTCACTCATTTGTTGAGTTTTTGGCTCCAATGGTTTCTGATCACTGCCTAGCATACATAAAGATGAACTTGACTGCTCATTCTCCCCCAAAGCCATTTAGGTTTTTTAATTTCTGGACTAGGAATCCAGAGTTCCTGAACATTGTGGAAAACTCTTGGCAAGAGCCTTTCATTGGCAATCCTATGACCACTCTATTCCACAAATTGAAGAGATTAAAGGCAGTACTGAGGGCATTTAACCTGGCCATATATGGCAACATTTCAGGAAAGGTTCAAGATAAAAGGCAAGAATTGGAGAGCATGCAGATGATCAATCTGCATCAAAGGCCATCTAATACTCTTGTTGAAACAGAAAGAAGACTCTATGCAGAATTGATAGAACTCCAAAATGCTGAGGAAAGTTATTACAGGCAGAAATCAAGGATAAAATGGCTGCAGGAGGGGGATCAGAACACTCATTATTTCCATAAAATGGTGTCAGCAAAGCATAGCAAGCAATCCATCAGAGTCCTCTATGATGATGAAGGAAGGAAGTTGGAAGATTTTGGCCAAATTTCAAAGGAGGCTGTAAGGTTCTTTCAGAAGTTGATTGGGACTGAGGACAAACAGGTCACAGACTGCCCTAGGGAGCTTCTTACTGAACTTATTCAGCCTGCCTTGCCTGCTGAAGCTAAGGACAATTTAGCTAAGGCTGTTACAAAAGAGGAGGTGAAAAGAGCCATGTTTGAGCAGAATGGGGACAAAGCCCCAGGGCCAGATGGATACACTACACAGTTTTTTAAAACTGCTTGGCCTATTGTGGAAGAGGATGTCACTGCAGCAATCTTATCCTTCTTTCAATCAGGGAGCAGGATATCAGTCTTTAACTCTACATGTATTGCTCTTGTCCCAAAATTCCAGAATCCTAATCATATGAAGGACTTCAGGCCTATTTCATGCTGCTTTGTCATTTATAAATGTATTACCAGGATCATCACTGCCAGGCTCACTCCACTCCTTCCTACTATGATCTCCAGCAATCAGAGTGCCTTCATACCAGGGAGAAGCATCTTAGATAATATTCTCATGGCTCAGGAACTGGTCAAAGGGTATGGAAGAGCAACCTTATCCCCCCGTTTTGCAATGAAGATTGATCTCCAAAAAGCTTTTGATTCATTAAATTGGGACTTCATTCTCACTGTTTTATCAGTTTATGGATTGCCTGATAAGTTCATATGATGGATCAAGGCATGCATCACTTCCCCAAAGTTCTCAATTTCTCTTAATGGAGGATTAGTAGGGTACTTTGAAGGAGCAAATGGGTTAAGGCAGGGAGACCCTCTCTCTCCTTATCTTTTTGTCATTGCTATGAATGTTTTATCCAGACTTCTGGATGCAGGGGCTCTTCATGGAGTTTACAGCTACCATCCTAAATGTCACAGAATCAAGCTTACTCACCTGTGCTTTGCAGATGATCTGCTGATTTTTGCAAAAGGTAACTTGGATTCTGTTGTGGGCATACAGGGTATTCTCCATTACTTTTATACCATTTCTGGTTTGCAATTAAACCCTTCCAAGAGTGAAGTCTTCTCCTCTGGTGTTAGTAGGACCACTCTACTTGAGATGCAAGAGTTGACAGGGTTTAAACTTGGCAAACTACCGGTTAGATACCTTGGGGTCCCTTTGGTCACAAGAAGACTCTCTGAAAAGGATTGTTCTCCTTTGATCGATAGAATTACTCAGAGAATCAATGGCTGGGCAGCACGCATGTTATCCTATGCAGGAAGGCTTCAGCTCATTCAATCTGTTCTTTTTAATGTGTCCAATTTCTGGTGCAGGCACTTTGTATTGCCTAAGGCTGTTCTTAAAAGAATTAATCAATTATGCAGCAGGTTCTTCTGGAAAGGAAGAGATGACTCAGCTAAGGGAGCAAGAGTCAAATGGAGTTCCATTTGCTGTCCAAAGTCAGAGGGGGGTCTTGGATTAAAAGACTTGGGAATATGGAATAAGGCTTGCATTATTCAGCACCTATGGGCACTTCTCTCTCAGGCAGGTTCATTGTGGATTGCCTGGCTTCATGCCTATGTGCTGAAAGGAAGAACAGTGTGGCAGGTTCAACCTTCCCTAGGAAGCAGCTGGACATGGCGTAAAATACTTAAGCTGAGGACTTTGGCTTTGAGGTTCACCTCCAACCAGAATGGTGCTCTAACTTGGAAGTTCCCTGGGAACATATTTATGGTGGCTAAAGTCTGGAATGATCTCAGGCCTAGGCAGGACAAGGTGGAGTGGGATAAACTGATCTGGTTTCCATTTCATATTCCTAAACATGCACTGGTAGCTTGGATGGCTATATTGGACAAACTGCCTACAAAGAACAGATTGATGTCATGGGGCATGGAGGTGGATGGCAAATGTGAGCTATGTCAAACTGAGCAAGAAACCCGGAATCATATATTTTTTGAATGTGACTATTCAAAGGAAATCTGGGGGCATATACTATGCTTATGTCAACTTCATAGAAGCATAAGGAGCTGGCAAGCAGAGCTGCAATGGGCAGTAAACAGAATCAGAGGAAAAACTCTCATTTCTGTTATTTTGCGTTTATCATGGAGTGCCTTTCTTTACTCGATCTGGAGGGAGAGAAATAATAGGTGTTTTAATCGCCTTCAATCCACACAAGGAGCCATCATTGAGCAGATAAAAGAGATCATCAGAATGCGATTGTTGGGGCTCAAGAACATTAGTCCTGATGAAGTGAACCGAAGATTGGATGCAGATTGGGGACTGTCACTTTTTTCCTAGGATCTTTGTCCATTCTGGAATAGCTTTAAGTATTGCCGAAGTATGTTGCTATTGTTCCCTGATTGATTAGTGATCTTAAGTTTTGTTCAAGTATTGTTTAAGTATGTATAGCTTTAAGTACATGTTGCACATGATGTTGGATGTAGCAGTTTAACTGCTTTCTGGATAAATAAAACACTTACTTATCCAAAAAAAAATTCTTCTTACCGTCGTTTTAGAATTTTAAAAATCAAATTTCCTTTTTACTATAGAAAAGAGGAAATGAAACTGATGAGAAATTCACTTAAATTAACTATGATATTCATATATATAGGGTAATAATATACAATCCAAAAGTTTCAACAGATCTATTTCGAAGAGAGCTCAACGGTAGCAACTGTAGTTTAACTCATTTTCAACAAAAACAATAATATATGGGGGATTCGAGCATTTGATACAATTTTTATTTCAAAGAGCAAGATTGAAATCTCTTTTTTAAAATAATAAAACAAAGCATCTGTGTGTATTATTAACTAGCTTTGAACTATATATTTTTTATAATTAAAAATGATATTTCAATTTTATCCTTACATTAATTTTTTACACGTCATTAGATATATCTTCATGATCACGAATTAATTATTTATTATCTTCATGTCTTTGGTAGACCTGTTTATGAGTCGGGTTGAACCATGCCATGGTTCGAAAATTTTCCATTTCTCTTATCCAGATCTGACATTGGGCAGGTCAGTCCGGTTTACTGTTTAAATAATATTAAAATTTTATTTTATATTAAAATTTATATATTTTAATAATTAAATTTAAATAAAATTTTATTATTATTTAAACAGTGATTCAAGCTGGGCTAGCCCGAATAAAAAAATACTCTGCCCAAGTTAGGCCCAATACAGGTCGGACCTGTTGGGCCGCATGGATTACCCAATCTTTGAAGAAGTCTAGTCTTTTGTAAATAGTATAAGATAAAATCACAAAAGATTCGGTTAAAAGATTCTATAATCATCGATTAAGAATCATTTAATTATTATTTTAAAAAAATTGCTTTTGATGCATTGTTTTTATTTAATCAATGTCATTAAATACTAATTAATATTTTTCGATTATAAAATAACATTACCTTCTTTTTTATTATCCGATGAAATTCGAAGAAAAGAAAAACATTTGCACAACATGAATAAATAATATGGATGTGGACTCTGGTGAGCCAGGGGGTGACGAAAAAATTAAGAAAAAAGAGACGGTGGATGGCCGGGGCAGGGACACCACTCTTGTTGTTGGTGAAACTTGAAAGGGCGTCCTATAATTAATTAGAACCGAATTAAGGATTTTGCTAACGGGTGTCTTAAGGGCACTCTTTAAAGTTACTAAATATAGTAATATATTCAATCAATGCATTCAAATTATTAATAAAGTTGTCAACTTTTATAATTAATACAATGTTATTACTATAAATAATATATTAATTAACCTTAAAGAGTGTCCTAATGGCACTTGTTAACAAAACCCCCTAATTAAATATGGTGTTCTCCTGCTAGTAGAAAAGAAAAAGGAAATTCCATAAGATTGTTGAACGTTCAATGCTCTACATTTTTATAGCTAAAACTAATAATTAAAGCAACTTTTCAATTAGCAGCAAAAAAATTAGGAAAATGATTACATCCAGATAAAACGTGAAGATACCTACCGTAAATCGTATTTAAAGAAAAGAAATTCAAGATGTTTTAATCTTATATTCCTCATCCAAAACCTGGAAAAAGATTTTTAAGGTATAGTATAATTTTTCAAGGATTTCCAAATCACTCTTGCAATTAAAGATCAATCAAAATTCAAATGGGATTTTGCCTATTAGATTTGTTCAAAGGTCGGGTAATCCGTTCGACTCGATAGACTCAATTTTTTTCAGTTTTTAATATTATTAAATAGTAAAATGAGTTGACTCGAACCCACACAAGGCTGAAGTTGAGTAAAAGATAAAAAAAATTTCGAGCCCGATCCGACCTATGAATAGGTCTATTAGCTATAGATAGAAATTGTTTATAATCATAATTTGGAACCAATTTATGGAAAGCCAATGCATTAATTAGCACTCGTAATCATACAATTTGAAACAAAAACTTTCTAAATATGACAAGAAACTATTACAAATACTATTAGATAGCTAGTATTTTTATTTTTATATAGCTTGACTTGGCTGTAATGCATAGATAAAAGTAAATTCCTCCCATATATATTATTCTTTTAACATGGTATCTTAGAGAAGAAGATGATCTTCCTATATCTCGAGTCAAGCCTTCTTTTTCAAAGCCGACGCAGGTCCATTGCCAATGGTTGGAGAAGCCTTGCTCGACGGTGAAAGCAGCCCTCGCAGTATGGCTAGAACCCCAAATGCCAAAAAAGGCGAGTACATCATCACCATTTTATCTGATCCCGCCTTCTGGGATCCGACCATGTCCCCCAACATAGCCGTCTGAATTTAGCAGAGTTAAATAAGTGTAAGAGCAGAGGTATTTGTAAAACTAAATTGCATTTTAAGAAAAAGAGAAAGATATTCAAAACTATATATCATCAATTAGCTGCAAATAAACCTGCTCATGGGTTGGATAGCTCGCCCGATCCGTATTGGGCTGAGTCTGGATAAGAGTTTTAATGATTCGGATCAATCCGAATTATTATTCAACTATTAAAAAAATTATTTTTTATTTAAATTTAATTATAAAAATATATAAATATTAATATGAAAATGAAAATGATTTTTTATTTATTTATTATTATTTTAAACAATGAACCGGACCAGATCTGGATAAAGAAAAAAAATCTAGTGGCGGCCCGACCCATGAGCAGGTCTAGCTGCAAACCAATATTCTTTATAAATATTCAAGCATTAAAATTGACATTTACATCTAAATTGTTAGTAGACGAGTAAAAAAATCCGATCCAATAGAGCAATCAATTAATTTTTTTTTACCTTGAAAGAGAAGTGAAATTTGAACCCATTTTTTAAACATGTTAAGCATTCAACTTAAGTTATAGCTTTATAGATGAAAAGATTCAATTTGAATAAAAAATACTGTAACCTAATGCTTTAAAAATATTGAGATAACACGACTTAATTAACAGGCTCGAAAGAAATAGAATAGAATTAATCTGAACTTTAATATCATATTAAACATCTAACAAAAAAAAAAAAAATTAATTATAGGTAGAAAAGCTCAACATATATATAAAATTACATATAATTTAAGACTTAATAGATGTATAATAACGTCAATTAACAAAACAAAAAGATACATAATAAGTATTATAAACCAAAATTTCAAGTACTGTAACAATTGTTAACTCAACAGAGATAAAAATTAAAAACTAGGAAAAGACTTTAAGTAATAAGAGTTGTAATTTTTTATTTACCGTGGAGGTAATAAGAGAGGAGCCGAAGATGATGCAGGTGGTGTTGAACCAAGGCTTGGAGGTCAACATCCCATAAATATTAAGCAAAGCAAGCGGCAATTGGAAAACAAGCTCCAATTTCATAAGTGCGACGAAAAAATGAGGCTTCTCCAGTAGCAAATAATCTTGTTGCCCGATCGAATACCATTTATAAAAACGAATCAGCACGTCGGGGATCATGCAGTCAGGCAAATAAGTCTGGGTGTCCAAGGAAAGAGCCACCACCGAGACGGTCAAGAATGTTAGAAATAGAATCAGATCAACCACCTTGCCTAAAACTCCCATATTTTTCTGCTCTGGTGATCAGCTTTCCTGCAAAGCTAGATAAGGGGAGAAGATATAGATTGGAAGGGAAGAAAGGGATTTGATCTATTAATATCTGATCATTGCTGGAGTGGTGGGTGGAGACTGAAGATATCCAGTCTTCGATTTGACTAAAATTATATTAGAAAATGCAGCCAAGTTGGACTCAAGGACTAAACAATTACTTAACAAATTGAATTCGGGGTTTAATCTAAATCTAGTAATTCGTGTATCTAATATTATATTCGTGTAGTTTGTTGTATTTTAATTGTTTTTAAAATATTTTATATAGATTTTGTTAACGAGTGCCCTTAAACATTTATTAAGGTTGGTTAATATACTATTTATAGTAATAGTATTGTATTAATTGCAAAAGTTGATAACTTTATTTATCATTTTCAATGCATTGGATTAAGATATTATCACATATAGCAATCTTAAATAATGTCCTTAGGGCACTTGTTAGCAAAACCCGTTTTATATTTATATAAATTTTAATACGTTAATAATTCATATTATATAGATTTTCAGACATTCGTGTATTCATACCGTGTTCATGTTTTTTCATATCTTATCGTATTTTCTGTCATGTTATAGTTATTTTTTAGTGTCAGTGTCTAATATTATCAGATCTGATTTAATACAATTATCTCATGCAATCATTTTTCAAATGTAAGATTTAAATTTTAACATTTATAATTTTTTTTTTCATATTCTTAATTTATGATCTTTTTGCACCAAAAAATACCGAAAAAATGGATTTGAAACTTGAGTGAATTTCTTTTTCCTCATTCGCCGGCGCCGTTGCAATCAAAATATAACAAAATATTGCGGGTTGTAGCAAAACTAGTCAAATTTGATCTCTTAGACTCGTCGGCTGAATCAGTCAGGCAAGTTATTTGGGCAATATATTTATTAATTCGGCTTAATCACTACCTTATATATTAGTATTATAATTTGTTGTACGACTTTTCATGTTGATTTTCAAACAAGTTTTTTTATATATATTATCTTTACAAGCCTACCATTTCTTTCTATTTCGAAGGGAAATATTTAAACATTTAAACAATTGAAATTTAATAAAATATAATTTATTTTTATTGAAAATCATTTTTCCTTAACAATTTTTAAACATTTATTTGTTTTCATTGTTATTTCTTAGTATCTTTTATGAGAAATGATATAACTAAACTCTATGCCTAATTTTGCACGGTACATAAATTTTTACAGATTATGTAATACAACAATAACACTTAAATTTTGCTAAAAGCATAATACAAAAATACAATATATATCATGTTCTTGTAGCTTTTTGGTTTAAAAGATTTTGTAGTTTGGTTTGAAAAACTAGTCGAGTTAGATTTGATAATTCTGAACACAATACGATTACACGACATGAAAAAATAATTAAAATACGATATAAAAAAATAATACAAACACGATATAAATATACGAACATAATAGTTCTTTGTTAAAAAAAAAATAGAACTCTTAGTCAAAGGTTAAATTTTATATTTATAACAAAGTTATTTTTAATTGTAACAAACAGAAATATAGTGTTTCAACTTTCTTGTGAAAACTCTCAAATTTTTCAGCTTTTTAATGTAATTTTTTCATAAAATTTTTTACTATCAAAAAGCCAATATGAATGGGAATTTTGCATATTTCACCTATTGAGAGAAATGGCTTATAATTAGAACCAATCTATTGGAAACACCTCAAAATACAATAACACCAAGGCGTTAGCACTTTTAATCAAGCAATAATCAAACAAATGAAACCAAAAATGTTCTAAATTAGGAAAAGAAAAGAATTATAAAATTCATGAAGATCTAATGCTTTCGGGGATCCCACCAATCTCCCCTTAATATAGCAGCCTGGAATTTAACACAAAGTATTACAAAGTGCAAGAGAATATATAGTAAAGACCTGATTAAGGATCGGATAGTTGTTCGAATTTGGGTAAAGATTTGTATAATTCGGACTGACCGGATCCGAATTACTATTCATTAAAAAATATTTTTTATATAAATTTAATTATAAAATATATATATATATATTAATATAAAAATAATATTTTAATAATTTATAAATAATAAAACGGGCTTATGAGCCAACCCAAAACGAACTTGTGCACAAAAAAAAAAAATTTATGGACTGCAACCTAACCCAGTCCATGATCATGTCTAAATTATAATATAGGTGTTTGAAAATTAAAATGCATTTCAGTAATTTCCACGATTTTGGTACTTGAGGATGTCAATGATTGAATCAGTGTCATTAAAATTAAAAATATAGCATTCTACCAATAAAATACGCGATTGTTAATAGTAATTATCATTATTTTAAACAAGATGAATACAGATAAATTTTGTGGTCACAAACTCATTATAAAAAGAGTGAAAAAAAGGCATTACTTATTTACTTGTATATTATATAATAAGGTACATGATTATTAGTTAAGGTGTACTGATGTAGACATTTAAGAAGACAAAATAAGATAAAATTTATTTATATCTTTATTTTTAAAAGTTTGAAAATGTCTAAAATTTTACAAAAATTAAAATAGAAGAAGATCAGATCTCTCTAAAGTCAAGAATAAGTTAGTAACAAAAATTTGAAATTAAAAATATATATTTTATTTGATAAAGTCATATTTGAATAGGATGCTAACACTCTATACATCACTTCTTAAATTCAAAAGATACTTATCAATGTGAAAGTCATCTATAAATATTAATTTTCATTCAACTTTCCTTTACATCATGTTACATCAATTTTTTGTTTTTTCTATTTGCAACTTTTCTTTTACTTTTGTAATTTTGTTCTTTAAAACATAGTATTTTTTCAATTTATTTTTTTGACACACATCTCCTAGTATTTTCATATTTTGTTCATCAATTTGATCAAGATCAAAGAAGTGAAGGCAGAAGCGAAGGTATGTAAATACTTCTTTTATGAATATACCTTTTAGTTCTTTAAATACAATTTATGTATATTTGTTTTTCTTTTTGATATACCTTTTTTTTTTCATTTTTTTTCAGCATTTTTATCAAAATCATAATAGTAGGATGGAGTTGAAGCTAAACGAAAGGAGGATGCTCTAAAAAAACAGATGCCATTAAATTAAAATAAAGAAGTTCTTTAAAGGCATAAATACAAATTTGGCCCTTGAACTATGCAACTTAAGTCATTTTGGCTTTTATACTTTTATTTAATCCTTATTCTATTATTTTTGTCAATATCGTATGAATTTAACGAAAATTGATCAAGTCCAAGCATGTAATTAACTATTTCGTTAAATTTAGGCTAATTTTACTAAAAATTGGTAAGAAATTAACCATAAATAGACAACCAAAAAGAATATTAAAAATTTAACGTTTTCATTAAATTTAAGCTAAATTGATCGAAAATAATAGCATGAGAGCTAAATTGACCAGAATTAATAGAATGGAGGCCAAATTGACCCAAATAAAAGAATAAAGACCAAAATAATTTAAGAGTTTATATTTGATGGACTGTCTCATACATTGTCAGTGAACCACAACAACAAATCTCATTAATGAGTAAAGCAAAAAATAAAAGACTTATAAATAAATATTAATGAAGTATCTTGTTTCTTTCTATATCGGTGTCTATATTTATTTATAAGTTTTTTATTTTTTCTTTTCTTTTAATTAATGAGATGTCTTGTTGTGATTTACTGACAGTGTAAAGACTTATACACTATCAATGCATCAAATACAAACTCATAATTTACTTTGTATAGTTTAAAAGTCAAATTTATATTTATGCCTTCTTAAAATTATAGTGGGGCTTCTATTTTTGGGCTAAAACCAATGCATCTTATCTTAATCTAAAATAAAGAAAGAAAGAAGCTTCCTTTTTAGCTAGACAATAATAAGACATATTATTGAGTTTTGAGTTTGAAAGCACTGACCTGAATCATTAGTTTATTTTACTAATTTATTATGCCAAAATTTGGGAGAAGATGGAGGCTTTGTATTCTCAACTCAATCAAACCCTCTTTTTCCTAGCCAGTGCAGGTCTTTTGCCAATGGTTGGAGCCTTGCCAGATTGTGGAACCAGCCCTCGCAGCAAGGCTAAAACACCAAGTCCCATGAAAGGGGAGTACATATTCAACAATTTATCTGATGCCTTCTGAGATCCAAGCAGCTCCCCTAATAAAGCAGTCTGAATTTGACACAAAGTTAACAAAGTACATAATATTTGAAGAGTTACAAACTCAGAAAAAAGTGTGACAACATTATGATTTTTAGGCAAGAGGAATGGACTATGTTGTTCCGACTCTTCATTTTTCTTGAAGTATCCGTATCCGACGCATATCTGAATATGAGTATTGAGATATGACCTTCGAAGGATCCTCCAAATACATGAAAAAACTTTAAAAAAATTGAACATATTCGTGTCGGATACATATCCGTATCCGACACTCACACCTGAATCCGAATAACATAGTGTATGGAGTATTTGAAAGCCACAAACTCATAAGAGTGACAAGAATGTGTTAGGCAATGGCCCAATAGTCATCTTCAAGACCACAAGCTTATATAATTTACGAGATGAAATAATTAAAATTCAATAAGCTTATATTCGTATTTCAAATTCAACATTAAATAGGCAAACAACAAATCTATAAATTTGAAAATAATCATAAAAGTTTTATTTATATATATTTTATCACAAGATTTATACTAAATTTAAAATCTAAACACCTACTGTTAAATTCAAGTTCCCAAATACACCCTAATGAAAATATAAAATGCATTGTTAAAATAAATCACTTGCAATAATTTACCATGGGGTTCAAAGTAGTATAATAAATAAGAGTAAATCATTTATGATAAAAATACTATCCAAGCATTAAAATTTAGAATCCCATCATTAAAAAGAAAAGAAAAGCATTAAAATTTCAAATAAGTGTTAACAGGTGGAGTAAATTTGTTTTTATTTACCATTGAGGTAATAACGGAGGCACCGTAGATAAGGCATGTGGTGTTGAACCAAGGCTTGGATGCCAAAATCCCATAAATGTTAAGCAAAACCAGAGGCCATTGGAAAGTAAGCTCCAGCCAGACCAGGGCGACGAAGAAACGAGGCTTCTCCACCATCAAATAATCTTGGTACTCATCGGCGTAGCTTTGCTTCAGACGGATGAGCACGTCCGGGAAGGTGGTCTCTGGCAAAACCATCTGGGCGCCGATTAGAGGTCCCGCTAAAAACATCACCACGAACGCCACCAATAGCAGCGTGTCAACCACCTTGCATAGAATTCCCATTTCTTTCAATTAGGGTTTTCTTCCCTTTTTTTTGGTGAAGTTTTTAGGAAGAGAAGAAAATGGGGATTTTTGGATCTAATTTTCTGAAATATTTAGAAGGTTTGAAATGGTCGACGCTGCTTTAGATTTGTGGCCACTGCCCCCCTCCTCTCCCCCGATAATTTCTATGCTATTAATTATTAAATAACAAAGAATTAAAGCAGATGCTAAGGTTTTGTTAGTCCGAGTATTTATGTTATATTTGTATTTTTTTATGTTATAATTTTATTTAAAATATTATATATTTATATAAAATTTGATAGGTTAATAATTCGTATCATATTTTTGTTATTTTTTCGTATAAAATTTTCAAATCTAAATATTATACATATCAATTCTTTATTACAACCTAAGAGAACTTAGCAACTCCAAGTTTGCTCAATTGACTCTTATTAAGGAAGTGTTCGGAGGTATATTTTGTTCACCATTCAAGTTGCTCTTACATTATAAATGCACATTTAAATTCTTTAAAGTCTTCCTGTCAAGCCAGGGTTTAAAACCAGGACCTGCACTCAGCCATTTCTTAAAGGGTGAGCCAATTGGCCCACCAGGCTACAAGCGGCAAGGCCCTTGTTGATGACTTTTTAGTGTTTAAGTGGTTATCTTGATAGTGAGTAAGGAAAATGGTCAAAGGATGATAGTTGAGAGGGAAAATGAGCAAAGCAACGTTATTTTTGGGTTAAGGTTTCTAGTGTCCCTTAGTTGATTTTTGGGGGTTATTTATACTTCTATTAACGGGTTGCCAGTTGCCATGTATTTTAATTTGGTTAGAGGTTAGTGGTCGAAAGCACGAGTATCATAGCGTAATGGTCGAGGCCTCACGTGGGTTATGAGATGATGGACACTGATGTGATGGTAAAGCGACTGTCAGGGAGGTCACGTGACCTTTCGAGGTGATAGACTGCAATACGATCCCGAGATATCAAAGGTCGCCCACGTGTGCCTCGAATGGTGAGCCGGGATAGAGGACCTAATGCTGCTGAGATTTCTTGTTTATGGTTCAAGGCTTGACGAGTCCTAATTGGTTTAAGGTTTGACGAACCCAATTAACTTAAGTCTCTTTCCATGATCCAAGACTTGGAGACCCAATGGATTTAACAGCCCTATATGGTTCTTATATACCTCTCTAGGTTGTGGTTATCAAGTTTAATTTTTCTTTGGGTGTTACTGTTCCCCATACAAGATTCTCGATGATCATCGTTACAAAGGAGTGCTTCTGAAGACCCCAGAGAATTTGGATGCCGCAAATGCTGATATCAATCATCACTTCATCAATTGTGAAAGTTGCAAGATTTGCTTTTATACAAGCAAGGTTATTTTTCTTTTGAGGTCATTAGCATGTCGTAGTTACATGTTCTTTTTTAGTTCTTCCTGTCCCAAATGATATTTGTAGGATCTATGTTAATCCGATTCTTCATTTTTTTTTACAATATTCATGTCCGACACATATTCAGATTGAATATAAAGGTACGAATACGATCCTCCAAAAAAAAAACTTTAAAAAAATTAAATATATCTTTATCGGACATATACCCATATCTAACACTTATCCTCGAGTCTGAGTAAAATAGTGTAAGATTATTATGTCAATAGGTTGCATCGTTTCTTCTCAAGTTCTTTACCATGTTTAATCGTTTCTCTTTTAAGCTGCCCTTCTAGTTTTTTGCATGTCATTTTTTTTTTAGAAATGCCGATGGTAAGTATGTTTGATGTAGGTTTCATGAATACAAGGATTTGCTGAATCGGTAAAAGTGGCTGAGCTGAAAAGAAATATGCTAGCTCATGCAGAATTTCATCTTTTTCAATGTTATTCATTGCGGAGATATGGGGTCTCCAACACTGCTCAGTGAAACAACTCGAATCATAACCAGAGCAATAAAAACATAAACTCTGGTGACCGGTTGGCTGAGGATCAATCTCTTGGAATTTAGGCAGTTTTTTTGTCTATGTACAACATGAAATTTAGAAATCAATGATGGGCTCTCCAATGGTAAGATTGCGTTCAACTGTCCAAGGCAGGTCAAAGAGTTTTGCTGTGATGAATTTGAAGATCTTGTTTACATTGATGTTGTATGTAGCACTTGAAAAGAATAGCGTTGCATTCAGGGCCTTTGCATATGCTCTTGCCTGCCATAAAATAACAACCAAATTAAAACATCAATGATAAATATTTCTTATAGACTCACAACAATGAAATTCGACTATTCAATCTTTGTTGTGCATTGCAATGAGGCCAACAATCGACGGTTCTCGGAGCACGCTCTAGAGATCAATTTCCGGTGTCCCTCTGATCTCTCATGTCTTTAACTCACCCATTTCACCATTCAGAAGACATCAACAAGATCTAATCATGAAGGCTGAAGCAATAATACAAGATACCATGCCTATCCAATGTTCTTAAAAATGGATCTATTAAACAAGTGGAATTTGTTTTTTAGACCTGTTGTTGAATTGATTCATGCTTTAACAAGAATGGTAACAAAAATTATCTTGGAGTAGCAATTTACCTGACTAGCAATTGTCCACTGCAAATCTATGGGAAGTTGGATGAAATCATCAAATTTGGTTCCTATCAAAACCGGTATTGCTGTCTGCACAATTATGAGACATGTTATAGACATATATACAGTTATATAAATATATGATTCTTAAAACAGAAGCAGAAACCTGGAACAAAGGAAATAAAACATTAAAGTTTTCAACAATGGTATAAGTGAAAACCTGATTCCATTTCCTAGCTTCTTGATACCAGCTTATGATACTGCATCCACAGAAATAAAGACTCCTTCAATTTAGAATACTACCCAGATTTTGAAGTACCAGGACCAGGAATTTAAATTGTGGTGCACTCTTTAATAAAAAAAAAATTGTAATATGCCGACGCGTTTTCGGTCATGTCAAGTTTTTCGATCATGTCAAGTTTATCGCGGTTGTGATGTAATAGATGTTATTGCAATCAACTGGAATAAATATCGACGAAAAGAACCTAAATTGCAAAATAGTGACTGTTCATGACCGCTATTTAAATTCCTGACCTCAGTAGACATTGTTGATTAAAATGGAAATATTGGACTTAATGAAATAAGATCATACTTGTTTAGAGTACATCGGCTTGTTAGATCAAACATGAAAAGAATTGCTACAGAGTCTTGGCAAGCCAGAGGAATATGATCCTGAGATTTCTCACCTCCTACATTTTCAATTAAAAATAAACAAGTTGTGGGTAATTTATATAACCAAAACCAAAATGAAAACCTGAAATTTTTGAAAAATAAAATGGCATACCATCAACTTCCCAGATGCTGTAATATATTCTTGCACCTTTTACAGAAAATGTTTTATCCATCAAATTCAATCCTTTCTCTTGTTTGTCTTCCTGTTCATCTTTCTCAATATCCCCAATATATTTCACCTTCAAAAGACATGACAAGATATATGCATTTGATATTAAATAAAATTAAAAAGACTATAATCTTTATACCTTTAGTCTTAATTAGGAAGTTTTAAGGTAATGAGACTAACCAGAAAACTAGTCTTTCCAATTTGAGGATCACCCAAGAGACTGATCTTCAAGGGAACCAAATCCGAGTCCTTATGATCATGGTGGCTATGATGACACGCGGGTGGCGTCACATTCCTCGATGCTGCAAAACCGCCGTCAACGGTCGCAGAAGTCGGAGAAGGCACGGCGGGGGTGGCTGCACGTGATAACATTCGGTATCTAATAGGCTTCCCTAGGGAGCAAATGTGAAGTCTGTCCCAAAAGCAACGAATGCAGCGTCGCAGAATCAAAACGCGACGCTGAACTCTGAGTCTAAAGTTGAGTTTAACCATTCTGGGGCAAAATTGGGTCATAATCTCTCACTTTGATTGATGGCCTCAACAGATTGTTGTGTCTAGAATTTTACCTTGGAAGAAAAAAAGAAAAGAAAAGCCTGGTTAACACTTAAATTCTCATATTTTGAAAACCTTTGGATATTTTTGGAAAGTGCGCTCCAATTTTCAGTTTCAACTTACATAGAGACTTTTTAGCTACGAAAGTGACTACTTTAACGGGACAGCTGACCTCTATTAGGGACAACAATTTTGCATATAGTCCAAATTGTCGGCTGGGTTCTGCTTCTAGTTGCGTTCACATGAGGGTTATTTTGGGAACATTTTAGTTCTTTCCTTGTACAAATTTGCTGTAATTTTCCACTCTATCTTTTTATTATTAATAAAATTATTTGATTTTGGGTTCTAGAAATTTAAATACGTAATGTCCTTTTTAAATTAATTAATTAAATAATTAATTAAAATTATGAGTAGATTCTGGCTAAAAAAAATCTTTTTATATTAATAATGAATTATCTTGTTTTTCGTTTGGATGTGTTGATTGGATGTGTCGACTAAAGTCTAAAAGACAGACACATTTTTTATTATTAATTTATTTTAATGAATAAAAATAACACTTGTCCTTGAAACGTGGATTGCAACTGCAATCTTCCTTATTTTTATGGTTATATACGAGACTGAATTAATTAAATTAAAATATTAAAAAAGTTTTTAAATTATTCTATTTTTTAAATAATTTTTTATATTTTATTTTAAATTTTTATTCAAATAAATTTTTATTTTAAATAAAAAATTATTTATATTTAAATATAATAACAATATAAAAGGTGATTTAAATAAAATGATAAAATTCAATTTTTTTTATTATTTTAACCGATCAATTATTAGAAGAGAAAATTTGATATACTCTTCAATAATTGAAAATCAAATGCTTTACGTAACTTGCGGTACAAACTTATCCCTTTTTAATATTAAGTAGTAATTTAAAAATCAAAGCTCTTTTTTTATTTTTACAAAAAAAAAGGAAAAAGAGTTTTATTTATCTCGTTTCATAAATATCCCCTTTTGTTTTAAAAATTATGAAAAAATTTAAAATGAAGACATTTAAAAATGCATCATTTTAAAATGTTAGAATTTGTAATTGTTTTGTTTGAATAAATTTTTTTAGAAGAAAATTTAGGCAGTTGAAATTTCACGAAATAAAAAAATAATTATCAAATAGGAATAATTATATTAAAAATAAAAATACATATATGTATATATAAAAAAAATACAATAAGGGTATCATTAGATTCTGATAAGTGCTTAATTTCATATATTTTCATGTATTATTTTCTTGTACTTTGTGCTTTAATTCTTAAGTTCTTTGACAATTTAATATGATTTTATGAATTATAGGTATTTTGGATGAGATGAAGTAAAAACATGTCAAATATGATGTTAAAGAGCTTACAAAGTCACAATCATAAGATGGAAGAAGATTTGGGAGTCAAAAATATCAAATTCTTAGTGCTAAGTAATCAGGCAGATTTGACTTCTGGAGCTTGTTGCTAAGAAATCATTATGTTAAAGTCTTTATTTGAAGAAACTTCCTCTTGACTTTTAAATTTGACTTGAATACCTTTCCAACGATAGTTTACACGTTCAAATCGGACAAAAAATGGTCATCCAAATCAGCAGATGAAGTGCGAGAAGATGCAGCAGCACGAAACCAAAGTCAGCGGGCAAAAACCACCAAGTCAGCCTACTCGTTGCCGCGGCGCCGACCCTACTGTCCCCAATTTGCCCAAAACCGTGATAAATCGCATAAATCCGAAAATTTGCCTATTTTGCACTCCTTTGCCTCCTAGCTTTCTTGATCAGCAAGAAAGGGTTTTCAAGACTTTAAAGCTCTATAAATACCATTTTTTGAGCCACCAACTATGATATGATTTCGATTATTTATCAATCTTCTTCTTTTTATTCTCTAATCTCTTAGTTTTTATTTTATTTTTCTTCTTAGTTTCCTTTGAATATTCATGTTTATGTTAATTATGCATATGCAAGGCTAAACTTCTCTTTGGTTAAAGGTGATTTCAAAGCCCTAAACATATTATGTAATTAAATTTCAGATTCTATCATTTATTAGTTTTCTATTAAAGTTGTTTATGTTCTTCTACAAGAATTGTTCATGATATTGTCTTAATTTGTTTAGGGTGATCAACTAGATAGATCTTGATAATTATCTAATGCTAGTTTAGGAATCTTGATCCATGTAATTGTCTTGATTTCTTATTCAATAGTAGCAATTTGTAATTCATGATTATGTTGGATTTTCAGGAATTATGAAGTGGAACATAACATAAGTTGAATGAATATGTGTTTAAGTGTTTGTTGCTTAGATCAACCTATCTTTCTTATCATAAAGCTGCTATCACTTTGAATCTAATGATGTTTATCTTGGGTTATTTGATAGTTAGAGATTAAGTAGTGGCGTTCGTCCTGCTTAACGATGAGCTAAGGAAGGATTGGAGTAACACAGAATGTTGTTATCTACGGTTGTTAACTTTGATAGCTAATTGATGTTGATAGATCTGAATTCGATTCTTAATGATGTCTAGGGAGAATGAAACCTTAACCATACCTTTCTCATATTTGATTACTTCTTATTTACTTGTTGTCTTACTTTATTGTTTTCTTTAGTTTAAACTGATTTCAAAAATCCCCATTTTATTTTGTTTTCTTTGAATTTAAGTTTTAAACTAATAATTTATAAACTAGACACCAATCATTGTGGATTCGACCCTTGCTAATCACTATACTCTACAATTGATTCTTTTTAAGTGCAAGGTTAATTAAGATACACTCTTTTGGGTGCATCAAGTTTTTGACGCCGTTGCCGGGAATCGCTTTATTTAGTATATTTGTTACTTGGTTTATTCTTATTTTCAGTTGTAATTAATTTTATTTTTCTTGTACATAAAGGTTTTTTCGTTCAGAATTCAAGCAAAAAGATATTGCAGGTGTTACATCAAAACTTCAGAACCTTTAGAACCAACTAGACAATCTCATCTCCATAGTTCAACAAGTGGCCATAAGTGAGATTCAACAATCAAGCAGTGTGGAGTGTGCTTCATGATGGATCATCCAACCAATTGGTGCCCATACTACCGAAAAGATAATTTTGAACCAACCTATGATATGGAAGGATACCAAAGCCAACAAAGGTTCCACAAACAACAATGTGATCTTTTCCAAACACTAACAATGAGGGATGATGGGATCATTCTAATTATGGCTACTTGGGAAATTATCAAAAAATAGATCTTTATGCCAACTACAATCATCCATCGAGCATCAATCAATCATGGTCTCAAGAACCATATCAAGAATTAAAAGACCTTGTCAAAATTGTTGTTGCAAATTCTTAGGAATTTCAACATGAAAAAAAGGGCTCAATCTGTCTCCATTCAACCATGGACACAACAACAAGATCTTTTTCAACCTCCACCGCAAAATTCAGGTACTTCTTTGAAAGATCTTGTAATTCCCTTACTACTAACCAATTGCAACTTCAACAGGAAACAAGGGAAAGATCCTGAATTTGGAAACGCAAATGAGCCAATTGGCTAGTGGTGTGGCGTGATGGGTAGAAGAAGGATCTGAGGAGCTACATGAATAACTCCCTTCCCAAACTATGATTGATCCAAAGGAGAATGTTAGTGCCATACAACTTAAGGATGAATCAGAAAATCCAAGACAACCCGAGGATGAGAAAGAACTAGAGATGGATTTACTTCTTGAAGATAACGAAGCTTCAATTTCAAATGAGAGTATTTCGGCACCTGAGGTAACTTTTAAGGTTCCAATTTTTACTAATGTTTTTTCTCCACCTTATCCTAGTAGATTCGCAAAATTCAAGGAGGAGAAATATGAACAACACATGCGGGAAACCTTAAACAGCTTATTTGTGGATGTCATTCAACAAGTACCATAATATGCTCCATTCCTCGATGAGATATGCACCACAAAGGATGATGGAATAATACTAATAATGGAGAATGCATCCACTGCTGTGCAAAGAAAGCTTCCTATCAAACACACAAATTTGGGAAGTTTCATGTATGAGCCTAACAAGCCTAAAAAGTCAAAAAGGGATGTTGGTTAGGTTGGACACATTAAATCAAGTGCTAATTGAGAGGCAGCCCAATTAATGAAGAAATTGTCAACCTGCCATAACAAATTTGTTTTCTTTTTCTTTCTTACTTCGTTTTTATTTTTTAGGTTTATTTAAGTTTCATTAGTTTACTTTGTTTTGAGTTTCTAATAATCTTGTTTTTTTTTTTTAATAAGTCAGGCTAAGGACAATAAACTAAGCACTTCTTGGAAGGCAACCCAAAATGATGGAGAACACATACTATAATCAGATTTGCTATTCCTTACTCTCCACCATTCTATATTTTATTGTTTTTCTTTAGTTAGCTTTGATTAGTAATTCTTTTTTTTTTTTTTACACATGATTCTTATATTTGAGATAATAGTATTACATTCAGGACAATATAAGAATTAAGTGTGGGGGGGGAGAATTTAGGATTTTTAGTTTAGTTTCTTAGTTTAGATTGTCAAATTTTTTTTTTAGTCTTTTTAGTTTGTTTTTAGTGTGTTTTAGTTCCTTTTAATATAATGATGAGACATGAATTGCATAGGTCTAAAACTAGTTATTAGTGAGAAAATTTTCACGAGAATTAAGCTTGATCCTATTTTTTATGAGCCAATGATAATATGATATGTTGGTTGAGAAAGAAGCATGTTTAGACTTAATATTGACTTGTGTAATCATCTTTGTGAGTTTTGAGCCTATATGATTGATGCATTATACATATCAATCCAATTTCTTTCTTGTGTGCTCTCATGATAACATGTTTCTCTAGAACTTGCTTTAAATCGTTTGAGACTATATTGATACATGTGACAACATGGATATGATAGAGACATTAGAATTATAACCAGGGCCAAATCAGCCATCCCCTATTGATGTTTCAAGAGAACATCCCCCTAGTGAGCCAATTTGAGCCTACATTGAATATGCTATTTTATTGGTAACCATATCTTACACTTAGCCTAAACACATTTATATCTTTACCCTTGTTCTAAAGATGAACTAGAATGTTTGAGACATATTGCAAAAACAAGGGATACTTTTTGAGATTTGGGTTAGAACAAAAGATAAGTGTGGGGGAGAAGAAAGGCAAAAGTCAAGAAAAAAATTGAATCATTTCTTGAACTTCTAGTTAAAGAAAAGAAAAAAAAAATGTTAAAAGGTTGGTTAGAATGAAGCAAAGGCTCAACATGAAATATTTAGCCTATGTGATTATGTACTTTCAAGGAATATTGAGAAAGTTTTATTTGCAAAATCTTATTTTGTCTCTAAATTCTATGAAGTCTTTGGAACCTTTGTGATATCTTTTCATTTTTATTCTTTAATCACATTACAACACCTTGGCCCCATTACAACCTTGAATAAAGACCTCTTGATTCATTAAGTTATATGATCTAAGTAGTGGAGAATAGGTGGACAAGCAAGCATATGTAGAACTGTTTTAATGAGATTGATTGAGTGTAAACACTTTACCATTATTTAAAGAGTGAAAATCATGAGAGTATCCCATGTGAGAAGTTGAAATTAAGTTTGAACATGCACTATTTTGATTGAGATATATTATGTTAATGTTAGCTTAACTCAAAACCTTTACTATCAAGCATGGTTCTTTGTGAAACTCTTTAAGTTATTGATTAGTTATAAGATTTGTTTAATGATTGTCTCTCATTTTTATTGAAAGTGAACTAAATTAGGATTTCTTATTTTATTTTTATTTGATTTTGCTCGAGGACTAGCAAAAGACTAAGTGTGGGGAATTTGATAAGTGCTTAATTTCATACATTTTCATGTATTATTTCCTTATACTTTGTGCTTTAATTCTTAAGTTCCTTGACAATTTACTATGATTTTATGAATTATAGGTATTTTGGATGAGATGAAGTCAAAACATGTCAAATATGATGTTAAAGAGCTTATAAAGTCACAATCATAAGATTAAAGAAGATTTGGGAGTCAAAAAGATCAAATTCTTAGTGCTAAATGATCAGACAGATTTGACCTCCGGAGCTTGTTGCTAAGAAATCATTATGTTAAAGTCTTTATTTGAAGAAACTTCCTCTTGAATTTTGAAGTTGACTTGAATACCTTTCCAACGATAGTTTACATGTCCAAATCCAACAAGAAATGGTCATCTAAATCAGCCGACGAAGTGCGAGTAGATGCAGCAGCACGAAACCTAAGTCAACGGGCAAAAACCACCAAGTCAGCCCACTTGGCGCCGCGGCACCGACCCTACTGTCCCCAATCTGCCCAAAACCGTGAAAAACTTCAAAAATCCGAAAACTTGCCTATTTTGCACTCCTTTGCCTCTTAGCTTCCTTAATCAGCAAGAAAGAGTTTTCAAGACTTTAAAACTCTATAAATACCATCTTTTGAGCCACCAACTATGACATGATTTTGATTATTTATCAATCTTATTCTTTTTATTCTCTAATCTCTTAGTTTTTATTTTATTTTTCTTCTTAGTTTCCTTTGAATATTCATGTTTATGTTAACTATGCTTATGCAAGGCTAAACTTCTCTTTGGTTAAGGGTGATTTCAAAGCCCTAGACATATTATGTAATTAAATTTCAGATTCTATCATACATTAGTTTTCTATCAAAGTTGTTTATGTTCTTCTAAAAGAATTGTTCATGATATTGTCTTGATTTGTTTAGGGTGATTAACTAGATAGATCTTGATAATTATCTAATGCTAGTTTAGGAATCTTGATCCGTGTAGTTGTCTTGATTTCTTATTCAATAGTGGCAATTTGTAATTCATGATTATGTTGGGTTTTCAGGAATTATGAAGTGGAACATAACATAAGTTGAATGAATCTGTGTTTATGTGTTTGTTGCTTAGATCAACCTATCTTTCTTATCATAAAGCTGCTATCTCTTTGAATCTAATGATGTTTATCTTAGGCTATTTGATAGTTAGAGATTAAGTAGTGGCGTTCGTCTTGCTTAACGACGAACTAAGGAAAGATTGAGGTAATACAGGATGTTGTTATCTACGGTTATTAACTTTGATAGCTAATTGATGTTGATAGATCTGAATTTGATTCTTAATGATGTCTAGTGGTGGAGAATGAAACCTTAACCATACCTTTCTCATATTTGATTACTTCTTATTTACTTGCTTTCTTACTTTTATTGTTTGCTTTAGTTTAAACTGATTTCAAAAACCCCATCTTTATTTTGTTTTCCTTGAATTTAAGTTTTAAACTAATAATTTATAAACTAGATACCAATCACTGTGGATTCGACCCTTGCTAATCATTATACTCTACAATTGATTCTTTTTAAGTGCAAGGTTAATTAAGATACACTCTTTTGGGTGTATCAGATTCGTAAAAATATATATATATTATTAATAATATAAAAATATATATCATAATTAAATAAAATAATAATTTATTTTTTTAGTTTTGTATTTTATAGTGGGCCACCTTGACATAAAGTGAGAGAGGATTTTGAGAAATTTTGAAAAATCACCTTTTAGATGAAATTTCAAAAGGGAATCTGAACTGCTCAAATCCCCTCTTGAAATCCAAAATATAAATTTTAGAGTTTTTGAAGCAAAGAGAGGGTGGCCACGTCGCCCCTTCCAATTTTTTTTGTGTGGACCCCACTTTATTTTAGTACCCAAATTTTTTTTTGGCCCCACTTTGTTGTGGACCCCACTTTATTTTAGTGTATAGAAAAAAAAAGGTAAGAAAAAAACGAAAAAAATTTGTGTATTCGTGTTATTTTTTGTGTTTAAAATATTATATATTTATATAAATTTTTACACGTTGATAATTCGTGTTTCAATTCATTTAATATTTTACATAGTTTTTCATTGTGGTTCAATTTAGAGAAAAAATTGTGTGTTCGTGCCGTATCTCAATTCATGACATATTTTGCATGATTTGTCATAGTGATTCGATTTAGAAAAAAATTTGTGTGTTCTT
The DNA here is from genome assembly GCA_030761205.1 of Fremontodendron californicum. NCBI lineage: Eukaryota > Viridiplantae > Streptophyta > Magnoliopsida > Malvales > Malvaceae > Fremontodendron > Fremontodendron californicum. Next base: position 27,222,794 of record JAULJL010000013.1, read on the forward strand.
GACGTGTTCGTGTTTTTTCCCCCTTCAAAATATTATAAGATTTTACACGTTAATAATATATATAAAGTACTATAAATTTTTACACGTTAATAATTCATTTTATGTATATTTTTACATGTTCGTGTATTCTTATTGAACTTTTCGTGTTGTGTTTTAATTATTTTTTCTATATTGTGTTCGTGTCGTGTCTCAATTCATTTTATATTTTACATAGTTTGTCATTGTGATTCAATTTAAGATAAAATTTGTTTCACTTAGATTTATCTTTTAAGCTGACTTTATAAATTCTTTATAACTTTAAATTGTTATGACAGTTCTCTTTTGCTATTTTAAAAAATATTAATTTTTTTTTGTTTAATTGTTAATTTTTGTTTTTAGAAATGTTGTCATCGTATATTTAACATTTGATTTCCGCGGCATCGCGCGGGGGTTTAATCTAGTTCCTTATAAATTTTGAAATTCTTCCTCTCTCTCTTTTTTTTTTTTTTTACCCAAATAAGTAAATTCATTTTTAGACTTTTGAAAACCTTAATTTAAATGAAATCCCTCCTTAAAATCTCTTATCTAAACACACCCTAAAAGTTACACCGGGATAAAACTTAAGACTTCAATTTGAAAATTTTTGAGTTTAAATTTTGAGATAAAACTTGAAAGATGTAAAAATTATAAAAATATATATAGCTTTTAAGTATATACTAATAAAATGTAAATTGCACTATCTTAATCCAAAATTGAAATTCAAAACCTCTTAATTGAACAAATTATTTAATTAATCTTAAATAAATATTTTAAAAACAGTTGTTAACAAAATGCAACACTTAAATGAAAACCAACCAGGGAATGATGTGTCCTCTAAAACAGTAGGAGATATTTTAATAAAAAAACTCAAACTAATGAATGATTAATAAATAACAATCATTCTTACTATAATATTAGTTCTTCTTAACTCACATGAAACCTGTTAGTTCCTCAATCAAAAGCAATGTTTAAAAAATCAGATTGGATAAGAATGATAAAATTCGATTCATTTAATGGATTTCGTATGATTCGTTTTGAGTTGGGAGATTTTTTTTATGAAAAGCAGAGGCGAATTGAAATAAAACGATTTTGATAAATACTTGTTTCGTTCCGTCTCGTCCCAATTTTTGAAATTACTATTTTGCTTTTTTAAAATTTTATATATATTTTTTATATTTTTAATATATATTAAATATATAAACTAAAATCATATATTTATACTAATATTATAGATATATATATATAGATATACTAAAATATATATATATATGTATATTATATATATTAAAGAATTATATATACTAAAATTATATTCATAAATAAATTATCCTATATTTTTTACAATATTAAAATAAAAATAATTAAAAAAAGGGGATAAAGCGGGGTGGAACAGTTATGGATGTAATTGACATCTATGGAGGCGGGGGTTTTCAACATCAATGTAAAAGTGGGCGAAGATGGATAAGACAATCCCACCCCGCACTGCTCAATTACTATCCCTAAGATCATAAGTCAAACTGATGAGACCTTCAGTCACCGGTTTGATCAGTCAAATCGGTTGAACCAATCGATTAAATTAAAAAATAATAATATTAAACAAATAATTTTAATATTAAATAAGTATCAAATATAATAAACATTTAATAAAAATGTGTATTTGACTAAATGATATTGTTTTTAATATAGATTTAAGAGGGTAAAGTTCAAAATAATAAATTTATTTTTAAAAAAATTTAAAAATAAACTTAAAACCGATTTTTTTTTATTTTTTATTTTTGAATTTTTTATTTTATGATATATAACGGACTTGATAAGCCTTGATTCCCTATTCAACTGACCAATTCAATCCGATTTTTTCAACCATAATTTTTTATTCAAAAATTTAAATTCGATTTCTCTTTCATAAATCTCAACAACAACAACAACAACAAAAACCTATCTCAAATACAAAATAAGTCAGTTTAATCTTAACATGAAATCTTACTAAAAACTGCCAACAACCAACCGTAATCAATGACCCAGAAATTAACGTTACATTTTTCTTTTGTTTTGGCTAAGATGAGTATTACATTGTTGTATAATACAAATTGGTTTAGGACAAGCCAAAAATTTCTCATTTTGCTTCTTTTTTTTTTCCTACAAAAAAGTATATGAAAATAGAAAACAAAAAACCTAGGCACCTATGTTTTCACATGAAAGCAATGGAGTCTGATACATTGGATATATGAATTTGTATTGATTTTATTATATAAACAGAGAAAAAGTAAGATTAGAAGATCCAACAGATCTAAACAAAAATGTTTTGAGTTTATGCAGGTGAACTTGCTTGTCCATCTGAGTAGCTGTGGTTGGTCTGTTGTTTATTCTCATTGCTGTTCTTTCTCTTCAGGATATCCTTAATCTCTGTTTCTTTCCTATCTACAAACTCCATTATGTTCTTAAAGCTACTAGTTGAGCGGATGGAGCGTCGATTTGACCTCGAAGGTTCGATCTGTTCGACCTCCCCTTCCTCGTCTTCGGGGCTAAATCTGCGATACTGAGTAAAGACTCTATAGCAGAAGATGATAAGTGCCAAGACGCATGCAATGCCACAAATGAGGAAAAGGCCCCAAAAGCTGCTAAGGGAGAGTTTGTTTTCATCAATTTGATTGATTTGCATAGTGCACTCGCTGCGTGTCAGCCACTTATTATGGATTTTTTGGAGATCACCATTTTCTGAGAGTTGCAGGATAGCAGTTGACATATCAACTGCAAGAGGGGAGTCCCTTTGGAAAGCCTGAAACACCAAGTGTTAAAAAACAAACTGGGAAGAATTCAAACATGATATATATATATATATATATATATATATATATATATATATATATATTGCTCCGACTCTTCATTTTTCTTAAAGTTCATGTGTCTGACGCATATCCGAACATGGGTATGGGATATGATATGACCCTCCAAGGATCCTCCAAATAAGTGGAAAAACTTGGGAAAAAATTAAAATACCCGTGTCAGACATATCCATATCCAACACTCACACCCGAGCCCGAGTAACATATATATATATATATATATTTATATATATATACTCTGATATAATGTAGGTGAAATCAGGAATTTAACTTAAGAACAGAATCATGAACAAAATCAAAGCTTCAAGATCAAACTTAACTGGCACATGAAAGTTAAAGTATATAGTCTTCAACAGCTTAAAAGGTTAGCAAACATAACTGGTTATACATTGGAATAAAGGATATAACATACCGGGAGGTGTTCGAACGGAGAAAATTTTTTAGACTGGCAGAAAGTACATTTAGGGAAAAGTTCATGAAATACATGCAAAAGAAATAGTGCATGAATATAATGCCATTTTCTCATCTTTATTGCTTTTTTCTTTTAAAAAATAAAAAATAAAGAACTGTCCTGCACAGAAGTGATAGAAATTTCAACATTCAAGAAACATATTTCCAGGGGATTATTTTTCCTTTTTATGCTGAATCTAGAGCAATTAAAGATCACCATCATGATAAAATTTAGGAAAAGAAAAATAGAGTTGCAAAGCCATAAATCACCGTAAAAAGTTTAATGTTGATACTTACAAAGCCCCATCCGCTCTTTGTAAATTCTTGCCCCACTGTCCTGTATAAACAATTGGTGTTGGATAAGAAGAGTTCAATGTAAGGAAGCTCATCAACAATGGCAGCTACACCACCCCTCTTCGGTCCAAGCTCAAGGGCTCTGAGATATGCTTCGGGATTTTTTAACTTAACTATCCTCGATTGCGCTATATTGAGCTCGTCAACCAAATAGTTCAATGCAAATGAACCATCTTGGATTCCAATAGGTTCAGTACTTGAGATCAAGTTATCAATCCCTTGAATCCCCGATGTTAGCTGCTGCACAGTAAGTATTGATGTCAAACTAGCAGTGTAGCTTGAATTGATAATCAGAACTACGAATAGCCATATGATCAGCACCAAACGCCCCAAAGTGCTCACGGTGTTTTCTCCTGCATCAAGCCAAAGCAAGAAGGATTTTACGAGTTTCTAGCATGGATTTGTTGAAGCATTACATATAATAACATAAACAGAAGCCATAGGGGCTACAATGATTTACTTACTGTGAGAGAAAAACATTGTTGAGAAGCTAAACCTGGAATTAGGGAAAGAAATATTAATATAATTACTATGGTATTCGTCTAGTGAGCTAATAGAAAGTAACTCTAATTACAGCGACAATGCAGATTCATAACAAATCAGAGCCTACGGTTGCAGCCTCATCGAACATGTATGGAACTATGAGCTATGATGCAGAGATAAAATGCTTACTCTCATAAAGGTTTCTGCTTGATTATGCTCAATAGCACTATGGTTTTTGCAATATGAACTGTACTTTATAGCTATGTTACTCGGACTCGGGGGTGAGTGTTGGATACGGGTATGTGTTCAACACGGGTATGCTCAATTTTTTCATATATTTGGAGGATAGTACCCCCATACCCTTGTCTGAATGAGTGTCGGACACGGGTACTTCTGCGAAAATGAAGAGTCGAAGTAACATAGCTTTTATAGGTTAGATCTAATGTGTCAAGAGATGACAAATGCACCCATTATCTTCCAATTAGATATATAGCAGCCATCTATTGAAAAGAAGACTACCAATGAGTTAAATAGACTAACCAAAAAATTGTTATAAGCTGTTGCCTGGGAGTACCACGAAATTCATGATTTATCCGGTGCTCAAGAATCCACACTACAGCTCCCACAAAAAGAAAGAATGCAGCAGTGACAAACCACATTTCTCTAGTAAATGGCTTGAGGAATGCCCAAGGGTTTGACTTTGCCTCTTTGACCGGCACAACAACAACAAGTCCAGATTCCATATAAGGCTGTGTAAAATCTACAATTTTTGTCCTGTTCGTGACAATCGTAATATCTCCAACTGCTGCATCATATACCTAAAGAGGAAAGGAGCAAGTCAAGATAATTAGTAGCACCTCAATTTGAGCAGGGAAGCGAAAGCCCCAAACCATCTCACAAAATCAGATAACCTAATCCAAAGGCCTACCAGCTAAGTTACTCCAGTTAACAATAAAAACAAAATTAAAGCTGATACTCACATTTCGGGCAACCTGGCTAACAAGTTCATTATAGCTAGGATTTCTTTTACCATCTCCGAATAACATATATGTGCGAGGAACAGCATACGGGAGCAAGCTTATTGCAGCTTCAAAGACATCAATGCAGTATCCTCTTACACCCTGAGGACTCTTGTCTTTCGACACAAACTCTCTATAACCTACTCGGTCGGGTACAGCAATTCGCAGAGGCTGCCCATTGTTAGGGAATACCCATCCCCTCGGTGTTGCAGTAGTTTCACCAGGCCATATTACACTGTACAGATGTTGACTGCCAGTAGAGATATTGGGAGGTTTTGTATATAAGCTCTCTGGGGGAACAATTGAGAGATGAGAATAATTTGACCAATAACCAATTCTACGGATTCCAGTTCCAACAACATTAAGAACATCATATGCTGGATGAACTAAATATTTATCAGGATTAAATTGAATCTGACCGCTTAGACCAGTGAAGTTCATCCTCAGAAGTGTCTGGAGAAGTTGTTGGCCTCCATTAAACACGTGAAGTGATGCTAGGTGCAGCATGCTGCCATTTGCATCATGCAAATTTGGGTCACTAGAGAAAGATAAATTTCCACCTTCATTGAGAAAAACGTCAAGGGCATGTGCAGCCAACCAAACAGAATCATATGCATAAAGTGCATAAGAATTGAAACCTGCAGGACCTGCACTTCCCTTATATTTTAGGTTGTTCCACCTAGACATAAAACTCTTCTTGAGATTAGTATCAGGGGTGTAATGGCGGAGAGCAACAACCCCTTGCAAGATATTCATTGTGTCGGGATCAACGGCTTCTTTTGAGTCTAAGTATGAAGGAAGCCAATCTGTAGCAATCCAAACATAGCCACTACCCATCATATTAAGAGCCTTAGCAAAAAAAAAGATATTCAGACCATTGTCTGGATTAACATGAACTACATAAACTCGTGACTCCATCAGGTTCACCTCAACTAGCAAGTCATTGATCTTACTTTTGGGGTCTGCAGGGCTGAAGGCGGCCTTGTAAGAAATCTTGGCACGTTTCTTTGCCAGGGCATCACCCAAAACGGAAATCCCACTTCTTCCATAATCATCATCCACAAATATTGCTATTACTTCCCTCCAGCCATAATAGTCAACTAAATCAGCAATTGCATACATCTGGAAGTAGTCACTGTGTGTAGTACGGAGGAAATATGGGTACTGCAGGGAAGATAGAGTAGGATCTGTAGCTCCAAATGAGAGAAGAGGGACATGAAGCTCATTAACAACATGGGAGATTACATGAGCTATTCCAGAAGATTGTGGACCAATTGCAACAACAATATCACTTTCCATTAGCTCCAAAGCTACACAAACAAGGACAACAGATTAAAGTTTTGTGTTTCTAATCTTCTGAGAGAGATAAAAAGGAAGGATGAGAGAAGTAATATGCGTATAATCCTAGCTGATTCTAGCATTCTTCAGCCATTTTATTTCGCAGGACACTTACATACGCAACAACGCAAATTGTACAAGGTATTTGATAGCAGTGCATTGTGTTTTTCTCCAGTAAAAAGAAAAGCAAATGGGTTGGCAGATCGCTGGCTCATCTAGATTGTGAGTTAAATAATGTTTGTTTGAAGTGTGGCGCTATGCCAGGGGAACTAGTTTCAGATGTAATCAGCTAATTATCAATGAAAGTTATTTAAAAAAAAATAGCAGTGCCACCTAATAGATTTCTATATTACAATGCCACAACTTATCAGACATTTTTGGAGGCACAGAATGTAACTGCAGATTTGTAACATAATAAAATTAACATTGTTGAATAAACATAAGCATATAGATTAGAGCACTGGAGCAGGAGATCAATTGAACCAAATATAACAGACAAAAAGGTATTCTTACCCAATGCTCATACTATCAAGAAATTACATTATACATCTCTCCTGAGGTCAAGACCACAGCAAAAAGCCTGATTTGCAATGTAAGCTATTAATGCAGATTATTAGAGTTTTAGGGCAAGCATAGTTGGATATATGCCATATCAACTATAACCCTTGAGAAACACTAGCAATCACATTGAAGTTAATGCTGTAAATGACATCAAATAAGGCACATAAAATCAAATGCCTTGCCCTTCTAGTAGTAGCATTGCTTGCGATCGATTCGGGGTATAAATTACTTAAAAAACCCAAATGCTATACCATTAAATGGCAAAAGGAATAGCAGAAAGCTACCCAAATACAAAGAAAGAGCCACTGATTTCATTATCACCACTTTCCCTCTTAGAAGATACTGATTTTCTGTCTAAAACCAGTTCATATTAATTTCTTAAAAGATACATTCAATCCAGCAATGTAAACAGACAAGAAGTAGTTGAAGATCAATTCAAAATTGCAGGATTTACAAGAAAATACCTTCCATGGTTCCAACAAATCCACTGCAATTTGTATCGTGCAGAATGAGTTTCAATTCTATCCCATTAAGAACGTTCGGATTAGAGTTGACATCATCAACAGCAGCTTGAAGTGCAGGCTTTGCTACTCCTCCAATAACTGAATTCAACGTGAACAGAGCTCCAATATTTATAACTTTTGGCTTCAAAGAAGATGATGAAGAAGAAGAATTTGAAGAAGCTGATACATTTTCAGTGCTGCAGACAACTCCTAGAGGGACCCAAATGAACCAAAGACTCAACAAAATCAAAGTTCGTGTCATGAATCTTGAAATCAACAAGACCTCCTTCATGTCTTCCCCAAACAAAAACTTGTCCTTGAAACCAGACCAACTATTTTCTGCCTCAAATTATCATAAATTCAAGATTCCAAGCACCACCTGCCAACAAAGGTAAGCAAAAACATGAAAAGCAGGAATCAAGAAGAAACCCATGCAATTCTGAGGATGAAACCAACATGGGGTTTTACTAAATTGTCAATAATAATTAAAAATAAAATAATAAGGATGAAAAGAACAGCAGTAAGATTTTTTTTTTTTCTAGACTCCAAAATGACAAACCAAAAAATCCAACAGAAATTATCCAGAAACCCAAGCTTTTTAACACTTACAGGGTCCAAAAGCCCACATGCCATGGTTTGTTAGACAGCCAATTTTTTTTTTAATAAAACCTAAATATATTCACAAGAAAAAAAAACAAAAACCAAAAAACTTGGGTTTAACATAATTTTATATTGGCTTTGTATTGTGGATGATGAAAAGAAAACAGTAGAATTTAATAATATACAAGTGCTCAAACTGTCAGGGAAAACCACCACATGCAAAAGCCAATGAGCAAAGAAAAACAATATATATATATATATATATATATATATATATATATATATATAAAGGAAAGGAGATATGGCTGGTTGCATCACCTTGACGAAAGTGTTCTTAAAGGCTTTATTTAAAAAAATATTCGGTTTCGGTAAAGGAACTGAACAGCTAATTGAGGGAGTTTTGAGTTCAAGAACAACTTGACCATTAACATACTCAAAGCTTCACAACAGTTTTCCAGGCTTAAGTAAGGCATATGATTCCCTGTCTCTTTCTAGTGTTAATGTCTGTTCCCATGGCTGGCTTGCTCTCCCTTGCAAATTCCAACCCTTTGCCTTTTTCTTTTTATATTATATATTTATTTATTAGTCTTAGTCTTAGGCTTTTTTTTTTTTTTTTTGTTCAATATTAGTCTTAGGCTTTTAGTGAGTGAAGAAGAAGTAGTATTTGTAAAGTTTTTAGTTGAATTCTTTATAAAAAGTAAATAATAGAGAATGAGACAGAATATTGGTTACAATTAGCAGTTCACGTCAAGCTTACCTTAGCATATGGAAGTCCTGTTTTGGTGGCTGTAAACCTCATCAAATCAGATGCTTTGATGGATCTTGTTCACAAATAATAAGCTTTTTTTCCATTTTTATTTTTTTCGGGTATGAAAAATAACAGTTGTTGTGGAAAATAGAAATAATGCTTTTTAAAATTAAATAATTGTCTTATTTAAATTAAAATTTTGTTAAAAGAGTGATATTATTTAAAATTATTTAATATATTATATTAAATACAATAATTGATAATTTTATTTATTATTTTTAATACATTGGATTCGAAGATATTACTAAATATAATAATTTTAAAAATAATTTATTCAGATCATTATGTTTTATAATTTTTATTGTTTTTTGAAAAAAAATAAAATAAAATAAAGAATCAATTGTTTCGATTAATAAATTTGTCTGTCTCAATTCTGAGTTATCCAATTTTTTTATAGTCTCTCAACAATAGTAATCTGTAATCCAAAAATTTTATGAAAATAAAAATAGTTTATCTTAATTTTATTTAATATGATCAAGGGTTTTCTCAACTATTACTTTTCCGATTTTACAGAAATATTCGTTTACATAGATACATATATTCAAAATTTTATTTTTAAAATCTACTTTTAAAGATCAAACTCTAATGATAAAAAATAAAAATAAAAAAGATTTTTTTTTTACCAAATTGTAATAATTATTATTCAATTTGATCGAATTTAAGATAAGATATTTTAAATTTCAAATCGTATTATTATTTAATATTAAAAAAATATTTTTATTTAATTTTAATTTTAAAAATATATTAAAATAAAATATTTTTTAATATTAAAACAAATTCTTTAGATTCATTAAATTAAACAATCTTAAACAAATAAATTTTTTATTATTCAAACTTTACCCATTGTGACACATTTTACCTGATTTGGAGACCAATTGACTGAACAATCTATATTTTTTCACAAAAAGAAGTTTGGAAAAGAAAATTAGTTGTGCTTATTTTGATGGGAATAGGAACCTTGGTGGGTCCAAACAGTTAAGTGTGTGAAACATGTGGGTTTTTTTTTTTTTTTTTTTTTGAAATATTGTGTTTGAGTGTGACCTTGCACAATCTAAAAAAATAAATTATTTGAGTGAAAATAAAATGAGTGAATGAGAATATATATACCTTTGAAAGGGGGAAAAAGGTTGGTGTTGGGTTCTTTACTTGTGAAAGATTTGCAATTAGATTTGATAACTTTAAATACAATAAATTATATAATATGAATATGATATGAAAAAATAAGTAAAATATAATATGACATAAAAAATTAACATAAATACAATACGAATATATGAATTTGTCAAAATCTATGTAACACGAATTATTAACGTATCAAAATTTATATAAATATATAATATCTTAAACACAATTATAACACATAAAAATATATAAATATGATATAAATATACGAATTATCAATTTTTTTTGCAACTCGGCAGAGAAATAAATTTGATGGCCCATAATAATTTGAACATTTCTGTTTATTATTATCACTAAATAATTAACCCCATTTATTATTTTATATTTGCAACTTGGAAATTGAAAATTTAAACCCCATTTAAAAATTAAATATAATATTTTGGAACTTGGAATTGCAGATGGAGCAAACAAGTCATCAAAGACTTTTTGAATTTTTTTAAATTTTGTTAATGGGTACTCTAAATACATTTTTTAAAATAACTAAATTATTATTTATAATAATTAATAGTTAATATGATAAATTTAATGTATTAAAAAAATATTTATTTAATATAATAAAATTTTGGTAACAAATGTCCTAAAACTACTCTTTAAGAATAATTAATTGATTTTAGAAAATAAAACCATAAAACAGTAGTTAGTTATGAATAAGGGTATTAATATTGCAGTTACTAAGTTTTTATTAAAAAAATCTCATTTAAATTATTCATAATTAATTATTTTTTATAATTTTATTATTATGGATTCGATAACCGATGATCATAAACATTAGTTAAGAATTATTATTTTTATTTAAAAAAAATTATATTTAACATATTATTTTTACTGAATTAAAAAAAAATTATTAATTATATTTTTCTTTTTTTAAATATCATTTTAACAAATATTATTAAACACTAATTAATATTTACTGTTATTACTTATTATATAAGGAGATTAATGATCTTGATTAATATTACATTTTACAGTTTTTGATGAAACATAGATGGACAAAAACCAAAAACTGAAATAAAATCAAACTTAAGATTCTGTTTTGAAGACATCAATTAGATTCTAAAATAAAAAATTAGATTCTAAGTCAAATGTCAAATTGCCAACAACCATGGCATATAGAGAAAAATTCAAAGAAAAATGAGATTAAATTTTTTTCCCTGGGCAAACGACAAATATTTTTCAATGCAGGTAGGGTAGGGAAGGGTCCATGTATAGCTAGAGTCTTCAGTTTATTTTGTCCTTAAAACCCCACCTCTTCTTTTGCAAGATCCGTATGCTTTTTTTTTTTTTTTTTTATGTTTCTATTATATTATTATAAACAATGTAGCAAAATTTTTAACTATCAGCAAATTTATAAGATATCATATATCTATTAGATTATAGTTAAGATATTAATAATATTGAGGAAAAGCGATCTCACATTTAATATTTAAGAGTTAAATTGTGATTTTATCATTTTTTTTGTTGGTATTATAACGCTTTTTTTTTAAGACAAAATCGTGGATGATGTTTGAACTTTCGGAGTTGAAAATACCTCGTAACAATGCAGTTGAATAATCCTTGTGCTCAAAATGGTGCCGTTTATGGGAAACCAACCAGATCCATACTAGCCTTCAGCGAAAACACAAACTACACCTTTGATTAGGGATCAATGTTGAGGAAAAAATGATTTCACATCTAATAGTTAAAAATTGAATTTTGGCTTTACAAAGTAAGAGTCACCTTTCTTCTATTGAAATATCTTTTCTTAAATGATAAAACAATGAGGACAATCGTCGAACCCAAAACTAGACATTATCTCATAGTGGGTGCAACCCAACAATTTTTTCTCTTAACAAATATAATTATTATATTAATTTAAAATGTGATAACATTACAGACCATTTTGTGAAACGAAAATAATTGAAAAATTGATTATAGATAAGGATTTTTACATCTAGCTGTTCTGATCCAAATGAGAATTAATCGTACACTACTTGGGAAGCAAGGCTGGAGGCTATTAAAACACATAAACTTGGCCATCGAGTGTTAAAAGCTAGGTACTTCCCACGGGAAAGCTTCCTTGAATATCGGTTGGGACGGAACCCCTTGTTAACATGGCGAAGTATGTGGAGCTTCAGGGACATTCTTCACAGGGGAGTGAAATGGAGGGTGGGAAATGGGAAATCTATCCGAATTTGAGAGGACAATTGGTTGTCGACAAGCAGCAGTTTCAGGGTTCAACCTCCATGACAAGATAAATTTTGTAACTTTAATTTATAGGCTTAAGACCCATTCCCCTCGATGAGTTATTTACTTGTTCTCTTGTTAAACCTTTCGTTAGAGGATTCGCAGTATTATTCTTTGATTTTACATAATCAATAGAGATAATTTCATTTGAGAGAAACTGTCTAACGGTATTGTGTCTTCGATGAATTTGTCGAGATTTACCGTTATACAAATAACTCTGTGCCTTACCAATTGCAGATTGGCTATCACAATGTATACAAATTGCAGGCACAGGTTTCGACCAACATGGAATATCTTCTACAAAATTTTGAAGTCATTCTGCTTCTTCTCCAGCTTTATCTAAAGCTATAAACCCAGATTCCATAGTAGATATGGAAATACATGTTTGTTTAGAAGATTTTCATGACACTGCAGCTCCTCCAATAGTAAAGATAAATCCGCTAGTGGATTTCGAATCTTTAGTATCGGATATCCAGTTTGCATCAGTGTACCCTTCAAGTACAGCTTGATATCTTGTATAGTGCATTCCATAACTTGAAGTGTATCTCAAATATCTGAGTACCCTCACAATGGCCTTTCAGTGATCCATTACAGGATTACTAGTGAGTCTACTCAGTTTGCTAATTGAGTAAGCTATGTCTGGTCTTGTGCAGTTCATGAGATACATAAGACTACCAATTATCCACGAATATTCAATTTGAGATATTGTGTCACCAGTATTTTTCTTTAGATGTAAATTAACATCTACGGGTGTTTTGGCTATATAGGTATCATTTTCTGTCCCGAAACTTTGAACCCTTCGGGTTGTTCCATATAGAGTTCTTCATCTAAAACTCCATTCAGGAAAACTGTTTTAACATCCATTTGGTGTAATTTGAGATTGTTAAGAGTTGCTATAGCTATTAACATTCGAATGGGTGTTATTCTCGTAACTGGTGAGTACGTATGAAAATAATCGAGCCATTCTTTTTGCCTGTATCCTTTTATTATAAGCCGGTCTTTATATTTATCAATCGATCCATCTGCCTTTATCTTCCTCTTAAATTTCCATTTGGATCCTGACGGCTTATGCCCGTGAGAAAGATCCACCAATTCCCATGTATGATTTTGCATGATGGATTCAATTTCATTGTTAACGGTCTCTTTCCAGAATTGAGTTTCTGGAGATGACATAGCCTCCTTAAAAGTTTGAGGTTAATTTTCTAATAAATATGTTAGAAAATCTAGACCATAAGTAGTAGGTACTTTAGCCCGTTTGCTTCTTCTAGGTTCCTTTTATTCTTCTTCATCCATATGTGGATCACTATTTGAGGACTCATGAGTTCTCTTAGTAGTATTGTTTTCTTGTCTTTCCTTATAAGGAAGAATATCTTCAAAGAACGAAGCATTCCTTGATTCAATTATCGTATTTATATGAATATCGGGAATTTCCGACTTGAACACAAGAAAATGATAAGCAGAACTATTGTTTGCATACCCAATGAATACACAATCAACAGTTTTAGGTCATATTTTGACCTTCTTAGATGGAGGAACAGCTACCTTCGCAAGACACCCCCACACTTTCATGTATTTGTAGGATGGTCTTTGACCCTTCTACAACTCATATGGTGTTTTGTCTAACTTCTTGTGGGGTATTTTATTTAAAATATAATTAGCTGATAAAATAGCTTTCCGCCACAAGTTCTTAGGTAACCCTGAACTTATCAACAAAGTGTTCATCATTTCTTTCAACATTCGATTCTTGCGTTCGGCAATACCATTTTGTTGAGGTGAATAACGAGCAGTGGTTTGATGGATGATACCATTATCCGAACAGAATTCGTTAAAGAATGAATCATATTCACCAACTCTATCACTCCTTACTATCTTAATTTTCTTGCTTAGTTGATTTTTGATCTCATTCTTAAAGAGCTTAAAAGCTTTCAAGGCCTCGTCTTTGCTTCTTAGCAAATAGACTTAACAATATCTTGTGCAATCATCAATAAAAGTAATAAAATACTTTTTACCGCCTCTAGTTTGCACAAATTTTAAATCACAAATATCAGTGTGAATTAACTCTAAAGGTTCACTACTTCTTTCTATTGAATAGAAATGAGTCTTAGCTAATTTGGATTCTACACAAATTTCACTTTTTTTATTTTTGTCAATGACGAATTTCGAAAGCAAATCCAAATTACTGATTCTCTTTAAGGTCTTATAATTTACATGACCTAATCTACCATGCCACAATTTAGATGACTCAACCAAATAAACAGAAGAAATAGCTTTATTAATAATTTTTGTTCTTTGGTATAATGATCATAACATTGAGCTTAAAAGCCCATCACATAAATAGCCCTTACCTACAAATATCCCACTTAGTGAGTACAAATTTATCAGACTCGAATACGAGCCTAAACTCATTCTTGCTTAACAAAGAGCCGAAAACCAAATTCTCTAGGATTTCGGGAGCATGAACAACATTGTTCAATGTGAGTTCCTTCCCGGAGGTCATCTTGAGTCCTACCTTTTCAAGGCCTCGTACCTTGCAAATCTTAGTTTCCCATAAACAGTTGCTCATCATCAGCAGTTTCTTTGTACTGGGTGAAACTCTTCCTATCAGAAGTGGCCCCAGTATCAACCCACCACGTCTTAGGTTTTCCACCAAGTTCACTTGTGATACCACAGCAGCGAGCTCAATCTCATAATCATCAACCAGGTTGGCTTGAGCTTTCTTCTTCTTGTTCTGTCGGTAGTTCTTTGCACGATGTCTGGGCTTGTTGCAATTGAAACAAGTTCCCGTTAACTTCTTGAAATCTGTTCCCTTTTTAGCTTGGGAAAAACTTGAATTTCCTCTTGTTGGTCTTTTTCGAACGTTCAACAACATTCGCTTTGGCTTCCATGGTCTGGACCTTGACCCTTTTCTCTGAACCACGGTTATCCTCCTCGATCCTTAACCAAACGATCAAGTCCTCTAAAGTCATCTCATTTCATTTGTGCTTTAGATAGTTTTTTAAATCCTTCCAAGAAGGAGGGAGTTTCTATATCAAAGCCGCCGTTTCAAATGATTCCCTAAGAGTCATTCCTTCGGCAAAAATCTCATGGAGAATCAACTGAACCTCTTGGACTTGACTTATTATGATTTTCGAGTCCACCATTTTGAAATCCAGAAACCAGGCAACCACAAATTTCTTTGTGCTAGCATCCTTGGTTCTGTATTTCCTTTCTAATGACTCTCACAGCTCTCTCTCTCTGTCTTTATCGGACTATACACGTTGTATAACGTATTGTTCAAACCATTGAGGATATAGTTCTTGCATAGGAAGTCAGAATGCTTCCATGCATCTACCAAGGCTATAATTGTAATATTGGTCTCTCCCTCGTTCAAAATCAGGGCCTCCTCCTGTAAGAACTTTGCTATATTGAGGGTGGTCAAATAGAACAACATCTTTTGCTGCTATCCTTTGAAGTCTAGACCACTGAACTTCTCGGGACTCTCACCATGTGTGACATGTAGAGGTTGTGGCGTTACAGGTGCACTAACAGTATTAATAGATGTTTCGGCCATCTGTTATTCTAAAAATAACATGATCAAATCGAACAATTTATACAAATATATTACACTACTAAAAAGTAATGTATCTAATAATAAAAAAGATCACACTATATAACTTTTTATTACTAAACAGTAACAACAAAAAATATAAATAAGTTAATACTAATTAAACAATATAAATGCTCTCAAACAATATAATATATATATATAAATTACAATATAAATATTACTAAACAAAGAGTAAGATATTACAAAATATATATATATAAAAACTGACAACAGTAGTAAAATTTTAAATATATATATGATATATTACAAAAACACTAAACAAAATAACGAAAAAAAAAGAAGTCAGAAGTAGATCTGCTCATGGGTCGGGTAGTGGCCTGATTTTTTTTTAAAATCTTTATCCAATCCCGGCTTGGGTCGGGTCGGGTCGGCTCGGCAGGCCCGAATTCACTGGTCATAATATTAAAAAAATATTTTTTTGATTTTTTATATATTTTTATAATTAAAATTAAATAAAATATTATTATTATATTTTTTAAAAAAATACTGTTCCGAGCCGAATCGGTTCGACCAGAATTAAAAATATCCTATTCAGATTCGACTCAATAAAGATCGAACTTATCAAATCTGATAAATTATCCAATCCATGAGCAGATCTAATCAGCTTATAAGCAGCCAATATGACATAACTATATTAGGGTTAAGAAATAATATCAACACAGTATGCAACAATAACCTGCCGCTGACAAGAAGTACGAATATATGCTATATTAAACTAAAGCTTCAGTACACCGACGAAAGAATTCTAACATGTAAACTTAATATATATATATATATATATAAATATATATAATGTAAACTTAATATATATATATATATATATTAACCTATAGCAATATAAAAGCAAGAACCGTACAAAGAGAAAAAAGAAAAGAGAAAAGAGAAAAGAGAAAACAAAATACAAAATTGTATGAAGTCAGTAAGCATAAAAATAACTATAACAATGCTTGACAAACAGTAATGTTAAAACCAATATAGAAGTGAATAAAAAATTCGTCTTAAGAATGTTGGAAATTATATACCGATTAAACCATTATCGAAAAGAAAACATATATAATAAACAGTAAATATATATATATATAAAAATTACAAAAAAGAATTTCAATAAATATATAAAAGAACTTACTCAAAATAAACTGATTTGAACATACAAATAACAGAATTGAATAAACGAACACTTACATCAAATTAATTTGAAAAAATCAATATCTAGTCAAGGTTGGACCTCTGACCTTAAGACGAATTTTGCCTGCCTCTAAGGTGCTTACATATGTATGCAAATCGTCTCTCAGGCTCCTCGATAAACGTTGCTCTAGAGGGCACACTCCAAGCAACTCAACGAACCAAGAAGATGTCAGACTCTCTCAAAACACAGCAAAGAAAAACTGGATAAAGAAAAGTAATTTTCTATTATGAAAACAAGTGAATAAAACAGACACTGATTGTCTGTATTTATAGAAGCCTAGAGGACTGTTCGAAACAGTCAAGACTGTTGAACGAACCGGTTTATCCAACAGGCAGCAGACAGCCCTGCTGGAACAGACACGAACCGGTTCGGTTCAAACCGAACAGTCAATATTATTTGAACGAACATGTTCATCCAACAGGTAGCAGACAGCCCTGTTGGAACAGACACGAATCGGTTCGGTTCAAACCCGAACAGACACAAAATTATTCGGACAAATAAAGCTGGTTGGATGGTTGGGCTGGGCAGCAAAAAGAAAGATACCGATCCGACCCAGCCTAGCCCAGCCTAGCTCGGCTTGGCGACGCTCGCGTGTTGTCCAATCCAAATTGTGTAGAGCCTCACCCACCACAATACTTGGATGCCCGTTGGGGCCAAACCTAACATGAAACACTAGCTTATATAAACTATAAGCTAAAGTCAATCTTAGTTCCATGTGGGATTGAAAAACAACCACACCTTCAACCAATATTCTTTCTCTTCAAGTGGATGATAAATGAGACTAATTTCTCATTCAAATTAATATCAATTTTGTATGTAAATATACACCCAAATAAATACATTGATATCCAACAGGAAGTTCCCACAAGAGGAAGCAAGGTTCATATTGTGCTATGTGCAAGAATAAAAAACTGCACAAGCTAAGCTCAACAGACATATAAAAGAGCACAATCGAAAGTGGGCACCCCCTAATAGTGGAGAATTGAAGGTAAATTTTGTTGGAGCACTTGATATCAGTAACAAAAGATGAGGAATCGAAGTTATGATAAAGGAATCGACTGTAGCTGTAATGGTAGCCTACTCGATGAAGCTTAGTAATGTGAATGACCCCTTTCAAGTAGAAGCAATGGCAGCTGTCCGTGCACTAGATGTTGCTCAAGAGATGGGTTTCTCGAAGATTGTCTTAGAATGTGATTCTTTAGGGATTATCGGAAAAAATAAGTCTAGAGACCAAAACCAGTCTCTTGTTGGTCCTTTGGTTGATGAGGCCAGATTTAACGCTTCTGCATTTCAATCTTGTTGTTTTACACACACCATATGCACAAGTAATGTTGCTGCACATAGTTTAGACAAACTTGGATTAAAACTCATAGAGGATAGGTATTGGATAGGAGAGTGTCCTAATGTTGTTTCAAGTATTTATTAGAGTTCGTTTTTGATGCACTGTCAGTGTATAGACTGTATACATTGACAATGAATCCTACATTGATACCTCATTAAAAAACTAACCCCTAACCACTAACCCCTAACCCTAACTCTTAACCTTTAACCCGACAGGTAACTGTCGGTGACATCGTAGGATGCACTGTCAGAAATAGCCTTATACACTGACATTGTATCAAATATTAATCCTATATGAGTTCGTTTTTGATGCAATGTCAGTGTATAAACTCTATACACTAACAGTGAATCCTACACTGACAACTCATTAAAAAGCTAATCCCTAACCCTAACCACCAACCAGTAACCTTAACCCTAACCCTTAATCCAACAGGTGACATCGTAAGATGCATTATCAATGTATAGTCTTATACACTGACAGTACATCAAATATTAATCGTATATATTATTGCAGGTGATTGGATTTTTAGCAATGAATGAAAGGCATCATTTATTCAAAAAAAAAATTGCATGTGCAAAGCATTTTTTTTTTTTTTTTTTGCTTTGGTAGGCATTTCCCTATTTAATTTATGTGTGAAGCATATGTTTAATTTTATACAAGTATTTTTGCCATCTGAAATGGTGTATCAGTATATGGGCCGCCTTTCTCTCTCTCTCTCTCTCTCTCTCTCTCTCTCTCTCTCTCTCTCTCTCTCTCTCTCTCTCTCTCTCTCTCTCTCTCTCTCTCTTCCTGCTTTCATCGGGTCAACAAATCTAATATTCCTACCAAATTGAGACTTTTCAATCTATAATATTCCTATTTATAATTATAAATTTTACTAACGAGAGCTTAAAAATATTTTTTTTAATTATTATATATGTTAGTAATATTTTTTCTAACAAAGTAAAATTATCATATTAATTATTACATTTAATAAAAAAATATAATTAATTGAATGGTATCTATAAGCATCAATTAAAATTATTTAATTATTTTAGAAATTTTTTATATTTAATGCACTATTTTTTATAAATTCAAGAAAAAATATCTTATTAATTGCATTTTTCTTTTAATATCATCTTAACTTATGTCATTAGCCACATGTTAACATTTTCTTAATTAAATAATATTTTAGTTTGAAAAAAATGTTTTAAGAGCACTCCGTAACAAAATCCTATATAAGTTTTTTTCTCTCAAATTTTAAAATATTTTGCTAATTAGTGCTTTAAGAGCACTCTTTAAAAGGTTTTATATTGAGTAATATAGTTTTCTAATGTATTGGAAATCATGAAATTGTTAATTATTGCATTTAATATAAAAATATTATTTTAAATAGTAACTTAATTAGCTTTAAAGAGTATTTTAAGCTACTCGTTAACAAAATTCATTTTTAAAAGTCAAATGAAAAGATAATTTTTTTAATTATTAAAATATGAGGAATTTTTGGTTATTGAAAAAAAAAATAGTACCATAGAGGCCTTGATCTACATATGAGCATATGAAAAATGTCAATTATGTAACATTCATAACAAAAATGAATCATAAAAAATAATACAATCTGCTTAAACGATATCTATAAGCATCCGTTAAAAATTATTTATTATCAATTTAAGAATATTTTTTGTATTTAATACATTATTTTTATTAAATTTTAAAAAAAAAAATCATTAATTATATATATATTTTTTATATCCATCTTAATCGGTGCCTAACATTTGTTAATATTTTTCAAATAATAGTAAGATTTTATTCGATAGTAATCTAATTTTTTTTTTTTATAGAAAGAAAATTTTTATTAGTAGTTTCATCCAATAGTTTAATCCAAATTTAATGAGGCATCGCTCCATTCCAAAATGTTTGGGAATTTACAATCTCCCTTCTCAATAAAAAGAAAAGAAAGAAAAGGTTTTACAAGTCAAAATTCAACAAAAATCAAAATATATGATGCAAGAATAATGATATATTTTTTTTGAAGTCAAAGATGGAGTCTGTCTGTTAATCGATGGACTCATCATTTTTTTTTTTCTACTTCTCCATAATATAGCTTAAAGTCGTCTCTATTCTTAAAATAATAAAGAAAAGTCTTCTCCTTTCCCTCGTTTTTAATAGATCTGATAATTTATATATTTTATCATATTTTTATTATTTTTATATGTCATAATTATATTTAAAATATTATATATTTATATAAATTTTAATATGTTAATAATTTATGATATAAATTTTGTTACATTCGTATATTCGTATTATATTCATGTTATTTTTTTATATCATATTTTAATTATTTTTTTGTATCAAATTTATGTTGTATCCAAAATTATCAAACTTAATTTTTTAGGTGTAAACTCTTCTATGCATTAATTTTTCTTGTTAGGGGAAAATTTAGAGCTATTGTAATCAAATGTGTGGAATGTAAAAGTCGTTAGCCCAAAACACAAACAAAATTGATAGAGATGGGTGCTTTGTTGCAAGAAACACACAAATCAAATAAAAAATGAAGCAAACGATGATATTATATTATTTATATATATATATTTAAAAATAAGTACAAAATAAAAGGTTTCTATAATATTCAATAGTAAACAATACAAATTAGAAGTGGACATATTTTTTTTTTAAAGTAAATATGAGGAAGTCTAAAGAAAAAAAATAGAGATTTATCCTACGAAGAGGTAAATTTTGGTTTTATATATATGATTGTTAATTACTTGCAAAATATTAGATTTTCTACTTTTAATCTTTTTCCATATGCAAATATATATTTTTTTTGTTGGTAAAAGTAATAGTATTATGATTGTAATTTATAATTTTTTTATTATAAGAGAGGCCAAAGTTTAAGGGATAGATAAGATAAATTATTAATGTTATAATTGAAACTTCAATCTTAATCATTTTAGTAAATTATTTGATTTGAATATTAGAGTAACCTTCTATCTCTCATTTATGCTTTAAAATTTTAATCTTTAGTTTCGTTTTAACCCTGGAAAAGCTTATAATATTTGTAATTGGTGCCACCTATTAGCGACCCGTATTAAATCGGATTTAAACATAGGTTTTTTAAACTTGAATCGGCTCGTTCCAATCTAAATTAGTGTTCATTAATAAAAAAAAAACATTTTTATTTAAATTTAATTCTAATATTAATAAAAAATAAAAATAAAAATTTAATTTTTAATATTATTTAAATAATAATATGAGTTTTCAAATCGACCTAAACGAGACCTAAGTAGGAAAAAAAAAAGAGTTTCGATCTAAGATGACCCATTAACAGGTATAATACCACCAAAATTTCGTGCAATATTTCCTAAGAACAATGAAAAAGATAAGGGTGGATAAATGAAAATTCACTATTATTATTATATTTAATGGTTGAGTTGTGCATTTCAATTCGATAATTTAAAAAAAAAAAAAAAGAAATATTTTATTCATTCACTTAAGTTCTTATCCATCCAATTTATATGGGAGTCATTTAAAAATTAAAAGCGATGGTGCTCCACTCCTCTTTATTTTGTTCTGGTGACACCCGACAGTGATAACTCATGATAAGAGACTCAGTCGTTGACTCGTTTAGCGTAAAATATTAACTCTTCGAGTCTTTTTTAATGGTATATATAGATAGAACCGAATCAGATCATATCATATTGAATAAAAAAAATTATTTGTTAAAGTTCAATTTATTGGATTGAAAATTTTATTTTATTATTTGAAATATATTATTTTATTAATATTTATTAGATTATGATACACCGTTATGAATGAGAAAAAAACAAGTAAAAAATTTGTTTAAAATATTAGTTAGTGGATAATTTTTTAAAGTAAAAAAATATAATTATTTTTAATTTTATATTATTATTGATACTTTTTAAATCTTTTAAGTATTTTTTTAATTAAATTAGTATCATTTAACTCGTGATATTAATTCAAAAATTTTAAATATAACTAGTATGGACGCACATGAATGAAAAAATTGATGATTTAAAAAAATTTACGTGAAAGAAAATAATATTTTAAAGGAGTTGGTAGTTAAAAAAAAAAGGTGGGTAGTTTTTTTTGAATGAATTATTATTTTTATAGTGAAAATACGGATATACCCATAATTTTATATTTTATAATAATTTTATTTGATATTTTTTATAAATTTATCAATTGAGTTGTTATCATTTAACTCGTTTATATATAACATAATTAGAAATATTTTTATAATTAAATTTTAAAAAAATATAAAAATATATATATTTTTTAATTAGATAATAATCTAGATTGAACTGAATTATAAAAATTTTACCTTAAATTCGACCAAATTCAAATTGAACTACATGTTTTCTTTATTTATTTTTTTATAAAAAAAAAAGGGTGATGAGAGATTATCCATCAAGATCAGTAAGTTCAGTGAAAACTTATATTCAACTTACAAATACCAAAAAAAAAAAAACTACCTCAATTTTTTGTCATTTTGCTTAAAAAGACAAATATTTTGGGGAGGGAATATTATAGCTTGTTAATTGGGGTAGAAATAAAGGTCTGAAATTCGTATTTTTTTTTGCAAATTGTTCCAACATTGAAATGTTTTTTTTTTTTTGCCGGTAAATTGCTCATTTGCCGTCATTTCAACTCAAAATCATGTGGCTGTGGCTGTCTATTCAGCTTTTCGCCATGGAATATGATTCGTTTTTTTTATTTTTTTACTTTAATTGTTTTCAAAATGCTTAAATGCATCAAGCTTCCTAACTAAAAATCTGATTGTCATTTCAACGAAACGGTGGAAGAAAATATCTGATATTAAAATCAGCCTGCTTTAACAAGGTTTCCCTGCATATAATACTGTGTTAAAATGCTTCAAAAGATCATAAATAATCTCGACCATGTGATCATACTTCCTGCAATGTAGTAAACAGCCACTCCAGTTTCAAAATTCCAATCAAGGTTGACATCAAATTTGTAATTAATAAAAAAAAATTCAATTATTATATTTAAGTTTCAGCACGTTCTCTCACATGTAAGCTACATGAAAAAATATTAAAGAAAAAAAAATATCAGGATTCGAATTTGAGAGCTCTAATATTATATTAAATTGGATGAACAATTATCTCAAAATTTTAAACTAATAAAAAGTATCAAATATTATATTTAGGACTTGGAAGTTGGAACCTTGTGACTGACATTGGATAGAGCATTAATTCCTTGGAAAATTTTATGAACAGCAGCAATTTATTTTGAAGCACCAACCAGCAACCCCACAGATGAATTGCAGCATATGGCATATCCATCTATATATATATAAAGATTCTGGTTCTGAATACTGAATAACAGCTAAATGGAATAACTTAAAAAAACTTAGCAGAGTGACTATTAGCTTTAGGTTATATTTTAAAATATATAAAAAAACAATTTAAAAAAAATTAGACATGTAACAGTATTTTAACCCTGCTTATAAAATTAAAAAATTTCATTGTCAATGTATCAAAAACGATCTCTATAAAAATATAAAACACATGATAATCTTTTAATTTTATTTGTGAAGTTAAAAAAATTTCTCTGTATATCAAAAACTAATTCTAAAAAAATTTCATATATTAAAATAATCCATTAAGGAAAAAAATTCAAAATAGCAACAGCCAATTGGGCCCATTAGCCCAAGTCTTCAAAAAAAAGAACGAACAAGGCAGGGTAACCTTGGGAATTCATTCTTCCAAGGTGGTCATTATTAAGCTAAAAAAAAGCAGATAACAGTTGAAAAAACAAAGAGTAATAAATAACAAATTAACAATCGTTTTTGGATAGGCCAAAGCTGATGCTAAAAAAACTCTCCAAGAAATGGCTTCTTCAGTTATATCTTTCCAAACCAGGTTAGCTCCCAAGCAATGTTTCTTCTTTTATTTTATTTTTTTCATGCATTGAACCTGCAATTTATCTTATATGTTCTGCTTCTGGATGGTCCCTTTTTGGGTTTTTGGCTAAAATATTGTTGGGTGATGGAAAATGGGTATTCCTTTCTTTTCACATTTTTAGCTCATTTTATCTTTTTCTTAATGTTCTTTGGTCTTGAAATTAAGAACATTATCACTTTGAAATTGTCAAGGTAACGATGCCTTAAAATGGGTTTGTTTGTCCCTTTTCACTCCATTTTTATAGTGGTATGCTGCTATGGTGTTCTAGAATGTATATGGGGCTATGGGCCAATGGTGGAATTTTATTTTTTTGCAGCCAAAGGGGAAAACTTTGTTGTGCATTTAAAATTTTAAACTTAGAACCTTGTTAAGTATTGAAATTTCTAAATATTGCATAACTTATCTCCTGAATATCCCAACCACTGTTTATTGCTTCTTAGATTTTAGTTTGTTGGAGAAGTAGTTTTCTTATACTAAGATAAACCAAATTAATTGGCTGATTTCACCTTCTTGGCTTCCTTTGAGTTGTAGAGTTATCATGACCAGTCATATTGAAATTACAATATGAATATATATGGCACTATTAATTTCACTTTAGTGATAAAAGCAGAAAAGCGGCTTGGTTGTTTGTTGTTTTTGTAATTTGATGTGATTATTTTCTTCTGGTGTTTCAGCAATTTGAGGTCTGCATTTTTAGGAGAGAAAAATGGGATTTGTGTTTCTAGCATTCCTATAACTCGTGTTGGATTAGTGAGGAAGGCTGTAGATTGTAAGGAGTCAAGAATAGGGAAGCAGCCGATACCAGTGCCATCCAATGTGATGATTACATTGGAGGGTCAAGACTTAAAAGTAAAGGGTCCTTTGGGAGAACTTGCATTGACTTATCCACGAGAAGTGAAGGCTGATAGGGAGGAATCTGGAATCATAAGGGTGAGAAAGGCAGTGGAGACTAGGAGAGCCAACCAAATGCATGGGCTTTTCAGGTAATTGTACCTACCTTTTTGTTATTTCCTCTCTTTCTATAAAAGTTGTTTCTTTTAATTCATTCTTGATAAGTTCTTTGTCTAAAGTCGATCTTGATAATTACGTATGCAGTGTTTAGTTCTTCTCTAAATACCCTTGTACGAACTTTACTGAAGGACTATAACTGATATTGGGTATCAAGATCTTGTTTGCAAATTTACCATGGCAAGAATAGCAATCTATGATTGATAATTTGATGCTATCTTCTCATGAAAATGATAATTGGTCCTGGATTTTCTTATCTTTACTGTCAAAGGCTATTAATAAGTGTCCAGAAGGCCTTTCAATTTTTAATCATATAATCTGAAAGTTAGTTATCATTTAGTATCATGAACTAGAAAAATACATAACCAATGATTCACCTCAGTCCACTGACTATGGTCCTTAATCTACCTCTGTCCACTATTCTTGCTTGTTAGGCATCTACTTCTTATTCATAGTATCAAATCCAGTTTTCTTTTTATGTAATCAGATCCATTGCTTGAAAGAAATTAATTTGATGCATTTCCTCAAGCACCATGCACTATTCTGGATTTGAGTTGGGTTTTGGATCAATGTATCTTGATGACTGCCTTCAGGGTAAACATTACTAATTTCTTTAAAAAAGTTTCCTTTATTTTTGGGTCCTCTTATCATTCCTCCTAGAGATTCAGATGCATTTTCTGCTGTCCATCATTCATTTTCTTTATAACAATTTCTTCCATTTTCATGATCAACTTATTGTAGATTTCAGTGCATCCTTTAACCTGAAATTTTGAAATTCTAAATGAACCTCTCCCTCTCTCTTTTTTTTTCAAGCATTTTTTTTTTAACTTTGTTCAAAATTTGATTTTGGGCTAGCTAGAATGCTCCTTATATGCTTAATTTCCTTTGCCTTTTGTGATATATGGATTCTCCAATGTGTGAGGGGGTTCTATAATGACACCAGTCGTGGCCTATGTTACCCGGACTATAAATCGAATAACACTTAAAATTGTGATTCTACCTAAATGAAATTGCTAGGACTCTTACTGATAACATGGTGGTGGGAGTATCAAAGGGTTTTGAAAAGAGACTTCAACTAGTTGGTGTTGGATATCGTGCAATGTTAGAAGGAAAAGACCTGGTGTTGAGTCTTGGCTTTTCCCACCCAGTCAGGATGGCAATCCCTGAAGGCATTCAAGTGAAGGTGGAAGAAAACACCCGGATTGTCGTAAGTGGATATGACAAAAGCGCCATTGGTCAATTTGCCGCTTCCGTTAGAAAATGGAGACCGCCAGAACCATATAAAGGAAAGGGCGTGAAATATGCCGATGAGGTTATTAGAAGAAAAGAGGGCAAAGCAGGGAAAAAGAAGTAATGGTGGTATGTATCTTTTTTCTCATTTTGTGCTTGTCTAAGAATCTGGAATGAAACATACTCATGTTGCTACTAAAGCGATTTCTCTTAATTAATGAAGAGTTAATTCTTTTTCCCTGTTATATGTATGACTTTGTACCATTTGCTACAAAAGAATCTCTTTTGTTGCAAGATTTCTTCTACATACAGATATAGGATTTACGAAGCATTTGCTTAGAAGTATTTTTGCTTGAAATCAGCTAGTCATGCCAAGAAAAATTTAGAGTAACAAGTAAAATTTAGAGTTTTTATCTCTTAAAAAATAGGATTTGTATCCGTATATATATATATATATCCATACACTATTGGTATATATATATATATCTATACATTGTTACGATGACACCTCATTAATAAACAAATATAAAATTTTAAAACTTTTTAAAAATAAATACAGATAACTATAACTTTTAACATGTGACATCATGTGGTTCACTGTCAGTGTATAAATCTATACACTAACAGTGCATCAAATATAAATCCTAAAAAATAACATAATAAATTTAGAATTTATATTTGATACATTGACAATGTACAAATTTATATACTGTCAGTAAATCAGATGATGTCACCTCATTAAAAATAAAATTATTTGTATTTATTTTTAAAATAAATTTAATCTTATTTTTCATTCAAAAGCACTTACTGATTTTTACTTCTTTATAGTAAAAGGTAATAGCAATAACAAAATAAGAAATTAATAGTAACTAAAAAAAAATCCGAGCTACGCAGCGGGTGAAACTATTCGCTTTCTATTTTTGTAATAGTAATGACAACAATGTTATGAACACATAAATTAATAACGTATAAAATTAATTATGAACAAGAAAAATTTTATATGAATTTATAATATTTTGGGAAACATAAAAAAATAACATGAACACGTTATGAAAACACAAATTTTTCTTTAAATTGAACCACTCTGACAAATTATGCAAAATATGTCATGAATTGAGACACGATACGAACACACAATTTTTTCTTTTTTAAAAATTAAATCACAATAACAAACTATGTAAAATATGAGATGATTGAGACACGACACAAACACAACATAGAAAAATAATTAAAACATAACACGAAAAATAATATGAACATGACACGAATACACAAACGTATAAAAATTTATATAAATTTATAATACTTTATATAAATTATTAACGTGTAAAAATTTATATAAAATTTAATACTTTAAAAACACACAAAAAAATTACACGAACACACAAATTTTTCTCTAAATTGAATAACTATGACAAATTATGTAACATATATCATGAATTGAGACATGACACGAACACAACATAGAAAAAATAATTAAAACACAACACGAAAAATAACATGAACACGACATGAATACACGAACTTGTGAAAATATATATAAAACGAATTATTAACGTGTAATTTTTTTTTTTATAAATTTATAATAGTTTATATAAATTATTGGGTAAAACTAATTATTAACGTGTAAACATTTATATAAATTTATAATATTTTGAAAACACAAAAAAAAAAAATACAAACACGTTATGAACACATTTTTTTCATTAAATTGAATAATTATAATAAATAATGCAAAAAGTCATAAATTGAGACACGACACGAACGCACAAATTTTTCTTTAAATTTAATCGCAATGACAAATTACGTAAAATATGAGATGAATTAAGACACGACATCAACACAAAATTTAAAAAAAAAAAAATTTAATTAAAACACAACACGAAAAATAACATAAACACGACACGAATATACGAACGTGTAAAAATATACATAAAACAAATAATTAACATGTAAAATTTATATAAATTTATAATATTTTGAAAGAAAAAAAAACACAAATACAACATTGAAAAAATTATTAAAACACAACACGAAAAATAACACAAACACGATATGGATACACGAAAGCTTAAAAGTATACATAAAATGAATTATTAACATGTAAAAAATTATATCAATTTATAATACTTTAAACAAACAAAAAATACGAACACAAATTTTTCTGATCTCTTTGCCTTCAACAACCCAAAAAAGAAAGGGTCCACACAAAAAAAAAAAATGGCGTGGCCACCTACGAAGGCCCAACGTGGCCACACCAAAATTGAGCAAAAAATTTAAAATTTATATAATGGATGGATGTTCCTTGCACTGCGTTCTTTGCCATCCACAGAGGTTAATTGGTCCTAAAGAAGTTAAAAAGGCTATATTATCTGAATTCTTTATTTTCTCTAAAATTTTCGTGTTCGATAATTGTGTCCGACATATTCGGACATGAATATGAAAATATAATCCTCTAAATATATGAACGAACCTAAAAAAAAATTAAACATAATCATGTCTAATACACACCTATCTCTAACACTCATCTCCAAATTCAGATAAGATAGGTTTTAGGTTGGATACATGTTGATCCATGAAACATTTATTCCGTCAAGTAGGGGTATAAGTGTGGGCAAATTGGATGGTACAAATAGCAGTTCTCTAATTCGCAATTGGGAAACAACCAAACAAGCAATAACCCCCCAATAGGCCGATGAAAAAAATTAACTACATTTCTCAAAATAATTATCGTTCACCAACAGACAAGGCCTGTCTACAAAACTAAATAGAAGGAAAAACTATCAAGTCCCATTAATGGGAAATTTTCAGTTATTTGATAGCTTTATTTGCATCTCACATTTTACAATTGACGGAAATCTTGGAGTGGCATCATGCTCCCAACCAATGCATTTATTGCTTAATCAAGTTTCTAATAACATAGGGAAGTATACCACCATTATTGAAGTAGGCCAATTCAACCTGCAATCGTCACCACAGTCAGCTTTCGTATTACAGAGTTCATGCTCAAAAACCAGTAAAATGTATATAACATAAGAGTAAAATCTCAGTTTAAGCTTCTATCTTACCTATAGCGACATAAACTTAAGGTATAACTTAGCATGTTAAAACGTTCTCACTACTCTTACTTATAGCGACATTTGATGCATGGAATGGTCTAGTACCAAGAGAATCACATCCCAAGCATTAGTTTGCTTGGAGTACAAGATAAATTATGTTACTTCGACTTTTCATTTTTCCTAAAGTACTCGTGTCCAACACATATTCGGACATGGGTATAGGGATACGATCCTCCAAATATAGGAAAATTTTTTATAAAAAAATTGAACATACCCATGTCAGACACATACCCGTATCCGATATTCACCCCCGAGTCCGAGTAACATAGAAGATAAATATATGTAGTTTCAATCAGAAAGTTGCCAGGCATAACGATTGACATATTGGAAGTAGGTCAACTTCGATTTTTAAAGAACCATGTCATGTAAGGACTAAGGAGTTATATATTTCAGACAAGGGAGTACTTTTGTCCATAAACAGCGATAATCACACAATAGCAGATTATTATAAAACACATGTATGCTGCACTATGTTGCTCATAACAAATAATTGAAACCATTCATTTACCTCAGTGTCGAAGCGGACAGTGCAGGTGAAAGACTTCCCATTGTCAGTCGTGACAGTCACATCTTGGCCAGGCCTTATATCAGTTATTTTGCTTGGGAGATCTATTGTATAGCGTTCTTGACCGGTCAAACCTAGTGTGTCTGCGTCCTCACCAGACTTGAAACAAAGTGGAACGATGCCCATTCCTACCAAATTACTGCGATGGATTCTCTCAAAACTTTTGGCAATTACTGCTTTTACTCCCTGTTATACAACAAAGTGCTCAGGTAGAGAAAAAAGGGAAACCACATCTAAAAAGTAAAGACCAATAAGAATTTTAGACCTGTTAATTCGTGTATCCGTGTCGTGTTCATGTATTTTGTCGTGTCATAATCGTGTTTAAAATATTTTATAATTATATAAATTTTGATACGTTAATAATTCGTATTATATAAATTTTGAGACATTCGTGTATTCGTGTCGTGTTCGTGCTTTTTTCGTATTTGTCATGTTTTTAGTTATTTTTTCCATGTCGTGTCCAATATTGACAGGTCTAAAGAATTTCCTTATTGTGGCCAAATCAAGACTTACCAATAGCATTGGACCTTTCGCAGCCCAATCTCTGGAGCTACCACTTCCATACTCAGCTCCAGCCAAAACAATGGTGTCATGTCCTCCATCTTTGTACCTCTGAAATTACAGATTGATTGTAAAGATTAGTATTGAATAATTTGACTGCAGTTAAAGATTATTATTATTATCTTGCCCAACATAAATATCTGGTGCTGATTAAATCGTATTTCATACCAATCAAAACCAAAAATTTGATTGTAAAACTGACGATTGGTTATAAAAATGGAAAATGACAAGTAGTGCTAAGAAATCAATATTTGTTTCTATTAAAATAACAAATTGGTTTTATAAGAAATTGTGGTAGACATTAACTTTGAAGAACTCACCATAGCTGCATCAAATACATAGAGTTTCTCTCCTGTAGGGACGTGTATTGTCTTCGCGCCCACTTCCCCATTCAACAGCTTGTTCACAAGGCGAATGTTAGCAAAAGTTCCCCGAGCCATCACTTCATCATTACCACGACGACTTCCATATGAATTGAAGTCCTTGCGCTCCACCCCACGGTCAAGTAAGTATTTTGCAGCAGGACTGTCCTTATGGATGCTTCCTGCTGGAGAAATGTGATCTGTCGTGATACTGTCACCAAAGTTCAGTAAGCAGTAGGCATCCTTCACGCCATGGACACCAGGAGGCTCCATGGTCATGTTCTTGAAGTATGGAGGCTCATGAATGTAGGTTGAGTTGGGGTCCCATGAGTACATGGTGGAAGAAGGCACTGATAGCTGATTCCACATGGGATTGCCTTCTGTAATAGCCTCATAAGTACTTTTGAACATAGCTGGCAGGACACTGGATTGAACAGCCTAAACAGCAGAGAAGCCCAAGCTAATTAATTTCATGCTTAAACACATGAAAGTTGACATTTAATCATTAATTTCATGCTTAAACACATTAGGGTGTCTACCTCTGCAACTTCTTCAGTAGATGGCCAGATATCCCTAAAATAGACACTCTTACCATCCTTCCCAGTTCCAATTGGCTCCTTATCGAAGTCAATATCAACCTGGAAAGTGGTCACAGTTAATCATTGATCATCAAGAATGATATGCAAAAGCTAATTAGTCCTTTATAAAAAAAAACTAAGAAAGAAGCAAAACTAAGAAATTATAAAAGATCTCTGCCAAAAGGTTGCTTCACTAAGTAACTTTGACACTCATGCTGTTATCATAATCCAAATACAAACAAACAAAACAACATTTGAGGCAAGCTGTGACTCATATTGTGGCTAATATACCTATTACATGAAGTAGAATTAGTTATTATACAACAGCAATTACCACCATGCACATAATTCCCACAGCTCTACTACTAAAATTACATTTCCGCACACCATTGAAAGCTCACAAGATTTGACTTGAAGCACAGTTATAGGTTGCATGTGATGCTAGTCTGTTAACATCCAACCAAGCAAATGAAATGCACCGATCTATCAGACTCAATGCCAGTATTCCAGCCCTGGAACCCAGCCTCCACTCTCCCATGAAGAGATTAAGTTAAGAAAGCTTAATAACAGGATAATACTTATAATATTAAATAAACTTATTGAAAAACAACTTATATTTTTTTAGCAAGGAAATTAAGTCCAGATGCACAAGAATCAACTGATTTACAAGATAACCATCATTAAGCTCCCCAACGTTTTGAGTTGTCATCAGATTATCATATAAAGAACACAAATCTTAGTAAATATTTAACAAATATAGGCATCACCAATAAATAATTAGATATTATGTACCGTGCCAGCTAGGGCATATGCAACCACTAAAGGTGGTGAAGCAAGGTAGTTGGCTCTTGTTAAGGCATGAACACGACCCTCAAAATTCCGGTTCCCAGAAAGCACAGCAGCCGCTATAATGTCTGTAAAATATTAGAATTAATTTAGATTAGTAAGTGAAAATGAACATTAAATTTGGCAAAAGAATATGATTAACACGTTAGAACATAACACAATATTTGAGTATTTACAAGCTTACAATACATCATGCAAGTTAAAAATCTCAATGGTACCATTTTCTGAAATAGCAGAGGCAACTGATTCATCCAATTCCCCTGAATTTCCAATACATGTTGTGCAGCCATATCCAACAATATGAAAACCCTGCTTGTTCAAATATTCTTGCAGCCCACTGCACCACATAAACCAGAATTAGTAAACAATTCTCTCATAATTATGTAGAAATATTTTACAAAAAATTATATCACTCCAAGTCCACTTTAGATACAAGTGGAAATTAAGGAATACCTCTTCAGCAAATATTTTGTAACAACTCCTGAACCTGGTGCAAGACTTGTCTTTATCCAAGGCTTGACCTGAAGAACAATTATTTAAGCAAATTTTTTATGCACATTAATATTAGCATTCATGTAATTCAAGGAAAGGCAAGGAAAACTGAATATACTGAAGAGAGGGTTTTTTTTAAAGAAAAAATGAGAGGGCGGTGGAAGGGAGAAAAAAGAGAGAGTAGGAGAGATTGAGGAGAAGGAAAGAGTAGCACAAACATATAAACATAAACTTGGCATACCTGTAAACCAAGTTCAGAAGCCTTCTTTGCAACAAGACCTGCCCCAAGCATGACACTGGGGTTTGATGTATTGGTGCAGCTTGTAATTGCAGCAATCACCACACTACCATGCTTAAGCTCTGCTGGCTGGCCGTGGAATGAAAATTTTGCTACTTTATCCTGTGCCTCTTTTGGCACAGCAAAGCCCTACAACATGGTAAGACATTCAGCAGAATGTTCAAAAGTTATAACAGAAAGTCAATCATACTGTTAAATTTACACTTTAAGCAGAGAAGTTCTGATCAAACTTGGTCTATTTCATTTTCCTTCCTACCTAATCTTATTATTTTATCCTTTATTTTTCTACCATGGGGTTCTGGTGCTCAAGTCAGCAGTTTTTTAGAAAAGCAGAGCATGAAGTTCTAGAAGATAAGAGATGTACGAATTCTAGAAACAGGGAAAAAAAAGAGAGAATTTGTCCATATGAAGAGTAAGGTGGCTTTCTTGTTCTACGTGTAAGATTCATGACAGAATTTTAACATCCATTACTAAGTCGGTGACAAAATATGGCAATTATCTTATTTAGAAAGTTATACCACAAGCACATCGTATGTAATCATAGATATTTGACTTTCAGCTTTTAGCCAGGTAAATTTTACTTTTCTTGATCATCATACTTTATATCAAATTGTTATGTGCTTTGTTCAACTAACCCAGGAGAAGTTAAAGAAACAAACTATCAAGCAATTCACAGTAAATAATTGTTTAATTAAAACAAGACAATGTGCACTAATGAAGACATAGATGACAAGAACTTAGATATGCACCAGGTTCAAGACTCACCTTGAAACCGACTTTATTATTAATACAAGAATTCCAATCAGCCTTCATTTCTTTCAAAGGAACCCGATCATGAGGTCTGAAAAGAATAGCAGCAGTTACCTTGAATTAGTATTTAGTACAACACATCATATTTAATATATACACAAACGCCAAAGAAAAACAAAGCAGCTAATGCTCCGAGTCTGAACAAAACAAATGAGAAACAGTGGCAGAAAAGACAAACCTTTTAGGTCCCGAAATACAGGGTTCAACTTCCCCAAGGTTTAATTCTAGATATGATGAGTACACTCTTTCTTGTTGGGGCTGAACGTATCAAGATTAGAGTTGGGAGCAAAACAAAGTAGAAAAGGAAGACATTAGACTAGTTATATCTAAATACAAGTAAAACAACTGGAAGCTGACAGGTGTAAAGGACAACAAGCAAAAATGAAAAAGGAAGAAAAGTTCTTGCCTCATTATAGTCAACAAACATGTTATTTGCACGGAGATATGATTCTATCATTGCCACCTGAATTTAAGGACAAGGATGTCACCGAGTGCTTCAATAATTGCAGATAAAGGCAGTTATATCATGAAGTAGAATACTCACAGTTTCATCACTTCTGCCAGTCAATTTGAGATACTGCAAAGTAACCTGATCAACAGGGAAGAATCCCATGGTTGCACCGTACTCAGGAGACATATTAGCAATGGTAGCCCTGTCAGCCAATGATAGTTCACCCATACCATCCCCTACAAAATTGTACAAAATTAAAACCTTATATAAAGAATTTGAGAGCCAGACAATTAAGGAACTAAGAGTAACTTCAGATCAGCCCATGAAAAGTAAATACCATAGAACTCAACAAATTTGCCAACAACGCCATGCTTCCTCAGCATTTGTGTCACAGTTAGAACCAAGTCCGTAGCTGTCACACCATTTCTTAATTTTCCAGATAACTTGAATCCAACAACACCAGGCAAAACCATGCTCATGGGCTGTTAATTTAAAATAGACTAATTAGAAAAAGTACAAATGATAGAGATGTATATTCAGGCAAATGAATGAAAAGAACAAGAACAGTCTTGTTGAAAGAAAGTAAAAAAAGAACAATTGGATTGTTTACAGGATCAAAATTATACCCATCATCTTATTTGGTTAGAACATTCACAAAAAGCAAACTGAAAGAAGCTAAAACATAGCCGCTTGATAAAGGCTACAAACAAGTAATGTGAGACAAAGATCACATGCACAAACAATCAAATTAACGTGGCAACTTAAGTTAAAAGAGACTTCACAACCCTGCAGCGAAGTTTTAGTTTCACTTTTAACTATTCATTTTAGCATGTCATATAGAAACATGAATTTGCAGTTATTCAACAGAAAAGAACCGTGTTCTACTCATCATTGAGGCACAGACTTTAACTAGCAACAACTCAAATCATCACAAACCAAAGTTAATCAACAGCTTTTTTCCCAGAGGAAAAATTTTGTTGGTCTATGGCATTACCTACCTGACCAAGCATGGCTGCCTCAGCTTCAATACCTCCAACTCCCCAGCCAGCTACTCCTAGCCCATCTATCATAGTTGTATGGGAATCAGTTCCAACCACGCTATCAGGGTAGAGCATGCCATCGGTGTTGAACACAACCCGACCAAGATATTCAAGATTAACCTGAAATGTTACAGTGTCAGCTCACTTGGCCACCAAATTCACATAGATTACTGTCCATGAAAAATTCAACGTAATGAAAAAAATAAGCTTCTTCGTTCATCACTTAGTAAAAGATTTGTTACATACGAGATCAATAAGGATATGTCCACCATTATGTCAAAAGTGTTTATTGCATATTGCGCTCTAATTCCCAAATTATACCTGATGCACAATACCAGAACCAGGAGGAACAACAAGCATATTATGGAAGGCAGAAGATCCCCATTTAAGGAAAGAAAATCTTTCCTTGTTCCTCTGAAACTCAAGCTCCATATTTGCTTGCACAGCATTTTCTGATCTTGTTACATCAACTTGAACTGAATGATCAATGACAAGATCTACTGGAACCTGAATACAAGATATTTTCAGCAATACACTATAAGGATAGAGTAAATAAGAAAATTATTACACAATATCCAGGCATTTTGTAAGAGGACATTTGGCAATCAAAAGTGCATATCATTGAACTGGTATCAGTTAGAAAATTCTAGATAACTTCCCATAGATCATATACACAGCAATCAGGATCAAAGAGGGGAAAAAGATGTCTCGCACTGAGAACATGAAAAAAACAGTTGAAGATGCTTGCATTCTAACTAGCAAATTGATATGATCTGTAAAGTTTTCTCCCCTGAATATCTTATTAAGCCAAAAATATGAAAAGATAGCAATCTTAATCTATAGAATCTAGAAACTGACCATCCTCATAAAATAGGAAATGGTTGGCAATATTTCAGCACTCTCATTACAGTAAATATTCATGCAAATGATGTAAACAAACGCACCAAAGGATTAATCTTGCTTGTATCACTGCCAAGCTTGTTCATAGCATCACGCATACAAGCAAGGTCGACCACGGCTGGCACTCCAGTAAAATCCTGGCAACAAAGCAGAATGGATTAAAGATAAAAGAAAGCATGATTTGTTTCTTTTAGTAAAGAAGTATATGTATATATATAAACTAGGTTAAACAAACACCTGTAAGAGAACACGAGCAGGCTTGAAGGGGATTTCGACTTGCTTTGGTGATGTATTTTCCCAGTCAATAATTTTCTCAACATCATCCTTCTTCACTTGGAAGTTGTCACAATTACGAATTGCAGATTCAAGCAAGATTCTGATAGAGTACGGCAGTTTATCTATTATATATACAACAGAAACAAGGAACATATATGATCAGTCACACAACAAATAGAAACTGCTAAATTGGATACAGGTATGAAGTAGTATATCATCAATCAAGTGAATCTATATTATATGTATAAGTTGTACGAGAAAATTTACCAATCCTTGGATCATCGAGCGCAGGCAAGCTATAGAACTTTCCAAACTCTCCGCCTCCTGGCTTGGGAAGACTTGTCAACACTGCCTTAAAAGGATGTTCAGCAGCTGAAAATCATAAAAAGTTAATTAAATAAAAACTCTCAGCTGATAAATTTTCAATTTAATTATCAATTTTAAAATACTTCATAAGAAATCTGGAGAAGAAAAAAAAAAGATGCTATATATATATATATATATATATATCCTTTTAACTATCTTTATACTGATTTCATAAAACAAATTATCGCTTTGATCCTGCAATTATTAATCGGCAAAAAACTGATTAAACTTTTAAAATCTGAGACTTCTCATTATTGGACCCGATCAAGCAAGCTGAGACTTTGACTAAGACCTTAAGTAATCTAGTTAAAGTAAATCAGCAAATAAAAAGTTGAATTTAAGCTAAATATGAGATTCAAAATAAAGCAAAGAAACAAACTCCGAAAGTATTGGAGAGCAGTACCCATAGTAGCAAATTTCCTCTCTAACCGTTCGATGACTGGATGAACGGCTCTGATCTGAGCACGGAGGTTAAGAGGAGATCTCCAATCGAGACGGTGGCTCCACCGCGGAACAGAGCAGTGGAAGGAACGAACGGCGGCGGAGGTAAGAGATCGTTGGTGCTTGATAACAGAAGGAGAGGCCTGATTGGCCGAAGTGAGGTTCCGAAACGAAGAAGGAAAAAAGCGAGTTCGAGAGTAAGCGGAAGCTGCTCTTAAGAGAGAGGAAGAAGCTGAAGATGAGGCCGTTATATACATGATGTCAAACGATCAAGATCACACGATTTAACGAGCACGAATTCACATAAAAATGGCAGTGATCAGCAAGCAGAAGAAGATAAGGGGGAAAAAATCAATGAAAGGAAGGAACCAAACAGAAATTCATGGGCCGTTTCTGGCTTTATATTATTAAACATGAATGAGAAAGCGAAAGGCGTGTGGAGAGAGAATGAGGAAAGACTTTAGGGCTGCGTGCCCGCTTTCTAGAACGGCTCTGGCCAGTTCAGAACTGGTGCCTCCGGAATTTCTGGAATTAAGTGAATGTGTTCTCCTGTCTAGCGATTTTAATTTTCATTCACCAATTGAGTTATGCCACGTGGATAATGTGGGCCCAGGTTTGAGAAGGGAGGCTATAGCAATTTTTCTTTTTTCTTTTTTTTTTGTTTGGCGCGGAAAGGTTTTTGAACTTTCGCAAGCGGGGCAAGTGCGTTTTGTTAATAGTCAAGAATTAATCAGCTGTGGAACATGTTTAGGAACAATTATAGCATCAACCCACTGATTGTTCCCATCATAAACAATGCCACATGATGTGGGGATCGGATGGTTGTCCAGCGAGTTACTCTGGGCCGGAGGTCTATGCAAGTGTAGCCAATTTTTTGGAAACTAAAAGGAGGTGTCAAATCAACGGTTACGATTCGCCATTGAGGAGATTGGGTTCTTTATTGAAAAAAAAAAAACTGGTTTTGTGATCGGATCTTTTAGGTGTGGGGACAATCACACGACGATAATTTGCTTTTTCTTTTTTTTTCCTTTTTTTTCCTACTGTAGCTGTTAATCTTTGAAAAATATTCGTTTTCAACTTTCAAGTAGTAGTACTTTTTCTTTTTATTTTTGTAATCGGCGGTGGGGTCGGACGTTAGACGCTAGAATTTTTCTCTCTTCCCCGAAGTTACACAAGGAGGAATTGAACTACCATCATGAGATTTGTGTATACATATAAATATAATATTAATTATTAAATATATCAAAATAATATTATATTAAAAATATTATATTAATTATATTTAAATATATCATATTTATTATATTATTTTTATATTTATATTTATTAAATCTATCATATTTATATTGTATCTAAAATTGCTTAATTCTACATACAATGACCAAACTTAATATGGCCACTCATTTATTTGTCCTACTTAAATTTGAAATTTTTTTCATACTCCTACTTGTTTATGCTTAGATTTAGAGTGAGATTGATTTCGGTGAAATTAAAAACAACGGTGCAGGTGAAATTAGTTATTGTGCGGTGAGATTGGATATTGTAGCAGTGAAATTAAAATCAGTGATTGGATATGTGTTTGGATACAAAAGTAGCGATGGCAGTGAGATAAATTATAGTATAAAGAAAAAATAATCATTAAGGACATAGATTAAAATGTGTATATATATATATATATATAATAAATAATTATAAAATATTAAAATTATATTTATGTTAAATAATAAAAAATATATTTATTTTAAATAATAATTAAATTATATTTACGTAAAAAAATTAAAAATAATTTAAAAAATAAAATAAAGTTTAAAAATAATTTTTTTTTTTATTATTTATGTAATTACTTATTTTTAATTAATCATATAATAATAAAATATATGTTTATTATATAATAATAAAATTTATTTTATTTTTAAATAAAAAATCATAAATAAAAATTAAGTTATATATTAAAAAAAAGGGTAAAATTGAAAAATGTCTTCAAGTTGAAGGATATTGTTTTCCACTGGAGCTTGAAAAACAAAGCACCAGCACAGTGAAATCATGTTCACCGTGCTCGAGCTTTGTTCTCTAAACGATAACTATGACCTGATTGGAGTCAAAAAGTGTCCCAATCGGACAGCATTGCGATGTCGTTTGCTTCCAAATGAAGTCTTGATTGATTAGATGGGGTCAAGCTTAAATAATAAAAAATTTACTTATTTAAGATTCGATTCGTCGAATCCAAAAAAACTCGAATTATTATTAAAAATATATTAAAATTTATTTTTATGTTTTTGTAATTAAATTTAAATAAAATATTTTTATTTATTAAATAATAATTTAAGAAATATCAGAATAGCTCGAATTTAAAATATTCTATATCAAGTTTGATCTTAGTTGAACCGAACTTGCCGATCGGACGGTTAATTCGATTTTTGAAAATTTTTATTTATGAGTCCACAGCTAATAAATTTGCTAATAAGTAATTCACTTTCCTTTATGGATAAGTATTATTTTATATATTATTCGTACAGTCTTTTAGAAATGAAGTTAAAATTTTATTATATGTTATTTTATATAATATATGAAATTATTATTATTTTTAAATATTTTTTACTATTACAATTTTATTTTAAAAAAATTATATTTTAAAGTCTATTTCAATAGTATTTTAAAAGCCTAATACTAATAAATTAGTGTTTTGACTTTAAAAATTTTCCACCCCAAATATTTATATTTTTCGAAAGACTACCAAGGGTTGGGCACTTGAATTTTGCTTTCTCTTTGCCAGAAGATACACAAGGAAGGAATTGAAGAGAAAAGTATGTACAACATTACAAGGTTTCGCCAACAAGCTCTTGGCTGAGTGGCTAAGAATCTTGGGGCATGAAGTCTTGGGTTCAAACCCAAGCAACCCCTCCCATTACCCAATTATCAAAAAAAAAAACATTACAAGGTTTCCCTGGGCTAACCTTTCTAAATATTAATAATTATAGTAATAGAAAGGGAAATTGATTTTTATATATTGCTTCTCAAACTCGAGTCCGGTTTTCCTCCATTAAAAATTTTCTTTAATAATCAATGAATAAAAAATAGGATTTGAAGTTAAATAGGTGTAATCTCCGAATAATCAATTAAAAAATAATTTAAACATTAAATATGTGATTTTAATATTAAATAAGTATTAAATATAATAATTATTTAATAAAAATATGTATTTGTTTTAATTGTATGGTCTTTATATATGATTAACAATTTAAAGATTCAAATCTTATCATTTACAAAAAATAATTTTTATAAAAAAAATTAAATAAAATAACAAAAAATTGATTTTTTATCGGTTAAACTGATTCATTGAATTTTCAATTATTTGATATGCTCCAGATTAGACCGATCACTGATTTTCGATTGAACCGATCCAATCGAATGATCCGATTTTTTCAACACTGCAAATAATGTTTAATATTACCTTAGATTATATATTGCCACATGGCCAATGAATTTTCAACGGGCAAGATTAAAAATCTTTCAACAATAAGTGATGATTTTTTTTTCTTTTTCGGTTTTATATCCATGTATCTCTTACGTAAAGACCTAACATTCCGGTTCTTTCATAATAAAAAGTTGGTATTTGAATCTAGCTTAGGAGGTGTTAAATATTTCATAATGTATTTGTTAAGACTGCATTATCTTTTTATTTTCATTTAATTTCAATAATGTTAGTTTAGGGTTATTAAAAATAATTTTATTAATATAATTCTTACTATCTAAGATTCATATATTTAAAAATTTAAGTAAGATTATAGCAAACAATGTAAAGAATAAAAGTATTTATGAGTTGAAACAGATCAGATCAAATTTAAATAAAAAAAATCTTATTTATTCAATTCAATTCGGATTCAAAAATTCATTTTATTATTTAAAACATATGTTAATTAAATCAAATACATAATCCGGTGAAGAGATATAAGGGGCGTTTGGTACCTTCCCAGGAATCACATTCCATGGAATGTGATTCCTGAGAATGTGATTATTGGGAATGTGATTCCTGGGAATGTAACTTTCCAGCATTTGGTATACATGGAAAAGTGCTAATTAAAATCCTGGGAATGTGATGATAATTTTCGAAACTACCCTTATCAAACAAAAATGTAAATTTTATTAATTTTAAAATTTTTCAATGATATTTATTATTAAAAAATATTTATACTAAATATTTAAAAATAATATTTTAAATTGAGTTACTTTTAGGATAAAAAATATTTATTAATAATAAAATCTTGAAATTACTTTCATGTAGTTAAAAAATTAAAAGGCTGGATACAAATTAAATATTATTTAAATATTTTAATGATATTTATTATTAACAAATATTTGTACTAAATATTTAAAAATAATATTTTAATTGGTAATTTAAGTTATTTTTATGATAAAAAATATTTGTTAATAATAAATTTTGAAATTACTCGCATGTAGTTAAAAAATTAAAAGATTATATGAAAATTAAATATTATTTAAATATTTTAATGATATTTATTATTAACAAACATTTGTACTAAATATTTAAAAATAATATTTTAATTGATAATTTGAGTTATTTTTATGATAAAAAATATTTGTTAATAATAAAATTTTGAAATTACTTTCATGTAGTTTTAAAGTTAAAAGGTTGTATAAAAATTAAATATTATTTAAATATTTCAATGATATTTATTATTAACAAACATTTGTACTAAATATTTAAAAATAATAGTTCAATTGGTAATTTGAGTTATTTTTATGATAAAAAAATGTTTGTTAATAATAAATTTTCGAAGTTATTCTCAAGTAATTGGAAAATTAAAAAGCAGAATGCAAATTAAATATTATTTAAATATTTCAGTAATATTTATTATTAATAAATATTTGTACGAAATATTTTAAAATAATATTTCAATTGATAATTTTAACTCAAATAGAAAGAGGATAATGTTGTCTTTAATATTTTTTTAACTTTCCAACTACATGGGAAAGTTACTTTCCCACTACTTCTCATGGGAATCACA
Organism: Fremontodendron californicum; assembly: GCA_030761205.1. Classification (NCBI taxonomy): domain Eukaryota; kingdom Viridiplantae; phylum Streptophyta; class Magnoliopsida; order Malvales; family Malvaceae; genus Fremontodendron; species Fremontodendron californicum. The sequence continues at coordinate 27,265,608 of JAULJL010000013.1, forward strand.
TTCCAATGCTTGTGGGAAAGTAACTCTCCAAGGAAAGTTACATTCCCAGGAAAGTGAACAGTTTTTAGCATACCAAACATGAGAATCACATTCCCATCAATTACTTTTCATGAAAAGTGATCACTTTCCATCATACCAAACGCCCTCTAAGAGAATTCTTATCTGATTGTTTTCTATAAATAGACGCTGGCCCTGGTCCTGGTGCACCAAGAGTGGACCATAGGCTGGGGACTCGCCCAATCAGGCCTCATCAATTCAGTGGCCTTCGGTCTTAGCTAAGCCCAAAAGAGGCTAGAACTAGAAGTCTGGAACCCTATTCTTCCTCTCCATTCCGCGCCTTCTGACCCTCTCTTTCAATTTCAAAGCCACCATTCCCTCCCTTGTTTTCCCGCTTTATCTCCCTCCTTAAAAATCCACCCTAATCTGCCAAACGGCCAAACCCTATCTCCCTCTCAACAGTCAGCACACACAAAAAAAAAAGCTTCCATTTTCGCCATTGCTTAACCCTCTGCTTCCAATCATGAATCGGAGAAGCCGTTCCTTAGCCAGGCATTCCCTGCCTCAGTCCGAACCTTTCCTAAAGTACCTCAAACCCGGCGCCTTAGCTCGCCTCAGAGATTCGCGAATCATCGCCAGATCACACCGAACCAGCTCCCTTTTTCAGATCTCTCCGTCCTTTCCGCCGTCTAACGGCGGTCTACCATTCTCCGCAGCCATGGACGGCTTCCCTTGCTTTGCGCCAACAGTGAGAGTGTACGGGCCCCGGTGTCTTCAGAGGAAGAAGCTAATCGCGGCCAAAGGAATGCTGTTTCTGAGTTCAACACAGTCGGCTCTGGATTTGCCCGATCCGGTTGTGGATTTGTTAACTAGTGAATGAAACTAGTTTAATCTGTGAATTTGAGCTCTTTTTCTTTTAGCCCTAGCTTGTAGATTTGGTTACTCTTTTCTTGTTTAATAATTCAAAAAAGAAAAAGAAATCAATAATAGTTGTAATCAATTTTCAAGTTTCCCTTTTGAATTTTTTATTTGCAATTTTAGACAGTTTTCTGACATGTTTTACGAAATTAAATCTGAATTCTAGCTTTAATTAATTAGTGAAAAATGAAAAGCTGTTTGGGAAATGTTTGATGAATTGGTTAAGTCAATTTATTACATGTCTCTTTAATCATGTTAGCGTTAATTAGGGTTCTAATCAAATAAATCTGTAATCCTTTAACTGCATTCGTGCTTGTTATAAGCTCTCCGTTGCGGCTGACATTAGCAACATTGTTACAAAAAATTGGCTTAGAGTGTGAATACTGATGAACACTCTTGATGCAAGGATTGTTAGACTGTGTTTGTTATGAGATATTATCAGTTTTGGAGGTCTAGGCTGTCTTCATTGTTTGGTCTTTTGAGAAAATGTGCTTTATAAGAGAAGGGTGGTTTTTGCTTTATAAAGTCAGTCAAATTTTTGGCTAATTGATGTGCGATCGCTTTTTCTTTCAATATTAGCCCTTAGTCAAGGGATGAGTCTCTTAGTTAAGGGTGCGGATTGTGTTTTTGTTGAGGGTTGGTACGGATCCATAATGGATTCTTATAGACGGTGTCATTGTTGATGCAAGGATTGCTAGATTGCGTTTGTTATGAGGTATTGTCCGTTTTGGAGATCTAAAAACCATTCTCACGATTTTTATCTTTTGAGAAAAGGTTAGTTGATGTGAGATTGTTTTTTTTCTCAACAATCACATCATTTTTTAGAACATTTATGTTTAGTATTTGCAGAATTAGAACCAGGTTTTAACTGGAAGAAATGTTGATTGCAGACTTTCTTCTTGTAGTTGGATGTCTAAGAAGTACGCTGAGTATGAATTGGCTTTCAGAAGTTCTGAGTACATCATAACCTAACTGCTTGTCTAAAAATGCCATATAAAAAGCAGGTCCTGTTGCGCGCAGTTGATCAATTGAGGGTGGAGCTGCTCTTGGAGTCATCCAGGTTCTTGTTAGCTCAGTTAATTTTAAACTATTTTTGATGTTTAGAAGTAGTAACTCAGTGCTTGGCTTGATAGTTTGATTGCTATTGAAGGTGTAGATTCTTGGTATATGATATTTCATGTTTAGCTGATTACTAAAGTTTGATATTAAGATCTCTCTGTTGTAGTGTTATTGTTTATTTTTAAACAAGTTTGCTATATGTTAGCAACCTGGAAACCCAGGTTGAAGGGTCTTTTGCATATGTTCATTTTAGATAAGTATTCTCATGATGGCCCTTGAATTTACTTTATTGGGTGGTTTTGAAATGTTTCTTTGTTCAAGTTTCTCTTAGTACACTCTCTCAGCTAGGCAATGGTTTGAGGTTTCTCTATGATCATTTAAAAGTCCAATGGCTGAGCCATACAACAGGCAAGTAGGATCAGTAGCCCTGCCCTGCCCCGCCCCGCCCCTCCCCTAAACCCTTATCCTAAGCGATGAATGGACTATGTTACCTATACTTAGAGCAAGTGTCGGATATGGGTATTTGATCGATATATGTATATTCAATTTTTTATTTAGTTTTTTTATATATTTAGAGGATTATACTTCCATACTCATATTCGAATATGTATCGGATACAGTTGTAAAACACGAGTATTTTAGAAAAAATGAAGAATTTGAATAACGTAGAGAATGGATTTCATTCAAGGTGTGTAGGACAACCATCAAAAGAGACTTGATCAACACCATTAGCTAATCCCTTTGATATGATCCTACTTTCTAATTCTGTTTATGTTTCTAATTTCAGGCTTCTAGTTCATCTATCATTAGCATAAGGTTTTGTAAATTTATTAAGGCTTCAGTTGGATGGTCTCCAACTGCTGCCGCCCATCTAAATGCACCTTAATCTGGTAGCATAAGGTTTTGTAAATTTATGGTTGCATTTGGAAAATTAGATTTCAAATAATGGATTTGGATTTCAAAAATAGTATAATTGTGTAGTAAAACACTTTTAAATATAATATTCATGATTATTTTTCAAATTCATGGATTTGTTGAATGCTTATGTAGTGGTGAATTTGAAATACCTATAGATATTTGTCAATTTGAAATTCATGTTTTTATACCTTTCAAATATATAATTATATTGAATTTTAACTAATGTATGTATTTCATTATCACAATTTATATAACAAATAAAATCTAAATTCAAAATTTCAAATTCATGCTCTCAAACATAAGGGTTCATGAATTCACCAAATTCTCCTCTCCCACCGGCAAAAACAGCGTCCAAATCATTGGACAAAGAAAGAAAAAGGAAAAGGAAAAGAAATAAATGCATAAATAAATCATTAATTATTACTTAACATGCATAGTCAAGTCACAGTTTTTCGTTTTGTTTTTTCCTTTCTGGGTTGGGGAGGTGGTTAACAGACTCTTGTTGCTTCTGAAATTCTAGATTCTAGCAGGCTTGGTATTAAGTATAAGGTAATATATATATATATATATATATATATTTTCTAATTAATTTATTAAAGTGGTTAATTAGAATACAACTCCAATTAATGGTGGCCAAAAAAAATACAACTCAAATAATACACTTTTTCTTTTTGAATATATGCTTATATAGATCAAATATTACAATTTCAAAGTTTAAACATTTTCCTTTCTTTAGCCTCTCTTTTTCACCCTTCTTTCTTACCTTTTCATTTTTTCATAACTTTTTTGTCTTTTACTTTTTCCAACTTTCTAAAGACTTCCTTCTCTATACTAAAATCCCATATAGACATGGTTAAGTAATTTTTTTAAATAAAAAAAAAAATCTAAACTTGCAATATTTATTTTGGTAGTGATATGATGGGAAGGATTAGAAAGTTATACCCAATTAATATTATATTGATAGAAAAATTATATCTATATATATATCTCTATTATATTAAAAAAATGATTGAGTTAATATCACGAGTTAATCCGACATCAGTTCAGTAGGAGAAAATACAAAAAGAATCAAGTAAAGTTATAAAATTAAAAAATTAAATAGGGATAATTATATTTTTTAATAATATTTTTAATAAAAAATATTTATTTACTTTTAAAAAAGCATCTACTCTTCTAAAAAAATTACCCATAAAAAATAGGGGTGAGCGTTCGATCGAATCGAGTGAAAAAAATTCGAGTTAGTCGAGTTTACGAGTCCTATTTTGTCAACCGAACTGAATTTGAAAATTTAGCAAATCGAGTCGAGTGAAAAGAAATTCGAGTCGAGTCGAATAAATTTATTCGAGTTAAAATAAATTTTCAATTATATTTAAGCATGATAAAACAAATCCTATTAATTTTCAATTATATTTAAGCATGATAAAACTAAATTTTGGGTAAATGAAATTGTTCAATTCTCTAAATCAAAATCAATGAAAATGTAAGCAAATGTCAAAAGTTCAAAGCTTATGGTGAAATTTAAATTGCTTACTCAACTAAAAAAATTCAAAAATTAGATACGGATACATGAATACATTTTATAACTAATATAATACCATATATAAATATTATTTTTCTTTATAAATTAAAAAAAAAAAATTGAAAAAAATTTATTTACCAAATTCATTTTAATTATTATTAATTTCAATGATTTTGGATCACATTACTCGTAAAAGAGAGATAGAGACCGGAGAGAAAGAGAAAAAGGGAGGGAAACAGAGGGGGACACAGTAGCAAAGAGTAAAGAGAGGAGAAGAAAATTAAACCCTAGTTCAAAACGACGTCGTTTTGGATTTTACTATTCGGATTTTCGGATAACTCGAACTGTGAAATTTAAATTCGAGCTAAATCGTATAACTCGACTTATTTATTCGAGTCGATCCGAAAACTCGAAAAACTCGGATAATTCGAACTATTTAAACCAAAATTTGAAATTTTAATCGATTTTTTCGAATTGAGTCGGATTTTGCTCACCCCTAAAAAAAATATCCAATTTTTACTCATTTTTTTTTAAAAAAATTACCCATTTTTTATATTTAATTCTTTTAAACATAATTTTTTTTTTCAAAATATATTTTCACTCACATAATGAGTGTCTCAAATTCTAGTTATATATAATAGGAGTAACTAAGTTAGTATCACGAGTCAAGTGACACCAACTCAATTAGGAAAAATACAAATAAATTCAAATAAATTATTATATCAAATAACATAACAAAGGTATTGATATCTTTATAATTTTTTATATAATTTTTATTTTGAAAAAAATTACTAACTTTTAACTAAAAATTACTTTTTAAAAAAAAAAAAACTACTCATACATACAAACCACTCACTAATTATTTTTTCAAACATGATTTTTATTATTTTTTTCTCATTCATCCACATAGTAAGTGTGTCATAATCTAATTAATGCAACTTTTAGATTCTAAAAATAAAAATAAAAATGTAACACATATTATTTAAGAAATTAAAAAATAAAATATATATCAATATTGTAACCACACTTATAAAATTAAAATATTTCAGCATTGAAAAAGTATGGTTTTGGTAAAATGACAAACTTTTGAAACATCTTCAATACTATATACAAAACTCAAACAATAACAACTTTTAGCTAAGTGGTTGGGGCAAATTTATTTGAATATTGATAATTTTTTTTTTTAAATTATCAATTTTTTTATAATTATTTATCAAAATACTCCGGTTTTTGGACGGATTTAAAAAAAAACCACCAAAGGAAGTTGTCATTTCATATGACGACTTTCTTTCATGATATAAAAAAAATACAAGGTAAGTTGTCATATCATATGACGACTTCCCTTTGTATTTTTAAACAAAATTTGATTTTAACAGTTCAGAAGTCGCCATATGATATGGCGACTTCCGAACTGTTTTTTTAAAATTGTAATTTTATATATTTAATTTTAAAAAATAAATTAAAATAATTTATACCGTTTTTCAAATTAAATTTTTTTAAATTTTAAAAATTACACCGTCGGAAAACGGTAAAAAAATAAATAAATTGTATAACTAAATTTTACAAAACTAAATTTAAAAAAAATTAAATTTAAAAAACTAATTTTACAAAACTAATTTTTTTTTAAAAAAATTATACCGTTTTCCAAACTATTTTTTTTTAATTTAAAAATTAATAACAAAATTTATGTAATAAAATTAAAAAATAAAAAAAATTAAATTGTATAGCTAAATTTTACAAAACTAAATTTAAAAAAATTAAATTTAAAAAACTAATTTTACAAAACTAAATTTTTTTACAAAAATTATACCGTTTTCCAAACTATTTTTTTAATTTAAAAATTAAAAACAAAATTTAAGTAATAAAATTAAAAAATAATAATTTTAAATTTTAAATAACTGTTAATTTTTACATTTAATGAAAGAAAAATACAAAAAGTACATGATTATCATACAAAAAGTACATTATTATAAAAATTATACAAAAATACATGATTATTATACAAAAAGTACGTTTATTCTAATTATTTATGGAGGAGCTCTCGTATCGCGTGGTGTTGAGCAACAGTGTCGAGCTCTCCTATTGTGTGGTAGTTGCACCCGTCGTTCAACCTCGTTAATGGCACGTATTCATCGTCGACCTTGACCTCGATCTACCGCCACTGATTTTGGTTGTATGTCATCCGCATGCTCATGGAAATGACCCACATCAGTCGATAGAAAAGCACTACTAGAGGGACCGATATGTTCTGCATCAACAAATGGAAACCCATTGTTGGAGGAGCCAACACCTAGTCCACCTATAAAGGGAATCTGACTACTAGATAGACCCACAAATGATGTACCATCAAATGCTGACGTAGGGGTTCCAAACTGATACATTGTAGTTAAATATGCTAAACTTGGACTGGGGGTGAGGAGCTAGTCATCTAACCTCGTCACTGGCGGTGATGATCGGTAACACTCATCAACATCAAATCCGGGGTGACTGATGGAATAATGATGTATGGATGCTACGCAATGTTCTGGTTGAGGTTTAGGATGACTAGATGACATCCTTGGTGCAGTGAACTCCTTCGCATGTGATGAGGCCAGTTGACGAATCTGTCAACGTTGTCAGTTAGGTCTAGGAACTTCCATTTCGTGTGTAGGAGGGACTGGATTTGAAGTTGGTCTGGGAAATGGTATACTCCTAACATCCTCAAACTCCAACGGTGGACAAACAAAAGGCCGACCTTTATTTTTATACCATCTTATGTAATCATCAAATGGGTTGAAATTATTACGAACAATGGGTAAACTTGTGGGAATTCGTTCAGAACGTAGATTCCACCACTGTATCCATTGTCGATGTTTCGTAGGCCAAAATTCTTCATGACGCCCACACATGTCAATCTTGTGAACTTTATCAAGGTTCACCGGTGGTTGCAGAATTGGTTGATGCATCCCAAATTGTCGCATCACCCTGTCAGTGTGGTGCCACTCTACATATGCAAAGCATATCAATATTGTGTTTGCTTTTCATATATTACAATTATTGTAGGCATCCGATAGGAGGCATGCCATAATTTCATTTGAAGAATATGACATCCACACAAATTGCGAATAATTATTATAAATTATTAGTTTCATATGAATTAAATACAAAAAGAGTTGAATGTAACAATCAAAACATTTACCTTATGATATCCTACTCGATCTAGTCGTGATCTTATACTTGGAAGGTCGATCGGAATAGCGGTACAATCTTTAGGATGACTCCACCTGTTAAAATGCATATAAAATCTTAATAGACTTATAAAAAATACAAGTTCGTATAAAATTAATAAAATGGTCAAGATTATTACCTGCTTGCAAGGGGTATACAGGCGAAAAATTTCGCGGAGTAATAAATGACAGTTGATGCCAAGCCCATGACTGCAGAAGCAATAAACATCCACCTATGTCATGACTCTTTGGAACTGTAGTCCGGCACAGTTCTCTATACAAAAACCCCAAACACTCAGAACCTCAACTATAATTTGCTGTATGCTCTAAATCACGAAGTAATGGAAGATTCATTAAATGTACCCGACTGCTCGATTTGTCGGGCATTAGCATTCCTCCAATCAAACGTAAAATATATGCTCTATCAGCTTATTTTACCTCTTCTTCACTTGCATATTCTGGGAGATTTTGAAATGACTGCAACCAAATTTTTTGTCACCATTGAGCCCTCGAGACACTCTTATGGAGGTACAACGCCCAATAAATTTTAACACTCTTCATTCCAATCTAGAAGGCTTGCACCTGTAACTATCATACCATCCACTAGTAGTCTAAGTTGAAGCGCAACATCTTCTAGAGTGATCGTGCATTCACCACACGAAAAATGAAAAGTGTGCGTCGGGTCTTCATCGTTCAACCAACGCACTAATTAAGTTCGACAGAAGCATACATTGTCGAATTTGACTTGCATAATAAAATTCGGCACTCTTTAAGTGGTCAATAATATATGGATGCGGATCTTCAAAATAAATTAATCTCGAACATAAGACGCGAACAATATCCTGTTCATAATTAATTAAATTAAATAATTATAAAATTATTATAAAAAATTATAACGAGAATTAATTAAATTAAAAATTATAAAAAATTTACTAACCTCTTGACATATAACTGCGGATATGTGATTCTTTTGCAACCTCAATAATGATGATAAAGCCAATTTTAAATCAACACTAAGAGATTTTGTATGAAAAAATGAAGAATCAACACTAAGAAAAGATTTGAATTTTTTTTTTTTTTATGAAATAAGAGGAAGAGAATTAGAGAGTTTATGTATGAAAAAATGAAATTGAGGAGGGTATTTATAGGATTATTTTGGGATTGGTGGGTTTGTGAAATTTGAAGGCAACGGTGTGACCGTTGCCTTCAATTTTATTTTAATTTTTTTTTTACCGTTTGAAAACGGTCAATTGTTTTAAATTTTAAAAAAAAATTAGTTCGTAAGTTGCCATATCATATGACGACTTTCCGTGTAATTTTTTTAATTTTTTTTTTATATCATGAAGGGAAGTTGATATGACGACTTCTCTTCTTCTTTTTTCTATTTTTTTTAAAATTTAATAAAAAAAAATCGTCATATCATATGGTGAATTTTTTTTTTTTAAATTCGTACTAAAAAACATCGATATTTTAATAAATAATTTAAAAAATAATTTTTTTTATCAATATTCAAATAAATTTGTCAAGTGGTTGGTCTAGAAGGGAATGTCCCCCGTCATTTAGGGGCACCACTCTACCAAAGGGCACATGCCTCTTTTTAGTGGGTAATAGGTTATAGGAACATCAATAGAGGTGCTCATGGGCCGGGCCGGGCCGCGGCCCATTTTTTTTGCCCAGGCCCGCCCGTTTAGGCCCGAATCACTGTTCATTTTAATCACATTATGACACGTGTCACGCTTCCTCGTGAGATGGACCCCCTACTTCTCCCTTTGGCCTTTGCTCTCTTTTTGCAGCATGCACGTGACTTAAAATGCATATGTCACATGATTAATGGACAGTGGCAAGATCTAGTGAAGTGCTTTATCCAATTGTTTTTTGCCACGTTGCCAGCTGTTTCCTCTTCTCACGTGTACTTGATTGTCTTTTACTATTATCCCATTTTGCCTTTTTGGCTGTTGATTAATGAGCTTGCTTATCGGCTAATCTCATGGTAAGGGAATCTAAACCTTATCCTATTAAAGTTTAATATAAATATTAATTAATATGTATAAACACTTATAAAAACCATTAATAGTAAATAATAAATATGTTCAAAGATTGAGTCGGTAAACTCGATTTAGAATATGATATTAAATTCAATTCAATTTGATTCGATTAGAATTATTATTTAATTAATAAAAAAATATTTAAATTTAATTATATTATATATAAATATTAATATAAAAATATTTTTTAAAATATCTTAATATATTTTGAATAATAAAATGATTTTTTTTGAACTTAACCGATCAAGTTTGATTGAAACTTGGATAATTTTTTTTTATTTGGATCTACTCGATGAACAACTCTAGTAAGTATGGTGTAGATTCCCATCATTTTATTTTTTTATTTGGATCTACTCGATGAACAACTCTAGTAAGTATGTTACCGATTTTACTCATTAATTCTCCTTCTATTGTATTCCTTTTATAAGTGAACACTGAGCAAGTATCATCCTTCAGCATGTTTTTCTTACTTTGACATGCAACTTGAATTTGCAGACCTGTTGGAAAGAATTACATTTTCAGCTGTTCTTAGGTTATTATCTCAGTGTCATTTATTATCGCCTTTGAATCTCTATCGGCTACTAGTTTTGAGCATGTGAGGAAAGAAATAAATAAGAGAAAGAGAAATAATAGGGGAAAAATAAAAAAAGAGAGATTAGGGAGATAATAGGGAAGAAAAGTGAGAAGAGTAAGAAACAACAGTTAGAAAGACAGATCTATTAGAGAGAGAATCAGATTCAAATATTCACACATTTAAAATTGAATGAAAGATAAAAGAATAAAGTATTTTAATAACAACCATTAAACCATACTTCTAATAAATAGCAAAGTCTATATTAACTCTAAATATAAGTAAAACCATAATAGTGCTATAAAAATGGTTCTACATCTACTAGCCGACAGAAACTTTTAATTTTGGTTGCTAAATTTTGGCACATATTTCTCCTCAAATAGTATGGAACATATATATTAGAGAGATTTTGCTTCCACAGGATGTCTTGATGTGCCCTTTATTCTTTTTCTTGTGGCCTCCTTGGTAAACACTCTAAATTGTGCTATAAGCAATTAAATTTACTTTTATAGATTCTCGAATCGAAATTTTTTAAGTTGATTCTGAAATCTTATATTTAATGCATCACAGTGACTATGTAAGGGTGGAAACTCACAGCAATAATAATCCTAAATTATGAATTTAATGCTTACTTTTATCCAGTGCCACAACAGGTGGTATTTTGGACCGATCAATTGAAGCAGAGGATAAAAAGCATGGAGACTTCTTGAGGCTGGTAGGCTGTTTTAGCCATTGTTAATCTCTTTTGTATAAGGCTATTCTACTATAAATATGCTTGCTTCCTTAAGAACATTCCATTTCTATTTACTCTTGAGATTAAGAATAAATAAGTGAACTGAGTAATATGTTGTTTTACATGTGATCAGGACCATGTTGAAGGGTATCTTGAATTGTCTGCAAAAACTAAGATATATTTTGCTACTGCTGTTGCTTTATGGGATGCAGCTTTTTAGGTCAAAGTTGATGATGATGTCCATGTAAATATAGGTAAGTTTAGCAATTTGTTTACTAAAAGTAAAGTTCGCAATCAACAACCAAAGATTAGTTTTTTCTTATAATTATCCTTTACAGAAAGATCCAAGAATTTACCCTCTTGTGTAGCCTTTAATCTTGAAGATCAATGTTTATTCTTATATGTTTCCTGTGAAAATTATGATACTTGTTGCAGTTAACAGTAATTAAATGTTTATTACAATAATTTTATTAATTCTTTGTCATTTAAGTCCTGATCTCCTGTAAATTGCTGCAGCAACACTTGGAGAAACTCTAGTTAGACACCGAAAGAAACCACGTGTATATATTGGGTGCATGAAATCTGGTCCTGTCCTCTCTCAAAAGTGAGCAAAATTATCTACATATTTCCATTTTCTTCTGTAAAAGAGTTTTGAGAAAGTATACTGGTTTTCTATGTTACTTGGGTTGAGTGTGAGTGTCGGATACGGGTATGTGTCCGACTTTTTTTTTTTTTTTTTTAAGTTTTTCCATGTATTTGGAGAATTCTTAGAGGGTCATAACCCCATACCCATGTCTGGATATGCGTCAGACTCGGACACGGGTGTCGGACACCAATACTTAAAGAAAAATGAAGAATCGGAACAACATAGCTGATTTTATTAATTGTTAATGGAACAGGGGAGTGAGATACCATGAACCTCAACACTGGAAATTTGGCGAGTCAGGAAACAAATATTTTCGGCATGCTACTGGACAGTTGTATGCCATTTCAAAAGATTTGGCCACATATATATCAATAAATCAGTAAGATCCTTGAGCCATGATTGTTTGAAATTTAAATGAAGCTTATGTTTGAATCCGTAGACCTAACCTTCAGTGTTGTCATTATTGTACTAATGATGATTATATACATGCATGATTATGTCAGGCACGTTCTACACAAGTATGCTAATGAGGATGTTTCACTGGGATCTTGGTTTATTGGACTTGATGTGGAGCATATTGATGATCGGAGACTATGTTGCGGCACGCCACCTGGTAAAGTCTTAAATGCTCGCAAATGTTTTGAATTATGGTAGTATTAGATTGAAAGAAAGGTAGGCTGCTTGTGATAGTTCTCTGTTCATGATTGTTTTGATTAGTTTGAATAGAAGAGATGATGTAATATCTAACTCAAACTATAATTACTGTTGGTGAGAATACTGGTTCACTTGTCATAGACAAACTGGCAGTGAGTCATTGCCCTATCAATTCTAAAACCTGGTGAAATATACTAAACACCAAAAAGCTAAAGTGACTAAATGGTTGTATACATCTATGTTAAGGGTGTGAGTGTCGGACATGGGTATGTGTCTGATAAGGGTATGTTTGATTTATTCTAAGTTTTTCATGTATTTGGAGGGTCCTTGGGGGATCATATCCCCATACCCATGTCCGAATATGCTTCGGACACGGATACTTCAACAAAAATGAAGAGTCGGAGCAACATAGGTGTATATACAATGTTATCTTTTTGCTTATAGGAAAAAAACTATAATGGAATGGAAGGTAATCTGAATTGTCATTTTGCATAAAAAAATATTAGTTATGACATTGATTGTGATTTGCTTAACCAAAGTATTATTTACATGTTGAATCTCCTGATGAGCTTGTATGATACATTCAAATCCATACTTCTTTTTTTGCAGAGGGGGCACATTTCTGGTGATGGCATTCATCATTAGTTGAAGTAAATTATACATAAATGTTGTCCCTTTGCATGTATTTATTTCCATATTTTCATAAATAACTATCATATATTTTAGCAACTCTTTGAAAGGTCATAGAGAGTGCTAAGTGTTACTACTCCATGTAACTGCCGTTTAGATCTCCTGAAAGAAAACAAATAAAAATAAACTTGTTGGTAAAAGTGAAATTGCTCCATGGTATTCATCCTTGAAATGGGACTCCAATAAAAATGTTCCATCATTCTCTCAAATCTCATGTGAGCTAAAAGCAAGGAAAGCTTAATGCATTTTTCCTTTTTTGCCTGATACAAACTATGAAATCAGTTTGGCCTAACAAATGGATCTTGAATGCAGATTGTGAGTGGAAGGCTCAAGCTGGCAACATTTGTGTTGCTTCCTTTGATTGGAGCTGCAGTGGAATTTGCAGGTCTGCTGATAGGATTAAAGAAGTTCATCGGTTGTGTGGGGAAGGTGAGAATGCTTTGTGGAATGCTACTTTCTAATAGGCAGCTTCATGTTCTTCCTAATTCAGGAGGATGATAAGCTAGGGTGATGAGCAACTATGTTACTCGGATTCGGGTGTGAGTGTCGGATACGGGTATGTGTCCGACATGGGTATATTCAATTTTTTCTAAGTTTTTCATGTATTTGGATGGTCTTTGGAGGGTCATATCCCCATACCCATGTCCGGATATGTGTCGGACACGAGTGTCGAATACGAGTGTCAAACACGAATACTTCAAGAAAAATAAAGAGTTATATCATAGGAGGGAGATAGAGAGCATTGAAATGGGGTCCTTTACAATTTTAGTAGAAGGGAAGTGTCGCTATAGGCTATAGCAGCCCGAAGAGGAAGCGGCAGCCACCACCAGCCACCCATTCTTTCCAGGCTTGAGGGCCAATTTGTAAGTTACAGTTCCATAAAGCTCATAATAAATGCTAAATATTTTTGGTATATATTTCCGTAGAAACATTCTCTTCTTCTGATCTCCTCCAACATTCCGAATCATGTGTTCTCGTCTTGCTAACATAATCTACCATGTTTGGTACTCAACGTGTTACTAAATAAGTAGAATTTTATTTTTTATGTGGAGTTATTGAATATGAATTGATGTCACCTTTCAAAGATTTGATTAACTTAAAATTAGGGTTTAACAGAAGGTTGAGAATGAAACCAGATTTTATGAGAGAATGGTTGTTTTATAATTGACGTTGGGAACCAATCATGTAGCCTTGTCTTGCAAAAGGTAAGACTTAAACAGGAATTAAGCAAAAATGATATTAGGAAGCTAGGAAGCCGAATGATTAATGGGTTTACACGTGAATCTAAGTATAAAAAAAAAAGATGTAAGATAAAGAAAAATTAGAGCAAAACAAACAATCTGATAGGCAATAAGACACTAGGTGAATAAATATTAAATGAGAAAACAGTTGTCAAAATTTCGAACTTGAGAATTCTGATACCATATTAAATTGGGTGATCAATTATTTTAAAATGATAAGAAATGACTCAATTATTATATTTAAGTTCAACAAGTACAATTCAAGAATCTATATACTATTAATTAAATAAGATCAATGATTTTATTAGTGATATGCTTATCGAAATAATGGCTAACAACAAAATGTTTATTCTAAAATTTCTTGATAATAGATAATTGTTGGGAATTTATGTGTCATTTTTGCGACAACAATTGATATAGGTTCTCAATTAGATTCTTAATTTCTTTGCCTCAAATTTGTTTGTAGGTGCATGATCAAGCAACATCTTTTCACATCTTTACTTTGGGATTTCTCCTACACGTATTATCTGTTGAAATAAATCTATAAACTCTGTCATAACGATTTTTTCGAACTGCTAGACTATTTTCAAAAACAATAGAGAATTGCCATCAATTTTTTTTAGTTTAAGTATGATTGGTCACCTATTAAAATTTATCTTTGAAAAAAGAAATTTAAAATTAATTAAAACCTTTTAAAAAGATAATTTTGAAATTTGTGATTGAAAATCAGAGAAAAATCATGACGGATTCGGGAGCACGGTTACGTATGGGGAAGGTATTAGCACCCCCACGACGCCTGTTAATAAAACGGTATCAATTAATCATGTGTTATTCTAAACCTCGATTTAATGAACCTAACATCGGTATTTAAAATTAATTCCCCTCTTATTTTTTTTTTCTTTTCAAAACATGTTTATTGATAATAAAGGAATTGTTATTATATTATTATTTTTTGAAAATGAAAGTGAACGTAAATTTTTTATCGAGAATACTCGTTAAATATTCCCAATACTTTTGGTGGTATTTAACGAGATCCTCTCACCTCGAGATATCTTAGGAATCATTACTATGACATCCTTCGAATTCCGTCGTCGGTAATTTCCATTCACCCTTTTCATTTGAATGCATATGACGCAAATATTTAAGTATGGGATGCACATGGTTAAGCATATAGTACACGGGATTAAATACATGATCATACGATTAAGCATATGAAGCATATTATTTGCAAACACGAGTATGGAAAAATATCGAGCACGTACATATTCGTTTTCTTATTTATTTATTTATTATCCCGATTGTCCCCACTTTGAGAACGATTTTTTCATATTGAAAATATATCCAAATATTCCCATTACTTGTGGTGATAATTAACAAAATCCTCTCACCTTGAAATATCTTAGGAGTCAGTACTATGACATCCTTCAGATTCCGTCGTTGGAGATTCGTCACCTGTATTTATTTATTTTTTTCTTTTTTTCAAGATCGTTTTATTTGCGTAGAAAGAAAATGTTATTTTATTATTTATTTTTTATTTATGAAAACAAATATGGATCCTTTATAAAAAAAATGTTCGTAAAACACTCCTAATACTTTTGGAGATATTTTAACGAAATTTTCTCACCCCAAAATATATTAGGAATCACTACTGTGACATCTCTCGAATTCCGTCGTCGACGGATCACCTTTCTTAAAACATTTTATCTTTCGCTAAAAAAAACTAATGAAAATATCTTTTATAATTGTTTCCGAAATAAATAAAAACTATCTATGTAAAAATAATTCCCGAATCACTCCGATACTTTCGATAATGTTTCAATAACTATTTTTACTCTAACCATTTCGAGGAACGAATGATACTTCGACCATTCTAAGAAAAAATCCGTTTTAGAGGATTTGCTTTAACGAAAATAATTTAAAAGAAACATTTTCATCCGCGTGCACCGGAATACCATCTTTGATTTTTTTTTTTAAGTTATAATATATCTAATAATAATGAAAATAAAATAAAAATATATATACGTAAAGGACATGAAAAATAAAAATAAAATATATAAAAAAAATCAAAGTATAATAATAATTATTATAATAATAACTACTATAGTAAAAAGGTAAAAAATAAATAAAAAAAATGATAATAAATAAAAAAATAAAATCACTAAAAGACTAAATAAAAACAATAGAAAATAGAAAATAACAAATAACAAATAACAAACACCAAAGAAAAATGAAAAATATAAAACTTACCTCGAAAATCACAAGAATTCTAATCTTGAATGCTCGGACTAATTTCCCGAAAGAAAACTTTCAGATTTTTTCTTATTTTCTTATTTCCTTTTTTCCTTTTTTTTTCCTTCCCCTGCTTCTCTTATGGTCGGGTCGGATGGTGCGGATCCGTGGTCGGGTGGCGGGTCAGCATTCGGATCCTCCTCCTTAAGCCAAAACGGTGCATTTTGCACCTGGTATAAAAGCCAACTTTGTTTCTTTTTCCTTCAGTTTTCAGACCCTCTTCTCTCTTTAATTTCCTCTCTCTCTCTCTCTCTCTAATTTCTTTCTCTCTCACTTGTCAAATCGGAAGCCACCGCAGGCGTCCCCGTCGTCGTCGCTTCCACCATCGTCGGAGCTCCTTTCCGGTTCTAAAACTAACCAGAAACCTTTCTCTCCTCTTCCTCTTCCCAAATCCTAAGTTAGTTTTTCGCGAAACACAATCGGATTGCCTAGATCTAGAACCAAAAATCTGAACCTTCCACCTTTGGTTCTTGGTTCTTTTTTTTTGTTTCTTTTATGTTTTCTTTTGTGTATGTTGGCTGTCGGGTTTGGTGTTTGTGGATTGATGGTTTTGGCCTTTTTTTTTTTGTATTGGAACCCAACCCTCTGTGGGTTGGGGTTTCGAGTTTTTATAAGGGATTTGGGGCGGTGGCTTAGGTGGTAGGGCTAGGTTTAGGGTGGTGGCTGGCAGGGCAAGTTAGGGCTGCTGCTGTTGCTAGGGTGTAAGTGGGTAGGGGTAGTAGCAAGTTGGAGTACGGTGCAGCGCAAGTAGGTGTAGGTGTGTAGGGCTGTAAATGAACCGGGCTTGAACGAACAGGCCTATGTTCGTGTTCGTTTATTTATTTTTGAGCTTGTTCGTGTTCGGTTCGTGTTCGTTAAGGATTTTAAAATTGTGTTCAAGCTCTGTTCGTTTAAAATTAAGTGTGTTCGTGTTCGTTTATTTAATGTTCATGAACAAGTTCATTTAAATTAAATGAACTTGTTCGTGAACACTAAATGAACATGTTCATGAACATATAATCGAACATGTTCGCGAACAATTCAAATTATGTTCATGAACAATAAACAAACAAATCTAAACAATTTTAACAAACAAATAAAAAAATAAATCAATTTTAAATTATTATTATTATTAAAATAAAATAATAAAATACAAACGTAATTAAATTAAATTTATTATTAAATTATTAAATTTAAGTTATTAAATAATATTAATTATATTATAAGTAAATAAAATAAAATAAACGAACATAAACGGGTTTTAAACAAACTAATAAACGAGTTTTAAATGAACGATAAACAAGCTTGTTCGTGAACATAAACGAACCGAACACACATCTGTTCGAACTCGGTTCATTTAATAAACGAACATTAAAATTATGTTTATAATCGTTTATTTAACTTAATAAACGAACAAAAATCGAACTGTTCACGAACGGTTCGTCGAACGCTCTGTTCGTTTACAGCCCTTTAGGTGTGGTGGTGGGCCTACTGCCTGGCTGCAGGTTGCCAGGGCCAACCCCTGGCTGGTTGCCTCTTGGGCCAGCAGGCCCAACTGGCCCTCTTGTTTTTCTCTGGGGCTCTGAAGCCCAATAATTTCACGGGCTGGCCCAAACTTCAAAAAAAAAGAAAAAAAGAAAATCAAATAATAAATAAGTAATTAATGAATTTTTTTTTAAAAAAAATTTAATTCTGAATTGGTTCTAAAATAGTTTTGACTAAAATCCTGCGTCAGAAACGATTCACAACAAAACGTTGAAAATGACAAATAATCAGATTCGATCAAATCGGATTGAATTTAGCCTATCGAGGATTATTCGTATAATTTTGAACCAGCTTAATTGAACGGGTGACTATGACAAGAACCGTGATTCTTTTGACACCCAAATTTACGCTCGAACTGTTCTCGACTCAGGACCTGACTTGAGAAGTGATTCGGACGAAAATAGGTTGCTACAAACTCAATTGGAAACTAAGAATCTTGCCTTTATTGGGTGCCCAAAATTTTCAAATATACTGCTTCCCTGTAAAGTTCATTTCTCTCCTTGGGATAGCCTTCTTTGAATTGAGATCTCCTAACAGATGATTATGAAAAATACAGAAAATAATGAAAAATTAAGGATCAATTGATTTCGTATTTCCAGTACCATGACAAAAATGAACCAAAGGATGAAAATAAACATATGAAACTGCCTCATGGATTCCTTGAAAAAAAAATAAAAAAATAAGAAGAAATGAAATACTGTTAACTCAGTTAAAAGAGAGTTTGATTGGAATCTTCCTGCCCCAAATTAAGAACAGTGTCACGTGATATTGGCACGGCTCAATAAAAAAACAGTCTCAATATTGTTCATTTGAGAACTGTGCTTTTTTTTTATTGAATCGGACCAATATCTCGTTAAAACTGATCATTCATGGAAGAGAAAGAGAAAGAGAAAGAGGAAGAAGAAGAAGAAAAGGATACACTTTCAAACTCCAAACTGATATTAATACTAAATATCTTTGAAAAAGGGCATGCAAATTTTGTAATGGGGATACTGACAGATATGTTCAATTTTGGAAAAGATTTATTGAGAAAAAATTGAGAGAGAAAATGCATTTTATTACAAAAAATCGTGGTAAGCATTGAACTGAAAGAGGTTGCGTTAAAGTTTTGCAACTACTCAACGACAAAAGAGGGTCGGGTTATTATTAATAGGGAGAAAGAGAAACAGTACAAGATTTATGAAAAAGGTTATTGACGTAATCATTAAATGAAACGATTATTTTATGTCAATATATATATTTTTTATTTAAATTATTTTATGTAATTATTTTTTTTTTTAAAAATCAATTATATAATACATATTACATATAATAATTAAATGATAAATATTTATTTCAGCAATTTATTAATGATTTTGATAATAAATAGTTGATTTTAAAAAAAAAAATTAATTATGTTACATGATCTAAATGAAAAATATATATACTGACGTAAAATAACTGTTTCATATAATTTTTTAATGTGGAAATGAGTTTGGAGGGTAACATAGTAACATAAATTTGAACAAGCGAATGGGATGTTTATTTCTGTTCAATCGGGCATTTATGGATCAAAATCGTAAACAGACTTTACAATTTTTAACATGATAGGAATACAATAAATATAATAAATATTAAAATAATATAATAAATACGATATATTTAATATTAGTATTATATTTATCTTTAAAATTATGATACATTTTCACGTAAAAAAGCTAAGAATCCTCGTACTTATGCCAGCATATATATATATATATATATATATAGCAGCATTATGGCACATCTCCAGAGTATGTAAAATCTTGATTTCTGCTCCTTTGCCATAGCCAAACACCAGTGTTTTGTAGCTGGAAAGCTCCTTCAAGCTCCGAGCCATGCTTCCTTCTTGGGTAAATTTAAAAAACATGCTATTAACATTACAATAATTGTTAAATGATTTAATAATCAAGAATTATTTAAAAAAAAATTAAAAAATTAAAAATTATTAAAAAAAAAAATTGTAAATACAAAATTACTCTTAATACAAAAATCTTTCTTTCTCCTTCTCCTCCCAAGTCTTGACAGCGTTAGAGGTTTTTTTTTTTTTTTTTTTTTTTTTTCTGACCCTTAATGAAATTGGATTTGTAATAAGGTGATGAAGAGATATTAAATTTTTATTTGTATGGTCAAAGGAAGCCATGCCAGCTATGTGGAATGAAGGATCTAAAGGCTCAAAAGTCATTGAATTTTGAGATTGTGGGAACGACTTCGTTCTGGTAATATTCAAAGTGTTTTTTTTTCTTCTACCTATTTTTTGTTTATTTATTTTCTCAGCTGGGTTTGTTTAAATTTTTGCTTTTGATTTTTGTTTATTGATTTTGGTAGTGATAAGCATTTAATTTTTCTTCTACTCTAAAGTTAGAACTTTACACAGTATTGATGAAAGAAGAGCACCAAAAAAAAAAAAAACTCACCTGAAGCAAAGAAAAACCAAAATAGTCGGGTGAGAGAGAAGGAATACGAGAATCTAATAAAAAAAAAAAGTTTTTCAACTCTAAAAATTAACTTTTAAATAAAATAATTTTATTATTTTCACATTTTTATTATTTTAAATATATACTTTTTGATATTTTAATTATTCACAATACTTTTTCATAATAATATCAACACTTAAAAAATTTTAAAAACTTTTAAACACAATTTTTTCAATTCAAATTTTTTTTAATAGCAATACTTAATTAATTAATTAATTTTTTTCTTAAAAAGAGTCTGAGAATAGGCATAGCGGACTTCACACGTGTCAAGAAAACAACTTCTTTCACAATACAAAGTACCAACCAACCTCTGAAAAAGATTGCTACTTCCACCTTCTTTCTTTCTTTTTTTCCCTTAGACCCAAATTCACTCTCACTCTTTTCTTATCGGTATGCAACATTCCCCTTTTTTTTTTCCTTGATCTCTTCTTTCGTTTTCTTTTTCATTTTTAAAATCTTATTTAATTAATTTATACTATATTTGATTGATTTATTGATTGAATTCTTTCCTTTTGTTTTTGGTTGCAGACTTTGTTGCTATGGCCAAGAGCTCCTTTAAGTTGGAACACCCTCTCGGTTCGTCTTCCTCATTTAAATATTTCCGTATATGTATTTATTTAAAATTTCCCAATGATCTTTTAATACCCAATTTTGCTGTTGATCTTGTGAAACCCTAATTTTTATATTTTCCCCACTCCAACCCTTGAAATTTTCTTTCTTTTATCTGGGTCTTTTCTTTCTTTTTTTAATTGCAATTTTTAATTTTTATGTTGCTCAGGAATAGAAACAATTTTGAACACCCAATTTAGAGATTTTTTTTTTTAATAATCAGGGTTTAGAAAAAGGGAGAATTTATCATGTTATATTTTTGATGTTAAAGTGTTTGTTTTGTGCCAGAAAGGAGGCAGGCTGAAGCTGCTCGCATTAGGGAAAAGTATCCGGACAGAATCCCAGTATGTCATGTTTGGTTTCTGTGTCTTTTAATGCAACTTTTGTTTGTTTTCTTCTCCTATGATTAGAATGTTACATTGGTGTTTGATTGTTTGGTGTAGGTGATCGTTGAAAGGGCCGAGAAGAGTGATGTGCCTGATATTGATAAGAAAAAGTCAGTTATTGTTTCTCTACTTGTTTTTCTTTAAGAACTTTCGATATTATTGATTTTAATTTTCTTATATATGAATTATGTATTTGGGTTTCATTGATATGTGTTGCTCAAAGTATGTAAAGTAATGGTGCTATTGAAAGTTAATTTATGCTTTGAAATGTAAGTCATCTCTTCTAGTAGTTTTTATTGCTGACTGTCCAAATTTATCTTTTGTTTTATTGTGGTTGTGAGTGATTATGATTACATTGAATTCTCTACACTTTTGAGTTGTTGATTCCGGTGGATTCTAACTGATGTGGATCAAGATTTCGTAGCTAAAGAAAGAGTTATCAATCATTTCTAGACTATGTTGCTCCGATTCTTCATTTTTCTTGAAGTACTCGTGTCCGACGCATATTCGGACAGGGTATGGGGATATGACCCTCCAAATACATGGAAAAACTTAGAAAAACTGAACATACCCGTGTTGGACACATACCCGTATCCAACACTCACATCCGAGTATGAGTAACATAGTTTCTAGATGGGGTTTTTGAGGAAGGAAAAATATCATAGAAACAATCTCATTAGGTGCATGAACTTGTAAGCTTTCAATGTGATCTAATGAATCTTTTCTTATATTATTTTTTAAGTTTGCCTAGTCTAATTTTCATAAATTTATATGCCTGCACGTTAGATATTGCCCTGGCAAGAGCAGGAAGTTTTAATATATGCTGTTAGTTATGGCAGCCAGAGAAAATGAATATGTTAATGATGTTTGTTAGGTAGTTTTTAATGATCATATCTATTTTCTATTACCGTTTGAGTTGACATATTCTGTTCGATATAATGTGACTATTTCATATTTTGCAGAATAAAGCATAGTCTAGGATAAGATGGTGTTTTTAATGTGGTTCGATGTTTTCCTGTTGGAACCTGATACTAATTTTTGAACGCCGAGTCTCTAATCTCTATCCTTCCCTGTATTTCACTTTTTTTCTTCTTTTGAAACTGAAGGTTCTCCTTTGGGATAATGCAGATATCTGGTTCCTGCTGATCTCTAATCTCTATCCTTCCCTGTATTTCACTTTTTTTCTTCTTTTGAAACTGAAGGTTCTCCTTTGGGATAATGCAGATATCTGGTTCCTGCTGATCTAACTGTTGGCCAATTTGTCTATGTTGTCCGGAAGAGGATTAAGCTCGGTCCTGAGAAGGCTATATTCATTTTTGTGAAGAACATTCTACCACCAACTGGTGAGATGAAACCTTTTAGATCTCTCACTCCTCTTGTCGTATTTCCCGTGTTAGCAGTTTTGTTAAATGGTGTATTGTCAATGTTGGTGCAGCTGCCATGATGTCTGCCATATACGAGGAAAACAAGGATGAAGATGGTTTCCTTTACATGACTTACAGTGGTGAGAACACATTTGGGATCATTGAGGCATGTGAATGTGATCAAGGGATATCCATGTGAATATGACTTGCAAAAAATAAAATAAAATTAGTTTAAGATGTAATGTACATCCTCTGCTGCTCTCTGCTAGGTCTAGGTGGATGTTTGCCTTGCCTATATTAGTTCAATATTCTCAGGCAAATGGCCTCCTCTGAAAGTTTCTTCTGAAGTTGGTAACTAATTTATATGAACTAAACAAAGTTTGCTTTGATATGGATGTGTGCTATGTTGGTTTGATTATGTAAGTAGCTGAAGCTTTATGCAAATTAGATTTGGCATCTTGATCAAATTTACCCTTGGAATTTCCTTTGTTGCATTCAAAGATTATCTGTAATCATCTCTCATCCCATAAACTTCATCTTTGCATTTCAACAAGTCTTTCAACCTATTCTTTTATTATTTTTTGTTACCTTTATTATATTAGAATCTCTTGAAATAATTAGAACCTTAATGTTATGAAATATTTCATGTTTTTTATTTTTATTTTTTTTAATTGACTAATGTAATCTATCAAAAATATTTACTTGAATTGGATATATAACAAATACTTGGAGTAATGCTATTTTAATAATAAATTTATTCACCTATTTTTTTCAAATTTAATGAAAATAATTAAAATAAAATAAAAGTTCATAATTTTAATTTCATGCCATAAAAGTTCAGGGCTTATTTTCATTCTTTATAAAGTTTGAGGGTTAATTTGAGTATTATCTTAACATATTTCATTATAGATATTAATAATACAAATAATAAAATAATTTATTATATTAAATTTCACAATCGTTGATGATAAAATCATTATAAAACCATATCAACAATGAACGTTGACAATGAAGATAAAAATATTAAAAAAATTCACAACCATTAATGATCAAATTAAGATATTTTTAAAATTGAATGATCAAAATAAAAACTTTTAAAATGTTAAATGATCAAAAGTGTGATTTTTTTAATATCCAAAAAATATTTTTTTCTTCAAAATTTATAATAATTAAGATATTTTTAAAATTGAATGATCAAAATAAAAACTTTTAAAATGTTAAATGACCAAAAGTGTGATTTTTTTAATATCCAAAAAATATTTTTTTTCTTCAAAATTTATAATAAGAGATAGCCATATATCAAATGATGTGGCAATGCTATTTGACAAATGTTAGATGACGTGGTAATGTCACATAAGTTAATAATTTGTTTCTAAAGATTGAGTGATCAAAAATTAAAATTTATAAACATTAATAATCAAATCATAACTTTTTATAATTTGATGACTGTCGGCCGAAATTTGGATTTTGGGGTCGGATGTTGGCTGTTGGATGAAGAAGATGAAATGGAGAGAAAGACTAGTAGAGAGAGAGAGAGAAATGAGAGGAGAGAGAAAATAGAAGGTATTTATAGGAGAAATATTATTAATAAAAAATTAAAATATTTTATATTATATTTTTAAATATATTTTTAGTATATTTTTAATATAATAATTAAATATTTTATATATTATTAAATATAAAACATTTAATTATTATATTATTATTTTTAAATATTTTAAAATTTAATACATTAAATAAATTTAAATATTATATTTAAAAAGAATATATAAAATTACTTTTATTAGTTATTATTAAATATTTTATAATTTATATTTAATATATTTTAAAGAAATTAATAAAATAATTTTAGTTTTTTAAATAAAAATATTATTATTTACGTTAAGGATAAAATAATTTTTTTGTATTTATTTTTTACTAATTCCTTAATATCATTTTAAGTATTTTTAATCAACCAAACAAAATAATAATATTTTTCTTTTTATTTCATTTAACTAACTAAACTATGTAATATAGGTCTTTTTATCAAAATATAGCTAAAAAAAATTATTTATCAAATACCGTTGTTTTCAGATTAATTCCTAAAATTCGTTTGTTTTAAAACTAGCTGGGAAATCGCCATCCCCCATGGCGATTTCCCAACGTAAAATTTTCAAAATTTTCAAATAATACCAAGGGAAATCACCATGGGGGGTGACGATTTCACTTCGTGGTATATATATATATATATATATATTACTTAAATTTAAAAAAAAATTGCAAATTTGTTTTTAAAATTTGTATTTTAATTTTAAAATTTACAAATTAAATAAAAAAAATTATCTTGGTTTGTTTTTATTTTTTATTTTTTTACATATATATTAAAATTTTATAAAAAATAAAATTTAATTTATTATTAAAATTTAAAAAAGAAAATTATATTTCTTTTAAATTTATATAAAAAAATTTTATTTCTTATTTAAATTTTATATAATTTTTTTTTAATTTCTTATTTAAATTTATATGTGAGATCTGTAACAAACAGGCATAAAAAAATTATCTTCATTTGTTTTTATTTTTTTTAAATATATATACTAAAATTTTATAATTTAATTAATTTTATAAAAAATGTAATTCTATTTTTATTTTATATAAAAAAAAAAATTTATTATTTTAATTTTATAATAAATAAAATTTTATTTCTTATTAAAATTATAAAAAAAATATTTCTTATTTAAATTTTATATAAAATACAATTTTATTTTAAAAAATGTATTTCTTATTAAATTTTATATAAATTAAAATTTGATTTCTTATTTTAATTTTATATAAAAATTAAATTAATTTCTTATTTGAATTTTATATAAAATTAAATTAATTTCTTATTTGAATTTTATATAAAATTAAATTAATTTCTTATTTTAATTTTATATAAAATTAAAATTAAAATTTTATTATTATTATTTTAATTTTATGCTGTAGAAAATATTGGAATTGGATTCTTTCTGCAATGGATGGGACTAATGATTTAGGGTTTGGGTTAGGGTTTCAGCTATTTTTCAGTGAATCAAATCCTGCCGAAAATATTAGAATTGGATTTCTTATGCAATGGACGAGAGTATTGATCAGATTTAGGGTTAGGGTTTCAGCTATTTTTCAGTCAATAAAATGCTACAGAAAATATTGGAATTGGATTCCTTCTGTCATGGATAAGACTAATGATCTAGGGTTAGGGATAGGTTTCAGCTATTTTCCAGTTAATCAAATGCTGCAGAAAATATTGGAACTGGATTCCTTCTGCAATAGATGAGACTAATGGTTTAGGGTTAGGGATAGTTTTGAGCTATTTTCGAGTCAATCAAATGTTGCAGAAAATATTGGAATTGGATTCCTTATGCAATGGATGAGACTAATAATTTAGGGTAAGGGATAGGTTTCAGCAATTTTCCAGTCAATCAAATGCTGCAGAAAATATTAGAATTGGATTCCTTATGCAATGGATGGGACTAATGATTTAGGGTAAGGGATAGGTTTCAGTTATTTTTCAGTCAATCAAATGCTGCAAAAAATTTTGGAATTGGATTCCTTCTGCAATGGATGAGACTAATGATTTAGGGTAAGGGATAGGTTTCAACTATTTTTCAGTCAATCAAATACTGTAGAAAATATTGGAATTGGATTCCTTCTACAATGTATGGGACTATTGGACAGTCCAGTACAAAGGATGGGATTTATCATCAGTTTTTGCATTGAATGAGTTATCAATTTTTCAGTCAATTAACCCTAGCCAGAAAATAGGAATCAGATTCAATCCTGTACAAAGGATGAGATTTGTCATCCGGTACAACATAATGAACCATTATAAATTCATAATACTGATGAAGGTTTACAATACCCCCAACAACAGTTTTTCAATCAGATTTTTTCTGAGTGCTAATACCTCATCATTCTCATCCTTCTATATTTCTTCTTTCTTTTGCTGAGTGATAATACCTCCATTCTCATCCTTTTTAGTTTCATTACTACACAATATGAGCAATAGAGTGATCGCATTGGTCTACTATAATGGCCAAATTCATAATACTGATGAAGGTGCTACATTTGATTGTGAACGTCCTAAAAGTTTTCGTGTTGATGAAGACGTCACATTAGAGGAACTGAAGCTGCAAATTCATACAAAAATTAAAGCTGGAAATAGAAAAAGAGTTTCAGAGATTAAGTATAGGCATCCTCTTGCTATTGGTGAAGGATGTGTCTGATATAGAACATTTCCACTTGAAGATGATGATGATGTCAGATGCATGTTTTATGCTCATACTTGAGTTATATACTGACATAGAGGATGTTCACGATGATTGTGGGCCTTCAAATGTTCGCACTACAGAAAACTTTCCCACAGAAGATGATGATTCTGGGTCGTTCTATGTTCACACTACATACGACGTTCCCACAGAAGAAGTCGTTCCACTATCTCAAGCTAAAACGTTTCATAATTCATTAATCTCACAAACAATTCCTACTACCCTCGAAGATGAGCCAGCTGGTGTTTATCCTGTTCTGCCACGTGGAGTCCATGGTGAATATGTTGGTGACTTTAGTGAGCAATAAGAGGATGCTGAATTAGTAAGTGATGACAATAGTGATTCTGACCCAGACGTCGTCCCTGCTGAGATCAACACTCATGGAGATCTTCCCCCATATGAGGCTGCACCCCATATGCATACCCTAGATCTGGAGGCAATGCAAGTGCCATAATTTCCTGAGTATGCTCATACATTAGCCACGCCTCTGTCATTTGATCCATCTACAGTTGATCTGTTTGTTGGGTTACAATTTCCGACGAAAGAGGTTGTGCTTTCAGCTATTAAGCACTATAACATCAAAAACTCTGTAGATTATAGAGTAATTGAATATGACGGACAAAATATTATGCCAAATATCTAATGTATGGAAAATGGTGCAATTGGAGAATAAGGGCAACTTTTATGAAGAAGAAACATGCATGAGAGATTAGAAAATATGAAGGGCCTCATACTTGCACATCGGGGAGGATTTCACAAGATCATTGCAAGTTAGATTCTAACATGATCTGTTCATGCATTCTGTTATTGGTCTAAGCAAATCCAGAGATCTTCGTTTCAGTTTTGATCGCTGAGATGCGAATCCGGTATGGATACATCACCTCTTATAAGAAAGCGTGGAAAGCAAAACAAAAGGCAATTGTTCGAGTTTTTGGCGATTGGGATAGATCGTACAATGAGCTACCTAAATGGTTAGGTCAATGCAACATTTCGTGCCTGGTACAATTGTGGAATTACAAACGGGACTTGCATATCACGGTGATCGACTGGTCCAGGGTAAGAGAATATTCCATCGACTATTTTGGACATTTAAGTCGTGCATTGAAGGGTATCCGTATTGTAAACCTATTGTGCAAATAGACGATACCTTCTTATATGAAAAATACAAAGGAACATTATTGTTAGCTATTGCACAAGATGGCAACCGAAACATACTGCCAATTGCCTTTGCCATTGTGGAGGGTGAGACAACAGAGGCTTGGTCATTCTTTCTCACTAATTTGCGCAAACATGTGACAAAACAGCCTGACATATGCTTGATGTCTGATCGACATAAAGCATCAAAGCTGTGATTAGACGCGATGGTAGTGGATGAAATCCTCCACATGCATATTCAATGTACTGTATTCGACACATTGCAGCTAACTTTATGAAGAAGTTTGACAATAAAGAATTGCGTCGACACATTATTAACATGGGTATGGAATCGAATCATAGTTATTTTATCTCTTATATTTCCTTTAATATATAAAATAATACTGAAATTCACAAGTCTTTTGTTTTTAATTTTATTAGGATACGAGTTGAGACGATCGAATTTTCATTTCATGTATGAGAATCTTCGTGGAGAAAATGCAGAGGCGGCTAATTGGCTTGATAGGATCCCCAAGGAGAAGTGGGCCCAATCATATGATCATGGAAGATATTATAGCCATATGACAATCAACCTAGCTGAATCTATCAATTCGGTGTGAAGGGAACGCGTTATCTTCCCATTATTGCTTTAGTGCAATCAACATATTATAGGTTGGCTGCACTTTTTGTTAAGATGGGGAACAAGCAAATTGCAATGATGGAGGGAGGGCACACATACTGTGAAACAGTCACACAGACTATGCAAAAAAATCGCAGGAAAACTAACTATCACTTTGTTCGTAATTTTACGCGAGCAAATCAATCTTTTCTGATTGAAGAGTTAGTTGATCGACAAGAGAGTGTTTCTGCAATGAAGTACAAAGTCAAGCTTAGTGACATGTGGTGTGACTGTGGGAAGTTTTAAGCACAAAGGTTCCCTTGTTCACATGTAGTTGTTGCTTGTACACATGTCCATGTAGATTGCATGCAATATGTGAACAATGTCTATAGACTGAAAACTATATTGAATGTTTATAGACATGAGTTCGAAGCAGTTGGAAATGAAGGTTATTGGCCTCAATATGATGGTCCAGAAGTGTGTCCCAATCAAGAAATGCGGAGAAATCGACATGGTCGGTCAAAATCAAGTCGTATTCGTAATGAAATGGACCTCAGGGAGAAAGGCCAACCAAAACGTTGTGGATTATGCAGAAATGAAGGTCATAACCGTCGAAAATGTTCACATCAATCTGGCACATCGGGGGAGAGTTCGCATCAACAATAACGAAATTACATGTTTTCATAACATGTAATATTTACATATTTTGCCATTAAGAGAAAATGTTATGCAAGTTTTTTTCTAATTATCATGTAATTTGGATTATTATTTTATATAAAATGAAGAAATTTTATAAAATATATTGAATAATATATTTTATTATATTTTTATAAATTAAATAAAAACATTAACATTTTAGTTAGATATGCTGAATAAAAAAATTAAAAATAACAATTAATTTCTCAACAAATTTAAAATAAATAACATGAAATGCAAAACATATAAATTTATATATTACAAATTTAAAATACATTATTCTCGTTATATTGATAAAAGTACATTTATTCTAATTATTGCATGGTGTATAGCAACAGTGTCCAGCTCTCCTAGTGCGTGGTGGTTGGACCCGTCGTTCAACCTCGTCAGTGGCACGTATTTGCGGTCGACCACGACCTCTTGCTGTAACCTTCACTGGTTTCGGTTGTATGTCATCCGTCATTTCTTCTGTATCAAAAATTTGAAACCCATTGCTGGAGGAGCCAACACCTAGTTCACCCATAAAGGGAACCTGACTACTAGATGGACCCAGAAATGATGTACCATCAAATGCTGACGCAGAGGTTCCAAACTGATACATTGATGTTAGATATGCTGAACTTGGACTTAGGATGGAGAGCTGGTCATCTAACCTCGTCATTAACGGTGATGGTCGGTAACACTCATCAACGTCATATCCGGGGTGACTGACGGAATAACGATGACTGGATGGTACTCCATGATCCCATTAAGGTTCAGGAGGACTAAATGACATCCTCGGTGCTGCGAACTCCGATGAGGCCGGTTGACGCGTCCGCTCACGTTATCGGCTAGGTCTAGGAGCTTCCATATCCTGTGTAGGAGAAACTGGAGTTGAAGTTCGTCCGGTAAATGACATACTCCTAACATCCTCATACACCGACGGTGGACAAACAAAAGGCCAACCTTCATTTTTATACCATCCTATGTAATCATCAGATGGGTTGAAATTATTACCAACAATCGGATAGCCTGTCGAAATTCGTTGACAATGTATATTCCACCAATGGATCTAATGTTCATGCTTCGCAGGCCAGAATTCCTCATGACGACCACGCATGTCGATCTTGTGAAGCTTATCAAGGTTCACCGGGGCTTGCGGAATTGGTTGTTGCATCCCAAATTGTCACAACACCTTGTCAGTTTGGTGCCACTCTACATATGAAAAGCATATCAATGCTGTGTTTACTTTCCATATATTACAATTATTGTAGGCATCCGGTGGGAGGCATGCCATAATTTCACTTGAGGAATATGACATCTACAGAAACTGCGAATAATTATTACAAATTATTAGTTTCATATGGATTAAATACAAAAATACTTGAATGTAACAATCGAAATATTTACCTTAGCATATCCTACTCGATCTAGTCGCAATCTTATACTTGCAAGGTCGGTCAAAGTCTCTGTAAAATCTCTACTCCTACTCCTACTCCACCTGTTAAAATGCATATAAAATCTTAATAGACCTATAAAAATACAAGTTCGTACAAAATTAATAAAATAGTAAAGATTATTACCTGCTTGCAAGGGGGAATATAGCCGAAACATCCACGCGCGGAGCAAGAAATGATAGCTGATACCAAGCCCATGATTGTAGAAGCACTAAACATCCACCTATGTCATGGCTTTTTGGAACTGTAGCCCGGCACAGTTCTCTATACAAAACTATCAAACACGCTGAACCCCAACTATAATTTGTCGCATGCTCTAAATCACGTAGTAATGGAAGATACATAAATGTATCCGACTGCTCGATTTGTCAGGCATCAGTAATCCTCCAATCAAACGTAAAATATATGCTCTAGCAGCATATTGTATCTGTTCTTCAGTTGCGTGTAATGGAAGATTTTGAAAGGATTTCAACCAATTTAGTCTCACCGTTGAGCCAGATATATACTCATCTGGAGGTACCGAGCCCAATAGATTTTAACACTTTTCATTCCAATCTAGCAAGCTTCCGCCTGTAACTGCATCGCCATGGACCGAAAATCTAAGTTGAAGCGCAACATCTTCTAGAGTTACCGTGCATTCACCAAATGGAAAATGAAAAGTGTGCGTCTCGGGTCTCCATCGTTCGATCAACGCACTGATTAATTCAGGTTGTATAAAAAATCGTCGAATTTGAGTTGCGTGATAAAATCCGGCTCTTCTTAAGTGGCCGATAATAGATGGATACGGGTCCTCCAATGTAAATTTCCTTGAACGTAACACGCGACGAGTATCCTGTTGATAATTAATTAAATTAAATAATTATAAAAATTAATATATTATAAAACTATAATAATTAAAAAATTAAACAATATAAAAATTAAAAAATTCTAAAACTATAAAATAACAAAACAATAATAATATAAAATTTTAAAATTATTTATATAATTATTAAATAATTAAATAATATAAAAAATAAATAACTATAAAATGAAAAAACAATTATAATTAAAAAATTAAAAAACTATAATAATAAAAAAATCAAACAATATAAAAAATAAATAATTATAAAACTATAAAATGAAAAAACAATACTAATTAATAAATGATAAATCTATAATAATTAAAACATTAAATATATAAAAATTATAAAATTATAAAACTATAAATTTAAAAAATAATAATAATTAAAAAATTACTAAAAATTGATAATGTAATACAAATAATATTACAACAATTTACTTACCTCTTTAAATATAACCTCCGATATGTGATTTTCTTGCAATCTCAATAGTGATGATGAAGCCATTTTTTAAATATTGTTGTAAAAAAAAATTGTTGGTAGAAAAAAATTGATTGTAGAAAGAAGAAAGAAAATAAAAATAAGTTGTAGAAAATGAGGGGGGTTATTTATAGAAGAGTGGTGTGTGTGGGGGAAGGGGATTTTGAAGGCAACGGTCAAGTTACCCTTGCCTTCAAAAAAATTTGATTTTTTTTTGTATTTTATTATTATTATTTTGTTTTAAAAGGTTAGATAATAAAATTTAACTAATTTTATTTTAAAAAAGTTTCATAAAATTTAAATAAGAAATATACCGTTGGACTTTTAAATTTTTTTAAAAAGTTTAATTTAATTTTTAGTTTAATTTGCAATTTTTAAAATTAAAATACAAATTTTAAAAACAAATTTGTAATTTTTTTTAAATGTAAGTAAAAAAATTATAAAAAAATACCACTAAGGAAAATCGCCACCCTCCATAACGATTTCTCTTGATGTATTTTGAAAATTTTACTCTGAAAAATCGTCATGGGGGATGATAATTTTCTAACTAGTTTTAAAACAAGCGAATTTTAAAAATTAATAAAAATAATGATATTTTGATAAATAATTTTTTTTAACTATATTCTGATAAAAAAATCATGTAATATATATATATATATTATTTTTACCGAATAATTATTTTATTTCAACGAACTAAGCGTATTGTTGGTGAATTAAAATTAAAGATAGAAGCATAATCTCAAACCAAACCATACCAAACCCTGTCTACATCTACATGTCCACAAACGTCAAAATCAACCGTGTTAAGTAGCTCAAAAATCAATAGATAATAACATCCTCTCTCTCTCTCTCTATATATATATATATTGTTTTGTTTTATCTGTTTTTTAACATAATAAGTTTTACTAAATTGTTATCATATCTGCTAAAAGATTTTGTAATTAAATTATATATTTATTTATTATTTTTTATCAATTAATTATGAAAAATTATATTTTGATCATTAATATTTTTTAAATTTAATTTTTTATTACACAATTGTTATTTGACATGACATTATTATATCAGACATGACATTCATTACGTGATATTATTATTATTTTTTGAATATTTAAAAAGGTTAATTTACATGTTTAATTACTTAATATTTTAGAAAATTTTATTTTGATCACTCAATTTTAAAAAATTCATAATTTGATCACAAATATTTATAAAATTTAATATAATAAATTATTTTATTATTTTTTATTACCTATATTCTAATAAGATAATACTTAAATAAGATCTCAAATTTTATAAAAAAATAAAAATAAACTTTTGATTTTATATTGCATGAAATTAAAATTATGAACGTTTATTTCATTGTAATTAGAATTTTAATGTTATAAAGTATTTCATATTTCTTTAAAAAAAAATTAATTGACTGATGTAATCTATTGGAAATATTTACTTGAATATATTTGGATGAATTGGATATATAACAAATACTTGAAGTAATGTTATTTTAATAAATAGATTTATTCACTTATTTTTTCAAATTTAATGAAATACAATAAAAGTTAAGAGCTTATTTTCATTTTTTTTATAAAGTTTGAGGGTTAATTTGAGTATTATCTTAACATATTTCATTATAGATATTAATAATAAAATAATTTATTATATTAGATTTCACAAAATAATGAAATTGTTATATAGTCATATCAACAATAAAAGTTGACAATGAAAACCAAAATATTAAAAAAATTCACAAACGTTAATGGTCAAATTAAGATATTTTCAAATTTGAATGATGAAAATAAAAATTTTTAAAATGTTAAATGACCAAAAGTGTGACTTTTTAATATCCAATTTTTTTTTTTTTCAAAATTTATAATAACATATGACGATATATCAAAAGATGTGAAAATGTTATGTGACAAATGTCAAAATTTAAGTATGATATTAACATCATATATGCTTGTCCAAACCCGGTCCGGCTCGAAATATGGGCTTCAGATTCTGCTCTAACCTGCCCATATTTGTAAAATGGATAATCCAACCCCGTTTAGACCAGCCCATATTTTTTTTTTTAAATTAAACGAATATTCTTATTATTATTTAACTTTAGTAATTTTATTTATTTATTCTTTTTTTTAAGTTTTAAAACATGGATAACTTATCATATTTTTAAATGTTTACATTATAATATTATAGATATTTATTTTTTATATGATATAAATTACATAATATATAATATAAATGAAAAATCATCGGACTCGAGTCTTGATTGTTGGAGCCAAGCCCCGACCCATTTTTTAAATGGGCCTCATCTTTTTGTCAAAACCCATATTTCAGACTTAATATTTTTGTCCAAACACTTCAAAATATAGATAAACTTTTGGGTTTGGACGGATAGCATGGCCCTTGAGTAGGTCTAGTAATGTCACGTATAAGTTAATAGTTTGTTCCTAAAGATTGAGTGATCAAAAAATTAAAATTTATAAACATTAATAATCAAATCATATCTTTTCATAATTCGGTGATCTAACCTAAAATAACCAAACTTAATTGACTAGTTTACCTTTGATCACTGTATTATTATTTATTATTTATTACCTTTCAAATCATAGCTTGCTCCATCATTAATCCCCTTCCATTCAACTCTATAAATACCAAGTATTCCACCCCCCCAGAATTATTGTTTATATCCACAATTTGCAGCCATTGATCCTCTCACTCAACTAGCTCTAGCTTCCAGCCCTAATTTCCTCACCCAACTGATCATCCACCATGTTGTATTGCATTCTTTTGATTGTAAACCATTTGAAATTGGCCTGGAACTTGTTGCTTAACTATTCCTTGTTCCCTAACATTTACAACATGCAGGAATATCCACCGCAGCACTTTCCTGGCCTTGCTGATCAACAACAACAGAACTGCTTTGATGATGATGATGATGATGATGATGATGATGATGATGAAGAAGAAGAAGAAGCTTGTGCTGTTTGCCTAAGCAAAATAGAAGAAGGTGATGATGAGATTAGAGAGTTGAGATGTAATCACCTATTTCATAAGGTTTGCTTGGATAGATGGTTTGGTTATAGCCATTCTACGACTTGTCCCATTTGCCGCACTTTCTTGAGTCCTTATAAACTAGTCGCCGGTGTTGAAGTGCTAACCTTTAACTATTGCACTTTCAACTCCAACCGCCGCGATAACTGGTGGCTGTGCTAGCTTGAAACCTCAACTTCTCAACTTTCCATTACTACTTAGTCGAGGGAATGCAAATTATTGGACAACTTCAAAAATCAAAGCCCCCTTCTCTATTAAAAAAAAAAAAAAAAGACATTAACATATATATATATATATATATATATATATATATATATATATGCCTCACTCTAGGTTTTGAGGAATAGTCTATAATTGAACAAGCTTGTACCCAAAAAAATATGTAAGATATATATATATGGATTTATATTTGATGTATTATCAGTGTTTATATTTATAAATTATAATGAATCAGATGATGTTACCTATTAATAAATAAAGTGATCTGTATTATTTTTAAAAACTTTAAAAATTTTATAATTGTTTACTAATGAAATAGTATCACGTGATTCACTAATAGTGTATAAATTTATATATTGACAGTATATCAAATAAAAATATTATATATATATATATATATATAAACTTAGTTTATTGCTCTTGTTTTATTAATGGTTACTTGCTGAGGTAGCGCAAGAAAATACTCTTTAAATTTACAAGCTCTACTTATTATATCACATCTTTTAAGAAGTATAGATTTAGATCAGTCTTACATACATTTGTTTTAATTATTTATCCATTTTAACGGAATACTAATTATAATTCAAAATATATAATTATATATGAGTCTGTTTTTTTTTTTTTTTTTATATATCATTGGTGACGTTTTAAAATTTTATAAGTAGGGTTAAAAAATTGAAAAGTATTTTTTGTTATATTAATTTTTTTAATATTTTTAACTATATCCTACCGATCCTACTAAATCTAAAAACTTTACTAACAATGTATCAGATAAATTTTCATTATATATATATATATATATATTATTTCTTGTATTTTTTTTTTTTTTAAATGTGAAACTTGGTCTATACAATAGAAGGTTTTTATCCCATAATCTTAAGTCCCCCTCCCCAGGACCCCAACAAAACTTCCACCTTGGAAGTTTAAACTCTAACATTTATGTGTTATAGATAGGTAATCTTATTCTTCTCTCAAATTCAATGATAAAGTAATTCTTAATTGTCTTCAATAATAACAAAAGCAAAAAATAAAAAACAAGGGGGAAAATTTGTTATAGTATGGTTAGTGTGTATATATATATATATATAGTATTTATAAATCATAATTTGTCATCTTATCAAACTAATTAAATCTGATTATATACTTTTTGAAATCTCTTATTAGGATTTTTTTTTAAATGTTTTTTTTTGGTAAATTATAAAAGGAAAATCTTATTGTTTGAGGTCAAATAAACTTGCCTCATAAAGTTTCAAAACTAACACTTTACCATCGTCGTAATTCTTTTATTAATTTTTTAAAATCAACATTGTTAAAAAAATGTATATATCTATATATGATGTAATTAGAGAGGAAGGGACTGGAAATTTAAAGAAAAATAAATGGTGACAGAAAAAAAATAACTTTAATATTAACTAAAAATTTGAATATTATCCACTTAATTAAGAAACCATTTACACAAAAATAAGAAATTGCGAAAAAAGAGCATTGGAATGTTCTTAGTTCTTGAATATTCAGATAATAAAAAAGAAAAAATAAGTAATAATAATAATATTGAGTATGAATTCCATTGATCAGTTTCCCTTGATCTAACAACCCAAAATTCAATTATTTCATCATCAAATGATCTTTCAAATTGATCAAGATTCTCTCATTTAAAAACATAAGATATAAATAGGGATATAAATCTGTAAATATTTCTCTTTGTAGGACATGGGGTATAAGCCATAACTGAATATATGTAAGGCTATACCAATGATGATCATGTAGCAGATTTTTCTGCTTTCTTTTGAAGTTGGAATACAAATTTCAATTATCAAAAAAAAAAAAAAATTTATTAAGTACAAATCTCTGTCTTCAAAAATCAAATGAAAATATAATAGAAGAGTCAAATCATAAGTGAAAATAAACAATATGTAAACAAAAGGTGACCAAATAGGTTATGGGTGACCAAATAAGTTAAGTGTGACCAAATAAGTTTTGTGTTCACTTCTATGATTGACACTTTCATATTTTACTTATCATCAGTTTTCTTTCTTTATGTTCATACTACAAGATCAGTTAGATTTGATCAAAGCAATGAAAAATAATAGGTTAAAATAATTTTAAAAACTCATAAATTTTATCATTTTTTTAATATAAAGTAAACTGCAACCTAAAGATAAGAGAAGAAATTAAAAATGTTGAGATTCGAATTCTAATCTTACTGAAAAATGATTACATGAATCAACTGATATAAACCCTAAATTCAAATCCTTATACTTTTATCGCATTCCATAGATCCTTAATCTTTAATTTACATTCAAATAAATCATTAATGTTAATTTATAATAAATCCTTAATTTTTAATTTATGCATAAATAAATTTTTAACATAAATCAATATTTTTATTTAAAATTAAAAACTTATTTAAATTTAAATAAAAAAATAAATTTATTTGACTTAAAAAAAATAGATTCATGTAGATTTTTTCTTTTTTTACGATTCCTTTTCAATCACCCAAAATTAAAAAGAAGAAAAAAAAAAAAAACGTGTGGCTGCTCTCACTGGGCCGCCTGAGTCCCATTCTACTTTCATTATAGGATTAGTACAGTAAGGGGTCCATTCCTTAACATGTTTCTAACGTTTTTAAATTTAGGACTTTACAGTCCGCCAGTTTCTCTTGAAATCATGGATAAATTATAACCGCAAATTTTAATTAATGATAAAGTATTTTATTTAGATAAAAAATTAATCAATTTTAATTAGAAAAATTAGTGGTAGTAGCAAAGGATTTTCCTTAAATTTATTATATTACCCCTCATTTAAATCAATTTTTGGTTGAAAAGAAAGAACTGACAAGAAGATTTTCTTTTTTTCTTTTTAGATTGGAAACAAGAAATTAACACATAAATCAAAACTCACCATCTTATCTAATAAATTAGGACGGTTGTCTTTTCACTAAGACTTCATTTGATTTTAAATTTTAATAATTTTTTATTAACTTAAAATCAAATCATTAACTAATTTCTTTTCCCATAATTATATATGTGAAAATTGACAGTTGGTTAATTTTCAATGCATTGAAATTTGAAAGAAAATATTGGTTTATTAATAACTTTTAAAAAATATGCCTAGGACACTCAATAAAATACATAACATATTACATATGAGCACTTGTAAGCAAAACCCAAAAATAAAATAAAAATTAATCAATATCTAATGAAATTATTAAGATGGTATTAAAAATAATATATAAGAAAAATATTAATCAATATCTAATGACATTGGTTAAGATAATATATATATATAATGAAATTAATATATTACTTTTTTTTTAAATTCAATAAAAATAATATATTAAATGCAAAAGAAATTTTCAAAATAATAAATTAATAATTTTTAACTAGTGCCTATAAGTAGGCCTCTCCAAAGACTATGCTACCCACCCGATTCAACTTGAATTGAACTGGACCTAGACAATTTTTTTTTTCACCTATGGCATTGATTAAGATAGTATTAAAGAAAAAAAATATATAAGAAAAATATTAACCAATGCTTAATTGTACTGGTTAAGATGATTTTTATAAAAAAAAAATAAAATTAATATATTACTTTTTCTATAATTCAATAGAATTAATATATTAAATGTAAAAAAACTTTTTCAAAAAAATAAATAAATAATTCTTAATTGGTGCCTATAAATAAACATGTCCATGGGCCAAACTATCTACCCAACCCGACTTAAATTGGGCTATACCTAAACAAGGTTTTTTTCAATTCGGGCCGGCCCAACCCAACCTAAATTGCTTTTCATCTAATAAAAAATATTTTTTATTTAAAATTAATTATAAAATATATAAATATTAATATAAAATTTCATTTTTTTATATTTTAATATTTATGAACAGTATAAGAGAAGGAAAAAAAATCAAACCATGACCCGACTCATAAACAGGTCTACCTATAAGCACCGGCTAAACGGAGCCAAAATATAATTATTGAATTACTTTTTTTTTTTTAATTCAATAAAAATAATGCTTTTTAAATCAATAATTAAATAATTCTTAACCAGTGTCTATAAATACCAATTAAAAGAACTCAAATAATAATAATAATGACAAACAAACCTTAAATGTTCAATGCACTTATAAATTTCGGAATGCCCCCTGAATCTCCCCTGCACTCCAAAGCACATATGAGAAGAAATATCAAATGCAAGCCTACTTTTCTTGCAAATTAGTAAGGTGATCAAAAGATAATGAACGGTTCTTTTTTCCTTTTTATATATAATGGATTTTGTCCATAATCACAAATAGTTAACAAGGAAGAGAAAAAGATTTCATATCCTTCTTATGCACTGTAAATCATGAAAAGTGCAGAAGCAAAAGAGGCTGACAACGTAAAACAATCTAGTTCAGCACACATGCAGTTAGGTTGATTTAATAATCCAGTATGACTGACCGGGTGTACAACTGTGCAAGCTAGGCATATCCAACACAGGAATAGATCATAATTATTAGTTATTGAAAGAATCAAACTTAAACCCAACTAGCATCAGGTAGCAAGGCCTCTCTTGATATAAAGCTCAAGAAACTCTAAATTAGTTATGTAGGTAGGGATAATGGTATTATATGGAGTAGAATTAACAAATGAGGATCAGGCCTACTCTGATGGGATGTTAAATTATTTTGGTACCAAATTTAAATCAACCAACAGTCAGTGGCCAACTGAAATATAAGACTGGTACAAGCCCAAAACTTAACTGATTTAGAATAATACAAACATACAAGCCTTGTGGCCAGCAACTGCATCCACGAACTAAAATGCAAGCAAACTGAGTGTTGTGGCTAAATTTGAGGGCTAAGGAAAACAAAGGAACTTATGCTAATAATTGTGGATATTAACTGAGTTGGTATGAGATTATGATTGTGGTTATATATATTAGGAGATATAGGTTGGTGCTGTCAAGGGGATCAGAGAAGTATGAAAAAAATGGTAACAGATTGTCCCCTCTACATTCCTAGTCCAACTAAGAATTAGACTCCAAATAGAAGATAGATTAGTACTAAACAACATTTAGACATAGATTAAATCCGTAACTAATAACAGTTGAAGGTTCAAACTAAGACGCAAAATATTACTGCCAAGGCCATTCCAGCAAAGTCATTAATTACTAAAATTTCCTTAACTGTTACGAGAAAATAAATCCTGCAACTTACAACCTAAAGAAACATAAAATTAAGACTCAATATTGTCTAAAGACAATCTATTCAAGCCCCCAAGGAAGCTCCACATAATTAGACATGCCAAATTAAGACTTGGAGAGAGAACTTGGGTTTAATTAAATTTTTATAATTTTTTATGTTTTATTCGTTGAATCGCATTAGAACCAGTCCTAAGACACCTTTTAAACACTAACGTGACTGCTGCCAAAGAAAATGAACTAATTACCATGAAATTTCACAAAAATATTGATTTGTTTGCATCAGAATGAACATGCAAACAGAGATTGATATAAATTCACCATTAACCTTCCTTTAACAAATTCCCACTTCACATTACTTTGTTTCCTTGCTAAAAGTGGGAATGTGCACAGAAACTTGCCTTGTTGTTTGGTCCACTCTGACATTACATAAACAAAGGCATTTTGATAGCCTTCAGCTGGGATGGTGATCAGCAAATTGATAAATTGTTCAACATTTGGGGCACTCATATGAATCTGCATTTTAAGAAATGCAACAGTGAGAAAATTTATCCATGAAAAGAAGATTGAGTGCAGACTGACATCTTACCATAAACCTTTTAAGAACTGGGAAAACAGAGCTAAGATAGTAGAACATTAGGACTTAAAAGTAATAAGAACTATAAGAAGGATTACTGTCTGTTCCAGAAATCAAAATTGGAAACAAGTTCCAGGTTAGCTGGAAAACATTTTCTTTTTTCAGATTAAAGGCTTCTTTTATGCAATATTTTTTGTAAACACCTCAACTTGAATAATAACTTCAAAGACCATATTAATGAAAATCCACAAGTTAAAAGCAATATAATTGTCTATTCTACTTTAATAGTAGCTTCTTGTTATCATTTTTAACAAAAAGGAAATTGTAATTGTCCTGCTTGACAATACAGAAGAAGTTAAATTTCACTATGTTGAAGCTGTAAAAGTTGACAAGGGTTAGTTTAATCAAGATGAAGTTGAAACTTTTACCAATCTAGCAAAAATTAGTAGCAGTGAGCTTTTCAATCCTGCTATTGAAGCTGATTGCATACGTCTAACAAGAGCAACAATCAAGTCTTGAATGTGCTGCCCCATTTGTGAGGGAAGATGCAATATAAGTTGCAGGATATAGCTACCAACAAAAAGAGACCCAGAGCTTTCCAAATAAGGGTCAAGAGGCCTGCAAATCAGATTACACAAAATAAGCATCTAAAAACATCTATATGAGAAAACCTTACTAGTAGAGTTTAGCTAGATTAATTCACAGAAATTTGAATTCACAGCAAGAATCCACAAGCTCACCAGTCACCACCATTGCATGAAATACCACCTGAACCACTTTTTCTCTTTTTTCATGCAAAAGTACATGTATTTAACAACATTTCACAAACAAAGCAGAAGTTATCCGACTGCGCAACCTACATATAAAGCATAACCACACAATTGAAATTGACAGCTCAACAAGCTAGACGGACCAGCCTTCATCATGAAGATGACAAAGTGATTTAAAGAAAAACTGCCACAACTTTCACTAACCTAATAAGAAGAATGGACGGTAATTATGATCAGCATAGTATTATTCTTCATATATTCCTTAAGAAAGATTGAGCATATTTTACAAACCATAGTAAACAAATGTATAATGTACTTCATAGTTCTACTAAAGTTATTTCCAAGTAAAATCAGTAGATTATACAAACAACAACACCCTAATCCCTCAGCAGAAGCATTTTTTGGTGTATTGATGCTTTGAACAAGCTTTCAAATATATCTTGGCACTATAATATGAATATGCAACAATTAAACTATCATTGAGAAGAAAATCAATTGGAAATTATCAAATATACAATCCCTGTACCATGATCCCAGTTTGATCTCGAAAGCAGTTGATAAAGCTTAATAAGAGAACCTTGAGTATGTTGAGGAATAACAATTGTAAGTAGAACTTTTCTTTTTGTTTTTGGTATTTGTAACAGAACCATTAACTCTTTTGAAACTGACAGATTCCCATGCACCAAAAACAAAAGCAAAGACAAAAAAGAGTTTTGGAAGGGGTAAAAAAGGGTGGAGGGGGGCAGGAAGTAAAGAATCAAGACAAGAATAAGTGACCTTGAAGCTGCATCAAGCAAACTTCGCATTGAAAATCCGGAATCACCACCCCAAGCAAGAACTTCTTGTCTTCCACCAGATACAAAAGATGCCAAACATTCTGTGGCATTCTGATCAATGTTGTACAAAGCAGGACTTATGTACACATTTTAGATAGCCAATCACCATTAAAGAAAAAAAAAAAAACATTCAGTGAAAAGTTATACCTGCATTTCACTGTGGTCATCACTTTCAAGAACTATCTGGATAATAGCATCAAAACATACATCATATGCTGCTTTTACCACATCAGTAGGAGCATTCTGTACAATGCTATCACAAACTGTAATTAGCAAAACAATATAATGAAATTATAATGTTTTTAAAATACAAAAGAAATTCTAAATTAACTAAACAAAAAAGAAAATATATGACATTCTTCCAGCCAAGAATCACTTGCCTTCAATAGCATAATTAACAGATCCAATGACCCAGCCACTAGTCCATCAGGCTGTTGTTGGGGCTGGAAATTTGCAATCAAAAGATGCATTAATGACAAATCATTTTAAATCTCCATTACCACGAAAGTAACTTAAGAGGTCATACTCTGTTCAATACTGGCCCAAGATAAGGTAAAATTCGGGAAGCCAATGGATGAATACAACCAGGAGCATTTTTTATTTCCTGAGTGAACTTTCCAAAACAGAAATACTAGATAAAGTAAATTTACATCCCAAAAAATATTAAACAAACATAGAAATAATTAAGACAAATGCCTGGGTCAAATGTTAAAAAGAAAAACCATCAATCTCAGATGATTAGTGATGAAAGAAAACCTCCAGTGCATAATTCAATCCCACAAAATAATTCCAAGAAAAAACCATAATAATAAGCACATAAAATTATCAAGGGAATTAAGGTTAAACTATGTACATTAACATCTTTCCACAAAACTATTTGTCCAAGAAAGAAGGCCACAAAACTCTTCTACTCAATGAAAATTGTCGTATTATAACACAGCCTGATGACACCTAGATCTAGATGTGTCTGGCACCTAGCGACATACATGATATGCAAACTTGCAAAGTAGCCATATTTCCTTTCTTCAAATGACTCACAAGGCCAGAACAAAGCCTTCACATTTCCACTTTATGGTACTTCTACATGATAACAAACACCAACTCACTGATAAAAAGGCCTTGTGCATGTCTCACAAGTGTCTGACAAGCAGTGACTATCCTTGTAGATCAAAGCAATATTTTGGAAATATGAATACTTCCAAAAGTGAGAGAACTGTTTGATCTCCAACCTCGATTAATTGTGTGATCCATCAAAATATTTGGTTATTTATCTAGGGTAGTATAGTCATTTTATTATATTCCACTAATCTAGTTGCAACTTATCACTTTTGGTTCTTAGTTAACAATTATTTGCACTATCATATTATTTTTCTCATGGTTCTGAGTTGCAAAACTTATGAACAATATATCCATTAATCCACTTGCCAACCTATCACTTTTGACTTAGTTGCAAATAATTTGCACTATCATATTATTTTCTTATAGTTCAGAGATGCAGAACTTATGAACAATATAATTTTAGAACAAAACATCCCCAAACTGTTTATACTCATAGCTCTATTCTGCAAGGATTTAAGAGTTCTAATTCGAGTAAGTTTTTCTAACACCATATATATTAACTTTTCTTTGAGGTGCTTGGGTATAAATTGCAAATCTTTAAGGTGCTAAGGTAGAAGTAGTAATGTTTTACATGGGTTTCATAACTTCTTTTATGTAGACATGAAAGAATACTTCGAAAGTTCCAGTAACCGGAAATACTCAAAAATATAA
Organism: Fremontodendron californicum; assembly: GCA_030761205.1. Taxonomy (NCBI): domain Eukaryota; kingdom Viridiplantae; phylum Streptophyta; class Magnoliopsida; order Malvales; family Malvaceae; genus Fremontodendron; species Fremontodendron californicum. The sequence goes on from JAULJL010000013.1 coordinate 27,310,361, forward strand.
AAGATATGAAAGGCGATTGACCGCACGCATATCAGGTCCGTTATATCTCAAAGTTATCATGTTAAAAAATAAGCATTTAATCACAATGGTCACCAAAAAAAGTTCAGCATCAAACTGCAAAATTATTTTTTTCCTTCCCCAAACCCATTCGGATCAGGCTCGTATAAGTCCGTTTCACTATTCAAAAATATTAAAATTATTAAAAAATTATTTTTATATTAATATATACTAGATTAAAATCCCGTGCGATGCCGCGGAAATCAAATGTTAAATATACGATGACAACATTTCTAAAATAAAAAATTAACAATTAAACAAAAAAATAATAATATTTTTTAAAATAGCAAAAGAGAACTGTCATAACAATTTAAAGTTATAAAGAATTTATAAAGTCAGCTTAAAAGATAAATCTAAGTGAAACAAATTTTATCCTAAATTGAATCACAATGACAAACTATGTAAAATATAAAATGAATTGAGACACGACACAAACACAATATAAAAAAAAAATTTAAAACACAACACGAAAAATTCAATAAGAATACACGAACATGTAAAAATATACATAAAATGAATTATTAACGTGTAAAAATTTATAGTACTTTCTTAAAAGATAAATCTAAGTGAAACAAATTTTATCCTAAATTGAATCACAATGACAAACTATGTAAAATATAAAATGAATTGAGACACGACACGAACACAATATAGAAAAAATAATTAAAACACAACACGAAAAATTCAATAAGAATACACGAACATGTAAAAATATACATAAAATGAATTATTAACGTGTAAAAATTTATAGTACTTTATATATATTATTAACGTGTAAAATCTTATAATACTTTGAAGAGGAAAAAAACACGAACACGTCAATAACACACAAATTTTTCTCTAAATCGAATCACTATGACAAATCATGCAAAATATGTCATGAATTGAGATACGACACGAACACACAATTTTTTCTCTAAATTGAGTCACAATGAAAAACTATGTAAAATATTAAATGAATTGAAACACGAATTATCAACGTGTAAAAATTTATATAAATATATAATACTTTAAACACAAAAAATAACACGAATACACAAATTTTTTTCATTTTTTTTTCCTACCATTTTTTTCTCTACATTAAAACAAAGTGAGATCCACAACAAAATGGGGCCCACAAAAAAAAAATTGGAGGGGGCGACGTGGCCACCCTCTCCTTGCATCAAAAACAACAAAATTTATATTTTGGATTTTATAATTAAATTTAAATAAAAAATATTTTTTATTTAATAAATAGTAATTCAGGTCGGACCGGGTCGACCCGAATTACAAATGACCTTGTCCAAGTCCGATCCAATACGAGTTAAATCTACCGAGCCCGGCGGACTACCCGAACCGCGGACAGATCTAGAGGCTATAACATTTTCCTATTTTGTCATATCATTTGTTGGTGTCACGCCTCAGTCATCACACTCTCCAGCCCACTCCCACCTGGACAGACACTTTTGTTAGACTTGGATAGAAGACCTGGACTTGGAGCAGCGCACGGACCGTGACACTTGAGTGTGGCGTTTTTCAAGGGAGAAGGAATATCGGGACAAAGCATGACACATCTAGACTAGTAATAATAAGATAAAGTGGCAAAAACTTGTGGTTTCCCGTTGGTTTCAGCAAGTAATATTTAATGTAAAATTACGAGGAGTTGAGGTGAACGCTCGACCGCCAGCCTTTTCTCCTTAAGAATTCTGGAGGGACACACCATCTTAGGCTACATATTTGGCAACGAAGCCACCCCAACTCCAAGGTTACAGATCTCAAATTGTTGATATCTGTCATGATGATCTGCAGGCTGTGGCTCAATTAATGTCAGGAAAACACTTGCAGAAACAGCAAGTGACAGCATCTTCCTCTGCTGAATTTGTGAATGCTTCCCCCAATTCAAAAATCCACTGGTAATAAATAATTAGAACAAGACTCGAATACAAAACAATATCCTCCAAATACAAAGCTGATAATAATATAGTAATTACTGACCCCTGACCCTGGCCTTGGCCTCAGGAATTGATAACTAAGAGAAATTTATGATAATATAAATCCCCTTTATGACTTCCTCGAGGCTGTAACGCATAGTAACGATTGGAAGACAATGGCTGATTACAATGAACGCGGTCGATGTTTTCTTGAACCGCTCTATCTTCTTGTTTTGAGGGAAATTGCAGGCCATTCAGCTGATCATGACTTTCGAACAATCCAAAACAACAAGTTGGTTCTGCGTCTTCATCTATGATTACCAGAATACCGGAATTCGGACAAGTGTTGAAGGTAACTGTTTGTACATGGAAACAGGCCTTGTTACATGCATCTTTCTAAATTTCCGAAAATTTTCTGTTTTTGCTGCACCGATATACTTTTCTGCTATGAAATCTCTTTGATGGAATCCGAATTTATGATCCCATTTTTCAGAGAACATATGTTGAATTCAAATAAGCAGCTTTGGCATTAGACAAGTAACTGGTAAGGACATATTCTGGCCAAGATCGTTTTAGGAAGAAATTAGGCTTTTTGATCCTATTTTGAGTTTTTTAAGTAAGTAAAAAAATCAAAGACATTCCATGAGTTAGCCACTTTTGTTTCATTACTTAAATCGACATAATTACATGAGAAAGTATGTGAGGAAAAATAGACATGAAAAAGAACAGAAAGAAAACACAGATTGAAATTTGAAAGATTTGGGCTTATTGAAGTTGTTCAGGGCTTCAAGGATGAACTGTAAAGATCTTCATTTTTCTTCCCTGGTGCTTTGAAAATCCATCGCCATCCCTTGAAACTTTTTCTGCTCTTTTTGATTCCTCTTTCATCCACTGTCATCCGACATGAACCTCCATTGCAAAAGGCCCCATCTCCAACACCACCAGATTTATATGGCATAAAATCACCACCATTTCTCATGCTGCCAAAAGCAGACAAAACACCCTTCTTCACAGCAGGGATATCCTCTTTAGACTCTGCTTGAAAATCAAATTTTATGTCAATGAAGCCTGAATCATCCCCCCCACCAGTAAAATAACTCTCTTTCAGAGAAAACACCCGCCTGTTTGCACCATTAAAACCACCGTCAACATCCACGAGACCACCACCACCACCACCTTTTCTCATAGCTTTAATATCTGCAATATCAGACTCTATAAAAGCACTTTCTCTTCTTTCACTATCAAAACCACTTTTCCTTTCAGGATCAAAAACCAAACCACCATTGACACCAGAACTCCTAGCACCTGAAAAAGTCATCAAATCACTTCCATCTTCCGATCCAAAAAACCCACCACCCCTGAAACTACAAAGAGACCTTAACCTTGACACGCCCGTGTAATCAACAACCCACAAATCACTTTTCTCATCAACCCCACCAACAATACTCTTACCACAATTATTACTATCTTTGTCTCTCTTTTTCCTAAACAACCTTCCAATTCTCCAAAACCCATTCTTTTTCTTGATCTCAACGCAGCTACTATTGCTTCTCTTGAGTAAGAAGATTTCTTCTGATTTATGTCCACTACTACTGTTTCTAGGCTTGGAGTTTGGATTTGGATCAACTTGATCCTTGTTTTCATTCTCTATCAAGAATGAGACACGACCAACGCTGCCTAGCTCACCAGTGCATGAAGTTCGAGGGTTGGTTGAGATTTCAGAGCAAGAACAAGAACAAGATGAGAGACGCTGTACACCACAATCTGAGCAAACCAAGTTGATCAAACGATCCTTCAGACAATACGCACATACACCAACTGATGAAGATGGTTGCGGATGTTTCTTACATGGAACATCTGATGAAGTGCTATTATAATCTTGGAAAAAATCAATATTGTTGTACATTTCCACAGCTTTGCCTCTTTCATGGCTTCTCTTCATTATGTATTAAAAGTCTAAAATGAAACCCCAAAGTTGGAAAAGACTGGCTTATCAGGAAGTAGAGTGCTCAGACAAGACAGAAAACACATAAAATCGAAAAAGGGTATAAAGATCGAAATGCCTTCTTTAATAGGCATACATATATTTGAAGCTGATCAAGCAAGCAAAGGATCACGAAAAGTGAAAGTCGAAGAGAGAACTAGCAAAGTTAAAGACTCTTAAGATTCTCAACTATAAGTATAAGGTAGGTAGATAAATGAGAGAAGGCGTTAGCTTTACGTTTTTCTTTGGACAAAGAAAAAACAGTGACGTAGAAAAGCACTATTTCCTACGCGTATAATTGTGTAGGGACTAGTAAGAAAGTGAATGCAACAGCAAATTGAGTAAAGTTACTGAAACTCTGAAACAAAGCCAAGTATATCTTCCATTCTTCCTACTAAACCAAGGCCAAAGCTGAAGCTCCCATCCCCAAATTCTGAAAACTGCATGCACACACTCTCCACTCCTGATGAGGGATTTAAATAGTGACAGTAACATTGTCGATATTAACTGCTTATTAATCTAGTAATCCGTGTATTCATATTATGTTCATATATTTTTATGTGTTATAATTATGTTTAAAGTATTAGACATTTATATAAAATTTAACACGTTAATAATTCGTGTTATATAAATTTTGACACGTTCGTGTATTCATGTTATTTTTTCGTGTCATGTCATATTTTAATTGTTTTTCCCGTGTTGTGTAATTTATTGTATCCAAAATTACCAAATCTTAACCGTAATTAGACCTGTCCATGATCGGGTAGCCCGCCCGGCTTGGTCGGGGACGGACCTCGACATGGTTTTTCATGATCCGGCCCGGCTCGAATCACTGTTTAAGTATTAAAATATTATTTTTTAATTTAAATTTAATTATAAAAATATATAAATATTAATAAAAAATAATTTTTTTAATTTTTATTAATAAATAAATAATGATCAAGGGTTCACCCAAAGCCGGATTTGGGCAAGAGTTTGAAAATTTTTTCCAGCCGCGACCCAGTCCGTCCAGTCCATGAAAGATCTAACCATAATTAATTATAATAATATTTATTACATCCATGATAAACTTTTTCTAAACAGTAAATGCTCACAGCCTACTTTGATTTTACCCTGTGGGATATACATGCAGTAGAGTTTCATTTCTGTCTTTAGAGTTTAGAGTCCCACCATAAAAAGTCTTTTGAATCATATTATATATATGGTTCAAATCCATCAATCTGTCATGTGCTTTGTCAAATTTTCCCTGATTTTCTTCACTTTTCTTTCTTATTGACTTTTTTTCCATGCTAAATTGCCAACTGCCACACACTCTTTTCTCATTTTTCTTCATTTTCTTCTATTATTGGATTGATGAAAGTTAATTTGGTCCACTTTCTTTTGCAATTCTGGCATGGTTCATGAAACCCACTTAGTATTATATGTTTCTTTTTTCTTGTAGATCTTGAGCACGTGGTTTACCAACTGATCCATTTGCATGGTCCCCATGGAGGATTAATTGGAGGCCTAACTTCTTTGGCATTTTTTTCCTACAATTTTCTGTTGGAAATTAACTGTTCTTATATGAAACAATTTTGGTGATAGAGAAGTATGAAACAATTTAAGACATAACCCATTAACCAAAACCTTAAAAGTATATAAAAACTAGGATGATGTCTTTAGACTAGATGTGTCGCATTTCATCAACAATACCTTTTATAAGTTTTACCAATTTATTATTATACACATAAAGTTATTTGAGACTAAACTTGTTTAAAGATCGAGTTATCTTTCCGACTCGACAAATCTGATTCGTATTGGGTTGAGTTTGGATATAAATTTTCATAATTCGGACCGGTCCGGTCCGAATTATTATTTAGTAATAAAAAATATAATTTAAACAATGAAACGGGCTTTCAAACCAGTCTGAAGCAAATTTGAATAAAAAATCTATAAAAAAAAAAAATCGGCTTCGACCTGATCTGGCTCAACCTATGAACACATCTACTTGAGATTAATGAAATTCAATTTTAGACTAAAGTGATATTTATATATTTCTCAACGATGTAGATGTTCAACATTTATCTACAAGGGCTTTGGATCATCACTAATTAAGAAAAATATATTTTTTGGATTATTGATGTTTATATCTACAAGAGCTTAAACATATATTTTTTAAATTTTACACTTTTTCATCTTATTGATGCATTCTAAGTGATAATAATTTTACACATTTAAATTTACATTTTGATTTAATGAATGTATGTATTCTTCGATAAAAAAAAATAGATTCTAAATTATCCTTTATGCTTATGTATTAAAAGTATGGCTATTTACACTTTCATCGTAAGAGAGCTCTTCTTGTTTCAGCTCAAATTTAATAAACTTTTTTTTTTTGTACTTTATAAACTGCTACATATACAATAAAATTTCGATAAATAAATGTTTGATAAATTAATAATTTAATTAATTAATAAAATATTGCAATTTCGACTCGGGTCAGTGTATGAAAATAATAATCTAACTAAATACATAAAATAATAATTTTTTATAATTCTTTAGGGCCTAACAAATATATAAATTCATAATTCCTAAAAAATAAAAAATATATAAAATTGTTTAAGCTTTTTCTTAATATATGTATATAAAATTGTTTTTTTTTTATATCTAAATTAAATTGAATCTCATCCTTAATTAATTTTTATAAAAAAAAATTGGAGATAGAAAATTAAAATTTAATTAGATTGAAATAATATGTTTTTAATTTTTGGTTCAAAATAAAGGGCATTAAGCTTGAAGGCTGAAGCCCACTTTCTAATATTATTCAGTAGCTATGACAGCCAGTCCAAAACCATGCAAGAGACTAATAAAGGACAAAGCCCATTAGAAGAGTACATAAATTGTTGTAGCATCTCTTTCCCCTTTTTTTTTTTGTCAAAATATTGGAGAGATTTTTATATTATATTATATTATATTATTTAATTTAAATTAGTTTATTTATTATAAAATTTGAGTAATTTAATTTTTATTATTTTAAAATTAAAGTAAAACGATAAAATTATTATTGAAAATATCACATCAAATCTTTTTAATCATGTGACATTTTTCAATTAATGATTTTAGTCTTACAGATTAAATATCACGTCAATTTTTTTAACGGTTCACGTTATATTAATTAATAATTTTATTTTTTATTTTAATTTTAAAAAAATAAATATTAAATTACTCATTTATAATAAAAAAAATTAATTTATATTAGATGATATAATATATCAACCTCTAGAATACTTTAACTTGTGTTTGAGCGTTAATTAATTTCAAACGCTTAAAATAATAAATCGCTAGTTTTAGGTAATAATCGGTTATAATCCCAAAGAATCCAGCTTTCCGCGGCCAGATTCGTTTAACACCTTCCCCCAAGGGTATATTATTCCAACGAAAATACAAATTAAAAAATATATATATATACTGGCCTGGAAAACGGAGGAGGGCAAGACCGTAATTTGGTCGTTAAGTTCCATGAAGAAAAAAGCCCTACCTCCCTCTATAAATAGGACCCTCCCCCTTCAAAATCATTATTTCATAATTTGCGTGAGCCTCGAGAAATCCGAAACTCCCTGAAACTCTCTCTACCGCAGATTCTCTAATCGCTTCGTTTTCTTGAAATTTTAATATTTTCGTAAGTATTTTTCTTCTTTTTTTAATCTTATTGTTTTTCAAATCTAACAAATCATCGATTTATATATATATATATATATATATATATATATATACTGATGTGTTGGTTTTGCGTTTCTTTTTAGGATCTGAGCGGAGGTTGATAGTCGATTTTTTGTCATCAGTTGATTTAGGAAATTCAAGTTTTGAATTGTAAGTATCGGTTCTTTCGATTTTTTTTATTTGTTTCTCGTATTCATGATGCGATTTAAGATTCATTTATTATTATTATTCTTTTAATATATGGTTTTGCATGGGACTTGAATCTAAGATTGATTGTTTTTGTTTGGAAATTAAAAGATGTATTCTTGGAGGAGATAAATAATTTCTTATAATATTATTTATGTTTTATGTATTTGTACTTTTATCAAATAGCAAAATGTTATTTGTTTTGAAGAGCATAGGTTAATAGTAAAATAATGATCTTTGATTTGTTTATTTTTTGGGATGAATAAAAATATAATGTTATTCTCATGATTCTTGAATTTTCTCTTTATTGCTATCTATAATTTTAAAATTGTTTTTTATTAATATTGTGGATGATACTTTTGGTTGCAAATATTTGAGTTTTCTTGCTTACAAGCAATTTTCTTATTAAAAAACAAAATTTTGTATTGTTAATAATAAACTTGTTATAGTGTCTGATCTCTGAGCTCTGAAACTTGTAGCGTTTTTATTCTAGATACCTTGCCTGTATAGATTGTTACATGATTATGGTCGTTTAAATATAGGTGTTCAATCTCTAGAATTTAAAGCGTTGAGAAATTTCTTTTGATTTATTGAATCCATTGTTGATATATCTACATTTTGCATCTGACTTCTTTATTTTGTTTTTAATGGTAATGTAGGTGTGACTGAATGATCTAATGGAGTCTAAAGGTGGGAAAAAGAAGTCTAGTAGTAGTAAATCTTTATTCTACGAAGCTCCCCTCGGTTACAGCATTGAAGACGTTCGACCAAACGGTGGAATCAAGAAGTTCCGATCTGCTGCTTACTCCAACGTAAGTAGTGGCCTATCTTTAAATATTGCTTATCATGAAAAAGGCTTTTGGCTTTTTTAATTGTATGAATCATATAATGCTGATAATTCTTTTTTCTTGTTTTGCAGTGTGCTCGCAAGCCATCCTGATATACTAAAGTGTGCCGTTTGACCACTGTTAGTGGTCAATCAACTGCTATTTGCTTTATTAGTTAGTTTAAGATTCTTTCTTTGACTGATCTCCCTCTTCCTCCTCTCTTCGTAATTGCGATTTCTTTACAACTGGGATCTCCTAAATTGGCGACTGTGTACTTGTGATTCTGAGAAACCTTGCAGCTGTAGTGGTATCCCTTGGTTGACATTTCAATGGCAGTATCTGCAATTGGATTCGAGGGCTATGAAAAGAGACTCGAAATTTCATTTTTCGAGCTTGGCATCTTTTATGATCCTGAAGGAAAGGGTCTTCGATCATTGTCGAAAACCCAGTTGGATGAGATTCTAGGTCCAGCTGAGTGCACCATAGTTTCTTCACTGTCAAACAAGCATGTGGATTCCTATGTCCTTTCTGAGTCTAGCCTCTTTGTCTATCCTTACAAGATCATTATCAAAACCTGTGGGACAACAAAGTTACTTCTTGCAATCCCACCCATCTTGAAGTTGGCTGGCAGTCTTTCTCTTGCCATAAAATCTGTTAAGTATACTCGTGGGAGTTTTATCTTCCCTGGTGCTCAGCTATATCCTCACCGTAACTTCTCTGAAGAAGTTGCTATCCTTGATAGCTATTTTGGAAAGCTTGGCGCTGGCAGCGAGGCTTATGTAATGGGTGGGCTGGATAAACAGAACTGGCATGTGTACTCTGCATCTGCAGAATCAGTTATCACTACTGGCCCTATTTACACTGTAGAGATGTGCTTGACTGGTTTGGACAGGGAAATGGCTTCAGTTTTCTACAAAGACCAATCAGGCTCTGCAGCTGTGATGACCATTAATTCTGGCATAAGGAAGATCCTTCCAGATTCTGAGATATGTGATTTTGAGTTTGATCCCTGTGGTTATTCAATGAATGCAATTGAAGGGGATGCAATATCTACTATTCATGTTACACCTGAAGATGGGTTTAGTTATGCAAGCTTTGAAGCTGTGGGCTATGATATGAAAGTTTTGAATCTGAAGCAGTTGGTCGAAAGGGTGTTGGTTTGCTTCAAACCAAGTGACTTCTCTGTAGCAGTGCATGTCGATGTTGCAGGTCAGTCACTTGAGCAGACCTGTCTGCTGGACGTAAAAGGATACCGTTGCGGAGAGAGAAGCATTGAAGAGCTTGGAATTGATGGTTCCATCATGTACCAGAAATTTAACAGCACTGGTAACTCTTGTGTATCTCCAAGATCAACTCTGAAATGCTGCTGGAAAGAGGAAGAAGAGGAAGAAGAGTAGTTCAATGGTTTATTTGCTTTTATAGTTTTTATTAGTACTTTGTCCTTCAATTTACTCTGCATGGAACATGTTACTGCTATCTGTATGGTAGAGTTTGAGTTAATGTTTCTATTGAACATATAAGCTGGATCTTTTTTATATGTAAATTGATGATATGCATGATTTTATAGCTTTGCTTTTGCTTAAATTTATGTGTCGAGTTCTTGATCTCTTGACAATTTACATGTCGATTCATAACTTGGAAAGAACTTGGAATTACATGTTTCAGGGGCTAGTTGTCTGTATGAAATTTGCATGGTTTTGAGTTCGATGTTAGGACTTTGTTGCCAAACTCTAGACCATTTTGGTGTTTTAATGGCTTGCAAAGATTGAACTGCTGTTAATTTTTGTAATCGAAAGGGTCAAGCTGGCCAACTTTGACGGATCACAAAGGAGAAAAAGAACCTATAGAAATGAAGCAAAAGATTTCAGTGATTAATATCCAAAGCATAGCTAAAGATATATGATATGTCGGCCATAAAATGATATGGAATAGATGAAAAAGAGGATGGTTATTGATAAACAGTTCCAAATAATATGCCCCCAAAAGGGTAGGGGCGGTGGGAATAATTAAAGAGCAAAGGAAGAAAATTAGTTCACAGATAGAAGCTACCTTTTTACAAATTATATTTGTAGTTATTTATAGTTTCATTTGGAAGTCGGATCAGAGATATTTTTACGGTATTAAAAATGTCATTTTATGATTAGACTTCAATAATATTGAGAGTCTTATTTTATAATTGAATCTCAAAGCTTCAATCATATAATGACACTCCCTATACGGTAAGTTGCTTTTGATTGAGTTTCAAATGGAGCCTAAATCAGTAAGTTTTTTTAAATCTTTTGTTGTTTAGCCTTTTGAATTTTAGTTGTAAATTCTCAAATCTTGTGTAAGTTAAGTTGTCACCTGTTTTACAAAGCCAAAACGTATTTCCCTACTAAGGAAACTTACAAATCAAATGACCAAAAAAAGAAAAAAAAGTGAAAACAGTCGTCCCCTTCCGTTTTTCGTTGTTCTAAAAGATTCCTTTTGCGTTTACCATCCGCATGTATGAAAGACATATATAGTCATAATTTTGGGGTCAAATTAAAAATTAGATTCTAGAATATTTTCTATTTGCAGTAAATTTATAATTTGTGGCTGTAGTTTAGTGATAAGAATTTTATGTTTTGTGGCCGTAGAGATCTGGGCTCGAACTATAGCAACCACAATTATTCATTGTTTTCCATTTTTTTTTGGTTCTTGCTTTTAATCAAAGAATTAATCTGCTATACGTTTTTAATAAAAAATAAAAATTAATGAGAAAATTGATGCATTTCTAGTTTGTTTGCGATTCTGTAATTGCTTTCCAAGAAGTGAAATTTCATCATCATAAATGCAATTCTCTAACATTATTAAATATCTTCTAATTCGATAAACTTAGAGTTATTTGAATCAGAGCCAAAATTTGCTCAATAAGTTGTGCAGTTGATTGATTCCTTACAGTCAATTATTGATCATATACATACATTTAGTCGATAATTAGGTTCATGATTTTAGATCAATTTGGCCGTAGCATTTTTGTGCTGGCTATAGTTGGTTTTCTTGTAGTTGTAGGATATGTTAGAGTCGGAGTGAGTGTCACATACGGATGTGTCTAACACAGTTATACTCAATTTTTTAAAAAGTTTTTTTTTTTTTTTATATATATTTGAAGGATCATATCTCTATATCCATATCCGAATATATATGTTGGACACAATTACTTTGGGAAAAATAAAGAATCTGGGTAATCAAGGGTAAGTTAGGTTGTAGGCTGGTAGCTCCTTGGCAGTATTATACAATTGTTCAATTGCTAATCACATTTGTTTGTCTTTGTTTAATCATGTTTAGCTTGTAAACCACTACTTCATTTGCAGATGTTGCTTAGGATTAATTTAGGAATATATTCTCTCATTTGAGCTTGACTATGAATATCAATTTTCAGTTTTGTTAAGTCTATTGCTAATACCATGCATGAATATTCACTGCTCGCCATCTGATCAAATTCAATGTATTTCAAAATTTATAAGGAAATGATGACAAGCTTTGGTTTATTGATAGTAATTAGTGCACCAAATATTATCATTTTTGAATGGTTTTAGCATATATTAGATGCTTGAAGCTTGAACCATTAAATGTATTTGCTGAATAGAATCATTCCCTAACTATTCTTATTCAGTCTTGGACCTATACCTATTTAGTTGTTCTCAGGATCTTGTTATTGCTTGAGCTACAAAAGAGGTTCCAATTCATCCTAAAAACCTGAGGTTTCTTTTTAATATTCTGGTTCTGTCTGATCCCACCAGGGTTGACTTAGGCCAAGTTGCATGCATTTAGATTGCTTTCGATTTTTTTTTTTTTTATATATACAAAAGAAGTCGTAATTTGAAAATAAAAGAAGAAATTGCAGATGTTGAGATTCGGACCTTAAATCTGTAAAATATCAACTTTGCTTTCCTTTTTTTTTTTTGTTATGTACCATTAGGATTTTAGGAATATGACTTTATGAAAGGCATTTTCCAGAAGGGTATTTTCTATCTGAAGGGACAGACCATTAAAATCTGAAGTTGGCCAACCTGCACTTTGAATATGGACGTAATAACTTACACTGAAAGGGACCTTAAAATGAAAGGGACCAGTGATTTCTTGAGAGTGGTAAATTTGGAATAAGAGCTCAAATTATAAATCTTACACTGCTTTATTTGTTATAATCATGTTCTGTAAATAAATGCATTAGTTGAATGCCTTTTCAATTTGTTTTCCTTCTCTATAATATAATTGATTGTAATCTAGATTTGGTTAAATGTTACTTAGCTTTTATTTCTTTACTTTCTTTTAAATAATGGTATGTTATTCGGATTTAAGGTGAGTATCGGATACGGGTATGTATTTGATACGAGAAAACTCAATTTTTTCATATATTTGGAAGATCACACCCTATATCTATGTTCGAATATATGTCGGATACGAATATTGTAAGTAAAATCCGGATAACATAGGTGGTATGCTGTAGTGGTATAAAGAAAAAGATTATTGTGTTTAATCTTAGAGCTAGAATGTGATGATTGGTATAACAGTCTTTCTGGAGAAATTCCTGCTTCCTTGGCTAATCTGACACAGCTTAATTTGGTGTAATCTCTTCATCCTATAGTTTTCTTTCCATAACGAATTTCTATATTCAGAGTAAGGATTAAATAGTATATGGACTTCGTTTAGTTTTCCAGATACTTGAGGAAGTCTCACTCCCAAAATTTCTCTTTTTTTTTTTCCTTCCTATTTTTATTTATTTTGCCCTGCTGGAAACAGGAAGCTTGGCTAGCATAGCTTTTGTTTATTATTTGAGTTGCTTAATTGATTTTTTAGTTGATGCAGCATTGAAGGAAACCCTTACATTTGTAGCAATGGAGCTAAGAAAGTTGGATGTGCAGATATGGATACAGCCATACAGGATTTTTCCCAGCTGCAGCACCCTACTGAATTACCCATCATTAGGGATATACAAATCCATAATTTTTTTTTATGTAATATTATGTATTCGGATTCGGGGTGAGTTTCTAATACAGGTTTAAGTATATCACAAGTATGCTTAATTTTTTAAAAGTTTTTTCATATATTTAAAGCATCATATTCATATTTATGTCGGAATATGTATCGAACACGAATATTTTAGAAAAAATAGATGGTATCATAAGGGGCCATGCCAATTTAGAATCCATTTGGATGGGAGGTGAAATTAGCTCCGGTGAAATTAAAAACAATGGTGGCGGTGGGATTAGGTACTGTAGCGGTGAGATTAAGATCAGCGATGAGATATATGTTTGGATTCAAACGCAGCTGTGGCGGTAGATGAATTATAGTGGGAAAGAAAAATGATCATTAAGGGCATTAGATTAAAATTTGTATATTTATATTAAATAATAAAATATATATTAAAATTATATTTATATTTATATTAAATAAGAATTAAAAAATTTGAAAAATATATTTATGTTAAAAAATAAATTATCATTAAGGATATTAGATTAAAATGTGTATATATATAATAAATTATTAAAAATTATTAAAAATTTATTTATATTAAATAATAAAATATCTACTAAAATTATATTTATATTAAATAATAATTTAAAATTTTAAAATTTAAAATTAAAAAAAAAAAAAAAATAATAGAGAAGGTAAAAAGAGAATTATTCCTCTTCACAAAACAATGAAAGTACATGCCAGTGGAGGGAAAATCCCCTAAAAAAAAAATTTGGATTCCACCCTCGAATGCACCCTTAATCCCCTAAGAATATAAAACGTAAGGAGTTGCTAATTGCTTTGTGATTGTTGACAGTTGTGTTCAAAATTCAATCAATCACTAATCTGATACAAAAATGTTTACTTCAAGGGGTCTTAGGCATCAATTACTCAATTTTCTCCAACAGTGACAATTCTACTTTCACTGTTTTTGTCGAGAATTCTAAAGCGATTTTTCATAAAAAGCAACTGGAGGCAACTTTCATATGTGCCCTGGCGATGCTAATCGAATTTGGTTACAAGTTACATCAATTTAATGTTGAATAAAGAAAATTTCCATATAAAATAAATTGTGCATTATAATCATGTAAACAAAAAAAAAAAAAAAAAAATTCATTTTTTATTAAAGTATTCGTGTATAAAATTATACCCGACATATATTTTGATATGAATTTGAGATATAATCCTCCAAATATATAAAAAAAAAAAAAATTATAAAAAATTAAATATATCTGTATCAAACACATATTTATATTCGACACTACCCTTTAAATTCGGATAACATAGCATGCAACTCCATCAACCGCAGTACTTCCAGGATTTTCTTTATAATTGCAAGATGGCATATGGATTCTAGGGTGCCATTATCCTTTGTGATAAAGCAGTGAATTGTTTTCATTTGTTAATTATATGTATAGTGGAGATCTTTGTTTTATAATACTGCCACTTACTTTTTTTCTAATGCTTCTAAAACAGGTTAAATCAAATAATTAAAAACAGTGATTTTGTCAACAAGACATCTTTAGACTGAACTCCCAGTAAGAAACTAAACAGATTAATTAACTAAGGGGGTGAAGCTGAAAGTAAATAGTTGAAACATAGATTTGACTCAACAGTGTCAGACTGGTATCTCAGTCTCATCAATTCAATTTGTTCATCAAAATGGTTAAAATGGGACCTATCTGATAGTAAATTTTCCCTAACCATGCCTTCTTTTCACTCCTTGTTACAACTGCAATGGCTGAACATTAGATATAGCTTACATTTGAAATTTGCTTTGCCTTTTTCTTAACAACATTCCTAGCAACCAAACAAGAGTGAGATCTTACTTTCTTTTTTTTTTCCTTTTTGAGGGATGGGGTTGTGGCAGATGAAGGTTGCTTTCACCTCTCTTTACATTGGGTGGTACTAAGAGTTTAGTGAATAAAAAAATGTCATGTCTGCACTATAAAAGAAAAGAAAAAAAAAGGTATGGCTTGCGTGTGAGGCATCCTAAGCTTTTAAAGGGGGCCTTTCGGAAGGGAATTTATTCTAATTGCCCAACTTTTTTTCATAGAGAAGAACTAGTAAATTTTGAACTTGGTCACTCTGCCCTTTCCACAACTCCTTTATTAGGCCCTCTTGAAGCAAGGGAAGAAAAATTAAGATTGGTAGCTTCTTGAATCTCCATAGAGTTTGGTTTATGTAGTTCTTGGTTGAAATTTCACAAAATATCAAGTGCTTGAGCTTGTTCTAAGATATTGAAATAAGCTCTTAATTTCTGTTGTGTGGGAGACTTTCCAATTAATGGCTGTCAAAGAAAGGAGAATATTGAAATATACAATAAAGCCGGTCCGTCCATGTGAAGGGTGATTCATGATTGAATTGTTTTTGGTACAAAGGAGGCAGATTGAGATATAGGAAAGGGTTGCAGATGTTTGGATTCGAATTTCAGATTTACTGGATACTATTTTTTAAAAATAGCTGTATGAACCAACTAAATTAAATCCGTTCCTATCATCACTGTAAACTAAATAGAGAAATTTAGGGGGGGAGACAAGGTGGGGTTAGGGAGTGTCAACTATTTTGGAGGCTTTATAATGTCTTCTTTTTGCCTTTGAGGGACAAAACCAGAACTAAATTCATGTGACTTTGGTCATTTGGTGTACAAATTGTTCAAAATTGTAGCTCCTCCATTCAAACACATCCTAGTGGTAAAAAAGAACAATTATTTCCTACTCATTTGGGGTATCCTCCTCATTTGGATCATATGGTCAACTTTCTCTTTTTAAATCCCACTTGTTTGACCCCTTTTTGGCTCCATGAATCCTGCCTGGCAATTTCTTTTGCTGATTAGTAGTAGTAAATTAAGTGCATGAATTGGAGCCAAAGCATGAGAAAAAGATGGCAAGAAAAAAAGACCCAATATCTTTGTCATACTAAAAAAAAAATGCATATATTAAGAATCCATTAAAGTGGAATGCTTATTTAGTATATATCCAACAACTGCAAGTGGGCTTTTAATTCACTGGTTATATTAAAGCTAAGGACAAGCAATCCTATTCTCATTTCAGATCTGTAATGCAAATGTTCAATCAAATTGGTAATATAGTCCCTTTTGTCAAGTGGGGTAAAGGAACGTGATGTTACGATCGTTATTTTACGTTTTTGATTTTTTCCATCGTCGTTATTTACTGTAATTGATTACGATAATATCCATTACGTCTACATGCGATAAACGTGACGTGATTAAAAATGTATCCACGATTGTAATTTAAATCCTTGGATGGGTTAAAAATGTGAAAACAAAAATCTGAAACCCTCAATCTAACTTGAATCTTCCTATCAAAGTTACTTTCTTCTTAGTGGTTGGAATGCAATTTTCATGCATTTTAGAGGTTCAGGGTGTTAAAAAGCTAGTATCTACCTTTCAATGGCATAAATTTTACTCAAACCCCAACAGATTCAAAGGCTAGTTGGATGCAGGTCTTATTCCTGCTGCCAAGTGCTGTTTTTTAATTTTTTACTTCTTGGCTTTACACAATCAGCTAACTTCACTCTTCACATAGTATTTTTATTTCAATAAGATTTATAATTGTAAAAGTATATGTGCTCTTTGCCACTTGGTTCAATGCTCCATTGACAAATAAACTTCCACTTGAATGATTCATGGGAATATTTAGTTTTAATATTGAACAAGAATATTGTCGAAATTAAAGAAAACAACTGATTTGGGGCTATCAGTGGCTTTTCTATGGCCTGAAAAACCAGTTAAAATCTATGTTTTTCTTGACTCATTATTTTTTTGAAGTACTCGTGTTTGACATCCGCATCTGTCGCATATCCAGATATAAGTATGAGGATATGATCCTCTAAAAACCCTCTAAATACATGAAAATCTTTAAAAAAAAATTGAATATACTCGTTTCGAACATATACCCATGTCCGACACTCACACCCGAATTCGAATCACATAGGTTGAAAGTTAAAATCATGAAGCCAGGGGGCTCCCTAGCCATGACATTGGCAATGGATTTGAAGTAAAATGTTCCTATCAGGAGCTAATCCTATCTTAATAAAACCTTTTATTTCTGATCATTAATCATGTTTATAACCATCTGATCAAACTTTATTTTTGTTAAAATGATCATGAATTTGCAATATTCTTTCTGAAAGATCAAGTCAACCACACTGGTGGGGTCTCCATTGCACTTGAATCAAAATAAGCAATCATCAGCCTTTGCTTCTACTATCATGATTTCTGTTTGTTTTCTGAGAAATGGGAATTGCATTTTCTACTTCAAACTCCAGGCCGTTTTGCTAATACAATCATCACTCCTTGGTGATTCATCAGATGGCAAGTCATTACTAGATAATAGAGGGTCCACAACCATATGAAATATCCATTTTGTTTTTAACAAATGATGTGAAAATAATAAATTTAACTATTTGTTATGAATAATCAAACTCTATACACATGGGTTAATCTAGTTGATGAAAGAAGGAATTTTTTTCTGTCAATTAGGATTTGATCAATTTGATTTTGTTAAGAACAATTTCGAAATAAAATCTTGAATGTATTATATTAAAAGAATATACCTTTAATATATTTTGAGAAATCGATTAAGTTTGGATAAAATTTAAAAATATTTTTAGTCAAATTGATTCATGAAATATTTTTTCTTATAAGGAAGGAGTTGCAGAATACGAACCCAAAACCTACTTTATCCTTTAAAAATAATATTCAATAAATTTAAAATTCAAATTTTAATATTTACAATTTTTTTATTCGAATTTTACAATTTTTTAATAATATATATATATATAAGGAGGGATCTACTTATATTAATGTAAAACTAAATTAGTTTTACACACTTCCGTAAATTTTTATACAATTTATATTTGTTTAATCCGACCGTCGTATTTCATATTTTATTAACGTAGATCATGCACGTCGAGTTTCGAATAAATTAAAAATGTCTAACTATTTGTTAGATGTAAAAAACTTTCAATCGTTAAATATATATTGAAAAAGACAGTTTTCTCGATCGATATGATAGAGATATCGGATCGATTCGAAACTTTACGTGCACGACGAATATAATTATATTGTTAAATCTAATGATCGGTGTATTAAAATATAAATCGTATTAAAAATTACAAAAATATATAAAATTAATTTAATTTTACTCTAATATAAATAAATTCTTCATATATATATATATAAATAAATAAATAAAGAGTGAGAGCAGCTTTTGCTTTATAAAGTTAGGTGCTTTTGGATTGTTAAATGGGACAGGATGTTGACTGTGGAGTGAGGAGACAAGGTGAGTGCATCAGAATCAAAAAAAAGCAACACCTAACACAAAAATAATGCATAAAAAAGAAAAAGAGAAATGCGTGAAATAATTCACCCAACAAAGATCTCACAAGGAGCTATTACATCAACAATCTCGAGCACAATCCCCTCGAGATTCTCACCTTTTTTATTCTTATAATTATTATAAAGCAAAATAGAAGATGGAATTTCCTGACTTTATATTATTATTATTTAAAAAAAAAGAAAAAAAGAAATGGCCAACCTCAAGGAATGTTGGATTCCCCACAACCCACAGTGGAAGCTTAGCATATTAAAGCAATCCCCAACTCTTGTTCTATGATCTCTATCTGACACCAAAAACCTGCCTAACCCCACCTGGTAAAAAAAAAAAAACCAAAATTTGATTAATCATCTTTTGACATTATCTAGATTTGGTTAATGTATCTTAGCTTTTATATATTCTTTTTTTTTTTCTCTACTTTTTATTGAACCAGTGGCAGGCATGTTACTTCTCTCTAGTATTTTAAACTATTTCAAAGTCTCAGGTTTCTTGGCTCTTGGTTCTGAATTCTGACAGAAAGTTGAGGGTGTGTGCAAAGTGCAAACTCTATTCTTGTATAGAAAGAAACCATGGGGACTTTTATTACTTGGCTCCTGATGTAAACGTTGCATGTAAAACAACACAATCCTACTTAAGCATTACTTCAGTTGAATCTTTTGTTTACAAACTTCGACCAGCTCCTTACCTGCTTCCTAGTTCCCTACATACAAAAGCTGCTGGTTTGGGTTTTGGTTTTGCTTTCTTTACAAACTACTGAAGCAATGGAAATCGGGAAAGAGAAGTTTGTTTTGAGTTATGTGGCCTTGCTCTGCTTGTGGACTTCTGCATGTGGATTGCTTTCACCAAAAGGTGTTAACTTTGAAGGTAACTGAACTAATTTCTTCTTACTGGAAAAAAACATGTAAAGAAGGAAATTTTTAAACAGGAAAATGATCCTTTTGTTGTTTTTTTTGGATTTTCTTTTCTTTAGTGCTAGCTTTAATGGGGATAAAAGATCTTCTGGTTGATCCTCATGGGGTTCTTGAAAATTGGGATGAGGCTGCTGTTGATCCATGCAGCTGGAATATGATCACCTGCTCTACTGATGGTCTAGTCATTGGCCTGTAAGTAGTTTTTTTATTTAGTAAAGTTGAAACTTGAATTGAAATGACTAACAAATGCACAAAGATAAATAGTTATTAGTACATTTCTAGTACTTCAGTAAAGACTAGGGAAGATGCAGTATCTGATGTGGTTCAAATGATTTTGTTTCAGAGGAGCTCCAAGCCAGAATTTGTCTGGTACTCTTGCCCCTACTATCGGAAACTTGACAAATCTTCAGCTGGTGTGAGTATCAAATTGTAGTTTATATAGTTTCTAGCTAGCTAGAATGCCTTATTAAATGAAAGTTTTGCAGGCTCCTACAGAATAACAATATATCAGGAAATATACCCTCTGAATTAGGGAAGCTTCCCAAGCTTCATACACTTGATGTTTCTAACAACTACTTCTCTGGTCAAATTCCCAGCACCCTGTCCCATTTAAAAAGCCTCCAATACCTGTAAGTATATATATATATTGAAATATTGGTTTAGCTTCTTTTTTTTTTTTTTTTTTTTTTTTGTGCCTAAAGTATGGTTAATCATTAAAACTAGTTTGAGTCTGATAATGGGGTTTTCTTTGAATTGGATCAGGAGGCTGAATAATAACAGTCTCTCAGGAGCAATACCTTCCTCTTTGGCAAACATGACTCAGCTCACTTTCCTGTAATTGTCTGAATCCTGTGAATGCCAGTTAGTTTTCTTTCCAAACTGATGCATATCAGAGTAAGAAAATTACCAATATGTGGGATCTGTTTTAATTTTCCAGGGACTTGTCTTTCAATAACTTGAGTGGTCCACTGCCAGGGTTGCTTGCAAAAACATTCAAGTAAGTTACTCCTGGAGTAAGCTTTTGTTTGTTCCTGTGTTTACCCTGTTTAAGACAAGAAATTTAACTATAAACTATAACTTTTAATACTATTTTTGTCTATTTATTATTTTGCTTACATATTTTTTAGTTGACTTAACACAGCATTGTTGGAAATCCATTGATCTGTGCTGTGGGGGCTGAGCAAGACTGTTCCAGAACAAGACCAATGCCAATGTCTATTTCCTTAAATAATTCACAAAGTAAGAACAGTTATCCCCTCCTGAATGTTTCTTCATTTTGTCCCTCCCAAATTTGTATAATTTTGTTTAATTCTATTAATCTGACATCATTTTTTTCGCTTGTTAGACTCGCAATCCTCTGGTAGACCCAAGAGCCAGAAAATTGCTTTAGCCTTGGGCTCCAGCCTAGGCTGCATCTGCCTACTTATTCTTGGCTTAGGTTTCCTTCTCTGGTGGAGGCAAAGACACAACCAGCAAATATTCTTCGATGTTAATGGTTAGTGAAAACTGAAATAAGCACTCAGTTTATAAAGGACTAATTTGCCTGATCTGTAAAAATCACATTCTTTTGAACATTTCAGAACAACATAGAGAAGAAGTTTGCCTTGGAAACTTGAAGAGGTTCAATTTCAAGGAACTTCAGGTAGCTACTAACAACTTCAGCAGCAAGAACTTGGTTGGAAAAGGAGGTTTTGGAAACGTATATAAAGGGTATCTCCAGGATGGAACAGTAGTAGCTGTAAAAAGGGTTAAAGATGGAAATGCCATTGGAGGTGAAATCCAATTCCAGACTGAAGTTGAGATTATAAGCCTAGCAGTTCACCGAAACCTCCTTCGGCTCTATGGATTTTGCATGACAGCAACAGAGAGACTTTTGGTTTACCCCTATATGTCCAATGGTAGTGTTGCTAGTCGACTCAAAGGTAATGCAACGTTGCTCCGACTTTTTATTTTTCTTGAAATATCTGTGTCCGATGGGTATAGGGATATGACTTTCTAAAGATCCTCTGAATACATGAAAAAACTTTAAAAATTTAAAAATACCCGTGTCGGATACATATTCGTATTCGACGCCGACACCCGAGTCCAAGTAATATAGATCTTAAATGTCCAAATAAGGCAAATTTTACCACAGAATAATGTTGGTAATTAAGTTCTGTCTTTGCAGCCAAACCAGCCTTGGATTGGGGAACGAGGAAAAGAATAGCTTTAGGAGCAGGTAGAGGCTTATTGTACTTGCACGAGCAGTGTGACCCAAAGATAATTCACAGGGATGTTAAGGCTGCAAATATACTTCTCGATGATTACTGTGAGGCAATAGTTGGAGATTTTGGATTGGCGAAGTTGTTGGATCATCAGGATTCACATGTAACAACAGCTGTGAGGGGCACTGTGGGACATATAGCCCCAGAATATCTATCCACGGGGCAATCCTCTGAGAAAACAGATGTTTTTGGGTTTGGTATCCTTTTACTTGAGCTGATATCTGGATTGAGGGCTCTCGAATTCGGTAAAACAGCTAACCAGAAAGGAGCCATGCTTGTCTGGGTGAGCTAATCAAAGAAATTTTCACTTGTCAGACTACTGATCTCTCAGAATGAATCAAATTACATAAATCTGATGTATTATATTATATGCAGGTAAGAAAAATTCAGCAAGAAAAGAAACTTGAGATGCTAGTTGACAAGGAGCTGAAGAACAAGTATGACAGAATTGAGGTTGAAGAAATGGTTCAAGTGGCTCTTTTATGCATTCAATACCTTCCAAGTCAAAGACCCAAGATGTCAGAAGTGGTTCGGATGCTAGAAGGTGATGGACTTGTTGACAAGTGGGAAGCTTCTCAGAGAGCTGAAGCAGCCAAATTGAGGTCGAGAGCCAATGAATTCTCTTATTCAGAGAGATATTCTGATCTTACTGATGACTCTTCCTTGCAGCTGGTTCAAGCAATGGAGCTCTCTGGACCAAGATGACCATGCACCAATGAAAGGAGGGAGAGAATCATAACTTGTTTAAAAGAGCTATTTCCAAATTTTATTTGCACACAATTATAGTTTTATATATTTGCATGTATGTATGTATGTATATCAGTATATGCATGTATATGTGATGGAATCTTTATAATATTCAGCCTAAAAGAGGAAATACTAATAGAACTACACATGATTCTCAAAGAAATTCACATTTTCCATTAAAGCATCAATGATATCCTGATAAAAAAAAAAATCTCTTTAACTTTATAAATTATATCAATTTGCTCAATAATGTTATTATTCACTTTTTCCATAAAAATTAGTCAATGTTTTAAATTTAATAAAAATCATTAAGGACAATATAATTCATTTATAAATATCATGAAAATTAGTTCGATCATTAAATTAATAGTATTAAAAATGACTATTTTTTTTTTTCAAAAATTTTAAATGTAACTTTTTTAAAAGAAAATTTATGTATGTAATCTCTTTTTTAAAGGAAAAATTATGTATATAATTATGAATATATGTGAGCTAAGCATAATTAAGTTATTGATTAACTTTATGTCATATCACAAACTTTTAATGAAAATAAACTGATTTGATTAAAATATATATATATTATTGTTGAAGAAATAGATCTTCAAGCAGAATTAGCTAGATTATCAATTCATTTAATTAAATAAAGAATAGACAAGCATATAAATATTTAGGTTCAGCTCCTTTCAATTACTTTTCAATTCATTTCTATTCAATACAACTTTAATCATAATTCATTTCTATTTAATACAACTCACTATTTACAAGTACGATTTTCACAATTAATGAATAAATCCTACACATGAAAATAGTAATAATAAGTATTTTGAAAATGAAAATAGTAATAATAAGTATTTTGAAAAATAATGGAAGAAAAAGTAATGGTTAAGATCTCAATCCTAAATATCTAACTTAATAAATACCAAAGTGCAAGACTTGAAATTTATTGCAAGGAAATGAATCACCCTAACATCACAAATTCATGCCAGCTTAACATTTGGAACCCAAGTGATTTTTGAGAATCCAAAAGGAAGACAAGGAATTAGCAGATGGAAGAGAAAAACACTTAATTGTTCTTCTATTAACAGACAAACAATTTGTGATGTTAGGGTAAAAAAAAAAACAGACAAACAATTCTTAATCTTGAATGAATAAAATTTCTGCTTGAGCAGATGCCCTTTTAAACCTCAACAGCTCGATTAACATATTCAGTCTTCCATCCATGACATATACACAAGGTGAGATACTCATTGTCTCGAGCGCCGGCGAATTCGAAAGAAGGAATTTGATGAACTCCATCTCATGAGGCACACCGGACATATCTGTCATCTTCACAACTTTGAGTTGTTTGAATGTGCAATCTGAAGGGCATTCTTCCTCCCAGAAATCCAAATCAGGTGCATCTATAGCAGCTAACGTGTTCGAGGAACCCTACAGGAAACAACGCAGAGAGAACAGGTTCATTTTGGATCTTGAATGATTCACCATAAGGTAGTACAAAACTATGTTGCACCGACTCTTCATTTTTCTTTAAGTACTCGTGTCCGACACTCGTGTCTGATGTATATCCGGACATGAATATGAAGATATGATCTTCCGGGACCCTCCAAATACATGAAAATCTCGGAAAAAATTGAACATACCCGTGTCCGATACTCACACCGAGTCCGAGTAACATAGGTACAAAAAGTAGAACCAGACAACAATGTCAACCACCAATGAATATAAAAAACTACCAACACTCACCGAAATTTGAAGTTCCTTTAAATTAGGAGAGTTAGTAATCAAGCGAAGAACAACAAGTATCTCCTTCATATCTTCAAAACTCACTTGATACAATTCTACTACCTTTAGATGGTTATATGTAATACGAAGTCTTCCAGGGTCATCACCTATGCTCAAATACTTAAAAGACAGAAAATTTAGCTTACAGTACCTTGGAACAAATAATAAGCTACATCAACTTAACAAACCGAAGTAGAAAGTAACAAAATTTTACCTTCGTGAAGTATATATGCCCAATGAGCCGCTCAAGACGAGGTACCCCACCAAGAAACCTGTTAAACTTGCAGCTCGAACTTTGCTCAAAGTGTTCAGCTATGTCATCAGTCATATACATAGCAACTGACATTGCAACTAAAAGTGGGGTATTTTCAAGAAAAACGTCTTTAAATTCACCTTCCAAACACAAATACTTGAGATTCGGAGCACGGATAGTAAGAGCTAAACTATCAAAGTATGACAATGCCAAGCTCTCAAGAAGAGGGCAACTAGATATAAGACTTCCAATTGCCTCAGGGGAAACCAAAACCTGATGAAGATTAAGACTCTTCAAGCACAAGAATCCTTTAAAACTAGGCGGCGGATCAAATTCACAACGAAAAAGCTCCAAACGGGTCAACTTTTTACAATTAAAAAGACAAGAAGGAACTCTAAACCACTCTCCTTCTCCCAATTCAAGAACCAACTCTTTGATATCATTCCTTGAAAGGAAAAGCAACCATTGATCAATATCCGGGCAGCATTGCAAGTGCGTAGTAGTAAGCTGGAACTTATGAATCGGCCCTTGGTGCAGAAAAAGAGCTCGAGTGATAAATTTAACAAGACTATCCTCAACTTCACATCGATCATTCGATGAAATCACACATTTCTCATCAAATACAAGCTGAGTAAGTGTTGCCCATTTATACCTCCATTTACTTGATAAAACACTAGTTCTCACAGCATCTCGTATTGGTAAACGCGTGAGGATAGTTTCTATAATGCTTTGAGGCAAATCACTTATTAAATCCGGACTCGAAACATCATCCATCTGCATAATTTAAGTATATATATCAATGAATTCTTCTACATTTAGCCTATTGATACTTCTAGAAAATCTTCAATTTCTCGTTAATTTTAGCTTAAAAAAAAAGACCAAATATACCAGCATAATCCATAAGATAGAAAATTTAGTATTTCATGCATACTTTTTTGGGGAATTTAGGATTAAAAAAATGGGATTTTCTAATTCATTCCATCAGTGAAGAAGAAAAAACAGATCACAAGAGATTTGATCAAATAAAATTGAAAGAACTTGGAGGCATGGCAAAGTGAGAAAAGAAGACTAACCTAGGATAAAATCGAAAACCCAGAGGCAGCACTAAGTCTCCTTATGTCTTGTTGTTCTTCTTCTTTATCCCTTTCATCAGATTACTGCAGCCAAAAGAAAAGAGTCTTGATTCTTCAAGGTTGAAGCTTTTTATTTACGCGTTTGGGAATTGGGTTCTTCAGTTTTGTAATTTGTACTTCTACTTCACCATAGTTTGTTTTAAGAAGGGACATCTTCTTAGTATTATTGGGCATTGGGTTGGGAGTTTGGGGACCCATTCAGACTTAGATTGCTGCCTAATTTTGGGCCTTCCTTTAAATGCTCGTACGATATTTTTTAGCTTTTTATTTTTGAGTTTGCATTGATAATAAAAAATTTTAATTTCTCAACGAAATTAAAAAATTCTCACCTATTTTATTTATCTTTTAAATATATTTTAAAGATATATATCATTTTATTAATTCAATTTATAAAGCTTAAAAATTTCATTAACAATAAATGAAATAAACTGAACATAGGTCAATTAAATAGAATTTAAATGCTTACTTTTATATTGTGTTATTGATGATTGATTGATGTTATTGGTTGATATTGAAAGATACAAATGAAGATAAAAAATAATAAAATAATAAAAAAAAAGTTTGTCTTATCATTGTTGATTGTTGATTGGTGAATGATGATGATATTTTCATTCTTTTCCCTCGTCCCCTTGGTGTTATTTTGATTGCTACATTACTTTTTAAGTTATAAAAATCACTTGTTTTCACTATGTTAAAAAAACCTGAGCCAAAACACGCTAATATGACAGCAAATAAATTCATAAATAAAATAATCAAGCACGCAACAAAAAAATAAATGCGAAAAATAAAATAACAAGAACACCAAAATTTTACGAGGTTCGACTTTTAAATCTACGTCCAAGAACAGAAGCAATTACAATATTCCACTATAATCAAACACAATAAAGATTATGCCAAAACTTACCTACACCAAAAGACCTGAGAGAAAGAGTTACAAAGAAAGCCCCTAAACAAGAAGATTCCTAGACCGCCAATTGTCAATGTTGTTAAAATTAGAGGAACTTTGATGGGCTCTGCACCGGCCACCATGTTTTTCCTTCTTGTACCTGCTTGCTGAGCCTGAGACCTCTCTCCAAGTCTCTCATGGAGGAGATTACTAAGGTTGTCTAACTGATGCATGATTTGACGTTGTCCCCGTGCAACAGTGGATATCTGCTACATTGACATAATATAAGAAAATAAAAATTTTGGGCAAACCAACTGGCTATGAAACTTCACATGAATAAATATACTTGAGCAGATATAGGCTAATTGCATCAGTACTATGAATTCCTAGCCTATGTTACTCGGACTCAGGTGTGAGTGCCGGACACGGGTATGTGTCCAACTCGATTATGTTTTGATTTATTCTAAGTTTTGTCATGTATTTGAAAGGTCCTTGGGGAATCATATCCTCATACCCATGTCTGAATATGCGTTGCCATTGATGTTCTAAATTATGTCGGACCATTTCCGTCGCTCCCTTGACAACCAAGATCAGCCCTTAATGGAGATATAATCCGTGCCTAACACTTTCTAACTTTTCCCAGAATTAAAAGGAGCCTCAAATGTTTTGACTCTTATTGCCAGCAATCTATATCAAATTCATAATTCTGGCAATTCTAGATCTTTTATGTTGACCTGTGACCTCTAGAATAACAAACTTGAATAAAAGGGTATAGCCATAGTACCTCTTCCATTAAAGGTGAATCCTTAGCCAGCTGGGAGGAAGATGAAGAATTGGGCATTATGGAACCATTGCCTAAACCATTGATAAAGTAAGAAGTTGGAGCAGAGCCATTGCAAGATTCAGCTTGAAAAGCCAAGTTTTGTTGGTTGGAAGTACTTCTCTTGATGGTTAACTTGGAATTCAACTCTTCGACACGGGTAGTAAATTCATCCATTCTATCATTCAGAGCGGATATCTGTTCCGAAAGCTGAGTAATGACTCCCTGGCACAGAAATGAAGAAAAATACAGGAGATATAAGTTGCCAAAGCATTTCACCAACAAATTAGTATAAAATCAAGTACAAAATGTAAAAGAGCTACATAAAAACCTCGTTTGCTAGAGCCGACTCTGAATTTCTCTCACCAAACCTCCGGTTGTTCTCGCTATATCCAGCGAAGTTCGATATATTCTTCTCTCTTCGAGTTGAATATGAACGTGACATACCACTATTTTTGTTGGCATATATATCAGTCTATTAGTTAAATGCACCCATCAAACAACATTCTTATGCGGCAGAAAAAAAGAAATGTATCAGAGGTTTACACCTTTTGAGATGCCTATTTCTCAAGGCAACCCTATCCGCAGAGGCTTGCAAGAGCGCTTCTTTGGGGCTTGACACCAGATCCTCATCTAGGCTGAGCTTTGTCTTCAAATCCTCCGGCAGGGCCTGTCCGATGATTAGATAAGAGCTACTAAAATTGAAAAAGACATCAACAAGTTTTTGCGAATTGGGAGTTCTCATACCATAACCTCATTTACAAGCTTTTCCAATTGGATTTGTTCAATATAGGTACGTGGAATGTATGAACCTTCCAAACCAAGCTGCTCTGCAACACATTTTACAACTGACCTATCTCTTCCTTGCACCTGTTTAAAGAATGTCAAAGTGCAATGGTTACTAGCCTGTAAACAAACTACAAATTACAATAATATATTGAAGCAAGAAATATGACCAATGTTTTAAATGAAATAGTTAAGCATCAAATTGCCCACATGATTATCTAAGCTCCTCCAAAATATAAAGGGCAAGCTAAAATGTCCATTTGGCTACTTCCAAGAATGATAAATGCCACTTCTCAAGCATTTATGCTGCGAATCATATAAATCCATGCTCAAAATTTTAACCCTTCCACAAGATATATTGAAAAATAGACAAATTATCATGTAGAAGGTCAAATTTGCATTTTGAAGGAAAAAAATTTAGGAATCATCATTATCAAAATATAATAGTTAAAACATAATACAAGTAACCAAAAAGGAAAAAAAAATGAAGCAAATTACTGAACATTTGTAGAAACTAGAAAGTCAAGAATTGAGTTTTTCACTTTAAAAAGTTTTGAAAGTACATTAAAACACCACATTTTGTAGTGCTCGCTTAGAAGAAGATTTTAGATTCTCAGAAGTACCTGAATATATTGACGATTTAGCTGTTCTAGCGAATCGATTTTCACGCAAACTCTATCATCAGAGAATACATGGCTGTTTCTTTTAAGGATGGTTGCTATTGTATAACCCAAGGCCATTAGTCCACCAAGAAGGCGCACACTAACTTCAAATGTAATTCTTGGAGATATGACAAATGGAATATCTGTTACCCATTCCTGAAAATGAGAATCACAAACTATCAAATCAGACTTTCATTTGTTGGTACAGTTTTTTAACAAACATACACCAGTGGAGAAAGGTGAGATATCAGGCACAAAGAAAACAGATGATTTAGAAGAACAAAGAATTTCAATCGAACATTTAAACCCCAAAAGTATATAGACAAAAGAACTGTTGTATTCTTTTTCTTAGTAAGATGACTTCACCAAGATCTATCCACTACTAAACAACAGATTCTCTAGAATCAAAGCATAATGGATATCCAATTTGCCAGTTTAATACCAACTGAGTTATTCCGATTAAGATTACATACATTTTCTCTCAAAATCTACAGTAATACCTCCAGAGTCGTACAATAATCTTAACTCTTGTAATACATGAATTATAGGACCATTGAAATGGTCAATGGATTATGAAGATATGAACTCACACCTCAACTTGTGATAATAAGAGACGGAAATTTGAGGGACAAACCTCAAACATGAGATTATATTTTCCATCTTTATTCCGCATCCGCAGATATGATTGGCAAGATTCTGGATCTTCACCAGGAGGTAGAAGGTATATATCATAAGTCTGCTCCTCTGTTTCTGTATGTGCTTCAGATACAACACTCTTAATTTGATCCACTGTTAACTTCCTTGCTGACTACAATAAACAGAAAAACTGAGATGCCAGAACAGAAAAGGACATAGATACTGTAGTAGCAATAAGTATAATTACCAGTATCTTTATAATTTGCACAGTAGAGAAACAAGCAAAAAATTTGGGGCAAATAGTAACCTTTAAAATATAAGTGGGATTTTGAAACCCGGTAAACGGGTTGAACTTGTTAATGATTTTTATATGTGCTGTTTGGAGATCCGGCTCGATAAAGGCCTTGTACATTGGATATACCTGTATAACAGAGAATATGATGACTTCTAGAAAACAACACTGAAATGCATTAAAGTAGCTTACTAAATTTTTAGAAAACAACAACAAACTAAGCCTTTTCTCACTCTGTGCTAATAAATTTCACCAAAAAAAACAAGGGAGCTGAACATACAGTTTCAGATATTTGATGGATTATTTCTTCAGGTTCTTGGCCAGCACGCTGTATGTCTCGTAGAACTCTTTTAACAAGGTCAAAGTGAACTCCCCCAGTGACAGATACTCGAAGATCCAGCATAGGTCTCAACTTTTCACTCAAAGCATAGATGCCCTCAATAATTACAATACGGGAGCTCGGAACTTCAAGGGTCCTGTCATAGATACATACTAGATTAAAAATAAAATCTATTACCCAGATATAAAACCAGTATAACCTATCTGATTAAGAATCTAATTGATCTTATACTATGGATTGACAATGGCAGTAAATCCAATTATGTAAACAACATTGATCAGGACTTCTACAATTCACAATCTAATGTTACTACTATTACCATTACTATTCCTTTGGCAGTAAATCCAATAATGTTACTACTATTACCAATTATGTAAACAACATTGATCAGGACTTCTACAATTCACAATCTAATGTTACTACTATTACCATTACTATTCCTTTGGCATACCTGCGAAAACTTAATCCTTAACAGCTTTAAGCAAATGATAGTACTAATATGCACTAAATGAAGCAGTGTTCAACCTGTATCCTGTTCGGGAACTAGTCTTGAAATCATAGATGGGAACCTGGACTTCCTTCCCTTCCTTTAAATCATTAACATTCTGGAGCAACGTATCATAATCTGTCAAGCGTGGATCTGTTGTTTAAAAGAATCAGAAGGTTGTCATTTTACTGCTTTGCTTGCTTTCAGTTAAAATCTTTAACTTCTAATTCCAAACAACATAGATATTCAAATAAGAATTTAAAGCAGCCTGTCATATCTCATTTTCTATTGATGTGTAGAACTCATTCTTATCAATTTAAAGCACATTTAAGGACATCCACGATAATGCACTTGGCCCAGAAAAATAGATAATAAGGAAAACAACCCAAAATGGAAGGTATGAGTGAAAGGTTACAAAACAGAGAAACTGATTTATCCAAGATATGCAACACCACTAAAACATAAACACTAGAGACATAAATAGTTTCTTATCTTTAGGAGGTTTTTTCCCAATCCCATCATAGATGATAAGTTGGAAATGTTGAGGCTGAGGAGCTATATAAAAATATAGTCAGTTTTATTATCCACGCAATGAAAATTGAAAGAATAGTAGAAAACCTTATGCCAACAAACTATGTTGTCCATAAAATAAACCTACCAAAAATGCCCTAGATTCAAAGGACAAATAATGAAAACCACTGATGTAGACCAGAGAAAGCTTTTAACTCATTAATAGGGTTCCCCACCACTTTTGAAGTCCAATTACAATGCTCTAAGGGCATCATAGCCAGAAGTCCAGAACAGAATCTAAGCTATTCAAACAAGAAATTTTTTTTTAGAACTTCAATGTGACACCAAAGGCAACTCCAAACTGATATTACTTACATATTTTATCTACTCTTTGTTTAAATGGATTAGTTGTCAAACCCAAGGCCTTCATGTCAATCAGGAACAACTTTTAATGTTACTACTGGTAGTAAATAGTCAAGCCATCAGCTTAACATACTACCCCATAGTCGGACTTACATCATTGAAGTGATTTCCTTGATCAATTTAACATAATTATACATACATTCCTGCACTAAGGAATAGCACCTTGCAATGGTTCTCAATAGGTTGTTCACAAAACAAAAGAAAAATCACGGTCAAACAACCATGTTAGAGCATAGATCCTTCATACAAAGTTATCAATTAATTTAAAAAATAAAAGAACAAAAAAAAAAAAAAAACTAATCCATAAAAGTGGTGTGAAGAAATCTTGAATTTTGTAGCTTCTTCCTGAGAATAACTTCCAACAGTACTACATTTTCAAAAGGATAGAAAAAATGAGAGAAAAGATGAATTACCATCAAAGTTGCCATCAACAATTCGACTAGAATCGTTATAGTTGTCCATTGATATAACAGCAATGCTGGGCATGAAGTTGAGTATCTTTTCTGTAAATACAGTCTTCCCTGCTCCAGAAGGACCTGCTAATCCTACCAATATTATTCCATCATTTTTTTGTGCTAACAATTGGCATGCACGGATAACAATAAAGAACCCCTTCTCAAAAGACAAAGGATCTTGGATTGAAACAATCTCATGGCGATCACAATCCTTTCTCTTAACCAGCCGAACTTGATCTTTTAAGAGACCTGTTTTTTTATGGTGTGATTCAATACCAGAAGCGTCTTGAGCCATTGAAAATATGACAGCTACCTCTGGTATAAGTGAACAAAGAAAAAAAAAATAAGCAGTGCAATGAAACAATTAAAATATAGCTGTGGCTTGTAGGACACTGAAAATGGTTCAATGCACCAGTACAAAAAGCACTCATGTAAAGCACATCAATGAACTAGATTTTCATCCAACATAAGACAGACAATTTTTCAACTGGAAACCAAGACAGCCATTTATTTTCTATAAATCATTTCTACACAAAAGTTTCATGTATAA
This sequence comes from Fremontodendron californicum, assembly GCA_030761205.1. Taxonomy (NCBI): domain Eukaryota; kingdom Viridiplantae; phylum Streptophyta; class Magnoliopsida; order Malvales; family Malvaceae; genus Fremontodendron; species Fremontodendron californicum. The sequence goes on from JAULJL010000013.1 coordinate 27,343,298, forward strand.
AACAAGAAAATAATCACAATCTCGGTCAATAACAAAGTTGAAAATAAAATATGAGAATAAAATTCGTTGGCAAAACTGAAATTATCTCGTCACATATAAAATAAATAAAATTGTGTTACTTGATACCACAGGCACATTAGAAGGCAATGCTAATTGATAATCACCCCAACCCTATTTGTTACTCCCACATGTGCTCATTAGTTTAAATGTTCAAGAAAAAAATATACAGAAATTTTAAGTGACTTCAAAGTTCAACCTTAGGTATAAGGTCAGGAAATGAATCATCAAGATGCCTTGCTTATATAATTCAAAGCATTGCATCAGTTAAATGCCATGATGGCAGTTCAGGTAGAATCTAAGATTCAGTCATTTATGCTCTCCTTTTGTATAACTTTAAAAAGAAAAAAAGAAAAAAAACATAAATGATAAAGAAAACCGCATCTCACCCAGTTCTTCAAGGATGGACACAGAAGTAAAGTTTTATGGAAATAACAGATTTCACCAACTCTTTTTGTACTAAATAAGAGGGAAATCAGGATGATTAATTATCTTGGTAAAACGTTAATATATCATACTAATCCATAAAGGTAAAATGAAAGCATCAAACTCCACAATGATAAGAGCAAAGCAAAAAGCTATTTTGATCATCATCATAAGAGATTACAGCAATACATATTTATTATTTCATTGGATTGCTAGCTGTCGTGGTACTAGTAATCAACATCTCATTTTTCACATTAAAAACTCAAAAAAAACTGTCAGACATTTACTGTAAAAGGTACCAAAGGAAGAGCAAAATCAAGCAATAGCAAACAAACTCATTTGTTTTTGCTTTATTTGGCGAACTCTTGTCAGAAAAACAGATACGGAAAATCCTACATAGAGCACCAAAATAACATCTTCAAAGATCAAAATAATAAAAACACAAAATTTTGATTCTCAATGACCCACCATCCCGGAAACATATAAAAAATCACATTCAGAAAGAAATATGACAGCACCTTCAACAAAGTATCAAACAGAAACAAGAAAAATACCACTAAACTTACCAAAACATCTATTCTAACACGTTATTTGGATCTAAAACAACCACCTTTGCCTCAACAAAAAAAAAAATCAAACAATGAAAAAAATATATAACGATTACCCAGATTATAGAATGACAAAACAAGCAATACCCAGATATAATAAAAAAAATAGATCAAATTCAATAAAAAAAGAAAGATTTTTAGCAATGATGGCGATTGTACTCACCGAGTCACACCGGATGAGTCGAGTTTCTTTTTTGTGTTCTTTATAGTAAATGAGTTACACTGAGTTCACCGTTTCTCCTTACACATAAAAAAATTGGATATTCTATTTCTATCGTTTCTTTTCTCGTAATAGAAACGAATGTGATATTCCGGGATTTTTTTTTTTTTTTCTTCTGGGAAGTTGGGAATTCTAGAGAATCTGCAAAGTAAAAAAACTTTCTCGAGAATGGATTCACATAAAGATAACACAAAAAAGAGAGAGCTATTTAATACTAGAAGTACTTTAGATTTTTTGGGATTTTTTCTTTAAATTAAATAAAATAAATGTTCAATCCCGGGAAGCCAAGTGTTTGTGTCTCAAATGGACTGTTTCTCTGTTTTGGAACTATACTTCAATTCCAAATCAAACTTAATAATGTGTTTATATAATAATATATGAAAAAAAAATGTAATTTACAACATAGTACAAAATAACTACAGTTCGAGACAGATCAAGTTGGAATAGCAAAAAACAGTTATCTGTTTAAAGTTTGGTTTAATTTGTTGGATTTAAAACATTCCTTTCATTATTTAAAATATATAATAAAATATTTTTTATTGATTAAATAATAATTCGGATCGAACTGATTCGAACTTTTAAAATATATTATCTTATGCATGATCCGATTCAAATCAAATTCGTCAAATCAAACGATTAATTCAATTTTTAAATATGTCTAATAAAAACATAGGCTTTTATTTTAAATTTGTGTCATTGTTAATTTGTTATCATAATTTGAATAGGAGAGTAAAAGTACATGATATAATTGTTGGATGGTTATTAAAGTTTTGGAATTTTCTTTTGATTTGGATGTTCTTTTTGGCTCCAATGAGCTATAGCTAGATCTGTTCATGGATCGGGTCGGATCGCGACCCGATAGGTTCGAATTTACTATTTATCGGATTAAAAAAATATTTTTTTTTATTTTTTTATATTTTTATAATTAAAATTAAATAAAATAATATTATTATAATAAAAAAAATATTGTTTCGGACCGGTTTGAAACAAAAAAATCTTGTCCAGACCCGATCCAATACGGATCAGGCCGGGTTGAGCGGACTGTCTGACCCAGGAGCAGGTATAGCTATAGCCATAAACAACATTATTTGATCCTTACCAAAATTGAAATTGTGTTTTATCTTTTTTAAGGACCAATTTCAATTCCTCGAAACTCAAAAAGGTAATGTTTCAAAGTTGCAAGGAAGGAAGGAAGCCAATGCCAATCATGTGGATCACCTTGTCTCAAGGAATATAAATTGCCAAAGACATTAACAAATCAAAATTTGCCTATGGTTGGACATTTCTCATTTTATTACGTATGAAAAATGAGTTACGAGAAAATTTTATGGCACAAAAATAATTAATATTAAATTAAATAATTTCTTATTTGGAGTTCTTTTTCGATACATTGACGGTTAAATCTTTTTAATTCTACAAAAATATTAAAAAATTATCACATGTCGTGCTTTTTTTTAATTTTTTTTTATTTTTTTTATTATATCCTAAAGGTTATATATCATCTTACTAATACTGCTTGTGGAATCTAATAATTTTATTACGAAAGTGTCAATGAATGCGATTATTTCTTATTTAATCAGTTAATTTTTTATATTTTTTTATTAATAACGTTTTGGTCATTAATGTTAATAATTATTATTTTACTTAACTATTGTTGTTAAAAGATATAGTAACATATCTCTGTTGATATTATATATCACCTTGACAAAGTTGATAAACTAAGTGAAATGTCTAGTAAGAGATAATATCTTTTAAGGTCTATATTTGATACACTGACAGTATATATATATATATATATTATCAATAAATAAGATGATGCTACCTCATTAATAGTTAATTGGAACAAAATTGTAACACTTAAACATACTAACGATCAAACGTTATTTTTCAAAATTTGATAATCAAAATAAAAAATTTAGAAAATGTGAATAATCAAAAAGGTAATTTACCCTTAAAATAGAGACAACTTTGATAAAAAAAAATGCTCCTTCCTTTGAAGTTCTTTACGGGACTAGAGATATTTCATGTATCTTTACCAAGAGAAAAAAAAAAAAAAAATTCTGTCAATAATGTCCATTTCAATGAACATAGAATTGCTCATGGTTGAGCAGTCCGTCCGGCTCGACAGATTTAGCTTGTATTGGATTGGGTCTGGATAGTTATTTTTGTAATCTGGGTTGGTCCTGATCACTGTTCACATAATATAAAATATATTTTTATTAAAATTTAATTATAAAAGTATATAAAAGTTAATATAAAAATGATTTTTTTATTTTTTATATTAAAAATGAACAGTAATTCAGGCTCGCGGGTCGACCCTGACCCGTCCAGGACCGGACTTAGACAAAGAAAATAAAAATGTTCCGAGCTGCGGCCCGACCCATGAGCATGTTTAAATGAACATTCTACTTAGAGAGAAAGTAGATATTATTTCCATGAATTGTCCATTCTTTAATATTTTCACTGTTGATTAATGTTTTATTTGGATCGCGGATAAATTTAATAATCCTTATATTTATATTATATTCGTATTATTTTTTTATTTCATAATTGTATTTAAAGTGTTATATATTTATATAAATTTTTACACTTTAATAATTCGTATTATATAAATTTTGAGTCATTTATATAATCATGTCTTATATTTATATTTTTTTATATTATATTATAATTATTTTTCTCGTATCCTAACTATCTTTTGTGACTAAATTGTTAAAAATTTAATCAAAAAAAAGGAAAACACGACCGAGAGAAATTCCCACCACTCATCTAATATAAGCATAAAACAAATAAATATACTTTTTTCTTTTCCTTTGAGCCGTGGACCAAAATTCCGAAAGAAAAAGAAAAGCTATGAGAAAGAAGAAAAAAAAAAAAAAAGAAAAAAGAAAGAGACAAGGGTGGTTTTGGTAAAAATAAAAATGGAATGATCAATTCCTTCTATTTTCCTCTTCTAACTTTTAAAAATTTTATGCGAAGGGAACCAATGAAATGAACTGCCTTGGTTTTCTTTCCTTCTAACTTCTTCAGCTTTTTTAATATATAGTAATAATGGATAGACAAGATTCAATTCATACTTGGTTACATGTAATAGATTCAGTAATTATGAACATAATACGAAAATATGATACGAACACGACACATTTAATAAATATAAAAATAATATAATAAATACGATACGATACATTTAAACAAAATTAACGTAATATGTTTAAAAAATATATATATTGTATTTGTATTTAAATTTTTGATACATTTAATAATTTATATTGTATTTATATTTATATGATTGACATAAAAAAACATGAAATATAACACATATACATAAATTACCAGCAAATTTACATGTGATGATAAATATATTAATAAAAAGCAATCTATAAAAATCAATCCAAAAGGCCAAAGCCATGCAAGAGTTAGGTATGCCAACCAATTAACCAAATAATACTTTTCTCTTTTTATGTTTAATTCCATGCCGATATGTCGGGAGTTTTTTTTTTTTTTCTTATTTAAGAATACACATTTTTTTTTAAATTTAATATATATAAATTGAGTAATAAAAATATATTTTATAAATAAATATGTATTGTAATAATTTTTTGGATATTATAGTTCAATCTTTATTTTTAATGATTAAATTTTTTTATTCATTTAACTTTTAAAAGTAAATATTCCGTAATCACAAACTTAATTTAATATATCGCTATTTTATAAAAAAAATAAATTAAAATATGCATACATCTGAATATTGGTAAGGTTATATCGATTAATTAACTCATAATACAAACTATAATAAATTTATAAATTGAAGATTTTAAATGAAAAAAAATCTAAACACAATAAGTTTAAAGCTTGTTTTAAAAATTGTAAAACGAATTGAAAAAAAAGATTTGATAGAAAAAATTACATAAAGTCAACTCATTTTATCCCACACTTTGATAATTTAATATTTTTTTAATTTTTATTATTTATTATTTTTTTGTATCTTTCGTTTACAAAAAATCTAAAATTGAAAAACAAAGAATTAATAAAATGAAGAAAAATACCCAAGAAAAAGGTCAATTTTTTTTTTAAAGAAAAAAAAATAAATCCATGAAAAATTCACAATAATGTCATTGTTTAAAATTTTTAAAATATCCAAAATTTCCATAACCCTCAAACTTTTATAAAACAAACCAATTTAAATTATATTATTTTTAATTTAGGATATTTGAAAAAAAAGAGAGAAGAAAACTAAAAAAAAAGAAAAAGGTGCATACAAACTCCGTAAACCCTTTTTTTACTAATGAAGTCGTAACTTGAGATAGAAAAAAAGGTTACAGATACTTGGATTTGAATTCAAAATTATTGAATGTCACCTTTTATAGGTGATTACATAAACTAACTATAGATTAAATTCAAGTTCTTCATAAATACTTTTTTTCAAATAAAATCTTTATATCTTAGGATCCATTTGTTTCACGTAAAATAATTTCTGAAAAATATTTTTTGTATTTTTCATTTCGTAAAAAATAATTTGATCAATGAAAAATAAACTTCATATCACCATTTATACATCCACCTAGGACAAAGTCGCAAAAGAGATCATTTTCCACAAGCAATTTTCTATAGAAAAGAATCACTTTTTTTTTGTATAGTTGGTTTGAAATGAATCTTAGAGGAACTTCAATTTCCTTTTCTTGGTATACAAAGAAACTACAATTTTTTCAACAGCTCATGAAAACTATAACTTGTAAAAACTTTTTATTTTTTATTTTTCTTCTTGACACAAATTAACAAACAATTCATTAACAAAAGCCAGTGTTTTTGACAGCTCTTTTAAGTGTTGATAAATCTGCAATTCTTCCTTACTTCACCATCGACAAAGCTATCCGAATTGGTAATATTTCCCAATTTCACCATTGAATCTGAGAACTGATTGAAGAAAGCGACAGGGTCCTCAGCATATTTTCGGACAAGCTTTTTTGTTTCGATTCCGAAAACGCTGGAATACATTTCTTGGTCTGAGCTAAGCAACCCTTCCCCTCTCAGCAGTGTATGGTAAAAAGAATTGTCGAAAAGATTTGGTGTAACATTGTCCATTGCTGTTATGTTGTTGTCTCCTAAGCTAGTGCTTGCAGGGCAAATGGATTTCAAGTTGCTGAGATTTGAATCGGTTAATGGATTCTTCCCTGAAGTTGCTGCAAAGTCTCCATAAATTCTAGCTCGAAAATTCTCACAGCGTGCCATTCCAATGGTGTGAGCCCCTGGAAGTGATTTGCATAGAAAGAACAACCAGGACCATGAAAAATCAAGTCTCAGTCTTAACAATCCTATTATCTGGTTTTATACTATCTTATTCGGATTTTTTATTTTTATTTTTATAATATTTGTGTGTTACACTTGTATCTAACACGTATTCGAATATGAGTATTGAATTTTTTTTTTAAAATATGAAATATATTTGTATCAGTTACATACTCATATTCAACACTCATCCGAGTTCGGGTAACATAAATTTTATACATGCATATTATAGAGTTTGCTCAAGGAAAATGAGTATTTTTTATGTGAATTAAGGGAGCCCAATAAACATTAAAAAGAGTAATGAGATTATGAAAGAGGACGATGTGAAAATTGTATATCAAGTTTTATAAGATTGTTAAGTAGTTAATAAAACGGATTTATGTTAATAATTTTTTTGAAAAAAAAAAACATTAAATTGCCCATATCTGTATTTTAAGAGGTTTTCTTTTCTTTTAGGAAAAACTTAGGGTTTATCTATATTTTTTAATGGTGTAGAATCTTTTGTAAATTATAAGGGTAAGAATTTAAAAAAAATTAGTAATATAAACCCTCTTTGTATAACATGCAAACTACTTTATATGGTTAAAATGTATTTTTTTATAAACCATAAGTGACAAAAATGAATTCCACTAAAGCTGTATGGTGTAAAGTATATAAGAATTTTGATTCATAAAGTTTATAGTAAAATAGTGTCTTTTTTCCTTATCTTGATTTAAATAATTTTTGTTTATTTAACATTACATGCACTAATCTAATATATTCATTTTACATGCACTCATCTAATTCGTGTCGGTTCAGATTATTAAAAATCTATTCAATTTGTGCTGGACCCGTCCAACCGACCCATGGACAAATTTCATTCACTCACTTTTTTATTTAATGACTTAAAGATGAATCTATGTAATCTTTTTCAAGATTTAAAATCCTAATATTCTTCCTTGTTAAAAAGAACATATATATAGTGCGAAACAGGGTTCATATAGCATAAACAAGCACAAGAGGGAGTGAAATTTAGTGCATTGTCTATGTGAATTATAGAAGATTTTAAGAAGAGCTAGCTTACCAGAAAGAGCCACCATATCAGTGACTGAGAGACCTTGATAAAGAAATTTAGATATAATACTGAGAAGACCCTCGTTAGCAGTAGGAAGGTTTTCCCTAGCTAGATCGTACCTAGCCGTTTTTGAGTCCTTTCTTCCCACTGGTACATCCCAGTAAGGTCCACCGACCTGCAAAACAATTATTAGACAAAACAAATGATGAGCCCAACTCAAGAATTAAGAAATATTAATCCTATGTTGCTCCGGCTCTTCATTTTTCTTAAAGTATTCGTGTCCGACACCCGTGTCCGATGCATATCAGGACATGAGTATGAGGATATGATCCCCAAGGACTCTCCAAATACATGAAAAAACATAGAATAAATTAAACATATCCGTATCCAACACTCATACCCGAATCCGAATAACATAGATTAAATCTATAGACTTTTCACTTGTAGAAATGTTTTTTACCAGAATCACAGCATCTCTGGCAGCAATGGTGAGGATATCAGCACAAGAAACAATCCCAGGACACTCAGATTCAAGCTTGTTCTTAATCCTGTCAATGATTCTGAAACCTTTTAAAGAGTTCACATTTGTAGAAGCTTTTTTTTCTCCTTGTAAGCTGATTGTATCATCAAGCAAAACTGACCCATCACAACCCTACACAAAATCATATTCATAATATAAATCTTTTTGGCCTATATATTTTCAGCAGTATATATATGCATTGATATATGTGTGTGTTTCAAATTAAAAACCTGAACAAAACAGTCATGGAAATGTAATCGAACAACGAAGGCTGCATTGCGAGGATCAGAGACTACTTGACACTCCATTTCTTTCCTCACAATCTCAAACGCAGTCGGACATGTTGATTTGTAGTAATCCAATGTCAAGAGAGGTTCAGTAATTGCTGCAAAAATGGTAGAGCTGAAAATGGAGATACAAATTAGAAGAAGCATGGAAAATTGCAGATTGAGCAGCGAAGGGTCCATTTTTTTGTTGAAATGCATGATCGAGTGTGGGGGAAAAATGGGTGAGACTTGAAGATATATTTAAGGGAAAAATTAAGAATGTTGAATTGTTTGAAACTTTTTTCTTTGTGCATAGTCGTTTGAGTATTAATTAGTACAAATTAAAATTATGTGTAATTTAGTCAAGAGAGGATGTAACTAATGCTGGCCTGGTTGGTGGGTGCTCTCAAACCAAATGTTTTAACTGAGAGAGACAGATTCAAAGACGTGCTCCTTATCTTTAAATTAAATTACTTGAAAAGGTTTTTGGGCCAGCCACCAAACCATAAACAGATAACAGCAAATTTAAAATTTAATCCCGTTGATTCATACAATTATCTTTAAAGATGACATCCATTAAGTCCGGAATTCAAATTTCAATATTTCTGCAATTTTTTTTTATATTCTCAAACTACGATCTCTTTTGTATAAACAAAATAACCTTACAAAAAAGACAATCTTTTAGTGAAAGGGTTGTCATAATCCAAATTAAATAAAGGAAAAAAATGTGATGATCTAATCTTTTTTTGTATCTGTTATACAACATAGACTTAATTAGTTGAACATATTAGGTTAAACCAATGCTTTAAATATTGATAAGTTTTCAGCCGACAAATTGGAATTCAGCTCACTTCTTGTAAGTTGAACAGCTTTAGTCATTTCTTTGTCTTTCATGCAATCTTAACAAAAACAAGCATTTTGTTTTTTGTTTGTATATCATCAAAGTTCATTTTAACATTATAGCCCTTTGCCTTTTTTTTGCTTCACAAACAAGAATAATGTTGAATAACAGTACTCTTTCTTGTATTTTCATATTTCATTTGCTTTCCTAGGGGGATAAAAATCTAGAATGGGAGAGAATATATGCAAAATCGTGATCTTGATTCTTGAAATGCAAGAGAACTCTTTTTTTTTTTTTTTTTTAAATATCCATATCCGATGCTTGACATATATATGTTCGAATAGTGGTCGAGAATATAATTTTTCAAATATATGAAAAAATTTAAATTTTTTTTTTACCTATATCTTGACAATCACCTGAGTCTCTGGATAATATAGCTAGAGAAATCACACCAATCTTTTTAATTTCTTTTTGTTTGTTTCCATAAATTGATTGAAAATTGAAATTTGGGTTCTATATTTTTAAGGTTTTAAAGTATTAACTAGATTAAACTTTAATCTAGGGAAGAACTTTCTTTGGGAAGATTACATACAGTACATAATTTAGATAAAACTCCTTTGCCACCAAGAATGTTCCTACCAAGTGTTCTATCCTTCATGTTATGTTTGGAAACATAAATTTAAAAATTTGGATTTGGATTTCATTTGCTATATAAATTGTGAGAATGAAATGCATATATTATATATAAATTAATTAAGATTCAATATGATTATATATTTGAAAGGTATACAAACATGAATTTCAAATTCACAAATAGCTATAGGTATTTCAAATTCACCATTAAATAAGCATCCAACAAATCCATAGATTTGAAAAATAATAATCAAACTTACATTTACATGTGTTTTATTACACAATTTACACTATTTTTGAAATTTAAGTTTCCAAATGCAATCTCAAAGATTCGAAAAAAAAACAAAAGAGATATCAAGTTTAGAATTCCAAAATGAATAAGAAACATAAATTTATATTTCTGTTGTCTAAACTACTAATTTTATGATCAACTCTAAGAGTTTTGGATCACCCATCACGTGTAGACGAAAAACAAAAAGAGTCTATCACGTGATAAACTCGAAAGCGATAACACGCAGATGTAATATGCAAGAACAACAGAACATAACCCGAGTTCTGATACCATATTAAGCATCTAAACTAAAACCAATCTGTAATAGTAATAGATGGAGACACAATTTGAATATAAAATCAAAAACAATTCAAAATTTAACTATTTATGGGATAACACCACTTTAAAATTATCCTTAAAATAAAAGTGATCGTAGATCATTATGCAAAACACTATCCTTTTCTTTCTGCTAATTAATGTAAGAGCATATGTTTCATCTAGTGGGAGCTTGCCCCTGAAGTTCTGGCTCTAAATTGAATCCAAAATCAGAACCCTCTCAGGAACAATATCCTCACTTATCAGCAATTTTTTTGCATGAAATATTATGGGGATAGCGAGGCCTAGAACCTGTGTTATCTAAGCAGCTGCTTATTGCCGCTCTTTTATACAAAAAAAAAAAAAACACATTAAGTTTGAGTTATATAAAGTCCAGAATCGAGATGTTATTCATTCATTCATTCATTCATTCATTCATCTCATACATCTTATCCATTGATCTTCAATATTAAAATCCTAAGATTTTCAAGTTGATTATATTCGGAAAATCATAAGTTAATTCTATGAATTAAAAAAAAAAAATTATGATGGGTGAAAACATGGGATATTGTTAGCTATGGCCTATGAGCCAAAAGAACTGAGTTCTACATGGGATTATTGGATTAGTAAGTTGGGAGAAGGTTAAAGCAGGGGCAGGAGTAGTTATGGTTTTCTAATTCAGAAAATCTTAAAGTTAATTAGATCTTCATTTGCCTAGATTTGATAAAGTGAGAAAAAGACCAGTCCAAAGATCGAGTTATCCGATCAAGTTCGAAGGTCGGCCTGATATTTGAGAAGCTACGGACAAAAATATTGAAATAAAAAAACGAGTTTGGACAAAAAATAGGCTCATTTAAAAAAAGTCTGGGCCTCGAACATGGTATTTTGCCTCGAGCCCAGTCAGGTCTACTATTACTAATATGGAGTTTAGGAGGGATCAATCTTTTTTATATCAGGATCGATCCTTTTTACATAAAAATCGATATCTCTGTGTATAAATTTGGACGAACCTGTAAAGGCTTTGATAATGATTTTACATCAACAAGCCGAGCTTGAACAAAAATTTCTGCCGATACTTTAAGCCAAGTCGAGCCTGAAGATAATGTGTGTTAATATAAAATCTAAGCTCGATCCCAGCCATGGACACCGAGAAAGTTGCCATTTGCAGTTGCGCCTAATTTTGCTGGCAAGTTTTTTATACGAAAAGAATCAAAGATGCATGTGGATATGGATGTTATCTAGCCTGTTAGGAATTGGTATAAATATTTATCAGAATTCAAGATCCAACCTGGATGTTAAGTGGCTGGTTAAGGCAAAAATATTTATCTTGTAAGCGCCAAGCTTTTACTGAATTAACTTGCTAATGACAGTTTTATGGACTTTCTAACATTCACTTCGACTTTTGAAGTGAACTGAGGGAGTTTATGATCTTTGCACTTGCATTGAATTTGAGGTCCTGTAAAGAGTTTAGAAAGAACTATTTTATGTATCAACAATGGAGTTTTTAAACTCTACAAAAAGAAAAAACAAGTTTAAAATCAAACAGGGGAATCAGTAATAAAATTAACAATCAGATTCAGGCCATCAATTTAATCTGAAAAAACTCCATTTACTAAAAATCTGTTCAGTATGGACACTTGAACCTACAATGAAGTAATGAGCTTCAATTAGACCAAAAAAATGAAGAAGAAGATTCATTGGTTTAAGGTTAAAAAATTGAAACCATAAGCTAACCCTCAACTTGAGTTGATGAATTACAGTTTCATGGTAACATCCATGTTTTCTCACAACAAATTAATGGTGAGCCAGCAGACCTAGACCCATTACTGTGAAGGTGCCAAAGCCTGACATGAACAATCAACAACTGAACTTCTCTTCAATCGGAACTCTCTGAAATGCTTTCATACCTCATCAAAGAAACAAATAAAGTTCCCTTCAATTACAAGGAAATGTAAGTATTTCATTCAGCTTAAAAGAATATTAATGTGTAAGCCAGGGTTGTTCTCCATCTGCAGAAGGACATATAAAAGAGACATTTCCATCAGTTTGACTGAAAATGGACATACATTATCAGTTTACAGAAAAAGAACACGATGAAACGACAGTAAAAACCAAAACTTTGCGTGTTCTTTCACTGTGCACTTGGTCAAAATGAGGGCTTTCTATGATGGTTTTAAACAGAACCAAGTATGGTTTTGCTGAATCAAATTGGTGAGTCCTATTTTCTTTAAAAAAATGGTGAGTGCTATGAGGCTTTCAAGTAAAAGTAAGATTACCTTTTCATGAGTCCTGTTAATGCAGTATTTCTTCTTTCCAGATCAATCTTCATGTTCATCTTCAGAATCTGCACAAGATAATGAAAGGTCGAAGTCAAATTAAAGATAAAACAGCCAGCTATGAAGTTAAAAGGAAAGCCACTTGAAAGCACATTCTGGAGAATAACAATATGGATGTACAAGGGTATGAAACTCTTTTTTACAGCACCTCATTCGTTTATAAAGTTATTTACATATGAGCAGAGAATGGTGTCGTATCCTAAAATGGGTAAAATAGACATTCAGTTGAAGTGATTTTATACGGCCAGTTATTAACTCTTCGATGATTGATTATTCAATGCACCACCAATTATAATTTATCAGTCAGGATGTAAGCCAATTGACAAAAAAATATAAACAGTGAATTCATGTTTTGCATGTCAGAAGTTCTTATTGAGATTAATTTATCACTTTATATAGTTCATCCGTGTCCTTACATGCAGTTATTTCCATGGACAAAAAAAGTATGCTGTAATTACCTGATCTAACATCTTCACTAAGTTTGCCTCTTGCTTGGATTTGTTTGACAAGCATTCGATACATCAGTACCCACCAATAAATATGAAGAACAAGCAGGCAAAATAGAAGTGTGTTGAACAGATAATAACAAATTGGTCCATCCACTGGATGTTTTTCCTTATCCAATGTCTGGACAACTTGATAACTGCCATAGAAGAGAGAAATAAGATAAATAAAAAGAATAAAATTAGAAACACAATCTAAGTGAATTTTATTCTCTGGATTATATCAGAACCAGGAGGCAAACTTAGCATATATTTTTTCTTTAAGAGAAAGACATTTTCGGTCACATTGTAGCAAAACAAAGTCCTTGGAACCCCAGAACTCACCATTCCCAAAATGATTATAATAAACCAGTGTAATAAATCCTTTATATATACTGAAGCAAGCAGATAGCAAAAGGGATGCATTATATATATATATATAGAAAGAGAAAGAGAGAGAGAGCATAGAGCATAGAGCATAGAGCATAGAGCATAGAGCTTAGAGCTTGCTGGTTTCTTCATTGAAGTAACCGGTGATTATTTGGTGTAAGCATAACTTTTTTTACAGTTGCTTTCTCCTCCCTTGACTTCAGTGCTATGTGTATGGTTCGGGTGTGTTTCTTAAGTGCTTAAAAGGAAATCTCATAAAAGTTGGGTAGAAAATATAAATCAGACATGAACTTATACAAACCTTGTACTCCATAGGACCCAGAAAGGGAAGTATATGAGGCGCAGTAAGACCCAAGACAAAACAAAAGTTAGAAACGCAAAGCTAGCGAGTGTTTCAGCACCACTATATTTTCCCATCTTCCCTATCTCCAGAAATACATCGCTAGCATCATGAATTGCTAAAACAACTGAACCAATACGGCCAAATCTGCAAGAAACTGGCATAAGAAAAGAAACAACTACTCTATAAAATTTTAAAAATCTACAAGCCTAATATCTTATATTAGGGTAAGAATCTGTCAAAGCATACCTAAAAATATAAGATAGCACAATGAGGATGGCAGTTGCAACATGATGACCCATTGAGACTCCAAAGTCAGAACGCCTTGTTTCCCAGAAAATCAAAGCAAATATAGAGTATGTATAAAATCCAGCAACATACATATAAAGTCCCTTCAATTTCAATCTGGAAAAGAAAAATAATAGTTAGTCTATTGAGTTCATAAAGTTGTATTCCTCATATCTCTGAATGTATAATAAAGGCAAGGATATGTTTAAGCCAATATTAATATTTGAAGCAAAAAGGAGCAATTATATTGTATATTGTTAATAAAGCTTACTTAATTTTTTGATCAGGCCAGACCTGATCTCCTGGCCCTACCCAAAAGTATCTTGTATTCTTAAACCAGGGCTCATTATAAGTTACAAAGAGAGCCAGAAGTTCTGCTGAGAGATAATAAATGCATTTCCAAGCCGACTCCTTAAATTTTCTAATCTTCTTCCTTCTCTCCTCTGTATTCGTATCCAGCATCTGGTGTCCCTTTCCAAAAATCAACCGCCTTCCAACTTTCTGAAACCATGTAAGATATTTTCCAAATGAATAAACTGTTAGGAGAAAGGACGGTGACAGAAAAAAGAGAGAGAGGGAACAAAGGAGAGGAGTGACCAAACTAGCTAAACACTGATAGCAACTACATTATATAAAACCAATATGCCAAACATAGACTTCTTTCCCCCCCAACATTCAAGACAGACACTTCCATCTACATAATTTATGATTTATGCTTATTCGTATCAATTATGATATGAAATTTATCTGCACTAAAAGATCACCTTACTTTAATCTATTTCTAGTCATTTAGCAAGTAAATTGCAACAAACTGTCTACCTATAATGGTGAAAGTTTCAAACTTTAGTCAAAATACTTGTATATCAACACACATAGCACTTGCATACATAGAAAATAATCTTAAAGCAAATCTTCACATAGCACTGCACAAGCCCACACACAATGCAGTCACCTATTAATAGGAGGATGCCAGTGTTTCAACATGTGATCAAGAAAACAAAGACATTAAGCTTTTTTGTAGTGAAGGAGTTAACTTCAAAAATTCCAGAAAATGGTAAAAAATCTACAGTTGTTTGTGAACAACTCATAACCATACAACAGTCAAGGCAAAGTCTCAATCAATAATACAAGATATGTTCAAACAACATCCTGGGCTGAAGCTTTACCAATAAGAAGCGGTATGTAAAAACAATGGCATGGCACTTATTTATTGCTTTAAGCTCTTAGGAAAGTTAATCTCAAGAAAACAAAATAAAGAACTACATTTTTGTCATCCTAGGGAATTAGAGTCCAATTGTTTCATTTCCAAGTGCCAAGAGCCTTATTACAAAAATTCTCATTTCCACTTGTTTACATTTTCTTCTTTCTTCGGGAATTCATCAACCCATCAAACATCTATTGCTAAAACTTCAAGACTTCAAGCTGGGACTCCCAGGTCCCAGCAGCTCTATGCATTTAAGTGAAAAATGCTCAAGCTTCAAAGAGCTAAAGTAAACTAACCAGAGCTTGAGTCAAGCCAACATGTAGCTGATCTAGAAGCAAAACACCCAGTTAGCCCAAAACTCAATTCCATATTAGGCAAGCTACAACAAACAGACCATAACTCCATTTGACTAATATGACCAGTAGTGTTATGTAGAAATAAAAGCCAGAAGCAGCTCCCAAAAACAAACCATCAAAGAATACTTAATACAAGTTTGTAAAACATCATGCTTCAAAGAATTCTCTAATTCTAACTCAGCTAAACATGTAGCAAAAGAAATAAAACTTTTAGTGTGTCTTAGAAGATATGAATTGTTAAACTGGAAGCAAGTATTTTGGAGTAAAAGCTAGAATTTTGAGGACAATAAAAAAGAACAGAATAATTACATTACAATCATCATGAAGTAAGTCTGAAGTTCAAACTTCCAGGCCTGATCTTCTAATGTTGGCAACATAAATGAGTACTTTTCGAGAACATAGCTTTCGCTAGTAAGACAATGCAATGGTACCACTAACTAAGACAATAAGGTCTAATAGAAACATAGGCTCTTGCTTGGTGGTTCAGTACCAGCCATTTCAGGGTTGGAATCTGCAATTCGTGGATTCAAACACACATGGGATCTGCCATAGGCTTTCGGGGTTTAAGGGAAGAGTGAGAGCTATCCCACATTGTGGAGCCCAAAAAGAAACTTAGATAAAGACTACATGCAGCCAACCCAATTTCTATGCATTTACATAGCCAAGAACACTCTCATTAAGTCCAAATTAAATGAATTGTAAGTGAAGAGTAATGCAAAAAGAAAATTTTCTCAACATATTCTCCATATCATAAGCTTTATTAGAATTCCAAATCTTCTTTTAAATACATTTCCACTCTATATCCATACCTTATTTATTTTAAATATCAATAATAATAAAAACATAAACTAAAAGACAGTTGAACTAGGATCTGATTCCAAAAACCCAAATTGAATTCTTTTAACTATCAATCATATCAAGCTTCTTGTGAAGCATAAAAGTACATGTAATACCATTCACATGTAGCAGCACCAAGAACACATACAAGAAAACCATCAATCTCATATTGGTCAATCCTATAACAACAAAAAAAACCCATCAAAACAATTCAATAAAGCTAAAAGACAAAGCATCAAATACACCAAAAGAAACAAAATTTCAGAACTTTAAAGGGAAAAAAAAAGTAATCAAAACTCCAATCAAAATATCATAAAAAGGGTTAAAAGATAAAAAACCAAGTACCTCAAAGAAGAATCTATCGAGGAAGAATCGAACAGAGGGGAAGAACAGAGCAAAGAATGGAAGGACAATGAAATCTTCATAAGCAGGGTAAGCTTCTTGTTCCCAATTAATTGATTTGATAAATTGAATCAAACCCATATTGTTTTTCGCTTCAAGTTTTGATTTTGGATCCAAAATTTTCTCAGGAAACAATCAGAAAAAAAAAAAAAAAAAAAAAAAGACAAAACAAAACAAAACAAGGAAGTGGATCACATGCAGAGTAACAGAGTCCTCGGCCTCTCTGTTTCTATCTTTAATTTTTGTACCTTTTTAATGAATAGAAAGAAAAGCGTTCTTTTTTCGATTTAATCGAAAGAATAAATTTATTAGTTGCCGTATAAATGACCCTGGTTTTGTTAGATTCTCTAAGTTGCCACTCAAATTTTGGTTCACCATATTGCCCTTTGTGTTGAAATTGCCAATATGGCATATGCCGATTAGATTTGTTTATAATATGGGCTATCGGCTCAGCCCGAATTATTTTTTTTTTATTTTTATAATTCGAATCGTAATTAATTATTTTTACAAAATTATATAAAAAATATTTTTTAAAGTTAATTAATATATAATTTATAATAATAATTTTTATATTAAATTTAATAGTTGATAATTTTATTTATTATTTTTTTATGTATGGGTATATAATTTTTATTATATATAATAACTTTAAAAAATACTTTAATTAGCATTATCCTAAGAAAATAAAATAAAACAAGTATGAAGTACTATCTTACAAATAGATTAAATGCAAGATTCCTCTTCCATATTAATTAACAGAATTTACACCAAGTAAGAAGGTGTTGAACATCAATGGGATTTTTCAGTTTTCACCATTCAAATTAGAGCTATTGATTCACATGTTTGAATTCAATAACATTTAAAGTCAAATATAAAAGAATTTCGGTCCATTTATTACTATAAGTTATGATTTTTTTTTTTTTTATCATTTTAGAAGGAGAGAAAATGACCTTTGAGACAAAACTGGGCCATTGTAGTTGCAGAAGTACTCTTGCAGTAAGAGCCCTAAAGAAGGGTAAATATGAAAAACATGTTTCCATGACGAAGTATTTGTTAAATGGTATAATAAATAAAAATTATTTGAAAAAGAGAAATGAATAATTAGAAATTATTATAAAAGATATTATAAAGACAAAATTATCCTTGATAAAAAAAATTTTCCTCATTTTTTCTTTTATTTTTTAATTTACTTTTTAATTAAAAGATAAATTTTCTGAAAATAAATTTTTTTAATTTTAAAAAAAAAATTTAAATTTTTTATTTACTTTTTTTAATTAAAAAATTTTAAAAAATAAAAATAATATGCCTAATTATTTTTTTTTAATTTTTAAATTTAAAAAAATATATATTTAAATATTTTATTTTTTAAATTTATTTTCAATTAAAATTTTTAAAAAATAATATTTTCTTAATGAAAGAAAAAAAAAAAATTTCATTAAGGGTAATTTTATTTTTACAATATCTTTTATAATAATTTTTAATTATTCATTTTTTTTTAAATAACTTTTATTTATTAAATTATTTAACAATAATTTTTTTATTGAGGGCATGTTTTTTATATTAACCCGGCATTTAATGGTGCAACGTCCCAGATTTTGTGGCTTCTTGACAAAGCAAAAAATGATGTAACTTTATATCTAAAGTGAAACAGAAATGAAAAGGGTTCATTCAATGTGTTTCTGAAACTGTTGAAAGCGAATGCAAATTGGTGTAGTAAAAATGGCTGACTGAGACTTTTGTTAGGTAAAAAAGGCCCACAAGGAGGTTGGAAAACTGCCCAGAGCTGCTAGAAGCAGTTTTAAGGCACATGATGCAGTACTAGACACGACACGAAAAAAATAATTAAAAATACGACATAACACGAATACAAGAATATTTCAAAAATTTTATAATACGAATTATTAACTTATCAAAGTTTATATAAATATAAAATACTTTAAACACGATTATGATACGACCAAATACACGAATACAATACGGATACACGAATTGTCAGATCTACATGGTGTCATGGTCTTCACTCTTGAGTAATAAGTACAGAATAAAAGAAACACTTTAAAGGTGGGTGAAACTAGGGGTGTTCATTCGGTTAATTCGGTTAATAACCGAACCAAATTACTATTAGTCAAATTAACCGAAATTATTTTTCTATTAACCATTAACCGAACCGAATAGTTAAAACGGTTAATTAACCGAACCGAAATTATTTCGGTTAATTTGGTCGGTTTTCGAATTAACCAAAATAAATAAGAAATTTATTTTGCTAACCTATTTTTTTACATGATTTTATATCCAAATAATCTATTCAAGTCCAACCAACCAAAATCCAAAAGCAAAGCATATTATAAAATCCAAATATGAAACAAACACAACTAAAAAAACATGATAAAGCATGAACATTACATAGTCTCAAAGCAAAGAAGCACAGACATAGCAAAGGCAATAACTAAGCAATAACAAACAGCCTACTAACCAAAGGCAATAAGCAATAACAAACAGCCTACTAACCAAAGGCAGTAAGCAATAACAAACATCCCTACTAACCAAAGGCAGTGGCCAGTGGCTGCAACTTAATAACATACACAGATTTAAAACATAACATACAATAACAAACAGCCTTAAATCCTTAATAACATACATAGATACAGACTTAATAAGTACTCTTGTCTTCATTACAAACATCTTCAAAGGGAGCAACAAGCCAAGTAGCCAACAACCAACAGAAATGCAAATGCTACACTGTCATCTCCATCCATATGTAAGCTCTCTACCTTTATCAATATCCAATTATCCTACAAAATATATGTAAAAATAGAAAATAATATTATTATTAGAATTTAAAAATAAATCAAATAACATAATTACATAAACTATATTACATAATCTTACCCTTCAACTAACACTAGCTCATGAATTAACGGTAGGCTCTAATGCATTCCAAGATAAATCTAAACACCAAAAAAAAAAACAAATAAAGATAAACATTAACAAAAATATTTGTAGTTCATAGAATAAAAAGAAAGTAATAATTATACCATTTTCAATTTTGTCAAGATCTTGTAACTGTTCTTCATTGTTGATGTCTTCATTTGTTGATTTCCGAATCCAATCTTGAGTACACACTAGAGCTTGTACAACTCTAGGAGTTAAAGAACTCCTAAATGAATCAAGCACACGTCCCCCGGTACTAAATGCGGACTCAGAAGCAACAGTAGAAATTGGAACAGCTAAAACATCTTTGGCCAACTGTGAAAGGATATGAAACCTAGGGCTATTGAGTTTCCACCATCCTAAAATATCAAAATCATCAACATCTGCCTCATTAGTCTCATTTAGATACTTATCCAATTATGACTTTTGATCCCATCACCAGATTCAACTACATGCTTATGATACTTTGATTTCATACGCTTCTTTACTTTTTGTTGTGGTTCTACAGAAGTATGTGGTGTCACACTTGATTTGCCATTATCATTTGGAAGTGAAGGTAAATACTCATCATATAATTCATATAAAACTTCCTTCAACCTTTGCACCATTCTCAAACCTTTTTCACCCTCATACATATCTCGAATTGCAAAATCTGCATATTTAAATTTATGCCTAGGATCTAGAACAACAGCAACAAAAACAAGCATATTAATCTTCTCAATGTTGCCCCAATATTTATCATATTTATCTTTCATCCTCATGGCCATCACACCAAATTCAATATTTTCATTTAATTGAGACTCTCGCAAAAGACAATCCATTTCAGCAAGTTCATCAAAAAAAATGTTGGATGTGACATACAAAGTGCCAGAAACTCGCACAGTGAGTTCATAGAAGTGTTCTAAGAAGTCCCTCAAGTTTCTAACAGTAGTCCAATCCTTCTCAGAAGGCCAACCTTCCCCCAACTCAAGTTCAACTCTAAAATTGTTATCTTGCTCTTCGAATCTCTCAAAAGCTCTTTCAAATTTCTGAGCGCTATCTAACATCAAGTAGGTAGAGTTCCACCCAGTACTAACATCGAGACACAACAATTTTTTGCTTTCTATTTTTTCCATCTCAACACACTCCTTAAATTTGTTAAATCTAGCTGGAGATTGCCTCATATATCTTACAACACCCCTGACACGTGCAACAAATCTATTCATTTCTTTCAAACCTTCAACCACAATCAAATTCACAATGTGTGCAACGCATCTCATATGAAGGTATTTACCATTTAAAATACAACCCCCGCGCTGCCCAAACTTTTTTCTCAAATAACCAACAGCAACATCATTTGCACTTGCATTATAAAGTGTTATAGTGAACAATTTATCAATCCCCCAATTAAGTAAACATTTTTCTATCAACATGCCTATGGCCTCACCTTTATGACTAGAAATTGGACAAAAGTTTATGATTTTTTTTATTCAATTTCCAAACATTATCAATAAAGTGAGCCGTAAGACACAAATACTTAACTTTTTGCAAAGATGTCCATGTGTCCGTAGTTAGACAAACTCTTGAACATGAATTTCTCAAAAATTGCTTCATTTTTATCCTCTCATCTAAGTAAAGTTGATAAACATCCCTAGTCACAGTAGTTCGTGAAGGAATATGAAACCTAGGACATGCCCTAGACATAAATTTTCTAAAGCCTTCACTTCCTACAAACCTAAAAGGTAATTCATCAATCACAATCATTTCTGCTAGACGTTTTCTAATTCCATCTTGATCAAATTTCCAAGTTTTAATATGCCTTTCCCCTTCAAGACCCGTACTACTAGGTAAAACTAGTTGGGCTTGTGCAGTGTCAACATTAGCAGGATTTTGCTTGCATTGATTCATGTGATATTTTAGTGATCCAGTGCCATTTCTCTTTACATCACAACAAAATTTCTTATCACAATGATTACATCTACTCTTTGTATCACCCTCACTAGTAACAAATTTAGTAAAATGAGACCATACTTCTGACCTTGGGGGCATGGCTTTTCTTTTCCTCTCTTGAGCAGTCCCAGTTTGCTGTTTGCTTGACTTGAAGCTTCAGTTGCTGAACTTCCGTCATGTTCTGTAATAAGAGGACTAGGAAGAGTAACACTAGCCTCAAGAGAGTCTACTTCAGTGGACATCTACAAAGAAACAAGAAAACAATTTTCAAACATGCTTTCTTTTTCCTAAGTTCAATCAATTATCAAGTAGGCTCCTAATTCTCACTCAATAATCTATTAGTCCATCGTGTTCCTAATATTTTGAATTTGCAAACTATTACTCAATTAGGAAAATGTCAAAAGTTCAATTTATTTTGCAGAATCGAATTACCTTGCATCAGATTCTATGCTTTTGACTGGATGATTATATCTCCATACCCATGTCCGAATATGCATCGGACACAGGTACTTCAAGAAAAACGAAGAGTCGAAGCAACATAGCTTCAAAGACTTTAACCAAAATGTTTACAAGTTTAGAGTGGATATGCATGGCTAGCCACTAACTCTATATGAGGATGAAAAGCATTGCTAAAATTGCGTTTCTTACCTGATAATGATCAAACTAGTCCTTGCAATTGCATATAAAACCCAATAAAAGAGAATTTTATAATGAACTAGTTTGAGTTTAATTTCAGAGCTTCTTTCGACTTTTAAGAACTATTAATTGAAGCCACTCATATACCCCTGAAGGAAAGTAATTAGAGTTTGATTCTTGGCTCACGCTCTGTCTCCCAGTGTTACCAAATTTACTAGAAAGAAAAAGAACAAAAGTTATTTATATCGTATCTCAGGCTAATTCCATTATCACAGACACACATTCACACACACAAAAAAAAGAAAAGAAAAGAAAAGAAAAAATATCCATAAGCTTCTCTTTAATTAGCAGCTCTTGCAGGAACAAATTCAAAACATTCTACAATCTAAGATTTGCTGCTAAAGAAAATGGGTAAGATAGATAAGATTGATACCTTGGAACAGCCAGGGGCATGGCCGACAAAAGATTGAAGAAAATGGGAGAACTGAGAGAGGTCCTGAGAGCCGAGAGGGGCTGAGAGAGAGGTGATATCTGAGAAATAGAGAGAGTAAGTCGAGAGAGACAGAGAGGTTCTGAGAGAGAGAGGTGAGAGAGGCAGGGGATTTAGGGTTAGGTGTGTTTTTTTAATATATAAATTAATTGAAAAAAAAAACTTATCTAAACGCATAGGGTATTGTCGTTTTGTATAATTTCGGTTAATTCGTGTAATTCGGTTATTTTCGCTTAACTGAACCGAATTAACCGATAACCGAAATTCTTCAAAACCTTTAACCGTTAACCAAACTGAACTTTATTCGGTTAACCGATTAACCGAACCGAATTAAATTTTGGTCGGTTAATTCGGTTAAAATCGAATAATGAACAGCCCTAGGTGAAACTGACCCACCTTTGTTTTGCTGATGATATAATGGTATTTACCAATGGTAGGAAAGACTCAATTCTAAACTTATGCTCACTTTTTTTTTAAAGTTTTATTCTATTTCTGGCTTGCAACTTAACAATACCAAATCAGAATTTTTTTGTGCAAACATAGATCCTATGGTGCTTTAGACTGTCCAACAAAATACTGGTTTCAGACTGGGGAATCTCCCTATGAGGTTTCTTGCAATCCCTTTAATTTCTGGCAAATTGACAGCAATTCACTGTGACGCACTCATTCATAAAATTTCTCAAAGGATCAACAGTTGGTCTTCCCAGAGGTTATCATATGCAGGGCGCCTGCAGCTTATTAAATCAGTGCTATTTAGTCTTCAAAATTTCTGGAGTTCCATATTCATATTGTCACAAAAAGTTATCCATAAAGTAGATCAAATGTGCTCAGCTTTCTTATGGAAAGGCAAAGACACCAATGCAAGAGGGGCAAAAGTTAGTTGGGAAGTTATATGTTATCCTAAGACTGAAAGAGGGTTGGGACAGAAAAATCTGAGAGTGTGGAATATTGTTTGCATCTTAAAGCATATATGAACACTTTTCAATAACTCTGGCTCTATAAGGGTAGCTTGGATCAAAGCTTATCCCTTCAAGAGAGTTACCTTTTGACAAGCAAAGGTTCCACAGCTATGTAGCTGGGGTTGGAGAAGAATTTTAAAGCTGAGAGAGATTACTCAGACTTTACTTATTTTTCCAAGTAATGCAAATGATTGTGTGAGATGGTCCGCATCAAAGTCTGGAGATTTAAAGTCTCAGACACTTAGAATCATTTGAGGGCAAAACATGACAGGGTATCTTGGCATCATTTAGTCTGGTTCCCTTTAAATGTACCTAAATTTTCCTTTATAGCCTGGTTAGCCATTCTTAATAGACTTAGCACCTTGGACAGGCTGGAATCTTAGGGACTGGTTCAATCAACTTTGTGTTTACTATGTCAGGAAAGTGTGGAGGGCAGGGATCATCTTTTCTTTTCTTGCCCATTTTCTTTGCAGATTTGGCACAAAGTTCTCTCAACCTCCTTACTCAACATGAGATTTATTAGTTGGAGTGATGAACTACAATAGGCAGCTTTGCACCTCAAAGGCAAAACGTTTAAGGCTATATTGCTTAGACTTGCTTGGACAGCTACCATCTATTATATATGGTGGGAAAGAAACTCTCGGAAGCATACAAGTAAAAGAAGAACGCCAGATGAACTTTTTCAACTGATTGCTGATGCTATCTCATTATAGTTTTGTTTCTAATATTTCAAACAATAATGTAAATATTACTCTTTGTAGACAATGGGGAATAAGCCAAGATAGTTAAACTTTGTAAAGCTAACCTTTTATTTCTTCATATAGCAGGCTTTCTGCTTCTTTTTGGATTTTGAAATGAAACTTCAATTATCCAAAAAAAAAGTACAGAATAAAAGAAACAATGACAGAAGCTGATATTTTGAGCTGCTGAGTTTTGAGATTTCTAATTTTATCTTCATCACTTTCATGGCTTCATTTTTTTTTCCTTCACCCAAAATTACATGAGCCCAAAAATATCAGAAAAGATTGGTGTTCATTGGACATAGAGGTGGCAATTAGATTAGTAGGGTTGGATTTGGGTTTGGTCACGAATTATCTTGAATTCAAAGTCATTTCGAGTTTGGATTTGACAAGTTTGGATTATTAATTTTATTTTATCAGTTTGACAGATTCAAATTCGAACAAAATTTTCAAGTTTTGGTCAAATTTGCCAATTCTAATTGAACATATTAAGGTCAGAAGTCACATTCTCTCCTTTTTTTTGGGGGGGGATATTGCTGATGGCCTAAAAAACTTGAAATCAATCTAATTCACTACTTTTTAATTTGCTTTATCTATACTTGAACTAACGGATGATTCAATCAAAAGTTGGAGCATGACTTGAGCCATTGGGTCAAAGCTGGTGGTTCTATAGACTAGGGACAATACTTATAATCTTATGGATTGGGCTTTGCAATTATACTTGCTAGACCTTAAGGCCCAACTTTGAGAAGATCAAACTTTGGGTCTTCTTTTCCAAATAACCTCCAAAGCACCTCTCCATTGGATGGAAAGGAATTTGCCTGGAATGTGAAACTGGTTCCATTGGTAGTACAAGGATCTTGAGGAGTGCAAGTTCCCAAGCTAAATTACCCACTTCTGCTAACATTTCTTTGTCCAAGAATATAAGATTTTGTTAACAAGTACTCAAAGAGGACTCTTTAAAGTTACTATATGTGATAATATCTTCATCCAATGTATTGAAAATGATGAATAAAATTATCAACTTTTGCAATTAATACAATATTATTACTATAAATAGTATATTAACTAATCTTAAAGAGTGCCCTAAGGGCACTTATTAGCAAAACCCATATAATAAAAATAGAATCAAATTTTTGTTTTGCCAATTGTTGCTAAAATCATCATTACCCTCTAGAGCTAAAGGGATTGGAAGATAGTGGCAGTTAAGAGTCAAGAAATGGGAGTATTAACAATTTCTGTACAATTCACTGCTACTTGTTATTTTTCTCAGTATAACTTTTATTTCATTCACCCTTTTCAGAGTTGATTTCACTTTGGTGGTAACCCGGCATGAAAAGTTCTTCTGAACATATCCATATTGGTAGAATATAAACCTACTCATGGGTCGGGTCGCGGCCTGATTTTTTTCATATTCTTTGTCTAGATCCGGTCTTGGGTCAGCCTGGGCCGGGTCGGTAGGGTCGAATTTACTGTTCATCAGATAAAAAAAAATATTTATATTTATTTATATTTTTATAATTAAAATTAAATAAAATAATACTATTATAAAAAAAATACTGTTCCAGGCCGGGCCGAGCAGGCCCGAAACAAAAATATCTTGTCCAGACCCGGTCTAATACGGACAAGATTTGTCGGGCTGGACGGACTGCCCGACCTATGAGCAGGTCTAATAGAATACCCTGATGAAAATATATCAACATGAAAAAAATAAATGCAAAAAGTTATAAACCATATTGGTATGCAATACCAAACTAGCCCATAAACCACTTGACCCAATCGTTATAACCATTAATTCTAAATTCATAAACCATAAATAATGTTTTTAAGCTTATAAGCCCTAGGGTTTGGCAAAGGATTTCGTACGTAAATAGATAAATTTGATATTCGTGTATTTGTATTATTTTTTATATTATAATTATGTTTAAAGTGTTATATATTTATATAAAAATTGACACATTAATAATTTGTGTTATATAAATTTTAATACGTTCACATATTCATATATATATATATTTTTATATCGTGTTTGATTATTTTTTCGTATTATATTTTATATCGTGTAATCGTATCGTGATTAAAATTATTCAATTTATAAATAAATTTCACACATAGCAAAATGGCGCATGATCTTTATAAATTAATGATTATATATATATATATATATTTTTAGTGGAGGGGGGGCAGATTTTTTTTTTATTCCATTTAAATTGCTTGGTGTCTCGTGGTTCGTGGCATTGTTCTCCCCAAGTTTAATAAATTGTTTTAAATCTTTTTATACTTGTCGGTGATTTAAGTCAACACTAATTAAAATTTTACGATAAACTAAAATATGCTAATAAAGTTTTATAACTGAGTTTATAATAGATTTGTTCAAAAATTGAATTATTCATTTGGTCTAATAAATTTAATCTGTATTGGATTGAGTTTGGATATAATTTTTTTTAATTCAAGTAAGTTCAATTCGAATTATTGTTTATTAAATTATAAAATATATATAAATATATTTTTTTAATATTTAATATTTTTTAAAAACAATAAAATAAATTTTCAAATCAATTTAGATCGAACTTAGATAAAAAATATATAAAAAAAAACCGAATGGTAACCTGATCCGGCCCATTAATAAATTTAGTTTCTAGTTAAAAGTGTTATTTTAATGGATTCTGCTATATACAGCCCGAAACCGAAATTGTATCATATAATAATGTGTATGTAATTTTTGCCTAATTTTAAAGATAAATGTTAATATGTTTTTAATATGATATTTACTGAAAGAAATATATAATTAATATATAATTTTTTATTAAATTGTGTAAAAATAATATATTAAATATAATTTTTTTAATAAAATAATAACTTAATTACTTTTAACCTGTGTTTATAAATGTTTATTAAACGAACCAAATTTTAAAAAACAAATTTGTTGTGAGTTTTTCACATCACATCCATATATGGTATTTTATCTTCCGTTTTCGTTGTTATTTTTTTTTTATTATTTTAATTTATTTTCATTTTTCATTAAAAAAACAAAAAGCAAATAACAAAAATACCACCAAACACCTTAATTGATATGCAACATAATTCATTCCATAAAGAAAAAAAAAAAAAAAAAAACTAACTTACAAGTTACAAAGAATTCATCTAATAATTCCAAAACCTTTTATATATTAATTAAAAATAAATAAAAATATGTAAAATTTTAAAATTCAATAACCAGAGTATCCCAATATAATTTGACAGGTGCGCACCACATGCATGGTAACACCTGCATCTGCATGTACAGCTAGCTTTCCATCATCGCTCAAACCAAAAAATAGAATCAAAATACAGTTCTCAATGATGTCCATCAATGGCGATGTTTCCTAGGAAACAAACAATGTAAGGGTCATATTGCCAATCTTTTGACTTTTTGCTTTCATGATTTCAATGCTCGTTCTTGAAATTATATCTAATAATTCTAAACACGATATAAATAATACAAACTATATAAATAATACAAGCTATATAAATAATACATCTTAGGTACCATCCATAATCCTTTCTCCATGCTCTCTTTAAACTAAAAAGAAGAAAGAAAAAGGAAAAATATGGCAAAGGGCTTCATTTTCTTGATCTTGGCTTTTCTTCTGCTATCTAGTGCACAAGCCAGATCTCTTTCAACTACTATTGGGCAACAGGGTGATGACCCTCAAAATATATCATTTTATTCATCAGTAAGTTTTCTTTCCTGCCAACAAACTCTTGATCGAGTGGTCAAAAGATTTGGGATATGAAATCTTAAGTTCAAATTTAAGCAACCTCTCCCTTTTACCCAATTATCCCCAAAAAAAAAAAAAAAATTTCCTGGGAAATATGCTAATATTGTTGGGTTTTTATTTTTTTATTTTATTGTTTTAGTGGGCATATTTTTACAGGAATTTTGTATGTTAACAATTTACAGGAATCAGGTTTCAATACTGATGGTGAGTGCAAAGGTTTAAATGGTGAAGAATGTATGATTAGGAGGACCTTGGCTGCTCATACGGATTATATTTATACCCAAGAAAATGATGCACCATGATCTTTTCTGTATTATATTCTTTACTTCTCTGTGATTTTCACAACTGAAAAGTAATCAAACTTATGTTTTAAACTGCGCAGACTTTAATGTTGCCATTGATCACTATTTAATCCTTTTTGTACTCTAAATCAAGCTATCAGTTTTAGCCATGTAAATTGAAATGAGAATGTATTATATGAATCTGATAGGCTGATGATCATCATACCTGAAAACATTAATGTTATGTTTGGAAATATGAATTTGAAATTTGGATTTGGATTTCATTTGCTATATAAATTGTGAAAATGAAATGAATATATTACGTATAAATTAGTTGAGATTCAATATGATTATATATTTGAAAAGTATAAAAACATGAATTTCAAATTTACCAATAGCTATAGGTATTTCAAATTCACCACTAAATAGGCATCCAACAAATCCATGGATTTGAAAAATGATCATCAATATTATATTTACATGTGTTTTATTACACATTATACTATTTTTGAGATCCAAATCCGTCTTTTATAATCTAAATTCTCAAACACAACCTAGAAGAATATTGCAAACTTGAACTCTCATGTAGGAGCTTTGATATTCAGATTGGCTCTTGAGAAGGTCTTTTTTTTTACCATAAGTAAAAAGGAAAAGCAAAGTTATGGTCTATGTTATTCGGATTTTCCATTATTAATTTTAAATATTCGTATTTGACACTTATTTCTGACACATATTTAAATATAAGTATAAAATGTGATCTTCAAATATATAAAAAACTTTAAAGAAAGAATATACTCATGTTGAACAAATACCTTATCCAATATTCATTCCCGAATTCGGATAACACATATACTGGATTATTTAGCCCTGAAGTTTTTTGCTTATTAGGCTTCAGAGATCTTAAGAACTGAGGTTCTGAAACCAGCAGAACTCTTGCAATGCATTATTAAGTAGTCGGATTAATGGTTTCTTTTTATTTGAATAAAGTTAAAAGGTTGTCAAAATTACATTATAGATTTTCAAAATTATATCAAAATTTATCAAAATATATAAAAAATTATAAAAAGGTTATTAAAATTATATCAAAGGTTACTAAAACAAAAAAATGTTATAAAAAATTAACAAAATCATATTAAAGGTTATCAAAACCTATATCAAAATTTATCAAAATTATATAAAACGTTATCTAAATTATATCAAAAGTTATCAAAATTGTATCAAAGGTTACCAAAGTTATATCAAAAGTTACCAAAATTACATTAACGGTTACCAAAGTTACATTAAAGGTTATCAAAATTATATCAAAGTTATTAAAATTATATTAAAGGCAATCAAATCATATCAATTACTATTAATATCATATTAAAAATTATCAAAATCATATCAAAAGTTATATTATATATATATATATATTATATAAAATGTTATGTATTTATTGTTACTTATTATATATTTATATCAAAATCATTCACGTCTAATCTCGTATGATAATATATATTATTGTAATTTAACATAATTTTATGATCCAAATGTCCTATCATATTACCAATTTAATTTTAATTATTATCTTTGGTTATATATATCTTCATGTTTCAGTTCTCGTCAAATAAATAATGTTTTAAGGTTTTCAAAACCAAAATTTTTATCGAAGGTTAACAAAATCATATTAAAAGTTATTAAAAATATTTATATCAAAACTTACCAAAATTATATAAAAAGTTATCAAAATTATATCAAAGGTTACCTAACTTACATCAAAATTTAGCAATATTATATCAAAGGTTACTAAAATTGTATCAAAGATTATCAAAATTATATTTAATGTTATAAAAATTATATCAAATGTTATTAAAATCATATTAAAGGCTATCAAATCAAATGCTATTAAAATGAGATCAAAGGTTATCACAATCATATCTAAAGTTACTAAAATCATATCAAAGATTACATTATGTTATATTATATACAAGGTTATGATTGTTACTTATTATATATTTATGTCAAAATTGTACCTAATCTTATATGATAATATATATTATTGTAATTTAACAAAAATTTATGATCCAAGTGTCTTATTACTATCAATTAATCTTAATTATCATATTTGATTATATTTTCACGTTTCGATTCTCGTTAAATAAATACTTCTTTAAGATTTTTCGTGGCCTAATAGTTAGATAATATGATTTTGAATTTTAACTAATAATTTTTTTTTAATATTATTTAAAAAATGTATTATTATTGTTCTTAACAATAAATTTGAAGGCTTTGTTATCATAAAAACATTTAATAAAAAAATAGATAAAGAAAAATTAGCCAATTTTTAATTTTAAAAAAAATTATCAATTGAGAAAAATTTACTTTAATAAGAACTTTAATGTTTAAAAGAAAACAAAAATAGTGAATATTTTATTAATTTTAATAAGAAAATCAATAATTAATTTAATAAATTATAAAAAAATAGTGAATATATATCCTTCACTATTTGTACTTTTACTTTTGAAGTACTTTTATATATAGTTCACTATTTTTACTTTTAGAGTTTTCTTTTATATATAGTACTGATATTTGATATTGATATTGATTATAGGAAATAGTTACAGGAACCATGGAAATGAGAAAGAAACCGAGAAAAAGAAAAAATGCTGACATCGGGTCATTGAATTTAGGGGAACTGACCTGTATTTTTACAAAAAAACAAAAGATAAGATTTTCCATAGATATACATGCATGTGGAAGTATATGTGCTTGTCTGTTGCGTGAAAAGGAAAAGCATAACTTTTTTTGCTCTGAAAATGGATTGAGTTTCAAATATTTATACATTCCTCTTCAGCAAGATTATAAGGTGGAAATGAAGATATTGATTTAATTTATCAATGATTTTTGTCATTACTACTTGATTTCACCAATCACCATTAATTCACCATATGCTGTTAAAAATGATAGTTTGGATTCCTTATTCTGAAAAGTCTTGCTTGAATATTGTTGCTTTACACTTGATATGCTGCTTAATTTGCTAATCATGACGACCCATTGATCCCTTAAAAAATATATTCTGATTCTTTTGAGCCCCAAAGATGCATTGTTCGAAAATTTCTGGAACTACAGTTTGTTCTTTCTGCAATGTAAATATTAGAATATCATAAAAAGCAAAGCAGTTGAAGATTATATCAAGTTATTTTACAATCTCGACATGTAAATAGCTTATGATTTCATGGACAAATATTGCTGTGAGAAAGAATCACTGATTATTCTAAAAACTTTTAGTCAGGTCTGAAACATTCTTTCAAGAAATGGCAAATTTGTTAACTGCTAGAATTTTCAGTCAACAAACAGCTCAAAGAAACGAACTACAACTTACATTTTAACAATATAAAAGAACAAAGCAAAGCCTGCAGGTTGTATCCATTTATGCAGAAATTGGTTACCGGCGCCATGATCTCTTGGAAGAAAATATCCATAACATATAGGAGCAAGCACGGGTTTTGCACGATCATGCAAATGCAGTGGGATCTGGCATGGTGAAAAAAGGGTACTGTTTCAAAGCAGCACCTGAAGCGTAGGCTGTGCTTGATGTCGCTTCTTTTTTGGTGAAAACAATGTAAGCTGGGCTGACACCAAGTTGTTTAGGCAGGCTAATTGATGCCCTCACAAAAAGCTGAAAATAGTACTTTGGGTTATGTTAGTGGATCGCCTTTTTCAAATGTTTTGCTTGGTATAGTAGTTATTTGAATGATGAGCCACTAGTAGCAGCACCTCCATAATCATTTGTCCTCTTGCCCCTGTTATTGTGAGCAACACTGGAGATTGAACTGGCTATGGGGCCTCCTTGTGGCAACCACTCTAAAAGTAAATTGTTTCTTAACAATCGTATATGGCACATGACAAAGAAGAAGAAAAAAATGTTACTTCCCTTTATGGCAGTAAAATTGGTGTCGGTGAAATAAAATTCATATTATGCGTCAAGATTTTCTATATATATATTTTAGTTTCTCAGTGTTATTTACTGTTCTTTCTCTAATCCATATATCTCAAGTGAAATTTTATAACCAGAGTTGGTGGGGTTCATAAAATGATTAATAGATCAAAGTTATGATTGAGTGTTTGATTTGCTTCTGATATGGACCACTGCAGATATCATTTTCACATATTCTTCTCTGGAATATTGTTATGCGGCGAGAAGAGCTGCAAACAGTTGTTTCAAACTATGGATTGTTTTTGGTGACGTGTGCAGACCATTAAGCTGAGTTAGGATAAAATGATCAAAAGATGTTATTGAGTGGTTTGATTCTAATCTCATACAGCTCAAACTAAGGCAAAAGCTTGATAAACAACCGTAGCAAACTGAGGAACATAGAATACATATATACATATATATATATATATATGGCAACATAACTATCATCAGTCATCTCAATGAAGCAAGTCTACAGAGTTAGCAATGGATTGGTTTGTCGACTCAGCTCTCAGGTAAGCAGTATTGCAAGGAACCTCTTCCAGCTCTCTCATTAATGCAAGAGAATAAGGACTTCCGATTTTAAAGTCCGTCAGCATTTGGCGAAGATCAGAGGCTTCTTCCTTGAGCCTTGCATTCTCTTGAAGAACTTGGTCATGGCAATCTGATACATGATTTAACTTGTCTATGAGACTGTGATTCTCATTGCGAAGCCTGATTACCTGCGACCAAAGTTCATCAAGGTGCTTCTGTTTCCGCATCCTTGACCTACGAGCAGATTCTCTATTAGATATCATTCTTCGCTGTTTCCTTTCATCGATGATGCCGACGAGCTGGTGTTCCTCAGCTTCATCTGAAGTTGAATTATTGCTGATACTTGAGGACTGTGCATTAATGAATTCATGAGCTGCAGGCGGTGGGATGTGGGAATTGGGTAAGCTGTTTAAGAATCTATTGAAATGAAAAGTTGGTATTGTGTTTTGCATCATGCCAAGGTTGGCAGCTGGAATATTCAGGATCGGGTTTTCTGGTGCTAGGTAGTGAAGTCCTGTGAGCTCACCAGGAAGCATGGTTTTAAGTTCTAAAGTAGACGCCTGAAAGCTGAAGGATTGTAATTGTTTTGCAGTGATTGTTGAGCCCTTTGAAGGTAGTGAAGGAGGGAATGAATGGAGAGGTTTTATAGGAGGAAAAAGGCTTCTGAGGTGGGCCAGTTTCAGCAACAAGTGTAACAGTATCAGGTCTTACAAGTTATGTTACTCGGATTCGAGTGTGAGTGTTGGATACGGATATGTTAAAAAAATTCTGTGTTTTTTCATGTATTTGGAGGGTATCGGAGGATCATATCCCCATATCTATATCCGAATACGTGTTGAACACAAATATTGAATACGAAGAAAAATGAAGAGTCGGAGTAATATAGCTTAGAAGAGCAGAAATGGAACATTTATCAATAATGTGATTTATGCATGCTGTGGTAGCAGATGCATCACTTGCTTTAAATCAGACACATTCATGATCTAGTGACACGTATGTGTGTATGTATGCATGCATGAGATTAGGTATGTGAGCATGCCATAGAAATTTCAGAATCGGATAATTATTATTCATCTGGCATCTGATATAATGCTTAGAAAAAGATAATTGGGAAATGGTGTTGAAGTCAATCTCAGGAGAATTTTTCATTACTTCAAAACTCCTGCAGGGAATAGGGCCTTGTGCCTGGTGACGCAATGAAGTCCAGTTTAAAAGGTAAAACCATTAAATAAAACATAGTTTTCTATGACTAATTTTATTATAATCTGATGACTCATTAAGCACTTCAATTTAAGATTGAAGGGTCCCATAAGAGTGCAATTGTCTATAGATAGTTTAACATCAGGACCTAAATCCCAGCAATCTCATTGTTTTTCATTGAACTAAACTGCACAAATTTTGATTATGATTCTTGTCAAATCTCGTGATCCTTATGCTTGATTTGTTCAATTTTCCCTGTTTTTCATTTTCGGTTAAGTCACGTTTATCGAGGTTGACGTAACGAATGCTATTGTGATCGATGACGACAAATATCGACAATGGAAAGAATTAAAACCACAAAATAATGATTGTAACATCACGTTGATCGCTATTTAAATTGCTGGTGGTGATGAGTACTTTATAAAGCTTAATTTTGTTAGGAAAAGTTATCTTCCATCTTAATAGTTTAATACTTTGCCTTGAAATGCTTTCTATCTGATAAAGCTCAAAAGACATTGACTCAAGAACACTATAGAACAGTTATCTTGCAATCTACGTGTGGGAATAGTTCAGTGCCTCTTAACAGGTTATCAGTTTTGTTATTCTTTCATGACATATAATTGATTGGCACGTTTACCATCTAAGTACCAAAAGTACCTTTTCGGAAGCAATATTATAACTGAACTAAGAAATGGCAGCATCTTTATCAGTACATAATCAGCTGTTTGTTGATGATTAATTTAATAATTGCTGCCAATCTGTATATCCTTTGAGGCCCACTTTGAAACATGATAAGGGAGAGATTAATAAAAAAAGAAGATTAGATCAATAAAGTCTTGGCAGCAACTTGCAAACGCATGTTTTCTACTCTAGGCTGCTAAATTCTTTTTAAAAAATGACTAGATAGGAGTTGGGGAGCAACAAAGAGAACATGTTTGAATGCAAAACATCCAAAGAAAGGTTAGGTAAAATAATGTTAGGAAATTCTTTGGAAAATATTCTGCAATACTTCTATAATGTTAATTTATGATTACAACTTCATGTCTGCGCATGAATGCAAGTTCGGGTCATCTCGGATTCAGATTGTTGACGGTTTATGATCAAATCAAGTTTAATTGGATTCGAGTTCAGATCGTTGGATTAGTTTTTGGAGTTTGGGTCAAAATTGATAGATTGCTTTATTCCATTATCAAAAAGGACAAGGGGAATGCAGAGATTTGTGATCTCTCATCAATGGGAAATTTGGAAGCTATTCAAAATCTTTCATTCACAGATATGAAAACTTTTTGAGCAACAGCTTAAAAACTAAAGCTGCCAAAAGGAGTTGGACCAGACATGATTGACTGATAGTAAGTTTTGTGGGAGAAAAAATATACAAAGCTGGGATGGGTCATTCCTACAACTTGATAGCTTGTGGGTACCATAGTATATGCTATTTGTGAAAGGTGAAATGGCAAATTTGGCTGTTCATCCATGATTTCAGGTGCAGAATATGAGCAACTGACATATATCACTGATAATTTGACTATACTTGTGAGATGTAAGAAGAATTTTGTCCTGTTCATCAATGAATTGGTGGTATCAGTCATATTCTTTCTGCCGGGGAACATCAATCACTGAGGGTTATGAACTTGTTATAGCAACTGAGAGAAGAAAATGAAGTATGTGAAAATGTTATCATATTTGAAAAACTGATTCTCCCCAAAGTGCTGCTATACTTGGAAACCTGCAATTCCACTAATCCAAAGTGCAATATGGCATGGAATTCTAATCATAGTTAGCATTCCAAAGCAATTAGGACTTTAATCCTTCTCCTGCACGTAACTTGTAAGGTATTATCCACTTTGATCGGAAATCCACAAAAAACACTTCACAAGTATGAGTTTAAATCTCTACATATATGTCGTAACGAATCTTCACAATTTCTCAATGTGAGATTCGGAGCGTTCTCAGACCATTTGAATCACAACCTGCATCAATTGCATACACCATATACTGGATTAATCCTATGTATTGCCTAAAATTGGACCTCTTTCTTCAATAAACGAAAATGCCCTTGATTTTGATTCATCATTGGCAAATTGAAGATGAGGTTTTTGGGGTCCTACCAATTAAAGAAAAAAACAAAAAAGTTTGAAAAGTAAAAGAAGAATAAAAGGGATCATAAATGGCTTACACAATTGCTTTTTTTTTTTTTCTTTTTCTTTATCCTCATACATGCCTAGCCTGATATATTGCTATAGCTAGTATGCAGACAAAGGAGGAGAAGGGGCACCACAAATGTGAAAGAAGTGCTACGTACGGAGGGGGACTGGATTTAACACCTAATCCATCTGGTGCCAAAATCATCTGAGAGGGTAACATTTTTTAATTGAAACACATAATTGTGCCCAAGTGGGTCCTTTTTTACTAGTGACCATGGGTGCCTGGGGCACTATTTCTGCACCAAATTGCACAGCCCGTCAACTCAACCCATTATATGAAGTCTTTCTCTCTTGCACACTTTTGTGACTATATGTCCATAAATAACATGTTTGTATCCAAATTCATGATGAAACTAAGGCTTAATACAGGTTAAAAAAAATACATTGCAGTGCTCCTAGTAAATTTTTGTTGTTAAAGTGTTCATTAAGAATGTCTATACTTATGTTACTCGGATTCGGATGTGAGTGTCAAATACGGATGTGTGTCCGACACAGATATGTTCAATTTTTTCTAAGATTTTTATGTATTTGGAGGGTCCTTGAAGGATCATATCCTCATACTCATATCCGGATATGTGTCGGATACAGGTGTTAGACATAAATACTTGAAGAAAAATGATGAATCGAAACAACATATGTCCGTACTTCAAATTTTGCTTGTAACGGGAAGCAAGGAAGCCTCCCATACTCAATAAATCCTATGGACATTGAAGATAACTACTATATTTCACTGCTAGGGAGTTTTACGTAATCTCTTGGGAAAATCTTCATCAAAAGAAAATGAAGCCGTGGCAATTGTAACAGGAGTGTCTGCTTTATATTGCATATTGGCAAACATTTATTGTCTTAAAGTGCCAAATACAAATTCAACATACTAGACACAAGTCATGGAGTCACCATTAATCATCTAATCTAAGTGTGATTAGTCAGCTATACGAATCTATCCTATTTAATGTATTCCTAAGCTTGACTAAGGCACCTCTCAAAAACTTTGGTACTTTACACTCTGAAGGTGTTTCGCTAGCCGTTGCGGAGGTTTTCACCTCTCGAAGGCGTAGGTACTTTACCCCAT
This sequence comes from Fremontodendron californicum, assembly GCA_030761205.1. Lineage (NCBI taxonomy): Eukaryota > Viridiplantae > Streptophyta > Magnoliopsida > Malvales > Malvaceae > Fremontodendron > Fremontodendron californicum. The sequence goes on from JAULJL010000013.1 coordinate 27,381,122, forward strand.
CCTAAAAGGGACGAGCCTGGGTATAGGGCTTTATGATATACAATATGTCGTGTGTGCGAAGAGACATTCAAACCTTTTTTTACTACAAATGTACAAGAAACAAAAATTGTTAGTACAAATAATAAAATCAAAATAAAAAATAAAAATAAATAAACAAATAAATAAATACATAAAAATTAAACATTTAAAGACCAATATTTAAAACCTAAGGTATCACAAGACTAATTTATGGCTCGACTCTCTAATATCCCCAGTGGAGTCGTCAAACTGTCATAACGTGCCAAATACGAATTCAGCATGCTAGACACAAATCATGGAGTCGCCACTAATCATCTAATCTAGGTGTGATTAGTCACCTATACGAATCTATCCTATTTAAATTAATCCTAAGCTTGATTAAGGTACCTTAAAAAGAATAGATTCTGGTCTACTTGTCAGAACTAGGTTCGGGAGTACGGTTACGTGTGAAGAAGGATTAGCACCATCACAACGCCTATCTAAGAGATAGTACCTAATTAGTCTTTTGATACTTAAAAAGTATTAATTAAATGGTCTTGTCTATCCTATCTTCATTTTAATTATTAAAATTATAAATCTCGAAATTATTTTTTAGGTCTTCCTTCCATTCATTCTGGAGAAATTACTAAAAAAACGTTTCCTCACCTCGAGAGTATTCAAAAGAAACTATTCGTTCTATTGAAGAGGTTTCGTCGTCGAAAAAGTTAGATTATTTAACAAAATTATTTTTCTTAAATTAATCTTCTAAAATTAATCCATATTTTATTAATGTTTGTTCGAAAAATAAATTCTGATCTTTAATATCGAAAATCATCCCTTAAAATATTTTTCCATTCATTCTCGAAAATTTTTAAGAAATTTTTTCTCACCTAGAAATTTCTTAAAAGTCAACCATTCGCGACTCTCTTGAATTTCATCATTGAAAAAAATCTTAATTTATCCTTTAATTTAATTAAGCATTTATTATGAAAAATCATTTTGAGAAAGGTGTTGAAAATTAATTATTCTTTAAAAAAAAAAATTTTGATTTTTATTGGTATTGAAAATAATCTCTTAAAAAATCCTTCCATTCATTCTGGAGAATTTTTAAGAGAAATTTCTCACCTAGAAAGTTTTCAGAAATCAACCATTCGTAATTTTTTTGAATTTCATCATTGGAAAAATCTCAATTTATTAATTTTAAAAATAACTAATCTTCAATTAATTAAAACATTTTTATCAATAAATAAATCCATGGTTAATAATACTAGATAAATATAATAATTAATAATATAATAATAGTAACTAAATATTAATTAATTTTTTTTTATAGAAAATAATGGTTAAAAAATATTTAATAATAACTAATTAGTAAACAAATAATAAATAATTCACAAAATAAAACCTACAAAAAAAACTTAAAATCAAATTAGTAGTAATGAAGAAAATAATTAATAAATAAAATATAAATAAAAAAAAAAGAAACAGAAAAAAATAAAATAAAAGGGAGGCAGAAATACGGGTAGGGCCCAGGCGTGGGTCGCGCGCGGGCCACCTGGCCGGACCCGCCTGCTGCTTAAAAAATCAAAATTTTTTTTTGGTCATTTCTTTACCTCTTTTTTAAAAAAAAAACTCCTTTTTTTCTCTGAAATTTCGTCCTTCAAGAACACTGATGAGTGTTCTTCAGAACCCAGATTCCGGTCACCTGCTGTCGCCACTCGTCGTCGACTGCCGCCGCTGTCACCGTCGTCGTCGCCTCGGCCGGTGATCGAAAAATTCAGGAAAAAATCTTAAAAAATTACTCTCGATCTTCTCGACTCAAAAACCAAATTAGTTTCACCCGAATCTCTCTAGAATTTCCTAGATCTGAAATCAAAACTTGAAACTTCACCTCCTCCGATCTATTCCGTTGACCGTCGAATGGCCACCACTTTCTAGCCTTTCCTTCCTCTAATTAAAACCTAGACTTTCCTTCACAAAAATCTTTTCGAAACAAATCCTAGCACTACTACTCTCAAATTTCGAATTTTTCACACACAATTTTTTTTTTCTCTACTGATTTTGAAATTTTTCTATGCTTTCTTCTTTGTGATCTCTGTTGTGTGTTTTTGATTGTGATGCTTGGGTTCATTATATAGAGAAGGAAATTAGGTTCTACTCAAATTAGGAATTTTCATCTGACCAAGAAATATATTTTGTTTCAATCATTTTTTTAGAGTCCTATTTCAATCCAAAGAAGAGATTCATCCCAACCCAAACTTTTTTTTTTTTTTATTAATTTTGAATTTATCTTTTTTTATTTGTTTTCTTTTATTTAATTACAAAAAAATAAGATTAAACCCGAATAAAATCCGGTGTCTACAATCATCCATCATGCATACGGGTTAATCAATAAAGGGTGTGCATTACTTTTAGTACTGCCTTTGAAAATTTTATTGTCTCAAAGAATTGGCTACTTTCAGTAATGGTAAGGGTCTCTTGGAAATTCTGTGACCACACAGGCTACCATATCTACATATGCTTCTAGACCCAAGATTTAAATATCGGCCACAACATGATTTCGGTTCTGTCCGTCATCGATATCCATTGTCGATATTTATTATAATTGATCACGATAGCATTCGTTATATCCACAACTACGATAAATGAGACATGACCGAATACACATCCACGACTCCAATTTAAATTTTGATACCATCATCTGTACCAAATGTGCACTGTCTCCACTTTCTCCCCCACTTAAACAACCCAACTTTTTTTTCTTTCTTTCTTTCTTCCCTCTTGATTTCTTTCGTGATCAGGTCATCACATTTTGCAGTGATTGGTTCAAATAGGATAAGCTCATCACCATCTTTCCTCTTCTGCTAAAGTTTATGAACCCTATTCACCCCATCTTAATTATTAAAAAATCAAGTTGCAATTTCATCAGTTTTTTCTTTACTAATATTTTTCAAAATCTTCACATTGCCTTGTTGTCAATGACACACATATATAGTTTGTTTGTTTAGTAATAATAATGGTGGATACATGGTGCATTTAGAATATTACTGACTCGCATGCTTTCTAGCTCTGATGTAACTTGATTAAGGTCTTAATCCACTAACAATGTGGATACTAGTTTAATTACTGATCTCAATATTATATAAACCAGTATTACATCTTCATTATTATCCTTCTGGCTTTGCTTTAATAGTTGTTATGTATTGAGCTTTGATAGCTCCAAGGGGTTCCTACAGGAGCCATTGATCAATCATTGAATATTTTGTTCATGAAAGGATTATCATATTCTTCCTAGTACAATCCTAAACTCACAGTGTTGCCAAACTTGCAACCAGTAGACGTGCCACAGTGATCAATCTCTATCTATCAGAATATCCATCAATTATGAAGCTCCACAGTCCACATCTCTTGTGAATTTGTCTTTCAATTAATCCTGTCCAAAGTTCCAAATTGCCCGCCTCTTGTATCTGAGAGTGACTTATATACCCTATTAGACTCTCGATTTTACAAGCTATTCAACTTTTGAGGTTGGGTTTAAGTTTCTTTTAACTTAGTATTAGAACTAGATTCTTTGTCCATTCTGTTGGGTTTACTGTTATACGCTTGATTCGCTAGATATCTCTAGAGAGGGTGTTAAAAGTTTTGTATTGCCCATCTCTTATACTTGAATTTGACTTATATACCTTATTAAACTCTCCACCTTATGAGCTAGCTTTTGAAGTTGAATTTGAGTATTTTTTTTCTTAACTAATGCAATGAAAAGACCTAAGTTCTTTCTGGTAAGTGATAAGCCGCTTGCTTAGTGATCTAATACCATATTCCTGGAAACAAATCAGAATTATAAGAGGTTGATATGCGCAACCTTCTTAATATATATAAGTTATTTGAATTCCTATATAGGAATGATTAAGGGGATTCTCCAAGTACCCTGAGCCACAAGTCTGATAATTAGCTCCATGCATTAACCAGTCAATTCGCTAATGACAAATACATAAGCAATATGTTCATACCGGCGGGCTTTGTGGAGATGTGGCGATGCTTTACTTACCATCATCATCATCACTTTTGAACCTAACCAAAAAAAGTGGCGTAAACATGTCAACTTCAAAACTTTGGTGTCTCTATTAGCAAGTAAATTGCGTTATGGAACTAGCTCAAGTTTCAATTAACAGTTTACAGACTATGAACTGAAAGTATAGGGTTAACTAAACCATGGTTTTTTCTATGTGAAAAGTAGACCAAGTTGTATCCAATTATGATTTCCCATTTATTACCTTGCTTGATCTTATTATAGTCTAATGTTCTTTTACTATTATGTCTGCCAGTTAATAATTTTATTGGTACAAAAGAAGTCGCAACTTGAGGATAAAAGAAGGGGTTGCAAATGCTGAGATTCGAACTAAGTTCTAGATTCAAACATCTAACATAATAGCATACTAAAGATATGCTTGTTTCTTATCTCAGAATAAGAAATAAAAACTAATACTATTAGAAAATGGCTGAAATTTCATTGTATATTTAGTCTCATTATAGTTAATCTCAGTACTGTTTAAGGCTTTAAGCAATACATACGTACAGAACATAAATCTGTCAAATAGCAGGATGGCTGCTTAAGTACTGCAACTGAGTTGGTTGCCTCATTTTAGAGCTTCTTGTACTTAGTATTGGAATCTCTGATACATTTATCTGCCAATTACTAGTTTTTTTTTCTTTTTTCTGTACAATATTTCTAGCTATGTTATTCCGACTCTTCATTTTCTTTCAAGTATTTGTGTCTGACACCCGTGTCCGACATATATTCGGACATGGGTATGAGGATACAATCTTTCAAATATATGAAAAAATTTAGAAAAAATTAAGCATACCTGTATCCGACACTCATCCCCGAATCCGAGTAACATATATTTCTAGTACTTGGGAGAAATTTAGAATTTGTTGCAGATATACTTGGTGGTGACTATACGGTCGAGAAAGATCCAGGAAACACACTCCTGCATTATAGCTAATTCCTCATCCTCTGTATGAAAAGTCATCTAGGGAGCAAGAAGTGCTCATTCACAAGGTATACAAAAGCCACTTACAAAGAGCCAAAGCCATATGCGAAAGGTCTTGAGTGGCAATGAGTGCATTTTTTATTGCTGGAGGGGACACTTCAGGCCTATTGGTATCCCCATTTTTGAATAAGACAAAATTGTTTGCCCTATAACATTGAAACATATACAGTATAATCACATTATCAACTTTTGTCGATAATTCTGCTACTCTTCTTTTTCTTTATAATTTCTTTTAATATGTGGTCACTATTAATGTTAGTCACTTGGTCCATCTTCATCTTTAGAAACTAGCAAGATTGGAATATATATTGCCTCTAAACAGCTTTAACTATTGATCCATCTGAACTTATGGACAAATACAGAAACAGACGCATTGTCGATATTTAAGACTACCCTTTTGGCCCCCAATCAATCCCTCAAAGTCTGGCGTTCGAATCCCAGCATTTGCAATCCCTTTCTCCTATTTCCGGACTGCTACCTCCTTTGTACCAAAAAAATAAAATTAACCCTGTTAGGTACTTGTCAATTGATGTGCTGTGAGTTGGCATGTTATGATTGTCCAAACATATAAAACTGCATATAACTCGAGGGATGAAGGGCTACTTAAAGATTTCAAGTTATTTATATGTCCTAGCAAAAGGTGTTTGTTAACTAACAAACATAGGACAACAAGGCAGATCAGCGACCAGAGATGGTAAATGGTAGAAATGGAAAGTTTTCCTTATGCCGAAAGCACCCTGTCGATATCATTTGAGGAAGGGTTTTATATAACATTTCTATATTTATTTATAGAATAAGGCTGTCCTTAATCCTTATAGCTTGCCAGGTTGCCTATTCTTGCACCAAAGAAACTTTCTGGCTATAAAGCATTGGCTTAAAAACGTCTATATCTGATGTAAGTGTAACATTAAACGATTTTAATTATATAATGAAATTGACAGCATTGAAGCTTGCAAACTTTTCTGATATTTGATATGGACTCGGAATGATTGTCAATATATACTTGCTGATGAGCCGTGCAGTTTGTCATAATTAAAGCAGTAAGGGTAATGGTTGAGTTAAATTGAGAAAACGAACTTAAAGGTCCATGTTCAAGCATGTTACTTAATTCCATTGGTAGCTTCAAAAAGGAGCTGACGAAAATAATAAAATCCCTTTGGTTTTATTTGCTGTTATTTTTTGCAGCAGATCTAAGTGCCATCACGAGCGTGCAGGCATTCATTTTTCCATTAGTTTCTCATGCTTGATTTGTCTTGGTTGCTCGCATGTGGCTCTGAAAACAAAGCCTAGAGACTACAATTTATTATTTCCCACTTTTCTTGACACTTTACTGTGGAGCTACAGGTTTGAAATCAAATAGGCCAAAATTGCTTTCTTGGGCCACTAGTGAGTTGGAAACCTTGACAAACTGCAACCTTTTCTAAAATTCTGTGAATCCAGGCAAATGTTATCATTGATCCTAGTCAAAATCAAATTGCTGTTTGATCAAAAAATTTATGAGTTTAAGGTTTGGTGATTGAATAATTGTGAGAGAAAACCATGTGTTTGAATAATGTAACTTAGGCTATATGATTTGCACCTTGGCTAAATCATATTAAAATGCCCAAAACTTGGAAGTATTCTTCCTCTCTCTTTGCAATAAACCAGGCTTAATCAAGGTGTTTATGATGACTGTTAGGCAGGCAAGTTTAGACTTTAGAGCCCTGACTTGGTGTTTTTTTGGGGGTAAAGAAAGCAAATTGAACAAAAAACTACTAGGATTTGTAGGGTAGATATCTCCATTCTCCCATAAGTCAGAGTAGAAGATGATTGTATTGTCACTTAACTAAGAATAATAATAGTATATATATGGTTGAAATAATAAATAAATAAAAAATCATATTCCAGAATCCAGATATCCCAACAAAACAACAGTGAAATCTATTGATCTAGCATGACAATGGAAGGAATAATTTTAGTTTCACTGAATTTTTCAAGAAAAAACAATGAATATTTTGTAGTAGGGGGTGTCTCAATTCTCTCAAAAGAAGCAAATGTAGCAGAGGTAGTTTGGAATATAAGAAAAGCTCCTTATATAACCCGGGGCTTAACCTAATTATTTCATGTAATCACTTTTAAACAGTGATATTTAACATGTTTGAGTTTCGAATTTCAACATTTGAAATCCTTTAGCAAAACCATGAATTCACTAAACCCATCTATTGAGTGACCTGTTAAAAAAGGACCAAAAAAAGACATGTTTTGTTGAGTACATGAGGAACTGACTAAAGCCCATTTTGCCATCAGAGACATAAATCCAGAACCTACTAAAACTGCAACATATGACCAAGCCTGGAGCTTCATATTTGCTTGAAGCTTAGGGCCCATAAAATGAGCTGCTAGGAAATCTACCAGAGCCATATAATTCAGCAACCCTGCTGCGCAAGCATTTAGTAGTCCTACCACAGTAAGTGCAGTTGGGGTGGTCTCACTGTAAGCTAAAGGTGTGCATGGATTGAGCCGAGCTTAAGTATGGTATCAATAATATATATATTTATTTAAGTCCAGCGCAACGAGTCTCAAATTTTATTCAAATCTTTCCATATTTGTAAATAGTTAGTCCAAACCTGTTTAGACCCGTCCATATTATTTTTTTTTCTAATTTTTTTAAACAAATATATATATTTTTATTTAATTTTTAATAATTTTTTTATTAAGTTCTAAGTTCTAAATGAATAACTTAACATAGTTTTAAATTTTTACACTATAATATTATATATTTATTTTTTATATGATATAAATTATATAATATATTATATAAATAAAAAACGGGCTGGACTAGGCTGGGTTGAGGCCTTAATTGTTGAAGCCAAGACCCGGCCTATTTTAAACATTTTTTGCTCAAACTCATATTTCGGGCTTAATATTTTTCTCCAAACCCTCTCAAATATCAAATGTACCTTCGAATTTGGACAGATAACCCGAATCTTGAACAGATCTACTGTAAACCCATCCCAAACCAATTCCTAGAACAATTCCAAGTAGAGTTGTGGCTGGAAGGAAGACTACCATGATTCGTTTCATTTTGAACTCATATAATATTCAGCCAGAAGATAGAATAAAATGTTCATCAATAATATAGACTAAAAGATTATAAAAATTGGTGTTTGAAAGAGAATAGAGAGTTGGATCATCTGTAATATGCATCCCCCAAGTCCTATTCCCTCAAACATTTGATGGAAGCAAAGAGCAGCAGAAAGGGTTAACACTAAAATATCCTTCCCAAGCATCCAAAGAGATCTTAAGGGCTCATTTAGATGGACGGTAAAATTGATTTCGGTGAGATTAAAAACAACGATGATGGTGAAATTAATTACTGTAGCGGTCAGATTGGATATTGTAGCGGTGATATTAAAATCAGCAGTGAGATATGTGTTTGGATGCAAAAGCAACGGTGGCGGTGAGCTGAGTTATAGTAAGAAAAAAAAATGACGAGTAAGGACATTAGATTAAAATGTGTATATATATATATAATAAATAATTATAAAATATTAAAATTATATTTATGTTAAATAATAAAAAATATATTTATTTTAAATAATAATAAAATTTTATTTAGGTCAAAAAAATAAAAAATTAAATAAAGTTTAAAAAATAATATTTTTTATTATTTATGTAATTACTTATTTTTAATTAATCATATAATAATAAAATATATGTTTATTAATTTATTATATAATAATAAAAATTATTAATTATATTAAATTAAAAATTATTTTATTTTTAAATAAAAAAATCATAATAAAAATTAAGTAGTATGTTAAAAAAAAGAGCAAAACTGAAAAATGCCCTCCAGTTGAAGGCATTTGTTTTCCACTGGAGCTAGAAGCTCCGGTGGAAAAACAAAGCAATGCTGGAGCTTTGTGATCCAAACGGTAAGTGCGGCTCAATTGGGATAAAAAAATTGCCCAAATCGGGTCGTTTTCGTTTGCTTCCAAAGGAAGCATAAGTCAAGTTGGTCTCTCTGTACTATTTTTAATGTTAATTAACACCAAAATCTCACCTTTAAAACACACTTTATCAAGAAAAAAAAAAAAGAAAAAGAAAAAGAAAGTTCATTTTCCAAGACTCCCACTTTTCAGCAAAAAGGAGGATTTCCTTCATTGAAATCTCAGAGCTTTTCTTTGATTCTTAATTCTGCACTGCCTACTCAACAAATTAAGTAATGTTTTCTAATTTAGTTAATAGTCTCACATCAAAATTTACATTTTAATCATAGTCCAATGACAATGTCCAATTCATGAGATTCTAATTCTAGGTTTGTAGTTAAGATCCAAATTAGATTCTTATAATTAAGCTAAGATCCAAATTGAAAATAGAAACTTGGCATACTGAATTCTTTCTTGCCTTTGGTATTTTGGATGTCTAACCCCCCCTCCATATATACCTAATTAAAGTTCAATGAAAATGAAATATTAAAACTACATTAAAAATTGAAAAAATGTGAAAATAAGATAACGACATTAAGAAATCATAAATTAAACTTGTTCAACAGTCGAACCGGTAAATATTTATAATTATCATTAAGAAAGCATTAATTTAAACATGTTCAATGATCGGACGGGTCGTGACCAGAATTGAATTGACTTTGAGATGAGATATTTGTAATTTGAATCAGCTTAATCCAACCCAAATTGTTATTTAACCAATAAAAATATTGTTATTTATATTTAATTATAAAAATATAAATATAATTTTTTATATTTAATATATTTTTTAACAATGAAACGTACTTTCGAATTTGACAAATTGAATCTTGAACAAGTAATTTTTTTGCTATTCGAACATGATCCGCTTAAGAACAACTCTAGCACAAATGAAGGTTAAACTTGAGTCAAGCATATCATCCATAATATATAACTTCTTGTACGATATCATCAATAAGCTTTGATTTATGCCTATATATATATATATATATATATATATATGTGCAAGATTGGAAAATATGATGTATAATAAAGACGAATTAAGTCTCTTAACAACTTTGTTATTCACTTATTTCTTTACCAATTTTTTGGTAGAATTTTTATTCTATAATTGATGACATTATTGAAAGGCCTAAACTTGAGTCCTCCGACTTAAGGCTCTGATAAAATGAAAACAGTATGTTTTCAGGCACTACACTGGCAGAAACAAATGCCATGTTGACAGCTATGGATTTTGCAACCTGGTGCACAAACAGTGACGCAGTCGGCGTCGCTTTTGCATTTAGCATCCGCGATCGGTACGACGTTAGAGGCTAGCCGCTCTGGGGGCGGCAAGCAAGTACATTTTCCAGTTTTCGTGTCACAAAAGCCGCCATGTTTACACTTGAATGAACAGTCCATGTCACGATTACATTCTCTTGCTTCCGAGTTTGATACACCTGCAAATTAAATAACAATTTTCCCATCATTTAAATATTTCGTTTAACCAATTTGTTTGATATATATATATGAATCCGAGATTCAGCTCAGTTGATTCATGCAGTAACTCTTAAAAAATAGCATCTACTAACAAGTTTGAGGTTCGAGTCTCAACATCTTTAACATCTTCTCCTATTCTCAAACTACGGCATTTGATATATAATGATCAAATATTGAAATAGAGAAAGATCGTATATACTAACAAGAAGCTACAAGCAAGACAACCAGAAGAGAAGCGATGCCAAAAGAAGCCATAGTCTGGAAGCTGACGAGAGATGAAACTAAGATTTAGTATAAATTGTAGATGAGGATGAGCTGATGATGTACAAAGTATGGCATGTATTGGGGATTTTATAGCAGAATTTCTGGGCCCTGCAACTTTTTTTTAACCTAATTGCATTTAAGTCATACACTAGCTAGTGGATGATATACTTGCCAATTGTGTAGCAAAAAAAAAAACTAGGTGGAGATTTTGCAATTTGAATTATACATTACTTATGGCAATATATAGAACAAGAGCACAAGTAGATCAGATATAGTTACTATATATGCACGAAAAATGTCATTTGTCTCAGCACTTTATTCTAATATATCACTAGATATGCATGGAAATTGCCATTGGTCTCAACATTTTTATCTTAATATATATTTTTGTCCCACTTAATGTGACACTGATTAATTTACTGGTTTGTTTCTAATATTTTATTTACAAATTAATTAACTTAATTATAAATTGATGGATTTGCCTTTGAATTATCCAATAGATACATGCTATGTTATAAGGATATACTAGTTCTCTGCTCACTTCTCTTCACCTGACCACCCAACACACCCAACAACTTCTTATATAGCTTTGCTAAACCGACTTTAACATTGTTGGTTGGATTATTCTAGAGTAAGTTTAGACTACCATTTATGACTGGAATCTTTTGGAAAGATGGACTTTCTAGAGAGAGAGATTGAAGAACACTCTAGAGGGAGATAAAAAAGTTCTAGGAAAGAGATTGAAGAATAATCTAGGGAAAGAACAAAGAAGAGAACTCCAGAAAGTTTGAGTAGTCGGTGACTTTCAACACTCCCCCTCAACGACTACTCTCTCTTGATGTCGGTTTGGTAGTCATGCCAAACTGTTTTCTGGACTTATCAAATCTTGCATCAAATATCTTCTCTTTTTCTTTCTCTTCTTAAAATTCATCAGCATCATTAGTTCTGCTTCATCCATCGTTGATTGCTCTCTTCTCTTTTGATCCTTGATTTTATTCACTTCCATCTTTGCTTCAATAACATTGTTATCTTCTTTCTTCTTGATTTTCTTTGCTAGACGATCCTAAGGACCGGAGTATCAGAGTTGGACGATCTTGAGGACCAGAGTATCAGAGTTGGACGATCAGAACGGGAAGATCCAGAGGACCAGCGTAAAAAGCGGTATGATCCAGAGGATTGGAATATCAGATCAAGATGGTCAGGGATCGTAGTATGCGCATCGGAGAAAAGACAAGAAGCCAGAAGTTTCTCGAAATCAGATGATCGAGAATTGTAATTATTGACGATAGATCGAGTCGCGAAAAGGGCTACTAAAGTAGTGTGAGAGCCATCACGAGAACAGGTGAAAAGGGCTACCTACTTACCTAAAGTAGTGTGAGAGCCATCACGAGAAAAAGTGAAAAGGGCTACCTACTTGGAGTAGAGTGAGAGCCGTCACGAGAAGAGGTGAAAAGGGCTACCTACTATCAGAGTGAAGCCACCGCAAGAAGAAAGAGCTCGACGGTCAGGGACCGGAGTACGCATATCGGAGAAAGACAGTCTGGGACTGTGAAGATTATTGGTCTGGGACCAAGACGATCGAGGATCATAGTTCGTAAAGACGTGGAAATTCTGCCGGTACACGGTCAGGGACTGTGAAATTAAGTGAACAAGAATCAAATTTGAGGTAAGTGCAGGGCACTCTCAAGACACTATGGCAGATATTTCTAATTCCGCTAGCAACATCGAGAAGCTCAATGAAAACAATTACAATACGTGGAGCATCCGGATGCAATATTACATGCTCGGGCAAGATTTATGGGATATTGTTAACGGTGAAGCTTCAACACCACCAACTGATGCCGGAGAACTAAGAAAATGGAATATCAAAGCTGGTAAGGCCATGTACGTGTTATCAGTCACCATTGAGGATGGTTTATTACAACGCATCAAGGATGCAAAGACACCGAAGGAAGCCTGGGACACACTCACAATGCTGTTCGCGAGGAAAAATGATGCTAGGCTCCAACAATTAGAGAATGAACTCCTGTCAATCTCGCAGCAAAATATGCCGGTAAGCGAATATTTCTCTAAAGTTAAAACTCTTTGTGATGAAATTTCAAAATTAGATCCAGAAAATGCCATTACCGAAACGAGGATGAGAAGAATTGTCATCCATGGCTTGCGACCTAAATACAACGGGATTGTTACTGCAACTCGTGGATGGAGCAAAGAACCAACTTTAACTGAGTTGGAAAATATCCTAGCCAATCAAGAGGCTTTAGATAACCAAATGTCTAAAGTCATGATAAAAGATTATGAGAAAGCCCTCTTTAGCAATAGAAGAGGTAAATCCATCAAAGTGGTATCAGAGCCAGACAATCCTGAGGACCAGATTATCAGAGCTGGACGATCTTGAGGACCGGAGTATCAGAGTCAGACGATCCTGAAGACCGGGCGATCAGAGCGGGACGATTAGAGCGGGACGATCCAAAGGACTAGAATATCAGAGCTAGACGGTCAGGGACCGGAGTATGCTCATCAGAGAAAAGACAAGAAGCCAGAAGTTTCTCGAAATCAGATGATCGAGAATTGTAATTATCGATGATAGATCGAGTCGCGGAAAGGGCTACCTGAAGCAGTGTGAGAGCCATCACGAGAACAGGTGAAAAGGGCTACCTACTTACCTAAAGTAGTGTGAGAGCCATCACGAGAATAGGTGAAAAGGGCTACCTACTTGGAGTAGAGTGAGAGCCGTCACAAGAAGAAGTGAAAAGGGCTACCTACTATCAGAGTGAAAGCCACCGCGAGAAGACAGAGCTAGACGGTCAGGGACCGGAGTACGCATATCGAAGAAAGACAGTCTGGGACTGTGAAGATTATTGGTCTGGGACCAAGACGATCAGGGATCGTAGTTCGTGAGGATATAGAGACTGGCAGAATACAATCTTGAGAAAAGTGAGGCACTCTCAAGTCAGAATGGAAGATTTTTCAAGTCCAGTTGGTAAGCTCGAGAAGCTCAATAACAGCAATTATAATACGTGGAGTATTCGTATGCAATATTACATGCTCGGGCAAGATTTATGGGATATTGTTAACGGTGAAGCTTCAACACCACCAACTGATGCCGGAGAACTAAGAAAATGGAAGATCAAAGCCGGTAAGGCCATGTACGTGTTATCAGTCACCATTGAGGATGGTTTATTACAACGCATCAAGGATGCAAAGACACCGAAGGAAGCCTGGGACACACTCACAATGCTGTTCGCGAGGAAAAATGATGCTAGGCTCCAACAATTAGAGAATGAACTCCTGTCAATTTCGCAGAAAAATATGCCGGTAAGCGAATATTTCTCTAAAGTTAAAACTATTTGTGATGAAATTTCAAAATTAGATCCAGAAAATGCCATTACCGAAACGAGGATGAGAAGAATTATCATCCATGGCTTGCGACCTGAATACAACGGGATTGTTACTGCAACTCGTGGATGGAGCAAAGAACCAACTTTAACTGAGTTGGAAAATATCCTAGCCAATCAAGAGACTTTAGATAAACAAATGTCTAAAGTCTTGATAAAAGATTATGAGAAAGCCCTCTTTAGCAATAGAAGAGGTAAAGTTGCTATGAGGCAAGGAATAGAAGACATTGAAGTTCAAAACAAACAAGAAGCTTGGCAATGGAGGAGCTTTCAGCGAGGGGGAGCTCAAATTGTTCGAGATAGAGACGGTAGCGAAAATGTGAGGTCTCATTGTCGAAATATTAAGTGTTTCAAGTGTGGCAAGCTTGGCCACTATGCTCGAGATTGTCGATATAGACAAATGCAAGGCTATGCAACAGTGTTCTCACGACAGGAGAATAACTATGAAGAAGAATGGGATTTTGAAACTGCATTTACTATTGAAGAATGCGAAGAACTCGTAGCTACTTGCACCACCGAGTTAGAAGAAAATGTTTATGATGACATGGAAGAAGAAATTGATTTTGATAATATTCAACCAAGAAATGAGGTAACAGAAGAACCGTCAAAGGAAGGAAACGAGTCAATAGTTCAGTCACCAGAAAAGACTTTCGAGGAGGAAAGACTGTTTCAAGAAGTCGAGAAGAAGCTTGAAGATGATGTCAACATTGAGAAAGATGACAACGAGGTCATCGACATTGATAAGCCTTCTAAAGGCATGGAAGATATCGATTGTGGAGTCAATAAATTAATAGTAGTTGACAAAGTCGAGTATGTCAAAATCAAAGACAAGTTGGTAGAGAGAATCAAGAAGAACGAAGATAGAAATAGTGTTAAAGCAAAGGTGGAAGAAAAGAAGATCAAGAATCAAAAGAGAAAAGAGCAATCAACGATGGATGAAGCAGAACTAATGATGCTGATGAATTTTAAGAAGAGAAAGAAAAAGAGAAGATATTTGATGCAAGATTTGATAAGTCCAGAAAACAGTCTGGAATGACAACCAAGCCAGCATCAAGAGAGAGTAGTCGTTGAGGGGGAGTGTTAAAAATACACCGACTACTCTAGTTCTAGAATCCTCTCCAATCTTCTCTCTAGCCTTCTCTATATTCTTCCCCATTGTTCTTTCTCTAGAACATTATAGTTTAGCCACCATCCTAGAAAATGTAAGAAAATACTAGAAAGTTTGAAAGTTAGTTTAGTAACCGACTTAGACAAACTATAAATAGTGGTAAGTTGTTGTGTGCAATATGTAGTGGAGGTAAAAAGTGTGGAGAAATGAAGGGAGGTGAAGTAGAGAGAAAAAGAAAGAAAAAGACGTGAGTGATTAGGAAGATAAAGATGTGAGAAATATTAGAGTGTAAGGTATTGTATATGTGAGTGAATAGTAAAGTGAGAAAGAATTTGTGTGAGGTTGTCTCTATTGTTAGTTGGTGTTCACACCAATTGTATTTGGTCTTTTGTCATATTAATAAAAGAGTTGTTATTTCGGAAGTTACTGTAGCTTCCCGAGATAAAGTTACTGTAGCGTATCGAGAAAGTTACTGTAGCAAATCGATACTGTAGCACAAAACTACAATCGGTATCGAAGGTCAAAAATCAACAGACGTGACAATAATTTACTGGTTTGACTAATTTTAATATCTTATTCAAGAATTAATTGATGTTTACCCATGAAAATTCATAATTCGTCTTTGAATTTATTTAATAATTACATTTCATGTTATATAGTATAAATAATTGATAAAAATGATAAGGCAAGTCGCATAATTTATATAGTATAAATAAAAAATTTGTTTGTCTCTAAAATCCGATTCATCAGATTTAAAAAGTCTGTTTAATTATTTAAAATATTCGTATATTAACATTTATATATATTTATTAAATTTAAATATATATTTTAAAATATCTTATTTTTGTTTAGCTCAATTTGAGTCAGATCCGTCAGATCGGATGAATAATTCAATTTTTGAATACATCTATGCATATCTTATTAAAATATATTTAAAAAATTATTAAATTAATATAAAAATAACGAAATCTATGGTAACATTCTAAATACTCTCATATTTATAAAATTGGAATAGAATTATACTTAAGTCAATGAAAAATCAAATTTTGAATAAATAATAATTTTTTATTATCTGAATTTGATCTAATCCGACTCATAAATAATTTTAGATATGAGATAATTCTCTAATTTTATCCATGAAAATTTTAAACTTCAACAGAGATAATTTATTCGATGGAGAAAAATGTATTTTACAGCTATTGAGGGTCAATATATATTTGTGAAATTGTTATGGACTCCAATTTCTAATTAGGAAATTGAACCCGGAACTCCATGGACCATCGATCTGGGCAACGATGGGGTTAACTCTAAACAAACACAATATGAAGCTCAATATATGGCGCAAAAGCCCGATTCTGCGAGAAGAATGTCAAATGCCAATTTGGCAAGAACCATATATTTTTTTGGTATTATACATAACATTTGAATTAAGTTGAGAGATTATCATGGATGAAAAAATTGGATTGAATTGGTTTATTAAAAATCGAAGGTTTATTCAGTTTGGTGCTATATAAAGAATCAAAAATCATTTGAACCGGCTTTAAACCAGTAAAAAATCAGAAAAAAATCGAGAAAAACTTTTTTTATTTTTGAATTATTTTTTCAAAAATATTTTTTTTAATTGATGAGATTTGGATCCATAACCTCTTAGAATTATACTAAATATCATACCATTAAGCCAAATGCATATTTTATTAATTATTTACTATATATAATATTTATTTAACATTAAAGTCATTTTTAAAATATTTAAAATCCTGTTTACATAAACCAATCAATCCAATTGGTTGGATCAAAAATTAAAAGTCACATCAATTTAACTTCGGATACAATTTTCTTAACTTTGGAAATAACACACTCCAATCTCATGTGTGAATATGTTGCATGGTTCAATTATTGTCATGCATGCTACAATGAATCCCCATTATTATATAAAATTAAAAATAGCAATTTATTATTTTCCTTAATTGTCAATTTTTTTTTGTTAGGACCTCGTCTTAAAGCAACAATTTTTTTAAATTTATATGTTCAAGGTAAGAATTTATATTTATGATTAAGAAAGCACAAAATTAAACATGTTCAATAGCCGGATTGGTAAATATTTATAATTATCAATAAGAAAGCACAAATATTTGGACATGTTCATTGGCCAGATGCGTCTTGACCAAAATTGAATCAACCTTGGGATGGGATATTTATAATTTGAGTCAGCTTAATCCGGCCCAAATTACCATTTAATTAATAAAAACATTTTTATTTAAATTTAACTATAAAAATATATAAATATTAATATAAATATTAATTTTTTTATATTTAATATATTTTTTAACAATGAAACGTATTTTCGAATCAGACAAATTAAAAATCTTGAACAAATAATTTTTTGCTATTCGAACTTGATCAGGCTTATAAACATCTCTAGCACAAATACAGGTTAAACTTGAGTCAAGCATATCATCCAATAATATATAACTTTTTGTACGATATCATCAATAATCTTTGATTTATGCCAATATATATATATATATATATATATATATATATATATATATATGCAAGATTGGAAAATATGATGTATAATAAAGACGAATTAAGTCTCTTAACACCTTTGTTATTCACTTATTTGTTTACCAATTTTTTGGTACAAATTTTATACTATAATAATTGATGACATTATTGAAAGGCCTAAATTTGAGTCCTCCGACTGAGAGGCTCTGATAAAATGAAAACAGTATGTTTTTCAGGCATTACACCAGCAGTAACAACCTCCGCATATACATCTTTGGATTCTGCAACTTAGAATCAAAGATCGGTATGACGTTAGAGGCTAGCCGCTCTGGGGGCGCCGGCAAGCAACTACATTTGCCAGTTTCCGAGTTACAAATGCCGCCATGTCTACACCTGAATGCACAGTCGATGTCACGTTCACATTCTCTTGCTTCCGACTTTGATACACCTGCAAATTAAATAACAACTTTTTTCCATCATTTAAATATTTCGTTTAACCAATTTATTAACGAGTGCTCTTAGGACTTAATATATTATTTATAAAAAGAATATTGTATTAAATGCAGTATTTGACAATTTTATTCATCATTTTCAATACATTAAATAAAGATATTACTATATATAGTAATCTTAAAGAGTGCCCTTAGGGCACTTGTTAGTAAAATCCATTTATTAAATATTAATATATATATATATATACTTGAGATTTAATCCAGTTGGTTCATACAATCATTTTTAAAAAGTAATATTTAACAGGTTTGAGATTCGAATCTCAGCATTTTTAACCCATTATCGAATTCCCAAACTGCGGCCCTTCGATATATATAATGATCAAATATTGAAACAGAGAAAGATTGTATATACTAACAAGAAGCTACAAGCAAGACAACCAGAAGAGAAGCGACGCCAAAAGAAGCCATAGTCTGGAAGCTGATGAGAGATGAAACTAAGATTTAGTATAAATTGTAGATGAGGATGAGTTGATGATGTACAAAGTATGGCAATGAATTGGGGATTTTATAGCAGAATTTCTAGGCCCTGCAACTTTTTTTAAACCTAATTGCATTTAAGTCATACACTAGCTAGTTGATGATATATACTTGCCAATTGTGTAGCAACAAAAATTAAAGATCCTAGGTGGAGTTTTGGCAATAATTTGAATTATACATCACTTATGACAATAGAATAAGAGCAGAAGTAAATCAGACATAGTTACTATATATGCACGAAAAATATCATTTGTCCTGCACCTAATTAATGTGATAATAAATTATTGATTTGATTATAAATTTTATTTATGAACTAGATTAAACCCCCGCGCGATGCCGCGGAAATCAAATGTTAAATATACGATGACAACATTTTTAAAAACAAAAATTAACAATTAAACAAAAAAAAAATAATATTTTTTAAAATAGCAAAAGAGAACTGTCATAACAATTTAAAGTTATAAAGAATTTATAAAGTCAGCTTAAAAGATAAATCTAAGTGAAACAAATTTTATCTTAAATTGAATCACAATGACAAACTATGTAAAATATAAAATGAATTGAGACACGACACGAACACAATATAGAAAAAATAATTAAAACACAACACGAAAAATTCAATAAGAATATTCGAACATGTAAAAATATACATAAAATGAATTATTAACGTGTAAAAATTTATAGTACTTTATATATATTATTAACGTGTAAAATCTTATAATACTTTGAAGGGGAAAAAAACACGAACACGTCAAGAACACACAAATTTTTCTCTAAATCGAATCACTATGACAAATCATGCAAAATATGTCATGAATTGAGATACGACACGAACACACAATTTTTTCTCTAAATTGAATCACAATGAAAAACTATGTAAAATATTAAATGAATTGAAACACGAATTATCAACGTGTAAAAATTTATATAAATATATAATACTTTAAACACAAAAAATAACACGAATACACAAATTTTTTTTTCCTACCATTTTTTTTCTATACACTAAAATAAAGTGGGGTCCACAACAAAATGGGATCCAAAAAAAAAATTTGGAGGGGGCGACGTGGCCACCCTCTCTTTGATTCAAAAAATCTAAAATTTATATATTGGATTAATTTATTGATTTATGAATAAATTTGTTCATGAATCGAAATGAGCTCGATTTGAGTTATATTGTTTACAATATATTAAAATATTATTTATATATTTTTATAATTAAATTTAAATAAATTTATTTATTTATTAAAAAACAATCCACGCTGACTCAAACCTAAAGGATAAAAAGTAATAGAAAATTTTAATTTTCTTTAAGTCAAATAGTTGGGTTGGGTTTCTTTTATTTTGAGTTTTTCTATTTATTTGTTTTTTTGCTAAAGGGTATAAAGGAAAGCAGTAAATTTCCTTACTAAACTGTCCTCTAATTATATGCTAACACGTGGCATGCCACATTATATTAACATGTTAGACACATAGAATTAATGCAATTGATAAAGTTAGGTTAATTAAGTACATTCATTGTACTATGATCAAAAGTATATTTTATTTTTTATATTATACAATTGAGTAATTTAATTTTTACACGTTTAAAATTACTGTAAAAAAATAAAATTAATAACAATATTAATAGAAAATTGTCTAAATGTTGACGTGAACATGTAAAACTAGCAGAATATATGACTTAAAAAAATGATGACGTGTTAAATTTTTTTTCTCATGTGAAATTTAAAAACTAATAGAATTAGATAACTTGAAAAAAAAATGATGACATATTTTAAAGGATAAAGGAGAGATTTGAGGTAATTTTTATTATGTTTTTCTAAATTTCATCTAAGTAAAAAAATTAACACGTCATCATTTTTTAAAATCATTTTTTCTATCAGTTTCACATGTTAGGTCAGTATTTAGATGGTTTTTCATTAACACCATTACTAATTTTACTTCTTTGCATAAATTTTAAATATAAAAAGATTAAATTACTTATTTATACAAAGAATAAAATATATTTTTGACTATAGTACAAAGATTGTTTAGATACTTTAACCATAAAATTGATGACATGAATAAAAATCTATTTTTGACTATAGTTGTTGCCTTGGCTCTGTCGTCATCGTCTATGGGGCAATCTCATGATTATCTTCTCCCCATTGACATTGTTAAAATCTCTATGATAATGGGTTTTGCAGCTTCTTTCAGTGGGATCTTCCTGCGCAGTTCCTACCCAAGGACTGCAATCGTTATTGAGAATATAGGATCTCTTATTGCTGCAATTGGTTTTTTCATAATGACTACATTTTCCTTCCTGGGAATTTCGCTTGGGTTACTTGGCTAGCTTCTGCATTTTCCTTGCTAGCCTTTTTCTTATCCTTGGTTTAAGTCTTAAGTGATGATCCAATCCCCCATATATATGATCATATAATCAAAATATAGTACAAAGGAAGATTGAAGCGGAAGAAGAATATAGTACAAAAAAGGAGAAATAAAAGTTGTAAAGAATCAAATGAGTCTCACCCAGATGGTGATGGTGATGGTGATAGTTCCAAGATGCCAAAAACGAGGACATTAATCTTTAAGGTACGTTATTTGGGCCGTGAGGGGTTAAATTCATGGGATCTTCTAGGTGTTTAGTTTTGTTTTGGGGTTCTATGCTTGCTTGAAATTGTGGAGTGTGTAACATTTACCATATGAGAATTTTCTGCTGGAATGTGAGGGGCTAGGAAATGATGCTAAACGAAGGGTATTGAAAAATTGATCAGATTGAATAAGGTGGAAATGATAATTTAATTCAAGAAACTTTGTTGGAAAATATAACAGATTAAAATGGTAGAAGATATTTGACCGGATGGTGATTTTGATTGGATTTTTTCTCCCTTTGTTGGGAGATCTGGAAGTCTACTAATGGTATGGAATAAAGTACTGTTTTTGAGTGAAGAGAAGCTGGTTAGAGAAAGATTTTAATTGTGAAAAGGAAGTTGGATCCATTCTATCTTCAATCTATATCTTCAATATACGAGCAATGCTCAAATGGTGTAACTTCGCCTGTGTCATATATCCTTTGGCACAGCCGGTCCCAAGCCCGGATAAAGGAGGAGGGTCATGCTTTGAGAAGAAGAATTAATTCATCAACCAATTGTAGTTGGAAGAACCTGTTGATCAGTAGTTGAAAATGGTATTTTTTTCTGCAACATTTTTAAGCATCTGTTTCTACATTGTGAAGCATCCAGTCGATCGGGAAGTAATTCAGGACATGGAGCAAAGCTATTCATTTTTTAACTTCGTAGTAGCCAATTGCATGCCAGGCATTCATTCAGCAACTTAATTTGGTCAAATTTGAAGATGTTATAGTCGATCAAATATTTATCATGTATTGGCTAAAATGGATCAGAAAATTAATTTGTCCAAATTCAATGTAATTTATTTTAATTTTTTTTATATATATATATATTTTAATTTCGAGCGCATGTATAAATATACATTTGAGAAATGTTTAATAAGACGAATCTGGGGCTTAATTTAATTGGTTCATATAATTTTTTTTTAAGAAGTGACATCTAATAGATTTAAAGTTCGAATCTTACATCTACAATTCTTTCTCTATCTCAGACCGCGACTTCTTTTGTGAAAAAAAATAAAAATAAATGGACAACCAATTTGGTCGGAATATGAGGTCAAGAAAAGCCATTGTAAATAGCCAAAGACAAGTTTAAGGATAAAGATTTTGTATATATTTTAATCACTCATTCAGCCAACCAATCTATAATCGGATGAAATAGTGAGTTATAAATGGATTCCCGGTAATGCGAGTAAAGAAGTTTCGGAGTGAAAGAGAAGGGAAATAGAGAAAATCTTTCTGCATAGAAATATATATATATAAAAAAAAATAGATTTGATAATTTTAAATACGAATACACAGATATAAAAAATAATTAAAATACGATATGACATGAAAAAATAATACGAACAAGAATCTAATACATGAATATATTAATTAAAATCTATATAACACGAATTATTAACATATCAAAATTTATATAAGTATATAATATTTTAAATACGATCATGATACGTAAATATGATACGAATACGCAGATTTTGTTAGATATCATAATATATATTAAGTATGTATATATATATACGAAATACGTATTTTAATACGTAGGTTATCGTACACAAATGATATCAAAGTGAATGAGAAATTAGTCTCATTATTTACCCACTTGAAGAGGAAGGAAAGTTGGTTTAAGGTATGTGTGGGAGTCAATCCCACATAGGACTAAGAATGACTTTAGCTTATAGTTTATATAAGCTAGAGTGTCATGATGGGTTGGGCCCCAAGGGGCACCCAAGTTTTTGTGAAGGGTGAGGACCTACACAACTTGGGCTAGACCACACGCACGCGCCGCCGTCGAGCTGGGCTGGGTTGGGTCGGGTCGGGTTTGGGTCAATAAATAATTTTTTACTGCCCAACCGGATTTTTTTTGTCCAAACCGAACCAGCTCAACAGCAAGCAACCGAACCAGCTCAAATCCAACCAGCTTTATGTTTGTCCGAATAATTCTTCTTCTAGAATGTGTCTGTTCGGTTCCTTGCCTTTTTCTGAAGTGTCTTACCTTTTGGATTGAACCGGTTCGTTGATTCAGACTTGTCTTTTGACCGAACCAGTTCATGTCCAACAGTTGTGTCTGACCGAACAGACTTCTATGTATCTATAAATAGGACTGTTTGTATCTGTTTTAAAACACTCATTCACCGAAAATATTCTTGCTTCCTGAGAGAGAGACTTCAACATTCTTCAGTTCGCTGTGTTGAATCCAGGTGTGCTCTCATTTGCAACGTATATCGAGGAAACCTGGGAGACGATTTGCATCGATACTGTAAGCACCATAGACAGGCAAAAAACGTCTTAAGGTTAAAAGGTCCAACCTTGACTCGATATTGATTTTTTCAAATCAATTACTGTAAGTGTCCTTGTTCGTTTTTACATATTTGTTGTAATCTGCTTCTATATATATAGATCAAGTTCTTTTATTTTCTATTTATATTTTCACAGTATATAGCATATATATATATTTCGATTAACATTCTTAAGACGTTTTTTTTTTCCTGCTTTATATTTGTTATATACTGAATATATTGTGTTCGTACTGTTTAGCATATATATATATATATATATATATATATATATATATATTGCTTTTCTTATTTTGCCTAATGTGGCCGACCAAATAGAAGGGAATGGCTTAAAGGAAATTTTTCTTTAAGCGGTGGTTACTGAAGGCGTATTGTTCGAATTGTTTTGTTCTTCTGATCAAAACGTTTTGTTGTTAAATTTTCTTCTGTTTTAATAACGAAGGAAATTCTTACTTTTATATCACGCCGTTTCTTCCCATTCTAGTATATGGCGCCGTTTCTTATTAGTTTATATATATTGTTGCTTTTGTTTTGATATATATATATATATATTGTGAATATATATATATATTATTTCATTATTTTTTGACTGCATTAATATACTTGTTTATATTTGTTATAATATATTTTTATAACATATATAACGATATATTGTTTTACAATATATTAGATTGCTATACGTAGTAACTGTATTTTTTTGTAATTTTTGTTGTTATAATATATATACTTGTTATATCAGTTTACATACTGTTTGTGATATTATATATATATATATATATATATATATATATATATTGTTGATCGTGTGAGATATATATATATTTACATGGTTATAATATTTTATAACTTTGGCAGAATATTTGTTATAACGTCATTTCATATGTTATAATATATCTTTTTTGAATATTTAGATTTTGTGATATTTTTATACTACAAGTGTTTATTCTTAGTTACATTATTTTGTAGTATAATTATATTTGTATGTTTTGTATACAAGTTGATCTTATTATTCTTGAATAATAGATGATCGAAACATCTACCGGTATTGCTAGAGCGCCCGTAGCGCCACAACCTCTACATGTAACACATGGTGAGAAGCCCGAGAAGTTCAATGGTCAAGACTTCAAACGATGGCAGCAAAAGATGCTGTTCTATTTGACCACCCTCAATCTAGCCAAGTTCTTACGGGAGGAGGCCCCGACTTTGAACGAGGGAGAGACCGATACTACAATGGTAGCCTCGGTAGATGCATGGAAGCATTCTAACTTCCTATGCAAGAACTACATCCTCAATGGTTTGGAAAACACGTTATACAACGTGTATAGTCCGATAAAGACAGCGAAAGAGCTATGGGAGTCCTTGGAAAGGAAATATAGAACTGAGGATGCCGGCACAAAGAAATTTGTGGTTGGCCGGTTTCTAGATTTTAAAATGGTAGACTCGAAAATCATTATCAGTCAAGTTCAAGAGTTTCAATTGATTCTCCATGAGATCTTTGCCGAGGGAATGACTCTTAGTGAATCATTCGAAACGGCAACTTTGATAAAGAAACTCCCTCCTTCGTGGAAGGATTTCAAGAACTATCTAAAGCACAAACGTAAGGAGATGTCTTTAGAGGACTTGATTGTTCGATTGAGAATCGAGGAGGATAATCGTAGTTCAGAGAAGAGGGTCATGGTCCAGACCATGGAAGCCAAAGCGAATGTTGTTGAACATTCGGAAAAGACCAACAAGAGGAAATTCGTTGGTTCAAGTTCTTCCCAAGCAAAGAAGGGAACAGATTTTAGAAAGTTCACGGGAAATTGTTTCAACTGCAACAAGCTCGGACACCGTGCAAAGGACTGCCGACAGAATAAGAGGAAGAAAGTTCAAGCCAACCTAGTTGATGATCTTGAGCTTGCTGCTGTTGTTTCACAAGTGAACTTGGTGGAAAACCCTAAGACATGGTGGGTTGATACCGGGGCCACTTGTCACGTATGTTCTGAAAGGAAGAGTTTTTCCGAATATAAAGAAGCTGCTAATGATGAGCAACTATATATGGGAAACTCTACGGCTTGCAAGGTACGAGGCCATGGAAAGGTGGTACTCAAGATGACCTCCGGGAAGCAACTCACATTGAACAATGTTGTTCATGCTCCTGAAATCCGAAAGAATTTGGTTTCCGGCTCTTTATTGAGCAAGAATGGGTTTAGGCTCGTATTCGAGTCTGATAAATTTGTACTCACCAAGAGTGGGATATTTGTGGGAAGGGGATATCTTTGTGATGGGCTTTTTAAGCTCAATGTTATGACAATTGTACCCAAGAATAAGATTATTAATAATAATATTTCTTCTGTTTACTTGGTTGAGTCCCCTACTTTATGGCATGGTAGATTAGGTCATGTAAATTACAAGACCTTGCAGAAAATCAGCAATTTGGATTTGCTTCCGAAATTTGTCATTGACAAGAATCACAAATGTGAAATTTGTGTAGAATCCAAATTAGCTAAGGCTCCTTTCTATTCAATAGAAAGAAGTAGTGAACCTCTAGAGTTAATTCACACTGATATTTGTGATTTAAAATTTGTGCAAACTAGAGGTGGTAAAAAGTATTTTATTACTTTTATAGATGATTGCACACGATATTGTTCTGTCTATTTGCTAAAAAGCAAAGACGAGGCCTTGGAAGCATTTAAGCTCTTTAAGAATGAGGTTGAAAATCAACTAAGCAAGAAAATAAAGAAAATAAGGAGTGATAGAGGTGGTGAATATGATTCATTTTTTAATGAATTCTGTTCGGAAAATGGAATCATCCATCAAACCACTGCTCCTTATTCACCTCAACAAAATGGTATTGCAGAACGCAAGAACCGAACGTTGAAAGAAATGATGAACGCTTTGTTGATAAGTTCAGGGTTACCTCAGAACTTGTGGGGGGAAGCTATCTTATCAGCTAATTATATTTTAAATAAAATACCCCATAAGAAATTAGACAAGACACCGTATGAATTGTGGAAGGGTCTAAGACCAAACTACAAATACATGAAAGTGTGGGGGTGTCTTGCGAAGGTAGCCGTTCCTCCACCTAAAAAGGTCAAGATAGGACCCAAAACTATTGATTGCGTATTCATTGGATATGCAAACAATAGTGCTGCTTACCGTTTTCTTGTATTTAAGTCGAACATTCCCGATATTCATATCAATACGATAATGGAATCAAGGAATGCTTCGTTCTTTGAAGATGTTCTTCCTTATAACGAAAAACAAGAAAACAAGACTGCAAAGAGAACTCATGAGTCCTCGAGTAGTAATCCACATATGGATGAAGAGAAACAAGAGGAACCTAGAAGGAGCAAACGGGCTAAAGTACCGACTACTTATGGTCCAGATTTTCTAACATATTTGTTAGAAAATGAACCTCAAACTTTTAGCGAGGCTATGTCATCTCCAGAAACACAATTCTGGAAAGAGGCCGTTAACAATGAAATAGAATCCATCATGCAAAATCATACATGGGAACTGGTGGATCTTCCTCAAGGGCATAAGCCTTTAGGATCCAAATGGATATTTAAGAGGAAGATGAAAGCAGATGGAACGATTGATAAATATAAAGCCCGGCTTGTAATAAAAGGATATAGGCAAAAGGAAGGGCTCGATTATTTTGATACGTATTCACCAGTTACGAGAATAACATCTATTCGAATGTTAATAGCTATAGCAGCTCTTAACAATCTCGTTATACACCAAATGGATGTTAAGACAGCTTTCTTAAATGGAGATTTAGACGAAGAAATCTATATGGAACAACCCGAAGGGTTCAAAGTTCCGGGACAGGAAAGGAAGGTCTGTAGACTTGTTAAATCATTATATGGTTTAAAACAAGCTCCTAAACAATGGCATCAAAAATTTGACAATACAATGTTGTCAAATGGTTTTCGTATTAATGAATGTAATAAATGCGTTTACGTAAAAGATACGAATAAGGGATATGTCATTGTTTGTCTATACGTAGACGATATGTTGATCTTAGGCAGTAACAATGAGATAATAAAAGCTACCAAAACTTGGTTGACCAGTAAGTTTGATATGAAAGATATGGGTGTAGCTGATGTGGTTTTAGGAATTAAAATTTCTAAAACACAAGATGGCTTGGTAATATCTCAAGATCATTATGTAAATAATATTTGTAGACACCTAATTTTGTCCGGACCACTAAACATGTATGTTTTCTTCCCATATTGATGTTCCCGAGTGTAAAAAGACTGTTTTCATCCTGCAGGTGGTACTCCGAGACTTAGTTTAAGAGGGCGAGCACAAAAAGTCAAACTTGAAAAAAAGTCAACCCCGAAAAAGTCAACCCCGAAAAAGTCAACCCCGAAAAAGTCAACTACTGAAAAAGTCAACCCACTCTCAAAATCAAGATTTTAAGTTCAATTGAAAAATGGCGAAAGAATTTTGATAATCCGAGGTCTACATTGAAAGATATGGAGTTCGGAAGTTGGGATTTGGAGATTCAGTAGAAAGGAAACCCTAATCCGAGAAATTTGGGGAAAAATGCTTAAACGATCAAACTGGTCGAAATTGAAGGTTTCAAATGAAAGATAAGCACTGACTACGGGTAATGGAGAAGTCACTTGCAAGAACAACCGAAAGAAAAGTCAATCCGGGAGAAAACCGAGAATTAGGGTTTTTAGTGGATTTCGGTGAAATCGGGAAGAATCACAGAAATGGCCCGACTTGGTAAGACCAAAGCCCCTAATGGATGAAGAATGGTTAAAAAGGATGGCCCAAGGCTCAGATTGAAGAAAATCTGAAAATCGGATTTGTTTTGAGCAAAACCGGGTTTCGGAGGTAAAAGGGCAAAATTGGAAAAATTTGGGAAAAATAGCAAATGGACTCCGAAAATTATGGAAAATTTGTCAATCTCATTCTTAAATCATTTGAAGGAGATTGGCGAAAGAAAATCTTGATTCCGAGTTCGTTTGCAAAATGGCCAAATCCCGGGCCTCCTATGCAGTAATTCAAGCCGATAAATCCCAAAAAAATACCAAATGAGCTCCAAAAATTATGAAAACTTCCAGATCACACTTTTTAATTATTTTGAAGAGATTGGTGAAGAAAAATCTTGATTTGGAGCTCGTTTAAAAAATGGTAAAATGTAGGGGCATAAAAGGGCATTTTTGGGAAGAAAAAATCCAAATAAATAGCAAACGGACTCGGATAATTTTGAAAACTTCCAGAACTCAATATTTTATTATTTTGGAAGTATTAAAAAAAGAAAAATTGAATTTGGAGTCCGTTTGATATTTATTTGCATCCGGGGGGCAAAATGGTCATTTCACCCAAGCAACCGAAAAGGGCTTTTTTGGCCCTTCAAAAAAATCAGAGTTGGGCTGGAAAAGAGAAGTGCTGGCATGCCCAAGCCCAAAGAAAGGAGGAAGCTTCTAATTTTTTTTTTAATCAAGTGGTTAAAAATCAAGAGTTAGTTAACCATTCTCTTTGATCAAGCCATGGTGATTAAACCACATAGGTTAAGAAAGATGTCAACATTATTTTTGCATAGCTGTAATTTGAGAGGGCTGAGATGCTAATCTAAAGATGGTAATTTCATGACTTTTCATCTTGAATTATTGGCCATTTGATGGAAATTAGGTTACACAAAAATGACAACATCTTGGAGGCTATATAACCATGCATTAAGGCTAGCCCTAAGGGGGGGAGGCAGATTTTGGTTTCTTCTTTTCCATTTTGGCTGATTTCTCTTAGTTTTTCTTAGTTTTTATCTTCTTGGTTGAGAGCAAAAAAAGAAAAGTTTAGAAATAAAGGAAAGTTTGAAGAGAAAAGCTTGAAATATTAGCTTCTTGAGGTTGCTCTTGAGCACCAACTCTTGCACTTTCATTTTCTATTCTTGTTTTTTGCTATTTTAATCTCTACTTGGTGAGTTTTCATTTTAAAATAATGTTTCTTGTTCTTCCTTCATTTCCTTTCTTAAGTATATTTTTTTTACATTTTGTTTTTACAATAAACTCACCATGGCCAAATGGCCTACATTATTTATTTTAAGTTGTTGTTTCAATTCATTTTACCATATTGTTTATGCTATTTTCTTTGTTTTTGATGTTTTAAGTGTTATGTTATTTCATGTTCTTAAGTTATATTTAATTTGGTTGCTTTGTTTGTTGCCATTTATGTCTTAGATATCATGTTTTTGCATTTTTAATTTTCTGTTTTCATGTTGTTTAAATTTGAGCATGTTTTAGAGTTAGCATATTAAGTGTTTGTGAAAATGCTTGTGTGATTCTTTGCATGATTCTTGTTTTATATCTTAGTGAGCATGTTTTAGATTTGGTATATTAGGTGTTTGTGAAAATGCTTGTGTGATTTTTGTGTTATGACTTAGTTTTTCATGCTAGCATACCAAGTGTTTGTGAAAATGCCATGCTTGTTGGAGCTTGGGGCCATTTGGCTACTCCATGTGTTTTGCATTGTGTGTTGTATTTTTTGTCATGCTAGTTGTTAGGTTTTTGCATTTGCATGATATTTGGTTGGATTTTTGAATTAAGCATGCCTTGTGTTTGTGAAAATGCCATGCATGTCTTAGGTCTAGGTTACATTAAATGCCATGCAAGTTCATGTTAGGTCTAGGCCATATTATTTATGTCATGCATTTTCCTTACATTTAGGTTTAGATCCATGCATTTCATGCATTATGTTTGCTGCATTGTTTCATGCATTTCATGTTCATACCACTTGAATAATGACTTGAGCCAATTGATGGTTCAAAGTCATGCTCTCTTGAGCACACTTGTGGAAAATTAAGTTTGTCAAGTTGATTATTCTACCTTTGTGATTTTTTTTACTTAGTCATTTTTTTTATCTAACTTTCAAAAAGTCCTAGCTACTGCTTTCAAGTCATTTTATGAGTTTCAAATATTTTTACTTTGATTTTTAAATGATTTTATCAAAGACAAAAAAATGTGCTGGCAAAGCAGTTTTCTTCTCCTCCAAAAACTCGTACATCTCTGATTTTTCTGGGAATTCATCTTTGATCAGAAAATTAAGCCGATTTTTTATCGTGTAGTTTTACATGTCCTGAGTCTCCAGTAATTTTTTCAGAATTTTTGGAATTTTTAGAAATAGGGTAAAAAATCGTGGATTAAAACTGGACAGTGGAGTCAGAATTGAATTTAAAGAAAAACAAAGCAGTTTTTTCTCCTCCAAAAACTCGTACATCTCTGATTTTTCTGGGAATTCATTTTTGATCATAAAATTAAGCTGATTTTTTATCGTGTAGTTTTACATGTCCTGAGTCTCCAGTAATTTTTTCAGAATTTTTGGAATTTTTAAAAATAGGGTAAAAAATCGTGGATTAAAACTGGACAGTGGAGTCAGAATTGAATTTAAAGAAAAACAAAGCAGTTTTTTTCTCCTCCAAAAACTCATGTATCTCTGATTTTTCTGGGAATTCATCTTTGATTCGAAAATTAAGCCGATTTTTTCTCGTATAGTTTTACATGTCCTGAGTCTCCAGTATTTTTTTCAGAATTTTTGGAATTTTTAAAAATAGGATAAAAAATCGTGGATTAAAACTGGACAGTGGAGTCAGAATTGAATTTAAAGAGAAACCATTTTTCTGTTTTGGTTAATTTACTTAGAGTGGGCTGATTAGGAGGGTTAGCTACTGACTTAGGGTAGTTTCTAAGCCTTTTTAAACTCTAAAAATGGTTTTTCAAGTCTCGGGTTAAGGGTAGTCAAGTCCGGATTTTTAAACTTAGGAAATTAGAGCCATTTAAAAAAAATTTAGCCCAGTTTTTATTCAAGCTTCTCAAAATTGTTTTCAAACAATCACAAAGTATTTTGGTTTTAGAATATTTAATTTGACATATTTTCCTAAGGTAGCCGGATATCTTTTTAGATATACGGATTTCCTTAATAAAAGGAAAAAAATACATTTTATGCATTGCATTTTTATTTTCATGCATATTATATGATAGCATTATTTTATTCCATGTCATTTAAATTATATGCCATACCATTCATATTTGTCATGTCATTTAGGTTGCATTATATTATTTAGACTGTACTATGTCATTTTATTTATGTCATGCATATACATATTCATTTCTTTTAAATGTTTCCAAAAAAGGATAATGGTTTTCAATAAAAAAAATATAAAGATATTCCCGAGTTAAAATAATTCATGAGTTCTCTACCGGGTTTGCTGGAGGGAATATCATCAATTATCATTAATAAAGGAATATCTTTCTTTCAAAAAAGAGAATGATTCGGAAAGTTTTCCAAAACTAATAAAAATTTCTATATTTTGCCACGTTTGTTGGGGAATATAGGAAAATTTTGAATTTATAAATTCCGGATCATTTTCAATAAAAAAAAATGGAATTATTTTTCTTTAAATTGGGAATTAACTTGAAATACTAAATTTAAAACCAACTTTTTACCGAGACTTGAGATAACACACGATTAATAAGGTACCGATTTATACGGGCGTTGTGGGGGTGCTAATCCTTCCCCACACGTAACCGACTCCCGAACCCGCTTCTTTGATTTCTCTGGTTTAAAACGCAGACTTGAAATTGGTTTTTAAAATGTTTTAATTAATTTTTAAAATATTTTATAAAACCGGTTTTAATAGGTGGCCGATCACACCTAGCTAAAAAAGATTGGTGGCGACTCCATGTCTTTTTTAAGGTCATTTTCAAAACCTTCATTTTTCTAGAGGAATTAAGTCGACTTTTCCTCGATTTTTTTTAATGTCACGCCTAACGAATAATAAAGTCTTGCGATGAGACTCGTCGTTATTTTTTTTTTAGGTTGCGACAGCTTGGCGACTCCACTGGGGACATATTAGAGAGTCAGGCCTAGAATTAGTCGTGTGTTATCAAAGTCTCGGTTTTGTTGGTTTAATTGGTATTTGATTTTAATTCCCACATTTTTTTAATAAGGAGAATTTTGAAAATAATAAATTGTTTTTAAATATGTTCATACTCATGTGCATGCATTTTATTTTTGTTCTCTAGTTATTTAAGGTTGTATATTATAATTGCTTGTTGGTTAATGCGTTACACTATTCTTGAATGTTTTAATTGCTAGGGCATTTAGAATAAGGTTTGTAGAATAGGTGGTGAAAGGTTTATTATTCCTCCACACACACTACACGTGCATTTGCATAACATGAATCCTATACCCGGGTTCCGTCCTTTTAAGTGGGAGTAAAGTAACTACGCCTTCGTGATTGATCCTCCGTATGGGCTAGTGAAACACTTTCGGAGTATAAAGTACCTAATGCCTTCGTGATGATCCTCCGCATGGGCATAGGAAAATATACTCTAACGAATTGAACCCGCTTTTATCGAGGTGCCTTACTAGCCTTCACCGGCGACAGTGAGGAACAATTCGGAGCTTTAGAACCGATTCACCCTCATATAGTGAACCTAGGCGAAGCCATGCCGGATTTCCATTAGATATACCGAAAATAGGAACACATAGAGGGACAGTTCTAAACCTTTTGTTACCTATTTTACACTCCGAATAAGTGTGATAGATTGGGCAACGATGTACGTACATCGCCCGTAATAAATGTGATACTCCGCCTCGAAGGCATCGTGATGCCTAAATAAGCAGATATTGCTGGGGCAGATGTTCATTAGCTGTTTTTTTTTAAAAAAAAAATCATTTTTCAAGCATTTTTGCATATTGCACATTTCATGCATGTGTGAATGGAGCATGTACATTTTTGGTTGTATTATTGATCTCATTCTTTGCAATAAACATTTGGTAATTTCATTTGATGATTTCATAAAACCAGTAGTGTCACATGAACATTTGCATATGGTACCATAGTGGGATCCACCCTGAAATTCTTTTGAAAATAATGTGATTGGTTTTTCATAAATAAATAAAAAAAAACACAAAAAAAAGCATGTTAAAAAAAAATCATAAATTAGGAGGCAAATCTTGCATAATGAGATTTTTGAATAATCAAGATTTAGGTCCCACCAATTTCGTGTAATCATTGGTTAATTTATTTGTGTCATTTTGACATCGTGTTACAGTCATAACATGCATGATTATTCATTGTAGAATACATTTGTGATATACATGGTCATTCTTTGTACCTACCTTTGTATTAATTCATTTATTCTTAGCATGTATCATTTTGACATCATAGCATGCATGGTCATTCATTGTAGGACACGTTTATGACATGCATAGTCATTATCTGTATATACCTGGCATTAAATTGCATCCATAGCATACATAGTCATCATAATTTCTCTGTATATGTTCATGCATTAATCATCAATTTATTCATGCACATAGGAATAGAGCGTGTACATTCATAATCTTAATCTCATGACATTTTCATTTGCATGAAAGGGGTTCGAGATATGAGGAATGAATCGGAGGAACGATTGGGTGCTTTGGAACGCAATCAAGATGAATATGGACATGAAATCCGAGAGGTGAAGGAACAACTTGCCAAATTGCTGAAAATGGTTGAGGATATGGGTAACAGTAAAGGTGAACTTTCTCAGGGCTTCGCATCATCTTCGGATCAACCAAAACCATTAGGTCCAGAACATACAATCCTTGCTGGATCCTGCACTTGTCAATGCCACAAAGGTTGCAATCCTGATGAAATTGTGGACAAAATCATGAAAATAATTAAACCTGAAAGCCTGATACCAAAGACAGAAACCTCGAATCCAGTACCATACCTGCAAACTGTTCTAGGTCCAAACCAGTATCCCCACCCTACTATGGTCCAATCGTCCATTGGGACGACCACTACGGGATTCCTGAATCCGACTCCATCGTTACCAACTACCAGTTCATACTATTTCCCTCATCAATCACCTTATCCAGTACCTGAGATAGGAACCTCGAGCTATGTACAACCTCCAAAGGCCCCGTGTCCAAATCCATACCCTTACCATGCTGTTCCGCCACATCCCCATGTAAACACTCCGGTTCGAACCTTAGTGCTACCACCAAGTGCCCCAACTCCTAGGCCATGTGTGACTAAGAAACGATCCTAGAATAAGACCCAAATGCATTTTGATCCCATTCCAATCAGTTACCAAGAGCTCCTCCCTATACTGATCCAAAATCACATGGTTTCCTGTGTCCCATTGAAACCCCTGTTACCACCATATCCAATGTGGTATAATCCAAATGAAAGATGTGATTATCACTGTGGAATTGTTGGCCATAGCATCGAAGATTGTATAGCAGTCAAAAGGAAAGTGCAAGCTCTCATAGATGCCAAGTGGTTGGATCCAACGACACTGATTGATAAAGGACTGGGAAAACGCCATTAGGATTGGGAGATTTACAGCATTGAAGTGGAAAGACTTCGGTCTTATATGATGTAATAGGATTTCAGTTTTTCAGTAGCCGGCTCTTATAGCCTTAGGATGCTAGGAAGAATAAAGTGCTTGTAAAGACAGTTTTAACTACTGCTCAAATTTTGTAAAACATGGTTTATACCATTGTGAACATTGATATGGGAATGAATTGAGTATGCTTCAAATTTATAAGATGTTGATGATTAAGTTCCTCCGATTCTTATTTCCTCCGTGATATCTTCCCCTTTGCATTTTGCATCCCATCAATTATTTGTCAGGTTGCATTCATAACAAACATAGTCAGCATAATTTCTTTGTATATGTTCATGCATTAATTTGCTTATTACATACATCATGTTAGCATTAGGTCGCATTCATGACACACATGGTTAGCATGATTTTCTTTGTATATACTCTATATCAATCATTCATTGTTTGCATGTATCATAATTGACACCGTGTTGCATTCATAGGATATATGATCATTCATTGGGAAACATGCTAAAATGCACATGATCAGTCATTGCATATATCCATGTGTTGATTTGTTTATTCTTTGTTTGCAACATGTTGGCATTGTGATTGCATTTATCACATATATGGTCAGCATGTTTCCATTGTACATATCCATACATCATATTGTTTAGGCTTCACATGCATGAAATTGCATTCATGGCTCATTCATCATGACATACATTTGGGGGAAATAAAATAGAAGTTGGCTTGGCTTTAGGAGTCTTTGAAAGAATTTCCATTTCAAATCAGAAGAAGTACTGAGTACACTTTTAATACAGGCCGGTGCTATGGAGGATGAACAAGTTGCCCGAATGGAAAAAATGGAAAGGGAACAGAGAGAATTGCGAGAACAGCTAGCAAAATCTCAAGCAGAATCTAAGGATCAGATGACTAAACTGATGGAGCTAATGTCTGCTGTAATGAAGGGAAAAGGATACACCGAAAACTTTGTCGCCGGAGAAGGGTTAGAGGTACAAAAGGGCCAAGATGAGGTAGCAATAAGTGATGCCCAGAACACTGTTAACCCCGTCAATGTCCTAAAATCAGATGATCCGGCTGAACAGGCAAAGTTGAAAAGGGTTGCAGTAAATGAGGTTGAGTTAGCAGATTCCCAAGGGAAATATCAGTTGTTAGATGAAAGGCTCCGGGCAATAGAAAGAACAGATGTATTCGGGAGTGTAAAGGCGAAAGAACGATGCTTGGTCCTCGATTTAGTCATTCCTCCTAAGTTCAAGATCCCTGACTTTGTGAAATATGACGGGACGACCGATCCATCAGCCCACATCACTATGTTCTGCCGAAAGATGACAAGTCAGATAGATAATGATAAGCTTTTAATTCACTGCTTTCAGGATAGCCTCAGCGGGTCCGCAATTAGGTGGTATAGTCAGTTGAGCAAGGATCAGATTCGCTCTTGGAATGATTTGGCTAGGGCTTTTCTAAACCAGTACAACCATATGACCGACAGGACACTTGATCGTCTCACTTTGCAAAATATGGAGAAAAAAGCTACTGAGAGCTTCAAAGAATATGCACAACGGTGGATGAGCCTAGCTGCCCAAGTACAACCGCCCTTGACACAAAAGGAAATCACTATCCTTTTTGTGAATACACTGCAGGCCCCGTACTATGACAGACTCGTCGGCAATGCTTCGAAGAATTTTGCGGACATGGTAATTTCAGGGGAGATGATTGAGAATGCTATCAATAGTGGGAAACTTGAAAGAGAAAGAACATCCAATACCGAGAGAAATAAGGCACCAAGAAAGAAAGAGGAAGATGTCCAAACTATGGGAGATTTCATCCCATATTCCCAATTTCCCTCATACCAATCATGTTACCCTACTGAGGTATCTCCAAGCCTTTATCCTTACCTACCTACCCAAACATCTAATCCTATACCAGCCCTTGCAACAAGGCCTACTTCCAGAAAACGATCGCGGGAAAATCAAGAAAGAATTCCAATCCCCATCCCTGACTTACTGCCATTACTAATAAAGAATCAGTACCTTACCCCGGTACCTTTGAAAATAGCTCCGAATCCATCAGCAAGGAGTTATGACCCTGACAGCAAGTGTGATTATCACCTAGGGGTAGTTGGGCATTCAACTGAAAAATGCAGACAACTGAAGGAAAGGATTGAAAGTCTTATCCGTAATGGTATTTTGACACCGGAGCTTATCAATCAATGGAAGGCCGTTTAACCCTAAATCAGTTTCTTTCAGGGTTTTAGGGGGAGAATTACTACCTTTGAAGGATGTCAATAGGAGCATTTTTGACGCATGTAGTTTTATACACTGTGATGATGAAAACACTTGTCTCATGTTAACATCTACATGAATTAAATGAATTTTAAATGCTTTGTGTTTGTTGTGTTTTAACAATAACGAGAATTTGCAAAAACAAGCATTGAGGAAGTTTTAATAATGGATAGTCTCAAGAAGATTGATGATCAGTGTTAGAAATGACCCAACACCATCCCCCTCTTTTTTGGGCTTCTCTATACCTAAACCTTGAATCAATAACACTTGAAAGACCTAATGCTTCAAGAAAAAATGAATGAAAAAAGAGAAGCATTGTCATTGCAAAATAAGCAATGATGTAAATCCTAGTCTAGGCTATGAACAAAGGAACGAACTTTTTGAAATTTTTCGAATTCCTTGAAAATCAAACAAATGAGACATTCTTTCAAGAGTCTAGATTTTGATAATTTGGTGTGTGTCAAGATTGTGCTAAAACCATTCATGACCTTT
The DNA here is from genome assembly GCA_030761205.1 of Fremontodendron californicum. Lineage (NCBI taxonomy): Eukaryota > Viridiplantae > Streptophyta > Magnoliopsida > Malvales > Malvaceae > Fremontodendron > Fremontodendron californicum. The sequence continues at coordinate 27,418,911 of JAULJL010000013.1, forward strand.
CCCAATAACCACAAAACACTAATTGCCCAAACATCACTTCATGATTGACATCCTGGGGCACAATGATTAAACTAGATTATCCCTTGTCCCAGAGAAAACCCGTTTTTGGGTCATATTTTCCTTATCTCTTCAAAAAAAACTCAGATTGGAAACTCAGCCTTTTCAAAATAGACCTAGACTTGCTATGTTCCTCGTTGACACAGATTCTCATGGTTAATCAAATTGGGGCATCATATATGGAAATGATGGACACATGGTAAAGAAGGATGGGCTAATGCATGAATCATTGGGGGGATGCGACGAAAAAAAAAACAAAAAAAAAAGAAAAAGAAAAATCGTGATATCATGCATGTGAGAATTCGGATGATTCCAAAGTGCAAAATGAAATTCTGAATATCTATTTCCCCTAGGGGTTGCTTTTCAATGTGAATATTTGTGCTTGACATGAGAAATGGCCATCTTTCATATCCCCTTCACACAAAAAGAAATTATCCATAGTCACCCCTTTTGAGCCACAAGAATTCTTTCTTTTTTGAACCCTGATCAAGGATTACCCTCTACACTGGGGGGCAAATGGGAGGAAAGATCTTTTCAAAGATCATTGAGAAATGAGTGACAGCTCAGGGACAGACACAAAGCAAATGGAGCCCCGAATAAATACGGGCGCACTCTGTCAAAGAAAAAAAGAAGAGGAAAAGATGACGAAATGAAAGCCAAGAAAAACAAACAAAAAACACAATAAAAAAATGTGTGTGAAAGACATGGCAAATTGAAAGCCAAAAGCAAGGAAGAAAAAGAGCAAAATCAAAAAGAAAGAAATGTTCAAGAAGAGACACATGCTTCAAAGAAAATCCTCTTCAAGAAAGGATCCTTGATCTGATTACCCTCAAACACATATTTTGGGCCTATTTATCCTTTCTTTCTGAATCCTGAGCCATGGCCTACATTACGTGCTTTAAAAGTCCATTTTGATCAAGCATGAATGTTTAATTTGAAGGGTTTTCCTCAGATTTTATCCCATCTTATCAAATTCTCATTTCACTAAGGAAGAATTTAGAATTCTCAAGTGCATGGTAAAAAAAAAAGAGAAAAATTGAAAAAAATGGGACTCTAGGGCGAAAACCCAAAAAAACGGGCGGTCTAGAGTAGAATGGGAATTTTCGATGCCATCGATGATAGTGCCGATACCCCAAAAGAAAAGATCTTATTAAAGGAGTGGTCATCGAGGAACATCTAGGAATTCCTGAACCCCCCAAATTGTCAGCTTTCATTCGGAGGATTGTCTTCAAAAACTGAAACTTTGTTCCCAAGATTAAACTTTCCGGTTTAAACATCCCAGCCAATCTTGATGCTTGACAAAATGCCTTGATATGGAAACTAAAAGAATGTTGAATTTGTTTGGTTCTCAATGAATTCATGATTTATAAAACCTGTTCCATTTGTGAGCCTAGAAGGGATATACATTTTTGTCATGAAGTTTTCCTGGAAAAGCCAGAATCTTGTTATACCAAGCCTTGCCAATCCAGTTGAAAAAACCCAGATTGATACTTAGAGAAATTTCTAACAATGATCATCAGTCTTCAAAAGATTTGTACATCACACATTGTGGGGTTAATATTTTTTGTTCAGAAGTTTTCAAAATGCGAAAACAAATAAAAATATTTTTGAAATACCCATTTTTGATGTTGACATGAGACAAGGGTTTTTCTAACCCAAAGGTATAGAACTGCCAGGATAGGTCCTGACTTCCAGATATGAGAAGAAGAAATAGAACCCGGTTCAGATCTCTGTTGATGAAAGTTTGAAAAACTGTTGGGGCAAAGAGAATAGCCAAAATGAATTGAAGATATACTTTGATTTGAAGAGGAAAAATGAATTTGAAAGGCTAAGCCAAAGTCTAGAAAAACAGCCGGGGGCACTTGCATCACTCATGAGCACTCATCTCTTTATCGAGCTTTTGCATCTGCACAGTGTCGGCAAGCATTTGCATCATTCATGGGTATTTGCATTGGCATTATTCCATAAGCATCTGTATTTTACCTTTACATTTACATTCTTCATGGAATTCGTATTTGTGTCATCTCAAGCAATTGCATCATTTCTAGAATCATTGCATTTTCATTACTGTGTGGTAATTGTAGTTACACCATTCATAAACCAGTTACATGAACACAATTAGTAGGGGCATCTGCATCATGAAACATGGGCATCAATCCAAGTCATTTACATTTGCATTAAAGACATTTGCACCAGTTTAAGTCATTTCGTGTCTTATTCAACACCTGCATCTGCATCAAAAAGCATTCGCATCTTCTCAAAATCGTTAGGGTAATTTTCAACAATTCTTCAAAGAACATTTTTAAGACCTCCGGGCATAATTTTTCAAATCACAGGTAAGACCTCCGGGCAATATCTTTAAGACCTTCGGGCAACATCTTTAAGACCTCCGGGCATAACTTTTTTCAGGGGTAAGGCCTCCGGGCACCATTCTTAAGACCTCCGGGCATCATTTTTAAAGTCGCATACAGCGCATTTTTTCCAAATTATGGGTAAGGCCTCCGGGCACCATTCTTAAGACCTCCGGGCATCATTTTTAAAGTCGCATACAGCGCATTTCTTCCAAATCACGGGTAAGGCCTCCGGGCACCATTCTTAAGACCTCCGGGCATCATTTTTAAAGTCGCGTACAGCGTATTTCTTCCAAATTATGGGCAAGGCCTCCGGGCACCATTCTTAAGACCTCCGGGCATCATTTTTAAAGTCGCATACAGCGCATTTCTTCCAAATTATGGGTAAGGCCTCCGGGTACCATTCTTAAGACCTCCGGGCATCATTTTTAAAGTCGCATACAGCGCATTTCTTCCAAATCACGGGTAAGGCCTCCGGGCACCATTCTTAAGACCCCCGGGCATCATTTTTAAAGTCGCATACAGCACATTTTTTCCAAATCACGGGTAAGGCCTCCGGGCACCATTCTTAAGACCCCCGGGCATCATTTTTAAAGTCGCATACAGCACATTTTTTCCAAATCACGGGTAAGGCCTCCGGGCACCATTCTTAAGACCCCCGGGCATCATTTTTAAAGTCGCATACAGCGCATTTTTTCCAAATCACGGGTAAGGCCTCCGGGCACCATTCTTAAGGCCTCCGGGCACCATTCTTAAGACCCCCGGGCATCATTTTTAAAGTCGCATACAGCGCATTTCTTCCAAATTATGGGTAAGGCCTCCGGGCACCATTCTTAAGACCTCCGGGCATCATTTTAAAGTCGCATACAGCGCATTTCTTCCAAATCACGGGTAAGGCCTCCGGGCACCATTCTTAAGACCTCCGGGCATCATTTTAAAGTCGCATACAGCGCATTTCTTCCAAATCACGGGTAAGGCCTCCGGGCACTATTCTTAAGACCTCCAGGCATCATTTTTAAAGTCGCATACAGCGCATTTTTTTCCAAATTATGGGTAAGGCCTCCGGGCACCATTCTTAAGACCTCCGGGCATCATTTTTAAAGTCGCATACAGCGCATTTCTTCCAAATCACGGGTAAGGCCTCCGGGCACTATTCTTAAGACCTCCGAGCATCATTTTTAAAGTCGCATACAGCGCATTTCTTCCAAATCACGGGTAAGGCCTCCGGGCACCATTCTTAAGACCTCCGGGCATCATTTTTAAAGTCGCATACAGCGAATTTCTTCCAAATTATGGGTAAGGCCTCCGGGCACCATTCTTAAGACCTCCGGGCATCATTTTTAAAGTCGCATACAGCGCATTTTTTTCAAATCACGGGTAAAGCCTCCGGGCACCATTCTTAAGACCTCCGGGCATCATTTTTAAAGTCGCATACAGCGCATTTCTTCCAAATTATGGGTAAGGCCTCCGGGCACCATTCTTAAGACCTCCGGGCATCATTTTTAAAGTCGCATACAGCGCATTTCTTCCAAATCACGGGTAAGGCCTCCGGGCACCATTCTTAAGACCTCCGGGCATCATTTTTAAAGTCGCATACAGCGCATTTCTTCCAAATTATGGGTAAGGCCTCCGGGCACCATTCTTAAGACCTCCGGGCATCATTTTTAAAGTCGCATACAGCGCATTTCTTCCAAATCACGGGTAAGGCCTCCGGGCACCATTCTTAAAACCTCCGGGCACCAATTTTTAAGACCTCCGGGCACCAATTTTTAAGACCTCCGGGCACCATTTTAAGACCTTCGGGCACCAATTTTAAAGCCCTTCGAGCATAAATTTTTCTTTTGAAAATCGAATTCGTTTCCTTAAGACGAATCGAGCCTTGTTTAGGCAGGGAATTCAATTTAAGGACAAAAGCTTCAATTTAATGTTTAAAAAAAAATGAAAAAGAGAAAATAGAAAAAAAAATAAAATAAAAAAATAAAAAAAATAGAAAAAAGGAAAAAAGAAAAAAAGAAAAAAGAAAAAAGAAGAAAAAAATGAAAAATAGAAAATGAAAAAAAAAGAAAAATAAACCCCTTTCCCTTTCCTTCACATGTGATGTCACTGATCGTACAAAATTAGTGTCGGTTTATCTTTGCCTGATTCCTGATTCTCAGCAATAGCCAAAGAGGGGCAGCTGTAGACACCTAATTTTGTCCGGACCACTAAACATGTATGTTTTCTTCCCATATTGATGTTCCCGAGTGTAAAAAGACTGTTTTCATCCTGCAGGTGGTACTCCGAGACTTAGTTTAAGAGGGCGAGCACAAAAAGTCAAACTTGAAAAAAAGTCAACCCCGAAAAAGTCAACCCCGAAAAAGTCAACCCCGAAAAAGTCAACTACTGAAAAAGTCAACCCACTCTCAAAATCAAGATTTTAAGTTCAATTGAAAAATGGCGAAAGAATTTTGATAATCCGAGGTCTACATTGAAAGATATGGAGTTCGGAAGTTGGGATTTGGAGATTCAGTAGAAAGGAAACCCTAATCCGAGAAATTTGGGGAAAAATGCTTAAACGATCAAACTGGTCGAAATTGAAGGTTTCAAATGAAAGATAAGCACTGACTACGGGTAATGGAGAAGTCACTTGCAAGAACAACCGAAAGAAAAGTCAATCCGGGAGAAAACCGAGAATTAGGGTTTTTAGTGGATTTCGGTGAAATCGGGAAGAATCACAGAAATGGCCCGACTTGGTAAGACCAAAGCCCCTAATGGATGAAGAATGGTTAAAAAGGATGGCCCAAGGCTCAGATTGAAGAAAATCTGAAAATCGGATTTGTTTTGAGCAAAACCGGGTTTCGGAGGTAAAAGGGCAAAATTGGAAAAATTTGGGAAAAATAGCAAATGGACTCCGAAAATTATGGAAAATTTGTCAATCTCATTCTTAAATCATTTGAAGGAGATTGGCGAAAGAAAATCTTGATTCCGAGTTCGTTTGCAAAATGGCCAAATCCCGGGCCTCCTATGCAGTAATTCAAGCCGATAAATCCCAAAAAAATACCAAATGAGCTCCAAAAATTATGAAAACTTCCAGATCACACTTTTTAATTATTTTGAAGAGATTGGTGAAGAAAAATCTTGATTTGGAGCTCGTTTAAAAAATGGTAAAATGTAGGGGCATAAAAGGGCATTTTTGGGAAGAAAAAATCCAAATAAATAGCAAACGGACTCGGATAATTTTGAAAACTTCCAGAACTCAATATTTTATTATTTTGGAAGTATTAAAAAAAGAAAAATTGAATTTGGAGTCCGTTTGATATTTATTTGCATCCGGGGGGCAAAATGGTCATTTCACCCAAGCAACCGAAAAGGGCTTTTTTGGCCCTTCAAAAAAATCAGAGTTGGGCTGGAAAAGAGAAGTGCTGGCATGCCCAAGCCCAAAGAAAGGAGAAAGCTTCTAATTTTTTTTTTAATCAAGTGGTTAAAAATCAAGAGTTAGTTAACCATTCTCTTTGATCAAGCCATGGTGATTAAACCACATAGGTTAAGAAAGATGTCAACATTATTTTTGCATAGCTGTAATTTGAGAGGGCTGAGATGCTAATCTAAAGATGGTAATTTCATGACTTTTCATCTTGAATTATTGGCCATTTGATGGAAATTAGGTTACACAAAAATGACAACATCTTGGAGGCTATATAACCATGCATTAAGGCTAGCCCTAAGGGGGGGAGGCAGATTTTGGTTTCTTCTTTTCCATTTTGGCTGATTTCTCTTAGTTTTTCTTAGTTTTTATCTTCTTGGTTGAGAGCAAAAAAAGAAAAGTTTAGAAATAAAGGAAAGTTTGAAGAGAAAAGCTTGAAATATTAGCTTCTTGAGGTTGCTCTTGAGCACCAACTCTTGCACTTTCATTTTCTATTCTTGTTTTTTGCTATTTTAATCTCTACTTGGTGAGTTTTCATTTTAAAATAATGTTTCTTGTTCTTCCTTCATTTCCTTTCTTAAGTATATTTTTTTTACATTTTGTTTTTACAATAAACTCACCATGGCCAAATGGCCTACATTATTTATTTTAAGTTGTTGTTTCAATTCATTTTACCATATTGTTTATGCTATTTTCTTTGTTTTTGATGTTTTAAGTGTTATGTTATTTCATGTTCTTAAGTTATATTTAATTTGGTTGCTTTGTTTGTTGCCATTTATGTCTTAGATATCATGTTTTTGCATTTTTAATTTTCTGTTTTCATGTTGTTTAAATTTGAGCATGTTTTAGAGTTAGCATATTAAGTGTTTGTGAAAATGCTTGTGTGATTCTTTGCATGATTCTTGTTTTATATCTTAGTGAGCATGTTTTAGATTTGGTATATTAGGTGTTTGTGAAAATGCTTGTGTGATTTTTGTGTTATGACTTAGTTTTTCATGCTAGCATACCAAGTGTTTGTGAAAATGCCATGCTTGTTGGAGCTTGGGGCCATTTGGCTACTCCATGTGTTTTGCATTGTGTGTTGTATTTTTTGTCATGCTAGTTGTTAGGTTTTTGCATTTGCATGATATTTGGTTGGATTTTTGAATTAAGCATGCCTTGTGTTTGTGAAAATGCCATGCATGTCTTAGGTCTAGGTTACATTAAATGCCATGCAAGTTCATGTTAGGTCTAGGCCATATTATTTATGTCATGCATTTTCCTTACATTTAGGTTTAGATCCATGCATTTCATGCATTATGTTTGCTGCATTGTTTCATGCATTTCATGTTCATACCACTTGAATAATGACTTGAGCCAATTGATGGTTCAAAGTCATGCTCTCTTGAGCACACTTGTGGAAAATTAAGTTTGTCAAGTTGATTATTCTACCTTTGTGATTTTTTTTACTTAGTCATTTTTTTTATCTAACTTTCAAAAAGTCCTAGCTACTGCTTTCAAGTCATTTTATGAGTTTCAAATATTTTTACTTTGATTTTTAAATGATTTTATCAAAGACAAAAAAATGTGCTGGCAAAGCAGTTTTCTTCTCCTCCAAAAACTCGTACATCTCTGATTTTTCTGGGAATTCATCTTTGATCAGAAAATTAAGCCGATTTTTTATCGTGTAGTTTTACATGTCCTGAGTCTCCAGTAATTTTTTCAGAATTTTTGGAATTTTTAGAAATAGGGTAAAAAATCGTGGATTAAAACTGGACAGTGGAGTCAGAATTGAATTTAAAGAAAAACAAAGCAGTTTTTTCTCCTCCAAAAACTCGTACATCTCTGATTTTTCTGGGAATTCATTTTTGATCATAAAATTAAGCTGATTTTTTATCGTGTAGTTTTACATGTCCTGAGTCTCCAGTAATTTTTTCAGAATTTTTGGAATTTTTAAAAATAGGGTAAAAAATCGTGGATTAAAACTGGACAGTGGAGTCAGAATTGAATTTAAAGAAAAACAAAGCAGTTTTTTTCTCCTCCAAAAACTCATGTATCTCTGATTTTTCTGGGAATTCATCTTTGATTCGAAAATTAAGCCGATTTTTTCTCGTATAGTTTTACATGTCCTGAGTCTCCAGTATTTTTTTCAGAATTTTTGGAATTTTTAAAAATAGGATAAAAAATCGTGGATTAAAACTGGACAGTGGAGTCAGAATTGAATTTAAAGAGAAACCATTTTTCTGTTTTGGTTAATTTACTTAGAGTGGGCTGATTAGGAGGGTTAGCTACTGACTTAGGGTAGTTTCTAAGCCTTTTTAAACTCTAAAAATGGTTTTTCAAGTCTCGGGTTAAGGGTAGTCAAGTCCGGATTTTTAAACTTAGGAAATTAGAGCCATTTAAAAAAAATTTAGCCCAGTTTTTATTCAAGCTTCTCAAAATTGTTTTCAAACAATCACAAAGTATTTTGGTTTTAGAATATTTAATTTGACATATTTTCCTAAGGTAGCCGGATATCTTTTTAGATATACGGATTTCCTTAATAAAAGGAAAAAAATACATTTTATGCATTGCATTTTTATTTTCATGCATATTATATGATAGCATTATTTTATTCCATGTCATTTAAATTATATGCCATACCATTCATATTTGTCATGTCATTTAGGTTGCATTATATTATTTAGACTGTACTATGTCATTTTATTTATGTCATGCATATACATATTCATTTCTTTTAAATGTTTCCAAAAAAGGATAATGGTTTTCAATAAAAAAAATATAAAGATATTCCCGAGTTAAAATAATTCATGAGTTCTCTACCGGGTTTGCTGGAGGGAATATCATCAATTATCATTAATAAAGGAATATCTTTCTTTCAAAAAAGAGAATGATTCGGAAAGTTTTCCAAAACTAATAAAAATTTCTATATTTTGCCACGTTTGTTGGGGAATATAGGAAAATTTTGAATTTATAAATTCCGGATCATTTTCAATAAAAAAAAATGGAATTATTTTTCTTTAAATTGGGAATTAACTTGAAATACTAAATTTAAAACCAACTTTTTACCGAGACTTGAGATAACACACGATTAATAAGGTACCGATTTATACGGGCGTTGTGGGGGTGCTAATCCTTCCCCACACGTAACCGACTCCCGAACCCGCTTCTTTGATTTCTCTGGTTTAAAACGCAGACTTGAAATTGGTTTTTAAAATGTTTTAATTAATTTTTAAAATATTTTATAAAACCGGTTTTAATAGGTGGCCGATCACACCTAGCTAAAAAAGATTGGTGGCGACTCCATGTCTTTTTTAAGGTCATTTTCAAAACCTTCATTTTTCTAGAGGAATTAAGTCGACTTTTCCTCGATTTTTTTTAATGTCACGCCTAACGAATAATAAAGTCTTGCGATGAGACTCGTCGTTATTTTTTTTTTAGGTTGCGACAATATTCTTGAGAAATTCAGTAAGAATGATACCAATATAGCCAAAACATCCGTAGATGTTCATTTACATCTAAAGAAAAATACTGGTGACGCAATATCTCAAATAGAATATTCGCGAATAATTGGTAGTCTAATGTATCTTATGAACTGCACAAGACCAGATATAGCTTACTCAGTTAGCAAATTGAGTAGATTTACTAGTAATCCTGGAGAGGATCACTGGAAGACCATTGTGAGGGTACTTAGATATTTGAGATACACCTCAAGTTATGGACTGCACTATACAAGATATCCAGCTGTACTTGAAGGGTACACTGATGCAAACTGGATATCCGATACTAAATATTCTAAATCTACTAGCGGATTTATCTTTACTATTGGAGGAGCTGTAGTGTCATGGAAATCTTCTAAACAAACATGTATTGCCAGATCCACTATGGAATCTGAGTTTATAGCTTTAGATAAAGCTGGAGAAAAAGCAGAATGGCTTCGGAATTTTTTAGAAGATATTCCATGTTGGCCGAAACCTGTGCCGGTAATAAGTATACATTGCGATAGCCAATCTGCAATTGGTAGGGCACAGAGTAGTTTATATAACGGTAAATCTCGACACATTCGTCGAAGACACAATACCGTTAGACAGTTGCTCTCAAATGGAATTATCTCTATTGATTATGTAAAATCAAAGGATAATATTGCGGATCCGCTTACTAAAGGTTTAACGAGAGAGCAAGTATATACATCATCGAGGGGAATGGGTCTTAAGCCTATAAATTAAAGTTACATAGTGGAAACCCAACCTAGCTGACTGGAGATCCCAAGATCTAGATTCAAAAGGGACAACTAAATTATGTAACTGTGTGTAAGCACTAAAAGAGTTAAACACTCTTATCCATTCCTATGATGATTTAGTGCTGCCTGCAAGGTAGGATAAGCTATGCTTTTAATGATTCTTATAGCTTGATAAATGATCAAGTGGGGTATTGCAGGATACTCTTAATCAGCAATCACCTATTATGAGTAAGAAACGTGGCCACTTCTATGAGAATTGATCAGGCTAAATCCTCTAGAGTACTCATAAGAAACCAGGAAGTGTCCAAGGCCAAAATGGACACAACCGTGAGAACCGAAGATGTTCGAAGGGGAATTGTGTGATAATTATTGTCTTGGTTTACACCAAAGGCTGAATAGTTCAAGACATCATGTTCACTAGTTAGCCGAGTAAATCCGATAGTTATTCACTATGGAAGGTTCAAAGCCAAAAGCTACCTATCTTGATGCAATTACTCTTCAAAGAAAGTCTCTCTCTTACTCTGAGTCAGTTTGTCGTTTTATTCAGACAATTTCCATTCATGTGGGGGATTGTTAGATATCATAATATATATTAAGTATGTATATATATATACGAAATACGTATTTTAATACGTAGGTTGTCGTACACAAATAATATCAAAGTGAATGAGAAATTAGTCTCATTATTTACCCACTTGAAGAGGAAGGAAAGTTGGTTGAAGGTATGTGTGGGAGTCAATCCCACATAGGACTAAGAATGACTTTAGCTTATAGTTTATATAAGCTAGAGTGTCATGATGGGTTGGGCCCCAAGGGGCACCCAAGTTTTTGTGAAGGGTGAGGACCTACACAACTTGGGCTAGACCACACGCGCGCGCCGCCGCCGCCGAGCTGAGCCGGGCTGGGCTGGGTTGGGTCGGGTCGGGTTTGGGTTTGGGTCAATAAATAATTTTTTACTGCCCAACCGGATTATTTTTTGTCCAAACCGAACCAGCTCAACAGCAAGCAGCTGAACCAGCTCAAATCCAACCAGCTTTATGTTTGTCTGAATAATTCTTCTTCTAGAATGTGTCTGTTCGGTTCCTTGCCTTTTTCTGAAGTGTCTTGCCTTTTGGATTGAACCAGTTCGTTGATTCAGACTTGTCTTTTGACCGAACCAGTTCATGTCCAACAGTTGTGTCTGACCGAACAGACTTCTATGTATCTATAAATAGGACTGTTTGTATCTGTTTTAAAACACTCATTCACTGAAAATATTCTTGCTTCCTGAGAGAGAGACTTCAACATTCTTCAGTTCGCTGTGTTGCATCCGGGTGTGCTTTCATTTGCAACGTATTTCGAGGAAACCTGGGAGACGATTTGCATCGATACTGTAAGCACCATAGACAGGCAAAAAACGTCTTAAGGTTAAAAGGTCCAACCTTGACTCGATATTGATTTTTTCAAATCAATTACTGTAAGTGTCCTTGTTCGTTTTTACATATTTGTTGTAATCTGCTTCTATATATATATATATATATCAAGTTCTTCTTTTATTTTCTATTTATATTTTCACAGTATATAGCATATATATATTTTGATTAACAGATTTAATGTCCTAACTGTTTCACATCATAATTTGGTGCTCCTTGGTAGCCCAAAATGACTTCTGGCAAAGGGATGGACGGTGGATCTTCGTTCGGACATTTACACCAACTAGATCTGCACCAAACATGTTTTTGTTATTATCAGCACACCAAAGTTTCCTATTGAAAACGAAGAACTTAGAAAAAGAAAGAAATTGAGACAGTTGGAAGAGTTTAACATTAATTAATTAAGATAAGAAAGGAACTAACATGATGATGCAATAACCAAAATCATGACAAAGAAAGCCAAATTGAGTGATGATTTGCCAATATTCTTAAGGTTGGTGGAATTTAATTACTAGTTAAAAACTAAAATGGTGCTTGGTTTTCATGTAGAAGATGTGAACTAATTTAAACTACTTTAATAAGGAAATTCTGCCTCCTTAAAATGGCAAGATATGAAAATGGCAATTCATGTATATGTGTAAAAACATAATCGTGTAAACAGAAACACAATACCAATTATTAAATGATGTGAACTCGTGGGGTGAATTCCTTTGAACCCACTAACAAATTGAAATACCCTAACTTCAAGAAAGTCAAGATTCAGGCAATGGAAACTTAAACCCTTAGAAATCTTGTTTCTAAGAACCTAGATAAGCTAAGCTAGCTAAACCCCAAGAATGCTTGTTTCTAAAACCTAAGTTTGATAGGTTGAACGTCACAAAAAAAGAATTTTTTGATAAGTTCCTAAGTTAAGAACTAAAAAGAGTAAATACTCACTGAATAAAATCAGATTTAATCAATTCCTTGTTGTTTTTATGAAGTAGGCGGCTAAAACAGAGTATTTATAGCCTCCCTACAACCCTAATTCGACTAGCCCTAACACTCTTAGTACAAATACTATTCCTTGGCAGTCAAGGACTTCTAACCTAATAATAATAGGATTCGGCCAGATCTTCTCCGATATATAATTCGGCCAGATTTAAAACATAATAATAAAACTCTCTAACTATGGTCTGAACATGCTTAAGCCCAAACCTAATTAAATTAAAAGGATGTCCAACAAGTTTAATAAAGGTAATCCCCACGTAGCCTAATGGACATATTAAATAAGCTACATAAGTTAGGCCCAAATGCCTAAGTAATTACAAGACTTAAAATAAGCCCTCTTAATGTGCCACCTTGTGTTCCTGAATCACATGGACCAAACTTGGATGCAAGCCCATCTTGCATGTTGAAGTCTTTCTTGAATAACTTGCAACATGGCCCAAGTGAATTCCATCCATTCTTGCCGTGTTTCCTAGATCTTCTTGGATCTTGGCCCATATAAAAATTGCCATGGGATTGGCCATCTTGGATCCTACCATTCCCTCTTTCCTAGAAAAGATTCGCCCTCGAATCTTAGCCTTGTGTGTGAGAATGACGGCGCTAGGTACTAAATCAAGGTGATGCACGATGTCACTTATGGGTGGCAACTCATCCTGCAACTCCTCCAAAAATAAATCCTCACAATCCTTCAACAAAGAAACAGGCAAAATAGGAAGAGATTGGTTAGGAGCATCAACAATAAGAACCTCACTCTCCTCTGTATTATAAAAATTCTCAAATTCTTTGTTTCCCTCGAAAGAAATTATCTCCATTTCCACTAGTCGCTCCTCTCTTGTGTCTTTATTTTCAGCTACCTCTATTTCTTTTCCACTTTATTTTTTACTCTTCGTTTCCTCTTGCTTTTCTTTATTTGCAGCCACCTCACTTTCTTTTTCTCTCTTTTTTGTTCTCCATCTTTCTTCCTCTTGTTGCACAAATTTCCCAAACAATAAGGTGAACTTTTTCATCTTTTGCAGAGCCTGCTTTACTTCGTCGTTGTATATGAGAGACATCTTAAATTACTGCAAAACAAATTTGGTTAATAAAAAAAAATTTCTTCTTCCGAATCTTTTCTTTTTCTTTTGATCTTTTTCGAATCTTTCTTTTTCTTTCTTTCTATTCGAACTTCTTTTTTTTTTTTTAAGAAATGAGACTTTTTGATTTTCTTTAAATCTTGGATGAACTTCTTTTTTCTTTCTTGGGACTGTTCAAATGCCCTACCAATTCTTATTTTTTTTTTTTTTTAAAACGGATCAAGAATGATCAAGAACGATCAAGATAGACAAAGAACAAATTTTGTAAATCCAGAAACGAAATCTTGATCTAAGTCAACTTACAAGAACGAAACCCCAATGCAAGACTGCCTAAAAACTATAACCCCAAGACAAAAAATGCTTAAAGTTATAACCCCAAGACAAGAATGCCTGAAACCCTAAAATATTGTTATTGATTTTGCTGTGATAGTATCTAAACCAATTTCCAAAAACGAAACCCCAAACGAAAACTGCCCTAAAAATTATAACTATTAGACAAAGAATACCTAAAGCTATAACCCCTATGATAAGTATGTCTGAAACCCCAAAAATCTTGTCAGTGACAGTCTACATAAAAAGCCTGATTGGACCCTAAGCTCTAATACCAACTGATGTGAACCCGTAGGGTGAAACCCTTTGAACCCACTAACAAGTTGAAATACCCTAACCCCAAGAAAGTCAAGATTTAGGCAATGGAAACTTAAACTCTTAGAAATCTTGTTTCTAAGAACCTAAATAAGCTAAGATAGCTAGACCCCAATAACACTTGTTTCTAGAACCTAAGTTTGATAGGTTGAACGCCACAAAAAAAAAAAGAATTCTTTGATAAGTTCCAAAGTTAAGAACTAAAAAGAGTAAATACTCACTCAAAAAAAATCAAATTTAATCAATTTCTTGTTGTTTTTATGAAGTAGGCGGCTAAAACATTGTATTTATAGCCTTCCTACAACCCTAATTCGACTAGCCCTAACACTCCTAGTACAAATACTATTTCTTGGCAGCCAAGGACTTCTAACCTAATAACAATAGGATTCAGCCAGACCTTCTCCAATATAGAATTCGGCCAGACCTAAAACATAATAATAAAACTCCATAAATATGGGCTGAACATACTCAAGCCCAAACCTAATTAAACTAAAAGGATGTTCAACAAGTTTAATAAAGGTAATCCCCACTTAGCCTAAGGGACATATTAAATAAGCTACATAAGTTAGGCCCAAATGCCTAAGTAATTACAAGACTTAAAATAAGCCCAAATAAGCCCTCTTAATGTGCCACCTTGTGTTCCTGAATCACATTGACCAAACTTGGATGCAAGCCTATCTTGCATGTTGAAGTCTTTCTTGAATAACTTGCAACATGACCCAAGTGAATTTCACCCATTCTTGCCATATTTCCTAGATCTTCTTGGATCTTGGCCCATATAGAAATTGCCATGGGATTGGGCAATCTTGAATCCTATCATTCCCCCTTTCCTCGAAAAGATTCGCCCTCGAATCTTAACCTTGTGTGTGAGAATGACGGCGCTAGGTATTAAATTAAGGTGATGCACAATGTCACTTATAGGTGGCAACCTATCCTACAACTCTTCCGAAAATAAATCCTCACAATCCTTCAACAGAGAAACGGGCAAAATAGGAAGAGATTGGTTATGAGTATCAACAATAAGAACATCACTCTCCTTTGCATCAGAAAAATTCTCAAATTCTTTGTTTCCCTAGGCAGTAATTGTCTCATTTTCCACTAGTGGCTCCTCTCTTGTGTCTTTATTTTCAGCCACCTCTATTTCTTTTTCACTTTCTTTTTTTACTCTCATTTTTCTCTTGCTTTTCTTTATTTTTAGCCACCTCACATTCTTTTTCTTTTCTTTTTTCTCTCTTTTTTGTTCTTCATCTTTCTTCCTCTTGTTGCACAAACTTCCCAAACAATAAGGTGAACTCTTTCAGAGCCTGCTTTACTTCGTCGCCACATGTGGGAGACATCTTAAATTGCTGCAAAACAAATTTGGTTAGTAAAAAAAACATTCCTTCTTTCGAATCTTTCCTTTTTCTTTTGATCTTTTTCAAATCTTTCTTTTTCTTTCTTTCTATTCGAACTTTTTTTTTCAAGAAACGAGACTTCTTGATTTTCTTGAAATCTCGGATGAACTTCTTTTTTCTTTCTTGGGGCTGTTCAAATGCCTTCTCAATTCTTGATTTTATTTTTATTTTTTTAAAAACGGATCAAGAATGATCAAGAACGATCAAGATAGACAAAGAACAAATTTTGTAAATCAAGAAACGAAATATTGATCTAAGTCAATTTACAAGAATGAAACCCCAACGCATGACTGCCTAAAAACTATAACCCCAAGACAAAAAATGCCTAAAGTTATAACCCCAAGACAAGAACGCCTGAAACCCCAAAATCTTGTTATTGATTTTGCTGTGATAGGATCTAAACCAAGTTCCTAAGTTCTGTCAAGAACTAAAAAGAGTAAATACTCACTGAATAAAATCAGATTTAATCAATTCCTTGTTGTTTTATGAAGTAGGCGGCTAAAACAGTGTATTTATAGCCTCCCTACTACTCTAATTCGACTAGCCCTAACACTCCTAGTACAAATATTATTCCTTGGCAGCCAAGGACTTCTAACCTAATAACAATAGGATTCGGCCAGACCTTCTCCAATATAGAATTCGGCCAGACCTAAAACATAATAATAAAACTCCCTAAATATGGGCTGAACATACTTAAGCCCAAACTTAATTAAATTAAAAGGATGTCTAACAAGTTTAATAAAGGTAGTCCCCACTTACCCTAATGGACATATTACATAAGCTACATAAGTTAGGCCCAAATGCCTAAGTAATTACAAGACTTAAAATAAGCCGAAATAAGCCCTCTTAATGTGCCACCTTGTGTACTTGAATCACATGGACCAAACTTGGATGCAAGCCCATCTTGCATATTGAAGTCTTTCTTGAATAACTTGCAACATGACCCAAGTGAATTCCACCCATTCTTGTCATGTTTCATAGATCTTCTTGGATCTTGGCCCATATAGAAATTGCCATGGGATTGAGCCATCTTGGATCCTATCATTAAATGTATCAAAAAATGTAAACACGGATATAATATATGTAGTAACATGTCGTGTTAATCGTGTTTAAAAGTATCATATTGTGTTTATTACACTATTTTCGTATCTATTAAATTTATCATATTCATATTTTACCGTGTCAGATGTAAAATATCTTTTTTAACAGAACCGATATCAGTTTCCTACTTTCCTTCTTGTTTTGACAAGAAACATGGGCGAATTTTATGGTAACTACTTAGTGGATGCTTGAGCCATGGCTTTTAATTTGGTCCAATTATTTCAATTAATTAAGTTCTTTATTATAATTGTTAAACCCAAGATTTAATAGGCCTTCCAAACCCTATACCTGTTGGGCTCCAGGCCCAACAAGTATTGGACTTAACGAATACCCGACACTTGGATTAACGCAAAAAACCCAAGAAAGGGCTCGCCACGATTCTAACCAGCCGGGGATCGCCTAACCAGGAATAGTCAGGCGAACCCCTACCACCAATCACCTATCACTTCAGGAGAGATTGCCAGCCTATCACCTCAAATAGCCACGTGGCTTCCCCGACAGCCGCCTTACCTATCACATCGCCTCCCATCATATCAGAACCCACGTGAGACCTCGACCCACCTGTCCTTAATTAAGCCCTAGCACGTGACGTGTGACGACCCGTCGGCAAAAACTATATATAGGCCTTCTAAACCAGCTGAAAGACTCTAGACACACTTAAACTCAAAATCCTTGTTGCTCTGCTTCTCCTCCCATCCTCTCCTTCCCTTAAGATCACCCAACACCAAAAATACCATCAACAATTACCGCCGTCTGTGGGAAACGAGAGTCATGTCTCTACCACCCGGCACCAGCTTTCAATTACCTTTACCATCAGCAAGTTACGGATTCTCCCCAACGGGAATATCCCCTACATACCAGCACTAAATTATTACCAAAACTACTCCCTCCCTAATCCTTGATACCACCAACCTTACCCTCCCCACCGTTATTACCAAAACCTACTAGCAGCCAACTCCTCGATACTATCCACCACTCCAGACTTGGTCCATGAAACCTCCTCAAACACTTAGTAAGGTCGTCGCCCACTCTTGGGCACGGGAGCCTCTGCTAGTCGCCCCATAGGCCCCCAAGCCGAGGCTAGAGAACGTACTAGCGTTACCTTTACACCCGATGTCGACCTACCGCAGGGTAACAAGTGATTTACCAACCCCCCAACCAGAATTTACGTTCACCACCTCCGGCTATCCAACAACAGTTGCTGATCGACATTTGGGGTCGTCTAACTTTCCCCCCTTTATACCATCAT
This sequence comes from Fremontodendron californicum, assembly GCA_030761205.1. Lineage (NCBI taxonomy): Eukaryota > Viridiplantae > Streptophyta > Magnoliopsida > Malvales > Malvaceae > Fremontodendron > Fremontodendron californicum. Next base: position 27,436,799 of record JAULJL010000013.1, read on the forward strand.
CGCCATACCTAGACCCGATGCAACATGCATTGATGAATCAAGTATAGACACTCCAAGCGCAATTGGCAGAGCAACATAGAACCATGTTTCAATCTACTCAGCGGATCAATGACCTCCAAAAAATCAGTACCGAGACCAGCAAGAAGAAAGTAATAGCTCATCTTCGCGAGGGAGCCACCACGAGGGTCATGACAGGACAAGGAGAAATGACCAGGATGAGTCCCCTGAGAGGCGAGTCTAAACCCAGGAGAGGGGGTGGCCAAAAAAATAGGTGAACTAGAACGAATACTATAGGGACAACTACCGCAAACGTTCAAGCACAAATTGCGGCTCTTCGTAGGGAAGTCCAGGCAATGATGAAGGATAAGGCGGAGGAGATAGAATGGATAAGCGATGACAACAGTCCCTTGACGATGCAGATTCGACAGGAGCAAGTGCACAAGTCAAACTTGAGAGATAAAGTTTATCCTCAATATATTCGGATTGCGACAAAGGGCTTATGCTAGAAGAGATCACCTTGTTACCCTTGGGCACATCCACCGTCACGAATGATGAGACACCATTAGCATCGAACACACATATACGCCCTGTGAGCAACTTCGGCAAAAAGTCTATACCAACTTCAGGCCACACTGGACCCACTTGTGCAGGAAGGCCACATTCGAACACCATCCGGTTGGGATTATTATTCTTCGGGCAATAACAATAAACATTTGTGGACGTTACTGTCATCGCCTAGTCGATGGTGTGCGCCTGGTAGTAGTTAAATTGATCTAGCTGGACGGCCCTCATCGCCAGCTTCGAGCTCCTCCTACTATCTGAAGGCATCGACCATGTAACCTTGAAAGGCCACTTCGTCTCGTGCTTCAACGTAGCAACAAAAAATTTACTTCGCACAATATTCCGATTACTGGGAGTGTTGACGACCACTTTGTTTCCCCAGGCAGACAAATAATACTGAGGCCCGTGAGTTTTCAGCCAGTACAGGTTATGAAAGGTTGCCATATAGGCAATCTCCCCCTTCATTTGACAATCTATGAAAAACGACACCAAGAAGGGCCAGAACACCCCGGTCAGCTGCGATGCGACGATCATGTAGATCTCAAGGTAGTGTGCGATGAAGAGGAAGATGGAAGCCTCCCTCGAACATGTGTGCATAAAGGCACATATTGCGTCCGCCATCTAACATCTAACTCGTCTGGCGACCTTCCCCGGGAAAGGAAAACTTGTAGAGATAGTGGGGAAGGCAAAAACCCCTATCGCGCAAGCAAACCTTCATCTCTGGATATGTGATCATCCCCCCAACTTCTCTCTTTAGCCCCATAGTTAGGGGTGACGACCGCCTCAGCATCCCCACCAACCACCCCACCTCCACCGCTGCCTTTCGCTTTAGCTCTAGCAAAGACTTGAGCACCCTCCTGATTTTTCGACTCAACTCAGACGCACTTCTCTCCGATACCCCGGCACCACTCCTAGCAGCTTTAGCACCCTCCTCGATCTCCATCTCCACTTTCGACAACTCAACTTTCGATTCTTCAGCATCGGGAGCCCAAGATCGGCCCTCCAAGTTCTCGGAACCCTCACCATCACTCATCACCATTCTATAATACGGCCTTGACATACACTAACCACCCAAACAAAAACAAAAAGAAGAAAACGAGTAAACTGGAAATACCTAATAAACCTTCGGCAACCTTCTCCGACCACAAAGCAATCGCGACCACAGCAACACAAAACTCGAAAAAATAAATTCGGTAGAAATTCGACAACCAGAGCGAAATAGAGACCTCAGCATCAATCACCCCTATTTATACTAACCATCATAAATGCACGCACACATTTCTATAAGGAACCGACCCTCCAACCAACCAAAACACGACACGTACACAACAGAGCACAAAACGCCAACAGACGCACACTTTCCCGCCAAAATAACGAATACATCGCCAAACATAACAGGCTCGCTGAAGGCCACTTTATGATCCCCACCTCGCCTGGGGGCAATTGTTAAACCCAAGACCCAATAGGCCTTCCAAACCCCATAGTTGTTGGGCCCCAGGCCCAACAAGTCTTGGACTCAACGAATACCCGGCACCTGGATCAAGGCAAAAGACCCAAGAAAGGGCTCACCACGATTATGACCGGCCGGGGATCGCCTAACCAAGAATAGTCAGGCGAACCCCTACCACCTATCACTTATCACTTCAGGAGAGATCGCCAGCCTATCACCTCAAATAGCCACGTGGCTTCCCCGACAACCGCCTTACCTATCATATTGCCTCCCATCACATCATAACCCACGTGGAATCTCGACCCACCTATCCTTAACTAAGCCCTAGCACGTGGCGTGTGGCGACCCGTCGGCAAAAACTATATATAGGCCTTCTAAACCAGCTGAAAGACTCTAGACACACTCAAACTCAAAATCCTTGTTGCTCTGCCTCTTCTCCCATCCTCTCCTTCCCTCATGATCATCCAACACCAAAAAATACCATCAACAATAATTAAACGAAAAATTATATTAAAGAGTTAATTCAATTTGGACAATTAATGTTGAACTTTGAACTGTAAATTAAGGACTGTCATAGCATAGTTGACAGATGACATTATTTGAGAATTATTTTGAGAAATAACTATAACTTATAAAATAAAAATATATCTTATTCATCAGCAAGGACTAGTTTTTAATTGACTGTTTGTCAATGGATAAAAATAAAAATGGTTGAGGATAAAGAGAGTAGGATAAGGATAGTATTTGATACGGATATACTTAAATTTTTTAAATTTTTTATATATTTACAAGATCATAATCCATATTCATATTCAAATATATATCGAATAAAAATATTTTTTAATAAAATAAAAAATATGAGTAATATAAATATTGTTGTTGCCCCCAATTAAATAGGTCAGGCTACCATTGTTCAAACCCATATAATTTGGTTTTTTTAAGTTGAGAAAGCAAATTGAAAATGACAAACTCAATTTAATTCTCGTTAACATTTTGATGTTATAAAATGAACAAGTTTACCATTTTTAGAATTTTTAAAATTTTAAAAGTTTTAAATTTTTTTTTTTTGGTAGTTTGTGGATATTGGATTCGAACCTTACTCTTTTTGAGCAGGGGAGCATGAACCAACAACTGAACCAAATGTTCGGATGCAAAAAATTTAAATTTCAATCTTAACGACGTGATAAGAACATAATTTACAAAAATGAAAATTAACTTTTATATATATATATAATTCAATACATAAAAAAAAATAAAAAAATAAAAACAAAGCTACTTAGACATAATATTAAAATTAACCTACAACTTAATATAACTACAACCGGGAAACCCAAATTGTACTTGTCAATTGTTCATTTGTTCTGGATTTAGCTTAGGTAGTGGAAGATTTTTATTTTGAGGAGCTTAAGGGTTTGTTTGTAGTGCGGAAAATAGTTTTTTGAAATGATTTTTGCAAAATGAATTTATTTTTTTGGAAAAGTTTATATATTTTTATTGTTTGGATGATTATGTGTAAAATAATTTTGATCGTTTAATTATTTTTTCAAAAAAATTGTATTTATATAAAAAAAAAAATCGATCCTTATACTTAAGAGATTGATCATTTTTTGCCTTGCTTCAACTTCTATATGAGAATGGATCGATCTCTATAATTAGGGAATCGATTTTTTTTGTTTCATTTCAGCTTTTGAAAAATATTTTATGTTTTTTAAAAACGTAAGATTTTTTTCAAAAAAAAAGTAATTTTCAATTGACGCAAAATTTATTTTTCATAAAATAAATATTAAAAAATGCGAAAATTATTTTCGTAAACCATTTTCAGCAAAACAAGTGAATCTTAAAGTACTATAATCTGTCTGTTAGTCTAAGTTTTAAATATTACATATGCAAAACCAGTGCTAGCACATTTATAGCTCGAGTTCTAAAGACAAAAGGGAAATCAAGTTAGGATGTAGGAAACTAGGAATAACCAATGGGAATAATTAATTAGGTTGGTAATTACTCTGATATTAATTATGAAAATTTGCACTCAATTTACGAGTATTTTCAACTTTAATTCAGAAGTTTTACAATTTTATATCATAAAACTATTTCATGAATATGAATATATATATATATATATAGATATAGATATATATATATATATATATACTAGAATTCTATTTCGATTTCGCTATGTGATTTTTTCAATATTTATAAAATTTTAATTAAATTAATAATTTTAAAATAAATTATTATTATTACTATTTAAATAATTGTTTATGTTTTGATATCGTAAATAAATGAATTTGGAGTTAAAATTGAACCACTATGATAAATTATACAAAATATGAGATGAATTGAGACACGATACAAATACAACATGTGAAAATAATTAAAACACGACACGACATGAAAAATAACATAAACATTATATGAATACACTAACATATCAAAATTTATATAAAATGAATTATTAGCGTGTAAAAATTCATATAAATTTATCATATTTTGAACATACAAAAAATAATACGAACATTAACACGCGAATTGAGACTTTAAAGAACAAATTATGCAAAATATGTCATGAATTGAGATACGACACGAACACACAAATTTTTCTCTAAATTGAACCATAATGAACTATGCAAAATATGAAATAAATTAAGACACGACACGAATGCAACATAAGAAAAATAATTAAAATACAACACGAAAAATAACATGAAACTATACGAATACACGAACGTGTTAAAATATACATAAAAAATTATTAACGTGTAAAAATTTATATAAATTTATAATACTTTAAAGATACGAAAAAATAACACGAACACAAATACATAAATTTTCTCTTTTTTTCTCTTTTCTTTCTTTGTTATTGCCTTGTATTTTATTATTTTATTGCCTTGTTTTGTTATTATTTAAATGTAAAATGATTGTTTATTTACAAAATAGAGCTTTATAAATTGCTATTACAATTTGTTCACCTATTATGCATTTGTTTTTTATTAAAAAAGTGTTTTAAAGGGGAAAAAAGTTATTCATAATTTTTTTAATTCTTTAAAAAATTAAAATTTATAAAAATAGTAAAATAACATCTATATTTTTAAAATTATTTTTTATAATATTTTGAACACACACAAAATAACATAAACACGAATACGTCACGAATACATGATTTTTCTTTAAATTGAACCAGTGTAACAAATTATGCAAACTATGTTATGAGTTGAGACATGACATGAACAATAAACGAACATAAAATTTGCTCTAAATTGAATCACAATGACAAACTATGCAAAATATGAAATAAATTGATAGACGACACGAACACAGCATAGAAAAAATTATTAAAACATAACACGAATACACGAACGTGTCAAAATATACATAAAACGAATTATTACACTACAAACAAACTACCATATAGTGACGGTCCAAAAACCGTTGGTAAAACCCAAAAATCCGTCGCTAAAAGTCTTACAACCCTATACCGACGGTCAAAATGTCTATTCCGACAAAAATTTAAGCGACGAAAAAACCCTCGTCGATATAGATCTATACCGACGAAAAAACGACCGTCGGAATAGGGTGTTCAGCCTATACCGACGGTTTTGGGCGTCACTATTGTTACTACCATCGGTATAAACTATGTTGGGTTAGTCCTTTTTGTTTTTATCTATACCAACGGCTCTATCGTCTGTCGGTATAGATACCATATATATACATATACCGACGGTCATTTTGTCCGTCGGTATACATATACTGACGAATTATTTTTCGCGTCCGTCGGTATAGATGTAACTGTAAATATATGATTAACCTATAGCGACGGTTTTGTTCATCAGTATATATAGAGGTCAAAGTGTCGGTAAAAATAAATTTTTATCATATTTTCAATTACTAATATTGATTTATTTATAATTTAATCCAACATATTTCGTATAAAAAAATCATAAGTACAAAATATTTAATAATATTAGAAATAAAATTACAAAAAAATTGTCTGAATTATATAACTTTTACAAACTAAATAGAAGTCGTAAACTGAAATTATAATACAATCTTAAAATTGAAAATTAACAGTCCAAACACAGTAAATAAACAATCCAAATACATAAAGTGAAATAAGTAGTTTAAATCTCATGAATATTCCAATGAAGCAGCATCTGCATAAAATTGACAAATATTATACAATTAAAAGCAATTAAGTAGTGAAGTCAATATAGAAGAATAAAATAATGAAGTAGTTTACCTATTAAAATGAAAATGAAAAGGTAACAAAATTATTTGGAAAATATATATAATAGTAAATTCCTAAAACAAAATTACTACTATTTCCCTAATCCCTATAGGAATTGGTAGTGCCTGAATTATCAAAACAATAAGTTACAAAAACACAGCCTTACTCAACCACATTGCTCCCATGTAATTGGAAAGTGTCTTTCACGCACTTCTATGTGCTAATCAATTCTCAATTTTACATTATTCTCAAAATTTATGAAAAAAAAAAAACCCTTCTTTTATAAAAAGAAAAGAAAAAGAAGAAGATAAATAGATAGAGTTTACAATGTGACAAAAAATATACCTGAATACAGTCAGATTGGTATGGGGAAGGGTAGAATCAAATGAAGTTCTTTCAGTAGAGGGATACATGCATCTAGAATTGAGCCTAACACTCAAGTGCAAAAAGAAATTAAAAAAAAAAAAAAAAAAAACAAAATTAGTGAGAATACATAAGGAGTCCAAAGAATTGACAGCTAAAACTGACCTGCTTTGTTCGAGGGCGAAAACCAAACACAATAATTCTCATATCTTTTCCTGCAAAAGGAAGAGAAGCCATAAGGTCCATCACAATTTCCATACCAATTAAATCAGAAAACTAACATGGCAGTGTCTATGACCCTAAGCAAATAGAAACTTGCTAGCATAAGAAATAAACATAACTACATTATAAGATATTAAATTAGCATGGTTGTTAATTTTGGTGGTTATAAGCCATTAACAGACTATATTAGAATAAGATAGCCTCCTTATAATAAGTTTAAAAGACTATTCATACTAGGGTACAATAACTCAAGCCTAGTGCCCTGGATTATAAGTAATCCCTATCTAATCTTAGCCATTCAAATTCAATAAAAGCTCACATCAATTCTACATCCACAACCGTAAAACCTATTGTCTTCTTACAACTTCTAGGTCAATTTTAGCCACTGTTCTGTTCCATTTGGGTCTTTCTACTTCCTTACATCAGTGATACCAACACTGATCTTGCCCTTACAATATCAACTGAAACAATGTAACCAATACAAAGGACAGTTGTTTAGGCTAAATATAAGGATTCAACAGTAGCTACCTCGTTAGTATTGTAAACAAGAAACTTGTTTCTCCTGGAAATGTTTTCTGCTCAAATGAAAAGTGCATGAATGTTTCTTGTATCGCTGTCCTAGCATCCTATAAGATCCCCTTATTACCTGCCAAGATTGCATATTCTTCTTTCCTTGTAAGATTGGTACACTCAAATCCTAAAGCTGTTGCAATCTGATTCTGCACATGATTGGCAACTTCAAATCTTGATTTCCCTCCAGCATTATGTGTTTGCCAACTTGGTAACTTGTTTAAAATCTTGATCAAGCACGTAGAATTTGGATTCATGAGGTGAAATGTTGAGTCTAAACATTTGAGTCCAGTAGCTGTTGATCCATAGAACATGCTAACCTGCAATTTTATAGCTATAGTAACTATTTCATCTGTCATCTCTGCAAATAATGGACTAAATCTTAGTAGATAGGGTTCTCTGCAAGTGGTTCCTTCAGGGAAAACCACCAGGTCACCTTTGCTCAAAAGCTTCTTCATCATTTTCCATCTTTCTCTTGATCTCTCGTTAACCGGAACGTCTTGATAGGGGAAATTACCTCACTGAACCTAATAATGTTGTAGGTAACAGCAGAGACAGAGTTCATGAGAGCTATAGTTACATAAACTGGGTCTAGTAAAGTTCTGTGGTTGCACACGTAGAGCATACTTTGAATAGTAGAAAGAAATCAATATCTTAAAACATTTCTCCTATGGACCTACCAATGAAAAGAAGTTCACTCTAAAACATAGAGGTATTCAATCAATTCAAAAATTACCCAGACTACAGTTGCTTCACCAAGCACGCCAGCTGAAATCTTCTTGTTCCTCCACAAGAACACATCAACAGCTACACCAAATCATTACCGCCAAAATATAGTGGAAAGTGACAACATCAACATCTAAAATAAACAAAAACCATTAATCTAAAACCTGAAAAAAAAAAAAAAAAAAAAAAAAAACATTTTTTCTCTTTCTAAATTTCCCTATACGCTAATCTGCTTAGATGAGTACATCATTTTTAGATAATAGTCTCAAGGTGCTTTTAATAGCTTGATTCTTAAGCAAAATAGAATTATAAAGTCTTTAAAGAGAAGTACAAATTTCAATTTCACTTTCAAATTTTCAATAAAAAAAAAAAGCAACAAAATCCAAAAATGGGACTCACGCCATGCATTTTCTTAACTATCAAACAAATCATAAAGTATAAAATAAAATACAGTGAACTTCTTTGGAAGAGGAAGAGAGAAATGGAATCGACAATGCGGAAGCGAAAGAGAGGGAGAAAGAGAGGAAATATAAAGGGGAAAAGCGAGAAAATTTTCTTAACTAAACCCTAAATCGAGAAGAAAGAAATGGATCAAAATAAGAAATGGAAAGAAAGAAACCCCACCAAATGGAACTTACAGATTTGAGAAAGAGCAGAAGAAAGAAACCCCACCAAATAGTTGACTGAGCTTAGGGATTCGGATGGAAGAGAAACGCGAGAGACCCAAAGCTGAAGAGAAAGAAAAAGAACCGATTAAAAACTAAAATAAAATCGTAAATATAATTTATGCCTATACCGACGATCAAAATTAATAATCCGTTGCTATAGGTTCATTTAATTAAAAATGAAAAAAATAAAAATAAAAAGATAAAAAAAAAATTTTCGCCAATTAAAAAAAAATCTTTTGGGGAATATACTGACGGAAAAAAGAAAACCGTTGGTAAAACGTATACCTATACCAACGGTTTTTCATTCACCGTCGGTATATGTATATTTATACCAACGGATAATTCGAGCGTTGGTATAGGTTATGTATATTCTGACAGTAAAACAAATCCGTCGGAATAGATGCTTTTTACCGACGGATTTTTACCGTCAGTATAGGTAAGTGTCGCTATATGGCAATTTGTTTGTAGTGTTAACGTGTATAAATTTATGTAAATTTATAATATTTTAAATATACGAAAAAATAACTCAAACACATAAATTTTTTCTCATTTTTTTTCTTTTTCTTTCTTTCCTCTTTCTTTTCTTTCTTTTTCTCTTTCCATTTTTATTTCCTTTCTTTTCTTCCCAAACAAAAAAACAATCGCATGTCAGCACATGAACAATTTATGTAGTTAATTTTATATTATAGTTAGATACCATAATTATTTTTTGTGGCTCAACTCAGTTAAAACAAAAGTTTGGACCACCAAACAATTAAATTGGTCACCTAGCCCATAATAACAAAATGTTTGTTTGGGACTTATTTGTAACATGTTGTGGTCCAAGTAAACTTTTTATTCAGGGCTTGATCCTCAAAGGTCTATGTCAAGATTTATATGGTTCTGTTTGGTTGATCTGTTTGTACTCTATCCTCTGTGGTTTCTATCTTATATATACTTGGTTCAATTCAATGTATATAGTTTAAAAGTTTCAACATTCCAAATTCGAGGTTTAATCCAATTGATTCATGCAATCATTTTTAAGAAGTGATATTCAACAGATTTGAGATAATCTTAGCATCTCCATCTCCTTTCCCTATCTTTAGGTTGCGACTTTTTTTTCTAACAATAAAAAAGTTTGAACATTCCCCTTCATTTTCTTATTTTTTTCTCTTTGTGAAAACAATTAGGATACTTTAATATATTTCAATGAGATTCATATTTGATATAAAACATATATGAAAAGAGATTTTATGCCGTTAAAATTGATTACATGTTATTAACCTTATTAGTTCTTTTAATGAGTAAATTTAAAAAATATTAAGAGTTTTTTTAAAATTTTAGAGGTTTAATTAAAGAAAAAAATTACAAGAAAAAAATTATTTAAAAAACTTCAAAATTCTAATTTTACTTAATGTTCGTTTAATTGATAACATGTGATTCACTAATTATATATATATATATACACTCAAGACTGTTAGGATTGATTTTGAATCATTGAAAATAAAAATTCAGCATTCTGACCACGTAATTGTTGGCATGTGATAAACTAATTTAAACTCGTATATATCACTATTGCCTAGGTTTAAATTACTCTGTCAACTCCTTTTTTTTTTTTTTGATAAGTAAATTATTTTATAAACTCTTCACTGTTTTATAAAATATGTTTTTTAGTCACATTTACTTGAAATTCAATGATGAGCAAATATATATAGATGATGAGTGTCACACTTGCAATATTTTGTTAAAATCTTTTTATCTTTTGACTAGGCTTTGCCTCATTCAAGTAGAAAATTGTTCTATAGTCTAAGTTGTGAAAAATGTGACATTATTTGACTTGTGATTCAATTTATATTTATAGCCATTGCCAAAAAACTTTCTATACCAAACCAAATTTAGAATGCCAAAATAACACTAAAACCATCACAAAACACATGTCTAAAAAACCCTAGATATTTTTCTTTTGGAACCATTTACCATAAAAATATTCAAGTATGCAAGTAAGCTGCTCTTTTTATCCATTGTAACTTTAATAAGAAAGACAGTGCCTTTAAGTACTAAAGGCTTCAAACACCTTTCTGCCAAAACATGCATGCAACCATATTAGAATTTAGACTCGATATTTAACTAACTTGTCTATCTTTATGCCTGCTGTTAGTTTGAGATTGTCAGGAATTGAATCTAATTAATTACTCGAATTAAGACTTTAGTACTATATCAATAGATCATACAACTATTGATAAAAGAGAGATATTTTGGATACTTTTATTTTTGGCACAAAAAAGGTCGCAGTCTGAGAATAAGAGAAAATGTTGTAGATGTTGAAATTTAAATTTCAGATCTGTTGGATGTCACTTTTTAAAGTTTATTTTATGAATCAACTGAATTAAGTTTTGAATTCGGATACCTCTATCTTTTTAATAAACCCTAAACTTGAAATCTTCTCTAAGCCTTTGAACCCTTGAACTCAAAGCAAGACTTTATCTGTACTTGACCATCAAGACACAATGAAGGCTGAAGTTAGGTTTGTCACTTGGCTTTGTAGCTCGCAATTCTCTTATCCACTCAATTTTTGTAAAAAGATTCTTACCATAAAATAATTAGGTTTGAGAGTGATTAATTTCAAGACATACAACAAAAATCTAGTAATTAAAGGTTGTTTTTCAAAAAACTAAAATGTTCTAAGGTTGTCAATTGTCCCTAATTTTGTGGCATCAAATGCAATGCAATTGGCTTGGCTACTCTTAATTATATTTCTATAATAAGAGAATCAAAATGCTTTTGAATTCATGACATTTTGCGTGATTAATTTAAATATTTTGTGAGATCTTAAGGGAAAAAAAAAAACAAAATGAATAATTTTAGTTTCATAATTTGGTAAAAGTCGGTTCACTAAGACAAAACAAGTAGTGTACTAAACAAGAGTCTAAGACCATCACCATCCATCACTAATACATGAAGATTCTTTGCAAAATCCCATTATAGTTGACAGGTTTTTAAATAAAAAAAAACCTTTGTACATTTTGTTGGACTGATTTTCATACATGATTAAGTTATAAAAGTTTTATTGGACAAGATGGCAACTTTAGTGATTGAAACCAAAACTTGGTAACACTTTGCTTTGTAGAAAACAAGTTTAAAAGTTTTCTTTTTTTTTTTTTAGCAAAATTTGAGAGTAGATAAGTTATTCAGTCTCTCAAGTTCAAACAAAAAGTATTGTATCTCAAAAGGATTAAGCATTTAATTTTTTTTTTTAAGATCGCAATCTGAAAATAAAAAACGAGTTTTAAATGTTGGGATTCGAATTCAAAATTTGTTTGATGCCACCTCTTAAAAAAGATTATATGAATCAATTAGGTTAAACCCTGAATTCATGCATTTGATATTAGTACCGACAAAAAACTACCTATAAGATTTGAACCCAAGATATGACTTACAAGTTACAATTGAGTCAACCTTTGGTTGGTAAGTGAAAAAAGATTGTTAAATTTGTGTAAAAATGGTTCCTAAAAAACAATGTAGCATGACCCTATTTTTTATCTAGGCTAGATAATTAGCAAAATATCCAACGATGGGTAACTGAGGTTGGAAAAAAGCCTTTGTATTTTTGGGTTCAGTTTCTTTCCATGGATGAGATACTTGTTGTGCGGAAGCGAATTGATATTACTAAAACCGATTTAAACACACTGAAAAAACACCGATATTTTACGTGGTTCGGCAACTGTGCCTACATCCACGGGAGGAGGAGCTTGAAGCTTTGTATTAATGGAGTTTAGAGTACAAACATATACAGAATTCAAGGTGCTACACAAGCACTGAACTCACAACTCAACACAATACCGAATTACTCTATAAACACAGAGTATTTGCTTCAACAATTTAGCTCTAACACATACTCAACTCTACTCTACTCACTCATCTCTACATGGCTATTTATAGCCATAATATCAAGGTGTGAACACTAAGCAAGTGGCAGCCACCATAGCCACCTTCCACCACCTATCTTGGTGTGAACACATTTCAAGTGGTAGCCACCATAGCCACCATGACTAGGCTGACTCGAGGAAAATGGGTTGCTGAAGGATCGATCATAAGGGGAGAACCTCGACCTCGAGTAAACGACAACGAAGATCCGATTCACCTATCGAGTCAACGAGGCCAAGGACAATTTCAACTGAACTCGGAATTTCACCCCTCAGACTCGGTTGTTATTCCAAGCCAAGATGGTTCACTAGAACAAGAAAAGCTGAAAAAACGTGTGGCAAAGCAAGTGGAAGACATAGAGGTGCAACAGAAGTTTGATTTGTTTGAAAGGAGACTCAAAGCCATAGAAAGAATAGACGTTTTCGGGAATACGGATCCGAATGAGCTCAGCTTGGTCCCAGATTTGGTGATTCCGCCAAAATTCAAGGTCCCTGAATTTGAAAAGTATGACGGATCGAAATGTCCATCAATCCACATCATGATGTTTTGTCGGAGGATGGCTGGCAACACCAACAATGACAAGCTGTTAATCCACTGCTTCCAAGACAGTCTAACAGGGCCAGCTGCAAGATGGTATAATCAGTTGGATCGGGACCATATCCGTTCTTGGAAAGATCTGGCAAAAGCTTTCAAGACTCAGTATAAGCACATGATCGACATGGCACCAGATAGGTTGACCTTGCAAAATATGGAGAAAGAGGCCACTGAGAGCTTCAAAGAATATGCTCAGAGGTGGATGGACATGGCCACCCAAGTACGACCGGCTCTGACTCAAAAGGAAATTACTGTCCTTTTTGTGAGTACACTGCATGCTCCGTACTATGATAGACTCGTTGGAAATGCCACAAAGAATTTTGCAGATATGGTGGCCTCAGGAGAGATGATTGAGAATGCTATTAAGAACGGAAAACTCGAAAGAGATGAGACATCCAATGCCGAGGGAAACGAGACACTTGAAAGGAAAGAGGAGCATGTCCAGGCTATGGGAGAATTCACTCCGTATCGCCGGGTCTCTCCATATCAATCGTGTTACTTTACCAATGTCTCTTCAGGTCATTATCCTTACTTTCCAGATATTCAAACATCTCATCCTATGCCAGCCCTTGCAACTAGGCCTGCTTCCCAGAAACGACCGAGGGGCAACCGAGAGAAGTTTTCGATCCCAATCTCCGACCTGTTGCAATTACTAATGAGGAACCGATACCTCACCCCTGTGCCTCTGAAAACAGCTCCAAACCCATCAGCAAGGAGTTATGACCCGAACAGCAAGTGTGAGTATCACATGGAGGCAATCGGACATTCAACTGAAAAATGCAGACGACTGAAGGAAAAAATTGAAGGTCTTGTCCACAACGGCATTTTGACTCCAGAGCTAGTCGAACGTTGGAAATCCGCATTGCCATAAATCGGTTTCTTCGCCACGGGTTTGGAGGATGAGAATGGTTACCTCTAAAAGCATGTCAACAAGCATCGAGGAATATGCATGTAGTTCTATGCCTCATCATGAAAGCACTTGTCTTATGTTGACATCATGAAATAAATAATTTTTGAATTTTAAAAGCTTTGTGTTTGTTGTGCTTTAACTTGAATTTGCAAAAACAAACATTAAAGAAATTCTTGATTTTTGAAGAGCGCATTCTTAAAAGAAAAAATCTTTCTTCACGTTAAGAAATGAGGAGATATCTTGAGATTATTGATGATCATTGTTAGGAATGACCCAACATCCTTCCATCTCTCTTTCGGACTTGCCCATGCTTGAATCTTTTGAGTTTGAAAAAACCAATGCTTGCAGTAATATATGGTTGAATTTCAGAAACCATAGTCAGTGCAACAAGGAAAATGCAGATCCTAGTTTAGGTTATGAGCAATGGAACAAACTTTTTGAAAAAAAAATCCGAGCTTTTTGTGTGTCAAACAAGTGAAACCTTTTTCAAGAATCTGGATTATGGTAAATTGATGTGTGTCAAGGTTATTCCAAAACCATTCCCATTCCTTTCCGTAACCACAAAACAAGAGTTGCCCAGACGTCACTTCATGATTAACGTCTCGGGTAACAATGATTAAACCTGATTTTCTTGTGTTCCTAGAAAAAGCTGTTTTCGAGTCATATTCTTTCTTGTCCCTTCGGAGAGCAAAAAGACTCGAGGTGTTCCTCGTTATGATACGAATTCTCATTTGTATGACCAATCAAATGGTGCATCATTTGTAGATACAGAAGACGCGTGGTGGATAAAGATGGAGTAATTTTCGGAGCATGCATCAAAAAAAAAGAAAAAAATGAAAGAAAAAAAAAAGAGAAAAATGAAAAATGAGTGTGACATCATGCATTTATGAAATTCAAGACGGTTTCAAGAAAGAAAAAAAAAACCTTTTCATTATTTTCCTCTAAGGAATGACTCTTCGATTTACGTGCTTGTGTTCGAGATGAAAAATGGCCATCTTTCATCATCCTTTCACAAAATAGAAAATATCCTTTTGCTACCCCTTTTGAGCCTAATGAATACTTTCGTTCTTTCAACCTCGATCAAGGATCACCCTCCACGCTAGAAGGCAAATGCGGGGAAGGATCTCTTCGAAGGTCACAGATAGTGAAGTCTTGATTCAAAGACGAAAGAAGAATGCCATGAATCAAAGAAAAATCTGAGCTTCCAAACAATTACGGGCTCACCTCGTCAAAATGAAAGAAAAAAAGGAGATAAAAAGAAAATTGAAAGCAAAAAAACAGAAAAGGAAGAAAAGAACGGATGAAAATCATCGAATAAAGAGAAGGCTCAGAAAAGACGAATGTTTTGAAAAGAATCCTCCTCATGAAATGATCCTTGATTTGATCACCTTAAACACATGTTTGGGCCTATTTATCTTTTCTTTCAGAACCTCGAACCTTGGCCTACGTTACATACCTGGAAAAGACCATTTCGATCGAGCATGGTCATTTAAATTGATGAGTCTATTCTTAGAGAAATGCATGAGACTTCGGTCTCTTTTCTGGTTAAAAATCTTTTTTGGATAAGTCTTGATTTCTTGAATGCATGGTGAAACATTTAAAAAAAAATGAAATGAAAAATGGAAAGAAGGAGACTCTAGGGTGAAAACCCGACATGGGCAGTCTAGAGTAAAATGGGAGAATTTCGGTGCTGTTTATGGTATTGTCGAGGCCATAACAAAAGAAGAGGTCATTTTCAAGAAGTTAAGAAACATCTGGGAATTCCAAAATATCCCAAAACTGTCAACTATCGTTCGGAGGGTTGACTTTAAAAACTGAGACCGTTTTCCTTTCCAGAATTAATTTTCCAGTTTGGACATCACAGCTAGCCTTGACGTTTGTCAAAATGCCATAATTTGGAAACTAAAAGAAGGTTGAATTTGTTTGAGTCCAAAAAAATCATGTTCTATAAAATCTGTTCTATTTGTGAATCTAGAAAGGATATACATTTTTCCTGTTGCGAAGTCTCCTTGGATCGACCAAAATCTTGTGGTATCAAGCCTTCCGACTCAATTTGAAAAAAATCCGAATCGACACTCAGAAAAACTTCTAACAGTGATCATCAATCTTCAAGAGATCTGGATATCAGACGATGACATTTTTAGCTCAAGAGTTTTTAGCAAATAAGCAAACATTTTTTCAAAAAAAAGAAGCAAGCAAAAGCAGATAAATGAAAATATTTTTGGAAGAAACCATTTCCGATGTTGGCATAAGACGAAGGTTCTTCTGGCCCAGGGGTATGGAACTATTGAGGTAGAAGAAATGAACGCTCGGATTCCAGTTGATCTTGAAAAACTATCGGGGCAAAGGGATGGTTCTAAAGTGAAGAAAAGGGTTGATCTCTTACGAGGCACGAGCGTTTCAGGATACACTCTGTCTCGGAGAGGAAAAACAATTTGGAGAAGCTAAACCAAGATCAGGAAAAAATTGGGAACATTCGCATCATTCATGAACATTCGCATATTTATTAAGTTTTGCATCTACATCGTGTCGTAAAATGTGTACAGTATCCGAAGGTACTTGCACATGCATCATCAGGGGCATACGCATTGACATCACATGACATTCACATTTCATGCATGACATTGATTATTTGAAATTTTGACATTTGAATTCGAACATTCAGTGAGATTTTCTTCCAAGATATGATCTTCAGGTATGATCACCAAGACCAATTTAAATTTCAAAGTTGTGGAGCCTCTGATTAGAGGAGCAATAGGAGTAATTTATTTTTCAAAGTTGTCGAGCCTCTGATGAGAGGAGCAATTTATTTTTCAAGTGATGGAGCCTCTGATGAGAGGAGCAATTTAAATTTCAAAGTTGTGGAGCCTCTGATGAGAGGAGCAATTTAAATTTCAAAGTTGTGGAGCCTCTGATTAGAGGAGCAATTTAAATTTCAAAGTTGTGGAGCCTCTGATGAGAGGAGCAATTTAATTTCAAAGTTGTGGAGCCTCTGATGAGAGGAGCAATTTAAATTTCAAAGTTGTTGAGCCTCTGATGAGAGGAGCAATTTATTTTCAAAGTTGTGGAGCCTCTGATGAGAGGAGCAATTTATTTTCCAAGTGATAGAGCCTCTGATTAGAGGAGCAATTTATTTTTCCAAGTGATAGAGCCTCTGATTAAAGGAGCAATTTATTTTCAAAGTTGTGGAGCCTCTGATGAGAGGAGTAATTTAATTTCAAAGTTGTCGAGCCTCTGATGAGAGGAGCAATTTATTTTCAAAGTTGTGGAACCTCTGATTAGAGGAGCAATAGGAGTAATTTATCTTTCCAAGTGATAGAGCCTCTGATGAGAGGAGCAATTTATTTTTCCAAGTGATAGAGCCTCTGATTAGAGGAGCAATTTATTTACAAAGTGATAGAGCCTCTGATGAGAGGAGCAATTTATTTCCAAAGTGATAGAGCCTCTGATTAGAGGAGCAATTTATTTTCAAAGTGATAGAGCCTCTGATGAGAGAAGCCATTTATTTTTCCAAGTGATAGAGCCTCTGATTAGAGGAGCAATTTATTTTCAAAGTGATAGAGCCTCTGATTAGAGGAGCAATTTATTTTCAAAGTGATAGAGCCTCTGATAAGAGGAGCAATTTATTTTCAAAGTGATAGAGCCTCTGATTAGAGGAGCAATTTATTTTTCCAAGTGATAGAGCCTCTGATTAGAGGAGCAATTTATTTTTCCAAGTGATAGAGCCTCTGATTAGAGGAGCAATTTATTTTTCCAAGTGATAGAGCCTCTGATTAGAGGAGCAGTTTATTTTTCCAAGTGATAGAGCCTCTGATTAGAGGAGCAATTTATTTTCCAAGTGATAGAGCCTCTGATTAGAGGAGCAATTTATTTTCCAAATGATAGAGCCTCGCTAAAAAATGGATCTCAATAACCGAAAAAAATTGGTTATACTGTCTTTGCCCTATTCCTGATTCTCAGCAATGTGCAAAGAGGGGCAGCTGTAATAACCAATTTTCGTCCGGGTCGGATTCGAATCCGACCCGGACTAAGTACGAATCGGGCCTGCTATTCAGCAGGCCCAATCTGTTGTCCAGGCCCATGGGCCCATTTCCGGCCCAAACCCTTCAACCCCCAAATCAGGCCCATAAGCCCGACCCAATCAGCCAAAACCCAAACCAGGCCCACTGGCCCATTTCCCCAAACCCTACCCCTGAAACCCTAAACCAAACCCTAATCCCCTAACCAGCCCTCTGCCACCAGTCTCCCTGCCACCTCTGCCCCCCTGACAGCCCTCTGCCACACGCCAGCCACCAGACACGGCAGCCACCACCAACCCTGCACAGACACCCCAACACGCCACCACCAGCCCACACTCCACCCACACCATAAAAACCCCCAGATCAACCAAAAAAAGAGAGAAGGAGGAGGAGACCCCACCGATTCGGACCCCTCCCGGAGGCCCCCAGATCCGAACCAACAGGGAGGGCCGAAGCCCCTCAGAGGAGGAGGCCCCTCAGCCAGCCGCAAATCGTCACCCAAAAATCCAGATCTGGGGTCCGAAACCCAGATCTGGATACCCCCCTTTTCGAAACAAAAACAGATCGGCCCCCCCTCTCCGAACCAACCCGCTCAAAAAAGAAAAAACCTGCACAAAAAAAAAAAAAAACACACCAACCAAAAAAAAAACAGCAAAACCAACAAAGGGTTTTGAAACCTAGATCTACGGACTTCGGCGGGGATTCGGGCAAAACGGAGCCCGAATCGGAGAAGAGGAGGTCGAGGCGATTCGGGAGAAAGTATTTTGGTGATCACCGGCCGCCGGCGAACGGCGGCCGGCGACGATGGACGGCGGCCGGCGCGGTGCCGACTGCCGGAATCTGGGTTTTGGGGGGGTTTTTGGGTTTTAGAGAGAGAGAGAGAAAGAAGAGAGAGAAGAAGAAAAAAAAACTGAAAAAAACAAAAAAGGGGGGCTATTTATAGCCCCCAAATGGAGCGGGTCGAATGACCCGCGCGTCGACCCGGGGTCCGCGCGGGTCACCCGCTTTCTTTAAAAAAAAAAATTTGGCGTCAAAACGACGCCGTTTTGACCAGGGTCCGCGCGTGGACCCGCGCACCCGACCCGGGTCAAAAAAAAAAAAAAGAGACAGGCGTCGAAACGACGCCGTTTTTTGTGGCGCCAAAACGGCGCCGTTTAACGCGGGGAGGATCCGCGCCTGGACCCGGATCCGACCCGGGGTCCGCGCGGATCCCCCCTCAGGCAAAAAAAAAAAAAAAAAAGAAAAAGAAATTTGGGCCAGGCCTGGCCCAGCAGGCCAGGCCAGGGCCGAACCTGGCCCAACAGGCCTGGTTTTGGGGCCAGAAAAAAAAAAAGAAAAAAAAAGAAAAGAAAGAAAAGAAAAAAAAAAAGAGAAAAAATTAAAAAAACAATAATAAAAAAACAATAATAGTATAAAAATATAAAATTAAAAAAAGAGAAAAATTAAAAAAAATTTAAAAATATAAAAAATATAAAAAAATAGAAAAAAATATAAAAAAAATTAAAGAAAAATTCACGATGATCGTTTTTGAAGTTTTGATTTTTTTTATTAACATTTTCAGGTGATTTTACGAAGATCAAGTCCGGCATTTTGATTTTTCAGATTCTCGACATTCGTCAAGTATGATTTTCTTATTTATTTTCTTTTACTATTTGTATTTATTTATTTTGTCCGGCATTCGATATATTTTTGTTATTCGATTTCGATTTTAAAATATTAAAATAATAATTTTTAATTAATACATGTTTTTTAAAATTATTTTCGGTAAATAAAATTCTCTAAAAACGGATCTCTTTCTCGGATGGTCGGAGTATCGATCGTTCTTCGAAAAGGTTCGAGTGAGAATAATAATCGAGACACTATCGAAAGTATCGGAGTGATTCGGGAATTACTCTTACATAGATAATTTCTTTTATTTCGGAAATAATTATTAAAAGCATTTTAATTTACCTTTCAAAAAAAAAAGTTTTTAATAAATACGAATTGCCGACGACGGAATTCGAAGGATATCACGGTTGTGATTCCTAAGATGTCTTGAGGTGAGAAGATCTCGTTAAATACCACCGAGAGTGTCGGGAATATTTAATGAGTATTTTCGATAATAAATTTATGTTCACTTTCGATTTTTTTAAAAAAATAAAAAACAGTTCAAGAAAATCCAAAAAATAATAAACATGTTTTTTTATAAAATAAAATAAAAGGAAAAGAGAATTAGTTTTAAATACCGATGTTAAATCCATTAAACCGAGATTTAAGATAACACGTGATCAAGTGGTACCGTTTTCTAAACGGGCGTTGCGGGGGTGCTAATCCTTCCCCGTACGTAACCGACTCCCGAACCCAATTTTGTTTTTACTCTGGTTCAAAGCGCGGACTTCGAAATTGGTTTTACAAAAATGTTTTAATTAATTTTAGAATATTTTACTAAAACCGGTTTTAATAGGTGGCCAATCACACCTAGCAAAAAAGATTGGTGGCGACTCCATTTTTTTGTATTTTCATAAAAAACGTCGTAGCGGTCCGAAAAAAAACGTTATGACAATAATATTAAATTAAATTAATTAATAAAAATTAAAATAAAATAATTATAAAATAATTATAAATATAATCGACATATTAATGTTTTTAACATTCATTCAAAAATAAAATAAAAATAAATAAAACAATCTCTGCCCGTCCCGCTACGTTTCATTGCGATCCCTACTTTCACTCTCTTCTTCGAAGTAGACAAATGCCCATTTCTTTTCTCTCACTCTAAAGTAATAAAACTCTCTCCTTCATTACTTTTCTTCTCTGATTTTTTTTTTTTTTTTACTGTTTTGTAGCAGAGCTGCTCTGTTGTTGTTGCTGAGCACACACAAAAAGAAAAGAGCTAGCTCAAATTCAATAAAAGGCCTTGAATGAGAGAGCAGAGAGAGTACAAAAAAGTAAGCACGGAATCTGAAAATGGGTATCTTTCTCTTCCCACTTTTAGTTGAGTTTCTCTCTCTGGGTTCTCTCTGCTAAAACTCTGACTAGGGTTTTGAATGAGAAGGGTGGCTTTATTTATTGTACTGAAACCAATGTTCTTTTTTTTTCTTTCTAGATTAATTGACTGCTTCTAGTACACTTTTAAATTTTTTTTACAGCTCTTCTTTGAACCTTCTTTTTCTGTTCTGTTCTGTCTTTTGTCTTGAAGAAGGCTTTTTCCTTTGTGCAAGTTTGGGGTACTTCCGATTTTCAATTTTTGCTTTGGAAATGGTAGCTGTTTCAGCTTGTGGGGATTTTTGCTACTTAATTTCAGTTATGTTTTTGGGGTTTCATTAATGGAAGTGGGATTTTCTTTGATACTTCTTCTGAGCAGTTTCTATGGTTTTCTTTTGGGGTTTGTGAATTTCATCTTTTTAGGACTATAACTTTCTTATATTGTAAGTTTTCGAACCCTTTGTGGACTTAGCTTGAAGCTTGTTCGTAAAGTTATTGTGTTTAAATATATGTCAAAGAATTAGATGATTTTCCCATGTGATTTGTTTGTTGTTGTTCTTTTCTACCTGTCTCTTTTGTGGTCTTTGATCTTTGGTTGATCATCTTAGAGCAGTAATGATAGTTTTAGGTAGTGGTCAAATTTTGAGGCTTAGTTTCTGTTCATCAGCCTGACTTTGAACTGTTGGTTGGGTGATCAAACATAATTGTGGAGAAACGCATAATCTGAGTTACCTCTGCTATTCTTGTTGAAGAGGGATGGATATAGGTGAAAAGGATAAATATGAGCTAGAAAAGAGGAATGAGAATAACATAAATTACCAGGCACCTGGTATGTCATCAGATTGGCAGTTTGGTGGTGCCAATCTCACATGTACTCCTATGAGTTTAGTTCCTAGTGATAATCCCTTGGCTATTGGTTCTTCATGTGCCTCTGCTTCAGTGGTAGGCTCATTTGGTTCTAACCTTTGGGAGCACCCCTCTAATCCACAAAACTTGGGGTTTTGTGACATTAATGTACAAAATGGTGCAAGTTCTTCAAATGCAATGGGAATTGGAAAAGGTGGTCCTACCTCTCTGAGAAGTAGCATTGATAGACCATTTGATATGGGATGGAATGCAGCAAGTTCAATGTTGAAAGGGGGTATCTTTTTACCGAATGCGACTGGGATTCTACCACAGAGCTTATGTCAGTTGCCATCTGATTCAGCTTTCATTGATCGTGCTGCTAGGCTCTCCAGCTTTAGTGGGGGAAATTTGAGTGATATGGTGAACCATTTTGGTATTCCTGAATCCATGGGTCTGTATACTAGGGGTGGGGGCTTGATGCAAGGACCACAAGACTTTTTTGCAATCAGTGGGATGAAATCAGTATCTGGTGTGGAATCTCAGAAAAGTAAGTTGAATGCCACTGAAGCTTCTAGAGATGCCTGTTTGCAAGTTGAAAATAGGGCTACTCAAGAAAGCCCACTCAAGAATGAAAGGAAAAGTGAAAGTCTTGTGCCATCTAACGAAGAAGCCAAACAAGGAACTGGTGGTTCTGGTAATGAGTCTGATGAGGCTGAGTTTAGTGGTGGTGCTGGTGGTCAAGATGAGCCATCTGCATTGGATGGTATAGGTGGTGAACCTTCAGCTAAGGGTCTTAGTTCGAAGAAAAGAAAAAGGAGTGTACAGGTAAAAAAATGATTGCCAAATGTTTCCCTGATCCATTATACATTTCTTTTTATAGTCTAAGTTTTGATTGCTAAGTTTTTGGCAGGATGCTGAGCTTGATCAAGCTAAGGGAGGCCAACCACCTATTGAGGCAGCAAAGGATAGTGCTGAAAATCAACAGAAGGGAGATCAGAACCTAACTACAACCACCAATAAGACTACGGGGAAACAGGGAAAACGAGGGTCTCAAGCTTCTGATCCACTAAATGAAGAATACATCCATGTCAGAGCCCGAAGAGGCCAGGCAACAAACAGCCATAGTCTTGCAGAAAGGGTAAATTTTACATGGAAAACTTTTTGAAATTTAGCAATATTTAGATCATCTGATTGGGGTTAATTGGTTATGACTTCAGGTAAGAAGAGAAAAGATCAGTGAAAGGATGAAATTTCTTCAGGACCTTGTACCTGGTTGCAGCAAGGTGTGTTTTCTTGGATGCTATAGCTTAAAGATACCATCAAATTAACTTCTCAGAAGTATTTAGAATGGCTAGTGTCGTTTATTTTGTGAGGGTTATTGGTTCTTGCAGGTTACAGGCAAGGCAGTGATGCTAGATGAAATCATTAACTATGTGCAGTCACTTCAGCGGCAGGTTGAGGTATTGGAGCATAATTCACAACTTCCCTTTTCCAACCTAGTGGTTCCCTTGTAATCTAGTGTAATTCCTGATGGCGGAATGGTGCACACTTCAATCTTATCAAAATGATCTGATAAATACACAAACTATAAAATCAAGTAACTTGTGAATCTTGTTCAAGATTGATGTATATGTTGTTACAACCTCAGGGCTTATTTGGTATTAATCATGATGACCTTGCCATTTGAAACTGATAATTGATGGATAGACTCACAGTTGGAGTCTCTACAACTCATCTACGAATTTTTCATGCAACAATTTTCACTGATTTGCATATACTGTAGAGACATAACCATCTGCTAACCTTTACAAGTTTAATGTGTTCCTTTTTGCAGTTTCTATCAATGAAACTTGCGAGAGTGAACCCAAGGCTGGATTTTAATATAGAAGGGCTTCCGGCAAAAGATGTAAGTTCATCAGCGTAGGTTTAGCAATCACTTATGTCTATATGTGTCTCATCTAATCCATCAGAATACTTTATTGATATACAGGTTATTCAATCACGAGCTGGTCCTTCGTCGTCTCTTGGGTTTTCTCCTGATTTCTCTGTGGGTTATCCTTCATTACATCCATCTCAACCTGGACTTCTTCCTGTCACGGGGAGTAACGCTGATGTTATTCGTAGAACTCTCAGTTCCCACTTCACACCGATGCCTAATCAGGTTTTCCTTTTCTTCATCTTTTATAGTTCACACTTTATGTATGTGTGTGGGTATTTTTAGCATCAAATGGTTAATTAATCGGCAGCCTCTGTGAAACCTTTCCCTTTCGTGAACTTGAGCCTTAAGTCTTTTTATTCTTTTATTTAAAGTGTCACCAATGTGAAGAAAAAAAAAAAAGTAATGGGCTGAAGTAAAATTATTGTGCTAATGAACTTGGCTTTAATGCATGATGTGAATGATGTAAAATCTTTTATCTGCTTAACTTCATGAGTCTATGAGGATTACAAATTTACCTTTCGTGTCGATACATTTTGGTTCTAGCTAAATGCATGGGAGGATGAGCTCCACAATGTTGTCCATATGAACTATGGAACCAGTGCTCCTTCTGACAGCCAAGAAGTAAATGGTATTAATCCCTTTTATTAGTGCCCCATGGCCTGTGCTATAGGCCAAATGTTCTCAAATCCGACTAAAATTTATCTAATGCTTTTGCAGGGTCTCAATCACCAGGTCATATGAAAGTAGAACTTTGATCCTTCTCTCAAGGGTCTATGGCTCTATGCTAGGCAGCTCATTATGGCATTTTACCTCATGCATTCCTGAAGGTAGCCAAGGACATGTGAATCAGTCTTTGAAAGATTTTAAGTATAAACAAATGCTGTCACCATTTTCCTACCCAGTTCTTATTGAATAATTGAAGATGTTATTGACCTGGTTTTATAGCTGGGAATATCAGTCACATGGGGCAGTGATTTCATCCTCTTGTTTGATGCATTAGATATATAGAGGGAAATGGAACTCCTTTGATCATGGGAATTATATTACTAATCCTAGTCAGAAGAAAGGTGGATTAGAATGTGTAGATTGATGATGGAAAGTTTTTGTGATATAGGAGTTTATGCTTTATCTAGTAGTATTAGGTGATCTCTTCTGTAATTTGCAGATGGCAGTGAGAAATATTTTGTTCAGTTCAGAGATGTAAGTTGCATTTGTTTATTATGTTTTAAGGGTATAATGTTCTTCAATCTTCTCCATTTTTGGCTTTTCTTTTTCTCAAGAAAGGAAATTGTTTAAAAATACTCTTGGAATAAAATCACTGCCCCCATTTTGTTGATTATTGAAACTGTTCATCCTCACCATGACATCAATGTGCAGGACCAAGTTAGGCATTGGAATTTATTAGAAGATTGATTCCTTTAATAAGCAGATTTTCTTTCATAGAAATCTGCAACACTTCAGAACAATCCTTCTGGATGGCAGGGAGACAAGAAAGCATGGAAAGGTGTCAAATAAACAATGGGAGGTTCTTATCCATTACCTGTCTTGTCCTGCTTTAAATCACATTGAGTATCACATAGAATCCTGGTCCTCCAAAGATCTGAGATGCAAATCTATTATATGATTCTATTTTGATAATGGGTGATAATTAGCCCAATGGAATAAAATTTCTGGCCACCAGCAATGATAAAATATATAAAGATAAGTCAGCTATGAACCGTAACTCCATTTTTTTGGAGCCAGGATTCAGAGTCAAGCTAACATGTGGGAAATGCACATCTTTTATAATGAGAAATGTTAAAGTATTAGGCATTCCAATTACTTAGAAGAAATAAATGTTTATAAATTCTAATATTTATTATTTTCATGTCATCTGTAAGTCAGACAGTTCTACAGCAAAATTGTATTATCCCAACGAAAGCAATATAACCCAACGAAAGCAGTTTTCCATACTTGTTTAATCAATATGTTATTATATTTTTGACTTATACACGGTTGCTACATGAATTTAAACTCAAATTTACTGGATGACATCTCGATAATGGGATTTGGATTTTCGTTTTCAAGAGAAAGATTGGTTGAGGGAACTGTTTTGAAAGATTGGCGATAAGTAACCTTTTGATGTTGTGTCATGTTGATTGCATCCATGTCGTCTGAGTTAAAAGCAATTCCTTCAGAACCCCATCACCAACAGCAACAAAATCTTCTATCGAAAAAGAAGCCATTGTCTTCTGAAACAAGTACTGATTCAGAAGGTAAAGCTCCCGCTACATAAACAAGTTTGGATTGGAAAAACGGGTGTTATTGATGTTAGCCCAACGCTGAGACCTATAATAGATCTTTGATCAGTAAAATGCTTCGGTCTTTTAAATATGCTTCTGGTATCGACATTGTCAATGATGTAGAGGTTTGGTTTTATCCAAATCTCAAATTTGCTGGATGTCATCTCTTAAACGTGACGGTATGAACCGATTGGATTAAAAAGTAATTATAAAATGATATTAAGGATTGTTTTTAGACAACAGTAAAGCCAAATTTGTCTCAATTGAGTTAAACTTCGCCCCAGTCTAAATGAGTGTTTGCTGGTTTGGCTCATAAAGTTGATTGACGATTGCTCTGTACCAACCAGTCTCTGCTAGCAAATAAGATTACAGATTTAGTACAGACCATTTGATAGGGTATGTTTGTAAGGTGTAAAAAATATGGATCCGACTCATGTTACAAGGAGTTTTCATTTTTTTTTTAAATGTGTCTGACATCTATTCGATATATATTCGAACATGGATATCCAAATATAAAGAAAAACATAGAATAAATTGAGCATGTCGTACACATATCCATACCTGACATTCACCCACAAATCCGGATAGCATAGGGCCCAACTGCTCAATATAGCCAATATCCCTATATTGGGGGACGTACTTGCTGTTACAGAGGAATATCTTTGATCCCAAAACTGAACTGAAATTCGAGCATCTTTTTTACATGGTGTAATAACTAGTTGAGGGACTTGGCATCCTCTTTAAGTGTCTTAAAATATTCTCAGCCATCTGCCTCGTACTACCATTCCCATGGTGAAAAGCACTAATCAATGATGCAGGCAGCAACCTATCCTGTGATATATCTGAAGCCGACTTATTTCCACCTTTCACTAGGAATTTTTCTATCATCCAAAATGATTTCTGCCAAAGGCCTTCTTGTCTGTGCTCTTTCACCACATTCAAGATACATTGAATAGCATTTACTTCATTCAACAGGCTCACACTCTTGTCCACATCGACCTTGTCATCCAACAAAGTACATATAGCTGCCATTGAAGCTTCAACTACCTCATCATTCTCATGATCCAGGCAAACCAACAACCTTTCAACAGCTTTAGCATCGATCAAACAAAATGTGTTTTCTGAAGAACAAGCACCTCTATGAACTGGACATAGTACTGGTATATTTCTCCTTTTTGATGAACTGGAAGATAGGAACTTTGGTAGGTTGAACAATTTCTTAAACTTGTTTTTCTTAATTTGTGGAGGCCGTGATAGAATGATCGACTCTAATGAGAGATTCTCCAATCCAATTGCTGACAATCTTTGAACTTCATCACTTGATGTCTTGATGAGCAGTTCTGTGAACACTGATGTGAGGTTGTGAGTTCTTGCTAGGAACAAGATTTGTGGTTCATACAGTGTTGCTGTGAATCTAACAAGAATTCCTACAAGGCCCTCTAAGTAAACAGTTGCATGCCTGCTAGTTCTTGTTCCACTTCTTTGGATTAGAAAGATTTTCTCAAGGATTGTGGGGGCAACATTCTTGTTCAGAAGAGCAAGGTTGAGTGTTAGGTTCTGTTGGGGGAGTTTTGCTAGAAATTTTGCTGAAACTGCCTGCTTCTCTGTAATGTGGTTAGTATTTTCAGTCGGGCTCTCAATTAAATTCTCAGGTTGCCCCCTGGTTTTGCAAAGCCTCTCTGCTAGTGTGTTACCGACATGCGGTGCAAGGGAAATGAGTAGCTTGATTGCTGCAACACCAAGTTGTTCATGTGGGTTATTGATGAGTTCAATGAGTGTGTAGCTTGCTTCAGTCTCATTCACAACTGAGATAATTTTTGCCATTGATTTGGGTGACTTTGTCAGGCATAAGAGAATCCTGATTAGGTTGATGTTGAGCTCATCTGGAGTTGAGTTTTTAAGCATGTAGATAATGTTATAGACAACATAATCTGAGCTTATCTTATGGCCATGAGTATTTACTTGGATTCTGTCATGTTCAACACCAGATTCAAGAATATTTGCAAGTATTGCTGCAGCTTCTTTCTTTGAGTTCATTGGTTCATCATATATCCTACGAGTGAACATCTCTTCAGCCATAATATGAACGATACCAGCTTCAACAAGGATCCTGCCATTTGAATGGTAAGATGAGATTTGTGCTAGAGCCTTAAATGCTGCCTTTCTGAAAATGGTGTTTCCACTGTGCACCATTTTAATGAGACTAGGAGAAGCCCTCTCAGCCACATAGGTTTTGCTGTCATTACCAAGAATGATTTCCCCCAAGTAGCTTGTCATTTCCATCTGCACCTCTTCGGAACCTGTTTATTTATACATGTATCTGTCATCAGCTATGTTACTCGGACTCGGGTGTGAGTGTCGGATACGGGTATGTGTCCGACACCGGTATGTTCAGTTTTTCTAAGTTTTTCCATGTATTTGGAGGGTTTTTGGAGGGTCATATCCCCATACTCATATCTGAATATGTGTAGACACAAGTACTTCAAGAAAAATAAAGAGTCAGAGCAACATAAGTCATCAGCATACTTATGTTAGACTTAGAAACATGTTTGAATTTTATTATCAGACTTGAATCCATCCTTCAGTTAATCTAACTGATATTAATGTTTAGTTTAGAAATAGTTAATCAGCTACAATCATAAAGAAATTTAAGTTACCTTCTGTTAGATGATTTAAAAGAGGTTCCAAGAATCCATATTCTGCCATCTGCTTTATGTTATCTGGAAATCTCTCCAGGTTCTTTAAAATTTCATCTGCTTTTTCTGAAGCAAAGGAATCAACATGACGATTGTATTTAACTCTGATAAGCATCAAAATTGCTCCAGTAGCTGACCCAATTTTTTCACCCAAAGCTTGAGATCTTGAAAGCTCAAGCAAGAATAGCAACGATGCACGCCGAACTGGCTGGTGACTACTTGACAGTAGCTCAATTAATGTTGATATATCCATTATATTACCAATCATTTCCTGCAAAAAATATAAATAAAACAGTGCATATCTCCAGGGAAAATGTTTCTTAACTCTTAAATAATTTGTTCACAGTAAAAGTGCTTAATTCTTATTTAAAATATATCAGAAGGCTGGACATGGGTATTAGAAGTCTTGCTTAACAGAAGTTCCTGCTGAAGATCAGGCTTACTGCATATATATCTGTAATCGGTACGAATATAGACTAGATCATGAACATATATATATATATCCACCTATGGTACTCGGACTCTGTGAGTGTCGGATACCCGTATCTGTCCGACACGATTATGTTCAGTTTTTTTTAAGTTTTTTCATGTATATGAAGGATCATATCCCCATACCCATGTCCGAATATGCGTCGAAAACAGGTATCTTATACGGGTACTTCAAGAAAATGAAAAGTCGGAACAACATAGATATCCACCACTGTCTGCAACATTATGAAGGATATATCATAGATATTCAGGTTAAGCTCTACAATCATGCTATAAAAAATAATCAGGAAATAGTAAGAATCAAACCTTTCCTTCATCATCTTCCTCAGCCAATTGTCGTAATAGTTCCAAAGCCCCACATCTAACATCTCTGTCTTTGTATCCAAGTAACCTAATAAGCAATGGCAATATTCCAACATTAAGTACTTGTACCTTATTATACCGTCTCCTTTTGCAGATATGTTGCAGATCTCTTATTGCCTCTAATATCATACTATCTGAACTAGCCAAAGATAATGCAGTACGGGCAACCTTGATCCTTGCAGCCTCATTCCTATCTTTCCATTCCTCTATCGTTGTCTTTAGAGCAACATTGGTGTTTAAAACTCTGCTTGTTAGCTTCATCCCTGTGGTTGGACAGATGATATCCTCTAGATGACTGAACGTTTCGAACCACTCCGTTATCGCCTTCCTCTCATAGGTTACTCCACTTTCAATGGTAACTGGATCATCCATAATCTGCTTAGTTAATGGACAGAAGAAAGTGTCGTAAAGAGGTTCGATATAGTGAGCCACTTTTGGCAATGTTGTCAAGGATTTGTTTACGTTCTCATCTTGCCATTGGCTTCTTTGACTTGAAGTAATTTTAAGGAAATCAATTAGGCGTGGCATACTCAAAATTTGAGAACTTTCTGTTGAGACAGAGACTTCCACATCCACAGCGTAAAGATCTGATTCTTTTGGCATTTCTGGCATTTGCAATTTTTTAGGTTGCTTAGCTTCAAAGTGGAAATTCTGCATTTCATCAGAAAGAGATCGAATTGCAGTTTCTGCATATTCCTCGCCCTCGAATGTTGCGGATGGAATCAAGCACAAGCTTTCACCTATGTCTTTTATCACCCATTCTAGCTGGGCTTTGATGCTTCCAAGTTCAGTATCTGAGATTGGATGCTTCTCTTTATGGCATTCTCCTACAAGATCTTTTGCTAGATTGACATTCTGGGAAAGAGATTGTAGAATCTCTTTTGTATTTTTTGGGGGATTCTCAGTATATTGCAACTCCATTATTGCTGGAAAAACTCGATAAAGATAGCATCCCACTTCAATAAAGTTTTCCTGCTCTGCTTCTATATATTGTACAGATTCTATGATTGCTGAAATATCTGCCAACAAGGATTCAAAAAGACTAGCAAAGGATGTGTTGTCTATCTGGAAAAAAGAAAAAAGAAAAAAAGATGTTTAATCAATAAAGCTTGGTCAAGCTAAGCCAAGATATAAGTAGTTTCTATATTTCTTGTTATTCAGAAAATAAGGTCAATATGCGTAGTCTAGGATACTGTCAACCAATTTTCAGACAATGTTCATCTATGTTGCTCAGACTCTTTATTTTTCTTGAAATATCCGTGTCCGACATTCGTGTCCGACGCATATTTGGACATGAGTATGGAAAAACTTAGAAAAACTGAACATACTCATATTCGACACTCATACGCGAGTCCGAGTAACATAGATATTCATGAAACAGATGTTGGACCTCATTGTGAACTGATTACTTTGGTAGTTTCATTTATCTCAATCGAACAAATCTTAGAAAGTGCCAATTAGCTTGAGTAATTACATGAAAGATTTAGCATGCTAAGAGTAGAAATCCATCTTCAAAATTCAAGCAGCTGATGCAGTCCATTGTCTCAATATATTCTGCAAGTCTGCTAGTCAGGTTGAAACTTGCAGCCTTTTGTAGATCACATCTGTTTCCTTAAATTCATGATTAAGTTTCAAATTTGATAAAATACTGCATATAATCATTGTTTACCTAAAATATGAACTATACATGAGATGCTTGAGAACTTCACCTTGGTTAAATCATAGGAATCACTCTTATAAATTGGTGATGGTCAGGTCTAGTTTAAGGTTGTTATATTGCTCCGACTCTTCATTTTTTTTTTAAGTACTCGTGTCCGACACATATCCAAACATGGGTATGAGGATATGTTCCTCCAAAGACCCTACAAATACATGGAATTCTTGAAAAAAATTGAACATACCCGTGTCTGACACTCACACCCGAATCCGAGTAACATAGTATGGTTGTACTTTACCACTCTATACATGATTATGAGAGGCTAGCTGATGATATTGGAACAGGGAAATGCTTACAAGCAAGGCAAGGCTTCTTTAAGCAAAGTTTTCCAACTTAAGAAAGCAAAAAATGGAAGTGAAATAGAGAAAGATTTTGAAAAGCTCATACCGACATCAAACCAGAGCTGCAACCTCCAAGGATCCTCCTGGTATTGAGCAAACTTGCAGAACCTGAAGACTTGAGTTGGAGTAGAAGCGGTTGTAAGAAATGAAGTAGCTCATTGAGTCAGTCTTTTCTCTAGGGCTGTTCACTATTCGGTTTTAACCGAATTAACCGACCGAAATTTAATTCGGTTCGGTTAATCGGTTAACCGAATAAAGTTTGGTTCGGTTAACGGTTAAAGGTTTTGAAAAATTTCGGTTTTCGGTTAATTCGGTTCGGTTAAGCGAAAATAACCGAATTATACGAATTAACCGAAATTCTTCAAAACGGCATTATTTTATGCGTTTAGATAATTTTTTTTAAATTAATTTATATATTAATAAATTAATAAATTAATTTTTTTTTTTGATTGGTTGGTTGGACTTGGATGGATAATTTGGATACAAAATCATGTAAAAAAATAGGGTAGCAAAATAAATTTCTTCGGTTAATTCGGAAACCGACCGAATTAACCGAAATAATTTCAATCCGGTTAATTAACCGAACTAACTATTCGGTCCGGTTAATGGTTAATAGAAAAATAATTTCGGTTAATTCGATTATGGGTAATTCGATTCGATTATTAACCGAATAAACACCCCTACTTTTCTCCATGGTTGTTCAGTAATAAATATATATTATATATGTTTATCATGTCATCATCCTGAAAGTACCAATTTTAATTTCTTGATATCAAAAGTCAAAACTCTCTCTTTCTCTCTGTTTATATTCTATACATAATCATGTATGTATATCTAT
Source organism: Fremontodendron californicum (assembly GCA_030761205.1). Classification (NCBI taxonomy): domain Eukaryota; kingdom Viridiplantae; phylum Streptophyta; class Magnoliopsida; order Malvales; family Malvaceae; genus Fremontodendron; species Fremontodendron californicum. Next base: position 27,469,485 of record JAULJL010000013.1, read on the forward strand.
ATGTACTTCATGTATATCTCTATATGTACTTCATGCATATACATATGGATTTGATGAAACAAAACTTTTTGTTTGACAGAGGAAACAAAAGATTATGAACACAGCAAGACAAGAGTTGTCAGCTCTAGGACTAGACATTGGTGTTGAAGAATTGAACATGTGTTTAATATATATATATATATATATATATATATTTTTTTTTTTTTAAGGTTTCTTTGAGAAGCAAAGCTAGCCTTGTTCTTTGGAGGCAGCTCAAATTTATTTTATCTGCTTCATTTCAGTTCTCATCCATGCATAGTACTTGACATTGGTACACAAATTTTGTATTCCCACCTATGCATACTAAGAAACTGCTTCTCGGATTTGGAATGAGCGTCGGATATGGGTAGGTATCTCACACAGGTATATTCAATTTTTTTTAAGTTTTTTCATATATTTAGAAGATCATACTTTATACCCATATTCGAATATGTATCAAATACAAGTGCCAGATACGGGTTAAGAAAATAAAGAGTCCGGATAATATAGCCGGGAGGGAGACAAAGAGATAAACAAATCATTAAACCAAATGCTCTGACGTGAGTTTAAAAAGGGTCCTACTACTTGCAATTAAATTAAAATTCAATGAGATATAGTACTTTTTTTTTCCTCCAAACTAAAGATTCATCCCTTTTAGGGTTTGAATTTTAGCTTAGACTGTTTCTTTGTTGATATCTTAGACCTATAGAATTTGCTAACTTGTTATTTTGGGATGAATGAAACTTTTGTTTAATTTAATTGAAGGTATAATTGGTCCAATTTCCTCTTGGCTTGTGGACTTGGTATGTGAGGGGTAAGACTTATCTTTCTGAACATCAATGAAAAGATAATTAGGAGTAGTTGGCTTGTTACATCTTCTTTGCTTTTTCTAACATATAGTATGATTAACTTTTTAATCTATCTTTACTTTATCAAGTTGGATTATTACATGTAAAACATTTGACGGATTCATAATTGTTCAGCAGTTTCAAATAAAATAAACATTTGGTTTCCAGCCATCAAGCTTACTAGCTCCAAGCAGCAGGATATATATAGATAAGTAAATGCTAAATAGAAGTAAAAAAAAATAATGAAACCTTTTGCAATTCTACTGTTTATTCTTTGTCTCTCCAACACTCTCTGAAACATTACTTAGGCACCGAAAAAGCCGAAGATCAAATTCCAATACCTTCTGACATCTTTTATCTTTACACACCTTTCTACTTGATAATTTTCAGAGATCTACTGAACTTCATTTTCAAAGAACATTGACATAACCAGTAACATTAAACTAGTTAAATCAACATGATAAGGGCAAGAAATCAGCCTTCATGTGAATGCAAATTTTTATTATTATTATTTTTCATATAGTAGTATTTTTAGGTGAAGAAAATTAAAAATTTATTGTAATTTTTTAAACTTCTACTTTCTTTTTTTGTGATTTTATATTTTGATAGTTAAGTTAGAAGTAAGAAGGAAAGATTAGAATTTATGATATGTAATTTTTTAAAATTTTAAGGCTATTGCTAGTTAATTTCAAGGTTGTTTCTTTCTCTCTCCCTCCAGTTTCTTCTATTTTTCTCTTTTTCCTTTTTCTTTTGATTTTCATATGTTTTTCTTTTTTTCTTTTTTTGGCATTCCTTTTTCTTGTACACTCTTAGTCTCTTCCCTTTTTATCTAATGTTTTATTTTTTTTCAATTTCTCTTTTTTAAGAAAACCTTTTCTTTTATCTTTTCATCCTTTCATTTTCATTTGTTCCCTCTTATCTTCTTTTTTTCAATTTTTGCCTTTCTTACTCATTTTGTTAATTTTTTCTATTTTTTTTTTTTTCATTTTCATTATGCTTTCCTTCAAATATAGTTTTTTTTATTGTCAAATGACTTTTTTTCTTTTCTGACCATATTATCCTCAAATGAATTAAATATTTTCTTATGGGAAATGTTTTTATCTAATATTTGAAAATTTTGGTTTCAACTTTCAATGCATGTTAGGAGGCTAGTTTTGCATTGCTGTTGTAAAAAGCTTGGATTGAAAAAAATGTGTTTAAAAAGTATGGTTTAAATTTTTTTAAGTGTTTAGCATTACTGTGAAAAAATATTATAAGAAATTGAAATGTCAAAACAAAGATATGTTTAAAATAATAAAAGTATAGAGATTTGAAGATAATAAAATCATATTATCCAAAAGTCAACTTTTAAAGCCCAAAAGTTATATTTTTTTACTTTTTAATTTGGCTTTTCAAACCATAATTTTAACAGCAAAAGCCAATTTTTTTTTTATCTGTTTAACATTGCGTTTGAGATGAAAAGCAATTTTTGATTTCAAAAGTTATGCCAAAAACAATGCTAAACAATACCATAGTTTATGAAAAATTATCTCGTCCACTCTTAATAAAATTTTTACATTTCACAAACGAGATTAATAAAATGACATATACCCTTAAAATATATTAAAAATAAAAATAAAAATGAGACATATAAAAATCTCTTTAACTTCGTTTGTAAAATTAAAAAACAAACTCTACCGTTAATGTAATAATGCTTCCAATGTATAGCAAAGCATTAGCAAAGAGAGAGTATCCTAAGAAGCAACATTATTAATTACGAGATAAAAAAGAAAAAGGTAGCCTACAAGAAAAGAAGTCCTTACTAAATCAACCCAAAGTTGATACTAAAAAGTACAAATATTGAATAAACAAACATGTTTAAAATAAAAGGATTGGTTAGCCACAGCCAACCAATTTTCATCATGAAAATGATTGATACTAACAACTAAAGTCAGCAATAGAAGTTCATTATCTTAAAAAAAACAAATAAATAAATTTTAACCCTTTTTATTATAAGAAGAAACTTTGTTTTAATTCAAGGAACAACAACCATTCTAAGTTTCTACAATTCTAGAAAACTCTGTTAGAAGTGAAATATACAACAAAGAACAAAGAACACACCAATGATCCATCCCTGTAATAACTTCCAAGAGCCTGGCTAACAATGGAAAGACCAGATTCCATGCCTGCTATGATTTGTTGCTCTCATGATTGCTAAAATACTGATGGATCCACATGCTTGATTCAACTTTTCCATTCTTGGTCTGGATCGATTCCTCAACCAGTTCTGTACAGCTTAATTCAAGACCGTCAGAGCTGTTCTTCGCTATTTATTTCTTCGAATCCTTTAAAATAATAGTGAATCAACGCCCCCAACTTCGACCACGGGGCAATAAATTTGAAGGAAATCTCCAGCCAATTGTTTATTTTTGTATAACAATATGTACAAAGTACCCACACAGGATAATGATTGTTGTTGGCACCCTACTCTTTGAGATATTCAATTCTGAGCTTACCCCTTAGTTGGGTTCAAAGAGAGCTTTGCCTCTTCACAATCTCATGTCCTTGGGGAAAGAATATATGATTGCCATCATATGTTGCTCAATGACAGATAAGAGGAAATTGAGTTTAAGAAGAAAACCGTGAAGCGCATCTGGATCAGGCTAGTTGAAGAAATAGGGAGATTCCAGAACCTCTCTGAGATCGAAGTCTCCTCGCTCCGGTAATGGCGGAAAGTTTAATGAAGGGAAGGAGTTCTGAAAGCTTTCCAACAACTGTAAGCACAAATTAAACCATCATCCAATCAGCTGAAAACATAACCCAGCAAATGCAACAAATGTATATTTCAGTTTGAGAAATTTGTTTTCCTCCATCTATCAAAAGACTATGTTGCTCCAACTCTTCATCTTTCTTGAAGCACTCATGTTAGACACCCGTGTCCAACGCATATCCGGATATGAGTATGGAGATATGATCCTCCAAGGACCCTCCAAATACATGGAAATCATGAAAAAAAATTGAAAATACCCGTATCTGACACTCACATCTGAGTCCGAGTAACATAGATCAAAGATATTCGAGAATTCCAATAATGACACTTAAGATAAACAAGACTCTTCATGTTATATACACAAATTTAAATAACCAGTTTGCAGATATTCAATATCAGTCCAACATAAGGGTAGCCCTATGTTATGTTACTCCGACTCTTTATTTTTCTTGACGTACCCCGTGTCCGACGCATATCCAGACATGGGTATGGGGATATGATCCCCAAGGACCCTCCAAATACATGGAAAAACTTAGAATAAATCAAACATTACCCGTATCCGACACTCACACTCGAGTTTGAGTAACATAACTTTAACTCTTTCCTTTTTTCTTTGGTTTAACTTGGATTTGGCAGATAGACTACACATTTCACAAGGAAAGCCTCTAAAAATAACCCCAGCAAGCATTCTCTTCAATATAAATTATGATACAGACTCTAGAGTCAAAGATACATTACATTCTCTAATATCGGTGCCTCATAGAGTTGAACGAACTTTTCTCTTAGTATCCTGTTCATTTCATCAACATCGCATGCATGTGTCCAGTATGAATCATGGACACCTGTGACGACATTAGCATCGAATTTAGACTTCATCAGATAGACAAAGATATGAACGCATGCATGCACTAAAAATCACACAGGAAAAAATTCACTGCACACACCTGCGAAATTCAAGCCTGCCTTTTTACAAGCAACAGCAGTCATCATCATATGGGAGCCATCAAGGGAGTGAACAAAATTTGGGGGAAATGCTGTTCTCTGCCGCTTAACCATGACCTACAATCACAGTTTTAGCAGCCTTGAAAGTAAGGTATGCGTGGCAACATAGCAAATGGGATACGAATATGAGAAACATAAAATTGCACGATCGATAGTGATTATGAAAATGGTTTCTTGCCATGGACATATAATCTAATGAGTTACTTTTTTTTTATGCAACAACAGATGAAGAATCAATCTTAAAATATTTGGCAACCTTTTTTTGGCTAAATAATAATACTCAGCAACCCTAAAGGGCACAGATAAAGAAAGAAAATTACCTTGTCAGTTTCTCGTTGTAGTGTCAACACCTGAAGGGAAGTTTTTATCTGCATCAAATTAAACACATCAGAATGTTTTAATGCTTTCTTTCATTTTTGCATGGTACAAAACAAAGATATTGCCCATTTTAAAGTTACATAAACGTCTTAGACAATTACAAGATGCCGTCCTAATTGCCGGTAAGGCTGTACAACTGGAAGACCAAGAGGAGTGACCCAACGCACCGGCTGATTCTCAGAAGCTATAACCTGTTTATATTCAGTCTGTCAGCATCTAGAAGTATGCTAGAAGAAATATTGGAAAATATCCCATGCTTTGTGCAATGAGCGAGTGTATCACACAGAAATTAAGACAGAAAGCTAAATGTACAACAAAAAGTTTCTCACTTCACCAAACTCCTAACACGACACGTATAAGCATGTGAAAAGGAAGTCATAAAACATATTAGTAGGGTGTCACCAACTAAATTAGATATATTTAAATAAAGAGGATTTTCATTCTGAATTATATAATTAATCTCACCAGAAGCTGTCACCAATGTTAGCCAATATAAAGATTTTCATACATTCCCTAAACTACTTTAGTATCAGTTCGATGAACATTAAGTACTTAGGTTTTGAAGTCTAGAATACAAGTGCCAAACAAATGAACAAAACATGATAGATTAAAATCTATGAAATTGCTTTTCTAAGCCTAATCAAATTTCTGAATCCCTAAAACAAATTAGCCCACAAAATAAAATCATGAAACCCAAACTCTAAGACTTCAAAGGACAATCTTTACTTCCTATTTTTCTTTGAATCTAGTTTTCTGGCCTTCTTGCATGTGGGATACATTCATAAATCTGTTTGTAGAAGAGCCATTTGCTAACTTCAGAACTATTTATTACCAGCATTCAGAATTAAATAAGTACCAAAAGAAAACATTACATCAATAAATGACAGACCTTTGCACATTCACCAAGCCAACCCATGATACTTCTTGCAGCTTGAAACATCTCTCCCAGGGCAGTCAAGGTGGTCTGAACATACAAGAAAATGATCAAGTTAAACCTCAATCGGACAGTGATACATACATGCATGTACACACAAAACAATTCCTCACTCTTGCTGCATAGCAAGATGCAATAAAAAGCTCTTTTTCATCTGCAATAGCACATCGCTCCTTCAACCTTCTCTTGATCTGGTCACGTGCACCAACATAAGTAACACCATACACGGAGGTCATCACAGTCTGCTTCACTAATTTCCGGTCAACCTAAAGATTTGAAATAGCGAAGGTAAAATATCAGTAATAAGATACACAAGTGTGAGCTATGAAATTCCTGTCATCAGGAACTAACCACCTAAGTATATGCATTCCAATTTCAGTTGGCCAAATATAAAAATTAGATAATTGAAGAATTCCCAGCACCTATTAGTATAACTTTTTTCGCAGATTCTACTCTTCTCATTCAACAGAAGGAAATGAAACAAACCTGATTGATTAAAAGCCGAGCATGCAATGCATTAGGATTTGTTTCAGGATCTTCCTCTGCATCTCTCCTCATAATATCAAGAACTCTGCACCAGAATAGCAAATTGATTTAGATAGGTAAATGAGAGAATATTGCTTTTGGTAAACTCAACATTCCAAGACGATTTTTATACAAATTCTGAAGAGCTAAAGAAACCAGGCAAAAACATTTATCCTATCAAGTAAAATGAGCAACTCATTCACTTAGTTGGACCAGACTGTTTACAGAAATATATGGATCTGTGAATTCATGATACAACTTGTACAATTCATTAATGTGCATTCCTCTAAGTTGCCAGAAATGGACTCTTCCTTTGCACTCAAATGTCAGTAATTTAACGCAGTTTAAAGCAAAAGTGTAAAGCATCGTTATCAGAATCACGATTGCAGTTTATGTTTTGAATCTTTTCCAACAGCATTTCAGCTAAAATTTCCAAATTCCCAAATAGAATGATTTTAAGGACAAATTGATGTCCCAGCACCAAACTGTACTGCACAGAGAGATATTAATGTAGGACATATGCTAGTCTACCTGCTTCGAATTTATGGAGGGCAATGGTTGGAGAAACTTGGGATTTTAGGTTAAAGGACCATGATCTTAGCCTTTGGCATTCAAAGAGGTAAGAATGATCTAACCCCAGCTATTGAAGCCTTGTTAGTTAGCATTTACATATAAACCAAAATTGTTGAGTCTCCTGCCCCTGCATGGGTGGTGGAGAGAACTAGAGAGAGGAAGTTATAATTACCGGCCAGCAATTCCTGAATAGACATCAGCTGGTTTGTCTCCTGCAACAAGATTCACTGCAGCTGCTCCCAACTGAAAGCCAAAGCAGTTCAATTAACATACCAAAGAAAGAAAAGTTATTCATGCATATTTAAGCAAATTTAGTCAATCATATAAATATTTCATTCATGTTGCACATTCAGTTAAGATGGAGAAAAGCAGACTACCGTAATTAATAAAATTTTAATGTCTTTTGACTTGCTATGAGTGAAGAAACCATTCTATAAAAAAAGTGAGAAGGAAGAGATACCCTGGATATCAAAAAAACCACATTCAAGAATCAATAAGTGACATGTATGGATGTAGTTGAACATTTTCTCCCTTCTAACCCCTGTTGTAGACCCTTTAAATCTCTTTTCCTCTATAGCCATACCCTAAATCTTGATTGGATCTTTCCTTTAAATTCTAATTAACAATAAATTTAAGAGCATAATTGAATTATTGGAATGAATCAATAGCTAATGCTTTCTGCTTTTAGTAAAAGAAAAACAATTTGAGACATCCAAATTTGGTAAAGCTGGATAAAAACATCCTTATGAAATATGACAAAGAGAAAAGCGCATTACCTTATCCCTTCCTAGGGCAGCATAGTGTTGTAAACCATTGCATGAACCATCCTTGCAGGAGATTAAGACATAAAAACCCAATATTATGCTTCAGACAATTGAAATATGATGAAATGAAACACTAAAAGCTGGGTTCATCAAATGATGGTCAACACCATAAAAAACGGCAATAATGGCAATATAATCACATAAATTACGGCATACTTCTTGTAGCTACCAGTATCAATCAATGGCATGAAGCAAACAGTCTCATCTTCCAACACAGAGATAGTATCGCAACAAATCCTAGATAGAGGTTATTGCATCCTCAAAAGGAAAAAACCTCCAAAGTCTCTAGAGTAGGTGATAACTCTATAAAATAGAGTTATTTTATCCTATTTTGTGCTTTTAAAATAGCTAAGTCCTTGTAGTTTAAACTATTTATTAAATATTTTTAGTTATTTTTATTTATTTTTAAAGTTGTTTTATTTATTTATTTTATGTTTAATTTTAGTTATTAATTTAATGTCTTTTGTAGTTTTGTAGAGTCCTAAAGCTAGAATGAGAGACTCAACTCATATATGGAAAATCCAAGCTGGAAGCAGTTACTTGGCCACAAAGTTTTCCTTCTTCAAGCTTTTAAGAGCTCTATAAATAGGAACCATTAGGACTTATTTTTTTAGACTTTCTTAGTTCTTAGCTTGAATTTTCTGAAGAAGAGAGCAGCCATCACAATCTTGCAAGGAGCTAAGAGCAGTTTTGGATACTAGAAGACTGAAGATCTGACAACCTTTAATTTTCTCTTTTTCCTTAATCTTCTTTTATTCTTTTCTAATTTTATATTGGTGAAACTCCTTTGCTTATTGTTTTCAATGTTGAGCATGAACTAAATACTTTTTTTAGGATTGCAAAGGAACTCAACACATAGTTTGGATTATTTTACTCTCTAGTTTGATTTAATAATATTTGAGTTGTTTATTCAATCTTATGCTTAATGCTTTTAATTGCTTGATCACCAATAAAATTGATTTGGTAACCTAAATACAACTAGACATAGGGAGTTTAGTGTTAGACATGGATTGAATAACACATGTTTCATATTCATTTATTATGATGAATTGATTTGCATGTAGGGTAGAAATATACTTACGTGTCATGTGTAATCAATTTTAGAGTCTAAGCTTAATGAGTTCTTCTTTAATTCAATTATCATAGACATATAGTTAATTGGTTAAGAGAGATATTTTTATAAGACCATCGACAGATACTTATAAATAGATTAGAACTCTATGTTAACAACTCAAAGTCATTAATCAAGTTAAGAGAGTAGGAGACGTTCAAGCGAAGTGTTGAGGGAAATTGTAATCCTAAGTTTTTCTCCATTGAATTAAATCCCAATTTTTATTTGTTTTCTTTGTTTATTAATTTCTTTAATTTAGTTTCAACTTACAAACCTTTTAATTAATTATTTGGATAAGAGTAAGTTGTTTTAATTTTAGTATTTAACGAATTTAATAGCAATTCCTCGTGGATTCGACACTCTACTTCCACTCAAAAACTTGTTGTCAGGTTTAACTATGCAAGTGCACATATCGCAAACAAGTAATAGAGTGGAAGTAGAGTGTCGAATAAAATACGGCATACTTCTAGTAGCTACCAGTATCAATCAATGGCATGAAGCAAACAGTCTCATCTTCCAACACAGAGATAGTATCGCAACAAATCCTAGATAGAGGTTATTGCATCCTCAAAAGGAAAAAACCGCCAAAGTCTCTAGAGTAGGCATGCACACACACAGGTGTTTGTGTGTATATATATGTATGTATGTTGGTTTCCATAAACATTTGACTTATCATCCGAAGAACTAGCAGATAAATAAGAAATTTAGTATCTACCTTTTCAATTTTCTAGGGGAAAAAATACCTGGTGAACAGGCATGTACGAAATGGTAGTCTCCGGAGCAGAGCTTCTCAATGCTTCAGTGAGATTAATACATGCTGCCAAGCATTGGAAAGGGTCCTCTGCACTCAACCACCAGCGCCTTCCTTCAATTGGTCTGTCTGCTGAATCAAAGATATCATCCAAATGATTCTCTGTAAATGCTATTCGACCCTCATAGGACAACTTGTCCACTCCTCCCGCATATAAATTTGCCAAATGTATCTTCAGCCAGCGTAAGCCTGACTTCCCAAGGGGGCGTCCCTCTGCAAACTCCAAGACACCTCGACATAGATCAGAGCCAAGATGATTTAGATATGGGTGCATAGGGTATGCTCGGCCTCGAAAATCAAGGTTGTGTGGGTAGTAGAAGCCATCCTCAGCCTTCATCTTTCGAGCCACCTATCTCCAATAGAAAAAAGTTAATACGCAATATATTAGAACATGATATGACACTAAGTAGATGTCACTGATTAAGGCAGCTTCTTACAGTAAGTTTAAGTTCAACATCACACCGCTGTGAATGCCTTTCATTATTCTCCTTTTTGACAGCTTTTACCTTCCACTTCCATTTCCGAATTTCTGCTTCATCTTCAGTGTCTGGCTCCTCAGGCAGAGGAACCTGTTTAAAATTTAAGAAATAAAAAGTGATGGAAGATCATTAACTTGAAAATAACAAAGAACAGCATTGCGGATATTAATATTCAAGCAGGCAGCAATAAAACAATAGACTTCACAACAAAACGAATGAATCTCTCCTTCAGAAAACGAAAAATAATGAACAAAAAAAGAACATAAACCAGCAAAAGAAAATCAAATTCTGCTTATTTTGTATGTACCCACATCTTCACGGTCAACCAAGTCTGCGATACGGCCTCCATTAGCCCATATTCTGTCTACTACACCAAGAACCCTTTTATTTATCCTCCATTTGGTATTTCCTAGTGTATCCAGTGCCTGATGCACAAGAAATAAAAGAATCATTGGAACAATGCAGAGAGGCTATATTGAACAGTGATATAAAGTTGGTGAGTGACAACAATTTATCGAGCTTGTTCTCATATTAAAAGAACGTAAAGAACGAATTGCCAACACTAAAAAGTGCACAGCATAGAGATAAAACAATATAAATCTCAAGGATTTCAAACCTCAAAAACAGGCTCTAATTGTTTCCTTGGAGTTCTTTTAACAGTTTCGCGTTGTTGTTTTGCTCCATGTGTCCGCATGACATATGATGGTAAAAACAAATATGCACCTCGGTCATACCTGCCAAAATATCACAAAATTCATCAGAGATAAACCCAGTTGATAGGAACTGAACAAGTGAAAAATATATATAGCTGTTTCAAGCTGAGATATGAAGATAATTAAATAAGCTGGAATAAGTTCGAACCAAGCTGTGAATATATCTGAATTGATAGGGGGAAATCAATAGAAGCGGAGGGAAATAAACTGTTCAAAGATAGAACATTGAGTACATACCCTGTCCAGTTTTGAGGAGGCACTAACATTGGCATATAAGGAATGACCATGTGCTTAGCCTGGTTGCACAAGCAGAGATTAGTTCATCCATATACTTCAAGAATAGAAATTTATTCAAGGGGGAAACTGTAATGAATGGAATGCCTGTTAAGCGCCATTAGTTATTCCACTTACAGTTTTCTCAAGTCCTTTGCGAACTAGTGGATCACATTCAATAACACCATATCTCCTACTGCCTTTGCTGATGAAGGATAAACACAAAAATAAATACTCTGATGTGAGTTATGAGTGAATGAGGAAGAAGTCAAAAGTGAGAGAGAGAGAGAGCAAATCAAATATAGATGTAGTTACTTTCCATCTTTGCTGACAGTTTTTAAAGCATGTACAAATGCAGGGCGAATATCAGGTGGGCTATCTCCTAACTGATCAACTGGTGGTTGTATGTAGGCTTTTTCCATCAATAACTGAATCAGACGGCAGCCAACCTACAATCGGCAACACCATGATATAACATTATGAACAGACAAAAACCAGAATAGATTTTTTCAACTGCAAAAATCACATACCTTAACTTGTGCCTCCTGACCCCAAGGCTTTGATGTATCATGCCCCTTCACTATTTCCCTCACCTGATGCACCTTTTGCTTTTTCATCAACTGAGTGACCTTTTTCCTCAGCTTTTCCTGGTCTTTGACCAGTTTCTCTAGTTCATTGGTCACAGGGTCAGATTCAGTATCAGGGTTTTTATCTGTTGCGTTCTTTCTCTTTGTCTTATCCAAGAACTTCTGTATCCTGGCCTGATCCACACAGGAAATAAGTTCTCATCAAGATATAGCAAAAATGCTCCTTAGTATAAGGCAAAAATCTATGATATAAATCTAAAATAAGCAGCTCTATCTTGCTTCTTTCAGCAAAAAAAACAGGGAAAAAAATGTCAATCCGTTGAAGAGAACCCAAAACTTCATAGTTTCGTCCCCAGCTTGCTTTGACAATAATCAATTCCTCTAATAAAAAACCTTAAAGGGAAAATAATGCAAAGTACATATTGCTCTGGAGAGATGTGCTTTGTCCACCATACTTAAAGTTGCCTGAATCTATATCTGATAACTCGTATAATTATATAGTTTTTAGTTATGTTTTATTAATGTTTTGTGTCAAATACGAGTTATTATTGTTTAGTCTAATTGTGTTTATGATCTTGTATATTTTTATGTATTTTGGTGTTTTTCACAAGTTTCTTTGAGTGATTTCAGATTACTAGAATTAAGGGCAAATCCAGTTCAGTTTCAGTTCCGACACCTTTTTCCATATCAGCTATATCTCGAGTTTCACTGAAGCAATAAGGCTGAAATTTGTAGCCATGCAAAGCTAAGAGGCATATCTATCTTTTTCATGTTTTACACTTCTTAAAACGGAGTCGTTTTCCCTAGCGAAATCGACCATCAAGTTGGCTGATGTGCAATGATGTCTGTGCTGACATGTTTTCGTATTATGCCCGTATCTTCTTATCCACATCAGAAAATGAGCTGATTCCAATGGCTATGGTTCCGTAACTGATAGGGGAACCTTTGTCTAGAAGACCATGTGATCCGATCAGGCCTCCAATATTGAATAAATCGACCATCAAGGTGGCTGATGTGTAATGACATCTGTGCTGACATGTTTTCGTATTTTGCCCATATCTGCTTAACCACATCAGCAAATGAGCTGATTCCAACGGCTATGGTTCCGTAACTGATAGGGGAACCTTTTTCTAGAAGACCATGTGATCAGATCAGGCCTCCAATATTGACGAAATCGACCATCAAGTTGGCTGATCAAAATCGTCATATACCTACCTTTGAAATTTGTAAAGCTTGTCTCTTGTCATTTAGCCCTCCAAAATGTGTATAAATAGAGGGCCTTGGATGATTGTAAGGGATCATATTGTACATAGGTAGGATATTAGCCATTTTAATAAAATTCTCTAAGTTTTCTTCTTCTTTCTTTTCTCTAGTTTTCTTTTTCTTTAGAGAGAGCAAGAGGTTGGATAATTAATATTCTTCCTCTTCTTCTTTCTTTCTTTTATTTTCTTCTTAGATTTTCTTTAATTTTATGTTTATGTTTACAATGCCTATGCTAGGCTAAACTTCTATTTGGTTAAGGGTGATTTCAAAGCCCTAGACATGTTTTGTGATTGATTTTCAGATTCTATCTATCATTAATTTTCTATCAAAGTTGCTTATGTTCTTCTACAAGAATTGTTCATGATGTTGTCTTGATTTATTTAGGTGTACAACTAGATAGATCTTGATAATTATCTATTGCTAGTCTAGGAGTCTTGATCCGTGTAATTGTCTTGATTTCCTATTCATAAGTGGCAATTTGTGATTAATGATTATGGTCAAGTTTTCAATAATTGCAAAGTGGAACATAACCTAAGTTGAACAATCCGAGCTTATGTGTTTGTTGCTTAGATCAACCTATCTTTCTCATCATAAAGCTGCCATTAAATTGAATTTAGAGAGCTTATTCTAGGTTGTTTAATGGTTAGAGATTAAATAGAGAGCTTGTTCTATTTAACGACAAACTAAGGAAAGATTGGGATAACAGAGCTTGTTGTTATCTACGGTTGTTAACTTTGATAGTTGGTTGATATTGATAGATCTGAAATTGATTCTTAATGATGTCTAGTGGTGGAGAATGAAACCTTAACCATATTTTTCATATTTGATTCTTCTTACTTACTTGTTTTCTTACTTTTCTAGTTTGCTTATTTTTAAAAGTATATTTATTTTTATTGGCTGGTTATACCGCCTAATTTGTATATTAACTTTGTTTTATTTTTATTGGCTGGTTATACCGCCTAATTTAGTATATATATTTTTATTGGCTGGTTATACCGCCTAATTTAGTATATATATTTTTATTGGCTGGTTATACCGTCTTGCATCTTATTCTTATTATTTACTTTAGTTTAAATCTGGCTTCAAAAACCCCTTTTCTTTTATTATTTTCTTTGAACGTAAGTTATAAACTAATAACTCATAGATTAAAACCCAATCCCTGAGGACTCGACCCTTGCTAATCATTATACTTACAATTGATCTTTTTAGTGCAAGGTTAAATAAGATACACTCTTTTGGGTGCATCAAATTTTTGGCGCCGTTGCCGGGGATTGTTTTCTTTAGTTTATTTGTTACTTGGTTTATTCTTATTTTCAGTTCTAATGAGTTTTATTTTCTTGTACATACGGGTTTTTCTGATCAAATTTTGAAAAAAAAAAATATAAAAAAAAAAAAAACGATGGAGTTGAGCAATCTAACACTTGAAGAGTTGGTGGCATACATGAACATGGAGAATCAACAAGCCAATCTCACCTTCCTAGTTCAACAATTGGCCATGGGAGGATGTCAAGGCCATCAAGTGTTCCAAGACCAACAGTATGATCATTACTCAAACACTTACCATGAGGGATGGTGGGATCATACTAATTATGGCTACTCAGAAAATTACCAAGAAGTAGATCCTTATGCCAATTACACTCATCCATCTAGCTTCAATCAATCATGGTCTCAAGAACCAGATCTTCTTCAACCACCACATATGACTCAAAACTCAGGTACTTCTTTAGAAGATCTTGTCGATTCTCTTGTTACTAATACTTTGCAATTTCAACAGGAAACAAGGGCAAGTATCCAGAGTTTGGAAAGGCAAATGAGCCTATTGGCTAGTAGTATGGTGGTATGGGTAGCACAAAGATCTGAAGAACTCTCTGCCCAAACGATGATTAACCCAAAGGAGAATGCTACTATTGTGACCTTGAGGAATGAGGAACAAGATGAGGATGAGACAAAATTAGAGATGAATTCTATTCTTGAGGATAATGAAGCCAATGATCCAAATAAGAGTATTTCAGCACCTGAGGTAACGTTTGAGATTCCAATTTTTACTAATGTTTCTTCTCCACCTTTTCCTAGTAGATTCGCAAAGTTCAAGGAGGAAGAACATGAACAAAACATGCTGGAAACCTTAAACAGTTTGTTTGTGGATGCCATTCAACAAGTACCAACATATGCTCCATTCCTCGATGAGATATGCACCACAAAGGATGATGGAATAATACTTGTAATGGAGAATGCATCCAGTTTTGTGCAAAGAAAGCTTCCTATCAAACGTTCAAATTTGGGAAGTTTCATGTATGAGCCTAACAAGCCTAAAAAGCCAAGAAGGGGTGTTGGTTAGGTTGGACAACTTAAATCAGTACTAATTGGGAAGGCAGTCCAATTAATGAAGAAATTACCAACCTGCCATACTCAGATTTGCTTTCTTTTCCTTTTCCTTTTATTATTTTTTATTGTTTTTATTTATTTATTTTTATGTTTATTTGTTTAGTAATTTAGGATTTTATTTAGAGTTTTTTGTTTTTGAGTCTTTTTAGGTTGTTTTTCTTTCTGATCCTTGTTTTTAAAATAACTAGATGTAAATATAATTTTTATTTTATTTTTTTTAACCCCGGTTAAATGGCGGATAACGGTACTCCGTGATTATTTAAATCGGTTCCATCAGCTACCCACAAAACTGATATTGTATATAAATTTCTCTTCCAATTTCTCTTTCAATTTTTTTTTTCATTCTTTTTTTTCAGGATGGATGATATTCTCACAAGATTGCAGAAACGATTTCCTCCTTTTCCTCGAAATATTTTACTGAAGCTTTACCAAGTTCGACTTGAGAGATTAAGAATGCTTATGCACAAAGGGATTCCTGACGACATACGTTGGCTAATTGAAGCCAAGGTACGTGAAGATGAATATCTTCCTGTTTTGCATTTACCAGGTACAGGTAGAAGCACTTTTGCAAAGAAGCGACGAGCAAAGCGCATGAGTTCAAATTGCCACAAATGTGCACGATGGACGTGTAACGGTAAATGTCGTTCTATTGGGATTCCGTCCTCTAATCGAGATGATAAAATTGAATTCATTAAGGATGGACTGAGTAAGGAGAATTTGGGTAATATCCAACTTTCTCTTGAGACGCATCCTAGTGGAGACGTACAAAGAGAAATTCTTGATTTATGGCCGCAATTCCAAAGGGAATGGCAACATCTTGGGAATCTGATGTTAAAAGACCCTGTTTGCCAGCTTGTAAGAAAACTGGATGGGAAGCATATCCTCGACTCATAGAAGGCGTTTAAGCCGTTTCTGGACGTAAAACCAGAGGAAGATGTGAGCCACAATCACAACTACAATAAATGCTTCTCAGCTTTTGGTTTG
The DNA here is from genome assembly GCA_030761205.1 of Fremontodendron californicum. NCBI lineage: Eukaryota > Viridiplantae > Streptophyta > Magnoliopsida > Malvales > Malvaceae > Fremontodendron > Fremontodendron californicum. The sequence continues at coordinate 27,485,942 of JAULJL010000013.1, forward strand.
ATTTGCAATAACTTTATTTTGTTTTAATTTACGTGTTGTTCGATTTGTGTAATTATTCTCGTTTTTTTTATTTGTCTTTTACGGTTGATTTTTTCTTCTCTTTTTGATTTTCTTCCTGAAATCACGCAAAAATCTTTTGTTAAGTTAACATTTTCTTCTGACAGGTCAGATACACTTTCGGTGACATTATTACTCTTGTCTGATTCACTACTCAGTCCTCTATATATTACACCATGTACTCATTCTCTTTCAGGCACTCGAAAAAAAAAAAGAAAAAAAAAATGGAAAGTACTTCGTCCCAACGCATTAAAAAAATTTGTGTTTTTGGAGGTGCTTATCCAGGGAAAAATAACATATTCGCTGATGAAGCCATAAGAGTTGGAGTAATACTTGCCCAACAAAAGATCCAGTTGATTTATGGAGGCGGTAGTACGGGTTTAATGGGAGCAGTCGCTACAGCAGCACACACCGGAGGAAGTCCAGTTCTAGGAATCGTGCCAAAACTATTCACAAGTTTTTGTGGACCTACCGTGGGTAAGGAAATACAAGTCTGGAGTGTCCCTGAACGGATAACAATCATGTACCATTCTGCCGATGCATTCATTGCTTTACCAGGAGGTCTGGGTACATTGGAAGAAATAGCTTGCGTGGCTTCTTGGTCATCTTTGGTCACAAATAAGAAACCCATTGGTTTGCTTAATATTAATGGTTATTTTAGTATTTTGCTTTTATATTTAGATAATGCTGTGGATAATGGATTCATGTTTTCAGAGGCAAGGAGAACCATAATTTCTGCTACAACCATTGAAGATTTACTTAAAAAGCTCCAAGCTTATGAGTGTTTATCTGCTACGGTTGTTTCGCAAACGCTCGGAAAAAGAAAAAGAGATATGGACGAGCAAGGAGTGGATTGCACTTTGTCTTTGTGACATTATCTAACATTTTGCTTGTTGTGTCTCAGTTATAATAAGTGGTTAGCAACCTCTGCAGGTAATATCTCCAAAATTCTACCTTTAAAATTTGACATTGGGGACAATGTCATATTTTAGTAGGGGTTAAGGGACATATTTTGCTAATTTAAAAAAAAAAAAAAAAAAAAAAAAAAAATTTAAGAAGTATTCATTCTGAACAAGGTCTGAGTAAGGGAGACTTGAGACATACCTTGTCAGTTTGATTTCTTCTTTTCAAAAAAAAAAAAAAAAAAAAAAAAAAAAAAAAGTTTGTTGTGTTTTAAGCAATTTAGAAGTATTCATTCTGAACAAGGTCTGAGTAAGGGAGACTTGAGACACACCTTGTCAGTTTGATTTTAATCTTTTTATGTTTACTTGTTAATTTTTGTTTAGTATTTTAAGATTATTTAGGTTGCATGAGTTTGTTTTGTTTTGAGTCTTAGCTGTTCCTATTCTTATGTTATTAGTTCTTTTCTCTTACACATGATTCTTTCATTTGGGTTAATAGACTTACATTGAGGACAATGTAAGAATTAAGTGTGGGGGGAATGATTTAGGATTTCTTTTATTTTTGTCTACTATTTTTTTTTTATGAGTCTTTATTATAATTTTTAGTGTGTTTTAGTTCCTTTTTAATACAATGATGAGATATGAATTGCATAAGTCTAAAACAGAGTTATTAGTGAGAAGATTTTCATGAGAATTGAGCTTGATATCATTTTTTTTATGAGCCAATGTTAATATGATATGTTGATTGAGAAAGAAGCATGTTTAGACTTAATCTGACTTGTATAATCATCCTTGTGAGTTTTTGAGCCTATAATGATTGATGCATTATACAAATCAATCTAATTTCTTTCTTGAGTGCTCTTATGATTACAGGATTCTCTAGAACTTGCTTTAAACCGTTTGAGACTATATTGATACATGTGACAACATGAATATGATAGAGGCATTAGGATTTTTAGCCAGAGCCAAACAGCCATCCCTTATTGATGTTCCAAGAGAACACACCCTTAGTGAACCAATTTGAGCCTACATTGAATAAGCTATCTCTTTGGTAACCATAACTTGTCCCTAACCTAAATATACTTATATCTTTACCTTTGTTCCAAAGATGAATTAGCATGTTTTGAGACAAGTTGCAAAGACAAGGGATATTTTTAGTTAAAAATTTGGGTTAGAAACAAGAAATAAGTGTGGGGGGGAAAGAAAAGAAAAGTCAAAAAAAAAAAAAAAAAAAAAAAAAAAATGGAATACTGGCAAATACATTCAAAAAAAAAAATATATATATGAATCATCTCTTGAATTTTGGGAAAAAGAAAAAGATGTTACAAAGTTGTTCAGAATGAAGAAAAGGCCCAACATAAATATCCGGCCTAGGTGACTATGTACTTGTAAAGAGTTTTGAGAAGTTTCTTTGTATGATCTTTTTATGTCTCTAAACTTTATGAACTCTTTGGAACCTTTGTGATATCTTTATCCTTTTGTTCTTCAACCACATTACAAACCCCTTGGCCCCATTACAACCTTGATTAAAGACCTCTTGATTCATGAAGTTGTATGATCTAAATAGTGGAGAATAGGTGGACAAGCAAGAATATGGTAGAACTGTTTTCATGAGATTGATTGAGTGTAAACACTTCACCACTACTTTAAAGAGTGAAAATCATGAGGGTATCCCATGTGAGAAGTTGAGATTAAATTTGAACATGCAATATTTTGATTGAGATATGTTATGCTAATATTGGCTTAACTCAAACAATTTACATTCAAGCATGATTTTTTGTGAAATTCTTTAAGCTATTGATTAGTTTATAAGACTTGTTCAAATATTGTATCTAATTTGTATTGAAAGGATTATGAGTAAATATTTTTAGTATATGCAGTTTATTTATATTTTAGTTTTTCAATGTTTGTGGGTATCGTTCTAGTAAACCCTCACGAGACTAAACTCGTCCACTAGGGACACCTAGGGGTTTAAAGGCTTGTGTCACATGCTAAGTGCCACCGTGATTTCCTACGAAAATGGATTAGATTAGATTTTCTTATTTTATTTTTATTGAGTCGTTGCTAGGGACTAGCAACAATCTAAGTGTGGGGGTGTGATAACTCGTATAATTATATAGTTTTTAGTTATGTTTTATTAATGTTTTGTGTCAAATACGAGTTATTATTGTTTAGTCTAATTGTGTTTATGATCTTGTATATTTTTATGTATTTTGGTGTTTTTCACAAGTTTCTTTGAGTGATTTCAGATTACTAGAATTAAGGGCAAATCCAGTTCAGTTTCAGTTCCGACACCTTTTTCCATATCAGCTATATCTCGAGTTTCACTGAAGCAATAAGGCTGAAATTTGTAGCCATGCAAAGCTAAGAGGCATATCTATCTTTTTCATGTTTTACACTTCTTAAAACGGAGTCGTTTTCCCTAGCGAAATCGACCATCAAGTTGGCTGATGTGCAATGATGTCTGTGCTGACATGTTTTCGTATTATGCCCGTATCTTCTTATCCACATCAGAAAATGAGCTGATTCCAATGGCTATGGTTCCGTAACTGATAGGGGAACCTTTGTCTAGAAGACCATGTGATCCGATCAGGCCTCCAATATTGAATAAATCGACCATCAAGGTGGCTGATGTGTAATGACATCTGTGCTGACATGTTTTCGTATTTTGCCCATATCTGCTTAACCACATCAGCAAATGAGCTGATTCCAACGGCTATGGTTCCGTAACTGATAGGGGAACCTTTTTCTAGAAGACCATGTGATCAGATCAGGCCTCCAATATTGACGAAATCGACCATCAAGTTGGCTGATCAAAATCGTCATATACCTACCTTTGAAATTTGTAAAGCTTGTCTCTTGTCATTTAGCCCTCCAAAATGTGTATAAATAGAGGGCCTTGGATGATTGTAAGGGATCATATTGTACATAGGTAGGATATTAGCCATTTTAATAAAATTCTCTAAGTTTTCTTCTTCTTTCTTTTCTCTAGTTTTCTTTTTCTTTAGAGAGAGCAAGAGGTTGGATAATTAATATTCTTCCTCTTCTTCTTTCTTTCTTTTATTTTCTTCTTAGATTTTCTTTAATTTTATGTTTATGTTTACAATGCCTATGCTAGGCTAAACTTCTATTTGGTTAAGGGTGATTTCAAAGCCCTAGACATGTTTTGTGATTGATTTTCAGATTCTATCTATCATTAATTTTCTATCAAAGTTGCTTATGTTCTTCTACAAGAATTGTTCATGATGTTGTCTTGATTTATTTAGGTGTACAACTAGATAGATCTTGATAATTATCTATTGCTAGTCTAGGAGTCTTGATCCGTGTAATTGTCTTGATTTCCTATTCATAAGTGGCAATTTGTGATTAATGATTATGGTCAAGTTTTCAATAATTGCAAAGTGGAACATAACCTAAGTTGAACAATCCGAGCTTATGTGTTTGTTGCTTAGATCAACCTATCTTTCTCATCATAAAGCTGCCATTAAATTGAATTTAGAGAGCTTATTCTAGGTTGTTTAATGGTTAGAGATTAAATAGAGAGCTTGTTCTATTTAACGACAAACTAAGGAAAGATTGGGATAACAGAGCTTGTTGTTATCTACGGTTGTTAACTTTGATAGTTGGTTGATATTGATAGATCTGAAATTGATTCTTAATGATGTCTAGTGGTGGAGAATGAAACCTTAACCATATTTTTCATATTTGATTCTTCTTACTTACTTGTTTTCTTACTTTTCTAGTTTGCTTATTTTTAAAAGTATATTTATTTTTATTGGCTGGTTATACCGCCTAATTTGTATATTAACTTTGTTTTATTTTTATTGGCTGGTTATACCGCCTAATTTAGTATATATATTTTTATTGGCTGGTTATACCGCCTAATTTAGTATATATATTTTTATTGGCTGGTTATACCGCCTTGCATCTTATTCTTATTATTTACTTTAGTTTAAATCTGGCTTCAAAAACCCCTTTTCTTTTATTATTTTCTTTGAATGTAAGTTATAAACTAATAACTCATAGATTAAAACCCAATCCCTGAGGACTCGACCCTTGCTAATCATTATACTTACAATTGATCTTTTTAGTGCAAGGTTAAATAAGATACACTCTTTTGGGTGCATCAATATCATCCAGAAATTCACAAATTCTATCCTGTGAAGCATAGAACAGAATTTTGCTGATAATCTTAACTCCAACTTCATTTCCAAAGTGAACTGTCCTATGAAAGACAAACTATTCGAATGTTACCAATTACCATGTTTAACTTTTAGAAATTGTCCCACCAATCACAACTTCACAAGACTGAATTTTTAAGTAAGTTCTACTTTACTAACATATGGATATTTTTAACAATAGAATACTATAAACTCCAGCAATAATGTTATATATATATATATATATATATATCATCTTATCAACTGAAAAATTTTAACAAAGGCTCATAGTTTTCTTAAATTTGTACACCACGGATTGACATATATATCAAAATCACAAAATTCTCTAGATTGTTATGTTAAGAAAACAAACTCAATGAACCTAATGCAGCCAACCAAGAAAAAGAAAAATTTACTTGAAGAATTATAACCTCCTCACCTCATTTTCAATGGCTTCACCAATCTGGCAAGCAGCTTGGACGACCCTAATACCCCCAGTTCCACCAGTACTAGTCATCAACAACCCCATTAATTTGTGCATAGTAACAACCGCCATCATATCCGCTGACAACTCATTAAAATAAGCAGCATGACTTATCTTGAAATTTCCCTTGCACACCTCTTGCTCAGCAGCAATAGAATCTCTCATAGGCTCAAACCAACCAAGAAACAATGACTTAATATAAGGCAAATTCGGAGCAAGCTTTTGCTCACACATATCCGTTAGTAATTCTTGGTACTCTTTAGCTGCCTCTTCCCATGCCTCAGTCTCAATCTTTATTTGCCTCCTCTTCAACGTATTGTACTTTGCCACCCCCATTCCTCCTACCATTGTCTTTGGTTGCTTTGAAAAAGACTCTTTCTTCTCTTCTCTGATAATTGCTTCCATTAATTCATGGATTTCTTCAGACCCCGAAAGGTCCTCTTCATTAGAAATAATAGCCTCAGCAACACTTGCATAACCTTTCAAATTCCAAAATCTCCCAGAAAAACTTAAAGAGTTACCTGATTGTGAGGAACTGAATCTGCCCAAACCATCCTTCTGCAAAGAGAAGACACCGTTTTCGCGAAAACCCAGAACCGGGCACCCATAAAACCCATCGCTTTTGGCCTTGGAAGGTCTGAATTTATTGATGAAAACTGAATCCTGACAAAATCCTGTAGAAGAACATGAAGAAAGCGAGGAAGTATATGGTTCAGGGACAAATTTAAATTTCTGTCTGTTGGAAGCTTGTTTAACTAAGCTTCTCCACATGCTTGAGCTATGTTGTTTTTGTATATAACAAATTACTCCAATTCAAATATGAAAGATGTAATAATTGGGCAAGGCAAAAGAAAAGCTTTCTCTAAGATTTTTCCTTTTCTTTTTCTACGAAAACATAGGAAACAAATGAAAAAGTGGGAAATCTTTGAGGGCTTGAAAAGGAAGAAAAGAGAAAAATGAATGAAAGGAAAGATTTGAGAAGAAAGGGTGAGATCGTAGAAGAGAAAGATATGGGAAGGGAAATGTGTTCGTGGAGGTAGCCGCCCTTTAAACCCTCCTAAAAACCTATGTTTTCTCTGTAAACATTCCATGGGTTTAATAACCCACCCGTTTTCTTATTTGGGTTAACCCAATGTGTTAATGGGGATCACGCTAGCCCAATACTATTATTTAACGGGTCATACCTTTAAGGCTTAGAGTATGGCCTAGCACGGCACATGGCCCATAGACTAATGGGTCGTGTTAGGCCTGACACGACACTATTCTTCGTGTTGAATCAAGTCAATGCCCTAAAAACTAAAAGTATGGCCTAGCATGGCACATGGCCCATTGCCTCATGGGTCGGATTTATAATAAACTGTAATCTAGTTTTTAAACTTTTAAGGTTAATATCATATTTAATCCTTTTGAATTTTAACAAATTGTGCAATGTGATATCTGTACTTTAAAAATATACAGTGATATTTGAAGTTTCAATCTGTCTATCTATGTACACAACTCCCTAACACCCTTAAATATGTAGGTTGAGATGATAGTTGATCCCTACCACCCTTAATATGTAGGTTGAGATAATAGTTGATCAATCTTAGTATGACACATAAACAAAAAAATGTCACATATAAAGTGATTATCACACATAGACAAATAAAAATTTTAATTCTTTCTTTTCTTTTTTTTCTCTCTCCCCCCTTTCCTCTCGATTTTCTCCTATTCCAGTTGTTTCATGTTGTTTTAGGTCGAAAACAACATGGTCGAGCTATTTTCGCGACCAAATTAGGTCATTTTTTTACGGTGACCGATCGAATTTGACCTGAAACAATCTAAGTAAAAGAGAGAAAGAGAGGAGAAAAAAGAAAATTAAAAAAATTAAAATTAAAATTTTATTTTATTTTATTTTTTATATTTTACAATGGCCGGTGATATTATCACGGAAGCAAATTATTCATATCATCATTAAAAGGTTAACAATGTTAAGAGAGTGGATTATATTGATAAACAAAATAAATATTTAAATATCAAATTATATATTTTTAAAATATAAATACCACATTACATAATTTACTATAATTCATGAGTTAAATATGACATTAACCTTAAACTATACAAACGAAGAATAAAAAGTTTTCATTAGAACATATTCATAAAATTTTTAATTAATTACTAAATAGATATAAAAACAATATAACACCTCTTATGAGTTTATATCAAATAAAACAAATAAAAGATAAAATTTTATTATTATTATTTTCTTTCCTCAATTTTCTTTCTATTTTCCTTTTCTACACATCATCTTCAATTGATCTCAATTGAAGGGTTGAAGTTTACGCAATTCTCCAACAAGCCTAACCAAATCCTTGACAGAGCTTCCCTCGTTACTAGTCACAGCTTCCAATGCTTTTTCCTTCAACTCTTTAGCCCTATCCTTTAACCCACCCCCCTCACTCATTGACTCATCAATCACACGACTCAACTCATCCGAGTCAGGAACCGAGTCAGCGCCCTCACACACCCTAACGGCCACGCCCATATCCTCCACCAAGAGCTTTGCATTCACAAACTGGTCAGCCTCCATGGGCCAAGCCAATATCATGACTCCACCCACTATCCCTTCCAACACCGAGTTCCACCCACAATGACTCAGAAACCCACCCACGGCTTTGTGACTCAGTATCAACACCTGCGGTGCCCATTCCCTTATCACCAGACCCCGACCCGCTCCTCAAACCCATCGGGCACAATTCCGAACCCATCTTCTTGCTCTCGGGTCGTACCCGTTTTCACAACCCAAACAAATCGGGTGCCACTCTTTTCAAGCCCGACAGCCAAAGCTTCCATTTGCTCCCTTTTCAACAGCTTTTGACTCCCAAAACAAACATAAACAACAGACTCTTTTGGGCATCCGTCAAGCCAAGTCAGTACTCGGTCATTCGGGTCGGACCCTGAACCCAAATTTCCCAGACCCGAAGAACCCGGACCTGCCAAATTAAGCGGGCCAACCCCAAAAATCCGATCATGGCCCAGTTTTTTCTTCAAATAATCCATGTACTCACCTTCCAAGGCTTCAAAGGAATTGAAAACGCAGCCCCAACTCCTCGTATTTGCAAGCTTGAGATCCTTGACAAACTCCCAATCAGGATCAGATTTTCGATACAAACGAAACAAAGAAGGCAAATGATTGGCTTTAAAAACATGGGAACCAGGCAAAGAACAAAGCTCAACCTCGTCCAACGGTTTAAGTTTTTCAACGTTGTTCCATACATAATCATCGATAGAAGCAAGAAAAGCACCGGAAGGGAAAAAAGCGAGTCTGGGTATTTTTAATTGGTGGGCAAGGTGTTGGGTCCAACCAAGGAAGAAATCGGAGATGATAGCAACGGGAGGGTTGGGGTGAGAGTTGAACCAGTGGAGTAAAGGGTCATGAAGTTTGGAAAGAGAGATTATGAAAGGGAGGTTACCAGAGTGGCCGAGGTCTTTGAGGTTTTCGATGCCGGAGGGGATGGAAGGGTGAGAAGGGAAAGGGAGGATTAGGGGAGTGATGGAAGAAGGGTGAGAGGAAAGAAGGGAGGAAAGGTAAGGGAGGTTTTTGGGGGTGATAAGGATAGTGATGGTTAGGCCGCGGAGAGAGAGGTGGTGGGTTAGGTGGAGGAGAGGGAGCATGTGGCCTTGCGCTGGGTAGGGGAATACCAAGATGTGGTGGTTGTTGCCGGTGGCTGACATGGTGGTTTGAAGGAGTGTAAGAGAGGATAGAGCGGTGGAGGACGGTGAGTTCAAGGACGCAGGCAGCTTGGATGATCTGCCTTGTTTATAACTTGGGTGATGCCTACAGTGATACTCTGAGTTCCATGAATTTTTGACAGAATAAATTAGATATAAATTTTGGCTCAGTTGGCAATCACCTGCCATTGCCAGTTTTCACATGAAAGATAGGGTTTGTTTAAAGGGTGATAATAGTATTAATTAAGAATTATTTAATTTTAATTAGTGTTTTTTCATAAATAATTAAGATTTATTGCGATGAATGCAATTAATTTGATCACTTAACTAGTGTTTATAATTATTAATTAAAAATTATTTATTTATCATTTTAATTTCTTTTACATATATTATTTTTATTAAATTTAAAAATATATATATTAATTACGAACAGCTTGAAGCTGCCATTATCATTTGAGTTATCACTAACCTCCGTACCTCTTCCAGCCTTCCCCTTTCACAACCACTCAATCTACTAACCCCAACCCACAAATTTTGTTTTTTTGTTAATTACAATCAAACAATACACGAAAAATTTTATTTAAATTTTATATGATATTTTTTTTATAAAAAAAAAAATCACAATTTAAAAATAAAAAAATTGAAATTCTAATCTTAAATATACTGAATAAAAAAAAAAGTTATATCAGTTTCAGCAGCATTCACTTCTGATGCTTCTACCTCATTGGCCTCTGATCTACCCCATCTTCCTCCAACTATGGTTGTCATTCATGTTATTTTCATTTTTCATTTTTTTTTTTTTAAATATTCGTATTCAAAAATATTTAAATATGAATATGAAATATGATCTTATAAACATATAAAAAAATTTAATATATTTATATCGAACATATATTCATATCTGATATTTATTTTTAAGTTCGAGTAACATAGATGGCCATCATCTCATATATCTTGTTACCCAACTCAGTAGGGCTGTCAGGCTGCAAAATGAAATAGAACCCTAAGAATTATATGATAAATAAAATTCTGAAATACGTTGGCTAAAAAAACATATAATTCTGTCCACCTACAGAAAAAACCACTGGAGAATCAATGCTGTATCATGTAACAAGTCAACAGCTCTCTTGGCATCACTGCTTTCAGGTGCATAATTCTTGCATGCAGCCTGCAAGGAAGAAAATAACCCAAAATTAACATCGAATCGTCATTATAACAGCCATAATTAGCTTAGTGGCCTATGAAGTCATAGAAGAAACAATTAACTAAGGACAGCAACTCTTGATATATTAACATTTGTGTTTTTTTTTCTTGTTCTGTTCTGTTCCGGTAAAAAAGAGCATTCAGAAGTGTTAAATTGTCCAATACCAGCCCAAGGAAAAAATAAAAGCCTAACAATGTGTGGTTGCAATTGTGTGGTTTAATGTGTGGTTGTAGTTGTGTGATTTAAATGTGTGGTTGTAGTTGTGTGGTTTAATGTGTGGTTGTAGTTGTGTGATTTAAATGTGTGGTTGTTATTAAACAACAATGGGTGGTTGCAATTTATTTAGATTTTATATTTGTGTGGCTTGTGTTTGTCTTGGTATTGTATAAATACCCCCTCCCTTGCATTTGTAAATCATCAAGTAGTAAGCTTCAATAAGCAATAAAAGTTCTAAGTTTTCCTAAAGAGTTCTTCTCTAAAGAGTGTAGTCTAGAGTGAAGTGTGAGCATTTGTGAGTTTTCCTAAAATCTAAACTTTCTTCTTTGAGTGGTAAAATTAGAGTTATCTACTCTAAGTTTTTCTCAACAATTGGTATCAGAGCTAGGTTGTGAGTTACTACCATAGTTACTATTCACACGTGTCACTATATACTTTTATAGTAATTGTTAACATATACGAGATTTATTCAAGTATATGGTATACGATACTATTCACGTATACGGTACTGTTCACGGTGAAATAGTTATTCAGATACTATTTTTGGTTTGAGCGTTCTTGAGTCGTGAGGAGTTTGTACTCTACAAGTTTGTGTCTCAAAATCAAGCTTGTTCGGTATTGTTAGAGTCTTGCCGACACGATGGGTGATCTTCAAGTAGTTGGAGGAATCAAGAAGCTCAATCACAAAAATTACAACACGTGGAAGACGTGTATGATGTCTTACCTACAAGGTCAAGACCTTTGGGAAGTCGTTGGTGGTAGTGAAGTTACGAAGCCCGAGCAAGAAGATGCTCAAGGAACCTTGCGCAAATGAAAGATTAAAGTGGGTAAAGCCATGTTTGCCCTTAAGACCACAGTTGAAGAAGAAATGTTGGAACACATACAAAAGCTAGAAACGCCAAAAGAAGCGTGGGATACTTTAGATGCACTCTTTTCGAGAAAGAATGACACAAGACTTCAACTTCTTGAGAATGAATTATTATCAGTTGCACAACGGGATATACCGATTGCTCAATACTTTCACAAGGTAAAAACGTTATGCCGTGAAATTTCTGATTTAGAACCTACATCTGCTATTGGAGATACCAGGGTAAAAAGAATAATTATCCATGGTTTGAGGCCCGAATATCGCAGCTTCGTTGCCGCTATACAAGGATGGCCAACTCAACCATCACTTGTAGAGTTTGAAAATTTGCTTGTTGGTCAAGAATCTATGGCCAAGCAAATGGGAGGGGTCTCGTTGAAAAGTGAAGAGGAAGCACTCTACACCAACAAAAGCAAAGGCAAATTCAAACAGCACGTCGGTGGTGGATCTAAAAAGTATGGTGACAAGACAAAAAGTCATCAAGGAGAAGGGAGCTCTCGTCCAGGGGGAGCTTCAAAGAATCGTAGCAACAATAAAAGATTTGAAGGTAACTGTTACAACTGTGACAAGAAATGTCACATGGCAAAAGATTGTTGGTTTAACAAAAGGCCCGCTGAGAGCAATGCTGCTACTTCTAGTACAAAGGAGAAAAGCGAAGATGATTGGGACGCTGAAGCATTTTTTGCTATGGAAGAGGAAGAGTTAGCTCTCACAGTAACAACGGCTGACCGAATTGACTATGAGAATGACTGGATTGTCGATTCAGGTTGCTCAAATCACATGACAGGCGATAAACAGAAGTTGCAGAACCTGTCAGAATACAAGGGAAATCGCATTGTTGTGACAGCTGATAATTCAAGATTACCGATTACTCACATCGGTAAGACGATAGTAGCACCTCGATATAGTCATAATCAGGTACCACTACAAGATGTTTACCATGTCCAAGGCATGAAGAAAAATTTGCTTTCAGTGGCACAATTAACATCGTCAGGTCACCATATTCTGTTTGGTCCAAGGGATGTGAAGGTATATCGTGATCTCAAAATCTCAGGACAGCCGATGATGGAAGGACGACGTCTGGAGTCAGTCTACGTGATGTCAGCAGAGTCAGCATATGTAGACAAGACAAGAAGGAGCGATACAGCAGATTTATGGCACATGCGGTTAGGTCATGTTAGTTATTCCAAGCTAAGTATGATGATGAAGAAGTCGATGCTTAAGGGACTTCCTCAGCTTGACATAAGAACAGACACAGTTTGTGCAGGATGCCAATATGGTAAAGCACACCAATTGCCATACGAGGAGTCAAAGTTTAAAGCAAAAGAACCATTAGAGTTAGTTCACTCTGATGTATTTGGGCCCGTTAAGCAACCATCAATTAGTGGAATGCGGTACATGGTGACGTTTATTGATGATTTCTCCAGGTATGTGTGGGTTTTCTTTATGAAAGAAAAGTCTGACACTTTCTCAAAGTTTAAAGAGTTCAAAGAGATAGTTGAAGGAGAAGTGGGAAAGAAGATATGTTGCTTGCGCACAGACAATGGAGGAGAATATAGCTCAGGCGAATTCTCTCAATACCTACGAGAATGCAACATACGTCATCAGTATACTTGTGTCAATACACCACAACAGAATGGTGTAGCAGAGAGAAAGAATCGGCATCTTGCAGAAATTTGTCGGAGTATGCTGCATGCAAAGAATGTACCCGGAAGATTTTGGGCCGAAGCTATGAGAACCGCATCCCATGTGATCAACAAACTTCCTCAACCAAGGTTAGAGTTTGTTTCACCCTTTGAGAAATTGTGGAAAATGAAACCTTCAGTCAGCTACTTTCGAGTATTTGGTTGTATATGTTATGTATTTGTTCCTGATCATTTACGTAGCAAGTTTGATAAGAAAGCAACTAGGTGTATCTTTGTGGGATACGACAACCAAAGGAAAGGGTGGAAATGTTGTGATCCTACGAGTGAAAGATGTTACACTTCACGCAATGTGGTATTCGATGAAGCATCTTCTTGGTGGTCCTCAGAAAAGGAGGTGTTGTCAGATTCAAAAGAATTTGAAGACATGCTACAACAGAAAATGGGAGAGTATATTGTCCAACTTCAATCAACTTCAGATGAAGTAGAAGACCTATGTGATGATGACGATGACGAGCAAGTGTTAGTCCAGAGTCCTTGGCAAACTGGTGTGTATCAACCAGATGTTAGATCGAGTGAAGTGGAAGAACCATCTCCAAAATCACAAATCCGAAGGACAACAAGAGCACGGAAGCCAAATCCCAAATATGCTAATGCAGCCATAGTGGAAGAACCAATTGCAACAGAACCTGAGACGTTTGAAGAAGCATCACAGAGTTCTGAGTGGATTATGGCTATGAAAGAAGAGATCACTGCGTTGAGCAGAATCAGACTTGGGATCTAGTGCCAAAACCAAGAGATGTGAAACCCATATCCTGCAAGTGGGTTTACAAGATAAAACATCGTCCAGATGGGTCGATTGAAAGGTACAAGGCACGGTTGGTGGCTCGTGGTTTCTCTCAGAAGTATGAGCTAGACTATGATGAAACGTTTAGTCCGGTGGCAAGACTTACAACCGTACGAGTCCTACTTGCCCTTGCAGCCAACAAAGACTGGAACTTGTGGCAGATGGATGTGAAGAATGCATTCCTTCATGGAGAGCTAGATCGGGAAATCTACATGATTCAACCATTGGGATTTCAAAACCAAAATCATCCTGAGCATATGTGTAAGCTGCGAAAGGCACTTTACGGATTGAAACAAGCACCTAGAGCATGGTATGGTAAGATTGCTGAATTTTTAACTCATAGTGGTTATTCAGTGACACCTGCAGATTCCAGCTTGTTTGTCAAAGCTAATGGAGGAAAGCTAGCTATCGTATTGATATATGTGGATGATTTAATCATAACTGGTGATTATGAGGCAGAAATTCTTCAAACCAAGGAGAATTTATCAGTTCGTTTCCAAATGAAAGAACTTGGACAACTCAAGCACTTTCTTGGTCTAGAGGTTGATCACATACAAGAAGGAATATTTCTCTGTCAACAAAAATATTCTAAAGATTTGCTAAGAAGGTTTGGAATGCTCGAGAGCAAGCCAATTTCAACACCGATGGAACCAAATGGCAAGATGTGTGCACTTGAAGGCAAAGACTTGGAAGATGCAACTATGTATCGACAATTGGTAGGTAGCCTGATCTACTTAACCTTGACTCGACCTGACATTTCTTATACAGTTGGTGTGATGAGTCGGTATATGCAAAATCCGAAGAAGCCTCATTTAGAAGCAGTTCGACGAATACTGAGATATGTGAAAAGTACAATAGATTATGGTCTTTTGTACAAGAAAGGTGAAGACTGTAAGTTAGTTGGTTATTGTGATGCTGACTATGCAGGAGATCATGACACCAGGAGATCAACAACTGGGTACATGTTTAAACTTGGTTCTGGAACAATTTCTTGGTGCAGTAAGAGACAACCAACGGTATCATTGTCAACTACCGAAGCTGAGTATCGAGCAGCAGCAATGGCAGCTCAAGAGTGTACGTGGCTGATACAACTAATGAGTGATCTACATCAACCAGTAGATTATGCAGTTTCGTTGTACTGCGACAACCAGTCAGCAATTCGTTTGGCAGAAAATCCAGTCTTTCACGCAAGAACCAAACATATATAAGTGCATTATCACTTTATCAGAGAAAAGGTTCTACAAGAAGAGATTGAGATGAAGCAGATCAAGACAGATGATCAAATGGCAGATTTATTCACAAAAGGTTTGAGTATCAACAAATTTGAAATGTTTCGTCGTCAACTCAACATGGTGCAAAGAGGAAGAGCTGGTATTGAGGGGGAGTGTTAAATTATCCAATACCAACCCAAGGAAAAAATAAAAGCCTAACAATGTGTGGTTGCAATTGTGTGGTTTAATGTGTGGTTGTAGTTGTGTGATTTAAATGTGTGGTTGTAGTTGTGTGGTTTAATGTGTGGTTGTAGTTGTGTGATTTAAATGTGTGGTTGTTATTAAACAACAATGGGTGGTTGTAATTTATTTAGATTTTATATTTGTGTGGCTTGTGTTTGTCTTGGTATTGTATAAATACCCCCTCCCTTGCATTTGTAAATCATCAAGTAGTAAGCTTCAATAAGTAATAAAAGTTCTAAGTTTTCCTAAGGAGTTGAGTGTAGTCTAGAGTGAAGTGTGAGCATTTGTGAGTTTTCCTAAAATCTAAACTTTCTTCTTTGAGTGGTAAAATTAGAGTTATCTACTCTAAGTTTTTCTCAACAAGAAGAATCTGTTCTGTTCTGTTCTAACTTTCTAAATCACGTTGGTTTTTTTTTTTCTTGACATGCTGTTTTGTCATCGGCTATAACTCAAACTTGTTCTTCAGCTTGTAAATTGTTCTTTTTGTCATGTACGTCATCAATAATGGAGGTCCATTTTATGTCTTCATACCGCCATTTTTCACATTATCAGAGGTAAAGCTTGCATGAAAGACTCTAGAAAATGGAAAAGCAAAGCAGGAAGCTAGGTAGATGACGAGAAGTGAGCCTACTTCAATGAAACATCAAGTCCATCAGCTGGTTCTTGCTCAAAAGACAAAACTACTCGTGGACTATGTTACTAAGATTCAAGAGTGAATATCGGATAGGTATATGTTATATGGATATATTTAATTTTTAATTTTTTTTTTATATATTTGGAAGATTATACCGTATGCTATGTTCGAATATGTATGGTTCTTAGATGTCGGACACAAATACTTTAAAAAAAAAAATCCGAATAACATATATATGAAAAATCTTGAAGCCCATTTGCTCATATATATATAAACTTCAAATGCGTAAAACTACCATCTTCGTTTACATTCTTCTTATTTTGAATTAAACCCAAGAAAGAAATTACCAAAGGGAAAGAAAAAAAAAAAAGTTGAACGATCTAGTGAGGATGTGCATGTATGTCTGAATGATATTTGTTTCTAGAAGAAACAGCTGCAATCATTGTTACAGAAACATCCAAGGCCATGAACCAGACAATTAAGAGGAAACGAAATTTACAACCTAAAAGTTGCAAGAACTGCTCAAACACACTTCCTTACTCAAACCTCAGCAGCTGTCGTCTGCTTCAAACAATCAACATTGCACAATCCAACAGATCGTACCATAATTCCCAATCTGCCCACCACAATCAATTCCAACAGTCAATACACTTAATTAGAATAATGAAACAGAGATGAATAATAAAAAGGCTTTTATAGTTTATTATATCTAACCGGTCAAAACTATTTCTTGCTTTCTCTGAATGATCTGTGCTGTTCCTAGCCTTCATATTCCGATCAAGGCTCTTTCTTGATTTCTCTCTATTGTCTGTGCTTAGCCTAGATTTTACTCTCTGCCCAAAACTTGGCCTACCCTTCTCTCTATGGTCAGTGCTTGGCCTGGATTTCTCCTTGTTTTGGTCTGCATTATTGTTCAGATCAGGTTGGTCGGATCGATCCTTAGGTTGCTCAGTTACATTACGAGGACGGGGTAGTTTGTCAATGGCTGATATGAACTTCCTAAGGTGCTTTAAGTACTCAGGGTAGAGTTCCAAATTACAATGGTTTCCCCCTTTGAGCCACAAAGGTTCGTACTTCTCTTTACATAGCTTCCAAAGTTGCTTACCATGAGAAAAATCAACCACTTCATCTTCAGTTCCCTGCAAAAACATTGTTAAATAATTTACGACAGCAATGATAGCGTAACATTCATTATGTTCGTAAATGCGATAAACACGACGCGACAGAAAATCCGTCTCCAATCATAATTTAAATCCCTGGTGTCAACTGTCAAGTATGCAGTCAAGCAAACGTGGATGGTGTATATGAAGTGGTGGCTGGCTACTCCCTTGTAAATTCAAGTTTGAGACAATATCAGACAGTCATGGCCTTTATATATACTTTAACAATATGGAGTAAATTCAGCTGATCAAATCGCAAACTAGGCATCGAATATGGCTTAATTTCATCTCACAAATGAATCATTCGGATGAAAGGACTAAAGAAAATGCAAACTCACATGAATTACCAGAACTGGGCAGTCAACTAGAGGAATTTTATCGATGTTCTGCAATAAAAACAAAAGAGCACTCTTTAATAAAGAGCAAAATGCAAAACTTCTAGTATAGTCCAACTTGATGAATAGAGATTGAAGCAAAAAAACCTTGTAAATGTCAAACCAGAATGTACGTTTCACAGGATACATAACACGAAGGCCAGACAAGATTGGACTGTGAAGAATTACAGCCCTCAAGTGAGGCAACCGAATGGCTAGTTCCAAAGCTGGTCCACTCCCAACTGACTGCCCATACAATATAGTGTCTTCCTGTTTTACTCCATAACTCTCTTCCAGGCATTTGTAAGCTGCCTCTATGTCTGCATATGTGTCCTGCTCACTTGGCTAAGTGGTAAAAATATATCAGAACAATCATCAGAAATAACTCTCAATCAATTCAGAAGCTAAAAAAAGACCAAGATTAACATGGGATTTTGTTTTTAAAGTAGGAGGAAATTTGCCCATGATAATAAATAAGTTAAATTGACAAGAAAAAAGGGTTTCATGTTCATATTTCATATCTCCAGTCTCTCTCTTTTGACTTTTCACAATCTCAGTCTAAGCACACTTTCTAGATGCCACCTCTTAAAGTATTACCGTATGAACCAACTGGATTAAGTTTTGGTTCAAATGTACTCATTTATGTTGGGCTTGACCTAGCTCTAGATTGATCATCAATTTTCCAATAAATCCTACATTCAAAGAATAAGACAAGAGTATACCTTTCCAGAGGATTGTCCATATCCTGAGTAATCGTATCTGCATCAACACAAAAAATCACACAGATCCTCCTTGATTCTAAATTAACAATCCTTTCTATGTTCTCAATTTTTTCAGGGTTAAACTAAATCTACAAACATATAATATAACTTGTAACTGACCCCATAAGATTAACATTAAGGTGGACACTTAGCTCAGTGAAAATGTGAAACATCTGACCAAGATCAGCAGCATTTCCATGAGAATATAGCAATGTCAATGAAGCTGATGGGTTCTTCACATACATAGCCACAATCTCATTCCCTCTCTTGGTACTCAGCTTCAATACGTCCACGTTATCTCTCTGGTAATTAACATCTGAGATCCTCATTTTCCCATTTGCTTCATCCACGACTATGTTGTAGGAAGGCGGGTTCGGCGGGAAAAATGCAAATTTAGCTGCCATGGATGATGTTGCAGTCCCCATTTTTTTGATCCAGAAGCATGAAGAATGATAGAATTTTGATGGTGATTAAATGTTTTTGGTGTGACAAGTTGATAAAAACTGCATGCTTAGACTTGGATGTTAGTTTTTTCTCTTTTCTTGGAGAGTAAGAGACTAGACATAGAACAGAGATTATAGTGAATGAGACAAAAAGAAGTGGATAATTGGAAATTCAACATTCTGGGATTTGGACCACCATTTGGTTATTTACTTGTTTCTGTTTGGTTCTTGAGAAAACTTTGCCATAAAAGGAAGAGAGTGAGAGGAAGCAAACATGGAAAGCACAATGTAGGAGGGAGGAATTTCTTGTCGGTTATCAATTAAGAGTAATTTCCGCCTTCATAATGGTTACAAAAGTTAATTGCATTCTTTGTTTTCTAATTTGTATAAATTAGTAGATTATTAGTATATTAGATTAAAAGTGTGACATATATATTTTGATAATTTGGGCTCAAAAAACTCTTTTCCTTTTATTATTCTTTTTGAATTTTGAATTGCTTTAGATGGCTCTTCGGCTCTTTGCTATGATACAGTGGGCCTAGCTGCTTAGAGATAATTCAATGGCAGATGTGATTGGTTGTTAGATGTTCTGTCTTTCCTGTTTTCTTGTCTTTATGTTAATCGGATTTGGACGAGTGTCGAATACGATCATAGGCATATATTTGATGTGTATATTTATTTTTTTTATATATTTAAATGATCATATTTCATATCATATTTAAATATTTATCAAACACAAATGTTGAATACAAATATTTTTTTTAAAATTAAAAATTTAAATAACATAATTAGGAAGTATACTAAGAAACAAAATCAACCCACTAACATTTATGAAAAACTAAAAGCACAACTATTCTTAAAAACAAAATAATGAATTTCTATTAGTTTTTAATGGGACAATTATTATATATCTCAATTAGTATGATATTTTAGTTATTTCTTCATTTTTATATGATCTTATCTTTTTCACCTCCCATTGTAGGCTCCCACCATCCCCTACAATTGTTTGGAGATTCCTCGACAGGGTTGGGTTCTGATCATCAGATTTTAGTTTTGATGACAAAAGTTAAGTAATAGTAAAAGATTTTTGATATATTTTATCAAATGATTTCCCTACTTAACCAAACTAACACATTCTTGGTTCATAATAGATAATTTTCCACTCTATTTGGCAGGGCAAGAAGAGACTAAAACCAACCAAATTATATTATATAGAAACTTAAGGTGTTTATTGAAACTTAAGGTGTTTAATAAAAAATCATTTTTTGATTTAATATCTTTATTATATTATATGTATTATATATATCTCCAATATGCAAATGGTTATACAAAATTATTCTATGTATTTATACAAATAAATAAAACAAATTCGTACATCGCACGAGTCACAAGCTAGTTTATATAGAAACAAAACTGATTTTTTCAAGCCTAGCAATAGTTCTTCCATGCTAGGCTAGAGTGTCAAAATGAGGGCTTTCAATTCTGTATACTAGATAGATTCATCCCCAAGGTTCCTTTCATGACTCTTGCACTGATCCATTAGGAAAAATAAAAACATTTCAAAATTGGAAAAAGGAATTTTAAAATTTTTATGCTAGCAAAAGTAGATGAATGATGAGGTTGTGGGGCTAATGACTATAAAGAAATTTAAAAGAAAAATGTATATGGTATTAAGGTGGGTCTAGTTTTGGGAGAGGAGATGGAATGATTACATATAACTACATTATATGATTCTTTTTATAAAAAAAAATTACAATTTAAAAATACGAGAAAAAATTATAAATATTGAGATTCGAACTTCAAATTTATTAGCTGTATAAACCAATTAAATTAAGCATATATTATATGATCGTTTTCCCTTCCTTGATCAAGCTTAAGCACATATATTTTTGTTCTTTCATGAAATTATACGTTTTAAAGCATGCAGTGCTAGTATTATTATTATTATTATTAACCTAAAGCAGTATGTTATAACCTTCAAACAATTCAGTCGGATTCATCTCGAAAAGAACAACAATAATTGGAACAAAAAGATATGTTGGCTTTAAGTTCACAAGTTTAGTCTCCTCCGAATGGGTCCTCAAAGCTCATCCAAGCATGTAGTGGGAAGGTTTTCAATCCAGATTATCATCACTAATTCAGTATCATGACAGTGTTTTTGGACCCAAAAAAACATGGGTTTTGTTTAATAACTTCATTAATTTGCTGTCTGAATGTGGCTCATCCTTGTTAAGCAAATCAATGATCTCCTCCATCTCCATGAAATTAACCAAATTAGATCCATCAGACAGAGTAGATTGTTTTTGGTTGAAGTACCAAAATTCCTCCAAGTACTTAGCAACTGGCTGGCTGTCTGTCTGGCTAGCCCACTGTCTCTAATGGGCTGAGTCATGGATAACTTGGTTTATACTTTATATCCATCCTGAATTTCTACACTTGGAACTTGGAAACTGGGTTTTAGTCTGGATAACTTCTTCTGAAAATTTAATTCATAATTCTCCTTTTGTTTACCATTTCACCATGAAAAATCTGATTTTTGTGAAATCAAAAGATACCCAAATGAATCCATCAAGAAAAAAAAAAGACTCTAAAATTATGCAAATATGATTATTTTAAAGTTGATTTTAGTAAATTTGTTCGAAAAACATAACCAAATAAATCTTTTGATGCATTTAACCTTGTAGGGAACTGGGTTATTGTAGCTTTGTTGGTGGCAGGCTGAGCAATAGTCGATAGTTTACCTGCATTCACCTCCTTAATATGCATATCTCAATCTCGTTCCAGTTTCATTAGTTTCACAGGTTAAGGATTACATTAAAATTTTCCAGGAAATTACTTTGTATTTTTTAATTCCATTTTTTCTTATGTTTTATCTATGCAAATTTTTTCGAATGTAAAGAACTTGAGAAGATCAGTTCCCAATCACAAGAGCATAAACTTATAAAAGAATACAAATTTAAGTGTACGATGATGAGGAGTCTCGAGATCATTTTTTTTTTTTACGTAGGCTTGAAATCTTATATTATTTAAAAATTTTATTTTTTTTAAATATTCGTGATCAACACATATTTAAATATTAAAAAAATTAAATATTTAAAGCGGAAACCAAACATAACTTTAGTATAAAGAGTATAAAATAATGTTCTTTAATTTAGAAGACGTCATTTAAACAACAAAAAGAGAAAACATATGTAGAATTTTCATTAAAATTTTATATTCTTCAAAAAGAAAAATAATGAATTTGAATTTAATTGAGAAGCAAATTAAAAGATCTTTTTATTTTTATTTTAATCTTGCTTAATTTTTAAATTATTCCAAAGTCTTAAAAAATGAATTTGAATTTAAGTTGATGTCTTAAATACCTTTAAGCTGGGAAGACTCTGTCTTCTTTATGTTCTTTCATTTTTCTTCTTTTACAAGTTATTTGTTTGGTTTGGAATTTGGTCTCTTGCTCTTTAAATTTGCCTGAAGGCAAGACAAAGATTGATTGTGGGAAGATTAGGCTAATACTTGGGGGCCATATCATCTGAAATCCTTAATCATAATTGAAACTCATCTCAAATTAACACATCTTTGTCCTATGCAAACCTCGAACATTCATGACTTAGCTAGCACCCCCAATACTTGGTTTAATGTGTTGATGGATTTTTAGCGATGTTTAAAAAATCGGATCAAAAATCAAATCGGTGAGATCTTCGATTATCGGTTCAATCAATTCGGTCAGTTGAATCGATCAACTGTATTAAAAAAAAGAATTTAAATATTAAATAAGTATTAAATATAGTAAATATTTAATAAAAATACGTATTTGGTTAAATGATATGATCTTTAATATAGATTTAAGGGGTTAAAGGTTCAAATCTCATCAGTCATCACATACAATAATTTTTTTTATAAAAAAATAAGTTTAAAACCGTTTTTTTCCGAGTTTTTATCGATTTTTTACCGGTTCGGAAAATTCCCAATTTTATTATATGCATCGAACCGGACAAACTACCGATTCCTGGTTCAACCGGTTCGATCGGCCAATCTGGTCTAATTTTTTTAACACTGGCTTTTAGGTTATGGAAGAAGAGTTCGGAAAAAAAAGTTTGTTTGGTGGTAAAGAGGACCTATAAAAAAAAAAAAATCAAAGAGGCATCGGAATTGAAATTTTTAGATGTGTTTCGATATCTAAATAAGCCGAGATTGGATCTCCTTTCAAAAAAAATAAAAAACTCATGACAAGGCATCCAAATCCAGTGTTGAATTAGAATTTTTGTGGGTAGTGTTTAAGGAGAATAGTGTGAAGAATGATGGATGGGATTTCTTTGTCTATGCAGGCCACAGGTTTGCCTCAAACCTTGAGGGCTAAGGAGTGCAAGTTAAGAATTATACTTTGGAGTTGGACCCATTCCTCTTGCATTGAGAAAAACACTGCAACTAAAAACCCATTAATTCATTAGAATATATCTTCTTGTTTTCAATCATGCCATTGTCATTACCACCTAAAATAGACCCTTCACAATAAATTTTACTCCTAGAAGCAGTTTTCACCTTCAGTGGTTTTTTTTTCCCTCAATTTATATAGGAGAGGTTGTAAAGCTATATGAACTTTTAAGATTTTTCTTAAAATATTTGTGTCTGGCGCTTGTTTAATACATATTTTGACATAGATATAGATATAATCCTTCAAATATATGAAAAAAATTTTAAAAAATTAAATATATCGTGTCAAACACATACCGTATCCGACACTCATCCTCAAACCCGAATAACATAAATTTTAAGTATGATCTGTTTAAAGACTATTCCCCCCAAAAAAGGGTGTATTTATCAACAACAAAAAAATCAGTCCTGATCAGATCATAAGAATCTGAATTCATTTCAGAAAACAAAATTTCCATGCTAAACTTTTGAGGGGGGGAAAAATTCACCTAATTCAACTAGCCAACAGAAAAAAAAAATACTGTTTTTTAGTAGTTTCTCACTCAAAAGAATACTATAAAAAAACATATAATATTTCAGCTGCATTTGTCATGATCTTTCATATTAGTATGAGTAATCTAAAAAATTAATGAAAGATTCAAATCCTTAAAATTTAGGACCCCAAACTTCAGATATGGATTAAGCTACCAGACACATACAGAACTTAAAACAGGTGTTGACTTCTGTATGATATAAATTATGCATGTAATTCATTAACCCTATAATCAGTTTAGCTTAGAAGTCTAATTCAATAATTTAAAACATTATTCATAAGCAATTGTTCTTTTTTATTAGCAAACATAGAATATATATCCAAATTTCATAATTCTATGAACCCATAACTTAATTCAATTGGTTCATGTACCCATCATTAAAATATGGTATCCAACAAATTTGAGATTTAAATTCCAGTATCTAAAAATCATTCTTTATCCTCAAATTACGACCTCCTTTATACCAAAATTTTTTTTTAACCTGTTATTATTTGTTTTGCTTACAAAATAAGGAGCAAAAATTTTCAACCTGTTATTTGTTTTGCTTACAAAATAAGGAGCAAAAAACTTGGGAGTAATTCATAATGAAATTCACATTTCACCAACTTAGGTATGGCAGTCTTTGCATTCCCTCCCACAATATATAAAACCCCCAAACTTTATCAAATTCTTAAAACTCATCTTTTACATGTAGCAACATCAAAGTAGAGAGAAAAGCAATAGAAGTACTCCATGATTTTCTCAAGCATGTCTTCTAAAACTAATGTAAGGAGACATGTTTTAGAGAAGAACAGATGTCCTAAAGAAAAAGAGAAACCAGCACAAAATGTCTTGTCCAAACACTTGAAGAAAATCTACCCAATTGGGCTTCAAAGGAGCACTTCATCCTTATCACTATCATCCTTATCATTGTCTTTGTCACAAAACTCAAATGACTCATCTCTTACAGATCATTCTAGCACTCCCTTGGAGCAAAAGATTTCATTAGCTCTCAGCTTGATTGCTCCTCATCATGAGAGAAGAGAATTCCCCCTGGTTGTTAAAAGTGCCCAGCATCATCAGCAGCAGCAACAACAACAATGTCAGGATCCTGGTAGTGGAGAAGTGAGGAGGTGCCATTGGGTTACAAAGAATAGTGGTAAGTTAATAATACACCCACTACTGTTTCAGAATGTTTTACTTTTTATGACACCGTATCGGACAAACCATCGATTCCCGATTCAACCAGTCTGGCCGATAAGTGTGGTCTGATTTTACTGTTTGAGAATGTTTTACTTTCTTCTGATGTTGCATGCACCAGATATGAACTGTTTAAGCCCAGTACAAAAAACTAGTATAGCCTATAGGAACACCTATTTTTTTTTTTTTACAAAAGAGATCCGCAACCGAAAATAAGGAAAGAGATTGTAGATGTTGGGATTCAAACCGTAAATCCGTTAAATATCATATCTTAAAAGTGACTACATGAACCAACTGAACTAAACCCTGAATTGGAAACACCTTCTAATTGCTTTGATAGAATCTTAATTTGGCAGTGAATATATGATTGGATTGATCAGTACATTTCAGGAAACAACAAAACTGTAAAAGTCCAATAAATTTCTCCAGACTGCAGCTTAACTGTTAGCTGGCCTTGAAGTCAAATATTATGGAATGGAATAGGAAAAAAAAATTAATAACAGAAATTAGTGAATACTATTAAACAAAATTAAAGAATGAAAAGTACAAATAAATGCAGAAAAAAAAGAAGAAGGTAGCACCATGGGAGTTTCAATTATTCAAAGATTCTCTCAAATGGTGATGAATTCATTGTCAGAATTCATACCAAAGTCTGAATGCTAATAAGGGTCATTAATTTTTATGGTGAATAAGCATCTCAACCACTTGGTTTTTGATTGCAGGTCTTAGATCTTTGTCTTCCTTATTTAACTTTTTAGCACATCCAAGGGCCAATATTGCAACCAAAATTTCTTCATCAACCCCATTTAAACAACCAACCAACCATTTTGTATTCTATTTACATTTCAGAATTAATGGGTTGGATGGATACCTGTTATTTGGCTCTAAACCTGCCAATTCGTGTTTTGTGTCGTCATGTCATAATTGTGTTTAATGTATTATATATATAAATTTTGACATATTAATAATTCGTGTTATATAGATTTTGACATGTTTGTGTATTCGTGTTATTTTTTTCGTGTCGTGTTTTAGTTATTTTTTCGTATCGTATACGTGTCATGTCCAAAACTATCAGATCTATTTGACTTTTTTTTTTTTTTTTTGTGTGTGTGTGGCTCTTTCCTATCACCATCTCCCACTCTCCACCACTGTAATATAGCTTATCTACAAGCATGTACTAATTTTTATGGCAATTTGCTCATCTTCACAAAGATACCAAAATGACAGTATACCAACTTCAAATTCTATTATTTCTTTTTTGCAAACATCAATCTCTATACTAATTGTTTTAACTAGACCTGATAATTCATGTATTCTTATCGTGTTTCATATTTTTTCGTGTTAATCGTGTAAACACAAGCAAAACATAAATTATTAAATGCATCATAATCCTAAACATGAATACGATACATATATTAAACGTGTTATATTAGTTGTGTTATATCGTATTTATTATATTATTTTCATGTTTATTAAATGTGTCGTATTCAAAATTATCAAATCTAATTTCAGCTAACATGAATGTTACTAAATATGATATAATTGAGACCAGCTGTGGCACCAGCATTCTTAATACTTGACATGTTATCAAACTTTTAGATTTTTTTAATTTTGCGTCAGTCAATGAAAGAAAATTTTACCTAGTGCTTAGACTAAATTTTGTTATTATGTAGTACTAATAAATTGGAAAACAACATAAAATTCATATTCAAAAGTGAGACAATCAGGTATTACCCTTTAAAGTATACAGTGTCTAAGTGGTTGCTTTAGTGCTAAACTTTTTGACATTGCTATATATTCCGGTGGTTAAGCTGTGGAACCTGAAAAGATAGAACATCCGCCATTGTCAGACAACCTTAGTCAACAAGAAACTTGCCTTAATATTACCTATCATTATCTAGCAGTTGAGAGTTCTACATAAGTTCAAAAGGCCAAGTTGCTTATTATATTATATGATTATATATATATATATATATATATATTCTAACTATATGAATGGATATCGTGACAGTAGTTATTCTTTGGCTTTGTCATTGTTATGTTTTAAAATATCCGCCTATAGTGTGTGATAGATCTATATGGCAACTCTTAATCTAAGTTATAGGATTTTTTCATCTTTCTTTTAAAGTATACGTGCATGTGTGTGATACATATTCGGACATAGATATAAGATATAATCTTCTAAATATATGGAAGAACTTGAAAAAAAATTGAACATATCCGTGTCAGAACATATACTTGTATTCGACACTCGTGTCTAAATTTACCTGAGACATGAGAAATACCCATCAATTAAGTAAAAAAGATGGAAGAAGTTGCTAATAACTTGATGGCTAAGAAACTAACAAAAGTTTTGAATTTTGATACAGATAAAGTGTACATATCATTTCATGATGAGCAGTGGGGAGTTCCTGTTTATGATGACAAGTAAGTTGTTTCAATTCATTAACATCACATCTATCCCACTGTTATTCAATTTTTTAACATCTTTTAGTGATAATTAATCAAACAGCCAATTGTTCGAGCTGCTTGCATTGTCTGGTATGCTGATGGATTATAATTGGACAGAGATTTTGAAAAGACGGGAGCTATACAGGTGCAATATTCTTCAATTTTGCATGTATATTATCTACTATTTTTTTTTTTATGAACATTGAACTAAAGCTTACATTTTTTTTTTTTTTTTTTTAATCATATAGAGAAGCCTTTTCGGGTTTTGATCCTGAAATTGTTGCTAAAATGGGGGATAAAGAAATCAATGAGATATCATCAAACAAAGCAATCATGTTGGCAGAGAGCAGAATAAGGTGCATAATAGACAATGCCAAATGCATACTCAAGGCAAGTTTTAAATGCAACTTCTAATTACTTTCTTGTGGTGTTCTTTGCCTAGATTCAATTACTCAATGAATTGAACTATGAGTTTAGTTGATTCATGTAATCACCTTTAAAATATGGTATTCAGCAGGTCTGGATTTGAATTCTAGTATCTGCAACCCCTTCCTCTATTCCCCAGCTACGGTCTCCATAGAATAAAAAAGGGGACCGGTTGAACAGGGAACCGATGGTCCGCCCGGTCCGATACTATACATAAAACCAGACTTTTCTTGAACCGATGAAAAACCGATTTCACCGGATAAAACCGTTTTTATTTTTTTTTATTATTTTTTTTTAAATGGTGAGATTTAGATTTGAATCTTTAACCTCTTAATTTTATAATAAAGATCATACTATTAAGCCAAATATATATATTTTTATTAATTTTTTACTATATTTAACATAAAAACTATTTTTATATATTTTTAAAATCATTTTTATCAAACCGAAAATCGGAGGTCTGATCGGTTCAACCTTTGATCCAATTTTTTTTTAACATTTGTGGTCTCTTTTGTAAAAAACATAAATTAATGAATTTATTCATCAAAAATACAGATTGTGAGGGAATATGGGTCTTTTAGCAGCTTCATGTGGGGTTATGTGAATTATAAACCAACCATCAACAAATACAAATACCCTAGAAATGTTCCACTTAGAGCTCCAAAAGCTGAAGCCATGAGCAAGGATTTACTGAAGCGGGGATTTCGGCTTGTTGGGCCTGTAATTGTGTATTCATTCATGCAAGCAGCAGGATTAACGATCGATCATCTGGTTGATTGTTTCAGATATACTGAATGTGTAGGCCTTGCTGAAAGACCTTGGAGGCACATTTAACATATCTCTATTAACTCTAATTAAGTCCCTTTAATTTCCATTTTTTTTTTTGCTGTACTGAATACAAGCTAATTAAGCTTTTGATGTATAAAGGGCCTCTATAAAGATAGCTATAGCAACTGTTTTGCATGTATTAAGTGAAATAGAAGCCTTGGATTTTTATAATTAAGTCTGGTGGTGAATGGGAATTTGAGATTTTTATTTCTTGGATTCAACTAATAATACCTAAAATCTTCAACTTTAGTACTAAGTTGTTCTTTGGTTGCTGTCATTTCTATCAAAATTTAGCTCAACTATTAAAATCGTCAATTCTATTTACTTTATAGAAACAATTTGCAATTTTTCTCCCCCACCTATCTTATCCGGATTCTTCTTTTTCATTAAAATATTCGTGTCCGACACATATTCGGACATGAGTATGGATGTATAATCATCCAAATATATGAAATTATTTTTAAAAAAATTGAGTATACTCGTATCCGATACTCACCTTCGAGTTCGGATAAGATAGCATCCCACAAATGAAATCAAAATATGTTTTTGAAAATCATATTAGATATATGAGTATATTTTAGGATGATGATGATTATGGAGTTGATGTCCTAACGACAGCAATAGAATAATTGCAAAGGTTTACATGTTGTAAATCCTGTTTCTGTCCATATTAGCAGTCAACTGTTTTGATTGATTGTTACCAAGATTTTTTTTTTTTTTTTTTGGTTCAAGGTAGTTACCAAGATTAGGTAGATGAAATTAGGTGTTCATATATGGCCTATGGGAGTCAATCATTAAACTAAAACACCAAAATTTACTTTTATTTTATTGATTTAAACACTTAATACCTAATTAATAAACAAATGTGTATCAGTACGTGTGTCCGCATCAGTCAAGAGTGGGAAGAAACGCAAGTCAACCACCCACCTTCACGTAGAGAAAGTCCAACTGGTTTTCAGTACACTCTTCAGGCAAACAGCTGAAGGCTCAATACCATTTAGAATCCGTGCTAGCTTATGTTATTCGGATTCGAGTGTGAGTATCGGATATGGATATATTCAATTTTTTCTAAGTTTTTTCACATATTTGAAGGGTACTTAGAGAGTCATATCCCCATACCGATGTCCGGATATGTATCAGACACGAATGTTGGACACGAATACTTTAAGAAAAATGAAGAATCGGAGCAACATAACTACTACCTGCACGAGTTATCTTCATTCTCAGCCAGGGAAAAGAAAATATCTAGACTTAGCAAGGAAATATGTACCTCATTAAGCAGGAGATCACGGTATTTATCGTATGTTGACATTGTCCAAGCATTATTACTTGACAATAATCTTATCAATTTGAGTTGGAAAATTCATAAATCTTTAGCTCAACATTGTTTATGTCCCGTTTTTCATGACCCTGTTGAAAGTCTAGAACCTCTAGCACTTTATATAATCAGGTTTCAACTTTCAAATACGAAAATGCGTTCAGTTTGATGAACAATGAATGCAGCATATGGGCTAGTCTTTTATCTAGCCATCCTAGGTCAAATTCAACTACTGCCCACAAGAACATTTGGATTAGGCCACAATTAGCCAAACTGGATCATGGGGTTGATTTATTACATTGCTAATATTGGGTAAGAAGTTCTTTGCAATCAAATAATCTTCTTGTATAGCAATTTGCCCCGTGGAAAACTGGCCCAACTGCTTGTAGCAATAAAAGAATTATCGTAAAGGGACATGCTTGCTGATCTCAATCATGCACCCGTGTCAACCAAGCTGCTGCATATTATCGACTACTCGTAAAACACAATGTCCCATTGCTGATATGATGTTGCTTTCCCCTTTGAACTCAATAATTTGTTAGAACGTCCATTTCTTATTGAAAAACTGCGAATCATACACCATGTCTTTAAGAGCCATTGATGAATTTCATCTTTATCTTGATGAATGAAATACTTCACCTAATCCCCGTATGACAAATATTACTCAATGATTTCCTTTCTCAGTGTTTGAAATTGTCACTTTTAACTCAAAAGATCTATCAGAAAATATTGCAGCTTTTGCTCTCCATGTGGGCACAGTCTACTCATCTTAAACAATGATTTCAGTTGTTTCATTGTGGAGGCAAAAAAAACCATAAATTATTGAAAAGATGGTCGGAAAAGTGATCTCAAACAAGGATCATTGAAACCCTTTTTTCCACATGCTCAACTGTCCTCTAAAGTTTATCTTCACCAAATGTAAACTATCATTTTGCTTCAAGATATTAGGGACAAACAAGATAAGGCCCCCACTCCTACTCCCCATCCACTTTTCTGCTTCTCTCTGGTGATTTATATCATTTTATCTTGAACTACAATCAATGTAAATAATATACCAGATTGAACCTCACAGCAAAGACAAATGGCAGCAAGATAAGCAACAAGAACCAGGTAAGAGATTAGGGTGCCACGTCCAATTCTTCCCACAACAGTTTTTAAGCTATTAATTAATCCTTTCTGGTCAAATTAAGCAGCTGCATGAGTATAATCTTAGGTGGAAAGGCCTAGTCTGCTAGCTAGAAGTACTTCATCAAAACCTGAATGTTTATGAATTGGATAAACTTTGGTTTGTAGGCGTGATTGTGACTTTGGTGATGTTGCCGATTATTCAGATATGGATACGACGGTATGATCCTTCAAATATTTGAAAAAATTTTAAAAAAAAATTGAACATATCCGTGTCAAACACATACCTATATCAATACTCACACGAATCCGAATAACATAAACCAACTATAACCACCCATAACTTCCTGAGCAGAAGGCTAATTTAAGGCAGGAGATGTTCATATGTTGGCTGGCTGCTATATATATGCAATAGGGAATGATGATTTTGTGTACTTCCACCACTTATTTTTCTCTTAATGAAAGCTCTTATTATTCAGTTTTTCACTTTAGTAAACTAATAATACTAACAATAGCAGAATCACAGCAATGGAAAGCTCAGTACAATTTGTCAAACAGTTTTAATTTTTAACTTGGAATTGAATAATATTTCACATATGAAACTAAGAGAGAACGAGCCGTTTAATTTTAAGTAGTATGAACTATGAAGCATATTCAAGCAAATGTAAATATAAAATTGGAAAGTTCAAATGTAAACCAAAGCTAAGTTTGGAGATTACTTGTCTATATAAATATACTTTTTTCATTCCAGAAATCAAGTTGGATTAGAACAAGCAACCAAAGAAAAATAACCTCCAAACTTCTCCAAGAAAAAAAACCATGTGCCAACTATCGAAAAACTCCCAAAGAAAACACAATAATCCACAGGAAAAAGCTTGTAATGAAAAGAAAGAAACCTAACAAGAGCATGGCAATTTGCAAATCTGATCATGCATTCCATTCCATTTCATAATTCCGCTCTATGCTATCCGAATTCGAAAGTGAATGTGAGATATAGATATATGCTTGATACGAATTTATTCAATTTTTTTCATATATTTGAAGAATTATATCTATACTCATATCCAAATTATATGTGTTGAACACAAATATTAAATTAAAATATTTTAAGAAAAATAGAAAACTCGAATAATATAGATGGGACCCAATATTTGTGATGTTCCTTTGTTGCTTACTGATAATCTTTTTATTGCTTTCAATGTCAGCATAGACAATTAATATTATCTTTTCTAATCCTTCCCCCCCTCGATTGTTTATTTGAAACTAATCTAGCCTTGTCTCAATGTCAAGATTTTAAGTTCTGAGTTCTTATCATGAGTTGTTATGGGTTTAATCCAATTGTATGTTGCCATAATAATACGACAATTTGTCTTCTTTTTTTTCAAAACAAAATGGCAAAAGAAAGAAGAGAAAAAGGCTAGTAGTAGTAGTTTAAAAGGTGATAAAATCCTCCACAAATTCAAACGGTGGCAAAAATAATATGATAACCAAAATAATCTATGGATTCCAGCCAGGTGTTTTTGGAACAAAGAAAAGACGTCACGAAATTTGTGATCACCAAATACTGACGTTTTCCAAACTAACTTTTTATGTACAAAGTTGTACCCCAAAAAAAAAAAAAAAACTGATTGATTTAGCTTAGCTACATTTAAAATAGGGATCTTTAACTGTGTTGGACTCATCTTTGGTTTGCCTTGTTGAATTTTTACATGCGTGATACTTTAAAAATTCACAGTTGTTCATTAATTTTAAACATAAAAGATATTAATCAATATTGATCGATACTTGTAAGATATAATTCATAATCAGATATAAATAAATAAAGTAAAAATCGGTCTGAAATAATGAAAAGCACTAAAATTTTCTGTCATCAATTTTTTTTGTCCTTTCAATATTTTTTTTTTATATATATTTCATTGATTTAGATATCGTAACACGTTTTGAAAATTTAATTCTGATATCTTCAGATATTTTTTGTCTTTACAGATTTTTTCACAACTTTTACCTGATAATTTTTAGAGATCTATTCAAATTCGTCTCCAAAGACCATCAATGTTCTGTTGGGTTGCGTTTGGAAACTTGAATTTCAAAAGTTTGATTTGGATTTCAAAAATAGTATAAATTGTGTAATAAAACACATGTAAATGTAACATTGATGATTATTTTTCAAATCTACGAATTTGTTAGATGCCTATTTAGTGATGAATTTAAAATACCTATAGTTATTTGTGAATTTGAAATTCATGTTTTTATATCTTTCAAATATATAATCATAATGAATTTTAACTAATTTATACATAGTGTATGAATTTTATTCTCACAATTTATATAACAAATAAAATCCAAATCTAAATTTTTAAATTTTCAAATTTAAGTTCTCAAACATAGCATTAAAATAATTTCTTCCTACAATTTGAAGATTTAAAAATTAAAAAAGTGAGTTTTTGAAAGCAACTAATAACATAACTATAGACATATGAACCTTTTTTATTGAATATCACATAAAGTAATCACCCAAAAAAATTTGATTACATTACTGATTACACTTTAATCCAAAATGATATATGGTTGGTTTAAACAACTCATTGTCACACATATTGAAAAGAATGGATCTGATTATGTAGTGCTTTATACTCCCCTATTTACATTTATGACTTGATGGGTGGATTTAGATTATAAATTATGTTGTTTCAAATTTTTTTTTTATTTTAATATTTGTGTTTAACACTCATGTCAGATACATATCCAACCATAGTTATGAAAAGATAATCCTCTAAAAACCTTTCAAAAACATAAAAATAAAATAATAAAAATAAAAATAAAATATAACCGTGTTAATTATTGAACACATACCCGTATTCAACACTCACACCCAAATTCAAATAACATAAATTATAAATTCACTTATAAGGACTCTTAAAATAACTTCATATTTTTTTCATTCAAACTATATCTCTTCCGTTTGTAAGAATGCTCCATTGATCATCATCCATTCTCTTGCACAACCAGAAGAAGCCATGAAAAAGCAAAAAAAAAAGATATCCCATCACTTTACAATCCAACTCAAATGGAAGGACAAGCAAGATTTCAGAATACAAAAATTGAAATGTCCCAATTTACATAAATATTCTTTTTCTTTTTTTTACTCCAATCTACAAATTATTTATCAAACAAAGTTCATAACGAGGTGAAAGAAAAGAAGGGTAGAACAAAAAAACAAAATCAAAGCTAAAAGCTTAAAGAAGAAATACAACCAATTCTACTCAGCTCTCCACTTAGCTGAAGCCAAAGATTATTTACAGGGATTCCTCCTACAGCTGCTCCAAAACTACAACATTCCCGGGGGCAAACCCATATACTGAATCTATCCTAACAATCCTTCATCCGAAGTCCCAACAAACCTACAAAGTCTTATTTCATCTTCAGTCAACTCAACTCTCTGATATCGATATACTAGCACTCTATGTTGCTACGACTCTTCATATTTTTTGAAGTACCCGTGTCCGACGCATATCCGGATATTGATACAGAGATATGATATTCTAAAGATCCTCCAAATACATGAAAATCTTGAAAAAAATTGAACATATCCGTATCCAACACTCACCCAAGTCCGAGTAACATAGCTAGCACCTCAATCTCAAAACTGGCACGAAGTACCAAGCCTCTGTATCTGTTTCTGACCTAAGGTAATGGATTTTCGTTTATCAAATGCTGGGTAGACCAACTCCTGAAACTTCTCCAAGAAGAAGGTCCATTCCTCCTCATTCATGTCAGCCAGCTTCACAAAGCTCACACTTGTAGGAAGTTGCTCATTTGCACTCCTATGCCCAGATGAGCCAGAGCTAGTAAGATAGCCATTTTCTTGTTTTGTTCCAGAAAATTTGGAATACTTCTGGCTCTTATCACCTAAGTAGGTATCTTTAAGTGACATTGAAAGCTTTGAAACGGACGGGATCCTTTCAAGAGCTTTGAAAGCAGAAAAACCCTCCTGCTCTGCTTCTCTTTGACTTTCCTCATCTTCCTCAAAGCATTCCTCCAGCTTTGAAAGTGGAAAACGGTTATTCACAAATCCATTTCCAAATTGGAATGCTGATCTGGTCATAAAATCATCAGTAGCCATTTTTGGGGTGAAGTCTGATTCTGGTTCCTCAGAGTCAATATCAAAGAGGAACTCTGCATCTCCCACATCCGACTTAGGAGATGACAGCTCCCTCTCTGCTATCAACCTCCTTGCCTCGAGACAAACAACCTCTAGCTCACTAGGTTCCTCCTCTCCAGCTCGAAATTCTCTACTCATCATCTCACCAATTTCAGCAAGACTGAGACCAAAAGCCGCAGCTTCCTTGAGGAAAATTGTGGAGAGTACCAGAACACGTAGGCAAGCCTCCCGTATCATGGGGAGTTCCCTTCGTAGCATCTCACAATCCTTAATAGGATCAAGCTTTTCTATATACTCAAGTTCATCCTCGGAGAAAGGAATCGAAGCCTGAGGCCAGTGAATCCACTCAAAGTATGGATCCTCCAAAGTTTCTGGCAGGCAAAGGCCATGATCAATAGGAATGAGTTCCACCTGACCAAACCTCCCAATACCATCAAGCTTCCGCACTAAAAGGTTTCCTGCATGCCTGTCTGTGTTAAATATTCGTATATCAAGTATCCCTATGCGGTGCACAGCAGAAACAGGGAAGCTTGAGGTTCCATGATCACTGGCATCAAAATCATGCGGTATAAACTGTTGGAAAGATGCAATCTTGCTAACCAGATTCTTCTTGTGAGGCTTATGTCCATTCACGCCATCATTGACATTGAAGACTGAGTGAGTAATATTCACCAGCGCTGTAGGTGGCACATTTGCAAAATGACCATAGTCCAGAAGGTAAGCCACAACTTCTCTGAAACCTGTCTCCCCTACCCGAACCGAACGTTTCAAACCTGGTTGTCCAAGGGCTTTCCCAACAAAGCCTTTCGGATTGTTTGGTGCAAAAGGTTCTTCATCTGTTGGCTTCACAATTGCAACACTCTCACCTCCAGGATTCCTGAAGTAGTAGGCACCCCCCAGACCACTATGAACAGGAAGTGGATCAACACCCATCTTAATTGCCTTAACAACATCCTTCACCAGAACTTTTAATACGTTAAAGCAATCAGAATGCCCCAGTATCTCAATAGGACCACTTCTATCTCAATAAAATAAAATTTACTTTTATTTTATTGATTTAAACACTTAATACCTAATTAATAAACAAATGTGTATCAGTACGTGTGTCCGCATCAGTCAAGAGTGGGAAGAAACGCAAGTCAACCACCCACCTTCACGTAGAGAAAGTCCAACTGGTTTTCAGTACACTCTTCAGGCAAACAGCTGAAGGCTCAATACCATTTAGAATCCGTGCTAGCTTATGTTATTCGGATTCGAGTGTGAGTATCGGATATGGATATATTCAATTTTTTCTAAGTTTTTTCACATATTTGAAGGGTACTTAGAGAGTCATATCCCCATACCGATGTCCGGATATGTATCAGACACGAATGTTGGACACGAATACTTTAAGAAAAATGAAGAATCGGAGCAACATAACTAGTACCTGCACGAGTTATCTTCATTCTCAGCCAGGGAAAAGAAAATATCTAGACTTAACAAGGAAATATGTACCTCATTAAGCAGGAGATCACGGTATTTATCGTATGTTGACATTGTCCAAGCATTATTACTTGACAATAATCTTATCAATTTGAGTTGGAAAATTCATAAATCTTTAGCTCAACATTGTTTATGTCCCGTTTTTCATGACCCTGTTGAAAGTCTAGAACCTCTAGCACTTTATATAATCAGGTTTCAACTTTCAAATACGAAAATGCGTTCAGTTTGATGAACAATGAATGCAGCATATGGGCTAGTCTTTTATCTAGCCATCCTAGGTCAAATTCAACTACTGCCCACAAGAACATTTGGATTAGGCCACAATTAGCCAAACTGGATCATGGGGTTGATTTATTACATTGCTAATATTGGGTAAGAAGTTCTTTGCAATCAAATAATCTTCTTGTATAGCAATTTGCCCCGTGGAAAACTGGCCCAACTGCTTGTAGCAATAAAAGAATTATCGTAAAGGGACATGCTTGCTGATCTCAATCATGCACCCGTGTCAACCAAGCTGCTGCATATTATCGACTACTCGTAAAACACAATGTCCCATTGCTGATATGATGTTGCTTTCCCCTTTGAACTCAATAATTTGTTAGAACGTCCATTTCTTATTGAAAAACTGCGAATCATACACCATGTCTTTAAGAGCCATTGATGAATTTCATCTTTATCTTGATGAATGAAATACTTCACCTAATCCCCGTATGACAAATATTACTCAATGATTTCCTTTCTCAGTGTTTGAAATTGTCACTTTTAACTCAAAAGATCTATCAGAAAATATTGCAGCTTTTGCTCTCCATGTGGGCACAGTCTACTCATCTTAAACAATGATTTCAGTTGTTTCATTGTGGAGGCAAAAAAAACCATAAATTATTGAAAAGATGGTCGGAAAAGTGATCTCAAACAAGGATCATTGAAACCCTTTTTTCCACATGCTCAACTGTCCTCTAAAGTTTATCTTCACCAAATGTAAACTATC
Source organism: Fremontodendron californicum (assembly GCA_030761205.1). Classification (NCBI taxonomy): domain Eukaryota; kingdom Viridiplantae; phylum Streptophyta; class Magnoliopsida; order Malvales; family Malvaceae; genus Fremontodendron; species Fremontodendron californicum. The sequence goes on from JAULJL010000013.1 coordinate 27,523,780, forward strand.
ATTTTGCTTCAAGATATTAGGGACAAACAAGATAAGGCCCCCACTCCTACTCCCCATCCACTTTTCTGCTTCTCTCTGGTGATTTATATCATTTTATCTTGAACTACAATCAATGTAAATAATATACCAGATTGAACCTCACAGCAAAGACAAATGGCAGCAAGATAAGCAACAAGAACCAGGTAAGAGATTAGGGTGCCACGTCCAATTCTTCCCACAACAGTTTTTAAGCTATTAATTAATCCTTTCTGGTCAAATTAAGCAGCTGCATGAGTATAATCTTAGGTGGAAAGGCCTAGTCTGCTAGCTAGAAGTACTTCATCAAAACCTGAATGTTTATGAATTGGATAAACTTTGGTTTGTAGGCGTGATTGTGACTTTGGTGATGTTGCCGATTATTCAGATATGGATACGACGGTATGATCCTTCAAATATTTGAAAAAATTTTAAAAAAAAATTGAACATATCCGTGTCAAACACATACCTATATCAATACTCACACGAATCCGAATAACATAAACCAACTATAACCACCCATAACTTCCTGAGCAGAAGGCTAATTTAAGGCAGGAGATGTTCATATGTTGGCTGGCTGCTATATATATGCAATAGGGAATGATGATTTTGTGTACTTCCACCACTTATTTTTCTCTTAATGAAAGCTCTTATTATTCAGTTTTTCACTTTAGTAAACTAATAATACTAACAATAGCAGAATCACAGCAATGGAAAGCTCAGTACAATTTGTCAAACAGTTTTAATTTTTAACTTGGAATTGAATAATATTTCACATATGAAACTAAGAGAGAACGAGCCGTTTAATTTTAAGTAGTATGAACTATGAAGCATATTCAAGCAAATGTAAATATAAAATTGGAAAGTTCAAATGTAAACCAAAGCTAAGTTTGGAGATTACTTGTCTATATAAATATACTTTTTTCATTCCAGAAATCAAGTTGGATTAGAACAAGCAACCAAAGAAAAATAACCTCCAAACTTCTCCAAGAAAAAAAACCATGTGCCAACTATCGAAAAACTCCCAAAGAAAACACAATAATCCACAGGAAAAAGCTTGTAATGAAAAGAAAGAAACCTAACAAGAGCATGGCAATTTGCAAATCTGATCATGCATTCCATTCCATTTCATAATTCCGCTCTATGCTATCCGAATTCGAAAGTGAATGTGAGATATAGATATATGCTTGATACGAATTTATTCAATTTTTTTCATATATTTGAAGAATTATATCTATACTCATATCCAAATTATATGTGTTGAACACAAATATTAAATTAAAATATTTTAAGAAAAATAGAAAACTCGAATAATATAGATGGGACCCAATATTTGTGATGTTCCTTTGTTGCTTACTGATAATCTTTTTATTGCTTTCAATGTCAGCATAGACAATTAATATTATCTTTTCTAATCCTTCCCCCCCTCGATTGTTTATTTGAAACTAATCTAGCCTTGTCTCAATGTCAAGATTTTAAGTTCTGAGTTCTTATCATGAGTTGTTATGGGTTTAATCCAATTGTATGTTGCCATAATAATACGACAATTTGTCTTCTTTTTTTTCAAAACAAAATGGCAAAAGAAAGAAGAGAAAAAGGCTAGTAGTAGTAGTTTAAAAGGTGATAAAATCCTCCACAAATTCAAACGGTGGCAAAAATAATATGATAACCAAAATAATCTATGGATTCCAGCCAGGTGTTTTTGGAACAAAGAAAAGACGTCACGAAATTTGTGATCACCAAATACTGACGTTTTCCAAACTAACTTTTTATGTACAAAGTTGTACCCCAAAAAAAAAAAAAAAACTGATTGATTTAGCTTAGCTACATTTAAAATAGGGATCTTTAACTGTGTTGGACTCATCTTTGGTTTGCCTTGTTGAATTTTTACATGCGTGATACTTTAAAAATTCACAGTTGTTCATTAATTTTAAACATAAAAGATATTAATCAATATTGATCGATACTTGTAAGATATAATTCATAATCAGATATAAATAAATAAAGTAAAAATCGGTCTGAAATAATGAAAAGCACTAAAATTTTCTGTCATCAATTTTTTTTGTCCTTTCAATATTTTTTTTTTTATATATTTCATTGATTTAGATATCGTAACACGTTTTGAAAACTTAATTCTGATATCTTCAGATATTTTTTGTCTTTACAGATTTTTTCACAACTTTTACCTGATAATTTTTAGAGATCTATTCAAATTCGTCTCCAAAGACCATCAATGTTCTGTTGGGTTGCGTTTGGAAACTTGAATTTCAAAAGTTTGATTTGGATTTCAAAAATAGTATAAATTGTGTAATAAAACACATGTAAATGTAACATTGATGATTATTTTTCAAATCTACGAATTTGTTAGATGCCTATTTAGTGATGAATTTAAAATACCTATAGTTATTTGTGAATTTGAAATTCATGTTTTTATATCTTTCAAATATATAATCATAATGAATTTTAACTAATTTATACATAGTGTATGAATTTTATTCTCACAATTTATATAACAAATAAAATCCAAATCTAAATTTTTAAATTTTCAAATTTAAGTTTTCAAACATAGCATTAAAATAATTTCTTCCTACAATTTGAAGATTTAAAAATTAAAAAAGTGAGTTTTTGAAAGCAACTAATAACATAACTATGGACATATGAACCTTTTTTATTGAATATCACATAAAGTAATCACCCAAAAAATTTGATTACATTACTGATTACACTTTAATCCAAAATGATATATGGTTGGTTTAAACAACTCATTGTCACACATATTGAAAAGAATGGATCTGATTATGTAGTGCTTTATACTCCCCTATTTACATTTATGACTTGATGGGTGGATTTAGATTATAAATTATGTTGTTTCAAATTTTTTTTTTATTTTAATATTTGTGTTTAACACTCATGTCAGATACATATCCAACCATAGTTATGAAAAGATAATCCTCTAAAAACCTTTCAAAAACATAAAAATAAAATAATAAAAATAAAAATAAAATATAACCGTGTTAATTATTGAACACATACCCGTATTCAACACTCACACCCAAATTCAAATAACATAAATTATAAATTCACTTATAAGGACTCTTAAAATAACTTCATATTTTTTTCATTCAAACTATATCTCTTCCGTTTGTAAGAATGCTCCATTGATCATCATCCATTCTCTTGCACAACCAGAAGAAGCCATGAAAAAGCAAAAAAAAAAGATATCCCATCACTTTACAATCCAACTCAAATGGAAGGACAAGCAAGATTTCAGAATACAAAAATTGAAATGTCCCAATTTACATAAATATTCTTTTTCTTTTTTTTACTCCAATCTACAAATTATTTATCAAACAAAGTTCATAACGAGGTGAAAGAAAAGAAGGGTAGAACAAAAAAACAAAATCAAAGCTAAAAGCTTAAAGAAGAAATACAACCAATTCTACTCAGCTCTCCACTTAGCTGAAGCCAAAGATTATTTACAGGGATTCCTCCTACAGCTGCTCCAAAACTACAACATTCCCGGGGGCAAACCCATATACTGAATCTATCCTAACAATCCTTCATCCGAAGTCCCAACAAACCTACAAAGTCTTATTTCATCTTCAGTCAACTCAACTCTCTGATATCGATATACTAGCACTCTATGTTGCTACGACTCTTCATATTTTTTGAAGTACCCGTGTCCGACGCATATCCGGATATTGATACAGAGATATGATATTCTAAAGATCCTCCAAATACATGAAAATCTTGAAAAAAATTGAACATATCCGTATCCAACACTCACCCAAGTCCGAGTAACATAGCTAGCACCTCAATCTCAAAACTGGCACGAAGTACCAAGCCTCTGTATCTGTTTCTGACCTAAGGTAATGGATTTTCGTTTATCAAATGCTGGGTAGACCAACTCCTGAAACTTCTCCAAGAAGAAGGTCCATTCCTCCTCATTCATGTCAGCCAGCTTCACAAAGCTCACACTTGTAGGAAGTTGCTCATTTGCACTCCTATGCCCAGATGAGCCAGAGCTAGTAAGATAGCCATTTTCTTGTTTTGTTCCAGAAAATTTGGAATACTTCTGGCTCTTATCACCTAAGTAGGTATCTTTAAGTGACATTGAAAGCTTTGAAACGGACGGGATCCTTTCAAGAGCTTTGAAAGCAGAAAAACCCTCCTGCTCTGCTTCTCTTTGACTTTCCTCATCTTCCTCAAAGCATTCCTCCAGCTTTGAAAGTGGAAAACGGTTATTCACAAATCCATTTCCAAATTGGAATGCTGATCTGGTCATAAAATCATCAGTAGCCATTTTTGGGGTGAAGTCTGATTCTGGTTCCTCAGAGTCAATATCAAAGAGGAACTCTGCATCTCCCACATCCGACTTAGGAGATGACAGCTCCCTCTCTGCTATCAACCTCCTTGCCTCGAGACAAACAACCTCTAGCTCACTAGGTTCCTCCTCTCCAGCTCGAAATTCTCTACTCATCATCTCACCAATTTCAGCAAGACTGAGACCAAAAGCCGCAGCTTCCTTGAGGAAAATTGTGGAGAGTACCAGAACACGTAGGCAAGCCTCCCGTATCATGGGGAGTTCCCTTCGTAGCATCTCACAATCCTTAATAGGATCAAGCTTTTCTATATACTCAAGTTCATCCTCGGAGAAAGGAATCGAAGCCTGAGGCCAGTGAATCCACTCAAAGTATGGATCCTCCAAAGTTTCTGGCAGGCAAAGGCCATGATCAATAGGAATGAGTTCCACCTGACCAAACCTCCCAATACCATCAAGCTTCCGCACTAAAAGGTTTCCTGCATGCCTGTCTGTGTTAAATATTCGTATATCAAGTATCCCTATGCGGTGCACAGCAGAAACAGGGAAGCTTGAGGTTCCATGATCACTGGCATCAAAATCATGCGGTATAAACTGTTGGAAAGATGCAATCTTGCTAACCAGATTCTTCTTGTGAGGCTTATGTCCATTCACGCCATCATTGACATTGAAGACTGAGTGAGTAATCTTCACCAGCGCTGTAGGTGGCACATTTGCAAAATGACCATAGTCCAGAAGGTAAGCCACAACTTCTCTGAAACCTGTCTCCCCTACCCGAACCGAACGTTTCAAACCTGGTTGTCCGAGGGCTTTCCCAACAAAGCCTTTCGGATTGTTTGGTGCAAAAGGTTCTTCATCTGTTGGCTTCACAATTGCAACACTCTCACCTCCAGGATTCCTGAAGTAGTAGGCACCCCCCAGACCACTATGAACAGGAAGTGGATCAACACCCATCTTAATTGCCTTAACAACATCCTTCACCAGAACTTTTAATACGTTAAAGCAATCAGAATGCCCCAGTATCTCAATAGGACCACTTCTATCTCTCTGCTGGAGATCCCTTCCAGTAGGCGATAGACAAGGAGTAGAGGAGCTTCTGTGGAGATAGTTCCGTGTTAGGAGAAGCGGAGAATCATTCCGAACAGCACTAAGATCATTCTTCAACTCCACATCCCCAAAAGTCAGCGAGCTTTGCTCCGTAGGGAAATTAAGGGCAACCTGCAACCTTTTCTTAACCGTATGAGCATTGTCACTGCGATCTAACTCCATGCCCAAGACACAGCCAGTCTCTGTTTGAACAAAAACCCGTCTCCTCCTAATAGGTTGTTTCCCTTCCATCATATTGTTCCTAGGGTATTCCCCTCTAAGAGGACTCTTAAACACTGCCACTGCCATCTGAGTTTGAACAGGACTGTCCAACTTACTAGACATGAAAAGTCGAGAAATACCAATCACGGCTTTCCTTGTAGCCTGAGGCAGAGAGCTTCTTCCCCTTCAAGAAGACCCCGAACTCCAAAGCCAATCGCAAATGAACAAGAAAAAACTCCAATTCACCAACAATCATCAATCAATAAAACTAAAACTAAAAACCCCAACCCAAAAACTAAAAACTAAAAACTTAAAAAGACAAAAACAGAACTCAATCGACAGAATCGGCAGACCAAAATGAAGATCTATCCCTATATTACATTGAATGAGCCATCTTTAGTAACCATAAACAGAATGGAAACCCCAAAAAACCTGTAAAAAGGAACCAAGATTTGAATCAAAACCCTGATTTTGATTTAGCACATAAAAAATTTACTATCATTATATATACCCAAATATTCTCTAAATGGTTAGAACTAGCTAAGTTAAGTAAAATAGCAGTTACCATAATTAATGCATTCATGAAATCCAAAACAAACAGAATCTCACATCCAAAAAAAATGAGTAAAATTAATGCATTTCTTCAATATATTCAAGGAATCTACTAAAAGACAAGTAAGCTGCTACTATGAATATTAGCTTAAAATGCATTCATATTAGCAACTGATCCAAGATACTTCCACAGTAAATTTTTGCTTACTATAATTTCTGAAAATAAATTAAAGAAAAAGAACTGTCAATTTAAAGAAAAAAAATTTTAAAAAAAACGCCAAAAGAAAATTTAAGATTTTCAATCAATTCAACCAATAAAAAACATAATAAGGAAAATCTCTGGACATTGATCTTCAATGTTCCATTTTACTTAAAACCCGACACTGAACCTAAAAAAAACAGTTTAAACCTACGATTTTAAGAAAATTAACTTACCAAATTCCGGGATCTGAAGGAAAGGAACAAATAAAATCTCGAGTTGATTTACGAAAAGGAATAGACGAGTTGAATAAAGAGAACGAATAAAAGGAGGCAAGGAATCGTCCGGGTTGACTCAGTTGTCTAAACACAGGAAAGCTTCCTTCTCTCTATCTTTTCTCTTTCTTTCTTTTTTTTTTTATTTTTTTTTTCCTTCCAGCTCTGTCTCGCCTTCCTCGAAGAAACGCTCTTTAACTCGGTTTTTGCCCTTACCTAGCTCTTTACTTGAGTTAATTAACTAACCCTAGTTAAGTCTATTACTCTACTCTTCTTTTATCTTGTTATTTATTTATTTTTTTTAATTGATAATGTCTGTTTTACGAGTATTTTTATGAAGTTAATATTTTATTTATAATAATAATATTATATTAAATATAATAATTAATAATTTTATTTATTATTTTTAATGTACTGAATAAAAATATTATTATATATTTTTAAAAAGTATTCTTATAATAGTTGTGAGCAATTTTTTTTTTAATTTGATAATTTTAAGCACGAAATGATTATACAATATAAATATGATATATATAAAATAATTTAAAATAACATAAAATACGATATGATATAAAATAATAACATAAATACGATATAAATATATCAATATATTAAAATTTATATAATATAAATTATTAATATATTAAAATTTATTTATAATATAATTATGATAAAAAAGTACTCGGATTAATTTTTTCTTTTTGGTCTTATTATTGGCTTTCTGTTTTGTTATGGGGAAAAGGAAGGATCTAGAACGAGGAATATGGACCGTTGGATGTAGGAAAAAGAGGAGGAAGGGGGATTGGGCCGTTAGATGGGTTTTGTTTGGTCTATGGGGATTTATATGTGGCGGTGACGTGGAGATAATGATTGGATGATGACGTGGCGAGAGTCACGGTCGTTCCAGGCAGGGTGTTAGCCAATGGCCCGGTTGTACTAATTTTTCTCTTTGCCGATCTCATCGGCGATATCTAATTGAACCTTATTTATTGATAAAATCACGAAAATACCCAATTTGTTGAAAAGACTGAGTTGTCCTTTTACTTAAGCTGGGTCCTAGCGTATCTTATGATTTCTTTTCAGGTGATCTGATCGTACGGTTTTGATTTGACGGAATTCTCTTTGTTTGACTTAATTTTATTTGGAGTTAATCAAAGATTATCAATCTATTGACACAAACCAAAATTCAAGTTTTCTTTTTCTTGAAAATATTTTTTTAAAATATTAGAATAACAAAAAAACTTAAATTTTATCATTTTATTTAAATAAATTCATTTGTTTTATTATCAAATAAATTTTTAACTTTTAATTTGCATCTATAAAATCATAAATCTTTAATTTATATTCAAATAAATTTTTAATTTATATCAAACTAAACATTTAACATAAATCAATATCTTTTTTGAAATAAGAATTTATGTGACTACAAATCAAATAATCAAGATTTATTTGAATACAATAAAAATAAAAAAACTCTTTTAATATTTTATTATTTTTAAAATGTAAATAGTTATCATTACATTAATTAATCCGTCCACCTATTTTTTTTTTTTTGTTGACCAAAACTAATTTCTTGTTTAATGCACCAAATAAAATTGGATAATTATAAAAAAGGATAAGATTAAACTTCTTATTTCATGCTATATATATTTGTTAAAATCTTTTAATAGTAAAAGATATTTACATGTATTAATAATCTTATAATGATAATTACATTATTTCCATAACTATGTTGCTATGTGCTATGTGGATAAAAATAGAGATTGAATAATTTGATATCGATATAAATAAATGTGTAAAACAATGATGATTTACTTATCAATTGTATTTACAATAGAGTATAATTTTCATAATTTTATTTACCGAAGGCAAACCTATGAAAATTTTTATTTATTTGAACTTTTTTTTTATTTTATAATTAAAATTTAACAATCAAAAACGAAATTAAAAGTCGAAGCACATAAAGATATTGGGCAAATTGATTCAAATTTTTTAAATTTTGGTGATATATATTTTTGAGATATTTTTTTAATTCACTAAAATACTATTTGATAATAAAGTTTATTTGGTGAGCAAGCTTAGTAAGTTTATAAATAAAGAGGAATCTCATATACTAAGATATGATAGAAAGATGTAGACAGTTGCAGGATTTTACATGATTGGGTGAAGATGTAGAGAGTTGCAGGATTTTACATGATTGGGTGTTTATATTAGTGTAGTTAGTATCGTATCGATCGATGTGTATCGATTATAAGATAAGTTGAAACGATATTAGTATCGTACCGTTTTAATTTTTGTATCGGTCTGTATCGATTAATACCGGCACATATCGATCCATTTTTTTTGTATGATCATTTTTTTATAATTATATTTAAAAATAAAATATGTTCATTAAATTAGATTATTGAATCTAATTAATACTAATTTACTATCGTTTTTAATATTTTAATATTTATTTTATTTATTTGATATTTAAAAATTTTGAATATTAAATATTTATAATTTTAAATTTATGTTCACTTATAAACATATATATGTAATGGAGATATATTTGCATGTGTCTATAATATATAAATATATATTTTGTCTAACAAATTTATATATTTTATTAAGGAACTTGAAAATAAACTCTATATATATTAAAAAAATATTTAAAAAATATCGGTAAATTCGATACGATGTGTCAAAATACACCGATTCTAATACATACCAATATCAAAATAAAAACGATACATTTATCAATATAATACTAACTACCCAATAAGGCTATTAAGATATAGAGTCCATAGATGTGAATGTTTGATTTGGTGTAAAGACATAACAAAAGTCTTTACACCAATTAATCTTGGCTATAAAACTTAATTTGTCCTATTAAACACAATTTCAAAAGTTTATCTTCAACTCTCTTTTTTTTTTTGGATTGAGCTTTTAGTGAACATTTTGATTTATGAAGGGATATATTTTTTTGGATTTGTTGCTTTGATTTGATTATATGGTCCAAAGGTTTGACATACATGGGATAGTTTCTTCACTTTTGGACTGTTGAAAATGACTTGAATTGACATCAGTGCCTTTTATTTGTATTTATATTTTGTCACATCCATCCAACAATCATGTCTAAATCCTATATAATTTTTATTTAATTATAATAAAAAATTTGATTTACCCTAATCAACCCAATATACCAACTCCTATTTTTTATACTTGGAGTTGGAGTTTTGCAAAAGTAATTTTTGTAAGCCACTTTTAAACTATTTATGAATAGGATCGAATTAAATTTGAATAATATAATTTGGTTTGTTCAAGGTTTAGGTTTAGTGAATCCAAAAAATAATTTCATTATTTAAAATATATTAAAGAATATTTTTATATTAATTTATATATTTTTATAATTAAATTTAAATAAAAATTATTTTTATTTATTAAATAATAATTCGGATCAAATCAAATCGAATAATCGAATCTATCGAACCGAACAAGTAGCATGATCAGCCACCCTTGTCCAATTACTCCATGGACTTTTCTATTGTTTAAGGCTAAATTTTTTTTAATTGGAATACAAATTTTGTATCCACAAAAAGTTTGGAAATAAAATAAAATGCAACTTTTCCTTTGGGTATAGAATCAAATTAATGCAATTTAAAGTAAGATATTGCCTCCATGTTGCATTTAACTTTCCAAATTAAATTCTTATAAAAATGGGTATTTATTTAATGGTCAAGTGGGAGTTAATTAGGATTTGATATAGTTTTTCCTTTATTATAATATTTTTTTTAGGTTTCTTTGTTACTGTCGGTGATGATCAAATACAATTATATATAGTGTGTTACAATTGAGATTAATTGAGAGAATATGACAGAAGTGAAAGAATAATTTAAAGTCAAGAGGTATTTCCACTCGAAAGTAAAGATTTTTTTTATATATAAGTGAATAGGATAATCTTCTGATCGATAAACGAATAAACACCAAAAATATCATTCATTATTCAATAAACTTCAAATATCAATAATTTTTATGATTGTTCAGATCTGATTCGACAAAAAATATGAACAAAATTTTATGTTTAAAATTCGGTTCATATATGCAAAAATCTATTAAAATTTGCACATATTCTTTCAAATTTTTACATAAAAAAAGCCGATATCTCTTAAAAAATAATTGATTCTTTGAATATTTATATTAATAATAGTAAAATGAGCTGAACTGGATGGGACCTGAGAAAAATAGGTTATGTCCAAGATTCAACTCATTTTTAAAACGAATCTCAATTTTTTTTACTTTAATTCATTTTTTAAATCTAACATTTTTATTTAAACCCTTCAAATATTGACGGTTAGTTCAAAATGCACGAACGGGAATTTTTGTGGTTATTTTTCAGCCTAAAACATATAGTCCAAATAAATCTTAATCAAAGCTAAAACCTTTGATTTTTTTTTATGAGGTTTAGCCTTAGCATTTTCATTATCTTCTCGTGAATGATTTTAATGACATTATTTAAAAATTAAAACCCAACCTTTTTTGGTCTTTTTTTTTACAAATGCTAATAATTAGACTAAAAAACAGGAACAGAAACTAAAAGGTTATTGTTCTAAAGCTTGACCATTTCCTATTAAAGACAGATGATGCTTGAGCTTGAACAGTTCATAATTTGTTATTTAACGAAATTTAATCAGGTCACTTTCTTCATCAAACGAAAAAAAAAAAAAAAATTCAAAGGTCATGATTAGATTTGATAATTTTGATCACGATGTAATAATTAAAATATGATACGATTCGAAAAAATAATATGAATACGATACGAATAAATGAATATGTCAAAATTTATATAACATAAATTATAACATGTAATTTTTTTTATAAATATTTAGTATCTTAAATACAATTATAACATAAAAAATAATATAAATACACAAATTATTAAATTTAGTCTACACTCAAAAATTTGGAATTGAAAGAAGTAATAATTAAATTAATCTTGAAACTAAAATATTCCCCCCCCCAAAAAAAAAAAAAAAAAACAAAAAAAGCTATAATATAAGGTTTGACTGATGAACATGATTCAAAACTACTTGATGGATGAACATGATTTTGTTTGACAACCAGGAATTTTCCTTCCTTCATTTCCTTCTATGATTTTGTTATTAATATTCATATATTTTATAATTAAATAATATTTTAAATTCAACCAAACAAATCTAATTTAAAAATCATGTTGAAAACCTTATCTTGAACAGGTCCACATTATCAATGAAAAAATTTCAACAAATTCCACCTCAACTCCAAGACTTTTACTTTCGAGGAGAGGCTGCTTCAAAATGTAATCTCACATACCTGCTTCTTCTTCTTTTTTTAACTTAAAATGTCAAAATTACCTAATATATATATATATATTTCAAAAGGTAAAATTTGTCAATTCTTGCTGAAAAGCTATGATACTTTTATAAAGAAATGTTGTCATTATTAAATGGTATGAAATTAAATTAAAAAAACAACAACAACCCTTTTATTTTAAATTGAAATTTTAAATAAAAATAAATAGAAAATTAAAACTTATTATTATTAGCAAGATTTTATTGGTGTCTTACAATAATAAGAGATATTAAATCTTCAAAATAAATATTCATGTAAAGCGAGTAAAGATATTATATATATATATATATATAGTTAAATAATTTATCTATGATCTTGAATTTTATAATACCAAAAATAAGATTGATAATTTCTTTAATCACACATCATTATCTGGTTGGGTTTGATTTAATAAGTGTTAGGTCGTGCAAGACGGCATCATGTTCATGTGTTGGCAACAGGAACATGGAGCCCAGTTTTTTTTTTTTTTTTATTTCTTTTTAAAACATTTTTTTCTGGCTTAAACTATAGTACTAATAATCAGAATAAAAAATAAAATCCCTATTAAAATATTGAAATAGAAAATTCTGTTATCAAAATCTATATTATTTAGATTTTAATTTTTTAAAATATTTATATTTATTTTCGACACATATTCAAATATAAATATAAAAATATAAAATTTTAAATATATAAAAAAATTAAAAAATATTAAATACATCCATATTAAATACATAAAAATTAAGATATAAATATGAGATAACCTCGTAATCATAGAGTAAAGCCGTCAAGGTCAAACTACTCAAGTTGATAGCATGGACTGTGCACGTGACGGTGACTGAACAAATTTTTTTTTCCTTTTAAATCCCTTTCATCTCCTGATATTATCCTGCCACGTCTTTTTCGTCAGAATTTTCGTTTTTCTTTTTTGTCATTTTCAGCAGTAAACAACAAAAGAATAATAAATATTAAAAAAAAAAAAAAAAAAGGACATTGTGCTCTGTGTTCGGATAAATCGGAAGGAAAATTTTTGTGATGCTTTTGGATCGGACTTATTTACCCTTAGCCAACATGCATGCACCCAATCTGATTCAAAATAATGACTTTTCTTTAAAGTTTTAAACGATCATAATTAATTAAAAGTTTTGTTAATGAGTGTTTAAATTTAAATTATTTTTATTATTTTTATATATTTAATTATCATTTATAAATATATTTTTTATAATTCAAAACTCTATCACTGACCTAATAGCTCGTTATTATGCAAAAAAAAAAAAAAAAGAGAGAAACTCATTCCTCTTTTTTCTTTTTACGGAAGAATTTGGAACGTAAAAGGGATTTTATCAACTTGTTCTGAGTGAGGATAATAAGCTCATAGGTTTAGGGTATTTGTTATTTTTTTTTAATTAAATATAATAATTGATTGTTAATGTGATAATTTTTAACTTATTATTAAACGAAAAATAAATAATTAATACGCTAGCTTTAAGCCCTTAAAAGAAATAATTTTAAGACACTCGTTTATAGTGCACAAATTTTATAGATAATATTCACAAGTAATTAAGTATGTGTTGCTTTTGATGGTATTTTCTAATGATTAGATGCCTATTAATTCATCTCAATCACAAAATTTATGACAATTAAGTCTAAATATGACATTGATATTTTTCATCATAATTAAGAAATACGACATTGATGTTTAATTTCAATAAAAAATGAAAAATATTATTTTCCAATTTTTATTACTCCATAATAATGACATAATTGATGATATATATATATATATAACAACTTTTAATTGAAGTACTTGTTTTGCTAAGGTTAAGATTTCGTTTGTGATTGCATTTGATTTGGGTATAATTTCCAATTGCCCAATAAATAATGCATTATATGACAAAATTATGGTCCATTATTTTTTTCTAATTTCTCTTCTTCCACTTTAAAATATTTACACATTTAATTTGTACTTAAACTAAAATTATAAAGGGATTATAATTATTTCTATATTGAAGTAATTTTATTTTTATTAAAAAATCTAAATTTTATATTTTTATATAAAATTTCAAAATTAAATTTCACAATAATTTATTTATTGATACATCTAAAATAATAATGTACTCAAACAGTAATACGAATGACTTATATTTTCCTTTTTAACAATATATCTTTTTTAGATATTTTAATTTCTTACAACATTTTTTCACAATAATAACAAACACTAAAAAGATCTCAAATCACAATTTTAATAACAATTTTTTTACAATAACAACAATATTAAACTAAACCTAATTATGTTCCTTAATTTATTTGACATGGAGCATGGTGAATGTGTTAAGTATATTACCATAGACAAGATTTATGAACAAGATTAAACTTTAAAACACTTTTCTTTACGGAATTGATTATACATATATATAGGTCATATCATGTTCGTATATTTTTACGTGTTATAATCGTGTTTAAAATATTATATATTTATATAAATTTTGATACGTTCGTGTATTCATATCGTATTCGTATTCGTATTCGTATTATTTTTTCGTATTATATTATATTTTAATTATTTTTTTGTATCGTATTTATATCATGTAATCGTATTTGTATTATTCAAAATTATCAAATCTTATATTGGGAGCTTGGAGGCACTCCGGTCGGCCGGGTGACCAAGTACATTGCACCGTAAGGAAATGAAAATCCGACAAAGTCTTCGATCAAAGGAAGGGCAAGTTGTCGCTGTAAGGAATGGATTTGCTTTGCTGAATTAATTGGACCGAAGATAATATGTCGTCAGAGGCTGCCTTATAAATTAGCTTTTTCCTTTCAGGGAATATTTCCTGTGGGCGTTTCTACACGGATTCCTGCGTAATTGCGCCTCACGTTTTCAGACTCTGACACTCAACGGCTATGTCTCCGCCTTCACGAAACTTAGGGAAGGATGTAAATGAATTTACGAAAAAATTATTTAAGTTAAATTTGAGTTTGAACAATTTAAGTTAATAAGTGAGTTAAATTTGAGTGTCTGAATGCTCAAACTTGAGTAGTTATTGAATGATGAGTTTATTTGCATTTTTTATAATATATAATTATATTATGCATATATTAATATTTTAATTATCTATTTATAATTTTACTCTCACTATATTTATATTAATCTTTCTAGATTCGAGTTCAAGCTTGAATATCAATTATCGAGTTTGAAGTCAAATATAGTAATCAAACGTGTAAATTTTTAATAGAATGAATTTGAGTAAATTCATTTTTATTTTACGTTGAGCATGAATTAAAAAAATAAAATTCGATTGAGTTTGAACTCGAGTTTTGAATTGAGCTCGAATTCAAGTTTTGTAATGTTTCAGCTTGATTACACCCTTAAGATAAGGTTCAACAATCAATCAATAAATCGAATGGCTAAGGATTCAACAACCTTAATTAGTCCTTATAAATATCTATAATTTATAGGTATCGAACTTTTATTTATTTATATATATATATATTAAAAAATACACTGGTTGCTATGATATTTAAGTAAAAATAATTATCAAATATATTTTAACTATTTTTTACGAATACTTATAAGCACTTGTGAACCAACCTTATGCTTAATTAATTATGTGAATTTATTTGTTTGGTTTTAAGGCAAGCGTTCATTTGTTGGTTACAAACAGTTAATAACCATGAAGAGAAAATGAGGTGAAGTTGTCGGATCTGGTCCGGTTAAAAATTATTTAATTATTATTTAAAAATTTTATATTTTATATATAATTTATATTAAATTAAAAAATAATTCATTAATTATATATATTTTAAAAAATCACCTTAATTAATACCACTAAACATTAATTAATATTTTTCAAAGATGATGTAAATCTGTGTGAATTATTCTTTTACAACATTTGGGGAAGTCCTACATAACTATATTAACGGCTCCAAACATTGTGGGCTCATCTTTATGAACTTTGTTTTAATTCGTTTATGTGTGTTTTAAGATTCATGTATTTGCATTTAAACTTTGCTCTAAGTTTCATTTTCGTTCTTATAATTGATTTTAAAAACTCATATTTTTTTCTTAAAATTTTAATATATATATATATATATATGAATTTTGTTAATGAGTGCCTTTAAGACATTTTTTAAAGTTAATTAATATACTATTTATAGTAATAACATTGCATTAAATGCAAAAGATAACAACTTTATTCATCATTTTTCATTCATTGATTGAAGATATTACTATATTTAGTAACCTTAAAAAATGCCCTTAGAGCATTCGTTAACAAAATCATATATATATATATATATATATATATATATATATATAAAGAAAATTTCATTAATTAACCAACCTCCCTCCGTCCCTCTTGACATAATTGTTTTTGCATTAACTTGCTAGTTGACAACCCATGTGTAGCATTTGGATTTATATGTGTATTGTCAGCTAGCAAGTTAATGGTTTGATTAATTAGGGGTGTTCATTCGGTTAATTCGGTTAATAATCAAACTGAATTACCATTAATCGAATTAACCAAATTTGTTTTTTCATTAACCGTTAACCAAACCGAAATGTTAAAACGGTTAATTAACCGAACCGAAATTATTTCGGTTAATTCGGTCGGTTTGGTCGGTTTTCGAATTAACCGAAATTATTTCGGTTAATTCGGTCGATTTTCGAATTAACCGAAATACTTACCTAATTTATTTTGCAACCTATTTTAATACATGATTTTATATCCAAATAATCTATCCAACCAACCAAAATTCAAAAACAAAGTATAATAAAACCATTATAAAATCAAAACATCAAACATACTAAACATACTAAACAACTAAACATATATGATTTACTATAATTCGGTTAATTCGTGTAATTCGGTTATTTTCGCTTAACCGAACCGAAATATTTCAAAAGCATTAACCGTTAACCGAACCAAAAAAAATTTCGATCGGTTAATTCGGTTAAACCCGAATAGTGAACACCCCTAGGATTAATGATTGAACTAATAAAAGGATTTTATTTATACACATTATAAAGTTTCAAAATAAAATGAAATAATCGGAGGATAGTGTAATTAGTTCATACAGTTATCAGTTATGTTAAAGATTTATTTATTGACAACGCAATTTAATTATTTAAAAATTAAACTAAATTAATAAGTAATTAAAATATTGTTTTTCGTGACTCGTAAGTAGATTTATCAATTTTGATTTTAACTAAAAAAACTCGTCCAATCCTAATCGTGACTATATATTTTGATAGTTTTAGATAATGCGTATAATACACATACAAAAATAGTTTATTATTCATATATATCTTATGTACAATGATCGATGAGATTAAAACATTCATCCTAGATACGTTGCGATAAGGCTAATGATAAATTTAATTAACCAAAATTGAAATCTTAGGAAACCATTTCAGATATTTATGGTACCTGTCGCTAACTTTGTCTTGTTTTTGTGCTAAAAAAAAAAAGCCAAGAGTGTGTTTGAAGATGATTAGCGGTTTTCATTTCTTGCATCTGAAGCGAAGGCTTGCATATTTATATTGTTCCTTAAATCGACAGGCATTATATATATATATATATATATATATATATTAGAATTGTTTATGGATCGAATACGATCGAATCAAGTTTGGATAGTGAATAAATTTTTTGTTAAAGATTCGATATCTTTTTTCGGATTCGAAAATCTGTTTTACTGTTTAAAAATATATTAAAATTTTTTTATAATTAAATTTAAATAAAAAGTTTGTTATTTATTAAATAGTAATTCGAACTAGATTAAATTTAAAATATCTTATCTCAAGTTCAATTTAAATTGAACCGAGTCCGTTGAATCGGACAAATAATTCGATCTTTAAACAAATTAATACAATCTATGTCTTGATGGTACATTGCATATAAATTATGTTTGGTAATTATAAATGTTGGAGGGAACTTTCGTGGGTTAATTCCCATTGAAGCATCATTGCAATTTGCAATTTGCAAGTGACTTTATAATGAAAGGTGGGGTAGTTCAAGTAAATAAATGAAACATGTCTAATTAAGCAGTTTAATTATTGATAAATACTACTAAAATAATTTAACATGATTTAAAAGAAGAGCTATCGGTCATGATTGTGAAATTAAACTTTTTTTGCAATCAAAGTTAACAAAAGTGAGATGAGATTTTAGTATAGATTTTTTTTTTTCTTTCTATAAATATAAAATTTTATTAAATTATCGAATAAAAATAAAAATAAAAATCAATTTGGATGAAAATATATGAAAATTTATCTCATTTATCATCGATGAAAATTTCAAATTCTAAGTGAAATTAGCAGGATGACACATATACTTAATGTATACTTAAAAAATAAAAAATTAATTTTTAAAAAAATAGGACACATGATATTCTCTTAATCCGGCAAATAAAGTTAAAAAATTTCATTATCATTGTATCAAAAACAAACTCTCTCTCTATATATATTACCTTACATTTATTTTTCTTTATTTCCCTTTTTTTTAGTTAATGAGGTAAGAAAATATAGTTATAAACTTCTGCTATTTATTTAAACAGGCAAGAAACAATGAGTAGCAATTAAGAATAAACATGTGTGTAATTAATGAAATTAAACATAATGCAATATCCACAAGTATAACACCTTACTTAAACAGTGATCAAAGCGATTTTGATTATACATTGAATTGGTCGAACTACTCCAATTTAAATCCAACCAATTTAGAGGAAGTGAAGTATCTCCAAACACCAAGCTTGTTCATAATCTCTTCTCATAGTTATTATGTTTAATAAAATATATTCAGAGTTCGATTAACAGGTGTTTAAAAATATTTATCATTAAAGTTTTATTTGGATGCGTGATGAAAAGAGATTCTCACTGTACCGAAACCTCAAAATGACATTGAATCTTTATAAGTTCAATGACAAAATGATACTTCGGCACAATAAGAATTCTTTTTCACCATACATTCAAATTGTTAAGCTCGCCAGGTCCATCAGGCCAAGTCTACCAACCAAACCCATCAGGCTCAGGGTCCAATCGATCAAGTCCAGAAGGACACATAGGTGCACCTCTACCTTCCAAGTGTCAAGTTATCTGATACCTTAGGAACCACGTGGGACTCCAATTACTATAACCGCTATGGCGAGGCTACTCATACCGTTGACCACCAAACTCCAACTAGAAGGAGACACGTGACATGGGACAGGTAGTCCAAACAAATATAAATAACCCTTAGAGGAGCTAGCCAACGATACACACTCCTAATACTCTTTCTTCTCTCACTTAACCTTCCCCTTCTTTTCTTCAAATATTGATTTAAGCATCGGAACACGCCCAAAAACCAAACTCTAACGCCCTCTAATCTTTCTCCTCTATACAGGAATTCAGACCACCAAAACAACCACCTCGTTTCGAAAAGACATCAACACAAATAAAACATAGATAAACTCTTAATTATGCCAATGAAGTAGGAAAATTGCATATGCAAGGACTCTGCAATAGGCCGTGCTGCTGCCACAGGCCCAAATTGAATTGTTTTATTTTTATTTGGTAACATGATCAGGGTATTTCAAGTTTTGTCTCGACTTAATCATTTTTACAGAAGATCTTAAAGATACATTTCTACATCGATATGATGGATTAAAAAATTTTATTCCTGAAGTACTCCCACAAAGATCGAATCCAAGTTGATAAAAAAGATGTTCTTTCTTTTATCAACTAAACTAACCCTTTGTAGATAGTCTGAATTATTTTATTATGTAAATAAATATATTTTAATTTGTTTGTGAAAACTGAAAAATAAGTAGTATAAAATAAAATGCATTTTATGGATTTATAACATATAAAGTTTGGATCTAACTGGCCTAACTTTAAACCATGAGCCCAACCTCAACAGGCCAAAGTCTGTGACCCATGAAAACATCTTTTAGTGTAATAATCTTTCAATCTTTTAATAATGTGTAGCTTTAAATCTTGTTGTGTTTTAGATGTTCCGATTTCAACTTCACCACAAAATTGAAGGCTGGATCATGATTAATGATAATCTTTCAATCTTCTAATAATGTGTAGCTCTTTCTTTTCTTTTCTTTTTTTGTTAATAAGATAGAATTTCTATCCTTAAGTTTTGCTTGAGTTTAATTCTCTTTTTGGATAATATTGAGGGTACATCCTCACATTAGTTTAGAGAGCACATTGATAGCAAACACAAATAGATGAAGAGACAAAAGATCTCCTGCCTCACCTTTCTTTGCATTCATAACCAACCAAACCTCCATTGAGAGATCATGGAGAATCTAGGACTAGGAGTAGTAATACAACTCTCTATCCATCCAATGAACTTCTCAAGAAACCAATGTTAGAAAAATCGGACGGGAGATCGAACCGGTCAAACCTCCGATTCTCGGTCCAACCGGTCGATTTTATAAAGCTTCTTTTTTAAATATTTAAACACTAAATAAATATTAAATAAATATTAAATAAATATTAAATATAGTTAATAACTAATAAAAAATTGAATTTGGCTTAATGGTATGATCTTTAATATAATACTAAGAGGTTAAATGTTCAAATCTTATTAATTATAAATAAAATTTTGAAAAAAAAATAAAAAACATATAAAATCGATTTTTTACCGGTTCAATCCGATTTTTTATCGATTTTTAACCGATTGAACCAGTTCTTTACCGGTTCGATAAAAATGCGATTCTATTATATTCGTCGAATCGGACTGACCACAGGTTCCCGGTTCAACCGGCCCGATTTTTTAATCCTTGCAAGAAACCCTAGAGATGATAAAACAATGACAATAAAGGTCCAATCCAAGAAATCAAAAGCTTTTTGGGTATCTATCTGAATAACACATCTAGGTTTGAGAGTGGTTTTACCAACCTCTAACCAGCTCTATGCCATAAGAACATTGTCTAGTGAAATGTGATACTCCTTCCATTGATAAATGCACTATGATTGCTGGTGATTGAGAAGAAGGTATTTCGTAACTTAACACTAAAATTAGAAAAGTGGCATATACCTTTTAAAATATATTAAAAAATTAATATAAACAATAAATATAGCTTTCGAGTTTAAAACTTCATTCGTCCATGTATAAAAAATGATATTTTTTGAAAAAATTTCAATACTAATGTTGGAATTTTTTTTTACAAAAAAAGTTGCAGTCCAAGGATAAGGAAAAACAAATACTGAGATTCGGATTTCAAATCTGTTAAATACTATCTCTTAAAAAATAATTACATAAACTAACTGAATTAAGCTTCAAATTCATTAGGTTGGTCTTTTGTTGTCAACTAATATGGTATCTACAATTTTCTTATATTTTTGTAATGATCGTAGGCCCATATAACATGAAGTACAAAATTAAGGCCCAACAAGAACTCACTCAGATCCCCATCCCTTTCTCCACTTCTTCCCAACAGAAAAAAAAAAAAAAAAAAAGCCAAAGAGACAGAAAACTAGTTTTAACCACAGTGCTGTTCTCGCCGGGAACCAACCAACCAAGAAAACTCAATAATTTTCCTTTCCACTTTCTCTCCAATTCCTTCCCCTTTTTTCTTCCTTTATCTATCAATCTAACAAATTATCTTTCTTTTTCAATCTTTACCTTTGGGGGTTTCCTTTTATAGTATATATATTGTTTGTCACATCTGGACTCTGGAGAGGAAAAGAAATGAGAACGGGAAAAGGAGGTCAAGAGGAGGAAGAGTACGAGGAAGAAGAGTTTGGTTCCAAAAAAAGAGGGCCTTCTTCTATTCAAACTGTGTCTGTCAACGCCAATAACAACAATACCAACAAAGGTATATTATTAGATTGGATCCCACTTCTTACCCCAGATCCCTCTTTCCCCCTTTCTTCTTTGTTAGTATATTTCTATATGATTGTTTCTTAAAGGGTATTTTTCTTTTCTTTTGTTGAATTTGGAATTCTGGGCATTTTTTTTTGTTCTTGTCCTGAGTTTGTTTCATATATGTTTTTGTTTTGTTTTCTGGCGTTGTGGAAGCAGATGGGGAAAACAGTGATAAGGCTAAGGCTATACGATCAAAACACTCTGTGACGGAGCAGAGGAGGAGGAGTAAGATTAATGAAAGGTATCTTCTTTTCTTTTCTTCCAGTTTCAATGTCCATCTTTTATTATTATTTTTGGAATTGGGTTTTTTTTTTTTTTTTTCCTTTTTCATACCCTTTAAGTTATTCTATATGTTTATCAAGTTGAAGTTCTGGTAATTGCATAAACCATTGACTGTAATGGCTTAGGGCAGGTTGAGTCTAAGAAAGTTTTGAACTTTATTAGTTTAGGTTTACTTTTGTTATGGAAATATTGATGATGGAAAAGGAAGTGAATTGTCTAGCTAACTGACTATATTATGAATTGATGATGATTCTACTGAACTTTTGTCGAAGAGTTCTCTTTTTGTGTAAAGCTATTCAATTGTGTTAGGAACTGGAGGTGCAGATGTACTGGTTTAAAAGAATGGTTAAGTTTAGTTTATAAAATGTTTAACTTGAAATGGCACCAGAAATTAAGATGTTATTGGTCATGTTATGGTGGGATATAATAGGGGACTTTGCTTCTTCTTTTGCTAGCACTGAGTTAAGAGCTTGTTCTACGTGAAAGCTTGGAACCAAAATTAAGTGCTATTGAATTACTGTAGATGTACTATGGATTCATGAGAGGTTGTGAATTGATGATGCTTGCTTAACTTTGTGAATAGTAATAGTGATAGTTTCTGCTGCTTTTAGATTTCAAATATTGAGAGATCTGATACCAAACACTGATCAAAAGAGAGATACAGCTTCATTCCTGCAAGAGGTATGTCATGAATCTGGAAATGAAAATATCATATATGTTATTTATCTAACTATTTACCTTTTGAAAAATTCTGCTTGAAAAATTTGTTGTTGGATCAATGTTCTTTTGCAGGTGATAGAGTATGTCCAATTTTTACAGGAGAAGGTTCAAAAATACGAGGGTTCATACCAGGGATGGAGTTCAGAGCCCATGAAATTAATGCCATGGGTATGTTCTTATACTGAATGCTTTCTATTCATGAGGTTTAAGTAATATGTTTTTTGTGGCTTAAGTGGTTAATTTCCAGTTTAAAAAGACATGCTCATGATGATTTGTGTATATACTCTTCATTAAGCTATTAGATATTCTATATTCTATATTCTGTCTTTTTTTTTTTTTTTTTTTAATTATTGTTTCTGATGGGAAATTCAGTTCATTAGGCTTGTTAATGATGTACATGATATTTTACTGGGCTTATTACTGGTTCTTTTTTATATGCATAAAATCTTTGGAGGGGCAAAAAATTGCTTAAGTCATTACTGCAATTCTTTGTTGAAGTAATGAGATAATATACTCGATTTATTTATTTGTATAGTACTGATTTTTAAATTTTATATTAATTATTTCAATAATTTAATGTGTAGGAGTATCTGTCTATTAGTCCTTATATGATTCCTGTGAATGAATTTCTGGCTATGGCACTGCTTAGAATTGCAATATTTCATGCTTTGTATTGCTTATTTTCAAGGTGTTAATTGCTTGCATTATTAATTTACTTGTTCTTTAAGAACGTGGCTGTACATGGTGCCTGCTTATTTGTGGTATTAAACTTCTGATTAATAACTTACTTTTGCCTTACTTGAATAGAGAAACAGTCACTGGCGTGTTCAGAGTTTTGTTGGTCACCCACAAGCTATTAAAAATGGTTCTGGCCCAGGGTCAACATTTGCTGGGAAGTTTGATGAGAATAACATCAATATCAACCCCACAATGATCACAAGTGCACAGAATCCTGTGGAAGCTGATGCTATCAGAGATGCTACATCCAAAGCTATGGATCAGCAACCTGAGTTGGCAAACAATGGAATGCCTCTGCTCATTCGAGGTGATAATGTGGTTGTGCATCCCCTTCAGAGACCAGTCTCAGAGGCTCAATCAAGTGAGTGTCTTATCAGCAATGATACACTGAACCAACAGGAAGATCTGACTATTGAAGGAGGAACAATTAGCATCTCTAGCGTCTACTCTCAAGGGTGGGTTTATCTTCTTTTGCTTATTCAGTCCTGAAAGTTTATTGCACATTAATTATATGGTTAGCTTCTGCCGTTTATATAAATTCCGTTCATGATGGGATTTTCCCCTGCAAGCTTGTACATCATTGCACTTGTTTGGCATATATTATGAAGCACTTATGTTGTTGAATGTTTTGGTCATAAGTTTTAGACGCTTAGTTCTTGCATCAAGGTTTACATGTCTATTGATCTTCCTTTTTATCTTGTTTGCAACTGAATGTATTAGAGTTTCATAATCCTTGATTCACAAACATGGGGGAAAAGTGAGGCATGAAATTATCCTATTTGTTTTTCAATTTCCATTCCTCTTTGAATGAGTGAGAGGAATTGTTCTGATGTTTATTATTTTCTTGTTCATTCCGATACCTTGTTTTTGTTTGTTTTTGAGGGCTAGATGGGGTTTTTGTGTTGGTGCTAGTGATCTGTATTTTTTGGATGCCATAAGCTTTTTTTTTTTTATTTTTTATTATTTGATAGTGGTTCGACTCCAATTTAGTTATTAATATTTGAAAGCTCAAGCATGTATTGAGTCTCAAGCTTTGCCGGTGCCACTTGTTTGTGTCCGGTATTTGGTCCGACTTTCTGAGGGTAAGCCCTGGTTTGAAATCTTTTGAAATGTATGTACCAGTATCTAGTTGTTGCTTTAGTTCACTTGTGCAAATTAGCATCCATATTTTGTTGGTCATGCACTAAGTTTGTGCTTCTCTTGTTGTTCCACTGTTACCTTGGGAAGTTGTTTATAGGTTCATTTGGTTGTTAGTTTTGCTACTTTTTTTTAGTTGCTTTTTGCTTCTTAAAAAGTTGCTATAAAACTAAAGCAAATGATGGAAATCGACAAATGACAAAAATGTAACACCAATTCTAGCATAACTATCTTAAATAAAAGTGAAATCATAAATTTTTATCTAAAAGGAAACATTTCTAGTTTTTCTTCAAAATGTCTTTTGCTTTTGCATCGAAGCATGCTTTTAGTTGCTTTTCATTTTTTATTTGTTGTTTATCTCAGTAATTTTAAGCTGAAGTATTTCAAATATGTTGCTCCGACTCTTCATTTTTCTTGAAGTATATGTTTCCGACATCCATGTCCGACCCATATCCGGACATGGGTATGGGAATATGACTCTCCAAGGACCCTTCGAGTACATGGAAAAACTTAGAAAAAATTGAACATACCACCCAAGTCCGAGTAACATAGATTTCAATATTTCATTAACTAGAGTTTACAGGAACTGTGAATGTGCTCTTCCCTGTTGCTTACAATGAAGCACTTTATAGTTGTTCCTCCATCTATTAATTGTTCCATGTTTCTATAACATTTGAGGCCTGAGCCTGTATAGCTTTTTCTGTGGATGTAATTTTTATGTTATATGAATCTTATTTGCCATTGAGGATGCTTAACTTATTTGATGGGGAATGAAGATGGTGACCTCTTCTAATGCTCATTGGTTCCTTAAAACCCGATCATACTTTCCGGCTTAAACAAAATTCCATTTAGGTTTAGCGTGCAGAACAAGTTGGTAATTTTATGGATTTTGATGTCGACAGGTTATTGAACTCTCTGTCACGAGCACTGCAGAGCGCGGGTTTGGATCTTTCACAGGCCAACATCTCAGTGCAGATAGATCTTGGAAAGCATGCAAATAGAGGGCTAACATCAGGAACATCTGCTAAGGTAAAACTCAAACAAAGAAAGATATTGGTGTCCTGTTGGTTGATCCTGTTATTAAGGTTTATTGTTCCATGTTCTTTGTTAAACCTTTACAACTATTTTAGTGAGATTAGTTAATATACAATAGATCTTGTATGAAGTTGTTCCGGCTCTTATTCGTCGACAATATTTTTACAGGATCCACAGAATTCACCCGATCAGGCAATGACCCATCTTAGAGATGTGAGCAGTGGAGAGGATTCTGATCCTGTTCAAAAGCGGCTGAAGAAATAAGACTGGTTATTCCCTCTGTTTCCTTCTTTCTGTTTCTTTTCAGATTCAATTGGTTATTGTATATGCTGTGGTTTTGGGTTTGTTGAGGTCCTATGTGCTTTTAAGGGTGGTTCCTCCGATTTCTATTCAGGGGATATCAATGTTTACCTGTATTATCATGGATGTAAATATATATATATATATATATATAGAGAGAGAGCAAATCCTCTTGATGCCCATTTTTCCTGCAGACTCAATTCTTTTCTCATGCAGTATAGAAATTGATCCCTAAATACAAGGTCAAGAGGTCAAACCGATTAGACTTCTGGTTCTCGATTCAACCGGTTGAATTTGTCGATTCACTTAAACAAGATTTAAATATTTAAAAATAATTTTAATGTTAAATAAATATTAAATATAGTAAATAATTAATAAAAATATATATTTGATTTAATGGTATGATTTTTTATATATAATTAAAAGGTTAAAAATTCAAATCTCATTAATCACTATTTTTTATAAATAAAAAAAAAATCAAATGGGTTTTTACTGGTTCAATTAAGACTCGATTTTATATGGTGTATTGAACCAGATTATCTGTCGATTTCAAGTTCAATTGGTCGATCCGGTTCGGTTTTTTAATCCATGCTTAAATATAAAAATTGAAATAGAGTAAAAAAGGATCGATGCTTATAAATATGGATGCATAATATACATGCAACAGATTTTCCCTCTTGCATTTGCAAGTTGATCAGTACTGTATACAAATTGAATATGAAAATTGAAATGATATCCAATTACTCTTCATTTATCCTTTCTCAAAACTCTTGTGTTAATTTCCAAACTCTTTTACCCAAATCATGAGAAGACAAATATTGTATGAAACAGCAGCTGGAAAACCATCCCCAGGTAGCCATCAATATTATTATATTCATGGTTCAGCTTCTGCATCTTGTTGCTGATAATCAGAAACTACTTGTGGTGGTTCATCAACTCTTGCCATACATTCTTCTGGATTTGTATAAAAGTAATCCTCTTCCTTGGGTTTACCAGGAATCACCAATCTTTTACCAGGATTTCCCATCCTATCTGCATGAGCTTCTTTCATTTCTGATGAGAATTCTTCCCAGCTTATTGATCCTGCTCTATACAGACCCACTAAATCGACTATAGCCTTTCTGTCCAAAAGAATCGTTTTCTTGAACCCCAAGTATCTGAAAAAGATTTCAGATATGTTGTAATTTTTAGTATAATCTGTTTCAGGAGAGGACCTATTTTGCTGACATAACATCAGAAACTGTAAATTAAAACTATATAATCCGGGATTTAACTCGGTTGGTTCAGGCAACTATTCTTAAAAGATTGGTAAATATATACCGTCTATGGCCTTCGACGACTTTGGCCATGTTTCCTCCATTTGTTGGAACGAAAATATCACTTTCCACTGCTACATAATAATCCAATGCTGCCATCTGGTTTGAATGGTTTCTAAAAGGATCAAGGTCTGACACTGGTAGTAACGTTTCCTTCTTTACCTATTTTTGCAAAAATACCAAGCAATGATTAGCTTATGAACAGCTAGAAATAAACCATTTTTACATTGATTCAGTGTATTACTAAGGAGTAGATTTAAATTTTAAAAGTAGTTTGGAAACACAACAGCACATCATGATGGGAAAATTCGGTAAACAGTGAATGTGTTGAAGACTCTGTCATGAAATCAGAAAATTTGTGAATTTCAATGATTAATTTGTTACTTTTATTCTTCAAGAAAAATCAACTAATAAACTGACCAAATTCGGATAAGCTGCTCTAAGAGTTGCCAATCTCCTTTCTCCTCCATATATATCTCCAGCAGCTATATAAACTTGGATATTGCGATCGATACCCAAAGCCTGTAATGTTAGCGCTGTCTCCTCAGGAGTTAAAGGGCATAAACCTGCTAGTCTTTTCTTCTCCGAATCTATTACTTTTTCTTTCCACCATGGATATGCATATCTGATTACATTGTAATAAGTTTGCAACAATATTATTCATAAGGTTAGAGATCGAATCCGAAACTAGATAGTAGTTTTTTTCTATGTTACTCAGACTTGGGTGTGAGTGTCGGATACGGACATGTCTGACGAGTACTTCAAGAAAAATAAAGAATCGAAATAACATAGGTTTTTTTCCTCTATATTGTTTCTTTTGGAATAAAGGAATGAACCCAATTAACTAATTACCTCATTTTTGTTAACTCGTCAATCTCTTGTTCATTGCAACCTTCATTACAACCAGAGAATGCTATCATATCCATTTCATATCTGAGATGAAGAACTAGGAAGGGACCTTTTTGTTTTAGAATCCTAACAATCTTCTCAGCCAACGCTTGTATGGGAGGAGCAAACCTCATAGCCTCATAGTTTACTCGGCAACGCAACTTTTGGACCTCCACAGGAATCCCATTGTTAGCAAGTCTGGCATCAGTTTTCTGAAAGTGCACCACTTCATGCGTTTGAATCCGCGGAAGAATCTGTAACCATAATAATATACGAGTGATTGGTTCATTCAGTCATCTTTAATACGATTGGATTTCGAATCCCGACATCTGCGGGCTCTTTTATACCTAAAAAAAAGAAGCAAGGAATATGGAAACCTACCACATTATAGTAATATGTCATGTTAGACCAGCTGATTGGAGGCATTGAGAAGACAGATTCAGCAACCTTTTTCTTTTGTGCTGCGGGTAGTTCTTTCAATATCCGAACTTCATCTCTAAGTGATGCAATGAAGTATTCTACATCAAATATGTCTGCAAACTGACTGCCATTGTCAAGAAAGGACAAAAAAAAAAGGGAATTTTCTTCAGAAATGTGACCGATCAAACACCAGATTCATAGTTTACTACATGATCAATGAAACAGTAATAATTTGAAAGAAGGAAAAAAAAGTGGCAGAGATGATCTAGTAAAAGAAAAAGTAAGAAATTAATGACATGAATTAGCTACCTGTAATCATTCCAAAACGATGTATTATCTAATTCAGGAACTATGAGGGTGACATTTAAAAATCTGGCAACTGTGACCATATCACAGATCTGCTTATACAAAGAGAAAAACAGAGTTAAATAAATCAAAACAAACACTTGTTTATAGTAACTATAAGACAAGGTGAAGTATGATAACAGGCAAATTACTTACTCCAGATCGCATTTGATTCAATCCTCCATTGGAAGAAACCATCAGATAACCATTGTTTTCATAGATCCCTGAAAATTTTATGCAGTCAGAGAATAATTTGGCAAGGATATGGAAGATGTGAACACTATAAGAGAAAGTGTTTTTAGCGATGAAAATATTTTCGACGGAGTAATTTCGTCAGAAAACATCAATATTTCCGATGAAATTCCATCGGAAAAAGTTAAACTTTTGGCGACAGCATTAAATATTTATGATGAAATTTATTCGTCGCTAAAAGTTTGACAAGTACTTCCGCTGGATTTTTGTGATGGAATTTCTGTTTATTAACCACATAATGTTTCGTGGCAACATTAATTAAAATGTTAATTAATTTATTAGTCAAAAAAATGACGGAATTTCGTTGACATTTAGAGCATTTACAATTTTCCGACGAAAATAACATTTAAAATTTTTTCATACTAATTAAAGTTTTCAGTTTTCTTTTATTCTTTTTCTTTAGTTAATGATTAATTATACATTGATCTATCTATCTATCTATCCGCTGATGTTCATTAAGATTGTAAATTGTGTAAAGTGTAAACACACCTAGCCTAGAGTAAACTCTACATTGAAAGTGAAGTCAAGGAAATTCTTGATTACAAATTATTAAAAACCTTGAAAATAAAAATAAAAATAAATGTATCTTAATTATCACCATGAAGAATAAATAACTAATAGTTACAACATATTGATATTCCAACTTATAAATTTTCACAAACTTAATTTTAATAGTAACTTGTATAGCCAAAAAAAAAATCAAAACTACTCTTTTGTATATAGCTTTATTTAGATCTGTCAATATTAGACACGATTTCAAAAAAAAACTAAAACTAAAACACGACACGACATGAAAAAGAAATACAGACACGACACGAATACACGAACATGTCAAAATTTATATAACACAAATTATTAACACGTCAAAGTTTATATAAATATAAAATACCTTAAACACAATTATGACAAAAAAAAAAATTAAAAACACGATAAGGATACACGAATTGTCAGGTCTAGCTTTATTTTAAGTACTACTATTTTGCCATATATATCATGTTATGTTACCCGGACTCTTCATTTTTTCTAAAATATATGTATTCGATACATATTCGAATATGGGTATAGAAGTATGATCCTTCAAATATATAAAAAAAAAAAAAACTTTTTAAAAAATTAAGTATACCCGTATCGGACACATATCTATTCCAACACTCATCCTGAATCCCGATAACATAAAAGTAAAAATGACTACTTACTTTCTGGAGGAAGAGGATAAGCAAAGGTAGCTGATTTAGGGTTCCTTGACGAAGAAACTGCTTCTCCCATTGATTTCAACTGCATGGCAATAGCCCAAAGCAGCAGCATGCTTAACGCTCTAGTCATCCAAAATTTCAGTCGAGCCACTCTAATCCGAGCAAGAATTAAGCTCTTTAATTTTTCAGCCTTAACCATGCTTATATGCTTCTTCATCAACTTCATCTTACTGTAGTAGGGTTTCTCCTTCACCTCTCCACATTCTGTCTCTTCAAAACAAGTCTCGTAGTAACCCATCCTAAGCTTTTTATTTTTATGTTTTTTTATACAAAGAAGATCGCAGTAGTACAATAATAAGAAACTAAGTTGTAGATATTGAGATTGGAACTCCAAATTTGTTAAGTCAAGGATAGAGGAACTTATCAATGGCTTCAAGCTTCGATAAAAGGCATTTGGGTTTTTGGGTTCTATTTTTTGCTTACCAGATTCCGGGGGAATTATACCGCCAGAAAGCTGGTTTGCATGCAAAGAGTAATGACTAATGTAATGAGAGGGTTTTGGGCTTATAAAGTGATTCTTTCTTTCTTTGCTTGTTTGGTTGCTAGGAAAATTTCAAGAGTCATACATCAAGCAGTGATTGCATCTTAATTTTCTCAGGCACGAGGAATTTGATTTTCTTTCTCAATTCCTTTAACATGATTTTATGGGGTCCATTAATTTAAGAGTTACAATGAATTTGCAATAAAGAAAATATTATTCATTCCACTTTTGCTATGTATTTTGCCATTTTTATTTAAAACAATTTATTATGTATCATTTTCTGAATTTAAATTTAACTAATTAATGCACTTTTATGCTATTTACTATTTGTATTTATAATATTCCATAATTACTAATTATAGCCCCATGTATATAATTCGATGAAAGATACATTTTTATATAATTTCTTTTCTTTTTCTAGAGGCAAACTATATACCGAAATCAAATTAAATGGAGATCAATATATAGAGAAATTAAAAAAAAAATGATGTATATATGACAATGATAATGTTGGAGGACAATTTAAGCTGATGAAGTTAATTGATGATAATTATTATTTTGACATGGATAAATTTATTGTTTTAGGCTGTGTAACTATCTACCAATGAATACCGGACATTTAAGATTGAAAAAGAATATATAATTAGTTATATCAACAAAAAAAAAATTAATATCTAGTGACATTGAATAAAATGATATTTTAATATATATATATATATATATAATTAATGTATTATTTTTTTAAATTTAATAAAAATAATGCATTAAATATGTGATTAGGCTTGAGAAAAAAAAAAACAAAAACCGAAAACCGATTCGAACAGTAATGTTCGATTCAATTTCAATTTGGTTTTATTGAATTCGATTTTGGTAATAATTAAATTTATTCGATTCGGTTCATAAGTTAAAAAATCGCAATTATTCTAACTGAATATAATTCTATTTTTTAATTACTTTTTTATTTTTTATAATATAAAATATTTTATTTTATTTCTAAGTTAGTTAAAAAAACTTGAAAATGCTATAGAAATATATAATTTTTTGAAAATTTAAAAACCGATGAACCGAACCAATTCCAACCGATGAAATTTGATTCGAGCTGATTCGATTTTTGATGCTATTCAATTCGATTTTTAAAAAACCAAAATATAACTGCAAATTATTTTTAAAACCAAACCATTATTACCCCTAGTAACCGATTACGACTGAGCAAAATCACTACAGCATATGGAGGCAGCTCAAGAGCCCCTTTTACCTAGACATGAGAAATCGCATACTCGTCTCGTGTTTGTGTTAATTTTCTGTATCATAATTGTGTTTAAAATGTTATATAAATTTGACACAATAATAATTCGTGTTAAATAAATTTAACACGTTCGCGTATTCATATCGTATCGTGTTTTAATTATTATTTTCGTATTGTATAATTATATCATGTCCAAAATTATCAAATCCAGTGGTATCTACCTAATCTGCCAAGAAAGTTTCTTTTGAAATGTTTTGCTTGCACAGAATCAAGCTTCATCATAAAAATCAATGCCTGAACTGCCAATCAAGTGTCCTTCAACAAACTGAAGCATCAATCACTCACCCAAGGATTATAAGAAAGAAATCCCACAGTTTAATATTTTTCGTTTCCCTGTTAATTAAGAACCATTGATGACAGCCAAGTTTATTTGCTAATTAATCCGAATTCCCATAACTTTCACCAGAAAAGCATAGTCGTAAGCTATTTCCTCACACTGAAAATGGCGGCCACCTTCACCGAAATGTCCTGCAGTCATATTCGTCTTCAGAACGACAGAACGAGAACAAAAAGAACATGTACTATGATCTCGTATTTTGGCCACCCATTTGGCAGCTTCCCAAACTCCAACCCTTGAAATTATGATTAAATGCAACCAGCATTAGTTAATGGATACAAATTTGAATGCAAGTTTTTTCTGAATGACAGTACAAAAAACTTAAATCCATATGTTGCTCCGACTCTTCATTCTTTTTTAAGTATTCGTGTCCGACACCTGTGTCTGACGCATATCCAGATATGGATATGGAAATATGACCCTCCAAGAATCCTCTAAACACATGGAAAAACTTTTAAAACTTGAACATATTTGGGTCAGACACATACCCGTATCCGACAATTACACCCGAGTCCGAGTAACATAGAGCACAAAGTATGGAAGCAGGCATTCATGCAAAATTATAAATGAAAAATGGACGAAGTGGAGGAAGTGAATTTACCTTGAGTCATTAAATGATGCTGTAACAAGAACTGAAGGGTGGCAACCACCGCGACGAATGTTTTCGTAGGGAGAATAACTTAAAATACACTCAAATTGAGACTTTATCTGAGGATTTCCGAATTCTTCGTAGTCCAATATAGTGAGAGGCAAAGTAGGATCCATCAACGAGTTCAATATATCGAGAAACGGTACCTGTTAGAAATATTAACAAGATCTCTATTATAGCAGTCTAACAAAGAAACTTCTGTTTGTTAGTACTTAAGTTTGAAACTTCTGTTGATTTCAAGTCTGCTTGTCAACTCTATAGTACTTAAGCAAGAAAGAGTACAACCTAAATGTTTTAATATACAATCCACTTGGGTGAGGTCATAATTTATGTTGCTCCGACTCTTCATTTTTCTTGAATTACCCGTGTCCGACGCATATCCGAACATGGATATGAGGATATGATCCTCCAAATACATGAAAATCGTGGAAAAAATTAAATATACCCGTGTCCGACACTCACACCCGAGTCCGAGTAACAAAGGTTATAATAATATTACAGTAAATGTCAGGTATTTTGCTAATATGGCTAACCTTCAAGATTGCAGCACGAAAAAGGTCGGGATACATATTCAGAGCCGCCCCTATAAGAAGACACCCAGCGCTAACTCCAATGGCACCCAGCCGATCTCTATGGACATAGCCCTCATCGATTAGGTACTTGCCGCAAGACACAAAGTCATATATAGAATTTTGTTTTAACAACCCATTGCCGGATTTATGCCATGAAGAATCATCACCACCACCGCCACCCCTGTTCAGATAATGCGAGGAACATTTATAATAAATAACAAGTAACAACATCCAATACTATGATAAACCAGCATATGTTCAGCTCTATGTTGTTCCGACTCTTCATTTTTTTTAAAGTACCCTTGTCCGACACCCGTGTTCAACGCATATCCGGACATGGGTATGGGGATATGACCCTCTAAGGATCCTCCAAATACAAGAAAAAACTTTAAAAATTAAATATACTTGTGTCGGACACATACCCGTATCCGACACTCACACCCAAATCCGAGTAATATAGGTTAAGCTAATTCTTTCAATTCTTTACCAAACATGAATTAAGAAGCATGAACAAAATCTTGATGCAACACAATACCAGGAATGTGAACAAGTACTTGAGGAGAAAAAGATTAGAACAAATTGGGGAAACAACTAATTGAGAAGAGAAAGAGAAAAATGAAATCAAAGAATTAGTTAAATCAAAATTCATCACAAATTTCTATATAAAACGATCACAAGTAGAAAAAGATTTACAATTTCCACAAATAATCCCTCAATAGAATAAAATACAACTGAAACCTATGTTACTCCGACTCTTCATTTTTTTTGAATTACCCGTGTCCGACGCATATCTGAACATGGGTATAGGGGATATGATCCTCTAAGAACCCTCCAAATACATAGAAATCTTAGAAAAAATTGAATATACCCGTGTCCGACACTCACACCCGAGTCCGAGTAACATAGACTGAAACTTCTAGTTGCATTTTGTTACCCTTCTTAAGATCCACATGTTTACTTACAAAATATTATTTGGTATATTGCCAACATTAAGAATGACATCGAATACAAAAATCAGGTCTAAACAATTCGAACTCAATATTGAACACAGAAATTGACAACTAAGTTTACAAATTAGTTGTAAATGATGTGTTCTTACTAGAAAAAGGGATGCATAACAAATTTGATAAAAATAATAAAACATAAACCAACCTTACATCAGCAAATGCTATCACCCATCCTCGATCGAGTAAACTGAGACGGTCCACATGCCAACTTTTATCAAGAACTTCCCCATACGCTCCATAACCTTGTAAAATTCCAGGAGACTGACCGCTCTTCCACATTTTTTGAGAGTACAAAATGGTCAGAGGAACCCTGACACCATCATGGGAAATAACTTCCTTTCTTTCACAACAATAAATATCAGAAAAGTCCTTCCATCTTTGTAATTCAACATTTCGGTTGTTTTCATTATTTTTACCGTCGTCAAGATGTTGCAGGATATCTAGTTCATATCCTGAAGAGCATGATCGAGCATTACTAGAAACACCAAGTACCTCCTCTTGTTGAACAATCGAGAAAATCCTTCTTGCCATGTCATAATCAACAATTATATCAGGTATCTAGAGATGCCAAAAGAAAGGTTAAACAAATTTAGGGGCAATCAAACAAGATAAACATCATTGCTCAAGTAACTAAAATAAGCGCAGCACACATAAAGCAATGTAATTCTTCAGTTTTTACTAAGCTGAGAAACTTACGTAAAATAGGCTTCCTACTCCAAACTAGTTTATTACTATCATTTAACAAATGTAATACCTATAAAAATTGAGAAGGTCGATAACTTAACTCCCTATGATAATTGGTTATTATTGGTCCATTTTAGTGACCTGAGAAGATGTAAGGTTTCCATAGAGTCTTGAATCTCTTGATATCAGCATTAGAAGCTGCACAGATGATAAATAATTATTCGTTTCTCAAGTGGAAAAGGCAGATTTTTTGTACTCATCGGCATTGCAAGAGCTTTGTCATGCTTTATCTTCTCTAAATATTATAAACCAAAAAATGAACGAAAAAGTAATTTCCGTCTGCTTTGCACTGGTAATGAATGGAACAAAGTGCGAGGACAGAGACACAAGTTAAGCATATTGACATCAAAAAGAAGAGAGTGAAAACCATTAAGAGTTATAAAGTATCGAGATATGTAAAGTAACTATATCATAATCAAGCTCACAAGAAATTACCACTGGAGATGACAGCACCACTCTGTATACTGAGTTCATGAAGTCAAGGTTTGAACCTGGTTCGATACTACATGAATTTGAGGGCATAGGGAAAAACCATGGATCAAGATCCTCAATCCTCATTTGAGGCTGCGGAATAACTCATGCCAAATTGAAAATTAGTACAAGTATTAGTATATGCAAAAACCAACAAAATGATGACGTTAACATTCATCGTTGTTATTGGGATCTTTTCGTTTTAGGAGCTAGAATGTACTCATCAAGGATAAACACCAAAGTCAGAAATAGAATAGGCAATAGGATGCAAATCACAACCTAGTGAGAACATGAATCGGTAGAACAAAATACTCCCTAAGTTGAGTATATTGATTAGTGATTACACTAGACATCATTATCTCTAATTTCCTTCTTTTTAATATGTTAAAACATGCTTAAAATCATGTAAACATTAACACTGACATAAAGCAAGAAGTAGGCAAATGTAAATGGATCTGAGCAATGGAAAGAACAGGATAAAACCAATTTATCACATGGCTAAATGCTAAAACTGGAACTGCTATTATAGTGATTATCACAAGCAAATCCAGTTATTGACGATGCTAAAATTTATTATCTAGAAAATTTTCAAGCAGTACTTATCATGTTCCCTTTTATATACTTTGACTAATTTCTTTTTTCATAACTTGCAGGTGCGAAAAGATAATATCAAACCATACCTATTGAAAAGCTGCAACTATGTGCTAAAAAGTGTAAAAAATAAGCCCAAAATAAAAAAGCATTTCCATGCCGCAATTGTTTGAAAGGCAGGGAAAACTAAGTTTCTGTGCTAAAAGATGAAAAATATGTTACAACCAACTTAGATGCCATAAAGCACAGAACAGAAAGCTTGGAAACAACAAAAATAATTCATTTTGTACATTTATTTAGTAAAAGAAGACAAAAGCAGAAATTGCAATACCTTACAATCAACATTAATAGGCAAATCAATAGAACATGTCACGGGAAAGCCATTCTTATTGAGAAAAAGCACCAAATGTCCATAAAAAATGTCCATATCCTGTAAACTGGTATCTTCACTAGGATAGAAAATATTCTGAAAATTATACATACAGAAATGTATTAATATGTGCAATAACGGATAGTTTGAATAGACCTTTCAGTTGGAAAAGATGAAAAACAAAAAGGAAATCAGGCATCCACTTCTCTGGATACGAATAGAAAAGCAAAGCAAACCAAACCTGCCAGGTGGTTGACTGGATATCTTCAACTCGACATCTAGCTAAATATAAACCTTCACTGGAACACTTCATATTTTCTTTCGTAGGAGCATTTGTAAGAATGTAAAAGAAACCGAAATGATGTTCCAAAAAATATTGTACACCAGAAACACGCTCATGTACTCTTCGCAAGCCACTCAAGGGATCAGTTGCGTCTACTACATAAACCTGTAATAATGCAATGGGATGTAAGATTGGCATAAGGGATAACTATAATCTAAAAAGGGGAAAAGGAAAAGGTAATGCCTTCCTCAGATGAACTCCTTGAATTTGAATTCACAGTTATAAACTTGCCATCTTTTGTACTTGTTAGGTCCACACAATAGCTAGAATCACTTTCCGTAAATACCAAGGCATCATCTGTATTACCCGATCCTAGTTTTGTGCAAAGAACCCTGCAAAAATTAGAGACAGGTTGGAAAACATCTCAATTTCTAAGAAAAATATGGCAATGCAGTGAAGAAGTGTGCCTGTAAGGTCGTTGATTCTCATCTGCGATTGTATAGAACAAAGTCTGGCAATCTTGAGCCCATGCCAAGCTAACAACTCTATTAACTGGTGCCCTTGGAATAATATATCCATTTCTGAGGTCCTTAATTTGAAGCATGAACTGCTCACTGCCAGTAGCGTCAAGTGTGTATGCTAGAAAATTGTGATCTGGTGAAATTCGACACTCACCGACGTGAACATAACCTGCACATATGACATAATAACACTAATCACAACCTTAAACAAAGAAAATTATTTTATTTTTAGCCATACATCTATGCTGAACGACAATAGCTAAGGGTACTAGACTTCGGAGCCAAGTTTTCGGACGCATACCATGGACAAAATAATCAGAATTATAAACTTCCATTTTCTGTTTTGAAGAATTCAGTTTTTCCTTTTCTTTCAGAAAGTTTAAGTTTTTAACTGTAAAAGATAGCATTATTTTCCAAGACTTTTAAACCAAAATAAGCTTTTGAAAAGGAAGCATCACAATATCATGTTGACATAACATACCCTTGACGACACACCTCCATCCAATACTTATACAAGAGAAAAGAAAAGGAAAGGAAAATAAAATAAAATAAAATAAAAAGCACTTTAAACAAGCTTGCCATGTTTTTCAGCAACTTCATTCCAGTCAAGCAAAATTTCCTCCCTTCCAAACCTGGCTTTCGAGTAACTGAGAAGCCTTTCCGCCCAACCACGCCTCTCAGTTTCTAACTTCCTGCAAAAAACTGGATATTCCTTCCCTTCTGGTATGTACTCGTAGTACAGCCTGCGTAAAATGTATGTAAACTCAGAATTCATTTCTTCAACACTAAAAAAATAGACAATTTCAATTAAAAAAAAGCAAACCTGAAAATTTATTATGCTGCAAGTGTTAGCTAAGATTTTGAAATATTTTAACATTAGGTAACACTCTTTTCTACACCAACAACAAGCAAACATCCAACAATTCCTATAAAAAAAACTGACACCATCTAAAGCAAATAACTTTAAGAACCCATCACTTAATAAAAACCCAAATCTTAAATACTAGCATAAACCCAAATAACACTAACATAACGCAACCACGAATGTCAAAGAAAGATGAAAATTTCCTATAAAAAAAACTGAAACTTAGCCAAAACCATGAAATGGGTCATATTAAAAAAACACAAACCAGGGTCCAAAACGTTCAACAGGGGTGGAAACCTTGGAGGGCATCCGGTTTTTCATCTCAGCAACCAGAGTTCGTTGCAGGGTTTGAGTGTCAGCCATGAAAGCTTGAGCATATGAGTTTTCTTGGTTGAGGTAGTTTAAGAAATCAGGGTCGTTGGTGTTGCGCATCCAATGGTAAGGATCTTGCCACGAATGACCATGGAGAGAGACTGTGGAAGGAACTCTTTTGGGAACTGGAAGGAGTTGAGAAGGGACTGAGAATGACTCTGCTCTGCATTTGGAAGAGAAAGAGGAAGAAGAAGAAGAAGACAATAATAGGGAGGGGATTAAGGTGAAAGAAAGAGAGAAAGAGGGTGCTTTGAGTGAAGTTTTAGAGAGTAAGCGGGAGAGAAGAGACATGGTGGTTTAGTTTCGAAGACCAGAAGGCATCTACTTTCAGTACCTATTTATTTATTTTCCTTTTTACTAATTTTTAACACCTAAAATGTTTTTTTAATACATTTCAAAAAAAAATTCATAATTTTTTTTTCTTTTTTACATTAAAATCATAATATTAATTTTATAAAAAAAAATATTGATTTTAATATTAAATATACTAAACTCAAAATTTCTTTGTTAACAATTAACCAGGTTGCATCCCTCAAACAAAAAAGTTAGTTAAGAAGATGGTTTAATTTTTTTTTAAAGACACATGATATATTATGAAGAGTTTAGGGTTTGCAACCAGATATATATGCAGTTTGTCACTTGCCTTAAACCAGTGGAATTTTTGTTTCAAATGGTTGAAAGGGAAAAAGATTACAAGTACTTAAGATGTAATCTAGTAGCTTGGATTCTTCTTTCCTTTCAAATAATATTTTGTGATGTGAAAAATCTGAAAATCTTGATTTTTTGGTGTTCAGACAATATATTATGAATATCATCTTTATCAGATCAGCAATTAAGAATAGAATATATTTTTGCATAAACACATTCTAAATATCGATTGAACCATTTTTGTCAAGAGTTTTTCTTTACAAAATATCACAGGTTTTTTTCCCGTTAGCCCACCATTTTAGAAATCAGGGATCGGACACATACTTTGTGCCGTGTTTACTTCTGGCTTGATCCGACAATTATATATGACCGGATCGACCAGTCGAATCAGTTGAATCGAAAATCGGTAACTTGTCCGATCTGGAGGGTTATCAGAACAAATTTTTATAGTAAAAAACCGGTTTACTTCAATTGGCATTCATGGAATTGATGTAGTTGAAACATTGACCTTACCCAACAATTTTGATATCAAAAGTTCTTTTTTTTCTTTTAGAAACAAGACTTAATAGCTACTAAAAATGATCGATTTCAAGATTTTGACATATAAGAAAATAAAACTAAAATACCATATTAATCAATGGAATGATTAAACATTCAAGGGTCTTATACTCTTATTGATAAAAGCTAAATACTTGTATTATTTGGAGTATATGTTAATTGAACTTCATTTGTCCAGCATGGGCTGGGCCTAATTAGCAAGCTTGAGGTAGGCCTATTTGAAAATGGGTCTTAAAAAACTAGGCCTAGATTTGAACATTTCAGCCCAAGTTTGCCTAATTCACAGGGATAGGCAACGGAAGAAATACCCGTTATTTTGAGGTATCCGTGTATATGAGAACTGCTCACAGGCCGGGCAGCCCAATCAACCCGACAGGATTAGTTTATATTGGGTCGGGGTTGGGTAGGGAATTCTTGTTTTGGCCTGATCCGAAACAGTATTTCAGATATTAAAATAATATTATTTTATTTAATTTTAATTATAAAAATAATAATAATTTTTTTTAAAATGTAATGAATAACGCTCACGAGCCGGCGGGCCGGGTCTGGGAAAGGTTCTTCAAAAAATTTCGGATCTCGGCCCGGCCCATGAGCACCTCTACATATATCTAAATCCATTTAATTTCCGGTAATACTTGAATAGCTTAATTATTTGGTTAATTTTGAATATTACTATCCAAATATGAAATCAAAACCAATTAAATTTATAATTTTTTTTCTTTTATTACATAAAAATCAAGTTTCTGAAGTGTATTCAATCATCCCATTCAGTAGCCATAAATAAATCCCCATATTCTTTTGGCTAATAAAACTTACTGGTCCAATGGTTATTTATTTTTAGAGGAAATCATCTTGCCATTTCATTTGCAGTCATTTTTCTTTCCTTTTTTCATATATATAAATATATATATATAAGGAGGGATTTACTTACTGTAAAATTAAATTAGTTTTAAACACTCTCGTAATTTTTTGTACGATTTATATTTGTTTAATCCGACCGTCCTATTATATGTTTTATTCATGTAGAACATGCACGTCGAATTTTGAGTAAATTAAAAATGTTTAATTATTTATTTTATGTAACTATTTGTTCTATGTAAAAATGTAGAACGAAAGAAATTTTGTCAACAATTAACCAGGTTGCATCCCTCAAACAAAAAAGTTAGTTAAGAAGATGGTTTAATTTTTTAAAAAAAAATCACAGTTTGAAAATAAAAAAAGAAATTACAGATGATGAGATCCGAACTCAAATCCGCTAGATATTATTTTTTAAGTGTAACTACATGAATCAATTGGGATAAACCTGGATTCAATTTAAATTCTCTAGATTCGATTTAAATTCTCTTTCATGTAGTGTATAGTATTATTTCTGCACTCAAAATTGCAATTCCTCTTCATTCAGTGAATTGGGTATGTATGTTGATCTTGAATTTTGTAGTCTGTTCTAACTATAAATCTTTCTTGAAATGGGATGCTCAAACTAGTCAGAGCCTTTCCTCACCCCCAAAGAAAGAAAAAAAAAAAAAAAAAAGGTTGGAATTCAGCATTTGTTTGATGTATTTTCACCCTCTAGACCAAATAATATGAAAATTTTGTAAATAAAGAGATTTTATTTGCTCCAAAAGAAAAGGAAAAAAAAAATATCTCAGCAAAGAAAAATCAAAGCCCAAGATCCAGATTCCATGCCATCCTCATCTCAACTCTAAAGCATTTTGTAAGATTAAAATAGGAAGCCATAGTTAAAATCTTCAACCTAGGCTTCAATATGTTCCTCTTTGAGGATCAATTCCGGCTCTCAAAGAACACAAGATGTCGAGTAGTCTCTGAGATACTATATACAAAAAATTTCCTCTATGTTACCCCAATACAGATATTTGTCAATTTTTTTTTTAAGTTTTTTCATATATTTAAAAAACCCTATTCCCATATCCGTATCCGAATATGTGTCAAACATAGACGACAAATACAGATATTTTTAAGAAAAATGAAAAATCCGGATAATACCATGAACATAATTCAAGATTCAGAAGCATTAACAAGAACAATTTGATTACTAGAATGAGAATGAGATTCTGTACAAGGCAAATAACGATGTTCTAGCCTCCCCTCATTCTCTGGCAAACAGGTATCAGAACCTGCAATTGTTTCTAGCGTTAAATAAATGAACAAATAGCAAATCATAATATCTCTTGCACAAAGCAAACATACACCACAGTACCAAATCTCTGACCACCGAATCATATTTTCGAAGAACCAGCAACTGCTTCTGCTATCCCCATAGCAGCAAAGTTCTGATTTTTACTCCAATGAACATGTTTCCTCTTGACTGCAATTCTAAGCTTTAGTTCCTGCTGCATTCTTCTTCTCATCTTCAACATCCTGCAATTGGCAATAAAAATTGAATCATATGTCACAACTATGATACTCGGACTCGGATGTGAGTGTCGGACACGTGTATGTTTAATTTTTTTCAAGATTTTAATGCATTTGGAGAGTCCTTGAAAGGTCATATCCTCATACCCATGTCCGGACACAGATATTTCAAGAAAAATGAAGAGTCGGATCAACATAATGTCACAACCAATTCAAAGAATGAAGAACCTTTGCATAAACATCAATAAATTGCGGCAAAACTAAAACATGTTACAAGATGTAGATCAAAGGATGCAACAGAAAGCACTATTAGGAGATATGACACCTTAATAAGAGGTAGTATAAAGTTATTCAAGCTTACAGAATTTTCAATCTTGTCAAAATCATCACCAAAGCTCCCATCAGCATCGCCATCACCATCAGCGTCATCTGAAAGATGCGAATAATTAACAAATTTACGGTAAAAAGAATTAAAGAAAACATCTAAAATAGAAAAACACGTCCTCTGAGTCCAATTCAGTTCTAAATGGTTTTCTATGAACGAAGAAGCTTGCCACGTTATTGCAATAATGTCCTCATTAACTTATCCAGTATTGCATGTCTTAACATGGAACATGTAAGATTGAATCAGCCATAGAAAGTTAGGCTACACAATACATGATCAGGCTTGGATATGACTCTCGGGAGAAACATCCTTTTGGACATATAATTTCAAAATAGAGCCATCAACATAAAAGTTAAAACCATTAAGTTTCTTCAAGAGCAAGCAATTCAAAATACCAAAAGTGCAGGAAACAAAAAAAAAAAAAAAAAGCATATTTAGATATTATAAATCCGCAACCAATAGAAAGAATTTCAATGAATATATACCTCCACCCCCATCACTATCTTCAAAATCTCCCAACAAAAATGTATCCAAATCTTGCTCAGCAGATGCACTCGAAGTTTTACTTTTCAAACTACTTTCCGACTCCTCTGTCTTAACAACAGATTTTTGCTTCGATTTATCCTCTTTTGCCCCCTCCTCTGCTCTCTGTCTAACTTCCTCCATGTACTGCTTCTCATAGCTGAAAATATAAATACCTTACATAAAAATAAGAATTTGATCGTAACCCTAAATTATCATTATTATAATAATAATTAAATACTTACGGCGCAACATGAGTGCTAACAAGAGTGAAATATATCCTCCAAAATTTTCTTTCTTTCATCAAACGTGGACACAGTTCATATCTTAATTTCTTGATTTCCTGCATAAGAATATTATGTTTTACATAAAATTAATTATTAAAAGTATGAAATTAAAAATCTGAAATGCTTCCTGCGTTTCTTAAATAACTTAG
Organism: Fremontodendron californicum; assembly: GCA_030761205.1. Taxonomy (NCBI): domain Eukaryota; kingdom Viridiplantae; phylum Streptophyta; class Magnoliopsida; order Malvales; family Malvaceae; genus Fremontodendron; species Fremontodendron californicum. Next base: position 27,567,836 of record JAULJL010000013.1, read on the forward strand.
GTCTAGTTTGGTATTTCCGTTGCAATTGAAAATTACAATGATAAAAAAAGTTGACTAAGGGGAAATTCATCTCAATCGAATTTTTTTACCACAAATTTTAGTTTGTTTAGCATTGTCTTTTCAACCAAATTCAGCAATTAGGATTAAACACAACTATAGTGGAATGCCAAACGTGGCCTTAGAATTATAAAATCTATAATGAAATGTGATTTTTTTTTTTTACCTTCACAGTAGTAAGAACAAGCGTGGCATGCCTCTCTTGCCATTCACTCAGATCCTTTCGTATATTGGGCCCCGTAGACGTCGCATCGGACGGCTCCGGTTTATCTACTAAAAAATCTAAACTTTCAGACTTAATTTTAAGAAACAAATAAATTAAATGAAATGAAAAAATTACCTTGGACAGGGGAAGGGAAGTTCTGGAAAGTACTGGAAGTAAAACCTTTGACAAAGTCTCTCAAATCATCGGTGAGTCCAAACTTCCGGAGCTCCGAATCGGAGATTGGTGGAGGATCGGAAGAAGTGGAGGCGGAGGAGGTAATGGAGAGGGAGGAGAGTTGAGGAGGGATAAAATCGGAAATGGACTTGGAGAGGCTTTGGATTTGGATTTGATCGGCTTGTCTGAGTGCGGCGGTTTTGAGCTCATCGGCTTTCTTGGTGGCTTCCAGAGCAAGCTCCTTGGACTTCTTGGCGGTTTCGGCCACTAGATCGGCGATTTTGTTCGGCGTTGTTAGGGTTTGCGATTTCTTCGCCGCTTCTTCCGCGAAGGATTTCGCTCGCTTCCAAAAATCTTCCATCTTGGGATCTGACGGATTTGATTCTTTCCTTCTTCTCTGCCGTTTAAGTACTTCGGTTTTCTTGCTTTTAGTTTTAGGAGTGGTAGACGACGACGTCGTTTTATCTCAGGTTTATTTTGGTCTTTGTATTTTTACAAGTAATGTAAGCAATAATAAAGTTATTATTCAAGTACAAATAAGTTTTTTTTTTTGGCCAAAAAAAGACAAATAACCGAATAAGTATTTCATATATAAATATAATTATACAGTTTATTATTCATAATATTTAAATTTTAACTTTTTGTGTTTCAAATTATTATTAATTTTTGTATCTAAATATAATTTGTTTTTTTGCTTCTAAAAGAAATAATTAACAAATGAAATTGAATCTCTTAATTTTGTTCATAATTTTTTTTTTACAAAAAAAATTTATAGTTTGAGAATAAAAAAAAATAATTGTAAATGATAAGATTCAAATTTAAATTTATCGGATGTCATATTTTAAAAGTAATTAAATAAACAAATTAGATTAAATTTTTAATTTTTTTTTATAATTGATGTTATTGAAATTTGAATCTTAATCATTAAAATTAAAATTTTAACATTTAATAATTACGCTGTGAGTAGATATGATAATTTTTATTTATCGATCTTGAAAAACAAAAAAATCAAATAGTGGGTTTGAAAGGATCCAATGTCAAATTTGAGAGCTCACTAGTTTTTGGTGTTGCTGCCATGCAAAGTTGTTCCCTTGGATAAAAAGCCAGCTCAGCATAGAGTTGAATCAGTCAAATGCCAGGTGTATGACACCCACTTCAACCACATATAAAACGTTGTTTACTGTAAACGATCGAGCAGAGCAGGTAATATTAGTGATTTTGCGCAAGCATCTCACATTTAAGCTTGGTTTAGAAAAAAATTATGTTAAAAAAGTGAGATTTAAATTTTTTTTTAAGTATTTGGTATTATCATAAAAAAGTGTTGTGAGAAATTGAAATATCAAAAAAATATATATTTAAAATAATAAAAATCGTAAAGATATAAGAATAATAAAGTTATTTTATTCAAAAATCAACTTTTAAAGTATAAAAAATCCATTTTTTAGTTTTTTGACTTGAGTTGCCAATAGGGATGGCAATAGATAATGCAAATTCGGATATTTGTAATTATCCGATCCTCTTTTTACAAATTCGGATAAAATTCGGATTCGAATATTGTAATTAATATCTACAGCGAATTTGGAGCGGATGCCGATATGTAACTTCAGATATCCATTACCCGAATCCGCATTACTTATGCGGATAAAGATATCCGAATCCGCATTACTTATGCGGATAACGGTATCCGAATCCGTTTACTTTTGCGGATTCGAATATCCGAATCCATTATCCGTTTATTTGAATTTAAAATTAATTTTTATTTGATTTTATATTTTAATTTAAATTTTTTTACTTACTGAATTCGAATATTTAACGGATTTAGATATCGAATGGTAAAGCATTACCAAGAGAAAATAAAGATTGCACTCAATGTTCGGCTTTGTCCCAGTTGATTTCCCTCTAACATCTGCTCTTTCAGCAGCCCAATCCACTATTCCAATAAACCCACAAGTAGGCCTAGGTATCAGTTCAAGGGGCCAACCTCTCAGAGGCGACCATGCTCACTGCTAGTCAATTTGGGCAAAAGCAGGATCAAATGGGTCATGAAATAAATAATATGGCACTGCAAACCTATGATGCTATCCGTGTCCGACACCCGTATCCGACGCATATCCGGATATGGATATAAGGATATGATCCTCCAAAGATCCTCCAAATACATTGAAATCTTGGAAAAAATTAAACATATCCGTATCCGACACTCACACCCGAGTTCGAATAACATAGCTCCAAACATTATCCTGCATCACTTAAGATTCAGTTCTATAACATGAACAATGCAATTTGTTCTTGGAATGGAATGAATTTGGCATATGAGCTGATGTTATGAACAGGAAAAAGTCAAGGCAATTGCAGGAAAAGAATTATGAATAATGAACTCTCTTTATCTGATATAAGCTGATATTATGAACAAGAAAGTGAAAAACCAAAAAGAAATACTACAATGATATATGAAAATTATAGGATATTGCTTACACCTCAATTTGCATGCATGATATCAAAACTCTAAAGCATGATACTCTAAACCTACTGCACATATTACACGCCAAGCGAGAGAAAAGGGGATGATATTGATGTATATAACTTGATAAGCAAAAATAATAAATTTGTATAACCTATGGAATATGGATCGAAATATCGAATAGAACTTTTCAGAATCTACAGCAAAGGAAGCCCTGCCTCCAACTCCTATGCTTCCGGTAATGTCTCCTGTCAGCTTTTGCCATTCTTACAGGACTGCTATTCCATTCAGACTGCAATCTGCATAGAGGAAAAAACAAAATCAAAACAGCTAATAATTAGTTATGAATTGGATATAAAGGAGAAGTTAGGAGCAAGAAACAAATAGTTAGTTTCCCAGTAAATTTACATAGGGAAGGCGAAGGAACGAGTGCTTGTTGTGCTGCTATCTGATCTAAGAGAGAGATTGCCCGAATATGCCATTGGCCCCGAGTAACTAATTAGACCTGTTACAGGCCCTGCAGCAGAGAAGCTAGACTCTCCGTTTCCATGATGAAGATTGTTTGAAAAAGGCTGATCAGCTGTATCTTCAAGCTTGGCTGTACTTCCAGTCTCAAGAGGTTCGCAATCAAGATTGCGGCAACACTCGTCTTTGCTGCTTGTTGGTGCAGAAGAATCGAAGCCAAATGCGATGCTTCCACTCTCCAGTTTGCTACCATCAGATACCTCATCGACAAGGCTGCTGCTGGTTGATTCCTTAGAAGCAGAGGCCTGAACAGGACAGGTAGCTTCCCCTTTCCCACTGTCTGATTCTTCAGCTGCAGAAACCAAAGGGGGCGTCACCGTGACTTCCTTTTCGCTTGAGTTCTGCATACAAATCAAAACATGTCATGTTACTTCCTAAGATGTGAACCCTCTCCTCCTAAACCCCTAATAGAAAACTTATGTTGCTCCGACTCTTCATTTTTCTTAAAGTACCCATGTCCGACACCCGTGTCCAACACATATCCGGAAATGGGTATGGGGGTATGATCCTCCAAGGACCCTCCAAATATATGAAAATCTTGAAAATTTTTGAATATACCCGTGTCCGACACTCAAACCCGAGTCCGAGTAACATAGTAGAAAACTATCATTAACCATCTGGATACTTAATGGATATTCATAGTTTCTAACTTAAATATTGCCATAGTGATGGAAAATAAAATTACCATGATTTTATTTCTTGTTTACTTTGAGCATAAAGGTCCGTTCATTATAGGAAACATATAGAATTATTAGAAAACTAGGTGCCTTTGATGCTAAACTCAAACATGAATGCAGAAACATAGGAGGTTATAAAATATAATAATGCACATTTCATTGCATATAAAGGTGAATCCATATTGTTATTACAAGGAATTTCTGTATAGTACATTGACATTTTATTAACTTTGACCAAGATAAGTTTACCTGAAAAGACTGTTGTTCGATTCCATCACTTTTGCAATCGGAAGACATGGCTTCGGATTTCACTGTGCTTATTTCCGGCATTGAAAGTAACTCTTCAAGGGTAAACAACTCTTTGGAGACGTCATCTGTGATCATTTTCATTGCATCATCCTTCAATTCCCTTGTCAACATCAAATCCTTAGAATCACATTGGCTTAAAATTCCCTTGTTAGACTCATTTTCTTCTAGAGATAAGGAAATATCTTGTACACATGTATCAGCATCGAGTTTTTTATTAGAACCACATTCATTGTCAATATCCTTGCCAGGTTGATTTTCTTCTCGAAACCCAGAAACATCATGCATGGACATATCAATCTCCCATTTTTCTTTCATTAGTTTAGTATCTTGATCCTTTTGAGAAAGCAGAAACTTCTCATCGACTCCACTGTCAAACAAGAACTTGTCCTTTGTCGGAATTCCTACATCAATACAGATGTCCTTGACAACATGATATGTGCTCTCTTTATAACAAACTACCAGTTCAGGCAATTCACATTCCATCACACTTTTGTCCAAATAAAAAACTGAGTCCTGAAATGAATCCATATTCTTCGAAGAACGAGAATTTGATCTCACAAAATCTCTGACCTCCTTTTCATCGAGAGTTTTGATGCTGGTCATCCATCTCTTATATTCCCTAGATATAGTGCGGGATCTGAATCATCATCATTGCCCTTTATATCATGCATGAGTCCATTCTGGTTTTCCTTCACAATTCCTTCTGCATTTAGTCGATTGGAATCCAGCGGCTTTTCTTTGTTCTCAAAACATTTAGTGTCAGCTAAGTACGAATAAGGCTTTGAGTCACTCTTGTAGCCTATAGTTGAATGGCAGAGCACTTGTTCATTATCTGAAAGTACATAAAAATGTTCAATAAACACCGTAATCTTCATATATAAATGATTAAATGTAGCTGGCAGAATAACATTCACAAGACAGTAACATCTGAAAGATGAAAATGCAGACCAACTCATTTGAAACCATCTAGTAGCCATGTTAAGCATCTTCATGCTGTCAAATTTTGATAAACAGTGCAGTGATTAATCCTCCTTATGTAAATTAAACATAAAATTAAGTACTAATGCGCTAAAGCAAAACTAAATTCCAGTAGAGAAGTAATTAGAAAGCAAAGTTACCAAAAATGGGCGCTACTTCTAGGATGAGATAGCAAAGAATATCTTAAATAAAGATGCGCATGCGAGAGATAGATAGAGAGACCGAGATGAAAAGAAGGAAAATTAGAAATGGTGTTTTTACCAAGTTTCAAGTTTTACATCGGTTGGCTTCGTGGTAACTAAGAGTGATATCTTCAACCATACACCATATGGCATTTGAGAGCTACTCTGTTCATGAAATGCAGGACAAGTTAGGTCAGCAAACAAACTTGAATTATTGAAGTTTCCTACAGACAGAAAATGGAAGGAGCTACCAGCAGACATATTAAATATAAAGTTGCTAAAAAAGGAGGGAATAAAGAAGATTTTGGTAAGACGAAGCAGCTCATATGATCAATTGAAACCACCGTAATCGTTGTCCAGCAAAATTACTCAAAAAGAAAACAACCATCCACCTCCACGATTGCTTCCAAGCATAGAAATACATGAAATCAAACAAGGAGTGGAGGACTCATATGAACCGAGCAGCCTTAACCCAAAAACTAATTGATCTCCAAAGATTAAAACAGAAAGCCAGAAAAAGAATAAACTTCAAAAGAAAAGAAAAGCTAAAATGATACCAGTGCTGAAAATAAGATAAACCAGATCAGACCAACCATGAAATCCAAGCTCATTTATTAGCTTAGAAAACCAACAATTATCCAATTATATGCACCAAAAACAGAGTCCCTAAAACTCCAAACTACAGTAATTTATATAAATAAAAAAAAAAAAGTGCTAATAGTTATCCAATTAAATACAACAATAAAGTGCAAAAAGTAATAGTCACAAAGAAATTGGTCCATGACCAAAAACCTTTCAGTTCACCATGGGGAATCTTTTTTCTTTAGTCAGTTATACAAAAAGACAAGACAAAGAAAAGTTTTTAACTTTTAAAAAAGCTTACATAAACTTTCAACAACTAAATTATAACTCAAAAGTTTAAAATGATTTTGAAACCCCCAAAATGAACCCTTTCCCTTTTTTCAACAATGCCGCCATCTGTTCTATTTTCTAGCTCAAACCAGATCTAATCCATTGTAATTGTTTAAAAGAAAATCTCAGATTGGTTTAACTCAAAATACATGAAAAAGATGCAGTTAAAACCAAAAGGAGAGAATATCAAAGATCTAAAGCAGATCCCAACAAATACAAAAACCCAAAAAAGAGAAACAATCATACAAAAGAAAACAATAAAACAAATTATAGTTTGTACCTTTTTCTTCTTCTCTGTGATTCAGAACGTGAAGTTTCACCAATCTTCACTGCAAAAGCCAAGTAAAAACAAGGTTATAAATGAAACAAAGGGATCCTAAGAGAAAGGAAGAGCATTTTGAGTTTGTGGGGTTTCTAAAGGAAGCAAAGCAAATAATAAAATAAACATTGTTTCTTTTTACCTGAATAGGAATAAAAATTAAGAAGCTTTAAAAAACAAAGCTCAAAACCCAACTTTGAATAAAAGAGAGAAGAAGAAGCTTTGAGTGTTTCTAAGAGGCCTTTTAACAACAAAGTAAAGAGTAAAAGCAAAGAGAAAGAGTAGAAAGTGGGGAAACAGAGTTAATAAATAGAGAGAGAGCCAGAAAATCTAAATTAATACAGAAATGAGTTGTAAATATCGGGAAAAAAAACGTAATAAAAAGGGTCAAAACTCAACACCTATCTGTTATTAATTGCTATAGCAAACTAAATAAATGCTCTATTTGTTCCCTCAATTTTTTTTTTTGGTTTTGGGTTTTTGAGAGACCCTTTATTTATTAGGCTAAGTTTTAGCATTAATTATCCCCACCCCATTTTTAGAACTATATTAACCACACTGACAACGCCACTTTACCTCTTCACTTTCTCAGGAAAAACAAAACCCAAATTTTCCTTCCAACCAAACAGCAACAATCACAAGAAAAAAAAACTATTTTTTTATCTCTTTTTTTCCCTTTTCTTTTGACTTTTTTTTTTGGGTTGGAAGCTGACACAAAGATGTCGGGGAATTTCAGCTCTCTTCTTTAAGTCAAAAGAGTTTTATTTGTATTGTTTTTTCGCCGGCGAAATTCCTTTTCTTTTTTTTTGGTAGTAAAATCGGCAGAGAAAGAAAGACAAAAGGGAAGTTTGGAACTTTAAGTGCGAATCCAGTGCAGATGATGAAGATGACGATGATTCGTGTACACGTGTTAGATTGTAAGAGGAGATCTTGAGCTGTCTTTTTTTCGTGTGGGTCCCTCACCTTGTCTAATTTAATCCTCCCATTTTTCTTTCTCTCTTTATCTCCTCTCGGAAATGATCCTGTACAACGGGTTTCATTATGGAACCAAGTGATCAGCCGTTGGATTAGATTAAGTGGTCGTGATTTTTTTATTTACCAAAAACAAAACTCACCACTTGATTATTCTAATCAAACAAATTAATAAGATGCATGATTAAAAAAGGTTCGCTATTGGTGGCCATATAATCATTTAATTATTATTTTAATTTTTTTTATTTAATATTTTTTTTATTAAATTAAAAAAAAAAAGAATGCAGATTATATACTCTACCTTCTATATATATCAGCTTACCCAATGTTACTAGACACTGATTAACATTCTCGTAAAAAAAAAAGGTGTTTGTTAATGAGTGTGCTTAGAGCTCTTTTTAAGGTTAATTTTTATATTATTTAGGGTCCGCTTAACCGGTACCTATAGTCACTAGTTAATAATTACTTAATTATCAGTTTAGATTTTTTGTTTGTTTTACATTTAATATATTATTTTTATTGAATTTAATAAAAAATAAAATCATTAATTATACTATTCTTTCTATATATAACCTTAAGTCACTGGTTAACATTTTCTTATTATTTATAGTAATAACAATATATTAAATGTAGTGGTTGATAATTTTATTTATTGTTTTTAATGTATCAGATAAAAATATTATTATATATTATAATTTGAACGAATATATTTTAAATACTTGTTAATAAAAAAATAAAAAATAAATAAAAAGCGATGCCAATGACGTTGTGAAAAAAAAAATTCTTATTTGACTTTATAATTAAAAATAAACTCATAAAAAATTTAAGGACTTTAATTGCATTATTTTGTTTAATGAATTTTGCTAACGAATGTTATATTTAATAATATTTTTATTCAATGTATTAAAAATTATGAATAAAATTATCAATTATTGCATTTAATTTAATGTTATTATTATAAATAATATATTAACTAACTTTAAAAAAATTTAAAAACATTTGTTAACAAAATCCTTATTTAATATTACATTTGCTGTTAAATTTAATAATTACGAATAAATGCAATTTCAACCACAATATCAAATGTGACCTATATAATAATAATTTTCTTAATCAAATTAACAAGAGGTACTGATTTATATATTCATATCTTTTAAGATGATGTATACTAAATTATCAAAATTAAATAAACAATAATTTTTTTTTAAGAATATGATTATGAGTATTTTATTTTAAATTAATTATCTTACATTTATTTATAACAATCGAATTTTGATTGATAAAATAAAGTATCAACAAATCAACCCTAATGGTAATGGGTTTAGGGTTATATAAGATACATACTTTATGAAACAATTTCATTAAAAAAAATGACATGTAATAATTTTATGGTAAAGGAGGGATGGGTGTAAGGTTGTTAAAAAGAAGTCTGGGGCAGTGGATAGAAACTCATCGGTCAAGACTCTTTTTGGGGATCGGCAACACACGATTTGGATGATCTCATTATTTGATTGGGCGACACGTGTAGACAGGTTAGGGAAAATGCTAGCCTGCAGCGCGAGGAGCGTAGAACAATTCAAAATGAAGGATCAAGCACTAAGGCCATGTTCCCCTTTGATCTCGGTGTTCATGAGTCAGGTTAGGTCGGTCTCGATTTTGAATGTTGAAATCAAGATTCGATTTTTTTTTTTGTTTAAATTTATTTTTCGAATTTAATATTTTTTTCAAACTCTCTCAAATATCGGACGAATCTTTAGACTTGAACAAATAACACAACCCTTAAACAGGTCTAATCTTAACCAATTTTATTTTTTATTTTACCAGCATTAATATCTTGGTTGAGTACCTGACTTTAGATCTGATTATCAATGTTCCCATTTTGTGTTTCATGTTTTTTAATTTATCAGGATGTAAACATATATACAATATGAATTTTTAAATATGTCAAAACTTTAAATATAAATACGATACGCATATTAAACGTGTTATATTAATTGTATTAATCATTTTAAAATATATTTTGTGATGTTTATTAAATTATTTTTATATTTATTAAATTAATTTTATTTTTATATCGTATTCAAAATATCGAATCTACTAACTTGATTCTTAAAATATTCCACTCATTATTATATATGCTTGATTGATCTCCATTTGTAAGTGGCTAAAAAGAAGGGTTTGACCCTAGCAAAGACAAAAAGAAGGTCTCTTGCATGGGGATCCTAAGTGAAATCTCATGCTTTCACATGCATAAAACCAATTTTATATTCTATATTTAACCATGGGGGCAAATACAAGATCTCAAATGTTTTATGTTTATTCTATATATGCATTAAACTAGTACCTTTTTTTCTTTCTTTCTAATTTTCCTTTAAATCTCTATTAATTCATCTTCTCTACCATGTAAAAAATGTTTTACAAATTCAATTACCCTTACCTCAAACTAGCTAGGTAATTTAATTTTAATTAAAAGAATCCATTCGTTTTCATTGCAATGCTTTCAAATGTTTTTTCTCTTCGTTTCTGGCACTCATTTGGATGGGACGGGGGAGACAGAATTAATATTTTTTAGATTTAATAATATTAGGTACAACAACAAAAAATAAAACAAAACGCGATACGACATTAAAAAAAAACACAATGAATATGTTAAAATTTATATAACACAAACTATTAACATGACAAAATTTATATAAATATAAAATATTTTAAATACGATTATAATACAAAAAATATATAAACACGATACAGATATACGAATTATCAAATCTAATATTTTTGAGCAATTTTCCATGATTCAATGAACTTAGCCTTCACTTGAACTATCTACATACCTAGGACTAGGACCTACACGATTATTTCTTATTGTATTAAATTAAGTTAAACTATATCAACTTTTTTTATATTAGTACAAAACAATATCAATACCAAATATATATATATATATATATTTATATACAAAATCAATACAAGAGGGAGTTTTACATTTTATGATGATAAGAAAAAATAAGAATCAACCCAAGCTCTATCCAAAACGACCAAACCAGCCAAGGTAATACAATATCCCTTGCTAAATTGGACATAGATGGTAAATTTGATAATTTTGAATACGACATAATTGCATAATACGAATATAATATAAAAAAATAATACGAATAAAATATAAATATACGAACATATCAAAATTTATAAAAATATATAATATCTTAAATACAAACATGATACATTAAAATAATATGAATACTACATAAATACAAAAAAAAAACTATCAGGGCGTGTGGTGGGGGAACAAAATCTGCTGAATTTTGCGATCTTATTAGTTGGGTCTCGTTCAATTTCCACAACATAAATTGAGAAATGGACAAAAACCCATTTCTGAATGGGACTTGGTCGGCCAATTTGGATGGTTTTTGTCAAGTGTACAACTCCTAGAAATGAATGACTTTTGCTTGCATAACCCCCTCCCCTTATTATTTTTTTTCATGTTGGGTTATGGGGTTTTTTGGATTTTATTGAGAGAAAGCCAGATAGTGTTGTCACCTGACTAAAGACAACTCCATATATGCTTCCAAGGTCATATGTTCAGCACCAATGGTTTGGTTGGATGTTCTTATCCATACCTCGTGAGCATGTTTTGCTCAGAGATTTAAATAATGAGCGCAATTTAATGTTATAATCGTTATTTCGGGATTTTGATTTCTTTCGTCGTCAATATTTATGATTAATATTTATCCGCGATACTATTCATTATATTCGCAATCGCAATAAACGCGACGCGACTAAAAACACGTCCGTGATCGCAATTTAAATCTTTGATCTTAATTGATCCAACGGTTCCAATGAAGACAATGATGGAGTAGTAGTAGGTTTTTAGCCCTTGGATTTGGTACTCCTGACAGCCCCAAGGAATGTTGGCAAATTGTGCAAGTTACATAATGGCCATATCAGTTTTGGCTGGAATTGGAAAGAAGCATGCTTTAAGCCACTGTTTTGTTTAGTCAAAAAATTGATATGATAAAATAATAGTAATTCCCTTTATATATTTTTATCATGAGAATACAAATCTAAAATAATATTTTGAGAATTGGGATATAATCAAGTCAAATTTTGATAATCCTAAGTAGCCACCCAGAAACTTGAATCAAAGAGATAAATTGAAAGCAATAGCAGCCACTGGGAACATGAAAGGCTATGGTTATGTATAGGCTTTGGAAGACTTTTCAAGGGCTTGGAGTCACATCGATGAAACTGATTTGAGATGGTATTAAATGTTAGCAGCAAGTTTTAAAAGGAAATTATTGAAACTTAAATTCTTTTTTATTATATTAATTTTTTTTGAAATAATTGATCACTTAATTTAACATATTTTAATATGGTATCAGAGTTCTCGAGTTCGAATCCTGACAATCGTTTTCTTTTTAATATTTTTTCACCTACTGTTTTGTTGTCTATCGGTTTGTGCGTTGTTGTTCTAATATTTTTTCAGCTTGCACCTTTCTTTTACACTTGGATCCACGTTTAAACTCATTAATCATACGTTCGACTTGCACGTGAGGAACGTGTGGAAACTTAAATATATAATAATTGGTTCATTTCCTATCGATTTAAGATTTTGGGATAATTAGTCACCAATTTAACAGAAACTGTGGCTATCTTCATACTGTCCTTGATAGGAAGGGGCTGAGGTTGTAAACTGTGCTTAATCTCAATAAGCTTGATGCTAACAGATAATGTCATAGGTATTCATGATCAATGACTTGCTACTGCATTTAGCTGCAAATATGCAGCAAGGTATAAAGTTTACACTTCTTAATAATTACTTAATACAATTTCATTCAACAAGCTGTACCTATAAATGAACAAAGTAAAACAAGGCTTATTAAACACATACAAAGTTTGAAGCAATTATGTATGTATCAGCAATGCCTTTTCTAATCATTCTCACCCAAGCTGCTCTTCCCTATCGACATTCGTCCCTTGCTGTGGTAAATACCTTGCTTCATGACCAAAATTGTTTAGATGCTGCTGAATGACTATAGTAAATATATATATATATATATATATATTGCTATGTTACTCGGATTTAGGTGTGAGTGTCGGACACGGGTATGTGTCTGATACGGATATGTTCAATTTTTTTTCAAGATTTCCATGTATTTGGAGGGTCCTTGGAGGATCATATCTCTATATCCATGTCCAGATATGCTGCATCGACGAAAATCCCTAGGAAAGTAGTCCATCCAAAAACGGACATGAATCAGATGAATTCTTTTGGGTTGCCAATTTTAATGTTGTGCTCACCTAAAAATGCAATTTCTGCATTTTTTTTTCTGCCAGCATTTGAAGCTCCTGAAATCATGAATAAGCATCAAGGGGCGTTGTGCTGTTAGTATCTAAGATGTGCTCAAGCAGGAGAAGTAATAGCAGATGATAACTGAAACACATTTAAAGTCTCTAATCCTGATTTTTGACCTCTTATTTTCTTTTATCCCCTTACTAACATCCACCAGTTGTCGACAGGCAACAAAGATGCAGAGAGGACTAGGGATATATTGGGTTTCAGCAATCATTTTGAGCCCACTATGTCAAGCAGGCAATGAAAAATCCATGAGTCACAATATGTTATATGTACCCTGTTTTGCAATTTTATACTTCCACAATCAATTCTCAAATGGAGCACTAAGCTATGTTACTCGGGTTCGAGCGTGAGTGTCGGATATAGGTATGTGTCCGATATGATATGTTCAATTTTTTTTTAAAGTTTTTTCATGTATTTGGAGGATCTTTGACGGGTTATATCTTCGTATACATGCTCGAATATGTATCGGATACGAGTGTCGGACAAAAATACTTTAAGAGAAAAGAAAAGTCGAAACAACATAAGCACTGAGTGTCTACAAGAGAAGTGCTCTATGACTTGAATCTAGAATCTCTACCAAAAACCCCTTCCACAATCCACATGAACCAATCCCAAAAGGCATTCACTTAGTTATCCAGAAGCTGAAATTTATTTAAAAGCTGAAATAAACACTGAAACATAAAATTGTTCTTCCTTTTGGTAGCAAGCAATCTATTTAAAAGCAAAAGAGAGAATCACATGATAGACTACCTCTTACAATGTAGCCTAAGTAATGAAACTTTTTTTTTTTTTCTTTTTTCAACAAGAAAACATTGAAAAAGAATGAGTTTGGGAAGATGGGATATTGAGCACCCTCCACCATTTTTTTTGGCCCACAGCTTTGGACACAAATCATCTTTCCCTTTCAGTAGATACACTTTTTGATTTGGGTGTAAATGTTGGATTGAGGACTGATTGATTACTCTTTTCCTTCCAATTGTGGGGCGTTATAGGATGGGAATGGGAATGGGGGATATCTACAAAAGACGGCTTATGGGCCTATGCCTATTACTATTGTTTGGCCCTTTGCGGGACTCCCCCACCTCTGAAACTGTAGCCAAGAACGTGGCCTACTTGTCGTTTCATTTAATACGTATGCCCTCCTTTTCATCTCCTACCATCTTTACTTTATGGGACCAACCTATCTTTAGGAAGACAAAACTCAATCTATTTCATGGATTTGCATCGATTTACAATTTCCTTCTAATGGAAAGATTTTTTATTTTATTTTTAAAAATGGGATCGGGACGATTTTGATATATGTTTACTTCGTTTCGTTCAATTTTATTTTTTAAAATTATTATTTTATTCTTAAAATATTTTATATAATTTTAATATATATATATATATATAAAAAAGGAAGAACAAAATTTAGTGGAGTTTTCCAATCTTGTGTCATTTCTCAAGACCTTGAACAAGGACCCCATTCCTCAAAATAGGGGTCAAAAGTTGAACCAAAACATCTCCTCCCAAGGAATTTGCAACAAAAATGAAAAACCTATTTTCTCTCTTTTCTCCTATTTTCCTTTTTTTTTTTCCTATTAAAAGAAAAATACTAAAAATTCAATATATAGATTGGACAACTGAAAAAGAAAAAGATAAAAGGCAAAGCATTAGGCAACGTCAGAATGGCATACGCCATTAGCGTTCACCTGGATTTGATAATTCAATTATGTGGGTCATATTTTATATTTTTATTAATTTTATAAATATAAAATAATAAATTACTAAATATATTAAAATTTTAAATATAAATATAAATATAATATATATTAAATATATTATATTTATTATACTCATATTTATATCGTATTTAAAATTATTAAATTAATTTATGGATGGCAAACGATCCTTGGATGCTCTAGGAGACCTTTTAAACAATTATTTTTAAATATAAAAGCAAAAATGAAATTAAAAAAAAAAAAAAAAAAGAGAATGTGATACGTGCTTGACTGCCATGCTGGCTCCATGTGTAATTCTGCTCACGTGTCTGCGCTCTGACTCATATCACGTGCACCTTTGCTACTCCCAAAGAATTAAAATTAAAAAAAAAAAAAAAAACATTGTTCAGTAAATTATGCTTTACTAACTAACAAAGAGGTCGGTCAGTATATCAGTTTAGTCCCTTCCCCTCCCATTGACCTTTGACTCAAAATATTTTTAATGCATTAGTAACTGTTTAGTGTTAACTACGGTTAGCTTTTACTATTATTTTTAAATGTAAAGTGTTTAAAAATATAATAATTTATTAAGATATACATATAATATATATATAATCAAATTATATTAATGTAAAATCAATTAGTTTTACATTTTTTCTACAACTTCATGTGATTTATATTTTAATAAATGAATAGTTAGATTTAACAATATAATTGTATTCATCGGGTACATAAAATTTTAAATCGATCTAATATTTTAATTATATTGATCGAGAATATTGTATTTTTTAATATATATTTAACAGTTAATTTTTTTTCTATTTCAAACAATTAGTTAAATGTTTTTAATTAACTCGATATTTGATGTACATGATATATATGAATAGAGTCTAAAATTTAATGATCGGATTAAATAAATGTAAATCATATAAAAAATTATTATAGGGTGTAAAACTAAATTAAAATTATTTTTTATCACATTGAAATTCATCAAATTAACTATTAATTATTGCATTTAATATAAAACATTAGTACAAATAATAATTGGGTCTGTTTAACGGGTGCTTATAGGCATCAGTTAAAAATTATTTAATTATTATTTTTAAAAAAATATTAACCAATACTTAGTGGCACTGATTAAAGTGATATATATAGAAAAAAAAGTATAATTAATATTTTACTTTTTCTTGAATTCAGTAAAAATAATGTATTAAATGCAAAAACAAATTTAAATTGATAATGATATAATCTTTAACTGATGCTTATAGGCACCGATTAAGCGAACTTTTAATATATATATATATATATTTTTTACATTTAATACATTACTTTTACTAAATTAAAAAAAAAAATAATGCATTAGTTACGTTTTTTTTACATATATCATCTTAACCAATGACTAGTAATACAGATTATTATTTTCCGTAATAATTTCACCAAATTCAAAAGAAAACCATGTATTACATACATATTTATCTATTTTTAAATGGATTTTCTTTACTATATTTGGAAAGTATTTTATTGATGCATTGAAACTATTATATTAACTATCAATTATCGCAGTTAATTATATGATATGTTAACTAATTTTGTGTCTAAAAATACTTGTCAATAATTTTTTAAAATATTTTAATTAATGTTATTAGACATTAGTTAATTTTTTTTTTATTAATTTTATTTAAATTTAGGGACAGTTGGAACGGTAGTTAGAAGTTAAAAGTAGGTTTGGGAGAAAAGGTGTTGAATGATAAGGACGTTGAAGAAAGGAGGGCTACGATTTTCGAGAGTGTTGGATTTGATTTGAAGGATATTGAATATTTTTTTTTGGGGGGTCGAATAGGAAATTCTGATTTATTTTCTTCTGGAAATTGTCACTAATGATTAGATATGTAATTAGTGTATGAATGATGTACTTTTTTCATGTTATATATAAATATAATATAATATAAATTATTAAATATATTAAAATTTTAAATAAAATAAAAATAAAATAAAATATTTATATTTTATTTTCGTATTTTTTAAATGTATCGTCATATGTTTTCAAAATTATTAGATCTAGTAAGAATATAAAAGAAATTAAGTAGGGACCATATGATCTACCAAATTCACATTTTTTAATTTTATTTAAGAAAGAGGATTCTAATTTATAATATTTGGAATATAGAGCCTAATACTAAAACACTTTATGAGTATTTTATTTCGGACTATTATCTGGTACACCGTCAGTGGATTTTTTTAATTCCACAAGCGGTGTTCACATGCATCCGTAATCTTATATACGATTTCTATTTTTACAAAGCGACCGTCGGATTTAACAATATAATCGTACTCGTCGTGCACGTAAATTTTTGAATCAATACGATATCCCTATCATATCGATCGAGAATACTGTCTTTTTCAATATATATTTAACGGTTGAAATTTTTTTATGTCGAAACAAATAGTTAAACATTTTTTATTTATTCGAAACTCGACGTGCATGATCTACGCGAATAGAACATGAAATACGATGATCGGATTAAAAAAATATAAATCGGATGAAAGGTTACGTAAACGTGTAAACACCGCTTGTGGAGTTAAAAAAAGTCCACTGACGGTGTACCTGATATATTAATAATCCATTTCTTTATATATGATATTTGGATCATACAATGATGATAAATTTTTTTAGGAAAATATTAATAGGCGTTTAATGACTTTCATTAAGGTGATATTTATAAAAAAAATGTAATTCATATTTTTTAATTTAATAAAAATAATATATTAAATATAATTTTTTAAAAAAATAATCCTTAATTTTTGGGGCAAGTCAACCAATCACTTGGGCACTTGTGAATAGAGGCGAAACCATAAATTTTTTTGAGGGGCCGCCCAATATAAATATAATTAATGTAAAAATAGAAATAACATATAAAATATTAAGTTTGACTTATTAATATGAAAGAATTAAAAAAAATTAAAGAAAATATAAGAAAATTTTATTACATAATTATTTTTGTATAAAGATTATAATAGTTCAATCTTTTTAATTAATTTTCTATTACTATTATAAAAAGAAAATATTAGTTGACATACCATAATTGATATAAATATATTTTTTTGATTGATTGAGAAGAGAAATTCTTAATTTAAGAAAGTAAATAGTATGTATAATAATATTTAATTAAGTAAAAAAATTAAAGACAATCAAAATAATAATGATAAAGTTTAAAACTTACAAGTTTAACAAATTAATCATATAAATGTAGTATTAATTTTACAAAAAAGTTGCCAAATTAAATATATTGGGGGCCAAACTAGAATTTTCCCTTTTTTTAGTTAACAAAAGCTCTTCCTCTTTGGATTTACGTGAATTTAGGGGGGGCCAAATTAGAATTTTCCTTTTTTTAGTTAACAAAAGCTCTTCCCCCTTGGATTTACATGAATTTAGGGGGGTCAAGGCCCTTGCCTCCCCCTAAATTCGCCCCTGCTTGTGAATGAATTAAAGGGATGTAATTTCCAAGACAGTCATCTATTTTTTTTTTTTTTACCTAGGTAATATGCACGTCGACATACATTTCCTCAAACATGGCTGATTAGGACAGCAATTGAATGAGGCTACAATTACATGGTCAGACAAATCCCATGAAATTGGGAGAAAAAAAAAAAAACCATAGGAACTGTGATCAATTATATTGTTGATGATATATAAAGACAAAATCCCCAAGAGTTTGGTTCTCCCAGCTAGCAGCTGCATGCCTCTATCCAATTACGTCTTTTGGCCTGAGCTCTGATTAGTCCGTTCTATCAGACTCTCAATCATTTGTGACTTTGTTATGTATGCACTTGCCACATAATTTTTGCCTTTGAAACCGGTGTTCATCTAATTAGAGTTGTTAATTTTGATCTAAAATTAAAAAATTCGTTCAATTCATTCGAATCAAAACTCCATCCGTCCAATTGACAGATCAACATCCAATTACCTCTTCTAGCTTGTGCTCTGATCAGCCCCTTCTACCAAGCCCTTAATCATTTGCGACCTTGCCATATATGCACTTGCCACACAGAATTTCTGCCTTTGAAATTGGTGTTCATTCAATTAGATTTGTTAATTCTGATTCAAATTCGAAAAATTCGTTCAATTCATTCGAATCAAATCTCTATCCGTCCAATTGACAGATCTACATCCAATTATCTCTTTTGGCCTGTGCTTTTATTAGCCCCTTCTATCAGGCCCTCAATCATTTGCGACCTTGCCATATATGCACCTGCCACACAGAATATTTGCTTTTGAAATCGGTGTTCATTCAATTAGATCTGTTAATTCTAATCCGAATTTAAAAAATTCGTTCAATTCATTCGAATCAAAACTTCATCCGTTCAATTGACAGATCTACATCCAATTACCTCTTCTGGCCTGTGCTCCGATTAGCCCCTTCTTTCAGGCTCTCAATCATTTGCGACCTCGCCATATATGCACCTGCCACATAGAATTTTTGCCTTTGAAATTAGTGTTCATTCAATTAGATCTGTTAATTCTGATCCAAATTCGAAAAATTCGTTCAATTCATTCGAATCAAAACTCCATACATCCAATTGATAGATCTACATTCAATAGATGTAGCACCAACACCAACACCATCCCACACCATCACTTTTTTTTTTATATATATAATATTAAAAGTACATTTTGTTTACATCGACATGATGCATTCAGAATTTTAATCTTGAAATGTTTCGACAAAAATCGAATTCTAATTGATATCATCATCTGTTTACTCTTTCAAAATCAATTATAATAAATGGATAGATTTAATTAGGTGGAATAACGCTACAATGCTTTCACATCCATTAAATTTCCAGCAATATCATAGATGGATGGAGGCCGGGGAGCAATATTTATGAGAAATAGAGACATTAAGCAAACGGATAATAAAAGCTGAATTAATATAAACTAATTAATCAAAGCTGAATTACAAATTAATCCTTAAACCAACTAACTAGGAAATTTTCACCCAATTTTATGGAAGTTAAAGAGTTGGGGCGGTTCTTCGATCCTATATATTTTCAGCTATATTTTTACAAATAGTTTGTTTAAAGTGATTAGGGATTAGAACACTATTCTTAATTAAAAAAATGATATCTGAGGAAGACATTAGTTGGAATCTTAATTAATTCTTAAACCTTGAGCCTTTCACCTTTCTAATAGGACAAACATGACAAATTTTTTTTTTAAAAAAGTTAAAAAAATCTTAACACTTATTTGCTGACATTTTGTCTTTCAAAACAGTTGCAGATTAAGAACAAATCATGGATCATTCAAACCAATAATAATAATAAGTATAATGGTAACAAAAATTAATTAAGAAGCCTAAATGAGGGGTCGAAGTGGTTGGAAACGTGTGCAAGTGCGAGGGACAAGATCCCGGCATGCACACCCTAAGACACGCGAGTGTGGGGTGAGAGTGCACCAAGACCTTTTCTATATGGGTTATATATATATATATATATATATATATATATATATATATATATATATATATATATATATTAGAATTCTTTTCTCGCTTTGTTGGAGGATTATTTTAAATGTTTATAAAATTTTAATTAAATTAATAATTATAAATAAATATAAATTGAATCATATTAAATAATTGTTATTTATTTAAATATTTTTTATATTTTAATATCGTAAGTAAATGAATTTCAAGTTAAAATCGAATCAAAATAACAAATTATGCAAAATATGGGATGAATTGAGATACGATACAAACACAACATGAAAAAATAATTAAAATACGACATGGCAAGAAAAATAACATGAACACGACACGAATACACGAACGTGTCAAAATCTATATAAAACGAATTATTAACGTGTAAAAATTTATATATTTATAATACTTTAAACACACAAAAAATAACACGAACGCGTTACAAACACATAAAATTTTCTCTAAATTGAATCACTATAACAAATTATGTAAAATATATTATGAATTAAGATACGACACGAACACACAAATTTTTTTTTTTAAAAAAAATTGAATAACAATGACAAATTATGCAAAATATAAAATGAATTGAGACACGACACGAACACAACATAGAAAAATAATTAAAACACAACACGAAAACTAACATGAACACTGTACGAATACACGAACGTGTCAAAATATATATAAAATAAATTATTAACGTGTAAAAATTTATATAAATTTATTTTACTTCAAACACAAAAAAAAAAAAAAAACACAAACACAAACATATAAAATTTAAAAATAAATACAAATAATTTTATTTTAATGAAATGACATCATGTGGTTCATTAACTTCCAGTGCATCAAATATAAACTCATATATATATATAATTTATATTTGATGCATTGTCAGTGTATAGGTCTATACATTGACAATGCATCCTACAATGCCACTGTTAAAAGTTAAGTGGTAAGATTAAGAGTTAGTTTTTTAATGAAGTGTCATTGTAGGATTCACTGTCAGTGCATCAAATACAAATTTATTATATATATATATATATATGTAGATTGTTATTTTGTATGTTGTCGAAGGAAATTTTAAATTTTATGAATGAGATTAAAAGATTTTTCATGTATATTCTGAAAACACATGTTTTTGTTAAGTTGTTGGGGGACTAATTATTTCAAAAGTTTAAACTGATAAAAAATGGTCTAACTATTATATTTAAATTCAAACACGTTTTTTCATGTGTAAGTCGGTTGAATAATTAATGAGTTTTTCATGTTGATCCAAGTGTAAAAGAAAGGTGCAAACGGAAGAAAAATTAGAGCAGTAACACACAACTCGATGAGTAATAAGACATTGGATGAAAAAATATTAAAAGATAAAAGCGGTTGTTAGGATTCAAATACAAAATCTCTTATATCAAGTTAAACTGTTGGATGAACAATTATTTCAAAACCTTAAACTTTTAAAATAATCGATCATTCAAATTTAACAGTTTCATTTCACTAACTTCACATGAAATTTTAAAACTCTACTATTAATGTGTGTGCTAATTTTCTTATATATATATATATATATATATATATATATATATTTGAGGTTAACCCAGCATGGTTTTGCCTGACCATGTGGTGGCATTCATATCTCACCAAAAAGCTCTATTTAAACCTTTGGCGGCTGAATTTTGTGACCAATTTGTTTGAGCTTTCGGGGTAAGGGAATAAACATGTTGCCTATAATTTGCCCCATTTTATTTATTTTTTTTCATATTTTTTTTGCTTATAACTATAGATTGCTTTGTCAATTGTCACCTTTCAAGTTGAAAGTTATATCGGACTAAGAAAATTGTGTTGAAGAATATTGATGGGTAAATTTCTTTCACAATGTTATCACATTATAAAATCAATAACATTGGAAACAATTGTATGCATATACATATATATATATATATATATATGTGTCTGTGTCTGTGTCTGTGTTATTTTTCAGAAAAAAAGAACAAAAAATTATACTTGCAACTTGAGCCAGCTTGACAGTTGACATGATCTCAAAACTTGAAATTCAATTGAAGTTCTATTGAGTTTCAATTCTTGTATATTATATATAGATTCAATTAAAGAAAAAAAATGGTTGATTTATATATTCAATTAATTCAACGCGATTCAACTAAAATATTATACACATAAACATTTTTTTAAATGTTTATATTATAAATACATATGAGTTCATTTTTAATACACTGTAAAATTTTTTAATTTCACAAATAAATTAAAAAAATGATTGATTTATATATTCAATTAATTTTGAGACGCGTTTTGATATTTAAATTAATAGATATTCAAGATAAATTGAAAAAAAAGTAAGAAAGTAATAATTAGAGAATGACTTTTTAGACTTTGAAATTATAAATATAGTACACGTAAATTATTGTTGAAAGTACAAAAAAAGAAAGAATAAAAACAATAAAGAGGAGCATAACTAGGTAATGATCTAAATAAAAAACCAAGAAGTTTTTTTTTTTTTTTTTTCAAAGACCTTATTTTAAGTTCAACTACAAAATAACAATAAATTAACACAGTCAAATCCAACAAGTGTTTAGTTTAGGAATGGATGAAAAAATGATGATTATGATCTATATCAACAATGTATTTTTATTTTCTATTTGGGAAACGAAAAAAGATACTATGTACTCAACAATGTTTTTCACATGTTTTTTCATTATTTTTATTTATAAAAGAGGTCGCAGTCTGAAATAAAAAAAGAGAATACAAATATTGAGATTCGAATCACAAATTATTCTGTTAGATGTCAATTTTTAAGAATGATTGTATGAACTAGTTGAGTTAAGTCTCTTGAACTCATCTTTATTTATTTATTTATTAATTTATCATGTTCTCTATGAAAATTAGAATCAACAAATTAAAATATGACACGTAAATTAAAAATTATTGTATCAAAATTCACTTTTATGATAGAGTGTTGTACTCTTAATTTAACCAAAATTTACTTTATGATAACTTTAAATATATAAAAATAATTTAAAAGACTTGTCATATTTTAATTGGGTCAAAATTAAATGTATGATAATAATATGTGTTTTGCTAACGAGTGTCTTTGGGACACTTTTTAAGGTTAGTTAATATATTATTTATAGTAATAACATTGAATTAAATACAAAAATTGACAATTTTATTCATCATTTTTAATATATTGATTGAAAATATTACTATATTTAATAACTTTCAAAAATGCTTTTAAGGCACCCAATAGCAAAATCGATATAATATATCAAATTTGAAAAAATTTGGTGGGTGGTGGGTTGATTTAGGGCTAAGAAAATCTAACTTTTGTAATAAAAACTAGGGTTTAGGGAGTTTAAGACAGCCTAAAAATCTAAACCAAACAATCTTTAAAAAGACAGCTAAGTAAAACCAACCGCTGTTCTGTCCACAAACCTTGGAAGATCAAAAACCGACTGTCAAGTCTCAACCTCCGCTTAAATTAAACACGTGAGTTAATTCCTTCAATTACTCCCCTAAAAATGCATTTTATTTTAGCCCTGCCCCTTCTCTAAAGTACGCCGCGGTGAGTCTTTGCTAACTTACGCCTTTCTCTCAAGGGAGAAACTTGGATTAATACGAAAAACATGCCCGGTTTATTTTTAAATAATCGTATATCTTAGAATTATTTATTAAAAAAAATAAAAAAATATGAAATTATTATGAAAATAATAATAAAAATTAAAATACCCAAACATAAACCCTTGATAATTTTTTTTTCTTCTTTTCATTATTTTTTAATTAAAAAATAAATTTTTTTAATTTTAAAAAATAAATATTTAAATATTTTATTTTTTAATTTAGTTTTTCTAATTAAATAATAAAAATAATATTTCTAAATTAAATTTTTTTATTTTTTAAAATTTTTAAAAAATAAATATTTAAATATTTTATTTTATAAATTTATTTTTAATTAAAAATTTTAAAAAATAATATTTTTAAATGAGAGAAAAAAAATTAAAGATATCAAAATCTCATTAAAAATATTTTTATCTTTATTATTTTTTTAATAATAATTTTTTATTTTTCTTTGATAAATAATTTTAACATATATATATATATGATCATTAAAGAATAAACCGGCATGTTTTTCATATTAACCCGAGAAACTTTCTTCTTATTTAAGAGATGGGGTTTACTTTTAAAAGTTGCAGGTTTTTGGAGTATCGTGTCGGGGTGTGTCTGATTCTGATTCAAGAAGAATTATTATTATTTGTCTAAAATTTATAATTTTTCGGGATATTTTAATTATTTTGTTACCTTAATGAGAGTGGGAGGATTCAGGGGAGTCTAATGATTCTTTTTTTTAGTATATAAATAGAGTTCTGCATTTGTTTTTCTTTTATCATTCATATACTATAGCAGAAAAACAAAAAGCCTTCTTTGTTAAACAGAGTCTCAAAGAAAGAGAAGAACTTTGGTTAATCCCAGATCACAAATTTCTCAAGAAAAGCTATAATGGGTATGCCTTTTTGCTTCTATCTCCTCTGTTTTTTTGAGAGTGGGTTTTGTTAGTTATGTTTTTGTTGACACTGAAATTTTTCATAGTTTTTAGAGCCAGAATCTTATGCTATGGAATTTGTGCTTGATTTTCTAGTAATGGGTTTTTTTTTTTCCTTCTTTTTTTCCAAGTTTTTCAATGGCATTGGTTTGGTGGGAATAGTTCTTCTTCTTCTTCTTCTTCTTTACACCAACTCACAAGCACAAAGAGAACTAACTATTTTGGGGGGTGATGTGGTTTTCGGCTGTCTGTTTAATGGCTTTTTCAAGTCTTGATTGGCCTTTTTTTTGGCTTGGTATAGTCAATATTCTGTTTCTTCTTTTGAGCTCTTCTTAATTTCTCTACTTTTCTTTTCTCTGCTGAAAGTTTTTAAGTTTTAACCCCCCACCTCTCCCTTCTTTCTCTCTCATCTGTCCTCTTTTTCTTCATATATGTTTTTAAGAGCTCCTTTTTTAGGCCTTACACCCCCAAGAAACAAGTCCTTTTAAGGTTTTGCATAGGCTTTTGTTTGTGATTTTTGATTGGGGTGCTCTGATTTTGAAGTACTATCC
Organism: Fremontodendron californicum; assembly: GCA_030761205.1. Classification (NCBI taxonomy): domain Eukaryota; kingdom Viridiplantae; phylum Streptophyta; class Magnoliopsida; order Malvales; family Malvaceae; genus Fremontodendron; species Fremontodendron californicum. The sequence goes on from JAULJL010000013.1 coordinate 27,593,246, forward strand.
TTAGTTTCTGTCATTGGCTGAATCTTTTTTCCCCCTTTTTAGAGATGAACATGAGCTTTTCTCATGACATGGATGATGAATATGAGAAATTCATTAGAAGAATGAATCCACCAAGGTAAGCAAAAACTCATCCTCTTTATTGTACTTTCATTAGAGTTATTGGAAACCTGAAGTAATATTTACTTAACCTTTCTTGTCAGGGTTGTGATTGATAATGAAGCCTGCAAGAATGCAACTGTGATACGGGTATGACCTTTTGATTTGATTTGATTTTATTTTATTTTTGCACTCTTTGACCATCTGCCCTTTTTTTTAATGCTACCTTTTGGTTCTTATTTCATTTTGTAATGCAGGTTGATAGTGCAAACAAACATGGAATCCTTCTTGAAGTTGTACAAATCCTAACTGATATTAACCTTATTATTACTAAAGCCTACATATCTTCTGATGGCAATTGGTTCATGGATGGTAAGATATCCCATCTCCCTTTTTACTTTTTAATTATCAAGTTGTCTACCAAGTAGTCAATTGATTCTCAATTTTTTTGTTTGTTTTTGCAACCAGTTTTTAATGTTACTGATCAAGATGGAAACAAAATCCTAGATGAAGGGATTCTAGATTATATAACTAAGGTAAGCAGTAAAATTTTTAATTGATTTTCCTTTTTCCCCCCCTTATTTTCCTGCTTTTTTTTTTTTTGTACATGCCTATCTGATTATTTGGTTTTGACTTCAGTCTCTAGGACCAGAATCTTGCTTCACACCTTCAATGAGATCGGTCGGGGTGAAGCAATCAATGGACCAAACCGCAATCGAGTTAACTGGAAGTGACAGACCAGGATTGCTATCTGAAGTGAGTGCTGTCCTAAGGCATCTTAAATGCAATGTAGTGAATGCTGAAGTTTGGACACATAACACCCGTGCTGCAGCTGTGATGCAAGTGACTGATGAGGAAACAGGAACTGCAATTACTGAACCCGAAAGGCTATCCAGGATAAAGACACTTCTTTGCAATGTACTTAAGGGAAGCAATAAATCCAGTTTAGCCAAAACTGTAGTCTCTCATTCAGTCACACATACTGAGAGAAGGCTTCACCAGATGATGTTTGCTGATAGGGATTATGAACGAACCGGTGATGATGTCTTGGATGACAGGCAAAGGCCGAATGTGGATGTTGTTAATTGGTATGATAAGGACTATTCAGCGGTTACCATTAGGTGTAAAGATAGACCAAAACTTCTCTTCGATACGGTTTGCACCTTGACAGATATGGACTATGTAGTGTTTCATGCAAATATTGATACTTTTGGGCCAGATTCTTATCAGGTAATGCCATTTTTTTCTTTCTTTGCATAGCTACTTCTTATGAGTTACTGGGATTGAAAGTTGGTTCTGTTTGTATTTGATTTCATTTTGTTCTAATTACTTTGCTTATTACACCTTGTGTTTGTAGGAATATTACATTCGGCATATAGATGGATCCCCTGTGAAATCAGATGCAGAGAGACAAAGAGTAACTCAGTGTCTTGAAGCAGCAATTGAGAGAAGGGTATCTGAGGTAGGTGCACTTTCATATGTATCAGAATTTGGGAGTATGTTCTTGACTTTTGTTTCAAACAATCACATTATTTTACCTGAATGATGCATTTCATGACATCAAAGTATCAAGATTTTCTTCATACGTTTTATTTAGCGTTCGTTTGTATAGAATAACATACAAACGATTGAAGGAATCGTTTTCCATGTGAATAAATTAATCTCATAGTCTGGAAATTTGTTTGCAGTTACTGGTCCCTCTTTCTAAGCTAAATTATCTTATGTTATTTAAATAGATTGGTGATGATATTGACACAAAGTGTATAATAAACATGAATCCATAAACATTATGATAAAATTATAAGTTGTCATAATCAAAAACATTGTAGCAGACCCTCTAATCAAACATCTCTAGCTGCTCCATTGTTGACTCTTTTGTCAAATTATGGTATCTCATTATCTAGTTGTCTCTTGCTTCTGTCAGAAATTTACTTTGTTTGCTGTTCTATTGTTACTTTAAGGGACTCCTTTCATTAATATTTGCTAATTAACTTTGTCTCTTCCAGGGTTTGAAGCTAGAACTTTGCACGACAGACAGAGTTGGATTACTATCTGATGTTACTCGTATCTTCCGCGAAAATAGCCTCACTGTCATCCGAGCAGAAGTGACAACAAAAGCAGGCAAAGCTGTTAACACATTCTATGTTCGTGATGCATCAGGGTATCCTGTTGATATTAAGACCATAGATTCTATCAGGCAAGTAATTGGGCAGACTATACTAAAAGTTAAAGGCAGCCCTGAAGACTTTAAATCAGTTTCTCAGGAATCTCCAACTAGGTTCCTTTTTGGTGGTCTTTTCAAGTCAAGATCTTTTGTCAACTTCAGCTTGGTTAGGTCTTATTCCTAAGGAAATATAGTTAGTTCCCTCCACATGTAAATCAAAACCCATTTTTTGCTTAGATCCTGCTATAGATCTTGTTCAATCTAGGAATCATTTATCAGTTCTGGTAAAGTAAAGCCATTGATAGAAATCGAAGGGCCCGTAAATTTCCCAACTCACCCCCTTTTTTCTTTACCGTGTATCCAATCTAAAGTTGGATCCACAAAAGCAGAAAATGAAACAATGAGTTCTTCACATTTGTACATAACTAGTCTCTTCATTGGTTTTGCCCTGTTGATCTTTCTTTTTATCTGTATTAATGACAAAGCTTACGTTTTGACTATAATTTTGGACTGATGTTCATAGATTTGACATCCGGAGACTGGAAAAGAGTTGCAGATATTGCGATTTGAATCTAAAAGAGCTGTAGATATTGTGATTTGAATATAGACTTGTTGGATGTCATTTTTTAAAGATAACTGTATAAATCAATTGAGTTAAGCCTTTGATTCAAACCTATTGCTTCTTTGCTATAAATACTATCAAACCATCTAAATTAGAACCTATGTTACTCGGACTCAGGTGTGAGTGTCTGATACGGGTATGTGTTCGATACGGATATGTGTCCGATACGGATATGTGTCCGACACAAGTATGTTTGATTTATTCTAAGTTATTTTCATGTATTTGAAGGGTATTTAGAGGATTATATCTCTATATCTATGTTCGAATATACGTGGATACTTAAGAAAAGAAATCAAGAGAGGAAGCAACATAGATTAGATCTGTTTGAAGAAAAATGAGGCTATTGAAATTTTCAATAGAATTTTTAAAGTGGTGGGTGACTACCTACCTTGAGTGATCATCCCACCAAATCAGCCAGTAGACACGCAAATAAAGATGGCGGCTTTGGTGTTGGTAATAATAATTTTCTTGAGTTTCCAAGTTCTACCAAAGATTTGGATGTGAATCTTTAACATCGCTCTCAGATCAAGACATGCATTTTTGAGACATGGGTTTAGCTTGTGGAAACCCCACCACCTCACCTGCTTTTTTTTTTTTTTTTTTCTATGGCTAGCACCTTAGGCTAAGCCTTTCTATTTAGATATTATCCTTGAATCATTTTCTCATTTCTAGTTGTTAATTTGATTTATTCTTGCTTTGGTCCACTAAATTATTTATCAGCCAGCCATATTGGAATTAGACCAATATTCATTTGAGGGTAGTTCCTATTGGAGTCTTGAAACCTGAATGAATAGCCAACTCATTGATTAATGCTTTTTCCCCCTATGGAATGGTCCATCCGAATCCTTCTAAATCCCATCCAAAGCGATTTTGATCATTCTTTTTGACCAAATGCTGAGGAAAATGTGAGTATGAAAGCTTAATATAAAGCAAACTCCTAAAGTGTAGAAAGTTATGTTAATCTGGATTCGGAGTGAGTATCAAATACTGATATATTCAATTTTTTAAATTTTTTATTTTTTTTATATATTCGAAGATTATATTTTCAAAGAAAAAATGCTATCTTCTTTTTCGAATTGTATTTGTCCACACTCAATAATACTCTTCTCCACCTAGATGATTGGTTTTTGGTAATACCATTATTGGCTGGCGTGCAACACGATTGCAGGGTGCTGCCACGTGGCACCTCGGATCCTATCCGATGATGTATGTGCCACCTGAAGAAGGAGGTGAACGTGGATAAGTATGAATCCCACCAATATGTGGTTGTCTTTCCAGCTATGTTTGCACATGCAAAAGATATTTAAGACTTTTAGCAGCTCAATTTCATCATGGTTTGCACTGTTAGATGCAATTTGATGCAGAAAAATGAAAAAAAGAATATGTATAATACTAGTACTAATGAGTAAGGATGATGTTTGCAGTCATCATCCTTACTCAATTTCGGGTTCGAATTAAAGTTTTTTCGGACGGGTTTAGAGTTTGGATTCTAGTCCGAACTTGAAATGGTCCGACTCGAAAGAATCTGAATTCGAAATGATCTAAATTCGAAGAAATTTGAATCCAATATAATCTGAACTTGAAAAGATTCAAATTCGATATGACCAGAATCCAAAATAATCCGACCTGAACCCATTTAATTATCACCTCTAATTTGCAGGAGTATATCCGGATTTTCAATTTGATGTACTTCAATTTTCCTAAAATAACATAATTTAGTTCTTCTAATGTAACAGTTGAAAGAGTAGCTACCCAAATCAACTGCTGCTGAAACATGAAAGCATGCCTGTCCTTGCACCTTAAAATAAAAAAAATAAAAATGTTCTAATCTTTTTTGTTATCTGAATTTTATTACTTTGGTGGTTTACTGGCTAAATGGGAACCACATCAATCACTGATCTTCCTGACAGAAAACAGCCTGCAAGCTAACTAAGTATATATCCAAGGAATTATAAGCATTCATGCATCTAGTTCTAAACAGACGTGCTTAGAACTGATGGACCATCACTACTTCATGTCATGCCCCCCCACTAGTCAACACTCAAATTTAAGCTATGTCGAGTGTTGATTGGAGTTTAATCGTAAAAAATCGAAGTGAATTTTTTTTATAAAATTTAATCTAATTGATTCATGTAATTACGTTTAAAAAATAATATCATCATTACAATCTCTTTTATAAAAATAAAATAATAAAGGTAAAAGAGAAGAAACCTTGGTTTGAAGTTACTGGACTAGAAGGGGAAAAGGGAAAAAAAAAAATACTGATTAAATTAAACAATTGAAATTTCATGTGCTTCTGATCTTGTCACTGTAAACTTTAGGTCCTTTCCTCCCTCACCTGGCAGATATGAAAATGTAAGTTCTTAAGCAATATATACAGCAACAGGGCAAGTTTAGATATGAAAATTCTTGTATTCGTGTTGTGTTCGTGTGTTTTCTCGTGCTATAATCATGTTTAAAATGTTTTATATTTGTGTAAATTTTGACGTGTTAATAATTTATATTATATAGATTTTGACATGTTCTTGTATTCATATCGTGTCCGTATTTTTTTTTGTATCGTATTTTAGTTATTTTTCTCGTGTCGTGTTCAATATTATTAGATCCGGCAACCCAATATCTCTACATGTATGACTGACTCTTTTTTTTGGATAATTTACATGTATGACTTACTTGGAGCTAAGTAAGCATATCAAATATATATATATATATATTTATATTTATTGCAGATTTAAATTATACAGTTAATTCAAGAGGGCAATTGCTCGTTGCACCTCTCCCATGATGCGCCATTTCAAGCTTTCGAATAACACAGCACGGATACATACTGCATTTTGAGGCAAGCAGAGCATCTGCTAGAAACTTACAATTGTTTCTATATCTATCTTATCTGTAAAAATATAGACATTTTTTTTATCACTGTCTTAATTGCTTAAGATCTCCATCTCAATGTTATGTTAATTACAGTTAAGTGAGTACATAAGGGACTGCAATAGAAATGATAAACAGGAGACATAATGGAGGACTGTGGTGCTGAGTTCCCCAGCTTCCGAATTTAATATCAAAATCATATCAAAAGTTAACAAAATTACATTAAAAGCTATCGAAATTTATCAAAATTATATAAAAAATTACTAAAATTATTTCAAAAGTTACAACCAGGACCATGCAAAATGGATGTATGCAAGGTTCCACAACATTATGAAGAATGTGCAATGGATTTCAAGGCCTGGTGGGTTGGATTGGAGCAGCTTGATGAAATTGGGAGGCTGGGGCTAGGGTACTCTGCAACCTATGGAAAGCTAATATACTATTGGTAAATTGCATAATCTGGGAGCTAATTTGCTACATTAACCATGGAGGCTATTATACAAAAGCTTCCTACAAATCCAGTGGAGTCATCCAAATTATTTTTGATTGCCTGGTTATTAATAAAGAAAGATGTGTTCTGAAACAGGGGATGAAATGGCAAATGCTTCTTTCTTTTATGCAGCCAGTGACAGTACATAGTTTTGTAAGAAATGTGGAAACTTCATTTTTCTTAAAATATCCGTATCCGATACTCTATATGTGATACATATTTGAACACGAGTATAGGGTATGTGTTGTGCGGAAATAAATCAAGGATAGTAAAACCGACAAATACACACTAAAAAACAGAGATGTTTTACGTGGTTCAGCAAGTGTGCTTACATCCACGGGAGGAGGAGCTTGAAAGCTTTGTATTAATGGAGATGGAGTACAAACATAAACCGAATTCAAGGTGCTATGCTAGCACTGAACTCACAACTCACACAATACCAGAAAACTCTATAAATTTCAGAGAATTTGCTCAACTCTAATCACTCTCACATTTTTCTCTCTCTCTACACATTGCCTTTTATAGGCAACCACCATGGGTGTGAACATCTTTAATGTGGCAGCTACAAGCTGCCACCATCCAGCAGCCAACCACCATGGTTAAATGCATGGTGTTGAATTATGGTGCCATGGTAGCAAAAGTCATGGAAGCTTCCATGACCTTGGTGGATGAGCCTCTATGGAAGCTTCTTTGACTTTGGTGGATGAGTGAGCCAATATTCAACAATCTCCACCTTGGCGAGAATCCACAGAGAGAATTCACTGATCAGAGCTTCCTCCATTCCTCCTTCAGGTGCTTTAAACTCGAGAGATATTGATCAAGTCCAAACAATGTTGAAACTTGATCCCAGAAACTATTTTGGTTAGCATATCTGCGGGATTATCTGCAGTACCGATCTTCTGTAGTAGGATGTTTCCTTCATCTACTATTTCTCGGATAAAGTGGTAGCGAACATCAATATGCTTGGTCCGACCGTGATGAACTTGGTTCTTTGCTAGGCAAATGGCATTCTGGCTATCGCAGAAAACATCTACCTTCTTCTGTGCTATCCCCAAATCATCAATCAATCCTTGAAGCCAAATTGCTTCCTTGAAAGCTTCTGTTACAGCCATGTACTCTGCTTCTGTTGTAGACAGAGCTATCGTTGACTGTAAAGTTGATCTCCAACTTACTGGTCCTTCTGTTATGGTGAATACATAACCAGTAGTTGAACGACGCTTATCAAGATCTCCAGCATAGTCTGAATCCACATATCCTACAAGATGCTTACCAATAGTTTTACTTCTCTCAAATTTTAAGCCCGTTTCCACAATACCATGAATGTACCGTAGAATCCATTTCATAGCTTGCCAGTGGCCTTTACCAGGATTATGCATGTATCGGCTTACCATACTTACAGCATGTGAAATATCAGGTCTCGTACACACCATTGCATACATTAGGGCACCTACTGCATTGGCATATGGAACATGATCCATTCGTCTCTTCTCACCATCTGTACTTGGTGACATCAATGCACTGAGTTTGAAATGTACCGCCAAAGGAGTACTTACAGATTTGGTTTTATCATTAATGCCAAATCGCTGAAGTACTTTGCTCAGGTACTGAGCCTGGGTCAATTTGATTATACCGTTTTTTCTATCTCTGTTGATTTCCATCCCAAGAATTTTCTTGGCTTCTCCAAGATCCTTCATCTCGAACTCTGAGCTCAGTTGAGCCTTCAGCTTGTCGATCTCCACCTTGCTTTTAGATGCAATTAGCATATCATCAACATATAAAAGCAAATAGATAAATGATTCATTTTGGAGTTTTCGAAAATAAACACAGTGATCAAATTGACTGCGTATGTACTTCTGATCCATCATAAAGGTGTCAAACCGCTTGTACCACTGTCTCGGTGACTGCTTCAGACCATATAGAGACCTGTTCAACTTACATGCCCAATCTTCACGACCCGGGACTCTAAAACCATCTGGTTGAGTCATATAAATTTCCTCCTCTAAGGAACCATGGAGGAATGCAGTTTTTACATCAAGTTGAACTAACTCTAGGTCATACTGTGCTACTAAAGCCAATAATATCCGAATAGATGCATGCTTAACAACAGGTGAAAATACCTCATTGTAGTCTATTCCTTCTTTTTGAGCGTAACCTTTGGCTACCAGTCTGGCTTTGTATCTGATACTATCTTTGCCGATAGCACCCTCCTTTTTGGCAAAAACCCATTTGCACCCAATTGTTCTTTTGAGTGTTGGAAGTGGAACCAACTTCCAAGTCTGATTCTGATGAAGTGATGTCATCTCTTCATCCATCGCCTTCTTCCACTAGGCATGCTCGGGGCTGTTTACAGCTTCTTTGTAATTGGTCGGGACATCATCGTCTATTACTAGAGGGCGAATGCCACCATGTCTGTATACCGTGCAGGTTTCTGAATATGTCTTTTTGGTCTGTTGGTGGCAATAGATTCAGGTTGCTGAAAGATTTCCGGTGATGACTCCTCCACTTCACTTAAGGTGTCATCAGATTCTGGTTCAGATTCATCAGAATTTTGACCAGCATCTTCAGATTCAAACTCTACCTGCTTTAGAGAATCATGGTTCTCATTCTCTGTAGTTGTCAGTTTCAGCATTACAGATTCGTCAAAGGTAACATCTCGGCTTACGATGACTTTCTTTGACTCAGGGTTCCACAGTCGGAATGCCTTTACTCATTCACTAAAGCCCAAGAAGATAGCTTTCTTGGCTCTAGGATCCAGTTTTGATTCACTAACGTGAAAATATGCAGGGCATCCGAAAATACGAAGCTGATCATAATCAGTGGTAGAATGTCCGGACCACACCTCTATGAGAGTTTTCCCATCAATTGCACTGGAGGGTAGTCTGTTGATAATGTGGGAGGCGTACATTAAAGCCTCCGTCCAAAATGCTTTGCTCAAGCCCGACTGGGATAACATGCAGCGAACTTTATCAACCAAAGTTCTGTTCATCCTTTCTGCAACTCCATTCTGCTGGGGAGTGCCAGGAACAGTGAAGTGTCGGATTATCCCATCATTATGACAGATTTTTTTCAGTGGATCTGACTTGTATTCTCCATCGTTGTCAGATCTCAGTCTCTTGAGCTTTCTCCATCTCTGGGTTTCGATCATCTTCTTCCATTTTACGAAGATATCTAAAACTTCATCTTTATGCTTCATAGTATAAACCCAGACATATCTAGAGTAATCATCAATAAAGGTCACAAAATAGTGTTTACCTCCCAATGAAGCATTTTTGGAAGGCCCCCAGACATCAGTGTGAATGTAGTCCAATGTTGCTCTTGTACGATGAACTGCAGTGCCAAACTTGACTCTTGTTTGCTTGCCTAGGACGTAATGCTCACAGAAATCAAGTTTTACAGTTTTGGCATTTTTCAGTACACCTTGCTTTATCAGGTTTTGCAAGGCCTTTTCTCCAACATGCCCTAAGCGCATGTGCCAAAGTCGAGAAGTGTCAGATTCATTGTCTTCATTGTTGTGGGAGACTGCTGCTCTGCCTGTCACAGTTTCTCCATCAAGAAGATACAGATTTCTCTTCATAGAACCCTTCATTGCTAAGAATACTCCACGTACAACCTTCAGGAATCCATTCTGAATGGTCATCTTGTAACCATTTGTGTCTAAGACCCCCAGTGATATGAGGTTCTTCTTCAGATCAGGGACATACCTTACATCTGTAAGTTGTCTGATTGTACCGTCATGCATTTTTAGTCGGATTGTTCCAATACCTCTAGTGTGACAAGTATTATCATTGCCCATAAGGACAATCCCTCCATCAAACTCCTTGAAGCTTGAGAACCACTTCCGGTTCGGACACATGTGGTAGGAACATCCGGAATCCAGAATCCATTGATTTGAAGAGTTTGTTGTTGTGGAAATCGTAAATGCAGAGTCTTCCTCTCCCTCAGATTCTTGAGCCACGTTCACAGTTGACTTCTTCATGTTAGGACAGTTTTTTCTCCAGTGCCCTTTCTCATGGCAATAGGCACATTCGTCCTTTGAGAGTCGTGTTCTTGATGATCCCCTCTTTGAACGGGATTTACCTTGCTTGTTTTCTCCGGCTCCTCTGTTTGTCGTCCTGCCTTTGAACACAGTTAAAGCTTCTGGTGTAGTATTCTGATTATCATGCTGATCCTTTTTCCGATACTCATTATTCACCAGAGCATTACTAACATCAACAAATTCAACCTCATTTTTACCATATAACAGTGTAGTGGTTAAATGATCATAGCTATCAGGCAAGGAATTTAACAAAGTAAGAGCCTTATCTTCATCAGAGATATTTACATCTAGATTTTCAAGATCAACGAGGATTTTGTTGAAACTTACTAGATGCTCCTGCATGGTAATACCTTGCTTATACTGGAAGCGGAACATCTTTTTCTTCAGATAGAGTCTGTTCTCCATGCTCTTTTTCATGTACTTGTCCTCGAGTTGTTTCCAGAGAGTTTTTGCATGAGTCTCTCTCATGACACAGTACTTTTGGTCCTTGGCTAGGCATAACCGGATTATGCCATAAGCCTGGCGGTTGACAAAGTTCCAATCATCTTCCGACATATCTCTGGGCATGTCTTCCAGGGCGATATGTGACCCTTCTCGGAATAACAGATCCAGAACTTCGCACTGCCACATGCCAAAGTTGTTGGTGCTGTCAAATTTCTCCACCTCAAACTTTGCAGTGATCATCGAGTTTTTTCTGACGTAAGAACTTGATGGTGCGTTGCTGGTTGTTTCAGTTGTCTCTAATGATTCTGCCATGGTAATAAAACAAAATAACCAAATCAGATTTTTTTCGCTACTTGTATGGAAAAACGGATGCCGCGGTTGAGTCCGGAATAGTCGAAATAGCAAGGAACGGGTCCAACTGAGTAAATTTTGGACACACGGAGAATATTCTGCGAATATTCTGCTGCAGGTGGCTCGAAATGGACTCGGTTTAGCTCAACCGGCTCGGGAAAAGGCTCAGAATAGTGTTCTGAACCGGCTCAAAAAATGGCCCGAAAAAGTTGGTCGGAGAGGCGGCGGCGCGTGGGGCGGCGCGTGGGCACGTGCTGGCTGTTTAGTCACCGGCGCGTGAGGCCCACTCGTCTTCAACCTTTGGCTGGCGCGTGCGGCGCGTGCTGAGCGTGGGCTTCACTCGTCTTCAACCTCAGGAGGCGCGTGCGGCGAGTGGGCGAGTGAGGACCACTCGAGGACCTTCTGGCGGCGCGTGTGGGCGCGTGCGGGCTCTGTTGGCGCTCCGGTTGATTCTGATGCACTCCTCTCGACGACCTCTTCAACCTGGTATTTTCAAAACACAAATTGGAGCACTTTTGAAAAACGGACAGAATCAAACAAACTCGGTTTTATGTAAAAATTTGGCTCTAATACCAATTTGTTGTGCGGAAATAAATCAAGGATAGTAAAACCGACAAATACACACTAAAAAATATAGATGTTTTACGTGATTCAGCAATTGTGCTTACATCCACGGGAGGAGGAGCTTGAAAGCTTTGTATTAATGGAGATGGAGTACAAACATAAACCGAATTCAAGGTGCTATGCTAGCACTGAACTCACAACTCACACAATACCAGAAAACTCTATAAATTTTAGAGAATTTGCTCAACTCTAATCACTCTCACATTTTTCTCTCTCTCTACACATTGCCTTTTATAGATAATCACCATGGGTGTGAACATCTTTAATGTGACAGCTACAAGTTGCCACCATCCAGCAGCCAACCACCATGGTTAAATGCATGGTGTTGAATTATGGTGCCATGGTAGCAAAAGTCATGGAAGCTTCCATGACTTTGGTGGATGAGCCTCCATGAAAGCTTCTTTGACTTTGGTGGATGAGTGAGCCAATATTCAACAGTATGATCCTTTAAATATATGAAAAAACTTAAAAAAATTTAAAAATAACCGTATCAAACATATACCCAGATTCGACTTGAGTCCAAATAGCATAGATTACTATTTTATTTTAGATGTTCTGTTGTAAGGAACAGAGTAATTGGAGACTAGGTGCAGAGTTTTGTTATTCTATCTAAACATAAATGGCCTCTACAGGGTATAGAGGCCCGTTGGAACGGGAGCTTGTTTCCTTGTATTCTTGGTTGTCTTTGTTTCAATCATTTTAGTATTCTTCTTTTTAGCACATCACTGGGTAAAATAATAGTATCTGTTTAAAGAAAGAACTTTAAACCACTTTTATATATTAGTAAAGATTCTATGAATACTCAAGTTTAATTCAGTTAGTTCGTGTTTCACATTTAAGAGATGGCATCTAGTAAATCTCGATTCAAATTCCAACACCAGTATTTTTTTCCTTATTCTCGGGCTACGGTCTCTGGTTCTATGAATTTATACAAAATTATTTTCACATATTGTAATGTATAGTTACATAGAATCCGTACAATTAAGGAAAAGTTGCTTCTAATTTCAACCTATTGTCAATCATCATAACAAACTAAATTATTGCAGCATTTCAAGATTCTATTCTAAAATTTGTAAAATTACTACCCTAAATATCAATGCTAATTTGTTACTTCGATTATGTATCTTTGATTTGGACATTACCATCAGCCTCTTCCTGCAACATCAATGCTTGTTCGAGTTTACCGAGCACATCGCTTATTGATGGCCGATCTATTTGCCTACTTGCCAGGCACCTCACGGCAATTCCCACAAATGTGGAAAGGCACTCGGAAATGATCTTTCCTCTCAGGTATGGTTCAATCAGGAGATCAATTTCTTCACTTCGATAGCAATGAACAACCCATCTAGCCAAGCTTACGTTCGTGATCTGATCATCCTCGTTTGCATCACGATTAACAGCTGGTCTTGCACACAAGACTTCAAATAAAACCACACCAAATGAGTAAACATCTGATTTGCGAGTTAAAGTTCTGTTTCTGCCATATTCAGGGTCCAAATATCCAAAAGTACCTTTCGGTCCAGGGCTGACATGGTTCCTATTACAGGATCCCGAGTCTTGTTGCTTGCCTACTTTTGACAGCCCGAAATCTGAGACTTTGGCCACCCAATTTTGATCCAGGAGAATGTTTGTCGATTTGATGTCCCGATGAATGATGGAATGTTCGGTGCCTGTGTGGAGGTAATGCAATCCGCGCGCAGCACCAATGCAGATCTTGAGCCTCTGAGTCCATGAAAGTGGCGGATTTTGAGTCTTGTAGAGATGATCACGTAGAGTGCCATGAGCCATGTAATCATATATCAGAATTAACTCATTGTCTTCTTCACAATATCCAAGCAAAGATACAATGTTAACATGTCGAAAAGTTGAGAGCAATTCGACTTCAGTCTTGAACTCTTCAACTCCTTGGTGGGACAAAGGATTTTTGCGCTTAACTGCCACTTTTGTGATCCCATCATCCAGCAGACCCTTATAAACCATACCAAACCCGCCATAGCCAAGCAAAAGAGCTTCATTGAAATTGTTAGTGGCAGCTTTTATCTCTTCCAAGGGAAATTGACGGCAATGATCTGAAGATTTAACAATTAGGCTACTTGTTTTCCCAAGGTTTTTATTGTGACAACGTTGCAAAATCCAATGAAACACCGGGTAGATAACTATCAAAGAGACTAGACAAATTACAATAACTATTCCCTTAGATTGAATAATATTGCTTCTGTCTAATCTATTCTCCACTTGAACATGGGCTGCAAGATTGTTTTCAGTATCACTCAACTTCATGATCTCGATTCCATTCAGTATTGGCTTTGAATGATCAGCATTTGGCTGCAAGGCAACCCAAAGATCATTTCTTTCTTCTTTCACTTCTGGAACCATGATGATATAGTCCTTATGAATCGGAACCAAAGGACGTCCACCAGCCATAGCAACTATATCCAAGCTGCTTTCGACTGTCTTATTGTTGATATACACCTTGAACACTCTCTGATTCACTTTTGTTACCTGTGATTGAATCTCGCAGAAATGAAGCCTAATAATGTATTTGAAACCTGAGTCAACAGGAAATGTCCATGGCAGGTTGTAGGCCACGTTGGCGGTCTCATCACTGCCATCAATTGTCCTTGCTGTGCTGTAAAGATCCCCTGGTGCTCCATATTCATTTAATGTCCAAGAGCTTTTTTTGTAGTCTATATCATCATATGCAGTAATCGTAGTTCCATTTCTAGAACCCTGAATATATAGTTGGTCATCCAGCCCATTCCAGAATGGCTCGTTTTGACTATCGGCTGACTCAGCACCTACATTGATTCTGTAAAGTATCTCAAGGGCAAGTTCACTTTCATTTACTCCATAATCAGAGAGTTTGAGGGGCATTGAGTAAATTTCTATCCCATTTACAAAGGCAAAAGCATCTGAAGCATCTAGTGATGGAGCGAAGGTGATATTCAAAAAGGGTTCCTTTAAGTTAAGGAAGTAATCTTTAGTGAAATAAGGTGATTTCAAAGTGGTTGCCATAACAGAAGGGCTAAAATTGTTTAACAAAGTATAATTGCCAGATGTGACAGAGAATTCGGCCTTAGAGATTTGAAAATCTATGGCAGTGTAGTAGGAAGTAGGATAGAAATGAAGGCGGATAAATTTGAGGCCAGGGGACAATGGGAAACTATAGGTGAAAGAAGAACGAAAGAAGCGTGCGGTTGAGTATGGATTCTTCGGAAACTTACCGGTTGTATTTGAGATCACAATGCCAATCATTGTTCCTTTATAATTATCTGGGAAAAGATTCATATCCCCAACCCAAGTTTTATTATTAAAAGATGAGTTTCCCGAAAATCCGCAGTGAAGAATTACTGGGTCCGAGGATGAATTGGAAGAACAATTCCAGGAATTGAACAAGAAGCTGAGGTATAAAAGAGAAATAAGTGATGGCCATGAAGTGAACGAATTGGCTATTTTCTTCATGGAGGCAATGAAAGAGAGCTTCTCAAGGAGAAGAATCAGATATGCACAGCCGAAAGATTCCAATAACAAGGTTATTTAAATTGCCAGTCACTGTAAAGGGTCGTTAGTCCGATGTTTCCTTTTTCCTCTCCAAATTTGTCTGAATTCTGTAACTATTGTCTTGGTCCTCCTGGAAACTTTCGCCTTTCATTGTCCCATTGACGAGAATCAAGAACATAGTTAATTACATGCAAAATAACGCGGATGTTTCTTTGATTATTCCTGAAAACTACTATATTTTCTTTGAACGAAATTTCTTCATTGTCAAGATGATTGAGACCATGGAACGTAACTTCTCGTGTCAACAGTCATAACTTAAAATCATAGCCATTAAAGAAATGAAATGGAAGGAAATTAAGAAAATTCTTCCAATTACAACTGAGAATACTAGCCTTCACCGTGGATTTAAGTTCATTAAGTAATACTAACTAAGAATAAGTCATTCTCTAGTATTCCACAACGACAGACAAAGTGGGTATCTTTTCTTCTCTTAGCATTATATTATTGGAAGATTCCATATGTTAATTGCGGGTAAGAAGTAACAGGATTTGTGGGTTTTTTTACTCCTTTGCTTTCAAAGGTCAAGCTAAATCCTGTAATTTTACATATGATATAAAAATACAGTATGAATATGATATGAAAATAGTGTAAGAAACACGACGTCACAATACATTTAAACACGATTAGCATGACACGTTAATATACGTATCATATTCGTTTTTAGAATTTTAACATATTTAAACATTTATGTTATGTTTTTACACGACTAATATAAGAAAAAAAATACAAAATAAAATATACATACATAAATTGTCAGATCTAAGTGAAACTACTCAACAAGCACAAAGGATCAGACAATTGGAGTCAACTCTTAAAATGTTTTCTATATTTAGGTAATTAGGTCAAGTTAAATATTAGGTGAAAATTACAAAATGTCTAAAATCTCTTTTTACCCTCTGTAAGTCAACTCCAATGTTTCTATCTTTACTAAGAGCGTGATTAGAGTAATAATCCAATAACTTATGGTCTTAAAGTAAAAGATTTTAATAATCTTATTAGTAATAAAGCAAAATTAACAAGTTTGATTAATTTTATATGCTTGTGATTGCAAAATTTTATTTTGGTACATAAATGTGATTGTGAAATTGTTCCGTGATATAAATCATACCAAAAAAACAAACTGAAATCTTATAAAATTATTAAATAAAAGAATATATATACTCTTGTTAAATATTAATCATGATTATGGTTAAAAAAACTTTTTTTGAGTATTTGCAATAAAAAACTGAAGTCAAGAGATTTTGATGCCAAAAAACACATTTATTTATTTATTACAATTTGGGAGTATGTAATTATTGTTGTAATAGAACAAGATATATAAAAAAGTATAAAATACATGTTAATGAAATATATCCAAAAGGATACTATTTACCATTTATATATTAAGTAAAAATCAAATAGAAAATTGATTAATTGATTAATTGGTAAAATAAAATAAATAACCTGACTTTACTTTGTAAAAAGAATGGAAAGAATAAGTATATAAAACGCGTTAATCTAACAATTAAATTAGAAATTAAGTAGGAAAGTAATTATAAATTTTAACCATTGAAATAACAAATTTTTTATTCTTTCCTTTTTTTAGTTTTTACTAAGCAAAGTCTAGACCAAATATTAAAAAAGTCATTGTGTCTACATCATAAAAATTTAAGGATTTTGTTAATGAGTGCACTTAGAGCACTCTTTAAAATTAATTAATATACTATTTATACTAATAATATAAAATTATATTAATTGTAAAAGTTAATAATTTTATTCACTATTTTTAATATATTGGATAAAAATATTAAGATATATAATAATCTTAAAAAATATCTTTATAACAATTGTTAACAAAATCCAAAATCTAATAGTCAATCCCAGAGTTCAAGCACTCCAACCTTCAAACCAAATTATCTATAAAGTTTCCAAATGTTAAAATTCAAGCTGCTTGAATTTAATGACTTGAACCCTTATATTGACCTCGTCAATCACATTTCGTAAAATTCTTGATTCCATCTCGAAATCACACATCTTAATCACAATTAATTATGATGCCTATTGCCTAGTTTAATTTGCAATTACAAGCAGGAGTCCACAGCCGCAAAAAATCAATTAAATTTGATAATTTTGGATATGACAAAAAAAAAAACTAAAACACGATACGATACAAAAATGTAACAGGAACACGACACGAATACACGAATGTGTCAAAATCTATATAACGCGAACTATTAATACGTCAAAATTTATATAAATATATAACACCTTAAACACGATTATCACCAAAAAAATACGAATACAACATAAATACACGGATTATCAGATCTAGAAGTAATGTGAACATTTACTAAGCTCATACCAATTATGATGCCTAAGTCCACATCATTGACCAAGGCAACTAGTTGCAACTTGCAAACCCATGTAGCACTCAAAATTCTACTCAAAGTTAATTGGTAGATATGGGATATTAAACACAGTTCCTTTGTTATTTATTTAGGATAAGTATCATATTACATATATAAAATTTGACACATTTGCATTTAATAATAATAAAAAAAGAACTTATGGTTTTAAATAAAAAAATAAAAATGATACTTCTTTTGCCAACTTAATCATTAGCTTATATGACATGAATGCTGGAACGATTCTTGAAAATTGCAGGTTCGAAAATCAAAGTACTTAATATTCTCATTCAAGTGAATTAAGTAAATAGGAGATAATGAAATTAAGGATAAATTAAAAATTAAAAGAAAATTGATGTTTATTTTTGGTACTATGAAAATTGAAAAGTAAAGAATGTGATTTGATCGCCTTGGACTTTAATTTTTTTAAAAAGATAACAATAGTTAAGTCAAGCTTGAGTTATCAAATAATTTGGTTAAAAGAAAAATCACATGAAAGGTACTTATAATCACTTTAAGTAAAAATAAAATTATTTATTTAATATATTAAAAGGTACCTATCTATTAATTAATTAGTATGTAGGTGAGTAGTCCTTAATTGTTAAAAAAAATATATCTATTTACTCACTTACTAATTAATTTTACTTATTTAATTATATATTGTCATATTTATTTATTAATAACTTAATTTTTTTATTTAATTACTAATTATTACAAGATTAAAAAAAAAAAAGCAAAGTTGTTATAACATGCATACATTGCATAACACATATAATGAGATAAGAATTTGGATGAATTGATAGAAAAGGATGGGGATTGTTGTTCAAACATTTTCTTTTAAGCCAAAGGTTAGGTAAAGAATAGAAAATTGTTTAAAGTCTCTTTTGACCTTTTTTTTTTTCCAACTTTTTTTTTTTCTCTTGTTGTAGTGGGGTAAAGGGTTATAAGGGAGAAGGTTTTAAGTTAGGGAATGAAATATTTGAATATGACTTACCTACTCCTACCTCTACTAGAAGGTAGAATAACCCGAAAAAGAATTTTATAAAACTGTTATTTCATATTAACATATATTCTTTTCATTCAAATAATGGTAACATGTAAGTATGAAAATTTGACAGGTAAGTATGATTTTTTTTTTTGTTGACTTGTTTACCCAATTGATGACTAACCTAACTAATTCATTCGTTTTCATTGTACACACAAATTTCGTGTCGAGGACAAATAAATTTGGAGTCAAACAAATATTTTATTTATCAAACTTTAAAAGTTAAAATCTTTGAAAGTTCTTAAAATAAAATTAAAAAAAGAATGATTTTTTTCTTCAACAAAATTTTGATTCAAGGGTTTTTACGACTTGATCTTGAATCGATGACATCCGTTTCAAATGTGTTTTAGACTTGATTTTGAAAATCGAAATTGATTTCTTTTCTTTCGATGAAACAAAATCAGGTTTCAACACTCTTAAGCTTAGTTGTGCCAGTCCTCTTAAGTTAGTTTAGTAGTCTAGATTATTTGGATTACAAATTGAGTTTTAAAGTTTAAAAACTTTGATTGAATAGCTGGTTACATGCTATTATTATTTTTTATTCTAGTTCGAATCTTGGTTTGGGTTGAAAGTGTTGTATATGTTTTGTCATTGTCATTGCAGTTTAAAACTAAGATTTGCAACCCAACATAATATCAAACTCAGCTTGGAATGTTCCAAGAAGAAGATTGATCGCTGAACAGAATTGTATGAGCAGACTGTTTGATGTTTTAAAATAAGGGGAAACAGATTATTTTGTTTAATTTGAGGTATTACTGGTTTAATTGGTGCCTGAGATTTGCAAATTACAATTTCTGCTAGTTTAACTGCTTGCAGTCTTTTGTTGTATTCCCTCTTTGAATTAATAAATTTTTATTTGTGAAGAATAATCAATTTCTCTACTAGTTTCTTCTCAAACTCAAAAACAAGAGGAAGGTGATAGGGGAAAAACTGGTTTCTAGTTAGAATGTTAGTTACTATGTTACCCGGATTATTTATTTTCTTTAAAATATTCGTGTTCGATATATATTCGGATATGAGTATGAGGGTATGATATTTCAAATATATGTTTTTTTTTTAAAAAAAATAAATATATCCATATCAAACACATATTTATAACCAACATTCAATTGAGTTCAGGTAGCATAGGCTAGCTTTACAGAAAAGCATGTAAATAAGACGTGACTTACAGTAAGTAATTGACAACATTAATATTTTTTTCTAGTGCTCTGAAAAGATCTTGTGATTGTGCAACTTAAAAAACTCTTTACAAAATATACAGAGTTAATAGCACCAATGGTCCTCAAACTATAGAGTATATTTTATATTGGTCTCTAAACTTCAAAACGTATCAAATTGGTCCTTACTTACAAGTATCATAACAAATTGGTCCCTTCCGTTAGATTTTCCGTTACCTTTACTGTAGCAATCAGCTTAGTGACATGTGTCACCAGTTGATTGCACCACATTTCTCTTCATTTTTTTTTCCTTTTTCTTTATTATTTTTTCTTTGATATTTTTTAATAAATAAATGTAAATAAATATTTTTATAAATTAATGTAAATAAATATTTATATTTTATAAATTATTTAATTATTAAAAAATTAATTTAAATTATTATTTATCTTTTGTATTTATTTATAAAGAATAATAAAGAAAAAGAGAAAATGAAAACATTAATAAATACAAAAGATAAATAATAATTTAAATTAATTTCTTAATAATTAAATAATTTACATTAATTTTATAAAAAATATTTTTTTCTTTTACTTTTACTTTTTCTTCTTTCTTCTTTTTTTCTTTTTATAAATAAATTAATTTCGTAAAAATTAAATAATTTATAATTATAAAATATAAAATATTTATTTACATTCATTTATTAAAAATATATTTTTTACTTTTTTTTATTTCCTTTTCTTTCTTTCTTTTTTCTTTCCTTTTTTTTTCCTCCTTTCTTATAAAATTAAATTATAGTATGAATTATTATTTATTTTTATTTATATTTATTTACAAACAAGAGAAAAAGAGAAAAGATAAGAAAGGAAAAAATATAAAACTTATAAATATAAAATAAATATTTTATATTTATAAATTATTTAATTTTTAGAAAGTTAATTTAATTTAATTTAAAATATAATATAATATACTTATATATATTTTGTATTTGTTTATAAAGAAGAGAAAAAAGAAGAAAGGGAAGAAAAAAATAAAAAATCTTTTTATAAAATTAATGTAAATAAATAGTTTTATATTTTTTTCAATTATTTGATTATTACAATATTAATTTAAATTATAATGTAAATTATTATTTAGTTTTTAATATTTATTTATAAAGAAGAGAAAAGCAACAACAAAAAAAAGAAAGAAACGAAAAAATTTAAAATAGTTTTTATAAAATTAAAGTAAATAAATATTTCATACTTTTTAAATTAATTATATTTTTTTAAAAAATTATTTTAATTTATAATATGAATTGTTTTTTCTTTGTATTTATTTATAAAAAGAAATCAAAGAAAAAATAAAAAAGAAATAAAGCAAAAGGAAAAAAATGAAGAGGTAAGTTGGAATAATCAGCTAGTGACACGTGTCACTAGCTGATTGATACAATAAATGTAACGGAAAAACTAACAGAAGGAATTAATTTGTTATGATACTTGTAATTAAGGACCAATTTGATACGTTTTGAAGTTTAAAGACCAATATAAAATATGTCTTATAATTTAGGAACCATTGATTCTATTAACTCAATTATACATAATAATCAAAAAACTCTCACAGTGTACTCAGCAAATTAAACCTTAATTAAAACATACACACTGGTTATATCTGAAAATGATTGCTGTATAGTGCATAACAATAACTTTTAGAAGATTTGTATTTTATATTTTTATTGAAGATAAAGGGTGAGCCTGCCCAACTTTCTTCTTGTAATTGACAGCTTCGGAAAATGTGAATCTCAAATGCTTCAGCTATCTCAAATTGTGGTTCCACTTTGCACTAGGTTCCTTCTTGGCTGTTGCTTTGAATTTGGACTATGTTTCTTGTTTCGAGTCTGTTAGGCTTCTACGCTTCTAATAAAAGAGATTTACACTTTTTAAGATTATTAAATATAATAATATTTTCAATCAATTCATTAAAAATAATAAATAAAGTTATTAATTTTTACATTTAATATAATATTATTATTATAAATAATATATTAACTAATCTTAAAAAATAATTTAAAAGTATTCGTTAGAAAAATCATAAAAAAAATCTTGATGGAAGATTATTGACCATTGCTCTAATCAAATGGCACCCCATCCCAAGAAACTGAGAGAAGAAGTAATTAAGTTTGACTCTCAAGTGTCCCAAAATGCACTATTTAAGGAAGTGTAATTCTCATCTGGAAAGAAACAAAGAAAACCTGTTGGAAACAAAAATGGGTTGCAATGAGAGCACGAGCCGAAGGCGCAACAATGCTGATGGAACAGAAAACGGTGATCATTCACGAAGGACTGATGACTCTGAGATGGCAGCGGCAGGTTTAGCGGTGGCAGCTCTAGCTTTGGGACTTGTTGTATGCGGTGTAGTTTCCGGTGCTTCAAGCAACAAGAAAACTATGAAAGCTCCAGGAAGGAATTATCGGATTTTCAGGGACGACTTCGAACGTGATCCTGCAAGCTATTTTCGTGATTTGCACAAATGAGACTGAGAAATAATTGTAACTGATCCGCAGATAAATGAAATAATAATGAATTTATAAGCTCAATGCTATGCATTCAAGCCGTCCATACTTTCAAGGGATGAATTTTCCAGCTTCCATTCTCCCCAATGTTCTTCAGGCAATGACCAATTCACTAAATTTACGATTCCAGTTTCAGCGAGGCCAACTTAATGTAATAAAGAAGCATTTAAAAAAAAAAAAAGAAAACCAACCTGACGCTCACGTTGAGATCGCATAATACCCTTTTCAAACTCTCCCAAATCATCATTTTGCTCCCCTATTCTCTTATCAAGAAAAACATAAGACTTTGTACTTTGCTCGTACTTTTCAAAAGCGTTTTCTTCCTGTGGAACAAACCCAAACATCTCTCATGAATACATGTAATTTATAGATAAAAGAAAAGGGGAAAAAAGGGTGAATTTCTGGGGTTGGGTTTGCCTTTTTTGTTGCCTTTCTTCTTTGATTTCTTCTTGGTTTTGGGTTCGGCACTTGAATGCTTAGCCATCGATTGCTTGCCTGCATCTTTGGTCGTGGGAAAGGACGGTTGAGAAGAACAGGTTACAGGAAGGAAACCAAGAAAAGGAGAGAGGATTTTAGTTTATCGTTTTGGGTTTTGTAGGAGGTTTATTATGGTGGGTTTTTTGGGTTCAACATTATCTGGGCCTCTCACGCCGCCATATATGTGGTGAAATCAATCCAATAGGTAAGGTTTCTTCATCCATAGACAAGTAGTAATTTTATACTCCATCAATTGCGGTTTCTTGTTTTTGTTTGCATTAATCTCGAATATGCAATTTTTATAAGATAAGATATATCTTATCCAATTTAAGAATGAAACCAATGTTAAAAAAAAACTAAGATTAGAGGTTAAATCGATGAAATTTTTTATTTTTGATTTAATTGATCTGATCGATTTAACTAACCAAATTAAATCATTGAAAATTTTATTTTTTAAATTTCAATAAGTATTAATTATTTAACAAAAATATACACTATCTAATAGTTAAGTTTTTAACTTGAATACAAAAGTTCAAATCTTAATAATATTTACAAAAAATTTTGAAATTTAAAATAATAAAAAAAATCTTTAAATTAGATCAACATCAAACCGATCCAATCTAACCCGAATCAAATTGATGTTTAACTAGTTTGATATTTTTTCTGATTTTATGTACATTATCGAATCGGTTCGATAAGGTTTTTATTCATTGATCGAAACAACTTATATGCCCTAATAGTTAAAGATTTTGAAAAATGAGGGACTAGACAATTTAGGGTTTTTTTTTTTTTTTAACAATCAACATGGAATAATCAAAATTAAGAATTTAACTAGATAAAATTTTGAAGATGAAGGATAGAGTTGAAAATTTGCCATTTTTGCCACCGAATTGGCAATTCAATTTCTTTGACGACGGACATAAATTGATAATATCACATCTTTTAAAGCTCAATTTTGTTTTTTGCCCACCACATGTCCATAGACCATGAATTATGTCCTACTAATTTATACTAATATTCCCCTTTTTTTTTGCTACAATAAAGTGGACAAATTAACTCACTAAACACCATAAAAAACACAAGATATTTCTGAAATTTTCCTGAAAAAAAAAATGACAGTAGAAAGAGGATTGGTTTTATGAATTCCATTCTTTTCATGATGTCCTTTGTTCATCTCATCATTCCGAGAAAATATGATGTTAATTTTGCACCTTTTAATCTTATGCATGTAAAACGTAAACTCCTTTTTGTTGTTTTTTCTTTTTCTTCATCCCTATTTGTATGGCTATTTGGGTTTTTTTTCTTGTATATAGGGGTCCAAATGGTAGTAATTCAGGCCAAGAACAAACTAGTTGGATTTCTATCCTCAACATGCTTGCATACAGGTTTGATTTGGTGGTCAATCCCCCTTTGAAATGGTCTTTTTGAACGAGTTAATCTAAAAACAATGGCAAATATCACACAAAATTTATCAAATAATCAACTGATAAAGTTGCAAGGTTCAATCAGAACCATGTCGAAGGCCAAATTATTGTAATTACAACAATCATGCATGGTACAGTTATGGTGTGTTGCAGCTTCAGCAAAGCTGATCACCCAGCCTCTCCGCTGCAACAAACGTCGGCAAAACGAGAGGATCCAATCCAAGACTAACCACCCTGTTCTACCCTCTGGTATAGGTTACAAAAAACACAAGTTGTTGAACCATGTGCTTCTTTTAGGCCACTGTAGCACCCGGAAGAGACGAATCCAGGGTTCAATCCGGTTGATTCACATGCAATCACCTTTAAAAGGTGACATCCTGCAAGTTTAAAATTCGGATCTCAACATTTGCAATCCTCTTTTTTTTATTTTCAAGTTACGGTCTCTTTTATACTAAAATAGTATAAAAGAAAAATCAAGGGACCCAATTGTCTTTCCCTTAGCCATAATCGCCAGGGCCATGAATAATGGACACAACACAAACTTTTTCATTCACACACCAAACCCCTTTTTTTTTTCCTTTTCTAAATATGCTTTGCTAGGACTAGGAGTATTATTTATAAACAACACTAGCTAGGAAAATCATATATATATATATATATTGAGGAGTAAGATTAGAGTCCACTTTGTTGAAAAGAGTTGGGAGGGCCGATAATGTTTAATTTTTAAGCCAAGAGCCAGAAATCCTTGTGCTGCTTAGTGGTGATCAAATAACCTCCAAGTTTTTTGCTTTTCCTTCTTACTGCAACTGCCATGCAACTAGCATTCTGGATACAGTACTCCACAGCTCCACCAGTTACTCGGTTTCCTGCCCACATCATGATGAGACGCCAAGTCATGCACTTTTTTTTCTGTCCCAAAACCAAAAGTCCCACTCCTTGGTTTTTGGCCTCTTCCACTATTGTTGGACCTTTCTCTTTTCCTTGCACCACTGCTACCTCAACTTCAACCTGTCAGGCCATACCCCATACCCCATACCCCATAGCATTAGTATATATATGCCTTGTGAACTTCTAGTTTTTAACCAATTTACTTATAATTGTAATTGTCAACTGCAATGTGCAATGCGATCCGTTTGGTACTCTTAGTTTTAGTCCTCGGAGTACCAAAAATACAATTTACTCATAATTTGTAAATTGAGAATAAAACTAATTGAAAAATGAGGTTGAGAATGTCATTATTTTTATAGATGTTGAAGAATTCCAACCCACCTCAGGTCTCTTCTGCTTGCACATATTTTTGAGGGAGGAAACTGGTTCACAAGCCCTTGGAGCTCTGTTCTTGTTGGACTCATCATTTATAACTGGCACTGCATTAAGTATTTCAAGTTTTCAACCATACTAATCAGTTTTATCTCCTTATACAGTGATTCTAACTAATAATCAGAACTTTTTTAATGGGTAAATGACAGGGAAATAAAGAGCTCCAACCTTGTTTTGAGGGCTTTGTCACATAAAGAAGAATAATTGTGTCCTGGGACTGGACAGTGTGAGAGAGTGCCCATTGTATTGCTCCCTTGGCTTCAATGCTGGAATCAACCACGATCATGATTTTCCTTCCAATTACCAACCCAGTTTTTTCTCCATTGCTGGATTTTTCTTCTCCAAATTTGCCACAAATTTCATCCTTCTGATAAGTTTTAGCAGAATTCACATTAGGCTTGGCTTGTATTGGAGGAGACCGAACTCTAATATGAGGCCTAATCCTGTTTAGGCAGAAGCCTGGCAACCTTGTCCCTGTCCTGCCCATCTCCTGAGATAATTACTAAGCTAAACACCAAATAAATTATAAGAAGGTAAAGAAGAAGAGATGAAGACAGGAACAATTAGGCCTTGCCTGTTGCTGAACCAAATTTCCAAATTGTTGGTTTGGGCTAGCTTTGTTTCTTTCCTTTTTTCTCTCTTTTGCTTTCTTTTGTTTGTTAATCATGAAAGCAGGTCTTTATATTCCTTTTTATTTTAATTTTCCTTGTGGGGCTATTCCTGAACGTGCTTGTCATGAAGCTGTAGGCCCATCCCCTCCTAGACCAGCCGCTTGGCCTCCGGGCAATCTGCCATGTTAGTGGTAATCAAATTATTTAAGGATTTTGCTAACAAGTGTCATAAAGACACTCTTATTAGTAATATCTTCATTCAATATATTGAAAATGATGAATAAAATTATTAAACACTGCATTTAATACAATGTTCTTTCTATAAATAGTATATTAACTAATTTTAAAGAGTGCCTTAAAGATACTTGTTAGCAAAACCCATCATTTAATTAATTGCTTGCATTGCCTTTCCAGTTAATATCCAAATTCCGTTCTATGGCTAATTGCAAGATTAATGCAAGGCACTAAGTCATATTCTCATACTATGAACTGGTCTTTGAACTTTGCTAAAGATAGAATCAAATATTTAAAAGGCAATGAATGGCTTAGAACCTTGCTCTTGCTGGTTGCAGACTTGCAGCTCTTCACCCTTTTAGGGTATCTTTATATGTGTAAAAATGGCATCAAAGAAAATGAAATTAAAGGAAAAAAAAAAAAAACTCCTTGCTCTTCTTGGAAAGATATTATGACAAGTTTCTTGACAGTTGAAGTGACAGAGTAGTATAGGCCTATTTTAGTTCTGGAGTTGAAAATTGAACCAAAATTTTGTTTTGGAGCGACAGATAATTTATGCTTCAAGTAGATAATTCTGCATCACTCACCCATTCTCTAGAAAACAATTATTTAGCAGCTGTTGAATTCCTCCGATAATAAGTCTGTCTGAAAGAGCATTTTCTGAGGTTGCATGTGACAAGGGAATGGCAGCCCATGGCTTAATATCATGTGCACCCAAAACAGATTGAATCACAGTTTTCTGCTTAACATCACTGTTTCAGGATCTACATTATTCATCTCTCATAATTACACACTTATCATAAAAAGACAAATAAGCTAATTTTATACAAAACAAGAAGAAATACAGAGAAAATTTTGAAACAAAATTCACATAATTATCATCATCACTCATCAGCCTTATAGTAGTGATATATGGCTGATGTATAAGTTCTTCATTAGGTAAGATATAATGGTAATTATGGCTGAAAGAATTTCCATCCCAAGTTTAGTACTGTCACCATCTTCTGCAATGATCATTCCAAGATTAACAATATTGATGTTTAGGGTATAATCATTCTATAGAACTAATCTGTAAATATTTTCATTTTTTTTTTATATAAAAGAGACCGCAGTCTGATGATAAGAAATGGATTGCAGATATTGAGATTCGAATATCAAATTCGCTAGATGTTATTTCTTAAAAGTAACTGCATTTTTTTCTTCTTTTTGATGGTTTTTCTATAACGTGAATCAAACGCTAAGAGTTGCTCATCATTTTGAGAATAACATATAATTATCACATAAAGAAAAAAAAGTAGTATTTTTGAAGTTCTTGGAAACAAACTGATTAGCAAAAGCAAAAAAGGGTCAACTTTATAATGTTAATTTGCAACAAAAGTTCTGATGATTTAGAATAATCTAACAGAAGAACAGCTCTAATTAAGACACAAACTGACTTTTTCAATACACAAAATTAAATGTTGCTACATTACTTGTAAAAGTGAGGTCAAATAGGTGAGAGGTCCTTTCCAAATTCCTAACTTTAATTGCCATAATTTGCACATGAGAGTTTTACTTTAATCGCCCATGTCTTACCAATGTCGCCAATTTATTAGTTACAATATTTCAAAAAAAATTCTTATTTCCATTGTTTTCGAAAATATGTTTCTGTTTTTAACACTATTCATAAGTAAATAAATAGTATTTATAAATTATTATAATATTATATATTTTTTCATGATAAAAATTATAAATTAATTATTTTATAAATAAAAAATATTTAATAATAATAATTTTAAAATATTGAATATAAAAGAAGTTTGAAAATATAAAAAAATATTGAATATAAAAGAAGTTTGAAAATATAAAAAAAATATTGAATATAAATTACATAAAACTAAAATTTTTAATATTTTAATATTATTTAATTTAAAATTTCATAATATTATTTAATATTATAAATAATATTTAAATAATACCATTTAATATAATTTTAATTATATTATTAAATATTATAATTTAATATAATTATATTAAATTATATTATGTAATATTTTAATAATATTTTATATAATTTTAAATAAATATCCATAGTGTTATTAAGTAATTAAATATTATTAAATTTAATATAACATAGTATTATTTATTTAAATTATATTAATATTTTTTATAATTAATATCACATGATAATCAAATTTTATTTAAATTTAATATAATTAAGATAATCAAATTATTCATAATGTGAGCATACTCTAAAAGCAATTATTAAAATTATTTTATGAAATAATATTTTCACGTAATGCATTAAAAATCATCACATGATCGTTAACTACTATATTTAATACAAAAATATTACCTTAAATAGTACTTTAACAGTTAGCAAAAGCCAAATTGGATTAATACAAGTAAAATTGACATTATTTTCTAAAATGTAGTTTGAATCTTGAGTTTATTTTTTTGTGATAATAAATAAGGGATATAATCCTTAAATTTATCAAACTTTACAAAACTGTAAACCTTAAACCTAAATACCTGAATCCTAAACTCTGACCAATTAAGCAAAGACCAAACTAGACCTGTTTTAGGACCGAGTTAATCGAGTCAGATTTGGACATGAACTTTTTTTATTCGGGATAATTTGATTTGAGTTACCGTTCATTTAATAAAATATTATTTTTTATTTAAATTTAATTATATAAATATTTTAATATTTATAAACAATAAACCGAGCTGGACTTAGATAAGAGAAAATAAAATCGAGCCGCGACCCGATCCGGCCTGACCCATGGATAGGTTTAGTTCAAACCTCCCCGCTGGATTTTAATCAGTTATCCAGGAAAACTAATGCTATCAATTTTCTGAGCAGATTCATCCAACCCCATCAAATTATACCATCCAGGATCTCTAATAAAGCACCTTCAAGGCTGAACCTGATGCATTGAACTTCATCCCAACTTTATTCACCCCCTTTGCTTCAGATATTCTCTTCCTAGCTAGATTATGGCAGATCTTGAAATCAACAGTCTACTTTCAGTTGAAAAGACAAATACCTAACAGCTATAGCACTTTCTAAGTCATATGTCCATACTCTTCAAACTAGAATTTCCAAGCAAATATTGCAGCAGTACTTTTTCAGTGACTGAAGATAATCACCCCCTTACGGCCTTAACCACCAAACTATTTTGATTCATTGGTGACTTTAGCAACTTTGCTACCTGCCAATTGTCAAGGAGGTCATTGCACTAATGACATGTTACTCTCACTTTTCATTTTTCTTGAAGTATTCGTGTTCGATATCCGTTTTCGGCACATATTCGGACATGGATACGGAGATACGATTCTCCAAATATATGAAAAAACTTTTAAAAAAGAATGAGTATACCCGTGTCGGGCACATACACGTATCCAACACTCATCCCCGAATTTGAGTAACATAGCACTAATGAAGTCCCCCTCTCTTCTCACTCTTTAGTCTAGGGTTCTAAAAAAAGAGACAAGAAAATGGTATGAAGCCAGATTTCTTGACAGCAATTTCTTCAATTCCTAATATTTATATTAACTCGAATTCTCAAAAGCAAGTAAAACATTATATGAATAATATTAACAGTTCAAGAATAAAGGAGTTGTCATATATATATTAGCATTCTTAATATCCAATATGTTATCCAGATTCCAGATTATTACATTGGCGTTTCGCCCCACATTTCAGCCATCCTTCATAATGGATACAGCAAAATATAGGATGGAATTTGCTTATTCTGCTCTATTCTTATCAGTTATACGAGAAGATATGAATTGCTTAATTAAAGTTAAAGCAATCAAAGCATCCAACCAGGGAAGAATACATTTGGTGCAGAGGCTGTAGCAGTAGCCTGATCTGATACAGTAGGATTGTAACTGTACCAAGAAAAGTAGAAGAAAAATGACATTAGAATGAAAGAATCTATCGACCATCAAACATCAGCTGTCAGCATGAAATTAACGAAACTAGATTTAGGACAAGTTACCCAATCTGCAGAGAACTGCTGCATTGTAATGGCTCGAAAAATCCCTCAGGCTGAGGAGGTGGGTGGTTGTAGGGATTACTTTGCTCCCCAGTTTCCCATGATGATCGTAGTGTTGAAGTACTTTCATCCAACTGACAAAGCAGAACAACAAAATTTATAGCACTGACAACCTATGTTACTCAGATTCGGATACGGGTATCTGTCCGATACGGGTATATTCAATTTTTTAAAAATAATTTTATATATTTGGAAGGTTTTTGGATGGTCATATCCTCGTACCCATATCTGGATACACATCCGACACTGATGTCAGACACGAATACTTAAAAAAATAAAAAGTCGAAGTAACATATAGCTGACAATTTTTTTAATAACTCTAAAAAAAAGGAAGAATAAAGATAAGAATCACATTTCTTTTTGTCAGCAATACAATATTTTTCTTCACAACATGTGCAAAAATCCTGTATTAACAAGCAAATGCCAGCTGAAATTTGTGTATATGCTGGGATTTTCACTAACCAACCATGAAAAAATAACTAAAGTTACACTAGAAGGAAATCAAGCACAGGGGGGCATATAGTCGTATTAATGATTTTTTTACTTTTCTAGACCCAATCCTAAATATATCACATAAAAGCCCTAGATATGGATGTTCCAAATCTAAGAAATATTCTGGATCAAACCTTATCTATTTTTGCAATTTTTTTTTTTGTTTTATTAAAACCTATGTTACCTAGATTCAAGATAAGTATCGGATACAAGTACATATATGACACGGGTATGCTCAATTTTTTCTAAAACTTTTCATATATTTGGAGAATTTAATAAGAACGTTTTTACCTTCCTTCTCAGGTTTCTGTTGGTTTCCAGTAGGATTTCTTCCTGTACAAAGAATACAAGCATGATGTTATCTGGAATAATTCTGGATAACAAAAGTATAACAATATCTTCTACTACTAATAATAAAAAAAGAATCCCCAGCTGTTTTATATACCTTTCTTTGAAGGTCAGAAAGTTGGTCAAACATAAATTGCATCTGCATATTCATTAAAAAGCATAAATTTCAGCATGAGATAGATTGAATACTTGAAACAGATTTTGGGTGTCTCATGAAAATTGAATACTACATACTGTGATCCCTATGGTTTTGCATATCTACAAATTTGCCTTCAGAAGTTAGGCCATTGAAGAAAACTAGAACCATGTTTTCAGCATGTTGATGCAACAAGCATGAACCATGACCAATGCCTCTTTTATTAGGTAATAAATGCCAAAAAAGAAGTGCTTTTATGAAGTATTAAACCCATTGAGTAAAAAATCGGACCGGATAGATCGATTGGACCGATTGAATCTGGAATTGATGGTCAATCTAGTCCGACGAGTATATTAAAATCGAAAATTTATCAAACCGATTCAACCGGCTTTATATGTATTTTTATTTTTTTTTCAAAATTTTATTTGTATTAATGAGATTTGAACTTTTAACCTCTTAGTTATAAATTAAAGACCATATCATTAAGCCAAATGCATTTTTTTTAATTATTAACTATATTTAATATTTATTTAACATTAAACTTAACGTTTAAATATTTAAAAAACTTTATCAAACCGGCCGATCCAACCGATACCGATTGAACTGAAAATCGAAGGTTTAACCGATTCGACTTTCGATCTAATTTTTTTAACCTTTATTAAACCCAGAAAGTTTTTCTCTTTGGAACCAAATTCATTATGTAACCCCAGGTCCACTAACCTTGCCAAAATGTTGCCTGTTATTACAAATTAAAACTGAAATGCAAACTGACAACAATGCCAACTGACACCAAATTTTATGGCTGCTTTGTTAACAAGTTTTGTCTCTAATGGTTTTAAAAGAATGGACTGCATGGAGCCATGGACAAGTTTATAAAACTAGACTGCCATGAATTTCCAATTCCTAGTGCTCCATTTTGTAACATGATTTCAGAGGATAACACTATGCCAAAATTAATCTTAGACAGCATTTTTTATAGCATTTTTCGAATGTTGTTAAAAATAACAAAGGCAACACTTTGACAGCATTTTGTATATTACTGTTATATATTATAATGACCAATAATTACAGCATTTTTAAAAATTTTAGAAGCATTTGACATGTGCTATTATATATGTTATCATATAAAAATGCTTTTGGTAGTACTTATAATTGCTATCATTGAGATTTTTTGCAGCAATTGAAAAATGCATGTAAAAGGTCCTGTAAAACTGTTATAAAGTAGAAATAGCAGCATTTTCATAAGTGTAATTATACATATATAAAAATGCTACTAAAGACATAAGGCTGCGGATACATATACAACACATGAAAAAATGATTTCTTATCTTACAACAATTTTTTTTTTAGTTTTCACAATACTTCAAAAATGTTGTTATATGTCAAATTTGGCGTAGTGTAATTTTGGATCTAGTTTCTGATATAAACTGTGAGAACTCTAGTGGATAATAGATGAAAATTAGTAAAAAATCAACTTTTCCATGGATTTAAGATGCTAATATAGAATAAATTTGAAATTCACTCTTATTGAGATGTTTCAAATATTTGACAGAAATCTAACAAATAAAAAACCAAGTTGTTGTGAGTTTAATCATAAATTTATTGTAAATTTAAATGCAAATTTCTCATTCTAATATCAAGTTTCTGAACAAAGATGTAACAAAATATGGAATCTAGAATTTATGAATAATGTCTAAATGCTGCAAGCATATATTAAAAGCCTTTCTAACTGTCTAGGGTGAAGGTCTGGTCTATAGGGAGGGCAACAAAAACACTGATTCATTTCGAACTGAGAGTGAAAAGCTATTAATTGAATTATAATCCATTGTCCAATATATAGGATTACAGCTTTTTAGAAGTTCATTGCCTAAACTTAATTTTGTGACCTAAATCACCTAATTGAGAGCTATGTTACCTCCGGATTCTTCATTTGACCTAAAATATCTAGGTCCGATACATATTTGGACATGGTTATAGGAATATGACATTCCACATATATGAAAAACTTTAAAAAATTAAACATATCGTAATTGATACGTACCCGTATCCGACACTTGTTCGAGTTTGAGTAACATAGATTGAGAGCAAAAGAAGCATGAAGTTAATTTTGAATACCTTTGTTGACCTGATTTGCTTCAATGAGAAGTCCAACTGATGCTCAAGCTGTTCCAGTTCCTTAGTACCCAAGTCTCCTAAATCTTCCCCAAGACAATGTCTACACAATACAAAGTATATATATTCACAAGAATAAAGTCTACTCTCTCTATATAGGCTCCATAAAATGCAGACAACTGTCCTCACTTTGAACAAGCAACTGATTTTATGAACAAATTATAGACAGACAGTTTAATAAAACTGTGGGGCTTGGTGGATATATATATTACCTCTGTGAACGTTGAAGGACCTCAACTTTTGCTTTGAGCTTCAAATATTCCTGGTAGTTGCTCTGCTTGATAACATGCATCAATTTTAGATTTCGTCAAACTTGATTCATATAACCATTAACAAACTTTAGTCAACAAAAAAGATAAAAGGAATATTTGAGCATATTGCTAAAAAATTGGTGGAAAATGAAACGAGTAAAAAAGGGGTAAATAGTTGCATTAATGCAGAAAAAATGATTTTATTCTTCTTGTTGGGATTTCTTTAGAATCTGAGCAGTTAATGCGCGGATATAGAGTTTCTTTCCTATATTGTGCCAATGAATGAAGTATGAGTCCCAGAAGCCTAGGCTGAAATAGAATAGATCTATGTTATTCGGACTCGGTGAGTGTCGGATACGGATATATATGTATCTGATAAAGATATACTCAATTTTTTCTAAATTTTTTCATATATTTGGAGGATTATACCCTCATACCCTTGTTCAAATATGTGTCTGACATGGATGTTGGACACGGATACTTCTAAAAAAATGAAGAGCCGGAGTAACATAGGAAGAGATTACTACACCTGTCTGACATTTTCTGTTTGACCAGGTTCCAGTGTTCCATAGGTGCACCCATTGTACCTCTCAAGTGTCTTAGCCATGCTGCTTATATAAAAAGGCCAGGAAAGGAAGTTAGGATGACAAATCTAAGTACTGATGGCAGCAGCACAGCACTCAAAACAAATTGCTAAGAAATTAAAATCATTAGTCTTAGTGTAATATATATATGATCATTTGATCTCAAAAACTCACACCAGTATATATAAATCAGCCACTGGTTAGTAGATGCTAAAGAGGTTAGTTTCTGATAAGGAACAGTCAGGCCATTTTAGCCATGAAGCTATCCTTTAAGTATATGACTTTCCATCAGAAACCCTAGTTAATGAGATGATCACATTGATATAATAACAGTATATAGTATCAGTTAATTAGTTAACCCTAATTCATCAAAATTTGCTAACAAGGGAGATAAATAAGACATGTAACTATCAGTTAACCACCAGAATCCTCTTAAAAGGACAATAAAAGAGACTAAGTGCTCAAAGGCTCCTGCATTCAGCTGAATCTTATATGCAGGCCAAAGTTGTAACAGAAGTCTAAAGGTGACAAAAGCAGGATATACCTAGCAAACAAGGACAGATGGTTGCTTTCTTATGTCTAGGTACTTGCCTCCATGACTATGATGGATTTATGCTATATGTGGGTTGCTTTTAATTTGTCTTTATGGGGAGGGTGAAGCCCAGGGATCTAAATAGCTGTCATAACATGATGTTATGCTTGTTATTTTGCGGTTTCGACTTTTTTCATGATATTTATCGCAATTGATCACGAAAGCATTCATTACATCCGCAACCGCAATAAACATGATGCAACTGAAAACGCGTCCACAATCGTAATTCAAATTGAGCCCCAGTGTTGCTTCAAATGCTTGTGTTGGGTTTTAGAAGGAAAGGAAAGGGAATGAAGAAAGAAAAAGGAGAGGCAAAAACAGATTGGGTATAAAAGGGGTATGTTACCAATTTTATTTGATTAAAGAGAGAAAAGAGAAAGAAATAATAAAATTTCATATTATTTCACATTATATGTTTAATATATCTTAAAATTAAACGGGATAAAGGAAAAAATAATTTGTCATTATAGTATAAGTGTAGATTAAATTTTGTCATTGTACATTTTAATTTGATTGAATTTTGCTATTGTAATTTTATTTTTTGTGATTTTTAAACCAAAGTTAATGAAAATAAAATATTGCGTATAATATACCTTTAATAGTTAAAAAAAATTGAATAAAATAATAAATATAATTTGGATATTTCACGTGTAATAAAAATATACATTTGAAGTGCCACATCTGAAGAAATTATTATTTGTTTTTATGAATTTTATAGTAAATAAATTTATTTTCATCAGGTTCATTGTAAAAATCATAAAAAATAAAAGTACGGTGACAAAATTCAAGCTACACTTACAGTAGAGTGACAAATTTATTCTTTATCTTTAATTATATAAATGAGAGAATAATTGTGTTTATGCCATAAAAAAATTTAGATAGCTTTTGGTATCATTTCAACAGGATGATCTAATCATTGTGGTACTCTAATTACACTATGGTGATATTATCATTGATGATTTAAGATGATTAAGTTTGATTAACAAGTAATAAAAACAT
This sequence comes from Fremontodendron californicum, assembly GCA_030761205.1. Classification (NCBI taxonomy): domain Eukaryota; kingdom Viridiplantae; phylum Streptophyta; class Magnoliopsida; order Malvales; family Malvaceae; genus Fremontodendron; species Fremontodendron californicum. The sequence continues at coordinate 27,629,323 of JAULJL010000013.1, forward strand.
TGATGAAAGAATAGATAGAATAAAAACATTCCAAGAATGACATGTTCAACATACAAAATACAAGGAAACAAAGTAGCAGACACCATAGCTCGGTTTAGTTTAACAGTAGAGGAAATTTTGTATTGGATAGAGAAATACCTAGATTTTATCCATCAAAAAATAATGTCAGATGCTATTAATTTATAATTGCAATGAAAATTTCACATTTCAAAAAAAAAGTAATAATAGTTGAAAATTAAAAATCATTGTACCAAAATAATCATGGTATATAATATATAGTATAGTAGTTAAGAATTAATAATTTCAATTTTCTATTAAAAGAATATGTAAAATATATATATTAGTTCATGGATAATTAGGTATACTATTTGACTAACAAATATGAAAAAGGTATTTACCGATCTATAGGTAAAACCTTTTAACAAAAAATTACATTAAAAAAACTTTTAAACGAGAAAAATGGAATTAAATCTATTAGAAAGAATTGAATTTACTAATAGTAAATTCCTTTAATATAACAAAAGAGAGAGAGAGAGAGAGAAAGCATGCATACTTTTTTTAGTTTGGTACAAAAAATACATTGAAAATACCTTTTCTTTCCCTTTCTTTTCAATCCAACAAAATATAAGGAAATTTGGCTGTAATATGAACTTTAATGGCCTTTTTTTTTTTTGTTGGTAATTTGCTTTCTTATTAACACAAGTGTTTATAGTCTCTTGCCTTGAATGTGAATATTTGTATTACTAATGATTTAAATTTCAAATATGAAAATGAGTCCGGTTAACTGGACCTATAATCATTGGTTAAGAATTATTTAATTATTATTTTTTTAAAAATAATATTTAATGTAGTAATTTTACTGAATTAAAAAAAAATCATTAATTGTATTTTTCTTTTCTTTAAGTATATTTTAGTCAGTATCACTAGATACTGATTAACATTTACTTGTGAAAATATTTATAGTAAAATGCTTAAAAAATAAATAAGTCAAAATCTTCTTTTTAATGCTTAAGTTTGAAACTTATAATTTAACTATAAGTGATTTAAATTAATACCTTGGAATTATAGGAAACGCGCATATAGATTAATTAAAAGTTTTATTATTAAAAAATTCACTTGTTTATAAATATATATTGAAAAGAATAAACTATAAAACATATAATAAAAATTGTCCTCTTGTATTAAACAGAAAATAATTTACCAATATATATACTTTTATATACTAATATTTATAAATTTAACCACATGTATTGCACTTAAATTGATATATTTTTAAATTACAAATTTTCTATAAGTAAAACCAATTTATAAATATATATTGATAAGTAACAAATTTTGAATATAAAAACTTTTAAGATCTATAAAGCTTGAAGGATTAATAAGTAAAAACCATTTTTCTATGAAACCTAATCTGCACTCATTAACAAGAAACTAGAAACTGAGTTTAATATCTTGGCACATAAAAAGAAATATAAACTAATCTAACTCCCAAAACATTTATTTTTGATAATCAAACAAAAGTTTGCAGAAATAGTAGGATCTTAATTTAGCAGTTCATAAAAATTTGTCAAATAAATCAAAAGAGAGTTGAAACAGGAACCCAAGAAGTCTAGAACTAACACATTAAAGATAACATATTCTTGTCTAAGAAACAAAAGAATCATAGTTTTTCCATGATTATATTTAAGAATTAATAGGAATTTTTTTCAGTAACTTAGGTTTCTGGAAACCCCAGATCAAGACAAGAACAGCTAAATCAACATATATATATATATATATATATATCCCTGAAAAAAAGCAAGAAAAGAAGAAGAAGAAGATGTAACAGTAATTGAAACCCATCACTCAAAAACAACTAAACCAACACAAGAAAACAGAAAATGAAAGGAAAAAAGCCAAGAAAACAAATCACCCAGATCGAAATTTTCAAAGAAACAGAAAAAAAAATGTGTTTGATTAATATTAGTAATTACCTAGAAGTGCTGCAAAACTCATAGAGCTTGCCACGATTAGAGAAAATGATGAGAGCAACCTCAGCATCACAAAGAATTGAAAGCTCATAAGCTTTCTTTAGCAACCCATTCCTTCTCTTTGCAAATGTCACCTGTCGATTTATCTTGTTCTCGATCCTCTTCAACTCCACCCGTCCTCTCCCCATTACTATACTCTTTTTGTTTTAATATTATTATTATTATTCTTTTATTATACCAAATTAAAGAAAAAACCAAAATCTTTTCTTTTTCTTATTTAAAAAAGAAAACTATGGTATTTTCAGAAACCCTTTTTTTCCTTCTTTCTTTTCTCCTCTTCTCCCAATTCCCTGTTCTTTCTTAATTTAGGGCAAGAAGCTGTTCCTCTTTTTTTTATGAGTATAGGGTAACTCTCTATAGCTATTAAGTTCTCATTGTTTGTTCCTCAAACAAAAGAGAAAGATAAAGAAAGGAGACCAAAGTGGGGCACTAGCCTTTATCACGGATTTAAATTACAATTCTGAATTATTTTTGATCAGATCGTATTTATCGTATTATAAATGTAATAAATATTATAATTACGATACATATTAATTATAAAATTAATCAAAATTATAAAATAATAATCGTAATATTACTTTTATAAATCCTTGAAGTTTATCATCATCCAGGGTTTTGCTTTTGACTAACTAGCTTGTTCAGATAAAGAATAAAACACCATAGTACTATCAGCTGTTATAGTTTTTTCTATTTATTTCCTCTTTTATTTTCCTTTTTGCATTTATGGTCAAGTTTCTCTTCTTTTTGCCTTAATTTTTCTTTCCTTTTGATATTTTTATAGACGATTTATTTAACTTTACTGTAATATACTTAATCCATAGTCAATTAAATAAAAAAAATGGCAAAATTTTTCATTTTGTTTCTGAATTTAGTTTGAGTTGACTACATAACGTCAATATCAATCTTAACTTTCCTGATTTTAAGTATTTCTACGTGTCGACACAACAACATGGAAGCATTAGAACAGGGCCCAGTTTGGAAAGCATCTGACCATTATATCCCTCTCGAGATACTTTTAATTACCAGATTTTCTCATTGCTTCAAAGGGTTAATAGGGGTTAGAAAGTAAAGTTGAGTTAAGAAACAGAAACTGGTTCTGAAATGGTCCCTAAAATCCGAAGTACTGAGACTGTTGGGAGTTGGGACTTGGGGAAGGGCTCAACAAATCATGTCAAAGAAAAGAAGGAAAAAAAAAAAAAAAAAAACACAGAGAAGCACGAAAGCAGCCAAAGGATGCTCAGTATAATGGTATCTGATCCACATTTTATCTATCATATATTCATATAATTTGTTAAATTACTTAAATAGGTATTTTAATCTTTGGATTATAAAAGTGAGTAATTTAATCTTTGTACGTTTAAAATTTGTGAAAAAAAATAAAATTGATAACAATGTTAATGAAAACCGTTTAAATGCTAACATGAACATGTGAAACTGACAGAAAATATGATTTGAAAAAAAAAATGACGTGTCAAATTTTTTTACTCAAGTGAAATTTTAAAAATATATAATTTTTTTAATCCAAATTCCTCCTTACCCGTAAAACATGTCATCAATTTTTTCGAAGTTATCTATTCTTCAGTTTTTAAATTCTACCTGAGAAAAAAAAATTGACATGTCATCATTTTTTTTTTCAACTCATCTATTATGTCAGTTTCACATGTCTATGTTAGCATTTAGACTGTTTTCCATTAAGACTGTTATCAATTTTACTTTTTTACACCAATTTCGAACGTGCAGGGATTAAATTACTCAATTTTATAATATAGGGACTAAAATGCATTTTCGAGTATAGTATAAGGATTTCTTAGATATTTTAACCATTTATTTTACCAATAATATTCATAAATAATACTATAGTATTAATTCGATATTTTGATTGATATATTTCTGACCCTAAAACATAAGACCACTTTCTTTTTGGGGTCACCAAATGGAATGTTTTCAGATCTTTTTGTCTAGATTTTTTTTATAGTGATATGTTAACCTCGATCGATCATTTTAAGAGTAATAAATAAAGGGTTTTAATATTAACGAATGTTTTTAAAGTATTCATTAAAATTAGTTAATATATATTTATAAAAATGAATATTATATTAAAAATTATAATTAATTTTATTTATTATTTTTTATACGTTAAGTGAATATATTACTATATAATAATTTAAAAAAGTGTCATTAGAATATTCATTAACAAATCCATAAATAAATTATTCCTATTGCATCAATAATTAATCTAAATAGAAAGCATATTAGTTTTGCATACTTCAAAATATCCCATTCGTATTTATTTATATATATATATATATATATATATGCTTAATTAAGAATAATCATTTGTCGATAAATTAATGGTTGGATTATTGGTAAGATTAATAAAAATAAGTTTTCAATACAAATTAAAAGTTTAGAATAAAATTATGATGTTTAACCCTTTTTATCTCAATAGCCAAAACGCTCTGGTTCCAAAATAAAATAAAATAAAACAAAACAAAAAAATAATAATAAGGAGGAGAGTTTGAAATCTTTATGTTATAGATTCAAGATTTATTACGTATGTGTTTGGTTTAACTTTATATTAATTTAATTGTTTATTGATTTTTTATGTAATAATTATGTTGTGTATATATATTAAATAATATTGCATGATACAAATAACATGATATAAATATATGAATGTGTTAAAATTTATATAACTTAAATTATTAATATGTCAAAATTTATATAATATCTTAAACACGACATGATACATTTAAAAAAATAACACGAACACCAGACTAATACATGAATTGCTAGAACTAAATTTTGTTCTATGATTAAATTACGTGAAAATTTCATATATAATAATTTCTACAGAATTGAGTCTGAGATATAAAACCTCATTATGAGTATAGATTTAAGAATATATAAGATGTAGTAGCAAAGAATAAAATGTTCTTATTTTAACTTAATTAAAAAAGAAAAAAAAAACCCAAAATTAACTACCAAATTCAATGATTAATTATATGATCTAAATCCTACTAGGAAAAATGGAATGTGATGCATATAAATATAGGCCAACTTCCACCCAAGCTAACATCTTATTTCATTACGATGATTATAAATTGTATCGACCTAACCTTAAACCCTAAATTTGTTTTCTTTAAGATTTCAACCTCCACTCAATATAATTAATTAAGATTTGATGCAAAATCCTATCAATAACAATGAAAAAAGATTTTCCTTTAACAATATTAATTTCTTAACGTTGTAAAGCTAGGTCAAGTTAGGACACTGAAGATGCTTGATGCTGGTCTTTTTAACTCTTCCATGCATGCATGTTTGCAACCAAAAGTTTTTTGTCCTTAGATTTTCATCTCAAATGTTTTTCTTATCTCTAAATAAGCATATATATATATATATATATATATATATATTCTCCTAATGGTCGATTCAAATGTGAAGTCTGGATTCAATGTCTCTCCAAGAAGGAAAAAAAAATATGCTAAAATGGCCAATCGAGCAAACCCAATCAGGGTCCCTTCACTACAAAATTTTCTAAAACCACCCAACAAATTTGGCTCTTTCGAGTTCAAATTAATTCGGATTCGAATTAATTTAGATTTTGATCATTTCGAGTTTAAATAATTTTAAATATGTATTGTTTTCAAATTTGAATTAGATAAATTCAAGTTGTTAACTTTTTATAATCAAATTGATTTTTTTTTTTTTTTTTGCTAAATCAAAAAATTTATTAATGAACAAGAGAGTACAAGACTATGACTAGCATAAGAATTTTGATTTGAATCGAATTTTGATTTTAAATGTATTTTTCGAGTTTAAATAAGAATTTTTATATATATTACATTTAGATAACAAGATTCATGGCATCAGTCTTTTCTTTTGGGTGCAAAGCTGATGACGTGAGTCACAACATGTCTCTAGTCAATACCCAACATCAAGAAAATAAAAAAATAAAAAAGAATTTAGAATCAAACAAAACAAAAACAACCATTCAAAATAAATGCCATCTCCAAGATTCCATTTCTTTTGATCAAAGAATAAAAAATAAAATAAAAAACCCACTTTTCAACTGGTAAATAAGGACCATTGAAAGCTAAAATTTGAAAGAAAAAAAAAAAAAAAAGAATCGTTTTTTAAAATTACTGTTGAAAACATAGGGTTATTACAATTTACAACTGGGGAGAAATATACGTTTGAACTGGAAAAACAAAAGCATGTAGTCACAATCAAGAAGACAGCCATACAGGGACCAGGAAACGTGTTGAGTTTTCATTGGTCAGAACTCTCAATCGAACTTCTCTTTTCTTCTTGGGTTTAGGACTTGTTTTACAGGGCAAGAATCAACACTACTGTTTGCAAAAACTTTGCTTACAGTTTTTTTTTTTTTTTTGTGTCTTTTTTTTTTCCCTTACTATGATCATTTATAGTTACACATGAAAACCGTGTCTGTATATATGTATATGTATTTATGAAGTACGTATGCATCCATTAATGCATGCATGTGGTGTGGCTTTATATACATTAACCTTTTTGTGGTTGGCTAAGGGCATGAAAATTTAAAAAACAAAGTTGAAGTTGTATATATTTTTTATACGAGGAGATATCAATTTAAATTGATGTAAAATTAATTAGTTTTATAATTTTTTATAATTTTGTATACGATTGATAATTTAATAAATTGATTGTTGAATTTAGTAATATAATCGCATTCGTCTTACACTTAAAAATTTTAATCGATCCGATATCTATATCATGTCGATCAAGAATACCGGATTTTATATATATTTAACTGTTGAAATTTTTATATATCAAACAAACGTTAGACATTTTTAATTTACTCGAAATTTGATGTGCACGATCTACATGAATAAAGCATGAAATGCAACGGTTGGATTAAACAAATATAAATCATATAAAAATTTACAAAAACGTGTAAAAATAAATTAATTTTATACTAGCGTAAGTGAATCTCTCCTCTTTATATATATATATATATATTCTTTTGTTATATTAATCAAAGCTTATCAAACATGTCTTTTTGAACCTGAATTTAATCCAAATGATTGATTTATCTTTATTAAGAGTTGAATTTCAGGAAGTATGGATTCGATTTTCAACACTTGCTAATTTTCTTTTCCTAACTTCACCTAATTTTGGCCTTTTTTGTAAATTAAAAGAAAAATCTTATTTTTTTTCTAATTTTCTTTTCTTAAGATTATAAAAGAATTTTTTAGTTATTTTTTAATAATAAAATTTATTTTCTCTTTCCAAAAAATTACATATTTTTAAAGGAGTTAATGATGCTAGCCAAAATCACTTATAGAACATGTGCAATTATTCTACCAATCCTATAGTTAGACTATTAATTTAATCACATTAATGATTTTTGAAACATATTACTTTTGTTTTTATGAGAAAAGGAAGATCGTTTGAACCTAACTTATTGAGCAAGAGATACATGCACATATACTATTGAATCAAATACTTAAATACCAAATATATTAATGCTTATTATGTTGTAAACAAAAAAAAAAACACTATTAAAAAGATCATTAACTATTCATAGCAAATTTAGTAATTTGGGATAAAAAAATTAAGATATATATTAGGGATATATAAGTAGAGACTAGAGAGGAGGAGAAAGGAATAAAATTGAAGAAAAATAATTATTTTTATAACCTTCGTATAGGTCTAAAACCGCCTAAGTACCAATAACTTAGCTGATTACTTTTCCAATTCAAGTCAATAACTATATGATTTGTTGATAAAGTGTTGGATTCTTCATTTTAATAAATACGATTCAAATTTCGTTAACTTCAAATACCGAAAAAAAAACTCTTCCAATTCAAATGACTGGCTATCAAAACATTTTGGTTTTTGAATGTTATAAGTAAAATATATATATATATATATATATATATATATATATATCCAAGTTGCTAGTAATGAGTTATCGTTAAGCTCTCACGCATCAAAATCATAATCATAATTATGGTCCAAATGAATTAAAACCACATGATTCAAACCAACATAGAATAAGCCTGTTGAAACTTAAATATAATAATTTTTTAGATAATTGATCATTTAATTTAATATGGTATCAAAACTCTCAAGTTCGAATCCTGACAACCGCTTTTTTCTTTAATATTTCTTCATCTAGTGTCTTGTTGCTTATCGGGCTGTGCTTATCCGACTTGCACATGAGGGACATGTTGAAACTTAAATATAATAGTTGAACCATTTCCTATCCGCTTAAACTTTTAAAATAACTGGTATCGAGTTGGCATATGTTATTATATATATATATACTTAATTTTTGCAATACCTCGGATCCAAAATTCTTCTTTCTTTATCCCTTAAAAGGTTTTTTTGCATTTACTAGGCTGACGTAAGTAAAAAAAAAAAAAAAACCTCTATTATCATATAACTTGTACAAAATGTTTTCTTCATATTTGAGTATATTTTTTAATTTGTATTTGATATTATATACTAATTTATATATAAACATATAGTCTCTAACATTGGCAAAAGAGAATATATTTATAATTTAACTTTTAATTTCCAACGATAATAAGAACTCGGAGTTTAGTGTAAATAGTTCATGCAATTGTTCTTAAGAGATGGCATCCAATAAGTTTGAGATTCAAATTTCAGCACCTGCATCCCCTTCCCGTATCCTAGACTACGACCTCACTTGTGCCAAAAAAATTGAGTAATAATTAATTTTGTATAAGTACAAAATGCTATATCGATCTTTCTTAGGCCTGCTGAGTGTGGGGATACTCAGTAATGAGAATGATGATGTGCTGGCTATGTTTTCAGGACCATTGGACCATTGGGAGTGCAAGATTAAATGTTGCAAAGCTGCTAGCTATTAAAATTGTCCTGGAGACTTTCTTACTAACAGAATGGAAGGACAAAGTTGGTTTAATTATTGAATCGGGCTCAAAGGTTGCTATATCAATCTTCCTCTTTATTAATGAAATCCTTGATTTAGTAAAAAAAATAAATAAATAAACTTTCTTAATCCAAATGAATGTAAATTGGCCCGGTCACACTGATAAAAAATATTAAAAAATCTCAATTCTAGCTCTGTTTGAATGAGAAGAAATTGATTTGATCGATTTTTTTTTTTTTTTTGCCAATATTTAAATGGAGTGTACAGTTAAGGGGCTGAAAATTTTTTCTTTCTTTCCGATAACACAAAAGGAGCTGGATTTAAACACAAGGCATTGCAAAATTAAAGATCCCTTTCTTGAGAAGGCTACCTAAGCATTTTTTTTAATCAAAATTAGGACCATTTTCAATCTTTAGTGTTGAATGCGATGTAAAGCCAATTAATAAATTAGTACCAGCAATTGCTTGAAATTAAGGTCCATTGCTAAGAACATGGAACTAGGGTTACGGTATATAACTTTGCAAATTGAAAGTAGATGAAATTGATTGGCCAACAGTCATGTGAGCTGTTGATAAAGTGTTTGATTTTTAGGAGACATTTGGTGTTTTCCATATCATGATTTCAATAGAATATGATTCTTGAGAATGTGATTCCTAAAAATATAACTTTACAACGTTTGGTATACATAAAAAAATGCTGATTAAAATTTTGAAAAAGTTCTAGTAATAGAGATCAAACTCTAACAATTTCAAATATAAAAAAAAAAAAATTATATATATATATATATATATATTTGATTGCACTAGTGTAAAAGTGGGAAACCTACCAATTGCAGACCTATCAATTTTTGAAATTGTTGATATTATTAGGGTTGATTAGCGATTCAAAGTACTTACTCACTGATCTCGAACAGAAATATTGGACGGTAAGATTGACATTTGGACCAATAATAAGATGTGAATTTTAAAAATACAAAAAATATTATTTATTTGGATTGGAAAATATTTTTGTTTTAGTATATAATTTAGTTTTTATTATTTTTATGTATCTTATTAATTTATTTATTTTCTTTTCGTAGGTCAATATATAAGGCTGGGGTGGATAAGATTGAGGATTTCATTTTATATATGGTGGTAATCCATTTATCATGGCAGTTGTTTAGAGGATGTGTTGTTTTAGTCAAATTGTATACATTTGTTTTCTGGTGTTGTAATCTGTATATTATCTCTTAATTTCTAATAAAATGATTGGTTTAGCACCCAAAAAAGGTCAATATAAATGTACATTACAATGTTTGAGTATGAAGATTTTTTTTATAAACTTATAAACTTTGTGATTTGAATTTTGAACTTTGTAATATTTAATTTTAATATAAATTGTAATCAAATTATTTAAAGCAATTTTTATTTCATTTATTATTAATTAAATTTTGTAATTATACAAAAGATTATGATCTTACTTATATATCGATTCTGATGATAAAAATTTTAAATTTTATAAATGTGATTAACATGTTGACACATGTTCATTTAATCCTATAAATATTCCATGAAAATTTTCAGGAATAATAAGTCTATGGGATTTATATATATATATATATATATATATATATATATATATATATATTGCTTTAAATCGAGTAGATACAGGCCCAATGAATTAAAATTATTATTATGCCTAACCATCATCAAAATTCGAAAGGTTCATGATACTCCCATGACAGTCTCTGGAAATAAGTCTTTGGCTGCTAAAAGATACCCTAAAAGTTCAAAGCTCAAACTCAATATTTTCAATTTGAAGATTTTGACTTTAAATTCCGAAAATAAAAGGAGTGTGATTTACATGATAGGATATTTTTATAACTATTTAAACAGAAAATTATGTCTATTCATCCATTATTATATATATAAAAAAGAGGGGGGGGGGGGTTATGCATATCCATTTTCACTAGTTTAGATTTAAAGAGTTTTAAGATTTTATTGTATTTTAGAGGTACAATAACCTTTAAAAAATGATATTCACTTCTCAAAATCAAATTTCATTTTGTTCTTCCTAATTCTTATTTCTCGAAATTTCTAAAAATGCATTCATGTCAAGGTTCATATCAAAGGTGTTCATGACCGGACCAAGCCAAATTCGAATAACGAAAATTTGCTTGCTTGGGCTCGAACCTTCTGGCTCGAAATTATTTAAAATATATTAAAATATTAAAAAATTTATATTAATATTTATATTTTCATAATTAAATTTAAATAAAAATATTTATATTGATTAAATAGTAATCTGAATCGATTCGAATTACAAAAATTATATCCCAAACCCTATCTAATTCGAATCAAATCTGTCGTTTCGAATAGGTAACCAGTCACATGTACAGGTCTAATCCATATATATATATATATATATATATATATATATATATATATATATATATATATATATATATATATATATATATATAGAACACAAATTTGTGGTTATGGATCATTGGAGTAGCGCTTATGGTGGACGTCAAGGGGTACTATTCTTTCCTAAAAATGTAAAGCATAAAGCATATCACATGCAATGCTGTATACCCTAATTAGGAAACCCTTGACTATGTAAATTGTTGCTTATTCACCAATCAAAATAAAAACTTCAGATTTCAAATTACTGGTTAAAAAAAAAAATCCAGTGAAAAAGGGAATTGAAAGCAAATGTTGGACCTTAAATGTTGTTAGTCTTAAAGGCAATAATAATAATAAGTCTTTTCCGAGCTTTTTTATTTGTTTAACTTTTCATTTACCCACATGTATGTGATTGTCATTTATAATGTGAAAAAAAAAATTATTCGAATTCGGATGAGTGTTTAATATGAGTATTTTTATTTTTATTTTTTTTAAATTCATATATTTAAAGAATCATATCATATCTTATATCAATATTTAAATATTTGTCAGACACATGTTTAGAATAATATGAATAGTTTAGAAGGAATTCCTTATGGGAAGGGGACAATAGTGGCTTTGCTGGATTTTTATGCCTATTCTTGTATAAAATGGATATGGGATATATTATTCGGATTCGGGATGAGTGTTTGATACAAATATACTTAATTTTTTTAAAATTTTTTTTATATATTTGAAAAATCATATCTCATGTCCATATCTAAATATGTGTCAGACACATGTTTCGAATATAAATATTTTTAAAAAATAAAGAGCCCCAGTAACATAGGATATGAATAATTTAAAAGGTATTTATGGGAAGGGGACAATAGTTGCTTTGCTGGATATTTATGCCCTAAGCTCCTTTATTCTTGTATAAAATATGGATGGCAGAGGGAGTACTGATCCAAAATAGTGGGGTACCAACTAAAACCATCATCAAATCAAACCCATGCTTTTAAAGCTAGCATAGCCATGATTTTATATAGGTTTGTTTTTAAAACTTTATATAGTGCAGAAATGGCATGGCCCCTACTATATGTAACATAAAATAAATCATATAAATTGCAGATTGCAGATATCAACTTCCCCCAAAGGCCAAAAGCATTTGTTTTCTTTCTTCTTCTTTTTTTTTTTTGATTGATGGAGTAGAATTTAGGAGAATAAGCTAAGCTACTACATGAAGTTTTCTGACTTTGCTTGTCCAAATTTAATAGCTAGATCATTCTGTCTCAAACCCTATCCAATTAATTCTCCCCTTATCTGATCATTTTTCTTAAAAAAGCTTCCCCTGTTGATGACCCAAGATTGAAAGTATCCAATTGGATATTGCAAATAAGATTTTATGGCCATTACAAAAGACATTGCATTCCAGCAAGTAGATTCAATTGGCCACTACATCGGCTTACAATAGGGGACAATTAAGGGCCAAATTCCTTACTCTGTCTTGCATAAAAGACACAATATTTGGTCTTTGTGGGGTCTTTCATTGGGCCTTTGCTCCCTGAACCTGGATCTTGGATGGGCTGAAAAGAAAAAAAATATGGCTCAAACTAGATAGGGGTATTGAATTTTGATAAACAGTGTTGGATTTTTTTTATTTAGATAACAGTGTTGGATTATTGTCTTTAGAATGTCTTGACAAAAGGGTTAGCTCTTCTTTAGCTTTAGAACTTCATTATTAACTTGAAAAATAAAAATCCCTTTGTTTAGTCTTACATAGAGGTGTCCATGGGTTGGGTCGAGTCAGGTTCGGACCGGGCTCATTTATGGTATCAATATTATATTTGCTTACCCAAACCGGGCCCTGCCCAAAATATGGGCCTCAAATTTTGTCTAAGCCCGCTCATATTTGTAAATGGATAGCTCAAACCCGTTTAGGCCCGTCCATATTAATTTTTTCTAATTTTTTAAAATATATATTTTTTTATTATTTAATCTTTAATAATTTTATTTATTTTTTCTTTTATTAAGTTCTTAAACATGAACAACTTAACATATTTTTTAATGTTTACACTATAATATTATATATATATATATTTAATTTTTATATGACATAAATTACATTATATATAAATAATATATTATTTAATTAGAAAACGGACCGGGCTGGGCTCGAGCCTTGAATGTTGGAGCCAAGGCTTGGCCCATATTTTAAACGGACTTAATTTTTTTGCCCAAGCCCATTTTTCGGGTATAATATTTTTGTCCAAGCCCTCCCAAATGGGCGGACCTTCGAGCTTGGACGGGTAGTCCGACCCTTGGACAGGTCTAGTACACCATACCAACTCTGAAATGAAAAGGGCTATATTAATTGTTTATCCAATATTTTTTTTAATTTAAATTTAATTATAAAAATAAATAAATATTAATATAAAAAATAATATTTTAATATTCATGAACAATAAATCGGATCTACGGACTAGTCTGGGCTCGACTCGTACTTGAGTTAGAGAAGAAAAAAATCGAGCCGCGGCCCACCAGTCCATGAACAGGTGGGACTCACCAAAGAACCATAACCATGGCCATGCAAGGTAACTTTAGGAATGCATGGTGCATAACAAAAGAAAGCTACCAAACATCAAACATGAATCCATCCAAGATCTTAAGAAACTTTGGCTAGAGGGGATGAAGACACTAGCTAACATTAACCTCCAATTCCAGTTCGTACTTCTTTCCCTTCTGTAGGACCTTCCTGGACCTAAGATTTCAGGCACTTGATTTATATTACCTGGTTAAATAAGCTTTTCCTTCTTATCTTGCTATTTATGGCTTGGATTACATTTAAATTTTGGACCATTCTAGAGTATATATCTTCATTTCCTGCCTTACAAGTCAGAAATTTGATTGGTTTTATTAGCTTTATTTGTTTTTTTTTTTTTTTTTTTTGCTTATCCAGCTTAATTTAGAAGTACATCCAACTCTTGCTTAAGAAAAATAACTATGTGCCGAAATCTGTCATCAAAAGGTAGGAAAATGAGATGGTTTACTAAAAATAATGAATTGGAGGCAAAAGCTAACCTTTTTTTTTCCCTGGAAGAGATGGGGATTTTGTTTTGATATAGGCCAAATATAATGAGTATTGACTAACCCAAAATCTCAAAAAAAAGGGAAAGTTATTGCTTACATTATATATATATGATTTTTTTTTTTACAAAAGATATCACAGTTTGAGATAAGAGAAGGGATTGCAAATATTGAGATTTGAACTTCAGATTTACTGGATCTGGATGTCACATCTTAAAATTGATTGTATGAACCGATATATATATATATATATATATATATATGTTTTCTTTACAATAAAAAGGGTATCCACAAATTTTCCTTTCTTCTTCTTTTTGTTTTTGGTGGGACTTCAAAACAGATAGATTGTAGTTGTACATGAAATTCTATATTCAAGAGAGTATGTACTATAAGGAATGAGTAGAGAAAATAGATGGATCAGAAAGAAAACTTGTCTAGCCACTTTTAAAATTTATTGTCCTCATTTTTCTCAGCTTTTTTTAGGAAAGATCAAAATCTTGAATTGCCTGGAATGATCTCTACCTTTTATATAATGCTGTTCATAAAAGTTCTTCTAGTGTAAAATTATACAGGTTTCCTATTGATTAGTATACAAAATTGTTTCTAAAGTGGAGAACCATAAAGTAATACTCTCTTATGTTATATGGACTTAGAATGAGTATCAGATACGAGTATACTTATTTTTTTAAAATTTTTTATATATTTAGAGGATCATACTTATGTTATGTCTGAATATGTGTCAGACACAAGTATTGAATACGGATAATTAAAAAAAAAAAAAAATCTGAATAACATAAATACTCTCCTACTATTTGTTGAAATAGATTTCATTATCAATAGCATTACATGATTCCACTCATTGATTCATTACCTTTTCCCCTTATATAATTGAGAGATTAAGCTTGTTAGTTAGCCCCTAATTATACATCATTTTTCCTCCTCTAATTTGATGATAATTCTTGCAAGATTGAAGATTCTTTTGTCTTCCTGAGATTTTTCCAAAATCTTGACCTGTTTTTTTTTTTGTCACATTCCTCTTTTCCTTTTTTCAAGTAAAACAAGTTGTCATCAGGTGTATTGACAAAGACATTTCAGAATCATATTTAAATCCAAAAGTGAAAAAAAAAAAGGTAAAATAAAATTAAATTGATGCCAAGAATAACCATTGATTCCTTAACAAAGGGAGGATTGAATCCTGAAACTCAAGCCACTGTTCAGGTTCTGACTTCTGACCCATACCACTTATAAAAATTTGTTGCTAGCTCGATCAACTCGAAGGTTTAAACCCCATAGCTTCCCCAAAGAGGGTGCAGCCAGATATTACTGGGCCAGGGATTGATTTACATTACTTAAAGGTAGACCTGTTCACGGACTAGGCCCGCCCGGCTTTCTCGATCCGTATCGGATCTGATCTGGATAAGATATTTTTGATTCGGCCTGATTTGAAACAGTATTTTTTATTATAATAATATTATTTTATTTAATTTTAATTATAAAATTATATAAAAATATATATTTTATTAAAATTAACAGCAAATTCGAGTTTATTGGCCGAGCCGGACCCGCTCAAAGTTAGATCCGGACTTAAAATTTGAAAAAAAAAAAAATCAAGCTGCAGCCCTGAGCACCTCTATTCAAAGGTAAGTTATCAAGCAATTAATTAGCCCCCTAAAAATGAAAGAATCGGTCAGTAAATCTATTAATTAAAGAGTGAATTACAAGCTCTCTATAAAAGAAAAGGTGGGATCTACCAAATTCGATCTGATGACCCTGTAAATTTGCTGAAGTACACGACATTGAACCATGGCCAACAACCACTCAAAAGCCAATTCCCACTAAAACAGTGTAGAGTCCCTAGAATCCAAGGAAACATAGGTCTTTGCCCTCCACCCAGAGTTTTAAATTACGGTCGATTTTTTTTCCCGTGTCATGATTACCATGATTACGAACATAATAAATGTTATTTCGATCAATTACGATAAATATCAATTATAAATATCCACGAAATAATGACTGTAATTTCATGTTATAACCATTATTTAAATCCCTGTCCCACCTTCCACGACACCAGCTCTGGTTTTCACAGTCTGAGAAGGATAAAAGCTTTGTTTCCCTTCTTACCCACACTTCACTTCTATTAAAACTAAAGCATAAATTCACATCAAAAGTGGGGTCTCTTCCAAAAACCCTCCAAACCACTCTTCATCATATTATATTATTAGACAGTGTGCAATTGATTATTATTATTATTTTAAAGCTATACCCTTCAATTCCCACTACTCTCAATCATTTCAAACCCGTTCCCTCTCTTTACAGTTTCACCACTTCCATCCCTTTGGTTTATTGATCCTGATCTCCCAATAAAAACCTTGTGATAACCTAGTGATATACACCCAATAGCAGAAGCAATATTGAGTTTCCAAGTTCCAGCCATGTCTGTTTCAGGAGTTTCAGACCCTGATAGAATAATGTTCAAGAAGTCATTCCATTGCAGGAATGGTTCTGGCGAGCTTGATGTGTTCGAGGCTGCACGGTATTTCTCAGGGTACAATGAAGCAGGAGCTAGCTATAATTGTTCAACATTATTCACTCAGAAGATCATGCGGGACGAGAGGCAGCCCTGGAAAGGAGGAGGTAGGATCAGCTTGGATGTACCGATGAGAAACCTTCCTCCTCAACAAACTCATCATTTGGTGGAAAAACAAATTAAGGAGAATAAGAAATACAAGCAACCAAGGTCTCCAGGTGGTAGACTTGCTAGCTTCTTGAACTCTCTTTTCAATCAAACAGGTTCTAAAAAAAAGAAATCAAAATCTACCACTCAGTCCATGAAAGATGAAGAAGAGAGCCCTGGTGGGAGAAGAAAAAGGAGGATCAGCATTAGCCATTTTCGTAGCTCTAGTACAACTGATACAAAGTCTTTTTATTCTTCTTCAAGTTCTGGTTTCAGGACACCACCTCCTTATGCAAACACACCTACAAAAAGCTACAAGGATCTTAGAAGCTATTCAGATCACAAGCAGGTAGCAGTATCTCAGTCAAAGAACAATAATATTGGACAAACAACAAAACCTACAGCTTTACAAAATGATCTCTTGGATGACAAAAGGAATACAAAAGAATGTTCTTGGTTGGATGAGATATTGAAGTTCAAAGATGGGTACTCAGAAAAACACAAGAATCTCTGTACCAATCATCAGGATAAGGATAGGAATATTAGGGCTGATCGATATCCATCAGAGGAGAAAGAATTCAAGAAGTTCATCAGTGAGGTTGATGATGGTGCAGATAGTGATTCAAGCTCTGATCTGTTTGAGTTGCAAAGTTATGACTTAGGCAACTACTCAAGC
This sequence comes from Fremontodendron californicum, assembly GCA_030761205.1. Classification (NCBI taxonomy): domain Eukaryota; kingdom Viridiplantae; phylum Streptophyta; class Magnoliopsida; order Malvales; family Malvaceae; genus Fremontodendron; species Fremontodendron californicum. The sequence continues at coordinate 27,647,057 of JAULJL010000013.1, forward strand.
GGTTTGCCTGTGTATGAAACTACACATATAGATAACATCAAGAGGGGAGCACCAGTTTCCATTAATGGTGCTCTATGAGACTATACATTTTCAACTATATATGTTGATGGGTTCATTTGTTTTCATTGCCATTGGAGGCTGTGATAAGAAAATTACTGATGTCCTAGATTTTGCTTTCTTTTTTCTTATTGTTACCTTCTTTTGAAAGTTCGTTGAATGCTTTTTTTCTCTGTATGTACAGTTTGAAATGTTTGTTTTGTTTGTCTTTCCTTTCTCAGTTTTCTTTTTATATATATATTTTTTCTTTCTTTGGAGCTAGCTATTTCATTTCATGGATTAATGCAAAAACATTAAAAGTCCCCCATTGCAATGGTTTGCTTAGATTGCGCCATGATTAGTGATTTTCCACTAAATTAATGGAGAAACATAGAAAAGCCATCATCACGTCACACTATGTGGATCATATCTCCTACTCTTTTGACTTTTGGAAAAGAAACAATAATAGGTAATACATTAATTAATATTTCCTATCTGCACGTGTGATTCATGTAGGCTTTACCTTTGTTTTTTTGGTATAAAAAAAGTCGAGTAAAAATAAAAGTTGTAGATATTAAAATTCAAAATTCAAATTTGTTGATCGTCAGTTTTTAAAAATAACCGTATGAACCAATTAAATTAAATCCGAATTTTAAGCTTTACCTCTTCTTTCCATTTTTTTTCCTTTTGTATACTATTTTTCATGGAAAACAAACATTTATGTAAAAAAAAAATCATTAAGTTTTTGCATGTTAGATGATTAAGCCACCTCATCAAATATATGTCTACAAATTTACAGGTCCCCTATCCTCCAGAACTGATCCTGCAGGAACAAAGTTAATGCCTATATCTGATCTATATACAGGGATATTTAGTTAGATATTAAAGTTTAGTTCGGAAGTCAAGCATTTTTAAGCAAATTCAATGAACTTAATTACAGGCTTCCTAGAATTCATCATTCTTACATGTAGAGGAAATGTCTGAATCTGATAGATGCAATGATGAAGAATTGGTGGGTTAAGGCAGTAGGGAAGTTGTAAAGCATGGAAGGGTAAAACGTCGTACGGATGCATGTCTTATCATCCGAATACTGCACTTTCACTTAAACCCCAAATTATTAAGAGTTTGATTAATGCCAACAACACTAAATTTCTGTCTAATCAGACAATCAACATAAAAAGGCAGGTATTGTTTATATACTATATATTTTTAGTGAGAGGAACTACATAATCCATTTAAGGATTAGATGGAATAACTAATTAAGAAGTAAGAACCAACTTTTGTACCTATATAGATAAGCTATGTCCAAAAGGAAATCATTACTAAGGGTATATTTATTGTAACGCCCCAATCTCATATTGAGAAATTGTAAATATATGTTATGATATATAGGTAAAGACTTAAATACATATTTGTGAAGTACTTTTCGTGAGATAAAATTATGAGATTTTCGAGTTAAAACGTCCAATACCTCACAAGTTTAGTGTCGATCTCTACATTTTATGCCATAAATATTTGTATACACAATTGGCTGTGGCATGGAATTTTCTTATGACAGGTTTCTCCTATAAAAGGTTAGGTTTTATTTAAGGTTTGAATTGGTCATTTCCAGTTTTCCACCTTCAGGCATATCTGATATAAATTGCCAGACAGAGCTGTTCAGGACTAATTTCAGAAACCAAATTCGATAACAAGAACAACCTCTTATAATCGATTCAGTTAAGCAATTAAAATTGACAATGTATTTTTGCTTTATCATCAGGGAAAACACAGGTGAATTGACCTTAAACATAATCAAATGATGGATTTCCGAACTTGAATTTAATCCAATTGACAAACAGATTTTGAATTCGAATTATAGCATTTACAATTTTTTTCTATGTCCCTAAACTATAATCTCTTTTATAAAAAAAAAAAATGATGGATTGCCAAATTTAAAGGTTGCAGCTCTCATTCTCTTTGTGTGAATACATGCGTATAAAGCTAAAAGTGGGTTTTTTTCCCCCTTTCCTCTCATTGTCATTTGGAATAAAAATAAAGCCTAAGGCTAAATTAATAATGAAACCTATTGATAGCCTTTAGAAAGAAAAAAATGCAGAAAAATGATGTGTGTAAAGCACCAAAAAGTCGATAAGAAGCATGAATTAATATGATACACACCAATGATGCATGGGGCACCAGAAGGGGTCCAGCAAAGCATGTAGCATCCGAATGGATGGGCCTAATTAACCAGTGATTTTTCAAAGCTAATGTGATTACCAAGTTTGATAAGAGAGAAAGAGGAGACAGGGACAAGATAAGCTTTTTCTTTTAGGCAATGAAAAATCTTTCTTTTGTAAAAGCTGATAATAACCCACCAAGTGAAATATTTACAAACAAAAACTACTATTTCTTCGAGATTAACTCCAATATTAATTATTCTTTCCTTTCAATGACCACAAAATTGATGTAATCTATGTATCAAATCAACTAATGAACCAGATATGTTAATTGTTATGCTTAGATTTAGATAGTCTTCACAAAGTACCACCCAAATGTTCTGTTAAGAAATTGCCAAGACCTTATTTCCAAGGCTTGAAAGGGACTTGTGAAAATGGTCTCAATTGATTTATGACCAATTATGATCATTAAGACTCTTAGTGCCATCAGTGATGAGAACAATATGCTAATTATCCTGTAGAGAAATCAATCTTTTACATGATTATCCTAAACAACATAATCACACATCATATTCTCGAAAATAATAAGAATCCTAATGATACCTTCTTATTAGTAAACATGTAATCTATGTTACTCGGATTCGGAGTGAGTGTTGGATGTATCCGACACAAATATGTTTAATTTTTTTTATAAAAAAATTCATATATTTGAAAGTCATATCTCATACCCATGTCTGAATATGTGTCGAACACGAGTACTTTAAAAAAATAAAAAATTCTCGTGTAATAAATATTGGCTTGTATATACTATATACCATTTAATAGACATAACAATATTAAAATATGGCTTGTCAACCGAGGAATCATCTTTAACTACTCTTAGATATCAATCAATTAAACACTAATTCTGCTAAGAAAGAAACTGCCAAAAGATTGACAGTAGCTCACACTTAGAATAAATCAAGTGGCTGATACGAATCATAGAAATGCATTATTAGTGAAAGCAAGCAGGAACCCAGTTTAAGCTTTTGCTCCACACAGATGACAGGTACACTTCCAGGACAGCCATCAAATTATTATTATATATGAGACTACCATAATTAAGTTCCCAACAGTGTCTATTTGCCTTACTAACAAAAGGGAATTCTCAATAAATTATCAAAGGCGCTGTGTTTTCATGAGGGCAACTTGAGCCTTCTTGTAGTTTACACCAATGTGGGAAAAGAAAAAAGCTAAAGTGCAAAACAAATATATGAAAAGCAAGGAAGCAAGTTTTTCCAAAATCTTTCCCCTCTTATCAAAAACTAGATCCGGCAATTTGTGTATCTATGTCTTGTTTGTGTATTTTTTCGTGTCATAATCGTATTTAAAGTGTTTTATATTTATATAAATTTTGACGTGTTAATAATTTGTATTATATAGATTTTGACGTGTTCGTGTATTCGTGTCCGTGTTTTTTTTTCGGTATCATCATGTTGGTGTTATGTCCAATATTTTAGGTCTATAAAAAACTATGACATCAGTTCAGAATCCAAATTTCACTACTGAGATATCATTTACATATCAGTATCCTGTTATGAATTATGATGAAGCAGTAAAACAGATAAAGATTTGCTTATTAATCCTATAAAAGAGCTAGTAGAGAATACTTAAGCTGCTGTTCCAAGCTTTCTACTCCATCTTAAAGCTGACTTCAAATCTCTCTAAAAAGCCACGTTATCCGAATTCTTCATTTTTTTTAAAATATAACCGTGTCTATTTAGACATGAATATGTGATCCAAAAAATTTAAAAAAAATTAAATATATCAATGTTAATCCGGCTAACATAGCTAAAATGGAAGTATATTGCCTGCTTCATACGGGAAGAAAGAAGATGATAACCATAATTATGAAAAGTTGGTTTAGACAATACATAAATCATCCAAAGAATAAATATATAAAAATAAATAAAAATCATCCAAAGAATAATCTCAATATTGCCAAAAACACACATGCCTACTCTTATTATACTATAAACAACAGAATTATATCAGATGTTATATGTATTACTAATTTAAATATAATTATGTGAAATTCTGGCTCCACAGCCATCTACGAATCAACTAAAATTTATCACATCCATTCTGTAGGTAAAAAAAAAAAAAGTTAAAAAGAAAATTATTGTATTTTAAAAGAAATAATAAATTAAAAAATAGATAATTAATTTTTTAAGTGAGTAGTTATTGTTTTTTTTTTAAATTAAATTATATTAAAAAATATTAAATAGTAGGCTGTTGAAGAGGAGAATATTTCCTGTTACCCTTATACAATGGAGAAACCATAAGCTATAAATCTAAGTCAGATGGCCAAAAGGGAAGTTTTAAATCACATACAAATGACTTGAAAATTTTATTCTTGCTCTCATAATTATATACAGTGATCAACAATTCAGCAACAGGCTTGCTTGAACTGCTATTGAACACCTCTTCTTAATTACAATGAAAACAATTTCATAACTGTGGAAGAATACCTTTTCAATGCCATAGTGTTTATATCTAATCGTCCTCCAAGACCAACTGGAATTGCTTGCTTATATCGACAACTTTATGATCGTTTATTTTACAATTTCATTTCTTTTTACCGTCGATATTCATCACAATTGACCGCAATAACATTTATTACGTTCGCAATCGCAATAAATGCGGCGCGATCGAAAACGTATGCGATCACAAATTCACAATAGCTCATCATGTAAAGATTAAAGAATGTCATAAAGTTAATTCATTCACAGCATGCCCAACATCAGTGCATGCATTTGTATAATTGATAGTGATTGCCAACATCAGAATCATTACCAGAGTCGCTATCGTTAATTTTTTTTTCTTTTCTTTTCTTGAAGGACTAAAAGGAGCATGTTTGAAGCAATTCAAGATAAGGAAATCAAACATGTTCATGCAGTGTAAATTTATCAGATTTCTTGAACTAAGCCTTGTCAAAAGAAAAAAAATTGTATTTTTCTTTGGAATTTAAGCAACTATTTAAGCTGATATCTTGGTTGAACTGCCTATATTGCTCATCTTTCACAATCTCACGGAGGCATAAAAAATCAATATATGAATTATAATTTAGTAAGTTATAGTTCTTAATATGAATAATAGAAAATTTTTTTTTTTTTCTAAAGCTTAAAAAAACTACTACATGTATTTGAAAAAAATATCCACAATTTTACTCAACTTAATTTTAGCTTCCCTTTTAAAACACAAATTTTTTTCTTTCTTATTGTCATAATTTTTATTTTAATTATATTTTTTATATATTGATTGTGTGTGCATAGTGCTAGTACTTTTAAATAAATATTAAATCGAAACCCACACTTTCAACAAAGTCGTTGTAGTATAGTGGTGAGTATTCCCGCCTGTCACGCGGGTGACCCGGGTTCGATCCCCGGCAACGGCGAATTTATTTTCCTTTTCTTTCTTTTTTAAAATACTTTTATTTGTAGAGTGGAGGGAAACAACGCATTTCGAGACTTCAATTTCCCGCCATCAAAGCCATCTCTCTCTCCCTTGAAAATCCTCGTTACTTCGCTATTATTTCTTTGGAAATCTTGCTTTCTACTAATTTCTTTGAATGGCGAAAACTAAAGAAGGAGAAGAAGCAGCGAAATCAGACGATCTGGAGATCGTCTCCATCGGATCTCTATACAAAGGCCCCTGGGACAAGAAGTATTGGAGCTCCTCTAGGGTTCGTTTGCTTTTTTAAATGCAATTTAGTTGATTTTCCATGCTCACATATATATATTTTTTTAAATTTTAAAAATTGATTTTGTGTGGAATTAATATATATGCCGAATAACTTAATGAACTCTGATTGATTGCCGATATAAGTAGTAGTAATATTTTTCTGCAAATTAGGTTGTGAATTTGTAAATGAAATATAGGAACTCCGAATCTTAGATCCTAAACGTTTCGGCAATTTAAAAAAAAAAAAAATTGAACCAACAGCTGAAAAGTGAAAATTGAAGAAAAAAAATTAAAAAACTGTTAGTGGCAAAGGAAAGTTTAGTTTCAAAAGGCTACATAATCTAGTCTAGGAGAAATGAATTGTGAAAAAAAAAAAAAAAAACTAGAATAGAGGATGCATTAGTTAAGCAGTTCAATGACTATCTTAAATGAAAAAGGCTTTATTTGTTTCTTTAAAGTTAAATTTAAGGATAAATGGTTAGTTAAGCTAGGGTTGAAATTGTTGAACTAGCATACTTTAAGAGGATATGGAGATGCTTGTTGTAATTATCAGTATATTGGTATCAACTAATGTTTCATTCAAGTGGGTTTAACTTTTAACCTTGTTATTCTGTAGGGTAAAGATCGATATCCTTATCCTGTGGGATATCAAGCTGTTCGGGCTCATAATGGAAGCACTTATAAGACAGAAATTCATGAAGGTCCTAAAGGGCCTTTGTTCGTGGTGAGTAGGCAGACTTGAGGCCTTGCACTTGTATCTTGTTTTCAACTGTCACTTTTTTCAAGTGAATTAATAAAGTACAAGTGTGCCTCTATTTTCATGCAGATCTCTTGTGATGGACAATCGTGTTCTGGACAAACTCCAGACATTGCATGGGAGAAATTTCAGAAGACGGGTTGCCCACATTTGAAGATATGGCATGGAAAGAGATTCTCATGCAAGATAGACGGTGTGGAGGTAAATCTTGGTGCTTACTTAGCACTTTGAAGTTGCATTTTTCCTTTCCTCTCCTTTTTTGGTTAATGACATTGCCATTAATAAATTTAATCTGGACAATTGCGGCTTTGCTGATATCGTGTTTATGTTCTTATTTTGTTACCATCTTGTATCTGGGAAGCATTTTCCATCCAGATGACAATTCATCTCTACCTTTTCTTGTTTCTAATTGTTCGCCAAAATTTTAAAACTCTCTTCTGTCAAATCCATTTTATTTATTAATGGTGACTACCTCCTTGGTCTCTAGAGGGAAGATTTATTATAGAAGAGATATATCCAAATAAGAACACGATGATCTAGGGGCTGTCTGGAGACTACTAAATTTTAGCCATAGTGATGAGAATGTGTAAGCATGTGGAAATCCATGGAGTTACCGTCTTTTTCTTTCATCTTTACCTTAAATATTAATCTCAGATACACTTAGATTGAGAGTAATAAACATGATAAAGATCAAACTCCGACATCAAGGTGAGCTGTACAAGGTGGAGCATATAAGGTGCTATAAAAGTGCTCTATAGAATAATTTTATAGATGTTGATGCCTATTATATACATGAATATCATATACATTTTTTAAACCTTTTAGTTATTTCTTGGCTCTTTTTTTGTTATTTGTTGTGCTTCTTGACTACTTGATGCTACAATGTTTTTACTTGTCCAATGTCAGAAAACTTATTTCTTGTATCACTCTGTTCTTATTTTCCAGTATTTTATCCGTAACTTTGGATAGGGAAAGAAAAACCATAGATAATTGCACTGAGTTTTTCTTTGCATTGTAACATGCAGTTTTTTGGATTCAAAAATCCATTTGTCCAAAGGTTACTTCGGGAATTGGTGTCAAATGTCAATGGAACAGCAGAAAGGAATTTGTTATCTTCCAGCTTATGCAATGGCGCTTCTAGAATGGAACATGACAATTGGAGCTCAACTATCTGTACTGCTCCTGATTTACTACCATACTTGGCCAGGCCACAGGTCAGGAAAAAGAGAAGTACAAGGTGTGGAATAATGCAAAGCAAGTTGGATAATGGGCCTGGCCTTAAACGACCCCGATCTAAGGACCAGACTTATGATGCCAAGGGTTCAAATTTAGTACAAGGGAATCAAGCGAAACATAAACATGGGTTTCCAATAACTCAGAATGCTTCAAAAGATGAAAATGACAAATTTCCAGGAGCATCAGCAGTGCACTCAAAATCAATTGGGGAAGATAAGAAATACTCTCTAGCCAAAGATGGTTTTCCATCAAAATCTGTTGATTTCTCGGATCATCATGGTGAGAAAGAAGTCAAGAGCAAGTTTGTTAGTTCCCAAAATGCAAAATCCACTAGAGTAGCTAACATTGCATCTAAAGAGGTAAGACTGGTTATTATCTCTTGCTGTCATTTAGTTCTTCCCCTGTAGAAGAACATGCTGATGCCTTTGAATTTGCAAACATGTTCCGTCTATTTTCTTGCAAAATTTAGGTACTTATTGCGTAAATTAGTCTTACCAGTTGAGAGCTATGCTTTTAGGAGTTATTTCGCCAGAATTATCATCCTCTTCCATTTTGGGGGCAAATTATGTGAAATCATGGTTATATAATCAGTTGATGCAGTATTTGTTTGGCAATTACAAGTAAAGTCAGTTGCTACAATATTAGAAGCATTCTTAACTTCTTACAGTTCGATAGGTCACAAGATACTGAACTGGAAGGATTCAGTTTTCCAATAAAAGCAGACGACAGACCTGGAGATTCATCAGTTCCAAATGATTCCTTGGGCCTCAATGATGCCCATCTTTGTGCACCTGATTCTTTGGATTTTGAAGGTAGTTCTTATCTGCAGTACTTACAGTTTTACACTGTCACTACATTGTTACCTAGGTTTTCTTTTCAGTTGTTGGTAATTTATCATTCTGAGCACCCACCTTTTTAGTAATTAAATCAATGCAGATGATAGGACAAATGTTGCTTCGAGTGCAAGGGATACAACTAGCAGTAAGGAAGAAGAGTTAACTGCTGCTAATGTAGTCAATTCTGATGGCTTGGTGACTGAGTCTCATCAAGAAGAAGAAATAGGCACATCTAATTCAAATACAGGTTCTGAAAAAAGTGATTTTGATTCAGTCGGTCAGGAAATGGCTAAGTTGATGATGACGGTTTTACTTCCTCAAGCTATTCCATTGCTCAAGGAGTCTTCGAAGAAGAAAAAGGAAACCATTAGCCCATGCAAAGTATTGCCTTTTGTGGTGAATTCTCTAGAGGACAACACTGAAACTAACCATTTGTTGAATCTTCCATCTTCTGGTATTTTTAATCTTAAAGAATTTGAGTTATTCTCTGAACATGTTAATCTTTGGCATGTAGGAGCCAACAACTTGAGTCCCAATATTTTGTAGCTTCATGTTTATCTTTTTCTTGCCGCTAGCTCATAAGTTTTTTTCTGCTAAAATTGCAGCCATCCTAACTGAGGATGCACGTTTGGAACAGGACACGAGAATGCATATCCAAAGTTTAGACCATGGTTTAGTTGTGCCAAATCTTGAAAACTTGAACTCTATTATTCTTGACAGTTTTGAGGATGATCAGGGAGAGGATCATGTAGCTAGGCAAGCTCTATTGTTTTCAAAAAGTATGGAGGTTGATCGAACTAGTTTCAATAAAGAAGCATTTCATTCCAATATTCAGGAACAGCTTGTTAGTATCAATTCGAAGCAGGAAACATCAGTTTGTTGTGATGAGATCTGTGGGAAGCAAGAGGCCATCTGCCACAAGGAAGTAAACTTGGATATCCAGGGTGTTTGTGTAAACTTGGATGAAAACTCAGCAGATATCGAAAACCATTCTGTGGAAAAGAAGCCCAATAATGCACTTAATTGTGCTGAAGGTAATGACATTCAACCAACCTTGAAATTTCAGTTCTCAAATTTGCTTTTAAGTCCTCACACGGCAAGCAACTATCTCCTAAACTGATTGACAAGATATCAGTCTAGCGCAGAATGAAAACTTCCTAGTTTCCTACTAGCCTGCACTTAACCTTTACTTAAATTTAACTTCATCGTTAGAAACTATGTTACTCAGAAAGGAACTTACATTGTCCGAATACAGCTGTTGGAGCTTTAAATCATGCAATTTATTGAATTTCTGATCGTCAGTTTACATGGAACTCCATGATAATTCTATTCTTTCTGTCTCAGTTAATCATGATTTTTATGATTTTCAATTGATGCAAATAATCATGTTTCTGCAGTTGCGGATACAAATGATATTAATCCAAGAGGCATTGCAAGTCCAGTGAAATTATCAGGGGAGGACAGTAGTGCTGAAACCAGGGCTCCTAATACTAACTCTTCCTATGAAGCCCAGAATAAAGTATATACCAGAAAGAAAGTCTCAAAACAAGCTTATTCAACTAGACAATACACTGGTCCTCTCTCTGAAAGTATCATATGCAGAAATTCTGGAGATGATTATGCCCCTAATAAGTCTGCTACAACAGGAACTTCACTTGTTTCAAAGAGTTGTCACTCTTCTGATGACAAACCAGTGTTGTCAAGGGCGCAAGGCGCACTCTAGGCGCTAGAACCCTTGTATTGCCTTAGGTGCAAGGCGCAAAAAAAGCGCTCGCCTGAGTGAAGTAAGGCGCAATATTTATATGTGTGTCTATGTATGTATATATATATATATATATATAATAAGCTTAAGATATATAATTATAATAATAAACTCTAAAGAGTGGTCCAGTTTATCTACAAAACATGCAATTTATTTTTTGCCCAACGTGCATGATTTCTTTATGGTCCCATATCTGTTGTTGAATACTCAAATATTGAGAAGTGGAGAGTTTGATACTATCTCCTTTCTTACTGATAAAAGTACTTCTACTGAAAAAAGTTAAAATAAAGAAATTAAAGAGAACTTCAATCAGGCGAGCTTTTTTTACGCCTATCGCCTTACAAAAAAGCGCGCCTAGGCGCACCAGGCGTGCGCCTGATCAAATGAGCCTCACCCGAAAGGGTCTGAGGCGCTTTTGTTATCTAACGCTAAGGCGCAAGGCGTAGGCGCGCCTAGGCGCACGCCTTGACAACACTGTGACAAACCATGCAATAGAGATATCTTTGGTGCTACACCCATGCTTGAAGGACAATCCTATGGATTGCCTGTGGAGAAAACTACTACAAATTGCAAACCTGAAATCAGTAATATGCCACCTGTTCTATCTAATGAAAATCAAAAGTTGACTTGTGTCTCTAAAGCAAAGGATGCATCGTGCTTACTTGATCCATCTGTTTCACTTGAAAGGGGATTTCAAGAAAATTGTCACAAGGAGAGGCTTGAACATAGAATTATTGTAGAAAATGGCTGTTCTGCATCATGTCAAAACCAGGTGACTAGTTTTTATGACAAGAACATATCTATAGCAAGGGAAGTTCAAGGTAGTTCAGATGTCAACCATTACAGGGATGTAGAGATTAATAGTGATCTAAGGGGCATTGTCAACCTTGTAGGAGGCTATTTCCATCCTTTGCCTATTTTATCAGTATTGCTGGGTATAAAAGGAAATGAAATCCACATTTGTGTTTCATGTGGTCTTGTAGATAAGGACAGAACCTTGTTCGTCTACAAGGTAGCTATTGAAGAACCAAGGATAGGATGCCCTTCTTTTGTTGGTTACACATCAGTAGCATTGCCATTTTCTGAAGTAAGCTTTGGTGGGCGGATATTTTTTCTTTTTTATATAAACTCTTCAGCTATTTCTATTGTACTTATTAATTCCTTGACTTGGTGCTTACCTGGTCAGTGATAAACTTTGACATTTCTTTTTGTTCTTTCCTAGATTGATGTAGAAAGATGTGGCTTACAATTCACCCCAGATGGGCTATGTCTTGTTTTACTTGACAGCATTAAAACACCTTATTGCAGGTGACTGTTTCTTCAGGTTTCTATCATGTTAAACAGATTTGAAACAAATATTATACTAATATCAGATTTATTTTCCTAGGGAAGGGAGAATAGATTGTATCTGCTCAATGTGTGTTTCAGGCTGCTCGAAGGAGAATGCAGTAAAAATTGTGCAAGTAAATCCTGGTTATGTTTCTTTGGTTGCAAAATTGGAGACAGTTGAAAGTGTGCAATGTATATTGGTTTGTGAAAATGACCATCTTCTCGCTGCTGGAAAGAGTGGGAGACTGCATCTTTGGGTCATGAATTCAACATGGAGGTGAATGTATTCCCTTTCTCTCTATACAAAACTTACGACATCTTTATTCTCATAGCGGATGGTATAGTCTTCTTTGTATTGTTCTGCAAAGCGCTTAGTTTGTGGTTTTAAGCATAGGTTTCATATTGTAGCAGTGAACGTATCATACTGCAGAATATTCAGCTGTTGTAAGCGCATGAATGCTTTATATAATTTGAAAATAGATAGTGGAACCTTTCTCCCTTTTCCTTCTGACCGTCTTTAAATATGTTCCTTTGCCTAATTATTCTTAATGAATCATGCAATTTTACCTATCTTGTCCGCTTTTTGCAGTGCATGGACAGAAGAATTTATTATACCTGCTGGTGACTGCATATCTTCTTGTGTAGTGGAGTTGAAGAGAATTCCAAAGTGTGCTCATTTGGTTATTGGGCATAATGGTTTTGGGGAATTTGTTGTATGGTATGTTGCCTTCTGTTTAAAAACCATATTCTTTTATATTGTTTGGTGATTCTGAGTTTATAGTTTGTCACTAATTGCTGGATACTGGGTAGCATTTTGGAACTATTAATATATTAATAGTTGTTGATCTTTTATATCCTTTATGCACCATTTTCTGCATAAGGGCTAAGGCTTCAAAGTGGTTTTCTTGTATTTGCCTCTCCACATAAAATCTGATCAGTTACTGATAGAAAATAGGTTTTACTTCTCAGGGATATTCTGAAAAGGGTCAACATCTCAAGATTTTCTGGTTCTGGCGATCCAATTAAGCAATTCTTACCAATCAGTTTACTTAGTTGGCAGCCTGTTTTCAGCTATGCTGATATGAATGGGCGCATAGATGAAATCATCACAGCAACAAAATTTTGGTTTTCCGAACATAAGGATTGTTCTTCTCTTCCATTAGAGGGGGAAGATGTTGCTGTCTGGCTTCTTGTCTCGACTAATTCTGATGCTCAGCATGAACATTTATCAAGTAATTGCCAAGCAACTCCATCCAGATGGTGGAGGCTAGCTTTGCTGGTGAAGGATAGGGTGATCTTGGGGAGTACACTAGATCCAAGGTGCTTTAAAGTTCTATTCTATATCTTAAATATAAACAAACTAGGTTTAGAAATGGAGTCATTCTGTTGTGTTTTCTTAAGGCAGCAAATAACTTGTTTTCCTGTATAAGATATTTCTCTTTGATGCATGCCAATCCATATTTGGTCCTTACAAATTTTCATTTTATTTCCTCCAATTTATGTTTCCCTTCTGTGTCTGTAGTAACCAAAAGAATTTGGGAACTGCTCATACTGAATGGCGGCAGATACTTTTATCTCCTTAGACTATCCTATTTCCCTAAGTTAACTTTTTACTCATTGTTGAGGTATCAGCTAGACCAGTTGAAGATAGATTGTAAGACATAAAAGCATACAAAGTAGTTTGCCTTTTCAAGGAAACCTAATTTACTGGATTATGTTCCAAAGTGAGAATGCTTTTTTGCATTTTTTGCATATGCAACTGTTATATGTGGTGTTTGGGTTTCTATAAAGAAAGGAAGAGAGATTACTATTGTATCAATTCATTTAAGCCTGGCTACTGTATACACTTGAAAATAGAAGTTTCTGAGACTTAGCAAGTAAATGTCTCAAAAATAATTGTTGAATTTTATTGTACAGGGCTGCTGCAATTGGTGCATCATTTGATCACGGGATCATGGGAAGAGATGATGGTCTAGTGTATATGTGGGAATTGTCCACAGGAACTAGACTTGGCGTTTTGCATCATTTCAAAGGTATGCTTGGATTTGCTTCTGATAACTCTTTAACTCCAAGAAAGAGTGGAATTTGTTTCTGTTATTGTTAACTGAAGGAAAGGGACCACTCATCTGATGAACACTTCTTTCCTTCTTGGACATTTTAGACCCATGACAATAATAAATGTAGTTCAAACAACAGAATTTTTACTTTAAAAACTCTAATCAATATAGTTCTATTTAGAGAAAACAGAAATAAATTGTTTTGCAAAATTCTCTTGATTATCCGAATATAGAAACACTCTCTGTCATCCCTTTTCTCACTTGGATCATATTTTTTGGAGCCACTTTTTGCCTTTATCTATCTGCCATTTCATTCATGCAAATACTTCAACAGTATTTGTTGTCATAGTGATAACAGTGCACATGCATCTAATTGCATTAACACCCTTCTTTTTCTATGTTAGCTATTAAAATAAAAACTCATTGATGGAATCACTAATTATTTGGTTTTAGGAAGTTGGGTTCCTTGATAAAGTATTAATGCTTTTCTGATCAAGTAGTTTCGAGTTTGAATCATGGCCTTCTCTAATTCTTCCTTTTTTGGAACAATGATTGTACTACTGAATAGGGGCAGCCTCTCCCTTTTCATAAACTCCTCATCCCCAGTGAAGGCTGGATTCCATCTTAGATTCTTGGTATAATCACGATTCATGAAAGGACTTTACCAGCCAAGCTTGTTGACACCTTTGGCCATCTTTACCTTATTATGTTAAATTAAATTTAAACAAGGTCTTAATACTGTAAATGCAGTTTCTGTAAATAGAGATATCTTAGATTGCTGGGGCATAAGCCAACATAGTTAAACTGTAAGGCTTTCCCTATTGTGATGATGTAGCAGATTCAGTTCTGCTCCTTTTGGATTTTGAATACAAATTTCAATCATCTAAAAAAAATAAAATTAAACAAGGTATGTAATCTGCCTGGACTTGGTCCAAGGGAGAATATTAGAGGTTAAATTGAACCCATTCATGGACCTTTACTAAGCAGCTTAAGCTATTAGTTGCATAGTTCTTTGACATTCAAGTTCCGATTATGAAGAACATAGAAGATCCTTTCTATGTTATTGGGACTTGGATGTGAGTGTTGGATATGAATATGTGTTCGACACGGATATGTTCAATTTTTTTAAGTTTTTTCATGTACTTGGAGGGTTGTATCTTCATACCCATGTTTGGATAGGTTGTGATGATTCTCGATGGATCTGATTTGAACCTAGAAGTTTTCATACTTCAATTTTGCTTCAAAATTATGCATACATTTCTGATTTTCGACTGAGTGATTGCATCTTTTTCCTCTATGGTTTATCAGGTGGCAGTGTTTCGTGTATTGCAACTGATGATTCGAGGCCTGATATTCTGGCCGTAGCTGCTAATGACGGTCAGTTGCTGGTTTATCGACACAACCAAGAAAACTTTGCAAAGAAGTAAGAAAATAGCAAATAAGCTATTTGGTCTCTTCAATGATTCTCTTTTGCTTCAACGTGTAGCTGTGCAGTTGATACTCGTAACTCGTAAGAGTGCAGATAAAAATCTCAATACAATTGCCTCATTTTGCTTGGTCACATATACATAGAGTTGCATTTTCTCTTCCCTTGCTTTGTTTTATATGGAATTGCAATACAACAAATGTTCCTTTCAGCTTGAATGAATATATGGTTGAATCTTTATCCATGTTGAAAATGCCATCACCAGCTAATCGTTCCGTCGCACCCAGGAAGAACTGCAGAACCAACCAAAGTGCAGAAAATGGAGGCAGTAGCATTTGGATCATTTGAAAAGGCTCTCTTGACTCAGAGCTTTTAACAATCAAGGCTCGAAGCATAATCCAAAGAGGACTTGGCTGCTGCCGACGAGAGCCATAGAAAGGGAAACCACGAAGAAACCAAAGTAAACCAATTACTATGGCAATGGCTGATATTCAGAAAGAGCTGAAGCCATTAGCGTTTAAAGGAGATGAAACCATAAAACTGATGTTATGGTTCCCAACATCATGAATGCGATGCAAAGCAATCTGATAAATCTCTGCTGCAATTGCCGACAGCCTCCAATTTTAACCTTAAACAAGCAGCATCCAAATTTAACCCTTGTTGCAAAATCTAGTTACAAAATCTTCATTTCCTCCCACGAAAAGGGAAATAACAACTACGATATAAGTAATAATGCTAATTAAATAACCTTAAACAGAATAACTAATCTTCCTCACCATAAAATTGAGCAGTCAATGCAGAAACTGTTAGAATTTCCTTTGTCATAGTTTTTTACAATTGCGTTATTGACTTGGGATGAAACGTGTAGTAGCAATATTTGAAGGAGCATAGCTTTCATACAAGTGATTAAGATTCTCATCTTCTGCTTCATTTTAGGGTTAATTTAGTATTATTGTTGAAAAATTTGTGTTTAAAAAGTGTGGTAAAAAAATATGATTTAAGAATTTTTAAATGTTCGGTATTATTGTGAAAAAGTATTATGAGAAATTGAAATATCAAAAAAATGTTTAAAATAATAAAAATTTAAAAATAATAAAGTTATTTTATTCAAAAATTAGCTTTTAAAACTCAAAAACTTTATTTTATTTTTTGTTTGAGTATCATAATTTCAATTGCAAAAATCAATTTTTTTTATCCGTTTAGCATTGTGCTTACGGTGAAACGTAACTGATGAAATACAGCTTTTGACTTTAAAAATTGTACTGACAGCAATGCTAAATTGAACCTTAGTAAGGTAACTCGAGTTCTGATGGGTAGTTCATAGCATGTTCTAGATTGATATTGGTCTTTTTCTGAATGCTTGGCATTTCAATATTGCTACAAAGTTCAACCAAAGTGTGTATAAAAATTCGTCTTTCATCATATGAAGAATCTGTTAAAATGATTATTGGATGTTAAGAACAAGAAAACATAACTGATGTAGCCAAAAAAAAAACCAGATTTAGTTTGAGCCAAAACCCAACACTGAATCAGTGAACCCCTCCAACCATTCCTTGATAAATCAGAGCAGGCTAACGCACTGAAATCCTATGCAACTGATCGTTATCTTGCTCTTGGTTGTTCTGTTGGTCTCCTGCTGCTGCTGTTTCTTGTTCTTTAACTTCCAAGAATGGCATTTCTTTTTCTTCTTCTGGTCTTCCTATGATATTATCATAAGAATACCATGTGGAGACATAAGCATAGAGAAAACAGTTGAACAGGGCCACTATGGCATACGCACGATAGATAGAGTCCAAACGACTTTGGTTTACACTATCACCAAGCAAACTTGCATTATATCTGACCTTGCTGTAATAATCTAGAATAGCAATGAAGCCAATGTTAAGTAATGTTCCAAATCCAGTGAGTGAGCTAGTAAATACGGGTCCATATCTCCTTGAATCTGGTGCATATGACCAAAGAAATCCACGAAGCCGTCACCAGCTAATCCTTCCATTGCACCCAGGAAAAAGAATTGCAGAAGCAACCAAGATGCTGAAATGGGGGCAGTAGCTTTGGGATCATTCGACAAGCCCTCTTGACTCAGAGCTTTTAACCTTTTGGACTCAACTGATGATGCAACAGCGCAGCATATTACGGAGGCCAACATACCTATGCCAAACTTCACTCCATCAGAGTACCGTCTTTTTATTCGTTTTTCAAACACCATTTTATACCCACTATTGACAGATTTTTCGAAAATCCATTGGATCAATTGTAAAACTGTAAGATGCTATATACTATATTATATACAGAATATATATATATATATATATATATATATATACACACGTACATGTTATAATGGATTACATAAAACGAATATAAAGAAGACTTACAAAAATTGATTTGAGAAAATCAATATCGAGTTAAGGTTGGACCACTGACCTTAAGACGAATTTTGTCTGCCTCTAAGGTGCTTGCAGATTGTATGCAAATCGTCTCACAAGCCTCATCGATAACGTTGCTATGGAGAGCACACTTCAAAGCAACTCGGCGAACCAAAAGAATGCAGAGTCTCTCTCAAATACAAAACCAGGGAAAAGAGAAATTGTTTAGTGAATTAGTGAGTAAAAACAGACACAGGATGTCTGTATTTATAGCAGCCAATCTGTCTGTTCAGAAAAGACACACCACATGGAAGAACCTGTTTGATCAGAACAGGCACACCCATTTGGGACGAACCGGTTCGGTCAGGCAGGAAGCCAAACCGGCATGTCTTTACCGAAAAGACAGATTCTGGAAAATACACGAACCGGTTCGGTCCTGGATCGAACATGCTTGAATTAATCGGACAGTCAGTAAGCTGGTTGGTCGGGCTGGGTTGCAAAAAGAATAGAATAGTGCTGACTCAAGCCCAGGCCTGGTCCGACCCAGCCCAAGCCCAAGCCCGGCCTGGCTCGGCCGCGGAGCGCATGTGTGGTCCAGCCCAGTTTGTATAAGTCCTCACCCACCACAAAACTTGGATGCCCCTTGGGGCCCAACCTCACATTGGAACAAATCTTATATAAACACGCAAAAACCATACTTTGTTCTATGTGGGATTGACTACCATACACAACTTCAACCAACTATCTTCCTCTTCAAGTGGGTGTTAATGAGACCAATTTCTCATTCAATTTTGATATCAATTGTGTACGTTAATTATACACCGTGTATCCAGTTACGACAACCTACGTATTATAATACGTATTTCGTATGTATACACATAATTATAAGCTATGATATCAAACAAAAACTGCAATAGGGATACCACATTTTATGCTGTTTGCTTGCTCAACGAAGAATGTATTACCAAGAGATTTTACCATGCCATAAGCGATGAATGTTACAAACACTGGAATAATATCTAACAGAAGTTTTGTTTGTTCTACTTCTTTCACTATACAAAGTCTCCATCTGTGTTTCTCCGTTAGTAAATTGTCATCAGTCAGTGACTCTTTCACTGCAGCATTGTTGAGCAGCCTGTATTTAGGGAAAGCATCGATAGTTAAAAGGTACAATGAACAAACCATGGAAAGAAAAAGATGCAAAACATTGTCCGAGGAAACAATCCAGAAGTTGGAGTAAACTAAGTATACCAATCTAATAAAGGCTGTAAAAAGAATCACCCATAAAAGAGAGAGCAACTCACTCAAGATGGTCTGTAAGAAGTTGATTTTGATCTTCTCCATCACCACGGTGAAGTTAGTGTAAATTTTCTCGGTAATTTTATTTAGTCTAAAGTCTGGTTCTAAATGTTTATGGCATATATATCTTATAAAAGACAATTAAAGTAGAAGCAATTGTAATTTTTTTAAAAATATTTTTACATGTTGTATTTATATTATTTTTTCGTGTTATAATCGTATTATGAGTATTACATTTATATAAACTAGGTAAAGGACCAGCGCTTCGCTGCCGGTGAAACAATTCGGTTTATATTTTCTGTATCGGCAGTAACTATAGTAGTATGGAACATGTATGCAATTTTATGATAAGGGTAGATTAAGATATGTTAAATAAGGGATTTTTTTTATGCTGACAATTAAATAAGGTATTTGGAATAAGTAAAGAGTTCCATGCTGTTTCAAGTTTTGTACATATCTCTGTAATTCAAACCAAACAATATAAAATCAACATAACAGCAAACTAAGCAAGTCAATCTAATAAAGAGACAACTCATAAAAGCAATGTAATTCAAACCAAACAATGCATTAAAAAAAAAACAATAAGGACATGGTAAAATAAATAACTGGCTAAGAAGTCGGGGAACGGGAAAAATGAAGGAAATGCAACTGGAAACAGCAGCATAGGCCAGTAAAATCACCAAACCTTCTACAAATACTCAGGATTGACAGTAAAGAAGTTGGAGTAAACTAAGCATACCAATCTAATAAAGGGTTAATTCATAAATGCAGACAGTAATTGAGATAGACATGGAAACACATGTATATTTGCTGAAAACTACCATAGCAAAGAAAATCGCTGAACATCCGCAGCTGAAAACTGCCCCAAATCAACGAAGAAACTACTAATTGGACAACACAAAACTCAGTAAACACTCACCACAACAGTTAACAATTCAAAATAAACAAACAAAGAAATATTAACCGAAAGGAACATAATATGATAAAAACATCAAAAAAATTGCACACAAAAAAAAAAAACAACAGCAAATGAGGGAAATGAACCACACAGGAACCGAAGTAAGCCCCTTGGTACGATCAGCAACACGTTCAGCAAATCAACTTGAATGTGGAAGGAAGCTTAAAAGAAACCATCAAAAATAATGGTTAGAGTGAGGAGTTTCCTTTAAAAAAAACAGAAGCAAAATTCTTTAAAGGAAAAAGTTAAACTAAATAGCTAAAGAAAATATATAAAGATATCTGTTTTTTTAACAATGCAAATTAACAAAATTCAACATAACTCAAGGAATAATCGAATGAACAGATAAACTACCATTCAAAAAAAAAAAAAAACTCAATGGACATCCACTACAGGAGTGAACCATTCAACATACACATAGAAACAAAGCTTAGTAAAAAAAAAAAAACATCGAAATGTAGGGAAAAAGTTTGATCCTAAAGGTAAAAAAAATAAAATAAATAACAATAGCAGATAAAAGAAACTAATTGTAGAGGAACCCACCTAAGCACCTTGGTAAACTGAACAGAACACCAGTAAAGCAACTTCAAGGTACAGAAACCTTCAAAAAAACCATTTAAAAAAAGTGATTAGTAGTAGGACATTCGAAAAAAGAACTAAAAGAAAAAATTATGGAAAAGCTAAAGAGTAAACAGGCAAACAAAATTTATGAATATTGCTTGTTTTAAACAATGCAACGGAAGCAAAGAGATCATTGAATAAATAAAAAAAAACGTAGCAGTAGAGCATAGAAAGAAAATTGATAACAGATAAGGCAATAGAACATACAACAGCCAATTGCTCTCAGGAACATACAACATTCAAAACATCTTTCAACGTAAACAACGGACTTGAAAATCATTTTATTAAAACTATTTCGTTGGCTGCAGCACCTTGAGGATTCTTTTTTCTTAAGGTGACTAAAAGTGGTTCTTCATGCTACCAAATAACTTCCAAATTATTCAAAATTGTTCAAATTCTTTCAAATGCAATATTATGAGTTGATAGATATAAAATATGGAGAAAAACATAAAAAAATCTACATTGACAGCTGAAGAGGCAAACCTGATCCTCTTCTGATTTACAACAGATATCTCAGCAATGAGGAACTATTTTAGTGAAGCAAATACTCTACCTCCAATGAAAGGCAGCAAACTTCTGAATGCATATCAAGGAACATAAAATGTGCAGCATACTATCATGTAATCTGTCACACTTATGCAAATTAAATAAAATCACTTAATTATTTCTACAAAGGATCATAGAACTATTGACTTGACAAGCACTCTAACGCTTTCCATTCAAATTTCAATAATATTTACACATGTTTGATTGATAGTGTATGAAGACTCAAATGTCAATTTAAACTCTCATTATTCTTCACCTTGGAAATTCCCAGAACATTATCAATTTTCTTGATATTCCAAAAAACAGAGTCATGTAGAATGCCAAAAAACTAAAATGCTCATATCAAAAGAGGTGGCATATTGATGCAAAAGCATAGACTTAGGATTATTTTGCTATGCCTATTTTATTTAGTTATTATTTTGAGTTAATGTTTTTATGCTTTTAATATTTATTTAGGTCATGTGACTAACATGTGACTTTTAATTAGGAAACTATTATAAATACCCTAATAAGGGTTTGTAGCCGCCAGCTTATAATTTTTATTTGAGTGAAACTCTTTTAATAAAGGTTTTAGAAGATCTTATACCTAATTCTCTTGTCCTATCAATTAGAGTTGCTATCTCTTTCTATTTAATTGCTACTTTGATCTTACCTTGCATCAAATTGGTATCAGAGCTAAAACAGATCCTTGTTTTTGTTTCAAGATTCACAGTTAGCCATGGTTGGACGTGGTAGAGGCCGTGCAAGAGGGAATCAAGGTCAGCAAACATAATTGACTGAGATAAGAAGCATGGTTGAAGAATTATCGTGGGCTGTAAAAACCTTACAGCGACAAGGACATGTTGGAGCCCGAATGGAGATTCCGAAAGGTAACCACGACCCTTTTGATATGCCGGAAGGTGGTCTGGAGGAAGAATCTGATGAGGGAGAGATTGAGAACCTCTTTCATAACGCTAGACCTGCGAATCTTGCAGCACGAGATGGATTGGAAGAGCGGTTGTTACATGCCCTGGAATTGAATGGTGGAGGAGTGAGGATCCAAGTGGATGGTTTCCATGTGGAGTTACACGCAGAAGACTATTTGGATTGGGAAGCCACTATGGAAAATTATTTTTAAAGGAAGCCCATGGCTGAACCTCGAATGGTCTTATTTGTGAAGCTTCACTTGAAAGGTGTAGCACTTCAATAGTGGAAGAGAGCTGAAGAACAGCGAGCACGTCAAGGCAAGCAAAAAATCAGTAGTTGGGAACATATGAAGGGAAAAATGCGGAAACAATTCTTGCCAGCAGATTATGCAATGGAACTCTATAGAAAATTTCACCTACTTAGACAGAATGATAGATCGATTGATCACTACACTTCTGAATTCAATAACCTGTCTATTAGAGTTGGTTTGAAGGAGATTAATGAACAGTTGACTTCTCACTATCTTGCGGGAATGGATCAAAGCATCAGAGATGAATTGGGGGTGGTTCGTTTATTTAATTTGGAAGATGCTCGACAGTATGCCTTACAAGTTGAGAAACGGGTTTTGCGCTATGGTGCAAGGAGACCTCTATTTAGCAAGTCGGATAGTGTTTCCCAAGGCCATTTCAGTGGTAGAGGAACTGCTTCAACCAGTAAGGTGAATGGCGGGAATATAATGGGAAAAAACAAAGGTGACAAGGGGAAGAATGAGTTAAGGGGTGGAACACAGTCTAATTTTAGCAAGACACGAGGTGGAAATCAAATCAGGTGCTTCAGTTGTGGAGAAAGAGGACATGCTTCTTACACATGTCCTAAAAGAAGGGTGAATCTGATTGAAATTGATAAGGAAGGCAAAGAACTGTCGGAGCCTATCTATGATGATCATAATGACGATGATGATAACGTAGATATCTATCCAGTACAAGGAGAGTCATTGATGGTTAGGAGGGTGATGACAACAACAACCAAAGATGATAAGGAAGATTGGAGGAGGCAAAGCATTTTTCGAACCCACGTTCTTCGTGGTGCCAAAATATGCGACGCCATTATTGATAATGGGAGTTCGAAAAACTATATTTCTAAGGAAACAGTGGACAAACTACACTTGCCTACAGAGAAACACCCTCACCCATACAAGATCCAGTGGGTTAAAAAAGGATTTGAGATACTAGTGCAATCTCAATGTTTAGTCAAATTTATTATGGGAAGTAATGTGGATGATGAGGCTTTATGCGACATTGTGCCGATGGATGTATGTCATATTATTTTGGGTCGACCTTGGTTATTTGATCATGATATGCAACATTTCACTAAAGAAAACACATATTCCTTCCATAAAGCGGGTAAAAAGTACACTCTACATACTCACAGAGAAGTGTGACACCCAATACTAGCAAGTTGAATGGGTTTCTAACGGCTGAAGAGTTGGAGGATGAAGACAAGGAAGCAGGAGTGGTGTTCACTGTTATCAGCAAGGTTATAAATAGTGTTGGCTGTGATGGAGACCTCAAAGAGCGACCTGTTGCAGTTCAAAGGTTGTTAGACGATTTCGCTGAGTTGGTTGGTGACACTTTGCTACAAGGCTTACCACCAATGAGGAGCATTCAACATGCCATGGACTTAGTACCTGGAGCATCTCTACCTAATCTACCAGCATATAGAATACCACCTGCACAACGGCTTGAGATACAAAAGCAAGTTGAAGAGTTTATGGAGAAAGGACTGGTGCGTGAGAGCAAAAGTCCATGTGCTTGTCCGGCCCTGCTTTCCCCTAAGAAAGATGGTTCTTGGAGGACATGTTGACAGTTGTGCCGTAAACAAAATTACAATCAAGTATCGGTTTCCAATTCCATGCTTGGAGGACATGCTTGATCAGTTGGCGGGTTCTAAAATATTCTCTAAGATTGATTTGAGAAGTGGATATCATCAAATTAGACTGAGGGAAGGAGACGAATGGAAGACTGCCTTTAAGACTCCATATGGATTACATGAATGGCTAGTAATGCCTTTCGGTCTTTCTAATGCTCCTAGTACATTCATGCGAATCATGACCGAGGTATTCAAACCTTTTTTGAAATATTTTGTTGTCGTTTATTTTGATAATATTTTGATATACAGTCGAAGTGTAAAGGAGCACTTAGTGCATTTGTGCCAAGTTCTGGAAGTACTACAAAAAGAGAAGTTTTTTGTAAATTTGAAGAAATGCTCATTTTTACAAAATGAGATTGTGTTTTTGGGATTCATTGTCTCTGCAGAAGGATTGAAACCTGATCCTGGAAAGGTTCATGCGATTATGGACTGGTCAGTACCACAGTCAGTCAAGGAAGTTAGGAGTTTCCATGGATTAGCTTCATTTTGTAGGAGATTCATAAGGAATTTCAGCTCCATTATGAGCCCCATCACTGAAACCTTGAAGAAGGATCACTTCGAATGGACAAATTCTGCTCAGAAGGCCTTTGAGCGAATCAAAATACTTTTGACAGAAGCACTCGTTCTTGCTTTACCAGACTTTGATAAGTTATTTGTTGTGGAATGTGATGCTTCCCATAACGGAATTGGAGCTATTCTTAGTCAAGAAGGAAAACCTCTGGAGTTTTTCTGTGAGAAGTTGTTAGATTCTAAGCGAAGGTATTCCACTTATGATTTGGAGTTCTATGCTTTGGTGCGAGCAATTCGGCATTGGGACCATTACCTAGCTTATCGGGAGTTTGTTGTTTATTCAGACCATCAAGCTTTGAAATATTTGAGTTCGCAAAATAAACTCAATGACCATCCTGCTAAGTGGAATTGTTTCTTGGATGAATTCAATTTCTCTTTGAAGCATAAGACAGGGAAGACAAATGTGGTGGCGGATGCCTTGAGTCAACGATCGTTGATTTTAACTACGATGAGTTCCCAAGTTATTGGATTTGAAGAGCTAAAAAATCAATATGTTACCGACTCATATTTCAATCCGGTTGTGACAGCGTTACAAGGACCAGAAGCTGACAAGAGATTGCCGTACAGATTGCATGAAGGGTATCTCTTTAAAGGCAACCAACTTTACATACCAGAAGGATCTTTTCGAGAACAAATCATTCAAGAACTTCATGGGAATGGTCTAGGAGGACATTTTGGCAGAGACAAGACGATGGCGTTGGTGACAGATCGTTACTACTGGCCGTGTATGTATAAAGGCGTGAGCAGATTTGTGAAGCGGTGCTCTGTTTGTCAGTTTAGCAAAGGGACATCTCAAAACACTGGGTTGTACATGCCATTACCAGAACCAGAGGCACCATGGATTCACTTGAGCATGGATTTTGTGTTGGGTCTTCCTAAAACATCAAAGGGGTATGACTCTATTTTTGTTGTGGTGGATAGGTTTTCAAAAATGGCACATTTCATTCCCTGTTCTAAAACAGCGAATGCCTCCCACATCGCTGATCTATTTTTCAAGAACGTAGTACGGTTACATGGTGTTCCACCATCAATTGTTTCCGATAGAGATGTCAAATTTGTGGGCCACTTCTGGAGAACTTTGTGGCGAAAATTAGGAACTGAATTGAAGTATTCTAGCACCTGTCATCCACAAACAGATGGTCAGACTGGAGCAGTTAATAGGAGTTTGGGTAATTTGCTGAGATGTTTGGTTAGAAACCATGTGAAAAGCTGGGATTCAGTTATATCGCAGGCTGAGTTTGTTTACAACAATTGAGTCAACAGAACTATAAAGAAGACTCCTTTTGAAGTGCATATGGTCTCAAACCTCAACATGTGTTGGACCTGGTGCCATTGCCACAAGAAGCTAGGGTGAGTGACGATGGAGAAGCTCTTGTTTATCATGTCCGCAGGGTTCATGAGGAGGTACAAGCAGCTCTAAAAACTAGTAATGCGGCATATGTAGATGCTGCCAATCAACATAGGCGTCTCAAGGAGTTTGAAAAGGGAGATTTAGTGC
This sequence comes from Fremontodendron californicum, assembly GCA_030761205.1. Taxonomy (NCBI): domain Eukaryota; kingdom Viridiplantae; phylum Streptophyta; class Magnoliopsida; order Malvales; family Malvaceae; genus Fremontodendron; species Fremontodendron californicum. The sequence continues at coordinate 27,673,074 of JAULJL010000013.1, forward strand.
TGGTACACTTGAAGAAAGAGAGATTTCCTAAGGGTACTTATCATAAGTTAAAGTCCCAGAAATTTGGACCGTGTAAGGTACTGAAGAAGATTAGCTCTAATGCCTATTTAATAGAGCTACCTCTTGAGTTGCAGATCAGTCCAATTTTTAACATTTCGGATCTATATTCATTTGAGGGATTTGATGAAGAGGATGTGACTACAGTTGCAGAACAAGTTGGTCAACTTCCCGCGAAACAATCTGATATCGTCCAAAAAGTTTTAGATGTCAGGGAAGTGAAATCTAGAAGGGGAAATGCATATAGGCGATTCCTAATAAAATGGTTGGGAAAACCAGCTTGTGAAAGTACTTGGATTGCCAAAGATGAGTTGAGAAAGATTGATCCTGAAATATATGCTGAAGCGGCCAAAGCTTATTCAACAGATTCGGCTATCTTTTAACCTGGGGAGATTGATGCAGGAGCATAGACTTAGGATTGTTTTGCTATGCCTATTTTATTTAGTTATTATTTTGAGTTAATGTTTTTATGCTTTTAATATTTGTTTAGGTCATGTGACTAACATATGACTTTTAATTAGGGAACTATTATAAATACCCTAATAAGGGTTAGTAGCCGCCAGCTTATAATTTTTATTTGAGTGAAACTCTTTTAATAAAGGTTTTAGAAGATCTTAAACCTAATTCTCTTGTCCTATCAATTAGAGTTGCTATCTCTTTCTATTTAATTGTTACTTTGATCTTACCCTGCATCACATATAATGACACTTAAAGTAATCTAACACTATTAAAATTTGAGGAAAAAGAACTAATATAGAATTTGCATCATTGTTTTTTGAAGAAGAAAATAAAATGCTTCTCAAGAGAATTTATGTTATTTTTTTTTAACTAATAAATAGATAACAATACTATAAGAACAATAGTAGTGAACAAAAAAAATTTTGGATAACATGAACCAAATCACTTAACTAAAATGGAAAAGCTTTTGTTTCTTTGACCTTTAACTAAAATGGAGAACCAAATCACTTAACTAAAATGAATAACATGAACCAAATTACTTAACGTAAATTTATGTTACGTTTCTTTGCTTTGACATTGTTTCTACCTAGCTCCTTATCAAATTTCTCCTTTGTTTCCACAATTACTGCAAGAATAAAAAATCAAATCACAATTTCATAAGTGAAGAACCAAAAAAGAAATGAAAAGAAAGCAACAAAGAGAAAACTACAACAAAAGTAATAATCATCTCTAACATTCAAAACTATAGGAATCATCATTCACCATGCATCATACTCTTTTTGTTTGGTTCTCAACATTAAAAAGGATACCTAAATAAGAGTTCTCCCATATTTTTCCTTTTTTTTTTCAACTCACATCAATCTTTTTTCATGAGAGCTCTCTTAATTATTAAAAGTGAACATTGAACGGGCCCCGATTCCTCTTTGACCTTTGTTCACAATTATTAAACAAATAACTTGAAAATTAGATTTTCAAGTTTTTGCTTTTGTTTTAGAATTTATAAGAAGTTGACAATCAAATCTAAAAAGAAATGCATTACAAAGTTAAAGTAGATTTGAAACTTTCTAAAACAACATATTAAGCCAAATGCAACTTTTGTTTAAACAAAAGTCACAATAGCAACTTTATAAATAAAGAAAGACACAAAAAAATAAATGTTCTTATACCTAACCCTTTATCGTTCAGTCATTTAAATGTCACAATAAGGCTATTCATGAAACACACACAATTATTAAATATGAGGGAATAATATATTTTACATCATTTAACAAATAGATGAACTATATGAAATGGTTAAAACCCAATTGTTAGGCAATAACCCAGTCTATCCTACAATTTTACAAAAAATAAAAATCAAGTATGAGTTAATGAAAGAGAGGAGTAGGTGAGGAATTGACAAAAAGATGGGAGCAGGAGAAGAAAAAAAGAGTAACAGGAAAGGGGAAGGAAAAATGTGATTCTGTCGTGTTTTTCCTACCGTTTGAATGCTTTTACGGTGTGTTTTGGTAATATAGGGCAGGAAAAAAAAAGGTTGGACACGTGGATAGGCTCTCTTTGCTGCAAAAATTACAAAATTTATCTATTGAATTTTGACACGTTATGTATAAATTTTGACACATTTATGCACGCATTTGTGTTGTATTAGTGTTATTTTTTCGTGTTGTAATGTGTTTTAGTTATTTTTCTGTGTCCGACGTTTTAATAATAAAAATGAGGTCATGTTCCTGAGTTAAAATAATTTATGAGTTTTCTACTGGGTTTGCCGAGGAAGATTTCATCAATTATCATTAACCACGAAATATATATATATTTTTTTTTAAAAAAAAAGGAGAATGATCTAGATGATTTCAAAATGAGGAAAAGTTCTATATTTTGCCGGATTTGTTTGGGAGTATAAAAAAATTTGTGGTAATAAATTTCGAATCATTTTCAAATAATATAATTCTTTTTTAAGAATTTTTTTTTTAAAATACCAAAACAAAAATCAACTTCTATCGAGATTTAAGATAATAAATGATTAATGAGGTACCATGCATTATTGGGAAGCTAATACCTTCCCTGCACGTAACCAACTCTCGAACCCGCAATTATTCAAATAACTCCCAATTTTGTGTCACGTTATTTTTTGTGTCATGTCAATAGATTTTGACATATTCGTGCATTTATGTTGTGTTAGTGTTATTTTTTAGTGTTGTATTGTGTTTTAGTTATTTTTTATGTTTGTTTCGTGTCCGAAATTGCTAGGTCTAATTGGCACTATTTAAATAATTCCCAATATTGTGTCAAGTTCGTTTTCTATAAATTTTGACATGTTCATGTATTCATGTCGTGATTATGTTATTTTTTCGTTGCGTATTTTAGTTATTTTTTCATGTTATGTTCGTGTAAGACACTATTCAAATAATTCTTAATTTTGTGTCACGTGTTGTATAATAATTGGTTCTTTATTTTTTTTTGAAAAATAAAGTCATATTAATTTTTTTATTTATATAATATTGAATAAAAATTTATTTTATTGATAAATTATCGATAAGAATTAAAATATTGAATAATAATATGAGATGGGTTGATGTAAGTAATTTTTCAAAACTTTTAGTTGAATCAAAAGAACATATATTATGATGATTAAATAGTAAATATATATATATATATATTAAATGATGTTATGAGTTATTGTATGATAGTTGTTAGATTTATATTTTTTTATTTTTTAATATGAATAGAAATGATAGATATTAATATAATCTAAATAAATTAAATTTTAATATTCATCGTAATTTTTTTACATGTAATGTAAATATAATGAATTAGATTTGTGTATTCGTGTTGTATTTGTGTTATTTTAAATCTATACCTTACTTTAAAAGTTGTATCAAGTTAGAATTCAATTTTAACTATAAATTCATGTTTTTGTGTGTGTGTTATAATCGTATTCAATGTATTGTCAATGACAATAAAATCGAAATAACGCGAGAATTTAAACAACAATATATAGCGATAAAAATCCTACTAAAAAAGATTAGACTAATAAATAAAATAATAAATCAAGCAAATGGTTAAATACCAAAAGTGAATATAACCAGTAGTTCAGGCACTTGTCTGAACCATATTCGGAGTCCATCACATGTTCTCATATTTACTTCCATTGATACAAGGTCGCCGTTTGCTTTTAACAAATTTTCACATCATTTTAGGGTTTGATCAATTGATTCTTGAAACAATGTTTGCATTTGATCATTGAATGATGTAGCAACCAAAAATGATTATTGAACAATATAGCCACTCGGCCTTTCCCTCTTCCGCCTCTGCCTCTAGCAAGATTTTACGAAGCGAAAGTCAATTCAATTCCTGAGTCTTGATCCATCTACCTCTAACAATCAGTCCCTTTAATGTTATGCTCAAAGCTCAACTACAAATCCTTATACCTTGTATGATCTTACAATTTTAGGAAGCAGAAGCAGAACACAAAAATATATTAGTTTTTAAGTTCTAACATAGCATAGATAAAACACGACCTAGAATCCTGACTATTGATAATCATTTTTTATAGTTAACTGTGCCGCACTTTGAAAACCTATCCTCCTTTTTAATTTGTTTCTATTCGATTTTGTAACTTATAGGAAGCTAACCTTTCTTTTGTTATTTTTCTTTTTTTCAAAAAAAAAAAATCTAATAATTTTGATAGGATCACTTCAAATCAATGTTCAAAAAAAAAACAGCAGAGCCCTACTCAAGTAACTTTTCAGGCTGACGTGCATATTTTTATTCAGTATTCACAATTACGAACAAGATTTTATATGATAATTATTGGAGATTGCTGCTAGGTTGTTTGTAAATTGATTATTTCGGTATTTCGAGTCTCGCTACGTCAAACCATGTTGGAAGTAGGTAATTAGAGAGGGTGAAAATGAGGAGAAGCAGAAGAAAATGGTCCTGTAAAGCAGTCAAGCATAACAGTCAATGTGCAGTGCAATCAACTTTTTCTTTTTAATCAATGTTTTGGTCATAAATGACGAGTGACAAGTTGACTTGAAACACTATTATATAACATATATATATATAATTTTTCTTCTGGTACTGACACGTATCTATCGTCCTAATGTTGACATTTTTTTTCTTTTTCGAGAAGGTAAAAAAGGAAAAAAAAAGAAAAAAAAAAAGAAAGAAAAGAAAAGCTGGTATCGACACATGACATTTTTTTTTTGGGGGGAAAAAAGAAAGAAAAGAAAGGAAATGAAATAAAAGGGAAAGAGAAAGAGAAAGAAAAGAAAAAAAACGAAACGAAAGGAAAGGAAAGGAAAGGAAAAGAAAAGAAATGAAAGAGAAAAAAATGAGAAAAATTTGTGTGTTCGTATTCTTGTTATTTTTTTGTGTGTTTAAAGTATTATAAATTTATATAAAATTTTACACTTTAATAATTCATTTTATGTATATTTTGATACATCGTGTATTCGTGTAGTATTCATGTTATTTTTGTGTTGTATTTTAATTATTTTTTCTATACTATGTTCATGTCATGTCTTAATTCATTTCATATTTTGCATAGTTTGTCATTGTGATTCAATTTAGAGAAAATTTTATATATTCGTTTCGTGTCTCAATTCATGACATATTTTGCATAATTTATTATAGAGATTCAATTTAAAGAAAATTTTGTGTGTTCGTAACGTGTTCGTGTTATTTTTTGTGTTCAAAGTATTATAAATTTATATAAATTTTTACATGTTAATAATTCATTTTATATAGATTTTGACACGTTTGGGCATTCGTGTCGTGTTCATGTTATTTTTCGTGTTGTGTTTTAATTATTTTCTCAAGTTGTATTTGTATCGTGTGTTAATTCAGTATATATTTTGCATTATTTTATCTTAGTGATTCGATTTTAACTCTAAATTCATTTACTTAAGATATTAAAATATAAAAAATTATTTAAATAAATAATAATTATTTAATATGATTCAATTTAAATTTATTTATGATTGTTAATTTAATTAAAAATTTATAAATATTAAAAAAAAAAAAAACACCTAACAAAACACGAAAGAATTCTAACTATTATAATAATAAAATTGGTTTTCTTGGTTAATTTATTTTGTTTATTGTTAAAGTTGCGTAAATCAGAGAAGAAGAAGTAAAAGAAAATATACGACAATATATGCAGTTAAAATTTACTTTTTTATTTTTATAATTTTGTTAATGAGTGTTTTTAAAATATTTTTTAATATTAATTAATATATTATTTATAATATTAATATTATATTAAATATAATAATTGATAATTTTTTTCATCATGCATTGAATAAAAATATTATTATATATTATTAATCTTAAAAAATGTTCTTAAATCACTTGTTAGTAAAATCCCTTTTTTATTTGATCTAACTAATTAAGTTATGAAAAAGATGCATGAGTCTCCCCAAATCAGTGGAAATATTGTTACATTTTTTTTTATATATATATATATATATATATAGGAGATCGTAATTTAGAAATTAAAAAAAAAAAATTGTAGATGTTAAAAATTTAGAAAAAAAAAAAAAAATTGTAGATGTTAAAAATCGAATTCTAAATATATAGATGTCATCCTTTTAAAGATAAAAGAATGAACCAAGTAGACTATCTTCGAACAGATGCGAAATAAACAATGATTAAAGTTTACAACAAAAATTTCCATCCAATTTTATTCCAAACACTAGTTTGGTGTAAAGAACAAAAGAAAAGACCCAAAAAAAAAAAACCCCCACTTAGGGAAACTTCATGAGTTCTCGAGTACACAACTGGTTTAATAAATTCATTATTTATTAAGAAGAAAGAGTTTAGTAAATCATCTGAGGCCTTCAAAAATTTAGCTCATAATTTGGTGGTTTTGGCAGGGTATAAGAATGACTGAACTAAGACGACTGCATCTCCTAGCATTATAATTGAGTTCTCCTCTCTTTCAGCATCATTGCATCACAAACTTTCACAGCATCTACATTGTCTTTAACATTGTGCACCCTCACAATGTTTGCCCCTCCCAAAATCCCAGCAGTGATAGAAGCAATGGTTGCAGGATCTCTTTCAACTGCAGCCGGACGGTTGCAAATTTCACCTAAAAATCTCTTTCTTGATGGTCCGATAAGTAGGGGAGCATGAGATGCAGCCAAACTTCTCTTCGCAATCTCTGAACGAATGTCTGGTAAACCCGAGAGGATGTCCAAATTATGTTCAGTCTTCTTGGAGAATCCAATTCCAGGGTCAAGAATAATCCTCCAAGCTGGAACTCCTGATAATTCTGCATCCTTTACTCTTGAGAACAACTCAGAGGCAACCTGCAAACAAACATCACTGTATTGCAGGTTGTCACTACTCTGCATCGTAGTAGGATCTCCCCTCATGTGCATTGCGATATAAGGAACATCGAGGCTAGCAACCATCTTATGCATGTTAGGATCTAACTGCCCAGCAGATACATCATTTACAAGATGAGCTCCTCTGTTTACTGCCTCCACGGCAACATCTGAATAGAAAGTATCCACGGATATGAGCTTCCCCTCCATCTCGGGCATTCCTAGAACAGCTTCTAAGACGGGGATTAACCTATCCAATTCTTCTTCTGCAGAAATTCTAGAGGCCATTGGCCGTGTAGATTGTGCACCGATATCTACTATATCTGCTCCTTCTGAAATCATCAAACGAACATGAGAAACTGCATTCTCGACAGATACAAACTTTCCACCGTCACTAAAACTATCTGGGGTCAGATTAAGAATACCCATGACTGAGGTTTTCTTCGACCATTCCCATAAGTGATTCCTAATTGGTAAAACCCTTTTTATCCCTTCCTTTCCAATGAGGGATTCACCACCTAATTTCTCCCACGAACCAAATAGTCCATCTGAATCTGTTGAGAAAGAATGCCAGCAAGCAATGGTATCACTGTCAATAACTGATCCTAGTAAATCCATTAATGGGGCCATTACAAATGGTCGCTCCCAAATTCTCTCATGGGGAACAGTAAGTATATCAGAACCGATCCGGTACTTTCCATAAAACAAGATGTCCAGATCAATTGCCCTTGGACCATACCTTATTCCACCAGTACGACCCATGTCCCGCTCAATTGTCTTAAGCACACCCAAAAGTTCATGTGGCCCTAGCTTTGTAACAGCTCTAACTGCAGAGTTGAGAAATCGGGGCTGATCAGTGACATAGGCAGGCGCTGTCTCATACAAACAACCATGTCTTGTGATATTGATACCCGATTTCCTCATTAACTGCAAGGCTTCATTGAAATTATTAAGTCTGTCACCCACATTGCTTCCTAAAGCAATCACCACTTCCTGGTCTGGAGAATGAACTTCCATCGAGTGATCTGGGGCTGAATGCAGAAACGTACAGAAAGATGCTGCAGTAAATGTTACAAAAATGATTATAAAAAAGCTATAAATTGATTAATTTCTATTAATAGAACTAAAAGATTCTAGTAACATGTACAAATATTCATGTTTCTTTTTTCTCGCAATTACTATTAGGAAAATGAATGGAACCACAAAAATTAGTTTTCCATTAAACCAATCACCAATTCACCACCAAATCAGATAAACAAAAAACATTTACTTTCTGCAACTAACTGACACAACTATATCAGGGAAAACCTAAACTTTAGCATCATGTTATGAGCAGTATGAAGAATTCACAGTGAATCAGTACAATAGACACATTCAAGAGCTGAATTTGGCCATTGTTGTATGAGCAGAAAATAAAACCATTCATGTTAAAAACCATAAAAGGAATAGAAAAGAAGCCCAAATTTGATATTTACCTCTACAATACTTTTGGGCACCAATAATCCCATGTTTGGTGGGCAAAAGCTTCTTAAAAAGATTCATATATCAAGAAGTTTCTTCAACTGCTTCTCATTCTAAAGCAAAATTTTGATATTTTATGTCATTGACTTGAGCTTTGCTCAATTGCCAGCATCACACTGCAGTTACAGATTGCAGAAAAGAGAGCAAGTTACATATTCTCAAATTTACAGGAAGCAAAATCTTTCAATGGGTATCCAATTTTACTAACTAAAAATCAAATAAAACCAAGAAAAAAAGAAAGTTCCTTGCCTGCATATTCTGCATTGAAGAAACAAAGGGGAAGTCTTTGATGAATCCAAGCGCTGAGGCTGCGGTGTGGAGAGAGAGAGATTTCCCGGCTCCTGGCTTTAAGCCAGAGATAAAGTAGAACAAGCAAAACTCATCGTTTGAAGTTAAACTCCTTTAGAGGTGTCTTGTACCGGGTCGGACCGGGTCCATATATAGTACAAGTATCAATAATTTGGATCTCAAATTTTACCCAAATAACTAAAACCCCTGAGTTCCCTCTATCCTCTTTTCCATTTCCAATCTTTAACCCCCCCAACCCAACAAGGAGAAGAGACGGTTCTCACTTCTTACATGCTCTGTTTAACTGCAAATTAGTAGAAGATATAAATGGCATCCCTCTCTTTCCCTCATTTTCTCTCACTTCCCAGGTTCTTTCTATCTCTCTTTATCTCACTTTTAACAGTCACTGTTTTTATTTTATTTATCCTTTTATAATGTTTCTTTGCAACTGGTCTTGTTCCCATTTCCTTTTGTAATTTCATTTTGATGGGAGATAAATATGTTATGAAACTTGAATGTATCTCTCCTTTGTGTGGATACCCATTTCCTAGTTCAGCTGCTCTAATATTACTTTGCTATTTTGTTCCAAAGATATTTTATTTTCATCCTTGGTGATAGTAGAGATCACATGTTAGCCAAGGACCCCTGCTTTTGCTTTCCTAACTGTGCTATTTACTCTAAAATGTGAATTTAACATTTCTTTTTATCAGAAATTTGAAAGAAATTTAAAATGTTATCTGGGTTTTCTTAGATTTTTCTTCTTTGTTGTGTGCTACTGCTATGCTGCTCTGATTTTTTATTTTTCTTGAAGTACTCGTGTCCGAGTCCAACATTCGTATTCGACGCATATCCGGACATGGGTATGAGGATATGATCGGACCTTCCAAATATATGAAAATCTTTAAGAAAAAAATTGAACATACCTGTGTGGGACAAATACTTTTGTCCGACACTCAAACCCGAATCTGAGTAACATAGGTTGTGTGTTACTATGGAGTTGTGTGAAACAGTGAACGTGCTTGCGCATGTGTATTGGCTTTTGTCTGGTGGTTGGGGAGTGGGGAAGTTGCTTTTGCTGGAATGGGATGGGATGTATGGTGTATACTGGAATTTACTATGTAAAAGTATAGATTAACTATGCTTTAGCCTCAGCTTGCTTGTAAATCAAAGGGTGATTATTTTATACTTAGCTATGCCGATCTTTCTTTCTTTTTTTTCTTTCTCATTATCTTTTTTAAATTTTGCTTTCTGATTATGCAGGTGGAAGTCGAATTCAATTTGTTACCCGGCACTGAACTTAGCGCAATCTCAGGATTTCCGGTTGCAGAATAAATTGTGTCTCTCTGCCAAGAAAAATGCTGACATTTCAACTCAAGAGGAACCCGGTGAAAATGGAGCAGTTGTCAAAAAGAAGACTTCTAGAACTACCAGAAGAACTGCTACACGAACTAGGAAGAAAGCAAAAGATGATGCGCCCGCTGAAAACTCTGAATTGGTGTTAAATACTGATTTCGAAAACGAGGAAAGCACCACATTTGTATCAAGCGAAGATAATAAGAAAACCTCAAGAAGAAGTAGAAAGAAAGGTATAACCTTGCAATTTCATTAGTGTCTTGCCTCATCAAACATTTCTTTGTAGATGCTGTTGATTTAATTCAGTTAATTATTGCTAAATTGTTACTTCTATCATTCATAGTGGCATCAGCTTCTACTAGTGTCAAGGAACAGAAAACTGAGAAAAAGGTGAGGAGGAGAAGGACTACGAAGGATGATGATATGGAAGAGCAACAAACTGAATCTGAAATTAGTGATATAGAGGAGTCAACTTTAATGACAAATTCGGGTGATGAGAGCGAGGAAGACCTCGAATTGAACATAGATGAAGGTGAAGATATTAGTTACACCTATGGCTGGCCTCCACTTGTTTGTTGCTTTGGAGCTGCACAGCATGCTTTTGTTCCCTCAGGAAGACCAGCCAACAGACTTGTAGATTATGAAATCCATGAGAGAATGAAGGATGCTAGATGGGCCCGAGAAAAATTTGTTAGGGCACCTGGGGGTTCTGCTGGCAGTGTTGCTCTTGCTCTTGCTAGCCTGGGTGGTAAAGTTGCGTTTATGGGAAAACTCGGCGATGACGACTATGGCCAGGCCATGCTATGCTATTTAAATGTGAACAATGTTCAAACACGATCAGTTCAAATCGATAGTAAAAGGCCAACAGCTGTATCACAGATGAAAATTAGTAAGAGAGGTCGCCTGAGAATGACTAGTCTTAAATCATGTGCAGAGGATTCTCTTTCCAAGTCTGAGATCAATATCAATGTGCTGAAAGAGGTAATAGATGTCAGTAACTGTGCAAAAAGTAATCCATGCAAATGTTTAGATTTTGGTCCTTGCTTTTGATAATATATGATTAGGGACTTTATGATATTCCATTACTATCTCTTTGAATATTTTGTGTTTTGCTTCTTGGATAAAGAAAATTTTATAATTGCAAGGATAATTGTTAGTAGAAATAAAACTAGATAAAAAAGCTGTAGTCTTAAAAGACATGATATTATTTATCTGTGAGAAGAGAGTTTCAGCTTACAGCAGAAGCTAAGGAGCCATTTGTTAAGGGCCTACATATATCTTGAGTTCTTCTGTCAATTATTCCAGCTTAGGCCAATATTTGTCTGATTTGTTGATCCCAACATTATTATTTTTGGGGCTTTTCTTTGTCAACATCAAGATGAGAATGTTTTCTCTGTTGGATTCTTTGGGTTTGACTATTTATGAAATTGCAGGGTTTCTGAACATTCCATTGTGTGCTCTCTTAAATTTTTGTCATCTGCTACTAGCTGCTTAAAAGATGCAAAATAACTGACCCATATATAGATGTCCCTACAATAGAAGAAATGACTTGTCTAAAATTCTAAGACAGGTCATACCTCTATACTTAAACCATTTTAACATCTCTATTTATGTTGCTCCGACTCTTTATTTTTCTTGAAGTACCCGTGTCCGACGCATATCGGACATGAGTATGGGGATATGATCCTCCAAGGACCCTCCAAAAACATGGAAATCTTGGAAAAAATTGAACATACCCGTGTCGGACACATATCCATATCCGACACTCACACCCGAGTCCGAGTAACATAGATCTCTATTATAAGAAAGCTGTAGTGCTCCTAGAAATTATAGACTTATTTAACAACCTCCTTGTAGGCAAAGATGTTCTACTTCAGCACACATTCTCTGCTTGATCGGAACATGAGAGCAACTACATTGAAAGCTATCAAGATGTCCAAGAAATTAGGAGGGGTTATTTTCTATGATGTAAACCTTCCACTGCCACTTTGGCAGTCTGATGAAGAGACCAAGATGTTCATACAAGAAGCATGGAACCTTGCTAATGTTATTGAGGTTACTAAGCAAGAACTGGAGTTTCTCTGTGGAATAAAGCCTATGGAAGAATTTGACTCCAAGAACAATGTCAGCTCGAAATTTATCCATTATGATCATGAAGTGGTTGCACCACTTTGGCATGAAAATCTCAAGACTTTGTTTGTAACAAATGGGACTTCCAAGATACACTATTACACTAAGGAGCAAAATGGTGCAGTGCACGGGATGGAGGATGCCCCGATAACCCCTTTCTCTTGTGATATGTCAGCATCTGGAGATGGCATTGTTGCAGGTACAGACTTGTTGATCTGCCTATTTCTGCTCTATGCTACATGAAAGTGTGTAGGTTATTTTAGAGCCAGTATACTTGGGGCCTGTTGAACTTGGCACCTTACCAAGCTGACCTTTTCTTTTCTCATTAAAAACATATTTGGTTTTGAGGGAGAAGCCTGAGCAGTTGGTATGGCCAACCACTGAGCATGGAGTACCTTTTTGCAGGAAATGCTGTCCGAGTCTGACAGTCCATTTCAACTGGCTCATATTTAAATTGGTGAAATGTTATGGTTAAATAGGATTTGAGCTATCATTTTGACCATACCATTTTTTAATTTATATATAATTTATAACTCACAAACTCCCAAATTAATAGTTCTATGTTAAAAATAAATGTAGAATTTATCTTGTTATTAATTTTCACTATGGGTTTCCTTTGAGATCCTAGTGTTTTAGAAAACTGCTTAGTCGGGCTAATTAAAACTAAAGATGAAGAAAAGGATGGCTGATGATCATTGCTTACCTTAGACAAGATCTTTTGCTGAAAGCAGTTTGATAAGATTTATCATTTGTAGGAATAATGCATCTACTTTATATAACAGAAAAGTTGGAGATATGGATAGATAATCTTGATAAGGGTTCCTCACTATTGACTAATTCTTGATGCATGGATATGAAATCATGGTTATTTACTGTTGTTTGAACTTCAGCTTATCCTTCTTTTTTTGGACAAATTTTCAGCTCTCCTGAGAATGTTGACAGTTCAGCCAGATCTCATTACAGATAAAGGATACTTGGAACATACAATCAAGTATGCAATTGACTGTGGGGTCATAGACCAATGGCTAGTTGCACGCACACGTGGCTTCCCTCCGAGGGAAGGTACAAAAGAGGAAGAGGAAGGAGAAGAAGAAGAAGCAAAAGAACACGAAGAAGAAGAAGAAGAAGAAGCGGTCCCTGATCCAAATGGCATAAGATCAGTAACGGAAAGGGAATACCGCACATTGGTGGAATCTGTAAGTTTATCTTAGATGTCATATTCATATAGTTTATTTCATCATATGCCTTAGGAAGTTTTATTCCACTGTAAAGTAAGCTGAGTGTTTTGATCCCTCTCATTTGAATCTTGTTAACTTAGAAACCAATTTTGGAAATGAATGAAGAGCATATATATTCCATTCCCAGAAGTTGCTCAGCATTAATTGCTTCAACTCTACCGAACACCGCAAACTTTACCATCGTAGAAAGATAGCAAAGGGGGAAAAAAAGAGATTCCTTTAGATTTTTGGAACAAAAATGATTTTGAGTTTTTGTTAAAACATCTAACTCATTGCTAATTTTCTCATAAAGCTTAAAAGTTGTTTGATCTTATCTTTGTAGAATATGCTGTCGTTGCAAGCAGTGCAATAGTAGTTTGATTATGAACAGTTTATTTTTACACACCTTTAACTGAAGATGTTCAACTGAACTGGACCTGTCAATTCTGATCCGAATCCGAAAAACCCGACCAACTCAACCGAACCCGAAAAACTTGATCTGCCCAATTGACAGGTCTGAACTGAACATATACTCACTTTCCCTGAAGCGAGAGTTACTTTATTATCCAAAAAAAAAAGAGTTACTTTAAGCTACAGCTTCTGCTAGAATGAGATCCCTAAGAAATGTATAGTCAGAGGGCACTTTTCATTGAAAGTACTAGTTTTTGCATATTTGCTTTCGTCGTGGCTTATAGTAGCCTGTCCTAATAAAATAGCAATGAATACAAGCTCTAAAAAAGACAAAGAGGCAAGAGTCCATGAGAATTCTGTGAGAATGCAAGAAAAGTGATGAAGTAACAAGTAGGAAACTTCACAATAATATATGTAATGAGACCAGAAAATAGAAGGCTTCATTTCAATTTCTCAAATTAAACAACTAAAGATACAGTAGGTAAGAAAGTGAAAAGCTTCAAAAGAAACTCAGCCTACCAGCTACACCAGGAAATCTGCTTTAAAATGGGGAACAAAGAAAGTGATCCAATATAATCAAAATGATATTGCTGGTAGATATATTTTAAGCTTACATAGGATGTATGTGGAAGATGAATATGAGGTTTAGTCCAATTGGTTCATGCAATCATTTTTGAGAAATAGTATCCAACAAGTCTGAAATTTGAATCCCAACATCTGGAATCTCTTTTTTATCCTCAGATTGTGGCTTTCTTTGTAACAAAAAAAAGCTGTATGTGGAAGATACCAAGGATACCAGAATTTTCGGTTTTCATATGGAAACCTTATGAATAAATTAAAAAGAAATTCTTAACATCTTGCTCTCTATAACTTGCCCGACGTCCATTGTTTTTTCAGTATTCAAGGTACAGCATTATCATCCTATGCCTGTCAAAAGGCAGTTTTAATCTCCAATCCCTCTGTTTACGACTAAAAGGTTTACCCTTGCTGTTGGGGTCCCTGTTCTCCTTCACATCTGCCAACTTCCAGACACAGTTCTCTTGCTCAATGGAATCTAGTAAGAAGACTGCACTCTTTTCAGTACAATTAGACTCTGCATCTTCAATATAATAAACTCTCATAGCCATATCTTTGAACCGATCCAAATCATCCGGTATCTTTAGTATTCTCTCTGCACCAGGAGATGATACCTTCAAAACAAAAACATGTTTTCTAGATAACAAATATATCCACAGTATCATGGCAAACTTCAATGACAAATAGTAGAGAGCCATATTGAGTTTGAGCCTCAGCATGTGAGAACTAGCCACTTATTACCTCAAGAGCCAAATCATCTGGTATTTCTCTCCGTTCTCCAGCTTCATCTAATCTTTTCTTGTATTCTTGACTATAGCTCTCCAGCTCCTCCATGCTAGGACAACCATATCTGATGAAAGTGATATTGGTCTTTTCATATTATAAACCCTCAAGATTCAAGTTCCAAGCTACATAATTGATGCTCACACGCACATCAAAAGATTATCCATCACAAAATGATTATATAAGTCCACCACACAAAAAAAAAGGTACAATTCAACATTTTCTAAATGACTTCCCCTTTTCCTTCTTTCTTGATCAGATCTCAACGAGTTGGTTCAAGCATAATAAATCAGAGTACTTTGTTATTGCTTTTGTTACTTACCTTTTACTTCCTAAAAAATTCGTAAAAAGCAAAAACAAAAGAAATCATAATTTTTGAAAATGAAGTAATGATTAAAATCTGACACCAATTTCTAACATAACTGTTCAATGTAAAAGTAAAACCATGTATATAATTCTCAAAAAGGATATAAATTTCAATTTTAAATTCTTCAAAATAATTATCTACCAAATGTGTTGTTTGCTTTTCATTTGCAGAAGCAAAAGATAAGTGATAAAAGCAACAATCAAATGATAGGTATTAGCTAGGTTCTTGAAAAGAAACTCCAGTTTCTCCCGCATTTGTGATCCCTAAGGAAGAATACTTACTCGTTTGACAATTTGTCTAGTCTGACATAAATGTATCCACGAGGTGTAGTCTTGAAAGCATAAAGTTTAATGTCATCACTAAACAGCTTTATGACAGCATGGGCAATAGAAAGAGCAGATTCACCCCAAGGAACACCTTGCAATACAACTCCACCACCATCCCCTCCATCACCAATCTATATTTTAATCAAAACAACTCATTATCAAAAGCAAGGTAAAGCGTACAGCTTCAAACAAAATCTAAGAAACCCAGAAATAATGTACCTTGGGCTCGACGACTTCATCCTCTTCTTCCCACCCATCTGTGGTTTCTCCATCATCTTCAGCTGTTTCATCTGCAAAAACCAAGAAGTTCACAATAATCAGTTTTAGACACAGAACTTTGATCAAACACTTGGAATATGAAGCAGAAACAAGGAAATAGAGATATACAGAGAAGTGGGTCTTCTTCTTCTGGCTGGTTCTGGTGTTTGTTATGGGAGGAAGTGGTGCTGCTTAATAGACGGTGAGTGAAGGAAGAAGAGAAATAGGAAATGGGTTTTAGTTCTAGAGAAGAAGCAACAGCAAAACGAGAAGATGAAGAAGAAAAGGAAGGATTAAGGGCGGTGGGGCGAGGTAAAAGAGAGAGCCTTGTAGTAGAGAAAGATGAAGCAGCGAAGCCCAAAGGAGGCCTTCGAGAGCTTTGTAACAGAGACTGAATTATTCTACTATTGCTCATTCTTCTCTGTTGTTGCTGTCTCCGTCTTCAGCTGCGGTTTTAATTTATAACAAAACGTTTAGCTAAAGAAATGGTTTCACTCCCTGCGACTTTGTGAGTTTCTGTTTCTGGAAATATGGTATTGATACAAAATACAATAATTTCTCAGTTGTCCATTCATACTTTAGCGGTGTACTTATACCCAATATTTACATTAGGCTAAAACTAAACTTGTTCATAAGCCAAATCGCGGCTCAATTTTTTATTTATTTATTCAAACCCAATCCTGGACGAATCCAAACCGGCCTGCCAATCTAATTTACTGTTTCGATAATAATAATAAATTAAAAAATATTTTTAGATTAATATTTTTATATTTATATAATTAAATTTAAATAAAAATATTTATATAATCAAAAATATCTTTGTCTAGATCCGATCCAATATAAATCAAATAAATTACTCGACTTTTGAACAGATCTAACTAAAACCCAATGCCTACCTAAGCTCACGAGACTTTATTGTAAAAAGCTAGCAGCAGACCCTTAAAAAGAAAGGTAAATTTGAAAAGCATACCCTTATCAAGACAATAGTTATTAAATGATATAATAATTAAAAATTATTTTTAAAAAAATGAAAAATATAAAATTATTAAAAAAAATTATAAAGATAAAATTATCTTCGACAAAAAAAACATTTTTCTCTCATTTCCTCTTATTTTTTTAATTAAAAAATACTTTATTCTAAAAATAATTTTTTAATTTTAAAACATAATTTTTTATTTATTTTTTAATTAAAAAAATTAAATAAATAATACAAATAATATTTTTAAAATTAATTTTATTTTTAAATTTTTAAAAAATAAATATTTAAATATTTTATTTTTTAATTTATTTTTAATTAAAATTTTTAAAAAATAATAATTCTTTAATAAAAAAAAAAAATTTCATTAAAAACAATTTTATCTTTACAATATCATTTTTAATAATTTTTAACTCTTCATTTTTTTTTCATTTTAATTATTAAATCATTTAACAATTATTCAATTATTGAAAACATGTTTTTCGTATTTACCCTAAAAAGAATAACATTTGCTCGTAACTAATCTAATCTCACAAGACAGACACCGCAATTGAAAGAAAAGCCAACATACTCCAAATTCCCATGCATTCAAATATAAAAAAATTAAAAGCCTTAAAACAATCTTTCTTGTTCTCTGTTCTTTTTTTTCTACATAAACCATTACTGATTTAAGTATCAACTAAGTATAAACTCGGACGCTTCTTTGATTGTGTTCTCTTTTGACAGGTTATGCTTTACCTTGTTCTACCTTCATATTCATCACAAGCTAAACTCAACCTCCTCCACATCCAAAAAATATCAACAATTAACACAATCTGTGAGAATCTGGTTATATACTAAAATAATGAAAAGGTTATATACTCCAATAACTTCCCAGGCCATGGCCGAACTAGGAAATACAACATCCCTTTACAGAAACTATGATCTGCTGAAGATTTTCCTATGTTCTTTGATAGCTGCAATGGACGGTTTTCACTTGTCTGAATCAGTCGCCCACCAAAAATACTCTGAACACAAAGAATTAAAGCATATATTTGCACAGACCATAAGTGACAGAACTCAAAAGGAGGGTTACAAGATTAAACACTGTTTATTTCCTTACCACAGATGATGAAGGAAATATAAGATACAAGAAATTTTGATTGCATTTCATTTTTGCCATCTAACCTATATAATACAACATGACCCTACAGAATCTTAAAGCAAAGGGGATAAGAAAAATAACATACAACAACAAAAGGAAATGTAGCATAGTCATATGACTTATCTACAACCGGAGAATGGTTCGTAGTGTGTCACATAGGTTTTGAATGGTCTGCTGCTCCTGCGTTGCCTGCAACTCTTGAAGCGGCATCTCATCATAGCACCTGCAATGAATAGAAAACGAATGAAGTAAAAACAACAAAAAAAAAAACAAAACAAATGGTAGCTGATAATTGGTAAAGTTACCAATACTTACATTTTATGGTAAGCTAGGGCCTGCGCCAGATTCATTAGTGTAGAACTTGAAGTGAGTCTTTGGTAAACACTAGGAGGAAGTGGCACCTATAGCATGTTAAACGGGCAAATAATTCATAAACCTCTGAGGGAGAGAGAGAGAGAGAAAAAGACAATGAAAAGAAAAGGGAGAGAAAGAGAGATATGGAGGGAGATGGGAATTGACCTCATTTTGTGCTCTTCGACCTTTTTTCGATTGTCCATCACCGGCGAAAAGTTCCTGCACTGCTTCCACTGCCACGGTTCCAGTACTATCCTGCTGCATGCCTCCGAGGATATTGTCTGATAAAAGGGCAATTGGGGATATATCCGATGCCCTCAAGAATGGAATTGGTACCGTATTACCAGCTGCATATATTGAAAAGAGCTGCAAAACAATTGGCAATCAGGTATCTCAGCCGCAGTCACAGCAAAATTAGGAATAATATGGGAGCAAATAAACCATTTGTAGTGATGGGTAACAGGATGGAACCAAACAGAAAGCAAGCAATTACTTGATAGTTAACAATTGGGGGAATGAGGAAAGGGAAGAAAGACAGGAGAACCATGTGAATGAAAGGTACTAATTAACTATAAATATCAAGATAAACAACCATAAGTTCCTCATGCTTAAATTCAAGCAAATTAAACTTTTAAAAGAAGGGCAAAGAATTTCGAAAGCACAACAAATTCAAATTGATGGTTACTAATTTAAGCAAACAAAGATTCACTTGAATTCCAGGGAGACCACCAGTAAAGTTTTGACCTTGTTTTCTCATTAGAGAAATTAGAGTACCACTCATCTATTAATTGGTGCAGATATAGATTACAGAATGAAAATAACCTTATCTTGTAAAGCAAAAGCTTTTTTTTTGCTGACAGTTTCATTCTTCAATGTGCTACTACTGATTTCACTGTCACCTTTCGTTTTTGCCTGCGGAACACTGTCTGACCTCAGTTTCTGTTCACCAAGGGCAAATATTGAAGGAGAAGATCCCTGAGCCATTAAGTTTGATTCTTCCATTGTAGCATTGTTTGCTGAAGCACCCCTTCTGTTATCCAACCTAGAAAACAGGCCCAATGAATTGAATGCTTGAGTTGGCAACTAGATTAAAGACTTCACTACTTCAGCGATATACACACATGACATAATAAAATTTATACACGCAGAGAAGCAAGAACTGGAATTTATTGAACTTGGAAGCGTATAGGGAGGGAAGTACTGTGATTCAGCTAACTGCTGCCCTGTGCCATTAATCAACTTGCTTTCAACATGTTCAAGAGCAGTTGAAGCTTCTTTACCACTGTGAAGTTCAATTTGGGCAAATGACTTCTGCAATTCATCCCCGTCGTGAACTATTACAGTGCCAAACTCCCCTGTTAAACATAAAATCAGAAAAAGAGAAAACAAATTGACAAATAAATCTCATCCAAAAACTAATAAAAAAAAAAGTTAACTATATACAAGTATAATTATCTTAGTTCCAGTCTGCTCCATTTGAGATGACAACCAGCAAAGAAAACCTTAGAACTTTCTACTGCCTCCTAAAAATTGCTTTTTTCTTTTTCATTTTAAGTAAATGCATCTCATTAGCATCCCTAAAAGGTTTGAGACGAAACAACCATAATGGCCAGATATTGTCTAACCAAAAATAAAGTTGGTAAGCAAAGCTTTCACTGTTATTTTCCACCCCTTAAAGCAGAACAAAGAATTAATATTGTCATAGTTCTACCATTCACTTCCAGATCAGGTCCATAACAAACATCCTGGAGTGGTCACCTATTTAAGCATTCTTAAAAGTACCACAACAGCCAACACAGAGTAATTAAGCAGGTGGTAATACCATCCATTTTCACCCTGTATTCTGTACGAGATTTATGAAATACAAGAAATCCATTGAAAAATGAGTACACTTCTATCTGACTTCATAACTTCGCCATTAAATGGCTACCTCGCAATAATCCATGGACCATGAATGCGAGCTAAGGCATGAATTCCAAGCCCCATTAAAATGATATACCAGTATTATGGCTCAGTTTTTGTCCATATAAAACTTTGTCTTCATATATCTAAAAATTTCTTTCAAAACTAGAAAGCACATTCCATGAGTTTAATTAAAGATCTCCCCAGCAAGCCCCTTTCCCTTAACATGCATTTGCACAAGCATTGACTACCGTTTCCACCACTAAAATCCAGCTAGGTTATTAGATATGACATACAAAAAAGAACCCCATACCTTCACCTGTCACTTCCACACCATCTAATATGTGATGCTTCTTCAAAGTGCCAGTTGCAGAAGCCTCATTTGCAACTTGAAGACCCATATTCTGAAGCCTTGACGGAACAGTATCTCCATAATCATCATTCAACTTTGAACCTACCAGTGGCTGCTTCAAGTTTGGAGCAGTCAGAACCAGGAGAGATACATATACATGCATACCACAACACTAGTTAGTGTGTCCACCTGTGTGAGAATGTGTGCATGCCCACAATTATGTGGTCATGTTTAAAAAGAGAAAGAGAGATTAACTGCATTTAGAACAAGAAAATCCATACATTAAGTCCTGAAATGGTAGGAGCAAGAGTTTGTGCTTGTTGAACCATTGCAACCCTTATTTGCTTTGCCTTCTCAATCTTTGGCAACATTACAGAAGCTCCACATTTGCATTTCTCAATGAATTTGTGCTAAGTTTTAAAACACAGAGGATGATTTCAGATAAGAAGTTTAAATTTAAAAAAAAAATAAGGGCAAGTAAAGTGGTTAAGAAATATGTAAATAAGTATATTGAAATAAAAATCCTTTTTCCCCCTAGCTATTAAAAAATGCTTCATTTCAACTCTATGAACAGAATGAAAAGGACAAGGATGTCTCTGTTCCATATGTCAACATCCCACAGAACTTTTTTTTTTCGGGGGGGGGGGGGGATTTTCTGTGGCCAAATAATCAGATTGATGCTCTCCACCGAATGTCAGTTGGTTTAAGTTAGATGTTTTAACACTTACTAGCACAGATGACAAGTTGAAAGTAATAAAACAGATTTTAAATGTTTAATGTGAGAACACCTCCACATTACAGTATATGTAGCAAATGCAAATGAAACACTGAAATAAAAAATTCCTAAGAATGTGAATTCCTGTAATGAGGGTAGACAAAGTTATTACCATACCTTCAGCATCTCAGATGCAGTAGGGCGTAGACGTGGATCCTTTGTAAGGCTCTTAGCAACAAAATCATGAAAGACAAGAGACCTGCATGTCAAAACAACCTAAGTTAGAAAACAGAGATATATGATGTTTTTAATGAACTCATATTTGAAAGCTGCTTGTAGCTTAAAAACCCATGATTAAATGTGGAAAATCTAAGTGTAATCTACTTCTTCTAGTGTGTAGAACTACTGGAGAAGGCTACCCAAATTAAACATTTTAAAAATAATGGTTAACAGATGAGCTATGACATGTAAAGAGAAAGCACAAGTTGTTATCTTGATTCTTCTTTGACAAAGGATCTCTGTATAGCTAATTCGATGAATGAATCACCATTCCTACATCAATCTATAAACCAACACCAATTCAGTCTCGTCTTTAAGCTACCTTCTTAAAAAAAAAAAAAAAAAAAAGGAGGGGGGTGAGGGAATCAATTATGAAGACAAAACTCACAGAAATAAACAAATAAAAAAAAAAAATCAAAGTTCTAATGCAAGATATCATGAAAATCTATCACAATGTAAGCTGAAACCTGCCACATCTCTTCACAGAACTTTCAGAAAGGGAAGAATAATAGGACTGTTCCTCTCCCTCTAAAAATCGACTCTCATAGCTTTGAACGTCAAAGAATAACAAAACCCATGTTTCTGGGATGTTAAAATTTTAACTTTTGGAAGCAAATAGTTTCAGGTAAAGGCATTGGAAGAGCTACTTGAATATTGACCAAAAAACTTTGCAATATGATGTGAACTGATGATAAAAGACCCAAAAGGTCACTACCGATGTACAAAGGAAAAATTACTAATTGGATAGCATAGAATAACAGTGATACCTATCACACTACAAGGATTTCGTGAAAAACTCCAAAACAATAGAAGGATTGAACAAATGGACTCGTTGGAAGTTGCTAAAGACAATTCAGGTTAAGCTATTATCTGCTATTAGACAGATGACAACTGGAGAAAGTAAAATGGAGGTGAAATAAATGGTGATGAGGCTACACAAAAAACACTATGCCACATGGTTTAACACAATATTTAGAGCATGATTTAATCATAATGGCCAGAAATTCATGTAGATGATGCTGTACAACACATAAGAATCTTTTGAATCTGGTCATTAGTTTTGCAGTTTCTTAGCCAACTTTGTAAGTTACCATTCTTTAAGCTGCTACAACAAATACTCATAAAAAGGAACTAGAAAGACAAACCATTTTTCTTTGTCCTCAAGCATTGGGGCTGGCTCAATTGATATCATAAATATAACCTATTGCAAACAACAGGGATGTTATCGTTCAAAGACTGATTGAGAATGGTAGATTAAGAAAGCATCATCAAAAACAACAATAAGAAGAAAAGTCTTGAGGATCCAGAAACACTGAACACAATATTTTGTATATGCTACAACAGTCAATCACAGAAATGTTGTCAAATGGGAGTATATGCATCCCCTGTAAGTGCCCAAACACTCATTTTAAGCTGCTATTCCTACCACAACAAACAAAACCAAAATTTTCACATTTTATCCTGCACCCACATGCCCAAAACTGGGAGCGGATGTCCTCAGAAAACCAAGAGGTCTATTTGAATCAATTTATAACAGTAACGGGGTGCCACAAGTGAAATTCATACTCGCATCCTATGACCATCAAAAAACCAATGGTGTTAACAAATATGAATTCAGTAGAGTTAATTATCCAAAAAAAAAAGAATTCAGTAGAGTTAAGAATATAATCCCAAACACTCAATAATTTACGGAAGGAGCTAAAGAAAAATAAAGAATCTATTGTCAATAACCTCTATGGTTCAATTTTACGTGCTTGCTTTAGAACATAGGTCAGAGTGCAGAATACAACAGCCAAAAGAATCACATATTTGTCAAAGGACATTGAATCCATACAATGTAGCCACATATCATAAAAAAATTTATATTGAGGATTGGGAAGGGATTGCAAGTGCTAGGATTTGAACCCCAGACCTGCTGAAAAACACCTCCTAGAGGGGCTGCATGAACCCAACCGGACTGAGCCCCCGGGTTCGTAGCCACATATCATACTTAAGGCTTTTCTTTTGACCCTGGATATAGATAAATTGCTTTAATATGTACCACTACAGAGGACCAATTCCCGGGGGCACTAGTTTTTGAAGAAATCCTATCCTATATTAAAAATCATGAATTAATGTCTTTATCATGGAGAAGTAATTCACATTGAGAGTGTTTACGGCAGGATGCACATATGGTAATGCTTAAAAAAACCAAACATCAAAGTTTAAATGCTTTGTATCGTGCACTTACCCTCATTGGATGCACTGCTGATCTTGGAGGAAGCCCCTAAAAATAAATCAAAGAAGTCAATAAGATTCAAGGGTGGTTATCATTTTCATTCCCCTTTAATGTTTCTTTCTCAAAGTTCATTCAATAGACACAAGCCTCGAGTACCAAAAATTGGAGCTACAAGACAAATATTAAATGGGTGTTTCCCCTATTTTGTCCAGAACGGTTGTGACCACAGCTTCTCTCTCAGTCCTAAAAAAAATGAACTAATAACAAAAAATCTTTATTCAAAAATTACTTGGGTGGCCAATAGATTCAATTCAAGTAACAAACCCAACAAGTCCAAATGTCTTCTTTTAGAAGTGCAAAGAGAAGCAATAAGATGCATTGCCCTTTCCAGCTTTTGCTGGGAGCTGCAGAGCCAGTAACAGAAATAATAGAAATACCTCTGCCATTTCAATTGCAGATATACCAAGTGCCCACAAATCTACCTGTAAGTAAAATGTTTAAAATGCAAAAGTTAGACAATGGACAACTTTACTGCTTCAAAGACATTAATCCTTTTTATAAGAATCGAATCAATGTTTCAAACTTAACATTCACATTAATCTATACAATGTTCACTAGGAAGAAAAACTTTCGATAGATATTCTGACAAGGCAGAACCTTCCACAGGTTTTCTTGAAATTTGGCATTTTACAAACTATTTCTCTTGCTTTTTGATTTTTGCAAATTTGTTTTACATTCAAAGTTACTTCATGCAATTCCAAACTTTCAAACTTTTAGTCATTCTTATGCATCTCTACAAATAAAATACCCCACACATACTAAACCAGTGCAAGAAGGCATGTCATGATTGTCTCATCACAAGCCCCATCCTCCAAGTACTAAGATCTCAACTTTAGGTGTCATACTTCAGGATTATACTACAGATCTGGATAGCAAAGTAATTTATACTTTTTGTTTTCATAAGCTAACCAAGATCTGCTTTCGCACAAAATATTATTAATACTTCACCAACTGATCATAGGAGCCATAGAAAACTATTAGTTTCCTTTCTTGTTGCTTTAAAAAATGATAGTTTTAAGAAAAGTTTATGCAATTGCCAACCAATAGATCTGGCAATGGATCAAAAAACACCAATGTCAACATACAAGCAAATTATCCATTTCCAGTTCTATCGGGGAAAGAAAAAAAAAAAAAAAAAAAAAAAAAAAACAACAACAACAAAAAGGAGAGAGGCTATTAAAAGCAAAAACTAAACGAAGATCAAACCCATGCAGCTCAATGAATATGATACCTTTCCATCATAGCGACTTTCCTGAATAACTTCTGGAGCCATCCAATGTGGAGTGCCAATAAACTGAAAACAAAATAAGAATAGTATCACACACACATTTTTCCAGTAATTGAGAACAAATAAATCATCAAATTAAGATATCAATAATGCAAGTCGAGATATCCATCAATGTCAAAATATGGTGGAGGTAAAAGATAGCTATTACTACATGAGCTGCAGTATTCATCTGCTGAACAGTTATCCCGGCTTCCAGAAAAGTGCCACACACCATAAGGTTCCATAATAAAGGAAGTTATGGAGTTTTTGGTATGCTTGTTATGTATAATCTATTGTTTGGTGTATTTAACATGATACCTAAAGAGCTGACCTTGTAGATTATTAATTTAGCTTATCACTTTGACATTGGTAAGAAAGTGTAGGATGATATTGATTTCTGTTAAGTCATTTAAAAATTCTTCTGGAGATCTTCTAGTCTAGATACACCAAATAACCAAGACGAAACCCATAACATTGATCAAAATCAAATTATCTTTCTTGTGCTCAAAAGAAGTGAAACAGTTGCAAACATTGCGAAGTAGCTAGAATACTACATACTGTATTGCGCTTTGACATGGTCCTTGTAAGCTGTGCCGCTACCCCAAAATCACCTGTTCAATGGTCAAAATAGCACCAGATTTGCAGGATCAACAAGTTGTCAAGGAGGAAAAAAAGGTAAAATATTAAGCCTAGATGGAAACATCATTCACATAAACCATTTCCCCTCCACTTTGTCAGTTTGTCTCAGACCTTCTTGACTATCTTAGAGGTATCTCTGTTATTAACTATGTCTGCTAAGGACTATCATTCAAATTCAATTAAAAAGCTAATGTTCTTAAGGTGTCTGTATGTTCATCACATTTGTCTGCCTAAGATTATCATCGAAATTCAATTAAAAAGAAAAGCATTATGATTTAAATCTTTCTTTAAATTAAAAGCATCATCCAAATTAATAAAAGCAACATCATAGGCAGATTAATCATAGATCAAATGGATAAATCTCTAGCAAAAGGAAAATTAATGCAAAACTGACACATAAAATGCAGCCAAATATAGGCATGAACTACAGACCAAAAAACAAAGAATTCCGTCAATGTTTAGTTCTGTAATTTTGGATTATGCAGATAAAGAGAGGCAGAATAGTCCCATATGCCTGGTGGAATATGAGAACTTTCAGGCCAACAAGTGCAAGGGCAGATCGAGTCATAAGAGAAGTCATCATTCAAAAATTTTAACGATAGCACCACTTGCCTATAACCCCTCCAAGGAACTCAATTTGGATGGGACAATAATGAGTAATGGTCCTTTTATTTAATATAGAAAGCAAGGCTAAATTAGGATTCTATTCTAGCATTTTGCCAAGTACGACAAAGGAGCAATCCATGGCAGGTGGTTCCTGCACTGCAGAGTCGAGGGCAGGATAGATGTACATAATCATACCTCGACATCACAAAGAAAAGAAGCAAAGAAGAATAAGATTTCTCAAAAATATATTTGACTTGAAATTTCAAATCCAAATTTACAAGAACCAGAAACCACTGATGAATATCTGTTCCAAATTTAACACTCTAAATCAATATAACAAGAGGCAACAACTACCTAATAAAGCTTGTTATCCGTCAATGATAACCTATGGAGCACTAGCACTAAAAATTTGATGGAAACCTTCTTTCAACCAATAAGGACAGAAGAGGCTTTAAGAAATATGAAAATACATTTTTAATAAACACTGTTGTTTCTACTGCATTGTCTTATATACAAAAGAAGGGACTGACATGTAAAATGTGTTTCTAGGGTACTTTCTCTGCTAAATACTACGGACACAAGTGGACCAGATAGAAACTTCATTATTATGCAAAGTGCAACACTTGACAACAAATAGTTATTAAATAGTTACTAATCTTACCAAATGACAACAAATAAGAATTTTAACTTCCTAAGTTCCAATTGGCTTCGATTAGATAAAGTTATGCAAAGTGTACTCACCCAACTTTACCTCTCCTTGTTCAGTTAACAAGATATTACCACCCTTAATATCTCTATGAACTTTGAAAATTGAGTGCAAATAATCAAGGCCCTGCATAAGAAGAAATTAAAAGAGATAAATTTAATTAGAAAGTTTATACAAATTAGAGAATGTATGAACATCGTTACGGGATAGCTTGCTAGACTTTAACTGTTATCGTCTGGGACCCCAGACCTAACAAACACATATGAAAACAAATAAGCACACAAACATACACATGTGCAAACAGTATTGATGCAGCATGTAAGTGCTATTAATATCCTATGACTACTGAAGATCAAGCATGACATAATGATTGAAAGGAAGAATGTCACTTAGGTTATCTACATGCTTTGAAAGGAATCTCTACAACCATATGATACTAAGGTTCCTTGTAACCAGTATTATTTATTTCTAAACTAAATGGACTCAATAATACCTTTAAAGCTTCCCTACAGATATATGCTATCTGATACTCCTCTAAAGGCTCCTCGGTAACATGAATTAAATCAGCAACACTTCCACCTCCGCAGTATTCCATTACTATCTGCCCAAACATGGAAATAAGTTATCCCAAAAACCAAAAATCAGGAAAAGGCAAATGCTTCAAACACAACTAAACTTACAAACCAATGCAATCTAGAAACTGAAATCAACTCAAACTATCCTGAAACAAAAATTTGATGGAGAAAAATGCTTATTGCACCAACCCAAAGATATTCATCCCCTTGGTAGCTCCCAAGGTACCGAACAACATTTGGATGACTACATTGCTGCAACATCTCGATTTCACCACGAATTTCTTCATACCCTTGTTCCTACAAATAAACAAACTTAATAGCTCATTCCCAGTGATTCATCCAACCAATGTCATCAACTACATCAAATACAAACAAGAAAATCATACACACCCCTTCGGATAAAGATAGAACTTTAATGGCAACAAGCTCTGAAGTTCTTATATCTCTAGCCTTGTAAACAGCCCCGTAAGATCCTTTCCCTGCCACCCAAAATTCCAATATCAGTTAATTTTTTTCCTTTCGCACTAAAATCAACTGAATTCCCAGTCATTAAAAAAAACCACAGTTCACTTAGCATTTACATGATAATTATATGAGCATGAGGATAATTATCATTCAATTGTCTTTAAATTAGTACAAATAAAAACTCACCGAGCTCATTGAGCAACTCATATTTAGTGGAAGGATCTTCTCTAGTAACATTATCAGGAATCGAACTCAAGGAAGCCTTACTACTTTGCAAGAACCGATTCTCTTCCCCTTGCAAAGACGTAGTCGAAGTAGATCTCTTTTGTTTCCCAGACCCTAGCTCTCCCATACTCGCCACCGCTCTCTTCACAACCGTCCCGCTCCCTTCCCTCTCGCCCTTCACCGTCGATCTCACCACAAACGTCCCAAAACCTTCACCTTCACCATCATCCTCATCCTCCTCATCATCATCAACGTCCAGTTCGTCTCTCCTGGCCGTCATCGGGCTCACCACAGGCGCTGCCGGTGGCTTAAACGAATACGACGTTTGGCCCCGCGTGTTACGTCCGGATTTCACGATCACGGTCCCAAAATCTCCGGCATCATCATCGTCGTCAACGTCGAAGTCGGTAGGACCGCCGCCTCCGCCGCCGAAGTCTTTAGGCAGACGTTTGAGGAGAGGAGGGAGGGAGGAGTCATCTTCGTCTTCTTCGTCTCCGTCTTTGTAAATCATTGTGGCGTAAGGGTCCGGTTCACGAGGCCTTTGTGGTTTAAGTTTGGATTTACGAGAACCGGAGTCGGATTCAGATTCGGATCCAGAGTGGATAACGACAGTTGAGTAAAGCTCGGATTTAGCCGGAGTTTTACGGGTCCGACGAGAGCTGAGCGGGTAATCCATTTCTTCCCTTTCACCGCTCGGAGAGTGTGAGCGCGTGAAAAGTCAACAGAGCTCAAAGCAGTAAACGCAGAATCGCCAGATAACCGTTGCGCGCTGGAAAAAGAAAAGAAAAAAAAGACTGTAATTTCTTAAATTGGAAATTTAGTGGGCCCCGCCACGTGCAATGCACTGGATTTTGTTTGGGCCGTTCCGGTTAAAGCCCACATATTCAACTAAATTGGGCCTATCATATATATTGGCCCAAGAAAAGAAATAAAGTAATTGTAATTTTTTGCAATTATTATATTATTTTATTTAGAGAGAAAGACATTGAGGACATGTAAAAGTGAAAGGTCATTTATGAAAAAAAGAAATAGAAAAATATAAAGTTTAAAATCAAATAAAATAAAACACCAAATCAGTTTTAATTTTTAATATGCCCAAATAATTTATTTTTTTTGGATAAGCAATGTTTTTTATTATCCAAGCAACAATGACTGCTACATCAATACAATATCCAAATTATACAAAGTATGCAGCCTATGAAACTCAAACCAAAAGAATCTCAACATACAACCTAAGATGAAAAAATGGTATTATGAAGCCCTCATTGCTCGAAAATCCTCCTATTTACATTGTTAACAACAATGCTCTTCAAACCAGCAAGTCTCATTCGAACCTCCTCCTTGATCAGTTGCAGGACCTGGCTGCCAGTAGCTTCTCCAGAGGAGAAAATTATTTGGTTTCTTTCCTGCCATATGTGATAGATGAAAGCTGCCCATGCAATCCTCAGGATCATGGAAATCAGAGTTTTGCCTTTAAGCTTGCTTACAGCCCAGTTCACCTCTCAATCCCAGTCTGCTGTCCTCCTGTGCAAGCCACAAAGTTGAAGGATATTCTGCCAAACTTCTTTGGAATACCTACAGCTGAAAAAAAGATGGTTTCTAGTCTCCATTTCCTGCCTGCATAGACAACAGTCTCCTTCCACAGGGATCCCCCAATCAATCAGTCTGTCCTTGGTTGGTAGCCGATTAAGAATGGCCATCCATGCAATGACAGCATGTTTAGGAATATGGAGAAGGCACCATATAAGACGATGCCAGACAACCTTCTCATGCTTAGGCCTTAATTCTTCCCAAGCAAAGGCAGAAGAGTAAGAGTATCCAGCCCCTCTCCATGTGATGCCATGCTCAGTCCTGGATAGAAATCTTGAAGCTATGTCCCTCATTTTGAGCAGTTTCCTTGTGCACCAGCTGCTATTCTATTTGATTGGGATTTCCCAGAGGTCTCTCTCTTTGAGCACATAAGTATGGATCCAAGCAATCCATAAGGAGCCAGCTTGTATGAAGATGGACCATAAGTGCTTAAGCATGCATGCTTGGTTCCCGGAAAAGATGTCCTTCAAGCCCAGACCCCCTTCAGACTTGGGTGAACAGATAGTGCTCCAACTTACCCTGGCTCCTTGAGCTGTGCCAGCTTGCCCTTTCCAGAAAAAACCCAGAGCAAAGTTGTGATATCTTCTTAATAACTGATTGGGGAAAAAAGAAGTGTCTACACCAATAGTTATGAAGGTTTAAAAGAACTGATTGTATAAGTTGTAGCCTGCCTGCATACGAAAGGTGCCTAGCAGTCCAGCTTGTGATCCTTGTAGTGATCCGTTCAATCAGAGGGGTACAATCCCTTATGGTATGCTTGCGTGTGACTAAGGGCACTCTGAGATACCTTACTGGGAATGATCCTTGCTTGAAGCCTGTTTCTTGAAGGATTTCAGTTAACTCCCTGCTTTGAATGCCTGTACAAAAAAGTTCACTTTTGGCGCTGTTGAGCTGGAGCCCTGAAAAGGAATAGAAGAGCTCAAGGATACTCTGAATGCCTATCACGGAATCCAATTTACCCTAGGTGAAAATCAAAAGATTATCGGCAAAACACAAATGAGTCAATTTGACTCTTTTACATTTTGGATGATAGGAAAAGATTTTGAACGCAGCAGCTGCATCCACAAGCCTTGATAGGACATTCATGGCAATAACAAACAAATAAGGTGACAAGGGGTCTTCTTGCCTAACACCCCGAGCACCTTTGAAATATCCCACAAGACCTCCATTAAGAGCTATGGAAAATCTTGGCGAAGTGAGACAACTTTGGATCCAATCAACAAATCTCCTTGGAGGTCCCATTGCCAATAGAACAGTTAGCAAGAAGTCTCAGTTAAGGGAATCGAAAGCTTTTTGAAGATCTATTTTGATGGCACATCGAGGGGAAAGGGATGATCTGTTGTACCCTCGCACCAACTCCTGAGCAAGAAGGACATTGCCTGTGATACTTCTTCCTTTGATGAAAGAACTTTGGCTTTTGCTGATACAGAGTAGAAGAATCTGCTGCAATCTATTTGCCAATATCCTTGTGATACACTTGTAGACAACATTGCAACAAGAGATGGGTCTAAAATCTGAGAAGCAGGCTGGGGCTTGCTTCTTGGGTACTAACACCACAGTGGTAGAGTTGAATGCAGGTAGAAGATCTCCAGTCTGAAAGAAATAGTTGATGGCTGCAATCACGTCATCTCCAATTGTGCTCCAAGCATTTTTAAAGAAGTGAACTGTGTAGCCATCTGGACTAGGGGCTTTGTCACTGGCTTGGGCAAACATAGCATTTCTTATCTCCTCTCTGGTGACTTCATATCTAGCATTGTGAGCATGTCTTCTGGTATGGAAACCTGAAGAATATTAGCAATCAGTTCTTGTGAACAACTTTCCACCATGGGATCCTTCTTCCCCAGCAAATTCTGAAAGAATGCTACAGCTTCCTTGAAAATGGCTTCAAAAGTATCCAACTTATTTCCTTTACTATCTTGCATCACTTGGATGGTATTCTGTTTTTGCTTAACAGCCACCACTTTGTGAAAAAATCCAGTATTTTGATCCCCCTCTTGCAGCCATCTTATTCTAGATTTTTGCCTAAAGAAGCTCTCTTTGTTCCTTAATAGCTCATGTAGCTCTGTTGAGAGTCTTTTTTCCAACTCAACAAACTCAGCATCAAGAGGTTTTCCTAGCATGGCTATTTGGGCTCTTCCCACCTCAGCTCTTTTATCTTGTATCTTTTCAGTCAATTCACCATATTGGGAAAATTTGAACTGTTTCAAGACTACCTTTAGCCTTTTAAGCTTCATATGCAATCTAGTCATAGGGTTGTCCATGACAGGAGCTTGCCATGAATTAGAGACAATCTGCTGGAAATCCAAATGTCTTGTCCAGAAATTGAAAAACTTGAAAGGCTCAGGGGGAGACTGCCTAGGGACATTCAGTCTTACCAGAGCTGGACAATGATCCAAAACCTCTGGTGCAAGAAATTCTACAGTGGATCCAGGAAATTGAGTGAGCCAAGATTGTGAAATAAGGACTCTGTCAAGCTTCCTTGAGAGTGAATTATTGCTCGATGTAACAGAGGCCCAGTATAGGGATGATCCAAGAGATCCAAGTCTTGAATACACTTCCTAAAATCCCTCACATCACTACTGGCAATCTGTGAACTAGTAAAATCTAAACTTTTAGAAGGATGAGCCACAATGTTGAAGTCACCAGCCAGTTCCAAAGACAGCTAGCATGCATGTTCAAGCATGAAGAAAGGTGGGACCAAAGCATCCTTCTTTCAATCCCACTATTGCTCCCATAAATGACAATAAGAATGAATTTGTGGACACCATACAGTATGCAACAAGTTATGCTCTGATCAGAGGCAGCCACCAGCTCAACTTTCATCTGTGACTTCCATAATATCCAGATCCTTCCATTCTGTGCAGAATCATAATTGTGCAAGACAGACCATCCAATGAAATGGCTATTTAAATATGCTGCATATTACCATGCTTAACTTTGGTTTCTATTAAGCAACAAATATCTATATTAAGTTTCATATATCTACCAACTACCTCTTTTTGTCTCAGAGGGGAATTTAGCCCTCTGACATTCCAGATCAATAGGTTCATAAAGGTAAGGAAGGTGCGAGACCTCCAGGGGGAACATGAGCTATTTTGACATGTTTAATTTTCCCCTTATCAATAAGACCTTTCTTTCTGCCTTTTAATTGTTTCATCAGATCTGCCACTCCAGCAGCTGCAGCTCTGGGCTTTCTTGGTGAGTGAGCAATAATTGGAGGATCATCATCATGTTCCTTATCCTCCTCAAGGTCCTCAGGCAAATCCTTGTCCTCATTTTCATCAGCAGTCTCAAGAACTGCAAACCTATTGGTTGATCCTGCTGTCTTAGCCATACTCCTCTCAAGTGGTGGAGGAATGATCTTAACAATTTTAGGTTGCTGTCTATCATCAATAATTGGATCCTGTTCAGACTGGTTCTCCAATTGTTGCTTAGGTTTCCACACCTTTGCAACATTAACTGCAGGCTTATGAGGACATGATCTATCAAGATGGCCAAACACTCTGACAATGCGAGCAATGTGGTGGCGTCCATGGAACTTCAACTGAGATGATTCCTATAGATCCATCTTGCAAAATAACTTCTATGGATCGAGGAATTGGCACAGTGGCCTCAATCTCTACAAAAATCTTGGCGTAAGCCAGTCTTTCACAATTAGTTGTGACCCTGTCCATGTATAGAGTGGTCCCTATGGCACTTGCAACAAAGCTTAAACCCCTCTTTGTGAACAATTCCAACGGTATGTTACTCAATTGGAGCCAGACAGGTAGTTTGCTTATGTTAAGTTCTAAAGTTTTCAAGCCTGGCTGTCATTTCCTCACAATTATTGGCTTGTTCTATATGTGCCGTGGTCCAAGCTCCAGAACTCTGTTCTTGTCTTGCTCAGA
Organism: Fremontodendron californicum; assembly: GCA_030761205.1. Classification (NCBI taxonomy): domain Eukaryota; kingdom Viridiplantae; phylum Streptophyta; class Magnoliopsida; order Malvales; family Malvaceae; genus Fremontodendron; species Fremontodendron californicum. The sequence continues at coordinate 27,707,109 of JAULJL010000013.1, forward strand.
TGTGAACTTCAGAATGAAGAGGTTTGCACCAGCAGGTTTCACATCCATCGTTCCCTCCTTCCCCCCCAAAGAATATGCACCAGCCGTTGAAATTGGCTGAAGTTGGAAATCCTACCAATGAATTGGGCCACAAGAGAAACCTGCCATTGTTGAATTCCTTCCGTGAAAACTTCTTCTGGAGGCGTAATCAGTACCTTACCCTTCTCGCGATGAGGTGGGAAGAAGTTCAGAGATTGATCAACCGAAGCTGTGAACAATTTCCTCCAATCCAAACATTGCTCTTCAGTTTTCATGTTAGGAAGGTTAGTTGTAACTGTTTCCTTGCTCATTCCAACTAGCACAGAATCGCAGTTTTCAGTCTGATTTGAGTTGTGGAGATCATTAGCAATGTTTACCCCTCCTTTAGACTGCCATGCCGAGCTAAAACTCGAAAAATTTCCAAACGACATGGATCGAGATCGTGGAATTGGGGTTTTTTGCGATGAAGCCATACGCAAGCTGATTTCAGGAGAAATCTCAAGATTCGTAAAAGAACCAATGAGAACCAAGTAAATCAGAAAAATATTTGTTGAAAAGTAGAAGAATGTGAGAAGAATCAATGATAAATGGTGGGAAAATCGATGGAAAATTGAAAAAGAGCAAGAAAATCCTCAAATCCAGGAAAGTCCAGCTATCTTGAGTTGAGAGAGTTTTCTAACGTAATATGCCCAAATAATTTGTTGCAAGTATAATTCATAGAAAATATTTTTTAAAATTTAATTATAATATATATAAATATTGATATAAAAATAATTTTTTAATATTTATTATATTTCAAGTAATAGAACCAATTTTTGAAATCGACAGATCGAATTTAGACAAGTAGATTTTTTATTATTCGAGTTTGACTCAATCCGACTCAACATATGAAAACCTCTAAATAGCTTCCCTCACATAATAGAGTTTTTTTAACGAGTGTCCTAAGAGCACTCTTTAAGATTAGTTAATATACTATTTATAGTAATAATATTGTATTAAATATAAAAGTTGATAATTTTATTCATCATTTTCAATGCATTGATAAAAAATATTATTATATTTAACAACCTTAAAAAATACCCTTAACCCTTAAATAGCACTAGTTAGCAAAATCTTTATTCATTTTTAATTCTTTGTTTTGTGTTAAAAAAACAAAAGGCAAAAAATAAAAGCGTGAACCGGACGGAACCTTAGTAATAAAATGGAAGCTCGATTTTATTAACTTCACTTCAAATCAAACAATTTTTCATCATTTCTACCAAACATGCAATTAAAAGTAATTAATTTCCATTCACTTTTCTCCTCTCCTTACTTTTCATTCTTAACTTTTCCATCCTTCGAAATCAACCAAAAGTCTAAAGTTAAACACCTAATTTATTAGGGATGATTATATGCCACCAAAAGAAATCCTACATTCTCTCTACTCTTAGATTATGAAATAACTCGTATAGAATGAATGATCATTGGTGATCATCATGGAAATACCATATAAACTACTTTTCTAACGGACTAAAACATTCTTTCTGGTTTCATTACGTTAGCATAATCAAGTGTCACATCTTCATTATCTTTTTCGTAAAATCGATTTATCGAAATGTACAATGCTCATATTTATATATTCAAAGATCGTCGATTTTTTAACCTAAGATTGAAGCACCTACTTACGGTACAAAAGCAGCTAGCTAGCTAGTGATATGAAACTTTCGGCACAAGGAGTTGCTTGATGAAGGATTGCTCCATGGATGCTGCTGGTTTTTGGTCGAAATTATCGCTATATATAGAAAGTAGAAACACAGAGTTGGATGATGATGCATTTTCTTGGACAAATTATTGATATGATGATCAGATATATGCATGCATGTATCAATCAATCTAAGCCAGAATCTTTTTCTTCTTACATAGTTTCATGTCATGGTTTAATCATAATCTATTGAATAACTAATTGTTCTGTAAAAGCAAATAAAAAAGAATATCATAGCTAGCTATAGCTACTAGTAATTAATTAAAAACTACTCTGAAAGAAAATATGACTATGATGATTGTTGAATGACTGAGACCTAATTTAGTATTATTGTTAAAAAAGAAAAAAAAAATTGAGTTGAAAAAATATAGTTTAAAAATTTTAAGGATCTAGTATTGTTGTGAAAAAATGCTGTGATGAATTAAAATATTCAAAAATTTTAGAAATATGAGTATAATAAAATCATTTTATTTTTAAAAAGTTTAGTTGAACTAGAAAAATCACAAATTTTTTACTTCTTGCTTTGAGTTTCCAAGTCATTATTTTAATTTTTTTTATTCGTATAACATCGCTATTGTGATAAAATATAGTTTTTAATCTCAAAAATCGTACCAACAACAATGCTAAATATAATCCGGAATGTTTTGGAGAGGAAATGGAAAGGGAAAAAAAGACCTTCCCTAGAGGCTTGGGGGGAATATAATAGAGATAAGAATCAATAAAAATGTTAAAAGAAAGCAACTTGTACTACTATTTTGGCAATAGAGACTGTTGTTTTGGATATCCAAATCCCAATTGCATCTCCTTTACAAGGAAAAAAAAAAAAAAGGTAGAAAGCTTTTTACAAGCATATATAACCCTGTTGAAGATATATTCTTTTCAAAGAATATGAATCCCTTGAAAAAGAGCTTAGCCATAGATATCATGGCCCCATCTCACATTCTCACCATTAGCTTTTGGTTCTTATTTTTCAATCATTGGAAAGATCAGTTGCAATACTCTAAAGTGAGCTCAAAAACAAAACAAGTAAACACTTAACAAAAGTTCTAAATTAGGAGCAAATTATAGCCATTTGCAAGGAATCAACAATAGTAACATAAAAATTTGCATTAACCAATTTGATAATTAGGAAAGTAGATTTTAGTGAATTAATTCTTGAAAGATTTGTCTCACCATTCAAATATAAATTTAGTAAGAAAAATTAATTAAAATACGATAAAAAAACACAACACGGATATAAATGTGTCAAAATTTATATAACACAAATTATTAACGTATTAAAATTTATATAAATATATAATATTTTAAACACAATTATAACATATAAAAATAATACGAATATGATATAAATACATAAATTACCAATTTTATGAATACATAACTATGCTTTTTGAGCATATAAAGGACAAAAGATGCACAAAAACAAGACAAAAAGAGGAATAAAGGTGGAAGGGCATGATGGAAGGGGAGAGATATGAGTATATTATTTAGGATAGCCAAGCTTTTTGTGATTTATTTACCTAAAGTAGGTTGATATGTAGTTAAAATGTGAGGGAAAGAAGGAAATGCAATCTGTTGAAGCACATTCCCAAAGTGGGAATAAATAAGGTATCCCATATTTTCATAGTAAATCTTAAAAGGAAGCCTAAAGTTTAAAAAAAAATAATAAAGAAAGAAAGAAAGATATACTATATCTTTTGTACTAACGATAAGTAGATAAAGATGGAGAGATGATATTATGAGAATACAAAAATATAATATAAAAATGATACTTTTAATAATACAAAAATAATATAATAAACACAATAAAACATATTTAATACACAAATATTTAAAATTTTGATATATTTAATAATTTATATTATATTATAATAAATAAGGTATTCCATATTTCCATAGTAAATCTTAAAAGGAAGCCTAAAGTTTAAAAAATAATAATAAAGAAAGACAGATATACTATATCTTTGGCTTAATGTAAAAATTGCCTCCTGAACTATATACTCATTCTCATTTTGGTACCTAAAAACTTTTTGGTCCTAACTAAGTATTTATAATATCATTTCGTTACACAAATTACCCCAACTACTAACACCGTTAAAAAAAATAATGACGTGGCTGACTTGGCCAATAATATAACGCCACGTGTATAATAATATCCATGTCAGATTAAATGGGCTGTCATGTATGAAAATTAAATATTTTTTTTTAACTTTTCTTTAATATAATTATCATTTATTTTATTTGTTTTAACAATTATTTATCATTCTTCTTCTTCTTTTTGATTGAGAGTTTTTTACAATAGAAACTTTGGAGGAACAGACGACTTTCAGTCGACTTTCAGAGTCAACAAAAAAATCTTGCTATCTTCTTTTTCTTTACTTATTTAGTGTTGTCCATTTGTAAAAATTGTTGGGCACTCCTTTATTAAAGCTTATTCCGAAAAAAAAAAAAAAAAAAAAAAAAAAAAACCTAAATTTGATCTTTTTTGTTGTTTTTGAATGTCTACCTCAAGCTCAAAATCTGCCAATCCGTTTAAGAGTATATACTTTCATTGCAGTGTGAGGATCTCGAACACTCCTTGGAACAAAGGCAAGAAAATTTATGGATGCTCAAAGTTCAAAGAGGTAATTTCGTTTAGGGTTTTTTGCATTTTATGGAACACTCCTTCGAACACTCATTACTAAACAAAGTTTTTTTTTTTTTTTGCATTTGAGTATTATTTGTTGGTTTAGGGTTTTTTAAACAATAATAGGTATTTGATTTAGGATAATATGGTTAGGGTAATTTCGTTTCATAACTTATAATAGATTAAATTATTAACTTATATGAAAGAAAAATAAAAAAATATGCTAATTTGAATTTAATAACTTAAATCGGATGCTAATTTGGTGTATACATTTTTTTGTAGAATGGTGGGTGTGATTTTTTTCGATGGATTGAAAGAAACGATGATGGGCAGACAGCAAGGTTTCATGAAGGGCATGTGGTAGATGAATTGAAAGTTCAAAATAATAAGTTATTGATTGAAAACATGGACTTGAGGATTGAAAACACAGAACTGAAAAAATCTATCAACATTGATGAAGTGCAAAGGCTAGTGAAAAAAGTTAAGAGTCAAAAAGAAAAAATGAAAGCATACAAGGGGATGGTGGCAAAGAGTCAAAACGATGCATTTCTGTATAAAATTAGCTTGATTGTTTCATGGTTAATGTTCTTGGTGTTTAAATATTTTGTTTAGCAATATTGATGTAAGGCTTAATGCTATCATGAACTTAAACCTTTACTATTATATGAAAATGAATGTATGGCTTAATGCCTTTTATTGTTGTAAATATAAATGGTAATTAGTGTCCTAGTAATGAAATATTAAAATTGATGGCAACAAAATGGAAGAAAACAGAGTATATGATAATCATAATTTTCATCAATGCCAAAATGGCAACAAAAGTTATGATCTACAATAATGTTCATTACACCATCTACAATCAGAAAATACAAACTGATATCATCTGCAATCAGAATTACATCATCTGCAATTCTGATACAAACTGTTACAATCAGAATTACATCTGCAAAATACAAACTGATACAAACTGCAAAAGTTACACAAAAGTTCATCCATTATGTTGATAACAGTAAACATCATCTGCAATCAGAATTACATCCAAAACATACAAACTGATTACATCCAAAAAGTAATACTATTCTAAAAACTGATTACATCCAAAAATTAGACTATTCCAAACACAATTGCCCTCACATCAGCACTACCTCCAAATCTTGAGATTCTTTGACTTTGTAATGTTTGATTTTGATTTTTTTTTTTTGGTTTCATTCCTGCTCTCTTGAGTGCCTACTATGGCCTCAGCATTTGCTAAGTCAAGGCTAGCTGACTCAAGGCTTCTTTTTGATGATTGCTCAGTGGTTTTAGGAATAGAAATCAGCATTTGACCTTTACATCTAGGCTGCAAATTCAACACTCATTTAGAATTAAAAGCAAAAACAAATTAGAGAAAAAAGTAAAAACACAATGTGTGGTAACTTACATTTAGTATTTGCAATTCACTTTTCTCATTAGTGTAGATCCCCATTCCTTGCATTATATATTTCCCTCTTGTTCCAAGTGCACCTATTTCAACAACCTTCTGTTTATCTTTTCTTTTATCCCCTAACTTTGAGTGGTAGAGGTTGGTATGTGAGGAAGCTACTGTTGGGACTAATGTTGGGGCTACTGCTGCTCTTGTTGCTAATGCGGCTGGGATTGTTGCTGGAGCCACTTATGCTGGGGCTGCTCTTCTTGTTGATATTGCTGTTGTTGAGTTGCTGATGGTGGTGCTGCTGCTGCTACTCTTACATATTCTGTAAATATACCAAGATCCTGCAATAGTAAACAACAAACAACTTGTGCACCTTCATTTGAAATTGTGTAAATAAATACTTATAAAACAATACCTTAAATAGGGTTGCCTGTGGTTGGAATGAACCAACTTGTGCAGTTTCATTTACAGTTGAGTCAACTTGAGTACCTTCATTTGAATTTTGCAAAGAAAATGTAAAAAAAAAATGTAAAAATTTGTCAATGTAATAAAACAAGGCAACTGAAATACTGAATTATAGGATAAAAATAACTTACATTTGCATTGTTTATGTTGGGACACTTTCTACAGTTGTGTCCTACTTGGAAACATTTATGACACCTCATCTGCCTTCTCTTCTTGACAATCTTGTCCGATTACTAGTTTCAGCATATTTCATCTTGTTATTGACAATTCTATTCATTACACAGTGCCTAATTTCCTCAAACATAGAAATTATGGACATACACCTAGCTCCTAAAGAGCAGAATTAAAAGCCTCAGCAAAATTATTATCTACAATATCAAAATGGCATCTAGTAGAGAAAAAAGTCTTTGACCAGTGTTTGGGATTTTTTTCCAGAAGGCTTACCAAAGCTGAACTTTTCAAAGCACCCAAAAGTTTTGCATTCTTATTAAAATCTGCCTCTCTTGTTGATTTGCAGCAGGCCCAAAATAAGATTTGCAAATCACAACCCTTGTTCTCTTTCCTCTAGTTAGCAAAGTAATATCTGGCACAAAACCTATGCTCAACATATGACAACAACAATGCTATCTCATCCCTCAAACCCTACATGATCAATAAATAAGTAATCAGTCCACATTGAAAGAAACTTGAAATAAATAAACATGAAAATGAAATAAACAAACCTTTTGCATATCACTCATGATAGTGAATCCCTCACTATCCTTTAATTGAAGATCGCTCTGAAGGTTGTCCAGAAATCATCTCCATGTTTCCTTGTTCTCCACTTCTACCACAACCCAAGCAATATGATAAATTTGATTATTACCATCCCTTCCAACAGCAGCTAAGATCTCACCCTTGAAAGATCCCTTCAAAAAAACAGCCATCCAAACAAAGAATAGGCCTGCAATATTGCTTGAACCCTTCCTTAAGGGCACTAAAACAAACATACAGCCTTCTAAATTTTGGTATCTCGGAAAGAGTGGGCCTTTGAACCATAAGTTCAATAGTAGCATTAGGATCTGCCTTCCTCAAAGCATATGCATAATCAAATAACCTACTGAACTCATACTCTATTCTGCTATTTATCTGTTCCAAAGCCCAAATTCTTGCCCTACTACATGTATTTTTGTTGATTTCAACCTTTAATTTCTCTTTAGCAAGCTTTTGCATCTCAACCAACTTCAGTTTAGGAATGATCCTCAACTTACTAAGAAAATGCCTACCTACAAACTTATAATTTGCACTCTTGTTTAGAAAGGTAATTGAACAGTCATGCTGACTTACCAAGGTCTTAATCTTGAACAACCCATAAGCATTATCCTTTGAAGCATAAACAAGGAATGGACACCCATCTGCGTTACACTTAGCTCTGATCCTATTTTTTTCATTCCTAATAAACTTAAAATCAAATCTTTTGGCTATAGCATAGATTCCCAAGGCATCCTTGAACTGATTAGGACCTTCAAAAATCATTCCAAGTTCAAATCTAGGCACTGGACTTGAGACGTCAAAGAACATCTTCTTGCTTTTCTTACAAATTAGCTCACCAGACTCACTCTCATAACTACCTATATTAGAAGAATCTAGGTAGTCAATGTCCTTCCCACTATCATCATTGTTTTCTTCCTCTACAGCTTTCTTTTTCTTCTTAATTTCACTTACAATACCTTCAAAGTTAATTTCTGGTTGGACATCTTTTGTTGTAAAACTTTTCTTTCTTTTTTTTTCTCTCTAAATTCTTTATATTGTTCCTTTATTCCTTTTATCTCCTCATCCTCTGAGATCTAGTTGTCCTCCACCAAGTCTTTTGTATCACTATTTTCTGAGACAACCACATTGGTATCTTGTTCTAAATCATCCATAACCACATCTTCTCTATCATTCTTGATACCTTGGGACCCACCAACATTGTCCTCATTAAGGTTATGTTTGGTTCAATGTAATGGGAATACAATGCAGCCCATATTCAGTGGGCCCATATCATTCAAATGTTTGGTTAAAATTTTTACTGAATGAGACATGAATGCATTCCTCTTTTATTACAGGACTGTGCTGAATAGCCATTCAGCCCCTCCCCCTCTGAATTGGCTACTCAACCAGTCCCGTAATAGAAAGAAAATTTATTTTGTCCAAATTATCCCTCTCTAATGCCAAACCTTTCATCGCCATCTTTTTTTTTTTTTTTACCAAAACAAAACAATTCAAGCCAATTCAGATCAAAAGAATCGGATTCCAACGAAATTCGATTTTTCTCATAGAGGATCAAAATCAAGTCCTCAAAACTATTAATTCAATATAATTGCTTTTTCCTTTCTTTTTTTTTTGGTATTTTGAAAGTTTTGGTATTCTGATGATCGAATAGATTACGTCAAAGATAAGATTTGAGGATACTAACAATAAATCAAGATAGGAAGAAACAAAAGCTGGGTTGTTTGTGTTTTTCTCATATTCTTGTAAAAAAGATTAACTTTTCCTGGAAAATACCTTGAATTTTCTGGAGAAGAAAACTTAACTATAAACGAAACTGGAAAACCCCACCCAAATTTATAAAAAAAAAAATTAACCAAATTGGTAGACAGACAATAAGAAAACAATTGGGTTTTTTTCTTCTTTGGTTTCGTTTGCTATAGCTAATACCAAGCATTTGTCCTTCTGGCCGGTGTTGGTGCGCACGACCTCAAGCTCGTCGGGCTTTCAAAGAGAAAAAGAAGTTTTAGAGAGAGAATTTGGGGTTTATAGAAGAAAAGAGGCTCTGGAGAGAAAGGACAAGTTAGAGAAAAGTGAGGAAAATAAAATAAAAAATTAATATTGACTTTATACAAAAAAAAAAAAACAATATATAAAACTATTTTAAATATAAATTTTTAAATAATTTTAAATATTATTTTTAATTAAATATTTAAAAGTTATTATTTTTTATTTATTTATTTTTATGATTTATTATTAAATTTTGTATATTTTTTATAATTTATATTCTAATATATAATATAATTTTAAGAGATTAATATAATAATTTTAGTTTTTATTAAATAAAAATATTATTATTTATGTTAAGGATAAAATAGTCTTTTGTGTCTATTAATTACTTATTGCTTAACATCATTTTAACCAACCAAACAAAATAATAGGATTCTCACTCTATTCTATTCAACCAACCAAACTATGTAATACTTATTACAACTCCATTACATTCCTCCTTTATTCCATTCCCTTTCTATTCTATTTCCTTTCTATTCCATTCCAGCGAACTGTAAAAGTATTTGGTCCACCAACTCTTGATCCCTCATTACTGCCACCTTTCCCATGTGGTGCCCCTATATCATTTTCCACACAAGACAGTAATGGGACAACATCTACTAATTCTGGTGTGCTAACACCATGTTCAACATAAATATGTATAGCTCCTACACTTGTCATATTTTATCATAGATATGAATGATGCATTATCATAATATTCCCTAAGACCATCCTCTAAAACATGTCCAGGTTCACAATAGGAAAATAATTGACAGAAGCATACCCAGCTTCTTCAACCATCTCACACAGTAGTCCATATGACAAAAAATCGGGATCAATCACCCATTCATGCACATGCCCACCCACGTAGGCTAAAGTAGGACTTCTTCTTAAATTACCACCCAAATGTATAAATATTGAATGCTTTAACCAAGTCATAATATTATTCTGCACCAGCACCAAATATTATATATTGTTGTTGTAACCCTAATTCACATTACTATTGTTGCAAAAACAAAGACAAAAATAATGTAAAATGAGACCATAAACAATACAACATCACCATATAATATTATATTTATTGTTGTTGTAACCCTAATTTTGTACATAGCAACATCACAATACCCAACAAAATCTATGGCCACCATACAATCTCTAATTCACACTATAACATCACCCTTTAAAATAGTCAAATTCTTGGAATACTCAGATATATAAAGCACAAGGCATACAAAATTAAATAATAAAATATAAAACCATTAATAGCACCACAAACCCTAACCACCATAAATCCAAATACTTTTTTCATTCAAGTTTGTACTATAACATTTATATTGTTTTTGGCTCTAAGCATTTCGTATATCATGGCGCCTCTTTTAAGATGATGTAACAGTGTCTAATTAAAGACCAAATAGTTAGGCTTTTCTCACATATTTATTAATTGTACAATCATTTAGATGATAAAATTTGTTAATTATAGACCTCAATATAATTTGTCAATTTCAGAAATCAAGCATAATTTCATATCGATTTTAATGACTGCAAAACTTATAAGATTGTTAGCAGATCAAAATCAAGCATCCATAACACAGAGGAGGATAAAAGGCCCTAACATTTTGAATAGTCAAATTCTGTCAAAGCTTCGACCTTTGAAGCCCTTTTCTCCCACTGCACTGTCACTCCACCATCGAATCTGAAGGCTGACAAACCAGAGAATAAAATCAACATTTGAAACTCTGAATATGGGTTTCAAATTTTTTGAATACTTTTTGTAATCCAAAGCTTTTTAGGTTATTTGAAATGAAATAAATTTTTATTTAAAAAATAGAAACTATGAAAATGAGAAAACAAAGTACCTGATAATCGATAGGTTTTTTACATATCAAAAAACCCTAAACCTGGTAATCGATAAGTTTTTGAAAGATCAAAGATTCGAAAACCTGATAATCGATAAGTTTTTGACAGATCAAAGATTTGAAACTAAAGATTCTCAGAAACAATGTTTTTTTTCTTCAAATTAAAAATCAAAGTCTGAGGAAAACCAAAGATTCTCACAAACGAAAAGTTTTTTTTTTCCAAAATGGAAGAAGAAGATTAACTGATAATCAGTTCAACGTTTTTGAGTTTTCGATAAACAATTTTGATAAACGAAAATTATTAAATGAATATTTCAAACGCTTTTTGATATTTCAAAAGTTTTTTTTTAAGGAAACTAACAAGTTTATGAAATGATTAATTATATTAAAGAAAATTAAAAAAAAAAGATATTTAATTTTCATACATGGCAGCTCATTTAATCTGACATGGATATTATTATACACGTGGTGTTATATTATTGGCCAAGTTAGCCAAGTCATTTTTTTTTTAGCGGTGTTAGTAGTTGGAGTAATTTGTGTAACGGAATGATACTATAAGTACTTAATTAAGACCAAAAATTTTTTAGATACCAAAATAAAAATGGGTGTATAGTTCAGGAGATAATTTTTACATTAAACCTATATCTTTTATACTAACAATAAGTAGATAAGGATAGGGAGATGATATTATGAGAATACAAAAATATGATAAAAAATGATACATTTAATAATACAAAAATAATATAATAAACACAATAAGACATTTAATACATAAATATTTAAAATTTTGATATATTTAATAATTTATATTATATTTATTCGATTGACAAAAAAAATAAAACACATCACATATACACAATTTTTTGGTTAATTGATTTTCAAACAAGGGGAAGGTATATCATGGAGAAAGCAAGCAATTCAACATCTTTAATGCTCATCACCAATCATATGAAAACACGATACAAATATACGAATTAAATCTACGTCTAGTACTACTATTAAGCAAGGGGTATTTGTATGTGCCTTTTGAAGTATTCTTACTTAACAATTAAACCTGAAATAAGATATGAGCTGCTGCTTTCTACAAATTGAAGTGGTATATAATCTATGCCTATCATCATATAAATTTATGGAAACATGAGTACATGACATAGAAAAGTTTACACATAAGCTGTGTTTAAGAACAGATATCAGAAAGCTTTGTACAATGCATAAGTTCCATTACTTCATCCATAGTTTTTTCTAAGTACATAAAAGCCAAGCCAACCTAATCATCAAAACATCTCACAAAAGATGATATGCTTGCTGGCTACAGGTGTTCCACACTAGCAAAGTATAATATTCTACAATCGAGAACCACCCAAAATCCTACCACATTTTTTCAACTTCACTGCATCAAAACCCTAAAAATTCCTAAAAATGCAAACTAAACATCCTTTCATGAAAAGCTAAAATATAGAAGTCCAACCAGCCATCCCAGAAGAGAGTTCAAGCAAACCTAGGTATTGCCCTGCAAACCAAAGGATTCTTCATCTCCATGGAGAGTTTCAAATGTTCAGTCAAGTCCACATCTCCATCCTCAGAAGGAATAACCCATTTGAAACCTTGAAGTAACTGAGCCAACCAGAGATGAACAGTGGCCAAACCCATGGCTTTCCCCGGGCAAACCCTTCGACCAGAACCAAAAGGAGCCAACCTAAGATCAGACCCCATAATGCTCACATCTTCTTCAATAAAACGCTCTGGCTTGAACTTTTCTGGATCTGCCCAAACTTTTTCATCATGAGTGATTGCCCACATGTTCACCATTGCTGTTGTGCCTGCTGGAATAAAATTATCACCAACGTTTACATCATGGATGGCAAGGCGAGCCCATGAGAGAAGTGGCCCTGGTGGATGAACCCTAAGAGTCTCCTTCACAATGGCTTGAACATAAGGCAGATTAGGAATATCAGAATCGGACATTTGCTTGGAGTTTCCAACAACAGCATCAATCTCAGCTTGAGCCTTGGCTTGGATTTCTGGGTGTAAAACCATCCTCGCTAGAATCCATTCTAACAGGATTGCCACAGTATCAGTGCCCCTGAATATCATCTCCTGCAAAACCATGCAAAAAAAAAAAAATTTGTCGAATAGATGAAGCATGCAACAAAATAAAACAGAAAATTTTAAGATGTTAAAAGTTAATATATATATATATATATATATATATATATATATAGTGTGAGGAATACCCATAAAACAGCAATCATATCGGAGTCGTTGAGTTTCTCATGTTTCTCTAAAGCAAGTAATACATCAACAAAGTCCACAACTTTATTAGCATTATCTTCTAAGCCACCACCATTAATCCTTTTCAGCGCATGCTCTTCTATGATCTTCCCGACGAACACATTAACTTTCGAAACCAAATTCCTACATCTTTTCCTTACTCCTTGCAAATCAAGCCAGCACAGAAGAGGAAAATGATCACTCCAATTGAATATTCCTAACAACTTGTATCCTTCACTCACAAGCTCTTCAAGTTCTAATCCTTCTCCAGTTTTCTCGAAATCATATTTTTTACCAAACACAGTCGCCATCACAGTGTTCAACGACCCGAAATGAAGCACTTTTCTTATCAAAACTTCACCTTTTGCTTCCATCAAAACCTTTATCTCTTCCACCATCTTGACCCCAATCTCACGCCTAAATCCTTCAAACCCAGCAATTTTCTTAGGACTAAATAAATGGGTAGCTGAGATTCGCCTCAAATCCCTCCAATACTCACCATAAGGAGCAAATCCCATTGCCCTGTGAAACAAAAGCTCATAAGCTGACTCCTTCACTGGCCTATCAGCAAAAGCTGAATTGTTGAGAATATCCCTTGCAGTTTCAGGGTCACTGGAAATGATAAACCGAGTGAATCCCACAGAGAATGCCATCAACTTTACTGCGTTAAAGGTTTTAGCAAGTTTAGCTAGGACTCGGTGAGGAGTGGAGCCAGTGAACACAGTGAGTAACCCGATGAGTGGGAACCCAAGAGGACCAGGGATTGCAAAACTCGCCTTGGACCTGAAACGAGACCATGCAATCCCACCTGGAGAAAGCCACAAAGCAATGATTCCAACCAAAACAACAGCCCACAGAAATGCTTCAAAGCTTAACAAAGGAGATCGAAACAACAGAAAACCATAATCCAGAGACATTTTGGACACTTCCTTTAAGATGGGTATTCAACAAAAAAGATTTTGTCAAATGGAGAAGCAGTTTTTTGGCTTACAGGGAATATAATAGAACAGAAAGAATGAAAATGGAGGGATGCTTGGAAAGCGCAAGAGACAAGGAGTTGATGAGAACAGAAGAAGTGATTAAATAGAAAAGTGGGATCGGCAAGAGAAAAACTTTTAATTTAACCATGGTAGAAAAACTAAACCTGGTTAAAAAAAGGAAAATGTTACCTGACAGTCCGTAACTTCACAGAGAAATTACAGACAAATCTCGTCCATTAGTTTTAAAGGATTGAAACTAGTTACAATCTAAATCGGTTTCAATATTTTTTTCTTTTTTTATTTTATTTTGTGGATCATTTAATACATACGAATTCATGACTTAGTAGGCATCTTACTGCTGTTTATATTTAATAATAATTTAAATTTAATTATATTTAAATTTAATTATTTTATATTTAATAATAATTTAAAATTTATTTATTTTTTTATTTGTTTAGATTTATTTGTTTATTATTTATGAACATATTTTTAATTGTTCGAGAACATATTTGATTATATATTCATGAATATGTTTATTTAATGTTCGTGAACAAATTTATTTAATTTAAATGATCGAACACGAACATACTCAATTCTAAACGAACAGAACTTGAACACAATTTTAAAAATTTTAACAAACACGAACACGAATCAAATACAAATAAAATCAAAAATAAATAAACGAACATAAATAAAAATTTATTCATTCAAACCCGATTCATTTAATTTTTAATGACTACGTAGAAATAGAAAGAAAAGTGCACTCCTTGACACACACAAAAAAAAAAAAAAAACAATAAAAGTTAGGTTAATGGAACCGGCTATCAAGTAGTCATTTTGAATGATATTTTTATGCTGGTGATATTGATTCGTGATTCATTTAAAAAATTACGGACGATCAGCTAAGTAATACCTGTTAAAAAAATATATGAAGATTTTTGCATTACTTTCTCTGTAATGATTGTAGTACAAAAATATATTTTGGCAACAGTTTCAAGCATTTAATAATAATTAGATTATGCCACATTGGTTCAATGAAAAAAATATTATATAAATTATATATAAACAGTTTTTAAAAAAATTATATAATTTTTTAAAGAAATTGTACATATTTTTTTTTTAGAGAATGTAGTTTTTAAATTAGTAATATTTTTTTAAGGGAATGTTAATTTTTAAGGGTGTAGTAATTTTTTTTAAAAAAATGGATAATTTAAAAATATATTTATTAAAAATTAAAAAACATAAACCCCCTTATAATATTATTACTGAATTTATTAAATATTTAATTTTTTAATAAAAAGAGTGACCGAGTTGGTGTCACTTGAATTAGTGACACCAACTCAATCATTTTTTTTATATAGTACTAAAATTTTTTACACTCACAATGTGAGTTAAATTATATTTTTTAAAATATAATAAATTGTGTTTTAAAAAAATTATATATAAAAAAAATGGATAATTTTTTAAGTGGATAATTTTTTAGAAAATGAATAATTTTTTTAAAAGTAATTAGATTTTTTTAATAAAAAATTATTATATAAAATATTAAAATATATATTTTTATTTAATTTTTTATTTTTTAATATTTAATAATTTTTTGATATTTTTAATAATTAAATTGATATTATTTGATTAAATGACATCAAGTCAAGTATTCACTTTAATAATATTATAGATAAATATAGAAATCCATTTCGGTATCGAATCAGTCTTTTTCTAATTGATTCGCTACTTTTGGGAGCAAAATCTAAAGCGACGTAAGTTGCTTTTGGTACGTAATGTTGATAGTAGTGTCATGATCAAACTTGTGATAAGATAAAATCTTAGCCGTGTAATTTTGGTGATTTTGTCAAAAGATGATGATGGAGATGTACTGGAACAAATGTGTTGCAGCAGCCAGCATGACTGTAGGAAAGAGTAGGCCATTAGGGGCTAAGGAAGTAAAGAGTCTCTAACGTGGCTGTGCTTAATGATATCATCCTCAATAGATTGATTTCCTGATTATTTCTAACTAGTAATTAGCAATCAAAGCCAGTTCTTAGGCAGGAACTGATCTTAAATTCTAAACGATAGGATGGGTCCAATAATAATCATAAAGCAACTGATAATGGAAGGTCGAAGAAATGGTAAAATTCCATTTTGGTTGAATGGTTGCATAATCATTTCTTCTATGAACTAGTTTTAAAAATCAGTCAGCAGCATTTCAATATAATAAAAATGGAGGATTAGATATTAATAACCTCTTTAACAATATTTGATTCAGTGATTACAGAATCTAGACTCCCAAACTCAAATACCCACAAATTCTATATATATATATTTTTTTTCCGTTAAACTGTGAAACTCATCATATTTGAAGGTAAAGTAAACCAATAAAAAGAAATGTTTACTAACGACTTATAATGACTAGGAATCCACAGTCATTTGGTCTCTTTTACCCCTTCCTCTCGTCAAGAAAACCAGCACTAGAATCTTGAATAGTGATTTGGGAAGTTATTTAGTAGATATTTTATGGTTAAAATAATAAAAAAAAATCTTTATATTTTATTATTTTATTTTATGAAGAAAGTTGTAGTTAAAGGTAGACGAACGGTTCGATATTGGTTTATCAAATTAAATAAATGATTATAAATATAATTTAATATTTATTTATTAAATGAATCAAACTCGAATAAGGTATATTCAGTTTATTTATGTTCATGAACAAACTCGTTTATGAATCATTTAAAATTTGTATAATAGATTATTTAAAATTCGTTTATTGTTCGATTATAATATAATTAATAATATTTTTATTTTATTTACTTATAATATAATTAATGTTATTTGTTTTTTATTATTTTATATTTAATAATAACTTTAATTTAATAATATTTATGTTTTATTGTTTATATTTAATATAACTTAAATTTAATTATATTTGTATTTTATTATTTTATATTTAATAATAACTTAAAATTGATTCTTTATTTGTTTGTTTGTTTAGTGTTCATGAACATATGTTTAATTGTTCGCAAACATATTCGATTATATATTCATGAATGTGTTCATTTAATGTTAGCGAATAAGTTCATTTAATTTAAATGAACGAACATGAACACATTTAATTTTAAACGAACAGAGCTCGAACACAATTTTAAAATTTTTAACGAACATGAACTGAATACAAACAAACTCAAAAATAAATAAACAAACACGAACAAAGGTCTGTTTATTCAAGCCCTTAGTCAGGGATAGGGAAAGGGATTTCCAATATTGAGATTCAAACTCTAAATGTGTTGTATGTCACATTTTAAAGATAATTGCATGAACAAATTTAACTATTTTTCGAGTTTAACTTTTATACTTTTATTGCACTCAATAAAATTTTAATCTTAATTTTTTACTCACTAATTTTTAATTTTTCTCAAATAAACCTTAACATAAATCAATTTTCCGATTCAAATAAAAACTTATTTAAATTTAAATCAAATGATAATGCGTTATTTAAGTATAATAAAAATCTAAAATTTATTTAAAATATGAAATAATTTAAGTGTTTTTTTAAAATTTAACCATATTTTATCATAATTTAAATTCAAATTTCAAATCATCATATTGTCTAAGATACGATTACATTCTTCATTCTCCCAACTTCACCCAAATGAAAACATGGTTACAATAGTTGTCATGCCATTAGTAGTAGAAGCAGTAAATGAAGTAATAAACACAGCTTCTAAAACATAGAGATTATGCTTTGAATAAATGATCATTTTTCTTCTATATATTATATTGTATAGTACCCTCTACATGATATGTTTTTGACCAAAATTAGCCTAAACTATAACATTTTCATTGCCCTATTTTAATTTGGAAAAAGAAAAGAAACTGTTATTCTAAAATGCAATCTAATATAACATACATATAAAATGAATTATACAAATTATTTTAGTGCTGACACGTGTTCATTGTTTTGATGCCGACATTTTTTTTTTTTTCAAAAAGGAAAGAAAGAAAACAAAGGAAATTAAGAAAGGAAAGAGAAGAGAAGAGAAGCAAGAAAAAAAAGACAAAAAAAAAGAAAAGAAAAATAAAAAATGGTGTTGACATGTGTCATTTTTTTTCAGGTGGAAAAGAAAAAGGAGGAAAAAGAAAAAAAATTGTGTGTTCATTTTTTTTTTATAAATATTATAGATTTTTATATATTAATAATTATTTTTATGTATATTTTGACACGTTCGTATATTCATGTATGTTCATGTTATTTTTTGTGTTGTCAACTAGGTTAATGGCTTGGAAGTTGGAACTTGGGACTGAGACTGAGACTGCCCAATTGATAGTTTCCTACAATGATTTTTTCTTGTCTTTATATCTATAATAAGTGAATAAGAAATTGGATTAAATTAAAAATCGGTAACCTATTCAATTCGATATTTATATTTAAAATTAAAATTTTTTAAATGGGTGAAAAACTGATTTAAATGAATAAATTGATAAAAAATCATTTTTTTTATTTTTTATTTTCGTAAGTTATAAAATTTAAACTTTTTAACTTCTTTGATATTATATTTAAAATCAATTTTTTTAAAATTGGCGAAAAATCGGTTTAGTTGGATAAATTGATAAAAAAAATTATTTTTTAATTTTTATAAGTGATAAAATTTAAACTCTTAACTTTTTTATTTTATATTAAAAATCATACCACTAAATCAAATACATATTTTTATTAATTATTTGCTATATTTATTAATTATTTAATATTAAAATTGTTATTTTTTATATATTTAAAAGTATATTGATCAAAGTAGTCAGTACCGTACCGGTGGACGTACCGTTTTTATTTTGGTACTTATATGTACCAGTACCGATGAGTTTCGACGTACCGTTTTGGATTTATCGATATTTTTTAAATATTTTTTTATATATTTATATATAGTCTATTTTTTAAGTTTTTTAATAAAATATATATTATATACACATGCAAATATATATATATTTTTATGCAAAGATAAATATTTAATATTTAGAATTTAAAAACATCAAATAAGTAAAATAAATATTAAAATATTAAAAAATATATAGTAAATTATAATTAATTATGTTTAATAGCTTAATTTAATGAATATATTTTATTTTTAAATATAATTATGAAAAAAATAAAAATGATCATTAATATTGAAATTGGTTTAAAAAATCAAATAAGTAACTTTGTTTATAAAAAAAAAAAATTTAAAAATCAAAATTTTATACCAACCATTATGGGTCGGTACGTACCGACACTAACCAGTACTGACCGGTACAAGTTGATACGACCGGTACGGGCCGGTAGAAAAATCGAAACGATACGAGATTGGTACCGTTTCGATTACCTTAAAAACAACATGTACCGACCAGTACGACCTGTACCGACCACATTGATTTTGATCAAACCAGTCGATCCAATTGAATAAACCAAAAATAAAAATCTAACCGATTTGATTTCCTATACGAATTTTTTAACTTTGTGACCTGCTGCCTGCTGGTTGATTATGTTGAATCTTTTCCCTATTCCCAAGTAAATTTGTAAAAAAAAAAGAATAAGGGGAAGTTCCGAAGTTGTCCCAAGCCCTATCCCTCCATTCTCTAACAACAATTAGCAAAGCTGAAACTGGTATAAATTGTAACCTAGTCCTTTTGTTTTAAGTACTTACAAGACAGAATTAAATGAAAATGATGCACATGGCTATTCAAACCTAGGGGTGTAAACGAGACACCTGTGCTCGCAAGCT
This sequence comes from Fremontodendron californicum, assembly GCA_030761205.1. NCBI lineage: Eukaryota > Viridiplantae > Streptophyta > Magnoliopsida > Malvales > Malvaceae > Fremontodendron > Fremontodendron californicum. The sequence goes on from JAULJL010000013.1 coordinate 27,727,002, forward strand.
ACTCGAGTTCGACTCGAAAAAAACTCGAATTCGATTCGGTCATTATCGAGCCGAGCTCGAGCAGCTCGAGCTATCGAGCGAGCCGAGTTCGAGTATCTTAATACCCGATTCGAGCAGCTCGCGAGCCTAATCGAGCTTTTTTTATTTATAATATTTTTATTATAATTTACTATTTTACCCTTAATATATATATACATACTTAAAAACCCTTAATTCGAGCTCGAGCTCGAGTATATAAACGAGCCTAATCGAGTCGAGCTCGAATAGTTCGATTTTATCTCGAGCCGAGCTCGAGCTTAAAAAATGATACTCGATCGAGCTCGAACCGAGTTTCGAGCCTCGAGTTTCGAATCGAGCTCGAGCTCGAGCTTCACAGTATTCGAGCTTGGCTCGGCTCGATTACAGCCCTATTCAAACCTATTCAAAGTTAGTCTGAATGTCAAGAAACCCTAAGGATTTAAGCACCAAGAACTGGGCTTGTGCATATGCATCTAAATATTGCAGAGCATCAAAACTATTACAGCAAAGCTGTTTTTTCTCGAGAGCAATCAATCCAAGTGTCAAATTTTATATAGCATTAAAGTATTATATAGATTTGATACGTTAATAATTCAACACAACATGACATGAATACGCGGATTTTCAGATGTGATTAAACCTAAGAATCAACAAAAATGAGAAAGATGTTCCCTTGGAATCAAGCATGGTACATAATACATTAGTACTACAATTAGCTCTCTCTCAAAATGGACCATGGCATCTATTGCACTGCCTGAATTTGTCAGCCGGTGAAACTCATTCTCAAACAGCTGCAGCTTCGGAATTTTGAGAAGAAATGTGAATAACAACAAGGATTCTGCATTCTGATGCCATTGGAATTGAAAACCTGTGATGCAGATTAGCTAACCAGAAGACGGCTGGCCATCGTCTTGTCGAATTTATCACCACCATAGGCACTCTCAACAGAGAAGGAAATCCTGTATTACACTGGCAAAAACCCTTGAATCCAGCAAGCATCAATGCACAATATCAACTAACGTAAGATGGTACATTAATTACTACACTTCCTGCAGATGCCTGGTTGGCTGCACGATTACTTCCAAAATTCTTACGATTCGACTCCCTCGCAATTCTTGATCCGAACTAACCAAACCAAATCAAAAGAACTTTATCAATTTAAAATCAAATTAGACGAAACATATAATCTCAAATATCAAGCAACTCGTTTTATCAAGAAGGCATTGTTTTAACACAAAAGAACTCATTTCTTAATCAATTTTTATGCAAAAGATATATTCCAAATAGCAGAGCCCTGTAAACAGCAGTCCTCTTTTAACAAGAAGAATGATATAATGTTCTTGTAAAGTTTAATGTTATACAGAAAAACATAAAATAACCCAAAAAGAAAAATCATATGGAAAACAAAACTAAAAAGAAAGAACATGGACCTGAATTGCTCTCTTGGGAAGAATTGCAGCATTATGCAAACCAAGCATTTGAGCAACCTTCACAAAACAAGATAAAAGAAACAGTATTATGTATGATCAGTTTTAACCTTGACACTAAAACTGTGCAGTACAAAAACAATCAAGCATCAATTGACTTAAAACACATTGAATTAGAAAAGAAGAAAATCAAAACCTTATGACAAAACAAGAAATTAAAAACAAATGTAAAACAAAAGAAACACTTTCGGTGAATCGAATGTGAAAAAGAAATATGCTGACCTCCCTAAGAATCTTCTTATCACCTTTTCCACTTGGTTGATCAAGATCAGCAACCTCCCAAAGAGGAATATCCAAAAGTGTCCTAATAACATCTTCATCTAAGAAAGGAAATCTAGCCTAGTAAAGAAACATAATAAAGAGTTCAGATGAAATGCAATAGCCAGCAGCAAGACTAAGAGAAAAAACCATTAGCACTACCTCCTTTCCACTATCAGCGATACATCTATCATCTCTTCCTAGATTTCTTTTCCAAATTCTCTGCATGTCCAATTTCATTTCCTCATGTAGCCCGAGCCAACTATTGACAGAGAATCAAGCAATTTCCTTTAATATGTAAAGACAGACAGACAGACGACCAAATGATCTATTTAGAGATTAATATAATGCCATCATTATATTTTCCATCCACAACAGAAACAGACCTTTCATGCCTATACTTTGTTCTGTGCCTACCATATCCAGCACATTGCTCATCAGCACCAGAACCAACAAGCAGAATTCTGGCCCTGGATGTGTAATTAACATGTTTATCTTCATCAATCCCATTATTACTTTCTTCACACATCCAACCTTCTCCACGAGCAGCAAGCCACAAAGCTATTCCTATATTCAGGTCCTGAAAGTTAAATGCAAAATGAGGTTCCGTCTGTTAGGAAAATTGTACCAAGAGATCTTTATACCTGATATAAGAAGGCGTTCAAAAGCATCGTATTCCATTTTCGCTGAAAATTCTACATTATGTTTTTATATAGAACAACAGAAGAATGCTGGATAGTTAAGTGCTTCTATGGAAGCTAGCAGTCAATAGGATCATGGAATAAAATGGGTACCATGTAGGTATTTGCAGGATTAATGAGTGACAAGACATGCTTTGTTTCCCTGGTCAACTTTGACAAATCAGCATCAATATAAACAAGTCTCCACCTGTATTCCCAACAGATTTGCATTTACATAAGGAACAAAATTAAAATTTTGATGCTTAGATAAACATCTTTTGTCATGACAGACATCAGTTTCAACTTTCAAGAAAGCCAAACATTGAACCTTCTTAAAGGTGCAACCCTTCTAAGTTCCTTTACTCCTGCTTTTGCGCTGATTCTATCAGGAGCAGACTCACCATCAAAGCTCACATTAAGGAGATCAATATCATCTGCCAAGAGACATCGGAATAGACAATCACCTCAGATAAAGGACTGATTGATATATTTCAGTTTATTTAAAGAAAATAATTACGTTTCAGCTCCACAAGAGAGGTAGTTTGCATCCCATATCTCACTATTAAACTCCTTCAAACGCTCTTTTGTGTTTAACAAAGGTGAAGGGGTAGAGTTGTGAATAACCCCACCTTAAGTGTCACACTCAAAGGTCCATGTCAACACTAACCGACATTGCACAAGTTTGTTTGTAGTACATGAAAGACCACTAAAATTTATTGCATCACGAAAATTTCCTCATAAGAAATATGATTTAATTAGTACTAAATGATAAATAGGTTCTATCCCTTGAATAACAGATTATATATTTGCCGGCTAGATTTCTGGGACACGTGGATGAATTCCAAATTGACAATTTTATACTCTCTCTGACTGGGTAAACTGTCATTTTGTTGACTTCCCATGCCATTTAAGGAGTCAAAAAAGATAAGGACAATAAGCAAAATTTAAGTGTTAAAAGAGTTGTTCTATCACATTTTCTTTGTTAAGTATGAGAAAAGGGCAAAAAGAAAAAGTGGGTGTTAAACTCTTTTCAATTTTCCAAAGTGAAGTTTTGAACGATACAAAATGTGAATGGGATAGAGTAATAAATAAATAAATTACTAGAGATATAGTTTCCAACAAGTTAAATTACAAGAAATAAATATATAAATATATACATATATAAATAGATAGATAGCAATACTTACAATTAGGATCTAGGCATTCATCCAATAATGCAGCAATAATCATAGAATCTAATCCACCAGAAAAGAGAACAGCCACAGGAACAGTTGCTTTTTGTCTAGCACCGAATTTAACAGCCTATGCATCCATTTATGCAAACAATTTAACAAATTTGAAATAGAATTACAGCTCTAACCACTAACATGAAGTCTATTCAAGATTTAACGAGTCAAATTACGTTCCTAATGAGTCATAATCATACAAAAGGATCACCCTAGTAAAAGTTAGCATGATAAGACCAGATAAACAGATTAATTTTGAAATTGCATGATAAGAATATCTGATATTTCATTGACCAATAAAGAAGGGATAAATGCTCAATTTAGGACTAAACATTTACGGCATTGCTCACATCAGAATTAAACTTATTATTTGTTACAATCAGGACTTGACTTTTTCGACATTGTTCAAATTAGGATAAATTTGGACAGAAAGGGATGTGTGTAGGTATAATTCCCGTTTAATAGCGTGCACTTAAAAATGGAGCTGACATGTCTTATGTTGGCCAAATGGCTTTAACACATGGCATAACATTTTTTTCTTGCCTGTTGTTTCATTTTATTTCTTCTCTCTTTCAGGAAAAAAAATTCCTAGATCTAGAGAACTATGAATCTTGATACACCAATTCAAGTTTTTCGACCTAGAGCTTGGTTTATCGGTTCATTTTTTTTTTCCATTAATAAAACTAAAAAATAGAGAAAAAAACCAGGAAAAGCGAGTGAAAGAAGAATGCCTTGAGGCAGTCCCCCGATTGAAAGAAACCCATCATACCTGCTTCCATTCTCACCATGCTAAACAATCATTTCATCCAAAAATCTCAACTCAGATACCATAGATTCCTTCCTTCACCTTAAGCACCACCATTTCACCATAATCATCACTTTCCTAAAACACTAACCCAGTAGCAATTTAGAAGCACCAAAACCATACATTTTAAACCCCAAAATCAGCCACAATTCAAATGATAAAAAACCAAATCAAGAAAAAGCCCAAAAGCAAAATACAGAAATTTCAACAAAAAATCTCCAATAAATCACCAGCTTGAGATCTTGAATGTGAGACTTACATAGGCTTTCGGGAAATAGAAGAGAGAAAAGGAAAAGAAGTTGAAAGAAGGATAGACTTCTGATGCAGGGTAGGATCTAGAACAGTAAACAAACTAAGAAAAGTAGGCTGTTTGATCGAATAGGACACTAGGTTTAGGTTCAAATCTGCTAAACCTTTATTTGAAAGAGTTAAAACTCTGAAAATAACAATCATAAAGCTGTCGGCTGCTACCCTAAATTGGGGTATTTATAATAACCCTAATTATTAAAAGTCACATGCCTATCACATGACCTAAATAAATACTTAAAAGCATAAGACTTCTACTTAAATATAATAACTAAATAAGATAGGCAATAACTAAATAAAATAAGCATAGTAAAATAATCCTAAGTCTATGCTCCCGCATCAGTCTCCCCAGGTTAAAAGATAGCTGAATCTGTTGAATAAGCTTTTGGTTACTTCTGCATAAACTTCAAGATCAATATTCCCATGTCCCAATTCCTTGGTCATCCTGAGGATGTAATCCCGCAGAAGCATGCTCACAACTGGTTTCCATACTAGTGAAACCATCAGTCAACTCTTGGTGGTTATCTTGATGTATGTTTTCCATATGAGTAGCCTCGCCATTAACACTAGATGATGGCAGCATAGACTCTGGTTGAAAGGCTGGCTTTGCTGTCCATAAACTTGAGTTGTCATCACGAGTGTATATCTGTAGGGTTGCATACCATTCATGGCGATCAACCGTGACCAAGACAGACTTTCTCCGATGACGATCCATGTAGCTTTTATATTCTAAAGGCGCCCGAGCACCCCAAGACAGCTTAGATAGAACATAGATTAAATCCTCAAGTTTTGATATCTCCTCACCAGCTAACGTCTTAATGATGGCATGTCGAGGAACTCTAGCTCTAAATTTCTGTTTCCAACGTGGTCTTGTAAATATCTTAGAACCCGCCAAGTGATCAAGCATGTCCTCCAAGCATGGAATTGGGATAGTAATTTTGTTTATGGCATGTTGAATGCTCCTCATTGGTGGTAAGTCTTGTGGCAAGGTTTCACCAACCAATTCAGCAAACTTGTCTAACAACCTTTGAACTGCAACAGGTTGTTCTTTGAGGTCCCCATCACTGCCAACACTATTTGTAACCTTGCTGATAACAGCGAGCCACTCCTGCTTCCTTGCCTTTATCCTCAAACTCTTCAACTGTTAGAAACCCATTCAATTTGCTAGTTTCGGATGTTGTTGCCAGCGCCCTCCTAACTATCAATGATTCTCCTTGTGCTGGATAGATATCTACATCATCACCCTCGTCATTATATTCATCATAAATAGGATCCGGCAATTCCTTGCCTCCCTCCTCAAGTTCATCCTCAAGACCACCTTCCGGCATGTCAAAAGGGTCGTGGTCACCTTCCGGAATCTCCATTCGGGCTCCCACATGTCCCTGTCGCTGTAAGGCTCGTACAGCCCGCGACAATTCGTCAATCATACGCCACATCTTAGTTAATTCTGTTTGCTGCCCTTGATTTCCCCTGGCACGGTCTCTACCACGTCCAACCATGGTTGATGGTGAATCTCGACACAAAACAAGGATCTTGTTAAGCTCTGATACCAATTTGATGCAGGGTAGGATCTAGAACAGTAAACAAACTAAGAAAAGTAGGCTGTTTGATCGAATAGGACACTAGGTTTAGGTTCAAATCTGCTAAACCTTTATTTGAAAGAGTTAAAACTCTGAAAATAACAATCATAAAGCTGTCGGCTGCTACCCTAAATTGGGGTATTTATAGTAACCCTAATTATTAAAAGTCACATGCCTATCACATGACCTAAATAAATACTTAAAAGCATAAGACTTCTACTTAAATATAATAACTAAATAAGATAGGCAATAACTAAATAAAATAAGCATAGTAAAATAATCCTAAGTCTATGCTCCCGCATCAACTTCGGCCAGAAAAGAGAGAAAGAAAAAAGAACAGTGAAAAAGAAAGAAAATAGAGGCAATATGGAGAAGCCACCAAAAATGGTGGCAGTGGCGACAGATTTTGAGAAGGGGAGAGAGAGAGGCATGGTTGAGAAGGAGAAGAAGAGAAGAAGGACAAGAAAGAAAGAGAAAGGGTGAAGCAGAAACAGCTAGCAGCAGTAGAAGCAACCATTGGAAACGGTGGAAGGAGAAAGGAGGCGATTGGATAATAGGGAGAGGTGGTTGTGCTGCCAAGTAAGGCGGTTGTGCTGTGATTTAGAAACCGTTATAATTCCATGTTAGAAACCGTTTGGCCAAGAAAAAATTTCCACGTAGGAAAATTTTCACATGGAAACTGACATGTTATAATTTGTACATATAGTGACTTTTAAGCAAGTTAACGGAGCATGAATAGCACATGTCTATTTCTATGTGAAAAACACATGTCTATTTCTATTAATAAAAATCCTGATATGTAAATTTTGAATAATTGGAATCCTAATTTGAAACAAATCATAGGTTTGATCCTGATGTGAGCAACAGACTAAACGTTTAGTCTTAAATTGAACATTTAGCCATAAAGAAATGAAGAATTTAAACCAACATATCTTTCCCTAACATCTAATAACAGCAACTGTAATTCAGTTCAATCAATTAGACCTGATAAATACTATGCAGTGATATGCGCCGAACCATTGATTCCCTCAAAGCTGTCAGCACATTCTGCGCCAACACTGAAACTGAAGCATGAGTAGGCCCTAATCAATCAAAATAAAAGATCAACAATGACAAATCATCATGAAAGTTAAATCAATAAACCAAATCAGAAGTTCAGAACACTCTTTCAGCAATAAAAAAGGAATAAGACCACAAAATTATACTACCAAAAATTTGCAAACACTTACATGCACCACTCCCTCTTTTTCCAAGACTATTCCATAACAGGACCCAGGCTTAAGCATAATAATAATTGTAGTTCAACAGCAACATACCTGAAGAAGCTGAATTCATGTCAACTTCAGCACTAAGAGCCCTAGAACGGGAAAAATTCAACTCTGCAGGTTTGGGTTCAATGGAAACTCTTTCCCATTCAATCAGTTCTTTCAGCATAACATTTGTCCATTCATGTTTCTTGATTTCACCAAGAAATCTCCCGTCTGATTTTGTAGCATCTACTGACAGACTGTATATCCCACACGAAAGCTCTTCCCAAAATTTGATGCCATTAGTCCCATTTTCAACTTCAAAGTCTGCAACAGAGTGACATTATTTGATACAATAGAAAGTGAAAGAACGTTCATAGATGCATAGTCTACAATAGATAAAAAGTTAAGCATCACAGTGCCATAGTTAGAATTGTTCAATAGGATAAATAGAGACATTCAATTACATACCGGAACCTTGCAGACTAGAAGAAGTTGGTGAGATGGACGAAAGCAGAAAACGAGGATCCTCCATAGTTGGCCAGTGAACAAGGAGGCTTCGCCTACCAAATGCATCTCGACCAAACCACAGGGTTTTTGAACTTTCCTGTCCATGATAAATGAGTAAAACTTCAGTAACAGAATGCCTGAAGAAAAAATCATTTCTCTACCAAATTAAATAATGACACACAGTGACTTACCACTGGGGGTTACCTGCCAGTAGATGATAGCCCATGGTCCTTTTATCACTGAAAGAACATCAGGAACAGAACCTTTCCCTTGTCCACTAAAATTGCATATTGTCGTATGTTCCTGGAAATAGCAGGAACAGCAGTTTCCCAGAGATTGCATAAGAATTTCAGTGTCATTGTTGTCACTACCAACCTCAATTCCTCCAAATATTTCACCTTTAACCATAAAACAAGAAAATAAGATTAAGCAATGGGATAATTCACTACCTTATTTTTGGTTGGAAATTCACTACCTTATAAGACAAAGAAGCATAAACTAAACTTTCTGACAGCAAAAGAAACAAAACCCAACAACCTAATCAGCATAAAGAAACCAACTTTACCATTATAAACAAGAATATTCCCAGAAGAATCTACCAATGGCTGACTAACAGGAGTTAATCCCCTTAACTGCAAAGTAGCACCGAGAAAAACAAGTTCTGCAAAAGATTCAGACACGTTCGAACCATTGTCTAGCACATGAGATTCCTCATTAACAGAAGAAACCCAAGCGTTTCCAGAATTTGAAGTGTTTGAATGAAAGAGAAGAAGCTTCTTGGTGCCCAAACTGTCAGGGCCTCGCCTTTGTAAAGCTGCTTTAAGATCATCTAAAGAAAAAACCAGATGGGTTTTAGAGGATGAAGATATGGAATCGAGATGTAGAGACGATAAGTCGATGCGAATGCCGGAGACAAGTAAAGCAATTCCACACATCTTGTTGCTGGCCGCGCTCTCTCTCTCTCTCTCTCTCTGGATTTCTCGGTGTTTTAACTGTTCTTTTGAGGGTTTTGACCTTGCTAGTTGGTAGAAAACGACTCTAAACATAAGTAAATCGTTAATTGGGTTGCATCCATCGCATAGTGAGTGCGTTCTCTTCGTAAAACTAAAGGTCGTGAGTTCGATCCTCGCCAGGGCTTTTTTTTTCCCAGTTTTGGACCTTGAGTAGTTTCAAGAATTTTTTATTTTTATCTTTAAATCCAGGATGTCTTCCCAATCCCATTTTATGATTGATAGAAAATTAATTCCTGTCGGATCGAGAGTGTAATGGTAAAACCAAGGTAATCAGTACCGTAGGGGTGAGCGTACCGTTTTTGTTCTGGTACTGGTACGTATCGATACCGGTATGTTTAGGCGTATCGTTTCGGGTTTACCGATATTTTTAAAATATTTTTTCATATATCTATATATATAACATATTTTCAAGTTTTTTAATAAAATATATATTATATACACATGCAAATATACATTCATTACATGTGTATATATATATATATATATATATTTTATACAAATATAAGTTTTAAATATTTAATATCTAAAATTTTTAGTAAAATAAATATTAAAATGTTAAAAAAGTATAGTAAATTATTATTAATTATATTCAATAACCTAATTTAATGAACATATATATATTTTAAAATATAATTATGAAAAAAATAAAAATGATGATGACATAAAAAATATTGAAAATGGTTTAAAAATTCAAATAAGTAAATTTTTAAATAAAAAAAATTAAAAAAATCAAAATCTTGTATCAACTGGTACGGACCGGTACTGACCGGTATTGATCGATACAGACCGATACAGGCCGATACTACCGATACGGACCGGTACCAAAACCGAAACGGAACGAAACTCGTACCGTTTCAATTTATCTTAAAAACGGTACGTACCGACCGGTATGGTCGGTACCGGTACGGTACCAATAACCCTGGGTAAAACCCTCTCAACATTGAAGATTCTCAAGATTTGAACCTTGATTATCATCTTGGGGTTGAAGTCACTAATCACTTCAACTCACCAAATGTTAGTAACTTCAAGATTATTTACATTATGATTAAAGTTGCATTCGATCATAATCACTCATTTTGATTAACAAAATCAAATACGGTAAAATTTATGAACTATAATGAAATTGTAAGAAAACAAGTTCCTCCTTATTTGTTTAATATTGTAATGAAATCTTTCAACCACACAAAATCTATATAATATAAATTATTAACATATCAAATTATATATATATATAATAAATAAAATATAATTAAAATACGATTATCAGAAACACAAAATGAAAATTTATATTTTTAAATATAAAAAAAAAAAAGTGCTCGTTATTTGGCGATCAATTTAAGTTTTACGCATTAATTCATATAATTTCGTGCATTTAAGATTGTATTTTTCGAATACTCTACACAACTTTGATTGATGTGCTGTGCAAATTTTGGGTGTAACCATGTGAAGCTGGAATGACCAAATAATTTAAAATTATATCAAATCTTAGATATATTATTCAAGCTAAAATCTTAGAACAGGTTCATTCAGAAAAAAAACAAAATAAAAAAGAAATCAGTTCATCTGACTTGAGAGTTAATATCTTAGAAGTTAGGACCACGAACAAAGTCATAGACATTAATGTCGGGTCATGTTTGATTGGTGGACTAAAAACCTACGGTTGTTAGGAGGTCACATTAACTCTCCTCCGTTCCATTCGCTTTTTTTATTTTTTTTTTAAGAAAGATTTTCTTAACGAATATTTTAGAGTATTACATATAATAATATTTTTATTTAACGTATTAAAAATAATGAATAAAATTATCATTTATTGTATTTAATACAAAATTATTATTATAAATAAAACTATCATCTATTGTATTTAATACATAATATATTAACTATCATCTATTGTATTTAATACAAAACTATTACTATAAATAATATATTAACTAACTTTAAAAAAATTGTCAGACACTGATTAACAAAATTCTTTTTACAAATAATAAAAGATTTTGAAATTTAATACTCAATATCATGATTCCTAGTTAAAAATCAACATGAATTTATCCGATTAATTTTTCGTTTAGATGATCGGTGAGATGATCGACGCAAATTTTATTGCGTCATTCTATCATTTCATCACTGTAACCGACGGTTAAATTCATTTTTTTCATTTTAAGTGTATAAGCTTTTGCTATCTTTCTACTCCAAATCCTTCAATGCACAAATTTTTCCCATTAATGTTGCTCATGGTTAAGGGCCAAGAACCATACCAAAGAAAAAGCTCCATTCTCATAAGCAACTTTATTTCAATGACATTCTGGTGTGGTGATCTTATTTTATTTATTTATTTTTTTTGTCTCAAGACACTTGAGTTGGGAAAGCCATAACTTACTAAGTTACTTTGATCATAAATATTCATATGCTCTTTTATTTTTTAGTTTATTTTTATAGTGAAATTTTTAAATTTCATAAGTAGAGTTAAAAAATTAATAATCACTTTTTATTATATTAAATATTTTTTATTATAACATACGTAAACATGTGTTATTCTGTTAAATCTGTTGGTGGCATTTTTAAATTTCACTTATCAGATAATTTTTTTTTTTGGGTGATTGGCATGCTATGAACAAATTTATGAAGGTAGTGGCTAAGACAACATAACTGCAAAAGAAAGCTTCTAACCACCATCATTACTTATGGATGAAGTTAGTGAAAAAATCTAGCCATAAATATAAATATAAATTTGACCTTTGAACTATACAAATAAAATCATTTTGATCATTATTCTTTTATTTGAGTCAATTTGACTCATGTGTTATTAATTATGGCCAATTTAGCCTTCATACTATTATTTTTGATCAATTTAGTTTAAATTTTAAAAAAAGTTAAATTTTTTATCTTTTTTTTTATTTTATCTATTTCTGGTTAATGTCTGATAAATTTTTGGTAAAATTAGTTCAAATTTAACGAAATTATTAGTCACATGTTCACACGAGATCAATTTTCATTAAATTCATATGATATTGACAAAAATAATAGAATGAGGATCAAATTGACATAAATAAAATAATAGAGACCAAAATGACTTAAGTTACATAATTCGAGGACCAAATTTGTATTTATGTCAAAAATCTAATGAAACTAAGGTGTAAATAAACTATAGACAAATTCACAAAACTATACAAGTAAAATAGGATAAAATTACATGAAAAGAACCACTTGAAGTTAGCTTCCATCTCCAAAATCATGTAGGGCAGATGGTTTTCCCCTTCCTAGCCACTGCCTCCCTAAGCATTCCCCTTTCTTCTCACTGGCAAAGGACCCGGTTCTGACATAATTATGCATATTGAGAAGACAAGATATGTGAACTTGAGATTCCATTGAAGTATATCATTTCAATGGACACTATGTTACTCCGACTCTTTATTTTTCCTGAAGTATTCGAGTCTGACACCCATGTCAGACATATATTCGGACATGGGTATGGGGGTATAAATATGATTCTCCAAATATAAGAAAATACTTGGAAAAAATTGAGTATACCCATGTCGGAGACATACTCGTATCCGACACTCACTCCCCGAGTCCGAGTAACATAGCATAAAGAGTAAGTCCATGATGAGAGCCTTTGCATTTATGCAGAAATCATGATGATTAAATAAATATCAACAGATTCTGTGCAAACATCCCATGGCCATGATAAAGGGACAGATTTGGGCAGGCATTTTTGGTGGGCGAGAGGGTGGCTTGAAAGAGTTCTTCAACAGCATTTTCCTCGACAACAGTTACAACAGCAACACCAATGCCAGTGGCATCGCCATCGACAGGAAGGAAACCAAGAGCAACAGTTGCAGCAAGCTGATTTTGAGGTTAATGCAGAGGCCAAGGGCTTTTCTTGTTGTTGCTGCTGCTCTGCTTTTTCTTTCTTAGAAACATTCCTTCCATCTTCCAAACTGCAATGATCCAATATAAATTAAGTTGATAAGTTCCTGCAAGATCTAGAATTCATTGTAAATTGTATATAACAGCCTAAATATATGCATCTTGAGCAAGTAGGGGTACATTAATTACAATATGCAGCCTATGTTACCTTGACGCGGGTAGGTGTTGAATACGGTAAATGATTGACACGGGTGTATTCAATTTTTTAATTTTTTTTTTTTTATATATTTGGAAGATCATACCCTCATACCCATATCCGAATATGTCTCGGACACGAGTAATTTAAGAAAAATGAAGAGTTCGGTAACATAGTATGCATCAAGTATGTTACTCGGACTCGGGAATGAGTGTTGGATAAGGGTATGTTCAATTTTTTCTAAGTTTTTTCATATATTTGGAGGATCATACCACCATACCCATGTCCGAATATGTGTCAGACACGAGTACTTCAAGAAAAATGAAGAGTCGGAATAACATAGTGCATCAATAAAATGTACATAAATTTTTTAAAAGAAAGTTTTTATTGCCCAAAGATCTGCTTATAAGTTATATCTCATACTTGATACATGGTTAGCATAGAGGTAAGGAGAAAGAGAGAAGCATACATGGTACAAGAGTAACAGCACCATCTTTTTAGGCTACAGTTCCAACAGTAGCAGAACGCGCAGCTATAATTAGAACAGTAGCAGAACGCACAGCTACAATTAAAACAGTAGCAGCTTGGCCATGTACAGTGGCAGAACGCCCAGCTACAATCAGAACAGCAGCATGATGGCCATGAACACTTCTTCTTCTTCTTCTGCTTCTTGTTCTTGTTCTTGCTCTTGTTCTTCTTTCTTCTGCAATAGAAAAGGTGTATATTCCTCATAGAGCAAGCATTAGGTTTGAAATTTCAACATGATTATGCATGCATGTGTAACCTATTTGTATGCATCTAGGAAGCACGGACATGGATACACGATATGAGTATGACATGATACGGACATGGCGACACGGGAGTTTTAAAAAAAATTAGAACACGTGTACACGGCAAGATACGACAATAAAAAATCTTTTTTTCTATAATAATATACAATAAAAATGTAAAATTGATACTTTTCATTAAATATTAACATGCAAATAACTTTTGTTCATTGTTGATTCCATAAAAATGCAAAACAAAAAACCTTTATTGCTTGTCCAGTCGTGTCCGGGTGTGTCCAATCGTATTCGGACGTATCTAGTCGTGTCTTGCTCATGTTTTGACCGTGCCCTATTTTATTTTTATTTTTTTTGACGTGCCTTCGCATGTCCGACATGTATTCCGCCGTGTCGAATCCATGTCCGACACTTGGACACTCTCTTGCACGGAGTGTTCGTGCTTCATAGGTATGCATGGAGCAAGCATTAGATTTGAAATTTCTATATGATTATGAATAAATGATCATATCAAGGTTCAAATTAACAACTACATAGACACCAAGGAAAGGTTTCTTGTTTTGCACTGAGAAAAACTTATATTGAGCACATCATTCAACAAGCATATATAACAAGAATGAGCACATGCTTGTCAATAGTAGGATTATTTGCAGATAGAGAATACTGTTAACTTACACTGGAAAGGCAAAGGAGCATCCACTGGTTCCACTATCATCAGAATGATTAGAAATGGCTGATGAATTCCAGGATACAATAGGATGTGTTGGCTTTTCCCCAATTGGTTCTTCAGAAATAGCGCCTGTTGTATCCTTGACAGCATCATCTGATACTACAGTTACCGCGCTCTTGACAAATTCAACACTCTTTTTGTCCACCGCTGGAGCAACAGGGGAAGGACTTAATGCCTTAAACTCGCCTGACTTGAAAAGTTCTCTGGATTTTTGGTTTAGAATTTTATCTCTGGAGAAACTACTGTTCCCAACTTGAATGCTAAATAGTGACTCATTAGAAGCAATACTCCAGTCCACAGGTGTTGTTGATTTAGTTCTTGCAAAGACAACAGATGGAATCCTATAAGGACCGAATTCTCCTAGTCGGTCCATTACTTGGATTGGAGGAGGGGATTGTGTCAATGCTGATTCATGTTTAACACTAGAAACTTGGGACTTAGATGTTGAACCTGTTTGACATTCTTCTAATTTGGAAGAGCTGTTACCAAAAGTTATGCTTGATATGCCTGATATGGACTTTGATAGTTTTATATCTGCTTGAAACTGATCATCTGTAGATGAACCGGATGAAGATGACGATGAAGAGGACGAAGATCTAAGCTTTTCAGTTGAGACGAATATATCACCTTCAAACCTAACAATCTCCTCTTGAATTACATCTGATCGTTTACTACTTCCACTTTCATCAAATACCCCAGTGTGTATTTCGAAATCATTTTTGTTTCCCCATCCATTAATAATCTCTGGATTAATCACAAAATCATTACTTTCAATTCCTCCAATCCTGTTTATTACCTCTGGATAAGCAACTGAATCTTTACTGCTTCCACTACCCTCACTTGAATGCTTACTGCTTCCATTTTCAGCATCAAATTCTAGATGTCTTCTTGAATATTGCATACTGCTTCTACTACCCTCAGTTGAATGCTCACTGCTTCCAGCTTCATAATCATCATCAATTTCTAGATGTCTGCTTGAATGCTTACTGCTTCCACTCCCATCACTTTCCTCCATGTCTGTTCTTGAATACTTACTGCTTCCGTTGCCATAATCGAAGTCCATAACCTAAAATATTTGTATGACGCAGGGTTGGATACATGCATTTATATTTATCACCCTGCAATGAAAAGATGAAGAGTTCAGAGAATCTCATCTGACATATCAACAGCTTCAAACATTGTCTAAGAAAATAAAAAAGCAAGCCATATCCATATTTGATAACTGGTAAGTTTTAAGAATTGAGGAGGGAATCTAGAAGGAAAAACATATATACAGCCTAAGCAATGAAATTCATGTAAGGTTAATTCAGGAAAAGTTATGTTTCCAATGTTACCTAGATTCTTTATTTTCCCTTAAAGTATTCGTGTCAGACATTTCTGTCCGACACATATTTGGGCATGAGTATAGGTATGATCTTCCAAATATATGAAAACTCAATAAAAATTGAGATACTCATGTCGGACACATATCCGTATCCGACACTCAAACTAAATACAAATAAAATCTGACCATTAAAATCATATATATGAGAAGAATAAGACATTAAAGAAATTTGCTATCGGGTTCGAATTCGTAAAATCAGCATTTGGTAGCAAGAAATTCATTGGAATTTGATAACATTTTCTTCACTAATTCCTCCGAAAACGAAGAGGGAAAAAATTGTCTCTGCAAAAAGCTATTACGTTTCATTCCATTAACAATTTCAATTCTAAGGAAATTATCATTGTTTTCGCAAAGAGAAACTACAATTTATCAAATTGCTGAATCAAAACCCTCTAAAAAAGATATATATTTTAACAGAAAAAAAAATGCATTTTTTCATTTCCTTTAAACAATTTCTACAATGTTTATCTTTTCAGAATTAAAAGGAAAAACAATTAACATAATAAATTCACTTGAAAAAGGAAAAAACTTACTTTTGTAGCATTAGAAACACGCAGACGCTGAAATTAAACTCGCCGGAAGTGTCTCCCCGATCCTCAGCTGCATTCGTTCAACAAGTATTTAAAATTAAATTTAAAAAACTAAAAAGATAATAGGATTAACAAAAAAAACAGTGATATTTGACTCCCGGATTTTTAGTGAAAATAGAGAAAGAATTTACCATAAATTTGAAACGGATAATTGAGAATCAAATTATCAAAAAAACGATTTTTCATTTTTTTGTATAGTAATTCAATTATAAATTTGGTGTGTGGATGGAGTAGCGCCATTTTCTGAATTTCTGGTTTTAGTTTTTGAAACTAACTTCACTACTTTTGCTTTTCGAGTAAATGAAGTTGTACAGAGATATTTTTTTAATTTGGTTAATAGAATTATTTTATTTTAATATATTTAAAAATATATATATATTTTTTTTTTAAATAATAACGAGCCTAATCGGATTCAAATGAACGACTGAACAAAGTCTTTAATCAAACTTTGAAAGTGTTCATCGAATTTGATCCAATTTATAAACATCTCTAATCTACGCCTATGAAAATAAGAGTTTTCATTTTGAAAATACACAATAAGGGATAATTCACTTAAAATAAAAATGGATTGGATTTTTCTGCATATAAAAAATTCCTATATATTATTCTTATAGGGTTGATCTTTGATAGATCTGACAATTCGTTTATCCGTATTGTGTTCATATATTTTGTAATTTTATAATCGTGTGTAAGATATTTTATATTTATATAAACTTTAATATGTTAATAATTCGTATTATATAGATTTTGAGACATTCGTGTTGTGTTCGTGTTATTTTTTCGTGTCTTGTCGTGTCGTGTTCGTGTCGTGTTTTTAGTTATTTTTTTCGTGTCGTGTTCTTATCCAATAATCCTTGATGGCGTGTGATTGCATATTAATCGTACCACTAGTAATTTTATCCGCGCATGCTGCGGGAGTTATATATATTTTAAAATATATATAAGTAATATTATTAAATTATTTTAAAAAATTAAAATTAAAATATTTAAATTTTAAAAAAATTTAAAAATTTAAAATTTTAAAATTATACTTTTAATTTTTTAATATTTTTAAATTTAGTTTGATAAGTACAAAGTGATAAATAAACTACTATAATTATTTTAAATCATATTTTTCAAAAACAAATTGATAAGAGAATCATAAAAAATATTAATAAGCTTTTTAATATATAAAAGTATACATTATGTAATTTATTTTTTTACTAAATATATATATATATATATTTCAGTAAAAATAATAAATTATGAAAAATTAAAACAACAATAAAAAAAAAAAAAACTACAACTACTTTTTATTATTATTATTTTTCCTATTTTTCCTTCATTCTTCTTAACTATAAAAATTAAAACAACACTAATAAAAAAAATAAAACTACAATTATATATTTTTTATTTTTTATTTCTTCTTCCTCCTGCCGGCTGCCACCAGCTACTTGAAAAAAATGTAAATATTTTATATTTTTTATAAAAAAAAATAATAAAAGAGAAAAAAAAAAGAAAAATAAAAAAGTGAAAAAACATAAAATATTTTTATAATATAAATGCAAATAAATATTTTTTATTTTTTATAAATTATTAATTTCTATAAAATCAATTTAATTTAAATTATAATATATATAAATATTATTTATTTTTTGTATTTAGTTATAAAGAGGAGAAAAAAGAGAAAAATATAATAAAGAAGTAATAAAAAATTTATAAAATTAATGTAAATAAATATTTTATATTTTATAAATGATTTAATATTTATAAAATTAATTTAAATTATAATATAAATTATTTATGTTTTAGTTTATTTATAAAGAAGATAAAATTAAAAATAAAAATATTTTTTTTATAAAATTAATTTAAATAAATGTTTTATATGTTTAAAAATAAATTTAATTTTTACAAAATTAATTCAAATTATAATATAAATTAGTTTTTTTATTTGTTGTATTTATTTATAAAGGAAAAGAGAAAAAAATTTTGAAGAAGAATAAAGGAATAAAGGGAAAAAAAAATCACATCGGAATATAGCATTTTTGTGATTTACACATCACATGTCCCTCTGTTATTTAACGCTTATTTTTACGGTTGTGCTAATGGACGGACCACATTGATACTTGATACGAAACTATGAAATTGTGATCTGATTGTTACGTTTTGAAATTTGAAGATCAATATAAAATATATCCTATATTTTGGGGACCATTGGTGTAATTAATTTTTTTTTGTCAAATCACTTAACTCAAATTATTTTTTTCCCCATTACCAAACCAAAAAAAAAAAAGATTAAAATGACAATTGAATCCTTCCACTATCAAACAAAACAAACAAAAAAAAATCTTTTTAACAAATGACAATTGAGTCCTTCAAGACTCAGTTTTCATAATAATAGATAGATGATAGTTTAAAAACCTTGATTTTACTCTTTAAAAATAAATTGGAGGGATGATGAACAAATTGATCTTTACTTTAACTTGCAAACATCACAATAGGTCAAAAACTTAAACCCAAAACTCAACCAAATTTATAGGATAAACCCCTCGATGATAGATTAGTCAATAATTTAAGGTTACAAAATAATAATAAAAACTCTTGAAATTTACCACTTCATTTAGATAAATTTTTATACTTTTATTACACTATAATAAGTCTTTAACCTTTAACTTGTACCCATCTAAATCCTTAATTTTTAACATATACCCAAATAAGTTCTTAACTTTTAAAGGGCGTTTGGTATGATGGAAAGTAATCACTTTTCATGAAAAGTAATTGGTGGGAATGTGATTCTCATGTTTGAAATGTTAAAAAATTCTCACTTTCCTGAGAATGTAACTTTCTTTGGAGAGTTACTTTCCCACAAGCATTGGAATGTGATTCCCATGAGAAGTGGTGGGAAAGTAACTTTCCCATGAGAAGTGATGGGAAAGTAACTTTCCTATGTAGTTGAAAACTAAAAAGTTTTAAAAAATATTAAAAACAAAATTATCTTCTTTCTATTTGATTTAAATTATCAATTGAAATATTATTTTAAAATATTTCGTACAAATATTTATTAATAATAAATATTTAAATAATTTAATTTGCATTCAGCTTTTTAATTTTTCAATTACTTGAGAGTAATTTCTAAAATTTATTATTAACAAATATTTTTTATCATAAAAGTAACTCAAATTACCAATTAAAATATTTTTTAAAAATATTTAGTATAAATGTTTGTTAATAATAAATATCATTGAAATATTGAAATAATATTTAATTTTCATACAACCTTTTAACTTTAAAACTACATGAAAGTAATTTCGAAAATTTATTATTAACAAATATTTTTTATCATAAAAATAACTCAATTATCAATTAAAATATTATTTTTAAATATTTCGTACAAATGTTTGTTAATAATAAATATCATTAAAATATTTAAATAATATTTAATTTGCATATAGTCTTTTAATTTTTTAACTACATGAGAATAATTTCAAATTTTATTATTAACAAATATTTTTTATCATAAAAATAACTCAAAATTACCAATTAAAATATTATTTTTAAATATTTAGTACAAATATTTGTTAATAATAAATATCATTAAAATATTTAAATAATATTTAATTTGCATCCAGCCTTTTAATTTTTCAACTACATGAGAGTAATTTCAAAATTTTATTATTAATAAATATTTTTTATCCTAAAAGTAACTCAACTTATCAATTAAAATATTATTTATAAATATTTAGTACAAATATTTGTTAATAATAAATATCATTGAAAATTTTTTAAATTAATAAAATTTGCATTTTTTTATAAGGGTAATTTCGAAAATTACCATCACATTCTCAAGATTTTAATCAACACTTTTTCATGTATACCAAACGCTGAAAAGTTACATTCCTAGGAATCACATTCTCAGGAATCACATTTCATGGAATGTGATTCTTGGGAATAAACCCTTATAAATTAGACTTGTTCATGGGTCGAGTCCTGGTCCAAATTTTCTTTTCATCTTACTCAGGCTCGGCTCGAATCACTATTCAAAAAATAATAAAAAATAAAAAAATATTTTTATATTAAAAATTATAATTTAATTTAAATAATTAATTTTTTAATGCATGAACAGTGATCTGGGCCGGGCAGACCCGGATCACCAAAAATCATACCCAGTCCTAATCCAATACGGGTCAGGTCTACCGGGTCGGGTGAGCTGCCCGGCCCATGAGCAGGTCTAACATAAATCAACATTTCATTTAAAATAAAGGCTTATTTAGGTGCAAATTAAAGGATAAGAACTTATTTAGGTATATAAAAAGTATAAGGACTTATTTAGACCTTGTTTAGCATTAATTCTGGCACAGCTTTTGAAGTCAAAAGTTGCTTTTCACCACAAACGCAATGCTAAACAGATAAAAAAAAATTTGGCGTTTGCTGTCTAAATCATGGTTTGAAAAGCCAAACCAAAAAGCCAAAAAATATAACTTTTGGGCTTTAAAAGTTGGCTTTTGGATAAAATGACTTTATTATCCTCACATCTCTACACTTTTATTATTTTAAACATATCTTTTTTTGACATTTCAATTTCCTACAACACTTTTTCACAGCAATGCTAAATACTTAGGCACAGTTTTTGAGGTCAAATGTTGTTTTTCACCGCAAACGCAATGCTAAACAGATAAAAAAATTTGGCTTTTGCTGTTGAAACCATGGTTTGAAAAGCCAAACCAAAAAGCCAAAAAATATAGTTTTTGGGCTTTAAAAGCTGGCTTTTGAATAAACGACTTTATTATCCTCACATCTCTACACTTTTATTATATTAAACATTTTTTTTTGACATTTCAATTTCCTACAACACTTTTTTCACAGCAATGCTAAATACTTAAAAAATTTTAAACCACAGTTTTTATCACATTTTTTAAAAGCATTTTTTTCAACCCAAGTTTTTTTTCAACACCAATGTTAAACTAGCCTTTAAAAGTTTCTAAACCACATTTTTTAAACACACTTTTTCAACTCAAGCTTTTTTTAACAACAATGCTAAACTAACCTTTAAAAAAGTGTTATAGTTAAGGGGCTTTTTTAGTATTTTAACCATAATTTAACCTCTAAATTTGAAGCAACCATGTTTGTTGATGCTGAAAGAGTGAGAATGAGTTGTTGGCAGAGATAGCCCAGCAACAGGCTCAAATTATGAAATGCATGAATACCATTGACAATCAGTTGAAGAAATTGGATGAGAAAATACAGAAAATCAATGTTGAACTAGTGAATATCTCCAAGAACAAGAAGAAAGTGACAAAAACTGAAAATGATAACGATGCAAACTACCTCAACCCACAAACTCCCATTAAAGCCCATGATAATACTACAGCCATGAAAAAGATTCAAAGGATCCATTCCTTTGATGAAGAATATATCCCCAATAATAGCTACTTTTTTTAGGTTAACAAGTTGAAGCTTAAACTTGAATGTTGCTTACGCATCAACTTAAAAAAATGCTAAATGTTGACAAGTTTGACGGAACTAGACCCAAAATTAACCTCAAACAATTCATATTCATTATGTAATTTAGAGGCGTAAACAAACAATGGATCACCTCGCCTTTCCATGATCTTGACAGGAGCCGCCTATGACTGGTTCTACAATCAACCTGAAATCATAACCATAGATTGCTAGGAGATGACTTGAGTTTTTTGTCAAGCAATATGCTTATCACGCCTAGCGTCCAAAGGGTAAGCAAGGTCTTGGGTTATATAAGCGTGGACGCTATGCATCCTAATAAACTTGTTTTGCAAGAAGAGTGTAATGATCCCGTGACAAATAGTATCAGAGCAACTCTTGATTGCCCGATTCCACGCCAAGTTCCAGTGAGGTAAGTAAGTCGCTGAGCGCCCCAAAAAAAAGTAGACAGGAGAAAGTTTTGGACTATATAAGCGTGGATGCTTCACACTCTAATAAGTCGATTTTGCAGGAAAAGGGTAATGATCCCGTAACACCTACAACATCCAGCTTGACATCACCATCAAAAACTTGTAGACCACAAAGCAAAAGCTCAATAAAAATTTTGTTGATTTTTCTGATCAAGTGGAGAGCTAAAATCGCACTCATGAAAATTAGGCCTATTGGAAAGTATCAAGTTCGGGTCGTTGCAAAAAATTTACTAGACAGACTCTAATGGCATAAATTATGATATCTTTTCTAAGGATTATCTCAATTAAGTATAAAACATGCATCCTAAACAGACTCATGAAAATTACGGATATGAAAAAACTTCAGATTTGGAATAAAGTTAGATTAAAAATTAAAAAAATGACATGTGTTTTCTTATTAAAATTATTTTTGATTTTGTTTTGAAAAATATAAGGTAAAATGGTAAATGTCTTTAAATTTTTTTTTTAAATTTTTTATATTATGTTTGCGTTTGTTTCGAGACAGCCATCTGAATTAGAGGTATTTATGGGCCAAGTTGGGTTGGGTTCGGATTGTGCCCATTAATGGTATCAACATTATATTTGCTTGTCCAAGTCCGGCTTGACCCAAAATATGGGCTTCAAATTTTGTCCAAATTCGCTCATATTTGTAAATGGATAGCCCAAACCCATTTAAACCTGTCCATATTTTTTTTTTCTAATTTAAAAAATATATATTTATTTAATTTTTAGTAATTATATATATATTTTTATTAAATTTTTAAATATGGACAACTTAACATATTTTTTAATATTTACATTATAATATTATATATATATTTAATTTTTATTAGACATAAATTACATAATATATATAAAAATAAAAATAATATATTATTTAATTAAAAAACGAGTCGAGTTCGAACTTTGAATGTTAGAGTTAAAATCCGATCTATTTTTTTAAACGGATTCTATTTTTTATCCAAACTCATGTTTGGAATCTAATATTTTTATATAAAATCTTTCAAATATGGACGAATAGCATCCGAATTGCAGATTAATGGCTAAATAAAAAATATCCCCACAAAACCATTGTAAGATAAAAATGTTACCAAATCAACTGTAAAATTCGACAGCCAAGAGGCAAGAAACGCGTCGAGAAATTGTTTAATGGTGGCACTTCAGTTTACGTCTGCTGTTTCACTGACTTTCTTCACTTCCATTAAATGCAACAACGCGATCCGAGATTCCCTCCACCGCTTTGCTTTTTTTGAACCTTTCTTTTTAAGTGGTATAATCATTTGTTATACCATTTTCTTAATCCTCTTCTAGTTTTTGTTTATTGTTCATGGAATTTGCTTGCTTTCACGCTTAATCTTCTAAACAGAATTCGGTTGTTTTTGTCATTTGGGTCTTTTATCATTCGAATGCAGTTTTAGGGTTTTTGAGTGTTGGGATTTGTGCTTTTTGATAGAAAATTATACCCGTTTGAGTTGATTTCATACTGGGATCTAATCATTGAACCAAATT
The DNA here is from genome assembly GCA_030761205.1 of Fremontodendron californicum. Lineage (NCBI taxonomy): Eukaryota > Viridiplantae > Streptophyta > Magnoliopsida > Malvales > Malvaceae > Fremontodendron > Fremontodendron californicum. The sequence goes on from JAULJL010000013.1 coordinate 27,751,096, forward strand.
ATACATTTCTTAATTGTTGGGGTGTTTAATTTACTTATTGGTCTTCAACTAAATAATATGGCAATTGATGGTTTTTGCCCCTTGTTGAATTGAATAATGAAGCATGAGATTCAAGGTGGATTCCTCTTTGTCTTTTCTGCTTGTAATTTTTCAGATGCTAAAATTGAGCAGAGTTTTTGTTAGATTGGTTTATTAATTTAGGCTTCCTATTAAGTTTGTGCTTTCTCCATTGAAAGCATTATTTTTTTATTAAAGTGATTCCTTGCTTGCTTTCTCATATACCTACCTAAAGTTTTCAGGATTCTCAATTCATGCTTGACGATATTACATGGATAATAGAAATATCAAGAACTGTGAGTTCAAATACTTCTGATTACCATCTCATGAGTGAGGCTGCTGTTGTTGCGAATGCGATGTCCACTGATACATCATCTTTTTGCAAAACTGTACCCTGGAATTAGAGGAGGAAAACTAAAGGCTAATGGAAGAATCACAGGGGCATTTTCTTCCCTCTGATGTTCCTGAATCTACATCTTCCAATAACAGTGAAAGGCTTAATTCAGGAGCACATGCGAATCGTGGGTCTGGCTTTCCAGGTGTGAAGAAGAGAGGGCACAACAGCCGTTCATGGATAAAGATTGACCAAGATGGAAATGTGAAGATTTTGGAGCTTGATAAAGCTAGAATAATGAGACAGTGTTCTTTGCCATCCAGGGACCTAAGGCTTTTGGACCCTTTGTTTATTTATCCTTCAACAATACTAGGAAGGGAGAAGGCTATTGTGGTCAGTCTTGAGCAAATAAGATGTATAATCACAGCTGAGGAGGTTATCTTGATGAATTCTTTGGATAGAAATGTTGTTCAATACAAGTCTGAATTATGCAAGCGTCTTCAGACAAACAAAGACCAAGCTGGTAAAAATGCTTACTTGTATGATATTGATATCCTGTAGTTTAATTTGGTTTCAAGTGGATGACTGAAGGAGTCATAAATAAACAAATTTTACTGCTACTTGCTGTTGAAATCATTGTTACAAAATGTCTGATATATTCTCCATCCCTGCAATATCTACTGAAATGTTATCTTGTGTGGAGAAGCATATGAGAAAAACTGTTAATGTTACTGACTTTGACTGCTATGCTGCTCCTGAAAAACAGAGACATCTTTCTGTGTTCAGAAAGATAAAAATTTACAAATTTGACCAAAATGATGCTACCAAATCCAAAGAGTTTTTATGGCAGTTCTTATTTGTGTCACTTTCTTATTTGGCAGTTTGGAACTCCTACCTTTTATAAATTTGTCACATAACATGCTTACATTGTGCGCTGGTTTGATTCAGATGACCTGCCATTTGAATTTAGGGCTCTGGAACTGGCATTGGAACTAACTTGCATGTCCCTTGATGCAAAGGTATGCCATAACCTCTATCAGTAGCTAATTGTTAAAACTGCTTGAAATCCTTTTTTCAAGTACATAACCAATTGAATTTCTTTTACTCGACATTGAGGGGATCCCCTAGAGGTGCAGCCTGTATAGTCTTTAAGCTCCTAAAGTTAATAATATTCACTAGAAATAATGGTACTTTTTTATTTTCCTAGCTGACTCTTTCAACTGAGTTGGCAATGACTGAGAGACACTTATATAGATACACAGGATAGAATATTCTGTTAATGTTATTTCAGATGGTTGCCCTGCAACAAGGTTGGGTTCATGCAACTTGCACAGCATCCTTGACGGAGGACTATGCTGAGGGATTCCTTAGGTTTCTTTTATGTTTAGGATTATGAATCAGAGACTCTATCCAGTTTCTCTCTTCTCCCTTACCTCTCTCTCTTTCTTCTCCTTTCATCTCAACTTTCTCTCTACAGAGTGCGAGAGAGAATTTTGTGTCATTCGACTATATATGAATCAAGTGTTGTCCTTGTCCAGCTTAGAAGCTTGGATGGTGTAGAACTGATGTCAGTCTCAGTTCTGCTCATTTTGTCTGGCTGGTTCTGGCGCTCCAATCCAATGAAATCATAGGATATAGGCAAGATATCTTCCTAATGGAAAATGCGTTGAAAGTTGCTAACAGAACTGAGTCTTGTAGTTAAATGGCTTCTCCTCTTCTTTTAAGAATGGGTACGGGTTGAGTTGCATATTTTCTATCCTGCTCTCGTTTCTAGGTTTAGATTTCTGTCAAAAAGCTTGATAAATAAACAGGCATATTGCACTTTTGCTTACGAGAGGCTTTCAAGTTATGCTAGTGTGTGCAAAGACACAGCTAGAAAAACTCTGCAGATTCCTTTAATGGCATTGAAATTCTGTTTTTCAATTTTCTATTGCATATAAACCTTGCTATTCATATACTACATAAATTTGTCTTGAATCTATGTACCGCCATTTGCACAATTGGAGTGGATGTGGTGCCTATTGACATCATGTTGATTGAGTACTTGTAGTCCATCTAGTATCATATTCCCTTCCATTTGCTGTTTTCAGCATAAGCTGTTTGAAATCTTTTCTGGTCAACAACTCAAGCTTAGATTTAGTTTTGTTATCCCCTTTCAACAATTAGTGGGTCCCTTTACACTGAAACAAAATTTACTACTATTTATTTGGGATTGATAGTTTATATGGGCTTAGCTCCCAATGTCTAAATATTTGTATTTGGCATGCATGGTAATCTCATCAAGCCAAATGTGTCAGTCTGATGAATATAGGTTCTAGTCTTCTAGAAAAGGTTAGGGTAATTAGCCTGGTTAAAACCACAGTAAACAAATGTTGGAAATTAGTGTTCTTATTAACACAAATATCATTATAAGCTAAAATCCTTCACATTCAAAAAAATTCTTTTGTAATAGGTCAAAGAACTGGAAATGGAGATATATCCGGTGCTAGATGAACTAGCATCATCCATTAATACTCTTAACCTGGAACGTGTTCGTAGATTAAAAGGCCACCTCCTTGCATTAACCCAGCGGGTTCAGAAGGTAAAGATATTTATATACAGTATCTCTTGTAGCTTTGTTTCTTATATAATTCATTTTAGATTGAAATTTCAGGTCCGAGATGAATTAGAGCATCTTATGGATGATGATGGTGACATGGCTAAGATGTACCTCACAGAGAAAAAACTAAGGTCAGAGAGTAACACCCCTAGTGAACTAAATGCTCTAACTAATTTTTCTGGTGGGACCAGACTATTTTCAAAATCTGCTCCTGTTTCACCATTAGCATCAACCAATGGAGCCCAGAGATTGCAAAGGGCATTTAGCAGTATTGTGACTTCAAGTAAACAAGGAAGCTTAATTAGTTCAAATGGTGGGGAAAATATTGAACAACTTGAAATGTTACTTGAAGCGTACTTTGTTGTTATTGATCATACTCTCAGCAAGTTGTTCTCGGTAAGAGACCTTTGACTTCCTACCATAGATATGTTAGAATACTTTTATGATGGTTTACAAATACAGTGTAACCTTATTAAGATGCTTTGGTTGCATCCTACAGGTTTACCACTAATCAGCTGAGGTAGAAGAATGATCTGTTTTTGCCACCCCTAAGTTTTAACATATAGATATTGCATTGACTTTAAGCGAAGGAACAAGTAGTTTTTACTTCCAGTACTGTAGGAACCTAAAACTAATATATACTCTTCTAAGCTATGTTACCCGAACTCGGAGTTGAGTGTCGGATACGGGTATGCGTCCGACATGAGTATGCTCAATTTTTTTTTTAAAGTTTTCCCATATATTTGAAGGATCATACCCCTATACCCATGTCCAAATATGTGTCAAATACAGATGTCGAACACGGGTACTTTAGAAAAAATGAAAAGTCCGTGTAACATGGCTTCTAAGATTGTTGAGAATAACCTGTCATGTAAACTACTGACGCTCAATCTTATTGGTTATGCAGCTCAAAGAGTACATCGATGATACTGAAGATCTGATCAACATTAAATTGGTGAGGATTGATTGACTGTTTCAATGATGCCTTCTTTTTATCTTGCAATGGGAAGTGGGAAATGGGGAAGAATTCAATGGGAACTGGGGAAGTCATAAAGTAAATACTAATTAAAGATCATTTTTCTTCATCTTTTCCTAAACAGGGCAATGTTCAAAACCATCTGATTCAATTCGAGTTACTTCTCACTGCCGCAACTTTTGTGGCGACGTTATTCGCTTCTGTAGCAGGAGTCTTTGGAATGAACTTTGCAGCTTCAGTTTTTGATTACCCATCTGCATTTAGTTGGGTTCTGGTTATAACAGGTGCTGGATGTGGGTTATTGTACTTCTCTTTCTTGTTATATTTCAGGTACAAGAAAGTATTCCCAATGTAAATTTTTTAGCTTAAAGATGAAAATTATTATTCTTCTATTGGCATTGTTAGCATATATATTGCATTTGCAGTGCACCTTGAAAACTTTTTTTCATCTTTCATCTTCAAAAGTTTTGGGTACTTGGGACATAACCGAGCCACTTGCTTAGGATTTTTTTTTTGGGGGTACAAAATAGGTCGTATTATGAGGATAGAAGAAAGAGTTGCGGATGTTGAAATCCGAATTCCAGATCTGTTAGATGTCACATTAAAGATGGCTATATAAATAAACTAGATTTGCCTAGGAACTTTATGAATGAGAAGTCTGATACTCAAGTTTTTCGAACCGTAGTTTTCCAGTCTAATAACTAAACTAATAATATGAACCAGTGTTAAAAAACCGGACCGGTTCAATTGGAAACCAATGACTTATCTTATTCGACACATATAACAAAACCCGAGATTCAATGAACCGGTAAAAAATCGGCAAGAAATGAATTAAACAAGTAAAAAATCGATTTTTTGTTATTTTTATTATGATTATTTTTGAAAGTTTTGAGATTTGAACTTTTAATCTCTTAATCATATATTAAAGATCATACTATTAAAAAATAAATATTTTTATTAACTAATTACTATATTAAATACTTATTTAATATCAAAATTACATATTTAATATTTAATTTATTTTTAATTAAATAATTCGGTTCAATCAGTTGGATCGATGACTCGAAAGTCATACCGATTTGACTTTCGATCCGATTTTTTATTCATTATTATAAACCGAGCCTTGTGATTGTTATAACTCTCACATTATGATGTTGCGAACATGACTTGGAACCTAGACTTTCGGTCTCTAGCCTCTCCTTTTTCAGAAAATTCTAAGGAAAGTCACTTAAAATAAGCTTCACGTTGACTTCAAAAATTTATATAATTTGTCATGTTTATATGTAATTTGTGTCATGTTTATACGTAATTTTTTTTTACATAATTACATGATAACTTTCAATTTACATAAATATATGACATTCTTTAATGATTTATATAATTTATCATGTTTAGATGTAATTTGTTATATTTATATGTAATTTGTCATGTTTATATGTAAAAAAAAAAATTATATAAATACATGACAACTTTCAGTTACATAAATACATGACAATATCCTTTAATGATTTATATAATTTTGTCATGTTTATACGTAATGAAACTTATCGTAAACTCACCATAAGAAGCTTACTCAAGAACTCCGCCTCCTTTTCATCTAGCCTGTCACACTTACATGAAGGCCAGGATCTAACTCAAACTAGTAAAGAAATACTGAAATAGTGTGCTGTTCTAATAAATAAACAAGCAGCTTAACAACAGTATAGTCGATGGTCATGAAATTTTTTATACCGCTAATATTGCTCGTAGAGTTTAAAAATTGTAGATGAGATAATTTGAACAAAACAAAAGATTAGAATTCAAAACCCAAAATTATTCCTATTTCATTTCCAATATCTACTGGCAGAAATGCTGCAAAAATATGCACAATTTGATCCTGACTGTAGCAGTTTTGGGGGTCAGATTTGCATGTAATATTTTCAAACAGCATGCTGTGCTGGTGACCTAAGACATTACCAGCATATTGAACCTATATTATTCGGACAAGGGTATGAGTGTCAGACACGGATATGTTCAAGATTTCTATGTATTTGGAGGGTTCTTGGAGGATCATATCCCTGTACCCATATCCGGATATGCATTGGATACGGGTACTTAAAAAAAAATAAGAGTCGGAACAACATAGTATTGAACTATTTTCAAGATGCAAGTGTTGTAGTTGGGCAACTATCCAGAGTGCAGGCCAAGATGTCTCTATAATCCCGGCTTATTCTGAAAGAGTCGTAAACCTTTCCATCACTGCTCTTCTTGTACTCAATCAGCAGGTTCGAATGGTCGAATGCAGTAAGTTTTACAAATCCATAATCATGGTCTCTATATAAACTCCAGTTGGTCTTGAGGGTGGTGAATGTTGAAAGGCTTGCTCCTCCCCCACCCGCAACAACATGTATTGTGCCCTTTAGTGTGCCCTTATAGTACTGTTTCTCATAGTCTGTGCATTTATTCTGTACCAAGGACCATTTCCAAAATCAATTGTTAGCTAAAAGTTGTTCATGAAAAACTAGACCTGTTCATGAGCCGGATTACCCGCCTGACCTGTTAGATCTAGTCCAACTTGAGCCAGGTCTAGATAAAGTTTTTTGTAATCCATGTCGGCACGACGTGGACTACTATTCATTTAATAAAAAATATTTTTTAAAGAGTAAAACGGGTCTTCGGGCCCAATCTGGACCCGGCCCGGCTCAAGGACACCTCTAGAAAAAAAACTAATGTTGCATATTTTTCCTCAAGTGAGTTTATATTAACCTTATTAGCACAAAAGACAGCAAAGAAGTCTTCAATATTGCTAAAAGTTTTAGGAGTACCTCGTATATGGGACATGTTCTTTCATAATTATGCACGTGGCCATAGATGCCAATGTCAACCTTGTATTTCTGCCAGAGTTTTTGAAGGCTCTCCCTTGCCATTGGTTCTGCAGATGATCCTTCTATGGCATAACTGATGCCAGAAGAATAGCCAAGTACACGATGTGCAAGAAAGATCAGCCATGGTTGCTTTTGTCTGTCAACTGATGCTAGGCAGTGCTCAATGAACTTGTATTGCTCTGTTCCTTCTCTCCAATCATGTTCCGTGTCAGCTATGCAGAACCGGAACATGCCATAGTCAGTAGAGTACCTGGCAAAATGAAACCGAATGCAAACAAGTTACAGTAGAAAATGAAGAGCAAGAGTATGTTACTCCGACTTTTCATTTTTCCTTAAGTACCCGTATCCGACACATATTTGGATATGGGTACGGGGGTATGATCCTCCAAACATATGGAAAAACTTAAAAAAAAATTAAGCATACCCGTGTCGGACACATACCCGTATCCAACACTCACCCCCAAGTTCGAGTAACATAGGAGCAAGCCTTGGTCATGCAGAGACTCATACATTACAGAGACTCTAGTTTCATGTAGTCAAATGAAAGCAGAATAGCCAGCATTAGCAATAAACTAAGATTAATAATTTAAATAATTGCTAGGTTGGGAATAATTCCATGACTTCATTGAATTTGTAAGTGACAGAAACTTATCCCATTAGGACTAAAATATGGTTCTCGACAACTTGGTGAAAACCATCAAAATGCGTATTTAAAGTTGGAAGTGACAAGAACCCAGAGTTTAGCTCAGTTTGTTCATATAGCCACCCTTAAGAGATGGCATCCAGCAGGTTTAGGATTCGAATCCCAGCATTTGCAACCCCTTACCCTATCCCCAAGTTGTGGCCTCCTTTGTATAAAAAAAAAGAGTTGGAAGTGACAAGCTCAAAAAGGAGATATTAGTGTCAAGAAGCTATTTTTATTCATAGCTGTCAATCCTATGTTACTCGGACTCGGTGTGAGTGTCGGGCCCGGGTATATTTGATTTATTCTAAGTTTGTTCATGTATTTGGAGGGTCCTCGGGGGATCATATCTCCATATCCATATCCGAATATGTGTCGGACACGGATGTCGAACACGGGTACTTCAAGAAAAATGAAGAGTTAGAGCAACATAGGCTGTCATTATACTACACTTGATCTTAGCCAAAAGGCCGAGAAAGGTTCATACCAATACTTAGCCCTGTTCTCAGCAGGGACAAAAAACATAGTTTCAGCCAACACACCACATTCTCCTCCAGAATCATTGTTCTCATAGAAGGATCCTGATCCGGGCCAGTCACGCTCATGGTTACCACTAAACAACAAAAAGAAAAAACACCAAGTGCCACATAAGGTAAAAATCAGAGGAGGAAAACAAACTCAAGCATGGAACGCTAGTAAATTGTAGCGAACCTCGCAAGCATATAAGGCACAGCTGATGAAATAGGCTCAATCTGTGCAGTAAATTGGTCCCACTGTGAAAGGTATCCATTAGCGTAACATATATCTCCAATGTGAAATACTATGTCAATATTTTTCAAATCTTTAACAAGCTGTTTAGTAGTGTTAAGAGAGCCGCGCTGGAAATTATTGTATTCATTAGAGCCATCAGCTTCATCCTGCAAGATGAAAGTTTTAACTTCAAGAACCTGCGAGTCGGGATGTAACCGAACTTCATACTCTTGAAATTAAAAAGGAACCAGTACTTGTAATATACAGTAATAGTAGAGCATGGGGATTAAATTTGTGAAGCAAAAAGAAAACAATGCACTTTCTGGTAATTTATATGTACTTAAAGCAATGATTTTACCAAGTACTATATGCCTTTGCATTCTCAAAAAGCTATGTTACTCGGACTCGGGTGTAAGTGTCGGACACAGGTATGTGTTCGACACGGGTATTTTCAATTTTTCCCAAGAATTTCATGTATTTGGAGGGTTCTTGAAGGATCATATCCCCATACCCATGTCTATGCGTCAGATATGGGTGTCGAACACGGGTACTTCAAGAAAAATGAAGAGCCGGAGCAACATAGTCAGAAAGTAATGAATGCTGTGATAAAATTGTTCATGAATCAGGAATTTATGCCTAGAACCAAGAAAGATGGTAAAGCAAAAACATCATGAAAATGGACCTAGGGTATAGCCGGTTGGTTTATGCAGCCACCCTTAAGAAGTGGCATCCAATAAGTCTGGAGTTCGAATACCAGCATCTACAACCCCTTCCCTATTCCCAGGTTGGGGCCTCCTTTGTACAAAAAAAAAAAATCATGACAATTCTTACGTATGTCTCTTGATACAAGGTGTAGGATAGACTGAGGTAATGACAAGAACAAAGTGCTGCAGTATGATGCTAACAAAAGATTACAGTAAGACTGAGGGAAATGCAGCTTCATACTTCATATGTATTTAAAAGTTGCAAATAGAATTCAAACCTTTCCCATATCCCCGAAAATGACTACACGTTGCAAAGAAATTTGACCAGGAAATGGAGATGCTCTAAACTGGTATTCTTGACTCCAAATATATGTACTGTTGAACAATCTATGCCCCAGTTTGTAGGTATACCTACAAAGTAAATGGAAAATTTATTGAGTTATAACTTGCATACAAATTTTAGAATTTTATAGGGGGGTCATCTAGAGAATCTAACATGTCAAATCCAATTATTTTACAAGGAGCAAACAAATGTTATTGGATTGATCCTATCTGAATTTAATTAACCACATAAAGGAAGGAAAACGTACAGATTTTTTAGCTTTGCATCATTCTTTATACACCTTACAAATAGCACATCACAACATTTCTATGACTCTGCCAGCCAGGTCTTTGTTTGTAAAATAAATTATCCTTATTACCCTTTTTATTCAATATTTCTAAGAAGTTGGAAAGAATTCACAACTTAAATTTAAGCAACGAGGAACTTCTTGATATTATCAAAGAAGGAATAATAAATAGGAGGGAATTAAACCTAGTATTGCAAGGAGAAATGGAGGTTATTTTATCAAAACAACTAGTTTGCACCATAAACCTCAATCTACCTCCTTAAGCCAATTTGCATAAGTTACAGTGATTATCAAAATAAACTATGTACTAAAGGATACCCCTTTTAAAGAAACTTGAGGAGAAATTATGAACTTAATCAGAGTTCAATATATAACATACACTCTGTTCGGCCACAACTCTTTCAGAAAGCTGGTATGTATATATCCAGGATCGCGCCATCCGACTGTCCTTGCTGGTGCACCTGCATATCTAGTAAGATGATGCATCTATCCAAGGAAAAGGAAAATGAAAAACTATAACTGTAAGGAAAGGAAAGTTTAAACCAACAAAAGAATCCACTTTGATTTAGCCTGTAAAGAACCTAAAAAGTACAAGAAAACCACAATACAGATTGAAACTTTATCTCTAACAAATCCCACTCCTCAAACTGCCTGAGATAAACCGAGATGGCATGATTAACACCATAGCAGAGAACAAGTACAACCAAGTTGTTCAAATTAATAGAACTTAAAGAGAATTAATCATCTCAACAGTTTTACAGCAGTATAGTAACCTATTTACTCTACTTTATTTAGACATTATTATTATTTTTATGCTATTACTTAGTGTTCCAGGACCCTAAGGTGTCTGTGCTCTATTTAATACTCTGTTTTGAAGGTTGGGTAGGGCTCCATTACAAAGATATTTCTATCCTAAAGTTGCAAATGCTTATAAATTTTGAGATAAATCTCATGGAAGTAGAATTCAAGTCCAAAGTTATGTTGCTCCCGTTCTTCATTTTTCTTGAAGTACCCGTGTCCGACATCCGTATCCAACGCATATCCGGACATGGGCATGGGGATATGATCCTCCAAGGACCCTCCAAATACATGGAAAACTTAGAAAAAAATTGAACATACCCGTATCCGACACTCACACCCGAGTCTGAGTAACATAGGTCCAAAGAGCTACGTACCACACATGCTGTTACGTTCAAAAGTCAGAGTAACAGCCAGGGAATGTTCTTGATGTTCTCCTTTTGGACCCCATTGAACAAAGGGTTCTGCTTCATCAATCCCATATCCACTAGTCCATGTTATTGTCATCTGAGCAATGAGATCGAGACTATATTATCGGTTGAACGTCAACTCAAAAATAGAATAAAGCATCCAGGAAACAACGGAGAAGGTGAGGGAAAAAACTGCAACATGACATTGCAGAGGAAAAAGTTCACTTACTTCATTCCATTCTTTTCCTTGTGCTAAGCGTGGGTAAACTGGGGCATTTGGATTTGTGAAAGATACTGTGTTTGACACTGCCACCAGCTTTGGCTATCATAACACAGAAGAAAGAATAAAGTAATAAATAACTGCAGAAAGGATTAACCAGAAGCAATTTCAGAAAACAATCATAGTTTTTATATGATAAGTATTAAACACAATCGAGAAACATAAAAGATTGAAAAGAAAAGGAAAGGAAATGAAGAGAAAACCACATAATTATAGAAAAATATAATTTCCAAGCCCTGGGCAGAACAAGGTGTAATATTGGAAGATAGGAAGATGAATACAAAATCAGGATCCTATATACAATGACAAGAAACAAGTATGTGAGGGAATTAGAATGACTTTCCATAACCAAAAAACCACTGAAACTGATTTTAGCACCGAAATTTAGAGAACTTTGTTAAGCACATCAGCAAGTTAAGCAAATAAGCTCTCATTTTCACATGGAACAGGTAAAATGGATGGTTCTATTATCCTTGGAAGCCACCAAACTACTTTGAGAGACAGGTAAAGTTGAACTCAGCAAATTTGAGCAGATTCACTTTAAACCAAAAACTTTTTCCCAGGGATATTGCATCATCAACATTTGATGATAAGGAAGGAAAATTATATAAGACATATTGGCCAGTATAAAGAGAAAATTGGCTCAAAAGTCATAATCAAGGTACACAAAGGGTGTAGAATTCTGACATTGATAAATATAGGAGTAAAGAAGACAAATGGGGAAGGAGTAAAAATGGATAGAACCAAATAGCCAAATAAATGTAGCTGACATAGCTGGAATAGATTTTGGTGCCTGTAGTTCATATAATTCTATTTGTAACCAGTTGTGAGAATCATTATTAAATGATGGTTTTTCTGTGGATGAATCTTTCTATCAAGGGGAATAAATGGAGAGCAAAGATGTAGTTTTTCTGTAAGATAATTGTGTGAGCCCAACTAGTTATCATATGAGAGGTATAATACAAGGCAAGAATTGCTGTGAACATACATTTAACAAACCACTTGAAAATAGTGCAAAAGAGAACTCTGATCTCTGGTTAATCAACTGAAGCTTCAAGGACCCTTTCCCCGTATCTTTGTAGTCAGGACTAGTGTAGTTTGCATACTGATACTGTTGAAAGAAGATGGTTAATCTTACTAATACTTATATTCCATTAATAATTGCAGGCTACAGAACAAAACTTGAAAACTATGTTACTCGGACTCGGGTGTGAGTGTCGGACACGGGTATGTTCAATCTTTTTTTAAGATTTTCATGTATTTGGAGGGTTCTTGGAGGATCATATCCCCATATCCATGTCCGGATATGCGTCGGACACGGGTGTCGAACACGGATACTTCAAGAAAAATGAAGAGTCGAGCAACATAGCTTGAAAATATCAAGGCAAAGAACTGAAGAAGTGTCGCATGAACCTTAATAGGTGCAGAGCACAACAATGGAGGAGTAGCCCTTGGATTTTCTGCTAGGCAGGTTGATGCACTGAAAGTTTTGAATTAGCAAGGTAATACCGTCAGATTAGTGCTACTAAGCTCGAATAAAGCAAAACTTGCTTTACAGATGTAATTCAGAGGAAGGTTTTCTACCTGAAATTTGCAGGAGAAAATACTCCAATCCAATCATCAATTGATGGGTTCGGAGAACTATATTCCACCGTAACCCATTCTGTATTTTGACCCTAACATAGTGAAGATTTTTGCATCAGTCCCAAAACATTGGATTCAACGACCCAATAAAGAGTTGAAGATTTCAAAAATAGCATGTAATCCAGAAAAGATGAACTTTAACAACCATGAGAACTAAATATATAGATTATAGATAGAAAGAATAATTATAAAGCAGCTGCAATTTAAGCTTACATTCAGTCCCAGAACAGTAGGAGAGGCTTCAACATAAGCACGGTTGTCAAGAGCAAATTTTGCTTTATGAATAGCAATTCTTGAAAGAGGTTGGACTCCATGTGAACTTGCCCTATCAAGTATTGCAAGAACCAATAGAATGGTCCAGAAGATCAATCTCAACCCCCTCATCCCCATAAACATCTGAAATCATTCATAGAAAGTCATCTAAACGAATGAAAAAAAAAAACCCTTCAAACTTCCAGAGAGAATTATACAAGAATAAATCATTAAAAGCCTACCATAACAACAGTTTCCAGATACCAAAACAAAGGTGAAAAGCAGTTTCAGCTAAGCTACTACTCTCAGTTCAAAACATAGACTTAAATTCAGAGATAAAACAAACAGGAGATGCAAGATCTTGACTTGGATTTGTAGGAAACACTTATCTACCATAGTGAGTACTGAACAGAGTCAAAAGCCAAGATTCCAAATAGAAATAGTCATACAAGTGAAAATTTAAACTTACCCCAAAAAGAAAATGCATGAAGAGTTGAAGATAACAATAATATGGGCACTAAGAAATAGAAACAAGATTGAGCAACTGAACTAGAAACTTTAAAGGGTTGGAGATTTATGGCTGCTTAAGTGAGTTTTTTATTGTAAAGTGTGAACGAAGTAGAGGAATGTGCTGAGGGAAGATTCGTTTTGGATCATATTATTCAGAGTCCATACTCCGATCTTAAAGGCCAAAAGTCAACTTAATGTTAACGTTGCTGCCCAGACAATCTCGACAGGCAAGTGATAGTAAGTGGGAACTGGGAAGTGCCGGTTTTTTCATTTTACTTTTTTAGGTAAACTTGTAATGAATTTGGATAAGCTAGAAAAATCCCATGTTTTTTTCATTCAAAAACACAAGAGTGTTAGCCATGGTGCCATGCATTAAAAGAAAAAGAAAAGCTATGGGAAAATGCTAAATAGTCTGGATGAAAACAAAGACGACCAAAAGGCTTAAATTAAGAGTGAATTTCCTTGCTTTCTCCTTGAATAACATCTCCAGTTAAATAAGCGCTGATTTTGTTGAAACAAGTGAATTATTATAGGGTATTTGAAATTACCCTTTTTGAGCAAATGGCATTGACAACAAGAAACGTAAAGAAACAAGTAAAATGTAATATCCAATAAGAAAGCCAAGCAGCTGTCTCATTCAAAATCGTGGTATGGAATAAGATGAAATAAATCAAACAAATGAATTTTTTGTTCTAAGAATGAAACTATTGGTAATTACTATTTTATAGCTAAAACAAGCAGCTGGAATAGCTCAGTTGGTTAGAGCGTGTGGCTGTTAACCACAAGGTCGGAGGTTCAAGCCCTCCTTCTAGCGTTTCTTTTTTTTTTTTTTTCATTCAATTTTCTCCATTTTTCTAGCTTTTAATTTTATAGTATATTTTTGTAGAGAATCTACATATCTAATATAATAAATGAAAATCACGAATGCAAAAATTAAAAATTAAAAATTAAAATTAAAAAGAAAATAAAAATAAAACTTATTTTCATATAAAAAGAAGGGGGTCAACGACCAAGTTTTATTGACATGGGATTGTAACGAAGTGCATTAGTTTGAAGACAGAAGCTGACCCAGAATAAGATCACCTCGTTACAATCTCAACTTATGTTTGAGAAGTTGGGCAATGGTCCGATGGAAGCCTCAAGAAAGACAGGGCAGCAACTCATAATCGAAGAATGGAACGGATCTTCTTCTACCAAGCTTTTCAAAACTGCCACTTTCACTTTCTCCCCTTCTCTACAAATCCACAGGTCTTTCTTTCACTTTTCAACTCTTTTCTTTTCTCTTTCTCGCTCTTTTTTTTTTTTTTTTCATTCGTTTACCAAGTTTTTTATTTGGTTGAAACAGATCTGTTAATCGTTTCAACCATGTTTGGAGACGATTCCTCGATGCATTTGTCCCCGAGGCAAGTTTCCTTCTTTCTGTTTGTTTCCATTATAATGGTTTTTATATATTTAAAAAAGATAAAAATCAAATTTTGTTTGTTGGGTCTTTTAGTTTCATGAAAATTTGATAAACAATCTGTTTTCTTTTACATCTTCTTTCTTTTTTGGATACCCAAAGATGAATTCAAGTAATATGGGTTTTCGATTGAAGTCTTAAAGTCAGCTTAAATGCAGGGTTTCCCAGGCAGTGTGACTCCAGATTATGCCCCTTTTCAAGTATGGGACTCTTTGCAGGTACAAATCATTGATGGACAGTTGGGGACTACTTAAATTAGTAACCCTTACTGACTAAAGTTTCAATTTTTTTTGGTTTACATTACTTTTGTAGGGACTTTCAACATACATAAGAACAATGCTTTCTACCCAAGTAAGGGTCAAATTCAATTGATATTGAACTACTTGTGAATTGTATATAGACTCTATGTTGATGATTTCTGTATTTGTTTGTTGTTTACTTTAACTTCTTTCTCAGGCTCTTTTGAGCGCTATTGGAGTTGGTGAGAAATCAGCAACTATTATTGGTGCGACTTTTCAGGTAAAATTGGCATCCAATATACATTTCTATATCAATCTTTCCCGTATTTTTATACCTGATCTGTGATAGTTGGGAACTTTTATGCAACCCTAAATGAGTTGAATTGTTGAAGTGAGTTTAGGCCTTCTGATAATAAGTTTTGATTATTTTAATTCTTGCAGTGGTTCTTGAGAGATCTAACAGGAATGATTGGAGGCATATTATTCACACTTTATCAGGTTTGCTCATTTAGACTTCCTTGATTGTATTTTTCTTCTTTACCAAAAGTGTCTTTCAAGTTCACATTGAGAGTCTGACACCGTAATTATTTTTCATTAGGGCTCAAATCTTGATAGTAATGCTAAAATGTGGCGTTTGGTTGCGGATCTCATGAATGATTTAGGTATGTCAATGTTTCTTCTAGAGAATTTGCATTGCAGTCCAAAAGAATGACTGCAGATCTTTGACCTGTCTCTCTCCCCCCCCTACATGTATGCATTTACATGGGTGCAAATATATGCGCATGGACAGAGAATAGTACACACATAAGTGTGGAGGCTGCTCTGATTCTTGTGCTCTGGGCTATAACTTGTGGCTATAAGTTTGTTGGGTAATGGCTCATGGCTGTTATGTTCCTTATTCAAGCTAGAAATCGTGTATTTATGTGAATCATATTAAACTTTCCCTCTGTATGATTAATGCCTCGTCTTGCCTTATACTAAACTCTTGAAATTACAACCTACATGTTAGAATTCGGTTTTGATGACATTTTCATTGAAACCAGTTTTGACTTCTGATTATATATTTGGGTGCAGAGAGCATTAGTGGTTTTATTATCTCCTAAATTTTTTAACTTCAAATAACAACTACTGCTTCCGTGTTCATTGCAGGAATGTTGATGGATCTTCTTTCCCCTTTGTTTCCTTCAGCTTTTATTTTTATTGTTTGCTTAGGGAGCTTGTCAAGATCATTCAGTAAGTTTCTAAATTCCTTGCATCTAAGAACTTATAACCACTAAGTCTGCTGAGACATGTTAGTTATCAGTTCTTTTGAGCCATTTGTACATTGCAGAATGCAATGTCTATGGGACACATTTTTGTTTTTGCAATGGTCACTTTATTACCTTTGAAGTTTCATGTTATTGTGTAAAAAGTGAAGCAATTTCTTATGGAGGAGGCTCAATTTGAACTTCTAATTATGTGTTTTCCTACATTGTTTCCCTACTCAGCTGGTGTTGCCAGTGGAGCAACCAGAGCTGCTTTGACACAGCATTTTGCCCTCCAAAATAATGCAGCAGATATATCTGCCAAGGTACCTAAAAAGTGGTTCTGATGTTTGGATGACAATGGCAAGAGCTGTTGTGGAAAGGGATAGTTTTGAGTACTGAGTATTTATTTGTTTCAAAAATATTGGCAGGAAGGAAGCCAAGAGACAATGGCAACAATGATTGGCATGGCATTGGGAATGCTTCTTGCTCGCATTACTACAGAAAACCCACTAGCTATTTGGTTTTCTTTTCTCTCTCTGACAATGTTCCATATGTATGGTAAGTTTGGTTGACATAGAGACTCCTTTTAGCAGTTAAATACAGCTAACATCTTCAAAAAGCCATTCTGACAAGTTATTTGGGTCCTAGAGAAACTTTTCACCTCTTAAATAATGCCCAAGGAGGAAGGCTAGAAATAATACATTTTGTTCTTTGAATCTTTTCACTTATAGAGGGAAAGATGTAAAGGAGGATGGAGGGGAAGAAAACATTTAGATTGAGCTGAATGGAAATATATTTATGTTGCTAGTTAGTACTTCTTTTGTGTCCCACCTCCTCACTTATGAAGATTATAGCCTTTCCTTTTTTGAAACAGAAAGGTAGGGGCGACAACCAATTGTCGCACCTTGCCTGGAATTTGACTATAATAACCTCTACTAACTAGGAAATCAATTAAGAGGAACCTTGGTGGGCTTGCAAATGCAGGAGACCTAGAGACACTTACTCAAGATGGGCTTGAGTTATAACTTATGTTGTTCTGACTCTTCATATTTCTTGAAGTACCCGTGTTCGATACTCGTGTCCGACACATATCCAGACATGGGTATAGGGATATGACCCTCTAAATACATGGAAAACTTAAAAAAAAAAATTGAACATACCTGTGTTGGACACCTACCCGTATCCGACACTAACACCCGAGTCCGAGTAACATAGGTTATAGCTTGTCCAGAATTCTGCTTTAGCATAGTGAGTAGTGACCTACCGCCGGTGCCCAAGATCAATAGACATCTCAGTCATTCCCTTCTGACTGCCAGTGAGACTTAAACTCAAAGCATCTTGCCAACTGGACCACCTAGAAAATGCTAGGTCTCCGTCTCAAGATTATATTCTCAGAATATATAATATTATTCTGTAAAATCTATTTAATGGTCAGACATATCAAAACCTATTTTCTTTGTATTCCATAGTATATTGAAACAAGGGCATTATTGACCAGATTTTTATGCTGTTATAAATCTTTTCTTTTCTCTAATTGCATAATTAATTGATGATTTGCCCATTTCATCGTTAGGCTTACATGCGTTTTTCCCTTTGCATAGCAAATTACAAAGCTGTCAGGTGCCTTGCTTTAGATTCACTGAACTTTGAAAGGAGCTCAATTCTTCTACAACATTTCATAGAAACTGGCCAAGGTAATATCCTTAACCGGTCAATATTATTCCCTTGAGGCCAATTTTTAATGAATTTTGGCCCTGGATTTAACTGTCCTGGAAAGCTGTCTGTCGTTGTCAGCCAGCCATACACCATAAGATCAGGCTACTCTATTCATTTACAAAGGCAAATTCAAGGTGTTTTAAGTAAATTCTATGTGATTTTTCTTTCTGACAAAAACCAATTTACTTTGCATAAGTACCACAATCTTGAAAATTATTAATGATATCATCCAAAGTAATCTTGCACGAGTTTGATTGTTAACAATGTCTGTGGGCTAAATTAGCAAGAAAACATCCAATTTTATTGCTTTTATAAGCTCAATATGAATTATGTTTTCTTTTTCTTTTTTCAACATACTTCCAAATTCTTAATGATTTCATGTGCCATCGTATTTTTAAAACTGGCTGTTAATGCCTATTCCTGAATACATTTTCAGTTCTCTCTCCTAAACAGGTCTCAACTATGGAGCATGTTTTGCCCTTATGGACCACTTTAAGGTTGTCAAAGAGTGCTAAGCTCCTGCACAGAGATGTAAAATTAGGGTTAAGGGTTTCCTCTCTTGATCACTTAGAAATGTGAGTATTTAAAGGGTTGCCTACAGCATCTACATTGTCTTATAGCAGTAATGTTTTGATAGTGCTTCAGCAGTAACTGCTAGAGGCACATGAAAAAAATTATATTGCTGCTTTGCATATCTTAGGAGTTCTTGAGTTAACATGATAACTTGAATTTGATGCATTTCGAGTTTTCGACAAAAAATCAGCTTTCAACCAGCTCCTTCAAGATTATGCTCTTAATCATTTTTATGATTCTGTATGGAACTGACAAGTTTAATGATTATCTCAAACAGGGCCAACCTTCTGAATTCAGCTGCATCATTTTACAATAAAGGTTGAACTTTTACAGATTTTATGTAATACTACTGCCCTTTTATTTATATAACATTGTCGCTCATTCTGGCTATATGATTGCTATTGGTCTATCTAGCAAAGTATTTACTGGTGGAGAGGAAGGGAATTGTCGGTGTCATCATGCACAAAGATTCAATAGCTGCAGATATCTTGAAGTCATATATTCATGCACTTGTTATGGTCAACCTTATGGATGAAAAAAGATCTCTACATTTGGAGAGCCAATCATGGATGGATAAGCAGTATGAAATTTTTGTTCAAAAGGTATGTCCATGAAGTTTGTCCTTAACTTCAAATAGTTCTCCAAGGAACACTTACATGCTATGTTGCTCCGACTCTTCATTTTTTTTTAAAGTATCCGTGTTCGACACCCATGTCCGACACATATCCGGACATGGGTATGGAGATATGATCCTCCAAGGACCCTCCAAATACATGAAAATCTTGGAAAAAAATTGAACATACTTGTGTTGGACACATACCCGTGTCTGGCACTCAAACCCGAGCCCGAGTGACATAGCTTACATGGAAATACTTTTTTTCATTTGCATTAGCTGCTAAGTTAAATGCTCCAAACGTTTTTTAAACCTCCTTGGGCCTTTATTAGCCAAACTATAGAAACAGAAAGTTGGTTGACTTTGCAAAAAATGAAATGATATTGAAAAGCAATAAGCAAAGTTTATGGGGAGCCAAACTTTTATGAAATATCAGCACTTTTTGCATACTTTGAAAAGCATCTCCAGTACTTGGGACAATGCAATACATCTTGCTGTGTATATCTATGTTACTCGGTACTCGGACTTGGGTGTGAGTGTCGGATACGGGTATGTGTCCGATACAGGTATGTTCAATTTTTTCTAAGTTTTTCCATTTATTTGGAGGGTCATATCCCCATACCCATGCCTTGATATGCGTCGGAAACGGATACTTCAAGAAAAATGAAGAGTCGGAACAACATAGGTGTATATTGGGTTTATTTCAGATGCATCCCCCAGCCATTTGAGATGAAAAGTTTTTTCATTAAATGGCAAAATGAAATGCTTTTCTATGTTGTATTATGACCATCAATAATAGTTGAAATAATGGAGCTAAACTCATGTAAAGAATAGTTTTTTCCTTTTGTGATAGTCAGGTTGTTTTGTTGCTTCTATTTCTGGTGGACTCGTTTTCTCGGTCAAGATACATCGACTCACCTTTTAATTTCTTTTCATTTTGCAGCTAAAGTCATCAGGTTGGAAAACTGAAAGGCTTCTCTCTCCCTCAATCATCTGGAAGGCACACTGGTCATTGGATGAAAAAAAAACTGACTAGGTATCTTCAATCTATCTGATGAGAATGGTTAGAAGACATGTCATCTATGGCTGTCCAGTCCTATAGGATTAAATTACAGAAAAATGAAATTCACAGATGGTACCTAAAATCTAATAGACAGAACTCAGTTTGAACAACCTGGTTTAAACTGAGTTCAGGTCTTAGATGGAATCCTGCAAAGAAAGATTCAGATCCAATCACAGGAAGTTAAGGGTATGAGTTGGAGACTCCAAAATCACATAATTATTATTATTATTATTATTATTATGCTTTGTGAATTTTACATTTGCCAAAGTTTAACCATTTATTTGGATTATTTGTTTTATTTGCTTTATGATTGAACATATTATCATCAATATTGAGTATGCAGACAGCTCTAATGTGAGTCCAAAAAAAGAATGAGGCAGTTATAGTTGTCAATGCAGCCTTCCCAGGCAACAAGATAGTAATTTAAAACATAAATTTAGTGTGTAACTACTCCAGTTAAAGGCAAGCTTGTTCACTTTTCAAAAAAAAAAGGCAATTCAGCCTCTTCATAGTAAGAGACAAATTAAATTCTTAAGTAAACTTGACAATTCATGTATTTGTATCGTGTTCGTGTATTTTTTCAGTATTGTTGAAGGTGTCTTGTCGTGTTTAATGGATAATATATTAATAGGCAATAATGGTTTTAAACATGATAAAGTATTATTTTTATAGTTGGAAAAATGCATGAAAGACAAAAGTGAATTTTTCTTCATACAAAGCTAAAGTAATTTAGAGAGGTATTGAGTGGTGACGGGAGGGTTAAAAGTCTAAAAAAGAAAAAAAGTGATGTCAGAAACACTTACTTCGTATACATGCCAGTATTGATCGATACAAATTGATATAATTGATATAGATCAATATAAAAATCGAAATAATATATTATTGATATTGTTTTGATTTTTTAAAAATTGATATGCATCGGCCGATATGAATATCAGCTTAAAAAGTCTAAAAAAGAAAAAAGTGATGTCATAAGAAACTTGGAAAGAGATTCTTTGGACTCGAACTCAGTTAAGAATATGTTGGATTCTTGCACGTTGGTTGGTTGCCTGAGTCATAGGTGTACTTAACTTCAAGTCAATATGTCGTTAGATATTGATGTGATTGTTTGAAAAGTTGCATAAAAAATGAACCATATCTTGAGTAATTGGTAGGTTGCCGTGGCCCCCATGCATTGTTTAATTAGAATATGGAGTAATAAAATATACTCCATACTTAAAATAATGACGACAATTGAACAATTAATTTGTTATTTTTCCAAACCATTTGGAATAATTGCAAGATTATGATTTTTAAAAATTTTAAAAAACAAAAATTTAAACTCAATTCTTTCAATAATGTCAATTTTATCGAGTCAAATATTTATACATAAAATTAGAAGGAATTAATAAGGATACTTTTTGACAAACCAAGGGAATTGATTATGAGAAATTATCACATCCACAAAAAAGTAAAATTATTAGATTTCACGAATAAGATTAATAAGATAATACATGTTTTTAAAATATAATTAAAAAATATAAAAATAATTTTTTAATCCGCTTATGAAATTAAAAATATTTCACCTTCAATTAGAACTACTCATGGGTATGGCCGAATCGGAAGCCTATTTTTTTTGGTTTTCCTTATCCAGGCCCAGCCTATTGACCCATATTTACTGTTCATTTATATTAATTTTTTTTTAAAAAAATTCTATATATTTTTATAATTAAATATAAAAAATAATATTTTTTTATTGGGTGAACAGTGATCCGAGCCTGGTGTCCAGACCCGACCCAATACGAGCTGAACCTATTGAGCTGGACGGATTGCCCGATCCGTGAGAAAGTCTACATTCAATGTATCAAAAACAAACTCATTGGCTGGCTTTTAGATAATTGCATAACATCCACAAGTAGTGGCAAATAGTAACAAAGATAAAGTGCTAATTTTTATGTACCAAATTAAAAAAAAAAAAAAAGTGCTAAACTTTTGATTAAACCCCACTATGCTGGAAAAATAACAAGAACAAGAGAAAGAAGAAAAAGAAAAGAAAATTATTGAGGACATGTCAACTTGTAAAATGTAATTGGCCAAACCCCATATGCTGTTAAAAGCATTTAATTTCGTTACATTTAACATTCCTTTTGGGTTAAATTTTTCTAAACTTGGCTTTAATAAGTTAATTTTAGAATCAAAATTTGTTCTAAAACCAAATGAACATGACAAAGATTCACAATATTAAACAATCATGAACAAATGTAAAAACAAATTATCTGCCTTTATTTTCTGCTAACAAAAAGCTCCTATATTTCATCAAGAAAAAGAAAACGACTCCCTCATATACCAGCTGGAAAAAAAAGATGATTAGCCAAAAATGTAGCTTGAAAAAAATCCATTGAACTGACTTTCTTTCTTTGTTGTTTATAAGTCGTATCAATTATTGGAACTTAAGCAATATCTGACTTTACTTGCCTCTCACCACGCACCTGACTGGATGTATTCTGAAGGAAGTTACCAAGCAACCTTTGATCCAAAACCATATTGGGTACCTGCAGAACAAATATATGAGCCAGGGCTCATAGAGAGAGAGATAAGGGGCAAAGTGAGAAAGAGCAAACCTTTTCTCCAAAGAAAATTTTTGTGTTATCAGCAATGGCTTCGATAAATTTGAGCTCAAGAAATTCAGGAGTAAGCTTCAACTTGTTTGCTTCAGCTTCTTTCATTACACTAAAAATGGAGAAAGATGACCAATATCAAAACCTCTACAGCATCATTTCAAATATTTCTTACTCAAAGTTAGACACGATAAAAGCGAAAGATGATTTCACCGGTAAAAATCAGCATCTGCTAGACTCTTTTCACGAGCAATGTACATTTGATTCTCAATTTCCTGCTGCCTCCTGGCACTCTCCTTCTCCATCAGCTTCTGTTCCATCAGGATCTTGCTAACAGTGGCACTCTTCTCAGCTTCACTAATAGCCATCTTTTTCTGTGTCTCTGCCTCTTTCTCAATTACTTTTTGTCTCTCAATTGATATTAAAACCTGCACAATAACATTATGGTTTGATATAAATCATAAAATCTATGTTACTCCCACTCTTCATTTTTCTTGAAATACCATTGTCCGACACCTATGTCCGACGCATATTCAGACATGGGTACGGAGATCTCCAAATGAAACATACTCGTGTCGGACACATACTCATGTCCGACATTCACACCTGAGTCCGGGTAACATAGCATAAAATTATATATATATATATATATATATATATATATATATATATATATATATATATATATATATAAACTGGGCAAGCAAAACAGAAACTTCTGTGCCCATAGAAGATTAGAAAGTTATACCTTGGTGCGTTCCTCTTCCATTTGTTCATAATTTCTTCTAATGCTATCAGGTATAGTGGGCTTTGTAACACGTACACTAAGAATTTCAATTCCTGGTGCATAGCGTGTGCAATCACCCTGAAGAGCCTCTTTCATCTTTTCATCAATCTAAAAAATAAAATATGATTTAATTGATAAAACTTTAAGAAAAATTATTACAAGCACAGGACGGTAAAGAAAGAGAAAATTTCATGCAGCACAATACTAATTGACAATTCAAGACTATTAAGCAACATAAAAGATAAGATTAAGGCACTTTAACAGGTGAATATTAAATGTTTAAGGCATCAGAATATATCACATATGTAAAAGAAAAAGGCATTATAGTTTAAATACACTTCATTTATCATGTAGTGCATTAGTGAATGGAACTGGCAACCTTAGCCTTAAAGAGTATGGTTCAGTTTGCATCCTTTCTTACCTGATCAAACACATCTATATAAACTTGTTGAAGGGTATGAGAGCTGCAAAACTGATTTATCTCATGATGAATCTTGTCATATATCCATGTGTTGTCATAATGAACACCATAGTTGAGCAGTGTCTCATACACATAATCTTTTCGAAGCCGATTGACAACCTCAAAACAGATGTAATTCAAGCAACATCAATGAGGGAAAAAAAAGTCAGACCTTGAACTACACCTACAATATGAATTAAGATTAGTTTAAAGCCTTACCTCTATCTTTTCAAAGTTAATCATGACACCCCCTTTAGTACCACATGGAATACCCCTCACCTACAAATTTAAAAAAAAAAAAAAGAAGACATAGGGCATTATAATGAAGACCAAATGATACACGATGTTCACAATTTGGGCAAAAAAAGAAAAATTACCTGATCTGTTTGAAGAGTAACTAGAACAGGTTCATACTGGGTTATCAGAGGCATCTTCAAATGGAATCCTGATTAAAGTAAATATAAGAATGCTAAAGGCAAAACCAACACCAGCAACCAGCTATTATGAATCATAAAAAGTAAACTCTAGTCTAACCTGGCTCTGTTATCGTCTTTAAAAGAGCACCACCCCTCCAATACACACCAACATGACCTTCAGGGACTTGATGCAAAATGGATAAGGAATTTTTAATATTCGAAGATGATGGAATCATTACCTGAAAATCTCATTGTTTACACCTCATAATCATGAATTTCAGTGCTAAATTGGTTTTAACAAATAATCTTGCACATTCATTTGAGGTTTCTACAATCTTAGAAGCAAGAATTCTCCAGTTGAAGAGCCTAAGGAACTTGTTGCCTTTCCTATAAACTTATATTGATGTTTAGTTTGTTCAATTCTCAAAAATAAATCAAACTAATTCAAGTCAGGCCTCACCAACTTTGAAGGAGGAGCATTTTATGTATTGTAGCAATTTCCATACAGAGAAGTTATCCCCTCTGTTTTGAAAAGTGTGTCAAACAAGGAATTTACAGTTAATTAGTTAGTCTAATTTTCTTTTCTTTTTTAAAAAATGAACAATAAATCAAGCTCTAGGCTAAATCAAGCACGGGCTTGAAAACGATTCCTAAAGACAAATGAGGATAATGCCATGTCAGAAAAATCACTGTCAGTCAAACTCAAAAGAAATAAGTTATAACAAGAAATAAATCAAACACTTTCCAACGGAAGATTAAACTAAAAAAATAAAACCTAAAAGAATTCAAATCATCACCCAAAAAACTTTCAAACAATACATTCAATAATAATAACATTCGAACTTTATTGAAATGAAACGAGATTTGGAAAAGAAGTAACAATAATTAAGTTAAAACATGTATAAACCGACAAGAACTAAGAAGCAATCAAAAGCATTGTTTACATAGATATAAGCGTATACGTATAGAATGCGGGGAGAGAGAGAAGGCGCTTACAGAGGAGGCGATAACCATGAAAGCAAATACAATCATGAGGATTGGAAAATAATCGCCATTTTGAGCTGGAGGAGGCGGTGGCGGTGTGGCTGCGGTTCTCTGTTGCTGAGGAGGATCCATGGCGGTTATAATATAAGTGTTTTTCTTTTATTTTTCTAAATAAAATGACAATTTACGTCTCTATTTATATAGGTGGTAAAGCTGCTATAAATGAGATTAATGGTGACCGTTGATGTTGCACACGTGGAGCCTATTAACGTGGTCTTGATGGGTAAAGGCTCAAGCTTTAAAAGCATCGGACTGGTGACTGTTTGATTCGTTTCGTGCTCATAGAAGCAACCAATTTTAGAGCAAAGTTTTGGAGGTAAGGAAAGGAAACACTTTTATTTCCATTTTTCATTGCACATTGACAATGAAATAAGGTAGCTTTTGGTACAAGCAATGTAATCAAATTGTAAAACTCGAAGTTTAATCTAATTAATTCATTAAACCGTTTTTATGAATGATATTCAATAAATTTTGAATTTAAATTCTAACATTGTAACCATTCCACTATCTCTTTGTATCGAAAAAATGTAAACGCATTGTATAGATTTTAATTGGAAGTAAAGATGTTATAGTCTTTTGTATGTCATATTGCTAGAATGTGACATTATCATGAGAATGACATTCCCATTAAATGAGAGAATGTTATTATTTATTACATCCAAAAATAAGGTATTTCTTGAATCGAAGGATTGAAACATGCAGATACCATCCAATACATTGAGACATCTATTGCATAGAGTACTTGGTGAGATAATTTAACACAACAAATGTAGAATAAGTAGTTGGATTTGCATTTTAATAAGCATTTTTTTGTATGTATATTAAACGTTATAATATTATCTTCTTAGCATTTTAATACCTAACAATCACCTTTCCAACAATCTCATTCCATTAAAATAAGCAAATGATAAGGCACCACGTCATCTAAATGCTTCCTCTTTACTTTTCTCTTGACACAATACTCATATAAAATATGTATAAATAGAGATTTTCAAGATATTTTTTACTTAATTTAGAAAATGCATAATTCCAATCCCTTTTCAAATTTTTTATTATAATATATTACTTAATACTTTAGTCGAGTTACTCATGAATTAGTATAATTCGATTCAAATAATACTCCAAGTTAATTTGATACATTCATTATCAATAATCAATTGAGTTAAGTTTGAATTTTTTAATTTTTTAAAAACACATATTAATAAAAAAGTAATGATTAATAAGAAAAGTAATAATTATATTCGGATCATTACTTTCCATATTATATATTTATATTTTATTTGGGTTTTGAATTCAAGCTCAAATTTAAATTTGAATTGGGTTTCAAATTCCTTAATAATAATTGAAGTTGAGCTTAAGTAGCTAAACTATTTTTCTAGCTTATATAGCTAATTATTTTTTAGGCTAAACTTAAACACAAAATAAAACTCAATAAAATTAGAACAACTTTAAAGTTCGATATCTACAATGTAAATAAAAAAAAAAAATTAAGTCTGACACAAAATAAATTGGAAATGAATAATATAAATTAAGATTAGATCTGTTTAAGAGATTGAATTTGACAGATCGAATCCAGCATTATATAAATAATTTTTGCTATACAAACCTGGTTGGCCAATGAACAATTTTAATCAGGGCAATTTCCTTTTTATTTTTTCTTAAGAAAATGTAATGTCTTTTTTAGGGGTGAGTTCGGTTCGGTTCGGGTCGGTTATTTCGGGTTTTACAAATCGAACCGAGGAATTCGGTTTTTCCAAATGGGTAACCGAAACCGAACCGCAATAATAAAAAAATCGGTTATAACCGAACCGTCGTATCTCGGTTCGGTTCGGTTATCGGTTTTTCATATTTTTTTGGGCTTTTGAAAATTTGAGCTTTATTACATGCTATTTTAATAGGTTATTTATGCCTAACATGCTATTTCCACAATCAAATTATCTTAATTTTTAAAATTTTTAAAAATTATCTTTTTTTATAGTATTTTAAATTTTTTTTTCACTAATTTAGAAATAAAATATTTATTTTTATATTATAAAAATAAAAAAATAATTAAAAAATTATTTAAAAAATAGAATTCGGATCGGTTCGGTTAATTGCGGTTTTTGGACTTACGAACCGAAAACCGAACCGAACCGAAAAAATCGAACTAATAACCGAACCGAATTTTAACCGAATTAAAAAAAAACCGAACAAAAACCGAACCGAACACTACGGTTCGGATCGGTTTTCGGTTTTCTCGGTTTTTTTCTCAGCCCTAGTCTTTTTAGGATCATTTTGAACTTACCTCATTTTTGCGCGGGATGTTCCTGCGTTTGACGAGCATTGATCAATAGTAAGAGGAAAGCGTTACGACACGCGCCATCCACTCGCGTGAGGCGAAATTTCAATTACAAAAAGTCCAGATTGTGCGGTTATCAGTTAGAATCAGTTATAAGCATGTTCGACCACTCACTTCATCGAGGAGGGAATACCCCGGGCGTTGCTAATTCCATTCGCGGGTGAAGAAAAATGCTCACCCTCACCGCCGCCAACCCCGCTCCAACCTTGTTCCCGAAATGCAAAACCCAACGGCGCCGATTCACCATTTTGGCGGCGGATGATAAGTTCCCTTCGTTTCTACCAAAACAAATGGAAGAAATCAAAGATCCATTTGCTCGAAAACTCGCCACCCGAATCGAGAGACTGCCCGTTAATGTAAACTTTCTTTTCGTTGTCTTCTTCTTCTTTGTTTTGTTTTGTTTTAATTCGCATTATATATGATTTTTCAGACATTATTTGACTTTGGATTATTAATTTTATAATTAACAATGCAGGTTAGCTTCTCAGAAAATAGCATTATGAGTAGTTGTGTGAAGCCATTGGTTCAGAGCAAGCAAAATCCAGTGGTTCTCCTCCATGGCTTTGACAGGTGCTTTTATTTTTTTAAAAATAATTACGTTAGAATTGATATCCCATTTTAGTTATTTGTATGATTTTATTTTCTACATTGCAAATAGAAAGCAATTAGCTGAAGTAAGAGTTCACCAATTATGTTATTATTATTCAGTTCTTGTTTAGAATGGAGATACACGTATCCATTGCTTGAGGAGGCTGGTTTGGAAACTTGGGCTGTTGACATTCTTGGCTGGGGTTTCTCTAATTTAGGTTTGTTTTGTTTTGTTTTGCTTTGTGTTTGTGTGTTTGTTCTTGCAACCTCAAACAAATTATGTTCCTCAATCTATGCTATTTGGACTTGAGTATGAGTGTCGGATACGGATATGTTCATTTCTTTCTAAGTTTTTCCATGTATTTGGAAGGTCCATGGAGAGCCATATTTTCATACCCATGTTCAGATATACGTCGAACACTGGTACTGTAAAAAAAATGCAAGAGTCGGAGCAACATAGTCTCAATTTTAGTTCCTTTTTGTTCCCTTTATTTATTTACTTTTATTTTTATTTCTAGAAAGATTTCGGTCATGTGATGTGGAATCTAAGCGTGAGCATTTCTATCAGGTAAATCTTCTTATCTCTACAATGTTTTCAATTCATGGATTGGCATAGGATTAAGCAGTAAGATTGTTAACATGGGGTGACATTATATAAAAGTGTTAGTTCAGTTTAACTGTAATCGAAATCAAACTACCAGAGTTAAAGGATTAGATGCGAGTGGTTGAGTATATTGGCACTAATGCAAGTGTTAGCATAAGCAAGGCGGCTGTTCAATTACTTTAATGACCAAACCCTATGTCCAACTTCCTCTTGTATTTCAATATGTTGAGACTAAAATGGCTGTCCCTGATATACAGCTGTGGAAGTCATACATCAAAAGGCCAATGACATTGGTTGGACCGAGCCTGGGTGCTGCTGTTGCAGTTGATTTTACAGTCAACCACCCGGAAGCTGTGAGCATCTTTACACAATTGAGATTATGATATTTTCTCCATTAGATTAGTTGGAGATTAGAGTTATAGTTTGATAAAAGCCACTAATAAATGCCTCTGATGCTCCATGAAACTCATGACTTTTAGTTACTTCTTTTTTTAGGTTGAAAATCTTGTTTTGATCGATGCAAGTGTATATGCAGAAGGCACGGGAAACCTAGCAACGTTACCTCGAGCAGCAGCCTATGCTGGGGTTAGTCTTCTTCGCTACTCATAAAAGCCTTGAATCTCAATTGTTTTGGCAATCCCAGCTGTTTATAGTTGTCTGCATCATTTATTTTTCTCCACTTGAAATTTTTCTAGGACCACCTTGTGTGTTTTGAACAAGCTTTGTCTTGTTCCTCAACTAAATTGTTCTGAATTTCTTTTTGATCATTCTGGCTCCTTTTTAACTGAATCTTTCACCTTTGGGGTAAAGACAACAAAAGGTTTTCATTAACTACTTATCTCTGTTGTTTGGGAAATAACAATCAGACGTGTTAAAGGACTTCATCTTGTTTTCCTTAACTGCTTCCACCTTAATTTTTTCGTGTACTTTTCCAATTTTCATTCAATGGTTGCTGATGCATCTCGACATCTACAAATAAGTCTAGGTTTATTACTTGTGTTTTCTCATACTTTTTTTTTTATTGGCTAAGTGCCTGGTTTTAATAAAGACAACAAAAGGTTTTCATTGCACTCTAATGCTTTTTGATACATGCATACTATGTTATTCGGACTCGGGGGTGAGTGTCGGATACGGGTATGCTCAAGTTTTTCTAAGTTTTTCTATATATTTGGAAGATCATACCCCATATCCATGTCCGAATATGTGTTGGACACGGGTACTTCAGGGAAAATGAAGAGTCGCAGTAACATAGCATGCATATACATTACAAAAATTCTTTTTCTAATAGATTGTTTGTGCACTTTATCTTTTTCCTTTGTGACAAGGGGGAAGGCATGTTAAATAGTTTTTCTCTCGCATATCAGTGCTATAACCATAGACTTTTGTGAACTAGGTATCTCTATTGAAGAGTTTCCCACTACGATTATATACAATCTTTTTGGCATTCAAGGGTGTGTCATTCAGCACCAGCTTAGACTGGACTAACGTAAGTTTTCCTCGCAAAAATGATGCTAAGCAAAGTAATGCAATATTGATCAGATTAATTATTGTTTATTCCTGGAAGCTAGTACATTTTTGTATTTTGCAGGTTGAAGGGGAATCTAATAGCCATTCTATTCTTGTAATCATGTCCAGATTGGTAGATTGCATTGCCTATATCCTTGGTGGGAGGATGCAACTGTGAATTTTATGATTAGCGGTGGTTACAACGTCAGCAGACAGATAGATCAGGTTTGTCTACTGCTGTCTTTCCTTCTGCCCATATGAGTGGGGCTATTTTGCAGGGCTAAGTATGAGTACAGATTAATATGAATTTCAGTTCTATTGTTTCATTTATTCAAGTTAATTTTATCTTATAAAGGAGGGAATTCATTTGATTCATCAACCGCAGAGGATATAATTACAACATTAGTGAATGGAAAATTATGCTAGGAAATACGCCATGCCATTCTTGCTTTGTATTGGTTCTCCTTGTTGTCTGTTGGATGCTTCTCCAGGTCCTGTAAAGTATTACATGCATTTGAGTTTGACAAACATAAGAATTAAAGGATTTTTCTGTTTGTATGCTTCATATCACAAATAAAAATGCATTAAAATCTGTAGTTTTTCATGCAACTTGTAAATTTCTTGTGCAGGTGAAGCAGAAGACACTTATCATATGGGGTGAGGATGACCAGATTATTAGCAACAAGCTAGCAGTGGTTAGCAACTCTTAACTTTTTTTTCAAACTTTTGCTCCATATAGGCATGAGAATACTACAAAGAAGTGGCCAACCATAATTACTTCTAGGACATGATTGAGAAATAATATAAGAATTTAAGCAAGAGCATCCCGGTGTTAATTTATTGATTTATTTATCATGTCCTGATACAGTTACAAAGTTAAAATTAACTTATTCATGCGGGTTTTTCAATTGCATAATGCAGAGATTGCATTGTGAATTGCCAGACGCAATTATTCGCCAGATACCCGATTGTGGCCACCTTCCTCATGTGGAAAAGCCAGATTCTGTTGCCAGATTAATCTTGGAATTTATGCAGGATTACTGCCAGAAAAAGGCTCAGTTTGTCCCTATGTAATGAAGGTTTATATTCAATCTCTGCTCTAACTATATTTAGCTAGGATTGTCATTGTTTACTTGATCTAATAATGCTTACCTGCAATTTAATGGTCACAATATTTACGTAATATGAGAAATTTTTAGTCCTGTATAGGGATATAGCACTGATTTTATATCGTACTTCATAGCTATGTTACTCGAACTCGGTTATGTTCAATTTTTTTTAAGATTTTCATGTATTTTGAGGGTTTTTGGAGGATCATATCTCCATACTCATGTCCGGATATACGTCGGACATGGGGTACTTCAAGAAAAATGAAAAGTCGAAGCAACATAGCTTCATAGCAGGCAGCAGCAAGTGACGCTTCCAAATTTTGTTCACTTTGTCTTGCCAAGATATGTGAGATCTGTACATCATTTTATCATATGGCTTTGTTAGAACAACATGCATAAATCAGAATGGAAACCATATAGCATCAGAATGTTTTAACAATTCCTTCTGTTCAATCCGAAAATCATCCTATAGTTTTCCAAGCATTCAGTAATCGTTCATTGACTGAAAGCAAATTAAGATGCAACATATCTAGATTTCATCATGGTGCTATGAGAAGCATATCTCGAATCGCTTGATATGTTAATCACAAATGGTTATCTTCATTTCTACTTCTTGTGTCTGGCGAAATTTACTGCGATTCCATTCATGTTAGAACTGTTGCTTGCTTTATGAAAAAGAGAAGAGTCTTATATATCAGATACAGACACCCACCCTGTGTTAGCTTTTCGGAACGGAGTAATGATTAAACAAAAACAGTCGAATATTCGAATTTCATAATCAGAAATGAAATTCATAGGTTTATGAAAGACGAACAATTAAGAAAAACATTTGCCTTATATATTAGATACAGACACCCATTATCACTGTCATATAGACCTGACAATTCGTGTATCTATATCGTGTTCGTGTATTTTATCGTGTCATAATCGTGTTTAAAGTATTTTATGTTTATATAAATTTTGATACGTTAATATTTCATATTATATAGATTTTAAAACATTCGTATATTCGTATCGTATTTTTAATTATTATTTTTTATTTCGTATTTATGTCATATAATCGTATTGTGTCCAATATCATCAGATCTTTCCTTTAAGAGTTAGTTAATCCCATCTTTCCATTTTCATTACAAAAATTTGCTTCTGAGTTGTGAAACATCAAACTATGTTTATAAAAAAACTGTCAAAACTGTTACCTGTATTATGACAAAAAAATTTGTCTGAAATCAAGCGGGTTGAAATGATGGTGGGTCCATCAGGAGCGGAGTCTGGACTCTGGAGTAATTGCAAATGACAACAGCAACTTAACAAAATTAATGTAATTCTCTCTCATATTCCTTTCTTTTCATTTAACCCTAAAAAAACACTTAATAATTTTTTAAAAATTAAACTACTATTTACTTTTTTTTTCTTTTAAAAAATATTAATATATTTTTTTCTATCTAAAGGTCTACCAAAATTACACATTTCCCAAAATTTTCATCCATATCCAAAAATTGACCCTTCAAAACTTCCTTTTTTTGTCTTTCGTTTTGGCCTTTTACCCCGATTCCTCCCCTGCCCAAAACTGTCTTTTTCTTTTTTTACTTTGAAAATTTAAAAAGCAATACCTACTCTTTATTTTTATTTTTTTCAAAAAACATTTTTCATTTCTTTCTCTTCCAAAATTATCACTTTCCCAAAATTTGTTTCACCCATATTTCAAAAATGGACCCTTCTTTCTCTTCCATCCCCATAGCCCCTCCTCCCCCGATCCCTCCCCCGCCCATCACCCCCTTCGTTGCCCCTTTCCTGGCTAACCCGACGCCGACGCCGACGACGACGACAGTCGCTGGTGGTCTGCCACCGAGTTTCAACCACCCACCTTACTCAGACATGATATGCGAGGCTATTGGGGCTTTGAAAGACAAGAACGGGTCAAGCAAAAGGGCTATAGCTAAGTACATAGAGTCAGCTTACAAAGACTTGCCACCGACACACTCGGCCTTGTTGACTCACCACTTGAAACGCTTGAAAAACAACGGTCTTTTGGTTATGATCAAGAAATCTTACATGCTTGCATCTACCGCTAGATCTGAAGTTTCTCTTCCGGATTCTACTCTTCCTAACCCTATCGATGCTTCTTCTGGACCCAAACGAGGCCGGGGTCGTCCTCCTAAGCCCAAGCCCACATTTACTTCTACGGCCGACCCCATCTCTCTGCAGCAGTCTGTTCCGCTTGCCGATGGGCTTAAGAAATCCCCCGGTAGGCCCAGAAAAAATGGGCCCGTTGGTCAACTTGGGGGTGTTAGGAAGGGTCGGGGTCGTCCACCCAAAAGTGGGCCTAAGAAGAGTTCCGGTCGACCGAGGAAACCGAAGACGGTGAGGTCAGTGGTGGGGGCTAATGCTAAAAGGGGTCGTGGACGGCCGCCTAAGGCCTTGAACCAGTTACCACCGCACGCTGTTATGCCGATCCAGGGTCAGGCCATGGCTGTTCCTTATGCTGATGACGCTGCTGCTGCTGCTGCCACTGTTGCTGTTCCAAGGCCCAGAGGAAGGCCCAAAGGCACAGCTGGAGCTGCTGCTGCTGGCGTTGTGGCCGCTGGAAAGCGGAGAGGTCGACCACCCAAGATTGGTGGGCTCACTGCTAAGCCCATCAAGCCCAAGAAAACAACTGGAAAGCCCGTTGGCCGCCCCAAGAAGGTAAAACCACTTTATTTGTATATAGTTTTTGGTACAAGACTTACAAGTGTCAAAGATCGGGCTCCCCGCCCAGACCCTCTGGGCCGGGTTTTGGGCATATTATAAGTATAAAATGTTATAATTGTAATTTGTTACTATTTAACCATTTATATTTATTTTTAATTAAATATAATTATGCTTATTACTCTTTGCTTGTATTGTATGCTTTTGGCTACTTGTTAAGAAACAAAAAGTGAGTGGTAAAAAGTATCCCAAGTAAACAACCAATTTGAGCCCTTTGTAATTGTTTTTAAATATAAGGGAAATGGTGATTAAATTGGGAATGAAGTTGGTTATTTAGTAAACTTTACTTTCCATTTGTTTGTGAATCATATGAAGGTAATGGAGAGGTTAAAATAATAATTTGTTTTAAGTCAACAACAAAGAATGATAATGGGGGAAATGGATGAAGAAATGCTGAATTATTTAAGAGAGTGATACATGTTATAAATGTGAATGTGTATGTGTATGGATTGTTAAATCTAGTTGTTGGTTCAAAATAGTAGCTTTGTTACCCAGAATCGGGTGAATGCCGGGTATGGGTATGTGTCTAATATGTGTATGTTCAATTTTTTCATATATTTGGAGGACCATACGAATATGTCCAAATATGTGTCAGACATAGATGTTGGATACGGGTATTTTAAGAAAAATGAATAGTCCGGATAATATAGAGTAGTAATATTTAGGTCAATAATATGAGTAATATGATGTTGTTGCAACTTGCAAGGATAGACCTCTAAATTTTAGACATTTCATTTTTGATGATGTTATTTTCTGCTGGATGTCTTTGTGTTAAATCTAATGTCATTGTCCTTGGACTTTTTTTATTTTTTATAACAAGACGATTGATGGAGCTGAATCAAAGGCGTTAGCAGCGGCATATGGAGATCTTAAGAGAAAACTTGAATTCTTTGTAAGTCATATGGTTTTATTTATGACTTTTAGTTTGTTACAAGCAAATATGCCCGCGCCTTGCAGTGGGATATGATTTTTTTTTCCTTCTTAATTCCAAGTTTTTTTTTTAAATCATTATGTTAATAATAGAGAAGAATAGGTGAATAGTTGTAAAGCAGTGTTAAAAAAAAGGGACCAGATTGATCGGGCGGATCAGTTGAATCGGATATTGGTGGCCTATCCGGTATGGTACATATCATAGAACCGGGAATTTTCCGAACTGATAAAAAATCGGTTGAACCAGTAAACCCGAAAAAAATGGTTTTAAATTTTTTTTATTTTATAAATTATTGTATGTGATGAGATTTGAATCTTTAAAGTTTAACCCCTTGAATCTATATAAAAGATCATATCATTTAGCCAAATACATATTTTTATTAAATATTTACTACATTTAATACTTATTTAATATTTAAATTTGTTTAATGCAATCGGCTGGTTCAATCAGTCCGACCGGTAATTGGAGGTCTCACCGGTTTGACTTATGGTTCGGTTTTTTAAACATTGATGTAAAGATCTTCTAGATAAGGTAGGCAAACTTGATTCACGGATAAAAATGTTTATTGACAGGCCTAAAGTCTTTTTCTTTTGGGTGGTTAGTAAAGTCTTTAATAGTCTAAGACATGTTTTGAGGAGGCAACTAGGTCAAGGGGAAGCAAAAAAATCAGAGACCATTGCTAGTATTCTTCATTTTTTGTAAAATATCCGTCTCCGACACATTTGGACATAGATATGGAAGTATGATCCTCTAAATATATGGAAAAACTTAGAAAAAATTGAGTATACTCGTGTCGGATGCATACCCATATCCGACATTTACTTCCAAGTCTGGGTAACATAGGATGACAATGATATAAGATTGAGTTTTAGTATATAGTATATAAAATATAATAGTTTTTGCAGTGTAATTCGACTAATTATTAACCCTTCAAATTAAATAGAAAAAAAAGAAGGGAAAATTGATTCATTAATGATTGAGTAATGTTGATTGCAGCAATCAAAATTGAAGCAAGCAGTTGGAGTACTAAAGCCTCAGTTCACCAGTGAAAACAACATCAGTGCAATTGGTGCAATCCAGGAGTTAGAAGGACTTGCAGCGCTGGACATTACCACCACATCATTTAAAGAAGATTCTCAATTGCCACCGCTGCCGCCGCCGCTGCCACCACCAACACTACCACCGGTGCCACAGAATGAAGGACAAGTGCATTAAATCCTTTCTTCCTGTATGTTTTAGAAAGAGCTTTGTAGAAAATGTTCTGACCCTAGACACAACCATGATATTTCTGTTTAAGGGAGAAATAGAAAGTTGCAGATCTAATTGTTATTGTTGTTGAGGTGTGTTGTTTGTGAAACTTTTTGCATGACTTTTAATTCTCTTATTCACTGTACTGATTCCAAATTTTCAATGCAAATTTAAGTACAATTTCATTAATGCCCTAAACCTGGCAGCTTTCTACTTAATGGCAGTTGTTATTTACTGCACATTAAGATTCTAGCATCCTTCTTTGCTTGGCATGATGTAACTGTAAGCTTGGAATTTGTAGCATTTTCTTAATTGATTACGGCACGTGAGTTTTCGGACCGGCTCGATTTAGGTTTGGATAAAAAAAATTGGGCAGTGATCCGATCCGACTTATGAAGAGATCTGCTTTACAGCAAATGATTGAGAAATAATACAAGAATTGAAGCAAATGATTGAGAAATAATACAAAAGAATTGAAGAAAGGCTTTCTGGTGTTAATTAATTTACAAGAATTCAGTAATCATCCATCAAACTGAAAACAAGGATAGTAAGCACATATCTAGATTTTCAACATGGCTATGACAAGCATATCTCCAACAGCTTGATATTTACGAGAAGCACAGAAAATTGGGATGGTTTTATAGTATTATTACTATCCTCTTAGGAGGAGGCCACAGTGGGGAATGCCATTTTGCTATTGGATTGTGTGATGTTTTGCAGGTTAAGACGCAAAAGCAAACAAAATTGTTAAAACACACAAAAATAGAAAGAAAGAAAAACCAGACAGGGAATGAGTTTTAGACACATTTACATGTTTTTTGATACAACCTTTTGATGTGTCAAACCTCCTCAGCTCACTCTCTTAACTGATGATGCAACTTTTAACCTTGAAATTATTGAGAGAGATGAACATGGGTTAATCCAGTTGATTCATATAATTATTTTTAAAAAATAGCATTTAGCAAATACGGAATTCGAATCCTAACAATGCATCTCTTTCTCTATCATCATGTTGGAAGCAAATGAGTAATATAGGGAGCATTTCTAGGAAAAGAGTTTTGCCATTTTAGGTTCATTGTTTTTGTTACAGTAATTTCTGTGTTTTTAGTGTTGATTGCATGCTTTATGACTGAAATTTTTTAAAACAAATTCTTAGGTAGTAAAGGAGAAAAATCCACCAAAACAACTTCTTTTCTAACCCATTTGGCCTTTTATCATTCCATCAATTCCTTCACTGTGCTTGTAGGTGGTTCACAAGTCACAATCTGAAGCTCCATCCATGGCCTAGAATAGATGAATAATAATCTACAAATTTTGCACCTCAAATCTCAATCATTCTGCTACTATATCAGTATATCCACCAATTCAACAAAAAACACCAGTCCACTTATTAAAGCTTGAAATTAATAAAGTTCAGTAGTAGTAGTAGTACTTTTCATTAACCAATTGCATAAGATAAATTTTATATTTTTTGCACAACTTTTGGGTGGTCACCTTTTCCCCTTCATTGGTGGCCAACTCAAATTTTTTTTTTTTGGTTGTGGATCCCTCAATTTTTTGGAATTGTTGAAGGTAGAGAAAAAAAAAATTGATAGGAAGGAAAAAAAGAAAAAATAAAATATTTTTTGTGTCCGTGTTATTTTTTTATGTTTAAAATATTATAAATTTATATAAATTTTACACGTTAATAATTCGTTTTATGTATATTTTTAAACGTTCGTGTATCCGTATCGTGTTTATGTTATTTTTCGTGTTATGTTTTAATAATCTTTTCTATGTTGTGTTCGTGACGTGTTCGTGTTCATTTTATTTTTTTGTTTTTCAAAATATTATAAATTTATATAAATTTTTACGTATTAATAATTCATTTTATATATATATTTTTACACGTTCGTGTATTCGTTTCGTGTTCATATTATTTTTCATGTTGTGTTTTATTTTTTTTTTTCTATGTTGTGTTCATGTCATGTTTTAATTCATGACATGTTACATAATTTGTCATAGTTATTCAATTTAGAGAAAATTTTGTGTTTGTTTTCGTGTTCGTGTAATTTTTGTTTGTTTTTAAAGTATTAAAATTTATACAAATTTTTACGCGTTCGTTTATTCGTATCGTGTTCATACTATTTTTCGTGTTGTATTTTAATTATTTTTTTATGTTGTGTTCATGTTATATCTCAATCGTCTCATATTTTACATAATTTATCATTGTGATTTAATTTTCTTTTAACAATTATATACGTATCGTGTCTCAATTTATGACATATTTTACATTATTTGTCGAGTAATTCAATTAAATATATATATTTCTTTTATAACTTATTCGTGTTATTTTTTTCTCAAAATATTATAAAATCATATAAAATTTTTCATGTTAATAATTAATTTTATAGGTTATTAATTTATGTTTTCATAACATTATTATCATTATTATTACAAAAAAAAAAAATCGTTTCATCTTTTTTTTTTCATAATTTTTATTAAATTAAAAAAAAATAGTGCCCTCTCTCTAGATATACAGAGAAGAAAAATCTAAAAAGTAGTGACCAGGTTCTTCTACTACTGTAATGGCAGTCATATCACCACTCAAACGGGAATGAAGAAAATTTATGTGTTCGTGTTATTTTTTTTTTTAAAATATTATAAATTTATATAAATTTTACACGTTAATAATTCATTTTATATATATTTTTAAACGTTCGTGTATCCGTATCGTATTTATGTTATTTTTCGTGTTGTGTTTTAATAATTTTTTTTTATGGTGTGTTCGTGACGTGTTCGTTTTATTTTTTTTGTTTTTCGTTTTATATATATAATGAATTATTAATATGTAAAAATTAAAAAAAAAATAGTGCCCTCCTCTAGATATACAGAAAAGAAAAATCTAAAAAGTAGTCACCAGGTTCCTCTACTACTGTAATGGCAGCCATCACCACTCATAAGGGAATGAAATTCCAAAGCTTTTTTCACATAGCCCTACTGGAAGAGAGGGGGGGGGGGGGGGTTGCCTCTAGTAAATGATCCCTACATACACCAATGTTAATATTACTGTCATGGCAAAATCTCATCTGCACATCAAAACCCAACCCCTTTCAACCTCTTCTTCCTTTAATGTGTACTAAAACCTTCAAATCCAAGACAACCCTACAATCCAAAGGGTGATAGCAAAAGTGAAGAAAATGTTGTTAGTGCTTCTGAAGAGAGACACAGCATCACTTGGATAATTGATGCCTGTTATTGTTCCTGTCGGACCAAGGGTGGTGCCACCACCAAAAACTGTAGGAGTCCCGGTGGTTGTGCCAGTGGTTGTCCCCGTGGTTGGTGTTGTGGAAGGAGTCCCAGTTGTTGTTCCATTTGTTGGGGTTGTGCTTGTGCTACTGCAAAATTTAGCAGAAAAAAAATAGAGAATGTTAGATAGTTTTAACCCATATTACTCGGATTCGGATATGAATATCGGTATGGATATGTCTCTTGACACGAGTATGTTTAACTTTTTCTAAAATTTTTATATATTTCGAAGGTCTTCGGACGATCATATTCATATCGGTATGGATATGAACATACGCTTTAACCGTTGAAAAAGCAGCCTTGTTGGATTAGAAAATTTTGCAGACCCACTAGACCTAAAAGCAATCATGCTATGAAAAGCAAAATGGAAACATGCTAACATGAGAATATAACAGATGTCCAACTGAGATTTGGGAATCAAAAGTATTTTGATAAGAAAAAAGGGTATATGCAATTGCAAACAATTTCTGAAATACCAACACCATGAAAGCTCACAGCTGTTAACAAGATGATCTAGCCAGCCTCCTTTTAAAGAAATCAAAGAAAGATGATTTAGCCATTTGGGAGGGGCTAGAATCTAGATCTACTCTTTTACTTAATTGACCATCATAAAAATTATTTGAATGAATGAAAAATTGACACAGTGGCTGTTTTCTGTAAATTGCTTCAGAAAGCAAGAAAAATCCCAAAGCTAAGACAAAAGAGAAAACATAGAGGATATATAGTTGGAAACTTGACAAAAGTTTTCATCAAAGTGGCAGATTCTAGTTTTGACAAGAACAAGGGTTTCTATGAAGAAAGAAAAAAAAAAGGTTCACTGGAACATATCAGAAGGAAACTTCCAATAACCATACCTTGAGGGATAGCTGCAAGTAGAAGCAGCATCTGCAAATCACAAACAATTGTTGGGAAAAAAATTAGGAAAAATCCAAAAAAAAATAAATAAATAAATAAAGGAAAGAAGAAAGAATAAAGAAATATTTAGTGACAGAAAGGGTTGGTGGATGGACTTACTGGTAGGAGGATTTGGACTAACAGCAGCAGAGCCAGAAAAATCACAGCTTCCAGTAGCTTGACCTTTCTTTTGGAAATAACTATTGACAGCATAGTTGCAGTGATCTTTCAAAGTGTTGGGATTATAGCAAGCACCATTTTGAAGGATTGCAGTACAATCAGCTCCAGCTCCACAAGCATAATCCAAGGCCTTTTGAAGAGCTTGCTCATTCACTCCATCTCTACATATGCAATAGGTAGCAGCACCTGTAGAAAGTAAAACCCCAAAATAGAAAGGAAAAAAAAAAGAGTTAAAGCTTATCCTCACAATGAAAAACACAATCCAAAAAACATCCAATGGCACTGATAAGCAAACAAAAAGATTTTTATGAAAGTTTTCATACTAAAGATGAAAACTATGAAAAATGTTTTTTTTTTTTCCTTCTTTTGCAATCAAACAAGAAAAACAATCAAAGAGATTCTCTATCAAAATTCCTTACAATGAAAGATGAAAAGAATCAATCTTTAAGAAACCATATGTATATTTCTCAAGCAAAGAAGAGAAACCCATCTCAGAAATCTTGAGTTATGATAACTCAAAAATCTTTAGATCTAATCTGCAGT
The DNA here is from genome assembly GCA_030761205.1 of Fremontodendron californicum. NCBI lineage: Eukaryota > Viridiplantae > Streptophyta > Magnoliopsida > Malvales > Malvaceae > Fremontodendron > Fremontodendron californicum. The sequence goes on from JAULJL010000013.1 coordinate 27,792,773, forward strand.
TGAAAAAGAAGAGAAAAAAGGATTTTTTTTTTTTTAATAAAAAGAAATAAAGAAAATCACAAAAACCAAGGAGCTTACTTGAATGGCCAGTCATGGCTAAGAAAAGCACTAGACAAATTAAAAGAACCATGATTGATACAAGATTTGGAGGGGAAAAATTTGAGATATTAACTGACTTTAAAGATATATTTGGTTGAACTTGAAAACAAAGAGAGCAGAACAAAAAACAAAGAAACAAAGAGAGAATGGAGATTTCTAGACAAACAATAAGAAAGAAAGAAAGTGTAACGGTGGGTAGTGACTGGTGATAATGGGTGTCTTTATCTGATATATATAAGCCTCCTTTTATTACAGTAAGTAATATATACGGATTTTTTTAACAAATGTTCTAAAAATATTTTTTAAAATTATTATGTATAAAAATATTTTCATTCAATACATTAAATATGATAAATAAAATTATCAATTTTTATATTTAATATAATATTTTTATTATAAATAATATATTAATTAATTTTAAAAAATATTTTAAAAATACTCGTAGACAAAACTAATATCTTAAAAACACCCTAGTACTGTTAAGTGTTTATAAGTGTTCTAGGAAACTGAGCAAAGTCCTTAAAGAAAAAGGTTTTTGTCATGTATTTAACTGGTTTTTTCAGTATTTCTATGTGTACGACTGTATGTATGTTCATATTATTACACATATATATATATATATGTTTTTTTTTCCTCCAACGGTCATAAACTCAAGTGAAGGATTAAACTTAACCCAACCCAACCTAACCTGGTTTAGGTACTGTGAAAGTGAGGTTGAAGACTGAGGGTCCTACCATTGGGGGACCCTTTTTGAGATCTTTTATCAATCAGGCTGTAGTAACCATGAGTTTGAATTGTGTATGTGGTGTTCCTTCTTTTTCAGCTTTTTTTTTTTTTTTTTTATAATTGGGTAAGGGGAAGGGTTGCTTGGGTTTGAACCCAAGACTTCATGCCCCAAGACTCTTGGCCACTCAGCCAAGAGCTTGTTGGCTTCTTTTTCAGCTTTTTGATTGAGTTAAAATGTTAGAATTAATGAGCTCTGATCCTACTTTGTTGTATATTGTCAATGGATAGCCCTCGCTTTCCTTTCTGGTTTCCCATTTTCAATGTGGTTACATTTGTATGGACAGTCAGATTAGTCCTTTTTTATTTTTTTTTATTTGACGTGTATCCTTTAAATACAGTTATTTTTATTTGTTATAATTCAAAAAATTAAACTTTTAATAGATTGAAGTAAAAAAAAAAAATTAATTATGATTCACTCAAGTGTTAATAAATTTAATCCTAAATCGATCATTTAATTAATATCATAGATTGTACGATTGGATCCAAAAAATATCTTTCATGGGTTCGGTAAAACCCATATATACCCTATGTAAATGTAATCTAAAGGAGTTAACATTAAAACATGATTGTGTTAAATGTTCTGAAATTTAAAGTTTTTTTTCTATAATGGTATTTTAAGATTTGCATGATAAAGATGTTCAAGAGACTTCAGAATTAGGTGTGCAATAAATCCTAGGACTTCAATATGGATATCTCAAGTTCAAATCTTCTGTTTGATAAGTGAAATTTATGAAATCAGAAAAGAAAAAAAAAGAAAAAAATTGTTTTGTATAATCAAAATCATCATATGTATAAAAACAAAACCTAAATTAAAAGAAAAGCAAAATTAAGATCAAACTATCACTAACACAACAAAAGTTAAAGAAAAAAAAACAAAAAGTTATATAGACACAATAATTATGTTTAAAGTATTATATATTTATATAAATTTTGACACATTAATAATTCATATTATATAAATTTTAACATATTCATACATTCAAATCGTGTTTATATTATTTTTTTATCATATCTTAATTATTTTTTTCGAATTATGTAATATCTTCGTATCCAAATTATCCCATTTCAAATCCAGACAAAGAAAAAGCAAAAAATAATGACCACTCCAGTTCTAAATAATTTCCAAATTACCACTGACAATTTGAAATTACTATTGTCTCCTCCAAACAAGATAACCCCTTTTCGTCATCTCAAAAACCCTAACCCGGCTCGCAAGCTAGCTCTTTTGCTTCACTGCTTCAGTTTTGACGGTGAAAAAACAATGGCTTCGCAAATGGCTATCTTGACCCGAACCCGAATCCTAACCCGAGTAAATCAAACCAAATGCATTTCCACCTTCCCTTTCCTCTCTCAAGAACCCCAACTCGCGGAGTCGACTCACTCCACTGGAACTCAAACCACCCCTCTCCCTCCCAACCCAGCCTCCGGCAGCCCTCTCTACCATGAGAACTGGCGAAACCCAAATGCGGTCCAAAATCCAACCTCCCTAGCTCAATCCCTTATTCCCCTCGGCATCCTGGGTCAAACCCCTGCCCACCGGATTCAATACCTCTCCCAAACCCTCGACGCGCCTGCTTTAATGAACCATTTCGCTGATTTGATGACTCAGCAACGTTGGACTGACGTGAAAGAGCTTTTCGAGTTCTGGGTTCGATCGCTGGATAAGAATGGGAAGCCCAATAAGCCTGATGTGAATCTTTATAATCATTATTTGAGAGCTAATTTGATGATCGGAGCATCGGCCGGGGATTTGCTTGATTTCGTGACGCAAATGGATGATTTTGCGCTTGTTCCCATTACAGCGTCGTTTAATTTTGTTTTAAAGGCTATGCATAAGGCTAAGGAAACTGAAGCTGCTGAGAAGTTGCTTGAACGGTTAGTATAGTACTATACTTTTTTTTTTCTTTCGCTTTCTCTCTTTTAAAGTTTTATTTTCTTGGGTCTTTTGGTATAAATATAGGTTACCCTTTGCTTGAAAGTTTCATAAATATTTCGTTTTGAGTTAGTAAATGAAAAGGGAAATAAAAAGTTATTATTTGCTGTTAAAGTTATGTTGCTTTGCATTTCGAAGTAGTGAGCCTGGATTGAGTTATATGTTTTTTTATTCTTTTTTTTGTTTTTGTTTTTTGTTTTTATTTTTTTATTGTATTGAGAATTTGAATCCTTTTTATTTGAATGTGACTAAGTTCTGGGGAAAATTCTTTTGGGTACGATCATGTCTGTGATTTTACCATTTCTAAGACCTCCATGAAAATAACAATGGTTTTCTAGGAAACCAGTAAAACTATTGGAGTTGGAGATTGTGTGGTTGTCTTTGGTTGAGGGTTCATAGTTTTGGTGGATGTTTTCTCGGTGAATTTTACTGATTAGATGAATTAGAAGTGGACGAAGATCGCAATTGGGTTATGAACTAGGACAGAAATGGAGATAATGCAATATTTATTTTTGAAGAATTAGATAAAGATTCCTTTCTTTTATCAATTTACTCTCTATAAGGATGTGCATTCGTTTTTGAATAGGAATTCAATTGCATCAGTAAGATACTGCTTTAAATTTATGGGAATTACTTTCTAAATATTAGTGATATTAAATTGGTATTATTACCCTTCACTTTGTTCGTATCAGGATGTTGCAAGGTGGAACTGAATCTCTGCCTAATGATGAATCTTATGATTTGGTTATTGGAATGCTGTTTGAAACACAACAGATTGAAGCAGCCTTGAAATATATAGATGTGGCCTTAAAATCTGGTTATAAATTGTCTATGAGAGTATTTACAGAATGTGTGGCATGCTGTGTTAACCAGGGCCGGCTTGACACTTTGGTTACTGTCATTGAGAGGTGCAAGGTATATGACTCATTTTGTTGGCAAAGTATTGTTTTGAGTAAGGAGGTTGCCTTACGCTCAATGTTTGATTATGTAACTTTGTTCTCATGAGTCTTGTCAGACAACAGATCAGAATAGAGCTCTTTATCCAAATTGGACTTTGTGCAACTATCTTGCAGAAGTTGCAATGCAAGCGGATAACAGCAAGTTAGCATTTTATGCCTTGGAATTTATGGCCAAATGGATTGCTCAAGGCGAAAATGCAAGGCCACCTTTCTTGCTTTCTGTAGATGAAGGATTAATTGTCTCAGCACTTGCAACTGCAGGTAGGACCTACAGTTCAAACCTGTTGGATGCGTCTTGGGCAATCCTACGGCGCTCATCGCGTCAAAAGAAGGTGCCTAGCCCTGAATCTTTCGTTGGGAAGATATATGCTCATGCATCACTTGGGAATCTACAGAAAGCTTTTGGTACGCTGCACGAGTTTGAGGCTGCTCATGGGAATTCCATTAATGAAGCAGAAGATCTGCTCTCGCCTTTTACCTCTTTATATCCATTGGTTATGGCTTGCTCCAAGAAGGGTTTTGAGACTTTGGATTCAGTATGTCCTTTTATACTTCAAATTATATGCATTCTGATGGATTTTCTGTTGAATAAGCTATTATTTAATATTTTTGGTGATTGTGATATTTCTTGAGAAAAAAAAAATAGTATGAGAAATATCAACTTGCATGCATGCTGTCTTTTCAAATTAGAGGAATCCAATTTAAAAAATTAATAATAAATAAATACCATAGAAGTTCCTTAAGCTTCTCCATTGGATGCTTATTGAGCATTTGAATGAAGTCTCTTAAATCACTTGTCTTTGTGTTTTGAATTGTGGAATATGTGTAAATACAAATAACTTTTACTCAATCATTCTGTTCTTGCAATGCATGCATTGTTGTCTACATGTCTTACCAACTATGTTAGAATCTATGTCTTTATGTCACTTTATCAGAATTTAGCACTTGTATGTGTCCTTGTAACAACTTTGTGCCAGGAGAAAAATGTTTTCTTTTGAAAAAATAAAGGCTGTGCTGTTCAAGTTTGCACTTATGGCAATCAATTCATCATTGCTCTTTTAAAAATTTTCATAAACCTAATCTCATATATTTTGCTCATTGAAGTGGCTGTTGCTGATGTTGCAAAATTGAAATATTCTCCCCAGGTATATTATCAACTTGAGACTTTAAGCCGTGCAGACCCTCCATACAAGTCTGTCGCTGCTCTGAATTGTATAATTTTGGGTTGTGGAAACATATGGGACATTGAGCGTGCCTACCAAACATTTGATGCAATAAGTTCTTCTTTTGGGTTGACCCCTGATATTCATTCATATAATGCTCTAATCTATGCATTCGGAAAGCTGAAGAAGGTATGTATCTCTCTCCCTTGTATTCACATACACTTGCAACAAGTACACATGACTGCATGCATGGGTTATCTTGAGCTTGTAAAATGCATGTATCCAGGATATTGTTGGAAATGCTTGGCTTGATTCTTTTTCTTGTCTTTTTCTCTCTCGCGCCCGTAGCATGCTCCTACAGTCTAAATAACTCATGGAATCACCCCCCTCCCCCAATCGAAAGGTGCTTTCTTGGGAGTTAAGCTTTGAATTTAAACCTAATTCTTCAAGTTAATGTATCCTTGCACGGCAGACTTTTGAAGCTTCAAGGGTGTTTGAACACATGCTGAGCTTGGGTGTGAAATCCGATGCTAAGTCATATTCGTTGCTTGTTGATGCTCATCTCATCAATCGTGATCAAAAAGCTGCTCTCTCTGTAATTGACGAGATGGTAACTCCATTTCCTTTCTGATTGATAAAACCTCATGATATCTCTGAAGAAAAAGATTAATGGCCATTTAACAATTATTTTGGCAGGTGACTGCTGGATTTATACCCTCCAAAGAAACACTAAAAAAGGTCAGAAGGAGATGTATACGAGAGATGGACTATGAGTGTGATAATCAAGTTGAATCCTTGGCAAAGAAATTCAGCATTCGAATGGGCTCAGAAAAACGTAGGGGCATGCTTTTTGATCTTGACTTTGGCACTGAATATGCATCATAGGTAGGCTCTGCTGTCTTATTGGTATAAATACTTGCATGAGGAGGTCTAGAAAGTTTTTCATATATTAGCTTAGGATTGAGACAGAAGGTTCTTATAGTTGATTTTTCTACAATGTTCTTATCATGATTTGAAAACCTTGAATTTTTGTTATAGAAGTTTGCTGCCAGTTGGTTTTTTTACTCAGAATTAATCTCTCATTGCAGATTCAGGTCTATTTATGTTGGGAAATATCAACAGTGATGATTGGGGTTCACCAAGTTCGCATGTTGCAAGTTCCAATTAAGTATGAACCACTTATCTGTACATTATTTGATTTTTGTCAATTTTGAGCCTTGTTAGGATAAATGTCATGATTGTAGCTTGTGAATTTTTTCCTAGTTTCTCTATTTTCTTTTTTCCCCTGTCTTTATATGCTTTTTGAGGAGTTGGAACACAAAATGTTAATCAAAAGGTATTCATATATTGACAAATAAATATAGAACCATCCCAATTATTTAAGGAGCATAAATTTCTTGTCTTTTTTTCACTTTTTAATTTAATCTGGCTCTCTTGTTTATCTCACCATTTGATTTTGCGGTTTAATGATGATGGATGATACTAATTTGCCTGAACTAACTGTCGTAGGCTTCTTCTTTTAGTTCATGAAGAGGTAACTAAGGTTGTTTGGATTTTTAGTTCATTCTAAAGGAGTAAATTGATATTTGTTTGAACTAATTACCATGACAGTTGTGTGTTATCTGAACTATTTCAGCCTGAGATGCTTGCTGCTGTAGGTCTAAGGGTGTTTCTAGGTCTAAGGGTGTTTCATGTTTGTCCTCTTCTGGCCTCAGCGAGCCGGGTGGTGTTCTGCTTTGGGCAAGAAGACGAGCCCGATGGGCAAGCCAGGTTGAGCATGCTGCTTTACAAAAAGTGGTAGGTGATTATGATAGTAATAACCAAGAAATGCAATTGCGAATCCAAATCCCTTTGTTACATAAATTCACCTGACCAAAACTCTATTATCTACTCTCTTGATAATTTTCTTGAGGTTGTAGCATCAAAATGTGTTTCTTATTTAGAATTATTGTCAAAGCTGTCTCATTATCCTGAGAAGTTGGGTCTTATTCTTTGCCATTCCAAATGTGTTTGCCGAAAACATCTACCTTCAACTAGTTTATAAGCATCAACTTCGCAAAATTTCCCATTTTCAGTTGTGTTCTTTATTATTTATGTTAGCAGACATGGCTTTGTAGTCAATCTCCAGCTTCCTTAGGATGCAGGACTTAAAGCAGCCTTCTGTAAGTGTAGGGGAAAAAAGAAACGAATTATCAGCCAGCCCAAAACAAAGTAAAAAAAAAAAGAAAGGAAAAGACCATGTTCTTAACTTGAGTCTAACTATCCATTGCAATTACAGATCATGCTGAAATTATAGAGTTATGTCTTGCTTGTTGGAGATCTTACTCTTTTTTGTTCTTCCATGTTTGCCTTTATAAGGGAGTAGATGGCAACTCCTGCAATTGCTATTGCAGTACCAATCCCAGTTTGGGTGGAGATCTTATTTCCTGTCATATTTTTGCAACCATCAGTAAAAGAAAATGAATCATAGTTTTCACTTCTCAGTTCCATTGAAACTAACTAGCTCTAGCTTGACCAGTTTGAATGGCATCTATCTTTATCTTTTTAGAGTGGTATTCTTCTATGTTACTCGGATTCGGGTGTAAGTATCGGATACGGTTATGTGTTTGACACGGGTATGTTTAATTTTTTCTAAGTTTTCCATGTATTTGAAGGATCTTTGGAGGGTCGTATTTTTATATCTATGTCCGGATATGTCGGGCATAGGCATTAGACACGGGTACTTTAAAAAAAATGAAGAGTCGGAACAACATAAGTTTTCTTGATATAATTTAGTCAATTCAGATCTTCTGATATGCTTAAATTTGTTGCATGAACATATAATCAATGAGAAAGAGCAGGATTTACTTACCAAATACTATGATAGAGAAGCCGATAACAAAAACTCGTTTCAATACATTTCCGACAGCATGTGTAAGGGGTGCAACCCGTTCCAAGGTATTAGTAGCTAGCTGCATTGCTCAACTTAAATGTTAGTTCAGTGAAGCAAGCTTTGTGACAAAGAGAAAGGAGCAGTCTCCAATTCATCTATTATGATACATACATACCTGATTGTAGAGATGATAAAACATTCCAATCCAAAATAAGTCCGACAAGAATTTGCCTAAACCAACTTTGGCAATAGCATCTCTGAAACCATATTGCATCAGCTGAGGGCCTTCAATCTAGCAGAGCAGATCCGTATATAGTTTAGTCAAAGTGAAAAGTACATAAACCCGAGGTTTAGTTCAGTTAGTTCATACAGTCATCTTTAAAAGGTGGCATCCAACAAGTTTGAGATTCGAATCTCAATATCTGTAATCCCTTTCCTATTCTCGAGTTACGATTTTTTTTTATGAAAAAAATAAATAAGGGAAAAGTACGTGAAGAATTTATTGGTTTTTAATTTACTTACAAGTATTGCTGGTGGGAGGCAGAAGAAGAGGGCAATTAGAGAAATATAGGCATAAACATTTGTGCTATCCATTCCCGTCTGTCAAATGTCATAACCAAAAGACAAGTGAAAACATAATAAGAGCAAAAAACCTAAGATATAGGGTACATATCTGGAATTGATGATGCAGTAGCAGATATGGAGTTTCAAATATATAAAGGTAAGTTGAAAGATCCTTTTGTTACCATTGCTTTCTTTGAATATATGCTTCTGTAAGTAAATGCAATGTTTGAAATCATTGCACTGATAAAACCAATCCAATTGAAAGAAAGTTCAGTAAGTGAGGCCATTGAAACACCTATAGGTAAAGCAGAAGATAACATCAGATAGTAAGACTAATAAAAAGTATAGCTGTATTACTTGACAGGGTTTTTAAAAAAAAAAATTAGATGGAATCTTTTTGCAAGGAAGAGTGAAGAAGTAGAAATAAGATAATAGAACTCGGATTCGGGTGTGAGTGTCGGACACGGATATGTGTTTGATATGGATATATTCATTTTTTTTCTTCTAAGATTTTCAGATATTTGAAGGGTCCTTGGAGGATCATATTTCCATACCCATATCCGGAAATACGTGGGAAACAGGTGTCGGACACGGGTACTTCAAGAAAAAAAAAATCGGAGCAACATAGAATAGAAATCCAAAAAAGTTTACCAATAACAACAGGAGCTAATGAAAGCCATAGGGACAGAGGAATCTGATGGCCCAGAACAAACTGAGACGCTGAAGCGTTAAAGAATGGCTCCAGGGCTGTGGAAAAGCATAAAAACAGCAATTAGGAAGTAGAAAAATCATGAACTTAGACTAAACTTTAAGATGTTAGGCTACTGATGAAAAGAAGTCAAATAAGTTTGAATCAAACAGTTTATTAGCAACTAAACTATATGTAGCTATATGAGATAAAATTTTATCAATAGTTATATCTGCCTGCAGTAACTTTCAGAAACTCATCAAGTTGGAACTTATCCATGGATTAGTTCAAGGTATTAAGATACTCATAATCAAATAAGAAAACATCCCCAAGATGATGAAGAGAAGAACTTTGCACTCGTTATCGATATGATTGACTGTTGTTTTCTTTGATTGGCCAAACTAATTATTATCTCTCTAAGAATAACCATGGCTGTACATAAGAATGAGAGCATGGAAGTGTGCTATGAAGTGAAACATATAAGGCAATTAACTGACACTATGTCTTAAGAGAACATGGATAGGCACACAACGGATAATGTATATTTCGGGTCACTGTGAATTTAGCATCAACTTTTATGTAGGACACAAATCTTTAATTTCATTAAATTACATTACTGAGCTTCTATTATTAATAAATTATGTCACTTATGCTAACTCTGTTAAGTAATTGTAACGAAAAAGTTGATTCAATCGTTATACATGGCTTATTTTTTTTATATCTCATCAAGATAATTTCTAATTGACATTTTAGGTAAAAAAAAATTTACGTTAGCATTGTAGGATCCATTTTAAAAAAGGAAAACAGATAGTTTTGTCTGTCAACTTTTTTTAGGATTTTCTCAAAGTTTCGATTTGAGTAAATTATTAGGGAAATTAGTGTTTTTATTGTATAATAAGCCATGTATGCATACTAAGTCAACTTTTTCGTTAAAATTATTTAACGAAATTAGTATAAAAGATCTAATTTATTAATAATAGAAGTTCAATGATATAATTTGATAAAATAAAAAATTTATAATTACATAAAAATTAATATTAAATTCAATAACCCATAAGATAAATTATCCGGCACACAACTGACATATATACCTTTTTAGTACAAAGACTTATTTAATACTAAAGAAATTAGGCTTAGAACTGATGTCTTTGCCTTTTTCACAGATCATGTTACCTTTAACAGTGTGAGTGAAGGACACAGCAACAGCTGCAAATGATACATTGGACATAACATGTCCAAGGGCATGGCAGAAAGCAACAGGAGTCAGTAGCATCAATAGCTCCTTATCAATTGGCTGGTAAAATAGATAGAAATTGTGTTTCTTAAGAGGAAAAAATAATGTAATAATATTGAGCAGACAAGATAGAAAGTGAGAAAACTAAGCTTACTGCTCTTTTGGGCAACCCAACAGCCCAACTGACAAGACAATAAGTCACTCCAACTAACAGATGTATAACTGAAACAAAACTGCAAAAAGGGAGAAAAATGAAAGAAAGAAAGAAAGAACTCTTTCAGAATTCTGTCTATAACTCAATGATATGTTATTGAACAAAATTATGTAGCTGGCATAACATACTATGGGTATGGGAAATAATTGTAGACTTTCTTGTTGAGTATGTTGAAGATTACATTTAAGAAGTACCTGTACAGATCCACAAAAAACATCAATATGAATGAAGAGCAATATTTTAGGCAGACAAACAGGAAAACAAGGTTCTTAAGTCAGTAAACCCACAATCAAATACCAGACAATTCATGGGAGCAAAAGAAAAAGTGAAAAACAATGATATATTCTTGTAGGAACCCAAACTATTGTAATGATTCTCTAGATTTTGATATCTGTATTGCTAATTACATTTACATAAGCACAGGATAAACTTACCACATAAAGAAGAAAAAACCAGTGATCAGAGCTGGAAATCTCTCTGCAAAGCTCTTTGAAGGCTTTGCAATTGCATACCTGCAGTTATATATGTTTCAACACCAGTCAAAATTTGCCCTCTTTTTCTCGGAAGCCAAACAATAAAATAGCAAAAACTAAACAAAAACAATAAACATCAAGTCAAGTCAAGTCAAGTGCCTAACCCTTCAGAAATCTCAATTTCACGACCATCAGCATCAGCATCCGCAGCTGAAGCGACCGGGAACTCAACTTGGCTCCGCCGCCTCATGGTTTGATTCCAACCGGTAAATGTCAACGGCTTGGCAGAGAACATTCTTACAGGAACCGAAGCTTTGTTTTTGTCCGATAAAGGTGAAAACGCCAGACATGAAGCTCCTGAAGAAGGTGATGATCGAGTCTTGAGTAAAAGACAACTAGGCAAAACTTTGTTTGTCGATAAGTATAGAGAAGAAAACCCAGAATTTGTGATCAAAGAGTGAATTGGTTTAGTTGTTGAAGCCATTGTAAATTCAAAAAAGCAAAGATAAAAAAAACAACTATGAATCAAAGGGTATCTAAAAAGATTATAAAGAGAGACAACACAAGTTAGGACGTTGAAAACAATGGACAAAAACTACAGGAAGCGGAGAAAACAGTTTTTCATTGTTGTTCTTTTTTATACTTTTTATAGTAATATTATAAATGATTAAAAGCTTATATGGAAATTGTTAAAACCCAAAATTTAGCCATTTTGGATTCAATTAACAACATTAAAAAACACCCAAAGGAGTAAAAAAAGAGGAAAATAATGAAAGAGAAGAATCTTGGAGTCTTGCTTGTTAAGGAGTAGAATTGAAAGCAGTTGGTTGAAACTTGAAAGAGAAAGTTAGCTTTGATGAGTCAGCTTGAACCTCAATAATGGAGAAAAACTGTTGGAGAAAAGAGATAGAGAAAGAACAAGAAGCATGAGTGAGGCTGTCAGAAGACGTTTCGATTCGTTTGTCTTTTACCTAAAATAAAACTTTCCCTCTCAAAATTTGAGTTGAGATCAAAATAGTTTTCAATACTTAATGATTATGAATAGTGTGTGAGAATATTGAATACGATACAATTATACGATATAAATATAATATAAAAAATAATTAAAAATATGATACGATATGAAAAAAATAAAACGAATATGATACAAATATTCGAATATTTCAAAATCTATTTAATACGAATTATTAACGTATCAAAATTTATATAAATATAAAATATCTTAAACACGATTATGACACAATAAAATATATGAATATGATACGAATATATAAATTATCATATATAATTATAACCCGACAGCCACAATTTTTTGTCAACAGTTATTGGTCTTATCCAATGCCTTGTACAGCTGTACTTGTATCCAATGTCTGTATTAATGATAAGTTAAATGTGTTTTGCTAACGAGTGTTTTTAAAATATTTTTTAAAATATTTTTTAAAATTAATTAATATATTATTTATAGTAATAATTTTATATTAAATGTAGTGATTGATAATTTTATTTATTATTTTCAATATATTAATTAAAAATATTACTATATATAAAATTTTAAAAAGCACCTTTAAATACTTGTTAACAAAATTTTAAATCTGTCAATTGCATAATTAATAAATCTTTTTGCCAAAACCCTTTAATAAACTATGTTTTGTGTTGGTCTTGGCAGTAAAAGATTAGCTTTTATTTCCTTTTTCGACTTAAATGTCTATTCATTCTGTTAGATTTGATTAAGCAATCTAATGAATTCTCCATAAATAATATTACCTTAATCTTCTATATTTTCAGATGAAGGTTAGGAAAATCATTTTTACAATTTATAATATTCTTGCTCAATAACAAGGGGTTGTAGCTCAAATGGTAGAGCGCTCGCTTTGCATGCGAGAGGTACAGGGTTCGATCCCCTGCAACTCCAAGCATTTTTTGTTTCCTTCCTCTAACTAAAAATCTTGACTAATGGCGCCCTTTGCATAAATTCTTCCTTCAAGTTTGCAACACTTTCCCTTACCCATGGCGCCCCATCTGCAGTTTCTTCCTCTACACCCAAAAACTCCCTCACTTTCACTCACAATTCCCTCACCTTCAACAAAATGCTGGATGTCATTGGAAAATCCATAAACATTGACCTTTTTCTGGGAAGCTAGTCAAGAAATGGGAAAACTTGGTTTGGTCAATGATGACTTTTAGAAAGCTTAAAAGAGACTAGCTTTTTTAGCTAGGAGTGACAGAACTGTGTGGAGTTTTTCCATTTGATGAATGGGTTTGGGGTTGGATACAAGTTGGAAACTTTAAATAAGGTGGTGCAAAGTTTATGTAAAGTTTGTGACTTGGGTAAAGCCAAATTGGGTTACTTATAAATGGTCGATATGGGGGTTTTGTGATGTAGGTGATTTGATTGAGGCTTCAAAGATTTGGAATTTGATGGTGGATGAAGGGCTTGAGCCTGATGTTGAGATTGTGGAGACAATGGAGACACCTTTTAACACTAATCGATATGACGAGGCAATGAAGGTTTTCCAAATGATGAGAGTTAAGAGAATGGATTATTTGGGGCTTTCAAGTTATAGGCTTGTAATCAAGTGGATGTGTAAAAGAGGCAAGATCGAGAAAGCCAATGAGATGTTCGAGGAAATGTGCCAAAGAGGGATCCAAGCTGATAATTTGACCTTGGCTTCGATTATTTAGGGGCTTTTACTTTAGAGAGATGATAAAGAAAAGTTGTGAGCCTATATATTGCATACGTATATTATGTCATTGCAAGGTCATATTATACGTGTATATATATATATATATATATATATATATATATAGAGAGAGAGAGAGAGAGAGAGAGAGAGAGATCTATTTGTAATTATCACATTTCATGGCCATTGCACAGCAATGATGGTTCAATACAAGGAGGAGTTCAATATCAAATAATAAAGAAATAAACAAACTCAAAAACTAAGACAAGGAAAAAATTGATGAATGAATTGCTACAAATGCCTTGAAGAAAAAAGAAAAGGTAAAAAGAATTGCAGCTAATTTTGCAGCAAACCTCTTTTCTAATCTACAGCCGTCCACCATGCTCATTGTTCAGTCATTAAATATCAAACCTGTTGAAACTCCAGAGCGTTTCTCACATTGTGATGCTGCCGATAGTTCATCCTCTGGCAAAATGACTACATCAGTTCTAAGACATAATACCTATTATCTTTTCACAAATGCTAGCTAACTACATCTGAAATGCAACTTCTATAAGTGCCGATACCTAGGTTTTATAGGAGGTCTCAATTATCTTTTATATGCTATGTTATCCGAATTTTTCATTTTTCCTAAAATATCCGTATCCGGCACATGTGTCCGGACATGGATATGAAGATATGATCCTTCCAATATATGAAAAAACTTGAAAAAATTGAGTATACTCATATCGAACACATACCCGTATCCACACTCATCCCTGAATCCGGATAACATAATACCATCAAAAACTTGATAGGATTGAGTTAGCTCCATTAAAATAAATAAATAAAAGAATGGATCCCCTTCCCTCTAGTGTTCGTGGCATAAAAATCCGGTTTGCTTTTTATTTGCTGAGGAAGTAAACAACAGCTCTAAGCATAAAACTAAAGAGGCCACTTATTCTGAGGATGTCAAAACTAAAGCCAACCCAGTTCCAATGTCATGAGATATCAACTAATTTAAAGGCTCACCAACATGTGTAATATTTTACTTTTACTGTGCATGCATGCGTGAGTCACAGAAGGTGTTTTGGTGGATTAGTATGAGAATTACCAATTCAAAAACAATTTCGAATCCGTGGTCTCGAGACCTTTTGGTGCTAGATCAATCATTTTTTCACAAATGGTTTCTGACAAACGAGTAGCCGCTGATCACTACCATTCTGAAGGTCGATCACCCTTGCATCCCATCGTATTTGTGTAGCATGTGCACGTGCCAATTCTATAGCTCCTAATTTATCAGAGAGCACAATCCAACCCTGCAAACAAACACAAGCTCATATTATTAAGTTCAATAACTTCCAATATACAGTTGGTCAAGTAATAACTATTTCAGAAACTATTCATTAATACAACATATTTTAGGGCACATAAAATGAAATGGCATTATAGGGCATTGATTAAAAATATCAATTTTTTTTGGAGAGGGGCTCGTTAAGGAAGGATTAGGGTGTTGAGTATAAAATGGTGGTTTTTCCTTCAAACAATTTAACAGTTAAGAGGTCTGAGGGGCAATTCCTGCACAAAAATGGAATGAAAACAAAAGGGACACTATTGAATATGAAGCACAAACCCAGAAAAACTGAAAATACCTCAGGACGCAGAATTCGATCCATCTCTACAAATAAGTCCATCAAACTGCACCTCTCTGAAGTGAGATGTGAGAGGAGCCCATTCGCATGAAGCATGTCGTATGTTCGAGGATATGTTGGGAAGGGTTCACACCTGAACACCACCAGATATATTAGATAAAGTTAATATGCTTTCAGCATTCAATAGAACGATACATAGCTGCATGCCAGAAATGAGTAATCGTGAAAAAAGAGGAAAAAAAAAACTTTTGAATGTTCAACTGGAGCTCAAAGAGAGAAAACTGCATATAAAGACTCCAAATGTAAATTTTATTAGCAGTCTACTACACTTAACCATATCTTTACTTGCCATCATGATTTGAGCTAAAAAGTCAAATATAGTTCAAACTTCAAACAACTGAAGATTCATTAGATACAGAAAAATTACCCGCAACAGTAATATTCAATTTTAAGAATGAATCTTAAGTAAAGCAAACTATTTTAACAGAATCTTTATTATCCACAAACTTTAATATTAACTTAATCTGGGAACAAAATGAGAAAGTTCACTTCTAAAAACTTGTGAAGATATCTACACCTAAAACAAAGATGTTAAAACTTAAACTCCAAAACCAGCTCATAACTACCAACTTAAACAAATTACTTTCATGAAGTTGTAAAAAACTAACCAGTCGTGCAAAACACCAGGAAAGCCTCGGTCAAGAATGAGAGGAAGCGTATTGCGTGCACTAACAGGCACAACATTCATCACCCACACCGATTTCTTTTCCTCCAGGAATGCAGCATTTAAACCCCCATAATGAGCATTCATGTCCATCACATTGCGTACCATATTAAATGGAGGCAATGGGTCTTCATCGCCTGGCCTCTTGGGATGGTCAGAGAAAATTAATGGTGTAAGCAAAGACCAATAGTTTTTTAAAGTTAATTTCCAAACTTGCAAGTCTTCAAAGAAACCTTCTGGACTGACTCCTGCAAGGATTAACTTACATCAATATACTACATAAACTGTGGATTGCATGTAGCAACACAACAGCAAAATGAAAACGTAGGTGCAGGGAGAGCAAAAAAATTGGATTGGAACAATACTTTCCATGAACTTCAAGCTCCGCAGAGCTCAAATGTGAGCTAGAGGACCTGTTCTGAATAGGAATCCAGCGTTTGCTGGAAGCTCCAGTAATACATGGCATCAAGGTCCGATAATAGGGAGCATCATATCCTTCTTTGCAAAGGGGTACATCATTCTTCTTGCTATATTCAAGAAAACAGAAGTTAGAAAAACATCAGCACAGGTCTGACTGTTATAAGTTAAGAGGAAAAAATACAACTAATTCAAAGCAAAAGGGTAAGACAACCTAAAAACCATTTTAATAAATTAAAAGCCTGTTCCATAATGAAATTGAAGTAAGAGTCACTTTGAGAAGAGTGAAAATTATCAGTGTATACTCACAGAGAAGAATAGCAATGAGCATCAGCAGTTTTCTGCCAGATGAAAGTCTCATCTTGCTGAGCAATAAGACTCCAACAAATTTTTTCAGTGAACTGTTCCAGTGGTGTTAACATGTTTCTTTTCTTCGTACCTGTTGCACTTCCATGTGGCTTACTAGTGGGTGAGGTTAAAACAAAATAACCTCCAGGCTTGAGTAACCGATCAAATTCTAGAAGAAACATCCCCTCTGTTGTATAAAGTCATAGTTAGAAAGCAAAGCATATGTAATTTTACAATAGGCAGCTACCTTGCCCTTTTATTAATATAGAGAGGTACGTGTGCAATGGATACATACATCTAACAGTAACACTTTAGACGATTCAGGCTACATCATTACACTTTTTCTTCTTTTTAAAAAATATTTTCTTTTTCATCAAGGTTTGGAGGAGGAACTTTCATCACTCAAATACATTTCATGGCTAGCAGTTAAATTCATCTTAACAGAAAGCACTGTAAACAATGCACCATGCTGGAACTTAGTCCAACGGTACAAAACACTGCACTTTCAAGAAAACAACTCTATAATGAAACATGACATGGAGATTATCAATAAAAAATACAAGGAAAAGAATAGTGGTATAGCTAAATCTTCCTAAATAATTTTGTAAGTAAAAAAGAAGAGTATCAATAAATAACAGAAAGCAAAACTATTAAACTCTGAAAGTACCTTTCTTGTCCCAAACAATACCGCACTGAGCACAATGAACCATGTCAAATGACAATGATGGATATGGTAGTTGTCTTGATATGAAATTGCCAATCATTGCTGGAAGACCTCTCTCAAGAGCTAATTGAACTTGGCTTCCAGTTGCCTCATATGCAGCAATACAAAGAGCCATCAACTTTAGTGAAACTAAATGAGCTCCAAAACTTCCAAATCCACAACCAATATCAAGAACAGTTCGTACCTGTAACCAAAGTAGGAGTATTAAGTACTATATAGTGCTGATAGTTTTACTTCCCCTTGAAGACCATACAGTATCTTTCTCATATTTGTAAACATGACAAGCTAAAATATTAGAAAATATTTGATTCCAAAATACCAAACTCTCAAAGCTCATGGTACCCCAAAAGGTTAAAAATAGTATCATGGAATGAAATAAAGACTTACACCAGCTTGAAAAAATTCAGAGTCACTTCCCAGTCCCATCATCTCTGCAATCTGGCGAGAATAATCTTTGACACCATCAAAGATTAAGCCGTCCTCAGAGTGAAAAGCAATTTGATTCTCTTCGAGCAACATCATTCTAGACAGTTTGTTAAAAGATTGTGAAGGTAAATTAGAAAGCTGTTATTGATCACATAAAGAACAAAGAATGAAGAATATATAAGTTGCTACAAAAAACAGATACTAGCAAATTCTAAAAGGTAAAGTTTGTAACTAAAGGAGATAGGCCTGAGACTTTCTCTACCTTTAAAAAGCATCCAAATGCATTTGATAAATACCTCTTTGTTATGCTTCCAGAAGAAAGGAATTGGTCTTTGGTTATCTTGACATTTCCACTCCATATTACATCCCTACCAGCTGGCCAACGGAGTGGAATCTTATAATCCTTCGGAGGGCGAACTAAACAAAACTTTCCTTGGCTTGATACTTCACAATGCCGATCAAACTCCTCCCCATCTTTAAACCCTAATAACAAATTCGCTGTCACATTGTAACAAGGAACATAATTTTCTCTTTCTTTGCCGCAAAGGCCAAGCTCCCTTTGGCGACTAGCTCCCAACAAGAGAGTTCTCAGCTCAAAATAATCAACTGCCGCTTGCTCCTTTAACCTTCTATAGTTTGTATAAATCTCAGGTACCGGAGTGGAAGTTACATAGTCAAAGGAATTAGAAAACGACGATCCAAAGACTGCAATCAGCGCAAGAATGCTGACAAAGCACAATAACAACCAACTGACCGGCAGTCTAGGGCCGAAAATGACAGATAGTTTATTGAGCCAAGGGCTTCTCATATCCAAAGCTTTAAACAATTGAAGTTTGGGAAAACCACTAAATAACCAGTCCCTTTAGCTTAAATCTCCAAGAACTTCGAAAACCATAACCTATCATAATATATAAGCTTCTGTATATGTTACCATGAATGCGGATAAGTCCAACAAGCATTGAAACCACCTCATCTACACTCCTGCCCGCACCGATCTTTCCCCAACCATCAGCAGCAACAAATAACAAGATAGTAGAAAATCCAAAGTTCACTATAAATCCACCATAACCAGTATAAAGAAAAACTACGAAAACCAAGCTGAATTTCAATTCCTTATTATGGATCAATAATTCAACCCAAAATCGAACGGTCGAGAAGTGAATTACACAACTCCTGATCCAAAACCAAACCAAAATTTACTGCGTTATATACTTTAAGCATAATCCAAACAGAGCCGACCGAAACTCAATTTTGAGTAATGTCAGTTCCTCAGTCTCCAGCAAGTGACCAATCGCATCAAGCTGCAAATGATCCACCAAAATCAATATTCAAAAGAAGGAAATTATGATTCTTTAACGGTCTAATAACAGTATTCTAAAGCTTAAAACAGAAAATTCAGTATACTCAAAACTTAGCATTCATATTATAAATGTAAAACTTTCCGCTTTTGGAATCCGGTAAAAGAAAGTCAGATCTCAAAAAGGAAACAGTAACAGATCAAGATCATTGAAGAAGCAGAAAAAAAAAAAAAAAGACTAAATCGAAAACTGAAAACGAAAAAAAAAACAATCAAATTAGGGTTTACCTGGGAGCGTACCGGTGGAGATTCAAAATCCGAAATTGACAAATGGACAGAGCGAAAGAGAGAGGTGTTTTTGATGAACAGAGAGGAAAAAAGAAAGGAAGGTTAATTTTTTTTATGGTTAATATGATAATCAGATCTAAAGCCTAAAGGCTCCCACTTTTAGAAAGAAAAAAAAAAAGGGACAAATAAGGAGCAGAAATCATTATCTAACTAATATGAAAATGACTTTAATTAAGTGTTTTGGACTTTTGGTAACAACAGATGAAAATTCGTGTATATTTATCGTATTTATATTTTTTTGTTATATTATAATTATATTTAAGATATTTTATATTTATATAAATTTTGATATGTTAATAATTCGTATTATATAGAATTTAAGACATTCGTGAATTTGTGTCGTGTTTGTGCTATTTTCGTATTGTTTTAATTTTTTCGTGTCGTGTCTAATATTACCATTCTACTAAAAAGTGCTATTATGATATATATATATATATATTAAATTAGTTAATATATTATTTATAATTATAATATTGTATTAAATGAAGTAGTTGATAGACTTGTCTATAAGTCGAGTCCGACAAAGTTAGGTCTGAATAGAAATATATTTATTTGCTCAGATCGATCGAGTCTGGTCGATCAGACTCGAAAACATATTTTATTATTTGAAATATATTAAAAACATATTTTTATATTTTCTTAATTAAAGTTGAATAATTTTTTTTAAATAATTAAACAATAATCTGAGCTAGGCCAGATTACAAAAACCTATCCCATACATGACCTAATTCTGTTCGGGTCTGTCGAGTCAAGCCAGTAACTCGATCGTGGACAAGTTTAATAGTTGACAACTTTATTAATCATTTTCAATGTATTGGATTATGATATTACTATATGTGTCTTAGAATATTTTTTAAGGTTAATTAATATATTATTTATAATATTATTATTATATTAAATGCAATAATTAATAATTTTATTGATAATTTTTAATACATTAAATAAAGATAATACTTTTGATGATTTTCTCGGTCGATGAAGGGATTTACTGTTGGAAGGGCATATGACAAGGAAGCGAATCAGGTAGAGTAGAATATGCAATCACAGAACAAGGTCAGAGGGGGAGTCGGAGATGTATAATATCATTAAAAATTATCTTAAAATATCCGTTACCAAAATCTTATACAATAAACCTTAAAGAGTGCTCCTTAACAAAATCTTTTAATTAAGGAAAATGTTAACTAATGTTATTAAGCATTGATTAAGATAATATATATATATATAAAGAAAAGTGTAATTAATGACTTACTTTTTTTTAATTTAGTGAAAGTAATATATTAAATGTAAATTTTGTTTTTTTTTTTAATTTGGTAATTAAATAAGAGTTTTGCTAACGAGTGTCTTTAGGGCACTCGTTAAGATTAGTTAAAATGTTATTTATAGTAATAATATTATATTAAATGTAATAGTTGATAACTTTATTCATCATTTTCAATGTATTGAATGAAAATATTATTATACATGGTAACCGTAAAGAGTATCTTTAAGGCACTAATTAGCAAAAGCTATTAAATAATCCTTAATTGGTGTTTATAAGCACTGATTAAACGACTAATTAATTACGATTTATGATGTTTTCAACTTTTATTTATTTATTAATTGGGTTTTGCTAACGAGTGTTTTTAGGACACTTTTTAAGATTAGTTAATATATTATTTATAGTAATAACATTGTATTAAATGTAAAAGTTGATAATTTTATTCATAATTTTTAATGCATTGAATGAAGATATTATTATATAGAAAAATGTTAACCAATACCTAGTGGTACTAGTTAAAGTGATATTTATAAAAAAAAATTATAATAAATACATTATTTTTATTTAAATTTAATAAAAATAATATATTAAATGAAAAAAATAGTAAATAAATAATTCTTAATTTATGAAATACGAATGGTGAAAGTGCTAGAATGACAGGCGGTGATAATGCAGTTATTGATTGGTCGATTCGTGATCTTTATTTTGTGGGGCCAGCTGGAATTAATGATCCTCATTTAGCCGTCATAAGAAAAAAAAATGTTTTCACTTCTTTAAAATGAGTGCCAAATGGAGGCTACTGCTGCTCAGCTTCATAATGTAATAATGTCTTCCAATTATTTTGGTCTTAATAAAGCAATTAAGGGTCTCTTATCAATTTTTGTATTTAATACAATGTTATTACTATAAATAGTATATTAATTAACCTTAAAGAGTGCCCTAAGGGCACTTGTTAGCAAAACCTTTTATTAATATACTTTTATATTAATGTCTTTAATAGTCATTTTTATTTTCAACTCACCGCGACCGTTGTGTTTGAATCCAAACATATATCCCACTACTGATTTTAATCTCACTACTACAGTATCCAATTTTACCGTCATCGCTATTTTTAATTTCAGCGGAATCAATTTTATCACTCATCCAAATGGACCCTAAGTATATCCACTTGTCTGATTAATTTAATCGAGGGGTTAACTGAAGCCTTAATTAAACTGGCATTTTGCTAACTATGTCTGAAATATTTTAAAAATTATTATTATAATAATATTTTCACTTAATTTTTTTTTTACCGATAAATTTAGGGGTGAGCAAAATCCGACTCGATTTGAAAAAACCGATTAAAATTTCAAAATTTGGTTTAAATAGTTCGAATTATTCGAGTTTTTCGAGTTTTCGGATCGACTCGAATAAATAAGTCGAGTTATACGATTTAGCTCGAATTTAGATTTCACAGTTCGAGTTATCCGAAAATCTGAATAGTAAAATTCAAAACGACGTCGTTTTGAACTAATTTTCTTGGGTAAATTTGAAAAACATGCTGTCAATAACCAAATTATTGTTAAATGGTATAATGAGTAAAAATTATTTGAAAAAGAGAAATAAAAAATAAAAAATTATTAAGAAGGAAATTGTAAAGACAAAATTACCTTTAATAAAAAAACCTTCTCCTTCCTTTTTCTCTTATTTTTTTAATTTATTTTTTAATCAAAAAATAAAGTTTTCTGAATTTTTTTTTTAATTTTACAAATTATTTTTTTAAAATTTAAAATTTTTTATTTATTTTTTCAATTAAATTTTTTTTTAAAATAACATTATTTTTTCTTTATTTTTTTAAATTAAAAAACAAATTAAAATATTTTATTTTTTAAATTTATTTTTAATTAAAATTTTTAAAAAATAATATTTTTTTAATGGAGGAGAAAGGAAAAATAAAATTTTTCATTAAGGGTAATTTTGTCTTTACAATATCCTTTATAATAATTTCTAATTGTTCATTTCTCTTTTTCAAATAATATTTATCCATTATACCATTTAACAATAATTTGGTTGTTGATAGCATGTTTTTCAAATTTACCCAATTTCCTTCTCCTCCCCCTCTGTTTTCCTCCCTTTTTCTCTTTCTCTTTCGGTCTCTATCTCTCTTTTACGAGTAATGTGGTCCAAAATCATTAAAATTAATAATAATTAAAATGAATTTGATAAATAAAATTTTTTCAATTTTTTTTTTAATTTATAAAGAAAAATAATATTTATATATGGTATTATATTAGTTATAAGATATATTCACGTATCCGTATCTAATTTTTGAATTTTTTTAGTTGAGTAAGCAATTTAAATTTCACCATAAGCCTTGAACTTTTGACATTTGCTTACATTTTCATTGATTTTGATTTAGAGAATTGAACAATTTCATTTACCAAAAATTTAGTTTTATCATGCTTAAATATAATTAAAAATGTATAGGATTTGTTTTATCATGCTTAAATATAATTGAAAATTTATTTTAACGCGAATAACTTTATTCGACTTGACTCGGCTCGAATTTTTTTTCACTCGACTCGATTTGCTAAATTTTCAAATTCAGTTCGGTTGACAAAATAGGACTCGTAAACTCGACTAACTTGAATTTTTTTCACTCGATTCGATCGAACGCTCATCCCTAGATAAATTAGTGTACGGAAAGCAGGGACATCTAAATTTTCAGGAGCTGGGTTTCAATTAGGGCTGTAATCGAGTCGAGCCGAGCTCGAATAGTGAGCTGCTCGAGCTCGAGCTCGACTCGAAACTCGCTGCTCGAAACTCGGCTCGAGCTCGACCGAATACCATTTTTCAAGCTCGAGCTCGGCTCGAGATATAATCGAACTATTCGAGCTCGGCTCGATAAAGCTCGTTTACTCAATTTATGTACTCGAGCTCGAGCTCGAGTTCGAGCTCGAGCTCGTTTCATATACAATTTTTTTACATTTAAATAATAAGGGTAATATAGTAAATTATTATAAAAATATATATTATAAAATCAAAAGCTCGATTAGGCTCGCGAGCCGCTCGAATCG
The DNA here is from genome assembly GCA_030761205.1 of Fremontodendron californicum. NCBI lineage: Eukaryota > Viridiplantae > Streptophyta > Magnoliopsida > Malvales > Malvaceae > Fremontodendron > Fremontodendron californicum. The sequence continues at coordinate 27,816,668 of JAULJL010000013.1, forward strand.
AGTATTGAGATACTCGAATTCGGCTCGCTCGATAGCTCGAGCTGCTCGAGCTCGAGCTCGGCTCGATAATGACCGAATCGAATTCGAATTTTTTTCGAGCCGAACTCGAATAGCTTGCGAGCATCAGTGTCTCATTTACACCCCTAGTTTCAATGATCCCTGGTAAAAATTTACTGCTCCAAAACTAGTGATGCATCCATTTATGCCTAAACTGTCAGTAAAAAAAAAAACACAGAAAAGGACCCGAGATGATGAAAATGATAACAGTTTTGGGACACTTTGATAATTTTCAATGGAGCTAGATATGGAGCCCATAATTACAGAATTCCATTGTCATCAGGTGTGGGAAAAGCTTTCCCTACATTGATCGTACATACCCTGGGGAGAGAGTTCATTACTGCAATAATTGGTATTTGTTCAGCACCATGGGGGAATATCAGATAACTTGAATTTAATCACACCGACAAACTCTGCAACTCGTCACAAAATTCCAAAATGTAAAAATATAACCTCTTCAATAATAAATGCAAAAGACACTTAAATTTGTTAAACTCTACGTTAGGTATAATATTTGACGGATTCACAACTGTTCAGTAACTTAATTCATCACATCGACAAACTCTGCAACTCATCAGAAAATTCCAAAATGTAAAAATATCACCCCTTCAATTGTAGATGCAAAAGGCACTTAAATTTATTACTCTAAGTCTGGATGAACCACTACTCGTATAATATTTGACGGACTCACAGTTGTTCAGCAACTTCAAAATTAGAGATACTTTATTTATACCTATCGAGATCAGAGGCTTCCAACACAATTCACAATCAAATATAAATAGCCAAGTTAACGATTGTTTTGAGATTAAAAAAAAAAAACTTTACTCATACTATTACTACAATGTTCAAAGTACATTATTGCTGTTTTACTGACTAATTAGACACCAAATCTTTCCTTGAAACAGTTGACATCAAGCTCATTAATAGATCCTGTAAAAGTAATTAAATTGTTCTCTTCATGACTCTCGATGCCAAGTCTAAGATAATTCTGAGACAATCTAATATGGTTCTTTAAAGTAAAATACATACATTAATAACCTTTCGACAACACTGATCAAGGTATAAAAACTATATATAATTGGGTGGATCAGGTTAGAGTTTGAGTCAGATCAATTAAGGTCGAGTCAATTCGGATCTTAAAAAATTCGGGTCAGTTTCGAATTCGGATCAAGTTATATTTTACTAGGGTGATGTTACACTATATATAATTCTTGCAGGTTTCTTGACCCATCGATCTTTGGAGATTAGAGTAGGAAGTCGGCAGCCCAATTTTACTGAATCTGAGTCAGCTCTTCTTAAGGGTCATTGGATTTTGTTGGCATCAATTATTACAGTACATATTATGCAAGAGAAAATGCAACTAATTCAATTGTTGATCTACTTAACGAGTATTTAACAGATGCCGAAGCCTACACTGTACGTAAGTAAACTACATTTCCTTCTATATAATTTATTTTCTGTTTTTTCTTTCTTAATCTTGTTTTCTATTCTGGGTTTGTTGCATTTGCATAGATAAATAGATAATGACAAGAATCAAGACACAGACATATTAAGTTCATACATTAGAACTGATCATTGTTAGTATTTTGTTGCTATGCTAGCTACTAACTGATAAGTGACTGATGATACAGCTTTGTTCTTAATGTATGCAGCTATCAAAGATGGGGAAACCTATAGGAGATAAGGTATCCACTTCGAACTTCTGACTATTATTTCAGATTATGTTACCTGAATTTTTCATTTTTCTGTGTCCGGTACATGTGTCCTACACATATTCGGACATATGTACGAGTGTATAATCCTCCAAATATATGAAAAAACATAAAAATAATTGATTATACCCGTGTGATACGTATACTCGTATCTGACACTCATTCTCGAATCCAGAAAACGTAGATTTCAGAACAACTGATTTTGACAAATACCCTTCTTACTTGTTAAATTAATCTAATGGTTCATTTGCCATTAGTTTTACAATCAAATAGAGAATCTGATGTCGTTTTTGCCTTGCTGATGTTATCCAATTTTTCTATCTAATTATCCTGTTTGTTTAACTTATTATGTCAAATTGCAGGCAAATTCTATATGGTTATACGTTGTACCCCGTGGCAAGCGTAATGAAATACATCAAGGAGAAGTATGGAAATCCTCTATTCATTATCACAGAAAATGGTAATATTCTAAAATCCAAAGGAGAGTTTATAGAACTTGAGTTCTTTCACTTTTTATTCGGCTATAACCTATGTTATCCAGACTCGAAATTGAGTGTTGGATACGAGTATTTATCCGGTACGGATATGCTCAATTTAAAAAAAAAAATTCTATATATTTGAAGATCATACCCCATACTCATGTCTAAATATGTTTTAACATAGGCTATAACAAGACAACTTCAATTCTTACATTGCCTTTACCAAATAAGCTACGTTTCCTTCTTTTTGGGCTGTTATTACAGTTATGGATGACCCAAATAACCCAGCTTACTCCCATTGAAGATGCTTTGAAGGATGAGCAAAGAATCAAATACCATACTGATTACTTAACCAACCAGCTAGCTGCTATCGAGTACGTAATCAACGATGCCTTTACGTTCATCTAACTTGGCATGCATATAGGTAAAGAAATAAATATTTGGTTGAGGTGTAAAAATGGCAGAATCATGATTTTGTTGTGGCTAACGTAATGCAGGGAAAGATGGTTTCAATGTTAAAGGGTATTTTGCATGGTCTTTGCTGGATAACTGGGAATGAATGCATTGCTGGCTACCCTTTGGACTCTGTTACATGGTTCAAGAACTTCCTGGCATCTGCCTAATTAAAATAATGGAGAAAATTAAATTCAACAGCTTCTTTCTAACCTAATTACACTTAGTTTTACATTCAGAAACATACAAATAAAACATACCTTTTTACATCTATCATGTTTAATTAGCCGATATGGAAGAAAATTATTCTAGCTCATCTTAATTAATCATGTTTAAATTAAGTGGCTTGTGAAAATGCCTGCACCAAATTGCAAAACCAGGATCTGAGTAATATGTTAATGGGAAAAGTTAATCACTAGACATTGATTAAGAATATATTTATAAAAAAAATTGTAACTTTTTTAAAATAATAATTAAATAATTTTAAACAGGTGTTTATAAACACCCATTAATCGGACCTCTGTAATTGTTAACATTGATTGAAGTCAAATGACAATAATGAGATCATAAGTAGTGTTATTTTGATGATATGGATATAGCTTTTTTAGGCCAACAAAAGGGGATCAATTTGCTTATCTTCGATGTGCCTTTGTACCTGGCAAACACAAGGAACATGAAAAAGGCAAATCTCAGGAGTTTAGGACACGCAAAAAAAAAAAAACAAACAAACAAACAACTCCTTTGTTGTTGGTAGTACCATGATTTAAGAAAGACATGACGTGACTTAAAAATACTGCAAACAGAAAAACTTACCCATGAACAGAGATTTGCAAAAGGAATTTTCTTTTTATACTTTCCTAGGATCACTTTCTCAGACGGTTTTTACATTTTAGGATATATGTTTCTTTTCTTCTTTTATATCATCATTGTGCCTAAAATAATCAAACAGATTAAAATTCAAGAGCAACAATGCTTTGATTAATTTATGGTAGGAGACTAGGATTTGATGAGAATTGAGAAAAAAACTGATACAAATCCTGAGAATTATTAATTTCCTCAAAGAAATTAATAATGTTGGGAAGATCCATGGTCGGCCAAGCCAAGCAGATGAGTAAAGTAAAAAAAAAAAAAAAAAAACAGCCCACAGCAAAAAAAAAAAAAAAACACCCCAGAACAAGAAAAAGCAATATCCTATATATAAATATAGGAAGTTTTTGAGCTCAGTGGGAGTGTCCACGTCGTCTGACACTGTTCACCCCATTTGTCTTTTTTTTTTTTTTTTTTCTCGGTTGGTGGAAGGGTTTGGGAAGGAAGGAAAGAGAAAGAAAGGAAAGGAGAGAGAAAAAAAAAAAAAAAAAGAAAGAAAGGAAAGAGGAAAGAAGGAAAAGAGAAAAAAATTGTGTTTTTTTATTTTTTATATTTAAAGTATTATAAATTTTTACAAGTTAATAATTTATTTTATGTATATTTTTATATGTTCGTATATTCGTGTTGTGTTCATGTTATTTTTTTTTTGTATTTTAATTATTTTTCTTATGTTGTTCCCGTTTCGTGTCTCAATTCATCTCATATTTTACATCATTTATCATAGTGATAAAATTTAGAAAAAAATTTATGTGTTCAAGACGTGTTCGTGTTATTTTTTTGTTTTCAAAATATTATAAATTTATATAAACTTTTATACGTTAATAATTTATAAAAAATATTATAAATTTATATAAATTTTTACACGTTAATAATTCATTTTATGTATTTTTTACACGTTCGTGTTCATCTCATATTTTACATTATTTGTCATAGTATTCAATCTTAAGAAAAATTTGTGTATTCAAGACATATTCGTGTTATTTTTTTATGTTTCTAAAATATTATAAATTTATATAAATTTTTATACGTTAATAATTTTTATAAAGTATTATACAATTAAATAAATTTTTACACGTTAAACAATTTATTTTATGTATATTTTTACACGTTCATGTATTTGTGTCGTGTTCATGTTATTTTTCGTGCTGTGTTTTAATTACTTTTCCTATGTTGTATTCGTGTCGTGTCTCAATTCATTTTATATTTTATATAGTTTGTTATTGTGATTCAATTTAGGAAAAATTTTGTGTATTCGTGTCGTGTCTCAGTTTATGACATATTTTGCATAATTTGTCTTAGTAATTCTATTTAGAGAAAAAATTATGTGTTTGTGACGTGTTCGTATTCGTGTTATTTTTTTTGTCAAATTATTATAAATTTATATAAATTTTTATACATTAATAATTTTATAAATTTATATAAATTTTTACACGTTAATAATTTGTTTTATGTATATTTTTACACATTCGTATATTTGTGTCGTGTTCATGTTATTTTTTGTGTTGTGTTTTAATTATTTTTCCTATGTAATATTCGTGTCGTGTTTCAATTTATCTAATATTTTACATAGTTGTCATTGTGATTCAATTTAGAGAAAAATTTGTGTGTTCATGTCGTATCTCAATTCATGACATATTTTGCATGATTTGTCATAGTGGTTCAATTTAGAGAAATATTTGTGTATTCCTGACGTATTCGTGTTTTTTTTTTTTTGTGTTTTCAAAATATTATACATTAATATAAATTTTTACACGTTAATAATTTATATAAAGTATTATAAATTTATATAAATTTTTACACATTAATAATTTATTTTATGTATATTTTTACATGTTTGTGTATTCTTATCGAGTTTATGTTATTTTTCGTGTTGCGTTTTAATTATTTTTCCTATGTTGTGTCTGTGTCGTGTCTCAATTCATTTTATATTTAATTTAGGAAAAAATTTGTTTCACTTTGATTTATTTTTTAAGCTGACTTTATAAATTGTTTAGAACTTTAAATTGTTATGACAGTTCTCTTTTACTATTTTATAAATTATAGTTTTTTTTGTTTAATTGTTAATTTTTGTTTTTAAGAATATTATCATCGTATATTTAACATTTGATTTTCGCGACATCGTGCGGGTATTATTTTAATATACATTAATTTTATATATGTACAAAAAAGTGTGAACTTAGGATTTTTTTTATAAGAGAATTCGCTGAAAGTAAAAATTAAATTACAAAAAATTCAAATTTTAAATTTATTAAATGTCAAATTTTAAAAATAATTACATAAAATTTACGTGAATTTAAGACTTTAAATTTACTGTACGCCAACTCCACCACCATATAACCATCATCACCACCATCCACCATTTTCCATTTCCATTTTTTTCCCATATTTTTTTTTTCTTCACATTTTCCATATTAATCTTTATCCATTTCCTTTCTCAACTTTTCTTTCCTTATAAATAGAAACCCAAACCCAAATCTTCCTATATATCTCTCTCTCCCCTCATCAGTTTCTCTTTCTTTCTTCCTTTCTCTAATTCTCTCTCTCTCCCTCTCTCATTTCATTGATATTCATATATAACAATATTCCATTGGTAAAATCATGTTGCTTAGGAAAGGCATTGCTTTGGCTATAATAATGGTGGTTTTGGGAATCCAAGCAGGCTTTTCGCAAAATATTAGCAGAGCAAGTTTTCCAAAAAGCTTTGTTTTTGGAACCGCCTCTTCTTCTTTCCAGGTTTGGTTTTTTTTTTTTTCTCTCTTTCTTTTCTTCTTTACCTCAGGCTGCTTAGCTATTGTGTGTTAATTCACATTTTCTAAAAAAAAAAGAAGAAAGAAAACCCATTGCACTAAGCTTTCTTCTCCAGTGATTAAAGCTATCAAACTATTAACTATTGGTTCTGCATGCAAGATAGAACCATCCATGAAAGTTTCAGTCTTTCTCGTGATATTATATATTATTACTTCTTTTATTAGCATTTTTTTTTTATTATCTGTTTCGATTCTTCTACACCACAGCCACGGGTGTCCATCATTGAAATTGGCTGCTTCCCATTTTTTTATTTTTATTTTATTAATCACACATATATATATATATATATATATATTCAATGTAAAAGCTTTTGAGGTTGATTTTCCTTAGTTCTCGAAAAACTAGGCAAGTCATTCGACTTACCGTTACTTATCTCCTAGGTTATTTTCTGTTTTCAGATTTTGAAAGAAATCACTCCCTTTTGTTATATATTTTTTTAGATAAATCCCTTTACTTTCTTTAATTTAGGATTCTAGTCATTGACTTAGCAATTCTACCTTTTTTTTTTTTTTTCCTTTTATTTATGAAATGACAATGATGAATAGTAATATGCACTTGTCTAAGAATTTTGTTTTCTGAAAATACTTTTTAAGATTATTATATATAGTAATATTTTCATTCAATTCATTGAAAATGATAAATAAAATTATCAATCACTGTATTTAATATAATATTATTACTATAATTAAAATATTAATTAATCTTAAAAACTAAAGATACTCATTAGCAAAAATCTTTTGGTCATGCAAGTTTTTTTTCTAGATTAAAAATGTGGTCTAGACTCTGATCTGAACCCCCCAAAAAAAAAATTGAATTTTTTTTATACATTGACATTGAAAAAGTATAATAGAATTCCAGTCTTTTATTATGTCGAGCTGGCAATATGAAGAACCTGTAAAAAGTAATTAGATGTGGAGCTGGCCAATCATATGTCATTTATATGAAATGAGTAAAATTATTATTTTCTCATATGAAAGGAATAAAATGAAGTGTGCAGCAAAATAAAGATTCTTCTTTGCTATTATATCCTTAATGTAAATGGCAAAACAACTAGGAGAAATTTATGGCAAAAATTAAGACTAAACGACAAAAGTACTTTGCTGTTGAATATTAATTAATTAATGTCAAAACATAGTAGATTCTCATCCACATTAAATATTTTCTGCTTTGCTGTGCTATGATGACTTTGAGAAGTCTTAACTTACAATTGAAAATATGTTTTTTAGTTTATTAATTTAATATTTTTTTTTTTTGTCAGTATGAAGGAGCAGTGAAGGAGGGTGGAAGGGGACCAAGTATTTGGGACTCATTCTCACATACTTTTGGTAATATTACATTTTTCTTCATTTAATTAAGTTTTATTTGGTGGATATATTTATTATTTGTTAGTATTTTATAGCATGTAATGAAATCCCTTTTACACCAATCTTTTTTGTTTTCCTCAAGGGATTTGCCCAATCAATGAATTAAAAATTGAATCGGACTAGTTGGTCGGATCGAGAATCAATGACTTGTTCAATCCAACTAGTATATTAAAACTGAATTTTAATCGAAAGGGTAAAAAATCAATTATATATATATTTTTATTTTTTTCAAAATTTTATTTGAAATTAATGAGATTTGAACCTTTAACTAGTTTTATATTAAAGAGTATACCACCAAATGCATATTTTTATTAATTGTTAACTATATTTAATATTAATTTAACATTAAACTTAATGTTTAAATATAAAAAATATATATCAAACCGGCTAGTCCAACCGATTGGATCGGGAACCGAAAATTTGACCGGTTTGATTTTCGATTCGGTTTTTTTAACATTGTGCCCAATCAATGTCACTCATATACCAACTTTTATATACGTGAGTTATGTAATTCGGATTCATGATAATTGTCGGATATAAGTATATGTTCGATATGAGTATACTTAATTTTTTAAAGTTTTTTTATATATTTGGAGGATTATATTTCTATACCCATGTTCCGAATATGTGTCAATTACAAATGTCGAATACGAATATTTAAAAAAAAAAATGAAGAGCACGTTCACATGGTGAAAATTTAGAGTTCCAATGTCATTTATACAAGTATTGCTAGACGATGTTAAAATCAGTTTTCTTTACATCATTCAAGTTGTAGCGGCACGATATAGAGTAATCTGGTTCATATAAGTATCTAAAACAAATAAATTAAACTCTTTTAAGTTCCTCAAAATCTTGCTGCTAACCACTTTTAGTCACTAAAGGTTAACAGTCCTTCGATATATCCGCCTGGAGATTTTGATAATATTTTGAGTTTGTCATGTCTGGACTCTTTAACAGTGCAGTATATACATAATACATGTATGAAACAAATCTGTAATTTCATTAAGAACAGCTTTGAATTCAAACGCAACTTCAGAACCAAATCAGAGAAAAAAATCCATTGTGTCGAATCGCAACAATATAATTTATCTGCCAATGGTATATTGTGAAAGAACAAGATTGGAAGGACAATTAACCATTTCACCTTACGTTATGTCACAGGGAAGATAATTGATGGTAGTAATCCTGATGTTGCTGTGGATCAGTATCACCGGTATCCTGTAAGTGATGATCTTCATCACAATTGATCCTTTTCTGATATTCAATTTCCTCATCAGAAACTCCTTTTCCGATGATTTTTTTTTTTTTCGTATGAATGCTATGTGTTTGATTTTGTTTTCCGGAAACAGGAAGATATACAACTTATGAAGGACATGGGGATGGATGCTTATAGGCTTTCAATAGCTTGGTCTCGGATATTCCCTGGTAAGTTTTACATTAATGATGGTTCTTCAAGGAAATATTGGTTTTGTTTATTTTAATTTTTCAATAAGATGAAAATGTGAAAAATATTTCAAACATTTTTGCCTTGAAACAGATGGTTCGGGAGAAATAAATCAGGCAGGTGTTGATTATTACAATAATCTCATTAATGCTCTACTCTTAGAAGGTATATATACTTAATTCTGGTTTATCTTCACATTGTTTAACTTAGATTGAAATGTAGGTTTATGAATACTAACATGAACTGTAGTGCATGATATCTATGTTATTCGGATCGGGTACCGACACGGGTATGTTCAATTTTTTTCAAACATTTTCATGTATTTGAAAGGTCTTTGGAGGATCATATCCTTATACCCATGTCAGGATATGCATTGGAGACGGATGTCTGACATGAGTACTTCAAAAAAAAATGAAGAGTCGGAGCAACATAGCATGGTATCTATGACCTATGTTGCTCCGACTCTTCATTTTTCTTGAAGTACTCGTGTCTGACACTCGTATCCGACGCATATCCAGACATGGATATGGGGTTATGATCCTCCAAAGACCCTCCAAATACATGGAAATCTTGGAAAAAATTGAACATACCTGTGTCCGACACTAACACCCGAGTCCGAGTAACATAGCCTATGACTGTGTCAAGAACAAAGAAATCTGATATATGTCAATATGAAATTAATCAAATATATATTATATGTTCACATGTAGAGGCAATTTAAGTTGCATGTTATACATGCAGGAATTGAACCATATGTGACCCTTTACCACTGGGATCTTCCTCAAGCATTGGAGGACAAATACAATGGATGGCTAGACCCTCAAATTATGTAAATAGAATTCTCATTATTACAAAGTATTAATGATTTCTTTGGTCTTTCTTTTTGGGGTAGTGATAATAATCATGGCAATTTGTTAATTTGCAGAAAGGACTTTGCAATGTATGCTGAGACATGCTTCCAGATGTTTGGTGACAGGGTGAAACACTGGACAACTTTTAATGAACCCGACACATTTACGGTACAAGGTTATGATGTAGGTTTCCAAGCACCAGGACGCTGCTCCATCGTTCTTCATCTCTTTTGCAAAGCTGGGAACTCTGCAACTGAGCCTTACATAGTTGCCCATAATGTTCTCCTTTCTCATGCAACCGCTGCAGATATTTACAGGAAAAAGTACAAGGTAAAATTGAGGAAACTAGCATATTATTTTTGTCAAAATTATCAGACAAGAAACTAGGTAGACAGTTGATAAAATTTGAACTTGAAAGATACACAGAGAAGATGAGAGAGTTGGTTGGTTTACACTAGAGTTGATTTATATACAAAATGAGCTACCATATAAGAGCAATTTTTGTTACTTTGCAGGCAAAACAACATGGATCAGTTGGGTTATCATTTAATGTTATTTGGTATGAACCAGAGACTAATTCAATAGAAGACATTGAAGCAGCTCAAAGAGCCCAAGATTTTCAGCTTGGCTGGTAACTGCAAGTCTGCAATCATCTTGAATTTCTTGCAAAAGCTATAAAAGAATCAAAAGCTACTAATCAGTTTAGAACCTGATGTAATGCTTGAATGTCTGCAGGTTTTTGGACCCATTGATCTTTGGAGATTATCCAAGCTCAATGATAACAAGAGTAGGAAGCCGATTGCCAAGGTTTACTAAAGCTGAATCCACTCTTCTTAAGGGGTCTTTGGATTTTGTTGGCATTAATCATTACACTACCTTTTATGCAAGAGAAAACAAAACTAATGCAATTGGTATTATACTAAATGACACCGTAGCAGACTCTGGTGCCTTTACATCACGTAAGTAAACATCGATCCTTCTAATTATTTGTTTTTTTCTTTTGTAATCTTCTTTTCTCTCATCTCATTGCAGCTTTCAAACATGGGAAACCTATAGGAGACAAGGTACAGAAGCCGAATTTTTTGTCTATTGTTTAGTAACTTCATTTCCCATTAGTTTAATCATTTGCTAGCAGATAGAAATTCTGATGACATATGTATGTGAAATCATTGTTCTTGTTGTTCAAAATTTTATACCTAATTGTCCGATTTTTTTTTTACTTGCATCAAATTGCAGGCAAATTCTATATGGATATACATAGTACCCCAGGGTATCAGGAACTTAATGAATTACATCAAGGAGAAGTATGGAAACCCTCCAGTCATTATCACAGAAAATGGTAATGTTCTTAGATTTAAAAGGAAGTTTATAGGATGTTAATGTAGTGTTGTCCCATAGAAGTTTAAGTTCTTCCATGTCTGTTAAGTTATAGCAATTACTTCCACTCTTGGATAGCCTTTAACTAGAAGATCTAAATTTTCCTTCTTTAATTTTGAATTGTTATTACAGGTATGGATGATGCAAATAGCCCATTTATCCTTCTTAAAGATGCTTTGAAGGATGAGAAAAGAATCAAATTCCACAATGATTACTTAACTAACCTGCTAGCTGCTATCAAGTATGTAACAATGCCTTACCTACGAACTTAGGGCTTAGCTCAGTTGGTTCATACAGCCATCCTTAAGAGTTGGCATCCAGCAGGTCTAGGGTTTGAATCTCAGCATCTATATCCCCTTCTCCTATTCTCAGACATATGACCTCATTTGTTAAAAAAAAAATGCCTTTCCTACATCCATGTTCAAATGTTACATATTCTATGATCATATCTTAAGGTGTAATAAACTATGATGCTCCGACTCTTCATTTTTCTTAAAGTAGGTGTAATAAACTATGATGCTCCGACTCTTCATTTTTCTTAAAGTATCCGAGTCTGACACCCGTGTCCGATGCATATCCGGACATCGGTATGGGGATATGATCCTTCAAGGATCCTCCAAATACATGAAAATCTTAGAAATAATTGAACATACCCATGTCGGACACATACCTTTGTCCGACACTCACACCCGAGTCCGAGTAACATAGGTAATAAATACAAATTTTTTAATGACTAATGCAGGGAAGATGGTTGCAATGTTAAAGGGTATTTTGTCTGGTCTCTACTGGACAATTGGGAGTGGGGAGCTGGGTACACTTCAAGATTCGGTTTATATTTTGTGGACTTTAAGGACAACCTCAAGAGATACCCCAAGGATTCTGTCAAATGGTTCAAGAACTTCCTAGCGTCTGCTTAAAATGGAGAAATGAATCGCAGCTGTACGTTTCCAAGTCACAAAATGGAAATTATTCGTTTTACAGGGACATATTGTTGTCACAGAAGATGTTGTAAGAAAACTGAAAGATGGCAATATTTCAATTCTAAACTGTTATGATATTCTTATGGTGAAAACTTTTTGTGAAAGCTTGAGAAATTTATTTCAGACTGCATTCAAATTACCACCATCATATTTGTTTCAGTTAATAACAAAATATCAGAGTTTTCAATCAGAATATCATTGTTTTGGAAGGCTAGATCGTAGTCTTCATAATCATTCAAGAGGAGCAAGTTCTCATTATTTAGAGGAGGTGAATTTCAACAATTTCTGATCCCAAAAAGCTACGTTGTTCTGAATCTTCATTTTTTTTTTTCAGTATCCGTGTTTCACATCATATCCAACGCATATCCGAACATGGATATGGAGATATGATCTTTCAAGAACCCTCCAAATACATAAAAAAATTTAAATAAAAATAAACATAATCGTATCGGATACATAACCGTACCCGACACTCACACCCATTACACTATGTTAACAAGCTTATGTGCATGCCGTTGACAAAAGCTAGCTGTTATCATTTTCTTAACTTGGATACAAAATTATATTAGTAGCTTAATAATTGATCTATAAAAAGAAGAAAAAAGAAACATATTTTGGACTGAAAAAGAGATGGAAAAGAAACTAGATATTGGGCTGGTCTGGTTTAAAGCAGTTGACCCAATTGGCCCAAGTTTTTGAAGTTAAATAAAATAATAAAATGGAAACAAAACAAAGCTACCCTAGCTAAGCGCCTAAGACCCAAAGCCAGAAGCTGAAGGGAATGTTATATTCATCTTTTGTCTAAATTTTGTGGTCCTTTTAAGACTTTGCTGTCTTCTTGTTGCTTACATGTCTTTTGGAAATTTACGTACAAATTAAAGGGAATGTTAGTGTCTGGTGTCTGCCTGTCTGGTCCTTTTAAAACATTAATAATGTTTGACTGTTTTATATTTGAAGTTAACCTCTTTTGATCAAGATGACTTTCCTCAAATGTTCTTTTTTTCTTTGGGAATTCTGTAATTTACAAATGGAAACATACCCAATATTTATGACTGTGTTGTTTTTTTTATTTATTTATTTATTTATCATTTTATGTGCAATAACTTTGATTATTATGATTTCCTTGCATTATGTAATTGTTTAGATGGATTTCCTTGCTTGGGATAAATAATATATAATTTTCTTGAAATTAATTTTGAGTATATATGATTCTGATCAATCTTAACATTTTGTTTTTCCAGTGGAAGAATTAGGATCACATCCAATGATTCTGATCAATCTTAACCTTTTGTTTGTTTTAGATTATCATTGGATTGAATCAATGTGGTTCTTTAGTTTTGTACAAGAGTTTTTGTTTTTGCTTGTAACAGTTATTATTTTCTTGTTTGAATCAATCTATGATATCGGACTTGAGATGAATATCGGATATGGATATGTGTTTGACAATCTGTATCCGACATGAATATATTCAATTTTTTTAATTTTTTTCTTCATATAATTAGAAAATCATATCTCATACTCATATGTAACAAATACAAGTGTTAAATACGAATATTTTAAAATAAAAAAAAAAAACGAAAAATCAAGTAACATAGGAATCAATGCAATATTTTTAAGAAGCTGGTCCAACATTACTTACACTTTTATGATATTCCAACTTGGGTTAAGAACTTCAAATTTTCACTCAAATATTTTGTTACTTAATTCTTTAGTGCAACTTCCAAAGCTAAATTACCTTAATTTCCTCTTTTTTGGCATTATATACACAAGTTTAAACCAAAAATTGGAATCTAATTTTTCTATTTGTTGGAATGAAAATGATGCCCCACCTTGTAAACAAGGAGCATTGAAATTGATGGTAGGTTCCAAATCAATTTCAAGGCCAGCTTGCTCTTTGATTCTTCATTGAACCGTCAAATTATTAAGTTGCTGATATATTGTTTACATCATAAAATGATCATATGTTAAAATACAGTGATCCCATTTTCACTTATATTTCGATTTTTTTCAATATAAATGTTAGTTATCATGTATGTAAATATTTTTGATTTGCGTAAAGTGCATAAAAATAAGATCATGTATCATCCCTCTAATAATTCATGTTTTATCTATGACATTGTTTTTAGAGGTTCGGTGATAAAACCATATGAATGACGCGATGAGAGAGATTCACTAATCATTTAAATGAAACATCAATTTTCATAATTTAGATAAAATGATACAAAAATTAATGCTGTACACACACAAACATAACATGAGAAAAATAACTAAAAGACACATAAATATATGAATGTATCAAAATTTATATAATACGAATTATTATATAAATATATAGCAACTTATAAACACACTTATAATACCATAAAAAACAAAAATATGACACGAATATAAACAAATTATCATATCTAAAAGAAAATCCCTTTGAATCACATCAATGTCATGAAAAGTGGTCCCTAATTAAGGAACCAACATTAAACTAGGCAATTTCTCTGTCACACTCTCTTGTTTAAATATTAACAAAATCATCTTTTAGTGTCTTACACATCTGGCCTTAAAACAGCTTCCAAAAACTCTGAATATTCCAACAAATTTGTATAATAAAATAGGTCCATCTCAACCATCATAACACAATTCAGCTCATTTCCTTCCATTTGGAGTCTCTAACTGCCATTTAATAATTTTCCATTGTCTTCCATCTCACTCCAACCCATTACACCCCCATGTGGACCCTCTATAACTATTACATACAAAATTCCCCAATATTTTTTTTTATTGAAGATTAATAAATCCATTTTTTTACTTATAAAGTTCAATTAACTCCCACAAATTATGGTTCTTTTAAGATTATCTAAACTCATATATGTACTATAATACTTGCATTTTATGAAATATATAATATAACCACGCAATGCAAGCATCCAAAATTTACCTATTAGAGATTTTCCCTCATAAAACATTGATAGTAATAACAATTGGCTTGGATAACAGAATATATATAAAAAAAAAAAAACATAACTTGATCGTATAAAAAGTCGATTGAGGTTTATAAGTACTAATTAAGAATAAGAATAGTTAAAATATTATTAAAAAATATTTTTTATTTAATATATTTAATTAAATAAAAAATAATATATTAATTATATATTTTGTAAACATTATAATGGGTGTTATTATGCATTGATTTAGTAAAAATAATGCTTGGTTAACCTTAGCATTTAAGAGGGAAAGTAAAAAAACTCAAAAGGTAATTAAATTATTGGATTTGAAAGTTGGTTTTATTATTTAAAATATATTAAAAAATTAAAAAAAATATTTTTATATTAATAAAAAAAAAGATTTTAACATACTTCGAGTAATTAATTAATAAAATTATTGGTAGTTAAGTGTGCGATTTTGATGGGTTAAGGGAAAAAGAAAACGTGTAAGAATATTGTTATAATTTATATGAAAAAAACCTTTGAATATGGGCCGTGGAAGTACCTTGGTGGTTGGATCTTCAAGGTAATTTAGGTGAGTATATATACAGTGGAAAGGTCTTCGGTCTCCTCATTCTTCGCCTCAAGAACTTTTCTCGTTTCCCTCCCTCCCTCCCTCTTCCTTTCTTCTCCTTCTTCAACCAGATTTTGTTCCTCTTCTTCTTCTTTTCTTTGATCTAACAGCTCGAGACCCATTAAGGTAATTTGATCTCCACTTCTTTTTCAATTCTTTTGCGTTTTGATTTTACCTGTCAAATTTTTTTGGGTCTATGTTTTGGCTTACTTCATTCTTTTTCTTTTTTTGGTTTTATGGTATTTGGGTTTTGTTAGTTGCTGGATCTGTAGTTATTTCCATTGTTTTTTTGGTTAGATCTCTTAGTTAAATGTGTTTACTGAAATTCTTGTTTCCTGTTTAAAGGAATTAGTTAATTGACTGCATGTTTTGGTCTGTCTACATTTTGGATCTCTAATCTTTTAATGTGCTATTTTTCATTTGGGAAACCATTGATCTGATTTCTCTAACTATTTCATCAATATTTGTATATTTTTTTTTTACTTGGAAATAGATCTCAGCTAAGTAAGTATTGCCGACATCATTATTTGCTAATTCCGATGTTTAATCAGTAGTTTAGGGAGCAGTTCTTTTAACAAATCATGATCTTACATCCATTTTTTTTTTCTCTTAAATTGGATGTTTTTTTATTTATGTTAAATTGGATGTTTTTTTATTTATGTTGTAGTATATCGGAAATGGTGAAGATCTGTTGCATTGGAGCTGGATATGTCGGTGGGCCTACAATGGCTGTGATTGCACTGAAAAGCCCAGAAATTGAAGTGGCTGTTGTGGATATTTCTGTGTCAAGAATTACTGCCTGGAATAGTGAAACACTTCCCATCTACGAGCCTGGTCTTGATGAGGTGGTGAAGCAATGCAGAGGAAAAAACCTTTTCTTTAGCACCGATGTGGAGAAGCATGTTTCTGAGGCTGATATAGTGTTTGTTTCGGTTAACACCCCAACAAAAACTCAAGGTCTTGGAGCTGGGAAAGCCGCTGATCTGACTTACTGGGAGAGTGCTGCTCGTATGATTGCCGATGTATCGAAATCGGACAAGATTGTGGTTGAGAAATCAACTGTCCCTGTTAAAACAGCTGAGGCAATAGAGAAAATTTTGACCCACAATAGCAAAGGCATCGACTTTCAGATTCTCTCCAACCCTGAATTCCTTGCTGAAGGAACTGCAATTCAGGACCTGTTCAATCCTGACCGTGTTCTTATAGGAGGCAGGGAGACCCCGAAAGGTCAAAAGGCGATTGAAGCATTGAGAGATGTGTATGCTCACTGGGTCCCCGTGGACCGGATCATATGCACCAACCTCTGGTCTGCTGAGCTATCAAAGCTTGCTGCCAATGCCTTCTTGGCGCAGAGAATCTCTTCTGTTAATGCTATGTCAGCATTGTGTGAGGCGACTGGTGCCGATGTGAGCCAAGTGTCTCATGCTGTTGGGAAGGATACAAGAATAGGACCCAAGTTCTTGAATGCTAGTGTGGGTTTTGGTGGATCTTGTTTCCAAAAGGATATTCTGAACTTGGTCTATATTTGTGAGTGCAATGGCCTCCCAGAGGTTGCAAATTACTGGAAACAAGTCATTAAGGTGAATGATTACCAGAAAACTCGTTTCGTGAACCGGATTGTTTCATCAATGTTTAACACAGTTTCAGGGAAGAAGATTGCCATTCTTGGGTTTGCTTTCAAGAAGGATACTGGTGACACTAGGGAGACCCCAGCGATCGATGTATGCAAAGGGCTGTTGGGTGACAAGGCTCTACTGAGCATATACGACCCTCAAGTCAATGAAGAGCAGATTCAGAGGGATCTTGCAATGAAAAAGTTCGATTGGGACCATCCAGTTCATCTTCAGCCAATGAGCCCTAGTTCTATCAAGCAAGTTAGTGTTGTTTGGGATGCATATGCGGCAACAAAGGATGCTCATGGGATTTGCATTCTGACAGAGTGGGATGAGTTTAAAACCCTTGATTACCAAAAGATTTATGATAACATGCAGAAGCCTGCATTCGTCTTCGATGGTCGGAACGTTGTAGACGAAGCTAAGCTGAGGGCAATTGGGTTTATTGTCTACTCCATTGGCAAGCCATTGGATCCATGGCTAAAGGACATGCCAGCTGTGGCATAAAGCATATTGTGGAGCAACTTGTGCTGGGGTTGGGCTAGAACTCATAATTTTGAGAGACATATAACCCGATAATACATTTTTCTTCGAATTACATTTTATTTCTTCTAGTCTTAAGATTCTGTTTCTACTTATATTGGGTGATCACTTGACACAGTAGTGTCTGGATCTATCTTTAGCCGGTAGAATATCTGATTTTGTTATTGGCTTAATGTAATAAAACCTTTACCAGTGAATTTTAATACCAGTTATCGTATGCATGAATCATGATACAATACATGTTTATTGAATTAGAGATTTTCTGAAACTGAAGTGAACTTTTTTTAAATGATGTTGCATGGAGATGTTAGATTATTCTTGGCCATGAGTCGTTGATTATGTTGAAACTATCCTTGAATAAGATCAGGATGAGCAAATATCTACTTATTTTTATGTTCTAGGTTTGCTGAGATGAGCTAGTAAAGTGGTTTTTTTAACTTCTCTTGTGTTCTTGAACGGTTGAAGTGTTTAATTATGCTATAGGTATGGGTTAAAGATTATTTACTTTGTTCTACTATAGTTTGTGTAGAATAGTGGTGATTGCTTATATATATGTTTCTCTTGTATGGATGAATTTGTTAACGAAACAAAAAGTTGGCGAGAGGCTTTCATGCTTTGTTTTAATCTTTTATTTCTATGAAAGAAAATAAAGTTTTGGATGGTTCACCATTCATTCATGTGTATTATGATGATATTTCTTGATTGTGTTCATATATACTTGGCACTGCTTCTTGTTAAAGTTCCTCATTCTAACTGGTTGTTAGACTATAACTTGGAAGCAATTGACAGATAAGGTTCCAAGCTCTGATTGTGTTCATAAAAGGAAGTTCCAAGCTCTAGTTTTGATGACAGCTGAGTTTGGGACATAAGCGAGATGGAGAGAGAAACTCTCCTCAGCCCAGAATCAGAGACCTAAATTATAATCGTTGTGTTTATTAGTTTATTAGGGTCGCGGAAGTAATAGATACTATCGCAGTCAAATACGATGAATATTGCAGTCAAATACAATGAATATTGATGACGTAATAGATACTATTGCAATCAAATACGATAAATATCGACAATGAAAAAAATCGAATCTACAACTGCTATTTAAATCCATGCGATAAGTTCTGGTTTTCAACCCTCTGTATTAGCATATTTCGTGCAAAATGGGATTGTATTATGTCAACTAAGTCCGTCAACATTATTTAATAGAAAACCAACAAAATTAGACATTTTTCTAGTTTTTTGATAATCATCTGTCAGCACTGAGCAGGCCAGCCAATATATTCATAGTCATGCTTTTCAAACTGACTTCACTTTATTGGCTTCATTATCAGTGAAATCGTCTTCTTATCTCCATAGTCAAAGCTTTTCAAAGATGGTAATTAACTCGGTTTTAGGCCCATTTTGGTCAGCTCCAAATTATGATTAGTTTACTCCAAAGAATATAAAACAAAAAAAGAACCCAATGCCTTTGTGTCACCTTGAATCCAACCCCAATTATCTAATCTTAAGAAAATCTAAAACTTGGTAAAAAAAAAAATGTTGGGTACAAAATGAAAAAGGCACTTCTCTTTTTTTTTTTTTTTTTTTCTCCAACTTTTAGAAACCTTTAAAGGGTCGAAGAGGATGGTTAAATAAGACACTTCCATCATCAACTTTTACATTAATTTCCACTAAATTCAATAATTCATGTATTTAAATCGATATTCGTATTTTTTTTATCATATTTAATATATTATATATTTATATAAAATTTAATGTGTTTATATATTTTTATTATGTTAGTATTATTTTTTCGTATTATATCTAGTTTAAAATTATTAAACTTAATTTTCACCGTCTTATGGAATTTATGGGGCAATAAATTGTTGGTCAAGGGTAAACTTCTTAATGAAAATTTTAAGTCTTCCGACCTCAGTGCATACTTAAAAAAAGGAAGCTAGTCAAGGAAGTTGCATTACACGACAGACAAGGGGGGGCAGAGAATACTAAATAAAGAAAAGAAGGAATGGATTGCAACATAATGTTCACATTGGGGATCAATACAAGAGAGCCTTGACTTGATCTTTGATGGGAATTGGGATATATATATATATATATATATATATATATATATATATATATATATATATATATAAAGGATGATATTTTCATAAAACTTTATATTATTTATATTTGTTTAATTCGACCGTCGTATTTCATGTTCTATTCACGTAAATCATCCACGTCGAGTTTCGAGTAAATTAAAAACGTTTAACTATTTATTTGATGTAAAAAAAACTTCCAACTGGTAAATATTTATTGAAAAAAACAGTATTATTGACGATATGGTAGAGATATCGGATTGATTCAAAATTTTACGTGCACGACAAGTATAATTATATTGTTAAAATCGATTCGAAACATTACGTTGGATTTGTTAAAATATAAATCGTATAAAAAATTACGGAAGTGTGTAA
The DNA here is from genome assembly GCA_030761205.1 of Fremontodendron californicum. NCBI lineage: Eukaryota > Viridiplantae > Streptophyta > Magnoliopsida > Malvales > Malvaceae > Fremontodendron > Fremontodendron californicum. Next base: position 27,837,212 of record JAULJL010000013.1, read on the forward strand.
AAGTAATATAGTTTTACACTAATATAAGTGGATATATATATATATATATTTATTCTGGTGTTTAGAAAAAACAATAGAAAAAAGAAAAGTTGTGTATTTTTTACTTTTATATTGCAGCTTGTTTTCAGGGTTTGGTGAGATTTGCCATAGCGGTCATGGACAATAACATTATGTTTCTCAAATACGGTTAATATATTCACTTTTAAAATACGATATTTAATAAATATAAATTCAAATCTTAATATTTATAATTTTTTTTACTCTAAAATTATGAATTATTTTTTATTTATAAAAAACACTACGCTTTTCAAGTACATTATTTCCACTACTCCAAACTTTGGATTATCAATTTTCAGTTTGGGTACAGTTTTTGGCATTAAGTTAGGGGTCCGGCTCCTTCCATTATTTTTTCACTCCATTACTTTTCAATATATCTTAATTATCATTCACAAGTGAGACTTTCATAATTAATGAATGGGCCTTACATATGTCAATGATAATAATGAATGTATTGAAAAGTAATAGACTGCATCTTAACCCGTTAATTAGCCATTATAGATAATGGAAGCCAATCAATAGTGATAGCCACGATTTAATGTCTAATGGCTCTCCAATATTAAAGATTCAGCCATTTTTAATCCAAGATATATATACCCAAAATTAATTTTACAGAGATGGCTCAATGGAAAACTTGAATTTAGCTATACATTTCCATATGAAAAATATGTGAAAGTTTGACTGTTTCATTCTGTCAAAGGTAGCATAAACATAGAACTCCCAACATATAACAGTATAAAAAAATGAAAAATAACTATTTTTTAAAAAAGAAAAAAAGAAAAGGAGAAAATTTGAGAAGAGAATAAACAAAAGTGGAGGGCCAGCCAAAATGTAACATCTTGGCATATGCATGAAGCATGATCATTGATCCCTTTTAGGGGAGAATTTAAGGTAAGTTTCCTTATGAACTTAAAATAAGTTTCATTACATATAAACATAATAAAATTATATATAAATATGACAAGTTATATAAAGTTGTCATTTTTATATGTAAATTTTTTTTACATATAAACATGACAAATACATATATACATGAAAAATTACATATAAACATGACACATTACATATAAACAAGACAAATTACATAAAAATATATGATAAATATGTCATGTATTTATGTAATTTTTTACATATGTAATTTTTCTTTTTACATATAAATATAATACAAATTACATATAAACATGACAAGTTATATATGTAATGGAGCTTATGGAAAACTAATTTTAAGAAGTTTTCCTTATAATTTTTTCTTTTAGTAATGGGGCAAAGGGAGGAAGCTGAAAGCCAAATAACGGTTGGAGACTTGACCTTTCTCTCGTGTGAGCTTGCAAGCAAGCAATACTAGTGGTAATCGAGTTGAATCGAGTTTAAACTGGTAAAAATTTAAGTTTGAATTCGATCCGAAATTCGAGATTCGAAGTTCGATTCGAGATAAAAATCGAACTGCTCAAATTCGCTCAATTAAGCTCATTTATCTAGTAAAAAATAAGCTCGATTCTCATATTGGACTTCAAACTCGATTATTTATGCTTGAATTCGAACTCGAATTCAAATTGAGACTTTTCAATACTAATTAAAAATAAAAAAATATATTTAAAAATAAAAAAGCTCGATTAAGCTCGCGAGCTACTCGAGTCAAGTATTAGGATACTCGAGTTCGGCTCGCTCGATAGCTCGACTCGACAATAACCAAGCCGAATTTGAGTTTTTTTCGAACCAAACTCAAGTAGCTTGCGAGTACAAATATCTCATTTACACTCCGACAAAGTGAGGTATAGTTTGGATGTTTCAGTTTAGTAATTGATATGTAAATGTTAATCCATTTTATACGGTACTCTTCACTCGTTGGCATAGTTTAAACTCAGATTTAATTCAATTAATTCATACAATCATTTTAAAAATGACATTCAATAATCATTTATACATATTTTTTTCATCCATAAACTACGATTTCATATATATATATATATATATATATATATATATATATATATATATATATGAGAGATCCACTTACACTAATGTAAAATTAAATTAGTTTTACATATTTTTATAACCTTTTATACAATTTATGTTTTAACAAACCGACCTCTGGATAACAATATAGTTGTTCTCGTCGTGCATGTGAAGTTTCGAATCGATCCGACATCTCTATTATTTTGACCAAGAATACTGTCTTTTTCAATATAAATTCAACGGTTGAAAGTTTTTTATATCGAACAAATAGTTAGACATTTTTAATTTATTCAAAACTTGACGTGCATGATCTACATGAATAAAACATGAAATACGATGATTGAATTAAACAAATATAAATCGTATAAAAAATTATGAAAATGTGTAAAACTAATTTAGTTTACATTAATATATATATATATATATATGAAAAAAGAAAGCCCAAAATCTTGACCGTTCAATCCATCACCGAATGGTTCTCACTAGGGTACAATTGCTGCCTATCTTTTCTGCCCTTTTTAATCTTTTGCTTCCATGCATGGAATTCTCCTCCAACTACAACACAAAAACAAAGGGGAAAGCGAAAGAGCCATGGTTTTTTGCTTTGATTGTTCTTCTTATAGGCCTGTACATCGCCATCATTAGCGACCCATCTCCTTTATTTTGATTTTTCTCATTTCAAAAGTCATTTAAGTTTTTTTGTTTCTTTTGTTTAAACATTGGAAGGTGTTGAGGTGAAAAAAGAATGGGATTTAAAGAGTCTCTTTTTGTGGGTCGGATTCTCTTTGTTGTACTTAAAACAAAGAACTGTCACATCTAAACTCTTGATTCTCGTCTGATCATCTCCACTGAATCAAAAGCAAGAAACTTTTGTGATCTGTTTTCTCTGCTTCTTTAATCTGGATTTTTATTCTTGCTTCTTCACCATTCAAGGTGTTGTTTCCTATGCTTGCCTTCTTCACCATTCAAGGTGTCTTCTTGGTCACAGCAAAGATCATGAAAAATGCAGTATTTTGAAGATTTGAGGTAAGAAAAGCTACTGATCCTGTTTCCTTTACTAGGTATTTTCTTTTTTTCGTTGATCAGCTTCCATTGATTTTTAATGGAACAAAATCAAGAGAAGAAGTTTGCTTGCAAGTTTTGCAACAAGAGGTACCCATGTGGGAAGTCCTTAGGTGGTCACATAAGGACTCATATGAACAATAAGAATTCTGCTGAAGCAGAGGAAGGAGCAGCTGAATTCCCCATAAACAAACTTATCTCTAGCAGTAATGCAAGAAACATCAAGAGAATTGCTGAGGCTGAAACTGGTGGCCAATCTGCAGCTTATGGTTTGAGGGAGAACCCCAAGAAAACCAAGAGATTTTCTGATTCAGGCAACGCTTCTTTACTCAAAGAGATGATTTGTAAAGAATGTGGTAAGGGTTTCCGATCATTGAAAGCTCTTTGTGGTCACATGTCTTGTCACTCAGAAAAAGAAAGGGTCTTTCAGAAGTTTGAGAATCATCATTCAGGTAATAGTGAAAAACAGAAGCTGATAATGGATAGTCAGTCAGATACTGAAACATCAGCTCCAAGTAGGAAGAGATCCAAAAGAATAAGGTACAAAACAATTGGTGTTTACTCTAATAATTCAGAAAATTTGGCAAATGGCCGTTCTTCATCTGTATCAGAGATAGAGCAAGAACAAGAAGAGGTGGCTATGTGTTTGATGATGCTGTCAAGGGATGCTGGTTGTAAGAAAAGATTGAATTCAGTTGCTGACTCTTCAGATAACAATTCTGTTGTTTTGGAAGATAAATCATCGTCTATTGATGTGAGGATTAGTATTAAGAATGACATGAAATGTGTTTCTAACAGTGGTGAGTTTTTGAAGATAAAAAAACAAAGATACAGCAAGTTGAAATCTGCTGAGTCTGGTCCTCCTTCTGAGAATTCTGATTCTGGGTATTTTAGGAATGGACCCAAGAAGGTGAAATCAGATGTTTCTGTCGATGGGTTTCTCAAGAACATTGAATTTAAGAAACTCAATGTGGAGTCTGGATCTGGATTTAAGGACTTTGATGCAACATTTGGGAAGAGTTTAAGTGAATTCAAATGTGTGAAAACTGGATTTCCAAAGGATTTGGTTAGTGAATTAGAAGGAGATAATCACGCTGATAGAGCTTTGACTTAGTATGATTTAAGAAGAAGTCTCAAGAATGATTATTACAGTTCTCAAAAGGGAAGCAAATATGAGTGTTTGACATGTAACAAGACCTTCAACTCCCACAGAGCTCTTGGAGGACACAGAGCAAGCCATACAAAGGTGAATGACTGCAGTGAGTCAATACATGAGAGTTATGAAGATAGCTTAGCAAATGATTCTTTTCAGTTCCAATGACTGAAACCAAAGTTAGCAAGTCTTAACATGTCAAAACCCTTAGTAGCATTCCTCGTGGTTCATCTGGCAATGCTGAGAAAATATTGGGATCAAAGAAAAACAAGGGGCATGAATGCCCGTTCTGCTTCAGGGTTTTCAAGTCAGGCCAAGCTTTAGGAGGTCACAAAAGGTCCCATTTTGTTGGAGGTTCCGAAGACACAACATTGGTGATCAAACAAGACTCACCAGAGATGCCAGCTCTAATTGATCTTAACCTTCCAGCTCCTGTTGAAGAAGATGCAATGGGGAATATTGCTGGGTTCATCATGCCTTGGTAGATTGGAAGCACTAGAAGAATGACTCTTGCTGGTTGCAAGGTGGGTTTTTGATCTTCTAAATGAGAAAATTTTTGGGCATAGCTAGGTTCATCATGATATTGCAAGAGATTTTAGATTGTATAGACAAGTAAATTTAGATTTTTTTTTTTTTTGTGTTTCTCCTTGGCTTCAAATTCAAGTTGGTCTTCTGCTAAGATAAATGTTCCCTCCTGTTGTCTCTTGCATTTAAAACTTGTTTTGTTTTGATTTAATCTATGTTCTTGGATCATATCTTCTTTATTACAACTTTCAATTCTTTGTCTATCTATTTTTATCTTGAAAGATTATCAACTATGTTTGATGTTTCCTCTTCAGTACACCATTTTCCATGTTAAAAGTACTTTCCAGCTCTGGGTTACTTCAAATCTGTCAAATAGCGTCTTCTAGTAAGCAAACTGAACAGCCAGAAGCTTCTTATATGATAAAAAACTTTTATTTTAAATCCTTCATATAGGTAGGCAATCATATTTTTGTCCTTGATATAAACCAATTTGACTGTTGAAGTGTTGTTTTAAAAGAATCAAGGACCACCTGCTTTGCTTTATGGGAAAACATTAAAGAGAAGTGTCATTCTATGGAGTGGAAGAGAAGTCTCTAAAATTTAAATGCCCCAAGAACTGTACACTCACATTTAATTCCTACCCACATATTTATATATGTTAAGACAATCCAATATGTACAGTTAAGTCCCTTTATTTGTTCCAAGTTCCAACTCTCTTTGAAACATACTCTTAGGGAAATGCCATTAGATCATCTTTAATGCTTTTTTTTTTAATGAGTATTTTGAGAGCATTTTGAGAGGTTATAATATATAATAATAAAAAAATAATCGTTTTTGATACACTGTCTCTATACACTGACAAAAAATTTACATTGACACTTCATTAAAAAGCGAACCCCTAACCACTAACACTAACCCTTAATCCTAGCCACTAACCCCTAATCCGACAGTATATAGCTTTATACACTGACAGTGCATCAAATATTAATCCATAAAAAAATGTTAATTAGTATCATTAAACACTGATTAAGGTGATATATAAGGGCAATCGTTAACACTTTTTTTTTTTTATATAACAAAGGAAAGGTTCTTCTTCCACCCACATCACAATTTTGCTTAAATGACCTTGTTTATCACATTGTTCTCTCCCATTGGATAAAACTCAAGAATTTAGGCCAGCACTGAGCACCCAAACCGGCGTGTAAAGTAGGCAGCTTTGTTCACTTTGTGCAATGAAAACATGTTCCTTGTTAAGCTATTGAGATGGCATTGAAAGATGGGAATATATGTAGTAGTTGGACTTACTCTTAGGTCTCGTTTAGCATTACTTCTATCACAATTTTTGAGGTCAAAAACTATTTTTCACTGCAAACGCAATGCTAAACAGATAAAAAAAAATTGGCTTCTCCTGTTGAAACCATGGTTTGAAAAGCCAAACCAAAAAGCCAAAAAATATAGCTTTTGGGTTTTAAAAGTTGGCTTTTGGATAAAAATAACTTTATTATCCTCACATCTCTTCACTTTTATTATTTTAAACATATATTTTTTTGACATTTCAATTTCGTATAACACTTTTTCACAACAATATTAAACATTTAAAAGTTTTTAAACCATACTTTATAAACACACTTTTTTCAACCCAATTTTTTTTCAACAGCAATGCTAAACTAAACCTTAATCATGATGACATATTAGAAGATAAATGAAGATTTTGGAATTATGAGGAATCAAATTTGATCATTTCACTTTTTTATTATTCAAGAAGAAATTGTGGCTCTCAAAGGTGGTTGCATTGTCAACTACCATTAAGCAAATAAACCCGAATCTCATTGTTGTTGTGATTCTTGTGCTTTCTTTTTCTATCTTTTAATTTGACAGGGTGGTAGAAATTTTTTGTTTTCTTAATCCTTATTCCAGCACACCATGTCCCTTGTATTTATTGCTTACTATTATATTCTCTTATCCTTTGATAGTGTCTGCTTGAGAGAGAGCACTTTATATAGTTAACTTCAATGGGTTTTAATGTTGATGGTCTCGTATTGAATCATAAAGCTAGTGATTGAGGCCATTGAATTTTGGGTTCTATAAAAAAGCTTCCTTTTTTTGGGTCATGATCCAATCATAGATTAGCCCATTATGAAATGATAGATTTGGGCCCAAATCTTCATTACTATCTTGATAGAAAATCGTTGTTAGGGTCAAATTTAGATTAGCAATTTTATACACGGTATAAAAATACGACATATTAATAAATATAAAAATAATATAATAAATATGATATGATATGATATGATTAATATGATACGTTTAATATATATATTATTATTATATTTAAAATTTTGATATATTTAATAATTTATATTATATTTATGTGACTAACATAAAAAAAAAATACGAAATAAACACGCACACATAAATTATCATATCTAGTCAAATCGTCAAATATTCTTCCATTGAAATGAAAAAAATGTACTACGTGATATTCGGATTTTTTTATTATTGGAAGGAATTTTTTTTATTAAAATTAGGAGAAAGCTCACAGTTACAGCAAGCAAGGGAGAGAGATCCACCGCATAAAAGTTCAACTGGCAGCGAATTACACATAACAAACTTCACCGAACTGCTTAACTGCCAGACGAGGAATCGTAAAAAATAAAAAAGATCGCCGAGGAAATGAAAGGTTGGGGATCAATGAACCCCCAAACAAAGCGGCGAATGAAGCGCCAATTCTTCTGCCACCGCCATACCGGATTATCGTACGATGATCAGTCTGGGGGGACAGGGTAATCAATATGACACGTGTACGGTTCAGATAGGCTGATTAAGGTCCGAAAACTACACCACATGTTAAAAAAGGGTTGGGGGAATAATTACGTTCACGCGCGCACATTAAATTTTTGACAAGGACCGTCCCTTTTTAATTTCTTACGTTACAAAAAAAAAATATCACCATATTTGAGAAAAAAAGGGAACTCAATTATTTATTAAAAGTTTTTTTTTATTAAAAATCAATATTTTATATTTTAAATATATTTTATAATGAATTTAAATAAAAAAATATATTTTTCATTAAAAAAATATTCAAGTTGAATTTTAAAAAACTTTGTCCAATGTTCAATCCAAATTGAATTGAACGTATAGTCGTACCTTTGAACAAATTTATTTGTGAATAAGGTACATAAATAGTTAATAGGTTAGGGCCTTTCACTACTCAACTTTCTAGTTTATCTTCTCAATATGTGGGATGAAATTTGTATTAGAGGTCCTAGGTTCGACTTGAAAATTAGGCATTAACGAACCTTTTAAAGTAATTTTCTGGTTCAAGGTAGCTTTTTCCAAAAAAAAGAAATATATAGAGAGCTTTTTAGGTCAATTGATTATAATACGTAAATGTTTTTTATTTATTTATAATTAGTGATGTAATATATGAACCAAGGACAAAGGGTACAGTTACACTACTATGATTATATAAGTAAATTGCATGAAATATATATAAATATATATTCTCATATATATATATATATATATTCAGTACATACGAGAGAGGTATTTGGTAACCGTTAAAAGACAAAATGTATAATGAAATTTGCATAATTCACCATAGGATCAAAGAAATGGATAAAATTAAAGCTCTCTTTCCTGTCTACCACTTCGATGGTTAATTTACTTATTAGCAGCATTTAAATGGATTAAGTTTTTTAACATCACAAATAAGATTAAAAGATTATTATATGTTTTATTTTTTTAAATTAATTTTTTAAATATTATCTTAAAAATATGTCACCTTATTAATCTCGTTTGTAAAATCTAAAAAATTTATTAACAATGAATGAGATAATTTATTTATATAAAGTTCGTCTTTAATATACTGATAGTGAAATTTTTTAATATCAAATTAAGACTAGGATAATTCTGTAAAAGTTGGGGTTAAACTATTTTGAAAACTCTAATACTGAATATCTTCTCTCACCATGTATATATATATATATATATATATATATATATATATATATATCAAATCATATTAGGTTGCGTTTGAGAACTTGAATTTTAAAAGTTGGATTTGAATTTCAAAAATAGTGTAAATTATGTAATAAAACATATGTAAATGTAACATTGATAATTATTTTCAAATCCATGGATTTGTTAGATGCCTATTCAGTGATGAATTTTGAAATACATATAGCTATTTGTGAATTTGAAATTCATGTTTTTATACCTTTCAAATATATAATCATATTGAATCTTAACTAATTTATATATAATATATGTATTTTATTCTCATAATTTATATAGCAAATAAAATTAAAATTTTTAAATTCACGTTTCGAAAGATGTAAAATTGGCAAATGTTTTTAGCTATTGGAGTAAAGTGGGTAGACAGACAAACAGGATATATACCTTAGATTAGATTATATATAGTTATATTATATTGGCACATGGCTGACTCTGCTGTTATATAGTTCCTTGATGAATCACTGAAACTATAATAAAGCCAACGATTAATCGTTAATTGCACTTTGGTTTATGGTAAAGACAAGAAAGAACCTCATCACGTCCCATATGTAACCTAACCTTAGAAAAAGATAATAAGGTTAAAAAAATTGTTGAAAAAAAAGGAGTTAAGTAAAGCAAATTCCAAGCCGAAAAGGTTAAAAAAAGAAGAGGTGAAAAAGTAATGGAGGAGGAGAGGGGGTTTTAAAAAAGCAATGTCGGCTGACTGCCTAACTCTGAAGCAACATCGAAATCCACGCAACTGAGCCATAAAAACAAGTGGCCCAATTTATCGATTCCTGCAGTTCACAGTTACGTAAAACCATGAAGAGCTCTCCAAAGAGTGACCACCCAACAGCAAAAAAAAAACCAGCAGCAGAATAGATTCAAGATCCGGTTCTTTTCACATTTTCTTTGAATATAATATAAATAAGATTATATAAGAAAAATATCAAATACTGTTATTTAGATCTGATAATATTGAATACGACATGAATATTATATAAAAAAAATAATTAAAATAAGATATAAAATATGACACTGCACGAAAAAAAATAGACATGATACAAATATATGAAAATGTCAAAATTTATACAAGATAAATTATTAACACGTCAAAATTTATACACATATAAAATATCTTAAATACGATTATAATATAAAAAATACACAAATACATATATACGGATTATAAGTTTACTGTTACTACCTTTATAGTAAATTAATCTATGAGAGAGTAGCCTAGTCACTAGTCAGAACCTAGTGGCTCTACTTTTTCTTTTTCTTTTTTGCAGCTAAACAGTACTATGAACTGCAGTAATCTCCTCAACTTTTTAAACCTAATAAACAGGAATTTCAATATTCACATGCATATATTAGCTAGAATTGAAGGGTTGAGATTAATTAGATAAATCTGCCCATGAGAGAATGAACTTATGTGGGCAATACCTGAGTTATGTAAGTAAATATTATGATATCAAGGAATTGTGTTTTCAGGTAAAGGACTCACTTCTATCTTGAAAAAGGATTGCCTTGGCTTGGCTGCTCTTCTGATATCCGGAGCTGGTCATCACTCATCAGGATAAGTACAAACCTTCAGTTTATACCAATCACTTACTGGCCTGTATGAACAAAACTAAGAAAGGGTTACTATTATATTTTCTAAATGAGATTAACATAACTTTTTTTATAAAAAAAAAAAAAAAAAAAAAGAAGAAGCAAAACCTAGCTATAATCTAAATTCTAAGGCATATTTCTATATGGTTTGATTCTCCTCTTGATTATGCTTTGCTCCAAACGGACATGATATTCACTATGGTTTTATTAGTGGTGTTACATAAATTTTTTAGTTTTTTCATTTTTCTCTCATGTTACTTAAAATCTTAAAAAATAATGTAAGTAGATAGATGATAAATTTTTTTGTTTTCTTTTATAATAAGATAACATTTGTAGTATGGAATAACTTTATTACATCAAGTACAACAAATCAATCATTTATAAATTGAATCAAACTTATATATAATATGTATTATAGAGATAATTAAGAAGAAAAACTATAGCAGGCTAATGTGATGGCAACATAGTAAAAAAGAGAGTTTCAAAAAAAAAAAAAAAAAAAACCAAAATTAAAATAAAGCTCAAAATGTGATTAATAGAAATACATGCCTAACTCTAGTGAAAGAAATTATGAGAATTCTCTAATTAAAATGAATATAAAAGTGAAGATGGAATTTATTTTTTACCCTTTCCTTAACAAATATTAGTGGTGTCAATATACTAATTATATAGAAAAAAATATTAATTTTTATACTAATTATATATATAATATTCAATTTCAAAAGTTGAATGAATTGACCCCACTCGACGTAAGGTCGCAAAGCCACTAAAAAAGACCCAGAATGAAGCAATGCTTATAAAATAGATTTAGATCCCCTAAAATATCTGACAACCACACCACAGTAATCATTTGCAGTTCTCATAAAGTTGTGATATAAGATGACTGAAGAGTTAATGAAACCTTGAATCTTCTTCAACTTCACACTAATTACTTAAAACAATCTTAACCATATATAAAATCAATTTCCTAAATCTCTGGCCGCTGCATATAGTTATTTTAGTTACATTTAGAGGTTTATCAAATGTGCATTACTGAAAACCCTTTAGGCTCAATTGGAATACAACTTTACCAATGAGAACATCTAAAACGTCAATCAAGAAGATTCTACAAGTTATTAAAAGTCTTTTCACTTGTTCTAAAGTTGCAATCTATCAAACCCATGTCTAGAAAGGCCTTTCCAGATGCCTGATAAGAATAAGAAAGCGGGCAACATCAAGAAATAATAAGGCTGCCAGGAAACAAGTGAAGAAATCACAAGGAAGACTGTGGACTGGCCTACCATATCACTATATACATACCAGTATATCCATAAACATTTAGGGTCGCAGTCGGTCCTATATATTAGTGCTCCGATACATTTAATTGTTCCAAGATAGAGTAGGACTGGTCAATAAAAGAGCGTTCTATATCTCATGCTAGTGGGGTTAAATGTCAAATACTAATCACAGTGGTCCACTAGCTAGTAGCTAAGAAGCTCTAGTCCTGTGAAGGCATCATGGCCATGGGAGGTTGAATTACTTGTCAATAACAAAACTAAGCTGAAGCCGTAACTAGTAAAATGCTCATTGCTTAACCCGTTCATACTCAGCCCACTTACTTCAAGAGTAAAAGGTACATCTTCCTGACGCCTTCATAATTGACCAATGGTCCCAACCTACTTAAGTACTGAATACTGATTGTTCCTCTTAATTTGAGTTTAAAAAAAGTGGTATTGTAGTCCTCTCTCTCAACCCCACTCCCCCCTCACTCCACAGTCAACATACAAGTAGCACACATACACAGTATAAAAATAAGCACACATAGACAAGTTAACAAAGACGCAAGAAATTCAGGCAGATTAAGGTCTAGTTTAGCATTGCTGTTATGATTATAAAAACTCAGTTTAAAAAAAGTGCTGTGAAAAAATATTGTGAAAAAATGTGGTATGAGAATTCTGAGTATTTAGTATTGCTGTAAAAAATTGTTGTAGAAATTTAAAATGTTGATTTTAGATATGATGTTGGAAAGTATGATTTCTTTTTATATTTGGGTATTTGGTCATTTCCCTTCAAACCATAGTTTTGGAACCACAAAAGCACCAAATATCTGGCTTTTGGCTTTGGCTCAAAAAGAGCTTTCAAATAAATAAGCTACTTGTTTAGCATTGCTTGATTGCCAAAACGAGCTTTTTGACAGCCAAAAGTATTGCTAAACGAGCCCTAAGTGTGTAAAAGTTACAGTATGACAGTGTGCCAGTAAGTAAACTCGATTTAGTTAAAGGAAGCTATGCATACCATATTTTCTTTCTCATCTGTTACGCATTCCAGGAGGCACAATATCCCCAAGTAACCCTTCATCTGTGGGGAGCTGTGAGGTGGTTACTGGCAGCGCACGAGATTCTGCTACGTCATTGGGTACTTGGTGTGACTGTGTTATGCTCGGAGGAATTTCCCTATGTAACTGTACCCCTGGATAATAAAATTGTGAGACTGCAGGAGCCAATTGACCAGCAAAGGCAGCTTCATGGCTGATGAGTCCACCTCGGGGGAATGCGACACTGTGATGACAGTGTTGACCTTCATATGTAGTAATGACAATGGTGGCATCTTCAGAGGAGCGTTCTACCCTCTTCTTCACTGTGCATTTGCTATTTGTGCAGCGATAGTAGCTCCTGTGAAATTAAATATGTGGCTCAGATTTTGCACAACATTCTGAAAATTTTCCTTCCATTAATGATTTTAAGCATGAAGTCATAATTTCACTACCCTCGAACATAATGAGCCTATTAAGAGTGTTTGCTACTTTACATGGAAAAAAATTAAGGCATGACCCTTTTTTATTTAAACCAATATTTTCTATTTTCCTATGACTATTTACTTTATAAACTTGACCACTTAGATAATGCAAGGATAGGTGCATTCTCACATAAAATATGACTGAAGAAAATAATTTATGCAGTTGAAAATTAAGATCAGTGGTTTAAGAAAATAGAGAATCAAATAAAAAGGAGTGGACCTAACATTCAGAGAAAATCTTAATCTGCCATAGAGTCCTAGCAATCGTATAATCATGAACTGATGGAATCTCCCCCTATGAGGCTATATGACAATAGTGGTTTAATAATCAATATTTAACTTTGTTGAAGAAAGGTATCATTAACTCTAGTTTATAACCCTTTGATTTCGGTTATCTTTTGTCAATGAACTGATGGAATCTACCCCGGCCCCTATAACAAAGAGCAAAGAAGGTAGAACTGATCAATACACAAACTTCTGGAAAGAAAGTTCATTATAATATTGGAAAGTGAATATGGTTTACAATGTTTCACTTTAAAGTTTAATTAATTTCTTTAGCAGAAAACAGGCACAGAATCAATACAAAAAGTGGGTAATATGTCAGTTTTCTTTGAATCATAATAGAGAAATAGCAACAGACCTAGGAAATGGACTATTTTTAACTGCTTTTTGTCCATATTTCCGCCATCGGTAGCCATCTTCAAGATGATCAACTTCACTCTTGGTCATAAATGCAAAACGTGGCTGCCGAATCCGCTTTTGCCCCTTCTTCCTGACCTTACTCCTACAAAAATATTCCACCTACAATTATCAAAATGAAAAACAAACTCCTAAACATTAAAAGATTTTGTTTGAAAAAAAGTTAATGCATATGTTTCAATTTGCAATAAAGCCTGGAAAAAAGAAAAAAAAAAGGAATAAACAGTAGAAGTTTTAAAGTAAAATTGAGTACTTGCAAAATGTTAATGAAGAGGTTAATTACTTAATATATTTCCATGCATCAGTGTTTCTGTTTTTCCAAAGCAGAAGGAAGTATTCAAGTAAATATTAATACTTGGATAAGTAATTTCCTACTCCAACTTGTCAAATTGTGGTAAATTTTAGAAAACAAAAGATAAAGGAAGCTATAACCAAATTGCCTGGGACTAGTCAAGCAATTTCATTAATTGTATGCAATGAAAGAGATTAATAAGTGAAGAAGTAAGACAACTGCAACTACTAAGGTTCTTCAATATAATGAAAAAAGACTTGATTTTTGTATATTTCATATAATGCAACCATTAACGATGTGATGAAAACCAAGTTTACTTAATCATTCTACTAACACATTCTAAGTAATAACAAACAACTTTCTTAGAACATGAAATGCATTAACATGGAGGAAATCCATGATTTCATGAGATGCAAAGAGCATTTTATGATTTAAATGCTACTAAATCTTAATAAAGAAGACCCTTTTAAACTTTAATGTTCATAAAAAAAGGTATAGTTTTTTTCAAGAATGCTTTTCAAAAGCCAGTAAGTGAAACTGGATCTATGAAGTGCATTTCCAAATTCCTAAAACAATGGAAAGCCCACCTCAAAAATAACACTAAAATCCCACATAATGAATGAGTTGCCACACCCATTTCGCTTCTCTTATATGAGAATGCATTGCTTTATCTAAGGGGATGAATTTAGAACAAAAGAGAGACTTCATAAAAAAAAATGAAAGAAAGTAATAATTAGCAGTATCTAAACTAAGATTTATGTTACCAACAGAGGGCTTTTCCCAGCTATATTCCCTCTTTTTGCCTTTGTATTAACGTAATTAAAACTTAAAAGTAAGAACCAAAAGGGTTAATAAGGAAGGAAAAAGAAAAACAAAAGGGATAACGGCATATTCCCGCCGCTATTGCGGCGGTGTTCAAGGTCACTTCGTTAATAGCCAAAAAGTCCCTTTTATTTTTCACCCCTATATTCCCTTAATTGCACCTATTATTTCACTAAAATTACGAAACTACCTTATCCCATCCCCAACTTGCATGAAAAAAGGTTGTCTTTTTTTTTTTTTTTTTTTTTACAGTTTCAGAGTGTACGGACGCCGAAAATTGCACCCCCTCTCTCTCCCCTCCCTACGCAAAGACTCTCTGTTTAAGCATGACCTTTTTATACAGTGGCCTTTATTACAATCTGTTATTTTGCCCACTGAAAATTGTACTTAATTACGACTGAGTCCCCCAAAATAACCAAAATAAATAAATAATAAATTTTAATTTTTTCGTATTTTCTTTTTTTTTTCATTTTCATCATTGGTGATGGATGTGTGTTTATTACTACTCACGGTATCTCAGTTGGTTTCCCGCCGGAGCCCGTAGATTTCTCCGGCGGATCCTCACTGGAGCTCGACGACACTGACGGATTCGATGTCGACACGTCAGCTGACCCGCCCGGATTCGAAGCCGTTCCTGAAACAGAACCACCAACAACAGCATCAGCTGCAGCACAGCTCTGTGAGCCACTAAAGTTTCTCGCCAAATCAGGCCCGGTGTCGGTCCGGTCAAGTTCAGCGAACCGCTCAATCTCTTCGGCATGGTTCGGTTGTAGATCCCAACCAAACTCACTCAGTATACTGCTTTCCCTATCGAAGAAGTAATTAACGCTGTCGGAGACTGAGCCAGGTCCTCCAGAAAGTGTCCAGCTCGAATCGGATGTAAACTCAGTCCGTGGATCGGCCCCCTCTTTATCTTCCATATCAGCAAACTAAAGAAAAGAGAGGAAAAAAAGAAAATCAAAGGATTCAAAGCATCCAAACAGAATCTAAAAGAAACGCGGAAAGAGAGAAATAAGAAATAAAGAAAAACGAAGGAAGGAGAGAGAGCTAGGGTTTTGGGCTTCGAGTGTGTGAGTTTTAGTGTTGGGAAGGCACGCGTAGTTTTTGAAAGCTTTCTTTTGGTCCTATCAATCCAGAGAGAGAGAGAGAGAGAAAGAAAGAGGAAGAGAAAGAGAAAGAGAAAGAGTCGAATAGAGAAAAGATAAGTTAGAAAAATCGGCGTCAAGCGAAAATAGTTACGGAGGCTGATATTTAAGCAAGGGGGTGGGGGAAGACCGGAAGTGCGAGAGATTGTGTGGCCCTTGATGATATTTTTTGGTCACGAGTTGAGCAAGATCGGCAAGTAATGATTGAGATTCTTGAAAAAATAAAGAGGTATAAGAGAGTATTGAAGGTATTTAAATTGCAATTGTGGTCGCATTTTCGATCTCGTTTATCGCGAATGCGGACATAAAAGATGTTATCGCGATCATTTTGATCGTTGCAGTCGTGAATTTTTCTCAAATTTGCATAACTTATTGTATAACATAACAATTATAGTTATAAACATAAAAACTCTTTTTTTATGATTTTTAAAATAATTTATGACATTCTATAATTTTTTATTTATATGAAAAAAAAAAATTATTCATAAATTTTTGTCATTATAATAAAACATTTATACTTAAAAAAGTATAATTATTTTTTATCTAAATTACACAAAATTTACTTTAAATAGAATTCTTAAAATTTTTCTCAAATAAAATAATATATATAACATTTTCCCCTATAAATTTTCTAAAATTTTACCCTAAAAAAATCTTAATCTCCCAAGTCCCAACTAACCCAACCCTTCCACCCCCAACAAATACAGGCCCCAACACCTCTTCTCTCCCAACTGCTCAAGTCCCAACCAATCTTCCAAAATCCCTAGAGGTCAAGATCCACACCCAGTTAGGCACTCACAGACACTTTTTTTCTCTGCGATTTGTGTGTGTGCCTGCTGCCTTCTGTAGCTTCTCCTTCGGTCTGCTCTGCCATACAGTCACTCTTTTTCTCTGCCACCTGCGTGCGGGACTACTTCCTTTTGTAGCCCCCTAAGTTAGCCTCAACTTCATCAGTCAGCCCTCAACCCTTCAACTCAACAGTTAATCTCTTGCTTGTACTCTCTCACTCTCCTTGTTACTCTGTTTTGGTTGTAGTTGAAAACAAGAAATTTTTTTTAATTTATAACAGTGTAGCGGAAATAGCGGGCCGCTATTTTTCGTTACACCGCTATTTGCGGCCGCGATCGGCCGTTATTGGTGTGAATTTTTTTCACACCGCAATTGAGGCCTTTAACGGTGGCGGTCGGTGCCGCTACCGCGAAATAGCGGCCACGACACCGCTACGAGACCGCTATTTGAAACCCTGGAGTATTGGAGTTTTGTTTCGAAAATATGTTTCGATTATTAAATTAGTAAGTATTATAGGAAAGTTAATAAAAAAAGATTTGGCAGAGTTTTAATAGATTTTAGAATTAATTTATCTCGAGTCAATTTTAATTTTAATTATGATTATTTATTTATATTTATTTATGATACGTGTTAAAAGGGTTTAAGTACTCACATATTCCTTGTACTGTAGTGAAAAGAGTAAATCAGTAAGTGAGTAATTTAGTCCCTATACAATTGAAATAGGTGTAAATAAGTAAAATTGATAACGGTTTTAATGAAAAACCTTTAAAATACTGACGTGAACTCTTAAAATCTAACAGATTTAAATATATTTCAAGTCATATTTTATTCCAAGTCATTAATTCTGTTAGATTTCACGAGTTCACATCAGCATTTTAACGGTTTTTCATTAACATCATTATCAATTTTACTTATTTGCACATATTTCAATTGTACAGAGACTAAATTACTCACTTTTACAATACAGGGATTAAATTACTCTTTTCATTATAATACTAAGACTATATGAATACTTAAACCGTGTTAACTTGATGAAACTATTTGAAAGTTGAGAGTTAGTCATATGTCTTCTACGTGTCTACTATGTTGGAAACTTGACTTGGTTGCGAGCTACTTCATTAGACCTTAATTTCTTTGGGCCTAACAGAATCCACGACATGAATGGAAAATAGAGAGAACGTGCGAGAGCACCATGTTTTTCTCCCCTCTAGTGACATGGAGTATCTTGTAGGTAAACTTTTTCAAAAGCGGGATTATTCGTTCAAACTTAAAGGTTTGTCCGATATTTGAAAAAATTTGGATAAAAATATTATGCCTGAAATATGGGTTTGGGCAAAAGAATAGGATTCGTTTAAAAAATAGATCGAACATTGGCTCCAACAATCAAGATTCGAACTCGGCCCAGTCCAGTTCGTTTTTCATTTATATAATATAATATAATATTTTTATTTTTATATGTATTATTAATTTATATCATAATATTATAGTGTAAATATTCACGATATGTTAAGTTATCTATATTTTAAAACTTAATAAAAAAAATGATAAAATTACTAAAAATTAAATAAAAATAATATATTTTTTTTATAAAAAATTTAGAAAAAAAAAAATATCGACGGGTTTAAACGGATTTTAACTATCCATTTATAAATATCGACGAACTTTGACAAATTTAATATTTATATTTCAGACCGAACCGGATGTGGATAAATTTACGTGATGTTGATATCATAATTAAGCTCGACCCAGCCTACGAACACCTCTACTCGTAGGTCTGTCAAGCATATATATATATATATATATATATATATATATATATAATTAATCATTCATTTGATAGGCCAAGTTGATTCGGTTGCGGTTTCATCTTCAGCATACAAAACTGGCCCCTCAACATCTAAGTTTGGCTCCCACTTAATTATTTCAATTCCATTATTTGGTTCAGATTTTACTATTTCTTTTAAAAGCAATATAAAAACCCCACCACCCTTGTCATAATCATCTTTAATATTAATTAATCAGTCAATGATTAATACTTAAAAAATGAACATCACGAGCACCTCAAAAATCTTGTTTACTTATCCAAAAAAAAATCTTGTTTAATTTACTTTGATATAATTTTTTGTTGTCAATAGGGGAGAGATGAGTTCAAATCTACCACATGCTTCCAGCCATGCCTTGGGGATCAAGGCATTTTTGCAAGCAAGGCAATTTGAATATATGTTTGAAAAATAGATTAAAAAAATATTAATTCCATTGATATTTTGATGAATCAAATCAAACATATATGTTAGTTGCCTGTATAATAATTGATCTTGGACCAATTTGATTCTGTGAAAAATTTCTTTGTCATTAACTGATAAATTGATGAACCCTAGTTTTGTTTTGGAGTGAATATAGCTAGCTATCAAATTTATTAAGTATTTTCTGTTCCATCTGCAAACAACAAAGAACATTGTTATTCCTATGCAATATTTCCTACAAGTTTTATATTGGAAATTTTGAAGTTGGTTTATTTAATTTATATATGGAAATTAAAAAAATGAAATTTTTAAAAAGAAATATATATCAGTTATTACACAGATAATAAAACAAGTGCTAAAATAACTAGAACTTTTACAAAAGATTAGATGATGTTAAGATTTTTATTTTTTGTGATTGTTATACCATTAATTTAATTATAAGGGTTGAAAGATCAAGAGTGAGTCCAACCATCAGAAAGTCGGGATTCATTGATTAGAGGAGGACATCTCGAATCATTAATTATCAATTGTACAAAATTTCAAATATAAAAAAAAAATGAGCTAAGGACATTAAACCCTATGTTACATTTTTCATTATTAAGCAGCTTTTACTTTTTCGAGTTTTTCTTTTTTGCTTGAATATTTGTTGACTTAAGTATTGGATCGTGTCCAAAGTATAAACTTCAACACCCCTTAGATCATTTGCTTCTCTGTACAATTCCTTCTTACTTTCAAGCAAATCCTCTTTTTGAGCTATCCTTCTACAATAAAAAATCCCTCAAAGTGACCCTTGGCAATGGTAGGGCATAGGGTTTGGTATGGTTTTGATACATAAACAAGAACTTAATGAGTAGAAGAGATTTGAGGGGGAAAAAATGAGAGCATGAACCTCACATTATTGAAAGGGATTTGTGTTATTTATCATTTGAACTTCAATGTAATTAATAATGATTGCATTTAGGACCCTCTTTGGTTAAGTACTTTAATATATATTACTCCAATTAATCTATACACATTTTACAGCTGGTTGCTGTTTTCATAATTTCTGCAACTATTTGGTAACTCCACCTTTTACAAACTGCAGCTTAAAACTTGGAGAAAGGATTGTATGAAACCGTTATTTTACGTCAGCATATATCCATTCCATTAAAAACATGTCACGTAATCAGATTTTTGAAAAAAGTCTAACTATTTATTACAGAAATCATTAATAAATTACTAAAATAAATAAATAAATAAATGTTTATCATTTAATTATTATATATAATGTGTAAAAAATAATTGCTTTTTTTAAAATCTGATTACGTGATATGGAATAATTATTTCATACAATCTTTTTTCTAAAACTTGAACCCTTTCCAGGAAGCAACTACCTCTTATGGATCAAACAGATATAACGCGTGCTGTCAAGATCCTTGTGTTGTTAACCAATTATTGTTAATTAACTTTAATATATGATTAATCAACACCGACACGCGTAGAAGTGATATGTAATCCCATCATAATCCCGCGTTAATACGCGTCATTAATTGTGCATATCAGATGTCTTGTTATGGTCCTGAGGGATCGCACTAGCTTTAGCTGCCCCATTCATGTGTTCATCAGCTCATAAATTTTCATATCAATCTTTTTGCAAAACCCTCCAGTGAAAGCTCAAATTAATCAAAAACAAAAAGAAAGAAATAAAAAGGAAGGGCTTGCAGCAACTAATCTCAAGCTATATAATTAAAGCATACAATGGAAGTTAATTATAGGCTACGTTATCTTTATTTGTTTTAAAGTATTTGTGTTCGATACTTATGTCCGGCACATATACGAATATGAATATAAATATATGATCCTTCAAAAGATATGAAAAAAATTAAATATATTCGTATCTGATATTGAAATAAAGTAAGCAATAATTAGTTTCTTTAAGTGCTTTGAGAAAAAAATTTGGATGAAGTTACTGATCAAAATATGATTTCTGCTAGATTTTCTATAAAAATAACTTTCCAGAAGTGAAATCACAAAAGGCATATGCTGCAGTCATATGATGAGCTAGTTATGAAATTTGGAAGCATATATTTCAATGTTTAATTTATGTTATAAATATTAATGTTGTAGTAATTGAACCTATGGGAGATAATGATGACCCTGCCATTAATAACCCAAACTGAATTTCCAGGCTCTTCAAGTTTTCTGTCAATGGCTGACAAAACCAGAAATTTCACCCTGCTTTTGTGAACAAAATATGATCGATTACAGACAATCTTGACTACTGATAATATATATATATATATATATATATATATTGCTGGTAGATATAGAGGGTAAAACATGCCAGGGTTTGAATGTAATCTCGAAGCCTGCAGGTGTCACGGCTCGCCCGATCTTAGCACGTGACACAGGCACCTGCCGTCACATTCAGGGTTTGAGGACCACTTTTAACTTGCCAATCACGTTGCAGATTATAGCCAGTGGATCCGTAATGACCTTATGAACAAGGAGGATCGGCACTCGATCGCAAGAGATCATAAATAAAGTAGTCTATAAAAAAGAGAAATAACAAATAAAATAGACCATAACAAAAAAAAAAAAAAAAAAAAAACAATAACATAGAAAACCGGAATACTTAAATATGAATCAAGATATTTTGACCCATTTTTTATCCTTAAACATTTTCTCGATAACTAATTTAATCAAGACCCGACTTTTATGATACTATATATGCTGTTGTGCTACAGTAATTTTTAAGTAATATATATAAGATTATTATCTTGTACACTATTAGTGGATTTTTTTTTTTTAATTTCACAAGTGGTATTTACATGTTTTCGTACCTTTTCATACGATTTATAATTTTTTAATCCGATCGTCATATTTTATGATCTATTCGCATAGATCACGCATTAAAAATGTTTAACTACTTGTTCCGACTAAAAACCTTTCAACCGTTATATATATATTGAAAAAGACAATATTCTCGTTCGATATGATAGAAATATTGGATCGATTCAAAATTTTACGTGCACGGCGAGTACGATTATATTGTTAAATCCAACGGTCAGTTTGTATAAATATAAATCTTATGAAAAATTACGAAAACATATAAATACTATTTATAAAATTAAAAAAATTCATTGACATTGTACATAATAATAATAATAATAATAATAATAATATATATATATATATATATATATTTATATGAGTGGATCAATCCAATCCCCTTTCCTTTCCTATTTTTGGTTTACCATCGCTTTCATGAAATGACAGGCGTCACACAACCCTAATCCTATTATAGATGCTTTGCTTATATATTCTTGCCTACATAATAGAGCAGTTTATGTGCCGACAATCTTACTAATAATCATGCTAATGTGAGATTTAAAGCATTAAACCTCAGATTTGGGTTCTGTTGCTTATAAATTAATGAAAAGTATTATTATTATACTAATTAAGATATTCCACTTTTATGAGTCAATTTCGGAGTTAACACACAAAAAGTTGGGGACATGATTTAAATTTACATGTATTAAATTTAATTACCGACAATTTGTTTTCAAATAAAGGTTAACATTATCAAAGGTTTACAGATCATTCGATTTGCAATGATTTTTCATTAAAATAATATTATATTATATAGCATTTCTAAGAAAATATTTGAAAACTTAGTTGGAGAATATATGTATTAAAGTTCACTTAATGGATATTTATAAATAATTGGTTAAAGATAATTGACACTGTCGGGATTAAATTTTGATCATTAAATGAATTTGAGTAAAAGTTAGTTTAGTATTATTATTGAAAATTAAACTTGGGTTAAAAAAATTTAAGTTGAAAAAAATATGGTTTAAGATTTTTTTAGTGTATGATATTGTTGTGAAAAAGTATGTGAAAAATTAAATATAAAAAAATATGATTAAAATAATAAAAATTTAAAAATGTGTGGATAATACAGTTTTTTTATTCAAAAGTCAGTTTCAAATCGTAAAAGCAATTTTATTTATTTATTTGAATTGTCGAATTATAATTTTAACAATAAAAATAAAATAAAAAATTATCTATTTAATATTAAAATTACGATAAAATATAATTTTTAACTGTGCAACAAGCAATTTCAAATAAGACCGAAGTATGATATGATGAAGCAAAAGTGGGCCATGGGATATAATACCAAAACCAGAAGCATTGAATCTGAATAAAAACATTGATCAATGAATATTTTTCTTTAAATCATAATCATCATTATTAAAGATAGTGGTGGCAAAATGGCAATGCCATGATTCTTGAAACAACCATATGACTATATATATGAGAGAAAAAAAAAAGAGCCCTTAATTAGATATGAAAGTGACATCCCCATTTGCTGCAAAAATTAAACGAGTTTTAATTGACAGAATCTCAACTGCTCACACTAAGGCATGAAAAGAAAATTTTGCAAGTACTTACTGATAAATATTCTGCAGAGAAACATATAAAATCCATATATAGTGCATGCATGAACCTGCATGCCTGCTTTCCAAGCGACTGTTCAGTAATTTTTTTTTTTTTACTTTTAGCTTTGTATTATTCTTTAGTGAATCAATCTTAATTAGATAGGTCGTCACTTTATATATATATATATATATATATATATATATATATACTTATATGTGTGTCCATGGGTAATGAAGATGGACCACTTGTCAACTTTTTTGTGGCGTTTTTCGATAAAGAATAAGCTATAGTTTTAAAATATGATCGTTACGCAACGTAACAATAAAAACGTAATAGAAATTAAAATTTGAGTATTGTATTTTATCTTTTACGTAATATATATGACATTCGCAATCACATTCGTAACGAAATTTGTGATCACGATTTACAACAATGGTATAAGTTCCCATTAGCTTTTTGTTTGCCAGTTCCATGGAAAAGTATTATCTCTTGCATTTCAAGCAAAGAGCCTTGGTTAAGTCAGTTCAATCCCGTTGGTGGTGTCTCTGTTTACATACATGATTCTTATTTGTTTGTCAGTTTCATGAAAAAGCAACTTTTCCTTTTAGCTTATTTCGCGAGTTATTTATTATTATTTTTTTTTAAAAAAAAAGCGAGTCAAACGCGTAATTACATAGCCGTATTCGATATCCAAGATGTTGAGAGAACCTTTATTGATAAAAGGTCGACGATCTATTCTAGTGCTGTCCAAGAATTGGATTATCTGTTTAAATTTGAAGGTCCGTTCATATTTGAAAGGGTTTGGACAAAAATATTAAGCTCGAAAAATGAGTTTGAGCAAAAGAATAGACCCGTTTAAAAAATAAGTCTGACCTTGATTCCAAAATTCAAGGCCCGAGCCCGGCCCGTTTTCTAATTAAATAATATATTATTTTTATATATATTATGTAATTTATGTCATATAAAGATTAAATATATATAATATTATAGTGTAAATATTAAAAAATATGTTAAGTTGTCCATGTTTAAGAACTTATAAATAAAAAAATATATAGAAAATTACTAAAAATTAAATAAAAATAATATATTTTTAAAAAAAAATAGAAAAAAAATATGAGCAGGTCTAAACGGGTTTGGGTTATTCATTTACAAATATGGGCGAGTTTGTACAAAATTTGAGGCCTATGTTTTGGGCCGGATCCGACTTGAGCAAGCATATATGATGTTATAAGCCCGACCCGAATCCGGTCCGGCCATGAACACCTCTAATCTTTTCCATAGATGCATGGAATTTCTTTCGCTATCAAGTTGCACCTAAATTAACACTTTTGCAATTACAGGAAACATGTTTTTCTCTTTGATTTTGTCCATGGATAGTGAAGACTTAGGTAATTAACTAAGTGTTTCTGTTATTCTATATAATTCTTGAGGCTAATTTCACTTATTTTTTTATCATGCAAAGTGCAATTACCTAATCCTTCATAGATATCTATATAGAGCGGGACAAGGCAATTTACAATCCTTCTCGTTTCATTCTCATTCCTACACGAAGTAGATGCAATCATTATATAACTCTGTCTCTCTTGACTTTACTTTCTGCAATGCTTAATTTCTTGGAGTGGAAATGGACCGAAATAATACCTAACTTGAAAGAAAAGGAGAGAGAGGAAATATTTTGTAACATCTAACAAGGAAATAATTGAAAGTAAGCAATCTACACTTTATATATCTGCTTTTAAGTGGTGTTAGTTGCATTGCCAAGGCTTTTAGAGACTCTAGGTCCTAGGTGACTTAATTATTCATGTCAATGTGACATTGAGAAGATGCTCCAAAGCAACTTTTTTAAAAGGAGTTAATACATAGTTTTAATGTGACTTAATAACAACTACAAAATCTTACCAAAATTATCATCATTCTTGTGAATAAATCAACAAAACTTGATATCCAATTATCACACTCTCTTGCAGCCCTATCATAAGAAACAATAGAAAAATGAGAAAGAAAAAAGAAGAAGATAATATTAGTTTGTTCAACACTTAAATAATCTGAATTCGTGTATCCGACTATTAATTATAAACAATACAAAGATATTGAACTTAAGAGTTCAATATTTTACCAACAAATTACACAAGCTATTTTCTCATAATTTTATTAAGATTATCCATCATGTTTTAACTTTTATGTTTAAGAAACATTGAAACTATAGTAATCATCTTTTCTTTTGACTTTTATTCTTAAATGATTTTTTTTTTTTTGTACAAAAGAGATCGTAACTTGAAGATAAGTAAAGGGATTGTAGGTACTGAAATTTGAATCTCAGATCTACTAAATGTCACTTTTTAAGAATGACTGCGTGAACCAACTAGATTAAATCTTAGATTCGAATTTTTTTTCTTTTCATGTAAAGATAGTTGATATATAAATTATAAAGGTCTTAAAGAGATTGGGCCTTATTAAACCATTACTGGGTAATGGAACAAATCAAAACCCAATCCCTGTCTGCTGCTTGGGCCAAACCTATGTATGAACAAAATCTAAAGGGTAAATATGAAAAACATGTCCTCTAATAATAAATAATTGTTAAATAATTTAATAATTAAAAATTATTTGAAAAAGAAAAATGAACAATTAGAAATTATTATAAAAGATATTGTAAAGATAAAATTATCGTTGATAAAAAACCTTCTCCTCCTTTTTTTCTCTTATTTTTTTATTTTAATTTTTAATTAAAAAAATAAATTTTTATGAAAATAAATTTTTTTTTTTAATTTTAAAAAATAAATTTTAAAATTTTTTTATTTACTTTTTTTAATTAAAAAATTTTAAAAAATATTTCTAAAATTAATTTTTCTTTATTTTTTAAATTTTAAATTTTAAAAAAATAAATATATAATTATTTTATTTTTTAAATTTATTTTCAATTAAAATTTTTAAAAAATAATATTTCCTTAATGAAAGAAAAATGAAAATAAGTTTTTTCATTAAGGGTAATTTTGTCTTTACAATATCCTTTATAACAATTTTTAATTATTCATTTTTCTTTTTCAAATAATTTTTATCTATTAGATCATTTAATAATTATTTGCTTATTGAAGGCATGTTTTTCATATTTACCCAAATCTAAAATCACATACTCTCTCAAAAAAAAAAAAAAAATCTAAAATCACATAAAATATATATATATATTTCAAAACGGGAAAATGCACCAGAAATTCAAACTCTAACGGTCTAAAAAAAAAAAAAAAGGATTTCCTGCAGTTTTGGAGGTTATTGCAAAGGGGGCGCCATTGCTCCCCTTTTCCAGGGCGCCTCTCATCTGTTTGATCAAAGATAGAGAAGATAAAAAGACAACAAATAAATAGTAATCAAAATAAAAAGAAATTCCCTCCCTCACTCTCTTTACACACAAACCCAATTTTGTTCAATTTCAATTTTTTCTCAGGTACCCTTGTCTTTAATCAAAATATATATGAATCACACATAACATAGACATATGAATTAAACTTGAATGGATAATTTTATGCAACTGTCAAAGGAAATTATAGCCAACCACTTCTAGACTTGGAGGGTAATTAGCCATTTACTGAAAGCACAATTTTGATTACAGATTCAAGCTTCAAAACTAAGCATCCCCACCCTCTCCTTCCTCATGATCAAAAAGTAAACTCCCTATCCAAGCTACTAAATGGCAAAGAAATGAAAAACAAAGCAAATGTTATGGTAATACAAAAACCAACAAAGCAATGTAATTGACCAATACAAGCGGCTCAGTATTTTCCCACAACCATTTGCAAACACTTATATTTAGCTATTGAAAAATGAACCCTTTTTTAGTTAGAACGTAATCTAGTTGAACAATTTCCAAATTTAAGCCACAAATATGCTTGCTTTGTTATTACCAAAGGTGGTAAAAAAAAATACTAATTAACTACCAAAACTGAACCCTAAACCCGACATAACCGCATCAAATATTCAGCCAGGATCCCTCCATCCAACGTTCTCATTAGCTGGAGCATGACACATGTCTTCCCTCTCATACCTCCCGGCATGTGCCATCGCAACATCACCTTCCTATTAATGCAAGATTGTTGAACTGCATCTTATTAGATATTATCCGTCTGAAGACCGTTCTCACGATTTTGTCATTTGAGAAAAGACACCTCATAAAAAAAAGTTGTGCTTACTTTACCACAGTCCAATCATTGGCTATTCAATGTGGGATTGTTTTCCCCCCAATACTTCCCACTCTCCTTCCTTCTCAGTTCTCCCCATACCTCACGTGCCTCTCCTCCGGATGCTCCGCAACGAACATCATCCGTATCTCCCTTGCTCACCCATCAATGCCAAGTGGATCTGCTCTGGCCAATGACCTGACTCGAACCCCAGCCTCTTGGTTCCGCCAACAAATGATTCGTACCTGGGAGAGGATTATGATCCTGATCGTGGACGTCTGGGGTAACCTCGAATTCGGTCCAGAAGAAGATTCGAAAAGAGTAGTTGGAGCGGAGGGACGTACCGAGTATAGAAATGGAACCCGACCCTGATTCCCAAGTTGGGGCAGAGGAAAGTAACTTCTAACCGATGAAGTTGTCGTGGGTTGAGTCGGGGGGAGAGTAGAGGCCGAGCCAGTCGAGTTTGGATGGTGAGTCAATGCCGATCCATTGGATGAGAACGGAGTCACCCCGTTTGAACAAGGATTTTGGAGTTAAAATGCCCAACATTTATTAACAAAATCTTTTTTTAATTATGCACCACTAAGTAAAAGAAAAGGTTTTAATATAAAATTGCCTCGTACTATTTTTATTTTCTTTTCATTTTGGTATTTAAAGAATTTTTGATTTTATTTTGGTATCTATAGTATAATTTTTGATCCAAATAGGATTCAAATTGAGTACTTAATCGAAATAAAAAAATTATACTATAGATACTAAAATAGGGTCAAATTTTTTTTAAGTATTAAAATGAGAAAAGATGTATAATACATGAGGCAATTTTATATTAAAACCAAAAGAAAAAGTAATATAGTGTTTTTTTTTTTAATTTATAACTAGAATATTTTTGAGTTGATATTTTTGTTTTTTTGGCTATTTGTCATTTGTTTTTTAATTTTTTATTAAAAAAACAAAAAAAAATAAAAATATCAACTAAACTAAGCCTAAATTGTTTTAATGTTACACACAGAAATTCCATATTTCATCAATTTTATCTTAATAATAAGTTTTCCAACTTTTTTCCCCTCAAAACAAACTAAATGCTATTTTTAGAATTACACAAATATGTCCCTTAAATTCATTGATAAAATTATATATAAGTTAAATTTTGGATTTTTCACTTTTTCTCCTAATCCACTTAATTATAATCCAAACAATGAAAATAAAACTAAATATCATTTCCTAATTAAAAAAGAAAAACACTTGTCATCATTATACAAAGGATCTTGAAGTAAAAACAAGTTATCTTGTGTCTTGTCATCAATGGTACCCACTGATTACAACATGATCAGAAATTGAACAGAGTTTGCAGAAGATAAAAAAAGAAAAAAAAAAAAAAACTAGAAATAGACAATCAATGAAAGTTCAGATCCTGTTTGCTCCATGTTTCTACTTCTCCATTGATTTTTTCAATTTAAAAAAAATTATTACTTTGCACGGAAACCCTCGAATTATCAATATTGAAATTTAAATATAATAGTTGTATTTTTTTTATTAGTTTAAATTTTGAGTAATTCGTTACTTAATTAACATGATATCGAGATTTTCGAATTCGAATTCTGACAATCATTTTCCTTTTAATATATTTTCATCCAGTATCTTATTATTCATCGAACTATGTGTTGCTCTTCTAATCCCTTTTCATCTTCTTCTACACTGAATCTATGTGCAAATTCATTAATTATTCATCCAGCTTGCATATAAGAGGATGTGTTGAAATTTAATTATTATAAAAGTGTATATTTGATGCACTGATACACTGTCAGTGCACTAAAATACAACACCTAATTAATGAGCAAAGAAAAAAATAGTGAAAGACCTATAAATAAATATAAATTACTTTTTAAGGGCAGTTTGCAATGCATGTGACTGTGGTTTATTTATTTATAGGTCTTTCACTACTTTTCTTCTTTGCTCATTAATGAGGTATCGTATTTTAATGCACTGACAGTGCATAAAATGTATACATTATCAATGTATCAAATATAAACTCTTATAATAATTGGTCACCAATTTAACTGTTAGCACCACCAGGCTTGAAGAAACTATAGGAAACTTTAACAATATTCATCAATGACTATAAACCCTGCCTGATAGTTACTGTTTTACAGGGTTATATAAAATGGTGGAGAAACCAAGGTTGAGGAGTAAAAACTTGGGGAAAGGGACTTGGCAAAACTTGGTAACAGGGTTAACAAGAAGTTTCTTCTTTTTTTTTTTTTTTTTTTTCTGATTGTTTTTGCAATGGTTGGACTCGGATAGTTAGTAGATTCACAAGGATTTTAAAAAATTGTGCGGTATCCCAGTTCTATATCGCCGTACACCTACAAAAATTCGTGACTAATTTGATGAGAAATAATGAAATTTTGGCCCCTTATTATATATCCTTTCATGGGCGTCTTGCCTTGCATTAAAACACCATCTTCCCTTCTCTCATCTCTCTCCCTTTGTCCCCCCACTAAACCCTCCATTCGACCAAACTGAAGAAGAAAAACTCTTCCCTGATCTTAAAGCAAACTAATCGATATATCGCCATGTCTTGTTACCGCCTTTTGATCTTTACACTTGTTCTCCTCTTGCTCCTCCAATCCTCCACCCAAACCCTGCCACGAACTTATTCTCCAAGAAACCACCAAAACCACCAGTTCCACCGCCGCCAGCAATACTCCAACTTCCATTATTCTTGTGATTCTTTCTCTCGCCCAAAGCAACGTTCTTTGTGTTTTCAGCTTCAAAGAATCCACAATTCCCAACCTTTCTTGCCATCATTGCCGCCGCCGCCACCACCACCACCACCAGCAGCGCCAGAACTCAATGAAATTGATCCAAGATATGATGTGGAGAAGAGACTTGTTCCCTCAGGGCCCAACCCTCTTCACAACTGAAGAGCTCAACCCCATAACTTCTCTCAATTACCCATCATTTTGTCTATCTAGCTACCTATATTTTCGCCAAGATTTTGCTTTCGTTGCAATTCTTGTTACGTACCTTTCATGCATGGAGTTTATATACAGCTGCTCTTTTCAATTTTCATTTCATTCATTGGATAAATGATGGGAAAAGATAAAAGAAGATGTTAATTCAGCGGCAGCTACCAGTTTATATCAAGGAAAGAACCTAGGCGGTGATGCTTAATTTAGTATTAGACATTAGCTAATTCTCTTATTTTGTTTTTCGAATAGATATCCTCCCGCCTTATTTTCTGTCCTTTTGGTGTTCCTTCATTACAATTTTATCATGTGTTCAATTAATTAATTATTTATATATACGTATTAAAAAATTATTAGAGGGACACCAAAAGACACCAAAAAAAAAAAAACAGAAGAAATTTGTTCGTGTTTTTCACTGTTTTTTTTTTTTTTTTTTTAATAGACGATTGCTATTTCCATACTTGTTTTTGGATTTTTATCCTATACTTTTGGTGTCGAAAAAGAGATAGAACTATATAGTGTTAGTGCCATATACAAATTTTGGCGAAGACAGCAAAAACAAGCAAGGAAATGGCGTACCGTCGCTGTTTATTAATTACTAGATATGTTACTTAAATTCGGGATGAGTGTTAGATACGAATATATGTTTAATACGAGTATACTCAATTTTTTTTATAAAGTTTTTTCATATATTCGGAGGATCATATTTTTGTATTCTTATCCGAATATGTGTCGGATATAAGTATCGAATACGAATATCAATTTTAAAAAAAATAAAAAATCCGGATAAAATAAATCGAAAATATATGGTTCAAAGGGGAAGGATTGGAGGAAGGGGGGAGTTGAATTCAAGAGAAACCCATGAGTTTCATTAATTGACTTTGGAACTGTGGAAGGAGATATTTTTAGGTTTTGTGGCAAAATATATGACCTTTTTATGGAGCCATGTAGCTTTGCAATAAATAGGTTGATGTAGTCATGTGTTGTAAAATAGGGTTTAATCTATGACTATAATATATGGTTTACATTTTTCTTGCTAAGGCTTTATTATACTTTCTCTTGTGATTTTTGAAATTGTTTTTTTTTTTTTTTTTTTTTTTTTTTACTTTTAGTATTAGTAATTTACTATCCATTAATTGTTTCTCATTGTTTTTGGTTGAATAAATTAGCTGCTGATTTCCAACTAGTATATTTTATCATGATGAGCCAAACATTTTTAATCTAACTATGTTTCAGCAGTCTTTAGTCATTGATTGAAAGGTTTTTATATTATAGATTTATTTATTTTTAAGGGTTTTGTTAGCCAATGATTTTAAGATATTTTTTAAGATTTTTATATAAGATATATTTTTTCAATTCATTAAGAATCATCGTATAAACAATCAATTATTATATTTAATAAAAATATTAATTAATTTTAAAAATTCCTTTAAAATATTCATGAAGATTTTACTTTAATGATGTGATGTTTAAGAGTTAAGGGTTCTACTAAATAGGCTGAATTAATTTGGCTAATAAATAGGGTGGGTAATGGCTAAAAGTAAGAAACTTAAGTGAAATCAATGCATGTTGAAAATTGAAAAAGGCCAAGTCATGAATTGGCATTTTCATGCTAATTTCTTTTAAGTACTTTATTATAAATGGTAAAATAATCTAAAAAAAATCATCTATCTAGGTTGAAGTTCAAACTTTTTAGTTCATATTCAAAAGAAAAAAGAAATCTCACTTCAAAAGTTAAAATTAACTAATTAATGTTTACCACATACACCACTATATAACTTTTTATCACAATTTGCAAATTAATTAATTGAAGCATTATCAATCACTCCTTATATACTTTATTACTAGAATTTGCACATCGGTTGAGATTTTTTTTTTTTTAGCAAAGTAATTATTTTTAGGAGAACCATGCAGTTTTTTAGATAATTTTTTAAATATAAAAATGAATAACTTTTGTAAATTTTTAAATCAAAAATATATTTTAGAAAAAAACATTAAAAAGAGATTAACATCCTTTATTTTAGAATCATTATAATTTTTTAAAAAAAAATTGGTAATTTCTTCAACTAAATCAGAGTCACTTGACTCGTGACACCAACTTAATCACTCCTATTATATATAATATAGATACGCAAATTAAGTAGTGCATTAATCAATGTAAGAAATTAAGATTATTAATTTTTAACCTTTTATAATAAACAAAATACATAAACATGAAAATATTTTTTTTTTTTTGGAAAAAACAAGTTTTATATTCTACTCTTTATATCAATTAAATGATAATTTTATTTTGATAAAAAAAAAAAAAGTTCGTAGCATGAGGATAGATAAATAAGTTACAGGTGTTGAGATTCGAAATCAAAATCTACTTAATGCAACATCTTAAAGACGATTACATGAACCAACTGAAATAAATTCGATATTCAATCAAATAATATTTAATAAAAATACACACATTGAAAATTCCTTTATATGTTTTGCTTTCCAAAAATGCTAAAAGAACAAAAAAAAAAAAAGTTAAAAAATGAAAATTTTAATCTAAAATGAATAAATGACTAAAATAAAACATAAAAATAAATTTTTAATTTATTTTTTAACTAAAATCATAGAACTGAATTGCTAACAAACTCCGAGGTTTAGAAGCATGTAATAAACTGGGCCCACAGTGCTTCATCTCAACCAATCAGAAGACTACAAAAATAAATAAATAAAATAATAACCGACGTAAGTCTCCCATTCCGCGTCTCCCGACCAAGCTTAACTAAACCCGACACTTACAGCAAAAAATCTGTGAACTCAGATTTCCAATTTTTCAAACTTTCCTTTTAATTCTGAACTATGATCTCCTTCTTCAATCTCCAATTTCCATAAATTATTATTATTATTATTATTATTATTTTTTTTTAAGAATTAGGGGAAAAAATGGCACGTTTATTGAATCTGCTTTTCATTTTCTCTCTGTTTCTCAACCTTTCCTTTTCCAAAACTCTCAAACGCGACGGTAATTATCCTGATTTCTTTATTAATATTCTTTTTCTTTTTAATTTTTTTTTTAATTTTTTTTTCCTGTTTTGGTTTTGGCAGCTAAAGCATTGAATGAAATCAAGGCGTCGTTAGGGTGGAGAGTGGTGTACGCTTGGGTCGGTGACGATCCTTGCGGTGACGGAAATCTGCCGCCTTGGTCTGGCGTCACCTGCTCCCTCCTCGGTGACTATAGAGTTGTCACCGAACTGTAATTTTTTAATTTTCCTCTCTCTTTTTCAAATTTAATTACCTTCATTTTGATTTATTCCTTTTTTTTTTTTTTTTTAATAAATAATTTGGTTCGTTTAATTGGCAGAGAAGTTTATGCAGTGTCAATCGTAGGGCCATTTCCTGTTGCGGTGACAAATTTGCTTGATCTTACTCGACTGTATGATTAAATCTTTTTGCAAAAATAATTTCCTTTTTTTTTTAATTAATTAATTGAATGAATTCGAAGTTATTAAAAATCTTTCTATGATTGTTGCATATGACAGTGATCTGCATAATAACAAGCTAACTGGACCGATTCCGCCTCAAATTGGACGGCTCAAACGTCTTAGAATACTGTACGTTCCCTTTATTTTCTCTTAGTTTTAATCAACATTGTGTGTTCTTCAGCTTCATTGCTAGATTCTTTGATTATGGAATAAAGGGCAATTTTTGTTAGGTTTTCTAAACTTTGATTTGATGTCATTTCTTTAATTTTCTGTTTTTGGTATAGTAATTTGAGGTGGAATAAGCTACAAGATGTTCTTCCTGCTGAAATTGGTGAACTAAAGAGTCTAACACATTTGTAAGTTGTAACGGTTTTATTAGTTAGAGAGTGTAGGTATCTTCTATGTTGCTCCGACTCTTCATTTTTTTTGAAGTATTCGTGTCCGACATCCGTGTTCGATGTGAAAATGGGTATGGGGATATGACGATCCTTCAAATACATGGAAAAACTTTAAAAAATTGAACATATTCATGTCGGACACATACTTGTATCTAACACTCATACTCGAGTTCGAGTAAATAAGGTATCTGAGCTTGTCTGAAATCACTAACTGGAACTTGTGTAGGTACCTGAGCTTCAATAATTTGAAAGGGGAAATCCCCAAGGAGCTTGCAACTCTACCGGAGCTTCGCTACCTACATCTACATCAAAACCGTTTCTCAGGGCGTATTCCAGCAGAGCTTGGCACTTTGGAGAAACTTCAGCACTTGTAAGACTACTTATCTCCATCTATATTGCTCCAACTCTTCATTTTTCTTGAAGTACTCGTGTCGGACGTATATTCGGAAATGGGTATGAGGATATGATCTTTTAAGGACCCTCCAAATACATGAAAAAACTTAGAATAAATCAAACATACTTGTATCGAACACATACCCGTGTCCGACACTCACACCCGAATATGAGTAACATGGATCTCCATAAAGAGATAATGTTCTTGAGCAAGGTTTGTATATAACGATATCTGTTTCGTTGTGCATCGTGTTCTAATACTATATGTTTCTAGGGATGTTGGGAACAATCATTTTGTGGGTACTATAAAACAACTCATAAGCACTGAGGGTTGCTTCCCATCACTTCGGAACCTGTAAGTTCATTTCAGTTGATGTATTAGCAATGACTTTGTTGAGTTTTTCAAACCTTGTGTATGTTGCAAAAAATGGCTAATTGCGGAGATTTTTGGTTTGAAACATTGGCATGTAGGTACCTAAATAATAATTACTTAACGGGAGGAATTCCAGCACAGCTTGCGAGGTTGACCAACTTGGAAATTTTGTAAGTATAGTGATTTAACCGTTGGGGACATGGAATGGAGCTATGTTGCTCTGATTCTTCATTTTTTTTGAAGTGTCCGTGTTCGACACTCGTGTTTGACGCATATTTGGATATAGGTATGGGGATATGACCCTCCAAATACATAGAAAAACTTGGAAAAAATTGAACATACCCGTATACAACACTCAAATCTGAGTCCGAGTAACATAGGAATGGAGTACTGCTTATTTTTTAGGCCCTTTATAACTATGTTAGAGTACTCTTCTAACCCTGATTTTCATTAATTGCTTTATTGGTTACAGGTACCTATCCTATAACAAACTGTCTGGAGTAATACCGTCTGAAGTTGCTCATCTCCCTCGGTTGACATCATTGTAAGTTTTTTGTTTTACATTTGTGATACTTTTTTGTATTTCTTCTGGATCTGTCTCTGATTTTTAGTTGCAATTTACATGACACGAGCGGCCTGGAGTATGGTTTCATTGTTTTAAACAAAAATGTTCATTAATTTGCTTGCTTGCTTGATAATCGATTGAAGTTAAACTGCTCAATGCTCATTAATTTGGTTTCATGTTCTTTTATAACTTAGCCATATTATGAAGATCAACTAATTATTTTTACATACTTAATACTTTAAACTGCTTACCGTTCTAATTGACTGGAATTTCTGCTCATATATCCTGGTGTTAGGAGGTTAAACACCCTATGTTGCTCCGACTCTTTATTTTTCTTGAAGTACCCGTGTCCGACACCCGCGTTCGACGCATATCGGACATGGATATGGGGATATGATCCTCCAAGGACCCTCCAAATACATTGAAATCTTAAAAAAAAAAATTGACATACCCGTGTCCGACACTCACACCCGAGTCCGAGTAACATAGAAACACCCTACATACTGTCTTCTGAACATTGACATGTATTCTTTAAATGCTTTTTTGTCTGTGACTTGAATAGACTCTTCTTTAAAGCTTGGAGTATCAAGAACATGAGCTGTTGCCTATTTCTCGACGCGTTCGCCATTTGTTCCAGCTTTCTGAGCTAATTTTGTATTGATGCTGTCATGTTTGCTGGTTGAATTTAAGTAGCATGCTTGCTTCTTTCTTCAATTAAGAAAACTAGGACAGATATGCCCTATCTGCAGTCTTTGTATATACAAATTTACTATGTTTCTCCGACTCTTCATTTTTCTTAAAGTACTCGTGTTCGACATCCGTATCCGATGCATATCCGGATATGGGTATGGAGATATGACCCTCTAAGGACCCTCCAAATACATGGAAAAACTTAGAAAAAATTGAACATATCCGTGTCGGACACATACCCATATCCGACACTTACACCCGAGTCCGAGTAACATAGCAAATTTATGTAGGACTATGAACTTGTCTCCATAATGTTCTTATATTTGCTCTTATTGGAAATGCAGGCATTTAGATCACAATCAATTTGCAGGAAGAATTCCTGAAGCATTCTATAAACATCCCTTCTTGAAAGAAATGCAAGTTTTCTTCAACACTCTGTTCCTGCAAACTTACAACTCTTATAAAGTCTGTTAATTGACAATTTATTAAACTTTCTTTACAGGTACATTGAAGGAAATTCATTCCGGGAAGGAGTAAACCCAATCGGTCTCCACAAAGTCCTGGAACTTACTGACTCAGAGTTCCTAGTTTAGTCAAAACAGCAATATAGTATTCTTTACTGTTATATTATTTTTGGAAATTTTGATTATATTTGCTAAGACAGTGGTTCATCTGATTCTCTGGCAATGGAAATCTTAATTTTTACCTACTTTTTCTCATCTCATTAGTGAATGATGGCCTTGAATATAAAGATTAATGAGCTATGCTTGTTGCTTGAATTGTAAATATTTACAGAATTTAGGAATTGAAGGTTGATTCTAATCAACATATTTAGGTACTCAACTTGCAGCATTTACTGATGTACTCTTTTCTTTCAAAAAAAGAAAAAAAAAGGGGGGGGGGGGGGATTTGGATAGGAAATTAACTGATAGAAGAAGCAGTTCAAGGTTTTGATGTTAAGACTTAAGAGTATATACCTTATTCTTTTCTTTTAGTTTTAATCTTTTGATTCCGGGGTAAAACAAGATAACTTAGCTTCTGACATAAAAGAGAGCCGCAACATACATATCCACAAGACAGGTACTCAAATGAAGACTCAGCTGAAACTTTTGTTGATTCAGATATTTATGAATCCAAATTCCAGTATCTAAAGCACCTAAATGAGCACAGCCACAAAGAATGCTCACAAATATAGCATCATCAGGCTCTATATCACTCATTTGTATTAGCCTGAACATATAAAAACCTTCTTTAAAGCAATTATTTTTTACATATCCAGAAATCATAGCACCCCAAATTCAACTATCCTTCACTGGAGCCTCATCAAAAAGCAATCTTGCAGTGTCAATATCACCCATTTGCCCATACCCAGAAATCATAACTGTCCATGAAACAACATTTAGCCTAGGAATCTCATCAAAAATGTACCTTGCTACTTTCACATTATCAAATCCACAATACATAGCAATCAAAGCATTACCCACAAAAAATATCAAACACAAAACCCAATTTCAAGCAACGACCATAAACCAATTCTCCAGAGTAAAAATATTGCAACTTTGTACAAGCTTTTTAACACATAAGGAAAAGTATAATTATTAGGGTACATGCCATTATTCAACATGTTAGTGTAAAAATGGAGGGTTTTAAAGTTTTCACCTTTGAGAAAGAAAGTTTTGATCATGGTGTTGCAGATACAAATTGTGGGGTATTGAGTGAGATGGAAGAGGTTCCAAGCATAAGTAAGGCTTCCCTGATTTGGGTTTGTTCAGAAAGCTAATAACCTGCTTAAAGCAAAATTGTTGGTGCCAAGACAACATGTGAATGCTTGTGCATGAGCTTGCTTTAGTTGGTTCATGTTCTTGCATTTCTCCGATAGTTTTAGGCATCTCTTACTACTGCTTGAAATGGGTTTCGAAGACCAGCATAGGCCATCATTTAGGGACCTTACTTAGCTAACAGTCCATCATTCCATTCCCTCTTGGAATGACGGACAAATTGTAACCGCTAGTTATTAGAGAGGAAATCAAAAGATTTTTTTTTTTTTTAGTTGAAGGGTAAAGTTTTAAATTTTTTTAAAATCATTTCATAACCTCATAATTTTGTTTGGTAAACCATTAAGTAAGACATCAAAGTTTTTTACTTTATTTTTAATTTTTATGTTTTTTACTTTATTTTTATTATTTTAAAATCTATTTTTTTTATAAAATATAAATTATTTTAATTAAGGAAAAAAAAGACTATATACATAGATTTTATCTAGACATGACAATTCATGTACCTGTGTCGTGTTCGTGTATTTTGTCTATCATAATCGTGTTTAAGGTATTTTATATTTATATAAAATTTGATATGTTAATAATTCATATTATATAGATTTTGAGACATTCATATATTTGTGTCGTGTTCATGTTATTTTTTCGTGTCATGTCGTGTTCGTGTTCGTGTCGTTTTTTTAGTTATTTTTTTTGTGTCGTGTCCAATATTGCTAAGTTTAATTTTATCTAAACAAAAATTTAAAAGTTATACTATCACATGAATTTTAAAAATGTATCATACTGAGAAATTAATCGTAAAATATTTTATGTAATTTGATAAAAGAATTAATCAATTTCAACTAAAAAACTTAGTGGCTGTGGTGTGTCCCTGATTTCCTTGAGAAATCACGGACCGTGAGCAAATGGTTTTCCATCATTTAGCATTGCTAGTGGCACAGTTTTTGAAGTCAAAAACTACTTTTCATCGCAAATGTAATATTAAACGGGTAAAAAAATTGACTTTTGTGGTTAAAATCATGGTTTGGCAACCCAAACCCAAAAAATAGAGTTTTTGGCCTTTAAAAGTTGGCTTTTGGATAAAATAATTTTATTATCCTCACATCTCTATATTTTTATTATTTTAAACATATATTTTTTTGATATTTTAATTTCTCACAACATTTTTCACAGCAATGTCAAATACTTAAAAATTCTTAAATCACAATTTTTCAACACATTTTTTAAACATAATTTTTTTCAATCCAAATTATTTATAATCCAAACTTTTTTGAACAACAATGCTAAATTTTGTTTACTTGAAAAGTGCAAGCTTTAATTTCTGCCACAATTTTTTGGATTTCGCTTTCTCCAAACGTGCTTTTTTTGCAGCTTGGTTTTTTAAGCCTCGCAGCTTTGCTATGTAAGAGTCTTAAAATAGTAAAATAAAAAATTAATGACATCAATGATCCTCAAATTATAAGATATATTTTATATTGGTATCTAAATTTCAAAACGTATCAAATTGGTCATTACTTACAAGTATTATAACAAATTGATCCCTTCCGTTAGCTTTTCCGTTACCTTTAC
This sequence comes from Fremontodendron californicum, assembly GCA_030761205.1. Lineage (NCBI taxonomy): Eukaryota > Viridiplantae > Streptophyta > Magnoliopsida > Malvales > Malvaceae > Fremontodendron > Fremontodendron californicum. Next base: position 27,877,127 of record JAULJL010000013.1, read on the forward strand.
TGTAGCAATCAGCTAGTGACACGTGTCACCAACTGATTGCACCAAATTTCTCTTATTTTTTTCCTTTTTCTTTATTTCTTTATTATTTTTTCATATTTTTAATAAATAAATGTAAATAAATATTTTTTATAAAATTAATGTAAATAAATATTTATCTTTATAAATTATTTAATTATTAAAAAATTAATTTAAATTATTATTTATCTTTTGTATTTATTTATAAAGAATAATAAAGAAAAAGGGAAAATGAAAACATTAATAAATACAAAAGATAAATAATAATTTAAATTAATTTTTTAATAATTAAATAATTTATAAAATATAAATATTTATTTATATTAATTTTATAAAAAATATTTTTTCTTCTACTTTTACTTTTACTTTTTCTTCTTTCTTTCTTTTATTCTTTTTATAAATAAATTAATTTCTTAAAAATTAAATAATTTATAATTTATAAAATATTTATTTACATTCATTTATTAAAAATATATTCTTTACTTTTTTATTTTCCTTTCCTTTCCTTTCCTTTTCTTTCTTTTTCCTTTTCTTTTTTTCCTCTTTTCTTATAAAATTAATGTAAATAAAATATTTTATATTTTAAAAATTAATTTAAATTATAATACGAATTATTATTTATTTATATTTATATTTATTTACAATCAAAAGAAAAAGGGAAAAGATAAGAAAGGAAAAAATAAAAACTTATAAATATAAAATAAATATTTTATATTTATAAATTATTTAATTTTTAGAAAGTTAATTTAATTTAATTTAATTTAAAATATAATATAATATACTTATATATATATATTTTGTATTTGTTTATAAAGAAGAGAAAAAAAGAAGAAAGGGAAGAAACAAAAAAATAAAAAAAAATATTTTTATAAAATTAATGTAAATAAATAGTTATATATATTTTTTCAATTATTTGATTATTACAATAGTAATTTAAATTATAATGTAAATTATTATTTAGTTTTTAATATTTATTTATAAAGAAGAGAAAAGCAACAACAAAAAAAAGGAAGAAATGAAAAAATTAAAAATATTTTTTTGTAAAATTAAAGTAAATAAATATTTCATACTTTTTAAATTAATTATATTTTTGATTTTTTAAAAATATGAATTATTTTTTCTTTGTATTTATTTATTAAAAAATCAAAGAAAAAATGAAAAAGAAATAAAGAAAAAAGAAAGAAAAAAAAATGAAGAGAGAAATGTGGTGCAATCAGCTGGTGACACGTGTCACTAGCTAATTGTTACAGTAAAGGTAACGAAAAAGCTAACGGAAGGGACCAATTTGTTATGATACTTGTAAGCAAAGATCAATTTGATACGTTTTGAAATTTATGGACCAATATAAAATATACGCTATAATTTGTGGATCATTGATGCTATTAAATCTAAAAAAAAACCAAACTGTTTTTGCTTCGCGGCTTTGCTCTGTAAGTGTCCTAAGACAGAGTGAAAACATAATATCATTAAGAACATACTTTGATAAAAACTAATTTTTTCTTTGTTCGGTTAATCAAACTGATAATCCTGTAGTTTAAACTAATAAATTTATCCCTTTAAAATTACACGATAATCAACTGTTCTTATCAGTTTTTAACTATCATACATCATATATATATATATATATATATATATATATATATATATATATGATTATTTCATTATCAGCAATACTCCTTTCTCTTCTAAATTTTAGATTCTTAGAATATTGATTTCAAAGGCTTGTAGTCTGTTCTATAATCCTTCTTTCATGGTTGTCATTTTCATTTGTAAAAAATCAGAGATTTTAATTGCGGTGACAGATGTGTTTTTGATCGTTTTGAGTTTATCGCAATTACAAACGTAATGGATACTATCATAATCGATTGCGATAATTATTCACGATTAATATCGTTGCGAAAAGAGTCTAAACCATAAAATAATAATCATAACATCACATTACGATTGTTATTTAAATATTTAATTGTAATTCAAGAAGTAACTCCAATTGCTAAATCAAATAATAACTTTATACGTGTTACATTGAATTGGTGACCTACTAAGTATATGAAGTTTTTTGCACATTATATAACTTCTGCAAACTTCCTTAATATTCAATAATTATTTGTTAGAGTTAATAGCATCAATAGTCCCTAAATTTTAGGGCATATTTTATATTAATCCCCAAACTTCAAAATGTATCAATCAGATCCTCGATCTTATAGTTTTGTATCAACATGGTTCTTCCGTTAGCAAAACCGTTAGAGTAGGCGTTAAATGACAGATGACATGTGACGTGTCAGCTGATGTGGTTATTTTTGTCTTGAGTTAGCACCAATGGTCCCCAAACTTTAGGGCATATTTTATATTGGTCATCAAATTTCAAAATGTATCAATCAGATCTTTTATTTATATTTTATATTTTCCTTTCTCTTTTTTATAAAAAATACAAAAATAATTTATATTATAATTTAAATTAATTTTTTAAAAATTTAATTAATTTATAAACATATAAAGTATTATTTAAATTAATTTTATAAAAACTATATTTAATTTTTTTTGTTTCTTTCCTTTTTCTCTTTTTTTTGTTTCTTTTCATTTTATATTCTTTATAAACAAACTAAAACATAAATAGTAATTTATATTATATTAAATTAATTTTATAAATATTAAATAATTTATTAAAAATATAAAATATTTATTTACATTAATTTTATAAAAATTATTATTTTTTCTTTTTTCTCTTTTTTCTTGTTAATAAATAAATACAAAGAAGAAAAGATAATAATTTATAATATAATTTAAAATAAAATTTTAAAAATTAAATAAATTATAAAAAAATAAAAAAATATTTATTTACATTAATTTATATAATTTTTTTCTTTTTTATTTACTGTTATAAATAATTAAAATACAAAATTAATTTTTATTATAATTTAAATTAATTTTTTAAAAATATAATTAATTTGTAAACATATAAAATATTTATTTAAATTAATTTTACAAACTATTTTTAATTTTTTTTGTTTCTTTCCTTTTTCTCTTTTTTTTCTTTCATTTTATATTCTTTATAAACAAACTAAAACATAAATAATAATTTATATTATATTAAATTAAATTTATAAATATTAAATAATTTATTAAAAAATATAAAATATTTATTTACATTAATTTTATAAAAATTATTTTAAGTTTTTTTACTTTTTTCTTTTCCTTTTGTCTTGTTAATAAATAAATACAAAGAAGAAAAAATAATAATTTATAATATAATTTGAATTAAAATTTTAAAAAGTAAATAATTTATAAAAAAATAAAAAAATATTTATTTACATTAATTTATATAAAAAATTTCTTTTCTTTTTTAGTTACTGTCATAAATAATTAAAATAAATTAATTATTTTGTAATAATTAAATAATTAATAAAAAATAATATATTTATTTTAATTAATTAGAAAAAGTTATTTTATTTTTTCTTCTTTCTTTCCTTTTATAAATAAATCAATTTTGTAAAAGATTAAATAAATTATCAAATATATTTTATTTTCCTTTTTTAGTTTTTTTCTTTCTAATCTCTTCACCTAACTCTCGTCGATCGAAAAAGAAAAATTTAAATTTCCTTCGCCAGTTCGACCTTGCGAAGGATCAAACTGCCATTCATAACTCTCGATAGACATTGCAAGAGGCAAAATTTGATCCATCGTGCTAGATCGATGAGGGTCCGATTTGGTGTTTTATGACAGATTCGGTCAAGGTAGTTGTCACCTCAACTTTAGCATTGGAGTCAACATAAAAAATATAAATTTTTAATTAAATGAATGAATATAAATATTTTATATTTATAAATTATTTATTTTAAAAAATAGTTTATTTAGAAAAAGTAAAAGGAAAAAAGAAATAAGAAAAAAGAATATAAAATTTATTTTTATTATAAAATTAATGTAAATAAAAATATTATACTTTTATAAATTATTTTCTTTTTGAAATTTAATTTAATTTAAGTTATAATATAAATTATTTTTATTTTTATATACTTATAAAGATGAAAAAAGGAAAAAGAAAAAAAAGTAAAAAAAAAACTTAAAATATTTTTATAATATTAATGCAAATAAATATTTTATATTTTTTATAAATTATATTTTTTATAAAATTAGTTTAAATTATAATATAATTATTATTTTTTATTTATAAGGAGGAGAAAAAAATAAAAATATAATAAAGAATAAATAAAATATAAAATATTTTATTGTTATAAAATTAATTTAACTAAATATTTTATATGTTTATAAATTAATTATATTTTAAAAGTTAATTATTTTATATTTATAAAAAATTAATTATTTAATATTTATAAAGAAATCAATTATTTAATATTTATAAAAAAGGGAAAAGAGAAAAAAGTAAAATGTAAAAAAAAAACTTAAAATAATTTTTATAAATTTAATGTAAATAAATATGTTATATTTTTAATAAATTATTTAATATTTATAAAATTAATTTAATATAATATAAATTATTATTTATGTCTTAGTTTATTTATAAATAATATAAAATGAAAAAAAAGAGAAAAAGGAAAGAAACAAAAAAATTAAAATAGTTTTTATAAATTTAATTTAAATAAATATTTTATATGTTTATAAATTAATTATATTTTCAAAAAATTAATTTTAATTATAATATAAATTATTTTTTATTTTTTTGCATTTATTTATAAAAAGAAAGGTAAATATAAATTATAAAAAAGAGAAAGAATAAAGAATAAATGATCTTATTTATTCGTTTTAAAGTTTGAGGACCAATATAAAACATGCCTTAAAGTTTAGAGACCATAGATGCTATTAACTCAAGACAAAAATGACCATATCAGCAGAGACGTCACATGCCATCTGTCATTTAACGTCTAGTTCTCTAATAGTTTTACTAACAGAAGGACCATATTGATACAAAACTATAAGATCGAGGATCTGATTGATATATTTTGAAGTTTGGGGATTAATATAAAATATGTCCTAAAATTTTGGGACCACTGATACTATTAACTCTATTTGTTAAAAAAAAGATTATATAACTCCCAAAGCAAAACGTGTCACTATCCTAGTATATGGTAATAGTATAGATATATCATTTCTTATTTTTATTAAGCTGATTTTAAAAGATTTTAAAATTACAGGTCTCTTTGTAACAAAAACTACATTCCTCCTCCATCAATATTTTAGAGAATAAGACATAAAAGTTGAAATAACAATAACATGCCTTAATTTTGGATTTTACTGAGTAGATAACCCAAAACTGGTTTCGAAACCAAATTTTCTAGCCAAATATTCCAACCATAAATCAAAGGCAGAAGTTGTAGTTGCAGTATTATCACTTTAAAACTACACGATAATGAGGTTTTTTTATGATCAAAGATAATGAGTTGTTATATATTCTAATTTCTTTTTAACAGACTTCTAACATATCTATATATACATGATTAATAAAATTTCATTAGCATCAATTCTTCATTCTCTTTGGTAATATTTAGATTCTTTGAATATGGATTTCAAAGGCATATTTTGCTCTATAATACTTCTTTCATGGTTGTCGCTCTCATTTGTGCAAAATATAAATGTTGTGATTCAAGGAGCAACTTCAATTGTTAAAACAGATGATAACTTCGTATGTGCTACATTGGATTGGTGGCCTACTAAAAAATGCAATTATAATCAATGTTCTTGAGGAAAAGCTGGACTTTTAAATTTGGTAATTAATTTATTATTTTTTATATATTAAAGTATATATAAATTATGTATTTTACATAAAATTTGACTTTTTTTGGGACATTATGATGTCTGTAAGATTTGAAAATGAAGACTTTAGTAAATGCAATAAAAGGTGATTTTAAAGATATTCTAATAAATGTGCATATTAGTTTTTTTATACAAATGAGATCGCAATTTGAGAATAGAAAAAAAAATTATAGATGCTGAGATCCAAAGCTTAAACTTGCTAAAAGTCACCTCTTAAGAGTGGTTATATGAACCAGTTTGGGAAAAACCCAGGTTCAAAGTTGGTGAGAATGATTTTAGACTAATTGTGGTAAATTACTTTCAGCATTCAATTCTTTGAGAATCAAAGTTGGTGGTTCATTGTAAGATCAAGTGGTGTACAAAGTAAGAAGAGTTAAGAATTGCCCCGTTTCAAGAAAAGAACAGAGACTTTATTTGGATTCTCTAAGGGGTGCCTTTCAATGGAAAGATGGGACCAATTGAATAAGTTGTTCAATCAAACTGGGTGCATATATCTATTTACTCTCATTAAAGACTTTAATCTTTGGCATTTTTTTATTTTCAAATCATTAACTATGATCTCTACTAATCTCAAATTTTGAAGAGCAAAGGTTACACTTGGGTTGAATGCTATTATTAGAAGAAAAGAGTCAAAAATTGATAAGGGTCTTTGGATTGGTGATTGGCAATCACAAAATGCAAGGGATTTCATGAAATACATTATTTCCCAGGGATACAAAATTGATTCATATGTATTTGGTAACTAAAATTACTGTCTGAAGCTTTATATAAGATTGACTTTCATTATATTTTAGGTTCACATTTTGACTAATATCTTTTGCCAGGAAATGAACTATGTAGAGCTGTGATAGGTGCAAGGGTTGAGGCTGTACAATATGGAAAAAATGTTATAGTACTTAAGAATCTAGTAAAAGAATTGCACCCAGATCCCAAAACTCAACCAAAGGTTTTAGGTCCTGGTGGCTTTTATGATGAGAAATGGTTTAATACCTTCCTAGAAGTTTCAGGACAAGAAGTTGTTGATGGAATTACACACCATATCTACAATCTCGGACCTGGTATCTATATATGCCTCAATTCAATGTTTATCGAAAAGCTTTTAGGTGATTACTTATTATTAGTATGGGTTATTTCTTAATTTGAATGATGCATATGCAGGTGCTGATCCAAACTTGATTACCAAGATTCAAGATCCATTTTACTTGAATCAAGTTGCTCAGACCTATAAGATGTTTCGAAAGTCGTCAACAAGTTTGGACCATGATCAGGAGCATGGGTTTCTGAATCAGGTGGAGCTTTTAATAGTGGTGGCAAAGATGTGTCTCCTACTTTTGCTAATGGCTTTTGGTAAGGTGTATTTTTTTTTTCATTTCCCTCAGCCACTAAATTTATATATGCATAGTAAAAATCGATGATTAAACTTTTCACTCTAAACAGGTATTTAGACCAACTGAGGATGGCATCTATTGGGATTCGGCTCATGCTCAAACAGAGATAATATATAATTTAATCAACAAGTTAAACATACAACGTAGCAGAATAAAATAAAACATAGAGAAAACCGAATCCCTCCAAGGATCTGCCTATGAATTCAAAATGATCAGCCTGTCAAGAACAGATAACAATCAAAATCTCATACCTGTGTAATGGAGCCGAAACCTCAAGACAGATTCTTCATGTTCTTGTTCTTGTACACAAAGCTCGTTTGTCAAAAAACGAAGCCATCCAATTGTCCGACCTCTAACAGTAATCCACACAGGTGATTCGAAAACCTTCACAAGGTTGAGATTATGTTTTGCCAAGACGATGCTAGTAGTCTAGGTTGTGAGAAACCTTCCTCCTCTACCTTAGTTAGCCAAAAGAAAACTAGAAGAATCGAATTTACCCTTGCCTATGCTGTTAGGCAGATTCATTCTTAGAGAGAGTGAAGCGCCGACTTGCAGGGTTTCTTGGCTAACTTCCTTAGGGGAGGCAACAACATAAGTGGCACATATATATTACTAGGTTTAGTGCATGCCAACTATTGACTAATTGCACTAAAGCCCTTATACATATTATTAAATATTCACACTAAGCCCACAATGCTTAATGAATATTTAATCTGGCCCAATCTCATTTTAATTTCATAAATCACCTTTTGTGTGTGACCCATTAGGCCCTTAACATGTTGGCAATAAATATAATTAATTCATTTAAGAATTTCCTATTTATATTTATAGATCATGAGCGGCATCTAGCAGTGCATCATGACCACCCAAATGCCAAGAGAGTCATCAAGCTTCAACAAACCTTTCGTGTACAATATGTCTGTGTAATTCGATCCCTTCATCAAATATCCTGGGATAGAAAAGAGCATGATTCAGTGTCTACTCTTAATCCTATTCCATATTAGATCTGCAGCTTTAATATTAACTCCTTAAGTATTGCCTTGGCCAAGGACTTCCATAAGTTAATATAAGCCGGATACAAGTGAGATATGTCCGCTCATATCACTTGGGGTGATGAATCCTCCCTAGACCACTCATTTGTCTTCGTATACTTCATGTCATACCCAATAACACCCTACCATAAACATCCTCGTGATTGGGACTCGTTCGTGATGAAATCTAAGTATGACAATTCACATACAAGATGACCTGGTGTCACAAGTCAAAGGATTACTTACACTATTGACACATGAGAGTATTTTCCATAGACACTTAAGTGAAATACCAAATGGAACTCTCATAGAGGGTGATGTTCAGTGAAATTGTTCAACTAACAAGCCCAAGTATCTCTATACTTTCAACCTATGAGACCGGTTGCATGCATCAAGTGCATCAAGGCTTAACATATGCCAGTCTTTGAGTATTGTCAATGCCCTGTCTTGACAATACAATGACTTGGAAAATTTTTAGAAACACGGCATTGATGCATAAGGATCCTCATAATTATAACTCCTTACAATTCCTTTGCAATGCCTTTGTGTTTCATGGGCTTTATCTTCACAAGTTATTTATAACAATTATAACAATACTTGTGGATAAAGAAACACCTCAATTATAATTAATAAACTATAATTGTGCAATACATGAATATATAAATAGTGTCTTACAAGCCCAACCAGATTGGCTTGCAGGGCTTACACCAACAATCTCCCACTAGCATTAAAGCTAATCGCCCATGTACTTAAGTCCATGTCCTTTCATGTGACAATTGTTTTTGCTGGGATAGAAATCCTTAGTGGGTAACCTTTTTCATATTAATGTCATATCTTTCAATGATTACACTAATCAGGTGAAACTGTCGTAATATATGTATGGATCTATGATGAGACCTTGGTTCCTTAGCTTGTGCTATGGCTCCATTGTTATCACAGTAAAGTGGTACTGGATCAACAATGCTCGGAACCAACCAAGTTCTTTAATGAACTTCTTGATCCAAATAACCTCCTTCGTTGCCTCAAACGAGGAGATATACTCGGCTTTGGTTGTTGAATCTACAGTCATCTCTAGTTTGGAACCTTTCCAACTGACTGCACCAAGATTCAAGGTAAATATATAATTACACTGTGATTTACTATCATTCTAATCAGATTAGAAGTCATCATCTGTATAACCCCTAACTTGGAGTTCAGCCCCTCTATAGACCAAGAAAGTATCCTTAATGCTTCTCAAGTACTTAAGTATATTCTTCATAGCAATCTAGTGACTATCACCAGGATTGCCCTTTTGTATCTGCTCATGACAGTCAAAGCGTATGATACATCTGGTCTAGTACACAACATAGCATACACGATAGATCCAATTGCCGAAGCATATGGAATCCTATCGACCTGTGTCCTTTCATCTAATGTTTTAGGACACATCTCTTTTGAGAGAGGTATGCCATGTAACATAGGCAAGTTACCTCTTTTGGAGATATCCATGCTAAACCTCTTTAGCACCTTGTCTGATGTGAACCCTAGGGGTTAAACCCTTTCAACCCACTAACAAATTGAAATACCTAACCCAGAAAAGCCAAGATTCAGGCAAAGAAAACTTAAACCCTTAAAAGCTTGTTTCAAAGAACCTAGATTAAGCATGTAAGCTAGACCCTAAGAACTCTAGTTTCAAGAACCTAAGTTTGATAGGTTGAACGCCACAAAGAAAGAATTCTGTGATAAGTTCCTAAGTTCTTTCAAGAACTAAAAGAGAAAACTCTCACTGAATAAAATCAGACTTAATTGATCAAAAGATAATTGAAGTAGGTGGCTAAGACATATATTTATAGCCTCTCTACAATAACCCTAAATCTACTAAGCAATAATATGTAAATATGGGCTGAACATGCTCAAGCCCAAACCTAAATAATTAAAAGGATGTCCAACAAGTTTAATGAAAATAGACCCCACAAGCCTAATGGACATAATACATAAATCAGGCCCACTAATTCATTAAGATTGCTACCCCCTTAAATTCCTCTATGGCCCATCATGTGAAACTTGGATCACATGGACCAATTCTTGGTCTTCCTCATTCAAGCAGCCCAACTTGAATGGATTGACATTGCTTAAAAGACTTGTAGATTCTTCCCAAGTCCTTTTTACCAATCCTTGCATAGCTTCCTTGAGTTTCTTGGATCTTGACCTTGTAATAGGCCCAATAGGAACATGCAATGGATCTTGAAGTCCAATACCAGCTTTGTTCTCATCATTCCCCATTTCCTCAAAAGGATTCGACCTCGAATCATCACCTACATCATAAAAGGAAAGATCAGAAACGTTAAATGAAGCAGAAACATTATACTCACCTGGTAAGTCTACTTTGTAAGCATTGTCATTAATTTTCTCAAGGATTTGGAAAGGCCCATCTCCTCGAGGATGCAACTTGGTTCTCCTATGGGCTGGAAATCTTTCCTTACGCATATGAACCCAGACCCAATCACCTGGTTCGAAAGTAACTCGCCTCCTGCCTTTGTTTGCTTGCATTCTTTTTCTCAATTTGAAGCTTTACTTTTTCATGAAGAGACTTCACCAATTCAGCTTTCTTACTCCCATTCAAACTATTCCTTGCATCAACAGGTAAAGGCATTAAATCTAAAGGAGTTAATGGATTAAAACCATAAACAATCTCAAATGGAGAATAATAAGTAGTAGAATGCACAGTCCTATTATATGCAAACTCTATAAATGGAAAACATTCTTCCCAAGTTTTCAAGTTCTTTTGTATAACAGTGCGCAAAAGTTGTGTTAAAGTCCTATTAACTACTTCAGTTTGCCCATCAGTTTGTGGATGACAAGTAGTAGAAAACAAAAGTTTAGTACCCAATTCCCCCCACAAAACCTTCCAAAAGTAACTCAGGGACTTAACATCTATCAGATACAATGCTTCTAGGAACACCATGTAGGCGCACTATCTCCCTAAAGAACAATTCAGCAATGTTAGTTGCATCATCAGTTTTATGGCTTGGGATAAAATGTGCCATCTTGCTAAACCTATCCACTACCAAAAAAATTGAATCCCTACCATTTTTCGTCCTAGGTAAACCCAATACAAAGTCCATAGATATGTCTACCCATGGTTCACTAGAAACTGGTAAGGGTGTATACAACCCATGAGGTAAAACCTTAGATTTGGCCTTTCTATCACATATGCAAATAACATCTCTTTTCATTTTAGGCCAAAAGAAATGTTCATACAATATTTCTAAGGTCTTCTTGACACCAAAGTGTCCCATTAAACCACCACCATGTGCCTCACGCACTAATAACTCTCTCATAGAACAATTAGGCACACAAAGTTTATCTTGTCTAAACAAAAAACCATCATGCTTGTAAAATTTACCAAATGTTGTCTTATCACATGCTATGTATACATCACAAAAATTAGCATCATTGACATATTCATCATTTATATATGCAAATCCAAGCATCTTAGCATTCATAGATGTGAGAAATACATACCTCATAGATAAAGCATCAGCCACAATATTTTCCTTACCTTGCTTATATCTAATGACATAAGGAAAGGTCTCTATGTATTCCATCCACCTAGCATGTCTCTTATTCAACTTACCTTGATCCTTGAGATGTTTCAATGACTCATGATCAGTATGTATCACAAATTCCTTAGGCCATAAGTAATGCTGCCATGTCTCCAAAGCTCTAGCAAGTGCATAGAGCTCCTTGTCATAAGTTGGATAGTTCAAGGTCGCTCCACTAAGCTTCTCACTGAAGAATGATATTGGACTCTTTTCCTGCATTAAAACAGCTCCAATTCCTATTCCTGAGGCATCACATTCAATCTCAAAAGCTTTGTCAAAGTTAGGTAATGTTAAAACAGGTGCTGAACATAACCTATCTTTAAGATTAACAAATGCTTTCTCTTGTTCATTGCCTCAATGAAAACCAACATTCTTTTTAATAACTTCAGTAAGTGGTGCAGCAATAGTACTAAAGTCTTTAACAAAAACGCCTATAAAAACTAGCTAAACCATGAAAGCTTCTTACCTCACTTACCCCTTTAGGCGTCGGCCAGTCCTTAATGACCTTGACTTTCTCTTCATCCATCTCAATACCTTTTGAGCTAACAACATATCCAAGAAATATAACTCTATCCATGCAAAAGGTACACTTCTTAAAATTAGCATACAACTTTTCAGTTTTCAACACATTAAACACAAATCGCAAATGTTCAACATGCTCATCTAAGCTTTTGCTGTACACTAAAATGTCATCAAAGTAGACTACTACAAATTTACCTAGAAACTCTCTCAAAACATGATTCATTAGTCTCATAAAAGTATTAGGTGCATTAGTAAGTCCAAATGGCATGACTAACCATTCATACAACCCATATTTAGTCTTAAAAGCTATTTTTCATTCATCACCTTCTTTCATCCTAATCTGATGGTAACCACTTTTAAGATCTATCTTACTAAAAACACAAGATCCATACAATTCATCTAGCATATCATCTAATCTAGGAATGGGATGACGATACTTTACCGTGATATTGTTGACTGCTCTACAATCAACACACATCCTCCAAGACCCATCATTCTTTGGCACTAGAAGAACTGGAACAACACATGGACTCATGCTCTCTCTTATGTACCCTTTACTCATCAAGTCTTCAACTTGCCTTTGAAGTTCCTTTGTCTTCTCCGGATTACTTCTATAAGCTGGTCGGTTGGGAATGACTGCTCCGGGTACAAAATCAATCTGATGCTCAATTCCTCTTATGGAAGGCAACCCACTTGGCATCTCGTCCAGGAATAACTCTTCAAATTCCTATAACAAAGAAATAGAAACACTAGGAAGAGCTTGGTTAGATTCATCAAGATTAAGATATGATTCTTTATAAACAAGGAAGATCATGAGCTGATTTTCTAAAAAAGCCTTCTTAACCTCACTCTCTTTTTCATAAAAGCTCATCTTTTTTTTTTTGCTTTTCTTTATTGTGGCATCACTTTATTTTTTTAGCTACTTCTCTGTTTTTGTCACTTTCTTTTTCCTCCCCTTTTTCGTCCAATCTTTTTTTTTTGTTCTCTTCTTTTTTCCTCATTACATTTGGCCACACTCAATTCTTTTTTCTCAAAAACAGATTTCAATTTCATTTGGTCTTCATAGACCTGCTTTGGTGTTAAAGGAACAAGGTTGATGGTTTTGCCATCTTTTACAAAGCTGTATCTATTCCTAAACCCATCATGTGTTACCCTCTTATCATACTACCATGGCCTCCCCAACAATAGATGGCCAGCATGCATAGGCACTACATCGCAAAGCACCTCATCACTATATCTCACAATAGTAAAAGCTACCCTTACTTGCCTATTCACCTTAACCTCCCCACAATCATTCAACCATTGCAATCTGTAAGGCTTAGGATGTTTAAACATAGGTAAACCCAACTTTTCTACTAAGGTAGTACTAGCTACATTGGTGCAACTCCCCCCATCAATTATCATACTACATACTTTATTGTTCACAAAACATCTAGTATGAAAAATGTTTTCCCTTTGTTCCTCTACATCATCTATTTTAATTTGTGCATTCAAAGCACGCCTAGCAACAAGAGATTTACCTTCCACGGGGTAGTCCAAGTCAACATCATCACCAACACAATCACTAGCATCCTCCAATTCTGGCATGTCATCACAATCATCCTCACTTTCGGTCACGACTTCACCATTAGCATGCATGATCACCGCCCTTTTGTTTGGACATTAAGATGCAATATGGCCTGAACCCAAACATTTAAAGCATTTAATATCTCTATTCCTTGAAGAATTAGAATTTTGAAATACCTTGGGTTTGTCTTTGCTAGTGCTCTCTTCTTTCCCCTTTGGTGGTTCGATTTTGCCCTTGACAGCAGCCCGGTCTTTGTCCCACTTTGGTTTCCAAGGAGTGCTAGAAACTGAAGAATACCTTGCAACAATAGGGGTTAAACCCTTTGAACCCACTAACAAATTGAAATACCTAACCCGAAAAAGCCAAGATTCAGGCAAAGAAAACTTAAACCCTTAAAAGCCTGTTTCAAAGAACCTAGATTAAACATGTAAGCTAGACCCTAAGAACTCTCGTTTCAAGAACCTAATTTTGATAGATTGAACGCCACAAAGAAAAAATTCTTTGATAAGTTCCTAAGTTCTTTCAAGAACTAAAAGAGAAAACTCTCACTGAATAAAATCAGACTTAATTGATAAAAAGATAATTGAAGTAGGTGGCTAAGACATATATTTATAGCCTCTCTATAATAACCCTAAATCTACTAAGCAATAATATGTAAAATATGGGCTGAACATGCTCAATCCCAAACCTAAATAATTAAAAGGATGTCCAACAAGTTTAATGAAGATAGACCCCACAAGCCTAATGGACATAATACATAAATCAGGTCCACTATTTCATTAAGATTGCCACCCCCTTGAATTCCTCTATGGCCCATCATGTGAAGCTTGGATCACATGGACCAATTCTTGGTCTTCCTTATTCAAGCAGCCCAACTTGAATGGATTGACATTGCTTAAAAGACTTGTAGATTCTTCCCAAGTCCTTTTTACCAATCCTTGCATAGCTTCCTTGAGCTTCTTGGATCTTGACCTTGTAATAGGCCCAATAGGAACATGCAATGGATCTTGAAGTCCAATACCAGCTTGGTTCTCATCATTGTCTATGTAAACGGATTGGGATAATCCAAGCAGCCTTTTCGATCTATCTCTATAGATCTTAATTCCCAGAATATATGCTGCTTCTCCCGAATCTTTCATGGAGAACTGTTTGGACAGCCAGACCTTGGTGGTCTGAAGCATAGGTACATCGTTTCCTATGAGCAATATGTCATCGACATATAGCACTAGGAACACAATTGCATGTCCGTTTACCTTCTTGTAAACACATAGTTCATCAGGGTTTTTAATGAAATCAAATTCTTTAATTATTTTATCAAACCTAATGTTCCAACTCTGAGATGCTTGCCTTAGTCCATAAATGGACTTTTGCAGCTTGCATACCTTATTAAAAGTGGCCTTGGATGAAAAACCTTCAGGTTGTGTCATATACACTTTCTCTTGCAAATTCCCGTTAAGGAATGCAGTTTTTACATCCATCTGCCATATCCCATAATCATGGTATGCAGCAATAGCAAGCATAATCCTAATGGACTTAACCATGGCAACTGGTGAAAATGTTTCTTCAAAATCAATGTAATCAATGCCTTCAACTTGATTATAATCTTTTGCAACCAATCTGGCCTTATACGTTTGTATGTTGCCATCCATGCCTGTCTTTATCTTGTAGACCCATCTACACCCTATGGGTTTTACCCTTGAGGTGGATCAACTAAAAATCAGGCTTGGTTAACTTCCATGGCATCCATATAGGATTTCATGGCTTCTAGCCATTTCTTGGAATTGATGTCCGACATTGCTTCCTTATAGGTAGTAGATTCATTATCAATGGGCAAACTATCTCTTTCCAAAAGAAATCCATATCATATTGGAGTTTGCCTCTCCCTACTAGACCTCCAAAGTACTTGTGTTTCTTGAGCATTAGTCCGAGCATCCAATGCCTCGACCAATGGCTCAGGTTCTGAGGGAATGTTAGGTTGTGGTTTTTGAACTTCTTCAAGATCTACTTTACTCCCACTAAATCCTTCAAGTAGAAACTCTTTCTCTAGAAAAACAGTGTGTTTTGACACAAACACCTTTTGATCAGTAAGACTGTAAAAGTAATATCCCATAGTCTCTTTAGGATATCCCACAAACTTATATTTTTCTGATCTAACTCCTACTTATCAGATGGTACTTGCTTCACATAAGCAGTACATCCCCAAATCTTTAGATAAGATAAGTATGGCTTCTTGCCATTCTATATCTCATATGGAACCCTATTTAGAAGGTAAGCTGCAGTTTCTAAGGCATATCAACAAAAAGAATATCGAAAGGTCAACCTTAGACATCATGGACCGAACCACGTCCAACAAGGTTCGTTTTCTCCTCTCGGACACTCCATTATGCTGAGGATTTCCAGGTGGAGTCCATTGCGACAGAATTCCATTTTTCGTCAAATGATCCAAGAAATCTTGGGTTAAATATTCTCCTCCTCGATCCGATCTAAGAGCCAGAATATTTTTCCCAATCTATTTCTCTACTTCAGCTATGAACTTTTTGAACTTTTCAAAAGCTTCAGACTTCTATCTCATTAGATACACATAACCATATCTAGAATAATCATCGATAAAGGTTATGAAGTATGAGTAGTTACCTCTAGCAGCTGTATTTAGTGGCCCACATACATCAGAATGTATTAAGCCCAATAAAACACCAGCTCTTTTACCCTTTCCTATAAAGGGAGTCTTGGTTATCCTACCAAGGAGACAACATTCACAAGTCCCATATGATTTATAATCAAAGGGTTCCAAATAACCATATTTATGCAATTTGGAAATCCTTGTCTCATTGATATGACCAATTCTACAGTGCCAGATGTAAGTCTTACTTGGATCATCCTTTCTTGCTTTCTTGACATTTATATTGAACACAGGCATCTCTGGATCCAAAACATATAAACCATTATGTAATATTGCCGATCCATAGTGAATATCTTTAAGAATGATGGAGCAACTATTTCCCTTGTTCTTATCTCGAAACCATCATTAACAGTGAGGTATGAAACCGAAATGATGTTTCTGGACAATACTGGAACAAAGTAACAATCTTTCAGTTCCAATTTCATGCCAGACAGCAAAGATAAAGTATATGTTCCAACGTCCAATGCT
Organism: Fremontodendron californicum; assembly: GCA_030761205.1. Lineage (NCBI taxonomy): Eukaryota > Viridiplantae > Streptophyta > Magnoliopsida > Malvales > Malvaceae > Fremontodendron > Fremontodendron californicum. The sequence goes on from JAULJL010000013.1 coordinate 27,894,148, forward strand.
GCAACTTTTGCACTATTGCCTACTCTAAGAACTACTTCATCTTTGCTCAACTTTCTACTTCCTTTCAACATCCTTATGTCATTACATAGATGTGAACCGCATCCCGAATCAACTATCCAGGAATTAGATTTAACAGTAGAAAAATTCAGTTCAATCACAAGCACAGTTAACCCAGAAACTTCTATAAGTTCTTCTTGACTTGTCAAGTGAGCAACCTTTCTTTCATTGAGAACGCTTCTCAATCTTTTGTACCAATCCAAACATTTTGGACTAATGGCATTCATAATGCCGCGCAGTGCAGTTAAAGTATTAACCATTTTCAACAACCTAATACGGAAAAAGTATATATCAGTTATATTCATGCATTTATACCAATTCAAGATGAGGTATTAAATATTTTATTGGTTCTCCCACTAATTTTTCGAGATAATAGCCCTCACTATTATTCAAAAATCTTATCAATGTATTTCTAGTGGGCTGGGATCCCTTTCAACATGTTGCAACCTTGAGTGCCTCAACAAATTACAACAAGCCTAGTTGGGTAGATAACATAGCTTATCAGTTGCATCTCTATGCAACTCTCAAATCAGTTAGGTGACAACTCTTTGTCTAAGCACATCATATGTACTTCGCCTAACTTTGCCTCTAACACCATGCGGTCAAGTTTTGCGCATCCGGACAACATGGCATTAGTTGAGTAAGACCCAACTTCATAAATCAAACATATTCGTATAGTAGTTTGACCCTGAGTGACTCAATAAGCCTCCTACTGGAAGAACTCTGGTTATCTTGTTATGATAATGGAAGGCAACTTTATCATGCGTAACATGTGACTCAATATTATAAAGAGGGATTTTATTTTTCTTTAAATATCAGTCTCATCAAATCAGGCATTCATAGCATTTATAATATCGCATAAAATATATCTATAACATGCTTTCTACTTGGATGATTATGGATTTTTCTAATCTAATTTCCTTGAGCCATCAAAGGAAATTAGTTGGTCAAATTCCTAGGTGATTACATACATAGTCTTCAAAGCTTGCTTGTAATCTCCTTATCTTCATGACGCCTGTCATAACGATTTTTGTGATCACCAGAAGATTTTAAAGAAAAGCAATAGAGTTGCCACCAATCTTTTTTTGGTTAGGTGTGATTGGACACCCGAGAAAGTTTTATCAGTTTAATAAGAATTGAAAATTAATTAAAATTTATGAAAAGGATAGTTTGGTCTGCGAAAATAAAATTGGGTTCGGGAGTACGATTACGTATGGGGAAGGATTAGCACCCCTACAACACCCGTTTTAAAACGGTACCCATTAATCACTTGTTATCTTTAATCTAAAAAAAATTATTTTTATTCTGGTATCTAAAAATAATTCCCTTAATCCCCTTTATTTATTGACGAGAATTTCGAATTTATTCTTTCGTAAAAAGAACTTTAAAGAAATGAGAGAAAATGTCTTTTATAATTATTTTTGAAATAAAAGAAATTACCTATGTAAAAATGATTCTCGAATCACTTCGACACTTTCGATAATATTTCGACAATTATTTTTACACAAACCATTTCGAGGAACGATTGATATTCCAACCATTTCGAGAAAAGATTCGTATTTAGAGAATCTCCTTTACCAAAAGTAATTTAAAAGGGCATTTTTATTTGTGGATAAATTATTTGAAATAATAATAGAAAATACAACAATGTTCATTTATAATTAATTCCGAGATAATAAAAATTATCTGTGTAAAAATAGTTTCCAAACCACTCCGATACTTTCGATAATGCTTCAGTAGTTAATTTTACTCAGACCATTTCGGGGAACGATTGATACTCCAACCGTTCGAGAAATAATCTATTTTTAGAGGATTTCATTTACCGAGAATAATTTAAAAAAAGATAGTTTATTAGCGGGGAAAACATTTTTTTAAAAAAAATAAAAATCAATAAAGATGCCCTTTTAAAATTAATTCCAAAATAAACGAAATTGTCTAATGTAAAAATAATTTCGGAATCACTTCGATATTTTCAACAATGTTTCGATGACTAATTTTACTCAAATCGTTTCGAGGAATGATTGATACTCCGACCATTCCAAGATATAATCCATTTTTGAAAAATTTCATTTACTGAAAATAATTTTAAAAAGATATTTTATTTGCGGAGAAAATAATATGATAAACATAACAATTAATAAAGACATTTTTTTTATAATTAATTTCAGAATAAAAAAGAAATTATCTATGTAAAAATAATTTTCGAGCCACTCTGATATTTTTTATAATGTTTCGGTAACTAATTTTACTCGGATCGTTTCGAGGAACGATTGATACTCCGACCATCCTGAGAAAGAATCCGTTTTTTAGAGGACTTCCTTTATCGAAAATAATTTAAAAAGACATATTTTATTGGTGAAGAAATTAATAAAAATAAAAATAAAATACCTTTTTATAATTAATTCCTGAATAAAAATAATTATCTATGTAAAAATAATTCTCGAATCACTCCGATACTTTTGATAATGCTTCAGTAATAAATTTTACCCGAACCGTTTCGCGGAATGATTGATATCGCAACCCTCCCGAGAAAGAGTTCGTTTTTAGAGAATTTCCTTTGTCGAAAAGGATTTAAAAGACATTTTATTCGCGAAGAAATTATTATTCATAAAAAAAAAGCTAATGAACCCCCATTTTTTAGATTAATAATGCATAAAAATGAACAATAAAAATAAAAATAATAAAATAACAATAACAATAACAATAAATACAAAATAAAAGAAATAAAAACAAAAAGCTATAAGTAATAACATACTAATAATAAATTAATAATACTAATAATAATAATAGTGACAAGAATATAAAAAAATAAAATAATAATAATAACAATAAATAATATATATAAATAAATGGAAATGAAAAAAAGAAAATAATAATAATAATAAAATAAATAAATAAATAACATAATAAATAAATAAATAAAGAATCAACATCTGGGGCGGGTCCAGGTGCGAACTCGCGCGAGAGTCCCGTGACCCGACCCGGATGTTGCTTTATAAAACAATTTTTTTTTATTTCATTTTTTCAACCTACACAAAAAAAAAGAAAAAAGAAAAATATACCTGACTTCTTCTCTCCCAAAGCTTAACAACCGTCTCCGCCGCTTCGCCACCGTCGTTGCGATTGTCGGGTTCCTTTTCGAGCAAAAAAAAAACCAAATTGCTCATTTCTTCCTTTTCTACCCGAATACTAGGTTAGCTTTTTCCGAAACAAACCCAAATTTCCTAGATCTAGTACCAAAAATTTGAAACTCTTTTTTTTTTTCGGTTGCTGGCTGATTGGTTTCTTTTTTTTGCTTATGGTTTTTTTTTGATGATTTTATCTTGTGGTTTTTCCTTGGATCTGACCCTTGGGTTAGTTGCTGAGATGGGTTTTTATAGGGCTCTATGGCGGTGGTTGGCGGTGGGGCTAGGGTCTTAGGTGGGCAGTGGTAGGCTAGGGGTATCAGGTCGGTGGGTGCAAGTGGGTCTGGCAGGGGCAAGTGGGGGGTGGTGGAGCAGGTTTGGTGGGTGGTCTTAGTCCAGCTGGGATGTTGGTGGCTGCTGGTGAAGACGGTGGAGAGGTGGGGAGGCAGCTAGGGTTTGCTAGGGAGAAGGGTTGTTAGGTTGGCTAGGGTTTGTGGTCTGTTGGGCCAGGTTAGGGTTAGGCCTCGGTTGGCTGTCGTGGCCTGCTGGGCAGGGCTGTTGGGGGGTGCCAGGCACCTGTTGGTTTGCTGGGCCGAACATGCTTGCTAGGCCAACAAACCCGAGTGGGCTGCTAGGCAGGCAGGTGGGCCTGCCAAACAGTTGGTCCTCATTTTGGGCTCCAAAGCCCAATAATTTCAAGACCAGCCCAATGGTCCAAAAAGAAAAATAATAAACAAATATATAATAAAAAATAAAATAAATAAATAAGTAAATAATAATAATAAAATACATAATAAAAAAGATTAAAATAAAGAATAAAAATGAAAAATAATAACAACTGTGCCCGAATAGATATCCAACTGCGATTAAATCGAACGGATCAAACTCGATTAGCATTTCATTTTAAAAATTTTGAAACCTGAGGAAATCGAGTTAACGAACTGATCGGATTAAGACAGCAATGTAGAATTTCAAGGTTTTGCCCCGTCTTTTGCCTCAATACTCGACTCAAGGCTCGGCTCGAACAAAAATGGGTCGCTATAGCTGCCATTCTTTGAACATTGCTGAGAATCAGCAATAAGGCAAAGACATAAGCGACAATGTCGTCCATGATTAAAAATAAACTACTCCTCTCAATAGAGGCTATATCACTTTGAAAAATTGCTTCTCTCAAGAGAGGCTCCATCTCTTGGAAAATAAATTTTTTGTCTCATCAGAGGCTCCATCGCTTTGGAAAAACAAATTGCTACTCTCATCAAAAGCTCTATCACTTGGAAAATAAATTGCTTATCTCAACAGAGGCTCTATCACTTGGAAAATAAATTGCTCCTTTCATCAGAGGCTCTATCACTTGGAAAATAAATTGCTCATCTCAACAAAGGCTCTATCACTTGGAAAGTAAATTGCTCATCTCTACAGAGGCTCTATCACTTGAAAAGTAAATTGCTCCTCTCAACAAAGGCTCTATCACTTGGAAAGTAAATTGCTCCTCTCAAAAGAGGCTCTATCACTTGGAAAATAAATTGCTCCTCTCATCAGAGGCTCATCACCTAGAAAATAAATTGCTTCTCTCAACAGAGGCTCTATCACTTGGAAAATAAATTGTTCCTTTCATCAGAGGCTCTATCACTTGGAAAATAAATTGCTCCTCTCATTAGAGGCTCTATCACTTGGAAAATAAATTGCTCCTCTCATCAGAGGCTCTATCACTTGGAAAATAAATTGCTCCTCTCAACAGAGGCTCTACCACTTGGAAAATAAATTGCTCCTCTCATCAGAGGCTCTATCACTTGGAAAATAAATTGCTCCTCTCATCAGAGACTCTACGACTTTAAAAATGTACCTTTTTCCTGGTCATCATGGTGATTCTCAACTTCCTGCTGCAGTTGGGTTTCATTTTTCCTTATCCACCTGTCATTCATATCTTTTTTCTGTACAACGGTAATTCCTAATTGTTTGCAATGTCATGATAATGCAATGCATGCTTATGACAATGGAATGCATAACTTGAGGCTAGAATCATGATTCGACGCCCCTGTGTATATTTCATTAACCAAAGACCTTTTCAGAGCTGAGTCTGATTAAGCTTCCTATTTCATTCTTCATAAACCTTTTCTGTCCTTCCCAGTTGTTTTTCTTTTCCTTCCTCAAATCGACTAGATGTCTACAATTTACTTTCTCAAGATTCTTTCTTAGTCGGAGTCAAAGCTTTGTACACTCCCCTCAAAACAATTTTACATATCAATCATCATTTCAATCATTGCTTTCTTCACTTCCAAAGGTTAAAAAAAAATTAGGTCTCATACTATCCCATCATCTCTTTCTCCCTTTCTGATTTTCCAATTCTCAAATTTTTGTAAGGTAATCATGAAAGCTCCGTTTGTACATTATCTATTTATTTATTTATTATCATTCAAATTTCATGCCAACATAATGCATTATCTAAAGAAAATTTCAAACAAATGAGGATAATTTAATGACAAAACTTTATGAATTGGGATATGTATTTTCATTCCCGTGAAAGAAAAAAAAACATATTGGCATTAATCAAAGAAAAGAAAGAAAGACCGAATAGGGATAGATCCCCACATAATGAATACTTAAACGACCTCAATCGAGCTAATCCAGATTTCTCTTTCAGAAAAGAATATTCATCGATGTCTTTGACTCCTTTCGAGAGCGTCCAACCATTAATTACCCTCCATGCCTTGTGCCATTCAGTCATGTTGCACTTCGCTGCTTGTTCAGTCCTTCCATCCTGCTTTAATCCCTTGTCTCATGAATCATTTCACATGGATTATTGCCGGTCGTCCCAACTCTTGTTTGTCCTATACCTAGGCTGCCCTTTAGTGTTTTTGACAAAGATCCATCTTTTGATTCGAACCACCTTTTTGGGTTTTCGATTTGAACCTCTCATTTCTTACTCTTTTTTTTACTCAACTGTCCTGTCGAGTTTTCAGCTTGAATTTTTTTTTCTTTTATGCATAATACTTCTTCACTACGTCAGCATTGATTGGACTCGAGAAATCCGCACTATCCATCTCTGCTAAAATCATTGCCCTCATGAAAATACTCTTTTTACCACATACGGGCCTTCTCAATTTGGTGCCCATTTCCCCCTTGAGATCTTGCTGATTAGGGAGGATATTCTTCAAAACTAAATCACCTTCTTGGAACTCTCTTGGGCAAACTTTTTTTTTATGCGTCCTCATCATCTGCTTTTGGTATAACTGGCCATGACATAGTGTCGTCATCCTTTTTTCCTCGACCAATTTAAGTTGCTCATAATGGGCTCGAACCCATTCCGCTTCTTCCAACTCAACCTCCTTTAAGATTCTCAGAGAAGGGATCTCCACTTCAATTGTTAACACAGCTTCCATCCCGTACACCAAGGAGTAAGGGGTTGCCCCTGTAGAAGTACGTACTGATGTTCAATAGGCATGTAGAGCAAACGAAAGCTTATTGTGCCAATCTTTGTACTTATCAGTCATTTTGGCAACGATTTTCTTTATATTCTTATTAGCAGCTTCTACTGCTCCGTTCATCTTGGGATGGTAAGCCGTCGAGCTGTGGTGTCTGATTTTGAACTGAGCGCAAATTTCTTTCATCATGGTGTTGTTCAAATTGAGAGCATTTCTCTGTAATAATTTTCTCCGGGAGACCATATTAGCATATAACTTCCTTTTTCAAAAACTTGCACACCACGGATTTGGTCACATTAGCGTAAGAAGCAGCTTCGACCCACTTCGTGAAGTAATCGATCACTATCAAAATGAAAGGATGTCCGTTCAAGGCTTTAGGGTTAATTGGCCCGATCACATCCATTCCCAACATAGAAAAAGGCCAAGGCATTGTCATGACATGCAGAGCTGTCAGAGGAGCGTGCACCTTATCCGCGTATATCTAGCACTTATGGCATTTTCAAACATACCTGATGCAATCCCTTTCCACAGTCATCTAATAATAACCTGCTCTCATAATCTGCTTAGCCATCATGTGGTCGTTTGCATGTGTTCCACAAACCCTTTCGTGAACCTCTTCAAGTATTCTTTTAGCTTCAGCCGCTTCTACACACCTTAGAAGTGTATGATCTCTACTCCTTTTATACAATACTTCTTCATCCAGAAAGAATCCCATCGCCATTCTTCTCAAAGTTTTTTTTTTCATTTTCCACAACATGCTCTGGGTACTACTGATGTTTTATGTATTGTAAGATGTCATGGTACCACAGCCTCCTATCTAGCTCTTTCTCGACATGCATACAGTGTGCAAGCGACTCTCGTACACTCATCTTGATGGGCTTGACGTCAGCACTTGTATTTATCTTGAACATTGAGGCCAACGTAGCTAGGGCATCGACCATTTGATTTTATTCTTAAGGCAAGTAATTGAATTCAATCTTTTGGAATTGCTGAACTAATTCCATTATGAACTTGTGGTAGAGGATCGATTTTGAGTCTATCGTTTCCCATTCTCCTTTCAACTGGCAAATAACTAGAATAGAATCCCCATACACTTCTAATCACCTATCTTCTTTGCAATAGCCCCTTGAAGTCCCATGACACAGGCCTCATATTCTGCCATATTGTTGGTGCATCTGAAAGTTAATCTTGTAGTAATGGGACAGTAGTTTCCCTCCGGTGATATCAAAACCGCTCCAATACCATGCCCCAAAGCATTCGATGCACCGTCGAAATACATTTTCCATACATCCTTCTTTAACTCCTCATTTTCATCTTCCCGAGAAATAGCCATCAAGTCCTTATCAGGAAAGTCAAACTTTATCGGCTCGTAATCTTCTGTGGTTTTATCTGCCAGAAATTCAACTAGTGCCCTCCCTTTTATGGCCTTTTACGAGACATATGTGATGTCATATTCAGAGAGTAGAACCTGCCATCTTGCTAATCTTCCCGACAACGAAGGTTTCTCAAATATGTACTTAATAGGGTCTAATTTAGCAATAAGCAATGTTGTATGATATAACATGTACTGGCGGAGCCTATGAGCAGTCTAAGCCAGTGCACAACACACATTTTCTATTGTCAAGTATTTGGCCTTGTAATCTGTAAACTTTTTACTCAAGTAGTAAATGGCATGTTCTTTTTTACTTGTCTCATCTTGTTGTCCCAATACACATCCCATGGACTTCTCATGCACTACCAAATACAAAACGAGTGACCTTCCTAGAGTGGTCGGTACCAACACCGGTGGGTTGGTAAGATACTCTTTTATTTTATCGAATGCTGCTTGGCAATCTTCGTCTCATTCACCCGGGTCTCATTTCCTGAAGAGTTTGAAAATTGGATCATATTTGGAAGTGAGTTGGGAAATAAAACAGGCAATGTAATTCAATCTTCCCAGAAATCCTCTTACTTCTTTCTGTGTCCGAGGTGGGGATAAGTTCTGGATGGCACGTATCTTGTCGGGGTCTACTTCAATTCCTTTCTCATTAATATTAAAGTCCAGTAGTTTGTCGGATGTTACATCAAACGTGCATTTGGCGGGATTGAGCTTAAGCTGGAACTTTCTTAACCGAGCGAATAATTTTCTCAGATTAACCACGTGGTCTTCATCTTCACGTGACTTTGCGATCATATCGTCAACATAAACCTCTACTTCTTTGTGCATCATATCATGAAAGAGGGTCACCATTGCTCTTTGATAAGTTGCACTGGCATTCTTTAGCCCAAACGGCATAACTTTATAACAAAAAGTTCCCCACATTGTCACAAATATGGTTTTTTCCATGTCTTCTGGTGCCATCTTGATTTGGTTGTAGCCCAAAAATTCATCCATAAATGAGAACAATGAGTGCCTAACGGTATTATCTACCAAGGTATCAATATGGGGTAACGGGAAACTATATTTCGGACTAGCTCTGTTCAAGTCCCGATAATCAACACACATACGTACTTTCCCTTCTTTCTTCGGGACTGGGACTATGTTCGTCAGCCATTCAGGATACTTGGTAACTTTCAAAAATCCTACATCGAACTATTTTTGTACTTCTTCTTTGACTTTTAGGAGCATTTCAGGCTTCATTCATCTCAACTTTTGCTTCACCGGTTTGTATTCTAGCCCTAAGGACAAATGGTGCATCACAATATCCGTATCAGGCCTTGGCATGTCTTAATAGGACCATGCGAACACATCCGCATATTCATGGAGCAGTTCTATCAATTCTTGTTTCTTTGCCACTGGAAGTGAAGTGCCAATTTTTATTTATTTCTTATTATTCTCATTTCCCAGATTAACAAACTCTGTTATCTCCTGATGAGGCATAATTTGCTTTTCTTCTGACTCTATCAATCTCAACAAGTCAGGAGGTAAGTCATAGTTTTCAGCAATCTCTTCATCGTCAATTTCATCGATATCAACACATTTCTCAAAATCGATTTTCGAACCCTCGATGAGATTATTTTCGCATTCATTAATAGGAGACCTGAAAAAGTGGAAGCAAAAGAATATAGATATTTGTATAAACAAGCAAATAGAAAGGATGAACAAAAAAGAAGTGGTAAATGAATTGAAACAAAATGCATCATAGTTTGTCATTCACTAAAATGATAATTTCATAAAAGAGCCCATGCACAAAAAGAAACTTTCATAACACTCTTGGGCAAAAGTGTTTGAAGACTTAGTTTGTTAATTAGAAAAATTTCTAAATAAAGTTGGTAAGTCTATAACATGCCAATTCTTCAATTCAAATCCTCGGGGGCATGGGTAGATAGTCTTTTCCTCTGTTTTACTTCTCTTTTCTTTTTCTTTTTCCAACATCTGGATGTAAAATTCCGCAAACATTCCTTCCAAAATCACGACAGGCTTGGTTCCAACTAGTGAATCGGGGAAAATAAAACCCGTTGATCGAAATATATCATAGAGGTGAGGGATATACATCCTTCGGGTCTCTATATCATAACCCCTGAATCTTGCGAGCCTATGTTTTTTCCTTTCTCTTATCATTCTCTCTTTGTCCTCTCTGGTTGGCTTGTATCCCAAACCAAACTTGTCTCATTTTCCAATCACACTTACCCATTTTCAGATTCCTTGTAGGTTCTTTCCCAAACCGGTCCCGACTCTGCAACCTTTCCCAACCATCTAAACAAGGCTGCTTTGAGTAGCGTAAGATAAATGAGGCATGGGTATCTTAGAACCTTTTCCTACAAATATGGTGTTCACAAACTCCAAGGTCCGAAAAGAGCATTCCCAAGCTTTCTCGGCAGCCTCTATATAGGGGATACTCGAGGGTTTTGATACAATCAAGTCTTCCTCTCCATCCATAATTATTACTTGCTCTTCAACCCTGAATTTCACCTTCTGATGCAGAGTGGATAGAATACACCAGCCATGTGAATCCAGGATCTTCCCAACAAGACATTGTACGAGGGAATGATATCCATAACCTGGAAGGTGATATCGAATGTGCAATAACCAATTTGTATTGGTAACTCGATCTGTCCTACCACCTGTCTACGAGTTTCATCAAATGCCCACACTATCATATGAATGTTCTTCATGTGGGACATGTCGATGAGAAATTTGACTAGTGTAGTCATAGGCATGACGTTTAGTGCGGAACCATTATCGATGAGCACTTTCGCAATGATATGGCCTTTACATCGAGCGATGATATGAAGGGCTTTGGTACTGCATGTCCCCTCAGGCGGGATTTCTTCATCGCTGAAAGCTATGAAATTGTTAACAGCCACATTTCCTACTACTTGATCGAATTTTTCTACGGATATGTCATGAGCCACGTATGCCTCGTTTAGTACTTTTAAGAGGGCCCTTCGATGGGGTTCTGAATTCATCAGCAATTCCAAGATGGAAATACGAGCTGGCGAGCGCTTTAACTGTTCCACCACACTATATTCGCTGTGTTTGATAAATTTGAGGAATTCACAGGCGTCCTCCTTTGTTACTGGCTTGTTCTTTCTTTGCTCGACTTCATTTTCCGGGATAGTCTTCTCTTCATTAATTTTAGCTTTCCCTTTTCTAGCCTTTTTTGCTGCTTCGGGTGTATAGCATCTTCCGCTTCTAGTAAAACCTTTAACACCTATAATGTCTATTGCAGCCGTAGAAGCATTAAGTACTGGCGTAGTTTTACTAGGCTCTGGTGATATAACTTTACAGTCGTATTTCTAGGGCACAGTCTTAACATCCCTGTACGGAAAAGGGACTAGTACTTCGATAGTTACTATTAGCTTTGATACCCTTGGTGTTTCTTTCACTGGCGGGCTCTGGGTTTCTTCATAGTAGATAACCAAAGGCTTCGGCTTGACCCATTCGGTAGCCTTTGGTGTTTCCTCAATTACCACATCCACCAATTCTTTTTCCCATTCTGTGAAGAATTTTGCTACACCGATATCCATTATCTCTTGAATTTTACCATGAAAATCGGAGCATTGGTCGATAGTGTGTCCTACCAAGCCTCCGTGATACCTGCAGAAGTATCCATTGTCTGATTCCAATCTCAAAAAAAATTTCTCCATGTTGACTGGTCTAAACAACCCAACTTTAATCATAGTATCCAGCACCTTTCCCATATGAGTTCAGACATCTTCAACCCTGGACAGCACCCGATACCCTTTTCCTTCTATTATTGCATTCACTATCGTTTTCCCATGATCGGGTAACGGATTTGCAGTGACGTTAGACTCTTCTTTGGTTGTGAAGCTTAGATAACCGGTCCTGATTAGGTTTTGCACCTTATGTTTAAAGGCAGTGCAATTCTCTAGGGAATGACCCGGGTTGCCTCCGTGATAATCACAACTCACGTTTGGGTCGTACCACCTTGGGTATAGGGGTTTCATGGGTTCAAGGAATATGGGTGCTACTAAGTGGTTCTGGATTAACTTGGGGAAGAGTTGGGCATATGTCATGGAAATAGGGTCGAATGGGGGTCTTTGTTGAAACTGTTGAAGTCTTCTTTGGTTAGTCCCTACATTGTTTATCGGATTGGTCGGGTTAGGAACGGGTACAGGAAGTTGTGTATATGGGCGCTGGCATGGGTGATGGTGAATATACTGGCATCGACGGTCGATAACTTATTGGGTATTGGGGCTGTGTAGGGGGATATGGGTATGGGTTAGGTGAGTAACTATAGGGTTAGTTTATAGGGTAAGGGGTAAAATTTTATTGTGGTCGGCTCTCATATGAAACATCTTGTAGTTCTCCTTCCTTGTTCTTTACTACCCCTATTTTCTTGACATTGGCTGTTTCAACTCTTTCAATCTTGCCGCTCTTTATAGCGCTTTCTATCATTTCACCAGAAATGACCATGTCGGCAAAATTTTTGATAGCATTACCGACCAGCCTGTCATAATATGGCTCTCGCAACGTGTTGATAAACAACACGGTAGTTTCTTTTTCAGTGAGGGGTGGTTGCCCTTGAGCAGTCAAATCTCTCTATTTCTGGGCTTATTCTTTGAAACCTTCTCCCGTCTTCTTCTCCATGTTCTGGAAGGATAACCTATCAGGTTTCATGTCAGCCATGTGCTTGTACTGGGCTAAAAAAACTCTTGCCAAATCTGTCCAAGTATGAATGCGACCGCGATCTAGTTGGTTGTACCACCTTGCGACTGATCTTTTCAAGCTATCTTGAAAATAGTGGATCAATAATTTGTCGTTATGAGTATGCCTAGCCATTTTGTGACAGAACATGGTGATGTGAAATGAAGGGCACTTGGTCCCATCGTACTTTTCAAATTCTGAGACCTTGAACTTTGGTGGTATTACCAAATCTAGAACCAAACTTAGTTCACTTGCATCAACTTTCCTGAAGACATCCATCCCTTCTATTGCTTTGAGTCTCTCTTCTAGCATATCATATTTATGTTTCACCCTGGTGTCCTCCACATGCCCCATCACACCTTTCCTCAATTTTTCTTGCTCTATGGGGTCATCTAAGTTTGGGATGATAACTGGGTTCAAAGGATTAGTCCCTGAGTTAGATACAAACTGTCCTTGGCCTTGTTGGCCTGTGGGACTTGGCGTGCTGATGTAAACATAGGGTTGTCCTCCCACTGGAGGTTCTCCTTGTGGATGCCCACCTTGCTATATTTGGGTGTAGGTCGCAGTAAAATCCGGTGGGTATAGAGGATCTTCGTTATTACTTTCTTGGGGTTGGGGTCCTTCCTTCACAACTGAGCTTTCAGTTTGCCCTTTTCCCCTAGTCAGACTAATCCTCATTTCCATCATCTTGGCCATTTGTTCATGTGATTCCTCTTATGACCTTGCAGTCTGTTCTCGCATTTCTTGTTGGGACCTGGCCAATTGTTCTTTCGCTTCATGTTGGGACCTGGCTAATTGCTCTTGCAACTCCCTCTGTAGTTTTTCCATTCATTCAATTCGCTGTTGTTTGCTCACTTTCCATGGTTTTTGTTTTAGACATAGTATTATACTGGTGAGAAGATTGCTTTGATCTTTCCGTCAGTCTGATTGTGCTTGAAACCTCTGAGAATTATTTTACCATGAATTAGGGACTTTGTGTTGTGATTAATGTATGCTATTTTCAAAAGCGATTTTAAATCATTCCAACGGGTTGGCGCGTTATCAAAATTTTTCCTTTTTATTCATGATTTGCTAGATCTTTTCATGAGTAGACATGTATATATGTATGCATGTAACATGAGTTAATGATGTTTATGGAACGAAATGAATGCATTTGAGAGGTGTTTGCTCTAATATAATTTTCAAAAAATAGATTCTCATTGATCCCACAGTACGTTTTCACATTTGATTAATCATTCTAGAGTTGTAGCCATAAAAATATTTGACTTGCTCATATTGATCTTTTGCCTCTTCTATGAAGCTAAGCAGACGTTGTCCATACTTTCTAGTGGGATTGACTTCTTGTATCAGCACCTCCACTCTTTCCACCATTTCCCTTGCTTTGCTTACTACTTTGCAGACTTATATAGCCAAATGTTCTATGCATTGCTGCCTTCCCAAGCTTTCAGTCTTCCATCTCATACTAGTATCCATTGCCAAATCACATGTGTAAATCCAATCTGCCTCTCTGTTTTTCCATTCCCTCATAATTTCATCAATATGATTCCTCTGGTTGTGCAATTGTTGTTCCAAATTTTGAGTTAGTTGCCAAAGAAACTCTTTTTCTTCTTGTAATTTTGAACACTTGTCTTTCTCACCTTTTAGCTTGGTTTTTAACGCCACCAACTTCGCGGCGACCGAAGAATACATATTTTCCCATTTTTACCTTTCATGGGAAGATTTAGCAATTTTTCCTTTATTCTCTTGTGCCTTGTGTTTCCATCGTTTTACTTCTTTCTGAAGCTCTTTTTTGCGTCTATGAGATGACCCGAGGATTTTTTCGATCTTCATATCGGATCGTAGCTTCTTGGTTTCTAAGTATAGATTCTTCAGATATGATTGGGTTGTATCACGTTCCCTGACGATCTTTTGATTTCGGACTTCCTGTATTTCTGCCTTATCCTTCCAATTCTCTATTTTTCCTTGGAGTCTTCGATGTTCTTGCTTCATCTTCTCTCTTTCGATCTTGAATTCTTCTTAGCGATATCGAATTCTGAGATTTCTCTTGGCTGTAAAGAAATTGGTTGAGGTGGGACTTCCCTTGAGAGGATAACCGAATCTTTAACTCAGTTTGCTTTCCATAGCAAATACTGTGGAGCGACGCTATCGCTGAGGGCTCCTAGCCTCATTCCCGAGTATCTTTCCATGCTCGAATTATCTGTTCGACCATTTTTGACACGTTTGGCTCCCCATAAGAAAATTCTACTCGAATGAGCCCATGAGTCACTGGGATAAACTGTTTAGTTCCATATTGCCTTTGCACCATAAGCGGAGCGTAACTTACGACCCCCCATGGACCCATGGTTTCCCGCAACGGCATAACATTGGCACAGGGGGCATCCATGGTGTCATCCATTTTACTTGCTTGCTAGTGAGTGTCTGCAAAAATGCTCTGCAAAAATGCCATTCAATCTCCTTTGGTCTTGTGCTTCGGCCACTTGCTCTTGCAAAATTCCTGAATCGAGGCTCCATCTTGTAAATAAGGTTTCTTGAAGGCACTTTTCTCACACTCGAAATAACTTTTAAGCCATACATATAGCAGCTGAGCACACCCTATGAAGCGTCCTCCCCCACAAAAGTTCAATGATCTCATGGTCTCTGCCAAGATTGCTGGTGATGAATTGCTATTGTTCCCGACCTGCTTAAAGAAATCTACTACTGTCGTTTCGATGTATCCCAAAACCTTTGGAAAGATTACCATCCCATATATAGCCAGAGCGAAAGCGGTCATTCCTTTTTCTTCATCCAATGTCTCTCAATGAATGCTTTGAGGAAATCCCAAGATAGGCAAATATGTTCTCCTTTGCGCCTCAGATTGGTGTCTCCTACTTTGATCCCAAGGATTTTAGTTAACTTTTTGCAAAGTCCGAACTTCAACTTTCTAACATATACTTTATCGGGACATTGGAGTTCTATCCCAAGTAAGACTGATTACTCCTCAATGGTTGGGGTCATGTCCTCTTCATTGAAAGTAAAGCATCTGTATGACGGATCCCAGAAATAGATTGCTGCCCTGATTAGCGATTCTTCCATTATCACTGGGATAAGCAATGCTATCTGCCCATATTTCTCAGAGAATCTCATTATTCTTTGTTTACTTATTTGTTCCTATATATTTGCCAAACCTGTCAAGTCATTATGTGAAAGATCTAAGTTTACCTTCTCAGGTAGAGTTGATACATAACCGGCTATCAAACAATCCCCTTATTCTTGCTGAGTTTTTTCAGACCAAATTCGTACATCCATAGGTGATTCACACATGACATTCACGGATGAGGCGCAAACCCAACATTCAGTGGGTTCTATGAGAATTTACAACTGAACGATGTATTGGAGCAAATACCTCTTTATGGGATGCTAATGATGCCAATGATAATAATTTGCGAAGGAGAAAACCACAAGAAAAGAAATCTGTTAGTATATATACATATATGTATATAATAAAAAAAATAAGGTTCAGGAAAAAAATAAAATTTCCTTCAGCCAATCGCACGACCTCCTATGTTTCGTTATATGCTGGGTTCAGATTTGTATGTCTAAAAGGTTCCCAAATTGTTCCTCACTATTATCCGAAATGGACTAGTAAGGCACCCCGATCCTCGTCTATCGCAGGCTATGAACGAAAAAGGTTCAATTCGAGTGGGAGTATTTTCCAAGCTTGTGCGGAGATTATTATCTCACGAAAGCGTAGGTACTTTACACCCCAAGAGTGTTTCATTAGCCCATGCGGAGGTTATTACCTCACGAGAGCTAGGTACTTTACTCCCTCCTAAAAGGACAAAGCCCGCGTATAGAGCTCATGCATGAAATGCGTGCTTTAGTGTGTGAGAAGGAACAAACAAACCTTTTGACCATGCATTTCACGATCCACCCCGGATGCCCCGAACAATTTAATACAAACGAAAAGATGCAAACAACAAGAATTTAAAAAAATGATAAAATAGTCGTGAATGCAAATTTATCCAAAATTGAAGATTTTTCATTTTTATTTGAAAACAAATAAGGGAATTATGATTAAATAACAGTAAAATCATTAAATTAAGATTTCGGGATAACACGTAATTAATTTATGGCTTGACTCTCAAAAAGCATCCCCAGTGGAGTCGCCAAGCTGTCATAACGGTTTTTTTGACCGCCATACGATTTTAAAGAAAAGCAATGGAGTCTCCACCAATCTTTTTTTGGTTAGGTGGGATTGGACACCCGAGAAAATTTTATCAGTTTAATAAGAATTGAAAATTAATTAAAATTTATGAAAAATATAGTTTTGGATTACGAAAATAAAATTGGGTTCAGGAGTACGGTTACGTATAGGGAAGGATTAGCACCCCCACGACGCTCGTTTTAAAACGGTACCCATTAATCACGTGTTATCCTTAATCTTAAAAAAATGATTTTTATTCCGGTATCTAAAAATAATTCCTTAATCCCCTTTATTTATTGTCGAGAATTTCAAATTTATTCTTTCGTAAAAAGAACTTTAAAGAAATGAGAGAAAATATCTTTTATAATTATTTTTGAAATAAAAGAAATTACCTATGTAAAAATAATTCTCGAATCACTTTGATACTTTCGATAATGTTTACAACAATTGTTTTTACAAAAACCATTTCGAGGAACGATTGATATTCTGACCATTCCGAGAAAAGATCCGCATTTAGAGAATCTCCTTTACCAAAAGTAATTTAAAAGGGCATTTTTATTTGCGGATAAATTATTTGAAAGAATAATAGAAAATACAACAATGTTCATTTATAATTAATTCTGAGATAATAGAAATTATCTGTGTAAAAATAGTTTTCAAACCACTCCGATACTTTCGATAATGTGTCAGTAGTTAATTTTACTCGGACCGTTTCATGGAACGATTGATACTCTAACCGTTCGAGAAACAATCCGTTTTTAGGGGATTTCATTTACCGAGAATAATTTAAAAAAAGATAGTTTATTAGCAGGGAAAACATTTTAAAAAATAAAATAAAAATCAATAAAGATGCCTTTTTAAAATTAATTCCAAAATAAACGAAATTGTCTAATGTAAAAGTAATTTCCGAATCACTTCGATATTTTTGACAATGTTTCGATAACTAATTTTACTCGAACCGTTTCGAGGAATCATTGATACTCTGACCATTCCAAGAAATAACCCATTTTTGGATTATTTCATTTACTGAAAATAATTTAAAAAAGTTATTTTATTTGCGGAGAAAATAATATGATAAACATAACAATTAATAAAGATATTTTTTTTTATAATTAATTTCAGAATAAAAAAGAAATTATCTACGTAAAAATAATTTTCGAACCACTCCGATATTTTTGATAATGTTTCGGTAACTAATTTTACTCGGATCGTCCCGAGGAACGATTGGTACTCCGACCATCCCGAAAAAGAATCCGTTTTTTAGAGGACTTCCTTTATCAAAAATAATTTAAAAAGACATATTTTATTGGTGAAGAAATTAATAAAAATAAAAATATCCTTTTATAATTAATTTCGGAGTAAAAGGAATTATCTATGAAAAATAATTCCCGAATCACTCTGATACTTTCGATAATGTTTCAGTAATAAATTTTACCCGAACCGTTTTGCGAAATGATTGATATTCCGACCTTCCCGAGTAAGAGTTCGTTTTTAGAGAATTTCCTTTGTCGAAAATAATTTAAAAGGCATTTTATTTGCGAAGAAATTATTATTCATAAAAAAATATGGAAAACCCCCCCTTTTTTTTTAGATTAATAATGCGTAAAAATGAACAATAAAATTAAAAATAAAAATAACAATAAAAAGAAATAAAAACAAAAAGCTATAAGTAATAACATACTAATAATAATAATAATAGTGACAAGAATATAAAAAACTAAAATAAAATAATAATAATAATAACAATAAATGAAAATATATATATATAAATAAATGAAAATGAAAAATGAAAAAAAAAAGAAAATAATAATAATAATAATAAAATAAATAAATAACATAATAAATAATAATTAAAAAAAGCAACATCTGGGTCGGGTCCAGGAACGGAATCGCGTGCGGGTCCCGTGACCCAACCCAGATGTTTCTTTATAAAACAAAAGAAAAAACAAAAATTATTTCATTTTTTCAACCTACACACACAAAAAAAATACCTGACTTCTTCTCTCCCAAAGCCCAACAGCCGTCTCTACCGCTCCGCCACCGTCGTTGCCGTTGCCAAAGGCCTTTCCAAGCCAAAAAAACACCTAAACGCTCCTCTCTTCCTCCTCTACCCAAATAATAGGTTAGTTTTTTCCGAAACAAACCCAAATTTCCTAGATCTAGAACCAAAAATTTGAAACTCCTCTTTTCTTTTCTTTTTTTTTTTTTGTTTTTTCGGTTACTGGTTGAGTGGGTTTCGTTTTTTGCTTATGGTTTTTTTTTTTTTTTATGATTTTCTCTTGTGGTTTTTCCTTGGATTTGACCCTTGGGTTGGTTGCTGAGATGGGTTTTTGTAGGGCTCTGTGGTGGTGGTGGTGGTTGGCGATGGGGCTAGGGTCTTAGGTGGGCGATGGTAGGCTAAGGGTGTCAGGTCGGTGGGTGCAAGTGGGTTTGGCAGGGGCAAGTGGGGGGCGGTGGAGCAAGCTTGGTGGGTGGTGTCAGTCCAACTGGGGTGTCGGTGGCACCTGGTGAAGGCGGTGGGGAGGCGGCTAGGGTTTGTTAGGGAGAAGGGTTGTTGGGCTGGCTAGGGTTTGTAGCCTGTTAGGCCAGGTTAGGGTTGGGCCAGGTGAGTGTTGGGCCTCGGTTGGCTGTAGCAGCCTGCTGGGCAGGCTTATTGGGGGTGCCAGGCACCTGTTGGTCTGCTGGGCCGAACAGGCCTGCTAGGCCAACAGGCCCGAGTGGGCTGCTGGGCAAGCAGGTGGGCCTGCCAGGCAGTTGGTCCTCATTTTGGGCTCCAAAGCCCAATCATTTCAAGACCAGCCCAATGGTCCAAAAAAAATTAAATAATAAAATAAAATAAATAAGTAAATAAAAATACATAATAAAAAAAGAATAAAATAAAGAATAAAAACGAAAATAATAACAACTGAGCCTGAATAGATATCCAACTGCGATTAAATCGAACGGATCATACTCGATTAGCATTTCATTTTTAAATTTTGAAACCCGAGGAAATCGAGTTAAAGAACTGATCGGATTAAGATAGCAATTTATAATTTCAAGGTTCTGCCCCGTCTTTTGCCTCAATACTCGACTCAGGGCTCGGCTCGGACAAAAATGGGTCGCTACAGCGCCATTGATCTCCATCTTCAAGTTACAAAAATTGTTCCTAGCTAATGCTAATTTTACACTTTGATGTAACTAATTACATTTGTAATAAAGAAACCTCAAGTTACATTTGAGGGGAGTTAGGTGAGAAAAGAATTTTTACAACTCCAAAAAATGAGAGATAAGGCAGGGAGCGCAGTCTTTATTTAATCAATAAAAATCATAAAAATAATTTTAACCATCCACAATCATATTGGGTCTAAGTCCATAATCATCCCATACATTCACAAACAATTTATGAACATACAAATCATGCTTTAATCTTTAGTTACCATTCAATGATTATATTTGATCCATAATTTAATTCAAAGAAAATAATAAACATTTATCAAATCTCATTAGAATAAATCCTAATCCTATTAGGATTATTTCCTTTAATTAGATTATCATCCAACTAAACAATTTAATTGAATATTTATGTAAATTCTTATTTTGGTGATTTAATTAATTTAACAATATTACCATGGTTACTAATTTTTAGTGTTGTAGTTCAACTAGGACACTACAACATTAGTAACTCAATATTGCTAAAATCCATAACCTGTGAGAATCTGATAGAAGCGAAAACCCTAGCAAGGGAAGGCGAAGGCTGTGGCTATCAGATGTAGCTGACGCCTGTCTCTCTCCTTATAGGCTGTCTATCCGCTTTTCACAGCTTCCAACTTTTCAATGCCAAATTAGTTTTATGATTTTTCAGGCTTGCCAAGAACAATTCTAAGCAATTTTAAATCCTAAAAATCATTAAACCATGCATTAAAAATCAGCCAAGAAAAATCTACAAGTTTTTTTGACTCAAATCACCAAATTTGCGCAAAGCAGGCAAATACAGTTCTCAATTGCTGCCAAACTTTTGTCAGTTGCATTAATCAGTTTAAAATAATTTTAAACCAATTAATCAACAAGAATTCATCATGATAACTGCTGCCTTTACCGAAACACTACAAGTGCAAATTCTCACAATTTCGGTTATTGACAATCGGATCAAAACAACTCAAAGAACAAAACAGTTTTGTTAAAGGTAACAATCAAAGCATAGATCGTATAGGAATAACATAAGCGAGGCTCTGATACCACTGATGGGATTCGACTCATGCTCAAACAGAGATAATGTATAATTTAATCAACAAATTAAAATACAACGCAGCGAAATAAAAAATAGAGAAAATCGAATCCTTCCAAGGATCTGCCTATGAATTCAAAACGATTAGCCTGTCAAGTACAAATAACAATCAAAATCTCATACCTCTGTAATGGAGATTGTCGTAACCTCAAGAAAAATTCTTGATGTTCTTGTTCTTGTACACAAATCTCGCTTGTCGAAAACCGAAGCCGTCCAATTGTTCGACCTCTAACAGTAATCCACACAGTTGATTCGAAAATCTTCACAAGGTTGAGATTACGTTTTGCCAAGACGATACTAGTAGTCTAGGTTGTGAGAAACCTTCCTCCTCTACCTTAGTTAGCCAAAAAAAACTAGAAGAATCAAATTCTCCCTTGCCTATGTTGTTCGGTCGATTCACTCTTAGAGAGAGTGAAACGTCGACTTGCAGGGTTTCTTGGCTAGCTTCCTTAGGGACGACAACAACATAAGTGGCGCATATATATTACTAGGTTTAGTGCATGCCAACTATTGGACTAATTGCACTAAATCCCTTATACATATTATTAAATATTCACACTAAGCCCACAACGCTTAATGAATAGTTAATCTCGCCCAATCTCATTTTAATTTCATAAATCACCTTTTGTGTGTGACCCATTAGGCCTTTAACATGTTGGCAATAAATATCAATTAAGAATTTCCTATTTATATTTATAGATCATGAGCGGCATCTAGCAATGCATCATGACCACCCAAATGCCAAGAGAGTCATCAAGCTTCAACAAACCTTTTGTGTACAATATGTCTGTGTAATTCGATCCCTTTATCAAATATCTCGGGATAGGAAAGAGCATGGTTCAGTGTCTACTCTTAATCCCATTCCATATTAGATCTGTAGTTTTAATATTAACTCCTTAAGTATTGCCTTGGCCTAGGACTTCCATAAGTTAATATAAGCCAGATACAAGTGAGATATGTCCTCTCATATCACTTGGGTTGATGAATCCTCTCTGGACCACTTATTCATTTTTGTATGCTTCATGTCATACCTGATAACACCCTACCATAAGCATCCTTGTGATTGGGACCCATTCGTGATGAAATCTAAGTATGACAGTTCACATACAAGATGACCTGGTGCCACAAGTCAAAGGATTACTTACACTATTGACACATGAGAGTATTTTCCATAGACACTTGAATGAAATACCAAATGGAACTCTCATAGCGGGTCATGTTCAGTGAACTTGTTCAACTAACAAGCATCCATATGTTATCCCCAATTATCTCTATACTTTCAACCTATGAGACCGATTGCATGCATCAAGTGCATGAAGGCTTAATATATGCCAGTCTTTGAGCATTGTCAATGCCTTGTCTTGACAATACAATGACCAGGAACAATTTTAGAAACACGACATTGATGCATAAGGATCCTCATAATTGTAACTCCTTACAATTCCTTGCAATGCCTTTGTGTTTCATGGGCTTTATCTTCACAAGTTATTTATAACAATTATAACAATACTTATGGATAAAGAAATACCTCAATTATAATTAATAAACTATAATTGTGCAATACATGAATATATAAATAGTGTCTTACAAGCCCAACCAGATTGGCTTACAGGGCTTACACCAACAGCATCAACCTACAATCAGAAGGTTTTCTGCAAGCAAGCCTTCATTGGTGGAAATTATGCTCTCCTTAATACTACAACATCTATTCCTAATCCAGATTATTATGGGTCAGTATCTTAACTATTGTATTCTTCATCTTATCCTTATTTTTTCTGTAGCTATTAACATTTCATCTGCTTAATTTGTTGCAGTTTTTTCCAGTGCACTTCTATGGCACCTGCTTATGGGAAGTACTGTACTTGTAGTAACTCAGGATGCTTATCCAAATTTGCGTGTATATGCTCATTGTGCAAAGAAAAAGGTAAGCTAATATTGATAAAGTAATCATTTCCTTTTCGATATGTTTATGTTTTTCTTATTAAAAATTAATTGGACGATTTCTATTCTTTTTGTTGGTAGTATGGGATTTCTCTAATTTTGATCAATTTGTCAAAAGATAGCTCGTTCAATGTAACCCTTTCAAATAATGAAAGTCAACATACTATCAGGCGTAATTTAAAATCCACAGACGTCGTGAAGCCTAATTTTGAATTTCGTGGTTACCAAAATAGAGAAGAGTATCATTTGACTGCGTTAGATGGAAATATACAAAGTGATGTCGTCTCCAATGGTTATGACAGATTCATTGGATATTCCATCTATGGATCCAAAGCTTGTCAATGCTTCTACACCCATCTCTGTTGCAGCTCATTCCATAGTCTATGTAACTATCAGAGACTTTCATGCCCCAACCTATTCTTAAATTACATCATTTCCTTCTCTTTTTTATTAATATTTTTTAAACTTTTATAATTTGGCTAAAGTTTATCATTAATTTTTCTATTGTTACTACCATTATTAATTATATATGCATTTATAAATTTTAGTTTCGTTTTAATTGTTTCCTTTTTGAATTTATTTCTTTCTATATTTTCCATAAAACAAAAAAGGTTCATATGACAAGAATGAGTTATTACTATATTTGTTTCGGATTCGACTCCTTTCCATTATATTTCCATCTATTACTTTTTAATACATCTTTAATCAACACTTTCAAGTGCAATTTTCATAATTAATGAATGCGTTCTACACATTTGAATGATAATAATGAATGTATTAAAAATGTAATAAAAATAATGAAATGGATCTAGAAAAGCTTTCTTTTGAGGTGATGATATACCCAAAAAAAAATGTAATTTTAACAAACCAAGATTCTTCTCAAACCTTTGGGAGAAAAAAAAACCTTCTTAAAGATGTTTAAGAAATAATATAATATAATATATAAAGTTTTCCTTAAAAAAAGAATATAATATTTAAATCTTACAATTGAAAACCAAAAGAATGGAGAGAAAAAATAGGTTTCTTAACTGATTGCAGCTTAAGAATATCCAAACCAACCTTTGTATGCAAAACATATGACCAAAGCTTGCTTGCTCGTCTTTGCCAACCTCGTGCCACTGTCCACCAACTCATTACTTAAAAAGTTGAGATTTATTTCAGGAAAGTTATCTGAAACAGTGGAGAATTTGATGAAGCAGATAAAGTAAATTCTATTTTCCTTTTTGATAGAGAAAATTGGAATTTCATTAAGCAGTAGCATATTACATAGGTAATTCTATTATCTGGGGCAACATAAAAACATAAACATGAAATTGGAATACAGGGCATTGCACTAATCTTGTATAGAACTTAATCCATAAAGAAATGCAAAAAGATAAGAACAATTTATCTGTGTAAATAAACTTGTGCAAGAGAAAATTAAAAATATATATGCTCGACAAATTTTCTTTCACTGTGTAGAAGTTGTTGATGCCTTTAGGGATCTGTTGCCATTTGACTGATCACTTCTACCAAGGAAATATTTTTCGGTGTCGGACAAGGAAAAACGGAAGAGTTTAGCTGTCATGCCTCACCATTCCACGTCATGAGGTGTTGTCCGCTTCGGCTCTAAAGAGCCTCACGGTTTTGTCCACAAAAGACGCCTCACTAGTGGAAGGTGTGCCACCCCTTATAAGTCCAGGTCCCTCACCCGTCTCCTGTCAATGTAGGATTTGCCTAGGGGCATTTCACTCACCCCTTACGGGACTCAGGGTCCTCGCTGAGGTTTGCCCTACCACCGACCAACGAGCATGTGGAGGTGGCTCTGGTACTATCTGTCATGGCCCTACCATTCCACATCAAAAGGTATTATCTGCTTCGGCTGTGCAGAGCCTCAAGGTTTTGACCATAAAAGGCGCCTCACTAGTGGAAGGTGTGCCACCTCTTATAAGGCTAGGTCCCTCACCCGTCTCTTGTCGATGCAACATTTGTCTAGGAGCATTTCACTAGCAGTAATAGAAACCAAATGATACCACCAGAAAAAAAAACTCATTCTTTCAAAGAAGGTAATGGTAACAATGAAACTTGCTATCCAATTTTTCAATCCCATCTTGATAAAGAAAAAATTTGAACATTAAAACACTTTAAACTTAATCCTTCTTCGTACCAAAAAGTACATTCCTCATGCATCATCATTTTAGAGAGAGAGAGACATAAAAGTTGAAGCAACAAAACCATACTTTAATTTTAGGTCATGAATAGGAGAGAATCCAAAACTGGTTTCAAAAACAATTTTTTGGCAAAATGATAGATTGGAATCATAATTCAAACCATAACACAGAGCAAATAGTTGCAGCTGTTGCATATGTCATCAACTCGATTGCAGAACCAAGCATCCGAGATCAGAAAAACACCAGTAGGTTTTGAACCCTCTTTGATCAAGGAGAAGAGCAGAAAGAAAGATATGACATTTTCAATATTAAAACCCAGCACTGTATCTGAACAACTCTCAGGTAAAAATGTAAAGCATGAGAAATAGAATCCATATATCCATGTAACAGAGTATTATGAATTTCTACATGTTGCCGCTGCTTAACAATAAAAAATTAACAGCTGAAAGTTCGGCAAAAAAGTTCAAAAAAAGCAGAGAGCAACGTGCCAGTAATTGATGGCACAGATGAAAAGGAAACTAGATATCCTGAGTTTCACTCTTAAAAATGCCTGAAATTAATTTAAAATATATAATGTTTTTTAAATACTGAATAAATGAATTAATTACAAAGTTTTTTTTGTCGACAAGTGTTCTTAGGAAATATATATATATATATGAGTTTATGAAAATTTAAGTAAACAATTTTAGTATTTTGATAAAAGTAAATAGCTCTTCTTTATTTATATTTTTTGTAATTTTGCAAAGTTGTTAATGTGATTAAATTATTAAAAAACTCTTAATATTTACTAAGAGTTTCTATTTTTTCAAGATTGTTGATGAGATTAAATTATTGCATTATATAACTTCCGCAAACCTCCTTTATTTTCAATAATTATTTGTTAAGAAAAAAATTATATAAGTCCCAAAGCAAAACGTGTCACTATCCTAGAATATAGTAATAGTATAGATATATCATTTCTTATTTTTATTAAGCTGAATTTAAAGATTTTAAAATTACAGTTCTCTTTGTAACAAAAACTACATTCCTCCTCCATCAATATTTTAAAGAATAAGGCATAAAAGTTGAAATAACAATAACATGGCTTAATTTTCGATTTTACTGAATAGATAACCCAAAACTGGTTTCGAAACCAACTTTTCTGGCCAAATGATGAGTTGGAATCATGATTCCAGCCATAAATCAAAATCAAAGGCAGAAGTTATAGTTGCAGCATTATCACTTTCAAACTACACGATAATGAGGTCTTTTTATGATCAAAGATAATTACTTGTTATATATTCTAATCTCTTTTTAACAGACTTCTAACATATCTATATATACATGATTAATAAAATTTCATTAGCATCAATTCTTCATTCTCTTTTCTAATATTTAGATTCTTTGAATATGGATTTCAAAGGCATATTTTGTTCTATAATCCTTCTTTCATGGATGTCGCTCTCATTTGCGCAAAATATAAATGTTGTGATTCAAGGAGCAACTTCAATTGCTAAAACGGATGATAACTTCGTATGTGCTACATTGGATTGGTGGCCTACTGAAAAATGCAACTACAATCAGTGTCCTTGGGGAAAAGCTGGACTTTTAAATTTGGTAATTAATTTTTTATTTTTATATATTAAAGTATATATAAACTATGTATTTTACATAAAATTTGACTTTTTTTGGACATTATGTTGTTTGTAGGATTTGAAAATGAAGACTTTGGTAAATGCAATAAAAGGTGAGTTTTAAAGTATCCTAATAAAGGTGCCTTTTAGTTTTTTTATACAAATAAGATCGCAATCTGATATTGGAAAGAAAGAAGAAAAAAAAAAGGTTACAGATGATGGGATTCGAAGCCTAGACTTACTAAAAGTCACCTCTTAAAAGTGGTTATATGAACCAGTTGGTCTAAACCCAGGTTCAAAGTTGGGGAGAATGATTTTAGACTAATTGTGGTAAATTACTTTCAGCATTCAATCCTTTGAGAATCAAAGTTGGTGGTTCATTGCAAGATCAACTAGTGTATAATGTAGGAAGAGTTAAGAATTGCCCCCCTTTCAAGAAAATAGCAGAGAGTTTATTTGGATTCTCTGAAGGGTGCCTTTCAATGGAAAGATGGGACCAACTGAATAACTTGTTCAATCAAACTGGGTGCGTATATCTATTTACTCTCATTAAAGACTCTAATCTTTGGCATTTTTTTTTTTCTTTTCATATCATTAACAATGATCCCTACTAATCTCAAATTTTGAAGAGCAAAGGTTACATTTGGGTTGAATGCTCTTATTGGAAGAAAAGAGTCAAAAATTGAGAAGGGTCTTTGGATTGGTGATTGGCAATCACAAAATGCAAGGGATTTCATGAAATACACTATTTCCAAAGGATACAAAATTGATTCATATGAATTTGGTAACTAAAATTATTGTTTGAAGCTTTATATAAGATTGACTTTCGTTATATTTTAGGTTCACATTTTGATCAATATATCTTGTCAGGAAATGAACTCTGCAGAGCTATGATAGGTGCAAGGGTTGAGGCTGAACAATATGGAAAAGATGTTATAGTACTTAAGAATCTAGTAAAAGAATTGCACCCAGATCCCAAAACTCAACCAAAGGTTTTAGGTCCTGGTGGCTTTTATGATGAGAAATGGTTTAATACCTTCCTAGAAGTTTCAGGACAAGAAGTTGTTGATGGAATCACACACCATATCTACAATCTCGGACCTGGTATCTATATATGCCTCAATTCAATGTTTATCGAGAAACTTTTATGTGATTACTTATTAATAGTATAGGTTGTTTCTTAATTTGAATGATGCATATGCAGGTGATGATCCAAACTTGATTACCAAGATTCAAGATCCATTTTACTTGAATCAAGTTGCTCAGACCTATAAAGATGTTTCGAATGCCGTCAACAAGTTTGGACCACGGTCAGGAGCGTGGGTTTCTGAATCAGGTGGAGCTTTTAATAGTGGTGGCAAAGATGTGTCTCATACTTTCGCTAATGGCTTTTGGTAATTTTTTTTTTTTTTCATTTCCCTCTGCCACTAAATTTATCTATGCATAGTAAAAATAGATGACTAAACTTTTCACTCTAAACAGGTATTTAGACCAACTGGGGATGGCAGCAACCTACAATCAGAAGGTTTTTTGCAGGCAAGCTTTCATTGGTGGAAATTATGCGCTCCTTAATACTACAACATCTATTCCCAATCCAGATTATTATGGGTCAGTATCTTAACTATAGTATTATTCATCTAATCCTTATTTTTCTATAGCTATTAACATTTCATCTGCTTAATTTGTTGCATTTTTTCCAGTGCACTTCTATGGCACCGGCTTATGGGAAGTACTGTACTTGCTGTAACTCAGGATGCTAATCCAAATTTGCGTGTATATGCTCATTGTGCAAAGAAAAAGGTAAGCTAATATTGATAAAGTAATCATTTCCTTTTTGATATGTTTATGGTTTTCTTATTAAAAATTATTTGGATCATTTCTATTCTTTTTGTTGGCAGCCTGGGATTTCTCTAATTTTGATCAATTTGTCAAAAGATAGCTCATTCAATGTAACCCTTTCAAATTATGAAAGTCAGCAGACTATCAGGCATAATTTAAAATCCACAGACGTCGTGAAGCCTAATTTTGAATTTCGTGGTTACCAAAATAGAGAAGAGTATCATTTGACTGCTTTAGATGGAGATATACAAGGTGATATCGTGTTGGTAAATGAAGTTCCAATGGCT
Source organism: Fremontodendron californicum (assembly GCA_030761205.1). Lineage (NCBI taxonomy): Eukaryota > Viridiplantae > Streptophyta > Magnoliopsida > Malvales > Malvaceae > Fremontodendron > Fremontodendron californicum. Next base: position 27,923,123 of record JAULJL010000013.1, read on the forward strand.
ATGACAGATTCTTTGGATATTCCATCGATGGATCCAAAGCTTGTCAATGCTTCTACACCCATCTCTGTTGCAGCTCATTCCATAGTCTATGTAACTATCAGAGACTTTCATGCCCCAGCCTGTTCTTAAATTACATCATTTCCTTCTCTTATTTATTAATATTTTTAAACTTTTATAATTTGGTTAAAGTTTATTATTTATTTTTCTATTGTTAGTACCATTATTAATTATATATGCATTTTTCTTTTTAATTGTTTCCTTTCTGAATTCATTTCTTTCTATATTTTCCATAAATAAAAAAATAAAAATAAAAAAAAGGCTCATCGGACAAGAACGAGTTATTACTATATTTGTTTCGGATTCGACTCCTTTCCATTATATTTTCGTCTATTATTTTTTAATACATCTTTAATCACCACTGGCAAGTGCAATTTTCGTAATTAATTAATGCATTCTACACATTTGAATGATAATAATGTATGTATTAAAAAGGTAATAAAAATAATGGATTGGGGCTAGAAAAGCTTTCTTTTGAGGTGATAATATACCAACAAAAAAATAAATAAATAAAACATAATTTGAAAAAGAAGAAAAAAAGATTCTTCTCAAACCTTTGGAGAAAAAGAAAATCTTCTTAAAGATGTTTAAGAAATCAAATAATATAATATATATAAAGTTTTCCTTAAAAATATAATATAAAATATAAATCTTACAATTGAAAACCAAAAGAATGGAGAGAAAAAATAGGTTTCTTAACCGACTGCAGCTGAAGAATATCCAAACCAACCTTTGTATGCAAAGCATATGACCAAAGCTTGCTTGCTTGTCTTTGCCAACCTCGTGCCACTGTCCATAATTCATTGTTAAAAAGTTGAGACTTCGTTCAAGAGAAAACAGTGGAGAATTTGATGAAGCAGATAAAGTCAAATTCTATTTTCCTTTATGATAGAGAAAATTGGAATTTCATTAAGCAATAGCAGACTACATAGGTAATTCTATTATCTGGGGCAACATAAAAAAATAAATATGAAATTGGAATACAGGGCATTGCACTAATCTTGTATAGAACTTAATCCATACAGAAATGCAGAAAAATAAGAACAATTTATCTGTGTAAATAAACTTCTGCAAGATAAAATTAAATATATATTCTCGGCAAATTTTCTTTCATTATGTAGAAAGTGTTGATGTCCTTAGGGATCTGCTGCCATTTAACTGATCACTTCTACCAAGGGAATATTTTCCGATGCCAGAAAAGCAAAAACGGAGCAATCTAGCAGTAGTAGGAACCAAAAGATACCACCACAAAAAAAACTCACTCTTTCAAAAGAGGTAATAGTAACAATAAAGCTTACTCCCCAATTTTTCAATCTCATCTTGATAAAGAAATAAACTGAACATTAAAAAACTTTAAACTTAATCCTTCTTCGTACCAAAAAGTACATTCCTCTTGCCTCATCATTTTAGAGAGAAAGGCAAAAAAGTTGAAGCAACAATAACAAACTTTAATTTTGGGTTTTGAGTTGAAGAGAACCCAGAACTGGTTTCAAAAATAATTTTCTCGCAAAATGATGGGTTGGAATCATGATTCAAACCATAACACAGAGCAAGTAGTTGCAGCTGTTGCATATGTCATCAACTCGATTGCAGAACCAAGCATCCGAGATCAGAAAAACACCACTGGGTTTTGAACCCTTTTTGATCTAGGAGAAGAGCATAATGAAAGATATGACATTTTCAATATTGAAACCCGACATTGTATCTGAACAACTCACAACTCTCAGGTAAAGATGTAAAGCATGAGAAATAGAATCTAAATATCCATGTAACAGAGTATTATGAATTTCTACTTGTTGCCGCTGCTTAACAATAAAAAAATAACAGCTGAAGGTTCTGCAAAAAGTTCAGAAAGTGCAAAGAGCAACGTGCCAATAATTGATGGCACAGATGAAAAGGAAACAAGATATCCTGAGTTTCACTCTTAAAAATACCTGAAAATTAATCAAAAATATATAATCTTTTTTAAATACTGAATAAATGAAACTTAATTACAAAGTTTCTTTTGTCGACAAGTATTCTTAGGAAATATATATATATATATATATATATATATATAGAGAGAGAGAGAGAGAGAGAGAGAGGAGTTTATGAAAATTTAAGTAAACAATTTTAGCATTTTGATAAAAGTAAATAGCTCTTCTTTATTTATATTTTTTGTAATTTTGCAAAGTTGTTAATGTGATTAAATTATTAAAAAACTCTTAATATTTACTAAGACTTTCTATTTTTTCAAGATTGTTGATGAGATTAAATTATTGCATTATATAACTTCCGCAAACCTCCTTTATTTTCAATAATTATTTGTTAAGAAAAAAATTATATAAGTCCCAAAGCAAAACGTGTCACTATCCTAGAATATAGTAATAGTATAGATATATCATTTCTTATTTTTATTAAGCTGAATTTAAAGATTTTAAAATTACAGTTCTCTTTGTAACAAAAACTACATTCCTCCTCCATCAATATTTTAAAGAATAAGGCATAAAAGTTGAAATAACAATAACATGCCTTAATTTTCGATTTTACTGAATAGATAACCCAAAACTGGTTTCGAAACCAACTTTTCTGGCCAAATGATGAGTTGGAATCATGATTCCAGCCATAAATCAAAATCAAAGGCAGAAGTTATAGTTGCAGCATTATCACTTTCAAACTACACGATAATGAGGTCTTTTTATGATCAAAGATAATTACTTGTTATATATTCTAATCTCTTTTTAACAGACTTCTAACATATCTATATATACATGATTAATAAAATTTCATTAGCATCAATTCTTCATTCTCTTTTCTAATATTTAGATTCTTTGAATATGGATTTCAAAGGCATATTTTGTTCTATAATCCTTCTTTCATGGATGTCGCTCTCATTTGCGCAAAATATAAATCTTGTGATTCAAGGAGCAACTTCAATTGCTAAAACGGATGATAACTTCGTATGTGCTACATTGGATTGGTGGCCTACTGAAAAATGCAACTACAATCAGTGTCCTTGGGGAAAAGCTGGACTTTTAAATTTGGTAATTAATTTTTTATTTTTATATATTAAAGTATATATAAACTATGTATTTTACATAAAATTTGACTTTTTTTGGACATTATGTTGTTTGTAGGATTTGAAAATGAAGACTTTGGTAAATGCAATAAAAGGTGAGTTTTAAAGTATCCTAATAAATGTGCCTTTTAGTTTTTTTATACAAATGAGATCACAATCTGATATTAGAAAGAAAGAAAAAAAAAAAGGTTACAGATGATAGGATTCGAAGCCTAGACTTACTAAAAGTCACCTCTTAAAAGTGGTTATATGAACCAGTTGGTCTAAACCCAGGTTCAAAGTTGGGGAGAATGATTTTAGACTAATTGTGGTAAATTACTTTCAGCATTCAATCCTTTGAGAATCAAAGTTGGTGGTTCATTGCAAGATCAACTAGTGTATAATGTAGGAAGAGTTAAGAATTGCCCCCCTTTCAAGAAAATAGCAGAGAGTTTATTTGGATTCTCTGAAGGGTGCCTTTCAATGGAAAGATGGGACCAACTGAATAACTTGTTCAATCAAACTGGGTGCGTATATCTATTTACTCTCATTAAAGACTTTAATCTTTGGCATTTTTTTTTTTTTCATATCATTAACAATGATCCCTACTAATCTCAAATTTTGAAGAGCAAAGGTTACATTTGGGTTGAATGCTCTTATTGGAAGAAAAGAGTCAAAAATTGAGAAGGGTCTTTGGATTGGTGATTGGCAATCACAAAATGCAAGGGATTTCATGAAATACACTATTTCCAAAGGATACAAAATTGATTCATATGAATTTGGTAACTAAAATTATTGTCTGAAGCTTTATATAAGATTGACTTTCATTATATTTTAGGTTCACATTTTGATCAATATATCTTGTCAGGAAATGAACTCTGCAGAGCTATGATAGGTGCAAGGGTTGAGGCTGAACAATATGGAAAAGATGTTATAGTACTTAAGAATCTAGTAAAAGAATTGCACCCAGATCCCAAAACTCAACCAAAGGTTTTAGGTCCTGGTGGCTTTTATGATGAGAAATGGTTTAATACCTTCCTAGAAGTTTCAGGACAAGAAGTTGTTGATGGAATCACACACCATATCTACAATCTCGGACCTGGTATCTATATATGCCTCAATTCAATGTTTACCGAGAAACTTTTATGTGATTACTTATTAATAGTATAGGTTGTTTCATAATTTGAATGATGTATATGCAGGTGATGATCCAAACTTGATTACCAAGATTCAAGATCCATTTTACTTGAATAAAGTTGCTCAGACCTATAAAGATGTTTCGAATGCCGTCAACAAGTTTGGACCACAGTCAGGAGCGTGGGTTTCTGAATCAGGTGGAGCTTTTAATAGTGGTGGCAAAGATGTGTCTCATACTTTCGCTAATGGCTTTTGGTAATTTTTTTTTTTTTCATTTCCCTCTGCCACTAAATTTATCTATGCATAGTAAAATAGATGACTAAACTTTTCACTCTAAACAGGTATTTAGACCAACTGGGGATGGCAGCAACCTACAATCAGAAGGTTTTTTGCAGGCAAGCTTTCATTGGTGGAAATTATGCGCTCCTTAATACTACAACATCTATTCCCAATCCAGATTATTATGGGTCAGTATCTTAACTATAGTATTATTCATCTAATCCTTATTTTTCTATAGCTATTAACATTTCATCTGCTTAATTTGTTGCATTTTTTCCAGTGCACTTCTATGGCACCGGCTTATGGGAAGTACTGTACTTGCTGTAACTCAGGATGCTAATCCAAATTTGCGTGTATATGCTCATTGTGCAAAGAAAAAGGTAAGCTAATATTGATAAAGTAATCATTTCCTTTTTGATATGTTTATGGTTTTCTTATTAAAAATTATTTGGATCATTTCTATTCTTTTTGTTGGCAGCCTGGGATTTCTCTAATTTTGATCAATTTGTCAAAAGATAGCTCATTCAATGTAACCCTTTCAAATTATGAAAGTCAGCAGACTATCAGGCATAATTTAAAATCCACAGACGTCGTGAAGCCTAATTTTGAATTTCGTGGTTACCAAAATAGAGAAGAGTATCATTTGACTGCTTTAGATGGAGATATACAAGGTGATATCGTCTTGGTGAATGAAGTTCCAATGGCTATGACAGATTCTTTGGATATTCCATCGATGGATCCAAAGCTTGTCAATGCTTCTACACCCATCTCTGTTGCAGCTCATTCCATAGTCTATGTAACTATCAGAGACTTTCATGCCCCAGCCTGTTCTTAAATTACATCATTTCCTTCTCTTATTTATTAATATTTTTAAACTTTTATAATTTGGTTAAAGTTTATTATTTATTTTTCTATTGTTAGTACCATTATTAATTATATATGCATTTTTCTTTTTAATTGTTTCCTTTCTGAATTCATTTCTTTCTATATTTTCCATAAATAAATAAAAAAAGGTTCATCGGACAAGAACGAGTTATTACTATATTTGTTTCGGATTCGACTCCTTTCCATTATATTTTTTTCTATTACTTTTTAATAGATCTTTAATCACCACTCGCAAGTGCAATTTTCATAATTAATGAATGCATTCTACACATTTGAATGATAATAATGAATGTATTAAAAAGGTAATAAGAATAATGGATTGGGGCTAGAAAAGCTTTCTTTTGAGGTGATAATATACCAACAAAAAAATATATATATATAATTTGAAAAAAACAAGATTCTTCTCAAACCTTTGGAGAGAAAAAGAAAGAAAAAAAACCTTCTTAAAGACGTTTAAGAAATCAAATAATATAATATATAAAGTTTTCCTTAAAAAAATAATATAAAATATAAATCTTACAATTGAAAACCAAAAGAATGGAGAGAAAAAATAGGTTTCTTAACTGACTGCAGCTTAAGAATATCCAAACCAACCTTGCTTGCTCGTCTTTGCCAACCTCGTGCCACTGTCCAATTCATTGCTTACAAAGTTTGTAAGCTGAAACAGTGGAGAATTTGATGAAGCAGATAAGGTAAAATTCTATTTTCCTTTTTGATAGAGAAAATTGGAATTTCATTAAGCAGTAGCAGATTACATAGATGATTCTATTATCTGGGGCAACATAAAAAAGTAAATATGAAATTGGAATACAGGGCATTGCACTAATTTTGTATAGAACTTAATCCATAAAGAAATGCAGAAAAATAGGAACAATTTATCTGTGTAAATAAACTTGTGCAATAGAAAATTAAAATATATATATATATATATGCTCGACAAATTTTCTTTCATTGTGTAGCCTTAGGGATCGGCTATATATATAGAAAATTAAAATATATATGATGTCCTTAGGGATCGGCTGCAATTTGACTGATCACTTCTACCAAGGGAATATTTTCCGGTGCCGGACAAGGAAAAACGGAAGAGTCTAGCAGTAGTAGAAACCAAACGATACCAATTTATCGTTTTCTCGTATTTTGATTGTGAAGGAATTTGAATACTCTCATAAGAATGACAGTAATCCAAAATTTAGTTGCTGCAGAAGTATGAACGAAAATCAAATCTTTCGTGGAAATTCACATATAGCACAAGTAACTATACAAAGAAAATTATAAACCTAAAAGTCAAAAAAAATGGACAAGAGCAAAGAAGCTTATTAAATTGTCCAAACTTACAACCATCTCAACACCTCCTACCATCACTATAATAACAAGAAAGTATTACCTTAGAACTGCAAAATCTAAAAGGATTAAAAGTGTGCTGAGAATTTGAAACCTCAGTTAACTGTATCTTACTAAGGCTTTTCGATTGTGCAAATTACAAAATAAATTTGTCACCAAATGATAAACTAATATTGGGAGCCCTCCATACAGAATTTGACCACAATGTTTCTATGATAAACTTTTCTTTTTGAAAGAAAAGATCTCCACATGATGAACAAGAATAAAATGATGACTAACACTGCAACCCAAGGCCAAGCTATAACTATTACTCACCTCTAGATCACATAGTCAACTTTCTACAAGATAAAAGAATAGGCCTAATCTATAAGGTTAATACAGCAAGGGTTACTAAATTCTCCCATAGTCGTCTTCCTATCTCAGGCTAACTAAATGCACTGGTGGAATAATTTTATCAGATCAAATTTGTATCTTTTTCCATAAAAAGCACCAAGCATCTACTCTGATTTTCAAGGAAACAATAATGGAACCGACGCTTGGCCTATTTGTTGCTGAGCAATACCAACTGTAGCCAGGATAGGAAAATCTCTAAGAATTCTTAAGAACAAGAATTTTCTATAGACCTCTTAAAAAAAAAGTTCATCACTAAATACCAGGCCAGGATCCAATGCAGAAAACTCCCTTCCACCCCTCTTTTATCCTCTGTCAGCAATCTCATCCTCATACCTTACACAATTGCCAAAAATCTATCCCTTCACTCTATAAGGCAGAAAAGCACCTTCATGTTACCACTAGACATTAAATACTCAATGAATGGAACATGCGGACGATAATAATAATTAGAGAGCTGAACCATTTCGATTTTTCATAAGGTGCAAGTATTATATATGAGCTCAAGTAAAAAGCCGGGACACTTCTCCCCCTTTTCCTTTGAAGTCGCCATCAAATTGAAAACTAAACCAAAAACAAGGCCATTTGTACATTCTGGTATAGTTAAAAATCCGTTAAAATATAATAGGAAGTAAAGCCATAGACCACAATGACAAAAGCTGCAATGAGTCATAGTAATTCTCAAATCTCAAGGGCTAGAAAATTAAGCAACTGGCAAAACCATTTACCTGACCTCTGAATCAAGCTTTGAAACAATATAAACTAGCAAAAATAGAGAAATATCTTATATCAAATTGCAGAAAATTTATGACATAGAGAAAGAGAGGAAACAACCACCACAATTAACTGCACATTATATTCTTTTGGGAACTCAAGCTTGTACAACAGGTATGCAGCCACTTCAATGGCCTCTAATTCAATGACACAACCACAATTGCAAAAACAAGCATTGGAGAACGGAGACTTTTGGAGAACAATACATTAATCTAAAAGCTTCAGGATACTAAAAACTCCAGTTACCAGCAATGGAGTTACTAAATGCCAATTAAAAGCAGTGGAACGAGCATTGGAAGAAGGATAATGCCGGATTACACCATCAGATGAATTCATTTGGAGATTGTGGGAACCACATATCTCTCAGACCTTTGAAGTGATAAAACATCATCTCATGAGGTTATTTCTCTTACCAGCCTATCCAACATAGGGAATACAAAGTATAGTACCAAGAAAGATGGGACGGCAAAAACAACTGTCACCAGCAAATAAAGTAACAAAATAGCAGCACTCCCTGGTATCACAAAGAAGATAATCAGAAGGAATATGATGACCAATGGGAACTTGGATGTAAAGTGAATGAAGAAATCCAACGATTTATGAAGTGAGAAATGATGCCTCTCCACATTATTTCTACCACCATTATCTCGAGACCTAATTTGTTCAGAACGATGAGCATACGACCCTCTCCTAACGACACCATTAATAGCTTGATTTCCATGCGTTAGAGGTTGATTGTCCCCAGATGAAGTTCTCCTGACAACACCATACCTATCCCCGTTTAAGCTCTCGATCATCCATAAAAGGAAGAAATTCTTGCGAGGGAACTTGAGGTTCCCCTTATAAACAAGCCGGAGCGATAGCAAGTGGCACCATGGGCAAGAAATGAACAAAGGGATCTTGATTTGCTGCTGAGTGGTAAGATTCAAAACAGCAGGTTGAAGACCCAAGATACAATTTTGGCAAAGGGTATGACCACACCACAAGACATAAGGCACATTCTCAACAATGTTGAAAGATTCCCAACAAATCGGACATTCCAATCCTTCGTCTCTACTACCATTTGAGCATACATCATCGTCTGAACACTCGGAACAAGCTCGACTCGCCTCTTTTGAACTCTTTAACCCAAGGTTTGCAATGGCATTAGAAGCAAAACTCCACATCCTGACAAAACAATAAAAAAAAAATTAACAATAATAATAACAACAAAGAACTGCTGCAACTAACTCTTAACTACTTAGATCGGAAAATTAGGGGCATTGTTCAATCAGCAATAACTGTACCGAACCTGAAAAAACAAAACAAAAAAATCGGAGGAAGGAAGACAATCTTTCAAATTTTTAGCATAATTATGCAATAATTATATTCATAAAATACGAATTAATCTCAGGAAATGTAACAAAAATAATTTTTTTTTAAAAAGAGAGAGAGAGATCGGAATCTGGAAAACAATGAGAAGCAGATGAAAAGAACAGAAGTGGAAATTATAGAAACATGGAAAAATGAATTTAGAGACTCAAAGGGTGAAAAAAAGGAAGAAAATTTACCTAGAAAGTTGGCTGGATTTGAATAGAAAGGGATCGTTGGAAGCAGAGAAGAGATCCAAAGAGAAAGAAAATAAGGGATTTTGGCTTTTCTTTTTCTCTCTGCCTTCCTCTCTCTCTCTCTCTCTCTGTCTTCCTCGAGGGATTTACCTCATAGTCTGGTATAAATAAAAACCACAACTAACTAACCTGGATTCAGCGTAAACCACATAAAACGCTGTCGTATACCTAACCCCATAAACCGAATAACTGATTTTTTTTTTTTTGGTTACTTCCTCTCGAATCAAACGGTATAATTAAATTGAAGTGGCCTTTATTTGCACCACCTTGGAGGATAGTATTTAACAAGAAAAGGTATTTTCATATGCAATTATAAATCCATATTGATCATTTTTTTACTATAAGACCTAGATTTATGCACATGTGAGTATTTCACCTGCAAAATTTTTTTATTATAATCTTGCAATTATTCAATTATAACACAAAATTATGTAGGATCCATCATTTAAAAGCATGAGTTTCACATAATATTTTCATGAATTGTACGCAATTCAAAATTATGAGTGGTTAATTACACTGTAATAATTGTAAGTGATATGCTCTCTATACACACCCACTATATGGGTGAAAGAAAAAATATCATGTGAAAAATATTTTCAAAAAAACCTATGTATGTATGCGTAGTTTGTATGTGAAGATAATTTTTTTTTTAAGTAATTTTAAGGAAAATATTAGTAAACTTCTTCAAAATAAAAAGATATTAATATTTTTATTATATTATTTGATATAATAATTTATTTAATTTTTTTTATCTTTTTAATTGAGTTGATGTCAATTGATTCGTGACACCAACTTAATCAACCACATTATATATAGTATTAATATAAATATATAATATAGATTAATTAAATTAAATCTCAATATCAATATCAAATAATAAAATAAAGATATTTATGTCTTTTGATTTTTATTTAATAATTTAAAAAATAAAATTGAATTAGGAAATGAAAATATTTATAATTTGAAAACGATGCCGCATCGGAAGATCTAATTTGAGCAAAACGTATATATTCATATATTGTGTTTGAGTTGTATCCTACGTCAAAGGGGCAGCATGGGTTTTGGTGGAGTTCGCGGAGGCAGAGGTGAGTAAAGCCCTAATCTTAATGTTTTTTTTTTCTTTCCTTCTTTGGGTTGTTGATGTTATCCTAGAATTGTTTTAACCCATTAGCATCAATACTTTTTTATATATATATGGATTTGAAGAAATTTTGATTTATTTTTCTTGGGTAAAACTTAAACCAAACGGAAGCAATTTTGTTCCAACCTATTCCCAGACTCAGAATCCAGATACATGGATGACAAGAGTACCAGGAAAAGCAGAGGCTTTTTTGGGGGGGAAGCCTTCCCATCTGCATTGGAGCGACCTATGACTAGACTGTCTTAGCTTATTGATGAATCAACCTATGTGTTATAAGATTAATGAACACAAATTCACCCGCACAACTCTCCTTGATGAATCAAACCACTCAAATACCAAACCCAAAAAGATTATTGAATGGGGAAGCAATTAGTGGGGATAAAAGTATTGTTTTCCCTTACTTAATATATTGTCTTAATTGAACACCGTAGACTTGTGGACTATTGATTACAAAACATAAGCTTTACCCTCATTCTTTCATTTGGATGATAGATGCCCTTATCATGCAGGAGGGTTTCATTCAACTTCTCATTCAGATGGTAAATCGTGTGCAAGTAGTAAGTGGGATTCTCATAACTTATGCTGTTTTGCTGAAAAGCAGATTTTCTTTTCCCTTCTTTGAAACTATATTCTTCTGGTGTGTATATATGAGATGTGGAGGATGGTTGACTCAGTCAAGATATTTCTTTAACTAGAAAAATGAAATGCTAGTATTGTATATATGCCCATTTTCTCTTACTTCATTTAGTTAATACAAAGGAATAACTTGTTTTTAACATATAATTAGTTTCAGTCTTTTACAAGCTCTAAACTTCTAGCCAATCAGTCTTGTAAAGCTATGAGCTTAGGGGATGTAAGCCCTAATTGCAAAATGCAGTCATTATTTTATCTACTTTCGTTTCTGATTTGCCTCACTATGTTTTTGAGAGTAAAATGGCATTGGGTTTTTTAATTAATAGTTAATCCTCTTCCATAACTCTATTACAATTCTGTCTCCCTTTTTTTTTTTGTATACCCTGCAATAGGTGATGACCTAGTAACGAAAGCTGTAGTCACCAGTTCAGCAAGGTCGTCTTCGTGGGTACCAAGTTCAGCAGATCCGACAAAACCAGACAAGAGGGATTGCAGGTCACTTGTATCTTACTTTGAAAAGGTAAGGTTGCTCTCAAGTAAAATATGGTCAATAGGCTGTTGGCCACCAAGAACTTGCAGAAGTTGTTTGTTAACTAATCTCTTGTCAAAAGTGAAAATTTAGTTATGCAGTATTGTTTAATTTGGCTTATAGGAAAGAAAGAAAACAGTGAAGTTCGTCTTTGCTGGTTTTTCTAAACCAAATTAAATTTGGGGCCTTGGGGGTGTATAATGAACAAGTTTGTAATCTTGAGGTTACCATATTAACTTTTTTGTCAATGGTCTATTGCTGTGAAGGAGAATGGGTGTTCTAGCAAATAAAAAGTTTTTATTCTCTGTATTTTCTTTAGATGAAATGGCATTTATAGTTAATAATTTTTTTCCAATTATATTATGTAGTATGTAGCCATGGAGTGATTGTTATGGTTATTGTTTGCTTAGCGGACACTGAAGTTTGTCAGAACTTCTTTAATCATTGAGCTGACTATTTTTTGGTATACAAAGCAGTGCAAATTTTTTTCAAGGGAAATGGGAGGGATTGATAATCCAGTTTGCCAGTCTTACCTACAAGATCTTGAAAAATATTGTGGTATGGTATTTTAATTTGTTATTGGATCCTACTTCCTATGGTTTTCTTCTTGAAGGTTGTTATTAATTTAAGTTGTATATGATATTTAAGGTCCCATGGAATTTCTTTTTGCTTTATTCAATTAAATAATAAATATTAGTGAACTTGTACGAGTGTGGGATGTCGAATATTTCTTATAATAATTTATTTAGTGTTTGGCAAGTTATTACTGTCCCAAGTACGTATCGGCAGGCCCTATGGTATGAATTTCTTAGCTTGTTTATGCTGGCCCTGTTGATGATATATATAAGGAAATACCTATTCTCCTGATTCGTTGTGTGACCTTGTTAATGTCATTGATTTTGATGAACTATAGCAATCAACCAAATCAATTGTAAAGATATATAAGATGAGGTTTGGAGCTGCAAGCACCAATTTCTGAATGTGTGCACATATGTGTGTTAGTGTGTATTATTTCCATATTTTCAGGAATGACAGGGCATTTTGCTGTTTTGTTTTGCAATATACTAATGTTGTATAAATTTGCATCTTTGTATTTATAATGCGATCTCACTATTTTTGCATATTTTTTGAACAGCTAAATATAAACCATATTGGAATGATTGGTGGACAAATGACTTGAAGAAAGATCATTTGTGAAAGTAGCTTAAAAACGTATAATTATGTAAGTCACTCTCAACTAATGTGTTCTTTATATGCTATTGCACGTTCAAAACTTGTATAAGTTGTTTGTTTTTCAATCTCTGGTTGAAAGCTGAATGTTAGGTATATGCATACATAGTTTGGCCCCATATAAATTTATGCTTTTCATTCTTTAATTTAAAAGAAGACACTTGATTGAATTTTAACTGCAAATGGATGTTTATTTTTATTGATAGTAGGATTTTATTTATTGGATGGGATGCATCATGTCATGCATGTTTTCGAAAAGTTATGCATTCAGGATGAACCAAGCATGTTAATCATTTTTTTTTTCCTGTATTTATTATGATCTCAGTTTTTTTTTTTTTTTTGTAAATAATGCAGTGTGCCAGCAATTATATTGAAATAGAAATACCCCATTCTGTGTGCATTGGCATGCTGAATGAGTAAAAGGAGTTTTGTGATGTATGATTGACATCTGGGCCGGATTCTATTATCTCTATCTCTTTGTTTTCAAGATTTTAGTTAATGTTTATGCATAATAATATCCATTAGAAGGTTGTAATTAATGTTTTTTTATCCTGGATTTCTTTTGTTTTGTTGGATTAAATTAAGTTTATATTTTAATTTGACTAGTGATACTTAATCTCTAGTAGAAGGTTGTAATTAATGTTTTTTATCCGGATTTCTTTTGTTTTGTTGGATTAAATTAAGTTTTATATTTTAATTTGACTAGTAGATTTGGTAATCCGTGTATGTATTCGTTTTGTACTCATGTTATTTTTTAGTGTCATAATCGCGTTTAAGATGTTATATATTTATATAAATTTTGACATATTAATAATTCATGTTATATAAATTGTGATATATTAATAATTCATGTTATATTAATTTTGATATGTTCGTGTTTATTTTTTTATCGTGTTTTAATTATTTTTTTGTATCGTGTTTGTATTGTATCAAAAATTATCAAATCTACATTTTTACTGAGTTTGGTATAAACAATCTCATTCTTCAAAAATTGAAACTCATCTTTGAATTGGATATGTTATGTTTTTTAAACAATGATTGGATACTTGGTTGTCTCAATTTTATAGAGATTTTTTAACTTGAAGTCTTCCGGACAAGCTTTTAAGCTTTTTTGATGCTTGTAAAGTTGTAATCCAACCAAAAAGACGGTTAAGCAAATGGTAAATAGCTTCACAATTGAACAAATTGGATGAATACTTTCTCATGATTAACTAAACAAATATTATACCACCGATGCAACTTTTGGACATTTATTATTTATACATTGATTATTTTCGGCTTCGTTTTTATATATTAATCGTGGTTTTTTTTAATAAGTGAATTAAGAGGTTGTCATATATTTTATTTTTTAGTATATTTTAAAAAATATGTGTTTTTACTAGTTCGTTTGTAAAATTTAATAATTCAACTGTCAATGAATATGATAAATTATTTCATATCTTAGACAATAAAATTAAAGTAGTCTCCTCTCAATCGAGGGGCAATTGTTTTTTTAATAATTATCATGTGTTGTATTTATGTTATTTTTTGCGTTAATCGTATTAAGGGCATTATATATATATATATATATATATTGACACATTATGTATAGATTTTGAACATTCATACATTCGTGTTGTGTTGGTGTTTTTTTTTTTTTATATTGTATTGTGTTTTAGTTATTTTTTCGTATTTGTGTCGTGTCCAAAAATTGTTAGGTCTAATTAATACTATTCAAATTAGAATTCCATACACTCACCATGTGAGTGAAAATATATATTTTTAAAAATAATAAATTATGTTTTAAAAAAAAAATGTAAAAAAAAATTTGTTAGTGGGTAACTTTTGTAAGTAGATAATTTTTTAGAAGTAAATATATAATGTTTTTTTTTAATTATTATATAAAATATTAAAATACATAATTTTTCTTATTTTTTAATACTTAATGATTTTTTTATATTTTTATCAACTGAGTTGGTGTCACTTAACTCAGTGACACCAACTCAGTCATTCTTTTTATAATAGTATAGATAACTTCCAAATTGTGTTATGTTATTTATTTTTATTTTTTTTTGTCATTTTGATAGATTTCGAACACAATATGATTATACAATATGAACACAATATGGATTCATGTATTTGTGTTGTATTTGTGATATTTTTTCGTGTTGTATTGTGTTTTTGTTATTTGTTTGTGTTGTGTCCGAAATTATCAGATCTAATTGGCTTTATTAAAATACCTTCAAATTTTATTTCAAGTTTGTTTTATATAAATTTCGACACATTCGTGTATTCATATCGTGATTATGTTATTTTTTCATGTCATGTCGTATTTTAGTTATTTTTTCATGTCATGTTCATGTGCGACACTATTCATAATTTTGTGTCACGTGTTGTGTAATGATTGGGTTTTTTTTTTTTTGAAAAATAAGATCATATTAATTTTTTTATGTTTATATTGAATAAAAAGTTATTGTATTGATAAATTATCGATAAAAATTAAAATATTGAATAATAATATGAGATGGGTTGATGTAAGTAATTTTTTTTTTTTTAACTTTTGGTGTTGAATCAAAACAAACAAATATTATGATGATTAAATAGTAAAAAAAATATGTTAAATGATATTATAAGTTATGAGTTATTGTACGATAGTTGTTAGGTTTATTTTTTGTTTTTCTTAATATGAATAGAAATGATGGATATCAATATAATCTAAATGAATTAAATTTTGATATTCATCTAAATCTTTTTACATATAATGTATATATAATGAATCAAATTTGTGTATTCGTATGGTATTTATGTTATTTGATATTTATATTTTACTTTAAAAGTTGTCATAGTAATTCAATTTTAATTTTAAATTCATGGTTTTCTGTGTCTCATAATCATATTCAATATATTATCAATGATAATAAAATCGAAATAATACGAGAATGCAAACACTAATTTATATCAAACTTATGCTTGTAAATTTTAACTTAATGATTTTAAAATATTCAAGTGTACTCTAAAGAGTTTTTTTTTTTTTTAATATTTAAATTTCATCTAGTCAAATTCAAATGTAATTTTGTATGGGTCAATTAAAAAAATGTAAAAAGATGGCACCATATCCAATATAGACCTGTTTATGGTCGGGCCGGGCTGCGGTCCGAAAAATATTTTTTTACTTGCTCAAGCCCATTCGAGCCGGGTCCGAGCCGGCCCATTTTACTATTTAAAAATATTATTTTTATTTTTATATTAATATTTTTATATATTTTATAATTAAATTTAAATAAAAAAATATTTTTTATTTAATAAATAGTAATTCGGATAGGGTCGGATCGGATCTACCCGAATTACTAAATACTTTATCGAAATTCGACCTAATACGGATCGAATTTATCAGGCAAGAC
The DNA here is from genome assembly GCA_030761205.1 of Fremontodendron californicum. Classification (NCBI taxonomy): domain Eukaryota; kingdom Viridiplantae; phylum Streptophyta; class Magnoliopsida; order Malvales; family Malvaceae; genus Fremontodendron; species Fremontodendron californicum. Next base: position 27,939,543 of record JAULJL010000013.1, read on the forward strand.
GGGTTACCCGGCTGGAGAGGTCTAATCCAATATAAGGAAAACATTCCAAATTTGAAGGTCAACTAATCGATTTACATGGCAAAGGCTAAAAATACAATGGCTATTTAATTTTCTATTGCAAACCAAATTTAACTTCATCGCATAAAATTATAAAAGGAAGGGACCTAAACGCAAAATACCAAAAATTTGAGGGCCACTACATCAAGAGTCAAATATTTTTTTTTTTTTTTTTTTCATCACTAAAATCCATTTATGGCCAAAATGAGTTCGCTACCGCTAGCTCATCACACATGGACATCGTCCCTACGATAATAGTTGTATTTTCCCCATTGAAAAATAAACATATATAAATAAAATCAAAAGCCCAAATTAAATTAAACATCAATTTTGATTCCCCAGCTTCTCAATATCAGGTACGTTCTAAATTTTTACATAAATCGAACTCTAAATTGTGATGGGTTTCTTCGAATTTTAATTTTGTTTGGTCAATTGTTTAATTTTATATGAAAACTTAGGAGTTTAGGTTTCCCAACACGTAATTGCTTAATGTTTTAGGCTTAATTTGGTGGTTGTTGCTTGTTTTTATTAAAATTTAATTAATTTTGGGTATAAGGGATCAGGATTTCTTGCTTATTCCTGTATTTTCATGGTATTAATGAAGATGATTCGGTAATTGGGGAATATTTGAAATGTGGGTTCGGGTGATTGATATATCAATAGGTTAAAAAGTCTTGAAATTTGTTGATGATCATTGATAAAGGTCTCCTTTTTGGTCAAAATATAGATTTTATAGCGATGGGGTTCTGTGTGAATTACCTTCGTTTTCTCATTATATAATTCATTACTCCTTTTGGGTTGTTAAAGTTTGAGTTCCTAAAGCACTTCGAATTCACTACCGTTAGGGACTCTGATTGGAAGCTGTTACAATGTATCGGACAGTGGCTACAGCCACAACCAGGGGGGGAGTCCCGACCGACAATGGGGACTCTGTTGTGACCTTGGATCAAGTCCCACGGTGGAGTGATGCGGAGTATAGGTCTTCTCTGGAGTATGAGAATGAAGATCCTTCATTTTCAAATTCAAATTTCCCTGACCCTTTAGCGTCTCCTGTGGAGGAGAGTAGTAGCTATGGGATGGTATCAAGGTTTCCTGTTGATCATGAAATAAACTCAAAGATATACTTGTGGAGGGGACAGCCATGGAACCTTGAGGTTGATGCTGTTGTTAATTCTACAAATGAGGTAAGCACTAAGTTTTCCCTACCTTATCTGATCCATACAGATGCACAATATTTTGATAAATCACATGAGTTGCCTTATCCTTGGATATGGACAACCTTGCGTTTTTCAAACTTACACATGTATTTTACATGGTCAAGCCAATATAGAAACGAAACGATGAGAAAAAATCTTTTAAGAACATTGGAACTATACTGAATTGCTATATGAGGATTGAATTGATAAACAAAATAATATAGAAAAGGACTACTTTTTAAGGAGGCTTGATTGGTTATCGCATAGATGCGCTAAATTGACCTGCATGTGCTTTACAACTTTATTCATAATTTTAGAGCTGAACCCAGCTGATGTTTTTGTTCCATGAATGACAGCATGAGTATATTTAGTTGATTTACACTTGTATATTTAGTCCTTTAGGACCTGAACTTTCTTCTTTGTACCTCTAACAATGTGGAAAATGTAGTAAATATTGTTGGACTTTTTACTTAACTTTTGCGCAACCTTTGAGCGGGTAAGTTTGATCCTTAATGTTCTTATATGAGGAACTCAGTTAATAATTTGATCCCATTAAGGATCAAAGTTCCTCACCCAAGAAAAAATCATTGTGTAAATGTTCTGATCTGTTCTTTGCATGCTTGGTTGCAGAACTTGGATGAAGCACATAGTAGTCAAGGTTTGCATGCAGCAGCTGGACCTGGTCTTGCTGAAGAATGCGCAACACTGGTATGCTAAATATTAATCGGGAAAAAATGATATGGGAAATGTTGCCATGGATGCATTTCATAATCTGTTTCACCAAATTGATAGCTATTTTCTAAGCTTTTCTATTTTGTATGACGAATCTTTGTGATTCTAAAGTAAGTTGTTGGGAATAAGTAAATATGAAGCAAGAATGACTTCATGTCATTTTATGGACAGGGTGGATGCAGAACAGGGATGGCCAAAGTTACTAATGCATATGATCTTCCTGCTAGGTGTGTATGTCCACATTCTTGCATAACTTGAGACTGTATCGAGATTATACAGAGATTGATAATGCATCTGCTGACTTGTCCACATTATAGAGTTTTTTTTACAATGATATTTTCAGGCACTTGCATCTGCTGCACTTCAATAAAGTTCTCAAGAAATCAGATTGATAATGCATTTTTGTTTATATTACGCAATGTAACACTTTCCTATATTATATTTCTTATAACTGTTTCACATGCCTTTGTTTTTCATTACTTTATCAAATATTGCTGAAGACAGAGGCATCTGATAGTATGATGCCATCATTTTATTTCGATCATGCACAGGTCAGTTTTGTGATCATGCTGCATGAGTTGTGTTTCATAGCTCACATTTGAGCAGCCATAATGACTTGCTTGTTATATTTCTTATTTTAGAATTTGAGTATTCCGTTTGATTCAGTTTGCACCAAAACTGATATAGATTAAATTTTAGTCATGAATTCTTGTCTTGACTGAAAGCTGATGGTTTTATGTATCATATTGTTAGGAGAGTTATCCATACTGTTGGTCCCAAGTATGCAGTAAAGTATCATACTGCTGCAGAGAATGCTCTGAGTCATTGCTATCGATCTTGCCTTGAACTTCTCATTGAAAATGGTCTTCGGAGGTTGGTATATTGCAGATGCTATAATGTATTTCTTGAATTTGTTCATCTATCTGTTGTTTTATGGATAAGATACTTACAATTTTTTGACATATATCAATGCAGTATTGCTATGGGCTGTATATACACAGAGGCTAAAAACTATCCCCGTGAACCAGCTGCGCATGTGGCTATAAGTGAGAAAATTTCCTAAATGTTACAACTCTTTGTCTGATCCTGTTGATGTTTTGTGAACTAAAAATATCTGGAATTTCAAAGTATTTTTGCTTGTATTACTTTTTGCAATTTCCATTTCATTATTGTAATGTATTACAGAAAATGGTGAATAAAAATCCAAGGGAACTTTGAATGTTTTTCTTATCAAATGAACAAGAAAAATAATATTAGAATACAGTTATATTTTGAATATTTGAAATAGATCGATGCCAGTTGTGCCTCTAATGTTCCTAAGTTGACTCTTTCAATGTGCTATAGGAAATACAGTGTTATCGGGGCCATTGACCTTTGTGTAATGTTCATTACTTTTAATTGACATACATGTCATCTGAAATTCTTTTAATTGACATGTCATCTGAAATTTTCGTCACTAATGCATGGTTTTGGCAAGGGCTAAAGCTCTTAAAAAAAATCTCTGTTTGCATTTACTTCCGTGTGTTTCATATTAATATATTATTGAAACTGTTTTGGAGGTTGAATGTTTCTGGGTTCAAACTTTTTCCTGTTCTTCAGGGACTGTACGACGATTACTTGAAAAGCAGAAAGATAAAATCACTGCTGTTGTTTTTTGTACTAGCACATCATCTGATACTGAGATCTATAAGAGGTATCATACTATTATTATTCATTTCTACTACCTTGCAATGATGGCTTGCTTGTTTGGATGCATTGTTATAAACTTATGATGCCTCATGGCTTGAGGAATTTAATGATTATTTTTCTTTTTTTTCTTTTCCTTAAAATGCTACAGACCTGAGGTGTCTGCTTATTTAATATTGTAAATTCTAGATTGCTTCCACTTTACTTTCCTCGAGATAAGCATGAGGAGGAGGTGGCCATATCTAAGCTTCCTGCTGATGTTGGAGATGAGAATGGTGAGACTATCATTGATGAGCGTAAAATCAGAATAAAGCCATTGCCCAAAAAGACCATACCAAAGCCTCCCCAAGCTCCAGTTGAACTCCCTGTTAGTGATCTAGGTTTGGTACGAAGGTCAGTTAACTCAATTTCATGATAAAATCTTTAACCTTGCCATATTTTTTTGTATTCTTCTTGGTCCTAGATTGATCAATAAATGCATCATTAGGTGCAGATATTGGAATATAGCGATATCTATATCACGACCTTGTATATTTGTTGGTCTAATATGCTCTTTTTTCAAACATTCTAATGGTTAATATATCTAAGTGATTAAGTAGTTTTCACATTGTACTAAATCATCACTTTGGATTCCTTTAAAACAGTTTCTTGTGATAGTGAGTTTAATTTATAACCAGAGCTTTTCTAGTCAATATTTTGGATTCCCTTTGAGCATATTTCTTGCTGTGGGTTAGTACTACTTGCAACCATAGTTGTTTTTAAGAAATTTAAAGTTTCTCTGTTTCTCTCTAAGCCACTCACTCACTCTTAAATATACGAATGCATTTGGTACATGAACACATTCAAAAGCTACATGCCTTACGAAGGGTGGTTTTTAATGAAATATGCCTTGCTTTGCCTATCATTTTTGGAGATTATGTTCATCATTTTATTGCATCTCTCTCTCTCATGCGCACATACACGCATGCATGTGGACACATGAATACACACATAAAAGCTACATGCCTCATTGAAGTTTGTTTTAAACCTGTTGGAAGGCATATGTACCTAATCACTCTTCCTTTTTAAGAAATTATGCAGTTCATTTTATTTGTTGCTGTATGTGGATGTATGCATCTTGCTATATGCTGTGAGCAATATGAAATCTTTTTTCCAGTTTTGTGGATTTGATAGGTTTTGAGAAAAATATTATTAAAGCAAGAAGTAAATCTTGTTACTATTTTACATATGGCTAGTTGCTAGATAATTAAGATTCTTGAAGTGTAACAAACTATTACTTCTCTGAGTTTCCATGTCGTTTCACTGCAGATTTCATGTATTCTCTTTCTATTATGGTGGTTCTGTTTTGACTATGCTAAACGATGACAGTCTATTTGAATTTCAAGTCATTAAATGACCTTATTGGATGTTATACTTTCAGGAACTCAAATTTCTTGGATACATATTTGGATCCTGCTTTCATGTCCTTAATCAAAGATCCAGATGAGAGACGCCAGGAACAATGGGAAAAAACTGCTCGAGCGCAAGGTGGTTTTAATTGTGCTAAGATGCTTGGATTAGGTGACCTTGGTGGGCCTCCATTATCTGCTGCTGAAGAATACTCACTTCACTCCAGATACCTTGTTAAGGCAAATTCTCTTAATCTTTCTGAAATTGCAGAGATGAAAATTGTGTAAGTGTATCATGCAGATCTCCTTTCATTGTTTTTCCCATCTTGAGTTAGCATTCCTTTTAATTATATTTCATTATTTTGGGATTGGTTAAACTTTACGTTTCCATTGGATAATTGGGTTCTTCACCGATAATGTCACTGAACTGGAAGCACATTATGATAATGAACAAACAGCTGAAATCTTGAGACTATTTACTCTCCCCTGCCTTTTTCTTAATGTCCCATTTTTATTTGTTGGCTTTACTAACTATATGTGGGACCATGTTTCATTTATAGTATGAAGCTCATCAATTTCATGCATTTTTAGATTGGTCCTGGTCTGAATATGATGTTTACTTAGATTATTTGTTTTATGTCAGTTATCGTGGGGGAGTGGACACTGAAGGTCGCCCTGTTATGGTTGTTGTTGGAGCACATTTTCTGCTGCGGTGTCTTGAGCTTGAACGTTTTGTTCTCTATGTTGTGAAGGTATTAGCTTCCTAGTTGCTTTGATTGGACATTTGAAATTTCTAGACACAGTCTCATTGAATACACATCATTTAAGCTGCTTGATTTTGGGAAAAGATTTCTGGTAATGGACACTTAACGTTATACTTTTACTAAAAACTGGATTTTGAGCTAAGATCATCTTTTTTATTATTAATTTCAGGAATTTGAACCCTTGATACATAAGCCTTATACTATTGTTTACTTCCACTCTGCAGCATCGTTACAAATGTAAGTATTGTATGGCTATGAGAAATTTGGTTTGATTTGATGCACTTTAAAGAAACTACCCGGGGTTAAGGGTTGGTGGGTTTGGTTAAATGTTTGAATTTTTTAGTGAAAGCTTTTTGACCTTTTTCTTCTGATAACAATATTTCCAATTATATACTCTTGCGTTTTCAAACAATGAATTCTGGATGCCCATTTCCATAGGGATATCAGTATCATAGATATTGGCTGTCATTCTTTTCCTGGTGGGAAAGTTGATTTGATCTGATCATCAAAGGTTAACATATATTAGAACAGATAGGAAGCCAACCACTATTGGGGTAAGAAACAGTGCGATGCTGTTGAAAAATTGAACTTGTTGTACAACAGGATGTGATTTTACTTAACTATGATCAATTATTTCTATTACATTTATGACAGCTGGTCAATCATCGAGCTTCTCATACAAGTCATTCTCTGAAATTGCATGTAAAAGTTTCTGATATTAGAGCAATTCCTAGACACTGACAGAAATAACAGATGAGGGCTCATAAGCAATTGCATAATTAAAGAAGCAACGAAAACAAACAAAAAGGTTGTGCCTTGTCTTTGGAAAATAGAATCTAGATTTGGAAATTTCCATTATAATGAATACAAACCAGTCTTGGTACCGCACCATTATATTGTCTTTGTATTCATGCATTTGCAGAACAGTCAATTTGAATGTGAATTTTCTTTTCATTCCCTGCTCATGTTACATCTTTTTGTTTCTGGATTAACCAGCCAACCAGACTTGGGATGGATGAGAAGATTACAGCAAATACTTGGTCGGAAGCACCAGCGAAACCTGCATGTATGCAGCACTAACTATTCCGTTGAATTTGAATATTCATATACAGCCATAGTTTTTTTTCTTTTTTATTCTCTTACATGTTTTGTATAGGCAATATATGTTCTTCATCCTACCTTTCACTTGAAGGCTACAATTTTTGCTATGCAAATGTTCGTGGACAATGTGGTATGTCTTAATTATTTCCCATTGAAGAACGATTAACTGTTTAAGAATCTTGCTGTAACTTGATGTTCTTGGAATTTATCTACAGGTGTGGAAGAAAGGGATATATGTTGATAAACTTTTGCAACTATTCAGATATGTTCCTCGTGAGCAATTGACCATCCCCGATTTTGTGTTTCAGTTGAGTGTTCTTGTTTAATATCTTTATTATTTGAAACTGAATATGTAGGCAAGGGTCATTCTTGTGCAATATTATTATTGCTTAATCCTAATAATTTTGTCTAGAATGCAATTGGGTTATTCCTATGTTGCTCCGACTCTTTATTTTTCTTGAAATACCCGTGTCCGACGCATATCTGGACAAGGGTATAGGGATATGATCCCTCAAGGACCTTCCAAATACATGAAAAAACTTAGAATAAATCAAACATACCCGTATCGAACACACACCCGAGTCCGAGTAACATAGGGTTATTCAACAGTTTTTATGATTAAGCTTATATTTATAGAACAATAAGTGAAAGCAGAAATGATTCTAATTTTTTGTTGATATGAGTATTGCAGGCATGATTTAGAAGTGAATGGTGGAAAGGGTCTTATTATAGACCCCAGAACGAAATATGTATATCATCGACCGTAGCCATTAAATAAACCGTTTCTCCAGTTGATAAAAGCCATTAATTCTTGGTTTGATTTCCCTGCAACTGAATTTTCTGTAGGCAGGTTGGGGGTTGTTTTTGGTGGTTGTTTATCATGTAGAAATAGTTATTCTTAATCTCTTTAGTAATGATCTGTGTGTTTTATGATAAGAAAAGTAATATTCTTTGTCTTTGTATTATCTTAAATGTTTATTAATAATATTTCTGTCAGTTTGACTCTATAACAATGCCTTGTTCTCTTTCTTACAAACACATACATGCACAGATTTTTCTACATTGTTGCACAACATCTTGATGTTCTTGACCCTTCTCACGGAATTGTTGTTGTATTTGTCTGTGTTCTGATAACTATGTTGAAAAGTTAAGCTGAGAAGAAAAAGAACTCATCCTTGAGGACAAGGATGTTCTTCACCCAAGGAGTATTGATACATGCTTAATTCGTCAGTCTTTATATTTTATACACTGGGTTGTAACGGGTAGTATAGTACTAAAATGCAGCCTTTACGCAGCGTCGCAGCGTAACGGAAAACAAAGTTATCGAACTGCAATTTTGATGTTACGTGTTGGAAAAAATGAATCACTATAGCAGGCCAAATCACGTTACATAACAGCGACTTAAAAGCACTATAGCAGGCCAAATCACGTTACATAACAGCGACTTAAAAGCGGTGTAACGTCTGCGACATTCCTGTTTCTTAAAAGCGGCATACAAGCCATTGCCTCTTAATTCCATGTTTAAATTCTCATCAGATTTTTTTTATTATGTTCTAGAATCCATTTGGTTCCTATGCAAGCTGATTAAAAATCATTAATTGTTAAAAACTTCATTAATCTGCTCATCTGAAAATCCAAATCTATTTGGAAAGGAAAAACCCTGTAAAAATACCAAGAAACTGCAAATATGCACCCCTGCCCTGATAAAGTGAGACGAGCACAGTGAAGACATGTCTATAAGCCGTGCTTTCTCAATTGTTTTTGAAAGAAGACCAGAATTAAGGTCTAACCAAACATGGTTCTGTTATTTTCATATCGTTTTCTTGATCTCCCATTTTTCGACTTTAAAAATTCACATTTTCAAATTTTCTTTGTTAATCTACAGATTGGAAGGGCTTGCACATAAGGTATTTCAGTGGTACTTATGCCGAATGGAAGGTTGGTTTGCTGAGATGCTGATACTATCTCACTTAAAAGCTGGAACCAGGCGCAGGTTTTCATACATAGAAATTTGAGGTTTCATTTGAATTGTTTTTGAGTTTTTTTGGTTCATTTTAACAAACTTATTCACTGAGACACCAAAAATTAAATATATTGGAGATGTTTGCAGACAATAGGAACTCAAATGTGGAATGGAGGTATATAATGTTATTGAACTGTTGAACATATTGAGGGCTTAATATTTTTTACTCAATGATGAAAATTTGGGCTACTAAAAGTCTAATATAATTGTGTCTGCTAGATGATATTGGGAAGTCACATTTGATCTCTTGCTTTTGTTTCCTATCAGGAATCATGAAATTATCTAGCAAATCTTCTATGATTTAGGTACTATTAGCATACAAAGAAAATTTGGAAAAATTACATTAAGAAATTTATTTATTAAATTAGAGTTCTTATTTTTATAAATTAAATAAAATTCATAAAAAATTATTATAAATATTAGAATAATAAAATATGATATCAAATGTTTTTGAAAGAAAATGTGATTTTTGAAGAAAAAAATCACGTCCACGACAATTGTTATACGTTACATAACGTCTGCAACACCTGCAACTACGATATTAAGAATGGCAGCGGGTTGGCTATCTGCTTTTTTTTTGTAATATCTGAATCCGCAAAACTGTTTTAAAATTCGAATCCGTTTATTATCCGCATTAAATCCGAATATTCTATCCGAATCTGAATTAAATAACATTATCCGTCAGATATTTGAATCCGTTAAATATCCGAATTCAGTATGTAAAAAAATAAATAAAAATATAAAATCAAACAAAAATTAATTTTAAATTTAAATAAACGGATAATGGATTCGGATATTCGAATCCGAGTCAGCGTCCACAAAAGTAAGCGGATTTGTATAACGAATTCGGATATCTGAATCCATTATCAGAATAAGTAATGCGGATTCGAATAATGGATATCCGAGATTTCATATCCGCATCCGCTTTGAATCTGTTGTAAATAGTAATTATAATATTCGAATTCAAATTTTATCCGAATCCGTAATATACGAATCCATAAAAAGCGGATCGGATAATTATATATATCACGACTGCGACGAAATCACTATGATCGAATTGTACCGGGTTATACTGGCTCACAAAGAGTTTATATAGCTATATCAACCAAGGGTACTCGTAGTCTTTCTTTTCTGTTATGCTGAATCAGGTGCAGAGACTGCATAAAAATTAAAAAGTTTGTGTGCGCATTAGTGAGCTGAAGAATACGGAATAAATCATTAATTCTCTCTTTCTCCTTTTTGTCTTTTCTTCCTGAATATTCTCCTCCCTCGACTCTGTTCTTTCTTATTTATTTGGTTAAGCTTGTATCACAATATTCAATCCTACACTTCCATTACTCTTCCAAGTTTTTTGCTCTCTCGCTTCTTTTGTTAGGTATGATTTTTATTAATTTGTTTATTTACTCTCTTTTTCGAGTTTCGTTTCGCTTTTGATCTACATTACATTTTGTCAGATATGATTTTTATTAATTTCTTGATTTACTCTTTTTTTCGAGTTTTGTTTCGCTTTTGATTTACATTCCATTTTACCAACTTTTCCTTAAAAATCTATTTTTTTTTTTTTTGTATATTGAAATTTTTTTTGGTTATCTTTTTAGTTATGGCGTTTAGAAGACTTGTACCTGCTGCAAAGAAAATACTATATGAAGCTAAGATTAAGTTATCAAATCAAGAACAAGTTAAGCTACCAAATCAGGATGTGATTTTTGAAAACATAGTGGGAGCTGCATATGCAGTGAAAAAACATGGTTGAAAAAAAACTACTGAATGAGTTGGGGATAAATTCAATCCTAGAGGTTCTGTAGAGTTGATGGAGGTTTCGAAAATTACACAAGCTAAGGTGTTGATTGTTAATAAGCAGATAAAGAAAAGATTTGATCTATGAAGCACGGATACGCCTTTTTTGAAGGTGTACCCGTACCTGGTACGTACCTGGTACGGGTACGCCTGGGTACGTACCAGGTACGTACCTTAATTAAAAAAAAAAAATTTGGGTACGCCTGGGTACGGCGTACCCAGCCGTACCCAACAAAAAATTTGCCCTAAACCCATTTTTTTCTTTATCAACAATCGACACTCGACAACCAATTTCTTTTTTTTCTTTAACAGTCGACACAACCAATTTCTCAGAAGAAAGATATCATTGTCGGTTGGCTCTTCTGATGAAACACATAGTTGATCGTCTCCTTCTTCTAGTTCTCCTAGGCAAACGACACATTCTGTTTGATCAGTACGAAACTCTTTAACTTTTTCCCTGGAGAAAGATAGGATTTGAATCGTTTCCAGTATTTTATGTTCAACCCCAGTTGCTGCAAATCCTCCATTCTGATCAGGATAAACGGAGAAGGTTTCCAACCTTGAGAAAGTACACGACTTCCCCTTCTTACCCCAAATTTCATTCTTCTTTTGCTATTGATGTTTATTTGTTATAAAAACGAAATAAAAAGAATAAGAAATGAATTGGTTTTGGCTTGTTTGGTAAAATTAGTTGCTGAATGTGGTTAGTTGACCCTTATGTCTTATAAAGAAATTAAAAATCAATATTTTTATTCACTGGTTTAATTGTAGGTCTTTGTTAATGTGCTTTGCATGTGTGTAATATGATTGAAATTCTTAAGGTGAAGGGAATAGATGAGTGGATATTTCAACTGGCTTTATTACTTGCTTAGTAAAATTGTTGTTGAAATATGTCTTGTCATTTTGTACTATGATTAAATTCTTCTGCTAAGATTGAACTAATTAGAGAATTGAATTAGGCATTTTCTTTTTAATTAGAGAACAATTAACGCTCCTTTATGTGAAATTTGTGTGTTTTATCTTTTATATTATGTTGTGTCATATATGAAATTTCAGTTATATATATATATATAATATTAACGTACCCGTACCCTAGTTTTTTAGAATTTTCCGTATCCCGTACCCGTACCGATACCGGGTATCGGTACCGTACCCGTATCCATGCAACGTAGTGATTTGATGGAATGGAGACCAAACTTGAAGACATGGAGAAAAGGCTTACGGATTTGCTCATAAAATCGATTGTTAATGATCAGATAAAGGAGAGATTTGATAAAATGGAGACCAAACTTGAAGCCATGGAGAAAAGGTTTACGGACCTGCTCACAAGGAAGAAGAAAGAGTAATATGGCTCACAAGGAAGAAGGGCAGAGTAGCATGGCTTTTTGGATTAGTGTGAGGTTTTAGAAAGAAGAAAGCATGGCTTTTTGGATTAGTGTGGGGTTTTAGGATTAGTGAGTGTGGCTGTGTGGGGTTTTAGAAAGAAGAAAGCATGGCTTTTTAGATTAGCGTGGGATTTTAGGATTAATATGGGTGTGGGGTTTTAGAAAGAAGAAAACATAGCTTTTTGGATTATTATGGGGTTTTAGGAAGAAGAAAGATTAGCATGAATTTTTGGATTACTCTTGCGTTTTAGTTGTAATGTGCTACAGTTTGATTTAAAAAAGTTGTTATTCTCAAAATTTTAATATAGATATAATATGAAATTTGGTCTCGCAAGTCGACTAATCAATTTACATAGCAAAGGATATTTAATTTTTTATTCATAGAAAATATCCCAAAAAAAATGAGGGTCATTATTCTTATATTTTTTACGTGCAATTTTTGTATTATATTATTTATGTGCAATTTTTGTGCAATAAAAATAAAAATATAAATAAAAGATTCTATCATTCCTATAATATTAACGTATTATATTATTTTTACTTACAATCTTTATACAATAAAAGACTATTATTCTTATTTTTTTTTATTTTACAAGATAGATACAATTATAGATTTTATAATTATAACTAGCTCAATTTTTTTAATTAAAAATATTTGCTAACCAAATAAATAGAGAAATAAAATCTATAATATTAAGTTTTAAAATAATTTAGTTTTCATTAACTAAGTGAATGATTGTTAGTTTTATAATTAAAAGAATCTAAAATAATTTTCAGTTAGTTATTTTTGTTTTGCTATATTTATAATATTTCAATGAATTTTAAAAAACTTGTACCTGCAACAAAGAAAATACTAGAATAAGTTAAGCTTAAGCTATCAAATCAAGAATAAGATATGATTTTTGAAAACATAATATGATTTTTGAAAATCTAGAAAAAATAGGGTTAATAATTTTCACAATTAAATATGGTGTTTTGTTGGCAGGGGCTGCATATGTAGTGAAAAACATTGTTGGTGTTATATGTAAGTTTCGAAAAGTATATAATCTAAAATGTCGATTGTTAATGACTAGATAAATAAAAAATGTCGATTGTTAATGACTAGATAAATAAAAAATTTATCTAATCTAAAATGTCGATTGTTAATGACTAGATAAATAAAAAATTTGATGGAATGAAAACCAAAGTAGAAGGCATGAAGAAAAGGCTTACGGATTTGTTAAGTGTTTTGGATTAGCGCTTACGGACCTGCTCAGCGTTTTGGATTATTGTGGGGTTTTAGTTGTAATGTGGTGCGAGTTTGATTTTTTTTCAAGAAAATTGTTAGTAGTTTTATGTTTTTGTTTGTATTTCCAAATTTTTAAATTTATAGTAATGGATTTAAACGGAAATATCCAAAAAAAAATTGAGAATAATAAAAAAATTGTTTTTTTTTCACTCAAATCTATTTTTGGTTAAAATGAGCTCTGTTACCGCTATAACTAGCTTATACTCATCGTCTCTGACCTGCAATAATAGTTGCTTATGAATAAAATCAAAATCTCATACTAAATTACTTATCGTCTCTGACCTGTAATAATAGTTGTATATGAATAAAATCAAAATCTCATACTAAATTAAAGTTTCGTGCTTAAGAGAATACTTAAAAAAACTGAAAATTAAAAGCTACTAAAATTAAGGAGGTAAAACAAAATATAGAGAAAGCTAAGTTACTAAAACAGAACACAAAGAAATAGAGAAAAATATTTTTGTATATTACTCAAATAAGTTGGATGATACAAATGAGATTGGGGAGTCCTCTATTTATAGTTGAGTCCACTTATATAAATAACTCAAATGATTACAAGTGTACTGCTAAGATACAATGTTTATAAAAATATCTAGAGTTTTATGAAAGTTTAAACTTGAACTCTAGAGTTTTTTGTGATTGTATTTGACTTGTTCTCTAAGCTTCTAGAAACTCAATGCAGATTCTGTCTTCCAAGGCCTTCTATAATGCCCAAGGCATTAGGCTTGTTGTATGAGTTAAGATGCTCTTTGTAACTCAGATTTCGGTCTTGGACCTGTTATGTGCATCTCGAACCCGAGCAGGCACGCGCGAACCGTAACACAAAATGATGGTGATTCGTGCTATTGAGTATGAGTACTGGAAAGACAATCTTATTTATCTACAATCTATAATCTATAATATATATAAACACACGAATATGAATCTTTTGAACTGACAAAAATAATCATTGTTATTTACTATATTTCTAAATTGCCATTATAATTTTTTTATTAATATGATTTATCTAATTTATAAGAAAAAAGTTTAATTTCATTAAAACACTTTCGTTAAATAGATTAATTTGATAATAAATAAAAAATATTAAAAATTTATATGAAATTACTTTATTTTAAAAAATTTAATTTTTAACTAACCTTAAAAAATTAATTAATTTGATATAAATAAAAAAGAATTAAAATTTACATCGAATTTTGTATCTTCGTAATTAATTTTGCATTAATATTAAAAATAATAAACTTTATAATAATTTGCACATGAAATAAACTTTACATATTAATGCAAATTTTAATTAATATATATTTTATTATTTTTATTTATTTTAAAATATACAATTATATATTTAAAAATAGATAAATCAACGAGTATTCACATGCAAACGTATGTGATAAAAAATACTAGTATATATAAAAGCACAAATATGAAGAATCTTTTAAACTGACGAAAATATCTATTGTTTTTCGTTATATTATTAATTTGTCATTTTAAATATTTTTTATTATTAATAAGATTTATTCAATTTATAAATAAAATTTTTAATTCTATTGAAAGTCTTTAGTTAAATGAATTTATTTGATAATAAATAAATAAAATTAAAATTTACAATGAATTACTTTATCTTCAAAATTAGAATTTTTCATTAAACTTAGAAATAAAAAATTATATGAATCTAATTTGAAAGGTTCATGCAAATTTTGATTATTTATGTATATGTAACTTTCAATGCATATTTCATCCAACATAGACATGTCAATTGGACGGATCGGATTGGTTTCGGGTCGGATCAATTCGGGTTTTAAAATTTTTTGGTTCGGGTTATTCGGGTTTGACACTCTGGTTGTTCGGGTTCAGGTCATTTCAGGTTCGTAATATTTGGGTTTGAGACTCGAGCTATTCGGGTTCAATTTTTTTAATTTTAAAATCAATTCAGATCAAATTTAAACAAATTATTTGATCGAGTCAGATTTAACTAAGATTTTATTGAAATATAGAAAATAAGTAATAGGTTAATATAAATGAGCAAAAAATATTATTATTTAATATTTTATATTATAAATAATAAAAATTTATAAGTTTTTTTATTAATAATAAATATTTTATATTATAAATAGTAATAAGATTTGTTCCATTCTTATTTACGAATATTGTTTATTATTAATAAGATTTATCAAATTTATAAATCAGAATTCTAATTCTAGATTTTAATTAAATGAATTTGTTTGATAATAAATAAAAAGTAGTTAAAATTTACATTGAATTATTTTATTTTTAAAATTATAACTTTTATTAACCTTAAAAAAAAAAAATTATATTAATCTAATTTTAAAGGTTCATTCAAATTTTGATTATTTATGTAATACGTAACTTTCCATGCCTATTTCATCCAACATAGCATGTCAATTGGGCGGGTTGGATTGGTTTCGAGTTGGGTAAATTCGGGTTTTAAAATTTTTTGGTCATTTTCGGGTTCGGGTTTGACACTCGAGTTGTTCGAGTTCGGGTCATTTCAAGTTCGTATCGTTCGGGTTTGATACTCGAGTTATTTGGGTTCAGGTCATTTGGATTCAATTTTTTTAATTTTAAAATAAATCAGATTAAATTTAAATAAATTATTTGATCGAGTCAGATTTAATTAGAATTTTATTGAAATATAGAAAATAAGTAATAGGTTAATATAAATGAGCAAAAAATATTATTATTAATATTTTATATTATAAATAGTAATAAAATTTATAATTTTTTATAAATAAATAAGTTTTTTATAATATAAATATTTTATATTATATTATAAATAGTAATAAGATTTATTCCACTCCTATTTACGAATATTGTTTATTATTAATAAGATTTATCAAATTTATAAATCAGAATTCTAATTCTAGACTTTAATTAAATGGATTTGTTTAATAATAAATAAAAATAGTTAAAATTAAATATTTTATTTTTAAAATTATAATTTTTTATTAACCTTAAAAATAAAAATATATATTAATCTAATTTTAAATGTTAATTCAAATTTTGATTATTTATGTAATATGTAATTTTATGCTCAATATATAATTTTTTTTATAAATAGATAAGTTTTTTATAATATAAATATTTTATATTATAAACAGTAATAGATTTTATTCCATTCTTATTTACGATTTTGTATTATAAATATTAATAAAATTTATTATTGAAAATTTTAATATAATGATAGAATTTTTTTTTAGAAAAAAATAATTAATAAAACATTTAAGATAATGCTTTTAACAATTAAATTATGTGTAGAATTTTTAGTTAAATTTTATCAAATAACAATTGCAAAGTTAGGATTTATTTAGTAATTAAATCTCATGCGATTATATATATTACGACAATTTTTTATTTTAATCTATTCATCACATAAAAGTGGGGGAAAAGTTTGGGAGTTTTGAATTTTTAAAAATAGATAAATGTTAATGGTTTTTTGTTAAACATAATTTATTTAATAATTAAATATGACGTGTAACACAATAACTAGTCACAATAAGTAAGTTGTGGAGATGATGAAAACTTTGGTTTTCCACCAAGGTAAAGGTTAGGAGATCAAACAGATTGGGTTATGCATGAATATAGGTTGGAAGATAAAGGATCTGGATGAGAAAGGAATTGTTCAAGATGCTTATGTGATTTGTGTTGTCTTCCAAAAGAATGGTCCAGGCGCCCAATATGAAGTACCACTGAAGGAGGATGACTGCATTGATGTTCAGGCAGTCTCATCGATTGCCCTGCATAAGCCATCCTTTGCTTTTGCTACTTACCCATTTGTCCCTGAAAGCCACTTCCTTGGATCATCAGTTGAATCAAGTTATTCTGACACCATGAGAGATTTTCTGTTGTTGCTCCTGTGGTACGCTTTGTTAAAAGTTGTAACTTTCATAATTCCTTCAAATAAAATTTTCTGCTCATTTAACAATAATAATTCTGGAACTGGCTTCAAAATTTGTATCTTACCATGGTTTTGTTTATTTATCATGCTTATGATTTAGTTTTTGGGGGTTTTTAATTGCAACTGCCCTCACTCCTCTGGACTTATGCATAAACCCAAATTAGTACTTAAAGTGTAGCTTTGGCTAAACGTGCTTCAAGGTTTGCAAACAATATTCAAGCTTTCGGGTTTTATACTTGTAATATCTAATCTAAAGGAGATGTAAAGAATTATCTTTTGTATTCATTTGCACATTCTACATAAGAGAATATCATCATCTTAGCAAGTCATAGGTGTTAAGGCAGAAATAACGCCAACCCTGGGCCACTACTCAAAAAACAAAACAAAGAAGGAACAATGGGATGGAAAATTCACCCAAAGAATAGTTCTAAGTTCTAACCTCTAAGCCTGCGAGAACTGTACATATTTCCAGATTTGAGAGTCACTGAAATTGACCACAGTCACAAGGACCTTCTTGTACGCTGGACCACCATCTCAATCAGATTATTTAATGCTGGATAACATCTCATGTTTCCATCTTGTTGTGATGTCTATGGAGATCGAACGGGTTGCTGCAATGCACGACAAATTTTACAGGCCTTACGATTGCTAATATGGGAAACTCTTCATGTTCATATTTAGAGTAAAACCCAAGAAAGTTATCCACAATGAATCTTTGAACTGCTGTCCAAAAATCATCTTCTCAGTCAGTACCTTAATTTCTTGCCATGAGTTTTGTTGCCTAAATTTAAGACAGATGTACCCATGAAGATCCGAGCTATACAAAACCTGTACTCATGACATTTTCAACTTGAACCAGCCACAAGTTCTAGTACAAACCAACATCCAGAATTCAACATGTCCTTGAGAAAACCTTCATAGGTTCAACGCAGTCCTTGATTACCTATGGTTTTTCCAATAAGATCCAATCGACTCCAAAGATGCGTGTAAAAGATTAAGCAAGACATGCTACTTTAGAAAATGGAAGGTCTTTATTAGTATCCATCTCTGTGATGCTACAACCGGGGTCCTTGCTCAATCCTCTCTGCTTCATTAATTCTCTTACCTGATTAACCTGAGTCCATCTTCCATCTGAGGCATACAAGTTAGAAATAAGCACATAATAACAAGCCTTATCAGGATGTAAATCTAGCATTTTCTTGATAGCCACCTCTCCTAGATCAAATCTTGAATGGAGTCCACATCCATGAAGAAGAGCTCCAAACAAACTAAGATCTGGTTGAATAGGCAATTTGTCAATAAAATCCAAGGCTTCTTCAAGCCTTCCAGCACGGGCCAACATATCAACCATGCATGCATAATGCTTCATAGAAGGAACAAAGTATAGTCCTGGCACATTGAATTAAAATATTTCCATCCTTCCCCCAGCCTCCCTGTATGGCTACAGGCAGATAAAATGGTTGTGAAGATTACTTCATTTGGCTCCAAGTTTTCCTTAACCATATCACTAAAAAGTGCAAGAGACCCACAACTGTCCCCTTGAATTCCATAACCACCAATCATTGCACTCCATGTGACACTGTTTTTCTCTCCCATATTGTCAAATATGACACGAGCAGATTTAGAATCCCCACATTTGGCATAGAAATTCAAAAGTGCGGTGCCAACATAAACACTAGATGATAATAGGCCATCTTTTATAGAGTAAGCATGAAGAGAAGAAACAACTTGGAGAGCACCAAGTGAAGCACAGGCTGAGAAGATGCTAACCAGTGTGACAGCATCAGGTGATACAGATTTTGACCTCATTTGATGAAACAGTTCAAGGGCTTCATATGCAGACCCATTTTGTGAACAACCAGAAATGATTGAGTTCCAGGCAATTAAATTCTTGTCTGAGACTGTCTCAAATATGTACCTAGCATCTCTAATCATTCCACACTTTGCATACATGTCCACTAGAGCGTTTATCACTGTTGGATCCATAAGTCCGAGCTGAATCCCCAAAGAATGAACTAACCTTCCAACGCCCAAATTGCTCAACTGTGCACATGCTGAAAGCAAAGTTGCAATGGTAATGGCATTGGGCAATATCCCAAACCTTTTCTTATCAATGAACAACTTCAAAGCCTCATCAGGAAATCCACTCTGAGAATACCCAACAATCATTGCTGTCCATGAGACAAGATCAACAGAAGAAAGATTGTCAAATATAGAACGAGCATCTCTTATACTGCCACACTTAACATACATGTCTAAAATAGCAGTCACCAAGTAGGAATTAGGTTCAATACCGTTCTTATTAACAAATCCATGCACCCATTTCCCCTGATGCAAAGCCCCTAACTTTCCACAAGCAGTCACTAAGCTCCCTAACGTGAATTGATTACTCTCAACCATTGCTTCTCTCATCCTATTAAACAAAACCAACGCTTCTTTAGCGCAATTATTTTGTACATACCCTGCAAGCATCGAAGTCCAAGAAACCACATTTCTGTAAAGAATTTCACTGAAAACCTTAGGCGAGCATTCAACTTGTCCACATTTAGCGTACATATCAAGAAGACCAGTTTGAACAAAACTATCAGGATTCCCTACCTTGACAATATGGCAATGTATTTTCCTTCCTTTATCAATATCCCGCAATTCGGTACATGCCTTTAACACAACCGAAAAGACAACATTATCACACGTTCTAACACTCATTCTCATACGATTATAAAACCCAATAATCTCTACATACAAATCATTCAAAAAGTACCATCTGATCATCACTTTCCAGGAATAAAAATCTGGGTCAGGAATTCGATCAAACATTGACCGGGCATAACCAACATGCCCAAATGATCCATAATGGCTAACCAATTTGGTATCACATAAAAGATCACCTTTGAGGCTATTTATTGAACAAGGCGTGGACTTTCTTGAGAGAATCGATGTTTTTGCAAAAACCCAGAAGAGCAAAACACGGGTTTGAAGAAATTGAGTGCACTGAAGCTAAAGTATGGTCCAAAGAAGGGTATTGAAAAGGGTGGTCAATAGTGTAAGAAAGAGATCTCCATTGAAGGTAAGGTTCCCTCCTGGTAAGAGAAACAGAAACTTGCCTGTGAAAGAAAGTGAGAAGCTTTGTCACCATTGTTTAAGTTTATGCTTTCTAGTTAAACACTCCCGCCATTGTCATATGGCTTGGTTTTCTCAGTTATGATTCGGTAGTTTTTTTAACAGTAACTCCGAGAAGTAGGCAAAATATTTAAGAATACTAGGTTTATAGGAGGGTTAGAGACGTTTAGCTTAGCTTAGCTTACTTAAAGGCTTAGCTTAATCTATCATATTTATTTGTTTAACTGAAAAAGAATGGACTGACTTTGAAACCATATTGTCAGTGCAAAGGTGTGTTTGGTCGGAAATTTTTTTTTTTTTTGCTCTTTTGAAGAAAGGGAAATTTGTCAATAAAAAAAGTTGTCGGAGTTTAATTTTAGAAAATAAAGGGTAATAATTAGTTTGAAAATATTTACATTTTAATTTTCTATAAAATTAGAAAATTATGAAAATAGTTTTCTATAAGTAAATTTGATTTCCTTTTTTGTTTTTTTCAAGTTTTTGTATTTATAGAGTGTAAATGAAAAAAAAAAAATAAGAATTCTATGAGTTAAGCTTTTTCCCCCCTTTTCTTATAAGTATAGACTATAGACTATATTTTAATTTTAATTTAGTTTGAAAATGTTTATATTTTAATTTTCTATAAATTTATAAATTCTATGAAAATGTTTTTCTAAATTTTTTTAAGAACATTTTCTTTTCTTTGTTTTTCAATTTCTTTTTTATATTTATAGAGTTTTGTTATGAGTTTGTGTTAAAGTTAAGCAAATTTTACAGGTGCCCTACCCACCCACCCACCCACTATCATCTTTATATTTTAGTTATTCTACTAAAAATCAATTGTATAAAGATTAAGCATATATTATAAAAATAAGGTCAAATTTAAAATCTATTTAATGTTCAATTTCATTTTTTTTCAAACAAAATTTCCTTAACCCCAATATTTATTATATAATTTTATTTGTAATTAACATTTCAAAAATTAACTTTCAAAAAAATCCTAAACTCAAAATTTTCAAATATTGTTTTTTGAAATTTTAATTTATCCAATATTATAAAAAAATTTATAATCAAAATTGATTATGTAATAATGTTTTTTAATTAAAAAATAAAGATTGAATATGTAAATATCAAAAGAAAAAAATGGAGGGTCAAGTTGCAAATAGAAAATAAACAAAACCCTCAAATAATAAATAATAATAATAACAAATAGGGGATTGAAATTGAAAGGTTAAAGGTGATTGGGTAAGAGAGTATCTAAAATCAAGGCCAATTAGGCGATGCGCATTTGATTATGACCGCAGAGATTGTACTACGAATCAACTCAATCTCCGATACTGACAGACATCGACGCTTCTACTTTCTGCTACATACAAAACTTAGATCTTCTCATTCCTTCTCCACGCGCCCTTTCTTCCTGTGTTCCCCAATTTCTTTTTTTTTTTAAAACAATTATATATAAAATGAAAAAGAAAATTAAGTTGTACATGTAAATCAATCACATAATTGAGAAAAAATAATATTAACAAATTCAAGATTTAAATTACAGATAGATTTTAAATAAGTGATTTAAATTATATGAACTATTATTTTGT
This sequence comes from Fremontodendron californicum, assembly GCA_030761205.1. Lineage (NCBI taxonomy): Eukaryota > Viridiplantae > Streptophyta > Magnoliopsida > Malvales > Malvaceae > Fremontodendron > Fremontodendron californicum. The sequence continues at coordinate 27,961,567 of JAULJL010000013.1, forward strand.
ATGATAGTATTTTTTTAATAATATAATTAGGATTACATAATCTATGGAATGATCTTAAAGAAATACTAATTCATATTAACTTAATGTATTCAGAATTTTAATTCCAAAATGATCCTACAAATTGATAAAAAAAATTTGAGCATATTGTTTTGATAAGTAATTCAGGCTTACTTGACTTAGTTCGAATTACTATTTAAATAATAAAAAATAATTTTATTTAAATTTAATTATAAAAATATTAATATAAAAATAAATTTTTAAATATTTTAAATAATAAACAGATTTTCAGATCCGACTCTATCCGACCAATAGACACCTCTAAGTAGGACTAGTAATATGTGGTTTTCATTGTTAATTTGTTTAAAAATAATTGATATAAAATTGGATGCTACTGAACTAAACCAATGGGAATGGGAGAAGTGGGGTTTGAAAAATATTCCAAATATCAAAACTATTGGGTTGGGATGGGTTGAGTTGATAAAAAGAAAGTAGAGGTGGGACAAGTTTCAGCTGAAAGTTAATGCCCATGTTTCTGCATCAGCTAATAGGACAGACAGACAGACAGACAGAAAGGCAATGAATTAAAAACCGGTTCATTGGAATTCAGATTTCAGAACCAAACATTACAACAGACAAACCACACGTTGTATCATTTTGTTTGTAAATTCACATGTACTCAGTTCTCAGTAACTCACTCTTTTTAAATTCATTTCAATCAAATCCAGGATTCCATTTCCAACCCCCACTTGTTTTATTCAGGCTTATCCTCTTTCTTTTCTAACTTTCACATAAAACAAACAATTTTTTTTCCCATTTTTTCTCAGCTGAGATATAACCCAAATCCCAAAGTTGTTGGAAATTCTTTTTGGGGGGTTTATTACCCTTTTCATTCTTGTATGTAAATATCCCTATTGTCAAAATGTTCCAGAAATCTAACATTTCTACAGTCTGTAGAACTTTTAAGGCATTCCATCCAGGGTCACAACTCTAGTTTTATATCATAACCAATGATCGCCTCAGCCATTGCTCCGACTTTTCATTTTTCTTTTAGTACCCGTGTCAGACACCTGTTTCCGACGCATATTTGGACATGGGTATGGAGATATGATCTCCAATGAAGCTCCAAATATATAGAAAAACTTAGAATAGATCAAACATATCCGTGTCGGATACATACCCGTATCCGACACTCACACCCGAGTCCAAGTAACATAGCTGAAGGGACAAAAAAAAGTTACAATTGCATTTAGGTGGGTTGGATTTTCTGGTAAAAAGAAGCCTGTAACTTATGCTTCTGCTTCGCAATCTGTTTCATATGCATTCTAGTAGTGTCATGTTTCCAGAAATTAAGCAAAATATAACCAGACTAAACAACCGCAAACACAGGCACCGTTAGAATCAGCCTTAAAACAAAAGGAGAGCTCTTATGGTTTCACTAAATTCACAAACTGAAGGAATATTGCTGTCATATATCTTGGAAGAAATCATGCAACATTATTTATGGATAATACAAGTTGTTCTTTAACCACCCAAAGACAGACAATCAAGTGTAGCCAAATTTCAGGCTAAGAAATGTACAAAAGGCAATCCCCACGGATCATGATAACCTCACTTCTCAAAGCCGATGAAGCAACAATGACCTAGTTCCCTCTATAATATCCTCAATTAATACATTAAAGCCTGTTTTTATTAATTAGGTTAATGCAAGAGATGGAGGATTAACTGTGGGACATCTTTGCCTGCGAGGCCGTCTAGTTGTCTTCCCCCATCCAGTAAGGCTTATATCCTCCAGCCCTACTTCAATATTATTAAGCTGCTGCATCAATGGCGTGCAAGTTGTGGCAGCTATCAAAGCAGGAGAGGAGCTAGTTACTGACTTTCGCCTCCCCCTGCCACGCCCGCTTGTAGAAGAGTTTCTTCTTGTCACTCCTGAATGCCATGAATGACCCGTTGCTCTCATAAGCCCTCCAAATGTCTGAAGATCTTCTGTTACCTCCTGCCTTGATAAGGAAGCAAGGCCTGGAAGGATGTCCCTTTGGAAGTCCCTCCGCTGCCTTCCTCGCCTTCCTTTGACCTTTCGTGTTCGAGTTGTCAACAAAGAGGTAGTTCCTGTTTCTTCCACTTTAAAGTTTTCAGGAAACAGAGGCTTGGGCATATAATCCTCTTCCTTGGTTTCTTCTAATTTCAAAATCATTGATTCAAAGTAATCAATCTCTTTTGAGGAAGATTCATCTCGATCCCCATCTTTACCTCTTAAAAGAGCCTCAAACTTCCTCTCAAGATCCTCTCCAAAAGAGGAAATTGTCTCAACAAACCAATTAAGGGGGTCAGTCATAGAAGTTTCGGATGAATTGCAATTGACATCATCCAAATGACCGCACTGAACAGATGCTGAGATGGAAACTATTGCCTCAGCTGCACTCTTGATAAGTTCATCCTGCTTGCAGTCATCTTTGCTTTGTGCTGATTGCAAAGGTAATTCACATGACTTTTCCAGTAATTCTTCTCCATGAATGACATCTTCAGGCTCGGGAACTAGTGGAGCTTCCAAATATATCCCTCCAGTCATATTCATAACGGTGCTCGGAACAGAGGGTATAAAACATGCTTCATCCTCATCAACACAGGAGTTCAAGTCAATTTGATGTCTGAAACTTGATAACTTTGTATCTGCTTCCTTCTCTATGGCTGAATTCTCTGCAACAATGTCTTGGTTCATGTCAGGAACAGTGATATCACACGGTAAGTTAATATCAAGTAACCTATTTCTCCCTTTATTTTCTGCTTCACCTTCAGATGGTTGAGGAACAGATACATACGGGGAGGTAGAAGAAGATTCATTCTTAGAAACATAATTCTTTTCAAAAATGGGAATCCCTAGTATCTTTTTATTGTGCAGGCATTCACTTATTTCACTCCTGCTGGCATCAACATTATTGGAGAATGAAAACGACTTCACATTCTGTGTAGAATTTTGACTGAAATCATTTCCAGTCTCATTTTTATTGGTTGACTGATTTGGAGAAGATTGAGAGAAGCTCAACTCTCCAACATTCAAATCCACTCCTGCAATTGTGGCCTCATTCTTACAAGCAGGCTTGGCTCGTAGCCATGGCAGCCCTGGAAGATGGTCCTCATGCTTTCTTCCTCCATCTATTTGAGGACCTCGTTGCAAAATTGGATCATTAGATGAACTGTTTGAAAGCACCACATTCAAATTTACATCACTTCTAGACTTCATATCAACACTATTTGAGCAGTTGTAAGTCTTTGAACCATGAGAGGTGAAGTACTCAGAGACTCCCTTGGACCCCGACGAGGAACCATAATAAAAACCATTTCGATTCGGCAATTCACTTCCAAAACCTGGGTTAAGTCTAGAATTGCTACTCACCTGCCACTTCTCTCCAAAAATCCCATTGCTCTGGGATGATATCATAGAACTATTACTAAAAGGACCAGATGAATTCAAAAATGGGTGAGTCTGAACTGTCATTGACTTCTGGCTTAAGCTACTGGAAGGCTTGTCCCAAGAAGAAACTGAATGAGACCATGGCTTAATTACCACATCAGAAGAAGCAAATGAATTCAAACTAGGTACATTGGACGTAACGATTGACTCTGGATGACTGTTATTGGAGATTTCACGATTTCTTTCAGAAACTTCTAAACTTTGAAGCATTCTTTCTCTTGAGAGATCTGCCTTGCTTTGATCAGTTACTGAAAATGTTGGAGGATCATGAGTTTTTTCAAAAAGAACTTGTACCTGCTGGGAAGATACAGGCAACATCTGCGGCTGAAAACCTTGGGAAATAGACTTTGAGTTGCTTTTACTGTGCCCTGCAAACAGAGATAATATCCACACGAGAATATAATCAAATGAAATTTTTTTAAAAAGTATATAATGCAAGTTCAGTAGTTCACAAGTGAGCATTACCTGCTTCAAGCACATGAGAAAAGAATTCTCTAGTATTTCCATTTTTCTCAGCATGTACATTACTTATGGACCACCTATTATCACTTTGGTGATTAAAATTCACAGAAACGTCTTTTGGCAAACCAAGAAGCTCTTGCTTTGGTTTAGCAGACAGTTCACGGCCTCCATGATAGGGGTCATGGCCTAGAAAGTGCGAATATGCAGAACCATTGGTTTCTTCAATCTGAACAGGCTCATTCAAGTCGGCCAAACTATTTTTGCCCCTCGAACATGAACCGGGTCTTGAAGCATCTCCTAGGCAATCAGTCTTCCCGACATGAAACAGCTTCCCACCACTCGCAGGCCCGATTTTCCCGTTTCCATTTGGAAGATAACTTGACGTGCCAGATGCTGTGTCATCCCTCAACTGTTCTGCTTCTTCAGTATCAATGTACTCATCCGCTGGAAGTCGAAGATCAAACATTTTCCTTCTTACTTTTGTGGGTCTGCACTCTAGCACCTCAACATCCTTTGAGTTATCTCCATTTTGGGACAGAAAGGGACCAGCTTGGTTGCTGCTTCCCTTCAAAGAACTAAGGGGAGAATGACTATCTTCAACACCAGAAATTGATGGTCTACCACAAAGAGAGTTTGCCACAGGGAAGCTGGGGATATGCCATTTGTGAGCATCTTCAGTTGTAATTTGCGAGGCTAACGGGCTTGATGATAATGATGGCTCAATAGGAATCCGATTTTTTTGTAATTCTTTCTTTTTTATTTCATCCATCAAGTCCCTTTGTTTTCTGTACAAGCGGTGAAGATCAAACACCTGGATGAAGACAGAGAACTCAGATACTTAAATATCTTCAAAACAAAGTGGAGTATATAAACAAGCAACACTCAACTTCATTGAAACATGCAGGTAAAGACCATATAAAATTAAAAATACAGGCACAAAAACAGCAAAGACCTTATTACCTGTTTCTTAAATATAGCCTCGTGCTCAAGCATTGTTCTCTTCAATACGTCCTTATCATACCCAGGATATGCATCTACAACGGCCCTCGGGAAAAAGCTGCTGTAATACCGACCATTTGTCAAGGTTTTATCCCCATAATAATGTGGCCAGCTAGAACTGTTAGAATCCTGGTTGAGATCCCTCATTGAGTAATATCCTGGCAAATAGCTTTTAGACTGCACTTTTGTTCCCATTCCAGAAATCAATAAACAAGTCCAGAATGACATGACAAGGAGAATAGAACCCCATTGTTGCCAGATTCCATGAACCTTACAACAGATAGCCATTAGAATGGAGTTATCAGTCTGACTACAATGTTGCTACTGCTACCTTATTGAATCATCAGTGAAGTTGCAATACAAAAAAAATCACATACGGATTCAAACTCTTGTGACAAGAAGATTGTACATATTATATGGTGCTATTACTGAACCACCTAGCTATCTTCTTTATGCATACTTATCTTCAAAATGCACAACTGTTACTGTACTATCTCAGAGATATGACAACATTCTCATAACTTACATGAATATATCACAATCCTTAAATCCAATTATCTTTCATATTTCACCAGACTGAGATTTACCACCCCTAAAGGTCACTTACAGTCAGGTAACATGCTAAAGAAGTACTTGAAGTGACCTGAATGCAAGCATATATGAGTGATAATTGGATGCAACTATAGCAGTCTCATCAACTAGAAGCTAGAAGCAATAATTCTGTAAATATAGCCATTAAACCAAGGAATAATCACACCTTTCTTCGGTAGAATATCTCCATACAGTAAATAGTTTCTATACATTGTTTTAGCTAAACTGTAAAAAGAATTTTGCCTATATATCATCTATGGCAAAGTAAATTCATAATCATAAATTCATAAATAATGCCACCAAAAGCAGACGCATAAAGCCAAGATTTAGAAGTATAATGTAAGCCACAAGATCAAAAATTAATCACCACACCCACTTCATACATGTTGAAACTTCCCAGATAAAGACAGAATTTTGCAGAAAAAAAGGTGCTGATAAAGCAGGAAAGTTACGAACCCTATGATCAATAAAGCAAAATCCTATTCTATTTATGAAGAAATGGGAAAATGAGATGCTAAATTAGTAAGCAAAGTTAATAGAGTAGATCCCACATAACTAATACCAAAATTAATAATGACATATTAGCAAATATTAACAGCTGAACATATCATTACAAAAGCTATGATCATCCATAAATCAAAATTATCATCACCCCAATCCAAAAATGCAAAAAAAAAAAAAAAACTACAGTTCTGAGTTTAGGCTTAATTAAGTCAATTGCAAAGCCACTCTAACCCCACAATTTATCAGACTCAAAAAAAAGAAACTCGAAAAAAGTAATAAATAAATAAAAGAAAGAAAGAAAGCCCAATTAACCAAAACTTAAGATAAAAAATAAAAAATATATCTACAAGTCAAATTACCAGAAAGTGAAAAGGAACAAAATTTTACCTCAGACCCACATCCTCTAATCAAATCTCCTTCAAGATTCTCCCATGGATTTAACTGCTATACTTCCCTATCATAGATAATTTACAGCTCCCAAACTTCCCAGAGTATCAACAAAGATTAAAGCTTTACAACAAAAACAACAACAAAAATTACAGTAAATAATACAGCTAAAAACAACAAAGTGGATGTTTCGTTAACACCATTAAAGGAGCTTAGATCGTCATCAGGTTGAAGGAACAAAAAAAAACAGGAGATTTCGATCTACTGGGCCACTCTTTTCTCTCTCTCTTAACACAAAATAAAAGAAAGAGTTCTGTTGAAGTTCTAATTTTTATTCTTGTTTCTAGATAGAGAAGATTGAGAAGAAAAAAAAGGAAGAAAAAAAAAAGGAGTTTATTTCTCTGGGTCTGGGGTGGTGTTAGAGAGAGAGAGAGACCCCAGATAAGAAATATTCACACAAACAAACGACCTTCTAAAGAACAGTGACATGAAATTTGTCAACATCAGGTCTCTTTTTATTCTCTGTTTTTTTCTTCACCTCTCTCACATTTCTTTTATTTCCCAAAAAATATATTTTTCTCTCCTTTGGTTTTTGAGGAACTATAAAAAGAAATGGGCATCTCTAGATTCTCTCCACCTTCCTTGCTTTTGGTACAGAATACAGATATTTAATCAAAATATACCATTATTTATTATTGCCTAATTTAACATTAGGACATGCTAATTGAAGTCTTTTTTTTATTTTTTATTTAAGATTGCCTGAATTTAATCTGATCACAAATTAAAAGTAAATATTCTAGGACATATCATATAATTGTCATAATCAAACAAACATAAAGTAAAAAAAAAGTTATTACTACTTAAGAAAGTTTGAAAAGAAAGAACAAAATCTGCTAATCCAATGGGCAATTTTAATTAATTTAACGTTAATTACATTGAAGAATTTCCAATTTTAAGCAGTGTTTAATTGGCTAATACAGCAGACAAGAAGTGGGGCCCTCTGATACTGCATGAAGGATGAGGTTTCTTGAGGTTTAAGAGAGAGAGAGACAGTTCGAGTAGTAAATGCCCTTCAGAATCAGACGTAACTACGAGATTAGGTTTTTTGGCTTTTCGATTATTGCCATAGTTTTGGTTGATTTTGATTGGTTGATCCTCTGTTCACTTTAACAGCAAACAAATGTTGTTTATTAATAAAATAAAATAAAATGTTTAGGTGATATTTATAAAAAAAAAAAATTATAATAAATATATATTTTTTTAAATGTGTTTTATCAATGAGTGTTTTTAAAATATTTTTAAAATTAATTAATTTATTATTTATAATAATAATATTGTATTAAGTGCAGTAATTGATAATTTTATTTATTATTTTTAATATATTAGATAACGATATTAGTATATATAATAATATTAAAAAATATCTGTAGGACATTCGTTTTTAAATTTTTTTTGAATTTAATAAAAATAATAATTAAATAATAAATAAATAAATAAATAATTTTTATAGATTAAGCGGATTATGAAATAAAATAAAATAAAGTAAGTGTTGTAAAATACTAAGACGTGGCTTCTGTTTGCAGGATATCTTTCAGATTATCATGGGATCGTGTGGCCAAGAAAAGAGAGAGAGAGTCAGTCAATTCCTAGATTGTTTACAAAAAAAAAAACACTTTGATTATTTCGGTTTTCTGTTATTTAAGTGGTTCTAATTTCTAAATATAAACTACGTTGTCACATTGAAAAGGAGACTCAATTATTTACTCGTAATAATACTGACAGTTATAAGAAATCAAGAACTCAAATTATGAATGGAATCTTACAAGTGATTTTTTTTTTTTTTTTTGTTGACGTTAATCTTGAATACATGATTTTGATATAATATGACATATCTTACTTTAATTTGAGGATTGAATAATCAATTAATTTTGGATTCTATAAATGTAAGAAGAGAGATTATGTATAAACTTCGTTTTTAATATATTAATAATAAAATTTTATAATTTTATAAGCGTGATTAAAATATTGTTATATGTTTTATTTATTTTTGAAAATATATGTTAAGGGTTGGTATGTATTACAATGTTAATCAATTTGTAAAATCTAAAATTTTTATTGATAGATAATAACATTTTTGTATTTATATATATGTGTTTTAATATAAAAAATTAGGAACATATATGGAAGTAAAACTTGAGGCACCTGTAAATCCCATAATAAATATCATATATGATTTTATATGTTAGGAAATATCAGTTTTTATTCATTATTTGGCATGTAATTGTAGGTTTTTCTTTTGTTTTTTACATGACATATAAAACAAATGTCCTCACATACCAAATATTAGGTGGAAATACTATATTTATCAAATATTAAAAAGTTAATGTTTGTTGGAATTGGGTTTGGAACTAAACAAGTGAATGTGAAATTTATCTCTTTATATAATGCATGATCAATACATTATTTATGGTGTGATTAACATGTTCATGAATTATAGAAATTCATGAACTTATTTATGTCATTCATGTACCATGTATGTTCATTCATGTACTATGTATATTCATCATAATTAATGTGCATTCATGTATTATGTACATTCATGTATCATGTACATTCATTTGGGTAGTTAATGTTTAGGTTTCTAGAGTCCTATAAATAAGTGCTTTGTGATTATGGGAATTTCATTTAACCATTCAACAATTGGTTTAACAATTCTAAAAGCTCTTTTCTTCCTTTGTTCTTTCTACTCTAGAGCTTAGGAATCTGTTATTATGGAGAGAAAATCGAGCCAATTCCTTAAGTTCATAGACCTTAAAAAACTGTGCAATTCTTCAAAGTGTTGTTGTTGAAATCCTGGGAGGCAATTGCATTGAATACGTGTGCACCAAGTGACGGACAATTTCGCCTTAAGGACAAAAGATTTAATCCTTGGCAATAACATTAAGTTCTTTATACTTCAATTTTTTTTTCTTTCTACAAGTAAGTTCTCTAATATTCTATTTAAGAACATGCTATTTAATTATTGCAAGTAAATTTTTCAACAAGACTTTTATAAATATACAAAATATCTCCAACAATATTTTCTTTGACACTTTCTCTCATTAAACTTCAACTTAAAAACATAATTCTTATTCTTCAAAACTATTTTTTTTTTTTTCATTAGCCATCAGATATCTTTCAAAAGAGTCCTTGGAAAATGGGTATTTGAGTAAAGAGTGGAAGTATAATTAAAAGGAAAATAAAATAACTTTTCCTAATAACAACATAGAAAGAAATTAATCAGAAAGAGAAAGGGAGAAAGCCAGTAAAATTATTATCAAACAGTTCTATGGTTCTGAACCCTTGTCAATTACTATTAAAAAAATTGAATAATTTCAATTTTTTTAAGTTAATTTTTTTATTTTTATTGTACCAAAGTAAGCTTTTATCTTTTGATTTATATTCAAATAAGCTTTTTATTTCAAATGAAAATTTGATTTATATTGAATACTTATTTAGACATAAATTAAATATTAATGCTTATTTTGGATACAAATTAAAGAGTAAGAGCGTATTTAGGGTGCAAATTAAAAGTTGGGTTTATTCGAGTGTAATAAAAATAAAAAAACTTATTTACAAAAAGCACCAAATTGTTCATGAGTTTTTATGTTATTTTAGCCTGGATTTAAACATAAAATAGTAATATGAGTTGCATAAAAAATAAAACAGATATTTAAATGTGAATATTTGGTATCCTTAATTATAATATCATTATTCTCATCCACATGCAATTTTGCTCAACAAAACTAGGAAAAAAAACGAATGGGTTAAGGAAACTTCATCCCTTTCTTGAATGAGTCTTTGACTAAAAATAATGTTGAAGGAGTTTGAGAAAGTGTCAAATTTTTAACCTACTTTTTCCTTTTTCCTTTTCCCCTTGATTTAGTTTTTGTTTGGCAGTCAATTTGACTTTGTTTGCATTGAAGAGCTAAGATTATGCACTATCTATGTAGGTAATTTATTTGGAATGTATGGAAGAAAACAAATTAGGAATTGCCACCACCAAGTAGTTGAAATTGAATTCTTAACCCAAAAAAGATGCACCCAAACAAAAATAGTGCAAAGGTAGGGATCAATTAGAAGAAAATTAAAATACTAAAAAAGTCTATGAAGTATTTCATTTTTTTAAGTAAGCTTTTATATTTTTATTATATCCAAATAAATCTTTTGCCCTTTGATTTCTATCCAAATAAACTCTTATTTCAAATAAAAGATTAATTTATATTAAACGCTTATGTAGGTATAAATTAAAAGTTAAGAGCTTATCCTTGTACAAATTAAAGATTGAGACTTATTTGGATGCAAATTAAAGATTAAAAATTTATTTGGGTATAATAAAAGTATATAAACTTATCTAGATAAATTAGTAAAGTACAAATTTTTTATGTTATTTTAGTCTTTGAAGAAATGTAAGAATTTGTTTGTTAGGGAATTACTTGGAATCAAGAAGATTTCAATGCACATGGCTTCAAGAAATGCATAGAAAAGAAACCCATTTTATTGGACTAGAGTATCCCTCCTATCCTATCTTTCATATTTATCAACATCTCAAGCAAATAAATAAATAAATAAATAAAACAAAAACTATAGGAGAAAAGGTCTAGGACTTAAGACTTACTTTTGGAAAAATGGTGTAACCATGGTTTACGATACAAATTAATGCCAATTTTCTTTTCATTTTTTTAATGTTTGGACCAAAAAATAAAATACTATTACTATATAGTATTTATTGTGGATATCAAGTCACCAACATATCCTCTAAAGAGATATAGAATACGAATTCATTTCTATGTAAATGAGGACCTTAATTATATTTTTCTTGAAGCCATAATTAAGCATATTGATGATTAATTAATGAAAATGCTTCAAATCTTTAATGAATCTAAGAAATAAAAAACAAAAAATTTGATTCGTTAACTATATATTAAATTGAGATTTCAAATTTTATGATCGAGCAATTATCTTTTATTATGTAAATCATATGAAAATTACTAAATTACTTGTTAAATAGTAATTTTACGGGTATCGGATATTAAAAGGTTAAATTAGACAAAAAGTAAAACTTGCATAGATTTTGTTTTTCTTTCTCCCAATCAATTACATGGTTGGTTCAAGATTTAGTTGCCATAACAATTCAAGGGCAGATAGGATGTGATAAATGTGGACCAAGTCATTATCAGCCTATTAATTAAGACATTAACGTTATATATCAACAACAAACGAATATAATGGGTTGCGAGTCAAGTAAGTTTGTAATGATTCTAGAGACCCCTTTTTAGACAATTTTTATTTTATTTTATAAAGGTTATAGATTTAATAATTCGTAATTTGTATCATGTTTGTATTATTTTTATGTGTTATAATCGTATTTAAAGTATTATATATTTATATAAATTTTAACACGTTAATAATTCGTGTTATATAGATTTTGATATTTTTATGTATCCATGTTATGTCCATATTATTTTTTCGTATTGTATCATATTTTATATCATAATTTAATTAATTTTTACGTATCATATAATCTTGTGTCCAAAATTATTAGGTATACTTATACATTAATCTTAATTGTGGTCCCTTAAATACTTTTGCATTTGTCATTTTCATGGAAAAAAATGTGTGAAACTTTCTAAAGTCTTAACTAATGGGAAGATTTAGCTAACTAGATGTTTAGGGTCCCACCAAGGTTTTATGTATGGTGAAACCCATATGTACCACCAAAGTTTGATTGACTTAAAATTGAGGTTTTTTTTTTTTTTTTTTACTTTTATCAAAAAAGGTTTTGTATGAGGAAAGTACTCAATATAAATACCATGAATGATTAAAAATGTTTCAAATACTGATCATTAAAATAAAGTACTGTATAATAATTCGAACATTGAATTTTATCCTTTTTAAAATGAAATAAAAAATATTGGGTTACCGATAAGCAAATAGTTCAGTGATACTGAAATCGTTTTAAGATTGAAGGATCTTAAAAAAATCATTAGATTAAATATTGATTGCTAATATTACTCAATAATTTTGTTTATTCATGATCATCAAAATTTTTTGATTAAAAAGCTAATAGTTTTAATGTTTAAGAGCACTAGGTAGGATGGCAAATTATACAGTAAATTAAAGGAATTAGTTGGAGCAATTCTTTTTATACAACTGATTATCATTACGATCTCATTGGAATGATGAAAATCTAAAATCTATCATCTGAGCATGTTTTGGTTGAATAAAATAGCTTAATCTAGCAGCTTTCTGGTGAAACTTTGTAATCAGTCCTGTAAAAGAAACTACAATTACGTAAATTCTAAAGCCTTTTTTTCCCTCTCTTTTTGACAATTAAAGCTAGACACTTTGGGCCCGTAAGTTTGCTTTTAACTACATTATGAGTTATGACTAACACTACTTCTTCACAAAGCACCCATAATTCCATCAAACAAGAATGAAAGGAGGAAATTAGCCTTAATTGGCTAGAAAATACCTCATCTAAACGAGGGACGAGAGTTTAATCTTGAGAAATAAGAGATTTTTAGTTCACATTATTTGCGAGTTAAGCTCGTTTATGAAATCTCAAATTATATAGAACAATAGCTGTATATATACATATATAAAAGGTTTGATGATTTGGAAACACTTGTAACTTTTAGTTAGTAAAAGATTTAAGAAAAAAAGAAAAGCAAAGTAAATGTCAACTTTGGTTTTAAACTTAAGCCTTTCATATAGACCTGTCCAATATTTGGGTTGGGTATGGACAGAGTTTTTTTTAATTCGAGTCGTTTCAATCTGGCTCGAATTAATATTTAATTAATAAAAAATTATTTTTATTTATATTTAATTATAAAAATAGATAAATATTAATATAAAAATAATTTTTAATTTTTTTTTTAATATTTATTAACAATAAAACAAACTTATAGGCTCAGCTTGAGTAAGAGAAGGAAAAAAAATTTGAACTACGACCCAATCTATGAACAGGTATGCTTCCATATTATAGACATCGAGTATATAGATTTACATTATGAAACAAATTATGAAAGTTCATAATTTTTGGCATGCATGCATGTTCAAAAGATGAAAAGAACAAGAGATTTTATATATTCCCAATTTCAGAGATTTAAAGATCAACATCTTAAGTATGATTAGGTTCATCTGAGTTAGGGCTTTTTCATCTCTAGGAAAGAGATCGTAATAGTCTAATAGAATCAATCTTCCTTTAAGTTTCTTGGCATTTACACTATTGACCATATAACTTCTCATTAGACTTGCTTATGGGTCGGGCGATTAGGTTGCGGCCTGCAAATTTTATTTATTTTTTGGCTCAAATCTAGTGGGCTTGAATTTATTGTTCATAACATTAAAAAAAATAAAAAATTTATATTTTTATATTAATATTTTTATAATTAAATTTTAAATAAAAAATAATTTTAATGGTTAAACAGTGATTCAGGCCGGATCGTTTTGGATCATCAAAATTTCTACCCAGACCCAACCAAATATGGGTCGAGCCAGGCGAGCTGCCTGGCTCATGAGCAGGTCTACTTATCACGCATCTAACTTAAAATTAATTGGTAATAGGTGTAAAGACTCAATTTGAATATAAAACCATAAGCAATTTAAGATTTAACCGATGTGGAATAACACTATTTTAATGGGATGACACTATTTTAATAGGTCCCATCACATGTTGGCGGAGACAGAATAACTTATCACGTGACAAACTCGAAAAAGATAATAAGTTTTGACTCTCATACCATATTAAGTATCTAATTTAAAACTAATTAAAAATAAATGAAAAGACTCAATTTAATATAAAACCACACAATTTAAAATTTAACTGGATAACATTATTTTAGTATACTTCACTTAAGCTTGACATGACTCTTACCAGTTTCTTAAAAATATATATATTGTAATTGAATAACCATGATTCTTATAGTTAAAATTAAGAAATACGTGAAAGTTTAGAAATCAAATGAAGATAAATAAAAGAAAAATCATAAAACATTTCATCTTCTTCTAATCAAATTCATCATCGTCACGTTGCATTTTAAAATTAATTTTTTTTAATGTAGAAGAAATAATTCAAAGCTCATTGGATAATACATATTTTATTATTTACGAGAAAAGCAGATAATGAGCAATGAGTGAATGACGATATGTCTTATGGCATTGACAAGGGACATAGAAGTAATTATAAAAATTGTTCAAACCTATATTAGTAAATTCCACCTAGAGATCCCAAGATTGTCCGTACACAGTTTTTTTTTAGCTCGCGGCCTCACCAACTCTCAAATGTCAAATCAAAACCTCATGCCGATCAGTGTCCAGAGTCCACGAATCTTGGGCTAACCAAGAAACTGAAAAGAAAATTAACTCGCACCCCTCGTTTTCACTCAAAATAACGAAGCTACCCTTTTATTATATTCACATGAAGAAATTACCCTCCAGTGGTCCCCACAAGGGTCAATCAATTATTTTTTTGTTCACGAATTCCAAGGAAACAAACGAGAGAGCAAAGAGAGCATCTTGCTTGCTTTCCCCCGGCTTTTTCGAGAAAGAATTCTCATAAATTTACCAGATTTGTCTTTTCTAAGGTCACATTTTTCTCAGAATCCTTCCCTTCTCAAGGTGTCTACTACGGTGCAAACTTTTACCATGCAATTATGGTGAGAACTTTCATTCTACACAAATTTCAAAATTTGCTTACATAAAAATAGTTTACTTTTATTTTTTCTCTTTTGCTAGGTTTCTTGCAGGTTTCCAGATTTAGAATAACAATCACAATTATCAAATAAGGTGAAACATTAAAAGTATTTAGTGTTTGCAATAATAAAAAAACTATTTAATAAAAAATAAAAAAGCTTGATAATTAGGCTATAAATAGATCTAGTAATATTGGACACGACACGATTATACGATATAAAAAAATAACTAAAACACGCAAAAAATACTATACGAAAAAATAACACGAACACGACATGAATACACGAATGTCTCAAAATCTATATAATACAAATTATTATCATATCAAATTTTATATAAATATAAAATATCTTAAACACGATTATGACACGACAAAATACGAGAACATGATACGTATACACGAATTTTCAAATCTAACTGTAAATGAACCAGGTTTGAACGAACAGATCTTTATTCGTGTTCGTTTGTTTATTTAAATTCATTATAAAATCCAACTCAAATATTGAAACTCAAAATAAAAATCAATTTAAAATCAATTTTCATACACATTATTAATGAAACTTAAATTAAAAAAATTAAACTTAACTCATAGAAAATATATTAAATTTAAAATCATATTTAGAATAATTAATAAATTATTTTTTTGTCAAGAATTAATGAATTAATTTAGTAAGTATTACAATAATAATTATATTATATAAAATAAAATAAAATAAAATTTGAATATTAAATATTATTATTTACAAATCAGGTTGAAATCATTTTTTTTTTCTTCTTCCAGCAATCTGATAATTTTGTTACTAAATTCAACAATGTATTAAAAATAATAACAAGCAAACCATGTAAAAAATGAAATTTGATAAACTAATAATAAAGAAATTTGAAAATAAAAGTAAAACTATTTCATTTTTTTACATGGTTTGCTTGTTATTATTCTTAATACAAATATTGTTATTAGTTACAACTTTTGTAATAACAAAATAGAATTCATGTTTTAATTTTGTAAATCTCATGTGCTAATTATTGTGTCAAAAACTCCAATGCACCAAAATATTTTTTTTCATGTTAAAACTTAATTTTTTGTTTTCTTTTTTATAAAATAATTTTCTTAAATGATTATGTTTTGTATTTGAAAATTATAAGAGCATTTAATAAATAAAATAACACAATAATATATATAAAATTTGAAAAGTATTTATTTATTTTAAAATAAATATTAGATAATTAAATTGTTTTTTAACTTAAAATGAATTTGGCCACATAACATCGAAATAAAATATTTTTTCTCGTAATGTTCTTATTTATACTCAAAAAATCAATTTAAAAGGAAGATGAAAAAAATTGTTTTTAATTTTTTAATCTTTTAAAATTTCACTTTTTAATAAATATTTTTTTGTTATGTATGCAAACATAATTTTTTTCAATTTTGTGCCTTTATTTGTAATTTTCATGGTTCTCACCGTTCCTATTCTAAAAGTTCCTATTGTAGTTGACACCCCTTCTCAATTACAAAAGCTAACGTCCAGAAAAAAGCCACACTTGCTACCACTTTGCTGCCTTCAAATCTTATTTAATTTTCTTTTAGTATAATAAATAAAACCCAAATTATATTATCTCTATTTGATTACTGTAGAAACTTATTTCAAGTTATTCACAATTTTGATTAGATAGTATATTTTGGTAACAATGCTTTTTAACGCAGTGTTCTCTAGTAACAACGCTTTATGGTAACAGCGTTTTTTAGTGACAATTTTTATTTGTGATTGCGCTCCGAATACTCCAACGTTTCACTCTTCTAACACTTTGCTCTTCCAATTAGGGATGGTGAAGATTTTTTTTTTTAAAAAGCGGATGCAAGGTGGAGCGGGATGATTTTAGTAAATGCTTGCTCCGCACCGTCTCGTCTCATTTTTTGAAATTACTATCTTACCTCTTAAAATATTTTATATTTTTTCTTATATTTTTAGTAGATATATTAAATATATATATTAAAATCATATATATAAATATTTTTTATATATATTTTTAGTATATATATTATTTATATTAAAGAATTTTATATACTAAAATTACGTTCATGAATAAATTACAATATAATTTTTTACAATATTAAGTTAAAAATAATTAATAAAAATTGAAATGTAACGGAGTGGATTATCATGAAACTATTATGGATGTAACAAACATCTATGAATGTGAATATTTCCAACATCCATGCAAAGATTGGACGAAAGTGAATAAGACAATCCTGGCTCCCGCTCCATTACCATCCCTACTTCCAACTAAACTTGCTCATGGGCCAGGCAGGGCCCGGCCCGATTTTTTTTCAAATTCTTTGTCAAGGCCCGACCCTAGGTAGGGCCGGATCGGCCCGGTAGATCCGAATTCATTGTTCATCAAATTAAAAAAATATTTTTTTTATTTTTTATTTTTATATTTTATAATTAAAATTAAATAAAAAAATTTGTATTATAATAAATAAAAAATTTGTTTCGGGCCGGGTCGGGCCGGCCCAGATCAAAAATATCTTGCCCAAACCCGACCAATATGGTCCGGGCCTATTGGTTGGGCCTGTCGAGCTAGACGGACAGACTGTCCGGCGCATGAGTAGATCTACTTCCAACGTTCCACCACTGCATATTTTTAGTGTTCTAATGCTCTGCTCCTTTAGCGTTTCAGCGTTTCATTCCCCAGTGCCGCACTCTCTCTGGCGTTTTAGCGCTTCATTTCCCAATGCCGCACTCTCTAGCTCCTTTAGCGTTTCAGCGTTTCATTCCCCAGTGCCGCACTCTCTCTGGCGTTTTAGCGCTTCATTTCCCAATGCCGCACTCTCTAGCAACGTAGCGATATATACATTATATGTAGCGTATGACAAAAATATGATTTGCAATACAACTAGCAAAGTTCATCGTTACGTTAAGATCGTGAAACTAGCCTCAGAAGGGTGGTGGGATTTTCAAGTTTGCTCCATTTCTGAATGTCCTGGAGAATATAATTTGGAAGTTTAAGTTTAGATATCGTTAAGAACTCTTTTTTTCATTTTTTTTTTAGAACACGAGGCTTTCATTTCTCTTCCAACAAATGACACATTTCTAAATATGCTGTCACAGAACCTCTTTAGAATGTAATCTACAAGTAACTTCTACTTCACCCACCACAATCGGTAAATTCCACAAACACTGCTCTAGTTTCAATAACTTCAAAAGCTATAAGCTTCCAGTTTCTGATACATAAAAAAAAATGTTAGTGTTTGACTATAAACCAGAAACTGTCTCTTGGTTGCCGGCTGATAGATGAATTTATTACAAATCATGGACGTGCCAAAAATTGGTGGAGAAAGGGTACATGTAAAATTGACCTTTCTGTCTTCTTTGGTTATAAACTGCTTGATTTTTGCTACTATAAACCAGTTTGCCTATCCCAACTTCCTCCTCTGCTCGCCAAATCACAGTGAAACTCTGGTTGATTCGCGGACAATCTCATATATTGCTATTACGTTCTCAACAGTCAACAAGAAAATGATACACCATTCCAAGAGATCTGACCGTCTATTTTGGATAACTTCTTGAAGGAAATGAACGTTATGCTGCAATAAACAAAATAAAAGTTCAATTTAGACTCCTAAAGTTTGTTACATATTGGGAAGAAAATCCACGATCAATTTTTTTTTTTTTACAAAGGAGGCCGTAACCTGAGGATAAGGAAAAGGAATTGCATATGCTGAAATTCGTACCCCAGACTTGTTGAATGCCACCTTTTTAGGATGACTTTTACTACACAAGGCCATCACCCTAATGCGATAAATGCTAAATCCGAGTTGGTTCTTTTATATGGAGTACAACTTTAATGAAACGAAATATTACCAAATGCAATAAAAGCTTTGAGGTCACATAAAGCTCTAACATTAGATTTGACTCTTTAGAACCTAGAGATTGCCTCATGTATAGATAATTTATTGTTTTAATGGAGGTGTACATGGAGCTGCACCTTTGTGCATTTCAGCCTATTGAAATAAATTTTAATTCAACACCCAAACTCCTAATAAATTTCTGTTCACCCAACTTCAAATTTAAAGAAATTCGATTGCCCTCTCAGTCATGCATTTTGTTCCCGAAGTAACAATCTAGTTTATGTCCCTTTTTTCTTGTATGCCCATACGCCATCATTTTTTTTGTAAGAAAAAATTTCTTTGAAATTAAACAGGAACCAAATAGTGTAAATGAAGCACATGGGTACCTCCACAAATTTTAGCTTGAAATCCAGATTCCCGAAGAGTTGTGTCACCTCATACTCCTCCCGAAGGTACTCATATATTTGAGCATATTTTGCTTCTCTCCAAGCAATTTCTGATCTGGATAATGAAAAAAAAAAATCAACAAATATCAGGTGCTGCTAGACATTTGCTTACAAATATAACTCATGCATCTATGGTGAGTTATTCAAATGTATTCATTACTAAGAAATTATTCATTCATGACTTACTGGAGACAGAAAACTTTGAATGACTATATTTCTTACATCAACCTTTAAATGACCGCGTAGCAAATACAGAGCGCAATGATTCATCAAAAACATAAAATAAAATAATAAAGAAAAGAAAAGAGACAGAGAGCAAATGCCATACTTTTGGAATTTATAGTATGGAAAATACGTTGTCACACTCTTAAGCATTGTGTAAAACAAATACTTGTGCCAAAGATATTACCTATCGAAGAGACCAACTTTAAGAATTACATCAGCCAAATTTGAATTAGCTTTTCCAACAAGTTTAATGAGCTTTGTTCTATCCATTGTGAAAGTTCCAGTCTTTTCCATTACGCGATTTATACCAGCAAACTCTTCAACCATACCATCAACCTGAGAGACATGGAGAGAGACCATATTCAGTCTCCATGGGAAATTCCTTGCAGAATAACAGGCTTTCAAGCCTGGAATTTTTGGAATGAGCAGAATGGTAGTCAAAATGTAAACAAATACCTTCTTACATAGTAAAGTGCTAAATATTCACACTATAAATGCTTCACGCAAATTAATCAAAGTACCTGTGAAACAAAATAATCCAATGCAATGCTTTGACCAAGAACACTTCCAATAATGCGGATACTATCAGTGTCCAAAGTTTTGAGAACAATGTAGTCTGGTCCTCCCTGTATATCCTTAGCTAACAGTGGCTGCTCCTTTACACAATAATCTAATCCAAAAAATCAAAATAGAAAATAGAAAACAGAAAATTAGTTTGTGATGAGCATGTAAACCACAGATAATCTAAATCTGTATCTTTTGTTATGAGAAACATTAAATAGGGTAATCGAAGAACTAGGAAATCCCTTCTATATGAACATATTTTTTACTCAAAAACTTCATATTGTTTGGTAGATATGATTTAGCATGCAGTAGTAACATCCTAAAGCGGATAGTTTAGAGCGTCATCTGAGCAGTTTGAACCAAAATACTAATGAATGTGGCCAACAGTTTTGTCCACTCTCTAACCTTGATTGTTTCTGGCCATGGGTCACCATGGCTACTGATATAAATATAACAGCAAGGCATTTTCAGGCACAAAAAAAAAAAAAAAAAAAGTCAGAACTAATGAATGCGGCCAACAGTTTTGTCCACTCTCTCTTCCAATAACACTAACCTTGATTGTTTATGGACATGGGTCATCATGGCTAATGATATAAATATAAGAGAGGCATTTTCAGGCACAAAAAATATATCAGAACTGATAAATATAGCATACTAAAGGTACCCCCACCCCCCCAAAAGGAAAGAAAAAGATACTAAAGGAATTTACCATCTTTCCTCATTTCTGTTAGCAACCCAGAAGCATGTCTCCGAACTATTTCGAGGTAGCTCTCAACTTCATGCTCCTCAATGTTAAACAAGACAGCAGACCCATACTGAAAAACAACCATGTAACGATAGCCGCTGACTTTGTCTTTCATTCCAAGCGCCTAAAGCCAAAGAGGTGTTGGAGTAAAGAAGTTGTTCAATCAAACAACAGCAAAAGCTATTTGAAGACTTGGCAGATTTCTCACAAAAAGAATAACTTCAACCCAATGCAAACTTGGCTAATATACTAGTGATAGGTAAGATGTACTGGACACTAAAGATAAAGGTAGCCCAAAGAATGAACTAAGGATGCTAATCAAACTTAAATTTCAACATGGAAAAGAATACTCTCATTGTCGTAAGCATATCCAATGAGAAAGGAACTTCTTTATCATAGGTCAGCCTTAGACCTGATCATTGGTGGGAACTATTACGTCTAAGTGTCTTACAAATTCACAATTCAAAAACAATAAAGTTTTTTTTTCCCCAATGATCAAGAGAATTAAAACCAAGCAAACTCTCCTTTAAACAGAAAATTCGTAAAAAGTAGGAATATAACTACGTATGAATAAGTTTAATTGAAGTTAAAGGAACAAAATTTGTTTGTTAAACATCTTACAGTATTATCTGGAGGGAAATCACAAAATCTGAGGGCAATATAATTTGATGAACGAGAAGAAGGAGGTACAACGTTGCTTAAATTCTCAGCTTGCATACTCTTCAAACCGATACTGCCAAAACCATAAGTCTGAGAAGAAAAGCCAACTCACCAACAACAAAAAAGCAATATAAAAAAAATGTAACAAGAGCTAAGGATTAAGTCAAACAAGCTAAAAAGAAAAACCATATTTTGAATATCCATTGAGCTAAAAATACAATACCCAGAAACACCCAAGCTTCAAATTTGAAAAATTGAATATCAGGAAGCAAACCTAGTGCAAAGGAACTAAGCTTTGATGGGAATCTTGCCCGCTTCCTCTTCTTCTTCTTGGGAAACAAATCCATGATTTTGGTGGGAAAAATCAGGAGATCCATGATCAGAATCACTGGTATAAATAGAAACTTGAGATGGGAGCGCAGAGAAAGGTCTTGAAAAGGGAAAACGAAGAGCTGCTGGGTTTAAAGAAGGGGATAGGAAAAGAGGTCTGGGTCCTTTGAGAGGAAGCGAATGGGAAAGGAATTTCGGAGAAGGGAAAGGTGTTTTGGTTAAGTGGTTGAAGAGAAGCGAAGCAGCTGCTCTCCATCTACCCATTCATTGAAAACCAATTAATGTTTTTTTTCTTTTCTTTTTTCAGTTTTTTAAATTAAAGTATAAAATCTCTATTCCATGATCGAGGCATGGGCATGGGCATGGGCATGGGCTTGGGTTTTTTTCTTTTTTGCGCGATTTCTCTCTTTTTTTCTCTCCAAGATTTCGGCAATTAGAACTTGTGATGTACCCTACCAAATACAGGTTCTTCTTCGCCAATATAAAGAGGCTAAAATAACAAAACTCTGCCAACAGTCATGTAGTTTCAGTTATAAAAAAATCAAACCTTAACAATTTCGAATATAAAAAAAATAAATAACAAAACTCTAAACTTTACCAGTTTAATTAATTTTTATATTTTTATCACTCTCAAATAATTTTTTTATTTTAGTTTACACTCAAATAAATTTTAATATTTAATTTATATTTAAATAATTTTTTAATTTTTAATGTATATTTAAATAAACTCTTAATATAAATTAATTTTTTATTTAAAATAAAATTTTATTTGAATAATCAAATGATAAGAATTTATTATGTACAATAAAAGTATAAAATTACTTAAAAAATGAATTAATTCATAGATTTTTTATAATAATTAAATATAATTTTAAAATTAATTAAATTTTCTTTGTTTTATAACTAAAAAAATTAATAATAGAAAGAATAAAAAAATACATTTGTTTTTCTTTTAAAATTATCTTAATAAATAAAGTCTCAAGATTAATATATATTTTGTTTGAATTATTATTCTGTACACCGACGATAGAGTTTTTTTAACTCCGCAAGCGTAGTTTACATATTTTCGTAATTTTTTATACGATTTATATTTGTATAAACTGACCGTTAGATTTAATAATATAATCGTACTCGTTGTGCACGTAAAGTTTCGAATCGATCCGATATCCGTATCATATTGATCGAGAATACTGTCTTTTCGATAATATTTAATAGTTGAAAGTTTTTTACATCGTAACAAATAATTAAATATTTTTAATTTACTCAAAATTCGATATGCATGATCTACGCGAATAGAACGAGAAATACGACTATCGGATTAAAAAAATATAAATCGTATAAAAATTACGAAATTTTTTAACCACGCTTATGAAATTAAAAAACTTTATTATTGATGTGCAGGATAATTATTCATTTTTTAAATCTCAATAAAGTTATGTAATATTTTTTAAACTGAAAAAAATGTATTTTCAATTAAAATTTTAAAGTATAAGTTTCTTTGACTCGAACTAAAAGTATTGATTAACTTTTTATACACTAGACAAGCGAGGATAATTATTCATTTTTTAAATCTCAATAAAGTTATGTAATATTTTTTAAACTGAAAAAAATGTATTTTCAATTAAAATTTTAAAGTATAAGTTTCTTTGACTCGAACTAAAAGTATTGATTAATTTTTTATACACGTGACAAGCGACAAGGTCTACCCTTTCACTTGATGGCGGAGGTGTTTACAGGTTAGATAAGGATTATAGTTAAAAAATTGTTTATGTATGTTTTGTTTGGATTTAATTCGGTTTAAATTTATTTTGTATTTAAAATATATTAAAATAATTTTATTTTTATATTAATATTAATATTAATATCTATATAGTTTTATAATTAAATTTAATAAAAATATTTTTGTTTTAATTTAAAATACAAAAATTATATCTCAAATTTAATTCAATTAAAATTAAATATATCCAATCGGAAGGACAATTAAACTCATGGACGAACAGGTCTAATCGTGAAGCATTTTTTTTTATTAGGCGATTTCACAAAGCATAATTTCGTCAAAACATTGGCATGCCTAATAAATCACATCAATCGAATACCACCTAAACAACGCACGTACGTCGAGCCTAAATCCAAAGTTATATCGAATTTCGAATCTAAGCAAAACGCACTTATTCCATTTTTTGAGCGTTTATTTTGAACAAAACTTAAAAGCCAAAAAAATAAGGCTTTTATGATTTGTAAATTATGATTTGAGGAGAAAATTATCAAATATTTTTTTAATTAAAAAATTATGATAAAATTATCTCTTACTTAATTTTGTTTATTTTTTGAATAAAATTATTCTTTTATTTTTTTAAGTATATAAAATTTTATATTATTGATATTTTTTTAACTTAAAATAAAAATATGAAGAAAATATAATTGTTTATTTTTTAATTTTAAATAATTTAATTTTTTAATAAAATTTAAAAATTTTATTTTGTATAAATTTGTATTATTAAGTCACACAATTATTTTTTATATATCTTAATAATTTACTAATATTAAAAATAATTTATTCTGTACTTTTAAATATTATATCTTTTTTAGTCATTTTAATTACACACTACAGTTTTTCACAGTAATGTCAAACATAAAAAAATTTCAAATTATACTTTTTTACAGTAATTTTTTACAGCACTTTTTAAACACATTTTTTTCTAATATTTTTCAAATCGCAACAGGAACATTAAACTTGGCTTAAATTCAAAAGTATACCGACTACCGAGCCTAAATAAAAAGGTAAAGTCCAAAAGCAGAAAAGCAGAAGAATAATAAAATAAAAAAAAAGTTATACAATTGCCATTTTCCAAAGATGAGTACGCCGAGCCTAAATCGAGCCGCCGGTTATTTGGAAACCATCTTCAATTCTCTTCTTCTCTCAAGTTCCACATTTCATGAGCCGAGCCGTATGCGAGGCTCATTCTAATGGACGCGGAATAACGTGTGGAGGCTTGTCCGTTTGGAAAGTAGGAGTTCTATCATTATTATTTGGAAAGTAGGAGTTCTATCATTTGGAAAGTAGCCATTTTCAAAATGATGAGTACGCCGAGCCTAAATCGAGCCGCCGGCTTATTTGGAAACCATCTTCAATTCTCTTCTTCTCTCAAGTTCCACATTTCATGAGCCGAGCCGTATGCGAGGCTCGTTCTAATGGACGCGGAATAACGTGTGGAGGCTTGTCCGTTTGGAAGGTAGAAGTAGCTATCATTATTATTTATAGTAATATATTATTATTATAAATATATTTATTAGCACTAGAAGTGCCTGCGGGAGAAGAAGCAAGCGAACATGGATCTGCGATTAGTTTTCCTCCCTATTTTAAATCTCATCTTGTCTCTGTTCATAAGCCCTTGGAGCTGGAACCTTGTGGCTTCCTCCATCTTTGTCAAACAATTTTCAGTTTTAGAGTTTGCATTTATAATGCTTGCTATGATCTTTCTATTACTCTTCCTCTTCACTTCTGTTGAAGTCCCTATATACCTTAATCTCATCCGCTTTCGCGTTGGACATTTCTCTATTGCCTTGACCACATCACTTCTAGCCTCACTCTTCTTTCCACCTTCCATCTTTTGGGCTATTCATTTGCTTATACTCTTCTCATCTCCCTGCCACGATAGGTTCTTTAATCTTTTTAAATACTTTGTCAGATTGTTTTCTGGCACTTATTCCATCATGATCATCACCCAGAATATTGACCAAAGTTTAAACTCAACTCCTTTTCAGCAAGACCTTGAACTTGGACTCATACATGACCAGAACCAGCGAAACTCGGAAGAACATGACGATTGATGGCGGGATCTAGTAGTTCTCAGTTCGTTTAATTAAGTGATTTGTTATGATTAATGAATTTGATTTCATATCACAAGGCTTCGAGACCGCTGATTCTGTTTCAGCTTCCATCTTCTGATCTCCTTGTTTCACTGTAGATTCAATTATGTTATCTAAGACTAGTCTAATTCGTTTTCTTTTAAAATTTGTTCAGTTTGATTCCCAACCTAGCTTCTGCAATTTCCGCGAAAAACAGAGCCAATAGACCCAAAAAAGAAACAAGAAATAACAGTTAAAATTTAAAACAAAATTTGTCTAATTAAGCACGAAACCAAAACTAATTTTATTTCAAAGGCCCATAAAAGCATTTTTAAATAGGAATAGTAATGGATTCTCATATGAATTTTTATTTTATTATTAAAAGAAAAAACAAAAAATAAAAATCAGAAAATAAAAAAAAATTGAATAATTCCGAAAATTAAAGAAAAATCAAAAGAAATTAGAAATTAATAAAAAAAAAAGTTTGGGTTGAAGCAAACCTCTTTTTGGATTAAAATAGGACTCTAAAAATAAGATTAAATTAAAATTCTTAATCCTAATGGAACTAAATCTCTTCTCTATAAAAAAGAATCCAAGCACCACAATCAAACACACATCAAAAAAAGATCAGAAATCAAGGAGAGTTTAGAAGCAATTATAGGTTTCTTTTTTCGAAATAAAAAAAATATTTTTTGAGAGAAAAAATTCGAAAAATTCAAAAGTGAGTTAAAATTTGTTTCGAAAAAATTCTTGAGAAAGAAAAGTTGGGTTTTAATTAAAAGAAGCACATACTAAAAGTTTGTGGCCATTCAACGATCGACGGAGTACATCGGAGGAGGTGAAGTTTCGAATTTCGATTTCAGATCTAGAAAATTCTAGAGAGATTCGAAAAAAACTAATTTGATATTTGAAAAGAGGAGATCGAAAGGAATTTTTGATTATTTTTCGAAAATTTTTTGACTACCGGCACAGGCGGCGACGGTAGCATCCCACCGAAATTTGAAAAAATCTGAGTTTGGTTTTTGGTATTCTTGGTGTTCTTAAAAAAAATTTAGAGAAAAAGAAGATTTTTTTGTGAACAAAAAAAGATAAAATGTAACCCCCAAAAAAAAAGTTTTTTTAAGAGACAGCAGGGGGGGCTTGGGCCAGCAAGCCCGCGCGTGGCCCGAGCGGCCCGCGCCTGGGCTGCCCTTCCCCCCTTGCTGTTTGCATCTCATTTCATTATTTTCTTTGCTTTTTACATTTTTGTTATTCTATTTCATTTTTTTTGTCTTATTTGTTTTTTTTTTCATTTCATTTCATTTCATTTTTATTTTATTATTTATTTACTAATTATTTCTTTTAGTTTTTTTTTGCAGGGTTTATATTTTATATTATATTATTATTATTGGTATATTAGTATTACTATTATTATTTATTATTTTACTAACCATATTTTTTATAAAAACTATTATTATTTTTAAGAAAATTATTATTATATTATATTTTATCCTTTATATTATATATATATATTTTGTATATTAATAATTGTATATTTTTAATATTGTTAACTATTAATTTATTTTTAGATTTGATTAATTATTTTAATTGAAGAATAGTTATTTTTAAATAAATAAATTGAGATTTTTTTTCAAAGATGAAATTCAAAAAGATTACGAATGGTTAATTTCTGATAAATTTCTAGGTGAGAAATTTCTCTTAAAAATTCTCTAGAATGAATGGAATGATATTTTAAGAGATTAATTTCAATACTAACAAAAATCAAATTTTTTTTTTAAGCATAATTAATTTTCAACATCTTTTTTTCAAATTGATTTTCCATAATAAATGCTTAATTAAATTGAAAAATAAATTAAGATTTTTTCCCATGATGAAATTTAAGAAAGTTGCGAATGATTGACTTTTAAGAAATTTCTAGGTGATAATTTTTTTTTAAAAACTCTGCAGAAAGAATGAAAAAATATTTTAAGAGATGATTTTCGATATTAAAAATCAGAATTTATTTTTCAAACAAACATTAATAAAATGTGGATTAATTTTGAAAGATTAATTTAAGAGAAATAATTTGATAAATAATTTTAATTTTTCCGACGACAGAGCCTCTCTAATAGAACGAATGGTTTCTTTTGAATACTCTCGAGGTGAGGAAACATTTTTTTAGTAATTTCTCCAGAATAAATGGAAGGAAGATCTAAAAAGATAATCCACGATATTTTTAACTTTAATAATTAAAATGAAATAAGATAGACAAGACCATTTAATTAAGACTTTTTAAGTATCACAAGACTAATTAGATACTATCTCTTAGATAGGCGTTGTGAGAGTGTTAATCTTTCCTCACACGTAACCGTACTTCCGAACCTAGTTCTGATAAGTAGACCAGAACCTATTCTTTTTAAAGTGTCTTAGTCAAGCTTAGGATTACTTTAAATAGGATAGATTCATAAAGGTAACTAATCACACCTAGATTAGATGACTAGTTGCGACTCCATTGATTTGCATCTAGCATGCTGAACTCGTATTTGGCACGTTATGACATTGATTATATTCATATTTTTATCTCTTGTTTTGCTCCACTTTTGTCAATTATTTTTAATTTAATATTATGACAATTTATTTATAAATATAATTTTGATATATAATTTTTTAATATATAATCTAATATAGAAATACTAAATTATGGCACACCCACTATATGAATGGATGTGTAAAAAAATTAGTAAAAATTATGTTAAAAATATATTGATTAGTGGGTTGTTTATATGTATATAGGTAGTTTTTAAGAAAAAATTGGTAAATTTTTTCAAAATAAAAATTATATAAAAAATTAAAAATACATAAATACCCTTAATATGTTATTATTTGTTATAATAATTTATTTGTCTTTTTGTAATTTTCATTGACATTCTTTTTTTCTTGTATGCCCATACGCCATCATTTTTTCGTAAGAAAATATTTCTTTGAAATTAAACAGGAACCAAATAGTGTAAATGAAAAACATGGGTACCCGGGCGTACCTCCACAAATTTTAGCTTGAAATCCAGATTCCCGAAGCGTTGTGTCACCTCATACTCCTCCCCAAGGTACTCATATATTTGAGCATATTTTGCTTCTCTCCAAGCAATTTCTGATCTGGATAATGAAAAAAAAAAATCAACAAATATCAGGTGCTGCTAGACATTTGCTTACAAATATAACTCATGCATCTATGGTGAGTTATTCAAATGTATTCATTACTAAGAAATTATTCATTCATGACTTACTGGAGACAGAAAACTTTGAATGACTATATTTCTTACATCAACCTTTAAATGACCGCGTAGCAAATACAGAGCGCAATGATTCATCAAAAACATAAAATAAAATAATAAAGAAAAGAGACACAGAGCAAATGCCATACTTTTGGAATTTTTAGTATGGAAAATACGTTAGCACACTCTAAAACATTGTGTAAAACAAATACTTGTGCCAAAGATATTACCTATCGAAAAGACCAACTTTAAGAATTACACCAGCCAAATTTGAATTAGCTTTTCCAACAAGTTTAATGAGCTTTGTCCTATCCATTGTGAAAGTTCCGGTCTTTTCCATTGCGCGATTTATACCAGCAAACTCTTCAACCATACCATCAACCTGAGAGACATGGAGAGACCATATTCAGTCCCCATGGGAAATACCTTGCAGAATTACAGGCTTTCAAACCTGGAATTTTTGGAATGAGCAGAATGGTAGTCAAAATGTAAACAAATACCTTCTTTCATAGTAAAGTGCTAAATATTCACACTATAAATGCTTCATGCAAATTAATTAAAGTACCTGTGAAACAAAATAATCCAATGCACTGCTTTGACCAAGAACACTTCCAATAATGCGGATACTATCAGTGTCCAATGTTTTGAGAACAATGTAGTCTGGTCCTCCCTGCATATCCTAAGCTAACAGTGGCTGCTCCTTTACACAATAATCTAATCCAAAAAATCAAAATAGAAAATAGAAAACAGAAAATTAGTTTGTGATGAGCATGCAAAACAACAGATAATCTAAATCTGTATCTTTTGTTATGAGAAACATTAAATAGGGTAATCGAAGAACTAGGAAAATCCCTTCTATATGAACATATTTTTTACTCAAAAACTTCATATTGTTTGGTAGATATGATTTAGCATGCAGTAATAACATCCTAAAGCAGATAGTTTAGAGTGTCATCTGAGCAGGTTGAACCAAAATACTAATGAATGCGGCCAACAGTTTTGTCCACTCTCTAACCTTGATTGTTTCTGGCCATGGGTCACCATGGCTACTGATATAAATATAAGAGAAAGGCATTTTCAGGCACAAAAAAAAAAAGTCAGAACTAATGAATGCGGCCAACAGTTTTGTCCACTCTCTCTTCCAATAACACTAACCTTGATTGTTTATGGCCATGGGTCATCATGGCTAATGATATAAATATAAGAGAGGCATTTTCAGGCACAAAAAATATATCAGAACTGATAAATATAGCATACTAAAGGTACCCCCACCCCCCCAAAAGGAAAGAAAAAGATACTAAAGGAATTTACCATCTTTCCTCATTTCTGTTAGCAATCCAGAAGCATGTCTCCGAACTATTTCGAGGTAGCTCTCAACTTCATGCTCCTCAATGTTAAACAAGACAGCGGACCCATACTGAAAAACAACCATGTAATGATAGCCGCTGACTTTGTCTTTCATTCCAAGCGCCTAAAGCCAAAGAGGTGTTGGAGTAAAGAAGTTGTTCAATCAACCAACAGCAAAAGCTATTTGAAGACTTGGCAGATTTCTCACAAAAAGAATACTTCAACCCAATGCAAACTTGGCTAATATACTAGTGATAGGTAAGATGTACTGGACACTAAAGATAAAGGTAGCCCAAAGAATGAACTAAGGATGCTAATCAAACTTAAATTTCAACATGGAAAAGAATACTCTCATTGTCGTAAGCATATCCAATGAGAAAGGAACTTCTTTATCATAGGTCAGCCTTAGACCTGATCATTGGTGGGAACTATTACGTCTAAGTGTCTTACAAATTCACAATTCAAAAACAATAAAGTTTTTTTTTCCCCAATGATCAAAAGAATTAAAACCAAGCAAACTCTCCTTTAAACAGAAAATTCATAAAAAGTAGGAATATAACTACGTATGAATAAGTTTAATTGAAGTTAAAGGAACAAAATTCGTTTGTTAAACATCTTACAGTATTATCTGGAGGGAAATCACAAAATCTGAGGGCAATATAATTTGATGAACGAGAAGAAGGAGGTACAACGTTGCTTAAATTCTCAGCTTGCATACTCTTCAAACCGATACTGCCAAAACCATAAGTCTGAGAAGAAAAGCCAACTCACCAACAACAAAAAAGCAATATAAAAAAAATGTAACAAGAGCTAAGGATTAAGTCAAACAAGCTAAAAAGAAAAACCATATTTTGAATATCCATTGAGCTAAAAATACAATACCCAGAAACACCCAAGCTTCAAATTTGAAACATTGAATATCAGGAAGCAAACCTAGTGCAAAGGAACTAAGCTTTGATGGGAATCTTGCCGGTTTCCTCTTCTTCTTCTTGGGAAACAAATCCATGATTTTGGTGGGAAAAATCAGGAGATCCTTGATCAGAATCACTGGTATAAATAGAAACTTGAGATGGGAGCGCAGAGAAAGGTCTTGAAAAGGGAAAACGAAGAGCTGCTGGGTTTAAAGAAGGGGATAGGAAAAGAGGTCTGGGTCCTTTGAGAGGAAGCGAACGGGGAAGGAATTTGGGAGAAGGGAAAGGTGTTTTGGTTAAGTGGTTGAAGAGAAGCGAAGCAGCTGCTCTCCATCTACCCATTCATTGAAAATGGTTTTTTTTTCTTTTTTCAGTTTTTTAAATTAAAGTATAAAGGGAAAATATGAGAAACATGCAAGGAACAGTAGATTAATTGTTGAAAGGTCCAATGAAAAATAATAATTTAAGAAAAAGAAATGAAAACGATTAAAATTGTTTAAAAGGAAATTGTAATGACAATATTACCCTTAATGAAATAAGTAAATTTTCTCTCCCCATTCTCTCTTTCCCCGTGTCCCCATTCTACTCTCCTTCCTTCCCTCTTTCTCCTCTGCCCCCATTCTCTCCTTCCTTCCCCCTTTCTCCTCCGCCCCCATTCTCTCCTTCCTTCCCCCTTTCTCCTCCGACCCTTTCTCTCCTCCGTTAACAATGGATGCTGCTGGTCTGTAGGTAAGAGTCGATCGGAGTTATTTTGTTATAAATCTAGTTATGTAAATCTGGTTCTGTAAATCTGGTTGTATGCATCTGGTAGTGTAAAATTTTTTTCCTTTATCAATTTATTTGTGGACATGTTATTGTCTTACTTAGGGTGTAGTAAAGTTTGTAAATTTTGTTGATCGATGTAGATGATTAAGGAAATCAATGATTGTTTAAGCAATTTTCCTTTATTAATTAGACCTAGATCTCTATCCTCTAAATTAAATATACAAGAAATTAGAATTTTTTTTCAGTGTGGTTGGCAGCAGGCAATCTGTATTGTTATAGGCAAAAAGGTGCGTGGTCTATATATATTGTTTCCTTGACTTATAATATATTTATTATGATGAAGTGGAAGTGCCCAAGATTTGTTTATTTTAAAGCATGATGATAATGCAGATGTAGTTGATTTTAATAGAAAAATATAGGAAGACAAATTAGGAAGAGTAATATGTTTTTCACTATCTCTTCTCACAAAGTTGAAAATCAGATTCCGGGATTAAACTTTAATGTGTTGTCATTTATAACGCACACAATATGTTGATATAATCTATCTAATTGGAGACAATTCCCCATTAATTCTATATCCCCATAACAATATTATCAATTTTTCATCATTAATTGGTTAAATGATTCCTCTCACCTAACTGTTTTATATAGACTTTCTTAAAGGTTTTCTGAATGATGAATTTGTTTGCTATAACGGGGTAAGTTTTGACCCGAATACAGAATAAAGCTTCTGTGAATTGATGAGGTGCTACTTCATGCAAAATGCTGAAGGTTAGATTTGTTTGATAGGAGTGGCATTGGTAACGGTCCCTTAGACTTAATTTTGATGTGAATAGTGAAGCAGAAATGGAACAATTTTGTCATGGCATTGGACTACCAGCCTTTTGCTTTTATATTAATTGGAATGTGAATATGTTACGAACTGGTATTGATGTGGTAACCTTTTTGTTGGGAACTGATGGTTGAACGAAGGCAATAAAACACCTGGTTACATAAGTCCTGTACAGCCTGACAGTCTTTTGCAATTAAGTGGAAGCTGTTGATAAAGAATGAATTGAATGTCTTAGTAAAGAAGTTGTTGAAAATATTATCTTCATTTTCTTCTAGTGTTGTCCATGTCTTACTATTTTCTGATTGATTTATTTATTCATAATAAATTTGAATAATTAATTTATGTCTTTGAATTATTTTTATGATAGGATCATTGGCATACATTGTTAACTGAATGAGATTTAGGGTAGAATTGATTAGAGTTTTTAAAATGTACATATAATAATATTGAATGTACATATAATTAGGCTAAATGTACATACTGTTATATTATATGTACATATATGGTCATTGTTTTGAAAATGTACTTTAGTTTTTAGTATTAAAAATATTTGTTGTTGCAACACCGAATATAAAGATATGGTCATTGTTTTGAAAATTATCTTAATTGTACAAGGAAAAATGTTAGAGACAAGCTTATGTTACATTCTCTTAGCACTCTTGTTTTTGTATGGTACATGTGGAAAGTTTGGAGTGTGGTTTAGTTAATGGTTTTCATTTTTGAAGAGTTGGCTTTATATATATATATATATGTATGTTTGTATGAATTCATACATACATAAATAAGTTCGTTTGCTATGAACTTAGAGTATCCATACGGTAGATGTTGGCTAGGTTATCTAACTTTTTATGATGTTTTGTTATCTCTTAAATTTCAGGCTGGAGATGCACTGATATAATTGTATGATAATTTTAAATGTGAGTTTGAGACCAAGATTAATCTTCTCAAGCTGGTATGTTTTTATAGGTTTATGTGTTTTCTACGAATGCAATTGTATTATGTTGTGATACTACTGGAGGTGAAACTAATTTATCAAGATTTGATGTTAGAAACTTCTTGTTCTTCAGAGTCCCCTTTAGAAAATACTGTTTTATCAACAAATTAATGTGCAACAATGCTCTGTAAGGTTAAATTCTAGTCTTACTAGTTTGAGCTTTTTCTTTCATGCTACATCCCCTTCTCTTATCATCAAAATAAAAAATTTTATAATAACATGGATGAATCGAGTTGCCAATTATGTAATTGACAATAAAACCTGCATTAAAATGACATACCGTTGTATGAAAGATAACGCTGATGGTAATATGGCTAATGTGCTTAAGTATTATGTTTTCCAGCCCGAAGACTGACGCTGTACTTAGCCTTACACCCAATCATTAAAAGTAGATGGATATTAAGTAAAGAAAGTTTACAGCTTTTATTTGGCTAACATATATATTTATCCTTTGACTTCATTTCATTTTATTTTAATCCTTTCAATTATATAAGATTTGTCATGTAATATGTCCATTTATGCTCTTCTAGGAGATAACATCTACAACTTTGTAGAATTGCTTGCTCATAATATTGTAAGAAGATCTTTATTAATTTTGTTAATTTCACCATATATTGCAGTTCAATTTTTTTTACAAGCAAAATAGTTTCATGTCATGATAGTTGTTTGTGCCTCAATTTAATTGAAATGATATTCATGCTTGTTATTTGCTTGCTTGCATATATAGGACTATGAAGAAATTGTCAGTGTAAAAAAAGTACATATAAGTTGCAAGAATGTACATATAGTTATGCTACATCCTATGTAAATAATATGTGAATATTTAAGTGTTGCATAAATGAGAAAAATATTTATTTCTCCCAACATATGGAAGTGATGGAGTAAATTTTCTTATGTTTATGTGACATTTGTTTGGGGCTTGTAAAAGTGAAATTTCTATTAATCTTAACAAATGTACATAAAATTTGTAAGAATGTGGCACATAATATCTTAATTGATTCATTTTTGGTAAAATACATATTATTTGTAGGAATGTACATATAGGTATACAATATGTACATTCCTGCATACTTATATGTACATTTAAGCAAAACAATATGTACATTTTTAGTTTCTACTAAATTCAACCCTAAATTGGTGTGATAGAATTTTACAGATAATATCTGTGTTTTACTTGAAGGGAAGGATGGGGAGATGAAATTCCAAAGTATGATGGAAAAGATTACCCCAAATATGTCATACAAAGCATACTGCCTTGAGCCTGAGGTAGGTTTCTGATTATTAATGTGCTTCCACTATCATATAAAATTGTCATGAAACTTGTCATTTTAAAGAGGAGGAACATGTAGAATATAAAAAAGTACATATAGTTTGGAATAATGTACATATTGTTTTCCTACATGTACATATTATTTTGTTATATGTACATATAAGTTGGCTTATTTTGTTGAAGCATTTCTTATAATTTCTGTTAGTTTTTAGTCGTTTTAAATGAAAAAAATGACATGCAAACATAGTATGATTAAAGGTTTGGCTTTAGGGAGCAAGACTCTTTTAATTGCAATTATGTTACTGTCATCGTAGTATTTACTATATTTCTTTTATGTTGCATGTCCCACAATATTGAGAGAGAGAAAAAAAAAGGATGCATTTAAATGACGTATAGGACATCAATGTTAGTAAAAAAATATTTTAAAAAAAATTTAACTTATATGTACATGGCCACACAGAATATGTACATTCCTGCATCTTTATATGTACATTTAGGCAAAACAATATGTACATTTGTAATTTTGTAGAATTAGTACAATTTTAATATGAAATAGATGCTGTCAAGAGTGGAATAATAGTTAAATGGTCCTAAATCTTAACAATATTTGTAAAAGGAAATTGAAGAAATAAGAATTTATTACTAAGGAGATCGAAAATACAAATATACCCTTAATGAAATCAACATAATAGCAAAAACAAAACTTGATATTTTGCTTCCGATAATCTTCTTCCCCTTCTCCTTTCCCCATTTTCCATCCCTTCCCTTACTTCCTGACCTCCCCATTCTATCTGCCCTTTCTTTTTTCTTCGTATATGTCAACTTGTTTTTACGAATAATTCTGATGGTGTACAATTTCCTTTTGGTATTGTAAATGTACTGTCATTGTTTTGCTTTAAGAAATTAAAGAATATGAATGTTAGATGTACATATAGTTTAGTTGAATCTACATATAGTTTTGTTATAATTACATACTTTTATACTTCTATGTACATATAAGTGCGCAAATAGTTTTCCACATTTCTGAGAGATTTGTTCATATACTCTTTTTAAAATATACATATAGTTATGCTAAATGTACATATAGCTAGGCTAAATATACATATTGTTATAGGTATATGTACATATAACTTTGCTTCTGATCTTGCAGTATTTACTATAACTCTAAACGTTTTGCCATGTATGAAGAACTTCAACAAATTTGGGCTACTCAAAATAATTTGGATGCATATTTGTGCGGGGACTGAGTTCTTATCCTCCTCCACCATCATAGTCAACTATATGAAATTGTATTTCTCGTGTATTTGCGATATTAAAGTTGTAATTCAACTTGATCTTCACTGTTTATAATATGTGAATATTTAAGTGTTGCGTAAATGAGATAAGTCTTTCTTTCTCCGAAGATATGGAAGTGATGGAGTAAATTTTCTTATGTTACATTTGTTTAGTCCTTGTAAAATTGAAATTTCTATGAATCTTATAAAATGTACATATAGGTATGCAATATGTACATATTGTTTTGCTATATGTACATATACATATTGTTTTGCTATATGTACATATTGTTTTGCTATACGTACATATTATTATATTATATTTTCTCTTGATTGGTCTTTTTACTTTTGGGTTCAAACGTAAAAGTCTATTGTTGCTTTATACATTGCAGAAACATATTGTTCGATCATTATAAAGTTGAAATGAGTGAATCAAGCGTTAACAAAAGAGTTTATTGTTATTGTCATATTGATGGTGAGGTCTTGATTGTTAATGGCGACTGTATAGAATATCGAGGTGGAAGAACAGTGGGTGTGATGATCGATGAAAACACTAGTTTTGAAGAATTAGTGCATCAAGTTGGGGAAAAATTAGGGAAGAGTGTTGATGGTCATGTATTTAGATATACACTGGAGTTTGACAAAACCAAGCTAATTGATTTGGTGAATGATGCCGGTTTGACAGATTTGATAAATTTTACTAATCGATTATGCAATTTGTATATTTTTCGAACTGAAGTGATTGAATCCGCCAACAACAATGACAGAAATATAGTGCATCATTCGAACGAAGATCTGTTCTGGTAAGAAATATAAAGGCTTTATAACATAAAAGTATATAATTGCGTTACGTCTTACTCATGTTTTTGTTATAATTGCAGTGGGGTTATTGACAACGAAGACATAAGTGGAAACTATTCTGAGAGGGAACGTAATGTAGGTTCTTCCGTTGAATGTTCTAGTTCGAAGATATCTGGTGTTATTGTTGAATGTACTGCTGCGAACAAAAATCATTTTGCAAGCGAAATTTGGAAAGATCACATTATTGGCAGCGGTCAGAAATTCAAAGATGCATCTGCCTTTAGGCTGGGTCTTTATCAATTTAGTATTGCGAATGGATTTGCATATAAGTTTAAGAGGAATAGTAAGTCTTTTATTAGTGTGGTCTGCAAGGCTGAAGGCTGTCCTTGGCATTTAACTGCTTCGAAGATGCGATGTACTGACTTTATGGTTGTGGGGACATTTCTAAATGTGCACAACCACTGTGCGCAAGATGCAATTCAAAGTAGACCTTCTTCGAAGTCAAAATTTGTTGCTGCCATAATTTCGGAGAAAATGAATTTGCAACCGGACACAACGCCACATCAAATTCGTGCTGCATTAGAATCTGAATGTGGAATTCCAGTGACCTACCAGCAAGCTTGGGCATGCAAAGAGCAATCCATGAAGTTGCTGCATGGGAAAGTCGAGGACTCGTACAAATTTGTTCCATGGTTGTGTGAGCAAATCAAAGATGCTGACCCCCAAAGTGTCGTAATCTGCACTTATGATAATGGTAATCATTTTAAGCAATTGTTTATCGCTTATGGATGCTCAATTATTGGTTTTTTGAATGGGTGTCGAGGGTTGATTTTTATTGATGGTTGCCATTTGAGTGGACCTTATAAAGGGACGTTATTATCTGCTAGCTCAATAGATGCAAATAATCAGCTGTTCCCACTTGCATATGCAATTGTTAGCTCAGAAAGTTTAGACAATTGGATGTGGTTCCTGGAAATTTTAAAGTCAAATGTTACCAGAGATGTTTCGGTAACCATTATTTCTGATAGGAACCAGAATATTATCACTAGTGTTGGCACAATATTTGGATCGGCTTGTCATGCTTATTGTTACAGACATATTAAGGAAAATTTTAGTGCTGAAGTTAGCAAATTCATGCATGGTGGGAAAAAAGTGAAGGAGCAAGCCCTACAGTTGTTGGATGCAGTGGTTTATGCTAGACTTGAAGAGGATTACAATGTTGCATTCACAAATTTGACCATGTACAAAAAAGAGCTAGGTGAATGGGTGTTAGATAATCAGCCAGAACATTGGGTCATGTCAAAATTCAGTCATCCTCGTTGGGATCATATTACTAGCAACGTTGCAGAGTCTTTCAATGCATGGTTAGTCAAGGAGAGGCGACACAACATCATTTCCCTCATCAATGAGCATAGAGAAAAATTGGCTAAAAAAATTTATAAAGCTAAGTCTGATGTCAGTAATTGGAAATATGGAGTTGGGAAGAATGTTGAGGAAAAATTACTGGAGAGTATTGGAAGAAGTAAATACTTCCATGTTTCTTGTTATAGCGATTTCACCGCTAAGGTAAGTCACGGCAACAAAGACATTGTTGTTAACTTGAGGACTCGACAATGCACATGTTTAGGATGGCAAATGAGTGGACTTCCTTGTGCCCATGCTTCTGCAGTCATTGAAGCAAAACATGGAGACATATATCAGTTCGTTGATGATTGTTATAAGTCAACGAAACAGGAGTTGATTTATTCACTTACAATGGCTCCAGTTGAGACTCATAACTTGCTTGATTTCACCCTATCAGACAGCAGTCATTTATCGTTGAAGCCTCCTTTAACGAAGAGGCCACCCGGTAGACCAAAAGTCAAGCGCATTGAATCACAATTTATCAAGAAACGAGAAATTCATTGCTCTAAGTGTAAGCAAATTGGTCACAATCGAGTTTCATGCAGATCGCCAAATCCAGTGTAAAGCAATTGTAAGTTTTACATAATTACCATTTAAATTTACTTTTTCTGAACTATGGTTCTATGCCAACACAGTATAACTTATATCTTCTTCATGTGTTAAATGCAGGTTCATGGTTACATACCTTACCTTTTGTAAAGGAGTGGCAACTTTTTTTGTAAAGTGAATTGATCCTTTTTTCAACCCTATCAGAAGAATATGAATGTTGAAGGTGCTATATTTCATTTTTTGACGCACCTCAATTGTATATGTAGGTTTAGGGTTTACAAGGTTAGAGGTGCAATATTTTTTGTTCGAGCACCCAAATATGTTTGTAGGTTAGAAATTGAATGGTTCAACGTGCTATATTTTTTGTGAAAGCACTGAATCGATGTCTATAGCTTTTTTTGTTTATTGTATAGGCATGCCAAGAATTTTGTACAGCAATGTGTAGACTTTTTTTTGTTTAATAGGTCTGTGGCATTTAGGTTCACAAGCTTCAGAAGCTTTTGGGTTTAGGTGGGACTATTGTTTAGTCTACTCTTCTCTTCTTATTTATGGTGTATGTAACTTCCTGTATTGTGTACAACATCATATTTTTGGAATGAATGAAAGAAAATATCAACTTTCTTCGTTCGAAGTTGATGATATTTCTTCTTATTTGTTATTGTCTAGTGCTACGGACTTGGACAGAAGACAATATGTACATTCTTGCTTATATTTACAACTACGAAAACGAATATGTACATTTGTAGTTTCTCCTAAATTTAAACATCAATTTTAGTAACAAAATATTTAATTCACAATATAACTTATATGTACATGGCCAGAAGACAATATGTACATTCCTGCATACCTATATGTACATTAAGGCAAAATAATATGTACATTTGTATTTTTTTATGTACATTAGTAGAAAATTATATTTACATTGAAACTTAAATTTCATTTGAACTTTATTTTAGTAATTTCATATATATAGTTATATACTTTTTTAAGTTTTAACAAAAAAATTGGCGGCACGGATGAACAAAAATAATCGAACTGGGCAGGAAAACAAAAATTTGAAGACTTTGCCAACAAGCTCTTGGCTGAGTGGCGAAGAGTGTTGGGTTCAAACCCAAGCAACCCCACTCCTTACCCAATTATAAAAAAAAAAAAATACGAAGCCGTGGCCTTGGACTGCGGCTCTGTATTACGGTTATGAATCCAGACAGGAAAACGACGCCGGGGCGTAGGGCCGCGGCTCACACTTACGGTTAAACACTAAGCGAGAGAAAAAAATGACGCCGCGGCTGGAAGCCGCTGCTCTGTATTACGGTTTGTTGTCTAGAGTCGACAGAAAAACGACGCCGTGGCGTGGGGCTGCGGCTCGATATTATTTGTAAACCCCAATCCATACAGAAAAACGAAGCCGCGGCTTATCGCCGCGGCACACTTTTCTATGTTTACTGTCTACAGTAGACAGTAGCAATACGCCGCGGCTTTGAGCCACGGCTCCATGGGTAATAAACATTTTTTTTTTTTAAATATTTCTAACCCTAACACCATCAACTAATTTAAAAACCCCAAAATAGCTTCACCCTTATGTTTATAACAATTTTTTGTCTCTCTTCAGCATCTCTTCTCTCCCAACATTTTTCCCAACATAATTTTCCATTCTTATAGAAAACCCATTTATGTCATTCTCACAGCTCTCATCTACGAAAACGAATATGTACATTTGTAGTTTCTCCTAAATTTAAACATCAATTTTAGTAACAAAATATTTAATTCACAATATAACTTATATGTACATGGCCAGAAGACAATATGTACATTCCTGCATACCTATATGTACATTAAGGCAAAATAATATGTACATTTGTATTTTCTTATGTACATTAGTAGAAACATATATTTACATTGAAACTTATATTTCATTTGAACTTTATTTTAGTAATTTCATATATATAGTTATATACTTTTTTAAGTTTTAACAAAAAAATTGGCGGCACGGATGAACAAAAATAATCGAACTGGGCAGGAAAACAAAAATTTGAAGACTTTGCCAAAAAGCTCTTGGCTGAGTGGCCAAGAGTGTTGGGTTCAAACCCAAGCAACCCCACTCCTTACCCAATTATAAAAAAAAAAAAAAAGACAGAATGTTCGCGCCGCGGCTCAAAGCCGTGGCGTCAAGCGAATGAAATGAATTGCAGCCTTCACAAAACAGGTTGTGAATCAGACAGAAAAACGACGCCACGGCCTAGGGCCGCGGCTTACTCTAAGGGTTTAGGGTTAAACCCTAAAAAAGATGTAATACCACGCCGCGGCTTTGCGCCGCGGCTCTCTTTTACGGTATTAAATTCAGAGTCAGACAGAAAAACGAGGCCGCGGCTAAGGGCCGCGCCTCACTCTAAGGGTTTAGGGTTTAACCCAAATCCAGACAGGAAAACGACGCCGCGGCTGACTGCCGCGGCTAACTCGTACGGAATTAGGTTGTGAATCAGTCAGAAAACCGACGCCATTGCCTAGGGCCGCGGCTAACTCGAAGGGTTTAAGGTTAAACCCTAAACAATACAGAAAACTAACGCCGCGGCATTGCGTCGCGGCTCACTTTGACGGCATTAAGTTCCTAATCAGACAGAAAAACGTAGCCATGGCTCCGGGCCGCGGCTCACTCTAAGGTTTTAGGGTTTAACCCAAAACAATACAGGAGAACCACGCCGCGGCCTTAGGCCGCGGCGCACACGTACGGAATTAGGCTCTGAAACACACAGAACAACTACGCAGCAAACACAAATACGAAGCCGTGGCCTTGGGTTGCGGCTCTGTATTACGGTTATGAATCCAGACAGGAAAATGACGCCGGGGCGTAGGGCCGCGGCTCACACTTACGGTTAAACCCTAAGCAAGAGAAAAAAAATGACGCCGCGGCTCTGTATTACGGTTTGGGGTTTAGTGTTGACAGAAAAACGACGCCGTGGCGTGGGGCCGCGGCTCTCTATTATTTGTCAACCCCAATCCATACTGAAACACGAAGCCGCGGCTTATCGCCGCGGCTTATCGCCGCGACACACGTTTCTATGTTTACTGTCTACAGTAGACAGTTGCAATACGCCGCGGCTTTGAGCCACGGCGCCATGGGTAATAAACGGTTTTTTTTTAAAATATTTCTAACCCTAAACAGCATCAACTAATTTAAAAACCCCAAAATAGCTTCACCCTTATGTTTATAACAATTTTTTGTCTCTCTTCAGAATCTCTTCTCTCCCAACATTTTTCCCAACATAATTTTCCATTCTTATAGAAAACCCATTTGATATTACTCTCACATCTCTCATCTTTCCCAACAAACTTCTTCTCCATACATCTTTCTCTCAATTTCATCTAACTTGAAGCAAACGAATTATTTCATCAAAGTTTTAAATTCAAGTAAGTTTATATTGTTTCTTTATATTTGTTGGTTGTTGTGGGTTGAAATGCAAAAGTATTGGTTATTGTTGATTGGTTTATTTGAAAATAATGGCAATTTTTATGCTGGGTTTTGTAGAATTATACTCAACATTTAAAATTTTGCTACTGATGACATTGTCTTTGATTATGTCGTGTTGATTGATTTATTTAGTGATGAAATTGTAGAAGAATTTAACTATTGCTTTAGAGGTGTTTGGTTGATTGAAGAAAATTGTTGAATTTGGTAGATATTAACCAACTTACAACTACTGTCATGGGATTGAAGAAGAAACTCAAGGGTAGCAGTACTAATAGAACTTTTGATATTACTAAGTTCGTGTCGGAAGCGGCAGTATTACGACATAC
This sequence comes from Fremontodendron californicum, assembly GCA_030761205.1. Lineage (NCBI taxonomy): Eukaryota > Viridiplantae > Streptophyta > Magnoliopsida > Malvales > Malvaceae > Fremontodendron > Fremontodendron californicum. The sequence goes on from JAULJL010000013.1 coordinate 28,004,577, forward strand.
CCAATCTCTCCTCCAAAAAAGCCCTATTCCAGAGAGGGGGTTGAATCTTGATCCGCGTCATCGTGAGTATCAAGATGTAATTAATTCGCGCAATTGGCAGAAATTTTGTGCTCCACCTCAATCCGCAGTGCTACCGGTGGTTAGAGAATTTTATGCTAATGCAGCCGAAGCCAGTGGTGATACGATTTTCGTCCGAGGATGTGAAGTACCGTTTGATCCGCAGACAATTAATCAATATTACCAGACACCGAATATTGTGGATGATGACTTGAGTCGGTATTTGAATGGCCACATTGACATGACTGTAGTCACAACACATTTATGCCCACAGGGGACTACTTGGAAAATATCGAAAGGGGAGCTTGTTTCGTTCAAGGCCAACACTCTGGATAAAGAGGTTAAAGTGTGGATGCATTTTATAGCGGCGAAAATGCTTCCATGTAAGCATGTTAGCGATGTCACCAAAGATAGAGCAATTCTTCTTTATGCTATTACTACAGGCAAATCGATTGACATTGGCCAGCTTATCTACAGGGCCGTAATGCATAGTGTTAGAACAACACGGGAGGGCCTATGGTTCCCCTCCTTAATCACTCGGTTGTGTGACCAGGCTGGTGTCCAATGGGATAATGGTGAAGAGTTGTTACATCCTAAGGGTCCCATTGATGATACCATTATGTATCGTTTGACCCGAGAAATTGATTGTCCCCCACCCGGACCTGGTGCGAGTTCATCCTCAACCCCACAACCTCAGGAGTTAACTATGGCAGAGCGCATAACCAGACTTGAACTTCAGAATGCGCATCACCTTGCATATCATGCCCATCAAACTGAATGCTTCAAAACTGTTGAACAACTTATCCATCTTTGTGCTCGTCATATGGGTGCTGACACGACCCAATATCCCACTATGCCACCACCACCAACAGCTTTGGCTCCCCAAGAAGCGGAAGAAACAGAGGAAGAAGATGATTAAGATTAGAACTGATTAGGTGCTGACAATGAACTTGATTTAGGTTTGGGGGGTATTTATTAGTTATGGTTTTATAATGTAATTTTATGGGGTATTTATTAGTTATGGTTTTATTATGTAATTTTTGGGGGTATTATTTGTTATGGTTTTATTAGTTTATGGTTTTATTATGTAATTTTTCTCTCCAATTGAAAACCCTCTGCTTTATTACGCTATCTTCAGCCCATGTCAACTTCTCAATTTTTTTTTTCTATTTTCTTACACAACAAGTTTGCATAACCAAAATTAGGGTTGCCGATGGCAGAGCAACAAAACCAATGAGCTGTGAAACACTATGAAAGTAAAAAACTGAATCAAACTTTAACAAACAAGCTAAAAGAAACTAAACTAAGTTGTTATATTTCAGAAAAATTACTTAATTCTGGTGCATTTCACTTAAATATCTTCAAACTTTTCATTCTACAACCTGATAGACAGCCTTTACATTAATCCTACTATTCCCGAACCAGATCACTTAGATGTACAGCTCTCATCTAAAATCCCATACGTACATTCCTGCATTCCTAAATTAACTTCTGCAGCATGAAGGCTTAAAGGTTAAAACAACATAAACAATCATGAAAGTGCAGAAAACAATTTTTAGAATCCACAAAGCCTGGACTTGCTCAGAACTTGCTCTTTTTCTGTATTTCTTGTATCCAAAATCAACTGGGCGGCGAGCTGCAGACGGTACTTCTTCGCATCATCCTAAAAAAAATTATGTACACTCATTAAAATTCTCTGCATTAGTGTTAGAGGAAAAAGAAGTGATTTATATGACATTCACCCGATTAAGCGGTGGACTGATTCGGCCAAACCAGGATTGTAAGTGCTTAATTAAAAATACCCCGCAATCAGATGAACTGTAAGACAAATGAGAAAATCTATTGCATCAATAGTACTGATAACTAAAGAAACATGTATAACTCTTAAATGAATTAAAATTAAGAGATTACTCGTCATCTGATTGCCAATCAAATTGTACACGGTTTTCCTTCAACTCTTTCATTGCATCTGCAGCAGGATGATTCCAAGCACGTAATAATGCTGAAAACACTTTAACCTGAAAACGCAATTTGAAGCATGTCACACAAATATTCCACTACGAACAAGGTAGTTGAGAATATGAGTTAAAGATTACCAAACGTTTCGGGAAACCAACATGCAGACGCCCAAACGACGACCTTCTTGAGTCGATGATTTCGATCTCACCAGACACCGTATTCACGCAATATGCAACCCAATGATTATTTGCACATAAGGGTAAGCAAATCTAAAAAGGATGAATTGATTATTAATGAGAAATCAGAAATAACAACTTCAAATATATATATATATATACATCTTATACTAATGTGAATATCGATAAAAATAAGCATATATGTACGCATACCAGTTGAGCTTGCATAACATCAGCATTATTCGGTTCATTTGCAAGATAATTAGCAAAATCATTGGCGACTTCATCAGTTGTCTTCCTCCCAAACTTGTAATTAACGATGTTAGACTACATTGAACGGCCACATTTCATTAATAACCTATACTATATACTTATAATCTTAATCAACATACAATAAGAATTAAACTTTTTTTATAGAGATGTAATTAGGAGGGATAAAAATTAATACCGCAAATTGTGAACTCAAAACAACACGAGTTCCAATCGATTTCCTACCGATATACATTTTGGTGGCGTTAATTACACGAACATACATCTCTACAACCTGCCATACTCCAAAGAAGTATTAATTACGATACCATACGATAAAAGCGTTAATGCAAATGTGTAATTAACGAACTTCATTATACCATGTTATTCACCCAATTGGAACCGGCTAAAGAGAGTATGTCCGACCTCGTCAATGACCAACCATGCATTGCGGACAATATTTCCCTACATCATTAATAAACATAGTTCAAATATCGCATTGTCGTCACAATAATGTTATGTAAAAAGTTGAGAGTCAATTGGATTGTGTAACTTACTCATGATTTGCATTTTCATCCCAAGCATAATTAACAACAGCTTTTTCTACTTTCTTCAATGTCGCAATTGGCCAATTAACATAGAATGGTGATTGAAGATTCATAGAAGTCGTAATTTTTCTAGGAATTCGTGGAGATCTCCTAATAACAGGGGAATCATGTATTTCCCTCTTTCGATTTCCACGAATTTCCTCTACAAATTCCACTCCATCTTCAAATTCAAGATTGGAAGGAACATTACATTCTTCCACTTGAAAATTTGATAGAGGTGCAGTTGTCTGTGAAGTTGAGCCTTTTGCAAATGGCCTAAACATAGATGATGGAGAAGCTTCATTCTCCACATTCTCCATCCTTCTAGTGAAATCATCGAACTGATCTCCCATTTGAGCATTGACATGTGCTGGAGACAACTTCGCCAATGCCATGAAATCAAGAACATTGTCTTTATGAAGCTGGACCATTTCTTGATTCCACTTAATCATCCTCTCCGTACGGCCTTTGATCCTTTCAAATAAAGCCTAAACACATAATTCTAAATTTTAAATATTTATGGATTCTGTTGCAACAATTTTAAAGGCTATGAAAGGTAATACAGTCTTAGATGAATTTCAATGACAAAATGTCGACATACCATTGCCTCTGGATCAAGCTGCATGGTTGAAACTTCTCCAAAACACTGATCCATAGGGGGATCAATGTCACTTACAACCTACATACAGAACTAGATTTCAATAACATTTTTTAATACGAACTAATAATCTATTTATAAATTAGAATGCGCAAAGAGTATTGATATAAATAAATACAAGCATGAATCAAACATTACTTACCTCCCCTAACCCATACCCCCCTAACTCTTCCTCAACTTCTAGGCGCTTCTTCACGGACGCATCATCCCATCCCATTAATCGGGGCATTGCACGAACAACAAAACGTTCGGATGGGATAACTCTATCCAAATAAAACATCTATCCAAAATGTTCTATATTAACAATAGGATAATAAATATAATCACTATTTTTTTTTACTTATTAGTAAAAGACATTGAAAAAAGAATCAAACAATATAATACATATTTACCTGAAGGAAGAGTAAGGAGCCTGTAATGTATGTTGTATCTTGCCTGCCGTTGTACCTTCTAATGCCATTCATCAACTGCTTAAGTGTAAACCCACCCCAATTGTAGGAACGAATTTGGGATGAATTATAAATCGTGGTAACTAACTTTCTATTTACTTCAGGCCTACTAGAAGGCGCCATGACAGTACCGATAACAAACAAGACGAACAACCTTTTCCAATCATCTATATCTGTTACATTATGTAACAAGAGCTCTACTTCTTTCAATGAACAAACCCTTAAAAATCTATCACACCAACCCTTTATCTCATCATTTTCATTTACAACATCTACTCTAACCTCTTCTCCTGTACATGGAACACCAAACACTAAACCTACATCTGTATCTTTAATAGCTAAGATATGGTTACACCATCTTAAAACACAATTTAATGGCTCACATTGTTTAATAAGCCACTCACATAGATGGTGACGCAAAATTGTACAACTCAAACTTAGAAACCCACCAAAACCTATCTCTCGCACGGCATTTTCCTTCCTAACATCACCCCTAACCACTTCGTTCATAACCCTAACCAATTTACTAGGGCTACATCTTGTGCGCAATTGAACATCACACTGCAATTTCGTAATGAATAGATTACGTTCAATCTACCAATAATTTATATTATCATTAAAAAAAAAAAAAGTCGAATGAAAGAAAAATAATTTACCTCAAGACTTTTATTTTTTCTTGCAATATGGCGTGAACTATGACGTCGTTCCATTTGTTCTTCCCCGAAATTTGTATGTGTCACAAATAAAGCTGATAACCCAAAAATATATAGCTAAAAAGTTAACATTCTGCTATAAATAATAAACAAATGTAGGTGAAATTGCAAAGAAATTGTAAGAAAACGTCTATCCCTCCCTTTTATTTTGACCCAAAATGAAATAAAACCTGAATTGTGTATGCATGTGCAAACTGAAAATTGCAGTTTCTCACTTTTCACAGTCAACAATCTTGTTTTCGGAATTTCACAGGGAAATATGCATTGCATTAGTTTATTACAACAAAATAATGGCTCTCAGAAGCCTACATCTTTTGCTGAATACAACAAATAACATTCAACAGTTAATATGGTGGGTAATCAACCTAATCAATCTACTACAACCAATTTGTGAGGACTGTTTGTCCAAAGGATTGGTTTGGTTGCATTGCACTGCAGTGCAGCCCACCAGGGTGGGAGTGGGACTAATAAGTGTCTTAGGAGTGTTTCTCCAAAGCTGAAAGGCATATTTGAGAGTATAGCCCACCAGAAGCAGAAATGTATACTCTTAATGGTGGTATAAATTACATTCACTGCTTTAGGATATGAAAGAGTTGTTTATGAAATCCAGTGGGTCAGAATTCGAAAGTATGAGAGATTTTATTGCTTATGGTTAAATGAGAAAGAGTTGTGTCTGGAATTTTATTTGCACTTGTAGGGCTTTAAGAACTAAGAAGTTGCTGCAATTGAGGATTGTGGTTGCTGTAAGTTTTAGAGAAACAGAAGAACCAGGGCTATATCGATATAGTTAGAGCGAATTGCTCTGGAAAACTCTGGAGGATTTAGGTTTTTAATGGTTTAACAAAAAGGGTAGTGTATTGCTGCAATTGGGAAGAATAGGATGCAGTTCTTGTTGTTGTTCCTGTACCTTAAAGAGTAACCCTAATATACTGTAGCGAAGAACCTCAGGGGAATAAGAAAGAAATGCAATCAACAATGACAAGTTCTTCAGGAACCTCATCTAATTGTTCAAATCAATATCTAAAAATGTAATATAAAAGAAACTTCAGTTAACAAATCATGTGCCTTTAATAAGAGGAAGTATAAGGTTATAATCTAACTATAGATTAACACTTTAATGGTTATTCATTATGAAAAATGTCATAAATCTCACAGTTTTGCTTTAAGAACTTGATATCAAAATAGACTTAAAACTTTAGTAAATGAGGCTTATAAAATGTATGAAATTTAATCCTATCAATGCTCTGCTTATTTTCACCTTTTAGGAGATGAGGAAACTTACAAGGATACAAATATTGAACATAGTTAACAAATGCTCATTGAAGTTATTTATATTTCCTAGTTATTGATATTTTTCCCTTCTTTTTGTTGTGTTTTTTTCAATCAGATTAGTAGTTGGCAGATCCCTAGTGAAGTAGCAGAGTTGAGAAAGAAACAGGATAGTGATGTATCAAAGGAGCATGCAGTGCAAGTACAAAATATTGATGTAACGGCAGAAAAAGGATCTACTCCAATAACTTTGAGTGCTCCTGCTGTTAATACAGGTGACCTTGCAACAAAATAAGCCCACTTATATGTACATAGAACTATAACAGTACGTACATATAGCATAACCATATGTACATTCCGCAAAAGTATATGTACATTTTCATATTACTGACAATTTCTTTCTAAATCTCAATCAATTAAGCTCTTATGTGTTTCCAAACCATAAAATCATCTAAGTATTCTACTTATACTATTACTTAGACAAACACCAAAACCCTAACTATAATCCTCCGTTTAATCTCGAAATCGTTTAAAACAACTGTAAAATAATAGCTTCACTAAGAAATTATTAAAAACAAAAAAAAGGTCCACTTCTGTGTACATAAGAAATTGACAGAATGTACATAAAACTTCAATACAAACACAAAAGCAAATGCTAAAGAAAGGATGTTGTTTCTTTTTAAAAGAGACTTAAACAAATAAGAAAATTTGAAGATCTTAGTTGCAGCAAAAAAATGGTTATAACGTAGGCTACATACTTTGATTATATGTACATTTGGCAGAATTATATGTACATTTTCAAAACTCTAATCAATTCTATCCTAAATCCGAATCAATTAACAATGTATTATATGTATATTTTCAATACTGCAGCTATTATGTTCAAAGTCCGAAATGAAAAGGTGAACAAAAACAGAATTGACAATGCAAATGGTCGGGAAATATCGCAGTTGAACCCCAACATAAAGGAGGAACTTATGGACTCTATGTCATAATGTCTAGAATCCTACTAATGGCCAATGGCTCATAAAAAATAGAATTTCGCAAAGAATAATCGGGAGCAAGAACGAATTTATGTCAGTATGCAACTCATTCACACATTTATGTCACAAAGCACTTTTAACAAACCAGTTTTAACAAAGCAATTTTAACAAAACATCCACACATTTATGTCAGTATACAAGTCATTCAATAATAATGCTACCAAACAAATTCCTGACATCAAAATATAACTTATATTTCGCTACCAGACTTCCAGAAGTTTCAATAACACAGGATTTCTAGAACTTGATAAACCAAATAAACATACGCTGTATATTACAGACACAATGCACATGTTTGAACTCAATTGATGCTACCCAAATCCCATTACATTAGAGCATAATTTAGCTGCAAGGAAAACAAATACGTGCAGGAATATAAAACAATGTATGAAATCTAAACAAAACATTTCAAAAATCAAATAAAATTATGCCATGACAAATCCAAAGAGGAAGGAGTTTACCTAAAGCTCTTCAGGACCAAGAATATGAGAAGATTTTCTGAGGTTTCACTCGGGTAAGGATTATCCTCCGATTTTGAGTCGCCTAAGGTTTTAGTTTCAGTCACCCTAAACCGAAAATGCAAAGAAAGTGAGGAAGAAATAGATGAAAAAAAATGAGGCAAAGGGAGAAAGGAAGGACACGAAATAAAGAGTGAAGAACAGAATGAGAGAAAAACTGAAGCAAAAATTCGGGACCCAAGTGGAAGCTAAACTCAAGAACACAATCAGAGACAAAAGCCAAAACAGAGAAAAACAGAATTATCAAATCGGGAGAGAAAAGAAGCCAAAATTGACTTTGTTTTTTAACCTAACACTACTCATAAAATGGTAATTACGATTTCCTCTTTATCAATTTTTAAATTTTCTATTTCCTTTTCAAAAATAATTTATTTCATTCGTATCTTTTAACATAATTCCTATTACACTGCATGTTTCTCATATTACCCCAATAATCTTTATCAATGGTATCCATTAAAAAAATCCTATTACACTGGTTGTTTTTCAAATTCACCCTACTCAAAAAATCTACTCTAAACCCCAATACAAATTAGGCTCTAAAGACTTCCATCTATTTAAATTTACCAAAGTAACAAAAATATAACGATTCATACCAAATGACTAAGACTAGTAAATTAAAACACTCTTGCTCCCTAAGGCCAAAAGCCAAACTCTTAAACATAATCAATGTCGTTATCGTTTTTGTCATTTAAAACGACTTTAAACTAACACAATTTATAAGAAATGCTTCAACAAAATAAGCCCACTTAAATGTACATATAGCATAACAATATGTACATATAGCATAACAATATGTACATGTAGCATAACTATATGTACATTCTTGCCAACTATATGTACTTCTTTATACTGACAATTTCTTCAGTCTTGTATATGCAAGCAAGAAAGCAATCAACAAGCATGAATATCATTTCAATTAAATAGAGGCACAAACACTATCATGACGTTAAACAAATATCAAAGCTTTCAAATTCATTTTAAAAGCAGTTTAAGTAAATGGTTTATCAGTTCTATAACTTATGATTAAGTAAAAATGTCAAATTGCAAATATATGTTCATAGACTCTTACAAATATCTGCTTATACATATCCAAACCTGCCCATAATAACCAAGTTTGGTGTAAGGAAACCATGTGCATGGAAAATATAACAAATCAAACTCAGTAGCCTCTCATCAACTAAATAAGGGATACAACTGAAGGTTAAGAAATCATACATGTAAACCAAATTGACAATTTATTAAGTACAAAATAATTCATAACAAAGGGTACACAGCTGAAAATTATAAAATGGAAGAAACTAAACAGACAAAAATGCATCTAAATTATTGAATTCTACAGCAGAAACTCCTATTCTTAACACCACCAACCTTCATTTATCATTTAATTCGCTGGAATGTCAATATAGTTATAGCAAACGCTCTGTATACTTATATGTACATTTAGGCAAAATAATATGTACATTTTTAGTTTCTCCTAAATTCAACTCTAAATCAACTGGGAATTAATCTCCAATACATTTAAATGACGTATAGAACATCAATTTTAATAAAAAAATTCTTAAAAAATATAACTTATATGTACATGGCCACAAGACAATATGTACATTCCTGCAAACTTATATGTACATTTAGGCAAAACAATATTTACATTTTATTTTATATTTGATTTCAACTTTATTTTACTAATTTTATTTATTTTTTTATATTTTTTGCAGGTTTATTAAAAAAACAAAAATTGGAGCCGCGACGCCGATGCCCTAAAATTATCAAAATGGACAATAACCTAGAGCCGCGGCACCAAAAAAACTTTTAAAGACAGAAAGTTGGTGTCGCGGCGGTGTGCCGCGGTGCCCTAAAAAATTATTAAAATGGGCAGGAACTTATTGCCGTGGCTCCTCACCGCAACTCCAAAAAACATTTGAAAGACAGAAATTTGGCGCCGCGGCGCCCTAAAAAATTATTAAAGTGGGCAGTTTACTGGGCGCCGTGGCAGTGTAAAAAATTTTAAATAGGGCAGAAACACGACGCCGCGGCGCCCCAAAATACTAAAAAATTTGAGCAAGATATTCACAATGTATTAGGAATTCTGTTCCATATGTTAGGAATTCGACCTTATCTTAGAGGAAGATTCCATGAAGTATTGTTTCTAAAAGTTACAAAATAATACCACCATTCACTAAAAATAACAATACAAGAGGTTTACATTTACATAACAGATAAAGTTTGCTAAAAAATAAAGAACATAATGCATATGATTGGTTCTCTATGAGTTTGCATATATTCTTAGAAATTATACAAAATAAAATAATTAAAACATGGCTTATGTATTACTTTAAATTATAAAGCAATGTAGCCAACGTTTTTCAATTACCATAGAAACCTTTTTCTATATTACAAAATAAAATAATTGAAACATGGGAATTGAGTTAATTGTTGAATTTCACTTACCATGGAAACCTTTTCCTATATTAGTTTGAGCAAATAGAAGTCGCTTTTGTGGGCCAACCTTTTCCTCAAGATATTTCTAATAAAAATGAAAGGTAAAACGTTGGATTAAAGTATAAATACATGAGCACCAATGAGCACCAATGAAAAGAAAATGCTAAAGAAAGGATGTTGTTTCTTTTTAAAAGAGACTTAAACAAATAAGAAAATTTGAAGCTCTTAGTTGCAGAAAAAAATGGTTATAACGTAGGCTACATACTTTGATTATATATACATTTGGCAGAATTATATGTACATTTTCAAAACTCTAATCAATTCTATCCTAAATCCCATTCAATTAACAATGTATTATATGTACATTTTCAATACTGCAGCTATTATGTTCAAAGTCCAAAATGAAAAGGTAAACTATTTTAACAGAATTGACAATGCAAATGGTCGGGAAATATCCCAGTTGAACCCCAACATAAAGGAGGAACTTATGGACTCTATGTCATAATGTCTAGAATCCTACTAATGGCTAATGGCTCATAAAAAACAGAATTTCACAAAGAATAATCGGGAGCAAGAACGAATTTATGTCAGTATGCAACTCATTCACACATTTATGTCACAAAGCACTTTTAACAAACCAATTTTAACAAAGCAATTTTAACAAAACATCCACACATTTATGTCAGTATACAAGTCATTCAATAATAATGCTACCAAACAAATTCCTAACATCAAAATATAACTTATATTTCGCTACCAGACTTCCAGAAGTTTCAATAACTCAGGATTTCTAGAACTTGATAAACCAAATAAACATATGTTGTATATTACAGACACAATGCACATGTTTGAACTCAATTGATGCTACCCAAATCCCATTATATTAGAGCATAATTTAGCTGCAAGGAAAACAAATAGGTGCAGAAATAAAAAACAATGTATGAAATCTAAAGAAAACATTTCAAAAATCAAATAAAATTATGCCATGACAAATCCAAAGAGGAAGAAGTTTACCTAAAGCTCTTCAAGACCAAGAATATGAGAAGATTTTCGGAGGTTTCACTCGGGTAAGGATTATCCTCCGATTTTCAGTCGTCTAAGCTTTTAGTTTCAGTCAGCCTAAACCCAAAATGCAAAGAAAGTGAGGAAGAAATAGATGAAAAAAAAATGAGGCAAAGAGAGAAAGGAAGGAGACGAAATAAAGAGTGAAGAACAGAAAGAGAGAAAATTTGAAGCAAAAAATCGGGACCAAATGGAAGCTAAACTCAAGAACACAATCAGACAAAATCCAAGATGGTTTGCTTAGGAAGGGGAGAAACGAAAGCCAAAACAGAAGAAACCAATCGGGAGAGAAAAGGAAGCCAAAATAGGCTTTAACCCTTAACCTAACACTAAGGATAAAATGGTAATTACGATTTCCTCTTTATAAATTTATAAATTTTCTATTTCCTTTTCAATAATAATCTTTTTTCATGGTATCTTTTAACAATAATGTTACTGTTGATTGCATGTTTCTCATATTTTCCCAAGTATAAAATCTCTGTTCCATGATCGAGGCATGGGCTTGGGTTTTTTTCTTTTTTGCGCGATTTCTCTCCTTTTTCTCTCCAAGATTTTGGCAATTAGAACTTGTGATGTACCTACCAAATACAGGTTCTTCTTCGCCAATATAAAGAGGCTAAAATAACAAAACTCTGCCAACAGTCATGTAGTTTCAGTTATAAAAAAATCAAACCTTAACAACTTCGAATATAAAAGAAAAAATAACAAAATTCTAAACTTTACCAGTTTAATTAATTTGTATATTTTTATCACTCTCAAATAATTTTTTTATTTTTAGTTTACACTCAAATAAATTTTAATATTTAATTTATATTTAAATAAATTTTTAATTTTTAATGTATATTTAAATAAACTCTTAATATAAATTAATTTTTTATTTAAAATAAAATTTTATTTGAATAATCAAATTATAAGAATTTATTATGTACAATAAAAGTATAAACTTACTTAAAAAATGAATTAATTCATAGATTTTTTTATAATAATTAAATATAATTTTAAAATTAATTAAATTTTCTTTGTTTTATAGCTAAAAAATTAATAAAATAAAGAATAAAAAAATACATTTGTTTTTCTTTTAAAATTATCTTAATAAATAAAGTCTCAAGTTTAATATATATTTTGTTTGGATTATTATTCTGTACATCGACGGTAGAGTTTTTTTAACTCTACAAGCTCGGTTTACATATTTTCGTAATTTTTTATATGATTTATATTTGTACAAACTGACCGTTGGATTTAACAATATAATCGTACTCGTCGTGCACGTAAAGTTTTAAATCGATCCGATATTCATATCATATTAACCGATAATACTATCTTTTCGATATATATTTAATTGTTGAAAGTTTTTTACATCGAAATTTATTTAATTTACTCAAAATTAAACATTTTTAATTTACTCAAAATTTGATGTGTATGACTTTCGTGAATAGAACACGAAATATGACGATCGGATTAAAAAAATATAAATCGTATAAAAAATTACGAAATTTTTTAATCACGCTTGTGAAATTAAAAAACTATGCAGGATATATTATCATTTTTTTAATCTCAATAAAGTTATGGAATATTTTTTGAACTGAAAAATAAATGTATTTTCAATTAAAATTTTAAGGTATAAGTTTCTTTGACTGGAACTAATTTGCTGCATTTAAAAGTATTGATTAATTTATTATACACGTGGCAAGGTCTACCCTTTCAATTGATGGCAGAGGTGTTTGCAGGTTAGATAAGGACTATAGTTAAAAAATTGTTTATGTATGTTTTGTTTGGATTTAATTCGGTTTAAATTTATTTAGTATTTAAAATATATTAAAATTAAAATTATTTTTATATTAATATCTATATATTTTTATAATTAAATTTAATAAAAATATTTTTATTTTAATTTTAATTTAAAATACAAAAATTATATCTCAAATATAATTCAATTAAAATTAAATATATCCAATCGGAAGGACAATTAAACTCATGGACGAACAAGTCTAATCGTGAAGCAATTTTTTTTTATTACGCGATTTCACAAAGCATAATTTCGTCAAAACATTGGCATGCCTAATAAATCACATCAATTGAATTCCACCAAAACCACGCACGTACGTCGAGCATAAATCCAAAGTTATATCGAGTCTAAGCGACGCACTTACCGACAACCGAGCCTAAATACAAAGGTAAAATTCGAAAGAAGAAGAATAATAATAAAAAGTTATACAATTGCCATTTTCAAAAAGCTGAGTACGCCGAGCCTAAATCGAGCCGCCGGCTTATTTGGAAACCATCTTCAATTCTCTTCTTCTCTCAAGTTCCACATTTCATGAGCCGAGCCGTATGCGAGGCTCGTTCTAATGGACGCGGAATGACGTGTGGAGGATTGTCCTGTTTGGGAAGCTGGGGGACAATATAATGGAGGAAATTTCAATATATTTATGGATTTTGCTAAAAAGTTTCTTAAGCTATTTTTTAAAGTTATTAAATATAATAATATTTTCAATCAATACATTAAAAATAATAAATAAAATTATAAATTTTTATATTTAATACAATATTATTATTATAAATAATATATTAACTAATTTTAAAGAATAGCGTCGAAACCTTACCAAAAGTCCAAACTACAAACCCGTCGTAATTTAACTATTTATTAGCACTAGAAGTGCCTGCGGGAGAAGAAGCAAGCGAACATGGATCTGCGATTAGTTTTCCTCCCTATTTTAAATCTCATCTTGTCTCTGTTCATAAGCCCTTGGAGCTGGAACCTTGTGGCTTCCTCCATCTTTGTCAAACAATTTTCAGTTTTAGAGTTTGCATTTATAATGCTTGCTATGATCTTTCTATTACTCTTCCTCTTCACTTCTGTTGAAGTCCCTATATACCTTAATCTCATCCGCTTTCGCGTTGGACATTTCTCTATTGCCTTGACCACATCACTTCTAGCCTCACTCTTCTTTCCACCTTCCATCTTTTGGGCTATTCATTTGCTTATACTCTTCTCATCTCCCTGCCACGATAGGTTCTTTAATCTTTTTAAATACTTTGTCAGATTGTTTTCTGGCATGCACTTATTCCATCATGATCATCACCCAGAATATTGACCAAAGTTTAAACTCAACTCCTTTTCAGCAAGACCTTGAACTTGGACTCATACATGACAAGAACCAGCGAAACTCGGAAGAACATGACGATTGATGGCGGGATCTAGTAGTTCTCAGTTCGATTAATTAAGTGATTTGTTATGATTAATGAATTTGATTTCATATCACAAGGCTTCGAGACCGCTGATTCTGTTTCAGCTTCCATCTTCTGATCTCCTTGTTTCACCGTAGATTCAATTATGTTATCTATGACTAGTCTAATTCGTTTTCTTTTAAAATTTGTTCAGTTTGATTCCCAACCTAGCTTCTGCGATTTCCACGAAAAACAGAGCCAATAGACCCAAAAAAGAAACAAGAAAATAACAGTTAAAATTTAAAACAAAATTTGTCTAATTAAGCACGAAACCCAAAGCTAATTTTATTTCAGAGGCCCGTAAAAGCATTTTTAAATAGGAATAGTAATGGAGTGGGATGAAATAGGGATTACTTTCTTTTTCTCATATGAATGTTTGAAATACTGTTATAATTTTTTTTTTTTTTATGAATATTGATTATATTCATAATTTTTATCTCTTGTTTTACTCCACTTTTGTCAATTATTTTTAATTTGATATTATAATAATTTATTTATAAATATAATTTTAGTATATAATTTTTTAATATATAATCTCATATACAAATACTAGATTATGGCACATCCACTATGTGGATGAATGTGTAAAAAAAATTAGTAAAAATTATGTTAAAAATATATTGATTAGTGGGTAGTTTATATGTATATAGGTAGTTTTTAAGAAAAAATTGGTAAATTTTTTCAAAATAAAAATTATATAAAAATTTAAAAATACATAAATACCCTTAATATATTATTATTTGTTATAATAATTTATTTGACCTTTTTATAATTTTCAGTAACACCAACTCAGTCATTATTTTTATTATTATAGAAAGATATGATAATTTATTTATAAATATAATTTTAGTATATAATTTTTTAATATATATATTAGATTATGGCATACCTACTATGTGGGTGGATGAGTCAAAAAATTAGTAAAAATTATGTTAAAAAATAAATTGATTAGAGGGTAGTTTATATGTAAATGTGTAGTTTTTTAATTATATAAAAATTAAAAATACATAAATACTCTTAATATGTTATTATTTGTTATATTAATTTATTTGGCAATTTTTGTAATTTTATTAATTGAATTGGTGTCACTTGACTCAATAACATCAACTTAGTCATTCATTTTATAATAGTACTAGAATTTCATATACTCACAATGTGAGTAAAATTATATTTTAAAAAAATTAAATATAAAAAATGGATAATTTTTGCAAGTGAGTAATTTTTAAAAAAATGAGTAATTTTGTTAGAAGTAATTAGATTTTTTTGTAAAAAAAATTATTATATAAAAAATATTAAAAGACATATATATTCTTATTTATTTTTTTATTTTTTAATACATTATAATTTTTTGATATTTTTAGTGACTGAATTGGTATCACTTGATTCAGTGACACAAACTCAGTCATTTTTTTTAATAATAGTATAGTTATAGATATATATAAATATAAAATATTAGTGTATATATAATTTTAATATATATTCACTAAATAAAAAAATATTTATCTAGATAAAACGGTAATTTCAAAAATGAAGCAGCCGAAGCAATCAAACATTTATTAAAAAATTTCGTCAGACTCTGTCTCATTTAGAAAAAAAAAAAAAAAAAAAAGCTTTGCATACCAAAAATAGTTTTTTACACTTGAGACGGATTGATGGATCGACTCAAAATCCATTAAGCGGATAGGATTTTGAAACAAATTTATAAAGTAAGATAAAATTTTACATTGGATAATTTCTAAAAGAAAAAACTCAAATCGATTGAGAAAAAAGTGTAATAACTAGTTAAAAAAGAAGTTGCGACTTGGAAAAGCGGTGCCGTTTTAAAAGCAACATTTTCCCATGGGAATTGCCAATGGACTCGGTACTGTGTTGTTCCCGAGCCGCCTGAAATATAATAGAGTCTGAACCAGTGAACCTCCAGTGAAAAGAGCTACACTTTTCCGTGAGAGACTAAGGGCAATTCGAGCTGACTCCAAAATGGCGATATCTGGGAATTTACGGGTCGATGCCACTCTTGTCTCTTATCATCAACACCCTTTTCGAAGCTCTGTCCCCTCTTCAAAGGTCCTTATCTTCAATCCCTCTCTTCTTACCTCTATAACGATTTTTTTTTTTTTTTGTTAACTTTTCTTTACATTGAATTTGAAACATTTGTGTAATTTATCATCTGTTTGCTCAATTCCGTGTTTGGGTTGCCGAATAAAATTGGGTAAGTTCGGTAGTTCAGTGTATTTTTTAGGGTTAGAGTTGGAGATGCTATTCTGATTCGTTTGAATTCCTAGTTTTTTAGCTGTTCTTTTGCAACCAAACGGAGCATGAGCTAATTGGGTTTTCCTAGTTTGAAGCAACATGGTAGCTCTGCAAACCTTTACCGGTGCTCAATGTTTTCAATTCCGGGAAAATGTTTTCTGGGTTTTGCTATCTGTTATATCATCTAATTATTAGATTTTTTAGTTTATTGGCCCTCTTGGGTTCGTAAGCTTCAAATTCAATTGCAGTTTGCTTTGCAAGTTTCTACTTTTTATTGAAAATTGTACTTCATCGTAGTCAAAGCCGTGTAGTATGTTGATAGAGGGATGCACTTCAATCCCTGAAAGCCTCAGCCCTCAAGTACCAAAAAATAGTCAAATACATACATTTTGTTGGTGCTCTTGTCTTCTTCCAATAAATGGTCAAGAATCAAGACCATGGATTGATCTTTGTTAAATTGCAAGTAGAGTCAAATTTAAGCATGTATACGAATCGATTGCAAGATAGGTTATCTTGAGAATATTTCCTGTAGATTTTAGAACCTATTACTTGTTGATAAGGACTGGGATTCTTATTCCCAATATGATACTTGCCAATTATGAGTAACCCCCCCCCCCCCAAACAAAGACATTGACACTCTCATCCCTTCATATGACAAGATGTTTCAGTCTTATTCATACCAGTATGATGGTGAAAATGGAAGATCCGAGCTTTATGAGTTTGGCGTTCCAAGTAAGCCTTGCTTGTTCCTCATAAGCTTTTAACCTCCTACCTCTGACAACATGCTCATTAGGTAAAGGTGATTAGGAACTAAAAGAAGCTGCATTGCCATTGATTGTAGGTTACATTGGGTGATGATGGCTGCCACTGATGCTTGAAGAGTCGTTCTTTTAATGTGAGAGTATGTAGTAAAATTACAAGTGTGTGATAGCACTGCAGGAAAAACCTTGGTGGTAGTGGTAGCGGTGATGACTTTCCATTGATTGATTACGTTTAAAAAAATATCATTTTAAACATATAGCTGAGCTCTCTAGCTCCTTGAGTCTAGATGGTGCTGCTATTTTCATTGCTATTGGGCATTGGCTTAAGTTATTACTTGTCTCAGTGTCTGGCAAAATAGTTCATTGTTTTGTACAAAGCACATTCATTGCTAGTAGTTAATTGATGTTCTAAATGTGACAATGTGTATAAACAGACTTGGTAGCTTTCAATGCTATAGAAAAGTGCCAAATGCTCCGTTCTTTTTATTTTGGTCATTCCCTAGATGTCATGTAGTGCCCTCTGATCTTCATTTTTTAATTTACCATTTTGTATGTTAGAAATAAAGACCTTCATTTGTTGGAAGTAGAAGGATTTGACTAGCGGAGTTTATTATGATTGTAGAATTGAGAAGAAATGCAGATGCATGGTCATATTTTAATTTTTGTGCTCTATTATAGGTAGATTTCATGGGTTTCATGAATGGAGGATCAAGGTTTTCCGAAATTACGCCGAAATGGAATGGAATGGCAATAAATAGTCGAAGCATTCGCGGTCAAACTAAAAGATTAGCTGGGATCATGGGAGATTATAAGTTATCTCCAACTGCTGTCAGCCAAGAGGTTGAGAGCTTCCTCTTACATGCCATAAACATGAGCTTCTTTGAGCGACTTAACTTGGCTTGGAAAATAGTTTTCCCATCTCCAGCTTCTAGAAGGAGCTCTAATGCAAATGTAGCGAAGCAGCGCTTGAAAATGATTCTGTTCTCTGACCGTTGCGCAGTTAGTGATGAGGCAAAACAGAAAATTGTCAAAAACATTGTGCGCGCTCTGTCAGATTTTGTGGAGATAGAGTCAAAGGACAAAGTTCAGCTTAGTGTCTCTACTGATTCTGATCTGGGAACTATTTACTCTGTCACGGTGCCTGTTCGGCGGGTGAAGGCAGAATATCAAGAGGCAGATGAAGCTGGGACAATAACAAATATCGAGTACAAAGATACTGGAGAACGGTCTGGTTCTGTCGATGTCAGGTTCGATTTCTACGTTCCAGATGAATAAATACAGATTCCTGGGTCTTAGAAGGAAACCATTTTGCATTTGTCTGGTATCTGAATTTTCTTTCTAGTTTTTAGATGTTTGGATTGGATCTTTAGGTAGCAATGCAACTTTACTCATGTTTGTATATATGAAATTTTAATTGAAGGTGATTTTCTCGTTTGCGCTCCTTTCAATCTGTAATTTGATTTGATGATTGGCTTTCATGGGACTTCTGTCTACCAACTTGTGTTAGATTAAGTTTGTGCAACTTTAAATTTTCTTCTCACGGCTGATTTTTAAGCTATAATATAAAGAAAATTATGTTTTTTTTTTTTTTTTTTTCTGTTCGAATAATCAGGTTTGAATCTTCCCTCTCTTAATTAGAAAAAAGAGCAAGGTGTTTTAAACTGTGTTTAAAAAATGTGGTGAAAATTTTTTAAGGTCTCGTTTAACATTGCTTCTGGCACAGTTTTTTAGGTCGAAAATTGTTTTTCACCTCAAATGTAATGTTAAACAGATAAAAAATTTTGACTTCTACTGTTGAAACCATGGTTTGAAAAGCCAAATCAAAAAATATAATTTTTGGATTTTAAAAGCTGATTTTTGGATAAAATGATTTTATTATCTTTACATCTCTACACTTTTATTATTTTAAAAATATCTTTTTTTGACATTTCAATTTTCAACAATACTTTTTCACAGCAATGTTAAACATTTAAAAGTTTTTAAACTATACTTTTAAATACATTTTTTTTTAACTCAAGTTTTTTTCAACAGCAATGCTAAACTAGCCCTAAGTGTTTAGCATTGCTGTGAAAAAATGTTGTAAGAAATTGAAATGTCAAAAAAATATATGTTTAAAATAATAAAAGTGTAGAGATGCGAGGATAATAAAGTCATTTTATTTAAAAGCCAGTTTTTAAAGCCCAAATATTATATATTTTGGCTTTTTGGTTTGACTTTTCAAATCATGATTTCAATCGAAAAAGTCAATTTTTTTTATCTGTTTAGCATTGCGTTTGAGGTGAAAAACAGTTTTTGACCTTAGAAGCTGTGCCAGAAGCAATGCTAAATAAGGCCTTAGTCGCATTCTCAATGTTGAAGCAAGGATTGAATCTGGATCTGGAGAAAAAATAGATTATTAGATAGATTTGATAATTTTGGATACGATACGAAAATAATTGATAATTTTGGATGTTACACGAACACGAAAACGATTAGTAAATTTAGATACTACATGAAATTAACATGTTTAATAAACATGAAACATGGAAACAATGCAATAAATACGATAGACATGTTTAATATATATTGTATTTATATTTAAAATTTTGATATGTTTAATAATTTGTGTTATGTTAAAAAAAAAAAACCGACATAAATATACTGATTGCCAAGATCTGATGTTAGATGAGATGGATCATGTGGGTAATTTTGACTTTTAAGGAACTCGAAAGATATGGATAATTACGTAAATCCACTATATAATTTAAATTTCCCAGAAATTTCCCGAGCGGGAATTTTCGAAATTCAGTGTTGAGTCTTCAACTTTTTCCCTCACCTCCATGCTAGGGCTTCTTTTTGCATCCAAAAAACCTTTCTTTTTTGGATCTTTTACTGAGACCACGATTTTAGTTCTTAAAATTTAGGGTTTTTTCTTGCCCTTATTCTCCCGAATTAGCTGTTGAGAAACTTGGGAAATTTTCACTTGCACAAACTGTTTCATGAACTGAACTCTCCTTGAAAGCATTTGAAATGAACGGATCTTGTTTGGAATTCAAGAACCCGATCCAAGACGCGATTTCTAGAATCCGATTCGCGCCGCAGTCCAACAACCTCCTCATTTCTTCTTGGGACTCCGTTAGTAATCTTCTCTGATGTTTTATTTCATTTTGTTTTTGGCTGAATTGCAATCACTCGCAGCTGATTTTGATTCTTTAAATGTACAGAGTCTTCGATTGCAAGATGTGGAGTGTTCTGAGCTCAGATTAGAAGCTTCGTCCGAGGCTGCACTTCTCGATTGTTGTTTCCAGGAGGAATCTGTTGCATTCAGCGCTGGCTCTGATGGTTCTATTACAAGGTTTTTCCTTTTAATTGCTTGAGTGAATTCGAAAATTGATTTAAGCTTTTACATGATTGGTTTCTTCTTTAATTGTAGCTTTCTACTATTAAATTGAATGAATAAAAGGTTACTAACCGGTTACAATTAGATATAACGAAGTGAGTAAAGTGAATTTTAGTTGAGTTGAATTTAGCGAGCACATGTGATTTTGCTTCGTATTAATCTCATTTTATCATACATCCGATGCATAGTAATAATTTTATTCTTTAAATTTGGTATGTTGCAACATACATTAACTTTATTGTAATTTTATTCAGGAACAAGTTTGGATTTTTAATTATTATCACTTTACGTAATTGGATTTCAGGAAAAATAATATCTGCTTTGAATTTTATACCATATTGCTAAAATGTGGAGTATCTATACTTCATCGATGAAAGAAAATTTTATTTCATAGGACCTAAAAGCAAGCTAGAAAGCTTAATAAGTTTATACTTATTAAGGTTTATACTTGTCAAAAGAGGAAAGCCTAAAAAGAACTTAGGGTAGTTAACAAGTTTAAAGGAACCGGAAATAATGTAGGTTTAGGTGGAAAGAAAGATGATTTTAGCCAGCCGTAAATGTTGCATACCAGTCCCCTCACATACTAGCATGTATTTACTAATATTTTACGTATGTTTATCTATTTCATGATTCCATATAGTAATATAGTTGCATACCACAATTACATTATAATGGATGCTTGGCTGTTAACCAAGAGGAAGTTCATTACATAGGTGGCACCTGTTGCCCTTGTATATCAGTTGTGTGGTTAAATTAAGAGCATGAAATATATATCCTCTTTCTTTTATAAGTCAAAGCTTTTAAATATGGAAATCCGTTTTTATTATAACTGCTTTGCACTTTGGATGTAATGACATTCGAGCAATTTATGTTGACTGCTTTTGTAAATTTTTTTCTAGGTATGACTTGCATTCTGGAATCAGCAATAGAATTGGAAGTCATGATGATATAGCAACATGTGTAGAATATTCTACTGAAACACGTAAGTTACCTACTTTATTTCCACTGTCATTTTGATTGAATTTTTCTTTTCAACTTAAGAACTTTTGTGTCAATATCTTACTTAAGATACTGGAATAGAATATAAAAACTATATTACAATAAACATAGCTGGAAATCAAATAACTTTGCATATATGGAACATATATTTTAAGAAACTTTCTCTCTTTTTTATGTCCTGCGGCTTGTCTTGTCCTGTTTCAATCAGCAAATGCATCTGCTTTATGTTAAAGATTCCTTATTGTTACTATGTACCTCTACGGCCATAATCTGTGAACTAGTAATGATGTTTACATTTTGTAATTTAATTTCACTGCAATTCATCTAGCTAAGAAACTATATGTTGTGCCATTATCTTAAATCTTCTACAAACCTTTTAATATCTGTTCAGAACTAATGTCAACTGAGGGCAGTTTGTCAGCAATTTGAACCTCTGTTATTTTTGGAAGCTTATAACAGTTTAAAAAAAGCATCCTAGTTTTTGCATCAAGTTTTCCACAACTTAAGTACTGACAAGACTGAGAATATTCCAAATAATATCGCTCTGTGCTGTACTACCCTCACAGAAGATGATGAACAACTGAGTGTTCTGTTTTTCTTGTTTACATAAGCTGGGGTTTTGACAGGGCTGTGATAAAGAAGTTTTAGCTGAGAAATAACTTCTCCTCTGGACAAAAGGCTTTTCAGAGTCCTGCTGTTAGTTTTTATTATATATACCTCTATAATTATGCACCTATGTTTGTAATGTTAATAGTACTATTCTTAGAAGCTCTTTGTGAGTAAATGGTTTCACATGACAGCACAATGTTTTGTTCTCACTATTGGAGGGGCCATGAAGACCCTTCAAATTGCAAGATATTCTGATGAACATCCAAAAAGCCCTTTATACAACCTTAGATCTACCATTCAAATATGTTCCTATTTATTTCTAGTAGAAGTTAAACTCCATTCTATTATTTCAGGTCAAGTGATTACTGCAGGTTTTGATAAGAAGATCATAGCCTGGGACATCTGCGGAGCAAAACCCCTTGTGTTCTTGGGAAATCTAGGTGCAGAAGTGGAGTCCATGTCACTCTCTGGATTTGAATTAACAATAGCTGTTGGATCATCAGTAGATATTTATGATTTGCGTAACTTAGACAAATCTGTTCAATCAAATGAATCTTGTATGGATGTTCCAATACGATGTGTCTGCTCAATTCCTTATTCCAAAGGTATTATTCCTTGATTTTGCTCTACATGTAATGATGTTGTTCTCTTATTTCTGAAGAGTATGGCTGATGAATGATCTATGACCAACAGCAAGCTGTGAATTTCACATGAAGAATGTGATAGATTTTAAGCATAGCCTTCTGTTAAAATTTGTAATCTTCAAGATACCAACTCTCTGAGATGGCTTTCAACTTTCATAATAATGCCTTAAAGCTGATTAGATGTCCATGCAGGATATGCAGTTGGATCAGTAGATGGACGAGTAAAATTAGAGATCTCATATCCGTCCAGTTCAAACAACATGGGGTCAGTTTTGAAAATCGTAGAATTTATATCATTGTAGCAGTTGAACATTGAAAAACATGGTCTGCATCAATTTATAAATTCATTTCATTTATCTATCTTAAAACACTTAAACTTCATTTTTCCTCCAGACCTAAACAGAAAAGCATTGTTCAATAGCCTTTTTAGCCTTTGGCATAATTTTGAAAAATATACTTCTGGAAAATGGCTTATTGGACACATTACCTTATACATATATGCTTGTAGGTATATCTTCCGATGTCATCCAAAATCAAGAGATGGAAGAAACCATCTAGTACCAGTGAATGACATTGCATTCAACCCATTGTACGTGCTCTTCTCTCATAGATTATGGAAATTGTTGCATTAATGGCATTTTTATGGTACTTGTTGTTTTAGCATCTCAGGTGCTTTTGTTACGGGTGATAATGAGGGTTATGTTACTGCATGGGATGCTAAAAGTAGAAGAAGACTCTTTGAGGTAATTTTATGTGTTTTTTTTTTTTTATATATTTACTTCTTGTGCTGTTACTCTTAATAAGCGCATCTTATGATTCCTTCAGTCTATTAAGTCAGTGGTTTTAGTTTGGGATAATATGCTTATGCAACTGATGGTTGATAACATACCGACCTTCAGTAAGAAAAAAAAAATTGTATATTTTCTGAATCCACAAGGCAAACCAAACCAAATGAATGTTTTTAGAAGGCACATGCTAGATAACTAGAGTTAAAGAATGCAATTAGGATGATAGTGAATAAGAATTCCCAGAGAATTATGATGTTGACTTTATTTGCATTATTCTTTTTTCATGCTAATATTTTGTCCAAGTCCAACTGCTTTTTTTCTTTAGAAAAAGAAAAGAAAGAGATGTTTAATGCTATTATAGGGGCAGTACTATGTTGATTTGCTTCTCTGAGTTGAAGTCATTTAGATATTTTACTTTGAATAACTTTCAGCAACACTATATTTTAAAAGTTCAAGAGCGTCATGTTTCTAGTGACTGGGATAATAGGAACGAGTGCACTCTGGGCTCTGGTTTTCTCCTACCTCCATACATGCTCCACAACTGTTTCCAGTAGAAAAAATGTTTGTATGCCTGCTTATATCTTTTTCCTGCTTTCCCTTGCTTACAGTTGCCTAGTTGCTCAAACAGTATTGCATCCTTAACATACAACCATGAAGGACAAATTTTGGCAGTTGCATCAAGCTATACTTACCAAGAGGCCACTGAAATGTTAGTTATTCTTTCATTTCTTGTACTTCTATATTTTTCACGCTGTTATGTTCATTATCAGTTTGAAAACTGTCTCTGAATTGCCTTCATACTGCTCTCATATTCTAGGCATGTGTCTTTTATATTACTTGAAGTATTAAAATATTCTGCATGTATCTATGAAGACATGAAGCACTTACAGGACAAAAACGTGTGTTCTAGAGGACCATAACCGTTGTATACTCTAATAGAATTGCAAAGGGACCATAATAGATAGGATATAGCAAAGAAGTGTGAGTCACTGAAAGATATATGGTGAAATGAGAGTTTGAATCTTGCTGCTTATATCTTCCATTTCTGCTTGCAAGGAGGCTTATTACCATGTTAACTATCTTCACCTGCATGCTTTAGCTTCCACAATCTGCCTACTGCATTGAGTTCATTGATTTGTAATCGTGCTTTTGTCCATAGACTCCAGAATTTGACAGTAAGAGTCCTATGATATGCTGCCAGCTTGCCACTGAACCAATGTTTCTGAAGAGAGCTAGGATTTAGTTTGCATATTTTCCTAATTTCCTTGATCTTTCTCTGACTTCTTGTCAGTTGTCATTTCAAACTTTCGTCCGATTTGACCTTGTCTTTGCTGCTGTCATTTGACATCTTTAAACCTTGAACCATCTCATATTGATGGTCCACTGTCTTATCTCCAAACAGAGGGCAACCTGCAGCTATGTTACTCGGACTCGAGTGTGAGTGTCGGACACGGGTATGTATCCGTTAAGGATATATTCAATTTTTTCCAAGATTTTCATGTATTTGGAGGATCCTTGGAGGATCATATCCTCGGATGTCGGATTTGAGTATTTCAAGAAAAATGAAGAATCGGAGCAACATAGTCTTGCAGTCTCTTTGCTTGATTGCTGTTTTCGATCTGTTCATTTATATCTGAACTTCATATCTACCAATCATTTTCTAGATTATATTATCTTGGTTGGCCCATTTTTATATTTTTTCCATCAAGTTTTACAGAGTTCCATTTTCATATCTCATGGTTACATGATTTGATAACAATAAAGTATGAAAAACCAATAGGGAGTGGCTCTGGTCAAGAGTTATTAATTTGTTCATTTCCAATTTGCCTTTGACAGAGAAAAGCCCCCTCAGATATTTGTGCATAAACTGGATGACAGCTATATCAGATCAGTTTCTGATGGAAATTCAAGTAAGAAATGACTATAATGGCATGCTTGGCAACCAAAGAAATGACCCACAGCTGCAAAATCTTGTATTGTATGTACAACTTTCTTCCATGGCTCATTCTAAGGCATGCTTAGTGGTTTATTGCTGGTAGCTGTATTCTAATTTGAAAATCAGCCTAATGCTGTCTGAATAATCTGATCAAAGATAACAACAACTTTAACATTTACTTATGTTAGTTACCCCTTTGCTTATGCATATTTTCAGATCAGTGGCAGAGTTTGCCAAATCAAATTGTTTCCGGTATCCTGAACTTGACTCCCTGTAAGGTGGAGAACTACAAAGCCTTTTTTCTTTTTTTTTTTAAATTAATTTTTGACACGACGTTTAATAAACACAAAAATAATATAATAAACACGATATTTTTGATATACTTGTTTTTAGTATTTTGATATATTTAATAATTTGTGTTTGTTTAGGTTTATATGATTGGCATGAGAAAAAAACATGAGACATGAGTACATGACATTATACACGAAGTACATATATTTTTTTTAAAAATGATAAAAAAGCCAAAAATAATAATTAAATCTGCATCTTAATATAAAGTGGGAATAATAATCTATCATTAATCCAGGATTTGTTAAAATGAAATTAAAAGAATGTAGTAGATGCTAAAATATCCAATTTGAGTTGATAATGGGCCCAAAGCAGCCCACGTGCAAACATCTCAAGCTCAGCGTCCGTTACACGCAAACGTCTAAAATATATTTTTAATTCATCCCGTCCCTACACAGCCCATGATCCAACGGCCCAAACTCTATCCACGTACACGATCCAAATTTCCCACATTTGGAAAAAAAATTAAATATACATAAATTTCCACCACTATATAAACCGCCCTAAAATCATTTCTTCCTTTCTCTCTCCTCACTCACTCTCTCTCTTTTCTCTCTCGTTTTTCTCATTTGAATTCTCATCTTCGAATTTGTTCCTTATCTCTCGCTTTCTCCTAAGCTTCTGAATTGTTTAGCTTCGTCGCCATGTCGGACGAGGAGCACCACTTCGAGTCGAAGGCCGACGCCGGAGCTTCGAAGACTTATCCTCAGCAGGCCGGCACCATCCGTAAGAACGGTTACATCGTCATCAAAGGCCGTCCTTGCAAGGTTAAGATTTTGATCTACAATTTATTTATTTATTTTTACTTTCAATTTTATTATTCCAATATTTATCTATTTTATGCCCCTATTTCTGCTGTTGATCTGTAAAATTCTTTATTTTAGGTCCCCAGAATTTTGTGTATTTATCCAAATTTTTAGATATAATTCTTAGATCTCCGAATTCGTTTGGCGAGTGAGGATAATTATCTATTAAGAAATTATTAAACTGAAGGATTTTTTTTATCTCTAATTATTGTTTAGCTAAATTAATATTTGATACGCTGCTTTTGTTGATTTTCTCTTTACTTAAATGTTTTTACAGGTTGTGGAAGTTTCAACTTCCAAGACTGGCAAGCACGGACACGCCAAATGTCACTTTGTTGCAATCGATATCTTCACTGCCAAAAAGCTCGAAGATATCGTTCCCTCTTCTCACAACTGTGATGTATGTCTCTCTTTCTCTCTCTCTAGTTTTATCTCCGCTGATTACCGCGTTATTTTGTAGGTTTCGGAGGCTAATTATGTTTGTTTATTCCTGTTACAGGTTCCTCATGTCAACCGTACTGATTACCAGCTGATTGATATCTCCGAGGATGGATTTGTAAGATCATGCTTTCATGCTTTACGTTTTACGCTTTGTTTGATTGGTTTTTGAAATTTTGTGGCTTTAGATGATGTTTTGATCATGATACTTGCTAAATGATTTAGGTGAGTCTGCTGACTGAAAATGGTAACACGAAGGATGATCTTAAGCTTCCAACCGATGATTCTCTGCTTACACAGGTTAGTATGCATGTTAAATGGTATCTGATTTCTATCTTTTTGATGTCCTGAAATTGGCAAATTCTTCTAAGTTCATATGGATTGTCAAAGCTGGTAGTTCGGAACACTGGTATCTATGTCCCAGTTTTATCCTGTTATCTCTTCAATTGGTTTGATGAAACTAATAACATGTGATTTTAAAGTGATGTGTTATCTTTGGTTTATGCAGATAAAGGATGGGTTTGCTGAGGGGAAGGATCTGGTTGTGTCTGTCATGTCTGCAATGGGAGAGGAGCAGATTTGTGCTCTGAAGGACGTTGGCCCCAAATAAATGCCTCGGGTGGTTATATAACTATACAAATAAATATAATAATAATAATAGTTCTATATGGGTTTGAGAAGTGGGGGTTATATTTAATGATAATCTTGATAAAAGATGTGGCCTCCAGCTATAAGATGGCTTTGCCATTGTTAATTAAGCCTTCTATGAACAATATTTTTGTTATGTTGTTCAGTTTACTGTTTGATGCCCGAATTGATTTTGTTTTCTTGTTTTCATTGCATTGTAATTTATGGGTTTTCCGGGTTTGGGGAGAAAAAGTCTAAACTGTCCCCCATCAAATGTCAACTCAGTGGTGTAACCGTGATTCCAATAGTTGTCGGTGACATAAATGGAAATTCACATGGACAAATCGGCCAATCTGATGTCGCTATTGGACAGTCTAAAAAAAAAAAAAATTCCCAGAAGTAAGAAAGATAAAAATAAAAAAAAAAAACTTTTACGTGTCGGCGGCGTGGACTTTTCACTTGTTCAGATCAGCAAACCAAAAACAAGCAAATGAGAAACATAGAAATATAGTAATAGAAACCAAAGAAAGTTTTTATTTATTTTTAATTTGGGTTAAAGTGTAAATTTGTCAGTATATTGAAATTTATTATTATTATTAGGAAAAAATACATTAATTTTTTTGAAGTTTATTAAAAAATATACTTATTTCTTTATAATTTACTTGAATTAGAATATTATTTAATTAAAATTTAATTTATAATAATTAAAGAGCATTTTAAAATTAATTAAATTTTTATTATTTTATAATTAAAATGAATAAAAAAAATAAAAAAAATATATGATTAATAATTAACAACGATATAATTATTTTTTTATTTAAAATTTACTTAAGGTTTAAAGCTCAAAAGATTAATGTGATTTTCATTAAATCTCAAGAAATAAGTGAGTAGTTTTTAAATTATAAGAGATTATGTGTATTTTTTAAATTATTATTATCATTATTTTTTTGATCATTAAACAAAGAATCTTTATTGATTGAGTAAAATGTCAGTATATCCATCCTTTCCTTGCAACAAATCAAAGAGAAAAGCATAAGCTATCTCAACTGTACATCCAATACATCAGATTACTATGGAAGAGCTGGATGGAAGCCCATCTTTATCCAGGATATGAACAAATAAAAAAAAAAAAATGATATGGTTGAAAATAAAAATAGTTAATTCTCACAGTAACTCTCTTGAACAGAAAAATTGTCCTCATTGAATATAAAAATTAATTACAAAGGCAGCAATAACAAAATAAATGAATGCAAAGAATGCTGATACATATGTTTTAGATGATAGTCAAGAGTTTAGCAATAATTTTCACTTTCAGATTCTAAAATGAAAATTTCACATCTTTCAACAAAAAGGAATTTCTTTTTTAAATGCATTATCATCCTATGTCTTGTTCAAGTTAATCATCTTTGACAGTTACAATGGTAGGAATTTGGCCATGATTTACAAAATCAATCTTATTCAAGCGCAAACAACACAAGGCTTGCTCTGGCAGTTCCTCTGGTTTTTGTGCCTGCCAACATTATCAAACCAGAAAACAAGGTTTTTAGCAGGCATATAAAAATGTAATGTTATGAATTGCTTCACTTTTTTTCACTTAATTAATTTCCTCGTATTGAAATCTAGGTTGCTTAAAATTAGAGAAAATGGCAAGAACTTACCTGAATAGTCAAACCCAGATTAATTATTCCATTCTTCATGCGGCCTAGAAATGATTCAAGTCCTTTCCTAGATATATAGCTAAATCGGTGTATATCCAGGTCAATCTCAAAGTAATTTGGTCCCTGGATGACAAACAACACCGGCAACTTTTAATCAATGGGATGTTAAAAATGGTGAATGAAAGGTGGAGCCCTAAGATCTATGTTACTTGGACTCGGATGTGAGTGTCGGACACGGATATGTTTGATTTATTTTTAAGTTTTCAATGTATTTGGAGGGTCCTTGGTGGATCATATCCCCATACTCATGTCCGGATATGAGTCGGACACAGGTGTCAAATACGGGTACTTAAAAAAAAATTGAAAAGTCGAAGCAACATAATATAAGATCACGCCCTAGCAAAACTGCCAACACTATCCAGACATTGCTAGAACTTGTTAAATTTGGTTATGATATTAGTCAAAAAAGGATATAAGAGCAGTGTAAAGTGTAAATCATTTGAGGAAGAACAGTGTGGCAGGTTCAACCTTCCCCAGGAAGCAGCTGGACATGGCGTAAAATGCTTCAGCTGAGGGCTTTGGCTTTGAGGTTCACCTCCAACCAGAATGGTGCTCTAACTTGGAAGTTCCCTGGGAACAGATTTATGGTGGCTAAAGTCTGGAATGATCTCAGGCCTAGGCAGGACAAGGTGGAGTGGGATAAATTGATCTGGTTTCCATTTCATATTCCTAAACATGCACTGGTAGCTTGGATGGTTATATTGGACAAACTGCCTACAAAGAACAGATTGATGTCATGGGGCATGGAGGTGGATGGCAAATGTGAGCTATGTCAAACTGAGCAAGAAACCCGGAATCATATATTTTTTGAATGTGCCTATTCAAAGGAAATCTGGGGGCATATACTATGCTTATGTCAACTTCATAGAAGCATAAGGAGCTGGCAAGCAGAGCTGCAATGGGCAGTAAACAGAATCAGAGGAAAAACTCTCATTTCTGTTATTTTGCGTTTATCATGGAGTGCCTTTCTTTACTCGATCTGGAGGGAGAGAAATAATAGGTGTTTTAATCGCCTTCAATCCACACAAGGAGCGATCATTGAGCAGATAAAAGAGATCATCAGAATGCGATTGTTGGGGCTCAAGAACATTAGTCCTGATGAAGTGAACCGAAGATTGGATGCAGATTGGGGACTGTCACTTTTTTCCTAGGATCTTTGTCCATTCTGGAATAGCTTTAAGTATTGCTGAAGTATGTTGCTATTGTTCCCTGATTGATTAGTGGTCTTAAGTTTTGTTCAAGTATTGTTTAAGTATGTATAGCTTAAGTACATGTTGCACATGATGTTGGATGTAGCAGTTTAACTGCTTTCTGGATAAATAAAACACTTACTTATCCAAAAAAAAAAAAAAAAAAGTGTAAATCATTTGACTGCATGGAATTGAATTCCTTCAAAACTTGCATAGATTCCAGTATGTGAAAGCAGCAGAGAATGCTTTAACTGGAAAATACTACCAAGCTAAAACAGGCAATAGAAAAAGCTATAAATTACCTGATAGAAATTGTGTTGAGGGCGCGAAAGCACTGGTTTATCGTTATAAGCTTGAATAAGCTTCTTTTCAGTAGAACCTAACTGGAGGTCGTCTGGGTTAACTAAACCAGCCATAATTTTTAGCCTCTCTCTGAAAGGAACTGTGGACTCTTTTGCAAACCCTTTAACCTTTTCCATTTCATCCTCAATAAATTTCTGTAACAGAGTACAACAATGAACATCAACTAAAATGTTTTTCAAGGTGGAAAGAAGATAAATAACCAATATTATGATAGATGCCATTAACCTCAATATAAAAGAAATTAAACAGGTTGAAGAAAGCAACATGATTACAAAGGTATGACAATTTAAGTTTCATTTTCAATAGAAATATAAATCTTTCTAAAAATGATCCTTAGATGTTAATAAAAATTCAATTGGCCAACTTGAGTAAGAAGAGAGCAAACTTGTAGGTAGTTTTAAGTGAAAACAAAAGAATAGATCTGATTTCTTTACATATCACAATTTAAAATGGAAGGACTCAATTCCTTGATAATCAAACACTGATTGTAAAGTTGAATGAGAAAATTGGTGAGGGAATTACCTTTATGCTGTCCTGGAAGTGAGGGGATATATCTTTGTCAAAAGTATCTGAAACCTTAAAATATAAGACAAGGCTTAAGCCTTCCCCATTGGCATCACCAAGAAACATGGTGGCCGGATAAGTTGGCACCTGCGAGAATAATACCAAACAACTTGTCGATGTCATAAAAAATGATACAGTAACTCCCAGCAATGCCAGCATGAAGCATCTACTATGTAATTTTTTTTTTGATGTTACTGCTTTATAGCTAATTTGTTCCAAAGCAATGTACCCAACAATGATGAAAAGACAACTAGCTGACAAACAAATTTTCTTTTCCTTTCCGTTTCCTTTTTCCGGGATGCTTTCGTTACAAGCAATTCATTTATATACAACTTTTTGTTCATCCATCCTCTAAAACTGACCAACTCCAAGCAATCAAAACCAAGAGAATTGTTAAGGTGTGTAAGATATGCACAAACATGAGACAAAGAGAGAAAGGAGAACCTGTATATTAACAATCAGAAGTGCAGGCACTTTTTCATGTGGTTTTACATGTGGTAGTTCAAGGTGCTGAGCTATGTGATTCACTTTCCGAGGGCAGAAAAATAAATCAACCCCGATTGGTACATATGGACTACAGTCTGGAGCAGGGAACTTCTGTTTATCTCTGCACGATAAGGTTCAACTTCAGTTCTAGATATGAAGAATTCGATATATTGTGGAATGCGGATAACAGAAACTGAATGGCTTACCTAAAGTAATTCTTGCCACGGAGCTTAAAAAGTGAAGGAGAAATCTCCAACCAGCTTCCTAGAGTTGGTTTCTCTCCCGAGCAAGGAATTAGAAGTCCTGCTCTGGGACGGTATAAGCACCTCTCAGCTGCACCTGTTATTAACTTTGTTAGTTCTAGTCAAAAGTAAAACATATGCAATTTTACATCATTTCAAAACCATACCAGTGTCTTTTAGAAAAAGGAAACAGAAAAGATAAACAACGTGATCTCAGTTGAATTAGCAGAAGCAGCACTGCAGCATTAAGGCATTATATAAAGGCGATTCCTTCTCTTCTCTTCTTTTTTTTATTTTTTATTTTTATTTTTATTTTAGAGGATATGCTAATCCTACAACTCACAGAAATATCATGAATAAGTCTCATTATTTTTATCCGAATGTTCACACAAGATCAATTACCAAGTTTACTTACAAAATTCTATGATTTCATTACCTTCGAAAGATTTCCTCTTCACAGAAAGCATGATAACTGTAGATTTCTTTCTGCTCTCTTGGGTTTTCTCTCCCAAATCAACCGTGCCATCTTTCAGGCCCTTAAAGCTGTAACTTTCATAAAATCTTTCATACTTAGACCCATTATCTACAAAGCATGATGAACTTTCATACTGAAGCACTTGTGTATTTGAAATATTCCCAATTGCATTACCTAATGAAGAAAATGCATCTGGAGGCAACAGCAAAAGAAAAAAAGTGTAAGCTTTTCTGACCAATCAAACATCAAAAATCATAGTTGAAAGAAATGATCACTTGGTTGCAGTAAGATGCAAGTGCATTACCTCCGTACACACTACTGGAATCATCATCTGACTCGGACTCCATAATGCTAACAGAATCAAACCATACTTCCTCTTGGCATCTTCCTGCAAAATAATTCATTTCTACAGTTACAAACTGTTCGAAAAGACGGTTGCTTCAACCCCATGAACAAATAGCTACCTTATCTCATAGATTTCGATATGGTAGGAAATACCTTGAAAATCTCTCCTAGTAAGGGCACAAGAGCGAAAAGTATTGAACAGGTTTTAAATTTGAGAATTCAGAATCAGAAGTTTCTAGGTCTCCAAATTCACAATACTTATTCTGCTTTACCTCCATTATACAGTAGAAGATCCGGTTTTAGTTTCCAAATGACTTTGGCAAACTTTTCAAAAAGAAAATCTTTCCTCCATACATACATATGTGCATATGGATGGACGGATATTAGAAATTTTGTAAAATCGAGAGATGAATAGAAGAGACCATTGGCATCAATTTGACTGTGGTTCCATTGTAGTTGGCTTAGATGAAATGTCATATTAGACATCTCAGAGCGCTTGCAGGTGGTTGAAGCACCCTTCTCAAAGTCAAGATGGCGAAATTCACTAACAGCAAAATCTGTCATATGACTCTCACCATCACTCATCCTTTTCATACATACATCAGGAATCGAAGTGGCAATTTTTCCATGGCGCTTGCGAAATCTGCCGAAGTGTCTTTTATATTGTCTAGATTGTGCCTTTTCATTATGTACTGAGACGCAGCCACCCATTATGTGGATAATCTTTTATGAAGACTGCTACTAGTGAAGAAGAAGCAAGCACAAAGCAGATAAGCTCCAAGGAAACTACTGACCTGTCAATTAATCCAAGAAAAATGAAATTTTTTTGAAACAAATGTTGCAATAAAATATCAAAAAGGCATGATATCCAGTAAATTCCGAACATGAGGACATTAATGTCATCCTAAGAAGACAACCTATCAATTAAACATGCATGAATGCAGCATACAACTTTTTTTCAATTTAATATCTTTCCATGAATTTCAGACTCAAGACTCAAAAAGCTCATAGGAAAGTACTGTTTTCATATAATATTAGCAATCAACCAGTCGAGGAGGCAGCAGTTCACTAGAAGAAATCCCTTAGTAGTTATGAGTATCAATCAATAGTAACCAAAAAAGAATCAGCAATGTGAGTGAGTTATTCGAAAGGAGTAAATTCAATCTTCTTGAAATGCATTTTTCCTTTCTTTTATGTGTGCAAAATGCAAGTCTACCTCTACACCCTTCACCTAATATTTCTAAAACCCGATAAATTCGTCAGTACTTTCGACTAAGAACCCTGTAGTGAAGTCCATTGCATGACCAGGAAATGCACAAAAATGATAGAAAAAAAAAATGATGAGCTTTGCTAAACAAAGTAGTAAATCACTATCAAATTGCTCCTCTAAAGAGTACAATATATACTAAGAATTTGCCCCATACCTTCAACTTAAGTCATTCAAAAGGAGACAGTATTCCTTTGGTGCTTCTTTATCCAAGCAAAACCTTATCAGGAGAAGGATATTTCATTGAAGTGCTTAAGAAGCTTGACAAAACTAACACCGTCCTACATGAACATCAAAAATAAGTATCAAAAATATTAAAACACTACAGCATGATTTTATCATAACTATATACATCGAAAATTCGAAGAGACTCTTGCAAAACATCCTCAATTTCAAACCCTAAAATAGAAACTGCTGGCTAAGATAAGAACACATGATTTTGTCTAAAAACAGATTAGATTATTGAATACAAAAAAAATGCAAGAGTCCCCCCACACCCCACCACATAATTAGATCACTGAATACAAAGAGATCCATAAGTATACATTTAGAAAATCAGAGTAACTAATCCTTATCCAAGGAATTAAAAAATAATTTAGAAAAAAAAAGAAAGAAAATATATATATGTAAAAAATATTACTAGAAACGTAAAATATATAAGATAATTACAAAATCTGTAGGAAAAGATTTGATTTTGATAAAGAAAAATGAGAAAAGTCATCATGAAACAAGAAAACATTCAAATTTCAAAGTTGAAACGATCATAAATATTGTAAAGCATAAAATACTAAATAAAAATTGGAAAATTTAATCGAAAAACAAGAAATGAAAACGATAAACTTGAAGCATGCAATATTAATGATACCAAATTAAAAAAAAAAAAAAAAAGGAGAAATCATGTCATCACTCAATGAAGTTTGAAGGGGAACAAAAAAAAAAAAAAAAAAAAGAACAAGTCGAGCGATGAACCTGAGGAGAGAGAAAGGTTAAAATCCCGGCAATATGGACGAGGAACAGCTGTTCCTTCACTTCGGAACTTAGAATTCCTTTCTCTCTCTCTCTCTGTCTCTGTTTTTAGTTTCTACTTTCTACCTAAGACCGAAACAGAGCTGAAAAATGAGAGAAACAGACGGAAAAAAAAATAACGGAGAAGAAGAAGAAGAGAGAAGAATTTGTGACAGAGTCTCCGATATAAGCGGATCCTTAGTTTGCAAAACTTTCCTTTTAAATCTCTCTCTCTCTCTGTTTCTCTTTCTTTTCTTCATTCAATTACTGTCAGTTTTTACTATTTTTTTTTTTTTTTTCTCGCCCGAGATTTCGCGGGCATTACTGCTTTTGTCTTAATCCCACTCGTCATATTTACGGTATAAGCTTTTTCTTGTATTTATTCATGAAAAATTAACTAAGCGAAATTTAAGAAATCACCAATTTAGCCGAATCATATATATCATTATAAGATATAATAAAGAATATTAAAAAAAATTATTAATTTTTTAATCCTACTTATAAAATCCAAACTCACTCGTTATTGGTTCATTGACTCTCTGTTTTCTCTTCATTAACTACTTAGTACTTATCATTTTAGGATAATTAATTAATTAATTACTAGTTAATTTTATGGATAAAGTTTTGAGTAATACAAATTTATTTACAAATGGATTATTGTAAGCTAAGAACATAATGTTTTGGATTTATCAAAGTTTTTTAGAGAAAGGTTCAGATATAGATAACTAATTAATTAGTTAAACAAAGTTACACAAATAATGATTTGGATTTATCAAAGTTTTTTAGGGAAAGGTGATACGCAAGAGCTGAGAAAAAAAAAAATATCGAAAATCAGTTTAAGATTATAGTGTTTGGTTTGGATCAGATAGATTTTTTTTATTTAATTTAAATTCGAATCAGATAAATAAAAAATATTCAAATAGAACCGAGTTATATTTTTTTATTAAATTTTATATAACTTTTAAATTTGTATAAAATAAAATAATTATTTTATATCTAAATTTGTTTAAATATATTAAAATAATATTTAAATAATAACAACAAATTTTAAAAAAATTAATTTCCAAAAACCAATGTATCTAATCGATCCAAATTGATAAAATTTGAATCCGATAAAATAAATTCGATTGAATTTGGTTCAATTTCTAAAAATTATAATACTAAATAATCAAACTGAAACCGTTTCGATCCGTTGTTATCCCTATTATACATAGCAATTATATAAATTTATACACATCATAAAATTTTGACAATATAAGAATTAAATAAAAAAATGCATATGTGTATAATTTGTATAGTAAATTAAAAATTTACCGGAAAAATTAAAATATACAATCACAATCAAATAATAATTGATATATCGTAAATTAAAAATCTACTGAAAAAAATTAAAATTAAAATTCACAATCACAATCACATAATAATCGATATATAGTAAATTATTACATCCAGTATAAAAAATCAAACAAATAAATTAAGAAATTAGTATAAAATTAAACAAAATTTATACATTTTCTATTCAATTTTTTGAATAGGAAAAAACATTTACCAATTACTCAACCAAATACTTTGGTCCATTAAAGTAATCGGAAAATTCTTTTTAAGAAAGAAGAATAGTTTTAAAGGCAAAATGTCACTAACATCAATTATAAACCAAAGGTTATTATCAGCAAACAGCAAATGGCATTAAATATTCGCTATAAATAATTGGAAAGCTACTCGTTTTAACTAAACAATGGTTTACACATGAATCTGCTATTTATGCATGAAACACAAATATGGCATTCCTAGTGGCTTAAGTAATCATAAAATATGATTCTATCATTGAGGTCTTAATAACTTAATCATAACCCAAGAAAATTATATATTTATCAATAAAGAGAATCCACTTATACTAATATAAAATTAATTTAGTTTTATATATTTTCGTAATTTTTTACATGATTTGTATTTGTTTAATACGACTGTCGCATTTTATGCTTTATTCATGAAGATCGTGCACGTCAATTTTTGAGTAAATTTAAAATGTTTAATTATTTATTCGATGTAAAAAAAATTCAACCATTGAATATATAAAAAAGACGGTATTCTCGATTGACATGATATAGATATCAGATTGATTCGAAATTTTACGTGCACGACGGGTACGAATATATTTCTAAATTCAACGATCGATTTGTTAAAATATTAATCGTATATAAAATTATAAAAACGTGTAAAACTAATTAGTTTTATACTAATATAAATTGATGTATCCTATTTATTAATTATCATGGTATAATAACTCCAACCAAATCCTTTCCCCATCAAGTATTACCAAATAGGTTTAGCTAAATTGACATAAATTGTAAATAGACGATACATGTTTTTTTTTTATATAAAATGCAAGATAGATATAAGCTGTTTTAAACTTACATTAGAAGAAAATATTAAGAATTGTCTTTTTTATTGGATAATTTACCACGGATAAAATTTGAATTCAATTTGTCTTTGGTAAGTACTTATATGATTTTATTGAGACATAAATCAAGTTATGATTTCATGAATTCAATCTCGGAATTATCACGAAATTTTTACGTGATTTAACCATAATCATAAATCTTAACTGAAATATTTAAAATAAAATTTGTTTATTTATTATGAGTTATGATTTTGTTCCAATTTGATGCGCCCGGTTGGATGTGGAACAATGAGAATCGATCTATCGATTGCTCGGGGTGTGAATTTACGCGGGTCGCAATAACCTAAGCTCGAGATTTTGATACATCCGTGAAAACATTTTCGTTGCGATCGTAGATCGCAACATGCACCCTGGCCTGATTAACTCAAATTTTAGGGGATTTTTAAAGTATCCAAAGGCAATAATTAAGACTTAAATTATGTTTTATGGTATGTTATATTATTGAGATTGGGAGCACCAAAACCAAATATTCCAATCAAATTGATATTTATTTTTATGATTAAGTTGAAGAAATAAAAGCACAAAAATGTCTCCATCATGGCAGAGTGGCAAAGGGCGGATTACGCTTTCTTTGTGAGCGTTCGTGTGCAGCTACTCCCTGAAAACGACTCCTCCTGACTTGAACCAAAGCCCTGAAAATGAAACATTAATTGAAAACGCCAATCGTTTAATTATATGAGGTCCCTTTTCTTCTAATGATGTGACATTCTACTATTTATAAACAAACATGTATAAATAATTCAATCAAAGGAGAATGGTAGCTCTATTATTTTAAATAAAAAATCAAATAAATCGAATTCAAAATTTAATTCAATTGATTCGTATTTGAATTTAAATTTTAATATTAACCTTTTATTCTATCTTTAAATTGTAATTATTTTTGTAAAAATAATAATAATAATAAATCCTAAATGTTTGCTTTACTTTACAACAAGATATTTAGATATTGCTTAAATTAAAACTTTATTTAGGAGTACGATGGATTACATCTCGATATATTGGGTGTCTCCCACCATACTCCCAAATGAAGCCTAACTCTTCCTTTTCTATTGTCTTTTCAATTTTCTTTTAATTACAAAACGAGAATTTTAATCCCATTCTTTGAACAAATAAATGTATATCAATTATTAAATCAAATGTTATTATTATTATTATTTTCTTTTTTATAAAAGTAATGTTGTATATTATAATTAGCTCCTATAATCATCAATGAATATTAAAAAAAAATTAAAGAGAAATTATGTGTATGAAAAAAATCAATAGGAGAAGATGGATTTAAACTACGAATTTTAAATCTCAAAACAAAATTTGGGTTGTTTTTACTAATTAAGTACATTATAGAATACCTTAAATTTGACTTTATTTGTTTCACTGTTGGTGCACCCCCGTACTATAAGAAAACTAAAAGCCAATATTTTCCCTAAACGAAAATGCTATGCTCTGCCATTTCTACAAAAAGAACTTTAAAAAGTTCCAAAAGTTTAACACTTAATTTTGGATCATATGAAAAGCATGATCAATTATATATAATATTTATAGACAATAGGATGATTGCTCTCTCTCTCTCTTTGCTGCTGAGATTCGAAATTCAAATTTGTTGGATTTTATTTTTTAAAAATAACTATATAAATCAATTGAATTAAATTTTGAATTTAATTATTATTATTATTATTTTTTTTACATAAATAAAAAATTAGAAGATCTTTATGAATACCAAAACAAAGGGTCTAAAGTAAGAACTTTAGATGGATGCCCACCCAACCATATTTAAGTACAATGATTAGTTTAATTTTGTCTTTGATTAAGTGCCATATCATTGAGAGCCAAAAAGAATTGAAAAAAAAATTATAACCATTCTTAGAGTACTTCAAGGTGGCCAGGTTGAACCAATGTGGGTAAGTGGTTGAGCCGTAAAGGGGTTTTAGTTTAAGTCAAAGTTTGTCTCCATCTCACCAACCTGTTGAAGAAAGAATCAAATGGGTGAAACTGAACTCAACTTTCTTTTTTCTCAAGTAAACAAAATTAGGTATTGGGAAATATAGAGGCTGCTTACCACTCAACTCAATCAACCCTCTCTATTTCTACATAATTTAAAGTCAAATTGATATATATCGTGCACCGAACTAGATCTGCTTACGGATCGGATAGTTCGTTCAGCACGATAAGTCTGTATTGGGTCGAACTTGAGCATGCATTTCTTAATCAGATCCGATCCAACTTGGTCTGGAACAATGTTTTAAGTATTAAAATAATATTATTTTATTTTATTTTAATTATAAAAATAAAAATATTTTTTTATTTTATTTTTTAAATGGGATGAACAGTGCTCACGGGTCCGGAGGCCGGGCTTGGACAAGGATGTTGAAAAATTTTCGAGGCTCGACCCGGCCCACGAGCACCTCTACACTGAACTAGAGCTGTACATGAGTTTGATCGGGTCAGATCAAGTTTGGATAATAATAAATTTTGCTTGTCCAAAACTTGACTAGATCCATCGAATCCGAAAAATTCGTTTTATTATTTAAAAAATATTTTTATATTTTTATAATTATATTTAAATAAACAAATTTTTATTGATTAAATAGTAATCTAAATCGAATCGGGCCAAATAAGAAAAAAAATTCTCTCTCAAACTCGACTCAATTCAGATATGATATGTTGGATTGGACAAATCTAACCAGAACATTTTGCTCACCGACTGATGCAGTTTTTTTATTCAAAGAGTTGAATTTGAATCCTTTCATTTTTCTAATATATAAAAAATATAGTGTAAATGCAAATGATTTTAGAGACATGAGGTTATATGTGTACACATAATTTGCATGTATGAATTGGAATATTTGCCCTACTTTACTTATAATAACAAATTCAAAACTCTAAAATCGAATCAATAATATGAAAAGTATACTCATTTCTGAAATATAATTAAGTTGAATTAATAAGATAAATTCAACAGATTTATATGGTCAAAAAATTTCATGACCATGACTTTAAGTGTTCAAATACAATGTTTCATACTATAATTGTGAACACTGATTAATTATGTTTTTTCTAAGACTAGCAATATGTTATTGTATTTTGATATATTTGATGAAGTTTAAGAGATGAAAGTAAATGTGAATTTTAGACCTTAGCCTTAAATTTTTTTGAGAAATGTTTTTTTTTTTAATATTAACACTATGGAGTAATATATATTTTTGTATAAAGAATGTCGTAGTTTGAGAATAGAGGAAGGAATTACAGATGTTAGGATTCAAATTTCAGATTTACTGAATACCACATTTTAAAAATGATTACATGGATCAACTGGATTAAATTTCGAGTCCGATTAATTAAAAAAAATTTGTTATCTAACCTAGCCAGAAGTAGCTAGTTGCAAAGGAACAATAGAATATCTCAGAACAAAAAGAAAACATAAGTGGAAGAATCAAAACTTGTTTTATTTATCTTTTGTTTGGCACAAAGTAGACCAAATCCAAAGACTTGATCATCAAATTAAAATATAGGAAAATGTTAAATAGTACTTAATCTCATTAGTTAAGGTGGTATTTATAAATAAATAAATAAAATATAATGAATGCATTATTTTTTTTGAATTCAGTAAAAATAATATATTAAATATAAAAAAAATTAAAATGATAAATAAATAAATAATATAAACATACCCTAAAATATATTTTAAGGTTGGGCAAAAGTGTTAGTGGAGGGTCATCTAAAACCCCATTAATAATAATGAGTCTACTAGGAGGATAATATAGGAATCAGTCAGTAACAACAAAGCTCAATAAATCAAACAAAAACACACACTCAAACTCACCTACTCAATTATTTTGTCTTGAAACTTAGCTACAACAGCACTGAATCTCTTTGCAATTTGTTTTTGCCTGTCCAAATCCCATACCAAATTTTGATAAAACTAGTAGAAGAAAAAGAAAAAAAAAAAAAAAAAAAGGTGTTAAATTGCCTAATCAGAAAGCTCCTGAGAGCTGCATTTTACTCCAATTACTGCATATTTGAACTTCAAGAGTTTCATAATTTTTTTAGGATCCGGTTAACCGGTAACTATAATTACTGGTTAAAATTTATTTAATTATTATTATTTTTTTAAAATTTATATTTAATACATTAAGTTAAAAAAAAATTAATTTATTAATTACACATTTATTTTTTTAAATATCACCTTAACCAATACCATATATATATTTTGAACTCGTAAATGTGTACATTTAACATGGCAATAGTTCAAGATCCAAGGTTTAGAAAACTTTGCTTTTTTGAGTTTTTCTTTCATGGGAAAATTAAATGTTTTGACTAAGAAGATGGCAAAGCATTAAATTCTTATGGTGTTGAATTTGAAACGTATTGGCTTAATTCCTGTTAAAATTTTCTTTTCAATTTATTGAGATCCGTACTATAAATTTGAATATTTCCTGCCTGCCTGCCTGCCTGGCATTCAATTTCATATCGTTTAGGATTACAAGATATTGACTCTTCAAGACGAGTTAAATTCATTGAATAAAATTGTCAGGAAATAATTAGCAGCAATTAAATAAATCACATTAACTACACCATTAAACTTAACCCTTTTTTTTTTTCAGAATAACAAATTAAAATTAAAATAAGAAGAAAAAACTCTGGTTCGGGACTATCGACCCTCACTTCCACTTTACAAAGTAAATTTCTTCAAAAACCCATTTCAAATTTGTAACAATTTTTATCGAGTCGAATTATTAATTCGAATTACCCACATAAAAAAAAAAAAAATCATGCTCCGTATAAAAAAGCCTAACAGAACATGTGATGTTCAATCTTTGCTTATGCATCTGGGGTAGGGTTCTGTTAAGTTGAAAATAGATAACATTTTTTCCCCTTGCATTGTAATGATTGTATTCTCATTCCATATCTGATCATTTAAGTAGATTTAGATAAAGTTATTTACGGATTCGGATCATTTAAGGGTTGAATTATCGGATTCGATCTTACTTTGCCAATTCTACATTTAAAGGGGATTATACCAGTTATGTTTTGGTATCTTACCATGCCATCTCCCATTTTCACAAGAATCAAAATATATGTTTAAACCATTCCTCTTCTTTATAGGTTGGTAAGTTATTTTAACTTAGTTTAATCTCAATTAATAACCAAATTTCAAGAATTACTAAATAAAGTTGAAATTATTTAATCTCTATAATTTTTATATAATATATATAGATGTGAAAGTAAGACATGTCATACATGAATGATCAAAATTAAAAGTCGAAAAGTCTTTAAAATAGTTCTTTTTAATTTTAATTTTATATCTCAATATAAAAAAGATTAGAACCAATTACTACAAAAATATGAGTGGAATCACAACAATTGCCTTTATTAGGTGTGGAACTTTAATATTTCTTCTTAAATGTATTAGAAGTACATGGTTGCAATTTTTCAAATACTTGACTAATTTGTAGGCAATTAAATAGGCCTTTGGGCCACATGTTATGTAGACAGTTTAGGCTTGTCCTTTGTCTGGGCCTATAAGCCACGCAGTCCTTGATTTGTATCCAA
Organism: Fremontodendron californicum; assembly: GCA_030761205.1. Classification (NCBI taxonomy): domain Eukaryota; kingdom Viridiplantae; phylum Streptophyta; class Magnoliopsida; order Malvales; family Malvaceae; genus Fremontodendron; species Fremontodendron californicum. The sequence goes on from JAULJL010000013.1 coordinate 28,048,232, forward strand.
ACATCAGCCTTTTATTATACAAATATATATATTTTAAAGAAAAATTATCTGATTTATCATTAATGAAAATTTTAAATTTCATGAGTGAGATTAATAAGATGACATATACTTTAGAGTAAAATTTTAAAAAAATAAGACATGTGACATATTCTTAACCCCGCTTGTAGAATTAAAAAAAGTCCAAGCCAGTATATCAAAAATAAATTTTTTTAAAATAACTTTTTTCTACACTTTCAATCTTTTTATTTGAGCTCAAAATTTCGAAATATTATTTTTATTTCAAATTTTTTTTTAATCTTTGGACTATGATTAGGGTTCATACTCGAGATTGGAGTCGACTTCAATACCACTTTAGCTATCAACTTATTGGTAAACTCAACTTGTTAATTGTCTAATTAAGCTCCATTGTTTAAGAGGTCGAGCAAGCTAATTTTGAGGGTGTGTTTGGATGAATTTTTTTAAAATATTAACATTTTAAAATGCATCAATTCAAAATATTAGTATTTATAATTGTATTATTTGGATAAATATGTTTTTAGAAAAAAATTTGAATATTGGAATTTGGTGAGGTTAAAAAACAATATTAGAGATAAAATAAAAAAATATTAAAAAAAAATATGCAATATGAATGTCATTAGATTTGTAAAAATACATAGATATTACTAATACCATGAAAAATAATAAATAAAAAAATTAAAATGAGTTTTCGTAGTTAGAATTAAAAAAAATAAAAGTTACTTAAAAAAAAAAACATAATAAATGCTAATATCTTAGTAAAAAATCAAATAATTTCACAAATTTCACCTCTAGAAGTGGAATTTGAGCCTTCTAAAAATCTTCTTTTGATTTTCAAGAATTTTGATAATTTTTATTTTTATTTTGCCAAACAAGATAATTTTATTTTAGAATTTTGAAAATCTTTCTATAAATGAATTCTCTTTTTGAAATCATTCATTCAATCACACCCTGAATGTCTTAATACAATACTCGAATGGTTTACGAACCTAATAAAGTTTTCTTCAGAATTTTGCAAGTGTTTAACTTTGAACTAAAAAAAAATCAAGAATTTACTGCAAAAATGACAAATTTTAATAACATGTATCTTGATAGATTGTGTTTGCAGTTAAATACGAAGAGTTTATGTAATAATTTTTTCGATCCAATCCGAGAGACGGATATGGGAATAGGAATTGATAAAATTAAATGCTTATAACATGTTTGTATAAAGTTCAAAATGAAAGACACCCACCAAGGCATTGTTTTATTTCCCAGTCAAAGCAGTTTTTTGTGAGGGTTTGCTCCAACTCCTTCAATGTACAATGACCCCACTCTTTTATTACAAAATATACAGGAAAAGAGTGAGAGATTGTCATTGTACAAATAGATGTAATAAAAACCCAAGACTCTCTTTTTGTTAGACAGAGAAAGAGGGTGACCTTTCAGCCCCCCTAATGTTCAAAAACTGAGACCATATTTCATAGATGGCTTGAGTGCTTGACACTCGACAATAACATGTCTTTTCATTATCAAACTTTGTCTCTGCTTCTTTTGCTTCACTGTTTCTATCTTCTTCTTTTTTTTTTCTCTGCCTGGTTTTATAGTTAAACGGTTTTTCAGTAGCTTCAGAAACCAAAACTTGTTGAGGGAACAAGGAAAAGGAAGAAAAGGGGAGAATAAGAATAGAAATTTACGATATCCACACTTTTTATTTTTTTAAATATTCGTATTCAAACATTTGTATTTGATATATATTTAGATATAAATATAAAAATATGATTATTTAAATATATTCATATTAAATATATATTTGTACTTAATATTTATTTCAAATCCGAATAAAATAAATAAAAATTAGATTAGAGATGGAGATAGATAGAAGCAAGGTCAGTCCAAATTATTCGAAGTAACCGGTACTATTTTGTAAGCCCAAAATTTGCATCCAAAGCAAAGCCCACCGTAGGCCTTTTAAAGCTAAAACCCAGACTTAAGGGCAGGTCTGGTAAACCAAAGTGCCGGGTGGTTTTTAATCAAAGGTTCTTAGACTTAAAAAAAGAAAGAGAGGATGTAATGCAAACGTACAGCCGCGACGCACATAGCAAAATGCCAAAATCTCTAATATTTTACTACAAGTTGTCACCAAGTCCAAAATCTTACAAGAAAATGCCAAATGCAGATTTTTTTTTTTTCAGAAAAAGTTTAGATTAGGGAAGTTAATAGCTATCTAGTTCATGATTAAAACATGTTACATGTCTAAAAAAAATTAATAATGATATTTATAGATTTATTAATGAGATTCAAATTTTAATATTTGTTAAAATGTTAATAAATATTCAATCAATTAAATTAATCAATTGACAAATACAATTTACTCAGAGCTTTGAATAACTCCATTTGGACCATTTCTTTGCCCCTCCTTCCCCTTCACTACCTTTCTCAGTGTGAAGTTTATAACCTACTATAATAATTTTGAACACCATATAAAAATAATATAAATATCATATTTTTTGTCTGTAAATTGATAATTGAGTTTTTTAATTTTATATGTAAAGTTAAAAAATTATCATATGTTTCATTTATTTATTTATTTTTATAATTATAATTTAAGAAGATATGGCAATTTTTTAATCTAACTTGTGAAGTTAAAAAATTTTATTTTTAATATACATGATAATAATCCAAAATTATTAATTACTAAATCTACCCAAAAATAAAAATATTTTGGAAATAATATTAAGTAAAGAAATTTTGAGACAATGGTTGGTGAAGGCAATTACAAAAGGTGAAACCAAAAACAACTCTGTTGCACTAGGCCTGTGACACATGATTTGCTCCGGTGACAAAGGTAACACTAGAAACAAGAAAATAAAATTTGAAAAAGTAAAAGTTGGGTTGGAAATAGAGGTGATTATGGGCCGGGCCGGGCCGCGGCCCGGATTTTCTTTTTTTCCTCTGCCCAGGCCCGGCCCTGGGTAGCCCAAGCCCGCCCGTTTAGGCCCGAATCACTGTTCATCGGAATAAATTTTTTTTTATTTTTTTTATAATTAAAATTAAATAAAATAATAATATTATATTAAATTTTACTGTTTCGGGCCGGCCCGGAACATTAAAACTCCTGCCCAGGCCCGGCCCGATACGGGCCGGACGGGCTGCCCGGCCCGTGAGCAGGCCTAGTTGGAAAGTAACTATAGGCAAGGAGAGAAACCCAGATTCTCTTCATCTCTTTTATGTTTACAGTTGGGGTAAATAAAAAAAAAAATGTACCATCAATAATATAATAATTATTAAATAATATAATAAGTAAAAATTATTTAAAAAAATTATTAGAAAAAAAATTATAAAGATAAAATTACTTTTGATAAAAAAATATTTTTCTCTTTTTTTTTATTATTTTTAATTTTAAAAAATAAATATTGAAATATTTAATTTACTTTTTTAATTAAAAAATTTTAAAAAACAAAAAATATATATTTCTAAAATTAATTTTTTTATTTTTTTAAAATTTAAAATAATAAATATTTAATTTATTTTTAATTAAAATTTTTAAAAAATAATATTTCTTTAATAGGACGAGAAAGGAAAAAGAGGTTTTTTTTTTTTAGGACAATTTTGTCTTTACAATATTTTTTTAAATAATTTTTAACTTCATTATTTTCAAATAACTTTTATCCATTAAATTATTTAACAATTATTTGACTATTGAAAATATGTTTTTTAGATTTACCTAATTGTGAGTTTTGGGACAGATTTTTAGCCAAGCTTTACAGAAGTAACAAAGAAAAACTCAAAACCCCATATTAGCTCTTTTTTTTTATGGGTAAATTTGAAAAACATAACATCAATAATACAATAATTGTTAGATAGTATAACGAGTAAAAATTATTTGAAAAAGATAAATAAAAAAATAAAAAAAATTTAGGAAGAAAATTGTAAAGATAAAATAATCCTTGATAAAAAAAAAAAAAACCTTCTTCTTCATTTTAATCTTATTTTTTAAATTTTTTAATTAAAAAATAAAATTTTTGAAAATAAAATTTTTTAATTTTAAAAAATAAATATTTAAATATTTTTATTTTTAATTAATTTTAAAAAAAACAATAAAAATAATATTTCTAAAATTATTTTCTTATTTTTTTAATTTAAAAAAATAAATATTTAAATATTTTATTTTTTAAATTTATTTTTAATTAAAAATTTTAAAAAATAATAATTTTTTTAATGAAAAAAATTCATTTAGGACAATTTTATTTTTATTTTTACAATATAATTCTTAATAATTTTTAATTTTTTTTAAATAACTATTATTCGTTATATTATTTAACTATTATTTAATTATTGAGAGATTTTTTTTTTTATAGATTTAACCTTTTTTTTTCATTTAGTTTTTCTTTCTTTCTCTCTCATTGCATGAGGCAGGGCTATGATTGAGTGAACCAGACAAAGGTTTCCTTACTGTCCAAAACCTATCTTCTTCAACTTCCTTGTTCTTTTTTGTTGTGTTCTTTGTTTTTACTCTTTCCATTTTTGGTTTGTGATTAGACCTGTGAAATAAAAAAAAAAAACTGGTAATGCTGCTTTTGTTTGGTTGGTGGTCTAGTGAAATGAGTGATCTTTATTTTCCCCGGAAAATGAGGGAAAGTGTGAGAAGATAAGTATAGGCAAAAACCAGCTGGAAAAAGTAAAACACCAAGATTTTTATTTTCTTGTTTCATACACTTTCACTCTTCTTTTTCTTCCTTCTCTGTTTTTGTTTTACTTTTTTTCCTGAGGCTGCAACATTTGAAGAGGAAATGAGGAAGCATGGATGGCAGCTTCCTTATCATCCACTCCAGGTACTTTTATTTTGGTTCCTTTTCTTGTTGCTGTTCCTTTTTTTTTTTATGTAAAATTTATGAGCTTTTTTGTTGTTCCAATTCTGGGTATTGAGCAAAGTTTTCATTTTTTTGTTGTCTTTGTGAAGTTGGTGGCTGTTGCTGTGTTCTTGGCACTTGGATTTGCTTTCTTTGTGTTCTTTGCTCCTTTTGTTGGGAAGAAGGTGTTTCAATATATTGTGATGGGAATCTATTCTCCTCTTGTAAGCCATTTCAACAATTTTCTTTTATTTTTTCTCTATATATTTTAATAACATTTTTACTGGGTGGAATAACTGAGATCTATGTTTTCTTTGCTTGTTGGTCTCTGATTCATGTGTTTGTTTATATCACTCTGGTGCTTTTCCCTAATCTAAGTGTCCTTTCCTTTTCTGAGTCAGATTTTTCTTTTGGTAGTTTTATCTTAATAGACTCTCTCAAGCATATCACCTGTCACTTTAGTTGATAAGGTGTTGATTGTCTTTTAGTACTGTTCCTTTTAGTAGGCACTGATTCTGTACAAGAATTTCGAATTTCGTCCATTAAAGATTATTAATTGCTCACTTGATTTGGTAGAAGAGGGAATACATTTAAAGTTCTTCTGATTCAGAGCTGATGGTATGCTTCTTTGTTTTTGGATTATGCATTCTTGGATAAAGTAGTTGAAATTATTGATGTTGAATTCCTTTATGGAAGAAGTTAAAGAACACTTGGCTCTTATGGGAGAAACCTGAATTCCTTCTTGAGGACAGCTTTGAGTTTCAATATGCTACTTTAAGTTTTTCTTCTTTCCTTGTGGTCCATTCAACCCCGGAGAAAATCCTAACTTTCTTTGCTACTGGAATCTTGGGTTCGGTTGCTATTGGAATCTGATAGGTAAGTGTCTAAATAAGTAAATAATATACATTACCATAATATCATCAGAAAATGTTAAATCATGAACTTGCCTAATTGAGTGTTCTTTCTTGATTGAATATTGACATTTGAGTAATAGTACTAAAGAGTGTATTTAGATTAAACTTGGCTATTGTTGCAAAATATGAACTTCCCTTCTGAATTATCCCAAGCCGTTTATTGTATGTAATTGCACATGGCCTAATTGAGTCTAGCTCAGGTCAGGAGAACTCTGGTTGGTGATTTTGTGGGACAGGAAATCCCAATGCACGTCAGATGGTTATAAGCAAGTTAGCTTGTTGAAGTACTTTTCAACTCTAATGATATACTGTTTTAAACTATTTGTTGGAATTATAGATGATTACTACTGGTACGTTGGACTCGAGTCATGGCCTTTAGCTTAGCTTTTTAGTTTAGATTTAATGCATGGTTGCATTCATGGAGGTCATGAAATATGCTAGCGATTTCTATGTGCTAAAATATGCATAGTTGAGTCATTTCCTAAGTCTTGCCTACAAGTCATAATTAATCCTATAATTCAATGTAAGTATGCATGGTTGAGTCATTTCCCAAGTCTTGTCCACAAGTAATAATTTATGGTACTATAATGCTGTATGTAATAGCAAGTTGCCAATGGCACCAATTGTGTTCCTCTCTTTTATTGTGTTTGATGTGTCCTTATCACCTTGGAGTGATAGTTACAATATTTTCCTTTTAGATTACATGTTGCTTCGGCCTATATATTTGGTGTGCAGCGGCAGATCCTGCTGATCCTGGAGTTTTTAAGTCTAAAAAGTATTTCAAAATTCCCGAAAATGGAAAGTATTCTGGACCAAAGAATTCTAAATTAGGTGGGGATTCAACTACATCCTTGCATGATGATAACACTACTTCAGCTGGAGGAAAAACTCCGGAAAAAGATGCAGCAGCTACAGATGAAACCTTGAAAGACACTACTGTTGAAATTGAGGGAAACGATGCTTCATTGAAGCAATCATCTTGTTTGCTATGGATTTTCTCTCCTTGTGCTTTGATCTGCAAAAGCTCTAGCTCAAATGAAGAATCTTCTGAGCAACAGATGAGTGAAGATGGCATGTTCTATTGCAGTTTGTGTGAAGTTGAGGTACATAAGTATATGACGTCTTTGAAGTTCTATCATTTTTTCTTCTTTATCAGATGATTATTACATTACATTACATTCCCTATGTTGACATAGCTCAAGAGGGGAAAAAATAGCTCCATAGTCTATGATTGCATATTAATGGCCTGGTGTTTGGAAGTCAACTGTGCCTGTTGTGAATTTTACTGAAAATGTGTGCAAAAAAAATTTCATGGGAAAGGATATCCTGGAATGACACCTGCTTTAGTTGATCAAATTGAAACATAATGGTTCTGAGGCTCTTGGATCTTGCATCAGTCTTATGCTGATATTAAGATTTATGCTATTTCCTTTTGTTTTGACCCATGTTACTCAGACTCGGGTGTGAGTGTCGGACACGGGTATGTTCAATTTTTTCCAAGATTTTCATATATTTGGAGGGTCCTTGGAGGATCATATCCCCATACCCATGTCCGGATATGCGTTGGACATGGATGTCGGACACGGGTACTTCAAAAAAAATGAAGAGTTGGAGCAACATAGGTTTTGACATCATAAATAGTTTATATTTATTAAGTTTATTATTCTTGGCAGGTTTTCAAATATAGCAAGCACTGCAGAGTCTGTGACAAATGTGTTGACTGTTTCGATCATCACTGCAGGGTACTGCTGGATCTTATTTGTTGGATATTTTTTCCACTTCATCGTTCATTCTGCTAATGCTTCTTTTATTCCCTTGGTTTTTGTAGTGGCTAAACAATTGCATAGGCAAAAGGAACTACCGACAATTTTTCACTCTCATGGTTACTGCCCTTCTATTGGTAAGCACGTTCTCCATCTTCTCTGTTCAGATCAAATCTGAATCATCATATTACGTCCTGTAATACTGTATATTCCTTTGAGATCCCAGAGTCAGTCCTTTATGGCCAACCTCTTCCTTTGAAGGATCTCAAATCCTGATCTTTGAGAACAATAACACTAAGCTTCTTATTTGTAACAACAATATCAGCTTATATTCCTGTTATCAGCATTCTAATAATGATAAAAAAAATGTTTAGTTGATCAATTCAGACCTTACAATTAGCCTCTATTATCTTGTCCTTTTATCTTCAAATACCAAATTCATGAATAATTCCTATGCCATATAACTTCATGAGATTGCTGCCATGATTCCACAGTTGCCAGAATCGAAGAAAACTCAGAGTAAGCCATTTATTTCCTAGTCATTTTCATTTTAAATTGAATATTGACATGTATATACATGGTTTGTCCACCTTGCGCTTGAGGTTGCAGCTTATTCTACAATGGTCGACTGGAATCCTTGTGCTTATCTGCTGTTTCATCGAGCGGAAGCAGTTTTCTCTGGATGTTTCATCAAAGTTAGGAAGCAGTTTCTCTTTGGTTCCATTTGTTATTGTGGTTGTAAGTATTCTGTTTAAACTTAGGTTAATCTTTATTTTCACCCTCTTTTCTCTATTTAATTAATGGACTTAACTTGTACTGTTCAATGCTATATGCTACCTATTCTGAATTATCTTTTCCAGCTTACTATAGCATTTAGGAGATGACAAAAAACAAATCTATTATTTACCAGCACCTTTCAATTAAAGTGTTAAGCTAAGTAGAGTTATTTCTTACTGTTACAGGCATTGTGCACCATTTTGGCTATGATTGCAACATTACCTCTTGCACAGCTTTTCTTCTTTCACATTCTACTCATAAAAAAGGTAAGCTTGCCAAAAAAATTTATACCATGTGCAGGATGTTTTTGTTTAATACTCTAGTGGGAGAAGGGTTGAATTTTCTTTTTGTCTTATCTTGCATAATTCAAATCCTAATGAGCTATGTTACTCGGACTCGGGTGTGAGTATCGGATACGGGTATGTGTCCGACACGTGTATGTTTAGTTTTTTTTTTTTTTAAGTTTTTTCATGTATTTGGAGGGTCATATCTCCATACCTATATCCAAATATGCGTCGGACACGGATGTCGGACACGGGTACTTCAAGAAAAATGAAGAGTCGGAGCAACATAGCTAATGAGTATTAGAAAGTAAAGAAAGAAATAAATAAATAAGTTAATGAGCTAATTAGGTGATTCTTGAATGTGCATCAGGGACTCAGCACATATGATTACATAATAGCTTTACGGGAGCAGGAGCAGGAGCAAGAGCAACAAGGAGTTGGTGGTCAGCAGAGTCCACAGATGTCCCCTTCCAGCTCACTTACTGGATTAAGTAGTGCTAGTTCCTTTTCTACTTTTCACAGGGGTGCATGGTGTACACCCCCACGCTTGTTCCTCGAAGATCAGGTAATTTTAAGAAAAACCTTCCTCTGCAAGAGAATTAATATGGATATGAAACTGTACATTATACAATTAGTTTATTTTTGCTGAATTGCTGAAGCTGAGAGTTGTTTTTGTATATTGGTGTTAGTTTGATGTTGTTCCTCCCGATACTACATCCGTGAGTTCATTTGGGAAAAAAATGGTAGGGGAGGAACCAATTAAGAAGAACCCATGAGTAGTTAAGATCAGTCCATGGACACTGGCACGTTTAAATGCAGAAGATGTTTCAAAAGCTGCAGCTGAAGCAAGGAAAAAGTCCAAAATCCTGCAGCCTGTGGTGAGATGCGAAGCCCTTTTTGTGCTAGAAGCAGACAACAGCTTTGGCAGCAGTGGCCGGCGAATGTTCCCAAGACCTGATGGCAACAGAAGACGAGCATCTAAGAGGATGCGTCTTCCAGCTGACCTACCCCTGCAGCCATTAATGAACATTTCTGCTAAAGCTGCTGACAAAGGTTTCAACGACACATCAACTAGTTTGGCACCTCTTCAACTTGAAGCTCAAAGTGCTTTCCAAACAAGCCGAGCAATGTCAAGTTCAGTTGGAATTGTTGCCTCTTCACCTGAGAGCAGTTTAGGTTCACCAGATATTCATCCATTTCGCGTCTCCTTATCAAGAGCTAAAGAATCAAGACGGCTAACAGGTTTACCTGCTGTCAATATGGTTGCTCAGAAGGGATTTCCATTTTCGAGGTCTACTAGTGATGGGTATGAAGCATCTGGTGGGGAAGATAGTGATAGAGTTCCTTCCAGAATGTTCCAGAGATCAACAAACTGGAGCAATGTTCTCTTTGATTCTGAACAGGATGAGAGGGTTGTTAAACTAAAAGCACCATCTTCTTCCAGCCAGGCTAACAATAGAATGCTATGACTGGTTGCGAGTCGATGAAGTTGGTTGATTTTCGAGTACCGAGTGACGGTTCTTGTTCAATTGTTTTGGCATTTTGAATGTTGGCTTTTGAGATCTAAAGCAGGGCCTAATGGGAAGAGATGACAATGGCTGTAAAGACGATTCTGATTTCCATAAAGGCAACACTACTAGCTACTGGAGTTTCCATTGAAGAGTCAGTCGTTTTGACTAGGGGTGTAAACGAGACATCTGTGCTCGCAAGCTACTCGAGTTCGACTCGAAAAAAACTCGAATTCGATTCGGTCATTATCGAGTCGAGCTCGAGCTCGAGCAGCTCGAGCTATCGAGCGAGCCGAGTTCGAGTATCTTAATACCCGATTCGAGCAGCTCGCGAGCCTAATCGAGCTTTTTTTATTTATAATATTTTTATTATTAATTTACTATTTTACCCTTAATATATATACATACTTAAAAACCCTTAATTCGAGCTCGAGCTCGAGTATATAAACGAGCCTAATCGAGTCGAGCTCGAATAGTTCGATTTTATCTCGAGCCGAGCTCGAGCTTAAAAAATGATACTCGATCGAGCTCGAACCGAGCTTCGAGCCTCGAGTTTCGAATCGAGCTCGAGCTTCTCAGTATTCGAGCTCGGCTCGGCTCGATTACAGCCCTAGTTTTGACTAGCATTTGTGATGACAAGAAGGAAAGGTTTTTGGTATGTATTCGGTATAATACTCCATTGTACTTCCGTGTGGGTTTTGGTGAAAGTGATTCCCTCATGGACTTAACTTGAACATCTCCTGAGTTTCTGAAAAAAAAAGTGAAAATTTTACAGATTGTCCATGTTGGATTAAATATCACCCATGGTTCTCAAAATTTGAGCATATGTTATTTTGGTCTCTAAACTTCAATATCTAATTTGTTGGTCTTTGATTGTCAAGTATTATAATAAATTGGTACTTTCGTTACCTAATCCGTTAATTCTGACATGAAAAAATTTGGGATTTCAGAGGATGTTCTTGTTAGTAAAACAAGAAGCTTTTTTTTACATAGATCTTGCATGGAAGGGTTAAATGAGATTTCTAGCTCATCTTCCCATTTAGTAAAGCTTGTAGCTTAAAACCTTTCCCCTTCACTTTCACTTTGAATCTGCTCAATGTTTCAGTTTCAAGATACAGAAAATTTAAAAAGATCAGGAGATTATGTTAAAAGCTCAAGTTGGTGGGAACATTGTCAGATTTAGAAGCTTCAGTTGTGGATTTGTTCCATAATCCTAGATACTTACAAAGCTTTCAAGCATGATTTCCAACACAGTCAAGTATGAACTTGCCAGGGAAGTGAATGAATCAGTCCACAAACGTTCAACCAAGCAATGGGTAAACAATATATACATATTTTTCTTCTTCACATCATAACATGCTCTCATCCAAGTAGCATAAAAACCAAGATTTTCCATAACAGAGCAAAAGTATGTAAGAATACAAACAAAACTAACAAGCTAAACAGTTTTCCCCCAAATGCAAAGAGAAGCATTATTAAATATTAACAAAATAAAAAAAGTTTTAACTTTTTATTAATGTTTACAAATCTGAAGCATTTCTTTACATTGTTCACACATCTTTCTTTTCATATATACAAGTAAAACTAGGAAAAACAATAAACAAAACAGAACTTAAACAAAAACTCAAATTTCCTATTTTCATCAACCTTAAACAACAGAAACAAGATGAGGAACTTTCCCATCATCAAAAGGCAAACTTACATACTCTCTTGCAAACTCTTCAGCAATCTCCCCAGCAAGCTCTCCATGTATAGCCTTGGAATACATATAAAAAACTGTAGTTGCAGCCAAATTAGAAAGCATAAGCAACATTAACAAAGTGGAAGTGAGCACAATATCTATAGCAATTGCCCAACTATCCCATTTCTTAGCTGCTGCATGATCCCATCCTACAGACGAGACCAACGCTAAAATCCCACTGAAAAACCCGAAAAACAGAAGCATCGAAAAAGCAACCCCTTTCATTAATCCTCCTTCCACTAATTTTTGACTTCGTTTTAACGGTTGAAGTCCCCAGCTTGATTCAACTACGACAACAACATAAGCAAATGTCCAATTCACTTGTAAATAAACCACAATAGAAGCGAAAATAATTGCGAAAACCAGACAAAGGGTAATAAAATAGGGTGAAGAGAAATTAACTAAGAAGCCTAAAAGTTGGATTGCTTTGACTAATGAAAAAAGGACTAAACCAAGAACTAAGAGGATCCCAGAAATGATAAGCTCGGTTACAAGGCAAGTTGACACGAGACGGAAGAAGGAAGTGAAAGCTGACTTGATAGAAGATACGAGCTTGACGGGTCGGCCATAAAAGCCGTGGAAAACGCTGTAAGTGATGGAACCGGTGGCGAAGATAGAGAAGATGAAGATTAAGAGGGTGTAAAGGAGAGTGAAGATGAGGGTTTTAATGGGGAAGATTGTGGGGTTTTGTTGTTGAAAAGGGTCGTTGAGAAAGCTGAAGTGGGTTTCGATGATGGGAACGGAGGATTGGGAGAAGAGTTGATTGACGAAGGGGTAGGCGGAGAAGGAGACTGAGAGAGGGAGGAGGAAAAGGACGGAGAGAGCCAGGAAGTGGCGGGAGTGGGCGTTGATTATTCGTTTGGATTCGGATAGGATGGCACAGAGTTCGATGTGGAGCGGCGGAGGTGGTGGCGGCGACGTTGCCATAACGGAGGAAGGAGGAGATGAAGAAAGAAAGATTTCGATCCAGGCAATGGATATGGAGAGATGCTTTTTCTTTATCCTACTTAGAACAATGGTTTCCAGAAAAGTCAGATTGGAGTACTTAGGTATGACAAAACTCGATCCGACTGATGGATTTCGTATCGATCCGCTCCGAATGGAGAGGTTTTTTTTGGGAGCGGGGTGGAGCGGAGCGGTTTTGGTAAATGCTTGCTCCACTCCGCCCCGCCCCGACTTTTGAAATTACTATTTTATTCTTTAAAATATTTTATATTTTTCTTTATATTTTTAATATATATTAGATATAAATATACTAAAATCATATATATACTAATATTTTATATCTATACTTTTAGTATATATGTATTATATATATTATATTAAAGATTTTTATATACTAAAATTATGTTCATGAATAAATTATAATATAATTTTTTACAATATTAAGTTAAAAATAATTAATATAAATTAGGGTGTAGCGGAGTGGAGCACCGTGGAGCAGTTATGGATGTAACCGACATCCATGGATGTGAATGTTTCCAACATCCATACAAGAGTGGGGTGGAGGTGGATAAGACAACATCCGCTCCCGCCCCGCTCCAGTGCCATCCCTAGGAGTACTGGACTGATTCAGGTGGAGGTCAGGATACGTCAAGTCCGGTCTACTTTTGAAATTATATATAAAGAAAAATCCGATAATATTCGACGCGACACAAATATATAATACGAATATGATATAAAATAATAATTAAAATATTATACAAAATATGATATAAAAAAATAATACGAATAAGATATGAATATACAAATCTCTCAAAATTTATATAATATAAATTATTAACATATCAAAAATTATATAAATATAAAATATCTTAAACAAAATAAATAAAATTATCAAATCTAGAATAAAGTGACAAGGCTTACTAAAATAACCATGATGCCTTTTTATTTAATAAAAAATGCCATGATAAAATATTATATTTTAGTAAAAAAAATTATATAATAAAACAAATCGTAATTATAGAAAGGAAAAAAATTGTAGAGATTCGAATTTTAAATTTTAAAAGTGTATGTATGAATCAAATAAATTAAATCCGAATTTATATTTTAATAAAAAAAAGTTATATGATAAAAGAAGAAAAACCCACTAATAATTGAAGAATAATAATAATAAAATAAAAAACTCCACAAATAATTTGTTTGATTGTGGTCAAGTTACCTTGGGCCAGGCAAGCTATGTCATAATCGAAAGGCTTATATCTCTCTTTAAGCCTATAGATACAAGCATGTATTTGAGCCTGGTGAATTCCCTGGTGGGCCGTCAATCCAGGAAAATTAAAGCCACTCATACAAACGAAAGGAAACGACGACAGAAATAGCAATCTGATAGGACTTAGGAGATCTAAGAAAGAAATCAGAAAATCACATTCAGATTCAGTTAATGTAACAAAAATAACTTAATAACGGACAACATTTTTTTTTCCGACCAAACTACTACATTGTTGTCACTAAAGCAAAAAAAAAGGAACTAAACTGAATGTTGTAAGACAAATTTGATTAAAATGATTACCATATCTTGTTTTAAGGTCAAGGTCCTCAAGGACCACCGACCTAGTATTTTAACTTTTAAAGATTTTTGTCCCAAAATTCCAAAATGGGTGTCACTTGCTAAAACTGAGGTCCCTCCATGGCTGTAGTAAGCCTTGTAACCATCCAAAACCAAAACCTGTCCACAAATATTTGAGTATTCGAATACTCGAGACATTGTTTATATATATATATATATCTTCTTCTACCAGACATTCACACAATCCTTTTCTTCTTCTACCAGACATTCGATACTCGAGAATTTCCCTCCAATCCCACAATCTTCATGTTTTTCACTTTTCAATTCCTTATTTGAGTATTCTCACTGTGTTCTCTTCGTGACTTCTCAGCAGTTACAGAGGTGGGTCCATCTCTTTCAGATCTGATTTACACTTTCGTTTTCTATCATTTCCAATGTTTATTTAGTTTCTGGGATTGATATCTTTTCTGGGTATTGATTAAAATGGAGATTGCTAGCGTTACTTCTCCACGAATGAGATTAGATCACTTAGAAAAAGAAGGATCTAAGGAATCCCATGGAGAAAATTTTGAGTTAGAATCATCCCATAATGTTAGTGATCGTAACCACCAATTCCATTCGATGAATGCATTAGAGATCTTAAGGGAAACCGTTAGGATTTTACGGTACAATTTGTCCGGTTTTATGATCATTGCAGCTTTGTTAATTTGCCCCGTATCTGCAGTCCTAATGTCTAATTTATTAGTTGATCAATCCATTGTGAAGAGATTGACTGTTAGGCTTTTGTTAGTTGCCAAAACCAGTGGACTTCCATTGAGACCTTTTATCAATAAATCATGCCAACGTTTTGCTGAGACAGCTGTTTCCTCAGCAATGTGCTTCCCTTTGTTCATCTCATTGTCTTTGTTATCAAAGGCCGCAGTGGTTTATTGTGTAGATTGTACTTATTCGAGGAAATCAGCTGATGTTTCGAAGTTTTTTGTGATAATTCGAAAGTTTTGGAGGCGGCTTGTTTCAACGTATGTGTGGATGTGTATGGTAATTGTTGCTTGTGTAACAACTTTCTTAGTTTTTCTTGTTGCGGCATGTAGTGTACTTTCTGTTATTGGGTTTACACCTAATATAATTGTCTACGCGGTGGTAATGATGGGACTAGTATTCTCAGTTGTTTTTGCGAATGCTATTGTTGTCTGCAATATTGGGATTGTAATCTGTGTGTTGGAGGAAGTTTCGGGACCACAGGCATTGCTTCGCTCTTGTGTTCTAATCAAGGGGCAGACTCAGGTTGGTCTTTTGATATTTCTTGGATCAACAATTGGGTTGGCATTTGTGGAGGGTTTGTTTGAACATAGAGTAAAGACGTTGAGTTATGGAGATGGGTCTTCTAGGATCTGGGAAGGGCCTCTGTTGGTGATAATGTATTCGTTTGTGGTGCTTGTCGATTCCATGATGAGTACGGTTTTCTATTTCAGTTGCAGATCATATTCTATTGAAGACTCAGCTGGTGAATGTCAACCAATGTTCGAAACCGTGACTGCCTGAATCATTTTGTGTTCCATGACATCATCATTATGTACATTGTTATGCTATCTGCTAATATTTATTAAGTCGAGAACATGAAGATGGAATCCCCATGAGTTCGGACGTGGTTCCCGAGTTCGAGTCTTGGAGTATTGATGTCGAGTATTTTGTTGTTGTTTCATCAAAACTCCAGCAAGACGGGATTTGCAGCTCATGATATGCTAAAGATGATTCTCTCAACTCTTCCAAAGATATACATGGTTCAGGTGCATAAAATTTCTTGTGATCTACCAGCCATGGAATAAAAGAATAGATATAAAATAATTTGATTCAATATAAATGCATATAACTATTCATCAATTATAAGAGATAGAATCTTTGATTTAAATGGTTCCATTTCAAGTGGTTGGACCTTTTCATGTTCCTTTTTTCTATCCTTGTACTTCCTTTTGTATTCTTTTTAAGTGCTTAATAAATAGTCAAAAATAGAGCTTGGAGTATTAATTGAGCATTAAGAATGAATTGGTGTGAAAAAGTATGTTTGTTGATACTGAAAGCATTAAAATATGTACTGTCTTTTTTTTTTCTTTCTTTTAATTCTTTTTGTTGCAGAAGAATTATAGGAATCCAGAATTATACATGTGAATCTGCTTGTTATTGAAGAAATGCATCTTGATTAGTCCAGGAAATGGGTTTTTTTAACTTAATTTTTCTTCAATGATATGTCTTTGAAGATTCGAGGTAGATCGAACTAATCCTCCAATTATCAAGTTCATAATTTGAGGTTTCTTTTGCCATATAAGAGGCTTGTTCCTTGGACATATCATTCCCTTATATATGTGAATTTTCTGAAATTTATGGGCTCTTGAAGTAGCTTAGGGTTTTCTAGTGTCAGTTATATCTAATTAGAGGCTTCTTATGAACAAGTTTAAGATGAGTGCATATAGATAATTCCTTTACATGACCATGGTTGAACTGAAGCTTGAAAGAGAGGATGCATAAAGATGAAACTTTACCTAGTTTTATCGTCAATTAGGACCATCACAAGTAAATTAAATAATGTTGTAAGAAAAAGTAAATGGAATTCGTTTATTTTTTTGCTGTTTTGAGTTGCCTAAGCTTAAGTTATAACCTGTTTGCTTTTAAGCTTGATGTGGCTTTTAAGATTGAGCAAAGCAATAACTTTCTGGGAGAAAAAGAGGGCACTAGAATAAGTAATTAGAAGCTTGTTTAAACAGTGGAAATGGGTAACATGATTTGGGAAAATTGGGAAGAAGAAAAATCTTGACTGATTTGCACTGAAACTAGGAAAAATCATGTATAATTATTTTATAATTTTGGGGTTTGAATAACTTTTCTCTTTCTTGGATCATAATTGATCTTAAAAGGCAGAAGTTGGTATCTTGACTATTTAACTAACTAAAAAAACTGATCAGATGTTAGATCTTAATGATGATTTTGGACCAAAATAAAGACCTAATGGTTTTTCTATCTTCTTGTACATTGGTTTAGTCACTAATTATAAACAGGGATGTTGTCATGTTTTGCAACACTTTGATATTTCTTGATTTATTTAAGGAAATTTATGTCAGGTGAGGATGTTTAGTCTCGAACCCGAGTAATGATCCTTCGTTTTTCATGCCATTTGAGCCAAAGCTCATTGGCAAAAGTTTAATAATGAAATTGATAGGGGATGGTATTTTAAATGATCATTTAAATTTTGACATAGTTCAATGGAAGCTTATAATTTAGATGTCAGATCTTATAATCAAAGCATAGCTTCTATGCTTGAGAGCAACTCCTCATATGATCAATCCTTCTCTCCGATCTCCCTGCTAGGATTAGGCTATATGACTCTAACAATGAGAAAACAACGGATGAAATCTCCAAAAGATGATTCGAAGGAATACTACATTATTCAAGTTAAGAATGGTTATTACACCTGACTGAATATTGATAAGCTTACATTATTTTTTTCATTGGTTGTTTATGCAAATCTTGTTTATTGACCTCAGATGGAGTATAAATCAAGCTGTAAGTAAATTAGTCAAAACTAACTCATGAAGCAGATAGGAGGAAGATCAAGGGAGCTCCACATTTCTCCAGCTTCGTTGCTCAAAGACGAATAAGCAGAGGATCCTGTTTCTTGATCATGTTCTTCCTTAACTTCGATTTTGTTTTCCTCATCTTTTTTCGAACTATTGTTTCTGAGGTTTGATTGTTGTGCGAGCTTGTCATTATTTCCTGATTCATGCTGCTTTAGCCTCAAACATTCAGGTATCCCATTGAAGGCGTAAAGAGATGCTGAGAACTTTCGTTCGTACTTCATTCTCTTCATCGTCTCTCTAAGCATTGATGGATCATCCCCATTAATATCCTCCTGCTGGTCCATTGGCTCCACCATTTCCTCTGCTATCTCAAATGGAGAACAGTAAGAGGATAATCCAAATGAATCTACAAACTCGAAATCCATCAGTCCCATATCGATCTCTTCTTCCGACCCTTCCCTCTTTTCCTCTCTCCCTTCTTCAATGTAACTGTTCCCATCAACATTATCCCAGTTATTGTCCAGATGAATTGCTTTGGGATCATCAACTTCTTCTGTTTTAGCAAAATTTGACCCAAAAGTCTCCAACATGCAATCATTAGCGGTTCTAGAACTGAATGTAGTTATTGTAGAAGTAGAAGTGGTAGAAGTATCACTATTATTGATATTAATGCTATAATCTTCAGGCATATTGAAGAAATCATCAAAGCTCATTTCCTCTCTTTCACCTGCTTCATACCTTTGTTCATTAACAGGCAAATTGGAAGCCATGGAAGCAGCAGAAGCAGTACTGTTTCTAGCTTTGAGCCTAAGCAAGAGAAGATTGGCGATTTTCGAGGGAAGAGCTGGTGTGGAATGAGAAGATGGTGAACAAGGCCAGAAATTGGTTCGAGTATTCGCTCCACGAAGCAAATAAGCTGCTTCATCGTAAGCTCTAGCAGCTTCTTCAGCCGTATCGTAAGTTCCCAACCACACTCTAATCTTCTGTATTGTATCTTTTATCTCAGCTACCCATCTCCCTGATGGCCTTTGCCTAACCCCAACGAATCGTTTTCTTGCTCGACGAGCTCCACCTAATGCTGCAACTGCTGCAGCATTATTATCCATCACCATTTGCTCCAAACTCATCACCTTTTCATCAACTTTGTAATTCCCTTTCTCTTCATCACTCACTTTTCTCTTCCCCATCATGATCGATCTCCCTTGTTAATTCCTAGTTCATCATTCTCGATCTTGCTTGTCTCTTTGCTTGTTTCTGCTGGTGTCAATGTACTACTTATAAGGGAGATTCAGATTAGGAAGCTGTCCAATGAGATGATTAATTGTGAGGCTCTTCTTGTAGCTATTTCTTTGTTCTATGCGTAATTCGGCTTTCCTAGTGAAATTTTATGCCATTCCTTTCACTTTCATGGGAGGAGGAGAATACAAGAAAAAAAAAGAGCTATTGAAGTGAACTTTTTTTTTTTACTTTGATTTAGTCAAAGAAGGTTAAATTTCAGTTATATATTACCCTATCTCAATGACTCAAGATCAATCTTTACTGTTTTCTTTGCAACTAGCTAGTAAGCATACACTTAGATTTTTGGCCTTTTAACATCATCAAGAAGTCGAGACTTTTTGATTTTAACGCCAACATTTGGAGAATTAAGTGTTGGATATAGATATATGTTTGATACAAATATATTTATTTATTTTTAAATATTTTCATATATTTGGAGAATTATAATTTTATATTCAAATCCGAATATATATCAAACACAAATGTTAGACACGAATACTTAAAATAAAAAATCTGAATAACATAACTATGAATTAACTAAAAAAGTCTATAAATAGTTAACGTAACAAATTATATCTAATTTTAATTATGTACCAAAAAAAAAAAAAACAAAATTCTCGAAAATGCCTCTTTAGTCTTGAAATAAATTATATATATATGTGGAGAATCTTCTGAACTGATGAAAATATCCATTGTTGTTCATTAAATTACTAATTTACCATTTTAATTATTTATTATTATTAATAATAAGATTTATCTAATTTATAAGGAAAAAATTTAGTTTTAATAAAGTTCTTACGTTAAACGGATTAATTTGATAATAAATAAAAAATAAAGCTTATATGAAACTGCTTTATCTTAAAAGTTTAAAATTTTCATTAACCTTGATAAATAAATCAATTTATTTAGTATGAATAAAAAATAATTAAATTTTACATTAAATTTTTTACATTCGTAATTAATTATGCATTGATATTAAAAATAATAAACTTTATAATAATTTGATATAATTTGCATATGAAATAAATTTTACCAAATTTTAGTTAATATACATTTTATTTATTTTTAAAATATACAATTATATACAAAATAGATAAATCAACGAGCATTCACATGCAAACGTATATAATAATAAATATTAATAAAAAAAATATGAAAAACAAGAGTTAATTAGAAAGAGACAAAACTGGAGAATGGATCATAAAAAAAAAGGGTAGGCAAATTTCCAAAAGAGGAGACGAAAGAAGCTGCCTGAATGCATGGAAATATAGTAATATTCATGGATTGCGTTTTTTGTGTTGTTGTTTTTTTTTTTTTTTTTTTTCTTTGAAATTACCACCCATGATTTAACTCATACAAAGCACAAATCCAGTTAAATATTGACATAATTTCGCTTTGTTTCAATAAATAAATAATTATGGTAAGTGGGATGGGATTGGGATCCCCCGGCAAGGCAACCTTGAGCTTTGTAAGACCTAAGTCTTCACTTAATTTTCAAGGCATTTTTACAGAGCCATAAGTTTTTCCTATATAAGCAAACGAAAACGGAATTCGAAAGGGAGCTAAAGGATACTTTAAATCAAATAAGGATTAGAGATTCAATGTTCGGTTTGAATTTTTTCGTATTTTGTTCAGATTATAAAAAAATTTATTTGATTCGGTTTCATAATTTTTTATTTGATTTTTATATCTTTTATAAAATAAAAAATATATTTATTTATAAATTTAAAATAATATTAAAAAATAAAATTTTAAAATTTTAAAAATTGATGTCGAATCGTGTTGAATTTGTGAAATTTGGTTAGAGGTTGATTAAATTTCTATGCTAATTAGGTTAGATTTAAAAAAAAATTAATTTATTAACCCAATTTTATTTTTTAAATCAAATTGAACAATTATCTATTATTATTCAATATTTTGATTTTTACGGATAATTATTAATACAATAATTTTTTATTCAATACTATAAAAATAAAAAAAATTAATATGATTTTATTTTTCAAAAAAAATAAATAAATAACCAATCATTATACAACACGTGACACAAAATTAGAAGTTATTTGAATATTGCCACATACGAACATGGCATGGAAAAATAACTAAAATACGATACAGCACGAAAAAATAACATGACCACGATATGAATACACGAACATGTCGAAATTTATATAAAACGAACATGACACAAAATTGAAAATTATTTGAATAGTGCTAATTAGACTTGACAATTTCGGACACTAAACGAACATGAAAAAATAACTAAAACATAATACAATACGAAAAAATAACACTAACACAACACGAATGCACGAATGTGTCAATATCTATTAACACGACACAAAAAAATAACGGGACTCAAAATTGGGAGTTATTTGAATAGTGCTAATTAGACTTGACAATTTCGGACCTAACACGAACACAAAAATATAACTAAAACACAATACAACACGAAAAATAACAGTAAACAACACGAATGCACTAATATGTCGAAATCTATACATAACATGTCAAAATTTATATATATATATAATACCCTTAATACAATTATAATACAAAAAAATAACATAAATATAATACAAAATAAATATAAAAATATATATTAACTTGTCACGTGACAAGCCAATACTAATGCGAGGGGGACTGCGGCAAAATTGAAAGCAATTAATTTTTTTTATGGTATATGATTTATGGCACTTTATTAGTCTTGAAGGGTGACAAGAAAATTATTAAACGCTGAAACAGATTAAGATGATATATAATATATATATATTTTAATATATTATTTATTTTAAAATTTAATAAAAATAATATATTAAATATATATTTTTTTTAAAATAACAATTAAATAAAGTGATGATGATTGATGATTAGAGGAGGTTGGCCCACAATATCCTCCGATTCTAATCAAACGAAAGACCCAAAACGAAGTTCCTTTATACACGATAATGAAGTTGACTGAGACATGAAAAAAAAAAAATCAACAATCCAATCAATTCCTACATTTTCAAGCCCTCAGAACTTTAGATTTTTTTTTTTTTGAAGAATTTGAGAAACATGCCTTTTAAATAAGAATTATTGTTAATGATCTAATAAGCTTAAATATTTTATAAAAAAATAAAAAATTCAAAAATTTATTAAAAAAAATTATAAATACCATTATACTTTTAATGAAATAACAAGTTTCTTCCTTTAATTTCTAAAATTTTCTAATTTCCTTGCCCAAGCTAACCCTGGACGGATTCAGGCCAGCCTGTAGGCTTGAATTACTGTTTAAATTAATAAAAAATATTTTTATATTAATATTTATAAAATTTTATAATTAAATTTAAATAAAAAAATATTTTTTTATTAAGTGAATAGTAATCAAGGCCGGAGAGGGCAGGGTTGGCCCGGATCACAAAAATAGTTACCCAAGTCGGGCGAATCGAGTCTGTTGAGTTGGACAGACTACCCAATCCATGAGTAGTTTTAAGAGGAAGGAATTCTCAATGTTTCATTAAAATTATTAAAGTCTTTACAATTTTTGTTAATAATTTTTATTTTTTTTTAAATAATTTTTTCATTAAACAATTATTTTACTGTATACGGGATGTTTTTTAAATTGACCCATATTTTTTCATTTTTTAAAGCAGATATTTTAAGCAATATACTTGGAGAACCTAAAATTGACACCAATCCCGAGAGAGATAACATGGATGAAGGAGAGGCATGGGATGGCTTCAGCGAGTGGGAGCAAATCCAAGTCCCAACACATTCAACTTCTCCCATGATGACACCATCAGAGGAACCAGACATGGTTGCTGCCGAAGACAACAATCCCCAACATCAACATGACTTGTCTGTCTTCCTTCCAAGTCGCCATGAAGAAGAAGAAGATGATGAATCAGAGGTAAATTCATCAGTGGCCTCTTGGTCGTCGACTAATGGGGATGAAGCAAATTCAGGGCCTTTGAAGAAAGCAAACGAGATTGGTAAAATCCTGACTAATGGGATTGTAAAAGTTGCTGCTAGAGTTCGATTTTATATGGACTTTGGGCTGGGGATTTGGTCATTTGGGGCAATTAGTGGAGTCGTAGCAGCTTTGTTGCTATCATTTCTGCATGCAAAAGTTAGGAATTGGCCTGCAAGAGTCAAGGAAGAGAAGAAGGATCGATGGATTTTCTTGATTCAAGAGAAAGACCAGGTTTTCCATGAACTTCCTACTCGGAAATTCTAATGTTTTCTGAATTGGCTTTATCTCTGATGCTTATTTGATTTGATCTTTTATGAGAATCCCAAGTAAATTTATACTACGAGTCCATTGATTTTGAAGTGGAGGTGACATTCCAACTTTACTAAACTGAACTTATATCAATCATTCCACAAATTTTTGCCTATATATTATCTGATTATGTTATTCGAATTTAAACGAGTGTCGGATATGGATATGATGAATTTGATATGGGTATATTCATATTCTTGCATTGTTAGTCAAACAAAGTCATAGGAGTTTGAGTTCTTGTAGACCTGACAATCCGTATATTCGTATCGTGTTTGTATATTTTCATATGTCATAATCGTGTTTAAGGTATTATATATTTATATAAATTTTGATATATTAATAATTCGTGTTATATAGATTTTTGACATATTCGTGTATTCGTGACGTGTCATATTTTAAGTATTTTTTTCGTATCATATTCGTTTTTTATAATCGTATCGTATTCAAAATTAACAGATCTATGCATGTACGATGAATTACATATATTGTAAACTCATTCTACATTTTTCAATTTTCATGGTGCAGAAGATCAACCAGCTGCTGGTTCAAATTGCTCATATGAATGAGCTAATATCTACACGACGCAGGGTTCCAGTCCTTCGAGTCAGCTGACTCACCATTTTTCCTTGCCCATTCATCAACATGGAATCATTTTAATTCAGGATTTTCTTTGTAATTTTGAGTTCAGCTTATGAATTTCACAATACCCTTTTGTATAAGCAAGAGAAAACATATATCAATTTAGTACTCCCATATTTATACAATTAGACAAGTATTAATACGTTTTGTTTATGTCGTAAAATCATAACTATACAATTAGTCCAGTTTTTACTACGCCATATCTATAGTTCTATACAACCATGAGTCAATCACATTCGTGCTTTATACATGAGATTATTGAATTGAATTTTGATTATTAAAATTAAGAGTTCAGATTAAAAGATTGTGTGTTGATATAAGATATTGCAAGATTCCTAAATGCAATCATGGCGATGAACATGTAACTTCCATTATTAATCAATTCAAATTAGGGTGTAAATGAGATACTTATACTCGCAATCTATTCGAGCTCGACTCGAAAAAAAACTCAAATTCGATTTTGTCATTGTCGAGCTGAGCTCGAGTTAGAGCAACTCAGGCTATCGAGTGAGCCGAATTCGAGTATCTTAATGCTTGACTCGAGTAACTCGCAAGCCGAATCGAGTTCTTTTATTTTGAATATATATTTTTTTATTTTTAATTACTATTGAAAAAAAACTCAATTCGAACTTGAACTCGAGTTTGAAGTCGAGCATGAGAGTTTAGTTCATTTTTTACTAGATAAACGAGCCTAATCGAACGAGTTCGAACAATTCGATTTTTATCTCGAATCGAACTCGAATTTTAAAAATAAAATTTGATCGAGCTCGATCTTCTTACTACTTGAACTCGGCTCAACTCGGTTCAATTACATCCCTAACTCAAATAGGATGCAAATTTTAAAATGTTGCTACATTTGGTAATTGGTTTTAATTTTCTTTTTGTCACCTTTAAAAGCAAAATAATTGTAATAAAAATAAAAGAGAAAAATAGAAAAGAGTGAATTTCATGATAAAAAGAAACAACAATTTTCAACATTGTAAAAATTAAAAATATAATTTCCATGAATTGATAATATGTGCTATTTTATTATTATTTTAAATTTTAAATAAATTCAAACCAAACTTTTTTAATAAGAAAATACATGCACTTATCATTAAATTAAATGTTTAAATATTATTTTTATTTTAATAACTATACATTTGAATTGATATTCATAAGTCCCAACAATCTTAAATATTTTTTCCTAAATTTTATGTCTGAAAACAAAAATTATTTACTTACTTTCACTTATTAAAAATCAAAAAGAAGAAAAAAATCACTTATAAAAGTATAAAACTTTCAAGTAGGTAAGCCCAAGGGCAAGGCCCAAATCACTTAAAAGCCCAAAATTCTACAAAGCAAAGTTCAATCGACGGTCTCTGAAGTTTCTTGTTGCATAAGTCGGACGACTCGGATCGGACCAAAAGGTGAACCAGTTAAAGCCTAAAGGGCACAATCTGAGTTAAACAGGAACCGTGTAACTCGGGAACAGATCGAGTCATCAATTTTCTTCTCTGGGTGGAGGTATGATTTTCACATTTTACTTTAGGGATTTGATTTTTTCGTGGCTAACTTTCGATTTGTTTCTTTTTCCCCATCAGATTCAAGATATATGTGCTAATTTTCTTTAACTACCTAATTTTTCTTTGTGATTTAGTTCTTTTTATGATTATTCTTTGAAATATTCTCTTGTTGTTTGATTTCGATGTGCTATTCCTCCTGGTTAACTCATATCTATGTGGTCAAGGCGGTGCCGCCGTACCCCCGCCGCCTCCTTCGATTTGTCATCGGCGGTGTTTTTCTGTGTTCGGATTTCGGATGTCGAATCCGTGTCCAAATAAATAAAATAATATATTATGTTTCTTTTAGTTTTCTGCTCCATATCCAACTGTGTCAGATTCATACACTGGCGAATGGGAAGTCTGTTGATGTCCGAAACAGACACAAGACAGCTTCATAGATTTCTACTGGTTAGCTTCCAAGGTTCTAAGGGGTTATTAATTTGTCCTTTGGACCAAATCATATGGTGGCTATTGCTATGTAGTCGGGTTTACATTGCACCGATAGTAGACAGTGTGTTTGGAATTCTGAAGGTAAAGAAACAGAGTAAAAGGGTGGAAAATTGAAAGATGTTAGAAGATAGCAGAGGAAAGAAGTAGTTGTTTATAAATGGAAATGACATTAGAGTTAGAGTAAAACAGAGAGCTTATGTACTATTCTCATTATTATATCCTGATTGAAGACAATTGGTAAAAATAAATTTTGAATGGTAGAAAGGGAGCACAAAGTGAATCCTTCACTCTTACATTCTCTTGATTTGCGATGGATTAAGAAGTGAACTTTCGAGGCGATTAAGAGGGGCTTCTAATTTGTTTCACCTCCAATCTTTAGGGAACCCCCCCCCCCCCCCCTTTTCTCTCTCTCCAAAATAGGCCACAGATCAGCTGAGTAAAACTTTTAACTCCTTTTTACTTTTGAATACACTATTAGGTGGCTTAGCTCTTTCTTTTCCCTGTTAGCAAGAAATAGAACCTTGAATAGCTAATAATTGAAATTTCAAATATCGTTAGATATCCACACTTCTCAAAGTAATTATGACACTTCCAATTTGTCATCATTTGATTGAAAATTGTAAGGGTTTAAATATTCTATTGGGGGTGCTCATTAACACTTGGTTTTGATCTCACATGGCTGTTTCTTCTGTGAGAAACTACATTGACATTCCATAGTTATTTGAGGCTTACTGAAATGAAACTTGATTGGCTAACTGGAGATCAGGAAAAAGAACCCTGATGCCCTTTTTTCTTGTTCTTTTGCAATATGTTGAAACCTATAGCAATAACATGCTTTGTAGTTGCAGATACATAGACCTTATAGTGTGTTTTTTCCATATAGTTGCTAATTCTGCACTATTTTCTAGTAGATCTCTGACATGGCACATGGGATGACAGTCGATGGTTTGTGGTAAAACATGTTCAAAAGGGGACTGAACAATTAAACTTTTTGCTTTCAAAATTTTGGATGAAAGGTTGTATGGCCTGTGAAGGTCGGAGTTGGCTTGTAAGAATGGTTCTGGTTTTCTAAAAAAAGCGAGTTGTTTGATGATGCTTGTCTTTATCTTGAGTGATGAAATAATTTAATTAGTTGCTATTAAATTCCCATTGACTGTTGTTCAATGAGTTGGTTCAATATAAGATTTACTAACTAGAATGGCTGCAATCCATGATGTCAAAGTAGCTAGAAACTTCTTGGGTTAGTTAACCTTTGTATCCCTTTTTGTACTGGAATTTAATTATTTATGCAAGTTCATCTATGTCAAATTGAATTGTTGATTTTGCAGGTTTTGGATTTCTAAGCATTTACAATGTCTTCATCGTATCTCCCAGCAACCACTGATTCAATTGCTCAGGCCCTAGAAGCCAAAACACCATCTGAAGCCATCTCAATCCTCTACCATGTACTAGAAAATCCTTCATCTGCTCCTGATGCTCTACGGATTAAAGAACAGGCCATAACAAATCTCTCTGATCTTCTTAGACAAGAGAACCGAGCAGAGGAGCTCAGAAGCCTTCTGACCCAATTGAGGCCCTTTTTTGCATTAATTCCGAAGGCAAAAACTGCTAAAATCGTCCGTGGTATAATTGATGATGTAGCTAAAATACCAGGAACATCAGATCTCCAGATTTCTCTTTGCAAAGAAGTGGTGCAGTGGACTCGTGCTGAGAAGCGAACTTTCCTACGCCAACGAGTCGAAGCAAAGCTTGCAGCTCTTTTGATGGAGAACAAGGAGTACTCAGAAGCACTCAATCTCCTTTCTGGCCTAATCAAGGAGGTCAGAAGGTTGGATGACAAGCTGCTTCTTGTGGACATAGACTTGTTGGAGAGTAAGCTTCATTTCTCTCTTCGAAACCTTCCTAAAGCCAAGGCATCTCTAACAGCTGCAAGAACAGCAGCAAATGCAATTTATGTGCCACCAGCTCAACAGGGTAATATAGATTTGCAAAGTGGAATCCTCCATGCAGAGGAGAAGGACTACAAAACTGCCTATAGCTATTTCTTTGAAGCATTTGAAGCTTTCAATGCTCTTGAAGATCCTCGTGCAGTATTTAGCCTCAAGTATATGTTGTTGTGCAAGATAATGGTGAGCCAGGCCGATGATGTTGCTGGTATAATATCATCCAAGGCAGGGCTACAGTATGTGGGGCCTGAACTTGATGCCATGAAAGCTGTTGCTGATGCCCATGCAAAACGTTCCCTGAAGCTTTTTGAGACTGCTCTTCGTGATTTCAGGGCCCAACTAGAGGAAGATCCTATTGTTCACAGGCACCTTTCTTCCCTATACGACACCCTATTGGAGCAGAACCTCTGCAGATTGATTGAGCCTTTCTCGAGGGTTGAGATCACTCATATTGCTGAACTGATTGAATTGCCTGTAGATCATGTGGAGAAGAAACTTTCTCAGATGATTCTGGATAAGAAGTTTGCAGGGACTCTGGATCAGGGTGCTGGATGTCTCGTCATCTTTGATGATCCCAAGACCGATGCCATCTACCCCGCAACATTGGAAACCATCTCCAACATTGGCAAGGTTGTAGATAGCCTCTATGTGAGGTCTGCTAAGATAATGGCATAGGGTTAGAGATTTAACGACGCTTTAGTGTTCAGTGACTCAAGTGAATGCTAGATATTCACATGTTTTAATGTTTCAGCTTTAATGGTATTGCGGCAGAACATTTGATTCAAATATGTGGAGTTGATTCAGACAAATCTTGCAATTTGCCTTGCCTGATATTTTGCCAGAATTTTTTCCAGATTGTCCTTTCTTTCAATATTGGTTCTTATTTGCTTTATATGAAGCAAATGTAGGGATTTGCTGGATGTCATTTACAACCAGGTAAAGATCAAAATTTGGCTCTGCAACCATGGTAAAGATTTGGATACCAACTGCTATCTGAATTCTGAAGTAATCCTCCATTGGCACTTCACTGAGGGTCTCACCCAATGGGGCTTAGTTATCTTTCTGGATAATGATCACATTTTGAAGATTTTTCATAATTCAATCTTCAATGCAGGAAAAAGAGTTGGAAGGTTCCACTTTTCAACTTTTACTAATGTCCCATTTGAGGTTCTGTTTTCCTTGCTTTCCCATAGAAATGCTTTGTTTGACCTTTCTAATTATAGTTTGTTTTTTATATATTGATAATAAAAAAATTTAATTTAATTTCACAAATAAAATTAAAAAAAAATGTCACTTGTTATTTATTTTTTAAAATATATTTTAAAAAATATGTATTATCTTGTTAATTTTATGGTTGAGCTTAAAAACTCTACTGACGTGGGTGAATGGTTAATTTTTCTTCTAATTATAATAGTTTTAAAAATTGTGATTATAAAGGCACTCCAATAACCGTTTTTCTTTTTATTTATTTATCTTATCCTATCCAATGCCAACTTTCTTTGAAAAAAAAAAAATAATCATTGCTAATTAAGGTAAAATTTAGTTATGCAATTATTGTTGATGAAATTTAAAGGCTCAATTAGCAAGGAACAAAGCGCACCGTTTGGAGTTTGGACACAAAAGAGACGACCAACAAGGCAACAAAGTAGTAACAAACACGAGAGAGAGAATCTAGCTGTCCTGAGGAAGGTTGCTATATCTTTGTTCAGTTTTACGGTTACTAACAAAAAAGTCAATTAAATTCTCCTCCTTTATGAACAGTTGAATAAAAATTAGATTATTTTACCTAAACCCCCAACTTCCAACAACAGTTTTCTTCAATCAGATCTAAATCTTTTGCTTTTTGTTTGTTTGTTTTTTTTTTTTGCCTTTGGTGATCTAATCTTGTCTGAAATTTTTTGAAGATGAGTGAGGTGTTCGAAGGGTATGAACGACAGTACTGTGAACTCTCAGCCAATCTTTCCCGAAAATGCAATTCTGCTTCTCTTGTTTTCGATGCAGGTACTTCCTCAATGGCTCAATCCATTTCAAACCCCCCCAAAAAGGAAATTTTTTAATATAATTCTTTATGGTGTGACAACCTTTTGCAGAACAGAAGAAGCAGACGTTTTCCGAGATAAATTCTGGGATTGACGAGGCTGATGTCCTGGTACTATGTTGTCTAAGGAATTTTGTTTTTTTTTTTTTTTTTCTGGGTTGTTGTGTGATTTTGATTTGGTTTTTGTTTTTTATTGGTAGATTCGGAAAATGGACCTGGAAGCAAGGAGTTTGCAGCCAGGGGTAAAGGCAACTCTTCTTGCTAAATTAAGGGAATATAAAGCTGATCTGAATAAGTTGAAGAGGGATTTCAAGAGAATTTCTTCTTCACCCAATGCTAATCAGGCTGCTCATGATGAGTTGTTGGAATCGGGGATGGCTGATACGCACTCGGTAATTTCTTGATCTTTTATCAATTTCTTTCAGGAAAATTGTTTTTCATTAGATCACATAATTTAGGGTGTTTGAGGAATGATCACTTAATGTAACTCTATGCATCTACTTTACTTTGTGTCCAACTTTTTATATGTTGCTGGGAGAAACTTTATATGTTATTCTTTTTTAGAAGCAAATATTGCTTTATTAGACTCTTCATTTTTCTTGAAATACCTATGTTTGAAACCTGTGTCCGACCCATATTCGGACATGGGTATGGGGATATGATCCTCCAAGGACCCATCAAATACATGGAAATTTTGAAAAAAATTGAACATACCTAAGTTTGACACTCACACCCGAGTCCGAGTAACATAGTTTATTACTATCCTTGTTGCATCATGATTCTCTGGTAATTTAAAGTTGGGGAAGAGAGGGTGAGCCTTGATGCAATTATAAGTTGTTTCATTGTGATCTTGAGGTCACGCTTTAGTCACAGTCTCACAGAAGCAGCTTCTCAGCAAAGCAGGGGAAAGACTGCATATATCTGGCACACCCTAGACAGTGCAATGGGAGTGCCTCATGCACTGGAACTGCTGTTTTAGTAAGTTAGGGGAAAGTGGTATTTTATAGACGTATTTGTTGATAGTTTGGCATTATGAAAATTGTTCATGCCTTCTCATTTCAAATCTTCTTACCTTATCTGTGTCAGTTGCTACTTTTTTTTGTCTGCTGCTTGTTGAAGTTTCATTATCACCTTTGATGATTGCTAAGGTCCCGTTTAGCATTGTTGTTGGCACAGGTTTTTAGGTCAAAAGCTGCGTTTCACAGCAAACGCAATCTTAAAGGGGTAAAAAAATTTGACTTTTGCGGTTGAAATCATGGTTTGACAATCCAAACAAAAAAACCAAGAAAATGGAGCTTTTGGGCTTTAGAAGATGGCTTTTGAATAAAATTACGTTATTATCCTCATATCTCTAAACTTTTATTATTTTAAACATATATTTTTTTGACATTTTAATTTCTCACAGCATTTTTCCACAGCAATATCAAATATTTAAAAGTTTTTAAATCACATTTTTTCACCATTAAACATATATTTTTTTCAACCCAAGCTTTTTTTAACCCACGTTTTTTTAAACAGTAATGCTAAACTAGTCCTAAATGTGTTTGATGTGCCACTGATTCTGTATAAAATGTGTATGCTTGTTTTTAACTATTAAGCAACTTGGTGAAATTTTTTTTATCGAGTCGCGACTGATGGTACAGGTTTCCGCTGAGCAAAGAGAAAGACTGTCAATGTCAGTGGAGAGACTAAATCAGTCAAGTGACAGAATTAAAGAGAGTAGAAGAACTATTTTTGAGACAGAAGAGCTTGGTGTCTCTATCCTTGAAGATTTGCATCAACAGCGCCAAACTCTCCTACATGCCCATAACAAGGTGTTATTTTCTGTGTTGCTCTGACTCTTCATTGTTCTTGAAGTATCCGTGTTCGACACCCGTGTCCAACGCATATACGGACATGGGTATGGGGATAAGATCCTCCAAAAACCCTCCAAATACATGAAAATCTTAGGAAAAAATGAATATACCCATGTTAGACAGATATTCGTATCCGATACTCACATCCGAGTCTGAGTAACATAGGTTATTTCTGATCAAAATGCTTGTGTATTGGTTGAACTTAACTTCTAGCGTATTGTTCTTTACTGTATTGCTCCGACTCTTCATTTTTCTTGAAGTATCCGTGTCCGACACATATTCGGACATGAGTATGGGGATATGATTTTCCAAAGACCCTTCAAATACATGGAAAAACAAAAAAAAAAAATTGAATATACTTGTGTCGGACATATATCTGTATCCAATATTCACACTCGAGTCCGAGTAACATAGGTTCTTTATCAGTGAATCTTGATTTCTATCTAGTCTCTCGTGTCAGTTGGGGACATGTTTAGCTAGCTTCTCATACATCTTTACCATATTTATTCATGACACTTATTGATTTGATTTCTTTGTTGTTCTTTTTGCAGCTTTATGATGTGGATAATGCCATTGATAAGAGTAAGAAAGTTTTAACTATCATGTCGCGAAGGATTACCAAAAACAAATGGATCGTTGTCTCAATAATCGTAGCTCTTGTCCTTGCAATCATCTTAATCCTTTATTACAAGATTTCACATCACTAATGAATCTTTTCAACCATTGTCTGAACTCTGCAATTTGTATATGTACTTGTTAGCCATATGATGGCTGCATCCAAATTCGATACTTCGTCTTTATGTAATGTAATGTATTTTTACTCTTATATTCTATTTGTTTTATGTAAATCCATCAAGTGAAACTCTTGGTTACATATATTCTTGTATTCAAGATCGAGCCATCTTAGGTGAAGCATTCATTGCATGTTAGAGATCATCATTGAACATGAGCTATCATGATTCTTAGAGGTGCCAAATTTGGGATTGGATTGAGTTGTAGTTGTTTCAACTTTCGTTTGTTATTGGCTTGTTGAAAAGTTGGGCTTGATTGGCTGAATCTACAATTGGACCGAACCCATTTGATAAGATTAACGTTATTGCTTGTTTTCTATTTCGGGTTAGGAATATTTGGGTTTGAGTTTTTTCGGATTAGGGTTTTTCAAATTTGAGTCATTTTAGATTTGGATTTTTTTTGAATTTGGATTATTTCGGATTCAAGTTTTTTTGGGTTTGATTTTTGATTTTTTGATCAAATCGAATTTGGATGAATTCGCATTTGATTTTTTTAATGGTTTTCGAGTTAGATTCATTTTGTCGTTTGACTCGTCCCAAGTTGGACCCACCTCGGAAGAGAAAAGAATCTGCCAGATTCATCAGATATGGATAAAGATTCACAAAGCGAACTCTTTTCAAGTCCGATTTTCTTCCATTACTTTTTCAATCCATTACTTTTCCATATATTTTATCACCATTTACAAGTATAACTTTTATAATTAATGAGTGAGTCATAAACATGTGAATGATAATGATAAATATATTAAAAAATATTTGACTGAATTCTAACCCACTTTTTTTTACCAAAATCCATTTTAAAAAGGGAAGAAAAACACTTTCTACCAAAATCCATAAAACAGCCGGTAAAGAAACGTGGGAAAACGTTCTTTATTTATTTATTTTCTAAGAAATAAATTAAGGAAATTTTATCTTAAAAGACAAAGTCAGAACAAGTCGGACCAAAAAAAAATAAAAAGCCCTTTAAACAAAAAGCAAAAAACCCCATAAATAAGCCGACGCCGACGAGGCCTCACGCGCTTATTCAGATGTGAGCCTTTCCCTCCAATATAGTAGTAGACCTACAATTTACGCTCTTTTTGTTTCATTTAAAAAAAAAAAAAAAAGAGTTTTAATTTTTTTTTACAATTGCATTTCATTTCTGATTTCTCCCAATTTCGATTCCAACGAACTCTCCCCACACCAAACCCGAAAAATATAATAAATAATAACAAAAAAACAAAAAAAAAAAACATTTGCGATCTATCCCAATAAAAACAGATCTTTGACCATGAGCTCAGACACATACGGCGGAGAATGGCCGGCGCAGGGATCGAGTGGGAAAGCGAGCTCGACATCGTCGGTGGACAAGCAAAAGGAGAAGGCGAGAATGAGTAGGACTTCCCTGATCTTATGGCATGCTCATCAGAACGACGCCGGCGCTGTCCGTAAGCTTCTCGAGGAAGATCGGTCTTTGGTTCACGCTAGGGACTACGACAACCGTACGCCTCTCCACGTTGCTTCACTCCACGGTTGGATCGACGTCGCCAAGTGCCTCATCGATCATGGCGCCGATGTCAACGCCCAAGATCGCTGGAAGAATACGGTGCCACTTCAACCTTTCCTTTTTGTCTCCATTTCTCTAGTTTTTAGGCTTCTACTCTTTCCGTAGTCTTTTTTTTGGTTTGGATTTAACTTAAAGTTTGTTCTTTTTTTGTTTGGTAATTGCAGCCTTTAGCTGATGCAGAAGGAGCTAAGAAACATAATATGATTGAGCTATTAAAATCATATGGTGGATTATCTTACGTAAGTTCAGCTTATTTACTTTGCAATTTTTCATTTTTTGAGTATTTTGTTAACTATTTTCTTTCAATATTTAGTCCAATTTTGGAGTACCAAAAATGCCTGTTCTTTAAATTGCATTTCTTCATTGTCATGAGCCTTAATAGCCAGCCTTAACAGTATGATGGATGATTAGTTGCTGGAAAGGCCACTTTGAATCATATTTGGTCATAATAATTATGGATTACTCTAATAGTATCAAGTATATGTTTCTTTTTTAGTCAACATTTTATACTTTTCATATTTGGTTGTTTGTCTGACTAAGGAAGGACTCAGAATCTTAGATATTGGGGCTGACTCGAAATTGAGGATGGCCTTTAACTTTCCAATCACGTTCCTTATTTTTTATTAATCCATCTTTAAGAATTATTTTGTTTGAATTCCTAGAAGGACATCCTTAGTGTCATTCATTTGAAGTTTTCTGACATTGTCTAAGGTATATCATATTAGAGATGGCTGCTTGTTCAGAATGTTGTATGCGTTTTTCCCTATTCATACTCAATGATGTGACAATGTTTATTTTTGTTTACAGTAATTCATGAACAATTTCCTTAAAAAGTAAAAGCACACTGATTTGGCTCTTAATGCTTGTTCATTATCTCTTCTGATCTGATTATACTGGAGCTAGTTAAACAAGTTTAATTGATGGAAACCCTTTTAGACCTCGTATGTTTTGTATTTTAACTGCTTTTATGGGCTAAAAGTTAAAGTTTTCATTGTTGCAGGGCCAAAACGGAAGCCATTTTGAACCAAAGCCGGTTCCACCCCCTCTACCAAACAAGTGTGACTGGGAAATTGACCCTTCTGAGCTGGACTTCTCAAATTCAAATCTCATAGGGAAGGTGTGCTTTCAATTTCTTAATTTTGCTAACTTGCAGAGCAGAGCTTGCTTGCCATGCATGCAAACTGTTTTAAGTGCAAAACCATATTGGGAAAATTTATTGCCTCAATTTTTGCATGATGTATCTGTCTTGATTTTAGGCTTTGCTTGGTAAGAAGGATGAAAAAGAGAAGCCTAGAAATTTTTTTATCCAATGGTTAGGTTTCATAACCACCTTCCAACTTGTAGCTTAAACATTGAATTAGAACTTTTCCTTCCACCTTTCGATCCTCCCAACCTAGCAAAGCCTTAATTCACTTATCATAACTAGGATCTAATGTCTTCTATCGTTCTGTCCGAGTGCATGTGATTGTTAGTCAAATCAGAGAGTGCTTATCATGGATGTAGATGCGTGGTGTTTGCCAAAAGAATATAATATTCTCTTATGACTAGCATAATGGTAATCACCTTTGGCAAGATGGTAACCATTTCACGAAATGGAGATTTAATCTGTCTGAATTTGACAATCATCATGGACAATTACATCAATACTGGCCCTAATCAGGACATGCTCTTTAGAAGTATGATGCCATCACCCTGTACTTGGAGATGGCTGAATGTATACATCCTTTTCTGCTTATTAGAAAGGTTAGAAAGGTTGATTATTATTAAATTGATATTTCAGAATATGTTTCGTTGGGCTAATCTAAGTTTGAATTAGCTGTCAAAC
Organism: Fremontodendron californicum; assembly: GCA_030761205.1. Lineage (NCBI taxonomy): Eukaryota > Viridiplantae > Streptophyta > Magnoliopsida > Malvales > Malvaceae > Fremontodendron > Fremontodendron californicum. The sequence continues at coordinate 28,084,318 of JAULJL010000013.1, forward strand.
GTCTATAAGTGGTTTTAGATTGTTGGTGTGTCCCTTTGATGTTTAAGTTCCATCTGTCAGTTTGGAACTTGAATTCATATATGAGTTGCTTAAATTCTGGCGGTTAGCAATTCAGCATGCAAGTAACCTTGGTCCATTTTCCTTGCACTATCTGGAATATGTGCTTTCACTGATTATATCTCATACTGCCAGGGTTCATTTGGTGAGATTTTAAAAGCCAGTTGGCGAGGAACGCCCGTAGCTGTCAAACGCATTCTTCCATCACTTTCAGATGACAGATTGGTGATGTAAGCCCTCTATGTTTTGAATATATCTCTATAGTTCGCTTCAAAGCCCTTTCCCATGATTGTTTGCTTTCTTTGATGTATGTCATATGCTTAAAACTATGTTCTCATTGACAATGAATAGTGACCGAAGGAAAAAATCAAAAAATAAAATTCACATGAATTCATCCAAAAAGGCATGAAACATTTTCTTTGATGACTCATACCTCTCCTTGGTGTAACTAGCTTCAATTTTTGAAAGCCGCTTCCACATTTTACAGCGTTAATCTGATGCTTGTCGTAGCTATGATTAATTTCCTCCATATCCAGTTTTTTATTGTAATAAGAATGCAATTCTTTGTGTGCGTTCTGCTGTTCTGGCTCAGTCAGGATTTCCGGCATGAAGTGAATTTGCTTGTAAAGCTCCGCCATCCTAATGTAGTTCAATTTCTCGGAGCTGTCACTGACAGGAAGCCTCTTATGTTAATTACTGAGTATTTAAGAGGGGTATGTGAATGCATATATGTTTTTTATTCCCAATAGTTTAGTTCTCTCTGTAGAATATTCTATTAGAAATCTTAAATTTTACCTTAATTACCTATCATTATATGCTATTACAGGGTGATCTTCATCAGCATCTCAAGGAAAAGGGTGCACTTCATCCATCAACAGCCATCAACTTTGCATTGGACATTGCTAGGTATATAAGAAAGCTTCTATTTTAAGCTGTATAGTCAGTGCAGCTCTCTGTGTCATGCTTGTGGCATCTAAGTAAAACTTAGAGAAAAAGAGTTAAAAATATAGAAGCATACCATAAATCATGTTGCTTTTCTTAATTAGGATAAAATCATTAATTTTCTTTGGTTTTGAATTCTCTTCCTTTTGACAGGGAGCTACTCTACAAAATATGTATTGGCTATGTGACTGCATTTAATTTTCTCTCATATGTATGCTATTTTGCTAATCTGGATTTTATAAATTTTGTGGCCAGGGGTATGGCTTATCTTCACAATGAGCCAAATGTCATTATTCATCGAGACCTAAAACCCAGGCAAGTCAGTGCTATTTCAGTTTTGCTGTGCAAACAATCCTGTTTTGTTCTACTAGCTATTGGTTCAAGGCTCTATGCATTTCATTGACTGCACGCTTATGTTGTGGAAATTACTTTTTTGAATTTTGGCTTTTTGCTCTGTGCAAAATATTTTTTTTTCCATTTTTCGAGTTGATTTCTTTTCTTTTTTGCTTTGCATCGACTTTTTCATGTTAAAGTTCATTTCTTTTTATCAGGAATGTGCTTTTGGTCAACTCCAGTGCAGACCATTTGAAAGTTGGAGACTTTGGACTGAGCAAGCTCATCAAAGTTCAAAATTCTCATGATGTCTACAAAATGACTGGCGAGACAGGGAGTTGTGAGTGTCTTATAAATTTCCTTTGGATAAAATATGATCCTCAGCTATGTTACTCCGACTCTTCATTTTTCTTGAAGTACCCGTGTCCAACACCCGTGTTCGACCCATATCTGGACATGGGTATGGGGATATGATCCTCCAAAGACTCTCCAAATACATGGAAATCTTGGAAAAAATTGAACATACCCGTGTCATACATATACTCGTGTCCGACACTCACACCCGAGTCTGAGTAACATAGATCCTCAGATACTTACTTTCTTTACATTACTTGGAATTGGAATAGATCGTTATATGGCTCCTGAAGTTTTCAAGCACCGGAAATATGATAAAAAGGTTGATGTTTTCTCTTTCGCAATGATACTTTATGAGGTAATCTTCTTGCTCTCTCGAAATGATATTTGATCATGAAGTATTTGAGACTAGTTCCAATGCATGTTATTCTTACTTGGAGCAGATGCTTGAAGGAGAACCGCCATTCTCAAGTTATGAGCCTCATGAAGCAGCTAAGCATGTCGCAGAAGGACACCGGCCTGTTTTTCGTTCAAAATCATACCTCCCTGAACTGAGAGAGTAAGCCATCGATAATTTCCTACTTTACTAGAAAGTTCCGTAGTTTGTGCTACACCATGTACATGGTCCAACCATAACTTGAGTTTTAAAATGATAAGTTGGTTACATAAACCACCATATCTTCATGAAGATTTGCATATTGTTGGTAATTATTTATAACTAATTAGCATCTTGACACTTATCACACCTTGTACAAATATTACATTCTGCATCCTCCTAGCCTTTTGCCTTTTGCCAATCTTTTTACTGCAAAGTCTCTTTTCAAAGATGATTAATAATCTGTTTCGGATTGCTGATTGTTTTCTTCTTGAATCTTTCTTTTTCTTAGCTTAACGGACAAGTGTTGGGCTGCGGACATGAACCAAAGACCTTCTTTCTTGGATATTATCAAGAGGCTGGAAAAGATCAAGTAAAATGCACCTACAGATCATCATTGGAATATATTCAACAGACGACATTCAAGATGCGATGAAATCGATGATATACATCCTGTTTCCTCTCCGGTCACCTCCAGCTTGCCGCTTTTTGCAGATGGTATTGTGAATACTCTCAACAGTAAGTAGCTTTATGATTGATTTTTCCATGACTGGATTTCGTCTATCCTTTCCGAATTCAATCATGAAGTAGGGGTGGGGGTGTCTGCATTTCAAACTCTTATTATTTTGAACACAAGCAAGTGAATCGAGGTCACTCAAATTGACATTTATAAAATGTTTCCTCATCTTACAGAGTTTTTTTTTTTTTTTTTCATCCTTCAAATCAATTGTAACTCCTTATAATCACTATTGATTTTGAGGAGTAATAATAAGCAAGCAAAATTCTATGTTGTTTTATTGTCTGTTTGGAAATGGTTGGACAAAGCAAATTCCTTAAAGAGTGCCGCACTCGGTCGCAAAACCTTACATATGATTGCATAAAGTTTGTTATAAATGCATTTTTTTTTTTAGTCTTTATTTAATTATATTTATCTGAGAAAGACATTACGTGCCTAAATCTTTTCGAACCTGCAACCTCTAGGAACTTGTGCAACATGTATATTAGCTGATTTAATACTCAGTTGGCATAAATGCAGGTCTTTGATCAAAGGTGAAGTTTGATATCTATGTTTAATTTATATTTGAACGTGAGTATAATCTTCAAAATATATAATAAAAAGTATATATATATATTTGTATGTGATATTTATTTACATTCATTTTAAATTCGGATAACATAGATCGTGTCAAAGTGAGATATATAATAATAGTAAACAATTTTAGCAAGTTTTCTTAGAATATAATATTGTCAATTGTGCATTAGTTACTCCTCAAAATCTCAGACCTCGAATTCATCTATGACAGCCCAAAGTTGCAGTTCTTTTCTCTTCATTGTTTTGGTTATTTTCTTTTCCATGGCGGCAATTTCTTGATTCTCTTAGGTTCACAAAGGATTCAATAACAACTATAAATCTAAGCTCGATCTGATTTTTATCGAACTCATTAAATTGAACAGATAATTCAATTTTTAGATAGATCTAATATTAGGTAATATCATTTATCAATACATATAAAATTCATCAATTAACTATTAATTGCTTCAATTAAATCCAAAATGTTATTAAAAATAATAATCTAAATAACTTTAAAATATACTTTTAGTACACTTGTTTATCCATTTTTTTTTTTTTACTTTTTATCATTTCAAAAATATATATCTAAAATTATTTTATTTTTATTTTTTAATTATTTCACCCGTGAGTGTGCATGAGCCTGATTCTGAGTTCTGACAAAACAAATCATTGAAACGGTCGGAGCCATCCAATTTTCCCCTTATATATAATTTTATTTAATTCCTTCAAGTTCTTCGATCTTCTCGATAACCAAACAGACCCCTATCCCTTTTAAAAATCCAAGAAACTGGGAAAAAAAAAAAAATCACGGAAAGAAAACATAATGAGAAAAAGAGAAAAAAATGTATAAAATTTCCGTTTAATAGAGTACGTAGACTTTAACGGTTTTTTTATCTCATCGTCCGCCCAAAAAAAAGAAAGATTTTTCCAGTTATTATCTGTTTGGTTTGTGAGATTCATTCAATTTAATTGTTTTTTTCCCTTCAATTGTTTAGGCTCGTGATCTCTTTCTAGGGTTTTTTTTTTTTTTTTTTAAGAAGGGGAAATCGCAAATTTTTTATTGTGAAGTGTGAAAAGAATTGATTTTTTTTGTTCAAATGAAGAAGCGGCAATGAGGAGTGAGGAAGAGAAATGGAGGTTAGATCTGACAATAATATACAAGTGAGGTGCGACAAGATTCCTAATCAAGTGATTCCTAGGACTCGTCGTCAGGTTTGGTTCTTTAGAGTTTGTTCCAGCATTTTGCTTTGGACTTGTTTGGTTCAGCTCGTTGCCGTTGGTGAGCTATGGCACCCGCGTTTACTTACCAGTTTAACCAATCGGATTTCCTGGATCAGTCGCCCTCCTCTTCGTCTTCAACACTCGCTCCATTCCCCGCCTCCTCTTCTTCCTCCCAGTGAGTTCCCCCCATATCCCTGTTTTTGCTCTTTTGCTTTGAATTTGCTCAAATTTTCGATTCAGTTTGGGAATTTGTGTTGAACTTGAGAGAGAGAGAAAAGGGTCTTAGGAAATATGCTTGGGAATTTTATTTTGTTTATGGGTAAGCTTTTTTTAGGCCCTCAGAGTGATTTTTAGCTACAATTTTGGCAGATAAATTGTAAGAATAAATGTGGTTCACTGTCTGTTTGATAAAAGGAATATTTTTCTAGTTGCTACCTTAATGTAGGCTTGAGTTGCCCAAAATGCATATCACAGATTTGATATTAGTAATTGTTTTGTTTCGATTGCTATATTCTCTATTGACCGGTTCCTTTCAATTGGCTACTTCTGCAAGTTGAGACAATCGGTATAAGCAATGTATTACCATAAAAAACAAAGATCATCCCCTTTATTTTCTCTCTAGTTGCTGATCTAGCAACATTCTGATAGCTCGTCACGTTGACATTTGAAATATTTACCTTTCTCCCATCATTCTGCTGATGGTGTGTCTGGGGCTCATTAAGACTGCTAATTACTCAAGCTGTGCAATCATTGCTATGGGAGCTGCTACATTTCACATTTGAAATAGTTGCATCACTCTGTTATACCAGAAACACTGCAAACAGCATTGGATTTGTATTGCTTGCGGGAAGATGGCTTGTGCTAGATTGCAGTGTACTTTTCAGTTTGCATTTCATTATAGCATCCTCAGTTTTATGTGTAATTAGTTTCGCCTGGAAGCTCTAATGTATTGATTGTTTGAAATTTTAATGCCATCTATGTTATCCTTTAAGGCTGTCAACATGCCACGGATACTAAATTTATAGGTTCTTGATCATCTTTCTGAATTACTTAGGTTAAGGTATACTTTGTAGGTTCTGCTTTCCCAAAAATAGTTAATGCTTCGTGATGCTTAAACCTCCATATCTTGGTTTCTATAAATACCTATGAATTCCATAAAGCTACAAACTTGTGCTACTGGACAATATTTTGAAATCATTAGCTTCCTTATTACTTAACATGCAGGACAATCTTCTTGGGCAATTTAGAATTTTATGACCAATACATTATACCTTATATATGTGTCCATGAATTTTATTGGAGGAAATATTTTTGCCTTCTCAATTCGATCATTGGAAAAAGTAAGACCTTCATTCTTGTATATTTGCAGGAAACTATAAAAGTAATGGTTTTCTCAAAGTTTCGTGCAATGGGGGCTTGAATCAAATGCGTGCTGCGGTATGTGTCTTTTCTCTAGCTCATCTTTTCCTTCTTTGTTTGTTGAATATTATGTTATTAATCCAGCTGATTGGGCTTTTTTAGATCTGTGACATGGTAACTGTTGCCCGACTTTTAAATCTCACTTTGGTTGTTCCAGAGCTTGATAAGAAATCATTCTGGGCGGACCCTAGGTATGTTTATCATTCTGAAAAGGTTGTTTCATTCTTTCACGGCTGCTTTAAAAGTCTTTGACTCATGATCTGTTTTTGCAGTGATTTTGAGGACATTTTTGATGTGAGACATTTCATTAATTCTCTAAGGGATGAAGTTCAAATTGTCAAAAGGCTGCCAAAGAGGTTTAGTAGGAAATATGGGTTTCAAGCTTTTCGGATGCCTCCTGTTAGCTGGTCAAATGAAAAATACTACTTAGAACAGGTTTGGTTGCTCATTATTAATTACTATTTTTAGCTTAAAAATGAGTTTCTCTCTCATTTACTGTTCCAACAACAGCAAATTGGTAATTCTCTCAATGGATGGATGGATGTGTTTGTCTCTTTTTTTTTTTTTTTTGATATATGCAGTAGAATCTAATGCTTTTAACATTATTGCACAGATTCTACCCCTGTTCAGTAAGTATAAGGTAGTACACTTCAATAGAACAGATACACGACTGGCAAATAATGAGATCCGGCTCGATCTTCAGAAACTCAGGTGCCGTGTTAATTTTCAAGGACTGAAATTTACTCCTCAGATTGAGACATTGGGGTACAAATTGGTTCACATTCTTCAAGAAAAGGGACCCTTCGTGGCATTGCATCTAAGATATGAGATGGATATGTTGGCTTTCTCAGGTTGCACGCATGGCTGCACTGTGGAAGAAGCTGAGCAGCTAAAACAATTGAGGTTTGTTATGTTTGAAGCTGATATATTCCAGTCAAAACACTCAAATTATCTTAGCAAGAAGCCTTCGACTGTTGGTAGTCATCAATAACCAAATTGTGTTAGTTTTTGGGCAATATGATCATGGTGTACCCTTGCCTTGTTTGTTTGAGTTGCATCAAATGTTTGAACTAGTGATGACAAGACGTAAATCTAAACTTAGATCTATAAAGTATCTCGTGATCTCAACATTATCAATAACAAGTATTAGGACACGACAATACAAAAATGATAGCTACCCCTTCTTTTCAGGTATGCATACCCTTGGTGGAGAGAGAAAGAGATTGTGTCTGAAGAGAGGAGACAACAAGGGTTGTGTCCTCTGACACCAGAGGAAGCAGCATTAATTTTGCAAGCATTGGGTTTTGATAAGGAGACTCAGATTTACATTGCTTCTGGTGAGATTTATGGCAGTGAACGGAGATTGGCACCACTAAGAGCTGCATTTCCACACATTGTGAGTTTATGACCCTGCAAATGTTTTGCTTTGGGCATTCATATGTTTTGTTTAAAGGCTCGTCAAAGCACTGGATTTCTATATTACCAACTTTTTTTGGTGCATATGAAAACTCTAAGCTTTTGTTAGAATTTTTGGAACCTAGTTGCAATTTGCAAATTGTTGTTGAAGTCTTCTTTGATTTCAATCTGATGTGGCACTCATCCATATCAAAGAGACAGTTTGGATTGCATGAACCATTTTCCCTGCACTTAGTTGAGCCGACAGAATCTCTTTAACCCTTGATCAGTATGCATGTTTACTAACTAAATACTGGTGTTAGCTCTACTTCTGGCTTCTAAAACAGGCACCTGCAACTGTACTTTCTATCTATGTTACTCGGACTCGGGTTTGAGTGTCGGACACGGGTATGTGACCGATATGGGTATATTTGATTTATTCTAAGTTTTTCCATGTATTTGGAGGGTCTTTGGGGGATCATATCCCCATACCCATGTCCGAATATGTGTCGGACACGGGTACTTCAAGAAAAATGAAGAGTCGGAGCAACATAGGTTTCTGTGTGTTTTTTGCCTATGATTCTTGAAGATCTCAAGACATTATTACAATTTCAGGTTAAAAAGGAAACAATATTAGATCCAGCAGAACTGCAGCAATTTCAGAACCATTCATCTCAAATGGCGGCTTTGGACTTTATGGTATCGATTGCCAGCAATATGTTCATTCCAACATATGATGGGAACATGGCAAAATTTGTAGAAGGTCATCGTAGGTATGTATATTGGAAAATTATGTAACAAGGGAGTGGGGAGATTATTTCATAGTCTTAACAAGCATTTTTTGTTCAGGTATCTTGGGTTTAAAAAAAGTATCCTGCCAGATCGAAAGAAACTTGTGGAATTGCTGGATATGCATCAGAATGGGACACTTTCATGGAAAGACTTTGCACTAGCCGTAAGGCAAGCGCACGAGAAACGGATGGGGCAGCCCTTCCGTCGCCGGATTATTCCCGACAAACCGAAGGAGGAAGATTATTTCTATGCAAACCCTCAAGAATGCCTTTGTGAGGGAACAAATTGTGAAGATTTACTAGGCCCTGGTAACTCAAGTATGCTACAATGATTGTGGGTGATCAGATCTCAACTCGGCTTGAGATGGTTTCGACACAACTGTTTTGATAATCCAGTCAGGTTTAGGACAAAATGCCCTAACCGACCATGTATACATGCACTTAAAAAGAGTTTTGTAAGAAACGACAGCAGAAAATCCTTCAGCTCCCATCTGAGCACCATTTTTTTTTTTCCTTCCCCCTTTGCTTTTAAATTTATTTGTTTTTCTTTTGCCTCTTACCCTTTGATTTGTATTCAGCACTGTGACATAATTCTACAGTTGAATTAACCAATATTTGTACAATGCCTTTGTCTCTCTATCGTTCCTCAAGTGTCTTGAATCTTGATGCATCGAATTGACTTTGACACCTTCCAAATCCAGCACACATTCTTAGGGAGGGATGTCAATGGATAATGCGGATTCGGATATTTGTAATTATTCGATCTTTTTTTTACAGATTCAAATAAAATTCAGATTCGGGTATTATAATTATTATCCGGAGCGGATGCGGATATGAAACATCGGATATTCATCATCCGAATCCGCATTACTTATGCGGATAACAGATTTCGGATATCCGAATCTCCTTATTTTTGCGGATTTGGATATCCGAATCTATTATCCTTTTATTTGAATTTAAAATTAATTTTTATTTGATTTTATATTTTTATTTAATTTTTTTTACTTACTGAATTCGAATATTTAGCGGATTTAGATATCCGGCGAATAATGTTACCTTAGACGGATATTTAGTGGATTCAGATTCGAATAGTAATATTCGGATTTAATGCAGATAATAAACGGATTTGGATTTTAAAACAGATTTACGGGTTCTGATATTACAAAAAAATACAGATATCCGACCCGCTGTCATCTCTACACATTGTCACACAAAGGAATTCATAACGGGCAAATCATAAATGATTTTATATCTGGTTGCAAAATAAATCCATTGAGAATCCAAAATTTATCTCAGTTGATTCATGAAGCATGAGCAATCTGTGGTCTCTTTTGTATAAAAAATAAAACAATTGAAACATGGGTAGGAGAGACTACTTGATGAAGTTAAACTCCATCCAATTCCTATTTCAGCAGACTAACTACAAGCAAATTACAATATTAAATTGTTATGAAATATATAGCTTAAATGGATGACTGATAAAACGAGTAGCTACCTAGGCAGCAGAAATCATCTAGCAAGCAAAACTAGAGACAACGATTGAAGCGTCTGCTGGTTGTAATATCGTATGTTTCTTGCTTAAATTTTAAAAAGCTATATTAAAATATAAAAAAAAACCCTATTATTTAATATAATAACTTTAAAAAAAATAAGTTTAAAATAATCATTAACAAAATCTTTTAAATTAATTTTAATTGAATTAAGTTTGAAGAAGAAATTGTACATTTTATATAGGGTAGTTAATTTATTACCCGGCACTAACTTTTTCAATCTTTTTAAATGTTTTTGGTGATCGGAATCCATAGTTTTGAACCAAACGCTTGATATTTGGGACTGATCATTCGATTAATTTGCTTAGAAAATAAAAATAAAAATCAATCCACATGAAATGACTTCGTCATTCTTGAAAAGTTGAAACTTCTTCAAATTAAGTTCAAAACAATTAGGCTGAAATGAAAATAATCAAGTTGGACTCGAATTTCGTGGGCTCAGCTAATTAGTGGAAACTGAAAACTCAACTCAAATTAGACTAATTCAGGTGTCTATTTCAGGTTTTAGATTGAAAAACATTCATCAAAATTTAAGCCATATAGCTCAACTTCAACTCATTATGGATTATATGGTTTACTTTGAATCCTAAAATTCGAAAATGTATGAACTAATAATAAAATAAGAATATGAAATGATAAAAGTATAATTTAGAGCTGTTCATGTCTTGGGCTGAATCAAGTCCGAATAATAAAAGAAATTTATTTGTTCAAGGCTCGATATGTTAGATCTAAAAAACTCATTTAACTGTTTAAAATATATTAAAATATTAAAAAATTATTCTTATATTAATATACATTCATAATTAAATTTAAATAAAAATATTTTATTAATTCAATCATAATCCGAATTGATTGGACCTGAACTTAAAATATAATATTCAAGGCCCGACTCGAATCAAGCCGGATGGCGACTCTTGAATAAAGTATAATTGAGATTTTGCAAAGCAATAAAAATGGAAGTATTAATTATGATGATAAGCTAAAATTACAAGATTATGAAAATAGGGTGACCCTATTTTTATGTGTTTAGACTTTTTCAACCTCTAACTAATATCAATTAGTATAGTGTAAGTAGACATGTAAAAACTTAGTACATACACTTTTTTTCTTTTCTTGAGGAAGATAAAATTTAAGTAAAATTAAGATCACCTGTAATCATCATATTTTATTATCTTTAATGGTATTAAGAGCATTAATATTAGTATTAATATTTGTATATGTACATAAACAAGTTATTTTTTGATATAAAAGGGATTGCCGTTTGAAATAAAAGAAATATAATTTTAAAATGCGTTCGTTACGCGACGTAACGAAAATTAAAACTTTCACACCGTATTTTACCCATTATGTAAAACCTGTGATATTATCAAATTTCTTAAAACATTATCAAATTTACGTATGCAACAACGATGATATATTACGTAATATTCGCGACATCCATAACCACATCCACGATGAAATCCATTATTTAATTAAGCCATTTCCAAAGCAATGGAGATGGGCTGAGTTTTGATTAAAAACTTGTATTGGTTTCTTCCAATTTCCAAACACGTTTCTTTACAACTTAAAAATGTAAGAGAGAGAAAGTTAGGTTTTTATGCTACTCGGCAAAAATATCAGAATCATTGACCTAAAGAAGGGCAGTTGCCAATTTGGTTTAGGAGATTTTATGTCTAAGGGCACAGGTGCGAGGGACCCATAATTCAGATTTTTTGTCAATATTGGTACACCACTTTTACGTGTGTCCTTTAATTTAAGGACATAGCAGTCCACAAAGGTTGTCTCAAGTCTTAACTCTCACGCTAGGGCCCCTTTTAATAGGTTTTTATAAATATTAATTAAGGTTAATTAAAACATTATTTAAAAAAAATATAAATCAATGCATAATGATATTAGTTAAGATAATATTTTAAAAAATATAGTTAATATTTTTTTAATATGATAAAAATAATGTATTAAATGTAATTTTTTATAAAAATAATAATTAAGTAATTTTGAACTAGTACTTTTGTTAATTATATATATATATATTTACATTTAATGTATTATTTTCATTAAATTTAAAAACAAACAATGCATTATTTATATATTTATTTTTTAAATATTACTTTAACTAACATTAATAAATCAATCATTTCCCTTGTTTTATAAGAAAAAAGTCAATGACATTTTTAAACGATCTAGAAGAACTATATAAGCCAAATACTTGGTCAAAAAGGTATAATCAATGTGTAATTAACGCAAGCATGAATCACAAAAATTATAAGAAAAAAAAAAGTAAACAGGAAAAAAAAAAAAAACTTAGAATTTTTTGAGTTGAGAATCTTAATTATTATTATGTTATAGCAAAGTTAAAAGTATTTTAATCCCAACAATATTGGAAGGTACAAAACTGGAAAAAAAATTGATATTCTGATTTAAAAGTTTAAGATTGGTAAGCTGGTGGATGCATGTTAATTTGAGGTACTTATAAATTATAATATATGTCTATGGGCATAAAACAAAGAATAGAAAGTAATTGACCAATAACCCTATTTAAGTTTAACCACTTGGATCTATTTCTCTCCTTTTACCATAATGTTAAATTCCTTGGTTTTGAACTATCAAATAATAATAATAATAATAATAATAATAATAATAATAATTCCTTGGTTTTCTCTATTGGCCAACTCAGATTCTATGTTTTCTGTATGAAGAATATGAGTTCAACATTAGTTCTTTATGGGTAGGATCAGATAGAATCAAGTTTGGATAGTAAAATATTTATTTGTTCAAGATCTAGTTCAACTCGATCAATTAGGTTCAAAAACTAGTTTCATTATTTAAAATATATTAATATATTTTATAATTAAATTTAAGTAAAATAATATTTTATTGATTAAATAGTAATTTAGGCCGGCTTGGATTTAAAAATATCATATCCTAAATTTGGCTCAATTCGGATAAAATTCATCGACTCGGAAAATAATTTTGCTTTTGGACAGATCTAGTCGTACATATTCAACATACAAATAAAATTTAAATATTCACATATGAATTGTTTATCTTTTAGAGTTTAGGATCGATTTAAGGTGATGATCTCTTGTCTATTTAATTATAAGTAAAAAATCAAACTAATTAAATTATCACATAATTCATAGTTAAGATTACGATAAAAAGTAAAAATAAAAGATTAGTCGTGGTTGAATTATTATTGTCCTTTTTTTATATCAATGGTAAGATTTTAAGAAAAAAATAAAATTGTTTTCTTATAAATTCAGCTTCCATAAACTTCTTTAACTAATGCATTGATTTTTGCCTATGTTATGTATCCATACTACCTAACAAAAAGAAACTTGGATAGCTTCAATTATTGGTCTCCTTATAATTAAACCCCAATATTTTAAATAATTAATATGAGATGAAATTAATTCAATAATTTTGATTTCTTATTTGTAACGGTATATTAATCTATTATTGTTTATTGACAATTTGACATCTTCAATGTTTATATAAATTATTATTATTGGACTGTCTCTTTCGTAGGGAAATTAATAGTTGTTCATTCACTGCAACCTAGAAAAAAATATCTTTACAAATAAAAGATTGGATTTTGAAATCGAAATTTCATTCAATTGATTCATGTAATTATTTTTAAGAGTTGGTATCCAACAAGTTTGGAGTTTGAATCTTAATATTTGCAACTCTTTTTTCTATCATAAAATTACGATATTTTTTATTAAAAAAATAGATTTTTTATGAATTTTTTCGACTAAACTACTAAAAATGTCCCTAAACTTTATAACTTTACCTAAATAAGTCCCTATACTTTTTTTGTATTCAAATAAATCCTTATCTTTTGATTTGTATCCATATAAGCTCTTATACCGAATAAAATATTGATTTAAGTTAAATGTTTGTTTAGGTACAAATTAAATATTAAATGCTTATTTGGGTAAAAATTAAAAATTAAAGATTTATTTGAGTGCAAATTAAAGATTAAAAGTTATTTGAATATAATAAAAATATAAAAGCTTAATTAAATAAAATTATCAAATTCAAAAGCTTTTTATTATTTTAGCTTCTTTTTTTTTTCTTACTAAGACCGTAAAGAAATAGACAATAGTCAGAATCATTGAACAAAGATTTGGTAATTTAGATGACTAACAATAGTTTAATCGAGGGGCTTGCAAGAATATTCAAGAAACAGGTTCTAATTTTTAATTACTCTTTGAAAAAGAAGTTTTTTTTTTTTTTTTTTTTTCCGGAAAGTATTAAAATTTTCAAAGACAGAATGAGACAAGGGGCAATTTCTTCACCTGCTACATAAACTAAGATTAAAGTTATAACAGAAAGAGATTAAGATTGACCCAAAAAAAAGATCAAAACCCAGGTTTCAGAGGAGGTCAACAATTGTTTCTCTTAAATTCAAAAGTGGTCGGAAATGTGACTGTTTCTTCATGTCAAAAAGTTTTAGCCTTTAACATCCATGCAAAGTCAAAACGCCATGCCTTTCTTGCCCCTGCCCCCTTCCACTCTATTTCTTAATTTCAGACTCTCTTTTTCAATTATTCTCGTACATGTACGGTCTGGTAATAAATGGACCTAGCCAACTGGTGTTGTTTTTTTCTTGCAATTGAAAGTTCTTCACGTGAATAGTGAGACCAGCACTGAAAGGAAATCAAAGAGAAAGGGTCAATGTTTCATGTGTATAAATATATATACAAGGATGTCGAGTCTCATTAAATACGTTGCTTTCAATTGTTGTAACCCTTTTTTCAATATCGACTTCTCTGAGAGCTTAGTTTTGCTTGAAACACTCTGCTAAACAGTGAGAAATCCTGGGAAAAAAAAAAAAACCCAAACTGTTGATCTGTTCCAAAACCCAGACGGGAAAAGATGAAGTTTGGGAAGGAATTTGCGTCTCAAATGGTGCCGGAATGGCAAGAAGCATACATGGATTATGATTATCTTAAAACCCTTTTAAAAGATATTCAAACTTTCCAGCAAAGAACCAGACCAGCAGCCGCTCCACATGGCCTAAAACGAAGCCTGACAAGGTACAGAGCTTTCAGTGGCCTGATCCAAAGACACAGCCAACAACAACCAATCAGTCCATCTTCACCAGATATTGAAGATCAACCCATTTTGGTGAATTCTATCAACCGAGATGGTTCCCAAAAATATGAAACAACTTTCCTTATGCAAGCAGATAAAGGGGGAGAATACGAGTTGGTGTACTTTAGAAGGCTTGATGATGAGTTCAATAAAGTGGATAAGTTTTACAAGTCGAAGGTGGCCGAAGTAACGGAGGAGGCTGAGATCTTGAACAAGCAAATGGATGCTTTAATTGCTTTCAGAATTAAAGTGGAGAATCCTCAAGGATGGTCATGGCAAGACCGGTCAGGAGAAATGACTCGTCTTGCCTCAGATGTTGCAGCGTCTACAGCTGCATTGGCTGCTTCTATTCCAGCTGGTGCTAGAGCAAGCAGTAGTAAGTCAAAGCACAATAAATAATTCTAAATCGCGGTCACGAATTTTGTCGTGAATGCGATTGCGGGTATCGCGTACGAAACGGTCAAAACGGGTGTTTTAATTTCCATTACATTGCGACCGTTACGCTGCATAACGGCCGCATTTTAGTATAGTAGTTAATTTGAGCTAAAATTGGAACTTGGAAAGCAAATTTTATGAATGCCCTTTGCTTGGTTTGCAGGAAGATCAGTTGATCATATGGAGATTATAGAAGAGGGGCCAAGCATCCATGGTGAATCAGATGAGGATAAAAAAGAGATTCAAGTTGTTCATCAAAAGCCAGTGGTTAATAACTTTAAGAGCCATAAACCAGCTTCATTACAAGTACTAAACCGTGTTAAAATGAACAACACGATTGCGACACCTGGATCAACCATTAAAGGCTTTCTAAACGTCCCTAAACAGACTGAGCTGAAGTTTAATAGGGAAAATCTAAAGAAAGTTGAAGTCCAACTTAAGCGAGCTTTTGTTGAATTCTACCAAAAACTTCGACTTCTTAAAAGTTTTAGGTATTGATCAGTGATCACTGCTGCTTATATTAATGATTATTTGAACACTTTTCTTTGATTCCTTCAAACTGTATTTGACTTTGTTTGTGATTAAACAGCTTCTTAAATACATTGGCTTTCTCAAAAATCATGAAGAAATATGACAAGGTATATATACCCTTTTTTTAATTGATCAACTTTTCCCCTCATTTATATTCCAAATTATTAGATTTCTGTTTTTAACAATATTTTGTTCCTCATGATTGCAGATCACTTCAAGGAACGCTGGAAAATCTTACATGAACATGGTTGATAGTTCTTATCTAGGTAGCTCCGAAGAGGTAAGCTTTCTTTATTTACTAAAATTAAAAGCAGTTAAGGTTGAAGCTTTAGATTACTGATAATTTGCATGTTCAATCACAGGTTACAAAACTTATGGAGAGAGTTGAGGCTACATTCATCAAGCATTTTGCAAACTCAAACCGCAGCAAAGGAATGAATGTTTTAAGACCAAAAACTAGGAAACAAAGACATACAACAACATTTTCCACTGGTAGGACTTGAACTTCATATATATATATATATATATATATATATATAGGAAATTAACTAAGTAATTTCGTTTCAATGGATATAACTCTTTGCAATTCTTGAATATTCATCAGGTTTCTTTGCTGGATGCACATTTGCTCTCATAGTAGCACTTATTTTGATTATGCGTGCCCGCCATGTTATGGGTCGGGATGGAAGGATCCAATACATGGAAACCATGTTTCCTCTTTATAGGTAACAACTAAAGTTTGGCTCAGAATCCTGTCCCTGCAAATCTGTAATTCAAGTTAATTAGTCTGTAAAATCCATTTGATTGACAAGCTCTTATTGCAAACATGTTGCAGCTTATTTGGATTCATTGTTCTACATATGGTTATGTATGCTGCCAATGTGTACTTATGGAGACGGTATCGAGTTAATTATGCCTTCATATTTGGTTTCAAACATGGATCAGAACTAGGCTACAGAGAAGTGCTCCTTGTAAGTTTTGGACTTGCAGTAATGGCACTAGCTAGTGTGCTCTCAAATCTTGATATGGAGATGGATCCCAAAACAATGGATTATAAAACATTCACCGAAATTATCCCTTTGATCTTGGTGGTGGTAAGATCATTGAATGTATTCATAATATTACATACATACATATATATAATTAACAACTGATTTCTTGGTGTCTTCTTTGATCTGCAGCTTGTGTTTATTATACTGTTCTTGCCATTCAACATCCTGTATCGATCAAGTCGTTTCTTCTTCCTCACTTGTTTGTTTCACTCTATCTGTGCCCCTCTCTACAAGGTAAAATAGAGATAGGTGAAGGTTTTATAGTATAGAAAAAATAAACTGATGAACTTAATGATGGGGTCTAAATTAATCTAATTAATCTGTAAATTACTTTCTAATTTGCAGGTCACGCTCCCAGATTTCTTCCTGGCAGATCAGTTAACTAGCCAGGTTTGTGACATGAAATTACCTTGATGTTCTGACAACTGCATGCATGAAATTGTTTGAAATGGTCTTTGATGTAAAAAGCTTTCAACCCTTTGTTTGTTTCAGGTTCAAGCATTAAGAAGCCTTGAGTTCTATGTTTGCTACTATGGTTGGGGAGATTTTAGACACAGACAGAATAGTTGCAAAACCGATGTATTCAACACTTTTAGCTTCATTATTGCTGTAATTCCATATTGGTCTCGCCTTCTTCAGGTTCTTATTCTATTTATTCACCCATTTTAAAAGCCTAATTGATACAAACTTCAACTTGAAAAACACTATATTTGGCCATTGACACTAATTAAGAATGATTCTTCAGTGCCTACGTCGCTTGTTTGAAGAGAAAGACCGCTTGCAAGGTTACAATGGGCTGAAATATTTCGTGACAATCCTAGCCGTTTGTTTAAGAACTGCTTACAGTCTTAACAAAGGGTTAGGTTGGGAAGTATTAGCTCTTATTTTCTCAGTTGCTGCTGCAATTATTGGTACTTATTGGGACCTTGTCTATGATTGGGGACTTTTGCAACGGCATTCTAAGAACCGATGGTTGAGAGACAAACTCCTTATCCCTCGAAAAAGTGTGTACTTTGGTGCCATGGTAAGTCAAAGCTATATTGCTCCGACTCTTCATTTTTTTTTAAATACTCGTGTTCAACACTCGTGTCTGACACATATTCAGACATGGGTATGGAGATACGATCCTCCAAAGACACTCCAACTACATGAAAATATTGGAAAAAATTGAATATACTCGTATCCGACACTCACACCCGAGTCCGAGTAACATAGGTTAGCATTATTCTATTCTATTATCTGTTTAACAAAGTTCATTCATTCAAATGCAGGTCTTGAATGTGCTGCTGAGATTTGCTTGGTTGCAAACAGTGTTTAATTTCAAGTTATTTGATTTGCATAGACAAACCATGATCACCATAGTCGCCAGCCTTGAGATCATCCGTCGTGGCATGTGGAATTTCTTCAGGTAACTGTCTTTTTCCCTCTTATCTGATAAATAAACTCAATCTTGAGATTGAATCTTAAACATTTTTTCTATCCTTATATTTCAGGTTAGAAAACGAGCATTTGAATAACGTGGGCAAGTACCGAGCATTTAAGTCAGTGCCATTACCTTTCAACTATCATGAAGATGAAGACAAAGATGAATAGCTAAGATTGTTCAAATTCAACCAAGAATGTACAACAAATATTTGATACTCAAAACAATAATTTGAAGCGGCAGTAGATAACTAGTTGTAGATGTTATATTTTCAAAATTTGGGATGAAATGTTTTATTGTACATGCATTTATCAAATGTTTTTGTAACTATAACTTCGTATACAATTGATATTTTAATAAATTGATCGCTAGATTTAGCGATATAATCGTACAAATCGTGCACGTAAAATTTCGAATCGATCCGATATCTATATCATCTTGATCGAAAATATTTTTTTTATAGATATATTTAATAGTTGAAATTTGTTTACATCAAACAAATAGTTAAACATTTTTAATTTATATGATCTATATAAATAAAGTATGAAATATAAAGTCAAATTAAATAAATATACATCGTATAAAAAATTATAAAAACGTGTAAAACTAAATTATTTTATCTTATTGTGAGTAGATCCTTTTTCTTTTGCAATAAAAGATTAATTAGTAAATTGAGAGATTCACTTTCCTCTTTGCTTCATCGGCTTTAAACATAATAAAAATGTCAAAAACATACTAGTTTGAACCAAATGGAACAGGGGAAGTCAACACAGGGATAAAACATGTTGCTTCAATATAGAACGACTAAGATTTTATAGAACTAGATTAGACACCCGCGTGATATCGCAAAAATTAAATGTTAAATATACGATGATAATATTTTTAAAAACGAAAATTAATTATTAAATAAAAAAAATAAATTAATATGTTATAAAATAGCAAAATAGAACTGTTATAACAATTTAAAATTATAAACAATTTATAAAGTCAGCTTAAAAGATAAATCTAAGTGAAACAAATTTTTTTCTAAATTGAATTACAATGACAAACTATGTAAAATATAAAATGAATTGAGACACAACACAAACATAACATAGAAAAAATAATTAAAACACAACACGAAAAATAACATAAATTCGATAAGAATACACGAACATGTAAAAATATACATAAAATGAATTATTAACGTGTAAAAATTTATATAAATTATTAACGTGTAAAAATTTATATAAATTTATAATACTTTGAAAACAAAAAAAAAAAACGAATACGTCAGGAACACACAAATTTTTCTCTAAATCGAATTACTATGACAAATCATGCAAAATATGTCATGAATTGAGATACGACACGAACACACAATTTTTTCTCTAAATTAAATCACAATGAAAAACTATATAAAATATTAGATGAATTGAAACACAACACGAACATAACATAGGAAAAATAAGTAAAACACAACACAGAAAATAACACGAACACGAACACAAAAATGAAAAAATAATTAAAACACAACACAAAAAAAAAAACATGAACACGACACGAATATATGAACGTTTAAAAATATACATAAAATGAATTATTAACGTGTAAAAATTTATATAAATTTATAATATTTTGAAGAATATAAAAACGAACACGAACACAAAATAGAAAAAATAACACAACACGAAAAATTACACAAACACAATACGGATACACGAACGTTTAAAAATATAAATAAAATGAATTATTAACGTGTAAAAATTTATGTAAATTTATAATACTTTAAACACAAAAAAAAAAACACGAATACACAAATTTTTCTCATTTTGTTTCTCCTTTCTATCATTTTTTTCCCCTCCCTCACCAACTAAAAAAAAAAATGGAATCCACCAAAAAAAAAAAATCTGACACGTGGATAGACTCACTTTTGTGCAAAAATAACAAAATTTATTATATGGATATAAGCCAACATTTTCATTTGTAAACATTCAATAGCTAGGCTTCAAAATAACATAGTTCTCCATCTTTTCTCAATATTTCACCCTCAATGTTGCTTTGACTCTTTTTTTTTGAATTATCCGTATTTGACATCCGTGTTTGATATATTTTCGGATATAAGTATAAGGATACGATAAGAAATGTACATTTCAAATTCAACAAGAAATGTACAAGAAATATTTGAAGCTCAAAACAATAATTTGAAGCGGCAGTAGATAACTAGTTGTAGATGTTGTTGTCCTATATTTTCAAATTTTGGGATGAAATGTTTTATTGTACATGCATTTATCATATGTTTTTGTAACTTATATATCGATATAAAATTAATTAATTTTATATAATTAATATTTTATAAATTGACCGTTAAATTTAACAATATAATCTTACTTATTATGCACATAAAATTTCGAATCAATTCGATATCTATATCATGTTGATCGAGAATACTGTCTTTTTTATATATATTTAATGGTTGATTTTTTTTTTTTACATCAAACAAATAATTAGATATTTTTAATTGACTCAAAATTTAACGTATGAATAGAATATAAAATACAACGATCGGATTAAATAAATATAAATCGTATAAAAAATTATTAAAGCATGTAAAATTAAATTAATTTTATCCTATTGTGAGTAGAGAGATACCTTTTCTTTTATTGTCTTTTGCAATAAAAGATTAATTAGTGAATTGAGTGGTTCAATTTCCTCTTTGCTTCCTCTGCTTTAAACATAATAAAAATGTTGAAAACATACTCGTTTGAACCAAATCGAACAGGGGAAGTCAACACGGATAAAACATGTTGCTTCAATATAGAAAACGACTAAGATTTTATAGAATATGAGCCAACATTTTCATTTGTAAACATTCAATAGCTAGGCTACAAAATAGCATAGTCCTCCATCTTTTCTCAATGCTTCATCTTTTTTTTGCTCCGACTTTTCATTTTTTTTTGAAATATCCGTGTCTGACACCTGTATCTGACGTATTTTCGAATACGAGAATGAGATACGACCCTCCAACGACCCTCCAAGAACCCTCCAAATATATGGACAAATTTAAAAAAAAATTGAACATACCTATATCCGAAATTCACACTCGAGTCCGAGTAACATAGTTCATCTTTGCTGCAGTGGGATTTGATCTCCAGATAAACTTGCAGACCTGACATCTACATCTCCCAAATGCAGTAATAAGACCCTGATTAGTTTCTATTCAACTAGAAAGCCAAAGTCATTCACGCAAATCCTATTGGGAAAACAAGATTGTGATGCGCAGCTCCTTACTGAAGAAAATAACATCCATCAGTCGGCTGTTGCAAGAATAGTTTTCACTTTCAGCTTTATCCTCTTTAGTTTTTGTGCAGCAACTAAAGTCTAAACCATCATTATCTGAAAGCTTGTAGAAATATTATTTCCAAAATGACCACACATGGATCGGATTTAGAATCAAATAATGGAAACAAAAATTCATAAAACAGATCATATATGATTCTAATGAGAGCAAACTGCAAGGAAATTGTAGTAGGTGAATGGGATCCACTATACAAAATCTCAAATCCTGAAGGATATCAGCCTTTATGTCATCAAAACCCCAGACAACAAAGGAATTGTATCAACTAGTTGCTGCTACTGTGAGAACTCGATTTTGTATTGTTTCTAATGTATGCAATAGTGCTGTGAATAGAAACCTTTGTGGATAGTGGGGGTATAAGCCACCATAGCTAAAATTTGTATAGGCTATAGCAGACTAGTATCTGCTTCTTTTTTGGATTTCGAATACAATTTTCAATTATCCAAAAAAAAAAAACCTAGACAACAAAGCTAAACTGGATCACGTTGTATTTAATCTTAAAGTCTCATTGACTGGCTAAGGGCAAATTTATCATAATATTGCTAAAAAAAAAATTCCAAACTACTTATATTTCAGAATTA
Organism: Fremontodendron californicum; assembly: GCA_030761205.1. NCBI lineage: Eukaryota > Viridiplantae > Streptophyta > Magnoliopsida > Malvales > Malvaceae > Fremontodendron > Fremontodendron californicum. The sequence continues at coordinate 28,106,503 of JAULJL010000013.1, forward strand.
TTTATTAAAATACGCTTAAAAAAAATACTAAGGAAAGTCGCCATATCATATGGCGATTTCCCATGATGTATTTTAAAAAAAATTAGAAATCTAAGAAGGGAAGTCGCCATATCTTCCTTCCATGGTTTTAAATTTTTTTTTGAAAAACTTAGGTCAGAACTCAGAAGTCGCCATATCATATGGCGACTTCTGACCTAAGTTTTTCAAATTTTTTACAAATTTAATTCGGAAGTCGCTATATGATATGGCGACTTCCGAACTATATATATTTTTTAAAATTTTAAAATTATAACCGTTTTAAAACGGTAAAAAAAAAAATGAAAAAAATACAAGGGAAGTCGCCATATCATATGGCGACTTCCCTTATACTAAATAAAATTATAACTGTCTTTTTTGCGTTTTCAAACGGTTATAATTTTAAAAATTAAAAAAAAATTTAGTTCGGAAGTCGCCATATTATATGGCGACTTCTGAACTACATTTGTAAAAAAATTTGAAAAAACAAGGTCATAAGTCGTCATATCATATGACGACTTCTGACCTTATTTTCTCAAAAAAAAAATTAAAATATGAAGGCTTCTTTGATTTTCAATTTTTTTTTTTTTTAAAATACCAAGGGAAGTCATCATATCATATGACGACTTCCCTTGGTATTTTTTTAAGAGTAATTTGGTAAATAATTCTAAAATATAGGTAGTTTGATAATTTATTTTTTTTTTAGCAATATTGAGATAAATTTGCCCCGGCTAAGACCCCCATTCCAAAACATAAAAAAGAAAAATCAAAGTAGAAAACACTTATAGGATATGATATACTCTTAAAACTAGCAGCACTTAAACCACATATCCACTGCAGAAAACTACATCCAGTTACATGCTTACTTCCATAGATATCTTGATTGTAACCAATCCATAAAATAATCGATGGAAACGGAAAACTTACCAATATGGTCCTATCAGAGCTGGGTCTCTTCTGTTTCAGACAGACTGTAGAATGAAGTTAATAGCACTGCTTTAACATAAATAATCAGTCAATTTAATCTTACTTCCTCATGGAAATGGATTTCTTCTCTTCTGGGGGGTACAAATCATGGAAAAGGAATTTGCAATTCTAAGATTACAGATTTATGAAATAGGACTGTTATGGTACAATCACAATCCATTATCCAATTCAAACAAATAAGAATAATATTTTGAAGAGCAGGAAACTATATGCATTCTGAAGATTAAATGCCACAATAGGCTATACTTGAATTAGATTGCATTTGAATAAACAAGACAAACGGCATCTTTTCCTCAGCATACCTTAGTGTGGGGATTTGCATAGCGCCCATACTCGAAAACTCTCAACAAACATCTCCATTCAGTTCTTGAAAGGTGGTCAGATTCAGGCTCATTAACTATCTTTCAAGTAACTGAAGAATGGAATAAAAAACAAACCTTAAAGTCAATTAAACCCTTGAGTGTTCTTCAAAAACTATGAAAGGATTATAAACTACCCGAAGCATGAAGAATGATTGTTCTTTCAAACAATTCAGGGTGCAAAACTTGAACCAACCACTGACTAATCAGCAAGCTTCAAAGATCATTTCCAACTTAGAAAATTTCCAAGTTAATAAATCACATAAACCAACCAGCAAGTCTAAAATACTAGCATATCAAAGTAATCTAAACAAGCAAAGATAATTCAATGACAAGAATTATTTTTCATTGTGATTTTAACTTTTCCTCTATTTCAATATCCTTTAAAAAATAAATTAGTACCCAAAAAAGTACCCTCCTTTGAGATTCAATCGGCTCAAATTACTACTGAAAACAACAATTATAAGCAACCATCTTAATTTTTCTTCAAATCCTCCTTGGGTTCCAAATTTTCCTTAGAATCTTTAGCGGCATTTTCTTTTTCCAACTCCCTAATGGCTTCTTCATGGGCCGCCTTCTCGGCTTTTAGTATCGGCTCATAGTAATCGGCGTGAGCCTCCATGCACTTCTTCAAAGCCGCAGTTGCTTCCACGCATTTCATGGCAATATCGTCCCCGTTCTTCTCGGCTTCATCCACGCACGTTTCCCAAGCTACAAAGCTTTCTTTGCAGCCACCCGCTTTCATAAACAAGCAAAACCCACACTCTCCTTCTTCTTCCTCTTCTCCTTCCCCTCCTTCTCCTCCTCCTGAATTCGAGGATTCGCCGTTGGGTTGATCAGGGGCTGGGTTGACCGGGTTTGGGTTTTCGGTTGAGGACGAATCTGAAGGGTTTGTTGGGGTTTGGGGACCGGTTGATTCAGGGTTTGGAGACAACATGGTAGGGTTCGATGAGTTTGAATCGGGTGGAATTGGTGAGTTAGAGGGCGAGTTAGAGTTGTGTGAATCGCTAACGCTAAGGGTTTATTCTTGAAGAGAAGGCGTCGATGGCAGCTTAAAACCTCACAAAACCCTTTGGAAAATTTGTTCTTTTCCTGGGAGTGTTATTTTATTACCCTTTTCTTAATAAAAAAACAAGACGATTATGCTATTTGTAATTGGGCAGATCGACCCAAACAATTACCGGCTGAATCTTAGACCATTAACATCTTTTTTTTTTTTTATTATTCAGATCATGTTAAATCCTATGCAATTTGCATAATAATTCTTGGGATTCAAAGCATAAAATTCAATTCAATTGGCGGCGAGTGATCTTGCAGCAATGTATAGACTTATAGTAGCATATAAAGATCAGTTCTTTCCTTTTCAATTCTTTGGTGGACTCTTGCTATAATATTGGGTTTGACTGAAATTCCTGTTTAAAAGTACGTAGGAATCGATTTTATATGGCAAAAAACTTCACCTTATAAACCTTCTCCATACCTTCTTTCTTCTAAACCTCGAAATTATGAAGATCTCCATAAATGTTGTCGACCCAACAATCCTAAACCAGTTAATTTGATAAGTTGAGCAAGGATGGAGCAGCCAAAAAGAAATATTTATTGTGTATATCTCATTCTTCAATATTCAATAAAGAGACATTAGAAATCAATAAAGTAGATTTCTGAGTAATGTCACTTAGCCATGGAGCAGTAAACGTGTTAGAGATCAAATATTACTTGTTACTAGATTTGATAATTTTAAACACGACATAATACGATAAAACACGATTAAATCATAATCGTGTTTAAAATTTTGACATTGTACTTATATTTACATAATTAACACACAAAAATACGAAGAATGATAGTTTTCAGGTAATTGCAAATGCAAAGGCCACCAATCCCATGATGCAAATTAACTTGTCTCGAAAATCTCCAAGTAACTATGTCCTCTCTTTCTTTTAGAAAGAAATCTGCGGGTAATTTTAACTGATAACAAAGAATTTCCAATAAAAGAACACAATCTTGTAAGGTTAAGAGAAATAGAAAGCCTTTGTAGGAGATGAAGAACACAATCTTGTTATGTAATTCCATCAAATTAACTTCATGATTGAATCTGTCAACAGCCCCAAATGCACCATTAACATAGTCACAAAGCAAAATATATTAATCGATAAGGATCAAGCTTAGTACAATCTAGATTTCTACAAGAAAATTTGGATAAATGACATCCATACAAAGTTTTACTCATAAAAAAGAAAAACTACTTATTTTATCTCTGTTAGCCCAACCAACAGAAGACACAACATACTTAACTCTTAACTGGACGAATCACCTCGTTCACTGGTCTGTCCCCGATCTCCACTGCAACAGAAGAAGTGCGGCAACTTAACTCGACCACAGCTCCTGGAATAAAGCAATGGAATGTAATTACAGATATGCTGATTTTACCTATGACAATTTATTTGTTTTGTAGGAAGGTAATGAAGTGTACATGTTTTATATTTTAAGCAGTGTTGTCAAGGCCTGCGCCTTGCACCTTAGTGCTAGATAACAAAAGCACCTCAGACCCTTTCAAGCGAGGCTCATTTGATCAGGTGCACGCCTGGTGCGCCTAGGCACGCTTTTTTATAAGGCGATAGGTGTAAAAAAAAACCCGCCTGATTGAAGTTCTCTTTAATTTTTTTAATTTTAACTTTTTTCATTAGATGTACCTTTTACTAGTAAGAAAGAGTATCAAACTCTCTACTTCTCAATATTTTAGTATTCAACAACAGACATGGGGTCATAAGAAAATCATGCATATTGGGCAACAACAAAAAAAAAATGCATGTTTTGTAGATAAACTGAACCACTTTTTAGAGTTCATTATCATAATTATATATCTTAAGCTTATTATATATATATATATATATATATACACACACACACACACATACAAAAACACACACTTATACATATTGCGCATTACTTCACTCAGGCGAGCGCTTTTTTTGCGCCTTGCGCCTAAGGCAATAAAAGGGTTCTAGCGCCTAGAGTGCGCCTTGTGCCCTTGACAACACTAAGTGTAAGAAAAATCCTATAAGAATATTCCATTCAATTCCATCTCTATGTTCAGCTTTCAAGAGATTTACAGGGTTTGACATTGCATGATCATTTTCTTATCATACATTCCCAGTATGTGTATATCTGTAGCCGTGTTCATGTGCATATGGGAGGAAGTAGAGTAAATTAGTAAAACATTTGAATGCCAAAGCTCTAATAATCAGTGCTTTGCCATTCCAATTAAGGATTAAGGATAGCTAAATTTGTTTTCCTACTCTAAGCTGCTAGCTTTCTACAACCCATTTAACAGGTTTTAAAGAGCAAGTCATGAATTCACTACAAGGTTTCTAAAGCATAGAACAAATGTAGCAAGAATGTCCCTGACTAAGCAAAGATTGATCATTTTTACAAAAATGATGAACATCTACTGCTATAGAACCATTGGAAACACGAAGTTAATAAATGTATTCTCATAAGTTTGAAGAAAAAAAAAACAACTAAACTATGATCATTACTTATTCAAGCAATTACCAAGACAAATATGAAACAAAAATTGATAAATTAAAAACACTTACTTGCATCTAATAATCACCGGAACAGGTTTCAAAGCCCTGGGTCCATTTCTTATGCCTCTCTTATGGCGACTTATCTACAAAATAAAGAAAACTTAGAAATATAAACTTTTCCACTTGAAACATCTTTGTATTGTAAGACCATAAATAACTGAATTAATATATAAAACTAGTATCTTTTTTATAAAAAAAAATCCTTACTTTCTTCTTTGGGACAGCCATGAGCTCCATGGATCCTCCAAAGGGGAAACTTGGGAACCCAAACCCAAACCCGAACACGATGTTGTTGTTACTATTGCTGTCTGGGATTTGATCAGACTCAGGCAAAACCAACGGTTGTGATGCTGTGGGCTGACTGATGGAAGCATCCAACGGTGGAGGGAGTGCTGAAGCATGAAGCCATCTCCTCAGCCCCAAAAAGGAACCAGAGTCTACGTCGGTGCGTTTTAGTATCGCTAGTCTCGACGCCATTTTTGGATGGACAGTGGCGGTGAGCCAGCTCCGTCTAGGTATAATACTGTCTTTAAAAGAGACTGAGAGGAATTTCCATCAAAACGATTGTTAATGAGGTAAATAAAGTTTGGGTTGGGCTGAGGAAGATTTTACATGGATTTGGGCTTCATTTGAGTGTTTTATTTATTTATTATTTCTTAGGTTGACAAACTACCTTGGCCTCATCATGGCCAGAAACCAAACTCAACATGCTCACTTTTTATGCTCCAAATCCTACAGCCAGATTCAGCTCACTCTCTCTCACTCACTGTTCCACAAAACCAAAATTCACCCTTTGAATCTAATCCCAATCATAAAAGTGAGAACCCATCGGCAGCTATTTCAAATGTAGCAATTTCCTCTTCTCTTTCTAGAGTTTTGGTGCTTAATTTGGGTCCAGTGGATTCTTGGGACTGCAAAGAAATTGGATCACCTGTGGTTAAAAGATTAATTCCTCAGTGATTAGGAAGAGAGATGGTGTATGTGGTACTATGGAGTCTCCAGTGGTATCTCAGGTTCAGTTTCAAGCAATGGGGTTCATTGGGAGAGAGGTAAAGTTGCAGTAAAATCAAGTGCAGATGTTGGTTTTGGTGATGAATTGTGGAAATGATTGGTGGGTTTTTGATACTAAGAGCATTAACTAGGCCTGGTGAGGTAGTAATCATGTCTAGTGCTAAAGTGAGAGGAGAGCTTCAAGTGCTGTTTATTTGGCTTTACTAAACTGGCTATAGCAGTGAGAAGGTGGATATATATTTTAGCTGATTCTTCAGGATTTAATGTACAAAACCCGGAAAGATTTTGTGTTGCTGATAGACAGATCGTAGCGAAGTAGAAAGTGTTGAATGAACACATTTCCTTCCTATTTGTTGAAGGGTGCACTTAGAAAATTCAAGATTTGCAGCTTCAACAATGACAGCATTATGTTTTCTATGATGTCAGCTACAATGATAAATTAGCTCTAATGTTAGACTTTTAACTTGAATGTTCACACTTATAAATTTAGTATTCAAGGAGTTTTACTGCACAAATGTAATACAAGTTCTGATTTTAAGACAGAGAAAAGATTTATGTTCTTCTGCTCTTTGTTTATCAGTTTTTCATTTTATTTTTTCATTCAAATTCTGAACATGGTATCAGAACCAAGTTTTGTGCAAAACAGAGTGTGTTTTTGATTCTATCAAAAAAGTGAAAGTACTCACTTTTATTTTTTGAACATACCAGGTGAAAGAGCTCATCGAGACGAGTTCAACGGAGTCAACCGGAGCCAGAACGGACCCCGCACGCGCTCCCACGCTTTATCGAAAGATTTGAGAGTGGGATTCACTCTCTTACGCGCCACACGCACTTGCTGAAGGTTGAAGGCGACACTGTTCACGTGCACTGTTCACGTATGACTATTCATGTGCACTGTTCACGTGTACTGTTCATGCATTACTATTCACGGCCCACCACTACTCCGGCCAATTTTTTTCGGATCGTATTTTGAGTCGGTTGAGCTAATCCAAGTTTTTTTTTTTTTTTTTCATATCAAATCCTTTAAAAAAAATGTCTGAAAAAGGTTATGAGTCTATTAGAATTAAATCTATTCCAGTTGTGGTTCAGTCCGAAGGTGATTTTAATGCAGTAATCACCCTCACTGAATCAAATTATGACATATGGTCTCAGCTGATGGAAATGCAAATTGTAGAAAGAGACAAGATCTCATACATCTGTGGCAAGACAAAGCCACCTACAGAATCTGATGAAGGCTACGAAAAATGGTATGCGAAAAATCAAAAGGTCAAAAGGTGGCTATTGATGTCTATGTCCCCGGATATTATGAGGCGTTATTTACGCTTACCCACTGCCTACGACATTTGAACAGCCTTGTCCAAAGCATTCTATAATGGCAGTGACGAGTTGCAGGTTTTTACTCTGAATCAGAAGGCATTCTCTGCAAGACAAAAAGGAAGAATCCTCTCTATATATTATGGAAAATTGACTGAAAATTTCCAAGAATTAGACCATCGTGATACAGTGGAAATGAAAGATCCAGACGATGTCAAAGCCTACCGCCAGTCTATTGAACGATTTAAGAGTTTATATATTTCTCGCTGGATTGGATGAGATCTTTGATTCAATTCGACGTGAAATTTTGCGAAAAGACCCTGTACCAAACCTGGAGGAATGTTATTCATTAGTCTGATGGGAGGTTGTACGTAGTATCACCTTAAAAGGTGACTCTGAAGCATCTGAACCAAGTGTCATGTGGCCCAAAACCGATCTAATCAGGGTCAACAAGATCGCACTCAATCCAACAATAACAGATCATCAAATGGTGTTGAAAAGTCCTCATACAAATGTACTCATTGCCATAAGACTGGTCACACCAAAAGTCGTTGTTTTGAACTGGTGGGCTATCCTAAATAGTGGGATCCTAGTCGTGCAAAAGAATTTCACCAAAAGCCTTCCACTACAGCAGTTGTTCAAACAAAAATGGAAGATAAAGTAACTGACAACGCCTCTGCATTGGTAATAGCTACAGATAATGGTGGTAAGATTTTAAATATTTTAGCACATGTTTTGAATAATGCATGGATAATTGATTTTGGTGCAACAGATCACATGACATATGATTCTAGACAAGTCCCACTACTAAATCACTCCACCCAAAAGTTTGTCTCTACTGCAAATGGAACTTCGACCCCAGTTATTGGGGAAGGACCTTTGACACTCACAAATACATTAAATTTAGATTCTGTTTTAGTTGTTCCATCTTTAGATTGTAATCTTTTGTCATTTTCTCAAATAACCACTACCTTATCATGTGTTGTAATTTTTGGGCCTGATTCTTGTGTGTTTAAGGACATCAAAACCAGGAAGACGATTGAATGTGGTATTAGACGGGAGAAGCTGTACTACTTGGATTTGGAATCAAAGAGTACGAAAAGCCTACGACAAGCTCTGGCAGTGGGTGATTATGAAGATAAACAAAGGAAAGAAATATGGTTATGGCATCGCCGGCTTGAGCATGCTTCCTTTAGATATCTAAAAAGATTATTTCCCAGTTTGTTTAAGGAAGTTGATGTTTCTAGCTTTCAGTGTGATACCTGTGAACTTGTAAAAAGCCATCGTGCCTCGTTTCCATTACGATTAAATAAAAGTCCACTTCCTTTTATGATTATTCATTCGGATGTCTGGGGTCCATCAAAAGTCACTACTTTGGGTGGGTCACGCTGGTTTGTAACGTTTATTGATGATTGTACCAGGATGACATGGCTTTGCTTGATGAAATCCAAAAGCGAAGTAAACTCCATATTTCAAAAGTTTCATAAACTGATTGAAACTCAGTATAATAGAAAGATTCAATTTCTTCATAGTGACAATGGTAGAGAATATCAGAGTACTGAATTTCAACGGTATTTGAAAGCACAAGGAATGGTACATCACACTACTTGCTCCACTACACCTCAACAGAATGGGGTGGTAGAGCGAAAAAACCGACACTTGTTGTCAATTGTTCGCTCGTTATTAATCGAAGCTTACATGCCTTTATCTTATTGGGGAGAAGCATTAACTTCTGTAGCTTACTTAATCAATCGGGTAACCTCAAGTACTCTCAATTTCAAAATCCCATTCCAAGTTCTTAATGATACAACTGTTGCTCCAACTGCACCAAATTTACCTCCTCATGTCTTTGGATGTGTGGTGTTTGTACACCTACACAAATATCAATGCACCAAGTTAACTCCTCAAGCATTGCGATGTGTTTTTATTGGGTATGCCACTCATCAAAAAGGATATCGGTGTTATCATCCTCCAACAAGTCGATTATTTGTCACAATGGATGTTGTTTTCCATGAAGATACAATGTACTTCTCCAAATCTGAATTTCAGGGGGAGTACCAAATGGAAATTCAAAGTTTAGAGTATGATAACCAAGATGTGGGCAACTGGAAAGTAAGTAATGATGACTTACAAACTAGAATAAATGAGGAAATAAGTGAATTGGATCAAAGCAGTGACGAGCGCCAAATAAATGAAGAAGTAAGTAATGAGCATCCAATACCTGAAGAAGTGGATCCATCTCTCACTCAATCTAAAAATGAGTTTCAAGAAGATATGGCTCCATCCCAAATCGACATATCACACCAATCGTCTACTGAAGATATTCCTGAGCCACACAGAAGACAGTTACCACAACGCCAAACTAGAGGTATTCCTAAACCCACATATGAGCCTCAACTCTCTAGTAAAGTAAAATATCCCATGAGCCATTACGTGTCTAACCATCGTTTGTCAGAATCAAATATATCATTTGTAAATCAACTATCTGCTGTATATATTCCTAACAGTGTGTAGGAAGCCTTAACCGATCCTAGGTGGAAAGCAGTTATGAACGAGGAGATGAAATCTTTGGAAAAAAATGACACATGGAAACTAGTTGATCTTCCACCAGGAAAGAAACCAGTTGGATGTCGGTGGATTTACACCGTGAAATACAAAGCTGATGGTACAATTGAACGATTTAAGGCAAGACTGGTAGCAAAAGGATACACTCAAACCTACGAGATTGATTACACAGAAAATTTGCACCTGTAACCAAAATCAACACAGTTCGTGTTCTGTTGTCTTTAGCTGCAGACTTGGATTGGCCCTTACAACAATTCGATGTGAAGAATGTCTTTTTGCATGGTGACTTATCTGAAGAAGTCTACATGGATCTCCCACCAGGGTGCATAATAACCAAAAGACACAGCCAAAAGGTATGCAGACTGAAGAAATCATTGAATGGGCTGAAGCAGTCTCCTATAGCATGGTTTGGAAGATTCACAAAATCTATGATAGCCTTTGGCTACTATCAAAGCAACTCAGATCATACTCTTTTCCTAAAAAAACAACAAGGTATGATAACTGCGCTCATTATATATGTGGATGATATGGTGGTTACAAGGAATGATCCAAATGAAAGAAAGGCCTTACAAAATTACCTGTCCAAAGAATTTGAAATGAAAGATATAGGTCCTCTGAAATATTTTCTTGGGATTGAAGTATCCCGATCTAATAAAGGGATAGTTCTGTCTCAAAGAAAATATGCTCTAGATCTATTACAAGAGACGGGTATGTTAGCATGTCAACCAGCTGATACACCAGTTGAAGAAGGTCTAAAGCTATGTATTGAGTCCAACCAGGTACTAGTTGACAAAGGAAGATACCAAAGACTTATAGGGAGACTGTTGTACTTATCTCATACTAGACCAGATCTGGCTTATGCTTTGAGTATTGTTAGCCAGTTTATGCATAATCCTGGAGAACAACATATGAATGCAGTTTTTGGCATTTTGAGGTATCTGAAGTCTGCTCCAGGAAAAGAAGTATTATTCACTAAAAACACAGACTATCAAAGCATAGAAGCCTATACTGATGTCGATTGGGCTGGTAATGTAGGTGACAGGCTATCTACTTTTGGATACTTTACCTTTGTCGGAGGTAATCTTGTGACTTGAAAAAGTAAGAAACAAAATGTTGTAGCTCGCTCAAGTGCATAAGCTGAATTCAGAGGTTTGGCAAATGTACTGTGTGAGGCATTATGGCTAAGACTCCTTTTACAGGATCTGGGATATCTATCTGAATAACCTATCCGACTATTTTGTGATAATAAAGCAGCATGCAAAATCGCGCATAATCCAGTTCAACCTGATCATACAAAGCATGTTGAAGTAGATAGATTTTTCATTAAGGAAAAGTTGGATGGAAAAATTATGGAATTACCTAAAATTCGGTTAGAGGATCAGTTAGCTGACATCCTCACCAAAGCAGTCTCAAATCGAATACTCTTAAGATTTTTAGACAAGTTGGGCATGTGGGACATCCATACACCAACTTGAGGGGGAGTGTTTAATGAACACATTTCCTTCCTCTTCAACAAAGGCTGCACCTAAAAGATTCAAGACTTGCAGCTTCAACAATTGCAGCTGCATGTTTTCCATGATGCCAGCTGCAATGATAGACTAGCTATAATGTTAAACTTTTAGCTTGAATGTTCACACTTGTAAATTTTAGTATTTAAGGAGTGTTAATGCACAAATGTAATACAAGTTCTGATTTTAAGACAGAGAAAAGATTAATGTTCTTTTGCTCTTTGTTTATCAGTTCTTCATTTTATTCTTTCATTCAAATTCTGAACAGAAAGATCTTCAGGTTTTTATCAAGTTTGGCAATCAGTCAAGATGGAAGCCATTGGGCTAGAATTGAAGGGGAGCATCATAGTGGAGCATTGTTTGATGTGAGGTCTGAGGTGTAGAAGATGATAGAAGGTTGAGTCGATTAAGACTTTTTTGATTTATTCACAAATACTGATGCACTCAAAAGAATATATCTTATTTTAATCCTTGCACTAAAAATATCAATTGTAAAGTATAGTGATTAGCAAGGTCGAGTCCACAGGGATTGGTGTTTAGTTTAAAAAATTTTAGTTTAAACTTAAATTCAGTGAAAACAAAAATAAAAGGGGAGTTTTTGAAATCAGTTTAAAAATAAAGCAATCAATAAAAAGTAAGAAAGCAAATAAATAAGAAGTGATCAGATGTGAGAAATATGGCTAAAGGTTCATTATCCACCACTAGACATCATTAAGAATCAAATTCAGATCTATCAATATCAATTATCTATCAAAGTTAACAACCGTAGATAAAAACATCCTGTGTTACCCCAATTCTACCTTAGTTTGTCGTTAAGCAGGACGAACGTCACTACTTAATCTCTAACTATCAAATAACCTAAGATAAACATCATTAGATTCAAAGTGATAGCAGCTTTATGATGAGAAAGATAGGTTGATCTAAGCAACAAACACATAAACATGGATTATTCAACTTATGTTATGTTCCACTTCATAATTCCTGAAAACCCAACATAATTATGAATTACAAATTGCCACTATTGAATAGAAATCAAGACAATTACACGGATCAAGATTCCTAAACTAGCATTAGATAATTATCAAGATCTATCTACTTTACAAATCAAGACAATATCATGAACAATTCTTGTAGAAGAACATAAACAACTTTGGTAGAAAACTAATATATGATAGAATCTGAAAATTAATTACATAACATGTCTAGAGCTTTGAAATCATCCTTAACCAAATTAAAGTTTAGCCTTGCATAGGCATAGTTAACATAAACATGAATATTAATTAAAAAGAAACTAAGAAGAAAAATAAAATAAAACTAAGAGAAGAAGAAGAAGATTGATAAATGATCAATAGCATGTTACAGTTGGTGGCTCAAAAGATGATATTTATAGAGCTTTCAAGTCTTGAAAACTCTTTCTTGCTGATCAAGGAAGCCAGGAGTCAAAGGAGTGCAAAATAGACAAGATTTTCAAGTTTTGAGGATAGTAGGGACAGTGCCACGACACCACTTTCCGGCGTCGCGGCCCCAAGTACACTGACTTGGTGATTTTTGTCCACTGACGTCGGTTTCATGACTGCTGCACTTTATCACACTTTGTCGGCTGATTTGGATGACCATCTGATGTCTGATTTAGGCTTGTAAACTATCGTTGGAAAGGTATTCAAGTCAGCTTCAAAAGTCAAGATTGGAAGTGTCTTCAAATAATGAATTTAACATAATGATTTCCTTGCAACAAGCTCCAGAGGTCAGATCTGCCTGATCATCTAGCATTAAGAATTTGATCTTTTTGACTCCTAAGTCTTCTTCCATCTTATGATTGTGATTTTGTAAGCTCTTTATCATCATAATTGACATGTTTTGACTTCATCTCTTCCAAAATACCTGTAATTCGTAAAAATATAATAACTTGTCAAGGAACTTAAGAATTAAAACATAAAGTATAAGGAAATAATACATGAAAATGTATGCAATTACGCACTTATCAAATTATCCCACACTTAGTCTTTTGCTAGTCCTCTGGCAAAATCAAATAAAAACAAAATAAGAAAACCTAATCTAGTCTACTTTCAATAAAAATGAGAGATAATCATTAAACAAGTCTTATAACTAATCACTAACTTAAAGAGTTTCACAAAGAATCATGCTTGATAGTAAAGGTTTTGAGTTAAGCTAACATTAACATAATATATCTCAATCAAAATAGTGCATGTTCAAACTTAATTTCAACTTCTCACATGGGATACTTTCATGATTTTCACTCTTTAAAGTAGTGGTAAAGTGTTTACACTCAATCAATCTCATGAAAACAATTCTACCATATGCTTGCTTGTCCACCTATTCTCTACTACTTAGATCATGCAACTTCATGAATCAAGAGGTCTTTATTCAAGGTTGTAATGGGGCCAATGTGTTATAATATGGTTAAAGAATAAAAAGGAAAAGATATCACAAAGGTTCCAAAGACTTCATAAAATTTAGAGACAAAATAAGATGTTACAAATAAAACTTTCTCAATATTCCTTGGAAGTACATAATCACATAGGCTAAATATTTCATGTTGAGCCTTTGCTTCATTCTAATCAACTTTGTAACATTCTTTTCTTTTCTTTTTCCAGAAGTTCAAGAGATGGTTCAATATTTTTTTTACATGGGAAAGTATTTTTACAATGTTCCCTGGTCTTTTCTCTTGACTTTTGCTTCTTTTTCCCCCCACACTTATTTTTTATTCTAACCCAAATTTTCAACTAAAAATATCCCTTGTTTTTTTTTTTTTTGCAATATGTCTCTAACATTCTAGTTCATCTTTAGAATAGGGTAAAGATATAAATGTGTTTAGGCTAGGTGATGGAAACTCAATTAAGAGTTGTAAACCCAAGTGCAGGTTATGTTCAAGTAATAAATTCTCGGGTGTCCGAGGTCGAACCACAGGGAAGCGTATTAGTAAGTATAAGTTTATAAATATATAAGAAAAAGAAAGTAAACAAGATATTAGGGAATCAACAACAAAACAAAATAAACAAGATATTAGAGAACAAAATAAATAAAATAACATAAAAGAAATTAAACAAAATATAAAAAACAATAAGAAAGGATGTTGAGGTTAGAGAATCCACTCTTGGTGTTATGCTAAGATTAATCTTGTTTTATTACACAATTGAAATCCACACATAAGGGAGGTTCCAATCGGAAGGTTTAGCAATTCAGTCCAAATTGTCCAACGTCCATAGCATATGATATTATGTTCATTTGGTGTCCTCAAAACTCATAAAAAGAGTCCAAGCATTCCTTATGCCAAGGTATATGTCTACAACAAATCAAGGTTATGAAACCAAGCATTTACTGTGCCATTTTCATTGTCAATAATGAATCAAGATCTCTACTTTGCAAGTATGATTTTAAACCAAAAGAAAATATTATCTATGCTAGTGCTTATAAATGATGATTCATTTTAGCTCATGTTTAAGAGACTAACCTTAGCATTTACCAAGAGCTTCACCTCATCACCTCAACAATATGATTAGAAACACATACTAGATATGAATAAAATGAAAAGAAATGTAAGAAGAAAAAGAAAACTAGAGAAAGGAAAGAAAAAGAAAACTTAGAGAATTTTATTACAATGGCTATCCTACCAATGTATCAATGTATCCCAATACTCATCCAAGGCCCTCTATTTATACACATTTTGGAGGGCTAAATGACAAGAGACAAGCTTTACAAATTTCAAAGGTAGGTATAATAGGTGGGTGCATTTTTCTAACAATTTTCGTCATATTGTATGACAATTCTGATCAGCCAGCTTGATGGTCGATTTTGTCAATGTTGGAGGCTCGATCTGATAAAATGGTCTTCTAGAAAAATATACCCCTATCAGTTACGGATCCATAGCCGTTGGAATCAGATCATTTGCGCACGTGGATCGGAAGATATGGTCAAAATACCAAAACGGTGCAGAACAGACATCATTGCACATCAGCCAACTTGATGGTCGATTTCGCTAGGGAAAACGACTCCGTTTCAAGAAGTGTAAAACATGAAAAAGATAGATATGCCTCTTAGCTTTGCAGGGATACAAAGTTCAGCCTTATTGCTTCAGTGAAACTCGAGATATAGCTGATATGGCAAAAGGTGTCGGAACTGGAACTGAACTGGATTTGCCCTTAATTCTAGTAATCTGAAATCACTCAAAGAAACTTGTGAAAAACACCAAATTACATAAAAATATAAAAGATCATAAACACAATTAGACTAAACAATAATAACTCGTATTTGACACAAAACAATAATAAAACATAACTAAAAACTATATAATTATACGAGTTATCACACCCCCATACTTAGATTGTTGCTAGTCCCTAGCAACGACTCAATAAAAATAAAATAAGAAAATCTAATCTAATCCATTTTCGTAGGAAATCACGGTGGCACTTAGCATGTGACACAAGCCTTTAAACCCCTAGGTGTCCCTAGTGGACGAGTTTAGTCTCGTGAGGGTTTACTAGGACGATACCCACAAACATTGAAGACATAAGAAAAACTAAAAATAATAATTATAACTAATCCTTCCAATATAAATTAGAGATAATCATTGGACAAGTCTTAAAAACTAATCAATAGCTTAAAGAAATTCACAAAAGATCTTGCTTGAATGTAAATAGTTTGAGTTAAGCCAATAATAACATAACATATTTCAATCAAAATAGTGTATATTCAAACTTAATCTCAACTTCTCACATGGGATACTCTCTTGATTTTCACTCTTTAAAGTAGTAGTAAAGTGTTTACACTCAATCAATCTCATGAAAACACTTCTACCATATGCTTGCTTGTCCACCTATTCTCCACTATTTAGATCATACAACTTCATAAATCAAGAGGTCTTTATTCAAGGTTGTAATGGGGCCAAAGGGTTATAATGTGGTTAAAGAACAAAAGGATAAAGATATCACAAAGGTTCCAAAGAGTTCATAGATTTTAGAGACATAATAAGATCATACAAATAAAACTTCTCAAAACTCTTATAAAGCACATAATAACATAGGCTAAATATTCATGTTGAGCCTTTGCATCATTCTAACCAACTTTGTAACATCTTTTTCTAGAAGTTCAAGAGAAGATTTTTTTTTTTTTTTTTAATATGGGAATGTATTTGACAATGATCCCTTTCTTTTTCTCTTGACTTTTTCTTTTCTTTTCTTCCCCTATACTTATCTTTTGTTTCTAACCCAAATTTTCAAATAAAAATATCCCTTGTTTTTTTGCAATATGTCTCAAAATATAAAATTCATCTTTAGAACAAGGGTAAGGATATAAGCATATTTAGGCTAGGTGTAAGTTGTGGTTACCAATAAAACATCATATTTAATGTAGGCTCAAATTGGCTCACTAGTGGGGATGTTCTCGTAGAACATTAATAATGGATGGCTGTTTGGCTCTGGTTATAATCCTAATGCCTCTATCATATTCATGTTGTCACATGTATCAATATAGTCTCAAACGGTTTAAAGCAAGTTCTAGAGAATCATGTAATCATAAGAGCACTCAAGAAAGAAATTAGATTGATTTGTATAATGCATCAATCATTATAGGCTCAAAAACTCACAAAGATGATTATACAAGTCAGATTAAGTCTAAACATGCTTCTTTCTCAATCAACATATCATATTAACATTGGCTCATAAAAAGGTTGACATCAAGCTCAATTCTCATGAAAATCTTCTCACTAATAAATCTGTTTTAGACTTATGCAATTCATATCTCATCATTGTATTGAAAGTAACTAAAAAAAAACACACTAAGTCTAAACATGCTTTTTTTTTTGTTTTTTTGTTTTTTTTGTTTTTGTTTTTGTTTTTTTTTTTGTTTTTTTGAAGAAGAAGATTAAATCAAACTGACAAGGTATGTCTCAAGTCTCCCTTACTCAGACCTTGTTCAGAATGAATACTTCTAAATGTCTTAAAACACAACAATTTTTTTTTTTTTAAGCAAAATATGTCCCTTACCCCCTACTAAAATATGACATTGTCCCCAATGTCAAATTTTAAAGGTAGAATTTAGGAGATATTACCTGCAGAGGTTGCTAACCACTTATTATAACTGAGACACAACAAGCAAAATGTTAGATAATGTCACAAAGACAAAGTGCAATCCACTCCTTGCTCGTCCATATCTCTTTTTCTTTTTCCGAGCGTTTGCGAAACAACCGTAGCAGATAAACACTCATAAGCTTGTAGCTTTTTGAGTAAATCTTCAATGGTTGTAGCAGAAATTATGGTTCTCCTTGCCTCTGAAAACATGAATCCATTATCCACAGCATTATCTAAATATGAAAGTAAATTACTAAAATAACCATTAATATTAAGCAAACCAATGGGTTTCTTATTTGTGACCAAAGATGACCAAGAAGCCACGCAAGCTATTTCTTCCAATGTACCCAGACCTCCTGGTAAAGCAATGAATGCATCGGCAGAATGGTACATGATTGTTATCCGTTCAGGGATACTCCAGACTTGTATTTCCTTACCCACGGTAGGTCCACAAAAACCTGTGAATAGTTTTGGCACGATTCCTAGAACTGGACTTCCTCCGGCGTGTGCTGCTGTAGCGACTGCTCCCATTAAACCCGTACTACCGCCTCCATAAATCAAGTGGATCTTTTGTTGGGCAAGTATTACTCCAACTCTTATGGCTTCATCAGCGAATATGTTATTTTTCCCTGGATAAGCACCTCCAAAGACACAAATTTTTTTAATGCGCTGGGACGAAGTGCTTTCCATTTTTTTTTCTTTTTCGAGTGCCTGAAAGAGAATGAGTACATGGTGTAATATATAGAGGACTGAGTAGTGAATCAGACAAGAGTAATAATGTCGCCGAAAGTGTATTTGACCTGTCAGAAGAAAATGTTAACCTAACAAAAGATTTTTGCGTGATTTCAGGAAGAAAATCAAAAAGAGAAGAAAAATCAATCGTAAAAGACCAATGCAAAAAAAAAAACGAGAATAATTACACAAATCGAACAACACGTAAATTAAACTGAAATGAAGTTATTGCAAATCAAACCAAAAGTTGAGAAGTCATTTATTGTATTGTGATTGTGGCTCACATCTTCCTCTGGTTTTACGTCCAGAAACGGCTTAAACGCCTTCTATGAGTCGAGGATATGCTTCCCATCCAGTTTTCTTACAAGCTGGCAAACAGGGTCTTTTAACATCAAATTCCCAAGATGTTGCCATTCCCTTTGGAATTGCGGCCATAAATCAAGAATTTCTCTTTGTACGTCTCCACTAGGATGCGTCTCAAGAGAAAGTTGGATATTACCCAAATTCTCCTTACTCAGTCCATCCTTAATGAATTCCATTTTATCATCTCGATTAGAGGACGGAATCCCAATAGAACGACATTTACCGTTACACGTCCATCGTGCACATTTGTGGCAATTTGAACTCATGCGCTTTGCTCGTCGCTTCTTTGCAAAAGTGCTTCTACCTGTACCTGGTAAATGCAAAACAGGAAGATATTCATCTTCACGTACCTTGGCTTCAATTATCCAACCTATGTCTTCAGGAATCCCTTTGTGCATAAGCATTCTTAATCTTTCAAATCGAACTTGGTAAAGCTTCAGTAAAATATTTCGAGGAAAAGGAGGAAATCGTTTCTGCAATCTTTTGAGAATATCATCCATCCTGAAAAAAAAATGAAAAAGAAATTGAAAGAGAAATTTTATATACAATATCAGTTTTGTGGGTAGCTGATGGAACCGACTTAAATAATCACGGAGTACCGTTATCCGCCATTTAACCGGGAAAAAAAATGATTTTTTTTTTTTTTTTGAAGATTAGTAAAAATTATATTTACATCTAGTTATTTTCAAAACAATGATCAGAAAGAAAAACAACCTCTTCTTGAGTAACATGATTTTCCAAAAAGAGTTTGAGTCTTTGTCCATTTACCTTGAATACGTTACCATTTTGAGGATTCTCAATGTCAACTGCTCCATAATGATACACATGTTTAACCACAAATGGGCCAGTCCATCTTGATCTCAACTTACCAGGAAATATGTGAAGTCTAGAATTATAAAGTAGAACTTTTTGCCCAACATCAAATGTTTTTCTTGAAATTAACTTGTCATGAAAGGCTTTAGTTCTTTCTTTATGAATTTTAGAATTCTCATATGCATCATTTCTGAGTTCCTCAAGTTCATTTATGACTGAAAAAGTTTCATTCTCACCCAAAAAGGAATATTTTAGCTCGGATGGCAATGGTTTTAAATCCAGCTTGGGTGGTTCAATAGTTGATGGTACAGTGACATTTGTGAGTGATGGAAGTTCCTCAAACTTTTGTTTCCAACAATGCTTAACCTGAAAAGAATTTAACAAAGAATCAGTGTGTGAAATTTCTGAAGCATTATCAAACTCACATTCAATTAAATAAGCTTCTAAAGGATCATGGAATGTGGTAGTGGTGAGATGTTCATGAACAAGTTCTTCAATGAAATCCACTTCATGTACTTCTGAATCATCACCAGGTTGCTTGCAAGTGTTGAACACATTTAATTCTAAAGTCATATTTCCAAAAGAAATGTTCAACATACCATTCCTGCAATTTATCAGAGCATTAGAAGTTGCAAGAAATGGACGGCCTAATATAACAGGAATTTGAACATTTGGATTTGAAACAGGATGTGTGTCCAAAACAATAAAATCAACAGGGAAGTAAAAATTATCAATTTGAACCAAAACATCTTCAACTATCCCTCGAGGAATTTTTACAGAACGATCAGCTAGTTGAAGTGTAACAGGTGTTTCCTTGAGTTCACCTAAACCTAACTGTTGATAAACAGAAAAAGGCAAAAGATTAACACTAGCACCAAGATCAAGCAATGCACGTTCTATTCTAGTGTTTCCAATGATGCATGAGATTGTTGGACATCCAGGATCTTTGAATTTTGGTGGAGTAAGGTGCTGAATGATTGAGCTCACACTTTCCGTCAAAAATGCTTTCTTTTGTACATTATGTTTCCTTTTAACTGTGCACATGTCCTTCAAAAATTTAGCATAAGATGGAACTTGTTTGATTGCATCCAATAAAGGAATGTTAATCTTAACTTGTTTGAAAAGTTCATAAATTTCTGCATTTTGATTCAAATTCTTTATTGTTTGCAACCTTTGAGGAAAAGGAGCAGGATGCATACCTTTTTCTTTGTCCAAATTTTCAAGAAGTTCAGACTTACCATCATCCTTACCATTACTTTTCGGAGGGGAAAGAGGATCTTGGTCTTTTGATGGAATGTTTTTGTCAATTGCCTTTCCACTTCGAAGAGTTGTGATAGAACTGGCATTTTCCTGTTGAGTTTCATTGGAGCAAGAAACAAGACATTGAGTAGAAGGGTTAGGCTGAGGTTGAGCAGGAAACTTACCTTTTTCTTGAGTGCGTAATGAAGCTGTCAATGTGGACAAGGTGTTTTTGATCTCATTGATGTCCTGTGAAGTCCGGCTATTCACATTTGCTTGTGTTTGCATGAATGCTTGCAATGTCTCTTCCAAGGTTTGTACACGTGAAGGTTGATAGGAAAAAGTGTTGCCCGGCTTTTGAGATTGTGGTACCTGAACATGATTATTATTCCGCCAACTGAAGTTGGGATGATTTCTCCATTCAGGGTTATACGTTTCAGAGTAAGGAGAAGGAAAAGGCTTTTTAAATGTGTTTATGGAATTTACTTGATCATGCAACGCTTCTTTAAGAATGGGAATGTTTGGACATTCAGAAGTGGGGTGTCCCATGATTTCACAAATTCCACAACTTTCTTCATTTTTAACCGTTTTGACTTCTTTTACTTCTCTAAGTTCCATGGCTTCAATCTTTCTAGCCAAATTAGCTACTTTAGCTTTTATCTCATCTTCTTGACTAAAATGATATTTTCCTCTGTTAGAAACAACATTAGATCTATTGGAACTTTCAGAGGAATTATCTGTGTGCCAGGCTTGAGAGTTATCTGCCAAATGGTCTAAGTAGTCAAAGGCTTCTTCAGGTTCTTTTTCTAGAAACTCACCGTTACACATTGTTTCAACAAATTGTTTAGTTTCGGGAGTTAAACTTTCATAAAAGAAACTAATAAGACGCCATTTTTCAAAACCATGATGTGGACAAGAACTTAACAAATCTTTAAAACGATCCCAGCACTGAAAAAATGCTTCATTTTGATTTTGATTGAAATTTTGAATCTGTCTTTTCAAAGCAGTAGTTTTATGTGCTGGGAAAAATTTCTTTAGAAACTCAGTTTGTAATTCTTGCCATGTGCCAATTGACCTTGGTTTTAAATTATGAAGCCAAATTTTTGCTTTATCTTTTAAAGAAAAAGGAAATAATTTTAGCTTGACAATTTCATTTGTACATTGTTGGTCATTAAAGGTGACACATACATCTTCGAAGTCTTTTAGAAACGAGTAAGCACTTTCCGATTCCAACCCATAGAAATTTGGAAGCAAAGCTATCATACCTGGTTTAAAACGAAAGTTGTTTGCATTGAGAGGAAAAATAAAACAAGAGGGTGATGAGCTTCGAGTTGGTTGCAAGTAGTCACGCATGGTGCGTACTTGTCTGTTCTCATCTTCAGCATGAACACTTTCATTGTCAGCCATGGTAGGAGTTGTATTAGAAAGATTACCTGAAAAAGTTTCACAATAAAATCTAACTAAACGACGAGATCTAAAATCACGTCGCCAAACAAGCATAAAACAAAGTTAATATACAAAATTAGGCGGTATAACCAGCCAATAAAAATAAATATAAACAAATTAGGCGGTATAACCAGCCAAAAAAAATAAATATACTTATAAACTTATATACTTAGTATTGCTTCCCCGGCAACGGCGCCAAAAACTTGATGGAAACTCAATTAAGAGTTGTAAACCCAAGTGCAGGTTATGTTCAAGTAATAAATTCTCGGGTGTCCGAGGTCGAACCACAGGGAAGCGTATTAGTAAGTATAAGTTTATAAATATATAAGAAAAAGAAAGTAAACAAGATATTAGGGAATCAACAACAAAACAAAATAAACAAGATATTAGAGAACAAAATAAATAAAATAACATAAAAGAAATTAAACAAAATATAAAAAACAATAAGAAAGGATGTTGAGGTTAGAGAATCCACTCTTGGTGTTATGCTAAGATTAATCTTGTTTTATTACACAATTGAAATCCACACATAAGGGAGGTTCCAATCGGAAGGTTTAGCAATTCAGTCCAAATTGTCCAACGTCCATAGCATATGATATTATGTTCATTTGGTGTCCTCAAAACTCATAAAAAGAGTCCAAGCATTCCTTATGCCAAGGTATATGTCTACAACAAATCAAGGTTATGAAACCAAGCATTTACTGTTGATGGAGACTCAATTAAGAGTTGTAAACCCAAGTGCAGGTTATGTTCAAGTAATAAATTCTCGGGTGTCCGAGGTCGAACCACAGGGAAGCGTACTAGTAAGTATAAGTTTATAAATATATATGAAAAAGAAAATAAACAAGATATTAGGGAATCAATAACAAAGAAAGTAAACAAGATATTAGAGAACAAAATAAACAAAATAACATAAAAGCAATTAAACAAGATATAAAAAACAATAAGAAAGGATGTTGAGGTTAGAGAATCTACTCTTGGTGTTATGCTAAGATTAATCTTGTTTTATTACACAATTGAAATCCACACATAAGGGAGGTTCCAATCGGAAGGTTTAGCAATTCAGTCCAAATTGTCCAACGTCCATAGCATATGATATTATGTTCATTTGGTGTCCTCAAAACTCATAAAAAGAGTCCAAGCATTCCTTATGCCAAGGTATATGTCTACAACAAATCAAGGTTATGAAACCAAGCATTTACTGTGCCATTTTCATTGTCAATAATGAATCAAGATCTCTACTTTGCAAGTATGATTTTAAACCAAAAGAAAATATTATCTATACTAGTGTTTATAAATGATGATTCATTTTAGCTCATGTTTAAAAGACTAACCTTAGCATTTACCAAGAGCTTCACCTCATCACCTCAACAATATGATTAGCAACACATACTAGATATGAATAAAATGAAAAGAAATGTAAGAAGCATAAGTAAATAAAAAAGAAAACTAGAGAAAGGAAAGAAGAAGAAAACTTAGAGAATTTTACTACAAAGGCTAATATCCTACCAATGTATAATGTATCCCAATACTCATCCAAGGCCCTCTATTTATACACATTTTGGAGGGCTAAATGACAAGAAACAAGCTTTACAAATTTCAAAGGTAGGTATAATAGGTGGGTGCATTTTTCTAACAATTTTCGTCATATTGTATGACAATTCTGATCAGCCAGCTTGATGGTCGATTTTGTCAATGTTGGAGGCTCGATCTGATAAAATGGTCTTCTAGAAAAATATACCCCTATCAGTTACGGATCCATAGCCGTTGGAATCAGATCATTTGCGCACGTGGATCGGAAGATATGGTCAAAATACCAAAACGGTGCAGAACAGACGTCATTGCACATCAGCCAACTTGATGGTCGATTTCGCTAGGGAAAACGACTCCGTTTCAAGAAGTGTAAAACATGAAAAAGATAGATATGCCTCTTAGCTTTGCAGGGATACAAAGTTCAGCCTTATGGCTTCAGTGAAACTCGAGATATAGCTGATATGGCAAAAGGTGTCGGAACTGGAACTGAACTGGATTTGCCCTTAATTCTAGTAATCTGAAATCACTCAAAGAAACTTGTGAAAAACACCAAATTACATAAAAATATAAAAGATCATAAACACAATTAGACTAAACAATAATAACTCGTATTTGACACAAAACAATAATAAAACATAACTAAAAACTATATAATTATACGAGTTATCACACCCCCATACTTAGATTGTTGCTAGTCCCTAGCAACGACTCAATAAAATAAGAAAATCTAATCTAATCCATTTTCGTAGGAAATCACGGTGGCACTTAGCATGTGACACAAGCCTTTAAACCCCTAGGTGTCCCTAGTGGACGAGTTTAGTCTCGTGAGGGTTTACTAGGACGATACCCACAAACATTGAAGACATAAGAAAAACTAAAAATAATAATTATAACTAATCCTTCCAATATAAATTAGAGATAATCATTGGACAAGTCTTAAAAACTAATCAATAGCTTAAAGAAATTCACAAAAAATCTTGCTTGAATGTAAATAGTTTGAGTTAAGCCAATAATAACATAACATATTTCAATCAAAATAGTGTATATTCAAACTTAATCTCAACTTCTCACATGGGATACTCTCTTGATTTTCACTCTTTAAAGTAGTGGTAAAGTGTTTACACTCAATCAATCTCATGAAAACACTTCTACCATATGCTTGCTTGTCCACCTATTCTCCACTATTTAGATCATACAACTTCATAAATCAAGAGGTCTTTATTCAAGGTTGTAATGGGGCCAAAGGGTTATAATGTGGTTAAAGAACAAAAGGATAAAGATATCACAAAGGTTCCAAAGAGTTCATAGATTTTAGAGACATAATAAGATCATACAAATAAAACTTCTCAAAACTCTTATAAAGCACATAATAACATAGGCTAAATATTCATGTTGAGCCTTTGCATCATTCTAACCAACTTTGTAACATCTTTTTCTAGAAGTTCAAGAGAAGATTTTTTTTTTTTTTAATATGGGAATGTATTTGACAATGATCCCTTTCTTTTTCTCTTGACTTTTTCTTTTCTTTTCTTCCCCCACACTTATCTTTTGTTTCTAACCCAAATTTTCAAATAAAAATATCCCTTGTTTTTTTGCAATATGTCTCAAAATATATAATCCATCTTTAGAACAAGGGTAAGGATATAAGTATATTTAGGCTAGGTGTAAGTTGTGGTTACCAATAAAACAGCATATTTAATGTAGGCTCAAATTGGCTCACTAGTGGGGATGTTCTCTTAGAACATTAATAAGGGATGGCTGTTTGGCTCTGGTTATAATCCTAATGCCTCTATCATATTCATATTGTCACATGTATCAATATAGTATCAAACGGTTTAAAGCAAGTTCTAGAGAATCATGTAATCATAAGAGCACTCACGAAAGAAATTAGATTGATTTGTATAATGCATCAATCATTATAGGCTCAAAAACTCACAAGGATGATTATACAAGTCAGATTAAGTCTAAACATGCTTCTTTCTCAATCAACATATCATATTAACATTGGCTCATAAAAAGGTTGATATCAAGCTCAATTCTCATGAAAATCTTCTCACTAATAAATCTGTTTTAGACTTATGCAATTCATATCTCATTATAGTATTGAAAGTAACTAAAAAAACACACTAAGTCTAAACATGTTTTTTTTTTTTTTTTTTTTTTGAAGATTAGTAAAAATTATATTTACATCTAGTTATTTTCAAAACAAGGATCAGAAAGAAAAACAACCTCTTCTTGAGTAACATGATTTTCCAAAAAGAGTTTGAGTCTCTGTCCATTTACCTTGAATACGTTACCATTTTGAGGATTCTCAATGTCAACTGCTCCATAATGATACACATGCTTAACCACAAATGGGCCAGTCCATCTTGATCTCAACTTACCAAGAAATATGTGAAGTCTAGAATTATAAAGTAGAACTTTTTGCCCAACATCAAATGTTTTTCTTGAAATTAACTTGTCATGAAAGGCTTTAGTTCTTTCTTTATGAATTTTAGAATTCTCATATGCATCATTTCTGAGTTCCTCAAGTTCATTTATGACTGGAAAAGTTTCATTCTCACCCAAAAAGGAATATTTTAGCTCGGATGGCAATGGTTTTAAATCCAGCTTGGGTGGTTCAATAGTTGATGGTACAGTGACATTTGTGAGTGATGGAAGTTCCTCAAACTTTTGTTTCCAACAATGCTTAACCTGAAAAGAATTTAACAAAGAATCAGTGTGTGAAATTTCTGAAGCATTATCAAACTCACATTCAATTAAATAAGCTTCTAAAGGATCATGGAATGTGGTAGTGGTGAGATGTTCATGAACAAGTTCTTCAATGAAATCCACTTCATGTACTTCTGAATCATCACCAGGTTGCTTGCAAGTGTTGAACACATTTAATTCTAAAGTCATATTTCCAAAAGAAATGTTCAACATGCCATTCCTGCAATTTATCAGAGCATTAGAAGTTGCAAGAAATGGACGGCCTAATATAACAGGAATTTGAACATTTGGATTTGAAACAGGATGTGTGTCCAAAACAATAAAATCAACAGAGAAGTAAAAATTATCAATTTGAACCAAAACATCTTCAACTATCCCTCGAGGAATTTTTACAGAACGATCAGCTAGTTGAAGTGTAACAGGTGTTTCCTTGAGTTCACCTAAACCTAACTGTTGATAAACAGAAAAAGGCAAAAGATTAACACTAGCACTAAGATCAAGCAATGCACGTTCTATTCTAGTGTTTCCAATGATGCATGAGATTGTTGGACATCCAGGATCTTTGAATTTTGGTGGAGTAAGGTGCTGAATGATTGAGCTCACACTTTCCGTCAAAAATGCTTTCTTTTGTACATTATGTTTCCTTTTAACTGTGCACATGTCCTTCAAAAATTTAGCATAAGATGGAACTTGTTTGATTGCATCCAATAAAGGAATGTTAATCTTAACTTGTTTGAAAAGTTCATAAATTTCTGCATTTTGATTCAAATTCTTTATTGTTTGCAACCTTTGAGGAAAATGAGCAGGATGCATACCTTTTTCTTTGTCCAAATTTTCAAGAAGTTCAGACTTACCATCATCCTTACCATTACTTTTCGGAGGGGAAGGAGGATCTTGGTCTTTTGATGGAATGTTTTTGTCAATTGCCTTTCCACTTCGAAGAGTTGTGATAGAACTGGCATTTTCCTGTTGAGTTTCATTGGAGCAAGAAACAAAATATTGAGTAGAAGGGTTAGGCTGAGGTTGAGCAGGAAACTTACCTTTTTCTTGAGTGCGTAATGAAGCTGTCAATGTGGACAAGGTGTTTTTGATCTCATTGATGTCCTGTGAAGTCCGGCTATTCACATTTGCTTGTGTTTGCATGAATGCTTGCAATGTCTCTTCCAAGGTTTGTACACGTGAAGGTTGATAGGAAAAAGTGTTGCCCGGCTTTTGAGATTGTGGTACCTGAACATGATTATTATTCCGCCAACTGAAGTTGGGATGATTTCTCCATTCAGGGTTATACGTTTCAGAGTAAGGAGAAGGAAAAGGCTTTTTAAATGTGTTTATGGAATTTACTTGATCATGCAACGCTTCTTTAAGAATGGGAATGTTTGGACATTCAGAAGTGGGGTGTCCCATGATTTCACAAATTCCACAACTTTCTTCATTTTTAACCGTTTTGACTTCTTTTACTTCTCTAAGTTCCATGGCTTCAATCTTTCTAGCCAAATTAGCTACTTTAGCTTTTATCTCATCTTCTTGACTAAAATGATATTTACCTCTGTTAGAAAAAAGATTAGATCTATTGGAACTTTCAGAGGAATTATCTGTGTGCCAGGCTTGAGAGTTATCTGCCAAATGGTCTAGGTAGTCAAAGGCTTCTTCAGGTTCTTTTTCTAGAAACTCACCGTTACACATTGTTTCAACAAATTGTTTAGTTTCGGGAGTTGAACTTTCATAAAAGAAACTAATAAGACGCCATTTTTCAAAACCATGATGTGGACAAGAACTTAACAAATCTTTAAAACGCTCCCAGCACTGAAAAAATGCTTCATTTTGATTTTGATTGAAATTTTGAATCTGTCTTTTCAAAGCAGTAGTTTTATGTGCTGGGAAAAATTTCTTTAGAAACTCAGTTTGTAATTCTTGCCATGTGCCAATTGACCTTGGTTTTAAATTATGAAGCCAAATTTTTGCTTTATCTTTTAAAGAAAAAGGAAATAATTTTAGCTTGACAATTTCATTTGTACATTGTTGGTCATTAAAGGTGACACATACATCTTCGAAGTCTTTTAGAAACGAGTAAGCACTTTCCGATTCCAACCCATAGAAATTTGGAAGCAAAGCTATCATACCTGGTTTAAAACGAAAGTTGTTTGCATTGAGAGGAAAAATAAAACAAGAGGGTGATGAGCTTCGAGTTGGTTGCAAGTAGTCACGCATGGTGCGTACTTGTCTGTTCTCATCTTCAGCATGAACACTTTCATTGTCAGCCATGGTAGGAGTTGTATTAGAAAGATTACCTGAAAAAGTTTCACAATAAAATCTAACTAAACGACGAGATCTAAAATCACGTCGCCAAACAAGCATAAAACAAAGTTAATATACAGATTAGGCGGTATAACCAGCCAATAAAAATAAAACAAAGTTAATATACAATATAAATATAAATATATAGAAAATTAGGCGGTATAACCAGCCAATAAAAATAAATATAGGCGGTATAACCAGCCAATAAAAATAAATATACTTATAAACTTATATACTTAGTATTGCTTCCCCGGCAACGGCGCCAAAAACTTGATGGAGACTCAATTAAGAGTTGTAAACCCAAGTGCAGGTTATGTTCAAGTAATAAATTCTCGGGTGTCCGAGGTCGAACCACAGGGAAGCGTACTAGTAAGTATAAGTTTATAAATATATATGAAAAAGAAAATAAACAAGATATTAGGGAATCAATAACAAAGAAAGTAAACAAGATATTAGAGAACAAAATAAACAAAATAACATAAAAGCAATTAAACAAGATATAAAAAACAATAAGAAAGGATGTTGAGGTTAGAGAATCTACTCTTGGTGTTATGCTAAGATTAATCTTGTTTTATTACACAATTGAAATCCACACATAAGGGAGGTTCCAATCGGAAGGTTTAGCAATTCAGTCCAAATTGTCCAACGTCCATAGCATATGATATTATGTTCATTTGGTGTCCTCAAAACTCATAAAAAGAGTCCAAGCATTCCTTATGCCAAGGTATATGTCTACAACAAATCAAGGTTATGAAACCAAGCATTTACTGTGCCATTTTCATTGTCAATAATGAATCAAGATCTCTACTTTGCAAGTATGATTTTAAACCAAAAGAAAATATTATCTATACTAGTGTTTATAAATGATGATTCATTTTAGCTCATGTTTAAAAGACTAACCTTAGCATTTACCAAGAGCTTCACCTCATCACCTCAACAATATGATTAGCAACACATACTAGATATGAATAAAATGAAAAGAAATGTAAGAAGCATAAGTAAATAAAAAAGAAAACTAGAGAAAGGAAAGAAGAAGAAAACTTAGAGAATTTTACTACAAAGGCTAATATCCTACCAATGTATAATGTATCCCAATACTC
This sequence comes from Fremontodendron californicum, assembly GCA_030761205.1. Classification (NCBI taxonomy): domain Eukaryota; kingdom Viridiplantae; phylum Streptophyta; class Magnoliopsida; order Malvales; family Malvaceae; genus Fremontodendron; species Fremontodendron californicum. The sequence goes on from JAULJL010000013.1 coordinate 28,136,171, forward strand.
ATCCAAGGCCCTCTATTTATACACATTTTGGAGGGCTAAATGACAAGAAACAAGCTTTACAAATTTCAAAGGTAGGTATAATAGGTGGGTGCATTTTTCTAACAATTTTCGTCATATTGTATGACAATTCTGATCAGCCAGCTTGATGGTCGATTTTGTCAATGTTGGAGGCTCGATCTGATAAAATGGTCTTCTAGAAAAATATACCCCTATCAGTTACGGATCCATAGCCGTTGGAATCAGATCATTTGCGCACGTGGATCGGAAGATATGGTCAAAATACCAAAATGGTGCAGAACAGACGTCATTGCACATCAGCCAACTTGATGGTCGATTTCGCTAGGGAAAACGACTCCGTTTCAAGAAGTGTAAAACATGAAAAAGATAGATATGCCTCTTAGCTTTGCAGGGATACAAAGTTCAGCCTTATTGCTTCAGTGAAACTCGAGATATAGCTGATATGGCAAAAGGTGTCGGAACTGGAACTGAACTGGATTTGCCCTTAATTCTAGTAATCTGAAATCACTCAAAGAAACTTGTGAAAAACACCAAATTACATAAAAATATAAAAGATCATAAACACAATTAGACTAAACAATAATAACTCGTATTTGACACAAAACAATAATAAAACATAACTAAAAACTATATAATTATACGAGTTATCAACTGTGCCATTTTCATTGTCAATAATGAATCAAGATCTCTACTTTGCAAGTATGATTTTAAACCAAAAGAAAATATTATCTATGCTAGTGCTTATAAATGATGATTCATTTTAGCTCATGTTTAAGAGACTAACCTTAGCATTTACCAAGAGCTTCACCTCATCACCTCAACAATATGATTAGAAACACATACTAGATATGAATAAAATGAAAAGAAATGTAAGAAGAAAAAGAAAACTAGAGAAAGGAAAGAAAAAGAAAACTTAGAGAATTTTATTACAATGGCTATCCTACCAATGTATCAATGTATCCCAATACTCATCCAAGGCCCTCTATTTATACACATTTTGGAGGGCTAAATGACAAGAGACAAGCTTTACAAATTTCAAAGGTAGGTATAATAGGTGGGTGCATTTTCTAACAATTTTCGTCATATTGTATGACAATTCTGATCAGCCAGCTTGATGGTCGATTTTGTCAATGTTGGAGGCTCGATCTGATAAAATGGTCTTCTAGAAAAATATACCCCTATCAGTTACGGATCCATAGCCGTTGGAATCAGATCATTTGCGCACGTGGATCGGAAGATATGGTCAAAATACCAAAACGGTGCAGAACAGACGTCATTGCACATCAGCCAACTTGATGGTCGATTTCGCTAGGGAAAACGACTCCGTTTCAAGAAGTGTAAAACATGAAAAAGATAGATATGCCTCTTAGCTTTGCAGGGATACAAAGTTCAGCCTTATTGCTTCAGTGAAACTCGAGATATAGCTGATATGGCAAAAGGTGTCGGAACTGGAACTGAACTGGATTTGCCCTTAATTCTAGTAATCTGAAATCACTCAAAGAAACTTGTGAAAAACACCAAATTACATAAAAATATAAAAGATCATAAACACAATTAGACTAAACAATAATAACTCGTATTTGACACAAAACAATAATAAAACATAACTAAAAACTATATAATTATACGAGTTATCACTAGGTGTAAGATGTGGTTACCAATAAAATAACATATTCAATGTAGGCTCAAATTGGCTCACTAGGGGGATGTTCTCTTCGAACATCAATAGGGATGGCTATTTGGACCTGATTATAATCCTAATGCCTCAATCATATTCATGTTGTTACATGAATCAATATAGTCTCAAAAAGGTTTAAAGCAAGTTCTAGAGAATCATGTAATCATAAGAGCACTCAAGAAAGAAATTGGATTGATATGTATAATGCATCAATCATATAGGCTCAACACTCACAAGGATGATTATACAAGTCAATATCAAGTCTAAACATGTTTATTTCTCAATCAACATATTATATTAACAATGGCTCATGAAAAATAGTGATATCAAGCTTAATTCTCATGAAAATCTTACCACTATAATCAATTTCAGACCTATTCAATTCATATCTCATCATAGTAAGGAAAGTAACTAGAACAAACTAAAAACAAAACTAAAGGAAATCCTAAATTCTTCCCTCCACACTTAATTCTTACATTGTCCTCAAATGTAATTCTATTATCCCCAAATATAAGAATCATGTGTAAAAGAAAAGAATTACTAATCAAAACAAACTAAAGATAAATAATAAAAGATAAAATGATGGAGAGTAAAGAATAGCAAATTTGATTATAATATGTGATCTCCATCCTTTTGGGTTGCCTCCCAAGAAGTGCTTGGTTTATTGTCCTCAGCCTGACTTAGACCATGCCATCATCCACACCGTATCCTTGAGTACTTCAAATGATCCGGTGGTGGTTCTAAATCCAATGTTGATGCCTGTAAAAGAAAAGATAGATGTTTCTCATTAGATAAAGGAATATTAATAGCTGAAACATCAAACCTTTATTACAAGGTGGTAACACTTTCAAAGATGCCAATACTTCCTCCACATGTTCACTTAAAATGACTTCATCTTTAGAGGTCTCCATGCCCAAGTGTTTGTTAATGTCTTTGTCTTTGCTATTTAACTCAAAAGGTGGCTGCACTAAAAAGTTAAATATATCAATTGCATAAACAGAATGTACATCACTAGGGTATCTCATGGATTCAAAGATATTAAAACGGATTACATCACCATCAAATTCCATAGTGAGTGTGCCATCATTAACATTTATTATTGTCTTGGCTGTTTTTAAGAATGGTCTTCCTAATAAAATAGGTGTTGGGTTAGAAGACATCTCATCTTCCATGTCAAGCACATAAAAGTCAGCTGGAAATACCAATTCATTAACTTGCACAAGAACATTTTCTACAACTCTTGTTGGATAAGTAATAGAACGATCAACGAGTTGTAAAATAACACCGGTTTCTTTTAATGGTCCTAGTTTCAAAGAAGCATAAATTGAATATGGCATAACATTGATAGATGCTCCTAAGTCTAGCATAGCATGTGCAAACTTGGTGTTTTCTATCTTACAAGGAATAGTAAACATACCTGGATCCTTGCATTTAGATGAGAGTTTCTTTTGAAGAACAGCCAAGACATTCTCTCCCATACTTACCTTTTCATTCCCTTTGAACTTCCTTTTGGATGTGCACAATTCTTTGAGAAACTTTGCATATCTTGGCACTTGCTTTATGGCATCTAGTAGAGGAATGTTTACCTCAACTTTTCGGAAGGTCTCCAAAATTTCCTTCTCTTGTTCCTCCTTTTTGGACTTTGCTAATCTGCTTGGAAAAGGTAGAGGAGTTACATAAGAAGGAAAATAAGGTTTAGGGATTAACTTAGCAATTGGCTCATTAGGTTGTGAAGATGATGCATTAGTGTTGTCCACCCTTTGAGCACTATCATTTTGTGGTGTCTCAAGCTGCTTCCAACTTCTTAAGGTTACGACATTCACATGTTCTCTGGGATTCACTATGGTTTGGGAAGGTAATATCCAGGAATCCCTCCTTGTGATTGACTCATTATTGTTGCCATTTGATTTTCTAAATTGCGGATACTTGCCTGTAAACTTGTCCTTGTATCCTGAAGGTTTGCCTTCATTTTCTGTTGAAATTACAATTATTAGTAACAAGAGAATTGACAAGGTCTTCAAGAGACTTACCTAAATTTTGAGATGGAGGCACTTGTTCTCGGGTTTTGTATGGTTGTTGCGTTCTTTACTGAAAACCCGGTTGTCTATCATTAAAGGGTGGAGGAGTAACTTGTGATTGGTTTCCTCCATAATTAAAGTTTGGATGATCCCTCCATCCTGGATTGTAAGTGTTTAAGTAGGGATCATAGTTTCTTGGTTGGCCCGAAAATCCACCCATAGCATTAACATGTTCGTTTGGATCATCTTGAAGTGTTGGACACATATTAGTTTGGTGCCCCTTGTTTGAACATATACCACAAGCCTTAATTTGCTGTATTTGACCTACAGCCATTCGTTCCACAAGAGAAGTCAGTTTATCAAATTTTTGTTCAAGAGATGGTAAACTTACTTCATTCACTTTCTTTGGTTGTGGTGGTAGTTCATCTCTCATGTTGAACTGTTATGAGTTGGCTGCTATATTGGAGATGAGAAGTCTAGCAGCTTCGAGAGTTTTATCAACTAGTGCTCCCCCACTTGCTGCATCTATCATGCGTCTCTCCATGGGCAAGAGACCTTCATAGAAATATTGGATGAGCAGTTGTTCACTTATCTGATGATGTGGACATGATGCACAAAGTTTCTTGAACCTCTCCCAATATTCATACAAGGATTCTCCGTTGTATTGCCGAATCCCATATATTTCCTTTCTAATGTTGGTAGCCTTATATGCTGGGAAATATATTTCCAAGAATGCTCTCTTCATTGCATTCCATGTAGTGATGGTCCCGGATGGTAGATAGTAAAGCCATTCATTTGCCGAGTCAGCTAGAGAGAATGGGAAGGCTCACAACTTAATTTGCTCTTCCGTGACCCTGGTTGGTCTCATACTTGAGCAAACTATATGGAATTCCTTGAGGTGCTTATTTGGATGCTCTCTTGCAAAACCATGAAAAGTTGGGAGAAGATGAATCAAACCAAATTTTAATTCAAAAGCTACCTCAAGATTAGCATATTCAATGCATAATGGTTGTTGATCCAAATCCAGAGCGGCTAGCTCCTTGAGAGTCCGGTTATCAGCATCCATCTCTCCTTGTTCCTCTAGGAAAGTTTGGATCAACTCTTCATTCGTTCTTTGGTGGGAAGCTATGAATTTCCGAATTCTCCTAAGTCCTAAGTGAGGTTCTTCTTCTTTGGAAGATTGGGACATTCACTAAAAAAGAAACAAGAAAATAAACTAATTAAAACAGAAAATAAGATTAAATCAAATAACTAATAAACTAAAAAAGCAATCCCCGGCAACGGAGCCAAAAACTTGATGCACTCAAAAGAGTATATCTTATTTAATCCTTGCACTAAAAATATCAATTGTAAAGTATAGTGATTAGCCAGGGTCGAGTCCACAGGGATTGGTGTTTAGTTTAAGAATTATTAGTTTAAACTTAAATTCAGTGAAAACAAAATAAAAGGGGAGTTTTTGAAATCAGTTTAAAAATAAAACAATCAATAAAAAGTAAGAAAGCAAATAAATAAGAAGTGATCAGATGTGAGAAATATGGCTAAAGGTTCATTATCCACCACTAGACATTATTAAGAATCAAATTCAGATCTATCAATATCAATTATCTATCAAAGTTAACAACCGTAGATAACAACATCTTGTATTACCCCAATCCTTCCTTAGTTTTTCGTTAAGCAGGACGAACGCCACTACTTAATCTCTAACTATCAAATAACCTAAGATAAACATCATTAGATTCAAAGTGATAACAGCTTTATGATGAGAAAGATAGGTTGATCTAAGCAAAAAACACATAAACATGGATTATTCAACTTATGTTATGTTCCACTTCATAATTCCTGGAAACCCAACATAATCATGAATTACAAATTGCCACTATTGAATAGAAATCAAGACAATTACACGGATCAAGATTCTTAAACTAGCATTAGATAATTATCAAGATCTATCTACTTTGTAAATCAAGACAATATCATGAACAATTCTTGTAGAAGAACATAAAAAACTTTGATAGAAAACTAATATATGATAGAATCTGAAAATTAATTACATAACATGTCTAGAGCTTTGAAATCATCCTTAACCAAATTAAAGTTTAGCCTTGCATAGGCATAGTTAACATAAACATGAATATTAAAAAGAAACTAAGAAGAAAAATAAAATAAAACTAAGAGAAGAAGAAGAAGATTGATAAATAATCAATAGCATGTCATAGTTGGTGGCTTAGAAGATGATATTTATAGAGCTTTCAAGTCTTGGAAACCCTTTCTTGCTGATCAAGGAAGCCATGAGTCAAAGGAGTGCAAAATATGCAAGATTTTTGAGTTTTGAGGTTTTTCCCAGTTTTGAGGATAGTAGGGTCGGTGCCACTGTGCCACTTTCAGGCGCCGCGGTCCCAAGTACACTGACTTGGTGATTTTTGTCCACTGACGTCAGTTTCGCGACTGCTGCATTTTTTCGCAATTCGTTGGCTTATTTGGATGACCATCCGATATCCGATTTAGACGTGTAAACTATTGTTGGAAAGGTATTTAAGTCAGCTTCAAAAGTAAAGAAGGAAGTTTCTTCAAATAATGAATTTAACATAATGATTTCCTTGCAACAAGATCCGGAGGTCAGATCTGCCTGATCATCTAGCACTAAGAATTTGATCTTTTTGACTCCCAAGTCTTCTTCCATCTTATGATTGTGATTTTGTAAGCTCTTTATCATCATATTGACATGTTTTGACTTCATATCTTCCAAAATACCTATAATTCATAAAAATATAATAATTTGTCAAGGAACTTAAGAATTAAAGCACAAAGTATAAGAAAATAATACATGAAAATGTATGCAATTACGCACTTATCAAATATAGACTAGTATATATATACAATCTAATATAGTTTGAAATTACAAGATAAGAAGATAACAATCTTATCTTTGTACAGAAGTTTAAATTGTTTTTAATGTGTTATTTGAATTGTTAAGGATAAGATTATCCCTTATCCTTATTATGCCCCGTCAAGATAAAGTCACCAGTTGAGACTCCTATCTTGGACCGTAGATCAAGAAATTTGGGTCGAGGAAGAGGTTTCGTTAACGCATCAACCAATTGATCTTGAGTGGAGATGTGGAAGACGTGTAATTGGCCTGTGGATATTTTGTCCCGACAAAATGAAAGTCAATAGATATATGTTTCATTTTTTAGTGTAAGGCTGGATTTGCTGAAACATATGTGGCATCAATAGTCACAAAAAATAATTGGAGCTGTTTGGACTGAGACATGCAATTCTGAGTAGGTTTGTGATCTAGGAAAGTTCTACAGCAATAGTAGCAATAGACCTATATTCTGTCTCTGTGGAAGACCTTGCAACTGTTTTTTGTTTGGTGTATTTCCAAGAAATAAGGCTGCTAGCAAAGTAAATGAAGTATGCTGAGATTGATTTTCTGTCACCTTTGTCAGCAGCCCAGTCCGCATCCGTGCAAGCAAGAATTTGAGAAGAAAACAGTGTTACTTTTAAGCAAAATCCCATGAGAGGCTGTGCCTTTTAGGTAGCGTAAGATTCACTTAAGAGCTTGACAATGAATGTTGGGTGGTTGATGCATAAATTGAGACAATTTATTTACTGCAAAGGATAAGTCAGGTCTTGTAAGAGCCAGATATTGTAGAGCGCCTACAATGCTCCTGTATTATTTCCCATCGGACAATACTTCACCATCAGTCAAATGTAGAAATGCAGAGGAAGACATAGGAGTTGCTACAGCTTTAGTATCAAGCATGCTGGTCCGTGTTAATAAATCAATTGCATACTTGTGTTGAGAGAGAAACAGACCGTCGGGAATGAGAGTTGTTTCAATTCCAAGAATGTAATTTAATGGAGCAAGGTCTTTCAAGGAAAACTTCTGAGATAAAGCCTGAACAAAATCTTTTACCAGAGTGTCATCACTACCAAAGAGAATTATGTCATCAAGATAAACTAAGAAATAGATTGTGATGCCAGCTTTGCAGTAAATAAATAGTGAGGAATTAGACTTAGACTGAGTAAAACCATAGGAAAGAACAAAGGAGCTCAAAGCTGTGTACCAGGCTCGTGGTGCCTGCTTCAATCCGTAAATTGCTTTCTACAACTTGCAAACATAATCGGGGTGAGAAGAGTCAGAAAAACCTGGAGGTTGTTGCATGTAGACATCCTCAAAGAGTGTTCCATGCAAGAATGCTTTGTTGACATCTAACTGATAGATAGGCCAGTGATTTTGCAGCACAACAATAAGGACTAATCTGATTGTAGTTGGTTTCACCACTGGACTGAAGGTTTCAAAATAGTCAATACCTTGTCTTTGATGAAAGCCCTTTGCCACAAGTCAGGCTTTGTATCTTGAAATAGTACCATCAAGATTCTTTTTAGTCCGAAATACCCATTTGCTGCCAACCAAGTTCTGAGTTTCAGATTGCGATACTAGTTGCCATGTGCCATTCCGGATTAGAGTATCCAACTCCTCAGATATAGCTTTACGTCAATTTTGATCTGTCATTGCCTGAGATACACATGATGGTTCAAGTAGAGTAGAAAGTGGATGTTTGGTTGTTAAGTGAACTTGTTTTCTTCTGAATATGTTATTCTGTGACCTTGTAACCATAGGGAGAGCTCTTTGGTTATCTGAAGATGTAGGTAATGGGACGATGGTAGCAAGGGAAGGAGGATTAAAAGATGGTTGTGGAGATGGTATAGTATGTGTTTGTGATGGTGAAGTAGCACTGGGAGCAGTCAAGGCAGTGGACACTGATGATGTATCGCAAGGAGAAGTAGATAAAGGTTGTTGAAGAACAATAAATTAGGAGATCAGAAAAAAATTGGAGATGATATATCACTTAGAGAATGTGAGTTTGAGTAGGCAGGGAACTTTGTTTCATCAAAAACAACATGTTTAGAGGTGTATGTCTTGTTAGACACTGGGTCAAAACAAAGGTAGGCACTTTGATGAGCAGAATAGCCAAGGAAAATGCATGGTTTGGAACGAGTTTCAAGTTTATTCTTTGTGTATGGTCATAACCAGGGATAGCACAAGCAACCAAAAATTTTGAACTTATTGTAATTTGGATCCTTTTTGAATAAAATTGTAATGGAGATGGAAGATTAAGAACTGAAGTAGGCATTCGATTAATTAAATACGCTGCTGTTCGAAAGGCAAAAGACCAAACTTTGGGTGGAAGTGAGGCCTGATGAAGGAGAGTTAAGCCAGTTTCTACAACATGTCGATGCCTACGTTCAGAAACTCCATTATGCTCAGGTGTGTGTGGTGGGGTTTGTAAATGAGAGATGACATGGGATTGAAAAAATGTTTTTAATTTTTCATACTCACCAGCACCATCTGAATACATGGACAGTATTGGTGCGTTAAAGAATTTCTCAACTAAGGCCTTGAATTTGGGAAATAAGGTAAAAAGATCAGACTTATGTTTCAATGGATAAAACCATATATATTTAGAAAAGTGATCAACAAAGATTACATAATAGAAAAAACCATCAATTGATTTTTCTGGAGCAGGACCCCATACATCAGTGTAAACAAGTTCAAGAGGTTTTATTACTAGACAAACTTGTCACAGCAAAAGGTTGCTTGTGGATCTTATTGCATTGGTAGGACTTACAAGTAGAGAAGGATGTAGAACAAGAGGGAATAGAATGGTTCTTCAAAATGCAGCTAAAGATTGACCTAGAAAGGTGTCCTAACCTTTTGTGCCAATCAAGAGGTGAAACACGAATACTGGAAAAGGCTGTTGGTGACTTGGAGAGGGCAGAAACAGAAGATGGTAGTTGGTAGTTGGTAGACATCATCAATGTTCAAGCCTTGAGTTAGAATCTCCCGTGTGTGCAAATCCTTCACCAAAAAATGATCAGAGAAAAATTCAACAGAGACCATGTTAGTCTTGCAAAATTTAGAGACAGAAAGCAAATTTGTTTTGATGGCAGGAACACAAAGAACATCATGTAAAGAAAATGAGGTATTATGAGAATGAAGGGTAGTAGAACCTGAATGAGTTATTGGCAAACCCGAACCATCACCTATCATTATCTCATCTGTACCATCATAGTCGAAGTTGATTGACAAGTTTTTCAAGTCTGCTGTAACATGATGAGAAGCACCAGAATCCATACACCAATTTTTTTCATTGTTGGTTGTGGCAGCATAATGAGATGTTGGTTGAGCAGAGAAAAAATGCTTGCCTCTGTAACATTGTTTGGCAGCATGGCCAGGTTTGTCACAGATTTGACATATGAGCCGAGAAGGTTGGGAGGGAGAGAAGTTTCTAGAGGAAGGTTTCTTGGTGCCAGTGCTCGTGGATCTATTTGGAGTGAATGGTCGATTTCTGGGCATATTATAACGGCCAGACTGGTTTCCATGGAACTTCCTGGTGTCATGTGCAGTAGGTATACTGATTTCACTGTGCTCAGCTTCTTGTTCCAAATGCAATTCAAATGCAGTCAATTTATCATGAAGTTCTTCAAAGGTGATAGGATTTTCACGAGCTCGAATTGCAGTAGGAAGTTCCTTATATTCTGAGCCAAGACCATTCAAGGAATGAAGTATGAGACCATATTCATCCAAAGGAGCTCCAGGCAGCCCAAGTTCTTATACTATAGTTTTCATGGTTTGTAGATAGTCACCAATTGGTCGATTTTCTCGTCTGGTGCGAGTTAGAGTGTTCTTGAGATCCATGACTCTAGAACGAGTTTTGTTGGCATATAACTTTGTGAGTTTTTGCCAGGCTTCAAGAGAGGTCTTTGATGAAGCTATGAAGGGCGGAACAGACTCCGAAGTGGAAGCGATGATCGCATGAAGGATTAATTTGTCTTGACGGAGCCAATGACTGAAGGATGGATTCAAGGACATTTGTCCATCCTTTTCAATTTCCTTAGTAGGAGATAGAATGGAGCCATCAACGTAGCCCATTAAGTCAAAACCAGTTAGGAGTGCATCAAACTGTGCACGCCATGAGGGAAAATTTTTTGGAGTGAGTTTTACTGGTAATTGGGCTGTTGCGTTTATGGAGATAGGAGCTGGATTGGTTACTGGGTCTATTTGTGGAATAACATAAGGGAGGTTATTGTTGTTGACAGCCATGGTGAGGAACAAGGAAAAAGGGGGGAAAGCTTGTTAAAGCAAGGTGGCTTCTGATACCATGTAGAAGATGATAGAAGGTTGAGTTGATTAAGATTTTTTTTTTATTTATTCATGAATACAGACTGGTATATATATACAGTCTAATACAATTTGAAATTACAAGATAACAAGATAAAAATCTTATCTATGTACAGAAGTTTAAATTGTTTTTAAAGTGTTATTTGAATTGTTAAGGATAAGATTATCCAATATCTTTATTATGCCCCTTCAAGATAGAGTCGCCAGTTGAAACTCCTATCTTGGGCCGTAGATCAAGAAATTTGGGTCGAGGAAGAGGTTTCATTAACGCATCAACTAGTTGATCTTGAATGGAGATGTGGCAGACGTGTAATTAGCCTGTGGATACTTTGTCCCGAACAAAATGAAAATCAATAGATATATGTTTCATTTTTTAGTGTAAGGCTGGATTTTGCTTAAATCCAATATTGTCACAAAATGAAATGATTGGTGGGTTTTTGATACTGAGAGCATTAATTAGGCCTGGTGAGGTAGTAATCATGTTAGTGCTAAAGTGAGAGGAGAGCTTCAAGTGCTGTTTATTTGGCTTTACTACATTGGCTATAGCAGTGAGAAGGTGGATATATATTTTAGCTGATTCTTCAGGATTTAATGTACAAAACCCGAAAAGATTTTGTGTTGCTGATAGACAGATCGTAGCAGAAGTGGAAAGATCTTCAGGTTTTTCCCAGGTTTGGCAACCAGTCAAGATGGAAGGCATTGGGCTAGAATTGAAAGGGAGCATCATAGTGGAGCATTGTTTGATGTGAGGTCTGAGGGAGATTGGGATTCATTGTTCGTAGCATCACCATTGGCACTCCAAGGATCGGACTATCCGTCTAATATTTAAAAGAAATTTGGACACAAATATTAAATAAAAAAATAAATTTAGATAAAAAATGAGACTCGTTTAAAAAATAGGTCGAGTTTTGGCTCCAACATTAAATATATATATAATATTATAGTGTAAACATTAAAAAATATGTTAAGTTGTAAATGTTTAAAAACTTAATAAAAGGAAAAAAAAATATAAAATTACTACAAATTAAATAAAAAATTATATATATTTTTAAAAAAAATTAGAAAAAATTAATATGGGTGGGCCTAAACGGGTTTGAGCTATCCATTTACAAATATGGACGGATTTGAACAAAATTTGATACCTATATTTTGAGCCGAGCCGGGTTTAAACAAACTTATATGATGTTGATACTATACATAAGCCCGACCCGATTCGACCCATAAGCAGTTCTAATCACCACAAGTTGTTTTCCATGGAAATCTCTGAATGTACTATCATTCATTTTATGTGAAAAAAAATGGGGAATTTTGCATTGGCATTGCAAGGTCAAGAGATGGGGATGAAATGCATAAAGCTGGGGAAGATTAAATTGTGATGGCGGACGTTTTTTTATCGCATTGCGTTTATTATGATTGCGGATTTGTTATTTTTTTGTGTCTTGTTTTATATTGTATTTTCGTTATTTTCTCATGTCGTATCCAAAATTACCATATCTATTCAAGTACATATAAAAAAGAAAAGAATATAAACCCGTCTTAACTTATTAATTCATGTAATCCCTTTTATAATATATAACAAGTTTGAATTTACTAAGTACTTGGTTTGTGAGACATTAATTTTGCATTAAATTTAGGCTGAAATATCGGACTGAAATCTTCACTACTGCAGGCTTCCTGGTGAAACATTAATTTTGCATTGCTTTTATGTAGCATGTAGCATGTACCATACACCAGAAACTGTCTACCACCATAAAAATGTGACTCTACAATTTATTTATTTATTTATAATAATTGTGGGAGGAGAATATGATAAATTGATTAAATTCTTTTCAATTATAACTTGATTTACATATGATTATAAACCAAAATTTGAATGGGTTTTTTATTAAAAAAAATTAGTTTAAGGTTGTTTTTATTTTTTTTTACGATAACTTAATTAAAAAGCATTTATCCAATGTTTAATGTAGAATATATACCATTTTGATTTTTGGTCAATTTAGTATTATATTTTTAAATAATATGATAAATAAAAAAATTAAACCGGATCTATATTGTAACTTGTAAGTTTGGTTCTTTTCTATTTTTTTTTTCTTTCATCTTTATTAATTCCTTAGTATTAAAGTGCAGATGCTTGATGAATTTATTTAAAGAAAAAAAAATCAATTTTGACAGTTTTACGACTAAAAATTTTATATAATAAGATCATATTAAGAAAACTATTTCTTTTACTGTTGAAACTAAAAAACTAAATGGATTTTAATTGAGTTTTTGAAAAGAAAAAAAATCAAAAGATTCATATTTAATAATGTTAGAAAGAAAATCTAAAAATGGCATAACAGAAATTTAATTAGTTAAAACATAGATTATAAATGTATAGTGATTAACATCTATATTATTAGAACTCTTTATTTTTTTCTAAAGCATCTGTATCCGATACATATTCGGATATAGATATGAAATAATTTTCCAAATATATAAAAAAAAAAATTAAAAAGTTAAGCATATATCCGGCATTTACCTCCGAATCCAAGTAACATAGATTAGCATCTTTGCTTATGGTCTGTTTTTTTCTATTTGTTGTTTAAAAAGAAAGTTTGCAGCAAAAATTAACCCTTTCTCCATAAAAAATTATAATTCATGAATCTAGGATTCAGCTTATTTGATTTATCAACATCCGCAATCACTTCTTTTTCCCTCAAACTATGGAATCTATCAGACCAGATTAAATTTCATTGAATTTTCCTACCCCATGCCTCAGTCTACCATCACTATCCAAATTCCTATTTCCCCAATAATACTTCCCTTTTGCTCAGTGCCAAACTCTCTCAACCTTCACCATGTGGGCTTCCACTTGCATGTGCCTTTCATGGGGTCATCACTCATTAGAAGGCACATTCATAACCAAAGATAAGACAAACAACGTGATATGATCAAACGAGAAATGCCCTTTTTTTTACGAAGATGTTTGAAAACAAAGTTATAAAATATGAGGGGTCAAAATCTATCATATATATAAAGTTTGGGACTACATTTGATGTCATAATTTAAGTTATACAAAATTATCAATATTAGATAATGAAATATTATTAAAAAAAAAAAAAAACTACCCATTATATCTATGTAACTTCATTTCTCTTTCCATCTATTTTTTTTCTTATTTGTTATTCTTTTTAACCCATATAATGGGTGTGTGCCAAAATCTAAAATTCTATAATTTCATTAATATGAGTATTTTTTTTTTAACAAATGAGGCCGCTTGAGAATAGGAAAAGAGATTGCAGATATTGAGATTCGAACTTTAAGTCTGTTGAGGGTGGCTGCATGAACCAATTGAGTTAAGTCATGAATTCAATAAATTCTTTTATGACACTATAAGATGTATTTTAGTTTTTGTTTGGATTTAAACTCCTCCCTGACGATTTTAAGAACACATTCTCTCACATCGACATGAATAATTTTTATTTTGGGTCAAAAGTATTATATGAAAAAAAAAATGACCCTACCTGTCCATGTATAATCTTAATTATTATAAAATGTTCTTTCAAATAAATTTCTAGTTATACAATAAACTTAGAAAAATAAAATGGAAATAAGCAAATAGAGGTGTTCATGGGCTGGATCTAAATATGATATCAACACTACATATACTTGTCCAAACTCGACCCGACTCGAAATATAGACTTCAAATTCTGCTCAAACTCGTTCATATATGTAAATGGATAGTCAAAACCCGTTTAGACCTGTCCATTTTTATAAAAAAAATATTAAAACAAATATGTTATTTTTTATTAAATTTTTAATAAATTTATCTTTTTTTTTTTATTAAGTTCTAAAACATGGATAGCTTAACATATTTTTAAATGTTTACACTATAATATTATATATATTTATTCTTTATATGATGCAAATTATATTATATATATAAATATAAAAATAATATATTAAATAAATTAAAAACGGTTCGGGCTGGGCTCGAGCCTTGATTGTTAGAGCTAAGACCCGATCTATTTTCTAAACGGACCTCATTTTTTTGTCAAACCCATATTTCAGACCTAATATTTTTATCCAAGTTCTCTCAATATCGACCAACCTTCATATTTGAACAGATAACTAGATCCTTGAACATGTATGTAGGCATATAGTACATACAATGGATACTGGCCTATTTGTGAACGTGAAATAAAAAAATAACCCTCGACCCCATGTCCGAATAAAAGCGGTAAAGGGTTGGAAATAAGTCATATAGAATCAATCGGTTCATGGTAAAATCCCTCTACCCTGCATTTTATTAATTTTTTTTGGTCAATATGATAGAGGGATCAAATGGTATAGTTCTTTTGTTGGTAGCTTGGAGGATTAGAAACATGACTATTGCTTTCCAATTGGCTGTTTTTGCATTAATTGCTACTTCGTCAATCTTACTGATTAGTGTACCTATTGTATTTTCTTCTCCTGATGGTTGGTTGAGTAACAAAAATATTGTATTTTCCGGTACATCTTTATGGATAGGATTAGTTTTTTTAGTGGGTATCCTTAATTCTCTTATTTCTTGAATCTATCCATTCTGAGACACATTCAAATTCAATAATATAGAAGTATAAGTTGCCAAAATGAAAAAAAAAAAAACAAATTAGAGGGGGGGTCAGTCAAACTTCTGTAATCTGTAACTTGAATGAAATAAATAGAATTTGAATGATGAATGAAAAGAAAATAATAAAATAGAAATCATAATAAAAAAAATGAAATTCTAAATTATTAAATTAATAAATTATTATTATTGGACGGTAAAATTTTTTAATTTTTTAATTTTTTTTTGTTTTGGTGTATTACAGCATTTCAAAAAAAATAATAAGTATTAACATTAATAAATTATTTCATTACTTTCACAGGTAAATATTCATTTTTATGTTTCTTCCTTACAAAATTAATTATAACACCTTTATTATTCATTTTTTTTTTAATCCACGGCAAAAATGGTGAAGCTCCTGATGAAAATTTATAGACCAACATCCAAGAATCGTTATGTTAACACCAGTGGGAAAAAAAGATTATCAATATCAGAACACGAAGATAAAGCTTAACAATAAATACCTTGTAACTAACCCCACAGGTTCAGGCCAATATTATCTGGATAATACATGTATGCCCATTGTCCACATTTAAACTACATGCATCCAAAAACAAGAATCTTTAACTTTCAATGTTGGTTTATATATGGCCTCTAAAGGTTTGAAATTTTTTATTTCTGAGTCATGCTATGTCTTACACGTTGTTTTATTTAAAATTTATAAAATATGACAGACCTTTCGTCTATGAAAAAAAGCTTAACAATAAATTTTTGAAAGTTAGAAATTTGTGTTAAAGTTAAAGATTCTTGTTTACTTTCTCGGTGAATTTTCTTTTCTTCTTTTGGTTTGACAATCTTGAAAAAAGAGATGAATTTTGGGTTGTGGTGTTAGTTTAGAGATGTTTGTTGTACGTGAATTTTTTCCTGTTAGTAAGATCGAACTATTTATGACTATCTTTAAGGTTTTACCAAGTTCTTGATCAGGTTTATTGATCTTTTTTAACTTGGACTTACTTTTCTTGGTGATGCCATTAATCAATATGGCAGAGTAGCTAAAATTCAGATGATATAAATCAATGCGATTTTCATTTGATTTTTTATAGCCTGAATTTAATGTCTATGTTCACCTATCTTATAAATTTACAATTATTCTATATTGCTCCGGCTTTTTATTTTTCTTGAAGTATCTGTATCCGATTGGTGTCCGACCCATATCTGGACATGGGTAGAGAGATATGATCCCCAAAGACGCTCCAAATTACGTCAAAATTGTAATTATTTCTACATGTTTAAACCTCTAAGATCGTTCAAGATCTATTACCAAATAAAAGAATAGTAGCAGTAAAGGAAAGACATTGAAAGTTCCTTCGATATTACTAATTTTGCATGGGACCAACGTAGCTAAGATTATTATGACTGTGAATGAGACTAAAATCACAATTATAAGTGATGTTTGGATCAGTTACGTGCCAAAGCCTTCTTACTCATCATGACAAATCACAAATGTCAAATACTTGCACGTACAATCTTATTCGAAAATTTGCATGTGATGTGATAGTAGGGAATACTCATCATAAGAATTGAGAAATATCAATCTAAAAGATCAATCCCATTTGTGCCCAACCTTTTTTTTTCCCGGTTGTGTTAATTACTTTTAACTGTTAAAAAAGGTGATATGGACATTATGATGAAAATTATTCAAGAAAAAATAATTTAAAGAATGTCTTTTAGTAAGTGTATGAATAATAATTAGTATTAATATATAGCTGGTGCATGTTTTTGCTTATAAGAGAAAGCTTGTGAAGTTGGCAAAATTCAAAAACAAATTAAAGTTGGCAGAGTTAGTCAAATTTTGGATTGCTTGAATCTAAAGAAATCCATTCACCAATTCATCTATGGTTTTGAAGTATTCCTGAAGTATAAGAAAGGTGAGAGTGAGACAGTTTGAGTGGCTCCAAAATAAACAAATTCCTAGCAATTGAAAGGTAGAAAAAGCATATTTATGAGTCAAATGGCAGAATTTCAATTCAGATTGGCTGAAGAAACAATGGGATCAGCTTTTGGCTATACCCAAATGAACCTGATAAGGGATAACATATCCAATATGAAGGTTTGAATTCAAATTGGCTTTTCCCCACATCCAAAAAAGATAGAATTAAAAGTAGTAGAAGAAAAATCTCAATTTTAGGCCATGATTCTAAACTAAAACCATGTGATGGAGGGTCCATATAGAAATGCTTCCCATGATCAGAACTGTGTGTACCATAAAACACAGAAAGGGAAGTGAAGTCCTAATCATCAAAAAATAATAATTCAAAGCAGCTGATCAAACATTTTGGCCCCTACATGCAAAGTAATAAAATTGGATCTATTAATTGGCAGCCTAGCTAAGAATTTCTGTAATTATACTAACAGATTATTGCTTTTTTTATGGGAGAAGTAGTCCCAGCATCCATTTATAGCTAAGGGCATTTAAAGTGTAGATTAGGGTTGTTAAAACTGAACTATAATTTGAAGTGGGGTTTTGCTTTGTTTTTAAAAGAACATTTTAGTGCTTTACAACATCACGACTCTGCCATTAAAGCACTTCTAAGCTTTCCTTTTTGTTTTGGAGTGGATGACCTTTGTTATTGTGATCCAGAGCTGGATTCAATTTGCTAGAAAAAGACTGGGTTTTTTTTTTTTTTTTTTTTGATCTTATCCTTTCTTAATTTTTTTTTTTTCTTTTATCATTAGGCTTAGGTTCTGGCTGAATATTCAGAAATTCCAGTTTTGAGGTGGAGAATCTAGAGGATCTTCAATGGATAAGAAAATTTTCAGAAAATTCATTCTATGTGAAATTTGATGTAACATCATATTTTTTTTTTTCATTTATAAACATAATTCTACTAACATTATCAAATTGTATTACATCACTTTCATGGAGAAAATTGGCCATGGAATTAAGATCCTCTAGATTCCAAAACTTTTAACATGACATTAATCAATAAAAAATGGTCAACCAAAATACAATTTGACAGATCAGTTAAAAATAATGTATTGGATATTTGCAGTAAATTCTTTTTGCTATATAGAGCTTTCTATTTCATGCCTGTGGGTTTTAGTTTTAGCCCTTTTTCTTTACAACTTGCCTTAAGTCGTCTGGTCAGATAGCGCTGGACCATTTTTTGTTAGCTAAGCCAAAGGGATTAGGGAGGACTGCAGGAGGGTGAAAATTGCTGGCTATTGGCTAACCCCTGAGGCTGAATTAACTGTGTGATGGGCACCAAACATTCAACCCAACTCATCGTGACAAACATCAGACACATATTATCTACAGATAACCAGCTAGAAAGATGACTCACACTTGTTAGTGATCTTAAATGAGCCAACGTACTTACTGTTTCCTTTGTCCATGTCCTGCATATATTACCCAGAAAAAGGGTGTCACTGTCTTGACTTGGGGTAACACCACACTGTTTCCCATTAATCTGGAATTGCAGTTATTAAAACAGAAAGATTTAAGTTGTGAAGTCAATCCATTTTGTGATTCAAAAAATAATATTATTGAAGATACAATAATTACCACGGGATTCTTAAGTTCTGTAAATGCTCGTTTTGCTTGTTCTACAGTAGCAAAACGCAAGAATGCAAACCCCTTGTTCTTCTTTGTTTGAGGGTTTATCATCAGCCTAACTTCAACAACTTCACCAACTTGGCTGAAGACTTTCCTAATATCGTCCTTTGTTGTATCTTTCCTGTCTACCTCAAACAAAAGAACTCTGTAAGACCCCATTTCCTGTCTACCTCTCTGAATCCTTAGTTTTCGGAGCAGTAGAGACTCGCGCTTTAGCCGCTTCATCTGAAGGAGGGCTTACAGAAGTCACAGCTCCAGAAAGTGACAATAGGAAATGTAGAAGGAGAAAATTTGTAACCAATTACAAATAGCCACATGTCAATTGGAATTTCTTTAATTAAGAAATTTTCAATTAAATTATACATTACCATGTGAAATTGATAATATCATATTATAATTAATTATTTTATAATTAATTAAATATGTACACATGGTTTGACCAATCAAATTGCAAGGATTCATGGGTTATCCAATCAAATTTCACCCATATGTCATAATTATTTTACCTCTAATTAAATTAAATTAATTAAGAGATAAATAAATATTTTATCTCTAATTTAATTAATTAATTAAGTGATAAAAATAAATATTTTATCTCTAATTTAATTAATTAATTAAGAGATAAATAAATATTTTATCTCTAATTTAATTAATTAATTAAGTGATAAAAAATAAATATTTTATCTCTAATTTAATTAATTAATTAAGTGATAAAAAATAAATATTTTGATCTCTAATTAAATTAAATTAATTAAGAGATAAATAAGAAGATATTATCTCTAATTAAATTAAATTAATTAAGAGATAAATAAGGAGGTTAAGTTCTTTTAAAACTCTCTTTCACCTGGCTAGCTACCACTATAAATAGAGACCTCCCCTTAACACAAATTCACAACTCAGAAAGCCTGAAGAGAAGAAGATTTTGAAGAGCCAAATCCTCTCAAAATTCTTAAGAAGAAATTAGAGAAATTCTAAGAACGCGGTGCTTGTTCTTGAGAATTCTCTAAGAAGCTGCTCTCCGATCTTGTTCATCAAAGGAAAGGAGATAATTTCTGTTTTTTCAAGACCAAGTCTAGAAGACCCTTGAAGCAGATCTTACCGATTCAAGATCAAGTCGTGAAGACCCTTGGATCAAAGTTTTACTAAAGAAAAGAATCAAAGGATTTCTTTCTTTAAGAATATTCAGAGATTGTAACCTCAAAGTTTGATTAATAAAATTATTATTTGACTCCAAATTTTCCTTGTCATATTTCCGACATAAAATTTGTGTGTACAAATTTTGGCACGCCCAGTGGGACAATCTCTGCCTTTCATCTCTTTTCTCCAAAACTCAAGTTATCAAGTTGCAATGGCTCCCAAGAAGAACCTTGCTAACAAACCAACTCTCAAGCCTGCTCGAGCTAATCCTGCAGTCTACCCCACTTCATCATCAAGCGTTGATATCCCTACTCATCCTTATGGCACTAGGAGGAAGACCAAAGCTCTTGCTGAATTGTATGAGCAAACTTTTCCAGTGCTCAATCAAAACCCTCTCTATGACACTTCTTCTCCAATTCAAAACTTAGAAGAAGTTTCCGCTGGACAAGTTGATTCTCCTCGAGGATCAAGTGCAAGTCGCCAGTTAACATATAAAGAACAAGATAGCTACTCCAGCAACAAGCCTATTCCTTCCTCTGCTCCAAAATCAAGTTCTGGAGTAATGGCTGTCATGACAACTGGCACCACATCATTGGAAGAACAAGTTGCACTTCTGGCAAAATCTGTTGAAATTCTTTCAGCAAGTATCAAAGAGAAGGATAACCAGATCGCTTCCATGATGGACAAGATCGTCGGTCTCACTGGAAAAAGGAACGAAGCTTCAAACCAAAATTGGCAATCAATCTTTCAAGATGATGGTGAGAACTCTGGCAAGGAAGTTGCTAAGGATTCCGAAGAAAAGATCAATGAACTCGTCACTACCAGTCAGCTCAAGGATCTTATCAAGGAGGCTATCAAAGATCAAGTTGAAAGCATCACTCAACCTTCATATACATATGCAAAACCATATTCTCAAAGGATCGATCGTCTGAGGATGCCTGGGAACTATCAACCCCCAAAATTTCAGCAGTTCGATGGAAAAGGAAATCCACGCCAACATGTTGCACATTTCGTGGAAACTTGCAATAATGCTGGTACCTATGGGGATCTCATGGTAAAGCAGTTCGTCCGCTCCCTAAAAAGCAACGCCTTTGATTGGTATACTGACCTTGAGCCTGGGACGATTGACAGCTGGGAACAGCTTGAGCGTGAATTCCTTAATCGATTCTACAGCACTCGTCGCTTAGTCAGCATGATCGAACTCACAAGCTCACGTCAATGGAAGGATGAGCCAGTCATTGATTACATACACAGATGGAGAAATCTGAGCCTTAACTGCAAAGAAAGACTGTCTGAGTCTTCGGCTCTTGACATGTGCATCCAAGGCATGAATTGGGGCTTGCGTTACATTCTTCAAGGCATTAAGCCTAAGACCTTTGAAGAATTAGCCACTCGTGCTCATGATATGGAGTTGAGTATGACAACTGCTGGAAATCAAGAACCTCCGGTGCAAGAGCCAAAGAAAGGAAAGGAAAAACAAGATACTCGCAAAGGGGGCAAAACTTTTATCAACAAGGGAGAAAGCAAACAGTCCATGGCAGTGACTACCAAGCCTCTTAAGATATCTCCCAAGTCAAAAGAATCTCAAGAGATGAAATCTTCTCCTTTCCAAGACAAAGGTAAAGGCAAGATCACCTTGAAGGAGAGGCAAGAAAAGAAGTATCCTTTTCCTGATTCTGATGTTTCAAGCATTCTTGAAGAACTTTTAAAGACTAAGCTGATTCAGTTGCCAGAAATGAAGCGACCTGAAGAAGCTGATAAAGTAGAAGATCCCAATTATTGCAGGTACCATCGCTTGATTAGCCATCCTCTGGAGAAGTGCTTTATTTTGAAGGATAAAATCATGCGACTCTATAAAGAAGGAAAAATCGAGTTTGAAGAAGAAACGATGTCGTCAAATTTGGCATCAGTCAATATGGTTTCTCAATCCAATTTGCTGGATAGAACCATAAAATTTGGCTCTTTTGATCCTATCATACTGGCTCCAAGTACAAGTACGATGGAGGGTCTTCAGGAAAGTGGGGGCAACTATTTGCTTCAAAGACAAAATCAAGATTACGATGGTTGGACTCTAGTCACACGCCGAAGAAGCAAAAGGAAGAATCTTCCAAAAGTTGTGAAAGTGCCTACAAGAGCTAAGATGATCAAACGACCATCTGAATTTCCAAAGCCCAATGTGCCTCAAGAAGCAAAAATGCCATCTCGGGGTAAAAATTCAGTAGGGAGGAAGTCAAGGAGGCAAATCACTTTAAACGAATTCATGCCGATTCAGCTTAGAAATGAAGATTTGGTTTTCATGACTTGTTACCATAACGGTGGCAATGAAGATAATGAAAACAACACAGACTCAGTAGCATTTGAAGTTGATGAGCATTCTTGTGCTACGAAAATTAACTTTTCTGATGAGGATCTGTTGTTAGGGTCAACCCCTCATAATCGGCCGTTGTTCGTCGTAGGATATACTCGGGAACAGAAGATCAATAGAATCTTGATCGATGATGGTTCTGCTGTCAACATACTCCCGTTGATGATAATGAAAGAATTGGGAGTTCCTTTGGATGAATTGATGCAAAGCCGCTTGATGATCCAAGGATTCAACCAAGGGGGACAAAGAGCTCTTGGAAAACTTAGACTTCAACTTTTCATTGGAGATATGGAGTCAAGTCCACTTTTCCATGTAATGATGCCAAAACGACGTACAACATGTTGTTAGGACGACCATGGATACATCAAAATGGTGTAGTCTCCTCAACTCTGCACCAATGTCTCAAGTATTGCAGAAACGGTCAAGTCAAGACGATCCTTGCAGACGCTAAGCCATTTACTATAGCAGAAGCACATTTCGCAGACGCAAAGTTTTATCTCAAAGATACATTTATTGAAGAAGTAATGTCCAACCCGATGCAAGAATTAAAGCAAAAGGGAAAGAATTTGGCTTCTTCCACAATTGGAGAAGATGAAATTGCTCAAGGTTTAAAAGATCTGACTCTTCCCCTCACTAACTTGGAAGAATCAAGAGGCCTTATACCTCCACTGCAAGGATTTGTTAGGCCAGTAGAAGAACCTCTTTGTGAACATCAAGATCTTCCTACTCATCGAGCTAAAGATTTTGATCCTAACGCTTATAGGTTGCTTGTCAAAGCTGGGTATAAACAAGAAGATGTTGCAAAATTGGCTCACGAGACAAAAGAGCCTAGCAAAGAAAAACCGCAAAGTTCATTCAAGATCCGACAGGTCTGGCAAAAGAAGATCGATCACATTGGAACTTCTAGAGAGGGGCTTGGATATTCTCCATTAAAATTGAAGATTCATAAACAAACTTCGAGATACATAAATGTGGAGGAGGTTCCCGAGGAGCCAGAAGATGCAGTGAAGTCACCAGGACTTTCAGTATTTGATCGCTTGGGAGCACGCTCAACACGATGTTCAGTGTTTGATCGTTTGAGCATTCAATCATCACGAAGGTCAGTTTTTGAACGAATGGGAGAAAAATGCAGTAAAGTTTTTGTAAGTAAACCAATTTTCATTCAGTCAAGGCTTGGAAGTCTGTACTCTGAAGAAGTTAACTGTGGCCGAAAAAGAAAGTCTTCCACTTTAAAGGAATCAAGAGATTTTCACAGCAAAATTCCTTCTCGAATGAAAAGGCAAAGCGAATGGAAGGTAACTACTGGTGAAGTTTTAAAGGCTAGAAAGCACACAGTGGTTATAACCAAATCAGTCTCATCCTCAGAGGAAGAGGAACTTGAAGAAACAGAAATCTTTACTTCTAACCATGTATCTGTAAAGGAAACTGGTGAAAAATCTCAAGAGGAAGAAGCCCAAGAAGCCCCTTCATCTTTTGAAGAAGGAAATCAAGCTACTATTGATAAGCTAAAAGAGGTTAACATCAGTACTAGTGAAGATCCACGACCGGTCTTCATTAATGCTTGCTTACCACCAGAAGAAGAAAAAGCCTATCTTGATCTTTTGATAGAGTATCGAGATATCTTTGCTTGGACTTACAAAGAAATGCCGGGACTCGATCCAAAAGTAGCTATGCATCATCTGGCTGTCAAGAAAAGTGTCCGACCTATCAAACAAGCTCAACGACGTTTCCATCCTGACTTGATCCCCCAAATTGAAGCTGAGGTCAATAAGCTCATCAAAGCTGGCTTTATTAGAGAAGTCAAGTATCCCACTTGGATCTCAAACATTGTTCCAGTGAGAAAGAAAAATGGTCAACTTCGAGTTTGTGTAGATTTTCGAGATTTGAACAATGCTTGTCCAAAAGACGACTTTCCTCTCCCTATAACAGAAATAATGGTTGATGCTACAACTAGCCATGAAGCTTTGTCATTTATGGATGGATCGTCTGGCTATAATCAAATTCGCATGGCTCCAAGAGATGAAGAACTTACTGCATTTCGAACTCCAAAAGGAATATACTGTTACAAAGTTATGCCGTTTGGATTAAAGAATGCAGGCGCTACTTATCAAAGAGCAATGCAAAAGATCTTTGATGATATGCTTCACAAAAATGTCGAATGTTATGTTGATGACTTTGTAGACACCTAATTTTGTCCGGATCACTAAACAGGTATGTTTTCTTCCCATATTGATGTTTCCGAGTATAAAAAGACTGTTTTCATCCTGCAGATGGTACTCCGAGACTTAGTTTAAGAGGGCGAGCACAAAAAGACAAACTTGAAAAAAAGTCAACCCCGAAAAAGTCAACCCCGAAAAAGTCAACCCCAAAAAGTCAACTTCTGAAAAAGTCAACCCACTTTCAAAATCAAGATTTTAAGTTCAATTGAAAAATGGTGAAAGAATTTTGATAATCCGAGGTCTACATTGAAAGATATGGAGTTCGGAAGTTGGGATTTGGAGATTCAGTAGAAAAGAAACCCTAATCCAAGAAATTTGGGGAAAAGTGCTTAAACGATCAAACTGGTCGAAATTGAAGGTTCCAAATGAAATATAAGCACTGACTACGGGTAATGGAGAAGTCACTTGCAAGAAAAACCGAAAGAAAAGTCAATCCGGGAGAAAACCGAGAATTAGGGTTTTTAGTGGATTTCGGTGAAATCGGGAAGAATCACAGAAATGGCCCGACTTGGTAAGACCAAAGCCCCCAATGGATGAAGAATGGTTAAAAAGGATGGCCCAAGGCTCAGATTGAAGAAAATCTGAAAATCGGATTTGTTTTGAGCAAAACCGGGTTTCGGAGGTAAAAGGGCAAAATTGGAAAAATTTGGGAAAAATAGAAAATGGACTCCGAAAATTCTGAAAAATTTGTAAATCTCATTCTTAAATCATTTGAAAGAGATTGGTAAAAGAAAATCTTGATTCGGAGTTCGTTTGCAAAATGGCCAAATCCCGGGTTTCTTATGCAGTAATTCAAAAAGGAAAATCCCGGAAAAATAGCAAATGGACTCCAAAAATTCTGAAATTTTGAAAATATCATTTTTAAATTATTTGGAAGAGATTGGCGAAAGAAAATCTTGATTCCGAGTTCGTTTGCAAAATGGCCAAATCCCGGGCCTCCTATGCAGTAATTCAAGCCGATAAATCCCGAAAAAATACCAAATGAGCTCCAAAAATCATGAAAACTTCCAGATCACACTTTTTAATTATTTTGAAGAGATTGGTGAAGAAAAATCTTGATTTGGAGCTCGTTTAAAAAATGGTAAAAAGTAGGGGCATAAAAGGATATTTTGGGAAGAAAAAATCCAAATAAATAGCAAACGGACTCGGAAAATTTTGAAAACTTCCAGAACTCAATATTTTATTATTTTGGAAGTATTAAAAAAAGAAAAATTGAATTTGGAGTCCGTTTGATATTTATTTGCATCCGGGGGGGGCAAAATGGTCATTTCACCCAAGCAACCGAAAAGGGCTTCTTTGGGCCTTTCAAAAATCAGAGCTGGGCTGGAAAAGAGAAGTGCTGGCCTGCCCAAGCCCAAAGGAAGGAGGAAGCTTAGGATTTTTTCAATCAAGTGATTAAAAATCAAGAGTTAAGTTAGAGATTTTCATTTTTGAGCCTAAGTCCCAATCCCACATCCCTTTGTAATGTCAAGCCAAGGAGGTGCTCACCTTATAAATAAGGAGTCTTGGCCTTTGGTTGAGACCACCCACTACCCCTTGTGAGATAGTCTATACACTTGTATTAGGATTATCCGGGTGGTGAGTCATAGTGTTTTACTCTGAGGGTTCGTAGCTTAATCCGTTCAAAAGCTACTCTGAGGGTTTGTAGCTTAATCCGTTCAAAAGCTACTCTGAGGGTTTGTAGCTTAATCCGTTCAAAAGCTACTCTGAGGGTTCGTAGCTTAATCCGTTCAAAAGCTACTCTGAGGGTTCGTAGCTTAATCCGTTCAAAAGCTACTCTGAGGGTTCGTAGCTTAATCCGTTCAAAAGCTACTCTGAGGGTTCGTAGCTTAATCCGTTCAAAAGCTACTCTGAGGGTTCGTAGCTTAATCCGTTCAAAAGCTACTCTGAGGGTTCGTAGCTTAATCCGTTCAAAAGCTACTCTGAGGGTTTATAGCTTAATCCGTTCAAAAGCTACTTGGTGAGTTTTCATTTTAAAATAATGTTTCTTGTTCTTCCTTCATTTCCTTTCTTAAGTATATTTTTTTTTACATTTTGTTTTTATAATAAACTCACCATGGCCAAATGGCCTACATTATTTATTTTAATTTGTTGTTTTTGATTCATTTTACCATATTGTTTATGCTATTTTCTTTATTTTTGATGTTTTAAATATTATGTTATTTCATGTTCTTAAGTTATATTTAATTTGGTTGCTTTATTTGTTGCCATTTATGTCTTAGATATCATGTTTTTGCATTTTTAATTTTCTGTTTTCATGTTGTTTAAATTTGAGCATGTTTTAGAGTTAGCATATTAAGTGTTTGTGAAAATGCTTATGTGATTCTTTGCATGATTCTTGTTTTATATCTTAGTGAGCATGTTTTAGATTTGGTATATTAGGTGTTTGTGAAAATGCTTGTGTGATTTTTGTGTTATGACTTAGTTTTTCATACTAACATACCAAGTGTTTGTGAAAATGCCATGCTTGTTGGAGCTTGAGGCCATTTGGCTACTCCATGTGTTTTGCATTGTGTGTTGTATTTTTGTCATGCTAGTTGTTAGGTTTTTGCATTTGCATGATATTTGGTTGGATTTTTGAATTAAGCATGCCTTGTGTTTGTGAAAATGCCATGCATATCTTAGGTCTAGGTTGCATTTATTGCCATGCAAGTTCATGTTAGGTCTAGGCCATATTATTTATGTCATGCATTTTCCTTATATTTAGTTTTAAATCCATGCATTTCATGCATTATGTTTGCTGCATTATTTCATGCATTTCATGTTCATGCCACTTGAATAATGACTTGAGCCAATTAATGGTTCAAAGTCATACTCTCTTGAGCACACTTGTGGAAAATTAAGTTTGTCAAATTGATTATTCTACCTTTGTGATTTTTTTTACTTAGCCAATTTTTATCTAACTTTCAAAAAGTCCTAGCTACTGCTTTCAAGTCATTTTATGAGTTTCAAATATTTTTATTTTTATTTTTAAATGATTTTATCAAAGACAAAAAAAAATGTGTTGGCAAAGCAGTTTTTTTTTCACCCAAAACTCGTACATCTCCGATTTTTCTGGGAATTCATTTTTGATCAGAAAATTAAGCAAATTTTTTCTCATGTAGTTTTATATGTCCTGAGTCTCCAGTATTTTTTTTAGAAATTTTGGAATTTTTATAAATAGGGTAAAAAATCGTGGATTAAAACTGGACAGTGGAGTCAGGATTGAATTTAAAGAAAAACAAAGCAGTTTTTTTCTCCTCCAAAAACTCGTACATCTCTGATTTTTCTGGGAATTCATCTTTGATCAAAAAATTAAGCCGATTTTTTCTCGTGTAGTTTTAAATGTCGTGAGTCTCCAGTATTTTTTTCAGAATTTTTGGAATTTTTTAAAATAGGGTAAAAAATCGTGGATTAAAACTGGACAGTGGAGTCAGAATTGAATTTAAAGAAAAACAAAGCAGTTTTTTCTCCTCCAAAAACTCGTACATCTCTGATTTTTCTGGGAATTCATCTTTGATTCGAAAATTAAGCCGATTTTTTTTCGTGTAGTTTTACATGTTCTGAGTTTCCAGTATTTTTTTTAGAATTTTTGGAATTTTTAAAAATAGGATAAAAATTCGTGGATTAAAACTTGACAGTGGAGTCAGAATTGAATTTAAAAAAAAAACAATTTTCTGTTTTGGTTAATTTACTTAGAGTGGGCTGATTAGAAGGGTTAGCTACTGACTTAGGGTAATTTCTAAGCCTTTTCAAACTCTAAAAATGGTTTTTCAAGTCCCGGGTTAAGGGTAGTCAAGTCCGGATTTTTTAAACTTAGGAAATTAGAGCCATTTTAAAGAAATTAGCCCAGTTTTTATTTTTAATTCAAGCTTTTCAAAATTGTTTTCAAACAATCACAAAGTATTTTGGTTTTAGAATATTTAATTTGACATATTTTCCTAAGGTAGCCGGATATCTTTTTAGATATACGGATTTCCTTAATTAAAGGAAAAAAATACATTTCATGCATTGCATTTTTATATTCATGCATTTTATATAATATGTGATTCTTGCTATAATAGTTTCTATGATATTGTTGTTATTTTGATTTATATTTTTTGATGTTACATGGTTTATTATATGGTTTCGAATATTTCATGATATCCTATGCTTTTATTTAGTTATCTTTATTTAGCATATACGTATTCATTTATTTTAAATGTTTTCAAAAGATAATGGTTTTCAATAAAAATAAAGATATTCCCGAGTTAAAATAATTCATGAGTTCTCTACCGGGTTTGCTGGAGGGAATATCATCAATTATCATTAATAAAGGAATATCTTTCTTTCAAAAAAGAGAATGATTCGGAAAGTTTTCCAAAACTAATAAAAATTTCTATATTTTGCCACGTTTGTTGGGGAATATAGGAAAATTTTGAATTTATAAATTCTGGATCATTTTCAATAAAAAAAATGAAATTATTTTTCTTTAAATTGGGAATTAACTTGAAATACTAAATTTAAAACCAACTTTTTACCGAGACTTGAGATAACACACGATTAATAAGGTACCGATTTATACGGGCGTTGTGGGGGTGCTAATCCTTCCCCACACGTAACCGACTCCCGAACCCGCTTTTTGATTTCTCTGGTTTAAAACGCAGACTTGAAATTGGTTTTTAAAATGTTTTAATTAATTTTTAAAATATTTTATAAAACCGGTTTTAATAGGTGGCCGATCACACCTAGCTAAAAAAGATTGGTGGCGACTCCATGTCTTTTTTAAGGTCATTTTCAAAACCTTCATTTTTCTAGAGGAATTAAGTCGACTTTTCCTCGATTTTTTTTAATGTCACGCCTAACGAATAATAAAGTCTTGCGATGAGACTCGTCGTTATTTTTTTTTTTAGGTTGCGACAGCTTGGCGACTCCGCTGGGGACTTATTAGAGAGTCAGGCCTAGAATTGGTCGTGTGTTATCAAAGTCTCGGTTTTGTTGGTTTAATTGGTATTTAATTTTAATTCCCACATTTTTTAAGGAGAATTTTGAAAATAATAAAATGTTTTAAATATGTTCATTCTCATGTGCATGCATTTTATTTTTGTTCTCTAGTTACTTAAGGTTGTATATTATAATTGCTTGTCGATTAATGCGTTACACTATTCTTGAATGTTTTAATTGCTAGGGCATTTAGAATAAGGTTTGTAGAATAGGTAGTGAAAGGTTTGTTATTCCTCCACACACACTACACGTGCATTTGCATAACATGAATCCTCTACCCGGGTTCCGTCCTTTTAAGTGGGAGTAAAGTAACTACGCCTTCGTGATGATCCTCCGTATGGGCTAGTGAAACACTTTCGGAGTATAAAGTACCTATTGCCTTCGTGATAATCCTCCGTACGGGCATAGGAAAATATACTCTAACGGATTGAACCCGCTTTTATCGGGGTGCCTTACTAGCCTTCACCAGCGACAGTGAGGAACAATTCGGGGCCTTAGAACCGATTCACCCTCATATAGTGAACCTAGGCGAAGCCATCCCGAATTTCCGTTAGATATACCAAAAATAGGAACACATGGAGGGACATTTCTAAACTTTTTGTTACCTGTTTTACACTCCGAATAAGTGTGGTAGATCGGGCAACGATGTACGTACATCGCCCGTAATAAATGTGATACTCTGCCTCGAAGGCATCGTGATGCCTAAATAAGCAGATATTGCTGGGGCAGATGTTCATTAGCTGTTTTTTTTATAAAAAAAAAAAAAATCTTTTTTAAGCATTTTGCATGTTGCACATTTCATACATGTGTGAATAGAGCATGTACATTTTTGGTTGTGTTATTGATCTCATTCTTTGCAATAAACAGTTGGTAATTTCATTTGATGATTTCATAAAACAGGTAGTGTCACATGAACATTTGCATATGGTACCATAGTGGGATCCACCCTGAAATTCTTTTGAAAATAATGTGATTGGTTTTTCATAAATAAAAAAAAAACACAAAAAAAGCATGTTAAAAAAAATCATAAATTAGGAGGCAAATCTTGCATAATGAGATTTTTGAATAATCAAGATTTAGGTCCTACCAATTTCGTGTAATCATTGGTTAATTTATTTGTGTCATTTTGACATCGTGTTACAGTCATAACATGCATGATTATTCATTGTAGAATACATTTGTGATATACATGGTCATTCTTTGTACCTACCTTTGTATTAATTCATTTATTCTTAGCATGTATCATTTTGACATCATAGCATGCATGGTCATTCATTGTAGGACACGTTTATAACATGCATAGTCATTATCTGTATATACCTGGCATTAGATTGCATTCATAGCATACATATCATCATAATTTCTCTGTATATGTTCATGCATTAACCATCAGTTTGTTCATGCACATAGGAATAGAGCATGTACATTCATAATCTTAATCTCATGACATTTTCATTTGCATGAAAGGGGTTCGAGATATGAGGAATGAATCGGAGGAACGATTGGGTGCTTTGGAACGCAATCAAGATGAATATGGACATGAAATACGAGAGGTGAAGGAACAACTTGCCAAATTGCTGAAAATGGTTGAGGATATGGGTAACAGTAAAGGTGAACTTTCTCAGGGCTTCGCATCATCTTCGGATCAACCAAAACCATTAGGTCCAGAACATACAATCCTTGCTGGATCCTGCACTTGTCAATGCCACAAAGGTTGCAATCCTGATGAAATTGTGGACAAAATCATGAAAATAATTAAACATGAAAGCCTGATACCAAAGACAGAAACCTCGAATCCAGTACCATACCTGCAAACTGTTCTAGGTCCAAACCAGTATCCCCACCCTACTATGGTCCAATCGTCCATTGGGACGACCACTACGGGATTCCTGAATCCCACTCCATCGTTACAAACTACCAGTTCATACTATTTCCCTCATCAATCACCTTATCCAGTACCTGGGATAGGAACCTCGAGCTATGTACAACCTCCAAAGGCCCCGTGTCCAAATCCATACCCTTGCCATGCTGTTCCGCCACATCCCCATGTAAACACTCCGGTTCGAACCTTAGTGCCACCACCAAGTGCCCCAACTCCTAGGCCATGTGTGACTAAGAAACGATCCCAGAATAAGACCCAAATGCATTTTGATCCCATTCCAATCAGCTACCAAGAGCTCCTCCCTATACTGATCCAAAATCACATGGTTGCCTGTGTCCCATTGAAACCCCTGTTACCACCATATCCAATGTGGTATAATCCAAATGAAAGATGTGATTATCACTGTGGAATTGTTGGCCATAGCATCGAAGATTGTATAGCAGTCAAAAGGAAAGTGCAAGCTCTCATAGATGCCAAGTGGTTGGATCCAACGACACTGATTGATAAAGGACTGGGAAAACGCCATTAGGATTGGGAGATTTACAGCATTGAGGTGGAAAGACTTTGGTCTTATATGATGTAATAGGATTTCACTTTTTCAGTAGCCGGCTCTTATAGCCTTAGGATGCTAGGAAGAATAAAGTGCTTGTAAAAACAGTTTTAACTACTACTCAAATTTTGTAAAACATGGTTTATACCATTGTGAACATTGATATGGGAATGAATTGAGTATGCTTCAAATTTATAAGATGTTGATGATTAAGTTCCTCCGATTCTTATTTCCTCCGTGATATCTTCCCCTTTGCATTTTGCATCCCATCAATTATTTGTCAGGTTGCATTCATGCATTCATAATCAGCATGATTTTTCTGTATATATCCATGCATTAATTTGCTTATTACATACATCATGATTAGCATTAGGTCACATTCATGACACACATGGTTAGCATGATTGACACCGTGTTGCATTCATAGGATATATGATCATTCATTGGGAAACATGCTAAAATGCACATGATCAGTCATTGCATATATCCATGTGTTGATTTGTTTATTCTTTGTTTGCAACATGTTGGCATTGTGATTGCATTTATCACATATATGGTCAGCATGTTTCCATTGTACATATCCATACATCATATTGTTTAGGCTTCACATGCATGAAATTGCATTCATGGCTCATTCATCATGACATACATTTGGGGGAAATAAAATAGAAGTTGGCTTGGCTTTAGGAGTCTTTGAAAGAATTTCCATTTCAAATCAGAAGAAGTACTGAGTACAATTTTAATACAGGCCGGTGCTATGGAGGATGAACAAGTTGCCCGAATGGAAAAAATGGAAAGGGAACAGAGAGAATTGCGAGAACAGCTAGCAAAATCTCAAGCAGAATCTAAGGATCAGATGACTAAACTGATGGAGCTAATGTCTGCTGTAATGAAGGGAAAAGGATACATCGAAAACTTTGTCGCCGGAGAAGGGTTAGAGGTACAAAAGGGCCAAGATGAGGTAGCAATAAGTGATGCCCAGAACACTGTTAACCCCGTCAATGTCCTAAAATCAGATGATCCGGCTGAACAGGCAAAGTTGAAAAGGGTTGCAGTAAATGAGGTTGAGTTGGCAGATTCCCAAGGGAAATATCAGTTGTTAGATGAAAGGCTCCGGGCAATAGAAAGAAAAGATGTATTCGGGAGTGTGGAGGCGAAAGAACGATGCTTGGTCCTCGATTTAGTCATTCCTCCTAAGTTCAAGATCCCTGACTTTGTGAAATATGACGGGACGACCGATCCATCAGCCCACATCACTATGTTCTGCCGAAAGATGACAAGTCAGATAGATAATGATAAGCTTTTGATTCACTGCTTTCAGGATAGCCTCAGCGGGTCCGCAATTAGGTGGTATAGTCAGTTGAGCAAGGATCAGATTCGCTCTTGGAATGATTTGGCTGGGGCTTTTCTAAACCAGTACAAGCATATGACCGACAAGACACTTGATCGTCTCACTTTGCAAAATATGGAGAAAAAAGCTACTGAGAGCTTCAAAGAATATGCACAACGGTGGATGAGCCTGGCTGCCCAAATACAACCGCCCTTGACACAAAAGGAAATCACTATCCTTTTTGTGAATACACTGCACGCCCCGTACTATGACAGACTTGTCGGCAATGCTTCGAATAATTTTGCGGACATGGTAATTTCAGGGGAGATGATTGAGAATGCTATCAAGAATGGGAAACTTGAAAGAGAAGGAACATCCAATACCGAGAGAAATAAGGCACCAAGAAAGAAAGAGGAAGATGTCCAAACTATGGAAGATTTCATCCCATATTCCCAATTTCCCTCATACCAATCATGTTACCCTACTGAGGTATCTCCAAGCCTTTATCCTTACCTACCTACCCAAACACCTAATCCTATACCAGCCCTTGCAACAAGGCCTACTTCTAGAAAACGACCGCGAGAAAATCAAGAAAGAATTCCAATCCCCATCCCTGACTTACTGCCATTACTAATAAAGAATCAGTACCTTACCCCGGTACCTTTGAAAATAGCTCCGAATCCATCAGCAAGGAGTTATGACCCTGACAGCAAGTGTGATTATCACCTAGGGGTAGTTGGGCATTCAACTGAAAAATGCAGACAACTGAAGGAAAGGATTGAAAGTCTTATCCGTAATGGTATTTTGACACCGGAGCTTATCAATCAATGGAAGGCCGTTTAGCCCTAAATCAGTTTCTTTCAGGGTTTTAGGGGGAGAATTACTACCTTTGAAGGATGTCAATAGGAGCATTTTTGACGCATGTAGTTTTATACACTGTGATGATGAAAGCACTTGTCTCATGTTAACATCTACATGAATTAAATGAATTTTAAATGCTTTGTGTTTGTTGTGTTTTAAATAAACGTGAATTTACAAAAACAAGCATTAAGGAAGTTTTAATAATGGATAGTCTTGAGAAGATTGATGATCATTGTTAGAAATGACTCAATACCTTCAGCCCTCTCTTTTAGGCTTTCCTAAGCCTAAATCTTTTGAACCAAGACCACTTGAAAGACCTAATGCTTCAAGGAATATGAATGATTTGACTTCATAAAACCATTGTCATCACAGAATAAGCAAAGACGTAGATCTTAGTCTAGGCTATGAACAAAGGAACGAACTTTTTCAAATTTTTCGAATTCTTTGAAATTCAAACAAATGAGACATTCTTTCAAGAGTCTAGATTTTGATAATTTGGTGTGTGTCAAGATTGTGCTAAAACCATTTATGACCTTTTCCAATAACCACAAAACACTAATTGCCTAGACATCACTTCATGATTGACACCCTGGGGCACAATGATTAAACTAGATTATCCCCTCTCCTAGAGAAAACCTGTTTTTGGGTCATATTTTCCTTGTCTCTTCAAAGAACTCAGATTGGAAACTCAGCCTTTTCAAAACAGACCTAGACTTGCAATGTTCCTCGTTGATACAAATTCGCATGGTTAATCAAATTGGGGCATCATATGTGGAAATGATGGATACATAATGAAGAAGGATGGGCTAATGCATGAATCATTGGGGGCATGCGACGAAAAAAAAAAAACAAAAAAAACAAAAAAAATTTGTGATATCATGCATATGAGAATTCGGATGATTCCAAAGTGCAAAATGAAATTCTGAATATCTATTTTCCCTGGGGATTGCTTTTCAATGTGAATATTTGTGCTTGACATGAGAAATGGCCATCTTTCATATCCTCTTCACACAAAAAGAAATTATCCATAGTCACCCCTTTTGAGCCAAAAGAATTCTTTCTTCTTTGAACCCTGATCAAGGATTACCCTCTACACTGGGGGACAAATGCGAGGAAAGATCTTTTCAAAGATCATTGAGAAATGAGTGATAGCTCAAGGACAGACACAAAGCAAATGGAGCCCCGAATAAATACGGGCTCACTCTTTCAAAGAAAAAGAAGAGAAAAAGATGGTGAAATGAAAGCCAAGAAAAACAAAAGAAAAAACACAATGAAAAAAAATGTGTGGAAGACATGGCAAATTGAAAGCCAAAAGCAAGGAAGAAAAAGAGCAAAGTCAAAAGGAAAGAAATGTCCAAGAAGGAACAAATGCCTCAAAGAGAATCCTCCTAAAAAAAAATAGATCCTTGATCTGATTACCTTCAAACACATATTTTGGGCCTATTTATCCTTTCCTTCTGAACCCTAAGCCATGGCCTACGTTACGTGCTTTAAAAGTCCATTTTGATCAAGCATGAATATTTAATTTGAAAGGTTTTTCCTCAGATTTTATCGAATTATCATTTCACTAAGGAAGAATTTATTATTCTCAAGTGTATGGTAGAACAAGTAAAAAAAAAAAAAAGGGACTCTAGGGCGAAAACCCAAAAATGGGCGGTCTAGAGTAAATTTGGAAATTTTCGATGCCGTCTATGATAGTGCCGATACCCCAAAAGAAAAGATCTTATTAAAGGAGTGGTCATCGAGGAACATCTAGGAATTCTTGAACCCCCCAAATTGTCAGCTCTCATTCGGAGGATTGTCTTCAAAAACTGAAACTTTGTTCCCAAGATTAAACTTTCCGGTTTAAACATCCCAGCCAATCTTGATGCTTGACAAAATGCCTTGATATGGAAACTAAAAGAATGTTGAATTTGTTTGGTTCTCAATGAATTCATGATTTATAAAACCTGTTCCATTTGTGAGCCTAGAAGGGATATACATTTTTGTCATGAAGTTTTCCTGGAAAAGCCAGAATCTTGTTATACCAAGCCTTGCCAATCCAGTTGAAAAAACCCAGATTAATACTTAGAGAATTTTCTAACAGTGATCATCAGTCATCAAAAGATTTGTACATCATACATTGTGGAGTTAAAAATTTTGGCTTAGAAGTTTTCCTTAAATAAGCAAAATTGTTTTTCAAAAAGAGAAAATAAAAATATTTTTGAAATACCCATTTTTGATGTTGACATGAGACAAGGGTTTTTCTAACTCAAAGGTGTAGAACTGACAGAATAGGTCCTGACTTCCAGATATGAGAAGAAGAAATCGAACCCAGTGCAGATCTCTGTTGATGAAAGTTTGAAAACTGTTGGGGCAAAGAGAATAGCCGAAATGAATTGAAGATATACTCTGATTTGAAGAGGAAAAATGAATTTGAAAGGCTAAGCCAAAGCCTAAAAAAAAAAAAAAAAAACAGCCGGGGGCACTTGCATCACTCATGAGCACTCATCTCTTTATCGAGCTTTTGCATCTGCACAGTGTCGGCAAGCATTTGCATCATTCATGGGTATTTGCATTGGCATTATTCCATAAGCATCTGTATTTTACCTTTACATTTACATTCTTCATGGAATTCGTATTTGTGTCATCTCAAGCAATTGCATCATTTCTAGAATCATTGCATTTTCATTACTGTGTGGTAATTGTAGTTACACCATTCATAAACCAGTTACATGAACACAATTAGTAGGGGCATCTGCATCATGAAACATGGGCATCAATCCAAGTCATTTACATTTGCATTAAAGACATTTGCACCAGTTTAAGTCATTTCGTGTCTTATTCAACACCTGCATCTGCATCAAAAAGCATTCGCATCTTCTCAAAATCGTTAGGGTAATTTTCAACAATTCTTCAAAGAACATTTTTAAGACCTCCGGGCATAATTTTTCAAATCACAGGTAAGACCTCCGGGCAATATCTTTAAGACCTCCGGGCAACATCTTTAAGACCTCCGGGCATAACTTTTTTCAGGGGTAAGGCCTCCGGGCACTATTCTTAAGACCTCCGGGCATCATTTTTAAAGTCGCATACAGCGTATTTTTTCCAAATTATGGGTAAGGCCTCCGGGCACCATTCTTAAGACCTCCGGGCATCATTTTTAAAGTCGCATACAGCGCATTTCTTCCAAATCACGGGTAAGGCCTCCGGGCACCATTCTTAAGACCTCCGGGCATCATTTTTAAAGTCGCATACAGCGCATTTCTTCCAAATTATGGGTAAGGCCTTCGGGCACCATTCTTAAGACCTCCGGGCATCATTTTTAAAGTCGCATACAGCGCATTTCTTCCAAATCACGGGTAAGGCCTCCGGGCCCCATTCTTAAGACCTCCGGGCATCATTTTAAAGTCGCATACAGCGCATTTTTTTCAAATCACGGGTAAGGCCTCCGGGCACCATTCTTAAGACCTCCGGGCATCATTTTTAAAGTCGCATACAGCGCATTTCTTCCAAATTATGGGTAAGGCCTCCGGGCACCATTCTTAAGACCTCCGGGCATCATTTTTAAAGTCGCATACAACGCATTTCTTCCAAATTATGGGTAAGGTCTCCGGGCACCATTCTTAAGACCTCCGGGCATCATTTTTAAAGTCGCATACAACGCATTTCTTCCAAATTATGGGTAAGGCCTCCGGGCACCATTCTTAAGACCTCCGGGCATCATTTTTAAAGTCGCATACAGCGCATTTCTTCCAAATTATGGGTAAGGCCTCCGGGCACCATTCTTAAGACCTCCGGGCATCATTTTTAAAGTCGCATACAGCGCATTTCTTCCAAATCACGGGTAAGGCCTCCGGACACCATTCTTAAGACCTCCGGGCATCATTTTTAAAGTCGCATACAGCGCATTTTTTTCAAATCACAGGTAAGGCCTCCGGGCACCATTCTTAAGACCTCCGGGCATCATTTATAAAGTCGCATACAGCGCATAATTTTTCAAATCACAGGTAAGACCTCCGGATAACATCTTTAAGACCTCCGGGCATAACTTTTTTTTTTCAGGGGTAAGGCCTATGGGCACCATTTTTAAGACCTCCGGGCTTAATTTTTTTCAAATCACAAGTAAGACCTTCGGGCAACATCTTTAAGACCTCCGGGCATAACTTTTTTCAGGGGTAAGACCTCCGGGCACCATTTTAAGACCTTCGGGCACCAATTTTAAAGCCCTTCGAGCATAAATTTTTCTTTTGAAAATCGAATTCGTTTCCTTAAGACGAATCGAGCCTTGTTTAGGCAGGGAATTCAATTTAAGGACAAAACCTTCAATTTATTGTTTAAAAAAAATAATAAAAAAAATGAAAAAAGAGAAAATAGAAAAAAGGAAAAAAGAAAAAAAGAAGAAAAAGAAGAAAAAGAAGAAAAAAGAAGAAAAAAATGAAAAATAGAAAATGAAAAAATGAAAATGAAAAAGAAACCCCTTTCCCTTTCCTTCACATGTGATGTCACTGACCGTACAAAATTAGTGTCGGTTTATCTTTGCCTGATTCCTGATTCTCAGCAATAGCCAAAGAGGGGCAGCTGTAGACACCTAATTTTGTCCGGATCACTAAACAGGTATGTTTTCTTCCCATATTGATGTTTCCGAGTATAAAAAGACTGTTTTCATCCTGCAGATGGTACTCCGAGACTTAGTTTAAGAGGGCGAGCACAAAAAGACAAACTTGAAAAAAAGTCAACCCCGAAAAAGTCAACCCCGAAAAAGTCAACCCCAAAAAGTCAACTTCTGAAAAAGTCAACCCACTTTCAAAATCAAGATTTTAAGTTCAATTGAAAAATGGTGAAAGAATTTTGATAATCCGAGGTCTACATTGAAAGATATGGAGTTCGGAAGTTGGGATTTGGAGATTCAGTAGAAAAGAAACCCTAATCCAAGAAATTTGGGGAAAAGTGCTTAAACGATCAAACTGGTCGAAATTGAAGGTTCCAAATGAAATATAAGCACTGACTACGGGTAATGGAGAAGTCACTTGCAAGAAAAACCGAAAGAAAAGTCAATCCGGGAGAAAACCGAGAATTAGGGTTTTTAGTGGATTTCGGTGAAATCGGGAAGAATCACAGAAATGGCCCGACTTGGTAAGACCAAAGCCCCCAATGGATGAAGAATGGTTAAAAAGGATGGCCCAAGGCTCAGATTGAAGAAAATCTGAAAATCGGATTTGTTTTGAGCAAAACCGGGTTTCGGAGGTAAAAGGGCAAAATTGGAAAAATTTGGGAAAAATAGAAAATGGACTCCGAAAATTCTGAAAAATTTGTAAATCTCATTCTTAAATCATTTGAAAGAGATTGGTAAAAGAAAATCTTGATTCGGAGTTCGTTTGCAAAATGGCCAAATCCCGGGTTTCTTATGCAGTAATTCAAAAAGGAAAATCCCGGAAAAATAGCAAATGGACTCCAAAAATTCTGAAATTTTGAAAATATCATTTTTAAATTATTTGGAAGAGATTGGCGAAAGAAAATCTTGATTCCGAGTTCGTTTGCAAAATGGCCAAATCCCGGGCCTCCTATGCAGTAATTCAAGCCGATAAATCCCGAAAAAATACCAAATGAGCTCCAAAAATCATGAAAACTTCCAGATCACACTTTTTAATTATTTTGAAGAGATTGGTGAAGAAAAATCTTGATTTGGAGCTCGTTTAAAAAATGGTAAAAAGTAGGGGCATAAAAGGATATTTTGGGAAGAAAAAATCCAAATAAATAGCAAACGGACTCAGAAAATTTTGAAAACTTCCAGAACTCAATATTTTATTATTTTGGAAGTATTAAAAAAAGAAAAATTGAATTTGGAGTCCGTTTGATATTTATTTGCATCCGGGGGGGGCAAAATGGTCATTTCACCCAAGCAACCGAAAAGGGCTTCTTTGGGCCTTTCAAAAATCAGAGCTGGGCTGGAAAAGAGAAGTGCTGGCCTGCCCAAGCCCAAAGGAAGGAGGAAGCTTAGGATTTTTTCAATCAAGTGATTAAAAATCAAGAGTTAAGTTAGAGATTTTCATTTTTGAGCCTAAGTCCCAATCCCACATCCCTTTGTAATGTCAAGCCAAGGAGGTGCTCACCTTATAAATAAGGAGTCTTGGCCTTTGGTTGAGACCACCCACTACCCCTTGTGAGATAGTCTATACACTTGTATTAGGATTATCCGGGTGGTGAGTCATAGTGTTTTACTCTGAGGGTTCGTAGCTTAATCCGTTCAAAAGCTACTCTGAGGGTTTGTAGCTTAATCCGTTCAAAAGCTACTCTGAGGGTTTGTAGCTTAATCCGTTCAAAAGCTACTCTGAGGGTTCGTAGCTTAATCCGTTCAAAAGCTACTCTGAGGGTTCGTAGCTTAATCCGTTCAAAAGCTACTCTGAGGGTTCGTAGCTTAATCCGTTCAAAAGCTACTCTGAGGGTTCGTAGCTTAATCCGTTCAAAAGCTACTCTGAGGGTTCGTAGCTTAATCCGTTCAAAAGCTACTCTGAGGGTTCGTAGCTTAATCCGTTCAAAAGCTACTCTGAGGGTTTATAGCTTAATCCGTTCAAAAGCTACTTGGTGAGTTTTCATTTTAAAATAATGTTTCTTGTTCTTCCTTCATTTCCTTTCTTAAGTATATTTTTTTTTACATTTTGTTTTTATAATAAACTCACCATGGCCAAATGGCCTACATTATTTATTTTAATTTGTTGTTTTTGATTCATTTTACCATATTGTTTATGCTATTTTCTTTATTTTTGATGTTTTAAATATTATGTTATTTCATGTTCTTAAGTTATATTTAATTTGGTTGCTTTATTTGTTGCCATTTATGTCTTAGATATCATGTTTTTGCATTTTTAATTTTCTGTTTTCATGTTGTTTAAATTTGAGCATGTTTTAGAGTTAGCATATTAAGTGTTTGTGAAAATGCTTATGTGATTCTTTGCATGATTCTTGTTTTATATCTTAGTGAGCATGTTTTAGATTTGGTATATTAGGTGTTTGTGAAAATGCTTGTGTGATTTTTGTGTTATGACTTAGTTTTTCATACTAACATACCAAGTGTTTGTGAAAATGCCATGCTTGTTGGAGCTTGAGGCCATTTGGCTACTCCATGTGTTTTGCATTGTGTGTTGTATTTTTGTCATGCTAGTTGTTAGGTTTTTGCATTTGCATGATATTTGGTTGGATTTTTGAATTAAGCATGCCTTGTGTTTGTGAAAATGCCATGCATATCTTAGGTCTAGGTTGCATTTATTGCCATGCAAGTTCATGTTAGGTCTAGGCCATATTATTTATGTCATGCATTTTCCTTATATTTAGTTTTAAATCCATGCATTTCATGCATTATGTTTGCTGCATTATTTCATGCATTTCATGTTCATGCCACTTGAATAATGACTTGAGCCAATTAATGGTTCAAAGTCATACTCTCTTGAGCACACTTGTGGAAAATTAAGTTTGTCAAATTGATTATTCTACCTTTGTGATTTTTTTTACTTAGCCAATTTTTATCTAACTTTCAAAAAGTCCTAGCTACTGCTTTCAAGTCATTTTATGAGTTTCAAATATTTTTATTTTTATTTTTAAATGATTTTATCAAAGACAAAAAAAAATGTGTTGGCAAAGCAGTTTTTTTTTCACCCAAAACTCGTACATCTCCGATTTTTCTGGGAATTCATTTTTGATCAGAAAATTAAGCAAATTTTTTCTCATGTAGTTTTATATGTCCTGAGTCTCCAGTATTTTTTTTAGAAATTTTGGAATTTTTAAAAATAGGGTAAAAAATCGTGGATTAAAACTGGACAGTGGAGTCAGGATTGAATTTAAAGAAAAACAAAGCAGTTTTTTTCTCCTCCAAAAACTCGTACATCTCTGATTTTTCTGGGAATTCATCTTTGATCAAAAAATTAAGCCGATTTTTTCTCGTGTAGTTTTAAATGTCGTGAGTCTCCAGTATTTTTTTCAGAATTTTTGGAATTTTTTAAAATAGGGTAAAAAATCGTGGATTAAAACTGGACAGTGGAGTCAGAATTGAATTTAAAGAAAAACAAAGCAGTTTTTTCTCCTCCAAAAACTCGTACATCTCTGATTTTTCTGGGAATTCATCTTTGATTCGAAAATTAAGCCGATTTTTTTTCGTGTAGTTTTACATGTTCTGAGTTTCCAGTATTTTTTTTAGAATTTTTGGAATTTTTAAAAATAGGATAAAAATTCGTGGATTAAAACTGGACAGTGGAGTCAGAATTGAATTTAAAAAAAAAACAATTTTCTGTTTTGGTTAATTTACTTAGAGTGGGCTGATTAGAAGGGTTAGCTACTGACTTAGGGTAATTTCTAAGCCTTTTCAAACTCTAAAAATGGTTTTTCAAGTCCCGGGTTAAGGGTAGTCAAGTCCGGATTTTTTAAACTTAGGAAATTAGAGCCATTTTAAAGAAATTAGCCCAGTTTTTATTTTTAATTCAAGCTTTTCAAAATTGTTTTCAAACAATCACAAAGTATTTTGGTTTTAGAATATTTAATTTGACATATTTTCCTAAGGTAGCCGGATATCTTTTTAGATATACGGATTTCCTTAATTAAAGGAAAAAAATACATTTCATGCATTGCATTTTTATATTCATGCATTTTATATAATATGTGATTCTTGCTATAATAGTTTCTATGATATTGTTGTTATTTTGATTTATATTTTTTGATGTTACATGGTTTATTATATGGTTTCGAATATTTCATGATATCCTATGCTTTTATTTAGTTATCTTTATTTAGCATATACGTATTCATTTATTTTAAATGTTTTCAAAAGATAATGGTTTTCAATAAAAATAAAGATATTCCCGAGTTAAAATAATTCATGAGTTCTCTACCGGGTTTGCTGGAGGGAATATCATCAATTATCATTAATAAAGGAATATCTTTCTTTCAAAAAAGAGAATGATTCGGAAAGTTTTCCAAAACTAATAAAAATTTCTATATTTTGCCACGTTTGTTGGGGAATATA
Organism: Fremontodendron californicum; assembly: GCA_030761205.1. NCBI lineage: Eukaryota > Viridiplantae > Streptophyta > Magnoliopsida > Malvales > Malvaceae > Fremontodendron > Fremontodendron californicum. The sequence goes on from JAULJL010000013.1 coordinate 28,179,555, forward strand.
GGAAAATTTTGAATTTATAAATTCTGGATCATTTTCAATAAAAAAAATGAAATTATTTTTCTTTAAATTGGGAATTAACTTGAAATACTAAATTTAAAACCAACTTTTTACCGAGACTTGAGATAACACACGATTAATAAGGTACCGATTTATACGGGCGTTGTGGGGGTGCTAATCCTTCCCCACACGTAACCGACTCCCGAACCCGCTTTTTGATTTCTCTGGTTTAAAACGCAGACTTGAAATTGGTTTTTAAAATGTTTTAATTAATTTTTAAAATATTTTATAAAACCGGTTTTAATAGGTGGCCGATCACACCTAGCTAAAAAAGATTGGTGGCGACTCCATGTCTTTTTTAAGGTCATTTTCAAAACCTTCATTTTTCTAGAGGAATTAAGTCGACTTTTCCTCGATTTTTTTTAATGTCACGCCTAACGAATAATAAAGTCTTGCGATGAGACTCGTCGTTATTTTTTTTTTTAGGTTGCGACAGACTTGGTAGTAAAGTCAAAGGAAAAATCCAATCATCTTGCTGATCTTCGCCAAGTGTTTGACAGATTGCGTAGATACCAATTGAAGATGAATCCGCTCAAGTGTGCGTTTGGAGTATCCTCGGGCAAGTTTTTGGGGTTCATCGTACGACATCGTGGGATTGAGATTGATCAATCAAAAATAGATGCAATCATGAAAATGCCTGAACCGCGCAATCTGCATGAACTTAAAAGTCTCCAAGGAAGATTGGCATATATCCGACGTTTTATCTCAAACTTGGCTGGTCGATGTCAACCATTTAGCCGGCTAATGAAGAAGGATGTCCCTTTTGTCTGGGATGAAGCCTGTAGTAATGCTTTTAAGAGCATTAAGACCTTTTTGTTACAACCACCTATTCTGAAGGCACCTATACCAGGACAGCCGTTAATCCTTTATATTGCTGCACAAGAACGTTCCTTAGGAGCATTATTGGCACAAGAGAATGATGAAGGAAAAGAAACCACACTCTACTATCTTAGTAGAACTCTTAATGGTGCTGAATTAAATTATTCTCCCATTGAAAAGACTTGCTTGTCACTGATGTTTGCAGTTAAAAAGCTGAGGCATTATTTGCAAGCTCATTCTGTTCGTTTGATTTCGCGAGCAGATCCCCTCAAATATCTCATGTCCAAGTCTGTGCTCAGTGGAAGATTAGCAAAATGGGCTCTTTTGCTACAAGAGTTCGATATTACTTATATTCCACAAAAGGCCGTTAAAGGGCAAGCACTTGCCGATTTCCTTGCAAACCATCCGATTCCAGATGATTGGGAATTCTCTGAAGATCTCCCAGATGAAGATGTTCTTTTCATCGAAATTCCCAGGCCATGGAAACTATTTTTCGATGGGGCTGCCCGTCAAGATGGAGCTGGAGCAGGTGTTGTCTTTGTCACTTCAGAAGGAGATGTATTGCCTTATGCATTTACTCTCACTGAAAATTGTTCCAACAATGTAGCAGAATACCAAGCTCTGATCATTGGATTGGAAATGGCAGTGGATATGAAGATCACTCAACTTAAAGTGTTTGGGGATTCCAAATTGGTCATCAACCAACTTCTTTCACTTTATGAAGTTAAGAAGCCTTCCCTCTTACCATATGTCGACTATGCGAAGAAAATTTTGGAATGGTTTGACAATGTAAGCTTGGAACATGTACCAAGAAGAGAGAACAAGCAAGCAGATTCTCTTGCTAATCTAGCATCAGCTCTCGCCATGCCCAGTGTAGAAGTAAAAGTCCCTCTTTGCAAACGATGGATTTTACCTCCAGTTGATTTTAAAGATGACAATACGGAATCCAATGTTGTTTCAGTTTGCGAAGTTGAAAAAAAAGATTGGAGACAACCATTGATTGATTATTTAGAGCATGGGAGGCTACCCAATGATCCAAGGCATAAAACAGAAGTGAAACGTCGAGCTCCTCGATTTATTTACTTCAAGGGTACGCTCTATCGCCGTTCTTTTGATGGTGTCTTCCTTCGATGTTTAGGAGAAGATGAAGTATCCAAAACCTTACAAGAAGCTCATTCAGGAATATGTGGTGCACATCAGTCTGGAGCTAAATTGCACTTTCAAATTAAAAGAATGGGATACTACTGGCCAACAATGGTAAAGGATAGCATGGACTACTCCAAGAAATGTCAAGCTTGTCAGTTTCATGCAAACTTCATCCATCAACCTCCTGAACCATTACATCCGACAGTCACATCTTGGCCGTTCGATGCTTGGGGACTTGATTTGGTAGGACCATTACCTAAGAGTTCACTAGGGCATATGTATATACTTGCCGCTACAGATTACTTTTCAAAGTGGGCAGAAGTGGCACCTTACAGGGAAGCCAAAAAAGAAACTGTTGCAACTTTTATCAGGACAAACATCATTTATCGGTATGGCGTACCTCGTCACATCATAACTGATAACGGGAAGCAGTTTGACATGAGCAAGTTATGTGCACAGTTTGACTTCAAGCAGCACAAGTCTTCAATGTACCATGCTCCAGCAAATGGATTAGCAGAAGCTTTTAACAAAACTTTGTGCAATCTTCTCAAGAAAGTTATTAACCGTTCAAAGAAAGATTGGCATGAAAGGATAGGAGAAGCTCTGTGGGCTTATCGAACTACATATCGCACACCAACTCAAGCCACTCCATATGCACTTGTTTATGGTGTAGAAGCAGTTCTACCACTTGAGCGACAAATTCCGTCATTAAGGATTGCAATCCAGGAAGATCTTTCTAGTGAAGACAATGTACGCTTACGTTTGGAAGAATTAGAAGCACTGGATGAGAAAAGGTTGGAAGCCCAACAACGCTTGGAGTGCTATCAAGCTCGACTATCCAAAGCTTTTAATAAGAAAGTCAAGCAGCGATCTTTCCAAGTTGGAGATTTAGTCCTTGCTATAAGAAGACCCATAAATACTTCACATCGTATTGGCAACAAGTTCCTTTCAAAATGGGATGGACCATACGTTGTTCGAGAAGTTTATACCAATGGTGCATACAAGATCGTTGATCAAGATGGTGTCAAAGTTGGACCGATCAATGGAAAGTTTTTGAAGCGTTACTATGCTTAAAGAAGATGTTGCTCCTAAGCACGAGCTTAAACTGCACATTAAAAAAAAAAAAAAAAAATTTTGATTCAAATATTATCTTTTATTCACTTGAAAGTATCATGATAATTCTCCATTCAAATTTCATGATTCAAATTATTTTTCAAGTAAAACAAATCTTTTGCAAATTAAAGATCTTTGAGAATTTAATTTGTAGTCCATACATGATGCAAAAATGCTTCAGAAAGTGCAAAAGAAAGATGATATATGGAGAAAAAAAGAAATTTAACTTCATTTCAAACTTGAAAAGAACTTACAATAAAAAAAAAAAAAAACTAGCAAGCCTAAGAACTAATATAAATTTCAAAAAAAAAAAAGTTACATCAAAAGGGATTCAGGGCTTCCATTTGAAATTCTTCAAGTCGTCTCGAGAGGCTTCCAACATATTTCGCAACAAATCTAAGTTCTTGGCTTCATCCTCAGTAAGGGTAGTAATAGACTCAACAGAATTCATCTCTTCACGAATCTTGGAGGTGTCGGTTCTTCTTCTTTTCAGTTCATCTTCAGTTTCTTGGAGCGAAGACTCAAGTCTATGTTTTTTGCGTTGCAAAGTAATGAACTCATGCTCTATATCTGCCAAGTTCGACTGCAGGGTGTTAAGGTTCTCAACAGTCTTATGTTCAAGTAACATTGAATCTTTAAGTCGAATTTCAAGTGCTTGAAGTCTTTCAATTCTATCCTTGGATGAAGAAATGGAAGATTCAAGCTCATTAAACTTTTGGACTTGTGTAAAGTAGTCTTCCACCATGCCTTTCAATAAGGATGAATCAACGGACTTGATTGCTTCTATTGCATCAAAGATCTTGTGAACATCACCACTAAGTGAAGAAACTCGATCAAAAGAAGCGCGAATAATCCTTGGTTGAATGCTTTCCCACAAAATAGTTGCAAGCTTCAACTGACTATCGGATATCACTTTTTCAGCACTAAACTTAGAAAATTCTGGAAGGGCGAGATGACTAGCTTCAACAAGAGGGCCTGTGGAAGTCTTCACTATAGGGGAAGTATTATTAACAATCACATTAGGGCAAGCATCTTCTTGGTTGGAAACGGTGCTTGAAACATTATTTCTGATCTTAGCTGCAAGTTTGTTGAACTCATGCGAACTAGAAACTGAAGCTTCACTTTTGGCGGGGGATATATCACCTTGAAAGGATTTCCTTGGCCTGGTTCGCTTCCAATGTCTTTCATGATCACTCTCATCAATTGAATCTTCAACGATCGCATTATGCTTCCCTTCGATGACTTTCGGTAAAACCCTTTGTCCTTCATCAACTAACGACACTGATCGAGGAATTTCTTGTGAAGTCTTCACATGCTCCTCTGTTAAATCTATGGTGGACGAGACTTTGGCTTTATTGGATTTGTCTTGCGAAATCTCTAAAGACTTTTTCTTAACATCCTTTGGAGGTTTTCTTCTCTTCGATGGTGATGTACGGATGCTCGAAATCAAAATATCAATAGAATGCTCAAGATATGGCTCATGAACTTTCGACCACCATTCTATGTATCTTGCGGTTGCATGATCATTAGGATTTAGAGAACGAGCTGGAGAGATCAATCTGGACTTTGTATGAGAACGAGTGCAAATTCTCCAAAACCTACATAAATCATCCACAGATCCAGAACGAATATCTTCCTTAAGAGCTCCGGGAATATCCTGACAAAACCCAAATTGTCTCCCAAATCGATGAGGACTGTAAGGTTCCACAATGATGGCTTGGTTACATCGGGCAGGCAAATAGCTCGAACGAACATTAACAAGGTAGCCATGATTGATCTTACTAAGAGCGTCATCATCAACAATCACTTCATCTCTATTCCTGGGATATAAGTTAGCATTCCACACTATGCCACTATGAATTAACTTGCGGGCGTCATAATCCTCAAAGTATTTGGCTCCACCTTCTCCCGAAAACTTGCTCATCAAAGGCCCATATACATCATCTGGATTTTGAAAGTGAGTCCGGAAGTAATAACTTAGCCACCCATAAATATAGTGAATTGGAAAACACGCATCTGAAGAGCCCGCTTGAGCAGAAAGTGTAATTCGGTTTAGTCCATGGTAAATATTGGCTAACACCGGGACCGCGAGATTAACAGTTCTCCCAATCGCCATCAGGCTGGCTATCTTAAATGTCTCTGGCCGAACAAATTCTGAATCTTTACTTGGAAAAACGAAAACACAAATCCAACAAGAAATGAAGGCAGCTAAATAAGTGTCTGTTGTTAAACTGTCTTTGATTCCAAGTGCAGTGAATGCTCCATCTCCTGCCATTCCCCGACCTTGGTATTTTCGAAGAATCCCAGTAGGGTTATGTGTAGCTTTTGGGCGAACAAGCTTCTTTGCTTTTCGAGCAGGTGGTTTGGTGTAACGCAATTTCCCTTGAAACCAAAAATTGATCCAATCCTCAATAGACACCTTATCTTTCTTGCCTTGCTTCAAAAGATGGAATGCAGCAAATAGATATTCACAACATCTCGGGATGAATCTTCCCTTGTTATCAAAGCCAGTCAATTCGGCAGCACAAGGAATGACTTCATCATAAAATATGCCGTGAATAGGTAAACCGCCTAGCCTATGCAAATCCCATAAGGATATGGAAGCTTCCCCAGTAGCAATGTGGAGAGTGTTGGTAGCCGGGCACCAAGCTTCACAAAAAGCGCGAATGACGTCCTTGTTGTGATCATAAGTGTATAATGATGCATAAACAGCATCATATATACTAACAGTCGTTAAATTTTTGTTGAAGTGGTACAACACATCTTCAGCCCATTCCCAGTACTTTGGTATGTAACCAAACTCTCCAAAAATCTTGAAGGAAAATCCCCAATATGACCTTTCGGAAATGATACGGCTTCCCAACGTGTCAAACTTCTCATGATTAGAAGTATTGACGTGAAGATTAGATTGAAGAGATCTCGCCTTTGGAGAAGATTGTGAAGTTGGAGAAAGTTCTATCGACCAATCTTCTAGAGTGGCAGGAAAATCAAATGATTTCCAAGCGGATTTATATCTACCCGATATGGGCTTGTTGATGAAGAGATATAATCCTTCTTTTATGTCTTCGTCTTCCTTGGAAAGAATCACAAGATAATCTTTGTGATCTTTGAAGTACACCATGTTGATTCTACAAAAACAAAACAAACAAAAAAAAAATGTCAAAAAAAAAAATAATAATAATAAATAAAAAAAAAAAAAATCTTGGAAGAAAAGTCGCGCATGAAGAAGAATGAAAATATGTAATGCATGAGATTTGTTTATGGCAAAGTGAAACATGCAAGGCAAACGTGTCAACATGCATGTAATGAACAATTAACCAAAATCATGCATAAAAGAATATTATGCATGGCTTAGAAATAAATGCAAGATTATGGTGCAAGGTGTCAATTGCATGGGAATCTAATGCATGTTGCGTCATTATTTAATGCCAATATTCAAGAGATATATGAACTATGGATTAATGCCAATATTCAAGAGATATTCAACATAAGGGACCCACGGCTGGTATGTTGTCAAAAGCCAAGATTATTGCCAAGGCTTATATTGTCTTACATGGGAGCTGGCAATATCAATCCCAATAAAGCGTTAGACCCTGGACTCGTATACGATGCTACAGTTCAAGATTACGTGAATCTTCTTTGTGGGCTAAACTTCACAGCACAACAAATTAAAACCATTACAAGATCATCCTCAAACTGTTCCAACCCGTCTCTAGATCTTAATTACCCTTCTTTTATTGCTTATTTCAACGACATGGGGCAGCAGCAATGTTCTGGCAATAGCACTTGGAAACACTGTTTATTTGTGGGATGCTTCAGATAGTTCTACCTCAGAACTTGTTACTGTTGATGATGACAATGGCCCAGTAACAAGTATGAATTGGGCTCCTGATGGTCGCCATATTGCCATTGGCTTGAACAATTCTGAAGTACAGTTATGGGATTCTGCTTCCAACCGACAGCTGCGTACTCTGAAAGGTTGTCACAGATCAAGAGTGGGTTCAATGGTTTGGAACAACCACATTCTTACAACAGGAGGAATGGATGGTATGATAGTTAACAATGATGTAAGAATTAGATCCCATGTGGTTGAAACCTACAGAGGACACCAGCAAGAGGTTTGTGGGCTGAAATGGTCAGCTTCTGGACAACAACTAGCGAGTGGAGGCAATGATAATCTTGTTCACATATGGGACAGGTCCATGGCATCTTCAAATTCACCAACACAATGGCTACACAGGTTGGAGGATCATACTTCAGCTGTCAAAGCCCTAGCCTGGTGCCCTTTCCAGAGCAATTTGCTGGTCTCTGGTGGAGGTGGAGGTGATCGAACCATAAAATTTTGGAACACACATACAGGTGCATGCTTGAATTCAGTGGATACTGGCTCTCAGGTTTGCGCTTTGCTGTGGAACAAGAATGAGAGGGAGCTTCTGAGCTCTCATGGATTTACTCAGAATCAATTAATTCTTTGGAAATATCCATCAATGGTGAAGATGGCAGAGCTAACTGGTCATACATCTAGAGTACTTTACATGGCTCAAAGCCCAGATGGTTGCACAGTGGCTTCAGCTGCAGGGGATGAGACACTAAGATTCTGGAATGTTTTTGGTGTCCCAGAAGTGGCTAAACCTGCTCCAAAAGTGAACCCAGAGCCATTTTCTCACTTGAACCGTATCCGGTGATAAAGAAAAAGACTAGGAGGTGGTGGGCTCTGCCTTATTGGTTCATGTTTTGTTTTGGGCAGGTGATGGAGGGGGATGTTAGTTACTATCAAAGATTCACTTCATCCGGAGCAATTGTCAGCATTTGTTGAGGGAAACAGTGGGTGGATACTTTTTTTTGTAAACTTTTTGAGAACGTTGGATCTCCTAACTTGTATATTATTTCAACTTCATAGTGAAATTGTTTCCTCACCTTCAACAAAAAAAAAAAAAAAAAAAGAATCGTAACTCACCCAACGCACGGATGTTATGTCAAAGCCGAGACAGCTTGATCAAGTTCCTCGTCAAAGTGCTGTAAATCAAGCACCTCGTGCTTAAAGGCTCTCCAAGTTTCAGATGATTTTTTTTGGTTAATCTGCATATTGACACCTTTTGTTAAGCTATGAATTGCTGAGAATACACACCAGTTAAAAAAAAAAAAAAAAGAGAAGAAAAAGAAAACACCTGTTAAGCTCTCCAACGTAGCAACCTTTGACAATTAATTTGATATGCAAATTAGCTTGAGAAGGCCTTGCTTTTATAGGGGAAATAATTCAAGTCCCATGTGGTCAAGGAATAGAACTTCTAATTGCATTAGAATTTCTTTAAGACTGGATGATATCAAGCATGGGAGAAGTCTTTGCCAATTAAGAGTCCTACTCTTAGTTGATTAAGAGATGTTCATATCAAGTAAAATTGCAAAATAATTCTAATGGGAATATAAGTATTTGGATTCGAAAAGAACTGATTCTTAAAGTCAGGAGGTTTGTGTTTTGGCTTCTTAGAAAATCAAATTCTAGTTGGATAACAACATCATAAGCCGGCTAGGATATAATAATACTACTGCCATCTACATCTTGTTCCAGGTCAACCACTTCTCTAGCAAGGACAAACTTTATACAACAACGATAACAAGCACAAGGAGCTTTAGCATGTTTAGCACTACCAAACTTGCAGACTTGATAACAAAAACCTAAGACAAAAGAAATCTCTGTGTGCATGGCCACATATGACATATGTACAAAAAGCATGCCGTTATCAAACTTACTTGGCTCGCTCTAGTGCCGACGATATGACAAATTTTTGTGGCTTAAATCCCACGTGGGCCAATATTAGTCCATATTTACTTTACGTAGGTCAATGTTGGTCCAATATCCATTTTTGTTAAATCATTTAGGGTGGGCTAATCTTCTATTCATGGTCCATTTTGATGCATAGGAAATTATATTTGCTAAATCAAATTTTTTGTCTCATATACAAAATTATATGAGGATAATTAATTGGTGTAAATAAATTCTAACATCAAAAGCAAATTAAATTTCAAGACTTGTCCACTTGCTACACTAAAAAAAAAAATAAAATTTTGTGTACGTAACCAAGTCTTGAGGGGGCATTTGTAGAAGGAGAAAATTTGTAACCAATTACAAATAGCCACATGTCAATTGGAATTTCTTTAATTAAGAAATTTTCAATTAAATTATACATTACCATGTGAAATTGATAATATCATATTATAATTAATTATTTTATAATTAATTAAATATGTACACATGGTTTGACCAATCAAATTGCAAGGATTCATGGGTTATCCAATCAAATTTCAACCATATGTCATAATTATTTTACCTCTAATTAAATTAAATTAATTAAGAGATAAATAAATATTTTATCTCTAATTTAATTAATTAATTAAGTGATAAAAATAAATATTTTATCTCTAATTTAATTAATTAATTAAGAGATAAATAAATATTTTATCTCTAATTTAATTAATTAATTAAGTGATAAAAAATAAATATTTTATCTCTAATTTAATTAATTAATTAAGTGATAAAAAATAAATATTTTGATCTCTAATTAAATTAAATTAATTAAGAGATAAATAAGAAGATATTATCTCTAATTAAATTAAATTAATTAAGAGATAAATAAGGAGGTTAAGTTCTTTTAAAACTCTCTTTCACCTGGCTAGCTACCACTATAAATAGAGACCTCCCCTTAACACAAATTCACAACTCAGAAAGCCTGAAGAGAAGAAGATTTTGAAGAGCCAAATCCTCTCAAAATTCTTAAGAAGAAATTAGAGAAATTCTAAGAACGCGGTGCTTGTTCTTGAGAATTCTCTAAGAAGCTGCTCTCCGATCTTGTTCATCGAAGGAAAGGAGATAATTTCTGTTTTTTTAAGACCAAGTCTAGAAGACCCTTGAAGCAGATCTTACCGATTCAAGATCAAGTCGTGAAGACCCTTGGATCAAAGTTTTACTAAAGAAAAGAATCAAAGGATTTCTTTCTTTAAGAATATTCAGAGATTGTAACCTCAAAGTTTGATTAATAAAATTATTATTTGACTCCAAATTTTCCTTGTCATATTTCCGACATAAAATTTGTGTGTACAGGAAAATCTACATAAATGCAAAAAAAGAGGAAACTGTACATCAAGCCCTGTATAGCAAGACAGAGAAAAGAAATGGTACCCCTTACTATAAAAAAAATGACCACACGTACCTGGTTGCAATCAAATGTAGGAGAGAAGTTCGTTTAGGAGTCACCGCATACGTTTACTCTTGAATTGATTCGTGAGATTTGCCCCCCGCCTCGCTAGTCCTCCAAATTCCCTTGAGTATTCAAATAAGAATTTTTTGATCAAAACAAAAAATGGATCAAGCCAGGTGTTGATTTCTCTTTTCAAATCAAGGTCTTCCTCGAAAGAACCAGAGTTAGCCGAGTAGCTCCAACAGGAGTTTATTAAAAGCTGAAAAACAGAAGACTGGCCCCTTTACAAAAAGTCTGGGAAACCAGAAACGGAATACCTAGGTCGCAAAGGCAAGGGAGGACGGAAACCCACTCCGCATCCCCCAAACTTACACCTTCAACGCTGTTGGTAGAGTCAAAGAGATGACTTCAGATAGGGCGACGTCGACGCCGACGCCAAGGAGGAAACCGTCTTGGAGGGAGAGAGAGAATAACAGGAGGAGAGAAAGGAGGAGAAGAGCTATTGCTGCTAAGGTATATACTGGGCTTAGAGCTCAAGCAAATTACAATTTGTCCAAGCACTGTGATAACAATGAGGTTCTCAAAGCTCTTTGTTCCGAGGCTGGTTGGGTTGTTGAAGAAGATGGCACCACTTTCATATTCTCTTTCGGCGTAATCAATAAAAGACGCGTAAAATTAGTATGATACGGGTGAGAATTAAACGCGATAACAAATAATAAATGCGTTCAGACACAAAAAAATTTAGTAATTAAATGCAGAGATAATTTTTCACGCGTAAAAAAGATATCACAGTTATTTTACGCGTAAATATTTAATGCATAAGATATCACATTTATTGTTTATGCGTAAATATTTAATGCATTGAGTTAGCTGATAACGTGTAAACAATAAATGTTCAAGAAAACATGAAAGAAAAACGACGTCGTTTTACAAACAGAGTTGCAGACAATGAACAGTACACTAACAGGTATCAAGATGGGGCAATCTACTTGAGCTTTAATATAGATGAATAAATTATTTTATTTACTTGCCTAAACATTGATCTCCCATTACATTTTCCCACTCCCAAAATTTTCTGTGCTATACGTTCCTTGATAAATGTGTTGGGCGTGGGTCCCTCCCATGTGGAGGAAAGACCATTTTGCCCTTTGCCCTTTTTAATTGAGAGGGCTTTGTATTTTGGTTGAGAGAGTCAGAAGCAAAATATACCAAAAAGAAAGAGGGAGGCGGCAGAGAAGAGAGGAAAGAGTGAGTTGCACAGTTTTGATCAAGTCGTCGATCGGAGGTTCATCTGTGGTCCGATCTTCTTGATTTTCTGGCAGTGGCTATAGGATACGTAGATGCTGATTGTGTACGGTGAGAATTTCCATCTGAACACTATAACGTCCTGCTTTGTGTCCGAATAGTAGTCACGTTTTTTGGGTGATTTCTCAACTTTCTCTCTTTGATTTTAATATCACTTGTTGATAGTTAAGTTAGAGTTGTGTACTCATTGTGTTAGCTGAATTATTGTGATATTGTAAACACACTCTCATTATAGTGGAGATTTTGACTGGACTCCTAAGTCCCGTGGTTTTTACCCTTTGATTTAAAGGGGTTTTCCACGTAAAAATTGTGTGTCTCGTGTGATTGGTTATTTGTGATTATCCTTGGTTGAATTTGTGTTGCTGAAGTATATATATATATATCTTGTGCAATTTAGTACCATATTTACAGATCCTGTTAATTGGGAGAGAAAGAACTACCGATTGTGTTTTCCCGATTTTTCGGTAAGTTCGGTTTCTGCCCATCACACTGGTATCAGAGCTTTGGTTGTGTTGTTGTGTAATTATGGAGGCTGGCACAAGTAGAATGATTGTTTTGAATGGCACAAATTATCAATTGTGGCAGAATAAAATGAAAGACCTGTTATTTGTGAAGTCTTTGCATCTTCCTGTCTTTGCTACTCAAAAACCCTAATCTAAAAGTGATGAGGAATGGGAATTTGAGAATCAGCAGGTGTGTGCTTTTATTCGCCAATTTGTTGAGGAAAATGTTTACAATCACATTGATCAAGAGACACATGCACGCACATTGTGGAACAAGCTTGAAAACTTGTATGCTTTAAAGTCTGGCAATAACAAGTTGTTCATGCTTAAAAAGATGATGGAACTGAAGTATAAAGAAGGAACAACTGTGGCTGATCACTTGAATGAGTTTCAAGGAGTTATGAATCAGTTAATTGGTATGGGCATCAAATTTGAGGAGAAGTAATAGGGCTTTGGTTGCTTGCTACTCTACCGGACTCTTGGGAAACATTTCGGGTTTCACTTATTTATTCTGCTCCTAATGGTGTAGTAACTTTGGAACTTGCCAAGAATGGTGTTTTGAATGAAGAAGTGAGAAGAAAGTCTCAGGGTTCTTCATCACAGTCTGAGGTTCTAGTTACTGAAAATAGGGGGAGAAGTAAGAGCAAAAATGAAACGGGTAGAGATAAAAGCCGAAGCAAGTCAAGATCAAGATTTAAAAATGTTGAGTGCCATCATTGTGGCAAGATGGGCCATATCAAGAAATATTGCTACAAGTGGAGGAAAGAGAACAAAGGTGGTAGTGATAAACAAGAGAAGAGGGATAATGGAAAGAATGATCGTGTTACTACTGCTACCTCTGATGATCTGTTGGTTACTTGTGATGAGAATGTGATCAACTTAGCATGCGACGAGACAAGTTGGGTAATAGACACTGGTGCTTCGCTTCATGTCACGTCTAGGAAGGAATTCTTCACATCTTATACGCCTGGTAATTTTGGGGTATTGAAGATGGGTAATGATGGCTTGGCACATGTTGTTGGCATGGGAGATGTCTGTTTGGAAACTAACAATGGAACAAAGTTGACGCTAAAAAATGTCAGACATGCACCGGATATCCGTTTGAATTTGATTTCAGCGGGAAAGCTAGATGATGAGGGATTTTGTAACACCTTCAGTGATGGTCAGTGGAAATTGACTAGAGGCTCATTCGTTGTGGCTCGAGGAAAGAAGTGTTCAAATTTATATTTGATGCAGTCTTCAATTTCCAGAGGCATTGTTAATGTGACGGAAAATGATAGTTCAACTATTTTATGGCATAAACGGCTTAGTCACATGAGTGAAAAGGGGCTTAATTGTCTGGTCAAGAAGAATCAACTTTCTGGGTTGAAGAATGCTACACTGAAGAATTGTCTCATTGTTTGGCTGGAAAACAAAGAAGAGTTTCATTTAAGAGTCATCCTCCTTCAAGAAAATCAGATTTGCTAGAGTTGGTACATTCCGATGTTTGTGGTCCTTTGAAAGTAAGGTCGTATGGTGGTGCACTTTATTTCGTGACTTTTATTGATGACCATTCAAGAAAACTTTGGGTCTGTACTTTGAAAACAAAAGACCAAGTGCTTGATGTATTCAAACAGTTTCAGGCTTCAGTGCAAACTGGGAAGAAGTTGAAGTGCATCCGTTCTGATAACGGCGGCGAATATAGTGGACCATTTGATGATTATTGTCGTGCACAGGGAATCAGACATCAAAAGACACCTCCTAAGACACCACAGTTGAATGGCTTAGCCGAAAGAATGAACAGAACATTGATTGAGAGAGTCAGATGTTTGCTTTCAGATGCAAAGTTACCTAGATCTTTTTGGGGTGAAGCTTTGTATACAGTGGCACATGTGATTAATTTGTCTCCAAGTATTCCTTTGCAAGGTGATGTTCCAGACAAAGTTTGGTTTGGTAAGGATATGTCATATGATCACCTGCGTGTGTTCGGTTGCAAGGCTTTTGTACATGTTCCAAAGGATGAGAGGTCAAAGTTAGATGCCAAAACTCGTCAATGTATCTTTGTTGGCTATGGTCAAGATGAATTTGGGTACAGGTTATATGACCCAGTTGAAAAGAAGCTTGTTAGAAGCAGAGATGTTGTTTTCATTGAGGATCAGACCATTGATGACATTGACAAGGCGGAGAAAACTGATCCACAGAATAGTGATGACTTGACCGCCATGGATCCAATTCCTCTAACCCCTCCGCCAAATCCAGTTGAGGATGGCATGCAAGAAGATGTCCATGATGACCAGCAGGGTATGGGTGATTTTGATGCTCCCATGGATAGTGTTGTGAATGATCAACACCAAGGACCTATATCTCCACCAGCAGTTCCACTTCGGAGGTCTACTAGAGATCGACAGCCTTCTGTGAGGTATTCTTCTGATCAGTATGTTCTTTTAACTGATGGGGAAGAACCGAAGTGTTATGAAGAGGCTATGGAGAGTGAATGCAAAGGTCAGTGGGTTGATGCTATGAAAGATGAGCTTAAATCTTTACATGACAACCATACGTCTGAGCTGGTGAAATTGCCTAAAGGTAAAAGAGCTTTGAAAAATCGGTGGGTTTACAGGTTGAAGCAAGAAGAGAATTCTTCAACTCCACGATACAAAGCTAGATTGGTCGTCAAGGGTTTCAGTCAGAAAAAGGGGATTGATTTTGAGGAAATATTCTCTCCAGTTGTAAAAATGTCCTCTATCAGATCTATATTGAGTTTGGCATCCTATTATGACTTGGAAGTCGAGCAAATGGATGTGAAAACTGCTTTTCTTCATGGTGATTTAGAAGAAGAGCTTTACATGGAGCAGCCAGAGGGTTTCATTGCACAAGGAAAAGAGGACTATGTGTGCAAATTAAAGAAGAGCTTGTATGGTTTGAAGCAAGCTCCGAGGCAATGGTACAAGAAGTTTGAGTCTGTTATGGGGGAGCATGGCTACAAGAAGACTACTTCTGATCATTGTGTTTTTGTCAAGAAATTCTCTGGTGATGATTTTATTATTTTGTTGCTCTATGTTGATGATATGCTTATTGTTGGTCGTAATGCTTCTAAGATTAATATGTTGAAGCAAGAGTTGAGTAAATCCTTTGCGATGAAGGACTTGGGGCCAGCAAAGCAAATTCTTGGCATAAGGATCACACGTGATAGAAATGCCAAGAAATTGTGGTTATCACAAGAGAAGTACATTGAAAAAGTACTTCAAAGGTTTAGTATGGACAAAGCTAAAGTGGTGAGCACTCCTCTTGCTACACACTTTAGATCGAGTGTCAAGCAGAATCCTTCCACAAGAGAAGAGAAGGAAGACATGCAGAAGGTTCCTTATGCTTCAGCCGTGGGTAGTTTGATGTATGCAATGGTATGCACAAGACCTGACTTAGCTCATTCTGTTGGCACCGTCAGTCGTTTCTTTCTAATCCAGGCAGAGAGCATTGGAATGCAGTAAAGTGGATTATGAGATATCTTCGGGGTACTTCCAACTTGAAACTTTGCTTCGGCCATGAGAAACCTGTTCTAGTTGGTTATACAGATTCTGATATGGCTGGAGACATTGACTCCAGAAAGTCCACTTCGGGTTACTTAATTACTTCTGCAGGGGGAGCTGTGGCTTGGCAATCCAGATTGCAAAAATGTGTTGCATTGTCCACTACTGAGTCAGAGTTCATTGCAGTGACCTAAGCGTGCAAGGAGTTGCTTTGGATGAAGAGATTTATGCAAGAACTGGACTTTACCCAAGAGAGGTATGTTTTATTTTGTGATAGCCAAAGCGCTATTCATCTTGGTAAGAATTCAACCTTTCATGCTAGGTCTAAACATATCGATGTAAGGTATCATTGGATACGAGATGTTCTCGATGCTAAATTGTTAGAACTTGAGAAAATTCATACTGATGATAATGGCGCTGATATGTTGACTAAAGCCTTACCAAGAGAAAAGTTTGAAATATGTTGTTTGATCGCCGGGATGGCGAACACCTCCACATAGTCGGGAGGGGGAGATTTGTTGGGCGTGGGTCCCTCCCATGTGGAGGAAAGACCATTTTGCCCTTTGCCCTTTTTAATTGAGAGGGCTTTGTATTTTGGTTGAGAGAGTCAGAAGCAAAATATACCAAAAAGAAAGAGGGAGGCGGCAGAGAAGAGAGGAAAGAGTGAGTTGCACAGTTTTGATCAAGTCGTCGATCGGAGGTTCATCCGTGGTCCGATCTTCTTGATTTTCTGGCAGTGGCTACAGGATACGTAGATGCTGATTGTGTACGGTGAGAATTTCCATCTGAACACTATAACGTCCTGCTTTGTGTCCGAATAGTAGTCACGTTTTTTGGGTGATTTCTCAACTTTCTCTCTTTGATTTTAATATCACTTGTTGATAGTTAAGTTAGAGTTGTGTACTCATTGTGTTAGCTGAATTATTGTGATATTGTAAACACACTCTCATTATAGTGGAGATTTTGACTGGACTCCTAAGTCCCGTGGTTTTTAGCCTTTGATTTAAAGGGGTTTTCCACGTAAAAATTGTGTGTCTCGTGTGATTGGTTATTTGTGATTATCCTTGGTTGAATTTGTGTTGCTGGAGTATATATATATATATATATATCTTGTGCAATTTAGTACCATATTTACAGATCCTGTTAATTGGGAGAGAAAGAACTACCGGTTGTGTTTTCTCGATTTTTCGGTAAGTTCGGTTTCTGCCCATCAAAATGTTTGATCTTTGCTCGACGTATATCTCCCTGCTCGATTGGGTAATCAAAATCATGCACCGAGATATCCAAAAAATCTTGTACGTTATTTCCCGTTGCAGCAGTCCAATATTGAAACGTCATATCATGCAAAGACATCGAGTTATCAAACCTTTCGTTTAATTCTGGTACTCGGTAATAATATGATCTGTCGTTCTCCAAGATTAACTCATCTTCAGCAATTCCTCCAACAGCTGCTGTTTGATCAAGCTCGTTTGATGATGAGATTTCGTGGGATCCGACGATGATGGGGATCGAGTTATTGTCCAAGAGCGTTGACGATGAGGGTTCGAGATTGTTAGTGGAGATGGTGAACATGCCAGCAACTACGCTTTGCCATGCTTTAAGTACGTCAAGGCACTGTGATGATCTAGTCGACGGAGCTGAGGCGGCTTTGCTACTTTTCACTACTTTACCAGTGAAGCCTGGCTTATTATTATTATTGTTATTATTCAGTGGGAAAGGTGTTGACAGTAGTTTTTTTGACTCTCTGACCAATCTGGCTTCTGCTTCGAGGCGAGCCCTCTCCCACTGAGCCATGTGGTTCAGTGTGCCAGTGTTTCGACCGGCGGTTGTGGAGCTGATAAGGTTCGATTTGGGCTTGTGGGTGCTGGGATCGATCCCCATCTTGGTAAACCTTTTCTTAATATGTGTATTCCAGTAGTTTTTAATCTCATTGTCGGTTCGCTTAGGTAAGTGAGCTGCTATGGCTGACCACCTAGACAAAATGTTTCTTATAAACAATCAGAAAGAGGAAAGAATTGAATGCCTGCATGCACTAACAATTAGATTCCTGATCTTACAGTCTAGAGGAAAATTTGAAGCTGAAATGCCCAAAAAATAAAATCATATAAACCCAGAGATCAATAAAGTATAATATAAAATAAACTATATAATGTACCTGTTTCCAAGAAAAGCATGGAGTTGAATGATGGTTTGTTCTTCCTGTAAACTGAACTTTCCCCTCTTGACATCAGGTCTTAGGTAATTGATCCACCTCAGTCTACAGCTTTTTCCACATCTTTGAAGCCCTTTAATTAGTTATTATATGTATAAGTACACCAGCAAAAATGAATAAAAAGGAAAGAAAGAAAGAAAGGCATATTTACAAAAACAAAAATTGAAAGAATATTACATATATGAAATTGAGAATCATTACCAGCTTTTTCAGGCGATGTACGCTAGTTTCCAAACCCATGTTCTTCAATATAAGCTAAGAGCTTCTGGTCTTCATCTGGAGTCCATGGTCCTTTCTTCAACCCCATATTCTCCCAGCATTCAGATCGTGCCATTTGTATATATCCAATTATCAGCAAACAGCAAATAAAGAAACGGAGAAGAAGAGTCTGGAGAGGTAAATGTAAGGGGTGGGGAGACAAGTGAAGGTCAAATTCATTCAGAAATATATATAAGATTTTGCTAGTGAGTGTTTTAAAGATATTTTTTAAAATTAATTAATATATTATTTATAATAAAAATATTATATTAAATATAAAAATTGATAATTGTATTTATCATTTTCAATACATTAAATAAAAATATTGTTATATATAATTTTAAAAAATATTTTAAGACATTCGTTAACAAATTTCACATATATATATATATATATATATATATATATATATATATATATTTATACTTTGACTGTGAGAGATCCAAGGGCTTCAAGGGACACAGTCTCCTTAACTCCCAAATCCCCCTGATAGGGTAAAAAACTGCTCAGCATTTAGGGTTCGTTTGAAATCCATCACACCGAAGTCATGCGCATTCAGGATTAAATTTAATTGTATATATCATAACTATTCACAACTACCAGTACTGCAATTACTGAAAAGGTTACTCAGATATAGTCAGATTCGATTCTATGTCTATCTCTCGATCTATAGGTAAATTTACTTCAAAAATGTACCATGTCATTTGTCGCAGTTTTGTTATATATCCTCCAAGTTGTAACCGGCGGCCTCCAAAATCGATGTTAGCTCTTAAAGGTAATAATATGAAACAATTAGGTTAAACCTTAGATTCAATGCTTTTTTTCTCTTTATAATCGATTAAATCTTCAGTTTGTTGTAATTTTGAATTTGGGTCTTTTCGCCCATAATAAATAATTAGTTGTAGTTTGAGTTGTTCAAGATTTTATACTCGTCGGATGAGATCTGATCCAGTGCGATGGAAATTTCATTGTCTGGAACCTGTTTGGGATCAAAACGTCATTGGCACTTTCATCGAACGAGGCCTTAATTAATACTCTTAAAGGATATAGATGGGAAGGTTTTGTTGGGTGAAATGGAATAAAAAGCTTTCATGCACTACTGCCCAGCCAATAAAAGATGTTCCTCCAATTTTTCTACATTATAATTAGGGAAAAGTATTAAAATCTCCTAAAATTTGGTTATAATTTCAGATACCTTTGAAGTTTGAATAATATCCTCTTTCTTTCTTTGAGGTTTGGATAATATCTTCTTTCCTCCTAAAAATTTATATCAAGTCAAAATTATCCTTTTATGGTATAGAACATGTTTAGGGTTAGTAAAATAATTCGAACCGTCGGGACAGGCAAATAATTTCAAAAAATAACGGGTTCGAGTCGGGTTCGGGTTTACCATAAACCCGAATTAATCCGCCCCGATTATTTTTTTATTTTTCTTACTTTTAATTTTTTATAAATGATAATTCTATATATTATTAGGGGTGAGCATTCAGTCGGTTTGGTTGGTTCGGTTTCAAAATTTCAAAAATCTATTAAATCGACTAAACTTATAAAACCGACCGAACAGACCGACAAAGATTCTAAAACAAAAAAAATCGAAACCAACTTAAGTCGGTTGGTTCGGTCGGTTTAACCCTAAACCTTAAACCCAATTGACCCACCCCCGATTATTTTTTATTTTTTATTTTTATTTTTAATTTTTTATATATGTTAATTTAATTATATATATTATTAGGGGTGAGCATTCAGTCGGTTCGGTTCCAAAATTTCAAAAATCTATTAAACCGACTAAACTTATAAAATCGATCGAACCGACAGACAAAGATTCTAAAACTGAAAAACCAAAACCGAATTAAGTCGATCGATTTAATCAGTTTTAACTATTTAAAAAATAATTTATTTATTGTATATTATATATTATATATTATTATATAATATAATATAATATAAATGATATATTATATTATATATAATTTTAAATAATTATATTTAAAATAAAATTAAAATGGTCGGTTAATATAGTCTATTCGGGATGGATTGAGGGGGTCTTTTCGGGGTCGGGTTCAGGGGCTAAAATTTTAAAAAAAATCGGGTTTGGGGCGGTTTCGAGTATATCTAAAAGGAGGTCGGGTCGGGGGCTAAAATTTTAAATAAAATCAGGTTCGGGTCCGAACTGATGGAATTCGATTCCGTTCGGTTTTTGATTTTATTCAATTCGGCAACCATAAAGTGTTAAAAACAAGAATACTGCATATTAACCGCAATTTTTGTCTAAAACCGAACTTAACCGAACTGTTATCATCTCTAATCGTGAGTTATCTCCAAAACCCTTAAAGGATAAAATTATCATTTGATTTTTTTATAACTTGAATTGAGGGTAAAGTGGAATTTTCAAAATTTTAGGAGGGTAAATGAAATTTTTACTAAACCTTAGAGGAGTAAGTGTCTTTTAGCCTTATAATTAACAGTACCAACAAATATCAAAATTCAAAGCTGTCTCAAAAGGGTATTGTTTCAGGCATCGATCGGTTAACACCTAAATTTCCTAGAAGTCTGGTTCTCTTTATAAGGTGGAGACAGATCGGGTTATAGCTAGACGTTATATATATGGTCATAGGGCCAGAAATATGAGATCTAAGACAGCATCTGCTGCAAAAGAATTATTCACTTCTATCACAGCAATATTGACACAGTCCAATTCCCAGTTCCTCACGCTACTTTCTTGCTAGACATGATAATTTATGTATTCGTATTATATTTATATTTTTTGTGTGTCATAATCGTGTTTAAATTATTTTATATTAATATAAATTTTGGCGTGTTAATAATTTGTGTTATATAAATTTTGATATATTCGTGTATTCATATCGTATTTATATTTTTTTCGTATCACACAATCATATCGTATCCAATATTATCAAGTCTATGTCTCATACCCTTACCAATTGTTTCTGCTAGATCATATATAGAATTGTTATGTCCTTTAATTTCCACAGCAATTTGGCCTGTGCCCTTACTAAATGCAACATATATCACCATTTGGATTAATTTATTTTACCTCAATTGAAATTAAAAATTATGGACCGATTAAATATTTTTTAATTATTATTTTTAAAAAATTTGAATAATATATTATTTTTATTAAATTTTAAAAAAATTATAATTAATTATATATTTTTAAAAATATAACTTTAATCGATATCACTAAATATATTGATTAACATTTTTTTAAAAACTATTTACGTCTACTATATATCATTGATATTTATATTCAGACACATTCGTTATGCAAAAAAAAAAAAGAAATACCAAATATATATGTGGCCCCAAACAGCTTTGAATATTTTGGTCCAGACAGTCCCATTGAAATAAATCACAATTATTGGATTCAGAATCAGGGTGGGGTAAACCAAAAACCTAAAAAATTAAATGCCCTAATTAAGAACCTATATGTGAAAATCAATACTTATATCTCTGTATGTCAATTTTGAGGAAACATATAGTACAAACTCATTACGTCAAATTTGATATGTACGAAAGCTTTATTGTTCAAATATTAATTTTTTAGGTGAGGGCAGGTTGTTTTGCATGGTGCTCAATTTTGGTTTTGGTACTGTACGAAGCTTTATTGTTCTATTACTTTTTGAGGTGAGTGTTGCTTATTGCTACTCAATACCTACCTACAGGCAAATCATCAATATCAACCTTTTGCTAAAAAAACAACTTTTGAAGAAGGGTAAATTGGTATGACACAACATAATTCTAAATCGCGATTGCGGTATTATGGTTACGGATATCATGGGTATTATGTAATATGTTTCGGTTGTCGCAAATGTGAATTTAATAGTGTTTTCAAAAAATTTGATAATGTCGCGGACATTACGTAACGGATAAAATACGATATGAAAATTTCAATTTTTATTACATCACGATCGTTACGCAACGTAACGGCCGTAGTTTAGAACTATGGGACACAATCGAATGAGAGTAGCAGCTGGTTTTAGTCTAAGCCATTAAGCTATGTACAATAATATAGAACTCAATGCTAAGGTACGTATGTCGAGTATGTAAGAAGACAACTTCACATGTAAACATATATAGCTCCACTCATAACGATTACTCAAGTGTTTGATTTTCAAATTAATATTAGTACCATGCAATTAATTACTCAGTGTTCATCGCCACTTGAACTACTACTAAACCTTGAAAATTAGAAGAAAAAAATGATTTGACGGACTTAGTTTCGTGAGAATTATCATGAAATTTTGATATGAATTAATTGAAATCACAAGGTTTTTATTCATAATTTTCACTATTAACCTTCTATGACGAACTCGGAATTTAGTCCAATTAATTCATATAATCATTTTAAAGAAATGTTTAAATCCTAACATTTACAATTTTTTATTTATTTTTAAATTGCGATATATATATATATATATATATATATATAACCTTCTATGGCAAACGCACACATCCACATGTTCTTCGTCTAGAATAGGATTGGAAAGGCTTTAATTAGGTATGAATAAGTGAAAATCTCTAAGCCAAAAATGGCTTAATAAAAACCTTGGGTGAGTGATAGGTTTGGACATCCAAAGAGAAAAATAAATGGTTTTCAGGAAGAGTTTAGCTTTTCAATTTTACACTGCGAAGCATTGATTGTCATTTCTAGTACCTCTTCAGACTTTGATTCGAGCTGGATATATAGGTACAGCTGGTTAATTAGTTAAGAACCTTAACCTAAAATGATAAGAGAAATTCACCGCAGCTTTCTCCTTTTTTTTAATTTTTTGAGACCTGATGATCAATAACCATCTCTCAGTCACAGTTACGAAGGAATAATAAACCAATTTCAGTCTTTAGGCCAAAGCCTAACAAAAATTGTCTACTTTCGAAGGTACTCTAGACCTGCTCAAGGGTCGGACAATCCGTTCTATCCCGACAGATCTTATTTGTATTGAATTGGACCTGAGCAGAAAACTTTATGTTTCGGACCGACTCGGCTTTGATCACTGTTTAATTATTAAAATAATATTATTTTATTTAAATTTAATTATAAAAATATTAATAAAGAAATAATTTTTTAAATAAAATGAACAGTAACCTCGTGTTCGTGGGTCGGTCCGGGCCCGTCTAGAGCTGAATCTGGGTAAAAATGAAAAAAAAAATTCGAATCGCGACCTAACCCGAGCACCTCTAACTCCCTCCTATCTTTTCTTTTTGAACTAAACCACGGAGTTTTTCAACTTTCCTGCAGCAATGAAACTTTTTGTAAGGGTGCAAGGAAATCCAAAATCTTCATATTAGAATGTCAAATTCCTAACAGCTGAAATATATTCTTTCGACTTGATGAATTTTAGTTATCATATTGGTTATTGAATCTAATAAAATATTCTTTCAATGTAAGTGCATGGTAGGCAGGGGAATAGGGATTATAATTGTGTTGATGGTATTTTTTGTGGTAAATGGTTCAAAGATCAAGAGGGAGAAGGAAGCAGAGGGTAAGATTCTTGGTGTTTTTAGTTGTCTAGAGAAAATCAGTTGGTTTTAAGAAGTCGATTTATAGTTTTATCTGACGGATCGCCGTACGCATGTCAGGGTTTGGCCAAGAACAAATGAGCCAAAGTCTCAAGTGAGTTCTGATGTGATGGGTACGATAACTGTCAAGTGGGCCACGTGATTTTTTGAAGTTATGGACGTAGGGATCGCCCAACGATGACGATCACTTGGTAGCTCAAGTCTGGCGAGCTTAGACTTGGCGAGTTCATCCTCCTGTGCAACGTAATGAAAGATTTAGATGATTAGTCTGAATCCATTGGATTCAGAAGGTTTATTGGTAAATAATTGAAGTGTGCAAACGTCTTAGTCTCTCTCCATGACGGCCAAAGCCTAAACTTACTGTTTTAGTAACTTTTTAGAGACCTTATGTCCTAATCATTGATTAATATTGGTCATGTACAGCCATGTAGGGTATTTTTTACCGTAATATAGTTATTTTTTTTATCAAATATCATTATTTTTAAATTATTTTTCAAAATTCGTTCTTTTTTAATCAGTTGGGAAATCGTCATACCCCATGACGATTTTTCAACGGTAATTTTTTTTTTAAAACTAAATTGAAAAATCACCATGAGCCATGACGATTTTCTAAATTTTTTTTAAAAAATTGATTTTTTACATTGGGAAATCGCCACCCACGGTGGCGATTTCCCAAGGTTATTACTTTTTTTTTTTAGTTTTTTTCTTAAAGTTTTTTTTTTTTAATTCTTTTAATATATATATATATATATTTATTCTTTTAAAATATGGACCGGGCACATATATGGTATCAACACCACATTTGCTTGTCCAAGTCCGACCTGGCCCAAAATATGGGTCTCAAATTTTGTCCAAGCCCGTTTAGGCCCTCCCATATTATTTTTTTCTAATTTTTTTTAAATATATATATTTTTATTATTTAATCTTTAATAATTTTATATTTTTTCTTTTATTAAGTTGTTAAACATGGACAACTTAACATATTTTTTAATGTTTACACTATAATATTATATATATTTAATTTTTATATGACATAAATTACATAATATATATAAATATAAATAATATATTATTTAATTAGAAAACGGGCCGGGCCGAGCTCGGGCCTTGAATGTTGGAGCCAAGGCCCGGCCCATATTTTAAACGGCCTAATTTTTTTACCGAAGCCCATTTTTCGGCCTAATATTTTTTGTCCAAGCCCTTCTAAATATGGGCAGGCCTTCGGGCTTGGGCGGGTAGCCTAGCCCTTGGACAGGTTTACATGGTGGTAAATTCGGCTCGGTAAACCCGGATTATATTTATATAATTTTTAAATTTGTTATTATTTAAATGGGCTTTCGGGTCCGCTCAACTCGAAATGGGCTTGGGTAAGGGAAAAAATTCTGAGTCGTGGCCCGGCCCATGAATAGATCTAATTACGAATATAATTTTTTAAATTTTGGTAAATTGTTATTTTTTAAATTTTGTTTTTTAAATTTTTATTTTTATTTTTTAAAATTAAAAATTATATATTTTTTATTTAAATTTTACTATTTTATAAAATAAAAAAAAAAAGTTGGGAAATCGCCACCGTGGCTTGGGCAAGCAAATGTGGTGTTGATACCATATATGGACCTGGCCCGACCCATGGACAACTATATCACCATGGGATAAAAATTATATATAAAAATTATTAAATCTTTATTTTTTAAAATTATAAATTATATAATTTTTATTTTAAATTTATTACTTAATAATTAAAAAGTAAAAAAAAAAAAAAAGGTGAATTCTTCACCTTGGAAAATTGGCACCCACAGTGGCGATTTTTCAAGGTAAAAATTAAAAAAAAATTAAAAATTAAGTTGGAAAATCTTCATGGCCCATGGCGATTTCCCAACTTAGTTTTAAAAAAATATAAAATTTACCGTTGAAAAATTTCCATGAGCCATGACGATTTTTCAACTAGTTAAAAAAACAACGAATTTTGAAAAATAATTTCAAACCATCGATATTTCGATAAAAAAAAAAATCAACAATATTAAGATAAAAAAATCGCAATGTAGGTCTAGCCTTCTGGCCTAAGCATGAGGTTGGTCCTAGCCCAATTTGTTGGTTGCTTTTATATTTTTATTTTTATTATTATGATATATTGTCATTGAATCAAAGGATATTATATATTAATAAGTAGATCTGATAATAGTTCGGGCAAGACAGAGTTTGAGCAAAAAATGTTATGTCCAAGATTCGATTTTTTTTTAAATGGATCTCATTTTTTTGTCCAAAACTGTTTTTCGGATTCAATATTTCTATCTAAACCCTCCCAATATCAGGCTTTAGACTTGGGCAGGTAGAACCCATAGACCGGTCTATTAATAAGTAAAGTTATCTGTATTTATTTTTAATTTTTTTCAAATTTTATGTTTATTTATTAATGAGGTGACATTATATGATTTATTGACAGTATATAAATTTATATATTGACAATGCATTAAATATTTACTCTTATTATTATTGTAATGAAAAATTGAAAACATTTTCTTTGGGTTGTAATTTGTAGAGACAGGATTAATGTGTGGTTTCAATCCAAGATGATTAAAGTTCAAATTATTCTGTTAGCAGATTTACCTCTTAAAAAGGTAGGTTACTATCCTACTTACACATTTATATATACCTTAGGATAACAACTAAATTTTTAATTACTAAATTGAAAACAAATTTATTTAAATTTAATTATAAAAATATTTTTTAAATAATAATATGGGTTTTCAAGAACCATTGCAAAAATTGAGTTTCAATGGAGTTCATTGCTAAAGTTAACGTGAACAGCTGAATCTAGCTGAAAAGCAAAGTAGAGAATAAGGTCTGTTAAATTTTGAAAACTATTTTCTTTTTCATGGTCTCAATCTTTCATTTTGTGTTAATTGAAATTATTTTACCATTCTATATTTCGATTAAAATGACATTCTAAAGTTAGAAATTAAATTTTATTTAATTATTTGAAATTTGACCGGTAATTAGATTATAGTATACTAGTTAATTTGATGATAAATTAAAGCGATGGGAGATTAATGATTAATGGAAGACTTAATCATTGAAATTATAATGTGATCAAGCAATTAGTTTAGCATAATATATATCTTTTCTTTGGTATATTTTAAAAGGGTAACATTATAATTAATCTTTAAGCAGCAATAAATATAAGGGTCCGATTAAAAAAATTAATTGTTATTTTAAAATTTCTTTTTAATATTTAATGTATTATTTTTATTAAGTTTAAAAAAATTAATACATTAATTATATTTTTATTAAATATTATTTTAATTAATGTCATTGAACACCGATTAATATTTTTCTAAATATAAAAAAAAAAAAATTGCTGAAAAGAAAATGAAGGTAATTAATTATAGATTGCAAAGATATTTAAAAGGCCCAACAAGATTAGATGATGTAGGAGATCCTGCCATTATTACTACTAAATAGTCATAATAAAATTGATTTATGCATGAAGCTCCACACGTTCTTATTATACAACCAACTTCTTCCTTTCTTTATTAATTCTCTAAGTTTTTTTTTTTACCAAACTCCCTATTTCAATTGGACGATTGATAAGTTTTAAAATCCAGAGCGATAATTTCATAAATTTCACTTTTAATATTCGAATTTGAAAATTTTAATTAAATTAGGCTTTTCTAAATTTTAATAAAATTTAAAACTTTACACATTACAAAAATATATCTATTTTTTTATGGAAGTTGGTTGAGTTGGTTGTAAAATCTAGATTCGATTCGTATTGTCATGAGTCTCTCTTGATAAGCGATTTGTAGATTTTTATTGAAACCTGCGATATTTTTTTTTATCTTAAAATGAAATAACCTATCACCTAATTATGTTACTAAAAGCAAAAAAAAAAAAAAAAAAAAAATCTATCTGTTACTTGTTCACGAGAAGCTTTTGTGTTTAAATTCTCTAATTCCATTATAACTACAAAGGGAGAGAACAATGGCATGAACCCAATTAAACTAAAATTAAAATGGAAATGGAAATGATGTGGTAAGTAAATATGTCACATGATCAATTTTGAAACAAAATCAAACTTTTCTAGCTATTGCTACAATTCTATTCTAACAATTCTCTAATTGTATGAATTAAATTTAATAATTATTTTTTTATTTTGTGTTAAATTATACTCTTATTAATTTGTTCATCTTCCAAATTGACCTGATAAGTGAACAATAAAATGAAAATCGTGGTTACGATTCAAACCAATGAATTTCAACACATATATTCTTCACGTGGGAATATTGAACTATGAAGGAAGCTATAAACCTAGGGAAGGTGCTTATAAATTTATAATATTGATTTTGGCAGTGATAGGGCTGAGAGCATGCAGAAACAAGAGAGACTAGCTAACTGCAGTGTTTTGTCCCATCCATTAACTCATCTTCAATGGAGGAGACAGACAATTACTTTTTTTTTTTTTTTAAAGCATGATTTATTGTAATTAAGAAGATGTCCTTTTACAAATCAGAAAACAGCATGCTGTAGAAAAAACTAAGGACTATAAAACAACAAATCTGACACCCTATTTACACCAGATTTAGCTAGCTTATCAGCCTCACCATTAGACTCCCTCAAAATATGAACAATTTCCCAGTTCTGAACCGCAGTTCGTACAAACTCTATAGCCCTTATACTTCGCGAAATCCGCCATGGGGCTCTACTCGGATTCTTAACCCAAACAACAACCATCTGGCAATCACATTCAATTATAAGTTTATGCGATAGCGCCCAAGACGAAGCACCAAAAATGAGGAAGGCTTCTTTGACGGCCCTTAATTCAGCCTCATATGCCTTAGCAGAACCGATAGATTTAGAAAAAACTGCTTTCACCATACCTTGATTGTCGCGCATAATACCGCCAATCCCCGCAGGACCGGGATTACCACGCGCCGAACCATCGACGTTGAACTTAAGGCAGCCGGCAGGTGGCTTATTCCAAGTCATATCAATGCCAACTTTCATTTTCCTCTTCAATCGACAAATAGCAGGTGACCACTTGAACTGCGAAAACAGCCCTTCCTCACAAGGCCACTTAGCCTTGGACCACAAAGCGAGTCTGAGTCTAATAGAGTCCAGTAACTGCCAAACAGCAACATTTTTCCTATTAAAAACAATATCATTCCTGTGCAACCAAATAGACCATAGTGCAACAAAAAAAATCATTCTCCACAATTTGCTGCAATGATTCGCTGGGAATGCATGCTGCCACGCGAGAAAAAAAACCCACGGCACTCCTTGGCGTGGACCAAGATATGCCCCAAGAAAGACAGCAATGGGCCCACACAAACCATGAGACTCTGCATGTAAAAAACAGATGCTCAATCGTTTCAGGCATCAGATTGCATAGTGGACACAGAGTCGAACCATTAACAATAAGACCTCTCTTGCTGAGTTCAACTTTGGTAGCTACGCTGCCTCTCAAAACTAGCCAGCAAAAGATTTCCACCTTCGGAGGCGCATAACCGGCCCATATAAATTTCCAATGATCCCATTTTGACGAGGACTCACTCAACACAGAATGGCAGAAAGAGTTAGACGAATAAACGCCACTATGGGTGTGCTTCCAAACAACTGAGTCAAAGGAGTTTCTTAAGAGCACTTGTTTTCCCAGCAGATCCAACAGGGATTCCCACTGCTGAAGCTCCCAATCAAACAATCTTCTTCGGAGGTTAACCTCCTAGTGCCATTGATTATTCTGCCATTTGCCAAAATCCGCTACTTTCCCGCTTTTAGAAACAGCTACCGCAAAGACTCTTGGAAATTGCTCTTTAAGGATAACGCCTTCGATCCATTCATCCTGCCAAAAATTTATGGAGCTGCCATCACCTGGAAGAAAACACAACCCAGCATACAAAAAAGGATGAAAATGATTTGAAGGCATAAGGGGTCGAATAATGTTTTTCAGGTTGGGGACATTTTTCGATACCGGCTGCATGAAGGAAGCAGATTACCCACCGATGACTCATATTTCTCGGCAATAACTGATCTCCATAAAGAGGAACGCTCATTCCCAAATCTCCAGATCCATTTATTGAGCAGCGCTCTGTTCTTAAGCCTTAATCAACTAGACCGAGTCCTCCAAATTCCTTGGTATTACAGACAGACTTCCAATTAACCATATGCATCTTTTTCACCGACGAAGAACCACCCCAAAGGAATCTTCTGACCATTCTATCTAGCTCATCAGATACGGTACGAGGGATTTGAAGTATGGACATAAAATAAATGGGCAGAGAAGACAACACCGATTTAATAAGAGTCAATCTGCCCCCAATGGAGAGTAGATTGCCTTTCTAGCCGGCAAGCCTCTTATTGAAATTATCGATGATAGGACTCCACAGTGAGATAGAGTTCGCTCCGTGCCCCAAGGGAAGACCGAGATAAAGGGATGGGAGATGACTGCTCAGACAACGGATATCCGAAGCCCACCGATCAGTGACACTTTGCTCCACCCCAACTCCAAAAAGACTGCTCTTTTTCAAATTAACTTTGAGGCCAGATAACAACTGAAAGCACTTTAGAATTCTTTTAACATTCCTAACCTGCTCCACCACAGGCTCACAGAAGATAATTGTGTCATCCGCAAACTGAAGATGAGATATAGACACAGACCCCGGATCAATAGTCATACCCCTGAAAAGGTCGGTTGAAGTAGCCTTACTAAGAAATAAGCTCAAAACTTCAGCAACCAGATTAAACAATAAGGGGGAAAGGGGACAGCCTTGTCTCAACCCTCTGCTCATCCTGAACTGTTCCGTTGGCATCCCATTAAGAAGGACTGATAAAGAAGCTGAAGATAAACACGACTGAATCCAAGTCCTCCATTTATCCCCAAAGCCCATTCTACCCATAACAAAATCAAGAAAGGACCAATCCACACAATCATAGGCTTTTTCGAAATCAACCTTAAATATCATACCACCCTCTCCATTAGTCTTCATGGAATGAATAACCTCATTGGCAATTAAGGAACAGTCCAGAATTTGACGCCCTCTGGATGAACGCGAACTGGTTTTGCCCAACAATATCCCCCACCGATTGCTTAAGGCGATTAGCAAGAACTTTGACTAGAATTTTATAAACACTGCCCACCAAGCTGATAGGGCGGTAATCGCTAATGGAGCACGGAGAATCACATTTAGGTATAAGAGCAATAAAAGACGCATTTAAACAGTTATCAATACAACCAGTGCTATGGAAATTATTCATGAACGACATAACCTCACCCTTCACCGTGGCCCAGAAGGACTTGAAGAAATTCAGATTAAAACCATCCGGCCTCGGAGCTTTGTTGCCATCGCGGCCTTGGATGACACCCCAAACCTCTTCCTCCGAAAAAGGCCGCTCAAGATTTGACGAACTTTGCGCTGATAATGACTTAAAACTGCACTTGAGATCTTTGAGTCTGGCTACCTTTGTAGAGTTAAAGCGGTTTTTGAAATACGACCCAATGGCCTTCATGAGAGCCCTAGGTTCATCGAACACCTTCCCATCAATCAATAATTTCCCAATATGGTTGTTGCGACTCCTAGCTGTAGCGACAATATGGAAGAATTTAGTATTCCTATCACCCTCTTGCGCCCATTTTAATCTCGATTTCTGGAGCCAAGTTTGTTCTTCGATACGATACAGTGACCATAAATCAGCCTTCTTATTCCATAACTCTTCTCGCAGCTGGTTCCCCACCTGCCCCTGTTGTACACTCTGTTCGAGGCCAGCAATCTCCTTTTCAAGTTCCACAATGTTGTAGAAATCAGCCTTATGGTACCTACCAGACCAGTCTTTAATGGCTGGTTTGAGATTTTTCAGCTTGAACCATAAACCCCACCCCGAAGGCCGAGAACATCCTATAGAATTCCAAGCAGTCTGGATAACAGAATGAAAGCTCCTATCTTCCAACCAGTTGTTGAAGAACCGAAAAGGTTTGGGCCCCCAGTTGACGCTCTCTTCAACAATCATCACTGGATTATGATCGGAAAGAGAACGGGGAAGAGCACTTTGTTTTATCGAAGGCCATAAAGCAACCAGACCAGGCGATAAAAGGAACCTATCCAATCTGCTGAAGGACGGAACGGCCCTATTACTGGTCCAAGTGTATTTTTCTCCTGACATTGGCAGATCCATGAGTTCAGCTTGATTAATAAAGTTTGAAAACAGTAACATAGGAGTAGTGTTGAACACTGATCCGATTTTCTCATCAGGGCTTCTAACCACATTGAAATCACGCCCTAGACACCAAAAACAGTCATAGCCCTGTAACACACTCACAAGCTCATCCCAAAAGGCAGCTCTTTCTCCATCCTCATTTGGAGCATAGATATTCACAAACCCACATCTTATATTGTTCACCTTTAACGAACCAACCAGAAGAATGAATATGAAACTGCAAATTTTTTAAGCTATATATTTCTTTCACCAAATAATTCCAAGGTTGTAATTTTCGTCCAATCAAATCCTTGTTTTTTTCTACAAGAAAAATATACCAAAATTTTGGAAGCTAGCTTTGGTTTGGATTAGAAATAATTTTAAACACAATATTATTACAAGATATGAATATAATATAAAAAATTTATAACATGAATTATAAATATATCAAAATTTATATAAATAAATAATACTTTAAACATAATTATAATATATAATAAAAATAATAAAAAACAAATATATTCTAACTTATTTTGTTTTAGTTGACTGATGGAGAGAATATGCATTGCTTTTTTTGGAGACTGATTTGTTTCACTCTCAAAATGTGTTATATATCTTCCTTATTCACTCTCCATTGCAGCCATCATGGATCAGTGAACTTATCAAATTAGAATCTAATTAAAACCCATAGTTCAAAGAGTTAATTACCGTTAATATTAGAATTAGAAATGGAGATTTTAATCTATACCAAGAATGATGAGAGGTGTTTAGCCTAATTACCTCAATTGCTCATGGCTTTTTTGATTAAAAATAGACCAGAAAATTAACCTAGTGGATTAATCGAGTGGAAGTTTATTAAAAGGTTTTTCGTTACAGTACTTAATTGGAATATTGTGAAAGACACTTATCAGTCAAATATTCTACAACTGGGAATCTTATCGAGCTCTTAACAATTTCTTTCAAAACACAGGTGAACCAGATGGTGAAGCATTCACCAAATTAAGGATGCTGTTCCAGTAATTCTTGTTTTCTTCGAAACTACTACCATAGCTTGTTCCATTCAAGTTTTCTCTAGGCTCCAATATTGACGAATTACAAACCATTATATCCGAATAACCTTCCATCATATTTTCTGCCCTGTATGAGTCTTGAAACCATGCACCGGCCTCTGAGGAGTGAGCCATTTCATGCAACCCCATTGAGTTATCCAATCTTTCCTTTAACTCTGGAATTTGGTTCGATTTCTCCACACATTTCCAATCATTTCCGCCACCTTCAGAGGGATTAATCGAGTTCCCAACAAAGTTGTCATTGAATCCAACACACGAGATCGGTAATAACGTGTTTTCCATGAAGTTCAACGTTGAGGTTGGAGACTGGATCAGGTTTTCAGTGTTGAAAGTGAACAATCCGGTGACTACACCTTGCCATGCTTTGAGTACGTCAAGGCATCGTGGTCTAGTTAATGGAGCCACAAACGCCTTGTTACTGAGTTGTGGAGCCGAGGAAGAGGAGGAGGGCCCAAGCTGGTTTTGCGGAGGGTTTGAAACTAGTTTCGACTCTCTAACCAATCTAGCTTCAGCTTCTAACCGAGCACTCTCCCATTGAGCCATGTGGCTAAGGTTAGCGGCATCCTTTGGGTTACCACTGGCGGAACCGAGGGCATCGGTTTTAGGCTTGTGAGTTACGGGATCGATCCCCATCTTGATCAATCTTTTCTTCAGATGTGTATTCCAGTAGTTCTTGATCTCATTGTCTGTTCTTTTTGGTAAATGAGTAGCAATAGCCGACCACCTATATATACATGTTTGACATAAATTATTCCAATTATAGAAATCCAAGCTTGATGATAGATTCTACATGGCAATGGTAGTTAATTAATCATGATCGTTCCAACGATAGGATGATTATTGATTAACAAAAAAAAAAAAACTAGCTAGCATGCTAGTTAGATAATTACTCTAATCTATGTTACTCGGATTCAGATGAGAGTGTCGGACACGGTTATGTTTAATTTTTTTCAAGATTTTTATGTATTTAGAGAGTTTTTAAAAAATCATATCAAAATACTCATGTCCGGATATGCGTCGGACACGAATACTTAAATAAAAATAGTCGGAGCAACATAGACTCTAATAGTTGCAGTGGTCGATATCAGGCAGGGAAAAACATGAACTAGATACTGTCGCTTTTATGCTATCATTTACTATCTCAACTAAAAGATACGATGCTCCTTATTGTACAATCTCTACCTCTATAAATTCCTGCCTAAATCTAACATAAGGGACTGCCATGGCAATTGGCATCACCTAAGTGAGAGGATCCCCATTAAAAGCTGAACAAAAACAAGGAAAAAGCAAGCCAAAGATTAGGACGGAAGAGGCAGATAGGCTAAACAGTATTGTTGAGCTTGGAATCCTACACATAGTAGTATATACGATATATGTAGAAAAAGAGGGAAAAAAAAAGAGTTTGAATTCTAAAGCAAAATCACCTGTTTCCAAGAAGGGCATGGAGTTGAATGATGGTTTGTTCTTCCTGTAAACTGAACTTTCCTCTTTTGATATCAGGTCTTAAGTAGTTAATCCACCTAAGTCTACAACTCTTGCCACATCTTTGAAGTCCTATATATATATATATATATATATATATATATCAAAAGTAAAACCAAAACATAAGGTAATTAAACATTAAATAAAATTTGATTTGTCATAAAAATAAAAAAAAAAGTAGTAGAGATGGAAATAATCACCAGCTTTTGCAGGCAAGGCACGCCAGCTTCCATGGCCATGTTCTTCAATATAAGCCAAGAGTTTTTGATCTTCTTCTGGAGTCCATGGCCCTTTCTTCAACCCAACCTTGTGGTAACATGGAGACAGCCCCATATTCTTGGAAATTAAGCCAAAGCAAATAGAGAATTCTTGTTCCTTTGAAAGAAGACAATGTAAAAGAGATATGAGAGAGAGATTACGTAGTTGAAAGCAAGGAAATGTTGGTAGAGATGGTTGAAGTAGAAATATGAGTGCAATATATAGGCCATAGTGTAGTAAATATTTGTTAAGGCTATATGACCATTATACCCTTCATTACAAATAAATGGATTAGAATAATTAATTATAATATGTGATTTAATACTTATATTACTTGTTGATCATAAGATTGATAACTTTTTTAATTTACAACAAGGATTTAAATAGCGGTCCTAATATGATATTATGGTCGCTATTTTGCTATTTCGATTTTTTTCGTTGTCGATATTTATTATTGATATTTACCACAATTGACTGCAGTAGCATTCACTACGTTCGCAATCACAATAAACATTACGCGACCGAAAACGTATTCGCGACAGCAATTTAAATTTTTGATCTTCATTTGGATAAATAAAGGGATACATGCATATACTATTGATTGAATCAATTATATATTAATGAACAAAATTCACAACTTAATTGCAATCTGTCAACAAGAATTTAATTAGCTTTGTTCCATATGGTTGATTAAATAACAAAAGGTTAATTCAATTGATAAAGAAGATGAGTTTTTTTTTTTTTTTTTGTCAACACCATTTGAAGTGTTTGATTTCTGTGACGAGTCGATTTTGATTTCAACTTATATTTCAGCATTCGGTTCTAAATATTTAATAGGTCCATCGATTTGATTTATGAATGTTCATAGAACATGTGGATTTCTTAACTTTAATGCTAAAAATTGTGACAAATTAAGTGAATGGTTTATATTATATATATATATAGTAGTTAACTAATTACGATACAATATATATATGATTGATAAATATTGTTGATTAATTATTAGAAATTGATTTAATATATATATTTTTAAAAGGGTTGTAGGATTAATTTCAAATCGGATCAGATTTTAGAAGTAACCTTACGGGTTGATAGTCCCATCCACGGTCCAAATCAAACTAAAATTTGACACATGTTCTATAAAAATTTTGACCAACATTTGAATTTTTTTAATAAACATATATTTTCTCGTTAAGTTGAAGCTATAACAAATATTGCAACAACTAGCATATCTGTTGTGCGGAACTAGATCGATATTAGTAAAACCGATTTAAACACACTGAAAAACACAGATTTTTACGTGGTTCAGCAAGTGTGCTTACATCCACGGGAGGAGGAGCTTGAAGCTTGTATTAATGGAGATGGAGTACAAACCGGATACAGAATACAAGGTGCTATACAAGCACTTAACTCACAACTCACACAATACCAGAAAAACTGATAAACTTAGAGTTTTTGCTACAACTCTTAAATCTCTAATTCTCCTCTGCACATTTACAACAAAGTACTAATGCCTATTTATAGGCCATGCATGTGGTGTGTGAATACACCAGCCACCAGCCATCAGTAAGTTCTAGGAGGCTGCTGCCAAGGTTCAACAATTTCTGCAGCAGAAATTGTTGAAGCTGCCAAGCTTTGAATTGTGGACTTTGAGCCACTTTTGTGGACTTGAGTCACCATTCCAACAATCTCCACCTTGGCGAGAATCCACAGAGAGAATTCACTGATCAGAGCTTCCTCCATTCCTCCTTCAAATGCTTTAAACTCGAGAGATATTGATCAAGTCCAAACAATGTTGAAACTTGATCCCAGAAACTATTTTGGTTAGCATATCTGCGGGATTATCTGTAGTCCTGATCTTCTGTAGTAGAATGTTTCCTTCATCTACTATTTCTCGGATAAAGTGGTAACGAACATCAATATGCTTGGTCCGACTATGATGAACTTGGTTCTTAGCTAGGCAAATGGCACTTTGGCTATCGCAGAAAACATCTACCTTTTCCTGTGCTATCCCCAAATCATCAATCAATCCTTGAAGCCAAATTGCCTCCTTGAAAGCTTCTGTTATAGCCATGTACTCTGCTTCGGTTGTAGACAGAGCTACCGTTGACTGTAAAGTTGATCTCCAACTTACTGGTCCTCCTGATATGGTGAACACATAACCAGTAGTTGAACGACGCTTATCAAGATCTCCAGCATAGTCTGAATCCACATATCCAACAAGATGCTTGCTAATAGTTTTACTTCTCTCGAATTTTAAGCCTGTTTCCACAGTACCATGAATGTACCGTAGAATCCATTTCACAGCTTGCCAATGGCCTTTACCAGGATTATGCATGTACCGGCTTACCAAGCTGACAGCGTGTGAAATATCAGGTCTTGTACACACCATTGCATACATGAGGGCACCTACTGCATTGGCATATGGAACATGATCCATCTGTCTCTTCTCACCATCTGTACTTGGTGACATCAATGCACTGAGTTTGAAATGTGCCGCCAAAGGAGTACTTACAGATTTGGTCTTATCATTAATGCCAAATCTCTGAAGTACTTTGCTCAGATACTGAGCCTGGGTCAATTTGATCACACCATTTTTTCTATCTCTGCTGATTTCCATCCCAAGAATTTTCTTGGCTTCTCCAAGATCCTTCATCTCGAACTCTGAGCTCAGTTGAGCTTTCAGCTTGTCAATCTCCACCTTGCTTTTAGATGCGATTAGCATATCATCAACATACAAAAGCAAGTAGATAAATGATTCATTTTGGAGTTTCCGGAAATAAACACAGTGATCAAATTGACTGCGTGTGTACTTCTGATCCAACATAAAGGTGTCAAACCGCTTGTACCACTGTCGCGGTGACTGCTTCAGACCGTATAGAGACCTGTTCAACTTACATACCCAATCTTCACGACCGGGGACTCTAAAACCA
This sequence comes from Fremontodendron californicum, assembly GCA_030761205.1. NCBI lineage: Eukaryota > Viridiplantae > Streptophyta > Magnoliopsida > Malvales > Malvaceae > Fremontodendron > Fremontodendron californicum. The sequence continues at coordinate 28,217,132 of JAULJL010000013.1, forward strand.
TCTGGTTGAGTCATATAAATTTCCTCCTCTAAGGAACCATGAAGGAATGCAGTTTTTACATCAAGTTGAACTAACTCTAGGTCATACTGTGCTACTAAAGCCAATAATATCCGAATAGATGCATGCTTAACAACAGGTGAAAATACCTCATTGTAGTCTATTCCTTCCTTTTGAGCGTAACCTTTGGCTACCAATCTGGCTTTGTATCTGATACTGTCTTTGCCGGTAGCACCCTCCTTTTTGGCAAAGACCCATTTGCACCCAATTGTTCTTTTGAGTGTTGGAAGTGGAACCAACTTCCAAGTCTGATTCTGATGAAGTGATGTCATCTCTTCATCCATCGCCTTCTTCCACTGGGCATGCTCGGGGCTGTTTACAGCTTCTTTGTAATTACTCGGGACATCATCGTCAATTACTGGAAGGGCGTATGCCACCATGTCTGTGTACCGAGCAGGTTTCCGAATATGTCTTTTTGGTCTGCTGGTGGCAATAGATTCAGGTTGCTGAAAGGTTTCCGGTGATGACTCCTCCACTTCAGTTAAGGTGTCATCAGATTCTGGATCAGATTCATCTGAATTTTGACCAGCATCTTCTGATTCAAACTCCACCTGCTTTAGAGAATCATGGTTCACATTCTCTGGAGTTGACTGTTTCAGCATTACAGATTCGTCAAAGGTAACATCTCGGCTTACGATGACTTTCTTTGACTCAGGGTTCCACAGTCGGAATGCCTTTACTCCTTCACTAAAGCCCAAGAAGACAGCTTTCTTGGCTCTAGGATCCAGTTTTGATTCACTTACGTGAAAATATGCTGGGCATCCGAAAATACGAAGCCGATCATAATCAGTAGCAGAATGTCCGGACCACACCTCTATGGGAGTTTTCCCATCAATTGCGGTGGAGGGTAGTCTGTTGATAATGTGGGAGGCGTACAGTAAAGCCTCCGCCCAAAATGCTTTGCTCAAGCCCGACTGGGATAACATGCAGCGAACTTTATCAACCAAAGTTCGGTTCATCCTTTCTGCAACTCCATTCTGCTGGGGAGTGCCAGGAACAGTGAAGTGTCGGATTATCCCCTCATTCTGACAGATTTCCTTCAGTGGATCTGACTTGTATTCTCCACCGTTGTCAGATCTTAGTCTCTTGAGCTTTCTCCCGCTCTGGGTTTCAATCATCTTCTTCCATTTTACGAAGATATTTAGAACTTCATCTTTATGCTTCATAGTATAAACCCAGACATATCTAGAGTAATCATCAATAAAGGTCACAAAATAGTGATTACCTCCCAATGAAGCATTTTTGGAAGGCCCCCAGACATCAGTGTGAATGTAGTCCAATGTTGCTCTCGTACGATGAACAGCAGTGCCAAACTTGACTCTTGTTTGCTTGCCTAGGATGCAATGCTCACAGAAATCAAGTTTTCCGGTTTTGGCATTCTTCAGTACACCTTGCTTTATCAGGTTTTGCAAGGCCTTCTCTCCAACATGCCCTAAGCGCATGTGCCAAAGTTGAGAAGTGTCAGATTCATCGTCTTCTTTGTTGTGGGAGACTGCTGCTCTGCCTGTCACAGTTTCTCCATCAAGGAGATACAGATTTCCCTTCATATAACCTTTCATGGCTAAAAATGCTCCACGTACAACCTTCAAGACTCCATTCTGAATGGTCATTTTGTAACCATTTGAGTCTAAGACCCCCAGTGATATGAGGTTCTTCTTGAGATCAGGGACATACCTTACATCTGTAAGTTGTCTGATTGTACCGTCATGCATCTTTAGTCGGATTGTTCCGATGCCTCTAGTGTGACAAGTATTGTTATTGCCCATAAGGACAATCCCTCCATCAAACTCCTTGAAGTTTGAGAACCACTCCTGGTTCGGACACATGTGGTAGGAACATCCAGAATCCAGAATCCATTGATCTGAAGAGTGTGTTGTTGTGGAAATCGTAAATGCAGAGTCTTCCTCTCCCTCAGGTTCTTGAGCTACGTTCACAGTTGACTTCTTCATGTTAGGACAGTTTTTCCTCCAGTGCCCTTTCTCATGGCAATAGGCACACTCGTCCTTTGAGAGTCGTGTTCTTGATGATCCCCTCTTTGAACGGGATTTACCTCGCTTGTTTTCTCCGGCTCCTCGATTTGTCGTCCTGCCTCTAGACACAGTTAAAGCTTCTGGTGCAGTATTCTGGTGGTCATGCTGATCCTTTTTCCGATACTCATTATTCACCAGAGCATTACAAACATTAACAAATTCTATCTCATTTTTACCATACAACAGTGTAGTGGTTAAATGATCATAGCTTTCAGGCAAGGAATTTAACAAAGTAAGAGCTTTATCTTCATCAGAGATATTTGCATCTAGATTTTCAAGATCAGCGAGGATTTTGTTAAAACTTACTAGATGCTCCTGCATGGTGATACCTTGCTTATACTGGAAGCGGAACAGTTTTTTCTTCAGATAAAGTCTGTTCTCCATGCTCTTTGTCATGTATTTGTCCTCGAGTTGTTTCCAGAGAATTTTTGCATTATTCTCTCTCATGACAAAGTACTTCTGGTTCTTGGCTAGGCATAACCGGATTGTGCCACAAGCCTGGCGATTGACAAAGTTCCAGTCATCATTCGACATATCTCTGGGCTTGTCTTCCAGAGCGATATGTGACCCCTCTCGAAATAGCAGATCTTGGACTTCGCACTGCCACATGCCAAAGTTGTTGGTGCCATCAAATTTCTCCACCTCGAACTTTGCAGTGGTCATAGAGTTCTTTCTGATGTAAGAACTTGATGGTGCGCTGCTGCTTGTTTCAGTTGTCTCTAATGATTCTGCCATGGTAATAAAACAAAATTACCACCTCAGAGTTTTTCCGTTACCTGTATGGAAAAACGGATGCCGCGGTTGAGTCCGGAATAGTCGAAATAGCCAGGAACGGGTCCAACTGTGTAAATTTTGGACACACGGTGAATATTCTGCAAGTGGCTCGAAATGGACTCGGTTTAGCTCAACCGGCTCGGAAAAGTCTCGGAATAGTGTTCTGAAACGGCTCAAAAAAATAGCCCGAAAAAATCGGCCGGAGCTACGGCGGCGCGTGGGGCGGCGCGTGGCGGCGCGTGGGGCGGCGCGTGGGGCGCGTGGGGCGGCGCGTGGGGCGCGTGGAGTTTTCTGGTCACCGGCGCGTGGGGCGCGTGAGGCGCGTGGGGCTCACTCTCCGATCTTCTGGCGGCGCGTGTGGGCGCGTGCGACCTCCTCTGGTGCTCCGGTTGGTTCTGCTGCACTCCTCTCGACGACCTCTTCAACCTGGTATTTTCAAAACACAATTTGGAGCACTTTTGAAAAAACGGACAGAATCGAACAAACTCGGTTTTACGTAAAAATTGGCTCTGATACCAATTTGTTGTGCGGAACTAGATCGATATTAGTAAAACCGATTTAAACACACTGAAAAACACAGATTTTTACGTGGTTCAGCAAGTGTGCTTACATCCACGGGAGGAGGAGCTTGAAGCTTGTATTAATGGAGATGGAGTACAAACCGGATACAGAATACAAGGTGCTATACAAGCACTTAACTCACAACTCACACAATACCAGAAAAACTGATAAACTTAGAGTTTTTGCTACAACTCTTAAATCTCTAATTCTCCTCTGCACATTTACAACAAAGTACTAATGCCTATTTATAGGCCATGCATGTGGTGTGTGAATACACCAGCCACCAGCCATCAGTAAGTTCTAGGAGGCTGCTGCCAAGGTTCAACAATTTCTGCAGCAGAAATTGTTGAAGCTGCCAAGCTTTGAATTGTGGACTTTGAGCCACTTTTGTGGACTTGAGTCACCATTCCAACAATATCTGGCAAGTCTACTACAAATATAAATATTTATGATATGAAATTAATTTTAAATACGATATTAATATAATATAAAAAATAGTTAAAATACGGTATAAATATGTGAACGTATTATAATTTATATAACACGAATTATCAACGTGTCAAAATTTATATAATTAATCTATAAAACTTTAAAAATAATTATGAAACAAAAAAATAACATAAATATAATAAAAAATACACGAATTATCAAATTTAATAAAAACGAATATTCTAAAAAAAATTTAAAAATAGTAAAAAGAATTTAGTGAATGACTGCCGAAAAATATAGGTGTAATTTTTAGAAAATTTTAATGTTTTGTCCTCCGAAACCTTTGTGGTTCTTTACCCCCAAAAATAAAAACTTTTACATCCTAAGTGTTAAATTGAGATAATTGATCACCAATTTAACATGATATCAGAAATTTCGAGTTTGAATTCTGACAACCGTTTTATCTTTAATAGTTTTCATCTAGTGTTTTATTACTCATCAGACTATACATTTATGCTCTAATCCTACTTCAGCTTGTACCTTTCTTTACACGTGGATTCATGTGCAAATTCATTAATCATTTATCCGATTTACACGTGAAAGAACGTGTTAAAACTTAAATATAATAATTAAGTCATTTCCTATCAACTTATATTTTTAAGATAATTGATCATTTAATTTAACAATATTAAATATTAAGGGTTAAGGATAGTAGTATTTACAGAAAACTAATGGAAGTAAATACATAGATAAATTGGACCGCAGTGTTTTTTTGTTATTTTCTTATTAAATACTTAGTACGTATAACAAATTGATAGATAAGATTAAGTAGAGGCATTGAATTAGAAATTATTCTGGGTCAGTAAGCCTTTGCTAATTCTGAGAATTGAGACACTGTCGGCTCTTTTGTCGTTTCATGGTAATTGGCATGCACATTGGGCTGATCATGGGGAAGATTTTTCACGTGGGAGAGTTAGGGTCTGGAGTATTAGTTATACAGGATTTTACCTTTGTTAAAATTATTATGATTTTAATAAATGATGTGTTTTATCTCTAACACAAAAAAGTTATATATTAACAATAAGGATTTTTACTGAGTTTTATTATCATATATCGATTAAATTTTAAATATTTTATAATTTTATATTCAAAGTGAGATATCTTTTTTGTTGGTTTTTCGTGATATATTTGTTATCCCTAAGTGTGATATTCAAGTTATAAGCTTGTTGTCTCTACATGTGAGGAATATTAAAATGATGATAACATAAATCCCACTTCAATTAAATTTGATCATTCTAAACACATAAATATAATTATAAATATTATTTTATTACATATTGTCAATCAATTTTAAATTAGATTTTCGCTTTAAAATTTAACATATTATATATAAGAGTCAAGTTCAAACTCCACAAGTATAAAGGCATGTCACACGTCCATATAATAAAATATGTCAATTATATAATTTTCATAGAGTCGCATAAAACTAAACTTAATTAAAATTACTTGCGAAATATATAAAAATTTCACCATAAATTGCATATGATAATAATATGACAAATCAATACAATGATATGATGCTGGACTACTTTTAAAAGGCAATAAGCCCATAAACATTAAAAAAAAAAAAAAAAAAAGGTGGTAGTGGCTAAATTTTTAGCTACAAAGCAAGAGGAATGTAAATCAATTGATTTTTGTCTCTAATTAAAGATTTCGTTGCTAATAGAAATTATTTCATCTATCGCTAATAGAGATTTTAAACTTTAGAATCGAGATTAGTAGGATGATATGAATTAGGATCCAATCGATTATTTTTCAATACACTCATTATTACCATTCATATGTATATGACCCATTCATCAATTGTAAAAGTCATATTTTCTGAATGATGATTAAATATTTATTAGAAAATAATGGATTGAAAAGTAATAGAGAGGAATCGGACTTGGGTGATACATACGTTTCATGGTATATTTAAAAATAAAATTAAAAAAGAAATAAAATGTGACAGTCTCTTAATATCGTTTATGGAATTAAAAAAAATTATATTATTAGTATATAAAAAACGAACTCGTATTATTAATTAATGGATTAAAACACTTCCAAAAGTACTTGTTTCCAAATACAATTATACAGGCTACATATAGATATTAATATTACTCATGAGAATCACTTACTCCCATTAAAATGCAAACTATTCATGAACATTTGAAACTAAATAATTGGGTTTTTGGAGATTATTCTTCAAAGCGTATTTTGGTTCTGAAAAGTAAAAGAAAAGAGATGGAAAGTTGGTAATTGTGTATACCTATTTATGTTAAGAACGTGGTGAGTGCTGACATTTGCTTAAAATGTATTTATTTGTAGTGAAAGCCATGGGAATGGGTCCAAAGTCCAAAACACATTAATTCGACCAAACATTTGATTAAAGATGAAGCATGACACAGATAAATGCTACCAATATTTATTCAATATAACTAATGGTATTAATTCCTTTGTTTCTTCATTTTTCACGTAAATATAAAATTGATATATATAATATATAAATAAAATGTTAATCAGTGTCACTAATGATCATACTGGTTAAGATGATATTTAAAAAAATATATAATTAATGCATTATTTTTTTCTTAAATTTAATAAAAGTAATGTATCAAATGTAATATATATTTTTTTAATAACAAAGAAAAATGTTAATCAATACTTAGTAACACTGGTTAAAGTGATATTTATAAAAAGAATAGAATAATTTATTTATTTATTTTTGAATTTAGTAAGAATAATATATTAAATGTTAAAAAACTTTTCTAAAATGGTAATAAAACAATTCTTAATTGATACCTATAAACACCCTTTAACCGGATACAATAACAAAAAATTCTTAATCGATATTTATAGACACCAACTAATCGAATTCATAGATTTTAATACTACCTAAAAGTTTGTCCGAAATGTTTTGAGCAATAGCTGGTAGGGGAAAAGAAAAAGGGACTCATCAGTCATCACTCACTGCCATGAAATTAAAAACTTATTTAATTGCAATAATAATGATAAACTATAAACTGTTGAGAATTTGTTATGATCAATAAAATAAGCAAAAAGCATCCACACTGAGATGAAAAGATTTTCATGAATTAATTTTGCGTTTAAAGTCAATGATCCGAATTGAATTGATGAAATAAAATTGTGGAACTACTTATTATAAATTATTACATTTTCCATGGAATGTCCAAATTACTCTTGGTTGGAACCCAAATTTAAGTCAGGAAAGTCTTGGGAAATTTCTTTATTGAATTTGGGTTAATAAAATTAAAATGTGGTAAGAAAAAAAGTGATTAATTTTTGACTTTGTTGTTGTTGGGTTGAGGCATGGCCTATATTTATTCCTACAATTATGCTATATATTTATTAATTAATTAAAGGGTGTTGCCCATTGCCGACCTCATCCTACTTTTTTTTGTTTGCAACTTGCAAGATATTATATTACAATAATTGTAAATGAAAATTTTTCATATTACAAATGCCAACAATTTTTATTAATAGCATTTTTGCTATGTAAAAGTGAAATTTCTATTCTCTTATAATTAAGTTAAAAAAAATTAGAATAAAAAATATCGTAGTTTGAGGATAGAAAAAAATTATAAATGTTGATATTCGAATTCAGATCTATTGGATGTCGTCTTTTAAAGTTGGCTGCAATGACTAATTGAGTTAAACTCTGAATTTAATTAAGTAAAATTAATATAGAGCAATTTTGCTTATTGTTGTTTTAATATTTATAAGTTTTTTAATTCTATTATAATTTATAAATTTTTTAATACTTTTCACTTTAACTCTTTATAAAAAGAAGTTAGCGTATGAAATGAATATATTTAAAGAATACATATAGGACTATTCATTATATTTATATTTATATTTATATTTATAGGGTTTCTGTTTTTTTTTATGCCAAAATCTGACATTATTATTATTATTATTTTTTTTTGTTAAGCCAAGATCAATTTATTAGGAGTCAAGAAGATTTGGCATAATTATATTTTAAAGAAAATTGAAAAGTAGAAGTCAGAAAAGGCTGTAACAAAATTTAATTATAGGTGGAGTAGATAAATAAAATTCAGAAATCATGTCCACCATCCTGCCACATTTACGATTTAAAAAAAAAAATCTTTCGCTTTTTCAATTAATATTTATGGACAATAAAGTAAAGAAATAAATGTAAAAGAATTAAGAAGCAACATTAATCAAAATCAATGTTGACGGGTGAAGGCAGCCTTTCATGGTTGTAAGAAGTGACTTTAAAACCCCATGAAATGCCTTTAACGTGTCCAACATCTATATTTTACTAACTAGCTAGTGTTTTTAAGTATTTTTAATTAATTAATATAATAGTTATAGTAATAATATTATATTAAAAAAATAATTAATTATTTTTAATGCATTGAGTAAATATATTATTATATATAATAACCATTAAAAATATTATTATAACATTTGTTAATAAAATTCAAAAAAATATATTCATTGTTTCATAATGTCTTGATTTAATTCAATTCGAGTAATAATTGTCAGATTTTATATAAAAATAAAAAAACGCCAGTTGACGAATTAGGAGGGATATGAATTTAGGAAGAAGACATATGGGTTATTAATTTTTCCAGTTTCTGTTAGGATTGAGTCCACGTCGCTTCACTTGGGAGAGAATTCTATTTTTAACTTAGACACGACACGATTACATAACACAAATACTGTAGACACCTAATTTTGTCCGGGCCACTAAACAAGTATGTTTTCTTCCTATATTGATGTTTCCGAGTATAAAAAGACTGTTTTCATCCTGCAGGTGGTACTCCGAGACTTAGTTTAAGAGGGCAAGCACAAAAAGTCAAACTTGAAAAAAAAGTCAACCCCGAAAAAGTCAACCCCAGAAAGTCAACTACTAAAAAAGTCAACCCACTTTCAAAATCAAGATTTTGAGTTCAATTGAAAAATGGAGAAAGAATTTTGATAATCCGAGGTCTACATTGAAAGATATGGAGTTCGGAAGTTGGGATTTGAAGATTCAGTAGAAAAGAAACCCTAATCCGAGAAATTTGGGGAAAAGTGCTTAAATGATCAAACTGGTCGAAATTGAAGGTTCCAAATGAAATATAAGCACTGACTACGGGTAATGGAGAAGTCACTTGCAAGAAAAACCGAAAGACAAGTCAATCCGGGAGAAAACCGAGAATTAGGGTTTTTAGTGGATTTCGGTGAAATCGGGAAGAATCACAGAAATGGCCCGACTTGGTAAGACCAAAGCCCCCAATGGATGAGGAATGATTAAAAAGGATGGCCCAAGGCTCAGATTGAAGAAAATCTGAAAATCGGACTTGTTTTGAGCAAAACCGGGTTTCGGAGGTTAAAGGGCAAAATTGGAAAAATTTGGGAAAAATAGAAAATGGACTCCGAAAATTCTGAAAATTTTGTCAATCTCATTCTTAAATCATTTGAAAGATATTGGCGAAAGAAAATCTTGATTCCGAGTTCGTTTGCAAAATGGCCAAATCCTGGGCTTCTAATGCAGTAATTCAAAAAGATAAATCCCGGAAAAATAGCAAATGGACTCCGAAAATTCTGAAATTTGGCAAATCTCATTTTTAAATTATTTGGAAGAGATTGGCGAAAGAAAATCTTGATTCCGAGTTCGTTTGCAAAATGGCCAAATCCCGGGCCTCCTATGTAGTAATTCAAGCCGATAAATCCCGAAAAAATACCAAATGAGCTCCAAAAATTATGAAAACTTCCAGATCACACTTTTTAATTATTTTGAAGAGATTGGTGAAGAAAAATATTGATGTGGAGCTCGTTTAAAAAATGGTAAAAAGTAGGGGCATAAAATGACATTTTGGGAAGAAAAAATCCAAATAAATAGCAAACGGACTCGGATAATTTTGAAAACTTCCAGAACTCAATATTTTATTATTTTGGAAGTATTAAAAAAATAAAAATTGAATTTGGAGTCCGTTTGATATTTACTTGCATCCGGGGGGCAAAATGGTCATTTCACCCAAGCAACCGAAAAGGGCTTTTTTGGGCCTTTCAAAAATCAGAGCTGGGCTGGAAAAGAGAAGTGCTGGCCTGCCCAAGCCCAAAGAAAGGAGGAAGCTTGATTTTTTTTTTTTTCAATCAAGTGGTTAAAAATCAAGAGTTAGTTAACCATTCTCTTTGATCAAGCCATGGTGATTAAACCACATAGGTTAAGAAAGATGTCAACATTATTTTTGCATAGCTGTAATTTGAGAGGGCTGAGATGCTAATCTAAAGGTGGTAATTTCATGACTTTTCATCTTGAATTATTGGCCATTTGATGGAAAATAGGTTACACAAAAATGACAACATCTTTGAGGCTATATAAGCATCATTTAGGCCAACCCTAGAGGGAGGAGGCAGATTTTGTTTTTTCTTTTCCATTTTGGCTGATTTCTCTTAGTTTTTCTTAGTTTTTATTTTCTTGGTTGAGAGCAAAAAAAGAAAAGTTTAGAAAAAAAGGAAAGTTTGAAGAGAAAAGCTTGAAATATTAGCTTCTTGAGGTTGCTCTTGAGCACCAACTCTTGCACTTTCATTTTCTATTCTTATTTTTTGCTATTTTAATCTATACTTGGTGAGTTTTCATTTTAAAATAATGTTTCTTGTTCTTCCTTCATTTCCTTTCTTAAGTATATTTTTCTTACATTTTGTTTTTACAATAAACTCACCATGGCCAAATGGCCTACATTATTTATTTTAAGTTGTTGTTTTTGATTCATTTTACCATATTGTTTATGCTATTTTCTTTATTTTTGATGTTTTAAATATTATGTTATTTCATGTTCTTAAGTTATATTTAATTTGGTTGCTTTGTTTGTTGCCATTTATGTCTTAGATATCATGTTTTTGCATTTTTAATTTTCTGTTTTCATGTTGTTTAAATTTGAGCATGTTTTAGAGTTAGCATATTAAGTGTTTGTGAAAATGCTTGTGTGATTCTTTGCATGATTCTTGTTTTATATCTTAGTGAGCATGTTTTAGATTTGGTATATTAGGTGTTTGTGAAAATGCTTGTGTGATTTTTGTGTTATGACTTAGTTTTTCATGCTAGCATACCAAGTGTTTGTGAAAATGCCATGCTTGTTGAAGCTTGGGGCCATTTGGCTACTACATGTGTTTTGCATTGTGTGTTGTATTTTTGTCATGCTAGTTGTTAGGTTTTTGCATTTGCATGATATTTGGTTGGATTTTTGAATTAAGCATGCCTTGTGTTTGTGAAAATGCCATGCATGTCTTAGGTCTAGGTTACATTAAATGCCATGCAAGTTCATGTTAGGTCTAGGCCATATTATTTATGTCATGCATTTTCCTTACATTTAGGTTTAGATCCATGCATTTCATGCATTATGTTTGCTGCATTGTTTCATGCATTTCATGTTCATGCCACTTGAATAATGACTTGAGCCAATTAATGGTTCAAAGTCATGCTCTCTTGAGCACACTTGTGGAAAATTAAGTTTGTCAAATTGATTATTCTACCTTTGTGATTTTTTTTACTTAGCCAATTTTTATCTAACTTTCAAAAAGTCCTAGCTACTGCTTTCAAGTCATTTTATGAGTTTCAAATATTTTTATTTTTATTTTTAAATGATTTTATCAAAGACACAAAAAATGTGTTGGCAAAGCAGTTTTTTTTCCACCCAAAACTCGTACATCTCTGATTTTTCTGGGAATTCATCTTTGATCAAAAACTTAAGCCGATTTTTTCTCGTGTAGTTTTACATGTCCTGAGTCTCCAATATTTTTTTCAGAATTTTTGGAATTTTTAAAAATAGGGTAAAAAATCATGGATTAAAACTGGACAGTGGAGTCAGAATTGAATTTAAAGAAAAACAAAGCAGTTTTTTTTTTCCTCCAAAAACTCGTACATCTCCGATTTTTCTGGGAATTCATCTTTGATCAGAAAATTAAGTTGATTTTTTCTCGCGTAGTTTTACATGTCCGGAGTCTCCAGTATTTGTTTTAGAATTTTTGGAATTTTTAAAAATAGGGTAAAAAATCGTGGATTAAAACTGGACAGTGGAGTCAGAATTGATTTTAAAGAAAAACAAAGCAGTTTTTTTTTTCACCCAAAATACGTACATCTCCGATTTTTCTGGGAATTCATCTTTGATCAGAAAATTAAGCCAATTTTTTCTCGTGTATTTTTACATGTCCTGAGTCTCCAATAATGTTTTCAGAATTTTTGGAATTTTTAAAAATAGGTTAAAAAATCGTGGATTAAAACTGGACAGTGGTGTCAGAATTGAATTTAAAGAAAAACAAAGCAGTTTTTTTTCTCCTCCAAAAACTCGTACATCTCTGGTTTTTCTGGGAATTCATATTTGATCAAAAAATTAAGACGATTTTTTATCGTGTAGTTTTACATGTTCTGAGTCTCCAGTATTTTTTTCAGAATTTTTGGAATTTTTAAGAATAGGATAAAAAATCGTGGATTAAAACTGGTTAGTGGAGTCAGAATTGAATTTAAAGAAAAACCAATTTTCTGATTTGGTTAATTTACTTAGAGTGGGCTGATTAGGAGGGTTAGCTACTGACTTAGGGTAATTTCTAAGCCTTTTTAAACTCTAAAAATGGTTTTTAAAGTCCCGGGTTAAGGGTAGTCAAGTCCGGATTTTTAAACTTAGGAAATTAGAGCCATTTTAAAAAAAAAGGATTTAGCCCAATTTTTATTTTTAATTCAAGCTTTTTAAAATTGTTTTCAAACAATCACAAAGTATTTTGGTTTTAGAATATTTAATTTGACATATTTTCCTAAGGTAGCCGGATATCTTTTTAGATATACGGATTTCCTTAATTAAAGGAAAAAATACATTTCATGCATTGCATTTTTATATTCATGCATTTTATATAATATGTGATTCTTGCCATAATAATTTCTATGTGTCATGACATTTAGGTTGCATTATATTATTTAGATTTTGCTATGTCATTTTATTTATGTCATACCTATACATATTCATTTCTTTTAAATGTTTTCCAAAAAGATAATGGTTTTCAATAAAAATAAAGATATTCCCGAGTTAAAATAATTCATGAGTTCTCTACCGGGTTTGCTGGAGGGAATTTCATCAATTATCATTAATAAAGGAATATCTTTCTTTCAAAAAAAAAAAGAGAATGATTCGGAAAGTTTTCCAAAACTAATAAAAATTTCTATATTTTGCCACGTTTGTTGGGGAATATAGGAAAATTTTGAATTTATAAATTCCGGATCATTTTCAATAAAAAATGGAATTATTTTTCTTTAAATTGGGAATTAATTTGAAATACTAAATTTAAAACCAACTTTTACCGAGACTTGAGATAACACACGATTAATAAGGTACCAATTTATACGGGCGTTGTGGGGGTGCTAATCCTTCCCCGCACGTAACCGACTCCCGAACCCGCTTCTTTGATTTCTCTGGTTTAAAACGTAGACTTGAAATTGGTTTTTAAAATGTTTTAATTAATTTTTAAAATATTTTATAAAACCGGTTTTAATAGGTGGCCGATCACACCTAGCTAAAAAAGATTGGTGGCGACTCCATGTCTTTTTTAAGGTCATTTTCAAAACCTTCATTTCTAGAGGAATTAAGTCGACTTTTCCTCGGTTTTTTTTTTAATGTTACACTTAACGAATAATGGAAAGTCTTGCGATGAGACGTCGTTATTTTTTTTTAGGTTGCGACAGCTTGGCGACTCCACTGGGGACATATTAGAGAGTCAGGCCTAGAATTAGTCATGTGTTATCAAAGTCTCGGTTTTGTTGGTTTAATTGGTATTTAATTTTAATTCCCACATTTTTTTTAATAAGGAGAATTTTGAAAATAATAAAATGTTTTTAAATATGTTCATACTCATGTGCATGCATTTTATTTTTGTTCTCTAGTTATTTAAGGTTGTATATTATAATTGCTTGTCGGTTAATGCGTTACACTATTCTTGAATGTTTTAATTGCTAGGGCATTTAGAATAAGGTTTGTAGAATAGGTAGTGAAAGGTTTGATATTCCTCCACACACACTACACGTGCATTTGCATAACATGAATCCTCTACCCTGATTCCGTCCTTTTAAGTGGAAGTAAAGTAACTACGCCTTCGTGATTGATCCTCCGTATGGGCTAGTGAAACACTTCCGGAGTATAAAGTACCTAATGCCTTCGTGATGATCCTCCGCATGGGCATAGGAAAATATACTCTAACGAATTGAACCCGCTTTTATCGGGGTGCCTTACTAGCCTTCACCGGCAACAGTGAGGAACAATTCGGGGCCTTAGAACCGATTCACCCTCATATAGTTGAACCTAGGAGAAGCCATCCCGAATTTTCGTTAGATATACCGAAAATAGGAACACATGGAGGGACATTTCTAAACTTTTTGTTACCTATTTTACACTCCGAATAAGTGTGGTAGATCGGGCAACGATGTACGTACATCGCCCGTAATAAATGTGATACTCCACCTCGAAGGCATCGTGATGCCTAAATAAGCAGATATTGTTGGGGCAGATGTTCATTAGCTGTTTTTAAAAAAAAAAAAATCATTTTTCAAGCATTTTTGCATTTTGCACATTTCATACATGTGTGAATAGAGCATGTACATTTTGGTTGTATTATTGATCTCGTTTTTGCAAAAAATGGATGTGATAATAGTTTTATTTCATGATTTCATAAAACCAGTAGTATCACATGAACATTTGCATATTGTACCATAGTGGGATCTACCCTGAAATTCTTTTGAAAATAATGTGATTGGTTTTTCAAAACAAAAAAAAAAACATGTTAAAAAAAATCATAAATTTGGAGGCAAATCTTGCATAATGAGATTTTTGAATAATTAAGATTTAGGTCCCATCAATTTCGTGTAATCATTGAATTCTTTGTATATACCTTTGTGTTAATTCATTTATTTTTTGCATGTATCATTTTGACATCATGTTATAGTCATAGCATGCATGATCATTCATTGTAGGACACGTTTATGACATGCATAGTCATTATCTGTATATACCTGGCATTAGATTGCATCCATAGCATACATAGTCATCATAATTTCTCTGTATATGTTCATGCATTAATCATCAGTTTATTCATGCACATAGGAATAGAGCATGTACATTCATAATTGTATTCTTAATCTCATGACATTTTCATTTGCATGAAAGGGGTTCGAGATATGAGGAATGAATCGGAGGAACGATTGGGTGCTTTGGAACGCAATCAAGAGGAATATGGACATGAAATCCGAGAGGTGAAGGAACAACTTGCCAAATTGCTGAAAATGGTTGAGGATATGGGTAACAGTAAAGGTGAACTTTCTCAGGGCTTCGCATCATCTTCGGATCAACCAAAACCATTAGGCCCAGAACACATAATCCTTGCTGGATCCTGCGCTTGTCAATGCCACAAAGGTTGCAATCCTGATGAAATTATGGACAAAATTGTGAAAATGATTAAACCTGAGAGCCTGATACCAAAGATAGAAACCTTGGATCCTGTACCATACCTGCAAACTGTTCGAGGTCCAAGCCAGTATCCCCACCCTACCATGGTCCAATCGTCCATTGGGATGACCACTACGGGATTCCTGAATCCCACTCCATCACCAACAACTACCAGTTCATACTATTTCCCTCATCAACCACCTTATCCAGCATCTAGGATACGAACCTCGAGCTATGTACAACCTCCAAAGGCCCCGTGTCCGAATCCATACCCTCACCATGCTGTTCCGCCACATCTCTATGTAAACACTCCGGTTCGGACCTTAGTGCCACCACCAAGTGCCCCAACTCCTAGGCCATGTGTAACTAAGAAACGACCCCAGGATAAGACCCAAATGCCTTTTGATCCCATTCCAATCAGCTACCAAGAGCTCCTCCCTATACTGATCCAAAATCACATGGTTGCCTGTGTCCCATTGAAACCCCTGTTACCACCATATCCAAGGTGGTATAATCCAAATGCAAAATGTGATTATCATTGTGGAATTGTTGGCCATAACATTGAAGACTGTATGGCATTCAAAAAGAAAGTGCAAACTCTTATAAATGCCAAGTGGTTGGATCCCACGACACTGATTGATAGAGGACTAGGAAAGCGTCATTAGGATTGGGAGATTTACATCATTGAGGTGGAAAGACTTCGGTCTTATATGATGTAATAGGATTTCACTTTTTCAGTAGCCGGCTCTTATAGCCTTAGGATGTTAGGAAGAATAAAGTGCTTGTAAGGACAGTCTTAACCACTGTTCAAATTTTGTAAAACATGGTTTATACCATTGTGAATGTTGATGTTGGAATGAATTGATTATGTTTCAAATTAATGAGAGGTTGATGATTAAGTTCCTCCGATTCTTATTTCCTCCGTGATATCTCCCCCTTTGCATTTTGCATCCCATCAATTATTTGTCAGGTTGCATTCATGCATTCGTAATCAGCATGATTTTTCTGTATATATCTATGCATTAATTTGCTTATTACATACATCATGATTAGCATTAGGTCACATTCATGACACACATGGTTAGTATGATTTTCTTTGTATATACTCTGTATCAATCATTCATTGTTTGCATGTATCATAATTGACACCATGTTGCATTCATAGAACATATGAACATTCATTGGGAAATATGCTGAAATGCACATGATCAGTCATTGCATATATCCATGTGTTGATTTGTTTATTCTTTGTTTGCAACATGTTGGCATTGTGATTGCATTTATTACATATATGGTCAGCATGTTTCCATTATACATGTCCATACATCATATTGTTTAGGCTTCACATGCATCAAATTGCATTCATGGCTCATTCATCATGACATACATTTCGGGGAAAATAGAATAGAAGTTGGCTTGGCTTTAGGAGTCTTTGAAAGAATTTCCATTTCAAATCAGAAGAAGTACTGAGTACACTTTTAATACAGGCTGCTGCTATGGAGGATGAACAAGTTGCCCGAATGGAAAAAATGGAAAGGGAACAGAGAGAATTGCGAGAACAGCTAGCAAAATCTCAAGCAGAATCTAAGGATCAGATGACTAAACTGATGGAGCTAATGTCTGCCGTAATCAAAGGAAAAGGATACACCGAAAAAGTTATCGCCAGAGAAGGGTTAGAGGCACAAAAGGGCCAGGATGATGTCATAATAAGTGATGCCCAGAACACTGTTAACCTCGTCAATGTCCTAAACTCAGATGATCTAGCTGAACAGGCAAAGTTGAAAAGGGTTGCAGTAAATGAGGTTGAGTTGGCAGATTCCCAAGGGAAATATCAGTTGTTAGATGAAAGGCTCCGGGCAATAGAAAGAACAGATGTATTCGGGAGTGTGGAGGCGAAAGAACGATGCTTGGTCCTCGATTTAGTCATTCCTCCTAAGTTCAAGATCCCTGACTTTGTGAAATATGACGGGACGACCGATCCATCAGCCCATATCACTATGTTCTGCCGGAAGATGACGAGTCATATAGGTAATGATAAGCTTTTGATTCACTGTTTTCAGGATAGCCTCAGCGGGTCCACAATTAGGTGGTATAGTCAGTTGAGCAAGGACCAGATACGCTCTTGGAATGATTTGGCTAGGGCTTTTCTAAACCAGTACAAGCATATGACCGACATGGCGCCTGACCGTCTCACATTGCAAAATATGAAGAAAAGAGCTACTGAGAGCTTCAAAGAATATGCGCAACGGTGGATGAGCCTGGTCGTCCAAGTACAACCGCCTTTAACTCAGAAGGAAACCACTGTCCTTTTTGTGAATACACTACAGGCCCCATACTACGATAGACTTGTCGGCAACACCATGAAGAATTTTTCGGACATGGTAATTTCAGGGGAGATGATTGAGAATGCTATCAAGGATGGGAAAATTGAAGGAGAAAGAACATCCAATACCAAGAACAGGGCATCTAAAAATAAAAAGGAAGATACCCAAGTCGTGGAAGACTTTGCCCCATCTCCCCAATTCTCCTCGTATCAGCCATTTAACTCTACCCTGAACAATGTCTCTCAAGGTTTTTATCCCTACCAACCAATGACTGCAACTACACCAGAATTTACATCTGTCTATCAATCGAACATCCTCGGGAATAATCGAAGGGGGCATAAAAAGCGAAAAATAAATCAGGTTGACCCGATTCCTGTGACATACAGTGAGCTACTACCTCAACTCATCCAGAATCACCTTGTGACACCCATGCAAATAGCGCCTCTGAAGCCCCCTTATCTGAGCTGGTATGATGCTAATGAGTGTTGTGGGTACCATTCTGGCAATCAAGGTCACTCAACAGAGAACTGCCCCGCTTTGAAGTACAAGGTCAAAGATCTCATCAAGGCTGGTTCGATAAGTTTTGAAGATGGGGAAGCCAAGTGTCATAAGAAACATTGTGCATGATCATATTAGGTTTTTGACACATGTAGTTCTATACACTGTGATGATGAAAGCACTTGTCTCATGTTAACATCTACATGAATTAAATAAATTTTGAATTTTAAATGCTTTGTGTTTGTTGTGTTTCAACAATA
This sequence comes from Fremontodendron californicum, assembly GCA_030761205.1. Classification (NCBI taxonomy): domain Eukaryota; kingdom Viridiplantae; phylum Streptophyta; class Magnoliopsida; order Malvales; family Malvaceae; genus Fremontodendron; species Fremontodendron californicum. Next base: position 28,235,560 of record JAULJL010000013.1, read on the forward strand.
ACTTGAATTTGCAAAAACAAGCATTAAGGAATTTTTAGTGATGGATAGTCTCAAGAAGATTGATGATCAGTGTTACAAATGACCCAATATCTTCTCCATTCTCTTTAGGTTTTCCTAAGCCTAAATCTCTTAAACCAAGAGCACTTGAAAGACCTAATGCTTCAAGGGATATGAATGATTTGACTTCATAGAAGTATTGTCATTGCAGAATAAGCAAGGATGTAAATCCTAGTCTAGCCTATAAACAAAGGAATGAACTTTTTGAAATTTTTCGAATTCCTTGAAATTCAAACAAATGAGACATTCTTTCAAGAGTCTAGATTTTGATAATTTGGTGTGTGTCAAGATTGTGCTAAAACCATTCATGACCTTTCCCAATAACCACAAAACACTAATTGCCCAAACATCATGATTGACATCCTGGGGCACAATGATTAAACTAGATTATCCCTTGTCCCAGAGAAAACCCGTTTTTGGGTCATATTTTCCTTGTCTCTTCAAAGAACTCAGATTGGAAACTCAGCCTTTTCAAAATAGACCTAGACTTGCTATGTTCCTCGTTGATACAAATTCTCAAGGTTAATCAAATTGGGGCATCATATGTGGAAATGATGGATACATGGTGAATAAGGATGGATTAAACGCATGAATCGTTGGGGCATGCGATGAAAAATGAAAAATGAAAAAATTTGTGATATCATGCATATGAGAATTCGGATGATTCCAAAGTGCAAAATGAAATTCTGAATATCTATTTCCCCTGGGGATTGCTTTTCAAAGTGAATATTCGTGCTTGACATGAGGAATGGCCATCTTTCATATCCCCTTCACACAAAAAGAAATTATCCATAGTCACCCCTTTTGAGCCAAAAGAATTCTTTCTTCTTTGAACCCTGATCAAGGATTACCCTCTACACTGGAGGGCAAATGCGAGGAAAGATCTTTTCAAAGATCATTGAGAAATGAGTGATAGCTCAAGGACAGACACAAAGCAAATGGAGCCCCGAATAAATACGGGCTCACTCTGTCAAAGAAAAAGAAGAGAAAAAGATGGTGAAATGAAAGCCAAGAAAAACAAAAGAAAAACACAATAAAAAGGAAAACAAAATGTGTGAAAGACATGGCAAATGGAAAGCCAAAAGCAAGGAAGAAAAAGAGCAAAGTCAAAAGGAAAGAAATGTCCGAGAAGGGACAAATGCTTCAAAGAGAATCCTCCTCAAGAAATTATCCTTGATCTGATTACCCTCAAACACATATTTTGGGCCTATTTATTCTTTCTTTCTGAACCCTGAGCCATGGCCTACATTATATGCTTTAAAAGTCCATTTTGATCAAGCATGAATATTTAATTTGAAAGGTTTTTCCTCAAATTTTATCCCATTTCATCGAATTATCATTTCACTAAGGAAGAATTTAGAATTCTCAAGTGCATGGTAAAACAATGAACAAAACAAAAAAAAATGGAAAGAATGGGACTCTAGGGCGAAAACCCAAAAACGGGCGGTCTAGAGTAAAATGAGAATTTTCGGTGCCATCGATGATAGTGCTGATACCACAAAAGAAAATATTTTCTTAAAGGGGTGGTCATCGAGGAACATCTAGGAATTCTTGAACACCCAAATTGCCAACTCTCATTCAGAGGATTGTCTTCAGAAAAATTGAAACTTTTTCTCCAAGATTAAACTTTTCGGTTTGAACATCCCGGCCAATCTTGACGCTTGCCAAAATGCCTTGATATGGAAACTAAAAGAATGTTGAATTTGTTTGGTTCTCAATAAATTCATGATTTATAAAACCAGTTCCATTTGTGAGCCTAGAAGGGATATACATTTTTGTCATGAAGTTTTCCTGGAAACGCCAGAATCTTGTTATACCAAGCCTTGCCAATCCCAGTTGGAAAAACCCTGATTGATACTTAGAGAAATTTCTAACAATGATCATCAGTCTTCAAAAGATTTATATATCACACATTGTGGGGTTAATATTTTTTGTTCAGAAGTTTTCAAAATGCGAAAACAAATAAAAATATTTTTGAAATACCCATTTTTGATGTTGACATGAGACAAGAGTTTTTCTAACCCAAAGGTATAGAACTGCCAGGATAGATCCTGACTTCCAGATATGAGAAGAAGAAATCGAACCCAGTGCAGATCTCTGTTGATGAAAGTTTGAAAACTGTTGGGGCAAAGAGAATAGCCAAAATGAATTGAAGATATACTCTGATTTGAAGAGAAAAAATGAATTTGAAAGGCTAAGCCAAAGTCTAAAAAAAAAAAAAAAAAAAAAAACCGGGGGCATTTGCATCACTCATGAGCATTCATCTCTTTATCGAGCTTTTACATTTGCACAGTGGCGGTAAGCATTTGCATCATTCATGGGTATTTGCATTGGCATTATTCCACAAGCATCTGCATTTTACCTTTACATTTACATTCTTCATAGAATTCGCATTTGCGTCATCTCAAGCAATTGCATCATTTCTAGAATCATTGCATTTTCATTATTGTATGGTAATTGTAGTTACACCATTCATAAACCAGTTACATGAACACAATTAGTAGGGGCATCTGCATCATGAAACATGGGCATCAATCCAGGCCATTTGCATTTGCACTAAGAAATATTTTACATTTGCACCATGAAGCATGAGCACCTTGTTAAAAGACATGTGCATCTGCATCATTTCTCAAAGCTTCTGGTGGGGATATCCAGAATTTTACAGTTTTAAAAATGAGCAAGACTTCGGTGGTGATAGCTGAAGCCTCTGATGGAGATATCCAGAGTTTTAAAGTTAAAATAATTCATGAGTTCTCTACCGGGTTTGCTGGAGGGAATTTCATCAATTATCATTAATAAAGGAATATCTTTCTTTCAAAAAAAAAAAAAAGAGAATGATTCGGAAAGTTTTCCAAAACTAATAAAAATTTCTATATTTTGCCACGTTTGTTGGGGAATATAGGAAAATTTTGAATTTATAAATTCCGGATCATTTTCAATAAAAAATGGAATTATTTTTCTTTAAATTGGGAATTAATTTGAAATACTAAATTTAAAACCAACTTTTACCGAGACTTGAGATAACACACGATTAATAAGGTACCAATTTATACGGGCGTTGTGGGGGTGCTAATCCTTCCCCGCACCTAACCGACTCCCGAACCCGCTTCTTTGATTTCTCTGGTTTAAAACGTAGACTTGAAATTGGTTTTTAAAATGTTTTAATTAATTTTTAAAATATTTTATAAAACCGGTTTTAATAGGTGGCCGATCACACCTAGCTAAAAAAGATTGGTGGCGACTCCATGTCTTTTTTAAGGTCATTTCAAAACCTTCATTTCTAGAGGAATTAAGTCGACTTTTCCTCGGTTTTTTTTTAATGTCACGCTTAACGAATAATGGAAAGTCTTGCGATGAGACGTTGTTATTTTTTTTTAGGTTGCGACAAATACGATACGAAAGATATAATTAAAAACACGACATGAACACGACACGACACGAAAAAATAACACGAATACGACACGAATACATGAATGTCTCAAAATCTATATAATATGAATTATTAACGTATCAAAATTTATATAAATATAAAATACCTTAAACACAATTATGAAATGACAAAATACACGAATATGATACGAATACACGAATTGCCAAGTCTAGGCTCTCCTCGACACAATCCTTGTTGTGATTAATATTTAATAGTTTGAAGACAATGACAACATGTTTACTAGTATGGCAATTGGCGTGTTGGATTTTTAATTTAAATTTTGATTGTTATGCATCCCACTTAAAATTAATTGATATAATAAATTGAGAAATTCAATTTAAATATAAAATTACAAAAATGCAAACTTCTATCACAAGTAGACAAAATTACCAAACAGATAGGAGAACAAAACAAAACTTGCACTTTGATATCATATTAAAACATTCCACCTAAAATTAATTAATAATAAATGAAAAAGTCCATTTTAAATCACTAAAAATGCAAATTTTAACAAATGTTGGATAATACCATTTTAACATTGTTGATCTCTAATCTATTAGTATTAAAATGGGTCAATTTGGGTTTTAAGTTATTATTAACTTTTTAATCACTTTAGATATAAAATAATTTATGTTTTATTTATTATCTTTTAAATCAAATTAGTTTTGAATTTGTGAATTTATTTGGCTTCTACAAAATAGAATACTTAATAGTTAATAGCTCGTTTTGGTAGTGCAATTGAATTATGTTTTACCACAATCATCAAATTGAATAATAATTCATCATAAAAACCATAGAAGGTGTCCTAAAAAGTAGGTTTGGAAATTAATCAATAGAAAAGAAATATAGTTTGAATCCAAATCCAATACTTAAAATATTTATGAATCCCTGTTTTCCACCACCATATACTGAGCATCAACGCTTTAATTTCAGTTCATGTCTTTTACTACTGTTTTCTTTTTTCTTTTTTAAGTAGTTGAGTTGAGACAGTTTGGTGGCAAGCTAAAAAGCTTGTTTGTTTACATTGTTTACCAATACTGTTGTGAGGGATTTCTCTCCACTACCAACAAATATTTGACAATCATGAGCCCAATTGAATCAACATTTTAGTTAGCTTTTACTATTCAGCTACTTACTTTAATGTGCCTTCAAGTGTCTATATAACTCTGAATCTGACAGCACTGATTTACATAACCGATACTCCTACATTTCAACTGCCAACTGGTATATATATATATATATATATATGGCCTCAAAGTTGGTCAAGATTGATGGGCAGAAACCGAACTTACCGAAAAATCGGGAAAACACAACCGGTAGTTCTTTCTCTCCCAATTAGCAGGATCTGTAAATATGGTACTAAATTGCACAAGATATATATATATATATATTCCAGCAACACAAATTCAACCAAGGATAATCACAAACAACCAATCACACGAGACACACAATTTTTACATGGAAAACCCCTTTAAATCAAAGGGTAAAAACCACGGGACTTAAGAGTACAGTCAAAATCTCCACTATAATGAGAGTGTGTTTACAATATCACAATAATTCAGCTAACACAATGAGTACACAACTCTAACTTAGCTATCAACAAGTGATATTAAAATCAAAGAGAGAAAGTTGAGAAATCACCCCAAAAACGTGACTACTATTCGGACACAAAACAGGACGTTATAGTGTTCAGATGGAAATTCTCACCGTACACAATCAGCATCTACGTATCCTATAGCCACTGCCAGAAAATCAAGAAGATCGGACCACGGATGAACCTCCGATCGACGACTTGATCAAAACTGTGCAACTCACTCTTTCTCCTTCTCTGCCGCCACTCTCCCCTTTTTCTTATTTCTTTTGCTTGTGACTCTCTTCTAGCCTAAACACAAAACCCCCTCAATTAAAAGGGCTAAGGGCAGAAAAGGTATTTCTTCCACATAGGAGGGACCCATGCCCAACAAATCTCCCCCTCCCGACTATGTGGAGGTGTTCGCCATCCCGACGATCAAACAACATATTTCAAACTTTTCTCTTGGTAAGGCTTTAGTCAACATATCAGCACCATTATCATCAGTATGAATTTTCTCAAGTTCTAACAATTTAGCATCGAGAACATCTCGTATCCAATGATACCTTACATCGATATGTTTAGACCTAGCATGAAAGGTTGAATTCTTACCAAGATGAATAGCGCTCTGGCTATCACAAAATAAAACATACCTCTCTTGGGTAAAGCCAAGTTCTTGCATAAATCTCTTCATCCAAAGCAACTCCTTACACGCTTCGGTCACTGCAATGAACTCTGACTCTGTAATGGACAATGCAACACATTTTTGCAATCTGGATTGCCAAGCCACAGCTTCCCCTGCAGAAGTAATTAAGTAACCCGAAGTGGACTTTCTGGAGTCAATGTCTCCAGCCATATCAGAATCTGTATAACCAACTAGAACAGGTTTCTCATTGCCGAAGCAAAGTTTCAAGTTGGAAGTACCCCGAAGATATCTCATAATCCACTTCACTGCATTCCAATGCTCTCTGCCTGGATTAGAGAGAAACCGACTGACGGTGCCAACAGAATGAGCTAAGTCAGGTCTTGTGCATACCATTGCATACATCAAACTACCCACGGCTGAAGCATAAGGAACCTTCTGCATGTCTTCCTTCTCTTCTCTTGTGGAAGGACTCTGCTTGACACTCAATCTAAAGTGTGTAGCAAGAGGAGTGCTCACCACTTTAGCTTTGTCCATACTAAACCTTTGAAGTACTTTTTCAATGTACTTCTCTTGTGATAACCACAATTTCTTGGCATTTCTATCACGTGTGATCCTTATGCCAAGAATTTGCTTTGCTGGCCCTAGGTCCTTCATCGCAAAGGATTTACTCAACTCTTGCTTTAACATATTAATCTTAGAAGCATTACGACCAACAATAAGCATATCATCAACATAGAGCAACAAAATAATAAAATCATCACCAGAGAATTTCTTGACAAAAACACAATGATCAGAAGTAGTCTTCTTGTAGCCATGCTCCCCCATAACAGACTCAAACTTCTTGTACCATTGCCTCGGAGCTTGCTTCAAACCATACAAGCTCTTCTTTAATTTGCACACATAGTCATCTTTTCCTTGTGCAATGAAACCCTCTGGTTGCTCCATGTAAAGCTCTTCTTCTAAGTCACCATGAAGAAAAGCAGTTTTCACATCCATTTGCTCGACTTCCAAGTCATAATAGGATGCCAAACTCAATATAGATCTGATAGAGGACATTTTTACAACTGGAGAGAATATTTCCTCAAAATCAATCCCCTTTTTCTGACTGAAACCCTTGACGACCAATCTAGCTTTGTATCATGGAGTTGAAGAATTCTCTTCTTGCTTCAACCTGTAAACCCACCGATTTTTCAAAGCTCTTTTACCCTTAGGCAATTTCACCAGCTCAAACGTATGGTTGTCATGTAAAGATTTAAGCTCATCTTTCATAGCATCAACCCACTGATCTTTGCATTCACTCCCCATAGCCTCTTCATAACACTCCGGTTCTTCCCCATCAGTTAAAAGAACATACTGATCAGAAGAATACCTCACAGAAGGCTGTCGATCTCTAGTAGACCTCCGAAGTGGAACTGCTGGTGGAGATATAGGTCCTTGGTGTTGATCATTTACAACACTATCCATGGGAGCATCAAAATCACCCATACCCTGCTGGTCATCATGGACATCTTCTTGCATGCCATCCTCAACTGGATTTGGCGGAGGGGTTAGAGGAATTGGATCCATGGCGGTCAAGTCATCACTATTCTGCGGATCGGTTTTCTCCGCCTTATCAATGTCATCAATAGTCTGATCCTCAATGAAAACAACATCTCTGCTTCTAACAAGCTTCTTTTCAACTGGGTCATATAACCTGTACCCAAATTCATCTTGACCATAACCAACAAAGATACATTGACGAGTCTTGGCATCTAACTTTGACCTCTCATCCTTTGGAACATGTACAAAAGCCTTGCAACCGAACACACGCAGGTGATCATATGACATATCCTTACCAAACCAAACTTTGTCTGGAACATCACCTTGCAAAGGAACACTTGGAGACAAATTAATCACATGTGCCACTGTATACAAAGCTTCACCCCAAAAAGATCTAGGTAACTTTGCATCTGAAAGCAAACATCTGACTCTCTCAATCAATGTTCTATTCATTCTTTCGGCTAAGCCATTCAACTGTGGTGTCTTAGGAGGTGTCTTTTGATGTCTGATTCCCTGTGCACGACAATAATCATCAAATGGTCCACTATATTCGCCGCCGTTATCAGAACGGATGCACTTCAACTTCTTCCCAGTTTGCCTTTCAACTGAAGCCTGAAACTGTTTGAACACATCAAGCACTTGGTCTTTTGTTTTCAAAGTATAGACCCAAAGTTTTCTTGAATGGTCATCAATAAAAGTCACGAAATAAAGTGCACCACCATACGACCTTACTTTCAAAGGACCACAAACATCGGAATGTACCAACTCTAGCAAATCTGATTTTCTTGAAGGAGGATGACTCTTAAATGAAACTCTTCTTTGTTTTCCAGCCAAACAATGAGCACAATTCTTCAGTGTAGCATTCTTCAACCCAGAAAGTTGATTCTTCTTGGCCAGACAATTAAGCCCATTTTCACTCATGTGACTAAGCCGTTTATGCCATAGCACAGTTGAACTATCATTTTCCGTCACATTAACAATGCCTCTGGAAATTGAAGACTGCATCAAATATAAATTTGAACACTTCTTTCCTCGAGCCACAACGAATGAGCCTCTAGTCAATTTCCACTGACCATCACTGAAGGTGTTACAAAATCCCTCATCATCTAGCTTTCCCGCTGAAATCAAATTCAAACGAATATCCGGTGCATGTCTGATATTTTTTAGCGTCAACTTTGTTCCATTGTTAGTTTCCAAACAGACATCTCCCATGCCAACAACATGTGCCAAGTCATCATTACCCATCTTCAATACCCCAAAATTACCAGGCGTATAAGATGTGAAGAATTCCTTCCTAGACGTGACATGAAGTGAAGCACCAGTGTCTATTACCCAACTTGTCTCGTCGCATGCTAAGTTGATCACATTCTCATCATAAGTAACAAACAGATCATCAGAGGTAGCAGTAGTAACACGATCATTCTGTCCATGATCCCTCTTCTCTTGTTTATCACTACCACCTTTGTTCTCTTTCCTCCACTTGTAGCAATATTTCTTGATATGGCCCATTTTGCCACAATAATGGCACTCAACATTTTTAAATCTTGATCTTGACTTGCTTCGGCTTTTATCTCTACCCGTTTCATTTTTGCTCCTACTTCTCCCCCTATTTTCCGTAACTAGAACCTCAGACTGTGATGAAGAACCCTGAGACTTTCTTCTCACTTCTTCATTCAAAACACCATTCTTGGCAAGTTCCAAAGTTACTACACCATTAGGAGCAGAATTAATAAGTGAAACCCGAAATGTTTCCCAAGAATCCGGTAGAGTAGCAAGCAACCAAAGCCCTACTACTTCATCCTCAAATTTGATGCCCATACCAATTAACTGATTCATAACTCCTTGAAAATCATTCAAGTGATCAACCACAGTTGTTCCTTCTTTATACTTCAGTTCCATCATCTTTTTAAGCATGAACAACTTGTTATTGCCAGACTTTAAAGCATACAAGTTTTCAAGCTTGTTCCACAATGTGCGTGCATGTGTCTCTTGATCAATGTGATTGTAAACATTTTCCTCAACAAATTGGCGAATAAAAGCACACACCTGCTGATGCTCAAATTCCCATTCCTCATCACTTTTAGATTCGGGTTTTTGAGTAGCAAAGACAGGAAGATGCAAAGACTTCACAAATAACAGGTCTTTCATTTTATTCTGCCACAATTGATAATTTGTGCCATTCAAAACAATCATTCTACTTGTGCCAGCCTCCATAATTACACAACAACACAATCAAAGCTCTGATACCAGTGTGATGGGCAGAAACTGAACTTACCGAAAAATCGGGAAAACACAACCGGTAGTTCTTTCTCTCCCAATTAGCAGGATCTGTAAATATGGTACTAAATTGCACAAGATATATATATATATATATATTCCAGCAACACAAATTCAACCAAGGATAATCACAAACAACCAATCACACGAGACACACAATTTTTACGTGGAAAACCCCTTTAAATCAAAGGGTAAAAACCACGGGACTTAAGAGTCCAGTCAAAATCTCCACTATAATGAGAGTGTGTTTACAATATCACAATAATTCAGCTAACACAATGAGTACACAACTCTAACTTAGCTATCAACAAGTGATATTAAAATCAAAGAGAGAAAGTTGAGAAATCACCCCAAAAACGTGACTACTATTCGGACACAAAACAGGACGTTATAGTGTTCAGATGGAAATTCTCACCGTACACAATCAGCATCTACGTATCCTATAGCCACTGCCAGAAAATCAAGAAGATCGGACCACGGATGAACCTCCAATCGACGACTTGATCAAAACTGTGCAACTCACTCTTTCTCCTTCTCTGCCGCCACTCTCCCCTTTTTCTTATTTCTTTTGCTTCTGACTCTCTTCTAGCCTAAACACAAAACCCCCTCAATTAAAAGGGCTAAGGGCAGAAAAGGTATTTCCTCCACATAGGAGGGACCCATGCCCAACAAAGATATATACATTACCTCGGATATGTTCAAGAATTGGGTTAGATCGGATTCAGATCGGATTTAAACAAGATATTAAAGGTTTTTATGATAGGATAATCCAACCCATAAATAAATTTGCTAAATTATATTTAGGCTGCATTTAGAATCGTATAGCATAGTAAGAACCCTTCCCATTGTACTTTCAAATGCACCCCTTAAAAATGGAACTTAGAAGTACTACAAAGATTTAAAAAGGATAGTGAAATTTTCTTAACAATTGTCTATTTATGTTTTATGCCTGCAGACTATCTAGTTTATATATATATATATATATATATATATATATATATATGTTCTATTTTAAGTTTAAAGTTTCAGTCTGAATTACTGTTTTTAAAATTCAATTTAACACTTTCCAATATTTTGGGACCTAATTAATTACATTGAATTATATTTCTAGTAATTTTTAAATACTTGACATTAGGCAACTTACCAACTAGTTGTTTAAGGAGGTGATGGGTATTTTCGAACCTTATCTTACTAGCCAATAGCCACATCGGTTGATCTGTAGATCGATATATTTTTCTACAAAATTATTGAAAGATTTGATTCAATTTGAGTGGCCTGGATTTTAAATTTTGTTTATTATAATAAGAAAGTATGTGGGGAGCATTTAACTAATTTAGACTTTAATTAAAGTTGGCAAACTTAACTCGAACTTAAAAGATTTGTCTGAATTTGAATTTAACTAGGTACAGCTTGATTAGAAAAATGCGACTATCTAAACTTCGAAATCATTAATTTAAAATGATTTGAAATTAAATTGATAATCTTAAAATTCAATAATATTTTTTGTTACAAATTAAATTCAACAATTTTGATATGAAATGATCCGACCTTAAATAATCATAATATCAAAATCGAAATGATTCAAATCCAAAATGATTTGAAAATTTTTTCAATAAAAAGTGACTCGACCGAAGCGATCTAATCCAAACTCAATCCGACCCATCCAACCTTTGCCTTATCCTTTTTAAACTAAGACGACTATTTATCAACTGCTAAATAAAATTAAATTTATTTATATCATCTGGTTTGGCTTAATAAGCTCAAATATATACATCTATACTATAATTAAAAGTTGTCCTCATTCAATGTGAGGGCTTAATTTCAATTTTAGAGGACTTTGTATGGGACAACTGAGCATGGTCATTAGTTGTATTGGAGATGTTAATTAAGGTATTGCAAAGCTTTTTTTTTTCTTTTGATGGAGAAGGAAAGAAATAAAATAAAGGAAAAACAAATAAAAGAAAGAGGAAAGAAAGGGAAGAGAAGAGAAGAGAAGAGAAAAAGAGAGAGAAAAATTTGAGTGTTTGTGTCGTGTTTATATTCGTTTTATTTTTTCGTGTCATTATCGTATTCGATATATTTTCGTATTACTTTTTGATATCATTATCGTATTCGAGATATTATAAGTTTATATAATTTGTTAAACATTAATAATTCGTTTTATGTATATTTCGACGAGTTCATGTATTAGTATAATGTTCATGTTATTTTTCGTGTCGTGTTTTAATTATTTTTTTCATGTTTTTTTTCGTATTATGTGTCAATTCATTTCATATTTTGCATAGTTTATCATACTGATTCAATTTTAACTCTAAATTTATTGATTTAAAAATTAAATCATTGTATCTGTCATTTATTAATATAAATATCATGTTGAAAATTTTAATTCAATTTTTCGAATCGTTGTGAAAGCATATTCTAATAAAGGTAAAAGAATCTACGGGTCTGTCACCAGTTGCTATCCCGTCAAGAATTATAGGTTAGATAAAACCAGGCTAGAAAATTACATTTCCGCGGATATTTGAAAGTGAAAAATCCAAGGTGAACTTCTACAAAAAGCTCAGTTGGAAATGAGAAAGTTTGGAGCATAAAATTTGAGTTTCTTGGAACCTTCAATTTAACTCAATTGATTCATATAATTATTCTTTGTTAAATTGTCCAATACCAGCCCAAGGAAAAATAAAAGCCTAACAATGTGTGGTTGCAATTGTGTGGTTTAATGTGTGGTTGCAATTGTGTGGTTTAATGTGTGGTTGTAGTTGTGTGATTTAAATGTGTGGTTGTTATTAAACAACAATGTGTGGTTGCAATTGTGTGGTTTAATGTGTGGTTGTAGTTGTGTGATTTAAATGTGTGGTTGTTATTAAACAACAATGGGTGGTTGTAATTTATTTAGATTTTATATTTGTGTGGCTTGTGTTTGTCTTGGTATTGTATAAATACCCCCCTCCCTTGCATTTGTAAATAATCAAGTAGTAAGCTTCAATAAGCAATAAAAGTTCTAAGTTTTCCTAAGGAGTTCTTCTCTAAAGAGTGTAGTCTAGAGTGAAGTGTGAGCATTTGTGAGTTTTCCTAAAATCTAAACTTTCTTCTTTGAGTGGTAAAATTAGAGTTATCTACTCTAAGTTTTTCTCAACAATTGGTATCAGAGCTAGGTTGTGAGTTACTACCATAGTTACTATTCACACGTGTCACTATATACTTTTATAGTAATTGTTAACATATACGATATTTATTCAAGTATATGGTATACGATACTATTCACGTATACGGTACTGTTCACGGTGAAATAGTTATTCAGGTACTATTTTTGGTTTGAGCGTTCTTGAGTCGTGAGGAGTTTGTACTCTACAAGTTTTTGTCTCAAAATCAAGCTTGTTCGGTATTGTTAGAGTCTTGCCGACACGATGGGTGATCTTCAAGTAGTTGGAGGAATCAAGAAGCTCAATCACAAAAATTACAACACGTGGAAGACGTGTATGATGTCTTACCTACAAGGTCAAGACCTTTGGGAAGTCGTTGGTGGTAGTGAAGTTACGAAGCCCGAGCAAGAAGATGCTCAAGGAACCTTGGGCAAATGGAAGATTAAAGTGGGTAAAGCCATGTTTGCCCTTAAGACCACAGTTGAAGAAGAAATGTTGGAACACATACAAAAGCTAGAAACGCCAAAAGAAGCGTGGGATACTTTAGATGCACTCTTTTCGAGAAAGAATGACACAAGACTTCAACTTCTTGAGAATGAATTGTTATCAGTTGCACAACGAGATATACCGATTGCTCAATACTTTCACAAGGTAAAAACGTTATGCCGTGAAATTTCTGATTTAGATCCTACAGCTGCTATTGGAGATACCAGGGTAAAAAGAATAATTATCCATGGTTTGAGGCCCGAATATCGCAGCTTCGTTGCCGCTATACAAGGATGGCCAACTCAACCATCACTTGTAGAGTTTGAAAATTTGCTTGTTGGTCAAGAATCTATGGCCAAGCAAATGGGAGGGGTCTCGTTGAAAAGTGAAGAGGAAGCACTCTACACCAACAAAAGCAAAGGCAAATTCAAACAGCACGTCGGTGGTGGATCTAAAAAGTATGGTGACAAGACAAAAAGTCATCAAGGAGAAGGGAGCTCTCGTCCAGGGGGAGCTTTAAAGAATCGTAGCAACAATAAAAGATTTGAAGGTAACTGTTACAACTGTGACAAGAAAGGTCACATGGCAAAAGATTGTTGGTTTAACAAAAGGCCCGTTGAGAGCAATGCTGCTACTTCTAGTACAAAGGAGAAAAGCGAAGATGATTGGGACGCTGAAACATTTTTTGCTATGGAAGAGGAAGAGTTAGCTCTCACAGTAACAACGGCTGACCGAATTGACTATGAGAATGACTGGATTGTCGATTCAGGTTGCTCAAATCACATGACAGGCGATAAACAGAAGTTGCAGAACCTGTCAGAATACAAGGGAAATCGTATTGTTGTGACAGCTGATAATTCAAGATTATCGATTACTCACATCGGTAAGACGGTAGTAGCACCTCGATATAGTCATAATCAGGTACCACTACAAGATGTTTACCATGTCCAAGGCATGAAGAAAAATTTGCTTTCAGTGGCACAATTAACATCGTCAGGTCACCATATTCTGTTTGGTCCAAGGGATGTGAAGGTATATCGTGATCTCAAAATCTCAGGACAGCCGATGATGGAAGGACGACGTCTGGAGTCAGTCTACGTGATGTCAGCAGAGTCAGCATATGTAGACAAGACAAGAAGGAGCGATACAGCATATTTATGGCACATACGATTAGGTCATGTTAGTTATTCCAAGCTAAGTATGATGATGAAGAAGTCGATGCTTAAGGGACTTCCTCAGCTTGACATAAGAACAGACACAGTTTGTGCAGGATGCCAATATGGTAAAGCACACCAATTGCCATACGAGGAGTCAAAGTTTAAAGCAAAAGAACCATTAGAGTTAGTTCACTCTGATGTATTTGGCCCCGTTAAGCAACCATCAATTAGTGGAATGCGGTACATGGTGACGTTTATTGATGATTTCTCCAGGTATGTGTGGGTTTTCTTTATGAAAGAAAAGTCTGACACTTTCTCAAAATTTAAAGAGTTCAAAGAGATAGTTGAAGGAGAAGTGGGAAAGAAGATATGTTGCTTGCGCACAGACAATGGAGGAGAATATAGCTCAGGCGAATTCTCTCAATACCTACGAGAATGCAACATACGTCATCAATATACTTGTGTCAATACACCACAACAGAATGGTGTAGCAGAGAGAAAGAATCGGCATCTTGCAGAAATTTGTCGGAGTATGCTGCATGCAAAGAATGTACCCGGAAGATTTTGGGCCGAAGCTATGAGAACCGCAGCCCATGTGATCAACAAACTTCCTCAACCAAGGTTAGAGTTTGTTTCACCCTTTGAGAAATTGTGGAAAATGAAACCTTCAGTCAGCTACTTTCGAGTATTTGGTTGTGTATGTTATGTATTTGTTCCTGATCATTTACGTAGCAAGTTTGATAAGAAAGCAACTAGGTGTATCTTTGTGGGATACGACAACCAAAGGAAAGGGTGGAAATGTTGTGATCCTACGAGTGGAAGATGTTACACTTCACGCAATGTGGTATTCGATGAAGCATCTTCTTGGTGGTCCTCAGAAAAGGAGGTGTTGTCAGATTCAAAAGAATTTGAAGACATGCTACAACAGAAAATGGGAGAGTATATTGTCCAACTTCAATCAACTTCAGATGAAGTAGAAGACCTATGTGATGATGACGATGACGAGCAAGTGTTAGACCAGAGTCCTTGGCAAACTGGTGTGTATCAACCAGATGTTAGATCGAGTGAAGTGGAAGAACCATCTCCACAATCACAAATCCGAAGGACAACAAGAGCACGGAAGCCAAATCCCAAATATGCTAATGCAGCCATAGTGGAAGAACCAATTGCAACAGAACCTGAGATGTTTGAAGAAGCATCACAGAGTTCTGAGTGGATTATGGCTATGAAAGAAGAGATCAATGCGCTTGAGCAGAATCAGACTTGGGATCTAGTGCCAAAACCAAGAGATGTGAAACCCATATCCTGCAAGTGGGTTTACAAGATAAAACATCGTCCAGATGGGTCGATTGAAAGGTACAAGGCACGGTTGGTGGCTCGTGGTTTCTCTCAGAAGTATGAGCTAGACTATGATGAAACGTTTAGTCTGGTGGCAAGACTTACAACCGTACGAGTCCTACTTGCCCTTGCAGCCAACAAAGACTGGAACTTGTGGCAGATGGATGTGAAGAATGCATTCCTTCATGGAGAGCTAGATCGGGAAATCTACATGATTCAACCATTGGGATTTCAAAACCAAAATCATCCTGAGCATGTGTGTAAGCTGCGAAGGCACTTTACGGATTGAAACAAGCACCTAGAGCATGGTATGATAAGATTGCTGAATTTTTAACTCATAGTGGTTATTCAGTGACACCTGCAGATTCTAGCTTGTTTGTCAAAGCTAATGGAGGAAAGCTAGCTATCGTATTGATATATGTGGATGATTTAATCATAACTGGTGATTATGAGGCAGAAATTCTTCAAACCAAGGAGAATTTATCAGTTCGTTTCCAAATGAAAGAACTTGGACAACTCAAGCACTTTCTTGGTCTAGAGGTTGATCACATACAAGAAGGAATATTTCTCTGTCAACAAAAATATTCTAAAGATTTGCTAAAAAGGTTTGGAATGCTCGAGAGCAAGCCAATTTCAACACCGATGGAACCAAATGGCAAGATGTGTGCACTTGAAGGCAAAGACTTGGAAGATGCAACTATGTATCGACAATTGGTAGGTAGCCTGATCTACTTAACCTTGACTCGACCTGACATTTCTTATACAGTTGGTGTGATGAGTCGGTATATGCAAAATCCGAAGAAGCCTCATTTAGAAGCAGTTCGACGAATACTGAGATATGTGAAAAGTACAATAGATTATGGTCTTTTGTACAAGAAAGGTGAAGACTGTAAGTTAGTTGGTTATTGTGATGCTGACTATGCAGGAGATCATGACACCAGGAGATCAACAACTGGGTACATGTTTAAACTTGATTCTGGAACAATTTCTTGGTGCAGTAAGAGACAACCAACGGTATCATTGTCAACTACCGAAGCTGAGTATCGAGCAGCAGCAATGGCAGCTCAAGAGTGTACGTGGCTGATACAACTAATGAGTGATCTACATCAACCAGTAGATTATGCAGTTCCGTTGTATTGCGACAACCAGTCAGCAATTCGTTTGGCAGAAAATCCAGTCTTTCACGCAAGAACCAAACATATAGAAGTGCATTATCACTTTATCAGAGAAAAGGTTCTACAAGAAGAGATTGAGATGAAGCAGATCAAGACAGATGATCAAATGGCAGATTTATTCACAAAAGGTTTGAGTATCAACAAATTTGAAATGTTTCGTCGTCAACTCAACATGGTGCAAAGAGGAAGAGCTGGTATTGAGGGGGAGTGTTAAATTGTCCAATACCAGCCCAAGGAAAAATAAAAGCCTAACAATGTGTGGTTGCAATTGTGTGGTTTAATGTGTGGTTGCAATTGTGTGGTTTAATGTGTGGTTGTAGTTGTGTGATTTAAATGTGTGGTTGTTATTAAACAACAATGTGTGGTTGCAATTGTGTGGTTTAATGTGTGGTTGTAGTTGTGTGATTTAAATGTGTGGTTGTTATTAAACAACAATGGGTGGTTGTAATTTATTTAGATTTTATATTTGTGTGGCTTGTGTTTGTCTTGGTATTGTATAAATACCCCCCTCCCTTGCATTTGTAAATAATCAAGTAGTAAGCTTCAATAAGCAATAAAAGTTCTAAGTTTTCCTAAGGAGTTCTTCTCTAAAGAGTGTAGTCTAGAGTGAAGTGTGAGCATTTGTGAGTTTTCCTAAAATCTAAACTTTCTTCTTTGAGTGGTAAAATTAGAGTTATCTACTCTAAGTTTTTCTCAACATTCTTGACATTCAATAAATTTAAGATTCGATCAAAATACTTATCCCCAAATTGCAATTTTTTTTATACGAGAAAGAAATAAGTTTCTTAATTTTGGTATATATATAGATAATTTAGCTGGGGAATACTTAAAAAATTAGCAACAAAGAAACAAATGAAAATTGATCTAATTATGGCTAGTATAGTTTTGATTAAAGAAAACCTTTGTTAGAAAAGATCAATAATAACACAACAAGAACATAAACTCCTATTAGACATTATCAGAAGACAGGAGAACCACATGGTGAAGAATTCACCAAGTTGAGTACACTATCCCAGCAGTTACTGTTCTCCAATATGTTGCCATTGCAGCTTTGATCAGTTGATTTCTGGAACCATGCATCAACAAAATCGCTGGAACCCGTCATGCCATGCAATTCCAAATAGCTATCCATTATTTTTTCCTGATCAGCTTCTTCTTCTGCTTCTTCCATTTGGTTTAATATTTTCATTGTTGTTTCTCCCCATTCATGACCATCTGGATAGGTATAGCCAGTGAGTCCATTGACAGGGGCTTGAACGTTTCCGTCAGGGAAACTAAGAGTTGAGGTTGGGGACCCAAGATCCTGGCTGGAGAAGGCAAACATGCCGGCAACTACACCTTGCCATGCTTTGAGTACGTCAAGGCACCTCGGTCTGGTTAGCTGAGTCGAAGTGGGGCGGATAAGCTGGTTTTTTGGTTGGATAGGATTTGGGATTGGCACTAAAACAGCCTGTTTTGACTCACGGACCAACCTGGCTTCAGCCTCGAGACGAGCACTCTCCCACTGAGCCATGTGGCTTAAATTTGAAGCATTTTTGGGTGGACCAGATGGGAAGCTGCTTGAGGCGGCATCTGTTCGAGGCTTGTGAGTCATAGGATCAATACCCAATTTGATTAGCCTTTTCTTCAAATGTGTGTTCCAATGATTCTTGATCTCATTGTCTGTTCTCTTTGGCAAGTGAGCTGCCATTGCCGACCACCTAAATGAATATCATACATACAAACAAAAGGTGACAAAAATATGATCAATGAAAATTCATTGAATTAATTTCACATATAAAGCATTGGTAAGTTGAGCAGTAGTATAATGATGTCTGTATAAAATCACTATTATTATTATTAATTATAATAATAATAAAGATAGAGATTGGTGAATTACCCTGCAAAATTTAATACCAAGATTAAATTGGAGCTGCAGAAAATTCTTACAACCGTACTAAGTTTTTCATTGGGCTTTTATTGTTATTGTTATTATGTACTTTTGTTTTTTGCTTTTTTTAAAAAAAATAATACTATTTCATTTTATTTTGTTAAACCAAATTCAAATAATAAAAAGTATATACTATGTTTAATTGAAATCGAATAAATAGTTAAAAAAAAATAATTCATATATATAATTTTTTTTGCCAAAAGAACACATTAATAATTAAAAATTAGCTGATTTTAATTACTGTGAAATCCCAATATAATCTACAAAAAACCTCACACACGCTGCCGATGTGGATATATATATATATATATATATATATATATATATAATGCTTTCTTTATTTTTCAAATTCCTTATGTAATTACTTTAATTTCAAGGTAATGAAAAAGAACTAGTAGAAATTTTTCTTTTTCAATTATTTGGAAATAAATTTTTTAATTATCCCATTTTACTGAGAAAAAATCTAAGTGGAAAGACGTAAAAGAAAATTTGGAGTCTCCTTGTAAGGGCATTACATTTTTTTTTCTTTTTCTGACATATAAGGTGGAAAGACATAAATATTTAGGTTTTGAAAGGAAAAATGCTATATTATTCAAAAAAATTATTTTTCTTAAAGTATTCGTGTTCGACATATGTCCGACACATATTCGGATATGAGTATGAAGATATAATTCTCCAAATATATAAAAAAAAAAAAACTTTTTTAAAAAATTGAGTATACTCATTTTAGACATATAATCGTATCCAACACTTATCTCAAGTCGGATAACATACGAGAAATGTTAATAAACTCTCTAGCTATATATATACCTGTTTCCAAGAAGGGCATGGAGTTGAATGATGGTCTGTTCTTCCTGTAAACTAAACTTTCCTCTTTTGATATCAGGTCTTAGGTAGTTAATCCACCTCAGTCGACAGCTCTTTCCACATCGTTGAAGTCCTATATATAAAAAACCAAAAACAATGGAATTTTTTTCAATCAATTTTGTTAATATATATTTTACTGCAACAAAAGAAGACATTTGATTATCATATATAATAAAATGGCAAATAACCCAATCACCAGCTTTCTCAGGCAAGGCACGCCAGCTACCATAGCCATGTTGTTGAATGTAAGCCTTCAGTATTTTGTCTTCTTCAGCTGTCCATGGTCCTCTCTTCAAAACCAGCTCTTTCTTGCAGTTCGGAGACGGCCGCCGCATTGAGATTGATTGAGAGAAAGAAAGAAAAAAGAAAAAAATATATATGAAAAAGAGGAGAAATATTGTTGACAGTGAAGAGTAGTGATGAGTAAAATTGAAAGCTCTGGTGGCAAATATATAGACGATAACCAACTAAAAACTGATGAAAGTTTAAATAAATAAATTAGTCCAACTACTTGATGAAATGATAAGCCCACGTGAAGAATGCTTCCCAAACAGTAACATATATATGTCCATATTTAATATATAAGTCCTTATATAATATTATATATATATATATATAAATTACAAGTTTGAGATGATTTAGATGTGTAATATTTTTTTCAAATGAGTTAAGTATATTGAGATTAAAAAGTTAAGAATAGATTTAGAATTTCAATATATATACATATATATATATATATATATAAGTTTTTATATATTGGGCTTAATCTCTAGAGTCTAGAATACTTTCTTTTATTTTAAAAAAAGCGAAGCTAAACTTTTTATATATATATATTTAAGATTATTAAAAATTAAATTTTGATTATTAAAATTAAAAATTTAACACTTTATCAATCGAAAATACCACTGTTGACAAAATTGAAGATCAAAGACTGATTAAGTTTTTGACTTTTGTAAAACAAGTCTCTTGACTCAAAATTCAAAAAGTTGGAATACTAATTAAATTAGAGTTTTGAAAACTTGTGCATGTTTATTGAAGATCTAACATCTATAGAAGGATTACATATGATTGAAATTACTATATGAGTAATAAGTTTTCATCATGTATTGATTTTCCTTTTATGATTAGTTATTATGTATATTTAAATCTAAGAATCTTTATTTATGCAACCACTTTATTGTCATTTTTAAAAAAAAAAAAAAAAATTGGTCCTATTCTTTAAACAAAAAACATATAGTATCAGTTACTTAATCAAATGCTTCGTATGTTCAATTGCCATTTTTAATGTATTCGTATACAAAGTTTTTTTTTAGTATAAAGAAAATCGTAGTCTGATAAAAAAAATATAGATATTAAAATTTGAATGATAAACATATTGAATATCACTTTTTAAAAATAATTATATGAATTAATTGAATTAAATTAATCCCGAATTTTTATACAAAGTAATTTTTGTACTTAGTAGTATTAGCAAATTTTTGCTGCAATAACTTAATGCAAAGGCGTAAAGGCAAAAAGCTAGAACGTACAGGTGACAGTAATGGTCCCGAAGTTGTAAATTCTATCTGGTACAAAGGACGTCGTTCCTTTTCGACGGTAGCAATTCCTGCCTAAGATTCTTGTCGTTTCTTTTCCATTACCATCTAAATGATCTACTTGTAGAATTATCCATGGTTCGGGTCGGATTTGGATCAGGTTAGATTCGGTATCAACATTAAATTTATTTGTTCAAGTCCGATTCAGTTCGAAATATGTGTCTCAAATTTTGTCCAAGTCCGTTCATATTTATAAATAAATAGCTCAAACCCGTTTAAGGCCGTTCATTTTTTTTTTAATTTTTTTTAATTTTTTTTTATTATTTAATTTTTAGTAATTTTATATATATATTTTTTATTAAGTTCTTAAAAATGAACAACTTAACATGTTTTTTAAAGTTTACACTATAATATTATATATATTTAATTTTTATATGACATAAATTACATAATATATTACTTAATTAGAAAAAGGGCCGAGCAAATCTCAAGCCTTGAATGTTGGAGTCAAGACCCGACCCATATTTTAAACGGGTCTAATTTTTTTATACAAACCCATTTTTCGGGCCTAATATTTTTGTCCAAATCCTCCCAAATATAAACGGACCTTCGATCTTGAACGGGTAGCCTAACCCTTGGACAGATCTATCTACTTGATGCTATAATCAAATTAAAAATAAAAATTGAAATAAAGATCGTTACATTTTTCTGTACATTTCCCAAAAATGAAATCAATATATGATGTTCGTAGGTTTCTTTGGTTTTGGTAGTCGAGTATATATATATATATATATATATATATATATATATATATAATATATATATATAATATATATATATATATATCGAGAGATTCATTTACATTAATATAAAACTAAATTAGTTTTATATATTTTCATAATTTTTATACGATTTATATTTTAACAAACTGACTATTGGATTTAACAATATAATTGTACTCGTCGTGCACGTAAAATTTCGAATCGATCCGATATCTTTATCATACCGATCGAGAAAACTGTCTTTTTCAATTAACGGTTGAAATTTTTTTTACATCGAACAAATAGTTAGACATTTTAATTTACTCGAAACTCGACGTGTATAATCTACATGAATAGAATATGAAATATGACGGTCGGATTAAACAAATATAAATCGTATAAAAAATTACGAAAGTGTGTAAAACTAATTCAATTTTACACTAGTGTAAGTGGATCCTCCTATATATATATATATATATGTACACACAAATTTCGCGTCAAAAATATGACAAGAAAAATTTGGAGTCAAATAAGAATTTTATTAATCAAGCTTTGAAAGTTACAATCTCTGAGAATTCTTAAAATAAAGAAATCCTTTGATTCTTTTCTTCAGTAAAACTTTGATCCAAGGGTCTTCACGACTTGATCTTGAATCAGTGAGATCTGCTTCAAGGGTTTTCTAGACTTGGTCTTGAAAAAAACAGAAATTATCTCCTTTCCTTCGATGAACAAGATCGGAGAGCAGCTTCTTTGAGAATTCTCAAGAACAAGCACCGCATTCTTAGAATTTCTCTAATTTCTTCTTAAGACTTTTGAGAGGATTTGGCTCTTCAAAATCTTCTTCTTCTCTTCAGTCTTCTGAATTCTGAATTTGTGTTAAAGGGAGGTCTCTATTTATAGTGGTAGCTAGCCAGGTGAAAGAGAGTTTTAAAAGAACTTGTTCTCCTTATTTATCTCTTAATTAATTTAATTTAATTTAATTAGAGATAAAACTTCATTATTTATCCCTTAATTAATTAATTAAATTAGAGATAAAATATTTATTTTTTATCCCTTAATTAATTAATTAAATTAGAGATAAAATATTTATTTATCTCTTAATTAATTTAATTTAATTAGAGATAAAACTTTATTATTTATCTCTTAATTAATTTAATTTAATTAGAGATAAAATTTTATTATTTATCTCTTAATTAATTTAATTTAATTAGAGATAAAAATTTATTATTTATCTCTTAATTAATTTAATTTAATTAGAGATAAAAATTTATTATTTATCTCTTAATTAATTTAATTTAATTAGAGACAAAATAATTATGACACATGGGTGAAATTTGATTGGATAACCCATGAATCCTTGCAATTTAATTGGTCAAACCATGTGTACATATTTAATGAATTATAAAATAATTAATTATAATATGATATTATCAATTTCACATGGTAATGTATAATTTTAATTGAAAATTTCTTAATTAAAGAAATTCCAATTGACATGTGGCTATTTGTAATTGGTTTCAAATTTTCTCCTTCTACAAATGCCCCCTCAAAACTTGGTTACGTACACGAATTTTTTTTTTTTAGTGTAGCAAGTGGACAAGTCTTGAAATTTATCTACATCAATTAATTATCCTCATATAATTTTGCATATGAGACGAAAAAAATTGATTTAGCAAATATAATTTTCTATGCATAAAATGGACCATGAATGGAAGATCGACCCACCCTAAATGGTTTAGCAAAAAATGGATATTGGGCCAACATTGGCCTACGTAAAGAAAATATAGGCCAATGTTGGCCTACGTAACAAAAATGGTTTTAAGCCAAACTTAAATATAAGTCCGCTTGGAAATCATTTGATTTTCCTGCCACTTTGGAAGATTGGTCGATAGAACTTTCCCCAGCCTCACAATCTTCTCCAAAGGCGAGATCTCTTCAATCTAATCTTCATGTCAATACTTCTAATCACGAGAAGTTTGACACATTGGGAAGCCGTATCACTTCCGAAAAGTCATATTGGGGATTTTCCTTCAAGATTTTTGGAGAGTTTGGTTACATACCAAAGTACTGGGAATGGACTGAAGATGTGTTATACCACTTCAACAAAAATTTAATGATTGTTAGTATATATGATGCTGTTTATGCATCATTATACACTTATGATCACAACAAGGACGTCATTCGCGCTTTTTGTAAAGCTTGGTGCCCGGCTACCAATACTCTCCACCTTGCTACTGGGGAAGCTTCCATCTCCTTATGGGATTTGCATAGGCTAGGCGGTTTGCCCATTCACGGCATATTTTATGATGAAGTCATTCCTTGTGCTGCCGAATTGACTGGCTTTGATAACAAGGGAAGATTCATCCCGAGATGTTGTGAATATCTATTTGCTGCATTCCATCTTTTGAAGCAAGGCAAGGAGGATAAGGTGTCTATTGAGGATTGGATCAATTTTTGGTTTCAAGGGAAATTGCGTTACACAAACCACCTGCTCGAAAAGCAAAGAAGCTTGTTCGTCCAAAAGCTACACATAACCCTACAGGGATTCTTCGGAAATATCAAGGTCGGGGAATGGCAGGAGATGGAGCATTCACTACACTTGGAATCAAAGAAAGTTTAACAACAGACACTTATTTAGCTGCCTTCCTTTCTTGTTGGATTTGTGTTTTCGTTTTCCCAAGTAAAGATTCAGAATTTGTTCGGCCAGAGACATTTAAGATAGCCAGCCTGATGGCGATTGGAAGAACTGTTAATCTCGCGATCCCGGTGTTAGCCAATATTTACCATGGACTAAACCGAATCACACTTTCTACTCAAGCGGGCTCTTCAGATGCGTGTTTTCCAATTCACTATATTTATGGATGGCTAAGTTATTATTTCCGGACTCACTTTCAAAATCCAGACGATGTATATGGGCCTTTGATAAACAAGTTTTCAGGAGAAGGTGGAGCCAAATACTTTGAGGATTATGACGCTCGCAAGTTGATTCATAGTGGCATAGTGTGGAATGCTAACTTATATCCCAGGAATAGAGATGAAGTGATTGTTGATGATGACACTCTTAGTAAGATCAATCATGGCTACCTTGTTAATGTTCGTTCGAGCTATTTGCCTGCCCGATGTAACCAAGCCATCATTGTAGAACCTTACAGTCCTCATCGATTTGGGAGACAATTTGGGTTTTGTCAAGATATTCCCGGAGCTCTTAAGGAAGACATTCGTTCTGGATCTGTAGATGATCTATGTAGGTTTTGGAGAATTTGCACTCGTTCTCATACAAAGTCCAGATTGATCTCTCCAGCTCGTTCTCTAAATCCTAATGATCATGCAACCGCAAGATACATGGAATGGTGGTCCAAAGTTCATGAGCCATATCTTGAGCATTCTATTGATATTTTGATTTCGAGCATCCGTACATCACCATCAAAGAGAAGAAAACCTCCAAAGGATGTTAAGAAAAGGTCTTTAGAGATTTCACAAGACAAATCCAATAAAGCCAAAGTCTCGTCCACTATAGATTTAACAGAGGAGCATGTGAAGACTTCACAAGAAGTTCCTCGATCAGTGTCATTAATTGATGAAGGACAAAGGGTTTTACCGAAAGTCATCGAAGGGAAGCATAATGCGATCGTTGAAGATTCAATTGATGAGAGTGATCATGAAAGACATTGGAAGCGGACCAGGCCAAGGGAATCCTTTCAAGGTGATATATCCCCCGCCAAAAGTGAAGCTTCAGTTTCTAGTTCGCATGAGTTCAACAAACTTGTAGCTAAGATCAAAAATAATGTTTCAAGTACCGTTTCCAACCAAGAAGATGCTTGCCCTAATGTGATTGTTAATAATACTTCCCCTATAGTGAAGACTTCCACAGGCCCTCATGTTGAAGCTAGTCATCTCACCATTCCAGAATTTTCTAAGTTTAGTGCTGAAAAAGTGATATCCGATAGTCAGTTGAAGCTTGCAACTATTTTGTGGGAAAGCATTCAACCAAGAATTATTCGCGCTTCTTTTGATCGGGTTTCTTCACTTACTAGTGATGTTCACAAGATCTTTGATGCAATAGAAGCAATTAAATCCGTTGATTCATCTTTATTAAAAGGCATGGTGGAAGACTACTTTACACAAGTCCAGAAGTTTAATGAGCTTGAATCTTCCATTTCTTCATCCAAGGATAGAATTGAAAGACTTCAAGCACTTGAAATTCGACTTAAAAATTCAATGTTACTTGAACATAAAACTGTTGAGAACCTTAACACCCTGCAGTCGAACTTGGCAGATATAGAGCAAGAGTTCATTACTTTGCAACGCAAAAAACATAGACTTGAATCTTCGCTCCAAGAAACTGAAGATGAACTGAAAAGAAGAAGAACCGACACCTCCAAGATTCGTGAAGAGATGAATTCTGTTGAGTCTTTTACTACCCTTACTGAGGATGAAGCCAAAAACTTAGATTTGTTGCGAAGTATGTTGGAAGCCTCTCGAGAAGACTTGAAGAATTACAAATGGAAGCCCTGAATCCCTTTTGATGTAACTTTTTTTTTTTGAAATTTATATTAGTTCTTAGGATTGTTAGTAAGTTCTTTTCAAGTTTGAAATGAAGTTAAATTTCTTTTTCTCCACATATCATCTTTCTTTTGCACTTTCTGAAGTATTTTTGCATCATGTATGGACTACAAATTAAATTCCCAAAGATCTTTAATTTGCAAAAGATTTGTTTTACTTGAAAAAATAATTTGAATCATGAAATTTGAATGGAGAATTATCATGATATTTTCAAGTGAACAAAAGATAATATTTGAATCAAATTTTTTTTTTTTGTTTGGACTGAACTTGGCAACGAAACCAAGCTGCCTACGTACCCTCGAATTTGAAGGATCAAGTCATAACGTAGTTCATCAATTTTTTTGTGCCCTAACTTTTGCCTCAGTTGTCCTAGAAAGGATTTTCAACATAGCGGGCTTTTTTTTATTATTATTATTTTTTTATGTGCAGTTTAAGCTCGTGCTTAGGAGCAACATACGACAGTTTAAGCTCTTGCTTAGGAGCAGTATCTTCTTTAAGCATAGTAACACTTCAAAAACTTTCCATTGATCGGTCCAACTTTGACACCATCTTGATCAACGGTCTTGTATGCACCATTGGTATAAACTTCTCGAACAACGTGATGGAGACTCAATTAAGAGTTGTAAACCCAAGTGCAGGTTATGTTCGAGTAATAAATTCTCGGGTGTCCGAGGTCGAACCACAGGGAAGAGTACTAGTAAGTATAAGTTTATAAATATATATGAAAAAGAAAATAAACAAGATATTAGGGAATCAATAACAAAAAAAGTAAACAAGATATTAGAGAACAAAATAAACAAAATAACATAAAAGCAATTAAACAAGATATAAAAAACAATAAGAAAGGATGTTGAGGTTAGAGAATCCACTCTTGGTGTTATGCTAAGATTAATCTTGTTTTATTACACAATTGAAATCCACACATAAGGGAGGTTCCAATCGGAAGGTTTAGCAATTCAGTCCAAATTGTCCAACGTCCATAGCATATGATATTATGTTCATTTGGTGTCCTCAAAACTCATAAAAAGAGTCCAAGCATTCCTTATGCCAAGGTATATGTCTACAACAAATCAAGGTTATGAAACCAAGCATTTACTGTGCCATTTTCATTGTCAATAATGAATCAAGATCTCTACTTTGCAAGTATGATTTTAAACCAAAAGAAAATATTATCTATACTAGTGTTTATAAATGATGATTCATTTTAGCTCATGTTTAAGAGACTAACCTTAGCATTTACCAAGAGCTTCACCTCATCACCTCAACAATATGATTAGCAACACATACTAAAAATGAAAAGAAATGTAAGAAGCATAAGTAAATAAAGAAAAAGAAAACTAGAGAAAGGAAAAAAGAAGAAAACTTAGAGAATTTTTTTACAATGGCTAATATCCTACCAATGTATAATGTCTCCCAATACTCATCCAAGGCCCTCTATTTATACACATTTTGGAGGGCTAAATGACAAGAGACAAGCTTTACAAATTTCAAAGGTAGGTATAATAGGTGGGTACATTTTTCTAACAATTTTCGTCATATTGTATGACAATTCTGATCAGCCAGCTTGATGGTCGATTTTGTCAATGTTGGAGGCTCGATCTGATAAAATTGTCTTCTAGAAAAATATACCCCTATCAGTTACGGATCCATAGCCGTTGGAATCAGCTCATTTGCTGATGTGGATAAGAATATATGGGCAAAATACGAAAACAGGTCAGCACAGACGTCATTGCACATCAGCCAACTTGATGGTCGATTTCACTAGGGAAAACGACTCCGTTTCAAGAAGTGTAAAACATGAAAAAGATAGATATGCCTCTTAGTTTTGCACGGCTACAAATTTCAGCCTTATTGCTTCAGTGAAACTCGAGATATAGCTGATATGGTAAACGGTGTCGGAACTGGAACTGAACTGGATTTGCCCTTAATTCTAGTAATCTGAAATCACTCAAAGAAACTTGTGAAAAACACCAAATTACATAAAAATATAAAAGATCATAAACACAATTAGACTAAACAATAATAACTCGTATTTGACACAAAACAATAATAAAACATAACTAAAAACTATATAATTATACGAGTTATCACACCCCCACACTTAGATTGTTGCTAGTCCCTAGCAACGACTCAATAAAAATAAAATAAGAAAATCTAATCTAATCCATTTTCGTAGGAAATCAAGGTGGCACTTAGCATGTGACACAAGCCCTTAAACCCCTAGGTGTCCCTAGTGGACGAGTTTAGTCTCGTGAGGGTTTACTAGGACGATACCCACAAACATTGAAGACATAAGAAAAACTAAAAATAATAATTATAACTAATCCTTCCAATATAAATTAGAGATAATCATTGGACAAGTCTTAAAAACTAATCAATAGCTTAAAGAAATTCACAAAAAATCTTGCTTGAATGTAAATAAATGAGTTAAGCCAATATTAACATAACATATTTCAATCAAAATAGTGCATATTCAAACTTAATCTCAACTTCTCACATGGGATACTCTCTTGATTTTCACTCTTTAAAGTAGTGGTAAAGTGTTTACACTCAATCAATCTCATGAAAACACTTCTACCATATGCTTGCTTGTCCACCTATTCTCCACTATTTAGATCATACAACTTCATAAATCAAGAGGTCTTTATTCAAGGTTGTAATGGGGCCAAAGGGTTATAATGTGGTTAAAGAACAAAAGGATAAAGATATCACAAAGGTTCCAAAGAGTTCATAGATTTTAGAGACATAATAAGATCATACAAACAAAACTTCTCAAAACTCTTATAAAGCACATAATAACATAGGCTAAATATTCATGTTGAGCCTTTGCATCATTCTAACCAACTTTGTAACATCTTTTTCTTTACTTTAACTAGAAGTTCAAGAGAAGATTTTTTTTTTTTTGAATATGGGAATGTATTTAACAATGATCCCTTTCTTTTTCTCTTGACTTTTGCCTCTCTCCTCCCCCACACTTATCTTTCGTTCTAACCCAAATTTTCAAAAAGTATCCCTTGTTTTTGCAATATGTCTCAAAATATATAATCCATCTTTAGAACAAGGGTAGGGATATAAGTATATTTAGGCTAGGTGTAAGTTCTGGTTACCAATAAAATAGCATATTTAATGTAGGCTCAAATTGGCTCACTAGTGGGGATGTTCTCTTAGAACATTAATAAGGGATGGCTGTTTGGCTCTGGTTATAATCCTAATGCCTCTATCATATTCATGTTGTCACATGTATCAATATAGTATCAAACGGTTTAAAGCAAGTTCTAGAGAATCATGTAATCATAAGAGCACTCAAGAAAGAAATTAGATTGATTTGTATAATGCATCAATCATTATAGGCTCAAAAACTCGCAAGGATGATTATACAAGTCAGATTAAGTCTAAACATGCTTCTTTCTCAATCAACATATCATATTAACATTGGCTCATAAAAAGGTTGATATCAAGCTCAATTCTCATGAAAATCTTCTCACTAATAAATCTGTTTTAGACTTATGCAATTCATATCTCATTATAGTATTGAAAGTAACTAAAAAACACACTAAGTCTAAACATGCTTTTTTTTTTTTTGAAGAAGAAGATTAAATCAAACTGACAAGGTATGTCTCAAGTCTCCCTTACTCAGACCTTGTTCAGAATGAATACTTCTAAATGTCTTAAAACACAATAATTTTTTTTTTTTTTTTTAGCAAAATATGTCCCTTACCCCCTACTAAAATATGACATTGTCCCCAATGTCAAATTTTAAAGGTAGAATTTAGGAGATATTACCTGCAGAGGTTGCTAACCACTTATTATAACTGAGACACAACAAGCAAAATGTTAGATAATGTCACAAAGACAAAGTGCAATCCACTCCTTGCTCGTCCATATCTCTTTTTCTTTTTCCGAGCGTTTGCGAAACAACCGTAGCAGATAAACACTCATAAGCTTGTAGCTTTTTGAGTAAATCTTCAATGGTTGTAGCAGAAATTATGGTTCTCCTTGCCTCTGAAAACATGAATCCATTATCCACAGCATTATCTAAATATGAAAGCAAATTACTAAAATAACCATTAATATTAAGCAAACCAATGGGTTTCTTATTTGTGACCAAAGATGACCAAGAAGCCACGCAAGCTATTTCTTCCAATGTACCCAGACCTCCTGGTAAAGCAATGAATGCATCGGCAGAATGGTACATGATTGTTATCCGTTCAGGGATACTCCAGACTTGTATTTCCTTACCCACGGTAGGTCCACAAAAACCTGTGAATAGTTTTGGCACGATTCCTAGAACTGGACTTCCTCCGGCGTGTGCTGATGTAGCGACTGCTCCCATTAAACCCGAACTACCGCCTCCATAAATCAACTGGATCTTTTGTTGGGCAAGTATTACTCCAACTCTTATGGCTTCATCAGCGAATATGTTATTTTTCCCTGGATAAGCACCTCCAAAGACACAAATTTTTTTAATGCGCTGGGACGAAGTACTTTCCATTTTTTTTTTCGAGTGCCTGAAAGAGAATGAGTACATGGTGTAATATATAGAGGACTGAGTAGTGAATCAGACAAGAGTAATAATGTCGCCGAAAGTGTATTTGACCTGTCAGAAGAAAATGTTAACCTAACAAAAGATTTTTGCGTGATTTCAGGAAGAAAATCAAAAAAAGAAGAAAAATCAACCGTAAAAGACCAATGCAAAAAAAAAAAAAATGAGAATAATTACAAAAATCTAACAACACGTAAATTAAACCGAAATAAAGTTATTGCAAATCAAACCAAAAGCTGAGAAGTCATTTATTGTAGTTGTGATTGTGGCTCACATCTTCCTCTGGTTTTCGTCCAGAAACGGCTTAAACGCCTTCTATGAGTCGAGGATATGCTTCTCATCCAGTTTTCTTACAAGCTGGCAAACAGGGTCTTTTAACATCAGATTCCCAAGATGTTGCCATTCCCTTTGGAATTGCGGCCATAAATCAAGAATTTCTCTTTGTACGTCTCCACTAGGATGCGTCTCAAGAGAAAGTTGGATATTACCCAAATTCTCCTTACTCAGTCCATCCTTAATGAATTCAATTTTATCATCTCGATTAGAGGACGGAATCCCAATAGAACGACATTTACCGTTACACGTCCATCGTGCACACTTGTGGCAATTTGAACTCATGCGCTTTGCTCGTCGCTTCTTTGCAAAAGTGCTTCTATCTGTACCTGGTAAATGCAAAACAGGAAGATATTCATCTTCACGTACCTTGGCTTCAATTATCCAACGCATGTCTTCAGGAATCCCTTTGTGCATAAGCATTCTTAATCTTTCAAATCGAACTTGGTAAAGCTTCACTAAAATATTTCGAGGAAAAGGAGGGAATCGTTTCTGCAATCTTTTGAGAATATCATCCATCCTGAAAAAAAAAATGAAAGAGAAATTGAAAGAGAAATTTATATACAATATCAGTTTTGTGGGTAGCTGATGGAACCGACTTAAATAATCACGGAGTACCGTTATCCGCCATTTAACCGGGGTTAAAAAAATGTATTATTATTATTTTTTTTTTTTTTGGAAATTAGTAAAAATTATATTTACATCTAGTTATTTTCAAAACAAGGATCAGAAAGAAAAACAACCTCTTCTTGAGTAACATGATTTTCCAAAAAGAGTTTGAGTCTTTGTCCATTTACCTTGAATACGTTACCATTTTGAGGATTCTCAATGTCAACTGCTCCATAATGATACACGTGCTTAACCACAAATGGGCCAGTCCATCTTGATCTCAATTTACCAGGAAATATGTGAAGTCTAGAATTATAAAGTAGAACTTTTTGCCCAACATCAAATGTTTTTCTTGAAATTAACTTGTCATGAAAGGCTTTAGTTCTTTCTTTATGAATTTTAGAATTCTCATATGCATCTTTGAATAAAGTTGGCCAGTAAAATCCACACTGTAAAATTTTTGCAGCAGTTTTCTTTGATGAAAAATGACCACCACATGCCTCGGAATGACAAAACTTAATTACACTACTTACCTCATTGTCGGGAATGCATCTTCGAAAAATCTGATCAGGACAATATTTGAACAAGTAAGGGTCATCCCAGTAGAACTTCTTTACCTCATTTAGAAACTTCCTTTTATCTTGGGGGCTCCATTGAGAAGGAATTTTTCCCAAAAAGGAATATTTTAGCTCGGATGGCAATGGTTTTAAATCCAGCTTGGGCGGTTCAATAGTTGATGGTACAGTGACATTTGTGAGTGATGGGAGTTCCTCAAACTTTTGTTTCCAACGATGCTTATCCTGAAAAGAATTTAACAAAGAATCAGTGTGTGAAATTTCTGAAGCATTATCAAACTCACATTCAATTAAATAAGCTTCTAAAGGATCATGGAATGTGGTAGTGGTGAGATGTTCATGAACAAGTTCTTCAATGAAATCCACTTCATGTACTTCTGAATCATCACCAGGTTGCTTGCAAATGTTGAACACATTTAATTCTAAAGTCATATTTCCAAAAGAAATGTTCAAAATACCATTCCTGCAATTTATCAGAGCATTATAAGTTGCAAGAAATGGACGGCCTAATATAACAGGAATTTGAACATTTGGATTTGAAACAGGATGTGTGTCCAAAACAATAAAATCAACAGGGAAGTAAAAATTTTCAATTTGGACCAAAACATCTTCAACTATCCCTCGAGGAATTTTTACAGAACGATCAGCTAGTTGAAGTGTAACAGGTGTTTCCTTGAGTTCACCTAAACCTAACTGTTGATAAACAGAAAAAGGCAAAAGATTAACACTAGCACCAAGATCAAGCAATGCACGTTCTATTCTAGTGTTTCCAATGATGCATGAGATTGTTGGACATCCAGGATCTTTGAATTTTGGTGGAGTAAGGTGCTGAATGATTGAGCTCACATTTTCCGTCAGAAATGCTTTCTTTTGTACATTATGTTTCCTTTTAAATGTGCACATGTCCTTCAAAAATTTAGCATAAGATGGAACTTGTTTGATTGCATCCAATAAAGGAATGTTAATCTTAACTTGTTTGAAAAGTTCATAAATTTCTGCATTTTGATTCAAATTCTTTATTGTTTGCAACCTTTGAGGAAAAGGAGCAGGATGCATACCTTTTTCTTTGTCCAAATTTTCAAGAAGTTCAGACTTACCATCATCCTTACCTTTACTTTTCGGAGGGGAAGGAGGATCTTGGTCTTTTGATGGAATGTTTTTGTCAATTGCCTTTCCATATCGAAGAGTTGTGATAGAACTGGCATTTTCCTGTTGAGTTTCATTGGAGCAAGAAACAAAACATTGAGTAGAAGGGTTAGGCTGAGGTTGAGCAGGAAACTTACCTTTTTCTTGAGTGCGTAATGAAGCTGTCAATGTGGACAAGGTGTTTTTGATCTCATTGATGTCCTGTGAAGTTTGGTTATTCACATTTGCTTGTGTTTGCATGAATGCTTGCAATGTCTCTTCCAAGGTTTGTACACGTGAAGGTTGATAGGAAAAAGTGTTGCCCGGCTTTTGAGATTGTGGTACCTGAACATGATTATTATTCCGCCAACTGAAGTTGGGATGATTTCTCCATTCAGGGTTATACGTTTCAGAGTAAGGAGAAGGAAAAGGCTTTTTAAATGTGTTTATGGAATTTACTTGATCATGCAACGCTTCTTTAAGAATGGGAATGTTTGGACATTTAGAAGTGGGGTGTCCCATGATTTCACAAATTCCACAACTTTCTTCATTTTTAACCGTTTTGACTTCTTTTACTTCTCTAAGTTCCATGGCTTCAATCTTTCTAGCCAAATTAGCTACTTTAGCTTTTATCTCATCTTCTTGACTAAAATGATATTTACCTCTGTTAGAAACAAGATTAGATCTATTGGAACTTTCAGAGGAATTATCTGTGTGCCAGGCTTGAGAGTTATCTGCCAAATGGTCTAGGTAGTCAAAGGCTTCTTCAGGTTCTTTTTCTAGAAACTCACCGTTACACATTGTTTCAACAAATTGTTTAGTTTCGGGAGTTAAACTTTCATAAAAGAAACTAATAAGACGCCATTTTTCAAAACCATGATGTGGACAAGAACTTAACAAATCTTTAAAACGCTCCCAGCACTGAAAAAATGCTTCATTTTGATTTTGATTGAAATTTTGAATCTGTCTTTTCAAAGCAGTAGTTTTATGTGCTGGGAAAAATTTCTTTAGAAACTCAGTTTGTAATTCTTGCCATGTGCCAATTGACCTTGGTTTTAAATTATGAAGCCAAATTTTTGCTTTATCTTTTAAAGAAAAAGGAAATAATTTTAGCTTGACAATTTCATTTGTACATTGTTGGTCATTAAAGGTGACACATACATCTTCGAAGTCTTTTAGAAACGAGTAAGCACTTTCCGATTCTAACCCATGGAAATTTGGAAGGAAAGCTATCATACCTGGTTTAAAACGAAAGTTGTTTGCATTGAGAGGAAAAATAAAACAAGAGGGTGATGAGCTTCGAGTTGGTTGCAAGTAGTCACGCATGGTGCGTACTTGTCTGTTCTCATCTTCAGCATGAACACTTTCATTGTCAGCCATGGTAGGAGTTGTATTAGAAAGATTACCTGAAAAAGTTTCACAATAAAATCTAACTAAACGACGAGATCTAAAATCACGTCGCCAAACAAGCATAAAACAAAGTTAATATACAGATTAGGCGGTATAACCAGCCAATAAAAATAAAAAAAAGTTAATATACAATATAAATATAAATATATAGAAAATTAGGCGGTATAACCAGCCAATAAAAATAAAAATAAATATACTTATAAACTTATATACTTAGTATTGCCTCCCCGGCAACGGCGCCAAAAACTTGATGGAGACTCAATTAAGAGTTGTAAACCCAAGTGCAGGTTATGTTCAAGTAATAAATTCTCGGGTGTCCGAGGTCGAACCACAGGGAAGCGTACTAGTAAGTATAAGTTTATAAATATATATGAAAAAGAAAATAAACAAGATATTAGGGAATCAATAACAAAAAAAGTAAACAAGATATTAGAGAACAAAATAAACAAAATAACATAAAAGCAATTAAACAAGATATAAAAAACAATAAGAAAGGATGTTGAGGTTAGAGAATCCACTCTTGGTGTTATGCTAAGATTAATCTTGTTTTATTACACAATTGAAATCCACACATAAGGGAGGTTCCAATCGGAAGGTTTAGCAATTCAGTCCAAATTGTCCAACGTCCATAGCATATGATATTATGTTCATTTGGTGTCCTCAAAACTCATAAAAAGAGTCCAAGCATTCCTTATGCCAAGGTATATGTCTACAACAAATCAAGGTTATGAAACCAAGCATTTACTGTGCCATTTTCATTGTCAATAATGAATCAAGATCTCTACTTTGCAAGTATGATTTTAAACCAAAAGAAAATATTATCTATACTAGTGTTTATAAATGATGATTCATTTTAGCTCATGTTTAAGAGACTAACCTTAGCATTTACCAAGAGCTTCACCTCATCACCTCAACAATATGATTAGCAACACATACTAAAAATGAAAAGAAATGTAAGAAGCATAAGTAAATAAAGAAAAAGAAAACTAGAGAAAGGAAAAAAGAAGAAAACTTAGAGAATTTTTTTACAATGGCTAATATCCTACCAATGTATAATGTCTCCCAATACTCATCCAAGGCCCTCTATTTATACACATTTTGGAGGGCTAAATGACAAGAGACAAGCTTTACAAATTTCAAAGGTAGGTATAATAGGTGGGTGCATTTTTCTAACAATTTTCGTCATATTGTATGACAATTCTGATCAGCCAGCTTGATGGTCGATTTTGTCAATTTTGGAGGCTCGATCTGATAAAATTGTCTTCTAGAAAAATATACCCCTATCAGTTACGGATCCGTAGCCGTTGGAATCAGCTCATTTGATGATGTGGATAAGAAGATATGGGCAAAATACGAAAACAGGTCAGCACAGACGTCATTGCACATCAGCCAACTTGATGGTCGATTTCACTAGGGAAAACGACTCCGTTTCAAGAAGTGTAAAACATGAAAAAGATAGATATGCCTCTTATCTTTGCACGGCTACAAATTTCAGCCTTATTGCTTCAGTGAAACTCGAGATATAGCTGATATGGTAAACGGTGTCGGAACTGGAACTGAACTGGATTTGCCCTTAATTCTAGTAATCTGAAATCACTCAAAGAAACTTGTGAAAAACACCAAATTACATAAAAATATAAAAGATCATAAACACAATTAGACTAAACAATAATAACTCGTATTTGACACAAAACAATAATAAAACATAACTAAAAACTATATAATTATACGAGTTATCACAACGTATGGGCCATCCCATTTTGAAAGGAATTTGTTGCCAATACGATGTGAAGTATTTATGGGTCTTCTTACAGCAAGGACTAAATCTCCAACTTGGAAAGATCGCTGCTTGACTTTCTTGTTAAAAGCTTTGGATAGTCAAGCTTGATAGCACTCCAAGCGTTGTTGGGCTTCCAACCTTTTCTCATCCAGTGCTTCTAATTCTTCCAAACGTAAGCGTACATTGTCTTCACTAGAAAGATCTTCCTGGATTGCAATCCTCAATGATGGAATTTGTCGCTCAAGTGGTAGAACAGCTTCTACACCATAAACAAGTGCATACGGAGTGGCTTGAGTTGGTGTGCGATATGTAGTTCGATAAGCCCACAGAGCTTCTCCTATCCTTTCGTGCCAATCTTTCTTTGAACGGTTAACAACTTTCTTGAGGAGATTGCACAAAGTCTTGTTAAAAGCTTCTGCTAATCCGTTTGCTGGAGCATGGTACATTGAAGACTTGTACTGCTTGAAGTCAAACTGTGCACATAATTTGCTCATGTCAAACTGCTTTCCATTATCAGTTATGATGTGACGAGGTACACCATACCGATAAATGATGTTTGTCCTGATAAAAGTTGCAACAGTTTCTTTTTTTACTTCCCTGTAAGGTGCCACTTCTGCCCACTTTGAAAAGTAATCTGTAGCGGCAAGTATGTACATATGCCCTAGTGAACTCTTAGGTAATGGTCCTACCAAATCAAGTCCCCAAGCATCGAACGGCCAAGATGTGACTGTCGGATGTAATGGTTCAGGAGGTTGATGGATGAAGTTTGCATGAAACTGACAAGCTTGACATTTTTTGGAGTAGTCCATGCTATCCTTTACCATTGATGGCCAGTAGTATCCCATTCTTTTAATTTGAAAATGCAATTTAGCTCCAGACTGATGTGCACCACAAATTCCTGAATGAGCTTCTTGTAAGGTTTTGGATACTTCATCTTTTCCTAAGCATCGAAGGAAGACCCCATCAAAAGAGCGGCGATAAATTGTACCCTTGAAGTAAATAAATCGAGGAGCTCGACATTTCACTTCTGTTTTATGCCTTGGATCATTGGGTAGCCTCCCATGCTCTAAATAATCAATCAATGGTTGTCTCCAATCTTTTTTTTTCAACTTCGCAAACTGAAACAATATTGGATTCTGTATTGTTATCTTTAAAATCAACTGGAGGCAAAATCCATCATTTGCAAAGAGGGACTTTTACTTCTACACTTGGCATGGCAAGAGCTGATGCTAGATTAGCTAGAGAATCTGCTTGCTTGTTCTCTTTTCTTGGTACATGTTCCAAGCTTACATTGTCAAACCATTCCAAAATCTTCTTCGCATAGTTGAGATATGGTAAGAGGTCTGGCTTCTTAACTTCATAAAGTGAAAGAAGTTGGTTGATGACCAATTTGGAATCCCCAAACACTTTAAGTTGAGTGATCTTCATATCCACTGCCATTTCCAATCCAATGATCAGAGCTTGGTATTCTGCTACATTGTTGGAACAATTTTCAGTGAGAGTAAATGCATAAGGCAATACATCTCCTTCTGAAGTGACAAAAACAACACCTGCTCCAACTCCATCTTGACGGGCAGCCCCATCAAAAAATAGTTTCCATGGCCTGGGAATTTCGATGAAAAGAGCATCTTCATCTGGGAGATCTTCAGAGAATTCCCAATCATCTGGAACCGGATGGTTTGCAAGGAAATCGGCAAGTGCTTGCCCTTTAACGGTCTTTTGTGTAATATAAGTAATATCGAACTCTTGTAGCAAAAGAGCCCATTTTGCCAATCTTCCACTGAGCACAGACTTGGACATGAGATATTTGAGAGGATCTGCTCGCGAAATCAAACGAACAGAATGAGCTTGCAAATAATGCCTCAGTTTTTTAACTGCAAACATCAATGACAAGCAAGTCTTTTCAATGGGAGAATAATTTAATTCAGCGCCATTAAGAGTTCTACTAAGATAGTAGAGTGCAGTTTCTTTTCCTTCATCATTCTCTTGTGCCAACAATGCTCCTAAGGAACGTTCTTGTGCAGCAATATAAAGGATTAACGGCTGTCCTGGTATAGGTGCCTTCAGGATAGGTGGTCGTAACAAAAAGGTCTTAATGCTCTTAAAAGCATTACTGCAGGCCTCATCCCAGACAAAAGGGACATCCTTCTTCATTAGCCGACTAAATGGTTGACATCGACCAGCCAAGTTTGAGATAAAGCGTCGGATATATGCCAATCTTCCTTGCAGACTTTTAAGTTCATACAGATTGCGCGGTTCAGGCATTTTCATGATTGCATCTATTTTTGATTGATCGATCTCAATCCCATGATGTCGTACGATGAACCCCAAAAACTTACCCGAGGATACTCCGAATGCACACTTGAGCGGATTCATTTTCAATTGGTATCTGCGCAATCTTTCAAACACTTGGCGAAGATCAGCAAGATGATCGGATTTTTCCTTTGACTTTACTACCAAGTCATCAACATAACATTCAACATTTTTGTGAAGCATATCATCAAAGATCTTTTGCATTGCTCTTTGATAAGTAGCACCTGCATTCTTTAACCCTAAACGACATAACTTTGTAGCAGTATACTCCCTTTGGAGTTCGAAATGCGGTAAGTTCTTCATCTCTTGGAGCCATGCGAATTTGATTATAACCAGACGATCCATCCATTAATGACAAAGCTTCATGGCCAGTTGTAGCATCAACCATTATTTCTGTTAAAGGGAGAGGAAAGTCGTCCTTTGGACAAGCATTGTTCAAATCTCGAAAATCTACACAAACTCGAAGTTGACCATTTTTCCTTCTCACTGGAACAATATTTGAGATCCAAGTGGGATACTTGACTTCTCTAATAAAGCCAGCTTTGATGAGCTTATTGACCTCAGCTTCAATTTGGGGAATCAAGTCAGGATGGAAACGTCGTTGAGCTTGTTTGATAGGTCGGATACTTTTCTTGACAGCCAGATGATGCATAGCTACTTTTGGATCAAGTCCCGGCATCTCTTTGTAAGTCCAAGCAAAGATATCTCGATACTCTATCAAAAGATCAAGATAGGCTTTTTCCTCTTCTGGTGGTAAGCAAGCATTAATAAAGATCGGTCGTGGATCTTCACTAGTACTGATGTTAACCTCCTTTAGCTCATCAATAGTAGCTTGATTTCCTTCTTCAAAAGACGAAGGGGCTTCTTAGGCTTCTTCTTCTTGAGATTTTTCACCAGTTTCTTTTACAGATACATGGTTAGAAGTAAGGATTTCTGTTTCTTCAAGTTCTTCTTCCTCTGAGGATGAGACTGATTTGGTTATAACCACTGTGTGCTTTCTAGCCTTTAAAACTTCACCAGTAGTTACCTTCCATTCGCTTTGCCTTTTCATTCGAGAATGAATTTTGCTGTGAAAATCTCTTGATTCCTTTAAAGTGGAAAATTTTCTTTTTCGGCCACAGTTAACTTCTTCAGAGTACAAACTTCCAAGCCTTGACTGAATGAAAATTGGTTTACTTACAGAAACTTTACTGCATTTTTCTCCCATTCGTTCAAAAACTGACCTTCGTGATGATTGAATGCTCAAACGATCAAACA
Organism: Fremontodendron californicum; assembly: GCA_030761205.1. Classification (NCBI taxonomy): domain Eukaryota; kingdom Viridiplantae; phylum Streptophyta; class Magnoliopsida; order Malvales; family Malvaceae; genus Fremontodendron; species Fremontodendron californicum. Next base: position 28,275,979 of record JAULJL010000013.1, read on the forward strand.
CTGAACATCGTGTTGAGCGTGCTCCCAAGCGATCAAATACTGAAAGTCCTGGTGGCTTCACTGCATCTTCTTGCTCCTCGAGAACTTCCTCCACATTTATGTACCTCGAAGTTTGTTTATGAATCTTCAATTTTAATGGAGAATATCCAAGCCCCTCTCTAGAAGTTCCGACGTGGTCAATTTTCTTTTGCCAGACCTGGCGAATCTTGAATGAACTTTGTGGCTTTTCTTTGTTAGGCTCTTTTGTCTCGTGAGCCAATTTTGCGACATCCTCTTGTTTATATCCAGCTTTGATAAGCAACCTATAAGCATTAGGATCAAAATCTTTAGCTCGATGAGTAGGAAGATCCTGATGTTCACAAAGAGGTTCTTCTACTGGCCTAACAAATCCTTTCAGAGGAGGTATAAGGCCTCTTGATTCTTCCAAGTTAGTGAGGGGAAGAGTCAAATCCTTTAAACCTTGAGCAATTTCATCTTCTCCAACTATAGAGGAAGCCAAATTCTTTCCCTTTTGCTTTAATTCTTGCATCGGGTTGGGCATTACTTCTTCGATAAATGTATCTTTTAAATAAAACTTTGCATCTGCAAAATGTGCTTCCGTTATAGTAAATGGCTTAGCGTCTGCAAGGATCGTCTTAACTTGACCGTTTCTACAATACTTGAGACATTGGTGCAGAGTTGAGGAGACTACACCATTTTGATGTATCCACGGTCGTCCTAACAACATGTTGTATGTCGTTTTGGCATCGATCACATGGAAAAGTGGACTTGACTCCATATCTCCAATGAAAAGTTGAAGTCTAAGTTTTCCAAGAGCTCTTTGTCCCCTTTGGTTGAATCCTTGGATCATCAAGCGGCTTTGCATCAATTCATCCAAAGGAACTCCCAATTCTTTCATTATCATCAACGGGAGTATGTTGACAGCAGAACCATCATCGATCAAGATTCTATTGATCTTTTGTTCTCGAGTATATCCTACGACGAACAACGATCGATTATGAGGGGTTGACCCCAGCAACAGATCTTCATCAGAAAAGTTAATTTTCGTAGCACAAGAATGATCATCAACTTCAAATGCTACTCTGTTAATGTTGTTTTCATTATCTTCATTGCCACCGTTATGGTAACAAGTCATGAAAACCAAATCTTCATCTCTAAGCTGAATTGGCATGAATTGGTTTAAAGTGATTGGCCTCCTTGACTTTCTCCCTACTGAATTTTTACCCTGAGATGGCATTTTTGTTTCTTGAGGCACATTGGGCTTTGGAGATTTAGATGGTTGTTTGATCATCTTAGCTCTTGTAGGCACTTTCACAAGTTTTGGAAGATTCTTCTTTTTGCTTTTTCGGCATGTGACTAGAGTCCAACCGTCGTAATCTTGATTTTGTCTTTGAAGCAAATAGTTGCCTCCACTTCCCTGAAGATCCACCATCGTACTTGTACTTGGAGTCAGTATGATATGATCAAAAGAGCCAAAGTTTATGGTTCTATCCAGCAAATTGGATTGAGAAACCATATTGACTGATGCCAAATTTGACGACACCATTTCTTCTTCAAACTCTATTTTCCCCTCTTCATAGAGTCGCATGATTTTATCCTTCAAAATAAAGCACTTTTCCAGAGGATGGCTAATCAAGCGATGGTACTTGCAATAATTGGGGTCTTCTACTTTATCAGCTTCTTCAGGTCGCTTCATTTATGGTAACTGAATCAGCTTAGTCTTTAAAAGTTCTTCAAGAATGCTTGAAACATCAGAATCAGGAAAAGGATACTTCTTTTCTTGTCTCTCCTTCAAAGTGATCTTGCCTTTACCTTTGTCTTGGAAGGGAGAAGATTTCGTCTATTGAGATTGTTTTGACTTGGGAGATATCTTAAGAGGCTTAGTAGTCACGACCATGGACTGTTTGCTTTCTCCCTTGTTGATAAAGGTTTTGCCCCCTTTGCGGGTATCTTGTTTTTCCTTACCTTTCTTTGGCTCTTGCACCAGAGGTTCTTGATTTCCAGCAGCTGTCATACTCAACTCCATATCATGAGCACGAGTGGCTAATTCTTCAAAGGTCTTAGGCTTGATGCCTTGAAGAATGTAACGCAAGCCCCAATTCATGCCTTGGATACACATGTCAAGGGCAGAAGACTCAGACAGTCTTTCTTTGCAGTTAAGGCTCAAATTTCTCCATCTGTGGATGTAATCAGTGACTGGCTCATCCTTCCATTGACGTGAGCTCGTGAGTTCGATCATGTTGACTATGCGGCGAGTGCTGTAGAATCGATTAAGGAATTCACGTTCAAGTTGTTCCCAGCTGTCAATCGTCCCAGGCTCAAGATCAGTATACCAATCAAAGGCGTTGCTTTTTAAGGAGCGAACGAACTGCTTCACCATGAGATCTCCATAGGTGCCAGCATTATTGCAAGTTTCCACGAAATGTGCAACATGTTGGCGTGGATTTCCTTTTTCATCGAACTGCTGAAACTTTGGCGGTTGATAGTTCCCAGGCATCCTCAGACGATCGATCCTTTGAGAATATGGCTTTGCATATGTATATGAAGGTTGAGTGACGCTTTCAACTTGATCTTTGATAGCCTCTTTGATAAGATCCTTGAGCTGACTGGTAGTGACAAGTTCATTGATCTTTTCTTCAGAATCCTTAGCAACTTCCTTGCCAGAGTTCTCACCATCATCTTGAAAGATTGATTGCCAATTTTGGTTTGAAGCTTCGTTTCTTTTTCCAGTGAGACCGGCGATCTTGTCCATCATGGAAGCGATCTGGTTATCCTTCTCCTTGATGCTTGCTGAAAGAATTTCAACAGATTTTGCCAGAAGTGCCACTTGTTCTTCCAATGATGTGGTGCCAGTTGTCATGACAGCCATTACTCCAGAACTTGATTTTGGAGCAGATGAGGGAATAGGGCTGTTGCTTGAGTAGCTATCTTGTTCTTTGTATGTTAACTGGCGACTTGCACTTGATCCTCGAGGAGAATCAACTTGTCCAGCGTAAACTTCTTCTAAGTCTTGAATTGGAGAAGAAGTGTCATAGAGAGGGTTTTGATTGAGCACCGAAAAAGTTTGCTCATACAATTCAGCAAGAGCTTTGGTCTTCCTCCTAGTGCCATAAGGATGAGCGGGGATATCAACGCTTGATGATGAAGTGGGGTAGACTGCAGGATTAGCTCGAGCAGGCTTGAGAGTTGGTTTGTTTGCAAGGTTCTTCTTGGGAGCCATTGCAACTTGATAACTTGAGTTTTGAAGAAAAGAGATGAAAGGCAGAGATGGTCACACCGGGCGTGCCAAAATTTGTACACACAAATTTCGAGTCAAAAATATGACAAGTAAAATTTGTAGTCAAATAATAATTTTATTAATCAAATTTTGAGGTTACAATCTCTGAATGTTCTTAAAGAAAGAAATCCTTTGATTCTTTTCTTCAGTAAAACTTTGATCCAAGGGTCTTCACGACTTGATCTTGAATCGGTGAGATCCGCTTCAAGGCTCTTCTAGACTTGGTCTTGAAAAACAGGAATTATCTCATTTCTTTCGATGAACAAGATCGGAGAGCAGCTTCTTTGAGAATTCTCAAGAACAAGCACCGCGTTCTTAGAATTTCTCTAATTTCTTCTTAAGACTTTTGAGAGGATTTGGCTCTTCAAAATCTTCTTCTTCTCTTCAGGCTTTTGAGTTGTGAATTTGTGTTAAGGGGAGGTCTCTATTTATAGTGGTAGCTAGCCAGGTAAAAGAGAGTTCTAAAAGAACTTGTTCTCCTTATTTATCTCTTAATTAATTTAATTTAATTAGAGATAAAACTTCATTATTTATCCCTTAATTAATTAATTAAATTAGAGATAAAATATTTATTTTTTATCCCTTAATTAATTAATTAAATTAAAGATAAAATATTTATTTATCTCTTAATTAATTTAATTTAATTTAATTAGAGATAAAACTTTATTATTTATCTCTTAATTAATTTAATTTAATTAGAGATAAAACTTTATTATTTAACTCTTAATTAATTTAATTTAATTAGAGATAAAAATTTATTATTTATCTCTTAATTAATTTAATTTAATTAGAGATAAAACTTTATTATTTATCTCTTAATTAATTTAATTTAATTAGAGGTAAAATAATTATGACACATGGGTGAAATTTGATTGGATAACCCATGAATCCTTGCAATTTGATTGGTCAAGCCATGTGTACATATTTAATTAATTATAAAATAATTAATTATGATATGATATTATCAATATCACATGGTAATGTATAATTTAGTTGAAAATTTCTTAATTAAAGAAATTCCAATTGACATGTGGCTATTTGTAATTGGTTACAAATTTCCTCCTTCTACAAGGAGGAGAGAGAGGAGGAGAAGAGCTATTGCTGCTAAGGTATATACTGGGCTTAGAGCTCAAGGAAATTACAATTTGTCCAAGCACTGTGATAACAATGAGGTTCTCAAAGCTCTTTGTTCCGAGGCTGGTTGGGTCGTTGAAGAAGATGGCACCACTTTCATATTCTCTTTCGGCGTAATCAATAAAAGACGCGTAAAATTAATATGATATGCGTGAGATTTAAACGCGATAACAAATAATAAATGCGTTCAGACACAAAAAAAAATTAGTAATTAAATGCAGAGATAATTTTTCACGCGTAAAAAAGATATCACAGTTATTTTACGCGTAAATATTTAATGCATAAGATATCACATTTATTGTTTACGCGTAAATATTTAATGCATTGAGTTAGCAGATAACGTGTAAACAATAAATGCTCAAGAAAACATGAAAGAAAAACGACGTCGTTTTACAAACAGAGTTGCAGACAATGAATAGTACACTAACAGGTGTCAAGATGAGGCAATTATTTTATTTACTTGCCTAAACATTGATCTCCCATTACATTTTCCCACTCCCAAAATTTTCTGTGCTATACGTTCCTTGATAAATGTTTGATCTTTGCTCAACGTATATCTCCCTGCTCGATTGGGTAATCAAAATCATGCACCGAGATATCCAAAAAATCTTGTACGTTATTTCCCGTTGCAGCAGTCCAATATTGAAACGTCATATCATGCAAAGACATCGAGTTATCAAACCTTTCGTTTAATTCTGGTACTCGGTAATAATATGATCTGTCGTTCTCCAAGATTAACTCATCTTCAGCAATTCCTCCAACAGCTGCTGTTTGATCAAGCTCGTTTGATGATGAGATTTCGTGGGATCCGACGATGATGGGGATCGAGTTATTGTCCAAGAGCGTTGACGATGAGGGTTCGAGATTGTTAGTGGAGATGGTGAACATGCCAGCAACTACGCTTTGCCATGCTTTAAGTACGTCAAGGCACTGTGATGATCTAGTCGACGGAGCTGAGGCGGCTTTGCTACTTTTCACTACTTTACCAGTGAAGCCTGGCTTATTATTATTATTGTTATTATTCAGTGGGAAAGGTGTTGACAGTAGTTTTTTTGACTCTCTGACCAATCTGGCTTCTGCTTCGAGGCGAGCCCTCTCCCACTGAGCCATGTGGTTCAGTGTGCCAGTGTTTCGACCGGCGGTTGTGGAGCTGATAAGGTTCGATTTGGGCTTGTGGGTGCTGGGATCGATCCCCATCTTGGTAAACCTTTTCTTAATATGTGTATTCCAGTAGTTTTTAATCTCATTGTCGGTTCGCTTAGGTAAGTGAGCTGCTATGGCTGACCACCTAGACAAAATGGTTCTTATAAACAATCAGAAAGAGGAAAGAATTGAATGCCTGCATGCACTAACAATTAGATTCCTGATCTTACAGTCTAGAGGAAAATTTGAAGCTGAAATGCCCAAAAAATAAAATCATATAAACCCAGAGATCAATAAAGTATAATATAAAATAAACTATATAATGTACCTGTTTCCAAGAAAAGCATGGAGTTGAATGATGGTTTGTTCTTCCTGTAAACTGAACTTTCCCCTCTTGACATCAGGTCTTAGGTAATTGATCCACCTCAGTCTACAGCTTTTTCCACATCTTTGAAGCCCTTTAATTAGTTATTATATGTATACAGTACACCAGCAAAAATGAATAAAAAAGAAAGAAAGAAAGGCATATTTACAAAAACAAAAATTGAAAGAATATTACATATATGAAATTGAGAATCATTACCAGCTTTTTCAGGCAATGTACGCCAGTTTCCAAACCCATGTTCTTCAATATAAGCTAAGAGCTTCTGGTCTTCATCTGGAGTCCATGGCCCTTTCTTCAACCCCATATTCTCCCAGCATTCAGATCGTGCCATTTGTATATAACCAATTATCCGCAAACAGCAAATAAAGAAACAGAGAAGAAGAGTCTGGGGAGGTAAATTTAAGGGGTGGGGAGACAAGTGAAGGTGAAATTTCATTCAAAAATATATATAGAATTTTGCTAACGAGTACTGTAAAAATATTTTTTAAAATTAATTAATATATTATTTATAATAAAAATATTATATTAAATATAAAAATTGATAATTTTATTTATATTTTCAATACATTGAATAAAAATATTATTATATATGATAATTTTAAAAGATACTTTAAGATTTTTTTTAACAAATTTCACACATTATATATATATATATATATATATATATATAGATACATCCATCTAGCTAGATATATAGGCCTGAGACTTTGACAGTGAGAGATCCAAGGGCTTCAGGGGACAGTCTCCTTTAACTCCCAAATCCCACTGATAGGGTAAAAAATTTCTCAACATTTAGGGTTCGTTTGGAATCCACCACACTTTCGGTGTGGTGAAATTCCATCAAATTTTGTAGGGAGATTTCCTCCACTGATATTGAAGCCTAATGGGCTGGAGCTCCAGTCTCCAGTCCATGACTGGAGGTCCAAGGTTCAGTGAAAGTCATGCGCATTCAGGACTAAATTCAATTGTGTATATCATAACTATTCACAACTACCAGTACTGCAATTACTTAAAATGTTACTCAGATATAGTCAGATTCGATTCTATGTCTATCTCTCGATCTATAGGTAAATTTACTTCAGAACTGTTATCACCTTTAATCGTAGGTTATCTTCAAAACCCTTAAAAAATAAAATTATCATTTGATTCTTTTATAATTTGAATAGGGGATAAAGTAGAATTTCTAAATTTTAAGAGGGTAAATGAAATTTTTACTAAATCTTAGAGGAGTAAGTGTCTTTTACCTAATTAACAGTATCAACAAATATCAAAATTCAAAGCTGTCTCAAAAGGGTATTGTTTCAGGCATCGATCGGTTAACACCTAAATTTCCTAGAAGTCTGGTTCTCTTTATAAGGTGGAGACAAATCGGGTTATAGCTGGACGTTATATATATAGTCATAGGGCCAGAAATATGATATCTAAGACAGCAGCTGCTGCAAAAGAATTATTCACTTCTATCACAGCAATATTGACACAGTCCAATTCCCAATTCCTCACGCTACTTTCTTGCTAGATCTGATAATTTATATATTTATATTATATTCGTATATTTTTTTATGTTATAATCGTGTTTAAGCTATTTTATATTAATATAAATTTTGGTGTGTTAATAATTTGTGTTATATAAATTTTAATATATTCGTGTATTCATATCGTATTTATATTTTTTTCATATCGCATAATCTTATCGTATGTAATATTATCAGGTCTATCTCTCATACCCTTACCAATTGTTTCTGCTAGATCATATATAGAATTGCTATGTCCTTTAATTTCCACAGCAATTTGGCCTGTGCCCTTACTAAATGCAACATATATCACCATTTGGATTAATTTATTTTACCTCAATTGAAATTAAAAATTATGGACCGATTAAATATTTTTTTAATTATTATTTTTAAAAAAATTATATAATATATTATTTTTATTAAATTTTAAAAAAATATATAATTAATTATATATTTTTAAAAATATCATTTTAATCGATATCACTAAATATATTGATTAACAATTTTTTTAAAACTATTTACGTCGATTATATATCATGGATATTTATATTCAGACACATTCGTTATGAAAAAAAGAAAAAAAAAAAAAAGAAATACCAAATATATATGTGGCCCCAAACAGCTTGAATATTTTGGTCCAGACTGTCCCATTGAAATAAATCATAATTATTGAATTCAGAATCAGGGTGGGGTAAACCAAAAACCAAAAAAATAAATGCCCTAATTAAGAACCTATATCTGAAAGTCAATACTTATATCTCTGGATGTGAATTTTGAGGAAACATATAGTACAAACTCATTACGTCAAATTTGATAAGTACGAAAGCTTTCTTGTTCAAATATTAATTTTTTAGGTAAGGGCCGGTTGTGTTGCATGGTGCTCAATTTTGGTTTTGGTACTGTACGAAGCTTTATTGTTCTATTACTTTTTGAGGTGAGTGTTGCGTATTGAGTAAGAAGGGTAAATTGGTGTGACACAACATATTTTTAAATCGCGGTTACGGTATTATGGTTACGGATGTCATAGGTATTATGTAATATATTTCAGTTGTTGTAAACGTGAATTTAATAGTGTTTTCAAAAAATTTAATAATATCGCGAGCATTACGTAACGGATAAAATACGATATGAAAGTTTCAATTTTTTTTATATCACGATCGTTACGTAACGTAACGGCCGTAGTTTAAAACTATGGGAGACAATCGAATGAGAGTAGCAGCTGGTTTTAGTCTAAGCCATTAAGCTATGTACAATAATATAGAACTCAATGCTAAGGTACGTATGTTGAGTATGTAAGAAGACAACTTCACATGTAAGAAGACAACTTCACATATATAGCTCCACTCATAACGATTACTCAAGTGTTTGATTTTCAAATTAATATTAGTACCATGCAATTAATTACTCAGTGTTCACCGCCACTTGAACTACTACTAAACCTTGAAAATTAGAAGAAAAAAATGATTTGACGGACTTAGTTTCGTTAGAATTATCATGAAATTTTGATATGAATTAATTGAAATCACAAGGTTTTTATTCATAATTTTTACTATTAACCTTCTATGACGAACTCAAAATTTAATCCAGTTAATTTATACATTCATTTTTAAAAAATATTTGAATTTTAACATTTATAATTTTTTTATTTTTAAATTGCAATTTTATATATATATATATATATATATATATATATATATATATATATAACCTTCTATGGCAAACGCACACATCCACATGTTCTTCGTCTAGAATAGGATTGGAAAGGCTTTAATTAGGTATGAATAAGTTAAAATCTCTAAGCCAAAAATGGCTTAATAAAAACGTTGGGTGAGTGACAGGTTTGGACATCCAAAGAGAAAAATAAATGGTTTTCAGGAAGAGTTCAGCTTTTTAATTTTACACTGCGAAGCATTGATTGTCATTTCTAGTACCTGTTCAGACTTTGATTCGAGCTGAATGTAATAACCAATTTTCGTCCGGGTCGGATCCGAATCCGACCCAGACCAAGTGCGAACCGGGCCTGCTATTCAGCAGGCCCAATCTATAGGCCCAAGCCCAACTCAGCCCAAACCAAAAAAAAAAAAACTAAACCTAGCCCAACCAAACCCAAGCCCAAGCCCAAACCAATATCCTTCCCCCCTAAGTAACCCTAGCCGCCTCTCCCTGTTGCAGCCGCCTCAACCCGCCGCCACCGAACCCACCAACCTGACATCCAGAACCAGCCCCGAACCGACCTCCCCACCGCCACAACCCCCTATAAAAGGGGAGGTCCGAAACCTAAAAAAAAAGGCACAAAGAGGAGGGAGGAGATCCAGATCGGAACCCCCCTTTCAGGAGACCACTCCTTTTTCAACAAAAACCCCAGATCTGGGGTCCGAAACCCAGATCTGGTTCCTTTCAGCAGATCCGAAAAAGCTCCCCTCCTTCACCAAAAAGGCCGGATCCGGGGTCCGAAAGCTAGCGGGAAAGAATTAAAATAGGAAGAAGAAAAAAAAAAACAATAGAGGGAAGCTAGCGGTTACAGGGAGGAGGTTCTAGCGAGAAGAAAAAATAAAAGAAAGCCATAGAGGGAGCTAGTAGCTTTACGGGGAAAGAATTAAAATAGGAAGAAAAAGTAAGTAAAAAAATGGGAGAAAACAAAGGTGAACATGATTTTTGGGGGGGGGGGGGGCAACTAAACCATTAGGAAAGGAGAGGTTTTTTTTTATTTTATTTAAATAATGATAATAATAAATAAAAAGAAAGGAAAGTAAGAAAGTGGGGAGAGCTACAGAGAGGTATAGGAAAGATTTTATAAAAAAAGGGAAAGAAGGAAGGTGGAGTGGAAGGAAGGTGATTTTGCGAAGATCAAGTACGGTATTTTAATTTTTGGATCCTCTATATTTTTCAGGTATGATTTTAATTTTTTTATTTATTTTTGTTTATTTATTTAAGTATTCAACATATTTTTATTACTCGGTTTCGGTTTTAAAAAATATAAAATAATAATCCTTGTAATACATGTCTTTTAAAATTATTTTCGGTAAATAAAATTCTCTCAAAACGGATCTCTTTCTCGGATGGTCAGAGTATCGATCGTTCTTCGAATTGGTCCGAGTAAGAATAATAATCGAAACATTATCAAGAGTATCGGAATGATTCGAGAATTATTCTTACATAGATAATTTTCTTTATTTCGAAATTAATCATTAAAAGCATTTTAATTTATTTTTTAAAAAAAAAAAGAAAAAAAAGAGATTTTAATAAATGTGGATAGCCGACGACGGAATTCGAAGGATATCACGGTTGTGATTCCTAAGATGTCTTGAGGTGAGGAAATCTCGTTAAATACCACCGAGAGTGTCGGGAATATTTAATGAGTATTTTCGATAATAAATTTGTGTTCAATTTAGTTTTTCAAAATAACAATAATAATCCAAAAAAATTTCAAAAATAATAAACATGTTTTTTTCAAAAAATAAAATAAAAGGAAAAGAGAATTAGTTTTAAATACCGATGTTAAATCCATTAAACCGAGATTTAAGATAACACGTAATCAAGTGGTACCGTTTTCTAAACGGGCGTTGCAGGGGTGCTAATCCTTCCCCGCACGTAACCGACTCCCGAACCCGATTTTGTTTTCTCTCTGGTTCAAAGCGCGGACTTCGAAATTGGTTTTACAAAATGTTTTAATTAATGTTTTACTAAAACTGGTTTTAATAGGTGGCCAATCACACCTAGCAAAAAAGATTGGTGGCGAATCCATATTTTTTGAGTTTTCATAAAATTCGTCGTAGCGGTCCAAAAAAATCGTTATGACAGCTTGGCGACTCCGCTGGGGATGCCTTGAGAGTCGAGCCACAAATTGATCATGTGTTGTTTTAAAATCTCGAATTAATAAATTTAATCGGTATTTAATTTTAATTCTCTTTACTTTCTTTCTTTCTTTATTTTTATTTTGCTTGCAATTACACTTTGATATTTGTTAATTCTTGATTCATAATTTTTTTTTATGTCGTTTATTTTTTTTTTAAAATCGTGGAATGTCTAGAATAAAAAGTCGTAGACAAATAGTCGAAGGTTTACTCGTTCCTTCTCACACACGAGCACATACATTTCATACATAAGCTTTATACCCGAGCTTTATCCCTTTAGGTGAAAGTAAAGTACCTACGCTTTCGTGAGGCAATAACCTCCGCATGGGCTAGCGAAACACTTTCGGAGTAATAAAGTACCTACGTTTTCGTGAGGCAATAACCTCCGCATAAGCCTGGAAAATATACTCCAACAAATTGAACCCGTTTTAAATCGGGATGCCTTACTAGCCTTCACGGGCGACGGTAAGGAGCAATTTGGAGCCTTTTAGAACCTAACTCAACCTCATGTAGTGAACTTGAGTAGAGCCATATCGAATTTCCGATCGGATATCCTCGAAGTTTGGAAGGAACATGGTGATCTTTCGCTATTTGTTTACATTCCGAATAAGAATTGTAAATCGGGTAATGATGAACGCACATCGTGCTACCCACAATTCAGTTTCATTTTTCTCTCCGAAGGCACCGTGATACTTGAATAAGTTAATACTGTCGGAGCAAATGTTCGTTAACTTTTTGAGTTTGTAAATATGAAAATTTTTCTTTTCGTACATCTCATACATTTCATGCATTGATGCACTTGTAAATAAAGCATTTACATTCATAATTGTATTTTTGATGTCACGGTGATAATAATCTCATAAACACTTGTTGTTGATTAAATGAGAATTGCAAACCTGTAGTGTTGAATAAATACTCGGACATTTGTGCCATAATAAGAACCCACTACCACAAAATTTTTGATAGAAATTGGTTTTTTGAAAATAATATTTTGATTTTTACAAAAACAAAAAAAACATTTTTCAAAACAAAAAAATTTTTTGCGGATAAAATTTGGGGGCAAAGTTTGTGCAATAAAATTGTTGAATGATCAAGTTCAGTCCAAATCGTGAATAGTTTTCTGTATATATTCATGCATTAATTTGTTTATTCTTTAGACGAATCAAATTCGCATCATATTGCAATCATAACATGCACGGTCATTCATTGTAGAATACATTAGTGACATACATGATCGTTCTCTGTATATACCAGTATATCATTTTATTTATTCTTTACATGCATCATATCAACATCGTGATTGCATTCATTACAATAAGGTCTTGCATTCGTGACATACATGGTCACTCATTGTACATGTTCATGCATTAATTTGTTTATTCTTTACATGCATCATATGGGCATCGTGTTACATTCACGGCATTCATAGCTCATGCATCATGAAGCACACTTGAGAGGAATAAAAAAAAAAAGAGGTCGGTTTAGCTTTGAAAGGTTTTTCTTCCAAATCAGAGGTATAAGAATCACTGCGTATCTCTATGACACAAGCCGGAACCATGGAGGATGAATAAAATAGACAGTTAGCCAGATCTCAGCAAGAAACAAGAGAACAGATAACAAAATTTCAAGAGAAGTCACGCGAGCAAATAGAAAAGATGATTGAAATGATGACTAGGCTGATCAGAGGAAAATGGGTTGCTGAAGGATCGATCATAGAGGAAGATGCCAAATACACTTTCGGCGACATTATTACTCTTGACTTTTACGATTGATTTTTCTTCTTTTTTTGACTTTCTTCCTGAAATCACGCAAAAATCTTTTGTTAGGTTAACATTTTTTCTGACAGGTCAGATACACTTTCGGCGACATTATTACTCTTTTCTGATTCACTACTCAGTCCTCTATATATTACACCATGTACTCATTCTCTTTCAGGAACTCAAAAAAAAAAATGGAAAGTACTTCGTCCCAACGCATTAAAAAAATTTGTGTCTTTGGAGGTGCTTATCCAGGGAAAAATAACATATTCGCTGATGAAGCCATAAGAGTTGGAGTAATACTTGCCCAACAAAAGATCCAGTTGATTTATGGAGGTGGTAGTACGGGTTTAATGGGAGCAGTCGCTACAGCAGCACACGCCGGAGGAAGTCCAGTTCTAGGAATCGTGCCAAAACTATTCACAGATTTTTGTGGACCTACCTTGGGTAAGGAAATACAAGTCTGGAGTATCCCTGAACGGATGACAATCATGTACCATTCTGCCGATGCATTCATTGCTTTACTAGGAGGTCTGGGCACATTGGGAGAAATAGCTTGAGTGGCTTCTTGGTCATCTTTGGTCACAAATAAGAAACCCATTGGTTTGCTTAATATTAATGGTTATTTTAATAATTTGCTTTCATATTTAGATAATGCTGTGGAAAATGGATTCATGTTTTCAGAGGCAAGGAGAACCATAATTTCTTCTACAACCATTGAAGATTTACTCAAAAAGCTCCAAGCTTATGAGTATTTATCTGCTACGGTTGTTTCGCAAACGCTCGGAAAAAGAAAAAGAGATATGGACGAGCAAGGAGTGGATTGCACTTTGTCTTTGTGACATTATCTAACATTTTGTTTGTTGTGTCTCAGTTATAATAAGTGGTTAGCAACCTCTGCAGGTAAGGGATGCTAATTTGTAAAAAAAAAAAAAAAAATTTATGTTGTGTTTTAAGCCATTTAGAAGTATTCATTCTGAACAAGGTCTGAGTAAGGGAGACTTGAGACATACCTTGTCAGTTTGATTTTAATCTTTTTATGTTTACTTGTTAATTTTTGTTTAGTATTTTAGGATTATTTAGGTTGCATGAGTTTGTTTTGTTTTGAGTCTTAGTTGTTCCTATTCTTATGTTATTAGTTCTTTTCTCTTACACATGATTATTTCATTTAGGTTAATAGACTTACATTGAGGACAATGTAAGAATTAAGTGTGGGGGGGAATGATTTAGGATTTCTTTTATTTTTGTCTACTATTTTTTTTATGAGTCTTTATTATTATTTTTAGTGTGTTTTAGTTCCTTTTCAATACTATGATGAGATATGAATTGCATAAGTATAAAACAGATTTATTAGTGAGAATATTTTCATGAGAATTGAACTTGATATCAATCTTTTTATGAGCCAATGTTAATATGATATGTTGATTGAGAAAGAAGCATGTTTAGACTTAATCTGACTTGTATAATCATCCTTGTGAGTTTTTGAGCCTATAATGATTGACGCATTATACAAATTAATCTAATTTCTTTCTTGAGTGCTCTTATGATTACATGATTCTCTAGAACTTGCTTTAGACCTTGTTGAGACTATATTGATGCATGTGACAACATGAATATGATAGAGGCATTAGGATTATAACCAGAGCCAAACAGCCATCCATTATTAATGTTCTAAGAGAACATCCCCACTAGTGAGCCAATTTGAGCCTACATTAAATATGATGTTTTATTGGTAACCACAACTTACACCTAGCCTAAATATACTTATATCCTTACCCTTGTTCTAAAGATGTATTATATATTTTGAGACATATTGCAAAAAACAAGGGATATTTTTAGTTGAAAATTTGGGTTAGAAACAAAAGATAAGTGTGGGGGAAGAAAAGAAAAGAAAAAGTCAAGAGAAAAAGAAAGGGATCATTGTCAAATACATTCCCATATTAAAAAAAAAAAAAATTCTTCTCTTGAACTTCTAGTTAAAGTAAAGAAAAAGATGTTACAAAGTTGGTTAGAATGAAGCAAAGGCTCAACATGAATATTTAGCCTATGTGACTATGTACTTGTAAAGAGTTTTGAGAAGTTTCTTTGTATGATCTTATTATGTCTCTAAACTTTATGAACTCTTTGGAACCTTTGTGATATCTTTATCCTTTTGTTCTTCAACCACATTACAAACCCCTTGGCCCTATTACAACCTTGATTAAAGACCTCTTGATTTATGAAGTTGCATGATCTCTTAGTGGAGAATAGGTGGACAAGCAAGCATATGGTAGAACTATTTTCATGAGATTGATTGAGTGTAAACACTTTACCACTACTTTAAAGAGTGAAAACCATGACAGTATCCCATGTGAGAGGTTGAGATTAAGTTGAATATACACTATTTTGATTAAAATATGTTATGTTAATATTGGCTTAACTCAAAACATTCAAGCATGATTTTTTGTGAAATTCTTTAAGCTATTGATTAGTTTACAAGACTTGTTCAAAGATTGTCTCTAATTTGTATTGAAAGGATTAGGAGTAAATATTTTTAGTATATGTAGTTTATTTATATTTTAGTTTTTCAATGTTTGTGGGTATCGTTCTAGTAAACCCTCACGAGACTAAACTCGTCCACTAGGGACACCTAGGGGTTTAAAGGCTTGTGTCACATGCTAAGTGCCACCGTGATTTCCTACGAAAATGGATTAGATTAGATTTTCTTATTTTATTTTTCTTATGTTTTGCTAGGGACTAGCAACAATCTAAGTGTGGGGGTGTGATAACTCGTATAATTATATAGTTTTTAGTTATGTTTTATTATTGTTTTGTGTAAAATACGAGTTATTATTAATTTGAAAAAAAAATGAAAAAAAGAGAAAAATAAAAAATGAGTGTGACATCATGCATTTATGAAATTCAAGATGGTTTCAAAAAAAAAAAAAAAAAAAAACCTTTTCATTATTTTCCTCTAAGGAATAACTCTTCGATTTACGTGCTTGTGTTCGAGATGAAAAATGGCCATCTTTCATAATCCTTTCACAAAATAGAAAATATCCTTTTGCTACCCCTTTTGAGCCTAATGAATACTTTCGTTATTTCAACACCAGTCAAGGATCACCCTCCACACTAGGGGCAAATGCGAGGAGAATTTTTTTAAAGGTCACAGATAGTGAAGTCTTGGTTCAAAAATGAAAAAAAGAATGTCTTGAATCAAAGATAAATTTGAGCTTCCAAATGACTACGGGCTCACCTTATCAAAATAGAAATGAAAAAAAAAAGAGGGAGATAAAAAGAAAAAATGAGAGCAAAAAAATAGAAAAGGAAGAAAAGAACGAATGAAAATCATCGGATGAAGAGAAAAGCTCAGCAAAGACAAATGTTTCGAAGAGATTCCTCATCATGAAATGATCCTTGATTTGATCACCTTAAACACATGTTTGGGCCTATTTATCTTTTCTTTCAATGCCTCGAACCTCGGCCTACATTACGTACCTGGAAAAGATCGTTTCGATCGAGCATGGTCATTTAAATTGATGAGTCTATTCTTAGAGAAATGCATGAGACTTCGGTCTCCTTTCTGTTCAAAAATCTTTTTGGATAAATCTTGATCTCTTGAATGCATGGTGAAACTTTTAATAAAAAAAAATGAAAAAATGGAAAGAAGGAGACTCTAGGGTGAAAACCCGACATGGGCAGTCTAGAGTAAAATGGGAGAATTTCGGTGCTGCTTATGGTATTGTCGAGGCCATAACGAAAGAATAAGTCATTTTAAAGAAATCAAAGAACATCTGGGAATTCCAAAATATCCCAAAACTGTCAACTCTCGTTTGGAGGTTTGACTCTTAAAAACTGAGACCGTTTTTCTTTCCAGAATCAATTCTCCAGTTTGAACATTCCAGCTAGCCTTGACGTTTGTCAAAACGCCATGATTTGGAAACTAAAAAAAGGTTGAATTTGTTTGAGTCCAAAAAAATCATGTTCTATAAAATCTGTTCCATTTGTGAGTCTAGAAAGGATATACATTTTCCCTGTTGTGAAGTCTCCTTGGATTAACCAAAATCTTGTGGTACCAAGCCTTTCGACTCAATTTGAAAAATCCGAATTGACACTCAGAAAAACTTCTAATAGTGATCATCAATCTTCAAGAGATGTGGATATCACAATATCAGACGATGACATTTTCAGCTCAAAAGTTTTCAGTAAATAAGCAAACATTTTTCAAAAAAAGAAGCAAGCAAAAGCAGATAAATGAAAATATTTTTGGAAGAAACCATTTCCGATGTTGGCATAAGACGAAGGTTCTTTTGGCCCAGAGGCATGGAACTATTGAGGTAGAAGAAATGAACACTCGGATTCCAGTTGATGTTGAAAAACTATCGGGGCAAAAGATAGTTCCAAAGTGAAGAAAAATGTTGATCTCTTACGAGGCACGAGCGTTTCAGGATACACTCTGTTTCGAAGAGGAAAAACGATTTGGAAAAGCTAAACCAAGATCAAAAAAAAAAAACAATTGGGGGCATTCGCATCATTCATGAACATTCGCATTTTTATTAAGTTTTGCATCAGCATCGTGTCGTAAAATGTGTACATTGTTCGTGGGTACTTGAACATGCATCATCAGGGGCATATACATTGACATCGCATGACATTGACTATTTGAAATTTTGACATTTGAATTCGAACAGCCAGTGAGATTTTCTTCCAAGATATGATCTTCAGGTATGATCACCAAAACCTCCGGGTTACTTCTTTTAAGTCCTCCGGGCACAGGAAAAGAATTTATTTTCAAAGTTGTCGAGCCTCTGATTAGAGGAGCAATTTAAATTTCAAAGTTGTGGAGCCTCTGATAAGAGGAGCAATTTGTTTCCAAAGTTATGCAATTTACTTTCAAAGTTGTGGAGCCTCTGATTAGAGGAGCAATTTATTTTTCCAAGTGATGGAGCCTCTGATTAGAGGAGCAATTTATTTTTCCAAGTGATGGAGCCTCTGATGAGATGAGCAATTTATTTTCAAAGTCGTGGAGCCTCTGATTAGAGGAGCAATTTATTTTTCCAAGTGATGGAGCCTCTGATGAGAGGAGCAATTTATTTTCAAAATCATGGAGCCTCTGATGAGAGGAGCAATTTATTTTCAAAGTCGTGGAGCCTCTGATTAGAGGAGCAATTTATTTTTCCAAGTGATGGAGCCTCTGATGAGAGGAGCAATTTATTTTCAAAATCGTAGAGCCTCTGATGAGAGGAGCAATTTATTTTTCAAGTGATAGAGCCTCTGTTGAGAGGAGCAATTTATTTTTCCAAGTGATAGAGCCTCTGTTGAGAGGAGCAATTTATTTTTCAAGTGATAGAGCCTCTGATTAGAGGAGCAATTTATTTTCAAAGTTGTGGAGCCTCTGATTAGAGGAGCAATTTATTTTTCCAAGTGCTAGAGCCTCTGATTAGAGGAGCAATTTATTTTCCAAATCATAAGAGCATCGCTAAAAATAGATCTCTACAACCGGACAAAATTGGTTATATCGTCTTTGCCCTATTCCTGATTCTCAGCAATGTGCAAAGAGGGGCAGCTGTAATAACCAATTTTCGTCCGGGTCGGATCCGAATCCGACCCGGACCAAGTGCGAACCGGGCCTGATATTCAGCAGGCCCAATCTATAGGCCCAAGCCCAACTCAGCCCAAACCAAAAAAAAAAAAACTAAACCTAGCCCAACCAAACCCAAGCCCAAGCCCAAACCAATATCCTTCCCCCCTAAGTAACCCTAGCCGCCTCTCCCTGTTGCAGCCGCCTCAACCCGCCGCCACCGAACCCACCAGCCTGACATCCAAAACCAGCCCCGAACCGACCTCCCCACCGCCACAACCCCCTATAAAAGGGGAGGTCCGAAACCTAAAAAAAAGGCACAAAGAGGAGGGAGGAGATCCAGATCGGAACCCCCCTTTCAGGAGACCACTCCTTTTTCAACAAAAACCCCAGATCTGGGGTCCGAAACCCAGATCTGGTTCCTTTCAGCAGATCCGAAAAAGCTCCCCTCCTTCACCAAAAAGGCCGGATCCGGGGTCCGAAAGCTAGCGGGAAAGAATTAAAATAGGAAGAAGAAAAAAAAACAATAGAGGGAAGCTAGCGGTTACAGAGAGGAGGTTCTAGCGAGAAGAAAAAATAAAAGAAAGCCATAGAGGGAGCTAGTAGCTTTACGGGGAAAGAATTAAAATAGGAAGAAAAAGTAAGTAAAAAAATGGGAGAAAACAAAGGTGAACATGATTTTTGGGGGGGGGGGCGGCCAACTAAACCATTAGGAAAGGAGAGGTTTTTTTTTATTTTATTTAAATAATGATAATAATAAATAAAAAGAAAGGAAAGTAAGAAAGTGGGGAGAGCTACAGAGAGGTATAGGAAAGATTTTATAAAAAAAGGGAAAGAAGGAAGGTGGAGTGGAAGTAAAGTGATTTTGCGAAGATCAAGTACGGTATTTTAATTTTTGGATCCTCTATATTTTTCAGGTATGATTTTAATTTTTTTATTTATTTTTGTTTATTTATTTAAGTATTCAACATATTTTTATTACTCGGTTTCGGTTTTAAAAAATATAAAATAATAATCCTTGTAATACATGTCTTTTAAAATTATTTTCGGTAAATAAAATTCTCTCAAAACGGATCTCTTTCTCGGATGGTCAGAGTATCGATCGTTCTTCGAATTGGTCCGAGTAAGAATAATAATCGAAACATTATCAAGAGTATCGGAATGATTCGAGAATTATTCTTACATAGATAATTTTCTTTATTTCGAAATTAATCATTAAAAGCATTTTAATTTATTTTTTAAAAAAAAAAAGAAAAAAAAGAGATTTTAATAAATGTGGATAGCCGACGACGGAATTCGAAGGATATCACGGTTGTGATTCCTAAGATGTCTTGAGGTGAGGAAATCTCGTTAAATACCACCGAGAGTGTCGGGAATATTTAATGAGTATTTTCGATAATAAATTTGTGTTCAATTTAGTTTTTCAAAATAACAATAATAATCCAAAAAAATTTCAAAAATAATAAACATGTTTTTTTCAAAAAATAAAATAAAAGGAAAAGAGAATTAGTTTTAAATACCGATGTTAAATCCATTAAACCGAGATTTAAGATAACACGTAATCAAGTGGTACCGTTTTCTAAACGGGCGTTGCAGGGGTGCTAATCCTTCCCCGCACGTAACCGACTCCCGAACCCGATTTTGTTTTCTCTCTGGTTCAAAGCGCGGACTTCGAAATTGGTTTTACAAAATGTTTTAATTAATGTTTTACTAAAACCGGTTTTAATAGGTGGCCAATCACACCTAGCAAAAAAGATTGGTGGCGACTCCATATTTTTTGAGTTTTCATAAAATTCGTCGTAGCGGTCCAAAAAAATCGTTATGACACTGAATATATAGGTACAGCTGGTTAATTAGTTAAGAGCCTTAACCTAAAATGGTAAGAGAAATTCACCGCAGCTTTCTTTTTTTTTTTTTTTTTTGAGACCTGATGATCAATAACCATCTCTCAGTCACAGTCAGGGATTTAAATTGCGATCGCGGACGTATTTTCGGTCGCGTTGTATTGCGGTTGCGGACGTAATGAATGTTACCGCGGTCAATTGCGGTAAATATCGACCGCGAATATCGACGGCGGAGGGAGCCGCAACCGCTAAATAGCGACCGTAGCGTCGCGTTGCAGTCGCTATTTAAATCCCTGGTCACAGTTACGAAGGAATAATAAACC
Organism: Fremontodendron californicum; assembly: GCA_030761205.1. Classification (NCBI taxonomy): domain Eukaryota; kingdom Viridiplantae; phylum Streptophyta; class Magnoliopsida; order Malvales; family Malvaceae; genus Fremontodendron; species Fremontodendron californicum. Next base: position 28,296,767 of record JAULJL010000013.1, read on the forward strand.
AATTTCAGTCTTTAGGCCAAAGCCCCACAAAAATTGTGTACTTTCTGAAGGTAGCTCCGTCTAGACCTGTTTAAAGGTCGGATAGTTCATTCGATCCGTCAAACTTTACTCGTATTGGGTTGAACCTGAGTAGAAAATATTATATTTCGGACCGGCTCGGCTAAAATCACTGTTTAATTATTAAAATAATATTATTTTATTTAAATTTGATTATAAAAATATTAATAAAAAATAATTTTTTAATCTTTTTAAATAAATGAACAGTAACCTCTTATCCACGGGTCGGTCTGGACCCGTCCAAAACCGAGTCTGGATAAGGATGAAAAAAAATTCTGAGTCGCGGCCTGCTCATGAGCACCTCTAGCTCCGCCCTATCTTTTCTTTTTGAACTAAACCACGAAGATTTTCAACATTCCTGCAGCAATGAAACTTTGTAAGGGTGCGAGGAAATCCAAAATCTTCATATTAGAATGTCAAATTCCTAACAGCTGAAATATATTCTTTCGACTTGATGAATTTTAGTGATCATATTGTGTAAGTTGTTAGATGAAGAGTGGTGAGTAGAGAGAAAAAGGAAGAAAAAGATATGAGTGAAAGAGTGAAGTTGTGAGTGCATATTAAAAGAGTGTGTCTAGTGTATATTTGGTCTTTTCTCATATTAATAAAAGAGTTGTTTTTCGGAAGTTACTGTAGCATCCCGAGATAAAGTTACTGTAGCAAATCGGTACTGTAGCACAAAACTACAATCGGTATCGAAGGTCAAAAATCAACAAATTGGTATCAGAGCTAGACAATCCTGAGGACCGGAGTATCAGAGTTGGACGATCTTGAGGACCAGAGTATCAGAGTTGGACGACCAGAACGGGACGATCCAGAGGACCAGCGTAAAGAGCGGTATGATCCAGAGGATTGGAATATCAGATCAGGATGGTCAGGGATCGTAGTATGCTCATCGGAGAAAAGACAAGAAGCCAGAAGTTTCTTGAAATCAGATGATCGAGAATTGTAATAGATCGAGTCGCGGAAAGGGCTATCTGAAGTAGTGTGAGAGCCATCACGAGAACATGTGAAAAGGGCTAACTACTTGGAGTAGAGTGAGAGCCGTCACAAGAAGAAGTGAAAAGGGCTACCTACTATCAGAGTGAAAGCCACCGCGAGAAGACAGAGCTAGACGGTCAGGGACCGGAGTACGCATATCGGAGAAAGACAGTCTGGGACTGTGAAGATTATTGGTCTGGGACCAAGACGATCAGGGATCGTAGTTCGTGAGGATATAGAGACTGACAGAATACAACCTTGAGAAAAGTGAGGCACTCTCAAGTCAGAATGGAAGATTTTTCAAGTCCAATTGGTAAGCTCGAGAAGCTCAATAACAGCAATTATAATACGTGGAGTATTCGCATGCAATATTACATGCTCGGGCAAGATTTATGGGATATTGTTAACGGTGAAGCTTCAACACCACCAACTGATGCCGGAGAACTAAGAAAATGGAAGATCAAAGCCGGTAAGGCCATGTACGTGTTATCAGTCACCATTGAGGATGGTTTATTACAACGCATCAAGGATGCAAAGACACCGAAGGAAGCCTGGGAAACACTCACAATGCTGTTCGCGAGGAAAAATGATGTTAGGCTCCAACAATTGGAGAATGAACTCCTGTCAATCTCGCAGCAAAATATGTCGGTAAGCGAATATTTCTCTAAAGTTAAAACTCTTTGTGATGAAATTTCAAAATTAGATCCAGAAAATGCCATTACCGAAACGAGGATGAGAAGAATTATCATCCATGGTTTGCGACCTGAATACAACGGGATTGTTACTGCAACTCGTGGATGGAGCAAAGAACCAACTTTAACTGAGTTGGAAAATATCCTTGCAAATCAAGAGGCTTTAGATAACCAAATGTCTAAAGTCATGATAAAAGATTATGAGAAAGCCCTCTTTAGCAATAGAAGAGGTAAAGTTGCTATAAAGCAAGGAATAGAAGACATTGAAGTTCAAAACAAACAAGAAGCTTGGCATCGGAGGAGCTTTCAGCGAAGGGGAGCTCAAATTGTTCGAGATAGAGAAGACAGCGAAAATGTGAGGTCTCATTGTCGAAATATTAAGTGTTTCAAGTGTGGCAAGCTTGGCCACTATGCTCGAGATTGTCGATATAGACAAGTGCAAGGCTATGCAACAGTGTTCTCACGACAGGAGCATAACTATGAAGAAGAATGGGATTTTGAGACAGCATTTACTATTGAAGAATGCGAAGAACTCGTATCTGGTTGCACCACCGAGTTAGAAGAAAATGTTCATGAAGACGAAGAAGAAATTGATTTTGAGAATATTCAACCAAGACAAGAGACAATTGAAGAGCCTTCAAAAGAAGAGAACGAGTCTCTGTTTCAATCACAAGAAAAGATTTTTGAAGATGAAAGGTTATTTCACGAAGAGGCGAAGAAGCTTGAAGATGATGTCAACATTGAGAAAGATGACAACGAGGTCATCGACACTGTTAAGACTTACAAAGGCGTGAAAGATATGAAGATCGATTGTGAAGTCAACAAATTAATGGTAGTTGACAAAGTCGAGTATGCCAAAGTCAGAGACAGGCTAGCAGAGAGAATCAAGAAGAACGAAGATAGAAATAGTGTTGAAGCAAAGACGGAAGTGAACAAAATCAAGAATCAAAAGAGAAGAGAGCAATCAACGAAAGATGAAGCAGAACTAATGATGCTGATGAATTTTAAGAAGAGAAAGAAAAAGAGAAGATATTTGATGCAAGATTTGATAAGTCCAGAAGACAGTCTGGAATGACAACCAAACCGACATCAAGAGAGTAGTTGTTGAGGGGGAGTGTTAAAGTCAACAACTCCTCTAGAATTCTCTCATCTAGAATTCTCTCCAAACTTTATTATTTCTCTAGGTTTTTCTAAAATTTTCTTAAGTCTTCTTTCTAGAGTTCTCTCTAGATTTTTTATTGTTCTTTCTCTAGAATATTAAACCAACACACTAGAACATTCTAGGTTGGTTTAGTAACCAACATAGAAAGCTATAAATAGGGTGGGATGTAAGTTGTTAGATGAAGAGTGGTGAGTAGAGAGAAAAAGGAAGAAAAAGATATGAGTGAAAGAGTGAAGTTGTGAGTGCATATTAAAAGAGTGTGTCTAGTGTATATTTGGTCTTTTCTCATATTAATAAAAGAGTTGTTTTTCGGAAGTTACTGTAGCATCCCGAGATAAAGTTACTGTAGCAAATCGGTACTGTAGCACAAAACTACAATCGGTATCGAAGGTCAAAAATCAACATATTGGTTATTGAATCTAATAAAATATTCTTTCAATGTAAGTGCATGATAGGTAGGGGAATAGGGATTATAATTGTGTTGATGGTATTTTTGGTAGTAAATGATTCTAAGGTCAAGAGGGAGAAAAAACAGAGCAACAGAGTAAGATTTTTGGTGTTTTAAAATGTCTAAAGAAAATCAATTGATCTTAGAAAGTCTATTTATAGTTTTTTTTGACGGATCGTCGTACGTCACATGTTGGAGTTTGGTCAAAGACAAAAGGGCCGAAGTCTCAAGTGAATTTCGATGTGATAGACTACGATATGATGGGTAGAATAACTGTCAAATGGATCACGTGATTTTTTAAAATGATAGACGTAGAAATCGCCTAACAGTGACGATCACTTCATAGCTCAGATCTGACGAGCTTAGACTTAACGAGCTCATCCTCTTGAGCAACGTAATGAAGAATTTACAGGGTTTGATGGTTAGTTTAGATCATTGGATTCAGAAGATTTATTGGATTTAACAAATTGACAAATAATTAAAGAGTGCAAACGTCTGTCTCTCGCCATGTCGGCCAAAGCCTAAACTTGCTGTTTTAGTAACTTTTTAGAGACCCTAAGTCCTAATCATTGATTAATATTGGTCATGTACAGCCATGTAGGTCTAGCCTTCTGGCCTAAGCATGAGGTTGGTCCCAGCCCAATCTGTTAGTTGCTTTAATATTTTTATTATTATGATATATTATCATTTAATCAAATGATATTATATATTAATAAGTAGATCTGATAATAGATCGGATAAGAGAGAGTTTGAACAAAAATATTATGTTCAAGGTTCAGTTGTTTTTTAAACGGATCTTATTTTTTTATTTAAAATTGTTTTTTTAATTCAATATTTTTATCTAAATTTTCCCAATATCAGACTTTAGACTTGGGCATGTAGAACTCATAGACCGGTCTATTAATAAGTAAAGTTATCTGTATTTGTTTTTAATTTTTTTTAAAATTTTATGTTTATTTATTAATGAGGTGACATTATATGATTCATTGACAGTGTATAAATTTATATATTGACAATGCATCAAATACGTACTCTTATTATTATTGTAATGAAAAATTGAAAACATTTTCTTTGGGTTGTAATTTGTAGAGTACAGGATTAATGTGTGGTTTCAATCCAAGATGATTAAAGTTCAAATTATTCTGTTAGCAGATTTACCTCTTAAAAAGGTTGGTTACTATCCTACTTACACAATTATATATACCTTAGGATAACAACTAAATTTTTAATTATTAATTGAAAACACATTTATTTAAATTTAATTATAAAAATATTTTTTAAATAATAATATGGGTTTTCAGAACCATTGCAAAAATTGAGTTTCAATGGAGTTCATTGCTAAAGTTAACGTGAACAGCTGAATCTAGCTGAAAAGCAAAGTAGAGAATAAGGTCTGTTAAATTTTGAAAACTATTTTCTTTTTCATGATCTCAATCTTTTATTTTGTGTTAATTGAAATTATTTTACCATTCTTTTAACTTAATTATTTGAAAACACTATATTTCGATTAAAATGACATCCTAAAGTTAGAAATTAAATTTTATTTAATTATTTGAAAGTAATTAGATTATAGTATGTTGGAATATGGTATGGCTCAAAGTCACATTTGGTGGCTTACCACCAATAATGGAGCTACCACTTGCACCACCAATAATGGAAGCTACCACTTGCAAATGGATGGTGGCTATGGTGGCTACCACTTGAAATGTGTTCACACCAAGATAGGTGGTGGAAGGTGGCTATGGTGGCTGCCACTTGCCAAGTGTTCACACCTTGATATTATGGCTATAAATAGCCATGTAGAGTAAGAGAGAAAATGAGTGAGTAGAGTAGAGTTGAGTAAGTTAGAGCTAAATTGTTGAAGCAAATACTCTGTGTTTATAGAGTAATTCGGTATTGTGTTGAGTTGTGAGTTCAGTGCTTGTGTAGCACCTTGAATTCTGTATATGTTTGTACTCTAAACTCCATTAATACAAAGCTTCAAGCTCCTCCTCCCGTGGACGTAGGCACAGTTGTCGAACCACGTAAAATATCGGTGTTTTTTCAGTGTGTTTAAATCGGTTTTAGTAATATCAATTCGCTTCCGCACAACAAATTGGTATCAGAGCCAATTTTTACGTAAAACCGAGTTTGTTCGATTCTGTCCGTTTTTCAAAAGTGCTCCAATTTGTGTTTTGAAAATACCAGGTTGAAGAGGTCGTTGAGAGGAGTGCAGCTGAATCAACCAGAGCGCCAGAAGCCACCGCACGCGCCCGCACGCGCCGCCAGAAGGGCTGAGAGTGAGCCTCACGCGCCCACGCGCCTCCAGAGGTTGAAGACGCGTGAAGCCCACTCGCAGCACGCGCCGCACGCGCCTTCCAGAGGTTGAAGGCGAGTGAGCCCCACGCGCCCCACGCGCCGCACGCGCCGGTGACCAGAAGCTTGCACGCGCCCCACGCGCCGCCCCACGCGCCGCCGTAGCTCCGACCAACTTTTTCGGGCTATTTTTTTGAGCCGTTTCAGAACACTATTCCGAGACTTTTCCGAGCCGGTTGAGCTAAACCGAGTCCATTTCGAGCCACTTGTAGCAGAATATTCGCAGAATATTCACCGTGTGTCCAAAATTTACACAGTTGGACCCGTTCCTGGCTATTTCGACTATTCCGGACTCAACCGCGGCATCCGTTTTTCCATACAGGTACCGGAAAAACACTTTGTTGGTAATTTTGTTTTATTACCATGGCAGAATCATTAGAGACACATGAAACAACCAGCAGCGCACCATCAAGTTCTTACAACAGAAAGAACTCGATGACCACTGCAAAGTTCGAGGTGGAGAAATTTGATGGCACCACGTAACTTTGGCATGTGGCAGTGCGAAGTACTGGACCTGTGAGTCTGCGAAGGACCAGTAGACAGTGGAGATCCCGTCCAGTAGGAGGTGAAGACCCCGTCCAGACCAGTAGATGGTGGAGATCCCGTCCAGTAGGAGGTGAAGATCCTGTCCAGTCCAGTCCAGTAGACGGTGAAGATCATGTCCAGATCCCGTCCAGTAGGCGGTGGATATCCTATCCAGGAGAAGAATCCTGTTAATCCGCGAAGGACCGATAGATGAATGAAGATCACGTCTAAGAAAAGTATCATCGACAATCTGCAAGGGACGAGTGTGCCCAGTGTTGGACACTGGAGGAATAACTGTCCCAACATGGAGAGGTCGATTGTGAGTGTAGCTCAAGAATCTGAGGGAGAGGAAGACTCTGCATTTACGATTTCCACAACAACATACTCTTCAAATCGATGGATTCTGGATTCCGGATGTTCCTACCATATGTGTCCGAACCGGATGTGGTTCTCAAACTTCAAAGAGTTTGATGGAGGGATTGTCCATATGGGCAATGACAATACTTGTCACACTAGAGGCATCGGAACGATCCGACTGAAAATGCATGACGGTACAATCAGACAACTTACAGACGTAAGGTATGTCCATGATCTCAAGAAGAACCTCATATCACTGGGGGTCTTAGACTCAAATGGTTACAAGGTGACCATTTAGAATGGAGTCCTGAGAGTTGTACGTGGAGCATTCTTAGCAATGAAGGGTTATATGAAGGGAAATCTGTATCTCCTTGACAGAGAAACCGTGACAGGCAGAGCAGCAGCCTCTCACAGAATGATGGGATAATCCGACACTTCACTGTTCCTAGCACTCCCCAGCAGAATGGAGTTGCAGAAAGGATGAACCGAACTTTGGTTGATAAAGTTCGCTGCATGTTATCCCAGTCGAGCTTGAGCAAAACATTTTGGGTGGAGGCTTTATTGTTCGCCTCCCACATTATCAACTGACTACCCTCCACTGAAATTGATGGGAAGACTCCCATAGAGGTGTGGTCCGGATATTCTGCCATTGAATATGATCGGCTTCGTAGTAACGGATGCAAAACTGGATCCTAGAGCCAAGAAAGCTGTCTTCTTTGGGCTTTAGTGAAGGAGTAAAAGCAGTCCGATTATGGAACCTTGAGTCAAAGAAAGTCATCGTAAGCCGAGATGTTGCCTTTGACGAATTTGTAATGCTGAAACTGTCAACTCCAGAGAATGTGAACCAAGATTCTTTAAAGCAGGTGGAGTTTGAATCAGAAGATGCTGGTCAAAATTCCGATGAATCTGAACCAGAATCTGATGACACCTTAACTGAAGTGGAGGAGTCATCACCGGAAATCTTTCAGCAACTTGAATCAGTTGTCACCAGTAGACTGAATAGACATATTCGGAAACCTGCTCGATACACAGACGTGGTGGCATACGCCCTTCCAGTAATTGATGATGATGTTCCGATCAATTACAAAGAAGTTGTAAACAGCCCTGTGCATGCCCAGTGGAAGGAGGCGATCAGACTTGGAAGTTGGTTCCACTTCCAACACTCAAGAGATCAATTGAGTGCAAATGGGTCTTTGCCAAAAAGGAGAGTGCTACCGGCAAAGACAGCATCAGATACAAAGCCATATTGGTAGCCAAAGGTTAGGCTCAAAAAGAAGGAATAGACTACAATGAGGTATTTTCACCTGTTGTTAAGCATGCATCTATTCAGATCTTATTGGCTTTAGTAGCACTGTATAACCTAGAGATAGTTCAACTTGATGTAAAAACTGCATTCCTCCATGGTTCCGTAGAGGAGGAAATTTGTATGACTCAACCAGATGGTTCTGGAGTCCCCGGTCGCAAAGATTACAAAAGCAAGTTGAACCGATCACTGTATGGTCTGAAACAATCCCGTGACAGCTGAACAAACGGTTGGACTGTTTCATGACAGGATGAAAAGTACACACACAGTCAATTTGATCACTGTGTTTATTTCCGGAAACTTCAAGATGGATCATTTGTCTATCTGCTGAAAAAGGCAAGGTGGAGATCGACAGGCTGAAGGCTCAACTGAGCTCAGAGTTCGAGATGATCTTGGAGAAGCTAAGAAAATTCTTGGGAAGTAGACAGAAAAATTGACTCAGGCTCAGTGCATTGATGAATCATGCCAATGCAGTAGGTGCCCTGATATGTGAGTAATGATGTGTACATTTGAAGGAGAAAGGAGGAAGCTCTGATCTGTGAATTCTCTCTGTGGATTCTCGCCAAGGTGGAGATTGTTGGAATATGGTATGGCTCAAAGTCACATTTGGTGGCTTACCACCAATAATGGAGCTACCACTTGCACCACTTGCACCACCAATAATGGAAGCTACCACTTGCAAATGGATGGTGGCTATGGTGGCTACCACTTGAAATGTGTTCACACCAAGATAGGTGGTGGAAGGTGGCTATGGTGGCTGCCACTTGCCAAGTGTTCACACCTTGATATTATGGCTATAAATAGCCATGTAGAGTAAGAGAGAAAATGAGTGAGTAGAGTAGAGTTGAGTAAGTTAGAGCTAAATTGTTGAAGCAAATACTCTGTGTTTATAGAGTAATTTGGTATTGTGTTGAGTTGTGAGTTCAGTGCTTGTGTAGCACCTTGAATTCTGTATATGTTTGTACTCTAAACTCCATTAATACAAAGCTTCAAGCTCCTCCTCCCGTGGACGTAGGCACAGTTGCCGAACCACGTAAAATATCGGTGTTTTTTCAGTGTGTTTAAATCGGTTTTAGTAATATCAATTCGCTTCCGCACAACATAGTATACTAGTTAATTTGATGATAAATTAAAGCGATGGGAGATTAATGATTAATGGAAGCCTTAATCATTGAAATTAATAATGTGATCAAGCAATTAGTTTAGCATAATAAATATCTTTTCTTTATGATAATTTAAAAGGGTAACATTATAATTAATCTTTAAGCAGCAATAAATATAAGGGTCCAATTAAAAAAAATTAATTGTTATTTTAAAAAGTTTTTTTAATATTTAATGTATTATTTTTATTAAGTTTAAAAAAATTAATGCATTAATTATATTTTTATTAAATATTATTTTAATTAATGTCATTAAACACCGACTAATATTTTTCTAAATATAAAAAAAAATGCTGAAAAGAAAATTAAGGTAATTAATTATAGATTGCAAAGATATTTAAAAGGCCCAACAAGAATAGATGATGTAGGAGATCCTGCCATTATTACTACTAAATAGTCATAATAAAATTGATTTATGCATGAAGCTCCACACGTTCTTATTATACAACCAACTTCTTCCTTTCTTTATTAATTTTCTAAGTTTTTTTTTTTTTTTTACCAAATTTCCTATTTCAATTGGACGATTGATAAGTTTTAAAATCCAGAGCGATAATTTCATAAATTTCACTTTTAATATTCGAATTTGAAAATTTTAATTAAATTAGGCTTTTCTAAATTTTAATAAAATTTAAAACTTTACACATTACAAAAATATATCTATTTTTTTATGGAAGTTGGTTGAGTTGGTTGTAAAATCTAGATTCGATTCGTATTGTCATGAGTCTCTTTTGATAAGCGATTTGTAGATCTTTATTGAAACCTGTGATTTTTTTATCCTAAAATGAAATAACCTATCACCTAATTATGTTACTAAAAGCAAAAAAAAAAAATCTATCTGTTAGTTGTTCACGAGAAGCTTTTGTGTTTAAATTCTCCAATTCCATGTTAAAAATACACCGATTACTCTAGTTCTAGAATCCTCTTCAATCTTCTCTCTAGCCTTCTCTATATTCTTCTCCATATTCTTTTTTCTAGAACATTACAACCTAGCCGACATACTAGAACATTGTAAGAACAAACTAGAAAATTGTTAGTCGGTTTGGTAAAAGCCTATAAATAGCTGTGTAGGTGTGTTGGGTGGTAAGGTGAAGAGAAAAAGAAAAGAAGAAAAAGACGTGAGTGATTAGGAAGATAAAGATGTGAGAAATATTAGAGTGTAAGGTGTTGTATATTATGGTGTATGTGAGTGAATAGTAAAGTGAGAAAGTGTTTGTGTGAGGTTGTCTCTATTGTTAGTTGGTGTCCACACCAATTGTATTTGGTCTTTTCTCATATTAATAAAAGAGTTGTTTTTCGGAAGTTACTGTAGCATCCCGAGAGAAAGTTACTGTAGCAAAGCGATACTGTAGCACAAAACTACAAGCGGTATCGAAGGTCAAAAATCAACATTCCATTATAACTACAAAGGGAGAGAACAATGGCATGAACCCAATTAAACTAAAATTAAAATGGAAATGATTGGTAAGTAAATATGTCACATGATCAATTTTGAAACAAAATCAAACTTTTCTAGCTCTTGCTACAATTCTATTCTAACAATTCTCTAATTATATGAATTAAATTTAATATATATATATTTTTAATTTGTGTTAAATTATACTCTTATTAATTTGTTCATCTTCCAAATTGACCTGATAAGTGAACAATAAAATGAAAATCGTGGTTACGATTCAAACCAATGAATTTCAACACATATATATTCTTCACGTGGGAATATTGAACTATGAAGGAAGCTGTAAACGTAGGGAAGGTGCTTATAAACTTATAATATTGATTTTGGCAGTGATAGGACTGAGAGCATGCAGAAACAAGAGAGACTAGCTAACTGCAGTGTTTGGTCCCATCCATTAACTCATCTTCAATGGAGGAGACTACAATTACAATATATTTCTTTCACGAAATAATTCCAAGGTTGTAATTTTCGTCCAATCAAATCCTTGTTTTTTTCTACAAGAAAAATATACCAAAATTTTGGAAGCTAGCTTTGGTTTGGATTAGAAATAATTTTGAACACAATATTATTACAAGATATGAATACAATATAAAAAAATTTAACACAACATGAATATATAAAAAAAAATTTATAACATGAATTATAAATATATCAAAATTTATATAAATATATAATATTTTAAATATAATTATAATATATAATAAAAATAATAAAAAACAAATATATTCCAACTTATTTTGTTTTAGTTGACTGATGGAGAGAATATGCATTGCTTTTTTTTTAGACTGATTTGTTTCACTCTCAAAATGTGTTATAAATCTTCCTTATTCACTCTCCATTGCAGCCATCATCGATCAGTGTGTTGAGAAAAACTTAGAGTAGATAACTCTAATTTTACCACTCAAAGAAGAAAGTTTAGATTTTAGGAAAACTCACAAATGCTCACACTTCACTCTAGACTACACTCTTTAGAGAAGAATTCCTTAAGAAAACTTAGAACTTTTATTGCTTATTGAAGCTTACTACTTGATGATTTACAAATGCAAGGGAGGGGGTATTTATACAATACCAAGACAAACACAAGCCACACAAATATAAAATCTAAATAAATTACAACCACCCATTGTTGTTTAATAACAACCACACATTTAAATCACACAACTACAACCACACATTAAACCACACAATTGCAACCACACATTAAACCACACAATTTGCAAGCACACATTGTTAGGCTTTTATTTTTCCTTGGGCTGGTATTGGACAATTTAACACTCCCCCTCAATACCAGCTCTTCCTCTTTGCACCATGTTGAGTTGACGACGAAACATTTCAAATTTGTTGATACTCAAACCTTTTGTGAATAAATCTGCCATTTGATCATCTGTCTTGATCTGCTTCATCTCAATCTCTTCTTGTAGAACCTTTTCTCTGATAAAGTGATAATGCACTTCTATATGTTTGGTTCTTGCGTGAAAGACTGGATTTTCTGCCAAACGAATTGCTGACTGGTTGTCGCAATACAACGGAACTGCATAATCTACTGGTTGATGTAGATCACTCATTAGTTGTATCAGCCACGTACACTCTTGAGCTGCCATTGCTGCTGCTCGATACTCAGCTTCGGTAGTTGACAATGATACCGTTGGTTGTCTCTTACTGCACCAAGAAATTGTTCCAGAACCAAGTTTAAACATGTACCCAGTTGTTGATCTCCTGGTGTCATGATCTCCTGCATAGTCAGCATCACAATAACCAACTAACTTACAGTCTTCACCTTTCTTGTACAAAAGACCATAATCTATTTTACTTTTCACATATCTCAGTATTCGTCGAACTGCTTCTAAATGAGGCTTCTTCGGATTTTGCATATACCGACTCATCACACCAACTGTATAAGAAATGTCAGGTCGAGTCAAGGTTAAGTAGATCAGGCTACCTACCAATTGTCGATACATAGTTGCATCTTCCAAGTCTTTGCCTTCAAGTGCACACATCTTGCCATTTGGTTCCATCGGTGTTGAAATTGGCTTGCTCTCGAGCATTCCAAACCTTTTTAGCAAATCTTTAGAATATTTTTGTTGACAGAGAAATATTCCTTCTTGTATGTGATCAACCTCTAGACCAAGAAAGTGCTTGAGTTGTCCAAGTTCTTTCATTTGGAAACGAACTGATAAATTCTCCTTGGTTTGAAGAATTTCTGCCTCATAATCACCAGTTATGATTAAATCATCCACATATATCAATACGATAGCTAGCTTTCCTCCATTAGCTTTGACAAACAAGCTGGAATCTGCAGGTGTCACTGAATAACCACTATGAGTTAAAAATTCAGCAATCTTACCATACCATGCTCTAGGTGCTTGTTTCAATCCGTAAAGTGCCTTTCGCAGCTTACACACATGCTCAGGATGATTTTGGTTTTGAAATCCCAATGGTTGAATCATGTAGATTTCTCGATCTAGCTCTCCATGAAGGAATGCATTCTTCACATCCATCTGCCACAAGTTCCAGTCTTTGTTGGCTGCAAGGGCAAGTAGGACTCGTACGGTTGTAAGTCTTGCCACCGGACTAAACGTTTCATCATAGTCTAGCTCATACTTCTGAGAGAAACCACGAGCCACCAACCGTGCCTTGTACCTTTCAATCGACCCATCTGGACGATGTTTTATCTTGTAAACCCACTTGCAGGATATGGGTTTCACATCTCTTGGTTTTGGCACTAGATCCCAAGTCTGATTCTGCTCAAGCGCAGTGATCTCTTCTTTCATAGCCATAATCCACTCAGAACTCTGTGATGCTTCTTCAAACGTCTCAGGTTCTGTTGCAATTGGTTCTTCCACTATGGCTGCATTAGCATATTTGGGATTTGGCTTCCGTGCTCTTGTTGTCCTTCGGATTTGTGATTGTGGAGATGGTTCTTCCACTTCACTCGATCTAACATCTGGTTGATACACACCAGTTTACCAAGGACTCTGGACTAACACTTGCTCGTCATCGTCATCATCACATAGGTCTTCTACTTCGTCTGAAGTTGATTGAAGTTGGACAATATACTCTCCCATTTTCTGTTGTAGCATGTCTTCAAATTCTTTTGAATCTGACAACACGTCATTTTCTGAGGACCACCAGGAAGATGCTTCATCGAATACCACATTGCGTGAAGTGTAACATCTTCCACTCGTAGGATCACAACATTTCCACCCTTTCCTTTGGTTGTCGTATCCCACAAAGATACACCTTGTTGCTTTCTTATCAAACTTGCTACGTAAATGATCAGGAACAAATACATAACATACACAACCAAATACTCGAAAGTAGCTGACTGAAGGTTTCATTTTCCACAATTTCTCAAAGGGTGAAACAAACTCTAACCTTGGTTGAGGAAGTTTGTTGATAACATGGGCTGCGGTTCTCATAGCTTCGGCCCAAAATCTTCCGGGTACATTCTTTTCATGCAGCATACTCCGACAAATTTCTGCAAGATGCCGATTCTTTCTCTCTGCTACACCATTCTGTTGTGGTGTATTGACACAAGTATACTGATGACGTATGTTGCATTCTCGTAGGTATTGAGAGAATTCGCCTGAGCTATATTCTCCTCCATTGTCTGTGCGCAAGCAACATATCTTCTTTCCCACTTCTCCTTCAACTATCTCTTAGAACTCTTTAAACTTTGAGAAAGTGTCAGACTTTTCTTTCATAAAGAAAACCCACACATACCTGGAGAAATTATCAATAAACGTCACCATGTACCGCATTCCACTAATTGATGGTTGCTTAACGGGCCCAAATACATCAGAGTGAACTAACTCTAATGGTTCTTTTGCTTTAAACTTTGACTCCTCGTATGGCAATTGGTGTGCTTTACCATATTGGCATCCTGCACAAACTGTGTCTGTTCTTATGTCAAGCTGAGGAAGTCCCTTAAGCATCGACTTCTTCATCATCATACTTAGCTTGGAATAACTAACATGACCTAACCACATGTGCCATAAATCTGCTGTATCGCTCCTTCTTGTCTTGTCTACATATGCTGACTCTGCTGACATCACGTAGACTGACTCCAGACGTCGTCCTTCCATCATCGGCTGTCCTGAGATTTTGAGATCACGATATACCTTCACATCCCTTGGACCAAACAGAATATGGTGACCTGACGATGTTAATTGTGCCACTGAAAGCAAATTTTTCTTCATGCCTTGGACATGGTAAACATCTTGTAGTGGTACCTGATTATGACTATATCGAGGTGCTACTACCGTCTTACCGATGTGAGTAATCGGTAATCTTGAATTATCAGCTGTCACAACAATGCGATTTCCCTTGTATTCTGACAGGTTCTGCAACTTCTGTTTATCGCCTGTCATGTGATTTCAGCAACCTGAATCGACAATCCAGTCATTCTCATAGTCAATTCGGTCAGCCGTTGTTACTGTGAGAGCTAACTCTTCCTCTTCCATAGCAAAAAATGCTTCAGCGTCCCAATCATCTTCGCTTTTCTCCTTTGTACTAGAAGTAGCAGCATTACTCTCAGCGGGCCTTTTGTTAAACCAACAATCTTTTGCCATGTGACCTTTCTTGTCACAGTTGTAACAGTTACCTTCAAATCTTTTATTGTTGCTACGATTCTTTGAAGCTCCCCCTGGACGAGAGCTCCCTTCTCCTTGATGACTTTTTGTCTTGTCACCATAATTTTTAGATCCACCACCGACGTGCTGTTTGAATTTGCCTTTGCTTTTGTTGGTGTAGAGTGCTTCCTCTTCACTTTTCAACGAGACCCCTCCCATTTGCTTGGCCATAGATTCTTGACCAACAAGCAAATTTTCAAACTCTACAAGTGATGGTTGAGTTGGCCATCCTTGTATAGCGGCAACGAAGCTGCGATATTCGGGCCTCAAACCATGGATAATTATTCTTTTTACCCTGGTATCTCCAATAGCAGCTGTAGGATCTATATCAGAAATTTCACGGCATAACGTTTTTACCTTGTGAAAGTATTGAGCAATCGATATATCCCGTTGTGCAACTGATAACAATTCATTCTCAAGAAGTTGAAGTCTTGTGTCATTCTTTCTCGAAAAGAGTGCATCTAAAATATCCCACGCTTCTTTTGGCGTTTCTAGCTTTTGTATGTGTTCCAACATTTCTTCTTCAACTGTGGTCTTAAGGGCAAACATGGCTTTACCCACTTTAATCTTTCATTTGCGCAAGGTTCCTTGAGCATCTTCTTGCTCGGGCTTCGTAACTTCACTACCACCAACGACTTCCCAAAGGTCTTGACCTTGTAGGTAAGACATCATACACGTCTTCCACGTGTTGTAATTTTTGTGATTGAGCTTCTTGATTCCTCCAACTACTTGAAGATCACCCATCGTGTCGGCAAGACTCTAACAATACCGAACAAGCTTGATTTTGAGACACAAACTTGTAGAGTACAAACTCCTCACGACTCAAGAACGCTTAAACCAAAAATAGTACCTGAATAACTATTTCACCGTGAATAGTACCGTATACGTGAATAGTATCGTATACCATATACTTGAATAAATCTCGTATATGTTAACAATTACTATAAAAGTATATAGTGACACGTGTGAATAGTAACTATGGTAGTAACTCACAACCTAGCTCTGATACCAATTGTTGAGAAAAACTTAGAGTAGATAACTCTAATTTTACCACTCAAAGAAGAAAGTTTAGATTTTAGGAAAACTCACAAATGCTCACACTTCACTCTAGACTACATTCTTTAGAGAAGAACTCCTTAGGAAAACTTAGAACTTTTATTGCTTATTGAAGCTTACTACTTGATGATTTACAAATGCAAGGGATGGGGGTATTTATACAATACCAAGACAAACACAAGCCACACAAATATAAAATCTAAATAAATTACAACCACCCATTGTTGTTTAATAACAACCACACATTTAAATCACACAACTACAACCACACATTAAACCACACAATTGCAACCACACATTGTTGTTTAATAACAACCACACATTTAAATCACACAACTACAACCACACAATTGCAACCACACATTAAACCACACAATTTGCAACCACACATTGTTAGGCTTTTATTTTTCCTTGGGCTGGTATTGGACAATTTAACACAGTGAACTTATCAAATTAGAATCTAATTAAAACCCATAGTTCAAAGAGTTAATTACCGTTAATATTAGAATTAGAAATGGAGATTTTAATCTATACCAAGAATGATGAGAGGTGTTTAGCCTAATTACCTCAATTGCTCATGGCTTTTTTGATTAAAAATAGACCAGAAAATTAACCTAGTGGATTAATCGAGTGGAAGTTTATTAAAAGGTTTTTCGTTACAGTACTTAATTGGAATATTGTGAAAGACACTTATCAGTCAAATATTCTACAACTGGGAATCTTATCGAGCTCTTAACAATTTCTTTCAAAACACAGGTGAACCAGATGGTGAAGCATTCACCAAATTAAGGATGCTGTTCCAGTAATTCTTGTTTTCTTCGAAACTACTACCATAGCTTGTTCCATTCAAGTTTTCTCCAGGCTCCAATATTGACGAATTACAAACCATTATATCCGAATAACCTTCCATCATATTTTCTGCCCTGTATGAGTCTTGAAACCATGCACCGGCCTCTGAGGAGTGAGCCATTTCATGCAACCCCATTGAGTTATCCAATCTTTCCTTTAACTCTGGAATTTGGTTCGATTTCTCCACACATTTCCAATCATTTCCGCCACCTTCACAGGGATTAATCGAGTTCCCAACAAAGTTGTCATTGAATCCAACACACGAGATCGGTAATAACGTGTTTTCCATGAAGTTCAACGTTGAGGTTGGAGACTGGATCGGGTTTTCAGTGTTGAAAGTGAACAATCCGGTGACTACACCTTGCCATGCTTTGAGTACGTCAAGGCATTGTGGTCTAGTTAATGGAGCCACAAACGCCTTGTTACTGAGTTGTGGAGCCGAGGAAGAGGAGGAGGGCCCAAGCTGGTTTTGCGGAGGGTTTGAAACTAGTTTCGACTCTCTAACCAATCTAGCTTCAGCTTCTAACCGAGCACTCTCCCATTGAGCCATGTGGCTAAGGTTAGCGGCATCCTTTGGGTTACCACTGGTGGAACCGAGGGCATCGGTTTTAGGCTTGTGAGTTACGGGATCGATCCCCATCTTGATCAATCTTTTCTTCAGATGTGTATTCCAGTAGTTCTTGATCTCATTGTCTGTTCTTTTTGGTAAATGAGTAGTAATAGCCGACCACGTATATATACATGTTTGACATAAATTATTCCAATTATAGAAATCCAAGCTTGATGATAGATTCTACATGGCAATGGTAGTTAAATAATCATGATCGTTCCAACGATAGGATGATTATTGATTAACAAAAAAAAAAAAAAACTAGCTAGCATGCTAGTTAGATAATTACTCTAATCTATGTTACTCGGATGAGAGTGTCAGACACGGTTATGTTTAATTTTTTTCAAGATTTTTATGTATTTAGAGAGTTCTTAGAAAATCATATTACAATACTCATATCCGGATATGCGTCGGATACGAATGCTTAAATAAAAATAGTCGGAGCAACATACACTCTAATAGTTGCAGTGGTCGATATCAGGCAGGGAAAAACATGAACTAGATACTGTGGCTTTTATGCTATCATTTACTGATCAACTAAAAGATACGATGCTCCTTATTGTACAATCTCTACCTCTATAAATTCCTGCCTAAATCTAACATAAGGGACTGCCATGGCAATTGGCATCACCTAAGTGAGAGGATCCCCATTAAAAGCTGAACAAAAAGCAAGCCAGAGATTAGGACGGAAGAGGCAGATAGGCTAAACAGTATTGTTGAGCTTGGAATCCTACACATAGTAGTAAATACGATATATGTAGAAAAAGAGGAAAAAAAAACAGTTTGAATTCTAAAGCAAAATCACCTGTTTCCAAGAAGGGCATGGAGTTGAATGATGGTTTGTTCTTCTTGTAAACTGAACTTTCCTCTTTTGATATCAGGTCTTAAGT
The DNA here is from genome assembly GCA_030761205.1 of Fremontodendron californicum. Lineage (NCBI taxonomy): Eukaryota > Viridiplantae > Streptophyta > Magnoliopsida > Malvales > Malvaceae > Fremontodendron > Fremontodendron californicum. The sequence goes on from JAULJL010000013.1 coordinate 28,315,296, forward strand.
AGTTAATCCACCTAAGTCTACAACTCTTGCCACATCTTTGAAGTCCTATATATATATATATATATATATATATATATATATATATATATATATCAAAAGTAAAACCAAAACATAAGGTAATTAAACATTAAATAAAATTTGATTTGTCATAAAAAAAAAAGTAGTAGAGATGGAAATAATCACCAGCTTTTGCAGGCAAGGCACGCCAGCTTCCATGGCCATGTTCTTCAATATAAGCCAAGAGTTTTTTATCTTCTTCTGGAGTCCATGGCCCTTTCTTCAACCCAACCTTGTGGTAACATGGAGACAGCCCCATAGTCTTGGAAATTAAGCCAAAGCAAATAGAGAATTTTTGTTCCTTTGAAAGAAGACAATGTAAAAGAGATATGAGAGAGAGATTACGTAGTTGAAAGCAAGGAAATGTTGGTAGAGATGGTTGAAGTAGAAATATGAGTGCAATATATAGGCCATAGTGTAGTAAATATTTGTTAAGGCTATATGACCATTATACCCTTCATTACAAAGAAATGGATTAGAATAATTAATTATAATATGTGATTTAATACTTACATATTACTTGTTGATCATAAGATTGATAACTTTTTTAATTTACAACAAGGATTTAAATAGCGGTCCTAATATGATATTATGGTCGCTATTTTGCTATTTCGATTTTTTTCGTCGTCGATATTTATTATTGATATTTACCACAATTGACTGCAGTAGCATTCACTACGTTCGCAATCACAATAAACATTACGCGACCGAAAACGTATTCGCGACAGCAATTTAAATTTTTGATCTTCATTTGGATAAATAAAGGGATACATGCATATACTATTGATTGAATCAATTATATATTAATGAACAAAATTCACAACTTAATTGCAATCTGTCAACAAGAATTTAATTAGCTTTGTTGCATATGGTTGATTAAATAACAAAAGGTTAATTCAATTGATAAAGAAGATGAGTTTTTTTTTTTTTTGTCAACACCATTTGAAGTGTTTGATTTCTGTGACGAGTCGATTTTGATTTCAACTTATATTTCTGCATTCGGTTCTAAATATTTAATAGGTCCATCGATTTGATTTATGAATGTTCATAGAACATGTGGATTTCTTAACTTTAATGCTAAAAATTGTGATAAATTAAGTGAATGGTTTATATTATATATATATATATATATAGTAGTTAACTAATTGCGATACAATATATATATGATTGATAAATATTGTTGATTAATTATTAGAAATTGATTTAATATTTTTCTTTAAGAAAAGGGTTGTAGGATTAATTTCGAATCGGATCAGGTTTTAGAAGTAACCTTACGGGTTGATAGTCCCATCCACGGTCCAAATCAAACTAAAATTTGACACATGTTCTATAAAAAATGTGACCAACATTTGAATTTTTTTTAATTGACACATATATTTTCTCGTTAAGTTAAAGCTATAACAAATATTGCAACAACTAGCATATCTGGCAAGTCTACTACAAATATAAATATTTATGATATGAAAATTAGATGTGTTAATTTTGAATACGTTATTAATATAATATAAAAAATAGTTAAAATAAGATATAAATATGCAAACGTATTATATAATTTATATAACACGAATTATTAACGTATCAAAATTTATATAAATATATAAAATCTTAAAAATAATTATGAAACAAAAAAATAACATAAATATGATAAAAAATACACGAATTATCAAATTTAATAAAAACGAATATTTTAAAAAAGTTTAAAAATAGTAAAAAGAATTTAGTGAATGACTGCCGAAAAATATAGGTGTAATTTTTGAAAATTTTAATGTTGTGTCCTCCGAAACCTTTGTGGTCCTTTACCCCCCAAAAATAAATTTTACATCCTAAGTGTTAAATTGAGATAATTGATCACCAATTTAACATGATATCAAAATTTTCGAGTTTAAATTTTGACAACCGCTTTATTTTTAATATTTTTCATTCAGTGTTTTATTACCTATCGAACTATACATTTATCTTCTAATCCTTCTTCAGCTTGCACCTTTTTTTTACACTTGGATTCATGTGCAAGTCCATTAATCATTCATCCGATTTACACTAAGAGGGCATGTTGAAACTTAAATATAATAGTTAAATCATTTCCTATCAACTTAAATTTTTGATATAATTGATCTTTTAATTTAACAACATTAACATTAAAGGTTAAGGATAGTAGGGGTAATTTATATTCTAGGTCACTGAACTTAGCATCAACTTTCATGTAGGTCTCAAATCTTTAACTTCATTAAATTACATCACTGAACTTCTATTATTAATAAATTAGGTCATTTAAGCTAATTCCGTTGAGTAATTCAAATAGAAAAATTGACCCAACATTTATATATTTTTTACATCTCATCAAGATAATACATGATTAACATTTTAAGTAAAAAAAAATTTCACGTTGAGTATGCTTTTTCGTTAGAAATACTTAACGGAATTAGCATAAGTGACTTCATTTATTAATAATAAAAGTTCAGTAATATAATTTGATGAAATTAAACATTTGTGATTTATATAAAAATTGATGTTCAATGATAAGAATATAAATTACTCAGGATAGTAGTATTTACAGAAAACTAATGGAAGTAAATACATAGACAAATTGGACCACTGTGTTTTTTGTTTTTTTCTTATTAAATACTTGGTACGTATAACAATTTGATAGATAAGATTAAGTAGAGGCATTTTATTAGAAATTATTCTGGGTTAATAAGCCTTTACTAATTCTGAGATTTTAGACTGTCGGCTCTTTTGTCGTTTAGTGGTAATTGGCATGCATATTGGGCTGATCACGGGGAAGATTTTTCACGTGGGAGAGTTAGGGTCTGGAGTATTTAGTTATACAGGATTTTACGTTTGTTAAAATTATTATGATTTTAATAAATGATGTGTTTTATCTCTAACACAAAAAATTTATATATTAACAATAAAGATTTTTATTGAGCTGTATTATTATCACATATCGATTAAATTTTAAGTATTTTATAATTTTACATTCAGAGTGAGATATCTTTATTTATTGTAAAGAAGATATTAAAACAAGTGCTATCCTCATTTGTTGGTCTTTCGTGATAAATTTGTTATCCCTAAATGTGATATTCAAGTCACAAGATAAGTTTGTTGTCTCTACTGTGAGGAGTATTAAAATGATGATAACATAAATCCCACTTCAATTAAATTTGATCATTCTAAAATCTAAATACATAAATATAATTAAAAAAAATAATTTTATTACATATTATCAATCAGTTTTAAGTTAGATTTTTGCTTTAAAATTCAATATATTATATATAAGAGTCAAGTTCAAACTCCACAAGTAAGTATAAAGGCATGTCACACGTCCATATAATTAGATATGTCAATTATATAATTTTCATAGAGTCGCATAAAACTAAACTTAATTAAAATTACTTGCGAAATATATAAAAATTTCACCATATGACAAATCAATACAATAATATGATGCTGGACTACTTTTAAAAGGCAATAAGCCCATAAACATAAAAAAATAAATGTGGTAGTGGCTAAATCTTTAGCTATAAAGCAAGAGGAATGTAAATCAATTGATTTTTGTCGCTAATTAAAGATTTCGTTGCTAATAGAAATTAACTCATATATCGCTTATAGAGATTTTAAACTTCACAATCGAGATTAGTATGATGATATGAATTAGGATCCAGTCCATTAATTTTCAATACACTCATCATTACCATTCATATGTATATGACCCTTTCATCAATTGTAAAAGTCATATTTGTGAATGAGGAATAAATATTTATTAGAAAGTAATGGACTGAAAAGTAATAGAGAGAAACCGGACTCGGGTGATACATATGCTTCATGGTATATTTAGAATAAAAAAAACTAATTTAAAAAAGAAATAGGAATATGACAGTCTCTTAATATCATTTATGGAGTTAAAAAATTGTATTATCAGTATATAAAAAGAACTCGTATTATTAATTAATGGATTAAAACACTTCCAAAAGTACTTGTTTCCAAATACAGGCTACATATAGATATTAATATTACTCATGAGAATCACTTACTCCCATTGAATACAAACTATTCATGAACATTTGAAACTTAATAATAGGGTTTTTGGTGATTATTCTTCAAAGCATATTTTGGTTCTTAAAAGTAAAAGAAAAGAGATGGAAAGTTGGTAATTGTATGTGTATACGTATTTATGTTAAGAACGTGGTGAGTGCTGACATTTGCTTAAAATGTATTTATTTGTAGTGAAAGCCATTGGAATGGGTCCAAAACACATTAATTCGACCAAACATTTGATTAAAGATGAAACATGACACAGATAAATGCTACCAATATTTATTCAATATAACTAATGGTATTAATTCCTTTGTTTCTTCATTTTTCACGTATATATAAAATTGATATATATAATATATAAATAAAATGTTAATCAATGTCTCTAGTGATCATACTGGTTAAGATGATATTTAAAAATATATATAATTAATTCATTATTTTTTTTTAAATTTAATAAAAGTAATGCATTAAATGTAAAATTTTTCTTAAAATAACAAAGAAAAATGTTAACCAATGCTTAGTAATACTGGTTAAAGTGATATTTATAAAATATATATATATATAATTAATTCATTATTTTTTCTTGAATTTAGTAAAAATAATTTATTATATGCAATTTTTTTTTAAATGATAATAAAACAATTCTTAACTGATACCTATAGGTGATGCACTCAAAATAGTATATCTTATTTAATCCTTGCACTAAAGATATCAATTATAAAATATAACAATAAGCAAGGGTCGAGTCCATAGGGATTGGTGTTTAGTTTAAGAATTATTAATTTATACTTAAATTTAAAGAAAACAAAATAAAAGGGGAGGTTTTTAAAATCAGTTTAAAAGTAAATAAAACAATAAAAGTATAAATCAAGTAAATAAGAAGTAATCAAATATGAAAAAAGTATGGTTAAGGTTTCATTCTCCACCACTAGACATCATTGAGAATTAATAATCAGATTTATCAACATCAATTAACTATCAAAATTATCAACCGTAGATAACAACAAGCTCTGTTACCCCAATCTTTCCTTAGTTCGTCGTTAAATAGAACAAGCTGTCTATTTAATCTCTAACCACTAGACAACCTAGAATAAGCTCTCTAGATTTAATGTAATGACAGCTTTATGATGAGAAAGATAGGTTGATTTAGGCAACAAACACATAAGCTCGGATTGTTTAACCTATGTTATGTTCCACTTTGCAATTAGCGAAAACTTGACCGTAATCATTAATCACAAATTGCCACTTATGAATAGAAAATCAAGACAATTACACAGATCAAGACTCCTAAACTAGCAATAGACAATTATCAAGATCTATCTAGTTCGCGACCTAAACAAATCAAGACAATATCATGAACAAATTTTATGGAAGAACATAATCAACTTTGATAGAAAATTAATGATAGATAGAATCTGAAAATTAATTACAAAACATGTCTAAGACTTTAAAATCACCTTTAACCAAATAAAATTTTAGCCTTGCATAGGCATTGTCAACATAAACATGAATATTCAAAAGAAACTAAGAAGAAAAATAAAATAAAACTTGAGAGATTAAAGGAGAAGAAGAAGATAATTGATAAATAATCAAAAGCATGACTTTGGTGGCTCAAAAGATGATATTTATAGAGCTTTAAAGTCTTGAAAACCCTTTTTTGCTCTTCAAGGAAGCTAGGAGTCAACAAAAAGCAATTTTGGACTTTTCTCGGATTTTTCCCGTATTTGCGATTTTTCTCGGATTTGTGTGGATTTGGAGGTCAGAAACTTGGCGCTGCGGCCCCAACTTGCTGTCTTGTGTGCTTTTGCTTGCTGACTTCGGTTTCGCGACTGATGCACTGTCTCGCACTTCGTCGGCTGATTTGGATGACCATCTGTTGTCCGATTTAGGCGTGTAAACTATCGTTGGAAAGGTATTCAAGTCAGATTCAAAAATCAAAAGGAAGTTTCTTCAAATAATGTCTTTAACATAATGATTTCTTAGCAACAAGCTCCGGAGGTCAAATCTGTCTGATTACATAGCACTAAGAAATTGATCTTTTTGACTCCCAAGTCTTCTGTCATCTTATGATTGTGACTTTATAAGCTCTTTATCATCATATTTGACATGTTTTGACTTTATCTCTTCCAAAATACCTATAATTCATAAAAATATAATAATTATGACATGTCAAAGAACTTAAGAATTAAAACTCAAAGTATAAGAAAATAATACATGAAAATATATGCAATTACGCACTTATCAATAGGCACCCTTTAGCTGGATACAATAACAAAAAAATTCTTAATCGATATTTATAAATACCAATTAATCAGATCTATAGATTTTAATACTACCTAAATGTTTTGAGCAATAGCTGGTAGGGGAAAAGAAAACGGGACTCATCACTCACTGCCATGAAATTAAAAACGTATTTAATTGCAATAATAATGGTAAACTATAAACTGTTGATAATTTGTGATCAATAAAATAAGCAAAAAGCACCCACACTGAGATGAAAAGATTTTCATGAATTAATTTTGCATTTAAAGTCAATGATCCGAATTGAACTGATGAAATAAAATTGTGGAACTACTTATTATAAATGATTACATTTTCCATGGAATGTCCAAATTACTCTTGGTTGGAATCCAAATTTAAGTCAGGAAAGTCTTGGGAAATTTCTTTATTGAATTTGGATTAATAAAATTAAAACGTGGTAAGAAAAAAAATGATTAATTTTTGGCTTTGTTGTTGTTGGTTTGAGGCATGGCCTATATTTATTCCTACAATTGTGCTATATATTAATTAATTAATTAAAGGGTGTTGCCTATTGCCGACCTCATCCTACCTTTTTTTTTTTTTTGGGGCAACTTGCAAGATATTATACTACAATAATTGTAAATGAAATTTTTTCATATTACAAATGCCAACAATTTTTATTAATAGCATTTTTGCTATGCAAAAGTGAAATTTCTATTCTCTTATAATTAAGTTAAAAAAAATTAGTATAAAAGAGATCGTAGTTTGGGGATAGAATTTTTTTTTTTTTTTGTAAATATTGAAATTCGAATTCAGATCTGCTGGATGTCATCTTTTAAAAATAATTGCAATCACTAATTGAGTTAAGTTCTGGATTCAATTAAGTAAAATAATATAAAGCAATTTTTGCTTATTGTTGTTTTAATATTTATAATTTTTTTGAATTCTATTATAATTCATAAAAATTTTAATATTTTTCACTTTAATTCTTTATAAAAAGAAATTAGCGTATGAAATGAATGTATTTAAAGAATATATATATATATATATATATAGGATTATTCATTATATTCATATTTATAGGGTTTCTGTTTTTTTATGCCAAAATCAGGCAGAATTATATTTTAAAGAAAATTGAATAGTAGAAGTCAGAAAAGGCTGTAACAAAATTTAATTATAGGTGGAGTAGATAAATAAAATTCAGAAATCATGTCCACCATCCTGCCACATTTACGATTTTTTTGTTAAAAAAAAAAAAATCTTTCGTGTTTTCAATTAATATTTATGGACAATAAAGTAAAGAAATAAATGTAAAAGAATTAAGAAGCAGCATTAATCAAAATCAATGTTGACGGGTGAAGGCAGCCTTTCATGGTTGTAAGAGGTGACTTTCAAAACCCCATGAAATGCCTTTAACGTGCCCAACATATATATTTACTAACTAGTGTTTTTAAGTATTTTTAATTAATAAATATAATATTTATAATAATAATAATATTATATTAAAAGAAATAATTAATTATTTTCAATGCATTAAGTAAATATATTATTATATATATTAATCGTAAAAAATGTTCTTGTAACACTTGTTAATAAAATTAAAAAATATATATTAATTGTTTTATAACATCTTGATTTAATTCAATTCGAGTAATAATTGTCAGTTTCTAAAAAAAAAAAAACATCAGTTGACGAATTAGGAGTGATATGAATTTAGAAAGAAGACATACGGGTTATTAATATTTCCAGTTTCCGGTAGGATTGAGTCCACGCTTCACTTGGGAGGGAATTCTATTTTTAACTTTTTTAATTTAAGACAATGCCAACATGTTTACTAGTATGGCAATTGGCGTGTTGGAATTTTAATTTAAGTTTTGACTGTTATGTATCCCACTTAAAATTAATTGATATAATAAATCGAGAAGTTCAATTTAAATATAAAATTATAAAAAACGTAAACTTCTATCACAAGTAGACAAAATTACCAAACAAATAGGAGAAGAAAACAAAACTTGAACTTTGATATCATATTAAAATATTCCACTTAAAATCAATTAATAATAAATGAAAAGGTTCATTTTAACATTGTTGGAAATACCATTTTAACATTGTTGATCTCTAATCTATTAGTATTAAAATGGGTCAATTTGGATTTTAAGTAATTATTAACTTTTTAATCACTTTAGATATATAATAATTTATGTTTTATTTACTATCTTTTAAATCAATTAGTTTTGAATTTGTGAATTTACTTGGCTTCTACAAAATATAATAGTTAATAGCTCGTTTTGGTAGTGCAATTGAATTATGTTTTATCACAATCATCAAATTGAATAATAACTCAACATAAAAACTAGAGGTGGCAAAATGAACCCGAACCCGAAAACCCGTCCAGAAAAACCCGAACCCGAACCCGCCCAAACCCGATTTGACCAAAAAGTCAAAAACCCGAACCCGAAAAAGCCCGAACCCGAATGGACCCGAACCCGAATGGACCCGAACCCGAATGGGCCCGAACCCGAATGGACCCGAACCCGAATGGACCCGAACCCGAATGGGCCCGAACCCGAATGAGCCCGAACCCGAATGAGCCCGAACCCGAATGGACCCGAACCCGAGACCGGCCCGAACCCGAACCCGAATTTAATACTAAAAATAAAAATAAACAAATTGCAATTTTTTTTTTTACAAAGCAATAACTTTAATTATTAATTTTATTCTAATTTTTTTTAATAATTTAATTAAAATTTAAAATTTAATATATTATATATATATGATGAAATAATAATTTTATCAAAAAGTAAATTATATTTTGTACTTATAAGTTATAACTTTAACGTCTCATATCATAATGAATTTACAATCTAAATATTTTAAATTCTTGAAAATTTTAAAGATGTGAAAAAAAAATTTGACAATAATTCAATTAATCTATAAGGGTAAAAAAATTGACAATAATTCAATTATTTTGGCCTTTTGGGTTATACTTAGACCTGCTCACGGGCCGGGCCTGGGCGGGATATTTTGTGTTCCGGGCCAGCCCGGCCCGGAACAGTAATTTTTATTATAATATTATTTTATTTAATTTTAATTATAAAAAAATAAAAAAAATTAAAAAATTATTTTTTTATTCCAATGAACAGTGTTTCGGGCCTAAACGGGCGGGCCGGGCCGACCCAGGGCCAGGCCTGGGCAGAGAAAATAAAAAAAAACTGGGCCGCGGCTCGGCCCGGCCCGGCCCATAAGCAGCTCTAGTTATACTTATGCGGTTAGGTTAGGGTGGGTTTAATTGGATTATGGCTTTCATGTGATTTTATTTTAGCGGGTGGATTTAATGGGGTTTTGGGTTTGATGGCCTTTTGGTTTTGGGTATATTTATTATATATTAATAAATAATCATATTAATTATATATTTATTACGTATAATTTAAATATAAATTATATTTTTTAGTACTACTTTATAATTTATACTTTATACTGATGAAAAAAATATAAGTACTCGATATATATATTATATATATATATATATTCTTGACTATAAACATAAATTTTTTGCATTTTATAAGTATATAAACGAATAGATGAAGGTTAGGATTTATTTTTAAAAGTTTTTTATTTTATAGTGAATATAAATTATAATGTATTATATTTTGAAATTCGAGCTCATCAAATCAATTATTTTAAATATCAATATATTAATTTATAATATATCATATTTTTTATAATAAATTATTTCAAAATTTGATTTTATATAACAAATTAATTTCTTATTCTTTTGGTGCTAACAAATATTAATTTTAAAAAATAAATATAATTAAAAATATCATATAATAGCAAAAGTATAAAAATAATAATAATAATAATAATAAATTAATAATTTGTTTTTAGATATAAGTATTTAAATTACGTAAAAATGATTACATCTAATATAAAATAAAATAATGTAAAACATACCCGTACCCAGATCGAACCCGAACCCAGACCGAACCCGAACCCGAACCCGAATGGGCCCGAACCCGAATGAGCCCGAACCCGAATGGGCCCGAACCCGAATGAGCCCGAACCCGAATGAGCCCGAACCCGAATGGACCCGAACCCGAATGAGCCCGAACCCGGATGGACCCGAACCCGAATGAGCCCGAACCCGAATGAGCCCGAACCCGAATGAGCCCGAACCCGAATAAACCCGAACCCGAATGAGCCCGACCCGAACCCGCCCGAACCCGCCCAATTGCCACCTCTAATAAAAACCATAGAACGTTTCCTAAAAAGTAGGTTTGGGAATTAATCAATAGAAAAGAAATATAGTTTGAATCCAAATCCAATACTTAAAATATTTATGAATCCCTGTTTTCCACCACCATATACTGAGCAGCAACGCGTAAGCTTTAATTTCAGTTCATGTCTTTTAGTACTGTTTTCTTTTTTTCTTTTTTAAGTAGTCGAGTTGAGACAGTTTGGTGGCAAGCTAAAAAGCAATTGTTTGTTTACATTGTTTACCAAAATTGTTGTGAGGGATTTCTCTCCACTACCAAGAAATTATACTTGACAATCATGAGCCCAATTGAAATCAACATTATAGTTAACTTTTACTATTCAGCTACTTACTTTAATGTGCCTTCAAGTGTCTTTATAACTCTGAGTCTGACACCACTGATTTACATAACTGATACTCCTATATATATTTCAACTGCCAACTGGTATATATTGTTCTACACACACATATATATATATATATATATATATTTATACATTACCTTGGATATGTTCATGAATTAAGTTAGATCGGATTCAGGTCGAATTTAGATGAGATATTAATGATTTTTATGATCGGATAACTCAACTCATAAATAAATTTACTTACTCTCGCTAAATTATATTTAGGCTGCATTTAGAATCGTATAGCATAGTGAGAACCCTTCCCATTGTGCTTTCAAATGCACCCCTTAAAAATGGAACTTAGAAGTACTACAAAGATTTAAAGAGGACAGTGAAATTTTAGGACATATATAGGTTTGAACCTTCATTAAAATTATTGTTGAGCACAATTGTCTATTTATGTTTTATGCCTGCAGACTATCTAGTTTACATTATATATATATATATATATATATATTCTATTTTAAGTTTAAAGTTTCAGTCTGAATCACTGTTTTTAAAATTCAATTTAACCCTTTTCAATATTTTGGGACCTAATTAATTACATTGAATCATATTTCTAGTAATTTTTAACGACTTGACATTATAGGCAACATACCAGCTAGTTGTTTAAGGAGGTGAAGGGTATTTTTGAACCTTATCTTACTAGCCAGTAGCCACATCGGTTGATCTGTAGATCGATATATATATTTTTCTACAAAATTATTGAAAGACTTGATTCAATTTGAGTGGCCTGGATTTTAAGTTTTGTTTATTATAATAAGAAAGTATGTGGGGAGAAGGAGCATTTAACTTTAGACTTTAATTAAAGTTGGCAAACTTAACTCGAACTTAAAAGATTTGTCTGAATTTGAATTTAACTTGGCACAGTTTGATTAGAAAAATGCGACTATCTAAACTCGAAATCATTAATTTAAGATGATTTGAAATTAAATTGATTTAATCTTAAAATTCATTAATATTTTTTGTTACAAATTAAATTCAACAATTTTGATATGAAATGATCCGACCTTAAATAATCATAATATCAAAATCGAAATTATTTGAAATTTTTTTCAATAAAAAGTGAATCAACCGAAGCGATCTAACACGAACTCAATCCGACCCATCCAACCTTTGCCTTATACTTTTTAAACTAAGACGACTATTTATAAACTGCTAAATAAAATTTATTTATATCATTTGGTCTGGCTTAATAAGCCCAAATATATACTACTATACTATAATTAAAAGTTGTCCTCATTCAATGCGAGGGCTTAATTTTAATTTTAGAGGACTTTGTATGGGGACAATTAAGTATGGTCATTAGTTGTATTGGAAAGAAATAAAATAAAGAAAAAAGAAATAAAAGAAAAGAAAAGAAAGAGGAAAGAAAGGAAAAGAAAGGGAAGAGAAGAGAAGAGAAGAGAAGAGAAAAAAAAAAAAAGGAAAATTTGTGTGTTGGTGTCGTATTTATGTTCGTGTTATTTTTTCGTGTCATTATCATATTCGAGATATTTTCGTATTATTTTTTGGTGTCATTATCTTATTCGAGATATTATAAATTTATATAATTTGTTATACATTAATAATTCGTTTTATGTATGTTTTGACGCATTCATGTATTCGTGTAATGCTCATGTTATTTTTCGTGTCGCGTTTTAATTATTTTTCTCATGTTTTGTTCGTGCTGTGTGTCAATTCATTTTATATTTTGTATAGTTTGTCATAATAATTTAATTTTAACTCTAAATTTATTGATTTAAGAATTGGATCATTTCATCTATCATATATTAATATAAATATCATGTTCAAAATTTTAATTCAATTTTTTAGTGAAGGCATATTCTAATATAGGTAAAAGAATATACGGGCCTGTCAACCAGTTGCTATCCCGTCAAGAATTATAGGTTAGATAAAACCAGGCTTGAAAATTACATTTCCGTGGAAATTTGAAAGTGAAAAATCCAAGGTGGCCTTCTACAAAAAGCTTAGTTGGAAATGAGGAAGTTTGGAGCATAAAATTTGAGTTTCTTGGAAACCTCGATTTAACTAAGTTGATTCATATAATTATTCTTAATAAATAATATTTTATAAATTTAAAATTCGATCACAGTATCTACATTTCCTTCTTATCTTCAAATTGCGATCTTCTTTACACCAAAAAGAAATAAATTTCTTAATTTTGATAAATATATAGATAATTTAATTGGGAAATACTTTAAAAATTAGAAACAAATGAAAATTGATCTAATTATGGCTAGGATAGTTTTGATTAAAGAAAACCTTTCTTAGAAAAGATCAATAACACCTATTAGACATTATCAGAACACAGGCGAACCACATGGTGAAGAATTCACCAAGTTGAGTACACTATCCCAGCTGTTACTATTCTCCACCATGTTGCCATTGCAGCTTTGATCAGTTGATTTCTCGACACCCATCGATGAATTCAAAATTAATTTTGGTATATACATAGATAATTTAACTGGGAAATACTTAAAAATTAAAAACAAATGAAAATTGATCTAATTATGGCTAGGATAGTTTTGATTAAAGAAAACCTTTCTTAGAAAAGATCAATAATAACACAGCACGAACATAAACTCCTATTAGACATTATATAAGAACACAGGCGAACCACATGGTGAAGAATTCACCAAGTTGAGTACACTATCCCAGCAGTTACTATTCTCCAAATTGTTGCCATTGCAGCTTTGATCAGTTGATTTCTCGACACCCATCGATGAAGTCAAAATTAAAGCATCAATATTTTCATAATTTTCTGCCCTAAATGAGTCATCAAAATATGCATCAACATCGCTGGAATCCGTCATGCCATGCAATTCCAAATAGCTATCCATTATTTTTTCCTCAGCTTCTTCTTCTTCTTCTTCTTCCATTTGGTTTAATATTTTGATTGTTGTTTCTCCCCATTCATGACCATCTGGATAGGTATAGCCAGTGAGTCCATTGACAGGGGCTTGAACGGTTCCGTCAGGGAAACTAAGAGTTGAGGTTGGGGACCCAAGATCCTGGCTGGAGAAGGCAAACATGCCGGCAACTACACCTTGCCATGCTTTGAGTACGTCAAGGCACCTCGGTCTGGTTAGCTGAGTCGAAGTGGGGCGGGTTAGCTGGTTTTTTGGTTGGATAGGATTTGGGATTGGCACTAAAACAGCCTGTTTTGACTCACGGACCAACCTGGCTTCAGCCTCGAGACGAGCACTCTCCCACTGAGCCATGTGGCTTAAATTTGAAGCATTTTTGGGTGGACCAGATGGGAAGCTGCTTGAGGCGGCATCTGTTCGAGGCTTGTGAGTCATAGGATCAATACCCAATTTGATTAGCCTTTTCTTCAGATGTGTGTTCCAATGATTCTTGATCTCATTGTCTGTTCTCTTTGGCAAGTGAGCTGCCATTGCCGACCACCTAAATGAATATCATACATACAAACAAAAGGTGACAAAAATATGATCAATGAAAATTCATTGAATTAATTTCACATATAAAGCATTGTTAAGTTGAGCAGTAGTATAATGATGTCTGTATAAAATCGTTATTATTATTAATTATAATAATAATAAAGATAGAGATTGGTGAATTACCCTGCAAAATTTAATACCAAGATTAAATTGGAGCTGCAGAAAATTCTTACAACCGTACTAAGTTTTTCATTGGGCTTTTATTGTTATTGTTATTATGTACTTTTTTTTTTTTTTTTGCTTTTTTTTAAAAAATAATACTATTTCATTTTATTTTGTTAAACCAAATTCAAATAATAAAAAGTATATACTATGTTTAATTGAAATCGAATAAATAGTTAAAAAAAAAAAAAGTAATTCATATATATAATTTTTTTTGCCAAAAGAACACATTAATAATTAAAAATTAACTGATTTTAATTACTGTGAAATCCCAACATAATCTACAAAAAAACCTCACACACGCTGCCGATGTGGATATATATATATATATATATATATATATATATAATGCTTTCTTTATTTTTCAAATTCCTTATGTAATTACTTTAATTTCAAGGTAATGAAAAAGAACTAGTAGAAATTTTTCTTTTTCAATTATTTGGAAATAAATTTTTTAATTATCCCATTTTACTGAGAAAAAATCTAAGTGGAAAGACGTAAAAGAAAATTTGGAGTCTCCTTGTAAGGCCATTACATTTTTTTTTTCTTTTTCTGTAATATAAGGTGGAAAGACATAAATATTTAGGTTTTGAAAGGAAAAATGCTATATTATTCAAAAAAATTATTTTTCTTAAAGTATTCGTGTTCGACATATGTCCGACACATATTCGGATATGAGTATGAAGATATAATCTTCCAAATATATAAAAAAAAAAATTAAAATTGAGTATACTCATTTCAGATATATAATCGTATCCGACACTTACCTCAAGTCGGATAACATACGAGAAATGTTAATAAACTCTCTAGCTATATATATACCTGTTTCCAAGAAGGGCATGGAGTTGAATGATGGTCTGTTCTTCCTGTAAACTAAACTTTCCTCTTTTGATATCAGGTCTTAGGTAGTTAATCCACCTCAGTCGACAGCTCTTTCCACATCGTTGAAGTCCTATATATAAAACCAAAAACAATGGAATTTTTTTCAATCAATTTTGTTAACTAAATATATATTTTACTGCAACAAAAGAAGACATTTGATTATCATATATAATAAAATGGCAAATAACCCAATCACCAGCTTTCTCAGGCAAGGCACGCCAGCTACCATAGCCATGTTGTTGAATGTAAGCCGTCAGTATTTTGTCTTCTTCAGCTGTCCATGGTCCTCTCTTCAAAACCAGCTCTTTCTTGCAGTTCGGAGACGGCTGCCGCATTGAGATTGATTGAGAGAAAGAAAGAAAAAAGAAAAAAAAAAAGAATATGAAAAAGAGGAGAAATATTGTTGACAGTGAAGAGTAGTGATGAGTAAAATTGAAAGCTCTGGTGGCAAATATATAGACGATAACCAACTAAAAACTGATGAAAGTTTAAATAAATAAATTAGTCCAACTACTTGATGAAATGATAAGCCCACGTGAAGAATGCTTCCCAAACAGTAACATATATATGTCCATATTTAATATATAAGTCCTTATATAATATTATATATATATATATATATATAAATTACAAGTTTGAGATGATTTAGATGTTGAAGTCACACCGACTACTCTAAGATTTCTCTAGAATAGTCTAGCTTTCACAAGAATGTTCTAGGCTTGGTTTATCTTTGTTGAATTTTCCTTAGTCTTTATTCTTCTGTCTCTAGAATAGTCTAGCTTTCACAAGAATGTTGTAGGCTTGGTTTAGAAACCGACTTACACAAATATAAATAGAGGTTGTGGGTGTTATGTGTTGTGTAGATGAGAAAGAAAATGAAGTGTGGTGAGTAGAGAGAAAAAGAAAGAAAAAGAGTGAAGTTGTGAGTGCATATTAAAAGAGTGTGTCTAGTGTATATTTGGTTTTTTCTCATATTAATAAAAGAGTTGTTTTTCGAAAGTTACTGTAGCGTCCCGAGATAAGGTTACTGTAGCATCCCGAGATAAAGTTACTGTAGCAAATCGGTACTGTAGCACAAAACTACAATTGGTACCGAGAGTCAAAAATCAACAAATTGGTATCAGAGCTAGACGGTCAGGGACCGGAGTACGCATATCGGAGAAAGACAGTCTGGGACTGTGAAGATTATTGGTCTGGGACCAAGACGATCGAAGATCGTAGTTCGTGGAGACGTGGAAATTCTGCCGGTACACGGTCAGGGACTGTGAAATTAAGTGAACGAGAATCAAATTTTGAGGTAAGTGCAGGGCACTCTCAAGACACTATGGCAGATATTTCTAATTCCGCTAGCAACATTGAGAAGCTCAATGAAAACAATTACAATACGTGGAGCATCCGGATGCAATATTACATGCTCGGGCAAGATTTATGGGATATTGTTAACGGTGAAGCTTCAACACCACCAACTGATGCCGGAGAACTAAGAAAATGGAAGATCAAAGCCGGTAAGGCCATGTACGTGTTATCAGTCACCATTGAGGATGGTTTATTACAACGCATCAAGGATGCAAAGACACCGAAGGAAGCCTGGGACACACTCACAATGCTGTTCGCGAGGAAAAATGATGCTAGGCTCCAACAATTGGAGAATGAACTCCTGTCAATCTCGCAGCAAAATATGCCGGTAAGCGAATATTTCTCGAAAGTTAAAACTCTTTGTGATGAAATTTCAAAATTAGATCCAGAAAATGCCATTACCGAAACGAGGATGAGAAGAATTATCATCCATGGCTTGCGACCTGAATACAACGGGATTGTTACTGCAACCCGTGGTTGGAGCAAAGAACCAACTTTAACTGAGTTGGAAAATATACTTGCAAATCAAGAGGCTTTAGATAACCAAATGTCTAAAGTCTCGATAAAAGATGACGAGAAAGCACTCTTTAGTAATAAAAGAGGCTTTAATAAAAGAAGCAAAGTTATTACAAAGCCAGGCGTGGAAGAAAATAAATTTCGAAGGCAAGAAACATGGCCAAAGCAAGGGGGAAGGAGCTTTCGGCAAGAGGGAGCCCAGCATGTTCGAGAAAGAGACAAAAATAAAAATAGGTATCATCGTCAAAACAATCAGTGTTACAACTGTGGAAAATATGGTCACTTTGCTCGAGACTGTCGGTTTAAGCAAGTCCAAGGCAACGCGGCAACCTCGTCACGAGAAGAGAATAATAGTGAAGAAGAGTGGGATTTTCAAGCATCAATTGCTATTGAAGAATGCGAAGAACTTGCAGCTGCTTGCATCACCGAGTCAGAAGAAGAGTGTTCACTCGCATCGGTGAGTAAATTAATCGACTATAATAATGATTGGATAGTTGATTCTGGATGCTCAAATCACATGACTGGAGATAAGGAGAAGTTGACTAATACCTCAACATACAAAGGAGAACGAGTTGTGGTAACTGCAAATAATTCAAGGTTACCTATTACTCACATCGGCCAAACAACTATTGTGCCACGATTTAGTCCACACCAAATCGAGCTGCAAAACGTATTCCATGTGCCAGGTATGAAGAAAAATCTGCTATCGGTTTCACAACTCACTGCCTCAGGAAATTATGTCGTGTTTGGTCCAAATGATGTGAAAGTATATCCAAACTTAAAGCCAACAAGTACACCAATAATGGAAGGGAAGCGTCTGGAGTCAGTCTACGTTATGTCCGCTCAGACTGCATATGTGGACAAGACAAGAAAGAATGAAACAGCTGACTTGTGGCATGCAAGGCTTGGGCACGTGAGTTATCTCAAGTTAAAGGTAATGATGAAAAAGTCTATGCTCAAAGGTCTTCCTCAATTAGACATTCAAGAGGACACAGTATGTGCCGGGTGCCAATATGGGAAAGCTCACCAGCTGCCATACAAGGAGTCAAAGTTTAGAACTAAGGAGCCTCTTCAGCTAATTCACTCAGACGTGTTCGGGAAGATAAAACAACCTTCTGTCAGTGGCTGCCAATACATGATAACTTTCATTGATGATTTTTCAAGGTACGTCTGGATTGATTTTATGAAAGAAAAATCAGAGGCACTTACTAAATTTATAGAGTTCAAAGAAAAGGTGGAAAAAGAAGTAGGCCGAAAGATACAATGCCTACGCACAGATAACGGGGGAGAATACACATCCAAGGAGTTTTCAGAATTCTTACAGGAATACAAGATACGCCGACAATTGACATGTCCGAACACTCCACAACAAAATGGAGTTGCCGAGAGAAAGAATCGACATTTGGCTGAGATATGTCGAAGCATGTTACATGCGAAGAATGTGCCACCTCGTTTTTGGGCAGAATGCATGAAGACTGCAGCTCACGTGACTAATAGGCTTCCACAAGCAAGGCTTGGTTTTATCTCACCCTTTGAGAAACTATGGAACATCAAACCCACGGTGAGTCACTTTCGAGTATTTGGTTGCGTATGTTATGTATTTGTACCAGATCATCTACGCAGCAAATTCGACAAAAAGGCAATTCGTTGCATATTTGTGGGATATGACGACCAAAGAAAAGGGTGGAGATGTTGTGATCCAACGAGTGGCAGATGCTATGTATCCAGAAATGTTGTGTTCGATGAAGCTTCGTCATGGTGGTCACCACAAGCAGTGCTGTTGCCAGACTCAAAAGAAATTGAAGAAAAACAGTAACATATATATGTCCATATTTAATATATAAGTCCTTATATAATATTATATATATATATATATATATATATAAATTACAAGTTTGAGATGATTTAGATGTTGAAGTCACACCGACTACTCTAAGATTTCTCTAGAATAGTCTAGCTTTCACAAGAATGTTGTAGGCTTGGTTTATCTTTGTTGAATTTTCCTTAGTCTTTATTCTTCTGTCTCTAGAATAGTCTAGCTTTCACAAGAATGTTGTAGGCTTGGTTTAGAAACCGACTTACACAAATATAAATAGAGGTTGTGGGTGTTATGTGTTGTGTAGATGAGAAAGAAAAGGAAGTGTGGTGAGTAGAGAGAAAAAGAAAGAAAAAGAGTGAAGTTGTGAGTGCATATTAAAAGAGTGTGTCTAGTGTATATTTGGTTTTTTCTCATATTAATAAAAGAGTTGTTTTTCGAAAGTTACTGTAGCATCCCGAGATAAAGTTACTGTAGCAAATCGGTACTGTAGCACAAAACTACAATTGGTACCGAGAGTCAAAAATCAACATTAGATGTGTAATATTTTTTTCAAATGAGTTAAGTATATTGAGATTAAAAAGTTAAGAATAGATTTAGAATTTCAATATATATACATATATATATATATATAAGTTTTTATATATTGGGCTTAATCTCTAGAGTCTAGAATACTTTCTTTTATTTTAAAAAAAGCGAAGCTAAACTTTTTATATATATATATTTAAGATTATTAAAAATTAAATTTTGATTATTAAAATTAAAAATTTAACACTTTATCAATCGAAAATACCACTGTTGACAAAATTGAAGATCAAAGACTGATTAAGTTTTTGACTTTTGTAAAACAAGTCTCTTGACTCAAAATTCAAAAAGTTGGAATACTAATTAAATTAGAGTTTTGAAAACTTGTGCATGTTTATTGAAGATCTAACATCTATAGAAGGATTACATATGATTGAAATTACTATATGAGTAATAAGTTTTCATCATGTATTGATTATCCTTTTATGATTAGTTATTATGTATATTCAAATCTAAGAATCTTTATTTATGCAACCACTTTATTGTCACTTTTTTAATAAAAAAAAGAATTGATCCTATTCTTTAAACAAAAAACATATAGTATCAGTTACTTAATCAAATGCCTCGTATGTTCAATTGCCATTTTTAACTAATTCGTATACAAAGTTTTTTTTTTAGTATAAAGAAAATCGTAGTCTGATAAAAAAAATTATAGATATTGAAATTTGAATGACAGATATATTGAATACCACCTCTTAAAAATAATTATATAAACTAATTAAATTAAATTAATCTCGAATTTTTATACAAAGTAATTTTTGTACTTAGTAGTGTTAGCAAATTTTTGCTGCAATAACTTAATGCAAAGGCGAAAAGGCAAAAAGCTAGAACTTACAGGTGACAGTAATGGTCCCGAAGTTGTAAATTCTATCTGGTACAAAGGACGTTGTTCCTTTTCGACGGTAGCAATTCCTGCCTAAGATTCTTGTCGTTTCTTTTCCATTACCATCTAAATGATCTACTTGCAGAAGTGTCCATGGTTCGGGTCGAGTTTGGATCGGATTAAATTCGGTATCAACATTAAATTTACTTGTTCAAGTCCGGTTCGACTCGAAATATGCGTCTCAAATTTTGTCCAAGTCCGTTCATATTTATAAATAGATAACCCAAGCCCGTTTAAGTCCGTCCATATTTTTTTTTAATTTTTTTATTTTTTAATCTTTAGTAATTTTATATTTTTTTCTTTTATTAAGTTCTTAAACATTAACAACTTAAAATATTTTTTAAAGTTTACACTATAATATTATATATATTTAATTAAAATATATGATATAAATTACATAATATATTATTTAATTAAAAAAAGGGCCGAGCAAGACTCGAACCTTGAATGTTGGAGCTAAGGCCCGACCCATATTTTAAACAGATCTAATTTTTTTATCCAAACCTATTTTTCGGGTCTAATATTTTTGTCCAAATCCTCTCAAATATAGATGGGCTTTCGATCTTGGGTAGGTAGCCCGACCCTTGAAAAAGTCTATCTACTTTATGCTATCATCAAATTAAAAATAAAAATTGAAAAAAAGATAGTTACATTTTTCTGTACATTTCCCAAAAATGAAATCAATATATGATTTTCGTAGGTTTCTTTGGTTTTGGTAGTCGATTCACGTGTGTGTATATATATATATATATATATATATAACTAAATTAGTTTTACACATTTTCATAACTTTTTATACGATTTATATTTTAACAAACTGACTATTGGATTTAACAATATAATTGTACTCATCGTGCACGTAAAATTTCGAATCGATCCGATATCTTTATCATACCGATCGAGAAAACTATCTTTTTTAATTAATGGTTGAAAATATTTTACATCGAACAAATAGTTAGACATTTTAATTTACTCGAAACTCGACGTGTATGATCTACGTAAATAGAACATGAAATACAACGGTCGGATTAAACAAATATAAATCGTATAAAAAGTTACCAAAGTGTGTAAAACTAATTTAATTTTACACTAGTGTAAATAGATCCCTCCTATATATATATATATATATATATATATATATATATATATATATATATATGCGCAAGTAGATCTGCTTATAGATCGAGTTGTGGTCCGAAAATGTTTTTTCTCTTATCCAGGATCGGTTCGGATCATTTTTCACAAAAATAATAAAAAATCATTTTTTTATTAATATTTACTTTAAATTTTAAAAAAATATATTTTTAATAAATAAACAGTGATTCAGATCGGACTACATTGATTAGAATCACAAAAAAAATTTATCTAAATCCGAATCAATATGAATTGAACTTATCAAATCAGACGAATTATCCGACCATGAGCGTGTCTATATCCAAGCTGCAGTTCAACACAAACATTTTGAATAGCCAACATGATTTTGATTGTTCTGGGCAACAAGATGTAGACATGTTACCAACATGTTTTTCGTCGGCCAGGAGGAAAAACTTTAGGTATTTGTACAATGCAATATGGTAAACGAAAATAAAGTTCAAGTATGTATATATAAACCATACATGTATTTTGAAATTTTAAGTATTAAATCAAACATTTAATTATAGTTCGGATATCAAATTGTGCATTAATTATATAACCCTTATGAGAATCGGAAGGAAGGGAACTTTTGAAAAAAAAAATAAACACAAAATTAGTAGGTATGTTGATTTGTTTCTCGAAAAATGATTTTTGAAAAATAGATTTATTTTTTAAAAAATTAATATTTTTTATTGTTTAAATTAATGATCCTATTTTATTGTTTCTCCAAAAATAATTATGCATTAATAAAAAAAAAAATTGATCCTACACTTAAGAGATTGATTTTTTTTTCTTTGATTCATTTTTTATTATTAGGGGATCAATCCCTGTATTTAGGAATCGATCCTTTTGCATTAAATTTTTATTGGTTCAAAATTTATTTTTTGTTAATCAAGTTGTTTTTTTTTAATAAATACCTAAAAATATAAAAACTTATTTTTCGTGAAACAAAAAAGTCCAAAATTAAAAAAAAAAAAAAAAAAAAAGAGAGAAAGTGTGGATCTATATATATATATATATATATAATTAAGTTGACAGCATGGCCTCTAGCTGACACATTTGGAATAAATGTATTTACTTTTGGATAGAAGAATGGGTCCTAAACACATTAATATTACAGACCAAACACCAGATTAAAGATGAGCTGATTCAAATTTAATGGCATACAAATTAATTTCAAGATAAGAAGAGTTTTTAAGTAGTTTTATTAATTTCAGTAGAGTTATATTCTACCTGAAAATTTGTCCCCAATTTATAATTTTGCGTATTATGGGGCCACTGCCTTAACTGTAACTAATAAATCACTTACTGCCACTCATATATTCCAAAAACAAATTATGTGAAATTTTGAAATGCAAATATAATATATATATTTTATATGATTAAAAAGAAAACTTCTCATAAATATAATTGCCAACCTCCTGCTTAATTAGCAGCAACCTTCATATAATAAAGAAAAATATTTCATTCTCTTACCTAAAAATTATGGAATGAAGTAAAAAAAAATTGTTGAAAATTTGAATTTGAATTTGAATTTGAATTCGAAATTAATTCAGCTGATTCATGTAAGATTATCTTTAAAAAATTATATTTATCAAGTTTAATCTTCAAATTTCAACAATTACAAACTTTTCCTATATATCCTAGGTTTACCATTTTTTTGTAAAAAAGTTGAAATTTTGTTTAGATTGATGACAAAAAATAAAGTTACTAATGTTGATTTTTGACTCTCGGTACCAATTGTAGTTTTGTGCTACAGTACCGATTTGCTACAGTAACTTTATCTCGGGATGCTACAGTAACTTCCGAAAAACAACTCTTTTATTAATATGAGAAAAGACCAAATATACACTAGACACACTCTTTTAATATGCACTCACAACTTCAATCTTTCACTCATATCTTTTTCTTCCTTTTTCTCTCTACTCACTTCTCTACATCTAACAACTTACATCCCACCCTATTTATAGCTTTCTATGTTGGTTACTAAACCAACCTAGAATGTTCTAGTGTGTTGGTTTAATATTCTAGAGAAAGAACAATAAAAAATCTAGAGAGAACTCTAGAAAGAAGACTTAAGAAAATTTTAGAAAAACCTAGAGAAATAATAAAGTTTGGAGAGAATTCTAGATGAGAGAATTCTAGAGGAGTTGTTGACTTTAACAACTAAAACATTAGGCAAATGACTTTACTTCATTTAATTTCCTTAAATTTTCTTTCCAAAACTCAGTTTCCCCAAGACTTAGCTGCAAAGTGCAAACCTCACACTTGAATGAGGTATATTTCTTAGCCATTGAACAAATTAATTAAAATTCCTAAGATTTAAAAATATTGTCAACATTAATGAGATATAATTTCCTCTTCCACCAGATTTTTAATGTTTATACCAAAATAGAGATACATAAAAAAAAAAAAAAAAAAAAAAAAAAAAAAAACCAGAGATATGATAGTAATTAGACTTCAAAATCCATGTATTCGTATCGTATTTGTGTTATTTTCTCGTGTCATATTATTTAAGATGTTATATATTTTATATAAATTTTGATATGTTAATAATTTATATTATATAAATTGACACATTTGTATCGTGTCACAGTTTATATTATATTTTAATTTTTTTTTTGTCGTATTTACATTATGTAATTATATCGTGTTCAAAATTACTAAATCTAACAGTAATTGGATTGATTGGAAACGAAAGTAAAGTGTTTAAAGTGAAGAAAATAATTATTTACACCCACAACACGACACAATTTTATAACCACAAAAATCCCCATTTATGAAGCGGTGAAGGTCGGTAACCTTAATTAAGATGGTGTGCCTGAATATTTTTCATTTTTCTGGGTCGAATTTAGTTCCCTTTGTACTTAAATTTATTAGCCAATGGCCCAATTTGATTTAGTCTCAGATCTTCCCCTCTGCTTCAACTACATACATAAAATGGTAAGAAACCCAAGGCCTAAAAACACAAAGCTAGAATTAAATCTTTCTCAAATGTAGAAATAGTTACAAAACATAGGTTTCTGTAAAACTCTCAAATTTCCCATTTTCTCCTCATATCTTTGTCATGTTCGTTCCCTTGCTTTTTTTCACCCATTTTATGGGTGCTTGGCATTTGGTCGAACATGTAAGGTTTTGGTGCTTAAGTGTAGATATATGATGATTGTTATATATGAGGGAAAATGAAAAATTATTTATGGGTTTTTCTAACAAATGCCCTAACAGTATTTTTTTAAAATTAGTTAATATATTATTTATAATAATAATATTATATTAAATAAAAAAATTAATAATTTTATTTATCATTTTTAATATATTAAATAAAAATATTACTATATATAATAATTTTTAAAAATATTTTTAAAACATTTCCATAATTTATAACCATGAAGAGGGTTTTTTCAGCAGTTGCAGCCTTACATAGAGGCAGTTACTTTTTAAGGTAAATTTGAAAAACATCTTATCAACACCACAATAATTATTACATGATATAATGAATAAAAATTATTTGAAAAAAAGAGAAATAAAAAATTATTAAGAAGAAATTTGTAAAGAGAAAATTACTTTTGATAAAAAAAACTTCTCCTCTCATTTTTCTCTTATTTTTTAATTTATTTTTTAATTAAAAAATAAAACTTTTTGAAAATAATTTTTTTTTTATTTTTAAAAATAAATTTTTAAAAAATTTTATTTACTTTTTTTAATTAAAAAATTTTAATAAATAAAAATAAATTTTCTTTATTTTTTAAAATTTAAAAAATATATATTTAAATATTTTATTTTTTAAATTCATTTTCAATTAAAATTTTTAAAAATTAATATTTTCTTAATAGAAGAGAAAGGAAAAATAAGTTTTTTCATTAAGGGTAATTTTGTCAATACAATATCTTTTATAATAATTTTTAATTATTCATTTCTCTTTTTTAAATAACTTTTATCCATTAAATCATTTAACAATTATTTACATATTGACAACATATTTTTCATATTTACCCTGTTGAAGATGGCTCAAAGATTAACCAAGGCCACCAACCAAGGTCAATAATGGAGGAGCCACCAACCAAGTTGGTGGATGGTAGACCAAGATAGTTGGTGGATGGTGGCTACTTTGTTTGCCACTAGCTAGGTGTTCCCACCATGATAGTTGGTGGATGGTGGCTACTTTGTTTGCCACTAGCTATGTGTTCACACCATGGATGGTGGCTATAAAAGGCCATGTAGAGTGAGAGAGAAAAAAGGTGTGAGTTAAGAGTTTAAGAGTTGAAGCAAATACTCTGAGCTTATTAGAGTTTTCTGGTATTGTTGAGTTGTGAGTTTAGTGCTAGCATAGCACCTTGAATTGTGTATATGTTTGTACTCCATCTCCATTAATACAAAGCTTCAAGCTCCTCCTCCCGTGGATGTAAGCACACTTGCTGAACCACGTAAAATATCGGTGTTATTTCATTGTGTTTAAATCGGTTTTAGTAATCTCGATTTAGTTCCGCACAACAAATTGGTATCAGAGCCAAATTTTACGTAAAACCGAGTTTGTTCGATTCTGTCCGTTTTTCAAAAGTGCTCCAATTTGTGTTTTGAAAATACCAGGTTGAAGAGGTCGTCGAGAGGAGTGCAGCAGAATCAACCGGAGTGCCAGAAGCCGCCGCACGCGCCCGCACGCGCCGCCAGAAGAAGCGCCCACGCGCCCCACGCGCCCACGCGCCGCACGCGCCGCTGGAGGTTGCAGACGCGTGAAGACCACGCGCACCACGCGCCGCACGCGCCATCCAGAGGTTGAAGACGCGTGACCTCACGCGCCCCACGCGCCCCACGCGCCGACCACCAAACAGCCTCCACGCGCCTCACGCGCCGCCGCACGCGCCCCACGCGCCGCCGTAGCTCCGACCAACTTTTTCGGGCCATTTTTTGAGCCGTTTCCGAACACTATTCCGAGACTTTTCCGAGCCGGTTGAGCTAAACCGAGTCCGTTTCGAGCCACTTGTAGCAGAATATTCGCAGAATATTCACCGTGTGTCCAAAATTTACACAGTTGGACCCGTTCCTGGCTATTTCGACTATTCCGGACTCAACCGCGGCATCCGTTTTTCCATACAGGTAACGGAAAAACTCTGAGTTGGTAATTTTGTTTTATTACCATGGCAGAATCATTAGAGACACATGAAACAACCAGCAGCGCACCATCAAGTTCTTACAACAGAAAGAACTCGATGACCACTGCAAAGTTCGAGGTGGAGAAATTTGATGGCACCAACAACTTTGGCATGTGGCAGTGCGAAGTTCAGGATCTGTTATTCCGAGAGGGGTCATATATCGCTCTGGAAGACAGGCCCAGAGATATTTCGGAAGATGACTGGAAGTTTGTCAACCGTCAGGCTTGTGGCACAATCCGGTTATGCCTAGCCAAGGACCAGAAGTACTTTGTCATGAGAGAGAATAATGCAAAAACTCTCTGGAAACTACTCGAGGACAAGTACATGACAAAATGCATGGAGAACAGACTCTATCTGAAGAAAAAACTGTTCCGCTTCCAGTATGTGCAAGGTATCACCATGCAGGAGCATCTAGTAAGTTTTAACAAAATCCTCGCTGATCTTGAAAATCTAGATGCAAATATCTCTGATGAAGATAAGGCTCTTACTCTGTTAAATTCCTTGCCTGATAGCTATGATCATTTAACCACTACACTGTTATATGGTAAAAATGAGATAGAATATGCTAATGTTAGTAATGCTCTGGTGAATAATGAGTATCGAAAAAAGGATCAGCATGATCACCAGAATACTACACCAGAAGCTTTAACTGTGTACAGAGGCAGGACGGACAACCGAGGAGCCGGAGAAAACAAGCGAGGTAAATCCCGTTCAAAGAGGGGATCATCAAAAACACGACTCTCAAGGGACGAGTGTGCCTATTGCCATGAGAAAGGGCACTGGAGGAAAAACTGTCCCAACATGAAGAAGTCGACTGTGAATGTAGCTCAAGAATCTGAGGGAGAAGAAGACTCTGCATTTACGATTTCCACAACAACACACTCTTCAAATCGATGGATTCTGGATTCCGGATGTTCCTACCACATGTGTCCGAACCGAGAGTGGTTCTCAAACTTCAAGGAGTTTGATGGAGGGATTGTCCTTATGGGCAATGACAATACTTGTCACACTAGAGGCATCGGAACGATCCGACTAAAAATGCATGACGGTACAATCAGACAACTTACAGATGTAAGGTATGTCCCTGATCTCAAGAAGAACCTCATATCACTGGGGGTCTTAGACTCAAATGGTTACAAGATGACCATTCAGAATGGAGTCCTGAAGGTTGTACGTGGAGCATTCTTAGCAATGAAGGGTTCTATGAAGGGAAATCTGTATCTCCTTGATGGAGAAACTGTGACCGGCAGAGCAGCAGTCTCCCACAACAATGGAGGCGATGAATCTGACACTTCTCGACTTTGGCACATGCGCTTAGGGCATGTTGGAGAGAAGGCCTTGCAAAACCTGATAAAGCAAGGTGTACTGAAGAATGCCAAAACTGGAAAACTTGATTTCTGTGAGCATTGCGTCCTAGGCAAGCAAACAAGAGTCAAGTTTGGCACTGCAATTCATCGTACGAGAGCAACATTGGACTACATTCACACTGATGTCTGGGGGCCTTCCAAAAATGCTTCATTGGGAGGTAAACACTATTTTGTGACCTTTATTGATGATTACTCTAGATATGTCTGGGTTTATACTATGAAGCACAAAAATGAAGTTGTAGATATCTTCGTAAAATGGAAGAAGATGATCGAAACCCAGAGCGGGAGAAAGCTCAAGAGACTAAGATCTGACAACGGTGGAGAATACAAATCAGATCCACTGAAGGAAATCTGTCAGAATGATGGGATAATCCGACACTTCACTGTTCCTGGCACTCCCCAGCAGAATGGAGTTGCAGAAAGGATGAACCGAACTTTGGTTGATAAAGTTCGCTGCATGTTATCCCAGTCTGCCTTGAGCAAAGCATTTTGGGCGGAGGCTTTATTGTACGCCTCCCACATTATCAACAGACTACCCTCCACTGCAATTGATGGGAAAACTCCCATAGAGGTGTGGTCCGGACATTCTGCCACTGATTATGATCGGCTTCGTATTTTCGGATGCCCAGCATATTTTCACGTAAGTGAATCAAAACTGGATCCTAGAGCCAAGAAAGCTGTCTTCTTGGGCTTTAGTGAAGGAGTAAAGGCATTCCGACTGTGGAACCCTGAGTCAAAGAAAGTCATCGTAAGCCGAGATGTTACCTTTGACGAATCTGTAATGCTGAAACTGTCAACTCCAGAGAATGAGAACCATGATTCTCTAAAGCAGGTGGAGTTTGAATCTGACGATGCTGGTCAAAATTCCGATGAATCTGAACCAGAATCTGATGACACCTTAACTGAAGTGGAGGAGTCATCACCGGAAATCTTTCAGCAACCTGAATCTATTGCCACCAGCAGACCGAAAAGACATATTCGAAAACCTGCTCGGTACACAGACATGGTGGCATTCGCCCTTCCAGTAATTGATGATGATGTCCCGATCAATTACAAAGAAGCTGTAAACAGCCCAGAGCATGCCCAGTGGAAGGAGGCGATGGATGAAGAGATGACATCACTTCATCAGAATCAGACTTGGAAGTTGGTTCCACTTCCAACACTCAAAAGAACAATTGGGTGCAAATGGGTCTTTGCCAAAAAGGAGGGTGCTACCGGCAAAGACAGCATCAGATACAAAGCCAGATTGGTAGCCAAAGGTTACGCTCAAAAGGAAGGAATAGACTACAATGAGGTATTTTCACCTGTTGTTAAGCATGCATCTATTCGGATATTATTGGCTTTAGTAGCACAGTATGACCTAGAGTTAGTTCAACTTGATGTAAAAACTGCATTCCTCCATGGTTCCTTAGAGGAGGAAATTTATATGACTCAACCAGATGGTTTTAGAGTCCCCGGTCGTGAAGATTGGGCATGTAAGTTGAATAGGTCTCTATACGGTCTGAAGCAGTCACCGCGACAGTGGTACAAGCGGTTTGACACCTTTATGTTGGATCAGAAGTACACACGCAGTCAATTTGATCACTGTGTTTATTTCCGGAAACTCCAAAATGAATCATTTATCTACTTGCTTTTATATGTTGATGATATGTTAATCGCATCTATAAGCAAGGTGGAGATCGACAGGCTGAAGGCTCAACTGAGCTCAGAGTTCGAGATGAAGGATCTTGGAGAAGCTAAGAAAATTCTTGGGATGGAAATCAGCAGAGATAGAAAAAATGGTGTGATCAAATTGACCCAGGCTCAGTATCTGAGCAAAGTACTTCAGAGATTTGGCATTAATGATAAGACCAAATCTGTAAGTACTCCTTTAGCGGCACATTTCAAACTCAGTGCATTGATGTCACCAAGAACAGATGGTGAGAAGAGACAGATGGATCATGTTCCATATGCCAATGCAGTAGGTGCCCTAATGTATGCAATGGTGTGTACGAGACCTGATATTTCACATGCTGTCAGTATGGTAAGCCGGTACATGCATAATCCTGGTAAAGGCCATTGGCAAGCTGTGAAATGGATTCTACGGTACATTCATGGTACTGTGGAAACAGGCTTAAAATTCGAGAGAAGTAAAACTATTGGCAAGCATCTTGTCGGATATGTGGATTCAGACTATGCTGGAGATCTTGATAAGCGTCGTTCAACTACTGGTTATGTGTTCACCATAACAGGAGGACCAGTAAGTTGGAGATCAACTTTACAGTCAACGGTAGCTCTGTCTACAACAGAAGCAGAGTACATGGCTGTAACAGAAGCTTTCAAGGAAGCAATTTGGCTTCAAGGATTGATTGATGATTTCGGGATAGCACAGGAAAAGGTAGATGTTTTCTGCGATAGCCAGAGTGCCATTTGCCTAGCTAAGAACCAAGTTCATCACAGTCGGACCAAGCATATTGATGTTCGCTACCACTTTATCCGAGAAATAGTAGATGAAGGAAACATTCTACTACAGAAGATCGGGACTGCAGATAATCCTGCAGATATGCTAACAAAAATAGTTTCTGGGGTCAAGTTTCAACATTGTTTGGACTTGATCAATATCTCTCGAGTTTAAAGCACCTGAAGGAGGAAGGAGGAAGCTCTGATCAGTGAATTCTCTCTCTGGATTCTCGCCAAGGTGGAGATTGTTGAAGATGGCTCAAAGATTAACCAAGGCCACCAACCAAGGTCAATAATGGAGGAGCCACCAACCAAGTTGGTGGATGGTAGACCAAGATAGTTGGTGGATGGTGGCTACTTTGTTTGCCACTAGCTAGGTGTTCCCACCATGATAGTTGGTGGATGGTGGCTACTTTGTTTGCCACTAGCTATGTGTTCACACCATGGATGGTGGCTATAAAAGGCCATGTAGAGTGAGAGAGAAAAAAGGTGTGAGTTAAGAGTTTAAGAGTTGAAGCAAATACTCTGAGCTTATTAGAGTTTTCTGGTATTGTTGAGTTGTGAGTTTAGTGCTAGCATAGCACCTTGAATTGTGTATATGTTTGTACTCCATCTCCATTAATACAAAGCTTCAAGCTCCTCCTCCCGTGGATGTAAGCACACTTGCTGAACCACGTAAAATATCGGTGTTATTTCATTGTGTTTAAATCGGTTTTAGTAATCTCGATTTAGTTCCGCACAACATACCCTACTTTTTATGACTTTTTGCTTTTTGCCACTGATTTGTAAGCATTGAAAGGGCAATGTCCAATAGCTAACAGGAGTGGAGCATAAGACTGTTAGAAAAACAACTGAAGAATGATTATTACCCAACGTGATTTTGAACGACCAGATTGAATTTTGGTCTACCCCTCCAATTTTGAGTTATTTCCTTTCATTTTCATTGATAAGATTGTATGAAAGAAGAAGAAGAAAATGGAAGAGAAAAAGGAAATACTAACAAAAAAGAAGCAAATTACCTTAAGCACATAATTTCAAATTTTTTTTTTATATTTGAGGTTGTCAAATATTAAACTTTGATCATGTAAATTAAGAGTTCAATATTTTACTAATAAATCACACGATTTTGACTCATTAATAAGAATTAATAACTTGCTAATAGGTAATAGCTATTGGTAATTTCTCATTTCTTTCCAAATTGAATATCCATTTTTACTGTTTTCTATTTTAAGATGTTTAAAAACCAAGTCTTCTTTTCTTTGAACCTTTAAAAACAAATTTAGTATTTATTTCAACCAAAAAAAAAAGTTTAGTATTCATAATTAACTTTTTGTGAATTTTCTTTTATGTTTTGACATTAAAAATGATTAAAATATCAAAATTATAGCAAATGAATTTTATCAATTCATCATGTTAGAATAGCTCTCTCTACCTCTGCCCAAATGTTCTGTTTTAATCTATAAACAAGAAGGCAAAGCAGATTTAGCAAAATTGTTGGAACAGTTTCTGAAAGCTCTTTTCTTAGTATCAATGATTCTTATCGTATTATCCGATTTGCTTTTCCTCTTTTTTATATCATGTAATTAACTAACATTTATGCTCTTAATCATTGAAATTGTTTTAGTTGAAGTTGCAATTTCAGGATAAGGCAATGCAATTTACAGTAGCTCTTGTACATACAGCAATAATAATGATCAAACGTAGGGGGTGAGCACTAATCGGACTAAATCGATCCTAATCCGTTCATTCAATTCGATATAGTCGGTTTCGATAAAATTTGGTTAGAAAAATCGATTCAAATAGGTTTATTCATTCTGGTTACGATTTTTTATTTTCCAAACCGATACCTTATTAAAAAATAAATAAATTATATATTTTATTTATATTAAACAATACCCAACCCAATTATCATACCCAATTTCATAAGCCCAAATCGACATAATCAACCAAACCAATTAATTTTGGTTCGGTTATTTCGGTTTCTTGTATAGAGTTGGGTTAATTTTTCAAATTCGATATGTTTATTCGATTTTTAAAATTTTGAAACTGAACCGACTGAATACTCTAACTCCTAACAAAACGAGGTAGTTTGAGCAATTGTTTGAACACTTTGTTATATACTTTCAGTTGGACCTTTAAGAATCTTGCTGCTGCTGCTACTGGGATCCCTGTTAATGTGCTGAATCGGAGGATAAGCTTTTGAATAAGTAATTCATGTTGTCTTCCATATCAAACAATAGTCCCCCATGTTCAAAATTTTGAAATTTTCTTTTGCCACTTAATAGCTTGATGCAGCCCATTGATCTTCAATGCTTATTCTATTGTAAAGCAAAAATGTCTTTGCCACTCAAGATATAGGTTATAGGGTATAAATTTCCCTCCGTAGTTGTGTTTTGCAACAATCTTCCTTTGTCTCAGTTGCAAGCTTTTTTTAGCCTCTATAGGCAAATCTTTTTTGTGACAAAAACGTGCTATCTTTTGAGATCTTAAAACACATTGATTCTTTCTTCGAAATGGTATAGGCATAGCAGACTCTCACTTTTCATCTTCAATGCAAGTTCATTGCCATAACTTAAAGCCCTGAAGAACCTCAAATAACCATTCAATTGTTTCACGTTGTGACTAAACCATAAGGGGTTTATATGTACCTTCAACTTGCTTGGTTCAGTTCCCTTCCCTAGGTTGAGCTAAATCATAGGAAGTTAGGTTATTCAGCTCTGAAATAGATACAAATTTTGTTACATATCAGTTAGCTATGTTACTCGGATTCGAATGTGAGTGTCAGACACAAGTATATTCAATTTTTTCTGAAATTTTCATATATTGTGAGGGTCCTTGGAGGATCATATTTCCATATTCATGTCCGGATATACATAGGACATAAGTACTTCAAGAACAATGAAGAATTGGAGCAACATAGTCAGTTAGTCAGGCTATTCCCCAAACATTTGACTCCATTTTTCTCTTCTTTCAATCCAGGGCTAAGAACTCATGTTGTTGCCTCGGGCATTGACGATTCTCTTCCTTTTTTTATAAACCAAAATTCTCACTTAAATAACCAAAGCCAGACATAGCCGTTGCTGTTATCCGACAAGAAGATACATTATAAAAAGTTGAAAATAGGATAAGAGTCGAGACCAGACCAAAGACAAAAAAAGACCAACATGACCGTTACATAACCCCCCACCCACCCCCAAATTTAAAACCAAGAAGTTAAAAATAAAAAAATAAAAAATAAAACTACCAAACAAAGAGAAGAGCTACAGCAAGAGTCAGCAATGTCCGCCGCTGAAGAGCAAATGCAGCAGCTAAGATCAAAAGCCACAGAGTTTCTTCTAAGAGAAGAATGGGAAGAATGCATACAACTTTACTCTCAGTTAATCGATCTTTGCCAAGATCAAATTTCAAAGACCCATCAAGATTGCAACCCAGACTCAGATCATCTCTCCAAGCAGCTCCACAAATCTCTCTGTGTGGCCTTCTCAAATCGAGCTGAGGCAGGGTCAAGGCTACAACATTTCACTGAAGCACTTAAAGACTGTGACCAAGCACTTCAAATCGAAGCTACCCACTTCAAGACTTTACTTTGCAAAGGTAAGATCTTGCTTAGTTTGAACAGATATTCCAATGCTTTGGACTGCTTCAAAGCAGCTCTTTTTGATCCTCAGAGTAATGGGAACCTCGAAATTATTAATGGGTATTTATAGAAATGTAAAAAATTTGAGTTTCAATCAAGAACAGGAAATTTTGATCTTTCTGATTGGGTTCTTAATGGATTTCGAGGAAAGCCTCCAGAACTTGCAGAATATATTGGTCCAGTTCAGGTTAAGAGATCTGAGATTAGTGGGCGTGGCTTGTTTGCAACAAAAAATATCGATGCTGGGACTTTGGTTTTGGTCACTAAGGCAATTGCAATTGAAAGAGGTATATTGGGAGGTCAAGATTCAGGAGAAAATGCACAGCTTGTTATGTGGAAGAATTTTATCAATAAAGTTAAGGAAGCTATCTCAAAATGTCAAAGAACACAGCTTTTGATTAATATGTTATCCACAGGTGAAAATGAAGAGGGGCTTGAAGTTCCTGATATGAGTTTCTTTAGGCCAGAGATTGAGAAAAATGGTTGTTCAAAGGAGAAAGTTGATATGGATAAGATATTGAGCATATTAGATGTGAATTCTCTTGTGGAAGAAGCGGTTTCAGCTAAAGTATTGGGAAAAAATAGTGATTTTTATGGTGTTGGGTTATGGATACCAGGCTTCCTTCATCAACCATTCATGTAATCCTAATGCGAGGCGTTTGCATGTTGGGGACAATATCATAGTTCATGCTTCTAGAGACATCAAGATTGGTGAAGAGATCACGTTCATGTATTTTGACACACTTTCTCCGTTGGACAAGCGTGTCGAAATGTCGAAATCATGGGGTTTTAACTGCAAATGTAGGAGATGCAAGTTCGAAGAAACACTGTGTTCCAAGCAAGAGTTAAGAGAGATTGAGATAGGCCTTGAAAAAGGGGTTGATGTAGGTGGTGCAGTTTATAGGTTGGAGGAAAGTATGAGGAGATGGGCGGTCAGGGGAAAAGAGAAGGGCTATTTGAGGGCATCGTTTTGGACTGCATATTCAGAAGTATTTGGTTCAGATAGGTCGATGAAACGGTGGGGCAGGCGGATTCCGGTAATGGAGGCTGCCGCGGACAGTGTGGCGGAAGTTGTGGGAAGTGATGAGAGAGTATTGAAGGTTGTTGTAGAAGGATTGAATAAAAATGGTGGTGGAGTGGTAGAATTTGATAGAGCAATGAAGTTGGGAAGAGGGTTTTATGGCAAAGTGGTTAAAAAACAAGCAATGAGGACTCTTCTTGAGCTTGGCATTCACGATTAAAGCTATTAGCTTAAATAGCTACCGAAAAATACATTCTTTTCATTTTTCTGCTTTTTCTAATTTCTGTATTCCTATTTATTACCTTTTTTACTCACATAACTTGATGTTTCCATGATCAAAAAAATCCTCAAAGTTGATGTTACTGACAAATCTGATTGTCAAACCTACGCTACTCGAACTCGGATGTGAATGTCGGACACGAAAATATGTCCAACACGAGTATGTTTGATTTATTCTAAGTTTTTTCATGTATTTGAAGGGTCCTTAA
The DNA here is from genome assembly GCA_030761205.1 of Fremontodendron californicum. Lineage (NCBI taxonomy): Eukaryota > Viridiplantae > Streptophyta > Magnoliopsida > Malvales > Malvaceae > Fremontodendron > Fremontodendron californicum. The sequence goes on from JAULJL010000013.1 coordinate 28,351,188, forward strand.
AGGATCATATCCCCATACCCATAACCGAATATGTATCGGACATAGATACTTCAAGAAAAATGAAGAGTCCAAAGCAACATAGCTATAAACTATTAGAGTTAACTCAAGAATAGCAAACGTTAATTTTGTTATTTGGGTACATTGATTTGCAATGACAGGTACTTAACTATCAACCTAACAAGTTTAGGATGACCATTTGCAATGACAGCACCAAGACAAAAGTTGGAACTTATAATGTTATTTGACTCCTCTCATGGGTAATTAGATGTAAAACAAATTAAAACAGATCATCAGACCTAAAAGCACTTATTATATGTCAGACATACGAACCAGCTTATTGTAAAGAATGTGATCATCCCTTCCTGTGTTGCTCTCCAACAATGCACTTTGCACAAGTTCCTGATGCAGGAAATGAAAACCATCATTAACCATAGTGCAGGAGTACCACATCTATGTTACTCCGACTCTTCAGTTTCCAAAGTACCCGTGTCCAACACATATTCGAGCATGAGTATAAGAGTACGATCCTCCAAATATATGAAAAAACTTAGAAAAAAAATGTGCATACCCATGTCGGACACATACCCGTATCCGACACAAATCCGAGCCCGAGTAACATAGTACCACATAAAAGCAGAACTATGACAGAAACAACCACAAAAAGAATCTTAGAATCATGAATCTTACTTTGACATCCCTATGAGAGAGAAACTTCCCCAAGTTGTGAATAATCAACCTCATGTCTTCAACCTGTAGGAAATAATAAGCGGTCACTCACTACCACAAGCGTGAGAAGACGTACCCAAAATAAGTAAAAGATTTTGGTCTCACCCTAATGTAGCCAACTCGGTTCCGGTCAAAAAACCTAAAAGCCTATAACAAAGACGATTTTATTAATAAGGGAAGAAAATCTTAATTGCATACTCAAACAGGAAAGATCTGAGGCAAGGGAAATGAAAGGTGAATTGGAAAATACCTGCAACAAATCCTTATTGATAGCATGCACCTTCTTCTTTGGGTCAACTTTCGGCTTCGTCTTTCCAGACATATCTCGGTCAGGCCCAGCCTCTGTACTAGTAGTTTTTGTGGTGATTTCCTCTTTGGTGGATTCCCCTGCTTCATCCTGCTCAGCCTCCTTTTCAGGCTTAGCATCTGTGTCTGTCTTCTCTTCTTCATTTTTCTGTCAAAGATGAAGTTACAATCTTTCATATATAAGGATAAATAACAGCACTGACCATATGAAAATGAATTCCCCAAATAAAATCACCATAAAGTAATCCTGGTATAAAAATGGAAGTCAATCATAGTATAAAATAACATAAATATTAATGGTATAGAACAACATGATTGAAATTCAAGCTGGTAACAAAATCCACAGCATAAAAATTAAAAGGATGCGTCCAAGACCCAAGACCCATAAGTGAAAATAAAGTTTGAGAAAAACCATTTCAGCTTCCCTGTTTAAAAAGGGGGAAAGCCCTACCTCACTACAGGAATTGGGTTGTGGACTTGCATCATCCATTTCTTCATATTCTTCAGGATCTTCCTCCAGTTCTTCATCATCTATTTCATCTTTTGTCTTTGGCTCCTCAACATGATCAGTAGTAGTTTCTTCCTTGGTCACAATCATTTCATCCTCATGCTGAGCTTGCTGAGCTGCATTTGATGTGTCTGATTTAGTAGATTCATTTTTCACAGGGAGCTCATTGCTTTTCAATCTTTTTGTTGGCGACTTTTTCTGAGTTTTTTTCTCAAGGATTTCCTCTCGTTGCCTCTTACGCTGATTTCTTTTTGTCATAAATCTAACTCGCAGTTTCTATACATTGAAAAGGATGTCATTGAAATTCTTCAGGGAGGCAATTAAGTAAAATAAGCAAGAACCATCATAAACCAACCTGGAGAAATGTTAAAATACGGCTACTCATTTGATACTGAAGCATTTCATACAGCGCCTCTGCAAATAATGAAAGCTGCAAAAATGGAATACACTCGGTGTAAATGAAAAAAATAAGAATAAAAACTAAAATTGCTTCAGATATCATGAAGTTATAAATGAAAATAGATAGGATGGCAAAATATTTATAAAAAAAATTGTAGATATTAAGGCAGAAAGGAACAAGGAAAAAAAACCTCAAATGTTGATTCTTCAATGTCCTTGTCAGTATAATCCAAAAGTGAATCCAGTGAAAGTGACAATGAACGCAACTGCAGCATTAGAACGCATAATTAGACAAGTACTAGCTAGGAATATTAGATAGTTTATGCATAAAAAATATTTTCCTTCACAAAAGTTCAGCCCAGTATACAATAGAGTGCTTCAAAGATACGATTAACTTACTTTAGAATCCTTGCTCCACTTTGTTTGTAGAATCAATCCAGGATGCCTCGGACGAGGTTCCTCAGACTTCCTTGTTTCTTTCGATTCTTTGTTAGCGTTGCATCGGGATTCATCTGTACTATCTTTCTCGTCTTTTGGCTTTTTCCCATCTTTCAATTTCCCCCCCTTAACATCACTATTATCCTTTGTGTAAACCTTTTGCTTGTCATTCAGAGACTCCACATTAGTTGCCTTTTCATCCTTCTTATTCTCCTTGTCAGCCTTGATTTCTGATTTACTTGAAATTGCAGCATTACCTTGTTTCTCTGAACCTGTTTGCTTACCTATATTTGAGGTCTCATTTCCAGCTTGAACCACCTTTTTCTCATCCTTATCACCATCTTTCTTAATTTCAGCTACTTCATCCTTAGCTTGTGTAGCAGGAACCTTTCTTTTAGGCACCCTCTTAATAATTTTCTTCTTTACAGTTGTTTTCACACTGACATTTTCTACAGCTGCAGCAATGGCATCTGAATTATCCTTTGGTTTATCTTCAGAGCACCCCATTTCTATCTCCACTTTTGCCTCAAGGGGAACACCATTATCATCACTCTGATCAGCTTTCCCAACTACTTCCTTTTTTGTAATTTTTTTCCGTGCAAAAGTTTTAACCACAGCACAACCAGCAGAAGGTTCTTCCTGTTGACTGGCAATCTCGGATTTAGCATTCTGCTCTCCGACATCTTCATCAACCTTGTCACCTTGTTTGCTAGTAGTATTCACTTCTGCAGCCGTCTTATTAGCAACCTTCTGTTTGACAATCCTCTTTATAATCTTTTTCTTCACAGACTTGACAGCACCTGTCTTGGCAGCAGCAGTTTCTCCACTTTCTTTTTCTTCAGGACCTCCTCCCACAGTTATTTCACTGCCATGTTGTACCTCAACTTTATTTTCACCCCCACTAACCTTTCCTTCAGCTGCATCTCCTTCAATACAGTTGCCATTTTTCTCCTTTTTGTTAGCAACTACACAATGACTAGAGGACACGGACTGACTCTTCTTTTCGATTTTGCCTCTTTCAGTGTGTTTTGTAGAATCTGCTACTTTGTCTGGCCAACATAAATGAAAAAATGATGTAAAGTGAAGAAGCTATATCCAATTTTATAATTGATCATGCCCATAAAAAATGTGTGAAAATGGATAAGATTATGTAATTTGTAATATTCAATTCACCTTTTGATCCTTCTTTTCTCTCCTTTGACTTCTGAAAGAAAACAAAATTTACCATTAGTAAAGTAGGCAACACCTTCACTATTCCTTAGTTAATTACAAAAAATTATAGGGAAAGAAATAAGAAACTAAGGGTCGCCCATATATCCATCTTAACCCAAAACCAATATCAAGTTGTTTGGGGATTGACTGCTACCTTGCATGCAATGCTCCGAGCCATTGTTTGCAGTGTTGTCAAGGCGTGCGCCTAGGCGCGCCTACGCCTTGCGCCTTAGCGTTAGATAACAAAAGCGCCTCAGACCCTTTCGGGCGAGGCTCATTTGATCAGGCGCACGCCTGGTGCGCCTAGGCGCGCTTTTTTGTAAGGCGATAGGCGTAAAAAAAGCTCGCCTGATTGAAGTTCTCTTTAATTTCTTTATTTTAACTTTTTTCAGTAGAAGTACTTTTATCAGTAAGAAAGGAGATAGTATCAAACTCTCCACTTCTCAATATTTGAGTATTCAACAACAGATATGGGACCATAAAGAAATCATGCACGTTGGGCAAAAATAAATTGCATGTTTTGTAGATAAACTGGACCACTCTTTAGAGTTTATTATTATAATTATATATCTTAAGCTTATTATATATATATATATATACATACATAGACACACATATAAATATTGCGCCTTACTTCACTCAGGCGAGCGCTTTTTTTGCGCCTTGCACCTAAGGCAATACAAAGGTTCTAGCGCCTAGAGTGCGCCTTGCGCCCTTGACAACACTATTTGTTTGTCCAAAATCTTTAGAAATTTGACACAAATTTACAGATCATGATGACATTCAGCATGCATGACAGGCATTTAAGTAAAACATAATCCACTAAAGATTTTGGCATTTTGCAATCGAGTAGTACTTTCAGTTTGTTGTGTGTTGGTGTGTGAGTCAATGTGTCTGCTTATACATCACAGGTATATGTTCACACTTCACATGCATACACTATGCATATGCATCTTCTTATTTCTTAATACAGCCCATGCATATATATATTCATTTTTTCGGACAATAAATTGAGCATCAGGAAACCTAAAGAAAAGGCAGGAAAAATAAAATAGAATAATACCTCTCTTTTCAAAGAAAGCTGGCGCTCTCTCTCGGAAACAGATTTCCTATGAGCTAGCCATTGGGCTCGCCATGTATCAAATGAAGGAAGGCATTCAGATAAATCTGGAACAAACAGTACGGTGACCTCTTTATGGCTAAACAGTCCATCCTTGCCAACTCTGTCATAATGTATCTGCAAATAACCAAGAGAGCTCAACCTAGATTCTTGCCATCAAGAAACATGTCCAAGAAACAGAATTTGAACTTAAGATACTGCAAGAATACAATTAAATACAACTTCTAAGCTCATCTGATAGAGAATATGAAGATGAATTCTTGCCACCCACTAAACTGCCAGGTTGCAACAAGATAAGTTTTGCACAATTCTACACTATCAGCCTACTAAATTTAGAATATTTCCCTATGTTTTGGCTACCATATTACCAGCATATATAGTCACCAAGATTAAAATATGCTAGACCGTAAACAGTATCTTTAAGTGCACATGGCACCTTTCTCTTTCTTTCCTAGTGAAGACCTATGGAATCACGCTCTTGGAAAAATGTAACGCGGTAGGAAGAAAGCAACTGATTTCTCCAAATTAGTTACAAGATGAAAATCACCAAAATATTAGCCATCCTCGATGGTCATGAGTGTCTGGTCTACACATTGACCAAAAGTAAGAAATACATAAACCAATAAAAGGTTTTATCATGTTTGTTGAGAGATTACAATTTAAAAGGCACTTCAAGTCCAATAGAATCAACATTTTTACAACTAAGCCTGAGCAATAGAATCAATAAATAAATAAATAAATAAAAGAGAAGGATCCTGCAAATAAAAGGATTCAAATACAAAGCAGAAACCTTTTATCAGTAGAATTACAGCTTCAGAGCAATGTCCCACAAGATTTCTAGGAGATAATTAGAATGAATAATAATACCTCAAGGAAACGATTCCAATGCTGACAGTTCTGCAAATCAAGACTCACTACATCCTTTGCATACCTGCTCAAGTAAAATAACTCCCCAGATGAGAAATGAATCAAGTTATACATAGCATTACTACCAGCAGACAGGACAAACCTAAGGGCTGTTCGAATTAGAGAGGATTCGTCATCAGTAGGATTAATGCCATCAGAAGAAACCCAAGGCCCACCAATTGCCATGAAAGAGCGATCCTTTTTAAGAACAGCAAACCTTAGAATATTGCAAATATGCGATATGCGGTCATTTGGGATTTTTTCAGATGACAGCTCTTCCAAAGCACTCCTGCTTAATCCACTCATCAAAATCATCTGAACAAAAGTCAAAAAAACACATTACTCAAGTGCAATTAAAATTAACTTTGATACGGAATCTTCAATAGTCCTATCAGAAAAAGCCAAAGAGATAAGCAGGTGAGATAGCTTAAATCATGCATGAATTAGTACAATGAATTGTACAAAGGAAACTTCAAAGTAATACACTGCTTACTTAAACCGCAGCATAGTTCATGCTTCTACAGCTTTATCTATATAGTCAAATAGAGGTCTGAATATGATACAATAAACTCTGACAACAAGACAGAATTTTCTTCCTTTCAAGATATGAACTTTAACAAAATGCACTGATCTTCTTTCCAGTACTTCAGCATGTTCTTAAGTTTCACAACAAATTAACGTGCAAGACTACTATATCTGATCATTCTTTAGTGAATCGACCAACATATACCCATCAAGGTTTTGATTAATCATAACAGTGTAGATAACAACATATAAAAGGAAACTGTTAGGACACTAAATTCTATGTTTTAGTCTTCTAGATCAAACAAACAAGAAAACGCCTTCCACGGGTATTTTACAACATAAGGAATGACCAGAAGTATAAGTAATTATAATGCCAGTTCAACCAAAAGAGCAGAGTTATAGGTATGCACTACAGGAAGAAAAGTCCTCAATTGTCATCCAAGCAAGAAATACCATTATTTCAATGGAGGTCCATCCAAAATAACCCATTATTCCAATGCAGTTTCGCTCTTATAGCCACTAGTGCAATAGAAATACCATTAATACCAAAACGGGCATTCAAAGTTTAAATGTTTTACAAATGACCCACCTTTGCATTCCACACCGTACTTCCTTGTTCAGACTTTTCAGGTTCAACAGGCAAAAGCTTGCTGGAAAGTTCTTTTGATTCAGCTAAACTATCTTCTTCAATGAAATCATGCTCGAAGCTGCTCAACAGAAACTAAACTATTACAATTTCAAAAAATATAAGATGCAATATCATTTAGTTGATCAAAGTAAGTTAGAGAGGGAGAAATGAGGGGGAGGAAATGAAAACGGGGATGGATGCTGATTTGGATCCCACAACTACTTAAGTTTCAACAACTAATGTAGGTCTCAATTGTTTTGTTATTCCCCAGGCAAAAGACCAAGCTTCATGACAAACAATGCGTTAGCAATTTCACACCGTAAAACTAATTATTGATTAATAAAGTAACAGCTCACAGATAAATATCTAAAACCATAATGGCAACCACTTCAGTCTTTAGCCAATAAATAGACAAAGTTCAATGCTAGTTGAGATGTCCAAAACTTATTCAAGTAACAAAGACATCCAGGAAGGATACCTGACAGGAGTATGCATAGAGAGCTTAAGGTTCTCCTTAGGCCAGTTTATAACAACCTACAACAGTTGAAGATGTCAGGTCAAAACAAATATCTAAGCATACAAATTTAACAAACATCACTGATTCGAGAGAGAGGGAAAGACCTTCGAAAATTCAGGAGATACAAAAAGTCTGGGATATCGCTTATCGATTGACAGATAATCTCTCTCTACATCTACCAAGGTGGATGAATAGACCTGAAAGTAAGCAGAATATTGCTGAAAGGATTAAAACATTTCAAATGACAAGCATATACAGAAAATACATATCCATATTACAGAAAAATATATTGAAAAAGATCTCCAACTCAGAAAAGTTCAATAAATTCTCGAGAACACGGTTAAGTTTTCATCAATTGGAACAACTAGAAGTTGTAACGAACCACCACAGCTTATAGCAGTCTGCAAATAGAAACCCAGGAAGCTCTGAAAGTTTTGAAAGTTTCCATAGAAGGAATATACTTTACCCATGAGGAAAAGGGTGAGAGAATGAGGGCAAACAAAACATCCGAAGAAATGAGAGGGACGAAGGAGCAAATTGAAACCAATCACAATAAAATATCAGAAAAAGGTGCCCCAGGAACAGAGGATCAAACAAGGGTCAAAACAATACACTCAAAATAAGTGAGCAACGGCTTATATACATATGAAGAATTCTCTAGATTGTGGAAAACCGGGCAACTAGCCCTGCACACCATGAGCCAAAGACCAACAGGAAGCAACAAAAACTGAAGGCCCAAGAAAGAGTGATAACAGGAAGATTTAAGATGCAGATCAGATTCGGAAAGGAAAAAAAGTAAATTCTTGAAGAAGTTCAAATTATCTTAGAATGGGAAGCTCTTGCATTGTCCTTTTACCTTGCAAACATATTCTCTCCTTTTTTCTTTAACAGGTGAAAGACGCCTTCAGCAATACAGAACACCAAGTTAGTTATGAAGACTGTAAGAAACACAAGGAGCTAAACATTCAGAACTAGAGCAGGATGGAATGTAAAACATCAAGATCCACCTATGGGAAGCTTCACGACATGGCGAGTCTCGCCTCACAGGGCGAGCCTCTTTTGACAAAGAGGGACCACGGCGGTCCCTAGAAAGCCTTGGCGTTCTTTCACGCGTAACTTCAAGTGCACGTTTGCGGTCTCGTTCTCTCTCCTTCTCCCGCTCTCTTTCCTTCTCCCGTCGCTCCAAGATGCGTAAACGTTCACGTTCTCTTTCTCGTTCTCGTAGTCGTTCACGTTCCTGCTCCCTCTCCCTCTCTCTATCTTTCTCTCTTTCACGCAAATGTTCCCGACGACGCTCCTCCTCTCTCAGCTCGAACTCCCTAAGATAACCAGCCCTGTCATCTTTGCGTTCATCAATTCTAGGATGACCACTGCGTGACAATGTAGTACCACGATATTCAGACTCAAGGGATGTAGCATGAAGCCCCTTTGTTCCATAATCTCTACCAGGTGGTAGGCTCACTCCATAACCAGGATTTGCAGAATTAGGCGGATACATGAGATCATCCACGTTTCTCCTTGGAGCTGCCCCTAATATCGATGGAGGTTGTCCACCATAAGAAGAAGAAGAACTAAGCAATGATAAACTGCAGGGATCAGCATCTGTTCTTCCTCCGTAAGGCATAAGATCTTGGGTGGAATGACGACTAGCAGCACTCCTTGCTGCAAGATAATCAGCTTGTCTGCCAGAAATGTGTTGCTACTCAGTCTAGTAAGCAATATATTACCATCTAACAAGCAGTCAACAGACTACCACCATGAAGGATGAGAAGGTTTATTTACAAGGGAATAACTATAAGTGAAGAACTGCCTATTAAGCACAACCATCCTTGATTGGAAATTGTACATTAAAAATTTCATCAAAATAAAAATACCTCGAACCACCATCAAGAGAGGTTGATTGAGCTTTAAGCAATTGTTCTTGTCGAAGCAAGACAGCTTGATCAAGACGATCATATATCTCAGCCTGTTGCACAAGATAGTAAATATTAAAGATCAAAACCAAAATAGAGAACAAGGAAAAAAATTACCAGATGAGAGGGCGGAACAGACTTATATTAAGAACATGAGAAAAAGCACAATAAAAAGCAAAAGAAGCTAATAGAACAAATATCATAAAATTGCCAGACCTGATGCTGATGACTAAAAATAGCTGAATCAGCATATCTTCCAGTTGGCTCACTAGGCAATTCCCTCCCTAGATAACCACCCTGTCGTTCTCCATATTGTCTTCTCTCCACTGTAGGATAGTCAGGAATCTTCTCTGCATACATTTGTTCACCTTTATGACTATAACTATGACTTGATGATGAAACATAGTCAGTAGATACAAATTTTGGTGAATCTGGCATAGCTGAGGCATAAGCACTACGAGCTTCCAAAGCTGATGCTCCAGCCCCTTTGGAACTTGTTGCAGGAACCTAGTACATACAAAAATTCATCAAATCCAAATTCAATCAATAAAATTTAATAATATTGTCCATTACCAATTTACCATTAACACACAGAGTGAAACATGTTCATCTAACATTACAGACTAACATCACCTTAAAACCACTAATAATATATCATATAATAACCTTCATGTGAAATAGGACATCATGGTTGACTATCAGACAGCTAAGACATATCATAAACTCCCAAGGAAAAGAAAAACAGCATGCAATTGATGAAACTAACCTGGGTCCCCAAATATCGATAAGGCTTAACTATTAAAGAGGGAATTGAAGATTTAAAGCAAGATGAAATAACATACAAATTACCAAAAGAAACACATAGGAAAAGAAACCAAATTCCACTGACCTGCTGAGTAGCACTCAAAGCAGCTGAGCCATATATGGAGCTATACTGCCCCCCATAATGAGCTGAAACTGAAGGAAGGCCTCTGTACCCACCAACTTCTGCTTCTTGAGAACTACCTAGAATTGATGAATGCCGTGAAGACAAGGACATTTGAGCTCCCCCGTCAGGTCCTCCAACAGAACTCCCAGAATAACCAGCCCCCAACTACAAAATTTAAGAACAAGTGGAAAGAAAATCGAACCCATGATAAGTCTTGAATTATAAAACATGAAGTCCGACGTAATGCTACAAGTCTAAATCCAATTATTTGATCCTATTAAACATTCGTATGCTCAGCAACAACAAAGATTTTGAAATAATAAACAAAAAGGTTATTTGTCACAGCAACAACAAAGCAAAGTAAATTAATTTGTTTTTCTCACAAAACCAATCAGTATAACAGTGCAAAACATCTTACAATCAGAACCATTCAATCCCATCATAATACATACATATTAAAACAAACCCATTAAACATTAATTACAAAAAAAAAAAAAAAAAAAAAAAGAGCTTGAAAACAGAAAAGGCAGGCATCTTTAACACAAATATGGTGAAAAAAAAAAAAAAACCCCACATTTTGGGCGTATCCAGATTGGCCACCGTAGGATTGCTGCCCGTAGGCATTTGTCCCTCTGGACGAATACATTAACTAAACTAAATTAAACCTGCATTAAACAACATACAAAAGAATGTCAATCAAACATTTAAAAAAAAAAAAACCCAATCTTTTTTTTTTTGAAATAAAAGAGAAGAAACCCGGATTCTTTTTAATGCAAAACATCGGATAATCATTTTTTTTTTAAATAATTAAAACCCAAAATGGAGAAAATAATGGGGAATTACTGAAAAGACAGGCGGAGACGGATTCGTGAAATTTGTGAGAAAAAAAAAAACAAAATTGAAAAAAACCCTAATGCATGGGGTAGAAGAACTGAGAAAGGAAGGGGCGCGTTGAAACTGGACTAAATAAATACTGAGAAAGAGGTTTTAGGCTTTTAGCACCAATTTTTTGGTTTGGTTTCATCGGTTCATTTCATACGAAGATGCGAGTGTCGTTAACGGCGGCGGGCTTAGGAAAACTCGAGGTTTAATAAATCTCAGCCCCATAATTCGTCGTTCTCGGCTTTCACGGGCCTCAATCAGGTCATTTGGTTTGGGCTCTTATGGCTCTCAGCCCGAGGCTGATCGAAAATGAATGCCCAAAATTTCCCTTTAAATTCTATCTTTTTTTTATGTACTCTAATCTATATTTACTAATAAAAGTTATAAAACGGCATTGAATTTGATGTAATTAAGTAAGATGATATTAATTCAGTTAAAAATAATATAAAATTTAAATTAAATTATTTAAAATATAGAAAATAAAATATATAAATGTCATTTAATATAAATTTTTAAATCTTTTTTAATTAATTTTATTTTTAAATTATTCACACCTTTAATAATAATAAAAAAAAAACTACTCAATACTTTTATAGTTACATAACTTCTTCTTCTTTCACTTATTTTTTCTCACATTTTTTTCACCCACATAATAAATCTACAATAATCTAATATTTAGAAAAATTTTGCATGATTTACATAAATTTCTTTATAAATTATATATATTGGTTTATTTCATATTTTTAAAAAAACAATTGATGTAAAAAAAATCTATTTACCTTCAACAAATGAATTTATTTCCTTTGTTTATATCACAAACTCAAATAGCTTAAAGTAAATTTATATAATGTAGTTTGTTGGTAAAATGTTAGACTTTTAATTTTAGTTTTAATAATTATAGTTTAATTTTTGACAATCTCAATTAATAAAAAATTATTTTGTTTTTTATTCATCTAGCTATAATTATTTTTATTTGAAATTGTTAAAAATTAAATCTGATCGATAAAACTATGAGTCTAACCCACTATCAACAAACCACCTATCAAATTAGAGTGAAAAGTTCAAATTTAAAACGTCTACTCAAAACCCTACTTTATCTTTTGGGAATTCAATTAAAATCTATACATTGGCAGCTATGAACCTATGACCTATTTTAAGTAAGTATTTATTCGATGTTATTTTAAATGTTTTGACAAATGGATTCCCTTGACATGCTTTAATTTTTTTTTTTAAATGTCGTAATCAAAGATAAAAAAAAAAAAAAATTACAGATGTTAAGATTCGAATTTTAAATTTATTGCATATATTTTTTAAGAATAATTGTATAAATCAACTGAATTAAATCTCGAATTTTTTTACAATTTATCTTTAACCTTCATAAAAACTATAATTTAAAATTGACTTCAAACTATATTTCATGTATTCAAGTTTCAAAGTCAACCGTGTAAATCCAATAAAAAAAAGTCAACCATATAAAAGAAAAAACATCACTACATAGATTGTGTGTTTGATTTTTTAGCAAGCGTGTACATATCATTTGAAATTCAATGGTACAATCCAACACTCGATTCAATAATAGATGTATTATCTTTTTTAATTGAAAGAGTGATTTTTTAATCATCTTTCTCAAAATTACAAAATAAATAAAATCTAAAATGTGTAGATCGTATCATATGTTTATGAACTTTATAAATTTATTTAAGTTTCTTATATTTTTATTGCACTCAAATAAGTTTTTAACTAAATAAGTTGTTAATCTTTAATCTCACTACGCCAAATTTGATATATAACAGCATTTTGAAGTGCTGTGAAAAGTAAAAAAACTGTTGTTGTAAGATAAGACAACATTTATTCATGTGCTGTATATGTGGCCGCAGCCTTATGTCTTTAGTAGCATTTTTACATATATATATATATATATAATAACATTTATCAAAATGCTGCTATTTCTACTTTATAATAGCTTTTCATGACCTTTTGCATGCATTTTTCATTTGCTGCAAAAGATCTCAATGATAGCAATTATAAGTACTACCAAAAGTATTTTTATATGATAAGATTTATAACAGCACATGTCAATTAATACTTCTAAAATTTTTAAAAATGCTGTGATTATTGGCCATTATAATATATAACAGCAATGTGCAAAATGCTGTCAAAGTGTTACTTTTGCTATTTTTAACAACATTTGAAAAATGCTATAAAAAAAATTGCTGTCTAAAACTAATTTTGGCGTAGTGTCATAAGCCCTTAAATTTTAATTTGTACATAAATAAACTCTTAACATAATTTAATATTTCGTTTGAAATAAAGACTTATTTGACTATGAATCAGATGAAAAGAGTTTATTGAATATAATAAAAATATAACAACTTACTTTAAAAAAAAATCATAATTTTTAAAATATTTTAGCCTAATAAAAATATCTTTTAAAAATAGAGTTATCTCTTTCTCTATGTTAATTAAGATGCAACAAGTGATCTCATTTATCTACTTACACATGCTAACTTCAATTTCAAATCATATGAATCTAAATTTCAGATTTTAAAATTCATATTGCCTAATAAGTGATGAGTCATTTGTTTAGAAAATGTTGTCATATTCCCTTGTTTTTTTTTTTTTAAAGAAAAAGATCTTGTCATATATTGGCCTACTTCATCTCTCAAGCATATATATATATATATATATATATATATATATATATATATATATAATATTCGTGAGAAAATGCCCAAATTTTCTCTCATATTCCTTCTTTTTCCTTCCCTACTTTATATGGTTAGGGACTAAAGTCAAATCTAAAACAAGTCTTAAAAGATCAAAAATATATATATATATATATATATATATATATATATATAGCTTGTTATAAAAGTTGATGACATAGATAATGCAAATGTTTTTTTCTTGATTTTTTTTTTTATTATTTAGAAGAAAAGGGTAGCACAATTAATAATTCTTACAAGAACACATGGTGAATTAGCCACCCAATAAAAAATGACCAAAAAAGAAATTAATTAACCTCAGCTTCGAATGAACAGCCATGGAAATTGCCGACCTACAAAATTTGGTTGAAAATTAATACTTGAGAATTGCAGCTATGGAATAGACCTGCTCATAAATCGGGCAGTTCGTCCGGCCCGATAAACTCGATTTGTATTAAATCGGGCTTGAGCAGGATATTTTTTAGGATCGGTCTGGTCAGGCTCGGAACAATATTTATTTATTATAATAATATTATTTTATTTAATTTTAATTATAAAAATATAAAAAATTAAAAAATATTTTTTTAATATGATCAACATTGAATTGGGATCTACCGAACTGGAACTAGACAAAAAATTTGAAAAAAAATTGAACCGCGGCTCGATCTAGCCCGATCCATAGGCAGGTCTACAATGGAGCATATGTTGCAAGGCCTCCTCTATATATTTAGTGTTACTTTCTATTGAAGAATGAAGACGATTTTGTTAACCCTCATTTTTTCTTTTGTTAAAGAAACTTCCATCTTTATTAGCCTTTGTCACCAAAGAAGATGCATCCATCCTTCCCCTCCCATATATTGGCAAAATTATTGCTATGTTTTTCTCACCTTTCTCAAACCAAAATTTGTATTTTTTTTTTAAAAGTTAGTTAATTAACCTAACAGTTTGTTTATTTATGTCATGTTATTTTTTCATGTCATAAATCATATTTAAAGTGTTATATATTTATATAAATTTTGGCACGTTAATAATACGTGTTATATAAATTTTGACATGTCGTGTATTTCGTGTTCGTGTGATTTTTTCATATCATGTCATATTTTAGTAATTTTTTTATATCATGTTCATATCGTGTAATCGTGTGTGTCAAAAAGGTCAAGTCTAAGTTAACATACTATTTATAATAATAATAATAATAATGTTGTATTAAATACAATATTTGATAATTTTTTTTTTATTATTTTCAATGCATTGATTGAAAATATTGTTATTTATAATAATTTTAAAAATAATCTTAGGACACTATTAAAAAAATTCAATTCATAAATATCTCTTTGATAGAAACCACCAAATTAAGCTAAAAATGTATAAAATAAAGTATAATAAGTAAAATTCAAAACTTAATCTAATTAATTCATTTCGTCATTTTTAAGAGATGAAATTCAACAAATTTTAATTCAAACATCAGCATCTATAACTATTTTTCCTATCTTAAGTTACGTTTTCTTTTTAAAATAAATATATAATATAATAGTTTTTTAACATTTTTTTTAATTTAAGAATATATTAATTTTAAATTATCCACATTGAAAAAACAAAATAAGCAAAGGTCAAAAAAGACAAGCCACCTACTGCGCATGCCAGAAAAAGGCAACCTCCCCAATTAACAGAATATTCCTCAAAGTTCTCAAACATGATTGAAGATCAACTTGCCACGTGGTGGTTTCATCTTTAAAACTGAACGAATGAAGGATCAAGATTTCACCACGTCACATTAAATTAACCCTACAAATTAATTTAGGCCCAGTAATGACGTGGCTAAGCTAAGACCCACAAGTTAATTAAATATTTTATTTCGTTTTTTGTTTTGTTTTTTAGCCTACGTTTCTTCTAACAAAAAATCTATAATGCTTATTTTATGCTCGAATTCGAATTTTAAAGTGAATATGGGATACAAATATATATAATATAAATTTTTAAATCTTTTTTCATATATTTAGATATTCTATCTCATATTAATTTTCAAATATGTCTTGAACTTGATGCAAGTAGAATATGAATATTAAAAAAACATCCAAATAACTTAACTTATCCTAATCTATTACTTTTGGCAAGAAACACGTGTCACTTTCTTAAGTAGTGTTGATAGTACCTTTTGATGACTCATTCGCCAACTGTTTTCATATTCTTTGGGTAAAACTCCATTCGCTCGAGTAGACAAAAAAGCATAATAGCTTTGCTTTCAAGTTTGAACAATTTTTGTCTTTTACAAAAAAAACAAAAATTGAATTGGATTGGATCCCATCCCATCCCATTTCTCTTAATAAATATCTCATAATATTACTAAATCCAAAAATAATTCTCATAAAAATTACATTTTCTTTGTATTTATATAAATTTTCAAATTAAAAGAATCCTAGTATTTAAATAGATAATAAATTGATCCAAAATTTAATAATTCATAATAAAAATATAACACATACTTCAAACTTATTTTACAAGACCAATTCACTACACCAAAATTTAAAATCAAAACATGTCATATAACAAATTTGTTTAATAAGTCATACCATATATATAATATATTGTCAATTTTGTTAACAATGGCATATAGTATATTGATTATTGTGTTTGAAGGAGACTTTTCTCTTTTTTGACAGCTTACCGTGTGAAAGATAAGACTAAAAATACAAAGACCAAAAAGAAAGAAAAAATTATTAACGGGTGTCTTCAGAATATTTTTTTAATTGTTAATTTGATAATGTAAGAATTATTGTATTGCGTTCGTTAAAAGATATTGCAAGTTTTGGAGTTTGGAGGCTTGCCTTGCAGTTTTATCTTTTGAAAAAAGGCATATTGATAAGAGAAAGATTAATGATCATTACTTTTTAAAATCATAGTCCAATTCTTGGTTACGAGATGTGAGATCGTTTTCTCCCTCAACATTAATCTTTAATCTAGGATGTAGACTAAATTTTCGTTGAGAACCAATAGAGATCCAAATCGAATTCCTACAAACAACATCATTGTTGATACAAACGGATCAACACTGTTGATGCAAAAGATTGTTGAGACTCTGCAATCCAATAATCTTTACATCAACAATAACACATATACAGGAGAATACACTTTAAATTTATATTGATCTCAGCGAAAATACAATTCAAACCATTGATTAAAGATAAATATTGAAGAGAAAAATAATCTTACATCTATTAATGATCTTACATCTATTAGGCCTCGTTTAGCATTGTTTATGGCACAGCTTTTGAGGTCAAAAGCTGCTTTTTACCGCAAACGCAATGCTAAACAGATAAAAAAATTTGGCTTCTGCTGTTGAAACCATGGTTTGAAAAGCCAAACCAAAAAGCCAAAAAATATAGCTTTTGGGTTTTAAAAGCTAGCTTTTGGATAAAATGACTTTATTATCCTCACATTTTTATTATTTTAAACATATCTTTTTTTGACATTTCAATTTTCTACAATACTTTTTCACAGCAATGCTAAACACTTAAAAGTTTTTAAACCACACTTTTTCACCACACTTTATAAACACACTTTTTTCAACTCGAGCTTTTTTCAACCCAAGCTTTTTCAAAACAGCAATGCTAAACTAACCCTTAATCTAGCATTGATTAAGCATCTAAGCATTATTATCTTATTGGATATCCCAAAGGAATAAAAGTCTTTATTTCCTACGGAGGTACAAAGAATCAAGCACAAGAAGTCAATCGAAAGGAATAGTGTAGTAGAGAGAGTGGCACGTGTTGTCCACGTTCCCGTGACTGTGGCAGTTGATTATGATACGAGGATAACGAGGTTAATGTCTTAAAACTAAAAAAAAAAAAGGTCAAGTCATCAGCCAATCAAACTTCATTTTAGCCCACAATAATAAGACAAAATCCTTCAAAGATAAAATGCCTAACCCTCTTTTTGCAAACATTTCAAACACCCTTCTTTCCCTCTGCCCTCCTCTCAATCTTCTCCCCTATCCTTATCTTTTTTAGCTTTAGTAAACTTAATAATCCTATTTTCAAATACCCTTTTTTTTTGTTCATTAACTAAACTTGTTTCCTTGTTTGGACTTTTAGAAGGAATTGAATGGAAAGAAAAACCAGCTCTGACCTTCCTCCTGGTTTCAGGTTCCACCCCACAGATGAAGAGTTAATCATGTATTACCTCAAAAACCAGGCCAAATCAAAGCCATGTCCTGTTTCAATAATCCCAGAAGTAGATATATACAAATTTGATCCATGGCAATTGCCTGGTTAGTTTATTTATTATCAGCCAAATTATCATTTATGTTCCCTATTTATGCTATTCTGAGTTTCTGACTTTTTGTTTGCTTCATATGATTTGTGTAGACAAAGCAGAATTTGGTGAAAATGAATGGTATTTCTTCAGCCCTCGAGATAGGAAGTACCCTAATGGGGTTCGTCCCAATAGGGCAACTGTTTCGGGGTATTGGAAGGCTACTGGGACAGACAAAGCTATATATAGTTGTTCTAAATATGTAGGGGTGAAGAAAGCTCTTGTTTTCTACAAGGGCAGACCACCAAAGGGAATCAAGACTGATTGGATTATGCATGAATATCGTTTAAGCGATTCGCGAAAACAAATCATTAAGCAAAATGGATCCATGAGAGTAAGTTAATTTGCTTGTCTTTTGGTATCATTTCAAGAACTGCTATGTGAAATTGACCTAATGGCTTGTTTTTTTTTGTGTGTTTTTCAGCTGGATGATTGGGTCCTTTGCAGAATCTACAAGAAGAAGCATTCAGCTGGGAAAGTTTTGGATCAAAAAGTGGAAGAATCAAATACCCAAATTGACATGATAGAGTACTCAAATGATGATGCTAGTGAAAGCCAACAATTGTTGAAATTCCCAAGGACATCTTCACTTACTAATCTATCGGAATTGGATTATATGGGTCCAATTTCCCATCTTTTGAGTGAAAATACATACAATTCAAGCTTTGATTTCCCTAACACCATAGCCAATACAGGGATTGACCATGTTGAGAAACTTCAGCTTGGAGAAATACCTTATCAATACAGTACTGATTCAGGGAAGTTTCAAGTGAATCAGAGTGGGATCTTAAACCAGCAAGTATATATGAATCCCATGGTGTATCAATTTCAGTAATAGATTTGCATTAGATTGTTTTCACATTAACCAAATATTGGATTGGCTAGAAGACAAGTAAGAAAATGGATCACCTTTATCCATTCAAAAAAAATTTGTAAAAAACTACTGTTTGCTGATAGATTATATATTTTAGGTGATCAAATTGAAAGCCAATTCTATTTGTATTGAATGAATTTGATTATTCTGATAAAAATCAAAGACTGTGTCAAAACATGCAAATCAGATGATTATGGCTATTTTACTTTTAACCTAACTCTTTTCTCCTAATTTCAACCTCGAGACTTTTAAGAAATATTCCAAGCAGTATACTTTTGCTAATGAAATTACCATAATCCATTGGTTATTTGCTTCTAATTTATCCTAAAATATGGCCTCATTAGTCATTACCCTCCCCCACCCAAAAAAAAAAAAAACAAAATTGGTTAGGGAGGCAGAGAGAAGCATATATAGAAGTATAGGCATAGATGATGATGGGATCAAAGAAGATATTTTTCTGAATCCGGACTTAATTCAAGATGATTTATATAGTAACATTTAATAAATTTGAATTTGAATTTTAATATTTGTAATTTTTTTTATTTATTAATAGATTACAACTTCTTTTGTAAAAAAAAAATATATATATATATATATATATTTTTCAACATAAAAACTTTGATATTTGTTACTTTTCAACATAAAAACTTTGATATTTTAGGTGCGAACTGCTGCCAACACGACAAATTGGAAAGAATAATGGAACAAGATTGGCATAAACCATTATCTGAAACTTTTGGCTGGCTGGATATCTATGCATCACTTATCCAAAAGAAAAACAATTAATTGGGAAAGTTGGTGGGGAATATGGTCAAAAGACCTTGTAGAAAGGCAATGTTGTGGATGATGCGTCTAGAATTGCTGCACGCATGCATGGGGGGGCTCATTTTGTCGTTGCATACATGATGCTGATATTTTTCAAAAGACTTCAGATTCTGCCGTCATCATACATTGGCACCTGGAAAACCAAATAATTTTGTTTGAACAAAGCTTTAATCCGCTGCTGGATTCTTTGAATGAGTCATATTTATAGGAGTAGCATTTATTGCTTTTCCATTGCTGTCCTCATTTTTTTCCTTCTTTTTTCCGATTTTAGAAAGTTGGGTCGAATTCTTTCTTTTAGCAAGAGAAGTACATATGTATGTATATCTATCATTCAGCCAATTGCTCAATCTTCTTTGAATTTTAGCCTCATGAGATTGGTTTAATTGGAAAGTGAGCAGACTTCTTATGCTCAATATTATATTTAAATTTTAACATATTCTTTCACGTGTAAATTTGATGAATGATTTAATAAATTTGTACGTGAATTCAAGTGTATAAGAAAGGTATATGCCAAAGAAGGATTAAAATAGCAACTCGATAAACAATAAAACATTGAATGAAAAAATATTAAAAGAGAAAATCGTTGTTAGGATTTCAACATAATTAGTATATAAGTACTCGAGGTTTACCCAATCAAATGATTCCTTGTTTTTAAAATGAAAGAATTAATTTGGTTAGATTAAGGTTAAGGAAGCAAAAGATGTAAAACATTTTTTAAACCTATAGCATGCAAAGAATGTTGACAAAGTAGTAGTTAATTCATGAGCTTTTTACAACCTATCTACATGTTAGCAAACCTTGTTCCTCTTTGCTGAACTCCTTATAAGAAACAGTATTTCTTTCCTCAAGTAATTCCATCAACAAATTACATTCAATACCTATTCATTTTAATCTAAAATGGAATTACAAGACAATCTTTTCTCAGTTTTTTCTTCCCCAGATGGATGCAACATGGGAATGATGATGCTAGCTTGCATGGTTATTTCATGGATCTTCATCTACAGATGGAACCAAAGGAACAAAAAAGGCCCAAAAACATGGCCACTCATTGGAGCAGCAATCGAACAATTAATGAACTATGATCGAATGCACGATTGGCTTGTCAAGTACCTGTCCGAATCAAAAACTGTGGTCGTTCCAATGCCATTCACAACTTATACTTACATTGCTGATCCTGCTAATGTTGAACATGTCCTTAAGACAAACTTTGCCAATTACCCCAAGGTAAAGCTTTTCATTATTTCATTTTCCATGGTTGTTGGACTGCAACATGCTCGCTATATTGACTAAAAGATATAAAAGATTGATTTCCTGTTTTTCTTAAATTGAAAGGGTGATACGTATCATTCCTATATGGAAGTGCTGCTTGGAGATGGGATTTTCAATGTAGATGGTGAGCTATGGAAGAAGCAAAGGAAGACAGCTAGCTTTGAGTTTGCATCCAAGAATTTGAGGGATTTCAGCACTGTAGTTTTCAGGGAATATAGTTTACAGCTCCATTCTATTCTAACTCGAGCTTCTTTCCACAACCAAGAAGTAGACATGCAGGTAACTTCCAACAATGTTTTATTTTTTTGTTGTCAAATGCCATGGTTTTCTTCTTTTCATATACTTAATGAAATGCTATGTTGCTCTGGCTCTTCATTTTTTTTTAAGTACTCTTGTCCGACACTCGTGTCCGACATATATCTAGACATGGTATGAGGATATGACCTTCCAAGAACCCTCCAAATACATGAAAATCTTGAAAAAAAATTGAACATACCCGTATCCGACACTCACATCCGAGTCTGAGTAACATAGATGAAATGACACATTTTGTCAGGTTTGCCATATCTAAATGTAGATGGAGCTGAAAATTTTGACTTCTTTTCAGGACTTGTTGATGAGGATGACTTTAGACTCCATTTGCAAGGTTGGGTTTGGTGTGGAAATTGGAACTCTGGCTCCCAGTTTACCAGATAACCGCTTTGCTCAGGCATTTGATACTGCAAACATTATTGTGACACTTAGGTTCATTGACCCACTCTGGAAATTGAAAAGATTTCTCAATGTGGGATCCGAAGCTCTACTTGGCAAGAGCATTAAAGTCATTGATGAGTTCACATACAATGTAATAAGGAGAAGAAAAGCAGAGATAAAAGAAACTCAGGAATCTTGCAAAACTAGCAAGGTAAACTAAAAAGGTTGCGTTTAGGTTTCTTTTCTTTTTCTTTGTTTCCCTTTTTCCCAGTAATTTTATCCTAGCAAAACTTTCTTGTTTGGAAATATCAGATAAAGCATGACATATTGTCAAGATTTATTGAGCTAAGTGAAGATCCGGAAGGAAATTTAACTGACAAAAGTCTTAGAGATATTGTCCTGAATTTTGTGATCGCTGGCCGTGACACAACAGCTACAACTCTCACATGGGCCATATACATGATAATGAGCCATGCTCATGTAGCTGAAAAGCTTTACTCAGAGCTTAAAGCTTTTGAAGAAAGACAAGCAAGAGAGGAGAAGATTTCATTGCTACCATTGGACTTGGAAAACCCTGAATCATTCAATCGAAGAGCGGCACAATTTGCAGGTTTGTTGAATTATGATTCACTAGGGAGATTGTATTATCTGCATGCAGTGATAACAGAGACACTCCGTTTATTTCCCGCAGTTCCTCAGGTATGTATTTTCTTCCAATTCAGTTGGTAAACAAGAAACGTTTGTAAGGGCTTTTAAAGGTGCCATGATGGTCTAAACTAGGGCTATGTTACTCGGACTCGGGTGTGAGTGTCGGACACGGGTATGTGTCCGACACGGATATGTTTGATTTTTTACAAGTTTTTCCACGTATTTGGAGGGTTTTTGGGAGATTATATCCCCATACCCATATCCGAATATGCGTCGGATACGGGTACTTTAAGAAAAATGAAGAGTCAGAGCAACATAGAACTAGGGTAGTTTCTTCCTATGTTACTGGGACTCGGGTGTGAATGTCGGATACGGGTATGTTCAGTTTTTCTAAGTTTTTCCATGTATTTGAAAGGTTTTTGGAGGGTTATATTCCCATACCCATGTCCGAATATGCGTAAGACACACACGGATTCTTTAGGAAAAATGAAAAGTCGGAACAATATAGGTGTCTTAATTCTCAATTCCCAAAAATGCTTCAAAAATTGTGCCCAAAAGAAGCAGATGATCTGTTTATTTCTGGTTTTATAACCAAGTAAACATAGTTGGATATGATTACAGGATCCCAAGGGCATCCTGGAGGATGATATCTTGCCCGATGGAACCAAAGTAAAAGCAGGAGGCATGGTTACTTATGTTCCATACTCAATGGGTCGAATGGAGTATAATTGGGGCCCTGATGCAGCATCTTTCAGGCCTGAGAGATGGTTCAAAGAGGGTTACTTCCAGAATGCATCTCCATTCAAATTCACTGCATTTCAGGTATAAGATCTTTTTCATCTTTGGATAAATACTCATTCAACCAACTGGGAAAAAGCAGATTGAACTAGTTCTGTTTGAACTAGTAGTTTCTTTACATTGAATTCATCTATAATCTATCAAAGAATGCTGTAAGTTTTTGCTACAACATGGTGGCTCACTGGTTCTTGTTTTCTGATGACATGCAGGCTGGACCAAGAATATGCCTTGGAAAGGACTCTGCCTATCTCCAGATGAAGATGGCATTGGCCATTTTGTGCAGGTTTTTCAAATTTAGTTTGGTGCCAAACCATCCAGTAAAGTACAGAATGATGACTATTCTATCAATGGAGCAGGGTTTGAAGCTCAAAATAGCCAGACAACCTTGAGGTGGCTAATGGTTACTTCTGGTGAAAAGTTAACTATATTACTTTGATTTCGCAAGCAATCAACTCAGATTCCTAACTAGTGAACTCTAAACTCTGTTGATAATGGCAATAGCCTATTATCCTTTTTGAGAGCAAATGCATTAATTAAACTGCTGAATAACTAATGAAGAGATAAAGAACATTTGTTGCAGTAATGGTTTATTAGGGACAAGCTCCATGTATCAATAAATGTCAAAACCAAAACAGTATGTGAAACACATCAAATCCTTCCAATTCTGGCAAATCAGGGATCAAAAGTAGGATATCTCCCAGCAGATTGACAAAAGAAGAAGAAAGAAGGAAAAAAAATCAAAGCATGAAAGGAAAGAAAGTGATATAAAAAAGGAGCTCTTAATGTTTTGCAAACGAATAAAGAAACCATAATATGTTTTCCATCAAGTAGATTGGGGATTAACTGCTCAAAAATTCCCTTCCTTTCTTGGTTAAATATAGAGTTAAACTATTAAATTGCATACATGGTAAACCTTTTAGTTTATGCATTCCTCTGTTGGAGCTTAATTTATGAAAATCAAAGAAAACTTGGTTAAATATCTGGTCCTTGCTACAATCTTATGCACAGTCACTTCAAGTTCTTTGAGGCGCATTGTGTATGATGACATATAAAATGTATATTATGAGTTTGTTTGTGTTTTCTACTCATAGAAATCACCTGCAAGCTAATGTCAATGGATGCAGAATCTAAGGAATCAAATTCTGCTTCTTTTCTTGCCATTCATTGATTTCAGTCTCGATCTTTGCTTGAACAATTTCATGAAACCCTGGGTATGGTTCGTAACCAAAGAAGGTTCGAAGAGCCTGAGGAACAAAGGATAAAAACTTATGAACATTTTGAAAGATCAATCATTTTTTTCTGCTCGTTTTCCTTTATTTTGAAAGAAAAAAAAAGATGAAATTACCTCGAACAGCACAAAGAAGGGAGCCATTACAAAGGCTTGAACAAGGTTATCCAATAAAGCTGGTGCTCGTTTCTGTAGCATATTAATTGAATTTTAGGAGAATGAATATATGATCGAAAGCCATTAACTTTTTGTGTATGTATGTGCTCACATGCATGTATATATATATATATATATATATATATATATATATATATATATATATATGCAATTATTAGAACTCATTACCTCAAAGACCCCATGGCCAATGAACTGTCCAATCCAACAGAATAGTTGAACCACAAGAACGACCTAAAATTAATTTCAATCCAATCAGAGTAAAGCAAGATAAAGTGCAATTGCAAATTCCAAAGTTTCAGATATCAGAGGAAGGACTGTTCTAAGCAACAAATGGATTGAAACAAGAAGCAGCTGAGAAGTAAGTGCCAATGAACTCTATACAGCAACAAGAACATGCACCTGCAAGCTGCAACCATAGCTGTGCACTAGAAGAAACAGCCACTCCACATTTAGTCAAAATGATAAACTATTTTCAATTTGTTTGGAAATGTTTGTTGTACAAGGGGATTTGGAATATGACAGAATTCACTGCAATGCAGGATTAGGACAGTTTAACACCCTTTTATATATGCTGCTATGTCAAAATTAAATCATACTTCTGTATTCACTCTATCCTATGTTACTCGGACTCGGGTGTGAGTGTCGGACACGGGTATGTTCAAATTTTTTCCAAGATTTCCATGTATTTGGAGGGTCTTTGGAGGATCATATCCTCATACCCATATCCGGATATGCATCGGACACGGGTGTCGGATATGGGTACTCGAAGAAAAATAAAGAGTTGGAGCAACATAGACCCTATCCATCTCTCTCACACACCATACCAGGAATAAAAGCTTCTTTTGAATGAATAGTAAATGGATTGAGATTATCTACCTTGTCAGCAGCAGAGAGGCCAATAAAGACAATTTTCAATAATTCTCAAAGTCCAAGACCATGCATGGGAAAGAAATGGAACCAAAGAATCCATTAGCATTTGAAAATGATAAACTTTCCATGTTTTGGAATAAATTCGAAACCCCACTTACATTGTAAGCTACCCTACAACAGCAATCTAAAGACTAAAGTCAAGCCACCATTGAAAATATTGCAAGGGATGCTCCAGAAATTGATGTCTTTGAAGGCTGGTTCTTTTAGAATAAAAATGCTCCATATCTTTTTAGATTCTTGCCTTGTAGTTCGTAGTAATGAAGAAACTTTCAGAGGCCAACTATGTAGTAATATTCTTGCAAGCAAAAAATGTGTTTGTGAAATGCAAACAATTCGGATTTTGGACTCTGCAGAATTCTCCATGAAAATCTAAATGAAAAGAATGCATATTATGACTGAACCAATCAGGAACTTGACTAAACATTTTCAAATAAAAGAAATCCATAAAAAAACTTCAAACAAGGAAATTACTTTCAACCATAAGAAAACACAAAAAAAGGAACAAAATTTTGTACCTTCCAAGCAAGAGAAAAGCCAAGTCGAGTTGCAAGAAAGCTGCTACCAATCCAACAAACCCCACAAAGCAAGGCAGCCAAGGTTCCAGCTTTGACATCCAAACACACGTAAAATACAGCATAGATCAAAGCAAACAAGAACCCAAAGTTGAAAATCAACGGCACATGGATTCCGAACAGAGAGAAATCGATATGAGGGAGATTAAACAGAGAAGGAGTAAAGTAAAGAATGAGAATAGCAGTGAAGAAGATTGGCCAAACTAATAACATGTGGATTGCTATGTTTATTGGGTTGCTATGGTATGCACCGTAAAAAGCAAAGTGCTTTTCAAGATCAAATATTTTAATCTTGTTTTCCATATTCTTTTTCTTTGCAAATTTTCCCAAGAAAATTTCTGGGTTTGTTGTAAAAGGAGATGACTTTGAAGCTAATTTGCTTTGGAAAAGTTGGTTTTTTTTTTTAGTTGGTTGGTTTGTCAAGGCCAAATCAGAGGACTTGGATGCTTGCCATTTGGCATCCAAATTAAAATATTTATAGTAAAAGTTTTAATTTTTGTTTAATTTAGTGAATTAGGAACAATTTTGAAAGATAAAAAATACTAGTACCATCAAAAAAAGTTAATATTGAACTAATCTTTTCTTAATATATTTTAATTGTTAACTAAATAAATTTAGAATTAATGAAATAATATAATTCTACCTATTTTCAAAATTTTAAAAATAATAAAACCTTAATGTTTTATTCTATTCTAAATAATAAGTCAATAACTTAGAATTATTAGGTCACCATAGATAATGACCTACAACAACTTCTTGCCAAGATATGGACTGATTACTAGTTATTTAAATTAATCTAATAGGAAGATGGATCACATTTAAAGGTATTAATTCATGTTCATGCAATTTCAACCACAAAAAAAAAAAAAAAAACTCATAGAGATTGGGCAGTTCATAATGCAACTAGATCTTAGATATTTTTAAATAAAAAATTATAAGGAAATTATCTCCTTAAAAAATATTATTCTATAGATAAACATAATACCTTGAACATTAGTCAAAACAATATATATTATGTATACGAATCATACATTAACTACAAGAATTGTTAATGAGTATTTTTATTATTAGATGAATTGTTAACTACAAGAACATTAGTAATAATCATTTGATGAATTGTCACATTGTGCGTGTATAATTCTTTGTGAGGTCAATTTCTCTATGATTAATAGGTATTTTTTCCCTTAATTTTCCTATTTTGATTATTACGTTCCCACACGGAAAGTATACGAATCATACATTACTACAAGAAGACATTGAAATTTATAGATCAAAGATTTAAATAATGATCGTAATACGATGTTACAATCGTTGTTTTACAGTTCATCCGTTGTTCATAGAATTAAAAGAGAAAGGCTGAAGCTACATGTAGAACTGAGAGTAGTTTCACTTTTTGTAATTAAAATGAGGTGGAATTGCTGTGCTATTTCTTATGATCTGAAATTTACAGATTTTTGCAAACTAGTTTGAAAAGTAGACAATGTTCTTGCTATTGAAAGTTTAAAGCTATGTTGCTTCGATTCTTCATTTCTTTTGAAGTATTCGTGTCCGGCGCTTATTCGGACATTGGTGCAGAGATATGACCCTCCAAAGACCTTCTAAATACATGGAAAAACTTAAAAAAACTAAACATACCCGTGTCCGACACTCACACCCGAGTTCGAGTAACATAAGTTTAAAGAAACACAACTGATCAGAACATACAATTCCACAACAAAACATAAAAAAAAGCCTAAAACCAGCTCCTAGAAAGAGCAAGACAAATACAGACCCAAACTAGCAAATACATACAGATGCAGTACTCTTCACTGTTGCTTGGAATCAGCACTGAGAAATGGCAATGGCTGATGAAATAATTATCAGTATGAGCACAAATGCTGCAGCAAAAGAGCCAATCAGTGATCCAGAAGTGCGCTCACAGAAGGAGTTGAACTGTTGGCAAATTGCAAACCAATTGGCATTAGAATTCCCCTCGTGTGCTAAATAAACAATGGCTGCAGCAGTAGAAGCTCCAGCAGTGACCAGGGCCAGCATTACCTGGACAATAGATTACATTGTGTTTCAATATAAAGTTAGATTCCTCAATTACACATTCATATATGGTTCATTTTACTTTTTTGCTTTATACCCTTAGCAGAAATTCGAAATTTTTGTTTTTATGTTGAATTCACAAATTAAAAGGGAAAATGGTTTGAGCATTTGCTTTGTGTGGTTTTTCAACATCTTAAGCAATAGCAGCTTCTGATGAGTAACATATTGTTTAGGTTGAACAGTGAAAAACTATGAAATGAAAATGGAGTTTTTTATCTTAATTTTCAGTTGATTTTCATCACTGGGAGCAGAGTATCAAATCAACAGGTTAGCTTAGTTGGACCATATCCAGTGAAAAAAAAACTAGATCGATGGCTTGTCCGGTCCGGTACTATATATAAAATTGGATTTTCTTCAAATCGATGGAAAACGGTATAAAGTCAATTTTTTTTTTTAAGTGATGAGATTTGAATCTTTAACCTAGTGTTTTATATTAAAGACTATACCACTAAGCCAAATATATATTCTTATAATTATTTACTAAATTTATTACTTATTTAACATTAAAATTATTATTTTTATATATTTAAAAGCATTTTGATCAAATTGATCGGTCTAACGATTGAATTGATTGAACCAGGAACCGAAGGTTTGACCGGTTTGACCTCCGGTCTGATTTTTTTAACCTTGACCATATGACTTGCTTTTTGCCAATTTTTTAGCACAGAAAACAAATAAGATGCCCCAAATTAAAGCTCATTATCATCCTCACCGTGTCAAACATGATCAAGATGATTCGACTGTTTTTGGCTGCTCTCCTGATAATGTGGTAGAAAGATAAGGGAAGAGAAAGCACAAGATAGGCACAGGCAACTGAATTGGCAATCACAAAGAACCTGTTAAAAAATATAGACATGTCAACTGTCAAGTAAGTAAATTAAGTAACTTTCTTTTACATTGCAATTCAATTCAAATATCATACTCACATAGGGCATATATTGGTGTTAACCTATGTTACTCGGACTCGAGTATGAGTGTTCGACATGAGTATGTGTCTGACACGGATATGTTCAATTTTTTTCAAGATTTTCATGTATATGAAGGGTCCTTAGAAGATCATATCCCATACTCATGTCCAGATATGCGTCGGACATAGGTGTCGGATACGGATACTTCAAGAAAAATGAAGAGTCGTAGCACATAGTATCATATCTCATAAATAATGACTCACGTGAACATGGGAAGATCATTGTATTCGGCATTTAATAGGATGGATTGAGGGAATAGTACAACTGTTTCTTCAGTAGTCCCCATGGCCATAGCACTCCCTAGTGTTCCTGCAGCAGCAAGGATTCTCAGTATAAATTCTAGCATAGCAACCCCATTGATCATCAAATTTTCTAGGGTTGCCTCGTTGGATGCTTCACCAGACTCGAGTGGTCCTGATTTCATTGTATTGCTGATTTTTTTTTTTTCCTTCTTTGAACCTGCAAGGTTTACTGGTTTAGATTAATTTTGGCTGAAACTAATGTGAAAGATATGCACATTTATACAAATTTCGATGCCAAAGCAAATCTGGATTTTTCTCTTAAGACTCCACCAGTAAAAAACAATCGAAGTGGGAAATTAGGTTAATTTGCTGAGCTTGAGATAATTGGCATTTACTTCTGTAATATGTCATGTTATTTTATGACAGGTTTCATGATCCTTAATTTAAAAAATTATATCTGGGATGATGAATCATTAATTTCTTAAATAATCCTATTTCCTACCTGCTCCTACTTGCCTCAAACTTGCATATATGAAAAGACTAATGCAAAATGATTAGGACAGTAGCATACCATAGCCGGCACCATATATAGCACTTTGCTAATTCAGTACTGTTGTATGAAACAAGCTCCTCCTAAGTCTTATACACCTATTTTACTCGGGCTCGGGTGTGAGTGTCGGATTTAAGTATATGTCCGACACATGTACGTTCACTTTTTTCTAAAGTTTTTCCATGTATTTGGAGGGTTTTTGGAAGGTCATATCCTCATACCCGTGTCAGAATATGGGTCGGACACGGACATTTCAAGAAAAATGAAGAGCCGGAGCAACATAATTATACACTGCTGTGTCCGATTTGGTAGAGAAAGCAATTTAATCTGTGGATCCTAACAGCAACTACAGTCTACAAGGGAAGTGTAAGGATGCTAGAGTTACTGGTTTTCCTAAGGCTTAAGGAGAAGTGATTTGCAAAAATGGAGGAGAGATATACACATTTAATTACTTTAATCAATGTTATTAAGATAGGATTAGATCAGCCATTGTTGTCTAAAAGTACTTGCAGTACCATCTGACCGAAAAAACTGATTGTTTTCTGAGGTTGTTTTGGAAACAATATTTGCAGAAGTTTACACAATTGAAATGTTTGGCTAGTATATATATATATATATATATATATGTGGGCAAACAATTAGCTTGTGAGAGTGAAAATATGATAATATATATTATTTTAATTTAATATAATTTTATAATTTAAGTGTCTTACTATATTATCAATTTAATCTTAATTATCATCTTTGATTATATCTTCACGTTTCGATTCTCGTCAAATAAATTGTTCTCTAAGATTTTCCGTTACCTAATAGCTAAATAAATAATATATTGATTCTTAACTAATAAATATTTTTCTAATATTCTTTCGAAACCTTATTGTTATTGTTCTTAACGATAAATTCTGAAGTATTCTTCTAAATTTTTTTTTAATAAAATAAAAAAGATAAATAAAATTAATCAATATTTAATCTAAAAAAGAAAATAATCAATTGAGAAAATTTTATTTTAATAAGAACTTTAATGTTTAAAAAAAATTAATAAATATTCTATTAATTTAATAAGAAAATCAATAATTAAAAATAAAACGATTATCTCATAGATTTAGAGATTTAGAGCAAAAAGAGTAAAAATCAATGTCTTGAAATGTTCTTATTAATCATGAGAAAGAGTATAAAAATCCCCCATACATAATGGGCTTATAATATTGAAGAAATTACTATAATTAATACTTTCTTTTTTTTTCATTTACAGTAAAGGTCTTTGGCTAAAAGTGTTCTATTTACAGATTAAACTTGACAGGGAAGGCAGTGGCTGCCATTAGCAACCCTAGTAATCAAAAGGTGAAAGAAAGCAAAAATAGGTCAAGAAAACCTAATACTACTAAATATGATATATGATTAGTATACAGAAAATTATAACAGAAATGTGGTGCCTCATTTGATTGGAGTCAGCAACACTTCGATTCTGCAGTTTATCACTATTTTAGGCAATTGCTGTGTTGTGTAATCGTGCTATACAATCTCATTGGCCGATTCCAAGTTTGGCTTGGCAGTGAAAACCATTGTAAAATATTTAGTCAATTTCCGAGGATTGGGTGAATTTCACATGCAAATTACAAAGTTCTCCATAGCCTGCTCGGTGGATGGGATGAATGGTGTAGCATCACTCTTCTGCATCTCAGTTTAGTTGCTGCAACAGACGATCAAATACATGTATAAGAAACAAAAGGAGGTTTCAATTACTGAAGGAACAGTAAGCATGATTTATGTCAAGAAACAAATGCAATTATGTCTGTGTGGGTGTGAGTCAGTGAGAAAGAGAGAGAGAGAGACAGTACTGACAATTGGTGCAAACCTATGTTACTCGGATACGGGTATGTGTCCGACACGGATATGTTCAGTTTTTTTCAAGTTTTTCCATGTATTTGGAGGATCCTTGGAGGGTCATATCTTCATACCCATGTCCGATATGCGTCGGATATGGATGTAGGACACGGATACTTCAAGAAAAATGACGAGTCGGAGCAACATAGGTGCAAACTGCTCCACACCTAAGATCAGAGTGGTGCATGAGCAAGTGTCAACCAGACCTCCATTTTCTAGACTGAATTATTGATAGTTATTTTAAAATAATTTGACGGGCATATAAAGGCTTAAATTAAATTAATATCGTGTTCCGTCAGGTTAAAAAACCTGAACACATAGGAACATCTGATGAACAAGAAGGATACTCAATTATGCCATCACTTAATCAAGTAGCTTGCCATCTAGCACAAATCTCATGTACTCTTCTTATCATCCCACGAGAATGAGCATTAAGATAGAAAATAGTGTAAAACTATGTTACTCGAACTCGGGTGTGAGTGTCGGATACGGGTATGTATCTGACACGAGTATGTTCAGTTTTTCTATGTTTTTCCATGTATTTGGAGGGTCATATCCCCATATCCATATCCAAATATGGGTCGGACATAGGTACTTCAAGAAAAATGAAGAGTCGGAACAACATAGGTGTAAAAAACCTGAACATAGGAACATCTGATGATCATTATGCCATCACTTAATCTAGTAGCTGACCATCTAGCACAAATCTCATGGACTCTTCTTATCATCCTAGGAGAATGAGCATTAACATAGAAAATAGAGTATAGCAAGAAAAAGGCATACTTCCAAAGCCCCAAAATATTGTACTCCATCAAAGTAATTATGTAACTTTCCAACCATAGCTTCTAATAATCCATACTTTGAAACAATCCTTCTTTCATATAAACTTTCCTTGAATATGAAGAAATTTAATTCAAGCTTATGACCTATATATTGTTCTCGAACAATATTGTGACAATTCCAACTTTGGGCATTAATAACGAAAATAAAGGGCAATTAAACAGAAAGCGTAAACAGTTCACAAAAAATTCTTAAATCTTCCTTGAAACAATTTTTATTCTACATAAACTCTCTTTGATTGAAGAAACTCAACTCAAGCTCACATTCTATATTACTTCAGCACAAATTGTGATAAAGCCAATCACACATCTGCAGAACTTTAATGCCAAATTGGTAGGGACAACTATGTTAAACCATTTCTTTCATTTCATCCAATTTAAGGTCATATACAGACTTTGAGAACCAGGCATACTCAAGTAAGCCCTCTTCAGGTCAATTTGGAAATGGATTAAAAACTATGTTACTTGGACTCGGATGTGAGTATCGGATACGGGTATATTTAATTTTTTCCAAAATTTTCATGTATTTGGAGGGTCCTCGGAGGATCATATCTAGACCCATGTCCGGATATGTGTCGGACACGGGTGTCGGATACGGATACTTCTAAGAAAAATGAAGAGTCGGAGCAACATAGATTAAAAATCCTTGCCCCTACCATAATGTGCACAGTGAACACATGAAGTCAAGGTTAATGAATTTTTCTTGGATTGATAAAAAAAAATGATAGATCTTTTTAAATTTATGACTTAGGTACAAATGTACGACTACTTCAGGGTTGAGAAAACTTAAGCCTAACCAACTTGTTCATATCTCAGGAAGCTTCAAATTAAATCAACTTTTGATGGTCCAATAAGATAGCTGCTAAACTGTTTATACTTTTTGACGGGGAGGGGTAACAAGGAAGAAAATACTCTTAGGACTATAAAATTTTCCATTTTGCAACATCCAAATTGATATAAATTAGAAGAAGCAGAAAAAAAATGAGCTATGAATCTTTACCTTGTAGTGGGCAATTACCAGCTAACTTATCTAATGAGAGTCAATCATGCAAAAACTTAAGAATTAATTACAAGCAAAACAAAACAAAATAAAAAATTCTTCAGCCACTTCCACTCATTCACATATGTGTATATGCACACCGAGTCACGAATAAACCATTGGATTGCTCAAATATGTTGAAGCTGCAGATAAAATAATAGATGACACATGCAACATCGCTCAAGAATTGAAAGCAGAGTGGGAGTAAGGGGAAAGACTTACTCGGGAATACAATTGCTCATCAAACATGGTAGCAGCACAGGGGCCAGAAGTGGAAGCCCAACTACCTTGGGTAGTGTCATATTCAGCTCTAGGAACTTCTAGAACTCCATTAACATGATAATCTGCAGGAGTTTCCTGAAAGTTCATCTCCGCCACCGGTGGGAATTTGGGATCATTCAGTATATTAAGATTGTATGAGAAGCAGGGGCATTGTCCGCCTAGTTGCAGCTGCAATGATGCATTTCCACTCAAATCGTTAAGGATGCCATTTTCTTGTCCAGAACTAGATAGTTCACAACTTTTAGCAGTGCCAAAATAACCCGAATAACTTCCAAAGGAGGAACTTGCAGAACACTCCATATCCCTGGGAATTACAAATCAACATCATAATACATTGTGGAAGGCCTTTTTCATCAATTTATATGTGTAACAAAAAGAAATAAATATTAACTATTACTAATTTACTGAGCATTTTATGTGCTCTATTATATACTAACATATGCATGTTATGTTTTACAAAAAAAAAAAAAAATTGAAACAAATCTTCCATCCAAAATTAGGGATTTATTTTTTTGTTTCATTTTCTTAGAAAAACAACATTATTACAATAATACAGATCAGTGAAATTTTAATAGAATTAAGATTTCTAGAAAGTCCACTCACCTGTGGGGAATCAAATTTGGGTCCTCTGATAAGGCCATGCGTCTACTGTCATT
This sequence comes from Fremontodendron californicum, assembly GCA_030761205.1. Classification (NCBI taxonomy): domain Eukaryota; kingdom Viridiplantae; phylum Streptophyta; class Magnoliopsida; order Malvales; family Malvaceae; genus Fremontodendron; species Fremontodendron californicum. The sequence continues at coordinate 28,385,777 of JAULJL010000013.1, forward strand.
ATTAGCAATCCATGCAAGAGGTTGGAGCTGTTGCTCAATGCCCATTCTAAAGGGTACATGCATTTCATTTTGAAACTGCAAGATAAGGCTAGTTAAGATATTATTTTCTCGTGACTTTAAAGAGTAAACTGAGCAGGGAAATATTCCAAGCCCATCGCACATTCTTACCTGACTTGTGCATTCTAATGATAGAAGCTGCTGCTTTCCTAAATTTTCCTGCCAAAAGAAGGTAGATAAGGAAGACTCTTCAAGTGTGAAACATATTTAGCACTCATTATTTGAGCTTTTAGAGAGAAGATGAAAAGTTCATGTAGTTTTCAATCTGCACAGTGCTTTGAAATTTCATCATTCCAATTCTAGCAGCAAATTGCTATTCTTTTCTTTTTCTTTGGCTTGGTTAAGTAAGCAAACTTCAGCACATGCCCCTGGCAGGGCACTTTATCACTTGTTATAAAAGATCTAACTACTTAGGGAAATGATAAGCATACCTTATAGCCCCGAATTTGATTTAGATATTCCTTGAGTGAATCTTCCATTTGCCCCAAATGTTCTACATTGTTGATCTTGTCTATGTTAGTCCAACAGCTGAGTAGCAAATATTAATATTAGTACAAGTTAAGACCAAAGATAGCATATTAAAGGATATTAATAATAAAGAGAGAAAACTAAAACTCTACATTCAAAAACTTCACCTCAGTCTCCTGTGAATTTCAGAAAGCCGAGTCTGCAATAACCTTGTGTGGTTAGTCAGGTCCTGCCCATAGCAATTATGGAGATACGAAAAGCATGTTAGAATGATGAACAGCATGGTCTAAGAATTTTAAATTATCATAATAGATTAAGGTAACAGGTCATCAAGCATACATACCTCTATTGTTTGTGTACTGGGGAAAAAGAAAGAAAAAAAAGAAGAAAAAAGTCATAACCCTCTTAGAAATATTTGGTAGAATATAATTAAATGAATAATTTTACTAGGAGGAGTCGTGCTGACAAGAAGAAGATTGTCACGTACCTTGTACCAAGAAATTCATGAATATTTACATCATGGTCCAACTTCTTGAATGTTTTTTTCAGTGCCTAGACTCTCAAGGAGAAAACAACTTATGTAACTGATAAGGGTGATGACATTTCAAACACCAAAAACATTTGATAAAAGAAGCCAAAAATAGTAACATCGCTTAAGGAGAATGGACTATAGGAAAGGACTTACTTCAAGGCTTTCCAACTTCCTGTTCCAGTAAATAAGAAATGAAAATGCGAGTCAATTCCACTTCAATAAGTATAGAATTCAACTCTTAGGTATGAAGATTAGCAATGTGGTTTTTCAACTAAGAAAATTTAACCGCACCTTTTTCCCCGTTCCTGTGGAGTGAGTTGAGCAAACTTTTCAAGGATCTCCTCAATACTGCTGAATTCACACAGCAGAATTAAAAAAGAAAAAATGAATGTTGCTATAGGTAATAGCCTTCTACATAAATCTAACCTACCAAAACTGCTTTGGAAAACATGTATTATATATGAAAACTGAATCAAAATAGTGGTGTGCAACCAAATCTTAAGCAATTTCTCAAGTTCTTCCACATCAGTACCATGTATGAATCCGCATCGCCTACTCACTCATAATATCTCACAGAGATAAACACCTTAGCATAATTTCCACCTAATCATGTATCTCTCAAAGCCAAAACTAATTTGCAGAAATTAGTTGATTTTGTGTACATGAACATTTCTTAAGAAGTAGTAGCAAATATTTAGTATTTATACACTGCCTGACTATTGTTCCAAAATGTAGCATCCAAATCCCTTCTTTCAAATTCAAGTTATCAAATGCAACCTACGAAAAAAGTAAAACCTGCCTGCCCCTTATGAATATGGCATTCCTTAGGATCAAATTTTGTAATTATCAAACATTGTTTCTGTCAGCAACCTGTGGTTCCATATTATTTTCTTCTGTGTACAATGCCTAGATATAACCACATTTATCAAGCTATCCAAAGTCTAATTCAGAGAACTTGAAAACTGTTAATGCATCAACATATATCAATACCTTAGTTGATTTTGAAAGTGTTCAACCATGTAATTAACTTTTGACAGATCTCTTTTCGAAAAAGGTAAAGAAAACCTCTGACCTATTAGTGAATTTCTAGGATGCTTCGTCTGGCCTATAACATGCATTCACATTGATATTTATTACCAAGCAGTTAATTGCAGAACTTTACCAGAAATGACATCACTTTTTCATGCAGGAAATCATTAGAATTTATCTTTTGGATAAAAATGGAGCTACCTCTACATGCACTAAACCATAGCAATTTGATGCTTAATCAATCCTCTTTAAAGCTAAGTATGAGCTGCATGCCCCTATAATTTCACCAATAAAAATGGAACTACATGCAAAAGGTAGAATTATGAATGGCCTACCTGCGCTTCCCAATGCATAAGGAAGGCTTGTTAGTTGGGGAGAACATAAGGAGGATAGTTTCTACATCACATAGGATAGATAGCTCATTAGCCTTTTTCATGATGCCATGCTTCCTTTTGGCATAGGTAGCCTGACGACCATTTGTGTTCTCTAACTTCTTTATCTTTAGCTTAACCCTTCCCATCCTACATATTCAAATACTCATAATTTAGTGTTGAAGGGCTCCCAATATACTAGTAAATACTAATTAAGATACTTTTCACATTTCTCATCAATCCCATGTAAAACTGAAACTAGTAGAATTCACAAAATAACTCCTTATGATAGGAAGAAAATCATTCACCATAGAATATCCATAAATTAATGAAATTTATGTGACAAGCATAATAAAATCACTTTCTTTGGCACAATTCGAAATGGGGTTTATCAAAAATCTCTAGAAAACAATGTAACTTTACTAATCATATTACTATAAAAGATGAAAGAAACATGATCAAACTAAATGAACCCAGAAAAAAAAAAAAAAAAAAAAACCACTTTAAGATTCATGTAAATATCAAGTCTTTTTCCTTTTTTTTTTTTTTTTTTTCTTTCTGGGTTCATTTGCAAGAATCAAAGCCACGGGGAAATAGAGAAGAAATTAGAATAAACACAAGAAACAAGGCATACCCAAATGAGCAAAATCAAACGACGAGTTGAAAGTGCATGATCCAAACGTCTTAAAGGAGGGGGGAAGGAACAGGTTGATTATTCAGCCAAAGAAGAGAGAACCAAAGGGCACAAAAAGATAAGAGATAAAAACGAGAGAGATAGAAGGGTAGAAAGTGGGGCGTGAAATGATGAGCATAGAAATAGGATTGCATTTACACGACCGGGTGAGCGGCAAAAGCGGTCGTGGGAAACGAGCTTCAGAATAGGAGATCGTCAGACAACCAACCAACTCTCCTTTGCGACAGACAACTATCAAAATCAAAGACCAAACCTTAACGTTCAGCTTCTCATTTGTTTTGGACAAAACTACTTGTCTTGTCCTTGTTCTTGTTCTTGTTCATCTTTTTGCATGTCTGAAGTATGGTTTAATCTATCATTTAGAAGGGAAATGCTATTTGATAAATTTTATTACTACTACTTTTGTATTCAGCTAGGTTATTATTAGCAATGATATTAGAAAAAAAATTTACTTTTATGTGTACAATTATTAGTACAAATTTTAGAATTTGATTTATCTTTTTAGTGATTATATTCAATTTAGATTGGAGACATATAGCGATTAAAAATGTTACAAAATAAATTGTGGATTGTTATCTAATACATTGATAATAAATTTTTTAAATTTTTATACGTGATTTAAAAGATTGGCTACGTCAAAAAAAAAATTGACATATGGTTATTTAAAAATATTTTTAAAAAATAATTAATTATTTAATTATCAAATAAATAAATGACAACGCACTTATCAAATCAAAAAATTCATCATCAATATTATTAAACAATAATTTTTTATTAAAATCTAAATAATAATTATTGGATGTATAATTTGATGAATTTGGTTCGAATCTAAAAAAATTTATTTAATATGTTCAAATTCGAATTCAATTTAATAAGAATTTGAAATTTTATCTTCAAAACGTAATTCGATATTTAAATCAATAAATTTAAAAATAAAAATAAAAAATTGATGGAAAACTAAAGTTTTATGAAGTTGTTAAAAAGTTGGGAGTTTATCAGATGTCTATCATACGGGAAGTTGGGTTGCTTCACCGGCCTTAGTCTCTTTCGGCCTAACATTTATGTACAAAACTTCGTATAATTAAATTTGTTGTCGTGATATATTGTCTTTAAAAGTGTGTAATGGACACCACTCTAGTGATATGGGCTTCTGAACTTTGACCATAACGAAATCTATTGGTTAGTTAGATGGCCATTTGCATAGTTTATGTAAAGCATATAAAAGCATGTACGATATGATGGAACCAGCAGAATAGTCGGCATCTGCTCTTATGGTTGGTTCTCCCATTCTTATTTGTCCATATGAACAAAAGCTCTACATATAAAATTTGTTGATTTTTGACTCTCGGTACCAATTGTAGTTTTGTGCTACAGTACCGATTTGCTACATTAACTATGTCTCGGGATTCTACAGTAACTTCCGAAAAACAACTCTTTTATTAATATGAGAAAAGACTAAATACAAGTGGTGTGAACACCAACTAACAATAGAGACAACCTCACACAAACTCTTTCTCACTTTACTATTCACTCACATATACAATACCTTACACTCTAATATTTCTCACATCCTTATCTTCCTAATCACTCACGTCTTTTTCTTTCTTTTTCTCTCTACTTCACCTCCACACCAAACCCCACACACTCACATTTTTATTCTATTTTTCTCTACCTATAACATCTTTCTTTTTCTTTTCTTATTTTCTCTCCACCACACCTTTTACACAACACACACAATCTCTATTTATAAGCTTTGTTAGGTCGGTTACTAAACCAACTTTCAACATTCTAGTATGTCGGTTATCAAAAGAAGAAGAGTGAAGAGATATCTGGAATGAGAAAGGCCTAGAGAGAAGACTAAGGAAAAATTCAACAAAGACGGCTTAAAGAGAATTCTAGACAAAGTTAGAGTAGTCGGTGTGACTTCAACAAAATTTGCCAGATACATATGCTTCAATGCATAAAAATGATGCTTTTGTTAACTAAATGATGGGTTATTTATCTGCATTTATATAGCAATTAGTAGTACATGATGATATACTGTCACGAACTGGTTACAGTTTGTGAGCCTGCCACATGACTCTCTGTTCCATACCCTTGTCGTGCTCCTGCACTCTCATCGTGTTCTTTTTGTTGTTTCTTTTGTAATTGGGCCAATCAACTGCAACATGAATTTCTCTCTCTAGTTTCTCTTCTGAAATATTTCTGCCATTGGCATCCATATATGAAATATTTCTGTCTAGTTTCTTTTCTCAGTTTCTGTGTCAGGAGAACTTTTGTATAGTGCAGCCCCTCCCCTACACAAAACCACCATCACACTTTACTGTCATGGGCAAACAGAGCACAAAAACTGAAATTATTATTGCCTCCAAAGCGGGAACTGTCGATAACAAAAACAAATATTCATACAATTTAAATCCCATTTCTTTCTTTTTACTAAGGTTGCAATGTGAATGTGGGAAATGAGAATCAATGTTCAATGAGGAGTAAACAGTCCCAGTGCATATCTTAGCCAGAATTTAAATAGCGATTGCAACGGGACGTTTTGGCTACTATTTATCAAACACTTATTATGAACCCCCTATGACATCCCAGCAGATAAGAAAATCCAAGAAACAGAACTTCCTTTTATGAAACCCCTACAACACATTTGTCAAGAACTCCACTTCCTTTGTTATATATCCATAAAAGCCCTACTTAAACATACCCCAAGCTCCGAAAGAATATTTTCAAGCCTCAAAGTTTGATCAGTGTGTAAGAGCACTTTGTTACTCTTCATATTCCTCTCCTAAATTTCCTCAACAATGGATAGCTCAAGGATTTTACTCACATATATTCATTTTGGTTCTATCAAATGGTCTCCCTAATCTGTATAAGAATGGTCTTGCTACATACAAGATTCAAAGAGTACAGCCATGTTTACCTTGGAAAGTAGATGCAACATCAATGCAGGAGTAGCTCATTAATAAATTGTTGGATCACAAATGGTTAAGGACCCTTAGCTACAGTCAGCTAATTATCATTAATAAAGTGTCACAGCACCATGTACACCGCTGCCTAGGCGTTGGAGTGCAATTTTATTAGTTTTGACCCCACATTTCCCTGCAGAGCAAAGGAGGAACATTGACCCATATCAACTGGTTTTTGTTTTGTCACAGGCTGTTACTTTGGTGCTAGGGTGATTCTGTGCACAACTTTGTCCAGTACCATCACAATTTTATCATGTCCATGCCTATATTGCGTGTCCGTATTCGTGCTTCCTAGCTTAGCGTCAACGATCATGAAAATGAGATAGTCAAGGAAAGAGGAGAGAAGTGCTGGGATTGAGATTGCAAGAGAATGAAGATGTTCTTCTTGAAACAATCAAAGGGGAACTTTAGTTAGGAATTTGAATGTTACGGTGGGTTTTGAAAGCTTGCATTTTTTTTTTTGGTAAATATGAAAAATATGTCCTCATAAATAAATTATTGTTAAATGGTATAATAAATAAAAGTTATTTAAAAAAGAGAAATGAATAATTAAAAATTATTATAAAGGATATTGTAAAGACAAAATTACCCTTAATAAAAAAATATTTAAATATATTTTTTTTAAAAATTAAAAAATAATTAAAAGTTAAAAAAAAAAGTTAAAAAATAAAAAAAAATAATTTTAGGAATATTATTTTTATTCTTTTAAATTTTTTAATTAAAAAAGTAAATAAAAAATTTTAAAATTTATTTTTGAAAATTAAAAAAAATTTCTTTTCAGAATATTTATTTTTTAATTAAAAAATTAAAAAAAAAGGAAGAAGAAAGTTTTTTTTATCAAAGATAATTTTGTCTTTACAATATCTTTTATAATAATTTTTAATTATTCATTTCTCTTTTTTAAATAACTTTTATTCATTAAACCATTTAACAATAACTTAATTATGAGGTCATGTTTTTCATATTTAGTTTTTTATTTTATTTTTTTTAACCTAAGGATTCTCAAGTCTAACATACATCCTTGTCAATATCACTGTACCAGGTTTGAAAATTATACATGGAAACAATGGAAACAACACACGAGCCTTAATAATTAAGTTATTAAGGCTACGCATGTGGACATGTACAATCACTTGTTCCTCTTTGCTCAGAAAGAGGGAGAGAGAGAAGAGAATAGAGTTTAAGTACTGTAGCAAAGAAGCTGTATAATTATTATTTTTGATATAAAAAAAGTCACATTTTAAAAATAAAAAAAAATTATAAATATCGAAATTTTAATTTTAGATTTGTTAAATATCGTTTTTTTTAAATAACGATATGAATCAACTGAATTAAATTTCGAATTATAATCTATGTAACTATTCAAAACAACTATAGAGGTACAGACAATTCCTCCATGTTAGTAAAGCTGTGTCTCTTCCTCAATCAATGAAAGAAAATCTCAAACAAAATCAGCCCACTGTCCTTTCTCTTCCCTCTCAGTCTACCATATGCAGAGTTACTTAACTTCTCAGAAAAAATGAGCATTTTGTAAATTTTATTATATATGTAATTTATCATATTTATATGTAATTTATGTCATGTTTATATGTAAAAAAAAATTACATATAAACATGACAAATATATCATGTTTATATGTAATTTGTCATGTATATATGTAATTTATTATGTATATATGTAATTTTTTCATATTTATATGTAATAAAATTTATTTTAAACTCATTATAAGGTGCTTATCCTAAAACTCTCCAATTTCTTACAGCTCTCTATATATAAATACTGTAAAAATAATCAGTGTAGTTTAGATTATTTTGTCTTCCCAGTCCTGCCCCTAAGTCGTTCTTAGCTTTTTCTTTACTGTGCCTATTGGTTTTCCATTTTTTTTTTTTTGTTGATAATTGGGTAAGGGGAGGGGTTGCTTGGGTTTGAACCCAAGACTTCATGCCACCAAGACTCTTAGCCACTCAGCCAAGAGCTTGTTGGCTGGTTTTCCACTTGCTAGTTGCTATTCATTAAATTTCACTTGAATAAAATAATTTGACATGTTATTATTATTTTTTTAAATTATTTATTTTATTAGTTTCACATATTCACGTCAGTATTTAAATGATTTTTCATTAACACGGTTATCAATTTTACTTTTTTACATCAATTTCAAACGTATAAGAATTAAATTACTCACTTTTATAATATAAGAATTAAAATACACTTTTAACTATAATAAAAGGACTTTGTAAATACTTTAACTGTCTTGGTGGGCTATGTTACCTTAATTTTTTTTTTTTTAAGTTTTCATGTTTAACATCAGTATCTAACATATATTTAAATATAAATATAATATATAATTTTTCAAAATTATAAAAAAATAAATTTTAAAAATTAAATAAATTTATATCAAATATATATTCGTATCCGATATTTATCATCAAATCCGCAATATGAGTTTTTCTCGTTTTCTGTCAAAAGATTTTCTTTCCTCTCTCCCTCCTCCTTTCCTACCATCCATTTGTTATGACCTGTTAATTAACATCCTGCAAATCATAAAAAAGAGTCGGGAAAACAAACCTATATTTACTATATGTAGTATTAATTTTGACAAATTTAATGACTCAATGAGGTCATAATATATATCCTTTTAAAGCTCTCTTTGGTTTCTGATCCCCTTCCCTTCTGTTTCAAAATGGTTACAGACCGTTAAGGCTTAGGACAGTCTACTTAGACCTGCTCATGGCCGGACCGGACCGTAGTCTGAATTTTTTTTTAATTTTTTATTCAAGTCCGATCTTGGGCTGAGTTAGTCCGTCAGTTAATATTTACTGTTTATATATATTAAAAAATTAATTTTTATTTATTTTTATAATTAAATTTAAAAAATAATTTTTTTATTATGTGAACAGTAATTCAAATTGGATCAATTCAAATCACTAAAATATTTATTTAAATTTAATTCAATACAAATCGAACTTATCGTCCGATCCTTGAACAGGACTCACTCTGACCCTCCTCAGCACTTTATTATCATTTTTCAGTCTGTGAAACCCATTTCCCCACCATCCCTATGCCTGCTGACTTCAGCTTCTTAGCTACTTTATCAGTTTATTGGTATTTGGTTGAGTTATTTAATTACTTGTACTACTATGGTATCAAATTATTACTACAGTATTTCACTATATTTGATAACTGTTTATATGTAGGCTTCATTTTAGGTTCTGCTGTCCCATGTAGTTGAATCCAGCTCAAACTTAAATGCAATTAACCAAAAAAATAATATTTAAAATATGATATAAAATACGTCATGACATAAAAATAAATATAATACAAATATATTAATGTGTCAAAATTTATATAAAATAAATTATTAATGCGTTAAAATTTATATAAATATATAATATTTTAAACACGATTATAACACGTAAAAATAACATGAAACGACACTAGTACACGAATTATCAACATACATACACATATGCACAACTTTTTTTTCTTGTAAAATGCTACTATCAGTATTTATTGTAATTAAATCCTATACATACATACATACGCTTGCTTATCTTACATTTAGTCGTTGGTTTATTGGACTTTATATGTTAATTTGAAGTGAATTGGCTTGAAAGTTGAAAACACTTATCAAGTGAATTGTAAGTAACCTACTAGATGAACATGTGAAAATCATTGGAATCAAAGTGAGCTAATAATATTATGCTGATGATATGTTTTACTGTCAATTCATGGCAACATTAATCATGGAAGAAGAAACCAAAGCATGTAAAATTTGATCAGAGGTTGTAGCTAATTAACGAAGATATGAAACCAATATTGCTTTTATTATTCCTCATCTTATTTGGTATAGTTTTCCTTTGTTTTGTTTTCACTTTCTACCTCTTGTAACTAAGGTACAATTCATGTTCTGATCCCTTGTGCGGTAAGAGAAGCATTTATGTGGTTCGCTCATCTCCTAGACGAATAGAAATTCTCTATCCATTTTTTTGTTTTTATTCGTGTTTTCACTCTCATAATGAATCGAGCATTCGTTTTTTTTTTCTCGTTTGTTTTTAATTTTTTAAGGAGGTTTACGAAATACAAATACGATCGATTGATATTTTACCGGTGATCAAATAAACAAATTCCAAGACATTATCTTCTTTGTTTGCATTGTTTTTGTATTCATATTTTTTTCAAGCAAAATTGAAATTTTTATTGGATTAAGAATCGGATCAAACATTAAAAACGAATAGATAAAAAAAAAATAGATGCACAACTCGTTAAAAAAATAGAGACACGAATAAAAACAAAAAAATGAGTAAAAAAATTTGGATTCATCCTAAACTAAATCTGTAACTCAGCTCTTGCTTGGTCTTGGAAATTGGTCTCCAAGACCATCTTTTGACTTATATAGTCCCTTGTCATGAATCCTGGTTATATTGAACATTCTAGTACAAGTTATAAGACAAAATTCACAATATTATTATAATTAATAGCTAGTATTAATTAGCCAAAAAATACATTATTCTTTCCTTAATTAATACTAGTAATTTCTCTTTAGATACAAGGTGGGAGTTAATAAAGGTCCATTTAAGCACTCCAGCAAAGTAAAAATCTCTTCGCGTTGTGCATTTCAAATGGAGCTTAATCATGTTTTCTGTAGATAAAAAACATAAAATTTTGGGTTTTCCTCTCTTTTTTTTTTTTTTTTTCAATTGGTCAATTTAATTGAGACACCATCATTGATCAGCACTTTCTACAATCTGACTTTAATCTTATAAAATCGATTTATTAAAGTATACAGAGTTCACGTTTATAAAATAGATTTTCCTTTGCAAAATCTATTTAATTAGGGTTTTTACTTTCTCAGCCTTGCAAATAAGTTCTTGCATAAAACCACCCAAAGTTAATCCATTAGTGAAGTAAGTCACATCTCTCACATTCACATAGTATTGGCAAAGAATCCTAAGGTGCTGTGATCAGACAAAGTTAACCGACTTCCATGCTTGATATCCAACAAATATACAAGGAAGGGAAAACCCAAGAATATATGATGTCTACTGTTGTATACCTTGTTTCTCCCCGCTTCTTTTTTTTTTTTTTTTTTTCTCTCTAAATTAATTAACTTTATGCTTTGGCTTTGCAAATTGCAATCTAATTTCTGCTGGTTGGATTTTGTCTTGTTCCTTGGGGCTATGGTGTACCCTTTGAGGAACAATACACCATCTTGCATTGTTTTTCATATGGTTCCAAGGGAACAGCCCCCAATCAGAATCTTTTGGATCAGCCTTACTATTTATATGGTGAGTCATCCATATCACCAATGTGACTGACTCATAGTTGTAAAATGCGACCGTTATTACGTAACGATCGTGGCGTAACGTAAATGAAGAGTTTCGTATTATGTTTTACTCGTTATTTAATGTTCGCGATATTATCAAATTTATTGAAACACTACTAAATTTACGTTTACGACAACCGCGACGTATTACGTAATGTTTGCAACACCTGCAATCGCATCCGCGACGAAATTCGTAACTGCGATTTAAAACTATAGACTGACCTCCTTTCTTTTCATGCATTGTGGGTGGCTTCCCCCAAGCAGAAAAATATTGCTTAGCCAAGCTACTTCCCCATCTTACATTACGTGGGCCATTCCAAAAGCATGTTTCTTCAATTCATGTTCGGTGTTAACCAACTGAAGCACATGTGGTTGGGTTGTTGTGGGAGCCCATCCCCATCCCCACAAGAAACCTACTCTTTAGTCTTTACTAAGACCACTGAGTCTCCCCACACACATTGCCCCTAACTACTTTATCCCACAGTTTTGCTTCTTGGTTTGGTAATTCAACAACATATTCATCAAAAGTTTCACATCATGTGACAATAACCATTTAGAAATTCCAGCTTTTCCGCAAATAATAAGTCCACGATCGTGTGACCTGTTGATAAAATATTCGATTTTTTAATTCTAACAATCAAGTTAATCTTTAACAAACTTAAGTGAATGGCCGGCTAATTAAAAAGTAAACAACCCTAGGAAGATTTTCATTAAGGTGTAGACACCTTTAGTAAGGATTCAGTACTCATCTCATGCATCAAGAGCCTTGTTTTTCGCTTCCATCCCAAAATAAGTTTCCAATTCTTCTACTTATTACTCATCGATCTTTGACTGTGCATTATTAGGTACCTAAGAATATCGTAGTAAATGAATTTGCAAAAGTATTAGTAAAGTACTCACATATATCAGTTATCCTGAAAGAATTAAAAGAGTAGATTTTCAATTTGACTAAAGATTGTAAGTTCGAGTCATAATATTGAACTTTTAAGATCATGATTGGATCTGTTCATAGGTTAACAATAGGATTTTAGTATGTAATTCGGATTAGTCCGGATTATTTTTAATCAATAAAATATTTTTTATTTAAATTTAATTATAAACAAATATAAATAATTTTTTAAATATTTTAATATATTTCAAACAATAAAATAATTTTTGGGCTCGACGAGTCAGATCCAAACAAGGTGAAGGCAAGTAAAATTTTTTACTATTTGGATTTGGTGCGACTCAGCCTGACTTATAGGGGTTTAAGTACCTACATAGTCCATGTACTATAATAAAAAGAGTAATTTAGTCTCTATACTGTAAAAGTGAGTAATTTAGTCATTGTACAATTGAAATAGGTGCAAATAAGTAAAATTGATAATGATGTTAATGAAAAACCGTTAAAATGCTGACGTGGACTCGTAAAATCTAACAGATTTAGATATTTCCAAGTCATATTTTATTCCAAGTTATTAATTCTGTTAAATTTTACGAGTCCACGTCAGCATTTTAACGATTTTTCATTAACATCGTCATCAATTTTACTTATTTACACCTATTTCAATTGTACAGAGACTAAATTACTCGCTTTTACAATACATTGACTAAATTACTCTTTTCACTATAATACAGGAACTATGTGGATACTTAAACCGACTTATGGGCGCTTCTTATCGTAATAGTACGCTTCTCTTTTCCATTTATATACTCAACTTCCTTTCTCCAAAGATATATAATTAAATTTAAATAAAAATATTTTTATTTATTAAACAATAATCTAAACCGGATCTATTCGAATTTAAAAATGTATTTTAAATCCAATCTTATTCAAATTAGATAGATAATCCGATCTTTGGTAAGTCTACTAATAATATCTCCCTTCCCCACCAAAATCCAAATAGGAGGATAAAAAAATTAATTTTAATTTTAATTTTAATTTTAATTATTATTATTATTATTATTATCAAACGCGTGTGACATCACGATTCCAAGACAAAAGAACTAGGGCAAACCAAAGCATCCTATGTATAATGTTTGTGAGTTGTGAATTTGCCACTTCAAACCTCTTCTTCTGCCTTAGAGATCCATGCATGGTTCCTCCACACGTGCAAAAGAAAGGGAGCGCACGTGCAAATATGCAGAAGAAGAAAACAAGAACGCTCAGTGCTTAGCTAGCTTTGATTTTGGGCAAAGATATATCCCAGAAATTCTGATGATCAGCTGATAGCCTGATATATGCATGATGATGATGATGCTATCAATATATTCTCCAAAATATACTGCAAAATTTTATACCTGCCACTGTTATTACTACAATATCTATACGATGGTGTCTGAAAAGTTGGAGACTGAATGAGTGAAATGAAACTTTGTCCTTTTGTTTTACCTCAAAAATATAACAACAATGTCTATTTTTTTTTTTTGCAATTTTGTAATAAGGGGCTCCTTTATTGCTTTCTTCCTCTAAGACCCAAATAATCTTTGTCCTGTTTCGCATGTCACAACTCACAACTAACTACCCTTTTTCATTATCAGTTCATTGAAACACTTTTATGAAGTGGGTCGGATCGGATTCGAATAAATTTGTATTTATTTAAGTTTAGTTTGATTTTAATTGAGTTTGAAAATTCAATTGTTTAACTATTTAAAATATTAAAAAAATATTTTTATATTTATATTTAAATTTAAATATAAATATTTTATTATGTAAATAATAATTCGAATCGAGATCAAATCAATCCGGATTACTAAAAATCTATCTTAAGTTTCATTCGTGAATAAATCTACTCATCTCTCTTACTATTGAAGAAAGAAATTACTTTTTATAAGCAAATCTAATTATGTTTCTAACTTTTTAGAAGGTACTACATATATATATATATATATTTAAATATATAAATTTTACACTAACTTAAAAAAATACATCATATAATTTTAAAACTTTAAAATATTCTTTAATTTTTATTATGTATTTTTTAAAAATATTTTTTAAAAAAATGTATGAATAATTTTTTTTATATATCGGACTTGACAACCTTTCAAATCTTTGAACCGGTCAAACCTGATCGTATAATATATAGTATTCGTTTTGATTTTTGAATGATGATAATTAATTTGATGATAAATATATTCATTTACCAAAAAAAACAGTTTGTTGGTATTCAGATTGATAGTATAATATATAGTATATTTTTGAATGATGTTGATTAGTTTGATAAATATGACAAAATTAAAATGAAACTGTCTTGCCAGTTCCAATCCAATTTCATGACGACATCAATACAACCCTATAATCTTATGGTTATGGGCATATTCACGTGCAAAGAAGTTGAAAGAAAAACCCACCATCAATGAGCAGTGCAGTGGCAGTGAGTCTCCATGGGAGGGGCAGGGAGAATTAGGGGTGTTCAAATAGTTAATCTGATTAATAATTAAATTGAATTATAATTAATTGAATTAATTGATTTTTTTTTTAACCGTTAACCAAATTAAATAGTGTAAATGATGAATTAACCGAGCCGAAATTATTTCGGTTAATTCGATCGATTTTCGATTAACTGAAATAAATAATCAATTTATTTTTAATACATGATTTTATATCTAATTAAAATACTAAAACAAACTAATTGTACTCCATCCATAATAATATATATATATCTAACCAACCAAAATCCAAAAGCAAATCATAATAAAACTATAATAAAATTCAAATATCAAACATACTAAAACAACTAAGAAAGCATAAAAATATTAGGTTTAGTGTATTTCGGTTAATATGGTCAATTCGGTTAATTTTGCTTAACGGAATAGAATTAACCGAAAATTTTCAAAATCCTTAACCGAACCGAAATTTGTTTGGTTAATCGATTAACCGAATCGAATTAAATTTCGGTCAGTTAATTCGATTAAAACCGAATAGTGAACACCCCTAGGGAAAACACATAGTCAAAGGTTGCATTCGAACGGTTCGATTTTAAAATTTTAAAAATCGAATAAATCGATTAAATTTAAAAAATTGATTAAACCGACCGAATTTTATAAAAAAAATTGAAGTAATCAAACTAAAATTAATCAAATCGATTCAGTTGATTATGTCAGTTTAGATTTTGTTTTGATCTTATGAAATTAGATAATATAGTAATAGTTTGATAAGATAATTGGATTGATTATAGTTAATATAAATAAAAATATATAATTTATTTATTTTTTAATTAAGTGTTTGTTTGTTTGTTCGGCCGACTTGTTTTGAAAAATAAAAAATCACAAACCGACCAAATAAACTTATTTAAACCGATTTTTCTAATCAAATTTTATCAAAATTAATTAAATCAAATTAAATAAACCGATTAAAATTAATTTTAATTGATTTAATCGATTCATCCGACTAATACTCACCGGGACACCAACACAACAATACAACACGCCCCCCTGGTTATGAGAGTTAACAACAAATAACTGAGCTAAGAAGTAAACTGCGTGGAGGGGTTTAACTCTAACTTCTCTTCAGTGAGAGAGACCCTATCTTTTACGTCTATTTTTAGGGTTTGACCGTTTTATTTTTGGGTAAATTTAAAAAATTATTATCAATAATACAATAATTATTAAATAAATAATAAATAAAATTTATTTAAAAGAATAAAAAATAAAAAATTATTAAAAAAATTATAAAAAAAAATTACTCTTGATAAAAAAAAAATTCTCTTTCTTTTTTTTTTTTTTTTTTTAAATTTTTTAATTTACTTTTTAATTAAAAAATAAAATCTTCCAAACATAAATTTTTTTAATTTTAAAAAATAAATTTTTTATTTACTTTTTTAATTAAAAAAATTTTAAAAATAAAAATAATATTTCTAAAATTAATTTTTTTTATTTTTTTTTTTAAATTTAAAAAAATCAATATTTAAATATTTTATTTTTTAAATTTATTTTTAATTAAAATTTTTAAAAATAATAATATTTTCTTAATAGAGGAAGAAAAAAATAAGTTTTTTTATTAAAAATAATTTTATTTTTATAATATTTTTTATAATAATTTTTAATTATTTATTTTTTAAAATAATTTTTATCTATTAAATTATTTAATAATTATTTAACTATTGAGGATATATTTTTCATATTTACTTTTTATTTTTTCCCAAATAAAGTCAGTTTTTGACCAAAAACTCTGTCCAATTCTTCTCATCAGCATAGTACATTCCTGTTACCCTGTCAAGTTATCACATTAAATGTAACGTCTGTCATTAGGTTTCCAGTTAGTGAAAACTGAGAAAATATATATATATATATTTGGGGGACCACTCCAAGATTAATCAGTCTTTTTACATTTTTTCTGGGTAAAAGTTAAGGACATTCCTTACATGGAAATATGTTCATGCTTTTGACTGGTTTATTTGAGGTTTTGTCTTTGAATGTGCCCAAGATTTTACTATTTGAGAGAAAGTTACTTCATTCACGGATGATCTGACTAATCATCATCTTTGATTTGACGTAATCAGAAACTATAAAATAAAAAAAAAAGGTTGTTTCCCATTTATAGGTTCCAGAAAGTCACCCTTTGAAATAAATGGTAAAAAAACTAAGAAAATGAGAGCTGGACATTCTGGAATTTTGTGGTAAAAAGTGTTAAAAGCGGTATTATTATGCATGTCTAGGTGATGGACCAGATATATTTTTGGGTATAAAATTGTTATTTAAGTTCTAATAATGAATCTTCATATATAGTACCATATTAAATTACTGATTAATTATGATGGCAAAAGGATTGAGGAAAAAGTATGAATACCCTTTTTTTTTTTTATATATTTGTATCCAAACAATTAGTAGAATCATTGTTTCTAATAATGATATCAGAAATAAGCCTAGATGAAATAAACAAGACGACCAGGTGGGGGAGTTAGGGATTATCATTAAGATACGTTAAGGGCAATGGCCTTTTTGTACTGTTATAATTAGTTGGGAAAGGAAGGGACATGTTAAATCCAGTAAATTCTTGGTTGGGGGTCAACTTCAGGTGGTTAACTGAAACCCAGGTTAAACCCAAAGTTAAAAAAAAAAAAAAAAAAGGCCAAAGAACCATGTATAGGGGCCTGTTGTTTCAAGCTCTCAATTTTCTGCCTTGAAAAGAAAGGTGTCTAGACCTGCACAACCCCAAGCTTACACACATCACACTATGAAGTCTTTCTTGTCAATATAGAGAAGGACAGCCTAAGACCCATCAGAGAGGAAAAGAGAGAGAAAAGAAGGGAAAATAAGAGGGAAAACCAAGAGCAGACATTGTTTTTCACATAATTTTTGAAATTTAATTATTTTTTTTATCGTAAATATAATTTTAAATAAATAAAAAAATTATTTTTTTTTATCGAAATTATAATTTGAAAAATTTAACTCAAAAAATCAAAAATTATAGTTTTTGAATTTTAAAAATTAATTTTTTGAATAAAATTATTTTATTATTCTTATATTTTATTATTTTTATTATTTTAAACATATTTTTTTTTTTTTACGTTTCAATTTTTTACAACATCTTTTTACAATAATACTAAACATTTAAAAAATTTTAAATTACACTTTTTCAACACTATTTTTAAATACGATTTTTTTTTTACAGCAATGTTAAATTAATCCTTGCACAATACACACGTGTGAATGTAATAGGAAACTGGTTAAATTAAGGGAGTCAGGGTCAGTCAGGGTGGTTAACTACTTCAAGCACTGGTTTTAGTCTCTTTCTTTGTATGAACTAGGAAGTCAAGTAAAGAAAAGGGGAACCCAGCCGTGTTGGTTTCTCTTACATAACCTACAGCTGTTTTTGCTGTTTCAAGTTTTTATTCTTATCCCAGCCACTGCATAACTTCACTCTTCCAGTCTTTCACTCACTGTTTGTCAAACTTGCTTCTCGTTTTTTAGTCCTACGCATCCCTCCCTTTTTTAGTTTCCTTATTATTTTAAAATTATGTGCACATGAAGATGGACTTTGTAACAGTTGTATAACAGCATTTGTCAGAAGAGGAAATAAAGGCATGGCTAATAAATGTGTAATGTATATCAGTCTATGCACCAGACAACATGAATAGACTCATCTGTCACTCTTCTTCTCCTGGTTCTTCAATGGGGATGGTTTACCCAGACATGGGTTCTCTTTCTCTTGGTCCCAACTATGGTATTGTAGGCTCAAGTGCTTCTTCCTCACAGGATAGCTATGCTTGCAAGGGCTCCTCAGAGATGGAAAATGAAAGAGCTTCTTGGGGTTTTCATTTGATGGGAAACTGCAAAACAAGGAGCTTTGAGGAAAACCACAGCTTTGATCTTGTGGAGGGTAAGGGCTCTGATTGCAGTGATGGGTTTGGAGATAATAATAGGACCATTAATCTCAATGACAACTTAAATGAAGAGAACCCCAATGAGAATGCAGTAATTAGTGGCAATGAAACAGATAGTGGGCAGTCAAAGCTTTGTGCCAGAGGCCATTGGAGACCTGCAGAAGATAATAAGCTCAAGGAACTTGTAGCTCTTTATGGCCCTCAGAACTGGAACCTTATAGCAGAGAAGTTAGAAGGAAGATCAGGTAAGATAGTGGCCAGAATGAGTGGCAAAAGCAGTATTATATTATATTCCTTATTTTCATTAAAACCTTTTCCCACTATCCATTTTATTGTTCCATCTCTTTTTTCGCGTGGCATCTTTTGTAGTAAGGTTTCAATCATTCTGATTCTTGTCTCTTTGGGTTTGAAGGTAAAAGCTGCCGGCTAAGATGGTTTAATCAGTTGGACCCTAGGATCAATAGAAGAGCATTTACTGAAGAAGAAGAAGAGAGGCTAATGCAAGCTCATAGATTTTACGGTAACAAGTGGGCAATGATAGCGAGGCTTTTCCCTGGAAGAACTGATAATGCAGTCAAGAACCATTGGCATGTAATTATGGCTAGGAAGTATAGAGAACAATCGACTGCTTATAGGAGACGAAAGCTGAGTCAATCTGTTTATAGAAGGATGGAAGAAACTCCAAACTGTCTCAGTATCCCAAATAGAAGACTTGGCATTATCTCCCAATATCATCAGTTTGGAACCTTCAATTATGGTGATGGTGGGGTTAATGGTGGTTCAAATGTTTCACCCCACATGAACAGTGGGAGAGAAGCGATCTCAAGCAGCGAGGTCACTCATCACAATGGGTTTTTTTGTGCACAACAACAGGCACCTCTTGATTTCTTCCCTGGTATGTGTCTCCTTTACCTCTCCAAGCTTTCTTTTATGTTTTATGCAGTTTCGGGTATTTGGGTTTTTTCTGCTGTTTCTCATTGGTTTCCTTTTTGGAAACATATCTCAAGTTTCTTGCTACAACTCTTTTGTGATTCGCTTTCTTTTCTTTTACAGCTGAAGCCAAATTTGATGATTTTTGTGTTCATTTATTCTTTTGCTTTATAGACATTGACTGGTGTAACCGTTTTCCTTTTCATTTTTGCTGCTTTAAATCCAATCTTCTCCTACCTTTTCTCTTTTTATATGTTTTTATATACACATTCACGTTTTGTCTTTGTTAAATTTGCTAGTTTCTCTACTTGTTTGTAACTGGTCGATCGTGTTTAACACTCGTATAAAAACAGGTGTTTTGAGCAATGACATGATGAGCATGTTCAGCCAGACCAGATCTTGGGATAAGCCCATTGATGAACCCCAAATCTCTGGTTTTGATCCCCAGGGCCAGCAGCAGCACCCTTCTTCATACTACATGATGGCAATGCAACAGTCAGAGTTTCTCAGCTCCCAAAGTCTCACAGATTCAACAACACAAGTTTCAGCCAGTGAATTCATTGACTTTCTTGGGGTAGGAGCCACATGAAGTTACAAATAACCCCAAAAAAAAAAATAGAAAAGAGAAAGGGTCTGAAAAAGGTTTCTGGTTTCCACCTTAATGTGGAAATGCTCCAAGATAAAACTGAGAGGCCATTAGAGGTAAAATAGAAAGGATTTGTTTTCTCAGATGGCTGACAGTAGATAAATAATCTCTCTGCATCAGTCTGTCCGCAAGTCATATCCCCCAGCATCTTTTTTCTTGTTACTCTCCCCTTTTTGATCTCCTTAGTCGGGCGACTTTTTCCAAAAGTTTGAAACAAAATAAGTATAAATTATAATTATTGTCAAAAATAAGCATGCCGCCATTTCTATCGTTTTTCCCCAGTGCTATGAGCAGGAGCCAAAAGTGAGTGTTTAAATGGACATTCCAAACCAGATTTTCGTATTATATTCTTTATTTTTAGTAAATAATTAATATCTACACTAACAAATATAAAGGCAATAAGTTAAGAGTCTGAATGGAATTATGGAAGTGAAAAGCAATGAGGAAAAGACACAGATATCAGACAGATTAAAGATAAGGACACATTAATCAAACAGATAGGTATCATCCAAATAATAAGTCAAAAGTTTTGCATTTACAGGGTACATTTTAAGACTAGAATAGTATGAATTTACAAAAATCAATTTAAGGTTTGCTTGATTTTGTTTGTGGATAGAGAATCATATAAGGGGCATGAATATATATATATATATATATATATATATGACGGTGTAAAGAAAAACATATAAATTAGAAGTTTAGTTAAATTGATTTATGTAATCATATTTAAGAGATACTATTCCGTAGATATGAAATTCAAATTTCAAACATATTTAACTTTTTTTTTATTTATTCGAGGCAAAAATAAAATAAAACAAAACAAGAAACTGGAAACAAAGACATCATCCTTTTCTCATGGGACTGCAAAATTCAGGCACAAATTATGCCAACAGAATAACTTCTCCATTGCATTCAAGAAGGAAACTGTTGAACATAGCTTCCTTTTCATCCTCAGCAGGATCTTTCTCAGGATTCATGCCATCCACATGGGAATATGTATAATCTGTTTTGGAAACCGTCTTTAATTTAATTATAACTAGTTTTTGGCCGTGCGATGCACGGTTTTTTAACATTTACAACAATATATAATTGATCTATTATTTCAATTTTAAATTTTGACATCTCAATTTTTTTTTTTTTTATAATGCCTCTCAAAATTTTAAATGTTTTAATAACGAAACATTTATTTTCAAAGTGAAAATTGATTATTTTATTCAATTAAATAATTTTATAATTATTTAAGTATGTATTACTTTTTCCAAAAAATATAATTAATTTTTTGGCTATTACATACATTATCATAATTTAATTCAAATATGAGAATATTTGATACTTTGTTTTTATAATTTTTCTGAGATATGAGAATATTTTTGTTTATAATATTTCTATTTAAAAGCGTCATTTTAACAAAACAGCATAATCAATAGATTAATTATAATTGATATTTTCATTAAATATTGACATATTATCAATTAAATTTGAAATTGTTAAATATCAGAACTAAAAAACTGAAAGTTAACAATTGATATTTGAAGAAAGAAAAACATACTTAAAATTGAAAGATAGTTGGCCTTTAAATAGCCTTACATCCAACAACATAATCGTAACAACCCTAGAAACAAGGAACAACATCTCTGCAAATTCAAAAACACTTAACAACCTAATCAATCATGATTCCTAGTTAATAGGATTTATTAACAGAAAAGCAAATACTGACTTTAACACTCTCCCTTAAACTGAATGCTCGTATGCAATCAGTTTATTTCTTCAATAGAACACATGCCAAGTGATGCCCTCAACTTCATGAAAGTTTCAACCTTCAAGGGTTTAGTTAGAATATCTGCAATTTGCTCTTCACTTCTGCAATGAATTAGTTCGACAGCTCCCTTTTTGGTGAGATCTCGAAGAAAATGAAACCGTACATCAATGTGTTTGCTTCTTCCATGCAGGACTGGATTTTTTGACAATTTAATAGTTGAATTATTGTCACAAAATAATATAATTGGACCTTGCTGTGTATACTTCACTTCTTCTAAAATTCTTCTTAGCCAAACACTTTGACAAGCACATGATGCAGCAGCTATGAACTCTGCCTCAGTTGTAGATAAGGTGACAACAGATTGCTTTCTTGAAGACCATGAAACTGCAGCTCCACTTAAGAGAAAGACATACCCGGATGTGCTCTTACGATCATCCAAATCCCCAGCATAGTCACTAAAACCAACTAACTCTTTTTTTTCATTCTTCTTGTAGAACAGACCATAGTCAATAGTACCTTTCAAATAGCGAAGTATCTTTCTGGCAGCTTGATGATGGAGTTCTGTTGGTGCTTCCATAAACCTGCTAATAAGACTGACAGTATACATTAGATCTGGTCGAGTGGCTGACATATACATCAGACTTCCAACCATTTGCTTGTAATAGGTGCTGTCAATCTTCATTCCTTCAATATCTCGAGTAAGTTTAGTTCCAGGAACTATAGGAATCTGAACTGGATTACAATCATTCATTCTGAACCTTTCCAAGACCTCTCGAGCATATTTCCTTTGATGAATAAAGATGCCACCTGCAGATTGAATCACTTCTATGCCAAGAAAATATTTCATCTTTCCCAAATCAGTCATCTCAAATTCTTTCATCATAGACTCCTTAAACTCTCTAAACAAAAACTTGCTCTTTAAGCTCTCCATGTAAAAAGGCAGACTTGACATCAAGTTGAAAAATGGTCCACTCATTCATGGCAGCTAATGAAATAACCATTCTTATTGTGGCATGCCTTGCCACTGGTGCAAAAACTTCAGAATAGTCAATTCCATACTCTTGAGTGTACCCTTTAGCTACTAAACGAGCCTTGAGCTTGTCAACTTCCCCTTTTTCATTCAGCTTTGTTTTGTAAACCCATTTAACCCCCACTATTTTTTCTCCTTCTGGCAGTTCCACTAATTCCCATGTGTTGTTTCTTTCAATAGATTCAATCTCTGAATCCATAGCCTTTCTCCATTTTGAGCTTTTGATTGCCTCATTAAATGTAATAGGATCACTTCCTGCAAATAAGGCGAGATGGGCTAATGTGTCTTCATCTGAGAGTTCTTCACCACTGGTGTAGTCATCCATCCAAGCTGGTCTTCTCCTTGGGCGTTGCAATGAAGTTTCAACAACCTCATTCACACTGTCAGATCCAGATTCATTTGATTCTTCCCCATGTACTTCCTCTTCAGCTTTCTCATTGCCATCAAGTTCAAGAGCTACTGAGATCCCCTGCACTTTGTCTTCCCAGTTCCAGCTGCTGTTTTCATCAAACACCACATCTCTGGAAATGCAAATCTTCTTTGTTATAGGATTGTAGAGACGATAAGCCTTAGATTCTTCACTTACACCAAGCAGTACACATTTCTCTCCTTTAGCATCGAGCTTCAATCTCTTTGGGTCAGGAACATGCACATAAGCCACACAGCCAAATATTCTGAAGTGATCAACAGCTGGTTGGTGACCAGACCAAGCTTCTTTTGGTGTCATATTGCTCACAGAAAGGTTGGACTCCGGTTGAGAACATGCACACTCCAATTAACTGCCTCAGGCCAGAAAGCCTTTGGCATATTTTTGTTTGCCAGCAGACTTCTCACCATATTCATAATGGTTCTGTTTCTCCTTCCTGATACACCATTCTGATGTGGTGTGTATGCTGCAGTCAATTGTCTCTTGATTCCATTGCTTTCACATATATCTGCAAATTCATTAGATGTGTATTCTCCCCCACGATCTGTTCGAAGGCATTGAATGTTCTTTCCTGTCTCATTCTCAACTCTTGCTTTAAATTTCTTAAACATTTCAATAGCTTCAGATTTTTCTTTTAGAAAATACACCCATGTCTTTCTACTAAAATCATCAGTAAAAGTTATGAAGTACCTCTTGTTGCTGTTGGAGGTTGGATTCAGAGGCCCGCATATGTCTGAGTGTACTAGTTGCAGAACCTGCGTAGCTCTCCAAGTGCTCCTTTTGGGAAATGATTCTCTGTGTTGCTTTGCAATCATGCATTCTTCACATACATGAGATAGAACTTCAATCTGGGGAAGCCCTTTCACCATTCTTTTCTGCTGCAAAGTTCGAAGTCCATTAAAGTTTAAGTGCCCAAACCTGTAGTGCCATAGCCATGAGGAATCTGGAATAGTTGATTTGAGACAGGTTTGATCTTCAGAAGTTTCTGTTTTCAGTTGAAACATCCGATTTCCAGACATTTTAACAACAGCAACTAACCCCTCTTTTGGATCGTGAATTTGGCAGTTTCCCTTCTGGATCACAATTGCACAACCTGTTTCTTGCAATTGTCCTAGGCTGATCAGATTGCTTCTAAGTTCTGGCACATAAAACACATCATCTATATTCTGCATCTTCTTGTTCATCATTATTTTAACACTTCCCTTTCCCATTACACACATGCTAGAATCATTTCCAAGCTTGACTTTTTCTCTGAAAGCTTCATTTAAATCACAGAAAAGATTTTTGTTACCTGTCATGTGATTGCTGCATCCAGAATCAAGATACCACATCTCTCCATTTCCAGCTAGCTTGTTCTCCATGTAAGCCATCAACAATACTTCTTCTTCTGTTTCTGCAAAATTTGCCTTTTCTTCTGTTTTAACAGGGCATTCCCATTGAAAATGGCCAGTTTTATGGCAGTTATAGCATTCAATGAATGCCTTGTCAAATCTTTCTCCACCAATACCACGACCACGTCCCCTTCTTCCTCTGAAGCTTCCACGGTTTCTGCTTCTTCCAAATGAATTTCCAGCATGTGTCACTTTAAGAGCTTGCTCTTCCTCGAAGTGATTGGACATACGTTGTTCATGCACTATCAGTGAACTTTGCAACTCATCTACTGACATAGTGTCGATGTCATTAGATTCTTCTATTGAACATACCACATAATTTAATTTATGAGTCATAGAGCGTAGAATTTTCTCTATGACTGTCACTTCTTCCAGCTTCTCTCCATGCATCCTCATCCGGTTTGCGACAGTCAGTGTCCTTGCAAAGTACTCATCAACAGATTCACCAGCTTTCATTTGCAGAATTTCAAACTCTTTGCGAAGAGCTTGCAACTGGGCACGTTTGACTCTACTAGTGCCTTGCTACTTCTTCTTTAGGGAGTCCCATATATCTTTGGCAGTGTCCTTCTTGAGAAGGGTTTCAAGAATGGTTCGATCAATTGCTTGAAACAGGAAATTTTTTGCCTTCAGATCCTTTAGCTTCAATTCTGACATTGCTTTCGATTGTGCCTCAGTTAGAACCATTTCTTCTCTTGCTTCTGGGATTCCTTCCTCAATGAGTCCCCAATATTCCTTTGATCTCAGAAAGTTTTCCATCAGCATGCTCCAATGATCATAGTGACCATCGAGCCTTGGGATTGCTGGTTGAACAAATCCGCTACTTCCTTCAGATGCCATTGTTAATCACGGAAGGCTGCTGCTTCAAATGATCAGGCCTCTAACCTGGCTCGGATACCAAATGTTAAATATCAGAACTAAAAAACTGAAAGTTAACAATTGATATTTGAAGAAAGAAAAACATACTTAGAATTGAAAGATAGTTGGCCTTTAAATAGCCTTACATCCAACAACATAATCGTAACAACCCTAGAAACAAGGAACAACATCTCTGCAAATTCAAAAACACTTAACAACCTAATCAATCATGATTCCTAGTTAATAGGATTTATTAACAGAAAAGCAAATACTGACTTTAACAGAAATTGGGGTAATAATTGAAACTTTGACTAATTTAAGAATTGTAATTGATACTTTCATTAAATAGTGAAGTATTATGAATTAAATTTTAATTGGAATTAATTTAATAATCTTTGAAAAATTAGTTTATCATAGTTTAATTAATAATCTTTCAAAAAAACGTTTGCCATAGGTGAATATAAATTAAATTTTATATTTATTTGACCTTCGGCATAATTATAAATTTTTACCAAATCGAAAATAGAAATTAAACTCATTAAATCAATCCTCAAATATTGTCCATTATTCTTGGTCTACTATAAATAATGGATGTGTTAAAATATAACTATGTATTTATTATGCCAATATTGACATTCCAATATTTTATTCATCTCAAATTTTTTTATCTTTAAAATATTATATAATGAAAATAAATGTGAAAAAAATAACATCCAAATGAAAAAAAAAATCTATAATAAAATATAAATATATGCATTTTGAATTTATTAAAATATAAAATAAGCACATTTCATGATAATCTCATTTTTTTTCACAAATGATATGATTATTTGTATAATACTAAACTTGATTCAGTTGAATCTCATCTTCTACTGAGTCTTCATTTTGAAAATCATTGCTCTTGTTTTCCATTGTTTCAGGAGCGCATTCACGCTTTTTTTTTTTTTTTTTTTTTTGCATTTTGTCGGGATTAATTTTTAGAGCATTTATTCCACACAAAAATTGGATAATCCCTAATAATATTATATTTCCTCTTCCGAAATGTGTTTTTTTTTTTTCAATTTTCTTAGACATATTGGATATAGTATTGTTGAAGATCTTCTTTTGATCATCATCCTCTCTAAACTTTTCGATTGTACTCTTATGATCTATACCATCCATTTTAATACAATAAATCAACCAAGAAAAGCCTACAATATAAAAAGAAAAAAAAAGGTTAATTAAATAAAAAATATTTTACATAATCAAACTTTAAGAAAATAAAAACGTAAAAAAATATAAACTATATAAAATTGAACTGATATCTCTAAATCTCTAAATAACATAGATAAAATATCAATATTATATACCAAACAATCATTATCAAACTTTAAGAAAATAAAAACGTAGCCTATATAAAAAAAAAAGTAGAAACAAAACCTGCAAAAATGAATCTCTATTGGAGTGAGATTTGTATACAATATTTTAGACTTATGTATTTATAATAAATCCAATAGACATAGCAATAAATAAAATTAATAAGGGCCATTATCATATTTTGAAATTATTATAGGAAAGAATCAATCGTAGTAATGTAATAAAAATATTTTTATGCAAGACAGGAAAGAAACTTAAAAGGTAAATCAATAAAAAAAAAGTCAAAATATTTAAAAATAATTTATAATATAAAATATTATTATATATAATTAAAAGTAATTAAATGCAGTACTTGTGACATTTTTTTAAGGCAGTACACATGTTAAAATAATAGTTTGTCTACATAAGATATATTTTTTTTTTGTTAAAGACTTTGGCTTTTATATATTTATATAAGATTGCTTGCTTAATTCAATTGATACCAAACATGTTACATGATGATATACATTTATCTTATAAATTCTAATACAAGGAAACATTTTTTTATATATATTTACAAGGAAACATGTTATAAGGCAAAGTAATATTAATTTTCAAGGCAAGGCAAAGTATTTAACAATAAATTCAAAAGTATTGTTCTCGTAAAAAAATTAATAATAAAAAAAAAGAAAATAGATAAAAAAAATTAGTCATTTTTTAAAATTAAATAAAAAATTATCAATTGAGAAAAAATTACTTTAATAAGAACTTTAATATTTAAAAAAAAAAAGAAAACAATTAATATTTTATTAATTTAATAAGAAAATCAATAATTAAAGATAAAATATTTAATTTAATAAATTATTAAAAACATATATATCATTCACATTTTTGGAATTAATACTTATATTATATATATATATATGATTGTTTCAGCTTTGATGCTTATAGATTGGAAACAAATATATCTGATACGAAAAAAATAACACGAACAATAATACGAATACATAAATGTATCAATTTATGTAACACGAATAATTAACATGTCATAAATATATAACATTTTAAATATGATTATAACAAAAAAAATATATAAATATAATATAAATACACTAATTATAATGTATAAAGCAAACAACGGATTTCAATATGATTTTAGATTCTACTCTAGTCTCTCTCTCTCTATATCTATATATATATATATATATATATATATATATATATATATTCTCGATCAAGGAAAAACAAACAAGAGAAAGTTCACCACCCATCGCTTTGATGTTAGGAAATTATTAAATAATCATGGTTGGTTTAATGGAGTTGTTTGTTTATAGGTATATCTTATCACAAAATATAGTACAGTAAAGGAAGGAAAACAAAAGAAAAAAAAACATTATTCTCGTTTTTCTGCTTTATATAGAACTGATTGGTTGGATTCTTTGGGTTTGAAAGAGAAAGGTGCTTGGCCTTTACATAACATAAAATTCATGGTTATCTGCTCAACTTAGGGCCTACCAACACCTTTTTTTAATCTGCCTCTTCATATCCACTAATGAATATTGAACCCTTTTTTTAAGGAGGAAATTTGTGTTCAAACATTTGACTCAGTTTGTTTGTACATGGTATGGTAGTAGAGATTTGAATATCCATTCCCTCAAAAAATGTAAAAAGATTAAGTTCAGAGAAAACCTGAAAATACCTTTAACTGCATTATGTAAAAAAAGAAAAAAGAGAATTTCAACTAGCTAACCTCTGTCAATTCAACAGAAGATAATTTTATTCTGAATTTTGTTACGAATGCCTTAAAGATATTTTTTAAAGTTGTTATATATAATAATATCTTCACTCAATGCATGGGATATAATGAAAGAAATTGTCAACTATTATATTTGATACAATGTTATTACTATAAATAATATATTTAACTAATTTTAAAGGGTGTCCTCACCAAAATTATGAGGTATTATTGGCTTTAATCCAAAAGTCTAATGATTTTATCTCACAAACGATACTTTATATATATAAGTTTGAGTCTTTACATATATATATATATTATAACAAATCCTCACAATTTTTAAGTGTGATTGTGAGTGTTACAATAACCACCAACCAGGACTCTTTTTCTTGGTTACCAGGGGAGAAAATTAACTATAACTTGAGTTGAGCCTAACATATTTACCATAACTTATCTTCCCATGCATCAACTAATGCAACTTTTAATCCTAGCAACAATAGCAGTAGGGTATTTTAGAAGGAGAAATTAGTAAGATATTTATTGTAGCAGCAAAAGATGGAGAGTACATAATTGAAAACTGAATATTCATGCAGGTGATTTACTGAAAGCTTAAGAGTATGCGAATGCTATAGTATCATCTCTCTTTCATGATGTGTTCTCGTGGAAGTTGAGTGATCGAGACAAAGCTGCAGGGTTGGCTCGCAACACCGAGAATGTTCCTAGTCGTCTGTAATTTCTGTCATCATTGATTTTTGATTGAAAGCCATCAAATAAACCTCCTGAATTGATAGAATTGGTCGTCTTCTTGGTTTTACTCACAAGTGTTGTCAGCATAGAGCTTTTTGCAGTCTCACCAGGATCGTCTATCCTCAAAGTTTTTGAATTCAAAGCTCTTCCTTCTGATTTATTACTCTCTCTTGAGTGCTTTTCTTTCTCCAAGTAATTAGCTGGATTGAAAATGTTTTCATCCCTTGAATGTTTCCCCAGAGCTGCAAAGCCTGGAGGGTAAAGAGTAGGCGGAGGCGGAAGCCATGGATAAGGCCAAGAAGGCCTTGTCAAACATGGTACTTTTGAAGGAAACAATTGATAATTCTTCTTATCCTCTGCCTGATATAAACTGGTTTCGCCTTCCTTCTCTAAGGAATACGAAGCTGTAATTAAAGATTCACCCGAGTGATTATCCGAAGTTATCTGTGGGTTTCCTGAAATATTGCATACTGAAGAAGAATCGGAGCCAAATGTGAGGACACAGCTACTATTGTTTTCACAAAAGGGGCTTCGTTGTATTCCATTTGCTGCAGCACTTGCTTGAGCTGCACGGATGGCTTCGGAAATCATAATATGATTGTAATGCAAAGCAGAAGAAGAAGAGTTCTTGGTTTTGCGACGACCGGCACCAACCGGCACGTTCCTCATGGCTCCTCCGGCAGTCCAATATCTTTGACAGTTTTTGCAATAATGACGCGGCTGGTTCACGTTGTAATTGTTATAGTAGCAGAACTTGGTTTCCTTGCTATTACATCGTGGACATGGAAGTATCTTATCAGGCTTCTTCGAAGTCTTTTCTTGTGAGGAATTTGTCTCGCTTTTCTCTTCGTTCTTAGAGTTTTCAAGCGATGAAGTTTTTCTTTCAGCTGAAGGACTCCTACCGTTGTCGGTGATGCCTAGATCGTCTTTGATCTGATGTGATGCACCGTCTTCATGTTTATCCTTGAGGAATTCTTTATCTATTGGTTCCTAAAATCCAGAATTTTAATGAGAAATTATTCACTGTACCCAGAAATAAACAGATAAAGGGGGCTAATTTAAGCTTGTCTAATGTCATGAAGTAAGAGTAAATTGGAAACTCAAATTCAAGCATAAATTTCTATTATACTGACTTGGTTTTCATGCTTAACAACAAGGAGGAGATCAAGAAGAAAAGTGAGGAAAAAATAATGAAAAAAAAAAAGGTAAAAAAAAACTGAAGTATCAAGCAGGGAAGCTACTACAAGATCATAGTGGCTAAGCTTTGCTTCTACTCGGTTTATGCCTCTGACTAGAGAATCCAAGTCCAACAATATTTTATTATTATTTTAAGTGCAAAAACGTGAGTCATAAATGGCGGATCATTAAAACTGAACCCTCAAGTTAAGAAATATCGCCAGCTCAAAACAGAGCAAGCTCATTCAAGGGGGTCTAAAATGATTAGAAAAGAAAGAAAAAAAACAGAGAAACAAGTATAATAAGAGTAGAACTAGAGTTCAGCTGGGCAACTTACTTGAAGTTGAAGTTTAATAAACATAAATAATGTTTTGCTCAGATGCGTGCAAGCAAGCAATCGGCATTAACCTGAAATGATTGTTTGAAACTGCAAGAAATAACATTTCTCACAGACAACTCAAAACAATCAGCCCAAGCAAATAGAAAAAAGAACAATTCTTTTTTGTACAAGTTTACAAAATTCAGTGGCTGAACTTAATTTGAATATTCAACACCGAGCCAAATAAATCAAACCCAAAATCAATAGTCCTTTAAACTATCAGATGAATATATATATATATCAGAAAAACCCCTTTGGCTAGAAATTTGTAAAGCCTAATAGAGATGCAAGAGGGTGATAAAGTTGAATCAATCCATTAATAATTATGACTTTCAAGACAATGGGTTGTTCTTGGAATTGCCAAAAGCCATTAAGAATTGCAGGAAAAAAAGAAAATACAGAACTGAGTCAACGACTTTCTCAAGTCCTGTTAAAAACCTTGAAAAAAACTAAAGCAACCCATCAATGATTTCCAGGTTGTCAAAAATAGTATGGAGTTTGTAATTAAGAACTTGAAAATAGCATATAGCCCCAGTTTAAATAGAAAAATTAAGAAAAAATAGAACTAAAACTCAAACAGCATATATACCTGGTCCTCCCTGGAAGCCTGAGCTTGAACCCCATCATTAGAATTCACACCACCTAAAGAATTAGATGAAGAAAGAAAATTTCTATCAAAACAATCCTCCCTAACAGCTTCTCTAAAGGATAACTCATGATCAGCCAAAGCTTCCTCCTGGTTCAATGTCAGCAATGGAATCATCTTGCCAAACAGCTTTATTGCAGAAGAGTCATTAAGTTTAGACATGGTTATAACTTGTTCTAAATACAGCAAACCTTTCCTCTTTGTCAGAAAATCATTACTGACTACTTTACTAATGATTCTCTCCCTGGCTTGTTTGATTTTTGTTGGTGAATTTAATCGAGGGAGGGAGAATGGAGAGGCCAATGGTGGTTTAAACAAAGGTGGGGAATGCCACATAAGAAAGAGGCAAAAAATTGAGAGCCACAAGTTTTGTGGACTTTAAGATCTTTTCATGCTGTTATATTCCTCCACATTACTGAAAAAGATAGTGCTTTGTTGCCTCCCTTTTTTCTGCCATGACAGATCATGCGGATACCCTTAGTTTCTTTCTTTCCGAGTACTTGACCCTTCTATTCTCAAATACTCGCTTTCTTTTTTCTTTCTTTCATCAAATGATAGCCTTGACTACTTGAATATATTAAAGCTTTTAACATTTTCTTGGCTAACCAAAGGAACTTAAACATCTCACTTTCTTCTTCTTCTTCTTCACCTATATCTATTTGTAATATATATAGCATTATGTGAAGTTTAGCGAAAATAATCATTATATTTTTAAATTGGCATTGTAAATATTTTGTATTATTAATAAGATTTATCTAATTTATAATTTCATTAAATGTATTTGTTATGGATTTATTTGATAATAAATAAAAAAGAGTTAAAGTTTATTATAAATAGTTTTATTTTCATAGTTTTAATTTTTCATTAGTCTTGAAAAGTAAATGAATTTATTTGATAAATAAAAAAGAGTTAAAGGTTATATTGAATTTTTTTATTTTCATAATTTTTATTTTATATTAATATTAAAAATAATAAACTTTTATATTAATTTGATATAATTTACACATGGAACAAACTTTACATGTTAATGTAAATTTTAATTAATATACCCTTTATTAATTTTATTTATTTATAAAATATATAATTATATATTTAAAAATAAATAAAATAACAAGTATTTACATATGAGACACGTGACAATAAATATTAATATCTAATAAATTTTAAGATATGTATTTGAACTTAAGAAAAGTTGGATAAACTACACTACTTTTCCAAACTTGTCACATACTAGTATTATACTAATATATAATTTGCAAATATTTCTTCTTTGAACATAATTAATTGATCCTAGATTAATTGTTTGACATAGTGTTTGACTAGAGACAATAACACAATTCATAAATAAATAAAATATGAAAAATAATTAGTTTTATATCTACTCAAATATAAAAGATTAATGTCCCCAAACTATAGGACATATTTTATATTGGTCCCTAAACTTCAAAACGTATCAAATTGGTCCTTACTTACAAGTATCATAACAAATTGGTCCCTTCCGTTAGCTTTTCCGTTACCTTTATTGTAACAATCAGCTAGTGACACGTGTCACCAGCGGATTGCACCACATTTCTCTTTATTTTTTTCTTTTTTTTATTTCTTTATTATTTTTTCTTTGATATTTTTTAATAAATAAATGTAAATAAATATTTTTAATAAATTAATGTAAATAAATATTATAATATGTATTTGATCTTAAGAAAATTTGGATAAACTACACTACTTTTCAAAAGTTGTCACATAGTCATACTAGTATTATACTAATATATAATTTGCAAATATTTCTTCTTTGAACATAATTAATTGATCCTAGATTAATTGTTTGACATAGTGTTTGACTAGAGACAATAACACAATTCATAAATAAATAAAATATGAAAAATAATTAGTTTTATATCCACTCAAATATAAAAATATGTTGACAACAACAATATATAGTCTACTTTAACCATTTCCTTTCTTTTTCATTCTAAATCAAAGAATTGTCCCTTATCAAACATGAAATGTTTTTAATAGTAATTTAGATGTTAAAAGTTCAAACTTATGAACTAATAGTTTATACATTATTGTTGTAGCTATTAAATTTCACAAATAATGTTTGAATATTGTAATTAATTTTTTTTTATCATATAAATTTTTTTTTTAATAAAATATATGATACTCTTTTATCTCATTGATAAATAATTTTAACTAATGATGTATCCAATAATTTTTCAAAATTTAAAATTTTTAGTAATTGTAAATTATGTTATTCAATATATTTTTTTTAAATATTCGCATTTAACATTTGTATTTGACACATATTTGAATATAAGTATTGAGTATGATCTTTCAAATATATAAAAAAAAAAAAAAACTTAAAAATTAAATATATCTATATCAAACACATATTCATATCCGAGACTCATCAAAATCCGGACAATATAGATTGCAAGTTGCAAATTTAACTTGTTTTTCCGTTTTAAAAAAAAAAATAAAATAAAAAAATAAAATAAAATAATACAACCTGTCAATGCCAACATGAAACAAACCACGTGACAAGTGATCCACCTGGCTGGCCAATCACAGGTCAACACATATTATTATATGGTCCCACCTGCGAAAGTGAAACAAAAGTTCATTCCCTGCCGTTCATTGATTTACCCAATAGCGTCTCGCCACGTTGATCCTCAGTGATGACCGGCAACTGGGGGTGGGGGTGCAATTGCAAAATATTCTTCTTTCTAGTGCTTGTCCTTTGTTGGAAATCGCCAAATCGGGGATGATATTGATATATTCTCTGTGACTGCCACGTGTCCAGCTTAGGCTAGAGATAAGACATTGGACCATATCTTTTTTTTCTCTTCTCCAATATATCCTCATTTGATTTGTTTTTGTTAGGGAAATAGTAGTAACTAAAAAATACTTGCAACATGAAATTTAATGGATTTTCTTTCTTTAAAAAAGAAGGAAAAAGAAAACAAAGAGACAAGCAATTCACAATATCTAAGAGAAAAATATTAAAAGAAATAGGCACTCCACAATATACATCATTTTCACCCAAAATTTAACACTTAAATTTTTTTGGTTTAAGTATTAAAAAAAACTAAAAAAATCTCGAAATTAAAATTAAATAACTATTCAAATTTTTATTATTTTGATACAATCAATTGAACTCTCAAACATTTATTTTTATTCATTTGAATTTTCAAATATCTATTTTAATGCAATTGAGTCATTAATTGAACGTAATTGATGATGATCTTTAACCATTTTCATTCAGTCAAGAGTTCAATTGGATGAAAATAAATATTTGAAGGCTTAATTAATTATAATAAAATAATAAGACTTGAATAATTATTTAATTTTAATGCAGACTTTTTTACTGTTTTTTCTAAATAGGGTTTGTTAAGATATGTTAAAATATTATTTTAACAAAATTTTTTGTTTTATATATTATTTTCATCAAATTTGAAAAAAATAATAATATATTAATAAATCTTTTAAACAAATATTATATTAACCAGTGTCAATATATACATGTTAACATTTTCTTCTAAATATTAACGCTCTTAATTTTTGCTACATTATTTTTTTGGTATAGTTATTTATTGATATTATTATCGCACCAATTGAAAGATTAATAATAAATTTGATTCATTCACATAAACATAATGGCAATGTATATCTTACCCATCAAACTTAAACTAAAGTTAAGTGATTAATAAATAAAAGTTAATGTAGATAATTTCAATCAGTATATCTATCAAAAATTCAAAACTTTGGTTTGTTAGTAGAATTTGATGATAAATTAAGGGTGTTGTCTAGTAAAATTAACTTATTCGATAATTTTGACATTTTGAAATTTAGATATTTTAATGCCCTTTAAATTTAACATGAAATGTTAATGGCAATGGAATAGAACTAAGTTGTGAATTTCCCTTCCCCCCATATTGCAATTTCATAACATTATTTTTGACACTTGTCCCTACACCACATGGGAAAATCCCTTTAAATCACTCTAATTTTCTCTTATTTGCTAAGATATGTACACATTTCACATGTAAAAAACATTTGCCAACATAAAATATCACGAGTTTTTTTTTTATATTTGAAATTATCAAAAATTAAATTTTGATCATTAAAATTAAAAGTTAAAAATTATCGATAAACAAGCTAACTATTAGCATTTCATGAGTTCGCTAATTGAATAACTGTTAATTTACAATTTTTTTTTTTTTTTACAATACGACATGATCAATCACATTTAAATGTCAAGAAATTTTCAAGAGGAAAATTTTAATTGGTGAGTTAAAAAAAATAAAAGTAGTTAACATTAATTTATGCAGCTACTTTTTAAAGATAGTATCCAATATATTTAGAGTTTAAATCTCAGTTATTTATGATTTTTTATATTTAAACTACGATTTTTTTTAATAAAAAAATGGAAAAAAAGTGGGCAACTTTTT
The DNA here is from genome assembly GCA_030761205.1 of Fremontodendron californicum. Lineage (NCBI taxonomy): Eukaryota > Viridiplantae > Streptophyta > Magnoliopsida > Malvales > Malvaceae > Fremontodendron > Fremontodendron californicum. The sequence continues at coordinate 28,422,028 of JAULJL010000013.1, forward strand.
TACAGATTTATTTTATGGAGTGTAATACTAAGTAGAGTAAAATATATAGGAATCTGATTAATTAGAATGGAAGAAATTTAAATTTTGGCCGACCAAAAAAGGATTTCAATTTTGGCCGACCAAAAAAGGATAACAAAATGGTTATATAAAGTGGGCTATGGATGTTTGACTGTAAATCTAGTGATGAGATGGGCTAAAGCTTTCTGGCCATGCATATTTAATTTCCTCAAAAAGAAAAAAAGAAAAAATAAATAAAATAAAATAAAGTTTTAGGATCAATTGACACCACTACTCCTTGTAGGCTTGTGCTTCAAAGTTTTCACTTTTAAGTCTTTTTCCTGATATTAATTTCTATAAGAATTAAAGAGAATTGAGCATTAATTTTAATAATTTGTATATTCACATTGTATTTGTATTATTTTTATATTATAATTATATTTAAAAAATTATATATTTATATAAAATTTAATAGATTAATAATTTATGTTTATAAATATGACACGTTTATATATGTATATTATATTTAATTATTTTTTTCATATAATGTAATTATTTCGATACCCAAAAAAAAATACCCAAATCTGCCAAACGTTAAGCAATGACAAAAACTTCTCTTAGATTTCATGTGATTTCTTAAGGATGGATTTCTCTTTTATCATTAAAAGCCCATGGCCTTTTTTTTTTTTTTGGTATGATTATATAATAATTTTTTTTAGCAAAGTGAGAAGTTTTAAGAAGAAAAAATATTGAAAGATTACAATACCTTAATGTGTGCTAACTAAACTATAATCAATAGCAAGTAGCAGCAAATTAATTACTATAAGCTGTAAGATTAATAGTTTGATATAATATCTTTAACTTTGTGTAGAAAGATTTTATAATAATTAAATTTAATTAAATAGATTGCTTCAATCTCTAAATTAAGACTTAAATATTAAAATGTATCTCCCTCACTAAATAGTACCAAGATAAAGTCACTAAATAGTACCCATGATCATTTACATTTAGGATAACGAGTGAATGACCTTATCAATTAAGCCAATGTACCACATGTTGATTATTAAATTTCTTTTTGCTATAATTAAAATTTAATTTTATAATATTGATCATATATAGAAATAGGCTTATAAAAAGAAATTTATGGGTTAATTATTTAGAGAAATATATATATATATATACATTTTAAAATTGAATTTGAGATTTTTAATCCAATTAATTTATACAATAATCTTTAAAAAGTCATTATATTTGGCATTTACAATTTCAACATCTACCATATGTTCTCATTCATTCTTTGCATTTGGCATATGTCATGAAACAACTTTTGTGTGGATGAAATGATTTCTCATTTTGAGTATTTATTTGGTTTAGATTTGCATGAATTTTCATATTTGCCCTCTTACATTTGAAATTTACTTAATGTAGTATTCTTGACCAAAATTAGTTTGATCTTAATATAATTTTACTCCTTCATACCAAAAAAAAAAAAACTACATTCTAGTTGAAAGTTAAATGTCCTTTTTTATTTTTTAATTAGCAAAAAAAAAAAAAAAAGATAAATGAAAGCTTAAAATAGAAATGTTAGGTTAACAACTTATATCAAAATCATAGAGAAAGACATTACTAGTGGAATGAAGAAAGTGGTGGGGGGTGAGGTGTTGGTCACTTTGCAATCACTTTTGTTCCCATATCCCATATCCCATCAATCTTTCTTCTCTTTCCTTTTCTTATTGGACCATCTTAGGCTATATGCCCAAATATAAAAACTTATCTCCAAAATTTACTTGCATTTAAGTAAGTGAAAGGTGCATTTTAAAAAAGCACATCTTGTCTTAGCCTAAAGCATAGAAAGAAATTGACAAAGAGTAAGTAATTGCCCCCATAAAGTAAATTGTACATCAAATTGATGTCAAAGCAAAACAAACATTGATATATATATATATATATATATATATTTTATATTTATATGCTCATTCCATTTATTGGAAGATGCTTTAGAAGTTTCTAATCTTTCATGATAATATTGTATTCTCACGTTTAAAAAGGCAAAGCTAGAGAACTTTTTTATTTTTATTTTTTATGAGAGCCCCAATTTGATTATAATGAATTAGGAATCCTAACCCCCCCCCCCCCCCAAAAAAAAAAGAACTTTATAAAAATTTACATATAATAATATTTGTATATTTATCTTTAGGGGCAAGTCAAAATTACTTGAAACTTAAAATAATATTCTTTATGATTAAGGTTGATTAGTTTTTTCAAATTAATAATTTTCTTTTTATAAAATATGATTATTGGAAAAAGAGAATATGAATATAACTTTTTGAGAAAAGATAAGTGTACTTTATTATTGAACCAAATACTCAAATAAAAAAATTATCTCATCCATCATCACAGTGAAGTTTTTAGAACACATAAAAATTAATTTAAAAATAAATAAAATATGTGACAATTTTTTAATCTCGTTTATAGAGTTAAAACATTCGTACTACCAATATATCAAAATTGAACTCTACTCAAATATAATATAACTTGGATTTAGTTAGTGATAATTAGGGTGAGATGAGATTAGAGCCCGATGTTTATTTATGTCATTAGATGCTCTTCATTGTATGAACCACTGGCTGAATCAAATTAGAAGTTTCTCATCGATTATTTAATTTGAATATAATGAAATTGAACTGGAAAAGATTAGAGGTTTTCTCCTGTAGAGCCTAGTCCTTTATCAGGGTTGAGCTTTTTGACTTGCCATTGTTACTTACTGAGTAACCTGATTCAACATAGAAATTAATTTATGAATATGGCCAAGTATCTTAAGATAGGTGAAGAAAGCAATCATGTCTACTACTTATAAGCCATGTTCTACATTATAAGCCAGATAGTTGAAGAATTTTGCTTTTGTCTTTTTAATCATGTATTTATCTAGATATGAAGAAATTTATCATTGAAATTTTCCTTTTTTTTCTTCGTTTTAGAGAAGAAAATTATAAATGCAATAAGTTTGTAGTTCTACATGTCGATTTGTTCAGCTCTTTAACCATTAAGACATATTACTTCCTCAACCTTCATAAATAGTGTAGCTCTCTTGATTGACAGTGTGGTAGTAGGGCATTTGATTAATACAGACAATTTAACTATTTGCAGTTTATCATTTCTTTATCAGATTCGAAAATTGTTTATAACTAAGACCGTATAAAGCAGAGTTTTTACTTTTCATTTTTCAATAAATAAAAACTTTTTTCATTTTTTCAAGTGTATTACAGATGTTAAAATTCGAATTTTCTACTTATTGAAAATATTTTTTAAAGATGATTGCATGGATTAACTCGGTAAATTCTGGGTTCTTTACCCTTTGTACTTTACTGATGCTATTTACTGACTGATACGTTGGAGAAACATTCAACTGTCATTTGAACATGTGATGTTTCAATCATGCTTGTTATTTTCTTATCGTAAAAAGACTACAATCAATCTTAATTTTTTAAAAATTTTTTATTTGAGGGTAAAATTATGTTTAGCCCTTTTAAATTTTGTTTGGTTTTTAATTTGATCCCCCTTAAAAATTTTAAAATTTTTAAAATAAAATAAAATAATGTTTGGCCTTTCTAAATTTTGTTTGGCCCTTTCAATTTGTCCCCCCTATTTGTAAAATTTATTTGATATAATAAAAAATTTGATAACATTTTTAGTTTAAAGCTCATTCATTATTATTAGTTTAATTCTCTCTATTTATCTTTTTAATCAATTAAATAAATGCATTAACATTAATTATTTTGTTTAATAATTTTCATTCGATACTCGTAAGGAAAAAAATAAATAAAAAAAAGTTAAACAATTACAATATCTAATACAAATTGTGTATTTAACTTATTTTACCTTTTTCTAAATATATGTAATCTTATGATTTTCTTTTATAATATGAAATAATTTTATACATATTTTAAGTAAACAATAATTTTTTTTTGACGTTGAAACTTTATCTTTTATTAATTTTTTCTTATGCAACATGAATTATAATATTTAAAAAAAATTAAAAATTTATTTCATTATAAGAAATTTATATATTGTTAGTAAATTTAATATCATATATAATATTTAAATTTAATAATTTTATACTAGAGTTTTTCATGGACTGGATCGAGTTAGCCTCACATAGCAAAAAATTTTACTTATCCAATGTCTGGCCTAATTCGAGCCGACAAATAACCCTATCCTTAGACATGTTTATTTCATACACGATTTTTATTTTAAATCTGTATATGTATATTTCGGCTGTACATGCTCTTGAGCCGGGCCTAGACAGAGTTTTTCGTGATTCGGACCGACTCAGATAACTATTTAAATAAAAATAAAATATTTTTTATTTAAATTTGATTATAAAAATATTAATATAAAAATAATTTTTTTAATAAATAAGCAGTGAAACGGGCCATCGAGTTTGTCCGAGCCCGACCCAAATCAAATTTAGTTAAGGTTGAAAAAAATTTCAGGCCGAGCCTCGACCCATTATTCTTTAGTTGGATGGCGACTAGTTCCTTTTGTTTCTCTTTTCTAGATTCCCGAGGCCATATTCTTCTCATCTTCTTCCATTCTTTCGGATTCTCATAAAATCTCTTCTAATGGGTCCCTTAAAGAATAATAATTGATGAGGCACCTTTGTTTGTATGACTGACCTAAAAATACCAGGGGCTGGTTGGCATCAGCCCAGAATCTCCTTTACCAGTTATGGAATATATTAAAGCAAGAAAGGAGGTTCAATTCAAGTACTGCAGCTGGTTAAAGAGAAAGGTTCTTCAATAGCTCTTCTTCTTTTCTTGTTTTTTCAAAAATTCGGGCCACATATCATAAAAACTTGCCAATGATTTTTATTCCTTTCTTTCGATATGAACTATGAGTAAAGGTGTAATCGAGTCGAGCCGAGCTCAAGTTGTAAAAAGTTGGAGTTTGAGCTCGATTCAAAATTAGAGGTTCGAAGCTCGGTTCTAGATCGATCAAGTTTCATTTTTAAAATTCGCTCGATTCGAGATAAAAATTGAATTGCTCGAGCTCGTTCGATTAGACTCGGTTAGGCTCGTTTACCTAGTAAAAAATGAGTTCGATTTTCATGCTCAACTTGAAACTCGTTTATTTGTGCTCGAGCTCGAGTTTGAATTGAGATTTTTCAAAACTAATAAAAAATATATATTAAAAATAAAAAACTCGATTAGACTCGCGAGCTACTCGAGTCATACTCGAATTCGACTCGCTCGACCTGCTCGAGCTTTACTCGACAATGATCGAGCCAAATTCGAGTTTTTTTTTTCAAACCGAATCCGAATAACTTGCGAGTACAAGTGTCTCGTTTACACCCCTAACTATGAGCTTGCCACTGAGGAATTATAATTCGAGAGAGAAGAAGCTGAAGCTTAATTACTCAGGAAGAACCCCTCTTGGTGTGAAGATGGATCCACCATGTTTATCTCATTGTTAAATTTTTTCTTGAACAGAATGATGATAGAAACAATCTGATCAGTGGATCTTACACTCTATGCTCACTGAATTAATTGTACCCAACTAACTGTTTATAAAATTGTAGTGAGTCAACTGCTTGGGATCTTTCATTGATAAAGGCAGGTATTCAAGCAATCCTAGAGAAAAACCTTGGACATGCATATGTTCTACTTCTTTAATTAATTGAAGCAGCTTATTGCCTTTTCTGGTTGCCAGAATAAAATAAAACTTAGCATCTAATCTTCCTTACCTTTGAATCCTGGAAAATGGCTTATTGATATATATTTTAGCAGACCAACTGAATGTATGGCACTGAGATGGCAATACTTTGGAGTTCAATTATTGGATTTTGATTTCCAGTAATTTTAACTCTTGACCGCAGCCCGAGAAATCTGAAGATTAATCTGATTCAATTGACTTTTATGATTTGTTGTTGGCCATTGTGGCTTCCCTTTACCTTTCCTTCTTTTCTTTTTTTATGAAATTTCTTTTCCTTCAGGTCTGCTTGGATATGGATTACAGATTTAAAGCTAACGTTCTCTTTAGAATATGTTTCTTTATAGAACTTTTAGCAGAATGAGTCCTGTTTGATTGCTTTCATACTAGGAGAAAGTATGCATCAATAAACTATGTGGACATTTTTGTCATTTCATTGTGTTTACATTTTTCCAAAGAGAAAAAAGAGGGAGGGTTTGATTTTATTGTCTTGTCTGACATGTTGTGCCATGGGATGCTATTGCTAGCTCTACTCTGATTCAAGTTTAGCATTGTGTAATAATTATCGAATCCGTGTCTAAATTTTAGGTTTACGACAAATTTAAATTTAGTTCAGTTGATTTATGTAATCACTCTTAAAAAGTGACATCTAACAAGAATTCGAATCTATCATCTGTAACTTCTTTCTTTATCCCTAGCATGCGATCTATTTTATTATATATATAAAAAAAAAAAAACATGAGGGTAAGTTGCATCTTGTGCAGTCACTTGGAAGAAGCCTTTTCCCACTTTTTGTTTGAGCCTGATCATCGGGTTAGAAAGAAAGCAAAACCTGATGTAAATTTTTTTTGGGAATTAAACCAATCAACAAGCAGTATATAGAAAACAACACTGTCCCAAAAGATTATGTCTGTTGTGCCTGGCCTAATACGCCTGATCTGATATATTGAAATTTACTTGAGATGCCACTTGGATGGTATTGATAGATGTTTGATAAGGTAAAACTCAAGTTGCAAATGGAGTCTTATGTCAAGCTGTCGGCCATAATAACAGTCTGTATAAGAAAACAAGGACATGAGATGAGATTCTCCTGTGATTGGGATAATCTTACAGAATTGTGTCTCCTTTTGGTTCAATTTTCCAGGGAAGAATTTATAGTATGGGGTTTTATTTTCACACCTCAGTTTGTGTTTCTGTTAATCTATATAAGATGGCCTGATTTGATTCACTTTTTCTAGAGTCCTTTCTTTGTAAGAAAAATAGGGTCAGCTGCGTCCAAACCTCTAATATTATATTCTTTGATTCCTTCATCCATACAAATTCATGTAATCATCTTTAAAAGTTGACATTTAGTAAGTTTGAGTTCGACTTTCAACATTTATAACTCTTTTCATTATCTTCTTACTGCGACTTTTTTATAAAAAGAAAAGAGACATTGCTCATTTGGTTTTCCCTTTCAGTCATCAAAAGGAAATAAGTATCCATTATAGCTTTCCTGTCAATTTAATTTTCTCACTCTTTAATTTTTCCTTGAAAGCTTCTCATAGTGTTAGGAAATTGGCATCCATTATTCATCATGGCGAGGCTACCTAACTGAGCAGGGGAATCAAGCAAGAAAGAGAAGAAAAAAAATGTGAAGGAGAGAGGAATAGGAAAACAGAAAGATAAAAACAAACCATCGACTTTACCTCTTTTCTCTCCTTTTGAGACTCAAATTGAACTGTGTTGCTTTTATCTGTTTTTGCTGCATCAGAGATTCTCTCCATTCACCATCCCCCTTTCAAGTCAAAGAAAAAAAAGAAGAAAAACTAAAAAAGAGAAAAAGAAAAGTTTGTATGAAATGGGAGATGAGAGAAGGGTAGAGCCATAGCTCATTGCATATATTCCCTCCAACAATACAACCCCACATACGTTTCCATCTATGGAGTGAGATCATATTCATAGGACAACCCAACCAAGAATTTAAATTACAGTCGTGGACACGTATTCGGTTGCATCTTGTTTATCGCGGTTCAATATTGATGATGGAGAGAGCTGAAATCATAAAATAATGAACAAGTCCAAAATTATAAAGAGAACTACAGCTGCAGCATATTGAAAGCATAGCTACTATTAGAAAAGGGATCAAAACCCACATATGAGTTTCAGTTTTCTGCCTCCCTCTGCCTGTCTCCCTTACACAACAACAAAAAAAAAAAAAATTGGGTCTGCAAAATATGCAAAATCAAAACATGAATTTGGTTTTGTCAACTGATGCAAAGCCTAGGCTAAAGTGGACTCCTGAACTTCATCAAAGATTTGTTGAAGCTGTCAATCAACTTGGAGGGGCAGGCAGTTAAGTATACTTTTAGATAACCATAACCATAATAATCATAATCTTGTCTAATCATATTTGTTATTAGTATATATTATGCAAAATTTTATTCATGTTTCTTTGTGTTTATTTCTGGACAGAAGCTACACCAAATAGTCTGATGAGAGTCATGGGAATTTCTGGACTCACTTTGTATCATCTTAAAAGCCATTTACAGGCAATTACTCTTCATTATATAATCATACTGTCATTTTTGTTTTCTCTTAACCAAGTAAGAAAGAAAACAAGCTTTTACTCTTCACTGTATTTTTCTTGCAGAAATACAGGCTGGGGAAAAGCCAACAGACAGAAATCTGCCTTAGCAATAAACTAGATGGTGAGATAAACAATTTATTGCTTGCTGCATTTAAATTCTTATATATTGAGTCTTACAACAATATAATCGTTTTTCTCTTTGTTTTTCATGCTTGTGATACAGATTACAAAGGGATACAAAGCAGTAATGGGAATTTCAGTAATGACATAAGTGATGGAACTTACAAGCAGATGAATGAGTAATAGTTATACATGGATTCTATATTTTTTGATAAATTTTGGATAGAAATGATAGGAAAAAAAAAAACAGATTGTATTGACAGTCTAATTGTTGTGTTCATCAAAAGCTTGCAGATTGCTCAGGCTCTCCAAATGCAGATGGAAGTACATAGAAAGCTTCATGAACAGATTGAGGTATGAACTATTAAATCAAATCCCAATTTAAATAGCTGATTTTCAGTTGATGCATCAATGCATATAAATCAGGCTATTTTTCCATTTTCAGGTCCAGAGACATTTACAGCTAAGAATTGAAGCTCAAGGAAAGTACTTACAATCGGTATTAAAGAAAGCACAAGAAACACTGGCTGGGTATAGCTCCTCTTCTGTTGGTGTACAACTTGTTAAACCTGAACTCTCTCAACTAGTCTCGATGGTTAACAGTGGCTGCACAAGTTCTTCATTTTCAGAATTGACAGAAGTAGGAGGTTCAAGCTTAAAAGAAATAGAAAGAAAGCCAATCAGAAGAGGTACTATATTTTCCATGGAGAGCTCGTTGACATCTTCTGAGAGCTGTGGGCGAAAGTCTAATACTTCTGCTGAACTTTACATAATGCACATTCACCCAGAAAAGAAGCCTTTGATTAGTGGTTCAAGCAATCAAGATAATGGAAAGAAAAGAAGTTGTAGTAACATTTCTGATAGTATATGTGTTGAGCAACCAGTAGCTAAAAGGTTAGAGCTTCCTGAGGAGGAAACTGGTAGTCAATTGAGAAAGTCTGGATTGTTGGGGTCATTTGATCTCAACAGCCAATGCCACAATGACATTGAATCGGGTTCAAAAGCAATAGACTTGAACTGCAGGGAATAGATCAGCTCAATGGGAATGGTTTGGAACTTTTAAGCTGCGTGGCTGTTAGGAATATAGTGTAAGCAGCAAATTTGATCATTTAGAATCAATCTTTTGTTCATAAACTATGTAAATTGTTATATGTATTGAACTCCAAGAACTTTTGAAAGAATATTGATATCAAAAGAATGTATAATGTATATTTTGCAGAGACAAATCTTCCTTTATTCTCTCCCTCTAAGTTGGTATGAAAACTCAAATTTCTGGTGATCAAGTTAATCACCAAGGTCTTCCAGAGTGTGGTTATATTTTAATCTGCATTTGGATACTTGTTGAGTCTTTCTAATTGCAGGGGTATCGTTGCCTTTTCTTTTTCTTCCGTATTGCAAGGGAAAAAGCAAATGGCTAAATAAAATTTGAAGGAGCAGAAATCATCATAGCCGGAAAATCATTTTGTAAGTTTCCAACATAACAAGAGCAAATCATTAGCTAAATCATTACATTAGTTAGGCCTGAGAGACTCAAACAATAATGGAGCACACACAGATTTAACATAAACTGTCCACCAATCCTCCTTAAGCCAGAGCTAAGAAATGGAAGCATCAAAAACTATTCGAAGCGACAGGCTTCTCAAAGCATTCATCTTCTTGCTTATTGACCTGCCTTTGTGTTCTCCCTCACAGGTATGCCACCGTCCAAAGGGGTGTTTCTTTTATTAGCAGAATTTCCATTTGGAAGCCTTAGACATTGATTATACTAATATTATTATTAACCTTCTTCATTGTAGGAGAGCTTCCTTACATGACATCAGATGTGAAAGAAGTCGCAGGTCAATCCTTTGATTACATTCTCAGTGCTATTGGTAGAACGAGGTGGATCACCTTATGGCAATCCTCCTTGGTGTTGGATAAATGGTTTTGTGGTTTCTCATTGATTCAGACTGATGCATTTTCATCAGTAGCACAAGACTTCATATCCACAGATGGTGTTAGGAACTGCAGAGGAAGATCACTTGGTGGATCTTCAGCCATAAATGGGAGGTTTTACAGTCGAGCTAGTGAGGATTTTGTCAACAAGTTTGGCTGGGATAAGGAGTTGGTTAAGGATGCTTATACATGGGTGGAATCTAAAATCTATGTTACACTGACTCTTTATTTTTTCTGAAATACCCGTATCCGACATCTGTATCCGACACATTCGGATACGAGTATGAGGATACGATCCTCCAAATATATGGAAAAACTTAGAAAAAATTAAGCATACCCGTATCCGACACTCACTCCCGAATCCGAGTAACATAGACTAAAATAGTCTCCACACCTGGATTGACACCATGGCAGACTGTTGTTGAATTTCGCCTTCTTGAAGCTGGAATTCTACCTTATAACGGCTTTAGTTTAGAACACATTGAGGGAACAAAGATTGGTGTAAGTATATTTAATATATGGGGCATAAGACATACCTCAGCCGATCTTCTCAGGGCAGCAAATCCCAAAAAATGTTGTAGTTCTTTTGAATGCAACAGTAAAAAAACATAATCTTCCATAGCAATGGTAAGGAAAATCTGGATGAAAGTAATAGCTCTTCGACATAGATATAGGGCTATCATTACCTTCAACTATTGCCTGTTCAGAAATGTTCTAACTGAGAAATGAAATTATTGAAGCTTATTTGACTGTGTTTAAATATGTGCAGGCAATGTAACTGAGACAACAGTCAATGGCATAAGGTTCATAAAGAGTGATGACAGCACAGATCAAACATATGAAGCCTACCTCAATCAACCCAAGAATTCTATTTCATGTGGCGATGTGATTTTGTCAGCCGGGGCATCACGTAGCTATGTTAATCGGATTTGAGTGTAAATGTCTGATAAGGAGTTATGTTAATCGGATTTGAGTGTAAATGTTTGATAAAGATAAATATCCGACACAAATATATTCAATTTTTTTTAAATTTTTAATATATTTTAAAAAAAAAATTAAAAAGTCATATCCATAACTATATCCAGATATGAAAAAAATAATAATAATAATTGGAACAACAAAATTAGGTAGCCTCCCAACCCTATTATTAAGTGGCATTGGACCCCGTAAACACCTCAAGAACTTCAATATCTCACATGTGCTAAACTTGAAAGGAGTTGGAGAAAGAATGAAAGATAATCCTTGCATTGCTGTTTTGGTAGACACAGATCCACATAATCAGAAACCAGAGCCCCCTCAAGTTTCAGGGATTGCAAAAGACTTCAAATTCATAATTGAAGGAGGAATTATACCTACTAGCTTCAATTCGACAAGAATGCCAATAGCTACCAAGATTGCATTTCCAGTATCAGAACAACTTAAATTAAACAGTACTGACCCTAGGCAAAACCCTTTAGGGTACTTTTTTTTACACAATCAGCTTGAATCACATTTTCTTTTTTCCTGGAATATTCTTAGATCAATGCAAGAAAGAAACTACTAGTATTTATGTGAGCATAAACTTGCAAGGGACTGCACTAAGAAAAATACAAATTTATTTATACTGATCAACAGGAAAAGAGAAGTGTCTCTATGTACATGATTTTCCAACAATGATGAAAAAAAGAAAAAGAAAATTGCAATGAAGGGCAACAAAAAGATAAAAAAAATCTTACACAATTCTTCTAATTATCCATTTCCTGATCATCAGGCCTAGGACTTAAAGAGGAGACATTATTAGAATCAGTTGAAGGAACTTGATTGGAATCCCCACTTCTCCTGCCATTATTAAAAGAAAAACTAACCCAAATCTCCCTCTCAAATCTTCCCCTCTCCTCATCTCTCTTCTTGCCCATATCTTCATCATCAACAGGCATCTTATACCTGCAAATAGGGCATGACCCATGAATTCCGAGCCACTTCTCTATACACTCATCATGAAACTTGTGCTTGCAAGGCATCTCTTTTGCCACCTCACCAGGCTTCCACTCTTCCAAGCAAACCACACACTCTCCATCTTCACTTTCACCAATTTCAACACTTGGCATGGCTTCTATGGATGCCTTTGAAGCAGGTGGCTGGCCATCTTTGTTAGCCCAGCCAAGTAGCAAAGCTTCCAAATTTGAAGCTCCTTCAATCACCACCATGCCTTGAGTAAATGGGTTGACAAGAATTATTCTTTCACGCTGTGAAGTTGTTTCTTGGGATGTTTCTTGATCTGGGTCTTCAAGGTTTTCTCTTGAAATATCGTTATCATTACTGTTGTTGTTGGAGAATCTTAAGATAAAAGGTAGAAACAAAGAGAGGTCTCTGTGCCTCAACAACCTTTCAAACAAAGAAGAAATTTCAGGAGCTTCAGTTTCAGAAGCCATGGAAACTTAAGAATTTTAGGACAAAAAGAGAGACTTTGGAGAAAGAAAAAGAACTTGAAGAAAGGTGAAAACTTTAAGTCCTAGAATGAATCAATGAATGAAAAGAAGTGACGGGTTTGGGAGATATATAATAAGGAAGTTGGGAGGAATTGGAGTCGAAAGCCCACAGAATTGAGATTGGTGAAGGTTGTAGAAGGATCTGGAATGTTGATTAGGCAAAATACTTTATCATTATGGCCTTGTTTAATATTATTTTTAAGATAATTTTTGAGATAAAAAATTATTTTTTATCGTAATATTAATAAATAAAAAAATTAATTTTTGTTTAATTTAAAAATTAAATTAAAAAATATAATTTTTGAATTTTAAAAATTAATTTTTAAATAAAATAATTTTATTATACTCACATCTTTATACTTTTATTATTTTAAACATATTTTTTTTATATTTTAATTTTTTATAATATTTTTTCATAAGAATATTAAATAATTAAAAAATTTTAAATTATAATTTTTCATCATAATTTTTTAAATGTATTTTTTTAATCTAAATTTTTTTTAATTTATTATTATTATTTTACAATAATGCTAAATTGTCTCTTAAAAGACATGTTGAGTGAAGGAGCAGTTAATGACTTTGAAATTGATGATGTTAATTGGGTTTTTTTCTTAATGATGTTTATCCCTTCACACCAAACAAAGAAAAAGTCATTTTCAGGTGAGTAGATTTCCAATCAACGCTGGCTGCTGATGTGCTGATGCCAAACTAAGTTTTAGTAACCACATGTCTTGTTGTCTTTGATATCTTGCTTTGACAAAAAGGAAAGTTTTTTGTGTTTGAGAAGCAATTTTAAATTTAACCCAATATAAACATATTCAATAAGGCCTGCAAAAAGGTTTTTTTTTTTTTTTTTTTGTAGTTGTATATATTCTTCTTGAATGATCCAGATTTTGAGTTACTGGTATGGTATAGTTTAGCCCTAAATTTGTTAAACTTCTTTGAATATCAAAATTTTTAATTCGTTTGTTTCTCAAAAATAATTTGATTAATAAAAAGCAAATTTTAGATCAACAATAAATTAACTTGATCAATGGAAAAAAAATCATATAATAGATTTTAATATAAGATATAAATATAGATAATACTAATACATCCTGGGGGTAAGGTAAGAGAAGGGTGACTTTCAGCCACACAAAAAAAAACCAAAGTTTCTTTTAAAAGTCATTTTTTTTAAGCCATAATTGGAGAAAGTTTTTGATTGCATATCATTTTGTGGGTAACATCTTGAAGTTATATAAACAGAGTATGAACCTGGAGTAGTAAAATATTTTGATGAACTCTATTTGTTTGTCGAAATGTCTAGCTGAAGTCTAAAATGTGATATAATCTGCAATAACGTGTTTGTCAAAAGTTCCTTAATGGGATTTTTTGGGCCTTCGTTTATAACATGTTTAGTTATATTTGCAGGTGAGCCGGGTAAACGTGAGGCTATCAGTTTTCAATCAGTTTCTTATTTGCTGCTAGGGGAACAGTGACAGGTTTGAATAACTAACTATAAGCAATGGCTGTGGCAAATTTCCCTAAACTACAGTTCAAGACTTGTGACGTTTTTGGTTCCAATTCAAAATGTTTCAACTTCCTTCCCTTACAGAACAGAAGTAAGCTAAACAAGATCCCACTTATTAACTGTTACTTTTTTTTCTTGATCTGGTTCTAATGACTTGGGACATGTTTTAGACTCAATGTCCTGCAAGCATGAATTATCATTTCTAATTTTGCATACATTTTTTAGTTCTGGGTAGAATGTAAAATCAAGTGATTTTCCACAGATCTTTTTGGTAAGACTTTAGTGGTTGAAGCAAAGGCAAATACTAGAACAGAAAGCGCGAAAATTAGGAACAGAAGAATGCTAAACAAGGTGTGCTTTCTTTTCCTGTCATGTATTTATCCTATTCTAATGCATTCAAGGCCCAATTTAAGATTGTTGAATCATTTTCTACATTGCTTAAATAAATTTCATGAGTTTTTGCATGTTTATTAGTCATATGTTTTCAATGTTATTGCCAGTTTAATGGCACCCCTAGAAGACCAAGACTATCAGTATTCTGTTCAGACAAGCAGTTATATGCTATGTTGGTGGATGACAAAAACAAGAAGTGTTTATTTTACGGAAACACTTTGCAGAAATCTATTCGTGACGATCCAACTTGCACCACCAGTGTAAGTACTCCATAAGGTCTTTGAGAGATTTGAAAATTTTTTACTTGTGGAGAGAAATTTTGGGTTTAGATAGCTGTCTAGGGCATACGAGAAGATAGACCTAGTAATTTTAGACACGACATGAACACGCCATGTTTAATAGACATGAAAACAATATAATAAACACGACACGATACATTTAAACACGGTTAACGTTTAATACACGTATCATATTTGTGTTTATGATTTTGACCCATTTAAGAATTTGTGTTATGTTTATGTTTACACGGCTGAGACGGTAAAAAAATACGAGAATGACACATATACACGATTTCCAGGTCTACAGGAAGATTGATCCCTATAGTCTGTTTTCTTTCTTCATTTGTATGTATGATCCAACTGTTGTTCTGTTCGTCTTGTATTTTCAGGAAGCTGCTAAACGTGTTGGTGAAGAGCTTGTCAAAGCTTGTATTGATCTTAACATAAACGAAATATCATATTATGATCGCAATGGATTTGCACGCGGTGAAAGAATGCAAGCCTTTGAGATTGCAATAGCTCATTACGGTTTCTTGCCCCGATAGAAATGAATCCAATGTTCTGTAAACCCATGTTTTTAATATTAGTAATCATTAATCAATCATGTTTAACTAGGAACTAGGAACTGAGCTTAGAATTTGCAAGATTGATCAACTCTTAGCCCATGATCAGTTAGATGCTTGCTTCACTTATCAAGCTTATATTATTGTCTGCAGGTTGTTAAAACAGCTAAATTAATATTAGTGAAGCAAATTATCTTTTATTATTCCTTTTCGGCATGGAATACTATGACTCGAATTTAAGATCTTCACTAGAACTCGTCATGTTTTTATCATTTGAGTTTAAATTATTTTTATTAAGGATTACTATTCGATTCGATGAAAAGAAAGTGTGAAAGGGACATGAAACCACACATACACAAATGTCAAATGCTATGTTATACGGATTAGAAAATGGGTATCGAATATGGGTATCATACTTTCATACTCATATCCAATTATGTGTTGGACACAAACATCGGATACGAATGCTTTAGGAAAATAAAGAATTCGGATAACTTATGTGATAGTCGAAAGAACATTGCTACTTGTAATGAATGTCAAAATTTGCTATACTTGTAGTAAACACAAATTGTGGCACATCTAATTATAATCGGCTGGCCAACAAAGTACACTGTCGCTATAATCACCATGAAACAAATACAATAAAAATAGCAGAGTGTACATCAGATTGGACTTGGGTAATAAAACCTGCAATTTCCTACTGCTATGGCTTCACTATACAAGGCATCTCAATCTACCATTTCTACTAAGAATTTCATTTTACCTCAAGTAAAATGTTGATTACATTTATGCCCTACAAAAATATTACTAATTATACAACAATAATCACTAAAGTTTCAAAAAATAAAAGGAAAAAAAAAGGACCAAAAATATCCTTCTCTTCGTCCGAATTTTCTCGACCCAGACTCCCTCATCGATTTCTCGTCAAGTTAAAGTTAGCACCGGGAAAGTGCTGGTGATGAAACGTAATTGTCGATATTGATTGTCAAAGCACCTAAAAACCATCGTATTCCTTAAAGTGTCTGCCTATAATGCCTATGGATCACCACAGCATCTAGCTCTTTTTGTCTCCTGAAGTTTCTGCCACAAACACATCATCTCTCTTGGACCTTGATAGTGAGCAATAACATACCCATCCTTGCAACCCTCATTAAAGATCCTCTCTTCCTTCTCATACCGAACTTCTAAACCGTCTTTCTTCATATCCGCGATCCAAATACCCATTGCCACATCTTCTAGCTTAAACATCTGTTGTTATACAAGCCATTTGTTTTAACACTGATGAGAATTATCCACACAAGGAAATGAATGAAGAATTCCTATTCCAGTAACTTCTCATGCCGCTTGCATAAAATTTAATAGTGAATATATGTTGCATAATCCAAAACAATACCTTTAAGCGCACTTCATTGAACCTCTTGTAAACAGCCTTCGCTATGTCGTGGGACACCACATAACCAGGACCATGTGCCCAAGGCGGGTACTTCTCTTCGGACCATTCCTTCATTGAATACAACATAACGAGAAGATATTAAGAAGCAGAAGGCGATTTTTATCCCATAACGGTTAAATAATGGTTATTTGTCTGTAACTATGAATGGAAATGCCTGTGCAGCCTACAATAATAAAGTTGCTCTTGTTTTCTCTTTCTTTTCTGTGATCACAATAAATGTTGCTTTTATGAACATGATTGCAAGACACAAAATGGAGTTTGATTGAACAAAGCTAAACATGGAGCTAATCCAAATTAAGAGAAGCTAGCATATTTCTTCTTTCCAATCATTGCTCATAACAAGCAAAAATTTAGAGTTTATGATCCGCTAACATTGCGCCAAGTCAATATAGTTTAAACCATCTGAGGAAATTGAGTGAAGAATTACCTCAGGGCTAATAAACCACTTGCTATCTGTACTGCGATGAGGTTGGGAATCTGAGTTAATGAGTCCATAAAGCAATCCATGAGTCACATTTATCCTGGTTAATGAAGCCATTACTTCATCCAAACGAACAAATGCATCATCATCTGTCTTCATGACAAACTTTGCAGAAACTACTTCTGTCTGTAGAAGAGATGAGCTCAATAAGGAAATGAAGAATTTTCCTTGTTCAAAGAAAGGGACAAGAATTTACCCCAAAGGTGCAAATAGCCAAAGTTTTCCAGGTGATCAGGCTGTAGTAATCAACAAAAGGCATCAACTGTATGTCTCCATATGTCCGCGCCTCATTCCAGAGTTCATCATTCACTATTTGGTTTTTATGCTGCAGAACATCTCAAACTCAGTAAGTGATTATGTAAGAGGCTTAGATAACTACAGAACTTAAAACCACAAACTTGACAATAGTTTCAAGAGAGATATAACACAGAATTTATCACCAAAACTTTCAACTGTCTAACTATTTATATTTGAAAAGATAAGATCAGTACCCATTGCAGCTGAACAATGAGTACATCAGTGCTTAGGTGTCTATATGAGTAGAAATAAATGATGAACTAGTGCTGATGCAACTTATTAAAGTAAAGCATAGTAAGCTACCCATTGGTACAACTATGGTCTAAAAACAGAGAAACATAATGAATATTGCCCCCAGTGTCGAGACCTCTAACAGCATTTAATGCTTCTGGCACAAAATCATAAGCGATTTAGTGGGGCAAAAATGGCTTGAAAACATGAATCAAGACTCAAGAACCATAGCATTTGTGGCTAGAACATCTCAACCATGTATTGCTTGAAGAGAATGGTTCTCCTTTTCTATGATAGAACTAGAACTACCAAGCATCCAAATTATAGCAATTTTGAGTGAGAGAAATTCACATGGAAACCGTACCAAACCAACAAAAAAGCGCACTGCAACTGTCCCAGATCGAACTTCAGGATACTGCATCCATGTTCTTCTCAAAGCCATTCTTCTTTTAAAATTATTGGCGGTAGAGAAAACACCAATAAAGAGATCCACTGGTCTTTGAAGTGAGAGAGGAACTGATTTAAGTGCTTCTAAATCAACTGTATGGTCTGAATCCTCTGAAGTCGGTAAACCGCTAGCCAGCACGGAAATTAATTTCACGTCTCCAGAAATTCTAACCTCACTAACAAGCCATGGCTCCAATGTCTGAACATAAAAGCAGCCAATAAGCCATTAGGTTCAATGAAACCATTAATTATTTAACAAATTCCACAAGTAAAAGGAGGATGACAAAAATTACTTCTCGATAAGCAAAGGATGTTACGTGCTTCCCATCAACTGTCATCTGTATTCCCTCTGATCCTACTCTAAGAGTTGCAACGAAAAGAGAACCTTGCTTAAAAGGAAAATATCTTCTGGATTTACCCCCTTGCAGCCCCATTGAAGACCTCCTTGAACCATGGTAATGCATGCTAACTGTCCGGTTATCATCTTTACCCACCAATTTATTGCACTGGTCCAACTCATCCACTGGAAAAATAAACTAAGTAGAGAGTTACCTCAAAAAAAAAAAAAAAAAAAAAAAAAAAGAAACATACATGCACTTACACATGCCTCATCGATGCAAACAATTTTTTTTTCTTCATTTTTTTTAAAGATGAAGAGGAAGCAATTAGAAATTTACATGAGGTTGAAATATTCTATTCCAATGCATATAATGAAGACTGAAGGTAAAGCATTTTTGTAGCTGAAGCTAAGGCAGCTAGCTGTTAATTGACTTCATTAAGCAATAGAGTTTCATGTCAGACAAAGCCTATTGACATTAGGTTGAAGAACCTTCTACGTTGACGGAATTTCCAGACTCCTTTAATGTGTTATCCAAAAGAGATCACAAATTGCATGTTTGGGACTGAATAGAGTTAAAGAAGAGTACTTCACGATGGAGAGAATGTGAATCTCAACCTAAGGACTGTAAAATGTACAAGTGGTATATGGACCTTAATTTAACATAAAACAAGAAGAAAGATTCTAATTCTTTTTGCACTAAAAGTATCAAAAGATGTAACAAGTCTTTCTACCTTTTTTATTCTTGTCAGAAGTCGGGGGTGGACAACGCTCCTCTTCACCCCAATCATGAGCTATAGTCCAGGTGTTTTGGACAATTACAGGGTCCTCAGTTATCTTATCCCCATGGAGCCTTACATTGTAATGCAAAATTATTGGTGGATCAGGCTCCCCTGGAAGTGCTTCCCCTGTTAAGTCAATGCGAAAATTACCAAGAAGACCATTTGGAGTGCCAATGATTGTAATGGAAGAACCTTGAGTGAGGCCACAAGGAACTCGCAACTTATAGAGACTTTTGTCAGGTTCTGTAGCATTCATTTTATTAAGAAAATGGGGACACTGCTTCTCTTTTGCTTTCCTAGAGGAATTATCATTTGCATAACCAAGTTTTTCCTCTTCAATCGAAGCCATTAGGCTATTCCATGCACTTCCAGCTTCCTTGATAGCCTCTACTCCATTTGGCAAAGCTTGAGAATGGTTAATTAAGTGCTTCAACAAATTCCAGGTCAGCAAAGACTGCTGCTCTCCCTTGGAGAGGTTCCTTTGAGCAAAGAGACTGAAGGCTATGGTATCAATGGAAATTACTTGAGAAGCATTTTCTGGATTCTGAACTGCAGGTGGACCTGTAAAACGCACCCATTCAAGTGGATTGGTTCCATTGGAGGAGAAGGGATTCATCAAGAAGCTTTCTTCAACAGGATTTTTCATGACACCATATCTCAGGAGCAGCAACATAAACAAAGATGCAACTAGAGCACCACCGTACCATTTCTTCATTCTGCCAATTATACAATCACATCAAAATGTTTTGCCAACAACTGGTAAATAAGTATTTAAATTGATTTATAAAATTATAATCTGTAGGCAATAAGTCAAGTTGCTAGTGAAGAGTTAAAATAAGGGTACACTTTGGACAGACAGTCAACAGCCTAAGATTAAATGTTGAAGGATCATTTCACCTCTTCAGATGGGGTGTTTCAGCTTTCATTCTCAACCTGCTGTCCAGCTGAGCCAACTACCAAAATTTGCAAGCATGACCTTCTTGCTTGATGTACAAAAACTCGAAAGTTCTGCAACCATAAAGCAATTTCATGAAATATTCTGTCATGCATCTGGCATAAGACTGTCATGCTGTGACAGAATATGAAACCAATTAGTCCATTAGAAAAGGTATCAAAATTTGCCACTGAAAATAAGTAACATATCCATAATACTAACAAAAAGAGAAACATTCCAACAGAACAAGTACACAACTCTAAGAAAATAAAGCAAATGAAACCGCAGACCAGGACATCTACTTTTGCTGCTTACCACTACCCTATTCAACATTGATAAGCTATACCAAGTTCATCCTAAGACAAGTGTCATACATTTCAAAAACATCAGTATCACCATTACAATTTACAAAATACTAAACTAGCATTTTCCCCAAGCACACAATAATCAATTTGCAACAGTTACCGTAGACAACACCAAGATGTTCAAGTCAAATGCATCAAGCTGTGCCACCCCAATTGCTCACTTTGGGGGGAGTTGTTGGATTTACTCTTTCAATGGACATATTATATTCTTGTTGACTAAACAAACAGGAAACTTTAGCCATATAAAATTCTGTAATATGACTAAATGAAACTAGAGACACCTGTAGCAAACACGAAGAACTTAAAGCTTAAGAGAAAACAATTTTGATGACCAATGCTATGGTGGTGGGGACCACAACATAAAAAGAAACAGCTGATCTTCATAGAAGAAGAAAGCCATTTATCGAAACCCTAGTTCAAACAATAAATTTTTTTTTTGTTACACTATTGTAACAAGATTCAAAATTTTGATGGCTGCCCCAGAGAATCAGTAAATTATCTTAGCTTTTAATTGAAATTATAGACTTGATTTTTGTTCTCATTTTGCATCAAAGTCATAAAAATCTTTTCTTCATATTATTTTGAACATGTCATTGCCGTATCAGAATTCGCTTAGGCAGGGGAAATTAAAAGAAAAGTAAACAGTTGAAAAATAAAAGAAAAGTAAACAGTCATTACAGCTATGATTGGTTGGCGAGAAAATGTAGGAAAAGAAAGAAAAATTAAATAGAAATAAATTCCGAATTTATCGTCAGTTAAATCTCGGATTCAACGTATGATCTTTTCCCTACTGGAACTTAGCTTGATTACTAGTACCTTACCTTAATTGACATAAGTTTCAAACTCCAAAAAGAAATTCATAAAAAAAAAATTTAAAAAAAAAATCAAGATTTAAATTTCCATCAGCTTCTAATTACCTCATCTTTTCCCGGAAACCAAACTAAAACAAAAATTCCACCAAACCAAAAAAAAAAAAAAAAAACAGAACAAAAAAGTTTCGAGAAAGATCCAAACGCATTGCATTAAATCCAAACTTAACAATCAAAAAACGAAAAGTAAAAGCGAAAATTGAGTAAAAGAACAAAAAAGAAAAAAGCATTTCTAAATTAAAAAATTTCAAAAAACTGAACTAAAAAGAACGTTATAAGCAAAAATGAAGAAGAAAAACTGGTTCAAGTAAAATCAGAGATTGAAACTTACCGGCGAAGAGAAAAATCGTAGAGAGAATTTGAAGATAAAGTTTTGGAGAGAGAGCGTTTGGATCTCTGCCGTTTTGGACTTTGTTTTTTGCAACTTTCAAATCGTTTGAGCTCAACGGTGGGAAATAAAACCGTCTTCCGGTCCTTCCAAGTAAAAAACAGCAGAGATTTGTGTTGTTGACTTGTTTTTTTTTTTTTTTTTTAATTTCCCTGAATTATTAAATAAATAGTATAAAACCTATTTTCTTTTTCTTTCTCTTTACTTTCGCTTTTACCAGGGTCCGCTGATTAGACTTTGACTAAAAAGCTTAATACGTGGCAAACTGTCGGCTGATCTGTTACGAGGTAAAATTTCTACGGCAGACTATTTTTCTGACTTTATCTTTTCATCTTTTTTTTTTTTTTTTTCTAAATAAATATTATTGAGCTTTATTTTTATTTTGGATAAAATCAAATTTATCATTTTTTTTATAAAAAATATCATAATTTAAAAATGAATTTCCAATTTAGATTTATTGAATTTTTCTTTAAATTAATGAAATTAATTTTAATTTCATAATTTTAAACATGATAAAAAAATAATTAAAAATATATATATATAAACATAATACGAATAGTTTATAATACGAATATATAAATATATCAAATTTATATAATATAAATTATTAAAATATTTTTAAATATATAATATTTTAAATATGATTATAAAAAAATACAAATATATAAATTACTAAATTTATACAAATCAAATAATTTAAGTCAGAATCCAATTTACCATTTATTTTAACTAACTAGTAATAACTTTTAATATTTTTTTAATTAGATTGTAACTTTCAACACGTGGCTCAACACGTTGAGACTTTTGATTGAGAGACAGGCGGAGGGGCCATTGGGGAAAAGGTTTTTATTTTTTATCTTTTTTGTCTTTATTGGTTTTTATTTTTTTTATTTAAGATTTAAAAGAAAAGTAGGGAAAATGACGGTAAAATCCAAAAATTAGAAAGTAACGGGAGTTAAAAAAGAGGAGAATGGTCCGTTAGGGTTTTTAACTTTTAATGGAAATCATCATCATCTTAACAAAGCAAAGAAAAGAGAAAATAAAAGAAAAAAAGGAAAAGAAAATAAAAGAAAAGAAAAAAAAAAAAAAAGTATGATGAAATCGTGAAATATCGACAATTGTTGATTAAGGAATTCAAATAACGTAAGAACGTAGCTTAATTAATGTGAAAGCAATAGTCTACCTCTTCTATGTTTGTTCCATACCAAATATTATTGTCGATTTTACTAACGAATAAATAAATATATTTTTGAAGTTATTATAACCGAGTGTTTTAAATTTTTTTTTTTTTTATTAAGGAGACGAACAAATGAATTAATCTCCAGCTTGTTGAATTTTCAGATCATCTGATCAGCTCAATTTAACTATTGCAGCATAAGGATAAAAACTTAAGATTTTCTTAACGTTTGTGTTAAGGATATTTTTTAAGATTATTAAATATAATAATATTTTTAATTAATACATTAAAAATAATAAATAAAATTATTAAATTTTATATATAATTTAATATTATTAATATAAATAATATATTAATTAATTTTAAAAAATATTTTAAAAACACTCGTTAATAAAATCTAAAAACTTAAATGGATGATTCAATTTTTGATAGTCTCACCACTACGTCAAATTTGACATATAACAGCATTTTGAAGTACTGTAAAAATTAAAAAAACTATTGCTATAAGATAAGACAACATTTATTCATGTGCTGCATATGTGACCGCAGCCTTATGTCTTTAGTAATATTTTTACATATATATATATATATAATAGCACTTATCAAAATGTTACTATTTTTACTTTATAATAGCTTTTCATGACTTTTTATATGTATTTTTCATTTGTTACAAAAAATCTCAATGATAGCAATTATAAATGCTACCAAAAGTATTTTTATATGATAAAATTTACAACAGCACATGTCAAATACTTTTAAAAATTCTAAAAATATTATAATTATTGACCATTATAATATATAATAATAATTTACAAAATACTATCAAAATATTATTTTTATTATTTTTAATAATATTTAAAAATATTATAAAAAATACTGTCTAAAATTAATTTTAACGTAGTGCACATATCAAAACAAAAGTCTTGGTCTATTGGTCAATGGGTCAGATATTTTAGGTGTGTAAATAAGTGCTCATCAAAGGTTTTTGAGTGGTAAAGATCGGTGCTACATAAAGCTGGGACAGATTTAAAGGATGGTTGGTAGCCCTTTCGTGCAATCAAGGCCAATGCCCAATGTCCAATGGGCCACGCACATTTAAATTATTTTGACTCTTATACCAGTTATCAGATAAAGATGTAATATTCACGTTTTTTTTTCATAAATTTAAATAAGATTTTGTTAACGAGTACTCTAACAATATTTTTTTTAAATTATTAAATATAATAATATTTTTAATCAATATATTAAAAATAATAAATAAAATTATCAAATTTTACATTTAATATAATATTATTATTATAAATAATATATTAATTAATCTTAAAGAGTATCTTAAAAGTACTCTTTAGTAAAATTCATTTAAATATAGCAATTAAATTAGCCATTGCTTTTACAGTTGAGAAGCAATCCTTAAAGATCACCATTAAAATTAAGCTGTGGTAGAAGCAAATTGAAAATAAGTGTATTTTCCAAAGGGTATACTTTAGGTGGATTGAAAAAATAATAATAATTAAGTTTATAATTAAAAATAAGATTGATGGATTAATTTGATTAACGTATATTTATAGAAATCAGTTAACAATTATTTTAGAATTTTTTTTTCTTACTTTTATCAAATTCAATAAAAAATAATGCATTAAATAAAATTTTTTTCTTTAAGTATCATCTTAATTAATGCAATAAATACTAATTAATATTTTCCAAATTAGTATATAATACAAATTAAAACACAAGATGAAGGACTAAGGAAAACTCCTATATCCAAACTCCTTTTTTTTTTGGTGGTTTCAATCAGAGATTCAAATTTCAAACCATGCACAATTGGGCACAACTCTTTTATTACCAATTACAAAGATTTTAAGCACAAGATGATGAATTATAATTGCTGAATATATAAATTAATTAAGAAAATGAAATTATTGGACTAATTAAAACTTGGGAAACTGGATGCTTGAACCACATTTAGCCCTTGGTAACAAAGGACATTCAATGAAATCTGAACCAGAAGTGTCCACACACAAGTAAACCTGATAAAGCTGGCTGTTACGAGATGAATCAATGTTGCACTCAATGCCTGGAGTAAAACCAAGTGCTTCTTTTATAGCATCCTTAATGTCCTCCAATTCATAGAATTCATCGTTTGGTTTGATTCCTGAAAACACAAATTTAATTTATACCCAGAGAAAACAAGAAACCTGTTAGATATCAGCTCTAGTTTTCTGATATAATATTAAGCCTGTTAAAAAATGAAAAATTGAATTTGGGGGGTTATACCTGCAGTTGTCAAAGCTTGGAGGAGATTAGCCTTTTCTTTCAATTTGAGAGCTGCTTCAAAGTAGTCACGTTGTTCAAGTTCAGATTCTGAGCATGTCCCATGTTTTACCCATTCATGTGTCCAGAACTTAGTTCCATCGTTGCTAGGACAGGAAAGAGTCGGCCATTCTTTTTCCAGAGTCCCTATCAGGTCTGAAATCTATATACAGGTTGGGAGAAAACACCGTTAATAAATTAAGTTCATGATCTTAATTAGCCAATTAAACTGTATATCCCTCGGAAATAGGGGTGATAACTGTTCGATTCGGTTCAGTTTTGGAAAAAAATTACCATTAATGTGTAGTATTTTGATTTTTTTAAAACCGAACTAAAACAAAACCGAATAGCATAAAAAATCGAACCGAATTCCATTGGTTCGGATCGGTTCGGTTCATCAATTTTTAAATTTATCTTTTTTATAGTATTTTAAAGTTTTTTTAATAATTTAAAAATAAAATATTTATTTTTATATTATAAAAAATAAAAAATAATTAAAAAATAAAATTTGGTTCAATTCAAATAATTGCGATTTTTAATTTATGAACTGAAAACCGAACCGAAACATTATGATTCGAATCAGTTTTCGATTTTCACGATTTTTTTTTTTTTCTAGTATCTGGTTAAATGATAATTGCATATTACAATGAAATCTTGGACAGACTGTGATTAAACAATGATGAAAGAATATAAATAATAATTGGCAATTTAGCAGCAAATAGTATTCTTTTAAGCAACGAAAGACATTTGACCAAATCGAAACATAAACAGGTTGGGTGGTTTGGTTTGGTCTGGTCCCAGCAACATGGAAGGTGACGAAATGCGTATTTTTATATAGCTGTTGTCTTGTGAGTAAAGTATTGATTAAAGAGGAAAGAAAAGGTTTTGTTTATTAGCTAACCAAATAAATTATGTAGTTTCAAACTTTCAATTGTGTACTTGCAAAATAGTAATTTAATTTCCTATCTTAACTCTTAAGCATTAATCTAATCTGATATTATCATCATATATACGGTTCTGAAGCTGGTTGAGCATAAAGATAAAATTTGTCCCACCCATACATCTTTAGAGAAAATTAACAAAGAAGATTCTTTCTTACTTCAACCAAGGGCTCAGGGCTCACGTTTTTTTCCCCCTGGCCAGCCCTTGTTCTAAGGAGATTTAAGAACAAAATTCTTGCTGTTTTCTCTCAATTTCTAGAGCAGTAGATGCATGGCTAAAATCGCTTCTTAAAGGAAAAGTCTTTCCGTTTGGGAAACTTTTTTCTGTTTTACATTCTTTTCGCCGTTTCGTAGAATCTTGAACACCCCATCTCCTAGTAGAGATTTATATATATATATATATATATATATATATATATATATATATATATATATATTGAGGATCAAATT
Organism: Fremontodendron californicum; assembly: GCA_030761205.1. NCBI lineage: Eukaryota > Viridiplantae > Streptophyta > Magnoliopsida > Malvales > Malvaceae > Fremontodendron > Fremontodendron californicum. Next base: position 28,449,032 of record JAULJL010000013.1, read on the forward strand.
GTGAGCAACTTGTTGGTTTGGTTGCTTAGTTTGTTGCTGTTATTAATGCCACTTTTTGCCATTGTCTTCTAGCAGTCGTAGGCATGAGTATATGGCATTTTAATTGGTTTCAAAAACTAATTTGGGCTAGGAATTAATGGAATATCAAATAAATTTAAAAAAAAATATTCCCCAAAATGGAGTTCGAGTTAAAAAAAAAAAAAAAGAAGAAGAATAAATACCCACAATAATTTTTGTAAATATCTGAAATGATGTTACTTTGTTTAAATTGAGTTAATTATTTAATTTCTGAAAACCACAATTGATGTCAACCTTTGTTTTTCTGGCAATTTCAACTTCTAACTTAGCCCTAAAAATGTTTTCTAGCTTTGGTTTTTTTTTTTTTTTCAAACCCCCTATGTTATTCGAATTCAAAATAAATAATGTCGAATATATATATGGGTATATGTCCGATACATATATACTTTTTAAATTTTTTTTTATATATTTGAAAAATTATATCCTCAATTCTATGTCTAAATATGTATCAAATACAAGTATTTTGGATATTAATATTTAAAAAAAAAATGAAAACTCCGAATAATATAGATCATCTAAAGAAAAAGATATGGTTTTGCATTATTGCATATATGCTACTCTTCTTTAAAGCTCTTTCTTGATTTTGCTTGTCTTATCAATTTAATTTATAGCTTTGCTTTTATTTTTCGTTTACTCACATTTAAGTTTTCGAACCTAATTAACTCTGAAACCATTGGCTATTCTCTAAACGAAATTAAACCTACTGTCTTTCTTCAACCTGATAAAACCATTTTTCGGATCACGTTAATATTAATGCAAATATAGTATATATATTACCTCAGATTTGTCGAAACGACTGTCGGGATCACAATTTGAAGGGTAGCCACCGTCCTTGTAATTAGGCCAAAGTCCATGGATGCCAAAATCTGCTGCAGGCTTTCCTGTCTTTGGGTAACAACAACTGTTCTGTTTTGTATCGCAATATGCTCCAGGCCACTGTATATATATATATATATATATATATATATATATATATATATATGAATCAATTTATAACCCAAAATCCAAAGCATAATCAAAAGAACAATATCTGATCATATATATATATATCATGGATTTTGCTAACGAGTGCATTAAGGGCACTCTTTAAGATTACTAAATATAGTAATATCTTTATCCAATGTATTGAAAATGATGAATAAAATTATCAATTTTTGTATTTAATACAATATTATTACTATAAATAGTATACTAACTAATCTTAAAAGAATACTATAAGAGTACTCGTTAACAAAACTCATATATCATAAAGAAATGAATCTCTTAACTTACCTGTTGAACAAAGTAGAAGAAATCAAAATCTTGTGAAAGACAAAGAACTGATAGGTATTGTAGTACCAAAAGCTTGATGATCATAATGATTGAACATGAGTTGAGTTTCATGTTTTCAGAATTTTAATTCTTGATGATTTTTTTCTCTCACACAAAGTAAATAACAACTCTGATGAAATTAGCTTTGGAGTTAAGAATTATGAAAAAGAAAATGAAGTGTAGAAAATTAGCTTTGGTAGATGAATATTTATAAGGCAAAAGTGTAGGTTTTAGGACATGGAATATTCATGAAAGCATATGCTTGTCAATGTATAATTAGTTTAATGGCATTGTTTGCGTGTTTTAAGATTATCTTTAATGGAGTTTTTTTTTTTTTTTTTTCCTTTTCCCATTTTGATTCGATTTGTTTCCTTGATCTAGTCAGGAAGCCACATGAGAGAAACCCCTTTGTTAATAAATTAAGCACTGTTCCATTTAAGGCCTCTCCAAACTTCAAAAAAAAAAAAATTAACTGAATATCCTAAAAACATTTTTAAGATTAGTATATATAATAATATTTTCATTTAATATATTAAAAATAATAAATAAAATTATTGATTATTATATTTAATATAATAATATTATTATTATAAATAATATATTAATTAGAATTTAAAAATGTCTAAAATTACTCGTTAATACAACCTCAAAAAAATAGCAAGCTTTTGGATGGATTTTGGGATTGATATTGCAAGTAATAGTAAGCACTAAAAGGTTTCAGTATATCTGATAATTTTGAACATAATACGAAAATATATGACACGAACACAACTTATTTAATAAACATAAAAATAGTGTAATAAATACTATATGATATGTTTAAGGATAGAGGTGGCAATTGGGCAGGTTCGGGTCCGGCTCATTCGAGTTCGGGTTCATTCTGGTTCGAGCTCATTCGGGTTCGGGTCTATTCGGGTTTGGGTCCTTTCGGGTTCGGATCAGATCGAGTACGGGTCCGATCGGATTCAGGTTCGTTCTGGTTCGGATCCGATTGGGTTCGGGTCCGTTCGGATTCGGGCCCATTTGGGTTCGGATTTCGGGTTCAGTTTTGTTTTACATCATTTTTATTTTATGTTAGATGTAATCATTTTTACATAATTTAAATATTTACTTTTAAAAATAAATTAAATATTTTATTATTATTTTTAAAAATAATCTTTTATTATTTTATTATTATTTTTAAAAATAATCTTTTATTATAATATAATATTTTTAATTATATTTATTTATTAAAATCAGTATTTGTTAGCACCAGAAGAAAATAAAATTAATTTTTTATATAAAATAAACTTTTAAAATAATTTATTATAAAAAATATGATATATTATAAATTAATCATATTAATATTTAAAATAATTGATTTGATGAACTCGAATTTCAACATGTAAATACATTATAATTTATATTCACTACAAAATAAGAGATTTTTAGGGACGAATTCTGACATTCAACTTTGAGGTCTAAACGGGTTTGGACTACCCATTTATAAATATGGGCGGGCTTGGGCAAAATTTGAGACCTATATTTCGAATCGGTCTAGGCTTGGGCAAATGAATATGGTGTTGATACCATATCTAAATCCAGCCCGAACCCGGCCTGACCCGACCCATGAGCACCTCTATACCAAGTGAACTAATTTTGATATGATATATTACTAAAAGTAAATTATATCTTAAATTATATCAAGTGTAATAAAATAATAATAATTTAAAAAATACTTATCCAAAATAAAATAAATAATAAATTAATTACAAAATTAAATTAGCTAATTATGTTAAATACTTTTAAATTCTAAAAAGACATAATACTTTTATAAATCAATATTTGATGACTTAATTTAATAATATGCCTAAGAAAATTATATATATGTAACAAAGAGCAACACATTTTTTTAAAAGTAGTTTTTATCTATTTTTTAATATAAGAAATACTATTATACTATAGATAAGTTAAAATGAATGAATTGCTGTTAATTAATTTTAATATATAAAAAATACTATTATACTATTATAAGGGTGTTCTTAAAATAACATAAACAAAGGACAAGTAATATTTTATGTCAAAAAAATTTCACATTTCTAAAATCTTTATGAGTTTAGAATCTTTATATAATGGATTCATCAAGATATGAGATATTAAAGTTATAAGTACAAAATATAATTTTATTTTTGATAAAATTATTATTTTATCATGTATATATAAAATATAAATTAATTTTTAATTAAATTATTAAAAAAGATATTAGAATAAAATTGATAAATAAAGTTCTTGTTTTATAAAAAAATTATTTAATTACAATTTGATAATTTCTATTTTTAATATTAAATTCGGGTTCGGGTTCGGGTCGGGCTCGGGTATTTTCGGGTTTGGGTTTTTCGGGTTTGGGTTTTTTAAAGTTCGGGTCATTTCGGGTTCGGGCCCTTTCGAGTTCGGGTTTTTGACTTTTTGGTCAAATTGGGTTTGGGCGGGTTCGGATTCGGATTTTTCTGGGCTGGTTTTCGGGTTCGGGTTCATTTTGCCACCTCTATTTAAGGGTTTGTATTTGATGCATTATCAGTGTATAGGTCTATACACTGACAATGAATCCTACAATGACACCTCATTAAAAAACTAACCTCTAACCCTAATCATTAACCCTAACCCTATAACTTAACTTTTAACAAGTGGCATCGTAGGATGTATTGTCACTGACAGTGCATCAAATATAAATCTTATATTTAAATACGATTAACACGACATGTTTAATACACGTATCATATTTATATTTAAGGTTTTAATACATTTAATAATTTATATTATGTTTATATTTACCCAACATGAAAAAAATACAAAACATAAAATACGATATGCATATATAAATTATCAAGTCTAGGTTTCAGTTTTATCTTACTAGGTTTTAAGGACGTGATTAATTAGTTTGGTGCTTAATTAATTGGCTTTATAATTAAAAATAATTTAGGTCGGTGGCGTGGCCCTATTGCGTGCAAGTCAACAGTTTGATAACAGATGGCCTATCACAGCCAAGAAGCCACATGCAATTTCAATCGTTTTTGAAGGTGATTGGTTTGTTTGATGAAAGGAACATTTTCTTTTTTATTTTATTTTTGGATGAAAAATTCAAAAATATAAAATAAATTTATCATGTTTATGCCATTACTCTCTTATTTTATTTTGAAAACAGTTAAATGATGTTTAGTGGCTATATTTAAGAAATAAATTTATAATAATGTATTTTTTTAATTTGATGAAAATAATACATTGAATACAAACACTTTGTCCTAAAATAATATTTATCTATTTTTAAAATTCGAAATTTACTTCATTTGGTTCATGCAGTCACACATAAATATTTATTATTTTATTTATTTTAAATATAATTAAATATTTTATAAATAAATAAAACTAATAAAAATGTATATTAATTGAAATTTACATTAACATGTAAAGTTTGTTACATGTAATTAATACTATGAAGATAAAAAATAAAAAACAATTAATGAAAATTTCGACTCTTTTCTATTTTAGAATTTTGAAAATAAAACAATTCAATATAACATTTTATTTCTTTTTTATTTATGATCAAATTAATCTATTTAACAAAAATATTTTAATGAAATTAAAAATTTTACTCATAAATTTAATAAATTTTATCAATAAATCTATTTAACGAAAGTATTGTAATAAAATTAAATTTTTTACCTATAAATTGAATTATTTTTATGTAAAAAAAATATTTACAATAATTATTTAAAAATATAATAAACAATAATAAATTTTTGCTTATAGAAGTTGAATAAGCAATGGAATACTTGGCTTAAAGAAAAATAATATGTAAAAATAAAATTGATTTCCAATAATTGCGTGAAGCAACGTCCAATAACAATTAGCTCTAGTCTTGAACTATTACCCTGATTTTGAGCTCTAAAAAGGCTATCTCTTGCTTGCATTTTGGGAAATGTCATGTTTTTCACTTTTTTTCCTTCGGCTTCTCAGGTCCAAACTCAACCCACCATCTTCTGGATTGCGTGATTAACATTACAAATAACAAATTCTGTCCCTTTTTATTTTTTTATACATCAAATAATATTTTGTTTATAATGGACATTATTCAATTTGATATTTGTGGATTTGGATATTACGAATATGGATAATTTTCGATTTTGAATATTAAATTTACTATTCGTGATAGATTCTGACCGAATTCCGATAAAAATCTTTAAATATCCATTATTCGCAATCCGCTTTAATTTTGGTTTTAATAATGTCAAATATTTGAATTTGTTATCTGAATTCACTTTACTTATACGAATATTATTCGAATCGATATCCGCTTATATATTTGTAAGATTTAGAAAATTTTATACTTATAGAGATTTGAATCTTGGCATGCAAACTTTTATTATCAAGAATTCGATTATTTAGCGGATTTGGATATCCGACAAATATTATAATCTAATTCGAATTTGGATTCATATAGTAATATTCAAATAATAAACGAATTCGGATATCATATAAATTAATTGGATTTAGATATTCAAAATTGCAGATATCCGATCCGCTATCATAACTAATTGGATGGCCAATGACTTCCGTTATAAAACACAACGCGATGAAAACCCTTCCAACTAATAATCTAAATGCACCCTTGATCAGTTGGATTTTGGAATTAAAAAAGACAGAAGATTCAGGCTGATGGTCATGGTCTCTCATACTTTATAAACGTTGTTTTGATGAATTCAAGTTTTGACATTGAAAATAAGGTTTGATATAAAAGAAGAAAAAGATACTAGAATTATACTTGTAATTGCATTAATTAGAAAAAAAAAATAGCAAAGGTTGATAAATTTTCACATTAATCTTATATATATATATATATATATATATATATATATATATATATATATATAAAGCAGCAAGAGCTTCCTGGCTAACCATCATCATCATGGCCTCTACCAACCACTGCCCAACTCCAACTGCCTGAAAGTGAAAACTTCCTATATGTCCTTAGCCTTGTACTTTTTCTAAATTTGATTAAATTAAAACACTTTGTCACAATTAAAGGTGTAATCGAATCGAGTCAAACTCAAATAATAAGAAATTCGAGTTAGACTCGTGATTTGAAATTCTGCTCAAGTTCGATCGAGTTTTGTTTTAAAACTCGAACTCAATTCGGGATAAAAATTGAATTGTTCGAGCTCGTTTGATTATGCTCGTTTATCTAGGAAAAAATGAGTTAGATTCCCATGCTCGACTTCAAACTCGATTATTTGTGTCCGAACTTGAGTTCGAATTGAGATTTTTTTTTCAATACTAATTAAAAATAAAAAATTTCGATTAGACTCCCGAACTATTCGAGTCAAGTATTAGAATACTTAAATTCGACTCGTCCAATAACTCGAGCTCGGCTCGAGAATGACCGAGCCGAATTCAATTTTTTTCCGAGCCGAACTCAAGTAACTTACAAGAAAGAATAGAATGAGGATGAAAGTTGAAACCCAAATGGAAGCAAAGGTCTGATTTTGTTCTTCCACCCTTAATTAAGGAAACAAACTCATTAATCCTTGAACCTCATTTGTACTCTCGGGTTTCCTTCCTTTTACACCATCTTTACTTTAATGGTCTCCAAGCTGTAAGAACCAGTCTGGGATTTGTTCCAGCTGTAAGGCTGTTACATCATTTTTCTTTTTCTTGAAATGTTAGATTCACTACACAAGGCTGGATATATATATATATATATATAGGAATTGAACAGATTTGTTTAATTTCTCCTATTCATGAAATAAAATTAAAAAAAATTACAAAATTGCTGCTTGAGTAATTGTCTACTATATTATCCAGACTCTTAATTTTTTTAAAAATATTCATGTTCGACACAATATTCGGATATAGATATGAGAATATAATCTTTCAAATATATGAAAAAATTTTAAAAAAAATTGAATATATTTGTATAGGACCAATACCCATTCTGATACGGACCCCAAGTCCGGATAAAATCTGCTAACATTAATATAAAATTGTACTACATAAATCCTCATCAAATTAATACCAGGAAAAAAAGAATAGGAAATGAGCAGTTTTCCTGCTATTTATGTATATATTCTGCGAGTAACTGTAACTTAATTTAGGAATCTGAAATTTCCTGCTATGCTGTTCGTTTCTTATTTTTCAGCATGAACTCTAAAATGTTTATCCACCGTCTCAACTTTTAACCTGTTTAGTGTTTGTGTCCTATTTAATACTGTTTCCTTGAGGGAAAAGGGCAAAAACATTACTATGTTCCAGATTAAGTAGATTTGTCTTATTCTTTATTATTTTTTGCATTTTTCTGGATTAATTTTCTCATTCCAAAAATATTTTCAAAAATAGAAAAATTGTCTAACGTTAACAAGTGCTTATAAACAGACCATTTGTAAAAAGCATAAGTAAAAAGCTGTGACTAAAGTAAATGGATTTCACATTAATGACATTTTGGTTTCTGAAAGCCCATTACAAGCACAAGCAGATAAGATTAATCTTTGGGGTCAATGAAATCATAGGCCCTAACATGAGCAAATTAAGGAAATACAAATGTTATAGTTTGAATATTATATATATATATATATATATATATATATATATAATCAGAAGCTAAAAGGTAGGAAATTCAATCTCAGACCCACATTTCCCTTTAGGAAACACAGGGCATTCTATGAGATTTGACCCCGAATTGTCCACGCACAAATACACCTGGTAAAGCTGGCTATTTCCGGATGAGTCTTCATTGCACTCTATCCATGGCGTATACCCAGTTCCTTCTTTTATAGCATCTTTAATGTTCACCAGGCTATAAGTTCTTCCATCTGGATTGATTCCTGCAATACCCACATTTGTTTTTCCAACGTAAAACTAATTTTAAAAAAAAATGTGATTGAGAAAGTACTGTTAATTTTATTGATTAATTACCTGCACTTTTAAGACTTTGAAGGAGTTTTGTTTGTTGCCTTAAACTGAGTGATGTTTCGAAGTAGCTGTGTTGATCAAAGACAGACTCGGAGCAGGTACCATGTTTCTCCCATTCATGAGACCAAAAGCTTTCTCCATTGCTGCTAGGACAAGCTAGTGATGGCCAATTCCTTCTCATGCTACTAATGAGGTCTGAAATCTGCAAAATGTGTCGAACAGTTTTGAATATGTAAGAAGTTGAGAGACCCAAGGAATGAAGAAAAACCATAAGATCAAGATTGCTAAGATGTTTTAAGCTATGTTGCTCCGACTGTTCATTTTTCTCGAAATACCCTTATTCGACGCATATTCAGATATGGGTATGGAGATTTGACCCTCCAAAGACCTTCCAAATACATAAAAAAACTTTAAAAAACTGACCATACTCGTATCCGACACATACCCGTATCATTCACTCACACCCGAATCCGAGTAACATAGGTTTTAAGTACCTCAGATTCATCAAAAGGATTGTTAGAATCACAATTTTGAGGGTATGAACCATCCTTGTAATTAGGCCAAAGCCCATGAATGCTAAAATCAGCTGCAGGCTTCCCTGTTGTAGGGTAGCAACAACTATTCTTGTCTGAGTCACAGTATGATCCTGGCCACTGCATGCAAAGAGTAATTAAATTGAGAAATAAACAAAAGCAAAAATCAAAAGATTAATCCCAGATAAAATGAAAAACTCTTACTTAACAATCAAACAAACTCACTTGTTGAACAAAGTAGAAAAAATCAAAATCCTGTGAAACACAAAGAACTGCCAGATACTGTAAAACCAAAAGATTGATCAAGAATAAACACTTGGACTTCATTTTCTTGTTTTTTCTCTCTACTAGTTAACGGTTGAAAAGTTTGAGAATGATTGAACGTTGATAAGCTGTTTTTATAGGCTTTAATGGAAGATTGTGGATTAGGGATCCGGAGCCGAATATGCTGAGTTGCTGACAGATCCTTAATCAATAATTACAAAATTTTATGTATGTAACGTTTCCTCCATGATTGCAATGTGTCGGCTCAAATCCGTGTTCATATTAAGCCCCCCATTGTTCTAAATGTTTTATTATGGTATGAATCCAATTAGGCAATTACTATATATTTTAATTTACATCTCTTTTGATTTCTGATATTTCGACCAATTTCTTTGAATGTGGCTGAATGGTTGGGACAATTAAGCAATGTCAATGCATTTAATGTTGGTAATGGAGTGGACGGGACAGGGATTGCCTTCTCGTCTCATTTTTGCATTATTACTGAAAACTTTCAATTTCATAAATATAAATATCAGTTACATTTATAACTGCTTCATCTAATTATTTTATTAATTATTTTTAATTTAATATTATAATTTATTCATGAATATAATTTTTAATATATATATAATAGTAGTTTATATATGATTTTAATATACATATCTAATATATATTAAAAATATAAAATGGATATATAATAATTTTAAAAGGTAAGGTAGAGTGGAACAAAATAAGTATTTATCAAAAACCCCCAATTCCATCTCGTCCTCACTTTTCAAAACAAAAAAAAAAAAAATTCTTCATTCAAAACGAATTGATACAAAATCCGTAAAACAAGTTTTGTGATCCCTAACCACATCTCTATCAATCAGTGTCAAAATAAAAGTCTTTAAGATTTTATAATATTTGAGGCTTTGAAATTTGTGTGTTCCTTCCTACTATATTCTATATATATCCTAATATACCTGCAAAACCAAGTGAGATGGTGACACTTTGGTGCAGATGGCAAAGCTGCCAATGGGAATCAACCATTTTTTTAGACTTTAGATCTACCAATTATTAGTTTAGTTGAGAGTATCAATTTTATATCTCCCCTTCTGCAGCATTGCATCTGCAATTGCTTTCACATTAATGGATCAAGAATTCCACCGTACACACTATGAAGTAGACAAGTAGTGGTTTTTCACTTCTTCTCTTCTGAAATGAAACTGTAATTGGCAGTCAAGAAATGAAATCAAACACAATCTTATTGCCAAAACCGATATCCTCTATAAAAGTTTCTTACTGGAAAATTTTTGGACTATGAAATTACACACTCTAAAATTGATTCAATACTTATACTACTTGAAGAAGTGACATTAAACTATTGAGAATAAATCAAAACTTGCGATTAAATGTTTGTTAGGCTTTTCTATGCGGAGTCTTGTTTTTTTTTTTTCTGTTTACCTGAGCAACCCGAATCATGACCAGATCCGATAAAGATTGTTATGAATTTGAAATGAGTTTTTTGGCCTGATTTTAGGATAATTTTTTAGGATTTCGTAGTTTTGATTAAAAATTATGTAATAGTTTGCCACACTCGCATGTAATTATTTTCTCTTAAAAAATAATGAAAATCTCTGTAATTCCATGAACATAAACACAATTGATTGATCGAATCACGTAAATTTTTATGTTTTGTTTCACTGTTTCTTCTCTATTATTATTGTTTCCTACAATTTTTTCTACCTATCCATACAGATACTCGATCCTATATCATTTTTATTTAGGAGTCCGATCCATATGATTTCTCACTATGATATCTAAGAGAAATTCCACTGCCAGCTCCATATTATATATATATATATATATATATATATATAGTCTCCTAGGCCTTGACAAATATCTGCTTTCATTTTCACGACCATTTACTAATTATGAAATCGGTCGGTTCGATTCTATTATTAGATAAAAAAAAAAAAAACTGTGAATCAAACGGGTTTTATTGAATTGGATTGATTTTTATTTTTTTGGATAATTGAAATTTTATTTCAAATCCAAAAAAAGGAAAAAAACTTGCTACAATAAAAAAATCTTAGATATAGTCTCAACATATGCATCAAAATTGACTTATATCCCACTGAGTGCAAAGAGAAGAATTTACAGGGTTGTTATAAGTTTGGAAAAAACACAAAAAGGGGCTCTGATAGTAGCATCAACTTGTTGAAAAATATCCTTTGGTGTTCTTCTTTTAGTAGAGTGTCTTCTGGAGTTTCTCTCCCACCACACATAGTACAGTGTAGCAGTCCAAGCTAGATGCATCTATGATGTGAACCCTAAGGGTTAAATCCTTTGAACCCATTAACAAATTGAAATACCTAACCCAGAAAAGCCAATATTCAGGCAAAGAAAACTTAAACCCTTAAAAGCCTGTTTCAAAGAACCTAGATTAAGCATGTAAGCTAGACCCTAAGAACCTAAGTTTGATAGGTTGAACGCCACAAAGAAAGAATTTTTTGATAAGTTTCTAAGTTCTTTCAAGAACTAAAAGAGAAAACTCTCACTGAATAAAATTATACTTAATTGATCAAAAGATAATTGAAGTAGGCGGCTAAGACATATATTTATAGCCTCCCTACAATAACCCTAATCTACTAAGTAATAATATATAAAATATGGGCTGAACATGCTCAAGCACAAACCTAAATAATTAAAAGATGTCCATGTTACATAATATAGGCCCAAATGCCTAAGTAATTATAAGAATTAAAATAAGCCCTCTTAATGTGCCACCTTGTGTTCTTGAATCACATGGACCAAAATTGGATGCAAGGCCATCTTGCATGTTGAAGCCTTTTCTGAATAACTTGCAACATGGCCTAAGTGAAATCCACCCATTCTTGCCATGTTTCCTAGATCTTCTTGGATCTTGGCCCATATAGAAATTGCCATGGGATTGGGCCATCTTGGATCCTATCATTCCCCTTTTCCTCGAAAAGATTCGTCCTCGAATCTTAACCTTGTGTGTGAGAATAACAGCGCTAGGAACTAAATCAAGGTGATGCACAATGCCAGTTATGGGTGGCAACCCATCCCGCAACTCCTCCGAAAATAAATTCTCACAATCTTTCAACAAAGAAACAGGCAAAATAAGAAGAGATTGGTTAGAAGCATCAAGAATAAGAACCTCACTCTCCTTTGTAGGGATGGCAATGGAGTGGGGCGGGGGCGGATTTTGCAGTATCCGCCCCGCCATAGTACTGCTCTGCCCCGCCACGCTCCGCCATGGATGTTGAAATTTCAATACCACTACCACCTCCATGGATGTCGGTTACATCCATAACTGTCCCGCCCCGCTCCGCCCCATTTGATATTTATTAATTATTTTTATTTTTTTTAAATAATAAAGCATTTAAAAAAAAATTTTAAATATAAATTAAATATAAACATGTTTCTAATATAGAAAGAGAAAAAAATAAAGTATTAGGTTTAAGTTTTTAAAAATAAAAATAAAAATAATAAGTTTATTATATTATATTATTTTATTATTCATTTAAAAGCTAAATATGTAAGGGTAAAATTGTAATTTTAGTATTCGGGGCGGTGCGAAGCAGGCAATTACCACAACTGCTCCATCCCCGCCTTTCAAACAAAAAAAACCGCACCGCTCCGCTCCGCCTCCATTGTTAAAAAAAAAAAACCTCTCCATTCGGATCGGATCGGTTCGAAATCCATCGGTCGGATCAGGTTTTGCCATCCCTACTCCTTTGCATCAGAAAAATTCTCAAATTCTTTGTTTTCCTCGGCAGGAATTGTCTCATTTTCTACTAGTGGCTCCTCTCTTGTGTCTTTATTTTCAGCCACCTTTATTTCTTTTTCTTTTTTCTTCTCTCTTCTTTTTCTCTCTTTTTTGTTCTCCATCTTTCTTCCTCTTGTTGCACAAACTTCCCAAACAATGAGGTGAGATCTTTCATCTCTTGTAGAGCTTGCTTTACTTCGTCGCATAAAGTGAGAGACATCTTAAAGTTGCTGCAAAACAACTTTGGTTAGTAAAAAAAAAGATGAATGTCGATTCTTTCTTCTTCTTTTCAATCTTTTTCGAATTTTCTTTCTTTTTCTGCCTATTCGAACACTTTTTTTTTCAAGAACGAGACTTCTTGATTTTCTTGAAATCTCGGATGAACTTCTTTTTTCTTTCTTGGGACTGTTCGATGCCCCTCTGAATTCTTGAATTTTTTTTTTTCAAGATTCTGATCAAGAATCAACAAGAAGAAATTTTAATTGATCAAGAATTCAAGAAACAGAATCTTGATTTAAACCACTTTTCAATACTGAAACCCCAAACTTATACTGCCTAAAAACTATAACCCTAGGAAAAATGCCTAAAGCTATAACCCCAAGATAAGAATGCTGAAACCCCAAAATCTTGTTAGATTGATTTGATTCAATTACAAGAAACGAAACCCCAAAGCAAGACTGTCTAAAAACTATAACGTAGGGCAAGAATGACTAAAGCTATAACCCCAAGACAAGAATGCCTAAAACCCCAAAATCTTGTTATTGATTTTGCTGTGATAGTATTTGAAACCCCAAAAAGAAGTAACAAATAACAAATCAAAGCGATAATTATAAAAACCTGATTGGAAGTCTAAGCTCTGATACCAACTGATGTGAACCCTAGGGGTTAAACCCTTTGAACCCACTAACAAATTGAAATACCTAACCCAGAAAAGCCAAGATTCAGGCAAAGAAAACTTAAACCCTTAAAAGCCTGTTTCAAAGAACCTATATTAAGCATGTAAGCTAGACCCTAAGAACTCTCGTTTCAAGAACCTAAGTTTGATAGGTTGAATGTCACAAAGAAAGAAATCTTTGATAAGTTCCTAAGTTCTTTCAAGAACTAAAAGAGAAAACTCTCACTGAATAAAATCAGACTTAATTGATCAAAAGATAATTGAAGTAGGCGGCTAAGACATATATTTATAGCCTCCCTACAATAACCCTAATCTACTAAGTAATAATATGTAAAATATAGGCTGAACATGCTCAAGCCCAAACCTAAATAATTAAAAGATGTCCATGTTACATAATATAGGCCCAAATGCCTAAGTAATTATAAGAATTAAAATAAGCCCTATTAATGTGCCACCTTGTGTTCTTGAATCACATGGACCAAACTTGGATGCAAGCCCATCTTGCATATTGAAGCCTTTTCTGAATAACTTGCAACATGACCTAAGTGAAATCTACCCATTTTTTGCCATGTTTCCTAGATCTTCTTGGATCTTGGCCCATATAGAAATTGCCATGGGATTGAGCCATCTTGGATCCTATCAATCTAGGTAGACTTGAAGGATTTGCCTTTGAAATTTTGCTTTGTCCACTGCAAGTCAACTTCCCAGCTGACAAAATTTCTATATACATTTGAAGTTGTAAGAACCTTTTGCCATACATGAGAGGAGAAAGAACATTCAAAGAAAAGATGGTCTCTACTTTCTTTTTGCTCTTGGCACAGTAAGCAAGAAGATTGGATTTGAAGTCTCCATGATTTTAGTTTTGCCATAGTACTTAGCCTATCGAGGATGATCAACTAAGAGATGAAGGAGAACTTTAGTATATGGAGAGGAAACCATACTAAATGATACCGGTGAACTCTGACCTGGCATGCCCTGATGTGCCTCCAAGTATCTAAAACTAAGAATTGACCTGATCTTGATGCAACCCATACTACATGACCAATAGTGTTGTTTGTGGAGATTAATGGTTGAGCAATTGTCCTCAGCGTAAGTATCTTTCTCCAACTCCAACTACACAACTGTGGCACTTTTGTTTGCAATAAGTTGGTCCTCTTAAAAGGATAAACCTTGATCCAAGCTACCCAGATAGAATCAACTGCATTTAAATTAATAAAGTGGTTTTTTTTTTTTATAAAAAAACTCATGTTTAACTTAAACTTTCAATTAAATTCATTTATTTTTTATTATTTAACTAAAATAATTCATTCTAATTTTTTAATATTTTAAAAAATAAAAAATGAATTATCTACAATATTTTATTATTCATGAAATAATTGATAATATATTTAAAGTATTTATAATTTTTTTTAAAAAAATTTACCCAACATTTGATTTGAATGATTATTAAACCAATAATCCAACACTTTAAACGAGTAATCGTTCAGCTCTAGAGGTGCTCATGGGTCGGGTCGGACCGCGGTCTGGAATATTTTTATTTTCTTTACCCATGCCCTGCTCTGGGAGGGCCTGAATTTTTATCCCTTAATAATTTTTTTTAAAATTTTTTTATAATTAAATTTTTTAAAAAATAATATTTTTTTTAATATGTGAACAGTGATCCGGGCCGGATCGGACTGGTTCAGATCATAAATATTTCTACCTAGGCCTGGCCTAGTACGAGCCGAGCTTGTCTGGCCGGACGGGCTGCCCGACCAGTGAGCAAGTCTATTCGATTCTGATAATTATGATTCTAATGGATTTTTTAGTAATTAGACAAAAAGGACAAGGGTGTTTCTGCAATTAAACCAGAATATTTCAGGAACAAATAACAATTACAGAAAACAATCTGTCCAAACCGGTAAAGACAATTTTCTAAGATCGGACCGAACCGGAGATATTTCTAAGCGCCTTCGGTACGCCTTAAAAAGGTGTTGAAAGTTGAAACATAAACTCAAAACAAACAAAAAAAAAAAGAAAAGAAAAGAAAAAATCAAAAAAAAAAAAATTCAGATAGGAGAGAGAGAGCTGAATTACCTTTGAAATCCATAGTCTCTCCCTCTCCAAATCAATCCCAATTCTAAGGGGGAAAAAAACCCTAAAAACCTTTTTTTTTTTTCAATTATATCCCTTTCTTTTCTTCAATTTCGATTAAAATTTCAATTCTTTTCTATAAAAGAATTTTTTTAGTAGTATTATTAACAATTACATGCTTCTTCCCCAACAACATTTGTTGATCTTTTGATGCGACGATTGCATGCCCGAAATCGGGTCGAATCCAAATCCAAATCCACCACCAACCCACCTAAAATGGACCCAATTAAGCTCCAAATCCGACCCAATTCCCGATCAACCGCTCTTTTTTCCCGAAACCCTCGTCAAACCAAGCCAACCCCTTCTGTCATCGCAATTTCAATCGCCATATCTCTCGCTCTATTGATTTTTACTTATATTTTCATTTTCTCCTCCAAAGAGTCCAAAAAGTACGGAATCATAATAGATGGCGGAAGCACGGGAACAAGGATTCATGTGTTTCGATACAGAGTTGATGGAGGAAAAAACACAGTTTTCGACTTTAAAGAAGGGTTGGATAGCTTGAGGGTTAATCCGGGATTGTCGGCGTACGGGGAGGATCCGGTAGGAGCTGCGGATTCATTGGGAGAGCTTCTGGAGTTTGGGAGAAGGAAAGTTCCGAGAAAACAATGGGGAGAGACGGAGATTAGGTTAATGGCGACGGCGGGGTTGAGATTGTTGGATGTTGAGGTGCAGCACAGGATTTTGGAGGAGTGCAGGAAGGTGCTTAGGGTTTCTGGGTTTAAGTTTCACGACGACTGGACTTCGGTTATTACAGGTAATAAATGTGGGTTGCTTTGAATGAGTTTTGTTGAGACAATGTGGAAAATGTGATGTGTTTTGAATCCGACATGTGAGGAGGAATAGAAGAGTAGTAAGAGGTATAATAAGTTCATTTTAGTGGTAGGAATTATTTGGATGATAAATAAATTTTGAAGTTGATAATGCTGTATCGATAGGCCTAGAAATGCTAATTGGATGCAGGTATATTTGCTCAAATAAATAAGCAATGGAAAAAGCTACGAGATTATTTTTAATTTTGAGTACTTGACTTCTTCCCAGGCTTATATGATGCAAGTGACAAGGCCATTTGAGTAATTGACCATGTTTTTAGTGACTTTGGTAAGCTAATGTGGGAAAACTTTGATGTTGTTTTAGAATCGAAATGGGAGAAATGGAATAGTAAGAGTGGTTAATCTACATTTTATGATAATAGTTTATGTTGATTCTAATGTAAGGCAGTGGTTGTTTGTCTTGGTCCATTTTGGCTGAAGTCATATATCAGAGGGAGAACCAACAAAAATGATAAGGATAACTGCTTAGGATATTTTAGATATTTGAATCTCATCCTTTTTTCTCGTGACTGTATTAGTATATAATTTATTATGTATCCAGGGCTTAAATAAAGATCAGCTCTTGTTGTCAATACTGTAAATCTTTCAGTCCTTATGTTTATATTATAGTTTCTAATCCCTGATTCACATTTTTGAGGCTAAGTTTGGGATGCTATGACTGTCTTAGGTTCTGATGAGGGGGTCTATGCTTGGGTCGTTGCAAACTATGCACTTGGTACTCTTGGAGGTAATCCTCTGCATACAACTGGAATTATTGAACTTGGTGGGGCATCTGCTCAGGTTTGTTTTTATCTTTAGTCTCCCTGCTTCTCGATTCTTTAATTTGGAATTCTTTCGATAGAGTTAATTGGATTCTTACAAACCAGAATTTGCAAGTCATTTGAGATTCTAAATTAGTGGCACCAATATTAGAGTTCCTTGAAGCTATTTCTTGTGTATTGAGAAATGATATCTCAGATTAGTTCGTAATCCACTGTAAAACTTTCTTCATTGAGCTTATAACTATTTTTTTTTTAAAATTGAATTAATGAACTTCTATAGAAGTAAAGTATATTTCTAGAACATCAAGAAGAAAATGGAAAAATATTGCTATTTACAAAAAGAAAAGAAGTCTTTGAAGTTAACTCTCTTTCCATTTCACACAATTGAAACTCTACTTCCTTCCCAGCAGCACTATAGCATCTCAACTATTTTATGAGAAAGCTTGGGACTTCTCAATGAATAACTCAATTGAGCTTATAACTATGAAGCAGGTGTTTAGTGTGAGCCATGAACTACATTTTGTTCGTTGTCCAGAAAGACAACAAGTTGATGTCATTTCAAGAAACAGGCATTAACATGCAAAAATTTATGGTTGGGAAAGACATTACTGCTACTTAAAGCAACAAAACTATATGTATTGTCAAAAGAGGGGAAAAAAGGTTAAAAGAAACAAGAAGCTATAACTTTCAACTCATGCAAATGCATTTGATGGCATTATATATGTCCTTTGCTTTTTGCTCTTAATGTATAAGTTGAGAAGCACATATAAGATCCCCATTAACTTGGCTGCTAGACTTATATTTCAGGTAACCTTTTTCTCAAGTGAGCCTATACCTTCTGAGTTCTCACGCTCCATCAAGTTTGGGAATTTCACTTACAATCTCTATAGCCACAGCTTTCTTCATTTTGGCCAGGTAACCTTTGCATGCATTAGCTATTCTTCTACTTTTTTGTTGGTTATGGTTGCTATGCACTTGTGTTCCAAATGTAGGCATTGTATTCCAAAAATTATGGTTTAGCTTTCTAGCAATTCTTGTCCCTAATGACGCTTCTGTATGTTTTGCATAGTTAAAATTAAATAGACTGAGAAGATTTTTTTGTTAATAAATTCTGGAAGTAGATATGACTGATTATTGTCCTTCTTCCAAGTGTTTTTCTTCACCCCTTTAAATAATAACGATTATAAATTTATAATTGCAGATCTAACTTCTAACTAGTATTAGTATTTTTTCAATATGGTTTTGCATTATGATTTTTATAGTAAGTTGTTACAGATTCTGTCAAGAAATCCAAATTTGATCTAGGAGCTTTTAACTTTTGTCATTTTTTCAGAATGTTGCACATGAATCATTGAGGGAATCACTTATTAAAGGAGATTTTAGTCCAGGTATGTTCAAATGTATTTGCTTTCTGCCAAAGTTTTGCAGTCTTAGAAGTGCTTGAAGAAGTCTTAAAAGTCATTTATTGTGCCTTGAACTCAAACTAGGAATTTCACTCATGCTGAGTTGTACTTTAATCATCTACGAGAGTCTTGCAATGTTAAAGCTTGAGGAAGAGATCTAAATTTGAGTATGAGCACTGTTTGTATATTATGGTTTTGACTATTTAGGCTGGGTTGAATGTTTAACTCTAAAAGTTGTCTTCTTTTACCTTTGGTCATTTATGGCTTATTCATAATGGACATTAAGGAAAAGCCGAAAAGGTTGTTAGAATCAAAGTTTTTTTTATTGGATATTTTCATAGAATCTTTGTTACCTTTGATAGAGATGGTGTGGAGTTACTAATTAGTTAAGTTATTGTGTTTATATTGCTCATTATTTTTTTCTTACCCTAATGCAGCTGCTGACTCTCTTCATAAGGAAATGTATATAGATCCTTGTACACCTAAAGGTTACTTGCCTCGGTCATCGAAGCTTTCGCTAGGTTCTATGGCTGAAAAAAGTAAATATATTTCTGAACTTCAAGCTAGGGGTAACTTCTCGGAGTGCAGATCTGCTGCACTAATGCTATTACATAAAGGAAAAGGTTACAAACTCTCCTAGAACCACCACATTTATTGCACTACCTTGTGCCTCAGGATAATAATCAATATATATTCTGAGATGCAGAGAAATGTTCCGACGATCGCTGTTATTTGGGGTCAGTTTTCATGCCCAAGCTTCAAGGGAAATTTTTGGCTACAGAAAATTTCTTCTATACCTCAAAGGTATGATTATAATCTGTCTTTTTCTTACTGGCTTATGCTTGCTTAATTTTCCCCCCACTTTTTATATACCTTACATGGACTTTTTAGGAGAAATAAGCACACATCCTAAACCCCTGTAATGTATGCTTGGGTTTATGTTTTCTAAAAGCCTTCCATTTCTTTGTTTGTATCATCCTGCTGGATTAGTTCTTTAGCTTGCGCCAAAGGGCCTTTCTTTCTGATCTAATGATGGCGGGGCAACATTTCTGTGGAGAGGATTGGTCAAAGTTGAAGAAGAAACACCAATCACTCGATGAGGAAGATCTGTTGCGCTATTGTTTTTCTTCAGCATATATTGTGGCCTTACTTCATGATAGCCTTGGAATTGCATTGGATGATGAAAGGTATGTTTCCTGCTTTACTAGTTAATTGCTATGTTACTCGGATTCGTGTGTGAGTGTCGTACACGGGTATGTTCAAATTTTTAAAAGATTTTCATGTATTTAGAGGGTCTTTGGAGGATCATATCCCCATACCCATGTCCAAATATGCGTCGGACACAGGTACTTCAAAAAAAATGAAAAGTCGGAGCAACATAGGTTAAGTGTCCTCAAAAGCAAACATACCATGTTAGTTCAATGACATTTTAGGGCACTGTGGCTTTTCTCCATATGAAAAATATTAAATTGGAAATTTGTCAATAGTTTTTTATTCATTCTCTGAATTGAAATTTTACTAATGGGGATTCAATCTTAAACAGGATCAGCTTTGCTAATCAGGTAGAAAATATACCACTAGATTGGGCCTTGGGAGCTTTCATATTGCAAAGCACAGCCAAGTCGGATATGCAGCAAACTGACTGGATAACTATCATTATCAGCAATGATTCACACACACTATTCTCCATCATTGCCATTTCTGCAATATTGATGTTCATAGCTTGGTCTATATCAAAATGGAGAAAACCCGAGTTGAAGACGGTGTATGATCTAGGGAAAGGACGATATATAGTTACTCGTATCGGTAGAAGTTGATAGCATTGTCCGAAGGAGATCGAACACATCCTCTTACAATTCTGCAGCCAAGGAGGAGAGTTAATGTGTTATGGTATTATTTTTATGCTTCCTGGGTTTACTGCACCGTGCCCTCCTCCTAAGGGCACCATGTCAGTGGGAAATGTAAGATTGTATATCATCCATTTTCGACATAGGATTTAGTGTAACCTTGTCATGTGGGAACCAGGATAGAAGATTAGATTCCCATTTTGTATATACCAGAATCCTTAGTTTATTATAGTACCACTTGCCTGTTCATTTTTACCTATACTACAGGATTACTTGCCTGTTAAGAGCTGTATCACTGCTTCTGGTTTTTCCTGAAATGTTGTGTCTAAAGTGCCTTGTTAAGGCTTGGTGGTGGTTGTTTTGCTATGAAAATTTGTTCATTTCTCAAATGTTGTTCTTTATGTACCTTTTGTTCTCCTCTTTCAATAGGGAGTGGGTAAATATATATATATATATATATATATATATATATATATGCTCTTTCATGTTAGCTTGTAAGATTTTATTATTTCCATAATTCATTTCTGCTTAATGTCTTCACAAAATTTTCATTTATTTGCAATTCATGTTGTATGTTGTGTTTATGTATTTTTTTTTTTTTGTTTTGATATGTTAATAATTTGTATTATATAAATTTTAATATATTTATTTATTTGTGTCTGAGTTTTTTTATCGTATTGAATGTTATATTTTAATTATTTTTTTATGTCATGTTAATATCGTGTAATTATTCGATATATATATATATATATATATATATATATAAATAATGGATTATTATAGAAGGTTGGCATGCCATTTATGAACTGCCAAACCAGACAAGATAGGACAGGCACCGAAAGAGAGGAAGGGGGTCAGCCTGCCAGCTAACGCGCAATGGTTGGCGATCTCAAATTCCAAAAATACCCTCGAAGCCGTTTCGTTTGTTGTCACCATGTCTCTTCAAACCCCCCCCCCCCCCCCCCCCCTCCAATGTCCATCCCAGCGTTTCTTTATTTATATTATTATTATTATTAAATATTAGAAAGGAAAAACGCGTTCGCAGCAAAAAAAAGCTTAATTAGAAATTTTCTGTCCTATTTTTTGGTTCCCATAATCAAACACAAATTCCCTATTTTTTCCCCCGCTAAAGGTAAATATTTTAAAGATTTCCTTCAATTCTTTTTTTCTCTGTCATTAGATTCCTTCAGTTTTTATTTATCTCATTTTCTCATTTGTTCGGAAACCTGCGATCCGCTACTCTTAATAAGCGCGATCCCGGCTTTCCTTTTATTATTATTTTTTCGATTGAATTAACCAGAAAGTTGAAAATTTTATTCTTTTGTTAAATTTTGTAGTAATTATGAGTGATCACCTGGTGTTGTATGTGGATCGTCTGGTGAGGCAGGTGCCCGTACAGCCGGTGGCGTCGGAGGCTGGTCCGTCAACGGATATTTTGGGTTCGTCGTGCTCGGCGGAGTATAAGGAGAATGAGGAGGAGGAGCCGCTGATTCAGGCGGCGGAGTGCCGCATTTGCCAGGATGAAGATTCCATTAAGAATCTTGAGACTCCTTGTGCCTGCAGGGGCAGCCTCAAGGTAATTTAACTTTCATTTTTTTTTATTTTCATGAAAAAAATTTGATCAAGATTTTTTTTTTTTTAGAAATATAAAGTGCATTTTCTAAAGCTTTCAAGATTCGGCTTTCAGTTTAATGAACCTCATAAAATTATGCAAATTTTCGCAATTAGAATTAGTTGCTTTGGTATTTTTAATGCTATATGAAATGAGGGTTATGATAGGCATTTGTTGAATTCTATATGTTTTAAATTGCAGTATGCGCATAGGAAATGCGTGCAGCATTGGTGCAACGAGAAAGGAGATTTAATTTGCGAGATATGTCATCAGGTATCTACTTGCCTTAATATCCCTTATCAAAGTTGTTATTTTGTTTAGAAACATGCATAGCCTACTGCAACTTGATTTCATCCTTTCCATTTGTTATTATTACAAGATTTTGAACCAGCATTTTTAGGCCTTTTTTGTCAGGAATGGAAAGTTTGTAGATTTCGAAGTAAGTAGTTGCACATGAGTGTGGAAGTGGGTGAATCAACTGCTTTTAGGAAGAATATTAATTAGCCTTTTGATTAATGGGAAAAGCCCTTGTTTTTTTAGCCCTGGCTTATCATGTAAATTGCTTTTCAATATTTTTTTTTACTTCTCAAAATTTATCACAAGAGTGGTTCAATATGAGCAACTTTTAGATCAGATAAGCCTTGTTAACTTCTTAGTTCATGTTTTGTGACTATTGATATTTGGTTTGTTGTGGCTCCTTGCTGATGTAGTCTGTCCTTTTTATTTGCTGTGCAGCCTTATCAACCTGGTTATACCGCTCCACCTCGCCCCCTAACTGAAGAAACCGCTATTGATATTGGGTAAGTTTGATGGTCTCACATGTAAGACATTTTTATGCAATGGTTGGTGGACTTTTTTGTATGGATGAAATTGACATATGCCGTGTGATTTATCAAGCATGACGTCCGTCACAAACTTTGATCTAAATTTGCTTAAAAGATTAGTCTGTGTGATCTGTTTGGAAAATTCCATTGTATTGATTTGTATATCTGTCTTGTAGTGGAGGCTGGACAATCTCTGGCACCCCTTTGGATCTGCGTGATCCTCGCCTCTTGGCCATTGCTGAGGCAGAACGGCAATTTTTGGAAACTGATTATGATGAATATGCTGCATCAAATGCCAGTGGAGCTGCATTTTGCCGTTCAGCTGCTCTAATTGTAAGCTTTTAGTTATGGAGCTGCTGGACATATTCAATTTCTAATCATGTTTAACTGTACCGCTGAACATCCTTGTTTAAGTGAGTTTAACATTAGTTCCCAAAAATTGGACCATTATCAATTCTATTTATTAATATTTTAGCCATGTGTCAAGGAAATATTTTAGCCTTGGGTTTTCAGCTCCCAACTTCCGTCCATCTAAGTGGAAACTTGAGCCACAAGAGCAACGGTGCAATTCCAATTGGGCCACAATATGGCAGTGGTCATCTCAGTTGATTTTTCATGTCAACAACTTTCTTTTGGTTCCTTCCCTTTTCTCCCTATACTTGGCATGTTATGCATAAACTGTGGAGAGACCAACTTATACCAACTTTTTAGGGCCTTCAGCTCCCAACTTTGCTGTCTGAAGGAAAACCACCCAGATTCTGCCTGGGCACAAGCATATCAGTTGAAAATTTTCATGAAAATAACTTTCTTTTGGTTCCTTTATTTTTCTTAAATTTTAAAAAGTAGTTCATTTTCTTACATGACCATGTAATTAAGAGTTTATTTTTTAAAAAGATTGATGTTTTTCTTTTCTTCATTTTTGTCAGTTAATGGCACTTCTGCTATTGCGCCATGCATTGAGTGTTCCAGATGCTGATGCAGACGATGATGTGTCCACTTTTTTCTCTGTAAGTTTTATCTGAAGCTGCATTCCGGTATTTCACATATGCACTTCTTAAGCATCTGCATTACAGTCATCATACCATTGAGCCATTTTTTCTTAAATTGCTTGGTTGCTTGTGCAGCTTTTCTTGCTTCGTGCTGCTGGATTTCTCTTGCCATGCTACATCATGGCTTGGGCCATCAGTATATTACAGCGACGAAGGCAAAGACAGGTTATTATCTCATTACTTCTACTTCAATTTGAAATCCCATGTTTATTTCTCTTCCCGAGGAAGCTAGGAAAAGCAGCAAGTTAAACAAAGACTTCCTTTTTTCTTTTTATCTACCCCTCTTCTCGCTTTTCTTCGGACCTTGAAACCGTTCATCACAGACATGGTTTTATATTTGAGTTCTATGTTGCTCCGACTCTTCATTTTTCTTGAAGTACTCTTGTCGAACACCCATGTCCAACGCATATCCGGACATGGGTATGAGGATATAACCCTTCAAGGACCTTCCAAATACATGGAAAAACTTGAAAAAATTAAACATACCCGTGTCGGACACATACCCGTATCCGACACTCGCACCCGAGTCCAAGTAACATAGTTTGAGTTGATATTGAAGCTTGTATCATTATCTGTATCAGGAAGCAGCAGCGTTGGCTGCAACACAGGTTGCTGCTTTTGTGCTACAATCTGGGCAACATAGGGGAATGCATTTTACCATAGCATCAGGACCTACGGTGAGTATTCACCAGGTAAGTGTTTGACTTATAAGAGACATGAAGCCCTGCACTGACATTATATTGGTAGTTGATGAACAAATGAAGATCGTTTCCACTATCAATAAACTCGAAAAGCTTTTCTTTTTTTCTTTTTTTTTATCCCCAAATTGTTAGTTGAGAAAGATTTGGAGCTATACTAATTTCTGTTTTAATGAATTGCTGAAAATTTTGGGTAGCTCTCAGTCATTTCCATATCTTGTACCCATCATTGTGTATATGTATATATGAGCTTTGCAGCGCTTTAGCTTGAGCTTTTCAGGTCTTGTGAATGCAGAATTCTCTCCATCTTGAGTTCCAATTTCATAAAGAATTGCTTTTTCATTTTAACTCTTCTGTGATAGTAGGAGAATGAGAAATTGATCGAGAAGGTTAATAGTTGTGGATGAAAACCTATGTTATCTGGATTCTTTATTTTTCTTAAAGTATTCGTGTTTGACATATATTCGGATATGAGTATGAGGTATGATTTTTTCAAATATATGAAAAATTTTAAAAAAAGTTGAGTATATCCATATCTGACATTCCGATTTTGGGGTTAACATATGTGAAAACTAAAACTTACATGTTTTGAGTTGCTTTTTTGTGTGTAGGGAGGAATATAAACAAATTGAAGCAACAAATGCTCTATATATCTACTTTACCTCATCAAATGAAAGTAGTGAAATTCGAATCCCATTTACAAATTCGAGTCCCACTCCAGACCCCACTATTTAGTGGTATTCTTTTTAAACAAATAGCATATATTCTCTCACATGCCTAGGCCAGGCCTGATCATGATCTATACGAACAACCTTAAAAGTAAAGGCAGTTAAGCATCTGCCTTTTAACATATGTTTTTGGTGACATTCCGTTTTGTAGTCTTTCCTTTTGGATTTGTGTCTGCCAAGTAAAACTTTATGTATGTCGGATAATGAAACCCTAACTAATATCATCTTTCTGTTTGAGTCGCGCACAAACATATTATATATACATACAAACATAACATACAATATAGTATACACGTGTGCATCGAAAAATTCGAAAAGGGTTTTTGTATATTGGAGGGACTAATCCCTCGAGGGAACCGGACATGATAATTTTTTATCATCCAGCTCAAGCAAAAAATCAAATTGATTCAAATGGAAAATCTATATGTTATCCACACATATATGAATGATTCCATATGTAAGAAAAAAATTACCCAATTTCATTTTATGAAGTTGCAACATTTCAAGGAATTTCATTTTTACAAAGTAAATGCTCCATATCCAAGGTGGTGTACAAAGTTGATCATGATGTAAACAAGTTGCAATGCAAGGGTTTGGATTTAATTAGAATTCAAACAGTCCAACAAAAGATTTAGGTATAAAAAAGAAAAGGGAAAAAAAAAAGAATCAAAAAGGGAATTGTTCAAAGATTGGGAAATGATCTGTATCAAATTAGAAACTCAGTCACTTTATCTTCTTTAACTTGCTTTGTTACACTTCTTTAGTTGTCTTTATTTTAATTTTTTTTCATGGTGGGTTGGTCAGGCTAACTGTGGATGAACTCATTGCAAAGAGACCGTCAAGGGAGAGGGAGGCTGATCAACCAAATGGGTCTTTTGCCCTTTGGTTTGAATGAAAGTAAAAAGTAGCAACTTTAACACCAACCTCAAGAATCTATAAAAAGCCGTAATTTGGCCATTTTTTTCACTCTTTTTTTTTGGGTTTTTCCTTCTACTAATTATAAGCAAAGGGTACATAGTCCGGCCAGGATTCAAATTAAAATTTCTTGGTATAGCTTCCCCTTTAACAAAAATTTACCTACAAAAACACCCTAACTTGATGGCCAATTTTTTTGGTTATTTATCTATGTGCCTAGTATCAACCATGTGCTTCATAAGTTCGAATGCAATGAGGCATTGTTTAGTTCAAAAGTTGTAAGAACATAAACTTATATTGGAAAATTAGGTACCAATAAAAAAAAACCTTACATTATGACATAATAATAGTTATATACATTTTTTTTTTGGGTACAAAAGTGATTATAACTTGAGAATATGAGCAAATTTTGATATTTAAATTTTAAATTTATTAAATATCATTTTTTTAAATGATCGTATAAATCAACTAAATTAAATTTCGAATTTATAATCATATACATCTTTTATCTTTAATGAGAAATGTTCTAAATTCAAATGTCTCAAATCATTCCTTCTAAGTTTATATCCATCAAACTAGTTTAGGAAAGCAACTCCTAATTTGGTTTTTTTTTTTTTTTTTTTTAAACTTTCAATTGGATGATAAAAAGTGGAGAATCAGAACATTAATTAACAAGTTCAGTTGAGATGGAATGCTTGGACTATGACCAGCCAGCCACCATTTGACCTACATCTCATGGCAACATCAAATCCCATCATGAAACTTAGGATAAAGTGCAAGAATTTATGCTTTAGAATGTTCCAAGTTGCATGTGATATTTTGCATATTTTAATAACAACATTGGCAAAGAAAAAAAAAAAAGGCTTAAGTATTAAAAAAAAAAAAAAACTCTCAACTAAAATTAAATAATTATTTAAATTTTTATTATTTTATTATAATTAATTTAATTCTCAAACATTTTTTTTTATTTATTTAAGCCTTTAAATATCTATTTTCATCAATTTGATCTCTTAAACATTTATTTTCACTTAATTAAACTCTCGATTGGACGAAAATTGATGATGGTGTTTAATCAATTTTTATCCAATCAATGACGCAATCAAGTAAAAATAGTTGTTTGAAAACTTAATTGATTGTAATAAAAAGATAAAAATTTAAATTATTATTTAATTTTAGTTCAACAGTTTTATTTATTTATTTTATATTTAAGCCAAAAAGAAATAAAGGAAAAGATAGTCTTACATGGATAAATGAGAACATTTTTAACAGATTAAGGGACATAATGTTCTTTGAATCATTGGATGGGAATTAAGAATTTGGCTGCCCAAAGAAGAGGAAAAAAAAATAAAGAAAGAAAAAAAAGCATAAAGAAACACATTTAGCACAAGAAACCAAGTGACTGTCATTTTTGTTGCATAGGGAAGAGAGCTTGGAATTCTAAAGTGAGAAGATCTTAGAAATGGAATGGCCATAAAGCAAGTGTTTGTTTCTTTCTTTTGGAGGCTGTTTTATTCCAAATAACACACTTTCCCTTCCAATTTTGATTCTTTTAATCGAATTAGCTTGCTTGCTACTGTAGCAATCTAGCAGCTCTAGTTGGTGGTCCATGGCGTCTGTCTGCCCAGTCACTATCATTAAAGAAAGAAAAACAAAAACACCCTTTTCTTAATACCAAAGGAATGACATTATACCTTAATACCCTTGCTTAATTAGTAGTAATTTTCATATCATTTTATGAGATTTGTTAGTTGAATGAATGAATGAATGAACACATAAGAACGGTCGGGATGATGTGGCAAGAAAATGGCTGAGAGTCCAAGAGACCAGGTTGGCCTAGTTTTGGCAGACAAAAACAACTGAAAAAAAGATACTTGGTTTCTCAAGGGTATTATTATTCCAACCCCTTTATTCATCCATGTCAGATTCTTCCAATATAACAGCCTTAATTTGCTTAAATTGCAGACTTATAATTTGGGTGAATCTCAAAATTCCCTCTAGTAGTGTTGGGTCCCTCCAATGGCTTTAATGCTTGCTTTAAAGTCCTTTCCAAATCCAATAAGAGATAAATAACAGGCTTATATCTACAGGAATGGAACATAAGAAAAGAAAGATACCCTCTGTTCTTGTTTGTTTTAGTTGAGTTCAGTGTAGGAAAACAAAAATATGGTTTGCAGTACTCAAAGAGTGCTTATATTTCTAATCTTTTTTGGGTTATTAGCAATTCAACCAGATAAAGTTTCTGGCTTGAGAAGTATAGACTTTGTCTTCAGACATAGTCAAGAAGGAAATGGAATAACTACCAGGAATCAACGTATTCTTAAGGCTGTCGACATGAAAGGAATAAGTACAGAGAAAAAACCAGTAGCTGTAAACAACAAATTTGATCCGAATCAATCAAGCAAAAGAAGAGTTCGAAGAGGATCAGATCCTATCCACAACAGGTCTTGAATCTTGAGTGACAAAATTAAAGTGGTTTCTTCAACGAGGAAGAGTAATGACCTCAAGTAAGTTTTAACACTTCACACAGTTGCAGATAAAACTAGAAGGTGGTAAAAAAACTGTATCTGCTTTCTCATCAAGAAAATTTTGTTATGAGGGTTGGTTGATTGATTGGTTTTTCTCTTTGTTTTTATCTAT
This sequence comes from Fremontodendron californicum, assembly GCA_030761205.1. NCBI lineage: Eukaryota > Viridiplantae > Streptophyta > Magnoliopsida > Malvales > Malvaceae > Fremontodendron > Fremontodendron californicum. The sequence goes on from JAULJL010000013.1 coordinate 28,478,273, forward strand.
GTTACTCGGATTAAGGGGTAAGTGTCGGACATAGGTATGTTCAATTTTTTTCTAATTAAAGTTTTCATGTATTTGGAAGGTTCTTGGAGGATCATATCACCATACTCATGTCCGGATATGCGTCGGACACGGATGTTAAACACATATACTTTAAGAAATGAAGAATCAGACCAACATAGGTTTTTATAGCTTTTGTTTTTGGTTATAAAGAGATGTGTATAGTGAAGTTACTAGAGGAAGCCTGGTTCTTGAAGACAATTAAGTGAGCCAGCATCATCTTTGTATTAATTGTAAGCTGACATCCTGAATTCCTGATAGGTGATCAAGAAGAAAGAAAAGTATAGATTATGGTTTGGGTTTCCAAAATGATAGTAACATTATTTATAGCTTCTTTTTCATTTCTTTTCTTTCAAGAAAAAAAATCTTACTTGTGTTTACATCAGTAGCAAGTTTCTTGGAAAATATAGTCAAATTCTTTTTGTATCCTTTCAGCTCTATAGCAAATGTTTGGTCTAATGTAAAGTGCTACTAATTCCCATACAAAACACTTTGATAGTACATATACAAATCTTAAATCTATGTCACAGCTCCAGTTTCAAAAGAAGTTTGAAAAACTGACCACTTTATACACACATGCTGTATCAGACAACATAATTAAATTTAATTTGCATATATTACCTGAAGTTTCATTTCCCAGCATCAGAACAGGTTACTATTTTTTTTTTTTTGTATAAAAGAGGTCGCAATCTGAAAATAAGATAAGAAATTGTAGATATTAGGATTCGAATATCAGACCTGCTGAAAGCCACCTCTTAAGGGTGACTGAATGAACCAATTGGATTAAATCCGAAATTCAAAAAGCGAAATATTGGGATTTGGGAGCAAAGAGATTACTAAGAAAAGGTCAGGGAGACAGGATTCCATGCAGAAGTTTCACCATAATTTCAGATTATCTTCAAACAGCTTGTGTGCATCAGATATATTACAGTTTTTCAACTATGCAAGCTATGAAGCTTTAAAGGATAAGTGTTTGTAAGCAAATCATATCTGTAACAGATAATTGAACCTCAAACCTTACCAATTTTTACAGTAGAAGTAGTTTCAAGTGGGATGAAATTACTAGTACAAGAAAAGTTACAATTATATTCAAGTATTGCATATAAAAAACCAATTAATTAAACAGATAAACCAACAAAAAACAAAAAAAAAAACAAAAACAAATCAGCATATAATTGGATCAAATTCACACATCCTGGAACTTGAAACAGGAACTTCAAAGTTTCAAGGCAGGCTTCCTCCTCTTCCATGATTATGAATTGATAATTGGAAGTAATGAACTAGTTGTATTCTTACAATAAAACCTAGTCAGACAATCTGTGGATGTGGAATTTATATAAGGAATTACAAAAGTGCAAACATCTCATATAGCACAATATGTCATTGTCCTAAAGAAATCTCAGTTGAGAAGCCCAAGTTGGTTGCTCATAGGCTAGACCATTAAGCCCAAGTCTAAATTGGAGGGTCAGGGCCTACTTGGGTTTCTAAGGGACACATATCTTCAAAGTTCAAACTATATATTTTTTTTCTTCTTATCCATTGCCCCATTTTGGTTTTGGCAGGCTCAGAAGATATTGTTTTTTCCTTTTCACTTTGCTAATCTTATCTTCTTGAGTAATGTTTCATAGTAGCACATAAATGCATTTAGGTTGATGCTGATATGATCCATCCATAACTCCAAAATAATAACTTCGTGAATTTTGATGATAATTATATACAAAAACTGGGAGCAGGATCAGTGTCATCTCTTCAATATTTGTTTATGGGGGTCCCAAAGTGGACCATGGAATCTGGTTCTGTAGATTAAAAAGGGTGGTGACGGTTGATCAAGGTAGTCAGTACTGTATCGGTGAACGTATCGTTTTTGTTCTGGTATTGGTACGTACCATATCGGTGACTTTTTATTTTTTTAAAAGTATTCGTGTTCGATACTCGTTTCCGACGCATATCTGGACATGGGTATGGAGATATAACCCTCCAAAAACCCTCCAAATACGTGAAAAAACTTTAAAAAAATTAAACATACCCGTATCAGACACATATCTTTATCCAACACTTGCATCCAAATTCAAGTAAAATAGCTTAAAACCACCCCCAATTAGGCTTAGCTGGGAAGTAGGACATGTGGTTTCCCCTATCAAATCCTCAATTATTGGGACAATATAACCCTCTTGCTGGTTGTTCTGATGAACATCACTGGTAGGGTCTCATTTAAGGAGAAAAAAAACAACAAATTACAGCTACAATTTATTCCTACTAATTATCTAAAGATTTCCCTTTAGGAAAGTGATTGCAGCTACACATACAACTCAAGCAATCAGAAGCATTGATATTAGTCTCACAGTTGTAAAAAATTAAGAACATTAATCACTATCATATATATACTTCATGTTTTGCAAGTCTACAAAGTAGACATAAACTAAAAACTTGAATCAAATATTTTAGTTTTAACTTATTGTCGCAAAACATAAAAGACATGCTATTTTCTATCAATTATATGCTCCAAACCAACCAACCCTCTCTTCAATTAATTTGCCTACCGACGTTTAAACTATTGGTTCTAAAACAACCAAATCTTACAAAAAAATGACATTATTAAAATGAAAATCAATATGAAGTAATGTAAAATTAAGAAAATAATCAATCATATAATTCAAAATTCTTGACCCGATGATAATCTTAAAGTCTTAATATCATTAAGATATATAGGATTTCATTAGTTTGATTTTGTTGTATTAGTACAACAACTCGAGGAAAAACAGTAGAGCCAATTCAAGCAAAATTCATATAGAATCAAAGGAAGATAAAACATTACACGAACGAACGAAAACACACAAAAGAAAAAAGTTTATTTTATAAGTTTATATTTGATGTATTAATAATGTATAAATTTATACACTATCACTGAATTAAATGATATCACTTTATTAAAAATAAAAATTATTAATATTTATTTTTAAATTTTTTAATAAATTCACTTACAATATATAAATTTATATATAGTTAAATCATCAAATATAAACTTTTATCGGAAGAAAAATAAAACATGGCTTGTTTATCGCCGCAATATATTGCTTTTTGCTTTTCAAACAACACGTGGAAGCTGGGAGAATTATGATTAGGGGAAATGGCCCCCTAGTCCCTTACACGTGGAAGCTGAGAGAATTATGAATTCTGGTGTGTTTTTTTGTGTGATTTTAATTTCGTAAGGAAAGATTGAAGGGGCATTGAACTTTTGAAGATTGTATAAGGAAAGATTGAAGGGGCATTGAAGTTTGGTCTTTCAATCATATTTTGATGTCTAAATTAGATTCTGATTAAAACTTTTTTAGAATAAAACAGTTTATTCACCTATTTATATAAGGTGTTTGTGAACTTAATAAATATAAATTAAATATTTTTTTATTATTGGACAATTATAAATTCATCAAATCTTATATATGTAAAAGTCAAAGTGAGTATGACAATTATAATCATCATCATCATCACTCTCATGGCTTTGCCATTTACCACATCATCATCATCATAATTTGATCACAATCACAGCCTCTTAAACCATCAACTTTTTCTTCCTATATTCACACCCATATGCCAACAAAAGAAAATGCTCTTAGCTTAGCAAAACCCTCCCTAACCCCACAAAAAAGGTCTCCCCACTTCCCCATTCATCCCATCAAGCCTTCACCTTTTAATTTATATTCTTTTTTAGCAATGGAGCTAATCAACACTAAAACTCCCCCTTACGCACAAGCTGAGTCCTCATCAGAGACAAACCCCACCAACGCCAAGACCAAGTCTTTATTACTCCTCAAGAGCTGCACCACCACCAACATCATCTACGGCCACCACCATCATCAAGAATTAATGGTGGTTTCTTACAAAGAGTGCCTTAAAGACCATGCAGCAAGCTTGGGTGGACATGCCCTGGATGGCTGTGGTGAGTTCATGCCTAGCCCTACTGCTTCCACAACTGACCCTTCCTCCCTCAAATGTGCTGCCTGTGGCTGCCACCGCAACTTCCACCGCCGTGACCCTTATGATCCTCCTGCTTTCATCAACCACCTGCCACCGCCAACGCCACCTAATCCTAGCTCAAGCCCTAGCCCAACCCATACCCCACCCTCACCAGTCCCATACTCTTACCACTACTCTTCTGCACCCCGCCATACGCTGCTAGCCTTGAGCACAGGCTACTCAGGGCCGTTGGATGAGTACCACCATCACCTCAACCACTCCAATCCCACGGTGGGAATTAGGATAGAGAACAACAACAACCCAAGTGGGAGAAAGAGGTCAAGAACAAAGTTTAGTAAGGAACAGAAAGAAAAGATGCATGCTTTTGCTGAGAGGTTTGGTTGGAGGATGCCAAAGAGTAGTGAAGAAAGATTAATAGAAGAGTTTTGCAATGAAGTTGGGGTTAATAGAGGAGTTTTCAAGGTTTGGATGCACAACAATAAGAACGCTTTTGGCAAGAAAGAGATATTAGCAGTTGGTAATCTCAATCTTGACAACAACAACAACAATGAAGTTAATGGAAATGATTCCAACAGTAACAGTGACATCCACAACAATGAGAGTAGTATTCAGCTTCATGTTTCTACTAATAATGGGTCTTCTTCTGCATATTAATTCAGAAAAGATGCTGAAAATTTCATAGAAAGCAGCAGGCTTTAGTGGGTATTTTTGTTGCTGTTCTTTTTTCTTTTTCTTTTTGGTTTAGCTTTTGTTATGTTTTTAGAGTTTTTTTTTATCCTTTTTTGCTGATTATTAGTAATCTAATCAGTTGGGAAGTGAAAGAGGAAGAAAACAGAGGATATGACTTGTGAGGATATAACAATTAAAGGGAATTATTTTGTCATTGTTAATTTTATCTCTGCTAATTGATCTTTAGACATATTATATATAACATAATTATTTGTCTTCTAGCTCAGACCTCAGAGTTGATGTTTGCCTTTCTTTTCCAATTCTTATGTTTTATTATCTCTTGTTTGTGTTGCTTTTTTTTGCTGGCCCTAACATTCTATAATTTCTTAATTTGTCCAAAAACTGGTTTTGTTCAAATTCTGGGTATTATCAGATAGGACATGTCCTAAGCAAATAATAAAATTGTCTTTTATTCATTTATGGAGAATTCCTGATTTTGCAACAAAAATGTTTACACTTTGTAAAGTTTGTATTATTCAATATTCAAAAGATAATGGCTTTGCCTCTACTTAATTTGGGTTTGATACACCTTGAACTGAATTAAACCCAAATCTTTTAATTAAATTTTGTTTTGTTTATTCCCAAAAAAATTATCAAAAATTTCGTGTGAAATACTTGAATACGATATGAAAACACAACACAAACATGACATATTTAATAAATATGAAAATATTATAATACACACGACACGTTTAAATTCATTAACATGATTAACACACAACTTGTTTAAATTCATTAATATGATTAATACAACATATGTAATACACGTATTGTATTTATGTTTAAAATTTTAATACATTAAATAATTTATATTAATACTTATATTTATACTACTAATAAAAAAACACAAATGAAATAAAATGGACCTCTTACCTTTTTAATTTCACCTTTCCTTTTTTTAATATATTTGTCATTTTCCATATCTTGTCCAAAACTTTGTCAATATCAATTTGATGTCTTATTTGTTAAATATATGGCATAATCTAGATTTGAACATGTCTATTATTTTTGTATGTTATCTCTTCTTATCTAATCTTTTAAGGCAAGCATGGTTTGATTAATTAAAGGTTAGGTGAAATAAAATAGTACTTTGAACATTGCCACCTTTCCATCTTTTGAATGATAAGCATTAAGCAGCAAACCGAAGTTGCTTATTATTTTAGTTACAGCTTAATAATAATAATAATTTAACTAATACTTTAATTGATCCATCTTTGCTAATGACACGTTGCATTTTTTTTTCTCTTTTTTATCATTGTCTTTGTTTTATTATATTATTATGCATAAATTTAAATAAAAATCATAATTTATTATTCTTAATAAAGAAAGTACATGGAGGTACATAATCATTGTCAGTGTCACTGGCTTTATATCGACTTCAAAACACTAACTCTAAATTTGGTCCAATATCATTAGAGGTGGCAAAATAAACCCGAACCCGAAAACCCGCCCAGGAAAACTCGACCCGAACCCGCCCAAACTCGATTTGACCAAAAAGTCAAAAACCCGAACCCGAAAAAACCTGAACCCGAATGGACCCGAACCCGAATGGGCCCGAACCCGAATGGGCCCGAACCCGAATGGACCCGAACCCGAATGGGCCCGAACCCGAATGAGCCCGAACCCGAATGGACCCGAACCCGAGACCGGCCCGAACCCGAACCCGAATTTAATACTAAAAATAAAAATAATCAAATTGCAATTAATTAATTTTTTTTTACAAAGCAATAACTTTAATTATTAATTTTATTCTAATTTTTTAAAATAATTTAATTAAAATTTAAAATTTAATATATATATATATATATATGATGATGAAATAATAATTTTATCAAAAAGTAAATTATATTTTGTACTTATAAGTTATAACTTTAACGTCTCATATCATGATGAATTTACAATCTAAATATTTTAAATTCTTGAAAATTTTAGAGATGTGAAAAAAAATTTGACACTAATTAAATTATTCTTTAAGGGTAAAAAAATTTGACAATAATTCAATTATTTTGGCCTTTTGGGTTATACTTATACGGTTAGGTTAGAGTGGGTTTAATTGGATTATGGCTTTCATGGGATTTTATTTTAGCGGGTGGGTTTAATGGGGTTTTGGGTTTTATGGCCTTTTGGTTTTGGGTATATTTATTATATATTAATAAATAATCATATTAATTATATATTTATTACGTATAATTTAAATATAAATTATATTTTTTTAGTACTACTTTATAATTTATACTTTATACTGATGAAAAAATATAAGTACTCAATATATATATATATATATATATATATATATATCTTGACTATAAGCATAAATTTTTTGCATTTTATAAGTATATAAACGAATAGATAAAGACCAGAATTTATTTTTAAAAGTTTTTTATTTTATAGTGAATATAAATTATAATGTATTTATATTTTGAAATTCGAGTTCATCAAATCAATTATTTTAAATATCAATATGATTAAAATATAATATATCATATTTTTTATAATAAATTATTTCAAAATTTGATTTTATATAACAAATTAATTTCTTATTCTTTTGGTGCTAACAAATATTAATTTTAAAAAATAAATATAATTAAAAATATCATATAATAGCAAAAGTATAAAATTAATAATAAATTAATAATTTTTTTTAGATATAAATATTTAAATTACGTAAAAATGATTACATCTAATATAAAATAAAATGATGTAAAACATACCTGAATCCAGACAGAACCCGAACCCGAATGGGCCCGAACCCGAACCCGAATGGGCCCGAACCCGAATGAGCCCGAACCCGAATGGGCCCGAACCCGAATGAGCCCGAACCCGAATGGACCCGAACCCGAATGAGCCCGAACCCGGATGGACCCGAACCCGAATAAGCCCGAGCCCGAATGAGCCCGAACCCGAATAAACCCGAACCCGAATGAACCCGACCCGAACCCGCCCGAACCCGCCCAATTGCCACCTCTAAATATCATGCATATAATTATCTGGTCCAAATGGATATGGATCTTTGATATAAAAATATGGTCTATTGGGGCAAATTACTGACTTGAATTTTACCAAAAGTTATTTCTTGAAGAATTCATGCCTTTCTCAAAATGTTCTGATAATGTTTATCTATGAATCTCTAGTCAAAATGGCTGGTGCAAAGCTTTATCCTCTGACCATAGAAGAGTTGCCATTATTTTTCTTGTACAGCAAAATAAAATGAAAAATTCTTGGTCCTGGACTAAGGGCTGGTGTTCAAGCTTCCATGAAAATAGTATATATATATATATATATATATATATATATAAAAAAAAAGAAAGATATGTTATCTGAACTTTTTATTTTTTTTAAGGGTTAAATATTAAATTAGTCTTTGTACTTTAAACTTTTTCACCGTTTGGTACTTGAATTTTTTTTTTGGTCATTTTGGTACTCGAATTTTTTTGCCGTCAATCACATTAACCCTTTGCCCTAACACCGTTAGTTAATGGCTGACTAGGCAAAAAACCAACCAATCAAAGCCTGACACGTGACAAAACTGCCACATCATTCAAAAAATTCAAAAAAAATTATAAAGAATTCAATAAAATATAAAATAAAAAACTGATTTTTTTATAAATCAATTTTTTTTTTAATTTAGAAATTAAAAATTATAAAAAATCAAAAGATAAATCTGAAAAATTCAAAATTAAAAAGAAAAGTTAAAAATAATTTTTTAAAATATAGAAATTTAAAATTAAAAAAATATATATGAAAATTCAAAATTAAAAAAAAAATAGAAATTTCAAATTTCAAATTTCAAATTTAGAATTTAGAATTTTTTTTTTAATTTTTTCATTTTTATTAAAAATATTCAGATTTTTTTTTCTTATTTTTTAATTTTTTTTTATAGATTTTTAAATATATATATATATAAAGTTTTCGATTTTATAATTTATTTTGGTTTTTTATTTTTATTTTTATAATATATATGAAAATTTGAAATTAAAAAAATAGAAAATTTAAATTTAAAACTAGATTTTTTTTTTAATTTTTTAATTTTATAAAAAAATTTCAGATTTCTTTTTCTTATTTTTTATTTTTATTTTTACAGATTTTTAAATATGTACATATAAAGTTTTCAATTTTTATAATATATTTTTAATTTTGGTTTTTAATTTTAATTTTTATAATTTTTAAAAAAATTAGATTTTCAAATTTTTAATTTTGATTTTGATTTTTCAAATTTTTTAATTTTGATTTTGATTTTTATAATTTTTTTTGAATTTTTTTTCCTTATATGATGACGTGACACTAATGATGTGACAGTTTTATCACGTGTCAGGCTCTAATTGGTTAGTTTTTTGCCTAGTCAGCCATTAATCAAAGTGACAAAAAAATGTCTTCAGATATCAAACAGACAAAATGCATAAAATACAGGTGCTAATTTAGTATTAAATCCTTTTTTTAAAGTATTTGTACCCAACATATATTCGGATATGGTATGAGAGTATGATCCTCCAAATATATAAAAAAATTTAAAAAAATTGAGTAAAACCATATCAAACACATATTGATATCCAACACTTAGAGTCCCGGAATCATAGGAAATAAGTAGTAACTTGACTAACTCAAGGTTTTTTTTGGGATAATATTGACTAACTCAAGGTCATGTTTCACCCTTGGTGGGATATAATAGAACCTATTGTCTTCCACAAACTGCATAAGAAAGAAGTTCCAAAGGCAACATCAGGGAAATCTATTAAGATCATGCGCTCAAGTTGAGCTGAAATTGGTTTCAAAAGTATTAAACATGTGGAAAATAACCACAGATCAGTTAGTTTAGGCCGGAAAACAATGTCATAAGTGTATAAAATTCATGTAATAGTCTTTCTTGGGTTGAGATTTGGGCTGGAAAAGTAAAATTATGACAAAAAGCCCAATAAAGTTAACCTTTTCAAACCCATTTTAGTTACGTTAAAAACCCCTTGGGAGTGAATCGCCTCCAATCCAAAACCCTAGACCAAAAACCAGAGCAGCTCCAAAATGGTTCAGCGGCTCACTTACCGCACTCGCCACAGCTACGCCACCAAGTCCAACCAGCACCGCGTCGTCAAAACCCCCGGTAACTTCTTCCATCTCTCTCTCTCTCTCTCTCTCCCCAACCCAGACCCGTTAATGGATTTTGATTCTTTTATATTCTTTTGGGACGGCGGTGTATGATCGATGGTGCACCCGCATGGTGGTGATTTTTTTGTTTTGTTTTTGTCGCTATAGGAGGGAAGCTAGTTTATCAGACCACAAAGAAGAGAGCTAGTGGGCCCAAATGTCCTGTTACTGGCAAGAGAATTCAAGGAGTATGTCTCTCTCTTTTTTTTTTTCTTTTTTTTTTTTAAAGATTTTGATAGAATTTATTGAATGACTGTTAAATTTATAAGGGATTATGTTTCCTGATTATGATTTTAGGGTGTTGAAATGTGATTTATTGGAGATTCTGATTCGTTCTTTTTAAGTTTCTATAAAGTTTTTATCTTGACATCATTTTAGACTCGTGCTATTGTAATTGTAAGTTTAGGGTAATTTAATCTTTGTTTTCTAATGCATTTCATTGATTTTGATTGATCAGTGACATCTTTTATTTTGTGATAATTTCCTTTTATATTGTTTCATGACTTTTCAATTGAAATATAATGTGGGTATATTGAGAAAAATTTGGGTATTTTAGTTCGAGTATGGTTTTCTCAGTTAAGGTTAAATGTGGGCAATATTTTGTAGATTCCTCACTTGAGGCCTGCTGAGTATAAGAGGTCTAGATTGCCAAGAAACCGTAGGACTGTGAACCGTGCTTACGGTGGAGTTTTGTCTGGAAGTGCTGTTAGGGAAAGGTTTGTACATGAAGACTTGAGACTTCTAGGTCCTCTCTTATTTGTATTCGGTTGCATTCGGTGGTTTAACACTTCTTTTCTTGATCGCGTATTATTCCAGGATCATTCGGGCCTTTTTGGTGGAAGAGCAAAAGATTGTGAAGAAGGTATTGAAGATTCAGAAGGCAAAGGAAAAGCAATCATCCAAGAGCTAGAATTTCAATAGGGTAAATTTGGCTATGGATTGATGATAGTGAATCTTGGAATAGTAGTTTGAGGTAATTAAGATTTGGATTTATGTTTTACCTTTGGCTGTTATGAATCGTGTTCTACTTATTTCTCTTTGTCGACGAGCCTACTTGTGTTAAAATTTTGTTTTTGATTCATTAACTTATCTGCTGTTCTCCCTAATTTCCTATTGCAATTGGATATTCAATGTATTTGCAGTTTAGTGGTTTGCATTATCATTATTAAACTAGTTATCTGATTGCCTGAATATGACATATGCTGCGTCGCGCGCCCTTATTCTTATTCATTCTAAACTGTGCATGCTTTCACCACTTCAAAAGAAAGGCCATATCCATATGTAAATATATCTTGCTGGCTGGATTTTTTCGGTGAAATGCGTCTTCCATCTCAGAGTAATAATGGGTTTACAGTGGAAGTTTATTCATGTATGGTAAGGGAGCTCTTGGAGTATGATCTGAGCTGAGAAGTCTCAACTGTTTCTGAATAAAATTGCCTTTTCTCATTACATGATCTTTGAATTCATAAAACAGACTATGTTAGAATTTTATTTCAGGTGCAAATGCAAACATAGATTACATATATTCTTATTTGGCAGCCATCTATGAAGTGTATTCTTTTCACTCCCAACTCTAAGCACAATACATTGGTTGTCATAGGCAGTTTATATACCTATATGATAATCTGAATCTTAAGCTTTAGAAGATTACTTCTCTCATCTTCGCAACCAGTTTGTTATGAGGTGGTAGAATCTTTTTTTTTTTTTGGTATACAAAGGAGAATGCAGTTTGTGGATAGAGGAATATGTTACAGATGTTGAGATTCGAATTTCAGATTTGTTGGATGTTAATTTTTAAGAATTGTTACATGAATCAACTGGATATTGCAGTTTGGGGATAGAGAAACGTGTTACAAATGTTGGGATTCAAACAAAACATGATCTGATAAACAAAAACAATTTTCATTAACATCCACAATTAAAGTCATATTACCTTTGGGCCATGATTAATTGGCCCAAAAGCAATTTTGGCTGTAAGAAAAGGGTCCTCTTATAAGTGTTTGTGTGCATTGTTGCTCCAATACTCGTCGATGTATTCAAGAATAACTAGCGATTCAGCAATGGGTTTTACCATTGTGCATAAGCACAGGCACCTTCTCGTGGACAGGATTGCATTAGAGGAGCAGCTCACTTTTGTTTTTCTAGGCCTTCCTCTATGTATTCATAAGGTATGCTCTTAAGCTTAAGGGCCAATTCAACTCTTTTTGCAATAGCCGCTAGCCCATGTCCCAATCAATTCTACAAATATTGATACTCAGTGAAATTCGAATCATATACTTATTCAACGTTACTTCTTAAAAATAATTGTATTAATCAAGTGAATTTAATGTTGAATTTTACAAATATTTTCTTGAATAATAAGATACTTGAAACAACATCCTTTTTTGTCCTTTGTATAAGCTGTTTGACTAGTCTAGAGGTGGCAAATTGATGGGTATATATCCCTTTCTAGTTATTGTTTAAAACTTCTTTTTTTTGGAAAATTATTGCTTAAAACTTTAAATTGTTTGAACTTTGAATCACCAATAATCAAGTTTCTTGTTTATGATCCTTATATTAGAGTCAATGCTATTACTTCATACTCCATCAACTCATTAATTTTGGAACAACTCTAGATTTTAACTGTGTATGACAATGTGTAAATAAACAACTAAAATATATAAAATAAAATTTTAGTGAAGGTATGAAATTCTAAGCTTCACAATTTGTCTAATACTATTTGACATATCTAATGAAACAAGTAATCAAGGTGAAAATAAGGGTCAAGTAAACATATAATGTGAGTGTTCAAATTAAAGGTATATATGTATGTGAAAATGTTAATTGTTTATATGCAAATGTTGCATGCATATATTTATGTGTTTTATTTTACTGTAAAATTTTCCGTTCTCAAAATAATGAAATGATTTAATATGCCTGCCTACAAAAGGATTCTACATGCTGATGTAAAAAAACAGCATATTTTTCCTAACAAGAACTTGCTGTCTAATTTCTAAACTGGGAAATGTTTTTCACAGTAAATCAATTACATCAAGTATAACATTTGGTCGAGGAAAAACTTGTTGACATCTCACTAGGACATGAAGAATCCCAAGGCATGCTTGGCTTCCAAACATCCCCCATACTCATTGGCAAAGGCAAACTGAAGGGAAATCCAATGGATCGAACAGCATCCCAGTGATCATCATCAACATGGGTGACATTCAGGCTTTTAAATAATGAATTTTCATGATCTCCATTATTCATCATGTTCCCTTGCATCTCATGGGGCAATAATCCCCCTGATAAGAAGCCATTGCAATGATCTTGTGATCGGCCGCCACCAAAATTTACAGTACTATCCGAGGCCCTACCGTAATCTCCAAGCATGGAAGATGACATGTTTAGCAACATGGAAGTAACATCACCTGCAGATTTTGCAGGTGATGAGGTTTGATCAAGAGGTGCAAAAATAAGGCTGGTTAGATCTCCATTAATGGACATGGGAAGTTGTTGAGGAGGCTTCCTTGCAGCCATCTGGGTGGGCTTGTAAGGGACAAAGTCTAAAGCAGAAAATGCGGCAGTAGATGTCAAGGGTATATTCTCTGAAGAAAGTTGTGAACTGTTTGAACCTCTACTAGGTATTGGAGAACCCCACGAGTGAGAAAGAGCTCTTTGAGCTATGGAGTTGGTTTTCTTGAATATCCTACATATCGCCCATGAATCCTGCAAGTTTTTTTTCAAAGAAATTAGCTGATAAATAACAGTAAAAGAGAAAGAAAGTGGTTAATTTCTGTTTAGATTCTTTTACATTGGCAGGAAAGCTTTTGTCCAGGAATCTCTTTGGTGGTGCAGATTCAGTGAGAGAAGGTAACCTAAACTCATGCATCATCCAGTCAGTTTTGATCCCTTTGGCTGCTCTACCTTTATAAAAAACTAGAGATTTCTTCAAGCCAATGCACTTGGTTCCTTCTGAGGAATAAATGGGACGGTCAGTTCCTGTGGCTTTCCAAAATCCTGCTCCAGTTACTCGGTTTGGCCTTGAACTATTTCTGTATTTTCTGTCCCTAGGACAGTAAAAATACCACTCTTTCTCTACAGTGGTTGCCAGTTCTTCATAAATAAAAAAAAAAACAACAACAAAAAAAAAAACTGTTAGTTTCTAATTTACTATTCATGTATAGATATATAGGATTAATAACTTACTTGGAAGATCCCATGGATCATATTTATAGATATCTAGTTGCTTAATCAGCTCTATTGAGAGAGGTCGCTGCTGAATCTTTCTTTTCAGATAAAACCCAACAAGCTCTTCATCAGTTGGATGAAACCTGAACCCTGGAAGCATGATTTCTTCCATTATTTTCTCTACTTTCCTATATACCAAAAGAAAAAGAAAAATATATATGGAAAGAAACCCAAGTTCTCCTTTAATTTCCTTTTTTTTTTCTTTCCTCAAACTGAAAGTTGATTAATCCAATAGCAATAGATGGAAATCAAGTTTCTGAGGAACTATGTTAAAACCCTAGAGGAAGACTGAAGAGCAAGAAAACTTCCTGACACAAGAACAGCTTGACAATGAAGCAAACTTTAAAAAGGATATTGAACTCAAAGACAGACACCAAGTTGAGAGTTAAGTTTCACTTAATTTGAAGCCAATATATGCTTCCTGAGAAGGGGTCTGCCCCCGAAGGATCAGCCGCCCTTTCTGGTGACTTTAAAAGGAGTACTGTGGGTGTTTTGCGAGGATCGTGTTGGCTCACCAAATTAAGGCCTGTTTAGCATTCTTGATTTTTGCACATATTTTTACGGTGAAAAATAGTTTTTGATTTCAAATTTTTCACCGCAAACGTAATACTAAACAGATAAAAAAAAAATAACTTCTGTGATCGAAACCATGGTTTGAAAAATCAAACCAAAAAGCCAAAAAATATAGCTTTTAGGTTTTTAAAAGTTGGCTTTTGGATAAAATAACTTTATTATCTTTACATTTCTATATTTTTATTATTTTAAACATATCTATTTTTGACATTTCAATTTCTTACAAATTTTTTAATAACTTTGTAAATTTTCAATGATATTTTTTGCCTATCCAATTTCAAGTCAAGACAAAAAGAAATCCCAAAATAACAGATACTTTTATGGTCTTTGGGTTTGAATTATTATATGGAAACATGGACCCTATGCCAGTGTTTTAGGATTAATCTAATGATATTTAGTTTTTCTCAGAATCCAAAATTTCAGTTTCTATTCCATTCCCACAGCTTCTATTCCACTGACTTTGTCAGATTTATAATATATATATATAGAGTATTTTGTATCAGTTCAGAGATAATATATAACAAGAAGTTAATGAACATGTGATAATTAATCAAGTTTAATGCACAAATTAATTGGGATCAATTGCCCTAACTGGGAACATAGACTAAAGGGTATATCTCTGTTGACCATTTTTGTGAAAAAAAAAACTCACCTATCTTTCAAAGTTAAATTACAAAATTCAAATCCCTAAAACCCAAGTCATTTGACTTTCTGGATCCTATAGCTGTAGACCAAAAGCTTTAACAATTAACCCTTCATTTTTGTGTGTGATCATATTGATCTCTTGTGATTTTAATATTATTAGTGCAGCTTCAACTGTATTTATCAGATGTTGACTATATTAATTCCCATGTTTATGATTGATAAACCATTTTCATATGTATTCAGACTCTTAATTAATCTTTTGTTTTCTTTTTAAAGAAAAAAACAGATAAATCTCTTAAGGAGAATAAGACTTTTTACTTGATATTTATGAAAACTTGGCCACTTATTTGTCTTTGCTTTCGGGTTTGTTTTTTACAAAAAATATCTTAATTTAAGGATAAAAAAAAAAGGTTGCAAATATTCGGATTTAATTTCAGATTTACTGAATATTATTTTTTAAAATGAATACATAAACTAACTGAATTTAATTATGGGTTCATTTTATACATTAAAAAAAATACTCACTTGTGTTCAATCATTTTCCAATATTTGCCGCATGATTATCTCTAAAACGTTACAATTTACAGGCATGGTTTATGTTAATTAATTACAAACTAAAAGTTAAGTCTATATATGTTTGAGAGGCAAAAGTCAATTTTAATCACTTAAATTTCCACTGATTTTGTGGGCTTTGGAAAACCAAGCACTATAGAAATCCTCAATTTTTCTTGCTTTTTGGTAATGGCAATTAAGTGACAACAAAGTGAAACTAAAATCAAGTTTTGAATTTCCTTCAAAAACCCTCTAAGCATCCCTGCTTGGAATCCAATTTTCTCGTACTTAAGAACTTGGTAAAAAACTTGTCTACTAATTGGCTGGCAAGTTTAGTACCATGAATTTAAGTGGGGGGGGGGGGGGGTGAGTTCACTGAGTCAAATGCCAAACTTGGGACTCCAAACTCAGTTAAACTCCCCAAATCTAGCCCTCGGTTGGAACCCTTTTTGTCTGTTCCTAGACCTAGGGCTTGCTTCCCCAAGCGTGTAACCATAATTTATTTCTAAAAAATGAGTCAAACTCTTCAAACTCAAGCTTCTATGCCTCTTTCTACGTGAAATATTAACCCTCCTAGCCCCCTTTTGTTGAAAAACAATACAAATACAATTGCTTTTCTTGTTCATCCAATTCCAATCCACCTTCAATGGGTTTTCTTTTCTCTTTATGAAGTTAATTTGTAACTTTTAAGTGAGCCCATTTTTGCATAGAAGAAGAATCCCAAACCTTGACTTAAAAATATTTGTTATTTAAGCCATAATAAACAACTAAAAAAAAAAGTTTTGGAAGTCATGGTCGTTGATCATATTGTTTTGGCCTGTTTCAAACCTCCCATCAACTTAGTGAAATAAGACAACATCGTTATTTGGTAATAACTAGCATTGTCACGCCAATTGAGCTTCGGCTCAAATAGCACCTGGTGATGTGCTTGAGTTTGAGATTGAACATCCTCGATCTGTTACTCGAACTTTTTTATTTTTTTAAATTATTCGTATTTGATATATGTGATCGATATATATTTGAATATGAATATACGAATATAATCTTTCAAATATATAATAAAAAAAAAAATTAAAAATTAACTCCACGACCCACACAAGGATTTCCATGTTAATGTATCATTTTCGCATGTATCATTTTCGCAAGGAAATCATAGCCTGAAATAAGAAAAGAGATTGCAAATACTAAAATTCAAACCTCAGACCTATTGGATATTTTTTTAAAGATGACTACATGAATCAACTTAACTAAATCTTAAATTCCACTACAAATTCCTTTTACTAACTCAAATTAATTAAGCACCCAATCATCATTTCCTATAATAAATTTCCAGTATTTAAACAACTGAGAAAATATTATATGAAACAGTTACTCCACGTCGGTATATATCCCTTTCATTCAAATCATGTCACGTAATCAATTTTTTTCAAAAAATCAACTATTTATTACAAGAATCTTTAGTAAATTACTGAAATAAATATTTATCACTTAATTATTACATGTAATGAGTAATAAATAATTGACTTTTTGTAAAAAAATTGATTACGTGACATGATTTGAATGAAAGAAATATATATTAACATGGAGTAACCGTTTCATACAATCCTTTCTCTAAACAACTTTATGAGAAAGCACATTCCAACACCATCACTAATTCACTCTAAAAGGTATCCTCAAATAAAAAACTGTACTCCGATTGTAGAAAAACCCCCTGCAAGATCCATTTTCATAAGTAGACCCAAGCCCTTTAACCAGAACAAAAAACTGCCTGAAGCTGTTCCTGAGAAAGTTTTGAACATAAACTAATGGATCTCATTATTACTTCTATAAACAAAAATAAGTTTGAAGTGTAGAGCCTAGGAATATAGGAATATACAAATCACAAAAGCAGTGTGGTTCATTGACGAGGAAAAAGAAAAAAAAATACTGCTGGTACATTTCCTGTAACAAGCAAAAGGATGCTCACAATCTATACTTACTAATCATCTTTGAACTCTTTATTTGGCCGTGCTTCGAAGCCCCCTTCTGCTCTCTTCTCAAGTGAATAAGGCATATATGTTCCGAGAATTCGATCCCACATGACGAAGAATGGTTGCGAGAAGTTGTATTTGCTACCATAAAGCTGATGGTGGACATCATGATATGCAGAATTGTTTCGAAAGAAAATATGAAAGGGGTTTCCAGGAAGCATTAGCCCACAATGGTCATCGACAGTTTTGATGGTCGCGAAAGAGAAGAAAAAGATGGAAGTTCGAGGAGACATGCCAGAGAGGAGAAATGATAAGGCACCACCTATTGTGTCACCAAGAAGGCCTTCCAATGGATGATTGTACAAAGCTCCAAATGCGTAGGGAACAACAAGACGATGATGCTGAGAGTGGAGATGCCGATATAAGAACTTGTTCGCGTGCATATATCTATGCAAAAAATATTGCCAAGTATCCACAACCAACATTGCTGTAATAAACTGTCTAGCTAGAACAATAAAGGAAGATGGCTGCTGTGCAGAAGCCTCGGCATCACTCCCTGTGACCTGCACAAAGCAATGTTTGATAAAAATCTACAATATAGACATAATTTCACAACTGAAATTGCTTATATAAAACATTATACATGATGGCGAAGGTGTGGAATTTTGGGTTCAATTAACAAGAAATCAAAAGTGGGGTAAAGATAAAAATAAAAAAAATAAAAAAAAATTGATAACCAACCAGCTATAAATTATGTAAAATTAAAATAGTTCTGAAACACAAGAAACAGGAACAGCACCCAGCTTATCAGTGTTTCATCAGGTGACAAGATATGAAGAACTATGAACCATTCCTAAAATAAAGGAACTTTGATGTGGTTGTGCTCAGTGTTAAAGTAAATTTCTACCATTAAACTAAAGATCACAAACACAATCCATAACAAAGTATATTTCCGCATTTACTCAGCCTAGCTCATATCTAATAAACAATAAATTCAAAAGACAGATTATTCAGTATATATGCAGAAGAAAAGCACATAATAATACAGTATGATTATAGCTGAACTTTCATAATTACAAAGACAATTTAATGCTATGTTACTCGGACTCGGGGGTTGGTGTTGTATATGGGTATGCGTCTAACACATGTATGCTTAATTTTTTCTAAGTTTTTCCATATGGTTGGAGGATCGCACCCATATAACCATGTCCGAATATGTGTCTAACACGGGTACTTCAGGGAAAATGAAGAGTTGGAGCAACATAGATTCAATTTAACAAGGCTACTAGATAGGCTATGGGGGCATGTCAAATTAATTATCTATAAATAAGTAAATTAACAAATCTCCTATACCAAACCTTGTATGCACCCTAAATAAGTATTTTCTTTCTTATTTATAATCTTTCCAGGGTCAAAAGAAATCAAGTTGAAACTCATGGCTGATTATAGCTAGATTATTCATCCAATTTTTGTAAGCAGCCTGGAGAAATATATGCAAATAATTAACTCCAAACTTTTGCAATCATATTTGCAAAGTAATCAGGTAAGAATTTGGAATCATGCCTAGAGAATTTTGTCAAATCTTATGGGTTAACTTACTTTCTAAGTTAAATTGACAGTCTAATTCTAAGCAGAATCAATGGAGGTAAAACAAAAAAGAAAAGACCCTATGAATAATCTCACAAAACTTCTCTAGGAAAGGAAATTCGATTAAGCTTTGACCCAGCCTCTATATCAGAACTAAGGAAGTAAACTTATATGTGCCCAAACAGAAAGCAAAAGAAGAAAGAAAAAGAAAAAAAAAAAAAAAAACCCCAACTTTTCATCAAAGAAAAACAAGAACTTCCTGCCATAAGCAATAAAAAGAGCTAAAATTTAATTAAACCCAACATCAAAAACCAAAAGATTCCTCTAAAATCAAATTACTCAATCATCAAAGTAACAAATTTAATTGATCTTTTAGGAGGGTTTACCGTGAATAAAAGGATGGCGACAACAGCCTGAAGAGTTTGTTGCAAAAGAACGCCTTTAACGACAGTTTGTTTGGAAACCAAATTCTTCTCATCCTCGTCCGTTTTCGAATGCAATCTATAATTCTCAAATGACCCTAAACACATATATATACCTGAATAAATCCAATAAACAACAATTGGAACGATAGTCCCCAACAATTCATCCGATATAGCGAAACCCATCTCTTTTTACTACACCAATTTCGAACAAAACCACATGAAAATTTGAAGAAAAAAAAAAAGACAGACGACTTTCAAGGTCTCTGCCTCTGGTCTGCCGTCTGTCTTCGAAATTTAAAACTTTAAAGGAATATAATGGTCAAAATTGGGGATTTTTTTTTTAAATAATAACTTTTTGGGCAATGATTAAATGTCCAAGGCGATTTCGTAATTGGATAGAGAAATAACTATTAATAAATAATTAAAAATGAAAAATCAAAGTTCTTGTTAAGTTAGAAAGAAAGAGGAAGATTCTAAATTGAAACCAAAATTGAGGGAAAAAAAAGTAAAGACGAAGACTTTGGATTGGACCAAAATATCATGGGATATATACTTGTGAAATAGATACGTGGCTATCTTTGATACTGATAATGAGAATTTTGGATTTAGGGCGACAAGAAGAGTCGTTTTTATGACGTGACAAAGGAAAAGGGCCGGGCAAAGCAAATGTTTAGAAGGTGGGCTGAGATAGCCTGTAGACGGGAGACTAAGGCCCATATTATTAGGGTCTGTTTGGCAGGGTTAAACCCTCTAATCCCATCCAACCCATTTTCCCACTTATTAGATTCATCAAGGGTTTTGTAAGCAATTGATCCAATTAAATTTTTGTCTCTTAAACTTTAGAATTTTTGGATTTCGACCCTGAATTTTTTTACGAAGAATAGTTGCGAGAAGTTGTATTTTTTATAGACTTGATAATTCGTGTATTCGTATCGTGTTTATTTATTTTGTCGTATCATAATCGTGTTTAAAGTATTTTATATTTATATAAACTTTGATACGTTAATAATTCGTATTATATAAATTTTGAGATATTCGCATATTCGTGTCGTATTCGTGTTTTTTTCATATTGTGTCATGTTCGTGCTTTTAGTTATATTTTTCCACCATATAATGTTGATGGTGGAAATCATGAAATGCAGGACTGTTTCTAAGCAAATTCAAAGGGTTTCCAAGGAAGTGCAGATTTCTTAGCAAATTGGGTTTTCAATAATGATACAAGTAATGTAAAGGTGTTGAAACCCCCACCACGTTTACGAAATTTTATGCAGGAAGATCTTTTAGAAATTTTTAGGTCAAGAGTCTGTAGGTTGTAAGCAGCATCCCGCAATGGTCATCCACATTTTCTATGGTGCCAAAACAGTTAAAAAAAGAAAAAAAGATAGAAGTTGGAGGGGACATGCCAGAGAGAACGTAGGATAAGATCCCACCAATTAACAATGTCAAAGAGAAATCTCTCGATTAGATGATTAACAGTGATTTCCTGTTAGTGTTGAAATTCTAGTTTGCATTTTTCATCCAATGGCTGCCTTTGTGACGATGCCAAGAGCTGAAGAATAGAATATATTATGTTTCTTGATCCAAAGGTATGATTAATAAAGTTTGTGATGAACTTGGTGGAGAAATGTGGAAGACACTGCAGTTTCACTAGAGATTTGAGAGAAAACTTTTTCATTGATGAATTAACAAAACTAATTGCAGCAGATTTAGAAAGATTTATTGGAGTGTATGACTGAATGCAAAAGAGGTTTTGACTATCAAAGTCGTGGCTGTGCAGATGCATTATGGAAGACGTTAATTACAATTACAATTTATTACCAGAGAAATGTAAGATTGTAAAGCTGGGAAAGATTTTTAGAGATGCCATTGGTATGGCTGATTTTTTAAGCTAAAGCAAGGGTGGATTGGTCCAAGATCTGTTCAGTTGCTTGCTTCGATGTTGTTGTGTTGGAGTGTCTTGTTTTTGTCTTGTGTTCTGTTTCGAGCTGGATGTGTTTGTTTTCTTGTTTATGGTCCTGTTTTATTGTGGGCATGTTCTTGCTTGATGTTCAAATGTTCTCTTGAACCTTTTAATTATTAATAAAATCATTGACTTAGAAAGAAAAAAAAATTGTGTTAAAGTAAATCTCAATACGTTATACAAAAGGAGAATCGCGACGACCTGGCGTAATCGTTGCCAAAGGACTTTTTTGATGACTGCCTATTTGTACACCAAATTCTTCTCATCCTTATCTTCCTTGGGATGCAATCTATACTTGTTACAAGACCCTAAAGCTATGTACATCCATGAATACAAATTTAAATACAATGATTTTTTTTAAAATCATTCTTTGCTAGAAGTACTGTTTTTTTAATAGTTATAGCTTCTGCATACTTTTGTTTATTACACCAATCAATTTTTTATCTTTATGTTTAATTACTATCCAACTTCAATTCAAACATTTCAAATGATTAACGGTATTGTTAAAATAAATTTAAATATTTATATACATAAATTAAAAAAGAAAAGTCAAAATGAGATAAAGAGAGATTGTATGGATCAACCAAGAAAGGACGGATCAAATTTTTTTCTTTTTCTTCTTCCTCCTTCAGTCACAAGAGTTGCGTCCACTTTTATGATGAAATTTTGGATACACATTTTGTGTCCTATTCTACTGATAAAATATCGAACACGAATACAACAACCATTATTAAAAAATAATGTAACATATGCTGCCTACACAACTTTAAGAAACCAAGACCAAAAAACACATGAAAATTGTTGAACTTGCCCTGCTCTCTTCTTGCCCCTCTTCTTAACGTTGTTATTATAACTAGGAGGCTTAAGAGAGAGGTCAACCGAGCAGCTAACATACATGTTATTTGTAGGTTTTAGGAGCCTTCTAAGTAGAGAATAAATGAAAAAGCGCGCACACACACACACACATATATATATATATATACACTAAAGCTAAAGCAAAGAACAATTCAAAAGGAGCAAATATACGTATGTTATTTGTAGGTTGTAGGAACCTTTCAAACGAAAATCAGCAAATTGATCCATTCATGGCCATGGCTATTCGTCCAAAAGAAGAAATAAATAAAGAGAGCTATCCATATCCATATTCTAAAAAATTGTAAGGCAGATTCACAATCTAAATTTATTTTTTAACTTTTTTTTTTTTGGAAAATCAAAAGAAACATATAAGTATGTAAAATCACATACTATCATTTCGAGGGGGGGGAAATAATAAACAAAGAATGCTCCTAATTTACTAATAAATATTATATATACATACATATTTATTTATTTATTCATATCATTATTTTGGTCTTTTAATAGGCCTAGCTTCAAAACCTCCTTCGTCTCTCTTCTCAAGTGAAAAAGGCATATATGTTCCCATAATTCTATCCCACATGACGAAGAATGGTTGAGAAAAGTTAAATTTGCCTCCATTAAAATAATGATGAACATCATGGTATGCAGAATTGTTGCTAAAGAAAACGTGGAAGAAGTTTCCGGGAAGCCATAACCCGCAATGGTCATCCACAGATTTCATGGTGGCAAAAGAGAAGAAAAACATTGAAGTTCGAGGAGACATGGCGGAGACGAAATAAGCTAAGGCACCACCGATTATGTCAAAGGCAAAAGCCTCCAATGGGTGATTGTAGATAGCTCCAAATGCATAGGGGACGATAAGCTTATGGTGATGAGAATGAAAGTGTCGGTATAAGAACTTGTTGTGGTGGAAATATCTATGCATAAAATATTGCCATGTATCCAAAACTAACATTGCTATAACCAATTGTCTTGTAATAACAACAAGGGAATTAGATGATTCACTTTTTGAAGCAGCAGAATCGTTTCCCATTACCTGCACAAAACCAGTCAAGTTAATTTCATTGGCTAATTACTTTCAAAAAAATTATTAAAAAAAACACTGTTTAAGTTAACTTATATGTGTATGTGATCATTCGTATATGAGTATGTGTCTTATATTTTTTTTCATATCAATCGTGTAAATTTTTGCAACCATCATATTATCATTACGTAATAATTTTGGTAACCAAAATATTCTTGTTGTGTAAAAAATTTTGTAACCAATTTTGTGATTACTAAAACATATTTAGACAATTACATTAAGTCGTGGTCAAAAAATACTATATTTAGTAATAGACAAAAGTCGTTGCAATAAACATATTTACAAACGACTTTTTGAATAGTTAAATCAACAACTTTTTCTTTTGCAACGACTTTTAATGTTGTTAAAAGCCATTTTTCTTGTAGTGATAACAAAAATTATTAAATATATTAAAATTCTGAAAATAACTTTAAATTAAACTAATAAATAAAAAAATACTAATAAAATATTTTTGAATAACTGCCCTATTATATATAGGTTTGCACTAGTAATACGTATCTGGTTCATTTGCATAAGTAAAAGAAAATAAAGATAGTAATGAAGGTGCATGTGAGCTCTCGACCCAAATTCATTCATTATATTCAAATTAATTATTAATTATTAGAATTTAATGAGTTAAACGTGCCTTAATATACCACAAATACTTCATTTGAATACGTCGTGAAATTCTTCTTATCATGTCCTAATTACGTTTTATGATTGATACTTATGAAACATAAGTTTTACTTGGTTTTTGGAAACAAATTTGAGCATAGCCGAAATTGGCTATAAACTTTTTTTTTTTTTAAATTCGAGCATAGCCAAAATTAACTATATTCACAACATGAAAACTTCGAAGTCTAAATTTATTAAATACCATTTTTTAAAGATGACAATATGAATCAATTACACTAAACCCGAACATATATATATATATATATATATTAAGAAACAGGTCAAGAAAAATCACGCAAGAGAATCATAAACAGTATATTGATCTCGATCTACAAAGTTTTCAAACCAGAATTACGAAACAAAACAACAATAAATGTTATAATTACTAAGTAAAAAAAAAAAAAAACCAAGTTGCTAGGATGTCGTACCGTATACAAAAAGATGGCGAGAAAAGCCTGAATGGTTTGTTGCAAAAGAACATTTTTGATGACTTTATTTTTGGACACCAAATTCTTGTCTTCCTCATCTTTCTTTGAATGCAATCTATAATTCTCGAACGTCGACCCCAAAGCCATGTATATAGCTGAATAAATCCTGTAGACACCTAATTTTGTCCGGGTCTTTTAAAACCAATTTTGATTTGTCCCCCTCTCGGGTTTAATATTCTTGTAAAAGTCACGGTCGCGATTTTAGACTTTTAAAATGTTCTAAATTATATATATCCTTTTTAGCTTCAATCGTTCAAATAAAATCGGACCGTAAAATTACCAATTTTAAAATTCAATTTAAACCCGAGGTGAAAAAATTAATCTTGAGCTTTATTATATTTTTAAAATAAATTTTTTTAATTGAAATATTTGAAAAAAAAAAGAAAATACTTGAAAAAAAAGGAGGAGGACAATTTAGACATTACCCATTTTTTTAGGTTAGAAATGGAAGTATAAATGGGTCACTTGGATTGATTACTGAAGGAGGCCGATTTGGAGAAAAGAGGAGAGAGGGGATGACGGCTAAAAAAGGAGGAGAATTAAAAAAGAAAAAAGCTGAGTTCAGACAGGGGTTTCTTTTGATTTCCTTTGATTTTTATTTATTTATTTCCTTTAACCTCAAAGCTGAGTTCAGACTTGGGTTTCCTTTGATTTCCTTTGATTTTTATTTTTTTTCTTTTTTAACCGAAAAACCAAAAAGCCGAAGCAGCTGCTACTGCTAGCGCTAGGGCCTCCCTTTTCTCATCTGCGCAACTCACCAGGTTTCTTTTGAACTCCCAAAAAACCATGTCTCGTTTGTACGTGGGTAACCTTGACCCACGAGTTTCGGAGCGGGATCTTGAAGACGAATTTCGTGTCTTGGGAGTTATTCGAAGTGTATGGGTTGCTCGAAGGCCACCAGGTTATGCTGTCGTTGACTTTGATGATCACAGAGATGCTGAGGATGCAATTCGTGAATTTGATGGCAAGAATGGCTGGAGAGTTGAGCTTTCTCATAATTCTGGAGGCAGAGACGGAGGCGGAGGTGGAGGTGGTCGTGGACGTTCTGGCGGTTCTAATTTGAAGTGCTATGAGTGTGGTGAGCCTGGTCATTTTGCTCGAGAATGCCGCACGCGTGGTGGTTCAGGAAAACGTCG